>OY997271.1:125754735-130754735 GCA_963921465.1 Triticum timopheevii | reverse complement strand
GCTTACCTTAAACCCTACCGCCGCCGTTGAAACGAGGCGAGCGTCGAGGGAACCATGGAGAACGGTGGGCAAGCAACGTCACGCCATCCGGTCTCCTCTTGGGGTGGGAGAACGAATACTCATGCGGCTCTGGCTAGCTCTGCACCCTCACGAATGACACACCATACTCGATCGATTCGTTATCCTCTGGGTGATCGACCTTTGACCTGTATGCCCACCACCTCCGCCTGACTTTTGCCTGGGCGAATCTGTCTGCTCCATCGCCCAGAGGAGATACTCAATGAACTCGAAGGACTGCAGCGTGACTGTCGCCGAGGAGTACATCGCTGCCCTCATCACCGCTGTCTCGCTCTTTTGCATACATTGCCACATGGCCCTCACCATCCTCGAAATCTCCCACTCATTGTCAAACCAAGTAAGGATCTCCTTCAACCTGGCTAACTTTGCCTGGTCGCCGCCGGCGATCTACCTGATTGCTGCTGCATCCTCTCCATAGGTGTCCTTCTGAGTGGTCCTATGCTAGCTTTGGAAGATGGGAGGAGAGACGGTGGTCTTGCAATAGAGAAGAGGCAGAGGCAGGACGATGGTTTTGGAATAGAGATGATGGAGAGGAGAGGGGTGGTTTTGCAATGGAGAAGAGGGAGAGGCGAGACGGTGGTTTTGAAATGGAGATGATGGAGAGGAGAGGGGGTGGTTTTGCAATGGAGAAGAGGGAGAGGAGCGCGCAGCAATGATTTAGGATTGGATGAGAGGGCCGGCACACTGTGACTGGATCAAAATAAAAATCTATTTACCCTTCAATTAAGAAAGCGACCCCACATTAACTAGTCTCCCTTTCATTCTGGGTCATAATTGACCATGATTTTCACAAATGAAATATATGTTATAAGTTGCAGAAATAATATAATTTGAAAGTACATTCAGATACGAACCAAACGATACAATTTTTGGTGACATGCATTCACATTTTGCTTGTCAAATACAGTACGTGGTCAAACTTTGACCCAAAATATGCAAAAAAAAAAATACTTCCAAGACCAGCGCCCCTCTTCTACTCTTAAACCACCGCCACTCCTCTCCTGTTCCAATCTAAATCCAGCATCGCTCCTCTCCTCTTCCATTTCAAAACCACCGCCCCTCCTCTCCTGTTCTAATCCAAAACCAGTGTCGCTCCTCTCCCGTTCTAATCCAAAACCAGCGCTGCTCCTCTCCTCTTCCATTCAAAAACCACCGCCGGCGAGTGAAGGTGCCGTGGAGAAGTAGATCGATGGAGTAGTACAACCGATATGTGAGGATCGCAGACAGTGACCCTATGAAGCTAGCTAGGATGTTGGAGATACGACTTGGTTTGACAACAAGGACCAACTAGCGGTGATGGCGACATCCATGGCCAAATATCTACAACAGAGCGAAAAGGCGGCGATACTCCCAGTGGGAGTCGCGCGGGAGTACATAGAGCTGCTCCTCTGGGCCATGGAGCAAGCAGATTCACCGAATCCGATCGTGAGGGAGCAATGGTGGGAATATCGATCCCAGATGGAGCATCCACCAGAGACTAAAGGATCGAGCATCTACAGGGTGCCATTTGTGAGGGTGTCATGCCAGAGTGAGCCGGTGGAGTCTTAGTCGACCGAACCCAACTACAAGAGGAGAAAAGCAGTTGGCCCAACGACGCTTCCCCGCCATCCTCTCCTTCGCCGTTCACATTGTCTCATGGGGCGGATGTCTGCTGTTGAGGAATAGGAGGGGACGCCCCCCAGCCCAATAGTTGGGCAGGTTGTGAATTGTCAGGAGGAGCTTAGGGTTGTCAGTATTTGCAGGTTGTGAATTGTGTTTTGTGTGGTGTATTTTGAGTGTACTTTCAGATATAAATGTCATTTGAATTTCAGATTTGCAGTATTGAGCATATGAAGTATTTTATGAATTCTAGAGATCTATTTTTAGCACTTAAAAATGTAGTTTCATAGGAGTATAAAAGTGCAGACAATGTGATTCTCAGAAAAGAAACTAGAAGTTTCAATTTCAGATAAGAAACTGCAACTTTCAGAGGCAGAGCATTTATATTAACACGCCCTTTTCAAACAGGGTTAACATCATGTTGGAAGTTTTATTCATGGTCGAAAATGGAACTACCAGCCAGTTAACATCATGCTGATCAACATTCATGCATATCACATCTTCATATGATGCACAGTCAAAAAGATATGCTATTTTCAAAATGCCCACACAATGTCGAGTGTGCGAAAAACAGAGAAAATGAGGGACTAAGTTTTGGCAAGTGTTGGACGTGGTGTGCGTAGATGAAAATGGGGACCCACATGTTAATAATGGCAGAGGCAAAAAAATTGAAGATATTTTCCCTGCATCAGGTGGAATCGAACCCGAGCGGAACAACTGTCGGGTAGTGTCACTTGGCCACTGGGCTAGGTCAGTACTTTCCTTACAAATAAGGCACTTCCTCAGGTGGTCGGATCTCCTCTTGCGCCTTTGTGCACTCACCGTGGCGCCGCTGTCTGCCATTGTGAACATGCTGAACAAATGAGAGGAATCTGGAGAGGACTGTACGTGAAGAGGCGGACAGTCGGGACCCACCAAGTCTATGGCCGTACGCAAGCAAGTGCCTCATCGAGAAAATACTTCCTCCTAATGCTATACTAATGTTGGGGCCCACGTGTTTGTCAACATAGTTACATTTTTTAGGTGCTTCTTACTATAGGAGATAAATTCACAATGAAGCCGGGGAGCTGGCAGGTATCATTTATTATCACTAGGGCAGCAAGTATCAGCTGGGTTTTTGGCTGCCTTGTCTAGGCTTTCTTTTTTAACATGCGCAGCCCACGACATATGCCGGTTTGTATTTTCTTGAGGGCCATCATGTATCGACCGGCCTATGGCCTCCCGTCTGAGGTTTTATTTTTCTTGAAACATTGGCAGCCCAATTTATGTATTTTTTTGAAGAAAACGCAGAGGTATGTTCTATTTTTCTATATAAGAGTAGGAATGCCTGGTCCAACTTATGTTTCCCTTCTAACAATATTATATATATTTAGATTATTTTATATGTTATTATATATTATTGTTATTGTCATCATATATTTAACAGATACTTACATATCTAAGAAAACAATATCACACATCTTATTAACTTATAAAAATAATTTCTTAACAATGAAATCCTGGATTTTTTTGGCAACGAAAATCGTGATGATTGTGTACAAAAGCTTGGTAAGATTTAAGGACCAATGTAATAATAAAACACTTATTATTTAAATATATTTATAACAAAATGCTCAGCCCCTGTCTATTTTTTGATAACATTGCTGCGCCCAACCCAACATTATAATTAGAATCAACACAGCAAAATCGTGTATTTCGAGAAAGTGCAAATGACCTGTAATTTTTTAGGAAAAAAATAAATGGGCCGCATGGACGCTACATTATTTGTTCACCCAGCCCAGCTACTGGACTGTAATTCTAAAAAAAGAGATCAAATTGACTGTAAATTCTGAAAAATGGGTTGAATACGTGCCACATTTTTGGAGGCTGAAATGTGGGCCAATAGGTCGAAGCCAACACGAGTTGTTGTCAACTTAGTCAACAAATGATTCTAACATCGTTAGTCGTTGGATTTACATCCAACGACCGGCATCCATCTTCAATCTCTCGTCTTCTTCCTCCAGCGCCGCCGGGACCACCTGCTCCTGCCTCCTGCTGCTGCTAGCAGCTCTGCTTAGCACGCTTTGTTGTGAAGCGCTACCCCACCGTTGGCCAGGCCATCCCTCCACCCCTCCACACCTCATGCTTTTCTCCACCAACTGTCGAACCACACCGCACCAGAACCAGTTAACCCTCGTACACTTCTTCATCTATGACTCTACTCCCGCGTCTTCCCATCTCCGGCTCGTTGTTGTCCGGGGCCTTGCCATCGTCCACCACCTTGGATGCGCTCTGCGCGGAGTGGTCAACATGGTCAACGAACGACATACACCAGAAGTAGACTGTGCGTGGAGAGGCTGACAGCTGGGTCCACGGCCGCATGCAAGGAAATGCCTCCTTATTATGCGCAAAATAATGATTCCTCCACCTGACAGCTGGGACCCACCAAAAGGGCCTTTGTATTTCGCGAAAAAAACGGTCCCCCCGCTAACAGCTCGGACCCACCAGCTATATCTTCACACGCAAGGAAGTGCCTCCTTATTAAGCACAAAAAAATGAATACCCCCTGTTAGCTGGGACCCACCATAGTGGGAGGCTGACTTGTGGGCCTACTAAGTTGACGGGGACGGAGGGCTTTGTCAACTTAGTCAATATGAACGATTCTGGCTCCAGTGACCTTACGATGTCCATCCAACGGCCGTAGTGCTTCTTCAACCTCTGGTCTTCTTGCTCCAGCCGCCCAGACCAGCACCGGTCGTGTCGTGTGCTCCTATCTCACGTGGCCGGCTGTGATCCCGCGGAGGCCTCACCGCCCCCTACTACTCCCACCGCTGGCTAGGCCATCCCTCTACTCACCCACACCCCCTGTTATTCTGCGGCGACGGCAGCCTCACGCCGTAGCCGAACCAGTGAACCCTCATACTCCTCTCCGCGTGGGCATCCACCACGATGTCTTCCCAGGCTCCACGTCGTCCCCTTCCTAGGCCTCGCCGTCGTCCACCGCCCTGGTGCTCTCTGTGCGACGTGGTCAACGTGGTCAATGAACGACTTCCATCGGAAGAGTACTGTACGTGGAGAGGCTGACAGCTGGCTCCATGGTAGCCGCAAGGAAGTTCCTCCTTATTACGTGCAAAATAATTATTCCTCCACCTGACAGCAGGGACCCACCGAATAGACCAGCGTATTTCGCGAAAAAATGTTTCCTCCCTGACTGCTGGGACCCACCAGCTACATCTTCGCACGCAAGGAAGTGCGGTCCATATTACGGCCAAAAAATGATTCGCCCCCTGACTGCTGTGACCCACCAGCTACATCTTCGCACGCAAGGAAGTGCCTGACAATTAGGACCCACCTGGTCAAAGCGTACATAGCGTTGTCATTCTAGTCGCAAACGTGTACGTACATACTGGTTGATGTAGAGGCACGCACGTGTTGTAGTAGAGGCATGTACACATTGTACATCGGCCAGGGTGCAAGAAAGTAAATATGGCCACATACGTACAAACGGGCGGGGTCTCAAACGCCTACTCGCGCATACGTATGGCCAGGGCTCATGTACATGGCTGGTTCAGAATGGAGAAACTGCGTCGTCATCGTGTTCATGGGGAGCCAACCGGCTGGGTCGGAATGGAATGTATCATCATGTTCATCGCGAGCCAACCGGCTTGGACGAAACAGCCGATGGAAACGAGACCTGGCGTACCATAGAACGGAGGAAACGGCCTTGTGTTCAACCAGCCACGGTCGAAACGGGATCATGTTCATCGGGAGGGGTCTGGCGTACCGCAAAACAGAGGAAACAGACTTCTTTTGGATGTCCTATGGTCGAAACGTAGTCCTGTTGATCGGGAGGGGTGTGGTGTACCGCAAATCGGAGGAAATAGACTTGTGTTGGAGCGCTATGGTCGAAACGGGGGTCCTGTTCATCAGAGATGTGTGGCGATCTGCAAAACGGGACTCCACGGGATACTGTTCATCTCCACCGTCGACCTCCTCTAGCCTCCACGAGGGTACTGTTCATCCATCGCCGACCTCCTCCAGCCTCCACCTGCGACTGTTCATCCACAGGCTCCTGTTCATCCAGCCTCCACCGCGTGCTCCTCCACCAGCTACTGTTCAACCAGCCCTCTCCATGGGGTCCTATTCAACCACCCCTCCACGGGCTTCTGTTCATCTAGCCCTCCACTAGCTACTGTTCAACCAGTCCTCCACCGGCTACTGTTCAACCTTCCCTCCACGGGGTCCTGTTCATCCAGCCCTCCATGGGGTCTTGTTCATCCATGCCCAACCGGCTCGATCGATCGGGGTCCTGTTCATCCAGCGGCAACACCACGGGGTCCTGTTCATCCAACCCCCACCGGGAACTCTTAATCCAACCCCCCCCCAACAACGCTCACTGTTCATCCAGAGGCAGCATCAATGGGCTTCAGTTAGCAGCAGTAGCAAAGGAACCGCTCAATCAGGTTTAGTTAACAGCCATCGATCGATCGCTCGGGTTCAGTAACGCGTAGCCTGCAGTGGAATCGCTCGGGTTTAGTAGGTGAACACCTCGCTCGGGTTCAGTTAGAGCCCAACGCCTTGCACCCACGCATGTGCGTGTACGAGAGAAATGTGCAAACCTCCGTGCATCGCTCGGCCCCGACCACCCACCGTAACCGGGAACACCCCAATATTTTCCTTGCCCTCGCTTCTACCACGGTTTTTTCCGTCATGGACGGCCCAAAGAATGTCATGCAGTTGCGTCTCCGGCCTGCCCAGGACAAAAAGCCCATTTTCTGTCATGATTTTTTGTCATAGAAGTAGGAGCCCACCACATCTATGATGATATCGGGTTTTGTCACAATTATCGTCATAGAAGTGTCATAAGTATGATAGGAAAAAAATTCGTTCGGCCCAAAATGTCACGGATGTGTCTTTTGTTGTAGTGTATTATGAGTTTTGCTTGGAGTGTCTTGTATGATATGAGTCTTTGCTTGTTTTTCTTTGTATTTTAAGTCTTGAATCCTTGATGGACACACCTTTTTGAGAGAGCCAAAAATTATGCTATGCTTGCTCCTATGCTTCACTTAAATTTTTAGAGCTGTGGAATTGCTCTAGTGCTTCACTTATATCTTTTTTAGCACGGTGTGCTTTGTTATTTTTGAAGAAATGCTCTCATGCTTCACTTAGATTTATTTGGGATTTAGTAAAAAATAGAAATTCTCTCTTGCTTCACTTAGATTATTTTGAGAGAAAGAAATATTATGCTCATGTTCTTCACTTATATTTGTTTGAGCTTATTAAAAACAACATATGAAACTAGTCCCAATGCAAAGTGATAGATATCCAAGGAGGATATAATAAAAACTTTCATGAAGATCATTGGACAAAATAAACTTGGTTCTTTGTAACGGTTTTGAGATATGACGATATGATATGTGAGTCATGTTGATGAGTTATTATGCTTTAGTAAGAATATTGGTGTGAAGGTTTGTGATTCCCTATGGAAGCACGAAAGTCAATATTTATGCAATGAAATTACATCCTACTTGTGGTGCATTATTCGGTGTTAGTTATGCTTAATGCTTGCTTATGAGATTTTTTTCGTTTCTTGGTTGGATGCTTCTCAATCTTTTTGCTAGCCTTCATTTGCACTAAGTATGATCACTACTTGTGCATCCAAAACCCTTTAAACTAGTTTTGCCATATGAGTCCACTATATCTACCTATATGCGGTATTTCCGTGCCGTTCTAAGCAAATTTGTATGTGCCATCTCTAATTTTCAAAATAAATTTCTCTTTTGTGTGCTCGTACCGCTCATGAGGCGGTGAGGGGTGGTCGAAATTTTCCATGCTAGATATGTTATTCTCATGATGAGTGTTTATTCACTTGTCATTGCACGAGAGTACGGCAAATGTATTAGGGATGCCCAGTCCTGAAATGAAAAATGAATTTACTTTATGTTGTCAAATAATAAATTCCTTGGAAAGTGTTGGTATGGAGGGCACCCGTGGATACGGTGAGCCATGGAAAGTGAAAGTATCATGGAAAAAGGAATGAACTTTATTTTTTGTTTGGGAACCGCATATGATGTATCTAGCATGGAAAGTGTTGGGAACTCTTAAGTCATTTTCGTTGGTGGGAAAATTATGCCTCCCAAAATTTTTTTATCTCTGGCACCTCTACAAATCCATACTTCCCTCCGCGAAGGGCCTTTCTTTTACTTTATGCAATTTTTATTTTTACTTGAGTCTCCATCTTCTCTTATAAAGCACCAACTAAGGCACACTATGATCGTACTTGAGCATTGGGTATAGCTAGTATTCGAGTGTGTTTCATGAATGGATCAATGCTTGAGCATAATGGGCTAGGGATAACTTGCTTTAGCATTGATATTTTGAAAGACATGGTTGCTTGTTGATATACTTGAGTATTAAAGTCTTCATGTCAAAACTAGACTATTGCTTTGAACCATATAAAATTCCAAATGTCCATGATACAAAGAAAAGAATATGTGATGAACATGTTAGGCAGCATGCCGCATCAAAAATTCTGTTTTTATCATTTACCTACTCGAGGACGAGCAGGAATTAAGCTTGGGGATGCTGATACGTCTCCAACATATCTATAATTTTTGTTTGTTCCATGGTGTTATATTATCATTCTTGGATGTTTTACAATCATTTTATAATCATTTTATATCATTTTTTGGTACTAACCTATTGACATAGTGCCCAGTGCTAGTTGTTGTTTTCTGCTTGTTTTTTACATTGCAGGAAATCAATACCAAACGGAGTCCAAACACAACGAAACTTTTTCTGGATTTTTTCTAGAGCAGAAGACACAAGATGGGCCGAAGAAGTACCAGAGGGGTGCCCCGAGGGGGGCACAACCCACCAGGGCATGCTTGGGGGCCCAGACGCGCCTAGGTGGGTTATGCCCACCTCGGTGGCCTCCCGCACTGCCTCTTTGCTCTATAAATACCCTAGTATTCCAGAAACCCTAGGGAAGTCGACGAAAATCAATTCCAGACGCCGCAAGTTCTAGAACCACCAGATCCAATCTAAACACCATCACAGAGGGGTTCATTATGTCCATTGGTGCCTCTTCGATGATGCGTGAGTAGTTCATTGTAGACCTATGGGTCCGTAGCTAGCAGCTAGATGGATTCCTCTCTCTCTTTTGATTCTCAATACAATGGTCTCTTGGAGATCCGTATGATGTAACTCTTTTTGTGGTGTGTTTGTTGGGATCCGATGAACTTTGAGTTTATGATGAGATCTATGTTTTTATCCATGAAAGTTATTTGAGTCTTCTTTGATCTCTTATATGCATGATTGCTTATAGCCTCGTATTTCTTCTCCGATGTTTAGGTTTTGTTTGGCCAACTTGATCTATTTATCTTGCAATGGGAATAGGTGCTTTGTGATGGGTTCGATCTTACGGGGCTTGATCCCGGTGACAGAAGGGGAAACGACATGTATGTATCGTTGCTATTAAGGATAACAAGATGGGGTATATTTCTACATAAATAGATCTTGTCTACATCATGTCATCATTCTTATTGCATTACTCTGTTTTTCCATGAACTTAATACACTAGATGCATGCTGGATAGCGGTCGATGTGTGGAGTAAAAGTAGTAGATGCAGGCATGACTCGGTCTAGTAATCTTGGACGTGATACCTATATAATGATCGTTGCCTGGATATCGTCATGAGTATTTGATGTTCTATCAATTGCCTAACAGTAATTGTTTTTCCACCGTTTGCTATTTTTCTCGACGGAAGCCACTAGTGAAACCTATGGCTCCCGGGTCTCTTCTTTATCATATTTGCCTTCGCGATATATTTTTATTTGCTTTTATTTTCAGATCTATTAAACCAAAAATATAAAAATACCTTGCTGCAATTTTTAGTAATTTATTTTATCTCGCGTTCCCTCGAGATCTATTTATCCAATCTACTACAATTTTATCTATCTTTTTACCCATGACGGATTGACAACCCCTCTCTTATGTCGGGTTGCAAGTATTTGTTCTTTGTGTGCAGGAGCTGTTTACGTGGTGTTGCATGGTTTAACTACTGGTTCGATAACCTTGGTCTCATCACTGACGGAGATACCTACCATTGTTGTGCTGCATCATCCCTTCCTCTTTGGGGAAATACCGACGTAGTTCAAGGAAACATCAATAGGCATCACGTCTGTGTCAAGTAGAGCGAAATGATTCTACATCTACTACAATTACTCCACACATAGACCGCTATCCAGCATGCATCTAGAGTATTAAGTTCATAAAGAACAGAGTAACGCATTAAGTAAGATGACATGATGTAGAGGAATTAACTCAAGCAATATGATGAAAACCCCATCTTTTTATCCTTGATGGCAACAATACAATACATACCTTGCTGCCCCTACTGTCACAGGGAAAGGACGCTGCAAGATTGAACCCAAAGCTAAGCACTTCTCCCATTGCAAGAAAAACCAATCTAGTTGGCCAAACCAAACCGATAGTTCGAAGAGAATTACAAAGATATCAAATCATGCATATAAGAATTCAGAGAAGATTCAAATAATATTTATAGATAAGCTGATCATAAATACATAATTCTCAGATCTTGGCAAACACACCGCAAAAAAGTATTACATCGAATAAATCTCCTAGAACATCGAGGAGAACATGGTATTGAGAATCAAAGAGAGAGAAGAAGCCATCTAGCTACTAGCTATGGACCCGTAGGTCTGTGGTAAACTACTCACGCTTCATCGGAAGGGCAATAGAGTTGATGTAGAAGCCCTCCGAGATCGAATCCCCCTTCGGCAGGGTGCCGAAAATGGTCCCTAGATGGGATCTCACGGGTACAGAAGGTTGTAGAGGCGGAAAAGTGTTTTCATGGATGCTTCTGGTGGTTTGGGGATATATCGGAATATATAGGCGAAAAAATTAGGCTAGGAGGCTCACGGGGGGGCCACAAGGGTGGGGGCGCGCCCTACCCCCTACGCGCCCTCCGTCCTTGTGGCCGCCTAGTGGCTCCTCCAACTTCATCTCCAAGTCTCCTGGTTGTCTTCTGGTCCAAGAAAAATCATCGCGAAGGTTTCATTCCGTTTGGTATTCCTTTTCTGCAAAACTCAAAAACAGGGAAAACAGGAACTGGCACTGGGCTCTAGGTTAATAGGTTAGTCCCAAAAATAATATAAAATAGCATATTAATGTCAGATTTAGGGTTTCGGGAGACCCTTGAGGTTCGAACACTGCGGTGCGCACGAAGATCTTTCCCCTACCAGCAAACGCCTCGAAGCCTCACAAGGATCTAAGCAAGAAAGATGAACACATAAGGGACACAAGATTTATACTGGTTCAGGCCACCATTGTGGTGTAATACCCTCTCCAGTGTGTGGTGTGGTGGATTGCCTCAGGGGCTAATGATGAACAATACAAAGGGGAGAACAGCCTCGCGAGGGGCTGTTCTTGAGCTGGAGCGATGAAATGCTTGGGTGAGTTCAGTCGCCTCTCTCTAGTCTATGCGTCTTCTTGAGATAGATGCTCGATGCCTCTACTCTATGGTGGCTAGTCCTATTTATAGAGCGAGGCCCTGGGCCTCTTCCCAAATAATGAGCGGGAAGGGCGCCAACAATTGGCCATTTTGAAGGGGAACATCTAGTACACTTATCCTGACTAAAGTTGGTCTTCGGCTGCCAAAGGTTCTGACGATGACGCCATCCTGGGCTCCACGATGACCTCCATCCTTACGTTCTGATGGTCTTGGTCTTGTTGCACCGAAACGGTAACCTTTGCCTGATGCCTTGGCCTAAGCTTGCCCCCCTTGCGCCGACGGGGAAGCAAGGACACTGCGCTGGCTGGTGCCTGCCTGGTCTCGATCGTCATGGCTTGCGTCACGGGCGTCTCGCGAGGTATCCTGCCTTGATCTCTCCGCCTCCTCGCAAGCCTGCCTGAGGAGGCTGCTCCTGAGGAAGCTTCCTGCCGTCCGCCCCGCGAGGCTTGGCCCCTCATGGGGGTCTTGAGCTTGAGCTGATGAAGCTGGGCTGCACTGGGCCCCCACTTGAGCCACGCCGCAGGCCACAGGCAGGCAAGTCTGGGGACCCCCATTCCCAGAATGCCGACAGTAGCCCCCGGGCCCAAGCCGCGCCCGGACTTGGCTTAGCAGAGAAGCGAAGGGGCAAGTGCGAAGCGCTGCGGGCCCCAACAGCCTGCGGCCTTGGGCGCCGCGTGGCAATTGATTGGATGCGGGCGTCTCCGCTTCCCCACGTCTCCTTGGCATCCGCACGACTTGACAAGTCCCTGCATGCAAAAATGGGTCATGATTACCTGCGGTCGTGGAGGCCGGCGGTTGGCCTTCTCCGGCTATAAGTACGGAACGGCATGAGCCATTCCAGCTCATCTCTCCCTGCTACTCCTTTCTTCTTCCTCCCTGCCCTTGCTTCACATCACGCCGATGGCACCAATTCGCCGGTTCTCTGCATAAGAGAAGGGGATGGCCCCCCAGAGGGTCCCGACCCGCTTCCGCCGAAGAAGCGGCTAGTCCTCTGCCGTCGAGATGAGGGCGTCAGGCAAGAGACGTCGAGGCCCTGGTACGAGCGGCCGCCGCCTGGATTCCGGCTGCCCTTGTACGCCCGCATCAAGGGCCCTGGAGAAGAAGGCGCCGAGCGACACCATCAGAGCCGTCGTCGACGCCGGCGGGTTACGGTTATGCGTGTCGTTCCTCCTGAAGTCCACGCCGAGGGCTCCTCTCGTGAGCTTGTGCTCCACACCGCCATGCATCCCCGATCTTGGATTCGCCTTCCTCCCTCCTTCGCCTTCGAGATCCCTCCGAGGAGGCCTCTCGAGCTCTGGCTGCAGCACGCTGACTGCAGTACCCCTGCGACCGGAGCGGGGGTCGAGGTTGTCGCTCCGGGCAAGGTCTACATGACCCATGGCTGGGGCGAGATCACCCGGGTCTGCCGGACAGGGGGCACCCTCGTAATCCACCTTGAATACGATGGCGCCTCCCTAATGTTCTTCAAGGTCTTTGATGCAGAAGGGCGCCGGCTGGAATGCTACCCCGAGAAAGGCGGCCAGGGCATCGCTGTGGCGAGGACCAGGCCCGCCAACCGCTTCCCGGGCAGCTCCTCAGGCAGCAGCGGAAGAGCAGGAGGGTCCAGCGACTCCGCCGAGCTTTATGTGACTCTGGAGATGACCGACGATAGCTACGAGCCCCCAAGCTCGTGTCGCTCCCGGAGTAGGGTGGTTGCATCAGGCCGCCGACGCCACTGATTTGGATGGGGTTGGTGTCGGTGCCCAATGGCCCACTGTTGATGATGGCGTCTCTTGCGGAGGTGCGCGTAGTTAACGTTCCCTGGGATTAGCACCTTTGTTCCCTGCGAGGAATCGAAGTACCACCCCGCGGGGGTATGTAAGGCGCTGGCCATGTCTTTTGTAAATATTATATCCCTAGTATGAATCGATGTGAGATGCTTGTCCTGTCCCAGCTCGGCTCCCCCTTTCTTCCCTCGCGAGGGCCTGGTGCTCTACGCTGACAGGTCCCGGTCCCCAGGCAGGCTTCAGCCGTTGCTGGTATGCCAGGTCGTGATGCCGTGGTCAAGGCCAGGAGGTGAGCTGCCCGAGGTCCAGTAAGAGCCCCTGAGTCGTGATGCTCAGGAGGTCCCCTTTAGCGCTCAAGCAGCCTCCGCTGGGCAAGAAAGGTAGGCAACGTTGCCGTGACAGAGTTGCACTAGGCGAGGGTTTAGCGCTGAGTCGAATCAGTTTTCGCGTGACTTATCTCATAGGTTTGGAGTGGCCTTCGGCGAAGTGTCGGGCCTGCGTGGCGGCAGCTGAGGTGTGGCTGGGTTAGGCCCTCATGAGCTTCTTCCCTCTCCCGCGCACTTTCCTTAATGCTCTACGTCCTTAGGTCCCGTCCCTCTAGCGAGCTCAGCCGCCGCTGGTATGACAGGTCGCGATGCCATGGGTCAAGGCCAGGGGGTGAGGGCTGGAGAGCCAGTAGGAGCCCGTGAGTCATGATGCTCAGGCGCCCCCCTTTTAACGCGCGAGCGGATCGTGCCGGAGAGAAGGAGAGAAGGCTCGCGATGCCACCAGCGTTACTCCTGGAGCGGGTCCTACATATCAATCACGAAGGGAAACAAGGTTTGTCGTTACGGTTGCCAGCCAACCATTGGTCGCTCTGAGGGAGTGAGTGGGGCACTGAGGGCCTGGTGAGGTGGCGCCTTGCAGGGCTGCCGCGGCCAGAGCTCAGCCACTCAGATTTTTCGGCGTTGCAGGGACGGACCCGTGCGCAAGTGTCGTGCCAGAGCGAGCAGCTCCAAAGGTAGGTGTAAATCGAGCAGGCGATTAAGTCAAGTAGGTTAAGCATGAAGGAGCAAATCCATTTAGATAGATGCAGAAAAAGGCAAACACCACTGGGTCAGGCCTGAGCGGCTTGGGGATAATGCAGCCCAGGGGTGCCCCCAACAAGGTAGGTAAAGAGCATAAGCAAAACGGATACATGCCGCAGGGATGGACCCACGCGACCTGGGAATGATGCGGCCCTGCGGGCGCTCCCAGCTAAAACTAGAACTTCGAAAGATGTCACCTGATACCATTGTAGAGCGAGTGTCGGAGTAGCTGGCAACGCGTGGTGAAGAAGCCAACCCTCAAGAGCCTTCGGAGCCCTGAGCCTCGGGAGGCTCTAGGGGTCCAGGCGGCTCCTCAAGGTCCATCTCCATCTCCTCCAGGAACACGCGGTGCCTGGCCACCTGAGCTTCTAGGATGCTCCTCATCAGGTGCTGGTGGGCAGCAGCAGCGTTCGGCAGGCCGAAGGGCATGCGAACGTAGCTATGAGGTGGACCCTCACAACGCCCCACGCGTGAAGGCCAGAGGCGCTCCTGAGAGTGGCTCGGTTGAGCCCTGGTACGTCGATGCAGACGCGCAGCCCATCATCCTCACCGGGATGTGGGGCTACAGCAGGTAGGCGGCGGCTGCCGCGCATGACTCTTGACTCCTGTAGCTCCTGAATGTTCCTCGCGATGAACTCTTGAGGGTTTGGCCCTCCTTGCCTCATGCCTTCCTGAGGGAAACATGCCTTGAAGCACACCTCCAAGTGGTGCTCGAGCGCCTCCCTCGTGACCTTGGCAAAGTAAGTGGCTCTCCAAGACAGAGCCCCCAAGCCCTGCCCGAGGAGGGTGCCAGGCGCGCCTTCCTATGCAACATAGGGTGGCGCCCCTTGAACGGGCGCGGATCCTGACGCAACGCCTCTGGAGGTTCCTGCCTCGTGAGTGTTCGGGCCAGGTGAAGCCTTCTTCTTCTTAGGGACCGCCTCTGGGAGCCTCCCGCTCCTGTGATCTGGGTCTTCGATTGTTGCGGCTTGGAAGGCACGCTCAAGAGAACACACTGCATCCCTTCCTCACAAGGCATTGTGATGATTCCACCGCTTCCTGGCATGTTGAGGACATTGTAGCCGTGATGAGTCACTGCCATGAACTTGGCCAGGGCTGGGTACCCGAGGATGGCATTGTATGGCAGGCGAATGTGGGCGACGTCGAAGTCAATGAGCTCAGTGCGGTAGTCGTTGCGCTGCCCAAAGGTGACGGGAAGGCGAACTTGCCCTATCGGGACGGTGGAACCATCAGTGACTCCTGAGAAAGGCTTGGTGGGCAGAAGCTAATCATATGGCACTTGGAGATTGTTGAATGTCTCGATGGACAGGACGTTGAGCCCAGCTCCGCCATCGATGAGGGTCCTGGTGACTTGCACATTGCTGATGACTGGGGAGCAAAGCATCGGGAGGACTCCAGCCGTCGCTGCGCACTTGAGCTGATCCGCTAATCTGAACGTGATAGCGCACGCTGACCACCTGAGAGGACGCGTGGCCTCAAGCTTGGGAAGGACTGCATTCACCTCGCGAGCAAACTGTCTGAAGATGTGCTGAGAGGTTGGGGCCTGAGCACTGCCCAGGATGCAAGCGATTGCGTGTGGCTCCTGGAAGCCCCCAGCCCCCTCATCCAGGTGATGGTCTTCATTCCTTCTTGGCGGCGGTGGCAGAGGAGGGAGGCCTGCGTTGCCTTGAGGGCGGTCCTCATGAGGCTGATCCCTCCAACCTCCCTCGCGAGGCTGGTCCTGCCAGCAGTCCTCGCGAGGTCGGTCGTGCCACCCTTGGCGAGGGCCACGGTCTTCCCATCGTCCTCCACCTCTTCCTCCTACTCGGCCATAGCCCCTGTCGTTGCGGTCGGGACATCGGCCGATACGCCCATCTCGCACAGCCCTGAGCTCTTGGCATTCGTTGGTGTTGTGGGTGTGGAGGTCGTGGTACACGCAGTACCGGCTGCCCTTGGATGACTCAGGCTGATCCCTGCCTCGCTTGGTGTCTGGCTCTGCCGCGAGCATGGAAGCCCCCTTGCGCTTCACGTCTTGACCTTGGGCTTCTTCTCTTCTGGGTCGGCAGCCGGAAGCTCGAGGATGGAGAGGCGCCCTTCCTCAGCCCTGGCGCACTTGGTAGACAAGTTGAACAGCTCCAGTGATGTGCACAGGTCTTCATGGATTGCTAGCTCCTCTTTCATCTTGATGTCACGCACGCTGTCAGAGAAGACTGAGATGATGGCCTCCTCAGTCACCCTGGGGATCTTGAGGCGGGCGTTGTTGAAGCGCTAGATGTACTTCTGCAGGGCCTCTCCTGGCTGTTGCTTGATGCGGTGTAGGTCACTCATGGCCGGGGGCCGGTCGCGAGTACCTTGGAAGTTGGTGACGAAGCGGGTGCGCATCTCGTTCCAGGAGGAGATCGTGTCGGGAGCCAGGTTCAGGAGCCAGGTGCGGGCACCATCCTTGAGCACCATGGGAAACCAATTCGCCATGACCTTTTCGTCCCTGTTGGCGGCTTCGATGCCCAGCTCGTAGAGCTGGAGGAACTCCGCGGGGTCGGCAGTTCCGTCATAGCGAGGAGGCAGGTCCAGCTTGAACTTGCTGGGCCATGCGACGCTACGCAGCTCGTTGGTGAAAGCGCGGCAGCCTGCGGTGACCACCGGAGCTCTCTGCTGACGCGGGGCTTGCTCATGGAGATTCCCGTGCACCGCTGCCTGGAGCAGCGCGTGGTCTTGACGTGGCGGTGCAGGGATGCGGTCATGGCGCTCCGGCGCTAGGAGCACGCGAGCACCTTCTTGGGGATGAGGGATCTCTTGGCAGCTCCTTTCTTGTCGTGCAGGCGCCGGACACGGAGGGTCTCGTCCTGGGGCCGCGCGCCTTGGGGCCAGGGCGCCTTCTTGGGGAGGAGGCGGTGGAGGCACCTCCTGACCCTCGCCTCCTGCGCAGGATGGAGGACGAGGCAGTGAGAGGGGCGGCGCAGGGGAGCCCCCTGTGGCGCTGACGAGCTCGGTGATGCGGGCGAGCTAGTCCTCGTAGAGGTCGTCGAGGGGACAATAGTGCAGGAGCTCACGTGCCAGGAGTAGCGTAGCGTGCGCGTCCGTGGGGGCGCGACGGGTGTGAGACGACGAACCGGCTGGGGTCAGCGACAGGGTGGCGGTGCGGCCTTCCCACTGCACCGAAGGACGCAGGGACAAGGCCTGCTGCACGTTCCCCGCCGGGCCGGTGGCGGCGTTGGCAGCAGGCGACGGGGAACAACGGGGGCGTCTGCCGACGGGCGCCGTCTGGGCGACGCGGGTGGCGAGAGCAGCCCGACGCTCGGCGCGGGCTCGGCGAGCGTCATCCATGGACACGACGGAAGATCAGACGCGACCTGCGGAAGAAAGATTCCGGCGCACCCCTACCTGGCACACCAAATGTCGGATTTCGGGTTCCGGCAGAACCTTGAGGTTCGAACACTGGGGTGCGCATGAAGATCTTTCCCCTACCAGCTCACGCCTCGAAGCCTCACAAGGATCTAAGCAAGAAAGATGAACACACAAGTGACACGAGATTTATACTGGTTCAGGCCACCATTGTGGTGTAATACCCTACTCCAATGTGTGGTGTGGTGGATTGCCTAAGGGGCTAATGATGAACAATACAAAGGGGAGAACAGCCTCGCGAGGGGCTGTTCTTGAGCTGGAGCGATGAACTGCTTGGGTGAGTTCAGTCACCTCTCTCTAGTCTATGCGTCTTCTTGAGATAGATGCTCGATGCCTCTACTCTGTGGTGGCTAGTCCTATTTATAGAGCGAGGCCCTGGGCCTCTTCCCAAATAATGAGCGGGAAGGGCGCCAACAATTGGCCATTTTGAAGGGGAACATCTAGTACACTTATCCTGACTAAAGTTGGTCTTCGGCTGCCAAAGGTTCTAACGATGACGCCGTCCTGGGCTCCACGATGACATCCATCCTTCCGTTCTGCTGGTCTTGGTCTTGTTGCACCGAAACGGTAACCTTTGTCTGATGCCTTGGCCTGAGCTTGCCCCCCTTGCACCAAAGGGGAAGCAAGGACACTGCACAGGCCGGCGCCCGCCTGGTCTCGATCGTCATGGCTTGCGTCACAGGCTCCTTGGGAGGTATCCTGCCTTGATCTCTCTGCCTCCTCGCGAGCCTGCCTGAGGAGGCTGCTCCTGAGGAAGCTTCCTATTGCCCGCCCCGCGAGGCTTGGCCCCTCACGAGGGTCTTGAGCTTGAGCTGATGAAGCTGGGCTGCACTAGGCCCCCACTTGAGCCACGCCGCAGGCCGCAAGCAGGCAAGTCTGGGGACCCCCCGTTCCCAGAACACCGACAAATAATGCATATAAAACATCCAAAATAGATAAGATTATAGCATGGAACAATAAAAAATTATATATACGTTGGAGACGTATCAAGCATCCCCAAGCTTAATTCATTCTCGTCCTCGAGTAGGTAAATGATAAAAATAGAAATTTTGATGTGGAATGCTACCTAACATATTTATCCATGTAATTTTATTTATTGTGGCATGAATGTTCAGATCCATAAGATTCAAAACAAAAGTTTAATATTTATGTAAAAACAATTATACTTCAAGCATACTAACAAGGCAATTATGTCTTCTCAAAATAACAGGGCCAAGGAAAGCTTATCCCTACAAAATCATATAGTCTAGCTATGCTCCATCTTCATGACACAAAATATTTAAATTGTGCACAACCCCGATGACAAGCCAAGCAATTGTTTCATACTTTTGATGTTCTCAAACTTTTTCAACTTTCACGCAATACATGAGCGTGAGCCATGGACATATCACTATAGGTGGAATAGAATATGGTGGTTGTGGAGAAGACAAAAATAAGGAGATAGTCTCACATCAACTAGGCATATCAACGGGCTATGGAGATGCCCATCAACAGATATCAATGTGAGTGAGTAGGGATTGCCATGCAACGGATGCATTAGAGCTATAAGTTTATGAAAGCTCAAAATAAAACTAAGTGGGTGTGCATCCAACTCACTTGCTCACAAAGACCTAAGGCAATTTTAGGAAGCCCATCATTGGAATATACAAGCCAAGTTCTATAATGAAAAATTCCCACTAGTGTATGAAAGTGACATCATAGGAGACTTTCAATCATGAACATCATGGTGATACTTTGAATCACAAGTGTGGAAAAAGGATAGTAACATTACCCCTTCTCTCTTTTTCTCTCATTTTTTATTTGGGCCTTTCTCATTTTTCTTGGCCTCTTTTCTTTCTCTTTCTTTTTTTCGTTCGGAGTCTCATCCCGACTTGTGTGGGAATCATAGTCTCCATCATCCTTTCCTTACTGAGAAAAATGCTCTAATAATGAAGATAATCACACTTTTATTTACTTACAACTCAAGAATTACCACTCGATACTTAGAACAAGATATGACTCTATATGAATGTCACCGGCGGTGTATCGGGATGTGCAATGAATCAAGAGTGACATGTATGAAAGAATTATGAAAGGTGGCTTTACCAGAAATACGGTGTCAACTACATGATCATGCAAAGCAATATGACAATGATGAAGCGTGTCATAATAAATGGAATGGTGGAAAGTTGCATGGAAATATATCTCGGAATGGCTATGGAAATGCCATAATAGGTAGGTATGGTGGCTGTTTTGAGGAAGGTATATGGTGGGTGTATGGTACTGGCGAAAGTTGCGTGATACTAGAGAGGCTAGCAATGGTGGAAGGGTGAGAGTGCGTATAATCCATGGACTCAACATTAGTCATAAAGAACTCACATACTTATTGCAAAAATCTATTAGTTATCAAAATGAAGTACTATGCGCATGCTCCTAGGGGGATAGATTGGTAGGAAAAGACCATCGCTCGTCCCCGACCGCCACTCATAAGGAAGACAATCAAAAAAATAAATCATGCTCCGACTTCATCACATAACAGTTCATCATACGTGCATGCTATGGGACTCACAAACCTTAACACAAGTATTTCTCAAATTCACAATTACTCACTGGCATGACTTTAATATCACCATCTTCATATCTCAAAACAATCATAAGGAATCAAACTTCTCATAGTATTCAATGCACTTTATATGAAAGTTTTTATTATATCCCTCTTGGATGCCTATTATATTAGGACTAAATTTATAACAAAACCAAATTACCATTATGTTTAAAGAATCTCAAAATAATATAAGTGAAGCATGATAGTTCATCAATTTATATAAAATAAAACCACTGTCGTGCTCTAAAAAGATATAAGTGAAGTACTAGACAAAATTGCCTAGCTCAAAAGATATAAGCGAAGCACAGTATTATAATAAATCATGATTCATGTGTGTCCCTCTAAAAAGGTGTGTACAGCAAATATGATTGTGGAAAACTAAAAAGCAAAGACTCAAATCATACAAGACGCTCCTAGCAAAAACACATATCATGTGGTGAATAAAAAGATAGCCTCAAGTAAAGTTACCGATAGACGAAGACGAAAGAGGGGATGCCTTCCGGGCATCCCCAAGCTTAGGCTCTTGGTTGTCCTTGAATATTACCTTGGGATGCCTTGGGAATCCCCAAGCTTACGCTCTTGCCACTCCTTATTCCATAGTCCATCAAATCATTACCCAAAACTTGAAAACTTCACAACACAAAACTCAACAGAAAATCTCATAAGCTCCGTTAGTATAAGAAAATAAATCACCACTTTATGGTATTGTTGTGAACTCATTCTTTATTTAAATTGGTGTAATATCTACGGTATTAAAACTTTTCCATGGTTCATACCCCCTGATACTACCCATAGATTCATCAAAATAAGTAAACAACACAAAGAAAACAGAATCTATCAAAAACAGAACAGTCTGTGGTAATCTGTAACTCTCGAATACTTATGTAACTCCAAATATTCTGAAAATTTAGGAAAACCTGGGTAATTTGTGTACCAATCCAGTGCAAAAATAATCAGATCAAAATCGCACTTCTGCAAATTATGAAAATTATTTTCCTGGGCACAAAAGTTTCTGTTTCTTAGCAAGATTAAAACAACTATCACCGTAAGCTATCCCAAAGGTCTTACTTGGCACAAACACTAATTAAAACACAAAACAACATCTAACCAGAGGCTAGATGAATTATTCAAATCAAAACGGGAACAAAAAGCAAAGAACAAAAATAAAAGTGGGTTGCCTCCCAACAAGCGCTATTGTTTAACGCCCTTAGCTAGGCATAAGACACAAATAGATCTAGGTATAATCGTAGTAATGATAAGGCAAATCTCGAAAACTCATCTCATACTCTCTTTGTTCAGCGGCAAGTTTTCTTTGTGGTAAGAAAAAGTAATCCAAAGGGTTAAATTTAATGGGATGAGTCTCCACAAGATCAAGCTCGGGAGGAATTGGTTCCTCCTTTGGCCCTTCATATTGTATAACCAACTCATCATTGTAAGCGTTCTTTTGGAAAAAAAAGTCAAGAACTTGTGTCCAAGAGATAAACCCAATCCGTTGTTTTGAATAACAAAATTATCATTAAGCTCAGAAATCTTATCAAATAAAACATTGGTAGGGACCCTCTTTCTTCAATTTTCATTATAACCAACATGATCTAGAGATCGTAAATGCATTATGTCCTCTTGGTTAAAGATAATTCCTTCTATAGGAGGATGACCACCATCTACTTTATAATGTGCGAAAATTTCACTAGCTTCTTCCATAATAAATCTAAACTCATGTGCTAAAAATATAGTGGCGGCGCGCTTAACAAAAGAATGCTCAATATTGGAAAACTCTAGAAAAATCCTTTGAATGGATGGATACATATGAACGAATTGCCTTTCAAGTTCAACTACGGGGAAAGATATAGCATCCGCAAGACTACTAGTTTTATGGAGAATAGATCCACGTAACATGGGTAACGCACCAGCACAAGTAAAGAAATCTCGAATAACCCCTTTTCCAATAATATTTGCCGCTACCTATGATAAGTTTTTTAGTGTGCAAGATAGTAGATTATTCATGAGGATTAATATTAGCAAAAGCATCAAAGTTTCCCCCAACGTTACTACTATCTTTTTCAGCGGTAACTTCCCCAATTTTAGACATGGTGGCAAAAAACCAATCTAGCAAACGAGCAAACCAAAAGTGGACGAAGAAGACTAACGGAAGAAGCGCGAAGAAAAGGCGAATCTTTTCAATAATTGTTTTAGAAGTGGGGGAGAGGAAAACGAGAGGATAATGGCGAATAATGTAATGCAAGAGATAAGAGTTTATGATGGGTACTTGGTATGTCTTGACTTGGCATAGATCTCCATGGCAACGGCGCCAGAAATTCTTCCTGCTACTTTTTGAGCTTGAGTTGGTTTTTTCCCTTGAAGAGGAAAGGGTGATGCAGCAAAGTAGAGATAAGTATTTCCCTCAGTTTGAGAAACAAGGTATCAATCTAGTAGGAGACAACGCACAAATCACCGAATACCTGCACAAACAATCAAACAACTTGCACCCAACGCGATAAAGAGGTTGTCAATCCCTTCATGGTTACTTACAAAAGCGAGATCTGATAGAGATAGATAGATGACAAAGTAAATATTTTTGGTATTTTTGATTTATAGATCGAAAAGTAAAATATTGCAAAATATTAGATCAGAAACTTGTGTGATAGTAGATCGGAAACTTGTATGATGGCAAATAGACCCGGGGGCCATAGGTTTCACTAGAGGCTTCTCTCAAGATAGCAAATAATATGGTGGGTGAAAAAATTACTGCCGAGCAATCGATAGAAAATCGTAAAGTTATGACGATATCTAAGGCAATGATCATGAATATAGGCATCACGTCCATGTCAAGTAGACCGAAACGATTCTGCATCAACTACTATTACTCCACACATCGACCGCTATCCACCTTGCATCTAGAGTATTAAGTTCATAAAGAACAGAGTAACGCATTAAGTAAGATGACATGATGTAGAGGAATTAACTCAAGCAATATGATGAAAACCCCATCTTTTTATACTCGATGGCGACAATACAATACATGCCTTACTGCCCCTACTGTCACTGGGAAAGGACACTAGAAGATTGAACCCAAAGCTAAGCACTTCTCCCATCGCAAGAAAAACCAATCTAGTTAGCCAAACCAAGCCGATAGTTCGAACAGAGTTACAAAGATATCAAATCATGCATATAAGAATTCAGAGAAGATTCAAATAATATTCATAGACAAGATGATCATAATTCCACAATTCATCGGACCTCGGCAAACACACCGCAAAAAAGTATTACATTGAATAGATCTCCTAGAACATCGAGGAGAACATGGTATTGAGAATCAAAGAGAGAGAGAAGAAGCCACTAGCTATGGACCCATAGGTCTATGGTAAACTACTCACGCTTCATCAGAAGGGCAATAGAGTTGATGTAGAAGCCCTCCGTGATTGAATCCCCCTCCGACAGGGTGCCGGAAAAGGTCCCTAGATGGGATCTCATGGGTACAGAAGGTTGCAACGGTGGAAAAGTGCTTTCGTGGATGCCTCTGGTGGTTTGAGGATATATGGGAATATATAGGCAAAAGAATTAGGCCAGGAGGGTCATGGGGGGACCACAAGGGTGGGGCGCCTCGTGTCTCCTCCGACTTCATATCCAAGTCTCCTAGTTGTCTTCTGGTCCAAGAAAAATCATCGCGAAGGTTTCATTCCGTTTGGACTCTGTTTGGTATTCCTTTTCTACGAAACTCAAAAATAGGGGAAAACAGGAACTGGCACTGGGCTTTAGGTTAATAGGTTAGTCCCAAAAATAATATAAAATAGCATATTAATGCATATAAAACATCCAAAACAAATAATATAATAGCATGGAACAATAAAAAATTATAGATACGTTGGAGACATATCACAGTCCACTTGCCGGTGTTGACCAACGGCGTAGTGGTTTCTGTAGAGCCATCAACGTCTTCATCCATGTCGGTAGCCTCCTTGTAGTCTAACACGTTGGTTAAATCATCGATCATGGCGACTAGGTGGGTGGTGGATGGGACATAAATTTCCCGATCATCGGCTTTAAGTCCGATCTTGTCATAAACCGAGGTCTGACCGTCCGAGATTGATAAGCTCTGGATGCGATCAAGCATATCGTTCAGGTGAGATAATTCCTTAGGGTTCATGGCCTGGCTATAAGTCAGGCCAACTTGAAGTGTGATTGGTGAGTTGTTTGACACATTCTCGGCCTCGTGAGGGGCCAGAGTTGATTCCGGATCTGTTACCAGAGTCGGTGCTGAACCCGATGTCGTATCCAAAGCTCGGTCTGGACCAACGTCGGGGCTTGACGCCGAGACGAGGACTCCTGAAGCAGGGGATTGATTCCTCCACATGGCCTTGTGGGGCCAGGGGGCCTGGTCCGACGCCCCTGAAAGAGATCAGTTCCGGGGGTCGAACCCCCGATGTCCGATAAGCCCTCGATCCGGCCTAGTGTCCAGTCCGAAAGGATTAACTCACCATGGGAGTCTGTGGTGTATTCCAAGCCTCTGAAGGTCACGATTTGATCCAGGGCATAACTCTTGACGGAAGCCAGATGGCCCACAGAGTCGGCGCAAAGGACCATGCTGCCGAATATGGAAAGTTGGCCGGGGACGAAGATGTCCTCGTAGCCGGTGTTGCAGTTAATTTGCAGATGAACCATCGATCTTTTTGTTGATCTCAAAGTGAAACTCTCAATGAAAGCACCAATGTCGATATAAAACCGGCAGACCTCGGGGCAAGGGGTCCTGAGCTGTGGATCTCGGATTGGTGGTAATAGGGACGGAGGAGACATGTGTTTACCCACGTTCAGGCCCTCTCGAAGAGGTAATACCTACGTCCTGCTTTGATTATATTGATGATGATATATCGAGTATGAGCTTGATCTACCTCGAAATCGTAAGGGGAGATCCAACCCTAGGGCTAGGTGAACGTAATTGTGATTGGATCCCCTCTACAGGCTAAACCCTTTGGCTTGTTGATACGTCTCCAACGTATCTATAATTTTTGATTGTTCCATGCTATTATATTACCCCTTTTGGATGTTTATGGGCTTTATTTTACACATTTATATCATTTTTGGGACTAACCTACTAACCGGAGGCCTAGCCCGTATTGCTGTTTTTTTGCCTATTTCAGTATTTCGAAGAAAAGGAATATCAAACGGAGTCCAAACGGAATGAAACCTTCGGGAGCGTGATTTTTGGAACAAACATGATCCAGAGGACTTGGAGTGCAAGTCAAGAAGCAGCCGAGGCGGCCACGAGAGGGTAGGGCACCCCCCTCCCCTATAGGGCATGCCCCCTGTCTCGTGGGCCCCACGGGTGGCCACCGACGTACTTCTTCCTCCTATATAAGCCTACGTACCCCGAAAACATCCAGGGAGCCAACGAAACACAATTTCCACCGCCGTAACCTTCTGTATCCGCGAGATCCCATCTTGAAGCCTTCGCTGCGCTCTGCCGGAGGGGGAATCGACCACGGAGGGCTTCTACATCAACACCATAGCCCCTCCGATGAGTTGTGAGTAGTTTACCACATTCGGGTCCATAGTTATTAGCTAGATGGCTTCTTCTCTCTTTTTGGATCTCAATACAATGTTCTCCCCTCTCTTGTGGAGATCTATTCGATGTAAACTCTTTTTGCGTGTGTTTGTCGAGATCTGAATTGTGGGTTTATGATCAAGTTTATCTATGAGAAATATTTGAAGCTCCTTTGAATTCTTTTATGTATGATTGAGTTATCTTTGCAAGTCTCTTCGAATTATCAGTTTGGTTTGGCCTACTAGATTGATCTTTCTTGCCATGGGAGAAGTGCTTAGCTTTGGGTTCAATCTTGTGGTGTCCTTACCCAGTGACAGAAAGGGTTGCAAAGCACGTATTGTATTGTTGCCATCGAGGATAAAAAGATGGGGTGTATATCATATTGCATGAGTTTATCCCTTTACATCATGTCATCTTGCTTAAGGCGTTACTCTATTCTTATGAACTTAATACTCCAGATGCAGGCAGGAATCGGTAGATGTGTGGAGTAATAGTAGTAGATGCAGGCAGGAGTCGGTCTACTTGTCGCGGACGTGATGCCTATATACATGATCATGCCTAGATAATCTCATAATTATTCGCTTTTCTATCAATTG
The DNA here is from genome assembly GCA_963921465.1 of Triticum timopheevii. Lineage (NCBI taxonomy): Eukaryota > Viridiplantae > Streptophyta > Magnoliopsida > Poales > Poaceae > Triticum > Triticum timopheevii. Next base: position 130,728,610 of record OY997271.1, on the reverse strand, counting down.
CTCGACAGTAATTTGTTCACCCACTGTAATACTTATGCTATCTTGAGAGAAGCCTCTAGTGAAACCTATGCCCCCGGGTCTATCTCTTATCATATTTGCTCCCAATTTACTTTTATTTGCATCTTTACTTTTTGCATCTATATTATAAAATACCAAAAATATATTTATCTTATCTTACTATCTCTATTAAATCTCACTTTCGCAAGTGGCCGTGAAGGGATTGACAACCCCTTTATTGCGTTGGTTGCGAGTTCTTTGTTTGTTTGTGTAGGTGCGTGAGACTTTTGAGGAGCCTCCTACTGGATTGATACCTTGGTTCTCAAAAACTGAAGGAAATACTTGTGGATCCGGCGGGCCCCCTCACCACCGACGACCGAGGTCGCCGGCGGAGGGGAGCCACCGAAGAGCGGCGTTGGAAGATCGGCCTCCCCTGGCGGCGGCTAGGGTTCCAGCCGCCAGGGACGAGAGGAAAATACTTCAGTCTTTTATTGCGGGTCTATTGTGATAATTTTGTAAGTACGTCCGATAGAAAAGATGCACATTTTCTATACTAAGGTATGGTAATTGGTACTTCCTTCGTTCACAGATACGTATAAGATATTTTGGATATTTTAATATAAACTACATACAGAACAAACACACTAAAATGTGCCTAAGTACATTTGATTTAAAAAAAGTTAGAACATCTTATAGTATTAATGAACGGAGGGAGTAAGAAGCAGCTGCTTTTTCCCCCTGTATAAATAAAGAAAATAATTGAACATCAATGGGTAGAACATCAGTAATCAACTCTCTCTCTTAAAAAAAACGTCATTACTCGATAGAGCCATACTGTTACAATGTGATCCAGCTAGGTTTCACGAGCCATTACACACGAGTATTCCAATTTCCAACTTCCCCAAAAGAAGTCGGGATTTCCAACCAAAAGACGCGTAAAAAGGAAAGTTTGTTGCAATCCGGCAGGCATCAGAATCCGGAACGCATCGGAAAGATCGGATTCGGTGACTTGGACCGCCGCTGCTGCTGGCTGGCGGACTGCAGCGCCTGGTCGACCATGGCGGCGCGCGACGCCTGGGACACGGCCGTGCCGCCGGCCAGCGCTCGCTGGTAGGCGTCGTCGTCCTCCATGCTCGCGCCCCCTTCCAGCGCCAGGTGCACGAGCTGGCGCATGTCATGCGACGTCAGCTCGTGCTGCTCGGTCAGCTCGGGGCCGTCAGAGCGCGCCTCGAAGCCCGACAGCAGCAGGTTCGGCCCCTCCCCCGCGCGGGCGCCGCGGTACGGGCGCACCGTGAACTGGGCGCCGCAGCCGTCCTCGTCGTCGTCGTCGTCCTCGTACGCGGCGACGGCCCGCTGGCTGTGCCTGTGCAGGCTCCGCGCGCCGCTCAGATCGAATTCCCCAAACTCCATGTCGCTCCCGCTCTCGTCGTCGTCCGACGCCGCCGGCTCCTCGGACGCGTCATCGTTGACGAACACCACGCGGAGGCGGAACTCCACGCCGCCGAGCTCACCGACCGCGCCGCACCTCGCGCCGACGCGCTCCGCCGCCTTCCTGGCCTCAGTCGCGACCTCCGGGCGTATCATCGGGTTGTCGAGCCTGGCCACGAGGCCTGCGAACGCCCGGTCGGCGGCGCCCCGGCGGCCCAGGTCGCGGAGCGGGACGCGGCAGGACACGTCCTCCATCGTGTCGACGTCCACGGGGCCGCCGCCGTAATCGCTGCATTGCTCGACGAGCAGCCGGAACGTGACGTCGGGCTGCGACGAGCCGCACGAGTCTGCGGCCGGGATCTCGGCGAGCAGGACCAGCTTGTCGGGATGGCTGAGCAGGACGTGCTCGTTCACGGCGGTGGCCATGGCCATGTCTACTCTAGCTGCGGGTACACCAGCGAACGAACTTGGACGCTGGTGAGTAATTTGATTGACTGCGAGAACGTCGCAGGCTGTGCTCCTAGAGCGGAACAGGGGCCTGCTTATGTAGCTCATGGGTCATGGCGGTGGAAACGAGCCGAACTCGACTCGGAAGACCAGTCGAGAAATCCCATACAGAAGTCATGGCCGGAATCGGAGTGGATTTGTGGGGCTGGGGCCGTGGCGGTTTCGCGAATCGATCGATGGCGCGTGCTAGGCGCCGGCCGGCCGGCCTAATTTTTCTGCCGGACGCCTAGCAACCGTCTGATTGACGCATTTTAGTCTGTTGGATCTGGTTCCACTAGAGTCGTCCCTTTCCTGAGACCTTGCGGCTTGCAGCAGACTGGCGCCTCGCGACTCCAGCAAGGAGCTTGCGGCTTGTAGCAGACCGGCGCCTCGCGTCTCCGGCGAGACCTCGCCGCACCGTGCTCTTGCCCCAGTCCAGCACATGAGCTCGCCTCCCCTAGCATCCATGGTCGCCGCGTCCAGCTGCCCCACAATGTCCCGCGGTCGCCGTTGCAGCTTGCCGCGTCGGTCCTATCAAAGCTTGCCGTGGTCACCATCGTCGGGCGCGGTTCCACCTTGGCAGCAAAAAAGGTCGGCGCTAGAAGTTTTTGCCTTGTCGGTTGCAACAAATGAGGACATCCCTGTTGTCGCTGCAGAAAACAAACGAGAGGATGCATCAAAATCACATGTTGGTTCCAACTCTGGATTTGTCGGTTGTAACAAAACCAAAAGCTGCTTCCAGCTCCGGCTTCTTCCCGAAACAAATCGCTTGCTGCACACCACCTCATGGTCGCTACTTCCGCCGGTCGTAGTGGTAGCAAAAAAGCTCGGCGGTAGAAGCTTTTATCTTGTCGGTTGCAGCAAATGAGGACGGCCCCATTGTCGCCGCAGAAAACAAATCAGAGGATGCAGCAAAACCACATGCTGGTTCCAGCTCTGGATTTATCGGTTGTAGCAAAATGTGACAGAGCTTGCAACTTTGCTCTACGCGGTTGCAGAGAAAAAGTGCCGGTGTGGTCTTCTCTTCCAGCATCGCCGACCACGGTTGTAGCAGAACACGCCGCCACTTGCAGCGTTTTGCCTGGCCGGTTGCAGCTCCGACACTCCCAAGCCCCGTACGGAGAGGTGGAGGGCGTATGCAAGCATGGTCGTCAAGACAACTACGACGAGTGGCGCTGGGGCTTGCAGCATCGCCTGTATGAATGCAGAAAAAATCATGGTCGCGGCCATGCAACACCGGCGAAGTTCCACGTTGCAGCCGTGATCGGGCACGGCTTCCTGAGCAACGCCTCCGGTAGCAACTCCATTGGCATGACGACGACGACGACACGGTGCAGCCAAAAGGTTGGCTGATGGAGGGAGAAGACGCGTTCACATGAAGAAGAACGAGTGGCCAGCAAAGAAAGGAGATAAGGTGGAGGGTCCACCAGACAGATCGCGCGCGACAGAGGCAACCGACTGAAAGTTCAGTCAGCCAGCCGATTGTAAAAGTTTCCCCTTTCAGAAACAATTTGCCGGTATATATTTGCTCGTCCGGAATATTTGCTTGGCATGTACCTTCTTGAGGCGCCCCTACCATGACCAGAGCGTGTTCCCATTCACCAATATCTCTTCCTAGACCTCTTCTTCCATAGTCCCTCCCTCTGCTCTTCCTGAACGGATTTCCGCCATGGACGAGTTGGAGCTCAAAATGTTCGTGTGCCCAGAGTTAAGATGGTGGGTCAAGGGGATGCCACCGTGAGAGGTTAGCAAATTTGGGTTCCTTAATGTTGTGTAGCCACTTTCGACGTTATGTCTGCATATGTTGCTTGTTGCATACACATGGGCATTGTGTTGCAAGGGGTTGTTTTTATGTTGCAAACGTGTTTTTTGTTGTTGTTGTGGTTTTCTGTTTTTTCTATTGCATGTCATGCCAAAGTTTCAACGCTTTGTTCAATGAATGGGCATTTGTGGATTATTATGAGATGTTGTAATGCTTCTGCAACTTTTCCTTCAAAGATACTAGAAAATGCCGCAGCAATGTATTTACCAGAAAATGCAGTTGGATTTTCATTTTGCAATTACCACATGGTGCAAATTTCGTATTTACATGGCCCGATCTCTCACAGCAACCGTTCAGTGCAGCTCTTAAGATAAGCACATCATTTACTGCACTAATCAGTACACATTAAAGACCGCCAACAGCGTTGTAAAATCAGCAAATAAGTTGGCGAGTATAAGCTACAATTCTATATAGACACTGTATTCCAGGAGTACAAATATTCTGGTGCAAGTTCATCTTGACTTTCTAATACTACAAATCTGTTAAAGAGCATCAAAACAGAAAAGGAGCTGAAAAAATGAGCTGCTAATATTACCAACGGAAAATCACATACACCCACCAGAAAGGCAACACCATTGGTGCTTCTTCCTATGCAAGCTACTTGGAAAATTTCCTTGAGGTACACCTCAAACAACTAGCTGCAGCACAAGTGAAAAATGGGCAGTTCTTATGCAAGAACCTCCTTCAGCTTGGCCTTCTGGTCGTCCGTCAGGGTTTTTGGGAACAACACCTCGAACGTCACATACAGATCACCTTTCTTGTTGCTTTGGTGCAATGGCATGCCCTCTCCTTTGAATTTCCTTACCTCCTTGGGCTTAGTGACACCCTAACAATTTGTAATGGAGCAGAGTAGATTAGATGCAGTCAGCCTACAAGATGCAAAATGAATGGTGTACTGTTGAGCATTTGGTGACTTACCTGGGAGCCAATTTGGACAAGATGGTTGTCAAGATGCTTGAGGTTCTTCTCAAATCCAACCAGAGCTTGGAGCTGTAGCAGCAAAAGGTAAACAAATCATGAGAGATGTAGAACAGCAAGGTCCATACTGAACACGGTAAGAAGAGAAATTTGGTGGATTAAGCGAAGTAGGATTCAGAGGATGACAAATGCACACAGGAAGTAATCTAGAAGTAACTAAGGGTCTGTTTGGTTGGAGACTAGTGTGGCCAAGCCAAAGTGTGGCTAGCCACACAAGTATGGCAAGCCACACAAGTGTGGCTAAGAAATTGGACGCCAAACTTTGGCAAAAGTTGGCAAAAAAATTGTCTCTTTGACAGGTGGGCCATAGGGGCAATAAAGTGTGGCAAGTCAAAGTGTGGCAAAAACCAAACACATGCTTGGCAAACTGTGGCTGCCAAATTGTGGCTTGACAAACTGTGGCTGGGAACCAAACAGCCCCTAAATAACAGCAAGGTCCATACTGAACACGGTTAGAAAATAGGACAAAATGGAACCTAAATGTTAGAGTGATCACTTTGGAATGGGAATGTGCAATAATCAGTTGGAGAGTTCACTGTTTGATATAGGGTGTAGCAAGGGGGTTATAACTGGAGTAATGAGTGCCCAATTTACAGAGATGTGATAGCATCAAACTTGTCCAGTCATATACTTCATTGGTTCTTACATACGTATCAATTAAGATACTTTCCAACTAAGGTACAAGCTGCACTAATTTTCTCCGCACTGACTACTCTAAATGTATAATATAACCGCTCTTATATTACGGGACGAAGGGAGTAATCGCAATGGGCACAAGAGAGAGGGCAGACAGGCAGTACCAGGGAGATTGTAACTGTTGCATGCAGGTCATTGCCTTCTCTTCTGAAGCGGTCATGTGGTGCTGTCCGAATCCTGAACTGCTCATGAAATCATTTTTTCAGGATGAAATTAGTCACACAGTTATTTCCCATGCTAATTGCATCCAACCAAGGAAAGGAGGGAAACCAAACCTTCAAGTCTCCAGGTTCTCCATCAATCTTAGGCTCTCCTTCCTCGAAGAATGAAACTTCCTGAAATATCAAATGACGCTGCTAAGTCAAACATCTAAGCAGAAAAGTGGAGCATATCACAATGGATCCATTGCATGATTGCATCATGATAAACAACTTGTCAACTTAAGAAATTCTATCTAATCGTCTCTTGACCATGTGGTAACTTGTTACCATCGTCATAGCAACCTTGTGCAGGAAATCGGATGTAATCAGAGTCTCGAAAGTGGCAAATGTACAAATATTCGGTTCAAACAAATGGTTCAGGCACAACATTTCCAAAATAGACAAATAATACTCTGATGATGACCCTTTAAGTAGCTATTCATGAGGATTAATCAATACATACACATTGTAGTGGCATCTTATCTGGAGGTTTCTTCTTTGCTAATTCTATAGTGTAACTGGCAAGAAATAAACCAGCAAGTTTGCCTAAAGAATTCACGTTCTCAAGTCTTGAGTAACCATATGCAACTAAGTGATCAGTTACAGCAGATATATTTTCAATTGACCCAAGGTTAAGTACTGGACATAAAATATGGCATCTGCTTCATACCTGTCCATCTTGCATACCCTTCTCAATATCAACAGTTAAAAAATCACCTTCTCGTACATACTTCACATTTGGACACTGGTCGCAGACCTGAAGATGAGATGATTAAGAAGAAAACTTAATTTGATCACGGAATAAGTGCATGGAACGTGTAGTTTTCAGTATGTTAAATCATATCATCCACATGTAAATTAGGAAAATACCTGCTCGGTCATTTGTTGATACATTCCAGGACCAATTTGACGGTGGTAAACTTCATTCCTGCAGTTGCATCGTCTCTTTCCTGGTGCTGGTTTTATGATGTTTTTTTCTCTCCAAACCTATCATGTCCACAAAAATAGCAAAGTAAACTTTGTGCTACTCACAATTAAGCATTCATAGTGCAGACAGCCTACTTCATGAAAACTCACATCGTGCCACCAAATATAACGATCAGGTTATCTACTAACTAGGTGCAGCATTTGTCTAGTATCTATGTGTTAATTTGGAATACGCAACTTAGCAATATATTTTCAGTTCACCAGCCATGCAAATTGGTTACCTTTAATGAACCACCCATGTACAGGTCCTCTAGTGAAGCATCCAGTTCAACAATCACATCATCACCTTTTACGATCTGTTCTTCCTCCTCTTCCATACCACCACCACCTCCTCCGAAAAAGCTGGAAAAGTTTGCGAAAGAAGAGCAAATGATCACTAAAGCTGGATGATTAGTATTGCATTGTTTCCATCCAAGTTACTACTGAATTATTTTAACAGCTTTGGAAAATGGCAACATCAGAGAAATACACCCACATTTTTTTCTTCAATTATGTGCTTCGGCACAAGCCCTCCTCATTTGTGTATACCATGACTTCACAAGTGATGCATGCACATATGAAGTTTTAGTTGGTTATAGTTACACTGTTGTTGATCCTTAGGACAATTGATTTTAACAGCACAAGCTCATGTGCTGAAAAAGAAAAATAATTCCACAAATATATCCTGAACTTTCTAAAATTATTACCCATGATCTCTTGGATCAACAACAAACACGAAACTGGTGTATTTGTCAACAAAATACAAGTATTAGAAATGTTTGATATACCTATAGTTGACACTGCCAGACCATACAGAATGGGAACCATATGCATTTTTCAACACTCGATAAAAGTATTAGAAATGTTTGATATATCAATGGTTCACACTGCCAGACCCTACAGAATGGGAACCACATGCTTTGTGATGTAACAATACTTGAATGGGCAGCTCAGGGAATATTTCAACTCAAACAGGAGGTGTTATTTCACTACTTCGGTGCATGCCAATCTTCATGTACTCAACACGGTCATATGAATTACCTTATTCCCTATCAATTGATGAATAACTAAAATTTTGACAGTTCCTATATCTGTAAACAAAAGATCCATGTGGTGTAATATCTATCTTGGTATGTGTAGCAATCTAAGGGCGACTGGAACATGTTTAGTTCATATTTCACTAGCAAGCATGTACACATATAGCCTAGTGACAGATTGTTTCTACCTTCTACTAAGTTGAAAGTTTTTTCCTATGTATTTTGACATCCCTAAACTTGCATAGATAGCAAATTATTACATAATAGTAAAACGGTAATAGCTCAAAATAGGTCACACACACTGTCTACACGGCATACTTGAGATTGATGCTACTAAAATGACAGATGCTAGGCAACATTTAAAAAAAAATCCTGACCTGCTGAAGATGTCCTGCATGTTCATCCCACCACCACCTCCTCCTCTCCCGCCTTGGAACTGCTTCAGCCCCTCCTCACCATACCGGTCATAGATCTTCCTCTTCTCCTGATCCGTCAAGACCTCATACGCTGCATGATAGCAACACATTCAAACACAGATCCCCTGAAGTCGAATTATTCAAGCTCAGCGAGTGGAATTTCACTCCTTTTACTCCTAACACAGGCTAGTACCATTATTGATCTCGGCGAATCGCTTGGTGGCCTCCTCATTGTCGGGGTTCTTGTCGGGGTGGTACTTGAGCGCGAGCTTGCGGTACGACCTCTTGATCTGATCCTCCGATGCGCCCTTGGGGACTTGCAGCACGTCGTAGAAGCTCTTCCTGATCCACACCAACAAAAGCAACACAAATTTTAGCGGAGCCCAAATGCCAACCCAATATTTGGAGCAGACTGAACTCGAACGCACAGATCCTAAAACCGTTTCGTCAGGGAAAAAATCACTCGTAAATTCGGTATGAGTGGGATCGGGAGGGCAAAATAATAAGATCTAGAAGAAACCACGCGAGAATCAACAACTGTTCCGAGCATTACCCCTCGATCACCGCCGCAAGATGCAGCAGCAGCGCGAGGACGGCCGCGAGCCGCGCCCCACTCCTCCGCGGCGCCGCCATCCCCACCTCGCCGGGTCCCGCTCGACCTCCCCCTCAACCCACCGGCTAGGAGTCAGGGTCGGGGTTCCCGCGGCTCGCGAATCCACGCGTATGCCCCTGCGGTACTGCCTGCCTCCTCCTCCTCGTCGTCGTCGTCGTCGTCGCCGTCTTCCTCACTGGCTGGCCCTCGCGCCTCGCGGGTTAAGAGCTTCTACAACTAGAAGGGCAAGGGATCTGGAGCTCCTTTTCGGGGAGACGTGGAGGCGGGTGACGTGGACCAATGGGAGGCCAGATGTGCGGGGCTCCCGCGAATGGGGTGGCTCCACGTGGATAAAACGACCGCATTAAAGGAATCGCCCGGTGCACCGGGTCAGGTTGACTTGGCGATACTGGTAAACGTTCTGCCTGTGATGAACGTAGCAATCCTGCTACTCACGTCATGTCCTCGTTCTGTGTTTATTTACTCTGCATATTAATTTTATTATCGAAATATAAAATCTGCATAAATTTATAAATATATATGATGTGAAAATCTATTCAAATATGATAATTATTGTTGGTTTTAGACATTTTCATGCGAGAAACTTTCGAATTCCCTACTTGGTTTAGTGCATTTTTTAGGCTAGCATCCAAACAGACGCCCTCTATTTGTCCGTTGATAATTGGGCGAGCGTCGATCACCTAATCCTATCATCCAAAAATCCCTATTTGTCCGCCCCTCCTTTCCTTTCTTTTTTCGTTAAATTAAATGTCTTCGATATGAAACATTCAAAAGCAATTCGACGATACATATATAAATTTTCAAACAAATGAAAGTTAAATGATACATGTCAAACAATTCAAAAAAAAATCACAATACGAACCCAATAACTCAAACAAAGTTCATAATCCGAACCCAACAATTCAAACAAAAGCAACCGAAAGAATCATTACCCGCCACCATTAGCATAGCATGCGATGATGTCGCTACACATTTGGTGAACTCACATCGCCACAGTGGCATCCAAGTCGTCGGCCTTGACATACATGAAATCACACGACTCCTCGCAATTCGTCCGAACTGCAAGCTTCTTCCTCAATGTCCACCTTTTTTGCTTACATCTCCATGAACTCTTTAAACATCTCGTCTTCCTTTTCCTTTCCGAGTTCATTGAGTTTGGCACTTGCCACCTGCTTCTTGTGCATGATGTCCTCCCATTTCTCTGCTATTTGGCTAGCTTCCCCACTGCACTTCACCCTCTCATTCTCCCACTTGTTCCTCCCTCGACCTCAGCACTCGGTTCGCTAGTACTCCCTCCGTCCAAAAATACTTGTCATCAAAATGGATAAAAAGGGATGTATCTAGAACTAAAATACATCTAGATACATCTCCTTTTATCCATTTTAATGACAAGTATTTCCGGACGGAAGGAGTACAATACAAGCACCCTTCTAACTCCACCGCTTCTTTCACTAACTTCGTCCACTTGGAAGGTTGTGCCACTTTCGGCGTTGGCGGTCTCGAGTGAATTGGCCAAGCCAGGCCATTCACTTTGGCCAACTTCATCCAACAATGATGCATGGTGCATGGCATGCCCTCGTTTTTCTTGTACAATATCACCACGAGGCCGGGCTAGCAAAGCAAATGAATGCCATGATGAACACGTTACAACATAGAGCAGATGAATCATAAGATGAACTTTATATGAAGCAAAACTTATGAGCTAGATGATACCCATGTGAAAACACTAAAGGAAATATGTCCTAGATGCAATAATAAATGTTACTATTATTTCCATGTTCGTAATAATGTTTATTTTCTGGGTTGTAGTTGAATGGTTCTTGAGTCTACAATAACCAGTGAAACCCAATTGCATGTGTGGAATAATAAACAACAAGTAGATTCATAGTCTCACCTCTAAGACTAGCTCATGTGTTGCATGATGATCCTGTTTTCCTGATCATGGGCATAATAAAAGTAAAAAAGGAAGCCGACAACAATGGGAACACATTGTTGGAAGAACCATTGTGTTGAACAGACCCAATCAGTTGATATACTATGAGATCACATCATCATTTAGTTATAAGTATAATCATGCAAAAGTTAACGTACGCCTAATTCCTTAGACCATGAGAGGGAGCCCAACAAAGCTGACCACCATTAGAAGTTATCTATTCACCCCCCTCCCCCTCCAGAAATACTTTATTGATCGTACATTGTGCCACCTGGTGCACAACTCTTCATTTGGGCATATGTGCCACAATACTTGCTCACCGATGATTGATGGAGTTTTGCCACGGGTAGTTCTTTATTTGATGAAAGAACTCACACACCTTCCTCCAAAAGGTCGTACCTTTGCTCGACATTGGCAAAGTATCAATGCTTGTGGCCTTCCTAGTTGGTGGTGTATGCGGCTCATATGTTCGCTTTCTTTGCTTCCATCTCAGGCATTTACGAGTATTGATCCTCCACCCCTTTGTTTGTTTGACTGTCGTGGGGCATGGACATCATCCCCTCACCGGCCATTGTCGAGCTTGGGAGGGGGTATTCCACTGAACAAGGTGTGTGCACCCATGGAGGAGATGCCCTTCGATGGTGTATGGTCTCAGATGTGGTGTGACAACTCGGTGAAGTTGTAGTCGCTATTAACGTTGAGGGTGAATGGCAGACCAGAGTGGGTGGAGGTGGCGGACTGTTGCAAAGCTGAGCCGTAGTGGTAAGCAGGGGCGTTAGCAATATGCATGGTGTGTGTAGGCACACCCAACATGGCGACATAGCGTGGTAGGAGGAACTCGTGCTCGTGCCACCACGTCAGCTCTCGCCACTAGAATATATCAAATCAGTATTGAACCCTCATGAATGGTCAACCTAGGGCCACCCATCAGTGGTAACTATCATCACTGATCGGCTCGGCCTGGCGCATTAGTGATGAGCATATGAGGTCTTACTAAGGTAGATAACCCTGGCTGGTCCGAGAATGACCGACCAGTGATCAGGGGTTCTTCCACCTTTGATTGGGTGGGTGCTCGTCAGTTACTCCCATTGTTAATGTAATGGCATGTTTTAAATAATTCCTTTTCTTTTTTTGAGCAAATAGAGATGCTAGCATTTAGTTGTTCTCTTGTCTTTGCACAATAGGATCCTCCTCCTCTGAAGAAGAATATGGAGTACGTGAAGTGCCTAGTTCCGATTATGGCAGGATGAAGAAGCAAAGTCTATCTTCTTATCAGAAGGAGTAGTTGAAGGATGGTTACGTTATTGCCCACAAGACCAAACTAACTTCAGCTCAGAAGGACTCACAGATCTCCATCTTTGTTACTGTGATGGGCAAGTACAATGTTGTTTTAGGATTCTTTCTGACGAGTTCCATTTTTTTAATGTGTGCTCTGCATGGATCATGTAGGTGCCTATTTAAACTATAAATTGATAATACAACTTGCTTCATATTAATCACTTCTTTTGTATTTATGCAAACACGGATGCTCAGCTTAATTTCAGTGGGAACTGCACAAAATGTTTTGACAGTTCGTGCCCTCCATAATACTTCATCATGCACAATACATTGAATGTTCTCGAATCATTCATTACCGCCTTCAGCCACAAAATGAGCTACAAGAAAGGAGGCGTCGATGTTGTTCAAGGCGTTGCAACATATAAAGGCAAAATCCTACAAGCTGCGCGCGAAGTTGGTTGATTTTAGTGGAACTGCACAAAAAGAACAGCTGATTTATTTAGCACGAGGTGACATGTCAATGTGCAAACTGTTGGCAAACCCCGCCATTCCACAGTCGTAGGTATTTGATATTTTGGAATGGGAAAACCTTCTCAAAGTTTACCCATTGATGTTTGCAAAAAGACACGCATTTGATATCTTGGAATGGACAACCTTGTCAAATTTTGCTCATTGACGTTAGCAAGAAGAGTTGATATTTTGGAACGGGACGCCCTTTGTCGTCAGCAGCATCGATCGATTTTTCTTTATTTGTGTCTTTAGTTGTGAAGTAAATATTTGCTCTGACGTGTGAATCATTGAGATGCATAATCATCGATCAATTGTTGTGAATGTTGTCTATGAATTACCAGGCCTGTGAGTTTGATTGCAATGTACAGGCAGGCTAAAAAGTTGCTCAAACTTTTTGTACATGTGAAACTGCAGCAAACGAGGTGATCACCGTGCGTCCTAAGAATAATGCTAGTACATATTGTTTTGCATGTTCATCTAATGCCACTAATACAAGAATTTGAACTAATCGGACTAAATTCGTTCATACACGGCCAGATTTCATATAAACATGTCGGACTTCATTACATTTCAGACATTCTTGAACTAAAAAGCGGTGCTCTCGAGGTATAAAATTAATTAGCCTAATCTATGATCTCCGGCGCCCATTCCCCGTGTCCGGCTAAGCCCCAAGAACTAAAGCTTCTTCTCCAACTTCACCTCGCCGCTCTCCAACTTGCCTCCGGAGCCATAGGAAGTGAAGCTGTCCAACTCCACGTCACTGTGAAGCAGCTAATCGACCGTCGATGTTCAACCCGCCAAGCTTGGCTTCAACTAGAGGGTAGGAGCGGTGGCCTTACTTGGACCCGAGTGATGGCAACCTACCATCTTCTACTCTTCCTCGTTTTCTGTGTGGCGCAGCCTCGTTGCCAGTGGGGTGGGGCCTCGACGGAGCCGGCGATGTCCTCCGCCTCATTGCCGGCGGGGCGGCGCCTCAGCGGAGCGGGGAAAATCCTCCCCCTCGTAACCAGCAGGGCGGGGCCTTGGCGGAGCCGGGGATGTCCTTTGCCTTGTTGTCGGCGTGGCGGGGCCTCTGCGGAGCAGGGCCTCGCCGTAGCCGGCGAAGTCCTCTGCCTCGGTGCCGATGGGGCGGGGCCTCGACAGAGCTGGCATTGTCCTCCGCCTCATCGTTGGCCTCGCCAAACAGTGCCTCGCCCGCTTCATCGCCCCCTTTGTAGGTGGCCGCAACCTCCGCCACCCGCATGCGGTACCGCCAGCGTGCGAGGCGGCTCTCGTGGGCGGAGCGGTACGACTCGAGCAGCACCTCCTACTCCGCCCACTCCGCGGTGATCTGCTCCTTCGCCTGAAGGTGCTCTTGGAGGACATAGTGGTTTTCGGCGGCGTCAGCCTGCACCTCCCAGAACTGCTCCTCACGCTTCTGCCTCACCATCTCCATGTATTGGGCACGGGCCTTGCCGATGGTCATGGTGAAATGCACTAGCGAGGATGGCGTGGAAGGGGGGTTGGCGCCGGTTCATCGATGCCCACGTTCTCCATTGGGACGTCGTCGTCCTTCGTCTGCCTGCCGGCCAGCCAGTCGGCAGCAGTGGCTACCATCTCCTTCTTCTGGTCCGTCGTTCGCCCATCCCGAAAAGCGCTGGACCGCGAGAAGGCCATGGTGGGAGTGATGTGGAGAGAAATGAACGGAGGCGGATGACTGCAGCTATGGGCCTATGGCCAGCGCAACTGTTTATATAGCAATGATGGGCGGCAGAGGGACGGACAGGTGGCACTGGAGTAGCCGCCTCGGCAACCGCGTATCATTAATGTGGGCGGCAGACGGACGGACAGACGACAATTGTGTCATTTTAACGTGAAGCAGTCGCCTGCACCGGGAAGCGACGCTAGTGGCGCTGACTGTTTTGGGAGGGAAACACGCGCGGGCGAGGGAGGGGTTTGGGTGGGCCAGGGCGGTTAGACTCGTACTTGGCAGCGGTCCGGTCCAGCAGCCGGACATGCTGGCTCGCGTGCGAGCTCAACGAGTGTCGTGGGAATGATTCCTACAATAGTAAGGGGTAGGGTAAAGTAGCATGATCTATCTAGATGCAAATGTGTGACACAGATGATTTTAGCAAGTTCGGGCCTCTCACGATGGAGATAACAACCCTACGTCTCCTGCTCCAGAGAGGCTTTCTTTTATCTGTCATGAACACAGAGTTACATGGTGTATTTGAGAGGGAGGGGGGAGGACGAATCTCCATGCCTGAGCTAAGTCCTGAGACTAGTGGTGAGAGAGATGAGAGCAAGGGGAAGAATCAGCCCCCAAGGCTAGTGGTGGGGGTGGCTTATATAGAGTGCACCACCACCTCACCTCTTATGTTACAAGGTGGAGCATCAATGCCATATTATTAGCCCACTACGAGACCGCCACGCTGACTATTGGTCTTCATTCGTCCGGCTGAGTTGATGGTCATCCGAGTGGATGGTACGTTGATCGTTCGAGTGATGCTGGTCTGGACGTCATTCGAGTAATGTTGACATACATATTGTTGGGGAACATAGTAATTTCAAAAAATTTCCTACGCACACGCAAGATCATGGTGATGGCATAGCAACGAGAGGGGAGAGTGTTCGTCCACGTACCCTCGTAGACCGTAAGCGGAAGCGTTAGCACAACGCGGTTGATGTAGTCGTACGTCTTCACGATCCGACCGATCCAAGCACCGAACGTACGGGGCCTCCGAGTTCAGCACACGTTCAGCTCGATGACGATCTCCGTGCTCCGATCCAGCAAAGCTCCGGAGATGAGTTCCGTCAGCACGACGGCGTGGTGACGATGATGATGCTCTACCGGCGCAAGGCTTCGCCTAAACTCCGCGACGATATGACCGAGGTGGAATATGGTGGAGGGGGGCACCGCACACGGCTAAGGAACGATTCGTAGATCAACTTATGTGTCTATGGGGTGCCCCCTGCCCCCGTATATAAAGGAGCAAGGGGGGAGGCCGGCCGGCCCCTTGGGGCGCGCCAAGGAGGAGGAATCCTCCTCCTAGTAGGAGTAGGACTCCTCCTTTCCTACTCCTACTAGGAGGGGGAAGGAAGGGGGAGAGGGGGAAGGAAAGGGGGGGCGCCGCCCCCCCTCCTAGTCCAATTCGGACCAGAGGGGGGAGGGGGCGCGCGGCCCATGCTGGCCGCCCCTCTCTCCTTTCCCCTAAGGCCCATAAGGCCCAATACTCTCCCGGGGGGTTCCGGTAACCCCCCCGGCACTCCGGTTTTCTCCGAAATCACCCGGAACAATTCCGGTGTCCGAATATAGTCGTCCAATATATCGATCTTTATGTCTCGACCATTTCGAGACTCCTCGTCATGTCCGTGATCACATTCGGGACTCCAAACAAGCTTCGGTACATCAAAACTTATAAACTCATAATAAAACTGTCATCGTAACGTTAAGCGTGCGGACCCTACGGGTTCGAGAACTATGTAGACATGACCTAGAACTATTCTCGGTCAATAACCAATAGCGGGACCTGGATGCCCATATTGGTTCCTACATATTCTACGAAGATCTTTATCGGTCAAACCGCATAACAACATACGTTGTTCCCTTTGTCATCGGTATGTTACTTGCCCGAGATTTGATCGTCGATATCCAATACCTAGTTCAATCTCGTTACCGGAAAGTATCTTTACTCATTCTGTAATGCATCATCCCATAACCAACTCATTGGTCACATTGCTTGCAAGGCTTATAATGATGTGCATTACCGAGAGGGCCCAGAGATACCTCTCCGACGATCGGAGTGACAAAACCTAATCTCGAAATACGCCAACTCAACATGTACCTTCGGAGACACCTGTAGTACTCCTTTATAATCACCCAGTTACGTTGTGACGTTTGGTAGTACCCAAAGTGTTCCTCCGGTAAACGGGAGTTGCATAAATCTCATAGTTACAGGAACATGTATAAGTCATGAAGAAAGCAATAGCAGTATACTAAACGATCAAGTGCTAGGCTAACGGAATGGGTCATGTCAATCACATCATTCTTCTAATGATGTGATCCCACTAATCAAATGACAACACATGTCTATGGTTAGGAAACATAACCATCTTTGATTAATGAGCTAGTCAAGTAGAGGCATACTAGTGACTATAGGTTTGTCTATGTATTCACACATGTATCATGTTTCCGGTTAATACAATTCTAGCATGAATAATAAACATTTATCATGATATGAGGAAATAAATAATAACTTTATTATTGCCTCTAGGGCATATTTCCTTAAGTCTCCCACTTGCACTAGAGTCAATAATCTAGATTACATAGTAATGATTCTAACACCCATGGAGTCTTGGTGCTGATCATGTTTTGCTCGTGAGAGAGGCTTAGTCAACGGGTCTGCAACATTCAGATCCGTATGTATCTTGCAAATCTCTATGTCTCCCACTTGGACTTGGTCCCGAATGGAATTGAAGCGTCTCTTGATGTGCTTGGTCCTCTTGTGAAATCTGGATTCCTTTGCCAAGGCAATTGCACCAGTATTATCACAGAAGATCTTCATTGGTCCCGATGCACTAGGTATGACACCTAGATCGGAAATGAACTCCTTCATCCAGACTCCTTCATTTGCTTCTTAAGAAGCAGCTATGTACTCCGCTTCACATGTAGATCCCGCCACGACGCTTTGTTTAGAACTGCACCAACTTACAGCTCCACCGTTTAATAAAAACACGTATCCGGTTTGTGATTTAGAATCGTCCGGATCAGTGTCAAAGCTTGCATCGACGTAACCATTTACGACTAGCTCTTTGTCACCTCCATATACGAGAAACATATCCTTAGTCCTTTTCAGGTATTTCAGGATGTTCTTGACCGCTGTCCAGTGATCCACTCCTGGATTACTTTGGTACCTTCCCGCCAAGCTTATTGCTAAGCATACGTCAGGTCTGGTACACAGCATTGCATACATGATAGAGCCTATGGCTGTAGCATAGGGAACATCTTTCATTTTCTCTCTATCTTCTGCTGTGGTCGGGCATTGAGTTTGACTCAACTTCACACCTTGTAGCACAAGCAAGAATCCTTTCTTTGCCTGATCCATTTTGAACTTTTTCAAAATTTTGTCAAGGTATGTGCTTTGTGAAAGTCCTATTAAGCGTCTTGATCTATCTCTATAGATCTTGATGCCCAATATGTAAGCAGCTTCACCGAGGTCTTTCATTGAAAATCTTTTATTCAAGTATCCCTTTATGCTATCCAGAAATTCTATATCATTTCCAATTAATAATATGTCATCTACATATAATATCAGAAATGCTACAGAGCTCCCACTCACTTTCTTGTAAGTACAGGCTTCTCCAAAAGTCTGTATAAAACCATATGCTTTGATCACACTATCAAAGCGTTTATTCCAACTCCGAGATGCTTGCACCAGTCCATAAATGGAACGCTGGAGCTTGCACACTTTATTAGCACCTTTTGGATCAACAAAACCTTCTGGCTGCATCATATACAACTCTTCTTCCAGAAATCCATTCAAGAATGCAGTTTTGACATCCATTTGCCATATTTCATAATCATGAAATGCAGCAATAGCTAACATGATTCGGACAGACTTAAGCATCGCTACGGGTGAGAAAGTCTCATCGTAGTCAACTCCTTGAACTTGTAAAAAACCTTTCGCAACAAGTCAAGCTTTATAGACAGTTATATTACCATAAGTGTCAGTCTTCTTCTTAAAGATCCATTTATTCTCAATGGCTTGCCGATCATCGGGCAAGTCAACCAAAGTCCATACTTTGTTTTCATACATGGATCCCATCTCAGATTTCATGGCCTCTAGCCATTTTGCGGAATCTGGGCTCATCATCGCTTCCTCATAGTTCGTAGGTTCATCATGGTCAAGTAACATGACTTCCAGAATTGGATTACCGTACCACTCTGGTGCGGATCTTACTCTCGTAGACCTACCAGGTTCAGTAGAAACTTGATCTGAAGTTTCATGATCAATATCATTAGCTTCCTCACTGATTGGTGTAGTTGTCACAGGAACCGGTTCTTGTGATGAACTACTTTCCAATAAGGGAGTAGATACAGTTATCTCATCAAGTTCTACTTTCCTCCCACTCACTTCTTTCGAGAGAAACTCCTTCTCTAGAAAGGATCCGATTTTAGCAACGAAAATCTTGCCCTCAGATCTGTGATAGAAGGTGTACCCAATAATCTCTTTTGGGTATCCTATGAAGACACATTTCTCCGATTTGGGTTCGAGCTTATCTGGTTGAAGTTTCTTCACATAAGCATCGCAACCCCAAACTTTAAGAAACGACAACTTTGGTTTCTTGCCAAACCACAGTTCATAAGGCGTTGTCTTCACGGATTTTGATGGTGCCCTATTTAACGTGAATGCGGCCGTCTCTAAAGCATAACCCCAAAACGATAGCGGTAAATCAGTAAGAGACATCATAGATCGCACCATATCTAGTAAAGTACGATTACGACATTCGGACACACCATTTCGTTGTGGTGTTCCGGGTGGCGTGAGTTGCGGAACTATTCCGCATTGTTTCAAGTGCAGACCAAACTCGTAACTCAAATATTCTCCTCCACGATCAGATCGTAGAAACTTTATTTTCTTGTTACGATGATTTTCCACTTCACTCTAAAATTCTTTGAACTTTTCAAATGTTTCAGACTTGTGTTTCATTAAGTAGATATACCCATATCTGCTCAAATCATCTGTGAAGGTGAGAAAATAACGATACCCGCCGCGAGCCTCAATATTCATTGGACCACAAACATCAGTATGTATGATTTCCAACAAATCAGTTGCTCGCTCCATAGTTTCGGAGAACGGCGTTTTAGTCATCTTGCCCATGAGGCACGGTTCGCAAGTACCAAGTGATTCATAATCAAGTGATTCCAAAAGCCCATCAGTATGGAGTTTCTTCATGCGCTTTACACCGATATGACCTAAACGGCAGTGCCACAAATAAGTTGCACTATCGTTATCAACTCTGCATCTTTTTGTTTCAACACTATGAACATGTGTATCACTACTATCGAGATTCAATAAGAATAGACCACTCTTCAAGGGTGCATGACCATAAAAGATATTACTCATATAAATAGAATAACCATTATTCTCTGATTTAAATGAATAACCGTCTCGCATCAAACAAGATCCAGATATAATGTTCATGCTCAACGCTGGCACCAAATAACAATTATTTAGGTCTAAAACTAATCCCGATGGTAGATGTAGAGGTAGTGTGCCGACTGCGATCACATCGACTTTGGAACCATTTCCCACGTGCATCGTCACCTCGTCCTTAGCCAATCTTCGCTTAATCCGTAGTCCCTGTTTCGAGTTGCAAATATTAGAAACAGAACCAGTATCAAATACCCAGGTGCTACTGCGAGCATTAGTAAGGTACACATCAATAACATGTATATCACATATACCTTTGTTCACTTTGCCATCCTTCTTATCCGCCAAATACTTGGGGCAGTTCCGCTTCCAGTGTCCAGTCTGCTTGCAGTAGAAGCACTCAGTTTCAGGCTTAGGTCTAGACTTGGGTTTCTTCTCTTGAGCAGCAACTTGCTTGTCGTTCTTTTTGAAGTTCCCCTTCTTCTTCCCTTTGCCCTTTTTCTTGAAACTGGTGGTCTTGTTAACCATCAACACTTGATGCTCCTTCTTGATTTCTACCTCCGCAGCTTTTAGCATTGCGAAGAGCTCGGGAATAGTCTTGTTCATCCCTTGCATATTATAGTTCATCACGAAGCTCTTGTAGCTTGGTGGCAGTGATTGGAGAATTCTGTCCATGACACTATCATCAGGAAGATTAACTCCCAGTTGAATCAAGTGATTATTATACCCAGACATTTTGAGTATGTGTTCACTGACAGAACTGTTCTCCTTCATCTTGCAGCTATAGAACTTATTGGAGACTTCATATCTCTCAATCCGGGCATTTGCTTGAAATATTAACTTCAACTCCTGGAACATCTCATATGCTCCATGACATTCAAAACGTCGTTGAAGACCCGGTTCTAAGCCGTAAAGCATGGCACACTGAACTATCAAGTAGTCATCAGCTTTGCTCTGCCAGACGTTCTTAACGTCGTCAGTTGCATCAGCAGCAGGCCTGGCACCCAGCGGTGCTTCCAGGACGTAACTTTTTTGTGCAACAATGAGGATAATCCTCAGGTTACGGACCCAGTCCGTGTAATTGCTACCATCATCTTTCAACTTTGCTTTCTCAAGGAACGCATTAAAATTCAACGGAACAACAGCACGAGCCACCTATCTACAAACAAACATAGACAAGCAAAATACTATCAGGTACTAAGTTCATGATAAATTTAAGTTCAATTAATCATATTACTTAAGAACTCCCACTTAGACAGACATCTCTCTAGTCATCTAAGTGATCACGTGATCCAAATCAACTAAACCATGTCCGATCATCACGTGAGATGGAGTAGTTTCAATGGTGAACATCACTATGTTGATCATATCTACTATATGATTCACGCTCGACCTTTCGGTCTCCGTGTTCCGAGGACATATCTGTATATGCTAGGCTCGTCAAGTATGACCTGAGTATTCCGCGTGTGCAACTGTTTTGCACCCGTTGTATTTGAACGTAGAGCCTATCACACCCGATCATCACGTGGTGTCTCAGCACGAAGAACTTTCGCAACGGTGCATACTCAGGGAGAACACTTCTTGATTATTAGTGAGAGA
Organism: Triticum timopheevii; assembly: GCA_963921465.1. Classification (NCBI taxonomy): domain Eukaryota; kingdom Viridiplantae; phylum Streptophyta; class Magnoliopsida; order Poales; family Poaceae; genus Triticum; species Triticum timopheevii. The sequence goes on along the minus strand of OY997271.1, from coordinate 130,707,518 downwards.
TCATCTTAAAATGCTACCGTCAATCAAAGCAAGATAAGATGCATAAAGGATAAACATCACATGCAATCAATATAAGTGATATGATATGGCCATCGTCATCTTGTGCTTGTGATCTCCATCTTCGAAGCACCGTCGTGATCACCATCGTCACCGGCGCGACACCTTGATCTCCATCGTAGCATCGTTGTCGTTACGCCATCTATTGCTTCTACGACTATCGCTACCGCTTAGTGATAAAGTAAAGCAATTACAGGGCGTTTGCATTTCATACAATAAAGCGACAACCATATGGCTCCTGCCAGTTGCCAATAACTTCGGTTACAAAACATGATCATCTCATACAATAAAATATTGCATCACGTCTTGACCATATCACATCACAACATGCCCTGCAAAACAAGTTAGACGTCCTCTACTTTGTTGTTGCAAATTTTACGTGGCTGCTACGGGCTTTAGCAAGAACCGTTCTTACCTACGCATCAAAACCACAATGATAGTTCGTCAAGTTGGTGCTGTTTTAACCTTCGCAAGGACCGGGCGTAGCCACACTCGATTCAGCTAAAGTGAGAGAGACAGACACCTGCCAGCCACCTTTAAGCATGAGTGCTCGTAACGGTGAAACCAGTCTCGCGTAAGCGTACGCGTAATGTTGGTCCGGGCCGCTTCATCTCACAATACCGCCGAACCAAAGTATGACATGCTGGTAAGCAGTATGACTTGTATCGCCCACAACTCACTTGTGTTCTACTCGTGCATATAACATCAACGCATAAAACCTAGGCTCGGATGCCACTGTTAGGGAACGTAGTAATTTCAAAAAATTTCCTATGCACACGCAAGATCATGGTGATGGCATAGCAATGAGATGGGAGAGTGTTCGTCCATGTACCCTCATAGACCGTAAGCGGAAGCGTTAGCACAACGCGGTTGATGTAGTCGTACGTCTGCACGATCCGACCGATCCAAGCACAGAACGTACGGGGCCTCCGAGTTCAGCACACGTTCAGCTCGATGACGATCTCCGTGCTCCGATCCAGCAAAGCTCCGGAGATGAGTTCCGTCAGCACGACGGCGTGGTGACGATGATGATGCTCTACCGGCGCAGGGCTTCGCCTAAACTCCGCGACGATATGACCGAGGTGGAATATGGTGGAGGGGGGCACCGCACACGGCTAAGGAACGATCTGTAGATCAACTTGTGTGTCTATGGGGTGCCCCCTGCCCCCGTATATAAAGGAGCAAGGGGGGAGGCCGGCCGGCCCCTTGGGGCGCGCCAAGGAGGAGGAATCCTCCTCCTAGTAGGAGTAGGACTCCTCCTTTCCTACTCCTACTAGGAGGGGGAAGGAAAGGGGGGGCGCCGCCCCCCCTCCTAGTCCAATTCGGACCAGAGGGGGGAGGGGGCGCGCGGCCCATGCTGGCCGCCCCTCTCTCCTTTCCCCTAAGGCCCATAAGGCCCAATACTCTCCCGGGGGGTTCCGGTCACCCCCCCGGCACTCCGGTTTTCTCCGAAATCACCCGGAACAATTCCGGTGTCCGAATATAGTCGTCCAATATATCGATCTTTATGTCTCTACCATTTCAAGACTCCTCGTCATGTCCGTGATCACAGCCGGGACTCCGAACAAGCTTCGGTACATCAAAACTTATAAACTCATAATAAAACTGTCATCATAACGTTAAGCGTGCGGACCCTACGGGTTCGAGAACTATGTAGACATGACCTAGAACTATTCTCGGTCAATAACCAATAGCGGGACCTGGATGCCCATATTGGTTCCTACATATTCTACGAAGATCTTTATCGGTCAAACCGCATAACAACATACGTTGTTCCCTTTGTCATCGGTATGTTACTTGCCCGAGATTTGATCGTCGGTATCCAATACCTAGTTCAATCTCGTTACCGGCAAGTCTCTTTACTCGTTCTGTAATGCATCATCCCGTAACCAACTCATTGGTCACATTGCTTGCAAGGCTTATAATGATGTGCATTACCGAGAGGGCCTAGAGATACCTCTCCGACGATCGGAGTGACAAAACCTAATCTCAAAATACGCCAACTCAACATGTACCTTCGGAGACACCTGTAGTACTCCTTTATAATCACCCAGTTACGTTGTGACATTTGGTAGTACCCAAAGTGTTCCTCTGGTAAATGGGAGTTGCATAAATCTCATAGTTACAGGAACATGTATAAGTCATGAAGAAAGCAATAGCAGTATACTAAACGATCAAGTGCTAGGCTAACGGAATGGGTCATGTCAATCACATCATTCTTCTAATGATGTGATCCCACTAATCAAATGACAACACATGTCTATGGTTAGGAAACATAACCATCTTTGATTAATGAGCTAGTCAAGTAGAGGCATACTAGTGACTATAGGTTTGTCTATGTATTCACACATGTATCATGTTTCTGGTTAATACAATTCTAGCATGAATAATAAACATTTATCATGATATGAGGAAATAAATAATAACTTTATTATTGCCTCTAGGGCATATTTCCTTCACATATCATCTGAGTAGCTTCATGTATGGTATGAAATTGATGTGGACCCATCTATCGTATGGCCCCCATGTTTTATGATACTTTGACCCTTCCTGGGCCTACATGTTATGTGTATCCCCAACATTAGCCCCGAATCGGTTGAGGTTTTACAGAACAACTTTGCAAAAGACACAAATTGCTCCGAGCGATTACAAAAATACTCGGTACCCGTCACCATGCTTTCAAACAACCAATGTTCGAGCAAAATCTCAATGGATTCTAGAACCGCGCTTCCCGACTGATCTGGGGTAAGTGGCCGCGAGGAGAAACTTGGTGACAGTCGGTCATCTCTTGGAAGAGGTTAATTCGTGATCAGAGTATGGGAGTGTATGGTTAACTCTCCTTATAGAAATTTTTTGAGTGATCTGGAGCTGATCCTGCACCGAGTAACTGATTACTTGGAATTTTTTCTATGGGTGCGCGATCAGTGCACCCATAGGGTTTAGCCCCCGAGACTCTGACTGATTGCTGGTAGTTGGTTGGAGTCTGTAGGGTTTGTTGCACTTGGATGTTGTTGCTGGATTTGCCCGAGCAGAATGTTTCTTTTTGAGTTCTCTTCCAGTAGGGGCACGCTGAGTGCACCCACTAGGTGTAGTCCCCGAGCCTCGGTCGGACTAGATGAGTCTGGCAGAGGGTTTAAGTCTCCGGGTGAACCTCCATGCAGTCAAAACGGTAAATATCTTTTAGTCTGAAATTGAGTCAATCGGATGGATCTTCATGCGCTTGGCATGGTAAACAAGTTCAGCTTGGAGCTAAATCAGCCGGACTGATCTTCGTGCACTTGACACGGTAAATAAATTCAGCCTATAACTGGGTCAAGCAGGCGAATCTTCGTGCACTCGGCACGATGAATGAACTCGACCTCGAAACTGCCGACTGTAGAACAAAAAACTGGACACTCCATGGAGTAATTGTTCCAGTAGTACTTCTTACATTGACCGTTAGCTTTTGCTCTTGCCAACCAGATGATCGGGTAGGGACCGGGTTGGAGACGAAGAGTGAGCATAAGGTATTGATCATATTTTGTGACAAAGTAGAAAGTTGAGTGAGGAACATGCTGACTGGTGGCACGCCCATAGGCTTAGCCCCCGTATCGGTTGAGGTTTTGTAGGACGAGTTCACTAAAAACGTGATTTGTCCTGAGCACTACTGGGGCACTCGGCACCTGTCGTCAAGCTTTAGTCAACTACGATTTGAACAAAACTTCAACGGATTCTAGACTATATGTTTCCAATTGGTTGGATTGGGTTGATTGCTAGGAAAAACTCAGTGGCATTCATATGTCTCTCGGGAGAGATTGAGTAGAGGTCCGAGTGAGGACATGCCATGAAACCTGAGTGACAATGCCGGCGCGTGGTTTGATTCTCCGGAGAGATGCCACTCACTATCCCAGGGGAACGCCATCGCAGGTCATCTCCGAGTCCAAGTTTATGAGGCATGCGCCTTGGAGCCTAGACAAAGGGCCAAGTTAATCCGTGGAGGGGTGTCAAGCTCATCCATTGCAATCCTCAAGGTGACTTCAATCGGGTGTTTTACATGTCCGAGTGCACGAAGACCCTTTGTAACAGCCCCAAAACTGGGTTATCAATTTTTGTGTTGTTATTCCTTCCTGGCACTCCTTTTCAAAATCTTTCTCCTGAGTTTTGCTGATGACTCTGAGATTTCTTGTCATTTCCAACCTTTCAAAACTTTCTCATGTCCTTTTCAGTGGGCAAGACCTCAGTTGCATCATCTTAAACTCTCTCAAACCCTAATTCCAATTTTTTGGGGATTTGAATATGCCCTTTGTGATTTCAAAGAGGCTATCATTTTTCCTTGATCTGTTGATCATCCCATCTGTTCCTAGAGACCCTCCTATCCTTTTCAACCTTGGATATGCAAAAATATTGCCAAGTCCCGTGCAATATTTTTGAATTATCATTTATTCCTTTTCTTGCCTTTCTGAGGAATAAAATCAAAAGGCATATCTTGCCATCTCCTAAATTCATGTGAATTTGTGGAGTTTATAATTATGCCTAATCCAAGCTCTAGCAATCATATTGGCCATAATTAAATAAGGAAAATTGCCTTTTCCTATTTAATACCAATAATTCATTTCTACCATTTTCCAAAGGAACTACTATTTTTATAGCAGATAAAATTCCCACATAAATTGTGGAGCTTGTCCTTGCTATATAATCACTAGTTCCACCTTTATCTCATGTTCCACAGATCAAAAATTGGGCACATGATCCAATGCAAGTTTCTACCTTCTCTGAATTTTGCAAAGGAAGTGCTTTATTCCTAATTCCATTTGAGCTACAATTTGGCAGGGTGATTAATATTGATAAATAACCCATGGATACCAAAGATGATCTCAATCCAATCATCCTAGCTCCCTGTGCAATTTTTCAAAGTTTATGACCAGATTGTCACTTTGTGAAGGAAGTACCTTCATAGAGTTTCCAAATGGAATGAAACTTTTCCATCTTCTCAAGTATCCCAAATCATTATCCACCACCCAAATTCAGCTCATTTCATTGAGCTATGTGAGCACATGAGCAATTCTTGCTTTCTGTCCAAATTTTTAGTTTGTGAAGCAAGTATATTTTATATTGCTCCATTATGGCTGAAAATATTCCCAAGCCTTCTATGATCCATATAACCCACCTACCCAAGAGATTGGATCATTTCAAGTAGCCAATATTTTCCTAGAATTTTCCCAAGTTTCTGGTCAAAAGTGATGCTTGTGAAGTAAGTACCAATTTGGCAAGTCCATTTGGTGTGATCTTTTAACAGAATCTTCTTATGACCAAATCATGAGTATTTGCCAAGTTATAGCTCAATCCAACACTCCTAGTGAGTGCTTGTTCATCATCTAGTTTCTGGACCACAATTGGTAGTTGCACTGCAACTATATTAAATCTGTGTCCTAATGATCTCATAATTACCAGGACCATAGTCCTTGCTACCCTAAGCCTCCTAGACATCAATTTTACCTTTTTCCCTCTCTGATTTTACCTCTAGGATGTTGCCAAGTTTGCAACAGTAAACTTGCGGAGCTTGGTTTACTCAGCTCCATTTGTCTCTGCCCAAATCTTTACCGTGGTAATACTCCACTCTGGAAGGACTATGCAGTAGACATGAGCTGGCATCAGCAAAACTTCAGAGCGCGCCGTGTTCGTGGTGATCACGAGGGAAGCCAGCCAAAACGGTGGTCTGGCCACTGTTCTCGTCGGCAGCGCTGCTCTGACCATCTCTAGCCTCGCCATTAATGTCCTATAGCTCTCCCTCGATGTCGTCTTCCCCTGGACCTCTGACCCCCTCCGTTTTCTTCTCCAACGAGCCGTACCAAAGGTCGAACAGTGTGCGCCGTGAGCTCGTCTTCTTCCTCGCTGGTGTCCGCTTCCTCCTCTCATCCGTGAGCGCCCCTCGTCTCCATGAGCCTCTGCTGCTCGTCTTGACCCTCCTCGTCACCTTTCCGTCCATCCCCGTGAGCCCTACGCGTGCCAGAGCCCTGGCCGGACTCGTTCGGCGGCGACAGGCTTGGCATCCCCTCGCCCGACTATAAATAGCCATCCCAAGCCCTCTACGAGCAGCACCAACACTCCCAACCTCCTTCCCCCTCCCTCTAGAGCACTCCAGTGCCTGAGCCCGACCAAATCCCTCGCTGGAGCCCGACAATTTAGTCGGAGTTCGTCCACGGCCTCCATGCCAAACCCCTCTCTCCGGCCGTCCCCTGCCCCGTCCAAGCCCATGGATGGACGCGCCACTCACCGGCGACCGTCCCTAGCCTATCGCCCCCTCATTCCCCCACCGAAGTCACCCCAATCACCGAGCCCCACCGTCCTCTGTCTCCGCCGTCGCCGCATCTCCAAGCCCTACCCGCCGTCGTTCTACCCTTAGGTGGGCGCGGTGCACGCCGGCGACCCCTTCCCCGCTGCTCCCTGGCCGGATGGCTCGTCGGAGTGACGGGGCCACGCCGGAGCTGACGCCCTCGCTTCTGCGTCAAGAACCAGGGGAGAAGAAGGAGGAAGGAGGCGTTGACCTGGCTAGGCGGGCCCCACGCCTTGCCCCGACCCCACCTGGCAGCGACCCTGGCGCCCGGCCCCGCCTCTGCCGCGTTGACTGGTCCAACGCCATGTCGGATAAGTGGCGGCGCCCGCTGCGAAGCCACTTTCCTGCGATGAAACGTATTTTCAGAAAAGACACGTTCTGTTTAAACTGCCAGGGACTTGTTTGTAGAAATATTTTTACAGAGTAGTCCCTGAGCTTTAAACGTCCGTATCTTTTCAAATGTAGCTCCAAATCAGGTGATTCCAAAGCCCACGTCTTTGTTTCGTCGAGCCCGTTCTGATGAGATCATTTTCACCATGTTTGCACGTTCTGAAAATGACCATTTTGCCCTTGTCCGTAAACAGCCCCCTCCGAGAGAGAACTGTTTCCGGCAAATTTTTCCACTGTCGTTTTTCACTTCTTCCCGGAGTATTTGTCGACCCCCAGGCAAGCCAACCTCTTATCATGAGCCCCGAACTTGCATGTTGACTTTGCATGCACCTTGTGTGTGTATAGTTGTAGTTGTTTCTTATCGTTTTCGTTGCAGTCATTTCATTATGCCTATCATGCATGCTTGTGTTTTCATGATATCTCTTGCCATGCTAATTAGAATGTTGTTATTGATAATGCCTTGTCACTACTCTACTTTATTTTCATGCGATCGTTATAAAATGTTATGATGATTGTAATATGCCGTGGATATGTTAGTACTTGGTATTGTCATGTTCCTTATGCTGTAGTTGTTCACTTGAGAAGCTCGATATTTTATTAAAGCATTTGTATGATGTATGATCATTGTTGCATTCATGTTCATGATGATGGAGAAGGAAATAAAATGACTTAATAATAACAAATCTCCTCCGTCATCGATGTGATCGAGTCATAGTGCCACCAAATCGAGTTTTTCCTAGTGTAACCACATTTTCTTTTATGGGAAGGCCTTTATTCGGTCCGTTGTCATGCCTCTGGTCGGTGCCTCCAACTAGGGAAGGTTATGGGCGTGCGGTACCCTGGCCCGGTAAGCAGACATAACCTTGTGTGCCCATTGTTGAGTTTATGGTACCGGGTCCCCGTGTGGGATCGTTTATGTTTTGGCCATGACGGTGGTCGTTGTGTCTTTGGTAGACACGGGGCCACCCAGGACTAGCCCGATGGGGAGTGAGTCGGAGTGGCCGGGAGAGTGTCATGGCAATGGAGGGGTTTCGTCGGAATGCCGTTGGTCCACCCGAATGGGAGTGCGAGGCCATGGGTTCCGTGGTGTGGGTACAGTGCGCTACCTCTGTAGAGTGTTTATAAAGTCTATCGATAGCAACACAGTTCATAGTAGGTCACCCTATTGGGTCTTAGTCGAAATGCAGGATAAACCTGAAATAATTAAGCTGATTAATGTGGTAATAAGAATGTGGTGACTTGGACTATGGGATAGTCGTGAGAAGTCACGGTGATGTGTTGATATGATCACGAGACGAGGTCTCGGTGACCGTCTGAGACCAAGTGTTGGTCGTGGTTGTGATCGCCGGAAAGATCACCGTTTGGTTACAAGGTAACCTGTTGAACCAAGAGTGGTTCCGTTTGTGATCCGTGAATGATCACCGTTCGGTTGCGAGGCAACCCGTTGATAAGAGAGTCAGAGGGACTCAGTGCACAAGTTTGGTTGCATTGCATGAGTAGTAAGTTTTTATTTGCATTTAAAGAACCATGGGAGAACATGAGATGATTGCATGAAGGTAGCATGTTATGTCTGCATTGGATATGATTGGTAGCTTATTTTCAGCATAGTTTCAGGATGCCATGCTATGTTTGGATTGAGTTTATGCCATGTTTGGATTGAGTTTATGCCATGTTTCAGTAAAAACTCCAAAGCATGCCATGTCCATGGTGATCACAAGGGAAGCCAGCCGAAACGGTGGTCTGGCCACTGTTCTCGCCGGCAGCGCTGCTCCGACCGTCTCTGGCCTTGCCATTAATGTCCTACAGCTCTCCCTCGATGTCGTTTTCCGCCTGGACCTCTGAACCCCTCCGTTTTATTCTCCTACAAGCCGTGCCAAAATTCGAACAGTGTGCGCTGTGAGCTTGTCTTCTTCCTCGCCGGTGTCCGCTTCCTCCTCTCGTCCGCAAGCGCCCCTCGTCTCCGTGAGCCTCTGCTGCTCATCTTCACCCTCCCTATTGATACGTCCATTTTGCATCATGCTTTTATATCAATATTGATTGCATTATGGGCTGTTATTACACATTATATCTCAATACTTATGGCTATTCTCTCTTATTTTACAAGGTTTACCATGAAGAGGGGGAATGCCGACAGCTGGAATTCTGGCTGGAAAAGGAGCAAACATTGGAGACCTATTCTGCACTGCTCCAAACATCATGAAACTCCACAAAACCTGTTTTTGGAATTAATAAGAATTATTGAGCGGAAGAAATACATCAGGGGGGCCACACCCTGGCCAGGAGGGTGGGGGGCGCGCCCACCCCTACTAGGCGCGCCCCCTATCTCCTGGGCCCCCTGGTGGCCCCTCGGTTGTCGGCGTTCTGGGAACGGGGGTCCCCAGACTTGTCTTCCTGCGGCTTGCGGCGTGGCTCAAGTGGTGGCCTAGTACGGCCCATCTTCATCAGCACAAGACTCAAGACCCTCGCGAGGGGCCAAGCCTCGCGGGGCAGACGACACGAGGCTTCCTCAGGAACGACCTCGCTAGGCAGGCTCATGAGGAGGCGGAGAGATCAAGGCAGGGTACCTCGCGAGGCAAGCCATGGCGATCGAGACCAGGCGGGCGCCGGCCCGCGCAATGTCCTTGTTTCCTCTTTGGTGCAAAGGGGGCAAGCACAAATGTGGAGTACCGAGGCATCAATTAAAGGTTGCCATTTCAGTGCAACGAGACCAAGACCAGCGGAGCGGCAGGATGGAGGTCACCGTGGAGCCCAAGACGGCGTCATCGCCAGTACCTTTGGTAGCCGAAGACCAACTTTAGTCAGGATAACTTGTACTAGATGTTCCCCTTCAAAATGGCCATTGTTGGCACCCTTCCCGCTCAATATTTGGGAAGAGGCCCAGGGCCTCTATAAATAGGACTAGCCACCACAATAGATGGGGATCCGGATTTTGGGAAGACAGAGCGAGAGAGGCGATCGAACTCACACAAGCAGTTCGTCGCACCAGCTCAAGAACACCTCTTGCGTGGCCGTTCTTCCCCTGTACTTTTCATAATCAGCCCCTGAGGAAATCCACCACACCACACACTGGAGTAGGGTATTACACCACAACGGTGGCCCGAACCAGTATAAATCTCGTGTCCCTTGTGTGTTCCTTGTTTCTAGCTTAGATCACACGAGACGATCGGACGTAGGTCGGTAGGGGAGAGATCTTCGTGCGCACCCCAGAGTTCGAACCTTAAGGGTCTGCCGGAACCCAACATCCGACATTTGGCGCGCCAGGTAGGGGTGCACCGGAATCTTTCTTCTGCCGTTCCGCGCTCGATCTTCCATCGCATCCATGGCTGACGCTCTCCGGGCTCGCGCCGAGCATCGGGCTGCTCTCGCCGCCCGCGTCGCCCAGACGGCCCCTGTCGGTGGGTGTCCCCGTCGTTCCCCGTCGCTTGCCGCCAACGCCGCCACCGACCCGGTGGGGAACGAGCAGCAGGCCTTGTCTCTGCACCCTTCGGTGCGGCGGGAAGGCCGCACCGCCCCCCCGTCGCTGACTCCAGCCGGTTCGTCGTCCCACGCCCGTCGCGCCCCCACGGACGCAAAGGCTGCGTTGCTCCTGGCGCGTGAGCTTATGCACTACCATCCCGTCGACGACCTCTACAAGGAGTGGCTCGCTCGCATCACCGAGCTCGTCAGCGCCGTAGGGGGCTCCCCTGCGCCGTCCCTCTCGCTGCCTCGTCCTGCGTCCTGCGCAGGAGGCGCAGATCAGGAGGTGCCTCCACCACCTCCTCCCCAAGACGGCGCCCTGGCTCCAAGGCGCGCGGCTCCAGGATGAGATCCACTGCGTTCGGCGCCCGTGCGACAAGAAAGGAGCTGCCAAGAAATTCTTCATCCCCAAGAAGGCGCACACGTGATCCCGGCACCAGTGCGCCATGACTGCATCCCTGCGCCAGCACGCCAAGACCCTGCGCTGCTCCAAGCGGCGGCACATGGGAATTTCCAGGAGCAAGCCCAGCATCAGCAGAGAGCTCCGATGGTCACCGCAGGCTGCTGCGCCTTCACCACTAAGCTACGTGGTGTCACCTGGCCAGGCAAGTTCAAACCTGACCTGCCTCCTCGCTATGACGACACTGTAGACCCCGCGGAGTTCCTGCAGCTCTATGAGCCGGGGATCAAAGCCGCCAACGGGGACGAAAAGGTCATGGCGAACTGGTTTCCCATGGCACTCAAGGACGGCGCCCGCACCTGGCTCCTGAACCTGCCTCCCGGCATGATCTCCTCCTGGGACGAGATGCGCACTCGCTTCATCACCAACTTCGAGGGCACTCGCGACCGTCCGCCGGCCGTGGGTGACCTGCGCCGCATCAGGCAGCAGCCTGGGGAGACCTTGCAGAAGTACATCCAGCGCTTCAACAACGCCCGCCTCAAGATTCCGAGGGTGACTGAGGAAGCCATCATTTTGGCGTTCTCTGATGGCGTCCGCGACGTCAGGATGAAAGAGGAGCTGGCGATCCATGAAGATCTATGCGCGTCTCTGGAGCTGTTCAACTTGGCGACCAAGTGCGCAAGGGCTAAGGAGGGACGCCTCTCCCTTCTCGAGCTCCTAGTAGCAAACCCAGAAGAGAAGAAAGCCAAGGCCAAAGACATGAAGCGCAAGGGAGCAGCCGTGCTCGCAGTAGAGCCGGACACAAAGCGCGGCAGGGACCAGCCGGAGTCGTCCAAGGGCAGCCGGTACTGTGTGTACCACGATCTCCATACTCACAACACCAACGAATGTCAAGATCTTAGGGCCGTGCGAGAAGGCCGTTTCGGTCGATGCCCCGAGCACAACGATCAGGGCTACGGCCGAGGTGGAGCAAGAAGCGGAGGACGATGGGACGACCGTGGCCCTCGCCAAGGGTGGTGTGACCGACCTCGCGAGGACCGCTGGCAGGACCAGCCTTGTGAGGGAGCTTGGAGAGATCAGCCTCGTGAGGATCGCCCACAGGGCAACGCAGGCCTTCCTCCTCTGCCACCCCCACCAAGAAGGAATGAAGACCATCATCAGGACGAGGGGGCTGGGGGCTTCCAGGAGCCACGTGCAATCGCTTGCATCCTGGGCGGCGCTCAGGACCCAGCCTCACAGCGCATCTTCAAGCAGTTTGCTCGTGAGGTGAACGCAGTCCTCCCCAAGCTTGAGGCCACGCGCCCTCTCAGGTGGTCTGCATGCGCTATCACATTCAACTCAGCGGATCAGCTCAAGTGTGCGGCAACAGCCGGTGTCCTCCCAATGCTCTGTTCCCCAGTCATCAGCAACGTGCAAGTTACTAGGACGCTCATTGATGGCAGGGTAGGGCTCAACGTCTTGTCCGTCGAGACATTCAACAATCTCCAAGTACCATATGATCAGCTTCAGCCAACCAAGCCTTTCTCAGGAGTCACTGATGGTTCCACTGTCCCGATAGGGTAGGTCCGCCTTCCTGTCACCTTTGGACAACGCAACAACTACCGCACTTTGCTCATTGACTTCGACGTCGCCCACATTCGCCTGCCATACAACGCCATCCTCGGGTACCCAGCCCTAGCTAAGTTCATGCAGTGACACACCATGGCTACAACGTCCTCAAGATGCCAGGAAGTGGTGGGGTCATCACGGTCCCCTGTGAAGAGAAGGATGCGGTGTGCTCCCTCGAGCGCGCTTTCCAGGCCGCGTCGGTCGAGGACCCGGGCAACAAGAATGGAAACCTCCCTGGAGCAGCTCCCAAGAAGAAGAAGACATCACCTGGCTCAAAGCCTCAGGAGGCAGGCACCTCCGGAGGCGCCACATCCGGACCCGCGCCCAGCCATGGGGCGCCACCCTCCGTCGCATAGGAAGGCGCGCCCGGCGCCCTCCTCGGGCAGGGCTCGGGGGCTCTCTCCTGGGGAGCCACCGACTTTGCCAAGATCATGAGGGAGGCGCTTGGGCACCACTTGGAGGCGTGCTTCGCGGCACGCTTCCCTCGAGAAGGCTGAGGGTCCAACCCTCAGGAGTTCATCACCAAGGTTGCTCAGGAGTTACAGGAATTAAGAATCATGCGCGTCTGCATCGACTACCCAGGGCTCAATCGAGTCGCGTCTCAGGAGAGCTTCTGGCCCTCGCGCGCAGGGTGTTGCGCGGGCCCACCGCACAGCTATGTTCGCATGCCCTTCGGCTTGCCGAATGCGGCTGCAGCTCACCAGCGCCTGATGAGAAGCATTTTGGAAGCTCAGGTGGCCAAGCACCGCGCATTCCTGGAGGAGATGGAGATGGACCTCACCGAGCTGCCCGGACCTCGCGAGCCTCCCTAGGCTCGGAGCCCCGAGGGCTCGTGAGGATCGGCTTCTTCATCCCACATCATCAGCTACTCCGACACTCGCTCTGCAATGGCATCAGGTGACTTCTTTCAAGTTTCATTTCAGCTGGGAGCGCCCCCAGGGCTGCATCATTCCCAGGTCGTGTGGGTCCGTCCCTGCGACATGTATCCGTTTTTCTTATGTCTTCTGCTTACCTTGTTGGGGGCGCCCCTCGGGCTGCATCATCCCCAAGCCGCTCGGGCCTGACCTAGTGGCGTTTGCTTTCTCTGCGTCTATCCAAGTTGATTTGCTTCTTCATGATTAACCTGCTGGAGATAATCGCATGCTCGATTGACACCTACCTTTGGAGCCGCTTGCTCTGGCACGGCGCTTGCGCATGGGTCCGTCCCTGCAACACCGACAAATCTGAGTGGTCGAGCTCTGGCCGCAGCAGCCCCACATAGCGCTACCTCGCCAGGCGCTCAGTGCCTCAATCACTCCCTCGGAGCAACCAATGGCTGGCTGGCAACCGTGATGGCAGGCCTTGTTTTCCCCATGTCGGTGTACATGATCCGCCTAAGGGATAGCGTGGGGAGGGGCGTCGTGAGCTCCCTCCCCCTCTCTCCCGTATGATCCACTCGCACGTTAAAAGGGGGCGCCTGAGCATCGCGACTCACGGGCTCTTGCTGGCTCTCCAGCCCTCACCCCTGGCCTTGACCCACGGCATCATGACCTGTCATAATAGCGGCGGCTGAGCTCGCTCGACGGCCGGGACCTGAGGACGTAGAGCATGAAGGAAAGTGAAGAGAAGAGGGGAGAATCTCACAAGGACCTGACCCAGCAACACCCCAGCTGCCGGCGCGCAGGCCCGGCGCCTCGCCGAAGAACTACTCCAAGCTCATGAGATAAGTCATGCTTCAGAAAAAAGCTAAATCAATGCGACGCCAAACCCTCACCCAGCACGGCTCTGTCACGGCGACGTTGCCTTCCTTTCTCGCCCAGCGGAGGCTGCTTGAGCGCTAAATGGGACCTCTTGAGCATCGCGACTCAGGGGCTCTTACTAGACCTCGGGACGCTCACCTCCTGGCCTTGACCACGTCATCGTGACCTAGCATACCAGCGATGGCTGAAGCCTGCCTGGGGACCAGGGCCTGTCAGCGTACAACACCAAGCCCTCGCAAGGAAAGAAAGGGGGAGCTGAGCCGGAACAAGACACGCACCACACATCAATTCATAACAAGGGTATCACATTCACAAAAGATACGGCAGGCCCCTTACATACCCCCGCGGGGTGTTACTCTGACCCCTTGTAGGGAACAAAAGGTGCTAACTCTAGGGAGTGTTAACTACGCACGCCTCCGATGGAGATGCCATCATCAACAGTGGGCCATCAGGCGCCGGCGCCAACCCCATCCAGATCAGTGGCACCGCCGGACTGATGTAGCTGCCCTGCTCCGAGCGCGGCGCGAACTCAAGGGCTCGTAGCTGTCATCACTCGTCTCCGGAGTCACATGAAGCTCGGGGGAGTCGCTGGATTCTCCGGTTCCTCCGCTACTGCCTGAAGAGCTGCTGGGGAGGCGACTGGCCGGCCTGGCCCTCGCCGCATCGGTACCCCGACTGCTTTCCTTGGGGCAGCACTCCAGCCGGCGTCCTGCCACATCGAAGACCTTGAAGAACATCAAGGAAGCGCCATCGTATTCCAGATGAATTACGAGGGCACCCCCTGTCCGGCAGACCCGCGCGATCTCGCCCCAGCCCCGGGTCATGAATACCTTGCCCGGAGCGACGACCGGAACCTCCGCTCCGGTCGCAAGGGTGCTACAGCCAGAACTCTAGAGACCCACTCGGCGGCATCTCAAAGGCGAAGGAGGGAGGAAGGCGAATCCAAGAGCGCGGAGGCATAGCGGCATGAAGCACGAACTCGCGGGAAGAGCCCTCGGCATGGATGCCAGGGGTGACGATGTGCACCGCTGTGACTCGCTGATGTCGCCGTCGGCGCCGGTGGGACTGCTCAGCGTCTTCTCCTCTGGGGCCCTCGATTCGGGAATACAACGGTAGCGAAACCTAGGCGGTGGCCGCTCATACCAGGGCCGCGACGTCCCCTGCCAAGCGACCACGTCGCGGCGGCCGGGGATAGGCCGCTTCTTTGGCGGGAACGAGTCAGGACCCTCTCGGGGGGCCTTTCCCTTCTCTTCTGCTGAGAACCGGCGGATCGGCGCCATTGGCGGAAGGTGGAACAATGGCGAGGAAGAAGAAGGAGAGTAACAGGAAGGGATGGACTACGGGGGCCCTCGCCCGTCCGTACTTATAGTCCAGAGGAGGCCAATCGTCGGCCACCATGATCTTAGGTAATCATGACCCATTTCTGCATGCAGGGACTTGTCAAGTCGAGCGGTTGCCGAGGCAGCGTGGGGGAGCAAAGACGCCCACGTCCAATCAACCGCCATGCAGCGCCCAAGGCCGCAGGCTGATGGGGCCCGCGGCGCTCCGAACTTGCCCCTTCGCTTCTCTGCTAAGCCAAGTCTGAGCGCGCCTTGGGCCCGGGGGCTACTGTCGGCGTTCTAGGAACGGGGGTCCCCAGACTTGCCTGCGTGTGGCCTGCAGCGTGGCTCAAGTGGTGGCCCAGTACGGCCCATCTTCATCAGCACAAGACTCAAGACCCTCGCGAGGGGCCAAGCCCCGCGGGGCGGACGACACGAGGCTTCCTCAGGAACGGCCTTGCCAGGCAGGCTCGCGAGGAGGCGGAGAGATCAAGGCAGGGTACCTCGCGAGGTGCTCGTGATGCAAGCCATGACGATCGAGACCGGGCGAGCGCTAGGCGGGCGCCGGCCCGCGCAGTGTCCTTGTTTCCTCTTTGGTGCAAAGGGGGCAAGCACAGATGTGGAGTACCGAGGCATCAGGCAAAGGTTGCCATTTCAGTGCAATGAGACCAAGACCAGCGGAGCGGCACGATGGAGGTCACCGTGGAGCCCAAGACGGCGTCATTGCCAGTACCTTTGGCATCCGAAGACCAACTTTAGTCAGGATAACTTGTACTAGATGTTCCCCTTCGAAATGGCCGTTGTTGGTGCCCTTCCCGCTCAATATTTGGGAAGAGGCCCAGGGCCTCTATAAATAGAACTAGCCACCACAATAGAGGGGGATCCGGATTTCGGGAAGACACACACACACACACAGAGAGAGAGAGAGAGAGAGGCGGTCGAACTCACACAAGCAGTTCGTCGCACCAGCTCAAGAACACCTCTCGCGAGGCCGTTCTTCCCTTGTACTGTTCATCATCAGCCCCTGAGGCAATCCACCGCACCACACACTAGAGTAGGGTATTACACCACAACGGTGGCCCGAACCAGTATAAATCTCGTGTCCCTTGTGTGTTCCTCGTTTCTAGCTTAGATCTCACGAGACGATCGTACGTAGGTCGGTAGGGGAGAGATCTTCGTGCGCACCCTAGAGTTCGAAACTTAAGGGTCTGCCAGAACCCAACATCCGACACCGGTGTCCATCTTCTGCTATATGAAGGATTTTACCCTAGAAAAAAATCTTGGGGAAGATTACGGGGCAAAACTCCGCCGCCACGAGGCGGAACCTTGGCGGAACCAATCTAGGGCTTCGGCAGAGCTGTTCTGCCAGGGACACTTCCCTCCGGGAGGGGGAAATCATCACCAACGTCATCACCAACAATCCTCTCATCGGGAGGGGGTCAATCTCCATCAACATCTTCACCAGCACCATCTCCTCTCAAAACCCTAGTTCATCTCTTGTATCCAAACCACAAATTGGTACCTGTGGGTTGCTAGTAGTGTTGATTACTCCTTGTAGTTGATGCTAATTGGTTTGCTTGGTGGAAGATCATATGTTCAGATCCTTAATGCATATTATTACTCCTGTGATTATGAACATGAATATGCTTTGTGAGTAGTTACGTTTGTTCCTCAGGACATGGGTGAAGTTTTGCTATTAGTAGTCATGTGAATTTGGTATTCGTTCGATATTTTGATGAGATGTATGTTGTCTTTTTCTCTAGTGGTGTTATGTGAACGTCGACTACATGAAACTTCACCATTATTTGGGCCTACAGGAAGGCATAGGGAAGTAATAAGTAGATGATGGGTTGCTAGAGTGACAGAAGCTTAAACCCTAGTTTATGCGTTGCTTCGTTAGGGGCTGATTTGGATCCATATGTTTAATGCTGTGGTTAGGTTTATCTTAATACTTCTTTGTAGTTGCGGATGCTTGCAATAGGGGTTAATCATAAGTGGGATGCTTGTCCAAGTAAGGGCAGTACCCAAGCACCGGTCCACCCAACATATCAAATTATCAAAGTACCGAACGTGAATCATATGAACGTGATGAAAACTAGCTTGACGATAATTCCCATGTGTCCTCGGGAGCTCCTTTCTCATTATTAGAAATTGTCCAGGCTTATCCTTTGTGCTACATAAAGGATTGGACCACCTTGCTGCACTTTATTTACTTTATTTGCTTGTTACCCATTACAATTTATCTTATCACAAAACTATCTATCACCTACAATTTCAGTGCTTGCAGAGAAAACCTTACTGAACCGCTTATCATTTCCTTCTGCTCCTCGTTGGGTTCGACACTCTTACTTATCGAAAGGACTACGATTGGTCCCCTACACTTGTGGGTCATCAAGACTCTTTTCTGGCGCCGTTGCCGGGGAGTGTAGCGATTTTGGTGAGTGGAACTTGGTAAGAAAACATTTATATAGTGTGCTGAAATTTTCTGTTACTTGTCACCATGGAAACTAATCCTTTGAGGGGCTTGTTCGGGGTATCTTCACCTCGACCAGAAGAGCAAAGAGTTGCTCCTCAACCTACTGAACTTTTTGAAAATATTTACTTTGAGATTCCTTCGGGTATGATAGAGAAACTGCTAGCTAATCCATTTACAGGAGATGGAACATTGCATCCCGATTTACACCTTATCTTTGTGGATGAAGTTTGTGGGTATTCCCGATGATGTTGTCAAAAGGAAGGTCTTCCCTTTATCTTTGAAGGGAGATGCATTGGCATGGTATAGGCTATGTGATGATACGAGATCTTGGAATTATAAACGATTGAAGTTGGAATTTCACCAGAAGTTCTATCCTATGCATCTTGTTCATCGTGATCGTAATTACATATATAATTCCTGGCCTCGCGAAGGAGAAAGCATCGCTCAAGCTTGGGGGAGGCTTAAATCAATGTTATATTGATGCCCCAATCATGAGTTCTCCCGGGAAATGATTATTCAAAATTTTTATGCTCGGCTTTCTCTCAATGATCGCAACCTGCTCGATACTTCCTGTGCTGGTTCTTATATGCTGAAGACTATTGATTTCAAATGGGACTTATTGGAAAGAATTAAACGCAACTCTGAAGATTGGAGTTCCGACGATGGTAAGGAGTCAGGTATGACACCTAAGTTCGATTGTGTTAAATCTTTTATGGATACCGATGCTTTTCGTGGATTTAGCACTAAGTATGGACTTGACTCTGATACAGTAGCTTCTTTCTGGGAATCTTTTGCTACTCATGTTGATCTCCCTAAAGAAAAGTGGTTTAAATATAATCCTCCCGTTGAAGTAAAAGTAGTTGCACCTATTACAGTTGAAGAAAAGACTATCACCTATAGTGATCCTATTGTTCCTACTTATGTTGAGAAACCTCCTTTTCCTGTTAGGATAAAGGATCATGCTAAAACTTCGACTGTTGTTCGTAAGAGTAATACTAGGACTTATACACCTCCTGAGCAAATCAATGTTGAACCTAGTATTGCTATGGTTAAAGATCTCTTGGATGATGATCTAGATGGGCATGTTATTTATTTCTGTGATGAAACTGCTAATATTGCTAGACCACACACTAAGATACATAGACCTGTCATAGGCATGGCTGTTATTTCTGTTAAAATAGGAGATCATTGTTATCATGGTTTATGTGATATGGGTGCTAGTGCTAGTGCGATAGCTTATGATCTATATAAAGAAATTATGCACGACATTGCACCTGTTGAATTAGAAGACATTGATCTTACCATTAAGCTTGCCAATAGGGATACCATTAAACCAGTTGGGATTGTTAGAGATGTTGAAGTTTTGTGCGGGAAGGTTAAATACCCTGCTGATTTTCTTGTTCTTGGCTCCCCACAAGATGATTTTTGTCCCATTATTTTTGGTAGACCCTTCTTAAATACAGCTAGTGCTAGGATTGGTTGTGAAAAAGATAATGTCACCGTTGGCTTAGATGGTATGTCTCATGAGTTTAATTTTGCTAAGTTTCGTAGACAACCTCGTGATAGGGAACCACCTAGTAAGGATGAGATTATTGGTCTTGCTTCCATTGCCGTGCCTCCTACTGATCCATTAGAACAATATTTGCTAGACCATGAAAACGATATGTTTATGAAGGAAAGAAGGGAAATAAGTGTTCCTTAAACAGGAACCTATGCTGAAACATAACCTTTCCGTTGAAATTCTTGGGGATCCCCCTCCACCCAAGGGTGATCCCGTGTTTGAACTCAAACCATTACCTGATAATCTTAAGTATGCTTATCTTGATGAAAAGAAAATATATCCTGTTATTATTAGTGCTAACCTTTCAGAGTAAGAAGAAGAAAGGTTATTGAAAACTCTGAAGAAGCACCGAGCTGCTATTGGATATACTCTGGATGATCTTAAGGGCATTAGTCCCACATTATGCCAACACAAAATCTCAGTGGAGAAAGATGCCAAACCAGTTAGAGATCCTCAACGACGACTGAATCCCAAGATGAAAGAAGTGGTAAGAAAGGAGATACTAAAGCTCCTTGAGGCAGGTATAATTTATCCCGTTGCTGATAGTGATTGGGTAAGCCTTGTCTATTGTGTTCCTAAAAAGGGAGGTATTACCGTTGTTCCTAATGATAAAAGATGAATTGATCCCGCAAAGAATTATTACAGGTTATAGGATGGTAATTGATTTCCGTAAATTAAATAAGGCTACTAAGAAAGATCATTACCCTTTGCCTTTTATTGATCAAATGCTAGAAAGACTATCCAAACACACTCATTTTTGCTTTCTAGATGGTTATTCTGGTTTCTCTCAGATACCTGTGTCAGCGGGGGATCAATCAAAAACTACTTTTACTTGCCCTTTCGGTACTTTTGCTTATAGACATATGCCTTTTGGTTTATGTAATGCACCTGCTACCTTTCAACGATGTATGATGGCTATATTCTTTGATTTTTGTGAAAAGATTTGTGAGGTATTCATGGATGATTTCTCCGTTTATGGATCCTCTTTTGATGATTGCTTGGGCAACCTTGACCGATTTTTGCAGAGATGTGAACACACTAGTCTCGTCCTGAATTGGGAAAAGTGTCACTTTATGGTTAATGAAGGCATTGTCTTGGGGCATAAGATTTCCGAGAGAGGTATTGAAGTTGACAAAGCCAAAATTGATGCTATTGAAAAGATGCCATGTCCCAAGGACATAAAAGGTATAAGAAGTTTCCTTGGTCATGCCGGTTTTTATAGGAGGTTCATTAAAGACTTTTCTAAAATCTGTAGGCCTCCGACTAATTTATTGCAGAAAGATATTCCTTTTGTATTTGATGATGATTGTGTAGAAGCATTTGAAATACTTAAGAAAGCTTTGATCACTGCACCTATTGTTCAGCCACCTGATTGGAATTTACCTTTTGAAATTATGCGTGATGCTAGTGATTATGCTGTAGGTGCTGTTCTAGGGCAAAGAGTTGATAAGAAATTGAATGTTATCTAGTATGCTAGTAAGACTCTTGATACTGCCCAGAGAAATTATGCTACTACTGAAAAAGAGTTCTTAGCAATTGTGTTTGCATGTGATAAGTTTAGACCTTATATTGTTGATTCCAAAGTTACTATTCACATTGATCATGCTGCTATTAAATATCGTATGGAAAAGAAAGATGCTAAGCCTAGACTCATTAGATGGGTTCTCCTGCTCCAAGAATTTGATTTGCATATTATTGATAGAAAAGGGGCTGAGAACTCCGTTGCAGACAACTTGTCTAGGTTAGAGAATGTTCTTGATGACCCACTGCCTATTGATGATAGCTTTCCTGATGAACAATTAGCGGTCGTTAATGCTTCTCGTACTACTCCTTGGTATGCCGATTATGCTAATTACATTGTTGCTAAATTTATACCGCCTAATTTCACATACCGGCAAAAGAAAAAGTTCTTTTATGATTTAAGACATTACTTCTGGGATGACCCACACCTTTATAAAGAAGGAGTATATGGTGTTATTAGACGTTGTGTGCCAGAGCATGAACAGGAACAGATCCTACACAAGTGTCACTCTAAATCTTATGGAGGACACCACGCTGGAGATAGAACTGCACACAAGGTACTGCAATCTGGTTTTTATTGGCCTACTCTCTTCAAAGATGCTCGTAAGTTTGTCTTATCTTGTGATGAATGTCAAAGAATAGGTAATATTAGTAGACATCAAGAAATGCCTATGAATTACTCTCTTGTGATTGAACCATTTGATGTTTGGGGCTTTGATTATATGGGACCTTTTCCTGCCTCTAATGGTTATACACATATTTTAGTTGCTGTTGATTATGTTACTAAGTGGGTAGAAGCTATTCCAACTAGTAGTGCGGATCATAATACTTCTATTAAAATGCTTAAAGAAGTTATTTTTCCGAGGTTTGGAGTCCCTAGATATCTTATGACTGATGGTGGTTCACATTTTATTCATGGTGCTTTCTGTAAGATGCTTGCTAAGTATGATGTCAATCATAGAATCGCATCTCCTTATCATCCTCAGTCTAGTGGTCAAGTAGAGTTGAGCAATAGAGAGCTCAAACTAATTTTGCAGAAGACTGTGAATAGATCTAGAAAGAATTGGTCCAAAAAACTTGATGATGCATTATGGGCCTATAGAACTGCATACAAAAAATCTTATGGGTATGTCTCCTTATAAGATGGTTTATGGAAAAGCTTGTCATTTACCTCTTGAACTTGAACATAAAGCATATTGGGCTATGAAAGAGCTCAACTATGACTTCAAACTTGCCGGTGAGAAGAGGTTGTTTGATATTAGCTCACTTGATGAATGGAGAACCCAAGCGTATGAGAATGCTAAGTTATTCAAAGAAAAAGTCAAACGCTGGCATAATAAAAGGATACAAAAGCGTGAGTTTAACATAGGTGATTATGTGTTATTATTCAACTCTCGTTTAAGATTTTTTGCAGAAAAACTTCTCTCTAAAGGGGAAGGTCCTTACGTTATCGAGGAGGTCTATCATTCTGGTGCCATAAAAATCAACAACTTCGAAGGCACAAGTCCGAGGGTGGTGAACGGTCAAAGAATTAAACATTATATTTCAGGTAATCCTATCAATGTTGAAACTAATATTATTGAAACCGTAACCCCGGAGGAATATATAAGGGACACTTTCCAGAACATTCTAGACTCCGAAAAGGAGTAGGTATGTGGTACGGTAAGTAAACCGACTCCAAAACAACTCCAATGGCAATTTTTATCAGTTTTGGAATATTTAAGAATTTTAGGAAGAAAGAAGTAGTCCGAAAGGGACACGAGGCCCCCACGAGAGTGGAGGGCGCTCCCACCCTTACTGGGCGCCCCCCCTATCTCGTGGACACCTCGTGTGCCTCCCGGACTCCGTTTTCTTGCATGTTACGTATTTTGGTTGGTAAAAATTCATTATATATAATCCCGAAGGTTTTGACCACCGTATCACGCAAATATCCTCTGTTTTTGTTTCAAGCTGTTTCTGTTTCAGATCTGGAGCATCATGTCGTCTCCAAGCGCTCCCAAGGACAAGTTTTTCGAGAGGGTTATCAACCCCTATCTCGCGGAGGTGCTGCAACACCCTCAAACCATTGAGATGCGTGAGGGGTGCTGCACATCCGTGATGTGGAGGGACCAAGGCGTACCGGAAGCGTGGAGACAAAGCTTGAAGCCGTGGAGCAGCAAGTTTTCAAGTGCCAAGGGATGGTGGAGCGTGGAATCAACACCAACCATATGATGATCACAAAGTTCACCAACAACCACAAGCTGGATGCCAAAGTCATTGGGGAGACCATCTTCAAGCTTCAAGAGAAAATCGAGCACCTCCTAGCCCAGATCTATGACCTGCAAAACCAGAACTGTGAGTATGAATATAGATTCAAGAGGATGAGTTTGGCTGCAGATTTAAGGATCCCGGAGACTCGATCATCCTTCTATGATGGTGAGCCTATGCCTTGGAAGATGGACGACAAGCCTGCATCATCATCAACTCCTACTTCACCACCTTCGAGGACATAATCACATGGGTATGGGCACTCCCCTTGGCAACTGCCAAGCTTGGGGGAGGTGCCCCGGTATCGTATCACCATCACACTCCAATCTTTACCGTTTTAATTAGTTCAATCCTTTAGTAGTATCTTGTTCTAGTAGATTAAAGTTTTGATATCAAGTAGTTTGAGTTTTGCTTTGTGATCTCTTTTTGTAATCGAGTCCGTGAGCTATCTATAATAAAGATTAGTGTTGAGTCAAGGGCTTTGCTATGTCGCTATGATCTTGAGGAAGTAGAAAGAATAAAAGAGTTCATATTGATCTTATGGTTAGTGATGACTTCACACATAGAAAGTATGAGGCATAAAAGTTGTTGAGAGTTGATAAACGTAGTTTTGGTCATCGTTGCAATTAATAGGAAGTGATAAGGAAAGAGGGGCTCACATACAAATATATTATCTTGGACACCTTTTATGATTGGGAGCACTCATTAAGTATGACATGCTAAAAGAGTTGACATTGGACAAGGAAGACAATGTAATGGTTTATGTTTTCACATATCTCAGTTAAAGTATATTGTCATTGACCTTCCAAACATGTTGAGCTTGCCTTTCCCCCTCATGCTAGCCAAATTTGTTGCACTAAGTAGAGATACTACTTGTGCTTCCAAATATCCTTAAACCTAGTTTTGCCATGAGAGTCCACCATACCTACCTATGGATTGAGTAAGATCCTTCAAGTAAGTTGTCATGTTGCAGGCAATAAAAATTGCTATCTAAATATGTATGACTTACTAGTGTAGAGAAAATAAGCTTTGTACGATCTTGTTGTGGAAGTAATAAAAGCGACGTACTGCATAATAAAGGTCCACATACAAGGGGCAATATAAAGTGACGTTCTTTTGCATTAAGATTTGGTGCATCCAACCCTAAATGCACATGACAACCTCTGCTTCCCTCTGTGTAGGGCCTATCTTTTACTTTATGTTTTTACTTTATGCTTGATTCAAGGTGATCTTCACCTTTCCCTTTTTCATTTTATCCTTTGGCAAGCTCCTCGTGTTTGAAAGATCATAATATATATATCCAATTGGATGTAAGTTAGCATGGGATATTATTGTTGACATCACCTAAAGGTGAATACATTGGGAGGCAACACAATAAGCCCCTATCTTTCTCAATGTCCGGCTGAAACTCCATAACCACAAGTATTGCGTGAGTGTTAGCAATTGTAGAAGACTACAAGATAGTTGAGTATGTGGACTTGTTGAAAAGCTCTATCATTGACTCTTTCTGATGTTATGATAAATTGCAATTGCTTCAATGACTGAGATTATAGTTTGTTAGTTCTCAATGAAGTTTCTGAACCATACTTGACATTGTGAATTGATTGTTACTTGAGTATAAGAAGTCATATGACAAAATCTACATATGTTGATGTTATAAGAATGATCATGATGCCCTCATGTCCATATTTTATTTTTATCGACACCTCTATCTCTAAACATGTGAACATATTTTTCGATTTCGGCTTCCGCTTGAGGACAAGCGAGGTCTAAGCTTGGGGGAGTTGATACGTCCATTTTGCATCATGCTTTTATATCAATATTTATTGCATTATGGGTTGTTATTACACATTATATCTCAATACTTATCGCTATTCTCTCTTATTTTACAAGGTTTACCATGAAGAGGGGGAATGCTGGCAGCTGGAATTCTGGCTGGAAAAGGAGCAAACATTGGAAACCTATTCTGCACTGCTCCAAAAATCTTGAAACTCCACGAAACCTGTTTTTGGAATTAATAAGAATTATTGAGCGGAAGAAATACATCATGGGGGCCACACCCTGGCCAGGAGGGTGGGGGGCGTGCCCACCCCTACTGGGCGCGCCCCCTGTCTCCTGGGCCCCCTGGTGGCCCCCGGTGTCCATCTTCTGCTATATGAAGGCTTTTACCCTGGAAAAAATCGTGGGCAAGCTTACGGGACGAAACTCCGCCGCCACGAGGCGGAACCTTGGCGGAACTAATCTAGGGCTCCGGCGGAGCTGTTCTGCCGGGGACACTTCCCTCCGAGAGGGGAAATCATCACCAACGTCATCACCAACGATCCTCTCATCGGGAGGGGGTCAATCTCCATCAACATCTTCACCAGCACCATCTCCTCTCAAAACCCTAGTTCATCTCTTGTATCCAATCTTGTATCCAAACCACAAATTGGTACCTGTGGGTTGCTAGTAGTGTTGGTTACTCCTTGTAGTTGATGCTAATTGGTTTACTTGGTGGAATATCATATGTTCAGATCCTTAATGCATATTATTACTCCTCTGATTATGAACATGAATATGCTTTGTGAGTAGTTATGTTCGTTCCTGAGGACATGGGTGAAGTCTTGCTATTAGTAGTCATATGAATTTGGTATTCGTTTGATATTTTGATGAGATGTATGTTGTCTTTTCCTCTAGTGGTGTTATGTGAACATCGACTACATGACACTTCACCATTATTTGGGCCTAGAGGAAGGCATAGGGAAGTAATAAGTAGATGATGGGTTGCTAGAGTGACAGAAGCTTAAACCCTAGTTTATGCATTGCTTCGTTAGAGGCTGATTTGGATCCATATGTTTAATGCCATGGTTAGGTTTACCTTAATACTTCTTTTGTAGTTGCCGATGCTTGCAATAGGGGTTAATCATAAGTGGGATGCTTATCCAAGTAAGGGCAGTACCCAAGTACTGGTCCACCCACATATCAAATTATCAAAGTACCGAACACGAATCATATGAACGTGATGAAAAGTAGCTTGACGATAATTCCCATGTGTCCTCGGGAGCTCCTTTCTCATTATTAGAAATTGTCCAGGCTTATCCTTTGCTACATAAAGGATTGGGCCACCTTGCTGCACTTTATTTACTTTATTTGCTTGTTACCCATTACAATTTATTTTATCACAAAACTATCTATCACCTACAATTTCAATGCTTGCAGAGAAAACCTTAATGAAAACCGCTTATCATTTCCTTCTGCTCCTCGTTGGGTTCGACACTCTTACTTATCGAAAGGACTATGATTGATCCCCTAGACTTGTGGGTCATACCCCGTCGCCTTCCCGTCCCACCTCGTGAGCCCTGCGCGCGCCAGAGCCCTGGTCGGACTCGTTCAACGGCGATAGACTCGGCATCCCCTCGCCCGGCTATAAATAGCCATCCCAAGCCCTCCACGAGCAGCACCAGCACTCCCAACCTCCTTCCCCCTCCCTCCATAGAACTCCAGTGCCTGAGCCCGACCAAATCCCTCGCCGGAGCCCAGCAATTTAGCCGGAGTTCGTCGACGGCCTCCGTGCCAAACCCCTCTCCTCCGGCCGTCCCCTGCCCCGTCCGAGCCCATGGATAGACGCGCCACTCTCCGGCGACTGTCCCTAGCCTGTCGCCCCCCTCATTCTCGCACCGGAGTCACCCAATCACCGAGCCCCACCATCCTCTGTCTCCGCCATTGCCGCATCTCCAAGCCCTAGCCGCCGTCGTTCTACCCTCAGGTGGGCGCGGTGCACGCCGGCGTCCCCTTCCCCGTTGTTCCCTGGCCGGATAGCTCGTCGGAGCGACGAGGCCATGCTGGAGCCGACGCCCTTGCTTCTGCGTCGGGAAGGAGGGGAGAAGAAGGAGGAAGGAGGCGTTGACCTGGCCAGGCGGGCCCTGCGCCTTGCCCCGACCCCACCTGGCGGCGACCCTGGCGCCCGGCCCCGCCTCTGCCGCGTTGACTGGTCCAACGCCACGTCGGATAAGTGACGGCGCCCGCCGCAAAGCCGTTTTCCTGCGATGAAAATGTATTTTCAGAAAAGACGCGTTCTGTTTAAACTACCAGGGACCTGTTTGTAGAAATATTTTTATAGACTAGTCCTCGAGCTTTAAACGTTCGTATCTTTTCAACAGTAGCTCCAAATGAGGTGATTCCAAAGCCCACACCTTTGTTTTGTCGATCCATTCCGATGAGATCATTTTCACCATGTTTGCAAATTCTGAAAATGACCATTTTGCCCTTGTCTCTAAACAGCCCCCTCTGAGAGAGAACTGTTTCCGGCAAATTTTTCCGCGGTGGTTTCTCACTTCTTCCTGGAGTATTTGTCGACCCCCAGGCAAGCCAACCTCTTATCATGAGACCCGAACTTGCATGTTGACTTTGCTTGCACCTTGTGTGTGTGTAGTTGCAGTTGTTTCTTATCATTTTCGTTG
This sequence comes from Triticum timopheevii, assembly GCA_963921465.1. NCBI lineage: Eukaryota > Viridiplantae > Streptophyta > Magnoliopsida > Poales > Poaceae > Triticum > Triticum timopheevii. Next base: position 130,679,992 of record OY997271.1, on the reverse strand, counting down.
CAGTCATTTCATTATGCCTATCATGCATGCTTGTGTTTTCATGATATCTCTTGCCATGCTAATTAGAATGTTGTTATTGATAATGCCTTGTCACTACTCTACTTTATTTTCATGCCATCGTTATAAAATTTTATGATGATTGTAATACGCCGTGGATATGTTAGTACTTGGTATTGTCATGTTCCTTATGCTGTAGTTGTTCACTTGAGAAGCTCGATATTTTATTAAAGCATTTGTATGATGTATGCTCATTGTTGCATTCATGTTCATGATGATGGAGAAGGAAATAAAATGACTTAATAATAACAAACCTCCTCCGTCATTGATGGGATCGAGTCATAGTGCCACCAAATCGAGTTTTTCCCAGTGCAACCACATTTGCCTTTATGGGAAGGCCTTTATTCGGTCCGTTGTCATGCCTCTGGTCGGTGCCTCCAACTAGGGAAGGTTATGGGCGTGCAGTACCCTGGCCAGGTAAGCAGACATAACCTTGTGTGCCCGTTGTTGAGTTTATGGTACCGGGTCCCCGTGTGGGATCGTTTATGTTTTTGCCACGGCGGTGGTCGTTGTGTCTTTGGTAGACATGGGGCCACCCAGGACTAGCCCGATGGGGAGTGAGTCGGAATGGCCGGGAGAGTGTCATGGCAATGGAGGGGTTTTGTCGGAATGCCGTTGGTCCACCCGAATGGGAGTGCGAGGCCATGGGTTCTGTGGTGTGGGTACAGTGCGCTACCTCTGCAGAGTGTTTATAAAGTCTATCGATAGCAACACAGTTTGTAGTAGGTCACACTATTGGGTCTTAGTTGAAATGGAGGATAAACCTGAAATAATTAAGCTGATTAATGTGGTAATAAGAATGTGGTGACTTGGACTATGGGATAGTCATGAGAAGTCACGGTGATGTGTTGATATGATCACGAGACGAGGTCTCGGTGACCGTTTGAGACCAATTGTTGGTCGTGGTTGTGATCGCCGGAAAGATCACCGTTTGGTTACAAGGTAACCTGTTGAACCAAGAGTGGTTCCGTTTGTGATCCGTGAATGATCACCGTTCGGTTGTGAGGCAACCCGTTGATAGGAGAGTCAGAGGGACTCAGTGCACAAGTTTGGTTGCATTGCATGAGTAGTAAGTTTTTATTTGCATTTAAAGAACCATGGGAGAACATGAGATGATTGCATGAAGGTAGCATGTTATGTCTGCATTGGATATGATTGGTAGCTTATTTTCAGCATAGTTTCAGTATGCCATGCTATGTTTGGATTGAGTTTATGCCATGTTTCGATTGAACTTGTGCCATGCTTAGATTATGTCATGATCAAGATGCTATGCTATGCCAGGTTTTGCCGTTGCCATGTTAGAAGTAAATTTGATATACCATGTTGTTGCCATGCTAGTATATGCCATGATGTTAGTTTGATTTATGTCTTTGGTTTATATTAGTGCCATGCTTAGTTTCTGATATGATGGGCTTCCTCAAATGCCCGAGGTCTTCATGAGCAAGCAAGTTGGATGCACACCCACTTAGTTTCAGTTTGAGCTTTCATACACTTATATCTCTAGTGCATCCGTTGCATGGCAATCCCTACTCACTCACATTGATATCTATTGATGGGCATCTCCATAGCCCGTTGATACGCCTAGTTGATGTGAGACTCTCTCCCTTTTTGTCTTCTCCACATAACCTCCACCATCATATTCTATTCCACCTATAGTGCTATATCCATGGCTCACACTCATGTATTGCATGAAAGTTGAAAAAGTTTGAGATTATTAAAGTATGAAACAATTGCTTGGCTTGTCATCGGGGTTGTGCATGACTAAATACTTTGTGTGATGAAGATAGAGCAACAACTAGACTATATGATTTTTGTACGGATAACTTTCTTTGGCCATGTTGTTTTGAAAAGACATGATTGCTTTATTGGTACGCTCGAAGTATTATTGTTTTTATGTCAAATGATAGGCTATTGCTTTGAATCACTCGTGTCTTAATATTCATGCCATGATTAGACATATGATCAAGATTATGTTAGGTAGCATTCCACATCAAAAATTATCTTTTTTTATCATTTACCTACTCGAGGACGAGAAGGAATTAAGCTTGGGGATGCTGATACGTCTCCGTCATATCTATAATTTTTTATTGTTCCATGCCAATATTCTTCAACTTTTATATACTTTTGGCAACTTTTTATATTATTTTTGGGACTAACATATTGATCCAGTGCCCAGTGCCAGTTCCTGTCTGTTGCATGTTTTTTGTTTCGCAGAAACCCAATACCAAACGGAGTCCAAACGGGATAAAAACGGATGGAGATTTTTTTGGAATATTTATGATTTTTGGGAAGTAAAATCAACGCGAAACGGTGTCCGGGGTGGCCACGAGACAGGGGGGCGCGCCCTCCCCCCTGGGCGCGGCCTTGGCTCTCATGGACCACCCGTAAGGCGGTTGACGCTCTTCTTTTGGCGTAAGAAAGATAATTTTATGAGAAAGATCTGGGCGAAAGATTCACCCCAATCGGAGTTACGGATCTCCGGATATTTAAGAAACGGTGAAGGGGTGGAATCAGAGAACGCAGAAACAGGGAGATAAATCCAATCTTGGAGGGGCTCTCGCCCCTCCCAAGCCATGGGAGCCAAGGACCAGAGGGGAAACCCTTCTCCCATCTAGGGAGGAGGTCAAGGAAAAAGAAGAAGAAGGGGGGCTCTCTCCCCCTTGCTTCTGGTGGTGCCGGAGCGCTGCCGGGGGCCATCATCATCACCATGATCTTCACCAATAACTTCACCGCCTTCATCACCAACTCTTCCTCCCTCTATGCAGCGGTGTAACCTCTCTCTTACCCGCTGTAATTTCTACTTAAACATGGTGCTCAACGCTATATATTATTTCCCAATGATGTATGGCCATCCTATGATGTCTGAGTAGATTTTCGTTGTCCTATCGGTGATTGATGAATTGCTATGATTGGTTTGAGTTGCATGTTTTATTATTGGTGCTGTCCTATTGTGCCCTCTGTGTCGCGCAAGAGTGAGGGATTCCCGCTGTAGGGTTTGCAATATGTTTATGATTTGCTTGTGGTGGGTTGCATGAGTGACTGAAACACAAACCCGAGTAAGTAGGTTGTTTGCGTATGGGATAAAGGGGACTTGATACTTTAATGCTATGGTTGGGTTTTACCTTAATGAATCTTTAGTAGTTGCGGATGCTTGCTAGAGTTCCAATCATAAGTGCATATGATCCAAGTAGAGAAAGTATGTTAGCTTATGCCTCTCCCTCAAATAGAATTGCAACAATGATTACCGGTCTAGTTATCGATTGCCTTTGACAAATAAATTTCTCATAACAAAAAGCTCTCTACTAATATTTACTTTATTGCTTATTTATCTAAAACATCCCCTAGTTTATGTTTATGTGCTCTTTATTATCTTGCAAACCTATCCTATCACACCTACAAAGTACTTCTAGTTTCATACTTGTTCTAGGTAAAACGAACGTCAAGCGTGCGTAGAGTTGTATCGGTGGTCGATAGAACTTGAGGGAATATTTATTCTACCTTTAGCTCCTCATAGGGTTCGACACTCTTACTTATCGAAAACTGTTGCGATCCCCTACACTAGTGGGTTATCAGTTCTCTTCTCGTACAAGGCTTGGTCGACAGGGGAAGGGCACACCGAGAAGGACCAGACAGAAACCATTCGTGTGGAAGCCGAGTACATGTTTCTGGGCCTGAATGTTTCAGTAGAGCCATCCGAGCTGCTGAGATCCCTCCCAACTTCCGGTTGGCGACGGGCGTGAGTAAGTTCACCGGTGAGTCTAAACCCGACACATGGCTAGAAGACTATTGAGTGGCAGTACAGATTGGTGGAGGCAACGATGATGTAGCCATGAAGCACCTCCCCCTGATGCTTGAAGGTTCAGCCAGAGCTTGGTTGAATCAGTTGGCCCCTGGAAGTATTTTCTGTTGGGAAGAGTTGCCCCAGTGTTTGTCAAAACATTTCAGGGCACCTGCAAGTGACCTGCTGGGCTGGCTGAGTTGCAGCACTGCGTTCAAAAGCAGAATGAGACTCTGAGAGACTTTATTCAGAGATGGACCACCCTTCATCATACTTTAGAAAATGTGTCAGAGCACCAGGCAGTGTGCGCCTTTAAAGAGGGCGTTCGATACAGAGAGCTCAACCTGAAATTCGATCGGACTGGAGATATGTCTCCGGGTCGAATGATGGAAATAGCCACTCGGTATGCTAATGGTGAAGATGAAGACCGACTCCACAGTGGCAAGAGGAAACCGGAGGTGGAAATTCCAGTTGGAAACAGAAGGACAAAGCTGAACCTGCAGGTCCTACTGAGGCTGTAGTTTTGAATCAGGGGAAGTTCAAAGGAAAGCCTAAAGGGCCATGGACCCCTAAAAAAGTGAAAGATCAGTCGGTAAATGACGTTCTTGATTTACCGTGTCACATACATACTAAAAAAGATGAAGAGGGTAACTTGATTCTGCCCAAGCATACCACTCGACAGTGCCAACTCCTAATTCAGAGTTTCCGAGAGGGTCAGCCCAGTGAGAAGGAGAATGAATCTGATAAGGAAGAGGACAAATATGAAGATGACGGTTACCCCAATGTAAATGCTACTTTGGTGATTTTTGCTGACATCGAGAGCAAAAGTCGACTGGAAGTTATCAATAGAGAAGTGAACATGGTTGCTCCGGCAACTACGACGTATTTGAAATGGTCAAAAACTCCCATTACATTCGACCAGTCTGATCACCCAACACACATTGCTACCCCCAGGCGGCAAGCGTTGGTAGTCGACCCAGTCGTTGGGGGGCACCCGACTGACCAAGGTTCCGATGGATGGTGGCAGTGGTTTGAACATTCTGCCTGCTGAGACCCTCCGAGGAATGGGCATCCCGATGTCCAAGCTCAGTGAGAGCAACATGCGATTCCACGGAGTCATCCCAAGAAAGAAAGCGGATTCACTCGGTCAGATCACTCTTGATGTGGTTTTCGGTGATTCAAAGAATTACCGCAAGGAAAAGTGGACGTTTGAGGTGGTGGATTTTCACAGTACCTACCATGTGCTACCTCTTGAGCACTGCGTTGGATTTCCCCGAAGAGGAGAGGATGATGCAGCAAAGTAGCGTAAGTATTTCCCTCAGTTTTTGAGAACCAAGGTATCAATCCAGTAGGAGACCACGCACAAGTCCCTCGTACCTACACAAAATGATAGCAACTCGCAACCAACGCGATTAGGGGTTGTCAATCCCTTCACGGTCACTTACGAGAGTGAGATCTGATAGAGATGATAAATAATATTTTTGGTATTTTTGATAGATAGATGCAAAGTGAAAGTAAAAGGCAAAGTGAAAACAAAGCAAGTAAATAAAGCGATAGAGATTGATATGATGAGAATAGACCCGGGGGCCATAGGTTTCACTAGTGGCTTCTCTCAAGAGCATAGATATTCTACGGTGGGTGAACAAATTACTATTGAGCAATTGACATTATTGAACATAGTTATGAGCATATCTAGGTAATGATCATGTATATAGGCATCACGTCCAAGACAAGTAGATCGAAATGATTCTGCATCTACTACTATTACTCCACTCATCGACCGCTATCCAGCATGCATCTAGAATCTTAAGTTAAAAACAGAGTAACGCCTTAAGCAAGATGACATGATGCAGAGGGATAAATTCATGCAATATGATAAAAACCCCATCTTGTTATCCTCGATGGCAACAATACAATATGTGCCTTGCTGCCCCTGCTGTCACTGGGAAAGGACACCGCAAGATTGAACCCAAAGCTAAGCACTTCTCCCATTGCAAGAACTACCAATCTAGTTGGCCAAACCAAAAAGGATAATTTGAAGAGACTTGCAAAGATAACTCAATCATACATAAAAGAATTCAGAGAAGATTCAAATATTTTCCATAGATAAGTTGGATCATAAACCCACAATTCATCGGTCTCAACAAACACACCGCAAAAAGAAGATACATTGAATAGATCTCCACGAGAGAGGGGGAGAACATTGTATTGAGATCCAAAAAGAGAGAAGAAGCCATCTAGCTACTAGCTATGGACCCGAAGGTCTGAAGTAAACTACTCACACTTCATCAGAGGGGCTATGGTGTTGATGTAGAAGCCCTCCATGGTGGATGCCCCCTCCGGCGGAGCTCCGGAACAGGCCCCAAGATGGGATCTCGTGGATACAGAAGATTGCGGCGGTGGAATTAGTTTTTTGGCTCCTTTTTTGATCGTTTGGGGATACATAGGTATATATAGGAAGGAGTACATCGGTGGAGCAGCAGGGGGCCCACGAGGTAGGGGGCACGCCTAGGGGGGAGGGCGCGCCCTCCACCCTCGTGACCGCCTCTTTTGTTCCTTGGAGCAGGGTCCAAGTCTCCTGGATCATGTTCAGTGAGAAAATCACGTTCCCGAAGGTTTCATTCCGTTTGGACTCCGTTTGATATTCCGTTTCTTCGAAATACTGAAATAGGCAAAAAATAGCAATTCTGGGCTGGGCGTCCGGTTAATAGATTAGTCCCAAAAATAATATAAAATTGGAAAATAAAGCCCAATATATTCCAAAACAGTAGATAAAGTAGCATGGAGCAATCAAAAATTATAGATACGTTGGAGAAGTATCAGGCATCCCCAAGCTTAATTCCTGCTCGTCCTCGAGTAGGTAAATGATAAAAAAAGAATTTTTGATGCGGAGTGATACTTTGGCATAATTTCAATATAAATCTTCTTAATTGTGATATGAATATTCAGATCCAAAAGATTCAAGACAAAAGTTCATATTGACACAAAAATAATAATACTTCAAGCATACTAATCAAAGCAATCATGTTTTTCTCAAAATAGCATGGCAAAAGAAAGTTCATCCCTACAAAATCATATAGTTAGGCTATGCTTCATTTTCGTCACACAAAGATGTTCCCAACTTCTATAACCCCGATGACAAGCCAAACAATTGTTTCATACTCAAATAATCTCAAACTTTTTCAACCTTCACGCAATACATGAGCGCGAGCCATGGATATAGCACTATGGGTGGAATAGAATATGATGATGGGGGTTGTGTGGAGAAGACAAAAAGGAGAAAGTCTCACATTGACAATGATAATCAACGGGCTATGGAGATGCCCATCAATTGATGTCAACATGAGGAGTAGGGATTGCCATGCGACAGATGCACTAGAGCTATGAATGCTCAACAAAAGAAAACTAGTGGGTGTGCATCCAACTCGCTTGCTCATGAAGACCTAGGGCATTTGAGGAAGCCCATCGTAGGAATATACAAACCAAGTTCTATAATGAAAAATTCCCACTAGTATGAAAAGGACAACTTTATGAGACTCACTACATGAAGAACAAGGTGCTACTTTGAAGCACAATATATGAGACTCACTACATGAGGAAGAAGGTGCTACTTTGAAGAACAAGTGTGGAAAAAGAGATAGTAGCATTGCCCCTTTTTTTCTTTTCTCCTTTTTTTCTTTTTTTTCTTTTTCTTCTCTTTTTTTGGGCCTTTCTTTTTTTTCTTTTGGCCTTTCTTTTTTTCTTTCTCTTTTTTTTAGTTTTGGGCAATGCTCTAACAATGATGATCATCACACTTCTATTGATTACAACATAAGGATTACAACTCGAAACTTAGAACAAGATATGACTCTATGAATGCCTCCGGCGGTGTACCGGGATGGTGCAATGAATCAAGAATGACATGTATGAAAAATAATGCATGGTGGCTTTGCCACAAATACGATGTCAACTACATGATCATGCAATGGCAATATGACAAAAGTAATGTATGTCATGATGATGATGATGGAAGTTGCATGGCAATATATCTTGGAATGGCTATGGAAATGCCATGATAGGTAGGTATGGTGGCTGTTTTGAGGAAGATATAAGGAGGTTTATGTGTGATAGAGCGTATCGTATCACGGGGTTTGGATGCACCGGCGAAGTTTGCACCAACTCTCGAGGTGAGAAAGGGCAATGCACGGTACCGAAGAGGCTAGCAAAGGCGAAAAGGTGAGAGTGCGTATAATCCATGGACTCAACATTAGTCAAAAGAAATCATATACTTATTGCAAAAATTTAGAAGCCATCAAAAATCAAGTACTACGCGCATGCTCCTAGGGGGATAGATTGGTATGAAAAGACCATCGCTCGTCCCCGACCGCCACTCATAAGGATGCACAAGCCAGGTACACTTCATATTTCAAATTTGTTACACAACTTTAACCATACGTGCATGCTACGGGACTTGCAAACTTCAACACAAGCATTTATCAAATTCACAATCACCCAACTAGCACGACTTTGATATTATCACCTCCATATCTCAAAACAATTATCAAGCATCAAACTTATCTTAGTATTCAATTCACTCAAAAGAAAGTTTCACATATCTTGAACACTAAGTATATTAACATTAAGCAAACTACCATGCTATTAATGACTCTCAAAATAACCTAAGTGAAGCATGAGAGATCAATAGTTTCTTTAAAACAAATCCACCACCGTGCTCTAAAAGATATAAGTGAATCACTAGAGCAAAAATTATCGCGCTCAAAAGATATAAGTGAAGTACTGTGAGCAAAACTATCAAGCTCAAAAGATATAAGTGAAGCACATAGAGTATTCTAACAAATTCCAAATCATGTATGGCTCTCTCAAAAGGTGTGTACAGCAAGTATGATTGTGGTAAAGTAACAAGCAAAGACGCAAATAATACAAGACGCTGCAAGCAAAACACATATCATGTGGTGAATAAAAATATAGCTCCAAGTAAATTACCGATGGAAGTGGACGAAAGAGGGGATGCCTTCCGGGGCATCCCCAAGCTTTGACTTTTTGGTGTCCTTGTATTATCTTGGGGGTGCCATGGGCATCCCCAAGCTTAGGCTCTTTCCACTCCTTGTTCCATAATCCATCAAAAGAATTCACCCAAAACTTGAAAACTTCACAACACAAAACTCAACAGAAATCTCGTGAGCTCCGTTAGAGAAAGAAAACAAAGAACTACTTAAGGTACTGTAATGAACTCATTCTTTATTTATATTGGTGTTAAACCTACTGTATGCCAACTTCTCTATGGATTATAAACTATTTTACTAGCCATAGATTCATCAAGATAAGCAAACAACACACGTAAAACAGAATCTGTCAGAAACAGAACAGTCTGTAGCAATCTGTAACTAACGCAAACTTATGGAACTCTACAAATTCTACCACAATAGGAAGTTCTGGAAAATTTGTTTATTGAACAGCAGCAAAAAGAATCAACGCAAAAGCACATTTCTGTGATTTAACAAAACTATATTCGTGCGTGCAAAGTTTCTGTTTTTCAGCAGAACCAAATCAACTATCATCGTAGGTTATCCTATAGGTTCTACTTGGCACAAACACTAATTAAAAGATAAAACCACATCCAAACAGAATCTAGATGGATTATTTATTCCTAAACAGAAGCAAAAACAAAAAACACAAAATAAAATTGGGTTGCCTCCCAACAAGCGCTATCGTTTAACGCCCCTAGCTAGGCATAAAAGCAAGGATAGATCTAGGTATTGCCATCTTTGGTAGGCAATCCATAAGTGGCTCTCATGATAGATTCATATGGTAATTTTATTTTCTTTCTAGGGAAGTGTTCCATTCCCTTCTTTAAGGGAAATTGGAATCTAATATTCCCTTCCTTCATATCAATAATTGCACCAATCGTTCTAAGGAAAGGTCTACCAAGAATAATAGGACATGAAGGATTGCAATCTATATCAAGAACGATAAAATCTACGGGCACATAATTCCTATTTGCAACAATAAGACCATCATTAATTCTTCCCATAGGCTTTTTAATAGTGGAATCCGCAAGATGCAATTTTAGAGAGCAATCATCAAAATCACGGAAATCTAGCAAATCACACAAAGCTTTGGGAGTAGTAGAGACACTAGCACCCAAATCACACAAAGCATGAAACTCATAATCTTTAATTTTAATTTTAATAGTAGGTTCCCACTCATCATAGAGTTTTCTAGGGATAGAAACTTTCAACTCAAGTTTTTCTTCATAAGATTGCATCAAGGCATCAACAATGTGTTCGGTAAAGGCCTTATTTTGACTATAAGCATGAGGAGAATCTAGCACGGATTGCAACAAGGAAATACAACCAATCAAAGAGCAATTTTCATAATTAAATTCCTTGAGATCCAAAATAGTGGGTTTAGCAACATCTCGGTTTTTATTTCTTTCAATCCCACTTTCATCAATTTCATCATCAAGATCTAGAAACTCCGAATTCTTAAAACGCCTTCTGGGTAAAGGAAGATCATATTCAGTTTCATCAAGATTCCTATTGCAAAAAAAAGATTTAATGGGGGACACATCAATAACTTTTAGATCTTCATCTAGATTTTCATAGGAATTGGAAGAACACGCTTTAATAAAGGCATCTTTGGAAGCACGCATCCTAGCGGTTCTTTATTTGCACTCATCAATGGAAATTCTCATGGCTTTGAGAGACTCATTGATATCATGCTTAGGAGGAATAGATCTAAGCTTTAAAGAATCAATTTCAAGAGAAATTCTATCAACGTTCCTAGCCAAATCATCAACTTTAAGCAATTTCTCTTCAAGCAAAGCATTAAAATTATTTTGTGAATTCATAAACTCTTTAACACTACTCTCAAATTCAGAGGGCATCTTATTAAAATTTCCATAAGAGTTGTTGTAGGAATTTCCATAATTATTAGAAGTATTACTAGGATAAGGCCTAGGATTAAAATTCCCTCTATATGTGTTGTTTCCAAAACTATTCCTACCAACAAAATTCACATCCATAGATTCATTATTATTCTCAAGCAAGGTAGACAAAGGCATATCATTGGGATCAAGAGGAGTATTTTTAGGAGCAAACATCTTCATAAGTTCATCCATCTTTTCACACAAAACATTGATTTCTTCTATAGCATGCACTTTTTTACTAGAAGATCTTTCGGTGTGCCATTGAGAATAATTAGCCATAATATTATCAAGCAATTTGGTAGCATCTCCTAACGTAATTTCCATAAACGTGCCTCCCGTGGCCGAATCTAAAAGATTTCTAGAAGCAAAATTCAATCCGGCATAAATTTTTTGTATGATCATCCATAAATTCAAACCATGAGTAGGGTAATTATGAAGCATTAATTTCATTCTTTCCCAAGATTGGGCAACATGCTCATGATCAAGTTGTTTAAAATTCATGATATTGTTCCTAAGAGTGATGATCTTAGCGGGAGGAAAATACTTAGAGGTAAAAGCATCTTTGCAGTTGTTCCAAGAATCAATACTATTTTTAGGCAAAGATGAAAACCAAACTTTAGCACAATCTCTAAGCGAAAACGGAAATAACTTCAACTTGACAATATTGTTATTCGTATCTTTCTTCTTTTGTATATCACACAAATCAACAAAATTGTTTAGATGAGTAGCGGCATCTTCACTAGGAAGGCCGGCGAATTGATCTTTCATAACAAGATTCAGCAAAGCAGTATTGATTTCACAAGACTCATCATTATTAAGAGGAGCAATCGGAGTACTAAGGAAACAATTATTATTGGTATTCGAGAAATCACACAATTTGGTATTATCTTGCGCCATGGCAACAAGTAATCCAACACACAAGCAAACAGAAAGGCAACAGGAAAAAGGCAAAGGGGAAAGAGAGGAGGAGATTGGGAAAGAGAGGGCGAATAAAATGGCAAGGGTGAAGTGGGGGAGAGGAAAACGAGAGGCAAATGGCAAATAATGTAATGCGAGAGATAGGGATTGCGATGGGTACTTGGTATGGTTGACTTGCTTGCGTGAGCCTCCCCGGCAACGGCGCCAGAAATTCTTCTTGCTACCTCTTGAGCACTACGTTGGATTTCCCCGAAGAGGAGAGGATGATGCAGCAAAGTAGCACAAGTATTTCCTCAGTTTTTGAGAACCAAGGTATCAATCCAGTAGGAGACCACGCACAAGTCCCTCGTACCTACACAAAACGATAGCTACTCGCAACCAACGCGATTAGGGATTGTCAATCCCTTCATGGTCACATACGAGAGTGAGATCTGATAGAGATGATAAATAATATTTTTGGTATTTTTGATAGATAGATGCAAAGTGAAAAGTAAAAGGCAAAGTAAAAACAAAGCAAGTAAATAAAGCGATAGAGATTGATATGATGAGAATAGACCTGGGGGTCATAGGTTTCACTAGTGGTTTCTCTCAAGAGCATAGATATTCTACGGTGGGTGAACAAATTACTATTGAGCAATTGACAGAATTGAGCATAGTTATGAGCATATCTAGGTAATGATCATGTATATAGGCATCACGTCCAAGACAAGTAGATCGAAACGATTCTGCATCTACTACTATTACTCCACTCATCGACCGCTATCCAGCATGCATCTAGAGTATTAAGTTAAAAACAGAGTAACGCCTTAAGCAAGATGACATGATGTAGAGGGATAAATTCATGCAATATGATAAAAACCCCATCTTGTTATCCTCGATGCCAACAATACAATACATGCCTTGCTTCCCCTGCTGTCACTGGGAAAGGACATCGCAAGATTGAACCCAAAGCTAAGCACTTCTCCCATTGCAAGAACTACCAATCTAGTTGGCCAAACCAAAAAGGATAATTCAAAGAGACTTGCAAAGATAACTCAATCATACATAAAAGAATTCAGAGAAGATTCAAATATTTTCCATAGATAAGTTGGATCATAAACCCACAATTCATCGGTCTCAACAAACACACCGCAAAAAGAAGATTTCATCGAATAGATCTCCACGAGAGAGGGGGAGAACATTGTATTGAGATCAAAAAAGAGAGAAGAAGCCATCTAGCTACTAGCTATGGACCCGAAGGTCTGAAGTAAACTACTCACACTTCATCGGAGGGGCTATGGTGTTGATGTAGAAGCCCTCCATGGTGGATGCCCCCTCTGGTGGAGCTCCGGAACAGGCCCCAAGATGGGATCTCGTGGATACAGAAGGTTGCGGTGGTGGAATTAGGTTTTTGGCTCCTTTTTTGATCGTTTGGGGATACGTAGGTATATATAGGAGGAAGGAGTACGTCGGTGGAGCAGCAGGGGGCCCACAAGGTAGGGGGGTGCGCCCAGGGGGGAGGGCGCTCCCTCCACCCTCGTGACCGCCTCTTTTGTTCCTTGGAGCAGGGTCCAAGTCTCCTGGATCACGTTCGGTGAGAAAATCACGTTCCCGAAGGTTTCATTCCGTTTGGACTCCGTTAGTTCGAAATACTAAAATAGGCAAAAAACAGCAATTCTGGGCTGAGCCTCTGGTTAATAGGTTAGTCCCAAAAATAATATAAAAGTAGAAAATAAAGCCCAATATAGTCCAAAACAGTAGATAAAGTAGCATGGAGCAATCAAAAATTATAGATACGTTGGAGATGTATCACCATGCTATTCTGGGCAGGCTTGCATATGCTCATTTCATGGCTCAACCATGTTACGTTTACCTCAAGTTGAAGATGCCTGGTCCCAGAGGCGTGATCACGGTCATAGGGAATCGACAAAGAGCAGAAGAGTGCCTCCAGAAGGGCTCAAAGATTGCCGATGAGCGGATGGCAGCAATAGAGTGGGAAGAATATCAGAAGAATGTGGATCCGAGTGATTTGTTATGAGCTAAGAAGCCTGCTTCAGAGTCTACATTTCAGTCGGCCGGAGAGATAAAGCTTGTTCATATTCACCTGACTAATCCCAATGTTGCTCCGACTCACATCTCAACAACACTCGACAACAAATAGGAAGAAGCACTCATCCAGTTCCTCCGTGATAACTGGGACATCTTCGCATGGAAACCATCTAACATGCCAGGTGTACCCAGGGGACTGGCTGAGCACCGTTTGCACGTCGACCCAACAGCAAAACCTGTTAAAGAACATCTCCGTCAGTCCGCCATGGAGAAGAGGAAGGCAATTGGTGAAGAGGTAGCTCGGCTTCTGGCAGCTGAGTTCATCCGAGAGATATACCACTCCGAGTGGCTCGCCAGTGTTGTCATGGTCCCCAAGAAAGATGATTCACTTTGTATGTGTATCGATTTCAAGCACATCAATCGGGCCTGCCCGAAAGATCACTTCCCTCTCCCCCGCATCGACCAGATTGTCGACTCAACTACGGGTTGCGAGCATTTTTCCTTTTTGGACACGTATTCTGGGTACTATCAGATCCGACTATATGGACCCGATGAGATAAAAACAACCTTCATCACCCCATCGAGTGCTTTTGTTATGTTACCATGCCTTTCGGTCTCAAGAATGCTGGAGCCACATTCATGCGCATGATTCAGAAGTGCCTGCTCACTCAAATCAGTCGGAACATAGAAGCATACATGGATGATATCATGGTTGGGTCACATAAAGGTTCTGACATGCTGAATGACCTCGCTGAAACATTTGCCAACTTAAGAAGATATGATATCAAGCTCAATCCGTCAAAGTGCACATTCGGAGTCCCAGGCAGAAAATTACTCAGTTTTGTCGTTTTCGAACGAGGGATCGACGTGAACCCAGAAAAGATTGGAGCAATTCTCTGAATGAAATGCCCTGTGCGTGTGCATGATGTTCAGAAGCTTACTGGTTGTTTGGCTACATTGAGTCGATTCATCTCTCGTCTCGGTGAAAAGGCGTTGCCTCTTTACCGACTGATGAAGAAATCTGACAAGTTTGAGTGGAATCCTAAAGCCGAAGCAGCATTTGTGGAGCTCAAAGCCCTGCTTTCCATCCAGCCGGTGCTTGCTGCCCCAATCAGCAAAGATCCTCTATTGTTATATATCGCAGCCACTGGACAAGTTGTCAGCACAGTGCTCGCAATCGAGCGGGAGGAAGAAGGCAAAGCCTATAAAGTTCAGCGCCAAGTGTATTACATTCTGAAGTCTTGACTCCGTCCAAGCAAAGGTATCCGCATTACTAGAAGCTTGTCTATGGGATTTATCTGACCGCGAAGAAAGTTGCACATTACTTCGCAGACCATTCAGTTTCAGTCGTCAGCGATGCTCCATTATCAGAAATCTTGAATAATCAAGATGCAACTGGTCGAGTGGCCAAGTGGGTGATCAAACTCCTCCCTTTTGATATCAAGTTCAAAGCGAAAAAGGCAATCAAGTCTCAAGCAATAGCAGATTTCCTCGCCGAGTGGATTGAACAGCAACAACCGACTCAGGTTCACTCGGAAGATTGGACTATGTTCTTTTATGGGTCCAAGATGTTGAACGGTTCTGGTGCTGGAGTGGTCCTAGTAACCCCAAGAGGCGACAAGCTCAGTTATGTCCTTCAGATTCACTTCGATTCTTCAAACAATGAAGGTGAGTATGAGGCACTTCTATATGGGTTGCGTATGGCCATCTCACTCGGCGTCCGTCGCCTGATGGTCTATGGTGACTCAGATTTGGTGGTCAATAAAGTAATGAAGGAATGGGACATTAGGAGCCCTGCCATGACTGGTTACTGCAATGCAGTAAGAAAACTAGAGAAGAAGTTTGAGGGGTTAGAGATCCACCACATACCCCGAATCAAGAATCAAGCAGCCGATGATTTGGCGAAGATAGATTCCACTCGGAAACCTATTCCCAATAATGTGTTCTTGGAGCATCTTGACACCCTGTCAGTTCAAGAAGATCCCTTTATGGAGGAGCCCCCGCAACCAATAAGTTCAACCAATCCGACTAAAGTTGAAGTACCAGCGGTGGTTGACCTGATTATGGAAGTTTTGGTAATCATCCCCACTGGACAGTGCCATACATCGCATACCTGCTCAGGCAGGAGCTCCGAGAGGATGAAGACAAAGCTTGCCAGATCGTTCGCAGATCCAAGGCCTTCATAGTGATAATTGGTCAGCTTTTCAGAGAAAGCGATACTGGCGTGGCTCAGCAGTGTATTTCTCTAGAAGAAGGTCAATTGATTTTAAATGAGATTCACTCTGGGACCTGTGGTCACCGTGCGTCCTCTCGAACCATCGTGGCCAAAGCATATCAAGCTGGATTCTACTGTCCACGAGCGAATGAGATGGAAAAAGATATTGTTGACAAGTGTGAAGGGTGCCAGTTCTACTCAAATATGTCCCACAAACCTGCATCGGCCTTGAAGACTATTCCACTCATCTGGCCATTTGCTGTTTGGGGATTGGACATGATTGGACCTATGAAGACCGGAAGAAGCGGCTTCACTCATTTGCTCGTAGCAGTCGACAAGTTTACCAAGTGGATTGAAGCCAAACCTATCAAGAATCTTGATTCAAGCACTGCCATCAGTTTCATTAGAGAGGTGATATTTCGATATGGAGTCCATCACAACATTATCACAGATAACGGCTCCAACTTTGATTCTGATGAGTTCAGAGCATTCTGCACTTCCCAAGGCACTTGGGTCGATTACACATCGGTTGCACACCCGCAGTCGAATGGGTAGGCTGAAAGGGCGAATGGCTTGATCCTACAAGGGCTGGAACCCCGACTGATGCGCGACCTTAAGCAAGCAGTTGGAGCTTGGGTGACCAAATTGCCATATGTCCTATGGGGATTGAGAACGACTCCCAATCGGTTGACTAATCGAACCCCTTTCTTCATGGTATATGGTGCTGAAGCTGTGCTTCCGAGTGATTTGCTGCACAATGCCCCCCGAGTGGAACTCTTCTCAGAGGCTGAAGCAAAACAGCCAGGACGCAGTTGATCTCATAGAGGAAGAACGAGAGATGTCTCTAATCTGGTCGACCATCTATCAACAAGACCTCCATCGATTCCATGCCCGAAATGTCAGAGGCCGAGCATTTCAGGAAGGAGACCTTGTGCTCTGAGTGCACCAGAAACGACCTCACAAGCTCGCTCCGGCCTGGGAAGGGCCCTTCATCATCACCAAGGTGCTCCACAATGGGGCGTATCACCTTTACAATGTAGCCAAGAAAGAAGACGAGCCACGCTCGTGGAATGCAGATCTGCTCTGCATTTTTTAAACCTAAACACTTGGATCGACGAGTTGTAATAAGAATCCTTCAGTTTGCTTATCAAAGACATGATTTTTGCAGTATCTTAATGATTGTTTTCACATAAGCATGTGTGTTCAAATCCCCCAGTGGGCAGCTTAGCCGCGAACCCGATTTGCCTAAGTTTCAAAAACACTCGAGTGAAGAGCAACCCTCTCACTCGGAGGCTTAGCTACGATTCCGTACTCGCCTAAGTTTCAAAAACACTCTGAGTGAGGAGCAACACTCTCACTCGGGGGCTTAGCTGCGACCCCGTACTCGCGTAAGTTTCAAAAACACTCAAAGTGAAGAGCAACCCTCTCACTCGGGGGCTTAGCTGCGATTCCGTACTCGCCTAAGTTTCAAAAACACTCTGAGTGAAGAGCAACCCTCTCACTCGGGGGCTTAGCTGCGATCCCATACTCGCCTAAGTTTCAAAAACATTTCGAGTGAAGAACGACCATCTCACTCGGGGGCTTAGCTACGACCCCGTACTCGCCTAAGTTTCAAAAACACTCCGAGTGAAGAGCCACCCTCTCACTCGGGGGCTTAGCTGCGACCCCGTACTCGCCTAAGTTTCAAAAACACTCCAAGTGAAGAGCAACCCTCTCACTCGGGGGCTTAGCTGCGATCCCGTACTCGCCTAAGTTTCAAAAACATTCCGAGTGAAGAGCGACCCACTCACTCGGGGCTTAGCTGCGACCCCGTACTCGCCTAAGTTTCAAAAACACTCCGAGTGAAGACCAACCCTCTCACTCGGAGGCTTAGCTGTGATCCCGTATTCGCCTAAGTTTCAAAAACATTCCGAGTGAAGAGCGACCCTCTCACTCGGGGGCTTAGCTGCCCATACTCGCCTAAGTTTCAAAAACACTCCGAGTGAAGAGCAACCCTCTCACTCGGGGGCTTAGCTGCGACCTCGTACTCGCCTAAGTTTCAAAAACACTCTAAGTGAAGAGAAACCCTCTCACTCGGGGGCTTAGCTGCGATCCCGTACTCGCCTAAGTTTCAAAAACACTCCGAGTGAAGAGCAACCCCCTCACTCGGGGGCTTAGATGCGACCCCGTACTCACCTAAGTTTCAAAAACACTCTGAGTGAAGAGCAACCCTCTCACTTGGGGGCTTAGCTGTGATCCCATACTCGTCTAAGTTTCAAAAACATTCCGAGCAAAGAGCGACCCTCTCACTCGGAAGCTTGGCCGCGCACTCTGAGCTGTGCCACAAGTACAACGAATGGTTGCACTTTGAGCCGCGCCACAAGTACAACGTATGGTTGCATTCTAAGCTGCACCACAAGTACAATGTCTACTCTGAGTGGAGAGCAATCCTCTCATTCGGAGACTCAGCTGTGATCCTAGATTTGCCTAAGTCAAAAAAAATCTGAAAGCAATATAGACAAAGCAACTACATCCAAATAAAGAAACCAAGTTTGGATAAATCCATGAAGGTTCAGAACCACCACCAGAATTATCCAGGCGTCAAGCCCAAAAGAGTTTAACGATTACAGAATCACTCGGCATTCCGAGGCAAATGAGGTTAAAGTTATCAAGTTTATCACTCGGCAGGAGTAGGACTTGCTGGCTCGACGAAGCTGTCCAGGTCGATGCCGTCTGCAATGTGAGTGGCCGTGTCGATGAAGGTCTCCATGAAGGATTGGAAGTTAAGCTTCTTGGTGTTGGCAACCTTAAGAGCCGCCAACTTCTCTTCTTTGACTTCCCTCCAATGGACGCGGACGAGTGACAAAGCCACGTCAGCACCACAGTGGGCAGCTGACTTCTTTCATGCCTGCACTCGGTCCGGGATGCTGTGGAGTTGAGTCAGTGACTCAAGGTCATTCAGAAGCACATCCTCTGGCCATAACTCCTTGTCGATTCGGGACAGCGTGACCTTCAGTCGGGCAATGTAATCCATGACACTGGCAAGACGAGATTCCAGTCCCAGCATGTTCATTGCAGCTTCGTCCTTGATGGGAGAGTTGATAGGATCCAGACCTGTCTCGATCCGCCTAGTTTCTTCCTCGAAGTTCTGAAAAAATTCTGTGCACACAAAAGGTGTTGAAGTAACAGTAACATAATGGAAAAGTTCTCTGCACCAGTCAGATAAAGAAAAGTACTTCAAGCATGAGGAACATCTTCTTGGCAAGATCTCCTAGATAAGTTTCCATTTCGTCTCTCTTCCGAGTGAGACCATCAACTCCGTCTGCCAAGGCCACCTTCTCCTCCTTCAGCTGCATGACTTCCTTCTTTGCTTCATCAAGATCGGTTTTCAACTTGGCGTTCTCTTCTTCCAACTTGCTGACTGAAGCCAGCTTCTTGTCAGCAAGCTTGGTATTCTCCCGCGCCGTCTTCTATGCCACTGCAAGGTCAAGGTCCTTCTGCTCCAGAGCCTGCTTCATTTCGTCTAAAGAAATAACATTCTTCAGATGAGCTTGGAGTTGACATTTTTCACTATGCACATCTACTCGAGTGGAGTCACTCGGTTCAAAGGATGAAAAGGAAAAGATGGCAAGGTGAGCAGTCGACAAGTTGTTACCTCCCATGGCAGTGGCCTCATCCTGGGCTTTCTTCAGGTTCTTCTTGGCTAACTCTAATTCGAGACTGAGTTGGATCTGCGTCTTCTCCAAATCAGCGAACTTGGTCCCAATCTCATAAGATTTCTGTAATCAACGAAAAGACATGTCAGTTGACAGTTACTTCCGAATGAAAAAGTACAAAGGCAAATTACGCAGCAAAAAGAGTTCTAAGACTGTTGCCGAATCAAACATCTAACAACAGTCTCAGGGACTACACCCAGTGGGTGCACTTAGCGTGCCCCCACTGGTTACTATTCCCACTTAGCATGGTCAACCCTGCTCAAGTGGAAGGAGTGAAAAAGGAAATAAAAAGGGCAAGATAGTTCTAAGACCACCGTCGACTGCCAGCATTCAACAGCTGTCTCGGGTACTACACCTAGTGGGTGCACTTAGCATGCCCCCACTGCATCAAGAATTCACTCGACATGACCTGTCTAATTCGAGTGGAAAGAGCTGAATGTAGCTATATGACACACCTAGTGGGTGTACAGATGCAGAAACATATTGACATCTTATGAATAGTAAAGCAGAAATTTTCAAATAGCTGAATACCAACCGGAAATCAACTTACAATCCCACTTACTCGGACATTGGCTTGAAGGGTAGAGCTGGCATCATATGCGGCCTTGCTGGTGTCATACACCACTTTTAGTCGATCCATCATCAGACCCACCTGAATCATAGCCTCCTTAACATCTCCCACTTGAGTCTCCGGAGCATTGTACAAAATAAATGGAGTGGATGACGGAGCAGTTGATGTGGTTAGTGGAGTCGGAGCTTGAGGGTGTACAATGGGGCCAGAAGTTTGGGAAGTCGACACCGGAGGCTGGGTAGTCGACAGAGGATTAGTAAAAGAAATAGAAGTCCAAATTGGATCTCCAAGTTGCTGAACGACTGGCTCTGATGCCGAGTGAGACGCTTTGCTGGCAGGCACCTTCTTGCTCACAGTCTTGCCTTTTCTCCCTGTATTCCTTTGAGGCACTTCATCATCATCATCGTCTGGAAGTTGGATAACATTTGTTGGCGCTGCAAAACACTTGACCATAAGAATTCAGTCGACCATCAAAACAATTGGCAAAGTCAGAGCATGGCCGAAGAGTCGTACCTGCCCGAGAAGTGGCCGCCTCTGCGGTTTCCGCGTCCTCCCGCTCCTTGTTGATGTCCATAGATGTTCCAGAAGTAGCAACACTAAAATTTCCCAACTTCACTCGGTCAAACAAGAAAAGAAGTTCATGATCAAAATGAACGCAAAGAGAAGTAACACTCACGCTAAGGCGACAGGCACATCCACCTTGATTCTGGGCAGGGCCTTTCGAGGTTTGGGCGCGACAACTCTGGCCTGCTTTGGAGCCTTCTCTGATGGCTCGGTAGTGGACGTCCGAGTGCGCTTCGGGACTTGCATACTTGGCGGAGCTGCTTTGCCACACCCACCCGCAGGATCTTGCGACTGCTTGGAGCGACACTCAGAGCGGGGCGGCGAGTTGACCTCCTCACTGCTATCAGAATCCTCACTGTCTTCATCATTTTCGTCACCCGATTACCAGTCGGCACTCCCGTCTTCCCTCTCCACGCTTTCCTGGAACTGCTCCCCATTTGGCATCAAGTATATCTCGGTATAAATCTGCAAGACATGAGTTAACAAGTATCAGTTAGGTTTAGGAGCAATAGCAGACCAGAAGAAGAAAACACTCAGTATTTTTGATGAAAATATGCCCTAGAGGCAATAATAAAATGGTTATTATTATATTTCCTTGTTCCTGATAATTGTCTATCATTCATGCTATAATTGTATTGACTGGAAACCGTAATACATGTGTGAATACATAGACCACAACATGTCCCTAGTAAGCCTCTAGTTGACTAGCTCGTTGATCAATAGAAGGTCATGGTTTCCTGACTATGGACATTGGATGTCATTGATAACGGGATCACATCATTAGGAGAATTATGTGATGGACAAGACCCAATCCTAAGCATAGCACAAGATCGTGTAGTTTGTTTGCTAAAGCTTTTCTAATGTCAAGTATCATTTCCTTAGACCATGAGATCGTGCAACTCCCGGATACCGTAGGAATGCTTTGGGTGTACCAAACGTCACAACGTAACTGGGTGGCTATAAAGGTGCACTACAGGTATCTCCGAAAGTGTCTGTTGGGTTGGCACGAGTCGAGACTGGGATTTGTCACTCCATATGACGGAGAGGTATCTCTGGGCCCACTCGGTAATGCATCATCATAATGAGCTCAATGTGACTAAGTAGTTGGTCACGGGATCATGCATTGCGGAACGAGTAAAGTGACTTGCCGGTAACGAGATTGAATGAGGTATTGGGATACCGACAATCGAATCTCGAGCAAGTAATGTACCGATTGACAAAGGGAATTGTATACGGGATTACTTGAATCCTCGACATCGTGGTTCATCCGTTGAGATCATCGTGGAACATGTGGGAGCCAACATGGGTATCTAGATCCCGCTGTTGGTTATTGGCCAGAGAGTAGTCTCAGTCATGTCTGCATGATTCCCGAACCCATAGGGTCTACACACTTAAGTTTCAATGACGCTAGGGTTATAAGGAAGATTTGTATGTGATTACCGAATGTTGTTCGGAGTCCCGGATGAGATCCCGGACGTTAAGAGGAGTTCTGGAATGTTCCGGAGGTGAAGATTTATATATGGGAAGTCATCATACGGTCACCAGAAATGTTCGGGGGTATACCGGCATTGTACTGGGACCACCGGAGGGGTTCCTGGGGTCCACTGGGAGGGTCCACCTGCCCCGGAGGGCCTTATGGGCTGTAGGTGGAAGGGAACCAGCTCCTAAGTGGGCTGGGCGCCATCCCCCCTAGGGCCCATGCGCCTAGGGTTGGGGGGGAACCCTAAAGGGGTGCCCCCTTGCTTGGGGGGCAAGCCCCCTCCCCCTTGGCCGCCGCCCCCCTCTAGATCTCATCTAGAGGGGTCGCCCCCCTTCCCCCTTCTCCCTATAAATAGAGGGGTGGAGGGAGGGTTGCAGTACCAGATCCAAGGCGCAGCCCCTCCCCTCCCCAACACCTCTCCTCCTCTGCGTGATCTTGGCGAAGCCCTGTCGGAGAACTGCCACTCCATCAGCACCACGTCGTCGTGCTGTTGCTGGAGCCATCTTCCTCAACCTCTCCATCCTCCTTGCTGGATCAAGGTGCGGGAGACGTCACCGGGCTGCACGTGTGTTGAACGCGGGGGTGCCATTTTTCGGCGCTTAGATCGGAATCCACCGTGATCTGAATCGCTACGAGTACGACTCCTTCATCCGCGTTCTTGTAACGCTTCCGACTCGCGATCTTCAAGAGTATGAAGATGCACTCCCCTCTCTCTCGTTGCTAGTTACTCCATAGATTGATCTTGGTGATGCGTAGAAATTTTTTAATTTCTGCAACGATCCCCAACAGTGGCGTCATGAGCTAGGTCTATGCGTAGTTTCTATGCACGAGTAGAACACAAGTTGTTGTGGGCATCAATTTTGTCAATTTACTTGCCACTACTAGTCTTATCTTGATTCAGCGGCATCATGGGATGAAGCGGCCTGGACCGACCTTACACATACGCTTACGTGAGACGGGTTCCACCAACTGACATGCACTAGTTGCATAAGGTGGCTAGCGGGTGTCTGTCTCTCCCACTTTAGTCGGATCGGATTTGATGAAAAGGGTCCTTATGAAGGGTAAATAGCAATTGGCATATCACGTTGTGGTTTTGGCGTAGGTAAGAAACGTCCTTGCTAGAAACGTATAGCAGCCACGTAAAAACTTGCACCAACAATTAGAGGACATCTAACTTGTTCTTGCAGCATACGCCGTGTGATGTGATATGGCCAAAAGGATGTGATGAATGATATATATGTGATGTATGAGATTGATCATGTTCCAATAATAGGAATCACGACTTGCATGTCGATGAGTATGACAACCGGTAGGAGCCATAGGAGTTGTCTTAATTTATTGTATGACCTGCGTGTCAATGAATAACGCCATGTAATTACTTTAATTTATTGCTAAACCGTTAGCCATAGTAGTAGAAGTAATAGTTGGCAAGACAACTTCATGAAGACACGATGATGGAGATCATGGTGTCATGCCGGTGACAATGATGATCATGGCGCCCCGAACATGGAGATCAAAGGGAGCAAAATGATATTGGCCATATCATGTCACTATTTGATTGCATGAGATGTTTATCATGTTTTTGCATCTTATTTGCTTCGAACGATGGTAGCATAAATAAGATGATCCTTCATAAAATTTCAAGAAAGTGTTCTCCCTAACTGTGCATCATTGCGAAGGTTCGTTGTTTCGAAGCACCACGTGATGATCGGGTGTGATAGATCTAACATTCGAATACAACGGGTGTAAGCCAGATTTACACATGCAAAACACTTAGGTTGACTTGACGAGCCTAGCATGTACAGACATGGCCTCGGAACACAAGAGACCGAAAGGTCGAACATGAGTCGTATAGAAGATACGATCAACATGAAGATGTTCATCGATGATGACTAGTCCGTCTCACGTGATGATCGGACACGGCCTAGTTGACTCAGATCATGTATCACTTACATGACTAGAGGGATGTCTATCTAAGTGAGAGTTCATTAAATAATTTGATTAGATGAACTTAATTATCATGAACTTATTCTAAAATCTTTGCAATATGTCTTGTAGATCAAATGGCCCACGCTAATGTTGCCCTCAACTTCAACGCGTTCCTAGAGAAAACCAAGCTGAAAGACGATGGCAGCAACTATACGGACTGGGTCCGAAACTTGAGGATCATCCTCATAGCTGCCAAGAAAGCATATGTCCTAGATGCACCGCTAGGTGAAGCACCCGTTTTCCCAGCAACACAGGACGTTATGAACGCCTGGCAGTCGCGTAGTGATGATTACTCCCTGGTTCAGTGCAGCATGCTTTACAGCTTAGAACCGGGGCTCCAAAAGCGTTTTGAGCAGCACGGAGCATATGAGATGTTCCAGGAGCTGAAAATGGTTTTCCAAGCTCATGCCCGGGTCGAGAGATATGAAGTATCCGACAAGTTCTACAGTTGTAAGATGGAGGAGAATGGTTCTGTCAGCGAGCACATACTCAAAATGTCTGGGTTGCACAACCACTTATCTCAGCTGGGAGTTAATCTCCCGGATGACGCGGTAGTCGACAAAATCCTCCAGTCGCTCCCACCTAGCTACAAGAGCTTTGTGATAAATTTCAATATGCAAGGGATGGTGAAAACCATTCCTGAGGTATATTCATTGCTGAAATCAGCGGAGGTGGAGATCAAAAAGGAACATCAAGTGTTGATGGTTAATAAAACCACTAGTTTCAAGAAAGGCAAGGGTAAGAAAAACTTCAAGAAGGACGGCAAGGGAGTTGCCGCGCCCGGTAAACCAGTTGCCGGGAAGAAGCCAAAGCATGGACCCAAACCTGAGACTGAGTGCTTTTATGGCAAGGGAAACGGACACAGGAAGCGGAACTGCCCCAAGTACTTAGCGGACAAGAAGGCCGACAACACCAAAGGTATATGTGATATACATGTTATTGATGTGTACCTTACCAGTACTCGTAGTAGCTCCTGGGTATTTGATACCGGTGCGGTTGCTCATATTTGTAACCCAAAGCAGGAGCTGCGGAATAAGCGGAGACTGGCGAAGGACGAGGTGACGATGCGCGTCGGGAATGGTTCCAAGGTCGATGTGATCGCCGTCGGCACGCTACCTATACATTTACCTACGGGATTAGTTTTAAACCTCAATAAATGTTATTTAGTGCCATCTTTGAGCATGAACATTGTATCTGGATCTTGTTTAATACGAGATGGCTACTCATTTAAATCCGAGAATAATGGTTGTTCTATTTATATGAGAGATATGTTTTATGGTCATGCCCCTTTGGTCAATGGTTTATTCTTAATGAATCTCGAACGTGATGTTACACATATTCATAGTATGAATACCAAAAGATGTACTGTTGATAATGATAGTCCCACATACTTGTGGCACTGCCGCCTTGGTCACATTGGTGTCAAACACATGAAGAAGATCCATGCAGATGGACTTTTGGAGTCTCTTGATTACGAATCATTTGACACGTGCGAACCATGCCTCTTGGGCAAAATGACCAAGACTACATTCTCCGGAACAATGGAGCGAGCAACCAACTTATTGGAAATCATACATACTGATATGTGCGGTCCAATGAGCGTTGAGGCACGCAGAGGCTATCATTATGTTCTCAACCTCACTGATGACTTAAGTAGGTATGGGTATGTCTACTTGATGAAACACAAATCTGAGACCTTTGAAAAGTTTAAGGAATTTCAGAATGAGGTAGAGAATCAACGTGACAGAAAAATAAAGTTCTTACGATCAGATCGTGGGGGAGAATATTTGAGTCACGAATTCGGTACGCACTTAAGGAAATGTGGAATTGTTTCACAACTCACGCCGCCTGGAACACCTCAGCGTAACCGTGTGTCCGAACGTCGTAATCGCACTCTATTGGATATGGTGCAATCTATGATGTCTCTTACCGATGTACCGCCATTTTGGGGATACGCTCTAGAGACAGCTACATTCACTTTAAATAGGGCACCGTCTAAATCCGTTGAGACGACACCGTATGAATTATGGGTTGGGAAGAAACCTAAGCTGTCGTTTCTAAAAGTTTGGGGATGCGATGCTTATGTCAAGAAAGTTCAACCTAAAACGCTCGAACCCAAGTTGGAAAAATGCGTCTTCATAGGATACCCTAAGGAAACCATTGGGTATACCTTCTACCTCAGATCCAAAGGCAAGATCTTTGTTGCCAAGAACGGGTCCTTTCTGGAGAAAGAGTTTCTCTCGAAAGAAGTAAGTGGGAGGAAAGTAGAACTTGATGAAGTACTGCCTCTTGAAGCGAAAAGTAGCACAACTCAGGAAGGTGTTTCTGTGGTGCCTGCACCGACTAGAGAGGAAGTTAATGATGATGATCAAGGTACTTCGGATCAAGTTGCTACTGGACTTCGTAGGTCCATAAGGACACGTTGCACACCAGAATGGTATGGCAACCCTGTCCTGGCGGGCCCAGATTCCAACAAATGGCTTGAAACCATGCAATCCAAGATAGGATCCATGTATAAAAACAAAGTATGGACTTTGACAGACTTGCCCGATGACCGGCGAGCGATAGAAAATAAATGGATCTTTAAGAAGAAGACGGATGCGGATGGTAATGTTACCACCTATAAGGCTCAGCCTGTCGCTAAGGGTTATCGACAAGTTCAAGGGGTTGACTACGATGAGACCTTCTCACCCATAGCGAAACTGAAGTCCGTTCGAATCATGTTAGCAATTGCCGCATTCTATGATTATGAGATATGGCAAATGGACGTCAAAACGACATTCCTTAACGACTTAAGGAGGAATTGTATATGATGCAGCCGGATAGTTTTGTCGATCCTAAGAATGCTAACAAGGTATGCAAGCTCCAGCGCTCCATCTATGGGCTGGTGCAAGCATCTCGGAGTTGGAACATTCGCTTTGATGAAATGATCAAAGCATTTGGGTTTATGCAGACTTATGGAGAAGCCCGCGTTTACAAGAAAGTGAGTGGGAACTCTGTAGCATTTCTCATATTATATGTGGATGACATACTATTGATGGGAAATGATATAGAACTTTTGGAAAGCATAAAGGCCTACTTGAATAAGTGTTTTTCAATGAAGGACCTTGGAGAAGCTGCTTACATATTAGGCATCAAGATCTATAGAGATAGATCAAAACGTCTCGTAGGTCTTTCACAAAGCACATACCTTGATAAGATATTGAAGAAGTTCAATATGGATCAGTCCAAGAAGGGGTTCTTGCCTGTGTTGCAAGGTGTGAAATTGAGCTCGGCTCAAATCCCGACCATGACAGAAGATAGAGAAAAGATGAGTGTCATCCCCTATGCCTCAACCATAGTGTCTATTATGTATGCCATGCTGTGCACCAAACCTGATGTAAACCTTGCCGTAAGTTTGGTAGGAAGGTACCAATGTAATCCCGGCATGGAACACTGGACAGCGGTCAAGAATATCCTGAAGTACCTGAAAAGGACTAAGGATATGTTTCTCGTTTATGGAGGTGACGAAGAGCTCGTTGTAAAGGGTTACATCGATGCTAGCTTCGACACAGATCTGGATAACTCCAAGTCACAAACCGGATACATGTATATTTTGAATGGTGGGGCAGTAAGCTGGCGCAGTTGCAAGCAAAGCGTCGTGGCGGGATTTACATGTGAAGCGGAGTACATGGCAGCCTCAGAGGCAGCACATGAAACAATCTGGATGAAGGAGTTCATTACCGACCTAGGAGTTATTCCCAATGCGTCGGGTCCGATAACTCTCTTCTGTGACAACACTGGAGCTATTGCCCTTGCCAAGGAGCCCAGGTTTCACAAGAAGACCAGACACATCAAGCGTCGCTTCAACTCCATTCGTGAAAATGTTCAAGATGGAGACATAGATATTTGTAAAGTGCATACGGATCTGAATGTCGCAGATCCGTTGACTAAACCTCTTCCACGAGCGAAACATGATCAACACCAGAACTCTATGGGTGTTCGATTCATCACAATGTAACTAGATTATTGACTCTAGTGCAAGTGGTAGATTGTTGGAAATATGCCCTAGAGGCAATAATAAAATGGTTATTATTATATTTCTTGTTCAAGATAATTGTCTATCATTCATGCTATAATTGTATTGACCGGAAACCGTAATACATGTGTGAATACATAGACCACAACATGTCCCTAGTAAGCCTCTAGTTGACGAGCTCGTTGATCAACAGATGGTCATGGTTTCCTGACTGTGGACATTGGATGTCATTGATAACGGGATCACATCATTAGGAGAATTATGTGATGGACAAGACCCAATCCTAAGCATAGCACAAGATCGTGTAGTTCGTTTGCTAAAGCTTTTCTAATGTCAAGTATCATTTCCTTAGACCATGAGATCATGCAACTCCCGGATACAGTAGGACTGCTTTGGGTGTACCAAACGTCACAACGTAACTGGGTGGCTATAAAGGTGCACTACAGGTATCTCCGAAAGTATCTGTTGGGTTGGCACGAATCGAGACTGGGATTTGTCACTCCGTATGACAGAGAGGTATCTCTAGGCCCACTCAGTAATGCATCATCATAATGAGCTCAATGTGACTAAGTAGTTGGTCACGGGATCATGCATTGCGGAACGAGTAAAGTGACTTGCCGGTAACGAGATTGAACGAGGTATTGGGATACCGACGATCGAATCTCGAGCAAGTAATGTACTGATTGACAAAGGGATTACTTGAATCCTCGACATCGTGGTTCATCCGATGAGATCATCGTGGATCATGTGGGAGCCAACATGGGTATCCAGATCCCACTGTTGGTTATTGGCTAGAGAGCAGTCTCGGTCATGTCTGCATGATTCCCGAACCCGTAGGGTCTACACACTTAAGTTTCGATGACGCTAGGGTTATAAGTAACATTTGTATGTGATTACCGAATGTTGTTCGGAGTCCCGGATGAGATCCCGGACGTCACGAGGTGTTCCGAAATGGTCCGGAGGTGAAGATTTATATATGGGAAGTCATCATACAGTCACCGGAAACATTCGGGGTTATACCGGTATTGTACCGGGACCACCAGAGGGGTTCCTAGAGTTCATCGGGAGGGTCCACCTGCCCCGGAGGGCCTTATGGGCTGTAGGTGGAAGGGAACCAGCCCCTAAGTGGGCTGGGCGCCATCTCCCCTAGGGCCCATGCACCTAGGGTTGGGGGGAACCCTAAAGGGGGCACCCCCCTTGCTTGTGGGGCAAGCCCCCTGCCCCTTGGCCACCCCCTCTAGATCTCATCTAGAGGGGCCGGCCCCCTTCTCCCTATAAATAGTGGGATGGAGGGAGGGATGCAGTACCACATCCAAGGCGCATCCCCTCCCCTCCCCAACACCTCTCCTCCTCTGCGTGAGCTTGGCGAAGCCCTGCCGGAGAACTGCCACTCCATCACCACCACGTCGTCGTGCTGCTGCTGGAGCCATCTTCCTCAACCTCTCCCTCCTCCTTGCTGGATCAAGGTGCGGGAGATGTCACTGGGCTGCACGTGTGTTGAACGTGGAGGTGCCATTGTTCGGCGCTTAGATTGGAATCCACCGCGATCTGAATCGCTACGAGTACGACTCCTTCATCCGCGTTCTTGTAACGCTTCTGACTCGCGATCTTCAAGGGTATGAAGATGCACTCCCCTCTCTCTTGTTGCTAGTTACTCCATAGATTGATCTTGGTGATACATTGAAATTTTTTAATTTCTGCAACGATCCCCAACAATTTTGAGCCTGACCTCTTCTGGTTCGTGGTCAACATCGAATGGTAGAACCCTCCTGGACCCCCCTAGGGTTATTGATGTCCCTTGAAGCAACGTCGGTATTTCCCCAAAGAGGATGATGCAACACAACGGTGGTAGGTATTTCCCTTAGATATGAAATCAAGGTTATCGAACCAGTAGGAGAACCAAGCAACACAACGTAAACAACCCCTGCACACAAATAACAACACCTCGCTACCCGACGTGTTAAAGGGGTTGTCAATCCCTTTCGGGTAACGGTGCCAGAAATTGCGTGATGACGGGAGAAAGTTGTAGTAGATTGAATAAATAGATCACAAATAAAATAAAGTGCAGCAAAGTATTTTTGTATTTTTGGTTTAATAGATCTGAATAAAAAGTGCAAATAAAATAAATCACAAAGCAAATATATGAGGAAGAAGAGCCGGGGGATGTAGATTTCACTAGTGGCTTCTCTCGAGAAGATAGCAAACAGTGGGTGAACAAATTACTGTTGGGCAATTTATAGAACCTCAAATAATTATGACGATACCCAGGCAATGATCATTACATAGGCATCACGTCCAAGATTAGTAGATCGGCTCCTGCCTGCATCTACTACTATTACTCCACACATCGACCGCTATCCAGCATGCATCTAGTGTACTAAGTTCATGAAAAAACGGAGTAATGCAATACGAATGATGACATGATGTAGAGAAGATCTATCTATGTAGAGATAGACCCCATCATTTTATCGTTAGTAGCAACGATACATACATGTCGTTTCCCTTTCTGTCACTGGGATCAAGCACCATAAGATCGAACCCACTACCGGGCACCTCTTGCCATTGCAAGATAAATATATCAAGTTGGCCAAACAAAACCCAAATAACGGAGAAGAAATACGAGGCTATAAGAGACCAAAGAAACTCAAATAACTTTCATGGATATAAAAATATATGACTGATCATAAACTCAAAGTTCATCAGTTCCCAACAAACACTCCGCAAAAAGGGTTACATCATATGGATCTCCAAGAGACCATTGTATTGAGAATTCAGCGAGAGAGAGAAAGCCATCTAGCTACTAACTACGGACACGAAGGTCTACAAGGAACTACTCATGCATCATCAGAGCGGCACCAATGGAGGTGGTGAACCCCATCCGAGATGGTGTCTAGATTGGATCTAGTGGTTCTGGACTCTACGGCGGCTGGATGAATATTTCG
The DNA here is from genome assembly GCA_963921465.1 of Triticum timopheevii. NCBI lineage: Eukaryota > Viridiplantae > Streptophyta > Magnoliopsida > Poales > Poaceae > Triticum > Triticum timopheevii. Next base: position 130,648,809 of record OY997271.1, on the reverse strand, counting down.
TTGACCCCTCTAGGGTTTCTGGAATATTGGGGTATTTATATAGCAAAGAGGCGGTCCGGGGGCACCCGAGGTGGGCACAACCCACCAGGGCATGCCTGGGCCTCCTGGCGCGCCCTGGTGGGTTGTCCCCACCTCGGGACTCCCCCTAGGTGCAGCCAGGGCCCAACATCTTTCTTCTGGTCCATAAAAAATCTCTGTAAAGTTTCATGGCATTTGGACTCCGTCTGATATTGATTTCCTGCAATGTAAAAAACATGGAAAAAATAGCAACTGGCACTTAGCACTATGTCAATAGGTTAGTACCAAAAATGATATAAAATGACTATAAAATGATTATAAAACATACAAGATTGATAATAAAGCAGCATGGAACAATAAAAAATTATAGATACGCTGGAGACGTATCAGTTATCCTTGTTCCCAGTGATGCTCCGCAACCACTGAGCCACTGTCTCCTTGACAACCTCCTCTGGGTGGACCCGAGTGGTGTCGTCAGTGCCTAAGTACATCCACATCAGATGATCGTGGGCTTGGAGAGGCTGGACGCGTCGATTGAGGAACACCTCCAACAGATTCATGCCAGTTACACCCTCCTGGACTAACTTGACAACCTGGTCGACTAAAAGGGACACCTCGCCTTTCTCCTCCGGGGTCACAGTCAGTGTCGGGGTTATCTCGCAGGCGGGTTTGTGAGACGACAGATGCCATGAGGTGGCTTGTGGTGAGGGCAAGACTGCTTTGGAGGTCAAGGGACGAGATTGGGCAAACAACACGCGGTGATTTACCCAGGTTCGGGGCTCTCCGGAGAGATAATACCCCTACTCGTGCATGTCTGAATATATATGCAATGTACATGTCTGGTAGTATAGAGTTGCTCCTAGAGCTGTATTACAAAACACAGCTATGGGCATCTGGCCTTAGGTATGCATGCGTGTGGTATGAGTGCCAAATGCACTAGTGGCTAGCTTGTGGCCGAATGGGTGTGGCATGAGCGCATACGTGTGTGTGGATGGATGGATGGATGAATATATATATAGTGGCTTGCTCCCTTGGTCAAGTCTGTGCCTTCTTGGCCAAGGGAGTGACCTCTTCTCCAAGAAAGTGCCTCCCCTGGGTCACTTTATACAATAGTGCCCAGGGACAAGTAGCACTGTATATGATGTCGCGTATGACGAGTGAATAGTGTATGCTTTGTCAGCAACAATGGTCGCGGTATGGCCGTCTTATCGGTGTCGCGTCAGATGTGATGTCGCGGTTGACTTCACGTAGCAGGCCGACTGGAGCAGCCGGACAAGGACTCGGCCGGGCGGCCGAGTTGAGGAGTCCGGCCGGGTTGAGGGACTTGGCCGGGTTAAGCAACCTGGCCAAGTGCGAGCCGGATTGAGGGGCGTTGCTGGCCCCAATGTTTTTGAGGCGTCGTACGCCGTCTTGGGCCTACTCGGGGGTCATCCCCCCGTCAGTAGCCTCCGAGCCTCCGGCCAACTTGGAAAAGTTGCGTGGAGGGTTTTAGCGGGCGTCGATGAAGCAGTAGATGTTGATGACAGCCGGCCGCGGACCGCAGCCTGCGCGGCTTGCTTCTGGTGGGGGCGCGCGAGCGCACCCACTGGGTGTAGCCTCCGAGCCTCCGGGCAACTTGGAAAAGTTGGTGGAGGGTCTTGTCGTTGTTGAAGAAGCTGACGGTGACGTCGAGGGTGCCAGGCGCGGACGCGGAGTCCGCCGGCTGGAGGGCGTGGCCCCCTGCCGGACATGGACGCGGAGTCCGCTGGCTAAGTGGGGGCGCGCGAGCGCACCCACTGGGTGTAGCCTCCGAGCTTCCGGGCAACTTGGAAAAGTTGCGCGGAGGGTCTTGCCGTTGTTGAAGAAGCCGACGGTGACGTCAAGGGTGCCGGGTGCGGACGCGGAGTCCGTCGACTGGAGGGCTCGGGTGTGGGAGTCCTGGATTAGGGGGTATCCGGACAGCCGGACTATATACATCGTCCGGACTATTGGAGCGTGAAGATACAAGACTCAAGACCCCGTCCCGTGTCCGGATGGGACTCTCCTTGGCGTGAAAGACAAGCTTGGCAATCCGGATATTGTATTTCCTTCTTTGTAACCGACTCCGTGTAAACCCTAGCCCTCTCCGATGTCTATATAAACCGGAGAGGTTGGTCCTTAGAAGGCCGATCACAATTACAATCATAATCATCATAGGCTAGCTTCCAGGGTTTAGCCTCTACGATCTTGTGGTAGATCTACTCTTGTACTACTCATATCGTCAATATTAATCAAGTAGGAAGTAGGGTTTTACCTCCATCGAGAGGGCCCGAACCTGGGTAAACATTGTGTCCCGTGCTTCCTGTTACCATCAGCCTAAGACGCACAGATCGGGACCCCCTACCCGAGATCCCCTGGTTTTGACACCGACATTGGTGCTTTCATTGAGAGTTCCTCTGTGTCGTTGCTGCAAGGATCGATGGCTCCTTCAATCATCATCAACGACACGGTCTAGGGTAGAACTTTTCTCCCCGGACAGATCTTTGTGTTCGGCGGCTTCGCACTGCGGGCTAATTCGCTTGGCCATCTGGAGTAGATCGACAGCTACACCCCTAGCCACTGGATCAGGTTCGGAAACCTGAACTACACGACGTACATTCGCGGAGACTCGATCTTCGACGGATTCGGGCCTGTGCCAGGAGCACCGGACAGTCACGATGAGCACGGCTTAGACCTGCTGTCGGACAATGCTCGGGATATCACCCCTGCAGTAGCCCCAGACCTAAATCTGGAGCAGGCTGCGTTGCCTAAGGACGGAGGGATGGACCCCGCCCCACAGGCCGCACACTCATCGGCAGTGGAGCCGAACACAGGTCTCACCTCTGTGGAGGCCTATGACTCCAGACCCCCGGACTCGTATCCGGTTGTTGGTTCCAGTCTGCGCACTCCCGAGCCAGCCGGGCCTGGTTGGGCCCCGGTAATGGAGTTTACCGCTGCGGATATCTTCCAGCACTCGCCCTTTGGCAACATGCTGAACTCGTTAAAATCTCTCTCTTTGACAGGAGACTCTTGGCCGAACTATGCCCGGTTCGAGTGGGAAGCAGGCGACGAAGGAATTCGTTGCCCACCCACCACCCACTTCATTGCCATAGTTGATGATTTAACCAACGTACTTGACTTCGACTCCGAAGGCATCGACGGTATGGACGATGATGCAGGAGAAGATTCAGAATCTCTGGGGCGCTGGACTACTACCTTGTCACACGATATATACATGGTGGATATGCCCAAGGAGGACGACGGCGACAATCCGGAAGATAAAACCCCCAGGCAAAAGCCAAAACAACGGCGCAGACGCCGCTCAAAGTCTAGCAACAGTAAAAATAGCGACAAGAGCGGCAGAAAGATCGACATACCAGTCAACTCCGAAGGCAACAACGACCACATGGACCCAGCGATGGAGGAGGATGAGCCAGGTCACGCCGAACCCATTTCGGAGCAAACACCCGATCACAATGATCCTGAAGGACGAGTTCATCAAACCACCCCAGGAGAAGAACACAGTCCAGACAATGATGCATTCATCATCCCGGAAAAACGATGGAACGAGATAACCTCCACAGAAGGCTTATGGCCACAACGAGAAGTCTAAAGAAGCAAAAGCAACGGCTAAAAGCCGCACAGGAAACGCTCAATCGAAGATGGAATAAAGTGCTAGACACTGAAGAAAGATACGGTGACGATCGCCATACAAAGAGCTATCCAAAATGCAAGCTACTGCCAGAATTCGACAACGAAGCCGTCCCACCAAAGAATAACATGACCAGGAGGCCAGACGTACCGCTTCATAACCGTAACAGAGCGGCTACCAACGCCACGCACGATTTACGTGAGCACCTAGATAAGAAAGCCGGCACGGCCAGGTCCATCTACGGATCTAAAGGACACACCCCGGCGAGGGACTATGGTCACCAAAATGATCATATCAACCAAATACTAGTTCGGAATAAACACCAGACACAACAATAGCCGACGGCATGCCACAGCACGTCCAGATACAGAGGGGCTGCTCACCCCCTGTGCTTCACCGAAGAAGTACCGGACCATGAATTTCCATAGGGTTTTAAAACTGTGAACATAGAGGCATACGACGGAACGACAGACCCAGGGGCCTGGATCGAGGATTTTATCCTGGATATTCACATGGCTCGTGGGGATGACCTCCATGCCATCAAATACCTTCCCCTCAAGTTGAAGGGACTAGCTCGACACTGGTTGAAGTGCCTCCCCGAAAATTCAATTGGGAGTTGGGAGGAGCTCGAGGATGCTTTCAGGGCCAATTTTCAAGGGACTTATGTCCGGCCTCCGGATGTGGACGATTTAAGTCACATAATCCAACAGCCCGGAGAGTCCGCCCGCAAGCTTTGGAACAGATTCCTCACTAAGAAGAATCAAATTGTCGATTGTCCGGACGCCGAAGCATTAGCAGCATTCAAACACAGCATCTGCGACGAATGGCTCACCAGACACCTCGGCCAAGAAATGCCAAGGACAATGGCAGCCTTAACAAGCCTTATGACCCGCTTTTTCACGGGTGAAGATAGCTGGTTGGCCCGTAAAGGCACCAGCGACCCAAGCACATCCGAAATAAGGGACATTAACGGGAAGCCACAGCGTAATAAAAACAAACGCCATAACAAGGAAGAGAGCCCGGACAACACAACGCTCAACGCCGGATTCAGGGGCTCTCGACCCGATCAGCAAAAGAAGCCATTTAAAGGCAGTAAAGATGGACCGTCTAGTCTGAACAGAGTCCCGGACAGACTGTGCCAAATTCACGGCACCCCCGACAAACCTGCAAACCACACACACAGAGAGTGTTGGGTCTTTAAGCAGGCCGGCAAATTAAATGCCGAACACAAGAGAAGGGAAACACCAAGTGAAGACGAGGATGAACCTTGCCAGCCGAACACTGGGGGACAGAAAAAATTCCCACCAGAGGTTAAAACAGTAAACATGATCCACGCGACTCACACATCCACGAGAAGGCACGAACGCGCGCTCAGAGCTGCATACGGTATAGAGCCCATCGTACCCACACCTAACTACTGGATGGCTTGTCCGATCACCTTCGATCACACAGACTGCCTAACTAGTATTCGGCGCGGAGGATCAGAGGCCTTGGTTCTTGACCCAATAATTAACGGATACCATCTCACCCACGTCCTCATGGATGGCGGCAGTAGTCTCAATTTATTACACTAGGACACTGTCCGCAGGATGGGGATAGACCCATCCAGAATTAGCCAAAGTAACACCACCTTTGAAGGGGTGATACCAGGCGTTGAAGCCCACGGCAGGGGCTCCGTCATACTGGAGGTAACATTCGGCTCCCCAGGCAACTCCAGAAGCGAAGAACTACTCTTCACCATCGCACCCTTCCAAAGCAGATATCATGCATTGCTTGGAAGAACGGCCTTCGCCCGCTTCAACGCATTACCGCACTATGCCTACCTTACACTCAAGATGCCCGGTCCACGTGGCGTCATAACCGTTAACGATAACACAGAGCTCTCTTCACGCGCAGAGGAACACACGACGACCCTAGCGGCCGGACTATAAGCGGCCTCCAATATCAGAAAACTTGACTGGTCGTTAAGACCACAGACACGATTAGACAAGTCCGGCAGCCCGGATAAAACTAAACCAGGGCACCGTATATGTAATCCCATAGAGGACACCAGGGGCTATAAATACTTAATATAGCCCCACACTTGGCTCAACCTTATTGGCAGGCCAACGTCTTATACTTTTACTATCCATCGCATACTTACGTTGTACTCTCCTACACGAGTTTTCTTTTTTACAGACAACATTCACGCGATACCCTTCCAGGATACGACACAATAGAGACAAAGGCGCAGACGTGCAGCAGGGCCCCGCTCAAAAGGTTTCTTTTTAGATTAATCCCCTGTGTAAACCTTTTCTATTGCCTCTTGTTGTTTACACATCCCATGGGTTCCATACCCACAGAGGATACTGCCGCTATTGGCATTTCACCACGACAGACTAATGCACGTACCTGGAAATACAGGGTTTATAATGAATGGGCATTCTTCAGCCCACTTTCTGCTATAAAGTCCGAATACCTTCGGGAGTGTTCGGCGTCACGAGTTTGGCCTTATATGCATCAGCTCCGAATCATGTCTTTGGTCAAATGTTGGGTTTGCCCGGCTCCTGGGTTTGCCGCCTTACATTTCATTCTTATCGGCTAAGGCAGCCAAAGGAGAACTACTGCGATTGTGCCTTGGTTATTCTGGATGAGCACCTCAGTAGAGAAAGCCGAAAACTGATTGTCATGATACAGCGCGAGACTGTTCAACCACTCGAAGACTTACCGGAATCTTTAGGATTCCTTCGCATTAATGAAGGGCCGTTTCCCGGCTATGTACATATGCGCCCGTATTCGGATGCATGCAAAAGTACTAGGGGCTATGTAGTAGCCCCACTATCAAACTCCTATGGCTAAGTGAAAGTGTTACAGCTATATAGTCCGGTTGCCTAGTTCGACATGCGATCACCTCCTTTATGGACTAAGACATTGGAACAAGTGTGATCATGCATATTTTTCGCAAATACCCCCGCATTGTATGCGTGGGGGCTGAAGCCAACGACTGCTAACTTTCAGAATTACACATAGACATAAAAACGGCCGCACAGGAGGCACAAACAATACTTTCGGGCACAAAGTATAAATATAGCCTCATAAACAAAATAACATTGTTTTTACAATGATTCGCTTTGTCACTCGAACAATATATTCTTCGAGCACTGTGCCCCTATTAAGCAGGCACCTTCTATTACCTGCTCTAAGTAGTGCTCGGCCGGATACTGGCCTCCCGTCGGATTCTGGGTCGCTATAATGGTGGCCTCCATATCTATCTGTTGGAAATATGCCCTAGAGGCAATAATAAAAGGATTATTATATTTCAATGTTCATGATAATTGTCTTTTGTTCATGCTATAATTGTATTATCCGGAAATCGTAATACACGTGTGAACACTTAGACCCAATGAGTCCCTAGTGAGCCTCTAGTTGACTAGCTCGTTATGATCAATAGATAGTCATGGTTTCCTGACTATGGACATAGAATGTCGTTGATAACGGGATCACATCATTAGGAGAATGATGTGATGGACAAGACCCAATCATAAGCATAGCATAAAAGATCGTATAGTTCGTTTGCTAGAAGCTTTGCCAATGTCAAGTATCTATTCCTTCGACCATGAGATCGTGTAACTCCCGGTTACCGTAGGAGTGCCTTGGGTGTATCAAACGTCACAACGTAACTGGGTGACTATAAAGGTGCATTACAGGTATCTCCGAAAGTATCTGTTGGGTTGACACGGATCGAGACTGGGATTTGTCACTCCGTATAACGGAGAGGTATCTCTGGGCCCACTCGGTAATGCATCATCATAATGAGCTCAATGTGACCAAGGTGTTGGCCACGGGATCATGCATTACGGTACGAGTAAAGTGACTTGCCGGGTAACGAGACTGAACAAGGTATTGGGATACCGACGATCGAATCTCGGGCAAGTAACGTACCGATTGACAAAGGGAATTGTATACAGGGTTTGATCGAATCCTCGACATCGTGGTTCAACCGATGAAATCATCGAGGAGCATGTGGGAGCCAACATGGATATCCAGACCCCACTGTTGGTTATTGCCCGAGAGTCGTCTCGGTCATGTCTGCGTGTCTCCCGAGCCCGTAGGGTCTACACACTTAAGGTTCGGTGACGCTAGGGTTAGTAGGAAGTCAAGTATGTGACTACCGAATGTTGTTCGGAGTCCCGGATAAGATCTCGGACGTCACGAGGAGTTCCGGAATGGTCCGGAGGTAAAGATTTATATATGGGAAGTCCTGTTTCGGGCATCGGGACAAGTTTCGGGGTTATCGGTATTGTACCGGGACCACCGGAGGGGTCCCGGGGGCCCACCGGGTGGGGCCACCTGCCCCGGGGGGCCACATGGGCTGTAGGGGGTGCGCCTTGGCCTGCATGGGCCAAGGGCACCAGCCCCACATAGGCCCATGCGCCTAGGGTTCAAGGGGGAAGAGTCCTAGGAGGGGAAGGCACCTCCTAGGTGCCTTGGGGGGGAGGGAAACCCCCCTTGGCCGCCGCCCCCCTAGGAGATTGGATCTCCTAGGGCCGGCCACCCCCCCCTTGGCCCTCCTATATATAGTGGGGGAGAGGAGGGACTTCATACCTTGAGTCCTTGGCCTTTGGTTGCCTCCTTCTCCCTCCCCAACACCTCTCCTCCTCCGTTGTGTGCTCAGCGAAGCCCTGTCGGAGTACTGCTTCTCCACCATCACCACGCCGTCGTGCTGCCGGTGGAGCTGTCTTCCTCAACCTCCCCTTCCTCCTTGCTGGATCAAGACGGAGGGGACGTCACCTGTGCCGTACGTGTGTTGAACGCGGAGGTGCTGTCCGTTCAGCACTTGGCATCGGTGATCTGAATCACGTTCGAGTACGACTCCATCATCACCTTGCAAGCTTCCGCACGCGATCTACAAGTGGTATGTAGATGCAAACTCTCTCCCATGACTCGTTGCTTAGATGAACTCATAGATGGATCTTGGTGAAGCCGTAGGAAAAATTTTAATTTTCTGCAACGTTCCCCAACAGTGGCATCATGAGCTAGGTCTATGCGTAGTTCTCTAATGCACGAGTAGAACACAATTTGTTGTGGGCGTTGATCTTGTCATCTTACTTGCCTCTACTAGTCTTTTCTTGCTCAACGGTATTGTGGGATGAAGCGGCCCGGACCAACCTTACACGTACGCTTACGTGAGACCGGTTCCACCGACTGACATGCACTAGTTGCATAAGGTGGCTGGCGGGTGTCTGTCTCTCCCACTTTAGTTGGAGCGGAATCGATGAACAGGGCCCTTATGAAGGGTAAATAGAAGTTGACAAAAATCACGTTGTGGTGATTCGTAGGTAAGAAAACGTTCTTGCTAGAACCCAATCGCAGCCACGTAAAAGATGCAACAACAACTAGAGAACGTCTAACTTGTTTTTGCAGCGATTGATCATGTGATGTGATATGGCCAGAAGTTGTGATGAATGTTGAATTGTGATGTATGAGATCATGTTCTTGTAATAGGATTCACGACTTGCATGTCGATGAGTATGACAACCGGCAGGAGCCATAGGAGTTGTCTTTATTTTTTTGTATGACCTGCGTGTCATTGAAGAACGCCATGTAAACTACTTTACTTCATTACTAAACGCGTTAGTCATAGAAGTAGAAGTAGTCGTCGGCGTGACAACTTCATGAAGACACGATGATGGAGATCATGATGATGGAGATCATGGTGTCAAGCCGGTGACAAGATGATCATGGAGCCCCGAAGATGGAGATCAATGGAGCTTGATGATATTGGCCATATCATGTCACAACCATATAATTGCATGTGATGTTTATTATGTTTATGCATCTTGTTTACTTAGGACGACGGTAGTAAATAAGATGATCCCTTACAAAATTTCAAGAAGTGTTCTCCCCTAACTGTGCACCGTTGCTACAGTTCGTCGTTTCTAAGCACCACGTGATGATCGGGTGTGATGGATCCTTACGTTCACATACAACGGGTGTAAGACAGTTTTACACAGCGAAAACACTTAGGGTTAACTTGACGAGCCTAGCATGTGCAGACATGGCCTCGGAACACGGAGACCGAAAGGTCGAACACGAGTCGTATGGAAGATACGATCAACATAAAGATGTTCACCGACGATGACTAGTCCGTCTCACGTGATGATCGGACACGGGCTAGTCGACTCGGATCGTGTAACACTTAGATGACTAGAGGGATGTCTAATCTAAGTGGGAGTTCATAATTTTGATTAAGAACCTTATTATCATGAGCTTAAGTCCGTCCGAATCATGTTAGCAATTGCCGCATACTATGATTATGAGATATGGCAGATGGACGTCAAAACGGCATTCCTTAATGGACATCTTAAGGAAGAGCTGTATATGATGCAGCCGGAAGGTTTTGTCGTTCCTCAGAACGCTAACAAAGTATGCAAGCTCCAGCGATCCATTTATGGACTGGTGCAAGCATCTCGGAGTTGGAACATTCGCTTTGATGAGATGATCAAAGCGTTTGGGTTTACGCAGACTTATGGAGAAGCCTGCGTTTACAAGAAAGTGAGTGGGAGCTCTGTAGCATTTCTCCTATTATATGTAGATGACATACTCTTGATGGGAAATGATACGAAACTCCTGGACAGCATTAAGGCCTACTTGAACAAGTGTTTTTCAATGAAGGACCTTGGAGAAGCTGCTTATATATTAGGCATCAAGATCTATAGAGATAGATCGAGACGCCTCATAGGTCTTTCACAAAGCACATACCTTGATAAGATTTTGAAGAGGTTCAAAATGGATCAGTCCAAGAAGGGGTTCTTGCCTATGTTACAAGGTGTGAGATTGAGCTCGGCTCAGTCACCGACCACGGCAAAAGATAAAGAAGAGATGAGTGTCATCCCCTATGCTTCAGCCATAGGATCTATTATGTATGCCATGCTGTGTACCAGACCCGATGTAAACCTTGCCATAAGTTTGGTTGCAAGATACCAAAGTAACCCCGGCAAGGAACACTGGACAGCGGTCAAGAATATCCTGAAGTACCTGAAAAGGACAAAGGACATGTTTCTCGTTTATGGAGGAGATGAAGAGCTCGTCGTAAAGGGTTACGTCGACGCTAGCTTCGACTCAGATCTGGGTGACTCTAAGTCACAAACCGGATATGTGTATATGTTGAATGGTGGAGCAGTAAGCTGGTGTAGCTGCAAGCAGAGCGTCGTGGCGGGATCTACATGTGAAGCGGAGTACATGGCAGCCTCGGAGGCAGCGCATGAAGCGATTTGGATGAAGGAGTTCATCACCGACCTAGGAGTCATACCCAATGCGTCGGGGCCGATCAAACTCTTCTGTGACAACACTGGAGCTATTGCCCTTGCCAAGGAGCCCAGGTTTCACAAGAAGACCAGGCACATCAAGCGTCGTTTCAACTCCATCCGTGAAAATGTTCAAGATGGAGACATAGAGATTTGCAAAGTGCACACGGATCTGAATGTCGCAGATCCGTTGACTAAACCTCTCTCGCGTGCAAAACATGATCAACACCAGAACTCTATGGGTGTTCGATTCATCACAATGTAACTAGATTGGTGACTCTAGTGCAAGTGGGAGACTGTTGGAAATATGCCCTAGAGGCAATAATAAAAGGATTATTATATTTCAATGTTCATGATAATTGTCTTTTGTTCATGCTATAATTGTATTATCCGGAAATCGTAATACACGTGTGAACACTTAGACCCAATGAGTCCCTAGTGAGCCTCTAGTTGACTAGCTCGTTATGATCAATAGATAGTCATGGTTTCCTGACTATGGACATAGAATGTCGTTGATAACGGGATCACATCATTAGGAGAATGATGTGATGGACAAGACCCAATCATAAGCATAGCATAAAAGATCGTATAGTTCGTTTGCTAGAAGCTTTGCCAATGTCAAGTATCTATTCCTTCGACCATGAGATCATGTAACTCCCGGTTACCGTAGGAGTGCCTTGGGTGTATCAAACGTCACAACGTAACTGGGTGACTATAAAGGTGCATTACAGGTATCTCCGAAAGTATCTGTTGGGTTGACACGGATCGAGACTGGGATTTGTCACTCCGTATAACGGAGAGGTATCTCTGGGCCCACTCGGTAATGCATCATCATAATGAGCTCAATGTGACCAAGGTGTTGGCCACGGGATCATGCATTACGGTACGAGTAAAGTGACTTGCCGGGTAACGAGACTGAACAAGGTATTGGGATACCGACGATCGAATCTCGGGCAAGTAACGTACCGATTGACAAAGGGAATTGTATACAGGGTTTGATCGAATCCTCGACATCGTGGTTCAACCGATGAAATCATCGAGGAGCATGTGGGAGCCAACATGGATATCCAGACCCCGCTGTTGGTTATTGCCCGAGAGTCGTCTCGGTCATGTCTGCGTGTCTCCCGAGCCCGTAGGGTCTACACGCTTAAGGTTCGGTGACGCTAGGGTTAGTAGGAAGTCAAGTATGTGACTACCGAATGTTGTTCGGAGTCCCGGATGAGATCTCGGACGTCACGAGGAGTTCCGGAATGGTCCGGAGGTAAAGATTTATATATGGGAAGTCCTGTTTCGGGCATCGGGACAAGTTTCGGGGTTATCGGTATTGTACCGGGACCACCGGAGGGGTCCCGGGGGCCCACCGGGTGGGGCCACCTGCCCCGGGGGGCCACATGGGCTGTAGGGGGTGCGCCTTGGCCTGCATGGGCCAAGGGCACCAGCCCCACATAGGCCCATGCGCCTAGGGTTCAAGGGGGAAGAGTCCTAGGAGGGGAAGGCACCTCCTAGGTGCCTTGGGGGGGAGGGAAACCCCCCTTGGCCGCCGCCCCCCTAGGAGATTGGATCTCCTAGGGCCGGCCACCCCCCCCTTGGCCCTCCTATATATAGTGGGGGAGAGGAGGGACTTCATACCTTGAGTCCTTGGCCTTTGGTTGCCTCCTTCTCCCTCCCCAACACCTCTCCTCCTCCGTTGTGTGCTCAGCGAAGCCCTGTCGGAGTACTGCTTCTCCACCATCACCACGCCGTCGTGCTGCCGATGGAGCTGTCTTCCTCAACCTCCCCTTCCTCCTTGCTGGATCAAGACGGAGGGGACGTCACCTGTGCCGTACGTGTGTTGAACGCGGAGGTGCTGTCCGTTCAGCACTTGGCATCGGTGATCTGAATCACGTTCGAGTACGACTCCATCATCACCTTGCAAGCTTCCGCACGCGATCTACAAGTGGTATGTAGATGCAAACTCTCTCCCATGACTCGTTGCTTAGATGAACTCATAGATGGATCTTGGTGAAGCCGTAGGAAAAATTTTAATTTTCTGCAACGTTCCCCAACAGTGGCATCATGAGCTAGGTCTATGCGTAGTTCTCTAATGCACGAGTAGAACACAATTTGTTGTGGGCGTTGATCTTGTCATCTTACTTGCCTCTACTAGTCTTTTCTTGCTCAACGGTATTGTGGGATGAAGCGGCCCGGACCAACCTTACACGTACGCTTACGTGAGACCGGTTCCACCGACTGACATGCACTAGTTGCATAAGGTGGCTGGCGGGTGTCTGTCTCTCCCACTTTAGTTGGAGCGGAATCGATGAACAGGGCCCTTATGAAGGGTAAATAGAAGTTGACAAAAATCACGTTGTGGTGATTCGTAGGTAAGAAAACGTTCTTGCTAGAACCCAATCGCAGCCACGTAAAAGATGCAACAACAACTAGAGAACGTCTAACTTGTTTTTGCAGCGATTGATCATGTGATGTGATATGGCCAGAAGTTGTGATGAATGTTGAATTGTGATGTATGAGATCATGTTCTTGTAATAGGATTCACGACTTGCATGTCGATGAGTATGACAACCGGCAGGAGCCATAGGAGTTGTCTTTATTTTTTTGTATGACCTGCGTGTCATTGAAGAACGCCATGTAAACTACTTTACTTCATTACTAAACGCGTTAGTCATAGAAGTAGAAGTAGTCGTCGGCGTGACAACTTCATGAAGACACGATGATGGAGATCATGATGATGGAGATCATGGTGTCAAGCCGGTGACAAGATGATCATGGAGCCCCGAAGATGGAGATCAATGGAGCTTGATGATATTGGCCATATCATGTCACAACCATATAATTGCATGTGATGTTTATTATGTTTATGCATCTTGTTTACTTAGGACGACGGTAGTAAATAAGATGATCCCTTACAAAATTTCAAGAAGTGTTCTCCCCTAACTGTGCACCGTTGCTACAGTTCGTCGTTTCTAAGCACCACGTGATGATCGGGTGTGATGGATCCTTACGTTCACATACAACGGGTGTAAGGCAGTTTTACACAGCGAAAACACTTAGGGTTAACTTGACGAGCCTAGCATGTGCAGACATGGCCTCGGAACACGGAGACCGAAAGGTCGAACACGAGTCGTATGGAAGATACGATCAACATAAAGATGTTCACCGACGATGACTAGTCCGTCTCACGTGATGATCGGACACGGGCTAGTCGACTCGGATCGTGTAACACTTAGATGACTAGAGGGATGTCTAATCTAAGTGGGAGTTCATAATTTTGATTAAGAACCTTATTATCATGAGCTTAAGTCCGTCCGAATCATGTTAGCAATTGCCGCATACTATGATTATGAGATATGGCAGATGGACGTCAAAACGGCATTCCTTAATGGACATCTTAAGGAAGAGCTGTATATGATGCAGCCGGAAGGTTTTGTCGTTCCTCAGAACGCTAACAAAGTATGCAAGCTCCAGCGATCCATTTATGGACTGGTGCAAGCATCTCGGAGTTGGAACATTCGCTTTGATGAGATGATCAAAGCGTTTGGGTTTACGCAGACTTATGGAGAAGCCTGCGTTTACAAGAAAGTGAGTGGGAGCTCTGTAGCATTTCTCCTATTATATGTAGATGACATACTCTTGATGGGAAATGATACGAAACTCCTGGACAGCATTAAGGCCTACTTGAACAAGTGTTTTTCAATGAAGGACCTTGGAGAAGCTGCTTATATATTAGGCATCAAGATCTATAGAGATAGATCGAGACGCCTCATAGGTCTTTCACAAAGCACATACCTTGATAAGATTTTGAAGAGGTTCAAAATGGATCAGTCCAAGAAGGGGTTCTTGCCTATGTTACAAGGTGTGAGATTGAGCTCGGCTCAGTCACCGACCACGGCAAAAGATAAAGAAGAGATGAGTGTCATCCCCTATGCTTCAGCCATAGGATCTATTATGTATGCCATGCTGTGTACCAGACCCGATGTAAACCTTGCCGTAAGTTTGGTTGCAAGATACCAAAGTAACCCCGGCAAGGAACACTGGACAGCGGTCAAGAATATCCTGAAGTACCTGAAAAGGACAAAGGACATGTTTCTCGTTTATGGAGGAGATGAAGAGCTCGTCGTAAAGGGTTACGTCGACGCTAGCTTCGACTCAGATCTGGATGACTCTAAGTCACAAACCGGATACGTGTATATGTTGAATGGTGGAGCAGTAAGCTGGTGTAGCTGCAAGCAGAGCGTCGTGGCGGGATCTACATGTGAAGCGGAGTACATGGCAGCCTCGGAGGCAGCGCATGAAGCGATTTGGATGAAGGAGTTCATCACCGACCTAGGAGTCATACCCAATGCGTCGGGGCCGATCAAACTCTTCTGTGACAACACTGGAGCTATTGCCCTTGCCAAGGAGCCCAGGTTTCACAAGAAGACCAGGCACATCAAGCGTCGTTTCAACTCCATCCGTGAAAATGTTCAAGATGGAGACATAGAGATTTGCAAAGTGCACACGGATCTGAATGTCGCAGATCCGTTGACTAAACCTCTCTCGCGTGCAAAACATGATCAACACCAGAACTCTATGGGTGTTCGATTCATCACAATGTAACTAGATTGGTGACTCTAGTGCAAGTGGGAGACTGTTGGAAATATGCCCTAGAGGCAATAATAAAAGGATTATTATATTTCAATGTTCATGATAATTGTCTTTTGTTCATGCTATAATTGTATTATCCGGAAATCGTAATACACGTGTGAACACTTAGACCCAATGAGTCCCTAGTGAGCCTCTAGTTGACCAGCTCGTTATGATCAATAGATAGTCATGGTTTCCTGACTATGGACATAGAATGTCGTTGATAACGGGATCACATCATTAGGAGAATGATGTGATGGACAAGACCCAATCATAAGCATAGCATAAAAGATCGTATAGTTCGTTTGCTAGAAGCTTTGCCAATGTCAAGTATCTATTCCTTCGACCATGAGATCGTGTAACTCCCGGTTACCGTAGGAGTGCCTTGGGTGTATCAAACGTCACAACGTAACTGGGTGACTATAAAGGTGCATTACAGGTATCTCCGAAAGTATCTGTTGGGTTGACACGGATCGAGACTGGGATTTGTCACTCCGTATAACGGAGAGGTATCTCTGGGCCCACTCGGTAATGCATCATCATAATGAGCTCAATGTGACCAAGGTGTTGGCCACGGGATCATGCATTACGGTACGAGTAAAGTGACTTGCCGGGTAACGAGACTGAACAAGGTATTGGGATACCGACGATCGAATCTCGGGCAAGTAACGTACCGATTGACAAAGGGAATTGTATACAGGGTTTGATCGAATCCTCGACATCGTGGTTCAACCGATGAAATCATCGAGGAGCATGTGGGAGCCAACATGGATATCCAGACCCCGCTGTTGGTTATTGCCCGAGAGTTGTCTCGGTCATGTCTGCGTGTCTCCCGAGCCCGTAGGGTCTACACACTTAAGGTTCGGTGACGCTAGGGTTAGTAGGAAGTCAAGTATGTGACTACCGAATGTTGTTCGGAGTCCCGGATGAGATCTCGGACGTCACGAGGAGTTCCGGAATGGTCCGGAGGTAAAGATTTATATATGGGAAGTCCTGTTTCGGGCATCGGGACAAGTTTCGGGGTTATCGGTATTGTACCGGGACCACCGGAGGGGTCCCGGGGGCCCACCGGGTGGGGCCACCTGCCCCGGGGGGCCACATGGGCTGTAGGGGGTGCGCCTTGGCCTGCATGGGCCAAGGGCACCAGCCCCACATAGGCCCATGCGCCTAGGGTTCAAGGGGGAAGAGTCCTAGGAGGGGAAGGCACCTCCTAGGTGCCTTGGGGGGGAGGGAAACCCCCCTTGGCCGCCGCCCCCCTAGGAGATTGGATCTCCTAGGGCCGGCCACCCCCCCCTTGGCCCTCCTATATATAGTGGGGGAGAGGAGGGACTTCATACCTTGAGTCCTTGGCCTTTGGTTGCCTCCTTCTCCCTCCCCAACACCTCTCCTCCTCCGTTGTGTGCTCAGCGAAGCCCTGTCGGAGTACTGCTTCTCCACCATCACCACGCCGTCGTGCTGCCGGTGGAGCTGTCTTCCTCAACCTCCCCTTCCTCCTTGCTGGATCAAGACGGAGGGGACGTCACCTGTGCCGTACGTGTGTTGAACGCGGAGGTGCTGTCCGTTCAGCACTTGGCATCGGTGATCTGAATCACGTTCGAGTACGACTCCATCATCACCTTGCAAGCTTCCGCACGCGATCTACAAGTGGTATGTAGATGCAAACTCTCTCCCATGACTCGTTGCTTAGATGAACTCATAGATGGATCTTGGTGAAGCCGTAGGAAAAATTTTAATTTTCTGCAACGTTCCCCAACACTATCCAATAGGCTTTAACGCGGGCAAGAGCCATTCATGCACCCTCTATGCACGCCGACCGTCTCATGGCATCGATCTGAGGCACGGCCCCAAGGAATTGTTGCACCAAACCAAAGTAACTGTCTGGCTTAGGCCCTTTCGGCCAAAGATGGTCTATTATAGACCGCATTGAAAGCCCGGACAGCCTATGAAGCTCCGCTACAGCAACCATCTTCTCACTTAACGGCAGCGGGCACGCGGGAGCATTGAATTGCGACTAGAAAAGCTTCTCCACTTCTTTATCACCCTGATTCTCGAAAAACTTGGCTGCATCAGCTTTACTCTTCGCCAAGTCCGCATACGCATCTGCAGGACTCCAGCGTCCATCCAGGGGAGCATACTTCGGATCCAAAAACTTCATCCACAGTAAGTAGGAGCTCCCAGCCATGATTTTACCGGCCTGTTGAAGCTCCTCCTACACACCCCTGACCTCGGTCCGCATCTCCTTGGTGGCATTACGTGCCTTGTTCAGGTCGGCCGAACTAGCCTTATGCTCCTTTTCAAGGAGTTAATACCGGTCGGCGGCATTTTTTAACTCCACAGCCATTTCGTCTATCTTTTCCTCGCTTCAGCGATGAGTAGCCTGTTCGGCTCTCAATTCTTCGGCCGCGCACTGCTAACCTGGGCTTGTTCCTTGGTCTGGGAAAGTTCTGCCCTCAGGGCTTCCACGGCAGCAGCACCATCTGCAGTCCAAGCATATGGCATTAACATTATGCCCCTCTCATATTTTCCTATACAACATAATAAGGAAAGCAGAGCACATACCTTGTGACTCATCCAGCCGCTCGTTCACTAGCGTGATATCGGCATCAATGGATCCGATCTGCCTCCTTAGCTCGACAACTTCAACGGACTGATCGGCTATCGGACCCTTAAATACCTGCGCATATGTACAGCGCAATCATTAATATATGATCCCCCGTTTGCCGTCTAGGGTGGGCAACCAGAGTCTCAGGGGCTACTATCCATATGGAGCACACCTAGCGCGTGCCTCACAGCCAAAAAATAGTGTATTTTCACTACATACCTCAAAGCCTCTGAGTAGGCTCGTAAATGCTTCATTCAAACCGCTTGTGGCGGATGAAATCTTCTTGAGCACCATGCTCATTAATGAGAGGTGCTCCTTCGAGAGAGCGTCTCGCTCCAGGAGGCCTATCAATATGTCCGGCCGGACATCAAACTATGTCGGACCCTTCTCATCGCCCCCCGTGGGAGCCAAACGCTCTGGGCTTAGGGCGGCTGACGTATTAGCTTTCGGCTTCGGCAGATCCGGACTCCTCCGTGACGACACCTCGGTGTCGCCCGCTTCATGAGGCGGAGAGGTGGGTGGGGTCTCGCTCTCCATCATCTCCGGAGGAAGATCCCCCGAAGACGAACTCTGTTGAGAAGGGCTGCTAGCCGGACTGCAAAAGACGAATCCTGGTTAATGATCTCGGAGAAAAATAGTACCTTCGAATTTACGGTTAACTTACAGCTCGGTGGAGGGCTGGCCCGTTGGTGGGCATGACGCGGTGAGTATGCCCATCGAGGCAGAGCCCCCTGGTGATACCTTTTCCCTTGCTTGGGCGTCTCCGTCTCCAATTCTTCGGAGGCGGCCCTCTTCTTCCCGCACGAGGAGGAGGCTTTAGCCTCCCCTTCCCGATTATCCTCCTCAGGGGAGGTAACAATTCCCCCAGTTTGGATGTGCAGCGTGTGAAGTTCGGCTTCTCTATTCTTCCCCTTGTCTTTCCCTGAGGGCATTCTGCTGAGCACCCGGTCAAGCATCTTGGCAATGGTTGGACTAGGCAAGCCTTCGGGAAGTGGCACCGGACACCTGATTCTCTCCGCCTTGCTGAGCCATTCCTGGCCACAGAAGATTTTCAGAATAACAACTATGACGAATATAAACGAAGTGTCCGGTATCAAGGTTACTTACTTGGGTATCTGGGCGATTGCAGCTTAGGCCTGCATCCTCGGTGGTGTCCGGACACTCTACTTGTGGTCCGAAGAATAATTTACACATCCCTTCGAGCTTCAGGCCGAAGAAGTGCTTGATAGTCCGCGGACCCTCTGGATTGAACTCCCACATCCGGAGAGGCCATCGTTGGCACGGCAACATCTGTCGGATTAGCATTACTTGAATTATGCTGACAAAGGTTAATGTCCCTCTCAAGTAGCTCCCGGATGCGGCTCTGCAGTATCGGTACATCGCCAGTGGGCCTCCAATTTCGTCCTATGTCGGTCCATGACACCAATTGTGACAGAGGGCCTGAGCGAAACTCGGGGGCAGCCACCCACTTTGTGCCTCTAGGAGCCGTGACATAAAACCACCTCCGTTGCCATACATCGGATACTTCTGGGAAAGAGCCCTCTAGCCATGGGGCATCGGCATTCCTGCTTATTATGGCACCTCCGCACTCCGCATGTCGCCCCTTGATCATCTTCGGCTTCACATTGAAGGTCTTAAGCCATAAGCCGAGGTGTGGAGTGGCATGGAGAAAAGCCTCGCACACAATGATGAACAATGGGATATGGAGGATAGTGTCCGGAGCTAGATCATGAAAATCCAACCCGTAATAGAACATGAGCCCCCTCACAAAGGGGTCAAGGGTGAGGCCCAAGCCGCGGAGGAAGTGAGGAACAAACACGACGCTCTCATTGGGCTCCGGTGTAGGGATGACCTGCCCTGAAGCAGGAAGCCTGTGATGGATGTCGGCGGTCAGATATCCGACCTCGCTAAGCCTCGCAATGTCCTCCTCTTGGATCGAGGAGGCCACCCACCGGCCTTGAGGGTTGGATCCGGACATATTGGAGGATCTGGGGTGTTGGAGCTTAGGTCTCGGGTGTTAGAACTCGAGGTGCGAGAAGGCGCAAGGGAGGTGGAAAAGAGGCATAGGCCTCGACCCCATTATAAAGAGGGTGAATATCAAGAGTCCTCAGCGTGACCGCTTGAGGCTTATCTAAAAACACACAGAGTCATGCCAACGGTCATCGTGGGGTCACGCACGCCCATATTGATGGAAGATCCCGTAATAAGAGGAACATGATCTCTGCTTTGGCAGGGCGTGCCAAAAAAACCGCCTCGCGATGCGAGTCGAGGTGGGGCGAGAAACGCCGGTTCGTGTTGGACCGGGCCACGATGCAAGGGCACGACATACGAAGATTGCCAGCAGATCAGATTTATGCTATGTTCCCTACAATAGTATGTGAAGATCATCTCGCAGATCCGGACACGGTTTAGTGTTCGATAATTACTTTGGAGAATACGGAGATGGAACCCGCCTTGCAATGCCGAAGACAAGACTGCACACCGGACTCATCGTCATTGAAGCCTGGTTCAGGGGCTACTGAGGGAGTCCTAGATTAGGGGGTATCGGGACAGCCAGACTATATACATCATCCGGACTATTGGAGCGTGAAGATACAAGACTCAAAACTCCGTCCCGTGTCCGGATGGGACTCTCCTTTGCGTGGAAGACAAGCTTGGCAATTCGGATATTGTATTTCCTTCTATGTAACCGACTCCATGTAAACCCTAGCCCTCTCCGGTGTCTATATAAACTGGAGAGGTTGGTCCTTAGAAGGCCGATCACAATTACAATCATAATCATCATAGGCTAGCTTCTAGGGTTTAGCCTCTACGATCTCGTGGTAGATCTACTCTTGTACTACTCATATCGTCAATATTAATCAAGCAGGAAGTAGGGTTTTACCTCTATCGAGAGGGCCCGAACCTGGGTAAAAATTGTGTCCCTTGCTTCCTATTACCATCAGCCTAAGACGCACAGATCGGGACCCCCTATCCGAGATCCGCCGGTTTTGACATTGACAACGGGGCCCTGCCAAACGTGGACGCGTAGTCTGCCGGCTGAGCGGGGGCGCGCGAGCGCACCCACTGGGTGTAGCCTCTGAGCCTTCGGGTAACTTGGAAAAGTTGCGCGGAGGGTCTTGCCGTTGATGATGTGGACAACAACGATGGAAATGCCGGTTGCAGCCGGTGTCGGGCCCGCAACCCGCGTGTAGCCTTCGAGTCTCCGGGTGAGGAGGGGGTTCCCCACAGTGATGATCGTGCAGAAGACAAAGTTAGTCCTCGTAGATATATCAAATTTTTGCTTTCAGCATTGTAAGTTTTATGCGGAGGGTGCCGACTCTGTTTCGTCCGAGCCCCCTTCAGTCTTTTTCATGTCCCCTACGCTCTTTGACTTTGCCTCTTGTTAGCTAGACAGTCCGGAGCCGGTCTATAGCTGTTACGAAGAGTGGCCGCAGAGTGAAGCATACAATACTCGGACTACAGGAGCGGATTCGACCAAGTAGATACTCATAAGGGAAACGGCTGGGTTGCCCTAGCCTTCTTCTCCCGGATGTTTTTCGCGTGGGGTGACCTCCAGCTTTTGCTCTCGCTTGCCAGACAGCCGCACTGCGGTCTGTGGCTGAGAGTGGACCTTCGGTACCGTGTGCGCTACTAGCCGTCTGCGGGAACGAACGTATCAGGCCGAGCGGCCATCCTCCGGGCCGAGACTAGCTGGCGCCGGGGCGAACACTAGTGCAACTGTAATGAGGTGGTCCCCGAGTGTCGCACGGGGTTATTGCGTGGTGCAAAATGTACGCGGGTGAGGAGCTCACATTGATTTGACACAGACGAGGCGGAGGTTGTCAATGACAGCCGACGCAGCTTGGCGCTAGCGCACCGACACACCCACTAGGGGTAGCCTTCGAGTCTCCGGGTGCTCAAAGGGGGGGGGGGTCCTAGCCGGTCGGGTTCAACCGAACGGGCATCGAGGTGGACTGACGGCTGGTCCAGCTTGGCGTAGCCAGCGTCGAGGCAGACGAGAGAACGGGTCGGGCCCCCAGCCGGCCAGGCGTCGAAGCCGGCAGGCGGACTGGGCGGCCAGATGGTGACGCGGGTAGGTCGCGGCTGGAACAGCCGGGCGCATCTTTTCTTCTTTTTTTCCTATCCAGCAGCATTTTTTTTGGCCGGCTTGGGCACTTCTTCTTCTTTTTTTGGCAAGCCAGACTTCTGACTTTTCTTTGGCCGGGTCCAACCCCCCTGCTTCTTTTCATTCGATCACCCAGCCAAAGCGAAGCCGGCCAGGGCGGGTCGGGCGGAGCCGGCTGGGCGGGTGCGGCAGGCGGGTCACGGCCGAGCGCGGGGGAGCGCGGGCGCATGGCGGCGATGCGGACGGGACGCCGGAGGCAGAGCCGGTGCGAGGCGTGCGACCCGACCGGTGGCTCGGGACCTGGTGGAGCGGCGCGGGAGGCGGCCCAGCGGGGCGGGGTGGCGACGACCGCGGGGAGCCAGCGCACGGGGGCCGGGTCACGGGCGCAAGCCGGCGGAGACGATGGGGTGTGGGGACCCGACACGGGGGTGGTCGGCACGAGGAGACGGGCGCGAATGCGGACGGGATGCGGCCGAGCATGGGGGAGGCCGGGTCCCTGGGAGCCGGCAGGCGGACGAGCAGCCGACCTGCGCAAGCCTGCAGGCGGCCGGGACGGGCGAAGCCGGCGCGAACCCAGCGGAGGCGAGGCGGGGCGCTGGAGGAGCCGGCCGAGTCGCCGGGTTCGGGGGCGGAGCCGGGGATCGGGTGAGCCGACGGCCGGGATGCGGAGGGAGCGGGGGAGCTGGCCGACGGATGGGGCCGAACCCGGCCAGGCCCGAGGCAGGAAGGGTGCTAATATTTGCACGATCATGATAGGAAGGCAGGTCAGAGGATAGCCTGTCAGTTATGTTGGCAACAACGTTGGTACCAAGGGCGAGGGACGAAGAGAACCATTTTCCTGCTCGTCAAGGCTAGGCGGACCAATAGGCAAAGTTCTTGTCCATCGATGGCTACTGGAATGTCATCAACAATAGTAACAAGGTCTTGCTGACAGAGTTGGTACACCGAGGTGTTTACATAAGCAGGGAATCATCACTGCTAAGATAAGTTAAGTTACTAGAAAGGTTAAACAAAACAATGGAAGGAAAGTGTAGTCTCGAATCAGTTATCGGTGTTCTCGAGTGTCTAACTACTCAGAACCCGTGGAAAATTGGAATCGGTGAGAAATAATAGCTGATGAAGAACTCATAAGAAGTTACGTAGTTCCAAGATATTCTCGAGATACCAGAGGGTAATACTCGAGGTAGAGGAGAATAGAGATTGAATAGGCGAATTGATCTGCAGAATACAAGTACTTTAACTTGTCCGAGAAATGGGATCAAAGAAGAACAATACGGTCGGAACCACAGTTGCAAAGGACCAAACGTAGTTACAAGATGAACTTATCACAAGGGGATTATTATTATTACAAGAAGCTTCCATGATAGGTTCCACATCGGGTCCATGGGCATGAACACAAAGGCTCAAGGTCGACACCCACTTCATCAATGCATAACCTTCCATTTACTTCTCATTATGGACGAAGTTGTAGAATTGAGAATTTATCCTAAGAAACGCCAGTAGATATAACTCTCATAATCTTTGGGTTCACACCAATTAGGGAAGGCGTAGGTTCCACCCATCAGCGCATCTTAGGAACATAAACCACAAACTTGATGAGTAAAAAAAACTCAAACCTGGAAGCAGAGTATGGTTAACAAGAGCGGGGGATACAATTTACCCAAGGCATTATGTATCCGAGGAAAGGCTCACAAGGTTACTGAATATGAAGGACGATGTCGGATAAAACCCAACAAAGGACCTAGAGGTCCACAATGGATCTGATGTGAGTGTCGATACTCAACCAGAAGAAGAAACAATGCAAGTAGGCTAGGTTATAGAAACAACTGTCTAATTCAAAGCTCAAATGCAAAGGAATTATGGTTTCCAAATCGGGGGATCAGAAGTAGAGGCTCTGATCAAAGACAAGTTGAATAGACATAGATCGACAATCAATCAAGGTTTGATTTGTCAAACACCAGCTCATGTCCGAAGTGACGTCTGAACCAAGGGAAGAATTTTAAATAGGACTGATGATCACGAGCATTCACAAACAAATTGAATCAAATGCTTGAAATTACGATGACAAAGGATGCTAATGAGTATTGTTAGACATACGAAGTATCCATAATGCAAGCAGATAAGTATTTGCCAAGAAATAGTTGGAGAGAATTACCGGAAGATCGGATAGTACTTCAAAGTATGAATCACTTGAGCAATTAGGAAAGAACAAATCCTCGAGAAGTGTGAGGAATTATTCATAGGGGTATTCAGGGCAGTAAGCATAAAGGATTCTCGGAACATCAGAGAGTATTTTTAGGACATCTTGATTTAACAAGAGCAACTGGGGATGAAGGTATGAACGACAATGTAGATAGCTACCCATAAGGATTTATCGGTAATAGGGATCGCAATGACGAAGGGTACAAGGGTCTCAAGAAAACATCGGAGAGTATCTTCAGAATCTTCTGGTGCACCAAGCAATCATATAGAGTGAGGGGTTCTCCGGGAGAAAGTATATACAAGAACCTAGAGTTAGAGTTAACAAAATCATTTAACCCTAATAGAAGAGATGTCAGAGTCCCAGAGTATAGACGAGGAGTAAAAGATCCTAATACCACCCAATGGCAACGTGGGCCCGTAAGCCACACAACCATGTAGTAAATCAGTTTTTTTCAAAGACTAGACTCAACTTCGGCCAAGGAGTTGGAAAGGGGGATCCTATAGGCAGTCGGCTCTGATACCAACTTGTGACGCCCCCGATTCAATCGCACACTAATCATACACGCAAATGTGTACAATCAAAATCAGCGACTCACGGGAAGATATCACAACACAACTCTAAACACAAATAAAAGAATGCAAGCTTTATATTGCAAGCTAGGGGCCTCGAGGGCTCGAATACATAGCTGGATACACAAGAGTCAGCGGAAGCAACAATATCTGAGTACAGACATAAGTTAAGCAAGTATGCCTTAAGAAGGCTAGCACAAAAGCAACATGATCGAAGAGGCAAGGCCTCCTGCCTTGGACCTCCTAACTACTCCTGGTCGTTGGCGGTCTCCACGTAGTAGTATCCGTCGGTGGTGGCATCTGGCTCCAAGGATCCCCCATCTGGTTGCATCAACTGGAAAGAACAAATAAGGGCGAAAAGGGGTAGCAAAGCAACCATGAGTACTCATCCAAAGTACTCGCAAGCATCAGATCTATACTAAGTATGCATTGGTATCGAAATGGAAGGTTTGTATCTGTGGACTGAACTGCAGAATGCCAGAATAGAGGGGAAGGCCTATCCTAAAGAAGACTAGGGTTTGAGATGAGATGGTACTGTTGAATATGTTGATGAAGATTGGCCTCCCAAAGATGAGAGGGTTGTTGGTGATGGCGATGGCTTCGATTTTCCCCTTCGGGAGGGAAGTCCCCCCAACGGAATTGCTCCACCGGAGGAAAAAAAGTGCCCCTGAGCAAGTTCCACCTTGAGATGGCGGCACTCTGTCCCTATAGTCCCCCCCCCTTATGTTTTAGCTCAAAAGACCTTATGTACCATAAGATGGGCACCGGAGGTGGGCTGGGCTGCGCACAACCCACCAGGGCGCGCCTGGGGGGTTTGGCGCGCCCTGGTGTCTTGTGGGCACAAAGTGGACCCCTCCGGTAGTTATTCACTCCAATATTTTTTTCATATTCCAAAATGATTCTCTGTAAAAATTTCAACTCATTTGGAGAAGTGAAGAATAGGTATCTCTGACATAGCTTTTTCAGGTCCAGAATTCCAGCTGCCCGCATTCTCCCTCTTTGTGTAAACTTTGCATATTATGAGAGAAAATGCATTAGAATTACTCCATAAAGCATTATTATGCATAAAAACATTATAAACAACAGTAGGAAAACATGATGCAAAATGGACGAATCAGTATCATATCACGGGATTTGGATGCACCGGCGAAGTTTGCACTAACTCTCAAGGTGACAAAGGGCAATGCACGGTACCGAAGAGGCTAGCAATGGTGGAAGGGTGAGAGTGCATATAATCCATGGACTCAACATTAGTCATAAAGAACTCACATACTTATTTCAAAAGTTTATTAGCCCTTGAAGCAAAGTACTACTACGCATGCTCCTAGGGGGATAGATTGGTAGGAAAAGACCACCGCTCGTCCCCGACCGCCACTCATCAGGAAGACAATCAAAAATAAATCATGCTCCAATTTCATAGCATAACAAGAGACCATACGCGCATGCTTCGGTAATCACAAACCTTAACACAAATATTCTTACTAAACCACAATTACTCACTAGCATGACTCTAATATCACCATCTTTATATTTCAAAACAAATGCAAGGAATCAAACTTCTCATATATTCAATGATCTTCATGAAAATTTTTATTATATCCCTCTTTAATACCTTATCATATTAGGACTACATCCATAACTGTAGAGACCAGACCTCAAATGGTCAAGTATCTGTACATTACTGTCATCCCTGGATTGGTAATGCTGACACGCACAGTACTCGAGGAATTATAATAGAGTTTCAGTCACACACTTATTACATAGAGTCCTCATAAAGAGTATGATTACAAAAATATCATGGCTGAAGGCCATCTAAACTAGATAACTGCGGAAGCTTCAAAGGTAAATGAGTCCATCAACTCCAACGACATAGTTGAGTGCAAAACAACGACCTATCACACCTTATTCGTCGTCTGAGTAGTCTGCAACATGAGATGTTGCAGCCATGTAGGTCAGCATATTGAATATGCTGGCAGAGTTACACTATAAAGCAATGAAATGCAAGAACTATATCTACATGCAGTATTTGGCTGGTGGAGGCTTTAAGTTTATGATTTTGCATAAAGCTAGTTTTTCCCTACAACAAAGGAATAAATTTATTTAACTACTCCCATGTTGCCCATTATTTCAGAAGGTAACCTCAACTCAAATCCCAATTAAAAGTATCATCATTAACCCAAATCAAATTAATTAAAGTTACGTGATGAGATCACATAAATAGATTCAAGTACTAGATACTCAAGATGTCCATAACCGGGGACATGGCTAACCATGATTAGTTTATACACTCTGCAGAGGTTTGCGCACTTTTCCCCCGAAGACTCGACCGCATCCATGATCGGAAGATCGAGACATAGTCTTTCTGAAGCATTAATTCTCTACTCCGGGCAGACCGGTACACCTACTTTCCCCTACATCTGCTAGTCCACCTCTTCAAGAGCTCACGCAACTTACTCAACTATGCCAGAGCCCATAATGGCTTGTGGCTGCACATGGAAGTTTCTAGCATGAATAATCTTATGATCCCTTTGAGCCTGGGTGGCATTCCATAGGAAAAATTACACGGGTACTCCAGGATTTCCCAAAAACAGGCAACACTGGGTTCCCCAGGTGCCTCAACCAATCCACCCAGATGTATATTAAAGTTGCCACCTTAATGTTATCTATGATTAAATAACTCTCAAACTTCCATGTGTGAATCACGATCCAATCCCTGTCTACAAGCATGGTTAAGAAATAATAAGCATAACGTATATTCCCGGGGTGATCAAAAGGTATTAGGTTCCTACCTCAAGTACTACAACCAAACCACATGTTCCCAATCCTACTCATGCAAATATTTTAGGGGCAATGCTAATGCATAGTAGAAACTGGGTATAAAAGAGTATGATCAAAGTGTAACTTGCCTTGCTGACGATCTGCAAACTCTAGGGATTAGTAGTAACAAGCTTCACACTCTGGGTAATCTAGCGTAGACAAACAATAGCATACATAATCAATCACTCAAACGAAACACAAGAAAAACCGAGACAAGATCCAAATCAAACACGAAACAAGCAAACGGCTTAAACTAACAAAAGTCAAACCTAACAGCAATATTATCATGTGGATTAGATCTTAACAGTAGGTACATGTGATTAACTAGGATTGCAAAAAGATTCAACTCAAACGGAGCGACGAAACTCAAAATACAAATGGAACAAGATCATTTACTAATCTGGACTAATTTACAGTACCAAAATCATGTTTAAGTTGGTTAACTGGAAAGAACGGAATGATACGAAGATTTAGGTGCTGGTTTCATCTAATTTGGATAAACGAGTAAAAAGTTATGCTAGTTTAAACATCAAGGGCTAAATCGCGAGAACATTGTTCGCGGATAGGTCCCTGGCCGATAATAAACTAAAAAGAAAAACCTATGGCGTGAACGTTTGCTAACAGAACAAATCTAATGAATACTATTCGCTAAAACAAACGAACGAGCGGACGTTTGTTAAATAAGAAAACCCTAACGTAAAACCGATCTAACTAAACCGAACTGAAGAAAACCGGAGAAAAATAAACTGGTTCATCGGTGATGGTCGACGACGGCGGCATGGCGGCGGCGCGGGCAACGTTGGAGCTATGGTGGCATGCGACAGCGGTAGCAGCAGCACAGCAGCGGCGGCGGCGGTGGCGCTGGCGGCGGGGTTGGCGGCGGCGACGCGAGACGAGGGAAGAGGGGGCGGTTGCGGCGGCCTTATAAAGGAGGGGTGTCGACCTCGTCTTGGGGAAGGGGGCGGTCGAGGCTGGGTCGGCGCCGGACTCCGGGGAGTCCCGGTCGGCCACGACGGGGAAGGCGGCGCAAGAGCGGACCGACGGCTGGCCTTCAGCCCAGCTAGCCCGAAGTTTTTTTTAATATTTCGCTGCCGGGAAAAAATCCTAAAAAATATAAAAAAATTCTAAAAATTCCAGAAACAGTTTTCACCATCCAAACCTAATATTTAAGACAAGATGAACATTTTTCTGGACTAAGATGCAATTTTCAAAAATGCAATATTTTTCTAATTCAAATAAAATAGCAAATAAAATACCAATAAATAAATAATTTGATTTTAAATTATTTCTCCAATATTTCTCTCAGGTTGAAGAAGTCATATTATCTTCTCTCATATATTTTTAATATTGGAAATAATTGGAGAGAAAATAATAAAATCAAATTGGTCCTTTCTTCAAATTTGAATTAAATTCAAATATGAATTTTGTGAAACCTCCAACTCTCTCCTTGGGTCCTTGAGTTGCTTAAGATTTCCAGGATCACAGCAAAATGCAAGAATAAATATGATATGCATATGATGATCTATGTATAACATCCTAATTGAAAATTGGGATGTTACAAACCTACCGCCCTTAAGATGAATCTCGCCCTCGAGATTCGGGTTGGGTAGCAAAAAGGTTTGGGTGGTCTCCGCGGAGATCTTCTTCTCGCTCCCAAGTGGCTTCATCCTCGGTATGGTGGCTCCACTGAACTTTACAAAACTTGATAACCTTGCTGCTAGTAACTCAACTGGAAAACTCGAGAATCTTGACTGGCTTCTCTTCATAGGTCAAATCACTGTCTAACTGAATTGCTTCAAGTGGCACTGTATCTCTCAGAGGAATATCGGCCATCTCTGCATGGCACTTCTTCAACTGGGAAACGTGAAACACATCATGAACTCCTAACAATCCTTCTAGCAATTCCAGCTTGTATGCAACTTCTCCCATGCGTTCCAAAACTCTGTAGGGTCCCACAAAACATGGTGCTAGCTTTCCCTTGACTCCAAAACGTTTAACTCCTCGAAGTGGGGACACACGAAGATATGCTCTGTCTCCGACTTCGTAAACTATCTCCTTGCGTTTAGTATCCGCGTAACTCTTTTGCCTGGACTGGGCTACCTCGAGTCTATCGCAAATCAACTTAAACTTCTCCTTGGTGTCTTTGATTTAGTCTAGTCCGAACAACTGTCGATCTCCAACTTCATCCCATGATAACGGTGTCCTACACCTCCTTCCGTACAAAGCTTCGAAAGGGGCCATCTTCAAACTGGCTTGATAACTGTTGTTATAAGAGAACTCTGCATATGGCAAATTGTCATCCCAACTAGATCCATAATCTAGCGCTCAAGCTCTACATGTCCTCTAGAATCTGATTGACCCTCTCAGTCTGTCCATTCGTCTATGGATGAAAGACTATACTGAACTCTAGCCTAGTACCCAAAGTTTCATGCAACTGATTCCAAAACTTTGAAGTAAACTGGGTTCCTCTATCTGATACAATGGTCCCCGGAACTCCATGCAGACATACGATCCTGGTCATGTATATCTTTGCCAACTTAGCACTCGTATAGGTGGTCTTCACCGGGATGAAATGAGCTACTTTTGTCAAACGATCAACTACAACCTAGATAGAGTCATAGCCTGAACGAGTCCTGGGTAATCCAGTGATAAAATCCATGCCAAGCTTATCCCACTTCCATTCGGGTATCGGCAACGGCTGTAGCAATCCCGCTGGCTTCTAATGCTCTGCCTTAACTCTCTGACATACATCACATACTGCTACGTACTCAGCAATATCCTTCTTCATTCCTGTCCACCAGAAAGTTTCCTTCAAATCCAGATACATCTTAGTGTTTCCTGGGTGAATCGAGTAAGGTGAATCATGGCCTCCTGCAGAATCAACTTCCTGATCTCAGGGTCATTGGGCACATATACGCAATCCGCAAACCATAAGGTGTCGTGCTCATCCTCACGAAATCCTTTTGCCTTTCCTTTAATCATCCTTTCCTTTATCTTGGCGACCTCCTTGTCAGTCTTCTGGGCTTCTATGATCTTGCCCAAAAGAGTGGACTGAATTTCCAATGCTGCAACATAACCTCTCGGAACTATTTCCAAGCATATCTCTCGAAGACTATCTGCTAACTCCTTTGGTAATCCTCCGGTTATGAGCGTGTTAACATAACTCTTGCGGATCAACTCATCTGCTACGACATTGGCCTTTCCGGGATTATAGTGCAATTTCATATCATAATCCTTTATGTGCTCCGACCATCTCCTTTTCCTGAGATTCAACTCCTTCTGTGTGAAGATGTACTTCAAACTCTTATGATCCGTGTATACATCACAATGGTTTCCGATGAGAAAGTGTCTCCATGTCTTCAGCGCATGCACTACTGCTGCTAACTCCAAATCATGCGTAGCATAATTTAGCTCATGAGGTTTAAGCTGTCATGAGGCATATGAAACAACTCTTCCTTCTTGCATAAGCACAGCTCCAAGTCCTCGATGGGAAGCGTCACAATATACTTGGTAATCCTTACGTTGGTCTGGGAGAATTAGTTCTGGGCTGTAACCAAATGTTTCTTCAACTCCTGAAAAATGGCTTCACACTCCTCAGTCCATTTTCACTTGGTGTCCTTCTTCAATAACTCCGTCATGGGCTTTGCAATCCTGGAGAAATTCTCGATAAACCTCCGATAATAACCTGCGAGTCCAAGAAAACTCCTGATCTCTCCAACTGATATGGGTGCCAACCATTTAGTGACAGAAGCAACCTTGGTAGGGTCTACTGCTATTCCTTCTTCGGATATAACATGTCCGAGGAATCTGACTTCCTTTAACCAAAACTCACATTTGCTGAACATGGCATACAACTGATGTTCCCTGAGCTTCTCAAGAACCAAACGCAAATGCTCCTTATGCTCCTCTTCATTCTTCGAGTAGACCAATATATCATCAATGAACACAACGACGAACTTATCCAAAGACTCCATAAACACTTGGTTCATCATATTCATGAAATAGGCAGGTACGTTAGTCAGACCAAATGACATAACGGTATACTCATATAGCCTGTACCTTGTGGTTAAAGCTGTCTTAGGTATATCCTACTCTCGGATCTTCAACTAGTGATAACCTGATCGAAGATCGATCTTAGAGAAAACTTTAGCTCCTTGCAACTGGTCAAACAAATCATTGATCATCAGCAGAGGGTATTTGTTCTTGATCGTCACCTCATTCAGCGCACGATAATCAACTACCATCCTCAAAGATCCATCCTTCTTCTCCACTAGAAGCACTGGGGCTCCCCAAGGTGATGAACTTGGTCGAATGTAACCTGTCTCCAGTAACTCCTTTATCTACATCTTAATTTCATCCAGATCCTTTGCGGGCATCCGATATGGTCTCTTTGATATTGGTCCGGTGCCTGGCAATAGCTCATTCAAAAACTCAATGTCTCGATCCGGTGGCATGCCTGGTAACTCCTTCGGAAATACGTCGGGGTATTCCTTCACCACTGGTACTTCCTCCTGTACAACTCCTAATAAGGAATTCATCTGAGTCCTTCTCGGCGCATGCCGGGATACATACTTGATCCTCTTTCCTTCTGGGGTGGTGAGAAGAATTGATTTACTGGCGCAATCGATGTTTCCTTCAAACTTGGATAGCCAATCTATTCCTAGTATCACCTCCAATCCTTGGGACTCCAGAACAATTAGGTCGGTGGGGAAAACATGTCTCCCTATGGTTAGTGGCAACTGATAGCATCCCCTACTAGCCATATACTCTGCTCCCGGGGAACTTACTAACATAGGTGACATAAGGGCTACGGTTGGCAGGTTATACTTATCCACAAATCCCCTTGATATGTATAAATGTTATGCACCGGTATCGAAAAGAACAAGTGCGGTAAATGCATTAATCAAAAACATACCGACAACTGCATCGGGTTGATCCTCAATCTCCTCCACGTTGACGTGGTTCACCTGATGTCAGTGGGAACTACACCTATGGGATCAACGGAATCCCTACTTTGGTCGGCGGGCGCGGGGTTGTGAGAAGAGCGGGTCTAAGGGCCAGCACAAAGGTCGTTTACCCAGGTTTGGGCCGCTGGGATCGCATAATACCCTAGTCCTGCTTTGGTGTCTATTTCAGTGTTCTTGAGCTAGCTATGGTGCGCGACTTGCTCAAAAGAGCCGAATCCCTCTCCAGTATGCCTTGGTCCTCCTTTTATAGGAAAAAGGGGATGCCACAATGGCACACAGGAGGTGGAAAGGGTACTGTGGACAAGCTTATCACCTGTCATTACGGGACAAGACGCATTAAATGCGCCCCTGAGGTGTCCCCTCGCTTTGTTGCCGCCTCGCCTTGCCTCGACACGCGTCCAGGCCAGCGAGGCGGGCAACGCCATGTAGGCTGGTAGGCTACTGAGCTGGCATGGTGGAACCGTCTTCACGAAGATCTGCATGCCACCACGCAGGTGCTTGCTGAGCTGGTCTCGAGGCCGCACGTCGCCACGCAGGTGCTCGCCTGGCTGGCTGGGCTGGCAGCTGCATGGGAACGGCGGTGGAGCCTTGGCGGGCGCGGGCCTGGCCACGACCCCACTGATGTCCTCGGCAAGGGCCTTGCCGGGGCCCCGGAAAGGGTCTTGCCGCGACACTGTGGTCGTCCCCGGCAAGGATCTTGCCGGAGGCCTCGTGGGTTTCCTCGGCAAGGATCGTGCCGAGGATCGTCGTCTTCTGGTCCTCATCTGATCTTGTGTGTAATGATCTTCACAAATATCTGCATGCCACCATGGAGGTGCCTCCCGAGCCTTGGTTCCAATGTGGTTGATAGTGTCGGAAACCTCGGGCTCAAGGGTGGCGTGCTCCGCCGGTGTTGGGCAAGTTGCCCCGGCAAGGCTCTTGCCGGGGCTGCGGAGGCCGCCCCGACAAGGGTCTTGCCGGGGGAGTCCACCTCGCCCCCTTGCTCTTTGTGCTTCTGGTCTTGGCTTTGCTCGATTGTCTTGTGGCTTCAGCCTCCCTCCTCTGCCCTGCTAAGTGTGGCCGTAGGCGCGGCTCTGACTGCCCGTGCATAGGTAAAGGGGTACAAAGTAGAGCCCCTACTTCTGTACACCGACAGGATCCCCCGGGCCTGGGCCACACATAAGTGCGACGCGTTGTTGGGCTAGGCCTAGAATGGTGCGCGTGCAGGCGGGGTCGATTCTTACCGCGGTGACTTTTCCGCCCGCTGCGCTTCCCCACGATTCGTGTTGAATGCTTGACGCGGGGATCATGCGTGGGGTGACCGAAGCATGCTTGCGTCATCCTGCGGTGAATAGTAAAGAGGCAGTTTGCACGTCCCTTTAAGACTATAGGGCCGCTGCTCATTTACTCTCCCCGCCTTGGAACTGTTGGAAATATGCCCTAGAGGCAATAATAAAAAGATTATTATATTTTCTTGTTCATGATAATTGTCTTTTATTCATGCTATAACTGTATTATCCGGAAATCATAATACGCGTGTGAATACATAGACCACAATATGTCCCTAGTGAGCCTCTAGTTGACTAGCTCGTTGTGATCAACAGATAGTCATGGTTTCCTGGCTATGGACATTGGATGTCGTTGATAACGGGATCACATCATTAGGAGAATGATGTGATGGACAAGACCCAATCCTAAGCATAGCACAAAGATCGTGTAGTTCGTTTGCTAGAGCTTTTCCAATGTCAAGTATCTCTTCCTTAGACCATGAGATCGTGTAACTCCCGGATACCGTAGGAGTGCTTTGGGTGTATCAAACGTCACAACGTAACTGGGTGACTATAAAGGTGCACTACAGGTATCTCCGAAAGTGTCTGTTGGGTTGACACGGATTGAGACTGGGATTTGTCACTCCGTGTAAACGGAGAGGTATCTCTGGGCCCACTCGGTAGGACATCATCATAATGTGCACAATGTTACCAAGGGGTTGATCACGGGATGATGTGTTACGGAACGAGTAAAGAGACTTGCCGGTAACGAGATTGAACAAGGTATCGGTATACCGACGATCGAATCTCGGGCAAGTATAATACCGCTAGACAAAGGGAATTGTATACGGGATTGACTGAGTCCTTGACATCGTTGTTCATCCGATGAGATCATCGTGGAACATGTGGGAGCCAACATGGGTATCCAGATCCCGCTGTTGGTTATTGACCGAAGAACGTCTCGGTCATGTCTACATGTCTCCCGAACCCGTAGGGTCTACACACTTAAGGTTCGATGACGCTAGGGTTATAAAGGAAGTTTGTATGTGGTTACCGAATGTTGTTCGGAGTCCCGGATGAGATCCCGGACATCACGAGGAGTTCCGGAATGGTTCGGAGGTAAATATTTATATATGGGAAGTCATATTTTGGCCACCGGAAAATGTTCGGGATTTTTCGGTATTGTACCGGGAAGGTTCTAGAAGGTTCTAGAGTGGGGCCCACCTGCATGGGGGACCCACATGAACGTGGGTAGTGGGGGCAAGGCCCCACACCCCTGGTCAAGGTGCACCAAGATCGCCCCTTAGAAGGAATAAGATCATATCCCGAAGGGATAAGATCAAGATCCCTAAAAAAGGGGGATAACAATCGGTGGGGAAGGAAATGATGGGATTTCTTTTCTCCCACCTTTGCCAACGCCCCAATGGACTTGGAGGGCAAGAAACCAGCCCCCTCCACCCCTATATATAGTGGGGAGGTGCATGGGAGCTTGACCCTTCCCCTAGCGCAGCCCTCTCCCTCCCCAACACCTCCTCCTCCGTAGTAGTGCTTGGCGAAGCTCTGCCGGAGAACTGCAAGCTCCACCACCACGCCGTCGTGTTGCCGGAGCTCTCCCTCAACTTCTCCTCTCCCCTTGCTGGATCAAGAAGGAGGAGACGTCCCCGGGCTGTACGTGTGTTGAACGCGGAGGTGCCGTCCGTTCGGCACTAGGATCTCCGGTGATTTGGATCACGACGAGTACGACTCCTTCAACACCGTTCACTTGAACGCTTCCGCTTAGTGATCTACAAGGGTATGTAGATGCACTCTCCTTCCCCTCGTTGCTAGATTACTCCATAGATTGATCTTGGTGATGCGTAGAAAATTTTGAATTTCTGCTACGTTCCCCAACAGTGGCATCATGAGCTAGATCTATTGCGTAGATTCTTTGCATGAGTAGAACACAAAGTAGTTGTGGGCGTTGATTTTGTTCAAAATGCTTACCATTATGTAACGCCCCGGATTCGATGCGCCAGGTGTCTGCCAGTTATTCGCCGCCGTTGCCATGTCATTTGCTTGCGTGTTGCACTTTGCCATGTCATCATCTGCATTTCATATCATGTCATCATGTGCATTTCATTTTGCATACGTGTTCGTCTCATGCATCCGAGCATTTTCCCCGTTGTCCGTTTCACAATCCGGCACTCCTATGTCCTCCGGCTTCCCCCTTTTGTCTCTTGTTGTGAGCGGGTATTAAACTTTCTCGGAATGGACCGAGTCTTGCCAAGCGGCCTTGGTATACCACCGGTAGACCGCCTGTCAAGTTTCGTGCCATTTGGAGGTCGTTTGATACTCCAACGGTTAACCGGGTAACCGTAAAGCCTCTTTTGTGTGCAGCCCAACACCCCTTCCAAAGTGGCCCAAAACCCATCTAACTCCCTTCCATGCTCTCGGTCGTTCGATCACGATCGTGTGGCCGAAAACCGCTCCTCATTTGGACTCTCCTAGCTCCCTCTACCTATAAATAAGCCTCCCCCTCCGAAATCCCAGGTCCAAACCCTAGAAATCCTCCCTCCGCGCCGCCGGACATGTCCGCCGATGGCCGGACACGTCCAACCGCCGCCCCTCCGCGAATCGCTCGCCGCCACCTGTCTGCCGCCGCACCTCGCCTCCCGGCCCCCACGTCGTGCCTCCCGGCCGCCGCCGTTGCCTCCGCCGCCGGTGCGCGCGCCGCCCGCGCTGGCCGTCCAGGCCGCCGCCGCCCACAGCCGCGAAGCCCCGGGTGCTCGCCGCCTTTCCTCTCCGCCGCCGTGGATCTCCCCAGCCGGAGCCCGAGCTTGCCGCCCGCCGGAGCTCCTCTCTCCGCCGTTCGCCCCGCCTCGAAATCCGCGCAATCCCAAGGTTGACCCCGAAACGCCCAAGTCCTGTAATTTTGTCATAATCATGCATACTTTGACCTGTTGTATCTCTGCATCTGTTGCTCCGTTTCATGCATATAATATGTCAAATTGTTCGTCTCGACGAGTACTTCATTTCATTTCATTGTATCATTTTCATTTGAGCTCATCTTGGTGCCCGAAATGCTGTTGGAAGAGTGCATGTTGATGTTAATCTGCTGAAACTGTTATAACTTGCTCACTTGCCATTTTTGCCATGATTGATGTGTGCATCCTATGAGGTTGATGTCTACATGTGTTTTGATCTATGCCATGCCATCTTTCCAGGGGTATATGCCATGTATTTTTGTGATCAATGTGGTGACTAGCACAAGCATGCAAACTAGGCTTCGTGATATTGCTGATTTTAGTCCCTGTTCTGCTGTTATTTTGATGCCATGTAAACTTGATGCTACAGAGAGATCCATGCATATTTTGAGATACTTCAGTAAGGGTGTTTTGAACATATGGTTATTGTCTATCCATTCATGCCCTTGTTTGCAATTATGGAGTAGTCTATCATGTCATTTGAGTGCTCTACTTTTGCTTCAAAATGTTTCCTGGCAGATTGTTTACGTGTTATTCAATTTGGCCAAGCTTGCTATATTTGATCCTTGCATGCTATGGACTTGTTCTTGACTTGGTTTGTTTCACAAACATGTCTTCTTGATGATGCTATGCTTATCTTGTCATGCAATGACTTGTGATGAGTGAATCGAGCTTGTTAAGTAGTGTACCTGCTGTTGCTGTTTTGCTAGGCTGAATCTGTTATTTCGTGATGCTATATAAACATGTTGCTACTAATCATTCTATGCATAATCTGGAGATGTTCTATAAACATGTTTTGATCTACATGTCTTGCTCTATCCACACATGCCCCTGGTTGCATTTATAGGCTGCTGTAGCTTGTTGTAATCTTGCTCTAAAGTTGCTTCATAATGTTGCTGTCAGCCTGTTTACATTAAGTTCAGTTGTTTCCATGTGTTTTCCTAGTGATCCATGAACCCTATGAACTTGCTCTTGCCATGCTTAGCTTCATAAACATGTCTTCTTACTGTTGGTTGCCTTGCCATGCCATGTATTGCTCTGTGGTGAGTGGTTCAAGCTCACGAACATGCCTACTTATTGTTGTTCCTGCCATGTATGAATCTGTAATATAACTTGCCATGTTTACATGGGTGCCATCATATTTTCTATGCCTTTTTGGCTCATGGTCAGTAAGGGTCTTTTGATCTATGCAATTAGTAGATTCATGCCATGCCTTTGTTTGCCATGATAAGTTCCTGTAACATGTTGTTTGATAGCTCTAAACATTGCAACCTGATGTTATTTCCTGATAAGTCTGAAACTGTTAATATTTGCAATCTTCCCATGTCATTTTGAGCATGTTCTAGTGATTTCTGGAGATAGCTCAGTGTTCATGTCTTGTTATGCTTTACCAATACTTCATGCCCATGCCTTTTGTTATTATGTTGGGGTGCTGTAGCATGTTGTTTTGATGCTTGCAATATGCCTAGTTGCTGTTATGGACAGATTGTTGTTATGACTTGTATAGAGTGTATGTGTTGCACCATTGCTCCGTTTTGAGTGTGCTCTATATGAAACTTGCTTGTTTTTGCATGTAGTTCCATATTTTCATGTTGCATCCTTGTTTTGAGGTGTTTTCTCGATGTTTGTATGCATTTTGCATCAATGCCATGTTTAACTTGTTTTGCTCATATCTTCTAGGCCGTAGCTCCGAATTAAATGAACTTTATATGTAACTTGACTAGAATTTCATGTAGATCATCTTGGTGCATCTTAACTTGCTGTTTAACTACTTGAACAGTTCTGGACCCATTTCGAAATTTGCATATGAGGACTTACCGGAATTGTTATATGTTGTTCCCGGCCTCATTTAAACTTGCCTTGATGTGTTGTTCTTGTTTGCATCATCTCTTGCCATGAGTAGCTTAATGTAGCCTTGTCATGCATCATGCTTGTTGTGCATCATGCCTTGTTCATGTGTGGTGTGTTTACCATGTTGTGTGCTTCTTCTTGTTAGTTCCTGTTTCGTTGCGATCGTGAGGATTCGTTCGTCTACGCATGGTTCGTCTTCGTGGCTTCATTTGTTCGTCTTCTTCATGGACTCGTTCTTCTTCCTAGCGAGATTTCAGGCAAGATGACCGCTACCCTGGATCTCACTACTATCATTGCTATGCTAGTTGCTTCGTTCTATTGCTATGCTGCGCTACCTATTACCTGTTTATCAAGCCATCCCATATTGCCATGAACCTCTAACCTTTGACACCTTTCCTATGCAAACCGTTGTTTGGCTATGTTACCGCTTTTGCTCAGCCCCTCTTATAGCGTTGCTAGTTGTAGGTGAAGTTGAAGATTTCTCCATGGTGGACAGGGTTATGTTGGGATATCACAATATCTCTTATATTATTAATGCATCTATATATTTGGTAAAGGGTGGAAGGCTCGACCTTATGCCTGGTGTTTTGTTCCACTCTTGCCGCCCTAGTTTCCGTCATACCGGTGTTATGTTCCCGGATTTTGCGTTCCTAACGCGGTCGGGTGATTTATGGGACCCCCCTGACAGTTCGCTTTGAATAAAACTTGTCCAGCAAGGCCCAACCTTGGTTTTACCATTTGCCTCACCACCACCTACTTTTTCCCTTGGGAGTCGCTCTCTCGAGGGTCATCTTTATTTTAGCCCCCCCGGGCCAGTGCTTGTCTAAGTGCTGGTTCGAACCGAGTAGACTGCGGGGCCCCCTCGGGGCAACTCGAGGTCTGGTTTTACTCGTAGGATGTCCCATCCGGTGTTGCCCTGAGAACGAGATATGTGCAGCTCCTATCGGGATTGTCGGCGCATCGGGCGGCTTTGCTGGTCTTGTTTTACCATTGTCGAAATGTCTTGTAAACCGGGATTCCGAGACTGATCGGGTCTTCCTGGGAGAAGGTCTATTCCTTCGTTGATCGCGAGAGCTTGTCATGGGCTAAGTTGGGACACCCCTGCAGGGTTTAAACTTTTGAGAGCCGTGCCCGCGGTTATGTGGCAGATGGGAATTTGTTAATGTCCGGTTGTAGATAACTTGACACCAGATCCTAATTAAAACGCATCAACCGCGTGTGTAGCCATGATGGTCTCTTCTCGGCGGAGTCCGGGAAGTGAACACGGTTTCTGGGTTATGTTTGACGTAAGTAGGTGTTCAGGATCACCTCTTGATCATTGCTAGCTTCACGACCGTTCCTTTGTTTCTCTTCTCGCTCTCATTTGCGTATTTTAGCCACCATATATGCTTAGTCGCTGCTGCAACCTCACCAATTTACCCCTTCCTTTCCCATTAAGCTTTGCTAGTCTTGATACCTATGGTAATGGGATTGCTGAGTCCTCGTGGCTCACAGATTACTACAACAATAGTTGCAGGTACAGGTTATGTGATGATCATGACGCGAGAGCGATGCTTGCTTGCGTTGAGTTCTTCTTCTGCTTCTTCGATCAGGGGATAGGTTCCAGGTCGGCAGCCTGGGCTAGCAGGGTGGATATTGTTTGAGTTTCTGTTTATGATTCATCCGTAGTCGGATGTTGTTCTTGTATGTTGTATTGTTGTATTCATGTGACATTGTATGTCTTGTATGTATCCCCATCTATTATGTAATGTTGATGTAATGATATCCACCTTGCAAAAGCGTTCCAATATGCGGGTCTATCCTTGGTGGGACCTTCGAGTTCCTTTTGGATAGGGTCTCATATTGGGCGTGACACGTTACTAGTCCAATCTTGTTTAGACGGTATTGTGGGATGAAGCGGCCCGGA
Source organism: Triticum timopheevii (assembly GCA_963921465.1). NCBI lineage: Eukaryota > Viridiplantae > Streptophyta > Magnoliopsida > Poales > Poaceae > Triticum > Triticum timopheevii. The sequence continues at coordinate 130,608,000 of OY997271.1, read as the reverse complement.
CCGACCTTACACGTACACTTACGTGAGACAGGTTCCACCGATTGACATGCACTTGGTGCATAAGGTGGCTAGCGGGTGCCAATCTCTCCCACTTTAGTCGGAACGGATTCGATGAAAAGGGTCCTTATGAAGGGTAAATATCAATTGGCATATCACGTTGTGGTGTTGCGTAGGTAAGAAACATTCTTGCTAGAAACCCATAGCAGCCACGTAAAACATGCAAACAACAATTAGAGGACGTCTAACTTGTTTTTGCAGGGTATGCTATGTGATGTGATATGGCCAAGAAGAATGTGATGAATGATATGTGATGTATGAGATTGATCATGTTCTTGTAATAGGAATCACGACTTGCATGTCGATGAGTATGACAACCGGCAGGAGCCATAGGAGTTGTCTTAATTTATTGTATGACCTGCGTGTCATTGAACAACGCCATGTAATTACTTTACTTTATTGCTAACCGGTAGCCATAGTAGTAGAAGTAATAAGTTGGCGAGACAACTTCATGGAGACACGATGATGGAGATCATGATGATGGAGATCATGGTGTCATGCCGGTGACGATGATGATCATGGAGCCCCGAAGATGGAGATCAAAAGGAGCAAAATGATATTGGCCATATCATGTCACTATTTGATTGCATGTGATGTTTATCATGTTTATGCATCTTGTTTACTTAGAACGACGATAGTAAATAAGATGATCCCTTACAAAAATTTCAAGAAGTGTTCTCCCCTAACTGTGCACCGTTGCTAAAGTTCGTCGCTTCTAAGCACCACGTGATGATCGGGTGTGATGGATTCTTAGGTTCACATACAACGGGTGTAAGACAGATTTACACACGCGAAACACTTAGGGTTAACTTGACGAGCCTAGCATGTACAGACATGGCCTCGGAACACAGAGACCGAAAGGTCGAGCATGAGTCGTATGGAGGATACGATCAACATGAAGATGTTCACCGATGATGACTAGTCCGTCTCACGTGATGATCGGACACGGCCTAGTTGACTCGGATCATGTAATCACTTAGATGACTAGAGGGATGTCTATCTGAGTGGGAGTTCATAAGATGAACGTAATTATCCTGAACATAGTCAAAAGATCTTTGCAAATTATGTCGTAAGCTCACGCTTTAGTTCCACTGTTTAGATATTGTCACATCCCTAGTTCTGGTATGACCTAGACTAGCTAGTCATTTGTGCATCATGTTTATATTCCATTTAAATTTGAAATGAGGATTGTTGAAACCCTCAGAATCATTTTTGAAATGACCCAAATAAAAATTTCTCCAAAAGGGTCCAAGAAAATGCTCATGTTGCCCTCTGAAAATATTGGACAGAGTTAAAAAAATCAAACCAATATTTTCAGGAGCTCATAAGTATTTATTTTGGGCATTTGGATTAATCCAGTAATTATTTTGCCTTGGATATATAAATGCTATATATATAATATATGTCCAAAAATTATGTCATTTATTAAGGAGCTCTGGAATAATATAACTAGCTTCTATAAAAAATTGGCATAAGGAAATAAAATGATTTAGTATTATTATTAAATCAAAACAAATGTCAGAAAATAGAAAAGATAGAAAACGGGAAAGGGAAATACCTTACCTGGCGCTTACCTCCCTGGAAGCCCAGCGGCCCAGCAGGCCGGCCCAGCCAGCTGGCCGACGCCAGTCATCCCTGTCCTCTCGCCAGGAGGACACGGGCGGGTGCCCGACGCGTGCCCGCCGCGCCGCGCCACGCCACCTCCCTCTCTGCCTGCCTGCCTCCTCCTCGTCGCTCTGGATGGCCCGGACGTCGCCACGCGCCGTCCCGGTCCTCTTCCACTCTCTCTCGCTCTCCCTTCTCCCCTGGACCTCTCCCTCTCCCCGCGCCCGACGCGCTGCCGTCGCCGCCGCACGCCGTTGCCGCGGCCACCGGCCTCCCCTCGCCCCTCCGTAGAGCCCATAAGCTCCGCCACGACCTCCTCTACCTCCTCGTCAAGCCAAGCAAGCCCGGACGGCCTCCATCGCTGCCATCGCCATCGTCTTCCTCCTCGGGCTCCGCCGTCCGTCACCGTCGATTCGTCGTAACCAAGTCTCCCCCGAGCCCGCTGTGCTGCTCTGCGTGATCGCCGTGAGCCTCTCCCTGTTTCCCCTCCCTTCTCCCCCTCGCTCCCGCGTCGTAGCCGTCGCTACCACCATGGCCGAAGCCATCGCCGCCGCAGCTCCTCGCCGTCGTGGCCAGAGCCACCGCAGCCCGTGCCTGCACCTGCCACCGAGGTCAGCGCGTCTCCAGGAGACGAACGCGACCAACCCCGGCCCTTGCCGTGCCCCGTAGCTCGCTCCCGCTCGAGGCCGAACTCCGGCCGCCGCCCCGAGCTTCGCTCTGGTGAGCTCCGGCGCCCCCACGGTCTCCCGCATGTCCCACTGGATGCGCGCGAGCCTGGGCTTCGCGTAGGTGGTCTCCGCCGCCCGAATGGTCGCCGGAACGGCGATCCCGAGCCCCTCCGCCGCGTTCGGCCTCGCCGGCGGCTAAACGCCGGTGGGGTTGACCGGGTCTAGCCCCCCTGTTGACCAGTTTTGACCCGCGTGGGTCAATGACAGGTGGGGCCTGGCTCTGCTAATCCTTAGCTTAGGATTAGTTTAAAACTAATTGAACCCGTTAACTAACCCCCCTGACACTGACAGTGGGCCCCAGCGCCACTAATCTAAGTTAGATTAGAAATAACCCCCCTGTTAACTAACTGTGACACTGACGTGTGGACCCCACACGTCAGGTTTGACCTGGTCAGCGCCGTTGACCGCTGACGCGGTGCTGACGTCATGCTGACGCAATTATTTATTTTCTGGAATTATTTTTATACAGGAAATCCCAGAAAATATTCAAAACTTCAAAAATTCATATCAATTCAACCGTAGCTCAGATTGAAATAATTTATATATGAAAAATTATCAGAAAAATGCAACCTATCCATCTGTACTAGTCTCATGCATGACAAACCAACTTATACATGCTGAATATGAGGAAACACATTATGGCATATTAAGAGACTTAATTTAGAGTTGCATTTGAGCTTTTGGTTCAAATGGACTTCAAACCAAATGATTACTAGTTGCATTAGCTCAAACAACATCACATCTTCATGCCATGTTCATGCATCATATTGTTGCATATGTTGTGTATTGATTGCCGACACTGTTCCTTCTCGATAGGTCCTGCTCCGAAGACCGTTCCAGAGTACCTGTCTATGAAGCAGTGCCTCCTCTGTTGATCTACCAGGCAAGCAAACCCCCTTGTTCATTCCGATAAAATCCTACTCTCTCGCTCCTGCTCTCAGTTATTGCATTAGGACAACAACGATTCATCTGCTATTTTGTGCTGCGGTAGTTGAACCCATTCCTCTGCATGACCTGTCCTTGCCACAGTAAATAGTTGAAACCCACTAGCATGTGTAGGAGTTGATTGAGCCATGTTGTGTTCCTACCATGCTATGCCTGCTATTGCTTAGAGTTGTGTCAGGTCTGATTCATTGGGAATGAATTGGAGTGTTACGATATGTTCTGATGCTGAGAGTGAAGTGTGTGAACACGATTTGGTAAAGGTAGCAGTGAGAGGCCATGTAGGAGTACATGGTGGGTTGTCTCACTGGAACCGTCCTTAAGCACCGAGTTCTGTGTATGTCGTCCAATGACTCGATACTACCACACATTGGGTTCCGGTAACTCGGCCCCTCTCGACTTATTAACCAACTTGATCTCTGTCCAGGAGTCACAACTAGTTTCTGGTGTTTGTAGGTAGTGTTAGTAGTCTACCAAGTGGCACCCGGCCAGGTGGGCTTGGGACAGACTAGGCACAGTGGCACGGTGTACCGAGTGGCACCCGGATGGTGGGCTTGGGAACCCTGCTCACATCGTTTGGGGCCGTGAGCGACACCCCGGCCGGATCTCCTTGCGGATAGAACCCGAATAGGCGATAAACCTGGGCTAGAGTCTTGTGTGGTTAGTCAGGTCGTGGCCGACACCCTCGCCAGGCTTCCGCTTGAAGGTTGCCGAGATACATGATGTGTACGTGGCGGTAAGTGGCGAGAGCGTGTGTGAAGAAGTACACCCCTGCAGGGTTAACATGATCTATTCGAATAGCCGGGTCCGCGGATATGGACTTCTTGGATGCTTACGTGGTACATAGACAACTTAAAGTGGATACTATAAAATGCTCAAGACGAGTGTGAGTGCTATGGATGGCCTTCTCGTAGGGAGACGGGGATGAATCCATAGTAGTGTATTGAGTGGTGATTAGTGGACTCGTGTGCGCCATATCACCTCAAAGAAGTTCTGGTAGTCGTAGAGCAGGATAGCCACAGAGTCAAAGCTGGCTTGCTGCAACTAAACCCCACATTACCCTCTTGATACAAATGCATGTATGATAGGATCTGATGTAAGTCTTGCTGAGTACCTTTGTACTCATGGTGCTTTATTTATGTTTTTGCAGCGGAGACTTCGGTCTTACTAGTGTTCTCGTGGACTTCGACGGGTAGCTTGTACCTCAGCTACGATCTTGATCGGATGTTGTAGATAGTCAGGCTCTTCAGCCTTTTTCATTTGTAGATGTCTGTACTCAGACATGTAATGCTTCCGCTTGCTGCTTGTATGCTCTGTATGATGGGTCCTGTGACCCCTGTTTGCAATAAATGCTATGATGGCTCTTCTGAGCCTTTATCTATATGAGTTGTTGAGTTATGTTGTGATGCCATGTTGTACAGCACATACTTGCATGTTATGCGTACGTGTAACGTGTATTGCTATGTGTGGGATCTGACTATCTAGTTGTTTATTCTTAGTAGCCTCTCTTACCGGGAAATGTCTCCTAGTGCTTCCACTGAGCCATGGTAGCCTGCTACTGCTCCGGAACACGTAGGTTGGCCGTCATGTGTCCTTCTTCGTTCCTGTGTCTGTCCCTTCGGGGAAATGTCACACGATGAATACCGGAGTCCTGTTAGCCCAGTGCTACAGCCTGGATTCACTCGCTGATGACCGACACGTTCGTTGCTGGGTCATGTATGCCTGTCCCTGTAAGTTAGTGCCACTTTGGGTTTACGACTAGCCATGTCAGCCCGGGCTCCTTATCATATGGATGCTAGCGACACTATCATATACGTGTGCCAAAAGGCGCAAACGGTCCCGGGCAAAGGTAAGGCGACACCCGTGGGGATACCGTGCGTGAGGCCGCAAAGTGATATGAGGTGTTACATGCTAGATCGATGTGGCATTGAGTCGGGGTCCTGACAGATATGTTCCTAGAGAAAATATATTTGAAAGTTGACAATAGCGATTATGGGGACAGTAGAAAGCTTATGTCCTTAATGCACCGCTCAGTGTGCTGAACCCCAAACATCGTTTGTGGATGTTGCGAACATCAGACATACACGTTTTGATAACTACGTGATAGTTCAGTTAAACGGTTTATAGTTGAGGCACCAAAGACGTTTTTCGAAACCGTCGCGGAACATATGAGATGTTTCGAGGGCTGAAATTGAGATTTCAGGCTCGTGCCCACGTCAAGAGGTATGAGACCTCCGACGATTTTCTTAGCCTGCAAACTAAGGGTGAAAAGCTCAATCGTTGAGCTTATGCTCAGATTGTCTGAGTGCAACAATCACTTGAATCGAGTGGGAGTCGATCTTCCCGATGAGATAGTGATGTTTCTCCAAAGTCATTGCCACCAAGCTGCTAGAGCTTCGTGATGAGCTATAACATATCAGGGATAGATATGATGATCCTTGAGGTATTTGCGATGTTTGACGCGAAAGTAGAAATCAAGAAGGAGCATCAATTGTTGATGGTTGGTGAAACCACTAGTTTCAAGAAGGGCAAGGGCAAGAAGGGATACTTCATGAAACGGCAAATCAGCTGTTGCTCTAGTGAAGAAACCCAAGGTTGAACCCAAACCCGAGACTAAGTGCTTCTGTAATAAGGGGAACAACCACTGGAGCGGAATTACCCTAGATACTTGGTTGATGAGAAGGCTGGCAAGGTCGATAGAAGTATATTGGATATACATTATGTTAATGTGTACTTTACTAGTACTCCTAGTAGCACCAGGGTATTAGATACCGGTTCGGTTGCTAAGTGTTAGTAACTCAAAATAAAAGCTACGGAATAAACGGAGACTAGCTAAAAGTGAGCTGACGATATGTGTTGGAAGTGTTTCCAAGGTTGATGTGATCAAGCATCGCACGCTCCCTCTACCATCGAGATTTGGTGTTTGCATTGAGCATAGACATGATTGGATTATGTCTATCGCAATACAGTTATTCATTTAAGGAGAATAATGGTTACTCTATTTATTTGAATAATACCTTCAATAGTCTTGCACCTAAAGGAATGGTTTATTGAATCTCGATCGTAGTGATACACATTTTCATGCCAAAAGGATATAAGATAGTAATGATAGTACCACTTACTTGTGGCACTGCCATGTAAGTCATATTGGTGTAAAATGCATGAAGAAGCTCCATGTTGATGGATCTTTGGACTCACTCGTTTTTGAAAAGTTTGAGACATGCGAACCATGTCTATTGGTGTATACGCATGAAGAAACTCCATGCAGATGGATCATTTGGACTCACTTGATTTTGAATCACTTGAGATATGCAAATCATACCACATGAGCAAGATGACTAAAAAGCCTCGTTTTTCAGTAAAATGGAACAAGATAGCAACTTGTTGGAAGTAACACATTTTGATGTGTGCAGTCCAATGAGTGCTGAGGCATGCAGTGAATATCGTTATGTTCTTACTTCATAGATGATTCGAGTAGATGTAGAGTATATTTACTTGATGAAACACAAGTCTGAATTATTGAATGGTTCAAGTAATTTCAGAGTGAAGTTGAAGATCATCGTGACAAGAGGATGAAATGTCTATGATATGATCATAGAGATGAGTATCTGAGTTACGAGCTTTGGCACGCAATTAAGACATTGTGGAAATTGTTTCACAATTAATACCGCCTGGAACACCATAGTTTGATGGTGTGTCCGAACATCATAGTTGCACCCCATTGAATATGGTGCGTACCATGATGTCTCTTATCAAATTACCACTATCGTTTATGGGTTAGGCATTAGAGACAACCACATTCACTTTAAATAGGGCACCACGCTACAGCTAAAAGTTAGTAGCAGCGCGGGTGCACCCGCGCTACTACTAACCTAACTACTAGTAGTGCTCGCTTATATCCCACGCTACTACTAACCTAACTACTAGTAGCGCTCATTTCTTATTTCCCACGCTACTACTAACCTAACTACTAGTAGCGCTCATTTGTTTCCCACACTACTACTAATAATTTAGGAATTAAAAAAATAAAAGTTAGATGTAGTATTCATGGATGGCAATACGTCCAATGCAAACCAAACCAACGTCACATAACATTCTCAAGATTCCATTTAACTTCAAACACACACAATGATCATCGAAAGGTGGGTACCTTCCCTCGTGTTCCATCACCAACCTAAACAAACAACTTCCCTAGATGTATCTACCAAGGCTCGGAGCTTAGACGCCCGTGGACCCGAATCCTCCCTCCCCCGGACGGCGGCGTCGAGGTCCACCACCTCGGCGACCTCCGGCATCGAAATCACCTGGACAATCATCTACGCGACATGGCCACCAGCTTCACGGAGAAGTCTGCCTTTGAGTGGTTGAAGAGCACAGCGCCCACCGGCTGTGCTAGCCAGCGTCGATCACCCCTGCGCCCATGTCGAGAAAGTGAAAACTTGTTAGTACGCAAATTGCATCAGTTCAACTAAATGGTATATTCCAATTCACAAGACCCATTAATTAAGTTAAGATTCTTTCTCATCTAGCAATTTAAAGGGGCTCATGCCGAAAATATATGCTTAATTCCTCACTGGCTATTCAAACTAAATGGTCCAAGAACTTTGGGACAATCAACAACCTTTCCGCTTGATCTCCGCTAGCTACTTTGGATTCAACAAGAAAAGGAACATTTATTTGAACTGGAAAGAGCAAGCAGGCAAGCATGCTATCAATCTTCTGGCTAGAATTTCACAAAGTGCACCTGTCAAGTGTACTCTAACAATCGACGTGTCCCATCTCCTCATGATTAAGGACTCTAGCTGAGCCGACAACATGGAGCAAGATGTATTCGTTTCCGAGCATGAACCCTTGGTTGTCATCAATGAACCTGCAACATCCATCATGCCCATTGTAAAATATGTTAGTTTCAGATAAGAAAAGAACTGAACTCTGAACATATGATGTTATCTAAATCCTTACTTTATGGAGATGTCATCGGCAACAAAAAAAGGAAATATATTTCACTGATTTTGGTGTTGCAACAACGTATATACTTTATCACATTATAAGTCCTCACACCATCAACTATGACAAAATCTGAGAGTATAAGTCTTGTTACATTCACCCAAGTCCAAACATAAAATTCTGTCCAACATAGTACAACCCACTTTGATAATTTCATAGTATTTAATATAACGAACGAAACCTGACAAGTGATATGCGTTTAAGTATCTACAGAACAGCCTCTAAAATTTTCATGTTGTAACTTTATTTTAATACCACCTCTAACAGGGCCTAATCTCCCATATCAAAATACTGTACCCAGGAACATATATTTCGGGACAGCAAACTAAATTGATGGCTGCTCTCAAACCGTACATCCAAACGACACAAATAAATACTCTAAAGAAACCTTGGAACTTTATCTAAAACTTATGTAAATGGGCCAACTCAAAATTCTTAGCCTAGCTAACTCATTTTTCAGATCTAAGCTTGCTGTCCAAATTGGACAGTGCAGTTTTTAACTGAACCAAGTTCAGTTTACAGCCATGATGCAGAACTAGATGCTAAAACTAACACCTTGTAGGGAGAGGCGATGCACCATTTTTACCTCGAATCAAAGGCTTCGCATATGCACTTTTGCCGGATAAATAGATGATATCTCCCTTAACAGTATCCATGCCATGATGCAGAACTAGTATTTCCAAATTTCGCCAAATCACTACTCGAGCATTTCTAGAGGAAATTAATTGATTCTCTACATAGCATCTTCCCTACAATAGCCAATCCGTAAACATAAAATTGGGCAAAGTGAGCACCACACATGTTTAACTGGGGTACATGTACATCCAACAAGGACACAAAACTAAGTAAAACCAAATGAAGCAACTGAAGAGTACCTCTTCCATGCTAGCCTTAGCCGCCGTCTCGCTGCTCACGCACAGACACTCCGTCCGCTAGAGCTTGAATATCTGCAGAACCAGAAACATTACTCCTCCAAACCCATAGCAGAGAATTCGAGCCCGACCACACCCGGGCCACTACCACATATTTCATCATCAGGTAACTTCTGTCAGTGCCAAAACTTCATTTACGACGGTAAAGAATTCAACACGACTGACAGCTAGGAAATCTTCTGCAGCTACATGGATTGTTGACTCTCACATATGAAGATAGAGAGGGTTATGACAGCAGCATACAACTGCAGGTCCATGACCATGTGTGTATCTAGACAGCCAAAACATTTACCAGGAGGACAACAACATCTTGTTGATGAGCAGCTAACCACGTCCATACGCGGCATGTCTGACTATGAACAACAACCAACAACATTACACACCACTCCTTTTGGCTTCACTTCTCAGATCAGATCAGATTAGATTGAACCAGGTGGTGGTGGTGGCCCTGCACAATTTAAACACAGCAAAGTACAGCAGTCAGTCAGTGCCTCAGCCTTCCCATTCGCACATGTAACTATTCATGCAAGGCGGTTGCTTAGAGGGGTGCTTGCTTGTAAAAATAAAAACCGTCCTGTTTTCAGTTAAGCACCGCACCAGACAGAGGTGCTAAGTAAGTAAGTAAGCGGCTGTGCTATACAAATAAGGATCGGTGGAGCTTACAGAAAAAACAACCGCTTCGGTTTTACGGGCACCTTGCACAATTGTACAAGAATTACTACACCGGATAATCATCATTACGTAAAAAGGACACATGGATGCAAGAACAGACCCAGGACCAAACAACCTTCTACCATCCTACAATTATATCCATGCATTACCGAACAAATACTTTAGCTGCAGAGTAAGCATCAAAGAAACCTTAAATTCATCGACTGGTCCTCCTCCTCCTCCCCCTACATTACATATTTACATAGATCCCTCCATCCTTTTGCAGTTTCAGTATCTATTATCTATTACTAGTATTAAAAAGAAAGAAAGAAAGATGCAGATGCAGGTTGCTTTGCTTGCCTTGTGGAGGTGGAGGAGGTCCTTGAGGGGAACCTGAGGGCCCAGCGCCATCTTCACCGCAGCCATGTCATCCTCCTCTTCTTGCTCTTCTTCTTGCTCCTCCTCCGGCGGCAAGGAGGAAGGAACGGTGACGGTGACGCTGACGGAGACAGACACTTCCTCCTCCTGCTGGTCCATCTTCCTTCCTGTATCGCCCCTTCCCTTCCTTCCCCTCCCCTAAAGATTTTGAAGCAAAATCAAATCTTGGAGGGGATGCCCTGCCCTGCCTGCGTGATCGATGGAGGGAGGGAGGGATTGATTGATTGATTTGGGAGAAAGGGAAGGGCGTCTTCTTCGCCAGGGCCCTCCGCTTCTCCTTGCGGCGGCGGCGCCTCTCGGCGTCCTCCTCCGGCGCGCGCGTGCGGGCTCCCTCCGCGGCCGCGGCCGCGAGCTGCCGCCCCAGGTACACGTTGCCCCGCATCAGCGCCGTGGGGCCGACCCCGTCCGCCGGAGGAGACGGCGAGGGGGACGGGGCGCTGGGGGAGGCAGCACGCACGGGTGGAGAGGGAGAGGGAGAGGGACGGGTGGTGCTTGGTGGGGACGGCGGGCGGCGGCGCCGGGGACTTAGGAAAAAGGAGAGGAAGAGCGGGCGGAGTGGTCAGGCGAGGCGGAGGGGAATTTGGGCTTTGGCCTCCGCGAGCTATAGTAGTAGCGCTAGGTTTATACCCCATGCTGCTACTGCGGTCTGTTGCCGGAGGGCACGATGAGGACTATGTAGCAGTAGCGTGGGGTTTATACACTGCGCTACTACTATCAACTTAGTAGTAGCATGGGTTTATATCCCGCGCTACTACTATTGCTTGTTCCGGTTAGCACGGTGGAAACCACTTAGTAGTAGCGTGGTTTTATACCCCGCGCTACTACTATTAACTTAGTAGCAGCGTGTTTTTCTTAACCACGCTACTGCTAATTAGCAATAGCGCTTCTTTTTGTGCCGCGCTGCTGCTAAGATTCTGTGTATAAGGTTTTCCCTAGTAGTGAGTGTGTAGCAGGGCACAGGAAGTTGTTCCTGTGGCACCTACACCAATTGAAGTAGAAGCTCATGATAGTGATCATGAAAGTTCGGATCAAGTCACTACCGTACCTCGTAGGGTGACAAGGATGCGTACTGCTTCGGAGTGGTACAGTAATCTTGTCTTGAAGGTCATGTTGCTAGACAACAATGAACCTACGAGCTAGGGAGAAGCAATGGTGGGCCCAAATTCTGACAAATGGTTAGCAGCCATGAAATCCGAGATAGGATCCATGTATCAGAACAAAGCATGGACTTTGGTGGACTTGCCCGATGATCGGCATGCCATTGAGATAAATGGATCTTTAAGAAGAAGACGAGCGTGGATGGTAATGTCACCATCTATGAAGCTCGACTTGTGGCGAAGAGTTTTTCACAAGTTCAAAGAGTTGACTACGATGAGATTTTCTCATCCGTAGCGATGCTTAAGTCCGTCGGAATCATGTTAGCATTAGCTGCATTTATGAAATCTGGCAGATGGATGTCAAAACGGGTTTCCTTACCAGTTTTCGTAAGGAAAGATTGTATATGATACAATCAGAAAGGTTTTGTCGATCCTAAGGATGCTAAAAGGTGTGCTAGCTCTAGCGATCCTTCTAAGGACTGGAGTAAGCATCTCGAAGTTGGAATGTACGTTTTGATGAGATGATCAAAGATTTTGGGTTTATACAAAAGTTTATGAGAAACTTGTATTTCCAAAGAAGTGAGTGGGAGCACTAAGAATTTCTAATGAGTATGTGTTATTGACATATCGTTGATCAGAAATGATGTAGAATTTCTAGAAAGCATATAGGGTTATTTGAAAAGTGTTTTTCAATGGAAAACCTGGATTAGGCTGCTTGAACAATAAGCATCAAGATCTATAAGATAGATCAAAATGCTTAATAGTACTTTCAAATGAGCACGTACCTTGACATGATCTTGAAGGTGTTCAAGATGGATCAGTCAAAGAAGGAGTTCTTGCCTGAGATGTAAGGTACGAAGTTAAGACTTAAAAGCTCGACCACGGCAGAATAGAGAGAAAGGACGAAGGTCGTCCCCTATACTTCAGACGTAGGCTCTATAGTATGCTATGCTGTGTACCGCACCGGAAGTGTGCCTTGCCATGAGTCAGTCAAGGGGTACAAGAATGATCCAGGAATGGATCATTGGACGGCGGTCAAAATTGTCCTTGGAGTAAATAAGGACATGTTTCTCGATTATGGAGGTGATAAAGAGTTCGGCATAAAGGGTTACGTTGATGCAAGCTTTAACACCTACCCGAGTGATTCTGAGTAGCAAACCGGATACGTATAGTGGAGTAACCATTTGGACTAGCTCCAAGTGGAGCGTGGAAGCAGCATTTACAGAATGACCTAGAGATTTGCGAAGTACATACGGATCTGAAAGTTGCAGACCCGTTGACTAAAACCTCTGTCACAAGCAAAACATGATCAAACACCAGAACTCATTGAGTCTTAATCACATGATGATGTGAACTAGTTTAATGACACTAGTAAACTCTTTGGATGTTGGTCACATGGTGATGTGACCTGTGAGTGTTAATCACATGGCGATGTGAACTAGATTATTGACTCTAGTGCAAGTGGGAGACTGTTGGAAATATGCCCTAGAGGCAATAATAAAAGTATTATTATATTTTCTTGTTCATGATAATTGTCTTTTATTCATGCTATAACTGTATTATCCGGAAATCGTAATACACGTGTGAATACATAGACCACAATATGTCCCTAGTGAGCCTCTAGTTGACTAGCTCGTTGTGATCAACAGATAGTCATGGTTTCTTGGCTATGGACATTGGATGTCGTTGATAACGGGATCACATCATTAGGAGAATGATGTGATGGACAAGACCCAATCCTAAGCATAGCACAAAGATCGTGTAGTTCGTTTGCTAGAGCTTTTCCAATGTCAAGTATCTCTTCCTTAGACCATGAGATCGTGTAACTCCCGGATACCGTAGGAGTGCTTTGGGTGTATCAAAGGTCACAACATAACTGGGTGACTATAAAGGTGCACTAGAGGTATCTCCGAAAGTGTCTGTTTGGTTGACATGGATCGAGACTTGGATTTGTCACTCCGTGTAAACGGAGAGGTATCTCTGGGCCCACTCGGTAGGACATCATTATAATGTGCACAATGTGACCAAGGGGTTGATCACGGGATGATGTGTTATGGAATGAGTAAAGAGACTTGCCGGTAACGAGATTGAACAAGGTATCGGTATACCGACGATCGAATCTCGGGCAAGTATAATACCGCTAGACAAAGGGAATTGTATACGGGATTGACTGAGTCCTTGACATCGTGGTTCATCTGATGAGATCATCGTGGAACATGTGGGAGCCAACATGGGTATCCAGATCCCGCTGTTGGTTATTGACCGGAGAACGTCTCGGTCATGTCTACATGTCTCCCGAACCCGTAGGGTCTACACACTTAAGGTTCGATAACGCTAGGGTTATAAAGGAAGTTTGTATGTGGTTACCGAATGTTGGTCGGAGTCCCGGATGAGATCCCGGACATCACGAGGAGTTCCGGAATGGTCCGGAGGTAAAGATTTATATATGGGAAGTCCTATTTTGGCCACCGGAAAATGTTCGGGATTTTTCGGTATTGTACCGGGAAGGTTCTAGAAGGTTCTAGAGTGGGGCCCACCTGCATGGGGGGACCCACAAGAACGTGGGTAGTGGGGGCAAGGCCCCAAACCCCTGGTCAAGGTGCACCAAGATCCCCCCTAGAAGGAATAAGATCATATCGCGAAGGGATAAGATCAAGATCCCTAAAAAAGGGGGATAACAATCGGTGGGGAAGGAAATGATGGGATTTCTTTTCTCCCACCTTTGCCAACGCCCCAATGGACTTGGAGGGCAAGAAACCAGCCCCCTCCACCCCTATATATAGTGGGGAGGTGCATGGGAGCTTGACCCTTCCCCTAGCGCAGCCCTCTCCCTCCCCAACACCTCCTCCTCCGTAGTAGTGCTTGGCGAAGCTCTGCCGGAGAACTGCAAGCTCCACCACCACGCGGTCGTGTTGCCGGAGCTCTCCCTCAACTTCTCCTCTCCCCTTGCTGGATCAAGAAGGAGGAGACGTCCCGGGCTGTACATGTGTTGAACGCGGAGGTGCCGTCCGTTCGGCACTAGGATCTCCGGTGATTTGGATCACGACGAGTATGACTCCTTCAACCCCGTTCACTTGAACGCTTCCGCTTAGTGATCTACAAGGGTATGTAGATGCACTCTCCTTCCCCTCATTGCTAGATTACTCCATAGATTGATCTTGGTGATGCGTAGAAAATTTTGAATTTCTGCTACGTTCCCCAATAGGAACCGTCGTTCTATGTTGCCCACTACGCCCGCCCCCTGCACCATGTACGCCGCATACACGGCACGGGGTAGGTGACAAGCGCATGGAATATGAGAAGGCGCGCGCGCATGGGTCGATACCCATGTGCCTTCAACTGGGCGAGGAGGGCAGTCGACGACCTCGCCTGCTGCCACCTTAATGGGCCGGAGTGGTTGAGAGAGGCGGCCGAGCCTCGACCCCGCCCCTTTATAAGGAGGCGAGGGGGAGGGATGGCACCCCTCAATATTTCGCCATCCGCCTCCTCCCACCTTGGCTTCTTTCTTCCTTCTGCTATGGCGAGAGGGCGCGCCGGTGCTTCGATGGTGGCGAGGAGGGTCGCCGCTCGACAACGCGCCCCTCCCTCCCAAGAGTTTGTGGCGGCAGAGCTGGCCACAAGGGGAAGGGGGAGGGGACGAGGCTGAGGTCGCCGTGACGCTCGGGGAAGCGGAGGACGGGACGGCGCATCGGGCTCGCCTCCGCCGGCGGTCCCTCCCCCGATGGAGGGCCATGTCGGGGATCAGCCTCGCGAGTTCTTCATCAGGCTGCGCCGGCCGGCACATCGTCGTCTTCGTCTTCCAACTCCATTCGCTCGGGAGATGGAGCTCGACCCACCACAGACTCTGAGATTGCAAAGGAGGGGCTGCGGAAATAGCAGCACGTGGGTTGATGTCGATTTCCCAGCCCCTCATGTCATGTATCTCCGTCGCGGATGGAAGACCTTCGCTCATATCCACAGCCTGATGGCAGGGCTTGTTATCTACTTTAAACTGATGGAGAACGGCCTGCTCTCCGTCAAGGTCTTTGGAGAGTTTGGAACTCGCCTAAAGTGCTGCGTGGAGAGCTCCTCCGATGATGAAGACTCTTCCTCGAGCGGGAGTGACGAGGGGGATAGCGACAGCGACGACGAGGGTAGCAGGCAGGAGGATGACGGGTCCAACTAGGCATCGGACCAGCCGTCCCGGGGCAGCGCTGGCAGCAGCAGCATCTGCACCGGGCCCCTTCTCCCTGTGGGACCGGCTCCTTGAACTTCTCGGGGTCGCCTCCTTGGGCGGCTGGCATGGGAAGGCCGAAGAAGGTGAAGAAGGCGGGTGGCGGGTCGTCAAGTCGGAGTACGATGGCACTGACGCCTTTGTAACGTATTGACGGGCCGCTGCCTCATCTTCTAGCTCTTCTCCCAGCACCATCATCACCAGCCCCCTCCTAGGCGGCCGCCGATATGTTCTCTTGGCGCCTTCTGCTGCTCGTACCTCGCCTAGGTGCTCCTTTTACCCTCTTGCCTTCTTGTTTCGTTTCCTGAGGAGAGGGACAAGAAAGGGATTACGGGCACCTTATCTCTTTTTAGCTTGTAAGCCCACGGGCCTTAGTTAAATTTAAGACTTGTAATCCCCTTGCTTATGTTTACATTCTGTATGAACTGTACCTGTATGGGACGTATTAATGAAAAAGGGGGTTTGTCGGGTTCTTTGTGTGTGAGCGAAGCCCATACCAAGTAATGAAACGTTGTTATTTTTAATATAAACATTATCGCCCGGCAACAGGCCTTGCCGCTCCCTTACTTGATTCGACCACACTCATGCTTTCGACAAAGGCAGGGGCAAAGTAGGGTTAGGCCCTATGCTTGCTTCCTTGATACCGCGGCTACCACCAAATTTTGACCCAAGGGAATAGTTCTTGGGTGCGGGCAAAGGGGAGCACGGTAGCCTAGGAGCAAAATGAGGTTTCATATGTCTCAATTTCATATGGAAATGCAAAACAGGGGACGAAGGACTTATCTAAATCTGCAGCCCCACGGCAACCTTGGGTTGCCGGGGTTGGGCCCTTGTGTCTTCAGCCCCCGAAAATCTTGGCTTGCCGGGATCGGAGCGCCGGCTCGTTCTCCTTCTTCCAAATAGCTCATTAAAGATGTCCATGCACCCTGCAAACCAAAGAGGACGGAAAGGAATAGAGAGACGCACACTCGACCTCTATGCTAGGGGGTGGTTGCTGCTAAGCACTATCAACCGTAACCGAGGGAGGGACTCAACCTAGCATGCATGCTATAACTTAGAGCGCCAGCGCTTAGTTTATTTATGCTCAGGGTCTGCGCCTAGCTTTGTACAAAGGGTTACATGCCTTGCCGGTAAGGCTTGTACAAAAGGTGGTCTGCCGGGAGGCCCGGCAACCGCGCCTTTCGGGTAAAACTTATGAAGATGCTCGATGTTCTAGGAGTTGCTCACTAGAACGACATCTTCGGTCTCCAGGCGGACTGCGCCGGGCCTGGTGACTCGTATTACCCGATAAGGGCCTTCCCACTTCGGCGTTAACTTGTTGGAATTCTTGGCCGATTGAATGCACCGAAGAACAAGGTCGCCTTCCTCAAAGCTTCGGGCATGAGCCTTGCGGCTATGGTAGTGGCGCAAGGCTTGCAGGTAGCGTGCTGCTGTCACAGCCGCCCAAAGACGATCTTCCTCAAGGAATGTTGCGTCATCTTGCCGCAATCGCTCTTGCTCAAGCTCGTCATAAGAGAGCACTCGAGGTGACCCGTATATGAGTTCCGTGGGGAGAACTACCTCTGCCCCGTACACCAGGGCAAAGGGTGTCTGGCCGGTGGCTCGATTTGGCGTCGTTCTGATCGACCAAAGAACCGCCGGCAACTCATCAATCCAGTGCCTTCTGCTCTTGTGCAGCCTGTCAAAAGTCTTTGTCCTCAGGCATCGCAGTACTTCAGCATTTGCCCTCTCCGCTTGGCCGTTGCTCTGTGGGTGTGCCACGGAAGCGAAATAGACCTTGCTGCCGAGGTCCTTAATGTATTGCATGAAGGTGTGGCTTGTGAACTACGTGCCATTGTCGGTGATGACTCTGTTTGACACACCAAAATGGCAGACTAGCCCCTTGAAGAATTTGACGGCTGACTGCGCTGTCACCTTCCTCATTGCTTCCACTTCCGGCCACTTTGTGAACTTGTCGATCGCAACGTACAAGTACGCAAAGCCCCCGACGGCGCGGGAGAAGGGGCCTAGTATGTCAAGCCCCTAGACCGAGAATGGCTAGGAGAGAGGGATTGTTTGAAGGGCTTGAGCTGGCTGATGAAGCTTCTTTGAATGGAACTGACACGCTTCACACATGGTTACTAGTGCTGTCGCATCCTGGAGGGCAGTGGGCCAGAAGAAACCTTGCCGGAAAGCCTTGCTAGCAAGGGCCGTCGATCCTATGTGGGAGCCACATATGCCTCTATGTATCTCTGCCAACAGTTCCAGTCCTTCCTCCCGGGGAATGCACTTCAATTTCACTCTGTTTGGTCTTTTTCTGTATAGAACGTTGTCCACGAACTGATACAGGGCAGACCGATGGGCTACTTTCTCCGCTTCTTCCTACTCCTCAAGAAGCTCCCCTATTTGGAGGAAGTGGACGGTATGCTGCGCCCATGCCGGAGCCTCGGGCTCAACGGAAAAGACTAAAGGCATCTCCTCTTCCATGGGAGCGACTGCTTCCACGGCCAGGGCTTGACACCCTGCCGGACTCAGTTTCCCCACAACAGGCTCAGTGTCCATGACAACATCTTCACCAGCGGCTCCAGGGAGCTCGGTGGGGAAGTACTTGCCGGGGCTTGATTTCCTCCACTTGTTTTGCTCTGTTGATGGTTCAACGGATGGTTGAGTTAACCGAAGCACAAAAGTATCTGGCTCCACAGGTAGTTTGAGGGCAGCAAGATTCGACAGGTAGTCGGCGATGTCATTCTCCACTCGGGGGACATGCTCTGCCTGTATATTGTCAAAGCGCTCCTCCAGCTTCCTCACATCATCCATGTAGGCTTCCATCAACGGGCTCTGATAATCCTTGTTGACCTGCCTGATGACAAGCTGTGAATCACCCCTGACGATGAGCTTCTTGACCCCGAGGTCTGCCGCGATCCTGAGACCGGCAAGCAATCCCTCATATTCATCAGTGTTGTTCGTCGATATCTCCCTGGGAAAGTGCATCTTGATCACGTACTTGAGGTGCTCTCCGGTGGGTGCGACGAGCAGCACACCAGCATCGACGCCTTGTAACGAAAAAGCCCCGTCAAAGTACATAACCTAGTTGCGACTTGTTTCCTTGCCGGGAAGAGTGGTCTCCTAGATTTCTTCATCGGGCGTCGAGGTCCACTCTGCAATGAACTCTGCCAAGAGTCGGCTCTGGATTGTTGAAGTGCTTTCAAACTTCAAACCAAAGCTCAACAGCTCCAAGGCCCATTCCACAATCCTCCCTGTCATCTGGGTTATCCAGTATCCGTTGCAACGGAAGGCGGGTGACAACGGTGATCTCGTGCGCTTGGAATTAATGATGCAGCTTCCTCGAGGCCATAAGGAGGCCGAAGAGCAGTTTCTGCACACCGGAGTACCTCGACCTAGGCCCCTGCAAGAGGGATCTGACAAAGTAAACCGGATGCTGCATCATCTTCTTCTTCTACACCACTCCACTTGGTTGCACATGCCCTGTCCCGCCGACATCAGACCCTGCCGGGGGCCTTGCCTTGCCGGGACTAGGCCCTGACAGGGGGAGCCCTGGCTTGCCATCCGCCAGTCCTGCCGCCGCCACTGCCCCTTCGTCAACCTCCCTCTGCGCCACTAGTGCGGCGCTGACCACTTGATTTGTTGCCGCTAGATACAACAGTAGCGGCTCTTCTGGTTTAGGCACAACTAGTATCGGCGTGGAGGAGAGGTATTTCTTCAAGTCCTGCAGTGCTACTTCAGCCTTTGGGGTCCACTCCATTGGGCCTGCCTTTTTCAAGATTTTGAATATGGGAAGGGCATGCTCGGCAGACTTGGAGATGAATTTGCTCATGGCGGCAACGCAGCCAGTGAGCCGACGCACATCTTTGATCTGCCTAGGTGCCTCAATCTACTCAATGGACTTGATCTTATCTGGATTCGCCTCAATCCCATGCTGCAACACAAAGAACCAGAGAAGCTTGCCAGACGGGACGCCGAAGACACACTTCTTAGGGTTCAGCTTGAGGTTGCTCTTGCGCAGATTTGTAAACGTCTCTTCCAAATCTTGCACAAGTGTTGCCTTGTCCTTGGTTTTGGCCACTATGTCATCCATATAAGCTTCCATATTTCTATGTAGCTGGGGCTCAAAACCAATTTGGACTGCTCTCGCAAAGGTTGAGCCAGCACTCTTCAACCCGAAAGGCATCCGTAAAAAGCAATACGTACCACATGGGGTGACGAATGCTGTCTTCTCTTCATCTTCTCTTGTCATGAAAATCTGATGATATCCTGAGTAGGCATTAAGGAATGACAACAGGTCACACCCAGCCGTGGAGTCGACAATCTGGTCAATGTGTGGCAACGGGAAAGGGTCTTTTGGACAGGTCTTATTGATATCTGTGTAATCAATACACATACTCCACTTCCCGTTTGCCTTGCGCACCACCACCGGATTGGCCAACCACGTCGGATGGAGTACTCCTCTCACCAAGCCTGCCGCTTCTAGCTTTCTGATCTCTTCTGTGATGAACTCCTACCTTTCCAAAGCTTGCTTCCTGACCTTCTTCTTGAATGGTCACGCATGAGGGCAGACAGCAAGATGGTGCTCAATCACTTCCCTGGGAACGCCGGGGATGTCGGATGCTTGCCATGCAAACACATCGACATTCGCCCGCAGGAAAGTGACGAGCTCGCCTTCCTATTTGCTATTGAGGGTGGAGCTTATGGTGAAAGCTCCTCCCATGCCGTCCTCCTTGACGGACACCTTCTTGGTCTCTGGTGGTGTAGCTCTGGATCTCTTGCTCTTGCCGATGGAGCTCTCTGGCACGTCCTCGATGGGAGCACAGCACTCCGAAGAGGTGCGCTTGCCGGAGTGGGTGCGAGAGGTCTCGCCAGTCTTCTTCGTCCTCGGGGTTTCAACGGCAGGAGCAAGTGCCTTGGCGGCAGCTGCTGCAACTGCTTCCCGGTAGAGTTGGTCAGCACAGATCAGCGCATCCTTCTTGTCGCAGGGGACGGTGATGATGTTCATCGGCCCAGGCATCTTCAGCATGTTGTAAGCGTAATGTGACGCCGCCATGAACATGGCCAGTGCCGGGGGGCCGAGGATCCCGTTGTAGGGCAAGGGGATCTCGGCCACACCAAAGACAATCCTCTCCGTCTTGTGGTTCAACTCGCCTCCGAACGTCACGGGCAGTGTGACCTTCCCCTTCGGCTGACTTCTTCCCGGGTTGACCCCTTGAAATGTGCCCGTCTCTTTGAGGTCTTCATCGGGGATCTGCAACCTTTTGATCACAACAGGCGAGATCAAGTTCAGACCGGCCCCGCCATCAACTAGCATCTTCGTCACCTTGAGGTTGCGTATCGTTGGTGAAACCAACAACGACAAACACCCGACCACAGTTGTGCGATCAGGGTGATCCTCGGTGTCAAAAATGATAGGCGTGCTGGACCACTTCAGTGGCTTCCGTGCATCGAGGGATGGCTCCACCACTGTGATCTCACGCGCCCACTGCTTGAGCTGGCGGTGAGAGGTGTGCAACGAGGCGCGACCGTCGATGAACATGGCCTCTATAGATTTTTGAAACTCGTGGTCGCCGGACTCGTCGTTCTTGTCATGATCATCGTCTTCCTGCTTCTTGTCGCGGCCCCGGGCGGGCCTCTCTTGCTGGTTATCCTTGCCGTGGCGGCCTCCTTGGCCAACATGCTTCTTGTCGGATCCTTTGGCACCGTCCTGGCCTTTCTCCTTGTCTCGCCTCTCATACTCAGCCTTTTGCTTCTCAGCAAGCAACTCAACTTGTCGAGAGTTCTGGCGGTCGTGGCCCTTGGTGCGGTGGATCTTGCAATACTGCTTGTCGGAGCTTCCCGGCTTGTCAGCGGCCGCCAAGGCCCGGCAAGCGGCACACCCGGCAGCTTCCTTTCCGGGGTAGGTTGCCTTGGCCTTCTTGGCAGCGCCGGTATCGTCGGACCCCTTGACAGCAAGCGCAGTCTTGCCCTTGCGCTTTCTATTACGACGCCGACCCTTCTTCATCGGGGTGGCGGTGTCGTCATCTCTAGAGTCGGTTTCCGCACCAGCGTCCTCGCCGAGGTACTTCCTTCCCTCTTCAGCTTGAGCGCACCTATCGGCCAGAACATAAAGTTCGGCCACATCTTTGACCTTGTTCATCGCCAGCTCTTCACGCATCTTGCGGTTACGCACATTCTGATGGAATGCGCTGATCACGGTAGCGGGGTGAACGTCTGGGATGTTGTACTGCACCCGGCTGAACCTCTGGATGTACTTGCGCAGGTTTTCTCCTTCCTTCTGGGGGATGATATGCAGATCGCTCGCCTGGCCATGAGCTTGATGGCCTCCAATGAAGGCCCCAACAAACTCATGGCATAGATCTGACCAAGAAGAAATGGAATCCGCTAGCAAGTGCATCAACCATGACATGACGTTGGGCTTAAGCGCCAACGGGAAGTAATTGGCAAGCACCTTGTCATCGCAGGCTCCAGCAGCTTGCATCGCAATGGTGTAGATGCTGAGGAACTCTGACGGGTGAGTCTTGTCGTTGTACTTCTCACCAACCTCGGGCTTGAAGGTGCGGTGGGAGGGCCACTGGAACTGCCACAGCTCACGGGTAAAGGACGGGTAACCCACCTTGTAAGGTAGGCCACCGTAGCTTCCCGGCGCCGGGTGGTCCATAGTGGGCCCTGCCGCCTATCTGACTGGTGGCACGCATCACACCGGTGCTCGATGGTGGTTCGAGCATCTTCAAGGGCTCGCTCCCGAAGAACTTGGCGCTGTTCGCGGTGGGTCCTTGGATCGGACGACGCTATGGAAATGTTATCACATGAGTCATCACGACGGATCGACACCCGCGGTAACTGGCGTGGGGGAGGAGAGTGCACGGTGGCAGCATCACCTCCTGCCCTTCCTCCGCTGGCATGCGGTGGCTCGACGGAGCGTCGGCCTATGGGCACCGCCGGTCGCGGCTCATCTTTGTTGGCGATGCCGACGAGGCTCCGGACGGTGGCTCTCCACTCGTCGAGCTTCTCCGTAGCAGGAGGAAAGTCAAGGAGCAGCTACGCAAGCGCCAAAGCTTCTGCTGGCATAGGTGGTGGCGAGAGCTGCGTGGACCGTGACGCGCTTCGACTTCTAACCATGTTAGAAAGAGCTCTATCATGGTCTTGCGGATGTACGCCATTTTCGCCAGTACTTTGACGTGCATGCTGACCTCCTTCGTCCTGCGAAGGGTGCACAGGACTCTTCCTAGGTCGGCACCCGGGGTCACCAGCGTGGTGACGCTGCTCATCGCGCACAACTTGGGAAGAGTGCGTCGTGGGCGCCGGCGCATGCGTCTTAGAGGTCGCCGCGCCGCCGGTGGGTGGCATGGCGCCGCCCCTGGAGGGCCCCGCACTGCTTGTGGGGGGCCAACTCTGTCTCTGGATTTGGTGACGTGTGGCTCGTTGTTGTGCGCACGAACGATGCTGCTCGCCAGGCTTGGACTGCAAGAGCGATGTGGGTGTTCACGGGCCATGCCTCGGGTTCTGTCCGCAACCGCCCCGCTACTTGCCCGCACCGGTATGGGTAGTCCGGCTCCGGATGAACTGATCACCGTCGCCGTCTTCCTCCTGGGATCCATGGAGACAAAGAACTGCTAGACTAGCTGCTAGACCGGATTCTCATAATAGTGCCCCCTACCTGGCGTGCCAAAGATGTCGGTGGGAACGACAACTATGGGATCAATGGAATCCCTACTGTGGTCGGTGGGCACGGGGTTGTGAGAAGAGCAGGTCTAAGAGCCAGCACAAAGCTCGTTTACCCAGGTTCGGGCCATGGGGATCGTGTAATACCCTAGTCCTGCTTTGGTGTGTATTTGAGTGTTCTTGAGCTAGCTATGGTGCGCGACTTGCTCAAAAGAGCCGAATCCCTCTCCCGTACGCCTCGGTCCTCCTTTTATAGGAAAAAGGAGATGCCACAGTGGCACATAGGAGGTGGAAAGGGTACAGTGTACAAGCTTATCGCCTGTCATTACGGGAAAAGACGCATTAAATGCGCCCCTGAGGTGTCCTCTCGCTTTGTTGCCGCCTCGCCTTGCCTCGACACGTGTCCAGGCCAGCAAGGCGGGCAATGCCATGCAGGCTGGTAGGCTGCTGAGTTGGCATGGTGGCAGCATTTTCACGAAAATCTGCATGCCACCACGTAGGTGCTTGTTGAGTTGGCCTCGGGGCCGCACGGCGCCGCGTAGGTGCTCGCCTGGCTGGCTGGGCTGGCAGCTGCATGGGAACGGCGGTGGAGCCTTGGTGGGTGCGGGCCTGGCCGCGGCCCCGTTGATGTCCTCGGCAAGGGCCTTGCCGGGGCCCCGGCAAGGGTCTTGCCATGGCATTGTGGTCGTCCCTGGCAAGGATCTTGGCGGAGGCCTCGTAGGTTTCCTCGGTAAGGATCTTGCCGAGGATCGTCGTCTTCTGGTCCTCATCTGATCTTGTGTGTTAATGATATTCACAAAGATCTGCATGCCACCATGGAGGTGCCTCCCAAGCCTTGGTTCCAATGTGGTTGATGGTGTTTGAAACCTCAGGCTCAAGGGTGGCGTGCTCCGCCGGTGTTGGGCAAGTTGCCCCGACAAGGCTCCTGCTGGGGTTGTGGAGGCCGCCCCGGCAAGGGTCTTGCCGGGGGAGTCCACCTCGCCCCCTTGATCTTTGTGTTTCTGGTCTTGGCGTTGCTCGATTGTCTTGTGGCTTAGGCCTCCCTCCTCTGCCCTACTAAGTGTGGCCGCAGGCGCGGCTCTGACTATCCATGCATAGGTAAAGGGGTACAAAGTAGAGCCCCTACTTCTGTACACCGACACCTGACCTTTGGTGAAGGGGTTGGGCTTCTTGGAAGAATCTCCATTGCTATTTCCATTCTTAGCTTCAGGACATTTAGTAGCATAATGTCCGGTCTTCTGGCACTTGAAACAGGTGTCGGTGTCAAAACCGGCGGATCTCAGGTAGGGGGTCCCGAACTATGCGTCTAGGCGGATGGTAATAGGAGACAAGGGACACGATGTTTTTACCCAGGTTCGGGCCCTCTCGATGGAGGTAAAACCCTACTCCTGCTTGATTAATATTGATGATATGGGTAGTACAAGAGTAGATCTACCACGAGATCAAAGAGGCTAAACCCTAGAAGCTAGCCTATGGTATGATTATTGTATATCTCTATTGACTAGCCTGGCCTCGGTTTATATAATGCACCAGAGGCCTAGGATAACAAGAGTCCTAGCCGAATACGTCGGTGGGGGGGAGTCCTTGTCTTGATCGCCAAGTCTTGTGGAATCTTCCTTGTATGCGGCAGCTGTCCGAACTGGCCCATGAGTATACGGCCACGGGGGTCCTCGGCCCAATCTAACAGACCGGGAGATGACGTGTTAAGTACCCCCTAGTCCAGGACACCGTCAACAGGTAATGTGGCTCAGATCCCTCTTGGCTGGTGTTGAAGGGTTGGAATGGTTCTGGCTGCTGCTTCCTCCATTCCCATTGCCGTTCTTGGGGCCACACTGGTTGTGTGAATGTCCTCCATGGTTATGGCCTCCATGGTTGTGGTTATGTCCTCCTGAGTATGGGGAATAGCGGGACTTCTGCTGAGCTCCTGAAGTGTACCTCCCCTATTCATACTTCCTCTTGCGATTATCAATCTGTTGCTGCTTGCCTTCAATCATGAGGGCCCTGTCTACCAGCTCCTGGTAGTTGTTGAATGTTGCCACCATTAACTGCATGCTTAGATCATCATTCAGTCCCTCCAGAAACTTCTCCTGCTTAGCGGCATCTGTGGCTACATCATTAGGGGCATAGCATGCTAACTTGCTAAACTCATCCACATACTGACCCACTGTACGTCCTCCTTGGCGGAAGTTGCGAAACTCGCGCTTCTTCATGCTCATAGCTCCCGCTGAAACATGGGTAGTGCGAAAGGCCTACTGAAACTGATCCCATGGAACTGTGTCGATGGGGTAAGTGGCGGTGAAATTCTCCCACCAAGATGCTGCGGGTCCATCAAGCTGATGTGCAGCAAAACGCACTCTCTCCGCATCAGTGCATCCTACAATGGTCAGCTCTCTTCTAATCTTGCGGAGCCAATCATCTGCAACAATCGGCTCGGTGCTACTAGAGAACACCGGTGGATTCAACCTTAGAAAGCGGGCTAGGTGATCAACATGGGGAGGTGGTGGTGGGTTGTTGTTGTTGCCTTGGTTCTGGTTCTGAACTAGTATCTGCATCAAGGCATTCTACTGCTAGATCAACTGAGTGAGCTCCGGTGGGAAAGCAAAACCATTGTCACGTCTCGGAGGCATCTGATGGGTTAGAAGGGGCGAGAAAATAGAATAGAATGAGTTCTAGGAGAGATTCACTACCCATATGCTCATGAGACAAACACAATCAATTTCACTTCATTCAATAGCACACAAGATCACACACTCGGTCTAACCTATGATTACAAACTCGATCATTGCTAACTACTTGGAGGAATACTAATAGTTACAATGGTGGTCATCTAGAAATTTTCATCAGAGGAAGACTCCATGATATCTGCTCCAGCTTCATCAACCTAGTCGTCATCGTTGTCATCATTTGCATCACTATCCGTATCGGTGTCGTCCAGGATGATGTAGTCCTCTAAACGGATCTCTGTTGCTCGCTTGATATTCTCCACTGATATTCCCATCTTCCTCTTCAGGTCTTCATGATTCTCCAGTAGTACGGCAATCTCTTCCTCGAATCCATCACATGTAGACTTGAGTTCCTCTTCTAGCTCGTTGTTTCTCTTCACCAGTTTCTTGATCTCCTTCATGTGGATAATTTGTTGATTCCCTTGTCGATGAATATGATCTCCCATCTCTTGAATGTAGGCTGCAATTGATCCATCCCTCCTGGTATGAATCATCTCCCATTTGTCATCTCGGCAGCCACATATCTGGTGAATGGTATTCTCTAGCTCCTTGTAATACACTTCACATATGCGCCCAAAGGTGATATGTGCTTCCATGCTCTTTCCTATACTCCAGCTTGGTGCATCTAGGTAGAAAGCAATAGGCTCCATTGTTGGCGCAAATGTCCTCCCAGGTACCCAGACTTTGATCTTCCAGCACTCCTCTTCCGGTACAGATGTAGAGAAAGTCCCCATGAAGCTTGGTAGTCCAATGCTCAAATACTTAGTGACTTCCTTCAAATGGCGTCCGAAAGGGGTGTCGTCATCCGCCTGAGTGAACTTGTTCCTGGGATCCGCCATCTATAGAGTAGAAAGAGAGGAGAATTAGAAATGAGTAGAGAAGAGGAAATCCTGTGGCTTATTCTAGTGGTCACGTCCTACAGTCAGCGTGTGCTCTGATACCATCTTGTAGCGACCAGATCTCAAACGGTCAAGTCTCTGTGCATCAGTGTCATCCTTGGATCGGTAATGCTGACACGCACAGTACTCGAGGAATTATAACAGAGTTTCAATCACACACTTATTACATCGAGTCCTCATAAAGAGTATGATTACAAAAATATCATGGCTGAAGGCCATCTAAACTAGATAACTGCGGAAGCTTCAAAGGTAAATGAGTCCATCAACTCCAACAGCATAGCTGAGTGCAAAACAACGACCTATCGCACCTTATTCATCGTCTAAGTAGTCTGCAAGATGAGACGTTGCAGCCATGTAGGTCAGCACATTGAATATGCTGGCAGAGTTACACTGTAAAGCAATGAAATGCAAGGACTATATCTACATGCAGTATTTGGCTGGTGGAGGCTGTAAGTTTATGATTTTGCATAAAGCTAGTTTTTCCCTACAACAAAGGAATAAATTTATTTAACTATTCCCATGTTGCCCATTATTTGAGAAGGTAACCCCAACTCAAATCCCAATTAAAAGTATCATCATTAACCCAAATCAAATTAGTTAAAGTAACGTGATGAGATCACATCAATAGATTCAAGTACTAGATACTCAACATGTCCATAACCGGGGACACGGCTAACCATGATTAGTTTATACACTCTGCAGAGGTTTGCGCACTTTTCCCCACAAGACTCGACCGCATCCATGATCGGAAGATCGAGACATAGTCTTTCTGAAGCATTAACTCTCTACTCCAGGCAGACTGGTACACCTACTTTCCCCTACATTTGCTAGTCCACCTCTTCAAGAGCTCACACAACTTACTCAACTATGCCAGAGCCCATAATGGCTTGTGGCTGCACACGGAAGTTTCTAGCATGAATAATCTTATGATCCCTTTGAGCCTGGGTGGCATTTCATAGGAAAAATCACACGGGTACTCCGGGATTTCCCAAAAACAGGCAACACTGGGTTCCCTAGGTGCCTCAACCAATCCACCCAGATGTATATCAAAGTTGCCACCTTAATGTTATCCATGATTAAATAACTCTCAAACTTCCATGTGTGAATCACGATCCAATCCCCGTCTACAAGCATGGCTAAGCAATAATAAGCATAAGGTATATTCCCGGGGTGATCAAAAGGTATTAGGTTCCTACCTCAAGTACTACAACCAAACCACATGTTCCCAATCCTACTCATGCAAATATTTGAGGGGCAATACTAATGCATAGTAAAAACTGGGTATAAAAGAGTATGATCAAAGTGTAACTTGCCTTGCTGATGATCTGCAAACTCTAGGGATTCGTAGTAACAAGCTTCGCACTCCGGGTAATCTAGCATAGACAAACAATAGCATACATAAGCAATCGCTCAAACAAAACACAAGAAAAACCGAGAAAGATCCAAATCAAACACGAAACAAGCAAAGGATTAAACTAACAAAAGTCAAACCTAACAACAATATTATCATGTAAATTAGATCTTAACAGTAGGAACATGTGATTACCTATGATTGCAAAAAGATTCAACTCAAACGGAGCAACGAAACTCAAAATACGAACGAAACAAGATCGTTTACTAATATGGACTAAACTCAAATTTTACAGTACCAAAATCATGTTTAAGTTGGTTAACTGGAAAGAAAAGAACGATACGAAGATTTAGGCACCGGTTTCATCTAATTTGGATACACGAGTAAAAAGTTATGCTAGTTTAAAGATCAGGGGCTAAATCACGAGAAAACTGTTCGTGGATAGGTCCCTGGCCAAAAATAAACTAAAAAGAAAAACCTACGGCGCGAACGTTTGCTAACAGAACAAATCTAACGAATATTGTTCGTTAAAATGAACGAACGAACAGACGTTCGTTAAGTAAGAAAAACCTAAAGTAAAACTGATCTAACTAAACCGAATCGAAGAAAGCCGGAGAAAAATAAACCGGTTCATACCGGTTCGTCGGCGAAGGTCGACGGCGGCGGATCGGCGGCGGCTCAGCGGAGACACGGGAGCGGCGGCGGTGAGCGGCAGCGGCGCTGGCGGCGGGGTTGGCGGCGGCGGCTCGAGACAAGGGGAGAGGGGGCGGTGGCGGCGGCCTTATAAAGGAGGGGGGTGATACGTCTCCAAGGTATCTATAATTTTTGATTGTTCCATGCTATTATATTAGCCCTTTTGGATGTTTATGGGCTTTATTTTACACATTTATATCATTTTTGGGACTAACCTACTAACCGGAGGCCGAGCCCGTATTGCTGTTTTTTTTGCCTATTTCAGTATTTCAAAGAAAAGGAATATCAAACGGAGTCCAAACGGAATAAAACCTTCGGGGGCATGATCTTGGAACGAACGTGATCCGGAGAACTTGGAGTGCAAGTCAAGAAGCTTGCAAGGCGGCCAGGAGACAGGAGGGCGCGCCCACCCCCTATCTCCTGGGCCCCACAGGCGGCCACCGACATACTCCTTCCTCCTATATATACCTACGTACCCCAAAAACATCCAGGGAGCCAATGGAACACAATTTCCACCACCGTAACCTTCTGTATCTGCGAGATCCCATCTTGGAGCCTTCACTGGCACTCCGCTGGAGGGGGAATCGACCATGGAGGGCTTCTACATCAACACCATAGCCCCTCCGATGAGTTGTGAGTAGTTTACCACAGACCTTCGAGTCCATAGTTATTAGCTAGATGGCTTCTTCTCTCTTTTTGGATCTCAATACAATGTTCTCCCCCTCTCTTGTGGAGATCTATTCGATGTAAACTCTTTTTGTGGTGTGTTTGTCGAGATTCGATGAATTGTGGGTTTATAATCAAGTTTATCTATGAGAAATATTTGAATCTCCTCTGAATTCTTTTATGTATGATTGAGTTATCTTTGCAAGTCTCTTCGAATTATCAGTTTGGTTTGGCCTATTAGGTTGATCTTTCTTGCCATGGGAGAGGTGCTTAGCTTTGGGTTCAATCTTGCGGTGTCCTTTCCCAGTGACAGCAGGGGCAACAAGGCACGTATTGTATTGTTTCCATCGAGGATAAAAAGATGGGGTTTATATCATATTGCATGAGTTTATCCCTCTACATCATGTCATATTTCTTAATGCGTTACTCTGTTCTTTATGAACTTAACACTCTAGATGCACGCAGGAATCGGTCGATGTGTGGAGTAATAGTAGTAGATGCAAGCAGGAGTCGGTCTACTTGTCACGGACGTGATGCCTATATACATGATCATGCCTAGATAATCTCATAATTATTCACTTTTCTATCAATTGCTCTAAAGTAATTTGTTCACCCACCGTAATACTTATGCTATCTTGAGAGAAGCCACTAGTGAAACCTATGGCCCCGGGTCTATCTTTTATCATATAAGCTTTCAATCTACTTTTATTTGCATCTTTACTTTTTTCATCTATATTAGAAAAAACCAAAAATATATTTATCTTATCTTACCATCTCTATCAGATCTCACTTTCGCAAGTGGCCATGAAGGGATTGACAACCCCTTTATTGCGTTGGTTGCGAGTTCTTTGTTTGTTTGTGTAGGTGCGTGGGACTTTTGAGGAGCCTCCTACTGGATTGATACCTTGGTTCTCAAAAACAGAGGGAAATACTTACACTACTATTGCTGCATCACCCTTTCCTCTTCAAGGAAAACCAACGCAAGCTCAAGACGTAGCAGGGGGTCGACCTGGTCTTGGGGAAGGGGGCGGCCTAGGCCTGGTCGGCGCCGGACTCCGGGGAGTCCCGGTCGGCCACGAGGGGGAAGGCGGCGCGGGAGCGGGCCGGCGACTAGGCTTCGGCCCAGCTAGCCCGAAGTTTTTTTAAAAAATATTTCGTTGCGAGGAAAAAAAAATCCTAAATAAATATAAAAAAATTCTAAAAATTCCAGAAACAATTTTCACCATCCAAACCTAATATTTAGGACAAGATGAACATTTTTCTGGACTAAGATGCAATTTTCAAAAATGCAATATTTTTCTAATTCAAATAAAATAGCAAATAAAATACCAATAA
The DNA here is from genome assembly GCA_963921465.1 of Triticum timopheevii. NCBI lineage: Eukaryota > Viridiplantae > Streptophyta > Magnoliopsida > Poales > Poaceae > Triticum > Triticum timopheevii. The sequence continues at coordinate 130,577,013 of OY997271.1, read as the reverse complement.
ATAAATAATTTGATTTTAAAATTCTTTCTCCAATATTTCTCTCAGGTTGAAGAAGTCACATTATCTTCTCTCATATATATATCTAATATTGGAAATAATTGGAGAGAAAATAATAAAATCAAATTGATCCTTTCTTCATATTTGAATTAAATTCAAATATGAATTTTGTGAAACCTCCAACTCTCTCCTTGTGTCCTTGAGTTGCTTAAGATTTCCAGGATCACGACAAAATGCAAGAATAAATATGATATGCATATGATGATCTATGTATAACATCCCAATTGAAAATTGGGATGTTACAATAATGTAAGAAAATTACCATACTATTTATAAGACTCTCAAAATAATATAAGTGAAGCATGAGAGTTCATCAATTTCTTTAATATAAAACCATAACTGTGCTCTAAAAATATATAGGTGAAGCACTAGAGCAACTACCTAGCTCAAAAGATTTAAGTGAAGCACATATAGTATTGTAATAAATTCACGATTGATGCATGTCCCTCTCAAAAGGTGTGTACAACAAGTAATTGTGGCAAACTAAAAACCAAAGACTCATAATACAAGAAGCTCCAAGCAAAACACATATCATGTGGTGAATAAAAATACAGCCTCAAGTAATTTATCGGTGGATCGTAGAACAAAAGAGGGGATGCCATCCGAGGCATCCCCAAGCTTAGATGCTTGGTTTTCCATGAATATTACCTTGGGGTGCGATGGGCATGCCCAAGCTTAGGCTCTTGCCACTCCTTGTTCCATAGTCCATCGAAACTTCACCCAAAACTTGAAACCTTCACAACACAAAATTCAATAGAAAACTCATGATATTAGTTATTGAACAAAGCAAACAACCACTTTTCGGTGATGTTATAAACGCATTCCAATTTTATATTTTATTAGATCTATTGGATTCTAACTTCACCATGGCTCATATCCCCCGTTACTACCCATAGATTCATCAATATAAGCAAACAACAAAATGAAAATAGAATCTGTCAAAATCAGAACAGTCTATAGTAATCTGGACTTTAGAAAAACTTATGTAACTCCAAAAATTATGACCAATTAGTACAACGTAGGAAATTTTTATACCAATCTTGTGTAAATTTTCAGAATTTTATCATGCTCTAGCAAATTTTAACACTTCTTCTACTGGACGCAATTTTTTCTGTTTTTCAGCAAAATCAAATCAACTATCACCCAAATCATCCCAAAGGTCTTACTTGGCACAAACACTAATTAAAACACTAAAACAACAATCATAAAAGAAGTATAATTGCATAAAAACATAAGTAATAGAAAATAAAAATATTGAGTTGTCTCCCAACAAGCGCTTTTCTTTAAAGCCTTTTAGCTAGGCGTTAATACTTTTAATGATGCTCACATGAAAGACAAAAAATTGAAGCAGAAAGAGAACATGATATAGCATGTGAAAAACAAGTTTAAGTCTAACATACTTCCTATGCATAGGAATTTTATAGAGAATTTTTTACCAAGACAAGCAAAAACTAGCATATGCAAGGAAGAAGAAAGAAACAATAGCAATCTCAACATAACGAGAGGTAATTTAGTAACATGAAAATTTGTACAACCATATTTTCCTCTCTCATAATAATTACATGTAGGATCATAATCAAATTCAACAATATAGCTATCATATAAATTTTTCTCTTCATGATCCACAAGCAAAAAAGTTATATAATCTTCCAAGAAAGTCGGATTAACATCAACTAAAGTCATGACCTCTTCAAACCCAATTTTATCAAAAAATTCATAAGACTGAACACTCTCCAAATATGTGAGATTATTTTTACTTAGAGTTGACACTCTTCCAAACACACTTTCAATATTATCGCAAACATATTCACCATGAGGCTTAAATAAAATTTCAAGATCATAAGAAGCATTATCACCCCAATTGTGATCATTACAATAAGTAGTGGACATAGCAAAATTAGCATCCCCAAGCTTGGGGTTTTGCATATCATTAACAAAACTGACACTAATAGAATTTATAATAACATCATTGCGATAATGCTTTTTATTCAAGGATCTATCGTGAATGACTTCATAAATTTCTTCTTTTAACACTTCATCACAATTTTCAGATTCACCAATTTCAAGCAAAACTTCATAAAGATAACCTATTGTACTCAACTCACTAGCAATTGGTTCATTATAATTGGATCTTTTAAAAAGATTAGCAAGTGGATGAGGATCCATAAACTTTTTGCTTTCTGATTTGGAATAAACATGAAATTATAGCAAACAAACCAAGTAAGACATCAAGGCAAACAAAAAGAAGGCAAATAAAAAGGTAAATATTTTTGTGTTTTTCTGAAAACATTTTAGAAGTGGGGGAGAGGAAAATGAGAGGCAAATGGTGAATAATGTAATGCAGGAGATGAGAGTTTATGATGGGTACTTGGTAGGCTTGATGTAGATCCTCCCCGACAATGGCGCAAGAAATTCTTCCTGATACTTCTTCAGCTTGCGTTGGTTTTTCCCTTGAAGAGGAAAGGGTGATGCAGCAAAGTAAAGATAAGTATTTCCATCAGTTAAGAATCAAGTTATTAATCCAGTAGGAGGAACACACAAGTCTCTAATGATGGCACCTACACAAACAAACAAATACTTGCATCCAACGCGATAAAGGGGTTGTCAATCCCTTCACTATTACTTGCAAGGATGACATCTGATAGAGATAGGTATAAAAGATAAATAAAATTGCAAAATAAAGTAAAGATAAATAAAGTGCAGCAAGGTATTTTTCGGTTTTTGGTTTTATAGATCTGAAAATAATATGAGAAAAATAGGCCCGGGGGCCTTAGTTTTCACTAGAGGCTTCCCTCTTGAAAGAATGCATACGATGGGTAAACAAATTACTGTTGATAGGAAAGCGCATAGTTATGACGATATCTAAGGGAATGATCATGAATATAGGCATTACGTCTGTAACAAGTAGACCGAAACGATTCTACATCTACAACTATTACTCCTCACATCGACCGCTATCAAACATGCATCTTGTGTATTAAGTTAACAAGAATGGAGTAATGCCTTAAGCAAGATGACATGATGTAGAGGGATAGATCCAATAAATATGAAATAAACCCCATCCTTTTATCCTTAATGGCAACAATACAAATACGTTCCTCGCTACCCCTTCTGTCACTGGGTCACTGGTACAACGAGGTGCTATACAAATAGTTTTTAACCCCTTTCCGCGACGGCATTTTGAACCACCGCCAAGTGAGTGACTGCGATAGGGGGTTCCTTCCCACACGACCCAGAAACCGTCAGGTATAGGGAGCCCTGATCCATACAGCTGTCCCTATAAAACTGTTTCTGATATCTCGAATATCCCAAACGCTCCATCCTTGCTACTCCTTTGTGCTCGCATTGCCATCGGAGTCGGTATTCGGTGGTGCTACGTTTATGACGCGCGACCCATCACAAAAATTTCACGATTATAGAACGGTATGATAAACAGACAATCACACATATCACTTTTCCCGAACCGTATGCGATAACTAATTAAGAAGATTAGCTAATAATCATATAGTGTCAGATAGGATTACGAAGCGTCGGACCGTCGTAACATCGTCATACATGATAACTATCACACACCCTATTCTATGGCGCAACGTTTACGATGCGTACCACATCAAAAACAGTTCATGATTGCAAATCGTGCACGATAAGGCAACTATCACAAACGTTTAGTTTGCCCGCACCATTTGTGATATAGTCTGACATCACACACACTTTGCAAACCGCAACTGTGTGCATGGTCGCACATGTTTCCTCTCTGTGAACCATGTAGGACTATGGTGTATATCACAAACATTTGTGTATTACCGACCGTGTGCATTGTAACGACCTGCAGAGCGTAATTTCATCGTAATTTAATTATTGCTATTTAAAATTGTACCGGCTTTGAATTTGAAAGTATGCTATAGCTTCATTCATATCCATCAGGTTCAAACAACCAATGCATTATTCGATTGACAGGTACATATGTTCAGGATTTACATAAGCACCAAATAAAGAATGATGAACCACGGTTGTATACTTGTACTATTAAAGACAGTAAAGAAAGAGGAGGAATACATTCTGGTTGCTGAACAAGGTGAAGCGGAATGCCCATATTGTGCCCTCCTCCATGCAGAAGGATCGCACGACTCTAGTACAACCCCTTGTGATGGCCGACCGCCCATCCTTCACTGTCTTCATGAACACATCTAGATAGTCATCATGTTCTGGTAGAAATACTTTAACCTTTGCATGCCCACCAATCATGTCGTTTGAGAGGTAATCTTGAGTAAACTACTTTGGAAACCTCTGCAAAGGAAAAAAAATTCAAACATTGTCATCTAACACAACTCATTATGGGTAGTAAAAAGAAAGTTGTAGAGTTCTTACTTACCATCCCGCAGTTCGTTATTGTCTTGGATAAAGTGTAAACAAATAGTTTAATTGCCATCTTTTGACCCATTTTACTAACAATCTTTATCAGCTTCCTCACTTGATGCTGGTTCATCAATATCTCATTGCCCCATACGCAGAAAGGGTCGAAGCACGAATCTTTACTAATGGCATATGTACCTAAAAGCACCAAGTTAATATTATAGGCTAAACAGCAATTGGACAATGATGTAGTACAATACTCCCTCTGTACCATTATATAATATCTTATAACATCCAATATACTCACATATTGGATGAATTAACATCTTATATTATGGGTTAGAGGGAGTTTATTGCATTTTTACAAATTATCAGCTGATTAACTGCTGTTGTGTTGTTGTTGTCATTGTTGTTGCTGCTCTTCTACGTATATCTAGACATCATCAGAACATTAAGGTAACACTCTTCCTTGTTGCTATGCAGCCTAGGATTGCATATTTAGACATTCAGTACAATGCATGTTGCTATGTAGCCTTAGATATATTAGATATGGCCCTAGTTAACGTAGAGATAAATGAGTTACAAATATATTTAGTTAATATTCTGATTCACCGATTAGTCCCTTATCATACCCCTGCCTATATGGTACCAGCTACCGATATCTTGAACAATGAGTATATATAAGCCATGGGATGAAACTAACCTCGATGGAAAACAATAGTCATTTCCAAAATTGTCCTGTGTAAGTACATCGAGAGGCATGTTAAGCACAACAGGCTAAACATCAACCAAATATATCCATGGCAGACAAAATAATCTCCAAATGATAGCTTCAGCGTGCAGGTTTAAGCACGCTAGTTAAGAAAAACAAGAAGTGGAAAGGTGTGTTAACTGCAACATGCCTAACATTTAACAACATGCAAGTATAGTCATTCAAACTGGTATTGTGTCGGTCGAAGAACACTGGTTATTGTTAAATAAAAATGGAAAGGCATGTTAACTAAAACATGCTTAACAACAACCAAATGTAGTCATCCATAGTGGTATTGTTGAAACTGGTATTGATGAAATTGAACTTCACAATTCATACTTGCACATATAGAACATCACGTTGTGAATAACTAGAATAAACAAGGCATACTACGAACAACCAAAGATAGCATTTGAAATTGGACATATGCTAACTACAAACAACCAAACAATCAAAAAACTTTAAAAGAGCCATATGCTAGCTATATCAGGATTAACAACAAGCAAATATATGCATTCCTATCGGTATGTTTAAAACAGGTATTGATGAAAATGTACTACACAGTAAATGGTTGCACATATAGAGCATCACATTGTGAACAACTGGAATAAACAAGGCATACTGCAAACAACCAAATATGGCAATTAAAACTGGACATATTCTCATGACGCTACAAAAGGGACTCGATAAAACAAATCATGGGTCCCCCCTGTGAAGAGGAACGACAAAACAAATCATGGGTTCCCTCACTTGTCACAGATGGGCTCGTTCCCATGGGAAGAGCACGGACCCTGGGTGCACTCCATGTTGTTGCAGAAGGGCTCCTTCCCCTTGGAAGAGCACGGCTGTGGGGTGCCCTCCCTGATGTCGCGGATGGGCTCTTTCCCCTTGGAAGAGCCGGAGAGGGTGCCCTCCTCGTGGTCGCCGTCGTTGATGTCTGACTTGGAAGCTATGGATCCCAAGTCAGCGTTGCAGAATGTGTCCTTCAAAAATGACAAAAGGGGCTCGATGCCGATGAAGGATGGCAAATTCTTGACAGCGAGCCAGAGGAGATCAGCAGCGTGGCCATGGATGAGATCAACGATGGTTGAATCCGAGGGGTTGGGGGTGGGCCACTTAACCTGTGGCATAGCCCGCGTCAGGCCATTGCTGTCGACGACCTCAATGTCATAGCCGGCGTACGCGACATACCCGCATACTATAGCACGCTGATTGAGAGACTACGGCTAGTAATGGTCGTCAGCTTCCTCGGCGACGTCGGGCGAAGAGGCTATGATACACCTCTTTTGGGCGGTTCGCTCGTCGAGCTCCACGGGAAGCATAGCCAGGGTTAGGCTGCGACGCTCTGGAGTGGGGGATGGGGATCTGTGGTAAAGGGGGCGTTTAGCAGGCGTCATCTAAGAAACTCAGGGCGGCTAGGGTATGGAGATCGGTGGGTAAGCTGCACGGGCAAAGCGGATGATGTTGACAATGGATGCCTTGTGACGGCGGCGACCTTACTAGGGTTTCAAGCAAGGGAGGGATTGTGTGGTGTGTGTGTGTATGTGTGTGTGTGCGTGTGTGCGCGCGCGCCCGAGGAGTTTTTGGGGTGTAAGTGTGTAAGGGGTGTTTGAGGAAATGACGTGGCTACTAAATTTTTTACTACGCGGGAGTAAAATGTCGGGGCTATTGAAATTTTAGTTGATGGTGCATCGCACACAGTCCCGAAATTACAACCGTGTGTTATGAAACAGAAAAACCCTCGAGTCGGGCAGATATTTTTGAGGGATGCAAGCAGGAGTGGGAACAACAAACATCACACACGGTCGAAACATAACGACCGCGTGTTATCGAACAGAAAAACCCTGCAGGCGGGTAAATATTTTTGAGAGGGGAAGTGTTGGGGATATAACTATTAGGTATGACCCGCCCAGGAGGGGCCGGGTTGTACCTATGGCGACTCATGAGGTGAAGCCCATGAAGATATTGAACATGGCGGTTCACAGGCTAGGGCCCAAGGACCAAGTACGACTTAAGGCCCATAGGAGTAAACCACCGTATGTGTAAGACTTGTATTGTAAGGCATGTATAGTTAGTCACCGAGTCGGACACATTGTCTATGAGCCGGCTAGGACTCCGTGAGCCGCGGGGCGTCGACCTGTGTATATAAAGGGACGACCCGATGGCAGTTCAGGGAAAGAAATAAGAGATGGAAAGCTAGGTCAAGCGTATTCCCTCCCTGGTAATCGAGACATAAGCAATACCACCTCAAACTGGATTAGGCCTTTACCTTCACCGCAAGGGGCCGACCCAGTATAAACTCCTGTGGCCTTTGTCCTATTTAACCCCTTTAAGCTAACCTAGCGATGGCTCCACGACTAAGTCCTCACACTAGACATCTGCTGTGACTATTCCATGACAGTTGGCGCCCAGCATGGGGGCCAGCGCATGGTGGTTTCGAGTTCTTAAATGGCAGCTTCGAAGGGATTAAGGGATACGCGGTTGAATGGATGACCAAGAGTCGTCGCGGCAAGCTCTACATCAACGATGCAGGCTGGGGCTCGAGGCCGGCTCAATTGAGTACGGGTACCAGGTCCCCTTCGGAGGAATTCACTTCTTCATCGGCAAGATCGGCGAGCCAGGTCCTGAGCCGGACATCTGCACCAACATCATCGAGACGGCTCAGCGTGCAAGACCTGCCCGAGCTCAGCCCGCCGTGAAACGTGCCTTTGTGGGATTCATCCATGGGGGGGAACTTGATGAATGATCTATGTCTTGCGGTGAGACGGCCATCTACTCTGACGGTGAGTCGTCGACGGGTGAGACTACTTCATTGTATCAACAGAAAGACAGTAGGCTTGGGGGCTATTCCAATGGTGACAGTATTTCGGACTCCTATGAGCCACCAAACAGGGTCGCAATCTTCATGGCCGGAACACAGCCTGAGCAGAATTCTTCAACTGCGGCGGCAATGATCTCCGGGTCAGCGGCGGCGATGGCAGCTCGGGCAGGAGGCCCTACGCGCCCGCTGGCTCAGGTTTTACTGATTTGCTGGATAAACTGACAGCCTTGTTAACAACAGAGGTTAGCCGGCGAATCAAGCCCAGCATAACACGGAAATTGCAAAACTGCGTGATGAGGTAGCACAAGCCCAGGAAGACCTGGCGGCGGAGGATGTTAGGATGACAGCGGAGCGAGCTACTTTGGATGCTCAGGCACAACGGATCCAGGCTAGTTCATTCCGGATCACGTTGGATAAAAATGCTTCAAATGAAATCATGAGAAGAAGGCACCGGAGTCGTCTGCCGTCGGTTTACGAGGCGAGGAATCTCTTTGGTACACCTGGAGCAGGGACTAGTAACCAACCAGAGGTAAACCGTGTGGGGGCGCCTGCGGCTGGAGCACCAGTTCAGCCACGCACAATGGAGCCACCTCGTCTGAATAATACTCCATCTCAGCATGTGCCAACACCACCGGGTCATTATTCCAATCCTTTGGATAATATGATCGCTGCGGCAACTCGATTGGCGGCTCTCCTAGTGGAAGGCGATTCTCCAGCGGCGGTTGAAACACGGAGAGCTAGGGAGATGTCACGTCCCTAGCCTTGCTATGCACTTGGACTAGCTTGGTTGCTGCATCATGTCTAAATTTATTTGAAATTTGAAATGGGGATTGCTCAAACCCTAGCACCAGATCAAATTAACTAGGTTCAAATAAAACTATTCTCAATGAACCCAAAATTCCCTTCAGAAAAGTTCATCATTTTTTGATTGATTTAAAACCTCTGCCAAAAATGATGCACATATTTCTAGGTCCATTTTGGATTTTTGAATTAATTCATAAAGTATTTGAATTTGGGCATTTAAATGCTATAAATAATTTAAATGCTCAAATAATTCTGGAACTAAATGAGGGCTGTTGCATATATTTCAAATAGTGCCCAAAATTATTTTCAGGATTTTACAAAATGGATTAGTATTTTTAATAATTCAAAACAGAATAAAAGAAATAGAAAAACTGGAACAAAAGGAAAAGAGAGCTTACCTGTAGCTTACCTGACTGGCCCAGGTTCTGTGCAGCCCAGCTGCCGGCCCAGCCCACTGGCCCCATTGCCAGTCATCTCCCACCTCTGCCCGAAGGCAGAGGCGAGGCGTGGCGCGCGCCCGAGAGCCCTCGGCCACCTCCTGCTTCCACCTGGGAGCTCCGGGCCTTCTACCAGTGCCACGGAGACGCCCGAAGCCCCTGTCCCCTCTCCCTCACTCACTACTCTCCCCCCTCCCCTGGCTCTCTCCCCCCGAGCTCACTCGAGCGCAGCCGTCGCCGCCGACTAGCACCACCGCGGCCACCGGCCCTCCCTCGCCCATCCAGCGTGTCCAGGAGAATTGTCGCGGCTCTGTCTCCCTCCTCGACGACCAACGCAACCGGGGACGCACCGCAGTGCCTGCATCGACCCCTTCTTCAACCTACGGCACCTGAGATCGCCGGAGACCCCGCGCTCGCCCCGCCGCCTCCCCGAGCTTGCTGACGCCTCCGACGGATCCGCTGTGAGCCCCGCCGCCGTTTCCCCCTCTCCATTTTGTCACTCGTGCGTTGTAGCCGTGCTAACCACCGGACCCGAGCGGTCGTGCCGCCGTGGATCCTCACCGTCGTGGCCAGAGCCACTGTAGCTTGTGCCTGCGCATGCCATCGCGCTCAGGAGCCTCCCATAAGACCAAAGCCGCCGCCCGCAGCTCCTGTCGTGCCCGGCAGCACCCCCCGCGCACCTGGCCGTGCTCCGGCCACCGCCTCGAGCTCGTTCCCGGCGAGCTCAGGCCGCCCCCGCCTTTCCCGCTTGCTCCAGACGATGCGGATGAGCCCTGGCTCCTCGCCCATGGCCTCTGCCACCCAAATGGTCGCCGGAGCGACAAACCCGACGCGCTCCGCCGCGTTCGGCCTCGCCGGCGACTAACCGCCGGTCAAACCGGTTAACCCGCGCTAATAACCCCCCTGTGACACTGCTAATTACCCACAACAGTCACTGACAGCTGGGCCCCACTGCCTAACTAACCATAGTTTATTCCCTGTTCAGTTTTAAATTAACAACAGCGGCCCCACGCGTCAGCTTTGACCAAGCTGACGTGGCCGTTGACTAGGCCCACACGTCTGCGGCACTAACCAGCCCCAGTCACTGACCAGTGGACCCCACTGGTTAGGTTTGACCTCCAGCAGTGTCTGTTGACCTGCTGACATCATAGTGACGCAGTGCTTACGCAATAAATCATTTACTGGATTTATTCTTATTCAGGAAATTCCAGAAAATGTTCAAAACTTCTAAAATTCATAGAAATTCAACCGTAAGTCAGAATGAAATAATTTATATATGAAAAATTATCAGAAAAAATCCAATCTATCCATCTGTACCATTTTCATGCATGTTAGAACAACTTTTGTTCACTGTTTAGGTCAAATCAATTAAATGGCATTTGAATAATCACATATGGAGTTTGAATTTGAATCATGTATTCAAACCAACTTCATTTAATCTATTGCTAGTTGCATTAGCTCAAATTATAGCATATTGCCATGTCATGATCATGCATCATATTGTGCATTGCATTAATTGCGTTCTTGCTTGTTTGCTGGTGTTTGTCCCCTCTCGATAGACTTGGTTCCGACGATGAGTTCGATGACACCGATGAAGAACTATATTATCTTCAGAAGTGCCAGGCAAGCAAAACCCCCTTGTTCATTCCGATACAATCCCATTCTCTCGCTCCTGCTCTCTTTTACTGCATTAGGACAACAACGATTCAACAGTTACTTGCTGCGGTAGTTGAACCCCTTATCCTCTGCATGACCTGTCATTGCCACAGTAAATAGATGAAACCCACTAGCATGAGTAGGAGTTGTTTGAGCCCTGATGTGCCTACTCATTCATGCTTGTTTGTCATGCCTGCTACTGCTTAGAGTTGAGTCAGGTCTGATTCATCGGGGATGAATTGGAGGTGTGTGAACATGTCCTATTGTGTGTGAGCTAAGTGTGTGAACACGATTTGGTAAAGGTAGCGGTGAGAGGCCATGTAGGAGTACATGGTGGGTTATCTCATTGCAGCCGTCCTCAGGAACTGAGTTTTGTGTTTGTGATCCATGAACAGTGACTACCACGCATTGGAATGCTTAAGTGCCCCTCTCGACTTATTAATCAACATGATCTCTATCCAGGAGTTGCAACTAGTTTCTGGTGTTTGTAGGTAGTGTTAGTAGTCTACCAAGTGGCACCCGGTACAGGTGGGCTTGGGACAGACTAGGCACCATGGCACGGTGTACCAAGCATAGATCCACCCGTCGAGGTGGGCTTGGGATCCCTGCACACATTGTTTGGGGCCGTGAGCGACACCCCGGCTGGATCTCCTTGCGGATGGAACCCGAATAGGCGATAAACCTGGACGAGAGACTTGTGTGGTTAGTCAGGTCGGGCCGACTCCCTCGCCAGGCTTCCGCTTGAAGGTTGCCGAGATACACGAGGTGTACATGGCGGTAAGTGGCGAGAGCGTGTGTGAAGAAGTACACCCCTGCAGGGTTAATATCATCTATTCGAATAGCCGTGTCCGCGGAAAAGGACTTCTGGGTTGCCTGTATAGTTCATAGACAAGTGAAAGTGGATACTCTAAAATGCGCAAGATAAGCGTGAGTGCTATGGATGGCGTTCTCGTAGGGAGACGGGAGCGGATCCATAGTGGTGTATTGATATGGTGAATATGCGGACTCGTGTGCGCCACCTCAAAAGAGTTACTTGCAATCGTAGTTCAGGATAGCCACCGAGTCAAAGCTGGCTTGCTGCAGTTAAACCCCACCATCCCCTTTGTTGATAATGATGCATATGTAGATAGTTCTGATGTAAGTCTTGCTGGGTACATTTGTACTCATGTTTGCCTATTTTATGTTTTTGCAGAGAGACTTCAGTCTCGCTAGTAGTTCCGCTTGGACTTTGACGTTTAGCTTGTTACCTGAGCTACAATCTTGTGCCCTCGGCAGGATCTGGTAGTTAGTCAGGCTTCTCAGCCTTTTTCATTTATAGTTGTTTGTACTCAGGCATGTTAAGCTTCCGCATGTGCCCTGACTTGTATGCTCTGAGTGTTGGGTCATGAGACCCATGTTTGTAATATCTTGCTCCTCGGAGCCTATTGAATAAAATACTTGAGTTGTAGAGTCATGTTGTGATGCCATGTTGTATTTGGACATATCGAGCATATTGTGTGTATGTTATTGAAATGCTTGGTATGTGTGGGATCTGACTATCTAGTTGTTTATCCTTAGTAGCCTCTCTTACCGGGAAATGTCTCCTAGTGCTTCCACTGAGCCATGGTAGCTTGCTACTGCTCCGGAACACTTAGGCTGGCCGGCATGTGTCCTTCTTCGTTCCTGTGTATGTCCCTTCGGGGAAATGTGACGCGATGAATACCGGAGTCCTGTTAGCCCGCTACAGCCCGGTTCACCAGAGTCCTGTTAGCCCAATGCTACAGCCTGGATTCACTCGCTGATGACCGACACGTTCGATGTTGGGTCATGGATGCCTGTCCCTGTAAGTTTGGGCCACTTTGGGTTTACGACTAGCCATGTCAGCCCGGACTCGTTATCATATGGATGCTAGCGACACTATCATATACGTGTGCCAAAAGGCGCAAACGGTCCCGGGCAAAGGTAAGGCGACTCCCATGGGAATACCGTGTGTGAGGCCGCAAAGTGATATGAGGTGTTACATGCTAGATCAACATGGCATTGAGTCGGGGTCCTGACAGCTTTGGTATCAGAGCTTGACTGCCTGTAGGATTACCAAGCCAAACTGGTCGAAGTTGAGTCTAGAAATTCTTTAGTTATATAAGGGAATTGATTGTGGGTTGGAACGTAAGGCTCTTTTTACTCCTTTACCTTATGTCCTTCTGATCTGAGTCACCCTCTTCTTCTCTACGGGGTTAAGAACTAGGCCTTCTCTTCTTTCTATTAGGATCGCGTGTTACTAATCCGTAGACTTATAGGATTGTTGGTTTCAAGCCTCAGTTAAGTTCCTACTACTTCCGTATGTTAATTGTTGATCTCGAATCCTTGATATTGTGCTTCTGAGTGGCGATGCCACCATTTTTGTAGCATGTCTAAATTCTTTTGAGCATTTACAGCCGTTATGCTGTCCGAGTCATCCCAGGTTTCTAAATAGTCTGATGCATTTGCAAATATCTTTTACCGTTCCGATGTTCCTTTGGCCAGATTAACCACACCAACTAGTGTGTTGAGGTACTTCATTGCCTCGGTATATATGTTGGATCTAGTATTATGACCCTAGGTGTCTTAGAGTATCACCTAGTAATCTAGCCATGTTCTATGTCCCAGTGTGAGGATTCTGGCCATCATTCTCGAAAGCATCCCGTGATGCCACATAGTTAGTAGGTATTCTATTCCTGGGTTCTTAAACCCGAGATTCACCCTACCTGCTTCATGTTGATAGTGTTTGCTAGTTCCTTTAGGATATTAGTAACCTTTGTGGTAGTCCTCGAGGTCCATGGTATTTCCTTCTTCCAAATACCATGAACTATTTATGGCAGAAGTTCCTCGTTGAACCAAAGGATCACAACCGGAGTGCTCTTGATGAGTTCTCGACTCTATGATGTGAGACTGCCAGTTCTACCTTTCTGCATGTGTTATCCGGAAGAAATATGTTGAATTTGGTTCGACATGCTAATCCATGCATCCACAACTCAGAAATCATATGTTCTTTTGAGTTGTCCCTCTTTAGTTATATTTGATCCTCGTCTATCAATTGATAGTCAGGAGTAATTGTGCATTCGTGTTATCGATGCTTATTATTCTTGTGGTCCGTCAAGCCATTCTATTCAGGATGACTAGGAGAAACAAACTCCAGTACCTCATCCATATCCAGGATTGGGTCAAAATAGTTGTGCTCTGCAGATCAAAATGCCAACCTAGCTTTTGATTCTGTTCCAGCCTGAAGTATTACCGTCTTTATGTCAGGATTTTCATGAGAATTGCACCGGCTCTTGTGAATTCTTGACGTAGTGATACTTCTCGCCATCATTACTCATTCTTCGGTTCCGTGTTGACACAACCAGAATGCCGACAAGTGAATCGTGATGTGTGGAATCTATACACCTAGCAACTCCGTTGCTTGGTAGTTAAATGGACGATAACCTCATTCTTAGCATGTTGATTATTGAATCATCACAATTCTAAGATTGATTGTGCTACCTAGTCCTTATTTCCGGTGCACTCCTCGATCAGTGAGTTAGGATTGTGCCAATCCCTCGCTCTTGTGATCATATCTTCTTGCCCTGAAAAGCAAGATTGTTCACGAGCCTAGTGACATATCGGTGGTTCATGATTTTTTGAATATCTTCTCGGAAGTATCACTAGGTCGTCACTTGACTGCTATGTTGAGTTCGTGATCAAGATGGTTTCTCTATGAACCACCCTTTCTCCGAGAATCTGTGTTGGAGACCCTGAGCTAGTTGGTTAAGCTGAACAGCAACTTGGAGAGTTGGAAGATAAAAGCTTGTCCGACTCAGTTCATTCCAAAGGGATATCTTTGTGTGTGTGTATTGAAGGAAGATGATATCTTCATCGATTGGTCCTCGTGATCAGTTATTGGATCTATTGTCTTGTCCAAACTTTGATTTGAGTATGGGCTATCTTCAAATCAAATCAGAACCAACGATGTTCCTAATGTTGTCTTACTCGTGGTTGATTCCTCGAGTATACACCATTACATCCTTTGGTCTGACCGATGCTATCACTGTGTTCGCTTAATTGTGGAATTCCATCTATATGGAAGCTTGGATTGTTTGTTGTTGAGCCCATTAACAACATTTTCATCTTGTCCATGATCCATGTTGAACATCTAAGTTAGCGTTGGAAACTTTCGAAAACATTTCTTCATGCTAGCTCATGAAGCATATGTTCGGATGAAAGAAGTGACTTCCTATAATTCATGTGCATTTGATGCAAGTTGCCGCTGTGAATATGAGAAAGTCAATGTTGCTTACTTTGGAATCATTCCAAATCAGTCATGCACACGTGCGAAGAATTCTGTGGTTTGAAGACTTGCAACCTTCAATCTATATGTATCCCTAGCACACCAAGCCACTGACTGATTTTTTCTAGGAGAAGAAGCTCCTTCTCAAGACCCGGGGCTTATACAAGGACTTCGATATCCTCGATGATGGTTCCCCACCTGAACTCGGTAGTGTTTTATTATAAGACTACTACGTGGTCATGCTTGTCTTGGACAACGTATTCACATGTTCGTAGCAGAACCAGCTCATGTTTTGGAGCTTACTACCGTAGTCCATTTCTCGAGAATCACGCAATGTCGTCTCGTCGATTTGTGTTGCAAACTTTCATTTTTCTTTCTAGACTCGATGAATCTGGAATATCCTGACACCAACCAGATCTGAATCTCAGGCAGATATGATGGTTGGAACGTTCCCAAGAACTATAATAGTGGTCCCTTATAACCCGGTAAAGTGGATGTCGTGGCCAACACACCCAACCGGAAGACCTATTATTGTAGTATCTTGATTGATGAAGTTAGCCACATCCCATAAAGATTTCGTAGGATTTATTTCCTAGTTGTCCCTTATGGATTTTTGTGCTCCCGAAGTCCGACCTTTTACTTGATGTTCTAGATATCAAACCATATCTATGAATGGGTTACGCTAGCACATCAAGGAGCACATGAGAAGCGGAGTGCTAAATGTCTCTCGGTCGATCATCCAGATTTTGTTCCCTTGGCCCCGCTAAGGAGAAATCTGAGAAGGTTATCTTCCTTTGCCTCTGCATCGTCCATCGCTGTTCAGCGTGGTAGTACGTTGTGTTGCCAGGCCCCTTGACACGGATATTGGTAAAACCTTGATGAATATGGAAATGCTCAATTCTTGAGAGCACGCACAAGCGCTACGTGTTATCATCGGCACTAACCGGGATTGCTCTCAGTTTCCTCGGTTATGCTATAACTTTTCAAACAGTGGACTCACTCTCTACTGTTGAGCTTCTCCCCAGTTACTAAAATTATCCCTTGTGTTGTTTTCAACAAGGTAATCCACATCATCCATTCTAATCTGGGTATGCCATTCTACCGAACCCCTCCAAATGATCGCTCGAGAATTGCCTTAGGCTGGTATAAAGAGTTTCAATGATCTCTGAATCAAAGATAATTCTTTTTGCCACTTAAGGGGATATTTCTATGAGTCACCTTCCCTAAGGTGCCCTGTTATGGTATCATGGCAACCCAACTCCTCGCTACGTCGACAACGGTTCACCACCCTCTTAAGCGTGGAATTGTTGTCTACCTAGTGAACCCTCGTCATTTGTTCCACTCCATCCCTCTAGATGTGTGTTTCGTGTCTCAGCTAGAGTGATGTTGCTATGTCTCATTTCATGAGTTGATCCTAAGTTGTTCGATCTTCGAGAAGATCGATCCTTCTAGAGTCTCCTTCTCCTCTCGTTGTCATGTTGGCTGGAGTTCTCAGAGCAAGACGACAAGACAAAGATGGTGATTGAATCAACGTTGATTTGAAATGCCACCTGGATCGTGAAGATTATGTTAGTTTGTGTTCCCCCTTCATCTTACCCTACGCTTGAATCTCGGGACGAGATTCTTGTTTAGTGGGGGTGAGTTGTCACGTCCCTAGCCTTGCTGTGCACTTGGACTAGCTTGGTTGCTGCATCATGTCTAAATTTATTTGAAATTTGAAATGGGGATTGCTCAAACCCTAGCACCAGATCAAATTAACTAGGTTCAAATAAAACTATTCTCAATGAACCCAAAATGCCCTTCAGAAAAGTTCATCATTTTTGGATTGGTTTAAAATCTCTGCCAAAAATGATGCACATATTTCTAGGTCCATTTTGGATTTTTGAATTAATTCATAAAGTATTTGAATTTGGGCATTTAAATGCTATAAATAATTTAAATGCTCAAATAATTCTGAAACTAAATGAGGGCTGTTGCATATATTTCAAATAGTGCCCAAAATTATTTTCAGGATTTTACAAAATGGATTAGTATTTTTAATAATTCAAAACAGAATAAAAGAAATAGAAAAACTGGAACAAAAGGAAAAGAGAGCTTACCTGTAGCTTACCTGACTGGCCCAGGTTCTGTGCAGCCCGGCTGCCGGCCCAGCCCACTGGCCCCATTGCCAGTCATCTCCCACCTCTGCCCGAAGGCAGAGGTGAGGCGTGGCGCGCACCCGAGAGCCCTCGGCCACCTCCTGCTTCCACCTGGGAGCCCCGGGCCTTCTACCAGCGCCACGGAGACGCCCGAAGCCCCTGTCCCCTCTCCCTCACTCGCTGCTCTCTCCCCCCTCCCCTGGCTCTCTCCCCCCGAGCTCACCCGAGCGCAGCCGTTGCCGCCGACTAGCACTACCGCGGCCACCGGCCCTCCCTCGCCCATCCAGTGTGTCCAGGAAAATTGTCGCGGCTCCGTCTCCCTCCTCGACGACCAACGCAACCGGGGACGCACCGTAGGGCCTGCATCGACCCCTTCTTCAACCTACGGCACCTGAGATCGTCGGCGACCCCGCGCTCGCCTCGCCGCATCCCCGAGCTTGCTGACGCCTCCGACGGATCCGCTGTGAGCCCCGCCGCCGTTTCCCCCCCTCCATTTTGTCACTCGCGCGCCGTAGCCGTGCTAACCACCGGACCCGAGCGGTCGTGCTGCCGTGGATCCTCACCGTCGTGGCCAGAGCCACCACAACTCATGCCCGCGCATGCCATCGCGCTCAGGAGCCTCCCATAAGGCCAAAGCCGCCGCCCGCAGCTCCTGTCGTGCCCGGCAGCACCCCGCGCGCACCTGGCCGTGCTCCGGCCACCGCCTCGAGCTCGTTCCCGGCGAGCTCAGGACGCACCCGCCTCTCCCGCTTGCTCCAGACGACGCGGACGAGCCCTGGCTCCGCGCCCGTGGCCTCTGCCACCCAAATGGTCGCCGGAGCGACAAACCCGACGCGTTCGGCCGCGTTCGGCCTCGCCGGCGACTAACCGCCGGTCAAACCGGTCAACCCGCGCTAATAACCCCCCTGTGACACTGCTAATTACCCACAACAGTCACTGACAGCTGGGCCCCACTTCCTAACTAACCACAGTTTATTCCCTGTTTAGTTTTAAATTAACAACAGCGGCCCCACGCGTCAGCTTTGACCAAGCTGACGTGGCCGTTGACTAGGCCCACACGTTTGCGGCACTAACCAGCCCCAGTCACTGACCAGTGGACCCTACTGGTCAGGTTTGACCTCCAGCAGCGTCTGTTGACCTGCTGACGTCATAGTGACACAGTGCTTACGCAATAAATCATTTACTGGATTTATTCTTATTCAGGAAATTCCAGAAAATGTTCAAAACTTCTAAAATTCATAGAAATTCAACCGTAAGTCATAATGAAATAATTTATATATGAAAAATTATCAGAAAAATCCAATCTATCCATCTGTACCATTTTCATGCATGTTAGAACAACTTTTGTTCACTGTTTAGGTCAAATCAATTAAATGGCGTTTGAATAATCACATATGGAGTTTGAATTTGAATCTTGTATTCAAACCAACTTCATTTAATCTGTTGCTAGTTGGATTAGCTCAAATTACAACATATTGCCATGTCATGATCATGCATCATATTGTGCATTGCATTAATTGTGTTCTTCCTTGTTTGCCAGTGTTTGTCCCCTCTCGATAGACTTGGTTCCGACGATGAGTTCGATGACACCGATGAAGAACTATATTATCTTCAGAAGTGCCAGGCAAGCAAAACCCCCTTGTTCATTCTGATACAATCCCACTCTCTCGCTCCTGCTCTCTTTTACTGCATTAGGACAACAATGATTCAACTGTTACTTGCTGCGGTAGTTGAACCCCTTGTCCTCTGCATGACCTGTCATTGCCACAGTAAATAGATGAAACCCACTAGCATGAGTAGGAGTTGTTTGAGCCCTAATGTGCCTACTCATTCATGCTTGTTTGTCATGCCTGCTACTTCTTAGAGTTGAGTCAGGTCTGATTCATCAAGGATGAATTGGAGGTGTGTGAACATGTCCTACTGTGTGTGAGGTAAGTGTGTGAACATGATTTGGTAAAGGTAGCGGTGAGAGGCCATGTAGGAGTACATGGTGGGTTGTCTCATTGCAGCCGTCCTCAGGAGCTGAGTTCTGTGTTTGTGATCCATGAACAGTTACTACCATGCATTGGAATTCTTAAGTGCCCCTCTCGACTTATTAATCAACCTGATCTCTGTCCAGGAGTTGCAACTAGTTTCTGGTGTTTGTAGGTAGTGTTAGTAGTCTACCAAGTGGCACCCGGTACAGGTGGGCTTGGGACAGACTAGGCACCATGGCACGGTGTACCAAGCGTAGATCCACCCGTCGAGGTGGGCTTGGGAACCCTGCACACATCGTGTGGGGCCATGAGCGACACCCCGGCCGGATCTCCTTGCGGATGGAACCCAAATAGGCGATAAACCTGGACGAGAGACTTGTGTGGTTAGTCAGGTCGTGGCCGACTCCCTCGCCAGGCTTCCGCTTGAAGGTTGCCGAGATACACGAGGTGTACATGGCGGTAAGTGGCGAGAGCGTGTGTGAAGAAGTACTTCTGGGTCCGCGAAAAAGGACTTCTGGGTTGCCTGTACAGTTCATAGACAAGTGAAAGTGGATACTCTAAAATGCGCAAGATAAGCATGAGTGCTATGGATGGTGTTCTCGTAGGGAGACGGGAGCGGATCCATAGTGGTGTATTGATATGGTGAATATGTGGACTCGTGTGCGCCACCTTAAAAGAGTTACTTGCAGTCGTAGTTCAGGATAGCCACCGAGTCAAAGCTGGCTTGCTGCAGTTAAACCCCACCATCCCCTTTGTTGATAATGATGCATATGTAGATAGTTCTGATGTAAGTCTTGCTGGGTACATTTGTACTCGCGTTTGCCTATTTTATGTTTTTGCAGAGAGACTTTAGTCTCGCTAGTAGTTCCGCTTGGACTTCGACGTTTAGCTTGTTACCTCAGCTACGATCTTGTGCCCTCGGCAGGATCTGGTAGTTAGTCAGGCTTCTCAGCCTTTTTCATATATGGTTGTCTGTACTCAGGCATGTTAAGCTTCCGCATGTGCTCTGACTTTTATGCTCTGAGTGTTGGGTCATGAGACCCATGTTTGTAATATCTCGCTCCTCGGAGCCTATTGAATAAAATACTTGAGTTGTAGAGTCATGTTGTGATGCCATGTTGTATTTGCACATATCGAGCATATTGTGTGTATGTTATTGAAATGCTTGGTATGTGTGGGATCTGACTATCTAGTTGTTTATCCTTAGTAGCCTCTCTTACCGGGAAATGTCTCCTAGTGCTTCCACTGAGCCATGGTAGCTTGCTACTGCTCCGGAACACTTAGGCTGGCCGGCATGTGTCCTTCTTCGTTCCTGTGTCTGTCCCTTCGGGGAAATGTCACGCGATGAATACCGGAGTCCTGTTAGCCCGCTACAGCCCGGTTCACTGAACTCCTGTTAGCCCAGTGCTACAGCCTAGATTCACTCGCTGATGACCGACACGTTCGATGTTGGGTCATGGATGCCTGTCCCTGGAAGTTTGTGCCACTTTGGGTTTACGACTAGCCATGTCAGCCCGGGCTCCTTATCATATGGATGCTAGCGACACTATCATATACGTGTGCCAAAACGCGCAAACGGTCCCGGGCAAAGGTAAGGCGACACCCGTGGGAATACCGTGCGTGAGACCGCAAAGTGATATGAGGTGTTACATGCTAGATCAATGTGGCATTGAGTCGGGGTCCTGACAGGAGATCCTTCAAACAACATTTGTACAGCAGGAGGCGTGTTCTTATAGTCGAGATAGGATTCATTCGACCCCTCGCCCAAGCCGGGTTTACAGCAGACACATGGACTCACCAGCCATTTCAGGCAATGACCAGCGCCGTAACCGGCCGTGTGGGCATGACCCGGCGCATGATGGGGCTCATGACTTGGTCGATCAGGAGAGGGCATGTCGAGAATCTGAGCAGCGGCTCAGTGGGCGGCTCATTGATGTCTACTATGCAACCTTCTCCTTGTAGACGTTGTTGGGCCTCCAAGTGCAGAGGTTTGTAGGACAGTAGCAAATTTCCCTCAACTGGATGGCCTAAGGTTTATCAATCCGTGAGAGGCGTAGGATGAAGATGGTTTCTCTCAGACAACCCTGCAACCAAATAACAAAGAGTTTCTTGTGTCCCCAACACACCCAATACAATGGAAAATTGTATAGGTGCATTAGTTCGGTGAAGAGATGGTAATACAAGTGCAATATGGATGGTAGATATAGGTTTTTGTAATCTGAAAATGTAAAAACAGCAAGGTAACTAATGATAAAAGTGAGCACAAACGGTATTGCAATGCTTCGAAGAAAGGCCTAGGGTTCATACTTTCACTAGTGCAAGTTCTCTTAACAATAATAACATAACTGGATCATATAACTATCCCTCAACATGCAACAAAGAGTCACTCGAAAGTCACTAATGGCAGAGAACAAACGAAGAGATTATTGTAGGGTACGAAACTAGCTCAAAGTTATCCTTTCTGATTGATCTATTCTAGAGTCTGTAGTAAAATAACACGAAGATATTCTTTCCGTTCGATCTATCATGGAGTTCGTACTAGAATAACACCTTAAGACACAAATCAACCAAAACCCTAATGTCACCTAGATACTCCATTGTCACCTCAAGTATCCGTGGGCATGATTATACGATATGCATCACACAATATCAGATTCATCTATTCAACCAACACAAAGAACTTCAAAGAGTGCCCCAAAGTTTCTACCGGAGAGTCAAGACGAAAACATGTGCCAACCCCTATGCCTAAGTTCACAAGGTCACAGAACCAGCAAGTTGATCACCAAAACATACATCAAGTAGATCTCATGAATATCCCATTGTCACCACAGATAAGCACATGCAAGACATACATCATGTGTTCTCAAATCCTTAAAGACTCAATCCGATAAGATAACTTCAAAGGGAAAACTCAATCCATTACAAGAGAGTAGAGGGGGAGAAACATCATAAGATTCATAGCAAAGCTCGCGGTACATCAAGATCGTGCCAAATCAAGAACACGAGAGAGAGAGAAGGATCAAAGACATAGCTACTGGTACATACCCTCAGCCCCGAGGGTGAACTACTCCCTCCTCGTCATGGAGAGCGCCAGGATGATGAAGATGGCCACCGGTGAGGGATCCCCCCTCCGGCATGGTGCCGGAACAGGGTCTCGATTGGTTTTGTGTGGCTAAAGAGGCTTGCGGCGGCGGAACTCCTGATCTATGATGCTCCTGGATGTTTTCAGGGTATATGAGTATATATATGTGAAGGAAGTCGGTCAAGGGAGCCACGAGGGGCCCACGAGGGTGGGGGGCACGCCTACCCCCTGGGCGCGCCCTCCTGCCTCGTGGCCGCCTCGTTTTTTTCTTGGCTTCCACTCCAAGTCTCCTGGAATGTGTTTGTTCCAAAAATAACTCTCCCGAAGGTTTCATTCCATTTGGACTCCGATTGATATTCCTTTTCTGTGAAACACTAAAATAGGCAAAAAACAACAATTTGGACTGGGCCTCCGGTTAATAGGTTAGTCCCAAAAATAATATAAAAGTATATAATAAAGCCCATTAAACATCCAAAACAGATAATATAATAGCATGGAACAATAAAAAATTATAGATACGTTGGAGATGTATGAAGCATCCCCAAGCTTTGCTCATCCTCGAGTAGGTAAATGATAAAAACAGAATTTTTGATGTGGAATGCTACCTAGCATAATTCTCAATGTAATTTTCTTTATTGTGGCATGAATGTTCAGATCCAAAAGATTCAAGACAAGAGTTTAATATTGACATAAGAGTAATAATACTTGAAGCATACTAACAAAGTAATCATGTCTTCTCAAAATAACATGGCCAAAGAAAGTTATCCCTACAAAATCATATAGTTTGACTATGCTCTGTCTTCATCACACAAAGTATTTAAATCATGCACAACCCTGGTTTTAGCCAAGCAATTGTTTCATACTTTAGTATTCTCAAACTTTTTCAATCTTCACGCAATACATGAGCGTGAGCCATGGACATAGCACTATAGGTGGAATAGGATGGTGGTTGTGGAGAAGACAAAAAAGGAGAAGATGGTCTCACATCAACTAGGCGTATCAACGGGCTATGGAGATGCTCATTAATAGATATCAATGTGAGTGAGTAGGGAGTGCCATGCAACGGATGCACTAGAGCTATTAGTGTATGAAAGCTCATCAAAAGAAACTAACTGGGTGTGCATCCAACTTGCTTGCTCACAAGACCTAGGGCACTTTTGAGGAAGCCCATCATTGGAATATACAAGCCAAGTTCTATAATGAAAATTCCCACTAGTATATGAAAGTGACAACATAGGAGACTCTCTATCATGAAGATCATGGTGCTACTTTGAAGCACAAGTGTGGTAAAAGGATAGTAGCATTGTCCCTTGTCTCTTTTTCTCTCATTTTTCCTTTTTTTGGGCCTTCCTTTTTTGGCCTCTCTTTATTTTTTATTTTTTTCGTCCGGAGTCTCATCCCAACTTGTGGGGGAATCATAGTCTCCATCATCCTTTCCTCACTGGGACAATGCTCTAATAATGATGATCATCACACTTTTATTTACTTACAACTCATGAATTACAACTCGATACTTAGAACAAAATATGACTCTATGTGAATGCGTCCGGCGGTGTACCAGGATGTGCAATGAATCAAGAGTGACTTGTATGAAAGAATTATGAAAGGTGGCTTTGCCACAAATATGATGTCAACTACATGATCATGCAAAGCAATATGACAATGGTGGAGCGTGTCATAATAAACGTAACGGTGGAAAGTTGCATGGCAATATATCTCGGAGTGGCTATGGAAATGCCATAATAGGTAGGTATGGTGGCTGTTTTGAGGAAGGTATATGGTGGGTGTATGATACCGGTGAAAGTTGCGCGGCACAAGAGAGGCTAGCAATGGCGGAAGGGTGAGAGTGCGTATAATCCATGGACTCAACATTAGTCATGAAGAACTCACATACTTATTGCAAAAATCTACAACTAATCAAAACAAAGTACTACGCGCATGCTCCTAGGGGAAGGGTTGGTAGGAGTTAACCATCGCGCGATCCCGACCTCCACACACAAGGAAGGCAATCAATAAATAAATCATGCTCCAACTTCATCACATAACGGTTCACCATACGTGCATGCTACGGGAATCACAAACTTTAACACAAGTATTTCTCGAATTCACAACTACTCCACTAGCATGACTCTAATATCACCATCTGCATATATCAAAACAATCATAAAGAATCAAACTTCTCATAGTATTCAATGCACTTTATAAGAAAGTTTTTATTATACCTATCTTGGATGCCCATCATATTAGGACTAAGTTCATAACCAAAGAAAATTACCATGTTGTTCTAAAAGACTCTCAAAATAATATAAGTAAAGCATGAGAGTTCATCTATTTCTTCAAAATAAAACCACCACCGTGCTCTAAAAATATATAAGTGAAGCACTAGAGCAAATGACAAACTACTCTGAAAGATATAAGTGAAGATCCATGAGTAGTCGAATAATTATGCAACTATGTGAAGACTCTCTAAGATTTAAGAATTTCAGCTCTTAGTATTTTATTCAAACAAGCAAGCAAAACAAAATAAAATAAAATGACTCTCCAAGCAAAACACATATCATGTGGTGAATAAAAATATAGCTCCAAGTAAAGTTACCGATGAATGAAGACGAAAGAGGGGATGCCTTCCGGGGCATCCCCAAGCTTAGGCTCTTGGTTGTCCTTGAATATTACCTTGGGGTGCCTTGGGCATCCCCAAGCTTAGGCTCTTGCCACTCCTTATTCCATAGTCCATCGAATCTTTACCCAAAACATGAAAACCTCACAACACAAAACTCAACAGAAAACTCGTAAGCTCCGTTAGTATAAGAAAATAAATAACCACTTAGGTACTGTTGCGAACTCATTCTAAATTCGTATTGGTGTAATATGTACTGTATTCCAACTTTTGTATGGTTCATACCCTCCGATACTACTCATAGATTCATCAAAATAAGCAAACAACACATAGAAAACAGAATCTGTCAAAAACAGAACAGTCTGTAGTAATCTGTAACTCTCGAATACTTATGTAACTCCAAAAATCCTACCAAATTAGGAAAACTTGAGAAATTTGTGTACCAATACAGAGCAAAACGAATAATAGTAAAATCACGTTTCTGTGATTATCAAAACTAATTCACTGGGCACAAAAGTTTCTGTTTTTTACAGCAAGATCGCATAGACTTCACCCAAGTCTTCCCAAAGGTTCTACTTGGCACAAACACTAATTAAAACATAAAACCACATCTAAACATAGGCTAGATGAATTATTTATTACTAAACAATAGCAAAAAGCAAAGAACAAATGTAAAACAGGGTTGCCTCCCAACAAGCGTTATTGTTTAACGCCTTTTAGCTAGGCATGATGGTTCAATGATGCTCGCATAAAAGATAAGAATTGAAATAAACGGGAGGATCATGAATCATATGACTAGCACATTTAAGCCTAACCCACTTCCTATGCATAGGGATTTTGTGAGCAAACAACTTATGGGAACAAGAATCAACTAGCATAGGAAGGTAAAACAAGCATAGCTTCAAGATTTTAAACACATAGAGAGGAAACTTGATATTATTGCAATTCCTACAAGCATATGTTCCTCCCTCATAATAATTTTCAGTAGCATCATGAATGAATTCAACAATATAGCCATCACATAAAGCATTATTTTCATGATGCACAAGCATATAAATTTTACTACTCTCCACATAAGCAAACTTCTTCTCATGAATAGTAGTGGGAGCAAACTCAACAAAATAACTATCATGTGAAGCATAATCCAATTGAAAATTAAAATCATGAGGACAAGTTTCATGGTTATGTTTATTCTTTATGGCATACGTATCATCACAATAATCATCATAAGTAGGAGGCATGCTTTCATCATAATAAATTTGCTCACTAAAACTTGGGGGACAAAAAAAATCATATTCATCAAACATAGCATACCCAAGCTTGTGGCTTTGCATATCATTAGCATCATAGGTATTCAAAGAATGCATACTAACAACATTGCAATCATGCTCATCATTCATATATTTTATGCCAAGAATTCTATGTAATTCTTCTTCTAGTACTTGAGCACAATTTTCCTTCCCATCATTTTCACGAAAGACATTAAAAAGATGAAGCATATGAGGCACCCTTAATTCCATTTTTTGTAGTTTTCTTTTATAAACTAACCTAGTGATAAAACAAGAAACTAAAAGATTCGATTGCAAGATCTAAAGATATACCTCCAAGCACTCACCTCCCCGGCAACGGCGCCAGAAAAGAGCTTGATGTCTACTATGTAACCTTCTCCTTGTAGACGTTGTTGGGCCTCCAAGTGCAGAGGTTTGTAGGACATTAGCAAATTTCCCTCAAGTGGATGACCTAAGGTTTATCAATCCGTGGGAGGCGTAGGATGAAGATGGTCTCTCTCAAATAACCCTGCAACCAAATAACAAAGAGTCTCTTGTGTCCCAACACACCCAATACAATGGCAAATTGTATAGGTGCACTAGTTCAGCGAAGAGATGGTAATACAAGTGCAATGTGGATGGTAGATATAGGTTTTTATAATCTGAAAATATAAAAACAACAAGGTAACTAATGATAAAAGTGAGCACAAATGGTATTGCAATGCTTCAAAACAAGGCCTAGGGTTCATACTTTCGCTAGTGCAAGTTCTCTCAACAATAATAACATAACTGGATCATATAACTATCCCTCAACATGCAACAAAGAGTCACTCCAAAGTCACTAATAGCGGAGAACAAACAAAGAGATTATTGTAGGGTACAAAACACCTCAAAGTTATCCTTTCTGATCGATCTATTCAAGAGTCCATAGTAAAATAACACGAAGCTATTCTTTCCATTCGATCTATCATAGAGTTCGTACTAGAATAACACCTTAAGACACAAATCAACCAAAACCCTAATGTCACCTAGATACTCCATTGTCACCTCAAGTATCCATGGGCATGATTATACGATATGCATCACACAATCTCAGATTCATCTATTCAACCAACACAAAGAACTTCAAAGAGTGCCCCAAAGTTTCTACCGGAGAGTCAAGACAAAAACGTGTGCCAACCCCTATGCATAAGTTCACAAGGTCACTCCAATGTCACTAATAGCGGAGAACAAACAAAGAGATTATTGTAGGGTACAAAAACACCTCAAAGTTATCCTTTCTGATCGATCTATTCAAGAGTCCATAGTAAAATAACACGAAGCTATTCTTTCCATTCGATCTATAATAGAGTTCGTACTAGAATAACACCTTAAGACACAAATCAACCAAAACCCTAATGTCACCTAGATATTCCATTGTCACCTCAAGTATCCATGGGCATGATTATACGATATGCATCACACAATCTCAGATTCATCTATTCAACCAACACAAAGAACTTCAAAGAGTGCCCCAAAGTTTCTGCCGGAGAGTCAAGACAAAAACGTGTGCCAACCCCTATGCATAAGTTCACAAGGTCACTGAACCCGCAAGTTGATCACCAAAACATACATCAAGTAGATAATGTGAAGATCCCATTGTCACCACAGATAAGCACATGCAAGACATACACCAAGTGTTCTCAAATCCTTAAAAAATCAATCCGATAAGATAACTTCAAAGGGAAAACTCAATCCATTACAAGTGAGTAGAGTGGGAGAAACATCATAAGATCTAACTATAATAGCAAAGCTCGCGGTACATCAAGATCGTGCCAAATCAAGAACACGAGAGAGAGAGAGAGAGAGAGAGAGAGAGAGATCAAACACATAGCTACTGGTACATACCCTCAGCCCCGAGGGTGAACTACTCCCTCCTCGTCATGGAGAGCGCCGGGATGATGAAGATGGCCACCGGTGAGGGATCCCCCCTCCGACAGGGTGCCGGAACAGGGTCCCGATTGTTTTTTGTGGCTACAGAGGCTTGCGGCAGCGGAACTCCTGATCTATGATGCTCCTAGATGTTTACAGGGTATATGAGTATATATAGGCGAAGGAAGTCGGTCAGGGGAGCCACGAGGGGCCCACAAGGGTGGGGGGCACGCCTACCCCCCTTGGCGCGCCCTCCTGCCTCGTGGCCGCCTCGTTTCTTTCTTGACGTCCACTCCAAGTCTCCTGGATTGCGTTTGTTCCAAAAATAACTCTCCCGAAGGTTTCATTCCGTTTGGACTCCGTTTGATATTCCTTTTCTGCGAAACACTAAAATAGGCAAAAAACTGCAATTTGGACTGGGCCTCCGGTTAATAGGTTAGTCCCAAAAATAATATAAAAGTATATAATAAAGCCCATTAAATATCCAAAACAGATAATATAATAGCATGGAACAATAAAAAATATAGATACATTGGAGACGTATCACTCATGAACATCTTCCAGTTTAACCGCCGACTTCAGTAGAGGCAGGTGTGACCTCTAGAATTGCAGGTGTACCTTGTTTAGTGTTGTCTCTGCATAATGAGCGTCTACCCAAGGATTTCAAAGAACCTCGTTAGGTGCCTAACTACACAGCCGGCTTACCCCCTGAGGCATGGATTGAGAGTTATGAGATGGCCATGGAACTGTTGGAGGTTAGTGATGCTGCGTGTGCCAAATACTTCACCATGATGCTGGATGGGACGGCGTGTACTTGGTTAAAAGGGCTGCCTGCCAATTCCATCGGGTCATGGGATGAGCTGAAAACCCGGTTCATTCAGAACTTTAAAGATACGTGCAAACATCCCATGTCGATTGTGGATTTGGATGCTTGCGCCCAAGAATAGGGCGAGTCAACGACCCATTGGGTGCGTCGGGTCAAGGCTATCCTGCACTCATCGGATAACATCAATGCCGGCTCAGCCGTTTTGATGTTAGAGAAGAATTGTCGTTTTTTGCCTCTCCAATAGAAGCTGGGGCGGCTCAAGCGCGATTGCAATGATATGGGGCAGCTGATGGCAGCTCTAGTTAAATTGCCGACTCTGATAGTACCAAGGACCCCGAGTCTAATGATGAATATCTGGGAAAGAGAAAGAAGAGTGGCAACACCAAGGGTTAGTAGCATAACTCGGCGAGTCAGGGGGGCAATGGTAAGCGCAAGGCTGATACTAATTCAGATTTTGTGGCCAATACCAGTACGCAGAATAATGGTCAGCGTAGTAAGGGGAAGCCTCCTCCTTGGACTGGTGGATTAGGTGCTGAATCAGCCCTGCCCAAAGCATGGCACAAAGGAAATGCCATCAACCCACCTTTGGAAGGATTGTCAAATTATGAGGGAGTTCAAAAATTCTGATTTATTTCAAAACAATCATGGGCCGGGAGGCGGCTCAGGTGGTGCCGGTTCTCATGGCCCGGGTTACGGTGGTGGCGGCTCTAGTTCCGGCTTCGAGGGTCACCAAAACTATCAAGGTAATCAGGATGGTTACAATCAACAATCTTGTCAGGGGGTCAGCAGCAGCAGCAATCTGGATATCAAAGTCATCTGAAGCAGATGAATAGTGGGCAGTATCATGTCTTCACCACAAGTTTGTGCAAGCGGGACTAGAAGATCCACAAGAGGGCTGTGAATGCCGTTGAGCCGACAATTCCCCATTACTTGCGATGGTCTGAGCAACCTATTATGTGGAGTCGAGAGGATCACCCGCCCGGGGTTGATAATCCGGGTCACTTGGCTTTGGTGGTGGCGCCTCAAGTTGGTGGATACAAATTCACTAAGGTACTCATGGATGGGGGTAGCAGCATTAATATCCTTTATTATGATACTTTCCGTCGCATGGGGTTGACTGATAGAAATCTTAAGTTTTCCAGTACTGTTTTCCATGGAGTGGTGCCTGGTAAGTCGGCGTACCCTGTAGGCAAGATTGAGCTGGAAGTGGCCTTCGGAGATGAGCATGATTCCAGGGCCGAGAGGTTAACCTTTCAAGTGGTCAAGATTAGAAGCCCGTACCATGCTCTGTTTCGACGGCCGGCTTATGCAAAGTTCATGGCACGACCTTGCTATGTTTATCTGCAGCTTAAGATGCCGAGTTACAAGGGGACCATCATAGTGCATGGAAGTCAGAAAATAGCTTTGGAGTGTGAAGAAGGTGACGCTGCTTATGCTGAATCTGTTTGTGCAATAGAGGAGTTGAAGTTCTATAAAGACAATGTTGATCCGGCCGATATGACATCATTGAAAAAGCCAATGATAGAGCATGATCCGGTGTTGAAGTTTAAGTCGGCCGATGACACTAAACTAGTTGACTTTGTTCCTGGCGATTCATCCAAGCAGTTCAGTATCAATGCTAACCTGGATCCTAAATAGGAAAGCATGCTCATCGAGTTCATCTATGAGAACCAGGACATCTTTGTGTGGAAACCTTCTGACATGTCGGGTGTACCGAGAGAACTCGCTGAGCACACTCTTAATATTGTTCCAAAGTTTAAGCTGGTCAAGCAATTCCTTCGTCGCTTCAATGAGGAGAGGCGTAAGGCCATTGGTGAAGAGGTGGCCCGGCTCTTGGCGGCTAGGTTCATTGTTGAAGTTTTTCATCCTGAGTGGTTGGACAATCCGGTGCTGGTGCTTAAGAAGAATGGCACTTGGCGTATGTGTGTGGACTACACAAACTTAAACAAGGCTTGGCCGGCTGATCCTTTTGCCCTCCCTCGTATTGATCAAATAATTGATGCTACGTCGGGTTGTGAGTGTTTGAGTTTTTTGGATGCTTATTCTGGTTTTCATCACATCAAAATGGCAGTTAAGGACCAGGAGAAGACAACTTTCATTACTCCCTTTGGAGCCTTCTGCTATGTGTCTATGCCTTCTGGGCTCAAGAGTGCCCAGGTGACTTACCAGCGATGTGTGAAGAATTGTCTTCACAGTCAGATTGGGCACAATGTTCATGCTTATGTGGATGATATTGTGGTGAAATCCAGAGAGAAGGATACTTTGATAGATGATTTCAAGGAAACTTTCGACAATCTCTAGGTCTACAAGATGATGCTTAACCCGACCAAGTGCATTTTTGGTGTGCCAGCAGGCAAGCTTTTGGGTTTTTTGGTATCTAACAGAGGCATTGAAGCTAACCCGGAAAAGATCAAGGCCATTACCTCCTTGGCAAAGCCGGCGTGTATCAATGATGTTCAATGTTTGGCAGGTCGTATTGCTGCCTTAAGCTGGTTCATAAGCCGATTGGGTAAGAAGACCATACCCCTGTACCAGATGATGAAGAAAACAGATAACTTTGTCTGGAGTGATGCGGGCAATGATGCGTTTGAAGCCTTGAAGAAACAGCTAACTGAGCCACATTGCTCCCATTGATAAAGAACCGTTGTTATTATATGTGGCTGCTAACGCCCGGGCTGTCAGTGTAGCTGTTGTGGTGGAACAGAAGGAAGCAGGTAAGGAATATCCGGTTCAACGGCCAGTTTACTATATTAGTGAAGTACTCATTGAGTCCAAGAAGAGGTATCCGCATTGGCAGAAGCTTGTTTATGGGGTGTTCATGGCTAGTCGGAAGCTTAAGCAATATTTTCCGGGTCATCCCATCACTGGGGTTAGTTCTGCTCCCTTAGGGGATATTATTCAAAATAGAGAAGCCACAGGGTGGGTGGCCAAGTGGTCCATTGAGCTTGGACCTCATGGTTTAAAGTATGTGCCCCGCACGGCCATCAAATCTCAAGCACTTGTGGATTTCATCAATGACTGGACGGAACTGCAGATGCCTAAAGAGAAGCCAGATAACACATATTGGACTATTCACTTTGATGGATCCAGGCAATTGGAGGGCTCGGGGGCTTGAGTGGTCTTAGCTTCCCCTCGAGGTGACAAATTTTGTTATGTTTTAAGGTTGATGTTTCCCTGTACTAATAATGCAGCTGAATATGAAGCCCTGCTCCATGGTCTTCGGATGGCTAAGGATATGAGTTTAAGCCGTGTATGGTGCTTCGGCGACTCAGACTTGGTGGCTCAGCAAGTTTCAGGCAAATGGGATTCTAAGGATCCACTCATGGTGGCTTATCACCGCGAGGTTGATGCTATTGCTGGGCACTTCAAGGGTTATCAAGTGGAACACATCGATTGCAGGAAGAATGAGGCGGCTGCTTCGTTAAGCTGGCTAGGGTCCTAGCGTAAGCCGGTTCCACCTAACACTTTCTTGGATATTCTGCATAATCCTTCTATCAAATTGCCTATAGAGGAAGATCTGGTTATTGCTGACCTGGAAGCACAATTGGTGGCGGCTTGCTACGTCTTGAGCTTGCGTTGGTTTTCCTCGAAGAGGAGAGGGTGATGCAGCAAAGTGTAGCGTAAGTATTTCCCTTAGTTTTGAGAACCAAGGTATCAATCCAGTAGGAGGCTCCTCAAAAGTCCCACGCACCTACACAAACAAACTGAAAACTCGCAACCAACGCAATAAAGGGGTTGTCAATCCCTTCACGGCCACTTGCGAAAGTGAGATCTAATAAAGATAGTATGATAAGATAAATATATTTTTGGTATTTTGTAATATAGATGCAAAAAGTAAATATGCAAATAAAAGTAGATTGAAAGCAAATATGATAAGAGATAGACCCGGGGGCCATAGGTTTCACTAGTGGCTTCTCTCGAGATAGCATAAGTATTACGGTGGGTGAACAAATTACTGTCGAGCAATTGATAGAAAAGCACATAGTTATGAGATTATCTATGCATGATCATGTATATAAGCATCACTTCCATAACAAGTAGACCGACTCCTGCCTGCATCTACTACTATTACTCCACACATCGATCGACTCTTGCCTGCATCTAGAGTATTATGTTCATAAGAATAGAGTAACACATTAAGCAAGATGACATGATGTAGAGGGATAAACTCATGCAATATGATATAAACCCCATCTTGTTATCCTCGATGGCAACAATACAATACATGCCTTGCAACCCTTTCTGTCACTGGGTAAGGATACCGCAAGATTGAACCCAAAGCTAAGCACTTCTCCCATGGCAAGAAAGACCAATCTAGTAGGCCAAACCAAACTGATAATTCGAAGAGACTTGCAAAGATAACGCAATCATACATAAAAGAATTCAGAGAAGAATCAAATATTATTCATAGATAAACTTGATCATAAACCCACAATTCATTGGATCTCGACAAACACACCGCAAAATGAGTTTACATCGAATAGATCTCCACAAGAGAGGGGGGAAACATTGTATTGAGATCCAAAAAGAGAGAAGAAGCCATCTAGCTAATAACTATGGACCCGTAGGTCTGTGGTAAACTACGCACAACTCATCAGAGGGGCAAGGATGTTGATGTAGAGGCCCTCCGTGGTTGATTCCCCCTCCGGCAGAGTGTCGGCGAAGGCTCCAAGATGGGATCTCGTGGATACAGAAGGTTACGGTAGTGGAAATTGTGTTTCGTGGTGCTCCTGGATTATTTCGGGGTACGTAGGTATATATAGGAGGAAGAAGTACGTCAGTGGCCGCCCGAGGGGCCCATGAGACAGGGGGCGCGCCCTACAGGGGGGGGGGCGGCCTCCTGTCTTGTGGCTTCCTCGGAAGCTTCTTGACTTGCACTCCAAGCTCTCCGGACCACGTTCGTTCCAAAAATCACGCTCCTGAAGGTTTCATTCCGTTTGGACTCCGTTTGATATTCCTTTTCTTTGAAATACTGAAATAGGCAAAAAAACAGCAATATGGGCTGGGCCTCCAGTTAATAGGTTAGTCCCAAAAAATGATATAAATATGTAAAATAAAGCCCATAAACATCCAAAAGGGGTAATATAATAGCATGGAACAATAAAAAATTATAGATACGTTGGAGATGTATCACGGCTCTTCACGCAATCCCTGATTGGACAGTCCCATATTTGGCTTATATGACCCGGGGCGAGTTACCTGAGGATGAAACTTTGGCCAGGCAGATAACCCGGCGGTCTAAGTCAATGATAATTGCCAATGGCGAGTTACACCATCGCAGTGTCACTGGGGCATTTCAGCGTTGCGTCTCTCCTGAGGAGGGCCATGAGATTCTTTGCGAGATTCATGAAGGAGATTGTGGTCATCATGCTGGTTCAAAGTCTCTTGTGGCTAAAGCTTTTCGTCATGGATTTTATTGGTTGACGACTCATGTTGATGCAGAGGGTTTGGTCAGCAAATCTGATGGTTGTCAGAAATTTTCACGATGAGCTCATGTGCCAGCTCAAGAATAGAGGATCATTCCAATTACTTGGCTGTTTGCAGTATGGGGGCTTCATATGGTTGGACCTTTTAAAAGGTCCAAGGATAAGAAGACCCATCTGTTGGTGGTGGTTGACAAATTCACAAAGTGGGTCGAAGCAAAGCCGGTTAGTAAGTGTGACGCGGCAACGACGGTTCAATTCATCAAAAAGGGGATTTTCTGCTTTGGTTTTCCGCACAGTATTATGACTGATAATGGCACTAATCTGTCCAAGGGTGCTATGAAAGAATTTTGTCAATGTGAGCATATTCGGCTTGACGTGTCGTCAGTGGCTCACCCCCAATTAAATAGTCAAGCGGAAAGAGCAAATCAAGAAATTTTGAAAGGCATCAAGCCCCGGCTTATGGTTCCTTTGCAGAGGACGTCGGGTTGTTGGGTGGAGGAGTTACCTTCAGTGCTATGGAGTATCAATACTACCCCCAACAGATCTACGGGTTACACGCCTTTCTTCATGGTTTACGGAGCAGAGGCGGTTCTCCCTAGTGACATCCGTCATGACACGCCCCGTGTGGCGGCTTATGTTGAAGCTGATAATGAAAGAGCAGGTCAGGATGCACTTGACCTGTTAGATGAGGAGCGTGACCTTACAGCAGCTCGCTCGGTGATTTACCAATAAGATCTACATCGCTATCACAGCCGCCGGGTTAAGACCAGAACCTTTCAAGAAGGTGACTTGGTGCTCCAGCTAATCCAGGATCAAACTGACATGCATAAGCTATGCCCACCTTGGGAAGGACCCTTTGTGGTCATCAAGAATTTGAACAATGGGTCATACTACCTCATCAATGTTCAAGACTACAAGGACTCACATCAGTCGGAGGAGGAGACCAGCCGGTCGTGGAATATTGCTCATCTTCGGCCTTACTACACTTGAGCCACAGGCTCTTATGATGTACATATTTTTGACAATATATATATTATGATGATTATAATAAAGCTGACATCCCTGATAAAGCAGGGCCTCTGCCGTTTCATTTCCAAGAATAATGAGTCTTTTTCATCATAATTTCAATGGTCACTTGGGGGCTTCCTAATCGTATTCGAATCATAGCTATAAATACCCTCTTGATCAGCGCAATGCCAAACCTTATGGTCACTTGGGGGCTTCCTAATTGTATTCGAATCATAGCTATAAATACCTTCTTGATCGGTGCAATTCCAAACCTTATGGTCACTTGGGGGCTTCCTGATCATATTCGAATCATAGCTATAAATACCCTCTTGATCGGCGCAATGCCAAACCTTATGGTCACTTGGGGGCTTCTTGATTGTATTCGAATCATAGCTATAAATACCCGCTTGATCGGCTCAAGGCCACAAACCACTTGGGGGCTTCCTGCTCGTATTCGAAGCATAGCCATGCAATAACCCTTTTGGTCCAGCTTCCTGCTTGTATTCAAAGCATAGCCATGCAATAACCCTTTTGGTCCGGCTTCCTGCTCGTATTCGAAGTATAGCCTCGTTTTCTCGTTTTGCTTGGTTTTTTTTGAATATTTTTTCAGTTCATCTTGATACCATCTTGACATATATGGTTTAAAGGGTTTCAGGCCATGTAGCCTCAATTCTCGCAGCTCATATTTGAAGCATACCCGTGGTTTCTATTAACTCAGCCTGGCTTTAAGTCGCCAGCATAAGATGATGTTGAAGTACTTGGAAGTATTGGCTTCTGAGTTTCGGGTTATCACCCTTAGTGCATAGGTATCATAAGCCGACAGTACAATTCAATATCACAGGTATGATATTTTTGTTATGGTTATATCTAGTTGTGGCCAAAACGGCCCCATCTATAAACTATTTTAAACATCACTGGTTGTATATTGTGTATTATGACCCGCCCTACGGTAAACTGCCAAGGGCTCTTGTGATCTACTTGTGTGCAGGATAATTCTAAGTTTCATCTGCACAAATCAATGTCATGATAAAAGGATAATTATCATGTGGCGGCTCGACACTGTTAGGCAAAACATAAACATGCACGATGGCATGGCGGAGCAAAGTTTTTTCTAGCCTATTACATGACTCAAGGAACCAAAATGATTAAGTGTTTTTCAGAAGATCACATATATGAACCGCCCAACGGATCAATCTTCTTGGCTCTGATGACTTGAAGCTTCTGGATCATCCTTCCCCGCTTCTTCGTCCTCCTCTGTTGCCTAGAAGGTTGGTGATGACCAGTCAATGCCATTCAAGGCTTGGAATTCAACTTCATTATTAATAAGCTCGGACGGGTCAACTTGAGTAGCAAAAGTGTGCTTACGGATTGGGGAATGTGATCCATCACTTTATAAGCCGGCGTAGGCAGCTTCTGGTTTTCCATGTCATAAGCCGGTTTATATCTTGAAAGATCTATTTCATTGGCAATCAAGCTGGCAAGGGGACGTATCTCCTTCACGCAGGCGGCAAAGTCTTTCTTATCAAAAGGAGTGCCATTTTCTTTCAAGCTTGGATACCCGGTCGATATATCGGCCGGGTCTTGCTCTGGTAGCCATGCTTTGGCCCGTCTTAAGGCTGTCACAGCACCAGCTCTTGCGGATGATTGCTTCATCTCATTAAACCTCTTAGGCAGAACAGAAGGCTTCCTCAAGACCTCAACCAAGAGAGTAGGTGCTTGATTAGCCGGAGAAATTGTGGCCAGTATGTGTTGAGTCCCAGTATAGAGCTGCTCAACAGGTGTATAAATAGCCTTCAGCTTCACAAGCATCTCTTGGCTAAGATTTGTGCTCCTGGGACCTGAATAGTAATCATGGATGGGTTAGAGGCGGTTTATATCATCAAGGAAGAAATTCACAATTGATACTACCAAGGCGACTCACCAAAGATAGCACAAACCATCTGAGATACATGGCGTTTTAAGCCGGTAAGCTCAGTGGTCACCTCTTGAAGAGCCGCCTCCGCCTTTTCAGCCGGCTTTATCAAAGCGGTTTTCTCTTCAGCCCAGGTGTTTCTTTCAACCTCAAAGCTGGTCTTCAGTTTTTCCGTTTCAGCTACGCTATGGAATTTTAAGTCGGCCTTCTGGGTCTCAGATTCTTGCTGCTCCAGCCGAGTCTTCACATCAGTCAATTCTGATTGAAGTTGAGCAATGGTGGCCTGTACATACACAGGTTCAAAATCATGCTCAGATTGGGATTACAGAAATGAAGTCCCAAGCCTTTTGCAAGCAACAATGCTTGGCACTTGGGGGCTAATGCCTACCGAAAAACTATTCATACAAACGGCTCATGTGATTAAGTCCCGAGCACTTTGCAAGCAAGAGTACTTGGAACTTGGGGGCTAATGCATATTGCTTGTCTTTTTACTACTTTATGATGACCCATTTATGCCGCAAACGGTCACAGATGGCTCATGGGGGCTACACAAGTAAGTTCTTCTTTATACAAAGATACAAAGGACTGGCTCATTCATGCTGATTAAACCGGACCTTGGGGGCTACGAATTCAGTGTTAGTCATTACAGATCTACTTTAACCCGGATGGTGTATGTTGGGACCCCGATCCTAAGTCACACTGATCTAGCATGTAACACATCAGATCACTTTGCGGCCTCACGCACGGTATTCCCACGGGTGCCACCTTACCTGGCCCGGGACCGTTTGCTCCTTTTGGCTCACATATATGATTGTGTCGCTAGCATCCATATGACAGAGAACCCGGGCCGACATGACTAGTCGTAAACCCAAGGTGGCACAAACTTACAGGGACAGGCATACATGACCCAGCAACGAACGTGTGGGTCATCAACGAGTGAACCCGGGCTGTAGCAGCTGGGCTAATAGGACTCCGGACAATCCGGGCTGTAGTAGCTGGGCTAATAGGACTCTAGAGAATCTGGGCTGTAGTAGGCTAACAGGACACTGGTAGACACTGCGTGACATTTCCCCGAAGGGACAGACACAAGAACGAAGAAGGACGCATGCCGGCCATCCTAAGTGTTCCGGAGCAGTAGCAAGCTACCATGGCTCAGTGGAAGCACTAGGAGACATTTCCCCATAAGAGAGGCTACCAAGAATAAACCACTAGGTTGTCGGATCCCACACATAGCAATACACATTACACATACGCATAACATGCAAGTATGAGTTGTACAACATGGCATCACAACATAACTCAACAACTCATATAGATAAAGGCTCAGAAGAGCCATCATAGCATTTATTACAAACAGGGGTCACATGACCCAATGTTCAGAGCATACAAGCAACAAACAGAAGCATTACATGTCTGAGTATAGACACCTACAAATGAAAAAGGCTGAAGAGCCTGACTATCTACAACATCCGATAAAGATCATAGCTGAGGTACAAGCTACTTGTCGAAGTCCACGAGAACACTAGTAAGACCGAAGTCTCCGCTGCAAAAACATAAATTAAGCAACGTGAGACAAAGGTACTCAACAAGACTTACATCAGATCCTATCATACATGCATTTGTACCAAGAAGGTAATGTGGGGTTTAGTTGCAGCAAGCCAGCTTTGACTCAATGGCTATCCTGTTCTACGACTACGAGAAACTTCTTTGAGGTGTGACAGCGCACACGAGTCCACTAAACACCACACAATACACCACTATGGATTCAACCCCATCTCCCTACGAGAAGGTCATCCATAGCACTCACACTTGTCTTCAGCATTTTAGAGTATCCACTTCAAGTTGTCTATGTACCACGTAAGAATCCAGGAAGTTCATAACCGCGGACCTGGCTATTCGAATAGATCATGTTAATCCTGCAGGGGTGTACTTCTTCATAGACGCTCTCACACTTACCTCCATGTACACGTCATGTATCTCGGCAATGTTCAAGCGGAAGCCTGGTGAGGGTGTCGGCCACGACGTGACTAACCACACAAGAGTCTAGTCCAGGTTTATTGCCTATTTAGGTTCTATCCGCAAGGGAGTCCGGTCGAGGTTTCCATCACGGCCCCAAAAGATGTGTGCAGGGTTCCCGAGACCACCATCCGGGTGCCACTTGGTACACCAGGCCACGTGTGCCTAGTCTGTCCCAAGCCCACCCTGCCGGGTGCCACTTGGTAGAAAAATAACACTACCTACAAACACCAGAAACTAGTTGCGACTCCTGGACAGAGATCAGGTCGGTTAATAAGTCGAGAGGGGTCGAGTTACCGGAACCCAATGTGTGGTAGTATC
Organism: Triticum timopheevii; assembly: GCA_963921465.1. Taxonomy (NCBI): domain Eukaryota; kingdom Viridiplantae; phylum Streptophyta; class Magnoliopsida; order Poales; family Poaceae; genus Triticum; species Triticum timopheevii. The sequence continues at coordinate 130,537,351 of OY997271.1, read as the reverse complement.
TAGTCATTGCACAACATACACAGAACTCAGTGCTTAAGGACGGTTCCAGTGAGACAACCCACCATGTCCTCCTACATGGCCTCTCACCGCTACCTTTACCAAATCATGTTCACACACTTAACTCTCAGCATCAGAACATGGCACTGCACTCCAATTCATTCCCAATGAATCAGACCTGACACACTCTAAGCAATATCATGCCTGGCATGGTAGGAACACAACAATGGCTTCAATCAACTCCTACACATGCTAGTGGGTTTCAACTATATACTGTGGCAATGATAGGTCATACAGAGGAATGGGTTCAACTACCGCAACACAAAGTAGCAACTGAATATTTGTTGTCCTAATGCGATAATAGAGAGCAGGAGCGAGAGAGTAGGATTGTATCGGAATGAACAAGGGGGTTTGCTTGCCTAGTAGATCAACAGGGGGGCACTGCTCCTCAGATAGGTACTCTCGAGCACTCTCCGGAGCAGGACCTATCGAGAGGGAACGGTGTCGAAAATCAATACACAAACATATGCAACAGTATGATGCATGATCATGGCATGAAGATGTGATGTTGTTTGAGCTAATGCAACTAGTACTCATTTGGTTGAAGTCCATTTGAACCAAAGGTTCAAATGCAATTCCAATATAAGCTCTTATAAATGCCATTTATATGTTTTCACTTATACAGTAGGTATAAGTTAGTTTGTCATGCATGAAACTAGTATAGATGGATAGATTGAATTTATCTAATAATTTTTCATATATAAATTATTTCAATCTCAGCTACGGTTGAATTTCTATGAATTTTTGAAGTTTATATCATTTTCTGGAATTTCCTGATTTATTTTAAATCCAGAAAAGAATAACTGCATCAACACTGCATCATGCCTACGTCAGCAGGTCAAAAGCGTTGACCAGGTCAAACCTGACGTGTCGGGTCCACACGTCAGTGTCACAGGTTAAACAGGGGGGTTTAACTTATCCTAATTACAGGATTAGTGGCGTTGGGGCCCACTGGTCAGTGTCAGGGGTTAGGTTAGGTGGTGATTAGCACTAAGCTAATCATCTGACAATAGGGCCCACCTGACGGGCCGGCGAGGTCAAAGCGGTCAAACCCGCCGGTGTTTAGCCGCCGACGAAGCCGAACGCGGTGGAGGGGCACAGGATTCACCCTCCGGCGACCATTCGGGCAGCGGAGACCACGGGCGAGGAGCTGAGCCTCGTCCGCGTCGGTTGGAGCAAGCGGGAGGGCGGGAGGGTGCCGGAGCTCGCCGGAAATGAGCTCGAGGTGGCGGCCGATGCACGGCCAAGTGCGGGTGAGGGCAGTAGTGCATGGGGAAGCGAGCAGAGAGGCTCTACGGCCTCCTGGCGTCACCAGGAGCACGGTGACGCACGCGGTTGCGGGCTGCGGTGGCCAGGACGACGACGGTGACATGGACGGCGGCCAAGAACTACGGCCATGGAGGGGGAAGGAGCTACAACGTGCAAATGGCTAAACGGAGAGAGAGGAACGAAACAGAAGCTCACAGCGATCTCGACGGCGTTGTCAGCGAGCTCGGGGACGCACTGGAGACGGCTGGGCAGCGAAGACAATCTCCGGCGGCCGGAGATGAAGACCACAGCGATGGAGGCGCTCCAGGGCCTCCCGAGGCGCGTGGCTTGGTGGATTGGTAGCCGGCAACGTGGCGGAGCTTCTGAGCTTGTCGAAGAGGCGAGGCCGTGGCGGTGGGCGCGACAATGATGAGCGGCGGCGACGGTGGCGCTCGAGCGGGTCGAGAGAGAGGGATCTAGGGGAGGAGGGAGAACGAGAGAGAGTGAGAGAGGTGTGGGGCGGCGCGAGGCGTCGCGCGGGGCATCCAGGCGATGAGGGGGAGGACATGCAGGTAGGTGGCGTGGCGGCACAGCCGTGCGCGCGTGCCGGCCACACGCCTGGCCAACTGGCGCTAGGAGGACGACGACGCATGCACGGCCACACGCCTGGCCGACTGGCGCCAGGAGGACGACGGTGCTGGTGGGCTGGTCCAACTGGGCTGCACAGTGCTAGGCCAGCTGAGGCGCCAGATGGGTTGCAGGTGATCACAGGTAAGTTTTCCATTTTGTTTTCCTTTTTCTATTTTTCTGACAATTGTTTGATTTAATAAAAATATTAAACCATTTTATTTTCTTATGCCAATTTTTGTTGGAGCTAGTTATATTATTCCAGAGCTCCTCAACCACTAGCACAATTTTTGGACATATATTATATATATAACATATATATATATATCGAAAGCAAAATAATTACTGGATTAATCCAAATGGCCCAAAATAATTATTTATGAGCTCTCAAAAATATTGGTTTGAATTTTACCTCTGACCAATATTTTCAGAAAGCAACATGAACATTTTCTTGGACCCTTTTGGAGCAATTTTTATCTGAGTCATTTCCAGAAATGATTTTTGAGGGTTTCACAAATCCCCATTTAAAATTTAAATGGAATCTAAACATGATGCACACATGACTAGCTAGCCTTCAGCATACCAGAACTAGGGATGTGACAACTCGCCCCCACTTGAAAGAATCTCGTCCCGAGATTCAGGGGTTGACAGAAAGAAAGTGGGATACTCCAGTCGAAGACGATATTCTCGCTCCCAAGTAGCTTCTCTATCAGAATGATGAGACCACTGAACCTTGAGAAACTTTATGTTTTGACGTTGGGTGACACGCTCTGCTTGATCAAGAATGCGAACCGGGTACTCTCGATATGTGAGGTTATCTTGGAGATCAAGCGTTTCATAGTCCACTCCACGAATGGGACCTGAGAAGCAACGCCTGAGTTGAGAGACGTGGAAGACATCATGAACTCGAGAAAGATGTGGGGGTAGCTCCAACTGGTAGGCAACATCTCCTCGTTTAGCGAGAATGCGAAAAGGACCAATGCAACAAGGAGCCAACTTGCCCTTGATACTGAAACGATGGGTGCCCTTTAGAGGAGTAACCCGAAGGTAAGCTTTGTTGCCAACTTCATACGTCATTTCCTTATGATGACGGTCATAATGACTCTTTTGATGAGACTGGGCTGTTTTCAAATTCTCACGAATGATGCGGACTTGCTCTTCTGCCTCCTGGATCATATCTGGTCCAAAGAATTGTCTTTCACCGGTTTCTGACCAGTTCAAAGGTGTTCGACATCTTCGTCCATAGAGAATCTCAAAAGGAGCTTTCTTGAGACTAGATTGATAGCTATTGTTATAAGCAAACTCAGCGAAAGGAAGATATTTCTCCCAATCCATACTGAACGAGATAACGCAAGCTGTAAGCATGTCTTCGAGAATTTGATTGACCCTTTCCACCTGACCACTTGACTGAGGGTGTAAAGCGGTACTAAAGGAAAGATGGGTTCCCATGGTAGTTTGGAAACTCACCCAGAAATGAGAAATGAAAAGACTACCACGGTCTGAATTGATCTCTAGTGGAACACCATGAAGTGACACTATTCGAGAAATATATAAGTCAGCGAGCTAACTAGCCGTGATACTTTCTCGAACAGGTAGGAAGTGAGCCACTTCGTAAAGTCGATCCATGACTAGAAGATAGCATTATTCCCTCTCTTGGTCCTAGGAAAGCCGGTGATGAAGTCCATACCAACTTTATCCCATTTCCATTCAGGAATAGCTAAAGGCTGAAGGGTGCCAGCAGGTCTCTGATGCTCTGCCTTAACGCGATGACAAACGTCACAGTTAGCAATGAACTGAGCAATTTCTCTCTTCATCCTAGTCCACAAGAACCTCTGGCGTAGGTCCTGATACATCTTGGTACTACCGGGATGAATTGTGAGAGGAGATTCATGCGCCTCCTTAAGGATCAGTTATCGAAGATGCTGCTTCTTGGGGACCACCAGGTGGTTCCCAAAGAAAACAACACCTCAATCATCTATAGAGAAACTACTAGCAATACCCTTGGCAATGTTTCTCTTAATTCGGGTAATCCCCGTATCATGCTTCCGGGCTTCTATGATATGATCCACAAGAGTAGGTTTCGCCACCATGGTAGAAAGGAATCCATGAGGAGCAATGTGAAGGTTAAGCTTACAGAATTCCTCATGGAGAAGTGGTTGGCCTTGCTGCAACATGAGATTCTTGAAATAGGACTTTCGACTTAGTGCATCAGCCATGACATTGGCTTTGCCTGGGGTGTAAGTAATCCCTAGATCATAATCTGAGATCACCTCCAACCAACGTCTTTGCCTAAGGTTCAAATCTGGTTGGGTGAAGATATACTTGAGACTCTGGTGCCCGGTGTAGATCTCGCAACGTTTACCAAGAAGGTAGTGTCGCTAGGTCTTGAGTGCATAGACTACGGCTGCAAGCTCTAGATCATGTGTAGGATAATTCTCCTCATGTGGATGCAACTGTCGAGATGCATAGGCAATCACATGAAAATCCTGCATAAGAATGTAACCTAGTCCCTGACGTGAGGCATCACAGTAGATAACAAAGTCCTTCATGAAATCCAGTGGCACAAGTATGGGAGCAGAAGTCAGGCGTCTTTTCAGTTCTTGAAAACTGTACTCACACTGTGGGGACAACTCGAACTTTTTATCCTTCTTGAGAAGTTCCGTGAGGGGTTTGGCTTCTTTGGAGAAGTTTTCAACAAAGCGGCGACAATAACTGGCTAGACCAAGGAAACTCCTAACTTGTTTAACTATTTGAGGTGGAGTCCTGTGACAGCCTGGTTTTGCCCCTCTTCTTTGCTTGATTTTCAGTTGGTTTGAATTTGAAATTTGGAGCTTTGAATCTTTTCATATGGACTTAACCACTTGGGTACCCCTTGTCTTTCACCCAAGTGCCTCATTTATCTCTCTAACCATCATTCCCTCTCTGGTTCATCTCAAAATAGTAGTTGGAATATTTTTCTTTAATGAAAAATATTCTTTTTACCCTCTTAAACCCTAGCTAGCTCAATGTGCTCCAAAGCAAACCCAATTTTTCTTGCCCATAAAATTCTGAGAAAAATCCCAATTATTCTTTGAACCCTAGGGCACCTTTCTGAGCAAAAATATTTCATCACTTTTTGGAATATTTTGGCTACAGAAAATATTTGTTGTTCTGGACAGAAATGGTAGTTTCTACAGCAACTACCATTTTACTTGCTCCATCGTAGCTGGTTTTTCTTGTCAATCATCACCTTAATAGATGATTGCTAGCCTCCAAAGCCCATCCCTCAACTCCTAGTGGTTTGACCAAAGTAAGCTCTCAAAGTTACTGTCCAGAAACTTACCGGGAGTGTGAAATCATTTCTACTGCACCTGAAACCAAACCCAAGCATGGTAACGATTAAAACTACCACGAACAACAAGCTAGACATGAATTTTGGGCTTAGGTCGGGCTGAGGTCATAGTTCACGCGGTGACCGCGTTCGTCCAAGCGTGCTGGCATGCAACCGACGTGCTCTGAGTGCCGCCGAGCGCTCTGTTGTGCGCGTGCTCGTTGCCCCGCCTGCCTGAGCGTGCCAAACCATGCCACAATCATCGTCCAAACCCCCTTAACTCCGCCCTGGCACTTGCCAATGCCGGAGCTCGCCGCACTGGGCACGGGCGCGGTCCGGCCAACGCAAGAGTGCAGAGCGCATTGTGCTCGTCGCCTTCCTCTCGCCCCAGTGCTCGTCCCCGTTCGCCAACAGTTCCCGTGTGAGCTGCGTCTTCTTCTCCCCCTCTCACTGATGCCGTTCGTCGCCGGGCGCTGCGGCCAGGTGTCCACTGGCGGAGCCCAAAAGCCCCTCGACGCTCGGCTATAAATAGCGCCTTCCTCCGCCCCCTCGAGCACCATCCACCACTCCCACACACTCCACAAGCACGTAGAAAGCCGTAGCCTGGCCGGGCAGGCCGCGGGCCGCCGTCCCCGAGCTCGAGCTTGTTGGCGATCCCCTCGGGTCATCTCCGCAGCTCCAGCCCCTCCTAGGCCTGGGCAACCCCTCCAGGGCCTCCACCACTCTCCGGTGGTGCCGTTCCGCCTGGTTGGAGCCCCTGGAGTCGCCTCCGTTCGCCGTCGTCTTCGTCTCTGGTGACCTCCGCTCTCTACCTCCGCTGGAGAGGCTGATTCCGGCATCGCCCGACCACCCCTAGCTACTCTACGAGCACGGGCAGGTGCGCCTCCATCTCCTCTCTTGATCCATCCCTCTTGTTTTGTCCAAGCAGCCCTCATCGCCGGCATGCGCTCCGGCAAAGTTGCGCCGTCCTCTATTTCCCTCTCCCCCTCCACCTCACCTGACTAGCGGGGCCCGCTAGTCAGCCATTCAGTACGCGCGTGAAGCGGTACGAGTTGTGGCGCCCTGAGGCTTTACGCCTTCGACGTCACCCCCCCAGTCTGTTTATTTAAATTCAAATTTTATTAAATCCAGAGAGCTTCAAACAGCCACAACTTTTTAACCATAAGTCCAAATGAATTGATTCTTTTTGCATTGTGTTCTTTGTACAGAAATCTAACAGCTCACCAGAGATGGGATTTCCCCCTGCTGTATAGATTTTCTGGTGAATTTTATAAGGTTTCTTGATGATTTCTTTTTGTGCTTTTAAATATTTTCAGAGGGTGAGGCTTGTCTTGAGGATCACCAGGAGGCTTGTGAACCTCATGTGCACTAAGGCAAGCCACATCAACATTTTCATGGTGCCATTACAATATTTGTGATTTTCTACTTGAATGAATAATTAAATCCATGCATTTAAACCTTTATTATGTTATTTATATTCTGTTAATGGCTTGTTTTGGTTAATATGCTTGAGTTACAGAAAGTTTGAAGTTAACTTAGTTGGTAAGGAAACTAGGATTTATATTTGAGTGAGGAAAGAATAATATGGCTATGGATATAAATAATTAGTGGAGTTATTTTCTTGCATGAGTAAAAATGATAAAATTTGCTAGAAAATATTTTGTTTAAAGTGAGGTTTAATCTTAACCAGAGAAGTGTCATGAGTTATTGATGTTGATGCTTAGTGTCGATATAGTTGACTCAGTCATTTCTATTGATATGTGATGCATATGTTAGTGTTGATTGTCCTGGCATTGTGACACCGGTTATTTTCACTTTAAGTTGAACCTGATAATAACTCAACTTGAATATATTGTTGACCGGGTCATGGTGCCACTGAATTGAGTTTTTCCTAGTGCAACCACATTTGCCTTTATGGGAAGGCCTTTATTCGGTCCGTTGTCATGCCTCTGGTCGGTGCCTCCAACTAGGGAAGGTTATGGGCGTGCGGTACCCTGGCCCGGTAAGCAGACATAACCTTGTGTGCCCGTTGTTGAGTTTATGGTACCGGGTCCCCGTGTGGGATCGTTTATGCTTTGGCCACGACAGTGGTCGTTGTGTCTTTGGTAGACACAGGGCCACCCAGGACTAGCCCGATGGGGAGTGAGTCGGAGTGGCCGGGAGAGTGTCATGGCAATGGAGGGGTTTCGTCGGAATGCCGTTGGTCCACCCGAATGGGAGTGCGAGGCCATGGGTTCCGTGGTGTGGGTACAGTGCACTACCTCTGCAGAGTGTATTAATCTATCGATAGCCGAGTCCACGGTCACGGACACGCTCGGAAGTAGGTCACACCATGGGTCAACATTTAAATAAATCTTGCACACTAAGTTATGAACTTTGCACTATTGATGATGGCGAGAAGGCCATCATGTTGTTTAGACCAAGTGTTGGTCGTGGTTGTGATCGCCGGAAGGATCACCGTTTAAGATCAAATATTGGTCGTGGTTGTGATCGCCGGAATGATCACGAGATGCCTCTAGATAATGCCTTGAGGTTGGTACGGTTGTGATCCAAGAGTGATCACGGTTGGTAAGCTAGTCCGAGGGACTTTTATCACAAGAGCATGAACACAGCATGTGGGATACATTGTTGCATTCTTATAAATTGGTTAATTATCATGATATTGTTTGTCATTATGTTTATGCTTGTTGTGAGCTTGCAAGTACATTCAATGAACTGACCTGGCATGTCATGCCAGATTTTAGGAAAGTATCATTGGAAAGGAGTGATGTCCGAGTCTAGATCGTGTCCACGTCGGTTCCCCTGTGCTATGGAGTTCTGCTACAACGTTGTTCCGCTGCCGTGTAGTTGTTATGATCGAGGCCCCTTTATGTTCACTAAATAATGTACATATTGTTCAGCCACACCGTGTGTGCCGCTTGGCCTTACCACCTATTGTAATATAAACTCTGATCCGCTAGCATCATTAAAGCGGTGGTTTTCTGTACCAAGATGTTGTGTGACAAGGTCTCCCGGCTGGCAATGCATGGTAAACCGGTTGCTCTGAGCCGGGGTGCCACAAGTCCAATCAAGAACGGCCTTGACTCTCTAGGGATTGACAGTAGTGCCCTTACCAGAGATCACGTGGCCTAGGTAGGTCAATTCTGGCAACCAAAATTCCCACTTGGAGAACTTGGCATAAAGATGGTGCTCTCTGAGTTTTTCTAACACAAGTCTAAGATGTTCGGCATGCTCTTCCTTGTTCTTCGAGTAAATATCATCGAGGTAAACCACGACGAACTTATCTAAGTACTCCATGAATATCGAGTTCATCAAGCGGGAGAAAGTGGCTGGGGCGTTGGTTAGACCGAAGGACATGACGGTGTACTCGTACTAACCATAACGAGTGACAAAGGCCGTCTTGGGGATGTCCCCGTTTCTGATCTAGATTTGGTGGTAGCCTAACCTCAAATCCATCTTGGAGAAGACTGAGGATCCAGCGAGCTGATCATACAGGTCGTTGATCCTGGGAAGCGGATATTTGTTCTTTATCGTGACCAAATTAACGGGACGATAATCTACAACCATCCGGTCCGTACCATCTTCTTGACGAAGAGGACGGGGCAAGCCCAAGGAGAAGAACTAGGATGGATGAAACCCTTTTGCAAGGACTCATCAAGTTGTTTCTTAAGCTCGGCTAGTTCTAAGGGTGCCATTTTGTAAGGTCTCCTAGAGATTGGAGTGGTTCCTGGGATAAGATCTATGACGAACTCTACATCTCTGTCAGGTGGAACACCTGGCAGTTCCTCTGGAAAGACATCCGTAAAGTCACAGACTACCGGGATATCTTTAAGGTCTGGAAGAGAGCTGGCATTAAGAGAATAGAACTGACGCTTTGCAACTCTAGAGGAGACAGTGACTATCTTGCTGAAGGGTGTGTAAGCTGAACAGACCCGGTGTAACATTCAATCTTGGCATGATGGGCTGTCATCCAGTCCATACCTAAGATGATGTTAATATCCGAGGACTTGAGGGCTACAAGTGATGCAAGGAATACAAGTCTATCAACAAGGACTTCATTTCCATAGCTTATTCTGGTGGTTTTCCATCTAGACCCTGGGGTTTGGACTTCAGGCGGAGTTGGCATATCACAAAATGACATGTCGTGCAAACGAGCATAGCCTTCAGAAATGAAAGAATGAGATGCTCTAATATCGAATAGAGCCAATGCTGGATGGCAATTGACTAGGAGTGTACCAAGAACGACATCCGGATCATCATGAGCATTTTTGTCTGAGACGTGATGCACACGTCCACATTCAGTGCGAGCTGGCTTGGCACTGATCATCTTGCTTGATGGCTTAACACAACCAAGAGACTTCTTGGGCTGGGGTGGAAAATAACTAGTCTGAGAGCAGTTACGTGCACAGTGTCCTGGCTTCCCACATGTGAAGCAAGTTCCTGAAGTTGGACGTGGACCCGCACTGACAAGCGGTCTACCAATAGGCCTGGGTGGAGCATACAACTGAGCTGGGTGAGGCAGCACATAAGATGGTCTTGGTGAATAACCGGAAGGAAGAGCGGAGTTTGGAACCCAAATCCGGCGTTTCTCAGAACTAGAACGAGATGAAGATCCCAGATCATGGCTGTGCTTACGAGACTCCTCGTAAGTGAGCTGATCTGTCTCTGCATTAATGGCCTTGTTCACAAGAGCTTGGAAGGTATCACAATGATGCAGGTGGAGATCACGACACAACTTGGGGTTGAGACCCTTCCGGAACCTAGCCTGCTTCTTGGCGTCCGTGGATACCTCCTCTGTGGCATAGAGGGCGAGGTTCTCAAACTCTATCCAGTAAGCATCAATAGCCAACTTACTCTGGGTGAAACTACAGAACTCTTCTCTCTTGCGATCGATGAGGGCCTGAGGAATTTGATGCTCGCGAAAAGCCTCAGTGAAATCTCTCCAGGTGGGTATCTGGCCAGCTGGAAGCATAGCCTCATAGTTCTGCCACCAAAGACTAGCAGTACCTTCCAGGTGGTATGTAGCATAGGTGACCTTGTCATCCTCAGCTACGTTCGCTGAACATAACTTATGAGTGATGCTACGGAGCCAGTCATCTGCATCTAGTGGCTCGATGGAATGATTAAAGGTAGGTGGGTGCAAACCAATGAAGTCCTGGATGGAAGCGGACTCTTTGGACTGATGTGCGGTGTTCACCTTGATACGTGCCCACAAGAGGTTACACTCACGCTTGTTCCTCTCCATCTCTAACATGAACTCTGCCAACAAAGGCTGGTCGGGAGGATCCTCATCCCTACCATCTCCGTGATTCTGGATATGAGCAATGGAACTTCGCTTAACTGATGACATCCTGAGAAACAAAACCAAGGATGGAATCAGCATCAACTATAAACTGCAGAATGTAGGACAAGGAAATTAGTATCTCTCGAACTCCTAGGGCAATTCCGGCAGCATAACAGCAGTAAAAGGCTCAAAATGAGGCATCTTACTAACAATGGGGTAGTACAACAACTCAACATCACCACTCTAGGCTCTGAGAAAATACTAAACAGACACTACTAGGGAAAAGCCTAGCAGCAGCGCGGGTTTTAGACCTATCAGTAGCGCGGGCAGGAGCGCTACTAATAAGGCGCTACAGCTAATGCTTAGCAATAGCGCGCCTAGACCCACGCTACTGCTAAATTGACTTAGTAGTAGCGCTTCTTCAAAGCAGCGCTACTGGTAGTTAGTAGTAGCGCTTCTCCTTTCCCGCGCTACTACTATTATTTAGTATTTTATTTCTTTTTTATTTCATGTTGTATTCATACACCTTTACACAAGTTTTCATACAACAGGAATTTAGAGATTGTTTTTACATCATAATGAGTTATTACATCATGGGGTGAAAGAACCGTGGACTAGTTTCAAGTGGATGTCCATCCACTTGAAACTAATCCGCGGTTCTTTCACCCAATGATATAATAATATCATCATCATCATATCATTACCAACTTATCATCATAATACATCATTGTCATATAACACCTCCTCAAGATCATCGTTTTCATCATTGACATCACATAACACCTCCTCAAGATCATCATTATCAACTCTAACACATTACCACATAATAAACATATTGTACCTCATAGGACCTATTACATTCGATTAAGACCTACTACATTTTCTAAGGTAGAATAGCAAAAAACAAGATAGCCCCTGACTCTCCATTATGGAGAATGGAGATTAGCCTGTCTCCAATTCTTGCCTTTCGCTGAATGTTACTTCCAAGAACCTCCTTGCGAATGTCCATACATTTCTTCCATTCTTTGATGAACATGTGTCCACGGGTTTTAGAAACCCGATATGCACAGGTGAGCTCCATAGGTTTACCTGGCAGTATGTTCAGAACTGAGAGGCGACCATGCAGAGACATCAGATGAGGCACACAATCCATCGGGAGTTTCTGTTGAAAAACATGATAATAACTTCGTAGTTAGCAATGATGTACTAGTTTTAGAAGTATGCAAAAGATGCACGGATGTCATAATAGTAAAAAATCTTACCAGGGTATCTCCAGAGAAGTTACCGTGGTTCAACACATGCACTAGTGGCACGTATTCACCATAATTTGGAGGAGTTCGATAATAATCATTGTAATTCTCAAGACGAGTACAAAATGTGATCAGATGAATTTTCTCCTTATACGTTAATTTGGTGCCATCGGTGTAGTGGGTTTTATCTACCATCTTCCGCACAGTCTTTGAAGAATCAAAATAAGGTATCAATGGAAATAAGCTATCAACTATTTTGAAATAAACAATATAAATTAGTTAATAACTATGTTTGAGAAACTCACATAGCGGTACAATCGAAAGCGTATCAACAAGGACCCAAATGTCCATATTGTCTTGCTTGATGTCAGGATCACCAAGATCCATGGTGACAATCATACCCTCATAAAAACCATACATTTTGCAAAGTGCTTCCCAATTTTGGCAACCAAAATGGGTTACTCTCTGAGCATTGCACAGATTAACTTCAAAATCCATATCATGATGGGTCCTTAGGTGTATTTTCTTTGTTTCGAAATTTTCATGGTCTTCAAAACCCATCCTCTCCAAGACATAGTGTCTTGCATGGCATGGGATAAGCTAGTCGAATTGTAAAATATGAAAATTAGACGTTGAAATAGTTGAAGTCATGCTTAATTACGAAAAAAACACTTGTCGTTGTTGCGTACCGTTTCACAATCGAAGGTCTCCTCGAGCTTAATGCTTAAGCGCCGATCTTCGTCCAGCCGAACGAACCTGTCGCACATACCTCCATCGTCGTGGCACCAGCTACACTCCCCCGGGAGACTGTCGTCGTCCGAGTACGACATTTCCTACAATCATAATTCAAAGATTAAACTTGTACATATTCTAGCACAAGTCATGCCAGAATTCACGAAAAAATTCGGCATGACCTTTGCTAAAAAAGGACATATCGAGCACCTGAAATTTGCTGGAATGGGAATTAATCAACACTCCGGCAAAACATAGGCCACTCGGAGATGTAAACTGAACATGAACGGCCACTTGGGCAACCACATATCCTATTTGAGCAACAACACAAGATATACAAGGATATTTGGCTGGTCTCACCTTGATGTCGGAGGGAGTTGGTGACTGGGACAACGGCAGGGATGTTGGAGGGGGTCGGTGACGGCGACGACGGTGGTGACCTGAAACCATATAAGTTATCACTAATACATCCTGAATAATTGCTTAAACTAAAAATAACAACAAATATGACATGTTCAACTAGTTTTGTTAATTCAAATAGTTCTTACTAAATATAAACTTACTATAAATAGAAAAAACTAGTTCTTTCTAAAAATAAAGTAGTTCAACTAGTTATATTAATTATCTTACTAAAAATACATTAGTTCTATTAATTCAACTAGTTCAACTAATTTATTAATTTACTTACTAAACTAGTTCAACTACAACTAAAGTAGTTCAACAACCACTACTAGTACTAAAAATCTAGTACTAAATAAGCAACATCTAGTACTAGCTATGAACCCTAAATTAACATCTACTACTACTAAATCTAGTACTAACTAGTGGCAGGGGGTGGGGGCGACGGAGAGGTAGCTAGGGGCGGCGAGGTCGACGGTGGTGGGAGGAGGGCTGTCGGCGGAGGAGGGAGGAGGGGTGGCCGCAGGCGGAGGGAGGAGGGTGGCGGCGGAGGAGGGAGAGGCGGCCGCAGGCGGAGGGAGGAGGGAGGAGGAGGGAGGAGGGACGGAAGGAGGGGAGTACCTCGGCGGCGGACGGACGAAGGTGGCGGCGGCGGCGATGCACGACGATGGTTATCGGCACACGGGCGAGAGTGAGAGTGTGGGTGAGGGCCGGTCGTGCGCGTGGGGATAAGGTAGGGATAGTTGTAGCGCGTTTGCCAAAACGCGCTACAGCTAATCTGAATAGCAGTAGCGCTTTCCATATAAACCGCTACTGCTAAGTGTAACTATACAAAAAATACATCAATGCAAAAATACATTGGCCATCAATGATCTTTTTGTGTACAATCTGAATTGTCAATATGAGTCGCCTCCGGTAGAACCGGAGAGGACAGTGAAGACCAACTGGTTGTGGTAGTTTCTGAAATAACAAATTTAAGGTGGTAAACACCCTGTTCACGGAGCGAGGTGGGACTAAACTTGTGGGCTGATCTTAGCAGTAGCGGTTTTCCTAGAAGCGCGCTGCTGCTAACTTCTATAGCAGTAGCGCTGTTCTGTACAGAGCGCTACTGCTATAACTAGCGGGGGGCGAGGTCATGGCAATTATAGTAGTAGCGCGGTTTGTGGTGGACGCGCTACTGCTATTTTGCTGTCAGCAGCGAGTTTTGCTGAAACGCGCTGCTGCTAAATAGCAGTAGTGTGGTATTTTGAGGAGCGCCGCTGGTAAGATTCTGTGTATAGGCTTTTCCCTAGTAGTGAGACTACACCAGAGGTACTAGAAAACTGGGGTATGACTTTGATCAACCAATCCTATGGAACTACGGAGTAGTAAAACATGATCCTGATAGACAGAAGAGAAAGCCAAGTTCCTTAACCCCGGAGGAAAAATATGATGACTCAGATCAGAAGGCCATGACATATAAGGAGTAAAAAGAGCCTTACGTTCCTTCGCACAATCAATTCCCTTACATAACTAAAGAATTTCTAGACTCAACTTCGACCAGTTCGGTTTGGTAATCAAACAGGCAGTTAGGCTCTGATACCAAAGCTGTCAGGACCCCGATCCTAAGTCACACCGATCTAGCATGTAACACATCATATCACTTTGCTGCCTCACGCACGGTATTTCCACGGGTACCACCTTACCTTGCCCGGGACTGGTTCTGCCTTTTGGCTCACGTATATGATTATGTTGCTAGCATCCATATGACAGAGTACCCGGGCCAACATGACTAGTCGTAAACCCAAGGTGGCACAAACTTAGAGGAACGGGCATACATGACCCAGCAACAAACGTGTCGGTCATCAACGAGTGAATCCGGGCTGTAGTAGCTGGGCTAACAGAACTCCAGAGAATCCGGGATGTAGCAGCTAGGCTAACAGGACTCCGGAGAATCCGGGCTGTAGCAGGCTAACAAGACTCCGACAGACACCGCATGACATTTCCCCGAAGGGACAGACACAGGAACGAAGAAGGACACATGCCGGCCAGCCTAAGTGTTCCGGAGCAGTAGCAAGCTACCATGGCTCAGTGGAAGCACTAGGAGACATTTCCTCATAAGAGAGGCTACCAAGAATAAACAACTAGGTTGTCAGATCCCACATATAGCAATACACATTACACGTACGCATAACATGCAAGTATGTGCTGTATAACATGGCATCACAACATAACTCAACAACTCATATAGATAAAGGCTCGGAAGAGCCATCATATCATTTATTAAAAACAGGAGTCACATGACCCAACATTTAGAGCATACAAGCAACAAACATAAGCATTACATGTTTGAGTACAAACACCTACAAATGAAAAAGGCTGAAGAGCCTGACTATCTACAACATCCGATCAAGATCGTAGCTGAGGTACAAGCTACTTGTCGAAGTCCACGAGAACACTAGTAAGACCGAAGTTTCCGCTGCAAAAACATAAATTAAGCAACGTGAGTACAAAGGTACTCAGCAAGACTTATATCAGATCCTATCATACATGTATTTGTATCAAGAAGGTAATGTGGGGTTTAGTTGCAGCAAGCCAGCTTTGACTCGGTGGCTATCCTGTTGTACGACTAAGAGAAACTTCTTTGAGGTGAGACAGCGCACATGAGTCCACTAAACACCACACAATAAACCACTGTGGATTCATCCCCGTCTCCCTACGAGAAGGCCATCCATAGCACTGACACTTGTCTTGAGCATTTTAGAGTTTCCACTTCAAGTTGTCTATGTACCACGTAAGCATCCAAGAAGTCCATAACCACGGACTCGACTATTTGAATAGATCATGTTAACCCTGCAGGGGTGTACTTCTTCACACATGCTCTCGCCACTTACCACCATGTACACTTCATGTATCTCGGCAACCTTCAAGCGGAAGCCTGGCGAGGGTGTCGGCCATGACTTGACTAACCACACAAGACTCTAGTCCAGGTTTATCGCCTATTCGGGTTTTATCCTCAAGGGAGTCCGGCCGAGGTTTCCATCACGGCCTCAAATGATGTGTGCAGGGTTCCCAAGCCCACCATCCGGGTGCCACTCGGTACACCAGGCCACGTGTGCCTAGTCTGTCCCAAGCCCACCCTGTCGGGTGCCACTTGGTAGAAAAATAACACTATCTACAAACACCAGAAACTAGTTGCGACTCCGGGACAGAGATCAAGTCGGTTAATAAGTTGAGAGGGGTCGAGTTACCGGAACCCAATGTGTGGTAGTAACTAGTCATTGGACAACATACACAGAACTCAGTGCATAAGGACTATTTAAGTGAGACAACCCACCATGTACTCCTACATGGCCTCTCACCGCTACCTTTACCAAATCGTGTTCACACACTTAACTCTCAGCATCAGAACATGGCACTGCACTCCAATTCATTCCCAATGAATCAGACCTGACACACTCTAAGCAATATCATGCCTGGCATGGTAGGAACACAACAATGGCTTCAATCAACTCCTACACATGCTAGTGGGTTTCAACTATATACTGTGGCAATGATAGGTCATACAGAGGAATGGGTTCAACTACCGCAACACAAAGTAGCAACTGAATATTTGTTGTCTTAATGTGATAATAGAGAGCAGGAGCGAGAGAGTAGGATTGTATCGGAATGAACAAGGGGGTTTGCTTGCCTGGTAGGTCAACAGGGGGCACTGCTCCTCAAACAGGTACTCTCGAGCACTCTCCGGAGCAGGACCTACCGAGAGGGAACGATGTGGACAATCAATACACAAACATATGCAACAGTATGATGCATGATCATGGCATGAAGATGTGATGTTGTTTGAGCTAATGCAACTAGTACTCATTTGGTTGAAGTCCATTTGAACCAAAGGTTCAAATGCAATTCCAATATAAGCTCTTATAAATGCCATTTATATGTTTTCACTTATATAGTTTGTATAAATGGGTTTGTCATGCATCAAACTAGTACAATTGGATAGATTGAATTTTTTGCATAATTTTTCATATATAAATTATTTCAATCTGAGCTACGGTTGAATTTCTATGAACGTTTGAAGTTTATGTCATTTTCTAGAATTTCCTGATTTATTTTAAATCCAGAAAAGAATAACTGTGTCAACACTGTGCCATGCCTGCGTCAGCAGGACAACAACGCTGACCAGGTCAAACCTGACGTGTGGGGTCCACACGTCAGTGTCACAGGTTAAACAGGGGGGGGGGTTAACTTATCCTAATTACAGGATTAGTGGCGCTAGGACCCACTGGTCAGTGTTAGGGGTTAGGTTAGGTGGTGATTAGCACTAAGCTAATCACCTGACAACGGGGCCTACCTGATGGGCCGGCGAGGTCAAAGCAGTCAAACCCACCGGCGTTTAGCCGCCGCGAGGCCGAACACGGCGGAGGGGCACGGGATTCGCACTCCGGTGACCATTCGAGCGGTGGAGACCACAGGCGAGGAGCTGAGCCTTGTTTGTGTCAGTTGGAGCAAGCGAGAGGGCGCGAGGGTGCCGGAGCTTGCCGAAAACGAGCTTGAGACGGCGGCCAGAGCATGTCCAAGTGCGGGTGAGGGATGCGGTGCACGGGGAAGCAAGCAGAGAGGCTCTACGGCCTCCTGGCGTTACCAGGAGCATGGTGACGAGCGTGGTTATGGCTGCGGTGGCCAGGGCGACAGCCGCGACATGGACGGCGGCAAGGAACTACGGCCATGGAGAGGGATGGAGCTATGGCACGCAAACGGCTAAACGGAGAGAGGGGAATGGAGCAGAAGCTCACAGCGATCTCGATGGCGTCGTCAGCGAGCTTAGGGACGCACTAGAGACGGCGGGGCAGCAAACACGATCACCGGCGGCCGGTGATAATCCCCAAGTGCAGGGAATCATCTTAGCAATTCCCAAAGGTGGAACTGATAAGTATGGAGTATCGAACCCACAAGGAGCTAAAGGTAAGATCAATATTCTCTCAAGCCCTATCTGCCACTGATACGACTCTACGTGCACCGAACGTTTGCTTCCAACTAGAAACAAGAAATAAAACTGTGTTGTGGGTATAAAGAGGATAACTTTGTATGATATCGGAGAGCTAAAACATAAAAGTAGGTGCTGTTATCATAAAGTTAGAATATAATGCTAAATATTATAAATAGCGAGTGTGGAATAATGGTGGATCGGTGTGCGGAATTGTCCTAGGCAATTGTTAACAAGACCGGTGATCACTATTGGAGTTTCATATGAGGGAGAGGCATAAGCTAACATACTTTCTCTACTTGGATCATATGCACTTATGATTGGAACTCTAGCAAGCATCCGCAACTACTAAAGACCATTAAGGTAAAACCGAACCATAGCATTAAAACATCAAGTCCTCTTTATTCCCATACGCAAAAATCCCTTTTACTCGGGTTTGTGTTTCAGTCACTCACCAACCCACTATAAGCGAATCATGAACGTATTTCAACACCCTACAGCGGGAATCCCTCACGCTTGCACGACACGGAGGGCACCATAGGACAGCATCAAAGTAAAACATACAACTCATACCAATCTAGATCATCAATCAACCCAAAGACAAAAGATATCTACTCAAAACATCATAGGATGCCAATACATCATTGGATCATAATATGTGGCATAAAGCACCATGTTCAAGTAGGGATTACGGCGGGGTGCGGCAGAGTGGACCACGTAAAAGAGATGAGGATGGTGATGATGATGGTGATGTTGATGAAGAAGATCACCGCGGCGATGATTCCCTCCTGATGGAACTCCGATGCCACCAAGAGAGAGTAGGAGAGGTTATACCCCTTGTGCTTCCTCCTCCATGGCTTTCCCCCTCTGGTCCTTGGCCTTCATGGCGATGATGGCCCCTCCGAGATCCTCCTCCATGGCCTCCGGTGATGATGGCCCCTCCGGCAGGGTGCCGGAGAGGGCCTAGATTGATTTCTCGTGGCTACAGAGGCTTGCGGCGGCAGAACTTTCGATCTAGGTTATTTCCCAAAGGTTTCTGTATTTATAGGAATTTTTGGCGTAGGTTTCATGTCAAGGGGATCTCCGGGTTGTCCAAGAGATAGGGGGGCGCGCCCTAGGGGGTGGGCGCGCCCCCCACTCTCGTGGGCAGCCCGGGACTCTTCTGGCCCAACTCCGATGCTCCGTGGCCTTCTTTTGGTCCATAAAAAACATGAAAAATTGGCACGTCAATTGGACTCCGTTTGGTATTCCTTTTCTGTAAAACTCAAAAACAAGGAGAAAACAGAAACTGGCACTGGACTCTAGGTTAATAGGTTAGTCCCAAAAATCATATAAAATGGCATATAAATGCATATAAAACATCATAGATGGATAATATAATAGCATGAATACTTCATAAATTATAGATACGTTGAAGACGTATCAGCATCCCCAAGCTTAATTCCTGCTTGTCCTTGAGTAGGTAAATGATAAAAGAAATAATTTATGAAGTGTGAATGCTAGCAGGTGCACAAGTTTGATCATTGATAGTTTCAATCACCTTTTCTAGCATCAATAAGTGTCATAATAGTAGCTTATCTCATAAAACTTTTCATGATCAAGTAACATTCTATTCACAATGTCAAGTATGGTTCAGAACTTCATTGAGAACTAACAAACTATAATCTCAGTCATTGAAGCAATTGCAATTTATCATAACATCGGAAAGATTCAAGAATAGGTCTTTTCAGCAAGTCCACATACTCAACTATCATATAGTCTTCTACAATTGCTAACACTCACGCAATACTTGTGGTTATGGAGTTTCAGCCGGACACTGAGAAAGATAGGGGCTTATTGTGTTGCCTCCCAACGTATTCACCTTTAGGTGATGTCAACAATAATAGCCCATGCTAACTTACATCCAATTGGATATATATCATGATCTTTCAAACACGAGGAGCTTGCTGAAGGATAAAATGAAAGAGGGAAATGTGAGGATCACCTTGACTCAAGCATAAAGTAAAAACATAAAGTAAAAGATAGGCCCTTCGCAGAGGGAAGCAGAGGTTGTCATGTGCGTTTAGGGTTGGATGCATAAAATCTTAATGCAAAAGAACGTCACTTTATATTTCCCCTTGTATGTGGACCTTTATTATGCAGTCCGTCGCTTTTATTGCTTCCACAACAAGATCGTACAAAGCTTATTTTCTCAGCACTAATAAGTCATACATAGTTTGATAGCAATTTTTATTGCCTGTAACATGACAACTTACTTGAAGGATCTTACTCAATCCATAGGTAGGTATGGTGGACTCTCATGGCAAAAGTGGGTTTAAGGATATTTGGAAGCACAAGTAGTATCTCTACTTGGTGCAAGGAATTTGGCTAGCATGAGGGGGAAAGGCAAGCTCAACATATTTGGAAGGTCAATGATAATATACTTTAACTGAGATGTGAGAAAATATAAACCATTACGTTGTCTTCCTTGTCCAACGTCAACTCTTTTAGCATGTCATACTTAATGAGTGCTCCCAATCATAAAAGATGTCCAAGATAATATATTTGTATGTGAACCTCTCTTTCCTTATTAGTTCCTATTAATTTCAACGATGACCAAAACTACATTTGCCAACTCTCAACAACTTTTATGCCTCATACTCTTTATATGTGAAGTCATTACTATCCATGTTATAAGCATATGAAACATATATAAATTTAGATTTATGACAATCAACTCATTCAACAATTTACTCATAGGATATAAGTGAAACACACGAGTAAATGAAAAACTACTCCAAAAAGATATAAGTGAAGATCAATGAGTAGCTAACCAATTATGTAACTATGCGAAGACTCTCTCTCATTTAAGAATTTCAGATCTTGGTACTCTATTCAAACAGCAAGCAAAACAAAATAAAATGACATTGCAAGGACAGCACGACTCATGTGAAGAAGCAAAAACTTAGGCTCAACCGATACTAACCGATAGTTGTTGAAGAAGAAAGGTGGGATGCCTACCGGGGCATCCCCAAGCTTAGATGCTTGAGACTTCTTGAAATATTATCTTGGGGTGGCTTTGGGCATCCCCAAGCTTGAGCTTTTGTGTCTCCTTAATTCCTCTCATATCATGGTTCCCCTTTTTTTTCAAAAGCTTCATCCACAACAAACTCAACAAGAACTCGGGAGATAGGTTAGTATAAACCAATGCAAAACCTTATCATTTTCTACTGTAACAAATCACTAAAATTATTATTCAACATTTCATACTAAATGCCTCTGCATATTTAATACTCCTATCCTCAAATAGAATCTTTACCTAATAATAAAGAGAATTGAGTTTCTTCTGTGCGTCATAAAAAATACCCTCGAAGTTGGCAAATTTACCAACCAATGCCACCCGTAAGTGGCAAAAAACGGTTCACGCATCGCACTATTGGTTCTGGTTATATAAGACGAGATCCCTAATATAACACGAAGATACGCTGAGCGCAGTGGCCAGCGTCGCACGCTTCCACTACAGAGACCAGGGTTCGATCCCCAGCCTGCCCACCTTTTATCTCTTCTTTTTCCTCTCGCAACCGCGCCTACTCCTCCCGCACACAGTAATGGGCCGACCCATTTGCAGGTTGCAACGCCCCTATTTATATTCATTTCTTGCCTTTCACGTTCTTATTTCTGTTTTAGTTTTTTCTTCTTTAAATTTATCTGTGATTTCCAGAAAAACAATATTTCAAAAAAAGTCTTGAAAAATTATAAACTGTTTGTGAATTAAAAAAACCATTCAGAAAATCATAAAATGATCATGATTTCAAAAAATTGTTCACGTATTATAAAAAACTATCACGGTTTCAAATAAATTTTTAGGAAATAAAAAATGTTCATGATTTTTTAAAATATCCAGTATTCAAAACATATTAGGGAATTTAAAAATGTCCATTAAAGTTTGGAATATGTTCACAAAAATTAAAACAGATCCATAAGTAATGAACATAATGAACCGTCGTAGGAGATCTGTAGGGGTCGCTTCATGATTGTATTCAGTCCCTCGATTTGGATAAAAAAAAGTTTTCCATGTCTTGTACACCGTTGAGCCCTCAAAAATTGACACAACTTTCTAAGGGTTAATTTTTGTAAGCTACATAAAAATGACTAAATTTCTATTTTTCCTTCATACACAACTACATTTCTTTACCACATTACTAATTATTATAAACACCGCTACGCTAGGTCAAGGCGAGGCACTCACTCATCTTTTTCCTCTCGCAACCACGCCTACTCCTCCCGCACACAGTAATGGGCCAGCCCATTTGCAGGTTGCAACGCTCTTGTTTTTATTTCATTTTTTGCCTTTCACGTTCTTATTTCTGTTTTAGTTTTTTCTTCTTTAAATTTATCCGTGATTTCCAGAAAAACAATATTTCAAAAAATGTCTTGAAAAATTATAAACTGTTTGTGAATTAAAAAACATTCGGAAAATCATAAAATGATCATGATTTCAAAAAATTGTTCACGTATTATAAAAAACTATCACGGTTTCAAATAAATTTTCAGGAAATAAAAAATGTTCATGATTTTTTAAAAATATCCAGTATTCAAAACATATTAGGGAATTTTAAAAATGTCCATTAAAGTTTGGAATATGTTCACAAAAATTAAAACAGATCCATACATAATGAACATAATGGACCGTCGCAGGAGATCTGTAGGGGTCGCTTCATGATTGTATTCAGTTCCTCAATTTGGATAAAAAAAAGTTTTCCATGTCTTGTACAACGCTGAGCCCTCAAAAATTGGCACAACTTTCTAAGGGTTAATTTTTGTAAGCTACATAAAAATGACTAAATTTCTATTTTGCCTTCATACACAGCTATACTTTTTTACCACATTACTAATATTATAAACACCGCTACGCTAGGTCAAGGCGAGGCACTCACTCATCGGTCTAGCTCATGCAGTGTCCATCAATGCAGTTTTATCACCGACATTTTTTTTTCATTATGACGTGTTAGAAAATCAAGTCGTGATGAGACCATCACATTTTTTATTTTTAAAATGACTTTTTAAAAGCCCCTTATCTCGTCATGACATCGACATACTTTATGAAATTACATTCTAAAAGTCCTTATCTCATCCTGGCATTTGGTTCATAATTTTTTTATATCTATCGCACGTGTATAATCTAATAGCTTTTCTCCCGTTGCAACGCACGGGCATATTTTCTAGTCATTAAACAAGCAAACATATGTAAACATAACAACAATTTGCCAAAACAGTACAGTCTGTAAAGAATGCAATAGTATCAATACTTCCCTAACTCCAAAAATTATGAGAGAAAATTCCCACTGTAGTAAGTTTATCAGATCTCATTATGCAAAAGGTTTCATCATTATATCATTCTCTGACTTTTCTAGGGAATTTTTGCAACAGCGGTAATCTTTCTGTTTTCAAACAGCAACATGTATACTACAAAAATAAGCAGGGTAAAGGCTATCCTTGACATTTTTATTGAAACTAAAAATGAAAAACATTATTCTAAATAACAGCAAGCCAATACTAAAAAAGAAAAATGACGCTCCAAGCAAAACACATATCATGTGGCGAATAAAAATATAGCTCCAAGTAAAGTTACCGATGAACGAAGACGAAAGAGGGGATGCCATGCGGGGCATCCCCAAGCTTAGGCTCTTGGTTGTCCTTGAATATTACCTTGGGGTGCGTTGGGCATACCCAATCTTAGGCTCTTGCCACTCCTTATTCTATAGTCCATCAAATCTTTACCCAAAACATGAAAACTTCAACCACACAAAACTTAATGGAACTTCGGGAGATAGGTTAGTATGATAAAGAGTAAACCATTCACTTTGGTGATGTAAAAGACAAGGTTCATAATTGTTTTCACACAATACCTACTGTACCATATCATTTCTATAATTTATATTGCGAAATATAAGCCATAGAAACTAGAAAACAAGCAAACTATGCGATGAAAACAGAATCTGTCAAAAACAGAACAGTGTGTAATGATCTGAACAATAACCATACTTCTGCTTATCCAAAAATTATCAAATAAATTGGTGGACGTGAGAAATTTTTCTATTAATCTTCTTCAAAAATAATCAACTCAAAAGCACTCTTCTGTAAAAAATGACAGCCAATCTCGTTAGTGCAAAGTTTCTGTTTTTTACAGCAAGATTACATTAACTATCACCCAAGTCTTCCCAAAGGTCTTGGCACTTTATTGAAACAAAAGCTATAAAACATGATTACTACAGTAGCTTAATCATGTAGACACACAAGAACAGTAAGGATAAATATTGGGTTGTCTCCCGACAGGCGCTTTTCTTTAATGCCTTTTAGCTAGGCATGATGATTTCAATGATGCTCACATAAAAGATAAGAGTTGAAACATAAAAAGAGCATCATGAAGAATATGGCTAGCACAATTGAATCTAACCCAATTCCTACGTCTAGGGAATTTGTGAGCACACAATTTATAGGAACAAGAATCAACTAGCATAGGAAGGCAAGACAAGTTTAACTTCAAAACTTTAAGCACATAGAGAGGAAACTTAATATTATGGAAAATCCTACAAGCATATATTCCTCCCTCATAATAGTTTTCAGTAGCATCATGGATAACAACTTTGTTCTCATACTCAATTGGAACCTCTTCCGAAATAGTGGAATACTAACTAAAGCTGACACACTTCCAAATCCACTTTCATAAAAATCGTACGAAGATTCAACACCCTCCAAGATAGTGGGATCACTAATTCCTAAAGTTGACACTCTTTCAAACCCACTTTAATTTATAGTACGATTCATACTCCAAAAGATATAAGTTAAGTTCATGGAGCATTCTACAATTAATATAGACTAATCAATGTCCAAGATCAAAATATATAAGTGATGCACACGAAGCATTCTATAAAACCACACTCAAACGATTTAAGTGAAGCACAAAGAGCAATTCTATAAGATCATACTTAAAAGATATAAGTGAAGCACATGAAGTATTCTATATATCAATGAAGAGCTATCTCATACTAGCATGTTTCTTAAAGAAAAATAAAAACACAAAGGACACAAATCATGTGAACAAAACAAAAACTAAGGTATACCGATATCTGTCGAAGAAGAAAGATGGGATGCCAACCGGGGCATCTCCAAGATTAGATGCTTGAGTATCCTTTAAAATATTTACTTGGGGTATCTTGGGAATCTCCAATCTTGAACTCTTGACTCTCTTCATTCTTCTCACATCGGTAACTCCTCGTTCTTCAAACACTTCATTCACAAAAACTTAAACAAAAACTTTGTGAGATTCGTTAGTGTAATAAAGCAAACTACCACTTTAAGGTACTGTAATTAACTCATTCTTTATTTCTATTGGTGTTAAACCTACTATATTCCAACTTCTCTATGGTTCATACCCTTACATACTAGCCATAGATGCATCAAAATAAGCAAACAACACACGAAAAACAGAATCTGTCAAGAACAAGACAGTCTATAGTAATCTGGAAGTTTAGTAAACTTCTGTAACTCCAAAAATTATGAAATAAATTTGAAAATTTGAAAAATTTGTACAGAAGTAATGTGCCAAAAGTTTCAGACCCATTTGACTTTCCAGTAAAAAAATATAAATTCATGCACTACAACCAAAGTTTCTATTTTTGTTATGCGCATGGTAAGCAAGCAATCTTATCATACTAAAACCAAAGCTTGGCACATTATTTTTATAATACAAAGGATATATACGAGGGGATAATTATTTACAGAGAAACTTCCATGAAAAATTCTACATTGTTTCCGTGAGCATGCACACAAGTGCTCAAGGTCGACCCTCACTTCTTCAATGCATAACTTTCCAATCACTTCTCTTTTTGAAAAACTTTTTTAGGCATGAGAGGCAAGTAAATATTTTTTGGTATTTTCATTATTTTTAATTTTTTTTGTATTTTTCACCCACAACTAAACAGAAAAAAAAGGAAAAACAAAATCTACTTTGTGAAGAAAGCAAACAAGCACACACGAGAATATCAACCCCACGCTATTGCTCCCCGGCAACGGCGCCAGAAAAGAGCTTGATAATCCCCAAGTGCAGGGAATCATCGTATAAATTCCCAAAGGTGGAAGTGATAACTATGGAGTGTCAAACCCACAAGGAGCTAAAGGTAAGATCAATATTCTCTCAAGCCCTATCTGCCACTGATACGACTCTACGTGCACCGAACGTTTGCTTCCAACTAGAAACAAGAAATAAAACTGTGTTGTGGGTATAAAGAGGATAACTTTGTATGATATCGGAGAGCTAAAACATAAAAGTAGGTGCTTTTATCATAAAGTTATAATATAATACTAAATATTATAAATAGCGAGTGTGGAATAATGATGGATCGGTGTGCGGAATTGTCCTAGGAATTGTTAACAAGACCGGTGATCACTATTGCAGTTTCATATGAGGGAGAGGCATAAGCTAACATACTTTCTCTACTTGGATCATATGCACTTATGATTGGAACTCTAGCAAGCATCCGCAACTACTAAAGATCATTAAGGTAAAACCCAACCATAGCATTAAAACATCAAGTCCTCTTTATTCCCATACGCAACAATCCCTCTTACTCGGGTTTGTGTTTCAGTCACTCACCAACCCACTATAAGCGAATCGTGAACGTATTGCAACACCCTACGGCGGGAATCCCTCACGCTTGCGCGACATGGAGGGCACCATAGGACAACATCAAAGTAAAACATACAACTCATACCAATCTGGATCATCAATCAACCCAAAGACAAAAGATATCTACTCAAAACATCATAGGATGCCAACACATCATTGGATCATAATATGTGGCATAAAGCACCATATTCAAGTAGGGATTACAGCAGGGTGCGGGAGAGTGGACCGCGTAAAAGAGATGAAGACGATCACCGCGGCGATGATTCCCCTCCCGATGGAACTCCGGTGCCACCAAGAGAGAGGAGGAGAGGTTCTCCCCCGTGTGCTTCCTCCTCCATGGCTTTTCCCCTCTGGTCCTTGGCCTTCATGGCGATGATGGCCCCTCCGAGAT
Source organism: Triticum timopheevii (assembly GCA_963921465.1). Lineage (NCBI taxonomy): Eukaryota > Viridiplantae > Streptophyta > Magnoliopsida > Poales > Poaceae > Triticum > Triticum timopheevii. The sequence goes on along the minus strand of OY997271.1, from coordinate 130,510,419 downwards.
CCTCCTCCATGGCCTCCGGTGACGATGGCCCCCTCCGGCAGGGTGCCGGAGAGGGCCTAGATTGATTTCTCGTGGCTACAGAGGCTTGCGGCGGCGGAACTTTTGATCTAGGTTATTTCCCGAAGGTTTCTGTATTTTTAGGAATTTTTGGCGTAGGTTTCACGTCAGGGGGGGTCTCCAGGCTGTCCACGAGATAGGGGGGCGCGCCCCCCACTCTCGTGGGCAGCCCGGGACTCTTCTGGCCCAACTCCGATGCTCCGTGGCCTTCTTTTGGTCCATAAAAAATCATGAAAAATTGGAATGTCAATTGGACTCCGTTTGGTATTCCTTTTCTGTAAAAGTCAAAAACAAGGAGAAAACAAAAACTGGCACTGGACTCTAGGTTAATAGGTTTGTCCCAAAAATCATATAAAATGGCATATAAATGCATATAAAACATCATAGATGGATAATATAATAGCATGAATACTTCATAAATTATAGATACGTTGGAGACGTGTCAGCCGGAGATGAAGACGATGGCGATGGAGGCGCTCCAGGGCCTCCTGAGGTTCGTGGCTTGGCGGAGAGGTAGCCGGTGACGTGGCGGAATTTCTAAGCTTGTCGGAGAGGCGAGGTCGCGGCGGTGGGCGCGACAACGGTGAGCGGCGGCGACGGTGGCACTCAGGCGGGTCGAGAGAGAGGGATCCAGGGGAGGAGGAAGAACGAGAGAGAGTGAGAGAGGTGCAGGGCGGCGCATGGTATCACGCGGGGCATCTAGGCAATGAGGGGGAGGACAGGCAGGTAGGTGGCATGGCGGCACGGCCGTGCGCGCGCGCCGGCCACACGCCTGGCCAACTGGCGCAGGAGGACGACGGCGCTGGTGGGCTGGTCCAGCTCGGCGCACAGTGCTGGGCTAGCTGAGGCGCCAGATGGGCTGCAGGTGAGCACAGGTAAGTTTTCCATTTTGTTTTCCTTTTTCTATTTTTCTGACATTTGTTTGATTTAATAAAAATACTAAACCATTTTATTTTCTTATGCCAATTTTTGTAGGAGCTAGTTATATTATTCCAGAGCTCCTCAACAACTAGCATAATTTTTGGACATATATTATATATATAACATATATATCCAAAGCAAAATAATTACTGGATTAATCCAAATGGCCAAAATAATTATTTTTGAGCTCCTAAAAATATTGGTTTGAATTTTACCTCTGACTAATATTTTCATAGAGAAACTTTCTTGGTCCCTTTTGGACCAGTTTTTATCTGAGTCATTTCCAGAAATGATTTCTGATGGTTTCACAAATCCCCATTTAAAATTTAAATGGAATCTAAACATGATGCACACATGACTAGCTAGCCTTGAGCATACTAGAACTAGGGATGTGACAGTGTAAGCCGGAATTTGAAGGGTTCTAGTGAAGGGTATTATTTATACTCATGATTAAACTAAAGTCTACAACATATTCAATTCCATCATAAACTATAGACTCGGGGGCTGACATGATGAGCATAACTCAAATAAAGAAGGAGATCAGACCTCAAATTTTTGATGCATCTGCTTCACCATGTCAACTTCAAGATCGCGGCTGGTGTGCACTTGATTGAGATAGCCAGAATTACTTCACCAATTCTCAGTTGAGAGTAGTTGGCAACATCAAATCTCGCCTTTCTCCGTTCAATGTGTTCTTCCTTGGCAGAGTGCTTGGCCAAGACAGTAGGCCTTCCCGGCTCTCTAAAGCTGGTACTGGTAATCATCACATCGTCATCATCATGAGCCTTGGCCGGTTTAATTGGGCTGGATGATTCAGTATTCAAAAGATTGTTATTCCCCTGGTCAATGGAAGAGCTAGGGATTTCTGGTGGAGCATTAAGAACATGTTCTTCTTGTTGAGGTACAGAGGTGTTAGATGCAGGAATTTGCTGCTCCGGTTCAGCAACTTTGGGGTCTTCAGCCGGCTTAGTCACCCTTGCCTTCTTGCTAGGCTTGGCCTTTCCACTGCACGAGTTATGAGAAGTCAGTACAAAGATAAGAACCTGAGGAGGAAACAAGTAATAAGTAATTGTTATTACCCATGGGCAGTTTTGAAAGCTGACGGATGGGACTGTGATGAGTCGCCGGAATAAGAGCGAGAGGACTCCTGGTAATTTGAATCAGAAGAATTAAGTGGTCGGCAGACAAGACCAACCAGAGGATAAAAGGAGTTTGAATCAAGGATGACCTCATTTTGACGTTTCCTTGGAGTGTTCGGTAAGCCGGAAGACAATTCTTCACCTCCGCTGGTCCGAGTCTGTCACCAGCTCTCGTGCTGCTGTTGCGTCAAAATAAAGTGAGGATCCAGATGAGCTAAGGGGTGTGAAAAGCTTACTTTCTGGGTTACTCTCCGAATTTTCTGTCTTGGAAAGGGCTCGGAGTCGGAGGAAATGATAGTTACCTCTTCATCGCCAGCTTGACTGGCTCCCATGTCATCCTGATGATAATCAATGTCAATAAGAAAGTTGAAAAGGGAGCCAAGAGAATCGAGGGCTACCTCCGACTCAGAGCTGTCGTTCAGTTCAAACAGCTCGGAAGTACTGGATTTCTCCCCTTCTTCTTGGCGGTTTTCTTGGCAGCCCTGGCCCTTTTGGCAGCTTCATGGTCGTATTTCTTCTTCCAAAAATCATCATCAGCCTATGAAAGTCATCAAAGTTGAGTTAATAGAGTATTTAAGGATGAAGGGAGAGGTAAATAATTTAAAGGACTCACTTTTGGCGGCGGGTTAGATGTGCAAAAAGGGTCTAGGCCCACTTTGCTGCAGTCTGTCGGGTCTTTGTTCAGAAGGGACTTCGTCATTTCATTGATGGTGTCATTAGTTAGACGCACAGAGCGGTGGCACAGTGGATCCTTTTTACCACCCGTGTAAGTACACATTAAGCCGGTTCGGCGACTCAATGGCATGATCCGCCAAGCAACCCAGCATCGAACCAAGTCAATGCCAGTTAAGCCGTTTCCCAGAAGAGTCTTAACCTTTGCAATAGTGGGGGCGAGTTTCTTACATTCAGCAGTGGTTAGCTTATCAGGAAGAGGATGTTTTGAGTCAAGACGCTGGGCATGATAACCTGACAGTCGGTTCTCGTCATCTGGAGAGGTATCCTTGCAATAGAACCCTGTCTGGTTCCAATCTTTGGGATGACTCGGCAGGCGAGCGTAGGGGAAGATAGCATCTCTTCTTCTCTGAATTGAGATCCCGCCAAGTTCCAAGCTGGGTCCGTTCGAATACTCGTTTTGGCGGTTCAAATAAAAGTATTCCCTAAACAGTTCCACACTGGGCTCCTCTTGAAGGTACACCTTGCAGAAAACTTGAAAATTGCATATGTTTGACATGGAATTGGGTCCGATGTCTTGAGGATGAAGCTCAAAAAAGTGTAGAACATCTCCGAAGAATATAGAGCCGAGCGGTGAGAAGCCCCGGTTCATGTGATTAGTAAAGACACTGAGTTCATCATCCTTTGGCTGAGGTCTCTCCTCCTTCGGATTGGGGGCGCGATAATGCATGACAGTCTTTTCTGGCAAATAGCCAGTTTTCATAAAATCCTTGAGTGTGTCCTCTGTGACAATGGAGGGAACCCAATTACAGGAGGTGGCTGTCTTTGGGGCCATTGTGAAGAAAGAATCCTAAAAAGGAAAATGAACAATTTTGCCGGTTTAAGTTGATTCATTAAGCCGGAGGAAAAGCTCTACAATACATATTCAAAATGGCGGTTAAAAGGGGCCTAATAATATATGACTAGCTACAGCCGGTCATGTAAGCTGGCATGAACAGATCGATATCTATCAAGAGTGAAGTCTGCTAAGTGTTGAATCTAGCTACAACTACTGGTGTAAGCCGCCATGACCAGATTGATATGTATCAGGGGTAAAATCTGCTAAGTGTTGAAAAAACAAGTTTTTACAGATGGTAGCAGGTGATTTGCATCTAGCGTTGTGTGAGAAAAAAATAAATTAAAACCTAAAACATTGCAGCAGCAGAGGAACTAGCACCAGGGAGAGATTTATACATCTGTGAAGCAAGCTTTAAGATAACAAAAGGAATGGAAACAGGTTCTGCGCGTCTTAAGGGACATATTCGGATCTAAAATAAGGGCTATCTAGAAGAACGATCAAGAACTATGAAGAACTCAAAGAACTACAGAAACCCTAATGGAGATCTACGATGGAGAGGATAAGGTCCTTACTGGATCCGAGGAGCAATGAGGAGGCGTTGCCATTTTTCTCTGGTCCCATTTAGGTCGATGCAAGGGCCAAGGACGAGGAAGACGGTGAGCTCGCGGCGGTGGTGCAGCTCGAAGCGGCAGATGAGTCACGAGAGGAGGAGGAAGACGAGAAGGAGAAGGGGAGAATGAAATAAGGGATGTTCGACCCTATTTATAAGGAGAAGGTTAACAAGTGGGCGCGAAAAACAAGGAGACCAAAGAATGATTATCCAGCTGCTCGGGCGCCTCGATTCTCGGGATGGCTATTAAAGATAAGGATCCATTAAGATATATTGGATATTGTGTAAATTAATGACATGTGATGTCATGGCGGGTAGCCACGATTACAGAAGATGACATCATGGTGGGTTATGAGGTTTCGTACAAATGAAGAGGGAAGGGTTTTTTCTAAGTATTGAAGATTGACATGAATTAATTCAAATCAATCTGGGGCCTAATGTTGGGGATATAACTATTAGGTATGACCCGCCCAGGAGGGGCCGGGTTATACCTATGGCGATTCATGAGGTGAAGCCCATGAAGATATTGAAGATGGCAATTCACAGGCTAGGGCCCAAGGCCAAAGGACAACTTAAGGCTCGTAGGAGTAAACTGCCGTATGTGTAAGTCTTGTATTGTAAGACATGTATAGTTAGTCACCGAGCCGGACACATTGTCTATGAGCTGGCCGGGACTCCGTGAGCCGCTGGGCGTCAACCTGTGTATATAAAGGGATGACCCAGCGGCGGTTCAGGGCAAGAAACAAGAGATTGAAAGCTAGGTCAAGTGTATTCGCTCCCTGCTAATCGAGACCTAAGCAATACCACCTCAAACTGGATTAGGCCTTTACCCTCACCGCAAGGGGCCGAACCAATATAAACTCCTGTGTCCTTTGTCCTGTTTAACCCCTTTAAACTAACCTAGTAGCGATGGCCCCACGACTAAGTCCTCACACTAGGACATCTGCCGTGACTATTCCACGACAGGAAGCCTCATGGAGCCCAATGTACTGTGCTGATGTGCGTGATAGGGGCACCGACGTGGCACGCGGTTAGTGTGAGTGAACCGTGTCTGCTGCATCATCCTACTAGTCTAATGTTCATAAATTTGGCGAAAATGATGCGAGAAAGGGTCAGAACATGAACACACTTGCATGTCGACCAAATATATGTATGAAGGGTGGTTTGATGTTCAAATACGAAATGCACAACTTCGATGTGGCACCTATATCACAAAGCACGCGGTATTGCTTGCCCCCCTCGTGTCGACAGGAGGGGAATCCTAATCTATGAACGCATGCTTGCCCCCATGGAGGTTCACCTAGCAAAGTGCGAGGTAGCAGTCCCGCCCCCCCATCACGCGCGCATGCACACACACACACACACTTTCAATCGGTGGGAGAGGGAATCTCACCAAGATGTATCATAAAACGGACCAAGAAGAATCCACCTTGGTCGTACAACCTCTCTCTTGTTGTTGGTCAAAGTGATGGACATCCATGTGACCCTAGAGATGGGCTAGCTCGCCAATAATCACGCAAGTAGCTAGTCCCCGAAGACAACCACTGCCTGCATTTGTCCCAAACATATGTATGGAGTGTTGATGTTTGAATACACAATGGAACAACTCTGTTGTGGCACCGTGCTTTGGAACCAGAAATCCCCACACGGAGCAAGGGTTAGTGGACAACGCATTGCATGCATGTATGTTACACCAAGCGCACAGTATTGCTTACCCCCCTTCGTGTCGGCAGGAGGGGAATCCTAAGCTATGAACGCATGCCCGCCCCCATGGAGGTTCACCTAGCAAAGTGCAAAGTAGCAGCCCCCCATCACACACACACACACACACACACACTTTCAGTCGGCGGGAGAGGGCATCTCACCAAGATGTATCGTAAAACAGACGAAGAAGAACCCAACTTGGTCGTACAACCTCTCTCTTATTGTTGGTCAAAGTGGTGAAAGTCCATGCAACTCGAGAGATGGTCTAGCTCGCCAATAATCACGCAAGTAGCTAGTCCCCGGAAGACAACCACTGCCTGCATGTGGCCCAAACATATGTATGGAGTGTTGATGTTTGAATACACAATGGAACAACTTTGTTGTGGCACCGTACTTTGGAACCAGAAATCCCCACACAGAGCGAGGGTTAGTTGACGACGCATTGTATGCATGTATGTCACACCACACTTCAAGCCGATGACGGGGATTCATGCATGCGTGCATTGTATGCGCTCAAACTTAGGTCTGAATCTCACCATGACCTACTACGATAACACAAACCAAAGGAAGAATCCACCATGGTAACCTATCTCGTTGTCGGTCAAAGTGATCATGGATGTCCACGTGGGACCATGAATATATACAATTGTCGCTGATAACCATGTGAGGGAGTGTACCATTCGAAGACAACCATTGCATGCATATGTATGTATGGACGTGACGCGTGCATGTTTGAATACCATGCACATTTATGTGGCACGTGCGTCTAAAATCGTACAGTCCCCACACAGAGCAAGATCAGTTCATGACATGTCGTGGTACTGCCCACTTCGACTTGGTGGGAGGGATTCATGCGTACACATGCATGTGTTCTCAATCTACATCATGTCATCCTAGAGCATGACCTATATATATACCATAATACAAACCAAAAAATAATCCCCTCCTAAGTCAAATTAACCTCTCTCGTTGTCGAGCAAAGTAGTGATGGACCAAACGGGCCCACAGATGGAAAGCATCGATATCGCTGATAACCGTGTGAGTGGGTTGTAGAGGACAACTACCATCACTTTGCATGTGGCAAACATATGTATGGAGAGGTGTGTGTGGTTGTGATGTTTGAATACCCAAAATGCACAACTTAGATAATGTGGCACATGCCTAAAAAAACCGTAAAGTCCCCACACAGAGTGAGGTTCATGAAGGGTACTGAAGGAAATATGCCCTAGAGGCAATAATAAAGTTATTATTTATTTCCTTAATTCATGATAATTGTTTATTATTCATGCTAGAATTGTATTAACCGGAAACTTAGTACATGTGTGAATACATAGGCAAAACATATAGTCCCTAGTATGCCTCTACTTGACTAGCTCGTTAATCAAAGATGGTTATGTTTCCTAACCATAGACATGTGTTGTCATTTGATGAACGGGATCACATCATTAGGAGAATGATGTGATGGACATGACCCATCCGTTAGCTTCGCAATATGATCGTGTCAGTTTCATTGCTACTGCTTTCTTCATGACTTATATAAGTTCCTCAAACTATGAGATTATGCAACTCCCAGATATTGGAGGAACACTTTGTGTGCTACCCTACGTCACAACGCAAATGGGTTATTATAAATGTGCTCTACAGGTGTTTCCGAAGGTGTTTGTTGGGTTGGCATAGATTGAGATTAGGATTTGTCACTCCGTGCTTCAGAGAGGTATCTCTGGGCCCTCTCGGTAATACTCATCACAATTGGCCTTGCAAGCATTGTGACTAATGAGTTAGTTGCAGGATGAAGTATTACAAAACGAGTAAAGAGACTTGCCGGTAACGAGATTGAACTAGGTATGATGATACCGACAATCGAATCTCGGGCAAGTAACATACCGATGACAAAGGGAACAACGTATGTTGTTATGTGGTTTGACCGATAAAGATCTTCGTAGAATATGTAGGAAGCAATATGAGCATCCAGGTTCCGCTATTGGTTATTGACCGGAGACATGTCTCGGTCATGTCTACATAGTTCTCGAACCCGTAGGGTCCGCATGCTTAACGTTCGATGACGATTGGTATTATTAGTTTATGTGATATGATGTACCGAAGGTTGTTCGGAGTCCCATATGTGATCATGGACATGACGAGGAGTCTCGAAATGGTCGAGACATAAAGATTGATATATTGGACGACTATGTTCGGACACCGAAAGTGTTTCGGATAAAACCGGAGTGCCGGAGGGTTGTCGGAACCCACCGGGGGAAATAATGGGCCTTGATGGGCCTTAGTGGAGAGAGAGGGGCGGCCAGGGCAGGCCGCGTGCCCCCTCCCCTTGAGTACAAATAGGAAAAGGAAGGGGGGGTGGCGCCCCCTTCCTTCCCCCTCTCCCTCTGCTTCCTTCCCCCTCTTCCCCTCTTTGTGGAATCCTACTAGGACTAGTACTAGTAGGACTCCCCTCTTGGGGCATGCCTACAGGGGCCGGCCGGCCTCCCCCCTTGCTCCTTTATATACGGGGGCAAGGGGGCACCCTAGAACACGCAAGTTGATTGTTTAGCCGTGTGCGGTGCCCCCTCCACAGATTTCCACCTCGGTCATATCGTTGTAGTGCTTAGGCGAAGTCCTGCGTCGGTAACCTTCATCATCACCATCACCATGCCGTCGTGTTGACGAAACTCTCCCTTGATCTCAGCTGGATCTAGAGTTCGTGGGACGTCACCGAGCTGAATGTGTGCAGATCGCGGAAGTGCCATACCTTCGGTGCTAGGATGGGTCGAATCGTGAAGACGTACGACTACATCAACCGCGTTGTCATAGCGCTTCCGCTTTCGGTCTATGAGGGTACATGGACACACTCTCCCCTTTGATTGATATGCATCACCTAGATAGATCTTGTGTGATCGTATTTTTTTTGAGATTACTGCGTTCCCCAACAGTGGAATCCGAGCCAGGTCTATGCGTAGATGTTATATGCACGAGTAGAACACAAAGGTTTGTGGGCGATAATAGTCATACTGCTTACCAGCATGTCATACTTTGATTCGGCGGTGTTGTTAGATGAAGCGGCTCATACCGACATTATGCGTACGCTTACGCGAGACTGGTTGTACCGATGTGCGTCACACATAGGTGGCTGGTGAGTGTCTATTTCTCCAACTTTAGTTGAATCGAGTGTGGCCACGCCCGGTCCTTGTTGAAGATTAAAACAACACACTTGACGAAAACTCGTTGTGGTTTTGATGCGTAGGTAAGAACGGTTCTTACTAAAGCCTGTAGCAGCCATGTAAAACTTGCAACAACAAAGTAGAGGATGTCTAACTTGTTTTTGCAGGGCTTGCTGTGATGTGATATGGTCAAGGCATGATGTGATATAAATTGTTCTATGAGATGATCATGTTTTGTTACAAAGTTATCGGCAACTGGCAGGAGCCACATGGTTGTCGCTTTATTGTATGCAGTGCAATCGCCATGTAATTGTTTTACTTTATCACTAAGCGGTAGCAATAGTCGTAGTAACAATAGTTGGCGAGACGACAAATGATGCTACGGTGGAGATCAAGGTTTCGCACTGGTGACGATGGAGATCATGACGATGCTTCGGTGATGGAGATCATGAGCACAAGATGATGATGGCCATATCATGTCACATGTTTTGATTGCATCTTATCTTGCTTAGAACGTCGGTAGCATTATAAGATGATCCCTTACTAAATTTGAAGGTACAAGTGTTCTCCCTAAGACAGTTCGTCGTGCCGAGACACCACGTGATGATAGGGTGTGACACTAAAAAAAATACACTTCCGTGATGATACGTGTTTGTCACAGTAGGTCGCGTTTTTTGTCATGCATGTACATCCATGACGATTTTATGACATAATAAAGATAGTCATACCTGTGCTATCGTAGATGTGTTCCATGACATTACCAAAATTATCATATGGAAGTGTCCACTTCCATGACGATAAATCGCGCGTCACGGAAGTGCTTTCGTCAAGGGTGACCAACACGTGGGATCCACCGTAACGGAATGCCGTTAAGCTATCGGGTCCGGTTTTGGATCCGATAACCCGTTAAGAGCCGGGACCAATGGGAAATTTCCACGTGTAAAATTCTGATTGGCCAGACGGAACACCTGTCAGCTCGTCAGTGGGCCAGATGTCGCACGTCCATGGGAGGAGATATGCCTATGATACATCGACACGTGGTTGGGCCCAACAGAGGCCCATATAGGTTAAAAAGGCTGGCCCAGTCAAAGGCCCGCAGTACTAACTCAGGTACTAGTGGGACAACCCAATAACGGTCTGCTTAATAAAGGCCCATTTACGGCCCGAAGCCAGATCTGGCCCATTAATTGTTCGCCGAATATTTGGGCCCTTTTATGGCCCGAAGCCAGTTTTGCCCGTTAATTGTTCGCCAAATATTTTGGCCCAATTACAGCCCAGTGACTTTCGACCTGTTAGAGGCCCGATGTAGACATGGGCCAATTTCAGCCCGGTGTGACTTTCGGCCTGGAAATGACCCGTGCTGCCCATGGGCCATATATGGTCCGACGGGACATCGGTCCCACTAACGGCTCGTGATAAAGGTGGCAATAGTTAATCCCAACGTGACTTTGGGCCTGTTAAAGGCTTGTCGCATAATTCGGCCCGTTGATGCCTACACTAAGCTTTCGGCCTCTTAAATGCCCATGATACCAGTGGGCAACTAAGTCCCGAGATATGTTTCGGCCTGGTAGCGGCCCGTGATATAACTGGGCCCAAAAAGATCCAGTCTACATTTTAGCCTGTTGAAGGCCCAGTACAATATTCAGCCTGTTAATGGCCCAACGCTACCTGGGCCAAACTAAGCGCTGGGTCCACAAAAGGCCCAACTAAAATATAGGCTGGTGTAAGTTGTGTGCCTACCGCAAAGTGTGAAGGCCCCAATCATTCGGGCCCAAGAAAGATGTAGGCCGGCCCAATTGTGGCCCGCTAAAAAGCAGGCCCATTACAGGTGAATGTTTTGGCCCGATCGACTACATCTGATTTTTCTTCAGATAGCGAATGATGGTAGTAACTAGTAGGAATTAAGAACAAACCTACTCTATACAATAAAGAAATTATGGCATAGTAACTAAGAATAAACCTACACTATATAATAAAGGATTTATGGTATATTACATCCACTGGGCACCGAAGTTCGCCACCAGTGATCATAAAGCGCAACGAAGAAGCAGATTACAAAAACTGAGCACCATTGCAGCATAACAAAATAATACTGAACCGAGACCACTTCCAAGACAGTTCAGGAAAGGTTAGCCTTGCAGGGGAACTCTTGCGCAAGCTGCTGAGCAAGGCTATGAGACTGGCCTAGCATGTCGGTCATAGCTTCTAGGTGTAGCTATTTAGCGATGAGGTTCTCGTTGGTGTTCTCTGCAATCTTTGTTGGAGATAGGACTTCAAGTCGAAGTTGAGTTGCAGAATGCCATTCTGTTAGAACTTGGGACTGAAGAAGTCGAACTGATTCAGACAACGAATTCTGTGAGCTTGTCTGACTGCTAGTCTCAAGTAACTTGAACACTACATCAAGACAAGACTTTGGGGTTGTCTCGCTATCTTCAAGATGTTTTGCCTTCTTTGCTGCAATATATGTTGGGTTTGTCTCACAGCCTTTAGCAGACTTGTGCATGCTATCAAGCATATCACCCTGAAACAAAGCAGAGAGATGATAGGTTTGCACGTGTATAAACAAAGATGATAACGGTTCTGTCAATTCCATCCAATTTCAAATTAGAAAATAAAGAGTAATTTCAAAATATCAATAGCATAATTTGGCATTGTTCATAATGCGGGGAGCTTAACCACACTACTGGATTACCATGTCAACATAACAAGCATAGATGAAGGGCAAATAAAATCATTGTATCTATTTTGGTTAAAGTGCATGGCATGTTGTTCATATCATCAGCCACATCAGTAAGAGAAAACAGGAGATAACAAGGTGCAAACGTGGGCTGCTTCACCACACACTGGATTCTAGATCCACAAGGACGACAAAGATGTATTCCAGTGTCATATATGAATATGGTTTACAAATGCTGATACTCAAATTTAGAAGCTAGAATCCAGTTTAAGGTGAATTTGAATATTTGGAACACTTCATGTCCAACTCAAATGTCACACACAACATAATGTGTACTCCCATTTAGATATGTACACAAGCGATGTATCAAAATTCAAATACCGAGGCAATCAACCAAGAATGTACAGAACTAATAGACATATAAACTCTTATAGAGTATATGGGTCAATAATATCAACTAACATACATAAGCCAGGCCGCTGTACTTTTCTCTGCTACAACATCATCCTTTTTCAGCCAAGCTACTACAACATCTTGGCCCTTTCCGATGCGTGCCACTTATGGTCCATCTATACTACTATTATTGCTGAATGCACATTCAGCCCAATTGGCATATTTGTAGGTCTGGAACAACAATCAAAATGAAATGTCTCCGAGTCTTATCAATTAATACAGACTTGTGCTCAAACAAAAACCAAAAACCAAAAAACAAAAAACAATTATTACATGATCTCTAAAAAATGGTTTGATTGATGACATGAACAACCAACACAAAGGTTATTCAACGATGGAAAGAACATTTCACCTATGATTTACCAAGTGGGAAAGAACATTTGCTTCATTTTGAAATCCACCAAATATTTAATGGTTGTCTTGAGTACTGCTTGTGATTGTGTTGTTTGCTTCCTCAACATGTCAACTTCATCTCTAAGTGTAGAAGCAGAATCTCTTTCTACCTCTAGTTTAGCCTCTAGAGCATCAGCATTTGGCAATTCATAATGCACGATTGCGCCGGTGCCACTGCTGTGGGATGATACAACGTCCATGGGGACCTCGATCTTTGATCTTCGGCTAACCTGTTTTGCCATTAAAGTTCTGATTGGATTCAGAAAAGTTGAAGTTAGCAAAACATATCAACTGGGAGTTATAATAGCAAACCAATTAAACAAACAAGGAATTAAAGAGTTTCAATTGGATGCTGAAAAGTAGTTATTAACATCATTGTAACCCGTTGTTGCAGCAGCAAAGCAGTTAAACAAACAAGTAGCTATTTAAGTTCAGGCAAACGATAATTCTTAACAGTAAGTATCAAACACATAGATAGGTGCAGTCTATAATAGGATTAACAAGCTGTGCCATTATGTAATCAGTAGCAAACTAAATTAAGCCAAGTAACATAATTGAACAATTTTGCAATAAGTGCCTAACTAAAATTCTGAGAAGCAGGTAACTGAACTTACGCTAGTTCTTTGTACAGGCACACTGCAACTTCTTTTTCTCTTATAAGGTTGTATGAAGGAGTCCATGGCATCAATTGCTTGGATATGCAGTCCCAATACTTCTTTCTTCGCACACTGCATTGGTAAGTCGAATGGTTAATCTGGTAAGATGGTGCGTCCTTGATATGTTATATGAGGACGTGTAGTCAGACTAGTTGTAGCCACACACATCACATGGGATTTTACTGTATATTTCTTGCAATTACTTTTGGCATATTGAGATCTAAGCAATCTACAATAGGATGAAAAGACTAGCATCCTTCACATTATTGGCGAACTCAGTTCATAGAAACAAGCAATTCAACCATTCTGTGGGTAAATCAAAAGCGCCACTGGAATATTTTTCACTCCCCCAATCATACATGCAAAAAGGGGCGACGCCACCATAGGGGCTGGTATGGGGGGCCACCTCGGGTGGCTGGAAAGTGTGCACCTAGTTTGATTCATCCAGGTTGGCCCAGGCTAGTTTTGTTCGTCCCAATGCACGAGCAGGCAATGTAAAAAAATGAAGAAAATCGTTTCAATTTGGATGGGCCAATAACATAAGTGCAAGGCAGGCCCTATAGCAGGCTCGCGACCCAAATGAGGGCCTCCCATATCGATCGACAGCAGGAAAAATCCCAATTCATTCACTCCAGCCTCCAGTCTGGTTCGCTCCTAACCTAGCCACTGCTAGACAGACCGACACAGCACTTCCTCGCGCCCTCGTTGGAGGGTGGTCGCCGGACTTCAAGCGAATGAAAGGACAAGGAGATGAAGATCCAACCCTGGGTGTAGCCTGCATGGGAGGCAGCGGCGGCAACACGGGCATGGCATCGAGCTTGTGCAAACAGACAGACGCAGCTTGCAAGAGTAGCATGCACAACAAGCAGGTACATCACATCCCTGATTATATCTAATTCAACTCTTCAATTTCTGGCCAATAGTTAAACCTGACAGTGTTGTAAAACTTCTTGTATGTAGGGAATCTATGAGAAAATGAAACCAAATTCTAATTATTTTATAACTCCCCCAATCAATACTGAACTGACTGAATCTAATGTATCTAATCAAGTTTCCAGTGCAAACATACAAGCTCATGTTGTTCTTGACCCTAAAGTTTCTAATGAACAGACTGCTAATGAAGGATTTGATGCAAACATTTTACGTGCTCCTGGTGATGAACATATAGTGTCTAATGAGGGATCTAATGCAAGCATTTTGCAAGCTCCCATTGAAGGGTTTAGTGTCTAATGATGATCTGCTATGTTGAGAGAGACATAGAGATTTGTAGGCATTGATGACAAGCAAATTAGAGTGCATTCTCATGGCTTGAGGAAAAGTCGAGCCATCTACCAGAAAGTCCCCATATCATGACAACATAGCATAAATACTTTTCTAATATATTGTTTGAAACTATTGGCATACTTGTGCAGGATAGATATATGATGCAGTTTGCGCACTGGTTATAGGTGCAATTACACTTCGATATTTTCAGCCAGAGAACGAATAATTCAAGCAGGTACAGACCATGTTTGTAGTCCTTGTACACCATGTTGCATTTTGTGTTTTTTGGTGCTTGCATCATTTGGTGTTTATAATCTAAACTACTTTGGATCATTAGATGGTTTTCAAAGTGCATGTAGCTTCACATTTCACAAGTTATGTTGATTTCCGGAGTGCAAGTTCCTTCGTATTTTTTAAGTTAAATGTTCGCCCCTGGTAACTTAAATTCGTGGATCCGCCGCTGCACACAAATTATACACGAATGCCAGTACGAATTAAATGAAATGCAGGGACTTACGCTAGCTCGTTGTACAGGCTCACTCAGCTCTACTTGCGCTTGGGATTTTCCATGTACAAGTCCATGTTACCACTTGCTTGGATGTGCAGGCCTTGTGCTCCTTGCATCCCCCTCTGCATTTTTGACACGGCGAATGGTTGATCAAATAAGAGGAATCGACCTTGCTGTTGTACCGGAGGACAGATACTTACAAGGTTATACGGGTATGCAGGATGTGTATCAGATCCCGTAGCGCTGTCATGCTTCGCTAAAAAATGGGTTTGCTTGTTTCAGATGATATCTCTAGAAGAAATAAGAGTTAAAGTCAGAGTTGCATAGACGTGTAAGCTAATAGACCAGTGAAAGGATATCCAAACATCGTCGGAACAATGCACAAGGGAGTGATTTGTGAATACCTAGTTCGGGCCGGCGTTTGGGCATGCTCGCCTAGCTAGAGTGTGGGTCAGTTTAGAGCCGTTGAGGGTGATACGCTGGCGTTGGCTGGCCGCGCATGGATGCAGATCTTGAGTGGCAGCAGAGCACTACGATGCGGTGGACGAGACCGTTGGTGAAGCCCCAATGGCCTCGGGGGCGGAGGTGCGATGATGTACTCGATGAAGTAGCCCCGGAGAGCTGGGAGACGACGTCGGTGAAGTGCACCTGATGCGGTGGAAGTCGGTGTCTATGAGGCACGTCGGTTGCAGCGACCTACGTTGTCGGTCGACCACCCGGTGCGGTGGACGAGGGCGTAGATGAGGTAGCTCCAGTGCGGTGGTGAAGCGCGACCGTCGTCTTCGTCGTCGTCGTCTGACATAGAGGTGGGGAAAGAATCGAGAAGAGGGCCGATTCGAACTTTGCTTGGGTTGGTGACGAATTCGGGATTTGAGCAATCTGGGCGCGGAAGGGGACGGTGGAGAAGGGAGATTTTGCAGGGCTGGAATTGGGGCCGCCAGATATTTCAATTCAAAACGTGGAAGTGCGAACTTATTTTGTCATCGTCCTTTTTTGGGGGGAGGGGGAGGGGGAGGGAGGGAGGGGGTGGGTGGCTGGGTGCTACGCGTCCGTCCGACACACGCGGCCACCATGACACGACCCTCGTATGCCTGGTGCGCCTACATTTGAGAATACAAATGAATCTTCTTTCATTTGCAAACGAATCTGTATGTATTACCATTCCCGTGTTTTCCTTGCAATAATTAGTCATTCGAAACGAGATACTCCCTCCGTTCAATTTTGTAAGTCGTTTCAGACAACTTAAAATGAACTGTTTTGCATATTGTCTGAAATGTCTTCAAGGTCTTATAAAAGTGAACAAAGGGAGTACTATAAATTAATTAATGAGGAATTATTTGAAAAAAATTGAAATGATATCCACGGTATCCACGCTAACGTGGATTAGAGTGTGTGTCACATAATTAGTTATTTGAATTAGAGTATGTGTCACGTAGCGATCTCCAATTCTAATGTGGATTTCACATTTCACTGTATCCATGCTACCTTTTTAATACAAATTCATATGTATATGATGAACACCATGATAGTGAGAAAACTTTTGGATGGATTCAAACATATGACCTACAAAATAGCACAACAAATCGAGTCAATGTCAACTTTTCAAAACCTAGTATGGCACAAATTCGAAATAATTACCCATATGCATGGTCCTCAGTTCAAATCTTACAATGTACACCGAATTGAAACATCGATATTAAGTCTTGTACTATCTACATTCAAATGTTGTTTTTAGCCCCCCCCCCCCCCCCCCCCCACCCTACACACATGCTACATATTTCCTGTATCGGTCAATCCTCCTCTCCTAACCACCTTAGGAACCTATCGATTTCCAACAAACGTTCATTCTTTCTTTCCATGTTTCGATCTCTAACTCTCTCAACTACACAACCCCCTTTTTCCACTCTGGTACCAAATGTATTTGCCTCACACACCCGCCATAGCACCCCATGCCGAGCTCTCTCTCTCCCTCTCCCTCTCACCCTCTTGTGCTAAATACATGCATTGCCTATCTAGCCCCCCAACTTCTCGTGCGCACGCACGCACGTTGTTTATCTAGGTCACTCCCTCGAGACTGTCCCACTCTTTCTTCTGCACGGCGGGCCACACTCGCTCAATCTCGCTCTCTTTATCTGAGTCTCATTTAGCATCGTTTTCTTTCACACACAAATGATATATCTCCCTGTTCGGGCCCCGATCGACACACTCGATACTCTCTCATGCAGATTGTCTATCTAGGTCAGTCCATCCAAGCCGCCCCACTCTTTCGACCTCATGGCGGGCCAGGCTCTCTCTCTCTCTCTCTCTTTCTCTCTCTCCCTCCCTCCCTCCCTCTCTCTCTCTCTTTGTATGTCTCGATTGACCTTGCTCTTTCTCGGACAAAAATGACATATCACCATGTTTGAGCCCAATTTGACCTATTCACATTGTATACTCTCTCACACACATTGTCTATCGAGGTCACTCTCTCCAACCCGTCTCACTGTTTCGATCGCACGACGCCCCTATGTGATCGATTGACCTTGCTTCCTCCCACGCACAAAATATATCTACATGTCTATGACTGGATCATCTCTCAAGCTCTATCTTACAGCCCTCACCCTTGCCAAAAGCTCAATCAGATATCTCTCCAGAGCATATATATTTGTTCAATGAATGTCGGACCACACTCACTTTGTCTCTCTATCTATATGTCTCTCGATTGACCTCGCTTTCTCACGCCGTATCTTCCACGCATTGAAGCTACCTCTCCATCCCTCGCAAAGACGGAGCTATTTACATTGTGAGGGGCACTCCAACCTTGGATTAATTTGTGTCGGCAATTACTCCAGTCGGTTTAGATTATATTTTTGTAGCATTCGGCCCACAACTACTCCAAACACCGTTGCAACCCCCGCAACTCCCCTAGTTGATTTCCCTCTGGCTCGGTCATCGCTCTCTCGCACGTCCTTTCTCACCTTCAATGTCGCACCATGGTTTTATTGCAAAAAACTCTGTTGTTCTCTTTAAGTATTATAAATAAGCTACAAAACTACACACCGATAGTCCACTTGGAATGGAACAAATTTTGACCCACAAATTAAAGTGGTAAAAACTACACACCGAGGGCCCCACATGTCATGAAACAAATTTGGACCCATATACAAATTAAAAAAATAAAGGACGAGGATCGAACATGCGACCATGGCCTTCAAGCCGCACGTCAATAGGCAACATACGTAGAACAGCAATGCTTGTTGTACCCCCTTTTGTTCACATAATGTTTTTCTATTACCACAACCTATTTAATGGATAACATGTAATATTATTTTTAGTACTATTCACCTTCACTTACTAGTGGGTTCCATGTGTGCTCTCTCTCTCTCCTCCCCTTATGCGTTTAGACGCACGGGCAAACACGAAGAACTCGAGGGTGATGTTGCCATTGACCATATCTGGACGCGTTCACAAGTTACGACACGAGTTTCACGTACTAGCAGCACTAGTCAGTGTGTACGTGCAATGCACGTTAATTTGGAAGTATATTAAGTGCATGCGGATATTATTTGCGTGTTATTATGTGATTAGCACTATTTTTGGCATAAAATTAACTGCACGCTAAATGTGTTGAGCGCTCAACATTGAAGCAGTCTAGGTCATTGGATGAGAAGGAATACATGTGGCTTGATGAAGTTTTATATTTAATTTGATACGGCTCTAGCAGAACATTCAATCGATCAAACCATAGATTTCGTTCAGTGTGACTCCAACTTTAAATTATACGACGATCAATCTAAAATAAGTGGAAATGATAAACGTTTGGATTTTAAGCATGGCAATCCAAACGTTTTTCATGGCAAATTTAGCTTATGCGGCGGCGGCGGGGGCATCTTGCGGTGCGAAGCGGCTCCACTGTCATTCTCTATGTGTCGTCGGGCCATTGACCGACGGCGACGGCGGTGTATTGCGCTGTTGTTGGCGTACTCCTGGACGTTGGCCTAGCTTCAAGGAAGGCCAAAATGTTCTGGACTTCGGAGCGAGTCAACTGGCGGGAGGAGGCGACTAGCGTTGGTGCAAGGAAGGGGTCGACGGTGGCCATTCATGCCGCTGAGGGGGCCACCGGCACCCGCGCGCGGACAGGCGCTATCAACGGCGCAGTGGAGACATTCGTGTGCACGGGCATCTGCATGGGCGCGCATGTCAGTGCACGCGTAGCGCATGTGCTGGCAGGTGCACGGGCGTGTGAAAGTTGGCGGGGACCTCGTGGAACCCCGTGGCATCAACCTCGGTGACAATGTGTAGCTCCCAGCCCATCAGTGCCATGGGATGGGCGCTGGCGCAGTCAGGGCGACGGGAGCTGGAACGGGAGCGGGGACAGGCGTGGCGTCTTCCTACAAGGCTAGTTCAAGCTCGTCCCAAAGCGCCTTATGTTCTAGAGACTCCGGCTGGGTGTCTTCCTCAGGAAACTGGAAGACTAAGGGAAGACCATCGTGATGCGTCATGGCGTGCGTTTAGGTCAAGGTTGTTGGAGGTAGACGACAAGAGAATCATAGAGGAAGAGAGACGATTGTAACGATACTAGGTAGTGCGAGGTTGATTTTAAACTACGGCGTCGGTGACATTAAAAGTGAGAGCAGTTGGGACGAAGGTGGGTGGCGGAGCCTGGTCAAAGGGCTCACCTCCCGGTGAGCCTGCACAGCGGTCTGCTCGCATGCCTGCCCGTCAGCCGGCACAACGGTCTGCTCGCACGCCTCCCGTCGACTCATACGCTTGCTCGGACGGCACCTGCCGATGAGAAGCAGGACTCGTGGCGGCACGTAAACGCCCATGGTTTCAATAGTGAAAGCATTCGTCTTAACCTAACACGTCTTTGTTCCAAAATACCTTGGCTCTTCATTTGTGCAACTTGTCATAAGCAGCTTGTCTCAAATTGAAGAAAAAAATTACGAAGTAATATTTGAGCCATATCATGTGACCATGCTCAGTTTCAACAATTTATGGTAACTTTTGGATTTTCTGAAATTTAAGATCCAGGATTCAAAACAATATCATAATCTGCATCATGCAATAAATTTTCAAGCCATACATCTGTCCTATTGTATTTCTTAAGAAAGGATTTGGTCAAACATTTTGCTTAGTTAGACTTCAGACAAGTTATATATGTAGAGTAAAAGGATATTCCCTCCATACCAGTGCATTGCCTGCTATATTAACTCAAGTACTAGGCACGAACAAACGGGCTCAATTCTGTGCTCATCCTGGTGTAGTAGTAGTAGTAGTACTAGGCAATGCAGTTGATGGGTGACCTTGGCGAGCAGCGACCGAGGGAATTGAACCGTGCTTGGCACGGTAGGTAACGTTGTCTAGTTACTAAAGCATCCCTCTGTTGTTCATCAGTAGTCATTATGGACCGGGGACATGAGGGGAATTTCCTAGGGCTGGAATTCAGGCCGCTAGATATTTTGGCATGAAACACCGAGGCTCGACTGGTTGGGGTTGCCTAATGTGCATACCACGCACGCCACCAGAAGGACACGAGCCCGTTTTTTAGGATCAACACAAGCCAAGGTTTGGCTGGTACGCCGTTGGGTCCTACCATTCGAGAATACGAAAGGAACCTTTTAAAATGCCGAACGAATCTATGTGTATTACAATGCCCGTATTTTCCTTGCAAATACTAATCTCAATGTGGTAATTGATTTATGACGAGTTGTTGAATTAGAGTGAGTTTGTGATATAGTGATCTCAACATGGATTTCACATTCCATGGTATCCCTAGTAAGTTTTTCAATGCAAATTCAAATTTAAAAGATGAACAATATGGAGGCGAGAAAACTTTGTATGTATCAAGCATATGACCACACACACACACACAGAGAGAGAGACACACACATGAACACAACAACAATCCAATAAGTATAGTGCATCTATTTTTCCAAACCATGCATGTATGACACGTATTCAAAAATACTCCTTCTGTTCCTAAATATTAGTCTTTTAGAGATTTCAACAAGTGACTACATATGGAGCAAAATGAGTGAATCTACACTCTAAAATATGTCTATATACATCTGTATGTGCCAGTCCATTTGAAATCTCTAAAAAGACTAATATTTAGGAACGAAGGGAGTAAAATGTAAGACATGCATGGTCCTCAATTCAATATTTAAAATGAACATGAAACTGAAACATGAATATTAAGTCTAGTACTACAGTACATGCAAATGTTGTGTTTAGGCGGAGTTATGATTGTCGGGGGTCAACCCCTCGACCTTAGATAAAATTGTGAAGCTCTATTTAGGGTTGTTTATATTATATTTGTCCCCACCCTCCCAACCACTGATTGGTTGTGCAACCCCCACCCCCCTTCCCAGGAGAATATCATGTGCCCCATACCTTAGATGCTATATGCCAATAGGAGTTGCTTGGAGCTTGTAGATTTGAGATATAGCAGCCCACATGATGTCTTAATATTTTACAGGAAACCTTGATGAGTTTGAGAATTGCACACAATTTGTAAAAAAACTACTCAGATGCCCTTGGATCCCATATCCAATGACCTCGAAGCTCGTATCACTTTAGCATCTAAGATGAAGGAGGACATCATATTCTCCTGTATGTAAGAATATCATGTGCTACCACACCTTAGATGCTTTGGTGATACAAGCTATAACATCCCAAATTTTCAATTTGGCATGTTATACATAGGACATCATATGCATATCATATTTTATTGCATTTTGGTTGATCCTAGAAATTCTAAGCAACTCAAGGACCCATGGAGAGAGTTGGGGATTTCGTTTATTTTCATATTTGAATTTTCTCACATATTGAAAAGAGGATCATTTAGGTTTTAATCATTTCTCTCGGAATATTTCCAATATTAAAATAAAAGAGAGGGGATAGAATGACTTCTCCAAAATAAAAGAACTATTGGAGGAAAAATGTTAAAATCAAATAAGTATTTCTATTTGGATTTTTATTGCTATTTTATTTCAATTAGAAAAATTGCATGTTTTCAAAAATTGCATTTTTTTGGGCAGAAAAATGTTCACTTTATTCTAAATATTTTATTTAGACGGTGAAAATTGTTTTTGGAATTTTTAGATATTTTTAGGATTTTTCTGTTTCAGCGAAATTATTTAAAAAAAAGAGTCTCGCGGACCGAACTGGGCCGAAGGCCCAGCCGACCCACCTGTGCCACCGCCTCGCCCGAGCGTTCCCGACTCGGACTCACCAGAGTCCTGCGCCGCCACGCCGCCGGCCGCCCCCTCCCCCAAGTCGGCCTCCGCCCCGACCCCCTGTATAAGTCGCCCGCCCCGCCGCCTTCGCCGCCACCCACCACCGCCCCGCCCCGCGCCCGCAGCTGCCGCCGCTCGTCGCCGCAGCCACCACCGCCCGCGCCACAAGCCGCCGCCGCCGCCACCGCTGCCTCGCGTCGCCGCCCGCGCCGCCGTCGCCTCTTGCTGCCGCAGCCGAGCCCCACCGGAGCCATCCCGATGTCGCCGCCCCGCCGGACCTCGCCGAAGGTAATTTCCACCGCCGCCGCCGTTTCGGTTTATTCTAAAACCGTTCATTTTTTTAGAAACCTAGATCTGTTTTTTAGTAGATCGGTACAGTTTTTTTGGGTTTAGTTGTTCAGCGGACGTTCGTCCGTCCGTTTGTTTTAACGAACGCCGTTCACCATTTAGGTTCTATTAAAAAACGTTCGTTCGTTAGCCTGTTCGTCTCATTTTATTTTTCCATTGTTTATCTGCGATTATTTTCGATCTCGATTTCTGCCCTGATCTTCATTCTAGTATAACTTTTCACTCGTTTGATCATCCTACAGTTCGCCACCCAGGATCAAAAGGATCATAACATTATTCATACTAGAAACTTCCGTGTGAAGCCACAAGCTATTATGGGCTCTAGCATAGTTGAATAGGTTGCATGACCTCTTTCAGTGGTGGGCTAGCAGATTTGGAGGAAATTAAGAAGCAGATTAAGGAGTTACTAGATAAAGGTTATATTCGACCAAGTTCCTCACCTTGGAGAGCCCCAGTACTTCTAGTGGAGAAGAAGGATGGGTCATTAAGGATGGTTGTTGATTATCGTGTGTTGAATGAAGTGATGATCGAGAACAAGTACCCACTGCCGATGATCAATGATTTGTTTGACCAGTTGCAAGGAGCTAAAGTTTTCTCTAAGATCAATCTGCGATTAGGATACCATCATCTGAAGATTCGAGAGCAGGATTTACCTAAGACAACTTCTACAACAAGGTATGGGCTATATTAGTATACCGCTATGTCATTTGGTTTGACTAAAGCGCCTGCTTATTTCATGAACATGATGAACAAAGTGTTTATGGAGTTTTTGGATAAGTTTGTTGATATATTGGTCTACTCGAAGAATGAAGAGGAGCATAAGGAGCATTTGCGTTTGGTTCTTGAGAAGCTCAGGGAACATCAGTTATATGCCAAGTTCAGCAAGTGTGAGTTATGGTTGAAGGAAGCTGGATTTCTCAGGCATGCTATATCCGGAGAAGGAATAGCGGTAGACCCCACCAAGGTTGTTCCTGTGACTAAATGGGTAGCACCCACATTAGTTGGAGAGATCAGGAGTTTTCTCAGACTTGCAGGATATTATCGGAGGTTCATTGAGAATTTCTCCAGGATTGCGAAGCCCATGACAGAGTTGTTGAAGAATGACACGAAGTTCAAATGGACTGAGGAGTGTGAAGCCAGTTTTTAGGAGTTGAAGAAACATTTGGTTACAGCCCTAGTGTTGATTCTTCCAGATCAACGAAAGGATTATCAAGTGTATTATGACGCTTCACGTCGAGGACTTAGAGTAGTGCTTACGCAGGAGGGAAGAGTCGTTTCATATGACTCATGACAGCTTAAACCTCATGGGCTGAATTATGCTACACATGATTTGAAGTTAGCAGCGGTAGTGCATGCGTTGAAGACATGGAGACATTTTCTCATTGGAAACCATTGTGAGGTATACACGGATCACAAGAGTCTAAAATATATCTTCACACAAAAGGAGTTGAATCTCAGGCAAAGGAGATGGTTGGAGCTCATTAAGGATTATGATATGAAGTTGCACTATCATACCGGAAAGGCTAATGTAGTAGCCGATGTATTGAGCCGCAAGAGTTATGTTAATACGCTCATGACCGGAGGATTACCCAAAGATTTAGCATAGGATCTTCGTGAGCTATGTTTGGAAATAGTTCTGAGAGGTTATGTAGCAGCATTGGAAATCCATTCCACTTTGATGGATAAGATCAGAGAACCTCAGAAGACTCACAAGGAGATTGCCGAGATAAAGGAAAGGATGAGCAAAGGAAAGGCTAAAGGATTTTGTGAGGATGAGCATGATACTTTATGGTTTGAGGATCGCATATATGTGCCTAATGACTCCGAGATCAGGAAGTTGATTCTGCAGGAGGCCCATGATTCGCCATGTTCAACTCACCCAGGAAACACTAAGATGTATCTGGATTTGAAGGAAAGTTTCTGGTGGACAGGAATGAAGAAGGATATTGCTGAGTACGTAGCACTATGTGATGTATGTCAGAGAGTGAAGGCAGTGCATCAGAAGCCAGCAGGATTGCTACAACCATTGCCGATACTCGAATGGAAGTGGGACAAGCTTGGCATGGACTTTAGCATTGCATTGCCCAGGACTTGTTCAGGCTATGACTCTATATGGGTTGTAGTCGATCGATTGACGAAGGTAGCTCATTTCATCCCAGTGAAGACCACTTATACGAGTGCTAAGTTGGCAAAGATATATAACCAGGATTGTATGTCTGCATGGAGTTCCGAGGACAATTGTATCAGATAGAGGAACCCAGTTTACCTCAAAGTCCTGGAATCAGTTGCATGAGACTTTGGGTACCAGGCTAGAGTTCAGTACAGCCTTTCATCCACAGATAGATGGACAGACCGAGAGAGTCAATCAGATTCTGGAGGACATGTTGAGAGCTTGTGCGCTAGATTATGGATCTAGTTGGGATGACAATTTTCCATATGCAGAGTTCTCTTACAATAACAGTTATCAATCCAGTTTGAAGATAGCCCCTTTCGAAGCTTTGTACGGAAGGAGGTGCAGGACACCGTTGTTGTGGGATGAAGTTGGAGACCATCAGTTGTTTGGACTAGATTTGATTGAGGAGTCTGAAGAGAAGGTTAAGTTGATTCGGGACAGACTCAAGGTAGCCCAGTCCAGGAAGAAGAGTTATGCAGATTCTAAATTCAAGGAGACAGTTTACGAAGTTCGAGACAGAGTATATCTTCGTGTGTCCCCACTTCGAGGAGTTAAGAGTTTTGGAGTCAAGGGAAAGTTAGCACCACATTTTGTGGGACCATACAAAGTTTTGGAATGTATGGGAGAAGTTGCTTACAAGCTAGAATTGCCAGAAGGATTGTCAGGAGTGCACGACGTGTTTCACGTTTCCCAGTTGAAGAGGTGCCACACATAGATGGCCGATATTCCTCTGAGAGATACAGTACCACTGGAAGCAATTCAGCTCGATAGTGATTTGACCTACAAAGAGAAACCAGTGAAGATTCTCGAGTTTGCCAGTCGAGTCACACACAACAAGGTTATCAAGTTTTGCAAAGTTCAGTGGAGCCACCATACCGAGGAGGAAGCCACCTGGGAACGAGAGGAAGACCTATGGAAGGACCACCTACACCTATTTTCTAGCCAACCCGAATCTCGAGGGCGAGATTCATCTTAAGGGGGGTAGGTTTGTAACATCCCAAATTTTCAATTTGGAATGCTATACATAGGACATCATATGCATATCTTATTTTATTGCATTATGGTTGATCCTAGAAACTCTAAGCAACTGAAGGACCCATGGAGAGAGTTGGGGATTTCGTTTATTTTCATATTTGAATTTCTCAAATATTGAAAAGAGGATCATTTTGGTTTTAATCATTTTCTCGCCGAATATTTCCAATATTAAAATAAAAGAGAGGGGATAAAATGACTTCTCTAAAATAAAAGAAATATTGGAGGAAAAATGTTAAAATCAAATAAGTATTTCTATTTGGATTTTTATTGCTATTTTATTTGAATTAGAAAAATTGCATGTTTTCAAAAATTGCATTTTTAGGCCAGAAAAATGTTCACTTTGTTCTAAAGATTTTATTTAGACAGTGAAAATTGTTTTGGCATTTTTAGATTTTTTTTAGGATTTTTCTGTTTCGGTGGAATTTTTTTTTTTTTAAAAGAGTCCCACGGACCGAACTGGGCCGAAGGCCCAGCCGGCCTACCTGGGCGCCGCCTCGCCCGAGCGTGCCTGACTCAACGCCACGCCGCCGGCCGCCCCCTCCCCCAAGTCGGCCTCCGCCCCGACCCCCTATATAAGCCGCCTTCGCCGCCACCCACCGCCGTCCCGCCCCGCGCTCGGAGCCGCCGCCACCCGCGCTGCAAGCCGCCGCCACCTGCACTGCCGTCGCCCGCCACCGCCGTCGCCCCTTGCCGCCGCAGCCGAGCCCCGCCGGCGCCCCACCGATGCTGCCGCCCCGCCGGACCTTGCCGGAGGTAGTTGCTGCCGCTGCCGCCATTTCGGTTTATTTTAAAACCGTTCGGTTTTTTAGAAACCTAGATCTATTTTTTAATAGATCTGTTCATTTTTTCGGTTTAGTTGTTTAGCGGATGTTCATCCATTCATTCGTTTTAATGAACGCCGTTCACCGTTTAGGTTCTGTTAACGAACGTTCGTTAGTTAGCCTGTTCGTCTCGTTTTATTTTTCCAGGGTTTATCTGCGATTATTTTCAATCGCGATTTCTACCCTGATCTTCGTTCTAGTATAAATTTTCGCCCGTTTATCCAAATTAGATAAAACAAGCGCCTAGATCTTCGTCTCGAAGCCCACTTTCTGTTTAACCAACATGAACAAGATTTTGGTACTATAAAATTTGACTTTAGTCTAGATTAGTAAACGAATCTTGTTTCTTTCGTAGTTGAGTTTCGTTGCTCCGTTTGATTTGATTCTTTTTGCAAATCGAAGTTCTTCAGTTGAACTTTCTGGTTAGATCTTCTTATTTGAGTTTTACCAGTGCTTCTAGATTGAGTGCTTATGTATGCTATTGTTTGTTTGCGATAGAATTCCCGGAGTGCGAAGCGTGCTACTACGAGTCTCTAGGTTTTGCGTATCATTAGCAAGGAAAGTAACACTTTGATCATATCCCTTTATTACCCAGTTTTTGTGCATTAGTTCCAATCCTCAAACATTGCATGGTTAGGATCTGTTTAACATGAGGGTTTAGGAAGTAGATGATAAGGTAGAACCTATTGCCCTTTTTATTATCAAACCTTTGGGAGTTATTTCTACGTTATGCTCAGGATTGTTGTGCTATGCTCGTAGACGTGGATTGGGTGAGTGTATCCATGACAGATTTGAGTATTGTTAATTAATGGTTAACTTAAGGTGGCTACTTAAATACACATCTGGGTGGATTGGTTGCAGGTACCTGGAGAATCCAGTGTTGTCCTAGGATATCCGGGAGTACCCGTGTGATCATCCTACGGTTCGCCACCCAGACTCAAAGGGATCATAAGATTATTCATCTAGAAACTTCCATGTGCAGCCACAAGCTATTATGGGCTCTAGCATAGTTGAGTAGGTTGCATGACCTCTTTCTGTGGTTGGCTAGCAGATGTAGGGGAAAGTAGGTGTAACTGTCCATCCAGAGTAAAGAGTTAATGTTCTGAAAGAATGTGTCTCGGTCATCCGTTTCTCAAACACCATGTAGTGCGAGAAATCTAACGGAGGAGACCGAGTCTTGTGGGAAAAACTACGCAAACCTTTGCAGAGTGTACAAACTAATCGTCGTTAGCCGTATCCCCGGTTATGGACATCTTGAGTATCTGGTTCTTGGATTATCATGTTGATCTCATCACTCTAAAATTAATTTGTTTGGGTTAGTTTATATTGCTTAACTGGGATTGAGTTGGAGGAACATTCTCAATGTTTAACAACCACCATGATAGTTAAATAAAATGTATTTCTTTGTTTTAGGGGGAAATTGGCTTTATGCAAAAACTTTAACCATAGAGCTTTCCACCAGCCAAATATGCATGTAGTGATAGCATTTATTCCATTCATTACTCTTTGTATTACTTTGCTAGCATATTCCATGTGCTGACCCGTTTCGGGCTGCAACATATCATGTTGCAGACTTTTCAGACGACGAGTAAGGTGCCATAAGTCATTGTCGTTCACTTAGCTATGTCGTTGGAGTTGATGGACTCACTTTATCTTCCAAGCGTTCCGTTGTTATCTTATTTAGATGGCCTTACGCCATATTATTCTATTTAGTTCTCTTTTGAGACATTTGATGTAATAAGTGTGTGATTGAAACTCTGTTATAAATCCTCAAGTACTGTGCGTGTCAGCATTACCGATCTAGGGATGACACTGATGCACAGAGACTAGACTGTTTGAGGTCTGGTCGCTACACAAGCTCTTCGGAGCCGTTGGATTTGTGACCCAACACCTCCTCGGTGGTTCGAATGGTTTTTTGTAGAAAAGACCCCAAAGAGTTCGGCAACTGCTTACAAGCACAAAGACTGCTCAGATGCCATTCGATCTCAGATCAAACAACCTCGAAGCTCGTATCACCGTAGCATCCAAGCTGTGAGAGCACCTTGTGTTTTCTCGCACGGGAGAATATGAGGTGCTCCCGCATTGTAGATTCTATGGTGATACGAGTTCACGGAGATCTAAGTGCCACAGTAGGAGGTCTGAAGGTCTTTGCAATATACGGCTGAGAATGTTCGAGAATTGCGCAGAAAGTACAAGTACTATGCATGTGCCATCTGATCACTGATCATACGACCTAGATGCTCATATCACTGTAGCGGGTAATTAAGCTATGGGGAGCACCTAATATGAGCAAAGGGGAGCCGTTGGATCCAAGATGCAACGGCACACATGAGGTCTGGATGTTTTATTTGCAAAAAAACCTTTGGAGAGTTTGGAAATTCCGCATAATTACAAAGACTACTCCCAAGCCATTGGATCTCACTTCCAACGTTGTAAAAACTCGTATCACCATAGCATCTAAGCTGCGGGGGTGGATGTGATATTCTATGCCGCTATCACTTTTGTTCGTAAACACGCAAAATACGTGTAACTAGTGCCGTTACTTGTCTAACCGTGCAAAGTGTTTGTTCAAAAAAAACCATCCTACACCGAAATATCGAAACAACACACAGGGGTCCCACTTGTCATTAATCAAATTTGGACCTAAAAATAGACGAGGTTCGAACTGGCAACCTAGACTACAAAGCGTAAGTCGATAGCCTAAAACAACAATAGTTGTTGGCTTTGTCCCATAACTTTATTTTATAAAGTATTATGTTGAGTAGAGTAGAGGGAGTGCCTTGTCAACACGTGCATGACCGTTGACTCACTTACTGGTGGGTCCCAGGTCTACGATCTGTCTCTTCTCTCCATCGTCTAACCTTTGCATGGGCACACACGAAGAGCGGCGCTATCTTGCCGTGGTGTTATCGCAACTAAAAAAAGCTTGGAAAATAGAAGAATCACCTAGAACAAGAGACGTTGTGGCTGGCCGAGACGGAGCTAACCACACCTATCCTCCATGCCACGTTAGCATGATGAAGCTGTGTGGTTAGTGGGGTGTTTGCGACCGACTGGCTGGGTCCTGAGGTCGAGCCATAGGTACTACGTCTAATACAGTATATTTTTACACACACATTTTTCCTCCATGCTGAGACGTGGCACACCCTACCGCACGGTTTCGGGGTCCTCCCGGGTGGTGCATGCATATATTCTTCCTGACGTGGGACGCCCTACCACGCGTTTTCAGGGTCCTCCTCGGTCATAGCGCCGAAGCAAGTAAATGAGTCGTCAAATCACGAAAGACCACCTACCTGCCGAGTACATCAGTGAAGCACGATGGCTAGGTAGTTCGGCTAGTTCAACTGATTAGCTAGGCCGCCGCCACATTTGTTTTTTCACCCCTTTTTTATCTACCTGCCGGCAGGTAAATTTTTAAATATCCACCGCAGCGTTGCTGTGGTGTTTGGGTGCGGTAGGATTCTTAATTTTTTGATTGACGGGAGCTGGCGCGCTGGATTTTTATTTTTTTGATTGATGGGAGCAGGCGCGGCAGCAATTAGTCACGATGACTCCGCCTATAAAACCCATAGCTCCCTGATGTGAGAAGTCATCGACTGGTGTTTTACCATGGTGAAAACCAAAAGATTCCTCGCTCCTCGGATGGCTCCCTCCGCCTTCCCGTAGATTGCATTGCCTTTCAGCCGTTTCGCCCCCTTTGCTTCCTCTCCCCATTGCTTCTACCTGGTGCCATGGCGGCGCAGTAGATCACGAAGTCCGAGGTTAGGCGCCTGACACAGGAGCTCCAGGCCAAGGACGTGGAGCTCCGTGAGCTCAAGGAGGAGAGCAGTGCCATGCTCCTCCGTTATGTGCGGGAGTTCAGGAGCTTCAAAAGCGACAGGCGTCTATCACAAAGATGCTCGAGGCGTCGGGGGCGTTGCTGCAGAAAGCAGGAGATACAATAGGCCGTCAGGGGAGCCGGCTGGAGCACGAGCGGGCCGATCGTGACGAGGTCTAGGATCGCCTCAGCCACTTGGTAAACCAAGTTTCCACGCACGTGTTGCGGATGCGCGATGCCTACCATCGTGCAAGCACAACCATGCCGGCCGTCTGGCTAAACCCGTTCAACCACCTGGTCGACTTCAACAAGCTGCAGCGTCCTGACCTTGTCTCCTTCTTCACCTATATCTCCGAGGAGCTGAGCCGTCTCTGCACGATGGTGGGGGAAGAGATGGACAAGGAGGGGTTGCGGGCTGCCGTCGCCGTTGTCGGGTGAATCCTTTCAGGGCTCTGTCACTGGAATCCATTCATGCCATTGGACGCTGTCTTTGACGAGCTGGCTCCCGTCGACCGGGAGCAGGCTCTGCGGGCGGTTGCATGCTGCATCACCAACATCATGCGCCTCGAGAAGCAGAGGGACTTCGGTGGTGTTTAGGTGCCATCTGCATGGGCAAGTCCATGTCTCGGCGCAACATGACCGTTGGATCAAACTCAAACGGTGCAGATCAGTCACTGTAGCACAAAGCGTGTGGGAGTGTTTTGTTGCATTCTCATCTCAATATAGTTGTTTCCTCTTCGTGTATTTGTCTTACCTTCTAGTGTGGACTCATGCACCCTTCATGCACTTTGCCAAACACCCAAAAGTGGGTCGAGAAGGGAACTTTTGCTCCCATCCCGTGCACCCTTCATACACCCTGCCTAACACTATTCGTGCTTCATATGGTTCATGTTTCGTGGAGTACTGTAGCACCGTACTCTCCGTGCGCTGTAGACCTAGTTCTGTAAACATTGATCTCACCGTTCATTCTCGACCGGACAGTCAAAAAAGCGGTACTATGTTACTACATTACTGTTCATATAGTTCACATGCGCACAACATCATTTGTTATCGTCATATCTTACTACACTAGCAACAAGATTATGTAGTACTGGCGTATGAACCACTGCACATGCCTAGTAGTGGGAGCACTGTGTATGTTCAAGTGCCTTCTGTGTTTCCCACTCCTCCGTCGTAAGAGTGGAAATGCTTGTTGTAATCATTTTTTTTCTTCAGAAAAACAGTGGACACGATGCGGATCCTCCTCCAGCCATGCACTAAATTACTCACTTTCGCCGAGGTGTGGGACAGCCAGCATCGGGGTCCACCAGCCATGCACTAAATTACTCCATAGTAGAGTGATGGTAGACTACCCCGATCGAAGCACCGCAGTAATGCCCAATGAGCCGTCAAATCACAAAACCTGCTCCTTTCCAGCAGTAAGTTGGACGGACGAAGCAACCATCATTTCACTATTCTCTCTCAGCTTCCTCTCTTGAAGAAAACCACCACTTGTTTTGCTTCTCCCTCATCGCATTCCTCATTTAACTCTTCTCTCTCGGCTTCCTCTCTTGGATGGACACTGGAGCACCGGCCAACGTGATGGCTATGGCTCTGGCCAAAACCATCGGGCTCATGGTACGGAGAAGCGCAAGCACCCCACCGAGACTACTACAGACAAGCTCAAAGCCATCGCCCTGTCCAAGCCCCCCTCTCCGGGATCCCTCATTAAGCAAGTACAGGTAATATCTCTTCTTGACAATCTTTTTCTCGATCTTGATCGTGTTTTTTCATCTAACATGCAGTACTAGTACTAGTAGTACAACTTTCTGGGTGATCTTGCATGTGATTTTTGTGTGCCAAATGATGGTTCTAAATTCCTCTTTTGACCAAAACATGCGAGAGGTTGACACTGATTTCTTATAGATTACTTTCAACTACTCCCTCTGTCCCAAATTTCTTGTCTTAGATTTGTCTAGATACGGATGTATCTAATACTAAAATTTGACTTGATACATCCATATCTAGACAAATCTAAGACAAGAATTTTTGGACGGAGGGAGTACTTTATGAACATCAATGCTACCTTTAAAGAGGGTATATTTGCCTCAGTAACTTGTGTTATGGATATTGCAAGTAATCTCTCTGCTCTCATGCCTTTGAAGACATGTTCTAGTGTCTTTGTTCACTCATTTCATATATGGAGAATAATATCGAAAACCATCTTATATTTCTGAACGGAGGTAGTAATAAAATATGGTTTCTGTTTGAATTAGAACCAGGTCCGTGGTGGAGATGAAGTTCTCAAAGTCATGCCATGTGAACTGGAAGACCTGAGGATGAGTTCTACTCCTAAACAATCCAGCTGTTGTGTCCTTGTCGCCACATGTCCTAAACTAGTATTTTCCTGTAGCATTGTTGTCAGGCGTGTTCTCGAGGCTGTACTTGACAACAACAATTTCCTGGTTGTGCCTTCGATTACGAAGGGTGTGGTTCTTGTAAAGCTTCCCAACAAATTTGATGTGGCTTGTCTTCATCATCATGTTTATGAGTGGAAAGACCACTCTGTTAGGTTCTCCAAGGTTGACGAGATGGTGATGGTGCATCTAGACATCTCTCATGAAGTCCATGGCCTAGTCAGTTATGCGGGGTTCATCCCGTAGGTCGGTGGCAAGAAATATTCTGCAGAGTTTAATTAGTGCAACTTTGCTTGTCTGTAGTAAGTACTATTGTTTAGTACTTGATTTGTGTTTGTGAACCCTGTATTGTTTATTAGTACTGCCGCTTTTGGTGTGTGGTCAGTCCTGAGGACAGTCTATGTTAATGTCTGTCCTCTCAATTCAGTCTGTATATTTTGAAGTATCCATATCATCTTTTTTGTGAGGACGGTTTATCAATTATGGTTACACTCCAATATCTGTATGCATTGCAGGGTTTATCGCACCCACCAGGATTTCCAGTCCCATGGATACTCGGTCCATACGATTTTTCACGACCTTTGGACTGTCTTGCTTGTGGGAGTAGGTGGGGCCCCTGCATGCCACCCGTAGTTGGACGATCAATCTTCTGTTTAGTACTTCAACATAGTGATTTCCTGGTAATGATTCACTCGTGTCACATCAAGTAAATCTTATTGATTTACTATCTAAATCTTATTGATTTAATGTCATGTTTTCTTTCTTTTCTTGCAATTTTACGATGCAGGTTTTGCCATGTGACATTCATCACAGAACAAACCGTTTGGTTTGCTCTATGATGGCTACTTTTGCAGGTTTCACTTCTTATGTCGTGTCAGTGACGAAGGCATTGTCCATCACTTATATACTAGAAAAAAATTGGATCGGTCTATTGTCTGAGTACAAGCTGAATCCCTATGATGAACTGTTGTTTGGTTTAACAAAAATGCCACAATTAGTCCTTCTCGCGTTTGAAAGAAATGAAGAGAAAACTGGATCATGGTCACAGATCCTAGTCAAGTTAGAAAGCTGATCATAGCAGACCAGACACGATCGCCGCTATCTCACACATCGGTACTACCTTCAGTAGTGGATCGAGCACTGGCAGTTGCTCTAGCACTGACAGCGGCAGCAGCTTAGTCTGATCCAGCTGAGGATTGGGCACCGACCGCGTTAGCGGATCAGGCCGATCTACCGGAGGATCATGCATCAACACCGTCATCTGCTCTGACACCGGCACCAGCTCTACAAGGAGCACCATCTCCGGCAGCAGCAGCGGCTTCAACACATGCGCCAACATTTGCACTTGCGTCTGCTTCGGCCCGTGCAGCGGAAACCAATGAGCAGTTGCACCGGCAACAGACTGGGCTGCCGTTCGCACTTCATATACCAAAGTCCTTACAAAAACCGACATGTCCACCTTCTTGGTAAGCATTGGCCACCCAAGTGCTTCGTTCTTTTTTCTTTCCATGTTGTTTCAGATGATTCACTGTGTTGACCTAACTGTTTGGGTATGTCTTGTTGTTTGCAAATAGAGAATTCCTAGAGCAACGAGGGAGTCGTTCAACAATCCGGGTGACCACGGCCATGTTTCTCTTACCATGCGCAGCCTTGGTGTGAATGAACCTGCTCAATATACCGTAAGTACAAAGGATGGTTGCATGATGATTGATGCTAAAGGATGGTCAAGGTTCAAATCTAAATCATATCGTGCGGTAGGGGATGATGTCAAAATCGAACTTTCTCGGTAAGGAGAGCTGGTCCAAATCAAGTTTGAAATTCTTCAGTAGCAGAACACAACTGCCGAACTGATCTATCCTCCGAGAGATTTTGATGTAATAATCTGGCATGGTGAAACAAGTGTCCTGTGTGTATAAGTAGTACGACAGTATTATTTATCACATGGTATATCGTTGATAGAATTGCAACTCTCATTGCTGGTTAGGAACTGTCATTCGATTTCATTCCAACAGATGTCGTGCTTTATTCAATTTTGTGTATTCGCCTTGCGACAACATCTAAAACCAGCGCCGTACCGATCGCTTGCAATATGAAAAGCGCTGAGGTAGAACACATGGGCCCCCAAACATGCAGGGTGGGCCTGCGGCCCAAAGTCCAGAACCGTGAGCCTGTCCGAGTATTATATTCTCAGTTGAACCCCCATAATGCCCGTGCATTGCACTTCGTCAAGATGCATTTGTATGAGTATTTTATCTTGTGAGAGAAAATGATGACCGAGGGAAGGCCTTATTTGCAAATGTGGAGAGGTGTGTGGGTACCCTTTTGCAAAATTGCCATAGTTTCCTTCCTATCCGTCAGATATAAATCGGACGGCCTATATTGCAGGATGGCAGGCACACCATCATCACCAACTTGTCTATACTATGTTAAAAGCAACTCTGTTTTTTATAATTATATATGTTATATATATTCCCCTTGATTTTTCTTATGTATAAAGTTGTGATATAGAAGATTTGTATATATCTTTACAGAGGGAGTATCTCTCTGTCAAAAATATATTTATGTGTAACTAGTTACCCCTATATTTTTTCCTGATATGTGGGGCATCCGCCAACGGGGTCCACGTGCCATATGCACAAATTAGAGTGCACCACTGAATGGTAGACACACACCAGTCGTAGCGCCGCAGTAATGCCCAATGAGTCGTCAAATCACAACCCCCCTTCCAGCTTTAGCAGTAAGCTGGACGGACAAATCGGCAATATTTCACTGGGCCTGAATGACTGAATCCCCTTCTCCATCGTCTGCTTGTTCAGAGAAAACCCCCTCTCGGCGATTGCATAGGGTTTTCTCATGGAGAACCAGGTACGAATTCTTCATCCATCCCCGATAAATCCAAGTCCCTTGGTCGCTGGTAATCC
Organism: Triticum timopheevii; assembly: GCA_963921465.1. Taxonomy (NCBI): domain Eukaryota; kingdom Viridiplantae; phylum Streptophyta; class Magnoliopsida; order Poales; family Poaceae; genus Triticum; species Triticum timopheevii. The sequence goes on along the minus strand of OY997271.1, from coordinate 130,474,642 downwards.
TAGGATTGCAACCGCCGTCGTTGATGCATTTTTCTTCTGACTGAATCTAGTGTGTTTCATTTGCAGTGCCCAAAGTGCGAGGACCCTACAGGTTTCTGCACCCTCGGCGAGACGCCACACTTGTTCCTTCTCATCCTAACACAGGATTTTAAAACGCGCACAGTATGTTCCTAGAATCCTCTTCTCTATCCGGAAGGGTGGGTTTTTTTTTGAACAATATGTCGACTAATTTGGAAATTTGGATTGCTATATTTGGATAAAAGGTACTACTAGTACGATGGTCAACACTGACGTAAAGGAGGAAATTATTTCTAGATTTGGATAGGGAATACATTGTGTTCCCATATTATTTTTCTTGCAATGCATTATTTGCTCTGCCAGAACACATGTACTAAAGATGCTCGGCCTTGCCATAACTGAATACACCAGTTTAATGGTCACAGTGAAGACAAGCCATGGATATAAGTTCTGAGTTGGGTTCATGAACCAAGAAGATCGCTGCTTTTTTTATGGCCAAACTTGGATAAACTTTCTCAAGTGTTACAGACTGAAAGTTGGCGCACGAATGTTGATGGAAATAGCAGAACCTGGTCTCATCTTCACTGCGATCTTCCAACTCGACGTTGTTCCAATAGTTCATCCATGTTAGTTTTGTATCTGGTTCTTGCTTGTTGCCTCGATTACTTCTTAATTCACCAATTCTGTCTAACTAATCACAGTTTAACTTTAGAAGTAGCAAAGAATCTCTCACGAAGATGCTACGTCTAACTAATATTTTCTTATAATTCGTGGCATGTGTAGGTTTTTTCAGAGTTGAGCAGGCTGCTCGTTTGTTATTCTATAATAACTTGGCTGTTACTGATGGCACTGAAGTTGACTGGGATGACATCCACAAATTCCTACACTTCATTGATCGTCTTGAGGTCCTTCTGGGGTGTTCCAATGGTGGAAGGCCACGTGGGATATGTGTGCCACTGCTGCACTCGTTGAACAAGTCCAACTGTGTCAAGAAACTTACGGTATGAGCTGTTTCTGTTATATATGTTGTTCATAAACTATTGCTTATACACAGTTTTACAGCTGTGATCTTCTTGAAACAGAAATTGGACAGTTCTATGGTTCCTATACACATGCCTGACCATGGTCGGGTCAGACTTGTGCTTGGTCACAACATGATGTTCATGTCGACCTACTACATTCCCCTTGGAGGTGAAAAGATACTTATTCATGGGTGGTCTCAAATAATGAAGGCCCGTCCATCTTGGAGAATAAGACAGAAGATTATGTTCCTGCTTTTCCATGGCACTAAAGAAAATATCCTATTTATTGAACACATTGCAAGATTAAGCCGCTTTCAGAAGGTTGTGGATGCACGGGGTGGCGCCTGGGCCTTGTCCTGGGGCTTGGCGGCCTCACCCTTGGTTAACTGTAGGCAAAGTAGCATTGTTCGAGGCATGCTTTGTACAGTTGAACCTGTATAAGTACTCATACTACTTTTAGCTATGGTTGTTAAGTGCCCCTGCTGGTTTTAGTTAAGGTTGTTAAGTACTCCTGCTGCTTTTATAGTCTGTCGTGTTTCTTCAGTCCTGTCTTCCTCCAGCCGCCAAAACCAATCCAGTGCCGGCGGGGCCGCCTGCTTCCGCCTCCCATGGCTGGCTGCGCCTCAGCGCACGCATCGCCGCCCCACCATCTCCTAAATCTTTAACGCTGACGTCCGAGGCCTCGTCGTCCTCCGCGCGCTTTGGTGCGCTCACAGCGGCGCCGACCTCTCGCATTGTAAAACATGGTCAACAAACAACAGGAATCGGCAGAAGTACCTGGAGAGGATGACATTTGGGGCCCACCATGTCAACGTATGAAAAAATAAAATGCTTCCTCCGAGTGTTTTCCTGACATCTGGGACCCACGACATTGTGAGCGTATATAGTCAATAGACAAGACAACAACACAAGATCGGCTAACACCTGGGACATAGCCGCTCGAGCAGTTTTTTTGTTATTGTTGAGACAGAGCAGGATTTGAACTGGGTTGTGGCCCGTCTAGCCCAGGCTTACATTTTATGTTCACCATGTGACCAGCCCAGCTATTTTTTTTGTGTGAAAATGAGCCCAGTTTATTTTTTCTGAAGAATACCCAATCCAGGTCTACTTATTTTTCTACGCCCTGATGGGCTGCAACTCTTTCAAGACGCCTGCAAATCTTGAAAGTAATATGAAATGGGTTGTAAATATAAAAAAAGATGACAAATTGGCAATTACTTTATAATTTCTGAATTATTTCACATTTTCAGATTCCTATTTCACTGGGCAAGATTTTTTTAGTTATTATATACGTCAACAAACGTTCTAGTAGACGTAACCGTTGGATGTCAATCCAACGGCCATCGTGTTTCTTCAATCTCTGATCTTCTTGCTCCAGCCGCCAAATCCAGAACCGCCTGCTCCCGCCTCCCGTTGCCGGCTGTGCTGCCGCGCAGGCCTCACCGCCTCCTACTACTCCCACTGCTTGCCAGGGCATCCCTCTACTCACCCACACCCCATGTTATTCTATGGCGACGGAAGCCTCACACCGCAGCTGAACCAGTGAACCTTCGTACTCCTCTCCGCACGGGCTTCCACTGCCATGTCTTCCCCGGCTCCGCATCGTCCCCTTCCTAGGCCTCGCTGTCGTCCACCACCCTTGTGCTCTCGGTGCGGCGTGGTCAATGTGGTCAATGACCGTCTTCCATCGGAAGAGTACTGTACGTGGAGAGGCTGACAGCTAGGTCCATGGCAGCCTCAAGGAAGTGCCTCCTTATTACGCAAAATAATTATTCCTCCACCTGATAGCAGGGACCCACCGGACGGGCCACCGTATTTCATGAAAAAAAATGTTTCCCCCCTGACTACTGGGACCCACCGGATGGGCCACCGTATTTCGCAAAAAAAAATTCCCCCGCTGTCAGCTCGGACCCACTCGAAGTGCCTCCTTATTACGCACAAAAAAATGAATAGTCCCCCTGCTAGTTGGGACCCACCTTTGTGGAAGGCTAACTTGTGGGCCTACTAAGTTGACGGGGATGGACGGCTTTGCCAACTTAGTAAATATGAACGATTCTATCTCCAGTGATCGTACGGTGTCCATCCAACGGCCGTACTGCTTCTTCAACCTTTGGTCTTCTTGCTCCAGCCACCCAAACCAGCGCCGGTCGTGCCGCGTGCTCCTGCTTCCCATGGCCGCCTGTGATGCCGCGGAGGCCTCACCGCCCCCTATTCCCAACGCTAGCCAGGCCATCCCTCTACTCACCCACACCCCTTTTATTCTACGGCGATGGCAGCCTCACAGTGCAGCCGAACCAATGAACCCTCATACTCCTCTACGTGTGGGCATCCATTGCCGCATCTTCGTCGGCTCCGCGTCATCCCCTTCCTAGGCCTCGGCGTCATCCACCGCCCTGGTGCTCTCAGCGCGGCGTGGTCAACATGGTCAAGGAACGACTTCCATCGGACGTGGACTGTACATGGAGAGGCTGACAGCTGGGTCCACGGCCGCAGCAAGGAAGTGCCTCCTTATTACGCAGAAAATAATGATTCCTCCACCTGACAACAGGGATCCACCGGACAGGCCACCATATTTCATGAAAAAAATGTTTCCCTCCTGACTGCTGGGACCTACCAGCTACATCTTCGCACGCAAGGAAGTGCATCCATATTACGGGCAAAAAAATGATTCACCACCTGACTGCTGGGACCCACCAGCTACATCTTTGCACGCAAGGAAGTGCCTGACAGTCGGGACCCACCTGGTCGAAGCATACGTAGCATTGTCATTCTGGTCGCGAACGTGTACGTACATACTGGTCGATGTAGAGGCGCGCACGTGTCGTAGTAGAGGCGCGCACGTAGCATGTACACCTACATACATCGGCCAGGGTACAAGAAAGTAAATACGGCCACATACGTACATACGGGCGGGGTCTCGAACGCCTACTCATGCATACGTACGGCCAGGGCTCACGTACATGGCTAGGTCAGAATGAAGAAACTGCATCATCATCATGTTCATGGGGCCAATCGGCTGGGTCGGAACGGAATGCGTCGTCGTGTCCATTGCGAGGGCTTGGATGGAACAACCGATGGAAACGAGCCCTGGAGTACCGCAGAATGGAGGAAACGGCCTTGTGTTCGACCGGCCATGTTCGAAACAGGATCTTGTTCATGCGGAGGGGTCTGGCGTACCGCAAAATGGAAGAAACGGACTTGTGTTGGACCTCCTATGGTCGAAACGGGGTCCTGTTGATCGGGAGGGGTTGGCGTACCGCAAAATGGAGGAAACGGACTTGTGTTGGAGTGCTACGGTCGGAACGGGGGTCCTGTTCATCAGGAGGGGTGTGGCGTACCGCAAAACGGGACTCCACGGGATAATGTTCATCTCCACCGTTGACCTCCTCCAGCCTCCACGGGCTACTGTTCATCCACCGTCAACCTCCTCCAGCCTCCACCTGCGATTGTGTTCATCCACGGGCTCTTGTTCATCCAGCCTCCACCGTGCACTACTCCGCAGGCTACTGTTCAACTAGCCCTCTCCACGGGCTCCTGTTCAACCACCCGTCCACCATCTACTGTTCATCCAGCCCTCCACCATCTACTATTCATCCAGCCCTCCACGGGGTCGTCCTATTCATCCAGCCCTCCATGGGGTCCTGTTCATCTAGCCCCAACCGGCTCGATTGATCGGGGTCCTGTTCATCCAGAGGCAACACCACGGGGTCCTGTTCATCCACCCCCACCGGGAACTGTTCATCCAAACCCCCCAACAACGCTCACTGTTCATCCAGAGGCAACATCGATCGGCTTCAGTTAGCAGCACTACTGAAGGAATCGCTCGATCAGGTTCAGTTAACAGCCATCGATCGATCGCTCGGGTTTTGGAACGCGTAGCCTGCAGTGCAACCACTCAGGTTCAGTAGGCGAACGCCTCGCTCGGGTTCAGTTAGAGCCCAACGCCTCGCACCCACGCGCGTGCGTGTATGAGAGAAACGCGCAAACCTCTGTGCATCGCTCGGCCCCGACCACCCAACGTAACCGGGAACAACCCAAATTTTTCTCGCCCTCGCTTCTACCACGGTTTTTTCTGTCATGGACGGCCTAATGAATGTCATGCAGCTGCATCTCCAGCCCGCCCAGGACGAAAATCCCATTTTCTGTCATGATTTTTTGTCATAGAAGTAGGAGCACACCACATCTATGATGATACCGGGTTTTGTCACAATTATCGTCATAGAAGTGTCAATAGTATGACAGAAACAATTTCGTTCGGCCCAAAATGTCACGGATGTGTCTATTTTTGTAGTGTGATAAGCTCTACGTTCACATACAATGGGTGCAAGCCAGTTTTTGCACACGCAGAATACTCGGGTTAAACTTGACGAGCCTAACATATACAGATATGGCCTTGGAACACTCAGACTGAAAGGTCAAGCTGAATCATATAGTAGATATGATCAACATAGTGATGTCCACCATTGAAAACTACTCCATCTCATGTGATGATCGGACATGGTTTAGTTGGTTCAGATCATGTGATCACTTAGATGATTAGAGGGATGTCTATCTAAGTGGGAGTTCTTAAGTAATATGATTAATTGAACTTTAATTTATCATGAACTTAGTACTTGATAGTATTTTGCATGTCTATGTTGTTGTAGATCAATGGCCCGTGCTACCGTTCCTTTGAATTAATGCGTTCCTAGAGAAAGCTAAGTTAAAATATGATGGCAACAACTACACGGACTAGGTCCGTAACTTGAGGATGATCCTCATTGCTGCACAGAAGAATTACGTCCTGGAAGCACCGCTGGGTGCCAGGACTGCTGCAGATGCTACTGATGACGTTAAGAACGTCTGGCAGACCAAAGCTGATGACTACTCGATAGTTCAGTGTGCCATGCTTTATGGCTTAGAATCAGGACTTCAAAGACGTTTTGAACGTCATGGAGCATATGAGATGTTCCAAGAGTTGAAGTTAATATTTCTAGCAAATGCCCGAGTTGAGAGATATGAGTCTCCAACAAGTTCTACAGCTGCAAAATGGAGGAGAATAGTTCTGTAGTGAACACATACTCAGAATGTCTAGGTACCATAACCACTTGACTCAGCTGGGAGTTGATCTTCCAGTTGATGTGTCATTGACAGAGTTATTCAATCACTGCCACCAAGCTATAAAGGCTTCATGATGAACTGTAATATGCAAGGGATGAACAAGACTATTCCTGAGCTCTTCGCAATGCTAAAGGCTGCAGAGGTAGAAATCAAAAAGGAGCATCAAGTGTTGATGGTCAATAAGACCACTAGTTTCAAGAAAAAGGGCAAAGGGAAGAAGGGGAACTTCAAGAAGAATGGCAAAAAGGTTGCTGCTCATGAGAAGAAACCCAAGTCTGGACCTAAGCCTAAAACAGAGTGTTTCTACTACAAAGGGACTGGTCACTGGAAGCGGAACTGCCCCATGTATTTGGAGGATAAGAAGGATGGCAAAGTGAAAGGTATATTTGATATACATGTTATTGATGTGTACTTAACTAATGCTCACAGTAGCGCCTGGGTATTTGATACTGGTTCTGTTGCTCATATTTGCAACTCGAAAGAGGGGCTACGGACTAAGGACAAGGTGACGATGTGTGTGGGAAATGGTTCCAAAGTTGATGTGATCGCGGTCGGCACGCTACCTCGACATCTACCATCGGGATTAGTTTTAGACCTGAATAATTGTTATTGGGTGCCAGCATTGAGCATGAACATTATATCCAGATCTTGTTTAATGCGAGACAGTTATTCATTTAAATCGAAGAATAATGGTTGTTCAATTTATATGAGTAATATCTTTTATGGTCATGCACCCTTGCTGAGCGGTCTATTATTGTTGAATATCGATAGTGATGATACACATATTCATAATATTGAAGCCAAAATATGCAAAGTTAATAATGATAGTGCAACTTATTTGTGGCACTACCGTTTGGGTCATATCGGTGCAAAGCGCATGAAGAAACTCCATGCTGATGGACTTTTGGAATCACTTGATTATGAATCACTTGGTGCTTGCGAACAGTGCCTTGTGGGTAAGATGACTAAAAATCCGTTCTCCAGAACAATGGAACGAGCTACTGACTTATTGGAAATAATACATACCGATGTATGCGGGACAATGAGTATTGAGGCTCATGGTGGGTATCGTTATTTTCTTACCTTCACTGACAATTTGAGCAGATATGGTTATATCTACTAATGAAACATAAGTCTGAAACATTTGAAAAGTTCAAAGAATTTCAGAGTGAAGTGGAAAATCATCATAACAAGAAAATAAAGTTTGTACGATCTGATCATGGAGGAGAATATTTGACTTACGAGTTTGATGAAACAACATGGAATAGTTTGACAACTAATGCCACCTGGAACACCACAGCGAAATTGTGTGTCCGAACATTGTAACCGCACTTTATTGGATATGGTGTGATCTATGATTTCTCCTACTGATTTACCGCTATCGTTTTGGGGTTATCACTTTAAATAGGGCACCATCAATATCCATTGAGAAGACGCCTTATGAACTGTGGTTTGGCAAGAAACCAAAGTTGTCATTTCTTAAAGTATGGGCCTGTGATGCTTATGTGAAAAAGCTTCAACCTGATAAGCTCGAACACAAATCGGATAAGTGCGTCTTCATAGGATACCGAAAGGAAACTGTTGGGTACACCTTCTACCACAGATCCGAAGGCAAAATCTTTGTTTCTAAGAATGGATCCTTTCTAGAGAAGGAGTTTCTCTCGAAAGAATCAAGTGGGAGGAAAGTAGAACTTGATGAGGTAGTTGTACCTTCTCCCTTATTGGAAAGTAGTTCATCACAGAAATCAGTTCCAGTGATTCCTACACCAATTAGTGAGGAAGCTAATGATGATGATCATGAAACTTCAGATCAAGTTACTACCAAACTTCATAGGTTTTCCAGCGTAAGATCCGCACCAGAGTGGTACGGTAATCCTGTTCTGGAAGTCATGTTACTAGACCATGATGAACCTACGAACTATGAGGAAGCGATGATGAGCCCAAATTTCGCGAAATGGCTTGAGGCCATGAAATCTGAGATGGGATCCATGTATGAGAACAAAGTATGGACTTTGGTGGACTTGCCCGATGATCGGCAAGCCATAGAAAATAAATGGATCTTTAAGAAGAAGACTTACGCAGACAGTAATGTTACTGTTTACAAAGCTCGACTTGTTGCGAAAGGTTTTTGACAAGTTCAAGGAGTTGACTATGATGAGACTTTCTCACCCATAGTGATGCTTAAGTCTGTCTGAATCATGTTAACAATTGCTGCATTTTATAATTATGAAATTTGGCAAATGGATGTCAAAACTACATTCCTGAATGAATTTCTAGAAGAAGAGTTGTATATGATGCAACCAGAAGGTTTTTTCAATCCAAAGGGTGCTGACAAAGTGTGCAAGCTCCAGTGGTCTATTTATGGACTGGTGCAAGCCTCTCAAAGTTTGCATAAACATTTTGATAGTGTGATCAAAGCATATGGTTTCATACAGACTTTTGGAGAAGCCTGTATTTACAAGAAAGTGAGTGGGAGCTCTGTAGCATTTCTAATATTATATGTGGATGACATATTGTTGATTGGAAATGATATAGAATTTCTGGATAGCATAAAGAGATACCTGAATAAGAGTTTTTCCATGAAAGACCTCGGTGAAGCTGCTTACATATTGGGCATCAAGATCTATAGAGATAGATCAAGATGCTTAATTGGACTATCACAAAGCACATACCTTGATAAAGTTTTGAAGAAGTGAAGAATGGATCAGTCAAAGAAAGGGTTCTTGCCTGTGTTACAAGGTGTGAAGTTGAGTCAGACTCAATGCCCGGCCACTTCAGAAGATAGAGAGAAAATGAAAGTCATTCCCTATGCTTCAGCCATAGGTTCTATCATGTATGCAATGCTGTGTACCAGACCTGATGTATGTCTTGCTATAAGCATAGCAGGGAGGTACCAAAGTAATCCCGGAGTGGAGCACTGGACTGCAGTCAAGAACATCCTTAAATACCTGAAAAGGACTAAGGATATGTTTCTCCATTTATGGAGGTGAAAAAGATCTCATCGAAAACGGTGACGTCCATGCAAGCTTTGACACTGATCCGGATGACTCTAAGTCGGAAACTGGATACGTATTTTTATTGGATGGAGGAGCTATCAGTTGGTGTTGTTCCAAGCAGAGCGTCATGGTGGGATCTACGTGTGAAGAGGAGTACATTACTGCTTCAGAAGCGCCGAATGAAGGAGTTCATATCTGATATAGGTGTCATACCTAGTGCATCGGGTCCAATGATAATCTTTTGTGACAATACGGGTGCAATTGGCTTCCCAAAGGAATCCAGATTTCACAAGAGAACCAAGCACATCAAGAGACGCTTCAATTCCATCCGTCATCAAGTGTCGGAGGGGGACATAGATATTTGCAAGATACACACGGATCTGAATGTTGCAGACCCGTTGACCAAGCCTCTTCCACGAGCAAAACATGATCAACACAAAAGCTCCATGGGTGTTAGAATCATTACTATGTAATCTAGATTATTGACTTTAGTGCAAGTGGGAGACTGAAGGAAATATGCCCAAGAGGCAATAATAAAGTTATTATTTATTTCCTTAATTCATGATAAATGTTTATTATTCATGCTAGAATTATATTAACCAGAAACTTAGTACATGTGTGAATACATAGACAATACATATAGTCCCGAGTATGCCTCTACTTGACTAGATCGTTAATCAAAGATGGTTATGTATCCTAACCATAGACATAGGTTGTCATTTGATGAACGGGATCACATCATTAGGAGAATGATGTGATGGACATGACCCATCCGTTAGCTTAGCATTATGATCGTGTCAATTTCATTGCTACTGCTTTCTTCATGACTTATATAAGTTCCTTAGACAATGAGATTATGCAACTCCCGGATAGCGGAGGAACACTTTGTGTTCTACCAAACGTCACAATGTAAATGGGTGATTATAAAGGTGCTCTAGAGGTGTTTCCAAAGGTGTTTGTTGGGTTGGCATAGATCGAGATTAGGATTTGTCACTCCAGGTTTTGGAGAGGTATCTCTGGGCCCTCTAGGTAATACTCATCACTATAAGCCCTGCAAGCATTGTGACTAATGAGTTAATTGAGGGATGAAGTATTACGGAATGAGTAAAGAGACTTGCCGGTAACGAGATAGAGCTAGGTATGATGATACTGACGATCGAATCTCGGGCAAGTAACATACCGATGACAAAGGGAACAACGTATGTTGTTGTGCGGTTTGACCGATAAAAATCTTTTTAGAATATGTAGGAACCAATATGAGCATCCAGGTTCCTCTATTGGTTATTGAACAGAGACGTGTCTCGGTCACGTCTACATAGTTCTCGAACCCGTAGGGTCCGCACGCTTAACGTTCGATGACGATTGGTATTATGAGTTTATGTGATATGATGTACCAAAGGTTGTTCGGAGTCCCGGATGTGATCACGGACATGACAAGGAGTCTTGAAATGGTCGAGACACAAATATTGATATATTGGACGACTATATTCGGACACCGGAAGTGTTCCAGAGAAGTTTCGGATAAAACCGGAGTGTCGGAGGGTTATCGGACCCCCCGGGGGAACTAATGGGCCTCGATGGGCCTTAGTGGAGAGAGAGAGGGGCGGCCAGGGCAGGCTGCGCCCCCCTCCCCTTGAGTCCGAATAGGACAAGGAAGGGGGCGGCGCCCCCCTTTCCTTCCCCCTCTCCCTCTTCTTCCTTCCCCCTCTTCCCCTCTTGGAGGAATCCTACCAGGACTAGTAGTCCTAGTAGGAGTCCCCTCTTGGGGCGTGCCTACAGGGGCCAGCCAGCCTCCCCCCTTGCTCCTTTATATATGGGGGCAGGGGGCACCCTAGAACACACAAGTTGATAGTTTAGCCATGTGCGATGCCCCCCTCCACAGATTTCCACCTCGGTCATATCGTCGTAGTGCTTAGGCGAAGCCCTGCGTCGGTAACTTTGTCATCACCATCACCACGCCATCATGTTGACGAAACTCTCCGTCGACCTCATCTGCATCTAGAGTTCGTGGGACGTCACTGAGTTGAACGTGTGCAGATCACGGAGGTGCCGTACCTTCGGTGCTAGGATCGGTCGGACCATGAAGACGTACGACTCCATCAACCGCGTTGTCATAACGCTTCCTCTTTCGGTCTACAAGGGTACGTGGACACACTCTCCCCCTTGGGTGCTATGCATCACCTAGATAGATCTTGCGTGATCGTAGGATTTTTTTGAAATTACTGTGTTCCCCAACAGGTACTACATATGTTGGTCCCCTTCCCCCTCTTCGACGCATACTATATATATGCTCGTACTGTAATACAACCAAAATGAATCGTCCTTGATGGTGAAATTAATTAACCTCCCCCGATGTAGGTCAAAGTGATGCATGCATGGATGATGACCTCGCGGGCCCACAGTGTAGGGGATATGCCCTAGAGGCAATAATAAATGATATTATTTATCTCTGAGTTCATAATTATGTTTATGTTCCATGCTATAACTGCAATGATTCTCGAGTCTGCAATATCCACGAGGCTCGGAGGAAGACTCATATGCACGTGTGGAATAATAAACGGTAAGAAGTATTCCTAGTCTGGCCTCTAAGACTAGCTCAAGTGTTGCATGATGGTTATGTTTTCCTGATCATAGGCATGTCTATGCCAGCAACTTTGAGGGCACAATGTTAAGAGAACATTTGTGTTGAATCGACCCAGATTGATGTTATACTATGAGATTCATTCGTCACAAGTTTATGGTTGATAACACAGAGATGGTTAATGTTTTCATAATTCCTTAGACCATGAGACTATCGAGTTTCTTCATACTCGCTTCATGAACTTTGGGGTTTGTCAAACATCATCCGTAAATGGGTGGCTATTACGACGGCTTACGGGTTCATGGAAAAGTGTGTCAAGTAACTTGATAGCTCAAGATTGGGATTTGCTCCTCCGACGATGGAGAGATATTCTCGGGCCCTCTCGGTGTTACGGTATCCATCATCGTCTGGCCAGACACAGTGTGATTTGATCACAGGGATGCCGGAACACGGAAATGAGAAAAGAGAACAAAACGAGTAATGAGGTAACTAGCATAGTGGACAAGTTGTTGATCCACTGGGATGCAAGTAAATCTCACCTCGGGTCTTTGTAACATATCACGAAGCAACAGGAATAGCACATGGCAACTGGAGGTTCACTCGAATATTCATTCGTGTGGGTATAGGGGTCAATATGGGTGTCCACGGCTCCGATGTTGATCATTGATCAAAAGGGGTTCCGGGTCATGTCTATACTTCACCGAACCTATAGGGTAACACGCTTAAGGGTCATCTATCTGTTGAATACTAGACAGAGAGTCTGAGAGAAAATCATCGAAAAAGTTTTGGACACCGTAAAAGTTTCGGACAGCGGAAAAGGTTCCGCAGAGAGAGGTCATCGGATGAGTTTCGGTGAAACTGAAAAGTTGTTTCAGGGGATACCGTTAAGTCAAATTGGTTTCGGCACATGCCTGATAATTCTTGGAGGGTGCCAGAATCAATCTGGAATTTCCCGGGATAATAACCGGATGTGCACCGGGGCTGCCGGAACCACTTTAGATGTTTTTCGCAGATGAAATTCACTAATCTGAAATTGTTTCAGAACAAATCCAAAATCATTTTAGTGGGTACTGGAATTATTCTAAGACCCACAGAAATATTTTTGGATTTAATGGACACGAAAAATTGTCTTCATGAATAGTAAAAACGCATTCTTGTTTGCTTTGCGCAGATGAAAATCACTAAACCGAAATTGTTTCGGAATGTGTTGAAAATTATTTTTAGTGGGTAATGGAAATGTTCTGAGCCCACATAAATATTTTTAGTTCGAGCGGACGCTGAAAAATGTCGTCATGAATAGTGAAAGTGTTTTTTGCTTGGCTTCTTGGAGAAGCCACCTTGAGGGCCTTTTGGTATTATCCCCTTGGCTTCTTGGAGAAGCCAGCCTTGGGCTTGGCCTATAAATAGGGGTGGAGGGGGCTGCCTAAAGACTCATCCCTTCTCACATACAAGTGCCATGCATGATCTGGCTTCTTCTCTCCCTCCCACGAAAAGAGTTTCGTAGAGCCGCAAGGCTGTCTGGGTTCCGGCAGGAACTAGTTCTGGACGGCGAAGCCCTGCTGGATAGATGACACTGTATGTGTGCAACTCTGGAGAGAGATCGTAGTTTCAGTCTTAGTTCATGAGTGCCTCCCGAAGGGCTGTCCGTGTGACCATCTGAGTTTCAAAGGTCCTCCCGAAGGGCTGTCCGAGTGACCGTTCGAGTTCGATGGTCCCCCCGAAGGGCTGTCCGCGACACCGTCCGGGGGGCTGTTCGACCGTCTCCCAGAGGGCTGTCTGAGGAGCCGATGAGGGTATACATCCTCGCGGTTGGGAGGTTGTAAATCCTAGCTGCGGGGATCTGCACCGCCGTTCGTCATCGACTCTACTTCCCGCTGCGCTACGAGTCGGTAATGAAAAAGATCAAACCATGTATGCAGTCTCCATAGTGGTCCTGGGCTGGTGCGTAGGTTGGAAATTTTTATTTTCTGCTGCGTTACCCTACAGTGGCATCATGAGCCGTGCTATGCATAGATGCAGGTTGCAATCTAGAATACATGGAGATGTATGGGTGTTGCACAATATAATTAGGTAGTAGATGAGTTCTCTTACTGAAAATTATTTGTGCGAGTAGCAGATGAAATCTGTTACCCGATGTTCTTGTTGTTTCCCTTAAATTTCCATAGTCCTGATCTGGACAGCAATGTGGAATCTAACAAAGTTTTGGCAATCCAAGATCCTTTCATGCTGCTCCTAAGCATGTTGATTGACAGATCAACGAAGTGCTAACAGTTCTTTGGGTTCCACTTTAGTCAAAGAAAGATGGATGTTTCGCAGACTAAAGGGCAATGCAGATATGATCTGCATGGGGGTCATGCGTATGACGAAGTTCAGTGTGGGGCTCGAGATTTTTTATTATCTTGTGTTTCATACACCCCGATAAGTTAATCTAGCGCTTGAATTATCATACTTGATGATGGACGTTGGTAACTTCGGTTTGTTTCGAAACCTTAGAAACCACGTAAAACAAGTTTTTGCATGAACCTATTAGAGACGTCTAACTTGGTTTTGCAGGAGGGTTTGCATGTGCATATGATGTGGTATAGCAGTGCTCATAATAATTTGATTATGTACGAGATGTCTACATGATGTAAATTGATTAACATGACCTGCGTGTCATGATTTGGCATGATGGCTGGAGCCATATGATTGCACTTCAAATGACCTGCGTGTCAACCTTGTTTAATGCATTATTTTATTAGCTATAGAGATAGCAATATTATCTGGTGCATCGACAAGGTGGTGGCAATCTTCGCGAAGGTGAACACCGACGCAAATGCCGAAGACGAAGAAATGAAAGACTTCTCCGTCAGAAAGGGCTATACCATATCATGCTATTATGAATTGCCTGAGATGTTTATCCCTTATGATGCACCCTTCTTGATTGCTGTCACGCCCAAGATGCGACCCTATCCTAAAGGAACTCGAAGGTCCCACCAAGGATAGAAGCGCATCTTGAAGGCGCTTTTGCAAGGTGGATATCATTACATCAACATTACATAATAGATGGGGATACATACAAAAGGCATACAATGCCACACGAATACAACATCATCTTACATAAGAGCAACATCCGACTACGGATGAAACACAAATAGAAACTCAAACGACATCCACCCTGCTAGCCCAGGCTGCCGACCTGGAACCTATCCCCTGATCGAAGGAGAAGCAGAATAAGAACTCCAAGACAAGCAAACATCGCTCTCACATCATGATCATCGCAAAACCTGTACCTGCAACTGTTGTTGTAGTAATCTGTGAGCCACGAGGACTCAGCAATCCTATTACCATGGGTATCAAGACTAGCAAAGCTTAATGGGAAAGGAAGGGGTAAAGTGGTGAGGTTGCAGCAGCGACTAAGCATATATGGTGGATAACATACGCAAATGAGAGCGAGAAGACGAGCAAAGGAACGGTCGTCAACTAGTAATGATCAAGAGGTGATCCTGAACTCCTACTTACGTCAATCATAACCCGAAACCGTGTTCACTTCCCGGACTCCGCCGAAAAGAGACCATCACGGCTACACACACGGTTGATGCGTTTTAATTCGGATCCGGTGTCAAGTTATCTACAACCGGACATTAACAAATTCCCATCTGCCACATAACCGCGGGCACGGCTCTCGAAAGTTTATACCCCGCAGGGGTGTCCCAACTTAGCCCATGATAAGCTCTCGCGATCAACGAAGGATATTCCTTCTCTCAGGAAGACCTGATCAGTCTCGGAATCCCGGTTTACAAGACATTTCGACAATGGTAAAACAAGACCAGCAAGACCGCCCGCTGTGCCGACAAATCCCGATAGGAGCTGCACATATCTCGTTCTCAGGGCACATCGGATGAGCAGACGTCGGGTTGGCATAGACCCTGGTTGCCCAGGGGGCGCCGGACATCGCTCGGTTTGGACCAGCACTTAGAGAAGCACTGGCCCGGGGGGGCTAAAATAAAGATGACCCTCGGGTTGGCCGACCCAAGGGAAAGGTATAGGTGGTGGTGAGGCAAATGGTAAAACCAAGGTTGGGCCTTGCTGGAGGAGTTTTATTCAAAGCGAACTGTCAAGGGGGTCCCATAAATCACCCAACCGCGTAAGGAACGCAAAATCCGGGAACATAACACCGGTATGACGGAAACTAGGGCGGCAAGAGTGGAACAAAACACCAGGCATAAGGCTAAGCCTTCCACCCTTTACCAAATATATAGATGCATTAATTAAATAAGAGATATTGTGATATCCCAACATAATCCTGTCCATCATGGAGCAATCTTCAACTTCACCTGCAACTAACAACGCTATAAGAGGGGCTGAGTAGAGCGGTAACATAGCCAAGCAGTGGTTTTCTAGGGAGGGTGTAAAAGGTTAGAGGTTGACATGGCAATTTGGGGAGGCTTGAAGAGCAAAAGATAGGTAGCGCAGCATAGCGATAGAACGAAGCAACTAGCATAGCAATGATAGTAGTGAGATCCAGGGTAGTGGTCATTTTGCCTAAAATCCTGCTAGGAAGAAGAACGAGTCCATGAAGAAGACGGACGGGAGTAGTCGAACGAATCGTCACAATCGCAACATTACCGGAACTAAGAAGCAACACCGGAAAGAAACAAACAACATGGTAAACAATCATCACATAAGCATGGCATGATGCACAATCAAGTATGGTGCATGTCCGGTCTAAATAGGCATGGCATGGCAAATTGCAACAAACGATACTACATGTTAAGTGGAGCTCAATATGCAACGAGTTGCATATTGACGAAAC
Organism: Triticum timopheevii; assembly: GCA_963921465.1. NCBI lineage: Eukaryota > Viridiplantae > Streptophyta > Magnoliopsida > Poales > Poaceae > Triticum > Triticum timopheevii. The sequence continues at coordinate 130,458,130 of OY997271.1, read as the reverse complement.
ACCACATTCAATTATTTAGTTGTCTTAAATGTTGTTAAACATGGCAAGAGGTGAGGCATAAGGAAACTAACTATTTAGGCAAGTTTAAATGAGGCCGGAACAACAAACAACAATTCCGGGAAAATCCTCATATGCAAATTATGGATTTGGTACTGTTCTGCCCTAAACACAATTTTAATGTTGTTAAACAGCAAAATAAAGTGCACCAAGTTAATCTATGCATTTTTCTACCCCATTTACATATAAATAACATTTAATTCCGAGCTATGGTTATTTAGTTATGAAATAAACCATCTTAACATGGCATTTGAGCAAATTTAAACAAACAACAAGTTAAACATTTTAAACATGGATGAAAATGGGATATTGTGAAACTAGATGAAATTCTAAGCATGTTACATGTATAGTTTGTTTAGTTTGGATGCATGCATATTTAGCTATAGACAATGTAAAACAGTGGCAATGCTATAAATAAGAATGCATTGGAAAATGCTAAAATACTCAGACTGGGGAAAAAAATATGCACGGGCCGGATTGCAGCAACCTGCAGCGGCCCAGGAGGACTTGGCCCGAGTGAGCGCTGAGTGTGCAAAAATAACAGGAAAACCGAGGAAATATGGGGCAGGCTGGGATTTGATCCCACGACCTCCTGCGTAGGGGAGCAGAGCGCTGACCAGCTGGCCTAACCAAGCGTTTGTGAAAAGGAAGGGGCACAGCTCTTTTGAACAAGCAGAGGCTCGGTCTTGGAACCGCCATGACTGCACAGCAACTTGCCGGCGACGACGACGAGCAAAGCAGCAGCTACAGGTGCAGTGGATCATCGGCGGGGGTGCGGAAATGTGCGAGGGCGCGCGCTTGCGAGCGAAGGCTGCTTCCGGGGGTGGCGTGCGTGCAGGCACTTGTGCACGAGCAGGAGCTCGTCTCGGACATGGGGAAGACGATGACCGAAGCCGCGCGGGTGGAGCGGTGCGGCTGCTGCGCGGGCAGCGCGCTAGGATTGTGTGCGTGTGTGAACAGAGAGGGTCAAGCGCTTGCAAGTGTCATGCGCAAGGGTCCGAAAAGAGGAGCTAAAGGCACGAGTTTCTGCTCGCTACCATGGCAAGTCATGGTGGCCGGAGCTCCTGTTCGCGAAGGGCGGCGACTATAGCGTGTGAACGGAGCAGAAAAAGAAAAATGGGAGAAGGAGCCGAGCATCACCGTGGGTTTGGCGGTGACGACAGACTCACCGGGGAAGCAGAGGAGATGGCGGAGGCGCTGGTTGTCGGGGATGTACGGGTGCATGATGAAGACGAAGAAGGGGAAGAAGACACCGAGGGGAAGCTGATCCAGGCTCAAGGCAGTTTCTGTGGAGCCGAGGACGAAGTAGGGGACGCGTGCGTCACTCCCCGAGGAAGAAGACGACGGAGTGGAAGAAGATCGCGCCGGAGTAGAGCTCGGGCATGGCGTTGGCGATGGCTATGGCATGGAGTGGCTTACCTTGCGGCGGCTAGACGAGGAGGAGGGAGGAATGGAAAGAGGAGAGACTCTAGGGCACCGGGGCATGATTTATAGGAGGTAGGGAGGCTGTCCCGGCCGTCAAATCAAGCCAGCTGCCGACGTGGAGGTGCTGGATGCGCTGCCGTATAGGAGAGAAGAAGAAGAACAGGGTGCTGGTGCTGGTGGGCTGGATGGGCTGCAACGGAGGGAGTAAGTGGTGCGCTACCATGGATGGGCTGAGGCGCTGGGCTCTATCTCTCCCTTATATGCTTTCCTTTTTCATTTTCCAGAACAGAAAACCCTGGAGGAAAAGAATAGAAGGGCAGGAATGGAATTCGACAGATAATAATATATATATGGAGTCCTGGAAATATGCACATTTTAACTGAATTGGTTTGGCAATTTTTAGAGGTAGAAAAATAATTCAAGTTTGAATTAAATTCAAACTTGAGCCATTTTTGAACCCAACCAAATCAAACCATAATGGGCTGAAATTTGACAGAGAGATACAAGGCATGGTGTAAGATTATCAGGAAATAAATGAACATTTATGGAGGAGGGGAAAAAGGCACTTGACATGAAAGCCAAAGTTTTAAATAGATGAAGAAGTGGATAGGTTGTGCACTTGGGGAAAAAATGCTGATGGAAAATATCAAGATGGATAGCACACCAACAATACATCAACATGAAGAATGCAACCCACATGCTGATCATGATAGAATGTAATAAAAATGACACAAGGCATATCAAATATCATACAACAAGCAAGATGACTATGGCAACCACATGGATGGCACACTGCAATATAACAAATGATGAACATGATGCAAGAAGAAAAATATGACAAAGGCACTCATCATGATCATGGCATAAACATATCGAAACGAACTATGCAAAACAAAAGACAAAAACCCAACCACGAAGGAAATATCATATCACATCTCCGGAAAAGGCAAGAGTTGGAGTTACGAATATGGAAAGTTGTATCTTGGGCGTTATAATTGCGCGGTAGTCGCTTTTATTAGGGTGATCTCTCACAAAATATCAAGTAGTTAGTGTTCTCCCAAGTGTAGCACCGTCACGGCACCTATCTTTTCGGGGTGCGCCGTGTCACACGGGTACGAACGATTAGAGAAGTGTGAGGTGGGTGAGTTGAGACCTCGCAGCGAGATCACTTGGTTGTCTTGACATTCAGGCATGACCGTCATGAGCTCGGAACACTCGCATCGAAAGATGAACAAGAGTCACATAGAGATGTGATTGGCAAGTTGGCCTACCGGTTTCGATTTTCGTCATCAGTGGTGTTACACCAATGGCGAGCAATTGAAATATGGATCTTGAATCACTCACAATCAATTATGAGAGATATTGATTTGAGTGGGAGCGCGCTGTAGAATTAACTTGTTTAAATTCTTAGTGCAATTAATTATGACACTGTCTAAGTGTTATATGCATAATAGTTGTAGAATAATGGCTCGCATTTCCACCTTCCCTGATTAAATTTAATAGCTGTTAAATATCTGGTTAAAACTTTATGGTTAGTAACGTAATGTGAGGATTGTCCTCAAAAGTGCCGAGAAGGACTTTGTCCTATCGCATGCTTTTCGTATACTCCCGCTAAAAGCAATGGATGATGAGACTCTCGTCCTTCGATCCAAAAGCTAGAATTCCGTTACGGTCAAGTGCAATATGTTTGCTTCCATGAAACCCGAACTTCAAAAGTTTGGGATAGTTATGTGATATTCATGGAACTGAAAATTGTTTTCAGATACAAACAAAGCAATGTTTGTTTGCAAAGGATTAGTAAAGTGTTTACTGGGCATTTGACTGACAAGAGAGGGATCCAGAAGAACGCTTGTCATATGATGAAAGGTGAATAAAACAACAATTTAAAGAGAAAGGAAGTGTCCAAAGGGTGTTAGTATGACTTACACGCCTAGGAAGTCCGGGGCTAACGCCACTCTTAAGTTGGGTGCTTCTTTTGCGAGTAGGAGAAATACTAAAAGTTAAACTGTTAGAAGTATAAAGGCAGAAAGAAAGATGAATGGAATATCCAGCTCATGTATGAATGTCATACAAGTTTTTGATGTATAGTAGGCTGGTCAAAGATATAGTTCTTGGGAATTATGGTTAAACATGTTAATCACTAATTCTTGGGTATTGTGAGTTGATCACAAAGATACCCGCTCGATTGCATTCTGTTACGAATCAAAGTAAGAGCTATTATGGCCTAAAAGGCTAGCCAGAAATGAGGTTAAGGTATACACAGGGAACATAGTAAATGTTACTATACCTTCCATCAGTGTATTGCCGTCTGTATTTATTTTCATAATTCATTTAGATTTTTTCAAAACTCTAGCCCATTGCATAAGGTATCTTGCAAGAAGGTTGTTCATAAGAGAACTTTTTATGTTCGATGTTATGAATAACACAAGGGCCATACTTTCTTTATGAATGAGATGTATGTTATGAATATTGATAATAATACAATACCTCTGGGTTTACTTTCATAAATCATTTTAGAGCTTCATACACTCTAGCCCATTGCACAATGTTTGTTGCAAAAGAATTGTTCATAAAAACAACAATTGTTGTCAAGTACTATGAATAACATGAAGGGCCATGCTTCCATCCAAGATGGGATGTATGTTATGAATATTGATGGCAATATGATACATCCATAACACTGACGCTAAATGTCGCAAGACTAAAAGAATACCACACAAGTGTGGCACTACATTTAGTCACATTGGAGAAACCCGCATGAAAAATTCCATTAAGATAGATTTTGAAGTCTTTTTGATTTTGAATCATCTGAAACTTGCAACTTTCCTCCAAAAAATGAAGTGACTAAAATACCGTTCACAGGCCATAAGGAACGAACAATAAACTTATTAGTGATCATACATTTGATGTGTGTAGTCCGATAAGTGTTGTTAGTGGTGGATTTATTTATCTTCAGAATTGACTCAAGTAGATATATGGATATTTACTTGATGAGACGTAAGTCTGGATCTTTTGAAATCATTCAAAAGGTTTTCAAAAATGAAATAGAAGTTATTGTAACAAGAAAATTATGTTTCTGCAATTTGATTGCACAAAGGAATATTTGAGTTACATGTTTAGCGAATGTCTGATGAGTTGTGAAAGGGGTTTCATAACTTGCACCTCCCGGAACACCACTAAAAATGAAAAGTCCATGGAGATGTAATCTAACCATTTATGACATGGTAAGGTCAAAGATGACATAAATAAATTTGCCATTATCCCTTTTAAAGTGATGCTTTAGAGACTGCGGCTTTTACACTGAAAAGAGCTACATCGGGTCTGTTGAAATGAAGCCATGGTATGGTACGCCCAACCATGTTATATCTCTTCTTAACATTTGGAATATGGGGCTTGTGTAAAAGGTTACAAACCTATTCCAAATCAGACAAGTGCTACGTTGTAGGTTATACCAAAATGTTGGGTATTCCTCCCTCACTATACCGAGGCAAATAGTTTTGCTGCGAAACAGTGTGCTTTTAAAGAGAATGGTTCTTTCAAAAAGGTGAGTGGGAGAATAGTGCAACTCGACGAGATAAACAGTATCTTCGTCATTAGGTCAAAGGAAAGAGACCCTAGACGTAATTCCAGAGTTTCCTACTATGACTGATACGGAAGTCTCTACAATAAAATGTATGAACTTCGGTCGAACTTGCAGCTGAACCAAGTAGGCAAGGCTCGTGCAAACCTCTCAGGTGCGCAAACAAGATATTGTTGTTAGACAACATTATACCTACAATACACAAGGAAGCGTTGATGGGCCCTGACTTCGGAATTGGCTAAATGCCAATACAACCCGAGTTAGTTTCCATATAAATGATTCAAGATTAAAACCTTGATACACCTTTCGGAAGACTTAGAGTCTAACGAATATTTATGGAACTTAAAACTGATACGAATAAAAATGTTTTATCCATAAAGCTTGACTTGTTGAAATAACAAGTTCAAGAGTTGACTACGATGAGGTTGTTTTCATTGTAGCGATGCTTAAAGTCGGTTCGGGTTGAACTAGCAATTAATACATATTTCAATCATGAGATATGAAACATGGATGACAATAGGATTTCCATCTGATAGAAATGAAACCAAGGACTTGCATGTGTTACAGTCCAAGGCATGTTTTCTATTCAGAGGATGCTAGTAAGGGTGCAAACTTCAGAGTTCCAGCGATGGACATAAGAGAGCAAGATGGAGTTGGAATCTTTGTGCTTTGATGAAATGGTCAAAGGGGTTTGACTTCATCAATGGGTAACGAAGATGCTTGTAATTCAAGAAAGTAAGTGGGAGCGTAATAATATTTCTAAAAACCTTGTGTGCTTGACACATTGATAATTGGAAATAAATTTCTTGACACGAATTAGGACTTCATTTGAAAATAGTTTTTTGATGAAGTGCTTAGGCTAAATAGCCTCAATATAAGGCATAATGATCTATGGAGATAGATTTACCTAATAGGGCTAAGCAATAAATACATATTGACAAGATGCTAAAACCGTTTAGCACTAAGAACGACAAGGAGTGATTCTTACCGAAGTCACATGGAAAGAGTTTTTGCAAGAATCAGTGTCCCAAAACACTGATGAGCAAAATACATGATGGAGATTCCACACACTCATGTGTTTGGATTAATCATGTATTCCATGGTATGTAAAACAACCAGATATGTCCAATACTCCCAAGGTGTTGCGAGTATGGATAGTAAAGTGATCAAAGTATTGATCGTGGGACAACAGTGAAAGATGTCATTGAGTACTAGAGTAAGTACTGATGATATGTTTTCTCACAAGCGGAGATCATGAAGAGTTCGTTGTAAAATGTTACACCGATACAGTCTTCATCTTTTTTCCGTGCGATTTTTAATTTAAATTTAGGGTTTTGTATAACACACAATATGGTGGCACAGTTAGTTGGAAATTGTTCCAAACAAGTTACTATGGCGAATTCTATAACAGAGGCGAAGTATGTTGCCGCTTTAGAAGCGACAAAGACAAAGATTTTGAATCATATAGTTCATTCATGAACTTAGTATGGTTCCAAGAAGGCTTTGGTCAATGGGACACTATTGCAGATAGTTGCTCCATAACTCAGTCTGAGGAATTAGGTTTCGACCAATGATTCACATATATACAAAGCGAAGTCCACACAAAATATGAATTTTTTGAAAGCGTGAAAATGCGAGGATATGCAGAGATACACACGGAGCTGAAGTTGTCACATCCGATGGACATCAGGCTATACCACATGCGATGCAACTTTTACACCAGCATGCCATAGGTGTAATGTGCATTAGCATTAACTAGATTATTGACTCTAGTGCAAGTGGGAGTCTGTGGGGGATATGGCCTAGAAGCAATAATAAATGATATTATTTATCTCCGAGTTCATAATTATGTTTATGTTCCATGCTATAACTGCAATGATTCTCGAGTCTGCAATATCCACGAGGCTCGGAGGAAGACTGATATGCACGTGTGGAATAATAAACGGTAAGAAGTATTCCTAGTTTGGCCTCTAAGACTAGCTCAAGTGTTGCATGATGGTTCTGTTTTCCTGATCATAGGCATGTCTATGCCAGCAACTTTGAGGGCACAATGTTAAGAGAACATTTGTGTTGAATCGACCCGGATTGATATTATACTATGAGATTCATTCGTCACAAGTTTATGGTTGATAACACAGAGATGGTTAATGTTTTCATAATTCCTTAGACCATGAGAGTATCGAGTTTCTTCATACTTGCTTCATGAACTTTGGGGTTTGTTAAACGTCATCCGTAAATGGGTGGCTATTACGGCGGCTTACGGGTTCATGGAAAAGTGTGTCAAGTAACTTGATAGCTCAAGATTGGGATTTTCTCCTCCGACGATGGAGAGATATTCTCGGGCCCTCTCGATGTTACAATATCCATCATCGTCTGGCCAGATACAGTGTGATTTGATCATAGGGATGCCGGAACACGGAAACGAGAAAAGAGAACAAAACCAGTAACGAGGTAACTAGCATAGTGGACAAGTTGTTGATCCACTGGGATGCAAGTAAATCTCATCTTGGGTCTTTGTAACATATCACAAAGCAACAGGAATAGCACACGGCAACTGGAGGTTCACTCGAATATTCATTCGTGTGGGTATAGGGGTCAATATGGGTGTCCACGGCTCCGATGTTGATCATTGATCGGAAGGGGTTTCGGGTCATGTATATACTTCACCGAACCTATAGGGTCACACGCTTAAGGGTCATCTATCTGTTGAATACTAGACAGAGAGTCTGAGAGAAAATCACCAAAAAAGTTTCGGACACCGGAAAAGTTTTGGACAGCGGAAAAGGTTCCGCAGAGAGAGGTCATCGGATGAGTTTCGGTGAAACTGAAAAGTTGTTTCAGGGGATACCGTTAAGTCAAATTGGTTTCGGCACATGCCTGATAATTCTTGGAGGGTGCCAGAATCATTCTGGAAGCTTTCTGGAATTTTCCGGGATAATAACCGGATATGCTTCGGGGCTGCCGGAACCACTTCAGATGTTTTTTGCAGATGAAATTCACTAATCTGAAATTGTTTCAGAACAAATCCAAAATCATTTTAGTGGGTACTGGAATTATTCTAAGACCCACAGAAATATTTACGGATTTAATGGACGCGAAAAATTGTCTTCATGAATAGTAAAAACGCATTCTTGTTTGCTTTGCGTAGATGAAAATCACTAAACCGAAATTGTTTCGGAACGTATTGAAATTATTTTTAGTGGGTAATGGAAATGTTCTGAGCCCACATAAATATTTTCAGTTCGAACGGACGCTGAAAAATGTCGTCATGAATAGTGAAAGTGCTTTTTGCTTGGCTTCTTGGAGAAGCCACCTTGAGGGCCTTTTGGTATTATCCCCTTGGCTTCTTGGAGAAGTCACCCTGGGGCTTGGCCTATAAATAGGGGTGGAGGGGGCTGCCTAAAGACTCATCCCTTCTCACATACAAGTGCAATGCATGATCTGGCTTCTTCTCTCCCTCCCACGAAAAGAGTTTCGTAGAGCCGCAAGGCTGTCTGGGTTCCGGCAGGAACTAGTTCTGGGCGGCGAAGCCCTGCCGGATAGATGACACCGTATGTGTGCAACTCTGTAGAGAGATCGTAGTTTCGGTCTTAGTTCGTGAGTGCCTCCCGAAGGGCTGTCCGTCTGACCATCTAAGTTTCGAAGGTCCTCCCGAAGGGCTGTCCGAGTGACCGTTCGAGTTTCGATGGTCCTCCCGAAGGGCTTTCCGCGACACCGTCCGGGGGGCTGTTCGACCGTCTCCCGGAGGTCTGTCTGAGGAGCAGATGAGGGTATACATCCTCGCGGTTGGGAGGATGTAAATCCTAGCTGCGGGGATCTGCACCGTCGTTCGTCATCGACTCTACTTCCCGCTGCGCTACGAGTCGGTAACGAAAAAGATCAAACCATGTATGCAGTCTCCTTAGTGGTCCTGGGCTGGTGTGTAGGTTGGAAATTTTTGTTTTCTGCTGCGTTACCCTACACACAGATGGAAGCATCACACGTGAGTGTCCTATGATAACCACCATCTACATATGCATGTGGCCCAAAGAGGTGGTGTATGATGTTTGAATAGCCAATGCACAACTTTGATGTGGCACGTGCCTCGAAAACCGAAAAGTTCCAACACAGAGTGAGGTGTGTTCACAGACGCGTACTTAGTATATATGCTGGTCCCCTCCCACCTCTTCGACGCGTACTATATACTCCCACCATAACATAAACTAAAAAGAATCAACCTTGCTGGTCAAATTAACCTCTATGTCGGCTGTTGGTCGAAGTGATGGACAACGACCTCGCGGGGCCACAGAAAGCATCACACGTGAGTGAGTGTCATGTAGGACACCGACTGCATGTGGCCCAAACATGTATGTATGAAAGGGTTGTGTAATGTTTTAAATAATGAATTCAATATTTTGATGTGGGACCTGCCTCACAAAACAGCCAACCCACACGGTGGCTCACGACTCATAGTGTACTGCCAGCCCCCCCCCCCACCCAGATTCACATACACACACACACCGCACATCCACCACAACTACGATGCATGTTAAATTTTCCTGTGATGAACATATGTTACCAAATGAGAGATGTTTTAATTTAGCAAAAAATAGAGATCATTAAGACGTTTTAGTACATTGATTGATTTTCTAGGGGTATAACATGCTAAAATCAAATTTGAGCTACATGCACACGTGACAGTGCACCTAAATGGATTGGAAAAACACATGTGTCTCACTGGGTGCATGTTTACTCCTTGTGCAAGAAATTCCAAACATTGAGAATCTTGATTTTTAAAATCTAGTAAATCCAAAACTTATTTGAAATTCATGAAACTTATCGTGTTATCACATGGACACCAATACACTATGGTATTGTACTTTTTTGTCAAATTTGAGACAAGTTTTATTGTATTGTTTATCTTCTTACAAATGGGAGATTATTAATTATTGGGAACCAATGGTGCAAACAAAATATTTATTTGAACCATGGGCGCTAGACTAACAATGGATACGTGCCATGCTTCAGTTAAGCATTAAAGCGGCAACATTAATCATCAAAATAGAAAAACAATATATGTGCCGCCACGCGACCCCTATGCCATGCGAGCAGGCGTGAGTTGATGGGACACATGCGACCAGTCCGCCATGCAGGCAGTCCAGGAGGCATGCGTGCAGGTGTGTGAATTGACGGGAGGCGTGCTCGCTGCGCTGTGTCATCAGGAGGTGTGCGAGTAGCTGTGTGAAATGACGGTAGGCATGCCACCAGTCCGGTGCGCAGGCTCACTGGGAGGCGAGCCAGCGGTTTGATCGCCCCCCGCCTCTCTCCCACTACTCCATATTAATTGCACGCCCGAGCGGCTGCACCCCCCATCTTCGCCGCACACACAATCCTCTCTCTCCGCCTACATCCTCAACGCTGCTCTAAGTCCTCACTATCGTCTGTGTATGAGGATGTCGCCGAATTACCCCATCGGAGGGAGTGCCGACGCCAGTGCTGTAGAAGCACCGGAGCACAGCGTGAAGATGGAGACAGAGGTTGCCGTCGCCGCCGCCGACGTCTCGCTGCACCTTGACATCGTCGATGACGTCGTTGTAACATCCCAAATTTTCAATTTGGAATGTTATACATAGGTCATCATATGCATATCATATTTTATTGCATTTTGGTTGATCCTAGAAATTCTAAGCAACTCAAGGACCCACGGAGAGAGTTTGGGATTTCGTTTATTTTCATATTTGAATTTTCTCAGATATTGAAAATAGGACCATTCTGATTTTATTTATTTATCCTCTTCAAGAATATTTCTGATGAAATAAAAGAGAGGGGATAAAATGACTTCTCCAAAATAAAAGAAATATCGAAGGAGAAATGTTAAAATCAAATTTATATTTTATTTGGAGTTTATCGCTATTTATTTGAATTAGAAAAATATGCATGTTTTCAGAATTGCATTTTTTAGGCCAGAAAATGTTCACTTTGTTCTAAATATTCTATTGAGACAGTGAAAATTGTTTTTGGTATTTTTAGATTTTTTTTAATATTTTTTAGCATTTTTTTCTGTTCGGTGGAATTATTTAAAAAAAAGTTTCCCCGCCCGACTGGGCCGAAGCCCAGCCGAGCAGGCCAGCCCAAGTCGCCGTCGCCGCCTTCCCCACCGTGCTCGCGGCGGACTCCTCTCGGAGTCCAGCTCGGAGCCGCCCCCTCCCCCAAGTTGGCCTCCACCCCGACCCCCCTTTAAAAGCCGCCCGCGCACCGCCTCTTGCCTCGCCAGCCACCGCCGCCAGCACCCGACGTCGCCGGCACCTGCGCCGCTCGTCGCCGCAGCCGCCGCCGCACGTCGCCGCGAGCAGCCGTCGCCCGTCGCCCGCATCGCCGTCGCCCCGCACCACCGCCCCCGCCGAAGCCCCGCCGATGCCGCCCCGCCCGCTGGAGCCTCGCCGAAGGTAGATGCCGCCGCCGCCGTTTCTGTTTTTTTCTTTCAAAAACCGTTCGGTTTTTTTTAAAACCTAGATCTGTTTTTTTAATATATCGGTTCGGTTTTTTCGGTTTAGTTGTTTAGCGGACGTTCGTCCGTATGTTTGTTTTAACGAACATTGTTCGTCGGTTAGTCACAGACAGAAAACGTTCGGTCATTAGCCTGTTCGTCTCGTTTTATTTTCCAGGGTTTATCCGCGATTATTTTTTATAACGATTTCTGCCCTGATCTTCGATCTAGTATAACTTTCCAGTCGTTTATCCAAATTAGATGAAACCAGCGCCTAAATCTTCGTCTCAAAGCCCTATTTCTATTTAACCAACTTGAACATGATTTTGGTACTGTAAAATTTGACTTTAGTACATATTAGTAAATGATTCTTGTTTGATCGTAGTTTGAGTTTCGTTGCTCCGTTTGATTTGATTCTTTTTGCAAACCGGAGTTCTTCAGTTGAACGTTCTGGTTAGATCTTCTTATTTGAGTTTTACCCATGCTTTCAGATTGAGTGCTTATGTATGCTATTGTTTGTTTGCGATAGAATTCCCGGAGTGCGAAGCGTGCTACTACGAGTCTCTATGTTTTGTGGATCATCAGCAAGACAAGTAACACTTTGATCATACCCCTTTAGTACCCAGTTTTTATGCATTAGTTTCAATCCTCAAACATTGCATGGTTAGGATCTGAATAACATGTGGGTTTGGGAAGTAGATGATGAGGTAGAACCTATTGCCCTTTTATTATCAAACCTTTGGGAGTTACTTCTACGTTATGCTTAGGATTGCTATGCTATGCTCGTAGACGTGGATTGGGTGAGTGTATCCATGACATATATGAGTATTGTTAATTATTGGTTAACTTAAGGTGGCTACTTAAATACACATCTGGGTGGATTGGTTGAGGCACCCTGGAGCACCCAGTGGTTGTCAGGGCACCTGGATAATCCAGTGTTGTCCTAGGATATCCCGGAGTACCCGTGTGATCATCCTACGGTTCGCCACCCAGGCTCAAAGGGATCATAAGATTATTCATGCTAGAAACTTCTGTGTGCAGTCACAAGCTATTATGGGCTCTATCATAGTTGAGTAGGTTGCATGACCCGTTTCAGTGGTGGGCTAGCAGATGTAGGGGAAAGTAGGTGTAACTGTCCACCCGGAGTAAGGAGTTAATGTTTCTGAAAGACTGTGTCTTGGTCATCCGTTTCTCAAACACCATGTAGTGCGAGAAATCCAACGGAGGAGATCGAGTCTTGTGGGGAAAAGTGCACAAACCTTTGCAGAGTGTACAAACTAATCATGGTTAGCCGTGTCCCCGGTTATGGACATCTTGAGTATCTAGTTCTTGGATTATCATGTTGATCTCATCACCCTAAATTAATCTGTTTGGGTTAATTGATATTGCTTAATTGGGATTGAGTTGGAGGAACCTTCTCAATGTTTAACAACCACCATGATAGTTAAATAAAATTTATTCCTTTGTTGTAGGGAAAAATTGGCTTTATCCAAAACTTTAACCATAGAGCTTTCCACCAGCCATATATGCATGTAGTGATAGCATTTATTCTATTCATTACTCTCTTGTGTTACATTGCCACCATATTCCATGTGCTGACCCATTTCGGGCTGCAACATATCATGTTGCAGACTTTTCAGACAACGAGTAAGGTGCCATAGGTCGTTGTCGTTCACTCAGCTATGTCGTTGGAGTTGATGGACTCACTTTATCTTCCAAGCCTTCCGCTTTTATCTTATTTAGATGGCCTTAAGTCATATTATTGTAATAAGTTCTCTTTTGAGACATTGGATGTAATAACTATGTGATTGAAACTCTGTTATAAATCCTCAAGTACTGTGCGTGTCAGCATTACCGATCCAGGGATGACACTGATGCACAGAGACAAGACTATTTGAGGTCTGGTCACTACAATCGTGCTTCCACAGCCGGAGCCGGAGGTCCACACTGACTCCGGCGACGACCCCGGTGACGACTCTGGCGACGACTCCGACGACCACTCCGGCAACGACTCCAACGACAACAGACAACCGGTTAGTCATCTATACTCATTTATGTGTTAAATATATCCTAGGGTTTCTTTGGTTACTCCTGCCTCCCCCTTTTTGAAATAGAAATATTACGGTTATGTTCTCTCAATCCATGAAATCTGAGTAAGTTTCGTTAGATCCGTGTAGTGTATTGATTGTTTGAATGGTAGAAATGATAAGTGATTAGCTGTTTCATATGTACAAATGATTTATACTAATAATCCGACTAGGCTTGGTGTTTCATGCTAATAATTCCTTGCCAGGGCTTGACAATTGATTTTTAATGACCTAAATATATGTTTGGGCCATTTTTTCTAGATTGGTCTGTACATAGATGATTGTGCTTATAAATCGAACCATAATCTTCGGGAAAAAATGATGTATTGTGGCACCTTTTATCCAGATGCCCTTTGACGTATATTAGGCAAATTAATGATGTATTGTTCTTTCGATTACTCTCATATTTCCATGACATCATGGTTACCCTATCTGTTTAATTATAGTTTTTTGTCCTTTGATTTCAATTGTTGTACTATTCTTTCAATTTTGCCCATATTTGCAATTTACCATACTCTTTAACAATGCTAACATTTTATGCAGCACATCCCTTTCTATGCAAAAACATCTATAGTACACAATCTTGCCCTTTACATAACTCAAGACTACAGGGACGTCATACTGAACACATACCATGGATTTACAATCATTGCTACTGTAAGACTTGTGGTGACTCCTATTTTGGCAGGGGCCTTTGGACAGAAATTTCTAAGTTTTATGTACTGAAAGCTGGCACTAAAATTGCACGGCACATAAAAGAGCCTGGTCGTGTGATATATGCTAACTTCCCTGACGATATAATGTGATATATGCTAACTTCCCTGACGATATAATCAGTCCGGACTTTGTTCGAAGCAAGTGTTTTTTTCAAGTATCTGCATGTTGAGTTAACCAGCAATATCAAAGGAATTGTGTGCTATTTAAGCAACCAATTGTTATTCCATTTTCTTACTATATTCCTACCTACTAACTTCTAGTTACCAATACACTTTTATTTTGCCCTATTTTAACTAAATATTCCTTATACTCCCTGAGGGAGTCCTGGACTAGGGGGTGTCCGGATGGCCAAACTATCATTATCGGCCGGACTCCAAGACTATGAAGATACAAGATTGAAGACTTCGTCCCGTGTCCGGATGGGACTTTCCTTGGCGTGGAAGGCAAGCTTGGCGATATGGATATGTAGATCTCCTACCATTGTAACCGACTCTGTGTAACCCTAGCCCTCTCCCGTGTCTATATAAACCGGAGGGTTTTAGTCCGTAGGACAACAAACAAACAAACAAACAAATAACAATCATACCATAGGCTAGCTTCTAGGGTTTAGCCTCCTTGATCTCGTGGTAGATCCACTCTTGTACTACCCATATCATCAATATCAATCAAGCAGGAGTAGGGTTTTACCTCCATCGAGAGGGCCCGAACCTGGGTAAAAACATCGTGTCCCTTGTCTCCTGTTACCAGCCGCCTAGACGCACAGTTCGGGACCCCCTACCCGAGATCCGCCGGTTTTGACACCGACATTGGTGCTTTCATTGAGAGTTCCTCTGTGCCATCACGATCAGGAAGGATGCCTCTTCCCGTCTTTAAATACGGTACCATTGCCAAAGGAGCTTTGGCCGCCGGCCAAACTATCCGGCTGGGTGGTTTTCTTATGACCGCCTGTTCGGCCGCCGCTTCGACGATGACCTCTCGGGTCATCAAAAGCAATCTTCACGTCAACTCGGAATTCGCCGAGCAGCTGGATCCAATGGAGCTCTCTTCCGTAAACGAGCTCTTGGATCGCATCGCCGCCCTGGGGGTCGCTACAGACTACGATCAGATTGGGCTTGAAACCGATCTGAGAGAGATTAACTCTCCCCAGGTTACCCACCACGTTGCGGTGGTAGAGGAACAACACAGCGACTCTTCTTCCGTATTAAAGACCAGTTATGTCCGGACTCCTGATCCCTCCATGCTGGATTCCCGCGGAGGGACGGACGTCAATCAAGCACTGAACCTAAAGTTAGGCAGCGGACCAGATTCGTTGGACAACGTCCAGCAATCCAAGCTTCCTAATTCGGAAACTTTTCGGCCCTTGAGCCTCAAGTTGGGCAGGGTTCCGGACTTAATTCCACCCGCCCACCCAAACATAAGCAATCTATCTCAAATCCGGCAAGAGCCCACGGAGACAGTACATCATTACTGGGCCAGATTCTTCCTGGTTATGGACAGGATAAAGGACTACCATGAGGAAAGCGCAATCTCAATTTTCTGCAACAATTGCACGGACAAGGGAATCACTAACGCCATAAGTCGCCGCGAAATTACACGCTTCGCCGACCTGGCATCCATAGTACGAAAGTACTGTGCGATGGAGAGTACCTAGAAAATCGAAGCCAAGTTTTGGGACAATCCGGCTCTGAACACAACCCTAGTCCGAAACAAAAGGGTGCATCATGCTCAGGCACCCGGGACAAAAACCAAAAAGCAAAAACCCCATAAAGGGCACAGAACCGTACTGGAGGGATGGCTCAGTGGACCCTGTAAAATTCATAGTACAGAGGGCGCCACTCCAACACATAGCCTTCAAGCATGTTGGATACTGCGGCAGGTGGCCAAAAGTGGCGAAGAGGTTCTAGCCCCGGAGAACCACCCCAACAGTACCAGTACGGTATTAACAGTCTTCGAGACTTTCACATCAAATAATATGCGGAAATGAACAATCCGCAGCCTCGCCGAAATCTACCAAGTAGCAACAACAATTCCATGGAGCGACACGGCTATCACCTTCAACGCCAGCGACAAACCTAAATTCCGAACAGCCCGAGCACCAGCCGCATTGGTCCTCAGTCCAACAGTGGACGGCTTTCGTCTTACCAAGGTACTCATGGATGGCGGCAGCGGATTAAACCTCATCTACGAGGAAACCCTTTGAAAAATGGAAATAGACTGGAGCCGCATTGAGCGAAGCAGCACAACCTTTAGAGGGATAATCCCTAGTCGGGAAGCACGCTGCACATGAAAAATTACGCTTGATGTGGTGTTCAGCTCGCTGGACAATTACAGGTCCGAGGAGGTCACGTTCCAAGTGGCCCCGTTCAGCAGCGGATATCACGCTTTATTAGGACGAGAGGCATTCACAATTTTCCAAGCCATACCCCATTACGGGTACATGAAGCTTAAAATGCCCGGGCCCAATGGAATCATCACTCTTGTCAGTGATCCGGACATAGCACTCCGCGCCGGAAACAAGACAGCCGCACTAGCCCTAGAGGCACTATCCAAAGCCCTAGCGGCAGAGGAACTCACTACGCTGCGCTCCATGGTAAACAGGGACAATGTGATACTCGATAAAAGATCCAAGTCCACCTCTTTTAAACCAGCGGACGAAGTAGTCAAATTCCAAGTCCATCTAACGGACCCCACAAAGACGGCCTCCGTCGGGGCACAATTAAACCCTGATGTAGACGCCGCACTACGAGAATTCCTCCGGGAAAATTGGGACATCTTTGCCTGGCACCCTTCAGACATGCCAGGAATCCCACGCAGGTTGGCAGAACACAGCCTAAACATCCTAAAAGGATTCAAGCCAGTCAAATAGGCTCTTCGGCAATTTTCCGAACCCAAAAGACAGGCAATGGGAGAGGAGCTAGCCAAACTATTAGAAGCCGGATTCATCAGAGACATCAAACATCCGGACTGGCTAGCAAACCTGGTAATGGTACCAAAAAAGGACAAATCCTAGCGCCTGTGTGTCGATTTTAAAGACCTTAACAAGGCTTGTCCAAAGGATCCTTCCCCACTTCCCCGCATCGATCAAATCATCGATGCTACCGCAAGGCACGATTCATTGTGCTTCCTCGACGCATACTCCGGCTACCATCAAATCCAGATGGCGGAGACAGACCAAGCCGCAACGGCATTCATCACTCCATACGGACCATTCTGCTTCAACACAATGCCCTTCGGACTCAAAAACACTGGCGCAACATATCAGCGCATGATTTAGAAATGTCTGGCTACCCAGATCGGCAAAACAGTGGAGGCATACATAGACGACGTGGTCGTCAAAACCAAACACGTCGAAACTCTAGTAGACAACTTGAGGCTCACATTCGACAACCTCCGAGCATATGACATTAAGCTCAACCCGGGAAAATGCGTTTTCGGCGTACCAGCCGGAAAGCTCTTGGGCTTCATTGTATCCGGTAGAGGAATTGAAGCAAACCCAGCCAAGATCCGATCTCTGTCACAGCTGGATATCCCAAAAGACCTCAAACAAATACAAAAATTGACTGGATGTGTGGCGGCTCTAAGCCGCTTCATCTCCCGTTTGGGAGAAAAGGCATTGCCCCTCTATCGCCTCCTCAGGCGCACCGAACACTTTGAATGGACGGATGCTGCCACGACCGGACTCGAAGAAATAAAGGCCATGTTGGCAACAAATCCGGTCCTGGCCGCGCCCAACTTGGGCGAACCAATGTTGTTATATATCGCGGCAACACATCAGGTTGTAAGCTGGTGCTCGTCGTCGAACGAGAAACAGAAGGGCACAAATTCCCTCTTCAAAAACCAGTGTACTACGTATCCACTGTCTTAACTCCATGCAAGTCCCACTACCCGCATTATCAAAAGATAGCATACGCGGTGTTCATGGCATCCCGGAAGCTGCGACACTACTTTCAAGAGTGTTCGATAACATTGGCCTTCGAAGTACCCCTCAACGACATTATAAACAACCGCGACACGACGGGCAGGATTGCAAAATGGGTCATTGAGCTCTTACCATTCGACATAACCTACAAACCACGGCGACCAATAAAGTCACAAGTCTTGGCTGACTTCATCGCTGAATGGACCGAAGCCGAACTCCCTAAAGAGTACGGCGCATACTCCAATTGGATCATGCATTTCGACGGCTCTAAAATGTTGGCCGGCTTGGGGGCTGGCGTCGTCTTGACGTCCCCAACTGGAGACACAGTCCAATACGTACTTCAAATAATGTACACGGACTCCAACAACGCAGCCGAATATGAGGCCCTTCTACATGGTCTCCGGATGGCAATCTCCATGGGAATTCAACGCCTAGAGGTCCGCGGGGATTCAAACCTCGCAATATCCCAAGTAAATGGAGACTTTGATGCCAAAGATCCAAAAATGGCAGCCTACCGTAACACCGTTTTAAAAATGTCAGCTCGGTTCGAAGGACTCGAATTCCACCATGTAGCCCGGGATAATAACCAGGCGGCCGATGTGTTGGCGCGCATCGGTGCAAAGCGCGACGCCGTCCTCCAAACATCTTCCTGGAGCGGCTCTTTAAGCCATCCATACTATGGGAAGAGGAGTCCGGAAACAACAATCTGGAACCAACCGCACCACCCAACACCGAACATTCTGAAACAACCGGTGGCTCAGCCAATGACATAACACCTTCAGCCCATGAAATAATGGTAGTCATTGCCCCGTGTACGGAACCATTCCTAGCCTACTTAATTAGGCAGGAACTCCCCGAAGACCAAAATGAGGCCCGCTGCATCGTACGGCGATCTAAAGCCTACAAGGTCCATGAGGGAGAGCTTTATAAGAAAAGCACAACCGGAGTACTTCAAAGGTGCATCTCCGAAGAGGAAGGGCGAAATCTGCTGGCTGAAATTCACGCCGGACTCGGCGGGCACCACGCCGCAGCCCGGGCCCTTGTAGGCAAGGCCTTTCATATAGGATTTTATTGGCCGACGGCCCGGGCAGATGCTCAGGACTTAGTCCAACGATGCGTCGAGTGCCAGCTTTTCGCTAATCAAAGCCACATGCCACCCACCGCCCTCAAAACTATACCCATCACCTGGCCGTTCGCGGTCTGGGGGCTTGACATGGTTGGACCCCTTAAAGGGGGAACCCACAAGAAAAAGTACCTATTGGTCATGGTGGATAAATTCACCAAATGGATATAGGCCAAGCCAGTTAAAACGGCCGAATCCGAACCTGTGATAGACTTCATATCCGGGGTAGTACACCGTTACGGCGTCCCCCACAGCATCATCACCGATAACGGCACGAACTTCACGGCCGAAGAGGTTAAACTTTGGTGCAAAAATATGGGCATCAAGCTTGACTACGCTTCAGTCTATCACCCTCAAACTAACGGTCAAGTCGAATGAGCAAATGGTCTAATCATGAGCGGCATCAAACCCAGGTTAGTGCGGTCCCTCACGGAATCTAACACGCACTGGGTAGAGGAGCTCGACTCCGTACTCTGGGGGCTGCGGACCACGCCAAATCGTACTACCGGATTCACGCCATTCTTTATGGTATACTGCGTAGAGGCAGTTTTGCCCTGCGATATAATTCATGACTCACCTCGAGTGCGCATGTACGAAGAAAGAGAAGCCGAGTTGAATCGGTAGGACAGTTTGGACGCATTGGAGGAGGAGCGCGACGTGGCAAAGGCTCGTTCCGCATTCTATCAGCAGCAGGCTCGAAGATATCAAAGCAGAGAAGTACGGGCCAAAACTTACAATGTTGGCGAACTAGTTCTACGCCTGCCGGACAAGAAAAAGGACAAACTCAAGCCCAAATGGGAAGGTCCCTTCATCATCGACCAAGTCCTGAACGGCGGAGCATACCGTCTGCGAAACGCATCGGACAACCGACTCGAGCCGAACCCATGGAACGCAGCCCGCCTCGGAAGATTCTACGCCTAGCGCCGGACTCAGAGTTCGTCTCCTTCCTTCGTCCACATTTTATACTTCAGTTGTCTTTTGTTTCTCTCTTTTCTACCCCCTTTTTTCATAGAGCCCTTGAGGGCTGATCTGCGCATTATTCGCACACACTTGACGTGCTACCCGCACTCATTATACCTGGGGGCTTCTTTAACAGAAGCTTATTTATACGGGCTTTATGCCCAACACATGTGTCAAACTTCCGCATGTACCTTTTATTCACCATTATATGCATCGATAGGACTTAAGTTTTGGCCAAGCTGGGTTGCCTGGCTCCTGTGCTTACCCCTACGTTCCCGATTGTTCGGCTAGGAGGTAAAGGGAGCACCTCTGCAATTGTTACTGCCGGGTCAGCCGGACGTGTACCTCAGACTGGATGAAGCCGAAAGCTAGCGTTCTTAAGGGAATATTCGGTCGGTGACTTGAAAGATGATTTCTTATTTATTTATTTATCTGCCCCCAGATGCTTTTCTGCTCTTTTCGCAGTCCGGACATGCACTTTAGGGCATGCCTCCCATGGAAAGGAACCCCTAACGGAACTATTCTCCCTGGAAGATGTTTCTTACTAACCATGTAATATAACATAACTAGTTGGGCACTTGTCTGATAAAGCACTAATGACCCCTACGCCTGGTCTCCACGCATGCCCCGGTTTTTTCATAACCAAGAGGGTATTCGGACACACTCCGGACTCTTGGTCCCGAGGTTGAAGCGAAAAGGTCTGCAAAGACAAACGATCTGCAATCCGGCTAGAAGGCATTTTACATGTCATTTTAAAATACATCGTCAAATTGACTGACTGTACTCCTCTTCAATCCCGTCTAACAGGCTGTCTAATTTACAGTCCCGTTGGGAATACTTAGCGGCCAACTCTACTTGGCCGTACAATAAGTTTCACAGGGATCTCCTTCCCATCGAGCCCCACAGGTCCGACCTCGGCCATGTGGTTCGGATCCACCTTCGTGTACCGCGTCTTCACCATGGCCCAGGCCTCCCTGGCGCCTTGACGGCAGGCCGATATCTTCCACAGACAGAAGCACTGCCGTGCTCCCTGAAGCTTCTTCGCAAGCCCTCCAAGGCCCTCGGGTAGGGAGACGGACGGCCATAAGGCCTGGGCGACGCCACTCATCGCCTGCCGAACACGTTCGTGCAGTTGCACCAGCTCGGGAAGTTGGTCACCCGTTGAACCGGGCATTTCCTCCGCAGGGCGACCTGTGAGCACACCTACAGACACATTTCTGTCAATCGACTTCCTCGCCGAACTCTTCTTTTCAAAAGAGTTTGCTCAATCACTTACTATAGATGCCGCGACAAAGCCGCCGATTCTCCTTTACGGAGTCAGACAGCTAGACCCGAACATCTTTTAGTTCTTCGCCCAGCTGGGTGTTGGCATCTTGGAGTTTGTTTCTCTCCTGCTGCACCCTCATAAGCACCTTTTCGCCGGCCTTCAGCTGGCGTAGCAGATGTTGCTTGTTCGGATCTAGTCCGGCGCCCTTTGCAATATTATTGTCAGACTTATACGCACGCCTCACTTCATAAACCGCTTATCTTTTTGAAGTAGGTGTTACCCGAGGGGGTCTCTCTGTCTCCTCCTGCGGCGGCTAGTGCGGCCTCAAGTTGGGCCTTGCACTCTTGAAGCTCCTGGGACAATTGGGTATTCTTCTCCGTAAGATCCTGCATATCAAATGATCCTTAAATCCGTAATTCTAACTACTTTAAGTCTCGGGGACTACTGGCATATATAATTATTAAAATTCCTTACCCGAATGTCTTTCACATACTGCTCCGTGGCTCTGGTTAAACCATCTTGAGCGGCATGGAGGTGCGCGTCTCCCGCATTAAAGGCATTCAACGCCTCTGGGGAGAAACACACGTCACGAAGAACTGTCCGGTGGCGCCTATGATTCATGGCGCACTCCACCTCAGACCTGGTGGCGGACAGCCTGTCGGCATCCTCCGTTGGAGGAGCATCCGGCTCGCGCCTTGCGCTCGCCTCCCCCTCTGGACCAGGTGTTGGAGCCTGGCTGGTGGAGGCTGGGTTGGCAACCTCTCCGGGCACATTCCGGCGAGCGCTCTTCCTCCTGGACAAGTCATGAGCATTAATATACCTCCCAGGAATCTTTCCCTTAAAAACAGTGGCGTGCTGTACCGTTGCAGCGACGATTCGATTCGCACTGCACCCCTCTTCCGCCTGGTGGGCCAAACTGACCCTTGTTGGTCAGCCGCCGCGGGATCGGCTTCCCGTCTTGAAGGCACCTCCTGCGAAATACCGTTGGTATACGGTGGTCAGAAATAAGCACGGACAAAGTAATGGTGTCAGGACTCCGGTCATAGTTACCTGGGAAGCTGGAGATAAACCGAGGTAGTCAGCCGTAATGGCGACTAGAGCATTGTCCATGCTAAGTTGGTGGAAAACCCCGTCAATCAGCTCCACCTCTATGTCCGGATCCTCTCCGGAGACCGGATCAAGGGATCTTTCCGGGTCCTCGGGTTGTGGAGTCGGACTGTGTATGCCCTCCACATCCCGGCGCAGTTCGTGCGTCGAAATTATAAAGTAAAACACTTAACCTTGAAAGCACGGATCAGATGGATAGACGTCCGCTTACCCAGCTCTGAGGGTTATTCGTGGAGAATCCGTTCAATGGACTCGTTTAGAGGAAGTCCTCCTTCTCCCCCTTGTACATGCCGGACAGGATCCTCACCAGATCTACGACCGATCCCGGCCCCTTGCGGCCATGACGGGTGGCGTCATTCTCGCCGTTGAAATCCCACATGGGGTGGCCCCTATATTGGAGCGGCTGCACCCCTCGCATAATGCATGTGGCCATGACTCCGATCATGGTCAATTCGGAATGAGCCAGCAACCTTATCCGGCCCATCAGATAATGGCGTTTCTTCAGAGGAGCGTTGCTGAACTCCGGGAGGCCGATCCGAACTGGTTCCGGCAGTGGAGCATCTTCCACAGAAAACCATTCCGAAGGCCAGTCTTCGGACGCCTTCTTTGGGGTTCCGGATAGATATCCGGTCCCGGCTATGCGCCATATTTCGGCTCCGCCCACTTGATATATCGACCCCTTGTGAGAATGGGGTATGAGGCAAAACAATCTCTTCCACGGTGCGAAATGGGGCTCAATGCCCAAGAACAGCTCGCAAAGGGCTACGAAACCCGCAATGTGCAGAATGGAGGCGGGCGTAAGGTGATGAAGCTGGAGTCCGTAGAACTCCAGAAGCCCCCGGAGAAACGGATGTATGGGAAATCCGAGCCCCCTTATTAGATAAGGGACGAAGCACACCCTCTCTCCTTTGGAGGGACTGGGGGTGTTCTCCGCCTGCTTTCCACCTTTGTAGGTGGCCAGCCCGGCTCGAACCGGGACCATAAAGGCCGGAGGAAGGTATCCCTCCGCTTGGAGAGTCACCAGCTCGCTGTGCGGGACTGAACATCTCCTCCAATCTCCTGGCTGAGGGCTGGGAGCGCGAGAGGAGGAGCCGCATCGACGGTCCATGATGGAGTGGATTTTTGTCAGAAGCGCTCCGATGAGTACTTGCGGAAGGAGGATGGTGTGATTTGGATCTGGATTCTTGCCTCTCTTATAGGCAGCTTATTCGCGCAGCTTGGGGGCAAAATGTAAAAATACCTTGGCCTTTCGCATTCGTATGACACGTGGAAGAGGGCCATTATCGAGCGTGGAAGCCAAGGAGCGCAACATTTATAAGGAAGCCAGACACTATTCGGCAAGCACACGGAATTTGGAGGAGAACCCGCCTTGCAACGCCGAAGACAGTATATGCGCCGGACTCGTCGTCATTGAAGCCTGGTTCGGGGGCTACTGAGGGAGTCCTGGACTAGGGGGTGTCCGGATGGCCGAACTATCATTATCGGCCGGACTCCAAGACTATGAAGATACAAGATTGAAGACTTCGTCCCGTGTCCGGATGGGACTTTCCTTGGCGTGGAAGGCAAGCTTGGCGATATGGATATGTAGATCTCCTACCATTGTAACCGACTCTGTGTAACCCTAGCCCTCTCCGGTGTCTATATAAACCGGAGGGTTTTAGTCCGTAGGACAATAAACAAACAAACAAACAAATAACAATCATACCATAGGATAGCTTCTAGGGTTTAGCCTCCTTGATCTCGTGGTAGATCCACTCTTGTACTACCCATATCATCAATATCAATTAAGCAAGAGTAGGGTTTTACCTCCATCGAGAGGGCCCGAACCTGGGTAAAAACATCGTGTCCCTTGTCTCCTGTTACCAGCCGCCTAGACGCACAGTTCGGGACCCCCTACCCGAGATCCGCTAGTTTTGACACCGACACTCCCACTTCTATCAGAAAACGCGAGGAGACTCCGGAGGTGGAGAACGGGCTGCCGACAAGCAGAGGTGGGTCGAGCAAGAACTGCAAGCGACTCCAGCAGGCCTAGACTTCATCAGTAGCCTCTCCGATGATATGTTGATAGCCATCATTGTTGGGAAACGTAGCATGCAATTTCAAAAAAATTCCTACGCTCACGCAAGATCTATCTAGGAGATGCATAGCAATGAGAGGGGAGAGTGTGTCTACATACCCTCGTAGACCGAAAGCGGAAGCGTTTGACAACGAGGTTGATGTAGTCGAACTTCTTCCCATTCTGACCGATCAAGCACCGAACGTACGACACCTCCGAGTTCTGCACACGTTCAGCTCGATAACGTCCCTCGAACCCTTCATCCAACAAAGTGTCGAGGGAGTGGATGAGTTCCGTCAGCATGACAGCATGGTGATGGTGATGGTGAAGTGGTCCGTGCAGGGCTTCGCCTAAGCACCACGAGAATATGACCGAGGGTGTAATCTGTGGAGGGGGGCGCCGCACACGGCTAACAGATGTTGTTGTGTGTTCTAGGTGCCTCCCCCCTCGTATATATAGGTGGAGGGAGAGGGAGCAGCCAAGGGGGAGCCCCAAGTAGGACGAATCCTGCTTGGGGTTCCTCCCCAGTTCGGCCCCCTTTCCTTTTTCACCGGAGAGGGAGGGAAAGAGGAGGGAGGAGGGAAGGAAGGGGGAGGACGAATCCCTCCCCTTCCTTCTCTCTTCCGCTCTTTCCTTTCTCCTCTAGTGTGGCCCATATGGGGGGGCGTAGCAGCCCCTGCTGGCTGTTGCGTTTCCCCTCTTGGCCCATTAGGCCCATATCTTTGCCGGGGGTGCCCGGAACCCCTTTCGGTGACCCGATATGTACCCGGTACCCTTTGAAACACTTCTGGTGTCTGAATACTATCGTCCTATATATCAATCTTTACCTCTCGACCATTTCGAGACTCCTTGTCATGTCCATAATCATCTGGGACTGTGAACAACATTTGGTCACCAAATCACACAACTCACATAATACAAAATCGTCATCGAACGTTAAGCGTACGGACCCTACAGGTTAGAGAACTATGTAGACATGACCGAGACACCTCTGCGGTCAATAACCAACAGCGGAACCTGGATGCTCATATTGGCTCCTACATAATCTGCGAAGATGTTTATCGGCTGAACCGTAATGACAACATACGTTATTCCCTTTGTCATCGGTATGTTACTTGCCCGAGATTCGATCGTCGGTATCTTCATGCCTAGTTCAATCTTGTTACCGGCAAGTCTCTTTACTCATTCCGTAATACTTCATCCCGCTACTAACTCATTAGTCACATTGCTTGAAAGGCTTCTTATGATGTGCATTACCGAGAGGGCCCAGAGAAACCTCTACGATACTCGCTGTGACAAATCCTAATCTCGATCTATACCACCCCAATAAACACCTTCGGAGATACCTGTAGAGCATCTTTATAATCACCCAGTTATGTTGTGACATTTGATAGCACACAAGGCATCCCTTCGCTATCCGGGAGTTTCATAATCTCATAATCAAAGGAATATGTATTTGACATGAAGAAAGCAATAGCAATAAAACTGAACGATCAATATGCTAAGCTAACGGATGGGTCATGTCCATCACATCATTCTCCTAATGATGTGATCCCGTTATCAAATGACATCTCATGTCCATGCTTATGAAACCTTAACCATCGTTGATCAACGAGCTAGTCAAGTAGAAGCTCACTAGGAACATAGTGTTTGACTATGTATTCACACATGTATTAAGATTTTTGATCAATACAATTCTAGCATGAATAATAAACATTTACCTTGAATAAGGAAATTTTAATAAGAACTTTATTATTGCCTCTAGGGCATATTTCCATCAATCATCTCCCTCCTCCCAATCAAATATGGGGTGCGGGCAACCGTCCTTTCCCGGTGGTGGCGCCCCCTATGGCACTCCACCCCTCTCGACCTCATCGACACCCATGAGCTCTACCATGGCTATCGCACAAGCTTGGATGCGTTCTCCCAGATCCTCAGCAGTCACAATGGCTCAACCAGAGGCTTTAGCATGGGCAAGTTCTGTTCCAACGGCAAGGACCGAGATATGCTTGACGAGTGGTTCCAATCCCCTGCCCTAGATCAGCTCGAGGAGCTCACTTTTGATGATGGTCATATGTGCTTGCTGCCAATGTCCGTGCTCTGCCTCGCGCCCATGCTGCATGTCGCCAGGTTCATGAACTGCCATCCCCCCTTAATGACGCCCCCACTCTTATTCTACCACGACTGAAGCACCTCGAGCTCGTTGTCATCTGCCTCCCAAATAGTGACATGGAGCGCCTGCTCCGCAGCTATACTGCATTCTAGTACCTTCGTCTTCAGGCGATCAATGGGTTGAATAGCTTCTAAATCACCTCCATGACTCTCCGAACTATTTATGTGTGTTGCTGGTGCTGCAACAAGACATCACAAAATGGGTACCACGGTATGGTCATCGAGGACACACCTTCACTTGAGAGATTACTTGTAGTTGATCAAGAAGGCCCAACAAGAATCAATGTCATTTTTGCGCCAAAATTGACAGTGGTGGGCTACTCGTCTGACAAATACTTCGAATTTGCTATTGGATCCACACCCGTTCAGGTACAACAGTCGCCTTCTAACTCTCCTTCTTGAAATTAACATTATTTGTAATTTTGAAGACGTGTGTTCGTCTGTCATCCAGAAAATGATTCCGACAAGCTTTACCCTAAAACTGCGCATAGTGAAGGTCTTGGCACTAGAATATATTGGCCCCAACCTGGACCAAGTTATCAGTTTCCTAAGATGCTTTCCGTGCCTGGAGATGCTATATATCGAGGTGATGTTCCTTTCCTGTTAAATGTTAACCATAAGGGAGTTCAATTTTTGACACCTTTCCCCAAGTTTACAATGACAATGCACTACGATTTCTGAAGGAATTTTGGAAGATTTCAGTACATACATATCCCCCCTCCCATATTGGTTACTTGATCCATATGGTTGCAATTCGTAAGCATTTCTCCTTTGGATTCATCTGTACTAGATTTCTTAGGGAACTTTTCATCCACTCCAACCTCTTGTGAAGAATGCTACATTTTTCTACATTGTAATCAAATGCCCATGTTAATCATGTCGGATCAAAGATGGCACATTAGTCCATTTTACAAATCCTGCCAACCAAATTGGCCTGTAGTAGTGTTCAAAATTGCATGTAGGCACTAACATGTTTTCTTCTTTTGCAGATAAGATTAGGCCCGGTGGTGGATAATGTGATACAATATAACAATCACATTGAATGCCAAGATCTGCATCTCTCAAAAATTACTTTGAACTCATATTGAGGGTATTTACCGGAGATTATATTCGCCAGGTTCTTTGTTGTCAGAGCAAGGGTGCTGAAGCTAATGAGGTTTGCCCAACATTTATTTCAAAAAAATGAATGTTTGTTGATCAGCATCGGCAGCTGTGGCAGAATGGAAAAGGCTCGAAAAAAGCTGAATTTCATTTTGGAACTTGAGATGACAGAGTAATCGAAAGTCATTGTGTCAACCCCATACATGACTTCTCAGTGGCTGATCCGTTTGCAAAAATGATGAGGTTTCGAAACCAGCCTAACAAGTGGTAATATTAGTTTGAACCTCTCTTATATCCATGTTCAGTAGATCAGTGCAGGCGTTTGCAGCTGAATGAGTTGGATTTCATTTCTAATATCAGTTTGAATGCAAACTTCAAATTTGAGCCATATAACTCTGGAATTTAAACCTTGTAATATTTCGATCTTTTTCGGTACAATCGTTGAAATGGCATCGTATGAGACTCGTGTATTGGTAGTACTATTTTGACCTTAATATGCAATAGACTTAGATTTTATTAACCATTCTTGAATGTGTTTCCCTTGTCGATCTCATCGCAAATGATTTGTATAGCTAACTCGACTGTGATCTTCGACATTATTGCACATAGTTCCTTTCTTCAACCGTGTGCCCTGTAGAGCACAGAATTAATTATCACACTCGAGTGTCCATCATCACCCTTCAGTGTAACTTTGACCTCATCAGCCATGGGTAAACTTATGATCGAAGCCGTTCCACACACTTCGTTTTTATAAAGCTTTTTGCCAATAAACGCCCACGATTTTCCCCTCTTCTAGCCGACGCGTGGCCAAACTAGCCGGGCGGGAAGCTTGCACCGTAAACTGTGCGGTTGCGTAGGAACAAGCTTACCAATGATACATTTGGCGCCTCTTCTAGCCCACGCGTGGGGGTGCTCAAGCGTGCACTGGAATCCTTCGCTATGAATGCGATGACAAGACGTGATGATTACAGGCCGGCCGGCCCCCATTCATTACAGCGGCCATTTAACCCTTGTGCCTCTTCAACCTTTCAACCGCGCCCCGGTATTGCAAGAAGCACACCCACCACAACAAATTCTTAGAGGGCCGGGTATTCTACATGGCTCCCATGGCGCTCCGAGTGGCTGACGACGACGAGCAGCGGTTCACCATACAAGCCATGGTGGAGACCCATAGAAGGTTCACGGAGCTCTAGGTGGTGTACACCGACAACCCGGTCTGGGTGGAGCACTCCATCCACATCATGGAGCTAATGCTTGCTGAGGAGAAGTACAAGGTGGTCGGGTTCGACCTCGAGTACACCCGCGCTCGTGCCGGGTCTCTTCCCAAGGTCACCGTCACCTAGATGTGCGTGCACAATCGCGTCCTCGTCTACCACTAATGCCTGGCCACACGGCCTTGCGAGCATTTCGCCTAGTTTGTCGACAGCCCCCACTACATGTTCGCTATGATGGACATCACCAAAGATGTAAAGGTGCTCAAGAATTCGGGCATCGCCTGCTGGAATCTGGTCGACATCCAGGGCCAATACAAGATCTGGGGATGCAAGGAGCATGAGAAGGACTCACTGGTTCACCTCGCCGAGGCCATCATCGACCCCTACTATAGAGACATGAAGGATTCCTACAACAAGGACAAGCATGCCTGGCACTCGGCCTGGATGGAGAAACTCAACAAAGCTCACGCCGTGTACGTGGCAAAGGAGGCGTAAACGAGCTACGAGATGTACAGGAAGATCGCTGACATGAGGAAGTGCCTCCTTCCCCAAAACGGTCAGGGACCTAGCCAGAAGCAGAGCAATGGCAAGTGTCGTCGCAACAAGATGTAGATGATAGATGCTCATTTCTCCTAGTTTAGTATGCATGTAATTGCTTACTTTGGTGTGTGGAAATGTTATGTGTGTAGTCACTTATGTAATTGTATGCTTAATTCGGTTATGCAATGTTGTTCTTATAAGTATATATGTTGATGTTATGTAGACAGAGCAAATCAATCGCACACGGACTAAACATGTGACACCCTCATTTTTGCCCTTTTTATTTTTCTGGAGTTTATTGCAATTTGGTTTGAATTTGAGTTTTTGAATTATCTCATTTGGACTTCACACTTGGTAATTCTTTTGATTTTCACCCAAGTGACTCCTCTCCCTCTCAAAAACATCTCTTGCTCTCTGATCTTTCCAAATATGGCCAAGCGAATATTTTTCATAGAAGGAAAATGTCCATTTTCTCTCTGAAAATGAACTATTTTCACTTCTGCTCCAAAGCAACACCTATTTTTCTTGCTCACAAAAATCTGAGAAAATTGTAAAATATTCTTTAGATCATGCTTCATCATCCCATGCAAAAATATTTCATGGTCATAAGGAATATTTTTGCTGTAGAAAATCTTTTCTACTCTGGCCAGGCAATGCACTTTGTGAAGGAAGTGTATTTTCCTTAATATCCTGGAGCTGAGATTTTTATAGCATGATAACCTTCCTAAGAGAACCTTAACCACCAAGAATCAACTCCTAACTCTCTCCAGATTTTTCTCAAACAAGCTCACAAGTTCCTGTCCAGAAACTTGCCAAGGAGCTCATGTCAATTGTGGTCAGCCTGGCAGTGATCTGCAAGCACAGGGAGACCTAACACTGCGAAGACAATCCACTCAACATGATTTTACCTCTTGAGCGCATAGCGTGCGCCAGTGCACGCGGTGACTGCGTTCTTCCAAGCGTGTTGGCATGCCGTTGGCGTGCTCTGGGCAGCGGCGGAGGCTCTGTTCGGCCCGTGTGCTCGCCAGCGCATGAACCAGCTTGTCTCCCTCCTCCTGCTACCCCGACTCATCGCCCTTGACCCCTCCATGGCGCTCCCTGACACCAGTGACAGCCGCAACGTTCACGGGCACGGCGGAGTAGGGGCTACAGTGAGCCTGTGCTCCTGTTTTCATCCTCCTCTGGCACCCTGTGCTTGGATGCACACCTCCATAGTGGCCGTGTGAGCCCCTGGCTCTTTCCCCCTCTCACTGACCCCGTTCATCGCTGCTCGCCGCTTCCAGAGAGCTCTCCGGCAACCTCAATTCCCCTCTTGCCCGCACCTATAAGTAGAGGACCTCCCGAGCTCTTCCGACCACCCCAACCTCCTCCTCTGACCCCAAGGTCCTCCTAGATAGTAGCGGCCGATATGACTCCAACGTATCTATAATTTATGAAGTATCCATGTTGTTATATTATGATTCTTCGATATTTTACAATCATTTTATAGCAACTTTATGTCATTTTTGGGACTAACCTATTGACCCAGTGCCCAGTGCCAGTTGTTGTTCTTTGCTTGTTTTTTACATCGCAGGAAATCAATATCAAACGGAGTCCAAACACCGCAAAACTTTATGTGGATTTTTTATGGACCAGAAGACATCTAGCGGGCCAGAGAAGCACCTGGGGGTGCCCCGAGGGGGGCACAACCCACCAGGCTGCGCCTGGGGGGCCAGGCGCGCCCAGGTGGGTTGTGCCCACCTCGGTGGCCTCCTGGACCCCCTCCTTGCCCTATAAATCACCAAATATTCCAAAAACCCTCAGGGTAGCCCTATATCACAAGTTCCGCCGCCGCAAGGCTCTATAGCCACGAAAACCAATCTAGACCCTATTCCGGCACCCTGCCTGAGGGGGAGATCATCTCCGGTGGCCATCTTCATCATCCCGGCGAGGAGGGAGTAGTCCACCCTCGGGGCTGAGGGTTTGTACCAGTAGCTATGCGTTTAATCTCTCTCTTTCGTGTTCTTAAGATGTCATGATATTGCTGTATCGCGGGCTTTGTTAATATAGTCCGATCATATGGTGTTTTCCCCTCTCTATCTTGTTGTGAGGAATTGAGGTTTCCCTTTGAGATTTCGTTTTATCGGATTGAATACTTTTATGGATTTGATAGCACTTGATATATGCATTGCAAATGAATACTCGTGGTGACAATGGGGTATCATATTGATTCACTTGATGTATGTTTTGGCACTCAACTCGCGGATTCCCGAGGTGAGATTGGGGTAATCTTTGCATCGCGGTTGATGCATGTTCTTGTCTTTGTTTCTCCGGTAAAAATCTTGGGGCACTCTTTGAGGTTCTTTGTGTTGGATTGAGTATTATGAATCTGAAATTATTTGGTGTTATTTTAGTACGAACTCTTGGATATATCGATCGGAAAGAATAGCTTTGAGGTGGTTTCGTACCCTACAAACGATTTCTTCTTATGTTCTCCGCTAGATAAGAACTTTGGAGTGATTCTTCGTTCCACGTTGAGGGATGGTTATGTGATCCAATTATATCAACATTGTTGAAAGATTGCACTAGCGAAAGTACGGACCCTAGGCCTCCTTTTCAAGCATTGCAATACCGTTTGTGCTCACTTTTGTTACTTGCTACCTTGCTGTTTCTTATTGTTCTTATTACAAAAATCAATATCTACTATCGTTACTACACTTTTATTACCATCTCTTTGCCGAACTAGTGCACCTATACAAATTCCCATTGTATTTTGTGTGTTGGGGACACAAGAGACTTTTTATTGTTTGGTTGCAGGGCTGTTTGAGAGAGACCATCTTCATCCTACGCCTCCCACGGATTGATAAACCTTAGGTCATCCACTTGCGGGAAAATTGCTATTGTCCTACAAAACTCTGCGCTTGGAGATCCAACACGTGTCTACAAGAATAAAGTTGCATAGTAGACATCAAGCTCTTTTCTGGCGCTGTTGCCGGGGAGGTGAGTGCATGAAGGTATATCTTTAGATCCTGCAATTGAAACTTCTAGTTTCTTGTTTTATCACTAGTTTGGTTTATAAAAGAAAACTACAAAAAATGGAATTGAGGTTGCATCATATCATTCATCTTAATAATGTATTTCGTGAAAATGTTGGAAAGGAAAATTGTGCTCGATTGATAGAAGAAGAATTCAATAGAATGTTTGTTATACATGATGAGCATAATTGCAATGTTGTTAGTATGGATTCTTTGATTATCCATGATGCTAATGATATGCAAGACATAAGTTTGGGGATGCTATGTTTGATGACGATGATATTTTTAGTCCCCCAAGATTTGATGTGCAAATTTGTTATAATGATTGCATGCCTCCTATTTATGATGATTATAATGATGAAAGTGGATTTGGAGAGGTCATGACTTTATCTAGTGATGAATCCACTATTTTGGAAGAAGTTTCAATTGACTACGATAACAAAGTTCCTATCATATGATGATTATAGTGATGACATGTATGCTATAAAGAATAATGATAACCATGAAACTTGTCATCATGATTTTAATTTTCAATCACATGATAGTTATTCTATTGAGTTTGCTCCCACTACTATTGATGAGAATAAATTTGTTTACGTGGATAGTAACAAAATTTCTATGCTTATGCATCATGAAAAGAATGATTTATCTGATAGAAATATTGTTGAATTCATTCATGATGCTACTAAAAATTATTATGTGGGAGGAACATATGCTTGTAGGAATTGCAATAATATCAAGTTTCCTCTATATGTGTTGAAAATCTTGAAGTTATACTTGTTTTGCCTTCCTATGCTAGTTGATTCTTGTTCCCATAAATTGTTTGCTCACAAAATCCCTATGCATAAGAAGTATGTTAGGCTTAAATGTGCTTGACATGTGATTAATGATGATCTCTTTGTGTTCCAATTCTTTTCTTTTATGTGAGCATCATTGAAATCATCATGCCTAGCTAAAAGGCAATAAAGAAAACCGCTTGTTGGGAGACAACCCAACACTTTTACCTATTGTTTCTGTGTCTTCACATGATTATGCTACTATAGTAATCATGTTTTACAGATTTTGTTTCAATGAAGTGCCAAGTAAAGCCTTTGGGATACTGTGGATGATAGTTGACTTGAATCTGTGCAAAAACAGAAACTTTTGCGCTCAGTCCAGGAGTTTTGAAAATGCACTTGTGTCGGTGTCAAAACCGGTAGATCTTGGGTAGGGGGTCCCGAACTGTGCGTCTAAGGATCAAAGGTAAAAAGGAGGCAGGGGACACGATGTTTACCCAGGTTCGGGCCCTCTTAATGGAGGTAATACCCTACTACCTGCTTGATTGACTTTGATGAGTATAGGGGTTACAAGAGTTGATCTACCTCGAGACCATGATGGCTAAACCCTAGATGTATAGCCTGTATGATTGATTCTGCCTATGGACTAAGCCCTCCGGTTTATATAGACACCGAAGGGATCTAGGGTTGTACAGAGTCGGTTTACCGAGAAAGGAAGGTGCATGATCCGAACACCAAGCTTGTTGTCCACACAAAGGAGAGTCCATTCGGACACGGGGAAAGGTCTTTAATATCATATCTTCACGGCCCATTAGTCCGGCCCATATCACATAGCCCAGACGCCCGAGGACCGCTTAATCCAGGACTCCCTCAGTAGCCCGTGAACCAGGCTTCAATGACGACGTGTACGGTGTGCAGATTGTCTTTGGCATTGCAAGTCGGGTTCCTTCTCCGAATACTCCAAAGCAGTCCTTCGCACATGATAGTTGTATCCAGCTCTGTTTAATAATTACAACTTTAAGCTGTAAGGTCAATAAATATTCAAAACAAAGAAAGTCACATCCATAGGTGATTTTTCCGGCGACGCGTTATGTCCTAGCCTTGTTAGTATTCTGAACCGTTTTACAGCCCTCGCTTCATATTACGAGGCATGATCATAGGAATGTCTTGTCAAAGCAGGGATCGTGCCCCCTTATCCCGGGATTCTTATCAAGAGGGGTTTGGGTAATCCAACCGTGCCGTTCACACGTCCCCTTGGGAATAGGCAAGATTTAAGGCTCCAGAGGGCGCACTTGGTATTCACTGCCTTTATAAGAAGACAAAAATCCATATTTTTACCCCACGCCTTTTTCCTCCTCGGCCTATCTGCCATTCGAGCTCCAGCACCCAAGTCTCAATCCTTTCCATCGCCACCAAACACTCCTAGCCATGTCCGGATCTGGAGCGCGGGGCAAGTGGATGGCTTCCTCTGTTACAGAGGAGAACATCAAGGAGCTCCAGGAAGCTGGGTACTTGGCTACAGACACAGTCCACCGGCTCCCTGCCAAAAAGCAGATCATTCCCACTCTGGAGCCTAATGAAAGGGTAGTGTTCATCCCCCATTTCCTTCACGGACTAGGGTTTCCCCTTCATCCTTTCATCTGTGGTCGCATGTTTTACTATGGGTTAGATTTTCACGATCTGGTCCCAAATTTCATCCTCAACCTTTCGGCGTTTATCATCGTGTACGAGGCATTCATCCGCGTCCCTCCCCACTTCGGCCTATGGCTCAAGGTCTTCAATGTGAAGCCGAAGGTGGTCGAAGGCCAACACGCGGAGTGTGGCGGTGCCATGGTGAGCAAACTCCCCAATGTCACCTGGCCAAAGGGGACCTTTGTGGAATCCGTCAAGGGATGGCAGCAGGGGTGGTTCTACATCACGGAACCCCACGATACCACATGGGACGCTACTCCTGAGTTCAAGTCGAGGCCCCCCATGCGGCTTACATCCTGGCTCAACAAGGGCCTAGTCTGGGAGTCGCCTGATGAGGTGACGACGCTGGAGAGCGGCATCAAGGGCATGATAAACAAGAACACTAGCCTCGCCAGCGTGATCCAGGTCATGCTTTTTTGCCGGATTCTTCCTTGTCAACACCGGACTCAACATATGTGGAAATTTGACCCGGCCGGTCCTCGGACCCTGTAGTGGTTCTTCCGCACAACGCACAAAGACATATGGAAGCTGCTCTTCAAGGCTCAAAAGTCATGGCTGGAGACAACCGAAGACAGCGGCCTTGACTACGCACGTCCGACCACTCTCGTAAGTTTTATGATAACTTTTACTTGCAAGTCCAAGGAGTATATTGAATTTTCTTGCTCACACAAGGCTGGACAAAGAAGGCGGAGCAGATCAAATGTCCGGTTCCGCTGCACGAGCACCAGGCCACCCCCTTGCTGATGAAGATGCTGGTTCTGGTGTTGTATAAGGTGTCGGAGAAGAAGGACAAGAAGAATGGCAAGGAGGCTTGAGGTGGCCTCCGTCGTAAGGGTGATTCGGACGCCGTGTATGAAGACACCAAGACTTCCTCCTCCCATGGCAAAGATGTAGAGGAGTAAGAGAATAACTTTCCCCGTAAGGGGGGGAGAATAAAAGGGCGGCTTCCACGGATCTGGAGGCAGAGGCAACCAAGAAGGGAAAATCCTCCCTTTTGGACGATTCCGAAGCGGATGCCGATGCCATCCCCGAGTGTCACCCTAGGCCAAAGCCCTTGGCTGGATCATAAGTATCCGAAGACACCGTACATATATCCAAATTTATGCCTTATTATTTTAACATACTAAATTGCTCATTGCTGCCCGGCTCGTGATATCCCCCAACGATCATCGTCATCTGGGAATTCGCTAGGGATGAAAGCGATGGAGAGCGAGTTGCCTCCGCAGATATCTCCACCCACTGCTACGGACAACACTGAAGTGTTGTCCCAAAGAACCTCTCCCGGTCAAGGGAAAGCGCAGGAGGCCGTGAATGTGGCAACAGAGGGTAATACCTCTGTTGTCGAAGAGAGAGGGAAATCCACCCCCATGGAGACCAGCGACGGGGGCCATGCTCAATTCGGCCCCCACCAAAATATTATTCCAAATACTCATAAAGCTCCAGAATCAGACCAGCAACCTTCTTCGAGGGAAGGGGGCGCGCCGTCTCCGCCGGCGTCTTCTATTAATCCAGAGGCGCCGGACACTCTAGTGGAAGCGCTTCAGAATACTTCCATTGTGGAGGAACACCGTACCCTTATGAGTACAGTGGTTGAAAAGGTTCGGTCCGCTAAGAGCGGATTGAACCAAGACTATACCAGCCTTCTATCGGGCTTTGAGATATGTGATGTAATATATTTTTGGCTTTTTGCAAAAGAAATACCTATATATAGATAGTAGCCCTTGAGGCTCTATTAGGCGTTCGCGAAGAAAAGCCGAATAGAGGATCGAATAATACTTCACGAGAGCTAACATATATGTCTCCTTGGACGAATAGGCTGCGAAGCTAGCAGCAGCCTCGCATGCTGCTGAAGTCTCCGAACTAAAGCGAAAGTTGGAGGCAAAACAAGGTATGCGATACTGAAGGATATCTGAAATGATATGAGTTCCAATTTGTTAGCTAACTGAGTTTTATGATTATACACATAGTTGACACATTTGATGTCGAAGCCCTCAAGAGTGCGTTGGCCGAGGCCAAGAAGGAGGCGGACGAGGAACAAACTACCCGCCAAAAACATGAAGCGAGGTTGGAGGAAGTCCAACAAGAGCTCACTGATGCTATAAGCAAATATGTCCTTGGAGTGGAAGGTGTCGGATCGAGACTCCGAACTTACTGCGGCGCTCCAAAGTGCGAAGGAGGCCCGGGTTGAAGCCCAAGGCGCCTGGCAAGATATCCGAGAGGCCAAGTAGATCGCGGAGGGTAAGGCCTTTAATATGCAGAGCAAATACATAAGGAGAAAGTACACTTTACTGACACGCATTTGGAGTTCTCCAGGAGCGTTTGCAGATCTGCCCGAAGTACTGTAGATGCTGCAGATTTCTAACGAGCCGAAGAGGGGGGCTCAACAGAGAAGTTGTTCTGGTCGCAGTACCTTGCACCAGAGCATCCTGTGCCCCTCAGTGATCAGCTGAAATAACTAACCGAGCTACATAGGGTGGCCAGACTGGCCATGAAAGATGTCATAGTCCGTCTTTGGCTAGCCGAACCCATACCTAGTAGCTACTTTAGGCTTGTAAAGTGGCTGGTCGATGCCTGCCCACGGCTTGATGCTATAAAGCGGTCAGTTTGTACCGAAGGTGCCCAGATGGCCTTCGCCCGTGTCAAGGTGCAGTGGGCGAAGATGGATGCCACCAGTCTTGCAACCGAGGGGCCGCCCGCAGGCAAGGAGTATCATACGCCGGAGCGATACTTCAATGACGTCCTTGAAGGTTCCCGCATTATAGAGGGCTTGTGTTCGAAGGACGACATTTTTGAATGAATGTATCTGTGCTGCTCAAACTTTGTATAATGAAAACAAGGTGTTTATATGATTTTAGTCTTATTTCATCTGAATTATTTATCCTCTGTTGCGGCCGTTTATTGAATCTAAGAGTTGGCTAGTCGTTGGCTTCAGCCCCTCACGTAGATACTACGGGGGTGTTCGGAACAGCACAAAAACACACTTAACCCAATGACTTGGTCCTTCAAGGAGGTGCTGGTGCAGCGAACCAGGCAATCGGACTATGCGGCTTTATCACTCTCACTTAGCCATAGGAGTTTGACAATAAGATTGTAGGCGCAGCCCCTGGTATTGTTCGGTGATCCAAACTTAGGTGTTGTAGACACCTAACTAGATAAAAACCAGTACTTCGTGTGACACGGAAAAAATTGCAAGATATTTATACTGAGTCACCAAATAGCTGACCAGCTCTCGCCGCATCATGACAGTCAGTTTTCGGCTTTCTCTACTGAGGTGTTTATCCGGCTAACCAGAGACACAATTGCAGTAGTTCTCCCTTTACTTCCTTAGCTGAACAATCGGAATGTAAGGTAGTAACCACAGGAGCGGGGCAACCCAACTATTGACCCAAGACATGATTGGGAGCCGATGCATATAATGCTAGATTCGGATGCCGAGTTGCACTGTCAGAGTGTTCAGACTTATGTTATTTTAAAGAAATGTACGTGGATGAATGGAGCCCCTGGCGATTTAGGTCGTGTCGAGGTGTACCTAACAACCAGACAGAAACGAAGAGGGAATACAAATTGGGAAATAGGCCAGTACCGAATAGTTTAGGCAAGAAACTGTTTCCATTATAGTCTGATTGATACGTCAAAACGTATTTGTACAGATAATGCTATAAGCATCAAGGCTATTTTACATGTCGAGCGAAAGAGAAAGCTGCGTACAAGTGCTAAAAAGGAGAGGAGGTGCTGTGAAGATCCTTTAAGTACCCTGCCGTACAGCTGTGCTGCTTTTCGCCTTGGTGTGTGGTCCTTTGATAGGATTAATGAACAAGTTTCATAAGGGGTCGGCAAAAGGGCCCTTGCCACCGTTAAAAGGTGATGTGGGTTGTAAGGATCCTGAAAAAGAAAAATGAAGTGAAGAAAAAGATGGATGGGGGTCCAGGTATAGTCGAGCCATATTGTGGACTTTATCCCTAATATGCCTCCATCGTCGCCCATGGTATCTTTAGTGCGTAATTATGTGCACACAGTACGTACGCTGCAGTTCGGTCGGGGCTAAGATAGAGGCCGAATTGCTAATCAAGCTCCTTGCGAGCTGGACTATCACTCTGCGAGGTAGTCCGGACTCGTTTGGTAGAGTCCGATGACTTGACTGCCGATGTGGAATTCGGCTTGATAAGGCCGACCTGCACTTCCGCTGCGAGGGTCGCAGTGTGTTCCTCAATACAGAGGGAGTGATCCATGTTTCCATGGACTGTTATAACACCGCGTGGTCCTGGCATTTTGAGTTTTAGATGAGCGTAGTGCGCGACCGCATTGAAGGGCGCAAACGCAGTTCGTCCGAGCAGTGCATGATAGCCACTGCATAAAGGGACGATGTTGAAGATCAAGTCTTCGCTTCGGAAGTTGTCCGGCGAACTGAAGACGGCTTCCAAAGTGATTGAGCCCATGCAGCGGGCCTCGACACCAGGTATTACTCCTTTAAAGGTATTTTTGGTTGGCTTGATTCTTGACGAGTCAACACCCATTTTCTGGATTGTGTCCCAATATAGCAGGTTAAGACTGCTGCCGCCATCCATGAGGACTCTCATGAGGTGGAATCCATCAATAATTGGGTCGAGGACCAATGTGGCTAAACCTCCATGATGGAATCTGGTCGGATGGTCTCTGCTATCAAAGGTGATCGGGCATGCTGACCATGGGTTTGGGCGACTGGCTCTATCGCATAGACGTCCCTTAACGCGCGCTTGCGCTCCCTCCTAGGGATGTGAGTAACATATATCATGTTCACCGTCTTGACCTCGGGGGGAAATTTCTTCTCTCCCCCTGTGTTCGGTAGGCTAGGCTCCTCATCGTCATGCTCATTGGGCGACCCTTTCCTCGTGTGCTCGGTGTTTAACTTACCAGCCTGTTTGAAGACCCAATAGCTTCTGTTGGTATGGTTGGCAGGCTTGTCAGGGGTGCCGTGGATCTGGAAAGGTCGATCGAGTATTCGGTCCAGGCTAGATGAACCATCTTTGTTTCTTTTGAATGGCCTCTTCCACTGGCTGGGTTTGGAGCCACTGAATCCGGCATTGACCGCCATGTCTTCGGCATTATAAGTGTTTCTCCAACGCTTGTTTTGTTGCGTCGGGGCCTGTCATTTCTGTTCCTTCCTACAGAAGTGCCTGGATCGCTGGTACTGTTGCTGCTACGGGCAAGCCAGCTATCTTCGTCTGGGCAAAAGCAGGTCATGAGCGATGTGAGGGCTTCCATGGACTTTGGTTTTTCTTGGCCGAGGTGTCGAGCAAGCCATTCGTCGTGGATGTTGTGTTTAAAGGCTGCTAGAGCCTCGGCGTCTGGACAATCAACGATTTGGTTCTTTTTAATTAGGAACCGGGTCCAGAATTTTTTTGGCGGACTCTCTGGGCTGTTGGACTATGTGACTGAGGTCATCAGCGTCCGGAGGCCGGATATAAGTGCCCTGGAAGTTGTCTCCAAAGGCATCTTCCAGGTCTTCCAAGCTTACAATAGAGTTTTCTGGGAGGCTGCTTAACCAGTGCCGAGCTGGTCCCTTGAGTTTGAGGGGAGGTATTTGATGGCATGTAGATCGTCACTGTGAGCCATGTGAATGTGGAGAAGAAAATCTTCAATCCATACTGTGAGATCTGTTGTGCCATCGTATGATTCGATGTTCACGGGTTTAAACCCTTATGGGAACTGGTGCTTCATTACCTCATCGGTGAAGCATAGGGGGTGTGCAGCGCCTCTATATCGGGTAACGTCATGACGCAGTTTGGATGGAGTCCGTATGCGGTTTTCAGCCCGGGTGAGGTTGTGCTTGTCGCGCCAGGCTTGATGGCCATATTCTCGCGCAGGGGCACCCCCCTTGATCCTTAGATTGATCTGGTCTGACTGGCTCTATTGGCAGGTCCTGTCGTAGGTCATAGGTGTATCCTGCAGCTGCTGCCTCTCTTCCTTTATGGCGGGGTGGTGCAGGCTGGTGTTCTACTTGAGTTGCCGCTTTGTCCCGACCATGTGGTGGTCGGTCAGGTCCGTTGGCAGTGTTACGCATTGGCGGTATAGGCTCTGGGGCCTCATCGTCAAATTGGGGTAGCAGCTTGCGTTTCGGATAACTCTTAGCTGGGTGTTCGAGGCCGTTGAGGGAGTCTTGGATTAGGGGGTGTCCGGAGAGCCGAACTATCATCATCGGCCGGACTCCAAGACTATGAAGATACAAGATTGAAGACTTCGTCCCATGTCTGGATGGGACTTTCCTTGGCGTGGAAGGCAAGCTTGGCAATACGGATATGTAGATCTCCTACCATTGTAACCGACTCTGTGTAACCCTAGCCCTCTCCGGTGTCTATATAAACCAGAGGGTTTTAGTCCATAGGACGAATAACAATCATACCATAGGCTAGCTTCTAGGGTTTAGCCTCCTTCATCTCGTGGTAGATCTACTCTTGTACTACCCATATCATCAATATCAATCAAGCAGGAGTAGGGTTTTACCTCCATCGAGAGGGCCCGAACTTGGGTAAAAACATCATGTCCCTTGTCTCCTGTTACCATCCGCCTAGACGCACAGTTCGGGACCCCCTACCCGAGATCCACCGGTTTTGACACCAACATTGGTGCTTTCATTGAGAGTTCCTCTGTGTCGTCGCTCATAGGCCCGATGGCTCCTTCGATCATCAACAACAACGTGGTCCAGGGTGAGACTTTTCTCCCCGAACAGATCTTCGTATTCGGCGGCTTCGCAGTGCGGGCCAATTCACTTGGCCATCTGGAGCAGATCGAAAGCTACGCCCCTGGCCATCAGGTCAGATTTGGAAGTTTGAACTTCACGGCCGACATCCGCGGAGACTTGATCTTCAACGGATTCGAGCCACAGCCGAGCGCGCCGTACTGCCACGATGGGCATGAGCTAGCTCTGCTGCCGAACGGTGCCCTGGAGGCCGCACAAAAGTCCGCTCCGACCCTTAACTCGGAGCCGACTACGCCGATCGAGGATGGGTGGCTAGACGCCGCCTCCGGGGCTACTACCTCTACGGCGATGGAGCCGAATACCGACCCTGTCCCTTGTGAAGCTCGTGACTCCGAAGTGTCGGATTCCTCGCCGGACTCCGAACCTCCCGCGCCCCTACCAATCGAATCCGATTGGGCACCGATCATGGAGTTCACCGCTGCGGACATCTTTCAGCACTCGCCTTTTGGCGACATCTTGAATTCGCTAAAGTGTCTCTCTTTGTCAGGAGAGCCTTGCCCGGATTATGGCCAGGACAGTTGGGATGCGGACGACGAAGAAATTCAAAGCCCACCCACCACCCACTTCGTACCCACTGTCGACGACTTAACCGATATGCTAGACTTCGACTCCGAAGACATTGACGGTATGGACGACGATGCCGGAGGCGACCAGGAACCAGCGCCCACTGGACACTGGAAAGCCACCTCGTCATACGACATATACATGGTGGACATCCCAAAAGATGGGAATGATGAGGGAACAACGGAGTTAAGACCCCTCCAAGAAACAGCCTAAGCGCCGGCGTCAACGATTCCGGCACCGGAGACAATAACACCCCGGACAGTTTCGAAGACAACCCCCTCTAGCAAGATTCAGCACAAGAGGATGGAGAAGCCAGCCCTCACGAGAGAGCGGCTGACAAAGAGGTAGAGGACGATAATTACATGCCTCCCTCCGGAGACGAGGCAAGCCTCGACGACGACGAATTTGTCGTGCCTGAGGATCCCGTCGAATAAGAGCGTTTCAAACGCAGGCTTATGGCCACGGCAAGCAGCCTCAAGAAAAAGCAGCAACAGCTTAGAGCTGATCAAGATTTGCTAGCCGACAGATGGACCGAAGTCCTTGCGGCCGAAGAGTATGAACTCGAACGCCCCTCCAAAAGCTACCCCAAACGCAAACTACTGCCCCAATTATAGGAGGAAGCATATAAACCTACATCACCAACACACAATACGGCAGACCGGCCACCTCGTGGCCGCAACAGAGAGGCCTCTAGGCCCTCTACTAAAGCCGTACCCCGGCATCGCTCGAAAAGTACAAAGCCACGGGGGAATGCACCGGACTTGCAAGACACATTGGAGGATAAGGAAAGACAATCAAGATCGATCTATGGATCGCGTGGGCACCCCATGATACACGACGACAACCGTCGCGCTGGATACAGCAATTCCGGCTGGGCCGAACACAGTAGACAAAGCTCGTTTGAGCTACGTCGTGATATAGCCCAATACAGAGGCGCCGCACACCCACTATGCTTCACAGATGAAGTAATGGATCATCAAATCCCCGAAGGGTTCAAACCCGTGAACATTGAATCCTACGATGGCACAACAGACCCCGCGGTTTGGATCAAAGACTATCTCCTTCATATCCACATGGCCTGCGGCGACGATCTTCACGCCATCAAATACCTCCCACTCAAGCTTAAAGGCCAAGCTCGGCATTGGCTTAACAGCCTGCCAGCAGAATCAATTGGGTGTTGGGAGGACCTGGAAGCCACATTCCTTGATAACTTCCAGGGCACATATGTCCGACCACCAGACGCTGATGACCTAAGCCACATAATTCAGCAGCCAGATGAATTGGCCAGACAATTCTGGACACGGTTCTTAACCAAGAAAAATCAAATCGTCGACTGTCCAGATGCAGAGGCACTCGCAGCCTTCAAACATAACATCCGCGACGAGTGGCTTGCCCGGCACCTAGGACAGGAAAAGCCGAAATCCATGGCAGCCCTCACATCACTCATGACCCGCTTCTGCGCGGGAGAGAACAGCTGGCTAGCCCGCAGTAACAAACTCAACAAAAATCCTGGCAGTCCGGATACAAAGGACCGCAAT
This sequence comes from Triticum timopheevii, assembly GCA_963921465.1. Lineage (NCBI taxonomy): Eukaryota > Viridiplantae > Streptophyta > Magnoliopsida > Poales > Poaceae > Triticum > Triticum timopheevii. The sequence continues at coordinate 130,414,019 of OY997271.1, read as the reverse complement.
GGCAGGTCACGTCGCAACAAGCACAAATGCCGCATTAACGGCGATAATACTGAGGATACGGCAATCAACGCTGGATTCAAAGGCTCCAAACCCGGTCAGCGGAAAAAGTCATTCAAAAGAACTACTCCGGGTCCGTCCAATTTGGACCGAATACTCGACCGCTCGTGCCAGATACACGGCACCCCTGAAAAGCCAGCTAATCACACCAACAGGGATAGTTGGGTATTCAAGAAGGCAGGCAAGTTAATTGCCAAAAACAATGACAAGGGGCTGCATAGCAATGACGAGGAAGAGACCCAGCCACCGAACAATAGAGGACAGAAGGGTTTCCCCCCACAAGTGCGGACGGTGAACATGATATACGCAACCCACATACCCAAAAGGGAGCGGAAGCGTGCACTCAGGGACGTATACACGATGGAGCCAGTCGCTCCAAAGTTCAACCCATGGTCCTCCTGCCCGATCACTTTTGATCGAAGGGACCACCCCACCAGCATCTGCCATGGCGGGTTCGCCGCATTGGTTCTAGACCCAATCGTCGATGGGTTTCACCTCACTAGAGTCCTAATGGACGGTGGCAGCAGCCTGAACCTGCTTTACCAGGATACAGTGCGCAAAATGGGCATAGACCCCTCAAGGATTAAACCCACAAAGACGACCTTCAAAGGTGTCATAATAGGTATAGAGGCCAATTGTACAGGCTCAGTTACACTGGAAGTGGTCTTCAGATCCCCGGATAACTTCCGAAGCGAGGAGTTAATCTTCGACATAGTTCCGTTCCGCAGCGGCTATCATGCACTGCTCGGACGAACCGCGTTTGCAAAATTCAATGCGGTTCCGCACTACGCATACCTCAAGCTCAAGATGCCTGGCCCTTGAGGAGTCATCATGATCAACGGAAACACTGAACGCTCCCTCCGAACGGAGGAACATACAGCAGCTCTCGCGGCAGAAGTGCAGAGCAGCCTCTTAAGGCAATTCTCGAGTCCGGCTGCTAAACGACCGGACACTGTCAAACGCGCCCGGAGTAGCCTACAACAAGACCACCTAGCACGTTCCGAGCACGCATAGCAATGCGGCCCCAACCCCAGCCCTCGCAAAATTGCAAGACCAGTACTTCGCGTACATCATTACGCTCTGAAGATACCATGGGCATAGGGGGAGGGGCACGACCACGGCAGGCCCAGAGTGCGGCTCAACCACACCAGGGGCTTCCAAGTATGTCATCCTTTTTTTTCCTTTTTTCTTATCCTCAGGACTCCATTTACCAGAGGCCCTGTCCGGCAGTAGACCTGCCGAACTCACGATGCAACAGCCAGGGAAGGAGAAAAGCTACGACGAGTATCCAGGTGGTCTCCATTACGAGCATTATACCTGTTTTATAAACCATTCTGCAGCCTACCCCTGGAGGGGGACATGCTAAATAGTTCCACCCCTTGCTTATCGCACTATTTGTATCATTCTGCATTCATGGTAGTATTTTTGAATAAACAATGCATCGCTTTTTGCCTATAATTGCATTCCTTTCTTATACATATGATCATTTATGACATGTTGCATCCGTACATTTTGGTACGGCTAAATACACCAGGGGCTTACGTTCCCCACATCATGGTTTGATAAGTCCGAACACTTCCACAAGTGCGGCACCCCAAACTTATAGCATTATATGCATCGGCTCCGAATCATGTCTTGGGTCAATAGTTGGGTTTGCCCGGCTCCCATGTTTTGGTACCTTACGTTCCGTTATATCGGCTAAGGTAGCGCTGGGAGAACCACTGCGATTGTGCCCCAGTTGAGCTGGGCGAGCACCTCAGTGGAGAAAGCTAAAACTGACCATCATGATGAGACGAGAGCCGGTCGCTGTTCAAGAGGTTTTTTCGAGTCCCTAAAGACTTATGCCGCTTAGAGCGAGGAACCGGCTTTGTCCGGCCCAGGCGTGGATAGCGCCCCGAATTCGGCCTTCCGAACACTAGGGGCTTCGCCGAAATTTATAATTATAGAATTCTATGGCTAAGTGAGAGTGTTCAAGCACTATAAGTCTGGTTGCCTTGTTCGTTGTGTTGAGCGCCTCCCTAGATGGACCCAAAAATGGGAACAAGAGCGCTCAGGTTTATATCGAACACCCCAGCACTCGTGGCATGGGGGCTGAAGCCGACGACTTGCCATCTCTCAGATTTGATAAACGGCCGCACAGAAGGTAATATTTTAAATTAACAAGCGTTGCTTAGCGCATATGAACAAAGTTTTCAGCGCACAGGATAACAAAATGCGAGTCTACTCAAATATTACATCTTTGGAGCACTCATCCGCAATAATGCGGGCACCCTTCAGGACACCCTTATAATACATCTCGGGTGTGCGATACTCCTTGCCCGGCGGTGGCGCGTCCATCACAAGCTTCTCAGCATCCATCCTGCCCCAGTGCACTTTAGCACGGGCAAGGGCCCGACGGGCACCTTCAATGCAGGCGGAGTGCTTGATGACTTCAACCCAGGGACACGCATCCACCAGCTGCCGCACCAGGCCGAAGTAGCTCCCAGGCATGGCCTCTTTGGGCCATAGCCGAACTATAAGGCCCTTCATGGCCTGTTCGGCCACCTTGTGGAGCTCGACCAGCTGCTTCAGCTGGTCACTAAGGGGCACCGGATGTCCGGCCTCAGCATACTGAGACCAGAACACCTTCTCCGTCGAGCTCCCGTCCTCATCTCTGTAGAAAGCGGCAGCATCGGACACGCTGCGGGGCAGATCTGCGAACGCTCCTGGAGAGCTCCGAATTCGGGTAAGTAATAGGTAATTCACTTTTACATGCTTGCTTTGCATGAAGAATGCCTTACCCGCCGCTATTTTCTTCAATGCTTCGATTTCCTGGAGGGCCTTGTGGGCTTCGGCCTTAGCGGCTTTGGCACTCTCAAGAGCCACCGCAAGCTCGGACTCCCGAGTCTTCGAGTCACGCTCCAAACTCTCGTGTTTTTTCATGAGAGCCTGGAGCTCTTGCCGTACCTCCGCCACCCGCGCCTCCTGCTTCTCTCGCTCGGCGCGTTCCGCGGCCGCATTGCGTTCGGCAGCGGACACCGCCTCCTTCAGGGTCGCCACCTCGTTCGTAGCCCCTGGAGTACCCACGTTATCCTTGTCATTTCTCTTGCAACCAAATCCTTTTCTGTAAGGTACAACTTTAATACGGTGTTACTCACCTTCCTTGTCCTCGAGCTGTCTCTTGGCACGGCCGAGCTCTCTGTCGGACCGCTTGAGGCTCTGCTTCAAGGTATTGACCTCCGCAGTCAGTGCGGCAGAGGTCAGCAGCGCAGCCTGCATTCCCATATTGACATATTTTTTAAGACTCCTGCGTATATCTTTTTAGATCCTCAGTCCGGCTTTTCTTTCCGAACACCGAACCGAGCATCAGGGGCTACTATGTATGCACTATTATATTACATATCTTAAAATTCTTACCTCAAAGCCTGTTAGAAGGCTGCTGCAGGCTTCGGTCAGCCCGCTTTTGGCGAGCTGAACCTTCTGAATCACCGCACTCATGACAGTGCGGTGTTCTTCTTCGATGGAAGCGCCGTTGAGCGCCTCCAGCAAGTTGTCCGACGCCTCCGATTGGACGGAGGCCGCCAGTGTCACAGTCTTGCCCTTCTTACAAGGGGCCGCCCGTCGGACTCCGGAACCACTGCAGGTTCCGGTGCGGAGTCCGGTCCAAAGTCCGGAAGGTTGCCCTGCGGCACCTCAGGGGTCTCCTCCTCCTGGTGGGTCCCTTTCCGGGATCCCACCTCGGCGTCGTCGGCGTCACGGGGAGAGGAGGCGGCCGGAAGTGAAGTGCTATTCACATCCGACGTACCCAAGGACCCACTCGACGAAGCGAGAAGATCGTCCTTGGGCGAACTACAGGGTTGTATGCGGCGTTAAAAGATGCTATGCGACAAAAAGAAAATTATGAGTTATTCAGGAGTCCAGATACTTACGATCTCGCCAGGGGCTTGGCCCTTGGGGGCCACTCCTCGTCGCTGTCTCCGGCGTTGGTAGAACAGTCCGGGGGAAGGGTCCTTCCCTTCTTGGACCCTTCGGCCTCCCCCGTTGGGGAGGCCTTCCTCTTCTTCTCTCCCCCCGCTGGGGGAGAGGCCTCTTTCTTCTCCTCCTCGTCCTCGTGGGAGGATTCCACCTCGGAGTCATCGGACGATGAATCCGATAACACCTGACGCCGGGAACTCCTCCGGGTTCTCGTGGCCTTCTTCTTGGCCTTCTTCTCCGGCACCACGTAAGGCGCCGGGACCAGCAGCCCTGTTAAACGGGCATCCGCTGGGTCTTCTGGAAGGGGAGCCGGACAGTTAACCTGTCCGGACGTCTCCTGCTAGGCCTATTAAAGGTATTGGGAGTTTAGATCCCACATAGAGTCAAACTATGAAAAGCAAGTGTCCCATAAAGGATAACATGGCTTACCTCGCCTGCCGGACGCTACGAGCTGAATCCGCGATCTTCGGTAGCGGATGCGGGAGCCTCGGCGCCTTGAACAGCACCCTCCAGGCCTCTTCGTACGTAGTGTCGAAGAGCCCGCTCAAGGTCTAGTGTTGTGCCGGATCGAGCTCCCACAAGTTGAAGTCCCGCTGTTGGCAGGGGAGAATCCGGCGGATGAGCATGACCTGGATTACATTGACAAGCTTGAGCTTCTTGTTCACCAGGGTTAGGAGACAGGATTGAAGTCCGGTCAGCTCTTCCAAACTACCCCACAGCAGGCCCTTCTCTTTCCAGGAAGTGAGCCGCATGGGGATGCCAGATCTGAATTCGGGGGCCGCTGCCCATTTAGGGTCACGCGGCTCGGTGATGTAGAACCACCCCGATTACCACCCTTTGATGGTTTCCACAAAGGCGCCCTCGAGCCAAGTGACATTGGGCATCTTTCCCACCATGGCGCCTCCGCACTCTGCTTGGCTGCCCTTCACAACCTTCAGCTTGACATTGAAGGCCTTTAGCCACAAGCCGAAGTGGGGCTGGATGCAGAGGAATGCCTCGCACACGACGATAAACGCCGAGATGTTGAGGATGAAATTCAGGGCCAGATCGTGGAAATCCAGGCCGTAGTAGAGCATGAGCCCCCGGACAAAGGGGTGAAGTGGGAAGCCCAGTCCGCGGAGGAAATGGGGAAGGAATACCACCCTCTCATGGGGCCCGGGGTGGGGATGAGCTGCCCCTCGTCGGGGAGCCGGTGCGCGATGTCGCTGGACAAATATCCGGCGCTGTGCAGCTTCTTGATGTGCCCCTCTGTAACGGAGGAGGCCATCCACTTGCCTCCTGCTCCGGACATGGTTGGAGAAGGTTGAGGTGAGATGTGCGGACTTGGGCGCTGGAGCTCGAGTGTGCAGAGATGGATAAGCAAAGGAGGAAGAAGGCGTAGGTAAAAAGGTGGATCCTTATCCCCTTATATATGGGCGGACGAAACTATGTGTCCCCACCAGCCTAGTAAAACTCGCTTATCTCCCAAGCGCCACAATCAATGGCGCGGTTGGGTTACCCACATCCGTATTGATGAGAATCCCGGAATAAGGGGACACGATCTCTGCTTCGACAAGACGTGCCAAGGAAACCGCTTCGCTAAACGCGCTGAGGTGGAGTAATAAAAATGATTCAAGTAAAGGCTTGGTTGTGGTGTGACATCATGCCACAAAATACGTCAGCAGATTGAACGTGTGTAAATATTATTCTCTCTATGGTGGTATGTGGAATTCATTTTGCAGGGTCGGACACTATCCTGGCGTTCACAATCTTCTATGAATTATTCGGAGGAGGAACCCGCCTTGCAATGCCGAAGACAATATGCGCACCAGACTCATCGTCATTGAAGCCTGGTTCAGGGGCTACTGAGGGAGTCCTGGATTAGGGGGTGTCCGGATAGCCGAACTACCATCATCGGCCGGACTCCAAGACTATGAAGATACAAGATTGAAGACTTCGTCCCATGTCCGGATGGGACTTTCCTTGGCGTGGAAGGCAAGCTTGGCAATACGGATATGTAGATCTCCTACCATTGTAACCGACTCTGTGTAACCCTAGCCCTCTCCGGTGTCTATATAAACCGGAGGGTTTTAGTCCATAGGACGAACAACAATCATACCATAGGCTAGCTTCTAGGGTTTAGCCTCCTTGATCTCATGGTAGATCTACTCTTGTACTACCCATATCATCAATATCAATCAAGCAGGAGTAGGGTTTTACCTCCATCGAGAGGGTCTGAACCTGGGTAAAAACATTGTGTCCCTTGTCTCCTGTTACCATCCGCCTAGACGCACAGTTCGGGACCCCCTACCCGAGATCCGCCGGTTTTGACACCGACAGCCGTATTCCTCGGCTGCCATGACATCAGTCCAGCTGTCATTGAGCAAATCCTGATTAGCTTGAAGTTGTTGCTGCTTCTTTTTCAAGCTTCTTGCAGTGGATATTAGCCGGCGCTTAAAGCGCTCTTGTTCGAAGGGTTCCTCCGGCACGATGAATTCTTCGTCGCCGAGGTTCTCGTCCTCTTAGGAGATCGGTACGTAGTTACTATCCTCCGAGCCCTAGTTCCCGATGGGATCATTGGGATTGACTTTCCCATCCTACCAATCATCATGCTCGGATGTTGGTTCGATAGGGGCTTCTTGGTCTTCGGCGTTATCCGGGGTATTGTTATCTCCGGTACCAGCATTTTTGTCTTTTTCGCGACGAGATATAGAGCGGCGCCGCTGACGACGACGCTTTGGTGGTGCCACGGTCGGCTTGTCCTCAACTGGGTCCTTTACACCTTTGTCATCATCCTCTTTGGGTGTGTCCACCATGTACACGTCATATGTGGAAGTAGCCGTCCAGCATCCGGTAAGCGGCGGGTTTTGGCTTTGTTCCTCTCCGGCATAATCGTCCATGTCGTCCATGTCTTCGGAGGCGTAGTCGAGCATGTCGGTTAAGTCCTTGACAGTGTCTATGAAGTGGGTGGCGGGTGGGACGTAAAATTCCCCGCTCTTAGCCCCTAGTGTGGGTTGGGCGTAATTCGGCAGCGATCCTTCTATGATGGTGAGAGATCGCATTAGGTCCAGGGCCTCGTTTAAGAGTGAGGTTTGGACAAGGAAGCGAGAGTCCGTGGAGCAGGGCGGGATAGGAGCTCCCTGGCCGAGCTCGCGTAACACAAACCTCGAAAGTTCGGATCTGGTGTTCGGGGATGAGTACGGCTTCGTGTTGATGAAGGGAGTTTGGAATGACTCTAATCCTACCGGTGAAACGACCCCCTCTGTATCTCCGTTGTTGAGCTCTATGGCGGCGGAGTGTCCAGCGGCCTCTAAACTCCCGTATTCGGACTTGGTGAGGTGTTCTGGATCTAAGGCCGGAGCTGCGGTTGAGGCCACAAACCCTTGGAGAATCAAGTCTCCTCGGATACCATCGACATAGTTTAGGTTTCTAAAACGGATCTGATGACCAGGGGCGTAGCTGTCGATCTGCTCCAGATGGCCAATCGAATTGGCACGTAGTACGGAGCCGATGAATACAGAGATTTGGCCGGGGGAAAAGGTATCCCTCAGGGCGGTATTGTTGTGGATGATTGATGGAGCCATCGAGCCTTCTAGTGACGACACAGTGGAACTCTCAATGAAATCACCAATGTCGGTGTCAAAACCGGCATATCTCGGTTAGGGGTTCCCGAACTATGCGTCTAAGGATTGAAGGTAAAAAGGAGGTAGGGGAAACGATGTTTACCCAGGTTCGGGCCCTCTTAATGGAGGTAATACCCTACTTCCTGCTTGATTGACTATGATGAGTATAAGGGTTACAAGAGTTGATCTACCTTGTGATCGTAATGGCTAAACCCTAGATGTCTAGCCTGCATGATTGATTCTACTTATGGACTAAGCCCTCCGGTTTATATAGAAACCAAAGGGATCTAGGGTTGTACAAAGTCGGTTTATAGAGAAAGGAAGGTACATGATCCAAATGCCAAGCTTGCCGTCCACGCAAAGGAGAGTCCCATTCGGACATGGGGAAAGGTCTTTAATCTCATATCTTCACGGCCCATTAGTCCGGCCCATATCACATAGCTCGGACGCCCGAGGACCCCTTAGTCCAGGACTCCCTCAACTGGAACATGCTTTTGATCTAAATTTTTTACAAGTGATAGATATATGAATTATCTATGTTGTCCTAATTTTTCGGAATTGTTGGAGTAGCAGAAGTATGGTTGGAGTACAGATTACTACAGACTTTTCTGTTTTTGACAGATTCTGTTTTCATTGCATAGTTTGCTTGTTTTCTAGTTTCTACGGCTTATATTACTCAATATAAATTGTGGAAATGATATTCCATAGTAGGCATTGTGTGGAAAAAATTATGAATCTTGTCTTTGACAGTACCAAAGTGAAATGGTTTGTTCTTTATCATACTAACCTATCTCATGAAGTTCCGTTAAGTTTTGTGTGATTGAAGTTTTCAAGTTTTGGGTGAGATGTCGATATGAGGAGAATAACGAGTGACAAGACCCTAAGCTTGGGGATTCCCAAGGAACCCCAAGGTAATATTCAAGGAAGATCCAAGAAACTAAGCTTGGGGATGCCCCGGAAGGCATCCCCTCTTTCGTCTCCAACATTATCGGTAACCTCACTTGGAGCTACATTTTTATTTGTCACATGATATGTGTTTTGCTGGGACGTCATTTTCTTTTGTTAGGATTTGCTTGCTGTTATTTATAATAATGTTTTGCATCTTTCTTTTCAATAAAAATATGAAGGATAGCCTTTATCATGCTTATTTTGCAAGTATATGAGTTGCTGTTTCAAAACAGAAAGTTTATTGTTGTTGCAAAAAATCCCGAGAAAAGTCAGGATGTGATAAAATGTTGAAACAAAATTCATATTAAGCTATAATAAATTTTCTACAGTGTGGTAATTTTTCAGAATTTTCGGAGTTAGGGAAGTATGATGAATCTTGCATTCTTTACAGACTGTACTGTTTTGGCAGATTGCTGTTATGTTTGCATATGTTTGCTTGTTTAATGATTCTATTTGAGGATAGGAGTATTAAATATGTAGAGTAATTTAGTATGCAATGTTGAATAACAATTTTTATGATTTGCTACAGCAGAGAATGATAAGGTTTTGCGTTGGTTTATACTAACTTATCTCACGAGTTCTTGTTGAGTTTTGTGTGGATGAAGTTTTTTAGATTTAGGGAAACTGTGATATAAAAGGAATTAAGGAGACACAAAAGCTCAAGCTTGGGGATGCCCAAGGCATCCCAAGATAATATTTCAAGAAGTCTCAAGCATCTAAGCTTGGGGATGCCCCTGTAGGCATCCCACCTTTCTTCGTCAACAATTATCGGTTAGTATCGGTTGAGCCTCAGTTTTTGCTTCTTCACATGAGTTTCTTGAAATGTCATTTGATTTTATTTTTTTGCTTGCTGTTTTAATAAAATACTTAGATCAGAAAGTTTTTAAATAAGAGAGAGTCCTCAGTTGGCTACTTATTTACTTAACTACTCGCTTGATCTTCACTTATATCTTTTTGGAGTAGTTTTTCATTTACTCTCGTGCTTCACTTATATCCTATGAGTAAATTGTTGAATGAATTGAATATCATGAAGTTGAAATTATATGTTCATATCATGCCTAGTGGTAGCTTCACATTGGGTTTAGAAAGTGAAATCTTTTGAAGCTTGACAATCACAATATTGGTCATACAAGCAATTCATGAATGATTACTAGAAGGAAGAGAACTTTCACATGCAAATACACTATCTTGGAAATCTTTTATGATTGTGAGCCCCCATAAAAATATTATATGCCAGAATTGTTGACGTTGGACAAGGAAGACAATGTAATGATTTATGTTTGTTCATATTCACATAGAAGTTATATTGTCATAGATCCTTCAACATGTGGTGCTTGCCCCCCATCTTTGCTAGCCAAAAACTCCGCACCAAGTAGAGATACTACTTGTGCATCCAAAAACCCTTAAACCCCAAATCTTATTTTCAAGAGTCCACCATACCTACCTAAGATTGAGTAATATCCTTCAAGTAAGTTGTCATTGGTGCAATAAGGCAATAAAAATTGCTTCTAATAGTGTTAGATCATTTAGTGTAAGCGAAAATTGAACGTTGTACGAACTTGTGATGGCAAAGAATAAAAGCGACAAACTGCATAATAAAGGTTGCTATCATAAGGGGCAATATAACATGACGTTCTTTTGCACTAAGGGGTTGAGCATACAAACAAAAAGCGCATGGCAACCTCTGCTTCCCTCTGTGAAGGGCCTACCTTTTACTCTTATGTGTTTACTTTCATGCAAGAGTCAAAGTTTTTCTCTCTATTCCTTTTTATTTTTCTCTTGGCAAGCATCATGTGGTGAGGAAAGATCTAGGCACATATATCCAGTTGGATATGGGTAGCATGAGTTATTATTGTTGACATCACACTTGAGGTGAATACGTTGGGAGGCAAAATTATTAGCCCCTATCTTTCTATGTGTCTTGTTGAAACGTTTTGCTCGTGTGTATGCGGTGAGTGTTAGCAATCAGAGAAGACTATATGATGGTTGTGTATGTGGAGCTCTTACTTAGACTCTGTTGAATAAGTTGAATTGCAATTGTTTGGTGACTAAGAGTATAGGTTGTTGAGTTTCAAGAGAATTCATTGTTTGAACCTTAACATGTGAATTGGCTGCTACTTTAACATGAGAAGTTTTATAAGAAAGAATTGTTGTTATGATGCTAGGAAAAGTGACTGAAATTATCATTGATCAAACTTATGCACTTTGCTAGCATTCACACTTCATAAATTATTTCTTTTATCCTTTACCTACTCGAGGACGAGTAGGAATTAAGCTTGGGGATGATGATATGTCTCCAACGTATCTATAATTTATGAAGTATTCATGTTGTTATATTATTATTCTTGGATGTTTTACAATCATTTTATGGCAACTTCATATCATTTTTTGGGACTAACCTATTGACCCAGTGCCCAGTGCCAGTTGCTGTTCTTTGCTTGTTTTTTACATCACAGGAAATCAATATCAAACAGAGTCCAAACACCGCAAAACTTTTTCCGGATTTTTTATGGACCAGAAGACATCCAACGGGCTAGAGAAGCACCTACGGGGTGCCCCGAGGGGGGCACAACCCACCATGGCGCGCCTGGAGGCCCAGGCGCTCCCAGGTGGGTTGTCCCACCTCGGTGGCCTCCCGCACCCCCTCTTTGCCCTATAAATCACCAAATATTACAAAAAACCTTGGGGTAGCCCTAGATCAGAAGTTACGCCGCCGCAAGGCTCTGTAGCCATGAAAACCAATCTAGACCCCGTTCCGGCACCCTGACGGAGGGGGAAATCATCTCCGGTGGCCATCTTCATCATCTCGGCGGCCACCACGATGAGGAGGGAGTAGTCCACCCTTGGGGCTGAGGGTTTGTACCAGTAGCTATGTGTTTAATCTCCCTCTCTCGTGTTCTTGAGATGTCACGATCTTGATGTATCACGGGCTTTGTTAATATAGTCGGATTATATGGTGTTTTCCCCTCTCTATCTTGTTGTGATGAATTGAGTTTTCCCTTTGAGATTTCGTTTTATCGGATTGAATACTTTTATGGATTTGAGCACACTTGATATATGTCTTGCAAATGAATACTCATGGTGACAATGGGGTATCATACTAATTCACTTGATGTATGTTTTGGCACTCAACTCATGGACTCCTGAGGTGACATTGGGGTAATCTTTGCATAGAAGTTGATGCATGTTCTTGTCTTTGTTTCTCCGGTAGAAATCTTGGGCCAGTCTTTGAGGTTCTTTGTGTTGGATTGAGTATTATAGATCTGAAATTATTTGGTGTTATTTTAGTACGAACTCTTGGATAGATCGATCGGAAAGAATAGCTTTGAGGTGGTTTCGTACCCTACAAATGATTTCTTCTTATGTTCTCCGCTAGATAAGAACTCTGGAGTGATTCTTCGTTGCACGTTGAGGGATGGTTATGTGATCCAATTATATTAGCATTGTTGAGAGATTGCACTAGCGAAAGTACGGACCCTAGGCCTCATTTTCAAGCATTGCAATACCGTTTGTGCTCACTTTTGTTACTTGCTACCTTGATGATTTTCATTGTTCTCATTACAAAAATCAATATCTACTATCATTACACTTTTATCACCATCTCTTTGCCGAACTAGTGCACCTATACAAATTCACATTGTATTTGGTGTGTTGTGGACACAAGCGACTTTTTATTATTTGGTTGCAGGGTTGTTTGAGAGAGACCATCTTCATCCTATGCCTCCCACGGATTGATAAACCTTAGGTCATCCACTTGAGGGAAAATTGCTACTGTCCTACAAAACTCTGTGCTTGGAGGCCTAACACGTGTCTACAAGAATAAAGTTGCATAGTAGACATTAGAGGCCAGGACAGGCAGGCCTCTAGCCACCGTTCTGCTCCAAGGCTTGCTAGCGATTCCCCCTCAGTGTCCTGCTCCTCCAACGATCCTTGACGTCCTCCGACCACCTAGGCGTTATCGTGGTGCTCTGCTCGTCCCTGGCGATGCTGCTGGAGCCACTGTAGCTGCCTCACCTCGCCGGAATCTTCCTCTGCGACAAACTCCCCCCGCTATCATCTCTGGAGAGCTCTACGGCGACCTCCGTCCATCCCCGGCCAATCCACGGATACGTGCGTGCTCGCCATGCTGAGGCGCATCCATCCCTCCCCTCGTCGGCGGCAGTTGTGCTCTCTTTGCCCGAGAACCACCGGCGCCCTCGCCGTCGTCCCCTGTTTCCCTTCCTTTCTTTCTCTTAACCCCTACTGGGGGCCCCACCTATCATTCTCTCCCTCACTCCCCCGAAGCGGTATAAGTGGAAGCGTATTCCTGAAATACGTCTTCGACGTCACCCCCCCTCCCCTCTGTTTACTCTTAAATTCATTTAAATTCAAAAATTTGACTCAACTTTCACCAGCTCTAGATTCTATTCTATAAGTCCAAATGAGATGATTCTTTTTGCATTGGTTTTGTCCTGAGCTCCTCTATCAGCATGCAAAAGATGAGATTTTTTCTTGCTAAATATTTTCTGGTGTATTTAAAAGTGTTATGTGACATTTTCTTTTTGCCAATTCAATTATTTTCAGAGGGAACTTGTTGCCTTGAGGAGAACCAAGAGGAGTGTGACCCTCCTCTGCACTAAGGCAAGCCATCACAAATATTTTCAAGTGTGTCATTTCAATAACATGATTTTCACTTGAATATGCTCTTATATATTGCATATAATTAATTAAATAACATCACTTGTGTTAGTTTCATTTCCATGATATGCTAGTTATGCTTTCAGAAGTATTTAAGTTTTTTGGTTAAGGTTATGCAGTAGAGCAACATGATCATGACCATGAGTAAGTTCATACTAGGATTATGTTAAAAAATGATGAAGGATATTGTTGCATTTGCATGGCATACTATGACTCGGACATATTTCTTTGCAAGTTGAAACCTGATAATAGTCCAACTTGAACATGTTGTTTATCAAGTCATAGTGCCACCGAATCGAGCTTCCTAGTGCAACCACATTTGCCTTTATGGGGAGGCCCTTTCTCGGTCTGTTGTTGTGCCTCTCGTCGGTGCCTCCAACTAGGGAAGGTTATGCGCTAGCGCTGCCCTAGCCCGGTAGGCAGGCATAGCCTTGTGTGCCCGTAGTTGTTTTGGTACCATTGTCCCCATTTGGGACTGTTTTGTTTTTCCACGACAGTGGCCGTTAGGTGTCACGAGGTGACGTCAGGGCCACCCAGGACCAAAGGGGAGTTGGTCGGAATGGCCGGGAGAGTGTCATGGCAATAGATTGGTTCTGGCGGAACGCCGTTGGTCCACCCGAATGGGAGTTCGAGGCCATGGGTTCAGTGGAGTGGGTACAGTGTACTAACCTTTGCAGAGTGTCTTTAATCTCGATAGCCGCATCCTCAGTCATGGACACAGTACGTAGTGGGTCACACCGTGGATCAACAGAAATATTGAACCTGCACACTAAAGTTATACTTGTGGCACCTGCTATGTTGGTGAAGTTGTTGAGACCATCGAGATGGTTTCTTTTGTGATCCGGAGGTGATCACCATGGTATGATGATGTTGGTGGTTACGAGGTAACCAAGATGGTAAGCGGGTCCGAGAGACCTAGTTTGTGAGCACTATTCACTTCATGAGTAACATGCTAAGATCATGCATTTAACCTGCTTAAATACCATGTTGTTGTTTGCCATTGTTGCTTTATTTGTGTGAGCCTGCGAGTACATTCAAATTACTCACTTTGCGTGTCATGCCAGTTTCAGGAGAAGCCGTACCGGAGTTGGAGTTCCATGTTGCATCGCAGTCTAGACTGTGTCCACATCGGTGTCCCTGTGAGATGGAGTTCCTCTACGTCGCTGTACCACTGCCGCGTAGCTTTATCATCGTGCTCGAGGTGAAGGAAATATGCCCTAGAGGCAATAATAAAGTTGTTATTTTATATTTCCTTATTCATGATAAATGTTTATTATTCATGCTAGAATTGTATTTATTGGAAACCATAATACATGTGTGAATACATAGACAAACACTGTGTCCCTAGTGAGCCTCTACTTGACTAGCTCATTGATCAAAGATGGTTAAGGTTTCCTAACCATGGACATGAGTTGTCATTTGATAACGGGATCACATCATTAGGAGGAGGATGTGATGGACAAGACCCATTCGTTAGCTTAGCATATTGATCGTTCAGTTTTATTGCTATTGCTTTCTTCATGTCAAATACATATTCCTTTGACTATGAGATTATGCAACTCCCGGATACCGGAGAAATGCCTTGTGTGCTATTAAACGTCACAACGTAACTGGGTAATTATAACGATGATCTATAGGTATCACTGAAGATGTTTGTTGGGTTGGCATAGATCGAGATTAGGATTTGTCACTCCGAGTATCGGAGAGGTATCTCTGGGCCCTCTTGGTAATGCACATCATAAGAAGCCTTGCAAGCAAAGTGACTAATGAGTTAGTTGTGGGATGATGTATTACAGAACGAGTAAAGAAACTTGTTGGTAACGAGATTGAACTAGGTATGAAGATATCGATGATCAAATCTCGGGCAAGTAACATACCGCTGACAAAGGGAATAACGTATGTTGTCATAACGGTTCGACCGATAAAGATCTTCATAGAATATGTAGTAACCAATATGAGCATCCAGGTTTCGCTATTAGTTATTGACCGGAGATGTGTCTCGGTCATGTCTACATAGTTCTCGAACCCGTAGAGTCCTCATGCTTAACGTTCGATGACGATTTAGTATTATATAAGTTATATGATTTGGTGACCGAATGTTGTTCGGAGTCCCAGATGAAATCACGGACATTACTAGGAGTCTCTAAATGGTCAAGAGGTAAATATTGATATATAGGATGATAGTATTCAGACACCGGAAGTGTTCTGGAATGTATCAGGTAGTTATTGGAGTGTCTGGGGGTTACCGGAACCCCTGGGGGAAAGATATGGGCCATATGGGCCATAGGAGGGGAGCACACCAGCCCACAAGGGGTGGCACCCCCCCCAAGGAAGGAGGCCAAGTGAGAGAAGGGAAAGAGGGGATTCGCCCCCCCCCTCCCCTTTCCTTCTCACCTTCCTCTTCCCTTTTCCCCCCTCCAGAAAAAAGGAAAAAGGGGAGGCCGAATTGGGGAAGACCCCAAGTAGGATTCCTCCTACTTGGGGAGCCCCATGGCTGCCTCTCCTCCCCTCCCACCTATATATATGTGGGGATGGGTGGCCAGAACACACAACAACAATCGTTAGCCGTGTGCGGCTGCCCCCCCCTCCACAGTTTACGCCTCCGGTCATATATTTGTAGTGCTTGGGCGAAGCCCTGCGCGGATCACTTCACCATCACCATCACCACGCCAACGTGCTGGCGGAACTCATCTACTTCCTCGACACCTTGCTGGACCAAGAGGGCGAGGGACGTCATCGCATTGAACGTGTGTAGAACTCAGAGGTGTCGTATGTTCGGTACTTGATCGGTAGGAGCTGTAAGAAGTTCGACTACATCAACCGCGTTGTCAAACGCTTCCGCTTTCAGTCTACGAGGGTACATAGACACACTCTTTCCCCCTCGTTGCTATGCATCTCCTAGATAGATCTTGCGTGAACATAGGTATTTTTTTGAAATTGCATGCTACGCTTCCCAACGGTGGCATCCAAGCCAGGTCTATGCGTAGATCATATGCACGAGTATAACACAAAGAGTTGTGGTGGTGATAGTCATACTGATTCCCACCAATGTCTTATTTTGATTCGGCGGTATTGTTGGATGAAGCGGCCCAGACCAACCTTACATGACCACGTTCATGAGACCGGTTCCACCGACAGACATGCAACTAGTTTTGCATAAAGGTGGCTGGCGGGTGTCTGTTTCTCCTACTTTAGTTGAATCGAATTTGACTGCGGCCGGTCCTTGTTGAAGGTTAAAACAACAAGCTTGACGAAACACTGTTGTGGTTTTGATGCGTAGGTAAGAACAGTTCTTGCTAGAAGCCCGTAGCAGCCACGTAAAACTTGCAACAACAAAGTAGAGGATGTCTAACTTGTTTTTGCAGGGCATGTTCTGATGTGATATGGTCAAGACATGATGTGATATAAGTTGTTGTATGAGATGATCATGTTTTGTAAAAATTATCAGCAACCGACAGGAGCCTTATGGTTGTCTCTTTATTGTATGAAATGCAAACGTCATGTAATTGCTTTACTTTATCACTATGCATTAGCGATAGTTTTAGAGGCAATATTTAGCGAGACGACCACGACACTACAATGGAAATCGAGGTGTCAAGCCGGTGACGATGGAGATCATGACGATGCTTTGAAGATGGAGATGAAAAGCACAAGATGATGATGGCCATATCATGTCACATATTTTGATTACATGTGATGTTTAACTTTTATGCATCTTATTTTGCTTAGTATGGCGGTAGCATTATAAGATGATCCCTTAACTAAATTTCAAGGTATAAGTGTTCTCCCTGAGTATGCATTGTTGCGACAGTTCATCGTGTTGAGACACCACGTGATGATCGGGTGTGATAGACTCTACGTTCACATACAATGGGTGCAAGACAATTTTGCACATGCGGAATACTCAGGTTAAACTTGACGAGCCCAGCATGTACAGACATGGCCTCGGAACACTGGAGACCGAAAGGTCAAACGTGAATCATATAGTAGATATGATCAACATAGAGATGTTCACCATTGATGACTACTCTATCTCACGTGATGATCGGACATGGTTTAGTTGATTTGGATCAGGTATTATTTAGATGACTTGAGGGATGTCTATGTAACTAGGAGTTCTTTAGTAATTTGATTAGTTCAACTTAATTTATCATGAACTTAGTCCTGATAGTTTTTGCATATCTATGTTGTAGATCAATGGCCCGTGCTACTGTTCCCTTGAATTTTAATGCATTCCTAGAGAAAGCTAAGTTCAAAGATGATGGTAGAAACTACACGCACTGGGTCTGTAACTTGAGGATTATCCTCATTGTTGCGCAGAAGAATTGTGTCCTTGATGCACCACTAGGTGAAAGGCCTGCTGCAGGAGCAAATACTGATGTTATGAATGTCTGGCAAGCTCGATCTGATGACTACTCGATAGTTTAGTGTGCCATGCTTTACGACTTAGAAACGGGACTTCAAAGATGTTTTGAACGTCATGGAGCATATGAAATGTTCCAAGAGTTGAAGTTAATATTTCAAGCAAATGCCCGAGTTGAGAGATATGAAGTCTCCAACAGTTATAAAGCTGCAAGATGGAGGAGAATAGTTCTGTCAGTGAACACATACTCAAAATGTATGGGTATCATAATCACTTGACTTAGCTGGGAGTTAATCTTCCAGATGCTAGTGTTATTGACAGAGTTCTCCAATCACTCCCAACAAGCTATAAAGGCTTCGTGATGAACTATAATATGCAAGGGATGGAGAAGACAATTACCGAGCTCTTCGCAATGCTCAAAGCTGCGGAGGTAGAAATCAAGAAGGAGCATCAAGTGTTGATGGTTAACAAGACCACTAGTTTCAAGAAAAAGGGCAAGGGAAAGAAGGGGAACTTCAAGAAGAATGGCAAGCAAGTTGCCACTCCCGGGAAGAATCCCAAAGCTGGACCCAAGCCTGAAACTGAGTGCTTCTACTGCAAAGGGACTAGTCACTGGAAGCAGAACTGCCCCAAGTATTTGGCGGATAAGAAGGATGGCAAAGTGAACAAAGGTATATTTGATATACATTTTATTGATGTGTACCTTACTAATGCTCATAGTAGCGCATGGGTATTTGATACTGGTTCCGTTGCTCATATTTGTAACTCGAAACGGGGGCTATGGATTAAAATAAGATTGGCTAAGTGAAAGTGCAACTATCCCTAGGTGGTTTTGGTAATTCATAACAACATATAGCTCATTGAGCTAATACTATTCCAAGACTATTATTTCAGGAAAGCTCAATGAATGGCATGGCATGGATGATGAAAGTGGACCCCTCAAAATACTAAGGACAAAGGATTGGCTCAAGCTCAAAAGCTAAAGACTCTTCATTTTACATTTTAGTGATCCAAGATCACATTGAGTCTATAGGAAAAGCCAATGCTATCAAGGAGGGATGAGGTGTTTCTTAATGAGCCTCTTGCTTCATGTGCTTAGTGATATGCTCCAAAACCCTCAACTACTTTCCCACATCCACAAAGGACCTAAACCCAAAGCCAAAATCGGTCACACCGATTCTTCCTATCCGGCGCCACCGATTCCAAAAGTCATAGCCACTGCCACAAACCCTAAGCAAATCGGTCTTATCGATAGGGATCTTGGTCTCACCGAGATGGGGTTGTAATCTCTCTGTTTCCCTTCGTAACGTTTCGGTCTAACCGAAGTGAGCGATCGGTCCCACCGAGATTGCAATGTAAACTCTCTGTTTCCTTTTTGTAACATTTCGGTCTCACCGAAAAGAGCAAATCGGTCCCACCGAGTTTACCTGACCAACTCTCTAGAAAGCTTATTACCAAATCGGTCTCACCGAGTTTGTGTAATCGGTCTTACCAAGATTACGTTATGCCCTAACCCTAACCGAATCGGTCTCACCGAGATGCATGTCAGTCCCACCGAAAATCACTAACGGTCACTAGGTTTACTAAATAGGTCCGACCGAGTTTAATGATTCGGTCCCACCGAGTTTGGTAAATTGTGTGTAACGGTTAGATTTTGTGTGGAGGCTATATATACCCCTCCACCTCCTCTTCATTCATGAAGAGAGCCATCAGAACAAACCTACACTTCCAACTTACCATTTCTGAGAGAGAACCACCTACTCATGTGTTGAGGCCAAGATATTCCATTCCTACCATATGAATCTTGATCTCTAGCCTTCCCAAGTTGCTTTCCACTCAAATATTCTTTCCACCAGATCCAAAACCTATGAGAGAGAGTTGAATGTTGAGGAGACTATCATTTGAAGCACAAGAGCAAGGAGTTCATCATCAATGCACCATTTGTTACTTCTTGGAGAGTGGTGTCTCCTAGATTAGCTAGGTGTCACTTGGGAGCCTCCGACAAGATTGTGGAGTTGAACCAAGGAGTTTGTAAGGGCAAGGAGATCGCCTACTTCGTGAAGATCTACCGCTAGTGAGGCAAGTCCTTCATGGGCGACGGCCATGGTGGGATAGAAAAGGTTGCTTCTTCGTGGACCCTTCGTGGGTGGAGCCCTCCGTGGACTCGCGCAGCTGTTACCCTTCGTGGGTTGAAGTCTCCATCAATGTGGATGTATGATACCACCACCTATCGGAACCATGCCAAAAACATCCATGTCTCCAATTGTGTTTGAATCCTCCAAACCCTTCCCTTTACTTTCTTGCAAGTTGCATGCTTTAATTTCCGCTGCCTATATACTCTTTGCATGCTTGCTTGAATTGTGTGATGATTACTTGACTTGTCCTAAAGTAGCTAAAATCTGCCAAACTCTAAAATTGGGAAAAGGTTAAGTTTTTATTGGTCAAGTAGTCTAATCACCCCCCCCCCCTCTAGACATACAAGGTCCTACAAGTGGTATCAGAGCCTTGGTCTTTATTTGCTTTGATTTCCATAGCTTTTGGTGGTCATAGCCTTGGTTTCACAACCTAGGAGAGTATGGCGTCTAGCGAGGGAAATTATCACTGTAGAGGTCCTTACTTTGATGGTACTAATTTTACTAGTTGGAAGCATAAGATGAAAATGCATATTCTTGGACATAACCCCGCCGTTTGGGCAATTATTTGTATTGGCTTGCAAGGTGAATTTTTCGATGGGAGAGAACCGAACCGTGAAGCTAATGCGGAAGAATTGAAGATTCTGCAATACAACGCTCAAGCTTGTGATATGATCTTCAACGGATTGTGCCCCGAAGAATTCAACAAAATCAGCCATCTTGAGAATGCAAAGGAAATTTGGGATACTTTGATTGATATGCATGAAGGTACTGAGTCCGTCAAGGAATCCAAGTTGGATGTGCTCCAAAGTCAGCTTGACAAGTTCAAAATGAAGGATGGTGAAGGTGTCGCTGAAATGTACTCTAGGCTTGCTCTTATCACAAATGAGATTGCCGGCTTAGGGAGTGAAGAGATGACCGACAAATTCATCATCAAGAAGATCTTAAGAGCATTGGATGGAAAGTATGATACCGTGTGCACATTGATTCAAATGATGCCAAACTACAAAGATCTCAAGCCAACGGAAGTCATTGGAAGAATTGTTGCTCATGAGATGTCACTCAAGGATAAGGAGGAACTTCACAACAAGTCAAGTGGTGCTTACAAAGCCTCAAGTGAAGCCCCCACATCGTCAAGTGAGAAACCAACCTTCAACGAAGAATTGAGCTTAATGGTGAAGAACTTCAACAAATTCTACAAGAGTAGAAGCAAGGAAAGAAGCTCCAAGTCAAGGTCTTACAATGACAAGAGATCTTCTAGTCGAGAGCGCAATTGCTACAATTGTGGGAGACCCAGACACTACTCCAATGAGTGTACGACACCCTACAAAAGAAGAGAAGATTCTCCAAGAAGAAGGAGCAAAAGAGAAGAATCACCACCAAGAGAGAGGAGGAGTAGAGATGATCGTTATGAACGAAGACCCTCACGGAGAAGCAAGGATTCGGAAAGGAAGGACAAGTCATCAAGGAGCTACACAAAATGAAGACATCAAGTTCATGTTGGTGAATGGGTATCCGGCTCCGACTCCGACAATCACTCCGAGAGAAGCTATCACTCCGATTCCGAATATACTCAAGATGAAGGTGTTGCCGGTCTAGCACTTGTGTCAACCAACTCCTACGACATATTTGACTAACCAAATGAAGGTGTTGGAAGATGCTTCATGGACAAAGGTCCAAAGGTAACACATCCTAAGTATGTTGATTTCAATAGTGATGAAGATGACTTGCTTGTGGATGATGATTTACTTGTTGACAACTCTAGTGATGAATACTATGATGAAACTTCAATTAATCATGCTAATCAAGATAAAATGAATGACAATGATAAGGAGAAGATTGAGCTTCTAACTAAATAACTAAACTCTCTTAAGTTAGCTCATGAAACTATCTACAAAGACCATCGAGAACTTTTAAGGCCTCATGATAAGTTACGCTTTGAAAAGCTCAATCTTGAGCAAGAGCATGAGTTCTTAAAAGCAATCAATGATGATCTTCGCAAGAAAAGTTCTTCTTACATTGCCAAGCGTTTACTCTTATCTACTTACATGCCTCAAGTCAAGTCTAGTAACAAGTACAAGAAAGATACTTCCTCTAGTAGTAACAATAATAATGTCAAATCCAATATTGTTGCTTCTAGTAGTTCTCTTGATTCCACTAATGATTCTCTTAGCCAAGTTACACTTGAGCAAGAAAATAGCTTATTGAAGGGAATTATAGAGAAAGGTGTTTACAAGAGCCTTGCCGGGAGTAAGCAATTCGAGGAAATTGTAAGCAAGAAAGGAAGGCACCGGAAGAATCAAGGTGTTGGTTTGAACCGAAAGTTCAATGCCAATGGAGTTGAGTGGGAAGAAGATCAATACCCCAAGACGAAGTTTGTTCCTCAACAAGAGAAGTATGATCCTACTTCCTTCAAGGGAACACAAGCTCAAGATGATCTTCCACCACAAGACCACAAGAACAAAGGCAAGGACAAGCTTCAAGAAGATATTGATGCATTTGAAGAAGAACCTAAAGCCTCGTTCAAGTGGGTCCCCAAGACTACGTCAAGTTCTACTTCATCAAGTACAACTACAACTCCAAGGATTCCCATCAAGATGATGTGGATCCCGAAGAAGAAGAACTAGAGAGTTCTTGAGGGTGACTCCGCCAAGAATCTTCACTCATATCATTTTGGCAAGAACAAGTGCAATCAACTTCCACATCTTGCACTAGTTCAAGGAGTCACAAACCCTCATGTTGGTAAGACAAGGAACAAGGTAACCTAATGAATTCATGGACATCATCTTGTGTGTGCATCACTCTATGTCTATGGATATTCTTGTTTGTTCCTTGTGGGACTAACCCATGTAGGTAAGTTGAAAGTGCAACTCACTCCAAAGGATTGCTCCAAATGATGTACATCAACTTTGAGCATCTACATCTGCAACACCTACATGAAGTCATCATCGACAAAACCCAAGGTTAGTTCATCCCTCTAAGGGGGGATCTCACATCTAGGGGGAGCTTAACTCTAAGAATTGAGTCAAAGCAACTCTAATGGTGTGAACACATCAATGCATTATGTAAAAGTGGTAACCCCACAGCTTAAACGATGAGTATGACCTATGATCAAACGTTCTCATTTGACTCCTAAGTCAATATACTCATATATAGATGACTTAGTCATCGTCAATTGCTTGATAGATGCTAGAATTGGTTGTGCATGCTTTGCCACATATTTCATTTGCCATCTTATTGTGTGAGCACGTTGGTGCATATTTTACTCATTCAAGGACATCCACTTGTTGTTTTGATTGTTTGGTTATTTTCTTTTTTGCCAAGTGGATGGACAAGAATGCCTAAGAACCTTCTTTAGCTATCTATGCTTTTCTCATCTCAAACTCTATTCATGCTACATCACAAAATTTGATCAAGTCAGGTTCGAACCACTCTGTGTGAGGAGCACTCGGAGTCCCCGATTCGTCATAGACTTAAACTTCCAAAACCTCTTTGTGATTCTCGGTCAGACCGATTCCTCCATTTCGGTCCTCCCGAGATCATCAAGTTGATCTCAGTTTTCAATCTCGGTGCAACTGATTTGAACTTTTCGGTCTCACCGATTTGCTGTAACTGAACACAGTTATGCATCTCGGTGCCACTGAGTTGTTCCACTCGGTCACACCGACAGGGTCGGGCTATATATAGCCACGGGCAAAATTTTGGAAATTTCTCTGAAACCCTTCGCCCGCGCAACAGCTTGCTCTGCCATCGTGGTCTCTGGATCGTCTCCTCGTCGCCAGCAGCCTCCTGTCGCTGGTCTCCGCCACCGTCAACGGATTTCGTCCCCACCGTTGCCGCCGTAGCAAGTCCACCGCCAAGTTAGGGTATGGACTTGATCTTTGTGCTATCCACGTCTGATTCCTAGCACATTGTATGTTTACCAAATCTTGCCACGATTGAAACTCTTCTATCCAGCCAAAGTAATCCATAGATTAGATGAGATTCAAATTTTTAGGGTTAGGTTTCCGCCGAAACCATCTCGGACCCACCGAGTTGAAAAACTCGGTCTCACCGATTTGGCTTATGCCATTACACTAGTGACTCTCGGTCTGACCAAGAATTACTAATCGGTGCGACCGATTTGAGGATTCTGTGAAACCCTAGCAGTCTCGGTGCCACCGAACTGAGACTCGGTCCAACCGAGATCATCAGTTTAGGTTCCAAAACTGCTTCGGTATCACCGAGTTTGAAAATCGGTTGATCCGAAATGCTTTCTGTGGAAAACTAAAACTGAACTTTTGAATCATTCTTTTGCAAAAATCTCTGCATTTTGTGATGCTCACCTTTTCTATCTCATCTATAACTCTTCACAGGGTCAGCAGTCAGCTTTTGCAGTATGTCAGATCAGTGTGACAGCTAGAACAGGTCAGAAGAGCAGTTGGACTTGAGTGAGGGCACTAGTCCCTCAACTACAGATGAAGGGAGCAGAAGTACTCCTAGAAATTTGCCTAAGGCTGCAACTAGGCCAAGGAGGAAAAGAACTTCAGATTCAGAGGATGAAGATTACAAAGCTGAGGAAGATGAAGCCACTTCCAAGAAAGTGGTGCTCAAGAAGGAATGTGGCTCTGCACATAGCACACAACCAGGTCTGAAGAAGAAAGTTCCTGCCAAGAGGACACCAATGCCATAGGCCAGAAAGTCCACTCAAGTGCCAGCTCAGGCTCAACCCAAAGAAGCACCTGAGAAGAAAGTCACTTCTTCCAAACCTCAGAAAGTCCCCACTGGAGAAACTATGACATTCACAATTGAGTCAGAGGATGATGGGGCTCAAGACAAGAAAAAGAAGAGAGCAAGAACCACAACTGCCAAGGTCCTTGGAAAGCCCTCTATGAGAAGGGATTCTGATGAAGAGGAAGAGGATGCTGCACCAGCACCTAAGGCACCTAAGCTTATGGGTGATGCAATCAGATCAGGGGCTACAACATCTAAGCCCAAGGAAGCACCCAAAGCTGCCTCCAAGGGCAAGCACGTTCCAAAGAGGAATACTAGGAGTATTCCAGCTGCTGAGAAGAACAAGGCCCCAGTGCCCAATGTTTCTGAAGATGAGGATGAAGAACGACAGGTCCTAAGAAATCTCAAGCCCAAGATACCAGACCACAATGATGCCCATCCTATGGCTGAGGACATGAGAATCAGGAAGGATTCAGGGCTGAGACTGTGGAGGATGGAAGATCCATATGCTTCAAGAAGAAGAACTGCTGTTGACTACAGGTTCCACACAAAGGAACAACAGGACTTTTATGAAACAATTCTGTTGGACAAGAAGCCTATAGTCTGTGACATGAGGTGGGTCGACTGGACCTACATCAAGGACAATGAAGAGCACTATCCTGGAGTGCAAGAAAGCTTTGTTGCTTGTGGAGTTGCTGATTTTGTTGGAGAGAAGTTCACCAACTGGAATGATGAGCTTATCACGCAGTTCTACTCCACAGCACATTTTTACCCAGATGGTAGAATTGTTTGGATGTCTGAAGGTACAAGGTACCAATCCACTGTTGAAGAATGGGCAAGTCTAATAAATGCCCCCAAGGAAAATGAAGATGACCTGGACATTTATGCAAAGAAGAAGTTGGGTCACAATTCAATGGCTCACATGTACAAGGAAATTCCAGACAAGGCAGTAGAGACTCTCAAGTTTGGATCAGTTCATTTTCTGCTGTCAGGGTTGCCAACCATCAACTGGATTATGAGGCACACTTTGTTGCCCAAGTCTGGTGACCATAACATGATCAGAGGGCATGCCATCAACATGCTGCATGTGTTTGATGTGCCACAGAAGTTCAAAGTCATGAGCCTAATAATTGAAACAATCAAGAGGACTACAGCAGATCAGAAGAGGAGCTGTGGATATGCACCTCAGATTCAGGAATTGATCAACTCAAAGATGGGCACAGGGAAATATCAGTTGGATAGCAGACTAAGGCATAGCCTAGTGGTGGGAAGGGGCTGATTCCTTTCCACCCACCCAGGTTCAAGGCATGGTACTTGCAATTTGGGTTTGTTGCACCAATTATACTGTAGGGGGTTCCCTTACAGTCTTTCTATCAAAAAAAATATCAGTTGGATAAGGAACATTTTCCACTTTATCCAGACTTTGAGGACAATGAGGTTGTCATGAATGAAGATGATCCACAATCAGTTCAAGCTCAAGAGAAGAAGGAGAAGGCAAAGAAGGAGAAGGCTGCCAAGATGCCAACTCAAGAGGAGGCATCTGAGTATTTTTTGAAAACCAAACAGGAGCAGCTTGGTTACTTGATAGCATCTACACTGAGGATTGAGAAAGGACTGGCCACCCTCACTCAGAATCAGGAAAGCCTGGAAAGAATCATGGAACAAAAATTCTATGATCTAGATGTCAAAGTAACTGAGATTCAGTCAGTTGTGGAGCAGCTACAGGATGACATGCAGGAGAGGAAGGACAAGACAACCACTGATGCATTTGCCAGAGTGCCTAGAGCCCAGAGGTCAGTTGTAGTGCCAGTGACAGACACTAGAGCAACAACTTCAGCACCAGCTACTGCCCCTACAGTTCCAGTGCAACAAGCTCCAGCATCCACTCCAGCACCCTCTACTTCAACTGAAGCCTTCGTCCAAGGAGCTATCAGGACACCACCACCAGAAGATCAAGCCTGAGAGTCGATCTAGAACTATGCATTTTCTATGAACTTTTTGGTAACTTGTTGCCAAAGGGGGAGAAAAATGTATAGATCATAGGCTTCGAGAGAGAGAGAATGTTGCTTTTGTTCTCTCTTGCTTTATTTGGTGGTTTTTCAAACTTTGTTTGCTTTTGGTTGAGATACTATGCTTGTGAGACATTGATGATCATGTGTTTGATCATAAGCTACACTTATGCATGCTTGATATTATCCTATCTATCTTATGTGATCATTCACTATGCTTGGTGATGAGTGCATGTATTCATTGTTTATTATTTTGAGCGCTCCACCAAGATGTATGTGACATGGAAAAGTAACCCATGAGCCTAATTCATTGTGCATTTGCAGTCCAAAGCAAATCTTAACCCATGCACAAATTTAGGGGGAGCTCTTGCATATCACATACTTCTCAAAGCAACGATGTTATTCAATCTTATTATCATTTGTCGAAGCTTTGATCTATATATTGTCATCAATTACCAAAAAGGGGGAGATTCAAAGTGCAACTATCCCTAGGTGGTTTTGGTAACTCATAGCAACATATAGCTCATTGAGCTAATACTATTCCAAGACTATTATTTCAGGAAAGCTCAATGAATGGCATGGCATGGATGATGAAAGTGGACCCCTCAAAATACTAAGGACAAAGGATTGGCTCAAGCTCAAAAGCTCAAGACTCTTCATTTTACATTTTAGTGATCCAAGATCACATTGAGTCTATAGGAAAAGCCAATACTATCAAGGAGGGATGAGGTGTTGCTTAATGAGCGTCTTGCTTCATGTGCTTAGTGATATGCTCCAAAACCCTCAACTACTTTCCCACATCCACAATTATCCTAAAACCAAAGCCAAAATCGGTCACACCGATTCTTCCTATCCGGCGCCACCGATTCCAAAAGTCATAGCCACTACCACAAACCCTAAGCAAAGCGGTCTTACCGATAGAGATCTCGGTCTCACCGAGATGGGGTTGTAATCTCTCTGTTTCCCTTCGTAACGTTTTGGTCTAACCGAAGTGAGCGATCGGTCCCTGTCGGTGTCAAAACCGGCGGATCTCGGGTAGGGGGTCCCGAACTATGCGTCTAGGCAGATGGTAACAGGAGACAAGGGACACGATGTTTTACCCAGGTTCGGGCCCTCTTGATGGAGGTAAAACCCTACGTCCTGCTTGATTAATATTGATGATGTGTATTACAAGAGTGGATCTACCACGAGATCAAGGAGGCTAAACCCTAGAAGCTAGCCTATGGTATGATTGTTGTAATGGAGGTTATGTCCTACAGACTAAAGCCCTCCGATTTATATAGACACCGGAGAGGGCTAGGGTTACACAGAGTCAGTTACAATGGTAGGAGATCTACATATCCGTATTGCCAAGCTTGCCTTCCACGCCAAGGAAAGTCCCATCCGGACACGGGACGGAGTCTTCAATCTTGTATCTTCGTAGTCTTGGAGTCCGGTGGACGATGATAGTCCGGCTGTCCGGACACCCCCTAGTCCAGGACTCCCTCAGTAGCCCCTGAACCTGGCTTCAATGACGATGAGTCCGGCGCGCATAATGTTCGGGATTGCAAGGCGGGTTCCTCCTTTGAATAATCCAGAGAAGATTGTGAACACCAGGATAGTGTCCGGCTCTGCAAAATAAATTCCACATTCCACCGTAGAGAGAATAATATATACACAAATTCAACCTGCTGACGTTTTCTGTGGCATGACGTCACACCACTACCAAGCCTTTACTTGAATCTTTTTTGTTATACCACCTCAGCGCGTTTAGCCAAGCGGTTTCCTTGGCACGTCTTGTCGAAGCAGAGATCGTGTTCCCCTTATTCTGGGATTCTCATCAATACAGACGTGGGTAACCCAACCGCGCCCGTCGCCACGCCTCCTCTATCGAAGGAGAATCCCGAACGGTCATGGAGACGGCTCTTGGTATTCCCCTTCTTTATAACAGGACCAAGGCTCGTTCTTTTCTTCAATCTTCCACCGAATCTTCTCCTTGCTCCAAGTTCCAACACCCAGAGCCCCAGATTCGAGTGCTTCGGACCTTCAACAATGTCCGGCTCCGACCTTTAGGGCCGGTGGATGCCTTCCTCCGTTACGGAGGAGGACGTGCTAAGGCTGCGAGAGGCCAAGTACCTGTCCTACGAGATTTCACACAGGCTGCCTGCCGAAGGGCAGGCCATCCCCACCCCCGAGCCCGGCGAGTATGTCGTCTTTGTATCCCACCTCCGTCGGGGTTTAGGCTTCCCGACGGATCCTTTTGTGAGAGGGCTCATGTTCTACTATGGGTTGGAATTCCATGACTTGGCTCCGGAATCCATCCTCCATATCTCCGCATTCGTTGTTGTCTGCGAAGCCTTCCTCCGCGTCACCCCCCACTTCGGCCGGTGGCCGAAGACCTTCAATGTGGAGCCGAAGATGGTCGGGGGCGTCAAGCTGAGTGCGGCGGGGCGGCCGTAAGCAGGAGGGCCGATGCCCCGTGGCCTAAGGGCTCCTTCCAAGAGGAGCTCGGCTTATGGCAGCGGGAGTGGTTCTATATCACCGCTCCGAGGGGTAGCAGGCAGAAGCTGCCGCCTCCGTTCCGCTCGGGACCTCCACAACGGTTGATGTCGAGGGTCAACCGAGGGCTCAATTGGGGGCCGTCAAAAGACATGCCTCTATTGCAGGGCCGGATTCGAGACCTCCAAGCGAGGGAGATCGATCTGGTCGTGGTGATGCAGGTGATGCTAATTAGGCGTCTCCTGCCCTGCAAACGCCGTCCTCTCCGGCTATGGGAGTTCAACCCGGAGGGACCACGGATTCTCCAACACTTCATGGGTACGACACCCGTGGAGATGTACAAATTGTTCTTCGGACCACAAGTGGCGTGTCCGGAATTGACCGAGGATGCCGGCCTAAGCTGCAATCGCCCGGATACCCAAGTAAGTAGCTCCGTGTTCGGACACACCATTTGTTTGCTTTTTATAATTCACTTTTTAACCCGATATCCTCCAACAGGAGTGGATTGCGCAAGCAAAGCTGATAAGGTGTCCGGCCCCACTCCCAGAGACCGCACCGGAGCCCGTGCTGGTCAGAATGTTGGAGGTTGCGCCTTCAGAAGGAGGCGAGGGGGAGAACAAAGGCAGCCCCACCAAAGGGGGCGCTTGAAGAGGGGGGGATCGAGAATCCCTCCCTCCAGGGGGAGAAGAGGACCGCCTCCGAAGACCCGGAGGCCAAAGCCCCTAAGCGGGGTAAGAAATCTTCGCCGGAGGGTCCTGCGTCCGGGGAGGCCCCGGCCGCACAATCTTCTCTAAAGAATCAGCCCTCTAGTGAGCCGTGAGTAGGAAAAGGGGAATTCATTAATGAAAAACATCCCTATTTGTGCTTCTGAGGATAACCAAAATTTTTACCTTGTAGTTCGGATCTGCAACCTTCTCAGATGAGCTCGTCTTCGGGGGATCTTCGTCCGGAGATGATGGAGAGCGAAACGCCTCCGTCTACTGCGCCGTCGGATAGGGCGGACGAGCCTGAGGTGTCGTCCCGGAGGGCATCCCCGAGCCCGGCAGGGCCGAAGAGTTCGGCGCCGACTAGTGTTCGGCCGGGGGAGCTGAAGGATCTGCTTGAGGGGGCGTCTGTCTCAGAAGATCACCGTGCGTTGATGAACATGGTGATCGGAAGGATTTCGTCCGCCGAAAGCGGATTGCACAATGCCGCAGGAGTTTGCTGGCGGGGTTTGAGGTACGTAGAAACGACGCGCCTTTTTGACAGTTTTGCACATAAAAGTGCACCCTATATAGATAGTAGCCCCTGAGACTCGGTAGGTTGTCGAAAGCGACAGCGTGCCGAGGATCAAAATCGCAGGTGTTTGAGTGTCGCATTTCCTATGCAGGTGGCGGATAGTCCGGGGGCTAGCTGGACTGATGGAGTTGCCAAATTAATGCGGCAGCTCGATGTGGCGGATGCAGACATCGCGCTAGTCAACAGGCGACTTGACGAGTCGCAAGGTAAATTAATTCTCCGCAGTCACCTATTAAGGGAGCAAAAGCTCACCTCTTTCAATATTTATGCTTGACGCAGATGGTGCTGCTGCTATGGAGAGCCTTCGGGCAGAACTTGCTCAAGCCAAGGAGCAGGCCAGAAGAAGCAATGCGGCTGCCTCGAGGGCGGACGAGGAGTTAGAAGCCGAAAGGGCTGCACACTGCCGAAGCAGGGAAGAGGTGGCCGAATTGGCCGCTAAATTGAAGGATGCTACCGACCGCAATGAGGCTCTTGAAAAGGAGCGCCTATCGGAGCGAGAAGACCTGGTGAAGGCCACCGCCGAAGCCAAGGATGCCCGTTCTGCAATGCGGGCTATGAAGGAGGAGCTGCGCCAGGCCGGAGACATTGTGGCTGGCAAGCCTTTTCTGCTGCGTCGCAGGTTTACATATTCAAAGTATGCTCAGCTTGGCCAGTTGTGGGGTCCGGAGGATCCATATATGGACTTAGCGGCAAGTGCGGCGGATGCCATTGTGCACTTCCGGAGTCAGAAGGATCACAAGACGGAAGAGCTATTTTGGTCTCAATTCCATAGTCCAGATCGTTCACTTCCGCTGACCGATCGGTTGGCCGAATGGGTGAGCTGAACAGGCTGTTCGGACTTGCCATGACGGATATCGTGGCTCATGTCTGGCCAGAGAGGCCCAAGGCGACGAGCTAGTTTGGCTTATTGCAGCAATTTCTTGGGGCGGTGCCGCATATCAAGGAGATGAAGCGGCCGGCCTGCATAGAGGGTGTGCGGATGGCCCTTCCCGTGTGAAGACACAATGGACAGAGATGGATGTCGCTGCTGTAGCAACCCAGGGTTCGGACGAAAGCCGGTTACCCGCCGAGCACTATTTTGGTGAAGTTATGCGTGGTGCTCGTGTAATAGAGTCGAAGTGCTCAAAAAATGTCACGTTCAACTGAACATTTGTAAAACAATGGTTATGATGTAATCGCTTTTTATACTTGTGCGTTCCAAGTATTGAAATATCTCCTCTGCGGCCGTTGATGTATACATGTGTATAACCTGAAAGATGGCAGTCTTCGGCTTCAGCCCCCACGCACAAGGTGCGGGGGTGTTCGCAAAAATAGCGCATTTTCACACTTAATCCGACGTCTCGGTCCCGTTGAGGAGGTGGTAGCGTAGCAAACGAGGTAATCCGGACCATGATGCTTTATCACTCTCACTTAGCCATTGGAGCTCGAGGGTGGGGCTACGATATAGCCCCTGGGGGCACCGCGCTCTCCGAAATCGGGGCGTGTATGTGCCTGACCAGGAAACGGCCCTTCGTCAAAGCGGAGGAATTCTAAACATTCCGGTGGTCGATCGAGTGGTTGACCAGTCTCTCGCTGTATCATGACAGTCAGTTTTCGGCTTTCTCTACTGAGGTGCTCGCCCAGCCGAACTGGGGCACAATCGCAGTAGTTCTCCTGGTGCCGCGTTAGCCGATGATATGGAACGTAAGGCAGCAAAACACAGGAGCCGGGCAAACACAACATTTGACCAAAGACATGATTCGGAGCTGATGCATATAATGCCTAACTCGAGACGCCGAACACTCCCTAAGGTGTTCGGTCTTTATAATAATGGGCAGAATAATGCCCTAAGCCCCTAGTGTCTAGGTACGGGCAAGGTCTTCTGACGCGGCCGATGCCAAAACGTCAGGCTCCACTCTGGTTATAATGAGAAGCCAGGGGATTATAGCAACAAGAGACAGTAAAAAAGGTTTACGCAGGGTCTTAATCTGAAAAGAATCCTTGCCACGGGTCCCTACTACACGTCTGCGTCTGTGTCTCCGTTGTGCCGTTATCCTGGACGGGTATGCACGTTGTTCATCTGTAAAAAGAGAGGAACTTAGTTTGTAAGAAAATCATGCGAAAGAAGAAAAAAAAGGTATATGAAAAATATTAATAAGTAGAGCGGAGTCTATATTAGCTCGTTGTTGCTTATACGCTCAGCCCCTTGTGAAGGGGCGTGCGGCTAGGGAGCCCCTAGCTTATTTGTGCCGGACTCGTCTAGCCGTGTCCGGGGTCTTTACATGACCCTCGCAATGAAATGATGCCACGTGGACCGGGCATTTTAAGTGTAAGAGACGCGTAATGTGGTATGGCGTTGAAGCGGACAAAGGCTTCATGCCCCAATAGTGCTTGATAGCCAGTTTTGAATGGGGCGACATGAAAGATGAGCTTTTCGCGTCGGAGGTTGCTCAGTGACCCGAACACAACTTCTAGTAATAAGGAGCCTGTGCACTTGGCGTAAGGGCCTGGCGTCACTCCTTTAAAGGAAGTGCGGCTATGTCGAATTTTGGTAAGGTCTATCCCCAATTTGCGGATTGTGTTTGGATATAGAAGGTTTAAATCACTGCCTCCGTCCATCAGGACTTGTCTAAATTGTAGTCCGTCGATTATGGGATCCAATATCAGAGCAGTCCATCCTGCATTCCGAATACTTCTGGAGTAGTCCAGGCGGTCGAAAGTGATTGGTTTTGACATCCAATCTCGAGGTGCCGCTGGGGTGGACCGTGCGAGACCCGTCTTAGCGGGTGCCGCATTGTTTTTCCGTGTTATCACATGAAGTGAGTTTACTGCTTTGACTTCTTGTGGGAAAGTCTTTTGTTTTCCGGTGCTCTGCTTGTGGGGTTTATCATCATCCTCGCTTGATGCGTCGAGCCCTTGTGTTCGGCATTTAATCGGCTGGACTGTTTGAAAACCCAACAATCTCGGTGGGTGTGGTTTGCAGGCCTTCCGGGGGTACTGTGGATTTGACATATCCGACCCAAAATTTTGTGTAAGTTGGATAGCTCATCACTGTTATCCTTAAGAGGTAGTGTTTTGTTGTTTGGCCGCGAGCTTTTGAATCCGGCGTTAACCGCCGTATTCTTTGGGCTTTTTTCTTTATTCCGGCGCTGATCCTTTTTGCGCCGTGATTTTCCGTTTCCATCTCTACTTTCGGATGTACTCGGGTCGCTGGTGCTGCATCTTGCTAGCCAGCTGTCCTCCCCCGCGCAAAAGCGGGTCATGAGGCTTGTTAGCACGGACATCGTCCTTGGCTTCTCTTGGCCGAGGTGTCTGGCAAGCCATTCGTCTCGGACATTGTGTTTAAAAGCTGCTAAGGCTTCGGCGTCCGGACAGTCGACTATTTGGTTCTTTTTAGTAAGGAACCTGTTCCAGAATTTGCGCGCTGACTCTCCGGGCTGTTGAGTTATATGACTTAGATCATCTGCATCCGGAGGGCGGACATAAGTCCCTTGAAAATTTGCTCTAAACGCGTCCTCAAGTTCTTCCCAACTTCCAATAGTGTTTTCTGGGAGGCTTTTGAGCCAATGACGGGCTGGCCCTTTGAGCTTGAGGGGTAAATATTTTATGGCGTGGAGATCATCTCCTCTAGCCATGTGTATGTGTAGTATATAATCCTCTATCCAGACTCCAGGGTCTGTTGTTCCGTCATAAGCCTCTATGTTTATGGGTTTAAACCCTGTTGGGAATTCATGATCTAGCACCTCATTGGTGAAACATAGTGGGTGTGCGGCGCCCCTGTATTTGGGTGTGCCATTGTCTTCGAACACTTGACGTGTTGTGCTGCTTCCTGGGGCCCTCTTTTTTGGCCCGTAAATGGACCTGGCTAGGCCATCTATTTTCCCAGGGTCATTAGTCGGCTTATGTGCGGCGCCGCTTGTAGATTTTGGCCTGGCATCTGGTCGTCTATCCGGCCAGGCGGCCTCTTTGTTTTTTGACTGTGAGGGCTCTATGGCTTCCTCGTCAAATTCTGGCAGCAGCTTGCGCTTCGGATAGCTCTTTGATTGGTGGTCATTGCCATATTTGTCTGCGGTCTTGACTACTTTGCTCCACCTCATTCTGAGTATGTCTTCCGCTGTTTTGAGCTTCTGTTTTTCCTTCTTCAAGCTTCTTGCGGTGGCGACGAGTCTTTCGTGAGGGTTTTTATGCTTCGGTGGTATGTCCGGCGTGAGGTCGTCCGGACTGTTGGTTTCGCCGGGATTGGATTGATTATTTGCTTCGCCCTGTTCGGACGGCCGCTTGGTTGCATGTTCGTCGTCCACTGGTTTGCCCTGCTCTAACGCTGGGTCATTAGGGGTGCTATCTTTGTCGAGGCGGGCTTAGGGCGGTGTTTGTGTCGCCGCTTTGGTTGTTTATCGGCGGGATTATCCTTAGTCGCACCCCGTTGTTCCTCGTCGTTGCTTCCTTTTGGGGTATCCACCATATATACGTCATGTGACAAGGTGGTTTTCCAGTGCCCTGTAGGCGCTGGTTCCTGTTTGTCTCTGGCATCGTCGTCCATACCGTCGATGTCTTCGGAGTCCTAGTCTAGCATGTCGGTTAGATCGTCGACAGTGGCTACAAAGTGGGTGGTGGGTGGGCTCTGAATTTCTTCGTCGTCCGCATCCCAACCATCCTGGCCATAGTCGGGCCAGGTCTCTCCGGATAGCGAGAGATGTTTTAGCGAATTTAGGATGTCGCCAAAAGGCGAGTGCTGAAAGATGTCCGCCGCAGTGAATTCCATGATTGACGCCCAATCGGATTCGATTGGCAGGGGCGCAGGAGGTTTGGAGTCCGGCACCTCGGAGTCACGAGCTTTACAAGGGACGAGGTTAGTGTTCGGCTCCATCGCCGTGGAAGGTGCAGCCCCCGAGGCGGTGTCCAGCCACCGGTCCCCGATCTGGGCGATCGGCTCCGGACTGAGGGCCGGAGCGGATTCGTGTGTGGCCACCAAGGCACTGTCTGGCGGCAGAGCTAAATCATGCCCATCATGACAGCGCGGCACGCTCGGCTGAGGCTCGAGTCCGTCGAAGATAAAGTCCCCGCGGATATCGGCCGTGAAGTTTAGGCTTCCGAACCCGACCTGATGGCCGGGGGTGTAGCTTTCGATCTGCTCCAGATGGCCAAGTGACTTGGCCCGCAGTGCGAAGCCGCCGAATACGAAGATCTGTCCGGGGAGAAAAGTCTCACCCTGGACGGCGTTGTTGGTTGAAGAAGCCATCGAGCCTATCGGTGACGACACAGAGGAACTCTCAATGAAAGCACCAACGTCGGTGTCAAAACCGGCGGATCTCGGGTAGGGGGTCCCGAACTGTGCGTCTAGGCGGATGGTAATAGGAGACAAGGGACACGATGTTTTACCCAGGTTCGGGCCCTCTTGATGGAGGTAAAACCCTACATCCTGCTTGATTAATATTGATGATGTGTATTACAAGAGTGGATCTACCACGAGATCAAGGAGGCTAAACCCTAGAAGCTAGCCTATGGTATGATTGTTGTAATGGAGGTTATGTACTACGGACTAAAGCCCTCCAGTTTATATGGACACCGGAGAGGGCTAGGGTTACACAGAGTCGGTTACAATGGTAGGAGATCTGCATATCCGTATTGCCAAGCTTGCCTTCCACGCCAAGGAAAGTCCCATCCGGACACGGGACGGAGTCTTCAATCTTGTATCTTCGTAGTCTTGGAGTCCGGCGGACGATGATAGTCCGGCTGTCCGGACACCCCCTAGTCTAGGACTCCCTCAGTCCCACCGAGATTGCAATGTAAACTCTTTGTTTCCTTTTTGTAACATTTCGGTCTCACTGAAAAGAGCAAATCGGTCCCACCGAGTTTACCTGACCAACTCTCTGGAAAGCTTATTACCAAATCGGTCTCACCGAGTTTGTGTAATCAGTCTTACAGAGATTACGTTATGCCCTAACCCTAACCGAATCGGTCTCACCGAGATGCATGTCAGTCCCACCAAAAATCACTAACGGTCACTAGGTTTACTAAATTGGTCCGACCGAGTTTAACGATTGGGTCCCACCGAGTTTGGTAAATTGTGTGTAACGGTTAGATTTTGTGTGGAGGCTATATATACCCCTCCACCTCCTCTTCATTCGTGAAGAGAGCCATCAGAACGAACCTACACTTCCAACTACCATTTCTGAGAGAGAACCACCTACTCATGTGTTGAGGCCAAGATATTCCATTCCTACCATATGAATCCTTATCTCTAGCCTTCCCAAGTTGCTTTCCACTCAAATATTCTTTCCACCAGATCCAAAACCTATGAGAGAGTTGAGTGTTGGGGAGACTATCATTTGAAGCACAAGAGCAAGGAGTTCATCATCAACGCACCATTTGTTACTTCTTGGAGAGTGGTGTCTCCTAGATTGGCTAGGTGTCACTTGGGAGCCTCCGACAAGATTGTGGAGTTGAACCAAGGAGTTTGTAAGGGCAAGGAGATCGCCTACTTCGTGAAGATCTACCGCTAGTGAGGCAAGTCCTTCGTGGGCGACGGCCATGGTGGGATAGACAAGGTTGCTTCTTCGTGGACCCATCGTGTTTGGAGCCCTCCGTGGACTCGCGCAGCCATTACCCTTCGTGGGTTGAAGTCTCCATCAACGTGGATGTATGATAGCACCACCTATCGGAACCACGCCAAAAACATCCGTGTCTCCAATTGCGTTTGAATCCTCCAAACCCTTCCCTTTACTTTCTTGCAAGTTGCATGCTTTAATTTCCGCTACCTATATACTCTTTGCATGCTTGCTTGAATTGTGTGATGATTGCTTGACTTGTCCTAAAGTAGCTAAAATCTGCCAAACTCTAAAATTTGGAAAATGTTAAGTTTTTATTGGTCAAGTAGTCTAATCACCCCCCCCTCTATACATACTTCAAGGTCCTACACTAAGGACGAGGTGACGATGCGCGTCGGAAATGGTTCCAAGGTCGATGTGATCGCCGTCTGCACGCTACCTCTACATCTACCTTCGGGATTAGTTTTAGACCTGAATAATTGTTATTTGGTGCCAGCATTGAGCATGAACATTATATTTGGATCTTGTTTAGTGCGAGACGATTATTCATTTAAATCAGAGAATAATGGTTTTTCTATTTATAAGAGTAATATTTTTTATGGTCATGCACCCTTGAAGAGTGGTCTACTTTTGTTGAATCTCGATTGTGGTGATACACATATTCATAATATTGATGCCAAAAGATGCAAAGTTGATAATGATAGTGCAACATATTTGTGGCACTGCCGTTTAGGTCATGTTGGTGTAAAGCGCATGAAGAAACTCCATGTAAATGGACTTTTGGAATCACTTGATTATGAATCATTTTATACTTGCGAACCATGCCTCATGGGCAAGATGACTAAAACTCCGCTCTTCGAAACAATGGAGGGAGTCAGTGACTTATTGGAAATAATACATACCGATGTATGCGGTCCGATGAGTGTTGAGGCTCGTGGCGGGTATCGTTATTTTCTCACCTTCACAGATGATTTGTGCATATATGGGTATATCTACTTAATGAAACACAAGTCTGAAATAGTTGAGAAGTTCAAAGAATTTCAGAGTGAAGTGGAGAATCATCGTAACATGAAAATAAAGTTCGTACGATCTAATCGCGGAGGCGAATATTTGAGTTACGAGTTTGGCCTTCATTTAAAACAATGTGGAATAGTTTCACAACTCACGCCACCTAGAACTCCATAGTGTAATGGTGCGTCCGAACGTCGTAACCATACTTTATTAGATATGGTGCGATCTATGATGTCTCCTACCGATTTACCACCATCGTTTTGGGGTTATGCATTAGAGACAGTTGCATTCACGTTAAATAGGGCACCGTCTAGATCCGTTAAGACGACACCATATGAACTGTGGTTTGGCAAGAAACCTAAGCTGTCGTTTCTTAAAGTTTGGGGTTGCGACACTTATGTCAAAAGGCTTTAGCCTCATAGGCTCGAAACCAAATTGTATAAGTGCATCTTCATAGGATACCCTAAGGAAACAATTGGGTAAACCTTCTACCACAGATCCGAAGGCAAGATCTTTATTTAAGGAGTTTCTATCGAAAGAAGTGAGTGGGAGGAAAGTAGAACTTGATGAGGTAATTGTACCTTCTCTCGAATTAGAAATTAGCTCATCACAGAAAACTGTTCCAGTGATGCCTACACCAACTAGAGAGGAAACTAATGATGATGATCATGGAACTTCAGATCAAGTTACTACTGAGCCTCGTAGGTCAACCAGAGCACGATCCGCACCAGAGTGGTACGACAATCCAGTTCTGGAAGTCATGTTACTAGACCATGGCAAACCTAGGAACTATAAAGAAGCCATGAAATCTGAGATAGGATCCATGTATGAGAACAAAGTGTGGACTTTGGTGGACTGGTGCGAGCATCTCGGAGTTGGAATATACGCTTTGATGAGGTGATCAAAGCATATGGTTTTATACAGACTTTTGGAGAAGCCTATTTTTACAAGAAAGTGAGTGGGAGCTCTATAGCATTTCTAATATTATATGTGGATGACATATTATTGATTGGAAATTATGTAGTATTTCTGGATAGCATAAAATGGTACTTGAATAAAAGTTTTTCAATGAAAGACCTCGGTGAAGCTTCTTATATATTGGGGATCAAGATTTATAGAGATAGATCAAGAAGCTTAATAGGACTTTCACAAATCACATACCTTGATAAAGTTTTGAAGAAGTTTAAAATGGAACAGTCAAAGAAAGGGTTCTTGCCTGTGTTACAAGGTATGAAGTTAAGTCAGACTCAATGCCCGGCCACTGCAGAAGATAGAGAGAAAATGAAAGTCATTCCCTGTGCCTCAGCCGTAGTTTCTATCATGTATGCTATGTTGTGTACTAGACCTGATGTGCGCCTTGCTATAAGTTTAGCAGGGAGGTACCAAAGTAATCCAGGAGTGGATCACTGGACAACGGTCAAGAACATCCTGAAGTACCTGAAAAGGACTAAGGATATGTTTCTCGTTTATGGAGATGACAAAGAACTCGTCATAAATAGTTATGTTGATGCTAGCCTTGAAACTGATCCGGATGACTCTAAGTCACAAATTGGATACGTATTTATATTGAATGGTGGAGCTATCAGTTGGTGCAGCTCCAAGCAGAGCATCGTGGTAGGATCTACGTGTGAAGCGGAGTACATAGCTGCTTCGGAAGCAACAAATGAAGGAGTCTGGATGAAGGAGTTCATATCCGATCTAGGTGTAATACCTAGTGCATTGGGTCCAATGAAAATGTTTTGTGACAATACTAGAGAAATTGACTTGGTGAAGGAATCCAGATTTCACAAAAGAACCAAACACATCAAGAGGCGCTTCAACTCCATCCCTGATCAAGTCAAGGAGGGAGATGTAGAGATTTGCAAAATATATACGGATCTGAATGTAGCAGACCCATTGACTAAGCCTATTCCACGAGCAAAACATGATCAGCACCAAGACTCCATGGGTGTTAGAATCATTACTATGTAATCTAGATTATTGACTCTAGTGCAAGTGGGAGACTGAAGGAAATATGCCCTAGAGGCAATAATAAAGTTATTATTTTATATTTCCTTATTCATGATAAATGTTTTTTATTCATGCTAGAATTGTATTTATTGGAAACCTTAATACATGCATGAATACATAGACAAACATTGTTTCCCTAGTGAGCCTCTACTTGACTAGCTCGTTGATCAAAGATGGTTAAGGTTCCTAACCATGGACATGAGTTGTCATTTTATAACGGGATCACACCATTAGGAGAATGACGTGATGGACAAGACCCATTCGTTAGCTTAGCATATTGATCGTTTAGTTTTATTGCTATTGCTTTCTTCATGTCAAATACATATTCCTTCGACTATGAGATTATGCAACTCCTAGATACCAGAGGAATGCCTTATGCGCTATCAAACATCACAACGTAACTAGGTGATTAAGAAGTTGCTCTACAGGTGTCTCCAAAGATGTTTGTTGGTTTGGCATAGACCGAGATTAGGATTTGTCACTCCAAGTATCAGAGAGCTATCTCTGGGCCCTCTCGGTAATGCACATCATAAGAAGCCTTGCAAGCAAACTGACTAATGAGTTAGTTTTGGGATGACCTACTAGGCAACGAGTAAAGATACTTGCTGGTAACGAGATTGAACTAGGTATGAAGATACCGATGATCGAATCTCGGGCAAGTAACATACCGATGACAAAGGGAATAACGTATGTGAGGGAGTCCTGGATTAGGGGGTATCCGGACAACCGGACTGTTGAACCGTGAAGATACAAGGCTCAAGACTTCGTCCCGTGTCCGGATGGGAATCTCCTTTGCATGGAAGACAAGATTGGCAATCCGGATATTAGATCTCCTTCTTTGTAACCGACTGTGTGTAAACTCTAGCCCCCTCCGGTGTCTATATAAACCGGAGGGTTTAGTCCGTAGGAGGACAACCCTAATCATCATAGGCTAGCTTCTAGGGTTTAGCCTTTACGATCTCGTGGTAGATCAACTCTTGTAATACTCATATCATCAAGAACAATCAAGCAGGAAGTAGGGTTTTACTTCCATCAAGAGGGCCCGAACCTGGGTAAAACATCATGTCCCTTGCCTCCTATTACCATTAGCCTTAGACGCACAGATCGGGACCCCCTACCCGAGATCCGCCGGTTTTGACACTGACATTGGTGCTTTCATTGAGAGTTCCTCTGTGTCATCGCTGCAAGGCTCGATGGCTCCTTCAATCGTCAACAACAACGCGGTCCAGGGTGAGACGTTTCTCCCCAGACAGATCTTCGTGTTCGGTGGCTTCGCACTGCGAGCCAATTCGCTTGGCCATCTGGAGCAGATCGATAGCTACGCCCCTGGCCATCAGGTCAGGTTCGGAAACTTGAACTACACAGCCGATATCCGCGGAGACTTGACCTTCGACGGATTCAGGCCTACACCAGGAGCGACGAACAGTCACGATGAGCATGGCTTAGACCTGCTGTCGGACAATACTCGGGATATTGCACCTGCAGGAGCTCCGGACCTAAATCCGGGGCAGATTGCGTCGTCCGAGGATGGGTGGATGGACCCCGCCCTGGAGGCCGCACACTCATCGGCGATAGAGCCGAACATAGACTTCACCCCCAAGGAAGCCTGTGTCTCCGGACCCCTAGACTTGTGTCCGGTTGTAGGTCCCAGACCGCGCGCCTCCGAGCCCGCCGATTCTGGTTGGGATCCGGTAGTGGAATTCGCCGCTTCAGATATCTTCCAGCACTCGCCCTTTAGTGACATGCTGAACTCATTAAAGTCTCTCTCTTTGTCAGGAGACTCTTGGCTGAACTATGTCCGGCTCAAGAGGGAAGAAGGTGACGAAGAAATTCGTTGCCCACCCACCACCCACTTCATAGCCATTGTCGACGACGTAACATACATGCTTGACTTCGACTCCGATGACACCAACGGCATGGACGTCGGCGCAGGAGACGATTCAGAACCACCACCCACGGGATGCTGGACTGCCACCTCATCATATGATATATATATACATGGTGGACATGCCCAAGGAGGACGACAGCGAGAAAATGGAGGATAAAACCCCCGGACAAAAGCCAAAACGATGGCGCAGACAAAGCTCTAAGTCCAGCCACAGTAAAAACAGCGATAACAGCGCTAGAAAGATCGACACCCCAGTCAACTCCAAAGGCAACGACGACCATATGGACCCAGCGATGGAGCAGGACGAGCCAGGTCACACCAAACACAGCCCGGAGCAGACGTCCGATCACAGTGATCCCGAGGGACGAATTCATCAACCCGCCCCGGGAAAGTAGCACAGTCCGGACGACGATGCATTCATCATCCCGAAAAAATGTTTGGAACGAGATAACCTCCATAGAAGGCTTATGGCCACTGCAAGAAGTTTAAAGAAGCAGAAGCAAAGGCTCAAGGCCGCGCAGGAAACACTCAACTGCAGATGGAATAAAGTGCTAGACACTGAAGAAAAATACGGCGACGATCGCCACACAAAGAGCTACCCAAAGCGCAAGCTGCTGCCAGAATTCAACGATGAGGCCATTCCGCCGAAGAATAATATGACCGGTAGGCCGGACCAAACACTTCATGACCGCGACAGAGCAACTACTGACGCCGCACATGATTTACGTGAGCTCCTAGACAAAAAGGCCGGCGCGATGAGGTCCATCTATGGATCTAGAGGACACGCTCCAGCGCAGGATTATGGTCATCAAAACGATCAGACTGACCGAATACCAGTTTGGAATCAGCACCGGACATAACAACAGCTGACAGCATGCCACAACATGTCCATATACAGAGGGGCTACTCACCCTCTATGCTTCACCGAAGAGGTACTGGACCACGAATTTCCACAGGGTTTGAAACCCGTGAACATAGGGCATATGACGGAACGACAGACACCGGGGTCTGGATTGAGGATTTTATCCTGCATATTCACATGGCTCATGGGGACGACCTCCACGCCATCAAATACCTTCCCCTCAAGTTGAAGGGACCAGCTCAGCACTGGTTGAAAAGCCTCCCCGAAAATTCAATTGGAAGTTGGGAGGAACTCGAGGATGCTTTTAGGGCCAATTTTCAAGGGACCTATGTGCGACCTCCGGACGCTGACGATTTAAGTGACATAATTCAACAGCCCGGAGAGTCGGCCCGCAAGCTTTGGAACATATTACTCACAAAGAAGAATCAAATCGTCGATTGTCAAGATGCCGAAGCCCTAGCGGCCTTCAAGCACAGTATCCGGGATGAGTGGCTCGCCAGTGACCTCGGCCAAGAAAAGCCGAGGACAATGGCAGCCTTAACAAGCCTTATGACCCGCTTTTGCGCGGGTGAAGATAGCTGGTTAGCCCGTAGAGGCACCAGCGACCCAAGTACATCCAAAATCAGGGATGGCAAAGGGAAGCCACGGTGCAATAAAAACAAACATCAAAACAAGGAAGAAAGTCCGGACAACACAATGGTCAACGCCGGATTCAGGGGCTCTCGACCCGGTCAACAAAAGAAGCCATTTAAAGGCAGTAAAGAGGGATTGGCCAGCCTAAACAAAGTCCTGGATAGACTGTGCCAAATTCATGGCACCCCCGAAAAACCTGTGAATCACAC
Organism: Triticum timopheevii; assembly: GCA_963921465.1. Classification (NCBI taxonomy): domain Eukaryota; kingdom Viridiplantae; phylum Streptophyta; class Magnoliopsida; order Poales; family Poaceae; genus Triticum; species Triticum timopheevii. The sequence continues at coordinate 130,370,668 of OY997271.1, read as the reverse complement.
TCACAGAGAATGCTGGCTCTTTAAGAAGGCCGGCAAGTTAAACGTCGAACACAAGGGAAGGGAAATACCAAGTGAAGACGAGGATGAGCCTCGCCAGCGTGAACACTGGGGGATAGAAAAAATTCCCACTAAAGGTAAAAACAGTAAACATGATCCACATGGCTCACATACCCAAGAGAAGGCGCAAACACGCGCTAGGAGAAGCATACGCTATAGAGCCCGTCGCCCCAAAACTTAACCACTGGTCAGCCTGTCCGATCACCTTCGATCACAGGGACTACCCGACTAGTATGCGGCACGGAGAATCAGCTGCCTTGGTGCTCGACCCAATAATCGACGGATACCATCTCACTCGCGTCCTCATTGATGGAGGCAGTAGTCTCAATCTAATATACCAGGACACTGTCCGCAGGATGGGGATAGACCCATCCAGAATCAGCCAAAGTAATACCACCTTTGAAGGGGTGGTATCAGGCGTTGAAGCCCGCTACAGGGGCTCCCTCGTATTAGAGGTGACATTCGGTTCTCCAGATAACTTCTGAAGCAAAGAGCTACTCTTCACCATCACTCCCCTCCAAAGTGGTTATCATGCATTGCTCGGCAGAACGGCCTTTGCCCGCTTCAACGCATTACCGCACTATGCCTACCTTAAACTTAAGATGCCCGGCCCACGGGGTGTCATCACCATTAACGGAAATACAGAGCGTTCCTTACACGCGGAAGAGTATGCGGCGGCTCTAGCAGCCGAACACTAAGCGGCTTCTGATATCAGAACGTATGATCTGTCGTTAAGACCACGGACACGGTTAGACGAGTCCGGCACACCACCGTCGGTCACAGCCCAGATAAACCTAAGCTGAGTACTATACATGCAGTCCCATAGAGGACACCAGGGGCTACAGATATTCAATAAAGCCCAACTTTTGGCTTCACCTTATTAACAGGCCAACATCTCACACCTCTACTATCAATTGATAATAGCCAACTATTCGCACGCTTACATCATACTCTTTTACACGCTCAAAGGTTTCTTTTTAGATTAAGCCCCTGTGTAAACCTTCTTTATTGTCTCTTGTTGCTTAACATCCCGTGGGTACTCAATATACCCACAGGGATACTGGCGTTATTGGCATTTTGCCACGACAGAATAATGCATGTACCGGGAAATACAGGGTTCATAATAAAGGGTGTTATTCAGCCTAGTATATGTTCTAAAGTCTGAATACCTTCGGGAGTGTTCGGCGTCGCGAGTTTGGCCTTATATGCATTAGCTCAGAATCATGTCTTCGGTCAAATGTTGGGTTTTCCCGGCTCTTGGGTTTGCCACCTTACGTTCCGTTCTTATGGGCTAAGGCGGCCAAAGGAGAACTACTGCGATTGTGCCCTGGTTATTCCGGATGAGCACCTCAGTAGAGAAAGCCGAAAACTGACTGTCATCATATAGCGAGAGACTGGTCAACCACTCGAGGACTCATCGGAATCTTTAGGATTCCTCCACATTAACGAAGGACCGTCTCCCGGTCATGTACACATGCGCCCATACTCGGATGCACACAAAGGTACCAGGGGCTACATAGTAGCCCCACCATCAAACTCCTATGGCTAAGTAAAAGTGTTAAAGCTATATAGTCCGGTTGCCTAGTTCGACGTGCGATCACCTCCTTAATGGACCAAGACGTTGGATCAAGTGTGATTACGCATATTCTTGCAAACACTCCCACATCATATGCGTGGGGGCTGAAGCCAATGACTGCTAACTTTTAGATTACATACATACATCAAACGGCCGCACAGGAGGCACAATAACACTTTCGGGCGAAAAGTATAAACATAGCCTCCATAATTAAAATAAAATTGTTTTTACAATGAAAAGATTTGTCACTCGAACATGACATTCTTCGAGCACTAAGCCTCTGTTAAACGATCACCTTCTGTTACCTGCTCCAAGTAGTGCTTGGCTGGATCCTGGCTTCCCGCCGGATTCTGGGTCGCAATGATGGTGGCCTCCATATCTGTCCAATATGCTCTAACACGGGCAAGAGCCATCCGGGCACCCTCTATGCACGCTGACCTTTTCATGGCATCGATTCGCGATACGGCACCAAGGAATTGTTGCACTAAACCAAAATAACTGTCCGGCTTCGGCCCCTTCGGCCATAGATGGTCTATTACAGACCTCATTGCAAGACCGGACAACCTATGGAGCTCGGCCACAGCAGCCATCCTCTCACTCAATGGCAACGGGCGCGTTGGATGATACGTCTTCAACGTATCTATAATTTTTGATTGCTCCATGCTACTTTATCTACTGTTTTGGGCAATATTGGGCTTTATTATCCACTTTTACATTATTTTTGGGACTAACCTATTAACCGGAGGCCCAGCTCAGATTTGCTGTTTTATGCCTATTTCAGTGTTTCGAGGAAAAGGAATATCAGACGGAGTCAAAACGGAACGAAATCAACTGGAGAAGTTAATTTTGGAAGGAAACCAACCTGATGGGCTTGAAGTGCACGTCAGGGGAGTCCCGGGCTGCCCACGAGGGTGGGGGGCGCCCCCCTGGGCGCGCCCCCTACCTCGTGAGCACCCCAGAGGTCCACCGACGTACCCCCTGCACCCATATATACCTACGTACCCTAAACTTCCAGAACGGAAGATAGATCGGGAGTTCCGCCACCGCAAGCCTCTGTAGCCACAAAAAACCTCTCGGGAGCCCTTTCCGGCACCCTACCGGAGGGGGATCCCATCACCGGAGGCCATATTCATCATCCCAGCGCTATCCATGACGAGGAGGGAGTAGTTCACCCTCGGGGCTGAGGGTATGTACCAGTAGCTATGTGTTTGATCTCTCTCTCTCTCTCTCTCTCTCTCGTGTTCTCTCTCGTGTTCCTCTATGGCGCAATCTTGATGTATCCCGAGCTTTGCTATTGTAGTTGGATCTTATGATGTTTCACCCCTCTACTCTCTTGTGATGAATTGAGTTTCCCCTTTGAAGTTATCTTATCGGATTGAGTCTTTTATGAGAACACTTGATGTATGTCTTGCCGTGATTATCTGTGGTGACAATGGGATATCATGTGCCACTTGATGTATGTTTTAGTGATCAACTTGCGGGTTTGGTGACATTGGGAACCTATGCATAGGGTTGGCACACGTTCTTAACTCTCCGGTAGAAACTTTGGGGCACTCTTTGAAGTACTTTTATGTTGGTTGGATGAATCTGAGATTGTGTGATGCATATCGTATAATCATGCCCACGGATACTTGAGGTGACAATGGAGTATCTAGGTGACATTAGGGTTTTAATTGATTTGTATCTTAAGGTGTTATTCTAGTACAAACTCTTTTATAGATTGATCCGAAAGAATAACTTTGAGGTGGTTTCGTACCCTACCATAATCTCTACGTTTGTTCTCCGCTATTAGTGGCTTTGGAGTGACTCTTTGTTGCATGTTGAGGGCTTGTTATATTATCTATCTATGTTATTATTGTTGAGAGAACTTGCACTAGTGAAAGTATGAACCCTAGGCCGTGTTTCCTATCATTGCAATACCGTTTATGCTCACTTTTACCACTTGTTACCTTGCTGTTTTTATAATTGCAGATTACCAAAACCTATATCTACTATCTATTTTGCACTTGTATCACCATCTCTTCGCCGAACTGGTGCACCTATACAATTTACCATTGTATTGGGTGTGTTGGGGACACAAGAGAATTTTTGTTATTTGGTTGCAGGGTTGCTTGAGAGAGACCATCTTCATCCTATGCCTCCTACGGATTGATAAACCTTAGGTCATCCACTTGAGGGAAATTTGCTACTGTCCTACAAACATGTGCACTTGCAGGCCCAACAACGTCTACAAGAAGAAGGTTGTGTAGTAGACATCAAGCTCTTTTCTGGCGCCGTTGCCGGGGAGGTGAGTGCTTGAAGGTATATCTTTAGATCTTGCAATCAAATCTTTTTGTTTCTTGTTTTAGCACTAGTCTAGTTTATAAAAGAAAACTACAAAAAAATGGAGTTAAGTTTGTCTCATACGCTTCACCTTTTTAATATCTTTTGTGAGTATGATGGAAAGGATAATTGTGCTCAAGTGCTAGAAGAAGAAATCTAAAAATGTTTGGCACTAAATCTTTGTATGATGAGCATGATTGCAATGTTGTTTGTCGTGGGGAACGAGCACCTATGGGGCAGGGCCCCTTTTTGGTCCGGCAAGGGAGCGGAGGGCGCACACAGAGCGGATCGAGGCGAAGGCACGCGGGGGATTTTACCCAGCTTCGGAGCTCTCCGGAGAGATAAAACTCCTACTGCTGCTTTGTGTTTCTATTCTGTTCTTGCTTGAAAGCGTGGGTGTGTTGTAGTGTCGAATGAGTCGAACCGAACCGAACCCTTTCTACGTGCGCATGGGCCTCCTTTTTATAGGTTAAAGGGGTCACCGACAGGTGGCAGCGTAGAAAGAGGGGTAAAAGAGTAAAAACGGGGGTTGGTACAACCGCTACCAATAGTGCCCCCTACCTAACTCTGACGGCAGGGGACAAGGACATTTAATGCCCGTCCGGTCACCCAAACAGTGCAAGGAAGCGACCGTTAGGAGCGCCACCGCCTTCCACGATGGCCTTCTCGTCATCTCCTCTTGCCACCTTGCACCGCTTGGCTGCACAGCGCCTCGCCACGTGCTCCTGGGATGGTCCTGGGGCGACACGTCGTCGGATGCGCTAGAGCTTGGGTGCAAAGTGGCAGCCTTGCCGTGGCAAGCGTCTTGCTGCGGCCGTTGTCTTGTCGCACCCACAAGCTTGCCGCTCGCTGGGTCTTGCCGGGACGCGCGGAGCATCGCGGCAAGTTTTCTGAAGTGCCTTGGTTGGCCTTCCCGGCAAGCTCCTCTTGCCGGGGTCTTGTCCTTCCCGGCAAGCTCCTCTTGCCGGGGTTCTATCTTCTCAGCTAACACTTTGTTCTTGAATGGCAGTAAATAGGAATAGCGGAGGATCTTGGCGGACGCCCGGCAAGCCTTGCCGCAGGGCGCTGCGACTGCCCGTGCACAAGTTCGGGGTACTAAGGTACCCCTACTTTAGTACACCGACATGAGCCCCCGGGCCTGGGCCATACACGGTGCCGAGAGCTGTTGGGCCAGGCCCAAGACAGGGCACGGGCACGCGCGGCCTGGGTCCAAACCAAATCCATTCCGTATCCACCGCGTCCTCCCGTAACGGCACACGTCAATCGCGGCGTCGTGGGAGAGATCGTGGGCAATACTTAAATCCAGGAAATGCGTAAAGTTCGCCTTGGTTCTGCATCCCCGCCACGTGGCTCCCATGCGCTTGGGGTCGCGGACGGTGGAAGCAGGAAACTGGGCCATTGCGAGTAGAGGCAGCGGGTCGGCCCCAACTCCCTGCTCTTCCTGTGCCCTGATTCGCCGAGCGGGGCGGTCGAGCCCCCACCCCGCTCCTTTAAGAAGAGCGGGAGGGGAGCGCAGAAGCCCGCACTCTCTCATCTTCTCCTTTCTTCAGCTTCTGCTCCCCTTTCTCTCATTCGCCATGGAGGAAGGGAACCCTGGCCCTTCATCGGTGGTGGCGAGAGTTGCCGCCAGGCAGCGCACCCCTTCCTATCCCGCGCCCGTGGTGGCAGAGCCAGCCATAAGGGGAAGAGGGAGGGGGCGAGGTCGTGGACGAGGTCGAGGACGAGGTCGAGGCGCTCGGGGAAGAGGCGGACGGGGCGGCGCGCCATCTCCGCCTCCGCCGGCGGTTCCTCTCCCCACGGCGGTCCATACAGGGGACGACCCTTGCGAGTTCTTCGTCAGGCTGCGCCGGGTGCCTCGTCGTTGCCTCTGGCTTCCAGCTCCGTTTGCGAGCGCGATGGAGTTGGACCCGCCCGAGTCACTGAGACTGCACATGAGGGGCTGTGGGATCAACGGCACGCGAGTCCGCGTTGTATTCCCAGCCCCTAATGTGATGTATCTTGATCGTGGGTGGAAGACGTTCGCCCGCATCCACAGCCTGATGGCGGGGTTTACCCTCCATTTTAAGTTAATGGAGGGCGATCTCCTCTCTGTCAAAGTCTTCGAGTGCTTCGGCACTCGGGCGAAGTGCTGCGTGGACAGCTCCTTCGATAGCGAAGGCTCCTCCTCGAGCGAGAGTGACGAGGAGGAGAGCGACAGCGATGATGAGGGTAGCGGGCGGCGGGATGGTGGGCCCGACTAGGTGTCGGGCGCCGCTTCGCGCGTCACCGACGACCCCAACATCCGTGTCGCCGGCTCCTTGAACTCCCCGGGGTCATCTCCTTGGGCGGCTAGCGTAGGGAGGCTGCGGAAGGGGAAGAGGGCTGGCGACAAGGCCGTCAAGTCGGAGTACGAGGGCGTAGTGCCCTCGACAGCGTGCTGACGTCTTGCCGCCCCGTCTTCGAGCCCCGCTTCCGGTGCCGCCATCACCGTCCAGCCTTCGGATAGCCCCCGGGATGTTCTCTTGGTGTCTTCTGGCACCTGTAGCTCGCCTAGGCGCCCCTTTTGCCCTTTTCGCCTCCTTGACCTAACTCCTGAAGAGAGGGACAGGAAAGGGATTACGGGCATCTTATCTTTTTAATTAGTAAGCCTCCGGGCCTTAGCCGCATATAAAAATTGTAATCCTCTCTTTCATGTTTTTCATCCTCTCTGGACTGTACCTGAGTGGGATGTTTTTTTTAATGAAAAAGGAATGCTTGTTATGTTATATCCTTTACACAATTCCATCCCTTGTATGTTTTTACCCTACGCTTTTAGGGAACTTGCCGGTGGGAACACACTTGCCGCGAGCGCTGAGTGCGGAACATCAGCAGCCTGCCGGCGGTGTTGCTTCCGGCAAGAAACCTTGTCGGGGCTAGTTGCAGCACACTTTCATCGTTGAGCGGACTCGAAACAAATTAAGGGCGCAACTTAGCCACGAGTCGATTCCTTCGCGCACAGGTTTTCCATACAAGGCACGGTCGTTCAAGGAATATAACCTAAAAATTTAAAAATCGACTGTGCTCAAACTTTGGCAACTTAGCTTTTCTATCGTCTGTGTCCCGGCAAGGCTGTACTTCTTCGAACGACGCCCGGTCCACACCTAGCTCCTCGATCCAATTTCTTCCGCACCTGCGCAGCCTGTCGAAAGTTCTGGTCTTGAGCCCGCGCAGCACTTCAGCGTTCGCCCTCTCCGCTTGACCGTTGCTTCTCGGGTGAGCAACAGAAGCGAAGCAGATCTTGGCGCCATGATCTTGGACGTACTGCATGAAGGTGCGGCTTGCGAATTGTGTGCCGTTGTTGGTGATGATCCTGTTAGGGATTCCGAAACGGCAAAGAATTGACCTGAAGAACTTGACTGCTGACTGTGCGGTCACCTTCCTCACTGCCAACACTTCAGGCCACTTTGTGAACTTGTCGATTGCAATGTACAAGTACTCAAAGCCCCCGACAGCTCGGGGGAAGGGGCCGAGGATATAGAGCCCCTTGATCGAAAATGGCCAGGATAAAGGGATTGTTTGGAGAGCTTGAGCTGGTTGATGTATCTGTTTGGAGTGGAACTGGCACGCTTCACACTTGGTTACTTGTGCAGTTGCATCCTGGAGGGCTATCCGCCAGAAGAAACCTTGCCGGAAAGCTTTGCCGGCAAGTGCTCTTGCACCAATGTGGTGACCACATATGCCTCCATGTATCTCCGCCAACAGCTCCTGTCCATTTGATTGCCGGGCTACTCTCTCCACTTCTTCTTGTTCTTCGGGAAGTTCTCCTGTCTGAAGGAAATGGACGATCTGCTGTGCCCATGTCGGAGCTTGTGGCTCGACAACGAGGACCAAAGGCGCAAATGCTGCTGCGGGAACATCCGCTTCTATGGCAAGAATCTGGGATCCTGCCGGAGCGTGATGCTCCCCGGCAAGCGTGTCGGGACACAGCTTGTCGGGAACGTCTGCTTCAACGAAACAAACCCTAGAGCTTGTCGGAGCAGACTGCTCCTCAGCGCTCTTTGTGTTGATCCTGGGGACCTTCTTGACGGCGGCTTTGGGGAGCTCTGCCGGAAAATAGTCGCCAGTAACCAACTTCCTCTTCTTGCTCTGTCCAGTTGATGGAGTTACAGACAGTTGAGTCAGCTTGAGCACAAAAATCCCTGGTTCCACAGGTAACTTGAGTGCGGCGCACTTTGACAGGCCGTCTGCAATGTCATTCTAAGCTCTTGGAACATGTTCCATTTGCAGGCCGTCAAAATGTTCTTCCAGCTTCCTCACTTCATCAATGTATGCTTCCATCAACGGACTCTGATAATCTTTGTTTACTTGACGGACGACAAGCTGTGAGTCACCCTGACAATAAGCTTTCTGATCCCAAGGTCTGCCGCGATCCTGAGTCCGGCAAGCAAGCCTTCATACTCTGCAGTATTGTTTGTTGCTTGCTCCTTGGGAAAGTGCATCTGGACCACGTACTTGAGGTGCTCTCCGGTGGGTGCGACAAGTAGTACGCCCGCACCGGCGCCTTGCAGCGAGAAGGCACCGTCAAAGTACATGATCCATTCTTTGCTCGCTTCCTTGACGGGGATGCTCCTCTCCGGAGTTTCTTCATCTGGTGTTGGCGTCCATTCTGCTATGAATTCTGCCAATGCTCGGCTCTGAATAGTTGAAGTACTTTCAAACTTGAGGCCAAAGCTTGACAATTCCAGTGCCCACTCGACAATCCTGCCTGTTGCCTCTGGATTCTGCAATATCCTCTTCAACGGAAAGCGAGTGACTACTATGATCTCATGTGCTTGAAAGTAATGGCGCAGCTTCCTTGAGGCTATGAGAAGGCCGAAAAGCAACTTCTGCACACCAGAGTACCTTGATCTAGCCCCCTGCAGAAGGGAACTGACAAAGTAAACTGGGCGCTGTACCATTTTCTTTTGTTTCTCTTCTTGCGGCCGCGCAGATCCATCCTTGTCGGGACCAGAGCTTGTCGGGGAAGCCCCCTGCTTGTCGCCAGATTCGCTTGTCGCGGTCGCTTTCTCATCATCCGCCTCTCTCTCCGCCACTAACGCAGCACTAACCACTTGATTGGTTGCCGCCAGATACAGCAGCAACTTCTCTTGTGGCTTAGGTGCGACAAGTGTTGGAGTGGAGGACAAATATTTCTTCAAGTCTTGCAGCGCAGCCTCCGCTTCCGGAGTCCATTTCATTGGACCCGCCTTTTTCAAAATTTTGAAAAACGGCAGGGCGCGTTCAGCAGACTTGGAAATGAACCTGCTGAGAGCAGCAACACAGCCGGCAAGCCTTCGCACATCCTTGACGCGCTTTGGTGCTTCGATTTGCTCAATGGCCTTGATCTTGTCGGGATTGGCTTCAATCCCCCTCTGGGACACAAAGAACCCGAGGAGCTTGCCGGAAGGAACTCCAAACACACACTTCTCGGGGTTCAACTTGAGATTGATCTTGCGCAGATTTGCAAAAGTCTTGTCCAAATCTTGGACCAGAGTTTCTTTGTCCTTGCTCTTGACCACTATGTCATCCATGTAAGCTTCTACATTTCTGTGTAGCTGTGGCTCAAAAGCATGACTGACTACTCTTGCGAATGTTGAACCAGCATTCTTTAGTCCGAAAGGCATCCGTACAAAGCAGTACGTGCCACATGGAGTAATGAATGCGGTTTTTTCTTCATCCTCTTCAGCCATGAAGATCTGATGATATCCTGAGTATGCATCAAGGAATGAAAGCAGATCACATCCTGCCGTGGAGTCGACAATCTGGTAAATGCGCGGCAAGGGAAATGGATCCTTGGGACAAGCTTTATTAACATCAGTGAAGTCAATACAAAGCCTCCACTTCCCGTTTGCTTTGTGCATGACTATTGGATTGGCTAACCACGTTGGATGGAGTACTCCTCGGACCAGGCCTGCTGCTTCCAACTTCTTGATCTCCTCTGCAATGAACTCTTGTCTCTCCACTTCTTGCTTCCTTACTCTCTGCTTGACGGGCCGCGCGTGAGGGCAGACGGCAAGATGGTGCTCAATTACTTTCCTGGGAACGCCGGGGATGTCAGATGGTTGCCATGCAAACACATTGACATTCGCCCGCAGGAAAGCAACGAGCGCGCTTTCCTATTTAGGGTCAAGCGTGGCACTGATGGTGAAGGTACCACCAGTGCCGTCCTTGGCGGCCACTTTCTTGGTCTCTGGTGAAGTTGTCTTTGCCTTCTTGCACTTGCCGGTGGAGCTCGATGGTGCGTCCTCGACGGTAGCGCAGCACTCCGAAGAGGTGCGCTTGCCGGAGCGGGCATCAGAGCTACTCTTGCCGGACTTGGTCTTCTTCTTCCTCCCGGGAGCTTCAGCGGCAAGTGGTTTGCGTTCTGCTGCGGCTACTGCTTCCCGGTAGATCTTGTCGGTACAGATAAGTGCGTCTTTCTTGTCGCCATGGACAGAAATAACACTTATAGGACCAGGCATCTTGAGCACATTGTAGGCGTAGTGAGAGGCTGCCATGAACTTGGCAAGCGCTGGACGGCCAAGTATCCCATTGTAGGGCAATCGGAAATCGGCAACGTCAAATGTGACTCTCTCTGTCCTGAAATTCAGCTCGCTGCCAAACGTCACTGGCAGCGTGATCTTCCCCTTCGGCTTGCTCCTTCCCGGGTTGATTCCTTGAAAGGTGCCGGTCTCTTCGAGCTCGCTGTCGGGGATCTGGAGCTTCTTGAGCACTGCGGAGGAGATCAGATTTAAGCCGGCCCCGCTGTCAACCAGCATCTTCGTGACCTTGAGGTTGCGGATTGTTGGCGAAACCAACATTGGCAAGCACCCGACCGCAGTGATGCAATCAGGGTGATCCTCAACGTCGAAGATGATGGGCGTGCTGGACCACTTTAGGGGCTTGCGCGACTCAACGGACGGTTCTGCTGCGTTCACTTCCCACACCCACTGTTTGAGTTGGCGGTGCGAGGTGTGCAGAGAAGCACCGCCGTCGACGCACAACACCTCTGTTGCCTTCTGGAACTCCTGCTCGTCAGTCTCATCCTCCTCCATCTCATCATCTTCATCTTCGTCTTCGTCCTTGTTGCGGCCACGGGGAGGCCAATCTCCTTGGCGCTGCTTGGCCTTGTCGCGGCGCCCTCCCCGGGCGGGACGCTTCTTGCCGGATCCTCCGCCACCTTCCTGGGCCTTCTCCTTGTCGCGGCGCTCGTATTCAGCTTTCTGTAGCTCTGCCATCTACTCAACCTTCTTGCAAGCTTGGAGGTCGTGGCCCTTGGTGCGGTGGATCTTGCAGTACTGCTTGCCGGAGCCGTCCTGCTTGTCGGCGGCTACCACAGCCTCGCCGGAGTCACCAGCTTTGGCCTTCTCGGAACCGCCTCCGTTGCCGGACTGCTCAACAACTAGCACATCCTTAGCTTTCCTCTTTCTGTTATTCCGCCTCCGGTTCTTCTTTACGGGAGGGGCGTCCTCACTGTCAGATCCTTCTGCTCCTGCGTTCTCTCCGGGGAGTCTCCTCCCCTCTTCAGCCCGTGCACACTTGTCGGCCAGAGCATATAGCTCGCTGACATCTCTGATTTTGCACATCGCCATCTCCTCCCTCATCCTGCGGTTACGCACGTTCTGATGGAACGCGCTGATAACCGCGGCAGGGTGGACGTCTGGGATGTTGCGCTGCACCTGGCTGAATCTCTGTATATACTTGCGCAGGGGTTCTCCTTCCTTCTGGGCGAGCAGATGAAGGTCGCTTTCCTGGCCATGGGGTTTGTGGCCGCCTATGAAGGCGCCGACAAACTGATGGCACAGGTCCGCCCACGAAGAAATGGAGTTGTCCGGCAAGTGCATGAGCCAAGATCTGGCATTGGGCTTGAGCACCAGCGGGAAGTAATTGGCGAGGATCTTCTCGTCGCGCCCTCCGACAGCCTGCACCGCAATGGTGTAGACGCTGAGGAACTCCGACGGATGTATCCTGCCATCGTACTCCTCGGGCACGTCAGGCTTGAAGTTCTTGGTACTGGGCCACTGGACCTGCCGCAGCTCACGGGTGAACGCAGAGCAACCTACCGCGTACGGCAAGTCGCCGGCGCTGAGGAAGCCGCCGACGAGGAAGCCGCCAAGGCTGCTGGCGCAGGAGCCGGCGAGGGGTCTGGCGATCGTACTGACGACCCGGAGGGCGCAGGAGTGCAAGGCGCTACACCGTCCGCCGACCCCTCCGCCGCTGATGCAGAGCAGGGCTCCGAGGAGCCCCAGCCAGGCGCATACTTGAAGGCCGGCGAGGGCGTATACATCAAGCTTCCCTGGGCGTCGAGCTCCAGGGCGCCGGTTGAAGGAGAGGAGTTTGATGGAGAAGTACTCGCCTCTGCTGGGCTGGCAGTGGTTGATGGGCCCAGCAGCAGCACTGGCGAGTCCGAGGAGGAGCAGCTGCTCCGGAAGTTGGTGTCACTCTACCGCGCTAGGTAGGGGGGCGTCGAGGTCGTGCGTATCTGATCCGGCGTCTGCGCGCGCTACATCAACATCTACATCGACATGCCACCGAAGAAGAAGGCTTCGGAGGTGGCCGCTCCGTCTGCGACTATCCTACCGCCACCGGAGCAAACGGGCGGTGGGGTGGACGCCGGCGGAGGAGCGGGCGTTGACGGTGGGACTCACGTCGTCACCAGGTCCAAGGACAAGGCCCCGCAAGCTTCAACATCTGTACATCCACCACAACCCTCCCAGGGGGTGCAGGATCGACAGCGCCACGGTGCTCCTAGTACCGTGCTCGCATTAGAACAAGGCCAAGCTGGTGGGTCGCGGGACGCTCAAGGCCGACATGCGCGTCAACACGCCGGCACGAGCGTAGTGCGGTCGCCTGGACGAGATGTTGATCCTTCTAACACTGTTAGAAGTTTGAGCATATCCCGTACCTCGCGCCGCTCGCCACCACCACCCAAGACTCCAGAGGAAGCGCTGGCCCGAGCCCAGCTGCTTCTAGATTACCCTCCAGCGCCAGACAAGATAGACGACTGGAGGGCCACCATCCAAAGCCTCATCGGCTTCGCCAACGGCGACAAGCCCCGGCAACCGAGCACATCGAAGCCCCGGCAAGACGCCTGGGCGCAAGCCGACGCCGACAAGACCGTTGGGGGTGCCACCACCGTGCACTCCCCGCCCCGAAGGCCAAGATCGCCGACTCGCCGGGCCAACCTCGACGCCGACTCTACCGCGTCATCGGACCCGCGAGCTCGCCGCGATCAACGCCAAGTTCTCCAAGAACGACGACACGAAGACGCTCGCACTCGCATCGAGCGTCGAAGAGAAGCGCGGCGTCAATCTGACCAGCACGCTGGACCCACTGTCGATATGCATGCGCCAGGGGAACCAGGTGACTTGCCGTACGCGGTAGGTTGCCCTGCGTTCACCCGTGAGCTGTGGCAGGTCCAGTGGCTCAGTACCAAGAACTTCAAGCCTGACGTGCCCGAGAAGTACAAATGCAGGATACATCCATCGGAGTTCCTCAGCGTCTACACCATTGCGGTGCAGCTGCCGGAGGGCGCGACGAGAAGATCCTCACCAATTACTTCCCGCTGGTGCTCAAGCCCAATGTCAGATCTTGGCTCATGCACTTGCCGGACAACTCCATTTCTTCGTGGGCGGACCTGTGCCATCAGTTTGTCGGCGCCTTCACAGGCGGCCACAAACCCCATGGCCAGGAAAGCGACCTTCATCTGCTCGCCCAGAAGGAAGGAGAACCCCTGTGCAAGTATATACAGAGATTCAGCCAGGTGCAGCGCAACATCCCAGACGTCCACCCTGCCGCGGTTATCAGCGCGTTCCATCAGAACGTGCGTAACCGCAGGATGAGGGAGGAGATGGCGATGTGCAAAATCACAGATGTCAGCGAGCTATATGATCTGGCCGACAAGTGTGCACGGGCTGAAGAGGGGAGGAGACTCCCCGGAGAGAACACAGGAGCAGAAGGATCTGACAGTGAGGACGCCCCTCCGGCAAAGAAGAACCGGAGGCGGAATAACAGAAAGAGGAAAGCTAAGGATGTGCTAGTTGTTGAGCAGTCCGGCAACGGAGGCGGTTCCGAGAAGGCTAAAGCTGGTGACTCCGGCGAGGCTGTGGTAGCCGCCGACAAGCAGGATGGCTCCGGCAAGCAGTACTGCAAGATCCACCGCACCAAGGGCCACGACCTCCAAGCTTGCAAGAAGGTTGAGCAGATGGCAGAGCTATAGAAAGCTGAATACGGCGACCGCGCCAGAGATGTCGTGGGGAACGAGCACCTATGGGGCAGGGCCCCTTTTTGGTCCGGCAAGGGAGCGGAGGGCGCACGCAGAGCGGATCGAGGCGAAGGCACGCGGGGGATTTTACCCAGCTTCGGGGCTCTCCGGAGAGATAAAACTCCTACTGCTGCTTTGTGTTTCTATTCTGTTCTTGCTTGAAAGCGTGGGTGTGTTGTAGTGTCGAATGAGTCGAATCGAACCGAACCCCTTCTACCTGCGCATGGGCCTCCTTTTTATAGGTTAAAGGGGTCACCGACAGGTGGCAGCATAGAAAGAGGGGTAAAAGAGTAAAAACAGGGGTTGGTACAATCGCTACCAACAGCGCCCCCTACCTAACTCTAACGGCAGGGGACAAGGGCATTTAATTCCCGTCCGGTCGCCCAAACAGTGCAAGGAAGCGACCGTTAGGAGCGCCACCGCCTGCCACGATGGCCTTCTCGTCATCTCCTCTTGCCACCTCGCACCGCTTGGCTGCACAGCGCCTCGCCACGTGCTCCTGGGATGGTCCTGGGGTGACACGTCGTCGGATGCGCTGGAGCTCGGGTGCAGAGTGGCAGCCTTGCCGCGGCAAGTGCCTTGCCGCGGCCGTTGTCTTGTCGCACCCGCAAGCTTGCCGCTCGCTGGGTATTGCCGGGACGCGCGGAGCGTCGCGGCAAGTTTTCTGAAGTGCCTTGGTTGGCCTTCCCGGCAAGCTCCTCTTGTCGGGGTCTTGTCCTTCCCGGCAAGCTCCTCTTGCCGGGGTTCTGTCTTCTCAGCTAACACTTTGTTCTTGAATGGCAGTAAATAGGAATAGCGGAGGATCTTGGCGGATGCCCGGCAAGCCTTGCCGCGGGGCGCTGCGACTGCCCGTGCACAAGTTCGGGGTACTAAGGTACCCCTACTTTAGTACACCGACACATCGCCACCAGGGCCGAAGAGGCGGCGGCAGCCGCCGCCGCGGGCGAGTTTGGCTTCACGCTGGAGGAGGCAGAGCCGGCCGAGGCGGCAAGCCTTGCCGACCGGGAGGACCTTGCTGGGGAGGTCGTTGGTGAGGGGGAGCCCGAGGCCGAAGCGAGCGAGCCCGTCGGGGGCGCGAGCGGCCAGCCGTCTTTGAGCAGCTTGCCGCAGGCGGAGCCCCCAGCGCAGCCCCAATTCCAACCAAGAAGGCGCCTCCGTCGAGTTGGAGATCCAGCAGGGCGGCAAGCAGGCCAACAGCCGCAGCGTCGTGGGACGCGCTCCACCGCAGCAAGTACGGCTGCCGCAGGAACATCTCAGGCCGCGCCGCCAACTGAGGCGGGGTCTTCCCGAGCTGCCACGCCCGATCCTGCCGCAGCTCCCGGCAAACGTCCAAGGGAGCCCACTCCTCCGCCTCACCGTGCAGAAAGGGTACCAGACTTCGACCTCTCTGCGCTGAGCTCCGACGAGGAGGAAGAAGAGGAGGAGGAGTAAGGCTTCCTTCTCACTGTACTTGTATTTCTCCAGTCTTTGTTGTTGCTTGTTTTGCATCTGGTTTGCTCCTCTCTGAATCCCTATTCTATTTCAGGACTCTGGCCGAGAGAGCGGCAAAGAGGGCCAAGGTCCCCGTGGTTGTCATCGAGGACGATCCTGTGGTGACGGCAGAAGACACGTCCGAGACCACCCTGACGGACCCGGTTCCTTCTCCTCGCAGCAGCCCCCAGCATAGCCCCCAGCATAAGTGTTTGGTTCACTGCCTGTTGTGGGGCGCGCATGGGTGCTTCCACTTTTGCTGACATCTTGATTGCTGATTCATTCGTGTAGGAGCAGAGCAGGCCCATCAGGGGCAATCAGAAACCGCCCCAGAGGTGCTGTCTGCTTCGACTACGCCGCCAAGGGGCGATTCCTCGACAAGGGAGCGCTCCCCGGCAAGGGAGAGGTCCCCAGCAAGGGACGGAACCAATGAGCCCTTGGTGGAGGAGCTCATGGTCACAGAGCCCAGCACAGGTAACCTTCCTTGTCTGAAACGCAGGAGCAGAAGGATCTGACAGTGAGGACGCCCCTCCGGCAAAGAAGAACCGGAGGCGGAATAACAGAAAGAGGAAAGCTAAGGATGTGCTAGTTGTTGAGCAGTCCGGCAACGGAGGCAGTTCCGAGAAGGCCAAAGCTGGTGACTCCGGCGAGGCTGTGGTAGCCGCCGACAAGCAGGACGGCTCCGACAAGCAGTACTGCAAGATCCACCGCACCAAGGGCCACGACCTCCAAGGTTGCAAGAAGGTTGAGCAGATGGCAGAGCTACAGAAAGCTGAATACGAGCGCCGCGACAAGGAGAAGGCCCAGGAAGGTGGCGGAGGATCCGGCAAGAAGCGTCCCGCCCGGGGAGGGCGCCGCGACAAGGCCAAGCAGCGCCAAGGAGATAGGCCTCCCCGTGGCCGCGACAAGGACGAAGACGGAGATGAAGATGATGAGATGGAGGAGGATGAGACTGACGAGCAGGAGTTCCAGAAGGCAACAGAGGTGTTGTGCATCGACGGCGGTGCTTCTCTGCACACCTCGCACCGCCAACTCAAACAGTGGGTGCGGGAAGTGAACGCAGTAGAACCGTCCGTTGAGTCGCGCAAGCCCCTGAAGTGGTCCAGCACGCCCATCATCTTCGACGTTGAGGATCACCCTGATCGCATCATTGCGGTCGGGTGCTTGCCGATGTTGGTTTCGCCAACAATCCGCAACCTCAAGGTCACGAAGATGCTGGTTGACGGCGGGGCCGGCCTAAATCTGATCTCCTCCGTAGTGCTCAAGAAGCTCCAGATCCCCGACAGCGAGCTCGAAGAGACCGGCACCTTTCAAGGAATCAACTCGGGAAGGAGCAAGCCGAAGGGGAAGATCACGCTGCCAGTGACGTTTGGCAGCGAGCTGAATTTCAGGACAGAGAGAGTCACATTTGACGTTGCCGATTTCCCATTGCCCTACAATGGGATACTTGGCCGCCAGCGCTTGCCAAGTTCATGGTAGCCTCTCACTATGCCTACAATGTGCTCAAGATGCCTGGTCCTATAAGTGTTATTTCTGTCCATGGCGGCAAGAAAGACGCACTTATCTGTACCGACAAGATCTACCGGGAAGCAGTAGCCGCAGCAGAACGCAAACCACTTGCCGCTGAAGCTCCCGGGGGGAAGAAGAAGACCAAGTTCGGCAAGAGTAGCTCTGATGCCCGCTCCGGCAAGCGCACCTCTTCGGAGTGCTGCGCTACCGTCGAGGACGCACCATCGAGCTCCACCGGCAAGTGCAAGAAGGCAAAGACAACTTCACCAGAGACCAAGAAAGTGGCTGCCAAGGAGGACGGCACTGGTGGTACCTTCACCATCAGTGCCACACTTGACCCTAAATCGGAAAGCCCGCTCGTTGCTTTCCTGCGGGCGAATGTCAATGTGTTTGCATGGCAACCATCTGACATCCCCGGTGTTCCCAGGAAAGTAATTGAGCACCACCTTGCCGTCTGCCCTCACGCGCGGCCCGTCATGCAGAGAGTTAGGAAGCAAGCAGTGGAGAGACAAGAGTTCATTGCAGAGGAGATCAAGAAGTTGGAAGCAGCAGGCCTGGTCCGAGGAGTACTCCATCCAACGTGGTTAGCCAATCCAATAGTCGTGCGCAAAGCAAACGAGAAGTGGAGGCTTTGTATTGACTTCACTGATGTTAATAAAGCTTGTCCCAAGGATCCATTTCCCTTGCCGTGCATTGACCAGATTGTCAACTCCACGGCAGGATGTGATCTGCCTTCATTCCTTGATGCATACTCAGGATATCATCAGATCTTCATGGCTGAAGAGGATGAAGAGAAAACCGCATTCATTACTCCATGTGGCACGTACTGCTTTGTACGGATGCCTTTCGGACTAAAGAATGCTGGTTCAACATTCGCAAGAGTAGTCAGTCATGCTTTTGAGCCACAGCTGCACAGAAATGTAGAAGCTTACATTGATGACATAGTGGTCAAGAGCAAGGACAAAGAAACTCTGGTCCAAGATTTGGACGAGACTTTTGCAAATCTGCGCAAGATCAATCTCAAGTTGAACCCTCAGAAGTGTGTGTTTGGAGTTCCTTCCGGCAAGCTCCTCGGGTTCTTTGTGTCCCAGAGGGGGATTGAAGCCAATCCCGACAAGATCAAGGCCATTGAGCAAATCGAAGCACCAAAGCGCGTCAAGGATGTGCGAAGGCTTGCCGGCTGTGTTGCTGCTCTCAGCAGGTTCATTTCCAAGTCTGCTGAACGCGCCCTGCCGTTTTTCAAAATTTTGAAAAAGGCGGGTCCAATGAAATGGACTCCGGAAGCAGAGGCTGCGCTGCAAGACTTGAAGAAATATTTGTCCTCCACTCCAACACTTGTCGCACCTAAGCCACAAGAGAAGTTGCTGCTGTATCTGGCGGCAACCAATCAAGTGGTTAGTGCTGCGTTAGTGGCGGAGAGAGAGGCGGATGATGAGACACCGACCGCGACAAGCGAATCCGGCGACAAGAAGGGGGCTTCCCCGACAAGCTCTGGTCCCGACAAGGATGGATCTGCGCGGCCGCAAGAAGAGAAACAGAAGAAAATGGTGCAGTGCCCAGTTTACTTTGTCAGTTCCCTTCTGCAGGGGGCTAGATCAAGGTACTCTGGTGTGCAGAAGTTGCTTTCCGGCCTTCTCATAGCCTCAAGGAAGCTGTGCCATTACTTTCAAGCCCATGAGATCACAGTAGTCACTCACTTTCCGTTGAAGAGGATATTGCAGAATCCAGAGGCAACAGGCAGGATTGTCGAGTGGGCACTGGAATCGTCAAGCTTTGGCCTCAAGTTTGAAAGTACTTCAACTATTCAGAGCCGAGCATTGGCAGAATTCATAGCAGAATGGACGCCAACACCAGATGAAGAAACTCCGGAGAGGAGCATCTCCGTCAAGTGAACAAAGATTATCAGAGTCCGTTGATGGAAGCATACATTGATGAAGTGAGGAAGCTGGAAGAACATTTTGACGGCCTGCAAATGGAACATGTTCCAAGAGCTCAGAATGACATTGCAGACGGCCTGTCAAAGTGCGCCGCACTCAAGTTACCTGTGGAACCAGGGATTTTTGTGCTCAAGCTGACTCAACCATCTGTAACACCATCAACTGGACAGAGCAAGAAGAGGAAGTTGGTTACTGGCGACTATTTTCCGGCAGAACTCCCCGAAGCCGCCGTCAAGAAGGTCCCTAGGATCAACACAAAGAGCGTTGAGGAGCAGTCTGCTCCGACAAGCTGTAGGGTTTGCTTCGTTGAAGCAAACGTTCCCGACAAGCTTTGTCCCGACACGCTTGCCGGGGAGCATCACGCTCCGGCAGGATCCCAGATTCTTGCCGTAGAAGCGGATGTTCCCGCAGCAGCATTTGCGCCTTTAGTCCTCGTTGTCGAGCCACAAGCTCCGGCATGGGCACATCAGATCGTCCATTTCCTTCAGATAGGAGAACTTCCCGAAGAACAAGAAGAAGCGGAGAGAGTAGCCCAGCAATCAAGTATGTACCAGTTTGTCGATGACATACTGTACAGAACAAGATTCAACGGAGTGAAATTGAAGTGCATTTCCCGGGAAGATGGACAGGAGCTGTTGGCGGAGATACATGGAGGCATATTTGGTCACCACATTGGCGCAAGAGCACTTGCCGGCAAAGCTTTCCGGCAAGGTTTCTTCTGGCCGACAGCCCTCGAGGATGCAACTGCACAAGTAACCAAGTGTGAAGCGTGCCAGTTCCACTCCAAACAGATACATCAACCAGCTCAAGCTCTCCAAACAATCCCTTTATCCTGGCCATTTTCGGTCTGGGGGCTCGATATCCTCGGCCCCTTCCCCCGAGCTGTCGGGGGCTTTGAGTACTTGTACGTTGCAATCGACAAGTTCACAAAGTGGCCTGAAGTGGAGGCAGTGAGGAAGGTGACCGCACAGTCAGCAGTCAAGTTCTTCAGGTCAATTGTTTGCCATTTCGGAATCCCTAACAGGATCATCACCGACAACGGCACACAATTCCTGAGCCGCACCTTCATGCAGTACGTCCAAGATCTTGGCGCCAAGATCTGCTTCGCTTCTGTTGCTCACCCGAGAAGCAACGGTCAAGCGGAGAGGGCGAACGCTGAAGTGCTGCGCGGGCTCAAGACCAGAACTTTCGACAGGCTGCGCAGGTGCGGAAGAAATTGGATCGAGGAGCTAGGTGTGGACTGGGCGTCGTTCGAAGAAGTACAGCCTTGCCGTGACACAGACGACAGAAAAGCTAAGTTACCAAAGTTTGAGCACAGTCGATTTTTAAATTTTTATGTTATATTCCTTGAACGACCGTGCCTTGTATGGAAAACCTATGCGCGGAGGAATCGACTCGTGGCTAAGTTGCGCCCTTAATTTGTTTCGAGTCCGCTCAACGATGAAAGTGTGCTGCAACTAGCCCCGACAAGGTTTTTTGCCGGAAGCAACACCGCCGGCAGGCTGCTGATGTTCCGCACTCAGCGCTCGCGGCAAGTGTGTTCCCACCGGCAAGTTCCCTAAGAGCGTAGGGTAAAAACATACAAGGGATGGAATTGAGTAAAGGATATAACATAACAAGCATTCCTTTTTCATTAAAAGAAACATCCCACTCAGGTACAGTCCAGAGAGGATGAAAAACATGAAAGAGAGGATTACCAGTTTTAGATGCGGCTAAGGCCCGGAGGCTTACAAATTAAAATGATAAGATGCCCGTAACCCCTTTCCTGTCCCTCTCTTCAGGAGTTAGGTCAAGGAGGCGAAAAGGGCAAAAGGGGCGCCTAGGCGAGCTACAGGTGCCAGAAGACACCAAGAGAACATCCCGGGGCTATCCGAAGGCTGGACGGTGATGGCGGCACCGGAAGCGGGGCTCGAAGATGGGGCGGCAGGACGTCAGCACGCTGTCGAGGGCACTACGCCCTCGTACTCTGACTTGACGGCCTTGTCGCCAGCCCTCTTCCCCTTCCGCAGCCTCCCTACGCCAGCCGCCCAAGGAGACGACCCCGGGGAGTTCAAGGAGCCGGCGACACGGATGATGGGGTCGCCGGTGACGCGCGAAGCAGCGCCCGACACCTAGTCGGGCCCACCATCCCGCGACCCGCTACCCTCATCATCGCTGTCGCTCTCCTCCTCGTCACTCTCGCTCGAGGAGGAGCCTTCGCTATCGGAGGAGCTGTCCACGCAGCACTTCGCCCGAGTGCCGAAGCACCCGAAGACTTTGACGGAGAGGAGATCGCCCTCCATTAACTTAAAATGGAGGGTAAACCCCGCCATCAGGCTGTGGATGCGGGCGAACGTCTTCCACCCACGATCAAGATACATCACATTAGGGGCTGGGAATACAATGCGAACTCGCGTGCCGTTGATCCCACAGCCCCTCATGTGCAGTCTCAGTGACTCGGGCGGGTCCAACTCCATCGCGTTCGCAAACGGAGCTGGAAGCCGGAGGCGACGATGAGGCGCCCGGCGCAGCCTGACGAAGAACTCACAAGGGTCGTCCCCTGTATGGACCACCGTGGGGAGAGGAACCGCCAGCGGAGGCGGAGATGGCGCGCCGCCCCGTCCGCCTCTTCCCCGAGCGCCTCGACCTCGTCCTCGACCTCATCCACGACCTCGCCCCCTCCCTCTTCCCCTTATGGCTGGCTCTGCCACCACGGGCGCGGGATAGGAAGGGGTGCGCTGCCTGGCGGCGACCCTCGCCGCCACCAATGAAGGGCCAGGGTTCCCTTCCTCCATGGCGAATTAGAGAAAGGGGAGCAGAAGCTGAAGAAAGGAGAAGATGAGAGAGTGCGGGCTTCTGCGCTCCCCTCCCGCTCTTCTTAAAGGAGCGGGGTGGGGGCTCGACCGCCCCGCTCGGCGAATCAGGGCACAGGAAGAGCAGGTGGTTGGGGCCGACCCGCTGCCTCTGCTCGCAACGGCCCAGTTTCCTGCTTCCACCGTCCGCGACCCCAAGCGCATGGGAACCACGTGGCGGGGATGCAGAACCGAGGCGAACATTACGCATTTCCTGGATTAAAGTATTGCCCACGATCTCTCCCACGACACCGCGATTGACGCGTGCCGTTACGGGAGGACGCGGTGGATATGGAATGGATTTGGTTTGGACCCAGGCCGCGCGTGCCCGTGCCCGGTCTTGGGCCTGGCCCAACAGCGCTCGGCACCGTGTATGGCCCAGGCCCGGGGGCTCCTGTCGGTGTACTAAAGTATGGGTACCTTAGTACCCCGAACTTGTGGACGGGCAGTCGCAGCGCCCCGCGGCAAGGCTTGCCGGGCGTCCGCCAAGATCCTCCGCTATTCCTATTTACTGCCATTCAAGAACAAAGTGTTAGCTGAGAAGACAGAACCCCGGCAAGAGGAGCTTGCCGGGAAGGATAAGACCCCGGCAAGAGGAGCTTGCCGGGAAGGCCAACCAAGGCACTTCAGAAAACTTGCCGCGACGCTCCGCGCGTCCCGGCAAGACCCAGCGAGTGGCAAGCTTGCGAGTGCGACAAGACAATGGCCGCGGCAAGGCGCTTGCCGCGGCAAGGCTGCCACTCTGCACCCGAGCTCCAGCGCATCCGACGACGTGTCGCCCCAGGACCATCCCAGGAGCACGTGGCGAGGCGCTGTGCAGCCAAGCGGTGCGAGGTGGCAAGAGGAGATGACGAGAAGGCCATCGTGGCAGGCGGTGGCGCTCCTAACGGTCGCTTCCTTGCACTGTTTGGGCGACCGGACCGGCATTAAATGCCCTTGTCCCCTGCCGTCAGAGTTAGGTAGGGGGCACTGTTGGTAGCGGTTGTACCAACCCCCGTTTTTACTCTTTTACCCCTCTTTCTACGTTGCCACCTGTCGGTGACCCCTTTAACCTATAAAAAGGAGGCCCATGCGCACGTAGAAGGGGTTCGGTTCGGTTCGACTCATTCGACACTACAACACACCCACGCTTTCAAGCAAGAACAGAATAGAAACACAAAGCAGAAGTAGAAGTTTTATCTCTCCGGAGAGCTCCGAAGCTGGGTAAAATCCCCCGCGTGCCTTCGCCTCGATCCGCTCTGCGTGCGCCCTCCGCTCCCTTGCCGGACCAAAAAGGGGCCCTTCCCCATAGGCGCTCGTTCCCCACGACATCTCTGGCGACCAGCGCGCTTCTCTTCGACGCTCGATGCGAGTGCGAGCATCTTCGTGTCGTCATTCTTGGAGAACTTGGCGTTGATCGCGGCGAGCTCGCGGGTCCGACGACGCGGTAGAGTCGGCGTCGAGGTTAGCCCGGCGAGTCGGCGATCTTGGCCTTCGGGGCGGGGAGTGCACGGTGGTGGCACCCCAAGCGGTCTTGTCGGCGTCGGCTTGCGCCTGGGCGTCTTGCCGGGGCTTCGAGGTGCTCGGTTGCCGGGGCATGTCGCCGTTGGTGAAGCCGATGAGGCTCTGAATGGCGGCCCTCCAGTCGTTGATCTTGTCTGGCGCTGGAGGGTAATCTAGAAGCAGCTGGGCTCGAGCCAGCGCTTCCTCTGGAGTGTTGGGTGGCGGTGGCGAGCGATGCGAGGTGCGGGATATGCTCAAACTTCTAACAGTGTTAGAAGGAGTGACATCTCGTCCAGGCGACCGCACCGCGCTCGTGCCAGCATGTTGACGCGCACGTTGGCCTTGAGCGTCCCACGACCCACCAGCTTGGCCTTGTTCCAACGCGAGTACGGTGCTAGGAGCACCGTGGCGTTGTCGATCCTGCACCCCCTGGGAGGGTTGCGGTGGATGTACAGACGTTGACGCTTGCAGGGCCTTGTCCTTGGACCTGGTCACGACGCGAGTCCTACCGTCGGCGCCCACTCCTCTGCCGGTGTCCACCCCACCGCCCGTTTGCTCCGGTGGCGGCAGGATAGTCGCAGACGGAGCGGCCACCTCCGAAGTCTTCTTCTTCGGTGGCATGTCGATGTAGATGTTGATGTAGCGCGCGCGGACGCCGGATCAGATACGCACGACCTCGACGCCCCCTACCTGGCACGCCAGAGATGTCGTGGGGAACGAGCACCTATGGGGCATGGCCCCTTTTCGGTCCGGCAAGGGAGCGGAGGGCGCACGTAGAGCGGATCGAGGCAAAGGCACGCGGGGGATTTTACCCAGCTTCGGAGCTCTCCGGAGAGATAAAACTCCTACTGCTGCTTTGTGTTTCTATTCTGTTCTTGCTTGAAAGCATGGGTGTGTTGTAGTGTCGAATGAGTCGAACCGAACCGAACCCCTTCTACGTGCGCATGGGCCTCCTTTTTATAGGTTAAAGGGGTCACCGACAGGTGGCAGCGTAGAAAGAGGGGTAAAAGAGTAAAAACGGGGGTTGGTACAACCGCTACCAACAGTGCCCCCTACCTAACTCTGGCGGCAGGGGACAAGGGCATTTAATGCCCGTCCGGTCGCCCAAACAGTGCAAGGAAGCGACCGTTAGGAGCGCCACCGCCTACCACGATGGCCTTCTCGTCATCTCCTCTTGCCACCTCGCACCGCTTGGCTGCACAGCGCCTCGCCACGTGCTCCTGGGATGGTCCTGGGGCGACACGTCGTCGGATGCCCTGGAGCTCGGGTGCAGAGTGGCAGCCTTGCCGCGGCAAGCGTCTTGCCGTGGCCGTTGTCTTGTCGCACCCGCAAGCTTGCCGCTTGCTGGGTCTTGCCGAGACGCGCGGAGCGTCGCGGCAAGTTTTTTGAAGTGCCTTGGTTGGCCTTCCCGGCAAGCACCTCTTGCCGGGGTCTTGTCCTTCCCGGCAAGCTCCTCTTGCCGGGGTTCTGTCTTCTCAGCTAACACTTTGTTCTTGAATGGCAGTAAATAGGAATAGCGGAGGATCTTGGCGGACGCCCGGCAAGCCTTGCCGCGGGGCGCTGCGACTGCCCGTGCACAAGTTCGGGGTACTAAGGTACCCCTACTTTAGTACACCGACATTGTTAATATGAATTCCTTGAATATCCATGATGCTAATGATATGCAAAGCCACAAGCTTGGGGAAGCTATGTTTGATGAATATGATATATTTTTCCCCCAAGCTCTGATGAGCAAATTTACTATGATGAAAGCATGCCTCCTATCTATGATGATTATTGTGATGATACGTATGCTATAAAGAAGAAGTTTGCTTATGTGGAGAGTAGTAAATTTTCTATGCTTGTAGATCATGAAAAGAATGCTTTAGGTTCTGTTTATATTGTTGAATTCATTCATGATGCTACTGAACATTATTATAAGGGAGGAATATATGCTTGTAGGAATTGTAATAATATCAAGTTTCCTCTCTATGTGCTTAAAATCTTGAAGCTATGCTTGTTTTACCTTCCTATGCTTGTTGATTATTGTTCCCACAAGTTGTTTTCTCACAAAATCCCTATGCATAGGAAGTGGGTTAGACTTAAATGTGCTAGTCATATGCTTCGTGATGCTCCCGTTATGTTTCAATTCTTATCTTTTATGTGAGCATCATTGCCAGCATCATGCCTAGTTAAAAGGCATTAAAGAGAAGCGCTTGTTGGGAGACAACCCAATATTTGTCCTTACTGTTTTTGTGTTTCCACATGATTATGCTACTGTAGTAATCATGTTTTATAGCTTTTGTTTCAATAAAGTGCCAAGTAATACCTTTAGGATGGCTTACGGTGATAGTTGTGTTGATCCTGCTGAAAATCAGAAACTTTTGCACCCAGTAAATTAGTTTTGTAATTCACAAGAACGTGCTTCTGATCTGATTCTTTTTGCTCTGCATTGGTACACGAATTGCTTAGGGCTTCCTAATTTGGTAGAATTTTTGTAGTTCCATAAGTATACGTTTGATACAGATTACTTCAGACTGTTCTTTTTTTGAAAGATTCTGTTTTCTATGTGTTGTTTGCTTATTTTGATGAATCTATGAGTAGTATCAACGGGTATGAACCATAGATAAGTTGGAGTACAGTAGATATTACACCAATATGAATTTAGAATGAGTTCATTACAGTACCTAAGTGGTGGTTTTATTTTCTTATACTAATGGAGCTTACGAGTTTTCTGTTGAGTTTTGTGTTGTGAAGTTTTCAAGTTTGGGGTAAAGATTCGATGGACTATGGAATAAGGAGTGGAAAGAGCCTAAGCTTGGGGATGCCCAAGGCACCCCAAGGTAATATTCAAAGGACAACCAAGAGCCTAAGCTTGGGGATGCCCCGGAAGGCATCCCCTCTTTTGTCTTCGTACCATCGGTAACTTTACTTGGAGCTATATTTTTATTCACCACATGATATGTGTTTTGCTTGGAGCGTCATTTTCTTTTGTTAGTACTTGCTTGCTGTTATTTAGAATAATGTTTTGCGTCTTTATTTTCAATAAAGAAGTCAAGGATAGCCTTTGCAATTCTTATTTTGCTAGTATACATGTTGCTGTTTGAAAACAAAAAGTTTACCGCTGTTGCAAAAATTCCTTAGAAAAGTCAAAGAGCGGTATAATGTTGAATCTTTTTACATATTGATATCTGATAAATTTATTACAGTGGGAATTTTAGTTCATAATTTTTGGAGTTAGGGAAGTATTGTTACTCTTGCATTCTTTACAGACTATACTGTTTTGACAGATTGCTGTTATGGTTGCATTGTTTGCATATGTTTGCTTGTTTAATGATTCTATTTGGTGATAGGAGTATTAAATATGCAGAGGCATTTAGTATTCAATGTTGAATAATAATTTTAGTGATTTTTTACAGTAGAAAATGATAAGGTTTTGCATTGGTTTATACTAACCTATCTCACGGGTTCTTGTTGAGTTTGTTGTGGTTGAAGCTTTTGATAAAAAGAGAAACCATGATATGAGATGAATTAAGGAGACACAAAAGCTCAAGCTTGGGGATGCCCAAGGTACCCCAAGATAATATTTCAAGAAGTCTCAAGCATCTAAGCTTGGGGATGCCCCGGTAGGCATCCCACCTTTCTTCTCCAACAACTATCGGTTAGTATCGGTTGAGCCTAAGTTTTTGCTTCTTCACATGAGTTGTGCTATCCTTGCAATGTTTTCTTTAGCTTTGCTTGCTGTTTGAATAAAATATCAAGATCTGAAATTCTTTAATGAGAGAGAGTCTTCGCATAGTTACATAATTATATAGCTACTCATTGATCTTCACTTATATCTTTCGGAGTAGTTTGTTTTTGCTCTAGTACTTCACTTATATCTTTTAGAGCACAATGGTGGTTTTATTTTGAAGAAATAGATGAACTCTCATTGTTCACTTAGATTATTTTGAGAGTCTTACATAGCATGGTAATTTGCTTAATATTAATATACTTGGTGTTCAAGATATGTGAAACTTTCTTTTGAGCGAATTGAATACTAAGATAAGTTTGATGCTTGATAATTGTTTTGAGATATGGAGGTGATAATATCAAAGTCGTGCTAGTTGAGTAATTGTGAATTTGAGAAATTCTTGTGGTGAAGTTTGCAAGTCCCGTAGCATGCACGTATGGTTAAAGTTGTGTAACAAATTGAAACATGAAGTGTACCTGGCTTGTGCATCCTTATGAATGGCGGTCGGGGACGAGCGATGGTCTTTTCCTACCAATCTATCCCCCTAGGAGCATGCGCGTAGTACTTGATTTTTGATGGCTTCTAAATTTTTGCAATAAGTATATGAGTTTTTTTGACTAATGTTGAGTCCATGGATTATACACACTCTCACCTTTCCACCTTTGCTAGCCTCTTCGGTACCGTGCATTGCCCTTTCTCACCTCGAGAGTTGGTGCAAACTTCGCCGATGCATCCAAACCCCGTGATACGATACGCTCTATCACACATAAACCTCCCTATATCTTCCTCAAAACAGCCACCATAACTACCTATTATGGCATTTCCATAGCCATTCCGAGATATAGATCCATGCAACTTCCATCATCATCATCATGACATACATTACTTTTGTCATATTGCCATTGCATGATCATGTAGTTAACATCGTATTTGTGGCAAAACCACCATGCATTATTTTTCATACATGTCACTCTTGATTCATTGCACCATCCCGGTACACCGCGGGAGGCATTCATATAGAGTCATATCTTGTTCTAAGTTTCAAGTTGTAATCCTTATGCTGTAATCAATAGAAGTGTGATGATCATCATTATTAGAGCATTGCCCAAATAAAATAAAATAAAAGAGAAAGGCCAAAATATATAAAAAAAGAAAGGCCGGGCAGTGCTACTATCTCTTTTCCACACTTGTGCTTCAAAGTAGCACCTTGTTCTTCATGTAGTGAGTCTCATATATTGTGCTTCAAAGTAGCACCTTGTTCTTCATGTAGTGAGTCTCATAAGTTGTCTTTTTATACTAGTGGGAATTTTTCATTATAGAACTTGGCTTGTATATTCCTACGATGGGCTTCCTCAAATGCCCTTGGTCTTCATGAGCAAGCAAGTTGGATGCACACCCACTAGTTTTCTTTTGTTGAGCATTCATAGCTCTAGTGCATCCGTTGCATGGCAATCCCTACTCCTCATGTTGACATCAATTGATGGGCATCTCCATAGCCCGTTGATTAGCCTCGTCAACGTGAGACTTTCTCCTTTTTTGTCTTCTCCACACAATCCCCATCATCATATTCTATTCCACCCATAGTGCTATATCCATGGCTCACGCTCATGTATTACGTGAAGGTTGAATTTTTTTGAGATTATTTAAGTACGAAACAATTGCTTGGCTTATCATCGGGGGTATAGAAGTTGGGAACATCTTTGTGTGACGAAAATGAAGCATAGCCTAACTATATGATTTTGTAGGGATGAACTTTCTTTTGCCATGCTATTTTGAGAAGGCATGATTGCTTTGATTAGTATGCTTGAAGTATTATTATTTTTGTGTCAATATGAACTTTTGTCTTGAATCTTTCGGATCTGAATATTCATGTCACAATTAAGAAGATTTACATTGAAATTATGCCAAAGTATCACTCCGCATCAAAAATTCTTTTTTATCATTTACCCACTCGAGGACGAGCAGGAATTAAGCTTGGGGATGCTTGATACGTCTCCAACGTATCTATAATTTTTTATTGCTCCATGCTACTTTATCTACTGTTTTGGGCAATATTGGGCTTTATTATCCACTTTTATATTATTTTTGGGACTAACCTATTAACCGGAGGCCAGCCCAGATTTGCTGTTTTATGCCTATTTCAGTGTTTCGAGGAAAAGGAATATCAGACGGAGTCAAAATGGAACGAAATCAACTGGAGAGGTTAATTTTGGAAGGAAACCAACCTGATGGGCTTGGAGTGCACGTCAGGGGATTCCGGGCTGCCCACGAGGGTGGGGGCGCCCCCCTGGGCGCCCCCCCTACTTTGTGAGCACCCCGGAGGTCCACCGACATAACCCCTGCACCCATACATACCTACGTACCCTAAAACTTCCAGAACAGAAGATAGATCGGTAGTTCCACCGCCGCAAGCCTCTGTAGCCACCAAAAACCTCTTGGGAGCCCTTTCCGGCACCCTACCGGAGGGGGATCCCATCACCAGAGGCCATCTTCATTATCCCGGCGCTATCCATGACAAGGAGGGAGTAGCTCACCCTCGGGGCTGAGGGTATGTACCAGTAGCTATGTGTTTGATCTCTCTCTCTCTCGTGTTCTCTCTCGTGTTCCTCTATGGCACGATCTTGATGTATCCCGAGCTTTGCTATTGTAGTTGGATCTTATGATGTTTCTCCCCCTCTACTCTCTTGTGATGAATTGAGTTTCCCCTTTGAAGTTATCTTATCGGATTGAGTCTTTTATGAGAACACTCGATGTATGTCTTGCCGTGATTATCTGTGGTGACAATGGAATATCATATTCCACTTGATGTATGTTTTGGTGATCAACTTGCGGGTTTCGTAACATTGGGAACCTATGCATAGGGGTTGGCACACGTTCTTGACTCTCTGGTAGAAACTTTTGGGCACTCTTTGAAGTACTTTTATGTTGGTTGGATGAATCTGAGATTGTGTGATGCATATCGTATAATCATGCCCATGGATACTTGAGGTGACAATGGAGTATCTAGGTGACATTAGGGTTTTGGTTGATTTGTATCTTAAGGTGTTATTCTAGTACGAACTCTTTTATAGATTGATCCGAAAGAATAACTTTGAGGTGGTTTCGTACCCTACCATAATCTCTATGTTTATTCTCCGCTATTAGTGGCTTTGGAGTGACTCTTTGTTGCATGTTGAGGGCTTGTTATATTTTCTATCTATGTTATTATTGTTGAGAGAACTTGCACTAGTGAAAGTATGAACCCTAGGCCTTGTTTCCTATCATTGCAATACCGTTTACGCTCACTTTTACCACTTGTTACCTTGCTTTTTTTATAATTTCAGATTACCAAAACCTATATCTACTATCTATTTTGCACTTGTATCACCATCTCTTCGCCGAACTAGTGCACCTATACAATTTACCATTGTATTGGGTGTGTTGGGGACACAAGAGACTTTTTGTTATTTTGTTGTAGGGTTGCTTGAGAGAGACCATCTTCATCCTACGCCTCCTACGGACTGATAAACCTTAGGTCATCCACTTGAGGGAAATTTGCTACTGTCCTACAAACCTGTGCACTTGCAGGCCCAACAACGTCTACAAGAAGAAGGTTGTGTAGTAGACAACATCGGAGCACTGAATTGCGACCAGAACAACTTTTCCACTTCATTATCTTTTTGATCCTCAAAAAACTTGGACGCATCAGCCGTACTCTTCGCCAGATGCGCATACGCGTCTGCAGGGCTCCAACGTCGATCCAGAGGAGCGTACTTTGGATCTGAGAACTTCATCCGCAGCAAACAGGGGTTTCCAGCCGTGATCTCTCTGGCCTGTCGAAGCTCCTCCCGCGCATCCCTAATTTCGGAACGCGTCTCATTGGCCGCATCAAGGGCCTTCTTCATGTCAGCCGAATTAGCCTGATTATCTTTTTCAAGGAGCTCATACCGGTTGGCGGCGTTTTTCAGCTCCATAGCCATCTCAGCTATTTTATCTTCGCTTCGGTGATGAGCAGCCTGTTCGGCTCTCAACTCTTCGGCCGCCTTTAGGGCAGCCGCATTACTAGCCCGGGCTTGTTCCTTGGCTAGGGCAAGCTCCGCCCTCAGGGCCCCCATGGCAGCAGCTCCGCCTGCAGTCAAAGCATATTATATTAACATTATGCTCCTCCTAATATTTCCTATAAAACAAGGAAAACAGAGCACATACTCTGTGACTCGTTAAGCGCTCATTCACAAGCGTGATGTCGGCATCTACAACATCGATCTGTCGCCTCAGTTCGGCGACCTCAACGGTCCGGTCAACCGCCGGACCATTAGCCACCTGCGCATGAATTCAGTGCGATTACTACTTAAACGATGTGATCCTCCATTTGCCGCCTAGTGCTGGCAACCAGAGTCTTAGGGGCTACTATCTATATGGAGCACACCTAGCGCGTGTGCCACAACAAAAATTACGTATTTCATTACATACCTCAAAGCCTTTGAGCAGGCTAGTAAAAGCTTCATTCAATCCGCTTGAGGCGGATGAAATCTTCTCAAGCACCGTTGAGGGAGTCCTGGACTAGGGGGTGTCCGGACAGCCGGACTATCATTATCCGCCGGACTCCAAGACTACGAAGATACAAGATTGAAGACTCCGTCCCGTGTCCGGATGGGACTTTCCTTGGCGTGGAAGGCAAGCTTGGCGATACGGATATGTAGATCTCCTACCATTGTAACCGACTCTGTGTAACCCTAGCCCTCTCCGGTGTCTATATAAACCGGAGGGCTTTAGTCCGTAGGACAACATACATTACAACAATCATACCATAGGCTAGCTTCTAGGGTTTAGCCTCCTTGATCTCGTGGTAGATCCACTCTTGTACTACCCATATCATCAATATTAATCAAGCAGGACGTAGGGTTTTACCTCCATCGAGAGGGCCCAAACCTGGGTAAAAACATCGTGTCCCGCGTCTCCTGTTACCATCCGCCTAGACGCACAGTTCGGGACCCCCTACCCGAGATCCGCCAGTTTTGACACCGACATTGGTGCTTTCATTGAGAGTTCCTCTGTGTCATCACCGATAGGCTCGATGGCATCTTCAACCAACAACGCTGTCCAGGGTGAGACTTTTCTCCCCGGACATATCTTCGTATTCGGCGGCTTCGCACTGCGGGCTAAATCGCTTGGCCATCTAGAGCAGATCGAAAGCTACGCCCCTGGTCGTCAGGTCAGATTCGGAAGCCTGAACTTCACGGCCGATGTCCACGGAGACTTGATCTTCGACGGACCCAAGCCACAGCCAAGCGCGCCGCACTGTAGCGATGGGCATGATCTAGCTCTACCGCCGAACAGTGCCTTGGTGGCCGCACACGGATCCGCTCCGGCCATTAGTCCGGAGCCGATTGCCCGGATAGAGGATCGGTGGATAGACACCGCCTCGGGGGCTTCAACTTCCACGGCGATGGAGCCGAACAATAATCTTGTCCCCCGCGAAATCTGTGATTCCGAGGTGCCGGACTCCTTGCCGGACTCCGAACCTCCCGCGCCCCTACCAATCAAATCGGATTGGGCGCCGGTTATGGAATTCACCGCCGCGGACATCTTCCAATACTCGCCTTTTGGCGACATCCTGAATTCACTAAAGCATCTCTCACTATCAGGAGAGCCCTGGCTGGACTATGGCCAGGATGGTTGGGATGCGGACGACGGAGATATTCAGAGCCCACCCACCACCCACTTTGTAGCCACT
Source organism: Triticum timopheevii (assembly GCA_963921465.1). Classification (NCBI taxonomy): domain Eukaryota; kingdom Viridiplantae; phylum Streptophyta; class Magnoliopsida; order Poales; family Poaceae; genus Triticum; species Triticum timopheevii. The sequence goes on along the minus strand of OY997271.1, from coordinate 130,337,819 downwards.
GTCAACGATCTAACCGACATGCTAGACTATGACTCCGCAGAAATCGACGGAATGGATGACGATGCCGGAGACGAACAAGAAACAGAGCCTATAAGGCATGGGAGGACCACCTCGTCACATGACATATATATGGTGGACACCCCAAAGGAGAGCGATAACGAGGATCAACGGGCCTCGGCAGAAGATAACCCCGCTGATAAACGACCAAAACGGCGGCGCAGACGCCGCCCTAAGACCCGCCTCAACGACAACAACGCTCCAAAGGAGCCCGTAATATAGCAGGGCTCACAAATGGACGATGAACATGCAGATAAGCAACTGTCCGAACATGACGAGTCAGATAATCAGTCCAGGCCCGGCGAAAACGACAGTCCGGACGATCTCATGTCGGATACACCACCGGAGAGCAAGAACCTTCGGAAAAGACTCGTCAGTACTGCAAGAAGCCTGAAGAAGGAAAAACGGAGGCTCAAAACAGCGGAAGACACACTCAGAATGATATGGAGAAAAGTACTCAAAACCGCAGATAAATACGGCAATGGCCACCAATCAAAGAGCTACCCGAAGCGCAAGCTGCTACCAGAATTCGACGAGGAGGCCATAGAGCCTCCACCGTCCAAAAATAAAGAGGCTGCCTGGTTGGATAGACGGCCAGATGATAGGCCAAATTTTGACAGCGGCGCCACACATAAACCAACCAACGAACTTGGAAGGATAGATAGCCCAGCCAGGTCCATCTACGGGCCAAAGGAGAAGGCCCTAAGAAGCAAGGCAACACGTCAAGTGTCCGATGATAGCGGCACACACAAATACAGGGGCGCCGCACACCCACTATGTTTCACCGATGAGGTGCTGGACCATGAATTCCCAGCAGGATTTAAACCCATAAACATAGAGGCCTACAATGGAACAACAGACCCTGGAGTCTAGAGAGAAGATTATATACTGCATATACACATGGCCAGAGGAGACGATCTCCACGCCATAAAATACCTACCCCTCAAGCTCAAAGGGCCAGCCCGTCATTGGCTTAAAAGCCTCCCAGAAAACACTGTTGGAAGTTGGGAAGAGCTCGAGGACGCGTTTAGAGCAAATTTTCAAGGGACTTATGTGCGCCCTCCGGATGCAGATGATCTAAGTCATATAACTCAACAGCCTGGAGAGTCAGCGCGGAAATTCTGGAACAGGTTTCTTACCAAAAAGAACCAAATAGTCGACTGTCCGGACGCCGAAGCCTTAGCAGCTTTCAAGCACAATGTCCGAGACGAATGGCTTGCCAGGCACCTCGGTCAAGAGAAACCGAGGACAATGTCCGCACTAACAAGCCTCATGACCCGCTTCTGTGCGGGAGAGGATAGCTGGCTAGCAAGATGCAGCACCAGCGACCCAAGTACACCGAGATAAGAGATGGAAACGGAAAATCATGACGCAGAAAAGAGCAGCACCGGAATAAAGAGAAAAACCCCAAAGAGCACGGCAGTCAACGCCGGATTCAAAAGCTCGCGGCCCAACAACAAAACACAGCCTCTTAAGGATGATAGCGACAAATTGTCCAACTTAAACAAGATTTTGGGTCGGATATGTCAAATCCACAGTACCCCCGGAAGGCCCGCAAATCACACCCACAGGGATTGTTGGGTTTTTAAACATTCTGGCCGACTAAATGCTGAACACAAGGGGCTCGACGCGTCAAGCGAAGAAGATAAACCCCACCAGCAGAGCACCGGAAAACAAAAGACTTTCCCACAAGGGGTCAAAGCAGTAAACTCACTTCATGTGATAATACGGAAAAATAGTGCGGCACTTTCTAAAAAGAGCTTCGCGCGGTCCAACCCAGCAGACCATAGAGATTGGATATCAAAACCAATCACTTTCGACCACCTGGACTATTCCAGAAGCGTTCGAAACGCGGGACGGACTCCCCTGATATTGAATCCCATAATAGACGGATTACAATTTACTAACATCCTAATGGACGGAGGCAGCGACTTAAACCTGCTGTATTCAAACACAATCCGTAGGATGGGGATAGACCCTACCAAAATCTGACACAGCCGCACTTCCTTCAAAGGAGTGATGCCAGGCCCTTACGCCAAGTGCACAGGCTCTATATTACTAGAAGTCATGTTCTGATCACCGAACAATTTTCGACGCGAAAAATTAATTTTTCACATCGTCCCATTTGAAAGTGGATATCAAGCACTCTTGGGACGAAAGGCTTTCATCCGCTTCAACACCATACCGCATTACGCGTCTCTTACACTCAAGATGCCCGGTCCGCGTGGCGTCATTTCAGTGCGAGGGTCACTTAAAGACCCCGGACTCGGATAGACGAATCCGGCTTCAGCAGGCTAGGGGCTCCCTAGCCACATACCTCTTCACAGGGGGCTATGCGCACAAACAACCGCAGATGAGCAACATGCATACCCGTCCAGGATAACGGCGCAACGGAGACACAGGCGCAGACGTGCAGTAGGGACCCGTTGTGAGGATTCTTTTCAGATTAAGACCCTGCGTAAACCTTTTTTACTGTCTCTTGTTGTTATTCTCCCTTGGTTTCTTCCTATAGCCAAAGCGGAGCCTGACGTTTTGGCATCGGCCGCGTCAGAAGACCATGCCCGTACCTGGACACTAGGGGCTTAGGGCATCGTTCTGCCCATTATTATAAAGACCGAACACCTTAGGGAGTGTTCGGCGTCTCGAGTTAGGCATTATATGCATCAGCTCCGAATCATGTCTTTGGTCAAATGTTGGGTTTGCCCGCCTCCTGTGTTTTGCTGCCTTACGTTCCGTATCATCGGCTAACGCGGCACCAGGAGAACTACTGCGATTGTGCCCCAGTTCGGCTGGGCGAGCACCTCAGTAGAGAAAGCCGAAAACTGACTGTCATGATACAGCGAGAGACTGGTCAACCACTCGATCGACTACCGGAATGTTTAGAATTCCCCGCTTTGACGAAGGACCGTTTCCCGGTCAGGCACATACGCACCCCGAATTCGGAGATGTGCGGTGCCACCAGGGGCTATATCGTAGCCCCACCCTCGAGCTCCACTGGCTAAGTGAAAGTGATAAAGCATTATAGTCCGGATTGCCTCGTTCGCTACGCTACCACCTCCTTAAACAGGACGGAGACGTCGGATTAAGTGTGAAAACACGCTATTTTTGCGAACACCCCCGCACCTTGTGCGTGGGGGCTAAAGCCGAAGACTGCAATCTTTCAAGTTATACAAATGTATACGTAAACGGCCGCACAGGAGAAGTTTTACTACTTGGGACGCACAAGTATAAAAAGCAGTTATAGCATAATCATTGTTTTACAAGCTAAACCGTTCATTTGAACGTGATATTTTTTCGAGCACTGCGACTCTATTACACGAGCGCGACGCATAACTTCCCCGAAATAGTGCTCGGCAGGGAGCCGGCTTTCATCCGAACCCTGGGCGGCAACAGCGGTGGCATCCATCTCCGGACAGTGCGCCTTCACACGGGCAAGAGCCATCCGCGCGACCTCGATGCAGGTCGACCGCTTCATCTCCTTTATATGCGGCACCGCTCCAAGGAATTGCTGCAGTAAGCCGAAGTAGCTCGTCGCCTTGGGCCTCTCTGGCCAGACATGGGCCACGATGTCAATCATGGCAAGTCCGGACAATCTATTTAGCTCGGCCCATTCAGCCAACCGGTCTGTCAATGAAAGTGAGCGGTCCGGACTATGGAATTGAGACCGGTATAGCTCTTCTGTCTTGTGATCCTCCTGGCTCCGGAAGTGCTCAACGGCATCAGCCGCACTTGCAGCTAAGTCCATATACGGATCCTCCGGACTCCACAGCCGCTCAAATTGAGCATACTTTCCATCCATAAACCGGCGACACAGCAGAAAAGGCTTGCCAGCCACGATATCTCCGGCCTGGCGCAGTTCCTCCTTGATAGCCCGCATTGCAGAGTGGGCATCCTTGGCTTCGGCGGTGGCCTTCTTCAGGTCTTCCCGCTCCGATAAGCGCTCCTTTTCAAGAGCCTCATTATGGTCGGCAGCATCCTTTACTTTCATGGTCAATTCGGCCACCTCTGCCCTGCTTAGGCAGTGCGCAGCCCTTTCGGCTTTCAACTCCTCGGCCGCCCTCGAGGCAGCCGCGTCACTCCTTCGGGCTTGCTCCTTAGCTCGAGCAAGTTCGGCCCGAAGGCTCTCCACAGCAGCAGCACCGTCTGTACAACAGCATATAATTTATCAGAGGAGGGCTTCGACCCCCTTAATAAAGCGACTGCGGAGAACTCATTTACCTTGCGGCTCGTCAAGTCGCCGGTTGACAAGTGCGATGTCCGCATCCGCCAGGTCAAGTTGTCGATTTAACTCGGCAAACCCACTAGTCCGGCTAGCCCTCAGACTATCCGCCACCTGCATAGGAACGGCGGAATTCATTACTTTAGATTTTGATCCTCGTCACGCTGTCGTTTTCGACAACCTACCGAGTCTCAGGGGCTACTATCTATACAGGGCGCATTTTCATGTGCAAGCCTGTCAATAAACAAAGAGATGCGTCATTCTCGCGTACCTCAAACCCCGCCAGCAAACTCATAGCAGCATTGCGCAATCCGCTTTCGGCGGATGAAATCCTTCCAATCACCATACGCATCAACGCATGGTGATCTTCTAAAATGGGCGCCCTCTCAAGCAGATTCTTCAGTTCTCCCGGCCGGATACTAGTGGGTGCCGAACTCTCTAGCCCCTCCAGACTCGGGGATACCCTTTGTGACGACACTTCAGGCTCGCCTGCCTTATCTGACGGTGCTGCAGACGGAGGCGTTTCACTCTCCATCATCTCCGGAAGAAGGTCCCCCAAAGATGAACTCATCTGAGAAGGCTGCAGATCCGAACTGCAATATAAATATTTCGGTTACCCACAGAAGCACAAATGAAGGTATTTCCTTACTAATTAACTCCCTTTTTCATACTCATGGCTCGCTGGAGGGCTGATCCTTTGGCGATGATTGTGCGTCCGGATTCTCTCCGGACGCCGGACCCCCCGATGAAGATCTCTTCCTACGCTTAGGGGCTTTGGCCTCCGGATCTTCGGAGGCGGTACTATTCTCCCCCCGGAGGGAGGGGTTCTTGATTCCCCCCTCTTCAGACGCCCCTTTGGGCGAAATATTAGCTCCTCTATTTTCCCCTTCGCTCCCTTCTGTGGGCGCGACCTCCAACATTCTGACCAGCACGGGCTCTAGTGCGGTCTCTAGGAGGGGGGCCGAACACCTTATCAGCCTTGATCGCGCCACCCATTCCTGTGAAGAGTAATGGGTCAGGAGGCGAACTCTAGAAAGGCATATAAATAGAATGTCCGGACTCTGAGCTATTTACCTGAGTATCCGGGCGATTGCGGCTTAGGCCTGCGTCCTCGGCTAATTCCGGACACGCCACCTGTGGTCCGAAGAACAACTTGTACATCTCCACGGGTGTCGCACCCATAAAATGTTGGAGAATCCGAGGTCCCTCCGGGTTGAACTCCCATAGACGGAGGACGGCGTTTGCAGGGCAGAAGATGCCCGATTAGCATAACCTGCATCACCACGATCAGGTCGATCTCCCTCGCTTGGAGGTCTCGAATCCGGCCCTGCAGTGAGGGCACGTCTTCGGACGGCCCCCAATTGGGCCCTTCGTTGACCCACGACATCAGTTGGCGTGGAGGTCCCGGGCGGAATGAAGGCGGCGGCTTTTGCCTGCTGCCCTTCGGAGCGGTGATATAGAACCACTCCTGCTGCCACAGTCCGAGTTCCTCTGGGAAGGAACCCTCGGGCCACGGGGCATCGGCCTTTTTTCTTATGGCCGCCCCGCCGCACTCTTCTTGACGCCCCCCGATCATCTTCGGCTCCACCTTGAAGGTCTTCAGCCACAGGCCGAAGTGGGGAGTGACGCAGAGGAAGGCTTCGCAGACGATAATGAATGCGGAGATGTGGAGGATGGACTCCGGAGCCAAGTCGTGAAAGTCCAGCCCATAGTAGAAGATGAGTCCTCTCACGAAGGGGTCCGTCGGGAAGCCTAAATCCCTACGGAGGTGGGATACGAAGGCAACGAACTCACCGGGCTCGGGGGCGGGCACGGCCTGCCCTTGGGCGGGCAACCTGTGCGAAACCTCGTAGGCCAGGTACTTGGCTTCACGTAACTTCAATATGTCCTCCTCCGTGACGGAGGAGGGCATCCACCGGCCCTGGAGGTCGGAGCCGGACATGGTTGAGAATCCGAAGCGCTCGAATCTGAGGCTCTGGGTGTTGGAACTGGGAGCGAGGAGGAGATTCGATGCGAGATTAAAGAACAAGGACAAGCCTTGGTCCTCTTATAAAGAGGAAAAAATACCAAGAGCCGTCTCCGTGACCGTTTGGGATTCACCTTCGATAGAGGAGGCGTGGCAACGGGAACGGTTGGGTTACCCACACACGAATTGATGAGAATCCCGGAATAAGGGGGACACGATCTCTGCTTCGACAAGACGTGCCAAGGAAACCGCGTCGCTAAACGTGCTGAGGTGGTATAGTAAAAAACGATTCAAACAGTGGCTTGGTAGCGGTGTGATGTCACGCCGCATAATACGTCAGCAGATTGAACTAAGTGTACATTTTATTCTCTCTACGGTGGAATGTGGAATTTATTTTGCAGAGCCGGACACTATCCTGGTGTTCATGATCTTCTCTGGATTATTCAAGGGAGGAACCCGCCTTGCAATGCCGAACATTATGCGCGCCGGACTTATCGTCATTGAAGCCTGGTTCAGGGGCTACTGAGGGAGTCCTGGACTAGGGGGTGTCCGGACAGCCGGACTATCATTATCCGCCGGACTCCAAGACTACGAAGATACAAGAATGAAGACTCCGTCCCGTGTCCGAATGGGACTTTCCTTGGCGTGGAAGGCAAGCTTGGCAATACGGATATGTAGATCTCCTACCATTGTAACCGACTCTGTGTAACCCTAGCCCTCTCCGGTGTCTATATAAACCGGAGGGCTTTAGTCCGTAGGACAACATACATTACAACAATCATACCATAGGCTAGCTTCTAGGGTTTAGCCTCCTTGATCTCGTGGTAGATCCACTCTTGTACTACCCATATAATCAATATTAATCAAGCAGGACGTAGGGTTTTACCTCCATCGAGAGGGCCCGAACCTGGGTAAAAACATCGTGTCCCTCATCTCCTGTTACCATCCGCCTAGACGCACAGTTCGGGACCCCCTACCCGAGATCCGCCGGTTTTGACACCGACAACCGTGCTCATTAATGAACGGTGATCCTTCGAGAGAGCAGCTTGCTCCAGAAGGCCCGTCAGCGTGTCCTGCCGGTCGCGGAACTGAGCTGGACCCTTCTTATCGCCCCCCGTGGGAGCCGAGCACTCCGGGCTCAGGGCGGCCGAAGTACCAGCTTCTGGCCTCGGCAAATCTGGACTCCTCCGTGACGACACCTCAGGGTCGCCCGCCCCATAAGGCGGAGAGGCTGGTGGGTTTCACTCTCCATCATCTCCAGAAGGAGATCCCCCGAAGACGAACTCTGTCGAGAAGATCTGCTAGCCGGACTGCAAAGAATGGATCCTGGTTATTGTTTTCGGAGGAGGAAGCATAAGCTTGGTATTTGCGAATAACTTACGGCTCGGCTGAGAGCTGGCCCGATTGCGGGCATGGCGCGGTGAGGACACCCGTCGGGGCAGGGCCACCTGGTGAAGTTTTCTTCCCTTGTCTGGACACCTCCGCCTCCAAGTCTTCGGAGGCGGCCCTCTTCTTCCCGCAGGGGGAGGAGACCCTAGATTCCCCTCCCCGACTATCCTCCTTCGTGGAGGTAGTAATTCCCCCGGTTTGGATGTGCAATATGTGAAGTTCTGCTTCTCTGTCCTTCCCTTCGTCTTTCCCTGAGGGCACTTGACTTAGCACACGACTAAGCATCTTGGCTATGGCAGGACTAGGCGAGCCTTCGGGAAGTGGCGCCGGACACCTGATTCTCTTCGCCTTGCTGATCCATTCCTGGCCGCGGATGGTTTTCAGAATAATGTTATGATAAATATAAATGAAGTGTTCGGTTTCTGGGTTACTTACTTGGGTATCTGGGCGGTTGCATCTCAGGCCCGCATCCTCGGTGGTGTCCGTACACTTTACTTGTGGTCCGAATAATAACTTACACTTCCCTTCAAGCATCATGCCGAAGAAGTGCCGAATGGTCCGCGGACCTTCCGGATTGAACTCCCACATCCGAAGAGGCCGGCGTTTGCACGGCAACATCCGTCGGACTAGCATTACCTGAATTACGCTGACAAGGCTAATGTCCCTCTCAAGAAGCTCCCGGATGCGGCTCTGCAATGTTGGTACATCATTAGCAGGCCCCCAATCTAGTCCTACATTGCCCCATGACACCAGTTGAGGCGGAGGGCCCGAACGGAAGTCGGGGGCAGCCACCCACTTTGTGCCTCTGGGAGCCGTGACGTAAAACCACCTCCGCTGCCATAGATCGGACACCTCCGGGAAGAAGCCCTCTGGCCATGGGGCGTCGGCGTTCTTGCTTATTGCAGCACCTCCGCACTCTGTGTGTCGCCCCTCAATCATCTTCAGCTTCACATTTAAGGTCTTGAGCCATAAGCCGAAGTGCGGGGTGATGTGGAGGAAGGCTTCGCACACAACAATGAATGATGAGATGTGAAGGATGGCGTCCGGAGCCAGATCATGGAAATCTAGCCCGTAATAGAACATGAGCCCTCTCACGAAGGGATCAAGGGCGAAGACTAAGCTGCGGAGGAAGTGAGAGACAAATATGACGCTCTCGTTGGGCTCGGGAGTAGGGATGACCTACCCTGGAGCAGGAAGCATGTGTTTGATGTCGGTGGTCAGATACCTGACCTCCCTAAGCTTCGCAATGTCCTCCTATATGACAGAGGAGGCCATCCACCGGCCTTGAAGGTTGGATCTGGACATGATTGAAGGTCCGAAGTGCTTAAGCTTGGGCTTCGGGTGTTGGAACTCGAGATGCGGAATGGCGCAAGTGTGGTAGAAATGAGGGATAGGCCTCAACCCCTCTATAAAGGGGGTGAATATCAAGCGTTCTCGACGTAACCGCTTGGGACTTACCTAAAAACACAGAGTCATACCAACAGGCGTCGTGGGGTTGCACACGCTCGTATTGATGGAGGATACCACGATAAGGGGAACACGATCTCTGCTTTGGCAAGGCATGCCAATAAAGCCGCCTCACAACGCGTGTCGAGGCAGGCCGAGAAAACCGGTTCGTATTGAGCCAGGCCACGGCGTAAGGGCACGCCATGAGAAAGATTGTCAGCAGATCAGACTTGTGAAGTGTTATGCCCTCTTTGAGGGTGTGCGGAAATTATCTCACAGAGCCGGACGCCATCCTTAAATCTGCTTTGGAATATTCGGAGATGGAATCCGCCTTGTAATGTCGAAGACAATCTACGCGTCGGACTCATCATCATTGAAGCCTGGTTCAGGGGCTACTGAGGGAGTCCTGGATTAGGGGGTATCCAGACAGCCGGACTGTTGGACCGTGAAGATACAAGACTCAAGACTTCGTCCCGTGTCCGGATGGGACTCTCCTTTGCGTGGAAGACAAGCTTGGTGATCCGGATATTAGATCTCCTTCTTTGTAACCGACTCTGTGTAAACCCTAGCCCCCTATGGTGTCTACATAAACTGGAGGGTTTAGTCCATAGGAGGACAATCATAATCATCATAGGCTAGCTTCTAGGGTTTAGCCTTTACGATCTCATGGTAGATCAACTCTTGTAATACTCATATCATCAAGACCAATCAAGCAGGAAGTAGGGTTTTACCTCCATCGAGAGGACCCGAACCTGGGTAAAACATCATGTCTGTTGCCTCCTGTTACCATTAGCCTTAGACGCACAGATCGGGACCCCCTACCCGAGATCCGCCGGTTTTGACACCGACAGTATGTTGTCATAATGGTTCGGCCGATAAATATCTTCATAGAATATGTAGGAAACAATATGAGCATCTAGGTTCTGCTATTGTTTATTGACCGGAGATGTGTCTCGGTCATGTCTACATAGTTCTCGAACCCGTAGGGTCCGCACACTTAATGTTCGATGATGATTTAGTATTGTATGAGTTATATGAGTTGGTGACTGAACGTTTAGAGTCCCGGATGAGATCACGGACATGACGAGGAGTCTCGAAATTGTCGAGAGGTAAAGATTGATATATAGGATGATATTATCCGGACACTGGAAGTGTTCCGGAATGTATCAGGTAGTTATCGGAGTACCGGGGGTGTTACCGGAACCCTTGGGGGAAAGATATGGGCCATATGGGCCACAGGAGGGGAGCACACCAGCCCACAATGGGTGGCGCCCCCTGCCCCCAAGGAAGGAAGCCGATTGGGAGAAGGGAAATAGGGCATTCGCTCCCCCCCCCTTTCCTTCTCTCCTTCCTCTTCCCTTTTCCCCCCTCCGGAAAATAAGGAAAAGGGGGAGGCTGTATTGGGGAGGACCCCAAGTAGGATTCCTCCTACTTGGGGCACCCCATGGCTACCTCTCCTCCCCTCCCGCCTATATATTCGTGGGGAGGGGCCCGTAGAACACACAACAACAATCGTTAGCCGTGTGCGGCGCCCCCCCCCCTCCATAGTTTACGCCTCCGGTCATATCTTCGTAGTGCTTAGGCGAAGTACTGCGCGGATCACTTCACCATCACTGTCACCATGCCGTCGTGCTGACGAAACTCATCTACTTCCTTGACACCTTGCTGGATCAAGAGGGCGAGGGACGTCATCGTGTTGAACATGGGCAGTACTCGGACGTGTCGTACGTCCGGTACTTGATCGGTCGGAGCTAGAAGAAGTTCGACTACATCAACCGCGTTGTCAAACGCTTCTGCTTTCGGTCTACGAGGGTACATAGACACACTCTTTCCCCCTCATTGCTATGCACCTCCTAGATACATCTTGCATGAGCATAGGAACATTTTTGAAATTCCATGCTACGTTTCCCAACACGAGGCCCCTATCATGTTCATTAAATAATGTACATATGTGCGGTAGCACCGTGTGTGCCGCTTGGCATCGCTATCTGATGTATCAAACCTATGTTTAATAAAGCGATTGTATTTCTATAAAAAGTTGTTGTGTGTTGCCAGAAGACATGATCCATGGGCTGGCAATGCAAGGTATACCGATTGCTCTGAGCCGGTGTGCCACAAAACAATGGAACTCGTCGGTGATTTATACGTCCATTTTGCATCATGCTTTTATATCAATATTTATTGCATTATGGGGTGTTATTACACATTGTATCTCAATACTTATGGCTATTCTCTCTTATTTTACAAGGTTTACCATGAAGCGGGGGAATGCCAGCAGCTGGAATTCTGACTGGAAAAGGAGCAAACATTGGAAACCTATTCTGCACTGCTCCAAAAATCCTGAAACTCCACGAAACTTATTTTTGGAGTTAATTAGAATTATTTTTTTGACCAAAGAACAGTAGGGTAATCCCCCTACTGTGAGTCATTTTCATTTATAAAGAAAGTAATCCAAATTACGTATTCTAGTGGTTGTTGAGGGGACAACCAAGGTGGTACAATCAGAGTGGGGAGGGGAGGGAAGAACTTATTGAGAACTTATTGAGAAATTAAATATTGTCTATCCAAGAGGACATGCCCTCTTTTAGAGTGGGCTTAGCCCTCAGCATGGTCATTTTGAAATATCTAATGAAGTCACTCTTGCATTCATTTATTGAGCAGGGTATCCCCTCAAAAATTAGATCATTCCTTTGGTTCCATATGCTCCAGCATCCAAGAATCATGACTTCCATAAAGTGATCAATTTTATATCTGTGTTTAGCATCAATGATCATAGTGTTGATCTCCATATCAGAATTCCATTCAATGCCAATGTTCCACCAGAATCCTTGACTAAAAGGGCAAGTGAATAGGAGGTGAGTTCTGTCTTCATATTCTTCAATGTTGCATAGATTACATACAGTGGAGTCTAGGTGCATGCTTTTTCTTATCAAAAGGTCACATGTATTGATCCTGTCATTTAACATAAGCCAACAAAAGAATTTGTGTCTAGGTAGGCAACATGATATTCGTATCCATTTAAAGGTTGCAGGAGCATCCTCACCATTCATAATGTATCCATAAATCTTCTTTGTAATGTTCTGACTATTACCCCATTTGAATGTCCATATGTCCTTATCCTCTGAATTCCTGATATTATTCAGCTCATCAGATAGTAAATGAAATTGCTGGTGGGCCTGAATGGAAAGTGGTAATTGGAATAAACTGTATAGGCTCTCAAGTTCCTTGGCTTCTTTGATTGATATACTTTCTTTTTGTGTAAAAGAGTGAAGCTCAGGGTATTTGATTTTCATAATACCACCATTCCATAAGTCTTCCCATAGCAAGTTAGTGCAACCAGATTTGATATCACAATTAGTCATATCTCTGAATAGGTCATACATTTTCATGCAGTCTTTCCACCAAAAAGATCCTTTGCATCTGTTGGAATGAGGGACAACATTGCCATGGTAATGAGCTACCCAGATTAATTTTACCCATGGAATATCCACTTTGTTATAGAATTTGAATAAGTGCTTTATGAGGAGTGCTTTATTTTGCTCTCTGAGGTTCAAGACTCCAAGCCCTCCTTGTTGCTTGGGTTTGCATATCATCTCCCAGCTGGCCAGACATTTACCACCTTTATTGATTTCATTTCCATACCATAAGAAATTCCTGCTTGATTTATCCACATGGTCCAGAATGGTAACATGGACCTTAAGAGAACACATGGCAAATATAGGCATGGAAGCAACAACAGAATTTACATATGTGAGCCTCCCAGAGTAGTTCATAAATCTAGCCACCCCTGATAACCTCTTATCAATCTTGGATATAACTGGAATGAGGTCATGTACAGAGGGCTTAGTGGTCCCCATAGGTAGTCCAAGGTAAGTGAAAGGAAGGCTTTCAACTTTACAACCAAAGGAGTTAGCCAGGTTGTTTGTTGATAATTGGTCCATATTAATTGGGATCAAGGATGATTTGCTGTAGTTCACAAATAGCCCAGTAGACAAACTGAAAATATTAAGCGGGTATTTGAGGTGGCTGAGTTGCCCTTCATCTGCAGGCATGATCATTAAAGTATCATCTGCATATTGGATAATAGGGTAGTCCAATCCATAAGCCTGATTAATTGGGAGGGTAATTTCACCATTTGCCCAAGCAGCATTGACAATGGATTGCAAAAGATCAGCAGCAATGATGTAAAGGAGTGGAGAGTGAGGGTCACCTTGTCTGACTCCTCTTTTACAAATAATTTTTTCCCAGCAACACCATTTAGTAGGACAGATGTTGATGCAGTATTGAGAATATTTGTAACCCAGTTTATCCATCTAGGACCAAATCCTTTTGCTTTTAACATGTTAATAATGGCATTATATTCAACCTTGTCAAAAGCTTTCTCAAAATCAAGTTTGAGTATGATGATAGGCTTCCTGGATTGATGACATAAATGAATATATTCAAAAGCAAAACCCAAGCAGTCCTATATATTTCTCCCTTTTATGAAACCATATTGATTTGGGTGGATGACCTGTGAAATGATTTTCTGAGCTCTATTGGCCATGAGCTTTGTAATTATTTTGAGTGGAAGGCTCACCAAAGATATAGGTCTGAAATCATTCATGTCAATAGGGTTTGCAATCTTTGGGATGAGGGTAATAAAAGCAGTATTAATACTCTGAATATCAATGTTCCCTTCAAAAAAATCCCAGATCATAGTGTAGATATCTTGTTTTATGATATCCCAACATTTTTTCAGAAATAAGCCATTAAAACCATCAGGTCCAGGTGCTCTATCAGAATGGATATCTTTAATGACTTGATCAATTTCATCCATAGTGATGGGGGCTTCAAGCTCAGATAAATCTTTAGGTTGGATAATTTCCTCAAGATTGAATAGCATAGGAGGGTTGATAGCTTTTCCCAGTCTATCTTTATATGATTTCCAAATAATGGCAGCCTTGTGTTCATGGGTTTGAAAAAGTGTCCCATCATCATCTTGCAAGGAAGTAATGAAATTCTTCCTGAATCTTTGGGTAGCCATAGCATGAAAAAATTCAGTATTTTCATCATCCAATTGTATACTTCTCATCTTAAACCTAGATTTCCAGTATAATCTTTTGATTTCCAGTAGCTTTGTTATGTGTTTCTTGACAATGATTCTGAAATTAGCTTCAATAGTACTCAAAGTTCTTTGATCCTCTATTCCATCTATCATAGATATAACATAGTTGCATGCAGAAATATTTGTATTGAGCTTTGATAGATTTCTGCTCCATTTTTTTAAGCCCATTCTGAGACATTTGAACCTTGCTGCAGTATCCTTGGCAGAGTTTGTCATTTGCTGATTTCTGTTCCAACATTGGATCACAGTCTCATAGAAACCATCAAATTCAAACCAGTAATTTTCAAATCTGAATATAGAAGATTTAGGTATATCACTGCCAATCTGTATGTGAATAGGGATATGATCAGAAGTGACTCTAGCAAGTGGGTGGCCAATGTGTTTGGAAAATTCAAGGTCCAGTTTGCAGAAGTGAAAATCCAGTCTAGCTTTTCCAGAAGAGGGGAATCCTGCATATTTGACCAAGTGAAATTCCTCCCTTTAATAGGTATTTCCACAAGATCCTGTTGTTGGAGTAAACTGGTAAACATAAGCATATTGTTGGTGTCTCCTCCAGGTCTGTTCCTGTCATGAGGGCTTCTTATGAGATTAAAGTCACCCATTAAAATCCAATGGTCCATCTGAGAAGCATCAATGTTGTTTAGCCAGTCAAAGAATTCTGCTCTATCATCATTGTGACAGGTTCCATATATATTGCTGATGTAAAATATGTTTCCAGATAGATTGCATGATAATCTTACAGTGATTTGATAAGTATTTTGGCTAACAATAGATCCAGTAAAAAGACTGCCATTCCAGATAGTAATAATTCCTCCTGAAAGACCAACTGAGGCAGAGTATGCAAATTGGTTGTATCTCCTTGGTGAAAAATTTCTGAGGTAAGCTTGGTCAAAAAAATCCCTCTTAGTTTCTTGTAGACAAATTATGCCACAATTACTTTCATCAATTTTTGCTCTAATATCATCCCATCTAATCTGGGAATTAATCCCCCTGACATTCCAATTAAGAATGTTCCAGTTTCTACTCATTTATCAACTTGGTAAGGGGGTGGTTATCATGGATAGACTTAATCAAATCCACACAAAGAAGGCAATAATCATAGGAATTGTTATAGTAGGATAGCCTTATGATCTGATAGAAAATATATCTAATATGCATCAAGTACATACTCCACTGTCCATTCAGACCCCTTGAAAAGAAGTAATAATTCATGATGTTCCACTCAAAAGCAAATAATATGGAGTTTATCTCCTTACAAACCAGGTTCATAAATAAAAAATATAATATTGTCCAAAGACTGACAGGATAAGCATATGGACTAAGCCTAGTATTGATCTTGTTATAACAAGACCAAATAAATCTTCTGGGTCCATTATTCATGGTCCACCTTGGCCATCAGCTTCTCTTCAGAAACCTCCTCAGGAGGGATCAGGCATTGCTTAGTAGCAAGAGCTTGGATGGTTCCAAGTGGCAGTTCTGGTGGTGGAGGAGCAGTTGGGTCTCTGACTTCATGTTCAAATTCAGAATTGAGATTCTTCTGGCAGTTGCTGATGCCTTTAGCCTTGTTTGCAGCAGCTTCATTCTTGAATCCCACACTCAGTCTAGCAATGCGGCGGCTACGGCGCAGATCATTAACATCAAGTGGGGCATTGGCCTTCTTCCTTTTGTTAACCGCTTGATTTGGGGGGATGGCAGCAGGGACAGATGGTGCAGCAGTAGGAGAGCTTGGGTTACTGGCCATGAAATCAAGCATGGCAGGTGACAAAGCATCTTCCTGGTTTGGCGACAGTGTACCAGATGAGGTTTCAGAATTATTCAGAAGTTCAGTTATCATGACAGAGGATACCATGGGTTCAGTTGGAGCTTCAGTAACAATAGTCAGCAGGCATTTCTTCACTGGGCCATGAGTATCATCAACATTCATCATTTGAAGACGAGTACTGATCACAACAACACCATCGAGCATTCCAAGAACTTCAGGTGCAGAAGGTATAATTTTTGACATCATGTCATGCAGTGCAAAGAAGGCATCAGCGGCTTCAACCGCAGGTTGCAGTGGATGATCTTCATGAGCATTCTCTGGCTCCTGAGGGGGTGTGTAAACCATGGGTATGTTCTCATGATCTCCATCAGGTGCATGGTGCGCAGCAGGCGCGGCATGAGGTTCTTCATTGTGAGCAAAATCAGCATCATGCCAGATACCCCCAAATGGAGCATGGGGCATGGGGTGTAAGTTTCCATCAGGTGGGATCGGGTCTTCATCGCCACCCATAGCACCAAGAAGTTCAGAAGAAATGATGTACACAGCACTAGTCCAAGATTGCCCATGGCCATAATCATCTAAGCTTTCACATATGACATGACTGACAGGTATTTCCAATAAATAAGGCACTCTAATCTTAACCAGAATACGAGCATGATTTGATAAATCTCTATTCCATACTAAAAACATGGCAAATCCACTGACAGATTCACGG
This sequence comes from Triticum timopheevii, assembly GCA_963921465.1. Lineage (NCBI taxonomy): Eukaryota > Viridiplantae > Streptophyta > Magnoliopsida > Poales > Poaceae > Triticum > Triticum timopheevii. The sequence goes on along the minus strand of OY997271.1, from coordinate 130,321,158 downwards.
ACTTTGTCAGGTCTCCATGCCTCAAGAGGGTAATTGACCATCATGATCCAAACATCATGGGAGAAGGTGCAGTCTCGAAAGTTAATACCTCGATCATGGCGGAGAACACGGAGTGTCGAGTCGCCAACAAAATAAGGACTGTTGGCGATAGCAGAGTCGATGTCGCAGGCGTGCTGGAAGGGGACGAGTGCAGCTCCCATGCCGCACCTGGAAACTTCAGCAATGCGGAAACCACGCTCATGGTCCAGAAAGTGACGGATGAGCATGGCGTCCGTGTCAAACTGGTTAGGATCCGGTGGCGGGCGAGGGAGATAATTGCCCAATCTCCTGATTGGACCAGTGCTTCGCCTCCAAGGTAGTGAAAATCTCGAAGACGACGGTTTCCATGGACTTCCATGATAGCTGTGCCCCGTGGAAGGAGGGGGAGGGGATCGCAAGGGTAGTTGGCCATGGTTGAGGTGGGTGAAGGGGCGACAATGGAGAAACACGGCGGAGCGAAGCAGGGGTGTAATGAAGAGCAGGGGGTTTGGCAGGCTGGGCGGTCGAATGGAGGGGGAGAGGGGTTTTGGGGAGACGAGTCATCAAGAGGGTTATCGGGTATGGGTGTTGGAGGGCGAGGTGGAGTTTGGTGGGATTTAACCCGATAGACCAGGGTTTTGTTTTTGGATGAATAACAGGAACGGGATATATGCCCATAACGAAAACATGATCGACATCTAAACTGATTTTTGCAATCTTTGCGTAGATGCCCAGTGGATAAGCATTTGCCACAGAAAGAGAAGATGGAATTTTGTTGGTTGCCAGGTGGGCCATGTTCGGAGGGTTGGGCTTGGTTGGGTTGGGTAAAGGCGATGGAAGTGGGCTGGGCTCCAGTCAATAGAGGGGTGGTGGTGGGCTGGGCTCTCGTTAATAGAGGGGTGGTGGAGGGCTGAGGTGGTTCTGTAGGCCTGGTCGCAGGGTCTCCAGGGATAGAATTTTGAATTGCATGAATCCCGCTCGCCATTGGCACGTGATCCGAGGAAGACGGGATGTTGTTGTTGGCCGCCGGAGTGGAGCACGGTGGAGGGTTGGTCGGCCGTGTGCCGATGGGAATCGCATTAGCACCGGTGAGATGGCCATGATTGGATCTAGAGACCGTAGTCCATTCATTCTCAAGCTCGTAAAGCCAGAGATTGAATTCCCGAACCCAAGACGGTCCACCAAAACCCCAAAGATGAAAATGACATGAAAAATTGGGACATGAAAAGGATCTTAAGCGGTAGATCATAAATCCAACAGCTTTAGAAATAACAGAGAATTTGTAGACTTGCCCACGGATGTGAGAAACATAAAGTTTAGTTGGATCTCCTCCTATGCAAGCCTTAAGGGCAATACCAACGTTCTCCATGTTTAGGTGGAAGGAAGAATGGCAAAAGAGATCACCAGATGGAAAGCATGGCTGGGATCAAGGCTATGAACAGAAGTGGAGAATCTGGCTCTAACCTTGTTGGCAATTTCCACCCCCGGAGAGAGGTCCAGGAGAGGGGGAACCATCTTGGCCGGAGAGATTCACAGCGATGGAGCGCCATGGATTGCCCGGGTAGTCGCCCTTGGAGTCGCCAGAGGGGGGGTGGAGGTGGAGAGTGCCATGACGAATTAATTAGAATTATTGAGCGGAAGAAACACCTCAGGGGGCCCACACCCTGGCCAGGAGGGCGGGGGCGTGCCCACCCCTACTAGGCGCGCCCCCTGTCTCCTGGGCCCCTTGGTGGCCCCCCGATGTCCATCTTCTACTATATGAAGGCTTTTACCCTGGAAAAAATTGTGGTCAAGCTTACGGGACGAAACTCCGCAACCACAAGGCAGAACCTTGGCGGAACCAATCTAGAGTTTCGGCAGAGCCGTTCTGCCGGGGACACTTCCCTCCGGGAGGGGGAAATCATTGCCATCGTCATCACCAACGATCCTCTCATCGGGAGGGGGTCAATCTCCATCAACATCTTCACCAGCACCATCTCCTCTCAAAACCCTAGTTCATCTCTTGTATTCAGTGTTCTATCAAAACCACAAATTGGTACCTGTGGGTTGCTAGTAGTGTTGATTACTCCTTGTAGTTGATGCTAATTGGTTTACTTGGTGGAAGATCATATGTTCAGATCCTTAATGCATATTATTACTCCTCTGATTATGAACATGAATATCCTTTGTGAGTAGTTACGTTTGTTCCTGAGGACATGGGTGAAGTCTTGCTATTAGTAGTCATGTGAATTTGGTATTCGTTCGATATTTTGATGAGATGTATGTTGTCTCTCCTCTAGTGGTGTTATGTGAATGTCGACTACATGACACTTCACCATTATTTGGGCCTAGAGGAAGGCATATGGTAGTAATAAGTAGATGATGGGTTGCTAGAGTGACAGAAGCTTAAACCCTAGTTTATGTGTTGCTTCGTTTGGGGCTGATTTGGATCCATATGTTTAATGTTGTGGTTAGGTTTACCTTAATACTTCTTTTTCTAGTTGCGGATGCTTGAAATAGGGGTTAATCATAAGTGGGATGCTTGTCCAAGTATGGGCAGTACCCAAGCACCGGTCCACCCACATATCAAATTATCAAAGTACCGAACGCGAATCATATGAGCGTGATGAAAACTAGCTTGACAATAATTCCCATGTGTCCTCAGGAGCTCTTTTCTCATTATAAGAAATTGTCCAGGCTTATCCTTTGCTACAAAAAGGATTGGGCCACCTTTCTGCACTTTATTTACTTTCATTGCTTGTTACACGTTACAATTTATCTTATCACAAAACTATCTGTTACCTACAATTTTAGTGCTTGCAGAGAAAACCTTACTGAAAACCGCTTATCATTTCCTTCTGCTCCTCGTTGGGTTCGACACTTTTACTTATCGAAAGGACTACGATAGATCCTCTACACTTGTGGGTCATCAAGACTCTTTTCTGGCACCGTTGATGGGGAGTGTAGCGCTTTTGGTGAGTGGAACTTGGTAAGGAAACATTTATATAGTGTGCTAAAATTTTCTGTTACTTGTCACTATGGAAACTAATCCTTTGAGGGGCTTGTTCGGGGTATCTTCACCCCGACTAGAAGAGCAATGAGTTGCTCCTCAACCTACTGAACTTTTTGAAAATATTTACTTTGAGATTCCTTCGGGTATGATAGAGAAACTGCTAGCTAATCCATTTGTAGGAGATGAAACATTGCATCCCAATTTACACCTTATCTTTGTGGATGAAGTTTGTGGATTATTTAAGCTTGCAGGTATTCCCGATGATGTTGTCAAAAGGAAGGTATTCCCTTTATCTTTGAAGGGAGATGCGTTGACATGGTATAGGCTATGTGATGATACGAGATCTTGGAATTATAAACGATTGAAGTTGGAATTTCACCAGAAGTTCTATCCTATGCATCTTGTTCATCGTGATCGTAATTACATATATAATTTCTGGCCTCGCGAAGGAGAAAACATCGCTCAAGCTTGGGGGAGGCTTAAGTCAATGTTATATTCATGCCCCAATCATGATCTCTCCAGAGAAATGATTATTCAAAAATTTTATGCTCGGCTTTCTCTTAATGATCGCAACCTGCTCAATACTTCCTGTGTTGGTTCTTATATGCTGAAGACTATTGATTTCAAATGGGACTTATTGGAAAGAATTAAACACAACTCTGAAGATTGGGGTTCCGACGATGGTAAGGAGTCAGGTATGACACCTAAGTTTGATTGTGTTAAATCTTTTATGGATACTGATGCTTTTCGTGGATTTAGCGCTAAATATGGACTTGACTCTGAGATAGTAGCTTCTTTCTGTGAATCTTTTGCTACTCACGTTGATCTCCCTAAGGAGAAGTGATTTAAATATAATCCTCCCATTGAAGTAAAAGTAGTTGCACCTATTACAGTTGAAGAAAAGACTGTCACCTATAGTGATCCTATTGTTCCTACTACTTATGTTGAGAAACCTCCTTTTCCTGTTAGGATAAAGGATCATGCTAAAACTTCGGCTGTTGTTTGTAAGAGTAATACTAGGCCTTATACACCTCCTGAGCAAATCAAAGTTGAACCTAGTATTGCTATGGTTAAAGATCTCTTGGATGATGATTTAGATGGGCATGTTATTTATTTCTATGGTGAGACTGCTAATATTGCTAGACCAGATACTAAGATACATAGACCTGTTGTAGGCGTGCCTGTTATTTCTGTTAAAATAGGAGATCATTGTTATCATGGCTTATGTGATATGGGTGCTAGTGCTAGTGCAATACCCTATGACTTATATAAAGAAATTATGCACGACATTGCACCTGTTGAATTGGAAGACATTGATGTTACTATTAAGCTTGCTAATAGGGATACCATTAAACCAGTTGGGATTGTTAGAGATGTTGAAGTCTTGTGTGGGAAGGTTAAATATCCTGCTGATTTTCTTGTTCTTGGTTCCCCACAAGATGACTTTTGTCCCATTATTTTTGGTAGACCCTTCTTGAATACAGTTAATGCTAAGATTGATTGTGAAAAGGATACTGTTACAATTGGCTTAGAGGGTATGTCTCATGAGTTTAATTTTGCTAAGTTTCGTAGGCAACCTCGTGATAGAGAACCACCTAGTAAGGATGAAATTATTGGTCTTGCTTCTATTGTCGTGCCTCCTACTGATCGGTTAGAACAATATTTGCTTGACCATGAAAATGATATGTTTATGAAGGAAAGAAGGGAAATAGATGAAGTGTTCCTTAAACAGGAACCTATGCTGAAACACAACCTTCCCGTTGAAATTCTTAGGGATTCCCCTCCACCCAAGGGTGACCCCATGTTTGAACTCAAACCATTACCTGATAATCTTAAGTATGCTTATCTTGATGAAAAGAAAATATATCTTGTTATTATTAGTGCTAACCTTTCAGAGCAAGAAGAAGAAAGATTATTGAAAACTCTGAAGAAGCACCGTGCTACTATTGGATATACTCTGGATGATCTTAAGGGCATTAGTTCCACGTTATGCCAACACAAAATTACAGTGGAGAAAGATGCCAAACCAGTTAGAGATCCTCAATGAAGACTGAATGCCAAGATGAAAGAAGTGGTAAGAAAGGAGATATTAAAGCTCCTTGAGGCAGGTATAATTTATCCCGTTGCTGATAGTGATTGGGTAAGCCCTGTCCATTGTGTTCCTAAAAAGGGAGGTATTACTGTCATTCCTAATGATAAAGATGAATTGATCCCGCAAAGAGTTATTACAGGTTATAGGATGGTAATTGATTTCTGTAAATTAAATAAAGCTACTAAGAAAGATCATTACCCTTTACCTTTTATTGATCAAATGCTAGAAAGGCTATCCAAACAAACACATTTCTGCTTTCTAGATGGTTATTCTGGCTTCTCTCAAATACCTGTGTCAGTGGGGGATCAATCAAAAACTACCTTTACTTGCCCTTTCGGTACTTTTGCTTATAGACGTACGCCTTTTGGTTTATGTAATGCACCTGCTACCTTTCAAAGATGCATGATGGCTATATTCTCTGACTTCTGTGAAAAGATTTGTGAGGTATTCATGGATGATTTCTCCGTTTATGGAGCCTCTTTTGATGATTGCTTGAGCAACCTTGATCGAGTTTTGCAGAGATGCGAAGACACTAGTCTCGTTTTGAATTGGGAAAGGTGTCACTTTATGGTTAATGAAGGCATTATCTTGGGGCATAAGATCTCCGAGAGAGGTATTGAAGTTGATAAAGCCAAAGTTGATGCTATTGAAAAGATGCCATGTCCCAAGGACATGAAAGGTATAAGAAGTTTCCTTGGTCATGCCGATTTTTGTAGGAGGTTCATTAAGGACTTCTCTAAAATCTCTAGGCCTCTGACTATTTTATTACAAAATGATATTCCTTTTGTCTTTGATGATGACTATGTAGAAGCATTTGAAATACTTAAGAAAGCTTTGATCACTGCACCTATTGTTCAGCCACCTGATTGCAATTTACCTTTTCAAATTCTGTGTGATGCTAGTGATTATGCTGTAGGAGCTGTCCTAGGGCAAAGAGTCGATAAGAAATTGAATGTTATCCAGTATGCTAGTAAGACTCTTGATACTGCCTGGAGAAATTATGCTACTACTGAAAAAGAGTTCTTAGTAGTTGTGTTTGCATGTGATAAGTTTAGACCTTACATTGTTGATTCCAAAGTTACTATTCACACTAATCATGCTGCTATTAAATATATTATGGAAGAGAAAGATGCTAAGCCTAGACTCATTAGATGGGTTCTCTTGCTCCAAGAATTTGATTTGCATATTATTGATAGAAAGGGAGCTGAGAACCCCGTTGCAGACAACTTGTCTAGGTTAGAGAATGTTCTTGATGACCCACTGCCTATTGATGATAGCTTTCCTGATGAACAATTAGCGGCCATTAATGCTTCTCGTACTTCTCCTTGGTATGTTGATTATGCTAATTACATTCTAGCTAAGTTTATACCTCCTAGTTTCACATAACAGCAAAAGAAAAGGTTCTTTTATGATTTAAGGCATTACTTCTAGGATGACCCACACCTTTATAAAGAAGGAGTAGATGGTGTTATTAGACGTTGTGTACCTGAGCATGAATAGGAATAGATCCTACGCAAGTGTCACTCTGAATCATATGGAGGACACCACGCGGGAGACAGAACTGCACACAAGGCATTGCAATCCGGTTTTTGTTGGCCTACTCTCTTCAAAGATGCTCGTAAGTTTGTCTTATCTTGTGATTAATGTCAAAGAATTGGTAATATTAGTAGACGTCAAGAAATACCTATGAATTATTCTCTTGTTATTGAACCGTTTGATGTTTGGGGCTTTGATTATATGGGACCCTTTCCTGCCTCTAATGGTTATACACATATTTTAGTTGCTGTTGATTATGTTACTAAGTGGGTAGAAGCTATTCCAACTAGTAGTGATGATCACAACACTTCTATTAAAATGCTTAAATAAGTTATTTTTCCGAGGTTTGGAGTCCCTAGATATCTTATGACTAATGGTGGTTCACATTTTATTCATGGTGCTTTCTGTAAGATGCTTGCTAAGTATGATGTTAACCATAGAATCGCATCTCCTTATCACCCGCAGTCTAGTGGTCAAGTAGAATTGAGCAATAGAGAGCTCAAATTAATTTTGCAAAAGACTGTCAATAGATCTAGAAAGAATTGGTCCAAAAACATGATGATGCTTTATGGGCCTAGAGAACTGCTTATAAAAATCCTATGGGTATGTCTCCATATAAGATGGTTTATGGAAAAGCGTGTCATTTACCACTTGAACTTGAACATAAAGCATATTGGGCTATTAAAGAGCTCAACTATGACTTCAAACTTGCCGGTGAGAAGAGGTTGTTTGATATTAGCTCACTTGATGAATGGAGAACCCAAGCCTATGAGAATGCCAAGCTATTCAAAGAAAAAGTCAAACGTTGGCATGATAAAAGGATACAAAAGCATGAGTTTAACATAGGTGATTATGTGTTATTATTCAACTCTCGCTTAAGATTTTTTGCAGGAAAACTTCTCTCTAAATGGGAAGGTCCTTACGTTATCGAGGAGGTCTACCGTTCTGGTGCCATAAAAATCAACAACTTCAAAGGCACAAGTCCGAGGGTGGTGAACGGTCAAAGAATTAAACATTTTATCTCAGGTAATCCTATCAATGTTGAAACTAATATTATTGAAACCGTAACCCCGGAGGAATACATAAGGGACACTTTCCAGAATGTTCCAGACTCCGAAAAGGAATAGGTATGTAGTACGGTAAGTAAACCGACTCCATAACAATTCTAATGGCAATTTTTATCAGTTTTGGAATATTTAAGAATTTTAGGAAGAAAGAAATAGTCTGAGAGGGACACGAGGCCTCCATGAGGGTGGAGGGCGCGCTCCCCTGTCTCGTGGACACCTCGTGTGCCTCCCAGACTCCATTTTCTTGCATGTTACGTATTTTGGTCGGTAAAATTCATTATATAATCTCCCGAAAGTTTTGACTATCGTATCACGCAAATATCCTCTGTTTTCGTTTCGAGCTATTCCTGTTGCAGATTAAGAGCAAGATGTCTTCCCAAGAGTCAGTCGGGGAGAGCCGAGTGTCTCACCCAACACCAGGACCAAGAGCAAATAGTGATGCTTATCACTTTGGCCCATCAACGGAGGATGAGATGGAGGCCGACTTGAAAAGGATAGATGCCATGGAGGAAGATCAAGAAGTTACCTCTCGTCTCCAAGCAGAATTCATGATGGGGGAACTACAGAGCTCGGCTATTCCAAATTCGGTTATCCCTTCCAACTTTAGATTTCTTTCTTATGAAAATATGAAAAAGAGCGTCACTTGTTCTCCAGAAGCTATGCAGCATCCTTGGGTAAAGGGAGCTTTAGCCGTTACGGGCAAGCTCCGCAAAGAAGTTATGGACCTCAAACAACAAATCAATAAGCTCGAGGAAGAGAACCATATCCTGAGGGGTATCATCGCCAAAAAGATCATAACACCAACCGTGAAGAAGGAAACATAATTACAGGGGTATGGGCACTCCCCTTGGCAACTGCCAAGCTTGGGGGAGGTGCCCTGGTATCGTATCACCATCACACTTCTGTCTTTACCGTTTTATTTAGTTCGATCCTTTTAGTATTATATTGATCTAGTAGATTGAAGTTTTGATATCAAGTAGTTTTGAGTTTTGCTTTGTGATCTCTTTATGTAATCGAGTCCATAAGCTATCTATAATAAATATTAGTGTTGAGTCAAGGGCTTTGCTATGTTGCTATGATCTTGAGAAAGTAGAAAGAATAATAGAGTTCAGATTGATCTTATGGTTAGTGATGACTTCACACATAGAAAGTATGAGGCATAAAAGTTGTTGAGAGTTGATGAACGTAGTTTTGGTCATCGTTGCAATTAATAGGAAGTAATAAGAAAAGAGGGGTTTCACATACAAACATACTATCTTGGACATCTTTTATGATTGTGAAGCACTCATTAAGTATGACATGCTAAAAGAGTTGACGTTGGACAAGGAAGACAACGTAATGGTTTATGTTCTCTCACATCTCAGTTAAAGTATATTGTCATTGACCTTCCAAACATGTTGAGCTTGCCTTTCCCCCTCATGCTAGCCAAATTCCTTGCACTAAGTAGAGATACTACTTGTGCTTCCAATTATCCTTAAGCCCAGTTTTCCCATGAGAGTCCATCATACCTACCCATGGATTGAGTAAGATCCTTCAAGTAAGTTGTCATGTCGCAGGCAATAAAAATTGCTATCTAAATATGTATGAATTATTAGTGCAGAGAAAATAAGCTTTATACGATCTTGTTGTGGAAGCAATAAAAGCGACGGACTGCATAATAAAGGTCCACATACAAGGGGCAATATAAAGTGACATTTTTTTGCATTAAGATTTTGTGCATCCAACCCTAAAAGCACATGACAACCTCTGCTTCCCTCTGTGAAGGGCCTATCTTTTACTTTGTGTTTTTACTTTATGCTTGAGTCAAGGTGATCCTCACCTTTCCCTTTTTCATTGTATCCTTTAGCAAGCTCCTCGTGTTTGAAATATCATGATATATATATATATATATATATATATATATATATATATCCAATTGGATGTAAGTTAGCATGGGCTATTATTGTTGGCATCACCTAATGGTTAATACGTTGGGAGGCAACACAATAAGCCCCTATCTTTCTCAGTGTCCGGCTGAAACTCTATAACCACAAGTACCGCGTGAGTGTTAGCAATTGTAGAAGACTACATGATAGTTGAGTGTGTGGACTTATTGAAAAGCTCTATTCTTGACTCTTTCTGATGTTATGATAAATTGCAATTGCTTTAATGACTGAGATTATAGTTTGTTAGCTTCCAATGAAGTTTCTGAACCATGCTTGACATTGTGAACTGATTGTTACTTGAGCATAAGAAATCATATGATAAAATCTATTTATGTTGCCATTATAAGAATGATCATGATGCCCTCATGTCCGTATTTTATTTTTATCGACACCTCTATCTCTAAACATGTGGACATATTTTTTGATTTCGGCTTCCACTTGAGGACAAGCGAGGTCTAAGCTTGGGGGAGTTGATACGTCCATTTTGCATCATGCTTTTATATCAATATTTATTGCATTATGGGTTGTTATTACACATTATATCTCAATACTTATGGCTATTCTCTCTTATTTTAGAAGGTTTACCATGAAGAGGGGGAATGTCGGCAGCTGGAATTCTGGTTGGAAAAGGAGCAAACATTGGAAACCTATTCTGCATTGCTCCAAAAATCCTAAAACTCCACGAAACTTATTATTGGAATTAATAAGAATTATTGCACGGAAGAAACACCTCAGGGGGCCCACACCCTGGCCAAGAGGGTGGGGGGCGCACCCACCCCTCCTGGGCGCGCCCCCTGTCTCCTGGGCCCCCTGGTGCCCCCCCCCCCCCCCCCCGGTGTCCATATTCTACTATATGAAGGATTTTACCCTGGAAAAAATCATGGGCAAGCTTACGGGACGAAACTCTGCCGCCACGAGGCAGAACCTTGGCGGAACCAATCTAGAGCTCCAGCAGAGCTGTTCTGCCGGGGACACTTCCCTCCGGGAGGGGGAAATCATAACCATCATCATCACCAACGATCCTCTCATCGGGAGGGGGTCAATCTCCATCAACATCTTCACCAGCACCATCTCCTCTCAAAACCCTAGTTCATCTCTTGTATCCAATCTTGTATCAAAACCACAAATTGGTACCTGTGGGTTGCTAGTAGTGTTGATTACTCCTTGTAGTTGATGCTAATTGGTTTACTTGGTGGAAGATCATATGTTCAGATCCTTAATGCATATTATTACTCCTCTGATTATGAACATGAATATGCTTTGTGAGTAGTTACGTTTGTTCTTGAGGACATGGGTGAAGTCTTGCTATTAGTAGTCATGTGAATTTGGTATTCGTTCGATATTTTGATGAGATGTATGTTGTCTCTCCTGTAGTGGTGTTATGTGAATGTCGACTACATGACACTTCACCATTATTTGGGCCTAGAGGAAGGCATATGGAAGTAATAAGTAGATGATGGGTTGCTAGAGTGACAGAAGCTTAAACCCTAGTTTATGCGTTGCTTCGTTAGGGGCTGATTTGGATCCATATGCTTAATGTTGTGGTTAGGTTTACCTTAATACTTCTTTTGTAGTTGCGGATGCTTGCAATAGGGGTTAATCATAAGTGGGATGCTTGTCCAAGTAAGGGCAGTACCCAAGCACTGGTCCACCCACATATCAAATTATCAAAGTACAGAACACAAATCATATGAGAATGATGAAAACTAGCTTGACGATAATTCCCATGTGTCCTCGGAGCTCTTTTCTCATTATAAGAAATTGTCCAGGCTTATCCTTTGCTACAAAAAGGATTGGGCCACCTTGCTGCACCTTATTTACTTTCATTGCTTGTTAATCGTTACAATTTATCTTCTCACAAAACTATCTGTTACCTACAATTTCAGTGCTTGCAGAGAAAACCTTACTGAAAACCGGTTATCATTTCCTTCTGCTCCTCGTTGGGTTCGACACTCTTACTTCTCGAAAGGACTACGATCGATCCCCTACACTTGTGGGTCATCAATGATGATTTCATCAATCACTCACAATTGTATACTGATGACCCACAAGTATAGGGGATCAATTGTAGCTCTTTTCGATAAGTAAGAGTGTCGAACCCAACGAGGAGCAGAAGGAAATGACAAGTGGTTTTCAGCAAGGTAGTTTCTACAAGTGCTGAAATTGTAAGTAGCGGAGTAGTTTGATAGCAAGATAATTTGTAACGAGCAAGTAACGATATTAGTAACAAAAGTGAAGCAAGGTATCCCTATCCTTTTGAGGCAAAGTACAGGACAAAATGGTCTCTTATGATAAGCAAAGCGTTCTTGAGGGTACACGAGAATTTCATCTAGTCACTTTCATCATGTTGGTTCGATTTGTGTTCACTACTTTGATAATTTGATATGTGGGTGGACCGGTTCTTAGGTGATGTTCTTACTTTAACAAACCTCCTACTTATGATAACCCTCCCACAAGCATCCGCAACTACGAGAAAAGTATTAAGAATAAATTCTAACCATAGCATTAAACTTTTGGATCCAATCGGTCCCTTACGGAATAGCGCATAAACTGGGGTTTAAGCTTCTGTCACTCTCGCAACCCATCATCTAATTTCTAATCCACAATGCATTCCCTTAGGCCCAAATATCGTGAAGTGTCATGTAGTCGACGTTCACATGACACCACTAAGGGAATCACAACATACATACTATCAAAATATCGAACACATATCAAGTTCACATGATTACTTGCAACATGATTTCTCCCGTGACCTCAAGAACAAAACTAACTACTCACAAATGATAATCATGCTCAAGATCAGAGGGGTATTAAATAGCATATTGGATTTGAACATATAATCTTCCACCAAATAAACCATATAGTAATCAACTACAAGATGTAATCAACACTACTAGTCACTGATACGTCTCCAACGTATCTATAATTCTTGATTGTTCCATGCTATTATATTACCCGTTTTGGATGTTTATGGTCTTTACTTTACACTCATATGATTTTTGGGACTAAACTACTAACTGGAGGCCCAGCCCGAATTGCTGTTTTTTTGCCTATTTTAGTGTTTTGAAGAAAAGGAATATCAAACGGAGTCCAAACGAAACCTTCGGGAGCGATCTTTTTGGAACAAACGCAATCCAGGAGACTTGGAGTGGATGTCAAGAAGCAGCCGAGGCGGCCACGAGGCAGGAGGGCGCGCCCCCACCCTCGTGGGCCCCTCGTGGGCCCCTCATGTCTCCCCTGACCTATATCCTTCACCTATATATACCTCCATACCCTGAAAACATCCAGGCGCACCATGAAAAACTATTTCCACTGCCGCAACCTTCTGTATCCGCGAGATCACATCTTGGAGCCTTCGCCGACGCTCCGTCGGAGGGGGAATCGACCACGGAGGGCTTGTACATCAACACCATAGCCGTTCCGATGAGTTGTGAGTAGTTTACCACAGACATTCGGGTCCATAGTTATTAGCTAGATGGCTTCTTCTCTCTCTTTGAATCTCAATACAAAGTTCTCCTCGATCTTCTTGGAGATCTATTCAATGTAACTCTTTTTGCGGTGTGTTTGTTGAGATCCGATGAATTGTGGGTTTATGATCAAGTTTATCTATGAGAAATATTTGAATCTCCTCTGAATTCTTTTATGTATGATTGGTTATCTTTGCAAGTCTCTTTGAATTATCACTTTGGTTTGGCCTACTAGATTGATCTTTCTTACAATGGGAGAAGTGCTTAGCTTTGGGTGCAATCTTGCGGTGTCCTTTCCTAGTGATAGCAGGGGCAGCAAGGCACGTATTGTATTGTTGCCATCGAGGATAAAAAGATGGGGTTTATACCATATTACTTGAGTTTATCCCTCTACATCATGTTATCTTTCTTAATGCGTTACTCTGTTCTTCATGAACTTAATACTCTAGATGCAGGTAGGAGTCGGTCGATGTGCGGAGTAATAGTAGTAGATGCAGGCAGGAGTCGGTCTACTTATTGCGGATGTGATGCCTATATACATGATCATGCCTCGATATCCTCATAACTATGCACTTTTCTATCAATTGCTCAACAGTAATTTGTTCACCCACCATAATACTTATGCTATCTTGAGAGAAGCCACTAGTGAAATCTATGGCCCCCGGGTCTATATTTTATCATATAAGTTTCCCATCTATCTTATCATATTATATCATAAAATTACCAAAAATATTTATCTTATCATATTATCTCTATCATATCTCACTTTTGCAAGTTACCGTGAAGGGATTGACAACCCCTTTATCGTGTTGGTTGTGAGGTTCTTATTTGTTTGTGTAGGTACGAGGGACTTCTGTGGAGCCTCCTACTAGATTGATACCTTGGTTCTCAAAAACTAAGGGAAATACTTACGCTACTTTGTTGCATCAGCCTATCCTCTTCAAGGGAAAACCAACGTAGTGCTCAAGAGGTAGCAAGAAGGATTCTTGGCGCCATTGCCGGGGAGGTCTTCGCTCAAGTCAAGGCATACCAAGTACCCATCAGAAAATCATCTCCCTCGCATTACATTATTTGCCATTTTCCTCTTGTTTTCCTCTCCCCCACTTCACCCTTGCTGTTTTATTCGCCCTCTCTTTTCCGTTCGCCTCTCTTTTTCGCTTGCCTCTTGTGTGCTTGTGTGTTGGATTGCTTGTCACGATGGCTCAAGATAATACTAAATTGTGTGACTTTTCCAATACCAACAATAATGATTTCCTTAGCACTCCGATTGCTCCTATTAATGATGCTGAATCTTGTGAAATCAATGCTGCTTTGTTGAATCTTGTTATGAAAGATCAATCCGGCCTTCCTAGTGAAGATGCCGCTACTCATCTAAACAATTTTGTTGATTTGTGTGATATGCAAAAGAAGAAAGACACGGATAATGATATTGTTAAATTGAAGTTATTTCTGTTTTCACTTAGAAATCGTGCTAAAACTTGGTTTTCATCTTTGCCTAAAAATAGTATTGATTCATGGAATAACTATTTTCCTCCCTATAAGATCATCTCTCTTAGAAACGATATTGTGAATTTTAAGCAACTTGATCATGAGCATGTTGCCCAATCTTGGGAAAGAATGAAATTAATGATTCGAAGTTGCCCTACACATGGTTTGAATTTATGGATGATCATACAAAAATTTATGCCGGATTGAATTTTGCTTCTAGAAATCTTTTAGATTCGGCCGCGGGAGGCACTTTTATGGAAATAACTCTAGGAGAAGCTACTAAACTCCTAGATAATATTATGGTTAATTATTCTCAATGGCACACCAAAAGATCTACTAGTGAAAAAGTTCATGCGATAGAAGAAATTAATGTTTTGAGTGGAAAGATGGGTGAACTTACAAAATTGTTTGCTACTAAGAGTGCCCCTATGGATCCTAATGATATGCCTTTGTCTACTTTGATTGATAATAATAATGAATCTATGGATGTGAATGTTTTTGGTAGGAATAATTTTGGTAACAATGCTTATAGAGGAAACTTTAATCCTAGGTCGTTTCCTAGTAATTCCTCTAATAATTATGGTAATTCCTACAACAACTCTTATGTAAATTTCAATAAGATGCCCTCTGATTTTGAGAAAAGTGTTAAAGAATTTATGATCTCTCAAAAGAATTTCAATGCTTTGCTTGACGAAAAATTGCTTAAAGTTGATGAATTGGCTAGGAACATGGATAGAATTTCTCTTGATGTTGATTCTTTGAAACTTAGATCTATTACATGTAAGCATGATATCAATGAGTCTCTCAAAGCCATTAGAATTTCCATTGATGAGTGCAAAGAAAGAACCGCTAGGATGCATGCTAAGAAAGATTGCTTTGTGAAAGCGTGTTCTTCTAGTTTCCATGAAAATAATGATGAAGATCTAAACCTGATTGATGCGTCTCCTATTAAATCTTTCTTCTGTAATATGAATCATGATAATGATGGGACAGGAGATGAGTCAACTTTAGTTAAAAGGCGTCCCAATGAGTCGGAGTTTTTAGATCTTGATGCTAAATTTGGTAAAAGTGGGATTGGAGAGGTCAAAACTTTACATAGCAATGAACCCACTATTTTGGATTACAAGGAATTTAATTATGATAATTGTTCTTTAATAGATTGTATTTCCTTGTTGCAATCCGTGTTTAATTCTCCTCATGCTTATAGTCAAAATAAAGCTTTTACCAAACATATCGTTGATGCTTTGATGCAATCTTATGAGGAAAAACTTGAATTGGAAGTTTCTATCCCTAGAAAACTTTATGATGAGTGGGAACCTACTATTAAAATTAAAATTAAAGGTCATGAATGATATGCTTTGTATTATTTGGGTGCTAGTGTTTCCACGATTCCAAAAACTCTATGTGATGTGCTAGGTTTTCGTGATTTTGATGATTGCTCTTTGAACTTCCACCTTGCGGATTCCACTATTAAGAAACCTATGGGAAGGATTAATGATGTTATTATTGTTGCAAATAGGAATTATTTGCCCGTATATTTCATTGTTCTTGATATAGATTGCAATCTTTCATGTCCAATTATTCTTGGTACACCTTTCCTTAGAACGGTTGGTACAATTATTGATATGAAGGAAGGGAATATTAGATTCCAATTTACATTAAGTAAAGGCATGGAACACTTTCCTAGAAAGAAAATCAAATTACCTTATGAATCTATTATGCGAGCCACTTATGAATTGAATACCAAAGATGGCAATACTTAGATCTATTCTCGCTTTTATGCCTAGCTAGGGGCGTTAAACGATAGCGCTTGTTGAGAGGCAACCCAATTTTATTTTTGTTCCTTGCTTTTTGCTTCTATTTAGTAATAAATAATTCATATAGCCTCTGTTTAGATGTGGTTTTATGTTTTAATTAGTGTTTGTGTCAAGTATAACCTATAGGATCATCTTGGGTGATAGTTAATTTGATTCTGCTGAAAAACAGAAACTTTTGCACGCACGAGAGTAATTTTAATAAATCACAGAAACGTGATTTTTAGTTGATTCTTTTTGAAGTAGATCAATAGACAAATTTCCTGGGGCTTCCTATTTTTGTAGGAGTTTTAGAGTTCCAGAAGTATTCGAAAGTTACAGCTTGCTACAGACTGTTCTATTTTTGACAGATTCTGTTTTTCGTGTGTTGTTTGCTTATTTTGATGCATCTATGGCTTGTATCGGGGGGTATGAACCATAGAGAAGTTGGAATACAGTAGGTTTAACACCAATATAAATAAAGAATTAGTTCATTACAGTACCTTATGTGGTGGTTTTTCTTTCTTGCACTAACGTAGCTCATGAGATTTCCTGTTGAGTTTTGTGTTGTGAAGTTTTCAAGTTTTGGGTAAAGATTTGATGGACTATGGAATAAGGAGTGGCAAGAGCCTAAGATTGGGGATGCCCATGGCACCCCAAGATAATCTAAGGACAACCAAAAGCCTAATCTTGGGGATGCCCCGGAAGGCATCTCCTCTTTCGTATTCGTTTATCGGTAACTTTACTTGGAGCTATATTTTTATTCACCACATGATATGTGTTTTGCTTGGAGCGTCTTGTATGATATGAGTCTTTGCTTTTTAGTTTACCACAATCATCCTTTCTGTACACACCTTTTGGGAGAGACACACATGATTTGAGATTTATTAGAATACTCTATGCGCTTCACTTATATCTTTTGAGCTAGATAGGTTTTGCTATAGTTCTTCACTTATACTTTTTAGAGCACGGCGGTGGCTTGATTTTGTAGGAATTATTGATCTCTCCTTCTTCACCTATATTATTTTGAGAGTCTTTTACAACAGCATGGTATTTGCTATGGTTATAAAATTGGTCCTAGAATGATGGGCATCCAAGTTGGGTATAATAAAAACTATCATAGGAAGTGAATTGGATGCTATGATCAATTTGATGCTTGATAATTGTTTAGAGATATAAAGGTGGTAATGTTAGAGTCATGCTAGTTGGATAATAATGAAATTGAGGAATACTTGTGTTGAAGTTGGCAAGTCCCGTAGCATGCACGTATGGTAAAAGTTGTGTAACAAATTTATTGCATGGGGTGCTCTTTTGATTGCCCTCCTTATGTGTGGAGGTCGGGGGCGCGCGATGGTTAACTCCTACCAACCTCCCCCCTAGGAGCATGTGTAGTAGTACTTTGCTTCGAGGGCTAATAAAACTTTTGCAATAAGTATATGAGTTCTTTATCACTAATGTGAGTCCATGTAGTATACGCACTCTTACCCTTCCATCATTGCTAGCCTCTTCGGTACCGTGCATTGCCCTTTCTCACCTTGAGAGTTGGTGCAAACTTCGCCAGTGCATCCAAACCCCATGATACGATACGCTCTATCACACATAAACCTCCTTATATCTTCCTCAAAACAGCCACCATACCTACCTATTATGGCATTTCCATAGCCATTCCGAGATATATTGCCATGCAACTTTCCACCGTTCCGTTTATTATGACACGCTCCATCATTGTCATATTGCTTTTGCATGATCATGTAGTTTACATCGTATTTGTGGCAAGGACATTGTTTTCATACATGTCACTCTTTATTCATTGCCCATCCCGGTACACCGCCGGAGGCATTCATATAGAGTCATATCTTGTTCTAGTTTCGAGTTGTAATTCATGAGTTGTAAATAAATAGAAGTGTGATGATCATCATTATTAGAGCATTGTCCCTTATAAAAAAACAAAGGCCAAATAAAAAAAGGCCAATGAAAAAAAGGCCAAATAAAAAAGAAAGGCCCAAAAAAAGGGAAAAAAATAAAAAAGGGGACAATGTTACTATCCTTTTCCACACTTGTGCTTCAAAGTAGCACCATGTTCTCCATATAGAGAGTCTCTTATGTTGTCACTTTCATATACTAGTGGGAATTTTTTATTATAGAACTTGGCTTGTATATTCCAACGATGGGCTTCCTCAAAATGCCCTAGGTCTTCGTGAGCAAGCAAGTTGGATGCACACCCACTTATTTTCTTTTATTCAGCTTTCATACATTTATAGCTCTAGTGCATCCGTTGCATGGCAATCCCTACTCCTCATGTTGACATCAATTGATGGGCATGTCCATAGCCCGTTGATTAGCCTCGTCAATGTGAGACTTTCTCTTTTTTGTCTTCTCCACACAACCTACATCATCATATTCTATTCCACCCATAGTGTTATATCCATGGCCCACAACTTTCTTTAGCCATGTTATTTTGAGAAGACATGATTCCTTTGTTAGTATGCTTGAAGTATTACTATTTCTTATGTCAATATGAACTTTTATTTGAATCATTTGGATCTGAACATTCATGCCACAATAAAGAAAATTACATTGAGAAATATGCTAGCTAGCATTCCACATCAAAAAAAATGTTTTTCTCATTTACCTACTCGAGGACGAGCAGGAATTAAGCTTGGGGATGCTTGATACGTCTCCAACGTATCTATAACTTTTGATTGTTACATGCTATTATATTACCCGTTTTGGATGTTTATGGGCTTTACTTTACACTTTTATATTATTTTTGGGACTAACCTACTAACCGGAGGCCCAGCCCGAATTGCTGTTTTTTTGCCTATTTCAGTGTTTCGAAGAAAAGGAATATCAAACGGAGTCCAAACGGAATGAAACCTTCGGGAGCGATCTTCTTGGAACAAACGCAATCCAAGAGACTTGGAGTGGATGTCAGGAAGCAGCCGAGGCGGCCACGAGGCAGGAGGGCGCACCCTAGGGGGTGGGCACGCGCTCCACCCTCGTGGGCCCCTCATGGCTCCCCTGACCTACCTCCTTTGCCTATATATACCTCCATACCCTAAAAACATCCAGGAGCACCACGAAAAACTATTTCCACCGCCGTGCTACCTCTTGAACACTGCGTTGGATTTCCCCGAAGAGGAGAGGATGATGCAACAAAGTAGCGTAAGTATTTCCCTCAGTTTTTGAGAACCAAGGTATCAATCCAGTAGGAGACCACACACAAGTCCCTCGTACCTACACAAAACGATAGCAACTCGCAACCAACACTTAGGGGTTGTCAATCCCTTCATGGTCACTTATGAGAGTGAGATCTGATAGAGATAATATTTTTGGTATTTTTGATAGATAGATGCAAAGTAAAAAGTAAAAGGCAAAGTAAAACAAAGCAAGTAAATAAAATGATAGAGATTGATATGATGAGAATAGACCCGGGGGCCATAGGTTTCACTAGTGGCTTCTCTCAAGAGCATAGATATTCTATGGTGGGTGAACAAATTACTGTTGAGCAATTGGCAGAATTGAGCATAGTTATGAGTATATCTAGGCAATTATCATGTATATAGGCATCACGTCCAAAACAAGTAGATCAAAATGATTCTGCATCTACTACTATTACTCCACTCATCGACCGCTATCCAGCATGCATCTAGAGTATTAAGTTAAAAACAGAGTAACGCCTTAAGCAAGATGACATGATGTAGAGGGATAAATTCATGCAATATGATAAAAAAACATCTTGTTATCCTCGATGGCAACAATACAAAATGTGCCTTGCAACTCCTTTTGTCACTAAGTAAGGACACCGCAAGATTGAACCCAAAGCTAAGCACTTCTCCCATTGCAAGAACTACCAATCTAGTTGGCCAAACCAAAAAGGATAATTCGAAGAGACTTGCAAAGATAACTCAATCATACATAAAATAATTCAGAGAAGAACCAAATATATTCCATAGATAATACTGGATCATAAACCCACAATTCATCGATCTCAACAAACACACCGCAAAAAGAAGATTACATCGAATAGATCTCCCCGAGAGAGGGGGAAAACATTGTATTGAGATCCAAAAAGAGAGAAGAAGCCATCTAGCTACTAGCTATGGACCCGAAGGTCTGAAGTAAACTACTCACACTTCATCGGAGGGGCTATGGTGATGATGTAGAAGCCCTCCATGGTGGATGCCCCCTCCGGCCACTACAAGAATTCTGTTAATACATGACGATCTGCGTCCGTCACAGACATGTGCAAAACCATCATGGAAGGTTACCCGTGATGGATCTTAAATCCGTCATGTATATCGCGTCATAATTTGACAACTGCACACTCCATGACGGATCATCCAAAACCGTCATGATCCATGACGGTCCTTGGCCGTCATGAATGGCACTTAACTAGCAAGCTCATAACGGCGTTAACATGTGTGCCACATCGGAATCTGACATGGATCTGACGTGGCAGCCCATGAAGTAATCGGCCCAATAAGAATTATGGCTCACTAAATTTTAGATTTATCTAAGTCAAACACTCATGTAGTAATCAGCCCAATTGGAATTTTGGCCCGTTAAATTTTAGGTCTTTCCAAGGCCCACTAAGTGCAATCTCACCCATCTCATTTCTCTTCCACGCTAATTCTGAACCAATACACATTTTCCAGAAGATGTATGCTCATGTCATTGTATAAAAAGAAAAAAAATTACACAAATAAACTGCACAAAACACTACACAAAAAACTTAGAAATACACATATTTCTGGAGTTACATCTGTCAAGGACCAGCAAAACACAAGAACTAAAAATACAAACAACCTGCACTAATTCTGTAAAGTGCATGGTCACTCCGCAGATTTCTTGATGCAGATCCGGCCATCCCCACCGAAGTCATCGGAGAAGATAGTCTAAAAAATATCCAAAGTAGAGAGGAAGATAGATCTATTGGGGCAGCTCATAGCCTGTTGCTGTCGACGGAGAATCCGGCAGTGAGTACTGTGTAGGCGACGGATGCGGGCCCCATCACGACGAAGGATGCTAGTGTCTCTACACGGCGCATCCCCGACGGCTGGCCCCGATGGCGGATCTGTACATCCCCGCCGTTCAGCACGCCAACGACGGGGTCGCTCGCTCCCTGCAGCGACATGGCGAGGACCTGCATCGACGAGACCGACACCACGTGCACTAGATCAGGATTTAGGGGCTGGATCGGTCGGTGGGGAGAGAAAGGGGCAGGGGAGGCAGTGAGGGAAGGGGATGGTGTTGGTTACCGTAGCGTGTATGGAGGGAGGACGCCAGTGGCCGCGTCGTGATCCGCCCACGGTTGCCGTTGACTCACGGATCTCGGCGGGATCTGGCTAGAGGAGAGGGCACTACGGCGGCGCAGTGCGTGTGCAGGCGGCACGCCGATTGAGGAGTAGCTGGGTACGGCGGGGAGGCGTCGGAACAGGAGGATTTTTGCGCGACGGGGAAGATCCAGGAGGGGAGGAGGTGGGTATGGCGGGCTTGTGGCATGGGAGGAAGGAGGTGGGGTTGGTGCGGTTGCTGGACGGCGTGGGGACGCTGGTCAGGTGCGAAGAGTGCGGGTGGGTGGGCTGAAGAACTGACGGGAAAGAGGGGATGTTTGCTACCCGTTGGATCTCTGAGGAGCAGACGGTTTAGATCTGCGATCCGAGGGAGGGGTTGTTCAACCAATCACAGCGCAAGTTTTCCCTCACACTGGATCGCCACATCAGCAGGGGCGGTTTACTTCCTTTTGAAAACAATCAGCAGCAAGCCGTCACGGTTTGGACAACGTTTAAGACAAAGCTAAGCCATACAAGTTGCTGACTCTGACGGTTTTATAGTGAATAAGTTAGACTATATGTTGATTCCCATATAGATGAAATTACCAAATTATATTCATTTTTTCTTTGAGTAAACATGAGTTAAGTTTTGGAGTCACATATTATATATGTATAATTGTTGTGTAGGAGTGCAAAGCTTTATTTATGTTCACAATCTATGCCACCACGATTTTCTTGGCCAACTGGTATTGAACTATTCAAGTAGGTGAGAGGTGCACGCCCCGATCCATGGCACACTTTCTTAACTAGTATAGCCGTCACACGCTAGTCTCTTAACCCAGGAGGTCTTGGGATCAAGTCTTGATTGCATGTTTATCATTAAAATATAAAACACATGATCTCCAGAAAAAGAAATACCATATGGGCTTCGTTTGGTTTCTAGGGACATTCGCATTTTGCTAATCGGTGACGGTTTCCGTGACGGACGAGAGACGACTGTCATCGATTGTGACGGATTTTCATAACGTCACCAGAAATCTGTCATGGATTAACAGGTTTCTTGTAGTGGGCGGAGCTCCGGAACAGGCCCCAAGATGGGATCTCGTGGATACAAAAGGTTGCGGCGGTGGAATTAGGTTTTTGGCTCCTGTTCTGAACGTTCGGGGATATGTAGGTATATATAGGAGGAAGGGGTACGTCGTGGAGTGTCGAGGGGCCCACGAGGTAGGGGTGCACCCAGGGGGCGCGCCCAGGGGGGCGCGCCCTCCACCCTCGTGACCGCCTCTGGCACTGCTTGGAGTAGGGTCTAAGTCTCCTGGATCACGTTCGGTTGGAAACTCACGATCCCGAAGGTTTCATTCTGTTTGGACTCTGTTTGATATTCTGTTTCTTCGAAATACTGAAAAAGGCAAAAAACAGCAATTCTGGGTTGGGCCTCCAGTTAATAGGTTAGTCCCAAAAGTGATATAAAAGTGGAAAATAAAGCCCAATATAGTCCAAAACAGTAGGTAAAGTAGCATGGAGCAATCAAAAATTATAGATACGTTGGAGACGTATCAGGCATCCCCAAGCTTAATTCCTTCTCGTCCTCGAGTACGTAAATGATAAAAAAAGAACTTTTGATGCGGAGTGATACTTTGGCATAATTTCAATGTAAATCTTCTTAATTGTGATATGAATATTCAGATCCGAAAGATTCAAGACAAAAGTTCATATTGACACAAAGATAATAATACTTCAAGCATACTAATCAAAGCAATCATGTCGTCTCAAAATAACATGGCAAAAGAAAGTTCATCCCTACAAAATCATATAGTTAGGCTATGCTTCATTTTTGTCACACAAAGATGTTCCCAACTTCTATACCCCCGATGACAAGCCAAGCAATTGTTTCATACTTAAATAATCTCAAACTTTTTCAACCTTCACGCAATACATGAGCGTGAGCCATGGATATAGCACTATGGGTGGAATAGAATATGATGATGGGGATTGTGTGGAGAAGACAAAAAAAGGAGAAAGTCTCACGTTGACGAGGCTAATCAATGGGCTATGGAGATTCCCATCAATTGATGTCAACATGAGGAGTAGGATTGCCATGTAACGGATGCACTAGAGCTATGAATGCTCAACGAAAGAAAACTAGTGGGTGTGCATCAAACTTGCTTGCTCATGAAGACCTAGGGCATTTGAGGAATCCCATCATTGGAATATACAAGCCAAGTTCTATAATGAAAAATTCCCACTAGTATAAAAAAGACAACTTATGAGACTCACTACATGAAGAACAAGGTGCTACTTTGAAGCACAATATATGAGACTCACTACATGAAGAACAAGGTGCTACTTTGAAGCACAAGTGTGGAAAAAGAGATAGTAGCATTGCCCTTTTCTTTTCCTTTTTTTGGCCTTTTTTGGCCTTTCTCTTTTTTTTTATTTTTTTTATTTGGGCAATGCTCTAATAATGATGATCATCACACTTCTATTGATTACAACATAAGGATTACAACTCAAAACTTAGAACAAGATATGACTCTATATGAATGCCTCCGGCGGTGTACCTAGATGGTGCAATGAATCAAGAGTGACATGTATGAAAAATAATGCATGGTGGATTTGCCAAAAATACGATGTCAACTACATGATCATGCAACAACAATATGACAAAAGTAATGTATGTAATGATGATGATGGTGGAAGTTGCATGGCAATATATCTCGGAATGGCTATGAAAATGCCATGATAGGTAGGTATGGTGGCTGTTTTGAGGAAGATATAAGGAGGTTTATGTGTGATAGAGCATATCGTATCACGGGGTTTGGATGCACCAGCGAAGTTTGCACCAACTCTCAAGGTGAGAAAGGACAATGCATGGTACCGAAGAGGCTAGCAAAGGTGGAAAGGTGAGAGTGCGTATAATCCATGGACTCAACATTAGTCAAAAGAACTCATATACTTATTGCAAAAATTTAGAAGTCATCAAAAATCAAGTACTGCGCGCATGCTCCTAGGGGGATAGATTGGTAGGAAAAGACCATCGCTCGTCCCCGACCGCCACTAATAAGGATGCACAAGCCAGGTACACTTCATGTTTCAAATTTGTTACACAACTTTAACCATACGTGCATGCTATGGTACTTGCAAACTTCAACACAAGTATTTCTCAAATTCATAATCACCCAACTAGCACGACTTTGATACTATCACCTCCATATCTCAAAACAATTATCAAGCATCAAACTTATCTTAGTATTCAACGCACTCAAAAGAAAGTTTCACATATCTTGAAAACCAAGTATATTAACATTAAGCAAATTACCATGCTATTAATGACTCTCAAAATAATCTAAGTGAAGCATGAGAGATCAATAGTTTCTTTAAAACAAATCCACCACCATGCTCTAAAAGATATAAGTGAAGCACTAGAGCAAAAATTATCACGCTCAAAATATATAAGTGAAGTACTATGAGCAAAACTATTAAGGTCAAAAGATATAAGTGAAGCATATAGAGTATTCTAACAAATTCCAAATCATGTATGGCTCTCTCAAAAGATGTGTACAGCAAGGATGATTGTGGTAGACTAACAAGCAAAGACGCAAATAATACAAGACGCTCCAAGCAAAACACATATCATGTGGTGAATAAAAATATAGCTCCAAGTAAATTACCGATGGAAGTGGACGAAAGAGGGGATGCCTTCCGGGGCATCCCCAAACTTTGACCTTTTGGTGTCCTTGGATTATCTGTGGGGTGCCATGGGCATCCCAAGCTTAGGCTCTTGCCACTCCTTGTTCCATAATCCATCAAAAGAATTCACCCAAAACTTGAAAACTTCACAACACAAAACTCAACAGAAATCTCGTGAGCTCCGTTAGAGAAAGAAAACAAAAGACCACTTCAAGGTACTGTAATGAACTCATTCTTTATTTATATTGGTGTTAAATCTACTGTATTACAACTTCTCTATGGTTTATAAACTATTTTACTAGCCATAGATTCATCAAAATAAGCAAACAACACACGAAAAACAGAATCTCTCAAAAACAGAACAGTCTGTAGCAATCTGTAACTAACGCAAACTTATGGAACTCTAAAAATTCTACCAAAATAGGAAATCCTGGACAATTTGTTTATTGAACAGCAGCAAAAAGAATCAACGAAAAAGCACGTTCCTGTGATTTATCATAACTAAATTCGTGCGTGCAAAGTTTCTGTTTTTCAGCAGAATCAAATCAACTATCATCGTAGGTTATCCTATAGGTTCTACTTGGCACAAACTCTAATTAAAACATAAAACCACATACAAACAGAAGTTAGATGGATTATTTATTCCTAAACAAAAGCAAAAACAAAAAACACAAAATAAAATTGGGTTGCCTCCCAACAAGCGCTATCGTTTAATGCCCCTAGCTAGGCATAAAAGCAAGGATAGATCTAGGTATTGCCATCTTTGATTTTCATTTTTTTTAGCGGAGTCATGCTCGAATCCGGGAGGTTCTTTCTGCTTCCCTTCATATTCGTAAATTTAGAGATCTAAAAAATCCAACCGCTTATTACAAAGAGTAATCAACATATTCATGCGGTGAAGATTTCCGCTAACACTTTTAAGAGGCTCAAGAGACTTTTGTAAAAATTATGTTACTTCGCAAATCTTCTCAAACACTTGGGTTTCTTCCTGGGTAGGATGAGATCCTCCCTTTTGGGGTAGTGTTCCCACTATTCCCTCTATAATTTCATGCACAATACTGGGATCAATCTCAATGAAATTTCCCTTGGCAATGCAATCCAAGAGTTGTCTATGCGTCATATTTAACCCAACATAAAAATTGTGAAGAAGAATTCTAAAGTTCACCTCTAGGGTGCACTTACGATAAGATTCCATCATCCTATACCAAGCATCTTTTAAGTTTTCTCCTTGCCTTTGTTTGAAGTGAAGAACTTCAAACTCGGGAGACATAGGAGCGGATAAGGAATTAGACATAATGACAAACAAGCAAACTAACACACGAGCAAACAGAAAGGCAACGGGAAAGAGAGGAGGAGATTGGGAAAGAGAGGGCAAATAAAACGGCAGGGGTGAAGTGGGGGAGAGGAAAACGAGAGGCAAATGGTAAATAATGTAATGCGAGAGATAGGGATTGCGATGGGCACTTGGTATGGTTGACTTGCTTGTGTGAGCCTCCCCGGCAACGGCGCCAGAAATTCTTCTTGCTGCCTCTTGAGCACTGCGTTGGATTTCCCCAAGAGGAGAGGATGATGCAGCAAAGTAGTGTAAGTATTTCCCTCAGTTTTTGAGAACCAAGGTATCAATCCAGTAGGAGACCACGCACAAGTCCCTCGTACCTACACAAAACGATAGCAACTCGCAACCAACGCTTAGGGGTTGTCAATCCCTTCATGGTCACTTACGAGAGTGAGATCTGATAGAGATAATATTTTTGGTATTTTTGATAGATAGATGCAAAGTAAAAAGTAAAAGGCAAAGTAAAACAAAGCAAGTAAATAAAATGATAGAGATTGATATGATGAGAATAGACCCGGGGGCCATAGGTTTCACTAGTGGCTTCTCTCAAGAGCATAGATATTCTACGGTGGGTGAACAAATTACTGTTGAGCAATTGGCAGAATTGAGCATAGTTATGAGTATATCTAGGCAATGATCATGTATATAGGCATCACGTCCAAAACAAGTAGATCAAAACGATTCTGCATCTACTACTATTACTCCACTCATCGACCGCTATCCAGCATGCATCTAGAGTATTAAGTTAAAAATAGAGTAACGCCTTAAGCAAGATGACATGATGTAGAGGGATAAATTCATGCAATATGATAAAAAAACATCTTGTTATCCTCGATGGCAACAATACAAAATGTGCCTTGCAACTCCTTTTGTCACTAAGTAAGGACACCGCAAGATTGAACCCAAAGCTAAGCACTTCTCCCATTGCAAGAACTACCAATCTAGTTGGCCAAACCAAAAAGGATAATTCGAAGAGACTTGCAAAGATAACTCGATCATACATAAAAGAATTCAGAGAAGAATCAAATATTTTCCATAGATAATACTGGATCATAAACCCACAATTCATCGGTCTCAACAAACACACCGCAAAAAGAAGATTACATCGAATAGATCTCCGCGAGAGAGGGGGAGAACATTGTATTGAGATCCAAAAAGAGAGAAGAAGCCATCTAGCTACTAGCTATGGACCCGAAGGTCTGAAGTAAACTACTCACACTTCATCGGAGGGGCTATGATGATGATGTAGATGCCCTCCGTGGTGGATACCCCCTCCCGCGGAGCTCCGGAACAAGCCCCAAGATGGGATCTCGTGGATACAGAAGGTCGCGGCGGTGGAATTAGGTTTTTAGCTCCTGTTCTGATCGTTCGGGGATACATAGGTATATATAGGAGGAAGGAGTACGTCGGTGGAGCGTCGAGGGGCCCACGAGGTAGGGGGCGCGCCCAGGGGGCGCGCCCTCCACCCTCGTGACCGCCTCTGGCACTGCTTGGAGTAGGGTCCAAGTCTCCTGGATCACGTTCGGTTGGAAAATCACGATCCCGAAGGTTTCATTCCGTTTGATATTCTGTTTCTTCGAAATACTGAAAAAGGCAAAAAAACAGCAATTCTGGGCTGGGCCTCCGGTTAATAGGTTAGTCCCAAAAGTGATATAAAAGTGGAAAATAAAGCCCAATATAGTCGAAAACAGTAGGTAAAGTAGCATGGAGCAATCAAAAATTATAGATACGTTGGAGACGTATCACGCCACCACCTTCTGTATCCGCGAGATCCCATCTTGGATCCTTCGCCAGCGCTCCGCCGGAGGGGGAATCGACCATGGAGGGCTTCTACATCAACAACATAGCCCTTCCGATGAGTTGTGAGTAGTTTACCATAGACCTTCGGGTCCATAGTTATTAGCTAGATGGCTTCTTCTCTCTCTTTGAATCTCAATACAAAGTTCTCCTCAATCTTCTTGGAGATCTATTCGATGTAACTCTTTTTGCGCTGTGTTTGTCGAGATCCGATGAATTGTGGGTTTATGATCAAGTTTTATCTATGAGAAATATTTGAATCTCCTTTGAAATCTTTTATGTATGATTGGTTTATCTTTGCAAGTCTCTTCGAATTATCAGTTTGGTTTGGCCTACTAGATTGATCTTTCTTGCAATGGGAGAAGTGCTTAGCTTTGGGTTCAATCTTGCGGTGTCCTTTCCCAGTGACAGCAGGGGCAGCAAGGCACGTATTGTATTGTTGCCATCGAGGATAAAACGATGGGTTTTAAATCATATTGCTTGAGTTTATCCCTCTACATCATGTCATCTTTCTTAATGCGTTACTCTGTTTGTCATGAACTTAATACTCTAGATGCAGGCAGGAGTCGATTGATGTGTGCAGTAATAGTAGTAGATGCAGGCAGGAGTCGGTCTACTTGTTGCGGACGTGATGCCTATATACATGATCATGCCTAGATATTCTCATAACTATGCACTTTTCTATCAATTGCTCGACAGTAATTTGTTCACCCACCGTAATACTTATGCTATCTTGAGAGAAGCCACTAGTGAAATCTAGGGCCCCCGAGTCTATCTTTTATCATATAAGTTTCTCATCTATCTTTTATTTGCATCTTTACTTTCCAATCTATATCATAAAATTACCAAAAATATTTATCTTATCATATTATCTCTATCAGATCTCACTTTTGCAAGTTACCGTGTAGGGATTGACAACCCCTTTATTACGTTGGTTGCGAGGTTCTTGTTTGTTTGTGTAGGTAGGAGGGACTTCTGTGGAGCCTCCTACTGGATTGATACCTTGGTTCTCAAAAACTGAGGGAAATACTTACGCTACTTTGCTGCATCACCCTTTCCTCTTCAAGGGCGCAGTGCTCAAGAGGTAGTAGTCACCCAAAAGCACCAATCTATAGTTCCCATAACAAGATTGAACACAAGGGATGAACTAGGGTTTGAGATGAGATGGTGTTGTTGAAGATGTTGATGGAGATCGTCCTCCCCAAGATGGAAGAGTTGTTGGTGATGATGATGACGATGATTTCCCTCTCCGGGAGGGAAGTTCCCCTGGCGGAATCGCTCCGCCGGAGGGCAAAAGTGCTCCTGCCCAAGTTCCGCCTCGAGAAGGCGGTGCTCCGTCCCAAAAGTCCTCCCCTTATTTTTTTTCTTGGTAAAAATGACCTATATACCAGAAGACGGGCACCGGAGGTGGGCCTGGGTGAGCACAACCCACCAGGGCGTGCCTGGGCTGCCTGGCGTGCCCAGGTGAGTTGTGCCCACTTGGTGGGACCCTCTGGTAGTTATTTGATCCAATAATTCTCAAATATTCCATAAAAATCCTCGTGAAGTTTCAGCTCATTTGGAGTTGTGCAGAATAGGTAGCCTGACGAAGCTTTTTCAGGTCGAGATTTCCAGCTGCCGGAATTCTCCCTCTTTGTGTATACCTGGCATATTAAGAGAGAAAAGGCATTAGAATTACTCCAAAAAGCATTATTATGGATAAAAACATCATAAATAACAGTAGGAAAACATGATGCAAAATGGACGTATCATATACCAGCAATCGTTTGCTCATAACACACACGGCTTGTTAACAGGAATCGTCTGTGTTGTTATCGGTCTTCCCACACATTTCAGATTATAGACTTTTATCACACACATCTTGTTAAGTTGAACCGTTTCTGTTCTCTTGTCTCAACGCCAACAGTTTATCCGCGTGAACTGTATGCCATATATCGCACACACCTTCAGTTGGCTGACCATTTCTTTTGTGTTGCCTAATCAAGGACAGTTCATCCGAGTGAACTATATGTCGTATATCACACACACCTTCATCTGGCTGCCCGTTTCTATTGTTCTGCCTCATCACAAACAGTTTATCAGGGTAAACTGTATGCTGTATACCGCACACACCTTGATCTGGCTGCCTATTTCTGTTGTTCTGTCTCATCGACCGTATGCCCCGCAACGCACACGCAACTAAAATCTGAATTGTGTTTGATGTATCCACCATCGCAAACATTTTGCATCTTTTTTGACGGGTTTTTACACCACGATTTGTGATTAATGCATCGCACACAGTTTTGTCGAAGGGTCTCTGATTGTAGTGTCACTTTAGCAGCATCTTGCAGTAGTGGGTGAGGACACTGCAAGATTGAACCCAAACCAAAACACCTCTCCCATTGCAAGAAAAATCAATCTATTTGGCCAAATCAAATCAATAGATCGAAGAGAAATACAAAGCTATCTTAATATGCATAAAAGAGTTCAGAGATGACTCAAATAATATTCATAGATACTCTGATCATAAATCCACAATTCATCGGATCTCAACAAATGCACCACAAAAGAAGATTACATCGAATAGATCTCCAAGAACATCGAGGAGAACATTGTATTGAAGATCAAAGAGAGAGAGACGAAGCCATCTAGCTACTAGCTATGGACTCGTAGGTCTATGGTAAACTACTCACACATCATCTGAAGGGAGTCAAGGTTGATGTAGAAGCCCTCCGTGATTGAATCCCCCTCCAGCAGAGTACCAAAAAAGGCCCCAAGATGGGATCTCACGAGGACGGAAACCTGTGGCGGCGGAAAAGTATTTCTGGTGTGCCCTCTGGTAGACAGGGAATATTTGGGTATTTATAGAGCAAAGATTACGGTTGGAGAGGCATCAGGGGCCCCACAAGCCTGGGGGCGCCCCCCTAGGGCGCGCCCTAGGGCTTTTCGCCAACTGGTGGCCCCTCTGACCCCCTCCCGAAGGTTCCTGGGCATCTTCTGGTCCAAGAAAAATCCTCAAAAAATTTCATTCTGTTTGGTATTGATTTTTTGTAAAAGACAAAAACAAGGAAAAAACAGCAACTGGCCCTTGGCACTAGGTTAATAGGTTAGTCCCAAAAATGATATAAAATATCATAATAATGCATATAAAACATCCAAGATGGATAATATAATCGCATGGAACAATAAAAATTATAGATACATTGGAGATGTATCAGTCTTTTCTAGAATTAATTTTATTTCTCTATTGCTCAATTTAACTTGACCACTAGATTGAGGATGATAAGGTGATGGAATTATATGGTTGACATCATATTTAGCAAGGAGTTTACAAAATGCACCATGGATAAAATGTGAACCACCATCAGTCATTAAATATCTGGGGACTCCAAACCTCGGGAGAATAACTTCTTTAAACATTTTAAGAGAAGTATTATGATCGGCACTACTAGTTGGTATAGCTTCTACCCACTTAGTAACGTAATCAACAACAACTAGAATATGGGTATACCCGTTAGAAGAAGAAAAAGGTCCCATATAATCAAACCCCCAAACATCAACTTGTTCAATAACAAGTGAATAATTCATAGGCATTCTTTGACGTCTACTAATATTACCAATTCTTTGACATTCATCACACAATAAGACAAACTTACGTGCATCCTTGAAGAGAGTAGGCCAATAAAAACCAGATTGTAATACCTTCTGGCGTTGTTCTATCTTCAGCGTGGTGTCCTTCGTATGCCTCGGAATGACACTTCCGTAGGACTTGTTCCTGTTCATGCTCAGGTATACAACGTCTAATAATACCATCTGCTCCTTCTTTATAAAGGTGTGGGTCATCCTAGAAGTAGTGTCTCAAATCAAAGAACTTTTTCTTTTTTTGGTATGTAAAACTAGGTGGTAAATAATTAGCAACAATGTAATTAGCATAGTCTGCATACCAAGGAGTATTACGAGAAGCATTTATAACAGCTAGTTGTTCACCAGGAAAACTATCTTCAATAGGTAGTGGGTCATCAAGAACATTTTCTAACCTAGACAAGTTATCAACTACGGGATTCTCAGCTCCCTTCCTATCAGTAATATGCAAATAAAACTCTTGTAGCAAAAGAACCCACCTAATGAGTCTAGGTTTAGCATCTTTCTTTTCCATAAGGTATTTAATACCAGCATGGTCGGTGTGAACAATTACTTTAGAATCAACAATGTAAGATCTAAATTTATCACAAGCAAACACAACTGCTAAAAATTCTTTTAGTAGTGGCATAATTTCTTTGAGCATTGTCTAGAGTTTTACGATCATAATGGATAACTTTTAATTTCTTATCAACTCTTTGTCCTGGAACAGCACCAACAGCATAATCACTAGCGTCACACATAATTTCAAAAGGTAAGTTCCAATCAGGTGGTTGAATGGTAGGTGCAGTAGTTAATGCTTTCTTAAGTTTTTCAAAGGCTTCTACACAATCATCATAAAAACGAACAAAACATCTTTTTGCAAGAGATTAGTAAGAGGCCTAGAAATTTAGAGAAGTCTTTAATGAACCTCCTATAGAAACCAGCATAACCAAGGAAACTTCTTATACCTTCAATATCTTTAGGACAGGGCATTTTCTCAATTGCATCAACTTTAGCTTTATCTACTTCAATACCTCATTCAGAATATGTATGCCCCAATAGAATACCTTCATTAACCATAAAGTGGCACTTATCCCAATTTCAGGACAAGATTAGTTTCTTCACATATCTACAAAACTCGATCAAGGTTGCTTAAGTAATCATCAAAAGGAGTTCCGTAAACTGAAAAATCATCCATGAAAACCTCAACAATCTTTTCACGGAAGTCATAGAATATAGCAATCATACATCTTTGAAAGGTAGCATGTTCATTACATAAGCCAAAAGGCATGCGTCTATAAGCATAAGATCCAAAAGGGCAAGTGAAAGTAGTTTTATCTTGGTCAGATTGTGACACAGGTATTTGAGAGAAACCAGAATATCCATCAAGAAATCAAAAGTGTGTGTGCTCAGACAATCTTTCTAATATTTGATCAATAAAAGGCAAGGGGTAATGATCCTTTCTAGTGGATTTATTTAATTTTCTAAAATCGATTACCATCCTATAACCAGTTACAATTCTTTATGGGATGAGCTCATTTTTATCGTTAGGAACAACGGTAATGCCTCCTTTCTTAGGGACACAATGAACATTACTTACCCATATACTATTGGCTATGGGATAAATTATACCTGCTTCGAGAAGCTTTAATATTTCAGTTCTTACCACCTCCTTCATCTTAGGATTTAATCATCGTTGATGATCGACAACTGGTTTAGCATCAGGCTCCATATTAATGTTCTGCTGACATAAAGTGGGGATAATGCCCTTAAGATCATCAAGAGTATATCCAATAGCGGCATGGTCCTTCCTCTGAGTTTTTAGTAATCTCTGTTCTTCATGCTCTGAAAGGTTAGCACTAATAATAATAGGATATATCTTCTTTTCATCAAGATAAGTATATTTCAGGGTATCGGGCAATTGTTTTAATTCAAACGCAGTATCACCTTTAGGTGGAGGAGGACCTCCAAGAGTTTCAATAGGTAAATTATGTTTCAGGATAGGTGGTTGATCAAAGAACATCTTATCTATTTTATTTCTTTCATTCATATGCATATCATTTTCGTGGTCTAGCAAATATTGTTCTAACGGATTAGTAGGGGGCACAACAATAGAAGCAACACCAATAATTTCATACTTACTAGGAAATTCTTTATCATGGGGTTGTCTATGAAACAGAAAAATTAAACTCATGAGAAATATCAGCAAAGTTAACACTGACAATTTTTTAGCGCAATCGATCTTAGCATTAACAGTGTTCAAGAAAGGTCTACCAAATATTACGGGACAAAAATCATCTTGTGGAGAACCAAGAACTAGAAAATCAGTAGGGTATTTTATTTTTCCACACAAGACTTCAACATCTGTAACAATCCCAAGTGGTGTAATAGTATCTCTATTTGCAAGCTTAATAGTAACATCGATATCTTCTATTTCAGGAGGAGCAATACCACTCATAATTTCTTGATATAAGGTAAACGGAATAGCACTCACACTAGCACCCAAATCACATAAGCCATGATAACAGTGATCTCCTATCTTAACTAAGACAACAGGCATGCCAACAATAGGTTTATTTGTATCTTTATCATCGGGCATAGCAATTCTAGCAGCTTCACCACAAAAGTAAATAACATGCCCATCTATATTATCGACCAAGAGATCTTTAACCAGAGCAACATTATGTTCAACTTTAATTTGTTTAGGGGGTCTAGGTCCTCTAATATTACTTTTTCTAACCATGGTTGAAACCTTAGCTTGTTCTTTTATCCTAATAGGGAAAGGTGATTTTTCAATAAAAGCAGTAGGAACAACTAAATCAACATTGTAAATGATAGTTTCACCTTTAACTATAATGGGCTCCTCAATCTTTTATTTAATAGGTGATGATATTTAAACCACTTCTACTTAGGGAGATCAACATGAGTAGCAAATGATTCACAAAAATACACTACTATCTCAGAGTCAAGTCCATATTTAGTGCTAAACTTATGAAAAGCTTCGGTATCCATAAAAGATTTAACACAATCAAACTTAAGCATTATACCTGACTCGTTACCTTTGTCAACTTCCCAATCTTCAGACATGCATTTAATTCTTTCCAGAAGATCCCATCTGAACTCAATAGTTCTCTTCATAAAAGAGCACGTCGAAGAAGAATTGAGCATTGTTTGATCATCATGAGAAAGTCGTGCATAAAAATTCTGTAAGATAATTAGGGAGCTCATCATTGGGGCATGTATACATCATGTATTTTAAGCCTCCCCCAAGCTTGAGAGATGCTTTCTCCTTTATGAGGCCAATATATATATATATATATATATATATATATATATATATATATATATATATATATATATATATATATATATATATATATAATTTCTAACATGATGAACTAGATGCATAGGATAAAACTTTTCATGAAATTACAATGTCAATCTGTTCCAGTCCCAAGCTCCAATATCATCACATAGCCTATACCATGTCAATGCCTTTCCCTTCAAATATAAAGGGAAAACCTTATTCTTAACTTCAACCCCGGGTAAACTTGCAAGCTTAAATAACCCACAAACTTTATCCACATAGATTAAGTGCATATCAAGATGTAGTGTTCCATCTCCTGCATAAGGATTAGCTAGCAGTTTCTCTATCATACCCGAAGGAATCTCATAATGAATATTTTCAGTAGGTGCAGTAGGTTGAGGAGCAACTCTTTGTGCTTCCGGTTTAGGTGAAGATACCCCGAACAAACCCCCCAAAGGATGATTTTCCATAGTAACAAACAAGTAACAGTAAATTTCAGCACACAATATAAATGTTTCATTACCAAATTCCACTTACCAAAGGCACTTCACTCCCCGGCAATGGTTCCAGAAAAGAGTCTTGACGACCCACAAGTATAGGGGATCAATCATAGTCCTTTCTATAAGTAAGAGTGTCGAACCCAATGAGGAGCAGAAGGAAATGACAAGTGGTTTTCAGCAAGGTATTTTCTGCATGCACTGAAATTGTCGGTATAGATAGTTTGATAACAAGGTAATTTGTTACGAGCAAGTAATAGCAAATGTAACAAAGGTGCAGCAAGGTACCCCAATCCTTTTTGTAGCAAAGGACAGGCCGGAAAAGTCTCTTATAATAAGCAAAGCATTCTTGAGGACACACGAGAATTTCATCTAGTCACCTTCATCATGTTTGTTTGATTCGCGTTTGTTACTTTGATAATTTGATATGTGGGTGGACAGGTGCTTGGTTGTTGTTCTTACTTGAAAAACATCCTACTTATTATTACCCCCTCTCGCAAGCATCCGCAACTACGAAAGAAGAATTAAGAATAATCTAACCATAGCATGAAACATATGGACCAAATCAGCTCCTTACAAAATAGCGCATAAACTAGGGTTTAAGCTTCTGTCACTCTAGCAACCCATCATCTAATAACTAATCCACAATTCTTTCCCTTAGGCCCAAATATGGTGAAGTGTCATGTACTCGACGTTCACATAACACCACTAAGGGAAACAACAACATACATATCATCAAAATATTGAACGAATACCAAATTCACATGATTACTTATGACAAGACTTCTCCCATGTCCTCAAGAACAAATGTAAGTAATCACAAAACATATTTATGTTCAAGATCAGAGGGGTATTGAATAGCATAATGGATCTGAACATATGATCGTCCACCAAATAAAGCAACAAGCATCAACTGCAAGATATAATCAACACTACTAGCAACCCACAGGTACCAACCTAAGGTTTTGAGACAGAGATTGACTACAAGATATGTACTAGGGTTTGAGATGAGATGGTGTTGTTGAAGATTTTGATGAAGATTGGTCCTCCCACGATGAGAGGATCATTGGTGATGACAATGACTTCGATTTCCCCCTCCCGGAGGGAAGTTTCCCAAGCGGAATCACTCTACTAGAGACAAAAAGTGCTCCTGCCCAGGTTCCACCTCAAGATGGCAGCGCTTCATCCCAAAACCTTCCTCTTCATATTTTCTATGGAAATGGGGTTATATACCATAATATGTGCCCCAGAGGCCTGCCAGGATCACCACAAGTCAGAGGGCGCGCCCCCCAGGCTTGTGGCTGCCTGAAAGTGAAATAACAGTCCATAATGCAATAAACATCGACATAAAAACATGATGCAAAATGGACGTATCAATGAAGAATTAGGGTTTGGACAGATGTGTTTTTAGAAAATGACTGAGAGTTTTTGGAGCAATATCACTAAGCACTTGAGCAATGACCTCATCATCAATACCTCATCCCCTTTTAATAGTATTGGCTTTCCTAAGGGACTAAACGTGATCTTGCATCACTAAACCAGAAAGAAAGATTCTTGGAATTGCCAATGCTTGTCCGTAGCATTTTAAGGGGTCCGCATCCATTAGTCCTTGCCATTCCAATCATTGATCTTTTCTTAAACTTATTAGAGCATTAGATCAATGATATATCTGTTGTTATTAATTACCAAAACCACAAAGGGATTAGTTGCACTTTCACATGGGAGTTGTGCGTTGTTGTGTTGGAGTAAGAGGAGGAGAAAAGCACGGAGAAGGAAGTTTGTGCGCGCTAAAACAATCACCCGCTCTGAAGTCACCCACCAAACCAACACACACATAGAGGCTAAAACGTAGCGTATGCTAAAGCTACAAGTGGCCATGGCTGCCTCCCTACCGTGTATCGCTACGTCTCTCTCGTCAAGGCCGCCGCGACCCGCTAAGCCAATATGGTGTTGTCGTATGGCTACGGGCCAGATGGCGGCCCGACATATGTTCTGTGCCCGCGTCGAAGTCAATGAGAAGTAGATGTATTGTTTACTTATGTATCTTATGTTGGAGATATGCCCTAGAGACAATCATGTATGTGTTGGGAAATGTAGCATGCAATTTCAAAAAAAATCCTATGCTCACGCAAGATCTATCTAGGAGATGTGTAGCAACAAGAGGGGAGAGTGTGTCTATGTACCCTTGTAGACCGAAAGTGGAAGCGTTTGACAACGCGGTTGATGTAGTCGAACATCTTCTCGTTCCGACCGATCAAGTTCCGAACATACGGAACCTCCGAGTTCTGCACAAGTTCAGCTTGATGACGTCCCTCGAACTCTTGATCCAGTAAACTATCGAGGAAGTAGATGAGTTCCGTCAGCACGACTGCGTGGTGACGGTGATGATCCGTGCAGGGCTTCGCCTAAGCACTGCGAGAATATGATCGAGGGTGCAATCTGTGGAGGGGGGCGCCACACACGGCTAACAGATGTTGTTATGTCTCCTAGGTGCCCCCACCCCATGTATATATAGGTGGGATAGGGAGGGGAGCAGCAAGGGGCCGCCCCAAGTAGGAGGAATCCTACTTGGGCGCCTCCCCAATTCGGCCTCCCCCGTTCCATAAGTTCTGGAGGGGGACGGAAGGAGGAGGGAGGAGGAAAGGAAGGGGGAGGCCGAATCCCTCCCCTTCCTTCTCTCTTCCCCTCTTTCCTTCTCCTCTGGTTCGTCCCATATGGGGGGTGCAGTAGCCCTGCTGGCTGCTGCGTTTCCCCTCTTGGCCCGCTAGGCTCAAATCATTTGCCGGGGGTGCCCGGAACCCCTTCCGGTGACCCGATATATACCCGATACTCTTCGGAACACTTCCGGTGTCCGAATACTATCGTCCTATATATCAATCTTTACCTCTCGACCATTTTGAGAGTCCTCGTCATGTCTGTGATCTCATCCGGGACTCTAAAAGGCATTCGGTCACCAAATCACATAACTCATATAATACAAAATCTTCATCGAACGTTTAGCGTGCGGACCCTACGGGTTTGAGAACTATGTAGACATGACCAAGACACCTCTCTGATCAATAACCAATACCCGAACATGGATGCTCATATTGCCTCCTACATATTCTACGAAGATCTTTATCAGTCAAACCGTTATGACAACATACGTTATTACCTTTGTCAATGGTATTTTACTTGCCTGAGATTCGATCGTCGGTATCCACATACCTAGTTCAATATCGTTACCGGCAAGTCTCTTTACTTGTTTCCTAATACATCATCCCACAACTAACTCATTAGTCACTTCGCTTGCAAGGCTTCTTATGATGTGCATTACTGAGAGGGCCAAAAGATACCTCTCCAATACTCAGAGTGACAAATCCTAATCTTGATCTATGCCAACCCAACATACACCTTCGGAGATACCTGTAGAGCATCTTTATAATCACCCAGATACGTTGTGATGTTTGATAGCACACAATGCATTCTTCCGGTATCCGGGAGTTGCATAATCTCATAGTCGAAGGAATATGTATTTGACATGCAAAAAGCAATAGCAATAAAGTTGAACGATCAATATGCTATGCTAAAAAAACAGCAATTTGGATTGGGCCTCCGGTTAATAGGTTAGTCCCAAAAATAATGTAAAAGTGCATAGTAAAGCCCATTAAACATCCAAAACGGATAATATAATAGCATGGAACAATCAAAAATTATAGATGTGTTGGAGACGTATCAAGCGTCCCCAAGCTTAATTCCTGCTCGTCCTCGAGTAGGTAAATGATAAAACAGAAATTTTGATGTGGAATGCTACCTAACATAATTGTCAATGTAATTTTCTTTATTGTGGCATGTATGTTCAGATCCAAAAGATTCAAGATAAAAGTTTAATATTGACATAAAAATAGTAATACTTCAAGCATACTAACAAAGTAATCATGTCTTATCAAAATAACATAGCCAAAGAAAGCTTATCCCTACAAAATCATATAGTTTGGCCATGCTTCATTTTTGTCACACAAAATGCTCCCATCATGCACAACCCCGGTTTCAGCCAAGCAATTGGTTCATACTTTTTAACGCGCTTCATCCTTTTCAACCCTCACGCAATACATGAGCGTAAGCCATGGATATAGCACTATGGTTGGAGTAGAGTATGATGATAGGGATTATGTGAGAAAACAAAAAAGGGAGAAAGTCTCATATTTACGCGGCTACGCGGCTAATCAACGGGCTATGGAGATGCCCATCAATTGATGTCAATATGAGGAGTAGGGATTGCCATGCAACGGATGCACTAGAGCTATAAATGTATGAAAGCTCATCAAAAAGAAACTAAGTGTGTGTGCATCCAACTTTCTTGCTCACGAAGACCTAGGGCAATTTGAGGAAGCCCATCATTGGATTATACAAGCCAAGTTCTATAATGAAAAATTCCCACTAGTATATGAAAGTGACAACATAGGAGACTCTCTATCATGAAGATCATGGTGCTACTTTGAAGCACAAGTTTGGAAAAAGGATAGTAACATTGTCCCTTCTCTATTTTTCTCTCATTTTTTATTTTTTATTATTTGGGCTTCTTTGGCCTCTCTTTTTTTATTTGGGCTTCTTTGGCCTCTTTTATTTTTCATAAAGTCCGGAGTCTCATTCCGACTTGTGGGGGGATCATAGTCTCCATCATCCTTTCCTCACATGGGACAATCCAAATCATAGTCATCATAGTCTCATTCCTTCTCTAATAATGGAAATCATCACACTTCTATTTATTTACAACTCAAGAATTACAACTCAATACTTAGGACAAAATATGACTATGTGAATGCCTCCGGCGGTGTACCGTGATATGCAATGAATCAAGAGCGACATGTATGAAAGAATTATAAAGGTGGTCTTGCCACAAATACGATGTCAACTACATGATCATGCAAAAGCAATATGACAATGATAGAGTGTGTCGTAATAAACGGAACGGTGGAAAGTTGCATGGCAATATATCTCGGAATGGCTATGGAAATGCCATAATAGGTAGGTATGGTGGCTGTTTTGAGGAAGATATAAGGAGGTTTATGTGTGATAGAGCGTATCGTATCACGGGGTTTGGATGCACCGGCAAAGTTTGCACCAACTCTCAAGGTGAGAAAGGGCAATGCACGGTACTGTAGAGGCTAGCAAATTGCGGAAGGGTAAGAGTGCGTATAATCTATGGACTCACATCTACTACCACTATAAAAGAAAGAGAGGGACAGATCCAAACAATCAGATCCATCCATCTGCAATATCTAATGGCTCGTAATCCTTTGATGTTTAACGCTGCAAGCCATGGGTTAATCAACTAATCCATCCATCGCTAACCCACCCCGCCGTTCGCAAAAAGAAACCGCTACGCAGTGTGCACACCACGCCCGCACGACTTCCGCCCGCTCGCCCCGCCAAAAGAAAAAAAGGACTTCCGTCCGCTCCTCCTCATCCATGCCCGCACGCGAGCCGTTCCCCACAGCACGGGCGGGCCGCCCATCCTCCCACCGCCTCCCGCCGTTCGCCGCCCGCATCATCCTCCTCTCAGCTTGGCCTCCCCCATCCTCCCGTCGTTCGCTAGCCGCCCTCCCGCCATACGCCGCCCACGCCATATGTCGTTCGCTAGAGATGCGGGCGGGCGGTTGGGCTGGCAAGCGGTGGCAGGTTCGCCGCGCGACAGGTCACCTGGGATGCTAGCCGATGGATGCGGGTCAAGCCGACTCGGGCGGCGGCGCATCTTCGGGAGAGGAGAGGGGAAAAGAAGGAGAGTCCTGGCGGCGGCTGAGGACGTGCTCGCCGGCGAGCGGGCTCCGACGACCGCCCGGCGCGCGGGGTTGGATGGGGGCATGCAGGAAGAGTGTATCTGTACTGATTCCCTGCAGGAAGAGGACATGCTGTTAGATTCCCTGCAGATAGGCATAAGGAGGCATCCATGAGACAAGTTTTTTTTAATTCGTATTTCTATGTCTGCATGATGACATTAGTTAACTGGTAATAGTAAGTCACTGCCATACATCACTGATGAAACAGTTGTTTTTTTCCCATTTAGCAAAGAAATTATGATCTGTTCCTCTACCAATAATTGTAAATTAGTCATGACACCCAGTCTAGAACCTGTCATGTTGTTTGATTTGTCTCTCTATATATATGTTCTCATGAGTGGTCATAGTTTTACATGACGATTTCCAGAATACGAATACACTGAAAGTTAATTTGATTTTCATAAGTGTGTCCAATTTTGGTTGTACAAATTAATTTTTTAATTTGGCATCCCATTCCATGCCAAGAATGAAATGACAAGCTGAATTTGTTCCTATGTAACGGGTTCAGTAGCTTCCCTCTCCTGAATTATTCTTGTTGTAATTTCATGGTTATGCAATTATCAATCTTCTCTTACTCATTTCACGTGTCCATAGTTAGCCAGGCAACTGAAGGTGGGTCATGTATTTTAGCACAGGTTTGATGTGGCGGTTGTTAACTTATTCCAACTGTGAAGAATGGTAGTTGTTGCCGGATGAATTTCTGGTCTCGCACCTCCTTATTTCTGGTCTTGCACCATGGACGGCCTGAACGGCGCTGACGTGTGCTTCTCCAGAGGAGGGCCATGTGACGGCCAGACCGGCAGACATAGCCAGGTAAGACCAAGTGCTAGATACTGTCATGAGATAAATTTTGATGGATAGGATTTTAATAAGTTAGCGGTGTAGGTCGAGACGACGAAGAGATTGGTATGCACAATGTGTAGGCAGAATATGATACATTTACATTGACAGGTCTAAGGCTCGGCTGGAGAGCTTTAGGCTTTTTATTGATTAAGCTTAACACTTCTGCTCACTCATTATTACTCTGTATTCATCAAAATTATTTATTTTGTACTATATTGTAGCATGTTCGACGAACACAAACAGAGACGGGCATGGTGCTAGCTGATAGCACTTGCTAACTTAAAAGTTTGCATACCTTTTCTCTAATTATATGAGTGTTTCTTACCAACTATTGAGCCTACCAGTTTTGGATCTATGTCTCTAAGGCCACTACTCAACTTCAGGTCGGTACTTTGCGGTAGAGTATACCTCCATAATTCTTCATCGAAGATACTAAAGTTTGTTCATGATGATTTGTTTCAGGATATGCAGTACAAGGGATTCGAGGCAAATTGAGGAAGGAGCTGGAGCAGGTGGTGGATTAAGGAAAGAGCTGGAGCAGAGACGGATTAGAGCTGCTTAAGTGCAGATTTTTAGACTAGCCTGCTTAAGTACATGTTCTTAGATTGCATATGGAAGGGAACTTACGTGCATGTTGTTTGGGTTGCAGGATGGAAGGGAACTTAAGTGCATGTTTTCGGATTGTACATGAACTAAGTTCCTGCTGAAAAATGGTGACTGCATTTAGAGCTGGCATTGGTGCTTGGTCAGACATGGTGTCTTTGTAACTACACTAAGTTCCCTGGTTCTTGCTTAAAAATGTTTACAAGATAACATTTCTAAACATGATCTAGAAGCCCTCAAACCAGATCAAGCTCGGTACATTGGAATAAAAAGAATGACAAGGCAGTTAGAAGTTCAGAATTCTATATAGGATATATATACTTGGTTGTACCATATTTAGCTGAACTAAAGTAGATGCTCTAACTGTGTTCACATGATTTTGAACAGGCCCATGGAGAGAAGCCCTAATGTACACCCAAGGTTCAGGGAGGTGATCCAGGTTTCCAAGAAGGTTAGAAGGTTAGTTGCTTGTGCAATTCAGTTCAAATGTAGCTTGTTGCGGGAAGGAGTAGAGTTTGATTAGATCGGATCAACGCTATTTGGTATTTTGGTAGTAGTTAAGTATGGGATATGCACCTGCCATTTTTCTATGCATATTGTTCTGTCCATGTATGTTGCATCCTTTTGACTTATGTATGATGTGTTCAATGATGTCACTGGTGACTCATGTGAAGTTGGTTTGTTTGATTCAAGTGCAATTAGACCATAGCAGCCATGCAGAATATATGCATGAAGCCGTGAGCAGTGAACAGCTTACCTATTTATTATTGTTGGCCTTTTCAGTTGTATTTAGTATAGCTGGATTACCTGCTTCTCAGATGACGAACAGAGACTAACATTATCTCTTTATTCTTGCATCTTATACCCTCAGCTTGAGAAAAACAAACCGTATCATTTCCATTTGTAGAATTAATATCATATTTGAGGGATCAGTTGGCACTGATGCCTAAAATGTGTTGTTTTTCGCATGCTTAATTGTACACAGCTAGATAGACATGCATAAGTATTTAGGTTGATGCACAAGTCAATTTACAGTAGGATTATGAGGACAATCAACTGAGCTCCAACAACTTATCTGCTATTTTCTTTCTTAGCCATCAGACCAAATAGTTATGTTTGTTGAGTTTATGTAAACAATCATACTTGAGACCTTTTAAAGCAAAGCAATCTGTAGGACTTGTAGTGAAAGCAAGGCTTATCATTCAGGTTACTTGTTGTGACCTGTGACAGAAAAGAAATCTGTACAACTTCTGTTTGCGTGATCCCTATGCCTTTTCTATATATAGTGTCCCAGTCCCATCTAGGTTAACTGTTGGGATGGAACCTTTCAAGGCTGGTTTAGTCTGGTCGATCTTATCAACGTATGAGGGAAAGTCTGCATTCCAGATCAATGTAGATGTCAAGCTGGAATAAAAACATTCAATAGCTTCTCAGTATGGACATTGTTCTACTGATTTCATTACTTCGCCATGGTTTTAGCCTGTCACATATGGAGAATCATCATCCAGCTACATCTCCCTTAGAATCAGGGAAACGTTCCCCATTTAAAGACCAAACATGCATAATCTATTTAGAGTTTCAGTTTGTTTTTTGTCTGAAATCTCTGTTGCCTCTGTTATATTACTAAATTGCTATTAAAACAAGGAAGAATGGCCTGATGTTTCCTTTGAATCTGATTGTCAGGTACC
Source organism: Triticum timopheevii (assembly GCA_963921465.1). Lineage (NCBI taxonomy): Eukaryota > Viridiplantae > Streptophyta > Magnoliopsida > Poales > Poaceae > Triticum > Triticum timopheevii. The sequence continues at coordinate 130,276,324 of OY997271.1, read as the reverse complement.
GGTGGAGATGTGGAACTCAAGAAAACATAATAGATGGAGATTATCGGCTTCCTGTCAGAAATTGAGTTGAGCCAAGCTTTTTGTTCTTTTACTCTGTCTTTTCTTCTTAGAGAGGTTAATTTTTAACACATCTGTGTACAAACCTGCCCCTGCAGGTTAGTGATCGGAGACTATGTCGTAAATTGTAATGCTACACCTTCAGAATAGAGCTAGCTCATTTGATTGTCAAAAGTGGATTGTTTCGTGTTAAGATTTTACTTCAGAATATTGGTTCAATACCATTAATTTTTTTATGTGAGATATTTGTTTTATATTTTAGTAGTCGTTCAAGTGTGAGTTATGTTTATCTGTGACACGTTGACTACCGGAAATTTCATGATACCTTATCAAGGCCATTTGCAGGTTTATATAAGCATTTGGTTAGCAACCTCATATTATATAGTATCTGTAGACTTAACTATCTCTTTATCTTTTTCCCCAGGTTTTAGTTATCCATTGCTTACACAATGAATTTAGACCAATTGTAGAGTTGCATCTCCACGTACTGAACACAATGCAAGGTTGCTTTTCAATCATAACTAGATTTCTTTTTCCTTTGCAACCTATCAGACCATAGGATGTCTCATTTATGGAAAAACTACTCGAGTGACATAACAACATTGTGTATTAATCGAATTTATATATTTGTGGTCAACATTTAACGTGCGTTGCACGTGCAAGCTTACTAGTTAGTCATAAAGAACTCATATACTTATTGCAAAACTTTATTAGCCCTCGAAGCAAAGTACTACTACACATGCTCTTAGGGGAAGGGTTGGTAGGAGTTAACCATCGCGTGATCCCGACCTCCACTCATAAGGAAGGCAATCAAAGAACACCCCATGCTTCAAATTTGTCACACAACGTTTACCATACGTGCATGCCACGGGACTTGCCAACTTTAACACAAGTATTTCTCAATTTCATAATTACCCAACTATCATGACTCTAACATTACCACCTTCATATCTCAAAACAATTATCAAGTATCAAATTTATCATAGTATTTAATGCACTCTTTATGAAAGTTTTTATTATCCCTCTTGGATGCCCATCATATTAGGACTAATTTTATAACCAAAGCAAATACCATGTTGTTCTAAAAGACTCTCAAAATAATATAAGTGAAACATGAGAGATCAATAATTTCTACAAAATAAAACCACCATCGTGCTCTAAAAAAGATATAAGTGAAGCACTAGAGCAAAATTATCTAGCTCAAAAGATATAAGTGAAGCACATAGAGTATTCTAATAAATTCTGATTCATGTGTGTCTCTCCCAAAAAGGTGTGTACAGCAAGGATGACTGTGGTAAAATAAAAAGCAAAGACTCAAATCATACAAGAAGCTCCAAGAAAAAGACATATCATGTGGTGAATAAAAATATAGCATCAAGTAAAGTTACCGATGGACGAAGACGAAAGAGGGGATGCCTTCCGGGGCATCCCCGAGCTTAGGCTTTTGGTTGTCCTTGAATTTTACCTTGGGTTGCCTTGGGCATCCCCAATCTTAGGCTCTTGCCACTCCTTATTCCATAATCCATCAAATCTTTACCCAAAACTTGAGAACTTCACAACACAAAACTCAACAGAAAATCTCATGAGCTCCGTTAGTGCAAGAAAGCAAACCACCACTTTAAGGTACTGTAATGAACTCACTCTTTATTTATATTGGTGTTAAACCTACTGTATTCCAATTTCTCTATGGTTCATACCCCCCGATACTAGCCATAGATTCATCAAAATAAGCAAACAACACACGAAAAACAGAATCTGTCAAAAACAGAACAGTCTGTAGTAATCTGTAACTTTCGAATACTTCTGGAACCCCAAAAATTCTACCAAAATAGGAAGTACTAGGCAATTTGTCTATTAATATTCTTAAAAAGAATCAACTGAAAATGACATTTATGTGATTTATTAAAATTATTCTTGTGCGTGCAAAACTTTCTGTTTTTCAGCAAGATCAAATTAACTATCACCCAAGATGATCCTATAGGTTCTACTTGGCACAAACACTAATTAAAGCATAAAACCACATATAACCAGAGGCTAGATGAATTATTTATTACTAAATAGGAACAAAAAGTAAAGAACAAAAATAAAATTGGGTTGCCTCTCAACAAGCGCTATCGTTTAACGCCCCTAGCTACGCATAAAAGCGAGAATAGATCTAAGTATTGCCATCTTTGGTATTCAATTCATAAGTGGCTCGCATAATAGATTCATAAGGTAATTTGATTTTCTTTCTAGGAAAGTGTTCCATGCCTTTACTTAATGTAAATTGGAATCTAATATTTCCTTCCTTCATATCAATATTTGCACCAACCGTTCTAAGGAAAGGTCTACGAAGAATAATAGGACATGAAAGATTGCAATCTATATCAAGAACAATGAAATCTACGGGCACATAATTCCTATTTGCAACAATAAGAACATCATTAATCCTTCCCATAGGTTTCTTAATAGTGGAATCCGCAAGGTGGAAGTTCAAAGAGCAATCATCAAAATCACGAAAACCTAGCACATCACATAGAGTTTTTGGAATCGTGGAAACACTAGCACCCAAATAATACAAAGCATATCATTCATTATCTTTAATTTTAATTTTAATAGTAGGTTCTCAGTCATCATAAAGTTTTCTAGGGATAGAAACTTCTAATTCAAGTTTTTCTTCATAAGATTGCATTAAAGCATCAATGAAATGTTTAGTAAAAGCTTTATTTTGACTATAAGCATGAGGAGAATTTAACACGGATTGTAACAAGGAAATACAATCTATTAAAGAACAATTATCATAATTAAATTTCTTGAAATCCAAAATAGTGGGTTCATTGCTACGTAAAGTTTTGACCTCTTCAATCCCACTTTTACCAATTTTTGCATCAAGATCTAAAAACTTCGAATCATTGGGACGCCTTTTAACTAAAGTTGACTCATCTCCAGTCCCATCATATCAAGATTCATATTGCAAAACAAAGATTTAATAGGGGACACATCAATCACTTTTAGATCTTCATCCCTATTATCATGAAAACTAGAAGAACACACTTTTACAAAGCAATCATTTTTAGCACGCATCCTAGCGGTTCTTTCTTTGCACTCATCAATGGAAATTCTCATGGATTTGAGAGACTCATTGATATCGTGCTTAGGTGGAATTGATCTAAGTTTCAAAGAATCAACATCAAGAGAAATTCTATCCACGTTCCTAGCCAATCATCAATCTTAGGCAATTTTTCTTCAAGCAAGGCATTGAAATTCTTTTGAGAAATCATAAACTCCGTAACACTAATCTCAAAATCAGAGGGCAACTTATTAAAATTTCCATAAGAGTTGTTGTAGGAATTACCATAATTACTAGAGGAATTACTAGGGAACGACCTAGGATTAAAGTTTCCTCTATATGCGTTGTTACCAAAATTATTCCTACCAACAAAATTCACATCCATAGATTCATTATTATTCTCAATCAAAGTAGACAAAGGCATATCATTAGGATCAATAGGAGCACTCTTATTAGCAAACAATTTCATAATTTCATCCATCTTTCCACCCAAAACATTAATCTATTCTATCGCATGAACCTTTTTACTAGTAGATCTTTCGGTGTGCCATTGAGAATAATTAACCATAATATTATCTAGGAGTTTAGTAGCTTCTCCTAAAGTGATTTCCATAAAAGTGCCTCCCGCGGCCGAATCTAAAAGATTTCTAGAAGCAAAATTCAATCCAGCATAAAAGTTTTGTATGATCATCCATAAATTTAATCCATGTGTAGGGCAATTGCTAATCATTAATTTCATCCTCTCCCAAAATTGCGCAACATGCTCATGATCAAGTTGCTTAAAATTCATAATATCGTTTCTAAGAGAGATGATCTTAGCGGGAGGAAAATACTTAGAGATAAAAGCATCTTCGCACTTATTCCATGAATCAATACTATTTTTAGGCAAAGACGAAAACCAAGTTTTAGCACGATCTCTAAGCGAAAACGGGAATAGATTGAATTTAACAATATCATTATCCACGTCTTTCTTCTTTTGCATATCACACAAATCAACAAAGTTGTTTAGATGAGTAGCAGCATCTTCACTAGGAAGGACAGAGAATTGATCTTTCATGACAAGATTCAACAAAGAAACATTAATTTAACAAGATTCAGCATCGGTAAGAGGAGCAATCGGAGTGCTAAGGAAATCATTGTTGTTGGTATTGGAAAAATCACACAATTTAGTATTATCTTGAGCCATCGTGACAAACAATCCAACACACAAGCACACAAGAGGCAAGCGAAAAAGAGGCAAACGGGAAAAAGAGGGCGAATAAAACGGCAAGGGTGAAGTGGGGGAGAGGAAAACGAGAGGCAAATGGCAAATAATGTAATGCGAGGGATAAGAGTTTGTGATGGGTACTTGGTATGTCTTGACTTGTGCATACACCTCCCCGGCAACGGCGCCAGAAATCCTTCTTGCTACCTCTTGAGCATGCGTTGGTTTTCCCTTGAAGAGGAAAGGGTGATGTAGCAAAGTAATGTAAATATTTCCCTCAGTTTTTGAGAACCAAGGTATCAATCCAGTAGGAGGCTACACGCAAATCCCTCATACCTGCACAAGCAAATAAGAACCTTGCAACCAACGCGATAAAGGGGTTGTCATTCCCTTCACGGCCACTTGCAAAAGTGAGATCTGATAGAGATAATAAATATTTTTGCTATTTTTATGATATAGATTGGAAAGTAGAGATTGCAAGATAAAATAGATCGGAAACTTATATGATGGAAAATAGACCCGGGGGCCATAGGTTTCACTAGTGGCTTCTCTCAAGATAGCATAAGTATTACGGTGGGTGAAAAAATTATTATCGAGCAATTAATAGAAAAGTGCATAGTTATGAGAATATCTAGGCATGATCATGTATATAGGCATCACGTCCGCGAAAAGTAGATCGAAACAATTCTGCATCTACTACTATTACTCCACACATCGACCGCTATCCAGCATGCATCTAGAGTATTAAGTTCATAAGAACAGAGTAACGCATTAGGCAAGATGACATGATGTAGAGGGATAAACTCAAGCAACATGATATAAACCCCATATTTTTATCCTCGATGGCAACAATACAATGCGTGCCTTGCTACCCCTGCTGTCACTGGGAAAGGACACCGCAAGATTGAACCCAAAGCTAAGCACTTCTCCCATTGCAAGAAAGATCAATCTAGTAGGCCAAACCAAACTGATAATTTGAAGAGACTTGCAAAGATAACAAATCATATATAAAAGAATTCAGAGGAGATTCAAATATTGTTCATAGATAATCTTTATCGTAAACCCACAATTCATCGGATCTCGACAAACACACCGCAAAAAGAATTACATCGAATAGATCACCAAAAAGATCGAGGAGAACTTTGTATTGAGAATCAAGAGAGAGAAGAAGCCATCTAGCTAATAACTATGGACCCGAAGGTCTGTGGTAAACTACTCACACTTCATCGAAGAGGCTATGGTGTTGATGTAGAAGCCCTCCGTGATCGATTCCCCCTTCGGTGGAGCGTTGGAAAAGGCCCCAAGATGGGATCTCATGGGTACAGAGGGTTGCGGCCATGGAAATAGGGTTTTGTGGTGCTCCTGGATGTTTTTAGTGTATATGAGTATATGTAGGCGAAGGAAGTCGGTCAGGGGAGCCACGAGGGGCCCACGAGGGTGGGGGGTGCACCTACCCCCTGGGCGCGCCCTCCTGCCTCGTGGCCGCCTCATTTCTTTCTTGACGTCCAAGTCTCCTAGATTGCATTTGTTCCAAAAATAACTCTCCCGAAGGTTTCATTCCGTTTGGACTCCGTTTGATATTCCTTTTCTGTGAAACACTGAAATAGGCAAAAAAACAACAATTTGTACTGGGCCTCCGGTTAATAGGTTAGTCCCAAAAATAATATAAAAGTGCATAGTAAAGCCCATTAAACATCCAAAACAGATAATATAATAGCATGGAACAATCAAAAATTATAGATATGTTGGAGACATATCAAGTCCAAGTTGATTCGCCAGAGGAGGAATGAGAAGTCCCCTGGTAGTTTGAATCAGACGGGTAAAGAGGTTGTCGGAAATGACCCGCCTTGGGATAAAGTATATCAGAAATATGTAAGACCTCTGGGTGGCGTTTGCGAACCGGCGTGTTTGGTAAGCCGGAAGAAGTAATCACACCACCACTATGCCGAGTGGTGCGGCGAGCTTCGTGTTGCTGTTTCTTCAAAAGAAAGTTGGGCTCCAAGTGAGCTAAAGGGTGAGAAAAGCTTACTTTCCGGCTTGCTTGTCGGGTTTTCTGTGTTGGTGGAGGTTCTGAGCCGGAGGAAAGAATAATTACCTCTGTGTCATCTACATGGCTGGCTTCTGCGTCATCCTGAGCATAGTCATTGTCAATAAGATGTATAAAAATTGAGCCAAGAGAGTCAAGTTCTACCTCTGACTCATCATCGTCCTTGTCATCATCCAAGTTTAAATCGGCGGACTCGGTGGTCTTCTTCTTGGCAGGCCTCTTGGTGGCCTTGGTTTTGGTACGAGCCGGTTTGGCAGTTTTTTCTTGTGGTTTCTTCTTCCAAAATGGAGAATCGGCTTGTTGAGGTCAAAAAGATCATAGTGGGCATAATTAGTGAAAATGTTGTTGAGCAGAAGATGTGCAACACTTATGGCTGGCGGCTTGTTGAAAGTGCAGAAAGGACTAAGTCCTGTTTTGCTGCATTCCTTTAAAGGTTCGTTCAGCAATTTCTTGGTGGCTTCAGTAATTTCTGCGTCAGACAGTTGAATGTCACAGTGGCGCTGGGGCTCTTTTAAATCGCCAGTATATTCGCACATTAAGTCGGGGCAACGGCTTAATGGCAAGATACTCCAGGACACCCAGCACCAGACAAGGTCGACACCGGTTAAGCCATTGGCCATAAAGGATCTGAGCTTTGAAAAAGTTGGCGCATATTTTGCCCGCTCCTTCGTGTTAATCCGTGGGGGAGTGGATGTGTGTTGCTAAGCCGGTGGTCACGATAACCCGGCAGGGGATTTTCATCTGCTGGAGATGTGTTTTGACAGTAGAACCATGTTTGGTTCCAATCTTTGGGATGACTCGGCGGCTTGGCGTAGGGAAAGCTGACTTCTTTCCTCTTCTGGATTGAAACCCCACTGAGTTCAAAGCTGGGCCCATCAGTAAACTCTGTCTGACGGTTTAAATAGTAGAATTCTCTGAATAATTCAACTGTGGGCTCCTCTTGAAGATAAGCTTCATAGAATACTTGGAAATTACAAATGTTGGACATGGAATTGGGTCCGATATCTTGAGGGTGAAGTTGGAAAAAATGAAGCACATCGCGGAAAAACTTTGAGCCGGGTGGGTTGAACCCCCGACTTAGGTGGTCAGTGAAAACAATCACTTCTCCGTCCTTGGGTTTAGGAGGATTTTCTTCACCAGGGGCCCTCTAGTGGATATCCTCTTTCTTGGCTAGGGCGCCAGTTGCAACGAAGTTGTTCAGGTCTTCTCCAGTGACCCGGGATGGGACCCAGTTGCAAGTAGTGTATGTCTTAGCCATCTTTCGATGATCTGAAAGGAAGACTATGCTGGTTTAAGAATTATATGGTTAAGCCGGCTATTGGTTTAAAGGCAAATAATAATGAAGCATGCATGCAAAGGTGTTAAACCGGCGGATAACGTTCAAATTATGCAGATGAGCTATTAGCGGCTTAAGAGGGGACTAATGGTACCTGGCGGGTTACGGTTTCTGAGTTAAGCCGCTCACACAGTTTTTGATTTACAGATCTGAGAATGGAAAAATTGCTAAGTGTTGGAAAAACAGATTTCACAGGTTGAAGCTATGATTTTAGATCTACGGCACTTCAAAAAATGGAAAATATCTAGACTAAGTTGCAGTACTTGAGCAGTTCATGTGTCCAGATTGGATTTCTTACACAAAAGGAGATGCTCTAATAGCAAAAATGAGTACCGTGACTGCCGCCGCGCAGGAGGGGTACCAAGTTTGAATAAAAAATTACATGCTATGGTGAAGGGCGAAGATGAACTCCGACGGACTCGCGGAAACCCTAATGGGATCTACAGGAAAAGGAAAAGGAAAAACTCAGCAGAGCTGTTGAACAGTGGAGGTGCGCGGACGAACTCTGATCAATTCAGGTTGATGCAGCGGCCGTTGTCGAGGCAGTGGCAAAGGACGACGGCGGAGCTAGGGCACTGAGGCGTCGTGCGGTAGAAGATGGAGACGAGAAGGCAAGGGGGGAAAGTGAAAGGGATCCCTGGATCTATTTATAAAGCTGAAAGGATAAGTGGCATGCACGGGAATTGGGGAGGCTACAAAATGGATATGTGACAGCATAGACGCCTCGATTTTTGGAGGCTGATTAAAAGAAAAGATGTATTAAGATTTGGACCTTGTGTAATATTAATGACAGGTGACGTCACGGAGGGTTACCACAATCATAGGATATGACCTCATGGCGGGTTACAAGATCTCGCAAGGGTAAATGAGGAAGGATTTTTTCTAAGTATTAAGATTGATATGAACAGGTTCAAATCAACCTGGGGCCTAATGTTGGGGATATAACTATTGGGTATAAACCGCCCAGGAGGGGCCGGGTTATGCCACTGACGGCTTACCAATGAAGATAGCGGATCATACGAGCCGGATGACGGCCCAAGGCCTAGAGGTGACTTAAGGCCCAGGGGGATGAACCGCCATGTATGTATAGCTTGTATTGTAAGGCAGGTGTAATTAGTCACCGAGCCAGACACGTTGTGTATGAGTCGGCCGGGACTCTATGAACCGCTGGGCGTCAACTTGTGTATATAAAGGGACGACCCGGCGGCGGTTTAGGGCAAGAAACAAGAGATCGAGAACTAGGTCAAGCGTATTCGCTCCCTGTTAATCAGAACCCTAGCAATACCACCTCAAACTGGATTAGGCTTTTACCTTCACCGCAAGGGGCTGAACCAGTATAAACTCTTTGTGTCCTTTGTCCCGATTAACCCCTTTAAGTTAACCTAGTTGCGATGGCTCCACGACCAAGTCCTTCCACTAGGACATCTGCCGTGACAATTCCACGACAGACTGGGAAGGATCTAATCGGATTCGACATAGTCGGACCCGAGTCGAGATAAGGTCTGAGTCAGACAGACCCGACTATGAGACGCATCAATATGTCACCTATGAGTCTCTAGTACAACATACGTTCTATGTCCTAAGACCCGAGCTGGCGCATGTACTTGGGATGGTGACAGACCTGCTTTGGGCCGACCAAACGCTACTCCATGACTGGGTAGTTATAAAGGTAGGTTTCGGGCTTGTTCAGACCCACGCTGCGAGACATGGTCGAGCAAGATGGGATTTTCCCGTTCGATCCGGAAAGATATACTCTGGGGCCCTCGTGTGATCCGACCAAGATAAGCATAGCCATGCGACAAGGATTATGAGATAATCCGGTTTATGGTCGGCATCACTGGAACGAGAAAGAGGTCGGGCTAGCACAGGGGTGACAGACTCCCCTTTGAGCCCGACAATGTATATCGTGTGGCAAAGGGAACAGAAGTGTGGCATGTTGTACAGGTTCGCCAACCGGCTTCATTGTCTACTTGGTGGTCAACACGCCTTGCTAGAGGCCGCTACCAGCCGAGCAAGTCGGAGGTGATCCGACGTGCGACCAAGCCGACTTGAACCTAAGGGGTCATGCGCTTAAGGGAAGGAACTTGTGAGGCCAGATTCGACTCCACGAGTCATATGTGATCCTACTCGAACTCGGACCAAGCCAAACAGACTTTGGGCTTTAGGGACCGTGTGAGTCCCAAGTGTTGAGCCCACAACGGATGCCTACATATAGTGGAGATTCAACATATGGTTTCGGTTGATCGCTTTGGCGCCATCACTAGGGCTTTGCATGTGTTGCAAGTAACCACCTCCACTCGTCGCCGACTGTGTGATCGGACCTAGCAGTCCGCCGCACGGTGTTCCTCCTGCATGCACTGATACCATTAGAGGCGGTGCACTTGCGCCACTCCGGCGAATCTGTACGTGGGATCCGACGACCGACTGTTCGAGGGAGATCGGGCGAGGAGGAAATGACTCTGGACGCGCCGACCGAACTCTACTTCCGCTACACGGCACTGCGCGTCTAGTGGTAATGATCCGTGATCCATTCTCGTAGCATGTTCCTAGTTGTTCTGCGCGTAGAAAAATTTTATTTTGCAGCCAATGCACCTAGCGTAGAACCCGGTATCTTCTTGTTTTAGCACCTACATGTTGTGTGCCTTATATTTTATCTTATATATTCCACTCTCTGTTATACTAGCACAATGCCCATGCATTGCTACGAAGCCATAAAAAAAGGAGTTATCACCGGCTTAGGAGCGATTAAAAAGAGAGTGCAAATATAACAGAAGATCATGTTGTAGCCACTGAAGAGTCTTGATGATCATAGTAGGTCTTCTGCAAGATTTGCAGTGGGGTAACATTTTGAATTTAAAACATATTAGAATGGCCGCGAGTAAGTTCTTTTCTTAATGGTATGAGTAAGTTGAATGCGCTCGTGGCTTAGGTAAGAGGACAATATCTACCACTGTGTTAAATTGCAAGTTGTTTGCCCTCATCTCTTCTAACATAGAACTGGATAAATTGGCTGGATAGAGAAACTATAGCAAAGACCATGATTTTGAGTTGAAATTGCATACTCGCATTTATAGTTTTTCCATTACAATAGTCCTATTATCATATTAGGGTAGGAGTATATTTGTTTATTTGGGATGTCTCACACCTTGTAAAAATAATATTTCTTTATTTATGTCTGGTCCCACGTGTGGGTTAAAATACATTTTTTATTTGTTTGGTAAGGGTAGAAATACATTTGTTTGTTTCTGTGATCGCACTAGTACGCAACTCAAGGAAGAACCAAATATATACAAATAACATGAAAAACAACTAGGTCGTACTCTAAGAGGTCAACTCAATAGGCTTGCCACTAAAAATTTATTATCGACCGTTAGAAAATTAAAAATCCTAAGCCATTGATTTTGTAACACTGACCGGTCATCTCTAGACGCCGGTCAGTCTTAGATAATCATCACTGACCGGCCTTGTCTGTCAGTGATGACTACACCCTTCAATGAGTACTTACCAATATCCCAGGTCTTAGATAGTCATCGCTGCACGACAAGGTTGGATTTGTCAGGCCGGAGAGATCCATTGCAGTGGCACGGTAATGCAGCGGCAGTAATGCTTGAGGGGGATTTGGCGTCGGCATCAAGCTCGAGTGCAGGAAGAGAGAAGGGAGTGTGGGACAGGGAGGAGACATGGTAAGGTTTTTGGCATGGGTCTGGGCTGTCGGATCCGATGAGACATACGCCCGGACACTCCTACTTCACCCCTCAATTTGAAGCTGGACTCGGGGATTCCGTGAAGTCCGACCCAATATAGGGTCCATCTTGGATGGGTGAAAGTGTTGTTTGTCTGGTTCGAACACTTGGGCTCGAAATAGTTGCCCTCTTTGGAATTGCCCTTGAAGTATAATTTAGTCGGAGTTCTTTTATCTTTACGTGTAGCCCGAGTTCTTATGATTTGAACATTGGCCGTAATGTACAATTTTTTAGGTGGGTAAATATAATATGATAAGGAAGATGCAAGTCTTCTGTCAGCGGCTACATGTTCAAGTATTTTTGGATGAGTACCTTTGTTGTTTGCTCGGGTCTGATATTTTATTTTATTGAAATAAAATACGATGCCAAAATCATCTTACGAGAAGTGGTAATTCGGGTTTACGACTTAGCATTTAGCCTAGGGTTGGACAAAGCTAATGAATATATATCTTTTGTTATGAAAATGAACATATAGTTGGAATAGCTCAGTTGGCTAGAGCGTGTGGCTGTTAACCACAAGATTGGAGGTTCAAGCCCTCCTTCTAGCGGTAATTTTATTTTATTTTTTAATATGTGGCCCTTCTTCTACTTGGTTTTTTAAAGTTTCTTCTCATGTTTTATTTTTTAATATGTGGCCCTTCTTCTACTGGGTTTTTTAAAGTTTCTTCTCATGTTTTCTACGTTGCTTCCAATCCGACTTTGACTTAAAAAACATCTCCTTCTAGCTAATTCTATGTTGCTTTTCCAGTTCGACTTTGAGTTTAAGAAAAAAAAAACCTCTACTTGTATTTTTATTATATTTTCTCCTTATTTTTCCTATGTTGCTTTCCAATCCGACTTTGAGTTAAAAAAAAGTTGCCCTTCTTCTATCGTCTCTTTTATTTTCTTCTCATTTTTTCTATGTTGCTTTTCCACTCCGACTTTGACTTAAAAACACCTACTTCTAGCTTATTCTATGTTGCTTTCCAGTCGGATTTTGAGTTAAAAAAATCTCTAATTTTTTCTATGTTGTTTTCCCATCCGACTTTGAGTTAAAAAAAACCTCCAAACTACCACTATCATATATACTTTTTCCAGATAATTGATCCTCATTATCCATATTTATCTTAAATTCATAACATGCAAAAATGGCAACTTAACAATTAATCATGTGTGAGAAAAGCCTCTGTTGTTTTATGCTTGCTTCTCCATTGTGCTTGCATGTCCATTTGCCAACATGCTTGCATGTCCATTTGCCCATATGTTTGCATGTTATTTCATTTGTAGGCATTCCAAGCTTTGGAGGTATTCAAGGCCCAACATGACGGCAAGTCCTTCAACCTCACCCATTATTGGATGGTCATCAACAGGGACGAGAAGTTCGAGGCGCAATATGCCACCATCAAGGCGCGCGGAGGGGAGGAAGCCATCGAGGACCATGGTGAGGGCGAGAAGCCATGACCGCAGGGGAAGAGTAACACCAAGAAAGAGGACAAGCGTGATACGGCGTCGATTGCCTTGCATGCCACGTTGAAATGCATGATGACCAAGAAGGACACAGGGAAGGAGAAGCGCCGACAAGACAAGGAAGAAAGCCTTCATGAAGATCCAAAAGGAGGAGGCTTGAGCTCGATGCGGAGAAGCAAGCGAAGAAGCTCGAGATGGAGGCGGAGAAGCAAAGGAAGATGCTCGAGATGGAGGCCACCAATGCAAGACCAAGGCAAAAGAAGTGGCACCCACTTGCATGACGACGGGGTGAAGATCATGAAGGTGGACTTGAGCAAGGTGTCCTTGAGGAAGAGGCCTTGGTTCGAGAAAATCCAGGCCGACATGCTCAAGTTCGATGACGAGTGATCTATGGCGGAGAGCGTCAACCTTTTTTGTATGCCAGCATGACCACGGCCAAAATGACGTGGTTAACTTTCGCCCTTTTTTGTGTGCTGGCATGTGTGCCGGTCGCTGGCGAGTGCGTCCACATGAACCGTGTGGTGTTTTTTTGGAGGTTGACATGTATGCCGGCCGCTGGCATGTCACCGGCATGAACTCTGGACGATGGTATGACCGCTGGCATGATTTATGACCACGGGCCTTTCTAAAATTCATATGGTTTTTTGTGCGAACATAAATTGGGTCGGCCGGTTGAACGCTGATTTAAACGGACAAAAATAACGAACGAAGCGCGGGTCCCGTTTTGGTCGTTGGAGGAGTTGCTCTAAGTTCCAAATGGAGGCAAAATTCATGTGCGAACAGTGTGTTCGACCTGTACTTCCCCTGTAAACAAACAGACAGCGGAGGGACGTAAACCATGGACGTAAAGGCCGCGCACGTTTTATGCCCGGCAAGTTGCCTTGTCGCAGCTGTAGGTGCACTGGACGTCCAGCAGTGAGCGTCACGTGAGGCACGCGGATCTCGATGCACTCGTCCAGTCAAGTAGCCAGCCAGTGGCATTTTGTCGAATCGAGTAGCCAGTGGCCACGCCCTCGTGCCTCGGCATCATGTTTCCGGGCATGGGGATGCACGTCCCGTGTCCGATCCCCCGCCGCGCCTCTCTCTCTATCTCTCACTATATAACGTGGCGTGGTTAAGCGTCTCCAGCGTCGTCTCGTGCTGTGGCTGGCTAACCACCCCGTGTTAGTCAGTTCAGTGCTTGGCTGCTTTGCTCCCGCGATCACTCTCTTGCTCACTCGGGTGCAGGAGCAGGCTCTGCTACTTGGTAGGCGAACCAAGGTGGCATGGCTTCTCCGGCGGCCGTCGGCGGGGGTCGCCTAGGCGACCCATTGCTGGCCGCCGACGTCGTCGTCGGCCCCAAGGATAAGTACTGGGTGCCCGCCGACGAGAGAGAGATCTTAGCGTCGCACAAGAGCGGCGCCGGCGGCGAGGACGGCCGGGCACCGCTGCTGTACCGCACGTTCAGGGTCAAGGGCCCCCTCATCAACTTTTACAGGTGTGAGCATCGTCTCAGTTCAGTTCCTTCCTACCTCCCCCCTTGTTTTTCGCCATAGATGTACGTTCCCGAAGGACAGTGCCACTTGATCGAACCCTTACGTTTCTTTCATACGTACTCTAACCCGAAGGAGAGTGCTTGCAGTATTTCTTGACAAATTAAACATGTTTGCCTGAATCTAATGCTCCATTTTATATAAACAAAACCAGATGATACCTGAATCTAAACAGTATGCTTGCCTGAATTCTGATGCACACTGACGGAGTATTAGTTAATTGCTTCCAAAGCAGCAAGTACAGTATTAAGAAACAGAACGTGCTGTGATCTCGAGGCACCCAAAGTGCACTGAGAGGACAGCGTCAAAGTAGGCAAAAGCTGGAAACTATCCAAATGGTACTGCATTGCTTATTACTGTGCGGCACGGGCGTGCCATTGGATATTCGGATAACAAAGAAAGCAAAAGGAGATGCACCGACGCCCAGCCACAAACGCTCATGCTGTAGGGGACGTGACCTTTGTGACTTGTGGCCGGATCCGGACGGGGGCACAGTAAAAGTTATCCGAACGGGAGTAGCCTTTTGTCGGTAAAATAGTGCTAAAACTAGGCCAGGGCCATTTCTTTTGAGTGGCTTAAGAAATAAGCTGCTTCTTTCTAGCTTAAAAAATAAGCTATCCTTAAAAAATTTTGAGACTTCTAAATTAGATATGAATGAATAAGAGAGGCAGTTTATGGGAAAAGTTGTGGAGAAGGCGGCTTATTTTTTAAGCTGCCAAAAAAACTGACCCTTAGTTCCATACTGATAGGCGAAATTTGCTTATTTTAGTCTTATATATTTAGAATTCGACGCTTGAAATATGCTTTGTTAGCATGCGGCGGAATGTCTCTAACCGCTGAGATTGCGGATCTCAACGCTCAGATCCTGATCCGGCCAAGAAACTTTAAAAATATTTAAAATATTTAAGGCAGAAATCTAGAATCTATACTGTGCAAATATTCGCTTTGCACATGCATTCGTAGGATCTTAATTTGTAGCCAGTGCTAAAAATAGTAAGTGTAGTATTTTAATCCAAGAGCACGTGAGCTCAACTACAATTATTACAGTACATATATCATATAACTACGCATGCAACGGATCCAGATCCTCTAACATGGAAAGGGAAGTCAGGAAATCTACAGTACCCTGATTTTCCTTCACTAGATTCCTGTAATTTGCAGCCTAACACAATGATTTAAGAACAGTGATTACCTACAAGAAAACGTGAACAACAGTAATTTTTGAATACTGCACCTCTCTAACTTGCGTTGTGCAAGTCAGAGGATCCGGTTTGGCAGACTTTGTTCTATTCCAGAGATTCTAACCTTGTTGTTCTACTTCTAGCAAGACTAACCTATTCTCGTCAGCACATCATTTCATTTGTTCAAACGTAACTGCACTGCAGGTTATTGACCCTGGTCCGAGTGATAGTGGTCATTCTATTCTTCACGTGGCGCATGAGGCACCGGGACTCGGACGCAATGTGGCTATGGTGGATCTCGGTCGTGGGCGACCTCTGGTTCGGAGTGACCTGGCTGCTCAACCAGATCACCAAGCTCAAGCCCAGGAAATGCGTCCCGAGCATCTCCGTCCTGAGAGAGCAACTCGACCAGCCCGACGGCGGCTCCGACCTCCCCCTCCTGGACGTGTTCATCAACACCGTCGACCCGGTGGACGAGCCGATGCTCTACACCATGAACTCCATCCTCTCCATCCTCGCCACCGACTACCCGGTCGAAAAGTACGCCACCTACTTTTCCGACGACGGCGGGTCACTGGTGCACTACGAGGGCCTGCAGCTGGCGGCGGAGTTCGCCGCGTCGTGGGTCCCCTTCTGCCGGAAGCACTGCGTCGAGCCCCGGGCCCCGGAGAGCTATTTCTGGGCCAAGATGCGCGGGGAGTACGCGGGCAGCGCGCCCAAGGAGTTCCTTGACGACCATCGGCGGATGCGGGCGGCGTACGAGGAGTTCAAGGCGAGGCTGGACGGGCTTTCTGCCGCCATCGAGCAGCGGTCGGAGGCGTGCAACCGTGCCAACGGGAAAGAAGGGTGTGCAGATGCTACTTGGATGGCTGATGGGTCCACGCAATGGCAGGGGACGTGGATCAAGCCGGCAAAGGGCCACCGGAAAGGGCACCACCCTGCAATTCTTCACGTAAAAACAAACCATATTTCTTTTCTTTCATGCAAATTTTTTATGTAGATAAAACTGTTGCTAACATGTGAATGTGATGATGGTTCTTCAAGGTTATGTTGGATCAACCGAGCAAAGATCCTGAGCTGGGCATGGCGGCGAGCTCCGGCCACCCTCTGGACTTCAGCGCCGTCGACGCGCGCCTCCCGATGCTGGTCTACATCGCGCGGGAGAAGCGGCCGGGGTACGACCACCAGAAGAAGGCGGGCGCCATGAACGTGCAGCTGCGCGTCTCCGCGCTGCTCTCCAACGCGCCCTTCATCATCAACTTCGACGGCGACCACTACGTCAACAACTCGCAGGCCTTCCGCGCCGCCATGTGCTTCATGCTCGACCCGCGCGACGGCGCCGACACCGCCTTCGTCCAGTTCCCGCAGCGCTTCGACGACGTCGACCCCACCGACCGCTACTGCAACCACAACCGCATGTTCTTCGACGCCACCCTCCTCGGCCTCAACGGCATCCAGGGCCCCTCCTTCGTCGGCACCGGCTGCATGTTCCGCCGCGTCGCGCTCTACTCCGCCGACCCTCCCCGGTGGCGCCCCGACGACGCCAAGGAGGCCAAGGCCTCGCGCTACAGGCCCAACATGTTCGGCAAATCCACGTCCTTCATCAACTCGATGCCGGCGGCCGCCAACCAAGAGCGGTCCGTCCCTTCGCCGGCGACCGTCGGCGAGGCGGAGCTCGCCGACGCCATGACGTGCGCGTACGAGGACGGCACCGAGTGGGGCAACGACGTCGGGTGGGTGTACAACATCGCGACGGAGGACGTGGTGACCGGCTTCCGGCTGCACCGGACGGGGTGGCGCTCCACGTACTGCGCCATGGAGCCCGACGCGTTCCGCGGCACGGCGCCCATCAACCTCACGGAGCGGCTCTACCAGATCCTGCGCTGGTCGGGGGGATCCCTCGAGATGTTCTTCTCCCGCTTCTGCCCGCTCCTGGCCGGCCGCCGCCTCCATCCCATGCAGCGCGTCGCCTACATCAACATGACCACCTACCCCGTCTCCACCTTCTTCATCTGCATGTATTACTTCTACCCGGTGATGTGGCTCTTCCAGGGGGAGTTCTACATCCAGAGGCCGTTCCAGACGTTCGCGCTCTTCGTCGTCGTCGTCATCGCCACGGTGGAGCTCATCGGCATGGTGGAGATCAGGTGGGCCGGCCTCACGCCGCTCGACTGGTTCCGCAACGAGCAGTTCTACATCATCGGCACCACCGGCGTGTACCCGATGGCCATGCTGCACATTCTCCTCAGGTCCCTCGGCATCAAGGGGGTGTCCTTTAAGCTGACGGCCAAGAAGCTCACGAGCGGCACGAGGGAGAGGCTCGCGGAGCTCTACGACGTGCAGTGGGTGCCGTTGCTGGTGCCCACGGTGGTGGTGATGGCTGTGAACGTGGCCGCCATAGGCGCGGCGGCGGGCAAGGCGATCGCAGGTCGGTGGTCGGCCGCGCAGGTCGCCGGGGCGGCCAGCGGGCTCGTCTTCAACGTGTGGATGCTGCTGCTGCTCTACCCGTTCGCGCTCGGGATAATGGGGCACTGGAGCAAGAGGCCATACGTCCTGTTCGTTGTGCTGATGACCGCGGTCGCTGCCACCGCGTCCGTGTACGTCGCGCTCGCCGGCTCCCTGCCGTACTTGCATTAGGGGATAAAGCTAGTTTAAATTTTGTATTCCTAAGTAATGCTGCAAAGCCTGTAAGAGCTGTGAGTTAGTTTAAATTGCAGCATGTAATAAAGTTTTCCTTACCTTAATGGTTGTGTTATGGTACGGTAGGCATGCAATCTTTTCTTTTGGCAGGGAAATACTGTGAGCTGTGTTCCACACACACAGCCCCAGCGTGGGTGGTTAAAAAAAGCTGAGGTGTTTTGTGCCGGTGAACGTGTTTCAAGGTCAAGCCGGTTTCGGTACGGGAGCGGCGAGCGGCGCGTCGGCAACTCGTTCTGACGGCGGTAGTAGTCGTTTGGTGGTCTTGATATCTTTATGTAACTTTTATTTTGTTTGAGGTGCTTTGTACTTTCGATGAAATTTGATAATAGATATAGATCATTTTCGTAAAAGAAAACTGAGAGCGGTGTCTAACCAGCAGTCTGTGACACCACTGCGCTAGCATGGTTCCCACACAGATGAGCCAAAATATTTGCTGGGCTTTTTACATATTGAATAACCACTAGTGCACATAGGTCATATGCAAACGATTTAAACCTATTCTTGCTGACAAAACTTTGAACCGTCGCTTTTTGAAGGTATGCGAAAGGGGTGGTCCATCGCACCTAAAAAGCACAAAAAAGTAGTATGCATCAAGGTGTGCGAAAGAGGTGGTCCATCGCATCTAAAAACACAAAGAAATACTATGCGTCAAGGTGCGTCAAGGTGTGCGAAAGGGGTGGTCCATCGCACCTAAAAAACACAAAGTACTATGCATCAATTAAGAAAATGAGACCTGTCAGGACTAGCCATTGATGGCATATTTTCATAGGAGAAGCAACCTGAGCACCCGTCGAGCCCAAGTCTCAAACTTGGGCGGGCAGCGTGCGCACCCGCAGCGCTTGCCAAGATTGTGACGCTCTGTTCTCATAATATGCATCAATAAATGTAGAATGAACAAGTAAAATGTATCTCAACATTGTATTAAGAGCAAGTACAATAATGTGACATAAGCAGGCTATAAGGATTAGAATATTATACTTTACTTAATTCGAGGAGAGAGAAGATGAGAGTGAAGAGAAGCGGGCTCTTGGTTAGTAGCGGGCTCTAACACGAGCCCCAAAACGTTTTGTGAGATTGTAAGGTGGGCCAACTAGTAATAAAGTACTTCCTCCGTTCCTAAATATTTGTCTTTCTAGAGATTTCAACAAGTGACTATATACGGAGCAAAATAAGGGAATTTACACTATAAAATATGTCTATATACATCCGTATATGGTGGTCCATTTGATATCTTTAAAAGACAAATATTTAGGAATGGAGGGAATACTACATATATAAAACTTATTATTGTACATGCCCGTTATAAGGTTGGCTCTAGATGACATGACAACTCTTTATAACCGATTGTTGGATGTATTATTAACCCTGCTCTAAGTCGCTCTACGCTCTACATTTTCTAACCGAATAACCAACAGTATAATAATCGGTAGTATACAATGGAACTAAGGCTGTCTACATTCACAGTTTCAGTGTCCAAAGATGGGACCGGCCAGGGACCATGTGACTGAATTTCCAATTTCGGCCAGTCACTTTTAATTCTTCTTTACAATCAGCTAACCACTCTACTCGCTCGGGATTAAAAGACCAGTTGCCAGTCAAGTCGAGGCCTCTACTAAACGCATGCATGCGACTGTGAATAAAGGTGAGTAGAGCATGCATGCAAGCGAGCTAGTGTTAGTTGTGTTTGACGTAAGAAATTTCAGTTTTATTATTGTTACTCTAACAGGGACAAGGGCATTATTTACTCGCAAAAAAAGACATTATTTCACTATTATATGAAGGATAAACGTCACAAATAAAAAACAAAAGCAAACAAAAATGACTTCGGTCTTCTTAATTTTACAAATCTAATATGACCCTTAACATGATGAAAGATCGCACTTTAGCAAAGCATAATAAATTAAAAAAATTGCATACAACTTACACAGATATTACACTTTTTTATAACATGCAAAATATAAGCATATAATAGTGGAATTTTACACAAAAGATGTTTTATGACAAATAATGAATTAGTGGCACTCATGTTATCCTTAAATAAGAAATAAAATATAATTAAATCAAAATAATATTTTTTTCTAAGAAAAATATTGTTGGCATTCGGATGCTTTAAGAAGAAAGACCATGTCAAATAATAAAACTGATCATGAAAAAATTTGTACACAACTTACACAGATATTGTGCCTTTATATAGTATATGCAAGAATAAGCATAAAATGGTGGAATTTTTGCAAAAGAGAAAAAAGTTTCCTAAGGAGGAATTAATTATCGGCATTGGCATTACCATTAACTAAGAAGTAAAATAATAATAAAAGTAATGAAGGTTTTCAAGAAAGAACAAATTTGTGGCTTTGGCATTACCTTTAAGAAGAAATAAAATGAATTAAAAACTAAAAGAAATTCAAAATGATGAAGATTTCTAATAAATGAATTATTGGCTTTGGTAGTACACTTTTAATAAGAAAGAAAATGACATAAAGTAAAACTAAATTGAAACAATGAGGTAAAAACAAAATCAAAATAATGAAGGTTTCTAAGAAAAAAAGAATCGATGGCTTTGGTATCCCCCTTTTAACAAGAAAGAAAATGAAATAAAAATATGAGGTTTTCTAAGGAAGAATGAATTAGTAGCTTTGATATTACCCTTTAAGAAGAAAGAAAATGAAATAAATATTAAAGTAAAGTCAAAATAATGAAGTTTTCTAAGAAATAAAGAATTAGTGGCTTTGGTATTACCCTTTAAGAAGAAATAAAATGAAATAAGAACTAAAACAAAATCAAAATAATCAGGGTTTCTAAGGTACAATGAATTAGTGGCATTGGTATTACCTTTAAGGAGAAATAAAATGGAAAAAATATAAAATAAAACTGAAGATAATGTAGTTTTATAAGAGAGAATGAATTTGTGGCATGCCAATTACCCTTTAAGAAAATGAAATAAAATATAAAACTAACAATGACAAAATTAAAACACAATATATAGAAACTTGTGCTCTTTCAAGGTATGTAAGAATAAAGTGGAATTTTCGCAAAAAATAAGTTTCCTACAAAGAAGTGAATTAATAGCATTGGTAGTATGCTTATATAAGAAATAAAAATAAACTAAAACTAAATAAATTAAATAAAAAATTGTAAGGAAGAATGAATTAGTAGCATATGTATTATCTTGTAAGAAGGAAGAACATAAAGAAACAAAAAAGTTGCACACAACTTTGCATCAAAATTACACTTTTTTAATATGCAAAGATTAACCATATGATAGTGCAATATTGACACATATCGTATAGTACTTGTCTGCATATATTTACAATCACCCAATATCACAAAATAGCCACAAAATAAAAAAATAACTAATAAAGAAAATGAAAAAAAATAAAAAACACAAAAATAAATAAATAAAAGGAGATGGGTCGCACCTGGTAATGGGCTTCAGACTGTTAAGCAATCGACTGACCCAAATATGTGATCAGTCGATTTAACACAAGCCAAACACCTGAGAGAACAAACCAGTAAAAGAATGACAACACGCATCGCAAAGCAATATCAACGGCACACAAATTGACCGACCCTGAATTAAATTTCAGACGACTTGCAGATAGCTAAATTTTTCAAAGATATTTAGTTTGGCACAACCACATACGATATGCACCTTGCATGTGAAACAAAAAATACAAACATGTTTTACGAACACAAGGGAGCCACGAGGGCGCCAAATGTCTAAACTGCTATGTCTATGTCGCGAAAAACTCAAGCGATGTGTGTAGTGCTTCATGCATGTGCGTCTACTGGTTTAGACTTCCACTTTTTTTTGAGAAATACTATAGACTTTCACTTAAGATCCCTTATAAGGTGGTCTCCACTCCCTAGCCTCGACGGTGTGGGAGTGGAACTAAACCTTTTGCATTGCACCAGGATCTCAAGATTCTACGTGGGGCCTCAGTGCACGAGATGGAGTGCTCCCCAACCCATATGTCCTGAGGCAATGCAAGATGCAACTGAATGCAAACCAACCTGTGGATTCTTGCTTGCCATGGATGGCCACTGCTCGTGCTGTGGAAGCATTTTATTCCAGGAGCTCCTATTGGGTGCTTCAGGAGCCCAAACTCATCACTGCCACTCACGCGTCCGCAAACTGGGCCGGCCTAGGTCGCTCAGTTGGCTCAACCTCTCGCCTCATTCATTCGATCTCGGTTGACCGATCGATAGTTGACCGGTCAAGTGTTGACTTTGAAAAAAAGTGAAGTTGACCGGTCGATATTCACTTTTTTTTGAAAGAGAAGTTCACAAACCCTAAACCCTAAACCCTAAACCCTAATCCATAAAAAATAAAAATTTTCAAGAATTCCAAAATGTTCACGAATTTTGAAAGAGAAGTTCACAAACCTCAAAAAAGTTCCTGAATTTGATAAAAGGTCATCCATTTTGAATTTTTTATCAAATTTGAAAAAACTTCATCAATTTTGATAAAAAAAGTTCATCAATTTTTTTTTTTGAATTTTCACCGGGGGAGATTTCCCCACCTGAATTGTATTCATTTGCCTATAAGGCTTTATCAGCCTATCGCAAGATTGGTTCAAGTGAACCAGAGGTATAGGGGGGCACAAGGGAGAAGAGATTAACAGAAAACAACCCACGCCAACAACACACATAACAGGGGGAACAACGAGGGAAAACACAACAAAGAGCACCAAAGGAGAAATCTAACGGCATTGGCAAGCTCGACCAAACCACGACACTGCACCGTCGACGCAATCGAAAGGCTCCATGCATCCAAGACTGCACAACGCCGCGATACCACTGTGTCGCGAGGTACCTTCGAAGGGACACGCGAGGCCGAGACGACGCCACGGCACCTGTGTGCCACCGACATAGTCAAACGGCATCGCCTAGGAAACCAAACCGCGACACTGCACCATCGACGCAATCGAAAGTCACCTCACAACCGAGACTGCACGACGCCACGACACCACCTGTGTCGGGGGTGCATTCGAAAGGTTATGCAAGGCCGAGACGACGCCACGGCACCTGTTTGCCGACGGCGTAGCCGCAGGGCACCGCCAAGCAGAGATGCACCGAGGAGCACTCGAGCACGACACACACCACCGTCGACCCCCAGACTGGCCGCACCACCACCACCGACCGCCCGCTTCAAACCAGCCAAACACCACCCCCAAGCCTCAGCAAACAGCATGGAGCAGCTTCTCCGAAGACAGGCGCCACCAAGGTGGTAAACCGACGTCAAGGACGCTACCGCTGTCCGATCCAGTAGCTGGATCTAAGGCTTTCACCCAGAGAAAGAACAGAGTATGCGGGGAACAGTGTATCACACAACGGCACCTCCAAGGAGGGATCCGACGCCGAAGGGCGTCACTGCTGCCGGTGCCGACACAGGGCTTTCACCCGGAGCAACACCCGCGCCACCCGTTTGCTGAGCCATGCCGCTGCTGAGACCGGAGTCACCACCACCCGGAGGCACCAACCTCCAGCAACGACGGCTACCGAGCACCCGCGGAACCAACACCAGACTGCCGAAGCAGCCACAGGGGGTGGAACAGAGCGCGGGGCGCCAGGAGGGTGCCAGATCGGCAGGAGGACGCGATCAGAGGAGGCACCTCGCGCGCCCGATCTGGATCTGGCCGGAAAAGAAGGGATGGCTGGCCACCGGCCTGGCCCCGCCCCCACGCCGCCCGAGCAGCCACAGGAGATGGCAGGACCACCACGCCGAGGTTAGAGACCTCACCCCGACGCCCAAAGCCAGCCGCTGGCCCGGATCCGGCGCGCCGACCAGATCCACCGCCGAGGGGAGCGCTTGTGAGCGCCACGACCAGGCGCCGGCGAGCAGGTTGCGCGCCACCTCGACGCCACCCCTGCTCCCCCCAACGCTCACCGCGCCCTCGACACCGAGCTCGAGTGAAGACGCCACCGAGATGACCCCAGCCAACCGGCCACCACGCGTCCGCCGTGGATCTCCCCGAGCCGCCTTCAGAGGCAGGGGGCCGCCGCCACCGCGGCGAGGCCAGCGGCAGCGGCGGAGGAGAGGAGGCGGAGGGGAGGGGGCCGCCGGCGACGCGCAGAGTTCCCCCGAGTCGCCCGAGCGGAGCGATGCGGGGGTCAGTCCCTCTGATGGATGTGGTTTCACACTGAACCCAGTTCATCAATTTTGAAAAAAATTCATTGATTTTCAGAAAATTTCATCAAACTTCAAAAAAGTTCACCGATTTTTGAGAAATAGTTCATGAATATTTTTTAAAATCAACAATTTTGGAAAAAAGTTCACCAATTTTGAAGAAAAATTCATGAATTTAATAAGAATTCATCATTTTTGAAAAAATTAATGAATTCATCAAAATTGTGTTTTTAAGAAAGGAGGAAAAAAGGAAAAAATGAAAGAGAAGAAGAAAGCCAAACAAGGAACAATGCATTTTTTTAGTGTTGCATTTTAAATAAATACGCTAGTCGTCGGAGGGCGTGTGGAGGTATGTCTCTAGCAAATCTTGCAGGATTTGGTCGGCTTTTGTCTTTGGTGGATCTACTTGTATCTCATCTTCGTTGGTCTACGTTAGTGGCTCTACAGATTGGATATTTCCGATCTACCGCATCTCTTCATCGGCGATGGTTTCTGTTCTGGTGTGCTAGTCATACTAGGCTTTAGCACGTCGACTTTCCAACTGTCTACTAAAACAAGATTTTCCTGGTAAGGAAGGGGCGATAACGGCGATGCGACTTCAGCTCGCTTCAGTGCATGTGGTGGTCGCTAGGTGGTCTACGGACCTGGATATAATTCATCATTTTTGGAAGTTTTTCTCGCAAAAAATATATAAATAAAAAAGCTAGTCTAGCACATTATGTTTGGTTAGGTCACGTAGCTTACTTTAAGAATTTAAATATTATATTATTAATGAGTTAGAAGAGAGAGAAGAGAAACAGATTGTAGACTTATAGCGGGCTGTAGCACAAGTTCTAAAAAGCTTGATGAGAACGGAAGGTGAAACATACGTTGACAAAATACTTATAGCCAACTATTATACGGATTAATTATTACATTGGCTATAAATGACATGTCAACACATTATAACCATGCTATCACGCGCAGACTAGAGAGCTGGCGAAAGTGAGGCCGAGAGCTGAGCTGCGCTGCACTCCCTCCCCCTTCCCAGCGCCCGCGTCGCGAGCCACTCCGGCCGCGGCGGCCACCCACCCACCCCCTTTCTCCTTTACTCCGGCTTCGCCCGCTGTGAGCCTTGGATGGAGTACGCCCAAGAAGGTGGAGATCCAGGGCGAGTCCAGCGGTCCGTCGGAGGTGCCGGCGACTCCACTGACCCCGTCGTCGCGGGATCCCCGGAGCCCAAGTTGTCGCCTACCTGGATTTGGGGCGGAGGTCGCGGATGCAAGCTTCGAACCGGCGGATGGCGGCGTGGCTCCCCCAACTGAGCGCCCCCGCCTCAAATCCATTGTGGTAAGTGGTAACCCCCTTCCCTCCCCGACCACTGACGACATTGAAGAAATATGGGAAATCCATCAATCGCGCAAGAACCGCCGTGCCAGCCAGGAACCATTTAGTGCCAGGCAGATTTCGAGGAGCCGGCCACCTCGCCACGGTCACAGCCACGGGCACTCGGCAGGCAGAGAGGCCTCTTTAAGCAGATTCAAGGGTCTCTGTTTCCGCTGCCTGAGCCCTCACCACCGTAGAGTAGACTGTAGAGATCCTCTCCGTTGCATCATGTGCAAACGCCAGGGCCATTTCGGCCGAGAGTGCGCTGACAACCCACGCAACAAAGGGAGGGGCTCGGCTACTGACCCGCCGCGCTCCCTGCGCCGGCCTGTCCACGAGCGCCTGACCTTTCCACCCCCGCCTGCACCGCCGCGTCAAGCTATGGAGTCGGGCGCCCTCATCAACCACGCCCGCCGTCCCCGCAATAGCCACAAGGTCATCGCCTCCTCGCCGGTGATGGAGCACTAGGTCTTCCTGCTGAACCAGCACATGGTCATGGTCACCACGGTGGGCACCAAGGCGCATGCTGCGAGCCCACTGCCTCTCGGCCATGCAATTGAGCGCGAGCTCAAGATCCCCCCGCACCTGCTCCGCGTCACCAACCATGACCCCGAGGAATTCTTCGTCTACTTCACCCTGCCGGCGCACAAGGACCTGGCGGTTCGGCACGGCTCGCTGTTGGTAGACGGTGTGCCGTTCTTGCTTGAGCCCTGGCGGGAGGACGCCCACGCCGTCCAGCTCAAGTGGATGCTGCATGTGCGCGTGATCATCGAGAAGCTTCCAATGCAGCTCTGGACGATGGAGGGCGCGGTGGAGGCCATTGGCGACAAGGTTATTGTCGACCGCCTCGACAGCCAGACTCACGAGCGCGTCGACACCAAGCTGTTCGCGTGCTGGGTATGGTGCTGGGACACTGCCCACATCCCCATGAAGCGCATGATCTGGAAGCATGCCCGGGGCGCTGGGCGCGTCGACGAGATGGTGGGCTACTCCCCCCTGATCCGAGCCGTGGTGCCGCCGCCGGAGCTGCTGCAGTACGACCTGCTTCTCCACCTAGATCGCGTGGAAGACTGGACACCGCTCTCGCCGTGTTCATCCCACTCGCCGCAGAGCGGTATCCCCTCCGACGATGATGAGCCCGACGAGCGCCCCTACCCGAGGATCGAACCGGGCGTTTGGGCTGAACGGGTGGAGGATGGTCGGCCGGCGCTCGCCCCGGCGCCAACCATGCGTCCTCAACCCCGGGTCGTATCCATGGGCTGCCGGAGCATAGCGGCCTCTGAGGGCTGGCGCGACGATGACGGTGGAGACCCTGGGTACCAGAAGAGGAGCTGGAAGGACACACTCCTTGGTAGGGGGCGCGCCAGCGACCGGGGCTTGGCCCCAGCTCCGGCGCCACCTACGGAGCGGCCGCGTAGCCGCACCCCGCCTCGCTCCACCGCCAAGGCGCGCCGCGGGGCATGCACCTGCGCATTGACAAGCAGGCCGCGATCGAGCTCACCAAGAGGAAGGACGCAACGGCTGGGCCCTCCCACCATCCCAATGCCCGGGGCAAGAGCGAGGCCAGGTGCAAGTACGGCGGCTCGACAGCGGCAGAGTCGTCGGGCGGCCCCTCCCTGCTTTCCCCACCGCGTAGGCTCACCCAGGAGGAAGGACATGAAGCGGGCCATGCTGGGGAGAAGGAGGCGGCGGCGGACCCGGTGGAGGAGTTCTTCCAAGGAGCAAAGAAAAACCTCCCCCCTTCCCCGCCCCGACGCCATGGCCGTGAAGATTGACGAGGTGATCGCCGCCAAGCTCGACAAGCCACTCTGCTTTGACGACGTGGAAGACGGAGGCAGCGGCGACTCGCTGGACATGGGTCCGTCTCTGTCCCTGGCCCGCCACACCCCACTGGCAGTGGACACGCACGAGGTGCAGCTGGGCGAGGTCACGCAGAGGGTCACGGAGATGCAGCTCCAAGGGGATGGGGTTGACGACGACCAACAGCTGCCCCTCTTCTCCAAGCCGGCGCCAGCGATCGTCGGGAAACCACCGGCAAGAGACAAGACGCCCCTCAAGGCTCGGCCATAGGCCAAGCCGGTCAGGCAGAGGGCCCGCCAAGCTGCCAACCCCTCCCCGGTGCCGGCCTCTCAGAGGGCGACGCTCCGGCTGGTCCAGGGCCTTGGCGTCCTCGGGCCAAAGGAGAAGATGACGGCACGGGCAACAGAAGCTCTCATCCGCCGTTTCGACGAACCTTTGTCTGATGATGACATCGCGGCCATCACGAAGCTCACCAGCCTCGACGCCCACGCGCTCAAGGCGATCACCGGCATGCCTAGCCGGCAAGGAGACGCCGTGGTGCCCCATTCCCCATGTTATACATCCATAGTTTAGAAATCGGCCGACAACGACCAGCAGTGTGCTGGGTAGAGTTAGGGTTTGTTTCCTGCATGATGTGTTGTTACAGTAGCCAGGCTAGGAGGTTAGCTGTTCGCCGGCGGGGTTTTGGGCCTATTGGTGGCCACCGGCAACCCTAGGATGTACGGATGGTATTCTCATGTTCTAAGCTCTCAGTAGTACTTAGTCGTCGGCATATCAGTGTGCATCACCATGATCACCTCCACCGTAGCATGAGCACTTCTCCGTTTCCACATGGATGACACCAACATGCCAATCATGAGCTGGAACTTGAGGGGTCTAAACACGCCAGCGAGGCGCTCGGTCATCCGTGACACTACACAAGCACATAAGCTGGCGATCCTTCGCATACAGGAAACCAAGATTGACTGCTGGTCCACCTGCTTAGCTAGAGAAATAGGAGGCGCATGGCTTGACCAATGCATAGTTATTCCTGCCATAGGAACAAGGGGAGGGCCGGCCATCTTCTGGACCTCTAGCATGCTATCAGTGCAATCTCACTCGATAGGGCAATTCTCTATCACAGCAAAGGTGCAGATAGGAGAAACAGGCAAAGATTTCTGGCTAACCACGGTCTACGGGCCCTCGGATGAGGATAGGAAAGATGATTTCCTCGCGGAAATTGCTAGAGTTGCCACTCCGCCTGGACAAGCGTGGCTTATCAATGGCGATTTCAACATTATATACGAGGCTAGAGACAAGAATAACAACAATATCAACTGTAGGATCATGGGTAAATTTAGAGCGGCAATCGACGCGGGTGGCCTACGCGAGATCAAGTGTAAAAACCGCCGTTTCACCTGGAGCAACGAGCATCGAAACCCTACCTTATTTAGCATCGACAAGTTCGTCTGCACCATAGCTTAGGAGGGGCTTTTCCCATCATTTCTCCTGCATGCTGCATCAACATCCTGCTCGGACCACTGCCCCCTGCTCCTCGCGGCTGCTGTAGCCCCATGCCGTCCGGCAACATTCAAATTTGAATCCTTCTGGCCCCGATTCCCGCGCTTCCAGGAGACGGTCCAACATGCCTGGAACCGCCCAACCTCAATGTGATGCGCTTTTGCAAGGCTAAAATAGAAAATGAGTAGGGTAGCTAAGGACCTAAAAATATGGAGCAAGTCTCAGTTTGGTGGGGCAAAGATCCAGATGCGCATTGCAACTGAAGTAGTCCTACGCCTCGACATAGCTCAAGAAACTAGAGCCCTCTCTGATGCGGAGTTTCAACTTAGGAAAATTCTCAAGCTCAAGATATTAGGACTTGCGGCAATCGAGCGTGCAAGGAAGCGCCAGGCCTCCAGAATTACTTGGCTGCGAGCTGGGGACGCGCCAACAGCCTTCTTCCAAGTGAAGATCAATGCGGAAAGGTTTCATCCACACGCTCCATGAACCGTCCGGTGTAGCCACTACGCAGAGGACAAGGAAAGTTTGATCTACAACCATTTCTCCTCCATACTGGGTACGACAGTGCCCCGCAGCACCACCATCGGCTGGCGTTCTCTCGCCATGACCAGGCTGCAAGGCGGAGGGCTTGACAACCCTTTCACGGAGGGCGAGGTATGGCGTGCAATCAAAGCATCACCGGCGGATCATGCGCCGGGCCCGAACGGTTTCTCTGGCCTCTTCTTCAGGTCATGCTGGGCAACAATCAAAGACGACATCATGGCAGCGTTCAATCAGTTTTACAACTTAGTAGGCAGCAATTTTGGAGCCCTAAACACTGCAGTTGTTGCATTACTGCCAAAGAAGGATGGAACGGTGTCAATCAACGACTACAGGCCAATCAGCCTCATCCACTCCATAGCAAAGTTGATATCCAAAGTACTCTCCCTCAGGCTCGCCAATGTGATCCACACGCTCATCTCACCAGCACAGTCGGCCTTCCTTCGGACGAAATGCATACACGATAGTTTTCTATATGTTCAAAACTGCACCAAGGCCCTGCATCGCCGGAAAACACCCGCTCTGCTTCTCAAGTTGGACATAGCTAAGGCTTTCGATAATGTGTCATGGGAGTACATCTTGGAGATGCTGCAACAACAGGGTTTCAGTGCGCGATGGAGAGATTGGATAGCCTTGCTACTGTCCTCCTCCTCGTCGTCCTTCCTCCTCAACGGTGTCCTCGAATAGAAGATCCAGCATCGAAGAGGCCTACGGCAGGGCGACCCCTTGTCGCCTTCCCTCTTCATCTTAGAGATCGACACATTGCACCACTTATTGCACCACTGCCAGGACGGGAGCTAAAACTTAGGATTAGTTTATATGCCGACGACGCGGTCATCTTCACAAACCCGGTTAGACAGGAGATCGATGCACTAATGGAGATCCTGTGCGAGTTTGGTGCAGCCCCCGGACTACACATCAACCCCTCTAAGTCGACGGCATTACCCATCAGATGTAAGAATATTGACCTACAGTATGTGTTGCAAAACTTTGGAGGAACCGAGGGGCATTTCCCGACGACCTACCTAGGTTTGCTGCTGACATTAGCTAGACTACAACTAGCAAACCTGCAGTTCATTATAGACAGAATCAAAGCTCACCTTGCGGGATGGAAAGGGAAACTTCTGCCAATTGCTAGTAGGCGAGTGCTGGTTCGATGTGTCCTCAGCGCTATGCCTACATTTGCACTAACTGTCCTCAGAGTGCCGAAGAAGCTACTAAAGGAGATAGACAAGTGCCGGCGTAGGTTTCTTTGGAAACAAGATGAGGAGATCACAGGTGGTAGCTGCAAGTTTAACTGGTCAGCGGTGTGCACTCCTACATCACATGGAGGACTAGGGATCCTTGATCTCGAGCGGTTCAGCCGCGCCCTAAGATTGCGGTGGCTCTGGATCTCCTGGACTAATCTTGAGCGGCCTTGGGTCGGCACGGAGCCGCCATGCAACAACAGCGACAAAGCCCTCTTCACAGCGGCAACCACGGTCACCATCGGCAACGACGCAAAGGGACTCTTCTGGCACTCCCCCTGTATCGGGCTGAGCACCCTAGCCAGCTCCTACCCCCTCCTCTACTCGCACTCCAAGCGGAAAAACAGGACGGTGCGCGAGGCTCTCACTGATGATACTTGGATAAAAGGCATGCGGCACGGAAACTTACAACCACTACTACCGGATTTCGTCAGGCTGCACCGCACGATTGCGTCAACCGTGCTAACGAAGGGGAGCAGTGACCAGATTAGGTGGAATTTAGAGGCTACAGGCAAGCTCGGCTCACGCGTGGTGGCGAAACTCTAACTAATTGGTGGTGATGGTTGCCCTCGTCAGTTCCTAGCATGATGCGACAATCACAGATAATATCAGTCTTCAACATTGCGTCCACAATTAATCATGCTAACAGACATCGATACCTGATCATCGGGTAATTTTTCAGCAACAATAATTCAAGACCGAGTATAGAAAATACGTAAGTTTCATGCTTTGCGTAGTGGCGAAACTCTGCCTAATTGGTGGTGATGGTTGCCCTCGTCAGTTCCTAGCATGATGCGACAATCACAGATAATATCTGTCTTCAACATTGCGTCCACAATTAATCATGCTAACAGACATTGATGCCTGAACATCGGGTAATTTTTCAGCAACAATAATTCAAGACCGAGTATAGAAAATACGTAAGTTTCAGAAGCATGACATATCAAATTGATGATCCGACGGATTACGTTCTAACCTGAACATCTTCGTCATCCACATCAGAGAGGGCACTCGTCACCTAACCATCTTCCCATCATTTGAAACTACCTATGAATGATAGAGAAAGTAAAGAACCACAGAAATGATCATTTCTTGTGTTTGGATCAAGGGAGAATTGAACAATAGCGCGGACGCATGACATCACAGGATAACTCAAGCAAACAATATTATTGGAAGGACTTATTATGTCTTTTCCCTGATTTCTCAAAAAAGTAGTGAACACATCACATGATAGTGACTGATACGAGCACTAACCAGCATTCAGGAATTTAATATAAACTTAGGTCTCACCAATATATTAGATTGGAGCATTCTCACAAGACTAAATATATTAGTAAACGGAAATGATATTTTTATGTTAGAAATGCTATACCTACTTAGAAGGACAACATTAGTAGTAAGGACATCAAAAATTGGGTTGGCATAATAGGAACCCTTGGATGTGTCTGCATGGATGATCAGAAGTTACCTTATGAGCTAAAAAAGGCTAACATAGATACTCTTCGGCGATTTACTTTTCTTTAAAATGCAATAGTTAAGTTCATTTTTCTGACATAATAAAGCCAACAATGCAAAGGTGCATAGCAGAATAAGCTACAGATAGTACAAAACTAAATAGCCACGCAGTCTAGAATAGAGCGATCATGTCAACACTCTGTTGCGCCGTTGAGCAACAGATTGATCATGCACAACAACACACTCCTCACCAGGATCAGTTGAATTTATGTCGCTCTGAATGAATTACAAGGCCACATACCAACAATGACAACAACTATGATTAACCCAGAGCAAAGCCAACAAGTAAAACTCTAAGCAAAGGAAAAGCAACAAGGAACGTGAAGGAAACCAAACGAGTGTGCAATGCGTACAAGTACTGACAAACCAAAAGACAATTTTAGATCTGGTCATCAGTGAAGCATAAGCAGGAACACATGACGAGCGGCAATCCATTCACACAATAAACCAGCCAAAAACATATAGAGTAGTTCTTATCAGCAAGCACAATTTAAAAACTATATCATCAGTCAATCCTCAAATTGGCACCTCAACTCTGATGTCCGCATCTCTTTAATTGATTATCAACGTTGTGTGCCATTAGGAAAACCTTCTTCCATGATAACAACATGCTCATTAGCTATCAAGTCCAACAGTTTTTCGCACACCAAACCACCCTGAAAACAGTTAAATGGATTGACCAGATAGATCGTTATACTTCACTCAGATATACGAATCATAGGGACAACTTAGTGCTACAGCTTAATCATGTGTAATGTTGTCACTATCGATCATCGTTCTTTATGAAAGGCATCAGAAAGACAAAAATTAAGCTTTTCAATGTTTATTTAAGCACAATGGTTCAAATGATACTTTATGGAACAAATATGGACGCACACAAAAAGAGCCAAACATTTATGTTTGAAAAGCTAGCCTCGCATACTTAGAAGATTTTTAGGTAGAATAAACAATCTATCATTATTAAGAGTGCTAGTTTCAGGTATTATATAGGTGATAATAATTTCATGATTACGACGATTTTAAGAGAGGCCTATGACCTACATCATATATCAAATTTGAAGATCATGGGCATAATACTAATACCTGGCGAAGGAGGAAGAAGCAAAGAAGCTGATTGCATATGCAATTATGCATACCAACAAGCAGAATAGGCACATCCATCACAAAGGAAAAACAAGTAGAATAGAAGACGAATATACCATACTAACCTGATCACCTATATTGCTCCCAGCTCGTACCTTTCAAAATGTCTGATGAAACTTTCTTGCCACAAGCTATACTTTCCATTATTTTCTTCCAGTTGTGTTTGTCCGTCTCTAACAATCATTGCCAGAAAATATTCATTAGTGACAAGTGCTCATATAGGCAACTATCTAATACACACAGGTCAATCTTAGAAGGCTCAGTGTACTTCTGTTGGATAACTTGTTATACACTTCTGCAAACTTCAGAATTTTTTAGTGAAAAGAACAGAAGTTCTTAGGATCCAACTTTCATGATCCGAGTTCTACAACATAGCACAAACATCAACACCTACACATTTGCATTGCTAAGCTTAATATTAGCTAACAAAATCTGAAGCAAGCACCAGCCAAGAGCCTATTACTCATACTTACAGAGTAATGAAAAAAACTAAAGGAAACGGACATAGTAATATGGCATACATTAGTTAGACGAGATGCAGTCGAACCCAACTGAATAATATGGACTACTCGTCCATTTCCATGCTCCATCTTATGTGACTGCCACTGTATCAGGATGAACTCAAGGGTTGCACTCTATTTGTTGATTGAAGCAGAGCCTAAATTAGGATCCCTGCAGCAAGACAAACTGAACTTATCAAACAAGCCAAAAATAAGGAAAACTGTGAGCGGAAGTGAAATAAAGATGATAAGATTGGAAGAATCTGGGATAAGAAGATGGCACCTGTACTGATAACATGGAGGGAGGAAAAAGACAATAGCATTACATCTACGCCTTGAAGTTTAAGCCTATGAAATATTACACAGAAAACATAGTCTGCTACCTCTAGATCCATGAACGTGCAAGCACACGCAGAAAAAATCGAAAACACATAGGAGGAGAAGGAGGGGGCAGGAGGAGAGAGGTGCTAGGTGGGAGCCTCTGCCGCTGGCTACCTTAGCACTGTTGGGATGGATTTGGAGCTCAGGAGAAAGGGGGCGCCGCTGCTTCTCATCGAGCTCGGGAGAGAGTGGCGTGCATCGAGGCATAGGAGCGCCATCCAGGAGGCACAACACCACGAGAGAGCACGACAAGAGACAGAGACGAACGAACCAACGCACCAGAGCATCGCCGGTGACGAGTAGGTCGACCACACCGAAACCCTAGATGGCTAAAACCGATGCAGGCAACCACAGAAGGATGGGATCGATGAATCCATGCGGTGGAGGAGCATATAGAGCGTGAGGAGCAGCGGCTGTGGGACGAGGGAGAGGGAGAAGGGGAGGACTCGCGCGGGGGGGCGGAGGATTGGTAACGGGGCTGGGGCTGCGATTGGGCGATCCATTTCTTTCTTTTCGTCTCTTCCCTTCGGTTGTTCGGCATAATGCACCTGTGGCCCGGTGAAAATGAACAGCCCGCGCAGTACCTCGCTCGGCTCGTTCTGCCGATGTGGCTAGCGCGGGGAGGCGCCGTTGATGCGCAGCTGAATGGTTTTGATTAATGCTTGGCTAGAAGGATGAGTGGATGTGTCGGCAATGTCCATGAAGGTGAAAATAAACTGATCAATGTTGTTTCACTATGCAGCATCGATGCCACCCGGTGGTGCCGCGCTCAACGTTTGTCATAGCATCTACTCCTACAACTGACTTAGTATTAAATCTGATCTCATAAACGTCTGCGGGCGAGTCCAATCAGTGACCCGACGTGTTTGTTTTGCCCCCTATTTGTCCACGTAGTCACATTTTTATTTTCTTTTTATATATCCGGTGATTTGCATGTGGTTGGTGGTGATGAAAAAAAGTGATCCGGGTATCTAGTCAATCAACGAACCGCTTTGTTTGCTCTCCTAGAACCGCTTCAGAGAGGCGATCGGTAGGCGCTCTTCTGCCTTCTCTTGAGAGAAGCGATGCGGTGGGTCCTCATGCTCTCCGCCTGCCGCTCCAGCGGCAGGAGCAGACGGCGACCCCGACAATTTCTCTTCGGTAGGGATGTCAGAGGTGTTGCATCAATGGTGGAGACAGCGTTGCGTTGGAATAACCTGCTTCTGCTCTTCCCCCATCTAGGTGGCATTCTAATGGGTGCACCGAGGAGCAGGTGGCTCAGTCTTCTTGCGGTCTTCAGTTTCATTGAGATTTGTGTCCGATGGCGGGCGCACGACACTCTCGGTGGTGGCATTGGCGTCTACTGTTGTGGTTTGTGTTTGGTGTCTTACAGTGGGGTGTGTGGATGGCGATGTACATCATCATTTCTCTTATTTGATAGCATCGTATGAAGTTGACAGCGCTAGGATCTTGCGGACATAAGGAAGAACCCCGGCCGACGTGCCACAAAGCCTTGATCTCATTGCTTGCAGTGGTCCAACTCATCGGCTCGAGAAGTATCCTTGTGCGAAGGTGCACCTCCAGATCTAGGCATGATGGCAGCTCCCGACGGAAGAAGATGGTGGACGACGTTTCGGCGTCGCACAAAATTCTGCCGGGGTGAAATTTTAGTTCTACTTCTTGTGGAATCTTTGATGCAATATTGCAAGACATCTAAGTATGTCTGTTGTGGTGACATTATGTGTACTCTCTGTAATTAAAATTAAATATATGTGATTACTTAAAAAAGGTGGTCCGGATGGGTTGCATCCTATATGGTGAACTAACCAGGCGGGTCTGCAAGCCCTCATATTCTCTTTGTATTTGTCCTTAATATGAGGGTTCGGGGACAGCTCAGACGTATAGAGATGATACAAGGGGTCTGGTTGGTTTTTTTTTCTTCCCTCTCCTGTTCGGTCACTGATCGAGCGTGTTCGTGGACGTCTAAGGAAGGTTTGAGAACCGCTGTACATGCTCTAACACGGTAACACTGCCCTTCATCATATAGGAAAAAAATCTATAACTTTACTAGTCCGAGCCATGTCATTTTCTGGGATAAACAATAAATCAAATCTGAAGCGGTGAACAGAGAATGGTTGTTTAATCTAGCTCAGATATAAAAAAACAAAATTCATACTAGATTTATTAGGGCATCTCCGACGCGGACCCTCAAACCGCCCGTAAAGTCATAACAATCTGAATCATGCAGTCAGTGTTGGAAATATGCCCTAGAGGCAATAATAATTATTAGATTTCCTTGTTCATGATAATTGTCTATTGTTCATGCTATAATTGTATTAACCGGAAACCCTAATACATGTGTGAATGCATAGACCACAACATGTCCCTAGTGAGCCTCTAGTTGACATCGTTGATCAATAGATGGTTGTGGTTTCCTGACCATGGACATTCGATGTCATTGATAACGGGATCATATCATTATCATTAGAAGAATGATGTGATGGACAAGACCCAATCCTAAGCATAGCACAAGATCGCGTGCTAGAGCTTTTCTAATGTCAAGTATCATTTCCTTAGACCATGAGATTGTGCAACTCCCGGATACCATAGGAATGCTTTGGGTGTATCAAACGTCACAACGTAACTAGGTGGATATAAAGGTGCACTACAGGTATCTCCAAAAGTGTCTGTTGGGTTGGGACGAATCGGGACCGGGATTTGTCACTCCGTATGATGGAGAGGTATCACTGGGCCCACTCGGTAATGCATCATCATAATGAGCTCAATGTGACTAAGGAGTTAGCCACGAGATCATGCATTACAGAACGAGTAAAGAGACTTGCCGGTAACAAGATTGAACAAGGTATAGGGATACCGATGATCGAATCTCGGGCAAGTAACATACCGATGGACAAAGGGAATTGTATACGGGATTGATTGAATCCCTGACATCATGGTTCATCCGATGAGATCATCGTGGAACATGTGGGATCCAATATGGGTATCCAGATCCCGCTATTGGTTATTGGCCGGAGAGTCATCTCGGTCATGTCTGCATGGTCCCCGAACCCGTAGGGTATACACACTTAAGGTTCGGCGACGCTAGAGTTGTAATGGGAACTGTATGTGGTTACCGAAAGTTGTTTGGAGTCTCGGATGAGATCCCGGATGTTACGAGGAGTTCCGAAATGGTCCGGAGGTAAAGATTTATATATGGGAAGTCCTATTTTGGCCACCGGAAAATGGTCGGGATTTTTCGGTATTGTACCAGGAAGGTTCTAGAAGGTTCCAGAGTGGGGCCCACCTGCATGGGGGACCCACATGAACGGGGGTAGTGGGGGCAAGGCCCCACACCCCTGGTCAAGGCGCACCAAGATCCCCCTTAGAAGGAATAAAATCATATCCCGAAGGGATAAGATCAAGATCCCTAAAAGGGGGGATAACAATCGGTGGGGAAGGGAAAGGATGGGATTTCTTTCCTCCCACCTTTGCCAACGCCCCAATGGACTTGGAAGGAAAGAAACCAGCCCCCTCCACCCCTATATATAGTGGAGGTGCATGGGAGCTACACCCCTTGCCCCTGGCGCAGCCCTCCCCCTCCAAGTCCTCCTCCTCCTCCGTTGAGCGTAGTGAAGCTCTGTCAGAGAACCATGAGCTCCACCACCACATCGTCATGATGCTGGAGTTCTCCCTCAACTTCTCCTCTCCCCTTGTTGGATCAAGAAGGAGGAGACGTCCTCGGTCTGTACATGTGTTGAACGTCGAGGCGCCGTCCGTTCGGCGCTTGGATCAGATCTCCCGTGATTTGAATCGCCGCGAGTACTACTCCATCAACCGCGTTCTTGTAACGCTTCCGCTTAGCGATCTTCAAGGGTATGAAGATGCACTCCCTCTCTCTTGTTTCTAGCTTCTCCTAGATTGATCTTGGTGATACGTAGGATTTTTTTTGAATTATTACTACGTTCCCCAACAGTGGCATCATGAGCTAGGTCTATGCATAGATTCTATGCATGAGTAGAACACAAAGTAGTTGTGGGCGATGATTTGGTCAATTTTCTTACCTTTACTAGTCTTATCTTGATTTGGCGGCATTGTGGGATGAAGCGGCCCGGACCGACCTTACACGTACGCTTACGTGAGACATGTTCCACAGACAGACATGCACTTGATGCATAAGGTGGCTAGCGGGTGTCTGTCTTTCCCACTTTAGTCGGATCGGATTCGATGAAGAGGGTCCTTATGAAGGGTAAATAGCAATTGGCATATCACCGTTGTGGCTTTTGCGTCAGTAAGAAACGTTCTTGCTAGAAACCCATAGCAGCCACGTAAAACATGCAACAACAATTAGAGGAAGTCTAACTTGTTTCTGCAGAGTATGCTATGTGATGTGGTATGGCCAAAAGGATGTGATGAATTATATATGTGATGTATGAGATTGGTCATGTTTTTGTAATAGGAATCACGACTTGCATGTCGATGAGTATGAAAACCGGCAGGAGCCATAGGAGTTGTCTTAATTTATTGTATGACCCGCGAGTTAATATAAATGCCATGTAATTACTTTACTTTTTGCTAACCGTTAGCCACAGTAGTAGAAGTAATAGTTGGCGAAACAACTTCATGAAGACACGATGATGGAGATCATGGTGTCATGCCAGTGAAGATGGTGATCATGTCGCGCCTCGAAGATGGAGATCAAAGGCGCAAGATGATACTGGCCATATCATGTCCCTTTATGATTTGCATGTGATGTTTATCCTGTTTACATCTTATTTGCTTAGAATGACGGTAGCATAAATAAGATGATCCCTCACTAAAATTTCAAGCAATGTGTTCCCCCTAACTGTGCACCCTTGCGAAGATTCGTTGTTTCGAAGCACCACGTGAGGATCGAGTGTGATAGATTCTAACGTCCGACACTACAAAAAAAAGACACATCCGTGACAATTTGGGTCGAACAAATTTTTTTCTGCCATACATATGACACTTCTATGACGATAATTGTGACAAAACCCAGTATCATCATAGATGTGGTGGGCTCCTACTTCTATGACAAAAAAACATGACAGAAAATGGGCTTTTCGTCCTGGGCGGGCCGGAGACCCAGCTGCATGACATTCTTTGGGCCGTCCATGACGGAAAAAACCGTGGTAGAAGCGAGGGCGAGGAAAATTTGGGGGAGTTCCCGGTTATGGTGCGAGGTTGGGGGCCGAGCGATGCAGGTTTCTCTCGTACACGTACGCGCGTGTGTGCGAGGCATTGGCTCTAAGTGAACCCGAGCGAGGCGTTGCCTCTAAGTGAACCCGAGCGAGGCGTTGGGCTCTAACTGAACCCGAGCGATTGCGCTGCAGGCTACGCGTTACTGAACCCGAGCGAGCGATCGATGGCTATTAAATGAACCCGATCGAGCGATTCCTTCGCTACTGCTGCTAACTAAAGCCGATCAATGCTGCCTCAGGGATGAACAGTGAGTGTTGCGGGAGGGTTTGGATGAACAGTGAGCGGTGGCGTTGCCTCTGGATGAACAGGACCCCGTGGTGTGGAGGGCTGGATGAACAGTAGACGGTGGAGGGGTGCCCGTGGAGGGGTGGTTGAGCAGTAGCCGGTGGAGTAGCGCGCGGTGGAGGCTGGATGAACAGGAGCCCGTGGAGGTTGGAGGAGGTCGACGGTAGCCCGTGGAGGCTGGAGGAGGTCGATGGTGGAGATGAACAGTATCCTGTGGAGTCCCGTTTTGCGGCACGCCACACCCCTCCCGATGAACAGGACCCCCGTTTCGACCGTAGCACTCCAACACAAGTCTGTTTCATCCGTTTGCGGTACGCCACACCCCTCCCGATCAACAGGACCCCCATTTCGACCGTAGGAGGTCCGTTTTGTCCGTTTTGCGGTACACCACACCCCTTCCGATCAACAGGACCCCCGTTTCGACCGTAGGAGGACCGTTTCCTTCATTTTGCGGTACGCCAGACCCCCCCCCCCCGATGAACAGGATCCCGTTTCGAACGTGGCCGGTCGAAAAGAAGGCCGTTTCCTCCGTTCTGCGGTATGCCAGGCCTCGTTTCCATCGCCTGTTCCATCCAAGCCCTCCCGATGAACACGACGATGCATTCCGTTCTGATCCAGCCGGTTGGCTCCCACACATTCCGTTACCTCCCGATGAACACGACGCATTCCGTTGCCTCCCCATGAACACGACGCATTCCGTTGCCTCCCCATGAACATAACGACGGTGCTGTTTCTTCGTTCTGACCCAGCCATGTACAAGAGCCCCGGCTGTACGTATGCGCGAGTAGGCGTTCGAGACCTCGCCCATATGTACACATACGTGGCCGTATTTTTCTTTCTTGCACACTGGCCGCTGTACGTACGTGTACATGCTACATGCGTGCGTCTACTACGACACATGCGCGCCTCTACATCGACGAGTATATATGTACGTACACGTTCGCGACCAGAATGACAACGCTACGTACGCTTCGACTAGGTGGGTCCCGACTGTCAGGCACTTCCTTGCGTGCGAAGATGTAGTTGGTGGGTCCTAGCAGTCAAGGGGGCGAATCGTTTTGTTTTTTTTGCCCGGACGCACTTCCTTGCGTGCGAAGGTGTAGCTGGTGGGTCCCAGCAGTCAGGGGGGAAACGTTTCTTTCGCAAAATACGGTGGCCCATCCGGTAGGTCCCCACTGTCAGGTGGA
This sequence comes from Triticum timopheevii, assembly GCA_963921465.1. Taxonomy (NCBI): domain Eukaryota; kingdom Viridiplantae; phylum Streptophyta; class Magnoliopsida; order Poales; family Poaceae; genus Triticum; species Triticum timopheevii. Next base: position 130,235,240 of record OY997271.1, on the reverse strand, counting down.
GGAATAATTATTTTGCGCGAAATAAGTAGACACTTCCTTGCGGTCGCCGTGGACCCAGCTATCAGCCTCTCCACGCATAGTACTCTTCCAATGGAAGTCGGTCGTTGACCACATTGACCATGCCGCGCCGAGACCACCACAGCGGTGGATGACGGCGAGGCCTAGGAAGGGGACGACACGGAGCCGGGGAAGACGCAGCAGTGGATGCCCACGTGAAGAGGAGTACGAGGGTTCACTGGTTCGGCTGCAGTGTGAGGCTGCCGTCGCCACAAAATAACAGGGGGTGTGGGTGAGTAGAGGGATGGCCTGGCCAGCGGTGGGAGTAGTAGGGGGCATTGAGGCCTCCGCGGCATCACAACCGGACATGGGAGGCAGGAGCATGCGGCACGACCGGCGCTGCTTTGGGCGGCTGGAGCATGAAGACTAGAGGTTGAAGAAGCACTACGGTCGTTGGATGGACATCGTATGGTCAGTGGAGCTAGAATCGTTCATATTGGCTAAGTTGGCAAAGCCATCCATCCCGTAAACTTAGTAGGCCCACAAGTCAGCCTCCCACCAAGGTGAGTCCCAGCTAGCAGGGGGAGTATTCATTTTTTGTGCATAATAAGGAGGCATTTCTGGTGGGTCCGAGCTGACAGCGGGGGGAACATTTTTTCGCGAAATACAAAGGCCCTTCCGGTGGGTCCCAGCTATCAGGTGGAGGAATCATTATTTTGCGCGTAATAAGGAGGCATTTCCCTGTTTGGGCCCCTATTGTCAGCCTCTTCCGATGGCTGTTGTTTGTTGACCATGTTGACCTCGCCGCACCGAGAGCACAAAAGCGGTGGACGAGGGCGAGGCCCAGGAAGAGAACCACTCGGAGCCGGCGAAGCCACCATAGCGGATGCCCACGCTGAGGGGAGAATGAGCGCTGACTGGTCGGCTGCGGGGTGAGGCTGACGTCGCCGGAAAATAACAGGATGTGTGGGTGGTTAGAGGGATGGCCTGGCGGCAGCACAGCCAGCCACGGGAGGAGGGAGCAGGCAGTCCCGTCGGCGCTGGTTTGGGCGGCTGGAGTAGGAAGATCAGAGATTGAAGAAGCACGGCGGCCGTTGGATGGACAACCAATAGTCACTGTTGTGTGTTGACTAAGTTGACAAAGCCTTGCTTACGCGTCAATTTTTTTTTGGACAGCGTCATCATCAACCTAGTAGGCCCAGAAGTCAGCCTCCAAATCTGTGGAAAACAACATACAACCCATTAGCCATTATTTTCAATAATTTACAGCCATTTACTAATTCTTAAGGATATTTGAAGCTAATATTCTTTTTATTAGCATTACAGACCATATATTCTGGGCACTGCTAAAAAATCAATGAAATTTCGCATATTTCGGTGGGGTTCGAACTCTTTTAGTCACGAAATTTTGAGTCACGTTAAAAATAATTTTCAAAAAATTATATCAAAATAAAATTCAAAAAACAATTCTCCGCAAAAAAAGAATGAAATTTAGAATCTTAACTAGCAAGATGCCCGTTCGTTGCACAGAACATGAAGATGCATTTGTATGAGTAGTTTATCTTGTGGGAGAAAAGATGATATTTTAATGTAATTGCCAGTTGGCTTTGGTTTTTATAAGAGTAGAGAGTAGAGAAATCCTGAAAAAAAAATGATATTTTAATGCAATTGCCGGTTGGCTTTGGTTTAAAAATTTATAGCCCATTTCTTACAACTTATAGCCCATTTTCTGGGGAAGCCCATTTCTTAATACTTACATCCCTCGTCGTCTTGAAAGATTTGCAGCCCAGCAGGGCTAAGAAAAGCAAGTAGGCCTCGGTTTTGGTATTCTAAAAAAAAGAACTGGGCTAGCCAATTTCAGAAAGAAAAAATATATCAACTGGGCTTGTCATGTGCTTAATAAAAGGGTAAGCGTGGGCTAGACGGACCACAGCCCCCGCACAGCGCGCAGTTGAGCTCCGTGTCTGAAACTGAAAAACAACTGGGCGAGCTGCTGGGTCCCTGGTGTTATCCGCTCGTTTTGTAATTTTCTCGTTTATTGACTACATTGACAATGGCGTGGAACCTAGTTGTCAAACAATTAGGAGGAAGTATTTTTTTGGCTTGTAATAACGAGGCACCTGCTTGCGAAATGCAATGACCCTGGTGGGTCCCTACTGTCAGCCTCTCCACGTATAGTCATCTCCCGATTCCTCTTGGTTTTTGACCATGTTGACAACGCCAGACGGCGGCGGGCACAACGAGCAAACCAAGGCGGAGAACGACATCAAGGCCTCGGATGGGAACGAATAGCAGCGATGGAAGATTCGGCAGTGTAGTGGCAGGTGGAGGGGAGTACGAGGGCAACAACATGCAAGTCAAGCATACAAATGGTACAAAAAGCCCAAGGATTAATAGTTCATCAAATTTTTAGACAAAACCCAGATTGAACATGACAGGAACATCTAACCCAACCACTCTTTTTTGCAGTCACAAACAAATGGATCGGTCTAATCCATAAAATTAACATCCTGTGCATTTTTTTTTATTTCAGGATGTCTACAACTTATTGTAAATAGAAGCCGAGCACGTTTAGAAGCCCATTTGTTCACCTGAAACTTCTTTTTTTTGCTGTTCAACATGTTCGTCCGTGAGAAATCTCTTGCTGTAAAAATTAAGCCTCATGGGCAATAGTAACCTCGCATTCAACAGGAAGAATGTGACAAAACTTCTGTTTGCCTGGTTGGATGCATATCGTCCCATCGTTATTGTCCTCAAACGACTGTCATGAGAACTTAGAAAATCCTTGTGCTTATTACGCCAACGATTTGTTATATGTTTTTCTCCATGTGGTCCTGCCTAAGTAGACATGAAGATTGAAAATAGTTAAGGTCTGAAAAAAGAGTATGTCGAAAGAACGACAACTGAACAGTTAATTCTAGTACAATATATACGGGCTTTCAATGTGCATGAAATCATCACCTCTATGTATAAATTCTTCAGAGATTGAAAGCATCGCAGCAAGCCAATAATTATGTCCAGATCAAAACTATACATTCTGATATATATGATGTTGACAGAATCCAACAACATTGATAGGCTATCAATGGACGAACTCTTCATTGAGCATATAACATAATATTAGTACCCAAAGTGTACTCCAAGATGATATAAAACTTATGCGCACAAATGAAAAATGCAGCATATGATTACAAATGTGCAGATGATACATACGGTACCTGAAAAAGTGAGGAGCCAAACACCACCTCCTTGTGATTATTAAACGGGTCACGAATTACACCCAAGATCTCTAGTTTGGGCACAGAGACGACAGTTATTTCTGAAGGTGTATAACAATTATGAAGGAGCAACCTTTCAAGTGAAGGGGCATCTTCGATGATGAGCTGTTGTCCTTTAAAACAAATTCCAATGCTTTTAAGGTGAGGCGACTTTATTTGGAGACAACTGATACCGATTTCTATTCCCAAAACAATCAGCAAGCGCTCCAGGGCAGGGCAACTGGAGTGGATGATGCTATGAAGTGAGGCCTCCGACATATAAACCACAACAAGCGAAAGTTTTTTAGCAGTGGGACTCGAAGCATTTGTACCAGATCGTCTGGTAGATGGCACCGGGCGAAGGTGGCGGTGTGGAGAGAGGAGGAAAACCATGAGATGGACAACGGTGGTGTGGGCACAAATTCTTGGTATGTTCGTGGTATGAAACTTTCGTGGTAATGGTAGAACTCAAACTGCTGGAGTTTTCCGAATTCAGGAGATGTCAGCCAAGCGTCCACCTTGCCGGGTATGGACAACAGGTAGCTTGTCGGGATGTAGAGGCATTGAACGGGGCCCTGCTGGTGAGAAGAGACGATGGCTCTGAGGAGATCAAATTCAGGAAGAACAGATATCTGACGACGGTCGAGATTGAGGGGCGCGATGCGCCATAGAGGGCGCCACCGAGTTGAGAGAACTTGTGTGCGGCAGCAATCCTTGGTGGGGAGAAGCGAGATGATCTCCTCAAGGATGACGCCCGGGAGATCGCTGATGCGGTCCACTAGATATTCTACCGGTTCCTCAGATCCGGGTGGGGGGGGGGGGGGCTCGCCGCTTCTCCCCGCGCTACCGGGTGCGGGATCTACAACCGGCATCGCCGCTGGCGGGAGCCTCATCTTCTTGGCGCTGGGGCCAGCCAACTCCATTTTCCTTGTGGGCGTCGCGCCGAGCTCACGGGTTTGAGCAGAGTAGCCAGAGACGAGCCTAGTGGAAGTGCGAGCGGGGAAGAAGGAGGGCTGGGGATTTCTGTAGGAGTGGAAGAAGAGGAGCAGGCGTTTTTTGTACGGGTGAGGAAGAAGGTGAGCAGGGTTTTCTGGACGAGTGAGGAAGATTGGAGAGCGGGGTGAATTGGGGGGAGACCGAAGCGGGAGAGTGAGCTGTTCGTGTTTATAAGGCCCGCTGCACTAACTACTCGCTTTTTCACAAGAACCGCTCTCTTCTTTTGCGTTGCTGCATTGGAGCTGGTGCATGGACTTGGCTGACTGGCCATGCATGCAGGATGCATGTGCCCGCCGGCCACTGCATGCGCCTGGTTTGTTACTAGGCCTATTTAATAGGGTGGTTATGGAGTAAATTAAGGAGATTTATTTTCTCTGTGTGCATCCACCAAATTAGAGGATGCGGTACTGGATGCGGACACTCACATTAAACTAACATTCAGAAGAACAAAAGTTCAACATGCCTATGCATCTCAATGATTCACCATACTATAACCAATACAAAGTTGTGAGAAGGTGTGGAAATAAAGAAAATCTGTCGATGCTTCTCTGAGCAAAGGGCCTCCCTGCGCACGCATTAATTTCCTGGGCATGCTTGTTTCTTCTCAATGTTGTGAGCACTTTGAGCATGTTGGAAACTCCATAGCTAGCTAGCTGCCTCATCTTGCAATTGATGCTGACACATTTGCAGCAAACACATGAGGCAATAGAGATGACTCAACATGAGTCCATATTGCACAGTTCTCCTGAAATCATATTCATTGTCCTGAATCTGAAAAGATAGGAAAACAGTAGCTATACTTAAACGGTGTTGCAAAACAGTAGCACATATCAATATCTCGGCATGACAAAACACGATCATCTGGACGAAGGGGATACTAACCTGCCTGAGGAAGATTATATATAATTTCATAAGTCCTTGGTTGATTTTCCACCTTTGGCTGCACTGCTTGTTTGCTCCTCCACACATGACAGGATCGTTCCGCACTGCATTCAGCAAGTCAACGTATGAATAAGCTAATTTCATCTTGCGGTGGTCATTGTACCTAGTTACGAATGTAGGAATACCTGGAACACCATGAGGTTAGCTGACAGCAGGTAGATGCAGCCATATAAATTTTGTGCAATGCTACCAAAATTGAGGTTTGTATCCCTTCCCGTTATGAGAATTCTTCTTGAAGTTGGTAGAATGTGAGGGCTTGTTCTTTGCATCAAACTTGCCTTTCCCCTGAGATTTGTTCTTGTTGTTTGGGGCTGGTTGGGCTGGAAGTTCTTCTCGTGTACCATGTGGGCACTAGAAGCTCCCTCAGCGACCCGAGCACGTGTGTCTTTTGCTCTCGCCTTCTCCTCAAAATCAAGAGTGCTAATGAGATCCAAAAAAGAAAACTCATGTCTCTTGTTTTTCAGAGAAGTCGCAAAATCGTTCCACGAAGGTGGAAGCTTGGCAAGGATGGTACCAGCAACAAATTTTTCTGGCAACACACACTTAAAGTACTCAAGTTCCTTAGAGAGTGACTGTATCTCATGAGTCTGCTAAACAATAGAGCGCTCATCAGTCATCTTGTAGTCACAGAATTGCTCCATGACATACAACTCGTTGCCTGTGCCCGAGGGCCCAAACGTGGCCTCGAGCGCAGCCCACATGTCTTTGCCGCTGTCAAACGACATATATGAATCCACAATGGAATCATCAAGAACACTCAGCAGGGCGGCTTTGAAGAGGGCATCGATGTTCTGAAAAGCTTCCTGCTGTGTAGGATTAAGATCGCCCTCAGGCTTGCCCTTAGTGGCGTCATAGCAGTACATGATCTGAAACCAATATCCTGCTCTTGTGCGCCACCTTTTATACTGCACCCCCTTAAAAGTAGGCGGCTTCAAAAGTGCAGTAAAACCACTCGGAGTAAATTGCCTGTAATCAGGTTTTTGGATTGGATTGTTGAATATGTGAGCAATTTAGTATGAGATTTAATCCGAATCAACAGTAAATAGATCATGACGACAATTGCAAACATCAAAGTAATGATGCAGACTAAACCAGGAGGACAGAATCACATATTGTACAGCGGGAGCAGAACCGATGTGGTTGATGTTGTCACTCATGTCGTTGATGAAGAGGTTACCGGGGTCGGGGAAGAAGGCTGTCGTTGAGGAAATCGTCGCTGGCAGCAGTCACAGGAGTGTGCTCCCCAAAAACCTGATCGCCCCTCTCCCATACGGGATCACGAAAGGCAGGATTTGGAGGACTTCTGTCCCTTCTCACGGTGCACGTCGGAAGGAGGGCTGGAGAAGAATTGCGTGGCGGTGCTAAGATCTGGAACAGTGGGAAACCATATGATACAACGACAGCTAGGGTAGAGCATGTCAGGTCGGTCGTGCGAGTATAATAGTAGGCCTTTGGCCCCCAAACCCCACGTCCAAGTCAAAATAGCTCAAAAAAAGTCAATAATAGCCCCACCAAGGTTTGTCTAAAAAAATGGAGTAATTAAGGCGTCCATTAGTCCCTTTAGTATAAATACTATATCAGTAATAATGGCCCCACCTTTTGTCTCACAAAGTATGTTGGAGTACAACCGGCTACACGTTTACAATCCGCTTCTCTTCTCACTCCTCTTCTCTCTCCTTCAACTAAGCACAAATACTATATTTAAATCCTTATAGCCTGCTTATGTCATCTAATTGTAGTACTTGCTCTAAAGTTACTCTCCATTGTGTAGTCTGAAATGCCGGGCGTGTAGTGGGCGGTGCCCTTGGTCGGCGCACCGCTTCAATGGCGGAAGTAGTGAGAGGTCGCGTCGCCCTGACTTGCCATCAATGTGGAGCGGCGGGCTCAGCTGGCGCCAGGCAGGAAGCGCGCGCGGGAGGGGGGAGGGCTTTTTGTTGGGACAAGAAGGTGAGAAGCCAACTTGGGATCGGTCCGGACGGGGAAATACCATGTGCTCCCATACTCTGCATATGACACTAGTCTATGTTACTACTCCCTCCTTTCCGTTTATAGAGATGTTTAGAGTAACATAGTAATATGTTACAGTATAAGTTACTCCCCACTATGACCAGCCTTGGCATCTGCCAGTGCTCCACCATGTATAGCTACTAAGCCTGCCACGTAGGCATAAAATATGATGTGGCACCAATAAACTAAGCACCTATGCATTGAAGACTTGAGTTACTAAGCCATTTAATGTACTTAGCACCTCATCTAAAGAGCATGGTTAATAGTATAGCCAGCTGCTGGCTATAAGCCAGTGCCATGTCATCTACAGCCCATCTTATAGTCAACATGTACATTAGTAGATCAAAAGAGTGTACTACTTTTTTATTATGTGGCCCACCTTTCATTCTCACAAAGTGCCTAGGAGCACGTGCTAGAGCTGGCTCTTCATGAAGAGCCCGCTTCCTTATCTCTCCTCTTCTCTTTCCTCCAACTAAGCAGAAATATACTAGTTTATTCCTTATAGCCCGCTGACTCAACTCTATTGTACTTGCTCTAAGCACATCTAAGCACTTACTAGCACCCCCTTGACCGTGGACCTTGACGGTGTACGTCACCTTGTGTCTCATAATTTTCCTCATCATCATCTGAGTCCTAGAAGATCTCACCCACATCATCATTAGCATGCAGCCGCCTTGATAGACAACATGCGCAGAAGGAGTAGAGGCGACTGGGGACGCACCACCACCACGTCGTGGGCACTCCGTATGTGCTCGTGTGCATGCAGCATGCATGTTTTTCCATCGGTGCTAGCTCTAAGGTCGAGGCTGCGGTCGTCTTCGTCTCCGACTAGTTGTTGAGCAACGACAGCAAAGAGGTGCTGCAAGAGATGCGTATGCGCCGTTGCGTGCGAGCTTCGCCGTAGCACGACGAACCGGACGTCACCGCGGATGGCGCACGCCTCCATGCAGCCGAGTGTGCGCGCATGGATGTGTTATTCACGTGCATTCTGCGGCCGAGCGTGTGTGCATGCACGTCTTGTGTACGTGCGTTGTGTGCTCCATGCTGTGCGCGTATGTGCATGAGTTGGATCGGATGGAGTTAGTGCATTGGCTTGTGTACATGCGTAGCTGCATGCATCCTGTACATGCGTGGCCTGTTGCGTGGTTATCAATAATTCAATATAAACTACTCCCTCCGTTCCTAAATATAAGTCTTTCTAGCCATTTGAAATAGACTACAACAAACGGATGTATGTAGACATATTTTAGAGTGTAGATTCACTCATTTTGTTTCGTATGTAGTCCCTTATTGAAATCTCTAAAAAGACTTATATTTGGGAACGTAGGGAGTATAAAACATCTTCAACTTAGCATCCTGATGTACCGTTTCTAGTGGTTAGCAAAAAGTTCATGTTCTTTTATTTGTTTATAGGTGGGCAGGCGGCAAAAACAGGGGAAAACACGCAAGGTTCCTTGCAGACGCTCACCGCGAGGTTCCTTGCTCCTTCTCGGTCGTCGGGAATCTATGCTCTTCAACTCTTTTCTTTTACGTGAGCTTTGTTCATCCTTTTCCCAACACGCGAGACATCTAGCATCAAGGTGCACGTGTCATGCAAGAAAATGGAGATAATCAGATAAGCAGTGCGTAAGTGAGTCGTGCGGGGGGAAAAGCGGGGGGAAACCCTTTTTCGTAAGTGAGTCGTGCACTTCGATGGCACCTACACAATATTTTTTCTCCTCGATGGCACGTGAATAGTGCACGTACTCAACGACGGAGCACGGGATGGTAGCAATGACATGGTCAGCCCTTTTTTGGAGATAGTACATACTACTAGTAAATAACTTTGATGTGTCCCGTCAACTCGCAGAATGACGAGAAGCTTGATTACACCTTCTCCCTCGCCAACACGTGCGTGGTGGCTCGCAGCACGAGGAGAAACTTTTGCTTACAAGTGGTGGACGTGCAGTAGTTCATTTGGTGTCAGATTGCCAGAAGCACTACTGAAGAACCATCGACTTCCGGAAGAGGCGAAGAGCCAAGCGCAAGGTCACCTACTAACCTTAGGCTAGGCATAGTGGGAGTAACATAAGTAGGGGTACCTCCTTTTTTTTATTCTAGAAACAACCACATGCGAATATCAAGGTGCTGGTTACGTAGAACAAATTTCCTGGAGTCTGTGCTTAGCCCTCCTCTATCTCTCTTCTCAGCCAGCCAGCGGAAGCGTGGAGCCCATCGTCTGTTTGCTCACATGCAGTCCCACATGTCAGTGAAAACGCAAGAGGACCCACTAAACCTGCACATCTTTCACCTCGATGTGCTGGTGATAAAAAACAAATCCAACAAAGATCTTCGGTGGCCGCTTTTGGAGTTACTCAAGAGTAGTAAGATTCTATTTATAGTTTAACCCAAGATGCACATCTCGTGGCTTCAACTACCACTCTATTTTCTTGCATGACACGACCTGGATGCTGGATGTCCCACGTGTCGGGAAAAGGAGGAAGAACCCGACCAAATCTTCGGTTGTGCTCTCGGATTAGACTAGTTGTGCTAACTTAAAAAATTTATTGTGTACTCCCTCCGTTCCAAAATACTTGACTTCCATTTGTCCAAAAATGGGTGTACCTATATACTAAAACATGTCTAGATACATATATATTTTGACAAATAGAAGGCATGTATTGTGCAACAGAGGGAGTAGAATGGATGCAAGTCTTGGTATTGGGAAGAAGAGTACATCCATATATTGATAGAGCACAATTTAGTAGATGTTCTAGCACTTTTAGCTAGCATAGAGGCTAGAGATGAGACTAGTGCACTTGTTGATACTCCTACTAGAATAGAGGCTAGACATGAGACTAAATGCAAGGAAGCAACGTCTACTTCTTTACACTCGAAGAAGAAAGAAGCATGCAAGATCGAGCCTCCGCAGATCAACAATGAATGCATCCAGAAGGCACTAATCCAACTTACAGGAGTAGTAAAATGTATTCTTGTGGTTCTTGTTTTGTTTGGTCTTGCTTTTCTAGTCAAAATTATCGTTGGAGTTCGTGCAAAACGGAGGTCCGTTTGGGGTCGTGCGTTGGAGTTAGCCTTACAAGTGGGACCGCAGTTGAGAAAACCGACTATCGGCAAACCCCCACCTCACCCGCCACGCGATGGCTAAAGTTAGAGAAACGATGAGGTTGAAGAGATTGCTCTAGCACGGACTCCAAGAAATAATATGGTGTCAGATGGATGTCGTGGTGGTGGCTTGTGCCGTACTCCTGGACGTGAATGCTTGTTCTGGCCCATGCCACCCTACTACTCCTACTACTTAGTATATAGTACTAGTATCGAGGATTCGAGGTGCTGGTTACGTATAGCGAACACATATTAACATATGGCTACAGTAAAAACACCCGCCCGACGCGCGAAGCATGTGAAGCTAGTACAAATAGTGTACTACTATTGTTGATTGGCCTCATCCGATAACCTGTTGCAGTGCACGTATAATTATGTATTCAGAAAATATTTTTTTGCCTCGTCACACCACTCACTCAGAGAAGCGACTCGAAAGCCATTCATAAATTTAGTAAGTTTATCATAGGCATATCATTTTATTACATACAACAGTTCATCAACCCACATCGACAACGAGGATACATTATAAATACTAAAGTTTTCACCACACAACAAATAACAAGCAACGAAATGAACTTCAACTCAACCATTCCTCGGCATTGGAAACGCTTGCTTTGAACCACAAGTGATTCTCTGGGATGGGCCATCTGTTGTCGATCTCGAGACCAACGCAGGACTGATCATCCAGGCTGAAGCGGCCTACTATATCAGTACCAGGGTAGGGAACCACCGAAATGTCCGAGGTATAGGCACAGTTGCTTCTCATAAATGGTACTAGTAACGTTGTGTTAACAGCAGTTGGATCGCCTTTCACCATCATCGGATAGTTTTGTCCAAGGAAGAGCGAGTTTTCTCCAAGACTATCAATTCTGTACCAGGGAGAAGGTGTTGGCGCTAGCACACTAGTATCCATCCCGAATACCATGCAGCGGGTGTTGGAATAGGTCTGGAGAGTGCGACCATGGGAGACAACACGTGCTCCCTCAGTAGTAACAAACTCAGTGCGCTGTATACACACAAGAAGAGGTGGTCCATCGGAATTAGTTGCCAGGCGCCACTGAGTATATACTTTCTGCTCGTCCTTATGCTCGTGATCATCACCATCGTCATCTCCCCCTTGGTTATAAAAAATTTCAAGTATAGGTGGTGGAATGTTCACAGGACCTTGGAAACACAAGAAGAAGGTTAATTAGTAAAGGGAAACTTGCTAACCCGCATGCATGTGGATGAAACAATTATAATTACGGTGGAAGACAAATGTACCGAAAGTATAAGTATTCCATGCAAAAATAGTGCCACGAGTGGTGGCAGCAAACACAAGGCCCTCGTATTGAATTGCATCACAGTACACATCCGTGTATAGAAACTGATTTTTGAGCAATATCCATCCAGTCGAACCAGGAAGGATGGCAACAAGCTTGTCGAAGATAGCAACAACTTCATAGTTGTTGTAATTCCAAGAGCGGTTGGGAACTCGACAAATTGCTATCTTTCGTAGAAGACAGTCACCATGATCGTATTTGAACGTGCGTACAATACCGGTGTGCTCAACCTCTGGGCAGTCTGCTGAGATTTTTGGAAGTGGAACCCGGTCACGAGTGTACACATTCACAAGTTCCCACTCGCAGTTGGACCCAATGTAAACCAATCTCCATTTGCACCTGCCCAATCCTTGCCCTCAAGCGATGGCATCTTAACATCATACATATCATTATCAAGCGGCATCAACTTGCACAAGGCGAGGCCTCCGTCGTCCCCGCGCCAGTACTCATCAGGGTCACGGCAAAGAAGATAGGGGAGATCAAACCGCTCCTTGACTCTTGGGTTCCTTGTAATGATGTTATTAGTTGAGTCGAGAATGGGCTTGAACGAACCTGCCATGCTAGCTGAGGTGATGATGTCGCACCGATCAATGAGTTCCTACACCATGTCATCTTTCAGATCGGGGCAAGAATAAAGGGGTCGTTTCCGACTTGTTCCCTCCATGGAGAAGACGATCGAACAATGGCAGAAGGAAGGGTGAAGGGCTGAAGGAAAATGGAGGAGGGAGAGGAAGAGCGTGCGACAGCAGTTCCAAATCGAGAGGGAAAGGCAAAGAGTCGATGGACGGTTGCCAGTTTGCCACGGTTCATGAAGAGGCGCCCCGGCCTACACGTCCGTTTGGAAATACTACTACTCGCCGTCGTCTCACTAATATGTTGGAACGGGACCATATGTCAATGAAACATGGTGTGTAATTTCTCGTGCGAAATGCGATCTGGCCGCATTGGCCCGAGGTGCCACATTAGTTTTCATTGAAAGTTTGCCGCATTAGTTATTGACCTTTATTTTTTTTAACATGCAGTCTGAATGGATAGCTCCTGTGGTCATCACACGTGAGCGGATATAGTGATGGTTGATTCGCCCGAGCAACTTATTACTGTGGGAATATGGGAGTAGCAGCGGATTCAAGGAACAGAGAAATGATGGTTGCTTCGTCCGAGCAACTTACTGTGGCGAAGGTGGGGCTCTGTGATTTGACTGCTCACTAGTCATTACTACTATGGTGGAACGACCGGGGTGAATCTTTCCCTGAAGTTGTGTTGTGCGCTCAATATTGCTGCATGGCAGGTGGAGCCGGATGAAGGATGTCCAACATGTCGGCGAAACAAAGTTGAATTGTTTCTACCATTTCTATCAATCCTTCAGGATTTGTTTATATGTACGCATAATATTAATGAAATTGTATTGTGATGCTATGAAGGTTTCAACTTTGGTTCCCGCAGGAAAAAAGGTTTCAACTTAGGATTTATGTGTCTTGCCTCAAGATTATCTCGTTACAACATTCCATCAACAAATGAAACTACCATGGCTAATGCATCTCAATGGTTCGCAGACCAGCGCCAATATTCACATCACAACTGAAGACAAAGTTGTGAGAAGGTGTACAAATAAAGAAAAAAATATAATTGATCAATGCTGTTCGTAGGCATGGCTCCATTTCCTTAGCACAGTGTTCATTGCTTGGAAGCTAGTTTCACCCAGCTATTTGTAGCCAAAAAAGAGGTGTATGAAGGACACCACAATCCGATCATTTTGTGCAGCTCCACTAAAATCAAGCGGACCATCCCTGTTTGCAAAGATATCCAGTCAGTGTGATTACAATAATAGTGGAACTAGATGATGAAACATAACACACATAAATAGAAGCCGATCACCTCTATGATCTCTCTTTAGGACCAACTTCTTGTTGGAGAATATTAGGCACGGAGTTGGATGAGGAGGATAGCAAAACCAATCTCCCTTTCTGCAGTCCCACGGAAATGTAAAAACGTTGCCCGTGTGACATTTTGGCGGAACTGCACAAAACACTCTTCAGAAAAGTGATTTGTGCAGTTCACCAAAAGGTTGCAATAGCAACGAGGTGAAAATGGATAGCCCTGTTTGCAAAAGGAGGCCGAAAGGAAACAATTACTACCCAATAACACAAGTTGAAGACACATATGCTGACAAAAAAGAAGCATGTTCCATGTAATAAGGGAAAGATAGCACATGGTGGTTTATCAAAAATGGTTTGAGGACGAGATTGCAAGATGGAAAGTACGCCGGCCGAGATACAATTTAAGCAAACAACTAAAGAAGATCCACATGTAGCAACGTGGGAAGATGGGCAGTGGATCAAGGCCGGAGGAAGCTGTACCTGAGGGTCGTCGGGATGTTACTAGGAGGGCGCCGGCGGCCGGGATCTGCCCATACTGCGGCAGCGAGCAAGTGGCGAAGGCCCTACCACGCTGGAGCTTGGTCAAAAAGAACGGAGGGTACCGCAGATCGGGACGTGCTGCCTCAACACTGTCAAACGGAGAGACGATGCACATCCTCCCTTTCCGCCGGCGGACGGATGCGGCCAGATCACTGACCAACACTAAGAGAGAGAGAGGCCACGATGGCCTTGTGTGAGATGGTGTGACGAGAGACAAACCCATTTTTTCCATTTTCCCCACGGCAATCGTTTTATATTCTATACGTGCCATTGAGGAATATATAACTTTATTTAATGCTAATGCGTCAAGTCGAACTTTGTTCCGTCTAGGCGTGGTACCCGACCCTCCTTCGAGTAAACAACCGCTACACGCATCAAATTATCACGTGGGCTACCTTTTCGTACAGAAACGAACTCCACCGTGTACCCGCGCGGGTGTGGCCGGGAACGAGACGTGAGTACATGCGTCCTGCGTGCGCTTCTTCTTTAGGTGCAGGTACGTACATGGGTGGGTGTGAGAGAGATGGTTTGTGCGAAACAGAGGCAATGTGTTGATGATATCTCAATCAGAAAAATGTAACATATGCAATGTGTGTGAAACGGAGTCATGGACGTGAGATATCGATAGAATTGAAAACAGGGATGAAGTGTGTGGCTGCGCGATCGATAAAGAGTTCCATCGAATTTGTGTTTTCCCACGTCAAAGATACAGGCCGGTTGGCCTACTAGAATTTGAGAGGGCAGAGGTGCAGTTTTTCTCCGTGGCATGGATACCTATCTACAATGTTCGACTATCGGTGTGTGTGTGTGTGTGTGTGTGGTGGGGGGGGGGGGGGGAGGGGGTAGAGACCGATCGACTAGTGTATGTGTGGGGAAGGAGACAGACCTAGCTATGTATTGAGGGTGGTCGATCGACATCCATGGATATGTGTAGCAGAGGAATAAGGTTGGGAAAAGGCAAAGGTAGAGCATCGGAGGGTTGGTGGTGGAGTGGCGTCTCATAAATGGTGGGAGAGGCCTGCTAGACAAACGGAGGTATGAGTGCAATATCAATAAGAGAGGGCGGGGGATGTCTGTCTGTCTATGCACGTGCGTGTGAGAGACGGGTCGGGGGGTATTCAAGGATGATGAGGGGAGAAGATATGGTTGTGGTAAGCATACGTTACTACATAGGAAGATCAACCGTCGTGTGTCCGAGAAAAGGAGAGACATAACTAGCGAGGTAAGTGTATCGGTGCTTGGTGAAAACGAATTATAATCGACCTGGCTATATGTAGGGAGATCAGTTCATATACATGCCTGCATGTGTTAGAAGCCAATAAGGTCCGGAGAGGCAGACAGGGGGAGAGGGTGTGGCTAGGAGGTGGTGCGAGAGGCCTACCATGTCGAGGGGGGAGGAGTGTGCGAGTATGTGATCAATGAAAAGAGGGGTGGGAGTGTGCACCTGCGTGGAATCGTATTGGACATAGGGGAGCATGGACGGTGAGAAGAGAAGAGGGGAAGTATATATGTGTTTGTTGTAGGCACACTTGGCTAGAGAGGTATATCGGCCGGTGTGTGCCGGAAAGAAGGAGCCAGGGGCCTACACACACCGCTGGTGGACAACATAAAGAGAAATAATGAACATGCACGATGGAGGGGACGCTAAGGGTGGGTGAGGGGGGGGGGGGGGGAGGGCGTGTGCATGCACGATAGAAAGTTAGCGCTAGCTAGCTACAAATAGAAGAGGATCGTGAAGGTGTAAAAGACGAACAAAGATCATAATTCATTATAAAAAAGTGGATACGGATACTTGAAGAAGATATCATAATGTAGAACATTGATTATAATTTGGGCTAATGTGTGGCTTTTGCAACTCAGGTCTAAATACTTGTCATAATGTAGGGGGCGCGGGGCACTATACTTTGTGTGATAAACACGGTATACGTATGGAACATGGTTTAGATTATGGATACATAGTTAGTACATCTAATGTACTATTATTTGGAATCAACATCAAGTGTATTCAAAAAATCGAATTCGTGTTCATGTAGTACACATCGTTCATATCTATCTCTATAGTAATCATGTGGTGTGTTGCTAACATAATACACGAATGATGGTTGAAGTTGGCAACAATCATGATTGTAGATTCTTATTGAAATAGAGAAACGAATTCAAATTTAGTTCGAATTGCAGCGGTAGTATAGACATTTGGAGTGCACTAAAATGTTGGTATGAGTAGGTTACATGCATTATACAGCAAGCGAAAAAATTTAATCGGACATAACATGGATTCATACTCCCTCCTACCATCTATATCGGGCGTAATGAGATTTTTAAGACCGCCTTTGACTATTGACAAGATTAATAGTACATGACATGCACAATGTGAAAATTATATCATTGAAAGAACCTTTCACAGACGAATTTAACGGTGTGCTTTGTGTAAGTTGCATGTCATATATTATTGCTCTAATATTTGGTCAAAGTTAGCATCGAAAAATGCATTAGGCCCTATATAGATGGAAGGAGGGAGTAGCTTTGAATGTCATTTGTATAGTAAAATGGGGCAAGACTCTCTCTTTGTGTGGTGTGAATAGTTTTATTTTTTTCGTTTTCTTTTTGGTTGAGGGAAGTGCGAATTGATTTGGTACGTACAAGTACAATATTACTACACGTTAGGCTTGTCCCTAAAATTCAACCCGCGTCTTGTTATATCCCGAAAATTCAGATATCGTGCTCCCAAAACTGGCGCCTTCACAACCCGCAACTTGCTATCCCGAAATTACAACGCGCGCGAAAACTCCCTCCAGCTGCCAAATCCCGACACGCGAAATCCCCCTTCTAACCTTGAGCTGAAAGGGCCGCTAGTTCAAATCGGTGGGGGGTACTTTTGTAACACACGCTACATTTTGGACAAGCGCGTCCCTAAGTCATGATTCACTCCCTCCCGTCGCCCCCTTTTCGCCATTCGAAATCCCAGGCCGCCATAACCTCTCCGCTCCAGCCGCGAAACCCCACCCTCCTCCATCCGCCACATCATCGCTGCCCAGCCGGAGCCTCTTCCCTGGCGACGTCGTCCACCGCAACAGCTTGACGTCCCTCGTCCACCTCCTCGGATGAGGATCCGTCGTCCATCTCGCCGTCCCGCCGGTTCAGCCGCCCCGTCCTCCACTTCCAAGGAGCTGCTCCAATGATCGTCTCGTCTATCGCGGCTGCTCCATCCCCACAGCGCAACCTTAACCTGCTCCACCGGAACTGCAGCATCCTCACCGACTCCTCGGACGAAGCCGAGGCCTACTCGGCGCTACCAAAGAGGTTGTACACTCATCGCATCGCACCTTCTCCTTAACTCGACCTCCCGGCGCCTATGGTGCTTCATCCCGCACCCCCATGGAGCGGCTACCTTGAAGCCGGCGCCGCAGGCGACATCTCCACGGCGGCTCTCCCCCAGTACGAGGCCCCTTCGGCGGCGGCGTCCATACCAGTCGGATCTGCTGCTGCTGCTCCGGCTCTTGCTCGCTCGCTCGCGCTGCTGCTGCTGCTCCGGCTCTCGCTTGATCGCTCACTCGCCCAGCTGCTGCTTCTGCTCTCCCCCTCGCTCGTGCTGCTGCTCTGCTCCGATTAAGCCACACTTCAGTCGACTGAATCGACTTTTGGGTCAGTCGATTTTCAGGGGTTGGTGGGGCTTGCCGGAGTTAAGGAAGAACCACCCGCATCAGGGACGGGGGCTCGCTGAAGAGGTACCCCACTATCTATCCTAGGGTTCAGGGTGGGTGGCGGGAGGCCTAGAGGGCTGGCCGGGGTGGCGGTGGGGAGTTGTTTCGGGGCGGCGAGGCGGCGCTGGGGCCGGCGGTTCGGCCGGTGGTGGCTGGCAGCTCAGGGGGGTGCAGGTTGAAGATGAACTGCAGGCCCTCCCTAAACTACATGTCAAGTGCCTCTCTGCTACCATTGCATTCAGTTTCGACAGTAGCATTCAGATTCCACAGTAAATTTCAGTTTTGACAGTTAAGTTCAGAGTCAACAGTTTTTACCTCATCTGTTGTAGTCAGGTGGTTTTTTTTGATGTAAATTTTACATCCATTTTACATCATCTATTGGAGATGCTATTAGAATCCCACTTGAGATTGACGATGTCTGTCTTGTGCTGCTTCAACCTTGACGTCTTACGGCTCATCGGAGCTGCTCCAACGATAGAATGATCCATCACAACAGAGCAGTGCCCTGGACGCCATCTACAGATTCCTCAGATCTTCCTCCACACCTCCGACAGCCACCTCTGCCTTAACTGCTTCAGCGACCAACCCAATTATTCATGCATTTTGTTGAAAGGAATGATGCAAAACATTCACCTGGACCTACTTTTCAAAATCCTATGCATGAAAACAAGACCAAGTGCATTAGTGCCAGAATAACATTCTAACTGTACACGCTTTCATATGGCTTCACATTATTTTGGCCATGTTTCTTTGCATTCCTATGCTCTTCCAATTCCTGTAAACCAAACACCCAAGTTGACAGAAATCATCTGTTTACAAATGCTCTGTTTACCATGTGCATTTTCCTATCATATTCCCGTGTTTTTCCTATCCCTGCGTTTTAAGAATCATGCAAGCCAAATGAGCCCTTACAGAATTACTTCGGTTACAGGTACGTGTCAAAGGGAACTTTGTGTGGTTTGTCCTGCTCCTGCCGCGATGTCGTCCACCTCACCTGAGCTGCTCCATCGACAGAAGCATCCACCAAACCAGACATCACGACTCCTGACCGTCTTTCGCCTCCTCAAATTTCCTTCCCTGCCGCCGGCACCCACCGCAACAGCATCACCATCATCGACTCAGCAGATGAACCTGAGGAGTACACGGGTCCACAAGAGAGGTCGCACTCTTTTGTTTCTGCTTATATTATGCATTGCTTAAACTTACCTGCTACTTTAACGTCCTGTTCAGCTCTTGGACTCCCAAGTCAGGTCCAAATTAATGTTCAAACTTGAGTTCTAAATTAGTTGTGGGGCACATATCGAGGCAACAATGAATAGTATGTATGTCTAATATCTGGTTCACCTAGGGTATGCCTATGTTGTTCATCTTGGGTGGGAAACAAATAGTAAAGCAATCATCATCTGTCTTTTTATTAATTTAAAGCAATCATCAGCCTGCTATCATTATTTTTGGATCCATCCACTGGTTGTTACCATCACTCTAAATTTCTCCATGCTCTCCTTACATAATCTCACCATATTTTTTTTGTATGCATGTCAGATATTGTACACAGTCATGCTGAACATGTAGAGAAAAAGAGAAGAGTTTTGCGCGGCAATACAATGTCATGCAGACATCGCTCCATGGTGGGTTCAATGGCAAACCCTCCCCACCCCTCTCCAGATTGTAATCCAGAGGACGATATCTGTTCTGAGGCGGATTCAGACGCCGCTGACCACTCCTATTTACCCCCCAAGGTGTTTGCTCTACCTTGGCATGATGATGTTAGTCATATCATGCATATGTTGCCTTGCAGTGCCTACTTTTGACATCATATATGTCATCTTCTTAGTTTAGACATGTTCTGTAATGCCACCTGTTTAGTTTCTATATCATATATGGGAATTATGCAGTCTTATGTCTTTTAGCCAGCCATAATATATGTGAAATGTGCAATGCCATCCTGTTTAACCAGGCATCATATATTTGAATGATATCTTGCCCATCCTTTTCTTCATTACATTTCCATTTGTCGACAATGTTTGAACATTAAACTACTCTTCCTGTGAATCAGCCATTTGGGTGGGAGATGGAAAAATCTGGAGTGAAAACAAGGCCTTCAGAGTAGACAGTGCTACCTGTCAAAGCAGATCTCTTATTGGATTCAGAGACAGATGACCAGTCCTATTCCCCTACTGAGGTGTATGCTCTAACTTGGCACGGTTATACTGCTCATATCATGCATATGGTGTGTTGCATTGCATAGTTTAGACATCATATACACAATATTCAACACCATGTTCTTAGTTCAGACATCATATCGAATGCCCTCTGTTTAGCATATAAATCACATATGTGAATTAAATGATGCGATCCTGATTTCTTAGATAACATGCATGTGAATTATGTCATGCGATCCTGTTTAGTTATTCATCATATCTTTGAATTATGTTATGCTATGCTATCCAGTTTAGATAGACATCATATATGTGAAATTATGTCATGCTATCCGTTTTAGTTAAACAACATACATGTCAACTATTTCATGCCCTCTTTTTTCCACACTACCTATTGCATATGTCTCTCTTACAATGTCTGTACATTCAACTATGTTTCCTGTTTATCAGCCATCTGAAGTGGAGCGGGTGATGCCAGTATCTAGAGGACTAAAAACACGGTCTTCAAATAAAATAGTGCTACCTCTTGGTGGAGATAGCACCCCGGTTGTACATGCACAAGAAGCAGCCCTACCACACATAACCCAAACTCTCGCAGATTGTACCCCTACTGCAACGGACAGAGAACCAGCTTCACCCAATCTAACCCCAACCCCAGCCGATAGTAACCCAGTTCCTATTGACACAACACCATCTCCACCACAGAGCTCCCAAACAAGAGCAGTTAGTAAGGCAGCTCCAGTGCCCAAAGGCCCAGTACTATCACGGCGAACCCCAACTCCACCAGTTAGTACGCCTATTCCTGTGGAGGAAGCACAACCAGCTAGTCGTAGTTTAGCATCTATCGCATTTGATGTTGTTAAATCGTATGTGCGTATCTTCCCATCTTGGAAATATTATACTGAAGATGAAGGAAAATGCCAGTTGCAGGTGTTTGTCCAGGAGTTATGTGTAAGTAATGTTATTCATGGCAATTACTTCGCTTCATCGCATACATCCTACCTCCATGATGTTTATAATACAACAAATTTTCCCATTTTTCTCTATAGAGAAGGACCGATTTGGAAACTCAGGATGAGGTAACCTGTGCTAATACCTCTGCTATCTTCAAGAATGCTTGGTGGCAGTATCGGAATTACCTGAAGAAAACATACTTCACCGGCAAAGAAACTCATCAAATTCCCTTACGTTCTCCTGAGACATATTTACTTGATGATGACTGGGAACGCCTTGTTCTGTACTGGTCCCGAACCAAGAATGTGGTAAGGTCTATGAACTTATTTTCTATTTTTAAGTATTATATTCTTGCGTCTTACTGTACTCTGTTCATGTAGAACAAGTGCCTAAACCTGAAGAACAACTGTTCTAATTTAAGATTCCATTGCTATCATAGTTCAAAAAAGCGCTTGGCGTTAATTGTGCGTTTTGCCACCGCCTTGCGCTTTATTGACCAAAGCGCATGCTTATGCGCAGTTATGCACAGATTAAGCATAGTTATGCGCAATGCGTTTTGCCAACGCCTAGAGCCTAGGCGCGCTTAAGCGCTCGCTTAGGCGCGCCTTTTTTTAACTATGGTTGCTTTGCTCTTGTATCATTGTTTTTACTCATACAAACTTATTTTTAAATTGAAGGATCCAATCGAAACTCCAATGGCACAGCAGGTATGTTCACGCATGTTTCTTTAACAGGTTTGCTCTTATCAATAACTTTGTTGATTTCAATTTCAACTGTGTATACAGTTGACTTTCATATCATGCACATTACTAACATCACAACAGAGCCAATAGTGTTGTTGTACATGTAGACCCGTGGTACCCACCTGAAATCTTGTTGTGCCATGTAGTTTCCCATGCTTTGTATTCTTTCACTGCTGCTTTGTCTTGAAATGATATGATTTGAACCGTGTCTCTATTTTGATTTGGCAAGACAATGCAGTGACCATAGGACATAGATATATGTTTGTTTGATGCTTTTATTATGTACTAGTACTTGGCAATAGAAGACTTGGTAGTTTAATCCTGTCCACCTTACTAATGAACTGGTTCACCGAAATGAGTTTCATATACTAGTACATGCTAAACTTGTTATGTGTCTGCTTGTTTCTTCTTTTAGAATGCTGATAGAATATTGGGGAAGAGTGCCTTATTAAGCAATGGTAAAGGAAATAATGCAGATAAGGTTCAGGATAGTGACACATCCTTGTTGGTCTCCAACAAAGCTGATAAAACAACTAAGGAAGACTCTCTTGAAGACAGCGAGACAACCCCAAAGTCCTGTCTTGGTTTAGTGTTCGAGTTACTGGCCACTACCGCTTGCACAAGCTATTCAAACTCACTGTCTGAATCAGTTCGGTTTCTTGAGTCTCAACTACAAGCTGAAAGACATCAATTGGCTGTGCTGCGACAAGAAGTGGAAGGACTGCGGAAGTCCCTGGAGCATTCAGATGCATACTTTCTGGTGCAACAGCAAGCAGGATTTTAGCGCCAAACAGGACAAAGCTAATAAGCTTGCTAAGCTTATTACTAGCATGGTGGATACCCAGGATAATGTTTCTTGAGCTCTTCTGAAGTTGTTTCAGTTATGCTCTTGTTTTGCTGCCGCGTTTATTTGCACTGGTGGCCAATTTTGACAGCCAGTGTATGTAGTATGCTGCTTTGTTCCCTATATTTGCACTGGTGGCGAACTTTGATGCCCAGTGGATGTAATATGTGTAATAGCGGTAATAGGCTAGCGTTAATTGCTTGCTTATTTATTTCCTTATTCTCTTGTTTAGTTGTTTGCTTGTAGTCACTGCAGTTCTTTTTCTGTGTTTTTCTAGTGGCCACAATAGCCTATTTTTGGTAACTAGGCCAAAATAATCATGGCAACACACGGACTGTTGTAACCATGGGCCTCCTGCAGGCCGTATGATCCATGGGCCTCCTTCCGACCGTAGGATCCATTGGCCTTCTATACGGGCCTTAGGATTCATGGGCCTTTTACGAGCCGTAGGGTCCATGGGCCTTTTACGGGCCGTAGGGTCCATGGGCCTTCTACGGGCCGTACGATCCATGGGCCTTCTACGGGCCGTACTATCCATGGGCCTCATATGGGCCGTAGGATCCATGGGCCTTCTATGGGGCGTATCATCATTCCACCAATCATGGTCCGTACTATTCGTGGACCATAACGGGCCGTTAATCGGCCATATTTGATAACTCTATGACAACAGCCCAATGGTTTTTTTTGACATGAAAATGGCCCAACGTATTACCGGTCCGCAAACGGGCCGACTGTAACGACGGCTGAATTTGGCCCACAAGCAGAAAATGACAGTAACGGGCCGTATGTAACCGAATGCTGCAAATTAGCCCAAGAATCAATGGGCCCTGAGAAGGCCGAAAGATAACTTGGGCTGGAAATGGCCCAATGGAATAATGGGCCGTTAATGGGTATAAACTGATACACTGTTCATTACAGGCCAGTTTCACCACGGGTCGTTAATGGGCCAAGAGTTACAAAGGGCCTCATATGGGCCGAAAGAAGTCATGGGCCAGACATGGGCCGAAAGTTAAAACGGGCTAGAATCATATTGGACGGCCCAGATGACGCTACTGGGCCTAATTCGAAGAGGTCGTAACGGGCCCTGGGTTAGCGGGCTATAAATGGGCTATATGCGAACAGGCCGTTAACAGGCTTTTGGTGGGCCGGCTTGCCACCTTTTGACCAAGTCAAACGGGCCTGCCTTTTCACAGGAATGGGCCTCTGTTGGGCCATGCCATGTGTCGCCGTATCATAGACGCCTTCGGTCCAATGAGTGGATGACATCTGTCCCAACGGAGAGCCGACACGTGTTTCCTCCAGCCAATGATGATTTTACATGTGGAAAATCCCCATTGGTCGGGGCTGTTAACGGGTTATCGGATCCAAAACCGGACCCGATAGCTTAACGGCGTTCCGTTATGGTGGATGCCACATGTCGGTCACCCTTGACGAAAGCACTTCTGTGACACGCGATTTATCGTCATGGAAGTGGACACTTCCGTGATGATAATTTTGGTAATGTCATGGAACACTTCTACGACATCACAGGTATGACTATCTTGATTCTGTCATAAAATCGTCATGGATGTACATGCATGACAAAAAACACGACCTACTGTGACAAACACGTATCATCATGGAAGTGTTTTTTTTGTAGTGCGAATACAACGGGTGTAAGCTAGATTTACACATGCGAAACACTTAGATTGACTTGACGAGTCTAGCATGTACAGACATGTCCTTGGAACACGAGAGACTGAAAGGTCAAACATGAGTCGTATAGTAGATGCGATCAACATTGTTCACCATTGATGACTAGTCCGTCTCACATGATGATCGGACATGGCCTAGTCGATTCGGATCAGGTATCACTTAGATGACCAGAGGGATTTCTATCTGAGTGGGAGTTCATTAAATAATTTGATAAGATGAACTTAATTATTATGAACTTAGTCAAAAATTATCTTTACAATCTATCCTATAGATCCAATGACCCACGCTAATGTTGCCCTCAACTTCAACGCGTTCGTAGAGAAAAACAAGCTGAAAGACGATGGTAGCAACTATACAGATTGGGTCCGTAACTTGAGGATCGTCCTCATAGCTGCCAAGAAAGCATATGTCCTTGAAGCACTGCTAGGTGACACACCCATCTTCCCAGCAACTCAAGACGTTATGAACGCCTGGCAGTCGCGTAGTGATGATTACTTCCTGATTTAGTGAGGCATGCTTTAGAGCTTAGAACCGGGGCTCCAAAAGCATTTTGAGCAACACGGAGCATATGAGATGTTCCAAGAGCTGAAAATGGTTTTCCAAGCTCATGCCCGGGTCGAAAGATATGAAGTCTTCGACAAGTTCTACAGTTGTAAGATGGAGGAAAATAGTTCTGTCAGCGAGCATATACTCAAAAAGTCTAGGTTGCACAACCGCTTGTCTTAGCTGGGAGTTAATCTTCCAGATGACTCGGTCATTGACAGAATCCTCTAGTTGCTTCCACCTAGCTACAAGAGCTTTGTGATGAACTACAATATGCAAGGGATGGAGAAGTCCATTCCTGAGTTATATTCAAGGTTGAAATCAGCGGAGGTGGAAATCAAAAAGGAACATCAAGTGTTGATGGTGAATAAGACCACTAATTTCAAGAAAGGCAAGGGTAAGAAGAACTTCAAGAAGGACGGCAAGGGAGTTGCCGCGCCCGGTAAGTCAGTTGCCGGGAAGAAGAAGCCAAAGAATTGACCCAAGCCCGAGACTGAGTCTTTTATTGCAAGGGAAATGTTCACTGGAAGCGGAACTGCCCCAAGTATTTAGCGGATAAGAAGGCCGACAACGCCAAAGGTATATATGATATACATGTTATTGATGTGTACCTTACCAGCGCTCATAGTAGCTGATGACCCACAAGTAAAGGAGAATGATTGTAGCTCTTTTCGATAAGTAAGAGTGTCGAACCCAACGAGGAGTAAAAGGAAATGATAAGTGGTTTTCAGCAAGGTAATATCTGCAAGTGCTGAAATTATAACTAGCAGAGTAGTTTGATAGCAAGATAATTTGTAACGACAAGTAACGGTAGTAGTAACAAAAGTGCAGCAAGGTAGCCCAATCCTTTTGAGGCAAAGGACAGGCCAAAACAGTCTCTTATGATAAGCAAAGCGTTCTTGAGGGTACACGGGAATTTCATCTAGTCACTTTCATCATGTTGGTTTAATTCGTGTTCGGTACTCTGATAATTTGATATGTGGGTGGACCGGTGCTTAGGTGATGTTCTTACTTGAACAAACTTCCTACTTATGATTAACCCTCCCGCAAGCATCCGCAACTACGCGAAAATTATTAAGAATAAATTCTGACCATAGCATTAAACTTTTGGATCCAATCGGTCCCTTACGGAATAGTGCATAAACTGGGATTTAAGCTTCTATCACTCTCGCAACCCATAATCTAATTTCTACTCCACAATGCATTCCCTTAGGCCCAAATATGGTTAAGTGTCATGTAATCGATGTTCACATGACACCACTAAGGGAATCACAACATACATACTATCAAAATATCGAACACATATCAAGTTCACATGATTACTTGCAATATGATTTTCTAGCGTGACCTCAAGAACAAAAGTAACTACTCACAAATAATAAACATTCTCATGATCAGAGGAGTATTAAATAGCATATTGGATCTGAACATATAATCTTCCAGCAAATAAACCATATAGTAATCAACTACAAGATGTAATCAACACTACTAGTCACCCACAAGCACCAATCTATAGTTCCTGTAACAAGATTGAACACAAGAGATGAACTAGGGTTTGAGATGAGATGGTGTTATTGAAGATGTTGATGGAGATTTCCCTCCCCAATATGGGAGAGTTGTTGGTGGTGATGATGATGATGATTTCCCCCTCCGGGAGGGAAGTTCCCCCGGCAGAATCGCTCCACCGGAGGGCAAAAGTGCTCCTTCCCAAGTTCCACCTCGAGGCGGCGGTGCTCCATCCTGAAAGTCCTCCTCTTATTTCTTTCTAGATCAAAATGACCTGTATACCAGAAGAAGGGCACCGGAGGTGGGCCTGGGTGAGCACAACCCACCAGGGCGCGCCTGGGCTCCCTGGGCGCCCAGGTGGGTTGTGCCCACCTGGTGCCCCCCCTCTGGTAGTTATTTGCTCCAATAATTCTCAAATATTCCATAAAAAATCTTCGTGAAGTTTCATCTCATTTGGAGTTGTGTATAATAGGTAGCCTGACGTAGCTTTTTCAGGTCCAGATTTCCAGCTGTCGGAATTCTCCCTCTTTGTGTATACCTTGCATATTATGAGAGAAAATGCATTAGAATTACTCCAAAAAGCATATGGATAAAAAAATTATAAATAACAGTAAGAAAACATGATGCAAAATGGATGTATCAACTCCCCCAAGCTTAGATCTCGCTTGTCCTCAAGCGAAACCTTAATTGAAAAACATGTCCACATGCTTTGAGAGAGAGAGGTGTCGATAAAAACAAAATACATGCATAGAAGCATCATGTTGATTATTATAACAACAACAAAATTAAACATAAGACTTTTATCATAGAACTTTTATCATATACTTCTCATGAGTAAGTAACAATTCATCACACGATTGAAGTATAAAGCAAAAACTCTATTAAAAACCAAGAAACTATGTTCTCAGTCAACTTTGCAACTACAATTCATCATCTTTTCAGGAAGGGTCATGTATCGGAGCCTTTAGGCAAGTCCACATACTCAACCATCATATAGTCTTCTATGATTGCTAACACTCACCGCGTACACATGAGCAAAATGTTTCAACCGGACACATAGAAAGATAGGGGCTTATAGTTTTGCCTCCCAACGTACTCACCTCAAGGGTGATGTCAACAATAATAACTCATGCTATCTATATTCAAGTGGACATATGTGCCTAGATCTTTCCTCACCACATGATGCTTGCCAAAGGAGAAAAATAAAAAGGAATAGAAGGAAAACTTTGACTCTTTGCATAAAAGTAAATACATAAAAGTAAAAGATAGGCCCTTCGCAAAGGGAAGCAGAGGTTGCCATGCGCTTATTTGTTTGTATGCTCAACCCCTTAGTGCAAAAGAATGTCACACTACATTGCCCCTTTTGATAGCGACCTTTATTATGCAGTCTGTCGCTTTTATTCTTCACCATCACAAGTTCGTGCAATGCTCAATTTTCTCTTACACTAAATGATCTCACACATTTAGAAGCAATTTTTATTGCCTTTTTTCACCGATGACAACTTACTTAAGGGATCTTTCTCAATCCCTAGGTAGGTATGGTGGACACTTGAAGATAAGATTTGGGTTTAAGGGTTTTTGGATGCACAAGTAGTATCTCTACTTAGTGCGGATTTTTTGGCTAGCAAAGATAGGGGTATATGTTGAAGTATCTATGGCAATATGACTTCTATGTGAATATAAACAAACATAAACCATTAAGTTGTCTTCCTTGTCCAACGTCAACAATTTTGGCATATAATATTTTGATGAGGGCTCACAATCACAAAAGATTTCTAGGATAGTATATTTGTATGTGAATCTTCTCTTCCCTTATTAATTCTTTCATGAGTTGCATCATTGACTAATGCTATGCTTGTCAATCTCTAATAAATTTTTCTACTTATACTTTTCCTTATGTGGTGTCATCACTTACCATAGGATTAGTATATGATCGTTTCATTATTTATTTCCTTTTATTTATTTATTTCCTTTCTCTTTTTCTTTCTTATCTATTTTCTTTAATTGCAACATGAAAGTAAAGAAAGAAAAAATTCAAACTAAACTTTATTATATAACTTGCACACGATTACAAGGATAGATCACTAAGTAAACTCTCAAGGAAGAAAGGATCGAACTAACTTTTAGTCATATAAAGCAAAAAGATCGAACTAAAATAAGTAAAAGCAAATGAGAGTAGGATGATACGATACCGGGGCACCTCCAGCAAGCTTGGCGGAAGCCAAGGGGAGTGCCCATACCCGATACTCAATTCTCCTTTGGTGGTGAATAAGATGATGTTGGAGATGAAGAAGTGATCTTGTCCTCGGATTTCCATGGCAGTGGTCCACCATCATAAGAGGAGGAGTGAGTCTGACGGGTCCTACAAATAGCAGCCAAACTCATACCTTTAAACCTTGCCTCATATTCAAAGACTTGGTTTTGGAGGTCATAGATCTAGCTTTGGAGGAAGTTGACTTGTTCGTTGAGGGTGAAGATGATGTCCTTCATGGGCTTGCCATCCACCTTGAGATCAGAAGAGGTCCGTGATCATAAGGTGATTGGCTTTGAGTCCACGCTCC
This sequence comes from Triticum timopheevii, assembly GCA_963921465.1. Lineage (NCBI taxonomy): Eukaryota > Viridiplantae > Streptophyta > Magnoliopsida > Poales > Poaceae > Triticum > Triticum timopheevii. Next base: position 130,206,494 of record OY997271.1, on the reverse strand, counting down.
ACCATCCCCTTGCACCAGAAGACGTCATGCTCCATGGCTTCAAGCCTGGCCTCCATGGTTCCCGTCCCCTTTGGACATGGCACATCGCAGAGGTGAAGCACTTCCTCATGCATCTGGATGACCTGAGGGTGCTGCACCACCTCTCAAAGGTATGGGTTGATGACGTTCTTGAAGAACTAGCCCTTGGAGGAGCTTGAAGCGGCCATGGTGATGGGATCTGACAAAAAATTACAAGGAAAGAGAAGAGAGGATTTCTTTGTGATACGGTGGTTAACAGGTTCGGGGAGTATATATAGATTATTTATCTTGGAGGACAGGCATACTGAAGAAAAACGGAGTCCGGAAGGTGTCCCAGGTGGGCACAACCCACCTGGGCGCGCTAGGCAAGCCTGGCGTGCCCTGGTGTCTTGTGCCCACCAGGGTATGCTTCCTGGAAGTTTCTTTATTTCCTAAATTTTTAAATATTCCAAAACTGATAAAAAATATTTTTGTGGATTTTTCGGAGTCCGTTTACTTACCGTATCACATACCTCCTTATTTTCACGATTCTGGAGTGTTCCAGAAGAACTCTTTTATGTGTTCTTCCGGTGTCAAAGTTTGGATAATATTATTTTCAACATTAATGGGTGTACCTGAGATATAATGTTTTATTCGTTGCCCATTGACAACCTTCGGGTTAGTATCTTCGGAATTATTTATTTTGATGGCTCCAGACTGATAAACCTCCTCGTTGACATATGGGCCTTCCCATTTTGAGAGGAGTTTTCCTGCAAAGAATATGAAATGAGAGTGGTAAAAAAGAACATATTCTCCGACTTTAAACTCACTCTTTTGGATTCTTTTGTCATGCCATCTTTTAAATTTTTCTTTGAATAATTTTGCATTTTCATAAGCTTGGGTTCTCCACTCATCTAATGAGCTAATATCAAATAACCTCTTTTCACCGGCAAGTTTGAAATCATAATTGAGTTCTTTGATTGCCCAATATGCTTTATGTTCTAACTCAAGAGGCAAATGACAAGCTTTTCCATAAACCATTTTATAAGGAGGCATACCCATAGGATTTTTATATGCTGTTCTATAAGCCCAAAGTGCATCATCTAATTTCTTAGACCAATTCTTCCTGGATCTATTGACAGTCTTTTGCAAAATTAATTTTATTTCTCTATTGCTAAGTTCATCTTGACCACTAGACTAAGGATGATAAGGTGATGCAATTATATGGTTAACATCACACTTGGCAAGTATTTTACGAAAAGCACCATGAATAAAGTGTGAACCACCATCAGTCATTAAATATCTAGGGACTCCAAACCTTGGGAAAATAACTTCCTTAAGAATTTTAATAGAGGTGTTGTGATCAGCACTACTGGTTGGAATAGCTTCTACCCATTTAGTAACATAATCAACATCAACCAAAATATGTGTATACACATTAGAGGAAGGAAAAGGTCCCATGTAATAAAATCCCCAAACATCAAATGGTTCAACAGGAAGTGAATAATTCATAGGCATTTCTTGAAGCTTACCGATATTACCTATCCTTTGACATTCATCACAGGATAAGACGAACTTACAGATACCCTTGAAGAGAGTAGGCCAATAAAATCCAGACTGCAGTACCTTGTGAGCAGTTCTATCTCCAGCATGATGCCCTCCATAAGCTTCGGAGTGACATTTCCGTAGGATTTGTCCATGGTCATGCTCAGGTACACAATGTCTAATAATACCATCTACTCCTTTATAAAGATGTGGGTCATCCCAAAAGTAATGCCTTAAATCATAGAAGATTTTTTTCTATTGTTGGTATGTAAAGCTAGGTGGTAAATATTTAGCAACAATGTAATTAGCATAATCAACATACCAAGGAGTACTGTGAGCAACATTTATTGCAGCTAACTGCTCATCAGGAAAACTATCATCAATAGGTAGTGAGTCATCAAGCACATTTTCAAGCCTAGATAAATTATCAACTACTGGGTTCTCAGCTCCTTTTCTATCAATGATATGCAAATAAAATTCTTGTAATAAGAGAACCCATCGAATAAGTCTAGGTTTAACATCTTTCTTTTCCATAAGATATTTAGTAGCAGCATATCCTGTATGAACAGTTACTTTGGAATCAACAATAGGAGGTCTAAATTTATCACAAGCAAACACAATGCTAAGCATTCTTTTTCAGTAGTAGCATAATTTCTTTGAGCACTGTCCAAAGTTTTACTAGCATAATGAATTGAAGGAAATATGCCCTAGAGGCAATAATAAAGTTGTTATTCATATTTCCTTATATCATGATAAATGTTTATTATTCATGCTAGAATTGTATTAACCGGAAACTTAGTACATGTGTGAATACATAGACAAAGAGAGTGTCCCTAGTATGCCTCTACAAGACTAGCTCGTTAATCAAAGATGGTTAAGTTTCGTAGCCATAGACATGTCTTGTCATTTGACAAACGGGATCACATCATTAGAGAATGATGTGATGGATAAGACCCATCTGTTAGCTTAGCACTATGATCGTTTAGTTTATTGCTATTGCTTTCTTCATGACTTATACATGTTCCTATGACTATGAGATTATGCAACTCCCGAATACCAGAGGAACACTTAGTGTGCTATCAAACATCACAACGTAACTGGGTGACTGTAAAGATGCTCTACAGGTGTCTACGATGGTGTTTGTTGAGTTGGCATAGATCGAGATTAGGATTTCTCACTTCGATTGTCGGAGAGGTATCTCTGGGCCCTCTCGGTAATGCACTTCACTATAAGCCTTGCAAGCAATGTGACTAATGAGTTTGTTGTGGGATGATGCATTACGGAATGAGTAAAGAGGCTTGCCGGTAACGAGATTGAACTAGGCACGGTGATACCGACAATCGAATCTTGGACAAGTAACATACTGATGATAAAGGGAACAACGTATGTTGTTGTGCGGTTTGACCGATAAAGATCTTCGCAGAATATGTAGGAACCAATATGAGCATCCAGGTTCCGCTATTGGTTATTTACCGGAGAGGTGTCTCGGTCATGTCTACATAGTTCTCGAACCCGTAGGGTCCGCACGCTTAATGTTCGATGACGATTGGTGTTATGAATTTATGTGATTTGATGTACCGAAGGTTGTTCGGAGTCCCGGATGAGATCACGGACATGACGAGGAGTCTCTAAATGGCCAAGAAATGAAGATTGATATATTGGACCATGTTATTCGGACACCGGAAGTGTTCCGGAGAGTTTCGGATAAAACTGGAGTGCCGGAGGGTTACCGGACCCCCCCGGGAAGTTAAGGGCCTTAGGGGAGAGAGAGAGCTGCAGCCAAGAGGAGCCGCCCCCAAAGGGAGTCCGAATAGGACTAGGGGAAGGGGGCGCGGCCCCTCTTTCCCTCTCCCTCTCCCTCTCCTTCCTTCTTCTCCCAGTTGGACTAGGAAAGGGGGGAACCTATTCCTACTTGGAGTAGGATCCCCCCTTCGGTGCGCCCCTTGTGGCCAGCCGGCCTCCTCCTCCCCTCCTTTATATATGGGGGAGGGGGCACCCCATAGACACACAAGATAATCAATTAGATGTGTGCGGTGCCCCTCCACAATTTTACACCTCGGTCATATCGTCGTAGTGCTTAGGCGAAGCCCTGCGTTGGTAACTTCATCATCACCGTCACCATGCCGTCGTGCTGATGGAACTCTCCCTCGGCCTCAGCTGGATCTAGAGTTCGAGTGACGTCACCGAGCTGAACATGTGCAGATCGCGGAGGTGCCGTGCGTTTGGTACTTGATCGGTTGGATTGCGAAGACGTTCAACTACATCAACCGCGTTACTAAACGCTTCCACTTTCGGTCTACGAGGGTATGTGGACACACTCTCCCCGCTCATTGCTATGTTGCTCCTAGATAGATCTTGCGTGATCGTAAGATATTTTTTTTTGAAATACTACGTTCCCCAACAGTGGCATCAGAGCCAAGTCTATGCATAGATGTTATATGCACGAGTAGAACACAAAGAGTTGTGGGAGATAATAGTCATACTGCTTACTAGCATGTCATACTTTCATCCGGCGGAATTGTTGGATGAAGCGGCCCAGACCGACATTACATGACCGCGTTTATGAGACTCGTTCTACCGCCGTGCTTCGCACACACGTGGCTAGTGTGTGTCTATTTCTCCAACTTTAGTTGAATCAAGTGTGACTACGCCCGGTCCTTGTTGAAGGTTAAAACAACACACTTGATGAAAAATTGTTGTGGTTTTGATGCGTAGGTACGAACAATTCTTGCTAAGCCCATAGCAGTCACGTAAATCTTGCAACAACAAAGTAGAGGACGTCTAACTTGTTTTTGCAGGGCTTGCTATGATGTGATATGGTCAAGACATGATGATATATAAATTGTTGTATGAGATGATCATGTATTTTGACAGTTATCGATAACTGGCAGGAGCCATATGGTTGTCGCTTTATTGTATGAAATGCAATCGCCATGTAATTGCTTTACATTATCACTAAGCGGTAGCAATAGTCGTAGAAGCAATAGTTGGCGAGACAACAACGATGCTTCGATGGAGATCAAGATGTCAAGCCGGTGACGATGGTGATCATGACGGTGCTTTGGAGATGGAGATCAAAGGCACAAGATGATGATGGCCATATCATATCACTTATATTGATTGCATGTAATATTTATCCTTTATGCATCTTATTTCGCTTAGTACGATGGTGGCATTATAAGATGATCTCTCACTAAATTTCAAGGTACAAGTGTTCTCCCTGAGTATGCACCATTGCTATAGTTCGTCGTGCCGAGACACCACGTGATGATCAGGTGTGATAATCTCTACATTCACATACAACGGGTGCAAGCCAGTTTTGCACACGCAGAATACTCGGGTTAAACTTGACGAGCCTAGCATATGCGAATATGGCATCGGAACACTGAGACCGGAAGGTCGAGCGTGAATCATATAGTAGATATGATCAACATAGTGATGTTCACCATTGAAAACTACTCCATCTCACGTGGTGATCGGACATGGTTTAGTTGATATGGATCACGTGATCACTTAGATGATTAGAGGGATGTCTATCTAAGTGGGAGTTCTTAAGTAATATGATTAATTGAACTTTAATTTATCATGAACTTAGTACCTAATAGTATTTTGCATGTCTATGTTGTTGTAGATAAATTGGCCGTGCTATTGTTCCGTTGAATTTTAATGCGTTCCTAGAGAAAGCTAAGTTGAAAGATGATGGTAGCAACTACACGGACTGGGTCCGTAACTTGAGGATTATCCTCATTGCTGCATAGAAGAATTATGTCCTAGAAGCACCGCTAGGTGCAAGACCCATTGCAGGAGCAACACTAGACATTGTGAATGCCTGACACATCAAAGCTGATGACTACTCGATAGTTCAGTGTGCCATGCTTTACGACTTAGAACCGAGACTTCAACGATGTTTTGAACGTCATGGAGCATATGAGATGTTCCAGGAGCTGAAGTTAATATTTCAAGAAAATGCCCGGACTGAGAGATATGCAGTCTCCAATAAGTTCTATATGCATTACTATTGATTTAACCAAGAGCCCATATTACCTTGTCTTCTCCCTTGTATTGAATGCTTGCAGATTCCAGCTTAGTCCAATGCACGTGCACTATTATTATTATTATTATCCACAACGTTCGGTCGTGCAAGTGAAAGGCAATAATGATGATATATGATGGACTGATTGAGATGAGAGAAGCTGGTATGAACTCGACGTCTCTTGTTTTTGTAAATATGATTAGTTCATCATTCCCGATTCAGCTTATTATGAATGAAACATGTTTGCAATGACAACTAGAGATTACAGTTGCTCATGCCATGCTTAATTAGCCAGGAGTTTATAATGGTTTACCTTGCGTGCCAACATGCTTTTAAAATGGTTGTGATGTGGTATGATAGGGTGGTATCCTCCTTTGAATGATTCAAGTGGCTTGACTTGGCACATGTTCACACATGTAGTTGAAACAAAATCAACATAGCCTCCACAATATTTATGTTCATGGTGGATTATATCCTACTCATGCTTGCACTCAGTGTTGATTAATTTTAATGCATGTTCATGAATGTTGTCGCTCTCTAGTTAGTCGCTTCCCAGTCTCTTTCTAGCCTTCACTTGTGCTAAGCGGGAATACTGCTTGTGCATCCACTTCCATAAACCCCAAAGTTATTCCATATGAGTCCACAATACCTTCATATATGCGGTATCTACCTGCCGTTCCAAGTAAATTTGTATGTGCCAAACTCTAAACCTTCAAATGAAATTCTGTTTTGTATGCTTGAATAGCTCATGTATCAACTAGGGCTGTCTGTATCTTCCATGCTAGGCAGGTTATTCTCAAGAGGAGTGAACTCCGCTCCTCACTCACGAGAAAATGGCTGGTCATCGGGATGGCCAATCCCATGCTCAAACCAAATCAAAATAATTGCAAACAAAACTCCCTCGGGACTGTTGTTAGTTGGAGGCACCCGTTGTTTCAGGCAAGCCATGGATTGATGCTTGTTGGTGGTGGGGGAGTATAAACTTTACCATTCTGCTTGGCAACCGCCTATAATGTGTGTAGCATGGAAGATATCGAGATCTCTCGGTTGTTATGTTGACAATGAAAGTATGCCGCTCAAAATATTATTTATCTCTATTTCAAAATCGAGCTCTGGCACCTCTATAAATCCCTGCTTCCCTCTGCGAAGGGCCTATCTATTTACTTTTATGTTGAGTCATCACCCTCTTATTAAAAAGCACCAGCTGGAGAGCACCCCTGTCATTTGCATGCATTACTATTAGTTTATATTAAGTATGATTGGATCTCTTTTACCATGAATTACAATGTTTAGTCATTCCTTGATCTTCGCTCTGCATTTATGTTTTGCGGTCTCAGAAAGGGCTAGCGAGATACCATCTTGTTATATCATATTATGATTGTTTTGAGAAAGTGTTGTCATCCGAGATTTATCATTATTGCTTGCTAGTTGATTATGCCATTGATATGAGTAAACATGAGACCTAAGTGTTATTGTGAATATGGTTAGTTCATAATCTTTGCTGAAAACTTGACTGCTGGCTTTACATATTTACAACAACAAGAGCAAACAGAGTTTGTAAAAGTTTTTCTTTGTCACTTTCAGTTTATCAACTGAATTGCTTGAGGACAAGCAAAGGTTTAAGCTTGGGGGAGTTGATACGTCTCCATCGTATCTACTTTTCCAAACACTTTTTCCCTTGTTTTGGACTCTAACTTGCATGATTTGGATGGAACTAACCCGGACTGACGCTGTTTTCAGTAGAATTGCCATGGTGTTATTTTTGTGCAGAAATAAAAGTTCTTGGAATGACCTGAAACTTCACGGAGAATATTTTTGGAATTAATAAAAAATACTGGTGAAAGAATCAAGAACAGGGGGCCCACACCCTGTCCACGAGGGTGGAGGGCGCTCCCACCCCCTGGGGCGCGCCCCTGCCTCGTGGGCCCCCTGAAGCTCCACCGATCTCAACCCCAACTCTTTATATTCATGTTCGGGGAGAAAAAAATCAAAGAGAAGGATTCATCGCATTTTACGATACGGGAGGGCTGATTTGGAGTCTATTCGGGGCTCCAGAGAGGGGAATCCATCGCTGTCGTCATCATCAACCTTCCTCCATCACCAATTTCATGATGCTCACCACCGTGCGTGAGTAATTCCATCGTAGGCTTGCTGGACGGTGATGGGTTGGATGAGATTTACCATGTAATCGAGTTAGTTTTGTTAGGGTTTGATCCCTAGTAGCCATTATGTTCTGAGATTGATGTTGCTATGACTTTGCTATGCTTAATGCTTGTCACTAGGGCCCGAGTTCCATGATTTCAGATCTGAACCTATTATGTTTTCAAGAATATATGTGAGTTCTTGATCCTATCTTGCAAGAGAATAGTCACCTACTATGTGTTGTGATCTGGTAACCCTGAAGTGACAATAATCGGGACCACTCTCGATGATGACCGTAGTTTGAGGAATTCATGTATTCACTAAGTGTTACTGCTTTGGTCCGGTACTCTATTGAAAGGAGGCCTTAATATCCCTTAGTTTCCAATAGGACCCCGCTGCCATGGGAGGGTAGGACAAAAGATGTCATGCAAGTTCTTTTCCATAAGCACGTATGACTATATTCGAAATACATGCCTACATTACATTGATGAACTAGAGCTACTTTTGTGTCACCCTAGGTTATAACTGTTGCTTGAGGAATTGCATCCGACATAATTATCCATCATTGATCCGATGCCTACGAGCTTTTCACCTATTGATCTTTGCTTAGTTACTCTACTGTTGCCACTGTTACAATTACTACAAAACTGCTACTGTTACTTTTACCACCGTTACCGTTACTTCCATACTACTTTGCTACTAAATACTTTGCTACAGATTGATACGTCCATTTTGCATCATGCTTTTATATCATTATTTATTGCATTATGGGATGTTATTACACATTATATCTCAATACTTATGGCTATTCTCTCTTATTTTACAAGGTTTACCATGAAGAGGGGGAATGCCGACAGCTGGAATTCTGGATGGAAAAGGAGCAAATGTTGGAAACCTATTCTGCACAACTCCAAAAGTCCTGAAACTCCACGAAACAACTTTTTGGATTTAATAAGAATTTATGGGCGAAAGAAATAGGCCAGAGGGCCCACACCCTGTCCAGGAGACAGGGGGCGCCCCCCTGTATGGCGCGGCCTCCTATCTCCTGGGCGCCCTGGTGGGCCTCCGGCGTCCATCTTCTGCTATATCATCACTTTTACCCTGGAAAAAAATCGTGGGCAAGCTTATTGGACGAAACTGCGCCGCCACGAGGCAGAACCTTGGCGGAATCAATCTAGGGCTCTGGCGGAGCTGTTCTGCCGGGGACACTTCCCTCCGGGAGGGGGAAATCATCACCAACGTCATCACCAATGATCCTCTCATTGGGAGGGGGTCAATCTCCATCAACATCTTCACCAGCACCATCTCCTCTCAAAACCCCAATTCATCTCTTGTATCCAATCTTGTATCAAAACCACAAATTGGTACCTGTGGGTTGCTAGTAGTGTTGATTACTCCTTGTAGTTGATGCTAATTGGTTTACTTGGTGGAAGATCATATGTTCAGACCCTTTATGCATATTATTACACCTCTGATTATGAACATGAATATGCTTTGTGAGTAGTTACGTTTGTTCCTGAGGACATGGGTGAAGTCTTGCTATTAGTAGTCATGTGAATTTGGTATTCGTTCGATATTTTGATGAGATGTATGTTGTCTTTTCCTCCAGTGGTGTTATGTGAACGTCGACTACATGACACTTCACCATTATTTGGGCCTAGAGGAAGGCATAGGGAAGTAATAAGTAGATGATGGGTTGCTAGAGTGACAAAAGCTTAAATCCTAGTTTATCCGTTGCTTCGTTAGGGGTTGATATGGACCCATATGTTTAATGTTGTGGTTAGGTTTACCTTAATACTCCTTTTTGTAGTTGCGGATGCTTGCAATAGGGGTTAATCATAAGTGGGATGCTTGTCCAAGTTAGGGCAGTACCCAAGTGCCGGTCCACCCACATATCAAATTATCAAAGTACCGAACGCGAATCATATGAACGTGATGAAAACTAGCTTGACGATAATTCCCAATGTGTCCTCGGGAGCTCCTTCTTCATTATTAGAATTTTTCCAGGCTTATCCTTTGCTACCTAAAGGATTGGGACACCTTGCTGCACTTTATTTACTTTATTTACTTTTTGCTCGTTACTATTTATCTTATCACAAAACTATCTATCACCTCCTATTTCAGTGCTTGCAGAGAAAACCTTATCGAAAACCGCTTATCATTTCCTTCTGCTCCTCGTTGGGTTCGACACTCTTACTTATTGAAAGGACTACGATAGATCCCCTACACTTGTGGGTCATCAAGACTCTTTTCTGGCACCGTTTCTGGGGAGTGTAGCACTACTAGTGAGTGGAACTTGGTAAGGAAACATTTATATAGTGTGCTAAAATTTTCTATTACATGTTACTATGGAAACTAATCCTTTGAGAGGCTTGTTTGGGGTATCTTCACCCCAACCAGAAGAGGAAAGAGATGCTCCTCAACCTACTGAACTTTATGAAAATATTCACTTTGAGATTCCTTCGGGTATGATAGAAAAACTGCTAGCTAATCCTTTTGCAGGAGACGGAACAGTGCATCCCGATTTACACCTTATCTTTGTGGATGAAGTTTGTGGATTATTTAAGCTTGCAGGTATTCCCGATGATGTTGTCAAAAGGAAGGTCTTCCCTTTATATTTGAAGGGAGATGCAATGACATGGTATAGGCTATGTGATGATACGAGATCTTGGAATTATAAGTGACCGAAGTTGGAATTTCACCAGAAGTTCTATCCTATGTGTCGGGGATATAACTATCCAGGAGGGGCCGGGTTATGCAAAGAAGACGCACCAGAAATAAGCCCAAGACCAAGCACAAAGATGGCGGTTCAATAAAGGGCCTAAGGCCCACAGGCGACTTAAGGCCCGTTGTAATAAACCGCCACAATGGCATGACTTGTATCATAAGGTAGATTTAACTAGTCTCCGAGCCGGACACTGTTTATAAGCCGGCCGGGACTCTGTAAGCCACAGGGCGTCAACCCGTGTATATAAGGGGACGACCTACTAGCGGCTTAGGGCAGGAAACAACTCATCGAGAGCCGGGCATAGCGTATCTCGCTCCTTGGTCATCGAAACATCAATACCAACCCAACTAGACGTAGGCCTTACCTTCACCGTAAGGGGCCGAACTAGTATAAACCTCTCGTGTCCTTTGCCCCAATTAACCCCTTCAAGCTTCCTAGTTGCGATGGCTCCACAACTAAGTCCTTTCACGAGGACATCTGACGTGACAATTCCACGAAAGTTGGCGCCCACCGTGGGGCCAGCGCACGGTGGATTTGAGTTCTTGAAGGGCAACTTCGAAGGGCTCAAGGGATACGTAGTGGGCCAGATGACCAAGAGTCGTCACGGCAAGATCTACATCGACGACGAAGGCTGGGGCCCCGATGCCGGCTCAATTGAGTACGGGTACCGGGTCCCCTTCGGCGGAATCCACATCTTCATCGGCCGGATCGGTGAGCCGGGCCTTGAGCCGGGCAACTACACCGACCTCATCGAGATGGCTCAGCGCGCAAGGAAGGCCCGAGTTCAACCGGTAATGAAGCGTGCCTTCGTGGGCTGCGTCCACGGAGAGGAACTCTCTAAAGGATCTGAAGATGGTGGTGAGACGACCGTTCACTCGGGCGATGATTCGTCCGCCGGTTCAACAGATTCGCTATACCAAGTCCAAGATGGCGTGCTTGGGGGCTGTTCCGATGGCACCAATATTCCGGACCCCTATGAGCCGCTAAGATGGGAAGGAGTCTTCATGGCTGGGACTCAACCCGGCCAAAATTCTACGACTGCTACGGCGATAACATCCGGAACAGGGGCAACCGGGGCAGGAGGCCCTGTGCGCCCGCCGGCTCAGGTACTTATAGACCTCATGGACAAGCTTACGGCCCTGTTAACCGCCACGGTTATCCCTGCAAACAAAGATGAGCATGACGCGGAGGTGGCACGGGTGCGTGAGGAGATAGCTCGGGCCAAGGAGGCCTTGGCAGCTGAGGATACTAGACTAGCCGCAGAGCGGGCGGCTCTGGACGCCCGGGCGCAGCGGTTGCAGTCAGAAGCCTACCAACTCACGATGAGCCTGAACGTGTCTAGTGAGGTGATGAGAAGGAGGCATCAGAAAACCCAATCCCGTTTACCTCCGAATTACAACCCTCGGGTTCTTTTTGCTACATCCGGAGCCGGCCCAAGTAATCCGCCAGAGACCAATCAGTTTATGACAGCCGGAGGAGGAGGACCGGCTCAGCCTCGAGAGATGCCACCCCCTCATGTGAGCATGGCACCACCGCGTTATGTGCCGATACCGCCGGGTCACTTTTCTAACCCCATGGAGAACTTAATCGCGGCTTCGGCGCGTTTGGCGGTCCTTCCGTGGACGGTGATGACCCGACAGCTGTGGAGACCCGAAGGGTCAGAGAACTTCTCCAGATGGCCTTGGCTCAGCAAGAGACCTATTCTTACAGCCGAGACATGATTCATTCAACTCCTCCGCCTTGGTTAGCACCGCCTCGTCAGAATCGGAGCCCGAGTTACAGCAGGCATATGGAGTCTGATGCTTTTTCAAGCAACGCCCAACGCCGTAACCAGCCCGGTTGCTATAATCCGGTGCAAGACCGAGTACGTCAGGAGAACGAGCGGGCGGCTCAGCTAGCGGCTCAACAGACGGCACATCAAGATTTCCCAAAGTATCCAACGACTTTCGTTGAGACGGGAGTAGCCACTAGAACCGGCAGAGTTCCTTGTCTGGTACCGGCTCTGCGTAATATGCGCCTACCCAAGGACTTCAAGGGACCTCGAAAGGTGCCGAATTACACGGCCGACTTGCAGCCCGGAGCTTGGATCCAAAGTTATGAGATGGCCATGGAGTTATTGGAAGTCAGCGACGCGGCGATGGCTAAGTACTTCACCATGATGTTAGATGGAACAGCCCGGTCCTGGTTAAAGGGTTTGCCACCCAATTCCATTGGTTCATGGGCAGAACTAAAAGCCTGTTTCATCCAGAACTTCAAGGACACTTGCAAGCAGTCTATGCCGATTATGGACTTGACAAATTGTAAACAGGAGGAGGGTGAATCCACGACTCATTGGGTACGCCGGGTCAAGGAGATAATAAATTCATCTGACAAGATGGATGCTGGTTCTGCAGTCCTCATGTTGGAGAAGAATTGCCGTTTTGAGCCGCTGAGGCAGAAACTGGGGCGCCTTAAGCGTGATTGCAATGATATGGGTATGCTGATGGCGGCTTTAGTCAAATATGCTGACTCTGATAGTACCAAGGATTCCGCGTCTGATGAGGAAAAGACTGGGAAGGAAAAGAAGAACGGCAACGGAAAGGGTCAGCAGCATAACCCGGTGAATCAAGGAGGCAATAAGCGTAAGGCGGATGGTAACCCAGAGTTTGTGGCCAACGCCAATGCACAAGGTAACAATCAGAGACGTAAGGGTAAGCCGCCTTGATCCGGCGGGTCAGGCCCATCTCTTGAGCAGCTACTCAATGAGCCCTGCCCGAGACACGGCACCCGGGAGCGGCCCGCCACACACCTCTGGAAAGATTGCGCGATCATGAAGGCGTTTAAGAATTCCAACACTTTTGATGGCAGTCATGGGTCTGGCAGCGGCTCAGGGGCTGGCGGTTTTCATGGCCCGGGTGGTGGTTCAAGTTTTGGCTTTCAGGGACATCAAGGCGGCTATAATCAATAGCAGTCTGGACAAGGAGAGCAGCAACATCAGCAGTCGGGTTATCAAAGCAATCTGAAGCAGTTGAATAGTGGGCAATATCATGTGTTTACCACTAGCTTATGCAAACGTGACCAGAAGGTTCATAAGAGGGCCGTGAATTCTGTTGAGCCGGCAGTTCCTCGTTACTTGAGGTGGTCAGAACAGCCCATTGTATGGAGCAGGGAAGATCACCCTCCACGGGTTGATAATCTGGGTCAGTTAGCTTTGGTGGTAGCACCTCAGGTTGGTGGATATAAGTTCACTAAGGTACTCATGGACGGAGGTAGTAGCATCAATATCCTCTATTATGAGACCTTTCGATGCATGCGGTTGACTGATAATAATTTGAGGACATACAACACTGTTTTCCATGGAGTGATTCCTGGTAAGTTAGCTTACCCAGTTGGAAAAATTGAACTGGAGGTGGCCGTTGGAGACGAATATGACTCCAGGGCTGAGAAATTGACGTTTGAAGTGGTCAAAATCAGGAGCCCATATCATGCTCCGTTTGGGCGACCGACTTATGCTAAGTTCATGGCACGTCCGTGTTACGTTTATTTGTAGCTCAAGATGCCGGGTCACAAGGGCACCATCACTGTGCATGGAAGTCGAGAGGTAGCCTTGGAATGTGAAGAAGGCGACGCGGCTTATGCTGAGTCTGCCTGTGCAGCGGAAGAGCTCAAATTTTATCAAGATAATGTTGACCCGGCGGATATGACCTCCCTGAAGAAACCAACTACAGAGCATGACCCGACGTTGAAGTTTAAATCGGCCGCCGAGACGAAGCTTGTTGATTTTACCCCAGGTGACCCTTCTAAGCAATTCAGCATCAACAGCAATTTGGATCCTAAATAGGAAAGCGCGCTCATCAAGTTCATCCGTGAGAACCGGGACATCTTTGCATGGAAACCTTCTGACATGCCAGGTGTACCGAGGGAACTTGCTGAGCACACCCTCAATATTGATCCGAAGTATAAGCCGGTCAGGCAGTTTCTTCGCCGGTTTAACGAAGAGAGACGGAAAGCTATTGGAGAGGAAGTTGCCCGGCTCTTAGCGGCCGGGTTCAATGTTGAAGTTTTTCACCCGGAATGGTTGGCTAACCCGGTGCTTGTGCTTAAAAAGAACGGCACCTGGCGGATGTGTGTGGACTACACAGACTTAAACAAGGCTTGTCCGGCTGATCCCTTTGTGCTCCCCCGTATTGATCAAATCATTGATGCTACAGTGGGTTGTGAACGTTTGAGCTTCTTGGATGCTTATTCTGGTTATCATCAGATCAAAATGGCAGTTAAGGACCAGGATAAGATGGCTTTCATCACTTCGTTTGGAGCCTTCTATTATGTATCTATGCCGTTTGGGCTCAAGAGTGCTCAGGCGACTTACCAGCGATGTGTACAGAACTGTCTACACGATCAAATCGGGCGTAATGTTCATGCTTATGTAGTTGACATCATGGTGAAGTCCAGAGAGAAGGAAACCTTCATATCCGACTTGAAAGAGACTTTTGATAATCTCCGGGTTTATAAGATGATGCTTAACCCGGCCAAGTGTGTGTTTGGTGTACCTGCAGGCAAGCTTTTGGGTTTTCTGGTATCAAACAGAGGCATTGAAGCTAATCCGGAGAAGATTAAGGCAATTACCAACCTGGCTAAACCGGCGTGCATCAATGATGTTCAGTGACTGGCGGGTCGTGTTGCCGCCTTAAGCCGTTTCATATGCCGGTTAGGTGAGAAGGCCCTACCACTGTATCAGATGATGAAGAAAACAGACACTTTTGTCTGGAGTGATGCTGCAGACGCTGCCTTTGAAGACTTGAAGAGGCAGCTGTCCGAACCACCGGTTCTTGCGGCTCCCATTGATAAGGAGCCATTGCTGTTATACGTGGCCGCTAATTCACGAGCCGTCGGTGTTGCCATCGTGGTGGAGCGTAAGGAAGCTGGCAAGGAGCATCTGGTTCAATGGCCGGTTTACTACATCAGTGAGGTGCTCATTGAGTCTAAACAAAGGTATCCACATTGGCAGGAACTTGTTTACAGAGTGTTTATGGCCAACCGGAAGTTGAAGCAGTACTTTCAAAGTCATCCTATAACTGTGGTAAGTTCTGCCCCCTTGGGAGACATCATCCAGAATAGGGAGGCCACAGGACGAGTCGCCAAGTGGGCTATCGAGCTTGGACCTCATGATTTGAAATATATGCCGCGTACTGCTATTAAGTCTCAATCCTTAGTGGACTTTATCAATGATTGGACAGAGTTGCAGGCACCTGAGGGGAAGCCGGACAACACATATTGGACTATTCACTTTGATGGGTCCAGGCAGTTAGAAGGCTCGGGGTTGGAGTTGTTTTAACTTCCCCTCGAGGTGACAAATTTTATTACATGCTCCTGCTTATGTTTCCTTGCACTAGCATTGCAGCTGAGTACGAGGCCTTACTCCATGGTCTCCGGATTGCCAAAGAGATGAATTTAAGCCGGGTAAGGTGCTTAGGCGACTCAGTTCTCGTGGCCCAACAGGTATCAGGCAAGTGGGACTCCAAGGATCCTCTCATGGCGGCTTATCATCGTGAAGTAGATGCTGTGGCTGGGCATTTCAAGGGTTATCAAGTGGAGCACATTGATCGAAGGAAGAATGAGGCGGCTGATGCTTTAAGCCGGTTGGGATCTCAACGTAAGCCGGTGCCGCCTAACACCTTTCTCGATATTTTGCATAACCCTTCTGTCAAGGTGCCTACCGAGGAAGAACTAGCGGTGCCAGACCCGGAGGCACAGCTGGTGGCAGCTCTTCACGTTATCCCAGATTGGACAGTGCCATACTTGGCCTATATGACCCGGGGAGAATTACCTGAGCATGAGACCTTGGCAAGACAAATCGTCAGGCGCTCCAAATCTATGATGATCGTTCACGGCGAGTTACATCACCTAAGCGTCACTGGGGCATTTCAACACTGTGTGTCACCTGCGGAAGGCCAAGAAATACTTCGTGAGATCCATGAAGGGGATTGTGGCCATCATGCCGGGTCAAAATCTCTTGTAGCCAAGGCTTTCCGTCATTGTTTCTACTGGCTGACGGCTCATGCTGATGCGGAGGATCTGGTCAGTAAATGTGACGATTGTCAAAAGTTCTCACGATGAGCTCATGTGCCGGCTCAAGAATTGAGGATGATCCCCATCACTTGGCCGTTTGCAGTCTGGGGGCTTGACATGGTTGGGCCTTTCAAGAGGTCTAAGGATAAAAAGACTCATCTCCTGGTGGCAGTGGATAAGTTTACAGAGTGGGTTGAGGCAGAGCCAGTCAGTAAGTGTGATGCAGCCACGGCGGTTCAATTCATGAAAAAGGTGATCTTTCATTTTGGTTTCCCACAAGGCATTATAACTGATAATGGCACTAATCTCTCCAAGGGTGCCATGGAAGAGTTCTGTCAATGAGAACATATCCGGCTTGATGTTTCGGCTGTTGCTCATCCTCAATCCAATGGTCAAGCAGAAAGAGCTAATCAAGAGATCCTGAAGGGTATCAAGCCCTGGCTCTTTGTCCCCTTACAGCGGACTCCGGGTTGTTGGGTGGAGGAGTTACCTTCTGTGTTATGGAGCATCAACACTACGCCTAACAGATCTACAGGCTACACACCTTTCTTTATGGTGTATGGTGCAGAGGCGGTCCTGCCAAGTGACATCCGGCACGATTCACCCCGCGCGGCGGCTTATGTTGAGGCTGACAACGAAAAAGCTCGTCAGGATGCGCTTGACTTGTTGGATGAGGAGCGAGACTTGGCAATAGCCCGCTTAGCGATTTATCAACAAGACCCGCGCCACTATCACAGCCGCCGGGTTAGGAGCAGAACCTTTCAGGAAGGCGATTTGGTGCTCCTGCTCATCCAGGATCAGTCTGACATGCACAAGCTATCCCCACCTTGGGAAGGACCCTTTGTGGTCAGCAAGAAATTGCACAACGGATCATATTACGTCATCGATGTTCGAGAGCACAAAGACTCACGTAAGTCGGACGAGGAGACCCGCCGGCCGTGGAATATTGCTCATCTCCGGCCTTACTATACTTAAGCCACCGGCTCTCAAGATGTATATATTTTGACAATGTATATATTATATAAAGAAATAAAGTAGGACCTCTGTCCTTTTTACCCTCAAAGTTTTATGTGTCTTCTTTATCAGGTTGTGGAAACAACCAACAGGGAGCGGATCACATTTGAATCCGGTTTTCCCTTTGGTCTGGCTTATGATCATGTCTGAATTTAGCCATGGTCACTTGGGGGCTTCCTGTTCAAAAATAGGTCGTATTCGAACCAAAGAGAACATAGCTATCGATACCCACTGATCGACATATTGCCAAACCCACTTGGGGGCTTCTTGATCATATTTGAATCACAGCTTAACCCCTTTGGGTCTGACGTGGATCGTATTCGAATCTGTGTCATTAAACAACTCTTATGTTCGGGGCTTCCTATTCAGACATAGGTCGTATTCGAACCAAAGAGAACATAGCTGTAGATACCCACTTGATCGGCATCGCCAAAGCCACTGGGGGCTATATGATCGTATCCGAATCTTAGCTTAACTCCTTTGGAATGGTTTACTAATCGTATTCGAATCAGAAGCCTGTAAATGTTGTTTATTATCCAACATAAGCATAATTATTTTGACTATTTTGAGACCTTCTTGAAAGCATTAGGAGATGGTTTTTGATTCTTCCGGTTTAATATTGATCACCCCTGGTTCTTAAGTGCCAGGTGAACATCATATAAGCAGGGAAGATTATCAAAGAGATCGCAGGTATGCTATTATGATTATATTTAACAAATATAGTCATAAACTAGCCTGTATGATGTCTTTGGGTCGTGTTCCGGGTTATCAATACTTTACGTGACCCCCGACGCGATAAACCGCCAAGGAAATTTTGCTTGTTTTATGTGCAGGATAAGGCAAAGCAAATTTAAACGTCAAGGAAATAAATGATCAACATAAGCCAGAAATATATAGCGATGGCGGCTTACAAAAGTATTAAGCACCAGGAACATGCGCGAAGGCATGACAAACTTTGAGAAGTTTTTACTACCCTATTACAAGACTCCTCGAGTCTGAATAAATGAAGCATTGTTTTTTGCAAAGTTATAAAACGCCTGGCGGTTCATTCCTTCGGCGGGCTCGAAGACTCTGGGTTATCCTTCTCCGCCTCTCCGTCGGTTGCTTTGTCCTAGAAGGTTGACAAGGCCCAGTCAATGCCACTCAAGGCTTCAAACTCAGCTTCATCATCTATTAAACCGGCTGGGTCCACTTCAGGGGCAAAAGTATGCTTACGCGTTGGAGGGATCAGGCTAACTTGATCATATGGAATGTTTGGAATTCTCCGGTTCTCACTGTCATAGCCTGGCAAATACTTGGTAAGATCAGTATCATTCCCAATAAGGGTAGCCACGGGACATATGACTTTAACACAGGCGGTGAAGTCGTGATCATCAAATACAGTACCGTCCTCCTTCAGGCTCGGGTATCCAAGAGCGAGGTCGGCCGGGTCTAGTTCTGGCATCCATGCCTTTGCCCGGCTCAGTGCGGCTACGGCCCCGGCTCTTGAAGATGCCCGCCTTAAATCCTGGATCCGCTAAGGTAGCACAGCGAGACACTTCGACACGTGTTGCAGAAGGTGGGGAGTAGTATTTGATAAGGCTACAACGGCCAAGGCACGTTGTGACCCGGTGTACAGTTGCTCCACTAGAGTGTAAACCGCCTTAAGTTTGATCAGCATGTTCTGCTTGAGATTGGTGCTCCTGGGGCCTGAGTGTTCACAAGTATCACAGTGAGCCGGTGATCACGATTACAATAGTCATCAAAAGATTACAATGTTTAAGGTTATGTAAAGTAACTTACCGAAGATGGTTGAGACCATTTGAGATATCTGGCGTTTTAAGTCGGACAGCTCGGTTGTTGCTTCTGCAAGAGATGCTTCTGCCGTCTCGGCCCGGGTGACTAGTGAAGCCTTCTCATCAGTCCAGTTTTTCTTTTCTGACTCAAAATTCTTTTTCAACTTCTCATGTTCAGAGATGCTAAATTCAAATTTGGAGTTGGCCTTCTGAGTTTCGAGTTCTTGAGCTGTCAGACGGCTCTTCAAGTCAGCAATCTCCGACTCAAATTGACTTATGGTGGCCTGCATTGATATCGGGTTCTGTTAAGGATCATGGTAAGGTAACATTCAAGTCCCAAGTACTTTGCAAGCAAAGGCTCTTGACACTTGGGGGCTAATGTATGTTAAAGAATTTTTTAACCTACAAATCCGGGTCATGCATATTAAGTCCCAAGCATTTTACAAGTAAAGATACTTGGCACTTGGGGGCTAATGTGTATCGCAAATTCAAAGTATCATGCTATAACCGGGTTAAATATATTCTCTTTAAACCAGACAAACCAACAGTAAGCAGATTTCTAAGTCTACATCATATTTATTCATAAGCAACGGACTTGGGGGCTGGTACAGTAAGTAAGATTTAGGAAAATAGCATAAATTATACCTCAGATTTCTGCTGTATTTGTTTCACCATGTCAATTTCCAGGTCACGACTATTGTGCACTTGATTCAGATAGCCTGAGACTATATCACCAATACTTAAGTGAGTATAATCAGTAATGTCCAGTTTGGCTTTTCAGCGTTCAATGAGTTCTTCCTTGGTAGTGCATTTGGCATGGACAGTCGGCCGCCCTGGCTCAACAAACTGACTTTTCAGAACCTCAACTTCTGGATCATTTGTCTTGACCGGGCTAGGAGCTTCCGGGTTATCAGAGCTATTGAGAGTCTCTTCGGCAGGCGGGTCAGAGGCTGGCACTAGAATATCAAAGGCCGGTTCAGGCGGCGGTTGATGGGAGGAACTGTCAGGAGCAGACATGTCAAGCGCCGGTTCAGTCACGACCGGGGCTTGGGACGGCTTATTCTTCTTTGCTTTCTTACTGGGCTTCACTTGCATGCCGTCAACAAAGGTAGAAGGATGAATATAAGAGCATGAGGAAGGTAAAGCCTAAAGTAAATAAGGTTACATTACCTGGGAGAAGTTTTGAAAGCCAGCATGTTTGATTGCATAGACTCGCCGGAGGAAGGAGAGGTATCCTGATAATTGGAGTCAGATGAATTGAGAGGTTGGCGAATTAAACCCGCCAAAGGTAAAACAGAACGTAAATCAAAGATAACCTCAGTCCGACGCTTCCTAGTTACATCAGGTAAGCCGGAGGAGAGTTTTGCATCCTTGTTGGTCCGGGTCTGCCTCCGGTTTTCAAGCTGTTGTTGCTTCAAAAGAAATTGAGGATCTTGATAAGCTAGAGGATGTGAAAATCTTACTTTCCGGGTCACCCTTCGGATTTTTTGCTTTGGCAAAGGCTCTGAGTTGGAGGAGATTATAGTTACCTCTTCGTCAACTGCTTGACTGTTCCCCATATCCTCCTGAAAGGATAGAATCTCAATAAAATAATGACAAAGGAGTTAAGGAAATTAAAGGATTACCTCTTCGTCATCCGAAGAAGTATCATCCAATTTGAATAAATCGGAAGCGCTGGGTTTCTTCTTCTTTGAGGTTCCCATTTTGGCGGCTTTCCTTTCGGTTTTCTTGGCTGTCCTGGCTTGCTTGGCAGCCTCATGATCATACTTGACCTTCCAGAAGCTGTCATCGGCCTGTGAAAAAAGATAAGAAAATATAAGTACAAATAAGGTATAACATGGCAAAGAGTATTTATTGAGGTTGATAACTCACTGCGGGATCCGGGTTCTTCTTGCAGAAGGGAAGTAAGCCGAAGGTGTTACTAGTTATTGTTCCCTCCTTTAGCAGCGACTGGGTTGTGGCTTCCACCACATCATCTGGTAAGTCGTCAGGGCTATGACCCAGTGGATCATCCTTTTTGCCTGAGTAAGTACACATTAAGCCGGGACGGTGGCTTAGTGGAAGTACTCGCCAAGTGACCCAAACTCGGACTAGGTCGATGCCGTTTAAGCCGTTTCCTAGAAGAGCTTTGATTTTCTTGATGGTGGGTATGAGAGGCAGACATTCAACAACAGTCAGTTTATCCGCCAGCGGATGGTTGGACTCAAGGCGCAGAGCGCGGAAGCCGGGCAGAGGGCTCTCGTCAGCCGGAGAAGTGTCCTGGCAATAGAACCACGTCTGATTCCAATCTTTTGGATGACTCAGCAGTTCTGCATAGGGGAAAAGGTAGTCTCTCCGCCGCTGAATTGAGATGCCGCCAAGTTCAAGACTGGGACCGTTGGCACGTTCATTCTGCCGGTTCAAGTAGAAAAGCTCTCTGAACAAAAGCAGATTTGGCTCCTCTCCCAGGTACACCTCGCAGAAGACTTGGAAAATGCAGATATTTGACATGGAATTGGGTCCAATATATTGAGGTCTAAGGTCAAAGAAATTCAAAACCTCCCTGAAGAATTTTGAGCCGGGAGGGGAAAATCCCCGGTTCATGTGATCCGTAAAAACTATCACCTCCCCTTCTTTGGGTCGAGGCCTCTCTTCAGGTGGGTCAGGGGCACGATAATACATGACCTCCTTCTTAGGCAGATGGCCAGACTTCACGAATTCAGACAGTTTACTCCTTGTAACTGTGGATGGGACCCAATTACAGGTCACAGGATCCTTGGCCACCTTAGGTGCCATGATGAAAATTGAGGCCTACGACAAGATAAGATGTTCCGGTTTAAATTTAACCCGGAGGAAAATATTTTAAACTGGTCAAGATGGCGGCTTAAGAAGGGGCCTAATGATATGTGGATAACTATGCAATAAACATTAAGCCGCTACAGGTGTAAAAGAGCAGTAAAGCATGTTCGACAGAGGCAGTTTTTTCTCTTCCGGGTGAAACAAACAGGTTTCATAAGTTGCTGTTATTATTTTGGATCAAACAGATGTTCTGAAAATAAAAAATATCTAGACCTAGAACTAGCACAGATGAAGTTCAAGGGCTCGAACAGGGCCTCTAAGCGACAGAAAGGGTCTACTTGCAATCTAAGTGGGTGCGAAACAGCTACCGCATTAGGTTTCTACCATCTTTAAGATCAAAAAATGATGGTGGGGAGCAAATCTACGAGGGGTTCCTAATGAACGACGAAGAACACTGAAGAACTCGAAAGTCCTAATGCGGATCTGAGGAGCAAGGAGGAGGAAACTTACGGATGCAGGATTGATGCGGAGGGTCATCGCGTTCTTCTGGTCAAACCAGGTTGATGCAGCGGCCTGAGTTGGTGAAGATGAGGAGATCTGCGACGGCGACGGCAGAGCTCGAGCGGCAGAGAAGCAGCGACAGGAAGAAGACGACCGAAGGAGGAGAATGGGAAGACCTAGGTCATGCCTATTTATAGGGAAAGGATGACTAAGACGGCGCGAGAAATGAGGAGATAAGCATTATTATCCAGCGGCCCTGACGCCTCGATTTTCGAAACGGTCAGTAAAGGCAAGGATCCGTTGGAGGATACGATGAAATAAAAATTGGATTTAAGTAAAGATGATGTCATGGTGGGTTAACATGGATCCAAAAGATGATGTCATGGCAGGTTAAAGAAAACCTTTGCACAATCAGAAGACTAAAGATTTATTTCTTAAGATATTTTAAGATTGACATGAACAGGTTCAAATCAATCTGGGGCCTAATGTCGGGGATATAACTATTTGTGTAAGCTTCCCAGGAGGGGCCGGGTTACGCAAAGAAGACGCACCAGAAAGAAGCCCAAGACCAAGCACGAAGATGGCAGTTCAATAAAGGGCCTAAGGCCCACAGGCGACTTAAGGCCCGCTGTAATAAACTGCCAGAATGGCATGACTTGTATCATAAGGTAGATTTAACTAGTCTCCGAGCCGGACACTGTTTATAAGCCGGCCGGGACTCTGTAAGCCACAGGGCGTCAACCTGTGTATATAAGGGGACGACCTGCTGGCGGCTTAGGGCAGGAAACAACTCATCGAGAGCCGGGCATAGAGTATCTCGCTCCCTGGTCAACAAAACATCAATACCAACCCAACTAGACGTAGGCCTTACCTTCACTGTAAGGGGCCGAACTAGTATAAACCTCTCGTGTCCTTTGCCCCAATTAACCCCTTCAAGCTTCCTAATTGTGATGGCTCCACAACTAAGTCCTTTCACGAGGACATCTGACGTGACAATTCCACGACACTATGCATCTTGTTCATCGTGATCATAATTACATATATAATTTCTGGCCTCGCGAAGGAGAAAGCATCGCTCAAGCTTGGGGGAGGCTTAAGTCAATGTTATATTCATGCCCCAATCATGAGCTCTCTCGAGAAATGATTATTCAGAATTTTTATGCTCGACTTTCTCTTGATAATCGCAACCTGCTCGATACTTCCTGTGCTGGTTCCTATATGCTGAAGACTATTGATTTCAAATGGGACTTATTGGAAAGAATTAAACGCAACTCTGAAGATTGGGGTTCCGACGATGGTAAGGAGTCAGGTATGACACCTAAGTTCGATTGTGTTAAATCTTTTATGGATACCGATGCTTTCTGTGGATTTAGCTCTAAGTATGGACTTGGCTCTGAGATAGTAGCTACTTTTTGTGAAACTTTTGCTACTCACGTTGATCTACCTAAAGAGAAGTGGTTTAAATATAATCCTCCTGTTGAAGTGAAAGTAGTTGCACCTATTACAGTCGAAGAAAAGACTATTACATATAGTGATCCTATTATTCCTACTACTTATGTCGAAAGACCTCCTTTTCCTGTTAGGATAAAAGATCATGCTAAAGCTTCGACTGTTGTTCATAAGAGTAATACTAGGACCTATACACCTCCTTAGCAAATTAATGTTGAACCTGGTATTGCTATGATTAAAGATCTCTTGGATGAGGACTTAGATGGGCATGTTATCTCTTTCTTGGGTGAAACTGCTAATATTGCTAGACCCGATACTAAAACACATAGACCTGTTGTAGGCACGCCTGTTATTTCTGTTAAAATAGGAGATCATTGTTATCATGGCTTATGTGATATGGGTGCTAGTGCTAGTGTGATACCTTATTATCTTTATAAAGAAATTATGCATGATATTGCACCTTTGAATTAGAAGACATTGATGTTACTATTAAGCTTGCTAATAGGGACACCATTAAACCTATTGGGATTGTTAGAGATGTTGAAGTCTTGTGTGGGAATATTAAATACCCTGCTGATTTTGTTGTTCTTGCTTCCTCACAAGATGATTTTGGTCCCATTATTTTTGGTAGACCCTTCTTGAATACTGCTGGTGCTAAGATTAATTGTGAAAGGAAGGTCGTCACTGTTGGCATAGGTGGTATGTCTCATGAGTGCAATTTTGCTAAGTTTAGTAGACAAGCTCGTGAAAGGGAACCACCTAGTAAGGATGAGATTATTGGTCTTGCTTCCATTGCTGTTCCTCCAACTGATCCATTAGAACAATATTTGTTAGACCATGAAAACGATATGTTTATGAAGTTAAGGGAATAAATAGATGAAGTGTTCCTTAAACAGGAACCTATGCTAAAACATAACCTTCCCGTTGAAATTCTTGGGGATCCCCCTCCACCCAAGGGTGATCCCGTGTTTGCACTCAAACCCTTACCTGATAATCTTAAGTATGCTTATCTTGATGAAAAAGAAATATATCCTATTATTATTAGTGCTAATCTTTCAGAGAAAGAAGAAGAAAGATTATTGAAAACTCTGAAGAAGCACCGAGCTGCTATTGGATATACTCTGGATGATCTTAAGGGCATTAGTCCCACATTATGTCAACACAAAATTTCAGTGGAGAAAGATGCCAAACCAGTTAGAGATCCTCAAAGACGATTAAATCCCAAAGTGAAGGAGGTGGTAAGAAAGGAGATTCTAAAGCTCCTTGAGGCAGGTATTATTTATCCCGTTGCTGATAGTGAATGGGTAAGCCCTGTCCATTGTGTCCCTAAAAAGGGAGGTATTACAGTTGTCCCTAATGATAAAGATGAATTGATCCCGCAAAGAATTATTACAGGTTATACGATGGTAATTGATTTCCGTAAGTTAAATAAAGCTACTAAGAAAGATCATTACCCTTTACCTTTTATTGATCAAATGCTAGAAAGGCTATCCAAACACACATTTTTGCTTTCTAGATGGTTATTCTAGTTTCTCTCAAATACCTGTGTCAGCGAAGGATCAATCTAAAACTATGTTTACTTGCCCTTTTGGTACTTTTGCTTATAGACGTATGCCTTTTGGTTTATGTAATGCACCTGCTACCTTTCAAAGATGCATGATGGCTATATTTTTTGATTTTTGTGAAAAGATTTGTGAGGTATTCATGGATGACTTCTCCGTCTATGGATCCTCTTTTGATGATTGTTTGAGCAACCTTGATCGAGTTTTGCAGAGATGCAAAGACACTAGTCTCGTCCTGAATTGGGAAAAGTGTCACTTTATGGTTAATGAAGGCATTGTCTTGGGGCACAAGATTTCCGAGAGAGGTATTGAAGTTGATAAAGCCAAAGTTGATGCTATTGAAAATATGCCATGTCCCAAGGACATAAAAGGTAGGAGGTTCATTAAGGACTTTTCTAAAATCTCTAGGCCTCTAACTGATTTGTTGCAAAAAGATATTCCTTTTGTCTTTGTTGATGATTGTGTAGAAGCATCTGAAACACTCAAGAAAGCTTTGATCACTGCACCTATTGTTTAGCCACCTGATTGGAATTTACCTTTTGAAATTATGTGCGATGCTAGTGATTATGCTGTAGGTGATGTTTTAGGGCAAAGAGTCGATAAGAAATTGAATGTTATCAAGTATGCTAGTACGACTCTTGATACCGCCCAGAGAAACTATGCTACTACTGAAAAAGAGTTCTTAGCAGTTGTGTTTGCATGTGATAAGTTTAGACCTTATATTGTCGATTCCAAAGTCACTATTCACACTGATCATGCTGCTATTAAATATCTTATGGGAAAGAAGGATGCTAAGCCTAGACTCATTAGATGGGTTCTCTTGCTCCAAGAATTTGACTTGCATATTATTGATAGAAAGGGAGCTGAGAACCCCATTGCAGACAACTTGTCTAGGTTAGAGAATGTTCTTGATGACCCACTGCCTATTAATGATAGCTTTCCTGATGAACAATTAGCGGTCGTCAATGCTTCTCGTACTGCTCATTGGTATGCTGACTATGCTAACTACATTGTTGCTAAATATATACCGCCTTGTTTCACATACCAGCAAAAGAAAAAGTTCTTTTATGATTTAAGACATTACTTCTGGGATGACCCGCACCTTTATAAAGAAGGAGTAGATGGTGTTATTAGACGTTGTGTGCCTGAGCATGAACAGGAACAGATCCTACACAAGTGTCACTCTGAATCCTATGGAGGACACCACGCTGGAGATAGAATTGCACACAAGGTACTACAATCTAGTTTTTATTGGCCTACTCTCTTCAAAGATGCTCGTAAGTTTGTCTTATCTTGTGATGAATGTCAAAGAATAGGTAACATTAGTAGACGTCAAGAAATGCCTATGAATTATTCTCTTGTTATTGAACCGTTTGATGTTTGGGGCTTTGATTATATGGGGCCTTTTCCTGCCTCCAATGGTTATACACATATTTTAGTTGCTGTTGATTACGTTACTAAGTGGGTAGAAGCTATTCCAACTAGTAGTGCTGATCATGACACTTCTATTAAAATGCTTAAAGAAGATTTTTTTCCGTGGTTTGGAGTCCCTAGATATCTTATGACTGATGGTGGTTCACATTTTATTCATGGTGCTTCCCGTAAGATGCTTGCTAAGTATGATGTCAATCATAGAATCACATCTCCTTATCACCCGCAGTCTAGTGGTCAAGTAGAGTTGAGCAATAGAGAGCTCAAATTAATTTTGCAAAAGATTGTGAATAGATCTAGAAAGAATTGGTCCAAAAAACTTGATGATGCATTATGGGCCTATAGAACTGCATACAAAAATCCTATGGGTATGACTCCTTATAAAATGGTTTATGGAAAAGCATGTCATTTACCTCTTGAACTTGAACATAAGGCATATTGGACTATTAAAGAGCTCAATTATGACTTCAAACTTGCCGGTGAGAAAAGGTTATTTGATATTAGCTCACTTGATGAATGGAGAACCCAAGCGTATGAGAATGCCAAGCTTTTCAAAGAAAAAGTAAGAAAAAGTCAAACGCTGGCATGATAAGAGGATACAAAAGCGTGAGTTTAACGTAGGGGATTATGTGTTATTATTCAACTCTCGTTTAAGATTTTTTGCAGGAAAACATCTCTCAAAATGGGAAGGTCCCTACGTTATCAAGGAGGTCTGTCGTTCTGGTGCTATAAAATCAACAACTTCGAAGGAACAAATCCGAGGGTGGTAAACAGTGAAAGAATTAAACATTATATTTCAGGTAATCCTATCAATGTTGAAACTAATATTATTGAAACCATAACCCCTGAGGAATACATAAGGGACACTTTCCAGAACGTTTCAGACTCCGAAAAGGTATAGGTATGTGGTACGGTAAGTAAACCGACTCCAAAACAACTCCAATGGCAATTTTTATCAGTTTTGGAATATTTAAGAATTTTAGGAAGAAAGAAGTAGTCTGAAAGGGGCATGAGGCTCCCACGAGAGAGGAGGGTGCGCCCCCTGTCTCGTGGGCACCTCGTGTGCCTCCCGGACTCCGTTCTCTTGTATGTTACGTATTTTGGTCGGTAAAAATTCATTATATATACTCCCGAAGGTTTTGACCATCGTATCATGCAAATATCCTCTGTTTTCGTTTTGAGCTGTTTTTGTTGCAGATTTAGAGCACCATGACTTCACCCTCCTCCAACAATGAAGACAAGGATGCTTGGCTTTTGAAGATAGAGCTGAAAAGAGAAGAACCAGAAGAGATCAACAAGGATGAAGGGATCAAGGAAGCCATGGAGGTTCAAGCTCCGGTGGTGAAAGAAGAAGATATTCCTCAACCTTTACCTAACCTCTTTACTCCAACAGAGATTGAAGCTTTCAAGATAATTGAGTTAGCTCACATACAGAACAAGTATCTCACACAGGAGAATATTCTGTTGAAGGATCATATTGCCGGGCTTAAGGGCATTATCCGCAAGTTGGAGGAACTTTTACGCTCAATGTGCGATTATCCACCGTCATCATCACCACCTCCATCACCTCCGAGGACATAATCACATGGGTATGGGCACTCCCCCTTGGCAACTGCCAAGCTTGGGGTAGGTGCCCCGGTATCGTATCACCATCACACTCCTATCTTTACCGCTTTATTTAGTTCGATGCTTTTAGTAGTATCTTGACCTAGTAGATTGAAGTTTTGATAGCAGGTAGTTTTGAGTTTTGCATTGTGATCTCTTTATGTAATCGAGTCCGTGTGCTATCTATAATAAAGATTAGTGTTGAGTCAAGGGCTTTGCTATGATTGCTATGATCTTGAGAAAGTAGAAAGAACAAAAGAGTTCATATTGATCTTATGGATAGTGATAACTTCACACATAGAAAGTATGAGGCATAAAAATTGTTGAGAGTTGATGAACGTAGCCTTGGTCATCGTTGCAATTAATAGGAAGTGACAAGGAAAGAGGGGTTCACATATAAATATATTATCTTGGACATCTTTTATGATTGTGAAGCACTCATTAAGTATGACATGCTAAAAGAGTTGATGTTGGACAAGGAAGACAACGTAATGGTTTATGTTTTCCGACATCTCAGTTAAAGTATATTGTCATTGACCTTCCAAACATGTTGAGCTTGCCTTTCCTCCTCATGCTAGCCAAAATTCTTGCACCAAGTAGAGATATTACTTGTGCTTCCAAATATCCTTAAACCGAGTTTTGCCATGAGAGTCCGCTATACCTACCTATGGATTGAGTAAGATCCTTCAAGTAAGTTGTCATCGGTGCAAGCAATAAAAATTGCTCTCTAAATATGCCTGACTTATTAGTGCAGAGAAAATAAGATTTGTACGAACTTGTTGTGGAAGTAATAAAAGCGACGGACTGCATAATAAAGGTCCACATACAAGGGGCAATATAAAGTGACGTTGTTTTGCACTAAGACTTTATGCATCAACCCTAAACGCGCATGACAACCTCTGCTTCCCTCTGCGAAGGGCCTATCTTTTACTTTATGTTTTACTTTATGCTTGAGTCAAGGTGATGCTCACCTTTCCCTTTTTCATTTTATCCTTTGGCAAGCTCCTTGTGTTTGAAAGATCATGATATATATATATATATATACAATTGGATGTAAGTTGGCATAGGCTATTATTGTTGACATCACCTAAATGTGAATACGTTGGGAGGCAACACAATAAGCCCCTATCTTTCTCAGTGTCCGGCTGAAACTCTATAACCACAAGTATTGCGTGAGTGTTAGCAATTATGGGAGACTACGAGATAGTTGAGTATGTGAGGTTGTTGAAAGAATCTATTATTGACTCTTTCTGATGTTACGATAAATTGCAATTGCTTCAATGACTGAGGTTATAGTTTGTTAGTTCTCAATGAAGTTTTTGAACCATACTTGACATTGTGAATTGTTCATTACTTGAGCATGGGAAATCATATGACAAAATCTATTTATGTTGCTGTTATTAGAATGATCATGATGCCCTCATGTCCGTATTTTATTTTTATCGACACCTCTATCTCTAAAAATGTAGACATATTTTTCGATTTCGGCTTCCGCTTGAGGACAAGCGAGGTCTAAGCTTGGGGGAGTTGATATGTCCATTTTGCATCATGCTTTTATATCATTATTTATTGCATTATGAGCTGTTATTACACATTATATCTCAATACTTATGGCTATTCTCTCTTATTTTACAAGGTTTACCATGAAGTGGGGGAATGCCGGCAGCTGGAATTGTGCCTAGAAAAGGAGCAAACGTTGGAAACCTATTCTGCACAACTCCAAAAGTCCTGAAACTCCACGAAACAACTTTTTGGATTTAATAAGAATTTATGGGCAAAGGAAATAGGCCAGGGGGCCCACACCCTGTCTAGGAGACAGGAGGCGCCCCCCCTGTAGGGCGCGACCTCCTATCTCCTGCCCCCCTGGTGGGCCTCCTGCGTCCATCTTCTGCTATATCATCACTTTTACCCTGGAAAAAATCGTGGGCAAGCTTACGGGATGAAACTCCGCCGCCACGAGGCGGAACCTTGGCGGAATCAATCTAGGGCTCTGGCGGAGCTGTTCTGCCGGGGACACTTCCCTCCGGGAGGGGGAAATCATCACCAACGTCATCACCAACGATTCTCTCATCGGGAGGGCGTCAATCTCCATCAACATCTTCACCAGCACCATCTCCTCTCAAAACCCTAGTTCATCTCTTGTATCCAATCTTGTATCAAAACCACAAATTGGTACCTGTGGGTTGCTAGTAGTGTTGATTACTCCTTGTAGTTGATGCTAATTGGTTTACTTGGTGGAAGATCATATGTTCAGACCCTTTGTGCATACTATTACTCCTCTGATTATGAACATGAATATGCTTTGTGAGTAGTTACGTTTGTTCCTGAGGACATGGGTGAAGTCTTGCTATTAGTAGTCATGTGAATTTGGTATTCGTTCGATATTTTGATGAGATGTATGTTGTATTTTCCTCTAGTGGTGTTATGTGAACGTCGAATACATAACACTTCACCATTATTTGGGCCTAGAGGAAGGCATAGGGAAGCAATAAGTAGATGATGGGTTGCTAGAGTGACAGAAGCTTACACCCTAGTTTATGCGTTGCTTCGTTAGGGGTTGATATGGACCCATATGTTTAATGTTGTGGTTAGGTTTACCTTAATACTCCTTTTTGTAGTTGCGGATGCTTGCAATAGGGGTTAATCATAAGTGGGATGCTTGTCCAAGTTAGGGCAGTACCCAAGTGCCGGTCCACCCACATATCAAATTATCAAAGTACCGAACGTGAATCATATGAACGTGATGAAAACTAGCTTGACGATAATTCCCAATTTGTCCTCGGGAGCTCCTTCTTCATTATTAGAATTTGTCCAGGCTTATCCTTTGCTACCTAAATGATTGGTCCACCTTGCTGCACTTTATTTACTTTTTGCTTGTTACTATTTATCTTATCACAAAACTATCTATCACCTACTATTTCAGTGCTTGCAGAGAAAACCTTATCGAAAACCACTTATCATTTCCTTCTGCTCCTCGTTGGGTTCGACACTCTTACTTATCGAAAGGACTACGATAGATCCCCTACACTTGTGGGTCATCACAGATATTAAGTTTTCCAGGTGTGGTTGAATTGACAACTCAATTGCTAATACTTGAGAATATTCTTTGGCTCCCCTTGTGTTGAATCAATAAATTTGGGTTGAATACTCTACCCTCGAAAACTGTTGCGATCCCATATACTTATGGGTTATCAGGTGCCAGCGTTAAGCATGAACATTATATCTGGATCTTGTTTGATGCGAGACGGTTATTCATTTAAACCAGAGAATAATGGTTGTTCTATTTATATGAGTAATATCTTTTATGGTCATGCACCCTTGATGAGTGGTCTATTTTTACTAAATCTCGATAGTAGTGACAAACATATTCATAGTATTGAAGCCAAAAGATATAAGTTTAATAATGATAGTGCAACTTATTTGTGGCACTGCCGTTTAGGTCATACTGGTGTAAAGCGCATGAAGAAACTCCATGCTGATGGGCTTTTGGAATCACTTGATTAGGAATCACTTGATGCTTACGAACCATGCCTCATGGACAATATGACTAAGTCTCCGTTCTCCGGAAGAATGGAGCGAGCAACAGACTTGTTGGAAATAATACATACAGATGTATGTGGTCCGATGAGTGTTGAGGCTCGCGGTGGGTATCGTTATTTTCTTACCTTCACACATGATTTGAGCAGATATGGGTATATCTATTTGATGAAACATAAGTCTGAAACATTTGAAAAGTTCAAAGAATTTCAGAGTAAAGTGGAAAATTATCGTAACAAGAAAATAAAGTTTCTACGATCTGATCGTGGAGGTGAATATTTGAGTTACGAGTTTGGTCTTCATTTGTAACAATGCGGAATAGTTTCACAACTCACGCCACACGGAACACCACAACGTAACGGTGTGTCCGAACATCGTAAACGCACTTTATTAGATATGGTGTGATTTATGATGTCTCTTACTGATTTGCCTCTATCATTTTGGGGTTATGCTTTAGAGACGGATGCATTCACATTAAATAGGGCACCATCTAAATCTGTCGAGACGACACCATATGAACTGTGGTTTGGCAAGAAACCCAAGTTGTCATTTCTTAAAGTTTGGGGTTGCGATGCTTATGTGAAAAACTTCAACGTGATAAGCTCGAACCCAAATCGGAGAAATTTGTCTTCATAGAATACCCAAAGGAAACTGTTGGGTACACCTTCTATCACAAATCCGAAGGCAAGATTTTCATTGCTAAGAATGGATCCTTTCTAGAGAAGGAGTTTCTCTCGAAAGAAGTGAGTGGGAGGAAAGTAGAACTTGATGAGGTAATTGTACCTGCTCCCTTATTGGAAAGTAGTTCATCATAGAAATCAGTTCCGGTGATTCCTACACCAATTAGTGAGGAAGCTAATGATGATGATCATGAAACTTCAGATCAAGTTACTACTGAACCTCGTAGGTCAACCAGAGTAAGATCCGTACCAGAGTGGTATGGTAATCCTGTTCTGGAAGTCATGTTACTTTACCATGACGAACCTACGAACTATGAGGAAGCGATGATGAGCCCAGATTCCGTGAAATGGCTTGAGGCCATGAAATCTGAGATGGGATCCATGTATGAGAACAAAGTGTAGACTTTGGTTGACTTGCCCGATGATCGGCAAGCCATAGAGAATAAATGGATCTTCAAGAAGAAGACTGACGCTGACGGTATTCTTACTGTCTACAAAGCTCGACTTGTTGTGAAAGGTTTTCGACAAGTTCAAGGAGTTTACTACAATGAGAATTTCTCACCCATATCGATGCTTAAGTCCGTTTGAAGCATGTTAGCAATTGCCGCATTTGATGATTATGAAATTTGGCAAATGGATGTCAAAACTGCATTCTTGAATGGATTTCTGGAAGAAGAGTTGTATATGATGTAACCAGAAGGTTTTGTCGATCCAAGGGATGCTAACAAAGTGTGCAAGCTCCAGCGATCCATTTATGGACTGGTGCAAGCATCTCGGAGTTGGAATAAATGTTTTGATAGTGTGATCAAAGTTTTTGGTTTTATACAGACTTTTGGAGATGCCTGTATTTAAAAGAAAGTGAGTGGGAGCTCTATATCATTTCTAGTATTATATGTGGATGACATATTGTTGATTGGAAATGATATAGAATTTCTGGATAGCATAAAAGGATACTGGAATAAGAGTTTTTCACTGCAATACCTCGGTGAAGCTGCTTATATATTGGGCATCAAGATCTATAGAGATAGATCAAGACGCTTAATTGGACTTTCACAAAGCACATACCTTGATAAAGTTTTGAAGAAGTTAAAAATGGATCAAGCAAAGAAAGGGTTCTTGCCTGTGTTACAAGGTGTGAAGTTGAGTCAGACTCAATGCCTGACCACTGCAGAAGATAGAGAGAAAATGAAAGTCATTTACTATGCTTTAGCCATAGGTTCTATCATGTATGCAATGCTGTGTACCAGACCTAATGTGTGCCTTGCTATTAGTTTAGCAGGGAGGCACCAAAGTAATCCAGGAGTGGATCACTAGACAGTGGTCAAGAACATCCTGAAATACCTGAAAAGGACTAAGGATATGTTTCACATTTATGGAGGTGATAAAGAGCTCATCGTAAATGGTTACATTGATGCAAGCTTTGACACTGATCTGGATGACTCTAAGTCACAAACAGGATACATATTTATATTGAATGGTGGAGCTGTCAGTTGGTGCATTTCCAAACAGAGCGTCGTGGCGGGATCTACGTGTGAAGCGGAGTACATAGCTGCTTTAGAAGCAGCAAATGAAGCAGTCTGGATGAAGGAGTTCATATCCGATCTAGGTGTCATACCTAGTGCATCGGGTCCAATAAAAATCCTTTGTGACAATACTGGTGCAATTGCCTTGGCAAAGGAATCCAGATTTCACAAGAGAACCAAGCACATCAAGAGATGCTTCAATTCCATCCGCTTGATTCAAGGTGTCATACCTATTAACATTCGATGACGATTGGTATTATGAGTTTATGTGATTTCATGTACCGAAGGTTGTTTGAAGTCCCAGATAGATCATGGACATGACGAGGAGTCTCGAAATGGTTGAGACATAAAGATTGATATATTGGACCGTGTTATTCGGACACCGGAAGTGTTCCGGAGAGTTTCGGATAAAACAGGAGTGCGGGAGGGTTACCAGAACCCTCCCGGGAAGTTATGGGCCTTAGTGGGCCTTAGGGGAGAGAGAGGGCCGCAGCCAAGAGGTGGCGCCCCCCAAAGGGAGTCCAGATAGGACTAGGGAAATGGGGCGCATCCGCTCTATCCCTCTCCCTCTCCCTCTCCTTCCCTCTTCTCCTAGTTGGACTAGGAAAGGGGGGAACCTATTCCTACTTGGAGTAGGATTCCCCCCCTTGGGCGTGCCCCTTGTGGCTGACCGGCCTCCTCCTCCCCTCCTTTATATACGGGGGAGGGGGCACCCCATAGACACACAAGATAATCTCTTAGCCGTGTGCGGTGCCCCCCTCCATAGTTTTACACCTCAGTCATATCGTCACAGTGCTTAGGCGAAGCCCTGCGTCGATAACTTCATCATCGCCGTTGTGGGAGTCCTGGATTAGGGGGTATCCGGACAGCCGGACTATATACTTTGGCCGGACTATTGGACCGTGAAGATACAAGACTCAAGACTTCGTCCCGTGTCCGGATGGGACTCTCCTTTGCATGGAAGACAAGCTTGGCGATCCGGATATTAGATTTCCTTCTTTGTAACCGACTCCGTGTAAACTCTAGCCCCCTCCGGTGTCTATATAAACCGGAGGGTTTGATCCGTATAGGGACAATCATAATCATCATAGGCTAGCTTCTAGGGTTTAGCCTCTACGATCTCATGGTAGATCAACTCTTGTAATACTCATATCATCAAGATCAATCAAGCAGGAAGTAGGGTTTACCTCCATCAAGAGGGCCCGAACCTGGGTAAAACATCGTGTCCCTTGCCTCCTGTTACCATTAGCCTTAGACGCACAGATCGGGACCCCCTACCCGAGATCCGCCGGTTTTGACACCGACATTGGTGCTTTCATTGAGAGTTCATCTGTGTCTTCACTGCAACGCACGATGGCTCCTTCAATCATCAACAACAACGTGGTCCAGGGTGAGACTTTTCTCCCCAGACAGATCTTCGTGTTCGGCGACTTCGCACTGCAGACCAATCCGCTTGGCCATCTGGAGCAGATTGATAGCTACGCCCTGGCCATCAGGTCAGGTTCAGAAACTTGAACTACACGGAGGATATCCGCGGAGACTTGATCTTCGATGGATTCGGGCCTATGCCAGGAGTGCAGAACAGTCACGACGAGCACAGCTTAGACTTGCTGTCGGACAATACTCGGGACATCGCACCTGCAGGAGCTCCGGACCTAAATCCGGGGCAGATCGCGTCGTCCGAGGACGAGTGGATGGACCCTTCCCCGGAGGCCGCACACTCATTGGTGGTATGGGCGAGCACCGGCTTCACCCCCGAGGAAGCCTGTGATACCGGACCCCCGGACTCATGTCCGGCTGTAGGTTCCAGTCCGCGCACCCCCGAGCCCACCGAATCTGGTCAGGCTCTGGTAATGGAGTTCACCGCTGCGGATATCTTCCAGCACTAGCCCTTTGGCAACATGCTGAACTCGTTAAAGTCTCTCTCTTTGTCAGGAGACTCCTGGCTAAACTATGTCCGGCTCGAGTGGGAAGAAGGCGACGAGGAAATTTGTTGCCCACCCACCACCCACTTCATTTCCACGATCGATGATTTGACCGACGTGCTTGACTTCGACTCTAAAGACATCGACGGTGTAGACGACGATGTAGGAGAAGAACAGGAACCACCACGCACGGGGCGTTGAACAGCCACCTCCTCATATGATATATATATGGTGGACACTCCAAAAGAAACCAATGGCGACGAGGCAACAGAGGATAACCCCTCAAGGAAGAAAGCAAAGCATGGGCGTCATCAGCGCCGCTCCAAGCCCCGCCACAGGAGACGAAAACAATCCGGATGGTGCCGAAGATGAATACAATCCCGATCAGCCTGCCTTCAAGCAGCCTGGACAGGCGACAGACGGATACTTGGAGGAGGACAACTACATGCCCCCTCCGAAGATGATGTGAGCCTCGGCAACGATGAATTCAGCGTGCCTGAAGATCCCACAGAGCAAGTTCACTTTAAGCGACGGCTTATGGACACGGCGAAAAGCCTGAAAAAGAAGCAACAACAGCTCAAAACTGACCAAGATTTGCTCACAGATAGATGGACCAAGGTCCTGGCAAACGAGGAATACGGACTCGACCGCCCCGCCAAGGGTTACACAAAGCACAATTTGCTACCTCAATCTGAGAAGGAGGTCCTAAAGCCCACACACCGATGCTAATACACCACGGTCTGGGGCAATACACAGGAAACGCGAGACAACAT
Source organism: Triticum timopheevii (assembly GCA_963921465.1). Taxonomy (NCBI): domain Eukaryota; kingdom Viridiplantae; phylum Streptophyta; class Magnoliopsida; order Poales; family Poaceae; genus Triticum; species Triticum timopheevii. The sequence goes on along the minus strand of OY997271.1, from coordinate 130,169,448 downwards.
CCATAAACCTCGATGCAACAGACATAAGCGTCACAAAAATAATGAAGACGACCAAGACAAGGGAGTTGGTGCCGAATTCCGCGACCCTCAATCCGGTCAGCGGAAACAGAACAGCTCAGGCACATCCGGCCCGAGCAGCACACTCGACCAACCATGTGATATTCATGGTACCCCTAGAGTGGCGGCCAAGCATACCAATAGAGAATGCCGGATCCTCAAAACAGAACGGCCAGCCGTGCACCGGAAACAATGAAAGGAGGTCTCAAACAACAAGAAGCCCAGACCACCAAACATGGCGAGGTCAAAGGAAGATCCTCCGCAGTACAAAAATACAGCCGATCATCTCCAATCGCATAGACTGTCCAGACAATATCTACCACAACAATTTAATTGCACTTACCAACGACCCAATAGTTCGTGGGTTTCATCTCACACGAGCCCCTAGGGGCATAAACAGCAGCCCAAACTCGCTACGCCAGGACAAAATTTGCCAGATAGGTATTGACCGCTCGAGGATCAAACCCACTAATAACATCTTCTAACAGATGTCGTCCCAGGTGTAAAGGCCAAGTTTTACAGGCCCACCACCCTGGAGGTTGTCTTCGGATAACCAAACAAATACCATGCCGAAGAATAAGTCTTCGGCATTGTCCCCTTATACAGTAACTACCTGATACGTCTCCAACATATCTATAATTTTTGATCGTTCCATGCTATTATATTACCCCTTTTGGATGTTTATGGGCTTTATTTTACACATAATCATTTTTGGGACTAACCTACTAACCGGAGGCCCAGCCCGTATTGCTGTTTTTTCCCTATTTCAGTATTTTGAAGAAAAGGAATATCAAAGGGAGCCCAAACAGAATGATACCTTCGGGAGCATGATTTTTGGAACGAACGTGATCCAGAGGACTTGGAGTGCAAGTCAAGAAGCAGCCGAGGCCTCCACGAGATAAGAGGGCGCCCCCCTATTGGGTGCGCCCCCTGTCTCGTGGTCCCCTCGGGCGTCCACCGACGTACTTCTCTCTCCTATATAAGCCTATGTACCCCGAAAACATCCAGGGAGCCACCGAAACACAATTTCCACCGCCGTAACCTTCTGTATCCGCGAGATCCCATCTTGGAGCCTTCGCCGGCGCTCCGCCGGAGGGGGAATCGACCATGGAGGGCTTCTACATCAACACCATAGCCCCATTGATGAGTTGTGAGTAGTTTACCATAGACCTACGGGTCCATAGTTATTAGCTAGATGGCTTCTTCTCTCTTTTTGGATCTCAATACAATGTTCTCCCCCTCTCTTATGGAGATCTATTCGATGTAAACTCCTTTTGCGGTGTGTTTGTCGAGATCCGATGAATTGTGGGTTTATGATCGAGTTTATCTATGAATAATATTTGAATCTTCTCTGAATTCTTTTATGTATGATTGAGTTATCCTTGCAAGTCTCTTCGAATTATCAGTTTGGTTTGACCTACTAGATTGATCTTTCTTGCCATGGGAGAAGTGCTTAGCTTTGGGTTCAATATTGCGGTGTCCTTACCCAGTGACAGAAAGGGTTGCAAGGCACGTATTGTATTGTTGCCATCGAGGATAGAAAGATGGGGTTTATATCATATTGCTTGAGTTTATCCCTCTACATCATGTCATCTTGCTTAATGCGTTACTCTGTTCTTTATGAAGTTAATACTCTAGATGCAGGCAGGAGTCGGTCGATGTGTGGAGTAATAGTAGTAGATGCAGGCAGGAGTCGGTCTACTTGTTGCGGACGTGATGGCTATATACATGATCATGACTAGATAATCTCATAACTATTCGCTTTTCTATCAATTGCTCGACAGTAATTTGTTCACCCACCGTAATACTTATGCTATCTTGAGAGAAGCCACTAGTGAAACCTATGGCCCTCGGGTCTATCTCTTATCATATTTGCTTCCAATCTACTTTTATTTGCATCTTTACTTTTTGCATCTATATTATAAAATACCAAAAATATATTTATCTTATCATACTATCTCTATTAGATCTCACTTTCGCAAGTGGCTGTGAAGGGATTGACAACCCGTTTTATTGCGTTGGTTGCGAGTTCTTTGTTTGTTTGTGTAGGTGTGTGGGACTTTTGAGGAGCCTCCTACTGGATTGATACCTTGGTTCTCAAAAACTAAGGGAAATACTTATGCTACTATTGCAGCATCACCCTTTCCTCTTCAAGGAAAACCAACGCAAGCTCAAGACATAGCACTACCATATACCATCGGGACGAACCGCGTTGACTAGACTCAATGGGGTACAACATCAGGCCAAACCCACATGACATAGTCACAATTATGGGCAAGGCCGAACTCCACCCTTAGAGTGGAAATTATACCGCCGCTGGGATAGCGAGTTGTGCCCATTTATCGAATATCGATTCGGCAGCCAACCACCCGGACACCAACTGAGGAGTCCGAGCTACTTTACGGCATGATATCCTGGCTCGACCAGGCTCCGATTAGACACCCGCGGTTTAACCACCAAATGACATGCAACTGCCTCCAAGCATCTGTCTTTACAGACCGACCTTTGCGCAGAACAGGACTGGCGACATGGAATCAGCTCAGACGCACAAGGCAGGAACACATAAGTATCCCCCCCCCAAGGAGAGAGTTCGGATACGCACACAGCCTCCTCCAGTCCGGCCACGACAGGTTCCGCCAGCACACCTCTTTTCATAAGCATACACAGTACTACATAGACATGTCACTCTACTACAATACATAGACTTAAATAACACTTACCGGCCGTCGTTCCTCATTGACGCTCTTTTGTCATAACGGCACTCGCACATAGTGTCATGCCCCACTATGCCAGGGGCTTCACAATACTCATAATATGGCAACAAATTCCGGCCACCTTCTCGGTCGCTCGGCACCCCGAACTTATAGCACTATATGCATCAGCTCCGAATCATGTCTTTGGTCATTAGTTGGGTTTTCCGGGCTCCCATGTTTTTGTACCTTACATTCCACTCCATTGGCTAAGGTAGCGCTGGGAGAACTACTGCGATTGTGTCCCGGTTCTTCCGGACGAGCACCTCAGTAGAGAAAGCCGAAAACTGACTGTCATGATACAGCGAGAGCTGATCAGCTATTCGAGAGGTTGTAAAATCTTTCAAGATTTATTCCGCATAATGCCATAACAAATGCAAAGTGCGACGGATCGGTCTTCCGATCAGGCGCCGTTAGAGCCCCTTGTACGGTCTTCCAAACACCAGGGGCTGCGCCCACCATACTCGAATTCCTGTGGCTAAGTGAGAGTGATAAAGCCCTATAGTCTAATTGCCTACTTCGCGGTGATGAACACCTCCTTCAAGGACCCAAAAATGGGATAAAGAGTGTTCAGGTATGTCCCGAACACCCCCGTACTTTTTACGTGGGGGCAGAAGCTGACGACTGGCTAACTCTCAGGATTTATATATACTAAACGGCCGCACAGGAAGAAAAAACGTTCATGTAGCAGGCAATAAAAAATAAAAGTGCCAGTATCCCGCATTACAAAGGACAACATGACTGCCTTCAGGGAAATATAGTGTCTTTCGTACACTGTGCCGCCACAAGGAGGGCTCCTTTCAGGACACCTTCATAATATAATTAGGGCTTGCAATGCTCCTTACCCTCCGGCGGTCCCTCAGTCATCAGCTTTTCAGCATCAAGCTTCCACCAGTGCACCTTTGCATGGGCAAACGCCATGCATGCACCCTCTATGCAGACCGATCGCTTAATAACGTCGAGTCGAGGGCACCAACAATCCGCTTCACGAGTCTAAAGTAACTTCTTGGAATTGGCTCAGCGGGCCAGAGCCGGACAACTAAGTCCTTCATGGCTAGTTCGGCCGCCTGGTGCAGTTCGACCAGCTGCTTCAGCTGATCGATGAATGGCATCGGATAATTCGGCGCCAAATACTGCGACCAGAAATGCTTCTCCGCAGACTTCTCCTCAGCCCGATATAATTGGGCAGCATATGATATGCTGCACGGCAGGTCCGCAAACGCCCTTGGAGAAACAAGAATTCAGCTTGTCGCTTAGAGTTCCTCCCATTACTATGTAAAAATTGCTTTGAGTATAAAAGGCCTTACCAGCCGCGACCTTCCGTGCCTCCTGAATATCCTTTAGAGCACCTCGGGCTTCTTCCCGAGCATCATCTGCGGCTTGGAGAGCTTGGGCGAGTTCGGATTCTTTCCCTGCTAGACTCTGCTCCAAGGTCTCGCTCTTCTTCACGGCCTCCTGGAGCTCTCGCTCAGCTTCAGTGACCCTAGCCTCATGCTTCTCGCAAAGAGCCTGCTCGGCGGCGGCCTTCTTGTCGGCTTCGGCCACTGCCTTCTTCAGTGCCACAATTTTGGCACTCGCTCCTATGGCATACAATAAAAATATTTTCATCAGGCACAACTACTAATTCGTGCTCAACTTAGCAAAAGGTTTCGACATACCTTGCTTGTCCTCCAACTACTTCTTCACGCGGCAAAGTTCTTCTTTGGCCCGTTCCAGACTCTGCTTTAGTCCAGACACCTCCGCATTATGAGAGGCGGTCATTGCTACAGACGCCTGTTTTCAAACAAAGGGATATTGTCATGACTGAGTCTCTTGCGGAGCAGAAATTTGATCCCCTGTTCGGCTCTCTCTCTTTCACCGGACAGTGCATCAGGGGCTACTACTCATACTATGACAATCTTCCAAAGATTTCTAAAAACATACCTCAAAGCATTTTATAAGGCTAAGGCAGGATTCATCCAGTCCGCTCTCGGCAGACTAAATCTTTTCAATCACCGCACCCATGAGGGCGCGATGTTCATCGACGATGGACGCACTCTTTAGCACTGTCGATAGACCGCCCGACAACTCTACTTGGACAGAGGTTGCTGGCAGAGCGGGCTTGCCTCCCTCCATCAAAGGGGGCTGCTCGCCCAATCCTGGTCTCCAGGACTGTGTCCGGCTGCGGGCCGAATCTAAGATCGCCCCCGCCGTCGATGTTCATGGGAGCCGCTGCTCCCGTGTATCCGGCCCCAGAAATATGCCCTCCCTGGTCCAGGCCCCGCTGAGACGATACCTTGGTGTCACGCCTAGGCTTCGGGGAAGGGGCCTCTGGAGGCGTCTCGCTCTCCAGGGCATCTGAGCTCAGCGAATCCTCCGAGGAGGACTGTTCGGCGCGAGACCTCGCCGGGTTGCACAAAGTATGGCAACAGTTAAACTACTACTCCCTAGTAACCCCGGGCGCGTAGGCGTGTTCGGACTTCATGTACTCACGATTTTACCAGGGGATGGGCCCTGGGATCACACTCCGGGCTGCTATTGGCAGCCATGGTGGACGCCTCCGGGAGGGAACCTTTCCCCCTCTTTGGCGATTCGGCCTCCAGGGTTGAGGAAGCCGTCCTTTTATTCCCTCCCCCCATAGAGGTCTCATCTTCTTCCTCCTCCTCCTCGTCTTTGCAGGAAGAAGGGGCGCTGGAGTCTTCGGATTTCGTGTCCGAAGCATCGCGGTGACGGAGCCTGCTCCGAGTCTCCTTGACCTTCTTGGAGGCCTCTTTCTTCGGCGCCTCATAAGGCGCTGGGACCAGCATCTTCGTCAGAAGAGGTCCCGCTGGTTCCTCCGGCAGCAGGGTCGAACAGTGAATCCGCCCCACCTTCTTCGTCCATTCCTGGAATAATTGCGGAAAGCATGATAAAAGCGTTTCCCTCAGGATATGCCGGCAAAACATGGATCAACAAAACATAGCAATGACTTACCGAACTTGTGGAGTGGGACAGTTGATACCCTCGGTCCTCGGTGGAGCCCGGCCACGATTTGCCAGACTTGAAGAGCACCTTCCAGATGTCCTTGTGCGAGGAGCCGTAGAGCTCAGGGTCTGGTGCTCGACCAGGTCGTATTCCCACAAATTGCAGGCTCGGTGCTGGCAAGGGAGAACCAGGTGAACTAACATCACCTGGACTACATTGACAAGTTTGACATCCTTGTCTACCATGCTCTGGACGCGTGTTTGGAGCATCGATAGCTCATCGGATGAGGACCAGTTCAGGCCCTTCTTGGGCCAGGACGTGAGCTGCAGTGGGGCTCCGGATCTGAATTAAGGAGCAGCGGCCCACTTTTTGCCGCGCGGCTCGGTGATATAGAACCACTGTTGCTGCCACTCCTTGATGGAATCATTGAAGGTGCCCATCGGCCATGTGACCTTGGGCATCTTGCTCACCATGGCGCCGCTCCACTCAGCATGCTCGCCGTTAACCACCTTGGGCTTCACATTGAAGATCTTCAGCCATAAGCCGAAGTGGGGCGAAATGCGGAGGAAGGCCTCACACACAACGATGAACGTCGAGATATTGAGGAAAGAATTAGGGGACAGATCATGAAAATCAATCCCGTAATAATACATGATGCTGCGAACAAACGCGTGCAGGGGAAACCCGAGCCCGCGGACAAAATGAGGAAGAAACAGAACCCTCTCGTGGGGCTCCGGATTAGGGACGATCTGTCCCACCGTCGGAAGATGATGGCCGATTTTCTCGGCCAGGTACCCGGCCTCTCGAAGCTTTCTGATATCCTTCTCCCGGATGGTAGGGGCCATCCATTTGCCTCCTGCTCCAGATTCGTACGTCTTCGGAGAACCTTTTTTCGGTGGAGGAGATGAGTGCTTGGGCGCTAAGGCTCAAGCGAAGGGGAATGGATGAGCGGAAGGGAAAGGCGTGGGTAAGGAAGAAGAGGCCTTATCTCTTTATAGAGGCAATAAAAACTTTTGTGCCTCCCCACTTGCCTGGTGGAGCCCACTCGTTCCCCACTCGCCGCTATTGACGGTGCGTTTGGGCTGCCCGAGCCCGTATTGATGAAAGCCCCACGATAAGGGGAACACGATCTCTACTTCGACAGGACGTGCCGGGGAAACCGCCTCGCAACATGTGCGATGGTTGGTTGTGGAAGGACTTGTCGATAATGACTCGACCATGATACCATGTCATGTTATCTAAGATGTCAGCAGGTTACATTTGTGGAATATCGTTCTCTCCATGATGGCATATGAGAATCTTCTTGCAAATCCGGACACGATCAAAGTGTTCGGTAATTATTTTGGAGTATTCGGAGATGGAACCCGCCTTGCAATGTCGAAGACAATCTACGCGCCAGACTCATCGTCGTTGAAGCCTGGTTCAGGGGCTACTGAGGGAGTCCTGGATTAGGGGGTATCCGGACAGCCGGACTATATACTTTGGCCGGACTGTTGGACCATGAAGATACAAGCTTGGCGATCCGGATATTAGATTTCCTTCTTTGTAACCGACTCTATGTATACCCTAGCCCCCTCCGGTGTCTATATAAACCGGAGGGTATGATCCGTATAGGGACAATCGTAATCATCATAGGCTAGCTTCTAGGGTTTAGCCTCTACGATCTCGTGGTAGATCAACTCTAGTAATACTCATATCATCAAGATCAATCAAGTAGGAAGTAGGGTTTTACCTCCATCAAGAGGGCTGAACCTGGGTAAAACATCGTGTCCGTTGCCTCCTGTTACCATTAGCCTTAGACGCACAGATCGGGACCCCCTACCCGAGATCCGCCGATTTTGACACCGACAACCGTCACCATGCCGTCGTGCCGACGGAACTCTCCCTCAGCCTTAGCTGGATCTAGAGTTCAAGGGACCTCACCAAGCTGAACGTGTGCAGATCGCAGAGGTGCCGTGCATTCGGTACTTGATCGGTTGGATCACGAAGACGTTCAAGTACATCAACCATGTTACTAAACGCTTCCTCTTTCGGTCTACAAGGGTACATGGACACACTCTCCCCGCTTGTTGCTATGCTTCTCCTAGATAGATCTTGCGTGATCGTAGGCAATTTTTTTTAAAATACTACGTTCCTCAACATGAATTATATTAAGTTTCTTATCAACTCTTTGTCCTAGAATAGCACCAACAGCATAATCACTAGCATCACACATAATTTCAAAAGGCAAGTTCCAATCAGGTGGTTGAACAATAGGTACAGAAATTAAGGCTTTCTTGAGTGTTTCAAAGGCTTCTAGACAATCATCATCAAAAACAAAAGGAATATCCTTTTGCAAGAGACTAGTAAGAGGCCTAGAATTTTTTTTAAATTCTTTGATAAATCTCCTATAGAAACCAACATGACCTAAGAAACTACGAGTACCTTTTATATCTTTAGGACATGGCATTTTCTCAATTGCATCAACCTTAGCTTTGTCCACTTCAATACCTCTTTCAGAAATTTTATGACCCAAGACAATGCCTTCATTAACCATAAAGTGGCACTTCTCCCAATTCAAGACAAGATTTGTTTGTTCATATCTCTGCAAAACTCGATCAAGATTGCTTAAACCATCATCAAAAGACTTCCCATAAACATAAAAGTCATCCATGAAAACCTCAACAATCTTTTCACAAAAGTCAGAGAATATAGCAGTCATTCATCTTTAAAAGGTAGCAGGTTCCTTACATAAACCAGAAGGCATACGTCTATAACCATAGGTTCCAAAGGGACAAGTAAAAGTGGTTTTTTCTTGATCAGGTTGAGAAACAGGTATTTGTGAAAAACCAGAATATCCATCAAGGAAGCAAAAATGTGTGTGCTTAGATAATCCTTCAAGCATTTGATCAACAAAAGGCAGAGGGTAATGATACTTTCTAGTTGCTTTGTTTAATTTTCTAAAATCAAATGCCATTCTATAGCCTATAACAATTCTTTGTGGAATAAGTTCATTCTTATCATTAGGAATAACAGTAATACCTCCTTTCTTAGGGACAAATGAACAGGACTTACCCATCTACTATCAGCTATGGGATAGATTATACCTACTTCCAGAAGTTATAATATTTCCGTTCTTATCACTTCTTTCATCTTCGGGTTTAACCGACGTCGGTGATCAAAAACGGGTTTAGCATCAGGTTCCATATTAATTTTGTGCTAACATAGAGTGGGACTAATGCCCTTTAAATCATCAAGAGTATATCCAATAGCAGCTCGGTGCTTCCTTAGGACTTTCAATAATCTTTCTTCTTCATGTTTTGAAAGGTTAGCACTAATAATAACAGGATGTATCTTATTTTCATCAAGATAAGAATATTCAGTGTTTGGCGATTGTTTTAATTCAAACACAGGATCACCTAGGTGGAGGAGGACCTTGAAAGGATCGAGAAGAGGTGTCTAGAGGGGGGGGGGGGTGAATAGACTCTAAGTAAGAAAAGTTTCATTTTTTAATCTCTTTAATTTGAAGTGGAGTTTTGGCACAAGTTTTAACATTCACAATACATATCAAGCAAGCATGACAAGAGTATATGAGCAGCGGAAAGTAAAGAAGGCAAATTGCAAGAATGTAAAGGGATGGGATAGGAGTGTGCAAACGCAATTTGGAGACACGTGGATTTTTTATCCGTGGTTCTAATAGGTGGTGCTATCGTACACCCACATTGATGGAGACTTCAACCCATGAAGGGTAACGGTTGCATGAGTCCATGGAGGGATCCACCCACTAAGGGTCCACGAAGAAGCAACCTTGTCTATCCCACCATGGCCGTCGCCCACGAAGGACTTGCCTCACTCGGGTAGATCTTCACTAAGTAGGCGATCTCCTTGCCCTTACAAACTCCTTGGTTCAACTCCACAATCTTGACGGAGGATCCCAAGTGACACCTAACCAATCTAGGAGACACCACTTTCCAAGAGGTAACAAATGGTGTGTTGATGATGAACTCCTTGCTCTTGTGCTTCAAATGGTAGTCTCCCCAACACTCAACTCTCTCTCTCACAGGATTTGGATTTGGTGGAAAGAAGATTTGAGTGGAAAGCAACTTGGGGAAGGCTAGAGATCAAGATTTATGTGGTAGGAATGGAATATCTTGACCTCAACACAAGTGTAGGTGGTTCTTTCTCAGAAAATGTATGTTGGAAGTGTAGGAATGTTCTGATGGCTCTCTCCATGAATGAAGAGTGGGTGGAGGGGTATATATAGCCTCCACACAAAATCTAACCCTTACACACAACTTACCAAACTCGGTGGGACTGAATCATGAAACTCTGTCAGACCAATTTAGTTCATAATGTGACCGTTAGGCATTTCGGTGGGACTGACATGATCAACTCGGTAGGACCGATGTGCTAGGGTTAGGGTAAATCCTCAACTTGGTTTGACCGGTTACACAAACTCGGTGGGGCCAATTTTGGTAAGAAGCGAAACAGAGAGTTGGCCAGGCAAACTCGGTGGGACCGATTGCATACCTTGGTGGGACCGAAATTATTGCAATAGGCAACAGAGAGTTTGCAAGCCCATCTCGGTGAGACCGAGATCCCATCGGTGAGACTGACTTGATTAGGGTTTCTGGCAGTGGCTATGTCAAAAGAACTCGGTGGTGCCGGATAGAAAGATTCGGTAGAGCCGAGTTTGACTTTTGGTTTTGGGACATATGTGGATGTGATAAAGTGGTTGAGGGCTTTGGAGCATATCACTAAGCAATTTGAGAAAGCAAGCCATTAAGCAACAACTCATCCCCTCTTAATAGTATTGGATTTCCTATGGACTCAATGTGATCTTGGATCACTAAAAGTAAAACGTAGAGTCTTGTGCTTTGAGCTTGAGCCAATCCTTTGTCCTTAGCATCTTGAAGGGGTTCCACATCCTTTAGTCCACGCCACTCCATTGTTGAAATCATCTGAAACATACTAGGTAAGAGTATTAGTCTAACAAGAGATATGTTGACATTAATTACCAAAATCACACAGGGAGCACTTGCGCTTCAGACCTCCTAGAGTTTCAGTAGGCAAATTGTGTTTAAGAAGAGGATGTTGTTCAGAGAAAATTTTATTTATTTCATTTCTTTCATGCATATGTAAATCATTTTCATGGTCTAGCAAATATCGTTCTAAAGGATTAGTAGGTGGTACAGCAATAGAAGCAAGATCAATTAATTCATCTATGAAGCTTTCTACTAAACTAGGAAAATTAAATTCATGAGACTCATCACCAAAACTAACACCGACAGTTTGCTTCTCACAATCTATTCTAGCATTAGCTGTGTTCAAGAAAGGTCTACCAAAGATAATGGGACAAAAGTCATCTTGTGGGGAACCAAGAACAAGAAAATCAGTAGGGTATTTTATTTTCCCACACAAGACTTCAACATCTCTAACAATCCCAATTGGTGATATAGTGTCTCTATTAGCAAGTTTAATAGTAACATCTATGTCTTCTATTTCTACGAGTGCTATGTCATTCATAATTTCTTGATATTAGGTGTAAGGAATAGCACTCACACTAGCACCTATATCACATAAACCATGATAACAGTGATCTCCTATTTTAACTGACAGGTCTATGTTTATCTTTTTTTATCAGGTTTGGCAATTCTAGCAGCTTCTTCACAAAAGTAAATAACATGCCCATCTATATCTTCTTCCAGGAGATATTTAACCATAGCAATACTATGTTCTACTTGAATTTGTTCATCGGGTTTAGGTGTTCTAATATAGCTTTTGTTAACCACAGTTGAAACTTTAGCATGTTCCTTTATCCTAACAGGGAAAGGTGGTTTCTCTATATAAGCAGAAGGAACAACTGGATCAACATTATAAAGTATAGTTTCTTCTTTAATCAGTACCGATTCTTTAGTTTCTTCTTTAATAGGTGGGTGATATTTAAACCACTTCTCTTTAGGGAGTTCAACATGAGTAGCAAATGATTCACAAAAGGGGGCTACTATCTCAGAGTCAAGTCCATATTTAATGCTAAACTTTTGAAAAGCATCTGTATCCATAAAAGATTTAGCACAATCATACTTAAGTTTAATACCTGACTCTTTACCTTCATCGAGTTCCCAATCTTCAGAGTTGCGTTTAATTCTTTCGAAAAGATCCCACTGGAATTCAATAGTCTTCTTCATAGAAGAACCAGCACAAGAAGTATCAAGCATGGTTTGATCATTACGAGAAAGCCAAGCATAAAAATTCTGGATAGTAATTTCTCTTCAGAGCTCATGATTGGGGCATGAATATAACATTGACTTAAGCCTCCCCGAAGCTAGAGCGATACTTTCTCCTTCATGAGGCCAAAAATTATATATATAATTCCAATCACGATGAACTAGATGCATAGGATAAATTTTTTGGTGGAATTCCAATTTCAAACGATTCCAATTCCAAGATCCAATATCATTGCATAGCCTATACCTTGCCAATGCTTTTCCCTTCAAAGATAAAGGGATAACCTTTTTCATAACTTCATCCTTGGGTAAACCTGCAAGCTTAAACAATCCACAAATTTGTTCTACATATATCAAGTGCATATCAGGATGTTCGGTTCCATCTCCTGCATAAGGATTAGCTAGAAGTTGTTGTATCATACCCGAAGGAATTTCATATTCAATATTTTCAGTAGGTGCGGTAGATTGAGGGGTAACTAATTGTGGTTCCGGACGAGGTGAAGATACCCTGAACAAACCCCTCAAAGGATTGTTTTTCATGGTAACAAGTGACAATAAATTTCAGCACACTATATAAATGTTGCCTTACCAAAGGCGCTTCACTCCCCGGCAACGGCGCTAGAAAATAGCCTTGATGACCCACAAGTATAGGGGATCAATTGTAGCTCTTTTCGATAAGTAAGAGTGTCGAACCCCACGAGGAGCAGAAGGAAATGGCAAGTGGTTTTCAGAAAGGTAATGTCTGCAAGTGCTGAAATTATAAGTAGCTGAGTAGTTTGTTAGCAAGATAATTTGCAACGAGCAAGTAACGATAGTAGTAACAGAAGTGCATAAAGGTAGCCCAGTCCTTTTAAGGCAAAGGACAGGCCAAAACTGTCTCTTATGATAAGCAAAGCGTTCTTGAGGGTACACAGGAATTTCATCTAGTCACTTCTATCACTCTCGCAACCCATCATCTAGTTGCTACTCCATAATGCATTCCCTTAGGACCAAATATGGTGAAGTGTCATGTAGTCGACGTTCACATGACACCACTAAGGAAATTACAACATACATACTAGCAAAATATCGAACACATATCAAGTTCACATGATTACTTGCAACATGATTTCTCCCGTGACCTCAAGAACAAAAGTAACTACTCACAAATAATAAACATGATCATGATCAGAGGAGTATTAAATAGCATATTGGATCTGAACATATAATCTTCCAGCAAATAAACCATATAGTAATCAACTACAAGATGTAATCACCACTACTTGTCAGCCACAAGCACCAATCTGTAGTTCCGGTAACAAGATTGAACACAAGAGATGAACTAGAGTTTGAGATGAGATGGTGTTGTTGAAGATGTTGATGGAGATTTCCCTCCCCAAGATGGGAGAGTTATTGGTGATGATGATGACGATGATTTCCCCCTCCGGGAGGGAAGTTCCCCCGGCAGAATTGCTCCACTAGAGGGCAAAAGTGCTCCTGCACAAGTCCCGCCTCGAGACGGCAGCCCTTCGTCCCGAAAGTGAAGGAAATATGCCCTAGAGGCAATAGTAAAGTTGTTATTTATATTTCCTTAATCATGATAAATGTTTATTATTCATGCTAGATATGTATTAACCAAAAACTCAGTACAAGTGTGAACACATAGACAAACTGAGTGTCACTAGTATGCCTCTACTTGACTAGCTCATTAATCAAAGATGGTTAAGTTTCCTAGCCATGGACATGAGTTGTCATTTGATTAACGGGATCACATCATTAGAGAATGATGTGATTGACTTGACCCATCCATTAGCTTAGCACGATGATCGTTTAGTTTGTTGCTATTGATTTCTTCATGAATTATACATATTCCTATGACTATGAGATTATGCAACTCCCGAATACCGGAGGAACACTTTGTGTGCTATCAAACGCCACAACATTACTGGGTGACTATAAAGATGCTCTACAGGTGTCTCTGATGGTGTTTGTTGAGTTGGCATAGATCAAGATTAGGATTTGTCACTCCAATTGTCGGAGAGGTATCTCTGGGCCCTCTCGGTAATGCACATCACTATAAGCCTTGCAAGCAATGTGACTAATGAGTTAGTTGCGGGATGATGCATTACGAAACGAGTAAAGAGACTTGCCGGTAACGAGATTGAACTAGGTATTGAGATACTGACGATCGATTCTCGGGCCAGTAACATACCGATGATAAAGGGAACAATGTATGTTGTTATGCTGTTTGAACGATAAAGATCTTCATAGAATATGTAGGAACCAATATGAGCATCCAGGTTCCTCTATTGGTTTTTGACCAGAGACGAGTCTCAGTCATGTCTACATAGTTCTCGAACCCGTAGGGTCCGCACGCTTAACGTTCGACGATGATCAGTATTATGAGCTTATGTGTTTTGATGTACCGAAGGTTGTTCGGAGTCCCGGTTGTGATCATAGACATGACGAGGAGTCTCGAAATGGTCGAGACATAAAGATTGATATATTGGAAGGCTATGTTTGGACATTGGAATGGTTCCGAGTGAGTTCGGGCATTTACCGGAGTACCGAGGGGTTACCAGGCCCCCTCCCCCCGGGGAGTCTATGGGCCTTATTGGGCCTTAATGGGAGAGAGGAGGAGGCGGCCAAGGTGGGGGCGCCCCCCCCCCCAAGCCCAATCCGAATTGGGGTGGGGGGCGGCCCCCCTTTCCTTCTCCCTCTCTCCTCCTTCCCTCTTGTCCTACTCCAACTAGGGAAGGGGGAATCCTACTCCCACCGGGAGTAGGACTTCCCTGTTGGGCGCACCATGAGAGGGCTGGCCCTCCCCTCCTCCACTCCTTTATATATGGGGGAGGGCCCCCCCATAGACACACAAGTTGATTGTTTATCCGTGTGCGGTGCCCCCTCCATAGATTTCCACCTCGATCATATCATTGTAGTGCTTAGGCGAAGCCCTGCGTTGATAACTTCATCATCACCATCATCACGCTGTCGTGCTGAAGAAACTCTCCCTCGACCTCAGCTGGATCTAGAGTTCATGGGACGTCACCGAGCTGAACATGTGCAGATCGCGGAGGTGCCGTACTTTTGGTGCTAGGATCAGTCGGATCGTGAAGACGTATGACTACTTCAACCATGTTGTCATAATGCTTCCGCTTTCGGTCTACGAGGGTACGTGGACAACACTCTCCCCTCTCGTTGCTATGAATCAGCTAGATAGATCTTGCATGTGCGTAGGATTTTTTTTGAAAATTACTGCTTTCCCCAACAGATAGTCCTCCTCTTATTTTTTTCTTGGTCAAAATGACCTATATACCAGAAGATGGGCACCTGAGGTGGGCCTGGGTGAGCACAACCCACCAGGGCGCGCCTGGGCTCCCTGGCGCACCCAGGAGGGTTGTGCCCACCTGGTGGGCCCCCTCTGGTAGTTATTTGCTCCAATAATTCTCAAATATTCCATAAAAATCCTCGTGAAGTCTCAGCTCATTTGGAGTTGTGCACAATAGGTAGCCTGACGTAGCTTTTTCAGGTCTAGATTTCCAGCTGCCGGAATTCTCCCTATTTGCGTATACCTTGCATATTATGAGAGAAAAGGCATTAGAATTACTCCAAAACACATTATTATGGATAAAAAACATTATAAATAACAGTAGGAAAACATGATGCAAAATGGACGTATCAGTAGCTCTTGGGTATTTGATACTGGTGCGGTTGCTCACATTTGTAACTCAAAATAGGAGCTGCGGAATAAGCGGAGACTGGCGAAGGACGAGGTGATGATGCACGTCAGGAATGGTTCCAAGGTCGATGTGATCGCCGTCGGCACGCTACCTCTACATTTACCTTCAGGATTAGTTTTAAACCTCAATAATTGTTATCTAGTGCTAGCTTTGAGCATGAACATTGTATCTAGATCTTGTTTAATGTGAGATGCCTACTCATTTAAATCTGAGAATAATGGTTGTTCTATTTATATGAGAGATATGTTTTATGGTCAAGCCCCACTGGTCAATGTTTTATTTTTATTGAATCTCAAACATGATGTTACACATATTCATATTGTGAATGCCAAAAGATGTAAGGTTGATAATGATAGTCCCACATACTTGTGGCACTGCGGCCTTGGTCACATTGGTGTGAAATGCATGAAGAAACTCCATGCAGATGGACTTTTGGAGTCTCTTGATTATGAATCATTTGACACGTGTGGACCATGCCTCATGGGGAAAATGACCAAGACTCCGTTTTACGGAACAATGGAGCGAGAAACCAACTTATTGGAAATAATACATATTGATGCATGCGGTCCAATGAGCATTGAGGCTCGCGGTGGCTATTGTTATGTTCTCACCCTCACTGATGACTTAAGCAGATATGGGTATGTCTACTTAATGAAACACAAGTCTGAGACCTTTGAAAAGTTCAAGGAATTTCAGAGCGAGGTAGAGAATCAACGTGACAGGAAAATAAAGTTCTTACGATCAGATCATGGAGGAGAATACTTGAGTCACGAGTTTGGCACGCACTTAAGGAAATGTGGACTTGTTTGACAACTCACGCCGCCTAGAACACCTCAGCGTAATGGTGTGTCTGAATGTCGTAACCAGACTTTATTGGTTATGGTGCAATCTATGATGTCTATTACCGATCTACCGCTATCATTTTGGGGTTATGCTTTAGAGACAGCCGCATTCACTTTAGATAGGGCACCGTCTAAATCCGTTGATATGACACCGTATGAATTATGGTTTGGGAAGAAACCTAAGCTGTCATTTCTGAAAGTTTGGGGATGCGATGCTCATGTCAAGAAACTTCAACCTGAAAAGCTCGAACCCAAATCGAAAAAGTGTGTCTTCATAGGATACCCTAAGGAAACTATTGGGTATACCTTCTACCTCAGATCCGAAGGCAAGATCTTTCTTGCCACGAATGGATCCTTTATGGAGAAACAGTTTCTCTCGAAAGAAGTAAGTGGGAGGAAAGTAGAACTTGACGAGGTACCCCCTCTTAAACCGGAGAGTAGCGCAGCTCAAGAAGATGTTTCCGTGGTGCCTGCACCTACTACAGAGGAAGTTAATGATGATGATCATGAAACTTCAGGTCAAGTTGCTACTGAACTTCGTAGGTCCACAAGGACACGTTCCGCACCAGAGTGGTATGGCAACCCTGTCCTGGAAATCATGTTGTGAGACAACGGTGAACCTTCGAACTATGAAGAAGCGATGGCGGGCCTTGATTCCAAGAAATGGCTTGAAGCCATGAAATCCGAGATAGGATCCATGTATGAAAACAAAGTATGGACTTTGACGGACTTGCCCGATGATCGGCAAGCCATATAGAATAAGTGGATCTTTAAGAAGAAGGCTGACGCTGATGGTAATGTGACCGTCTATAAGGCTCGGCTTGTCGCTAAGGCTTATCGACAAGTTCAAGGGGTTGACTATGATGAGACCTTCTCACCCGTAGCGAAGCTGAAGTCCGTCTGAATCATGTTAGCAATTGCCGCATTCTATGATAATGAGATCTGGCAAATGGATGTCAAAACGACATTCCTTAATGATTTCCTTAAGGAAGAATTGTATATGATGCAGTCGAAAGGTTTTGTCGATCCTAAGAATGCTAACAAAGTATGCAAGCTCCAACGCTCCATCTATGGGCTAGTGCAAGCATCTCGGAGCTGGAACATTTGCTTTGATGAAATGATCAAAGCGTTTGGGTTTATACAGACTTGTGGAGAAGCCTGTATTTACAAGAAAGTGAGTGGGAGCTCTGTAGCATTTCTCATATTATATGCGGATGACATACTGTTGATGGGAAATGATATAGAACTTTTGGAAAGCATAAAGGCCTACTTGAATAAGTGTTTTTCAATGAAGTACCTTGGAGAAGCTGCTTACATATTAGGCATCAAGATCTATAGAGATAGATCGAGACGCCTCATTGGTCTTTCACAAAGCACATACCTTGACCAGATATTGAAGAAGTTCAATATGGATCAATCCAAGAAGGGGTTCTTGCCTGTGTTGCAAGGTGTGAGATTGAGCGCAGCTCAACGCCTGACCTCGACAGAAGAAAGAGAAAAGATGAGTGTCGTCCCCTATGCCTCAGCCATAGGCTCGATTATGTATGCCATGCTGTGTACCAGACCTGATGTGAACCTTGCCATAAGTTTGGTAGGGAGGTACCAAAGTGATCCCGGAGTGGAACACTGGACAACAGTCAAAAATATCCTGAAGTACCTGAAAAGGAATAAGGATATGTTTCTCGTTTATGGAGGTGACGAAAAGCCCGTCGTAAAGGGTTGCATCGATGCTAGCTTCGACACAGATCTGGATGACTCCAAGTCACAAACCGGATATGTGTATATTTTGAATGGTGGGGCAGTCGGCTAGTGCAGTTGCAAGAAGAGAGTCATGGCGGGATCTACATGTGAAGCGAAGTACATATCTGCTTGAAAGCAGCTAAGGAAGGAGTCTGGATGAAGGAGTTTACCACCGACCTAGGAGTGATTCCCAATGCGTCGGGCCTGATGACTCTCTTCTGTGACAGCACTGGAGCTATTGCCATTGCCAAGGAGCCCAGGTTTCACAAGAAGACCAAGCACATCAAGCGTCACTTCAACTCCATTCATGAATATATTCAAGATGGAGACATAGATATTTGTAAAGTACATACGGATCTAAATGTCACAGATCCGTTGACTAAACCTCTTTCATGAGCAAAACATGATCATCACCAGATCTCTATGGGTGTTTGATTCATCAGATGTAACTAGATTACTGACGCTAGTGCAAGTGGGAGATTGTTGGAAATATGCCCTAGAGGCAATAACAAAATAGTTATTATTATATTTCCTTGTTCATGATAATTGTCTATTGTTCATGCTATAATTGTATTAACCGGAAACTGTAATACATGTGTGAATGCATAGACCACAACATGTCCCTAGTGAGCCTGTAGTTGGCTAGCTTGTTTATCAATAGATGATTGTGGTTTCCTCACCATGGACATTGGATGTCATTGATAACGGGATCACATCATTAGGAGAATGATGTTATGGACAAGACCCAATCCTAAGCATAGCACAAGATCGTGTAGTTCATTTGCTAGAGCTTTTCTAATGTCAAGTATCATTTCCTTAGACCATGAGTTTGTGGAACTCCCGGATACCGTAGGAATGCTTTGGGTGTATCAAACATCACAACGTAATTGGGTGGCTATAAAGGTGCACTACAGGTATCTCCGAAAGTGTCTTTTGGGTTGGCACGAATCGAGACTGGGATTTGTCACTCCGTATGACGGAGATGTATCACTGGGCCCACTCGGTAATGCATCATCATAATGAGCTCAATGTGACTAAGGAGTTAGCCACGGGATCATGTGTTACAGAACGAGTAAAGAGACTTGCCGGTAACAAGATTGAACAAGGTATAGGGATACCGATGATCGAATCTCGGGCAAGTAACATACCGATGGACAAAGGGAATTGTATACGAGACTGATTGAATCCCCGACATCGTGGTTCATCCAATGAGATCATCGTGGAACATGTGGGATCCAATATGGGTATCCAGATCCCGCTATTGGTTATTGGCCGGAGAGACATCTCGGTCATGTCTGCATGGTTCTCGAACCCCTAGGGTCTACACACTTAAGGTCCGGCGATGCTAGAGTTGTAATGGGAACTATATGTGGTTACCGAAAGTTGTTCAGAGTCTCGGATGAGATCCTGGACGCCACGAGGAGTTCCCGAATGGTCCAGAGATAAAGATTTATATATGGGAATACTGGTGCGCGTCGGTCCTAAACAAACGGTTTTTAACCCCTTTCCACGATGGCATTTGGAACCGTCACCAAGTGAGTGTGGGCGATAGGGGGGGTCCTTCCCACACGACCCAGAAACCTTTGGGGATAGGAAGCCCTGATGCATACAGTTGTCCCTATATAACCGTTTCTGATATCTCGAATATCCCAAACGCTTCATCCTTGCTACTCGTTTGTGCTCGCATAGCCATCGCAGTCGGAGTTTTGTGGTTCTTTCTAAAACCAGGCAGATTCCAGGCACGGGAGTTTTCCAGGCCGATTCTTGATACGTCCATTTTGCATCATGCTTTTATATCAATATTTATTGCATTATGGACTGTTATTACACATTATATCTCAATACTTATGGCTATTCTCTCTTATTTTACAAGGTTTACCATGAAGAGGGGGAATGCCAGCAGCTGGAATTCTGGCTGGAAAAGGAGAAAACATTGGGAACCTATTCTGAACTGCTCCGAAAGTCCTGAAACTCCACGAAACATCTTTTTGGAATTTATAAGAATTATTGAGCGAAAGAAATACACCAGGGGCACACACCCTATCCAGGAGAGAGGAGGGTGCCCCCCTATAGGGCGCGCCCCCTATCTCCTGGGCCCCCGGTGTCGCTCTTCTGCTATATCAGAGCTTTTACCCTGGAAAAAATCATGGGCAAGCTTACGGGACGAAACTCCGCCGCCACGAGGCGGAACCTTGGCGGAATCAATCTAGGGCTCCGGTAGAGCTGTTCTGCTGGGGACACTTCCCTCCGGGAGGGGGAAATCATCACCAATGTCATCACCAACGATCCTCTCATCAGGAGGGGGTCAATCTCCATCAACATCTTCACCAGCACCATCTCCTCTCAAAACCCTAGTTCATCTCTTGTATCAAAACCACAAATTGGTACCTATGGGTTGCTAGTAGTGTTGATTACTCCTTGTAGTTGATGCTAATTGGTTTACTTGGTGGAAGATCATATGTTCAGATCCTTTATGCATATTATTACTCCTCTGATTATGAACATGAATATGCTTTGTGAGTAGTTACGTTTGTTCCTGAGGACATGGGTGAAGTCTTGCTATTAGTAGTCATGTGAATTTGGTATTCGTTCGATATTTTGATGAGATGTATGTTGTGTTTTCTTCTAGTGGTGTTATGTGATCGTCGACTACATGGCACCTCACCATTGTTTGGGCCTAGAGGAAGGCATGGGGAAGTAATAAGTAGATGATGGGTTGTTAGAGTGACAGAAGCTTAAACCCTAGTTTATGTGTTGCTTCGTTAGGGGCTGATATGGATCCATATGTTTAATGATGTGGTTAGGTTTACCTTAATACTTCTTTTGTAGTTGCGGATGCTTGCAATAGGGGTTAATCATAAGTGGGATGCTTGTCCAAGTAAGGGCTGTACCCAAGTACCAGTCAACCCACATATCAAATTATCAAAGTACCGAACATGAATCATATGAACATGATGAAAACTAGGTTGACGATAATTTCCATGTGTCCTCGGGAGCTCCTTTCTCATTATTAGAAATTGTCCAGGCTTATCCTTTGCTACATAAAGGATTGGGCCACCTTGTTGCACTTTATTTACTTTATTTACTTGTTACTCGTTACTGTTTATCTTATCACAAAACTATCTACTACCTATTAGTTCAGTGCTTGCAGAGAAAACCTTACCGAAAACCGCTTATCATTTCCTTCTGTTCCTCGTTGGGTTCGACACTCTTACTTATCGAAAGGACTACGATTGATCCCCTAAACTTGTGGGTCATCAATTCTAGGCATGGAAGTTTTATGATGCCTGGAACATCACAAATAGTTCATGATTATAAACCATGTACGATGGGTAGACAATCACACACATTTAGTTTTCCCACACCATATGTGATAGTGTCTGACATCACACACGCTTTGCAAACGGCAACTGTGTGCATGCTTGCACACGTTTCCTCTCTATGAACCGTCTTGGATTATGGTGTATATCACAAACGTTTGTGTTTTACCAATCGTGTGTGCCGTAATGTCCTGCACAACATAATTTCACCCTAATTTAATTGCTGCTATTTAAAATTGTACCTAATTTAAACTTGAAAGTGGGCTATAGCTTTATTCATATCCATCAGGTTCAAACAACCAATGCATTATTCAATTCACAGGTACATATGTTTAAGAATTACATAAGCACCAAATAAAGAATGATGTACCAGGGTTCTATACTTGTACTATTACAGATGGTCAAGAAAGAGGCGACAGACATTCCAGTTGTTGAACAAGGTGAAGCGGAATGGCCCTATTGTGCTCTCCTGGATGCAGAAGGCATGCAGGACTCTAGTCCAACCCCTTGTGATGGACGGCCGCCAATCATGTAGTTTGAGAGGTAATCTTGAGTAAACTGCTTCAGGATCCACTTCAAAAGAAAAAAGATTCAGATATTGTCATCTAACACAACTCATTACGGGCAATAAAAGAAGGCTAAAGGGTTCTAACTTACCATACTGCAGTTCACTGTTGTCTTACATAAAGTGTAAACAAATAGTTCGATTGACATCTTTTGACCCATTTTAATAACACTCTTTATTAGTTTCCTCACTTGATGCTGGTTCATGAATATCTCATTGCCCCATATGCAGAAATGGTCGAAGTGTGGATCTTTGGCAATGATATATGTACCTAAAAGCACCAAGTTAATATTAGAAGCTGAACAACAATTGAAAAATGATGTAGTACAACACTCCATCCATCCCATTATATAATATTTTATTACATGTATATCTAGACATCATCAGAACATTAAGGTAACACTCTTTCTTGTTGCTATGTAGCCTAGGATTGCATATTTAGTCATTCAGTACAATGCATGTTGCTAAACAACAATTGAAAAATGAAAAGGCATGTTAACTGCAATATCCTTAACAGCAACCAAATATCGTAATTCATAGCGGTATTGTTGAAACTGTTATTGATGAAGTTGAACTGCACGACAAATAGTTGCACATATAGAGCATCACATTGTGAAGAACTGAAATAAACAAGTCATAAGAACATCTCTAAGCGATCCTTAAAAAGTTAAAGAACTAAAACCCTTAGTGGATATATATACTCCAGCAATTTTTGGCCTTTTCTAGTCAATCCCCTAAACTTAAGGCTGTAAACTTCAATTTGATCAAGTTCAAAGCAGGTTCAACCAAAAGTAGCATGCATTCAAACATAAACATAGAGATTTTTGCATAACCGAACATAAAACATAAATTTAAAGTAAGCTAAACTCCTTTCGGTCGAAGTAGAGGTCGAGCCAATCCTTCCTCGTCATGTACTGTGTGCCGCGAGCCGGATCCGGGCCAGTACCGTCATCGGGGTCGTTGGGGAAGGCACTGCTCCACTTGTCGACGTCAATCTCCTCGTCCTCGACGCCCACCTCGGCGCCCTCCGCATCGCCGCCGCCGCCGCCTTCGACCTTGTCATCAGAGGAGAGCGCGATAACCTCGCCACCCTCTGTGCCGCCATCCTCTCCGCCTTCGACCTCTTCATCGGAGGAGAGCGCAATAACCTCGCCGCCCTCCGCGCCAGCAAAGATCGCCTGCTCCGCCTCCATAAGCTCCGGGTGCTGCCGGCAGAGCTCTTGCATGTAGGCCTCGTCGGCGGCCTCGGCCTCGAGGCGCTCCCACGCCTCACAGTCCTCCCGCGCCATAGTCGAGCTCACCACCCCTGGCTCCGACGGAATGATGTGGATCGGACGTGTGCCGAAGGGGAAATTGAGCCTAGCCGCTGGGCTGTGGTAGCGGACCTGCCAGCGGTCGTACTCCATGGCCGCAAGCTCGGCCGTGTGGAAGCATTCGAGCCACCGGTGGGTGTGGGTCTCTTGAGTTGTAATCTCGGCGACCCACGTCCCCCACCGCCGCTGCCGGACCCCGAGGTAGGACTTCGTTGGCTGCCGGGTCCGAGGGAGGACGAGGAAGTCCTCGAACCGGCGTAGGGGTGCGGCGGCGAGTGAATCGGGGTACCGGCGACGGTGGATCGGGCCCACGGAGGACGACAGGGACACCTCGGTGGCCACCTCGCCGGTGTCGGGCGAAAATGCCGCGATAAACCTCTTTTTGGCCATTGGCTCCTCGAGCTCCCCACCACACGGGCATAGGTTGAGGATGGAGGCGCCGGGGATGGCGGCGACCTACCAATGGTTTCGAGGGTTGTGTGTGTGCGAGCGGAGGTTTTGGGGTGTGTGTGGAGGGGTGGGGCAAGGTTGTGTTTGAAGAAATACTGCGGCAACTGAAAATTTTACAAGGCGGGAGTAACAAGGCGGGGCTACTGAAAATTTGGATCAAGGGCGAGCATATATTTTTGAGATTGCGAGGGATGCAGAGGCAGGAGTAAAATACCGAGGCTACTGAAAATTTGAATCAAGGGACTGAAGCAGAGCAGGAGTAACAGACATCGCACATGGTCCGCACATACTAATCGTGTGCTATCAAACATTAAAACCTTCCATGCGGTAGATATTTTCGAGATTGCGGGGGATGCAGAGGCGGGAGTTTTTGGGGAGTGAGCTAGTGTGCTTGACACGCCGGCTGTTTACTTTAGCCGACGCAGCTTCTCGCGTAAGCCATAGGCGTACTATACACCGACGGTGCTCCAAGATATTTTGTACTACATCTCACACGGTTGGTGATAATAAACTGTGTGGGATCTACTTGATTTGAATTACAAAATGGGGTCACAGTGGCAATGAACGTTGTTTGAATTGCTAGGCCTTTTATCTGCAGTGAACATGCAACTACATGTGTGTCGTAAAATAATTGGAATTATTCAGGGTTCGTTTGGACATTTTATACAATAAACTGGATTTCTAGCCATTTCACGTGCACAATTAAAAATTAAACTACATGCACATGCTCCAGTGCATACAAATTGGTTGAAAAATCAAATATATGTCCTTCAGTGCATGCTTAGGTCCCATGCAAGAAATGGGAATGAATTTTTCGGGGTTCGTTTGGCCTTTTTTATACATTAACTGGGTTTTGTAGGCATTTTATGTGCACATTTCAAATTTGAACTACAAGCACATGCTCCAATGCACCAAAGTTGGTTGAAAAATCACATGTGTGTCCTTGGGTGAATTTCCAGGTCCCATGCAAGAGATGGGAATGAATTTCAAACACCAGGGCACTGTTGATTGCTGGCAAAACGTTGAGATACCTGGTTTATAAATTCTAGAAAATCCAAAACTCATCTGAAATTCATGAAACTTGACATGCTATCATGGAGCGGCATCAACATGCCATGGTGAAAATTTTGTCCCATTTGGGGCAGGTTTGGGTATAAGCTTCTCACAAACTAGAGCTTCTCACAACAAGCATGATGGTTTCGATAGGGAACATACCACCTTTGGGGACGGGACGATATCCGTTGCCTCTTATTGCTTTCAAAAAATTTCTAGTGTCAACATAGAACAACAGGAGTGTTGTGTTTAATCTTGGAATTTTTCGGGGTTCGTTTGGCCTTTTTATACATTAACTGGGTTTTATAGGCATTTTATGTGCATAATTCAAATTTGAACTACAAGCACATGCTCCAATGCACTAAAGTTGGTTGAAAAATCACATGTGTGTCCTTGGGTGAATTTCTAGGTCCCATGCAAGAGATTGGAATGAAATTCAAACACCAGGGCACTGTTGATTGCCGGCAAAACATTGAGATGCCTGGTTCTTAAATTCTAGTAAATCCAAAACTCGTCTGAAATTCATGAAACTTGGCATGCTAGCATGGAGCGGCATAAACATGATGTGGTAAAAAAATTGTCCCATTTTGGGCAGGTTTGGGTATAAGCTTCTCACAAACCAGAGCTTCTCACAACAAGCATGTTGGTTTCGATAGGGAACGTACCACCTTTGGGGACGGGACGATATCCGTTGGCTCTTATTGCTTTCAAAAAATTTCTAGTGTCAACATAGAACAACAGGAGTGTTGTGTTTAATCTTGGATTTTTTGGGGGTTTGTTTGGCCTTTTTTATACATTAACTGGGTTTGTAGGCATTTTATGTGCATATTTCAAATTTGAACTACAAGCACATGCTCCAATGCACCAAAGTTGGTTGAAAAATCACATGTGTGTCCTAGGGTGAATTTCTAGGTCCCATGCAAGAGACTGGAATGAAATTCAAACACCAGAGCACTGTTGATTGCCGGCAAAACGTTGAGATGCCTGGTTTTCAAATTCTAGTAAATCCAAAACTCGTCTGAAATTCATGAAACTTGGCATGCTATCATCGAGCGGCATCAACATGCTGTGGTAAAAAAATTGTACCATTTGGGGAAGGTTTGGGTATATGCTTCTCGCAAACCAGAGCTTCTCACAACAAGCATGATGGTTTCGATAGGGAACGTACCACCTTTGGGTATGGGACAATATCCGTGGCCTCTTATTGCTTTCAAAAACTTTCTAGTGTCAACATAGAACAACAAGAGTGTTGTGTTTAATCTTGGATTTTTTTGGGGTTCGTTGGCCTTTTTTATACATTAACTGGGTTTTGTAGGCATTTTATGTGCATATTTGAAATTTGAAATACAAGCACATGCTCCAATGCACCAAAGTTGGTTGAAAAATCACATGTGTGTCCTTGGGTGAATTTCTAGGTCCCATGCAATAGATTGGAATGAAATTCAAATACCAGGGCACTGTTGATTGCCCGCAAAATGTTGAGATGCCTGGTTTTTAAATTCTAGTAAATCCAAAACTCGTCTGAAATTCATGAAACTTGGCATGCTATCATGGAGAGGCATCAACATGTCGTGGTAAAAAATTTGACCCATTTGGGGCAGGTTCGAGTATAAGCTTCTCACAACAAGCATGATGGTTTCGATAGGGAACGTCCCACCTTTGGGGACGAAACGATATTCATTGCCTCTTATAACTTTCAAAATTTTTCTAGTGTGAACATAGAACAACAGGAGTGTTGTATCAATTTTTGTGATTTTTCGGGGTTCCTTTGGACATTTTTATGCATTAATTGGATTTTCTAGGCATTTTAGGTGCATAATTTTAATTTGAACTACAAGCACATGCTCCAATGCACTGAAGTTTTGTGAAAATCAAATATGTGTCCTTGGGTGAATTTCTAGGTCCCATGCAAGAGATGAGAATGAAATTCAAACACCAGGGCACTGTTGATTGCCGGCAAAACATTGAGATGCCTGGTTTTTAAATTCTAGTAAATCCAAAACTCGTCTGAAATTCATGAAACTTGGCATGCCATCATGGAGCGATATCAACATGCCGTAGTAAAATAATTGTCCCATTCGAGACAGGTTCGGGTATACGCTTCTCGCAAACCAGAGCTTCTCACAACAAGCATGATGGTTTCGGTAGGGAACATTCCACCTTTGGGTATGAAACGATATCCATTGCCTCTTATTGCTTTCAAAAATTTCCTCGTGTCAAGATAGAACAACAGGAGTGTTGTGTCAATTTTTGGGATTTTTAGGGGTTCGTTTGGATATTTTTATGAATTAAATGAGTTTTCAATGCATTTATGTGCATAATTCAAATTTGAAGTACATGCACATGCTCCAGTGCATATAAATTGGTTGAAAAATCAAATATGTGTCATTGGGTCCATTCTTAGGTCCCATACAAGAAATGGGAATGAATTTCAAACACCAAGGCAGCGTTGATTTCCGGCAAAACATTGAGATGCCATGTTTTTAAATTCTAGTAAATCCAAAACTCGTCTGAAATTCATGAAACTTGGCATGCTATCATGGAATGGCAGCGGACATGCTGTGGCATTTTTCGTGTCCATTTTGAGAGAAGGCGCACTCGAATAATGACAGCCAACAAAGGCATTTTGAAAAGATAGCTGCCACTTTAATATCTCAAATGTTTGTAGAATTCAAACCGTGTTTGCTCTTTTAACCATTCACGTGATGCCACGTGTCTTGGTTTCAATGGCTGTAAGAGATGCCGTGCGGACAATTGCTTGACCTTGACTGAACGGGAGGTGTGCGAGCGCAGCTCGATGCGCAGGCTGACCGAGAGGCATGCAAGCTGTCCTCCAATGCTCAGGCTCATCAGGAAGCGTGCGAGCTATACGCTGCGCAGGCTCACTGGGAAGCGAGCCCTTTGACTTCCATGGCCGCCCGCTTTCCTCTCCATTAATGGCGCCCGAGCCGCTGTTTATTACGGGTGGCCTTACTATTCACCTCCCATTCCTCTCCCTCCCGCAGTCCTCCACCAACGCCATGGCGCAGAACGATCATCTGCCACTAGTCTTCAAGTTTGGTGAAGTCGACTCCGAGCCGGAGGAGATAGAAAATAAAGAGGAATGGGGCCTCATGGACATGGTCTAGAACGAGCTGGCCGTAGCGGTTACTGCCCCCACTCCCGTCCAAGATCCCATCCCCACGCCCGCGCGAGCGACCATCCCCGTAGCATTGACGGGCTGGTCGTCGAGCACTATCGCAGAGCTGGAAGCCGAGGGCGTCAGTGAGGTCTCCGCGGACCCGTGCGAGCTCGTGTACATGCCAGCACCAGTGCACGTGCCCGTGCGCGCCCCTCCACCCACCGTGGTGCCGGCCCCTGTGCGTTTGGCTGCACCCTCCGCGCCCGTGCCCATGCGCACGCCCCCCTTCAGTGGCATGGGACGCTGCCGTCGACCGCTACCTCTCAGCGACGCCAGTTTCCGTCCTCCCGCGCCCCACTCATCGATCGCGCGACGACATGATGTTTTATTTACAAGTGAAGAACATTTTGTGCTCCCTTGAAGACTTCAACAATGGCGTCCCAGAGGACGACAACAACGGCGCAGCACGCTGTCGGATTTCTGGTTCCAGCAGACCCTTGAGGTTCGAACACTGGGGTGCGCGCGGAGATTCAACCCTCTACTGGCTCGCTCCTCGCGGAATCACTAGGACCTAAACTACCAAACTGAACAGCACAGGAGACACAAGATTTATACTGGTTCAGGCCACCATTGTGGTGTAATACCCTACTCCAGTGTGTGGTGTGGTGGATTGCCTCTTGGGCTGATGAGGAACCATACAAAGGCAGAACAGCCTCGCGAGGGTCTGTTCTTGGCTGGCGCGATGAACTGCTAGGGGGAGTTCAGTCGCCTCTCTCTCTCTCTCTATGTCTTCCTATCCTTGTTCTCTCGATCTGGTCTCTCTCCTCTCCCCCGGGGGTGGCTAGTCCTATTTATAGGCAAAGACCCTGGGCCTCTTCCCAAATATTGAGCGGGAAGGGCGCCAACAATTGGCCATTTTGAAGGGGAACAACGGGTACACTTATCCTGACTAAAGTTGGTCCTCGCTTGTCAAAGGCTCCGGTGATGACGCCGACTTGGGCTCCACAATGACCTCCTTCCGGCCGTTGGGCTGGTCTTGGTCTTGTTGCACCGAAATGGACGCCTTTGCTTGATGCTCTCGCCTATGCTTGCTCCCTTTGCACCAAAAAGGAAAGGAGGACACTGCGCGGGCTGGCGCCCGACTGGCGCCCTTGGTCATCATGGCTTGCATCATGGGCACCTGGCGAGGTACCCTGCCTTGAACTCTCCGCCTCCTCATGAGCCTGCCTGATGAGGCCGTGCCTGAGGAAGCTCCTTGTCGTCCGCCCCGCGAGGCTTGGCCCCTCGCGAGGGTCTTGAGCTTGCGTTGATGGATATGGGCTGTGCTGGGCCTCCTTTAAGCCACGCTGCAGGCCGCAGGCAGGCAAGTCTGGGGACCCCCATTCCCAGAACATCGACAGTAGCCCCCGTGCCCACGGCGCGCCCGAACTCGGCTGAGCTGAGAGGAGAAAGGGCAAGTGCGAAGCGTCGCGGGCCCTAAAAGCCTACGGCCTTGGGCGCCGCGTGGCGGTTGATTGGACGGGGGCGACTCCGCTTCCCCACGACGCCTTGGTAACCGCACGGATTCGACAGGTCCCTGCATGCCAAGCGGGTCATGATTACCTGCGATCGTGGAGGTCGACGGTTGGCCTTCGCCGGCTATTAGTAAGGAATGGCATGCGCCCTTCCAGCCTATCCCCTCTTGCTTCCCCTTCTTCTCCATGGCTCCACCAAGGAAGTTCTTGGCCACCGAGAAAGGGAAGGCCCGCCAGGCCGAGTCTTCCTCTCCCCCTCCCAAGCGTAGTCGAGGTCGCCCTCGCAAGCATCCCGTGGCCTCCACGGCGGTCCTCCGTGGTCGCGGAGGTGGCTCTCAGCGTGGCGACGAGCGGCTGGCCATGGTCGGCGGGCGTGCCCCGGCCGTGCGACCCCCGAGGCCGCGCCTCCACGCTGCGGAGGTGCTGCCGGAGTTCATGGTGTGGGCGGTAGAGCCGTCCGGCGCCCGGCTTCAGCTCCCTTGCTTCCTCCTGGGTGAGCTCCCAGATGGCGCCCTGGGTGGCCTCTGGCTCTAGGCGGATGGCTACTGCAGCCGGGCTTCGTGGGCTTCTCTGGAGGTCTCTGCTACAGGGAACCTGTTCCTGACCCGCGGCTGGCAGACGTTTGCTCGCGCGCGTGGTCTCCGCCGCCGGTGCTCCCTGCACTTCAAGTACGACGGCGACGCCACCCTCTACGTGAGGGTGTTTGGGGAAGATGGTCGCCGCATGGGGTGCTGCCCTGAAGACGACGACCACGGCCGGGGACTCAGCCCCGGTGTGGACGGAGAGGGCAGCGCGTGGGCGGCTGGCAATGTCCGTGACTCCTCAAGCTTCACCAGCTCTTCTTCGGGCAGTGACTCTTCAACCAGCAGCCGCGGCCAGCCTCCATGCCGCCGCGCCTGCTTGGAAGGCGGCAGCGGGTCTGCTCGCCGTCGTGCCCCGGTGAAGCGCGAGAGGGAGTCCGCTTAAGCTCCGGAGGCGGCTCGAGTCTTCCAAGAGGGCCGGCGCGGGACGTGCTTCGCCTGCTTTTGTTCTTTTCCTTTCTTTTCTCCTGCACAAAAAGACAGCAATGTGTGGCCCCGTGGGGGCGCGTTTGGGTTAATGTCGTCAATCATTGTACTGCTTTTGTTATCCTGGTATTGCTCCTTTCCGTTGTATGCCCATTCGCAAGTAATCCCTAGCCTCTGCCGCAGGGGCGACCAACCCGGGCCCTGTATTCACGTCATGATGCCCGTGAGGCATGGTCCGGAGGGGTGCTCCGGTAGTAGACCTGGGCCGTGAAACTTGAGCGATAGGGGCAAGAACGCTCGCGAGGGCTCCCAGGGGTTCCGCCTCGTGAGCCCCCGTGCAAGAGAAATCAAGGCTGGAGAGCGAAAGAAGCCAAAGAACCACAGGTCAAAAAGCAGCGATAATTTTGATAAAAACTCCAAATGGGAATGAACTAGCCAACTGCAGAAAACAAATGAAAAAGCCGCGTCCGGCACCTAGTCTAGTCTTCGACGTCTTCTCACCAACGCGGAGCTAAGTGCTGCCACTGGGCATGGGAGGGAGCCCTAGGGCCTGAGGCCGGCACCCCTGAGACTCCGGGGCGTGTACAGCCCCAACTCATTATTATGTGAGAGTGTCACGGGCGGCGACCTTCACAGGCGTTGGCCTTCTTCACAGGCTCCGGGCCTTTCTTCGGGGAAGCAAGCTTCACGGGCGTTGGCCCTCTTCACAGGCTCCGGGCCTTTCCAAAACGCGACAGCTTCACAGGCATTTGCCTTCTTCACAGGCTCTGGGCCTTTCCAAAAAGATGAGCTTCACAGGCATTCGCCTTCTTCACAGGCTCTGGGCCTTTTCCAAAAAGATGGGCTTCACAGGCATTCGCCTTCTTCACAGGCTCTGGGCCTTTCCAAAAAGATGAGCTTCACAGGCATTCGCCTTCTTCACAGGCTCTGGGCCTTTCCAAAAAAGATGAGCTTCATAGGCATTCGCCTTCTTCACAGGCTCTGGGCCTTTTCCAAAAAGATGAGCTTCACAGGCATTCGCCTTCTTCACAGGCTCTGGGCCTTTTCCAAAAAGATGGGCTTCACAGGCATTCGCCTTCTTCACAGGATCTGGGCCTTTTCAGGGGTAAAACCTCCGGAGGTGCTGGATGTTCCACGCGTTCTGTACAGGTACTCCCTCCTGAGTCTCCAAGTGCACGGAGCCGGGCCTGGAAACATGAACAACC
Organism: Triticum timopheevii; assembly: GCA_963921465.1. Classification (NCBI taxonomy): domain Eukaryota; kingdom Viridiplantae; phylum Streptophyta; class Magnoliopsida; order Poales; family Poaceae; genus Triticum; species Triticum timopheevii. Next base: position 130,137,643 of record OY997271.1, on the reverse strand, counting down.
TTGAACGGGCCCTCCCACATAGGAGAGAGATTATGCAGTCCCTCCCTGGAGAGGACCCGCCAGAGCACGAGGTATCCTACCTCGAGGGTCCTGGGGCGGATGTTGCGGCAGTGGTATCGCCGGAGTGCCTGCTGGTACCTTGCCGCTTGCAGCGCAGCTTCTCGATGACGCTCCTCCTCCAGCACGAGGTCCATCCCCCGTATGGCGTCCTGCAGCGTCTCATCGAACACCGGGACCCGCGCGGATCGACGCCTGACCTCGTGAGGGAGGACTGCTTCGGCTCCGTAGACCAGGAAGAAGGGGGTCTCTCCAGTCGTCTTGGTCGCGGTTGTGCGGATGGACCATAACACGGACTGAAGCTCGTCATACCAGCCTCTGCTGCAGGCCTCCAGTTTCTTATTGAATGTCCTGGTCTTGAGGCCCCTTAGGACCTCCGTGTTGGCCCGCTCGGCCTGGCCGTTGCTTCGGGGGTGCGCCACCGATGCGTAGCATATCTGCGTCCCAAGGTTAGCACAATATGTTTTGAAAAGGTTACTGGTGAATTGCGAACCGTTGTCGGTGATGATGCGGTTCGGCACTCTGAACCGGCTCACGATGCCCTTGATAAACTTGACCGCAGAACCAGCAGGGATGGTGCGGACGACCTCGACTTCGGCCCACTTGGTGAACTTGTCCACGACAACGTAGAGGTAGCGGTAGCCCCCTGTCGCCTGAGGTAAAGGGCCCAGGATGTCCAGCCCCCAGACCGCGAACGGCCAAGTGAGGGGGATGGTTTGCAGACCTCCTGCCGGCTGGTGGATCTGCTTGGCATGGAATTGGCAGGCCTCGCTAGCCTTCACAAGCTCAACAACGTCATTGAGCGCAGTGGGCCAATAGAAACAGCTGCGGAACGCCTTGCCGATGAGGGTCCGTGACGACGAATGATGCCCACAGTATCCATCGTGTATATCTGCCAGCAGTCCTTTCCCTTGTTCCCTGGTGATGCAGCGCAGGGACACATCGTTCGGTCGTTTTTGGTAGAGCTCTCCATCCATGATGCAGTATGTTGTGGATTGCCGCGCCACACACTCTGCTTCCTCCTCCTTCTCCGGCAGGGTCCCTTCCATTAAGTAACTCCTGAGCTCTGTGATCCAGCACCCCTCTTGAGGTTCCATCGTCAGGAGCAGGCGTGCTCCTGAGGCCGGGCCACAGGCTGGGGCTCCCGAGGCAGGTGGCTGAGGGAGCTCCACCCGAGGCTGTGCTGTGCTTGACAATGGTGGCAGGGCTGAAGGCTTGAAGAGCCGTTCCTCAAAGACGCACGGCTCCTGGGGCAACCTCTTGGAGGCTCGTTTGGCGATATCGTCGGCCTCTTGATTAGTGCCGCGGGGCACATGCTGCAGCTCCAACCCCCAGAACTATTTCTCCATCCTGCGGACCTCCGCAAGGTAGGCCTCCATGTGCTCATCTCTTGGCTCGTACACCTTGTTGGAGAAATTGACGAGGAGCTGCGAATCACCATTGATAGTAAGACGCTTCACTCCCAGGGCAGTGGCGGCCTTCAGGCCCGCTATCAGTCCCTCGTACTCTGCTATATTGTTGGAGACCTTCTCGCCCTGCTGGAAACAGAGCTGCACGGCGTAGTAGAGCTTGTCCTGAGCGGGAGATATCAGCACCGCCCCAGCTCTAGCTTCCTACCTGAGAACGCTCCGTCAAAGTACATGACCCAGCCCTCTGGCGCTTCGCTCCCTGGGGAGAGGGATCGATCCTCTCCGTCCCTGAGGCCCGGTGCCTTTGTCCATTCGGCCAGGAAATCTGCCAGCGCGGCCCCCTTGATGACTCTGGTCGTGCTGTATTCGAGCTGGAATGCTTGCAGTTCAATGTTCCACTCGGCGACCCTTCTGGCTGAGTTGGGGCTCCTGAGCACCCTCTCCAAGGGGTATGCCGAGACAACCTTGACTGGATGACCCTGGAAATAGTGCTACAGCTTGCGCGAAGCCACCAGTAGCGCGAGGAGGAGCTTCTGTGGCATGGGGTACCGCGCCCTCGCATCCCGTAACACTGTGCTGACAAAGTACACCGGGTGCTCGACGAGGTTAGGGGCGTCAGTGCCGGTGGCATCCTCCGGAAGCCGTGGTGCCTCCTGAGGTGGCGGAGCCTACAGAAGCTGGGTGCCTGGAAGGAGGGCCTCTTCCGCCCCTGGTGCACTCTGCTGTGACGGCAGATCTTGTTCAGTCGTGGTGGTGGCTTCTGCGAGTTCCTTTTGATTCAGCCTTGCCTTGGCTCAGGTGGCTGCCGTGGTCTTGGCCCGACGCTCCTCTCTAACTGCCACCAGGGCTGCGCTAGCGGAGTAGGGAGTGGCGGCGAGGTAGAGTACCAAGGGCTTCTGAGGGCGCGGGGCCACCATCACTGGAGGGCTGGTTAGGTACCTCTTGAGATCTTGGAACGCCTTGTCGGCCTCTTCAGTCCATTCGAAGGGCCCCTTTTTCTTCATCAGCTGGAAGAAAGGCAGCGCCCGCTCCCCCAATCGGGAGATGAAACGCCCCAGCGCCGTCACGCGCCCCGTGAGCTTCTGCATTTCCCTGAGGGTCTTTGGTGGGCTCATGTCCTCAACTGCCTTGACCTTTTCTGGGTTGTCCTCAATGCCTCGGTGGGATACGAGGAAACCCAGGAGCTTGCCCGAGGGAACTCCAAACACACACTTCTCCGGGTTGAGTCGCAGGCTCACTGCGTTGAGGCTTGCGAAGGTATCCTCCAGGTCTTGTATCAGGGTCTTGGCCTCGCGAGACTTCACTACGATGTCGTCGACGTAAGCCTCCACATTCTTCCCGAGCTGCGGGCCCAAGGTGATGTGCATGAGCCGCTGGAAGGTTGCCCCCGCGTTGCGCAGTCCAAATGGCATGCATGTATAGCAGTACACCCCACACGGGGTTAGGAAGGCCGTCTTCTCCACGTCTTCCACCGCCATCTTGATCTGGTGATACCCGGAGAAGGCATCCAAGAAGCATAGCAGGTCACACTCGGCGGTGGAATCGACGATCTGGTCGATGCGAGGGAGCGGGAACGGATCTTGCGGGCATGCTTTGTTGAGGTTGGTGAAGTCGACACACATATGTTCCTTTCCTCCCTTCTTTGGCACAACCATGGGGTTGGCCAGCCAATCCGGGTATCGGACCTCGCGAATAACCCCTGCGGCTTCTAGCTTGCGGGTCTCTTGGACGATGAAGGCCTACTTTTTAGTGGACTGCCTCCTCGCCTTCTGCTTCACAGGACGCACGTTGGGACACACGTTGAGGTGGTGCTCAATTACGCCCCGTGGGATCCCTGCCAGCTGATCGGGCTCCCAGGCGAACACCTTCTTGTTTGCATGCAGGAACTTGACCAGGGCTTCCTCCTGCTCGGGCTCGAGGTTGGCGCCTATGGTGAAAGTGGCGTTAGTGGACCCGTCCTCGTCGACAGGTATCTGCTTGGTCTCCGCCTTGTCTTGGGTGAACAACTGGTTCTTCTTGGTGGGCGCAGCCCCCTTGGGCTTGGGGGTTTCCGCATTGGTGGGCCGCACCGCCGCCGCCGTCTTGAGGGCGAGCTTGAGCACTCACGGCGCACCTTCGGTGTCCCCGGGCACGGTGAGGACGTCGTTGCTCCCGGGCATCTTCATGAGGTTGTACCCCGGGTGAGTCGTGGCCATGAATTTGGCCAATGTTGGATAGCCAAGGATGGCATTGTAGGGGAGGCCGATGGGGGCAATGCCGAAGTTTACCAGCTCCGTGCGGAAGTTGTCGTAGGTGCCGAAGGTCACCGGAAGCCGGATTTGTCCCAAGGAGCTGGACGACCTGCCTCCTACGCCCGAGAAAGGCCGGCTGGGCCGCAGCCACTCCCGGGGTTGGCAGAGGAGGTTGAAGGCCTCAACCGAGAGTACGTTGAGGCCCGTGCCACCATCGATGAGGGTCCTGGTGACGGCCACCTGGCAGATGGTGGGTGTGCAGAGCATGGGGAGCGCACTCGAGCCGGCCGAGTTGGTGGGGTGGTCCCCAGAGTCGAAGGTCAGCCCGGCCGACGGCTCCGTCCGGCCCAAGGGAGCCCCCTGCCGCGTGGCGGCGGCGCCGACCCGGCGGGCGAATGGCTTGACGTGGCGGCTAGAGGGCGGCGCCTGTGAGCCGCCCAGGAGGGCCGCGACGACCGAAGGAGCCGGCGCGACGGGGTGGGTGATGAAGAAGCTGCGCGGCTCCTCCCGAGAGGTTGCTGGGGAGCGCAGGGGCGATGCTTGCTGCCCGTCCCCCGCCGGGCCGGTGGCGGTGTTGACGGCGGGCGACGGGGAACGACGAGGGCGCCCGCCAGCGGGAGCCATCTGGGCGACATGGGAAGCGAGGGTGGCTCGGCGCTCGGCGCGAGCCCGACGAGCGTCAGACATGGACGCGATGGTCGGAGAAGAGAGACGATGGAAGGCAAATTCCGGCGCACCCCTACCTGGCACGCCAAATGTTGGATTTCGGGTTCCGGCAGACCCTTGAGGTTCGAACACTGGGGTGCGCGCGGAGATTCAACCCTCTACTGGCTCGCTCCTCGCTGAATCACTAGGACCTAAACTACCAAACTGAACAGCACAGGAGACACAAGATTTATACTGGTTCAGGCCACCATTGTGGTGTAATACCCTTCTCCAGTGTGTGGTGTGGTGGATTGCCTCTTGGGCTGATGAGGAACCATACAAAGGGAGAACAGCCTCGCGAGGGTCTGTTCTTGGCTGGCGCGATGAACTGCTAGGGGGAGTTCAGTCGCCTCTCTCTCTCTCTCTCTCTCTCTCTCTCTCTCTATGTCTTCCTATCCTTGTTCTCTTGATCTGGTCTCTCTCCTCTCCCCCGGGGGTGGCTAGTCCTATTTATAGGCAAAGGCCCTGGGCCTCTTCCCAAATAATGAGCGGGAAGGGCGCCAACAATTGGCCATTTTGAAGGGGAACAGCGGGTACACTTATCCTGACTAAAGTTGGTCCTCGCCTGTCAAAGGCTCCGGTGATGATGTCGGCTTGGGCTCCACAATGACCTCCTTCCGGCCGTTGGGCTGGTCTTGGTCTTATTGCACCGAAATGGACGCCTTTGCTTGATGCTCTTGCCTGTGCTTGCTCCCTTTGCACCAAAGAGGAAAGGAGGACACTGCGCGGGCTGGCGCCCGACTGGCGCCCTTGGTCGTCATGGCTTGCATCATGGGCACATCGCGAGGTACCCTGCCTTGAACTCTCCGCCTCCTCATGAGCCTGCCTGATGAGGCCGTGCCTGAGGAAGCTCCTTGTCGTTCGCCCCACGAGGCTTGGCCCCTCGCGAGGGTCTTGAGCTTGCGTTGATGGAGATGGGCTGTGCTGGGCCTCCTTTAAGCCACGCCGCAGGCCGCAGGCAGGCAAGTCTGGGGACCCCCGTTTCCAGAACGCCGAAACACGCCGCCTCTGCTGCTGCCGGAAATAGTTTTTTTGGGGTTTAATACTGTATCTCGAATTCTCGATCATATGAATATAAATATGCAGTGTGACTGAATGAAAGATACGGTTTGAACGAACTTGCGTTTTTCTCTCTTAATGTACAGACTTATAAAACGATTTTCTTTTTAAAAACGTCAATGATTTTATAATATAAAACACTCATCCCAAACGTTTTAGTTAGAACACCTGGATGCCAACCGACAGCTTCCCCAGGAAGCCAAGGGAAAATGTGCAAAGAAGGATTTCTGCATCCCTTCAACGCAAACGGTTGTTTTGCACGACCCATGTGCAACCACCTACAAACAATTGGGTAAGATTTGCATATCTGTCATTTTGGGTATGTTGCCATTTGTCAAACTGGAAAGATTGACATTTGTTTATCTAGTAACATTGCCATTTGTCAACCTTGTAACACTGCGATTTGTCAAAATATGCAGCTAAAAATCACTAGCACTATCGAATTTTTGCAACTAAAATCACTATCACTATTCATATGGACACCACTAGCAGGCGTGAGTTGATGGACGCATATGCAAATGTACCATTGATTACATACAACAAGTCATCATCCCACAACAACAACGATGATACATGTTAGATTATAGATCATATCCAACAAAACATTCTAGTAAGGTTTTTCTCACACAACAAATAACAAAGCGATGAAATAAACTTCAGCTCAACCACTCATCGGTGTTGGAAACGCTTGCTTTGAACCAGAAGTGATTCTCTGGGAAGGTCCAGCTACTGTCAATCTCGAGACCAATGCGGGACTGATCATCCAGGCTAGAGTGGCCTATGTCAGGACCCATATTGGGATGGTAGGGAAGCATAGCAATGTCCGAGGTATAGATAAAGTTGCTTCTCATAAATTGTAGTAACATTGTGTCAACAGCACCTGGACCGCCTTCCACAATCATTGGATAGTTTTGTCCAAGGAAGAGCGAGTTTCCTCCAAGACTTTCAATACTGAACCAGGGAGAAGGTGTTGGCGCTAGTGTTAGGAGACGTAGCAGAAATTCAAAATTTTCTAGGCATCACCAAGATCAATCTATGGAGCAACTAGCAACGAGAGAGAGGGGAGTGCATCTTCATACCCTTGAAGATCATGATGCGGAAGCGTTGCAAGAACGCGGTCGGTGGAGTCGTACACGAAGCGATTCAGATCGCGGCCGAATCCGATCTAAGCACCGAACAATGGTGCCTCCGCGTTCAACACACGTGCAGCCAGGTGACGTCTCCCGTGCCTTGATCTAGCAAGGAGAGAAGGAGAGGTTGAGGAAGACTCCGTCCAGCAGCAGCACAATGGCATGGTGATGATGGACGAGCGTGGAACTCTAGCAGGGCTTCGCCACGCACTACGAGAGACGAGGAGGGAGAGGTGTAGGGCTGCGCCAAGAGAGAGGGAGACTCGTGTTCTTGGCAGCCCCCAAAACCCCACTATATATAGGAGGAGGGGAGGAGGGTGCGCCCCCTCTAGGGTTCCCACCCCTAGGGGGGCGACAGCCCTAGATGGGATGGAGGGGGTGATAACCCGCAAGTATACAGGATCGCAATAGTTTTCGATAAGTAAGAGTGTCGAACCCAACGAGGAGCTAAAGGTAGAATAAATATTCCCTCAAGTTCTATCGACCACCGATACAGCTCTACGCACGCTTGACATTCGCTTTACCTAGAACAAGTACGAAACTAGAAATACTTTGTAGGCGAGATAGGCTAGTCTTGCAAGATAATCAAGAACACGTAAATAAAAAGTAGGGGCTGTTTAGATAAAGATGCAACTAAAGTAAGTATTAGTAGAGAGCTTTTTGTTACGAGAAAGTTATTTTTCCAAGGCAATCGATAACTAGACCGGTAATCACTGTTGCAATTCTATTTGAGGGAGAGGCATAAGCTAACATACTTTCTCTACTTGGATCATATGCACTTATGATTGGAACTCTAGCAAGCATCCGCAAATACTAAAGATTCATTAAGGTAAAACCCAACCATAGCATTAAAGTATCAAGTCCCCTTTTATCCCATACGCAAACAACCTACTTACTCGGGTCTGTGCTTCTGTTCACTCACGCCACCCACCATAAGCAAATCATAAACATATTGCAAACCCTACAGCGGGAATCCCTCACGCTTGCGCGACATGGAGGGCACAATAGGACAGCACCAATAATAAAACAAGCAACTCAAACCAATCACAATCATCAATTAACCCATAGGACAAAACGGATCTACTCAAACATCATAAAATAGCCATACATCATTGGGGAATAATATATAGCATTGAGCACCATGTTTAAGTAGATTACAGCGGGTAAGAGAGAGGTTACACCGCTGCATAGAGGGAGGAAGAGTTGGTGATGAAGGCGGTGAAGTTGTTGGTGAAGATCCCGGTGATGATGATGGCCCCTGGCGGCGTTCCGGCGCCACCAGAAGCAAGGGGGAGAGAGAGCCCCTTCTTATTCTTCTTCCTTGACCTTCTCCCTAGATGGGAGAAGGGTTTCCCCTCTGGTCCTTGGCTCCCATGGCGTGGGAGGAGTGAGAGCCCCTCCGAGATTGGATCTATCTCTCTGTTTCTGCGTTCTCAGATTCTACCCCTTCACCGTTTCCTTTATATCTAGAGATCCGTAACTCCGATTGGGGTGAATCTTTCACCCAGGTCTTTCCCATAAAATTATCTTTCTTGCGCCAAAAGAAGAGCGTCAACCGCCTTACAGGTGGCCCACGAGAGTCTAGGGTGCGCCTGGGGGAGGGCGCGCCCCCCTGTCTCGTGGCCACCCCGGACACCGTTTCGCGTTGATTTTACTTCCCAAAAATCATAAATATTCCAAAAAAAATCTCCGTCCCTTTTTATCCCGTTTGGACTCCGTTTGATATTGGGTTTCTGCGAAACAAAAAACATGCAACAGACAGGAACTGGCACTGGGCACTGGTTCAATATGTTAGTCCCAAAAATAGTATAAAAAGTTGCCAAAAGTATATGAAAGTTGAAGAATATTGGCATGGAACAATCAAAAATTATAGATACGACGGAGACGTATCAGCATCCCCAAGCTTAATTCCTGCTCGTCCTCGAGTAGGTAAATGATAAAAAAAGATAATTTTTGATGTAGAATGCTACCTAGCATAATCTTGATCATATGTCTAATCATGGCATGAATATTAAGACACGAGTGATTCAAAGAAATAGTCTATCATTTGACATAAAAACAATAATACTTCGAGCGTACCAATAAAGTAATCATGTCTTTTCAAAACAACATGGCCAAAGAAAGTTATCCCTACAAAATCATATAGTCTGGCTGTTGCTCTATCTTCATCACACAAAGTATTTAATCATGCACAACCCCGATGACAAGCCAAGCTATTGTTTCATACTTTAATAATCTCAAACTTTTTCAACTTTCACGCAATACATGAGCGTGAGCCATGGATATAGCACTATAGGTGGAATAGAATATGATGGTGGGGTTTATGTGGAGAAGACAAAAAAGGAGAAAGTCTCACATCGACTAGGCGTATCAACGGGCTATGGAGATGCCCATCAATAGATATCAATGTGAGTGAGTAGGGATTGCCATGCAACGGATGCACTAGAGATATAAGTGTATGAAAGCTCAAACTGAAAACTAAGTTGGTGTGCATCCAACTTGCTTGCTCATGAAGACCTCGGGCATTTGAGGAAGCCCATCATCGGAATATACAAGCCAAGTTCTTTAATGAAAATTCCCACTAGTATATGAAAGTGAAAGCATAGGAGACTCTCTCTATGAAGAACATGGTGCTACTCTGAAGCACAAATGTGGTAAAAGGATAGTAACATTGCCCCTTCTCTCTTTTTCTCTCCTTTTTTCTTTTATTTTTCATTTTTTTTTATTTTTTCTTTCTTTTTGGTGGGCTTCTTTGGCCTCTTTTTTTATTTGTGCTTCTTTGGCCTCTTTTATTTTTCATAAAGTCCGGAGTCTCATCCCGACTTGTGGGGGAATCATAGTCTCCATCATCCTTTCCTCACTGGGCAATGCTCTAATAATGATGATCATAACACTTTTATTCACTTACAACTCAATATCTAGAACAAAGATATGACTCTATATGAATGCTTCCGGTGGTGTACCGGGATGTACAATGATCTAGTATAGCAATGACATCAAAAAACGGACAAGCCATGAAAACATCATGCTAGCAATCTTACGATCATGCAAAGCAATATGACAATGAATGCTCAAGTCATGTATATGATGATGATGGAAGTTGCATGGAAATATATCTCGGAATGGCTATGGAAATGCCATGATAGGTAGGTATGGTGGCTGTTTTGAGGAAGATATAAGGAGGCTTATGTGTGATAGAGCGTATCGTGTCACGGGGTTTGGATGCACCGACGAAGTTTGCACCAACTCTCGAGGTGAGAAAGGGCAATGCACAGTACCGAAGAGGCTAGCAATGATGGAAGGGTGAGAGTGCATATAATCCATGGACTCAACATTAGTAAAGAACTCATATACTTATTGCAAAAATCTACAAGCCATTGAAAACAAAATACTATGCGCATGCTCCTAGGGGGATAGATTGGTAGGAAAAGACCATCGCTCGTCCCCGACCGCCACTCATAAGGAAGACAATCAATAAATAAAATTGTGCTCCAACTTCATCACAAAGCGGTTCACCATATGTGCATGCTACGGGAATCACAAACCTAAACACAAGTATTTCTACTAATCCACAACCACCCACTAGCATGACTCTAATATCACCACCTTTATATCGCAAAACTATTGCAAGGAATCAAACATATCATATTCAGCGATCTACAAGTTTATATAGGATTTTATGACTAACCATGTGAATGACCAATTCCTGTCATCTCTCTAAATAGATATAAGTGAAGCAAGAGAGTTTAATACTTTCTACAAAAGATATGCCCACGCTCTAACAAATATAAGTGAAGCAAAAGAGCATTCTACAAATGGCGGTTTCTATGTGAAGAGAAACAGGCAATCCAGACTTCAAATGATATAAGCGAAGCACATGAAGCATTCTATAAAGCCATACTCAAAAGATTTAAGTGAAGTGCAATGAGCATTCTATAAATCAACCAAGGGCTATCTCATACCAGCATGGTGCATAAAATAAAAGTTAAAACTAAATGCAAAAGACGCTCCAAGACTTGCACATAATGCATAAACGAAACGAATACGAAAACATACCGATACTTGTTGAAGAAAGAGGGGATGCCTTCCGGGGCATCCCCAAGCTTAAACGCTTGAGTCTCCTTGAATATTTACTTGGGGTGCCTCGGGCATCCCCAAGCTTGAGCTCTTGCCTCTCCTCCTTTTCCTCATATCGAGACCTCCTCGTTTAGACACTTCATCCACACAAAACTTCAACAGAAAACTCGGTAAGATCCGTTAGTATAATAAAGCAAATCACTACTCTAAGTACTGTTGCAAACCAATTCAAATTTTGTTTTTGCATTGTGTCTACTGTAATATAGCTTTTACATGGCTTAATCCACTGATATAAATTGATAGATTCATCAAAACAAGCAAACTATGCATCAAAAACAGAATATGTCAAAAACAGAACAGTCTGTAGCAATCTGAACATCCACCATACTTCTAGTACCCCAAAAATTCTACAAAAATTAGAATAATAAAAAAGTTGTATATCAAGATAGTGCAAAAGGAATCAGAACCAGTTGACGTTCCAGTTAAAAAATGTAAAATCGTGCACTACAGCCAAAGTTTCTGTCCTGCACCGTACAAACCAACAAGCATTGTAAACATCCTAAAGGCAAACCTTAGCACATTATTTTTATAATACAATGGAATTTTACAAGGGGATAATTATTTTTGTTGAAAAGTTTCTGTAATCAAGATTCACAAAGTTTCCGTGAGCATGAACAAAGTTCAAGGAGCTCTCCCACTTCAACAATGCTTGTCTTTCTCACTTTCACTTTCCTTTTTGAAAAGTTTTTAGGTTCCCCTCTTTATATTTTTGTTTTTAAACTATATAAAAGCACTCAACAGAAATAAATGACTCTCTAAAACTTCCGGGTTGTCTCCCTGGCAGCGCTTTCTTTAAAGCCATTAAGCTAGGCATTTAGTGCTCAAGTAATGGATCCACCCGGATCCCAAGGTATATCAAAGCCAATTTTAATTAACAATGATTTGTAATTTAGTAGTGAGCACAAAGTAACATATATCAAGCAATGACGAAGTCTAACTCTCTTCCTATGCATCGGCATGTCATAAAATAACAATTCATGCACACCAAGTAAAGGCCAATGCATAGCATAAACAGTTTCTTGCAATTTCATTGTGTTGGAAACATAAAGAGGCGGAGATGTAGTTCCTCTCTCATAATAATTGCAAGTAGGAGCAGCAAGCACATGCATATTATATATATTAAAATCATCATGTAAAGTAGTAAAACACAACCCATCAATATAATCCTTACTAAGCACAAACTTCTCCGATATACTGTAGTTTGGAGAATTCAAAAAGATAATAGGATTATCATGCGTGGGTGCAATAGCAACAATTTCATTTTTAACATAGGGAACTATAGCAAGTTCATCTCCATAAGCATAATTCATATTGGCATCTTGGCCACAAGCATAGCAAGCATCATCAAAAAGGGATATTTCAAACAAATTCAAGGGATCATAGCAATCATCCTTCGGTAAGCACGAAGGGGAGTTAAATAATGTATGAGTTGGAGGGTTACTCTCATTAGAAGGTGGGCACGGGTAGCTAATCCGCTCTTCCTCCTTTTGTTCTTTGCTCTCCTCATCATCTTTTTCATCCAATGAGCTCACTGTTTCATCAATTTCTTCTTCCATAGCTTCCTGCAAAATATTAGTCTCGTCTTGGACAGCGTTGACTTTCTTCATAAAAGAATTAATATAGTAATTGTATTCATAATTTTCATAGCAGTATCCAAGTATAGCAAGATTTTCCGGCCTATAACCATCATCATCAAAAGCTTCATACTTTTCAAACAAAGCTTCAATATCATAGGCAGCCTTAAAAGCAACAGATTCTTCTATTTGTTCCACATCATAGTAATCATATATACCATTAGCATAAGAAGCTAAGGTTTCATTATCGTTAAATTTGCATGAAAAGGGGAGGTATGGAGCCTCCATCCTAGAGCAACAAGTAATATCATATCTCAAGCATAGATCCCAGGCATACCAACGCAACATAATAAATTGATCCCATAATAGTTTCCCCTTTTGTGTCGAGCGATAATCCCTAAAGTATTCACGTTGATCCAACGTGTCTCCCATTATAAAGTTGAATGGGGTTTTCTCAGGATTATCAAAGTAGTATATAATATCTCTCGCATAATGAGAATCGAGGGTTTTAGGAATTACCCCATCTACATGAGTAGCAAGTACATCTAATTTTTTGGGTTTTTTGCGTTCCATATCCATAACTAAAGATAGAGAACAAGTTTAGAGCAGCAAATAAAAATTACTTAGTGATAAAGCAAACAAGCACACACGAGAATATTCACCCCACGCTATGACTCCCTGGCAACGGCGCCTGAAAAAGGTCTTGATAACCCGCAAGTATACGGGATCGCAACAGTTTTCGACAAGTAAGTGTGTCAAACCCAACGGGGAGCTAAAGGTAGAATAAATATTCCCTCAAGTTCTATCGACCACCGATACAACTCTACGCACACTTGACGTTCGCTTTACCTAGAACAAGTATGAAACTAGAAATACTTTGTAGGCGAGATAGGCTAGGCTTGCAAGATAATAAAGAACACGTAAATAAAAAGTAGGGGCTGTTTAGATAAAGATGCAACTAAAGTAAGTATTAGTACAGAGCTTTTTGTTACGAGAAAGTTATTTGTCCAAGGCAATCGATAACTAGACCGGTAATCACTGTTGCAATTCTGTTTGAGGGAGAGGCATAAGCTAACATACTTTCTCTACTTGGATCATATGCACTTATGATTGTAACTCTAGCAAGCATCCGCAAATACTAAAGATTCATTAAGGTAAAATCCAACCATAGCATTAAAGTATCAAGTCCCCTTTTATCCCATACGCAAACAACCTACTTACTCGGGTCTGTGCTTCTGTTCACTCACGCCACCCACCATAAGCAAATCATAAACATATTGCAAACCCTACAGCGGGAATCCCTCACGCTGGCGCGACACGGAGGGCACAATAGGACAGCACCAATAATAAAACATGCAACTCAAATCAATCACGATCATCAATTAACCCATAGGACAAAATGGATCTACTCAAACATCATAAGATAGCCATACATCATTGGGGAATAATATATAACGTCGAGCACCATGTTTAAGTAGAGATTACAGCGGGTAAGAGAGAGGTTACACCGCTGCATAGAGGGAGGAAGAGTTGGTGATGAAGGCGGTGAAGTTGTTGGTGAAGATCGCGGTGATGATGATGGCCCCTGGCGGCGTTCCGGCGCCACCGGAAGCAAGGGGGAGAGAGCCCCCCTTCTTCTTCTTCTTCTTCCTTGACCTTCTCCCTAGATGGGAGAAGGGTTTCCCCTCTGGTCCTTGGCTCCCATGGGGTGGGAGGGGTGAGAGCCCCTTCGAGATTGGATCTATCTCTCTGTTTCTGCTTTCTCAGATTCTACCCCTTCAACATTTCCTTTATATCTGGAGATCCGTAACTCCGATTGGGGTGAATCTTTCGCCCAGATCTTTCTCATAAAATTATCTTTCTTGCGCCAAAAGAAGAGCGTCAACCGCCTTACAGGTGGCCCACGAGAGTCCAGGGCGCGCCCAGGGGGGAGGGCGCGCCCCACTGTCTCGTGGCCACCCCGGACACTGTTTCGCGTTGATTTTACTTCCCAAAAATCATAAATATTCCAAAAAAATCTCCATCCGTTTTTATCCCGTTTGGACTCCGTTTGATATTGGGTTTCTACGAAACAAAAAACATGCAACAGACAGGAACTGGCACTGGTCACTGGATCAATATGTTAGTTCGAAAAGTCATATAAAAAGTTGCCAAAAGTATATCAAAGTTGAAGAATACTGGCATGGAACAATCAAAAATAATAGATACGACGGAGACGTATCAGGGGGAGGACAAGAGGGGGAGGGAGGGGGCGCGCCCTAGGGTGGGCCTTAGGCCCATCTGCGCCTAGGGTTTCCCTTCTCTCCTCTTTGCTGCGCCTCGGGCCTTGGTGGGAGGCGCACCAGCCCACTCAGGGGCTGGTCCCTTCCCACTCTTGGCCCATGCAAGCCTCCGGGACTGGTGGCCCCTCCCGGTGGACCCCTGGAACCCTTCCGGTGGTCCCGGTACATTACCGGTGACACCCGTAATACTTCCGGTGATCAAAACCCCACTTCTTATATATTATTCTTTACCTTCGGACCATTCCGGAACTCCTCGTGACGTACGAGATCTCATCTGGGACTCCGAACAACATTCGGTAACCACATACAAAACTTCCCTATAACCCTACCATCATCGAACCTTAAGTGTGTAGACCCTATGGGTTCAGGAGACATGTAGACATGACCGAGACATCTCTCCGGTCAATAACCAACAGCGGGATCTAGATACCCATGTTGTCTCCCACATGTTCCACGATGATCTCATCGGATGAACCACGATGTCGGGGATTCAAGCAATCCCGTATACAATTCCCTTTGTCAATCGGTACCTTACTTGCCCGCGATTCGATTGTCGGTATCCCAATACCTCGTTCAATCTCGTTACCGGTAAGTCACTTTACTCGTTCCATAATGCATGATCCCATGACTAACTACTTAGTCACATTGAGCTCATTATGATGACGCATTACCGAGTGGGCCCAGAGATACCTCTCCGCCACACGGAGTGACAAATCCCAGTCTCGATTGGTGCCAACCCAACAGACACTTTCGGAGATACCCGTAGTGCACCTTTATAGCCACCCAGTTACGTTGTGACGTTTGGCACACCCAAAGCATTCCTACGGTATCCAGGAGTTGCACAATCTCATGGTCTAAGGAAATGATACTTGACATTAGAAAAGCTTTTAGCAAATGAACTACACGATCTTGTGCTATGCTTAGGATTGGGTCTTGTCCATCACATCATTCTCCTAATGATGTGATCCCGTTATCAATGACATCCAATGTCCATGGTCAGGAAACCATAACCATCTATTGATCAATGAGCTAGTCAACTAAAGGCTCACTAGGGACATATTGTGGTCTATGTATTCACACATGTATTATGGTTTCCAGTGAATACAATTATAGCATGAACAATATACAATTATCATGAACAAGGAAATATAATAATAACCATTTTATTATTGCCTCTAGGGCATATTTCCAACAGTCTCCCACTTGCACTAGAGTCAATAATCTAGTTCAGATCACTATGTGATTGTAATGAATCCAACACCCATTGGTGTTGATCATATCTCGCTTGTGAGAGAGGTTATTAGTCAACGGGTCTGAATCTTTCAGATCCGTGTGTACTTTACAAATCTCTATGTCATCTCCTAGATGCAGCTACCACGCGCTATATGGAACTATTCCAAATAACTGCTCTACTATACGAATCCGGTCTACTACTCAGAGTCATCCAGATTAGTGTCAAAGTTTGCAACGGCGTAACCCTTTACGACGAACTCTTTTACCACCTCCATAATCGAGAAAATTCCTTAGTCCACTAGTTACTAAGGATAACCTTGACCGCTGTCCTATGATCCATTCCTGGATCACACTTGTACCCCTTGACTAACTCATGGCAAGGCACACTTTAGGTGCAGTAAACATCATAGCATATTGTGGAGCCTACGTCTAAAGCATAGGGGACGACCTTCGTCCTTTCTCTCTCTTCTGCCGTGGTCAGGTCTTGAGTCTTACTCAATACTCACACCTTATAACACAGCCAAGAACTCCTTCTTTGCCGATGTATTTTGAACTCCTTCAAAATCTTGTCACGGTGCGTACTCATTTGAAAGTACTATGAAGCGATTTTGATCTATCCTTATAGATCTTGATGCTCAATGTTCAAGTAGCTTAATCCAGGTTTTACATTGAAAAACACTTTTCAAATAACCCTATATGCTTTCCAGAAATTCTACATCATTCCCGATCAACAATATGTCAACAACATGTACTCATCAGAAATGCTATAGTGCTCCCACTCACTTATTTGGAAATACAAGTTTCTCATAAACTTTGTATAAACCCAAAATCTTTGATCATCTCATCAAAGCATATATTCCAACTCCGAGATGCTTACTCCAGTCCTTAGAAGGATTGCTGGAGCTTTGCATCCTTGTTGGCATCTTTTAGGATTGACAAAACCTTCTGGTTGTATCACATACAACCTTTCCTCAAGAAAATCATTGTGGAAACAATGTTTTGACATCCTATCTGCAAGATTTCATAAATAATGCAGGAACTGCTAATATCATTTCAACAGACTCTTAGCATCGCTATGAGTGAGAAAGTCTCATCGTAGTCAACTCCTTGAACTTGTCGGAAAACATCTTAGCGACAAGTCGAGCTTTCTTAATGGTGACACTTACCATCATTGTCCGTCTTCCGTTTTAAAATCCATCTGTACCCAACAACCTTACGACCATCAAGTAGTTCTTCCAAAGTATACACTTTGTTTTATACATGGATCCTCTCTTGGATTTTATGGCCTCGAGCCATTTGTCGAAATCCGGGCCCACCATCGCTTCTCCACAGCTCGTAGGTTCATTGTTGTCTAGCAACATGACCTCCAAGACAGGATTATCGTACCACTCCAAAGCAGTACGCGTCCTTGTCGACCTACGAGGTTTGGTAGTGACTTGATCTGAAGTTTCATGATCACTATCGTCAGCTTCCACTTCAATTGGTGTAGGCGCCATAGGAACAACTTCCTGTGCCCTGCTACAGATTGATTGAAGTGATGGTTCAATAACCTCATCAAGTCTCCACCATCCTCCCACTCAATTCTTTCAAGAGAAACTTTTCCTCGAGAAAGGACCCGTTTCTAGAAACAATCACTTTTGCTTTCGGATCTGAAATAGGAGGTATACCCAACTGTTTTGGGTGTCCTATGAAGATGCATTTATCCGCTTTGGGTTTGAGCTTATCAGGCTAAAACTTTTCCACATAAGCTTCGCTGCCCCAAACTTTTAAGAAATGATAGCTTGGGTTTCTCTAAACCATAGTTCATACGCTGTCATCTCAACGGAATTACGTGGTGCCCTATTTGAAGTGAATGCGGTTGTCTCTAATGCCTAACCCATAAACGATAGTGGTAATTCGATAAGAGACATCATGGTATGCACCATATCCAATAGGGTGCAGCTATGATGTTCGGACACACCATCACACTATGGTGTTCCAGGCGGTATTAGTTGTGGAACAATTTCCACAATGTCTTAGTTGTGTGCCAAACACATAACTCAGACATTCATCTTTATGATCATATCATAGACATTTTATCCTCTTGTCACGATGATCTTCAACTTCACTCTAAAATTGCTTGAACCTTTCAATAATTCAGACTCGTGTTTCATCAAGTAAATATACTCGGAATCTACTCAAATCTTCTGTTAAGTAAGAGCATAAGGATATTCACTGCGTGCCTCAGCACTCATTGGATTGCACACATCAAATGTATTACTTCCAACAAGTTGCTCTCTTGTTTTATCTCACTGAAAAATGAGGCCTTTTAGTCATCTTGCCCATGTGGTATGATTTGCATGTCTCAAGTGATTCAAAATAAAGTGAGTCCAAACGATCCATCTGTATGGAGTTTCTTCATGCATATATACCAATAGACATATGGTTCGCATGTCTCAATCTTTTCAAAACGAGTGAGTCCAAAGATCCATCAACATGGAACTTCTTCATGCGTTTTATACCAGTATGACTCAAATGGCAGTGCCACAAGTATGTGGTACTATCATTACTATCTTATATCTTTTGGTATGAACATGTGTATCACTACGATCGAGATTCAATAAACCATTCATTTTAGGTGCAAGACCGTTGAAGGTATTATTCAAATAAACAGAGTAACCATTATTCTCCTTAAATGAATAACCGTATTGCAATAAACATGATCCAATCATGTCTATGCTCAACGCAAACACCAAATAACAATTATTTAGGTTTAACACCAATCTCGATGGTAGAGGGAGCAGGCGATGCTTGATCACATCAACCTTGGAAACACTTCCAACACACATCATCATCTCACCTTTAGCTAGTCTCTGTTTATTCCGTAGCTCTTTTATTTCGAGTCACTAACACTTAGCAACCGAACCGGTATCTTAATACCCTGGTGCTACTAGGAGTACTAGTAAAGTACACATTTAATACAATGTATAACCAATATACTTCTATCAACCTTGCCAGCCTTCTTATCTACCAAGTATCTAGGGTAGTTCTGCTTCAGTGACCGTTCCCTCATTACAGAAGCACTTAGTCTCGGGTTTGGGTTCAACCCTGGGTTTCTTCACTAGAGCAGCAACTGATTTGTCGTTTCATGAAGTATCCCTTCTTGCCCTTGCCCTTCTTGAAACTAGTGGTTTTACTAACCATCAACAATTGATGCTCCTACTCGATTTCTACTTTCGCGGTGTCAAACATCGCGAATTGCTCCAGGATCATCATGTCTATCCCTGATATGTTATAGTTCATCACGAAGCTCTAATATCTTGGTGGCAGTGACTATGGAGAACCATCACTATCTCATCTGGAAGATTAACTCCCACTCGATTCAAGTGATTGTAGTACTCAGACAATCTAAGCACATGCTCTTTTCTCCCATAGTTTGCAGGTTAAGAAATTTGTCGGAGGTCTCATACCTCTTGAGGTGGGCACGAGCCTGAAATCCTAATTTCAGTTCTTGGAACATCTCATATGTTCTGCGATGTTTCAAAAATGTCTTCGGTGCTTCGATTCTAAACCGTTTAACATTATGCACTGAACTATCACGTAGTCATCAAAACATGTATGTCAGATGTTTGCAACATCCACAAACGACGCTCGAGGTTCAGCACACCGAGCTGTGCATTAAGGACATAAGCCTTCTATGCAGCAATGAGGACAATCCTCAGTATACGGACCCAGCCCGCATAATTGCTACTGTCAACTTTCAACTAAATTTTCTCTAGGAACATATCTTAAAACAGTAGAACTAAAGCGTATGCTACGACATAATTTGCAAAGACCTTTTGACTATGTTCATGATAAGTACGTTCATCTGTTTATTTAATGAACTCCAACTTAGATAGACATCCCTCTAGTCATCTAAGTGATACATGATCCGAGTCAACTAGGCCGTGTCCGATCATCACGTGAGATGGACTAGTCATCATCGGTGAACATATTCATGTTGATCGTATCTACTATACGACTCATGTTCGACCTTTCGGTCTCTTGTGTTCTGAGGCCATGTCTGTACATGCTAGGCTCGTCAAGTCAACCTAAGTATTTCGCGTGTGTAAATCTAGCTTACACCCATTGTATGCGAACGTTAGAATCTATCACACCCGATCATCACGTGGTGCTTCGAAACAACAAACTTTTGCAACGGTGCACAGTTAGGGGGAACACTTTCTTGAAATTTTAGTGAGGGATCATCTTATTTATGCTACCGTCGTTCTAAGCAAATAAGATGTAAACATGACAAACATCACATGCAAATCATAAAGTGACATGATATGGCCAATATCATCTTGCGCCTTTGATCTCTATCTTTGAGGCGCGGCATGATCACCTTCGTCACCGGCATGACACCATGATCTCCATCATCGTGTCTTCATGAAGTTGTCTAGCCAACTATTACTTCTACTACTATGGCTAATGATTAGCAATAAATTAAAGTAATTACATGGCGTTATTCAATGACACGCAAGTCATACAATAAATTAAGACAACTCCTATGGCTCCTGCCGGTTGTCATACTCATCGACATGCAAGTCGTGATTCCTATTACAAGAACATGATCAATCTCATACATCACATATATCATTCATCACATTCTTTTGGCCGTATCACATCACATAGCATACCCTGCAAAAACAAGTTAGACGTCCTCTAATTGTGGTTGCATGTTTTACGTGGCTGCTATGGGTTTCTAGCAAGAACGTTTCTTACCTACGCAAAAGCCACAACGGTGATATGCCAATTGCTATTTACCCTTCATAAGGACCCTTTTCATCAAATCTGATCCGACTAAAGTGGGAGAGACTGGCACCCGCTAGCCACCTTATGCATCAAGTGCATGTCAGTCGGTGGAACCTGTCTCACATAAGAGTACGTGTAAGGTCGGTCCGGGCCACTTCATCCCACAATGCCGCCGAATCAAGATAAGACTAGTAACGGTAAGCATATTGAACAAATCATCGCCCACAACTACTTGTGTTCTACTCGTGCATAGAAACTATGCGTAAACCTGGCTCATGATGCCACTATTAGGAGACGTAGCAGAAATTCAAAATTTTCTACGCATCACCAAGATCAATCTATGGAGTAACTAGCAATGAGAAAGAGGGGAGTGCATCTTCATACCCTTGAAGATCGCGATGCGGAAGCGTTGCAAGAACGCGGTCGGTGGAGTCGTACACGAAGCGATTCAGATCGCGGCCGAATCCGATCTAAGCACCGAACAACGGTGCCTCCGCGTTCAACACATGTGCAGCCCGGTGACGTCTCTCGTGCCTTGATCCAGCAAGGAGAGAAGGAGAGGTTGAGGAAGACTCCGTCCAGCAGCAGCACAACGGCATGGTGGTGATGGAGGAGCGTGGCACTCTAGCAGGGCTTCGCCAAGCACTGCGAGAGACGAGGAGGGAGAGGTGTAGGGCTGCGCCAAGAGAGAGGGAGACTCGTGTTCTTGGCAGCCCCAAAACCCCCACTATATATAGGAGGAGGGGAGAAGGGTGCGCCCCCTCTAAGGTTCCCACCCCTAGGGGGGGCGGCAGCCCTAGATGGGATGGAGGGGGCGGCCAAGAGGGGGAGAGAGGGGGGTGCGCCCTAGGGTGGCCCTTAGGCCCATCTGCGCCTAGGGTTTCCCTTCTCTCCTCTTTGCTACGCCTTGGGCCTTGGTGGGAGGCACACCAGCCCACTCAGGGGCTGGTCCCTTCCCACTCTTGGCCCATGCAAGCCTCCGGGGCTGGTGGCCCCTCCCGGTGGACCCCCGGAACCCTTCCGGTGGTCTTGATACATTACCGGTGACACCCGTAATACTTCCGGTGATGAAAACCCCACTTCCTATATATTATTCTTTACCTTCGGACCATTCCGGAACTCCTCATGACGTTCGGGATCTCATCCGGTACTCCGAACAACATTCGGTAACCACATACAAAACTTCCCTATAACCCTAGCGTCATCGAACCTTAAGTGTGTAGACCCTACGGGTTCGGGAGACATGTAGACATGACCGAGACATCTCTATGGTCAATAACCAACAGCGGGATCCGGATACCCATGTTGGCTCCCACATGTTCCATGATGATCTCATCGGATGAACCACGATGTCGGGGATTCAAGCAATCCCGTATACAATTCCCTTTGTTAATCGGTACATTACTTGCCCGCGATTCGATCATCAGTATCCCAATACCTTGTTCAATCTCGTTACTGGCAAGTCACTTTACTCGTTCCGTAATGCATGATCCTGTGACTAACTACTTAGTCACATTGAGCTCATTATGATGATGCATTACCGAGTGGGCCCAGAGATACCTCTCCGTCACACGGAGTGACAAATCCCAGTCTCGATTCGTGCCAACCCAACAGACACTTTCGGAGATACCCGTAGTGCACCTTTATAGCCACCCAGTTACGTTGTGACGTTTAGCACACCCAAAGCATTCCTACGGTATCCAGGAGTTGCACAATCTCATGGTCTAAGGAAATTATACTTGACATTGGAAAAGCGTTTAGCAAACGAACTACACGATCTTGTGCTATGCTTAGGATTGGGTCTTGTCCATCACATCATTCTCCTAATGATGTGATCCCGTTATCAATGACATCCAATGTCCATGGTCAGGAAACCATAACCATCTATTGATCAACGAGCTAGTCAACTAGAGGCTCACTAGGGACATGTTGTGGTCTATGTATTCACACATGTATTACGTTTCCAGTTAATACAATTATAGCATGAACAATAGACAATTATCATGAACAAGAAAATATAATAATAACCATTTTATTATTGCCTCTAGGGCATATTTCCAATAGCTAGTACACTAGTATCCATCCCGAATACCCTACAGCGGATGTTGGAATAGTTCCAGAGAGTGCGACCATGCGAGACAACACCTGCTTCCTTAGTAACATCATCAGTGCCCTGTATACAGACAAGAAGAGGTGATCCATCGGAATAAGTTGCCAGGTGCCACTGAGTATATGGGTCCAGCTCGTCCTCATGCTCGTGATCATCAGCATCGTCATCTCCCCCTTTGTTATAAAAATTTTCAAGTATAGGTGGTGGAATGTTCACGGGACCTTGGAAACACAAGAAGGTTAATTAATTAGTAAAGGGAAACTAGCTAACTTGCATGCATGTGGTTGAAACAATTATAATTACGGTGGAAGACAAACGTACTGAAAGCATTATGATTCCATGCAAAAACAGTGCCACGAGTGGTGGCAGCAAACACAAGACCCTCGTATTGAATTGCATCATAGTACTCATCCATGTACAAAAATTGTTTTTTGAGCAATATCAATCGAGGAAAAAATTGCTATCTTCCATAGACGACAGTCACCATGATCGTATTTGAACTCACGTAGAATACCGGTGTACTCAACCTTTGGGCAGTCATCTGAGATTTTTGGAAGTGGAACCCGGTGATGAGTGTACACATTCACAAGTTCCCACTCGCAGTTGTACCCAATATAAACAACCCAATCTCCATTTGCGCCTGCCCAAGCCTTGCCCTCAAGCGATGGCATCTTAACATCATGCGTATCATTATCAAGCGACATCCACTTGCACAAGGCGAGGCTTCCCTCGTCCCCGCGCCAGTCAGCAGGGTCACGACAAACAAGATAGGGGAGATCAAACCACTCCTGGACCCTTGGGTTCCTTGTAATGATGTTATTAGTGGAGTCAAGAATGGTCTTGAATGAACCTGCCATGCTAGCCGAGGTGATGACGTCACACCGATCAATGAGTTCCTCCACCACGTCATCTTTTAGATCGGGGCAAGAATAATGGGGTCGTTTTTGGCTTGTTCCCTCCATGGAGAAGATGATCGAACAATGGTAGAAGGAAGGGTGAAGGCAAATGGAGAGAGGAAGAGTGTGCGATAGCAGTTCCAAATCGAGAGGGAAAGGCGAAGAGGCGGTGGACGGTTGCCATGGTACACGAAGAGGTGCCTAGGGAGCGAACGGTTCCCACATAGGCCACACACTGACAACAAGGGACGAGTGAACCGCATGCGTATATCGCACACACCTTGATCTGGCTGACCGTTTCTTTTGTGTTGCCTAATCACAAACAATTCATCCGAGTGAACCGTATGCTGTATATCGCACACCTTCATCTGGCTGCCCGTTTCTTTTGTGCTGCCTAATCACAAACAGTTCATCTAAGTGAACCGTATACTGTGTATCGCACATGCCTTCATCTGGCTGCCCGTTTCTTTTGTTCCTCCTCATTGCAAACAGTTAATTGAACTGAACCGTATGCCCTTCATCGCACATGCAACTAAAACCTGAATCGTGTTTGATGCATCTGTCATCGCAAATGTTTTATACATTTCTGACGGTTTTCATGTAGCACCGTTTGCGATTATTGCATCGCACACAGTTTCTCGAAGGGTCTCTGATCATAGTGTTGCGTTAGCAGCATCTTGCAGTAGTGAAAGTCCTATTTTGGCCACCAGAAAATGTTTGAGATTTTTGGGTATTGTACCGGGAAGGTTCTAGAAGGTTTTGGAGTGGGGCCCACCTGCATGGGGGACCCACATGAACATGGGTAGTGGGGGCAAGGCCCACACCCCTGGTTAAGGTGCACCAAGATCCCCCCTTAGAAGGAATAAGATCATATCTCGAAGGGATAAGATCAAGATGCGTAAAAGGGGGATAACAATCGGTGGGGAAGGGGAAGGATGGGATTTCTTTCCTCCCACCTTTGCCAATGCCCCAATGGACTTGGAGGGCAAGAAACCAGCCCCCTCCACCCATATATATAGTGGGGAGGTGCATGGGAGCTACACCCCTTGCCCCTGGCACAGCCCTCCCCCTCCAACTCCTCCTCCTCCTCCGTTGAGCGTAGCGAAGCTCTGCCAGAGAATCACGAGCTCCACCATCGCATTGTCGTGCTGCCGGAGTTCTCCCTCAACTTCTTCTCTCCCCTTTCTGGATCAAGGAGGAGACGTCACCGGGTTGTACGTGTGTTGAATGCGGAGGCGCCGTCCATTCGTCGCTTTGATTGGATCTTCCTCGATTTGAATCGCCACGAGTACGACTCCATCAACCGCGTTCTTGTAACACTTCCGCTTAGCAATCTTCAAGGGTATGAAGATGCACTCCCTATCACCCATTGCTAGCTTCTCCTAGATTGATCTTGGTGACACGTAGGAATTTTTTTGAATTATTACTACGTTCCCCAACAGTAGACATGTTGTGCCATTCAATACAGGCTTGTATCTGTCCGATGCGGACACAACATTTTCTACAAAACGGAGACAAAGTGAGGGAGCTTTGCAGACGTCTAGACCGTTTCCACACCTACGTCTGACTGCCCTGGCCCATAAAAGACCCCACCTGCGCCCGCGCGCGTTCCCACCTGGCGCATTCTTGCCCTTGGACAGCGACCGCTCTGCATTGACACGACGTAGAAAGGACGCGATCTCTCATTGCCGGCATTGAAGTGGCACACCCACTGAGAGAGCGTCGCCTGTTGCACGCCCGCTGAACACGCCTCCTTGGCGCATTCAAATGGCCACAGACTGCCGACCCTCATCCATTAATTCCGCGCATGTGCCGAGAAACCTACTCCGACAACACATCCGCTCGCGCGCTGCCCATCATTAAACACGACACCAGTTGGCTCCGCCCGTCCGCCCGCTATTTAAACGGTGCCAGGCCACAAAAAATCACACCACACTCCACTCCCATCTCCTTCTTGCACCATTTTCTTAACAATCTCCATTGCATCCGGCGAGCAGGAAGAGGAGTTATTCGGCATAAAAAGCCGATAGGGTGGCCCGCCAAGCCTGCCGGATACGAGCTAGACAACTCTCTGCTCCACCACCCTCGATGTTCCACACCGCTGCAGGCCAGCTCGTAGAGGCAGAAGCTCCAAGACGGCATGTCGTTCAGCAACTTCCCGCTCCAAGCCTGCTCGCCGAGGAGTGGCGAGTTGCTACAGGCCGACACGCAGGGGCGCACGGCGGCATGGGCATCGTGGCTGCCATGGACGACGCCATGTCGAACCGCTCCTCCCATTAATGCGACCGCATCATCTGCCATCAATGTTTGCGTAAGCGCGCCCTGCCGGCAAAGAAAAAATGTCGGCTTTGTGGGGATCAACAGAATGGTGGCTAGTACATCCGCGCCTGCCACCATCATCGAGGAGAAGTAGAACATGGGAGGCCACCGCCGCTTGGGTCCCATGATGACCACCACCAAGGCGACGCCAACGTACACTGTCGGTCTCTTGCCTGATCGTAGGCCACTGTCGTCCCCTTCCCCTCCTACTGAAGTACATACCATTGGTTCCACTCTGATGAGCGGCATTGCTGAACATGGGGAAGCGAGCCGCCCTTTGTGCTGAAGCATATATCTCCAGGGTTCATGGCAGTCCGATGAGCAGGTTGCCGGACATGGGGAAGACAGTGGAGATCCGTTGTGGCCAGTCGTAGACTAGTTAAGGGTATCCGTGTTGTGGAATGGAAATCTGTTGGCGCCACCAGCAGACTAGTTTTACCTTAGTCCAACATAGTTTTTAGCTAAAAAATTGTACAAAATGTAATGAAATCCGTCGTGTTTGCATGAATTTCGTTCATTTAATTCAAGTGGTTGAAATATATGCAGGCAGCGTTGGATGACGGTCTTCAGCATCCATGTCCATAGACTGGTCCCTCTGTATGAAGATAGATGCCGGAGCAAATTTGTGGGTAAGTATTGGAGATGCCCTTACCTTAGACAATGGCATTGCATTGCATTGCATGGTGATGCTACTACTCGGTGGCATGCATGCACTATAAACAATCTCACGTGCCCATTGGTAGCGAAACCCTAGAATTGAATCGAGGCAGCAATGACGGCGGAGGCGGCGAGTGAGCGAGCGAAAAAGAAATCGAGGATAAGGCGAAGGAAGAGGCAATCATGTCCCTCCGGCGGGCCGTCGGTTTCCTCCTCACACGGAGGCTCTCGTCGCGGGTGATCCCAAGGACGGCTCCTGCACGCTCTTTCCACTCCTTGGTGAGTCTCCCTCTCCCCCCGTTGTTTCACTCAGATCTCCAACTCCTGGCTTTTTTTAGAGAAAAGGCAGGAGCCCGACTTTATAAATAAAGCCACCAGGCAGAGTTACAGCACCAGATACCGAAATCCAAACGAGTTTAACTACCAACGAAATTAAGTAGCATTACATGGCCACCAGCCTCACATGGCACGCAGGCCAGCATAGAACTAGAAACCACCAAAAGAGACGATCAGGAAGCCGTCCTCAAAGATCGCCGAAGAAGGGCAGACGCCGTAGATTTCATCTTGGATAGCATGGCGTCAAAAGCCTGGAGGTCCCCATCTTTAGTCAATAATCTCCACTGCTGCAAAAAACCATTGGCTTTAAATAAGCAATTGGCAGGGTTAGCCGGAAAGATACGCTCAATCGAGAACTTATTCCTAGTTGTCCACAACGACCACCCTATCGCAGCCCAGCCAACTAAGAAAACCCTTTTAGATTGTCCGGATAAGAGATTGACACACTACCTCAGGTCTTCAAAGGAGGAGGGGGACCAGTTAACATGCAGCCAAAGTCTGATACAGCACCACATAAGTTTCGCTAAGGAGCAATGAAAGAAAATATGATCGGTGTTCTCCAGAGCCCCACACAGCACGCATCTATCAGAACCCGGTCCGTTCCTTTTCTTAATCTGGTCAGCCGCCGGAAGCTTACCGCGAACAGCTTGCCAGAGAAAGATCTTGATCTTAGGTGGGATACGAGCAGCCCAGATATCTTTGAACTTGATCGAGAGGCCACCAGAGACAAGCTTAGAATAGGCCGATTTAACCGAGAAGCGCCCCGAGGAGGAAAGGGGCCACACCACGGAATCCTCTTCCTCCGAGAGCAAGGGGAAGCAAGCAGTAAGGCGCTGCCAATCTTCCAACTCTTCAGGGGAAAGAGAACGCCGAAAATCTAAAACCCATCCCTTCACCGAGAGCTCAAAGATAGAGATCTCAGCATCATCACAGTAGGAGAACAAGGCCGGAAAGGCAGCCGCCAACGTAGAATCCCCGACCCACCAATCAAGCCAAAACCAAGTGGACTTACCATTCCTGACAACGAATTTGACTAGGGACCGAAAGATCGGCCGGACTTTAACCAGTTGACGCCTGAATTGAGACCCACCAGAAGAAGGAGCAAACATAGGACTCGAGGATGGGAAGTATTTAGCTTTTAGGATCGAGAGCCAGGTTGGGAGTTCCTCAAGAGTCATGATCTTCCACCACCATTTGATCAGGAGACAATTGTTCATAACTCGCGTATTAATAATGCCAAGGCCCCCTTTGTCCTTGGGGCGACAGATAATGTCCCATCTGACCAGCCTACATTTGCGTTTATTATCCGCAGCGTTCCAGTAGAAAGCACCCCTATGCTTGGCGAAACCAGAATGAACCCCATTAGAAAGAAGATAGAAGCCCATCAAGAACATAGGGAGGGATGAGAGGTAGGAGTTGGTAAGGGCGACCTTGCCCGCTTGCGTATTATATCGACCTCGCCAAGGTAGCACTCTATTGCCAACTTTGGTGACCACCGGAGCGAAATCTTTCGCCAGGAGCTTAAACGGGGAGATGGGAAGGCCTAGATACTTGAGAGGAAAGGACCCAAGAGAGCAGTTTAGAAGGTGAGCCACCCGTTGCGCCTCCAGGTCCGAAACCCCAGTCACGACGACCTCACTCTTGGAAAAATTGATTTTAAGGCCCGAAAGCGCTTCAAAGCATAGCAGAAGGAATTTCAGATTGATGAGACTATTCTCATTGAGCTCCATCAAAATGATAGTGTCGTCCGCATATTGAAGATGAGAGATGCCATGAGGGATAAGGTGAGAGCTCACCGTGGTAATATGCCCGGCTAACGCTGCCCGAGAAAGGATACGGGATAAAGCATCAGCCACAAAATTGAAAAGCAAAGGAGACGCTGGATCCCCTTGTCTGAGACCCCTACCGTTAGCAAAAAACTTACTAGTTTGACCATTGACAGCCACAGGCGTGTGCCCACCAGAAACCAGCTGCATCAGGCGATGCATCACAGGACCCTCAAAACCCTTAGCCAGAAGGACTTGCCGGAGAAAGTTCCAACTCACCAAATCGTAAGCCTTCTCAAAATCAAGCTTAAGGACCACAGCCTTGGTCCCTTGAACCCGCAAGTCTTGGATTATCTCATGTAAGCAGAGCACCCCATCTAAGATGAACCTCCCTTTGATGAAAGCAGACTGGAAAGGGCTAATGGTCCGATGCGCTATCGGAGACAACCGAGTAGCCATGCCCTTAGCAGGCATCTTGGCAAAGTTGTTGATTAAAGCAATAGGCCTAAACTGGGAGATGACATCAGCGCCTTTGATTTTAGGGATGAGGGTGAGGACAGCGTAATTAACTCTAGAAATGTCAACAGTGCCCAGCCAAAACCCTTGGATGACTGCAGAGATGAGGCCTTTTAATTGGGGCCAGAACTGTCGAAAGAAAGGGATGGAGAAACCATCGGGGCCTGAAGCCGCATTAGAGTTGGCAGTCTGAATAGTGTCAAAAATTTCCTCCTCAGAGGGGGGGATAAGCAGGAGCTCGTTATCAGCGGGCGACGCCCGCTCAAGGGGAGCCCAGAAGCCCAGGGCAAGCGAAAATCCGAGGTCAGGTTTAGCCGCAAGCAGATTAGAAAAGAATTGGACCACGTGTCGAAGAATGGCCGATGGGTCCGAGACCCTAACACCATCAATTAGGAGACTATCAATCAGGCATCTACGCCGTCTACCATTCGCAATGGCGAAGAAGTAAGCCGTGGGCGCATCACCCTTAAGGGTCCAGTTAATCGTGCCCCTTTGCTTCCAGTAAACTTCCTTCTGACGGTGAATATCCAGAAGCGCCTTCTCAAGGCCATACCGGAGTTGCCACTCGGCCTCCGAGAGTCACATCCCGATCTATACAGAAGGGTCTCAGCATCGGCGATGGCCTTCGTGGTGCTGCTGGTGTGTCCACGGCCGCTGCTGCGTTTGCTGGTGCTGGAGCCTGGGCAGTTGAGTATTTCAGGAAAGGCCCAAATGATGATGAGCTAGGTAGATTCCTCATATTCGTTAGCTCCAGGGTTTCATGTCAGGAACCACCACCACATGCATACATACTGTCTTCTTGTGCAGCTACTCGCAAGAAAGGGGAGTTCATCTATATATATAAAGAGGAGGAGATGGAAGAGTTGTTTGAGAATTGGATCAAGGAGTTCAACAAGACATACCGAGACGAGAAAGAGAAGGCTATGCGGTTCCAAGTGTTCAAGGAAACCATGAAGTGGATCGAATCGCAGCCCCCATCTTCACAGAAGCTTATGCTTCCAGGAAACTGTTTTGCAGACTTAAGAAGCGAGGAGCTCCCGTGCAGCCAGTCCTGTATCGGTTGTTTAGATGACCCAGACACCGAAGATTACCGCGAGAACAAGTTTGTCACCGAGAATGTGAAAGGTAGCTTCGTTTGCAATTTGTGTATCCTTTCCTTAAATATATATATATACATGATGCACTTGCTAGCTTGAATTATGATGACTTTCCCCTGTTGTTTTGGATATCAAACTGGACCTGTATATTGTGGTTAATATAGGTTAACTATATGGCTTTACCCTGTTTTAGATATCGAACTGGACCATACCCTGTTTTAATTATACTCGTTCCCTCCCTCCCTCCCTGTAGTAACGCTAGCCTGAACATACTCTTCTTCCTTTTTTCAGTGGGAGTGTTCGAATTTTCGGAGAAATCAGATCGTGTTATTTCTGCCTACATCTTATTATTAATCGTGTAGACTTTGATTCACCGGCGGTTAATTGAGGAAACAGATAGCAACTAGGTTTGTAGTTGCATTCCAGCCAGTAGGCAGTAGCAACTGTGCACTAAGAGTACTGAACTCTGTCCTAGTTAGTTCTCAGTTTGAACAAGAAAGAAAGTTTATTTTGTGGACAATTGAAGTATAAATGGAGTCAAATTTATAGCCATCCATTTGGCCGTCCAGTCTGCTAACATATGTAGCTTTTGCGCGAAAACAGGAGAAGCAATCATATGGAAGCCAGCCGTGAAGCAGGGCGACAAGCAGGCAACTCAAGTTTCTGCCTAGAAACAATATCCGGTGCAAGTTTTTTGAGCTCCTAGTGTGTTAAATGGCCATAATGATTATTTCTGATGGTAACTTGTTAGTCACAAAGCTGAATTTGTTCAGGCTCCGTCCACTTGTTCATATCAACTTTTAATATTTCCCAAATGTAACTAAATTTGAATAACATAATGGGAAAATAGGACCGATCCTGGGGAAGAGGTGCCCCCGTTCTTCTGCTAACTCGTGGGAAAGAGGTGCTAACAGTGCAGGCCTTCACGCTCCTATACTTCTACCTTTCTATCAATGTAAAGTATCTATGGAAAGATAAGCAATCTGCGTATTCGTGAAAAAAGTAGGACTGATTGCATTTTACTATAACGATGGTGCTAAAAGATCTCAAGGATGGCATACCACAAGACATGTCGCGATTATCAGTCCTGCGCCGGTTGTTAACCACCGCAGAGATGGATGACTGCCGCCGCCCCGCGAGAATGAGAGTGCATCGCTCGTGGCTGAGCAAGCAGCTGCCTCCGCCATAGCCTGCCGCCTTGCCAAGGAGTAGGCATGTGCCTCCTAACGTCTTGTTGGGCTCTCCTCCTTGTCCGGGCCCTCCAGCGACTCCGACGCACCCCTGGACGACGAAGACGCCTACGCTGTCTTTGACAACTAGTACTGTCACTCTATAGATGACAAGGGGAAGAACAAGGCGAAGAGGTGATGTCCGAGTTGCATCTTTTATGTATCTAGCTATCGTAGTGTGCTGTGGTATGAATTGCTATAAACTTGATAAACTTGATATGTCTGGTTGTATGAAATGAACTGCTATGTGTTTGTCGATGTTGTGTTAATCTACATTGCCTGGCCTTGTACGGATTTGAAGGTTTTGATATGAGGGAGATGATTGCGGGATGGATAAATAAGTAAGGGTCCAGTTCCTCTTATCCGTGTCCACGGACATACGAGGGGTCAAATTTGCCCATGCCCGATTGGAGATACTTCTGAAGGAGTCGTAAAGCAGAATCAGTCAGCCATAACTAGCCCGTAGGTACACCTATCAAAGTTTTTGTGGCGTACTGCGTGTACTTTTATTTTCGAGAGTAACCGTTTACATAGAAGAAAGAAGTCAACATTTACAAGAGATGTTGCAAACATGTGCAAGACGGCCAACACCCACCAACATAACTCACAAAACGATCTACTCCTCCGGCACCAGCTTGCCTCCACTCCTTGACAAATGTGCAGTTTAATCTTGTGCTCTCATGATCTGGGCAGGGGCATATATATTATTCCACAACGGTGGTACACATACCACAATGATATAGTATCTCTACTCCCTCCGTTCCTAAATACTTGTCTTTCTAGGCATTTCAACAAAAGTGACTACATACGGAGCAAAATGAGTGAATCTACACTCTAAAATATGTCTACATACATCCGTATGTAGTAGTCATTTGAAATGTCTAGAAAGACAAATATTTAGGAACAGAGGAAGTACTTCTCTACTTCTCTACTTGTGCAGAAAAAAGTTGTTTTTCGCTATGGAAATGTTGGTAAAGAACCGTTTTCTACAGCTTTATAATACTCGCATCGCGCTTCCTTTGTTCAGACATATGTCCATCTGCCAATGTTTAAGACTTCTCATGTTTTGCTGCTTGCCCTTTTCTTTTCTTTTTTTGCATGCTTGCATAGTTTCATCAAGCATTCCTTGGTACCACCAAAAGCGACTCAAAATCATGGTTGCTGCACAACTCATATTTCATCAGGAGTTGATCTCCCTGAGACAATTTCTTTTTCGGTTTTGTTTGGCCAGCACAATTTGCTTGCAGTAGATGCAAGTTTTTTTTACACACGCAGCACTGGCAACTAACTGTACATACAATTAATGCAATCCCAACGTAACGAAGCCGGACCAGTTTCTGCTGTTCCAATCTATAAAACAGCAAAACCATGAAGTATGTGCTATCTTGAGTTGTCCTGAAAAGAAGAAAGATAATTCCAGGTGTCAGTACGACGACAGGGATGACAAGGCTGAACTTATTTCTTCATATACTCCCTCCGTCCGAAAATACTTGTCATCAAAATGAATAAAAGGGGATGTATCTAGATGTATTTTAGTTCTAGATACATTCCTTTTTGTCCATTTTGATGACAATTATTTTCGGACGGAGGGAGTATTTAGTAGTAGTTCTGATGCAATATACCTGCGTATCTGTTGTGGAGGAATCATCTAAGATCCTTGCTTCAGATTTCTCGTTCGAGTAACTATCAAACAAGATGATACAGTTTAGTAATCTTGGATGAATGATGAGGTTTGGTAGCATGAGTAATTCTGTGAAAACAAATATGAAAGCACGATCAGAGGCATACGTTGACAAGATGGTGACCCAGATTAATTCGACACAGTCGACCCAGAGAAGTCTTTGTTCGATAGGAACCACACCATACGTAATTAAGTGTGCAAATGGCCACAGCTTCCATCCAGCCTGCAATTACAATTTAGATAGATCAACACCTTGAGCTTTCTAATAATGAGTAGCAAGATAAATAAAACGGGCAAAAGGTAATATACAATACTCTTATATTGCAATACAACTAATCCTATCAATCACATTTCACTTTGTTTCCATTTTCGCTCATCCGCCTCCCCAAATTCTTTCACAATGGTGTATCAGATGTATGTGCACCTTCCTTATTTAGTTAATTTACACCCGTTAACACACGCCTGTAGTTTCTAGTGTACCTAAAAGGCCTGAAGACAATGCTACGCGTCAATAAACGAAGAATGAAGAAGCAAAATGCATCTCACCACCGTATTAATTCGCTCTACGCTCTACATTTTCTAACCGAATAACCGGTAGTATAGAATGAAACTAAGGTCGTCAGCATTCACAGTCCCAGTGTCAAAAGATACTTAGTCTGGCACAACCACAGAAGCATAATTCACAATTGAGAAGATTAGTGATGCTTACAGTAAGCATGGGGAAGAAGGTGGCCTTGAGCTCTCTGAATATGGTGGACGGAGATTCCCAGCGAAGGAAGCCCAGGGCGACGAAGTAGATGCTGTTCCACAGGGCAGACCAAGCCGTCTGATCAAACGCAACCTTGACAGGCACAGCCCACCAATCCTTGAACGGGAACAAGGACTGATGCAAGGAAGTGGATGCATTCATGTCAGTTTACACATGAACATCACACAAGCTTGTACGAGTCAGGCTAAGAATCACAATGGGTACCTCGCAGAAATGGTAGTAGTAGTGCGAAAGGGATCCGTGGAGGGTGAACCCTACAAGGCCAGACCTGAACATGCGAGTGCGGTCAAACTCGAAGATGGGTTTCCCTTCGTAACACTGTAAGCAGGAGCAACACAAAGAAGAACTGAATTAGCTATTGCAGCAGCAGAAAGGGGATCGGTCAGCGAGGGGGAACTGGATTGGATTGGCACCTGGGCTATCCAGTCGCCAAGGGAATAGACGACGCCGCTGATCATCATCTTAGCAAGAACCGGATTGGCCTTGAGGGCCTCCTCGTACGCCGACCAGTTGTGCTCCGGCATGTACCGCAGGATCTCAAAGATGGTCCACCCCTGCACCAACCAAATCCAATCAAGAGAAACAAAGGTTAATCATCCATCGCGAACCCCGAATCGATCGAGATCATGGCTCGCTATTAGTGGAAGAGAAGAGGCGATTTTGGTTGGAATCAATCGAGGAGGTCCGTCCGTCCGTCCTTACATGCCAGTAGTCCTGGTCGACGGTGAGGAGCTTGGTGAGCGCGTAGGTGCTGGCGCCGAGCACGATGGCGGCGTTGATGCCGCGGTCGAGCATCTTGTTGCCGTCGTCGCCGCCGCCGCCGCCGGGTGCGAACCCCCCGCCCATGTCGCCCTGGAAGGCGAGGCCCTCCGGCAGCTCCTCGAGCAGCCCCGCCGGCACCACCCCGTCCAGCTCGCCGGCCCCGGGCCCCGGCAGCGCGTCGGCCGGCTCCGCCGCGGCCGAGACGCGCAGGGCGCGGCGGAGGCGCCTGGAGGACCCCACCAGGCGGACGAGAGACGGCGCGGCCGTGTAGGCCGAGGCGGAGAGGGGGCTGCTGGGGATGAGCCGGGTGCAGGCCGGGGAGGTGGCCACGGACGCCGCCATCGCTGCCGCTCTAGCCCCACAGCACAGCCAAGCCGCCAGCCCTCCCACCACACACGCGCACCCGCGCTGAGGCTGCTTGGTTCTGGGCTTCTGGCACTTGCTTCTCGCCTTGACTGACGTTGGTGTGTGTTTCGCCTTTGCTTCCGACCGGTGCTTTTTTCTGACTGGTGCTCGCGTGGTTTTATCCGCCGGGGCCGCGGGGCAGGTGGCAGCGACCGCGTGAAGCTTGTGGATCTCTCGCGGCCGCGCCGTCCTGCGGAGGGCGGGAGTCGGGAGTCGTCTCGGGGTTGTGTGCTCGCCTGAGGCTGCTGCGTGCCGGCCAAGGGTAATCTCGTTTGTGGCCAACTGCGTGCGTGCCAAACCTCTCTGCCTCATACGGTGGGCCATTGCACCACGACAGGGTATCCGAGTTCCAGGTTCCGTGGAGCCCGGCGGAGATTCCACGCCTCCGGTGACCGGTGGTGGCCAACTGCTTTGCTTGTGTGGCCGTTCTGTCCTACGCCTCATAAACTGATTTTCCATGTGGAAAACCTACTTGGTAGTACATGTTCTCGTCTTTTTTGTGTGGACAGTAAGTATGCTGTTGAAGAGAGAGGCCTGCCTGAAGAATCACCGGAGCTGAGGTGATGGAAGCCGTGAATCATCACCACTTCACCAGCTAGCTAGCCGCGGTTCTTCACCGACGCACATTGGCAATACCGTCACCGGATGATTGAAGCCACACGCAGCAGGGCATCACCGCCCGTGCACTTGGTCCGTTCACGAATGCACATGACATGATGGATCTTTCTACTCGGGCAAGTAACATATCGCTAGATAAAAGGAATTGCATACGGGATTACCCGAATCATCGACATCGTGGTTCAATTGATAAAAGATCTGGATGGAATATGTGAGAACCAATATGGGTATCCAGGTCCGCTATTTTTATTGACCGGAGAGGTGTTTCGGTCATGTCTACATGATTCTCGAACACGTAGGGTCCGCACGCTTAACGTTTGGTAACGCTAGAGTAGTACTGGGATATGTACCTTGGTGAAAGAATGTTGTTAGGAGTCCGGGATGAGATCCCAAATGTAACGAGGAGCTCTGAAATGGCCTAGAGGTAAAAATTTACATATAGGGAGTCCTGTTTTGGTCGCCGGAAAAGTTTTAGGCATTATCAGTATTGTACCGGGAGTGCTGAAAGGGGTTCTGGGGTCCATCGGGGGGGGGGGGGGGGGGTCCACCTGCCCCCGAGGCCCATATGGGTTGTAGGGGGGCGCCCTAGCCTACATCACTATTAGGAAAAGGCTTGCTAGTGGCGCACCTGTTTTGCCTACTAATGGCGCACTACAGGTGCGCCACTAGCACCACGCCATTAGAATTTTTTACTAATGGCGCACAACAGGTGCGCCATTAGTATAGCCCATGGTGCGTCATTAGTATGCCTCTCAGGGGGCCATATTTACCCATGTGCTCTGGCTTACTAATGGCGCACTAGTATACGGTGCGCCACTAGTGTGCTTTCTTCAGTGCGCCAGTGAGCCATTAGTATGAATATTAGGGATTTTTTTTTCTTTTTTGATATTTGCACAAGTTACAAAACATATTACTGCACAGAATATAGAGAGCACAACATATAAACAACAGATTTATCGAATACAATAGAAAATTAGTCTCCGAATACAATTCATCATATTAGTCTCCGAATTTAAAATACGGAACAAAGTTAGAACATTAAAGTCTCGAAACCGTGAGTAGCGAGTTTGTCTTCACATTACAAGTCGATATCGATCATCTAAACTACCATCACATAGAAGAGAGCTGCGGTCATCACGATGAGCATAATCGCGATGAAACTGGTCTTCATCCGGTTCCTCCAGCGCTCCCTCCTCTCTCCCGCTAGATAGCGCGCGTATCTAACTTCCGCCTCCGCCCTAGTGTGTACCCTTTGTAACTGTTACCGCTGAAACGGTGAACCTGTCTCCGATACTCCTCCAAGTCGTCGTAGACTCCGGGAACCTTACCCTTGTACACGACATACGACGGCATCTCTATGCAGTAGCCAAACGAAACGTTAGTAACAATTCACAGACAATACATAAGCAATATATAAGTATGCAACAAAAGGATCGAAAGAGAAAAGAAACACATTAATAGCACGATTCATGGTCCTACTAATAAATAGCATCGATTACATATAAGTTGAACGATTGTCCAAACCAAAGAGACATACAAGTTTATTAAAGTTTAATATTACAACATGAGCCAATCGACATTTCAGAACTACATAGCATCACTACTTTCGACTCGCCTCAGGGACCGGAGCGTGGATGAAGCCACCGTCTTTCGTGATAGTCATGAAATCGCGGGCGTTGTCAGCCTGCATTTGTAGCATTGTTTCTATCTCACTGTTGGATGGTTGAGATCTAAGGTAGAGCTGCCCCGAGGTACGAAGGACATCTTGATGGATGATTTCCGCAAACTTCGACTTGATGCGAAAGAATTCTTGTCTGATGTCCGCGTCCTGGATTGCCGACAAGCTTGTGGCCCAATCTTTGAGATTATTTGGTAGCAGAAGGTGATTATGGTCCCGTACGATCGCCCGCATGTGATGGAGGACGTAGTAGGCATCCTTCTGACCGCTAGGCGGCTGCTTGACGAGGGGAATGTCGTATTGTGGGTGAACACGTGCTTGCCGTACCTACGAACTGGCCTCTTGAAGGTGCCTCCAGATCTGGCGTAGCCGGGGAGAGCATCATCAAGAACTTTCTTGATATTTGTGTAGTCTATCTTCGACTCACGGTCCGGGTAGAAATACGTGGTCATGGAATATTTCGGGCTTAAGAGGATGAGTGTGCAATGTGTGTCACTGCACAAAACACGGAATGTTAGAAAAAAAAGAACGATCGAAATCTAAGAAATCATATGTTACGGGGCGGTGAGGGGATGACTTACTCGGGAAAGTAAGGCACGAGGAAGTTATCCTTATCTGAGTTTGCCAGAATGACGCCTTTGAGGTGTGAACTCGTGGCTTGCCGGTCCCCAGTGCTGCCCAAGATCTTGGCACGCATGTAGAAGGGGTCGACTATCACGATGTCTGGGGTCTTGTCTCTAATGATCCGCATCTCCATACTCAGCATAAATAGCCGAACGAAGGTGTAGTGCAGCGGATGAAGGTTAAACATAGCGAAGATGTCATCAAACCGCAGGACGATCGTACCCCCGATGGCGCTATCCACAAAGCCCTTGCCCTCTGGCACCTTGGCCACGAAAACCGGGTATGCCACATCATTCTGGGAGAGACACCGCTTCTCCAAAGAAAGAACACTGTCATGCAGACTCCGCATAGCACCGGTTGCAGCATTGAGCAGATTAGTCGGTAGCATCGCCCTACCCGCCACATGCACCCTCCTCGAGATATCCTTAGGTGAAGGTGGCCCGTCCTAAGCACGGATCGTACTCGGTGCCGGCTGGCTCGCACCACCCTTGTTATTCTTTCGTTTCCGTCCCTTCTTCTTCATCTGCTGTAATGGGATCGAGTTCTGCTCATAGACCGCCTTCTTGAGTGTGTTGGGGCTGATAATATTTCGCACCTCGGCTATCTGAGGCTCAGTGAAGGCGGCAGCTGGAGGCGTCTCCTAAGAACTGAACGCCAGATGACGCCTGTTGCAATTGGGTTTCTTCGCGGTACCAGCTAGATCGCGGTCGTCTTTTTCAGGGTTGGGTTCTTGAGAAGGAGGCCCCAAGAATTCGTCACCGTACCCATGTTCGGCAAAGTACTTATCAACGTTGGTAAACGTACCTTCGTCATTGTCGTCATCGTCCGGATCCTGTGCCATATGCATGTCCGGATCCTGTGCCATAGGGATGTCCGGCATGTCCGGTAGCGTTGCGGCGGTCTTGCCATGGCTTGGCGCCGGCACGACTGGAGGTGTTGTCTGTGGGGTGGTGTCCCCCGCCCCAAACGAATCTGGCTCTTCGGCCAAAGCAGGGGCCAGCTTACGCAGGCGCTGAGGGTCATCACATCATCTTCGTCGGCCCCAGCGGGTCGAATTGGAGGTAACAACTCGTCGCAGCCTGGCAGCACCCGAACCAGTTCAACCCTATACACGGTGGGTGGCATCGGATTACCGTGGAACACGGGGTTGCCCGGTTGAACGATTCTGCCCTTGGTGACATCAATCAACTCGCCGCCCACGAATTGCAGGAGAGTGCATGGAACGTCGGTGGCGCCCTGCGAAAACATGTAGGGCATCAGGGATGCCCAGTCAAAGGCAAGGAGATGAAGTCATCGGCCGAGAGGCTTAGTTACCGTGATGGCGTCGAGCTGGGCTACTGTCGAGGCACCGCCAACGACGGGCGTCCAACTGACGGAGGGGCCACTTCCTGCCGAGGTGCCGATCGGCGTACACCCGGGTGCATTAAGCTCCAATGCCCGTGCCGGCGCCGGAGACACCAATACCGCCTCAGCCGGAGACACCAATGGCGCCGCTTGCACGTTGTGCGAGTTGCTGGCCGTGAAGCTGGGAACCGGGGGCGGCCCCTGTTGGCCGCCCGCAATCCATGTCGTCAGCCCCTGAATCAAGGTAGGCACAATGGCGGTGAGCGTGATTCCCAGTTGTTGTTGCACTTGCTCTTGGACAATCTCCGGAATCCACGCCACTTGTGCCTTGAGTTCTTGAACCTCGCGCGACTGGCTTTCCAAGATGGTCTTTCTCTCCTTTCGCCCACCAGCGTTATAGTATGACGACCATTTTGTGGACAAGCCTTTGCCGGCCACACAACCAGCTGACGACGGCTTACTGAGCTTATCCTTGTTTTTCATTACGTTCAATGCCCTATTTAGAGTGTTGTCCCAAGGGGAGCTCTGAGACGACCCCGTGCTACTGCTTTCAGTCTCCTGCGGAAGGAATGTGAACCATTTAGAAATTTGGCTTCATTAATTAGAATGCAACCATATGGAGCTAATTAAGCGGGGGTGTATTCCTTATCAGAACACGCTCAAGCGCCTTGATCTTCAGATCCGTGGTAAGCTCCTTTGTTACCGGGTCCTCCTTGTACTGGGCCCTGACGTAGTTCCTGGTCTGCTTGTCACGGTATTTCTCGAAGCGGGGCGGTAGGCCTTGCTCGGCACACTCCGCGTCCTCCTTGTCCCATATAGGCTCCGCCACTCTGTAACCGCCGGGACCGAGTTGGTGGACCCCTAAGTTCAACTCCCGCATTTCTTTCCCCCACTGACTTGATTCCACGGTTGCGCTGCTCTCGCACTTGATCTTGAACTCCTTGTAGTCATCTTCGCTGATCAAAGGACTTTTCGCCTTGATCTTCTCATAACTATCACCTTTGTCAATCATTCTCTTCACCGCGCTTCTCCAAGTAGACAGGGCCGTGCTCATCCTCGTGAGGGCGGCACTGTTCACTTTATTCCCTGAGAGGCGTGTGTTTGCAAAGTCGGCGGGGAACTTGTATCGTTTTCGTGTAGCTTCATGAAGAGGAGGCTGCGCAAATTCCCTCGGTCCTTATGCCTTAGGTTCTCAGTGTTGATCGAGACGGTGCTCCGGAGAATGCACCCGAGCTGAACTGCGTACCCCTTGACTAATTCTTTGGGCACCGTTGGATGCCCGTCGGAGTTCACTTCAGTAAATTCCTCCTTGACGGTGACGAGCACGTTCGGGCGCCGGTCCTTCCGTTGCCTCTTCGGTTGGCTGCCATCTGTGTGTGCGCTGCTAGCATCAGTGGTGGCATCCTCGGCGGCACCATCAGTGGTAGGGTTGTGTAGTCAGGATCGGTGTCTTCCGTGGCGTCCTCATAGCGGTGAGGTTCTTCCTCCATCTCCTGGGATAGCTCCCAGAATTGCTTACCCGAACCGCCGGCCTCATCGTTGTGGGCCATGTTTCGCTCTAAATAGGAAAAAAGTTTGGTCAAACAGTTGGTTATTGTCAAGGAACAAGATCATGGTCTCATCATTTAGGGTTTGTCGACACCGAGGCATCCTAAAAGCTAAGCTTTTATCATTTAGGGTTTGTCGATGCCGAGGCACCCTAAAAGCCTAAGCTTTCATCATTTAGGTTTTTATCGACACCGAGGCACCCTAAAAGCCAAGGTTTTATAATTTAGGGTTTGTCGACGTTGAGGCACCCTAAATGCTAAGTTAAGCTTTCATCATTTAGGGTTTATCGATGCCGAGGCACCCTAGGTTGACTGATATACATGGGTATCTTCTAATAATATACCCTATCAAGAAAAGGGAAGGAGAATTCTAAGTTGGGCCTAATCACTTGGCTCTATTGCCACCTATGATTTAATGCAGCAAGAATAAAGGGGCAGTTGATCCTACTTAATTAAGTACTAAGATACCCCGGCCCATGCATTAGTAGCAAGTACCCTATATGTCCTATTTTTAGCAAAGTCATACTAAAATTCACGGAAAATTTTAGCATGACCTTTGCTGAAAATAGGACATATGGAGTACCCGAATTTGCCGAAACGGAAGTTAATTGACATTCCGGCAAACTCAAGGGCCTCTCGGGGTACAGCAGCAGCATCACAAGTTGACAAAATTCCCAAGTAGTACACAGCAGCATCAAAAGTAGTACCAATGAACATATAGTCCAGCACATTCTGAATTTCGATAAATGACACCAAGTTAACTCATGCTGATAGCAAAAAACTTATAACAACATAAATGAAATTGCAGTTCCAAGTGGGTATGGGAAATAATAAAACCAGATAAATGATTTTGTTCGCTCCACTTAACAAAAATAAAGAAATGATTTTGTTCAATACATCTGGTAAGCTGCACACTGTCTAATATGTGTCATAAATGACAAAGCTGCACACTGTTTAATATGTGTCATAAATGACACTAAGATCTCATTACACTCTACATATGCAACATCTATAGAAAGAGACCATCAGTAATATTCGGGTATTGTCACAAAAATCAGTGCTAGGCGTGCAAAGATCCCCCACCACATCCTCGAGCCAGCTACATACATCGAGCAACTAAACATACCAACTTTTATAGAAAGACCACACATGAATGTCAGTTAACTAAACCAAGTTTCAGTCCAACTTTTACAGAAAGACCACACATGAACAGAGTCATATCGCGACAACAATCAAACAGGACTGCAATCGCAGACCAACATCACATATCAACCAAACACAGACCAATAGGACCCAAAGCATAATGATAATAATAACCTATGTACAGAACCCAAAATTCCCCTCACCAACACAATCTTCACATATACCCACTGTCGGTGTCAAAACCGGCGGATCTCGGGTAGGGGGTCCCGAACTGTGCGTCTAGGCGGATGGTAACAGGAGACGAGGGACACGATGTTTTTACCCAGGTTCGGGCCCTCTCGATGGAGGTAAAACCCTACGTCCTGCTTGATTAATATTGATGATATGGGTAGTACAAGAGTAGATCTACCACGAGATCAAAGAGGCTAAACCCTAGAAGCTAGCCTATGGTATGATTGTTGTAATGTATGTTGTCCTACGGACTAAAGCCCTCCGGTTTATATAGATACCGGAGAGGGCTAGGGTTACACAGAGTCGGTTACAATGGTAGGAGATCTACATATCCATATCGCCAAGCTTGCCTTCCATGCCAAGTAAAGTACCATCCGGACACGAGCCGGAGTCTTCAATCTTGTATCTTCGTAGTCTTGGAGTCCGGCGGACATTGATAGTCCGGCTGTCCGGACACCCCCTAGTCCAGGACTCCCTCAGTAGCCCCTGAATCAGTCTTCAATGACGATAAGTCCGGCGTGCATAATGTTCGGCATTGCAAGGCGGGTTCCTCCCTTGAATAATCCAGAGAAGATCATGAACACCAGGATAGTGTCCGGCTCTGCAAAATAAATTCCACATTCCACCATAGAGAGAATAAAATGTACACTTAGTTCAATCTGCTGACGTATTATGCGGCGTGACATCACACCGTCACCAAGCCTTTATTTGAATTATTATACCACCTCAGCATGTTTTAGCGAAGCGGTTTCCTTGGCACGTCTTGTCGAAGCAGAGATCGTGTTCCCCTTATTCCGGGATTCTCATCAATACGTGTGTGGGTAACCCAACCGCGCCATCTATGGTGGCGCTTGGGAGATAAGCGAGTTTTACCAGGCTGGTGGGGGACGCATAGTTTTGTCCGCCTATATATAAGGGATAAGGATTCACCTTCTCACCTACGCCTTCTTCCTCCTTTGCTTATCCATCCCCGCGAACTCAAGCTCCAACGCCCGAACTCGCGCATCTCTCCTCGACCTTCTCCGAATATGTCCGGAGCGGGAGGTAAATGGTTAGCCTCCACCGTCAAGGAGGAGGACATCACCAAGCTGCGCAGCGCCGGATACCTTTCTGGCGATATCGCGCATCGGCTGCCCGACGAGGGGCAGCTCATCCCTACCCCTGGGCCTCATGAGAGGGTCGTATTCCTCCCCCACTTCCTCCGCAGACTGGGCTTTCCGCTCCATCCATTTGTCCGGGGGCTCATGTTTTATTACGGCCTGGATTTCCACGATCTGGCGCCGAACTTTATCCTCAACATCTCGACGTTTATCGTCGTGTGCGAGGCCTTCCTCTGCATCCGGCCCCACTTCGGCCTATGGCTCAAGACCTTCAACGTCAAGCCGAAGGTTGTAAAGGGTACGCAAGCGGAATGCGGAGGCGCCATGTTGGGCAAATTGCCCAATGTCCCTTGGCTAGAAGGGACCTTCGTGGACTCCGTCAAGGGGTGGCAATCGGGGTGGTTCTACATCACCGAGCCGCGCAAATCCACATGGGCGGCGCCCCCCGAGTTTAGATCTGGCATCCCCACGCAGCTCACCTCCTGGAAAGAGAAGGGCTTGCAGTGGGGGAATCCGGTGGAGGTGACGGGACTCCGAGCGTGTATCAAGAAGATGGTGAGCAATAAGCTCAGGCTCGTCGACGTGGTCCAAGTCATGCTCATCCGGCGGATCCTCCCATGCCAAGAACGGGCATTTAATTTGTGGGAGTTCAATCCAGAACAACACCAGGCGCTAAACGGGCCCTTCGATACAACATACGAAGGCGCCTGGAGGGTGCTGTTCAAGGGCGCCGAAGCCCCCGCGTCCGCGACCAAAGATCGCGGATTCAGCTCGCAGAATCCAACTGACGAGGTAAGTGATTCAACCCCATTACGGGACACTTGTGATAATTAGATTGACTCTAGTGAGGTTTCATTCTACCTCTTCCTTTGACAGGAATGGATGGAGAAGGCCAAGCTGCTCATCAGCCCGGCTCCCATGCCAGAAGGCCCAGCGAACGCCCGCTTAACAGGGCTGCTGGTTCCGGCACCGCACGTGGTGCCGGAGAAGAAGGCCAAGAAGGTGGCCGCGGGGACTCGAAAGAGTTCCCGCAATCAGGCGTCTGACGACGACGAAGACTCCTCTCCCGA
The DNA here is from genome assembly GCA_963921465.1 of Triticum timopheevii. NCBI lineage: Eukaryota > Viridiplantae > Streptophyta > Magnoliopsida > Poales > Poaceae > Triticum > Triticum timopheevii. Next base: position 130,093,155 of record OY997271.1, on the reverse strand, counting down.
AGACGAGGAGGAGGAGTACTTTCTCCCGGAGGAGGGAGAGAAGAAAAGGAAGGCTTCCCCCATCGGGGGGGCCGAAGGGTCCAAGAGGGGGAGAACTATCCCCCCGGACAGTTTCGCCAACATCAGTGTTGGTGAGGATGAGCGGCCTCCAAGGGCCAGGCGTCCGGCAAGATTGTAAGTATCCGGATCCTTGATGTGTAATTTCTATGTCGCGTAGTATCCTTCTAACGCCGCATTCTGCCCGCAGTCCGGCCAATGATGAACTCCCCGACTCATCGAGCGGGTCATTGGCTTCATCGGATGTGAATTCCATCCCGACTGCCTCCACCCCACGCGCCGACGAGGACGCCGAAGTGGGATCCCAAAGAGGGACCCATCAGGAGGAGGCTCCGGAGGCGCCGTCAGGCAGCCGCCCGGACTTCGTGCCGGACTCTACATCGGAACCCGCAGTGGTTCCAGAGTCCGGCAAGCGGCCCCTTTGAAAGAAGGGCAGGACCGTGACGCCGGCGGCCTCCGTCCAACCGGAGGCGCTGGATAACCTTCTGGAGGCGCTTAAAGGCACTTCCATCGAGGAAGAATACCGCACTCTCACGAGTGTGGTGATTGAGAAGGTTCAGCTCGCTAAAAGTGGGCTGACCGAAGCCTGCAGCAGCCTTTTAACAGGCTTTGAGGTAAAAAAGTTAAAATAATGTAATATAATACCGCATAGACAGTAGCCCCTGATGCTTAGTTCGGTGTTCAGAAAGAAAAGCCGGACTAAGGATCTATAACAAGATATACGCAGGGTTGCCTAAAATATGTCAAGATGGGTTTGCAGGCTGCACTACTGACCTCTGCCGCACTAACGGCGGAGGTTGACGTGCTAAAAAAGGAACTCGAGCGGTCCGAGCAAGAGCTCGGCCACGCAAAGAAGCAGCTCGAGGAAAAAGAAGGTGAGTAACACCTCTTTGAATAGGGACCTTACAGAAAAGGATTTTGGTTGCAAATAAAATTAACAAGGATAATATGTGTATTGCAGGGGCCACTAACGAGGTGGCAACCCTGAAGGATGCTGTGTCCGCGGCTGAACGCAATGCGGCCGCAGAACGTGCTGAGCGAGAAAAGCAAGAGGCACGTGTGGCGGAAGTTCGGCAAGAGCTCCAGGTTCTCATGGAAAAACATGAGAGTTTGGAGCATGACTCCAAGACTCGAGAGTCCGATCTTGCCTCGGCTCTCGAAAGTGCCAAGTCCGCCAAGGCCGAGGCCCATAAGGCCCTTCAGGAGGTTGAGGACATAAAGAAGATAGCGGCAGGTAAGGAGTTTTTCATGCAAAGCAGGCATGTTAATGTGAACTACCTGACACTTACCCGAATTCGGAGCTCTCTAGGGGCGTTTTCAGATCTGCCGCGTAGTGCGGCTGATGCTGCCGCATTCTATGTGGCGAGGAGGGGAGCTCGACAGAGAAGGTATTCTGGTCTCACTATACTGAGGCCGGCCATCCGGTGCCCCCAAGCGACCAGCTGGAGTAGCTGGTCGAACTCCACAAGGTAGCTGAGGAGGCCATGAAGGGCAAGGAGTATCGCACGCCGGAGAAGTATTATAAAATTGTCCTGAAGGGAGCCTGCAATATTGCAGATGAGTGCTCCCGAAATGTAATTTTTGAGTGAACTCGCTGTTTATTTATCCTGTGCGCTGAAAACTTCGTTCATATGCGCCATGAGCAACGCTTGTTTAATTTAAAATATTACCTTCTGTGCGGCCGTTTATAAAATCTGAGAGATGGCAAGTCATTAGCTTCAGCCCCCAAGCCACAAGTGCTGGGGTGTTCGGGATAAACTTGAGCACTCTTGTTCCCATTTTTGGGTCCATCTAGGGAGGCGCTCAACACGACGAACAAGGCACCGGACTTATAATGCTTGAACACTCTCACTTAGCCATAGAATTCTATAATTTTAAATTTCGGCGAAGCCCCTGGTATTCGGAAGACCGAATCCGGGGCGCTATCCACGCCTTCATCGGACATCATCCGGAACTTCGCTCGAAGCGGCGTGAGTCTTTAAGGACCCGAAAAAACCTCTCGAACAGCGACCAGTCTCTCGCCTTATCATGCTAGTCAGTTTTAGCTTTCTCCACTGAGGCGTTAACCCGGCTCAACCGGGGCGCAATCGCAGTGGTTCTCCCAGTGCCACCTTAGCCGACAGAACGGAACGTAAGGCACCAAAACGTGGGAGCCGGGCAAACCCAACTATTGACCCAAGACATGATTCGGAGCCGATTCATATAATGCTATAAGTTCGGGGTGCCGCACTTGTGAAAGTGTTCGGACTTTATCACACCATAGAGTGGGGAACATAAGCCCCTGGTGTATTATGCCGTACCAAAATATACGGGTGCCAGATGTCATATAATGAGCATATATATATAAAATGTAATGCAATTGCAATCATAAAGGTGCTGCATTATTAAAAAAGTCTGCTAGTAGAGCGGACTGATACAAATAGTGCGGTAAGCAAGGGATTTGGACTAAATAAACATGTCCCCCTCCAGGGATGAGCTACGGATTTGGTGTATATAATTGAATTTAATGCTCGTAATTGAGACCACCTGAGTGTTTGACGCGGCCTTCTTAAGTCCCTGACTGTTGCATCATGAGTTCGGCAAGTTCACCGCCGGACAGGGCTTCTGGTTAACAGGGTCCTGTGTACAAAAAAGAAGAAAGATAATAATAAAAAGGAAAGGCACATTTGCGAGCCCCTGGTGTGGTCGAACCGCACTCTGGGTCCATTGTGATCGTGCCCCCTCCCCTGTGCCCATGGTATCTCCAGAGCGTAATGATGTACGCGGAGTGTTATTCTTGCGATCATACGCGGGCGAGGGTTGGGGCCGCATTGCTACGCGTGCTCTGATCGCGCCAGGTGGTCTTGGTTGATATTGCTCCGGGCGCGCTTTGCTGTATCCTGCCGTTTAACGGCCGGACTCGAGAATTGCCTTAGAAGGCTGCTCTATACTTCTGCCGCGAGAGCTGCTGTATGTTCCTCCGTTCGGAGGGAGCGTTCCGTATTCCCATTGACCGTGATGACTCCACGAGGGCCTGGCATCTTGAGCTTTAGGTATGCATAGTGCGGCACCGTGTTGAATTTGGCAAACACGGTTCGTCCGAGCAGAGCGTGATAGCCGCTGCGAAACGGGACTATGTCGAAGATTAACTCTTCGCTCCGGAAATTATCCGGGGATCCGAAGACCACTTCCAGTGTGACTGAGCCTGTGCAGTTGGCTTCCACTCCTGGTATGACACCTTTAAAGGTTGTCTTTGTAGGTTTAATCCTTGATGGGTCTATGCCCATTTTGGGCACTGTATCCTGATAAAGCAGGTTCAGGCTACTGCCGCCGTCCATCAGGACTCTCGTGAGGTGGAACCCATCGACGATTGGGTCTAAGACCAATGCGGCGAATCCGCCATGGCGTATGCTGGTCGGATGGTCTCTTCAATCGAAAGTGATCGGACAAGAGGACCATGGGTTGAACTTTGGGGCGACTGGCTCCATCGCATAGACGTCCCTTAGTGCGCGTTTCCTCTCCCGCTTGGGTATATGGGTCGCGTATATCATATTCACCGTCCGTACTTGTGGGGGAAAACCCTTCTGTCCTTTGTTGTTCGGCGGCCGGGTCTCTTCCTCGTCGTCGCTATTTAGCCCCTTGTCATTGTTTTCGGCAATTAACTTGCCGGCCTGCTTGAACACCCAGCAATCTCTATTGGTGTGGTTAGCTGGCTTTTCAGAGGTGCCATGTATCTGGCATGAGCAGTCGAGTATTCGGTCCAGATTGGACGGACCCGGAATGGTTCTTTTAAATGGCTTCTTCCGTTGACCGGGTTTAGAGCCTCGGAATCCGGCATTGATCGCCGTATCCTCCTTATCGTCGCCGTTAATTCGGCGCTTATTTTTGTTTCGAGGTGACCTGCCATTGTTGTCCTTAGTATCCGGACTCCCAGAATTTTTACGGAGATTGTTGCTGCGGGCTAGCCAGTTGTCCTCTCCCGCGCAAAAGCGGGTCATTAACGATGTGAGGGCTGCCATGGATTTCGGCTTTTCCTGTCCCAGGTGCCGGGCTAGCCATTCGTCCCAGATGTTATGTTTGAAGGCTGCAAGGGCCTCTGCGTCCGGACAATCGACGATTTGATTTTTCTTCGTCAAGAACCGTGTCCAGAATTGTCTGGCCGATTCGTCTGGTTGCTGAATGATGTGGCTTAGGTCATCGGCGTCTGGTGGTCGCACATATGTGCCTTGGAAGTTATCAAGGAATGCGGCCTCCAGGTCTTCCCAACACCCAATCGACTCTGCGGGCAGGCTGTTAAGCCAATGCTGAGCTGGTCCTTTAAGCTTGAGTGGGAGATACTTTATGGCGTGGAGATCGTCGCCGCGGGCCATATGAATGTGGAGAAGATAGTCTTCGATCCACACTGCGGGGTCTGTTGTGCCATCGTAAGATTTGATGATCCATTACTTCGTCAGTGAAGCATAACGGGTGTGCGGCGCCCCTGTATTGAGCAATATCGCGACGCAGCTCAAGAGAGCGCTGTCTGCTGTGTTCGGCCCGGCCGGGGTTATTGTATCCGGCGCGATGGTATTCGTGGGTCGTAGGGCGCCCCCGTGATCCATAGATGGATCTGGATTGTCTTGCTTTGTCCTCCAATATGTCTCGCAAGTCCGGCGCGTTCCCTCTTGGCTTCGTACTTTTGAAGCGATGCCGGGGTATGGTCTTGGCTGGGGGCCTGGATGCCTCTCTGTCACGACGACGGGGTGGTCAGTCAGCCATATCGTGCGCTGGTGATGGATGTACGTATGCTTCCTCCTCTAATCGGGGGAGCAGCTTGCATTTTGGGTAACTTTTGGAGGGACGTTCGAGTTTATACTCTTCGGCCGCGAGGACCTCGGTCCATCGATCGGCCAGCAGGTCCTGATCAGCTTGAAGCTGCTGCTGCTTTTTCTTTAGGCTGTTTGCTGTGGTGATAAGCCTGCGCTTGAAGCGCTCTTGTTCGACGGGATCCTCGGGTACGACGAATTTGTCATCGTTGAGGCTTGCTTCGTCTTCGGAGGGAGGCATATAGTTATGATCCTCAACCTCTTCGTCTGCCGCCCCCTCATGAGGGCTTGCTTCTGTATCCTCCTGCGCTGAGTCTTGCTGGAGGGGATTGTCTTCGGCACTTTCTGGAGTGTTATTATCTCCTGTGCCAGAATCTCCGTTTTTGCTGTGGCGAGATTTAGAGCGGCGCCGCTGACGCCGGCGCTTGGGCTGTTTCTTTAAGGGATCTGCCTCCGCTGTTCCTTCGCCGTCCCCATCTTTTGGGGTATCCACCATGTATACGTCATATGACGAGGTGGCCTTCCAGTACCCTGTGGGCGCTGGTTCCTGTTCGTCTCCGGCATCGTCGTCCATAGCGTCGATGTCTTCGGAGTCGTAGTCTAGCATGTCGGTTATATCGTCGACAGTGGCTACAAAGTGGGTGGTGGGTGGGCGCTGAATTTCTTCGTTGTCCGCATCCCAACCATCCTGGCCATAATCCGGCCAGGACTCTCCTAATAACGAGAGACGCTTTAGTGAATTCAAGATATCGCCGAAAGGCGAGCATTGGAAGATGTCCGCGGCGGTGAATTCCATAACCGGCGCCCAATCCGGATTGATTGGTGGGGGCGCGAGAGGTTCGGAGTCCGGCGAGGAGTCCGGCGCCTCGGAATCACAAGTTTCGCAGGGGACAAGATTAGTGTTCGGCTCCATCTCCGTGGATGTTGAAGCCCCCAGGGCGGCGTCTATCCACCGACCCTCGATCTGGGCGATCGGCTCCGGGCTAATGGCCGGGGCGGATCCGTGTGCGGCCACCAAGGCACTGTTCAGCGGCAGAGCTAGATCATGCCCATCGTCACAGTGCGGCGCGCTTGGCTGTGGCTCGAGTCCGTCGAGGATCAAGTCTCCTCGGACATCGGTCGTGAAGTTTAAGCTTCCAAATCTGACCTGACGGCCAGGGGCGTAGCTTTCGATCTGCTCCAGATGGCCAAGTGAATTGGCCCGCAGGGCGAAGCCGCCGAATACGAAGATCTGTCCGGGGAGAAAAGTCTCACCCTGGACAGCGTTGCAGGTTGAAGATGCCATCAAGCCTATCGGTGACGACACAGAGGAACTCTCAATGAAAGCACCAATGTCGGTGTCAAAACCGGCGGATCTCGGGTAGGGGGTCCCGAACTGTGCGTCTAGGCGGATGGTAACAGGAGACGAGGGACACGATGTTTTTACCCAGGTTCGGGCCCTCTCGATGGAGGTAAAACCCTACGTCCTGCTTGATTAATATTGATGATATGGGTAGTACAAGAGTAGATCTACCACGAGATCAAAGAGGCTAAACCCTAGAAGCTAGCCTATGGTATGATTGTTGTAATGTATGTTGTCCTACGGACTAAAGCCCTCCGGTTTATATAGATACCGGAGAGGGCTAGGGTTACACAGAGTCGGTTACAATGGTAGGAGATCTACATATCCATATCGCCAAGCTTGCCTTCCACGCCAAGTAAAGTACCATCCGGACACGAGCCGGAGTCTTCAATCTTGTATCTTCGTAGTCTTGGAGTCCGACGGACATTGATAGTCCGGCTGTCCGGACACCCCCTAGTCCAGGACTCCCTCACCCACACTGCATACACCCTAGTAACATGGTAACCTACCAAGAAGGGGCCCACTGTCAGTGGCTGTGGGGTGGTTAGCTGGCAGTGAAACACGCCAACTACCGAGCCCCACATGCATGACTAACAACAAGCATTTCAGCCTTGTACTAAAGTGAGTTTTATAACCAGTAAGCCGTGACTAACAGCAAGCGCACAAACTAAAACCCAGGTTTAACCGTTTAGTCACTTGAAAGAACTGAAATTTGTCCTCCTAAAATCTACGACATGAAACTAGCCACTGATTTGAGGCAAAAGGGGCCAGAATTATGTGCAACTAAATAAAAGTAAAACCAGTGTGATTTTCACATCCAGGAACTACATTGTTCGTCATTTAAGTAAGAAAATGTACTACCTTAAAGGACACTTTCATATTTAATCAGAAATAGTTTGATGAATTGTTAACACTTTGTTTTTTCTAACAGTATCTACTAGTAGATTGTAACAACATCTTCATACAGTAGCATTGACAATATGAACAAAACAAATCTGGCATCATTCATCCATCTAACAAATTAAAAAGCAACACATTCATCCATCTATCCAACTGACACATCGATTCATCCATATATGCAACAAAGTATTTGCATCTATCCAATTTATATAACTAAAAAAGAAGAACAGAGAGTTGGGACAGAGAGGATGGCTCACCGTGGAGGAGTGGAGGACTGGATGAGTGGTGGGCACTTGGGCTGCGGCTTCGGGACGGAGGCGCCATGGGCAGCCGGTGCAGAGGGGCGCGGCGGCGGCTTCCTTTTGTCCCCGCTGCGGCAGAGGGCAGAGGGGCAACCGGTGCAGGGAGCCTCGGAGGACGGCTAGGCTGCGGCGGGAGTGGGTACCGGCGGCGGCGAGTACCGGGACGGCGGAGGCGAGGTCCGGGACAGCGGCGGCGAGGTCCCGGATGGCAGCGGCGAGGTCGGCGGCGGCGCTGAAACCCTAGTGCGCGGCCCTACTCGAGGTAAGCCCAAGAAGTCAGACCAAGGGCGCACGACAGGCACGAGCCATGGAGAAGTGAGGGGCGCGAGGGAGGGGAGGCAGGGGGCTTACTGGGGAGGGCTGGGAATGGCGTGGGGTCGCTGGCGATCTCCGCGGCCGAAAGAGGAAGAATGGGTTGGGGACGACGCTTCGGGGCTCTTCCGGTCGCGTGAGCCGCCGAGGAGGACGACGGAGACGCGGCGGTGCTTCTGGGATCAGCGGAAGAGCGAGGGGAGCACGGTGGCGTGGCTATGGCGTCAGGGGATGACGACCGGGCGGCGAAAGGAGGGAGGCGGGGGCGGAGGGGGCGTGAGGGTGTGGAGAGGGGGGGGGGGGGGGGAAGTGGATCTAGCGAGGGAGGACGAAGGAATCAGGCAAATTAGCTAGGGGGAAGGTTAGTAATGGCGTACCCCCTAGCAGTGTGCCATTAGTATGTTTTTTATAGCAATGGCGCACCCCCTGGCAGTGCGCCATTAGTAATCTTTTTTGGATAGCAATGGCGCATCCCCTAGAGGTGCGCCATTAGTATTTTTTTTGATAGCAATGGCGCACCTCCTGGCAGTGCGCCATTAGTAAGTTTTTTTAGGATTTTTTGTTGCCTAGCGGAGGGCCGGCGGCGGCGGTGGAGCGGGCCGGGGGAGGGTGCGGGGGGTCGGCAGCGGCGGTGGAGCGGGCCGGGTGAGGGTGCGGGGGGTCGGCGACGGCGGTACGGTGGAGCGGGGGAGGGTGCGAGGGGTCGGCGGCGGCGGTGGAGCGGGGGAGGGTGTACGGGGGGTCGTCTGCGGCGGTGGAGCGGGGGAGGGTGGGGGGGGGGTTTCATTTTAAGTTGCATTCATTTTTGAATTGTTAAAACATTTATGAATATGAAAAAAATTCATCAAATTTGAAAAAACATTCATGAATTCAAAAAGTGCCCATGAAATTTAAAAATATTCATGAGTTCAAAAAATATTAACAAATTCAATACTTTTTGTGAGTTAGAAATTCAATACCATAGTAAACATAAATAAATATTCATGACGACACTAGAACAGAAGAAATACCATTTCAATATGTCGAAATACAATCGAGAAATGAAGGCTACGATTTAAATACAATCGATCTTAGCTAGCTATCTGTTCACAATCTTCTTGCCCTTATTTTTCGTAAATGGAGTTCTTCTCTTGAACGGACGTCCTTTAGGTAGGGTGGTCCTGCTTCTTCTTGTGGTGTATGCTGGTACTTCATCGTCATCGTCATGTTCCATCTTCGGTCGCCGTACTTGTCAAAGTCTTGCTCATTGGAGACTCCATCCATTCTGATGATCTTCCTTGTGCCTCTCCTCACGACAACACGACTGGGCTTTGACGGGTCGGTAATGAAGAAGCATTGGTCCACTTGGGAAGCCAGTACCCATGGCTCATTTTTCGCGGTGACGTTTGCGCCCGCGGTCTTGGATTTGGCTTCGGGTATAACCATGGTGGTGAAATACCGGTCTTCTTTTATGACGCTCTTGGCCCATCTAACACGGAACATCGGGTCCTTCTCTCCAGCGTAGCTCAGCTCCCAGATCTCCTCGATCCTTCCGTAGTATCTGTCCTTGTTGTTACCGGTGTAGGATTCCATCGTTACCCCGGAGTTCTGATAACCATCGCTCTTCATGTCCTTTCCCTCGGTGTAGAATGTGTAGCCGTTGATATCGTACACCTCATACGTCATCAGGTTGTGCTTGGCGCCCTGTGTCAAGGCGAATATGAGTTGTTCTTCCGCGCAAGAATCCTCATGTAAAGGGTACGACAGAAGCTTCTGCTTGAACCAACGCGTGAAACATGAGTTGTGCTCTTTGATTATATCTCCGTCCGTCCTCTATTGGCCTCGGTCATTGTACATCTTCTCAATAAAGGTTTTGTGCTCTACCACCCAAGGATCGACCACGTCTATGTGTTGTAGCGCGAGTAGGTTTGCTCTTTCAAAGTCGGCGAGTCGACCCTCAAAGTTGACATGCATTTCGAGGCGACCCTCACGGTGACCCCATCCAGCGAGCCCGCCGAGGTGCCTATTGACGGGCAGACCAACGGGGTTCTCAATGCCTAGATAATTCGTGCAGTAGGAGATGCACTCTTCGGTCAGAAAGCCCCTGGCTATGCTTCCCTCTGGACGTGACATGTTGCGAACGTATCCTTTGATGACACCATTCATCCTTTCGAACGGCATCATGCTGTGCAGGAACGTTGGCCCGAGTTGGATGATATCCTCCACGATATGGACCAGCAGATGCACCATAACATCAAAGAATGCAGGTGGGAAGTACATCTCAAGCTCGCATAGTATCACCACGATCTCTTCCTGTAGCCTTCTGAGTTGCCTCACGCCAACTAACTTCCGAGAGATGACGTCGAAAAAGTTGCATAGGCTAAATAGCGTTTCACGGACGTGCGTGTCCATGATCCCACGGATTGCAACTGGAAGTATCTACATCATCAGCACATGATAGTCGTGAGACTTCATCCTGCTGAAATTCTGCTTTGCTGAGTCTAGGTATCTGCTTATCTTCCCCGCGTAACCATAAGGAAGTTTTACTCCTACGAGGTAGGTGAAAAACTGATCGATCTCCTCCTGACTTAGAGTGAAGCACACGGGAGGGGAGTCATTTCCGGTCTTCTTGGCCTTTTTGCCTTTGCGACGACTTTCCGTGTCCTGCTTCGCCTCATCATCATCATCATTAGCATGAAGCTCCTCCCTGATGCCCATTGATTTCAAGTCTGCCCTTGCTTTCGGCCCATCTTTGGTCCTCTCTGGCATGTTGAGCAGGGTACCAAGCAGACTCTCGCACACGTTCTTCGTGATATGCATGACATCAAGGCTATGAGGCACACGGTGGATCTTCTAGTACGGCAAGTCCGAGAAAACAGACCTCGTTTTCCATACCTTCAGCAGCGGCTCTGGCGCCTTTCGCTTCTTTCCCGGCTCTGGCGCCTTTTGCTTCTTTTCTGGCAGTGGGCAATCTTTCCAATTTTTCAACAGCTCGTCTATTTCCTCGCCGCTCCTCGTATGCGGGCGTCTTTGGGGTTCGGTTTCACCATCGAACAGATCCTTGCGTTTCCTCCATGAGTCATCGTCGCGAAGCCACCTTCGATGTCCCATGAACACGGTTTTCGAAGACCCGGGATCTCTATCTAGCTGGCGATATGTTATGTCATCCATGCACCTGACGCATCCAGAAAATCCGTGGACCACCTGCCCTGCGACATGTCCGTAACCGAGATAGTCCTGCACCGTCGTGACCAGTGCGGCTCTCATAGGGAAATATTCTTTCTCTGTAGCGTCCCACGTATTGGCTGGCGTTTTCCACAACGTGTCTAGCTCCTGTTTCAGCAGCCCCAGATACAGATTGATGTCGTTCCCTGGTTGTTTCGGCCCTTCAATTAGCATACTCATGTGAATGTACTTCCTCTTCTTGCACAACCAAGGGGGAAGGTTGTACATCCACACAAACACAGGCCAGGTGCTATGTGTGCTTCTCTGGCTGCCAAATGAATTGACTCCATCGGTGCTTGCGCCCAGCACGATGTTCCTTGGATCCTTCCCAAATTCTGGGTGTTCAAAGTTCAACGCTTGCCACTGGCTCCCATCCTTAGGGTGACTCAGCATCTTGTCTTTTTATTTATCTCCGGATCATTTGCGTCATCTTCTCGCTTCTTCTCCTCCCTATCCGTGTGCCAACGCAGGAGCTTTGCTACCTTAGGGTCCGCAAAATACCGCTGCAGACGAGGAGTGATCGGAAAGTACCACACCACTTTTCGAGGAGCTTTCTTCCTCTTCTTGTATCGAGTGACGCTGCACACTGGACATATGGTAGACTCCGCGTGCTCGTCCCGATAAATGATGCAATTTTTCATGCACACATGGTATGTCACATGCGGTAAATCCAGAGGACACATGATTTTCTTCGCCTCCTCGAAACTGGTCGGGCACTTGTTCCCCTTGGGAAGACGTTTGTGCCAGAATGACATGTTCTCGTCGAAGCATGCGTCGGTCATTTTATGTTTTACCTTCATCTCCAAAACCATGAGCGTTACTTTCAGGTGGGTATCCTCGGGCCTGCATCCTTCATACAATGGAGTAACCGCGTCTATCTCCAGTTGATCCAGCTTGGCTTTCTCTCGGGCGGCAGCTCTTGCGTTATCCGTCTACTTGAGAAGCAGCTCTTGAATATGAGGGTCCTGCACCCAGCCCATCGATGGTCCATCGTCGTCTGCTCCGGCATCTTCATCTTCATGATCATGCCCTTCGTCTGCTCCGGCATCTTCCTCATCATCATGTCCGACATCTTCTACATGATGACTGTGTACTGCATCTACTTCGTGATCATGTCCTGGAGATTCTTCATCTTCTCGCCCGCCCTCGGCGCAGTTGTCTTGCTCCTCATTTCTTGCCCGACCCCCATGGACGACTTCATAATCATCTTCATCACCTTGCCACCGATAGCCATCCATGAAACCACGCAAGAGCAGGTGGTCCCGCACCTGTATGGAATCCGGGTCCATAAGGCTCCTCAGCTTGCATCTTCGACACGGACATCTTATCTCCGTCTCGTTCTTTTGAAGCATCTCGGCCTTTGCGGAGCTCAAAATCCTATTCATGATGCCTTCGGTCATCGTGCAGACCATGGTCGCCTGCGGGGTAGAGCAAAACGATATATTAGAACCAAGAAAAAATTTGGCATGACTTTGCCTAAAAATAGGACCAAAAAGAATGCATAGTGCCAAAATTCTCGCCCAAATGGAAATGAATCAACATTCTGGCAAAATATTGGCAACTATCGCATTTCAAATACCGGTACCTGCAAACACAAACATATGTGCAACACCACAAACATATGCAACACCACAAACATACATAGATCTAGCTAGGCCATAAAAAGTGCATGTGCACGTTGTTGGAGGGAGAAAAAAGTAGATCTACAACATAAAGAAAGCTTTCCCCTTACTTACCTATCAAAAAAGGTAATTTAACCACTTAATTTGGATGAATCTATGGTGCAAATGAGGTGAGGAGGAGGAGGCAGCCGAGACAAGCTTGGAGGAGGAGGTGGAGAGAATGAAGTGGGGAAAGTGAGTGTGTAGGTGGCTGTCCAAAATATCTAGCTGGTCCCAGGTTACTAATGGCGCACCACCTACAAATGCGCCATTAGTAACCCTGGTTACTAATGGCACACCAGCTGGCAGTGCACATTAGTAGTTTTGCAAAAAAAATTATAGTAGTGGCAAACTGGGTGGATGGTGCGGCATTACTAGTTAAAACTAGTAATGGCGCACTGTGCCCTGGTGCGCCATTAGTATTTTTGGAATTTTTTTTTGTTACTAGTGGTGCACCATGGGTGTGGTGCGCCATTAGTGTCTATCACACTTATGGCGCACCAACACATGGTGCGCCACTGCTATATAGTAGTGGCGCACCACATGTTTGGTGCGCCATTAGTGTCCATATCATCTATAGCCCTTTTCCTAGTAGTGCATGGGCCAAGGGTACCATCCCGAAGAGGCCCATGTGCCAAGGAGAGGTGGAGGAGGAAGAGTCCTAAGGAGGGAAGGCACCACCCTTAGGTGCCTTGGGGAGGGAGAACTCCTCCCTTGGTCGCCTCCCCTCCTTGGAGGAGGGGATTGGGATGCGACCCAACCCTCTCCCTTGCCTCCTATATATAGTGGGGGAGAGGGAGGGGCTGAACACCCCAATTCCCACGCCCTGGCGGCAGCCCTACCTCTCCCATAACTCTGTTTTCTCCTCAGAGTTCGGATAATGTTAGGCGAAGCCCTGCCGGCACTACACCACCATCATATCCACACTACTAGAGAAATGCTTATACACAGGAGCTCACCAGTAGCGCTTGTTCAAGAAAAGCGTTGCTGCTATGTAGCAATAGTGCTTGGGTAGCACGGGCGTTGCTACTATGATCATAGCAGCAACGCTGAACCTATAAAGCACGCTACTACTACAATTGACAGACTGTTCCAGGTATGCTAGGGATAGTGGTAGCACTCACATTTTGCAAGCGCTACTACTATGCATCTTAGCAATAGAACTTTTTCCCCGACCAGCGCTACTGATAAATTCAGTCCCCCCTCCTAGACCAAAGTTTAGTCCCACCTCGCTCCGCGAACAGAATTTTTACCACCTTAAATATGGTGCTTCTCAAACCATCACAACCACTTGGTCTTCATTGAACTCTGTGTGTACGATCTGTGGCTGCAACCGGCGAAGATTCCTATTGACAATTCAGATTCTGCACAAAAAGATCATTGATGACCAAAGTTTTTTTATATTCTTAGCCTTATCAGTAGCGCCTTTCTTCAGAAAGTGCTACTGCTAAAATCTATAGCAGTAGCGTTTTTCTTCAGAAAGGCTACTGCTACAGATGTTAGCAGTAGCGCTTTCTAAGACAAGCGCTACCTGAGGGAGTCCTAGATTAAGGGGTCCTCGGGTGTCTGGACTATTAACATGGGCTGGACTGATGGGCTGTGAAGATACAAGACCGAAGACTCTCACTCGTGTCCGGATGGGACTCTCCTTGGCATGGAAGGCAAGCTTAGGCGTCCAGATAAGAAGATTACTTTTCTCTGTAACTGACTTTGTACAACCCTAGTCCCCTCAGGTGTCTATATAAACCGAAAGGCTTAGTCTGTAGAGGCAATCATAATCATATAGGCTAGACTCCTAGGGTTTTAGCCATTACGATCTCATGGTAGATCAACTCTTGTAATACTCATATTCATCAAGATAAATCAAGCAAGAAGTAGGGTATTACCTCCATAGAGAGTGCCTGAACCTGGGTAAACATCGTGTCCCTCACCTCTTGTTACCATTAGCCTTAGATGCACAGTTCGGGATCCCCTACCCGAGATCCGTCGGTTTTGACACCGACATTGGTGCTTTCATTGAGAGTTCCGCTGTGACGTCAAAGATAAGATTGATGGCTCGCCTTGTTATCAAGGACAATATCACCTCCGGAGGAGCCCTGGCCTCAGGCCAAACCCTCCGGCTGGGCGGCTTCACTATGACCGCCCGTTCGGCCGTTGGGCCGACGATGACTTCTCAGGTCATCAAAAATCGCCTCCGCGTCAACTCTGAATACTCCAAACAGATGGATCTGACGGAGTTGTCATCTTTAAACGAACTCCTGGATCGCATCGCCGCCTTGGGGGTCGCTACAGACTACAATCGAATTGGGCTTAAACCTGATCAGAGAGAAATTGAATCTCCACCAATCACCCATCAGATAGTGGTAGTGAAGGAGCAATACAACAACTCTTCCTCTATATTGAGGACGAAGTATGTCCGGATTTCCGAGCTCACAGAACCGGATACCCGTCCGCGGGAAGACGTGCCCCGTACTCCAAACCTAGAGTCGGACAGTGGACCTGAAAAATTGGTTGATATCCCAGAGCCCGAACTGTTAAGCTTGGAAGTTTCTCAAACTCCGGATCCCAAATTGGGTCAGGGTTCAGACTAAAATCCACCCGCCCACCCAGATACATGCGATCTTATGCACATTAGACAGTAGTCTCAAGAAACGTCCATCACTTTTGGGCCAGATTCCTCCTTGTCAAAGATAAGATCAAAGACTGCCGTGATGAAGACGCGATCTCATTATTCTGCAACAATTGCACGGACAAGGGAATCCTCAATGCCATCAACCGCCATCACGTATTACACTTCGCTGACTTGGCAACCATAGTATAGAAGTACTGCGCAATGGAAAGCGCCTGGAAAACTCAGGCAGCTTCTTGGGAGCCACCGGTTTCCACTCAACCCCTCGTCCGGACAAAAAGGATGCACGCTCGTCGGTCGCCCGATCCAATAGTAAAGAAATCGAAGCCCATTACGGGGCGCGGAACCGTTCTGGAGGGATGGCTCGATAGGCCATGCAAAATACACACAACACCAAATACCATACCAACCCACAGCTTTAGAGCATGTTGGATACTCCGGCAAGTGGCCAAGAGCAGCGAGGATCTCCTCACCAAAAATACCGCAGAGCAACACCCCATGGAAGACGACGACCTTAGAGTATTGACAGTCTTTGAGACTTTCGCCTCAAACAATAGGCGCAATAGAGCAGTCCGCGGCCTCGCTGAAGTCTGCCAAGTCGGAGCAATAAACCCCTGGAACGACACGGCCATGACTTTCAATGCCAATAACGAACCAAAATTCAGGACAGTCCGGGCACCAGCCACATTGGTCCTAAGTCCGACCGTGGACGGCTTTCGGCTTACCAAAGTGCTCATGGACGGCAGCAGCGGATTAGACCTCATTTACGAGGAAACTCTCAACAAAATGGAAATAGACTGGAGCCGCATTGTGCAAAGTAGCACGACCTTCCAAGGAATCATTCCCAGTTGGGAGGTGCGATGCGCAGGAAAAATCACACTCGATGTGGTATTCGGCACGCCGGAGAATTACCAGCCCGAAGAGATAACCTTTCAAGTGGCCCCTTTCAACAGTGGATATCACGTCTTATTAGGGCGAGATGCATTTGCATGCTTCCAAGCTATACCCCATTATGGGTACATGAAGCTCAAGATGCCCAGGCCCAATGGTATTATCACTCTTGCCAGTGATCCGGACGTAGCACTCCACACCGAAAACAAAACCGCAGCCCTGGCCCTTGAGGCATTGTCTGAAGCCCTTGCGGCCGAAGAGTTAACCACATTGCGCTCCGCGGTGGATAGGGGCAACATGATCCTGGACAAGTGACCCAAATCCACCTCCTTTAAACCAGCAGACGAAATAGTCAAATTCCAAGTACACCCGACGGACCCCAAGAAGACAGCATCCATCGGGGCACAGCTGGACCCAACGGTTGATGCCGCATTACGAGCGTTCCTACGCGAGTATTGACGGTCAAGCAAACACTATGGCGCTTTTCGGAACCCAAACGCAAAGCTATGGGGGAGGATCTAGCCAAGTTACTCGAGGCCGGATTCATCAGAGAAATAAAACACCCAGACTGGCTAGCAAACCTGGTGATGGTAACAAAGAAGGATAAATCCTGGCACCTATGTGTCGATTTCAAAGACCTCAACAAGGCCTGCCCTAAGGATCCCTTCCCCCTCCCCCGCATCGATCAGTTTATCGATGCTACCGCATGACATGACTCACTGTGTTTCCTCGACGCATACTCCGGATACCATCAAATCAAGATGAAGGAGTCCGATGAAGCCGCAACGACATTTATTACCCTATACGGGCCTTTCTGCTTCAACACTATGCCCTTCGGGCTCAAAAACGCCGGTGCCACCTAGCAACGCATGATTCAAACATGCCTGGAGAAACAAATCGGCAAGACAGTTGAAGCATGTGTGGATGACGTAGTCATCAAAACTAGGCACGTCGAGTCATTAATAGACAGTCTGCGTCTCACATTCGACAACCTCCATACATATGACATCAAGCTCAATCCGAAAAAGTGTGTTTTCGGCGTTCCCGTTGGAAAACTGCTGGGCTTCATCGTTTCCAATAGGGGATTGAGGCGAACCCAGCTAAAATCCGAGCTTTGTCACAGTTGGCTACGCCTACAGGCCTTAAACAAGTCCAAAAACTATCCGGATGTGTGGCAGCGTTAAGCCGCTTTATCTCCAGACTAGGAGAAAAGGCGTTGACACTCTATCGCCTTTTTCGACGCACCGATCACTTCGAGTGGACGGACGCGGCAATGGTCGGACTAGAAGAAATAAAGGCTCTTCTAGCAAGCAACCCAATCCTGGTCGCGCGAAACATCGGTGAACCCATGTTATTATACATATCGGCCACACACCAAGTCGTAAGTGCAGTGCTAGTCGTTGAACGAGAGGAGGATGGACACAAATTCCCGCTTCAGAAGCCGACATACTACGTATCCACTGTCCTCACACCATGCAAATCTCGGTACCCTCATTACCAAAAAATAGCATATGCTGTCTTCATGGCATCACGGAAGCTACGACACTACTTTCAAGAGTGCTCAATAACGGTGGCCTCCGAGGTACCACTCAATGACATAATAAACAACCGCGATGCCACGGGCCGGATTGCCAACTGGGCCATTGAGCTCCTCCCATTCGACATAACATACAGACCGTGCGGGCCATTAAATCCCAAGTACTGGCCGACTTCGTCGCCGAATGGACAGAGGCCGAACTCCCTAAAGAGTACGGCACATATTCCAACTGGGTCATGCACTTTGACGGCTCCAAAATGCTGGCGGGCTTAGGAGAAGGCGTTGTCCTAACATCCCCTATTGGAGATATAGTTCAATACGTACTCCAAATATTGTACATGGACTCCAATAATGCAGCCAAATACGAGGCCTTATTACATGGTCTTCGGATGGCCGTCTCCATGGGCATACAATGCTAGGAAGTGCGCGGGGATTCAAACCTCGCAATATCTCAAATAAATGGAGATTTCGATGCCAAAGATCCGAAGATGGCTGCTTACCGTAACGCCATTCTCAAAATGTCGGCTCGGTTCGAGGGGCTCGAGTTTCACCATGTGGCTCGAGAAAGTAATCAAGCGGCGGATGTCCTTGCTTGCATCGGTGCCAACCGCGACCCTGTCCCACCTAACATCTTTTTGGAAAGGCTTTTCAAGCCATCCATGGTGTGGCAGGGGGAGAGCGGTAACACCAATCCGGATTCGACTATAGCCCCAGATTCCGAACACACTGATATCATCGGGGGCTCAGCCACCGAAATTACACTGTCGGCCCATCTCATCATGGCAGTCATTGCCCCATGGACCGAAACCTTCTTGGCCTACCTTAATAGGCGAGAACTCCCTTTGGATCAGAATGAGATGTGCTGCATTGTCCGACACTCTAAAGCCTACAAGGTTCACAACGGAGAACTCTACAAGAAAAGCGCTACGGGAGTACTTCAAAGATGTATCTCCGAGGAAGAAGGGAGGCAGCTCTTGGCTGAAATACATGCTAGCCTCGGTTGTCACCACGCCGCGGCTCGGGCCCTCGTAAGCAAGGCCTTCCGTACAGGTTTCTATTGGCCGACGGCCCGAGCAGACGCATAGGATCTTGTCCAACATTGCGTCGGATGCCAGCTTTTCGCCAACCAAAGCCATATGCCACCCACCGCTCTACAAACAATACCCATCACTTGGCCTTTCACGGTCTGGGGGCTTGATATGGCCGGACCTCTTAAAGGAGGAAGCTATAAGAAAAAATATCTGTTGGTTATGGTGGATAAATTAACTAAGTGGATAGAGGCCAAACCAGTTAAAATGGCCGAAGTTAGACCAGTGATAGACTTCGTATCCGGTGTTGTGCACCGTTATGGTGTTCTAGACAACATCATCACCGATAACAGCTCCGATTTCATAGCCGATGAGGTGAAAACCTGGTGTGCTAATCTAGGCATTAAGCTCGATTACGCCTCCGTCTATCACCCACAAACAAACGGCCAAGTCGAACGAGCCAATGGTCTTATTATGAGCGGCATTAAACCCTTATTAGTGCGGTCTTTGAATGAATTAGACAAGCACTGGGTCGAGGAGCTCGACTCCGTACTGGAGGGGCTGCGGACCACGCCCAATCGCTCTAACGGATATACACCTTTCTTCATGGTGTATGACGCAGAGGCCGTGTTACCCTGCGACATTATTCATGACTCACCTCGAGTGCGCATGTATGAAGAGAGAGAGGCCGAGCTTGATCGGCAGGACAGCTTAGATGCCCTGGAGGAGGAGCGCGACGTCGCAAAAGCCCGTTCCGCATTTTATCAACAACAGGCCCACAGATATCAAAGCAGAGAAGTACGGGCCAAGACTTATAATGCTCGCGAAGTCGTTCTATGCTTGCCAGAGAAGAAAAAGGACAAACTCAAGCCCAAGTGGGAGGGTCCCTTCATCATTGATGAAGTCCTCACCGGAGGAGCGTACCGCCTGCGTGATGCATCAGACAATTGCCTAGAGCCAAACCCATGGAACACAGCCAGACTTCAAAGATTCTATGCCTAGCATCGAACTCTTCATTCGTCTCCTTTCTCCCTTTTGTTTCCATTATTTATTTTCCTCTCTTTTCACCTTTTCTTTTTTTAGCCTTAAAGCTCTCATGTGGCTAAACCATACACCTATGACGCACACATTCTCAAATATGTACGTCAATTATACCTGGGGGCTTCTTGTACAGAAACTTATTATTATTATTTTCCGAGCATCAAGCCCACAACATATGTGTCTTTTCCGCGTATGTACTTTTTCTTCGCCATTATATGCATCGATATGACTTAAGTTTTGGCCAAGCTGGGTTGCTTGGCTCCTGTGCTTATGCCCTACGTCCCCGTTAGTTCGGATAGGGCATAAAGGGACCACCTCTGCGATTGTTACTGCCGGGTCATCCGGATGTGTACCTCAGACTGGGTGAAGCCGAAAGCTAGCATTCTTAAGGGAATATTCGGTCGGCGGACTAAAGATGTTTTTTACTAGTTACACTACGAACCCCGGATGTTACGTATGCTGTGATTTTTCAATCGTAGTTCAGACATGCACGTTAACGCATGCTGACCCAGGGAAAGGAACCCTTAATGGAATTATTCTCTCTGGAAGATGTTTCTTACGATCAAAATGTAATATAACATAGCTAGCCGGATACTTGTCTGTTCAAGCAACTATGACCCCTATGCCTGGTTTCCATGCATACCCCGGTCTATATTACCGAGGGGTATTCGGAAACACTCTGCACCTTCGGGTCCAGAGGTCAAAGCGAAAAGGTCCGCCATGACAATCATTTTACAATCCAGCTAGGGACAAATTTGTCAATTGAAGTACATAGTCACTTGGACTCAAAAACTTCTTCCTCTATGCCATCTAGCAGGCTATCTAGCTTACAATCCTGTTGGGAATACTTGGCGGCTACTTGTACCTGGTCATATACCACGAGAATTTCTTTTCCATCTGACCCTAAAGGTCCAACCCGGGCCATGTGATTCGGATCGAGCTTGGTATACCGTGTTTTCACCATGGCCCAGGCCTCTCGCGCACCTTCCCGGCAGGCCGATATCTTCCATAATCGGAAGCGCTGCCGCGCTCCCTTCAGTAGCTGTACAAGCTCCTCCATACTTCCTGGAGGGGAGTCAGATGGCCATAAGGCCTTGGCAATACTTTGCATCGCCTGTCGAGCTCTCTCATGCATTTGCAACAGCTCTCGTAGTAGATCGCCCGAAGATCTGAACATCTCCTCTTCGGGACGGCCGGTCAGCATACCTACAGACATAACTCTGTCAGCTCCTTTCCTTGCCGAACTACCTAAATATGCCGCCTCGTAGCCTCTTATTTTCCTTCGCGGAGTCAGCCAGTTGGGCTCGAACATCTTTTAGTTCTACGCCTAGCTGGGTGTTGGAATCCAGGAGTTTGTTTTTCTCCTCCCTGACCCGTGTCAGTATACGTTCGCCCACGGCCAGTTGCCTTTTGGCTTTGGGACCACCCGCTTGTGCGACTTCTGGTGCCTCTCCCAGATGATATGATGACTCTGCCATAAGATATGCACCTGTATTAATAATCCTGGTATATGATTATGTTTTCTCATAGAGGGTATCATTACCAGACTCTGCCTTCTTGGATTTCTCCAGTTCGGCGGTAGCAATAGCTAGCTGGGTCCGACTCTTTTCCAGCTGCTGAGACAATGCCACGTCTTGAGCTTGCGTTGGTTTTCCTCGAAGAGGAGAGGGTGGTGCAGCAAAGTGTAGCATAAGTATTTCCCTCAGTTTTGAGAACCAAGGTATCAATCCAGTAGGAGGCTCCTCAAAAGTCCCACGCACCTACACAAACAAACTGAGAACTCGCAACCAACACAATAAAGGGGTTGTCAATCCCTTCACGGCCACTTGCGAAAGTGAGATCTAATAAAGATAGTATGATAAGATAAATATATTTTTGGTACTTTATAATATAGATGCAAAAAGTAAAGATGCAAATAAAAGTAGATTGAAAGCAAATATGATAAGAGATAGACCCGGGGGCCATAGGTTTCACTAGTGGCTTCTCTCAAGATAGCATAAGTATTATGGTGGGTGAACAAATTACTGTCGAGCAATTGATAGAAAAGCGCATAGTTATGAGATTATCTAGGCATGATCATGTATATAGGCATCACGTCCATAACAAGTAGACCGACTCCTGCCTGCATCTACTACTATTACTCCATACATCGACCGACTCCTTCCTGCATCTAGAGTATTAAGTTCATAAGAACAAAGTAACACATTAAGCAAGATGACATGATGTAGAGGGATAAACTCATGCAATATGATATAAACCCCATCTTGTTATCCTCGATGGCAATAATACAATATGTGCCTTGCAACCCTTTCTGTCATTGGGTAAGGACACCGCAAGATTGAACCCAAAGCTAAGAACTTCTCCCATGGCAAGAAAGACCAATCTAGTAGGCCAAACCAAACTGATAATTCGAAGAGACTTGCAAAGATAACTCAATCATACATAAAAGAATTCAGAGAAGTTTCAAATATTTTTCATAGATAAACTTGATCATAAACCCAAAATTCATCGGATCTCGACAAACACACTGCAAAAAGAGTTTACATCGAATAGATCTCCACAAGAGAGGGGGAGAACATTGTATTGAGATCCAAAAAGAGAGAAGAAGCCATCTAGCTAATAACTATGGACCCGTAGGTCTGTGGTAAACTACTCACAACTCATCAGAGCGGCAAGGATGTTGATGTAGAGGCCCTCCATGGTTGATTCCCCCTCCGGCAGAGTGCCGGCGAAGGCTCCAAGATGGGATCTCGCGGATACAGAAGGTTACGGCGGTGGAAATTGTGTTTAGTGGTGCTCCTGGATGTTTTCGGGGTACGTAGGTATATATAGGAGGAAGAAGTACGTCGGTGGCCGCCCGAGGGGCCCACGATATAGGGGGGCATGGCCTACAGGGGGGGGGGTGCAGACCCCTATCTCGTGGGGCCCTCAGAAGCTTCTTGACTTGCACTCCAAGCTCTCCGGATCACGTTCGTTCCAAAAATCTTGCTCCCGAAGGTTTCATTCCGTTTGGACTCCGTTTGATATTCCTTTTCTTCGAAATACTGAAATAGGCAAAAAAACAGCAATATGGGCCGGGCCTCCGGTTAGTAGGTTACTCCCAAAAATGATATAAATGTGTAAAATAAAGCCCATAAACATCCAAAAGTGGTAATATAATAGCATGGAACAATCAAAAATTATAGATACATTGGAGACGTATCAAGCATCCCCAAGCTTAATTCCTGCTCGTCCTCGAGTAGGTAAATGATAAAAAAAATAATTTTTGATGTGGAATGCTACCTAGCATAATTCTTAATGTAATTTTCTTTATTGTGGCATGAATGTTCAGGTCCAAATGATACAAAATAAAAGTTCATATTAACATGAAAATGGTGATACTTCAAGCATACTAATCAAAGTAATCATGTCTTCTCAATATAACATGGCTAAAGAAAGTTATTCCTACAAAATCATATAGTCTGGCTGTTGCTCTATCTTCATCACACAAAGTATTTAATCATTCACAACCCCGATGACAAACCAAGCAAATGTTTCATACTTTAATAATCTCAAACTCTTTCAACTTTCACGCAATACATGAGCGTGAGCCATGGACATAGCATTATATGTGGAATAGAATGGTGGTTGTGGAGAAGACAAAAAGGAGAAGATAGTCTCACATCAACTAGGAGTATCAACGGGCTATGGAGATGCCCATCAATAGATATCAACGTGAGTGAGTAGGGATTGCCATGCAACGGATGCACTAGAGCTCTAAATATATGAAAGCTCAACAAAAGAAACTAAGTGGGGTGCATCCAACTTGCTTGTTCACGAAGACCTAGGGCACTTTTGAGGAAGCCCATCATTGGAATATACAAGCCAAGTTCTATAATGAAAAATTCCCACTAGTATATGAAAGTGACAACATATGAGACTCTCTATCATGAAAATCATGGAGCTATTTTGAAGCACAAGTGTGGAAAATGTGATAGTAGCATTGTACCTTCTCTCTTTTTCTCTCATTTTATTATTTTTTTCTTTTTCTTCCTTTTTTTTCTTTTTCTTTGGCCTTCTCTTTTTTTTGCCTTTCTCTTTTTTTTCTTTTTGTAAAGTCCGAAGTCTCATCCCGACTTGTGGGGGAATAATAGTCTTCATCATCCTTTCCTCACTAGGACAATGCTCTAATAATGAAGATCATCACACTTTTATGGATTTACAACTCAAAGCTAGAACAAGATATGACTCTATATGAATGCCTCCGGCGGTGTACCGGGATATGCAATGAATCAAGAGCGACATGTATGGAAATTATGAAGGTGGCCTTGCCACAAATACAATGTCAACTACATGATCATGCAAAAAGCAATATGACAAAAGTAATGTGTGTCATATGAATGGAACGGTGGAAAGTTGCATGGCAATATATCTCGGAATGGCTATGGAAATGCCATAATAGGTAGGTATGGTGGCTGTTTTGAGGAAGGAGTATGGTGGGCGTATGGTACCGGCGAAAATTGCACGGTACAAGAGAGGCTAGCAATGGTGGAAAGGTGAAAGGGTGCGTATAATCCATGGACTCAACATTAGTCAAAAGAACTCATGTACTTGTTGCAAAAATCTAGAAGTCATCAAAAACGAAAGCACTACACTGATGCTCCTAGGGGGATAGATTGGTAGGAAAAGACCATCGCTCGTCCCCGACCGCCACTCATAAGGAAGACACTCAATAAATAAAATTGTGCTCCAACTTCATCACAAAGCGGTTTACCATACGTGCATGCTACAGGAATCACAAACCTCAACACAAGTACTTTTCATAATCACCTCAACTAGCATGACTTTAATATCACTACCTCCATATCTCAAAACAATTATCAAGCATCAAATTGATCATAGCATCCAATTCACTTTCTATGATAGTTTTTATTATACCCAACTTGGATGCTCATCATTCTAGGACCAACTTTGTAACGATAGAAAATACCATGCTGTTCTAAAAGACTCTCAAAATAATATAAGTGAATCATGAGAGACTAGCAATTTCTACAAAATATAACCACCGCCGTGCTCTAAAACATATAAGTGATGCACTAGAGCAAAAGACAAACTACTCCTAAAACATATAAGTAAAGATCAATGAGTAGTCGAATAATTGTGCAACTATGTGTGAAGGAAATATGCCCTAGAGGCAATAATAAAGTTATTATTTATTTCCTTATATCATGATAAATGTTTATTATTCATGCTAGAATTGTATTAACCGGAAACATAATACACGTGTGAATATATAGACAAACAGAGTGTCACTAGTATGCCTCTACTTGACTAGCTTGTTAATCAAAGATGGTTATGTTTCCTAACCATGGACAAAGAGTTGTTATTTGATTAACAGGATCACATCATTAGTTGAATGATCTGATTGACATGACCCATTCCGTTAGCTTAGCACCCGATCGTTTAGTATGTTGCTATTGCTTTCTTCATGACTTATACATGTTCCTATGACTATGAGATTATGCAACTCCCGTTTACCAGAGGAACACTTTGTGTGCTACCAAACGTCACAACGTAACTCGGTGATTATAAAGGTGCTCTACAGGTGTCTCCAAAGGTACTTGTTGGGTTGGCGTATTTCGAGATTAGGATTTGTCACTCCGAATGTCGGAAAGGTATCTCTGGGCCCTCTCGGTAATGCACATCACTTAAGCCTTGCAAGCATTGCAACTAATGAGTTAGTTGCGAGATGATGTATTACGGAACGAGTAAAGAGACTTGCCAGTAACGAGATTGAACTAGGTATTGGATACCGACGATCGAATCTCGGGCAAGTAACATACCGATGACAAAGGGAACAACGTATGTTGTTATGCGGTCTGACCGATAAAGATCTTCGTAGAATATGTAGGAACCAATATGGGCATCCAGGTCCCACTATTGGTTATTGACCGGAGACCTGTCTCGGTCATGTCTACATTGTTCTCGAACCGTAGGGTCCGCACGCTTAAAGTTACGATGACATTTTCTTTATGAGTTTATGTATTTTGATGTACCGAAGGTTGTTCGGAGTTCCGGATGTGATCATGGACATGACGAGGAGTCTCAAAATGGTCAAGACATAAAGATTGATACATTGGACGACTATATTCGGACACCAGAATTGTTTCGGGTGATTTTGGAGAAAACCGGAGTGCCGAGGGCGGGGGGTTACCGGAACCCCCCGGGAGAGTTAATGGGCCACTTGGGCCTTGGTGGGAAGAGAGAGGGTCGGCCAGGGTGGGGCGCGCGCCCCCTCTCCCTCTGGTCCGAATTGGACTAGGAGGGGGGCGGCGCCCCCCTTTCCTTCCCCCTCTCCCCTTCCTTTCCCCTCCTAGTAGGAGTAGGAAAGGAGGAATCCTACTCCTACTAGGAGGAGGATTCCTCCTCCTTGGCGCGCCCCAAGGGGCCGGCCGGCCTCCCCCCTTGCTCCTTTATATACGGGGGCGGGGGGGGGGGGGGGCACCCCATAGACACACAAGTTGATCTTCGTGATCGTTCCTTAGCCGTGTGCGGTGCCCCCCTCCACGATATTACACCTTGGTCATATTGTAGCGGTGCTTAGGCGAAGCCCTGCAACGGTTGAACATCAAGATCGTCACCACGTCGTCGTGCTGACGGAACTCCTCCCCGAAGCTTTGCTGGATCGAAGCCCGGGGTGCGTCATCAAGCTGTATGTGTGTCAAGAACTCGGAGGTGCCGGAGTAACGGTGCTTGGATCGGTTGGACCGGGAAGACGTACGACTACTTCATCTACGTTGTGTCAACGCTTCCGCTTCGGTCTAGGAGGGTACATAGACAACACTCTCCTCTCTAGTTGCTATGCATCACCATGATCTTGCGTGTGCATAGGAAATTTTTTGAAATTACTACATTCCCCAACAGTGGCATCCGAGCCTAGGTTTTATGGTTTGATGTTATATGCACGAGTAGAACACAAGTGAGTTGTGGGCGATATAAGTCATACTGCTTACCAGCATGTCATACTTTGGTTCGGCGGTATTGTTGGATGAAGCGGCCCGGACCGACATTACGCGTACGCTTACGCGAGACTGGTTCTACCACCGTGCTTTGCACACAGGTGGCTGGCGGGTGTCAGTTTCTCCAACTTTAGTTGAACCGAGTGTGGCTACGCCCGGTCCTTGCGAAGGTTAAAACAGCACCAACTTGACAAACTATCGTTGTGGTTTTGATGCGTAGGTGAGATTGGTTCTTGCTTAAGCCCGTAGCAGCCACGTAAAACTTGCAAAAACAAAGTAGAGGACGTCTAACTTGTTTTTGCAGGGCATGTTGTGATGTGATATGGTCAAGACATGAAGCTAAATTTTATTGTATGAGATGATCATGTTTTGTAACCGAGTTATCGGCAACTGGCAGGAGCCATATGGTTGTCGCTTTATTTTATGCAATGCAATCGCCCTGTAATGGTTTACTTTATCACTAAGCGGTAGCGATAGTCGTAGAAGCATAAGATTGGCGAGACGACAACGATGCTACGATGGAGGTCAAGGTGTCGCGCCGGTGACAATGGTGATCATGACGGTGCTTCGGAGATTGAGATCACAAGCACAAGATGATGATGGCCATATCATATCACTTATATTGATTGCATGTGATGTTTATCTTTTATGCATCTTATCTTGCTTTGATTGACGGTAGCATTTTAAGATGATCTCTCACTAAATTATCAAGAAGTGTTCTCCCTGAGTATGCACCGTTGCCAAAGTTCGTCGTGCCCAGACACCACGTGATGATCGGGTGTGATAAGCTCTACGTCCATCTACAACGGGTGCAAGCCAGTTTTGCACACGCAGAATACTCGGGTTAAACTTGACGAGCCTAGCATATGCAGATATGGCCTCGGAACACGGAGTCTGAAAGGTCGAGCATGAATCATATAGTAGATATGATCAACATGAGATGTTCACCATTGAAAACTAATCCATTTGACGTGATGATCGGTTATGGTTTAGTTGAATTTGGATCACGTGATCACTTAGAGGATTAGAGGGATGTCTATCTAAGTGGGAGTTCTTAAGTAATATGATTAATTGAACTTAAATCTATCATGAACTTAGTACCTGATAGTATCTTGCTTGTCTATGTTGATTGTAGATAGATGGCCCGTGCTGTTGTTCCGTTGAATTTTAATGCGTTCCTTGAGAAAGCAAAGTTGAAAGATGATGGTAGCAACTACGCGGACTGGGTCCGTAACTTGAGGATTATCCTCATTGCTGCACAAAAAAGTTACATCCTGGAAGCACCGCTAGGTGCCAGGCCTGCTACTGATGCAACTGACGACGTTAAGAATGTCTGGCAGAGCAAAGCTGATGACTACTCGATAGTTCAATGTGCATTCTTTACGGCTTAGAACCGGGATTTCAACGACGTTTTGAACGTCATGGAGCATATGAGATGTTCCAGGAGTTGAAGTTAATATTCCAGAAGAATGCCCGAATTGAGAGATATGAAGTCTCCAATAAGTTCTATAGCTGCAAGATGGAGGAGAATAGTTCTGTCAGTGAGCATATACTCAAGATGTCTGGGTATTGTAATCACTTGATTCAACTGGGAGTTACTCTTCCGGATGATAGCGTCATTGACAGAATTCTCCAATCACTTACACCAAGCTACAAGAGCTTCGTGATGAACTATAATATGCAAGGGATAGATAAGACAATTCCCGAGCTCTTCGCAAT
Organism: Triticum timopheevii; assembly: GCA_963921465.1. NCBI lineage: Eukaryota > Viridiplantae > Streptophyta > Magnoliopsida > Poales > Poaceae > Triticum > Triticum timopheevii. The sequence goes on along the minus strand of OY997271.1, from coordinate 130,064,750 downwards.
TCTAAAGGCTGCGGAGGTAGAAATCAAGAAGGAGCATCAAGTGTTGATGGTCAACAAGACCACTAGTTTCAAGAAAAAGGGCAAAGGGAAGAAGAAGGGGAACTTCAAGAAGAACAGCAAGCAAGTTGCTGCTCAAGAGAAGAAACCCAAGTCTGGACCTAAGCCTGAAACTGAGTGCTTCTACTGCAAGCAGACTGGTCACTGGAAGCGGAACTGCCCCAAGGATTTGGAGGATAAGAAGGATGGCAAGGTGAACAAAGGTATATGTGATATACATGTTATTGATGTGTACCTTACTAGAGCTCGCAGTAGCACCTGGGTATTTGATACTGGTTCTGTTGCTAACATCTGCAACTCGAAACAGGGACTACGGATTAAGCAAACTCTAGCAAAGGACGAGGTGATGATGCGCATGGGAAATGGTTCCAAAGTCGATGTGATCGCGGTCGGCACACTACCTCTACATCTACCTTCGGGATTAGTATTAGACCTAAATAATTGTTATTTGGTGCCAGCGTTGAGCATGAACATTATATCTGGATCTTGTTTGATGCGAGACGGTTATTCATTTAAATTAGAGAATAATGGTTGTTCTATTTATATGAGTAATTTAGATACATTACAACCGCGCACTATTCCAGTCCTCTCATGCCATCAGCGTTTTCAACTGTTGGATGTGCTCTTCTAGACATTTCTGGCCGTCTGATTAAATTCTGAGCGCAGTATTTATCGCAACCGACTAGGCAGCTGGTCCCGCGGCAAAATTGGAGGCCCGTGGTTAATTGGGCCTTCAGAAGCCCCATCTCCCTTCGCTCGACGCCGCCCTCCTGTCCTTCGTTTTGACTTCTGCCTCCCCCCTCTCCCTCTCTCCGTCGCAACACCTCTCCAATCCTAATCACGCTCGAGCGGCGGCAGCGGTGAAGTGCCCCCCTTCCAGGTGAGATCTGTAGCGCCAAATCTCTCTCTCTCTCTCTCTCTCTCTCTCTCTCTCCAACCCTAATCATAGTGGATCAGCGCTGCAGCTTTTGTGCCGTGTCTAAATCCCACACTATCGCCTCCGCTTGTGCGCTCACGTCGTCTCATTTTGGTATCAAGATCAAGTGGTATGCGTGATGATGGGACCCTGCTCCAGTGACAATTTCCGGAGCTTTCTGTGGAATTGGGCCTGACCAACCAAATTTCCTCGACCCTGCTGCTCGCATTCTAGAGGTAACAGGGGCGGGACGCCGCCAACGACGACGGATGGATGTCGACTGCTAGATCCTGAAGCCCTCTCCTCTGCCCTAAATTCCAACTTCACCTCTGATTTTGGTCTGTTGTTCTTGGATATTGCAGGTTGTGGCCGGAGTCGTGCAGCTGGATGCATCACACTGGAGCAGTGGAGATTGAGTTTGCGACCACAGCGGAACGGCTCTGGCATGGACTGCCGATTGGTTATTTATTTCCCTTCCAGTTTCTTTGCCTCTCTTTATACATTATCTAGATATTATGGAACCTAAATTGCTATTTTGTGTGTTGAGCCAAAATCCCTAGATTAATCTGCGTCTACCTAGATTCTATACTTGTTAGTAGTACTAAATATATTAGTACAAGGAAATTAGATCTATTGATCCAACTTCTCCTCTTTAAATATAATATTTTTGAGGTTTAACTCAGATCCCGATTCAATAATTACTTGTATGAAAGTAAGGTGATGACTCCAAATTATTTTACTTGCCTTAAACCGTTTCATTATTTCTTCAGGCCGTGATCACTACAGGTTTCATATTCGTATGTACATGTCCCAGTTTAAAGTGTCCTTATCTTTCACTCTGTCACCTCCTATAAGATATGTTTGGTGCCTTCAAATTTTATTTTCCCATTTACTTTTGCAGGATTTCAACAATCTGTTCTTGGTTAGGATTTGTATCCATCAGACCATTTGCTTCTCATGATATGCCATTTGAAACCCCTTCAATCCAAATTAAATTCCTATATATGCTCATTACTTTGTTGATTCCATTTTTATACTTTGTGATCCCTTTCACTTCTTTTTAAGGTGGGCTATAGCACCTTTTCTCATAATTAAAAATACATCATAAATTTTTGTGAATCGTCTTTGAGGGAGTCCTGGACTAGGGGGTGTCTGGACAGCCGGACTATCATCGTCCGCCGGACTCCAAGACTACGAAGATGCAAGATTGAAGACTCCGTCCCGTGTCCGGATGGGACTTTCCTTGGCATGGAAGGCAAGCTTGGCGATACGGATATGTAGATCTCCTACCATTGTAACCGACTCTGTGTAACCCTAGCCTCCTCCGGTGTCTATATAAACCGGAGGGCTTTAGTTCGTAGGACACAACATACATTACAACAATCATACCATAGGCTAGCTTCTATGGTTTAGTCTCCTTGATCTCGTGGTAGATCCACTCTTGTACTACCCATATCATCAATATTAATCAAGCAGGACGTAGGGTTTTACCTCCATCGAGAGGGCCCGAACCTGGGTAAAACATCGTGTCCCTCGTCTCCTGTTACCATCCGCCTAGACGCACAGTTCGGGACCCCCTACCCGAGATCCGCCAATTTTGACACTGACATTGGTGCTTTCATTGAGAGTTCCTCTGTGTCGTCACCGATAGGCTTGATGGTATCTTCAACCAACAACGCTGTCCAGGGCGAGACTTTTCTCCCCGGACAGATCTTCGTATTCGGCGGCTTCACACTGCGGGCTAATTCGCTTGGCCATCTGGAGCAGATCGAAAGCTACGCCCCTGGCCGTCAGGTCAGATTCGGAAGCCTAAACTTCACGGCCAATGTCCGCGGAGACTTGATCTTCGACGGACTCGAGCCACAGCCGAGCGCGCCGCACTGTGACGATGGGCATGATCTAGCTCTGCCGCCGAACAGTGCCTTGGTGGCCCCACATGAATCCGCTTCGGCCATCAGTCCGGAGCCGATCGCCCAGATCAAGGATCGGTGGATAGACGCCGCCTCGGGGGCTTCAACTTCCTCGGCGATGGAGCCGAACATTAATCTCGTCCCCCGCGAAACTTGTGATTCCGAGGTGCCAGACTCCTTGCCGGACTCCGAACCTCCCACGCCCCTGCCAATCGAATCGGATTGGGCGCCAATTATGGAATTCACCGCTGCGGACATCTTCCAATACTCGCCTTTTGGCGACATCCTAAATTCGTTAAAGCATCTCTCGTTATCAGGAGAGTCCTGGCCGGACTATGGCCAGGATGGTTGGGGTACGGACGACGAAGAAATTCAAAGCCCACCCACCACCCACTTTGTAGCCACTGTCGACGATCTAACCGACATGCTAGACTACGACTCCGACGACATCGACGCTATGGACGACGATGCCGGAGACGAACAGGAACCAGTGCCTACAGGGCACTGGAAGACCACCTCGTCATACGACATATATATGGTGGACATCCCATAAGACGGGGACGGCGAAGAAGCAGCGGAGGCGGACTCTTTAAAGAAGCAGCCCAAACGCCGGCGTCAGTGGTGCCGCTCTAAATCCCGCCACAGCAAGAATGGAGATTCTGGCACAGGAGATAATAATACCCCAGAGAGTGCCGAAGACAATCCCCTCCAGCAAGACTCAGCGCAGGAGGATGCAGAAGCAAGCCCTCACGAGAGGGCGGCAGACGAAGAGGTTGAGGATCATAACTATATGCCTCCCTCCGAAGGCGAAGCAAGCCTCAACGATGACGAATTCGTCGTGCCTGAGGATCCCGTCGAACAAGAGCGTTTCAAGCGCAGGCTTATCGCCACAGCAAATAGCCTAAAGAAAAAGCAGCAACAGCTTCAAGCTGATCAGGACCTGCTGGCCGATTGATGGACCGAGGTCCTCGCGGCCGAAGAGTATAAACTCGAACGCCCCTCCAAAAGCTATCCAAGACGCAAGCTGCTCCCCCGATTAGAGGAGGAAGCATACATACCTCCATCACCAGCGCACGATATGGCTGACCGACCACCCCGTGGTCATGACAAAGAGGCATCCGGGCCCCCAGCCAAGACCGTACCCCGACATCGCTCCAAAAGTACGAAGCCAAGAGGGAACGCGCCGGACTTGCGAGACATATTGGAGGACAAAGCAAGACAATCCAGATCCATCTACGGATCACGTGGGCGCCCCACGACCCATGACGAATACTGTCGTACCGGATATAATAACCCCGGCCGGGCCGAACATGGCAGACAGCGCTCTCTCGAGCTGCGTCATGATATTGCTCAATACAGAGGCGCCGCACACCCACTATGCTTCACTGACGAAGTAATGGATCATCAAATCCCCGAAGGGTTTAAACCCGTAAACATCGAATCCTACGATGGCACAACAGACCCCGCGGTTTGGATAGAAGATTATCTTCTCCACATCCATATGGCCCGCGGCGACGATCTCCACGCCATCAAGTATCTCCCACTCAAGCTTAAAGGACCAGCTCGGCATTGGCTTAACAGCTTGCCCGCAGAGTCAATTGGGTGTTGGGAAGACCTGGAGGCCGCATTCCTTGATAACTTCCAAGGCACGTATGTGCGACCACTAGATGCCGATGACCTAAGCCACATCATTCAGCAGCCAGACGAATCGGCCAGACAATTCTGGACACGGTTCTTGACGAAGAAAAATCAAATCGTCGACTGTCCGGATGTAGAGGCCCTTGCAGCCTTCAAGCATAACATCCGGGACGAATGGCTAGCCCGGCACCTGGGGCAGGAAAAGCCGAAATCCATGGCAGCCCTCACATCGTTAATGACCCGCTTTTGCGCGGGAGAGGACAGCTGGCTAGCTCGCAGCAACAATCTCCGTAAAAATTCTGGCAGTCCGGATACTAAGGACAACAATGGCAGGTCACGTCGAAACAAAAACAAACGCCGCATTAACGGCGACGATAAGGAGGATACAGTAGTCAACGCCAGATTCCGAGGCTCTAAACCCGGTCAGCGGAAGAAGCCATTCAAAAGAACCACTCCGGGTCCGTCCAATCTGGACCGAATACTCGACCGCTTATGCCAGATACATGGCACCTCTGGAAAGCCAGCTAACCACACTAATAGAGATTGCTGGGTGTTCAAGCAGGCCGGCAAGTTAATTGCCGAAAACAATGACAAGGGGCTAAACAGCGACGACGAGGAAGAAACCCGACCGCCGAACAATAGAGGACAGAAGGGTTTTCCCCCACAAGTGCGGACGGTGAATATGATATACACGACCCATATACCCAAGAGGGAGAGGAAACGCGCACTAAGGGACGTCTATGCGATGGAGCCAGTCGCCCCGAAGTTCAATCCATGGTCCTCTTGTCCGATCACTTTCGATCGAAGAGACCATCCGACCAGCATACGCCATGGAGGATTCGCTGCATTGGTTTTAGACCCAATTGTCGATGGATTTCACCTCACGAGATTCCTGATGGACGGCGGCAGTAGCCTGAACCTGCTTTATCAGGATATAGTGCGCAAAATGGGCATAGACCCCTCAAGGATTAAACCTACAAAGACAACCTTTAAAGGTGTCATACCAGGAGTGGAAGCCAACTGTACAGGCTCAGTCACACTGGAAGTGGTCTTTGGATCCCCAGATAATTTCCGGAGCGAAGAGTTAATCTTCGACATAGTCCCGTTTCGCAGCGGCTATCACGCTCTGCTCGGACGAACCGCGTTTGCAAAATTCAACGCGGTGCCGCATTACGCATACCTAAAGCTCAAGATGCCAGGCCCTCGTGGAGTCATCACGGTCAATGGGAATACGGAACGCTCCCTTCGAACGGAGGAACATACAACGGCTCTCGCGGCAGAAGTACAGAGTAGCCTCTTAAGGCAATTCTCCAGTCCGGCCGTTAAACAGCCGGATATAGCAAAACGCGCCCGAAGCAATACCAACCAAGACCACCTGGCGCGATCAGAGCATGCGTAGCAATGCGGCCCCAACCCCCGCCCGCGCATGATCGCAATAATAACACTCCGCGTACATCATTACGCTTTGGAGATACCATGGGCACAGGGGAGGGGGCACGATCGCAACGGACCCAGAGTGCGGTTCGACCACACCGGGGGCTCGCAAGTGTGCCCCCCTTTTTTCATTTTTGATTTTCCTTCTTTTATGTACACAGGACTCCATTAACCAGAAGCCCTGTCCGGCGGCGAACCTGCCGAACTCATGATGCAACAGTCAGGGACTCAAGAAGGCTGCTACGAACACTCAGGTGGTCTCAATTATGAGCATTAAATTCGATTATATACACCAAGTCCGCAGCTCATCCCTGGAGGGGGACATGTTTACTTAGTCCAAATCCCTTGCTTACCGCACTATTTGTATCAGTCCGCTCTCCTAGCAGACTTTCTTTCAAAAATAATGCAGCACCTTTTTGATTGCAATTGCATTACCTTTTATATATATATGCTCATTATATGACATCTTGCACCCGTATATTTTGGTACGGCCTAATACGCCAGGGGCTTATGTTCCCCACTCTATGGTGTGATAAGTCCGAACACTTTCATAAGTGCGGCACCCTGAACTTATAGCATTATATGAATCGGCTCCGAATCATGTCTTGGGTCAATAGTTGGGTTTGCCCGGCTCCCACGTTTTGGTGCCTTACGTTCCGTTCTGTCGGCTAAGGTGGCACTGGGAGAACCACTGCGATTGCGCCCCGGTTGAGCCGGGCGAGCGCCTCAGTGGAGAAAGCTAAAACTGACTGGCATGATAAGGCGAGAGACTGGTCGCTGTTCGAGAGGTTTTTCGGGTCCTTAAAGACTCACGCCGCTTCGAGCGAAGTTCCGGACAATGTCCGACGAAGGCGTGGATAGCGCCCCGGATTCGGTCTTCCGAATACCAGGGGCTTCGCCGAAATTTAAAATTATAGAATTCTATGGCTAAGTGAGAGTGTTCAAGCATTATAAGTTTGGTTGCCTGGTTCGTTGTGTTGAGCGCCTCCCTCGATGGACCCAACAATGGGAACAAGAGTGCTCAAGTTTATCCCGAACACCCCAGCACTCGTGGCTTGGGGGCTGAAGCCAAAGACTTGCCATCTCTCAGATTTTATAAACGGCCGCACAGAAGGTAATATTTTAAATTAAAAAAGCGTTGCTCAAAGCGCACATGAACAAAGTTTCAGCGCACAGGATAATACATAGCAAATTCACTCAAAGATTACATTTCTGGGGCACTCATCCGCAATATCGCGGGCTCCCTTCAGGACAGTTTTATAATACATTTCGGGCGTGCGATACTCCTTGCCCGGTGGCGGTGGGTCCGTGAGAAGCTTCTCCGCATCCAACCTGCCCCAATGCACTTTTGTGCGGGCGAGGGCCCGGCGAGCGCCTTCAATACAGGCGGAGCGCTTGATGACATCCACCCAGGGGCATGCATCCACCAGCCGCCGCACGAGGCCAAAGTAGCTCCCATGCACGGCCTGTCCAGGCCACAGCCGGACTATAAGGCCCTTCATGGCCTCTTCAACTACCTTGTGGAGTTCGACCAACTGCTTCAGCTGGTCGCTTGGGAGCACCGGGTGTCCGGCCTCAGCATACTGAGACCAGAAGACTTTTTCCGTCGAGCTCCCCTCCTCGCCACGATAGAATGCGGCGGCATCGAACGCACTACGCGGTAGATCTGCAAACGCCCCTGGAGAGCTCCGAATGCGGGTAAGTGTCAGGTATTTTACATTAACATGCTTGCTTTGCATGAAAAATGCCTTACCCGCCGCTATTTTCTTTACATCTTCAACCTCCTGAAGGGCCTTATGGGCCTCGGCCTTGGCGGACTTGGCACTTTCGAGAGCCGAGGCAAGCTCGGACTCTCGAGTCTTTGAGTCACGCTCCAAACTCTCATGTTTCTCCATGAGAGCCTGGAGCTCTTGCCGTACTTCCGCCACCCGTGCCTCCTGCTTTTCTCTCTCTGCCCGTTCCGCGGCCGCACTGCGTTTGGCCGCGGACACAGCCTCCTTCAGGGCTGCCACCTCGTTAGTGGCCCCTGCAGTACACATATTATCCTTGTTAATTTTATTGCAACCAAAATCCTTTTCTGTAAGGTAACTATTCAAAGTGGTGTTACTCACCTTCTTTGTCCTCGAGCTGCTTCTTCGCATGGCCGAGCTCTCGCTCGGACCGCTCGAGATCCTGCTTTAGCACATCGACCTCCGCCGTTAGTGCGGCAGAGGTCAGCAGCGCAGCCTGCAAACCCATATTGACATATTTTAAGCAACCCTGCGTATATCTTGTTAGATCCTCAGTCCGGCTTTTTCTTTCCGAACACCGAACTGAGCATCAGGGGCTACTGTCTATGCAGTATTACATTACATAATTTTAACTTCTTACCTCAAAGCCTGTTAGAAGGCTGCTGTAGGCTTCGGTCAGCCCGCTTTTGGCGAGCTGAACCTTTTGAATCACCGCACTCATGATAGTGCGGTGTTCTTCCTCGATGGAAGCGCCTTTAAGCGCCTACAAGTTATCCGGCGCCTCCGGTTGGACGGATGCCGCCGGTGTCACGGTCTTGCCCTTCTTTCGAAGGGGCCGCTTGCCGGACTCTGGAACCACTGCGGGTTCCGATGTAGAGTCCGGCGCAAAGTCCGGGAGGCTGCCTGACGGCGCCTCCGGAGCCTCCTCCTGATGGGTCCCTCTCTGGGATCCCACCTCGGCATCCTCGTCGGCGCGTGGGGTAGAGGCAGTCGGAAGTGAATCCACATCCGACGGGGCCAAGGACCCGCTTGATGAAGCGGGGAGATCATCATCAGCCGGACTACGGACAGAATGCGGCGTTAGAAGGACACTACGCGACACGAAAGAAATTGCATATAAAGGATCCGGATACTTACGATCTTGCCGGACGCCTAGCCCTTGGAGGCCACTCATCCTCGCCAACGGTGGTGTTGGCGAAACTGTCCGGGGGGATAGTCCTCCCCCTCTTGGACCCTTCGGCCTCCCCTATTGGGGAAGCCTTCCTCTTCTTCTCTCCCTCCTCCGGGAGAGAGTTCTCCTCCTCCTCCTTGTCTTCGGGGGAGGAGTCCGCCTTGTCGTCGGACACCTGATTGCGGGAACTCTTTCGAGTCCCCGCGGCCACCTTCTTGGCCTTCTTCTCCGGCACCACATGCGGTGCCGGAACCAGCAGCCCTGCTAAATGGGCGTCCACTGGGTCTTCTGGCATGGGAGCCGGGCTGATAAGCTGCTTGGCCTTCTCCATCCATTCCTGTCAAAGGAAAGGAAAGAATGAAACCCTCTTATAACCTATTCGGTTACTACAAAGTGTCCCGTAATGGGGTTGAATCACTTACCTCGTTAGTAGGATGCTGCGAGCTGAATCCGCGATCTTTCGTCGCGGATGCGGGGGCTTCGGCGCCCTTAAACAGCACCCTCCAGGCGCCTTCGTATGTCGTATCGAAGAGCCCGCTCAGCGCCTGGTGCTGTTCCGGATTGAACTCCCACAGATTGAATGCCCGTTCTTGGCATGGGAGAATCCGACGGATGAGCATGAATTGGACCACGTCGACGAGCCTGAGCTTATTGCTCACCAGCTTCTGGATGCAGGCTCGGAGTCCCGTCACCTCCTTCGGATCGCCCCACAGCAAGCCCTTCTCTTTCCAGGAGGTGAGCTGCATGGGGACGCCAGATCTAAACTCGGGGGCCGCCGCCCATGTGGGCTTGCGCGGCTCGGTGATGTAGAACCACCCCGATTGCCACCCCTTGACGGAGTCCACGAAGGCCCCTTCGAGCCAAAGGACGTTGGGTAATTTACCCAACATGGCGCCTCCGCATTCCGCTTGCGTGCCCTTCACAACCTTCGGCTTGACGTTGAAGGTCTTGAGCCACAGGCCGAAGTGGGGCCGGATGCAGAGGAAGGCCTCGCACACGACGATGAATGCCGAGATGTTGAGGATGAAGTTCGGCGCCAGATCATGGAAATCCAGGCCGTAATAGAACATGAGCCCCCGAACGAATGGATGGAGCGGAAAGCCCAGTCCGCGGAGGAAGTGGGGAAGGAAGACGACCCTCTCGTGAGGCCCAGGGGTATGGACGAGCTGCCCCTCGTCGGGCAGCCGATGCGCGATATCGCCGGGAAGATATCCGGCGCTGCGCAGTTTGGTGATGTGATCCTCCTTAACGGTGGAGGCCAACCATTTGCCTCCCGCTCCGGACATATTCGGAGAAGGTTAGGGCAAGATGCGCGAGCTTGGGCGTTGGAGCTTGAGTACGCGGGGATGGATATGCAAAGGAGGAAGAAGGCGTAGGTGAGAAGGTAAATCCTTATCCCTTATATATAGGCGAACGAAAACTATGCGTCCCGCTGGCCTGATAAAACTCGCTTATCTCCCAAGTGCCACCATCAATGGCGCGGTTGGGTTACCCACGTCCGTATTGATGAGAATCCCGGAATAAGGGGAACACGATCTCTGCTTCGACAAGACGTGCCAAGGAAACCGCTTCATTAGACATGCTGAGGTGGTATAGTAAAAAACGATTCAAACAAAGGCTTGGTAGCAGTGTGATGTCACGCCGCATAATACGTCAGTAGATTGGACTGGTGTACATTTTATTCTCTCTACGGTGGAATGTGGAATTTATTTTGCAGAGCCAGACACTATCCTGGTGTTCATGATCTTCTCTGGATTATTCAAGGGAGGAACCCGCCTTGCAATGCCAAACATTATGCGCGCCGGACTTATCGTCATTGAAGCCTGGTTCAGGGGCTACTGAGGGAGTCCTGGACTAGGGGGTGTCCGGAGAGCCGGACTATCATCGTCCGCCGGACTCCAAGACTACGAAGATGCAAGATTGAAGACTCCGTCCCGTGTCCGGATGGGACTTTCCTTGGCGTGGAAGGCAAGCTTGGCGATACGGATATGTAGATCTCCTACCATTGTAACTGACTCTGTGTAACCCTAGCCTCCTCCGTTGTCTATATAAACCGGAGGGCTTTAGTCCGTAGGACACAACATACATTACAACAATCATACCATAGGCTAGCTTCTAGGGTTTAGCCTCCTTGATCTCGTGGTAGATCCACTCTTGTACTACCCATATCATCAATATTAATCAAGCAGGACGTAGGGTTTTACCTCCATCAAGAGGGCCCGAACCTGGGTAAAACATCGTGTCCCTCGTCTCCTGTTACCATCCGCCTAGACGCACAGTTTGGGACCCCCTACCCGAGATCCGCCGGTTTTGACACCGACAGTCTTGTTCTTATATGTTAGTTTATTTTCCATTTTTCTGACCAGGCAAAATTTGAAATGTTGTTTACTTCAGAAATGCCTTGTCATGGTGTATCATATTGCGTCGCTTGGCCAGATCTCCAACAAACTCCTACAACCGGACACCATCCATGTGAGTTGACTTCTCTTGGTTTTCATTTGCATGAACTAATATGTGGCACAGCAAATTTGTACTTCATATTCTTTCAGAGAAGAAAATCCTGAGTGACCATGGAGAAAGCTTTTGAATCATCCACTTGACAGGTTGCAAATCTGTTATAGATGCAATATATTGATGTTATAAATCTGAAGTCAATCATGTATTTTATATAAACTTAAATTCATTCGACATTCTTAAGTCAAACAACATTCTTCTATACCATCTCTTCACTTTCAATTGGGTGATAAGGTACCAAGAGAACAATAAATTGATTCCAGCGTATGAGGAGCAACTTAATTCCAGTGCAAGTACATGATGCTGGATTCATTACTTTGCAATCCAAATATAATAATTTGATCTCTAGGTAGTGTTTTTCATCCACCTTTTGTATTTCCGTTTTCTGATTTCCTGCATTTCTGTTCCCCTCTTCTGCACATTAAGAGACTAAAAGAAAACCAATGGATTTTTTCTGACAATAAAAGCAAACAATGAATATATATATGCTGGAATTAGTCAATTATGTTGCACAATATATGATATTCTTATCAACATCTTAAATTCATGTTACCGTATATATCACCATGACACCATCGTCGTCAGGAAGATTATCTCTCTCTAAACCATGTGATCCAATTTCATGTATGATTACCAAAGAAAAGTTTTCTGGCATTCGAGCGTCGATATGATTGCTAGATTTCTTAGCTCTATAATTTTGCAACCTACCAACATCTCACTTAATTGCAATTATTTTGTTTTTCATGTTCTCGACATTCGAAGTAACAGTATGTGAAGGCTGATCAGCAACCGGCGCTCAAGCTCTGAAAGGTAGGTGATAACAAATAATTGTTATCCATTTTCTTTCTATGCTCTTTGTATTTCATTTATCAATCTAACCTGAAAATAATATTGTTATTATTTATGCAGGCTGAATAATTACAAAAAAGGATTTTGGAATCAATAGCCTTGAGTACAAAAATCTAGGATCCTTTCACATGAATATATCCTAATATTCAGGCTTTGCAGCACATGCATCTCTCCAAATCACAACATGTTTTAGAGTCATGTGCACATTTTATGTAGCCTTCTAATTTTTTCATTTGATGGTAACTGCTAAATACTACGAACTATGGAGAATCCTCCTCTTCGCATTGTAACCGAAAAGCGATCTATCGATTATAATATCAACTACAAGTGTTATTGGATGGAGAAGTTGCTCGTACTTTGAACGGGTGATCTAGAGGTAGGCTTATGGAGATATTTAGTAAGTATGCCATCATATATATAAGCTGAAACAAAAGAGTTCATTTGCCGGGCATTTTCAATTATTCTTACTGTGAACAAAACGTATTTTCTCCTTTCATTTTCTACTTACTACTGATTGGAGTGCCTCTCATATCAAAAGAAAAAGGGAAACCTGCTTGGAACATCTTATTTCAGCATATCTTAGTTTCCGTATACTTCACATTTTGGTTTCTTTAGCTTTTGCCTCTATACATAATGACAATTCCTATCATTCTACCGTCAAAATGAACGGGTGCGGCAACGCGCGCCATCAATGATCTAGTATCTTCTATGGTCATGCACCCTTGAAGAGTGGTCTATTTTTGATGAATCTCGATAGTAGTGATACACATATTCATAATGTTGAAGCCAAAAGATGCAGAGTTGATAATGATAGTGCAACTTATTTGTGGCACTGCCGTTTAGGTCATATTGGTGTAAAGCGCATGAAGAAACTCCATACTGATGGACTTTTGGAACCACTTGATTATGAATCACTTGGTACTTGCGAACCGTGCCTCATGGGCAAGATGACTAAAACGCCGTTCTCCGGTACTATGGAGAGAGCAACAGATTTGTTGGAAATCATACATATAGATGTATGTGGTCCGATGAATGTTGAGGCTCGTGGCGGATATCGTTATTTTCTCACCTTCACAGATGATTTAAGCAGATATGGGTATATCTACTTAATGAAGCATAAATCTGAAACATTTGAAAAGTTCAAAGAATTTCAGAGTGAAGTTGAAAATCATCGTAATAAGAAAATAAAGTTTCTACGATCTGATCGTGGAGGAGAATATTTGAGTTACGAGTTTGGTCTACACTTAAAACAATGCGGAATAGTTTCGCAACTCACGCCACCCGGAACACCACAGCGTAATGGTGTGTCCGAACGTCGTAATCGTACTTTACTTGATATGGTGCGATCTATGATGTCTCTTACAGATTTACCGCTATCATTTTGGGGTTATGCTTTAGAGACGGCCACATTCACATTAAATAGGGCACCATCAAAATCCGTTGAGACGACACCTTATGAACTATGGTTTGGCAAGAAACCAAAGTTGTCGTTTCTTAAAGTTTGGGGCTACGATGCTTATGTGAAAAAGCTTCAACCTGATAAGCTCGAACCCAAATCGGAGAAATGTGTCTTCATAGGATACCCAAAAGAGACAGTTGGGTACACCTTCTATCACAGATCCGAAGGCAGGGCATTCGTTGCTAAGAATGGATCCTTTCTAGAGAAGGAGTTTCTCTCGAAAGAAGTGAGTGGGAGGAAAGTAGAACTTGATGAGGTAACTGTACCTGCTCCCTTGTTGGAAAATAGTACATCACAGGAACCGGTTTCTGTGACGTCAAAACCAGACGTCAAAACCAACTAGTGAGGAAGTTGATGATGATGATCATAGAACTTCAGATCAAGTTACTACAGAACCTCGTAGGTCAAACAGAGTAAGATCCGCACCTGAGTGGTATGGTAATCCTATTCTGGAAGTCATGCTACTAGATAATGATGAACCTACTAACTATGAAGAAGCGATGGTGAGCCCAGATTCCGCAAAATGGCTTGAAGCCATGAAATCTGAGATGGGATCCATGTATGAGAACAAAGTATGGACTATGGTTGAGTTGCCCGATGGTCGGTAAGCAATTGAGAATAAATGGATCTTCAAGAAGAAGACTGACGCTGACGGTAATGTTACTGTCTACAAAGCTCGACTTGTTGCAAAAGGTTTTCGACAAGTTCAAGGGATTGACTAAGATGAGACCTTCCCACCCGTAGCGATGCTTAAGTCTGTCCGAATCATGTTAGCTATTGCCGCATTTTATGACTATGAAATTTGGCAAATGGATGGAAAAACTGCATTCCTGAATGGGTTTCTAGAGGAAGAGTTGTATATGATGCAACCAGAAGGTTTTATCGATCCAAAGGGAGCTAACAAAGTGTGCAAGCTCCAGCGATCCATTTGTGGACTGGTGCAAGCCTCTCGGAGTTGGAATAAATGCTTTGATAGTGTGATCAAAGCATTTGGGTTTATACAGATTTTTGGAGAAGCCTGTATTTACAAGAAAGTGAGTGGGAGCTCTGTAGCATTTCTAATATTATATGTGGATGACATATTATTGATTGGAAATGATATAGAATTTCTGGATAGCATAAAGGGATACTTGAATAAAAGTTTTTCAATGAAAGACCTCGGTGAAGCTGCTTACATATTGGGCATTAAGATCTATAGAGATAGATCAAGAAGCTTAATTGGACTTTCACAAAGCACATACCTTGACAAAGTTTTGAAGAAGTTCAAAATGGATCAAGCAATGAAAGGGTTCTTGCCTATATTGCAAGGTGTGAAGTTGAGTAAGACTCAATGCCCAACCACTCCATAAGATAGAGAGAAAATGAAAGATGTTCCCTATGCTTCAGCCATAGGCTCTATCATGTATGCAATGCTGTGTACCAGACCTGATGTGTGCCTTGCTATAAGTTTAGCAGGGAGGTACCAAAGTAATCCAGGAGTGGATCACTGGACAGCGGTCAAGAACATCCTGAAGTACTTGAAAAGGACAAATATATGTTTCTCATATATGGAGGTGACAAAGAGCTCATCATAAATGGTTACGTTGATGCAAGCTTTGACACTGATCCGGACGATTCTAAATCGCAAAACGGATACGTGTTTACATTAAACGGTGGAGCTGTCAGTTGGTGCAGTTCTAAACAAAGCGTCGTGGCGGGATCTACGTGTGAAGCGGAATACATAGCTGCTTCGGAAGCAGCCAATGAAGGAGTCTGGATGAAGGAGTTCATATCCGATCTAGGTGTAATACCTAGTGCATCGGGTCCAATGAAAATCTTTTGTGACAATACTGGAGCAATTGCCTTAGCGAAGGAATCCAGATTTCACAAGAGAACCAAGCACATCAAGAGACGCTTCAATTCCATCCGGGATCCAGTCCAGGTGGGAGACATAGAGATTTGCAAGATACATACGGATCTGAATGTTGCAGACCCGTTGACTAAGCCTCTTCCACGAGCAAAACATGATCAGCACCAAGACTCCATGGGTGTTAGAATCATTACTGTGTAATCTAGATTATTGACTCTAGTGCAAGTGGGAGACTAAAGGAAATATGCCCTAGAGGCAATAATAAAGTTATTGTTTATTTCCTTATCTCATGATAAATGTTTATTATTCATGCTAGAATTGTATTAACCAGAAACATAGTACATGTGTGAATATATAGACAAACAGAGTGTCACTAGTATGCCTCTACTTGACTAGCTTGTTAATCAAAGATGGTTATGTTTCCTAACCATGGACAAAGAGTTGTTATTTGATTAACGGGATCACATCATTAGTTGAATGATCTGATTGACATGACCCATTCCGTTAGCTTAGCACCCGATCGTTTAGTATGTTGCAATTGCTTTCTTCATGACTTATACATGTTCCTATGACTATGAGATTATGCAACTCCCGTTTACCGGAGGAACACTTTGTGTGCTACCAAACGTCACAACATAACTGGGTGATTATAAAGGTGCTCTACAGGTGTCTCCAAAGGTACTTGTTGGGTTGGCGTATTTCGAGATTAGGATTTGTCACTCCGAATGTCGGAAAGGTATCTCTGGGCCCTCTTGGTAATGCACATCACTTAAGCCTTGCAAGCATTGCAACTAATGAGTTAGTTGCGAGATGATGTATTACGGAACGAGTAAAGAGACTTGCCAGTAACGAGATTGAACTAGGCATTGGATACCGACGATCGAATCTCGGGCAAGTAACATACCGATGACAAAGGGAACAACGTATGTTGTTATGCGGTCTGATCGATAAAGATCTTCGTAGAATATGTAGGAACCAATATGGGCATCCAGGTCCCACTATTGGTTATTGACCGGAGACATGTCTCGGTCATGTCTACATTGTTCTCGAACCGTAGGGTCCGCACGCTTAAAGTTACGATGACATTTTCTTTATGAGTTTATGTATTTTGATGTACCGAAGGTTGTTCGGAGTTCCGGATATGATCACGGACATGACGAGGAGTCTCGAAATGGTTGAGACATAAAGATTGATATATTGGACGACTATATTTGGACACCGGAATTGTTCCGGGTGATTTCGGAGAAAACCGGAGTGCCGGGGGGGGGGGGGGGGGTTACCGGAACCCCCCGGGAGAGTTAATGGGCCACTTGGGCCTTGGTGGGAAGAGAGAGGGGCGGCCAGGGTGGGCCGCGTGCCCCCTCTCCCTCTGGTCCGAATTGGACAAGGAGGGGGGGCCCCCTTTCCTCCCCCTCTCCCCCTTCCTCCCCCCTCCTAGTAGGAGTAGGAAAGGAGGAATCCTACTCCTACTAGGAGGAGGATTCCTCCTCCTTGGCGCGCCCCAAGGGGCCGGCCGGCCTCCCCCCTTGCTCCTTTATATACGGGGGTGGGGGGGCACCCCATAGACACACAAGTTGATCTTCGTGATCGTTCCTTGGCCGTGTGCGGTGCCCCCCTCCACGATATTAGACCTCGGTCATATTGTAGCGGTGCTTAGGCGTAGCCCTGCGACGGTTGAACATCAAGATCGTCACCACGCCGTCGTGTTGACGGAACTCCTCCCCGAAGCTTTGCTGGATCGAAGCCCGGGGTACGTCATCGAGTTGTATGTGTGTCAAGAACTCGGAGGTGCCGGAGTAACGGTGCTTGGATCGGTTGGACCGGGAAGACGTACGACTACTTCCTCTACATTGTGTCAACGCTTCCGCTTCGGTCTACGAGGGTACGTAGACAACACTCTCCTCTCTCGTTGCTATGCATCACCATGATCTTGCGTGTGCGTAGGAATTTTTTTGAAATTACTACGTTCCCCAACAATGTGAAGACTCTCTAACATTAAGGAAATTCAGATCTTGGTATTGTATTCAAACAGCAAGCAAAACAAAATAAAATGACATTGCAAGGATAGCACAACTCATGTGAAGAAGCAAAAACTTAGGCTCAACCGATACTAACCGATAATTGTTGAAGAAGAAGGGTGGGATGCCTAACAGGGCATCCCCAAGCTTAGATGCTTGAGACTTCTTGGAATATTATCTTGGGGTGCCTTGGGCATCCCCAAGCTTGAACTTTTGTGTCTCCTTAATTCCTATCATATCATGGTTTCTTCTTTTTTATCAAAAGCTTCATCCACACCAAACTCAACAAGAACTCGTGAGATAGGTTAGTATAAACCAATGCAAAACCTTATCATTTTCTACTGTAACAAATCACTAAAATTATTATTCAACATTGCATACTAAATGCCTCTGCATATTTAACACTCCTATCCTCAAATAGAATCATTAAACAAGCAAACGTATGCAAACAATGCAAACATAACAACAATCTGCCAAAACAGTACAGTCTGTAAAGAATGCAAGATTCGTCATACTTCCCTAACTCCAAAAATTATTAAATAAAATTCCCACTTTATTAAATTTATCTTATCTCATTATGCAAAAAGTTTCAACATTATACCATTTTCTGAATTTTCTAGGGAATTTTTGCAACAGCGGTAAACTTTCTGTTTTCAAACAGCAACATGTATACTAGCAAAACAAGCATGGTAAAGGCTATCCTTGACATTTTTATTGAAACTAAAGACACAAAACACTATTCTAAATAACATTAAGCAAATACTAACAAAGCAAAATGATGCTCCAAGCAAAACACATATCATGTGGTGAATAAAAATATAGCTCCAAGTAAAGTTACCGATGAACGAAGACGAAAGAGGGGATGTCATCCGGGGCATCCCCAAGCTTAGGCTCTTGGTTGTCCTTGAATATTACCTTGGGGTGCCTTGGGCATCCCCAATATTAGGGCCCGTTCGGAGTCTCGCCGCTCCGCACGACTCCGCTCCCGGAGCGGCCCGAGCTTCAGTTAAAAATACAGAGTGGAGAAAGAGATGCTCCCTAGATTCTAGTATTTCTGGGAGCGGTGGACTGACGAACAGGCCTTTAGGCTCTTGCCACTCCTTATTCCATAGTCCATCGAATCTTTACCCAAAACTTGAAAACTCCACAACACAAAACTCAATAGAAAACTCGTAAGCTCCATTAGTATAAGAAAATAAAACCACCACTTAGGTACTGTAATGAACTCATTCTAAATTCATATTGGTGTAATATCTACTGTACTCCAACTTATCTATGGTTCATACCCTCCGACGCTACTCATAGATACATCAAAATAAGTAAACAACACACGAAAAACAGAATCTGTCAAAAACAGAACAGTCTGTAGCAATCTGTAACTAACGGAAACTTCTGGAACTCTAAAAATCCTAGCAAAATAGGAATTTCTGGAAAATTTGTTTATTGAACAGCATAAAAAAGAATCAACGCAAAAGCACGTTCCTGTGAATTAACAAAATTATATTCGTGCGTGCAAAGTTTCTGTTTTTCAGCAGAATCAAATCAACTATCATCGTAGGTTATCCTATAGGTTCTACTTGGCACAAACACTAATTAAAATATAAAAACACATCTAAACAGAAGGTAGATGCAAGATTTATTACTAAACAGGAGCAAAAACAAAAACATAAAGAAAATTGGGTTGCCTCCCAACTAGCGCTATCGTTTAACGCCCCTAGCTAGGCATAAAAGCAAGGATAGATCTAACGAGTGCCATCTTTGGCACTAAATTCATAAGTAGCACGCATGATAGATTCATAAGGTAATTTGACTTTCTTTCTTGGAAAGTGCTCCATGACTTTCTTTAATGGAAATTGGAATCTAATATTCCCTTCCTTCATATCAATAATCGCACCAACCGTGCTAAGGAAAGGTCTACCAAGAATAATAGGGGAAGAAAGATTGCAATCTATATCAAGAACGATAAAATCTACAGGCACCAAATTTCTATTTGCAACAATAAGAACATCATTGATCCTTCCCATAGGCTTTTTAACGGTGGAATCCGTAAGGTGCAAATTTAAAGAGCAATCATCAAGATCATGGAAACCTAGAATATCACATAAAGTTTTCGAAATCGTGGAAACACTAGCACCCAAATCACACAAAGCAAAACACTCATAATCTTTAATTCTAATCTTTATAGTAGGTTCCCACTCATCATTAAGTTTTCTAGGTATAGAAACTTCCAAATTAAGTTTTTCATCATAAGATTGCATCAAGGCATCAACAATATGTTTGGTAAAAGCTTTATTTTGACTATAAGCATGAGGAGAATTAACAACGGGTTGCAACAAGGAAATACACCCTTTTAAAGAACAATTATCATAATCAAATTCCTTGAAATCCGAGATGGAAGGTACAATATTATTAGAAGTAGAGGATTCTCCAATCTCACTTTTACCAAATTTAGCATTAAGATCTAAAGACTCTGAATTCTTGGGACGCCTTCTAGGCAAGGTTGATTCATCATCACTCCCATAATCATCAAAATTCATATTGCAAAACATAGATCTAATCGGATACGCATCAATAACTTTAAGATCCTCATCATTATTTTCATGTAATTTTTCTGGTTTAGCGGCCATCTTATTGACTAAGGTGGCTTGCTTGTCAGAAATTTTGGCTATAGCATTTTCAGGCCGGGTAATTTGAGCGTTAACACCATAGAATTCTTTATTCATATCATCAAGCTCTTTGTTCATAAACTCCCAAAAACCTTTTTTGTTCCTTAAGTTCTTTTCTAAAGAAATTATTATGCTCAAATTGCAAATTCATAAAGCTTCTAATATTTGATTCAATCTCATCCATCCTTCTGAGAAGGTGGTCAGGGCCCTTAGGCGCGGCCATAAGGTCAAACAAGCAAACAAGCACACAAATGAAGGCAAGCGGGAAAGAGAGGAGGAGATTGGGAAAGAGAGGGCGAATAAAACGGCAAGGGTGAAGTGGGGGAGAGGAAAACGAGAGGTAAATGGCAAATAATGTAAATGCGAGGGAGATGGGTTTGTGACGGGTACTTGGTATGTCTTTACTTGAGCGAAGACCTCCCCGGCAACGGCGCCAGAAATCCTTCTTGCTACGTCTTGAGCTTGCGTTGGTTTTCCTCGAAGAGGAGAGGGTGATGCAGCAAAGTGTAGCATAAGTATTTCCCTCAGTTTTGAGAACCAAGGTATCAATCCAGTAGGAGGCTCCTCAAAAGTCCCACGCACCTACACAAACAAACTGAGAACTCGCAACCAACGCAATAAAGGGGTTGTCAATCCCTTCACGTCCACTTGCGAAAGTGAGATCTAATAAAGATAGTATGATAAGATAAATATATTTTTGGTATTTTATAATATAGATGCAAAAAGTAAAGATGCAAATAAAAGTAGATTGAAAGCAAATATGATAAGAGATAGACCCGGGGGCCATAGGTTTGACTAGTGGCTTCTCTCAAGATAGCATAAGTATTACGGTGGGTGAACAAATTACTGTCGAGCAATTGATAGAAAAGCGCATAGTTATGAGATTATCTAGGCATGATTATGTATATAGGCATCACGTCCATAACAAGTAGACCGACTCCTGCCTGCATCTACTACTATTAGTCCACACATCGACCGACTCCTGCCTGCATCTAGAGTATTAAGTTCATAAGAACAGAGTAACGCATTAAGCAAGATGACATTATGTAGAGGGATAAACTCATGCAATATGATATAAACTCCATCTTGTTATCCTCGATGGCAACAATACAATACGTGCCTTGCAGCCCTTTCTGTCACTGGGTAAGGACACCGCAAGATTGAACCCAAAGCTAAGCACTTCTCCTATGGCAAGAAAGACCAATCTAGTAGGCCAAACCAAACTGATAATTCGAAGAGACTTGCAAAGATAACTCAATCATACTTAAAAGAATTCAGAGAAGATTCAACTATTTTTCATAGATAAACTTGATCATAAACACACAATTCATCGGATCTCGACAAACACACTGCAAAAAGAGTTTACATCGAATAGATCTCCACAAGAGAGGGGGGGAACATTGTATTGAGATCCAAAAAGAGAGAAGAAGCCATCTACCTAATAACTATGGACCCGTAGGTCTGTGGTAAACTACTCACAACTCATCGGAGGGGCAAGGATGTTGATGTAGAGGCCCTCCATGGTTGATTCCCCCTCCGGCAGAGTGCCGGCGAAGGCTCCAAGATGGGATCTCGTGGATACAGAAGGTTACGACGGTGGAAATTGTGTTTTGTGGTGCTCCTGGATGTTTTCAGGGTACATAGGTATATATAGGAGGAAGAAGTATGTCGGTGGCCGCCCGAGGGGCCCACGAGACAGGGGCGTGCCCTACGGGGGGGGGGGGGGGGGGGGGGGCGCTCCCCTATCTCGTGGGGCCCTCGGAAGCTTCTTGACTTGCACTCCAAGCTCTCCGGATCACGTTCGTTCCAAAAATCACGCTCCCGAAGGTTTCATTCCGTTTGCACTCCGTTTGATATTCCTTTTCTTCGAAATACTGAAATAGGCAAAAAAACAGCAATATGGGCTGGGCCTCCGGTCAGTAGGTTAGTCCCAAAAATGATATAAATGTGTAAAATAAAGCCCATAAACATCCAAAAGGGGTAATATAATAGCATGGAACAATCAAAAATTATAGATACATTGGAGACATATCAGACAACAGGTTGTTCTTCTTTGTGAGCACCTGCATGTACAATGATCCTCAAATCAGTTGCGTCAATTGTTTCAAGTCTCGGGGGCTACTGGTATATAATTATCAAAATTGTACAAGTGTGTACTGACCCGCATATCTTTCAAATATTGGTTAGTGGCTCCGGTAAGCCCATCTCAAGCAGCTCGGACGTATGCGTCAGCCGAGTTAAAAGCATTGAATGCCTCTTCTGAAAAGCCAGGGTCGCGAAGAGCGGCCCGCCGGCGTCGATGATTCATGGTGCTTTCCAATTCAGAGTTTGTGACGGATACATCATCCGAATCCTCTGCAGAAGGACAATCTGGTGTCACTCCCGCGTCAGCCTCGGTCCTTGAGACAGGGTCTGGAATCTGGCTGGTAGAGGCATGACCGGCAGGATCCCCGGACATAGTCCGGCGAATACTTTTCCTGATAGGACACAACAGACAGTATCACACTTCAATGTGACCGCCAAAGAGCGTATTTTAAAAACCATACCTCTTTGATGAAGGCTCGGTCATGTTTTCATTTGCCTTCCTCTTCGAAGGCCTGCCCGGCGTAGGTGCCATTCTCTTGTGAGTTGCCTCAGGTGCAGCACGGCGCGCCGATCGCCTCCCCTTTGGAGCACGAGATAGTGTGGTGGGTGAGGCAGAATGAGGAAATTCTTTCGAAGGAGACGTCTCCTAATTACTTACATGTGAGCTAGGGAGAAGACAGGGATAGTCGGTGGTGATGGCCACTTCCGTGCTGTCATGGCTCGCCTGATAACACTCCATCCTCGAGCTCCACGAATATATCCGGATCCTCTTTGAATCCCGGGTCAAGGTCCTGGTTGTGGTCCTCTGGCTGTGGTGCGGGGTTGTGGAGCCCCTTGGTGATCTTCCGCCATTACTGTTACAAATGGATGGATTAATGTCCATAAAACGTGACTCAGGGAACAGATTGAGTAGAGTAGTGGGGTTGGAACTCACCTAGCTGGGAGGATTGTACATGGAAAATCCATCTCGGTGTTTGATACGAATGAATTCCTCTTTCTCCCCTTTGTATAGTTCGACCAGTATTTTGGCCAAAGGAACGGGGGTATCCGGACCCTTCCGACCGCAGCGGGTGGCGTCATCTTCTCCGTTATAGTGCCACATGGGATGCCCTCTGTATTGGAGTGGCTGGACCCCTAGTACTATGGATGTCGCCATAACCTCGACTATTGACAATCCGGACTGGGCGAGCGTCTTTGTATTGCTCATCAATTGACGGACTTCCGCGCTATCTTCCTCCCCGAGGCTTCGAGAGCGCCAGCTGTGGCGTTTCTTCAACGAAGCACTTGAAAATTCGGAAAGACCCATTCAGACTGGGTCGGGAAGGGAGACGTCCTCAATATAGAACCATTCGGAAGGCCAACCTTCGGATGCCTTCTTCGGCATGCCAGACAGGTATCCGGTCCCGGCAATGCGCCATACCTCGGTGCCGCCCGCTTGAAATATTGATCCCTCTTGATTACGAGGGACGAGGTAGAATAGTTTCCTCCATAATTCAAAATGGGCCTTGCAACCCAGGAATAGCTCACAAAGAGCAATGTAACCCGCGATGTGCAGGATGGAGGCAGGAGTGAAATTGTGCAGTTGAAGGCCTTAATACTCCAGAAGCCCTCGGAGGAACGTATGGATTGGAAATCCAATGCCTCTCAACAAGTAGGAAACAAAGCATACTCTTTCCCCCATGGATGGGTTGGGGAAATTCTCCACCTGAGCCCCGCCGTCGAAGGAAGCCAATCCGGCTCGAAAGGGGACTAAATCTGCGGGGGGAAGAAATCCCTGTGTCTTCAGCTTCACTAGCTGACTATGGGATACGAAACACTTTTCCTAATCGCTTTCTTTGCATCCGTGGGGACGGGAGGAAGAGCTGGGAGCGCTAGCCATGTTGGAATGGTTTCTCCTGGCAAGCTCTGAGGATTCTACGCTTGGTGTGGAATGGATCTGAAGATCCCCATCTCTTTAAATAGACAACTTTCTTACATGGTCAAGGTGGTATGTGCAAAAATACCCCGACCTCTCGTATTCGCTCAACATGTGGAAGCTAAAGTCACAAAGGTGCGGAAGCTGATGGGCGCAACACTAAATGGGAAGCTGGATACTGCTCTTTAAGTCGGGTACTTTGAAGTAATCGGAGGAGGAACACGCCTTGCAATGCCGAAGACAATCTGCGTGCCAGACACCTCGTCATTGAAGCCTAGTTCGGGGGCTACTGAGGGAGTCCTGGATTAAGGGGTCCTCGGGCGTGTGGACTATTAACATGGGCCGGACTGATGGGCTGTGAAGATACAAGACCGAAGACTCTCACCCGTGTCCGGATGGGACTCTCCTTGGCATGGAAGGCAAGCTTAGGCGTCCAGATATGAAGATTCCTTTTCTCTGTAACCGACTTTGTACAACCCTAGTCCCCTCCAGTGTCTATATAAACTGAAGGGCTTAGTCCGTAGAGGCAATCATAATCATATAGGCTAGACTCCTAGGGTTTTAGCCATCGATCTTGTGGTAGATCAACTCTTGTAATACTCATATCCATCAAGATCAATCAAGAAGGAAGTAGGGTATTACCTCCATAGAGAGGGCCCGAACCTGGGTAAACATCGTGTCCCCCGCCTCTTGTTACCATTAGCCTTAGACGCAAAGTTCGGGACCCCCTACACGGGATCCGCCGATTTTGACACCGACACTGCCACTAAGGGCCCTTATCCAAATTAACCGGCCGGCGCGCGTCCTCTCACTCTCCCCCTCACACTCTCATCCGTCACCTCTCTGTCGCCTCTGTCGCGCTCGCCGCCGCTGTCGCCGTCCTCCTCCTCCACCCCAAGGTAAATCCCTCCCTCCTCCTCCTCTCCCTCCTCTCCCTCCTCCTCCTCCCTCTCCGGCATCGGAGGCCCTCTCTTCATCCCCCCTCTCCGCTGGCGGCCGCCCTCCTCCTCCCTCTCCGGCGGCCCCTCCTCCTCCTCCCTCTCCGCCGCCCCCCTCCTCATCCTCCTCCCTCCTCCTCCCCCTCCTGCTCTCTCCTCCTCCTGCTTCCCCTCCTCCTGGCCTCCTCCCACTCTCCTCCTCCCCCTTTCTGTGAATAGGGTTTAGTATTTTTAATGTAGGTTTTTGTTTTTAGTAAATTTAAATAGAATAAAATATGAAATTGAAAAAAATAAGTAAATGTAGGTCTTTTGAATAGAATAGGAAACTTTTAGAAAATTTGAATAAGTAAATTTAAATAGAATAGGAAATTATAAGTAAATTTGAATAGAATAATTAAATGTAGCTTATGGAGTTTCACTAAGTCCTAAAATGACGATAATAATGTTTTTGTTTATATTTTGTTTTTGCAGAAATCAAGGAGCCCCTACATCATCCCCACCGTCGCCCCCGTCACCGAGCCCCTCCGACCTCGATCGAGGTGAGACTAGCCACCCCATGTTGTTAATTTAATTTAGGTGCTTTAGGTGTTTAATCTTAGAATAATGTAGTATGAACCCTAGTTATGATCGAATCATGTTCAAAACTGCTCCATCAAGTTTGAATGCTCATATGATGTAGATATAAACATGTATATCTTGTGTTGCTCAAATAGGTTATGTGCTTGCCCAAGTGTCCGGTCATGTTTGCAGGTTACACCTCTGAGTTGCCTATGTTTTGTCAGAGTGTTGATTAATTTTCGTTCCAGCACTACAAAAAAATACACTTCCGTGATGATATGTGTTTGTCACGGTAGGTCGCGTTTTTTGTCATGCATGTACATCCATGACGATTGTATGACAGAATCAAGATAGTCATACCTATGCTGTCGTAGAAGTGTTCCATGACATTACCAAAATTATCATCACGGAAGTGTCCACTTCCATGACGATAAATCATGCGTCACAAAAGTGCTTTCGTCAAGGGTGACCGACATGTGGCATGCACCATAACGGAACGCCGTTAAGCTATCGGGTCGGGTTTTGGATCCAATAACCCGTTAACAGCCCCGACCAATGGGGATTTTCCACGTGTAAAATCATCATCGGCTGGAGGAAACGCGTGTCGGCTCATCGTTGGGACAGATGTCATCCACTCATCGGACAGAAGGTGCCTATGATACGTCGACATGTGGCACGGCCCAATAGAGGCCCATTCCTGTGAAAAGGCCGACCCGTTTGACTTGATCAAATGGTGGCGGGCCGGCCCATGGAAAGCCTGTTAATGGTCTATTCGCATATAGCCCATTTACACCCCGCTAACCCAAGGCCCGTTACGCCCTATCCGAATTAGGCCTAGTATCGTCATATGGGCCATCCTATATGATTCCAGCCCGTTTTCACTTCTGGACCATGTATGGCCCATGACGTCTTTCGGCCCATATGAGGCCCTTTGTAACTCTTGGCCCATTAACGGCCTGTGGTGAAACTGGCCCGTAATGAACAGTGTATCACTTTACACCCATTAACGGCCCGTGGTGAAACTGACCCGTAATGAACAATGTATCACTTTATACCCATTGACGGCCCATTATTCCGTTGGTCCGTTTCCAGCCCATGTTATCTTTCGGCCTTCTTAGAGCCCATTTATTCTTGTGCTCATTTCCAGCATTCGTTTACTTACGGCCCGTTACTGTCATTTTCTGCTTGTGGGCCAAATTCAGCCCGTGGTTACAGTCGGCCCGTTTGTGGTCCGTTAATACGTTGGGCCATTTTCATAGCGTCATCAAATAGGGCCTATTAACGATGGCCCATTGTGGTCGGCCCATGAACGGACAATTCCAACTCTAGCCCGTTTACGGACATAATGCGGTCTATTATAAGCCCATGTTTGGCCAATCGATCATACGACCCGTATAAGGCCCATTGATGATACGGCCCATAGAAGGCCCATTGTTTCTACGGCCCGTAGAAGGCCCATTGTTTCTACGGCCTGTTAAAGGCCCATTGTTTGTATGGACGGTAGAAGGCCCACTATTTCTACGGCCCGTAGGAGGCCCAGTGTCACTACAGTAAATATTAGCCCATGGTTATTGTGGCCTAGTTTTAAAAAATAGGTTATTGCAGCCACTAGCAAACCGTGGAAAAAGAACTACAATGACTACAAGCAAACAAATAAACAAGACAACAAGGAAATAAATAAGCAAGCAAGTTACGCTAGGCTATCACGGCTATCACACATATTACAACCACTGGGCATCAAAGTTTGCCGCCAGTGCACATAAACGCGCCAACAAAAGAATATACAAAACTGAGAGCACTTCAAAAGGCACTAGGCCTGGCCAGGTCGGGCCCCCCAAACAGCCGAAGAAGCTGAGTAAACCTCAGTTGTGTCAATGATAGATGCATCAATAGTAGATGTATGGCATGATGGTGTGCATGGCAGTCCTCTGACATCTTCATTGCATCTTTGACTTCAAGTCGAAGCTGAGCTGAAGCAAGCCTTTCCTCTTTAAGTTGAGACTGAAGAAGTCGAACTGATTGAGGCAGCGACTACACAGAGGTTGTCTCACACCTGCTGGTGACTAGCTTCAACTCACTGTCTTCATCAAGAAAGGACCTTGGGGTCATCTCGCTGTCCTCAAGATGGTTTGGCTCACTATCTTCCCTAAAGTTCTGCCTGGCGTAAGAGATACAACTCTGAAAGAGAAACAAGGAGACACGTAATAGGTTTCACAATTATATAAGCAAATAAATGGATCTGTTCTGCATAAGGAACATGTTTTTACAACTACAATTTGAAACTGGTAGTTGTTGCAAACATCCAATCATATGTAAACAGCAAAGCAAACAGTAGTGGAGGAAATGATGCCTATCCAAATCTATACTAGAAAAAAGTTTGAAGGCTTGAGAAGGATGAACTTACATTACATGTTAACACGGGCTAGACAAAGCCCTTCTCCATGTTGATGGAAGGATAATTCAATAAATTCCCTAAAGAAAATTCTTTATAAGTGTTGCCATTATTCTACATTTTGCAAAGAGTAAATATAAATCAAATAATATTGGAAGAAACAAAGGATAATAAAGCTCAGGTGCAGACTGATGATACATAATCAAATAGCAATTAATTAAGTACATCGTTACAAGGCAAAAGGGAGAGAGGTACTGATAAGAGCAATGCAGAGCCCAGTATTGTTGTGAGATCGTATGGTCCTTTGCGCAAGGAGATTCATCTGAAGTTAGTTTTCATACAAGAGAGAAAGTAAGGCACATGGAGAAATTTAGGAGTTCAAATTTTGAATTGATATCATAGACAGTACCTGACGTTGGGCTCTCAGCAGTTCTAATAGGGGTTTGGCCACTGGAGTAGGGGTAAAGTGTGGTACAATTGGGCCTGTGTTTTCTGTGGCTGCTGATCTATCTGATTTAACAGGTATCACTACCTTTTCCAAATACCTAGTTCGTACTCCTTGAGGATCTGCACTCACCCTCTTCCTTTTGGACATCTATTACGAAAGAACAACATTTGAGACGACACATGGAATAGGTACAGAAAATGGATATGTATGGCATATACTCATATATGATGCTTAAAGTAAGCAGATGGTGTAACAAAGTAGAAGTAATGCAAGAGGTTAGATGCAAAATATGTGCGACCAATACAACTTTGCAAAGTTAGAGCAAGCACCTTGATGGGTGAATAAGATAGGCCATCCTCCACCATGCCAAGTTTGTTAGCCAGTGGATTGTTCCGCAATATTCCTCTCGTGCACCCATTCTCATATTCATTTTGATAATGTTCAATCCGACATGCATGAAAACATAAAAAGAAGTGAGATTTTCTTTGTGATGCAGAAGTGATTCTAATCCAATACTGCCTCCCTGTAAACCCCTTTGTGCTATCTCTGCAATTCTTTTAAGAGATGCCATGCATGTTGTAATTTGGTGTGTGCATTAATATAATGTGGCCTACTACTCAAAATATGAGAGCTCCAGAAGTGATGACACTTCGCAGATGACAGCTTCAACATATGGTAAAGAAGAACAAGTCGACCTGACCTGACAGATTCAAAATATACTATGGGAGAACAACTCGACCTGACCAGTCGACCGCAAGAGAAGAGGATCATCTTAAAGAAGAGCAGCGGAGCAAGCAGATTGAAGATATTACAAGTCTTTCAATACAATGTCAGTTGGCCACCCATGATGAACCAGAGCGCACAGAGAAATACTATTCTTTCCGGTCTCTCCATATGTGGCTCACATGCATTTCGAACCTAAAGTAGGAACATTTAGCTAACCAATTAAACATCTCTCAGTTTTACTAATATCAGCAATAATATCAGATATGAATTTGTGCAACTAAGCTTGTTTAGCTCGATGGGTGGAGCAGTGCTATTACGACACGAACTACGTAGGCTGATTGTGGTCATCATAAAATGGGGAAACCATAAGCATGATGAGTACAGTGTTGACTGTGGTAGTGGGATGGCAGATCTGAAGCTGCAAACCGTGCAAAGGGTAGTTAGCAACCGATGTTTGCTTTGAAATAACAACTAAGATTTGGTATGGACAAGAAAGTACGGTCAACAAGTGACAAAGAAATGCAATTATGCTATCTCTCTATATGTCGCGACATGAATTTGGAAACTCAAGTGGGACCTTTAGCTAAGCAATTAAATGTGTCGGTTCACTAATATCATTATCATATCACAATCATATTTGAACAACTAAGCTTTCGAATTCTGAATGTTGTGTTGTTTAGCTTGAAGGGTGGAGTAATGCTAGTACGACAGAAAGCACCTACGCAGATCATAGTAGAGTAGATAAAAGGGGAAAACCCTATGCATCAAGAGAAAAATCAGGAAAGTGGAACTAGCTGGACCAGTGGGTGGCACACATGCTTTTCGAAATGAATATAGGAACATTAGGTGACCAATTAAACGTTCTCTATTTTAGTGATATGAGCATCATATCAGATTCGTATTTCAACACGTAAGCTTTGGGTTGAGGTCTTGAGGAGCAGTGCTAGCACAACACGAAGCACCTACGATGATGGTAGTGAATATTAAGGGGGGAAACCATAAGCTTTACGAGTATAGTGCCCGTGCCATGGCGGATCTGAAGGTGCAAACCGGACAAAGCTACTTCGCAACCAATGTTTGCTTTCAACTAGCCACTACGATTTGGTACGGACAAGAAATTACAGTAAACAAATTACGATCTATTTTCCGGGTGAGATTAATAACTTAAGCACATATGGAAGAGTACCACCTCTCTTGCGACGCCATGTAGGCCTATGCTGATACGTTGAGGGTGCTGCGGGTGCGATGGTTGTCGGCGGCGAGGAAGAAGACTTTAGAAGGTAGACGGCCGGGTCGGGGGATAAATCCTGTTACCATGGACGAGGCGGTCGTACGAGCGGCAATGGCAAGGTGGACGATGTCGCTGATGAAGCGAGAGGAGGCGATGAAAGGATCCTGGTCCAGCACCGTGGATGAGAGACATCCATCTCTTGCAGTGGACGACGGGGTAGGGGTAGTGGCTCTGGCAAGGTGGAGGATGAGGTGGCAGACGGAGGAGGCTGGCCGCAGTGCGGAGGTTGTCGTGCTGCTGACGGTGTATGAATGGGGAAATGGAGGGGGTGGGATCTCAAACTTTGGGATGCGCTTCTCTGAAATGTAGGAAAGTTATGAACTTACCCCCCGTTTAAAATTTCGGACATCGCGTTGGTTGGGGATAGGACGGTAATCTCGCATCTCCCAAATATTTGCCGCTAACTATTTCGGGCGAGGAGAGGGTGTTTTTCCGCCCATGGTTGGCGCCCACGGTGTATGAATAGGGCTGATAGGTAGGGCGGTTGTGTCACATCTGAGGGAAGTTACACATCTGCCCGTATTTAAAATATTAGCCTACATCGATTTCGGACGAGGAGAGTTTGTTTTGCCGCCCACCGTGTATGAATGGGGAAATGGAGGAATAGACACATGTCTTTCGGACGAGCTTGAATAAAATGTGTTTTGCCGCCCATGTTTGGCGCCTGAGGGAGTCCTGGATTAGGGGGTCCTCGGACAGCCGGACTATGTACTTGTGCCGGACTGTTGGACTATGAAGATGCAAGATTGAAGACTTCGTCCCGTGTCCGGGTGGGACTCTCCTTTGCGTGGAAGGCAAGCTTAGCGATTCAGATATGTAGACCTCCTTCTCTGTAACCGACTCTGTGTAACCCTAGCCCCCTCCGGTGTCTATATAAACTAGAGGGTTTAGTCCGTAGGACAACAACAATCATAATCATAGTCTAGCTTCTAGGGTTTAGCCTCTACGATCTCGTGGTAGATCAACTCTTGTAATACTCATATCATCAAGATCAATCAAGCAGGAAGTAGGGTATTACCTCCATTGAGAGGGCCCGAACCTGGGTAAACATTGTGTCCCCCCTCCTGTTACCAATAGCCTCAGACGCACAGTTCGGGACCCCCTACCCGAGATCCGCCGATTTTGACACCAACAATTGGTGCTTTCATTGAGAGTTACACTGTGCCGTCACGGTAAGGCTTGATGGATCGCCTTGTTGTCAAGGACAACATCACCTCTGGGGGAGCCCTGGCTGTAGGCCAAACTCTCCGACTAGGCGGCTTCGTCATGATTGCCCGTTCGGCCACCGCGCTGACGATGACTTCTCAGGTCATCAAAAACAGCCTCCACTTCATCTCGGAATTCACCGAGCAGATGGATCCAATGGAGCTCTCCTCCCTGAATGAGCTCTTGGATCGCATCGCCGCCCTGGGAGTCGCTATGGACTATGATCGGATCGGGCTTAAACCTGACCAAAGGGAGATTAGCTCTCCGCCGGTCACCCATCAGATAGCGGTGGTGGAGGAGCAATACATCGATTCTTCCTCTATTTTGAGGATGAACTATGTCTGGATTCCCGAGCTCTCCGAGCTGGATACCCGTCTATGGGAGGACATAGCCCAAGCTCTGAACCTAGAATCAGACAGCGGGCCAAAAAAATTGGGCAACATCCCGGAGCCCGAACTACCAAGCTCGGAAGCTCCTCTGCCACTAGGTCTCATATCGGGTCAGGGTTTGGACTTAAATCTACCCACCCACTGATACGTCTCCAACGTATCTATAATTTTTGATTGTTCCATGCTATTATATTACCCCTTTTGGATGTTTATGGGCTTTATTTTACACATTTATATCATTTTTGGGACTAACCTACTAACCGGAGGCCCAGCCCATATTGCTGTTTTTTTGCCTATTTCAGTATTTCGAAGAAAAGGAATATCAAACGGAGTCCAAACGGAATGAAACCTTCGGGAGCGTGATTTTTGGAACGAACGTGACCCAGAGGACTTGGAGTGCAAGTCAAGAAGCAGCCAAGGCAGCCATAACATAGGAGGCCGCGCGCCCCTGTAGGGCGCGCCCCCTGTCTCGTGGGCCCCTCGGGCTGCCACCAACGTACTTCTTCCTCCTATATATACCTACGTACCCCGAAAACATCCGGGAGCACCACAAAACACAATTTTCACCGCCGTAACCTTCTGTATCCATGAGATCTCATCTTGGAGCCTTCGCCGGCACTCTGCCGGAGGGGGAATCGACCACAGAGGGCTTCTACATCAACATCCTTGCCCCTCCGATGAGTTTTGAGTAGTTTACCACAGACCTATGGGTCCATAGTTATTAGCTAGATGGCTTCTTCTCTCTTTTTGGATCTCAATACAATGTTCTCCCCCTCTCTTGTGGAGATCTATTCGATGTAAACTCTTTTTGCGGTGTGTTTGTTAAGATCCGATGAATTGTGGGTTTATGATCAAATTTATCTACGAATAATATTTGAATCTTCTCTGAATTCTTTTATGTATGATTGAGTTATCTTTGCAAGTCTCTTCGAATTATCAGTTTGGTTTGGCCTACTAGATTGATCTTTCTTGCCATGGGAGAAGTGCTTAGCTTTGGGTTAAATCTTGCGGTGCCCTTACCCAGTGACAGAAAGGGTTGCACGACACATATTGTATTGTTGCCATCGAGGATAACAAGATGGGGTTTATATCATATTTCTTGAGTTTATCCCTCTACATCATGCCATCTTGCTTAATGCGTTACTTTGTTCTTATGAACATAATACTCTAGATGCAGGCAGGAGTCGGTCGATGTGTGGAGTAATAGTAGTAGATGCAGGCAGGAGTCGGTCTACTTGTTATGGACGTGATGCCTATATACATGATCATGCCTAGATAATCTCATAACTATGCGCTTTTCTATCAATTGCTCGACTGTAATTTGTTCACCCACCGTAATACTTATGATATCTTGAGAGAAGCCTCTAGTGAAACCTATGGCCCCCGGATCTATCTCTTATCATATTTGCTTTCAATCTACTTTTATTTGCATCTTTACTTTTTGCATCTATCTTATAAAATACCAAAAATATTTATCTTATCATACTATCTTTATCAGATCTCACTTTCGCAAGTGGCCGTGAAGGGATTGATAACCCCTTTATTGTGTTGGTTGCGAGTTCTCAGTTTGTTTGTGTATGTGCGTGGGACTTTTGAGGAGCCTCCTACTGGATTGATACCTTGGTTCTCAAAAACTAAGGGAAATACTTACGCTTCTATTGCTGCATCACCCTCTCCTCTTCGAGGAAAACCAAGGAAAGCTCAAGACATAGCAAGAAGGATTTCTGGCGCTGTTGCCGGGGAGGTCTTCGCTCAAGTCAAGACATACAAGGTACCCATCACAAATCCATCTCCCTCGCATTTACATTATTTGCCATTTGCCTCTCGTTTTCCTCTCCCCCACTTCACCCTTGCCGTTTTATTCGCCCTCTCTTTTCCAATCTCCTCCTCTCTTTTCTGCTTGCCTTTTTCCGTTTGCCGTGTGTGAGCTCGTTTGCCTTGTCATTATGTCTAGTTCCTTATCCGCTCCTATGTCTCCCGAGTTTGAAGTTCTTCACTTCAAGCAAAGGCACGGAGAAAACTTAAAAGATGCTTGGTATAAGATGATGGAATCTTATCGCAAGTGCACCCTAGAGGTGAACTTTAGAATTCTTCTTCGTAATTTTTATGTTGGGTTGAACATGACGCCTAGACAAGTCTTGGATTGCATTGCCAAGGGAAATTTTATTGAGATTGATCCCAGTATTGCGCATGAAATTATAGAGGGAATAGTGGGAACACTACCTCAAAAGGGAGGATCACATCATACCCAAGAAGAAACCCAAGTGTTTGGAAAGATTTGCGAAGTAACAAATTTTTTACAAAAATCTCTTGAGCCTCTTAAAAGTGTTAGCGGAAATCTTCACCGCATGAATATGTTGATTACTCTTTGCAATAAGCGGTTGGATTCTTTAGATCTAAAAATTTCCGAGTATGAAGGGAAGCAGAAAGAACCTCCTGGATTCGACCATGACTCCACTAAAAAACTGAAAGTTAAAGATGGCACTCCTTAGATCTATCTTCGTTTTTATGCCTAGCTAGGGGCGTTAAACGATAGCGCTAGTTGGGAGGCAACCCAATTTTCTTTATGGTTTTTGTTTTTGCTCCTGTTTAGTGATAAATCTTGCATCTACCTTCTGTTTAGATGTGTTTTTATCTTTTAATTAGTGTTGGTGCCAAGTAGAACCTATAGGATAACCTACGATGATAGTTGATTTGATTCTGCTGAAAAACAGAAACTTTGCACGCACGAATATAATTTTGTTAAATTACAGGAACATGCTTTTGCGTTGATTCTTTTTTCTGCTGATCAATAAACAAATTTTCCAGGACTTCCTATTTTGGTAGGATTTTTATAGTTCCGGAAGTTTGCGTTAGTTACACATTGCTACTGACTGTTCTGTTTTTGACAGATTCTGTTTTTCGTGTGTTGTTTGCTTATTTCAATGCGTCTATGGCTAGTTATTATTTTATAAACCATAAAGAAGTTGGAATACAGTAGATTTAACACCAAATTAAATAAATAATGAGTCCATTATAGTACCTTATGTGGTGGTTTTGTTTTCTTTCACTAACGGAGCTTATAAGATTTCCTGTTGAGTTTTGTGTTGTGAAGTTTTCAAGTTTTGGGTAAAGCTTTTATGGACTATGGAATAAAGGGTGGCAAGAGCCTAAGCTTGGGGATGCCCATGGCACCCCAATATATTCAAGAATAGCCAAAAGCCTAAGCTTGGGGATGCCCCGGGAGGGCATCCCCTCTTTCGTCTTCGTTCATTGGTAACTTTACTTGGAGCTATATTTTTATTCGCCACATGATATGTGTTTTGCTTGGAGCATCGTGTATTATATTAGTCTTTGATTTTTAGCTTACCACAATCATCCTTGCTGTATACACCTTTTGGGAGAAGTCTGTTTGATTAGAATTTTCTAGAATACTCTATGTGCTTCACTTATATCTTTTGAGCTTGATAGTTTTTGCTCTAGTGCTTCACTTATATCTTTTAGAGCACGGTGGTGTCTTAATTTTGAAGAAATTACTAGTCTCTCATGCTTCACTTATATTATTTTGAGAGTCTTTTAGAACAGCATGGTATTTGCTATGGTCATAAAGTTGGTCCTAGAATGATGAGCATCCAAGTTGGGTATAATAAAAACTATCATAGAAAGTGAATTGGATGCTATGATCAATTTGATACTTGATAATTGTTTTGAGATATGGAGGTAGTGATATTAAAGTCATGCTAGTTGGGTGATTATGAATTCAAAGAATGCTTGTGTTGAAGTTAGCAAGTCCTGTAGCATGCACGTATGGTTAAAGTTGTGTAACAAATTTGAAACATGAAGTGTACCTGGCTTGTGCATCCTTATGAGTGGCGGTCGGGGACGAGCGATGGTCTTTTCCTACCAATATATCCCCCTAGGAGCATGCGCGTAGTACTTGGTTTTTGATGACTTCTAAATTTTTGCAATAAGTATATGAGTTCTTTTGACTAATGTTGAGTCCATGGATTATACGCACTTTTACTTTTCCGCCTTTGCTAACCTCTTCGGTACCATGCATTGCCCTTTCTCACCTTGAGAGTTGGTGCAAATTTCGCCGGTGCATCCAAACCCCGTGATACGATACGCTCTATCACACATAAACCTTCCTATATCTTCCTCAAAACAGCCACCATACCTACTTATTATGGCATTTCCATAGCCATTCCGAGATATATTGCCATGCAACTTTCCACCGTTCCGTTCATCATCATGACATACTTTACTTTTGTCATGTTGCTATTGCATGATCATGTAGTTGACATCGTATTTGTGGCAAAGCCACCATGCATTATTTTTCATACATGTCACTCTTGGTTCATTGCACCATCCCGGTACACCGCCGGAGGCATTCATATAGAGTCATATCTTGTTCTAGTTTCGAGTTGTAATTCTTATGTTGTAATCAATAGAAGTGTGATGATCATCATTATTAGAACATTGCCCAAAGAAAAAAAAGAGAAAAAAAGAAGAAAGGCCAAAAAAAAGAAAAAAAGGGAAAATAAATAAAAGGGGCAATGTTACTATCTCTTTTTCCACACTTGTGCTTCGAAGTAGCACCTTGTTCTTCATGTACCGAGTCTCATATATTATGCTTCAAAGTAGCACCATGTTTTTCATATAGTGAGTCTCGTAAGTTGTCTTTTTCATACTAGTGGGAATTTTTCATTATAGAACTTGGCTTGTATATTCCTACGGTGGGCTTCCTCAAATGCCCTAGGTCTTCGTGAGCAAGCAAGTTGGATGCACACCCACTAGTTTTCTTTTGTTGAGCATTCGTAGCTCTAGTGCATCCATTGCATGGCAACCCCTACTCCTCATGTTGACATCAATTGATGGGCATCTCCATAGCCCGTTGATTATCCTCGTCAATGTGAGACTTTCTCTTTTTTTGTCTTCTCCACACAATCCCCATCATCATATTCTATTCCACCCATAGTGTTATATCCATGGCTCACGCTCATGTATTGTGTGAAGGTTGAAAAAGTTTGAGATTATTTAAGTATGAAACAATTGCTTGTCTTGTCATCGGGGGTATAGAAGTTGGGAACATCTTTGTGTGACGAAAATGAAGCATAGCCTAACTATATGATTATGTAGGGATGAACTTGCTTTTGCCATGTTATTTTGAGAAGACATGATTACTTTGATTAGTATGCTTGAATTGTTACTATTTCTTTTATCAATATGAACTTTTATTTTGAATCATTTGGATCTGAACATTCATGCCACAATAAAGAAAATTACATTATGAATTATGCTAGGTAGCATTCCACATCGAAAATTCTCTTTTTATCATTTACCTACTCGAGGACGAGCAGGAATTAAGCTTGGGGAGCTTGATACATCTCCAACGTATCTATAATTTTTGATTGTTCCATGCTATTATATTACCCCTTTTGGATGTTTATGGGCTTTATTTTACACATTTATATCATTTTTGGGACTAACCTACTAACCGGAGGCCCAGCCCATATTGTTGTTTTTTTTGCCTATTTCAGTATTTCGAAGAAAAGGAATATCAAACAGAGTCCAAACGGAATGAAACCTTCGGGAGCGTGATTTTTGGAACAAACGTGACCCAGAGGACTTGGAGTGCAAGTCAAGAAGCAGCCGAGGCAGCCACGAGATAGGAGCCCCCCCTGTAGGGCGCGCCCCCTGTCTCGTGGGCCCCTCGGGCGGCCACCAACGTACTTCTTCCTCCTATATATACCTACGTACCCCGAAAACATCCGGGAGCACCACGAAACACAATTTCCACCGCCGTAACCTTCTGTATCCGCGATATCTCATCTTGGAGCCTTCGTCGGCTCTCTGCCGGAGGGGGAATCGACCACGGAGGGCTTCTACATCAACATCCTTGCCCCTCCGATGAGTTGTGAGTAGTTTACCACAGACCTACGGGTCCATAGTTATTAGCTAGATGGCTTCTTCTCTCTTTTTGGATCTCAATACAATGTTCCCCCCTCGCTTGTGGAGATCTATTCGATGTAAACTCTTTTTTGCGGTGTGTTTGTCAAGATCCGATGAATTGTGGGTTTATGATCAAGTTTATCTATGAATAATATTTGAATCTTCTCTGAATTCTTTTATGTATTATTGAGTTATCTTTGCAAGTACCTTCGAATTATCAGTTTGGTTTGGCCTACTAGATTGATCTTTCTTGCCATGGGAGAAGTGCTTAGCTTTGGATTCAATCTTGCGGTGTCCTTACCCAGTGACAGAAAGGGTTGCAAGGCACATATTGTATTGTTGCCATCGAGGATAACAAGATGGGGTTTATATCACATTGCCTGAGTTTATCCCTCTACATCATGTCATCTTGCTTAATGTGTTACTCTCTTCTTATGAACTTAATACTCTAGATGCAGGCAGGAGTCGGTCGATGTGTGGAGTAATAGTAGTAGATGCAGGCAGGAGTCGATCTACTTGTTATGGACGTGATTCCTATATACATAATCATGCCTAGATAATCTCATAACTATGCGCTTTTCTATCAATTGCTTGACAGTAATATGTTCACCCACCATAATACTTATGCTATCTTGAGAGAAGCCTCTAGTGAAACCTATGGCCCTCGGGTCTATCTCTTATCATATTTGCTTTCAATCTACTTTTATTTGCATCTTTACTTTTTGCATCTATCTTATAAAATACCAAAAATATTTATCTTATCATACTATCTTTATCAGATCTCACTTTGGCAAGTGGCCGTGAAGGGATTGACAACCCCTTTATTGTGTTGGTTGTGAGTTCTCAGTTTGTTTGTGTAGGTGCGTGGGACTTTTGAGGAGCCTCCTACTGGATTGATACCTTGGTTCTCAAAAACTGAGGGAAATACTTACGCTACTATTGCTGCGTCACCCTCTCCTCTTCGAGGAAAACCAACGCAAGCTCAAGACGTAGCACCCACCCAGATACAAGTTATCTTTCCCACATTAGACAAGAACCCCAAGAGACAGTACATCACTTCTGTGCCAGATTCCTCCTTGTAATGAGCAAGGTCAAGGACTGTCGCGAGGAAGACGCAATTTCATTCTTTTGCAAAAATTGCACGGACAAGGGAATCCTCAACGCCATAAGTCGCCGTCACATAGCACACTTCACTGACTTGGCGGCCATAGTATAGAAGTACTATGCAATGGAAAGCGCCTGGAAAACCCAAACAAAATTCTGGGATCCTCCGGCTCTCACTAAACCCCTCGTCCGAACTAAAAGGGTGCACTCTCGCAAGTCACCCGATCCAATTACAAAGAAACCAAAGCCCACTACAGGGCGTGGAACCGTATTGGAGGGATGGCACAATGGGCCATGCAAAATTAACAGTACACCAGATGCCATACCAACACACAGCCTTAGAGCATGTTGGATACTCTGGCAGGTGGCCAAAAGCGGCGAAGGTCTCCTCATCAACAATACCGTAGAGTATCATCCCACGGAAAATAACAATACAATATAGACAGTCTTTGAGACTTTTGCCTCAAATAATAGGCGCAAGCGAGCACTCCACAACCTCGCCGAAGTCTGCCACGTTGCAGCAATAAATCCATGGAACGACATGGCCATAACCTTCAATGCTAGTGACAAACCTCAATTCCGAACAGTCCGAGCACCAGCCGCTTTGGTCCTTAGTCCAATTATGGACGGCTTCTAGCTTACTAAAGTACTCATGGACGGCGGTAGCGGATTAAACCTCATCTATAAGGAAACTCTCAACAAAATGGAAATAGACAAGGGCCGCATTGAGCAAAGCAGAACGACCTTCAGAGGAATCATCCCTAGTCGGGAGGCACGATGTCCCGGAAAAATCACACTAGATGTGGTATTCGGCACACCGGAGAATTATAGATCCGAAGAAATCACATTCCAAGCGGCCCCATTCAGTAGCGGATACCACGCCCTTTTAGGGCGAGATGCATTCACGAGCTTCCAAGCTATACCCCATTATGGGTACATGAAGCTCAAGATGCCCGGGCCCAATGGAATCATCACTCTAGCTAGTGACCCATACGTAGCACTCCGAGCCAACAATAAAACCGCCACACTGGCCCTGGAGGCATTATCCGAAGCCCTCACAGCCGAAGAACTAACTGCACTGCACTCCACAGTGGACAGGGACGACGTGATACTCGACAAACGACCCAAGTCCACCTCTTTCAAACCAGCGGATGAAATAGTCAAATTCCATGTCCACCCAACGGACTCTACAAAAAAAGCATCCATCGGGGCACAACTAGACCCCACAGTAGACGCCGCACTGCGAGAGTTCTTGCGCGAGAATTGGGACATCTTCACCTGGTATCCTTCAGACATGCCAGGTATCCCACGCAGGCTGGCCGAGAATAGCCTAAACATACTAAAGGGATACAAGCCGGTCAAGCGGACTCTTCGGCGTTTTTCAGAACCTAAGCGACAAGCCATGGGAGAGGAGCTAGCCAAGTTACTCGAGGCCAGATTCATTAGAGAAATAAAACATCCGTACTGGCTAGCAAAGTAGATGATGGTACCAAAGAAGGACAAATCCTAGCGCCTATGTGTCGGTTTCAAGGACCTCAATAAGGCTTGCTCCAAGGATCCCTTCCCTCTCCCCCGCATCGATCAGATTATCGACGCTACTGCAGGACACGACTCATTGTGCTTCCTCGACGCATACTCTGGATACCATCAAATCAAGATGGCGGAGTCTGATAAAGCCGCAACGGCACTCATCACTCCATACGGCCCCTTCTGTTTCAAGACCATGCCTTTCGGGATAAAAAACGCCGGTGCAACATATCAACGCATGATTCAGACATGCCTGGAAACCCAAATCGGCAAAACAGTGGAGGCATACGTAGACGATGTGGTCATCAAAACTAGACACTTCGAATCTCTAATAGACGACTTGAGGCTTACGTTCGACAATCTCCGAACATATGACATCAAGCTCAATCCGGAAAAATGCGTTTTCGGCATGCCTGCTGGAAAGCTCTTGAGCTTCATCATTTCCAATAGAGGAATTGAAGCAAATCCGGCTAAAATCCAAGCTATGTCACAGTTGGCTACCCCAACAAACCTCAAGCAAATCCAGAAATTAACTGGATGCGTGGCTGCCCTAAGCCGCTTTATCTCCCGATTGGGAGAAAAGGCACTACCTCTTTGTCGCCTTCTCGACGCATCGAACACTTTGAGTGGACGGATGCGGCCACGGCCGGACTAGAAGAAATAAAGGCCCTCTTGGCCAGCAATCCAATCCTGGCCGCGCCAAATATCGGTGAATCCATGCTGTTATATATAGCTGCAACACACCAGGTTGTATGCGCAGTGCTCGTCGTCGAACGAGAGACGGGTGGACATAAGTTCCTGCTTCAAAAGCCGGTATACTATGTCTCCACTGTCCTCACTCCATGCAAGTCATGGTACCCACATTATCAAAAGATAGCATACGTGGTCTTCATGGCATCCCGGAAACTACGACACTACTTTCAAGAGTGTTCAATCACGGTGGCCTCTGAAGTACCACTCAACGATATAATAAATAACCGTGATGCCACGGGCCGGATTGCTAAGTGGGCTATCGAGCTCCTCCCTTTTGACATCATATACAAACCACGGCGAGCCATTAAGTCGCAAGTACTAGCTGACTTCATTGCTGAATGGACAGAAGCCGAACTCCCTAAAGAGTACGACGCGTACTCCAATTGGATCATGCACTTTGACGGCTCTAAGATGCTGGCTAGTCTGGGAGCAGGCGTTGTCCTGACATCCCCCACCGGAGACACAGTCCAATATGTACTCCAAATATTATACACAGACTCCAACAATGCTGCCGAATACGAGGCTCTGTTGCATGGTCTTCGGATGGTGGTCTCCATGGGCATTCAACGCCTAGAAGTGCATGGGGATTCGAACCTCGCAATATCGCAAATAAAAGGAGACTTTGACACCAAGGACCCAGAAATGGCGGCTTACCGCAATGCCATCCTCAAATATCAGCTCGGTTCGAGGGGCTCGAATTCCACCATGTGGTCCGAGAAAACAATCAAGCGGTGGATATCCTCGCCCCCATCGGCGCTAAGCGCGACCCCGTCCCACCTAATATCTTCTTGGAAAGGCTGTTCAAGCCATCTGTGGTGTGGGAAGGGGAGACCGGCAATAACAGTCTGGATCCGACCACAACCAAGATCCCAAACACTATGACGTAATCGGAGGCTCCGCCACCGAAATAACACCTTTGTCCCATGTGATTATGGCTGTCATCGCCATGTGGACAGAACCCTTCTTAGCCTACCTAAATAGGCAAGAACTCCCTAAGGACCAAAATGAGACATGTTGCATTGTACGGCACTCTAAAGCCTACAAGGTTCATGAGGGAGAGCTTTATAAGAAAAGAGCTACCAGAGTACTCCAAAGGTGCATCTCCGAAGAGGAAGGACGCCAGCTTTTGGCCGAAATCCATGCTGGACACGGCGGCCACCACGCCGCAGCTCGGGCCCTTGTAAGCTAGGCCTTGCGTATAGGTTTCTACTGGCCGACAGCCCGAGCAGACGCATAGGACCTCGTCCAACATTGCGTCGGTTGCCAGCTTTTTGCAAATCAAAGCTATATGCCACCTACGGCTCTCCAAACAATCCCCATAACTTGGCCCTTTGCGGTCTGGGGGCTCGATATGGTTGGACCCCTTAAAGGAATAAGCCATAAGAAGAAATACTTGTTGGTCATGGTGGATAAATTCACCAAATGGATAGAAGCCAAACCAGTTAAAACGGCTGAATCCGGAGTAGTGATAGACTTCATATTAGGGGTCATACACCATTACGGTGTCCCTCATAGCATCATCACCGATAATGGCTCCAACTTCGCAGTCGACGAGGTGAAAACTTGGTGCGGCAACATGGGCATCAAGATGGATTACGCCTCCGTCTATGACCCCCAAACAAACGGTCAAGTCGAACAAGCAAATGGTCTTATTATGAGCGGCATCAAACCCAGTCTAGTGCGATCCTTGAAGGAATCAGATACGCAATGGGTTGAGGAGCTCGACTCCGTACTATGGGGGCTGCGGACCACGCCGAATCGCACTACCAGATACACACCATTTTTTATGGTGTACAGCGCAAAGGCAGTATTGCCCTGCGACATCATTCATGACTCACCTTGAGTGCGCATGTACGAAGAGAGAGAAGCCGAGCTTGATCGGCAGGACAGTTTAGATGCCCTGAAGGAGGAGCGTGACGTTGCAAAAGCCCGCTCCGCATTCTATCAGCAACGGGCTCGAAGTATCAAAGCAGAGAAGTACGGGCCAAAACTTATAACGTTGGCGAACTCGTTCTACGCCTACCGGAGAAGAAAAAGGACAATCTCAAGCCCAAGTGGGAGGGTCCCTTCATCATCGATAAAGTTCTCATTGAAGGAGCATACCATCTGCGTGATGCATCTGACAATCGACTCGAGCCAAACCCATGGAACGCGGCCAGACTCTGAAGATTCTACGCCTAGTGCCGGACTCTGTGTTCGTCTCCTTACCTTCGCTTTTTTAAGATTATATCCACTTTATTTCTTTCTTTCTTTCTTCCTTTTTCTTTATGGGCTTAAAAGCTTAAAGTGTGTCTTGACTACACAATCTTGACGTGCGATGCGCGCTCATTATACCTGGGGGCTTCTTTTACAGAAGCTTAATATAATTCTCTCCTGGGCTTTGCGCCCACTACATATGTGTCGCTTCTCCATATGTACCTTTTTTCGCCATTATATGCATCGATATGACTTAAGTTTTGGCTAAGCTAGGTTGCCTGGCTCCTGTGTTTATGCCCTATGTTCCCATTAGTTCGGCTAGGGCATAAGGGGAGCACCTTTGCGATTGTTACTGTCGGGTCAGCCGGATGTGTACCTCAGACTGGGTGAAGCCGAAAGCTAGCGTTCTTAAGGGAATATTCAGTCAGTGAACAAAAGATGTTTCTTACCTATTACAATACATGCCCCCAGATGTTTATATCCTGCGTGTCTTTTCTCAGTTCAGACATGCACATTAATGCATGCGTGCCCAGGGAAAGGAACCCTTAACGGAACTATTCTCCCTAGAAGATGTTTCTTACTATCCATGTAATATAACATAGCTAGTTGGGTACTTGTCTGTTCAAGAACTTATGACCCCTACGCCTGGTTTCCACGCGTACCCCGGTTTTTACATAAGTGAGCGGGTATTCGGATACACTCCGGACTGTCGGGTCCAGAGGTTGAAGCAAAAAGGTCTGCCATGACAAATGATTTACAATCCGGCTAGGGAAAAAATATGTCATTTGAAGTACACAATCACTTAGACTGATTAAATTCTTCTTCTATACCATCCAACAGGCTGTCTAGCCTACAATCCTATTGGGAATACTTTGCGGCTAAACTTACCTGGTCATATACCAGACTAACGGGGATCTCTTTCCCATCTGACCCTACAGGTCCAACCTCGGCCATGTGATTCGGGTCAACCTTGGTGTACCGCGTTTTCACCATGGCCCAAGCTTCCCTCACACCTTGTCGGCAGGCCAATATCTTCCATAATTGGAAGTGCCGCCGCGCTCCCTTGAGCAGCTCTACAATCTCCTCCATGCCTCCTGGCAGGGAGGCGGATGGCCACAAGGCCTGGGCAATACCCTGCATCACCTGCCGAGCTAGTTCATGCAGTTGTGAAAGCTCTTGCAGAAGATCGCCAGCGGATCCGGGCATCTCCTCTTTAGGGCGACCTGTTAGCATACCTATAGATATAACTCTGT
The DNA here is from genome assembly GCA_963921465.1 of Triticum timopheevii. Lineage (NCBI taxonomy): Eukaryota > Viridiplantae > Streptophyta > Magnoliopsida > Poales > Poaceae > Triticum > Triticum timopheevii. Next base: position 130,019,827 of record OY997271.1, on the reverse strand, counting down.
TAGCCCGTTTCTTCGCCGAACTGTATAAAGGTTCAATTGAGCACATACTAAAAATGCTGCGTCGAAGCCTCTTGTTCTCCTTTACGGAGTCTGCAAGCTGGGCCCGAACATCTCCCAGTTCAACGCCCAGCCGGGTATGGGTATCTTGGAGATCATTTTTCTCTCGAATAACCTATGTAAGCACGCGCTCGCCAGACTCTAGCTGTCGTTGAGCATGTTGCTCATCCCCTGGTACGATCTCCGGATTACCTCCGGAATTGTCTACAGAATCTATTGTTATATTGGCATGCATGCCGAATACTAACTGGTACATGTCATTACATCTTTTCGATCAAGACAAGTATTACCAGATGAGACCTTCTTGGACTCCTCCATTCCGGCAACTGCGGCCCGTAGCTGGGCTTTGCACTCCTCCAGCTCTTGAGACAACTGGGTATTCTTCTCCATAAGAACCTATGCATACAATGATCTTTAAATCAGTTGTGCCAACTATTTCAAGTCTCAGGGGCTACTGATATACATAATTATCAGATTTTCTTACCCGTATATCCTTCACATACTGGTCCGTGGCTCTAGCAAGGCCTTCTTGAGCAGCTCAGATGTACGCGTCTCCTGAGTTGAAGGCATTGCACGCCTCTTCGGTGAAATTAGGGTCACGGAGTATGGCCCGTCGACGCCTGTGATTCATGGCGCTCTCCACTTCGGACTTCGTAGCGGACATTCTATCTGCATCCTCTGTAGGAGGACCGTCTGGCGTTGTCCCCGCGTTAGCCTCCGCCCCTGAGTCCAGCTCTGGAGTCTGGCTGGTGGAGGCGTGGCCGGCAGGCTCTCCAGACACAGCCCGGTGAGCATTTTTCTGCCAGGGACCACAGACATTATTATATTTTAAAGACGATAATCACGGAGCAGGTTTTTAATCATACCTCTGTGATGGCGGCTCGGTCCTTACCACCTTCCTTTTAGGCCTACCCGGTTTCGGTGCCCCTTGTTGACGAGTCACCGCGGGTTCGGCACGGTGCCCTGACGGCCTTCCCTGTAAAACGCAATACATGTGTGGTGGGTAAGGCGCAAAGAAGGGATCCATCTCGGAGGTTAGGACTCCGGTTTTACTTACACGTGATGTAGGGAGTAGGCCGGGATAATCAGCTATGATGGCCACTAAGGCACCAGCACAGTTTAACTGGTAAAACGTCCTGTCAATGAGCTCCACAAATATGTCCGGATCTTCTTCGAGTCTGGGGTCGAGGGCCCGGTCAGGGTCCTCTGGCTATGGAGACGGCCTGTGCACCTCCCTCACGGCTTTTCGTAGTTCCTGTTATGAATTAGCAAGGTAAATATTTGTGATGAAGAATGCAGGAATGAATGGAGTTGAGAAAAAGATAGCAGCTCACCCAGCTTGGGGGGCTGTACATGGAAAATCCATCCCGCGGCTTAATGCGGAGAAACTCCTCTTCCTCTCCTTTATACAAATCGGACAGTATTTTCGCCAGAGCGGTGGCAGAGTCGGGCCTTTATGACCGCAGTGGGTGGCGTCATCTTCTCCATTGAAGTGCCACATGGGTTTCCCCCGATACTGAAGTGGCTGCTGTCGGTGTCAAAACCAGCGGATCTCGGGTAGGGGGTCCCGATCTATGCGTCTAGGCTAATGGTAACAGGAAGCAAGGGACACAGATGTTTACCCAGGTTCGGGCCCTCTCGATGGAGGTAAAACCCTACTTCCTGCTTGATTAATATTGAAGATATGGGTAGTACAAGAGTAGATCTACCACGAGATCATAGAGGCTAAACCCTAAGAGCTAGCCTATGATGGTATGATTGTAATTGTGATCGGCCTTCTAAGGGCCAACCTCTACGGTTTATATAGACACCGGAGAGGGCTAGGGTTTACATGGAGTCGGTTACAAGGAAGGAAACACAATATCCGGATCGCCAAACTTGTCTTCCACGCAAAGGATAGTCTCATCCGGACACGGGCCAAAGTCTTGAGTCTTGTGTCTTCATGCTTGTATAGTCCGGACGATGTAGACAGTCCGGCTGTCTGGATACCCCCTAATCCAGGACTCCCTCGGTAGCCCCTAAACCAGGCTTCAATGACGATGAGTCCGGCGCGCAGTCTTGTCTTCGGCATTGCAGGGCGGGTTCCTTCTCCGAATACTCCTAAGTAATTATCGAACACTTGAATCGTGTCCAGATCCACAAAATGATATTCACATGCCACCGTAGAGAGGATGATACTTCACAAATGCAATCTGCTGACAAGTTTTTAGACAACGCGACGTGTCATTTCAGTCGGGTAATTATTCAAACCGTTCTCCTACAACCAGCCACAACGCATATTGCGAGGCGGTTTCCTTGACACGTCTTGTCAAAGCAGAGATCGTGTCCCCTTATCACGAGATTCTCATTAATATGGGTATGGGTAATCTCACGACGCCATCAATCGTGGCGCTTGGGAAGCAAGCGATTCCCAACGGGCAAGTGGGGAGGCGCACCGCTTTCGGCGCCTCTATAAAGGGATAAGATTTCCCCATTTTCTCCCATGCCTTCTTCCTCCTTTGCCCACTCTTGCCCCCTCGAGCTCCAGCGCCCAAGCCCAAGTCTTCTCCGCACAGGTAAACATGTCCGAAGCAGGAGGCAAGTCGGTGGCTTCCACCGTCAAGGAGAAGCACATCACAAATCTTCGGGCGGCCGGATACTTGGCCGCAGAAATAGCGCACCGGCTACCGGACGCCGGGCAGGTCATTCCGACCCCAGGACCCCACGAGAGGGTCGTATTTGTTGCCCACTTCGTCTGTGGACTGGGATTTCCACTCCATCCCTTCGTCCGCGGGCTCATGTTCTACTACGGGCTAGATTTCCATCATCTAGCCCCGAATTTCGTCCTCAACATCTCGGCGTTCATCGTCGTATGCGAGGCCTTCCTCCGCATACGGCCTCACTTCGGCCTATGGCTGCAAACCTTCTGCGTGAAGCCGAAGATTGTAAGCGGCCAGCAAGCGAAGTGCGGACGTGCCATGGTGGGCAAGATGCTTAACGTTACCTGGCTGGACGGTTCCTTTGCGGAGACCGTAAAAGGGTGGCAATCGGAGTGGTTCTACATCACCGAGCCGTGCGGCGCCAACTGGGCGGCGGCCCCCGAGTTCCGATCCGGAGCCCCCATGCGGCTCACCTCCTGGGAAAAGAAGGGACTGTCCTGGGGCGAATCTATGGAGCTGACCGGACTCTAGACCTGCATCAAAAGCATGAAGGACAAGAACATCAAGCTTGTCAACGTGATCCAGGTCATGCTCGTTCGCCGGATTCTGCCCTACCAAAGGCGGGCATTCAATCTGTGGGAGTTCGTCCTGGCCGAACACCGGACGCTCCGGAATCTCTACCACATGACGCACAAAGGTGCATGGAAGGTGTTGTTCAAGGCCTCCAAAGTACCTCCTCCCACATCTGAGGACCGCGGGCTTCACGCCGCGCGGCCTCCTAGTCAGGTGAGTTCTCAGACTACCATCGAATTCGGTTCTTCCCAATATATTCATGGGGGAGCCTTAAGTAGTTATGCATATTTGTTCAGGATTATGTGGAGACAGCGGATCCGCTGCCAGAAGGCCCAGCTTATGCTCTCCTGACAGAGATGCTGGTCCCGGCACCGTACAAGGTGCTGGAGAAGAAGGCCGAAAAGAAGGCCCCGGGGACCCGGAAGGGTCTCCGGCGTAAGGTTGTGCCAGAAGCCTCGTCCGAAGACGACAAGGCACACTCCTCCCATGAAGGGGAGGAAGAAGACGAACAAGACGCCCCATCCGGAGAGGATGAGGGGCCGGGGAGGCGGACCAGGGGGCCGGAAAAGGCCATCGGTGCAAGGCCATCATACCCACGTCGTCCAACGACGACGAGACAGATTCCTCCCGCGGAGGCGGGGGGAAGCAAGAGGAAACTCTACCTCCCCACACTGGGGAGGAGAAAAAGAGAAAAGCCGCCCCGGAGGGGGAGGCTGGGGCGTCCAAGAAGGGAAAGGTGTCCCTTACGGACTACTCCGCCACGGCCGCTCACAGCGAGGAGGGGTGGCTGCCCAGGGGGAAGCCCCCAGTGTGATCGTAAGTGTCCGCACTCTATCATGACTTCACTCTATAGTTTTTTTATAACGCTGAACATATATGCAGTCTGGCCAGGGCTCACCCCGAGGTATCTTCTTCCGGGTCCCTGAGCGATTCGGAGATGAATTCGCTTCCGACGGCCACTACTCCTCAGCCCGCGGATGACACGGAGGTGTTGTCCCGAAGGCTCCCAGAGCGGGGGGAGGTGACTCTGGAGACGCCTCAAGGCGGGATTCCAGATGTCGGACACGTGGGGTTCAAGATCCCTGCGGATCGTGTCGATGAGAGCCATAGTAGGCCGGGCTCTCAGCCTAACACTGTTATGGAACCTTCAATGGTTCTGAACCCAGGCGGACAACCCCTCGTCAGGGAGGGCGAGCCGCCTGCATCGAGGACCTCTGTTGCACCCGAGGCTCCGGATTGTCTGCTGGAAGTGCTTCGTGGCGCTTCCATGGATGAAGAGCACCGTACTCTTATGAGTGCGGTGATTCAGAAGGTTTCGTCCGCCAAGAGCGGACTAACCGAAGCTTGCACCAGCCTCCTAACAGGCTTTGAGGTAAGTAATAAAAATCTGAGAAATTACCACCTGATAGGTAGTAGCCCCTGATACTCTGTTTGGTGTTCGGAAAGAAAAACCAAATGGAGGGTCAATAATAATCCGCAGGAGTCTAATAATAAATATTCATGTGCATAAGAAGGCTATGCTTGTTAGATTTCGGGTTCCGGTAGACCCTTGAGGTTCGAACACTGGGGTGCGTGTGGGGATTTGACCCTCTGCCTACTTGCACCCCGCCGACTCACTAGGATCTAAACTACGGAAGGGACAACACAAGAGACACAGAGTTTATACTGGTTCAGGCCACCATTGAGGTGTAATACCCTACTCCAGTGTGTGGTGTGGTGGATTGCCTCTTGGGCTGATGATGAACAATACAAGGAAGAACAACCTTGCGAGGGTCTGTTCTTGGCTGGGACGATGAACTGCTAGGAGGAGTTCAGTTGCTCTCTCTACTGGTTTCTTGGCGAGGATCCTCTCTTTCTCTACCTTGTGGTGGCTAGTCCTATTTATAGGCAAAGTCCCTGGGCCTCTCCCCAAATATTGAGTGGGAATGGCGCCAACAATTGGCCATTTTGAAGGGGAACATCTAGTACACTATCCTGACTAAAGTTGGTCTTCGCCTGTCAAAGGCTCTGGTGGTGACGCCTGCTTGGGCTCCACAATGACTTCCTTCCTGCCGTTGGGCTGGTCTTGGTCTTGTTGCACCGAAATGGATGCCTTTGCTTGATGCTCTCGCCTGCGCTTGCTCCCTTTGCACCAAAGAGGAAAGGAGGACACTGCACGGGCTGGCGCCCGACTGGCGCCCTTGGTCGTCATGGCTTGCGTCATGGGCACCTCGCGAGGAACCCCGCCTTGATCTCTCCGCCTCCTCGTGAGCCAGCCTGATGAGGTCGTGCCTGAGGAAGCTCCTTGTAGTCCGCCCCACGAGGCTTGGCTCCTCGCGAGGGTCTTGAGCTTGTGTTGATGAAGATGGGCCATGCTGGGCCCCCCTTTGAGCCACGTTGCAGGCCATAGGTAGGCAAGTTTGGGGACCCCCGTTCCCAGAACGCCGAGAGTAGCCCCCGAGCCCAAGGCGCGCCTGAACCTGGCCGAGAAGAGAGGCGAAAGGGCAAGTGCGAAGCACCGCGGGCAATAACAGCCTGCGGCCTTGGGTGCCGCGTGGTGGTTCATGGGACGCGGGCGTCTCCACTCCCCCACGACGCCTCGGCAACTGCATGAATTGACAAGTCCTTGCATGCAAAGTGGGTCATGATTACCTGCGATCGTGGAGGTCGATGGTTGGCCTCTTCTGGTTTTAAGTACGGCACGGCGCGTGCCCTTCCAATCTTTCTCTTCTTGGTTCTCCTTCTTTCTGGTCCTTGCCTCGTCTTGCTGCAATGGCTCCGATCCGCCGGTTCTCTGCGGCAGAGAAAGGAAAGGCTCCCCGAGAGGGTCCTGACCCGCTTCCGCCGAAGAAACAGCTAGCCCTCTGCCATCGGGGTGAGGGCGCCCGTCAGGAAGTGTTGAGGCCCTGGTGCGAGCGGCCACCACCGGGGTTCCCGCTTCCCTTGTACGCCCACATCGAGGGCTCTGAAGGAGTCGATGCCGAACGCCACGGGCGGCTCCGCCGTCGGCGCCGGTGTGTCACAAAGGTGTGCGTCCTTCCACCTGGAGTCCACGCCGAGGGATCCTCCCGAGAGTTCGTGCTTCACGCTGCCATGCCTCCTCAATCTTGGATTCGCCTTGCTACTTTCTTCGCCTCCATCATCCCGCAGGGGGAACTCCTGGGGCTCTGGCTGCAGTACGCCGGCTGCAGCACCCTCGCGACCGGGGCAGAGGTCACGGTCGTTGCCCCGGGCAAGGTCTTCATGACTCGAGGCTGGAGCGAGATCGCCCGGGTCTGCAGGACAAGGGGTGCCCTCACGATCCACCTGGAGTACGACGGTGCTTCGGTGATGTTCTTCAAGGTCTTCGATGCGGAGGGTCACCTGCTGGAGTGCTGCCACGGGAGAGGTGGTCGGGACCCCACTACGGCAAGGCCGAGGCCAGCTAACCGCTCCCTTGGCAGCTCCTCGGGTGGTGGAGGCGCCGGAGGATCCAGCGACTCCACCGAGCTCTTTGCGACTCCGAAGACGAGCGACGACAGCTACGAGCCCCGGAGCCTGCGCCTTTCCCGGAGTAGGGCGGGTTCGTCAGGCCGTCGCCGCCTCTGATCTGGATGGAGTTGGCGCCGGTGCCGGACGGCCCACTGTTGATGATGGCGTCTTTTGCAGGAGCGCGTGTAGTTAGTGTTCTTTAGGATCTGTTCCCTGCGAGGAATCAAAACGTGCCCCGTGGGGGCTTGTAAGGTGCCTGTGGGCCTATCTGTTAATATAATCCTTGCCATGGAGTAGCGCGAGTTGCTCATTCCGTCTTAGCTTAGTTCTTCCTTTCGAACCTCGCGAGGGCTTGATGCTCTGCACCGACAGGTCCCAGTCCCAAGGCGGCTTCAGCTGTCGCTGGTATGCCAGGTCACAATGCCATGGTCAAGGCCAGGAGGTGAGCGGCCCGAGGTCCGGTAAGAGCCCCTGAGTCGCGATGCTCAGGAGGTCCGCTTTAGCGCTCAAGTAGCCATCGTTCGGTGAGAAAGGAATGTGACGTTGCTAACACGGGATTGCATTGGATGCGGTGACGGTGCCGCGATAGCTAGTGTTTCCGGAGAGTGACTTATCTCGAGAATCAGGGACCGCTCCCTGGTGTGTCGCCGGGTCCATGCATCGGCAGGCGAGGGGTTGCTTGGCGAGGTCCTCGCGGGCCTCTCCCCTCTCGCCTTTGCTCCCCTTTCTGCTCTATGCCCTCGGGTCCCGGCCCTCGAGCGAGTCTCAGCCGTCGCAGGTATGCCAGGTCGCGATGCCGTGGTCAAGCCAGAGGGTGAGGGCTGGAGAGCCAGTAGGAGCCCTGAGTCGTGATGCTCAGGTACCCCCCTTTAACATGCAAGCGGTTTGCACGGACGAGAGTGAAGAAGACACCGTGAGGGCCTCGCCTGACGCGGCTCCTTGAAGAGATCCTGTAGGCTCATCACAGAAAGAATGAGAGTTCGCCATGAGAATCGACAGTCAGCCGTTGGTTGCTCTGGAGAGGTGCTGAGGCACTGAGGGCTCGACGAGGTGGCGCTATGCGGGGCTGCTGCGGCCAGAGCTCAGCCATTCAGGTTTGTCGGCGTTGCAGGGACGGACCCATGCGCAAGCGTCGTGCCGTTTGGGAGCAGCTCCATCAGTTGGTGTCAGTTGAGCGGGCAACTAGGTCAAGCATGTTAATCGTGGAGGAGTGAATTCATTCAAATAGATGCTGGAAAGGCGGACATCGCTAGGTCTGGCCCGAGCGACTTGGGGATGATGCAGCCCGAGGGGCGCCCCCAACAAAGTAAGCTAAAAACACGAGGAAAAGGGATACACGCCGCAGGGACGGACCCACGCGGCCTGGGAATGATGCAGCCCTGGGGGGCGCTCCCAGCTGGAAACGAAACTTGAAAGATGTCACCTGATAATGTTGACGATGAAGGGGTGTTGAAGTAGCAGGCATAGCGGGCTGCAGGAGCCGATCTTCACGAGCCCCCAGGCCTAGGAGCCTCGGGAGGCTCCGGGGGCGCTGGTGGCTCCTTGCGGACCATCTCCCTCTCCGCCAGGACTGCAGAATGCCTGGCCTCCTGAGCCTCCAGCATGCCCCTCATGAGGCGCTGGTACGCGGCAACCACGTTCGGCAAGCCGTAAGGCATGCGAACGTAGCTGTGGGGTGGACCTTCGCAGCGCCCCACTTGCGAGGGCCAGAGGCGCTCCTGAGAGGCGGCTCGGTTGAGCCCTGGTATGTCGATATAGACGCGCAGCCCATCATCCTCGCCTGGATGGGGGGCCACAGCGGGCAAGCGGCAGCTGCCTCTCATGACTCTTGACTCCTGTAGCTCCTGAATGGCCTTGCTGACAAACTCCTGAGGGTTTGGCCCTCCTTGCCTTGCTCCTTCTTGAGGGAAACATGCTTCGAAACACGCCTCCAAGTGGTGCCCAAGCACCTCCCTCATGACCTTGGTGAGGTCGGCGGCCCTCGAGGGAGAGCCCCCGAGCCCTGCCTGAGGAGGGCACCGGGCGCGCTTTCCTATGCGATGGAAGGAGGTTCCCCCTGGGCAGGCGCAGGCCCTGAGGAGCCTGCCTCCCGAGGGGCCGGGCCAGACGATGTCTTCTTCTTCTTGGGGGCGGTCTCGGGAAGCCTCCTGCTTCCGCGATCCGGGTCTTCTAGTGATGCGGCCTGAAAGGCTCGTTCCAGGGAGCACACCGCGTCTTTCTCTTCGTAGGGCACCGTGATGACTCCGCCACTTCCTAGCATCTTGAGGATGTTGTAGCCGTGGTGGGTTACGGCCATGAACTTGGCCAGCGCTGGGTACCCGAGGATGGCATTGTATGGCAGGCGAATGTGGGCGACGTCGAAGTCGATGAGCTCGGTGCGGTAGTTGTCGCGCGCCCCGAATGTGACAGGGAGGCGGACCTGCCCAATCGGGACTGTGGAGCCGTCGGTGACTCCGGAGAAAGGCTTGGTTGGCTGAAGCTGATTGTAGGGAACCTGGAGATTGTTGAATGTTTCCACGGACAGGACGTTGAGCCCTGCCCCGCCATCGATGAGGGTCCTGGTGATTAGCACGTTGCTGATGATTGGGGAACAAAGCATTGGGAGGACTCCGGCTGTGGCCACGCACTTGAGCTGATCCGCTGAGCTGAACGTGATGGTGCACGCCGACCACCTGAGAGGGCACGTGGCCTCGAGCTTGGGGAGGACTGCATTTACCTCGTGGGCGAACTGCTTGAAGATGCGTTGAGAGGCTAGGGCTTGAGCTCCGCCTAGGATGCAGGTGATCGCACGTGGCTCCTGGAAGCCCCCAGCCCCCTTGTCCTGATGACGGTCGTCATTTCTCCTTGGCTGCGGTGGCAACGGAGGGAGGCCTGCGTTGCCCTGCGGGTGATCCTCGCGAGGCTGATCCCTCCAGTCTCCCTCGCGAGGCAGGTCCTGCCAGCGATACTCGCGAGGTTGGTCGCGCAACCCTTGGCGAGGGCCGCGGTCTTCCCAGCGTCCTGCATTCCTTCCTCCTCCTCGGCCGTAGCCCCGGTCGCTGCGGTCGGGACGTCGGCCGATCCTTCCTTCATGCACGGCTCGGAGCTCTTGGCATTCATTGGTGTTGTGGGTGTGGAGGTCGTGGTACACGCAGTACCGACTGCCCTTGCAAGATTCGGGCTGGTCTCTGCCCCGCTTGGTGTCTGGTTCTGCCGTGAGCACGGCAGCCCCCTTGCGCTTCACATCCTTGGCCTCGGGTTTCTTCTCTTCTGGGTGTGCGGCAGGCAGCTCGAGGAGGGAGAGACGCCCTTCCTCAGCCCTGGTGCACTTGGTCGCCAAGTTGAACAGCTCCAAGGAAGTGCACAGGTCTTCATGCATCGCCAGCTCCTCCTTCATCTTGACGTCGCGCACACCGTCGGAGAAGGCTGAGATGATGGCCTCCTCGGTCACTCTGGGAATCTTGAGGCGTGCGTTGTTGAAGCGCTGGATGTACTTCTGCAGGGTTTCCCCTGGTTGCTGCTTGATATGGCGCATGTCGCTCACGGCAGGTGGCCGGTCGCGAGTACCCTGGAAGTTGGCGATGAAGCGGGTGCGCATCTCGTCCCAGGAGGAGATCGTGCCTGGAGCTAGGTTCAGGAGCCAGGTGCGGGCCCCGTCTTTGAGCGCCATGGGAAACCAATTCGCCATGACCTTCTCGTCTCCGTTGGCAGCTTCGATGCCCAGCTCGTAGAGTTGGAGGAACTTTGCAGGGTCAGCCGTACCGTCATAGCGAGGAGGCAGGTCTGGCTTGAACTTGCCGGGCCACGCGACGCTGCGCAGCTCGGTGGTGAAGGCGCGACAGCCTGCTGTGGCCACGGGAGGCCTTGGGTGACGAAGAGCTTGGTCCTGCGGGTCCCCATGCGCTGCAGCTGGGAGCAGCGCGGGGTTTTGACGTGCTGGAGCAGGAGCGTGGTCGCGACAAGCCGGAGCAGGTAGCGCTCGGGCAGCTTCTCGCGGGCGAGGGACTTCTTGGCAGCTCTGCTCTTGCCGCGCTGGCGCCTGACGGAGCGGGTTCCGCCCAGGGGCCACGCGCCTTGGGGCCAGGGCGCCTTCTTGAGGGGGAGGCGGCTGAGGCGCCCCCGGAGCTTCGTCGCCCGCGCAGGGCGGGGTGCGGTGCAGCGGGACGAACGGCGCAGGAGAGCCCCCTGCGGCAGGGACGAGCTCGGCGACGCGGTCGAGCCATTCTTTGTAGACGTCGTCGATGGGACGGTAGTGCAGGAGCTCGTTTGCCACGATGAGTGCACCTCGAGCCTCCATGGGCGCGCGGAATGCGCGAGATGAAGAACCAGCTGGGGTGAGCGAGGGTGTAGCGATGCGGCCATCTTGCCTCACGGAGGGATGCTGGGATGATGCTTGCTGCTCGTTCCCCGCTGGGCCGGTGGCGGCATTGACGGCTGGTGACGGGGAATGATGAGGGCGCCCGCCGACGGGAGCCATCTGGGCGACGCGGGAAGCGAGGGCGGCTCGGCGCTCAGCGCGGGCCCGGCGAGCGTCAGACATGGATGCGATGGTCGGAGAAGAACAGGGCGACGTAAGACGAATTCTGGTGCACCCCTACCTGGCGCGCCAAATGTCGGATTTCGGGTTCCGACAGACCCTTGAGGTTTGAACACTGCGGTGCGCACGGGGATTTCGCCCTCTGCCTACCTGCACCCCGCCGACTCGCTACGATCTAAACTACGGAAGGGACAACACAAGAGACATAGAGTTTATACTGGTTCAGGCCACCATTGAGTTGTAATACCCTACTCCAGTGTGTGGTGTGGTGGATTGCCTCTTGGGCTGATGATGAACAATACAAGGAAGAACAGCCTCGCGAGGGTCTGTTCTTGGCTGGGACGATGAACTGCTAGGAGGAGTTCAGTTGCTCTCTCTACTAGTTTCTTGGCGAGGATCCTCTCTTTCTCTACCTTGTGGTGGCTAGTCCTATTTATAGTCAAAGGCCCTGGGCCTGTCCCCAAATATTGAGTGGGAAGGGCGCCAACAATTGGTCATTTTGAAGGGGAACATCTGGTACACTTATCCTGACTAAAGTTGGTCTTCGCCTGATAAAGGCTCTGGTGGTGACGCCTGCTTGGGCTCCACAATGACTTCCTTCCTGCCGTTGGGCTGGTCTTGGTCTTGTTGCACCGAAATGGATGCCTTTGCTTGATGCTCTCGCCTGCGCTTGCTCCCTTTGCACCAAAGAGGAAAGGAGGACACTGCGCGGGCTGTCGCCCAACTGGCGCCCTTGGTCGTCATGGCTTGCGTCATGGGCACCTCGCGAGGTACCCGCCTTGATCTCTCTGCCTCCTCGTGAGCCAGCCTGATGAGGCCGTGCCTGAGGAAGCTCCTTGTCATCTGCCCCGCGAGGCTTGGCTCCTCGCGAGGGTCTTGAGCTTGTGTTGATGAAGATGGGCCGTGTTGGGCCCCCCTTTGAGCCACGCCGCAGGCCACAGGCAGGCAATTCTGGGGACCCCCGTTCCCAGAACACCGACAGTGCTGCTTGCTGCTGCTGCCTGCACGGCCGAGGTTGCTGAACTAAAGCGGGACCTGGAGCAGGCGCAGGGAGAGCTCGGCCTCACGAAGAGGCACCTCGAAGAGAACAAGGGTAAGTGATTCCCCTCTCTTATGTGTTTAAGGATAGACAAAATTGATTAGGGGCCACCGTCGAAGTGGCATCCCTGAAGAAAGCGTTGTCCGAGGTCGAAGACGAGGCGGCCTTGGAATGCCAGGAGCGCGAAAAGCAAAGTTCTAGAGTGGGCGAGGTACAGCAAGTGCTCCGGGACCTTGGCAAGAAGTACGAGTCCGTGGAGCATGATCTGAAGATGAAAGAGGCCGAGTTTGCGAAGGCCTTGGTGAGTATGAAAGGCACCAAGGCCGAAGCCAAGAAGGCACAGCAGGAAATCCAGGAGGCTAGAAAGATAGCATCGGGGAAGAAATTCTTTATGCAAAACAAACATGTGGAGGAGGCGTTTCTTTTACTTACTTGAATTCGGAGCTCTCCAGGGGCATTCGCAGATCTGCCACGCAGCGTATCAGACGCTACAGAGTTCTACCGTGCCAGGAGGGGAGCTCAACGGAGAAGCTGTTTCTGGTCCCAGTATGCTGGGGCCGAACACCCAATGCCTCTGAGTGACCAACTGAAGCAGTTGGTCGAACTCCACAGGGCGGCCGAAGTGGCTATGAAAGATTTCGTAGTCAGGCTGTGGCCTGGTGAGCCCCTGCCCAGTAGCTACTTTGGCCTGATCAAGCGGATGGTGAATGCCTGTCCGCGGCTGGAAGTCATCAAGCGATCTGTTTGCATTGAGGGTGCCCGCCAGGCCTTTGCCCGCGCGAAGGTGCATTGGGGCAAGTTGGATGCTGAGAAGCTGGTGAAGGACGGTTCGCCAGAGGGCAAGGAGCATCACCATCCCGAGAAGTACTATGATGGTGTTAAGAAGGGCGCCCGTCTCGTGGCCGATGAGTGTACCAAGGACAAGATCTTTGACTAAATGTACCTCTGCCACTGTTGTAATTTAAAGACGAAATTAACTTGTGCTATGTAGAACTGTTTGATTTAAAATATTACCTTCTGTGCGGCTGTTTATAAAATTCTGAAAGTAGGCCAGTCGTCGGCTTCCGCCCCCACGTAACTAGTACTGGGGTGTTCGTGGAAAACCCGGACACTCTTTATCCAAATGTTTGGTCCCTTAAGGAGGTGTCCGGTGCAGCGAACAAGGCAATCAGACTATGCGGCTTTATAACTTTCACTTAGCCATAGAAGTCTACAATTTTAAATTTTGGCGAAGCCCCTAGAATCCGGAAGGCTGAATTGGGGCACTATACACGCCTATATTGGACGAAGCCGATTTATCGCCTAAAGCGGAAAATCTTTAAGGATTTTAAGACCTCTCGAATAGCGACTAGCTCTCGCCATATCGTGCCAGTCAGTTTTCGGCTTTCTCTACTGAGGTGCTCGTCCGGAAGAACCGGGACACAATCGCAGTAGTTCTCCCTGCGCTACCTTAGCCGATATAATGGAATGTAAGGTACCAAAACAAGGGAGACGGGCTAACCCAACTGTAGACCCAAGACATGATTCGGAGCTGATGCATATAGTGCTATAAGTTCGGGGTGCCGCACTGTTGAAAGTGTTCAGATTTGTCTTGCCGTATTATGGGGTGCCATAAGAAGCCCCTGGCAAACTGACCGTTCCAAGGTGTACGGATGCAATATCAAATAAACATTTACGAGAAAAAAATGCTCAAATAAGAATAGTAAGCTGACGCTATATATGATCTCCCATTGATGAATTTTACATTTAAGCGTATGTTTACAATGGATGCATTAAGCGGAGATAAATAGGACTATTTGACATGTCCTATCAAGGGGCAGGCTGTGTACAGATAGATAAAGCAAGTATAATGATCGTAAATAGATTCCACCTGGGTATTTCCTTCTGTGCACAACGCCTGTTGCCTCCTTGGTTGTCTCTCCTGTGTAAGTCCAGCAATCCGGCTCTTTTGAGGATGCTGCACTAAAGCGATGTCCTGAAAGGTAAAATGGAAAGATTATGAAGGTATTTGGCGGTTACCCGCACTGTTAACTGAGTCGTTGTTGCGCCTCCGCCTATGCCCATGGTATCTTGCGTGCGTAATTGTGTATGCGTGGCATGAATGCTACTTTGATGGGGCTTGAGCGGAGGCCGGACTACTAATCATGCTCTTGGCGTTCCTGATGATCCTGTTGCAGGGTGCTCCGGACTCGCTTGACGGTGCTTGAGGTTGTCGTCGCCGGATTGGTGGTTTGCCGGAGGAGGCCGCATTGTACTTCTGCCGCGAGGGCTGCAGTATGCTCTTCTATACGGAGAGAGAGGTCCATGTTTCCGTTGACTGTTATGACCCCGCACAGACCTGGCATCTTGATCTTGAGGTATGCATAATGTGGTACCGCATTGAATCTAGCGAATGCGGTTCGTCCGAGTAGTGCGTGTTAACCACTACGGAAAGGAACGATATCAAAGATTAACTCTTCGCTCTGGAAGTTGTCCGGGGATCCGAAGACCACTCCGAATGTTATAGAGCCCATACAGCGGACCTCTACTCCAGGAATTAAACCTTTAAAGGTGGTTTTGGTGGGCTTGATCCTTGAAGGGTCAATGCCCATTTTGCGCACTGTGTCCTGATAAAGCAGGTTCAGGCTGCTGCCGCCGTCCATAAGGACTTACGTGAGGTGGAATCCATCGATGATTGGGTCTAAGACCAATGCGACTGAGCCGCCGTGACGGATGCTAGTAGGATGATCCCTACGATCAAAGGTGATCGGACAAGCTGACCATGCGTTGAATTTGGGGGCGACTGGCTCCGTCGCATAAACGTCCCGTAGTGCTCGCTTCCGTTCTCGCTTGGGGATGTGAGTGGCATAGATCATGTTAACCATTTCCACCTGGGGGGAAATTTCTTTTGTCCCCCCGTGTTCGGACGCCGGGGCTCTTCGTTATCGTTGCTATGCAGCCCCTTGTCCTTGTTTTCGGCGTTTATTTTGCCAGCCTATTTGAACACCCAGCAGTCTCTATTGGTGTGGTTGGCTAGCTTGTCCGGGGTGCCATGAATTTGGCACGAGCGCTCCAGTATGTGGTCCAGACTGGACGGTCCCTGATTATTTGTTTTGAACAGCTTTTTCCGCTGACCGGACTTGGATCTGCTGAATCCGGCATGTACTGCCATGTCTTCAGTGTTGTCGCTATTGTTCCGTCGCTTATGTCTGTTGCATCGTGGCTTACCGTTGTTATGGCAGACATCCGAAGTGCCGGGCTGGTCCTCTGAGCCTAAGGGGAAGATACTTGATGGCGTGTAGATCATCTCCGCGGGCCATGGGAATGTGGAGAAGGAAATTTTCGATCCATACTGCGGGGTCTGTTGTGCCATCGTATGATTCCATGTTTACGGGTTTGAACCCTTCTGGGAATTCATGATCCATCACTTCGTCAGTGAAGCAGAGGGGGTGTGCGGCGCCTCTGTGCCAGGCTATGTGGCTACGCAGTTCGAATTGGTCTGGGTTGCTTTGTTCGGCCCGGCCGGACTTGTTGATAATGTATCCAGCGTGACGGTCAGCATCGCGCGCTGGGGCGCGCCCCCGTGATCCGTAGATCGATCTTGGTTGTCCTGCTTTGTTTTCCAGAATATCTTGCAGGTCTTGCTTGTTGCCCTGGGCCGTAGTGTATCGGCGTGGGGGTGCGGGCTGGTATTCGGGCCGATATCCCGTTTTATCCCGGCCACGGGGTGGCCGGTCAGCTGTTTGGCGCTCGAGTCCTCCTCGGCTGCCAGGACTTCAGTCCATCTGTCTGTGAGCAGGTCTTGATCAGCTTGGAGTTGCTGCTTCTTCTTCTTCAAGCTCTTCGCAGTGGCTATAAGCCAACGCTTGAAGCGCTCCTGATCCACGGGATCCTCTGGCACGCTGAACTCATCATCGCCGAGGCTAATCTCGTCTTCGGAGGGGGCCATGTAGTTGTCCTCCTCCGGGTATCCGTCCGTCACCTGTTCTTCTGGGCTGACCTGCTCATCTTCCTGTTTGACCTGCTCAAAGGTGGGCTGGTCAGGGTTATATTCCTCCTCGGCGCCATCCGGATTGCTTTCATCTCCGGGGCCGGTATTGGTGTGGCGGGGCTTGGAGCGGCGCCGACGACGCCCATGCTTTGCTTTTCTTCCTGAGGGGTTATCCTCCGTTGCCTCATCGCCATTGGTTTCCTTCGGAGTGTCCACCATATATATATATCGTATGAGGAGGTGGCCGTCCACCGCCCTGTGAGCGGTGGCTCCTGTGATTCTCTTGCATCGTCGTCCATACCGTCGATGTCTTCGGAGTCGAAGTCAAGCACGTCGGTTAAATCATCGACCGTGGCAATGAAGTGGGTGGTGGGTGGGCAACGAATTCCGTCGTCACCTGCTTCCCACTCAAGCCGGACATAGTTCGGCCCAGAGCCTCCCGACAAAGAGAGAGACTTCAATGAGTTCAGCATGTCGCCAAAGGGCGAGTGCTGAAAGATGTCCGCAGCGGTGAACTCCATTACCGGAGCCCAACCAGGCTCGGCGGGCTCGGGAACGCGCGGACTGGAACCTACAACTAGATACGAATCCGGGGGTCTGGAGTCACAGGCTTCCTCAGAAATGAGGCATGTGTTCGGCTCCACCGCTGATGAGGGTACGGCCTACGGGGCGGGGTCCATCCCTCCATCCCTAGGCAACGCAGCCTGCTCCGGATTTGAGTCCAGGGCTACTGCAAGGGTGATATCCCGAGTGTTGTCCGACAGCAGGTCCAGGCCATGCTCGTCGTGACTGTCCGGTGCTCCTGGCGCGGGCCCGAATCCGTCAAAGATCAAGTCTCCGCAGATATCTGCCGTGTAGTTCAGGTTTCCGAACCTGATTTGATGGCCAAGGGCGTAGCTGTCGATCTGCTCCAGATGGCCAAGTGAATTGGCCCGCAATGCGAAGCCGCCGAACACGAAGATCTGTCCGGGGAGGAAAGTCTCGCCCTGGACCGTGTTGTTGACGATGACTGAAGGAGCCATCGAGCCCGGCAGCGACGACACAAAGGAACTCTCAATGAAAGCACCAATGTCGGTGTCAAAACCGGCGGATCTCGGGTAGGGGGTCCCGATCTGTGCGTCTAGGCTGATGGTAACAGGAAGCACGGGACACAGCTGTTTACCCAGGTTCGGGCCCTCTCGATGGAGGTAAAACCCTACTTCCTGCTTGATTAATATTGAAGATATTGGTAGTACAAGAGTAGATCTACCACGAGATCATACAGGCTAAACCCTAAGAGCTAGCCTATGATGGTATGAACGTAATTGTGATCGGCCTTCTAAGGACCAACCTCTCCGGTTTATATAGACACCTGAGAGGGCTAGGGTTTACATGGAGTCGCTTACAAGGAAGGAAACACAATATCCTGATCGCCAAACTTGTCTTCCACGCAAAGGAGAGTCCCATCCGGACACGGGCCGAAGTCTTGAGTCTTGTATCTTCACGCTTGTATAGTCCGGACGATGTAGACAGTCCGACTGTCTGGATACCCCCTAATCTAGGACTCCCTCAGCTGCACCCCCCGCATTATGCATATTGACATAACCTCGATTATTATCAATCCTGATTTGGCCAACATTTTTATCCGGCCCATCAGATGAAGGACCTCTCTGTTATCTTCCTCCTCGGGGCTCCGGGGACGCCAGCTACGGCGTTTCTTCAGTGGGGCATTGGCAAACTCAAGAAGGCCTACCCAGATAGGGTCCGGCAGGGGGACGTCCTCTATATAAAACCACTCCGAAGGCCAGTCTTCGGAGTGCCGGACAGGTATCTGGTTCCGGCGATGCGCCATACTTCGGCTCCGCCAACTTGGTATATTGATCCCTCCTGATTGCGAGGGACGAGGTAGAATAGCCTCTTCCTTAGCTCGAAATGAGCTTCGCAGCCCAGCAATAGCTCGCAAAGGGCGACATAACCTTATATCTGCAGTATGGAAGTAGGAGTGAACTTATGCAGCTGGAGGCTTTAGTGCTCCAGGAGCCCACGGAGGAACGGATGGATTGGAAATCCGAGGCCCCTCAGCAAGAAAGGGACGAGGCATACTTGCTCCCCCTGGATGGGCTGGGGAAACTCTCTGCTTGCTCCCCGCCATCGTAAGTGGCTAGTCCGGCTCGAACGGGGACCATATATGCAGGCGGGAGGAACCCCTGGGTCTGCAACTCTACCAATCGGCCATGAGATACATAACACTTCTCCCAATCACATGGCTTAGCGCTACGGGAGCGAGAGGAGGAGCTGCAGCGACCGACCATGATGGGATGACCTTTTTCGGGTGCGCTTTGATGAATCCTTGCTTGGGGAAGATGGTGTGATTTGGATCTGAGGATCCCCGTCTCTTTAATAGACGATCTATTGACATGGTCAGGGTGGCAAATGTAAAAATGCCCCGACTTCTCGCATTCGCTCGACATGTGGAGATTGCCATTATTAAAGTATAGAAGCCAAGGAGTGCAACATTAATGGGAAGCCGGACACTACTCGTTACAACAGGAGAACCTGCCTTGCAAAGCCGAAGACAATCTGCGTGCCGGACTCATCGTCGTTGAAGCCTGGTTCAGGGGCTACTGAGGGAGTCCTGGATTAGGGGGTCCTCGGACAGCCGGACTATGTACTTGTGCCGGACTATTGGACTATGAAGATGCAAGATTGAAGACTTCGTCCCATGTCCGGGTGGGACTCTCCTTTGAGTGGAAGGCAAGCTTGGCAATTCGGATATGTAGATCTCCTTCTCTGTAACCGACTCTGTGTAACCCTAGCCCCCTCCGGTGTCTATATAAACCGGAGGGTTTAGTCCGTAGGACAACAACAATCATAATCATAGGCTAGCTTCTAGGGTTTAGCCTCTATGATCTCGTGGTAGATCTACTCTTGTAATACTCATATCATCAAGATCAATCAAGCAGGAAGTAGGGTATTACCTCCATCGAGAGGGCCCGAACCTGGGTAAACATTGTGTCCCCCGCCTCCTGTTACCATTAGCCTCAAACGCACAGCTTGGGACCCCCTACCCGAGATCCGCCGGTTTTGACACCGACAGCAGCTACCGTGTCTGAATGGGCTCAGAGGCCATCGTGTCACGTCTGATTGAAGTTACTAGTCTACCCCTATCGACAACAGTGTAAATCCGGTCGATAAGGATGTCAAGTGTCAGGGGTAGACAGTAATTTCCATCTCGCAAACACTTGCTTCGGGCAGCCCACAAATTATAGTGGGTGTTTAGCCGCTTCGTTCAAAACTTGGGAGAATTAGCATTCACGTTTGCCCTGGGCCCTGGCAAACTAAATTCAAATTCAATTTGTATTTGGTTACGAATATCCACATATAATTCTACGTTTTGTTATTTATTTCTTCGAAACCACAACAAAGATTTATTCCACCTTTATATATGATTATGATTTAGAAATGCAGTGATCTTCGAATTCAGTAGGTTGGATACACTCTGAGTCAAACAGTTATTTCATCCAATACAATATGCTCACACGAAAAACAGTTCACCTTATGTCAATCATACAAGTACCGAGGATTACCTCGCCTAAAAAATTCGGATCATTACAGCACATGGACAACATAGGGGGTCTTGCAACATAATCCATTCAGAGACATGACACAACATGCAAGTACAATAATATAATGACAATTTCAACTGGTATCTGAAGAAGAACCGGGATTACCCTAGGCTCCAGATAGCAGAAATAGCAGGACCTCCTCCGTCTTCAAATGCTACATTCTTACTTCCTACAATTCTTGGGTTGCTTGCATAATGCGTGCCGCTAATTCCGTAATTTCCAGCCTCAAGATAAATATTACCTCATTCATGGCAGGCACACCATCTCTTTCTGCCTCTAGTAGAGCCTCAAGCACTATAATATCTCTGCTCAGACTGCTCTCCGGCGGTGTTGCCTCTGAACTGCTACCATCTGGTAACATGGATGGCACACTGCTTCCACAAATAGATTCTAGGGTTGTACATTGTGTCCTAGTGTGAACGGCATCCTAAAAGGTTTCCGCTGGACATAAGTAAGAGACAGTTATCGTATGATCCAGGCAGTAAGCTTACATGGTAAACGACAGACGAATTATTGCCGAGCATGGCAAGCTATATTTAAATGGTTTGAAGCAGCATCAGCCGAAAAGAAATTAAAATGGTAAGGTGAAACTAGGGATGTAAGTGGCAAATAAACGACATCCGCCAGTCCCATCTAGTTAGTTCTTGCTAGCTCCCTAGTTCATTTTCCTCAAAAAACAAAAAATCTTTTGAACTATCATAACACTAGTGGACTTTAATCGGGATTAAACGGGACCCAGTTGACATCCCTAGTTGAAAGGGAGTGTACCACCGCTATATTTAAGTTGCCAAGGCATCTAAGCAGTTGAAATAATCTGAGAAAGCACTTAACAGTGTGGCCTCATTTAAACTACGAAGACAGTCTTGTGATGAAGTTGAGAGGAAAAGTTAAGGACTCAAATGAAATAGGCATGCATTTCTTTACGATAGTACAACATGCACTGCTGACATATTGGCCAACTCAGGTATAGCGTAACAACAAACAAGCATTCGAATCAAGCAATACAGCAAAGCAGACAACTGAACTATTTGTAATTCGGTAGGATTACAGGTTGAGGTCACAAGCCAAGAAAGCAGCCCACTCACATTACATTCCACATGTACTAAAACACACGGGCTTACCATATGTTGCTGTGAAGCCTCGCTGCTGTTCCAATGTTCTTTCAAGATATCGTCAGAATCCCGTGGTTGCAAATCTAGTTGTTGTAGTTTATTCTGCACCCTCTATTTAGGTAAAATTAATTTTAATCGCATGCACTGGTCCGAATTGATCATCAATGGTTCATCTAAACTAATCAAAGAAGGGTGTGTGCATATAGGACAATATATCTGCTTCCCTCTATTTTTATGCTTGTTCAAGGTGCCAGCCCCAAAAGAACAAATATTTTGCTTGATGGGGTTGGCAGCTCCATAATTAATAGAAGCATCAAATTAGTCATGCAACTTGGGAAGATCAAGAACATACAAACAAGTAATGAATAGAGGCTCGGAGCAGTGATGTAATGGCTAGCATAAGAAAATGTAGGGTAAAACGAACAAAAAGCAGCGGAACCACATGCTAGTTTGCTGATGTGTAATTAAGCATAGAGAACATTAAGCAGTCTGATGGAACCAATAGGTGGCATCAGAACAACACCATTATCATAAATATAGCATTCAAGAAGTAAACTAGTAGGCAGTGATATCTAGGAAGTACAGTAATACTCCCTCCGTTCCAAAATAGATGACTCAACTTTGTGCTAACTTCAGTACAAAGTTAGTACAATGTTGGGTCATCTATTTTGGAACAGAGGGAATACTTAGGACAAAACTAAAGCATATTAACTATATGTGCACTAGTATGTAATTTAGCACATGTAACATGTTCACTGCCAGAAGTATGGCCCTACAGGTGCAAGCAGAATAAAGCGTCTCATGAAAATCTGAATGATGCCCTGAAGAAATTCAAAGGTGAGGTGCTTATGCTAGGAAAGTGAACGTAGGCGCCGGCCATTGGATAATAGTACCTGATTCTTGGCGGCGTATGGGTATCGTTGTCATACTTGATAGCTAAGGATCATCGATGGTGCTCGTGTTGCGGTTGAGTTTGGGCCGACTGTTATCGTCACTGAAGCGGCTCCGGTGCTACGGTTGCGGCGCCTATCGACATACAAGGAATCTCATCTGTAGTAAGTGAATAGTTGCACGATAAAGAGAAAAACCAAAGGAGCACAAATCGAAATAACCTGATGAGGCCGTGGCGTCGGTAAAGCAGGGCCGGTGGAGTTGAATATGGCATCCCTGGAGCGGGTCCGGTGCAGTGGATGAAGGCTTCGGCGGGCGCGTTGTACAGTGCTTTCGGTGAGGCAGATCTGTTGTGGCGGACGAGGGCTTGTATGAAGGCCCAGCAAAGGGGCGGACGAGGGAGTTAGTGAAGGGACTGCACTGTGGTGGACGAGGGTGCCGGTTAAGCAGATCCGGTGCGGTGGACCATGATGGCAGTCAAGGAGATCTGGAGCGGTGGACAAGCCAGTTGCTGAAGCGGCTCCGGTGAAGTGGTGAGTTGGCAGTTGGGGGTTCCAAGGTGCGGAAGGTAGATCCGGCCGGGTGTGAGGTCCACCGCTGCGGCGGAGGACTAGATTTGGCGGCTTGCCATGGTTAGGAGGGTCGGGGAGGGGAAGGGGATGGGCTCTGGGGAAGAATGTTGGGGGCAAAGAGGGGAAATAATGGAGTTACCAAAGCATCCCTTTTCCGTTCATGTGGCAGGGGTAAAACAGGAATATCGCGGGGCTAAACTTTGGAGTGCGTGATATTTCGATGTGAGCGGGAAGTTTGAAAGCTTTTGGCGCCTAAAATTATAAGTGTTCTGCTCCTGTGCGTCCGACTATGATATCATGGCCAACAATTAGTTTGTTTTGCACACAAAAAAAGTGCAAGTTTTGAAAATCAACGTCTCCAACTTGAAACTTAGATTGTCCATTCAATTCATATATGGATCATTGAGCTACTACAAGCAAATACCATCATATGGTCCAATTCAAATGAAATTCTAAATGTGTTTATCCTAAATATGATG
The DNA here is from genome assembly GCA_963921465.1 of Triticum timopheevii. NCBI lineage: Eukaryota > Viridiplantae > Streptophyta > Magnoliopsida > Poales > Poaceae > Triticum > Triticum timopheevii. The sequence continues at coordinate 129,996,924 of OY997271.1, read as the reverse complement.
ACAAAAGAAAAAATGTGTATGTGTATGAATAAAGTGGATGATTATAAAGTTTGAACATGCCCGTATGTGTATATCTCTAGGTTTGATATATGAATTTGAAATCACAAAATCCCGGCTTAAAAAATGTACCTCTGTTTAAATGAATTACAATAGCTAATGATGGAGTCGAATTCCAAAATTCCAATCTTAGCTTTGTAATTCTGATACATCAAGGTATATCACGCATGTTCAAAAGTATCGTTATCTCATAGTCCAAACTATGAAACAAATTGATCAACCATGAGTGCACAATATCTCAATTACGCTAAAGTCCCTCAAATATAGACATCTCACTCTTTATCAGAAGCAACCCCCCCTCGTCCCCCCACACACACATAGAGAAGTCGTTCTCTCCCCCAAACACCAACGCACGAGCATAATAACACCCCTCTCTCTTGTAAATCCAGACCCCAATATAGGTCTCTATCACTTTGTCTCTGGGGCGTGCACACATCTCTTCCCTCACTCTCTAGGTCTCCAGCTATCTCTCTTTCCCAAGCACACGCACTATGTAGAGTGTATATTTCCCATACACACAAAACGTCGCCCCCAAACGTCTATCTCCCTAGTTATGTGGTTCTCGCGCACTCACCTCACACACCATCCCCACTTCAAACAAGCACACTTTGTCTCTTTGTGCACCACTCTCCTCTTTCCATCTCTCCCACATGCGGACCTGCCCCAGCTCCTTCCCTGTATACATATATGTCGTGACTCTTTCCATAGCTCCCTAATGTATCATCGTTCTCGATTTCACACATTGTTCTCTACACCATCTATTCTAGATCTCTCATGAAGTCCATATCACACACACGATGACTCACTTCCCTTGCGTCTCCGTACATAGGCAAAATTTCAAACAACATCAACATTGTCGCCCTATCTATATGCCATTTATGGACACAAACGACCCCTCTCGCCCCCTCTCTTCCTCTCTCTCTCTCTCTCTCTCTCTCCTCTCTCTCTCTCTCTCTCTCTCTTCGTCGCTAGCTCTCTCTCTCTCTCTCTCTCTCTCTCCCACACACACTCGATGTCTCTTCCAAATAGTCTGCTCCCCCCCCCCGCACCCATGCTATCCCGCTACTACACATGTCACACCATTCCCCCTTCCCTTATACTAGGTTTACATCATTAGTGGTCTCTCTACTCCACATACACACACTCCCTCTCACACACAAACACGTGCACAAACACACACAGACACGCACAAACACCCATTTATCTGGATCCTCATCTCTCCCCATGTCCGCATGTGTATCTCACACACTCACTCTCTAATTATGTATATGTGTCTCCATGTTACACAACACAAAGCCCCATGTACATGTCTCTCTCTATCCTCCACACACATAGACACAAAGAATCTGTTATCATTGCCTCAATCTCTAACATATCACACTCGCACACTGTCTCTCTCTCTCTCTCTCTCTCGCAAACACGATCAACAAGGGTTTCCCCGTGAATAACTTACCGTCTATTCATCAACAGTCGTGGCAGTACGGCAAACATGAGACATGAAAAATAATAAATCTACACGTGCTTAGACCACCTAGTATGACTACTAGGACTAGAGCAAGCCAAAAAGCACACCGCCGTCACCCCCTCCTTATTGGCGACGGGAAAATCTTTCTTTTACACAGTCGAGAAGTCATTGTGCTAAGGCCCAACATGCCGAGGCGTTGAATAGAATGTAGATGCTAGTTTACGGAAGCAAGTATCGATAATACGTTTGTATCTCCATACTTATATTTCTTCTCTTATAAAAAACCGAGTTGGTGATGATGGTACGTGTGCCATCTTGCAATATAGACCGTTCGATCTATATCTGACGGATGGAAATTAAACTAAAAGATACCCACACCCCTCTCCACATTTGCAGACAAGGCCTTCCCTCGTTTATCCTTATATCCAAAAAACCTCATTGTTGAGCAACTAAGAAAGGAAGCCTCTGGAACAAACTGGCCTGGTGGCCGCTGCCGGCGTCGTCAATCCCCATGCCTCCGCTCAGTCCGGCCACCAATCACCACCACACCTCAATCCTCTTCACCTTATCTCATATTTCTCGAGATATCATTAGTTTTTACACATGGGATTACTCCCGCAAGGGTCAATCACAACAAGTGTTTTATTAAAAAATGCATCTTGATGTTCCGTGCAATGCACGGATCTTACTAGTACTCCTACAGAAGACTAAGTTGGTGATGATGGTGTGTCTGCCATCCGTCGTTTCTGACCAACAGATCTACATCTAATGACTGTGAGGTAAGTTGTTGCTTTTCTCACCAACATCCCACTTGTCTACCAATTTGCAGAAAAACCCATAATTAGTATCTTAAAACCAACCACATCCCTCCCTGACCTCACCAAAACAGTCCAAGGAATATACTCTAATTGAAACATAATATATCTCTAGTGACATATGTATATCAAAATTAGAGTGTTTTGTATCAAGTTTGTGAATAAGTATTATTCTAATTATGATTCGTTGCAACGCACATAAACATTGCTAGTATTTCCAACCATGCATTTTTTCCTAGTATTCCATAGTTTCGAGTTTTCCATCAAGATATTAGTCACTTGTGGTTGATATTTACTTTCAATCATGTACACATATGCACTATGTAACTAGCCTTGCTTATTGGCTTCCAAAGCTTAACTTCCACTCCTACTTACAATATGTAGAGTATTTAACAAAAAACTACCACTTTCAACCATCCCTAGGAAGAATCTATTGTACAAAAATAGCAAAAACATACCCAAAATTTCTTAATCCACGCCCAAAACTACTACCTAGTACTCCTACCGATTAGGTTTGTTTAAACCCATTTATGACAGGGTTGGCCCACATGTCTGCGCTGGCGAGGCAGCTTAAACCAACACATTTTATTTGATCGTTGACACGAGGGACCCATATCTGACCTTCTATCCTGTTATTCCCCCTCAAATCATTATTTTTCCTGAACATTACTTCAAACAGTACTGATGCGTGTTCGTCGGTGGCGCCGATGATGAGCGAGTTGGCCGCCGCTCCACCGGATGGGCCGGACGCTGGCTGGCCTCCGCAAGGGTTGGCAGGCTGTCCCGAGCGTAACTCACGAGCGAGCAAGCCGCCGCGCTGGCCTTTGCTTGAGCCAGATGGCTGGCCTTAGCGCGGCACGCGCGAGCAAGCCACCACGCTGTTGTGCCAATCTAGCTAGCAAACTTTGCAGACAAGCAGCTGGACGGAGCTATCTTGGCTAGCTAGAGGCCGCGAGCGCCAGACAGAGCTAGAATCCAGGCTGCCGCAACATGGACTCCGCACCGTCGGCGGTTTTGACCTCGCCATCTACCGGCAGCGGTAGCTGCGTCCCATGGCCGAGGATGACTAGGTGGAACGGCCGGAGGTAGGAGGTCACTCGGGGATTTTTTGTGCAGACTGACATGTAGGTCCCACAAGTCATAACGCCCAGTCGAATAGAAGGCATTGACTTAATGGGCGACATGGGCCCTGTCAGAGGTTAGAGTTAGATTCTAACCCTGAACTAACTCTAACCAAAGTGGTGTTTGGATGGCAGGGTTAGATTGATAACAAATGTATCCAAACAGGGCCATGGGTTGAAACGTGCCTATAACGACACTCTGTAGAGTAGTCGTTTCTTGGTAGGGCTGGTTGGTAAGAGCATGTACAATGGTTGATAAGGTAGTCTTATCTTAAGTCTACCACGTATGTAAGTGGTAGTAGTTTCTTGGCATTTTAGTGGTTTCTTGAATTATTAGGGGTTTCTTGTAAGGAACAATGTACGTACTACTAGCGACAAATGGCGATTCTAGGTTGCGTTGTACTCCAACGAGTACTACTAGTGGTCGCGGGAGTGTATACCTCATTTTGTGGGTTCGATCCCGGCCGAACGCACGGCGGCCTTTTTTTAAAATAGTAACTTCACTGTGAGCCAATATTTTACATGGGTAGTTTGAGTTTTGAAGTCAAACGGACGTGCGGCACCACAATCTGGGTGCACTGGATAGCCTAGCCACGTGAACGGGTTTTCCTTCCCAGCATCCCGTGGCTCGCGTGCTCGCCCTAGCCGCACCTCGCTTGCAGCTTCCTCATCAGCTAGTAGCATATTTAAACTAGCGCCTCCAAATTAAGCCCGAGGAGCCAGAAAAGCCTAGTGGGGCATTGGGAACTGTGCAATATGGCTCTGTACGTAAAGTGCTCTACTACTACTCTGTAGCTTTGTGGCGTTGCACACATGGACTTCACTCCATTATCGGCTCTATTATAAAAGAAATTCCTCTTGACGTGTTTTTTTTAAACGGAGGCAAAACCTCTACTTCATCTCATTCATAAAGAAGGAACTACTAACAAAGTTCGACGAGGTCCATTACACCTCCACAAATGGAAGCGAAAAGCCAAGTCTCGCTGTATCAAATAACTCAAATGTTCTGCCCCCGCAGTAACCTTCACTGATAAACAGGCTGCTAGTGTGTGCGTGAGAGGAGCGGCTGAGTAGGCCAGCTACGTGAGAGGAGCGGCTGAATAGAGCACCGAGAGTACCCACTAGGCCACTATGCAGGTGTACTTTCCCTGCATTGATAGTACAACGATGGTTCTAGAGAACAGTAGTACCCTCCACTTCCAACGGTAGCTCCTTGGCCCTGAGATTCAAGAGTTCAAAACTGGTGCACTATACTATACTAGACTAGAAGTACAATACATCGCACTACTAGTTGAGAAAAAGTAGTACTATTACTGCTACAGTACGAGTACTTACTCCTCCGTCACATAATGTAAGATATTTTTTGACACTAGTTGGCATGTACAAAAAATAGCAAAAACATACCCAAAATTTCTTAATCCATGCCAAAAACTACTACCTAGTGCCAAAAATTTCTTACTAGTGCTATTATTTACAGTATAATGCAATCCCGTAACGTGCCATAATGCTAGTACTAGTAGTAAATAATAGCCTCACCCCTTCGCTAAGGAACGATCTACAGTTGGAAGGGACGAGGCCCTGCGGTTACTACGCTCTTATCTCCTCCTCGCCAGTTCCCCTCCCCCCGAAGAGAAGGCAGTTCGTCGCTGCTCCCTTGGATTCGCCAGGCGGTTCTCCTCCTCGTCAGGGCTGGGAGACCTTGGACGATGATCCTCTAGGAGAAATCACACGCCGCTCCGACGTCCTCACCGCCGAAAGACTCGATGCTTCCTGCACCAACTTTTTCAAGACGGTGCTTAAATAGGTTTGGGAAAAGGCCATGCTTGTTGGTCTTCCATGCGTCCTCGAGGAGAAGGTTCTTCTATGGGACAATCCTTCGAACAGTCCACCGCTCCCTGGCCATGGTTGCACGTTGACTCTGCAAGAGTTGCTGATGTTGAGAGGTAGTCGGATTTTGTCCGATGAGCAAGTCAGTAATGGAGTTTGATCATGTAGTACTTAGTTATTCCATTTCCATCCCGTAATTTCTCCGCTGCCCACCGTCTTATATATAGGTCTGGGTCGGTTCCAACGAAGATTGTCTTGCATATGTCCGGCCGGATACCACCATCATTTTGCAAAACATCCACAGCAGTGCGGCCGTTCCGGTAGACCCCTTCTCCACCATTTGGATCAGCCTTCCGGACTGGCTGGGCTTGAATACGTATGATGATGCCTACATGAGATTGAAGAAGATAGCAATTGCGGACCCGCCGACAAAGTGACGCGGCTACGACGATTACTATCTCATCGTGGTGTTTGACATAAGGATTGCCATCAATGTAAGAGGCAGTAATGGCATAGGCTGGCGCATGTTGGTGGCGGCAGATTTGTACCCCTACACGTTCGAAGACAATGTGCGCCATCTAGGCCACATCTTCACGGTGACAAGCCAGGGGACTTGTTTCATCTGGTTGCCATCCTACGGTACGGGAGATTACAAACGGAATGCACAAACCATCATTTGCATCCCTGACGGTACTCCATTATTTTGCAGGGGCCAGTCATCCCCCGATCAAAATAAGATCGCCGATCCTGGATGTGCATTTGCATCCGTGATTCGGTTAGACCTGGAACTTTGTAGCTGACTTTGGCATATTGGGATCAACTATCTTAGCAGTCGTTACCCATGGTACCACTGATGTGCAACATGGTCACACAATCTACCACGATCGGACCGTCACCATCTACCCATGTATTCCATTTTTTAACCCTCTCGCCTTCTCTTTCATTGTTGTAGTAGTAGTATACTTAGTAGTACTAGTAGGAGTACTTTTTACCTTGGAGGACGCGTATAGCTAGCTAGGCCCTTGAAGACTTGAACCCACTAGCTGCCACCATTTTTGTTTTTCCATGTCTTACTATCTCATCCATGTAGCCAAGAGTGGCTATATATAATAAGCCGGTTATTTTTGCTTCCTCTATACCGGAGTAGTACTATTTGCTGCACAGTATTACTGACCGCCATATTTGAGCACAACATTATTATGCATGGACCTTGACTATGTACGTCACCATGTGTTCAGATCTGAGATGCCGCGTGTACCAGATGAACGGCGCCAAGTTCGACCCCCGTGATGCTACGTGGGTGCCGAGGAACACTCTTGGTGAGTACTCGCTTTTCATCAGGGACAGCTACCCCATTGTGAAGCGAATGCCACCTTCCGTGCACGACACGGAAGGACTGCCGTTCATGAAGCATGGTTGTGTCTTCAGTGCGCACCGCCGGATGAACGACATGCTGGAACACACTATCCCTGATTTATGCTGCTTCAGCTTGGATGAGTCTCCATCATGTGGAACCGGACTAGAAAGTTGCGACAATGATTCCTGTTGCCCACCGCTATGGATCGTGCCATCCATGAAGAACACCTGGAACTGGAACCTGGAGGAGGACATGTAGCCCATCTATAATGTGTAAGTGGAGTACGGTAATTGTGAATGGTCGCACTGTAAATATATGTGGACTAGTCGTGCACAAATTTATCACATGAATTGGAGATGAACTTGTGTGGCATACTGGCATTTGTCCTTTAGAATTTATTACTAGTAATGTGTTATGTGTACGTGCAGCTTGTGTGGTTGTTGCACGTGCTCCAACACGCTCTTTGAGAAAAAGGTGGCACAACTTTGTATATACGTGACGTGGCAGCATCATACAGTAGCATCGTTCGCTATAGTTGTAGTACACTCCTACTAGGACGACAACTCCTATAAAACCTTGCGCATGGCTCTTTGCCTCTTTGGGAGGTTCAACAGTTCGTACTCGTGTGAACCTTGCACTTGGCTCTTCGCCTCTTCAGAAGGTCCAACAATGATGATACTACAGTACAATATGCTTCTGGCAATCTGGCACCGATTGAACTGCTGCACGTCCACCACGAGGGCGAGGGCGAGGGAGAGGGAGAGGGCGCTGTCGGTGTCAAAACCGGCGGATCTCGGGTAGGGGGTCCCGATCTGTGCGTCTTAGGCTGATGGTAACAGGAAGCGAGGGACACAATGTTTACCCAGGTTCGGGCCCTCTCGATGGAGGTAAAACCCTACTTCCTGCTTGATTAATATTGAAGATATGAGTAGTACAAGAGTAGATCTACCACGAGATCGTAGAGGCTAAACCCTAAGAGCTAGCCGATGATGGTATGATTGTAATTGTGATTGGCCTTCTATGGACCAACCTCTCCAGTTTATATAGACACCGGAGAGGGCTAGGGTTTACATGGAGTCGGTTACAAGGAAGGAAACACAATATCCGGATCGCCAAGCTTACCTCCCACGCAAAGGAGAGTCCCATCCGGACACGGGCCGAAGTCTTGAGTCTTGTATCTTCATGCTTCAATAGTCCGGACGATGTATATAGTCCGGCTGTCCGGATACCCCCTAATCCAGGACACCCTCAGTAGCCCCTGAACCAGGCTTCAATGACGATGAGTCCAGCACGCAGTCTTGTCTTCGGCATTGCAAGGCGGGTTCCATCTCCGAATACTCCAAAGTAATTATCGAACACTTAGACCGTGTCCGGATCTATGAGATGATCTTCACACACCATTGTAGGGAACATATCATAAATCTGATCCGCTGGCAATCTTCGTATGTCGTGCCCTTGCATCATGGCCTGGTCCAACGCGAACCGGCGTTTCTTGCGCCACCTCGACCCATGTTGCGAGGCGGCTTTACTGGCACGTCCTGCCAAAGCAGAGATCGTGTTCCTCTTATTAAGGGATATTTTATCAATAAGGGCGTGCGTGACCCCATGACGACCGTTGGTATAACTTCGTGTGTTTTTAGATAAGCCTCAAGTGGTCACGCTGAGGACTCTTGATATTCACCCCCTTTATAAAGGGGTCGAGGCCTATGCCTCTTTTCCACCTCCCTCGCGCCTTCTCGCACCTCGAGTTCTAACACCCGAGACCTAAGCCCAAACACCCCAGATCCTCCAATATGTCTGGACCCAACCCTCAAGGCCGGTGGGTGGCCTCCTTGATCCAAGAGGAGGACATTGCGAGGCTTAGGGAGGTCGGATACCTGACCGCCGACATCCACCACAGGCTTACTGCTCCAGGGCAGGTCATCCCTACACCAGAGCCCAATGAGAGTGTCGTGTTTGTTCCTCACTTCCTCCGCGGCTTGGGCCTCACCCTCGATCCCTTTGTGAGGGGGCTCATGTTCTATTATGGGTTAGATTTTCATGATCTAGCTCCAGACGCTATCCTCCATATCTCGTCATTCATCATTGTATGCGAGGCCTTTCTCCACATCACTCCTCACTTCGGCTTATGGCTCAAGACCTTTAATGTGAAGCCGAAGATGATCGAGGGGTGACATGAGTAGTGCGGAGGTGCCATAATAAGTAGGAACACCGATGCCCCATGGCCAGAGGGTTCTTTCCCAGAAGTATCCGATGTATGGCAGCGGAGGTGGTTTTATGTCACAGCTCCTAGAGGCACAAAGTGGGTAGCTGCCCCCGAGTTCTGCTCGGGCCCTCCATCACAACTAGCGTCTTGGACTGATGTAGGATGGAATTGAGGGCCCGCTGGCGATGTACCAGTACTGCAGAATCGCATCCGGGAGCTTCTTGAGAGGGACATTAATCTTGTCAGCGTAATTCAAGTGATGTTAATCCGACAGATGTTGCCGTGCCAACTCCGACCTCTCCGGATGTGGGAGTTCAATCTAGAGGGCCCGCGGACTGTTAAGCACTTCTTCGGTCTGAAGCTCGAAGGGATGTGCAAATTATTCTTCGGACCACAAGTAGAGTGTCCGGACACCATCGAGGATGCGGGCCTAAGCTGCTATCGGCTAGATACCCAAGTAAGTAACCTTGATACTGGATACTATGTTTTATATTTGCCATAGTTGTTATTTTGAAAATCATCCGTGGCCAGGAATGGCTCAGCAAGGCGGAGAGAATCAGGTGTCCGGCGCCACTTCCCGAAGGCTCGCCTAGTCCAACCATTGCCAAGATGCTTGACCGGGTGCTCAGCAGAATGCCCTCAGGGAAGGACAAGCGGAAGAACAGGGAAGCCAAACTTCACACACTGTGCATCCAAACCGGGGGAATTGTTACCTCCCCTGAGGAGGATAGTCGGGAAGGGGAGGCCAAAGCCTCTTCCCCGCGCGGGAAGAAGAGGGCCGCCTCCGAAGACTTGGAGACGGAGATGCCCAATCAAGGGAAAAAGGTATCACCAGGGGTCTCTGCCCCGATGAGCACCCTCACCACATCGTGCCCACCAACGGGCCAGCCCTCCACCGAGCTGTAAGTTAATTTTTAATTCGAAGGTACTGTGTTTCTCCGAGATCCATAACCAAGATTCGTCTTATGCAGTCCGGCTAGCAGCTCTTCTCAGCAGAGCTCGTCTTCGGGGGATCTTCCTCCGGAGATGATGGAGAGCGAGACTCCACCCACCTCTCCACCTAGTGAAGCGGGCGACACCGAGGTGTCGTCACGGAGGAGTCCGGACCTGCCGAAGCTGGAGGCCAATACGTCAGCCGCCCTGATCCCGGAGCGTTTGGCTCCCATGGGGGGCAATGAGAAGGGTTCAACACAGTTCAATGTTCGACCGGATATACTGACAGGCCTTCTAGAGCGAGCTGCACTGTCAGAGGAGCACCGCTCATTAATGAGCGCGGTGCTTAAGAAGATTTCATCCGCTACAAGCGGTTTGAATGAGGCATTTACGAGCCTTCTCAGAGGCTTTGAGGTATGTAGTGAAGAATACACAATTTTTGGCAGTGAGGTACGCGCTAGGTGTACTCCATATGGATAGTAGCCCCTGAGACTCTGGTTGCCCACCCTAGGCGGCAAACGGAGGATCGTATTTTGTAAGTACTGATTGCACTGTACATATGCGCAGGTATCTGAGGATTCGGCTGCCAAACAGTCCGTTGAAGATGCCGAACTAAGGAGGCAAATTGGATCTATTGATGCCGATATCACGCTGGTGAACGAGCGACTGAACGAGTCACAAGGTATGTGCTCTTCTTTCCTTATTTATATAGGAAAATATGAGAGTGGCATAATATGAATGCAATATACTTGGACTGCTGACGGTGCTGCTGCCGTGGAAGCCCTTCGGGCGGAACTTGCCCAGGCCAAGGAACAAGCTCGGGTTAGCAATGCGGCTGTCCTAAAGGCGGCCGAGGAATTGAGAGCCGAACATGCTGCTCATTGCCGAAGCAAGGAAAAGATAGCCGAAATGGCTGTGGAGTTAAAAAATGCTGCTGACCAGTATGAGCTCCTTAAAAAGGAGAATAAGGATAGTTCGGCTGACCTGAACAAGGCACTTAATGCCACCAAGGAAATACGGACCGAGCTCAGGAGTGCGCGGGAGGAGCTTCAACAGGCCGATAAAATCGCGGCTGGGGGCTCCTACTTGCTGCGGACGAAGTTTTTCGATCCGAAGTACGCTCCCCTGGATGGACGCTGGAGTCCTGCGGACGCGTATGCGGAGTTGGCAAAGAGTACAGCTGACGCTGCCAAGTTATTCGAGAATCAGTTTGATAAGGAAGTGGAGAAGCTTTTCTGGTCGCAATTCAATGCTCCCACTCGCCCACTGCCGTTAAGTGACAAGATGGCTGCTGTAGCGGAGCTTCACAGGCTGTCCGGGCTTGCAATGCGGTCTGTAATAGACCATCTTTGGCCAAGGGGCCTAAGCCGGACAGTTACTTTGGCTTGGTGCAACAATTCCTTGTGGCCGTGCCACGGATCGACGCCATGAGGAGGTCGGCGTGCATAGAGGGTGCACGAATGGCTCTTGCCCGCGTTAAAGCCTATTGGACGGATATGGAGGCCACCATTATAGCGACCCAGGATCCGGTGGGGGGCCAATATCCGGTCGAGCACTACTTGGCGCAGGTCATAGAAGGTGCCCGCCTAATAGGGGCACAGTGCTCGAAGAATGTCTTGTTCGAGTGATGAATCGGATCATTGTAAAAACAATGTTTATTTTGATTATGAGACAATATTTATACTGTCTGCCTGAAAATATGATTGTGTCCCCTGTGCGGCGGTATATATATATATATATATATATATATATATATATATATATATAATCCGAATGTTAGCAGTCATTGGCTTCAGCCCCCACGCATACAATGCGGGGGTGTTCGCGAAAAATATGCTTAATCACACTTGATCCAACGTCTTGGTCCATTAAGGAGGTGATCACATGTCGAACTAGGCAACCAGACTATATAGCTGTAACACTTTTGCTTAGCCATGGGAGTCTAACATTGGGGCTACTATGTAGCCGCTCGTACCTTCGCGTGCATCCGAATACGGGCGCATATGTACATGACCGAGAAATGGCCCTTCGTTAATGCGGAGGAATCCTAAAGATTCATGTGATTCTTCGAGTGGTTGATCAGTCTCTCGCTGTATCATGACAGTCAGTTTTCGGCTTTCTCTACTGAGGTGCTCATCCGGAATAACCAAGGCACAATCGCAGTAGTTCTCCTTTGTCCGCCTTAGCCGATAATGACGGAACGTAAGGCGGCAAACCCAGGAGCCGGGCAAACCCAACATTTGACCAAAGACATGATTCGGAGCTGATGCATATAAGGCCAAACTCGTGACGCCGAACACTCCCGATGGTATTTGGACTTTATAACAGAAGATGGGTTCAAGAATGCCCATTATAAACCCTGTGTTTCCAGGTACGTGCTTTAATCTGTCGTGGCGAAATGGCAATAACGGCAGTATCCTCCGTGGGTATGGAACCCATGGGATGGTTAAACAACAAGAGGCAATAGAAAAGGTTTAGACAGGGGCTTAATTTAAAAAGAAACCTGTTGAACGGGGCCCTGCTGCACGTCCGCGCCTTTGTCTCCGTTGTGCCGTACGTTGTCTGTGCAAAAAAGAAAAACCCGTAGGAGAGTACAACATAAGCATGCGATGGATAGTAAAAGTGTAAGATGTTGGCCTGCCGATAAGGTTGAGCCAAATGTGGGGCTGTATTAAATATTTATAGCCCCTAGTGTCCGCTATGGGATTTCATATACGGTGCCCTGGTTCAATTTTGTCTGGGCTACCAGACTCGTCTAACCGTGTCTGTGGTCTTAATGAACAGTCATGTTTTCTGATATTGGAGGCCGCTTATAGTCCGGCCGCTAGGGCCATCGCGTGTTCCTCTGCGCGTGAAGAGCGCTCTGTGATTCCGTTAACGGTGATGATGCCATGTGGACCGGGCATCTTCAGTATAAGGTAGACATAGTGCGGTAATGCGTTGAAGCGGGAGAAGGCCGTTCTTCCAAGCAATGCATGATAGCTGCTTTGGAAGGGTGCGATGGTGAAGAGTAGTTCTTTGCTTCTGGAATTGCCTGGGGAGCCAAATGTTACCTCCAGTACGACGGAGCCCCTGCCATAGGCTTCAACGCCTGGTATCACCCATTCAAAGGCAGTGCTGCTTTGGCTAATTCTGGATGGGTTTATCCCCATCCTGCGGACAGTGTCCTCGTATATTAAATTGAAACTACTGCCGCCGTCCATGAGGACACGGGTGAGATGGTATCCATCAATTATTGGGTCAAGCACCAAGGCCTTTGATCCTCCGTGCCGAATACTAGTTCGGCCGTCCAAGTGATCGAAGGTGATCGGATAAGACATCTAGTAGTTAGGTGTGGGTATGATGGGCTCTATATCGCGCGCGTCTCTATGCGCGCGTTCGTGCCTTCTCATGGATGTGCGAGTCGCGTGGATCATGTTCACTGTTTTAACCTCTGGTGGGAATTTTTTTTGTCCCCCAGTGTTCGGCTGGCGAGGTTCATCCTCGTCTTCACTTGGTGTTTCCCTTCCCTTGTGTTCGACATTTAATTTGCCGGCCTACTTGAAGACCCAACACTCTCTGTGCGTGTGGTTCGCAGGTTTGTCAGGGGTGCCATGAATTTGGCATAGTCTATCTAGGACTCTATTCAGACTGGACGGTCCCTCTTTACTGCCTTTAAAGGGCTTCTTTTGCTGATCAGGTCGAGAGCCCCTGAATCCGGCCTTAACGGTTGTGTTATCCGGGCTCTCTTCATTGTTTTGGCGTTTGTTTTTATTACGCCGTGGCTTCCCGTTGCCATCCCTTATTTCGGATGTGCTGGGGTCGCTGGTGCCTTTACGGGCTAGCCAGCTATCTTCACCCGTGCAAAAGCGGGTCATAAGGCTTGTTAGGGCTGCCATTGTCCTTGGATTTTCTTGGCCGAGGTGTCTGGCGAGCCACTCGTCGCGGATGCTATGTTTGAATGCCGCTAAATCTTTGGCGTCCGAACAATCGACAATTTGATTCTTCTTAGTGAGGAATCTGTTCCAAAGCTTGTGGGCGGACTCTCCGGGCTGTTGGATTATGTGGCTTAAGTCGTCCGCATCCAGAGGCCGGACATAAGTCCCTTGAAAATTGGCCCTGAAAGCGTCCTCGAGTTCCTCCAACTCCAAATTGAATTTTTGGGGAGGCTCTCCAACCAGTGTCGAGCTGGTCCCTTCAACTTTAGGGGAAGGTATTTGATGGCGTGGAGGTCATCCCCACGAGCCATGTGAATATGTAGGATAAAATCCTCGATCCAAACCCCTGGATCTGTCGTTCCGTCGTATGCCTCTATGTTCACAGGTTTGAAACCTTGTGGGAATTCATGGTCCAGTACTTCGTCGGTGAAGCACAGGGGGTGAGCAGCCCCTCTGTATCTGGACGCGCTGTGGCATGCGGTCAGCTGTTGTTGCGTCCGATGTTTATTTCGAACTGGTATTTGGCTTGTATGATCGTTTTGGTGACCATAGTCCCTCGCCAGGGTGTGTCCTTTAGATCCGTAGATGGACCTAGCCGCACCGGCTTGCTTGTCTAGATGCTCACATAGATCATGCGCGGCGTCAGTAGCCGTTCTGTTGCGGTTGTGAAGCAGTGCGTCTGGTCTCCTGGTCGTATTATTCTTTGGTGGAACGACCTCGTCGTCGAATTCTGGCAGTAGCTTGCGTTTTGGATAGCTCTTTGTATGGCGACCGTCGCCATATCTTTCTTTAGTGTCTAGCACTTCATTCCATTTGCGATTGAGCGTTTCCTGTGCGGCTTTGAGCCGTTGCTTCTGCTTCTTTAGACTTCTCGCTGTGGCCATAAGTTTTCTGTGGAGGTTATCTCGTTCCGGAATGATGAATGCATCATCGTCCGGACTGTCTTCTTGTCCTGGGCCGGTTTGATGAACTCGTCCCTCTGGATCATTGTGATCTGGCATCTGCTCCGAACTTGGTTTGGCATGACCTGGCTCATCTTGCTCCATCGTTGGGACCTCGTCGTCGTTATTGCCTTCGGAGTTTACTGGTATGTCGATCCTTCTTGCGCTCTTGTCGCTATTTTCACTGTTGCTGGACTTTGAGCGGCGTCTACGTCGCTGTTTTGGCTTTTGCCCGGGGGTTTTATCTTCCGGATTGCCGCGGTTGTCCTTCTTGGGCGATTCCACCATGTATATATCGTGTGACGGGGTAGTAGTCCAGCGCCCCAGAGATTCTGAATCTTCTCCTGCATCGTCGTCCATGCCGTCGATGCCTTCGGAGTCGAAGTCGAGAACGTCGGTTAAATCATCAACTGTGGCAAGGAAATGGGTGGTGGGTGGGCGACGAATTCCTTCGTCTCTGCTCCCCACTCGAGCCGAGAGCCTTCTGACAAAGAGAGAGACTTTAACGAGTTCAGCATGTCACCAAAAGGCGAGTGCTGGAAAATATCTGCAGCGATAAACTCTGTTATCGGAGCCCAACCTGGTTGGCTGGCTCGAGAGTGCGCGGACTGGAACTGACCATCGGATATGAGTCCGGGGTCCGGAGTCACAGGTTTCCATAGAGGCGGGACCTGTGTTCGGCTCCACCGCCGATGAGTGTGTAGCCTGCGGGGCAAGGCCCATCCCTCCGTCCTCAGGCGAGGCAGCCTGCTCCGGATTTAGGTCCGGGGCCACTGCGGGGGTGATAACCCAAGCATGGTCCGACGGCAGGTCTAGGCTGTGCTCATCGCGACTGTCCGGTGCTCCTGGCACGGGCCCGAATCCGTCGAAGATGAAGTCTCCGTGAATATCAGCCATGTAGTTCAAGTTTACGACCCTGACCTAGTGACCAAGGGCGTAGCTATCGATCTGCTCCAGATGGCCAAGCGAATTGGCCCACAGTGCAAAGCCGCCAAACACGAAGATCTGTCCGGGGAGAAAAGTCTCCCCCTGGACTGTGTTGTTGACGATCGAAGGCACCATCAAGCCCTACAGCGACGACACAGAGGAACTCTCAATGAAAGCACCAATGTTGGTGTCAAAACTGGCGGATCTAGGGCAGGGGGTCCCGATCTGTTTGTCTTAGGCTGATGGTAACAGGAAGTGAGGGACACAATGTCTACCCAGGTTCGGGCCCTCTCGATGGAGGTAAAACCCTACTTCCTGCTTGATTAATATTGAAGATATGAGTAGTACAAGAGTAGATCTACCACGAGATCGTAGAGGCTAAACCCTAAGAGCTAGCCGATGATGGTATGATTGTTATTGTGACCGGCCTTCTACGGACCAACCTCTTCGGTTTATATAGACACCGGATAGGGCTAGGGTTTACATGGAGTCGGTTACAAGGAAGGAAACACAATATCCGGATCGCCAAGCTTGCCTCCCATGCAAAGGAGAGTCCCATCCGGACACGGGGCCGAAGTCTTGAGTCTTGTATCTTCACGCTTCAATAGTCCGGACGATGTATACAGTCCGGTTGTCCGAATACCCCCTACTCCAGGACGCCCTTCGGCTCTGTAGTCAAAACCCTCTCCTCGTACTTCGAACCACCGCGCCCGTGGCCGAGGGAGAGGCGTAGTAAGCAAGCTTCTCCTTGTTTGGCGAGTTGACTGGACACATCAAAGCAGTACTAGTACTAGTAGTCCGTACTGCGTCCTTTTCAATTAATATGGCTTATTTTGAAACAAGAAAAATACACTGGCGGTCAACGTATGTAACAATATGCTCTTTACGGTCACTATATATAGTTTTGCGGTGATTATACGATCACTACACTACTAGGAAAAGGCATGCTAGTGGCGCACCAGTTTTGCCTTCTAATGGCGCACTACTGGTGTGCCACTAGCATCACGCCATTAGAATTAAATTCTAATGGCGCACCACTGGTGCTCCATTAGTATCTGGTGTTCTAATGGCGCACCACGTAGTGCGCCATTAGTATTGCCCATAGTGCGCCACTAGTATCTGCTATACTAATGGCGCACCACATTTTTTTTCGTTTTTTCTTAATCTCAGGTCACTATTTCACATATGAGATATCCAATACATATATATATACAACAAGCATCCATATAACAATCATATCCAACACACAAGTTTCATCATATATACATACATAGCCAACACATAGTTCCATCGTTACATATTACAAAAGTTTCACATTGTTCATCCAACACCGCTATCCATCAATCCACAAATGTTTCACATTGATACAAAATAAAAACACAAATGGAAAAGAAGCACTCCATCCATGCAATCTTCCGTGAATTAAATCAAATCTGCAAAATGATAAACAAGAAGTTAGAAGAAGAAGAAGAAGAAGAGAAGAAGAAGAAGAAGACTAGAAGAATACTAGAAGAAGAAGAACACTAGAAGAATACTAGAAGAAGAATAAGAAGAATAAGAAGAAGACTATAAGCTTATTATGTAAACTTGATCATTTTGTGCTAACATAAGTAATTTTGGAGCTAACCTATAGGAAACTAAGCATATAAGCTCTCTAAGTTAGCATATTAGAGCCAACTTAGGTAAAATGAAGCTAACCTATGTCATTTATGAAAAGAAGAAGAATAAGAAGAATAAGAAGAAGATTATAAGCTTATTATGTAAACTTGATCATTTTGTGCTAACATAAGTAATTTTGGAGCTAACCTATAGGAAACTAAGCATATAAGCTCTAAGTTAGCATATTAGAGCCAACTTAGGTAAAATGAAGCTAACCTATGTCATTTTGGAAAAGAAGAAGAATAGGAAGAATAAGAAGAAGACTATAAGCTTATTATGTAAACTTGATCATTTTGTGCTAACATAAGTTATTTTGGAGCCAACATATAGGAAACTAAGCATATAAGCTCTAAGTTAGCATATTAGAGCCAACTTAGGTAAAATGAAGCTAACATATGTCATTTTGGAAAAGAAGAAGAATAAGAAGAAGACTATAAGCTTATTATGTAAACTTGATCATTTTGTGCTAACATAAGTAATTTTGGAGCTAACCTATAGGAAACTAAGCATATTAGAGATAACATAGCTAACTAAGTATATATATATATATATATATATATATATATATATATATATATATATATATATATCATTTTGGAGATCTTACATACCTAACATAGTTCAGTTCTCATTGTTCTTCTCCTTCTCCTTCCTCAGCCTGATGCGCCAACAGCGGCGAGGCGGTGGAGGCAGCTGTGGGATGTAGTTCTCTACCACAATTAGCATGGTCATGTCGCCCAGCTGTAGGATCACCGGCGCCACCACCGGTGCGTGGTCATTGTTAGTGTCAGAGTAATGGGCCACGGGTAGGCGAACCCGAGCCCCTGAACCTTTCAAGACATCAGGGCAGACTGCGCCCCTCAAACCCCAAGACGATGAGCCGCTTTCCAAGAGCTGGCGGAAGCGCTGCTGACTGTCCCTCATGGCCGAGTCCCAGAGACGACTTCGAGAGGAGCCGACTCCCAATCGCCGACTTCCGGAGAAGCCGGCTATGGGGAGTCGGCCCGCGACCCCAACCACCTCGTACCTTCGCAACAACGGATGGGACGTGGAACGGCCACCACACGGCCCATCGCAGCCCGTTTATCGAGGACAGGCATGGCCACAGTGCGCCGTACCGATGGAGATCTCCATCCGGCGCGGCACTGTTGCCATGCCAGCCCTGACATCAGCCCCCATGGGCGGAGCCCTGTGCCACGACATCCTGTCTGTATGACCCAGAGACGGCGGGTCCCACCCTTCAGAGGGAGTACATAAGACGGCAAGGGCGCCACAAGACGGACCCGTTGGGAGTCAGCCACCGGGAGACGGCTGGCCCCTCCCACGGGCCCCGCACGCCATTAACTAGACAAGACGGGGAATGGCAACAGTGATCGCCCGCCAGGCGGCGGCACTGTTGCGACGACCCCATGACCAAGCCTGCGTCATTAGAAGCACGGCTACAGTAATCCGCAGCCGGCAAGACCCGCCTGCAGAGGACAAGGGCTGTCAGCCCCGTAGCAGGCCAGTCGGCGGGCCCCAGCAGTCGGCGGAGAAGACGGCGGCCTGAGAGACAGATGGCTGGGACCCGCACCCAGCCGGTCTTACCATTGTATCCCTGGGGGGTAGGCCTATATAAACCCCCCAGGGCACCCATGCAAAGGGTTCGAATCCATTAGCACTAGACCAGATCATATAGGAAGGAGAGAGCTAGCCTTGCCTTCTCCTACCACCAGAATACAGCTCAAGGAGCGACCTTGTACTCACTTTGCCTTAGTGATCATGCGGAGACCCCGCAGAGCGGCAGTAGGGGTGTTATCTCCTCGGAGAGCCCTGAAGCTGGGTAAGATCCGCCGGCGTGCATGTCTTCGCCTCATCCCGTTTCCAGGCACCGACGACATTCTACTCGCCCCCACCATGATAAGCCATCCCTTAGCATATGTCGCACCCAACCCCCAACATTTGGCGCCCACCATGGGGCATGGTGCACCGTCGTCCAGAGACCTGTTCTGGACGGGAACCCTTTCCTCCCTGGCAAGCGCAGCCAGCCAGGCACGCCAGATGGAGTCTGCGTCGACGCGCTGCGCGGCACTGAGGTCGCCTGCGCAGCTAGCTGCCTTGCCGAACTTGTCGGCGAGGTTCTCTTCTCCGACGAGCCTGCATCCGACGTAGGCACGTGCGGCCCCGAGAGCCTCCTCACGGGCCTCCTCGACCAACTCCACGTCATCGGCAAGCCTGCCATGGACTTGGAGTCCGTAGGCTCCACCGACCCGACGCTGGTCGACTCCGATGCCGCATCGCTCGACGCGTTCCCCACCAACGTGGTGGTCTACGATGAGCCGCTCCCTCACGAGGAGAGCGGTGGAAGCGCCGTTACAGTGGTGTTCATCATCGGTCATGGCGAGCATTCCGGCGAAGAGCTCATGACCCGCTCGACGCGGCTCTACGAGACCTGACCGCGCCTATTCCGGAAGACGCTGACGCCAAGATGCTGGAGGCGCGCCGCCTTCAGATCGTCGAAGGCGCGAAGAAGCTGGCAAGCATGAGACGCTTGTCAGAAGTCTACCAGCGTGAGATGGAACGCGCTGTGGGCGGCTCGTCGGCCCGGACTGGGCCTAGCCGCCTAGGCACGGTCCAGCAGCGCGGCGTGGCCATCGCCAACCTGTTCGGGGCCAATCGCCCCATGTACGCCACGCCTGCGGAGAACATCCGCGCCGCCCAGGCGGTGGCGGACGAGCTAAACAGCTTCGAAGGTGAAGAGCGCCGCCTGATGACGGAGCGAGTCCAGCGGCTCCTTGACGCGGTGGTCACACAGAATGAAGCCGGCCACCGCACAGAGTGGCCGCAGCGACCAAACGACGACCTGCCTCCCCGCCGAGATCAAGGCACGACATCTCGGACACCGACTGGAGGTGTCCGCGAAAGAAAAGACAAGGATCCGGCTGTCAGCCATAGTCGGACTCGCATCACCATCGAGCGCGACCAAGACGGCCGCCCAAGAGCAGTGGAACGGCAGGGCGACTATCTGCCTCCTCCACCGCGAAGGGAAAGGCGAGTCTCCCCGCCACCCGTTGAGGATCCGACTCTCAGTGACCGCCTTAGCCGCTGAGAGGGAGTCGGAGAGAATGACGCCCGCCACCGGATCGACCGACTCCACTGATCCCTGGCACTGGAAGAAGAAGACGAGTTGGGTCCGCCCTGTTTCGGACCCCGCATCCGAGACGAGCCTTTTCCCAAAGGGTTCACGCTCCCCCGAGATATGCCCAAATACACCGGCTCGGTAAAGCCGGAAGACTGGCTGGTTGACTACTCCACGGCCATCAACATGGCGAACGGCAACAAGCGTGTTGCCGTGAAGTATGTTCCACTCATGCTCCAGGGCACGGCCCGGACATAGTTGAACAGCCTGAAGCTCTGCAGCATCAACAGCTGGGTCGACTTCACCGAAGCCTTCGTCCGCAACTTCACGAGCACGTACAAGCGACCTCCCAAGCCTCGCCAGCTTTCCTTGTGCGTGCAAGGCCCCGACGAGTCAACTCACGACTACCTCACGCGCTGGGCCGAGCTTCGGAACTCCTGCGAGGGCGTGCACGAGGTGCAGGCTATTAAGTACTTCACCGCCGGGTGCAGAGAAGGCACCCTCCTCAAGCACAAGCTCCTCTGCGATGAGCCAGCGACCCTTGACGAGCTGCTGATCATAGCAGACAAGTATGCCACAGCCGACTCCTCCATGAAGGCGGAGATTCAAGTTAGTGCGACTGGCAAAGCGGCCCCTCAGACTCCCAGAACTCCGGCTGGAGACGCTAGTCAGCGACAACAACAGAACGATCACAAGCACAAGGCCCCGCAGCCGGCTTCCAGCAGCCAGCAAGTTGCGACGGTCGAAGACCAGCAGCTGGAGGGACGGCCTCCAACCAAGCGACAGAAAGGCGGCAAGTCCAACTGGTTGCCGACCTTCTCTTATGAGAAGACTCTAGACGGCCCCTGCAAGTTCCACAGCGGCGCGAAGCCGTCAAACCACACCACCCAGAAGTGCCACTGGCTCACCAGGATCGCCAAGGGAGACGGCCTCCTGCCTCCTCCGCCTGCTGGGCCGCCGCCTCCACCGCCACCCCAGCAGCCGGCTGTCAGGTCAGTAGGCGCAGTACAAGACGAATACCCGGAAGAGCACGGAGCCTACATGGTGTTCACCAGCGTGGCTGACAATCGACGCAGCAGGCGGCTGTAGCAGCAAGAGGTGAATGCTGTGGCATCAGAAACTCCAGAATTCATGCATTGGTCCGAGAAGCCTATCAGTTGGACCAGAGCTGATCACCCAGAGGTGATGCCGAATCCGAACTCCTACGCCCTGGTTTTGGGTGCCACCTTGGCCACAGATAGGCGGGCCGCTCGCTTCTCGCGAGTGCTAATAGAAGGAGGCAGTAGCATCAACATCCTGTACAAGGATACCATGGAGAAGTTAGGAATCAAGCAAATACAGCTTCAGAGCAGCTGGACTGTGTTTCACGGCATTTTACCTGGCCTTTCCTGCTCACCAATCGGCAAGGTCCTGATAGACGTCCTCTTTGGAGACAAAGATCATTTCCGCCGAGAGCCAGTTTGGTTTGAAGTGGTGGACCTCGAAAGCCCGTACCACGCGTTTCTTGGCCGACCTGCTTTGGCCAAGTTCATGGCAGTCCCCCACTATGCCTACCTCAAGATGAAGATGCCGAGTTCTAAGGGGATTCTGACCATAGCTGGCGACTACAGAAAGTCGTCCGCTTGCGCGGCTGAGAGCAGTCGGCTGGCCGAGTCCTTGGTGATCGCGGCTGAGAAGCGGCTTCTTGATCGGGTTGTGGCGATGGCCGGGAGCAGCCAGAGATGTCGCCCAACCCCAAGGAGTCGGAAGCTGAGGGCTCATTCAAGCCGGCCAAAGAAACAAAGAAGATACCCTTGGACCCGGAGCACCCAGGGAGGTACGCTGTCATAGGTGCAAACCTTGACAGCAAATAGGAAGGCGAGCTCGTCGATTTCCTCTGTGAGAATCGGGACATCTTCGCATGGTCCGCTAAAGACATGCCAGGTGTACCGACGGAATTCGCCGAGCACAAGTTACATGTCTGATCTGATGTGAAGCCCGTCAGGTAGCCCTTGCGCCGCCTATCAGAAGAGAAGAGAAGAGTCATTGGAGAAGAGATAGCCCGACTCCTAGCAGCCGGCTTCATTATGGAAGTATTCTTTCCAGAATGGTTAGCAAACGCGGTCCTTGTGCTGAAGAAGAACAAGTAGGGGCGGATGTGTATTGACTACACAGGCCTCAACACAGCTTGCTCCAAGGACCCATTTGCTCTGCCGAGAATTGACCAAGTGATAGACTCCACAGCCTGATGCGAGCTGTTGAGCTTCTTAGATGCATATTCAGGGTATCACCAGATCAAACTGAACCCGGCAGATAGACTGAAGACTGCCTTCATCACGCCGTTTGTAGCCTTCTGCTACCTGACCATGACGTTCGGCTTGAGGAATGCCGGCGCCACCTTTCAGCGTTGCATGCAGAAGTGCCTCCTCAAGCAACTCGGCAGAAACGCCCATGTGTACGTAGACGATGTGGTGGTGAAGACGGAAATGCATGGAACACTGCTGGAAGACCTCAGGGAGACCTTTGAGAACCTGCGCCGATTCCAGATCAAGCTCAACCCTGAAAAGTGCGTCGTCGGAGTACCAGCCGGCCAACTCCTTGGCTTCCTGGTCTCTGAACGCGGCATAGAGTGCAACCCTATGAAGATCAAGGCCATCGAGAGGATGGAGGTACCCAGCCGACTGCTAGATGTGCAAAAGTTCACCGGCTGCTTGGCGTCCATCAGCCGATTCATCAGTTGGCTGGGCGAGAAAGCTCTCCCCTTATACCAACTGATGAAGAAGACCACCTTTTTTCGAGTGGAACCACAAGGCGGATGAAGCATTTCTCCAGTTGAAGAAGATGTTGACTAGTCCCCCTGTGCTGGCGGCTCCGACTCCTAAAGAGCCCATGCTCCTATACATTGCTACCACCAGCTTGGTAGTCAGCACAGTCATCATAGTTGAATGCAAGGAGGAAGGCAAGGCGCTACCTGTCCAGAGACCGGTATATTACCTGAGCGAAGTACTGTCGACCTCCAAGCAGAACTACCCCCACTACCAGAAGATGTGCTACGGCATGCACTTTGCCGCCAAAAAATTGAAGCCTTACTTTCAAGAGCACCCAATCACTATGGTCTGCACAGCTCCACTGGCCGAGATTATTGGAAGCTGAGATGCTTCGGGCCGAGTGGCCAAATGGGCCATTCATGGGCTCCGGCTTGCCAAAGAACTCGGCATTCGCCGGATCCTGTGTTATGGCGACTCCGATTTGGTGGTCCAGCAGTCATCTGGCGACTGGGACGCCAAAGATGCAAACATGGTGAGCTACCGCTTCCTGGTACAGCAGCTCAGCGGATATTTCGAGGGGTGTGAGTTCCTTCACGTGCTAAGAAATGACAACGACCAAGCAGACGCCCTGGCACGAGTCGCCTCCACCCGCCAAGCAATACAATCTGGCGTCACCCTTAAGCGTCTCCTCAAGCCGTCTATCAAGTCTTCACCAGAATCAGACTCCATCTTTGTGCCAACTCCCCCCGAAGAAGTCGGATCCAGCTCAAGAGCCCCGGCAGACGGCACAAGAATTCTCGCAAATAACTCCAAGAATGCCACAGTCGAAGCCGGCCTGGGGACTTCAGAACCCGGCCCGGGGACTGCGGCGACTAGTCCGAAGAGTCCAGAGCTCGGCTCGGGGACTGCACCAGTCGGCCCGGGGACTGCGCCAGTCAGCCCGAGGACTTCGTCAATCCAGCAAGCGGCCGCGAACTCCAGCCCGCCGCCTCCCAGCCCAGCCGCCCTCGTCCAAGTCACAGTGGTGGCAATTGAAGAAATAGCAGCACCCTCATGGGCCCAGCCCATCCTCAAGTTCCTAGTAAACAAAGAGCTGCCAAACAATGAAATCTTGGCTCGGCAAGTGCAACGCTGAGCGGCAGCCTACACCATAGTCAACAGAGAGCTGGTCAGACGCAGCGTCACTGGTGTCTACTAGCATTGCGTCGAGCCAGAGCAAGGCCAAGCAATTCTCAAAGACATCCATCAAGGCGAGTGTGTCCACCATGCGGCCTCAAGAGCACTCGTTGCCAAAGCCTTTCAACACGGTTTCTTCTGGCCAACTGCCCTAGAAGAGGCCAAGGAATTAGTCCAAAAATGCAAGGGGTGCCAGAAGTTCTGCTCCAAGCCGCATCAGCTGGCTTCCGGACTCAAGACCATCCCCATTGCCTGGCCCTTTGCGGTTTGGGGCTTGGACATGGTGGGACCATTCAAGACGGCACGAGGCAGCCTAACTCACCTACTTGTCGTGGTGGACAAGTTCACCAAGTGGATAGAAGTAAAGCTCATCAAGAAGTTGAATGGTCCGATTGCAGTAACTTTCATCTCCGACATCACGATTCGGTACGGCATACCACACAGCATCATCACCGATAATGGCACAAATTTTGCCAAAGGCGCCTTGGCCCGTTTCTGCGCGACGCAGGGCATCCGACTGGACTTAGCGTCTGTTTCCCATCCACAGTCAAACGGCCAGATAGAGCGAGCAAACGGCCTCATCCTGTCTGGCATCAAGCCCCGGCTGGTCAAACCACTGGAGCGTTCGGCCGGCTGTTGGCTTGAGGAGCTGCCAGCCGTCCTCTGGAGTTTGCGCACGACTCCGAACAAGTCAACCGGCTTCACGCCTTTCTTCCTCGTCTACGGTGCTGAAGCCATCATCCCAACGGATATAGAGTTCGACTCCCTCCGAGTCACCATGTACACCAAGGAGGAAGTAGAAGAAGCACGTCAAGACGGTGTCGATCTGCTGGAAGAGGGCCGGCTGTTGGCACTCAACCAGTCCAGCATCTACCAGCAGAGCCTGCGCCGATACTACAACAGGAAGGTCAGGCCGAGATCTTTCCAAGAGGGCAACCTTGTGCTCCGACTGATCTAGCGAACAGCCGGCCAGCACAAGCTATCGCCGCCTTGGGAAGGCCCTTTCATTATCAGCGAAGTGCTGGGCAATGACTCCTACTACCTGATTGACGCTCAGAAGCCCCGAGCACGCAAGAGAGACGACTCCGGCAAAGAGTCGGAACGGCCATGGAATGCAAATCTTCTCCGAATATTTTACAGTTGATGCAGTATCTACCACGCTACCCTTTCTATTAAAGTACCAGGACTTCGGGACCCCCGAGACGAGCTCGGGGACTGCCCTTTTTTGTTATCTGTATGATAAGAATTATGCCTTCGAGTATGCTACTCTTTGTTATGCCGCTTGGCACCGGGTTCGACTAGTCCGCCCGGGGACTCGCCGCCTTGCGCTATGAAATGCTTCATGCAGTCGGACAAGTAGTGTGTGGTGCCTAAGCCGTCTCCTGTCAGAAGCCATAGCTCGCAGAGCAACTGTTTGGTGGGCAGGAGTAAGGAAGAATGGGCGCCTACATGAAAAATGGCTAAGGACCCAAAGCATAAACATAGCTCAAGCCGGCTTCCAGCCTCTCTTCGCAAAGCCGACTCTTGAGTAGTCGGCTTGCCGCCTTCTATCCAACTTGTTAAAAAGACTCTAAAAAATGGCCAAGTACTTGCCTCCCCAAAGTAGCCAAGCATTTGATCCAGCATGTCGTGGGGAACGAACACCTATGGGGCAGGGCCCCTTCTCGGTCCGGCAAGGGAGCGGAAGGCGCACGAAGAGCAGATCGAGGCGAAAGCACGCGAGGGATTTTACCCAGCTTCGGAGCTCTCCGGAGAGATAAAACTCCTACTGCTGCTTTGTGTTTCTATTCTGTTCTTGCTCGAGAGCGTGGGTGTCTTGTAATGTCGAATGAGTTGAACCCCTTCTACGTGGGCATGGGCCTCCTTTTTATAGCCTAAAGGGGTCACCGACAGGTGGCAGCGTAGAGAGAGGGGTAAAAAAGTAAAAACGGAGGTTGGTACAACCGCTATCAACAGTGCCCCCTACCTAACTCTGACGGCAGGGGACAAGGGCATTTAATGCCCGTCCGGTCGCTCAAATAGTGTAGGAAACGACCGTTAGGGGCGCCACCGATCGCCATGATGGCCTCCTTGTCATCTTCACTTGCCACCTCGCACCGCTTGGCTGCACAGCTACCCGCCACGTGCACCAGGAGCGATCCTGCGGCGACACGTCGTCGGATGCGCTGGAGCGTGGGCGTAGAGTGGTGGCTTCGCCGCGGCAAGCGCCTTGCCGCGGTCGCTGTCTTGTCGCACCCGCAAGCTTTCCGCTCGCTGGGTCTTGGTTGGCCTTCCCGGCAAGCTCCTCTTGCCGGGGTCTTGTCCTTCCCGGCAAGCTCATCTTGCCAGGACTCTGTCTTCTCAGTTAACACTTTGTTCTTGAATGGCAGTAATATGAATAGCGGAGGATCTTGGCGGACGCCCGGCAAGCCTTGCCGCGGGGCGCTGCGACTGCCCGTGCACAAGTTCGGGGTACTAAGGTACCCCTACTTTAGTACACCGACAGGAGCCCCCGGGCCTGGGCCATACACGGTGCCGAGCTCTGTTGGGCCAGGCCCAAAACAGGGCACGGGCACACGCGGCCTGGGTCCACACTAAATCCACTCCGTATCCACCGCGTCCTCCCGTAACGGCACGCGTCAATCGCGGCGTCGTGGGAGAGAGCGTGGGCAATACTTAAATCCAGGAAATGCGTAACGTTTGCCTTGGTTCTGCATCCCCGCCACGCGGCTCCCATGCGCTTGGGGTCGCGGACGGTGGAAGCGGGAAACTGGGTCGTTGCGAGCAGAGGCACCGGGTCGGCCCCGACTCCCTGCTCTTCCCGTGCCCTGATTCACCGAGCGGGGCGGCCGAGCCCCCACCTCGCTCCTTTAAGAAGAGCGGGAGGGGAGCGCAGAAGCCCGCACTCTCTCATCCTCTCCTTTCTTCAGCTTCTGCTCCCCTTTCTCTCATTTGCCATGGAGGAAGGGAACCCTGGCCCTTCATCGGTGGCGGCGAGGGTCGCCGCCAGACAGCGCACCCCTCCCTATCCCGCGCCCGTGGTGGCAGAGCCAGCCATAAGGGGAAGAGGGAGGGGGCGAGGTCGTGGACGAGGTCGAGGACGAGGTCGAGGCGCTCGGGGAAGAGGCGGACGGGGCAGCGCGCCAGCTCCGCCTCCGCCGGCGGTTCCTCTCCCCACGACGGTCCATACAGGGGATGACCCTTGTGATTTCTTCGTCAGGCTGCGCCGGGCGCCTCATCATCGCCTCCGACTTCCAGCTCCGTTTGTGAGCGCGATGGAGTTGGACCCGCCCGAGACACTGAGACTGCACATGAGGGGCTGTGGGATCAGTGGCACGCGAGTCTGCGTTGTATTCCTAGCCCCTAATGTGATGTATCTTGATCGTGGGTGGAAGACGTTCGCCCGTATCCATAGCCTGATGGAGGGGTTTACCCTCCATTTTAAGTTAATGGAGGGCGATTTCCTCTCAGTCAAAGTCTTCGGGTGCTTCGGCACTCGGGCGAAGTGCTGCGTGGACAGCTCCTCCGATAGCGAAGGCTCCCCCTCGAGCGAGAGTGACGAGGAGGAGAGCGACAGCGATGATGAGGGTAGCGGGCGGCGGGATGGCGGGCCCGACTAGGTGTCGGGCGCCGCTTCGTGTGTCACCGGTGACCCCATCATCCGTGTCGCCGGCTCCTTGAACTCCCCAGGGTCGTCTCCTTGGGCGACTGGCGTAGGAAGGCTGCGGAAGGGGAAGAGGGCTGGCGACAAGGCCGTCAAATCGGAGTACGAGGGCGTAGTGCCCTCGACAGCGTGCTGACGTCCTGCCGCCCCGTCTTCGAGCCCCGCTTCCAGCGCCGCCATCACCGTCCAGCCTTCGGACGGCCCCCGGGATGTTCTCTTGGTGTCTTCTGGCAGCTGTAGCTCGCCTAGGCGCCCCTTTTTCCCTGTTCGCCTCCTTGACCTACCTCCTGAAGAGAGGGTCAGGAAAGGGATTACGGGCATCTTATCTTTTTAATTTGTAAGCCTCCGGGCCTTAGCCGCATCTAAAACTTGTAATCCTCTCTTTCATGTTTTTCATCCTCTATGGACTGTACCTGAGTGGGATGTTTTTTTAATGAAAAGGGGATGCTTGTTATGTTATATCCTTTACTCAATTCCATCCCTTGTATGCTTTTACCCTACGCTTTTAGGGAACTTGCCGGTGGGAACACACTTGCCGCGAGCGCTGAGTGCGGAACATCAGCAGCCTGCCGGCGGTGTTGCTTCCGGCAAGAAACCTTGTCGGGGCTAGTTGCAACACACTTTCATTGTTGAGCGGACTCGAAACAAATTAAGGGCGCAACTTGGCCACGAGTCGATTCCTCCGCGCGCAGGTTTTCCACACCTTTATCCTCTCCTTCCCTCCCCCCCCCCCCCCCCCCCCCCGCGTGAACTTGTGGGCGAAGGAACCTTCTTTTTGAACAAAAGAAAGAAGAGAAAATAATGATATGGAGTCTTAAGGCTCGTTATTGCTTACCGGGGGTAAGTGTTGCACAAAGTGTCAGGTAAAACATGCAAAAAAGAAAGAATGCATGAAATTTAACAAGATGTGCTAAGCACGCAAAAACTTTATTTATGCACGGGATCTGCGCCCGGCTTTGTACAAAGGGTTACATGCAACAGCGGCAAGGCTTGTACAAAAGGTGGTTGCCAGAACAGATTCCGGCAACCGCGCCTTATGAGTAAAACTTGCGAAGATGCTCTATGTTCCAGGAATTGCTCACCGGAAAACCATCTTCGGTCTCAAGGCGGACAGCGCCGGGCCTAGTGACTCGTTTCACCCGATAAGGGCCTTCCCACTTCGGCGTCAACTTGTTGGAATTCTTGGTGGATTGAACGCGCCGAAGAACAAGGTCGCCTTCCTCGAAGCTTCTGGCATTAACTTTGCGGCTATGGTAGCGACGCAAAGCTTGCTGGTAGCGAGCAGCTCGTACAGCAGCCTGAAGACGATCTTCCTCGAGGAGCAGCGCGTCATCTTGCCGCAGCTGCTCTTGCTCAAGCTCATCATAAGCAAGCACTCGAGGCGATCCGTATACGAGTTCCGTGGGGAGAACTGCTTCTGCTCCATAGACTAGAGCAAAAGGTGTCTGGCCGGTGGCTCGATTTGGCGTCATCCTGATCGACCAAAGAACCACCGGCAGCTCCTCGATCCAATTTCTTCCGCACTTGCGCAGCCTGTCGAAAGTTCTGGTCTTGAGCCCGCGCAGCACTTCAGCGTTTGCCCTCTCCGCTTGACCGTTGCTTCTCGGGTGAGCAACAAAAGCGAAGCAGATCTTGGCGCCAAGATCTTGGACGTACTGCATGAAGGTGCGGCTCGTGAATTGTGTGCCATTGTCGGTGATGATCCTGTTAGGGACTCCGAAACGGCAAACAATTGACCTGAAGAACTTGACTGCTGACTGTGCTGTCACCTTCCTCACTGCTTCCACTTCAGGCCACTTTGTGAACTTATCGATTGCAACGTACAAGTACTCAAAGCCCCCGACAGCTCGGGGAAAGGGGCCGAGGATGTCGAGCCCCCAGACCGAAAATGGCCAGGATAAAGGGATTGTTTGGAGAGCTTGAGCTGGTTGATGTATCTGCTTGGAGTGGAACTGGCACGATTCACACTTGGTTACTTGTGCAGTTGCATCCTGGAGGGCTGTCGGCCAGAAGAAACCTTGCCGGAAGGCCTTGCCGGCAAGTGCTCTTGCGCCAATGTGGTGACCACATATGCCTCCATGTATCTCCGCCAACAGCTCCTGTCCATCTTCCCGGGAAATGCACTTCAATTTCACTCCGTTGAATCTTCTTCTGTACAGTATGTCATCGACAAACTGGTACATACTTGATTGCCGGGCTATTCTTTCCGCTTCTTCTTGCTCTTTGGGAAGTTCTCCTGTCTGAAGGAAATGGACGATCTGCTGTGCCCATGCCGGAGCTTGTGGCTCGACGACAAGGACTAAAGGCGCAAATGCTGCTGTGGGAACATCTGCTTCCACGGCAAGAATCTGCGATTCAGCCGGAGCATGATGCTCCCCGGCAAGCGTGTCGGGACACAGCTTGTCGGGAGCGTTTGCTTCAACGAAGCAAACCCTGGGGCTTGTCGGAGCAGACTGCCCCTCAGCACTCTTTGTGTTGACCTTGGGGACCTTCTTGACGGCGGCTTTGGGGAGCTCTGCCGGAAAGTAGTCGCCAGTAACCAACTTCCTCTTCTTGTTCTGTCCAGTTGATGGTGTTACAGATGGTTGAGTCAGCTTGAGCACAAAAATCCCTGGTTCCACAGGTAACTTGAGTGTGGCGCATTTTGACAGGCCGTCTGCAATGTCATTCTGAGCTCTTGGAACATGTTCCATTTGCAGGCCGTCAAAATGCTCTTCTAGCTTCCTCACTTCATCAATGTATGCTTCCATCAATGGACTCTGATAATCTTTGTTCACTTGGCGGACGACAAGCTGTCAGTCACCCCTGACAATAAGCTTCTTGATCCCAAGGTCTGCCGCGATCCTGAGTCCGGCAAGCAAGCCTTCATACTCTGCAGTACTGTTTGTTGCTTTCTCCTTGGGAAAGTGCATCTGGACCACGTACTTGAGGTGCTCTCCGGTGGGTGCGACAAGTAGTACGCCCACACCGGCGCCTTGCAGCGAGAAGGCACCATCAAAGTACATGATCCATTCTTTGCTCGCTTCCTTGACGGGGATGCTCCTCTCCGGAGTTTCTTCATCAGGTGTTGGTGTCCATTCTGCTATGAATTCTGCCAATGCTCGGCTCTGAATAGTTGACGTACTTTCAAACTTGAGGCCAAAGCTTGACAATTCTAGTGCCCACTCGACAATCCTGCTTGTTGCCTCTGGATTCTGCAATATCCTCTTCAACGGAAAGCGAGTGACCACTGTGATTTCATGTGCTTGAAAGTAATGGCGCAGCTTCCTCGAGGCCATGAGAAGGCCGAAAAGCAACTTCTGCACACCAGAGTACCTTGATCTAGCCCCCTGCAGAAGGGAACTGACAAAGTAAACTGGGCGCTGCACCATCTTCTTCTGTTTCTCTTCTTGTGGCTGCGCAGATTCATCCTTGTCGGAACCAGAACTTGTCGGGGAAGCCCCCTGCTTGTCGCTGGACTCGCTTGCCACGGCCGCTGGCTCATCATCCACCTCCCTCTCCGCTACTAATGCAGCACTAACCACTTGATTGGTTGCCGCCAGATATAGCAGCAACTTCTCTTGTGGCTTAGGTGCGACAAGTATTGGAGTGGAGGATAGGTATCTCTTCAAGTCTTGTAGCGCAGCCTCCGCTTCCGGAGTCCATTCATTGGACCTGCCTTTTTCAAAATTTTGAAAAACGGCAGGGCGCGCTCAGCAGACTTAGAGATGAACCTACTGAGAGCAGCAACGCAGCCGGCAAGCCTTCATACGTCCTTAACTCGCTTCGGTGCTTCGATCTGTTCAATGGCTTTGATCTTGTCGGGATTAGCTTCAATCCCCCTCTGGGACACAAAGAACCCGAGAAGCTTGCCGGAAGGAACTCCAAACACGCACTTCTCGGGGTTCAACTTGGGATTGATCTTGCGCAGATTCGCAAAAGTCTCGTCCAAATCTTGGATCAGAGTTTCTTTGTCCTTGCTCTTGACCACTATGTCATCCATGTAAGCTCCTACATTTCTGTGCAGCTGTGGCTCAAAAGCATGACTGACTACTCTTGCAAATGTCGAACCAGCATTCTTTAGTCCGAAAGGCATTCGTACAAAGCAGTACGTGCCACATGGAGTAATGAATGCGGTTTTCTCTTCATCCTCTTCAACCATGAAGATCTGATGATATCCTGAGTATGCATCAAGGAATGAAAGCAGATCACATCCTGCCGTGGAGTCGACAATCTGGTCAATATGCGGCAAGGGAAATGGATCCTTGGGACAAGCTTTATTAACATCCGTGAAGTCAATACAAAGCCTCCACTTTCCGTTTGCTTTGCGCACGACTACTGGATTGGCTAACCACGTTGGATGGAGCACTCCTCGGACCAGGCCTGCTGCTTCCAATTTCTTGATCTCCTCTGCAATGAACTCTTGGCGTTCTACTGCTTGTTTTCTAACTCTCTGCTTGACGGGCCGCGCGTGAGGGCAGACGGCAAGGTGGTGCTCAATTACTTTCCTGGGAACACTGGGGATGTCAGATGGTTGCCATGCAAACACATCGACATTCGCTCGCAGGAAAGCAACGAGCGCGCTTTCCTATTTAGGGTCAAGCGTGGCACTGATGGTGAAGGTACCACCAGTGCCGTCCTCCTTGGCGGCCACTTTCTTGGTCTCTGGTGAAGCTGTCTTTTCCTTCTTGCACTTGCCGGTGGAGCTCGATGGTGCGTCTTCGACGGCAGCGCAGCACTCCGAAGAGGTGCGCTTGCCAGAGTGGGCATCAGAGCTACTCTTGCCGGACTTGGTCTTCTTCTTCCCCCCGGGAGCTTCAGCGGCAAGTGGTTTGCGTTCTGCTGCGGCTGCTGCTTCCCGGTAGATCTTGTCGGTACAGATAAGTGCATCTTTCTTGTCGCCATGGACAGAAATAACACTTATCGGACCGGGCATCTTGAGCACGTTGTAGGCGTAGTGAGAGGCTGCCATGAACTTGGCAAGCACCGGACGGCCGAGTATCCCATTGTAGGGAAATGGGAAATTAGCAACGTCACACGTAACTCTCTCTGTCCTGAAATTCAGCTCGCTGCCAAATGTCACTGGCAGTGTGATCTTCCCCTTCGGCTTGCTCCTTTCCGGGTTGATTCCTTGGAAAGTACCAGTCTCTACGAGCTCGCTGTCGGGGATCTGGAGCTTCTTGAGCACTGCGGAGGAGATCAGATTCAGGCCGGCCCCGCCATCAACCAACATCTTAGTGACCTTGAGGTTGCGGATGGTTGGTGAAACCAACATCGGCAAGCACCCGACCACAGTGATGCGGTCAGGGTGATCCTCAACGTCGAAGATGATGGGCGTGCTGGACCACTTCAGGGGTTTGCGCGACTTGACAGACGGTTCTGCTGCGTTCACTTCCCGCACCCACTATTTGAGTTGGCGGTGCGAGGTGTGTAGAGAAGCACCGCCGTCGACGCACAAAACCTCCGTTGCCTTCTGAAACTCCTGTTCGTCGGTCTCATCTTCCTCCATCTCGTCATCTTCATCTTCATCCTCGTCCTTGTCGCGGCCACGGGGAGGCCTATCTCCTTGCCGCTGCTTGGCCTTGCCACGGCGCCCTCCCCGGGCGGGACGCTTCTTGCCGGATCCTTCGCCACCTTCCTGGGCCTGCTCCTTGTTGCGGCATTCGTATTCAGCTTTCTATAGCTCTGCCATCTGCTCAACCTTCTTGCAAGCTTGGAGGTCGTGGCCCTTGGTGTGGTGGATCTTGTAGTACTGCTTGCCGGAGCCGTCCTGCTTGTCGGCGGCCACCACAGCCTCGCCGGAGTCACCAGCTTTGGCCTTCTCGGCGCCACCTCCGTTGCCGGACTGCTCGACAACTAGCACATCCTTAGCTTTTCTCTTTCTGTTATTCCGCCTCCGGTTCTTCTTTGCCGGAGGGGCGTCCTCACTGTCAGATCCTTCTGCTCCTGCGTTCTCTCCGGGGAGTCTCCTCCCTTCTTCAGCCCGTGCACACTTGTCGGCCAGAGCATATAGCTCGCTGACATCTCTGATTTTGCACATTGCCATCTCCTCCCTCATCCTGCGGTTGCGCATGTTCTGATGGAACGCGCTGATAACCGTGGCAGGGTGGACGTCTGGGATGTTGCGTTGCACCTGGCTGAATCTCTGTATATACTTGCGCAGGGGTTCTCCTTCCTTCTGGGCGAGCAGATGAAGGTCGCTCTCCTGGCCATGGGGTTTGTGGCCGCCTGTGAAGGCGCCGACAAACTGATGGCACAGGTCCGCCCACGAAGAAATGGAGTTGTCCGGCAAGTGCATGAGCCAAGACCTGACGTTGGGCTTGAGCACCAGCGGGAAGTAGTTGGCGAGGATCTTGTCGTCGCGCCCCCCTGCGGCCTGCACCGCGATGGTGTAGACGCTGAGGAACTCCGACGGATGTATCCTGCCATTGCACTTCTCGGGCACGTCTGGCTTGAAGTTCTTGGTACTGGGCCACTGGACCTGCCGCAGCTCACGGGTGAACGCAGGGCAACCTACCGCGTACGGCAAGTCGCCTAGTTCCCCTGGCGCATGCATATCGAAAGTGGGCCCAGCGCGCTGGTCTGATTGACGCCGCGCTTCTCTTCGACGCTCGATGCGAGTGCGAGCGTCTTCGTGTCGTCGTTCTTGGAGAACTTGGCGTTGATCACGGCGAGCTCGCGGGTCCGACGACGCGGTGGAGTCGGTGTCGAGGTTGGCCCGGCGAGTCAGCGATCTTGGCCTTCGGGGCGGGGAGTGCACGGTTGCGGCACCCCCGACGGTCTTGTCGGCGTCGACTTGCGCCTGGGCGTCTTGCAGGGGCTTCGATGTGCTCGGTTGCCGGGGCTTGTCGCCGTTGGCGAAGCCGATGAGGCTCTGAATGGCGGCCCTCCAGTCATCGATCCTGTCTGGCGCTGGAGGGTAATCTAGAAGCAGCTGGGCTCGGGCCAGCGCTTCCTCTGGAGTGTTGGGTGGCGGTGGCGAGCGGCGCGAGGTGCGGGATATGCTCAAACTTCTAACAGTGCTAGAAGGAGCAACATCTCGTCCAGGCGACCGTACTGCGCTCGTGCCAGCGTGTTGACGTGTTTGTTGGCCTTGAGCGTCCCGCGACCCACCAGCTTGGCCTTGTTCCAACGCGAGTATGGTGCTAGGAGCACCGTGGCGTTGTCGATCCTGCACCCCCTGGGAGGGGAGCGGTGGATGTACAGACGTTGAAGCTTGCGGGGCCTTGTCCTTGGACCTGGTGACGACGTGAGTCCCATCGTTGGCGCCCGCCCCACCGCCGGCGTCCAGCCCACCGCCCGTTTGCTCCGGTGGCGGCAGGATGGTCGCAGACGGAGCGGCCACCTCCGAAGCCTTCTCCTTCGGTGGCATGTCGATGAAGATGTTGATTGAGCGCGCGTAGACGCCGGATCAGATACGCACGACCTCGACGCCCCCCTACCTGGCGCGCCAAAGATGTCGTGGGGAACGAACACCTATGGGGCAGGGCCCCTTCTCGGTCCGGCAAGGGAGCGGAAGGCGCACGAAGAGCAGATCGAGGCGAAAGCACGCGAGGGATTTTACCCAGCTTCGGAGCTCTCCGGAGAGATAAAACTCCTACTGCTGCTTTGTGTTTCTATTCTGTTCTTGCTTGAGAGCGTGGGTGTGTTGTAATGTCGAATGAGTCGAACCCCTTCTACGTGCGCATGGGCCTCCTTTTTATAGTCTAAAGGGGTCACCGACAGCTGGCAGCGTAGAGAGAGGGGTAAAAAAGTAAAAACGGAGGTTGGTACAACCGCTATCAACAGTGCCCCCTACCTAACTCTGACGGCAGGGGACAAGGGCATTTAATGCCCGTCCGGTCGCTCAAACAGTGTAGGAAACGACCGTTAGGGGCGCCACCGATCGCCATGGTGGCCTCCTTGTCATCTTCACTTGCCACCTCGCACCGCTTGGCTGCACAGCTACCCGCCACGTGCACCAGGAGCGATCCTGCGGCGACACGTCGTCGGATGCGCTGGAGCGTGGGCGCAGAGTGGTGGCTTCGCCGCGGCAAGCGCCTTGCCGCGGTCGCTGTCTTTGTCGCACCCGCAAGCTTGCCGCTCGCTGGGTCTTGGTTGGCCTTCCCAGCAAGCTCCTCTTGTCGGGGTCTTGTCCTTCCCGGCAAGCTCATCTTGACGGGACTCTGTCTTCTCAGTTAACACTTTGTTCTTGAATGGCAGTAATATGAATAGCGGAGGATCTTGGCGGACGCCCGACAAGCCTTGCCGCGGGGCGCTGCGACTGCCCGTGCACAAGTTCGGGGTACTAAGGTACCCCTACTTTAGTACACCGACACAGCGGCGGTCCACAGAGCAGTCGTCCGACTGGCAAGGCGGTGACTAAAGGGAAGGCGGCAAAGGAAAAAGCCAAAGGAGCAATGAGCAAGGAAAGATAGAATTCGGATAAATATTTATATAAACTAGGCCATTGGCCGAATCTTAAGGCAGAAGTTCAAAATACACCCCGCGGGTGGAATTGTGCGAATTAACAAGTTCTTCAAAGACTATTAAAGCAGATAAAATAAAGGCAAGACGGAAGCCTAGGAAGCGGCAGACGGGTTCGGAGGGTCGGAAGAGACGGCGGTGTCAGGCGCCGCGGCGGCCAGCTGGGCAGTCTTGGCTTGATCGTCTCCAGTGGCGGCCGGTTCGGTCAGGCGCGGCTCGTTGCTGGAGGCATGGTCGAGCTAAGGCTGGTCACCCGCTCCGTCTTCTGGCGCCTCCGTCTCGCCTCCGTCCTCCGCCTCGCCTTCCTCCTCGGCGCTGGAGCCGATCACCTCCGCCGAGTCCTCGTCGTAGTCCGGGTTCATCCCAAACCAGTCCAGCGGCACCTCCTCGCCGTCTGCATCCCGCTTAGGGATGAAGACGCCGGTGTCTGTATAGTCAGCAATCGCCGCCGTGTGCTCGACAAGGGCGTCTTCCACAGCTAGCATCTCTGCCTATGCCTCTGACCGGAACGTGTCTAGCCGGTCCAGGTCCAGCCCCAGATACCACGCCTTGACGAATTCCAAGGCCAGGTGCGCTCCAGCCCGGGCCGAGGAACCCTTCCAGGCCTCAAGACGGCCAGTCGCGACATCCAGCCAGTCGGCAGTCCGACTGGGAGTGCGCAGAACCGGCATGTCTGGCCACAGGGCGGCAATCGCCTAGGCGCCGACACGTTGAAGCCGGCGCAGCAGCCGATGGGCTGGCCGCAGACGAGCCCCGATGCTCAGAAGCTGCTCGTCAAGGGTCCGGGGGGCGTTGGCGGCGATCTCCACGCCATTTGCCCTCCTCACCTCGCGATCAGCCTCGATGGCTTGAGTGACCGCCTGCGAGTGGCCAGGGAAGAAGTCTGCCAAAACAAAAAAGAATCAAGACAAAGAATCAGGAGTCGGCCTGACTTACAGTCAGCGGCTCAAAGAAAGAAAGTAAAGAAACTCACCGTCGATGATGTCTTCGATCTCATGGAAGCCGGAGGTCAGCAGTGCCTCCTTGTCGGTCCAGGAGGAGCGCTCGCTTTCGAACTCGGCCAGGAGAGCAGTATCTTTCTTCTCCGCCTCGTCGTGCGCCTTCTTAAGCAGCTCCTTCTGCTCCGCCAGCTGCGCAGCCAGCAGGTCGCGCTCCGCGGTGAGCTTGTTGCACTCCTCCTCCTTGACACGCAAGGCGGTGTTGGCTTCACCCAGCTGTTCCTGAAGAGCAGCGTTGGCCTCTGAAGAATGAAAAAGGAAAAAATACGTTAAGTCCTCAACAAAGAAGGTCGCCGGGAAGATCCGGCCCGACTGCTCAGTAGTCAGCCCGAATCTCAGGGACTACAGCCCGCGGGTGCGCCAGCGCGCCCCTGCGAAAAAGAAGAAGGACTCACTCCGGCTCTCCGACAAGTCGGCAGTCCGCTTCCCCAGCTTCTCAACATTGCGGTTGAAGGCAGTGACGCGGAGGTTGTGATACTCCTGTGATAAACGTTTCAAACAAAGGTAAATATTCGGAACCCGCTAGATGGAGTTCCGAGCCGCCTGCTCAGCAGCCAGCCCGAAACTCGGGGACTACACCCAATGGGTGCGCTGGCGCGCCCCCACAAAAGAAGAACAAGAAAGACAAAGTCAAAAGAAGAAAGCATACCCGAACGGCTGCTCGCGATGCCAGATGCGCCTTGGTGCAGCTCTGGATGGCGTCGCCCTCAGCTCGCAGCTTCGCCTGGATGTCCAAAAGCGCCTGGTTCAGCGGGCCTGTGCCGCCTCCTCGCACCCACCCAATAGGCGCGGCGCTCGTTGCCTCGACATCTGGGATGGCCGAGCTGGCGGTGCCGGTCTCCAAGGGGCGTGGCACCAAAATCGCCTTCTCAAGGCAGCGGTGCGCTGGCGAGGCGACTTGAAGGAGTAGCTTCGCCACGGCCTCGTCTTCAGTCGGTGGCACCGGTGGGTCTGTCGGCTGTTTACCCTGCGTGCTCCCAGACGGCGGCGGAGGCGGCGGTGGGGGCACGGCCGTGTCCGACATGGAGGCCTCACCACTTTCCCTCTCCATGATGGGGTTCTTGCCGCCGGCTTCCCCAGTCTGCCCCATCAACTCCGGTGGCGGAGGTGCGGAGTTCAGCGGGATGACGATCAACGCCGACTGGTGGTGCGTGGCCTCCTCGGATCGCTGCTGTGCCGCAACGGCGGCTTCGGCCTCTTCCAGCTTCTTCTGGGCTGAGGCCACCGCCTTCTCGGCCTCCGCCTTCTCCAGGCGGTCGGCTTCTTCCTCGTCGCGCTTCTCCCGTGCATTTCGCTCTGTCGCCTCCCGGAGGTCGGCGGCGGGGTCAATCCGCCAAGTATTGGCGGACGTCTCGGCCGACCCCATGATGGAGGCGGCGGCGACCCTCTCAAAAGTAAGGGGAGCCCTGAAGCGAGGAAGGAATGTAAAAGACTCGGACAAGATTCACCAGAAGAAAATAAGACGAAGGCAGAAACACTCACGCAGTGACCAGTGGCGGCTTCTTCACTTCCTTGCGGAAGCGGTTAGCCTTAGCGACCGGCTCCTCCCGCTTAGTCGCGTCAGCCGCTCCCTTGAACTTCTTCAGCTGACCGCCAAGCATGCTTGGCCCGGCCCGGCGCTTCTTCGCGCCGCCTTGACCGCCCAAGCCGGCAGAGGAACTCGCGCCTGGCTGGCCGACCATCGACTGGTGGCGTGGGGCGACTTCCCCTTCGGCGTCGTCATCAGGCCAGTTGGCGAAGGTGGCTGAGGGCCTGAAGCCGCCCCCTGCTCCTCCTCCTCCTCCTTCAGCATCGGTCTCCATCACCGCTGCCCCCAAGTCGGGGTCGTCGACATCACTCTCCGCTCGGTTGGGGACGAACTCACGGGGCGGTCCCGTGGTGCCGGCTGCAGGCTGAATGAGGGGGTTCTAACTCAAAGAAACCAAAAAGATCAGAAGTCAGATTCGGCTGCAAAAGAAAATAGAGGAACAAGAGATACGACTTACCACAGGCGGGGGGTTGGCGCGCGAGTACGGCTCTTTCTGAACTGCCAATCCACCGCAAGATCGCAGTTCGCAATGTAGTTCATCATGTTCGCCACCTCCGCGTGGGGCGTGTCCTTGGTGCACATCCGACTCGGGTCCCGATGGTCGCTCATCTGACTGATCAGATGAGGTCGGCCTTGGAGAGGGAGGACTTGGCGCACCACGAAGGCGGCCAGCAAGTCGGCCCCGGCCAAGCCCTTCGACTACGTCAGCACTCGAAGTCGCGCGACGGCGGCGGCACCTGCGAGAGTCAGCATCGTGGCCCGGTGGGACCAGCTGGGGAGCCTCCCAGCCAGCGCGCCGGCTTCGTAGGGCGACAGATTGACCCAGTCGCCTTCTAGGGCGACGTTCTTCACGTAAAAGTAAGTCCGCTACCACATCTTCACCGACTTAATCAGCAGGATGGAGGGAAACGGATTGTCACCTGTCGATCTCCGCATCGCGATGAAGGCGCCGCACTGAGCTGGCACGCCCGCGACGTGCGTGCCGAGTTTGGATTGGAAGAATTCTCCCCACAGCTCGATGGTGGGGAGAATGCCGAGGAAGCCCTCCCACAGGGTGGCGAAGGCGGCCAGCAGCACCACCATGTTCGGAGTGAGGTGGTGCGGCTGGAGCCCGTGGAACTCCAAGAATGAGCGGAAGAAGCCGCTCGCCGGCAGCCCTAGGCCGTGCATGAGGTGCGAGCGGAATATGACCCGCTTGCCCTCCTCCGGCGCCGGCGATATCTCCCTCGCCGGCACGGCACGGGACCGCACTAGGTTCGCGCCGGGGAGCCGACGCGTCTTGCGAAGGAGCACGATGTGGTCGTCGTCCACCTCGGAGCCTTCCCACACGCCGGAGCGCACGGCAGGAGGTGCGTCGGCGGAGGAAGAGCTCATCGCTGCGGGCGTAGAATGGTTCGGCACGACGGCGGCGAAAGGAAGAAGAAGCGAGAGGAAGCGGGGGAGCAGGGAAGATGGGCGCGCATGCTTCGCCGCACCCTCCCCCCGCCTACTTATAGCCTCGTGGGCTGAGAAGCCGATGGGGCGGGCGTGGGATTAACTGCGCGTAGGACCCCATGCCCCCCATGATTTACCCCACGAAGTTACTGCGCGTAGTAACGACGTGGGAACCCCAACCATCCGCACGGCCGCAACGGATCCGTTCGCGAGCCGAGGCGCGGTAGTGGCGGGCCCCGCCTGACGGCCTGTCCCGTCGCGTGCGCGGGTGGGCAGACTGTCCCTGTCGCGTGGCGACACGCGATGGGTCCGCAACGGGCGGCTGCGTGGAAGCGTATCAGGCACGCCGCCTAGATCCCTCTGTGACTTTCAAACTCTTTAAGGGGCAAGACGGCTCCCTGCGAGTCTGGCTCCAGCTAGTCGTCCTAGAGGAAGACGGCGAGCAAGGCCCATATTCCACCACTAGAAGGATGAAACTGTTGAGACCCCTCGACATATCACCGTTGGGGCCTCACCAGCTTTGGGGACTACTGTCGGAGTAATGGGCCACGGGTAGGCGAACCCAAGCCCCTGAACCTTTCAAGACATCGGGGCAGACTGCGCCCCTCAAACCCCAAGACGATGAGCCGCTTTCCAAGAGTCAGCGGAAGCGCTGCCGACTGCCCCTCATGGCCGAGTCCCAGAGACGACTTCGAGAGGAGCCGACTCCCAATCGCCGACTTCCGAAGAAGCCGGCTCTAGGGAATCGGGCCGCGACCCCAACCACCTCGTACCTTCGCAACAATGGACGGGAAGGGGAACGGCCACCGCGCGGCCCATCCCCACCCCGTTTATCGAGGACAGGCATGGCCACAGTGCGCCGTACAGATGGAGATCTCCATCCGGCGTGGCACTGTTGCCATGCCAGCCCTGACATCAGCCCCCATGGGCGGAGCCCTGTACCCACGACGGCTGGTCTGTACGACCCAGAGACGGCGGGTCCTACCCGTCAGCGGGAGTACAGAAGACGGCAAGGGCGCCACAAGACGGACCTGTTGGGAGTCGGCCTCCGGGAGACGGCTGGCCCCTCCCACGGGCCCAGCACGCCATTAACCAGACAAGACGGGGAATGGCAACAGTAATCGCCCGCCATCCGGCGGCATTGTTGCCACGCCCCCATGACCAAGCCTGCGTCATTAGAAGCACGGCTATAGTAATCCGCAGCCAGGAAGACCCGCCCACGGCAGACAAGGGCTGTCGGACCCATAGCAGGCCAGTCGGCGGGCCCCAGTAGTCGGCGGAGAAGACGGCGGCCTGAGAGACAGACGGCTGGGACCCTTGCCCAGCCGGTCTTACCATTGTACCCCTGGGGGGTAGGCCTATATAAACCCCCCAGGGCACTCATGCAAAGGGTACGAATCCATTAGCACTAGACCAGATCATATAGGAAGGAGAGAGCTAGCCTTGCCTTCTCCTACCACCAGAATACAGCTCAAGGAGCAACCTTGTACTCACTTCGCCTTAGTGATCATGCGGAGACCCCGCAGAGCAGCAGTAGGGGTGTTATCTCCTCGGAGAGCCCTGAAGCTGGGTAAGATCCACCGGCGTGCATGTCTTCGCCTCATCCCGTTTCCAGGCACCGGCAACGTTCTACTCGCCCCCACCATGATAATCCATCCCTTGGCATATGTCGCACCCAACCCCCGACAGTCAGGCACCACCACCATGGCGAGGCCACCTTCAGGCAGGACGGGCATGACCATCACTAGGTCATCCTCATCCACCACCATCTCTTGCCCATGGTCAGCCACCACCATCTCTTGCCCATGGTCAGCCACCACCATCTCTTGCCCTTGGTCAGCCACCACCAGTGCTAGGTCATCCTCAGCCTGATGCCCATCATCATCCTGCAGCTCCTCATCCCCACTCTGCTCCTCTTCTCCCCCACTCCAGTCCAAATCATCCTTCTTGTTGTCTAAGCTGCTGCCAGAATCACTGCTGCTTTTGCTAAAGCCAGAATCGTTGTTGCTTTTGCTATAGCCATAATCACTGCTGCTTTGGCTGTAGCCAGTGTCTCTGCTGCTGCTCCCATTGCCTGTCCAAATGCAACAATGACCGTTAACAATCGATGTGAGACAAAGCCAAATGTAGAGGAATAAGAAGAGGCAGAACGTATTGGCATCATCATAGTCAGCATAGTGCATGCGACACATAGTCGCGTTGAACACCTTCACGATGAGCATGGTGGTGGCGTCTTCGTACCTGAAGAGAAGGAAGTACCCCAGCCACAGGTCGTAGGCACGGTAGAACTTCTCCCACCCATGATACAAGTACATGTGGCCCTCCTTGATCACCAACTCCACATCACACAGCCTGCGAAACTCGCTGCCGGCCTGTCGCAGCTTCACATTATTTGGCGGATCTTCACCCAGCATGTTCATAAAACTGTCAGGAAGCCTCTGCAGTTTGGGACAATGAGTGGTGTAGCAAACAACAGATATCATAATGAGATGGGTGAAGGGGAGATCTCTCCTTTTATATACCTCCGTCATGGATGATACTGAAGTCCCAAGTATGATACTGAAGAACTCGGAAGCATCCAACTCGTACTGCGGTGTGGCAGAGCGGCAGTGGTTGCTTCCCCCCATCTCTGATAAGTAGCAGAAGAGACCAATTAGTACCCTTACAACATTATCATACAACATTATAGCAGCATAAATTTTGAGCAGAAGATAATTAGTACCCTTACAACATTATCATACAACATTATCATACAAATTTATAGCAGCATTGTCTTGATGTGTGACCAGGTGTTGTTAGAGCAGGCTAGCTGGCTCAAGTGTGAGCGTGACTGACGACTGAAGAGAGAAGAGTAGGAGGATTCTGATGAATGAACCATAGCTTGGAGCTAATATAATCGTCCTCGTTTTTCTGGGAGCGAGTAGTTGCTAGTTATGTCTGTTTTGAGCGCGTTTGAGCTGTGTTGGTGAAAGGCACTCCCTCCCTCCCTTTGCTGCTATCGATGATTATGCGCTTGCATCATACTCTATTTGTGTGGACCAGGCCAGGCCAGGCAATCATGAATTTGCAAACTGTAATCTTGGCATGACTCTCTAAGTGTAGCATGAATGAACACCAATGAGATTACTACTTAATTAGCATGATGATGTGGTGAGGATGCACTCATTTTAGTTTGACACCTTCATTCTTGTTATTGTGCTGCTTCTGCTGCTGTTTTTTTTTGTTTTTTTACTTTTGTAGAGAAGAGAATAAAGATGAATGCGATAATAGGTGTCGTGATTATTATTGGCTAGTTATGTAGTGTCTACTGCTGCTATGCTAGTTAAGATGGATGGCAAGCGCAGGCTCAGCTGTCTGGCCTGGCCATAATGTTGTATCTAGAGTTCTAGACTAGAAGGTCGTTTCATAATCATAGGCAAAAGAAAAGAAGAAAAAGAAAAAACTGAAGGCCAACAAAACAAAACTAGTAGTACAAATGATGGATGTTAGTGCTAGCTAGTTTCTTCCGAGGAACGAAATTAGTGCAAAGGAGAAGAAGCTAGATATTGATGAAGCCAAGTTTGTTCCAGATCACAAGAAATGCTGCTCATTATCAACTCTTCTGTTGGTGATATCCTGGAAATTACTTAGCGTCGATGCCAGATTCGACACCTGGTCACACATCAAGAAAATTAGTACCCTCTCTTCTTTTCTTGTTCTCCTTTTTCTTTCTTCTCCTTCCTCCTCCTCCTCTTCTCCTTCTTCCTTTCTTGTTCTGTTTTTCAACTCTCTTCTTATTCTTCTTCCTTTTTTCCTTTTTCCTCTTCTTCTACTTCTCCTTCTTTTTTTCAACTTTCTTCTTCTTCTAATTATCTAAACCTAAATCTAGCACTAACCTATGAACCAGTAACCTAAACCTATCAATAACCTAATTAAACCTAAACAGCCAAGAAAAACAGTAGAAATAAACAAAAAATGCTCACCTTGGCTCCGGGGGCAGGGGGTGGTGGTGGACAGCCGCGGTTAGGGCAGCGGCGGCGGGCCTGGCTCCGGGGGGGCACGAGGCGAATGCAGGGGGCCCGCGGCGAGCCAGGCTTCGGGGGCGGCGCGGGCGCAGGGGCGGCGGCAAGCCTGGCTCCGGGGGCGGCGCGGGCGCAGGGGCTGACAGGCAGGTGGTGGGGGTAGCGGGGCACCAGGGGGGCGCCGTTCGGGCGACGGGGCACCGGGGCGGGGCACCGTTCGAGCGACGAGGCGCCAGGGCGGTGGCGGGTGGTGGGAGCGACGGGGCGAGGGGCGGTGGGGCCAGGGGGCGGTGTTGGGTGGCAGCGGCTGCGGCGGGTGGTTGGGACGGTGGGGCGACGGGGCGAGGGGAGGTGGGGCAAGGGGGCGGCAAGGGGAGGGTGGGCTACGGGGCGAGGGTAGGTGGGGCTCGGCATTACTAACAATTTTTTTCAAAACTACTAATGGCGCACGGTGGGTGTGGTGCGCCATTACTATGTCAACTTGTAATGGCGCACTATACGACGGTGCGCCATTAGTAACAATTTTTTTTTCAAAACTACTAATGGCGTACCGTACACCAGGTGCGCCATTAGTAATATATTACTAATGGCGCACCAACACATGGTGCACCATTACTATATAGTAATGGC
This sequence comes from Triticum timopheevii, assembly GCA_963921465.1. Lineage (NCBI taxonomy): Eukaryota > Viridiplantae > Streptophyta > Magnoliopsida > Poales > Poaceae > Triticum > Triticum timopheevii. Next base: position 129,951,979 of record OY997271.1, on the reverse strand, counting down.
GCACCACATGTCTGGTGCACCATTAGTGGCCATATCGTCTATAGCCCTTTTCCTAGTAGTGCTAGCTCATCGTAGAGCACCGTATTGCACCCTACTGACCGGCCACATAGTCGACGTGGCACATTGTTGACTGGTTAAATTGTCACCTGGTTTCTGGGTCCCACCTGTCAGTTGGCAGAGCAAAGAAATCAGTTAAACAAAACTTTACACAGGCGCGACAGGAGTCCAACCCTTGCGCGCGAACCACCCTGGCTGTGTATGTGAGTGCATGCATGTGTACTCCCTCGGTCTTCCAACAAAGAGTGTACACCGGCTAAAAAACAAAGAGTGTAGTACATGATGTACATCTACACTTCCAATGCATTTAGCCTTTAATCTAAATCGATATTGATTTTGACTAATGCACCAACTTGGGCTCCAGGTATAGGCTACATGTCTATCCTTAATTACAGCATGCAACGGCCTTCATTTAATCTTCTTCTCTCAATGGTCGCATGCACACATAAGTCTGCTACTTTTGGGCGTTAATTATGCCCTGGTCAATGTGTAAATATCTAAATGTACAGTCTTCCACGGACGTAGGGAGTAGGTTGAGCACTTGAGCGTGAGCGTGTGTGTTGCGTCATGTGCTGTGTGCCACATGGGTGCGTGAGTGTTGCGTGCGTCCATGTGTACGTGTGAGTGTTGCATGTTGCATGCATGGGGCTCCCTCCCTCCCATTGACATGTTCATATTTCAAGCTTCCTCTGTTCCCTCCATATGGTGATACTCCCTCTATTCCCAAATACGGAGTAAAAGCCTCCATCTATTCCCAAATACGGAGTATTTGTCTTTCTACAGATTTCAACAAGTGACTAGGTACAGAGCAAAATGAGTGAAGTGAGCGTAGAGGCATAGGGATACTGGAAGTCTTCGCGATCCATTATTTCCCATCTCGGTCAAAGAGAACTACTCAACTAGTCTTCTCAGTGAAGTGACAATACACGCTGCAGCAGATAGGACACGTAACTAATAAGTTGAACTAGCGTGTTGGTGTTACTAAATCAGCCTTACCCAGTGCTGCCATCATGTTTGCCGGTAGAGCACACTTCCGCAAATACGCCTACGCACCTATGTCCTCCATTAACTGACATATGGTCCCTCTTGTCGTAGACCCACATGTCATCGGTGTAACTATTTACACTCCGAAGGACGGTATATCCTGGTAGTAGTACTAGTAGAATTGAGATTTAATGCACTTTCTTCCCCGTTTTCCACTCTTCTTCTTCCTCCTCTCTTCTCCATTGTCGGCCGCACACCATTTACCCCCGCTCACTGCTTGCCCGCCCGCGCCATCTTCCTTGGTAACTCGCGTGTACCATATTTCCCCGCTCACTACTCGGCCAGACTAGGAGAAGCTTCTTTGCTCGCCCGCCCAAATCCACTTCCCCGCTGGCTCGCAGGCACCGAAAAACCCAATGGCAGAACCGACTGATACGCAGAGCCGCAATTGGAATTCCCTCCCCGATGTTCTCTTGGAGCAGATCTGTAATCGTATGGACCTACTCAGCACCGTCCGTCTGACCGCATGCTCGGTGTCTTTGTACCATCTACTCGTTTGCAACCGGCCGGCTCTTTTCAAGACACCCTGCTTGCTGATGCCCGATCCTCACAGGTTGCCCAGACACCGACTTGACGATCCTACGGAGGTTGCCGTGGTGCCCCTCGACATGCTACCACTATCCGTCCACCTATCCTTCATGCGCGGCCACTACTGGGCAGCCATGAAGGCCAACTGGATCGTCCTCATCCACCAATCCGGTAGTCCGTGGCGTCTCGTGGATATCTACACCCAGCGAGAGATCACCCTTCCATCGTTGGATACCGCCGCCATCGAGCCTCACGGCCCGCCGGACACTCCTGCCTACTATGCATGAGACGCGTCAAGCTTTTGGGTCGACCTCTGTTTGCTGAAAGTTGTAATCTAAGAAGTGCCCACACCATCAGAAGACTACATGGATTACAAGCTCATTGCCTTGTTCAACAAGGGATTAGTCTATCTGGAATCCGGTCACCATACATGGTTATGGCTCATCATTAATCCTGTTGAGGCAACATTTGTGTCTCATGCTATAGTGCACGATGGCATCGTTTACACGATCGACGCACAGATTGGCTGCCTATACTGGTGGAATCTATCGTCGTGTAATTATTCTATCTCATCTCATCTTTACCTTATGAATACGACAGCCTATTCATTGTTACAAATTTAGAGTAGATAGTATGTCTATAACCACATCATTGCTATATGTTTCTCTCATTTCCTAGATTTTTATGACCACACATGTTATTGTTAGAGTTGATATGAGAACAATTGGCATCTAATGATTGTTAGAATACATATTATGAGCATAACATCATGCTTGCTATATGTTACTCTCGTTTCCAAGATTTTTATGACAATGCATGTTATTGCTTAGAGTTGATATGAGAACAGTAGTAGTAAGTGCTATGGTAGAATATGAGTAGGCTCTGTCATAGCTGTTTTCCTCTCATTGTTACATGATGTTTGAACCATGACATATTGCTAGAATATGAAGGCCATTGACTTATTTTTTAACTTGGGGTATGATTATGACCACGGCATTCAATTCTCTGTCTATGATATGTGTCACTGTTATAATAATCTTAATTCCACACATACTCTGAACATGATTGTTTATTTTTGTCCTTTTGGTCTTCAATTTTAATTGTTGCAGCAGACGTAAATGCGCTGGCCTTCATGATTCCAGGACCTGGAATCATACCATCCGATGGATGGTGGTTTATCGCTCGTTCAGCTGACGGCGGTGATTTGATGCTCATTCGCACGTACCAAATTGACCAAACCATTACATTAAACCACATGCAGTACAATGCGTGTGGCGTTCGTGACATTGATGGCTATGGCTGCTTCGTGTTTGAGAAAGATCCCAGCTCCGTTGGGCCAGGCGTATTCAACTGGAGGCGGGTTTACAACCTCAGCAGCCACTCCTTGTTCCTCGGGCTCAATTATCCGATCATCCAACCAATCATCGATCATATCACCGATGATGATTAACGTGCTATGCAACTTCCATTCACCAGGGGGAGCTGTGTTTACACATCATACCATGGGTTTCATGAATCACCATATCCAGAGATTCGTCGACACAGCTTGTTGCCAGATAATCTTCAGTGTGTGAAAGGCATCAAGCTTCCATGCGATGGATGGCTTTTGCAAACCCGACATGCTGCGATGTGGTTCATGCCAACAACAAATATGCACTATTTGATTCGTACTGATATCTATACTGAGCCATGTATTCTGCTACTGTAGCACGACCCTCTTTTGTTGGATATTATGTACTGTTGTTAGTTTGAAGGATAGATACCTTCCTGGGATCAAGTGCATCCTAACTCACCTGCATAGGATGTACTGATAATGATGATGGAGATGCTGTGCAGAAGCCATATATATATAGGCTTCAAGTGCGTACTTGTTAGTTAAACCTATGTATAAATTGTGACACTAAATACGACTAGTAAGTAGTACAGTAGCAGTGCTAGTATACGTCGGTCAAATTATTCATCATGTCCACACATTGAATTGACATGACAACACGCTGCACGCGAGGTGACACAAGAATCCCGGCGGCGTGTTCGGGTATTCTGGACTTCAGATTTGGAGTACCACTTATCTGTCGAAATCTTTCATCATTCACTTAAAACAGTCAAGTGATCATACATTGAGTACCATATAACTGGAATTACCGATGCAAGTCGAAGAAGGATTGGCCGGTGCTGCCGGCTGGCGTCAAGTTCGATCCCACGGATCAAGAGCTGATCGAGCACCTTGAGGCCAAAGTGAGTGCTGACAGCGCGAGATCTCACCCTCTCATCTATTTGTTCATACCAACCATCGACAGCGAGCACGACATATACTACACCCAACCTGAGAAACTTCCAGGTAAGACACCAATCGGCCATCTACTTGCACAAACATATTCCTTTGTTTATAGCTCTATTTTTCTTTTTAGACACAGACCTGGTGAAGCAATTACAATTTGAAAGTTAATAAAAAGTGAAACAAATGACTGCAACATGCCAAAGATGTTATGAAAATGCCAATTACATACACTAAAACCTGTATTCAACAATACTGCAGGTATCACACTGAGTGGCCTAAGGAAGCATTTCTTCCAACGCAATTCCAGGGCATTCAAAAGGGGCACGTGGACGCGTCGCAAGATACAGTCGGAGTGCGGCATGCATGCGATTTGGCACAAGACTGGCAATACCTTGCCGGTGATGGTCAACGGCCGGCAGACGGGCAGCAAAAAGGTTCTATTGCTGCACACCAACAAGAACTTCGACCAGCAGAGGACCAACTGGGTGATGCACCAGTACCACCTCGAGGACCTGGAGCAAGAGAAGGAGCAGGAGCTGGTCCTCTGCATGATTTTCTACCAGACGAAAACTAGGGCCAGGAGTAAAAAGATTATAAGTTAGTTTGGTATTGGTAGTTGTACTACCTTGTCGTTTGTAAGTTGGTATTGTTGTTAACAATCTTTTGGTATGAACTTGCATTTGCTTGCAACCATCATGTCGAGGGTCGACGTGGATATAAAGCTGAATCATTTGTTTCGAAACAAATTTTCAGGCACCTGATTTTTATTTGATGTGTAGCATAAGCACCTGCCGTTCGAATTCCCAGTTCTCCAATTTTTTCGAAACAAGTGCATGCCCTTATTATCATGATGAAAAAACAATATCCCTGCTGCATCCCAGTTATCAGTATGTACTTGCAGAATTCTCTCGTTTATTGAGCACGTATATTGTTTTTTAAGGTCGAGCAAGTTTCAACTGGGTTGTAGACTGCCCAGGCTTGGTTTTGTTTTTAATAGGCCCAGCCCATGAAGACAATGGGGCACAAAGATCCAGCAGGTATCTACTGGCCTCTGACTCACTAGCGTTAGTTATATTTTGTCTTACAATATCCGCATGCAGTTTTTTTCACTGCATCAAACACACAGCCCAGTTCTATTTTCCTCTTGAAACACATGTCCTACATCCATTTTCTAATCTCTACCTATAGTTTTACTAGTTCATATACACGTATCATTATATTTAAAACACATAAAATTCCCTTTTCATATTTACAACCTTATTTTTGTTGTTTTTTCCCACCCAGCGCTGATTTTTTTACCACTGGTTTTCCCTTAAACCAACTCAATTGTCCCACGTCTTATTTGCTTACAAAAACAAAACAATTTTTTTGGCAAATCAATAAGTTCTTAAAAAATGTTTATCATTTTGGGATTACAACAGTTCGGACTCCACCGAAATATGCAAAATAAGGTTGAACTTTTTGACCGTGGTCCTGGGCAGAAAATGGGTTGTAATAAATTACTTAAGAATTACCAAATGGGATGCAAATTATAAAAAATAGAAAATGGGCTTTATGTTGCCAGCCACAGATTTGGAGGCTGACTTGTGGGCCTACTAAGTTCATGCGTACACAAGGTTTCTCAAAAAAGAAACTTAGTCAACAATGGACTCTACCAGCGTCAGACCGTTAGATGTCAATCTAATGGCAATCGTGCTTCTTCAGTCTCTAATCTTCCTGCCCAGCTGCCCAAACCAGCGCTGTTGGAACAGCCCGCTCCCGCCTCCCGTGGCCGGCTGTGCTGCCGGGCAGGCCTCACGGCCCCATCATACTCACATCCCTAGCATGTCTATCCCTCTACTCACCCACACCTGCTGTTATTTTCCGGCGACGGTAGCCGAACCAATCAACCCTCATACTCTCCACTGCGTGGGCAGCCACTGCCGTGTCTTCCCTGGCTCCGTGTCTTTCCCTTTGTAGGCCTCGCCGTCGTCCACCGCCCTAGTGTCCTCGGCGCGGCGTGGTCAACTTGGTCAATGAACGACATCCATCGGAAGTGGACTATACGTGGAGAGGATGACAGCTGGGTCCACGGCCGCACACAAGGAAATGCCTCCTTATTACGCGCAAAATAATGATTCCTCCACCTGACATCTGGGACCCACCGAAAGGGCCTCTGTATTTTGCAAAAAAAAGTTCCCTTCGCTGATAGGTCGGACCCACCAACTATATCTTCGCACGCAAGTGCCTTCATATTGCGCACACAAAAATGAATACCCCCCTGCCAGCTGGGACCCACCGTAGTGGGAGGCTGACTTGTGGGCCTACTAAGTTGACGGGGACGGAGGGCTTTGTCAACTTAGTCAATATATGAATGATTCTAGCTCCAGTGACCGTACGATGTCCATCCAACGGCCGTAGTGCTTCTTCAACCTCTGGTCTTCTTGCTCTAGCCGCCCAAAGCAGCACCGGTCGTGTCGCATGCTCCTGCCTCCCGTGGCCGGCTGTGCTGCCGCGGAGGCGTCACCGCCCCCATACTGCTCCCACCACTAGCCAGGCCATCCCTACACTCACCCACTCCCCCTATTATTCAGCGGCGACGGCAGCCTCACACCGCAGCCGAACCAGTGAACCCTCGTACTCGTCTCTGCGTGGGCATCCACTGCCAAGTCTTCCCCGGCTCTGCGTCATTCCCTTCCTAGGCCTCGCCGTCCTCCACCGCCGTGGTGCTCTCGGCGTGGTGTGGTCAATGTGGTTAACGACCGACTTCCATCGGAAGAGTACTGTACGTGGAGAGGCTGACAGCTGGGTCCACGACAGTTGCAAGGAAGTGCCTCCTTCTTACGCGCAAAATAATTATTCCTCCACCTGACAGCAGGGACCCACCGGACGGGCCACCGTATTTCACAAAAAAATCATTTCCCCCCTGAATGCTGGGACCCACCGGATGGGCCACCGTATTTCGTGAAAAAAACATTCCCCCCGCTGTCAGCTCGGACCCACCAGAAGTGCCTCCTTATTACACACAAAAAAATGAATACTCGCCCTGCTAGCTGGGACCCACCGTGGTGGGAGGCTGACTTGTGGGCCTACTAAGTTGACGGGGACAGAGGGCTTTGTCAACTTAGTCAATATGAACGATTCTAGCTCTAGTGACCGTATGATGTCCATCCAACGGCCGTAGTGCTTCTTCAACCTCTGGTCTTCTTGCTCCAGCCGCCCAAAGCAGCGCCGGTCGTGCCGCATGCTCCTGCCTCCCGTGGACGGCTGTGATGCCGCGGAGGCCTCACCGCCCCCTACTACTCCCCCCGCTGGCCAGGCCATCCCTCTACTCACCCACACCCCCTGTTATTCTGCGGCGATGGCAGCCTCACACAGCCGAACCAGTGAACCCTCATACTCCTCTACGCGTGGGCATCCACTACCGCGTCTTCCCCGGCTCTGCATCGTCCCCTTCCTAGGCCTTGCCGTCGTTCACTGCCCTGGTGCTCTCGGCGCGGCGTGGTCAACGTGGTCAAGGAACGACTTCCATCGGACGTGGACTGTACATGGAGAGGCTGACAGCTGGGTCCACGGCCGTAGCAAGGAAGTTTCTCCTTATTACGCGCAAAATAATGATTCCTCCACCTGACAGCAGGGACCCACCGGACGGGCCACCGTATTTCGTGAAAAACGTTTCCCCCTGACTGCTGGGACCCACCAGCTACATCTTCGAATGCAAGGAAGTGCGTCCGAAAAAAAAAGATTCGCCCGTGACTGCTAGGACCCACCAGCTACATCTTCACACGCAAGGAAGTGCGTCTGGGAAAAAAATAAAAAAACGATTCGCCCCCCTGACTACTGGGACCCACCATCTACATCTTCGCACGCAAGGAAGTGCGAAACAGTCGGGACCCACCTGGTCGAAGCGTACGTAGCGTTGTCATTCTGGTCGCGAACGTGTACGTACATACTGGTGGATGTAGAGGCACGCACGTGTCGTAGTAGAGGCGCGCACGTAGCATGGACACGTACGTACAATGGCCAGTGTGCATGAAAGAAAATACGGCCATGTGCGTACATACGGGCAGGGTCTCGAACACCTAGTCGCGCATATATATGTACGGCCAGGGCTCGTGTACATGGCTGGGTTGGAACGGAGAAACAACGTCGTCGTTGTGTTCATGGGGAGCCAACCCGCTGGGTCGGAACGGAATGCGTCGTCGTGTTCATCGGGAGGGATTGGACGGAACAGGCGATGGAAACGAGGCATGGCGTACCGCAGAACGGAGGAAACAACATTGTGTTCGACCGACCACGTTCAAAAAGGGATCATGTTCATCAAGTGGGGTCTGGCGTACCGCAAAACAGAGGAAACAGACTTGTGCTGGACCTCCTACGGTCGAAACGGGGTCCTGTTGATCGGGAGGGGTGTGGCATACCGCAAAACGGACGAAACGGACTTGTGTTGGAGCGCTACGGTCAAAACAGGGGTCCTGTTCATCGGGAGGGGTGTGGTGTACCGCAAAACGGCACTCCACGGGATACTGTTCATCTCCATCGTCGACCTCCTCCAGCCTCCACGGGCAACTGTTCATCCACCGTCGACCTCCTCCAGCCTCCACCTGCTCCTGTTCATTCACGGGCTCATGTTCATCCAGCCTCAACCGCGCGCTACTCCACCGGCTACTGTTTAACCACCCCTCTCCACGGTCTCCTGTTCAACTACCCCTCCACGGGCTACTGTTCATCCACCCCTCCGCCGCCTACTGTTCATCCAGGCCTCCATGGGGTCGTCTTGTTCATCCAGCCATCCATGGGGTCCTGTTCATCCAGCCCCAACCGGCTCGATCGATCGGGGTCCTGTTCGTCCAGAGGCAACGCCACGGGGTCCTGTTCATCCACCTCCACCGCTCACTGTTCATCCAACCCCCCCCCCCCCCCCCGCAACACTCACTATTCATCCAGAGGCAGCATCTATCAGCTTCAGTTAGCAGTAGTAGCGAAGGAATAGCTCGATTGCTCGGGTTCAGTAACGAGTAGCCTGCAGTGCAATCGCTCGGGTTCAGTTAGACGACGCCTCGCTCGGGTTCAGTTAGAGCCCAACGCCTCGCACGCACATGCGTACGTGTACGAGAGAAACGCGCATCGCTCGGCCCCCGACCACCCACCGTAACCGGGAACTCCCCGAAATTTTCCTCGCCCTTGCTTCTACCATGGTTTTTTCCGTCATGGACGGCCCAAAGAATGTCATGCAGCTGCGTCTCCGGCCCACCCAGGACGAAAAGCCCATTTTCTGTCATGATTTTTTGTCATAGAAGTAGGATCCCACCACATCTATGATGATACCGGGTTTTGTCACAATTATCGTGACAGAAGTGTCATAAGTATGATAAAAAAATTCGTTTGGCCCAAAATGTCACGGATGTGTCTTTTTTTATAGTGCAGCAAATTTCAGGCACTCGGTATGTCCTTTTTTAGCAAAGTCATGCCGGATTTTTTCGTGAATTCGGGCATGACTTGTGCTAGAATATGTAGGAAATATTGAGTGGCCTGGATTTTCTAGAAAAATAATTAATGATATTTCAGGTTGACTTTAAGTCTGTCAAGGCTCCACCATATATGAGAGGACGAAGAATCCCGACTGTTGTCGTGGGGGTCATTTCTCCTTCTTCTCCTTGTGCTAGACCTTTGTTATGCACTACGGAAAGGAGGAGTAACGACCATCACCGACGGTCGCAAATGTCAGAGAGGAATCAGTGAGGGAGAGTCTCCACCATATATTAGAGGACGAAGAATCCCAACTGTTGTCGTGGGAGTATCTTCTCCTTCGTCCCCGTGTGCTACACAATTTGGTGTAATGCACTCGGGAACGAAAGAAGGAGCTACCATCACCGACGGTCGAATATATACACCACGTGAGCTGAGAGTTTCCAAGAAAAGACTTGATAGACCGATAGTCAACCCGTGATGAATAATAATGATCTAATTTAGTTTTTGTAGTAAATATATTTAATTGTACAAGTTTAATCTTTGAATTATGAACATAGGAAATGTCGTCGGACGAAAGTCCCGGGGAGTGCTCCTGGTGCAGCGACAACCAGGGGTTCTGCGACGTAGAAGGTCGGCACTTCAGCATTAAGCTCGAGGAGGCCTTCGATTGTGAAACGGTAAGCTACGATGCAAAGTGGTTTTTCGTAATTAAGCTCGACTTCTACTACTTCAACGTGTAATTTTTGTCTTTTACAATTCGACTAGCTTATCCCATGCCATGCAAGACGCTATGTCTTGGAAAGGATGGGTTTTGAAGATCATGAGAGGAATGAAACAAAGAAAATTAACCTAGGTACCCATCATGGTATGGATTTTGAGGTAAACCTATACAATTCTGAGAGCGTATCCAATTTTGGTTGCCCGGGTTGGGAAGCACTTTGCAAGATGTATGATTTTCAAGAGCGTATGTTTATCACCCTGGATCTTGGTGATCCTGACATCGAGGTAGACAATTTGGACATTTGGGTCCTTGTTGATACGCTTCCAATTCTCCGCTATGTGAGTTTCTCAAACATAGTTATTAAGTAATTTATATTGTTTATTCCAAAATAGTTGACAGCTTATTTCCATTGATAGCTTATTTTCATTCTTCAAAGAATGTGCGGAAGATGGTAGACAGAACCTACTACGCCGATGGCTCTGAGTTAACTTATCAGGAGAAAAATCATTTGGTCGCATTTTGTACTGACCTTGAGAATTACAATGCCTATTATCAAACTCCTCCACATTATGGTCAATATGTGCCACTAGTGCATGTGTTGAACCACGGTAACTTCCATGGAGATACCCTGGTAAGATTTTTTACTATTACGACATCCGTGCATCTTTTGCATACTTCTAAAATTGAACTATATTGCTAACTACGAAGTTATTACTATGTCTTTCACCAGAAAATCCCGATGGATTGTGTGCCTCATTTGATGTATCAGAATGGTCGCCTTGATGTTTTGAACATACAGCCAGGTCATTCTACGAGTCTCACCTGTCCATATCGGATTTCTAAAACCGGTGAACACATGGTAATCAAAGAATGGAAAAAAATGTATGGACAATCGTAAGGAGGTTCTTGGAAGCAAGATTGTGCGAAAGGCAAGAATTGGAGACATGATAATCTCCATTCTCCATAATGGAGAGTCAGGGGCTATCTTGTTTTATGCTATTTTACCTAGGAGAAGGTAGTAGGTCCTAGCTAATACTCATGATAATGTGCTAAGAACAACTAAGTAGGATTGGTTAGATGACTATGATGATGATTTGGTATCGAGTAGAAGTTGTATGATCGATGATGATGAGTATGACTTGTTAATATGATACCAATGATGAGTTATTTATTATTATGATCGATGATGCATGATGCTAAGTTGTTATATGAGCATGATGAGTTATTATATATATCAGTAGGTGAAATGAACATGGATTAGATTAAAGTGGAGGCAACATGTGGTGCACATCGAAAGTACTACTAATCCAAACTAGATCAAGTTTGGATTCGTAGTACTTTCGACATGCACCACATGTTGCCTCCACTTGAATCTACTCCACGTTCATTTCACCCACCATTATATATAATAACTAATCATGGACATAAAATCATATGATGAAAGTATTGTTTATAAAACCACAACGAAAATAAGCTGTATTTTTAAAAATACAGGAAAAGTTAGCAGCAGCGCTTTTCGGAAGAAGCGCTACTGCTACTTAGTACTATCAGTAGCGCTTACTGTAGGAAATCGCTACTACTAACTAGGTATAGCAGTAGTGCTTACTATAGAAGCGCTACTGCTAACTAGGTATAGCAGTAGCGCGTCCTTTCCAGCGCTACTGCTACTAGTTAGCTATAGCGCCTTAGTGGTAGCGCTTGCACAAGCGCTACTACTAGCTTAAAAACAAGTACTACTAGTAGGGTTTTCCCTAGTAGTGCCACCACGCCGTCATGCTGGTTGAGATCCCATCTACTTCTCCACCCTTGCTTGATGGATCAAGAAGGAGGAGACACCATCGAGCCGCACGTGTGTTGAACGCGGAGGTGTCGTCTGTTCGCTACTTCATCGGATTGGATCATGAAGAGTATGACTACATCAACCACGTAATATACGCTTCCGCTTAATGGTCTATGAGGGTACATGTACATACTCTCCCCTCTCGTTGCTATGATTCTCATAGATAGATCTTGGGTGATTTGTAGGATTTTATTTTGATTTTCATGGAACATTCCCCATCAAGTTTTAACTTAATGATCTTTAGTAGTTGCAGATGCTTTCTAGAGTTCCAATCATAAGTTCATATGATCCAAGTATGGAAAGTATGTTAGCTCATGCCTCTCCCCCATATAAAATTGCAATAATTATTACCGATCTTGTTATCCATTGCCTAGGAAAATCTTGCAAATCCTACCACCACTTTTCCACACTTGCTATACTAGCTTAATTGTTCTTTTATTAAAACAGCACCTAACTTTTATTTTCACATTCTTTATTATCTTGCAAACATATCCCACTACACCTACAAAGTACTTCTAGTTTTATTACTTGTTTCAAGGTAAAGCAAATGTTGGTGTGCGTAGAGTTGTATCAGTGGTCGATAGAACTTGAGAGAGTATTAAGTCTACCTTTAGCTCCTCGTTGGGTTCAACACTCTTACTTATGGAAAGAGGCTACAAACGATCCCCTATACTGGGTTATCAAGACCTTTTTCTGGCGCTGTTTTCGGGGAGCAATAGCGTAGGGGTGAATATTCTCGTGAGTGTGTGAGTGTGTGTGTTTGCTTTATCACTAAGTAGTTTCTATTTTATTTTTGAAGTTGTATTATATCTTTAGTTGTTGATACGGAACACGAAATACCAAACAATTAGTTGTACTAGCTACTCATGGAGATAGGGAACCTCCTAAAACCCTCGATACTGGTTATGCGGGAAACATTAAATACTACTTTGATAATCTTAATAAATCTTCATTAAACTTGATAATGGGATATACTTTGGATCATAGAGAATACTTTAGGGATTATCGCTTAACTAAAAAGGTGAAACACTTATAGGATCAAATTAAAATGTTGCATTAGTATGCTTGGAATTTGTGCGTAGTGTATTGTTGTACTTGTTTCCCTAAGATGGAGGCTCCACACTTCCCCTTTCAATGTGAATTAATGATAATGAAACCTTGGCTTCTTATGCTAATGGTTTATATGATTACTATGATGTGGAACAAACAGAAGAATTTTTTGCTTTTATGGGTGAATAAGAAATTGAATCTTTGTTTGAAAAGTATGAAGATTGTGATGATGCTCTTTACAGATCTGAAAATTATGCTATACTTAAACATTTCTATGAGAATTATAAATACAATGCCCATATTGAGGAATTTATTGAGAAAGTCTCCGCTATGCAGGAAGAGACTAATATTTTGCAGTAATCTATGAAAGAAGAATTTGCTAAAACCGTGAGCTCATTAGATGAAAAAGATGAAGAGGAGGGCAAAGAACAAACGAAGGAAGAGCGGATTAGCTACTTGTGCCCACTTTTTAATGAGTAACTCTTCAACTTATACATTGTTTAATTTCCCTTCGTGCTTGCCGAAGGATGAATGCTATGATCCCTTGGATTCGTTTGAAATATCCCTTTTTGATGAAATTGATGCTTGTTATGCTTGTGTCCATGATGCCATATGAATGATTCTTATGGAGATGAACTTGCTACAGTTCCTTATGTTAAGAATGAAATTGTTCCTATTGCACCCACACATGATAGTATATTATCGTCTTGAATTCTTCCAACTACACTATATCCGAGAAGTTTGTGCTTATTAAGGATTATATTGATGGGTTGTGTTTTACTATTGCACATGATGATTTTGATGGATATAATATGCAAGTGCATGCCACTCCTACTTGCAATTATTATGGGATAGGGACTACATCTCCACCTCTATATGTTTCCAATACGATAAAATTGCAAGAAACAACTTATGCTATGTATCGGCCTTTATTATGTGTGCATGAATTGTTCTTTTATGACATGCCAATGCATAGGAAGAGAGTTATAGTCCGTTGTTATGTGATATATGTTGCTTTGTGCTCACTACTAAATTATAAATCATTGTTGATTAAAATTGGCTTTGGTATACCTTTGGGATCCGGGTGGATCGATTACTTGAGCACTTTATGCCTAGCTTAATGGCTTTAAGAAAGAGCTTCCTGGGAGACAACCCAAAAGTTTTATAGAATCATTTTATTATGTTTTGTGTTGTTAAAAAGTTTAAAAACAAAAAAATATAGAGGGGAACCTAAAACATTCCAAAAAGAAAAGTGAAAGTGGGAAAGACGAACACCGTTGAAGTGGGGGACGTCCTTGAACTTTGTTCATGCCCATGGAAACTTTGTGAATATTTAATTATAGAAACTTTTCAAAAAAAATAATTATCCCCTTCTACAAATCCGTTGTATTATAAAAATAATGTGCCAAGATTTACCTTTAGGTGTTTAAATTGCTTGTTTGCTGTGCGTTGTGCAAAAACAGAAACTTTTGTTGAAGTGCTTGAATTTTGATAATTTACCGGAATGTGGTAAAATTATGAAATTTATACACAGTACTTCTATGCAAATTGTTTATCATGTAATAATTATTCAGAATTTTTTGAGTTACAGAAGTATATTTTCATCTGCATGTTTACAAATTGTCATGTTTTACAGACTGTCTTGTTTTCACAGATTGTTGTTATAGTTTCTTTATATGCTTATGTTTGAAATCTTGTTGAGCCCCACTGATTTGGGACCCATAAAATTGTGATAGCATATAGTGGGTAATGTTTCATTATAACTATAAAGTAATGTTACAATAGGACATCATCAGATTTGATGATTAAACAGTACTAGGAAAAAGTCTAGAAGTAGCGCGGGTCTAAGGGCTATCAGTAGTGCGGGGCACTGCACTACTGATACGGCGCTACCCCGCGCTACTGATACGGTGCTACAAAATGTCTCATCACACATAATGTAGTACTTCTTGAGGCATCGGTTCGTATCCCTCTCTCACACTAGCGTGAACCTAAACTAACTAGTGGCTGTCGCTCGGAAACTGTACACCTGGGCCTGACACTCTGGCCACTTGTCGTATACTCCTGGCATAGCACTTCTTCGCCATCGATGATCTATGCACTTGCATCGTCACATGAGTCGATGATGTGCAACATATATAGTTGAGCAATAGAAAGAGACAGACTTGGCAAAAATAGAAGCAACATATCATAAGCATAAATAACAAAGTTCATCATACCCAAAATTCCCTAACTAGAGTGATCTTCGCTAGTTGAGGAGGACGGTTTAATTACATCACAAATAAAGTTTCGTCATGCATAACTCAAAGTTTTGTCATAGAGAAAGTATGGACTAAACGGACACACTGTCATATATCGTCAACCACTCCAACATGTCGTGTCATCCATCCAAGTCAGGGAGATAGTTCCCGAGCTTAGTGAAAGGCTTCAGGTCGAGACGCTGAGCTGATACACGTGTTTGGACGTCTTCCCACGACATTTTCCCTTCTTCGTAGAACATCCCTATTTTTTCGATGACCTCCTTCATGATTATTTGGGCAAGTTCATGCTGGATATGATAGAACTCAGCTCGAAATCGATGATCCGAAATATCTCCTAGGTTCTTTGCCCATTGCAGAATTGTAATGCCCACGATGCGGCTATATCTCCCACGTGTCGAGGCATGATTTAGAGGCATAACCGCATTGTGGTTTTGTCACAAGAAGGGTCATCTTCACACAATCCCATGTAATGAACAAGAAAGGGATAAATAGAGTTGGCTTACAATCGCCGCTTCACACAAAGATCATATAGTTCATACATTCGTTCAGAGTACACACATAATCCGACTACGGACAAATCCAAATGAAAAGAAGATAACCTCAAATGATAGATCCCCAGTCGTCCCAACTGGCCTCCACTACTGATCATCAGGAAATGAAACATAGTAACGACCAAGGTCCTCGTTGAACTCCCACTTGAGTTCGATAGCATCACCTGCACTGGTATCATCGGCAACTGCAACTATTTTGGTAGTATCTGTGAGTCACGAGGATTCAGCAATCTCAAAACCCGCGAGATCAAGACTATTTAAGCTTATGGGTAGGATGTTGTAATGAGGTGGAATTGCAGCAAGCGCTAAGCAAATATGGTGGCTAACATACGCAAATAAGAGGAAGATGAGAAGCTACGCAATGGTCGTGAAGCTAGAAGTGATCAAGAAGTGATCCTAAAACTACTTACGTTCAAACATAACCCAAACCGTGTTCACTTCCCGGACTCCGCCAAAAAGAGACCATCACGGCTACACAGGTGGTTGATGCATTGTAATTAAGTCAAGTGTCAAGTTCTCTACAACCGGATATTAACAAATTCCCATCTGCCACATAACCGCGGGCACGGCTCTCGAAAGTTTATACCCTGCAGGGGTGTCCCAACTTAGCCCATCACAAGCTCTCACGATCAACGAAGGATATTCCTTCTCTAGGAAAGACCCGATATGTCTCGGAATCCCAATTACAAGACATTTCGACAATGGTAAAACAAGACCAACAAGACCGCCCGAATGTGCTGACAAATCCCGATAGGAGCTGCACATATCTCGTTCTCAGGGCACACTGGATAGGTCAAGCTACGAGTAAAACCAGCCCTCAAGTTTCCCCGAGGTGGCCCCGCAGGCTGCCCGTTTCGGACCAACACTCAGAGGAGCACTGGCCTCGGGGGGGTTAAACTAAAGATGACCCTCGGGCTCATGAAAACCCAAGGGACAGGTGACAGGTTGTTAGGCAAATGTAAAACCAAGGTTGGGCCTTGCTGGAGGAGTTATAATCGAAGCAAATTGTCAAGGGGTTCCCATAAACCCAACCGCGTAAGGAACGCAAAATCAAGGAACATAACACCGGTATGACGGAAACTAAGGCAGCAAGAGTGGAACAAAACACTAGGCATAAGGCCGAGCCTTCCACCCTTTACCAGGTATATAGATGCATTAATTAAAATAAGAGATATAGTGATATCCCAACATAAACATGTTCCAACAAGGAGCAATCTTCAACTTCACCTGCAACTAAAAATGTTGTAAGAGGGGTTGAGCAAAGCGGTAACATAGCAAAACAACGGTTTGCTAGGAAGGTGGGTTAGAGGCTTGACATGGCAATATGGGAGGCATGATATAACAAGGGGTAGGTAGTGCGACATAGGGATATAACGAACAACTAGCAAGCAAAGATAGAAGTGATATCGAGGGTAATGGTCATCTTTCCTGAAATCCCGATAGGAAGAAGAATGAGTCCATGAAGAAGACAAACGGACGTAGTCAAACAAATCCTCACAACTCCGGAACAAAACCAAAGCTATCGAGAAGAAGCACAACCGGAAAGAAGCAAACAACACGGTAAACCATCAAGCATAATCATGGCATGATGCACAAACAAGTATGATGCATGTCCGGTTTAAATAATGAACAGCATGGCAAAGTGCACAAACAATACTACAAATTAAGTGGAGCCCAATATGCAACGAGTTGCATATTGACGACACACCACATCAATTATTTAGTTCTTTCGCGTTTATGTACCACAACAATATTAAATGTTATTAAACATGGCAAGGGGTGAAGCATATGAAAACTACCTATCTAGCCAAGTTTAAACGAGGCCGGAACAACAAACAACAATTCCGGAAAATCCCCATGTCATTTAGCAATTTTAAAGCAAACAACAAATTTAAACATTTTAAATGTTGTTATCATGATGCGGATGACATTTGCAAGTTTTATGCAATTTTATGTAAATGTTGACATGAGCATGTTATGAAGCATTTGTCAACATGGCGGAACGAAAGGGGTTCCATGGCAAGGACAACGAAAATGGTGCCACGGCAACATTCCGATGATCCGATAACTCATTGAGATACCGGTGCAAAAGAGCAAGTGTGCGGATGTGCGGAACATGCAAAAGATGGGTGGGTGATCCCGGTTACCGGGTTCCCACGGGTCGACGGCATGGCAAACGAGGAGGAACGTGCAATGACTACACGGACACGATGCAAAAACGAGCATCTCATACAACACACATGCATTTATTCGCGGGCTCGTCTCGGGGTTATACCTTTGAAGCGTGCATTTCGGGGCGGTTCAAAATCGTCGAGGGAAGTAGTCATTCACGGGTCGTCGTGGGAAGTAGTGGTACACACGAAGGTAGTCGAACTTGACGGTTCCATTACACGGGTCTTCGGCGACGGTAGTGGTACACAGGTCGAAGAGGAACTTGGCGTATCCACGTGTAGGGGTATGCTACGTCTTGAACTTGCGTTGGTTTTCCTTGAAGAGGAAAGGGTGATGCAGCAAAGTAGCATAAGTATTTCCCTCAGTTTTTGAGAACCAAGGTATCAATCCAGTAGGAGGCTCCTCAAAAGTCCCTCGCACCTACACAAACAAACAACACTACAAGAAATATGTCAACTAGTAACCTTTTGTTTCATACCTTGGAAGAATTGGTCATAGATTTATGACCATTTGAGACCAATTGGTCAAAAGCTGTTAGGGGGGCTCCAAACCCTAAACCATTGCGACCATTTTGGTCAGAAAGGTCGTAATTTCCTTACGTGAAATGGTCATAAAGCAAACAGTGCTGGTCCGCTGCCTTATTTCTAGTTGTTAACGACCAATATAGATGGTCATAGCCTTGTAGATTGTGGTGGGTTGTGATGACTAGGCGCCATCTCATCAGTTTTGCCTATGTGTCATGTCCATGTGTCAATTTTTGCCCTAGGTTGTGAAGCAACCTATATTTCTGTTATTCCAAAAATTCCCAAAAAATTCTCATAAATTGTTTGGATCATATCTTCATCAAATATGTCAAAAACATTCCTTGCCTAGTTCAGAAATAACTCAACAATATTCATTTTCCTATTCTGTTCAGAGCAGCACTTTGTGAAGGAAGTACCACTTTGGCATGTCCAAATGGTATCCTTTTTCTACAGTGCTTTCCTATGCCCAAATAACCATCCTTCACCAAATGCCAGCTCAATCCATTCATTATTTTGAGCCTAGCTTCAACATTCGTATTTATGTCAAGTGTGGTACTTTGCAAAGCAAGTACCACCTAGGGTCCTCCTTTTGAGCTGAAAATTTGTGAAGACGATCTTCTTAGTAACTGATCATCCTCAGCCAAAGCTCACGCACATTAGCCATATGCATTTCCCGTACCGCTAATCAAACACTTGGCTGCTTATTCATGTATGAGCATCGATGGGTCTCCTCGTGAGAATCTTATGTTGTTATTTTCTTCCTAACACCTACCTGGGGAGTGCCCAACCCACTAGACATGCCTAGGCCTCCCAGAACACATGGCAACGCCACGGTCACGCGGCGGGCATGCTAGTTTACGCGCTCTAGAGTTGGAGCCCTTGGCCATCGTCCAAACCTCGACGTATCGCTACCAAACCATGTATTTATGATTAACTAGGTACTTATGTACCTAGAAATGATTTTTGGCAAAAATAAATAGCAAACTATGAGGCAGCTGCAGTTCAAATTTGACCCGCTTCCTGCTGAATCGGCGGGAATTTGTCTTTCACCAGAGGTGGATCAAAACTTTTGACACCCAACCATTTTGTCCATTGTGCATTATATATGGACTAGTATTTTATAAAATTGATTAGGTCCAATTTTGCAACAAATATATGGTAGGTCCTTCACAAAAAAACTCATTTTGAGCACTCGGAAAAATGGAAAATGAATTTTTCGTGCAAACAAAATGAAAACTTCCTTAGGCAACATTGTTTGTCATTCCAATATGCACCCTTGTGCACGATATGAGGTCATTTGAACAAACTATGCCATGAATGTAGCCATAAGATTGATCATTTGGCTTGATAGCCATGAATCTTCACTCATGATAGCTCATTTCTGAGAACACTATTTAAAAATAATTACCGTATTACAATTTTATTATTTTTCTTGGAAACTTGGTCATATATAATGACACAATGCGAAGGTTTTCCAATTTTTTGATTTTTTTTTGAATTTTTTAGGCCCATTTCAAAATGCGGTCAAAACGACGGGAATGGCCGTTCCTAGCTAGTGGTTGAATCTTATAAATTTTTTGGTGTTTCTATGATTAAATAGATACGTATGTACCTAGAAATAATTTTTTGAAAAAATAAATAGTAAACTATGAGGTAGCTGCAGTTCAAATTTGACCCGCTTCCACCTGAATCGGCGGAAATTTGTCTTTTTCACCAGAGGTGGATCAAAACTTTTTACACCCAACCATTTGGTCAATTGTGCATTAAATATGGCCTAGTATTTTAGAAAAATGATTCGGTGCAATTTTGCAATAATTATTTGGTAGGTTCTTCACAAAAAAACGTCATTTGGGGCACTCAAAAAATGGAAAATGGATCTTTTGTGCAATGAAAGTGAAAACTTCCCAACTCAACATTGTTTGGAATTCCAAGATGCACCCTTGTGCACAATATGAGATCATTTAAACAAACTATGCCATGAATGTGGCCATAAGATTGATCAGTTGGCTTGAAAGCCATGAATCTTCACGCATGATAGCTCATTTCCGAGAACACTTTTTTTAAATAATTTCTGTATTACAAGTTTATTATTTTTCCTGGAAACTTGGTCATATATAATGACACAATGCGAAGGTTTTCCAATTTTTTGTTTTTTTGAATTTTTTATGCCCGTTTCAAAATGCGGTCAAAACGGCGGGAATGACCGTTCCTATCTAATAGTTGAATCTTGGAATTCTTTTGGTGTTTCTCTGATTAAATAGATACTTATGTACCTAGAAATGATTTTTTGAAAAAAGAAAGAGCAAACTATGAGGTAGCTGCAGTTCAAATTTGACACGCTTCCAACTGAATCGGCGGAAATTTGTCTTTTTCACTAGAGGTGGATCAAAACTTTTTACACCCAACCATTTGGTCAGTTGTGCATTAAATATGGCCTAGTATTTTAGAAAAATGATTTGGTGCAATTTTGCAATAATTATTTGGTGGGTTCTTCACAGAAAAACCTCATTTTGGGCACTCAAAGAATAAAAAATGAATTTTCCGTGCAAAGAAAATGAAAACTCTCTTAGACAACATTGTTTGGAATTCCAAGATGCACCTCGTGCAAATATTTGATAGCTTCTTCACAAAAAAATCATTTTGGACACTCAAAACATAAAAATTAGAATGCTGACATGATTTTGCACTTTATTTTTATTTGACCACGACCAATTTTGAATGGTCATAACGTCCAATACTAAATGGTCATAACATTATACACGCGTACTGCGTTCTGATTGGGCCATAACCATCTCACGCGGATCATGCATCAAGCACCGTTGGATGCTCGTGGATCCAACAGTAGCCCTCGTCCCCCCACCCTCTCACCCACCTAGCCCTAACACTTCTAAAAAAACCTAGCCCTAACACAACCCCCCACGCCCCGACTTCCCCACCGCAACCTTCTCCACCTTCTCTCCCTCTCTCCCTTCTGGATCCACCGCCGCCGCACACCACTCCTCCTTCTGGATCCCCTGCCGCTGTCCCCAACCTCACTCCCTCCCACCGCCACCGCCGTCCCTCGTCTTCTCCCCCAACCTCGATCGCCGACAACCCCTCCCCTCCCCTTCTCTCCCACGGCCGCGGTCGGATCCGCGCTCGTCCCTTCTAGATCACAACCGCCACCACCTCCCTTCCAGATCGAGGCTGCCACCTCCCTTCGGCGGAGCTCCCCTCCATCCATGGCCTCCCCATCCGCTCCCCAGATCCATCTCGATCCGCCTCCCCCTCGACTCGAGCCGCCTCCACCCACAACCTCCTGCCTCCTCCCTCTCACTCCTCCGCCCGCCCGCACGCGCCCAACCGTCCTCTCCCCCGCGACGAGTGCCACGCCAAGGAGCGAGGAGGGCAGCCAGGCAGCCAGAATGCCCGCGCAGAAGCACCCGCACACGTCGCTCGACGCGGACGATGGCCACGTCCAGGAGGAGGAGGCTGCCGCTGTCGCCGGGGCCGCCAGCTCCGGCACAGAGGGCGGCGGCGATGCGCCCAAAGGGCGGCCAAGAGGTGGACGACCTCCAATACCCATCTCCACCCCACCAGCCATGGCGTGGCCCCCCACCTTTGGTAAGCACCCCCTCCCCCTGACCCAGCCTCCTACCCCGCACTGGCCCTAACCCCGTCCCCTTTCCTCCCCCTTGCAGCTGCAGGCCAGCAGCAGCGCCGGCTCCTCAAGGCGGCGGCCGACAGCGACCTCGGCTGCTTCAAGAGTACGCCCGCGCCTCCCTCTCCCCGTGCTACAAATTGAAATCGGTGCCTCACAAGCGGTACAATCAGTAGGATGAAATAGACTGCACGGATGCTTTATTTTTGATGCATCAATCATAGCGCCACATGTGTGTTCTCTTCATTTTAGGGGAAATCGGTAACAAACCCACCTGCAGGGGTTTCTGAATACCCACATGATAGCTCAACCCTTATGTTCAGACACCAGCCAGTGTTAATGTGGTTTCTGAATACCCACATGACAGTTTTATTAGTATGTAGTTTGAACTAGCATGTGTCAAGTTTTATTATTATGTACTGGAGCAGTAGTTTGCTCATACCAGGGTACTCTGGTAATGTGGTTTCTGGTAATGCATTTTGCTCATATTTATTAAAAAAAATGGTAATGCATTTTGTTCATACCAGGGTACTTGATTTAGTCGGTTGTGAATGCTAATAGACCATGATAACTTGTATATTGGACCTGCCCCCTCTCTCTGTTTGACTCGCTCAATCTCTCTCTATCTTTCTACATGCGCCGCCGGATTCGAGGGTGGAGCCCGAGCCTCCACTCAAGCATGGATCAGACGTGCAGGAGATGGAGCTCCGCATGGATCATGACATGGTCGTCATGGGGCCCTGGATCATCAAGTCCGCAGGCGGCGGCGGGGGCGGTGCAGTGCCAGCTGCTGGACATAGTTCACCCTGGGTTGGTGCTGATGCACAAGGTTAGGAGGCGTTCTGGCCTGACTGATCTATTCTGGAGTGTTGCGCTTAGGCAACTTGGCTTAGATGGTTGCGATGTGATGCTCATTTTGGGGTGTTTTGCAGGTGAATTTTGGGGTGGCCCACCGTTTTGACCGCATTTTGGGGTGGGTTCTATGTCAGCCCCGAGGCAAAGCTGCTGTTTGTCATCTGTATCCGTGGGTAAGGCATCACTTGCCACTTGATCATTGCTATCTACATTGATTTAGGTTTGTGTGCACATGTTTTGATGCTAATTTTTTGAAATGTTTACTACAGTATCAATGCTATGCACCCAAAGACCAAGAAGATCTTGCAAATTTTGCGTTTGAGGCAGCTGGGTTGATCAATTATTTGGTCCTGTGAATGCACATGTTTCTTGATACATCTACTTCTGAAAATGATTACTGATGCTCACTGCTAAAATTTACTTCTACAGATTTTTAATGATGATACGGCGTCTCCGACCTTGACATCCAAAAGGAGGAGCGGCGACAATTACATACCCAACCATGGGTATTCATGGTTGAGCCTCCCTCCACCTCTCTCATGTTCCGAGATTTTGCTGCTGCTCTAAGTTCACATTCATGCTTGATTGAATCTAGTGAGATGCTCAGTGCTACTACAGGGGCCGGCCATTTGATATTTGGTTGGGGAATCAACCTGCTTTGCTAGGCCATATTGCATCGATCCAGCAGTTGTACTGATCTAGCTCGTAGTTAAGTAGGGAGGGACTGACTCAAATAATCTATCCACATCATTTGAAAGTTTCCAATCCATACTCCAGTTTTACTAAATTCCAGTTTATTTGAACTTTTTTCAGTGAGGGTAGTACTTATCTTACTTGAGAGCTTAGGCTTGCGAGCTTAGGTCTTATGTTTAGATGTGTGGCTCCCTAGTGTGTAGATGCGTGTGCCCTCGTTAGTTTGCACTTGAGGCTCCTGGTGCTTGCCCATTCCTCTGTAGGTCTGCTTTACCTGTACTGGTCTTGTGTTTGTAATGTTTGATTCTGCTCCGTCATCGATCTGTAGGCCTACTTGACAGCCATAAAGTTGCATTATTTAGCTACTGGTAGGGTAGGATATACCCAAATGTGGTCAGTATAGGAACCAGGGTCCCCTAATTGCTAGCAAAACTTGTGTAATGAGATCTTGTTACCTTCTACTAATGTTTAGTCTTGTTTTTTTAGTACTTCTGTATTGGTATTCAGAAATAAAATTCATATGTTTCTATATATGTTCTTTTAGATAAGTATGTCAATACACAACTGAATGAAGGTTGATTGACGTCGTGGCTGTAGCTGGTTTTGGATTAGCATGCATGTTTACATTCAGTACTGCCAGCACTGGCCATTAATAGCACTTGCTATTGTGGTTCACCTGTTATATTAGGAAATGCAGCTGGTCTTGAGATGCGTGCTTCCCTTGTCTTTCCCGTATCAAAATCATGTCTATGAATTGGTGTTCTTGAAAACCAAGGAATGCTTCTATTCCTTGTTGGTGTTCTTCTTATTCTGCTATAAGATGAACCAGCTCGTTATTTGTTTGGTGGTTTGGTTTGCATACATGTTCTTTTTCTGCAGAAATATGTTGTGGTTCCTTACAGAATAAATAAGTAACCATTATAGATAATCTTGTAAATGTAAAATTCTTGGAATTATTGTTTTCCTGCTGTATAATTACCTATATATTATTTTGCTGATGTTGTAAGTTAATGATGACAACCAGGGCATCCACCGCCACGACGACGCTCCGCACATGGTCCAACTCGGCTACAACCTCCTCTACACGTACAGCGGCTGAGGTTGTCTGCGGCATCAAGTACAGCCAGCCCATCTCCTACCTCTAGCTCCCTCTTTTGTTCTATTGTAGAAGTACCTTGCTCTGTTCCAATGCATCATTTTTTTTTTCATAAAATGCTCTTGTGAACTGGATTCATACATGAGTTGGCTACTTTTCCTCAAGTTATTTGTGCATTTATAAACCTATTTGAACTTTTCTAGTTCTGGAATGTATCCATGCATAGATGTTTTACACAGATAGTTTTGGAATGTGTTTTTTTGTTAGCTTATGACAAGTTCCAGTTCCAGTTTTGTTGTTAACCTCTACAATCCATGTCAGCATATAATAATTATATGAATGAATCCATTGAGTATCTGAAACTAGATGTTTTGTTGCTCATAGTAATTAAAAAGAGCGGTCAGTTTCTCATCACACACTGTTATTATCACTTCATGGCTTTATCTATTGTGTCAGGCTGTTGTAGGTGCTGAACTGTGATCATGTTTTATGGCCCACATGCGTGCTACGTGTTGGCCGACTTGGCATGACGTGCATGAAAACTTCATGGCATTCATATTGAATAGCACTTCTTAATTTTCATGCAGAATTGCTCTAGCTCTTCTTAATTTTCATGCATGTTGCTTTCCGGACTTAATCTTACTAAATAGCACCCCATCACTTGCTGTTGTTGTTATTCACTATATCCTCGCTGTTCTGTTTTCTTGTTGGCAGATATTTTGCCTAAATTCAAGACGAAAGAAGATGTTCAAAGAAGCGCCAAGACATTTTTGTATAGCAAGTTATGTAATAATAGCTGGGTTATTTGGCCATTGTGAACTCCAGAATTTCATGTATCTTCTCTCTGTTTTTGAATGAAATGTTGTATGTGTGTTGATGTAACAGATTGTTGCTTCTTGTTATTTGAGGTATTACACTTGTTTTCTGTCTATTTTGATTTAAATGTTGGTTTTTTAATTATTGGCATATTGAAATCTGAGGAACATGACCATGACAGCAAGGACCTACAAACCAGAATCAGAAATTTGGGACCCACATATCAGAACCTGACAATTGGGACCCATTTGAAAAAAGAAAAAACAGGCCACAACCCAAAAATAAAAAGGCTGAATTATAGGCCGAATTATAGCTGGGCCAGCCCATGTAGCTAGCAAAAATAAATAGGAAAAATAAATAGGAAAAATAAATATTAAAAAGGCCGAATTAATGGGCTCGGCCCATATAAACACCGAATTGGACCGGGCTGAATCTTGTGCCACATTAGCTTCCCATGCTGGATGCCTACGTGGCCTGGGGAGGTTGCTAGTGACCAAATGAAACAGTAGGCATATTTTGGTCGTAAACGTCTACGACCTTCTCACAGAGAAGGTCAAAAATGTCAGTTTATGACCGTCATCTTTTGACCTTCTGGTTTTGGTCACAAAAAGGTCACAAATGGAAAACTATGACCATTCAGTGACCAATAGTGGTGGTCACAAGTTGACATATTTCTTGTAGTGCAAGGACCTCGCAACCAACACAATAAAGGGGTTGTCAATCCCTTCACGGCCACTTGCAAAAGTGAGATCTGATAGAGATAATATGATAAGATAAATATCTTTATGATATAGATTGGAAAGTAAAAGATGCAAATAAAAGTAGATGAAAACTTATATGATAAAAGATAGACCCGGGGGCCATAGGTTTCACTAGTGGCTTCTCTCAAAATAGCATAACTATTACGGTGGGTGAATAAAATTACTGCCGAGCAATTGATAGAAAAGCGCAAAGTTATGAGATTATCTATGCATGATCATGTATATAGGCATCACGTCCGTGACAAATAGACCGAAATGATTCTGCATCTACTACTATTACTCCACACATCGACCGACTCCTGCCTGCATCTAGAGTATTAAGTTCATGAAGAAAAGAGTAACGCTTTAAGAAAGATGACATGATGTAGAGGGATAAACTCATGCAATATGACATAAACCCCATCTTTTTATCCTCGATGGCAACAATACAATAGGTGCCTTGCTGCCCCTGTTGTCACTGGGAAAGGACACCGCAAGATTGAACCCAAAGATAAGCACTTCTCCCATTGCAAAGAGACTTGCAAAGATGACATAAATCTAGTAGGCCAAACCAAACTGATAATTTGAAGAGACTTGCAAAGATAACTTAATCACACATAAAAGAATTCAGAGGAGATTCAAATATTTCTCATAGATAAGCTTGATCATAAACCCACAATTCATCGGATCTCGACAAACACACCGCAAAAAGAGTTAGACCGAATAGATCTCCAAGAAGATCGAGGAGGACTTGGTATTGAGATTCAAAGAGAGAGAAGAAGCCATATAGCTAATAACTATGGACCCAAAGGTCTGTGGTAAACTACTCACAACTCATCGAAGAGGCCTTGGAGATTTCCCACAAAAAAAGAAGAGGCCTTGGAGATGATGTAGAGGCCCTCCATGGTCGATTCCCCCTCTGGCGAAGCGCTGGCGAAGGCTCCAAGATGGGATCTCGCGGATACAAAAGGTTGCGGTGGTGGAAATAGTTTTTTGTGGTGCTCCTGGATGTTTTCGGGGTACGTCGACATATATAGGAGGAAGAAGTAGGTCGGTGGAAACTCGAGGGGCCCACGAGGGTGGGGGCGCGCCCACCGCCAGGGGGCGCGGCGGGCACCCTCGTGGACGCCTCGTTCATTGCTTGACGTCCACTCCAAATTCCGTGGATTGCGTTTGTTCCAAAAAGATCGCTCCCGAAGGTTTCATTCTGTTTGGACTCCGTTTGATATTCCTTTTCTTCGAAACACTGAAATAGGCAAAAAAAACAGCAATTTGGGTTGGGCCTCCGGTTAGTAGGTTAGTCCCAAAAATGAGATAAAAGTGTAAAGTAAAGCCCATAAACATCCAAAACGGGTAATATAATAGCATGGAACAATCAAAAATTATAGATACGTTGGAGATGTATCAAGCATCCCCAAGCTTAATTCCTGCTCGTCCTCGAGTAGGTAAATGATAAAAACAGAATTTTTGATGTGGAATGCTACCTAGCATAATTCTCAATGTAATTTTTTTTATTGTGGCATGAATGTTTAGATCCAAATGATTCAAAATAAAAGTTCATATTGACATAAGAAATAGTAATACTTCAAGCATACTAACTAAGCAATCATGTCTTCTCAAAATAGCATGGCTAAAGAAAGTTTATCCCTACAAAATTATATAGTTTGGTCATGCTCCATTTTCGTCACACAAGAATGCTCTCATCTTGCACACCCCCGATGGCAAGCCAAGCAATTGTTTCATACTTTAGTAATCTCAAACTTTTCTCAACTTTCACACAATACATGAGCGTGAGCTATGGATATAGCACTATGAGTGGAATAGAATATGATGATGGAGGTTGTGTGGAGAGGACAAAAAAGAGGAGAAAGTCTCACGTTGACGAGGCTAATCAACGGGCTATGGAGATGCCCATCAATTGATGTCAACATGAGTAGGGATTACCAGGCAACGGATGCACTAGAGCTATAAATGTGTGAAAGCTCAACAAAAGAAACTAGTGGGTGTGCATCCAACTTGCTTGCTCATGAATACCTAGGGAATTTTGAGGAAGCCCATCGTAGGAATATACAAGCCAAGTTCTATAATGAAAAATTCCCACTAGTATATGAAAGTGACAACAAATGAGACTCTCTATATGAAGAACATGGTGCTACTTTGAAGCACAAGTGTGGAAAAAGATAGTAGCATTGTCCCCCTTTTTTTGGGGGCCTTTTTTTTATTTGGCCTTTGTCTTTTTGGGGGGGGGGGGGACAATGCTCTAATAATGATGATCATCACACTTCTATTTATTTACAACTCATGAGTTACAACTCAAAACTAGAACAATATATGACTCTATATGAATGCCTCCGGCGGAGTACCGGGATGGGCAATGAATCAAGAGTGACATGTATAAAAAATTATGCATGGTGGCTTTGCCACAAATACGATGTCAACTACATGATCATGCAAGGCAATATGACAATGATGATGCGTGTCATGATGAATGGAACGGTGGAAAGTTGCATGGCAATATATCTCGTAATGGCTATGGAAATGCCATAATAGGTAGGTATGGTGGCTGTTTTGAGGAAGATATAAGGAGGTTTATGTGTGATAGAGCGTATCGTATCACGGGGTTTGGGTGCACCGGCGAAGTTTGCACCAACTATCAAGGTGAGAAAGGGCAATGCATGGTACCGAAGAGGCTAGCAATGATGGAAAGGTAAAAGTGCGTATAATCCATGGACTCAACATTAGTCATAAAGAACTCATATACTTATTGCAAAAATCTACAAGTCATCAAAAACCAAGCACTACGCGCATGCTCCTAGGGGGATAGATTGGTAGGAAAAGACCATCGCTCATCCCCGACCGCCACTCATAAGGTTAACAATCTAAGAACACCTCATGTTTCAAATTTGTTACACAACGTTTACCATACGTGCATGCTACGGGACTTGCCAACTTCAACACAAGCATTCTTTAAATTCGCAATTACCCAACTAGCATGACTCTAATATCACCACCTCCATATCTCGAAATAATTATCAAGTATCAAATTGATCATAGCATCCAATTCACTTCCTATGATAGTTTTTATTATACCCAACTTGGATGCCCATCATTCTAGGACCAATTTTATAATTGAAGAAAATACCATGCTGTTCTAAGAGACTCTCAAAATAATATAAGTGAAGCATGAGGGGTCAACAATTTCTACAAAATCAAGCCACCGCCGTGCTCTAAAAAGTATAAGTGAAGCACTAGACCAAAAACTATCTAGCTCAAAAGATATAAGTGAAGCACACAAAGTATTCTAATAAATTCCAAATCATGTGGGTTTTTTACAAAAAGGTGTGTACAACAAGGATGATTGTGGTAAACTAAAAAGAAAAGACTAATATCATACAGGACGCTCCAAGCAAAACACATATCATGTGGTGAATAAAAATATAGCTCCAAGTAAAGTTACCGATAGACGAAGCCGAAAGAGGGGATGCCTTCCGGGGCATCCCCAAGCTTAGGCTTTTTGTTATCCTTGAATATCTTGGGGTTCCATGGGCATCCCCAAGCTTAGGATCTTCCCACTCCTTATTCCATAGTCCATCAAATCTTTACCCAAAACTTGAAAACTTCACAACACAAAACTCAATAGGAAATCTCATAAGCTTCGTTAGTGCAAGAAAGAAAAAACACCACATAAGGTACTGTAATGAACTCATTATTTATTTATATTGGTGTTAAACCTACTGTATTCCAACTTCACTATGATTCATACCCCCCAATACTAGCCATAGATGCATCAAAATAAGCAAACAACACACGAAAAATAGAATCTGTCAAAAACAGAACAGTCTGTAGCAATCTGTAACTCTCGAATACTTCTGGAACTCTAAAACTCTTACCAAAATAGGAAGTCCTGTGAAATTTTTCTATTGATCTACAGCAACAAGAATCAATGCAAAAGCACGTTTCTGTGAATTACTAAAATTATTTTCATGCACGCAAAGTTTCTTTTTTTCAGCAGAATCAAATTAACTATCACCGTAGGTTATCCTATAGGTTCTACTTGGCACAAACACTAATTAAAACATAAAACACATCTAAACAGAAGCTGGAAGAAATGTTTATTACTAAACAGAAGCAAAAAGCAAAAACTGAAATAAAATTGGGTTGCCCCCCAACAAGCGCTATCGTTTGACGCCCCTAGCTAGGCATAAAAGCGAGGATTGATGTAAGTAGTGCCGTCTTTAGTTTTTCAGTTTTTTAGCGGGGTCATACTCAAATCCGGGAGGTTCTTTACATTTCCCTTCATACTCGAAAATTTTAGATCTAAAGAATCCAACCGCTTATTGCAAAGGGTAATCAACATATTCATACAGTGGAGATTTCCGCTAACACCTTTAAGAGGTTCAAGAGACTTTTGTAAGATTTTTGTTACTTTGCAAATCTTTTCAAAAATGTATGTCTCTTCTTGGGTAGGATGTGGCCCCCCTTTTTGAGGTAGTGTTCCCACTATTCCCGTTATGATTTCATGTGCAATACCGGGATCAATTTCAATAAAATTTCCTTTGGCAATGCAATCCAAGAGTTGTCTATGGGACATATTTAGCCCAACATAAAAATTGCAAAGTAAAATTATAAAATTCACCTCTAGGGTGCAATTACGATAGGATTCCATCATCCTATACCAAGCATCTTTTAAGTTTTCTCCTTGCCTTTGCTTGAAGTGAAGAACTTCAAACTCGGGGGACATAGGAGCAGATAAGGGACTAGCCATAGCGACGAGCACACAAAACACAAGTGAAAGAGAGAGGCGAACGGGAAAGAGAGGGTGAATAAAATGGCAAGGGTGAAGTGGGGGAGAGGAAAACGAGAGGCAAATGGCAAATAATGTAATG
This sequence comes from Triticum timopheevii, assembly GCA_963921465.1. Taxonomy (NCBI): domain Eukaryota; kingdom Viridiplantae; phylum Streptophyta; class Magnoliopsida; order Poales; family Poaceae; genus Triticum; species Triticum timopheevii. The sequence continues at coordinate 129,920,776 of OY997271.1, read as the reverse complement.
CGAGGGAGATGAGTTTGTGATGGGTACTTGGTACTTGTGTGCGGATGTGTAGAACATGCAAAAGATGGTGGGGTGATCCCGGTTACCGGGTTCCCACGGATCGACGGCATGGCAAACGAGGAGGAACGTGCAATGACTACACGGACATGATGCAAACACGAGCATCTCATACAACACACATGCATTCGTTCGCGGGCTCGTCTATGGGTTATACCTTCGAAGCGTGCATTTCGGGGCGGTTCAAAATCGTCGAGGGAAGTAGTCGTTCACGGGTCGTCGTGGGAAGTAGTGGTACACACGAAGGTAGTCGAACTTGATGGTTCCGTTACACGGGTCTTCAGCGACGGTAGTGGTACACGGGTCGAAGAAGAACTTGGCGTATCCACGTGTAGGGGTATGCTACGTCTTGAGCTTGCGTTGGTTTTCCTTGAAGAGGAAAGGGTGATGCAGCAAAGTAGCTGAAGTATTTCCCTCAATTTTTGAGAACCAAGGTATCAATCTAGTAGGAGGCTCCTCAAAAGTCCCTCGCACATACACAAACAAACAAGGACCTCGCAACCAATGCAATAAAGGGGTTGCCAATCCCTTCACAGCCACTTGCGAAAGTGAGATCTGATAGAGATAATATGATAAGATAAATATTTTTATGATATAGATTGGAAAGTAAAAGATGCAAATAAAAGTAGATGAAAACTTATATGATAAAAGATAGACCCGGGGGCCATAGGTTTCACTAGTGGCTTCTCTCAAAATAGCATAAGTATTACAGTGGGTGAACAAATTATTGCCGAGCAATTGATAGAAAAGCGCATAGTTATGAGATTATCTAGGCATGATCATGTATATAGGCATCACGTCTGTGACAAGTAGACCGAAATGATTCTACATCTACTACTATTGCTCCACACATCGACCAAATCCTGCCTGCATCTAGAGTATCAAGTTCATGAAGAACATAGTAACGCATTAAGAAAGATGACATGATGTAGAGGGATAAACTCATGCAATATGACATAAACCCCATCTTTTTATCCTCGATGGAAACAATACAATACGTGCCTTGCTTCCCCTACTATCACTGGGAAAGGACACCGCAAGATTGAACCCAAAGCTAAGCACTTCTCCCATTGCAAGAAAGATCAATCTAGTAGGCCAAACCAAACTGATAATTCGAAGAGACTTGCAAAGATAACTTAATCACACATAAAATAATTCAAAGGAGATTCAAATATTTCTCATAGATAAACTTGATCATAAACCCACAATTCATCGGATCTTGACAAACACACCACAAAAAGAGTTACACCGAATAGATCTCTGTCGGGGCCGATGGCTGACTCACGAGCACCTATGGGACCACAGCGGACCGGAGCCCCTTTCTTGGTTCGGCAGGGGGGCGGAGGGCGCACGAAGAGCAGATCGAGGCGAGAGTGCGCGGGGGATTTTTACCCAGCTTCGGAGCTCTCCGGAGAGATGAAACTCCTACTGCTGCTTTGTGTTTGTATTCTGTTCTTGCTCGAGAGAGCGGGTGTGGCGTGGCTGCGGGACCAAAACTCCGAACCCCTTCTACGTGCGCATGGGCCTCCTTTTTATAGGCTAAAGGGGTCACCGACAGGTGGCAGCGTAGAAAGAGGGGTAGAAAGGTAAAAACGCGGGTTGGTACAACTGCTACCAACAGTGTCCCCTACCTAACTCTGACGGCAGGGGACAAGGGCATTTAATGCCCATCCGGTCGCCCCAATAGTGCAAGGAAATGACCGTTAGGGGCGCCACCGATCGCCACGATGGCCTCCTTGTCTGCTTCGCTTGCCAACTCGCACCGCCATGCTGTACAGCTACCCGCCACGTGCACCAGGAGCGATCTTGTGGTGACACGTCGTCGGATGCGCTGGAGCGCGGGCGCAGAGTGGCAGCCTTGCCGCGGCAAGCGCCTTGCCGCGGCCCTTATCTTGTCACACCAGCAAGCTTGCCGCTCGCCGGACCTTGCCGGGATGCGCGGGGCGTCGCGGCAGGTTTTCTTGGAATGCCTTGAGTGGCCTTCCCGGCAAGCTCCTCTTGCCGGGGTCTTGTCTTCTTCCCGGCCAGCTTCTCTTGCCGGGGCCTTGGTTGGCCTTCCCGGCAGCTCCTTTTGCCAGGGCCTTGGTTGGCCTTCCCGGCAAGCTCCTCTTGCCGGGGCTTTAGCTTGAGTACTCTGTTCTCGAATGGCATCAAAGTAGCCGCTGAGGATCTTGGCGGACGCCCGGCAAGCCCTGCCGCGGGTCGCTGTGACTGCCCGTGCACAAGCTCGGGATACTAAGGTACCCCTACTTTAGTACACCGACAGGAGCCCCTAGGCCTGGGCCATACACGGTGCCGAGCGCTGTTGGGCCAGGCCCAAAACAGTGCACGGGCACGCGCGGCCTAGGTCACACCGCATATCTCTCCGCTTCCACCGCGCACGCCCATAACGGCACGCGTCAAACGCGGCATCGTGGGTGACGTGGGCGGCGTGTGCGGGGCTGAGCCTCATGAGTATGCGTCAAGACATGATGAAGGGGACGGCTTGCGCCCCCTACCTAAACGGAGGTAGGCGTGGGGGCGTGGTGCATTTACTGGACGGGGCCAGTGCGCGGCTTTCGAGACGTCCAATCCCACGATCACGGGGTGGGGGCGAGGCCGCCTCACTCGTCCCCTCGGCTCTGCATCCTCGCCACGCGGCTCCCATGCGCTTGGGGTCATGGACGGTGGGAGTGGGAATCTGGGCCGCCGCGAGCAGAGGCAGCGGGTCGGTCCCGATTCCCTGCTCTTCCCGTGCCTTGATTCGCTGAGCGGGGCGGCCGGGCCCCCACCCTGCTCCTTTATAAAGAGCAGGAGGGGGGGCACAGAAGCCCGCACTCTCTCATCTCCTCCTTTCTTCAGCTTCTGCTCTCCTTTCTCCCATTCGCCATGGAGAAAGGGAACCCTGGCCCTTCATCAGTGGCGGCGAGGGTCGCCGCCAGACAGCGCACCTCTCCCACTCTCGCGCCCTTGGCGGGAGAGCCAGCCATAAGGGGAAGAGGGAGGGGGCGAGGTCGCGGACGAGGTCGAGGACGAGGTCGAGGCGCTCGGGGAAGAGGCGGACGGGGCGGCGCGCCAGCTTCGCCTCCGCCGGCGGTTCCTCCCCCCCACGGCGGTCCACATAGGGGACGATCCTTGCGAGTTCTTCATCAGGCTGCGCCGGGCGCCTCGTCATCGCCTCCGGCTTCCAACTCCGTTTGCGAACGCGATGGAGTCGGACCCGCCCGAGACGCTGAGACTGCAGATGAGGGGCTGTGGGATCAGCGGCACGCGAGTCCGCGTTGCATTCCCAGCCCCCAGCGTGATGTACCTTGATCGAGGGTGGAAGTCGTTCGCCCGTATCCACAGCCTGACGGCGGGTTTTACCCTCCATTTTAAGTTAATGGAGGGCGACCTCCTCTCCGTCAAGGTCTTCGGGGACTCCGGCATCCGGGCGAGGTGCTGCGTGGACAGCTCCTCCGATAGCGAAGACTCCTTCTCGAGCGAGAGTGACGAGGAGGAGAGCGACAGCGACGATGAGGGTAGCGGGCGGCGGAGTGGCAGGTCCGACTAGGTGTCGGGCGCCGCTCCGCGCGTCACTGGCGACCCCATCATCCGCGTCGCCGGCTCCTTGAACTCCCTGGGGTCGTCTCCTTGGGCGGCTGGCGTAGGGAGGCTGCGGAAGGGGAAGAGGGCTGGCGGCAAGGCCGTCAAGTCGGAGTACGAGGGTGTGGTGCCCTCGACAGCGTGCTGACGTCCTGCCGCCCTGTCTTCGAGCCCCGCTTCCGGTGCCGCCATCACCGTCCAGCCTTCGGACAGCCCCCGGGCTGTTCTCTTGGTGTCTTCTGGCACCCGTAGCTCGCCTAGGCGCTCCTTTTGCCCTTTTCGCCTCCTTGACCTACCTCCTGAAGTGAGGGATAGGAAAGGCATTACGGGCATCTTATCTTTTTAATTTGTAAGCCTTCGGGCCTTAGCTGCATCTAAAACTTGTAATCCTCTCTTTCATGTTTTTCATCCTCTATGGACTATACCTGAGTGGGATGTTTTTTTAATGAAAAAGGGGTTGCTTGCCGGGTTATTTGTCTCGCGGGTTAAACCCACGCCAAGGAGTAAATCCTTGGTATCCCTCGGACAGACAGTTCGCCTCCCGGCAACAGGCCCTGCCGCCTTCCCACGTCGCTCGACCTTTCTCACGCCTTTGACGGAGGCAAGAACGATGTGGGTGCGGCCTCCTTGTTTCATCCCTCTGCTGCCGCGACTACGACCAATCTTGGCCCCGGGAACGCGCTCCAGGGCCTAGAGTTGAGGGAGCACGACAGTTTTTGGGAAGAAACGCGGTTTCGCATTCCCCAGTCCATAAAAGGATGCATGAAGAGGGACGAAAGACTTATCTGATATTGCAGCCCCCGGCAACTCTGGCTTGCCGGGGACGAATCTTGGCACTCGCAGCCCCCAGCGACACTGGCTTGCTGGGGCCTAGGTGCCGGCGCGCCCTTCTTCTCCTTTTCGTTCTCAAGCAGTCTGGCCAGGATGCGCGAGCCCTGCGAACGAAGGAAAAGCAAAAGGACGGACTCTCGACCTCTAAGCTAAGGGTTAGCTGCTGTTAGGCACTATCAACCCTAACCAAGGACGAGACTCGACTTAGCATGCATGCTATAACCCCGGGGTATCAGCGCTTCATTTACTTGTGCTCAGGGTCTGCGCCTGGCTCTGTACAAAGGGTTACATGCAACAGCGGCAAGGCTTGTACAGAAAGGTGGTTGCCGGACAGGGTCCGACAACCGCGCCTTACGGATAAAACTTACGAAGATGCTCTATGTTCCAGGAGTTGCTCACCGGAAAGCCATCTTCGGTCTCAAGGCGGACAGCGCCAGGCCTAGTGACTCGTTTCACCCGATAAGGGCCTTCCCACTTCGGCGTCAACTTGTTGGAATTCTTGGCGGATTGAACGCGCCGAAGAACAAGGTCGCCTTCCTCAAAACTTCTGGCTTTAACTTTGCGGCTATGGTAGCGGCGCAAATCTTGCTGGTAGCGAGCGGCTCGTACAGCAGCCTGAAGACGATCTTCCTCGAGGAGCAGCGCGTCATCTTGGCGCAGCTGCTCTTGCTCAAGCTCATCATAAGCGAGTACTCGAGGCGATCCGTATACAAGTTCCGTGGGGAGAACTGCTTCTGCTCCATATACTAGAGCAAAAGGTGTCTGGCTAGTGGCTCGATTTGGCGTCGTTTTGATCGACCAAAGAACCACCGGCAGCTCCTCGATCCAATTTCTTCCGCACTTGTGCAGCCTGTCGAAAGTTCTGGTCTTGAGCCCGCGCAGTATTTCAGCGTTCGCCCTCTCCGCTTGACCGTTGCTTCTCGGGTGAGCAACAGAAGCGAAGCAGATCTTGGCGCCAAGATCTCGGACGTACTGCATGAAGGTGCGGCTCATGAATTGTGTGCCATTGTCGGTGATGATCCTGTTAGGGATTCCGAAACGGCAAACAATTGACCGAAAGAACTTGACTGCTGACTGTGCGGTCACCTTCCTCACTGCTTCCACTTCAGGCCACTTTGTGAACTTGTCGATTGCGACGTACAAGTACTCAAAGCCCCCGACATCTCGGGGAAAGGGGCCGAGGATGTCGAGCCCCCAGACTGAAAATGGCCAGGATAAAGGGATTGTTTGGAGAGCTTGAGCTGGCTGATGCATTTTCTTGGAGTGGAACTGGCACGCTTCACACTTGGTTACTTGTGCAGTCGCATCCTGGAGGGCTGTCGGCCAGAAGAAACCTTGCCGGAAAGCTTTGTCGGCAAGTGCTCTTGCGCCAATGTGGTGACCACATATGCCTCCATGTATCTCCGCCAACAGCTTTTGTCCATCTTCCCGGGAAATGCACTTCAATTTCACTCCGTTGAATCTTCTTCTGTACAGTGTGTCGTCGACAAACTGGTACATACTTGATTGCCGGGCTACTCTCTCCGCTTCTTCCTGTTCCTCGGGAAGTTCTCCTGTCTGAAGGAAATGGACGATCTGCTGTGCCCATGCCGGAGCTTGCGGCTCGACGACAAGGACTAAAGGCGCAAATGCTGCTGCGGGAACATCCGCTTCTACGGCAAGAATCTGGGACCCTGCCGGAGCGTGATGCTCCCCGGCAAGAGTGTCGGGACATAGCTTGTCGGGAGCGTCTGCTTCAATGAAACAAACCCTGGGGCTTGTCGGAGCAGGCTGCCCCTCAGCACTCTCTATGTTGATCTTGGCTGCTTCGGGAAAATCCGCTTCTACGGCAAGAATCTGGGACCCTGCCGGAGCGTGATGCTCCCCGGCAAGCGTGTCGGGACACAGCTTGTCGGGAGCGTCTGCTTCAATGAAACAAACCCTAGGGCTTGTCGGAGCAGGCTGCCCCTCAGCATTCTTTGTGTTGATCTTGGGGACCTTCTTGACGGCGGCTTCGGGGAGCTCTGCCGGAAGGTTGTCACCAGTAATCAACTTCCTCTTCTTGCTCTGTCCAGTTGATGGTGTTACAGATGGTTGAGTCAGCTTGAGCACAAAAATCCCTGGTTCCACAGGTAACTTGAGTGCGGCGCATTTTGACAGGCCGTCTGCAATGTCATTTTGAGCTCTTGGAACATGTTCCATTTGCAGGCCGTCAAAATGCTCTTCCAGCTTCCTCACTTCATTGATGTAGGCTTCCATCAACGGGCTCTGATAATCTTTGTTTACTTGACGGACGACAAGTTGTGAGTCACCCCGGACAATAAGCTTCTTGATCCCAAGGTCTGCGGCGATCCTGAGTCCGGCAAGCAAGCCTTCATACTCTGCAGTATTGTTTGTTGCTTGCTCCTTGGGAAAGTGCATCTGGACCACATACTTGAGGTGCTCTCCGGTGGGTGCAACAAGTAGCACGCCCGCACCGGCGCCTTGCAGCGAGAAGGCACCGTCAAAGTACATGATCCATTCTTTGCTTGCTTCCTTGACGGGGATGCTCCTCTCCGGAGTTTCTTCATCAGGTGTTGGCGTCCATTCTGCTATGAATTCTGCCAATGCTCGGCTCTGGATAGTTGAGGTACTCTCGAACTTGAGGCCAAAGCTTGACAATTCCAGTGCCCACTCGACAATCCTGCCCGTTGCCTCTGGATTCTGCAATATCCTCTTCAACGGAAAGCGAGTGACCGCTGTGATCTCATGCGCTTGAAAGTAATGGCGCAGCTTCCTCGAGGCCATTAGGAGACCGAAGAGCAACTTCTGCACACCAGAGTACCTTGATCTAGCCCCCTGAAGAAGGGAACTGACAAAGTAAACTGGGCGCTGCACCACCTTCTTCTTTTTCTCTTCTTGCGGCTGCGCAGATCCATCCTTACTGGAACCGGAACTTGCCGGATCAGGGCTTGTCGGGCCAGAGCTTGTCGGGGAAGCCCCCTGCTTGTCGCTGGACTTGCTTGCCGCGGTCGCTGGATCACCATCTGCCTCCCTCTCCGCTACTAACGCAGCACTAACCACTTGATTGGTTGCCGCCAGATATAGCAGCAACTTCTCTTGTGGTTTAGGTGCAACAAGTGTTGGAGTAGAGGATAGGTATCTCTTCAGGTCCTGCAGCGCAGCCTCCGCTTCCGGAGTCCATTGCATTGGACCTGCCTTCTTCAAAATTTTGAAAAATGGCAGGGCGCGCTCAGCAGACTTAAAGATGAACCTACTGAGAGCAGCAACGCAGCCGACAAGCCTTTGCACATCCTTGACTTGCTTCGGTGCTTCGATTTGCTCGATGGCCTTGATCTTGTCGGGATTGGCTTTGATCCCCCGCTGAGACACGAAGAATCCGAGGAGCTTGTCGGAAGGAACTCCAAACACACACTTCTCGGGATTCAACTTGAGATTGATCTTGCGCAGATTTGTGAAGGTCTCGTCCAAATCTTGGATCAAAGTTTCTTTGTCCTTGCTCTTGACCACTATGTCATCCATGTGAGCTTCTACATTTCTGTGCAGCTGTGGCTCAAAAGCATGACTGACTATTCTTGCAAATGTTGAACCAGCATTCTTTAGTCCGAAAGGCATCCGTACAAAGCAGTACGTGCCACATGGAGTAATGAATGCGGTTTTCTCTTCATCCTCTTCTGCCATGAAGATCTGATGGTATCCTGCGTATGCATCAAGGAATGAAAGCAGATCACACCCTGCCATGGAGTCGACAATCTGGTCAATGCGCGGCAAGGGAAATGGATCCTTGGGACAGGCTTTATTAACATCAGTGAAGTCAATACAAAGCCTCCACTTCCCGTTTGCTTTGCGCACGACTACTGGATTGGCTAACCACGTTGGATGGAGTACTCCCTGGACCAAGCCGGTCGCTTCCAATTTCTTGATTTCTTCTGCAATGAACTCTTGGCGTTCTACTGCTTGTTTTCGGACTCTCTGCTTGACGGGCCGTGCGTGAGGGCAGACGGCGAGGTGGTGCTCAATTACTTTCCTGGGAACCCCAGGGATGTCAGATGGTTGCCATGCAAACACATCGACATTCGCCCGCAGGAAAGCAACGAGCGCGCTTTCCTATTTAGGATCAAGCGTGGCACTGATGGTGAAGGTACCACCAGTGCCGTCCTCCTTCGCGGCCACTTTCTTGGTCTGTGGTGAAGCTATCTTTGCCTTCTTGTACTTGTCGGTGGAGCTCGATGGTGCGTCCTCGACGGTAGCGCAGCACTCCGAAGAGGTGCGCTTGCCAGAGTAGGCATCAGAGCTACTCTTGCCGGACTTGCACTTGCCGGTGGAGCTCGATGGTGCATCCTCGACGGTAGCGCAGCACTCCGAAGAGGTGCGCTTGTCGGAGTAGGCATCAGAGCTACTCTTGCCGGACTTGGTCTTCTTCTTCCCCCCGGGAGCTTCAGCGGCAAGTGGTTTGTGTTCTGCTGCGGCTGCTGCTTCCCGGTAGATTTTGTCGGTACAGATAAGTGCATCTTTCTTGTCACCATGGACAGAAATGACACTTATCGGACCGGGCATCTTGAGCACGTTGTAGGCGTGATGAGAGGCTGCCATGAACTTAGCAAGCGCTGGATGGCCAAGTATCCCATTGTAGGGCAATGGAAAATCAGCAACGTCGAATGTGACTCTCTCTGTCCTGAAGTTCAGCTCACTGCCAAACATTACTGGCAGCATGATCTTCCCCTTCGGCTTGCTCCTTCCCGGGTTGATCCCTTGAAAGGTGCCGGTTTCTTCGAGCTCGCTCTCGGGGATCTGGAGCTTCTTGAGTACCGCGGAAGAGATCAGATTCAGGCCGGCCCCGCTGTCAACCAGCATCTTCGTGACCTTGAGGTTGCGAATCGTTGGCGAAACCAACATCGGCAAGCACCCGACCACAGTTGTGCGGTCAGGGTGATCCTCAACGTCGAAGATGATGGGCGTGCTGGACCACTTCAGGGGCTTGCGCGACTCAACGGACGGTTCTGCTGCGTTCACCTCACGCATCCACTGTTTGAGTTGGCGGTGCGAGGTGTGCAGAGAGACACCGCCGTCAATGCACAAGACGTCTGTCGCCTTCTGATACTCCTGCTCGTCGGCCTCATCTTCCTCCATCTCATCATCTTCGTCTTCATCTTCGTCCTTGTCGCGGTCGCGGGGAGGCCTGTCTCCTTGCCGCTCCTTGGCCTTGCCGCGGCGCCCCCCCTGGGCGGGACGCTTCTTGCCGGATCCTCCGCCACCTCCCTGGGCCTTCTCCCTGTCGCGGCGCTCGTATTCAGCTTTCTGTAGCTCAACGAGCTGCTCAACCTTCTTGCAGGTCTGGAGGTCATGGCCCTTGGTGCGGTGGATCTTGCAGTATTGCTTGCCGGAGCCGTCCTGCTTGTCGGCGGCCACCACAGCCTCGCCGGAGTCACCAGCTTTGGCCTTCTCGGCGCCACCTCCACTGCCGGACTGCTCGACCACTAGCACATCCTTAGCTCTTCTGTTTCTGTTGTTCCGCCTCCGGTTCTTCTTCGCCGGGGCGGCATCCTCACTGTCAGATCCTTCTGCTCCTGCGTTCTCTCTGGGGAGTTTCCTCCCCTCCTCAGCACGTGCACACTTGTCGGCCAGAGCATATAGCTCGCTGACATCTCTGATTTTGCACATCGCCATCTCCTCCCTCATCCTGCGGTTATGCATGTTCTGATGGAACGCGCTGATAACCGCGGCAGGGTGGACGTCTGGGATGTTGCGCCGCACCTGGATGAATCTCTGTATGTACTTGCGCAGGGGTTCTCCTTCCTTCTGGGCGAGCAGATGAAGATCGCTCTCCTGGCCATGGGGTTTGTGGCCGCCTGTGAAGGCGCCGACAAACTGATGACACAGCTCCGCCCACGAAGAGATGGAGTTGTCCGACAAGTGCATTAGCCAAGATCTGACGTTGGGCTTGAGCACCAGCGGGAAGTAGTTGGCGAGGATCTTCTCGTCGTGCCCCCCGGCAGCCTGCACCGCGATGGTGTAGACGCTGAGGAACTCCGACGGATGTATCCTGCCATTGTACTTCTCGGGTACATCTGGCTTGAAGTTTTTGGTACTGGGCCACTGGACCTGCCGCAGCTCACGGGTGAACGCAGGGCAACCTACCGCGTACGGCAAGTCGCCTGGTTCCCCCGGCGCGTGCATATCAATAGTGGGCCCAGCGCACTGGTCTGACTGATGCCGCGCTTCTCTTTGGCACTTGATGCGAGTACGAGCGTCTTCTTGTCGTCGTTCTTGGAGAACTTGGCGTTGATCGCGGTGAGCTCGCGGGTCCGACGACGCGGTGGAATCGGCGTCGAGGTTGGCCCGGCGAGTCGGCGAACTTGGCCTTCTTGGTGGGGAGTACACGGTGGTGGCACCCCCAGCGGTCTTATCGGCGTCGGCTTGCGCCCGGGCGTCTCTCCGGGGCTTCGATGTGCTCGGTTGCCGGGGCTTGTCGCCGTTGGCGAAGCCGATAAGGCTCTGAATGGTGGCCCTCCAGTCGTCGATCTTGTCTGGCTTTGGAGGGTAATCTAGAAGCAGCTGGGCTCGGGCCAGCGCTTCCTCTGGGTCTTGGGTGGCAGTGGCGAGCGACGCGAGGTGCGGGATATGCTCAGACTTCTAACATTGTTAGAAGGAGCAACATCTCGCCCATGCGACCGTCTCGCGCTCGCGCCAGCATGTTGTCGCGCATGTTGGCCTTGAGCGTCCCGCGACCCACCAGCTTGGCCTTGTTCCAACGCGAGCACGGTGCTAGGAGCACCAGGGCATTGTCGATCCTGCACCTCCTGGGAGGGGTGCGGCGGATGTACAGACGCTGAAGCTTGCGGGGCCTTGTCCTTGGACCGAGTGACGATGTGAGTCCCTCTGCTGGCGCCCGCTCCTCCGCCGGCATCCATCCTACCGCCCGTTTGCTCCGGTGGCGGTAGGATAGACGTGGACGGAGCGGCCACCTCCGAAGCCTTCTTCTTCGGTGGCATGTCGATGAAGAAGTTGGTGTAGCGCACGCAAACGCTGGATCAGGTTCGCACGACCTCGACGCACCCCCTACCTGGCGTGCCAGAGATGTCGGGGCCGATGGCTGACCCACAAGCACCTATGGGACCACGGCGGACCGGAGCCCCTTTCTTGGTTCGGCAGGGGGCGGAGGGTGCATGAAGAGCAGATCGAGGCGAGAGCGCGCGGGGGATTTTTACCCAGCTTCGGAGCTCTCCGAAGAGGTAAAACTCCTACTGCTGCTTTGTGTTTGTATTCTGTTCTTGCTCGAGAGAGCGGGTGTGGCGTGGCTGCGGGACCAAAACTCCGAACCCCTTCTACGTGCGCATGGGCCTCCGTTTTATAGGCTAAAGGGGTCACCGACAGGTGGCAGCGTAGAAAGAGGGGTAGAAAGGTAAAAACGCGGGTTAGTACAACTGCTACCAACAGTGTCCCCTACCTAACTCTGACGGCAGGGGACAAGGGCATTTAATGCCCGTCCGGTCGCCCCAACAGTGCAAGGAAACGACCATTAGGGGCGCCACCGATCGCCACGATGGCCTCCTTGTCTGCTTCGCTTGCCAACTCGCACCGCCATGCTGTACAGCTACCCGCCACGTGCACCAGGAGCGATCTTGTGGCGACACGTCGTCGGATGCGCTGGAGCGCAGGCGCAGAGTGGCAGCCTTGCCGCGGCAAGCGCCTTGCCGCGGCCCTTATCTTATCGCACCAGCAAGCTTGCCGCTCGCCGGACCTTGCCGGGACGCGCGGGGCGTCGCGGCAGGTTTTCTTGGAATGCCTTGAGTGGCCTTCCCGGCAAGCTCCTCTTGCCGGGGTCTTGTCTTCTTCCCGGCCAGCTTCTCTTGCCGGGGCCTTGGTTTGCCTTCCCGGCAAGCTCCTTTTGCCGGGGCCTTGGTTGGACTTCCCGGCAAGCTCCTCTTGCCGGGGCTTTAGCTTGAGTACTCTGTTCTCGAATGGCATCAAAGTAGCCGCTGAGGATCTTGCCGGACGCCCGGCAAGCCCTGCCGCGGGTCGCTGCGACTGCCCGTGCACAAGTTCGGGATACTAAGGTACCCCTACTTTAGTACACCGACAATCTCCAAGAAGATCGAGGAGAACTTGGTATTGAGATTCAAAGAGAGAGAAGAAGCCATCTAGCTAATAACTATGGACCCAAAAGTCTGTGGTAAACTACTCACAACTCATCGAAGAGGCCTTGGAGATGATGTAGAGGCCCTCCATGGTCGATTCCTCCTCCGGCGGAGCGCCGGCGAAGGCTCTAAGATGGGATCTCGTGGATATAGAAGGTTGCGGCGGTGGAATAGTTTTTCGTGCTGCTCCTGGATGTTTTCGGGGTACGTGGACATATATAGGAGGAAGAAGTAGGTTGGTGGATGCTCGAGGGGCCCACGAGGGTGGGGGGCGCGCCCACCCCCAAGGGGCACGCCGGGCACCCTCGTGGCCGCCTCGTTCATTGCTTGATGTCCACTCCAAGTTTCTTGGATTGCGTTTGTTCCAAAAAGATAGCTCCCGAAGGTTTCATTCCGTTTGGATTCTGTTTGATATTCCTTTTCTTTGAAACACTGAAATAGGCAAAAAAACAACAATTCGGGTTGGGCCTCCGGTTAGTAGGTTAGTCCCAAATATGATATAAAAGTGTAAGGTAAAGCCCATAAACATCCAAGACGGGTAATATAATAGCATGGGACAATCAAAAATTATAGATACGTTGGAGACGTATTAGGGTACTTGGTGATCGACGGACGTCGTGGTACTTGTCGGTCCAGGTCTTGGCATATCCGATGCACACAGAAATTTACACTCGGGCTTCAGGGAGGTATCGATTCAAGCTGCTCCTGCTCGGGAGGAGGCACTGCAAGCGTGCAACAGCTAAAGAACCCCAGGTCTTGGTGTCCAACAGCAGCAACACGGACGGCCGGACGGATGCAGGGAGCAGTAGAGGAGGCCACAAAGACGAGGTGGAGGAGCTGCAGGCGGGAGCGGTTGGAGGTTGCTGGTAGCAGGACTGGGCGGCTTGCACGAGCGCACAAGGCTACGGGCGCTCGGGTCTGCTGCTCGCTGATGAGCACACGAGGTGGCAACGACGGGTGGAGACGTGAGCTGTAGGCGCTCACGGACGGTGCAAAGCGGCGACCTACTCCTGGTCGTCGATGCAGGCGAGACAAGGGACGATAGAGCGCCATGGCTGAGGGAGTAGAGGAGGGGGCGAAGCAGAGGAGGAGGCTTGGGTGCTGGAGGGAGCAGCAAGGCAGCGCCATGGAGGGTCATGGCTGGCCAGGAGGGTGCGAGCAGAAGGGAGCTCCTCTCCCTGGCTCGATGTGTGCGTGTGTGTGTGTGAGTGGCGGCGCGAGTTGGGGAGCGAGGAGGATGGGGATCGATCAGGAGAGAGCTAGGGTTATAGGTGCGGCTGGGCTTACGAGAAGGAGCTCGAGCTCCTGGTTGCTGCTGGTCGAGGAGGGCCGGTCTGGGAGCAGGCCGAGCTGCTCTAGCTGGGAGGCCAAGCTGCGATAGCTGGGAGGCCCAGCTGGGCTGGCTCTTTCCCTTCCTTTTCTTTTCATTAACAGAGAACTGGAAGAAAGGAAAGAAGAGAAGAGAAGGTTAGAGGAAGAATTTGGGCATGCGGTTCATTTTCCTGGACTCACAAAAATGAGCTTAATCCAAGAAAATAGGAATGGGCATGGATACAAGGTTTAGATTCAAATACATTTGAATTTAATTCAAATGGGTGAATAGGGAGTGGGGGTTTGGAAGGTCCAATAAATGTTGAGAATTTAGGAGGTGCCTCGATAAAAGAGATAAGAATTGATGGCAAAATTTGGGGACCAAACTTGAAGTAGAATGGGCATGGGAATTTTGCAAGTGTGTAATGGTTAATTCCAAGCTAATGGAATATTTTATAGTATCTCCCTAAATATTGGGAGGATATGTTATAAAGAGAAAATCACCATGTGAATTCCCTCGATTTAAATAGATCAACGATCTATGCAATTTACTTAGCTGAGTTTTTTAAAAAGGGATGCATTATGACATGATGCAATACAAATGATGCAAAGATGAAATACAACAAGCAAAATAAATCAGACGGCGAAACTCAGAATATCTGGAAGTCTTCTGGAGCGTCAGCCTTGGGGCGTCACACTCTCCCACACTAACAGAGGATCTCGAGCCGAGATCCTAGGGATGGCACCAGAGATAAATGGAAAAGGAAGAGGTTAAACAAAGTTGCTTCTTTGAAAAATGAATGAAACAAACAAACCTTGAGAGGTTGAAAACTTGAAGAATGACACAACAATTATGAACGAAACTGAAAACACTCCGTTAGCAAAGAGGAACAAGGAACATTACGAGAACCTTGTAGGTTGAAAAAACATGAAACAAGAGTTTAATGGACAAGATAGAATTCGAAACCACTCCGGTTAAATGGATAAACAAGAAAATAACATGATCTTCGGGAAACAAGATAATTGGTCGAAGAGAACAACATCATAATGCCTCCGGAAGAAATGAAAGAATGGAATGAAAAGAACGGAGAAAAGAACAACAACTTCCACCATGAATGAACATGAAGGAGCCTTACTACAAAGAAGGGTTGAATGGAGTTGTTGGAAAATCAACAACAAAATATATGATTTCCAGTGGTCTTATGGAAAACATTCCAAAATTATGAGGTGAAGACCAGTCACTAATGGAATCAATTTATTAGATGAGATCACCGAAAAGATGAAAATCCTCTTTCACCGAGAGGATAAATGGAGAATTTGGGCCGTGGAGAAGCACCACCAATAGCAACATTCCTTAGAGAAAGGCTTTCGGTGAAATGTAATCCAAATAACTACATAGAAGAAAAAGATGGGATTAAATATTTCATTCTTGACAACTTGTGAATCATGAAACGCGAAGGGAAAATCATGAAACGCGAAGGGAAATTATCACCAATGACATAACACCACCTCAAAAGATGAGATAGGAAGAAGTGCACTTCAGATGCAAGATGAAGAATGCTTGAACTCCTCAAAACAAAACATGTGTTGAACACCCTGATTAATTTTGAGTATAGCTTGGTGGATCATAACTTCGAGAGAAAACTTGAAGAACAAATGAGGAATGAAAAGAATCCTTGACGAACCACCTTGTAGAGCCTCCATGAAGAACTCCGATAATAAAAGGATGATAGAAAGAAAGATAAGTTGAAAACACAAGGCGAAACCATGCAATGATTTAGATGGAGCTTCGCGATGATATAACCGAGAAAACTAGGAACTCCGGAAAAGAAAAAGATGAAGCATCTCGAACCAAGAAAAATGACATGATGAACAACTCTCGAAAGAAGAAACTAGATCACTTGGATGAAACAATAATAAGAATTACGTTATGCATATCCTTCACCAATTTAAATTGATGACAAGCAACATATTTGGCATGCTACTTATTCTCGTAGAAAGTATTAAGAGAGATATAGTGCAAACTTGAGAAGGTCTTCAATGAACCACCGGTAGGATTGAAACAACGAATAAATTAATATGAGAACATGGGAAGAGGAATCTTGAACGAACCACCAAGCACAATTCACCGACAAGAATTGGAAAACAAATGAAGATACTTGACGGGATTTAGATACATGAGAACGAAGAGATCATGACCTGATTAGAGGATATTTGAACGATTCACTGGTAAGATTTGGAGAACGATAGCTACACGCTGAGAATGAAGAATTTTGACATGATGGCCTTCGGAGGAAAGAAATGGAAACAACTCATGAAATGCTCCGGATTGTTGAAAAGAATTCTCACAATCAAAAAAAAATAAGAGAGGATGGCATCAAGCTAGAACCATGAATCTTGAAGAGAATGGGGCAAGATTTAAGAAAAATCCTTCTTCGGTCTTCAAATGTTGAGAAGAAACAAAGAGGTTGAGCCAACAATGAAAAATAATTTGAAATCGATCTTGGAAAACATCTGACTGATGAAATTCATTCTTACGTCAAACTTGGAAATGAATTTGAGAATCGCTCCTGATAATTAGAAGAGTCAGGTAAGATCCTGGGAAAAAACCCTGTGGGTTAGGGCCCACTCAAAAGAAAACACCGTTGAACGATTTTGAGTAGAGATTGCACCGGTTGAATTAAATTACTTGAATGAGATAATAATCTCCAAATAGCTTGAACAGATTAAGAATGGAAAACACGAATCTTCTGAGATATCTTGAGCACTCCAGGACAAATGAACTAGGAGAGGTGAATAAATAAGAGAGCCTTGGAAAAGAAATTCACATGGGAAGATGAAACAAAAGGAAGAGATATGATCAACACCGAAGCTTGAAATTAATCCACCGGAGAATAAAAGAGACGAAGAATAATAAACTTGAAGCTTCATTAGTATCTTCCTGAGAATCACCGGATAAGAACATTGAGGGAAAAGAAAGGAGAGACTTCTCATCAATAAATGGATACTTGATTAAGAAATCTGAGTCCTTGAAGAAAAGGGTGGGAGGGCGGGAAAAAACAAAGACTACTTGGGACGGATGGAAGAAACACCATCGAGAAAACTTAGAAATGATCTTGCGGATGGGAAGAATGATGGGATCATCTCGAACAGAAGCGCATCGGTTGGAAATAGAAATTGGATGACATTCTCGATAAATAAGAAGGATTAGTATTCACATAGGAATATGAGAACACCGCTTAGGACAGGTATGGAATCAACACTTGACATTGAAGCAACTCGAATACCACCAGTCAAAACAAAACAAAGATTTGACTTGCAGAATAAGCCGGAACAAATACATATGATAAGATTTACCCAATCCCATATCATGCATCTGTCGGAAAGATATTCTAGGAGCTACTTGAATTCCCACCTATAAACTCCCAAAACTTTCTGGTTATGCAATCTGGTGTTGGGGATATAGGGAAGCAATATATCTCACCCAAACTAACAGTCCCTACATCCAGCTGTATCCACCTGTCAACACATAACCAAGGAAACTCTGGAAATCGTGTACCTCAACCTTCGAAAAGCATCCATTATACGAGCTATGGCAATACTCCCGAACTCCCGCCTCAGTACTGGGTGGCGTCGAGGTTATCTCACCAACTGCATAAAAGAGATTTTCGATGTCGGTGAAACTCAGGTATTCCAGAACTGCAACGATAAAATTGTGACGACAACACCTCGGAGCTCAACTCCCCGGGACACTGCCACAACCCCTAAATGTCAGGAGGCACCAAGAACAATGTTCTCGTCACAAAACTATCGGAACGATTCCAAGATACCCGTGTGATCCTAAAAAAACAATTTGTGAAATTTGAGGAGAGGAAAGTCAAAACATCTACGTCAGGTTGTCCCACCAAAGCGACGAAGGGACTGAGGAGTAAAAAGAATCCTACTCTCCGATATATATAATCTTAAGACTCAAAACATTTTGTTCTAGACTCAACAACGTCAGCGATTCGAACAAGCAGGGGGCTCCTAAGTTGGGGATGGCTCTGATTACCAACTTATAACACCCACGATGCAGCTATATCTCCCACGTGTCGAGGCACAATTTAGAGGCATAACCGCATTGTGGTTTTGTCGCAAGAAGGGTCATCTTCACACAATCCCATGTAATGAACAAGAAAGGGATAAATAGAGTTGGCTTACAATCGCCACTTCACACAAAGATCATATAATTCATAAATTCATTCAGAGTACACACATAGTCCGACTATGGACAAATCCAAATGAAAAGAAGATAACCCCAAATGCTAGATCCCCGATAGTCCCAACTGGGCTCCACTACTGATCATCAGGAAACGAAACATAGTAATGACCAAGGTCCTCGTCGGACTACCACTTGAATTTGGTAGCATCATGTACAGTGGTATCATCGGCACCTGCAACTGTTTTGGTAGTATCCGTGAGTCACGAGGACTCAGCAATCTCAAAACCCGTGAGATGAAGACTATTTAAGCTTATGGGTAGGATGTGGTAATGAGGTGGAGTTGCAGCAAGCGTTAAGCAAATATGGTGGCTAACATACGCAAATAAGAGGAAGATGAGAAGCTACGCAGCGGTCGTGAAGCTAGAAGTGATCAAGAAGTGATCCTGAAACTATTTACGTTCAAACATAACCCAAACCCTGTTCACTTCCCGGACACCGCGAAAAGAGACCATCATGGCTACACACGCGGTTGATGCATTGTAATTAAGTCAAGTGTCAAGTTCTCTACAACCGGATATTAACAAATTCCCATCTGCCACATAACCGCAGGCACGGCTCTCGAAAGTTTATACCCTGCAGGGGTGTCCCAACTTAGCCCATCACAAGCTCTCACGATCAACGAAGGATATTCCTTCTCCCAGAAAGACCCGATCAGTCTCGAAATCCCGGTTACAAGACATTTCAACAATGGTAAAACAAGACCAGCAAGACCGCCTGAATGTGCCGAGAAATCTCAATAGGAGCTGCACATATCTCGTTCTCAGAGCACACTGGATAGGTCAAGCTACGAGTAAAACCAGCCCTCAAGTTTCCCCGAGGTGGCCCCGCAGGCTACCCGGTTCGAACCAACACACAAAGGAGCACTAGCCTAGAGGGGTTAAAATAAAGATGACCCTCGGGCTCGCGAAAACCCAAGGGAAAGGTGATAGGTTGTTAGGCAAATGTAAAACCAAGGTTGGGCCTTGCTAGAGGAGTTTTATTTAAAGCGAACTGTCAAGGGGTTCCCATAAACCCAACCGCTTAAGGAACGCAAAATCAAGGAACATAACACCGGTATGACGGAATCTAAGGCGGTAAGAGTGGAACAAAACACCAGGCATAAGGCCGAGCCTTCCACCCTTTACCAGGTATATAGATGCATTAATTAAAATAAGAGATATTATGATATCCCAACATAAACATGTTCCAACATGGAGCAATCTTCAACTTCACCTGCAACTAACAATGCTATAAGAGGGGTTCAGCAAAGAGGTAACATAGCCAAACAACGGTTTGCTAGGAAGGTGGGTTAGAGGCTTGACATGGCAATATGAGAGGCATGCTATAACAAGTGGTAGGTAGCGCGACATAGCGATATAACGAACAACTAGCAAGCAAAGATAGAAGTGATATCGAGTGTAATGGTCATCTTGCCTAAAATCCCGATAGGAAGAAGAACGAGTCCATGAAGATGATAAACAGATGTAGTCGAATGAATCCTCACAACTCTGGAACGAAACCGAAGCTATCGAGAAGAAGCACAACCGGAAAGAAGCAAACAACACGGTAAACAAACAAGCATAATCATGGCATGATGCACAAACAAGTATGATGCATGTCCGGTTTAAATAATGCACAGCATGGTAAAGTGCACAGACAATACTACAAACTAAGTGGAGCTCAATATGCAACGAGTTGCATATTGACGAAACACCACATCAATTATTTAGTTCTCTCGCGTTTATGTACCCAACAATATTAAATGTTATTAAACATGGCAATGTGTGAAGCATATGAAAACTACCTATCTAGACAAGTTTAAATGAGGCCGGAACAACAAACCACAATTCCGGAAAATCCCCATGTCATTTAGCAATTTTAAAGCAAACAACAATTTTAAATGTTGTTATCATGATGCGGATGACATATGCAAGTTTTATGCAATTTTATATAGATGTTGACATGAGCATGTTATGAAGCATTTGTCACTGTGGCGGAATGAAAGGGGTGCCATGGCAACGACAACAAAAATGGTGTCACGGCGACATTCCGATGATCCGATAACTCATTGAGATACCGGTGCAAAAAAGCAAGTGTGCGGATGTGCGAAACATGCAAAAGATGGTGGGGTGATCCCGGCTACCTGGTTCCCATGGGTCGACGGCATGGCAAACGAGGAGAAACGTGCAATGAACACGATGCAAACACGAGCATCTCATACAACACACATGCATTCGCGCGCGGGCTCGTCTCGGGGTTATACCTTCGAAGCATGCATTTCGGGGCGGTTCAAAATCGTCGAGGGAAGTAGTCATTCACGGGTCGTCGTGGGAAGTAGTGGCACACACGAAGGTAGTCGAACTTGACGGTTCCGTTACACGGGTCTTCGGCGACAGTAGTGGTACACGGGTCGAAGAGGAACTTGGCGTATCCACGTGTAGGGGTACTTGGCGATCGACAGACGTTGTGGTACTTGTCGGTCCGGATCTTGGCGTATCCAGTGCACACAAAAATTCACACTCGAGCTTCACGGAGGTATCGGTTCAAGCTGCTCCTGCTCGGGAAGAGGCAGTGCAAGCGTGCAACAGCTAAAGAGCCCCAGGTCTTGCTGTCCAGCAGCAGCAACACGGCCGACCAGACGGATGCAGGGAGCAGTAGAGGAGGCCGCAGAGACGAGGTGGAGGAGCTGCGGGTGGGAGCGGCGGGAGGTTGCCGACAGCAGGACTAGGCGGCTTGCATGAGCGCACAAGGCTATGGGCGCTCGGGTCTGCTGCTCGCTGATGAGCACACGAGGCGGCGACGACGGGTGGAGACGCGAGCTGCAGGCGCTCACGGATGGCGCGGAGAGGCGACCTACTGCTAGTCGCCAGCGCGGGCGAGACAAGGGACGGCGGAGCGCCATGGCTGAGTGAGCAGAGGAGGGGTCAAAGCAGAAGAGGAGGCTTGGGTGCTGGAGGGAGCAGCAAGGCAGCGCCATGGAGGGTCACGGCTGGCCAGGAGGGTGCGAGCAGAAGGGAGCTCCTCTCCCTGGCTCGATGCGTGCGTGTGTGTGAGTGGCGGCGCGAGGTGGGGAGCGAGGAGGACGGGGATTGATCAGGAGAGAGCTAGGGTTATAAGTGCGGTTGGGCTTAGGAGAAGGAGCTCGAGCTCCTGGTTGCTACTTTTTTTTGAGACAGCTCACAAAGCTTCTTATTGATTCGTCACAATGTTTACAGGGACGAAGTGAAGATCTCTGGGGTGGCCTAACCACACACGGCGTCCACCCACGAGAGATAGAGCATGCTTCGCTAAGTTGTGAGCTTCATAATTTGAGCTCCTAAATTCATGGCTAACTTTACACATATCAGAAGCTAAAGAGTGGCTTAATATTTCATGCACAATATCACCATATGGAGAAGCGTCCTCCTTCTTCAGTGAGTTGACGACCTGCTTGCAGTCAGATGCAACATGAATGTGCCTTTGGTACAGGTCCTTCGCAAGTGCAAGTCCTTCTCTGATCGCTATGGCTTCTAGCATCTCTGGATCCCCGATGTGCCTCATAATCAAAGCTGAAGCTCCCAAAAACACACCATCGGAGCTTCTACAGATTGCCCCCACAGCCCCAAACCAAGCATGCCTAGGTGCCGCCGCATCTACATTTATTTTCACACATCCCGTGGCCAGAGCCTGCCGCTGGGTTGGCCTTGTGGCTTTCACAGCGATCCTTCGAGGTTCACTTGCATTGATATGCCTCAGATCATCAAGAAAACTTGTGATGAATCCATGAATGGAGTGTGGTGATTGGAAGATGTCCTCATAGATCGCTTTCCTACAAGCTCGCCAAATAGCCCACATGATGACAATCGTATGCACAAACATATCTCTGTTCAGAACTCCATTCATAGCGAAAAGCCAATCCTTGGGATGTTCTTCCATTCTATCCACAAGATGATGAACCAAATCCTCCGGAGCTAGGGCCCAAACGCTACTTGACATCGGGCACACAAAAAGAGCATGTCTCCACGAATCAACCGCCCCGCACAAGGGACAATTGTCCTTAGTAGCCATATTGCGATGCTTCAGTACGTCAATAGTGGGCATGGAGTTTCTCGCCAACCGCCAAACAAACATGCGGAGTTTCGGTGGAACCTGCAGGTGCCAAATATTACTCCACTTGTCCACCTCTTGCTGCACAATAGATGTTCCCTCTTCTTCGTTCAGCCAAGCCTCACGCTCATGCTTTGTTCTGAGAATCATGCGATAGCAGGATCGAACGCTGAAATTGCCCCTTGGTTCTTCCTTCCAGGCCCAAAGATCGGCAACCTTGCGAGTGCACAGTGGTATCTTGAGGATATCCTCGGCATCAAACCGAGCAAAAGTTGCTCTAATCAGCTCCTCATTCCAAGATGCCGTGGTACTATCCATGAGCTCAGAGACCATCGTGGGTTGATCTTGAGTGAGCGATGTGATGGGCCTCCTTACTCTGTCCCTCGGTATCCAATTATGTCTCCAGATATCCGTGGTCTCACCATCTCCAATCCTCTTCACAATGCCTTGTGTCAAAACATCCCGACCATCAAGGATCGAGCGGCATATCTGAGAAGGGTGTGCCCCAAGCTCGGCCTCAAGAATAGAAACCTCCGGGAAGTAAACAGCCTGCAAAATCCTGGCACTTAAGCTGAGTTCCCCTGTTAGTAATCTCCACGCTTGACGTGCTAGGAGAGCTAAGTTGAAGATCTCCATATCACGAAATCCCAAGCCTCCCAAATTTTTCGGTCTGGTCATTATATCCCACGCCACCCATGCGGGTTTCCTTCTCCCTTGCTTGCTTCCCCACCAGAATTGTCTTATTATTGAAGTAATATTTTTGCAAAGGCCTCTTGGTAATCTGAAACATGACATAGAATAAACTGGTATAGCTTGGGCCACAGCCTTGATTAAGACTTCTTTACCTGCTGAGGACAAAAGTTTCTCCATCCATCCTTTGATCTTCTCCCAAACACGGTCCCTCAAATATTTGAACGTGCCATTTTTCGAGCGTCCCACATCGGTGGGCATGCCTCAATAGCGTTCATTCAAAGTCTCCTTGTGCACATGCAAGGTGTTTTTGAGGGATTCCCTCAAGGTAGCCTGACACGACTTGCTGAAAAAAATCGAAGACTTCTCATGATTGATTCTTTGCCCCGAAGCTGCACAGTAGGTCTCAAGCAAGTTTGATGCCACACCTGCACCCTCTACATTGGCATTGAATAGCAACAGGCTTTCATCTGCAAACAACAAGTGGTTAATGGTGGGAGCCGTTGGGGCCACCTGAATACCTGCAAACGATGACGAAGAACTATATTTAAGGAGGCACAAAAGGCCCTCTGCTGCAATCAAGAATAAGTAGGGGGAGATTGGATCTCCTTGTCAGATCCCTCTCGATGGTTGAAACGATTCAATATTCTCTCCATTGAACATAACCAAGAAAGAAACCGAAGACACCATGCTCATCACAGTATCAATCCACTGTCTTGCAAACCCAAGCTTTGTCATGATAGCATGTCCACTCTACCCGATCATAGGCCTTCATCATGTCCAATTTCAGCGCACAAAAGTTATTTGATTTTGACCTAGATCGCTTCATAAAGTGCAGACATTCATAAGCTGAAATTATATTATCAGTTATTAACCTTCCGGGGACGAAAGAGGACTGCTCCTCAGAGATAATGTCTGGTAGGATGATTTTCAGTCTATTTGCAATTACCTTGGATGCTATCTTATATAACACATTGCATAGACTAATTGGTCTATACTGAGATGAAGCTGTGGGACTTGTTACCTTGGGTATGAGCACCAAAACAGTATCATTGATGCATTCCGGACTCTCCTCCCCCAAACTATCCTCAAGATAATTTCTGTTACCTCATCTCCACACACATCCCAGTCTCTTTGGTAGAAATGAGCCGGGAATCCATCGGGCCCCGGTGCTTTTGTTGGAAACATCTGAAAGAGGGCAACCTTAACCTCCTCGTTTTTATAAGGAGCACACAATGAAGCATTCATCTCCGCTGACACCTTCCTGGGGACATGATCAAGCACGGCATCCATATTCTGCACTCCTTCCGAAGTGTAAAAATTGTGATAAAAATCATTTGCCATCGCCCGTAGTTCTGTCAGATCATCAACAACTACCCTGAGGGAGTTTTGGAGAGCTTTTATCATGTTTTTCTTCCTTTGGATACTAGCCCATAGATGAAAAAACTTCGTGTTGCGGTCGCCCGCAGAGAGCCATTCTATCCTTGATCTTTGCCGCCACATAATTTCCTCACGATGATACATCTCGATCAGATTCTGGTTTATTTTCAACTCATTATGTGAAGGAGCTATTCTTGCTGGATCAGCCCACAGTTCTTCCAACGCCTTCTTCAACCTCCATTTAACGAGGCCCTTGGAGATGTTTAGCAGTTTTTGTTTCATATCCTCCATGGACAAACAGGGCGGGCTAGCATCCCAATCAGTTGATAAAACTTCTCTAAATCCTTCATGTGATTCCCACATCAACTCATACTTAAAAGATTTTTGTCCTTGCATATGTTCTGTACTTCCAAACTCAACCAGAATCGGTGAGTGATCCGATGTGGCGCATGTGAGATGTGAAACAGAGGCCATAGAAAACTTGTTCATCCATCCCGCATTAGCTAATGCTCTGTCCAGCCTGCACCTTGTGTAGCTTCCTCCTACCACTTTTTTCTCAAAAGTCCAAAAGTTCCCCGAGAAGCCAAAGTCTTGCAACATGCAAATATCTATAGTGTCTTGGAATGCTTGTATCTGAGCGTTACTCCGGTGCCCTACACCTTCATGCTCTTCCGGACGTAAAACTTCATTAAAATCCCCCACACACAACCACGGCAAGGAGCTCAAAGTACTGATATTTTTCAAAACTGTCCAAGTCTGGTGCCTCAAATGTGTTTGTGCTTCCCCATATACACATGTCAACCTCCATTTGTCCTGGTTCTGATCCTCAATCAAAGCATCCAAATGATAAACCGAGTAACCAAAAATCTCAACCTTTATTGAATTATTCCAAAACAGACCAATACCACCACTTCGACCCTGACTACTAACAACATATGCTCGAAAGTGCCACGGACCCTCCAAAGTGACTCGCTCCCAATCTCCTAAACAAGAGAATTGGATCGTGTATAGATTATCATCCAAGGGTTTAAACTTCACCTCTTGCACGAGATCCCATGCAGCCCTCATGTTCCTGAAGAACCAATATTGACTATATGTCTTGCTTGAGTGAACCCTAGCCAAAGTGATCCATCGAACAGCATCTGGCGGCGCCTCCTTCTCGTCAAACATGACATCGTCCAGATCTTCCTCCCGCAAGCCAAGCTCCTTCATCATCTTCTCCATCTCCTCAGCGTCCCTCTGATCCGCAGCCAACTTTTCCGGAGCCCCGACTGACGACATCTCGATCCCTAGCCCGAGTTTCACCGATCGGACCTTGTAGACTGAACCCTAAACCCTCCGCGCTCCCCCGCCACGCCAGAGCGAAGAAGGAGAAGGTACATCAGAGCTATGGGAAGAAATCTAGACAGCGGCACAGATCGCCTCCGGGAGGACTCAAAACCCTAACGAGAGGGAAAAATACTAGAAAATTACGTACATGTGGGCCACAACCTTCTCTTGATCTCCACTGTTACGACTCCATCAAAAGTGAACAATAACCAGGCCCAACTCTCTCCCTGCTGCTGGTCGAGGAGGGCCGGTCTGGGAGCAGGCCGAGCTGCGCTGCTGGGAGGCCGAGCTGCGGTAGCTAGGAGGCCCAGCTGGGCTGGCTCTCTCCCTTCCTTTTCTTTTCATTAACAGAGAATTGGAAGAAAGGAAAGAAGAGAAGAGAAGGTTAGAGGAAGAATTTGGGCATGCGGTTCATTTTCCTGGACTCACAAAAATGAGCTTAATCCAAGAAAATAGGAATGGGCATGGATACAAGGTTTAGATTCAAACACATTTGAATTTAATTCAAATGGGTGAATAGGGAGTGGGGGTTTGGAAGGTCCAATAAATGTTGAGAATTTAGGAGGAGCCTCGATAAAAGAGATAAGAATTGATGGCAAAATTTGGAGACCAAACTTATAGTAGAATGGGCATGGGAATTTCGCAAGTGTGTAACGGTTAATTCCAAGCTAATGGAATATTTTATAGTAGCTCCCTAAATATTGGGAGGATATGTTATAAAGAGAAAATCACCATGTGAATTCCCTCGATTTAAATAGATCAACGACCTATGCAATTTATTTAGCTGAGTTTTTTAAAAAAGGGTTGCATGATGACATGATGCAATACAAATGATGCAATGATGAAATACAACAAGCAAAATAAATCAGACGGCGAAACTCAGAATATCTGGAAGTCTTCTGGAGCGTCGGTCTCGGGGCGTCACAAGAATATGGGCATCGCCGGATGTAGGTGACATGTGAAGGTTCTGCTAATCCCGTCTGTACTCCAACATGTGGTAGAGGACATAGAATCCATCACTAAGAGTACCACTCGGTTAAGTTCAGACACGGGAAAGGTTTCGAAAGAGTTCGGACATTTTTTGGAGTATCGGGAGGTTACCGGAACCCCTCGGTGGAAGTAGTGGGCCTTAATGGGCTTTAGTGGAAAGGAGAGGAGGGCCGCAAGGTGGTCGCCCCCCCCCCCATGGCAGGTCCGAATTGGACTAGGGAGGGGGTAGCGCCCCCTCTTTCCTTCTCCCTCTCCTACTCCTTCTCTCTCTCCCCCTCTTGGAAAAAGGAAGGGGACTCCAACTAGGATTGGGAGTTCGTAGAATTTTGCGTGTTTGTAGAATTTTTTTGAATTACTACGTTCCCCAATAGTGGCATCTGAGCCACGTCTATGCGTAGATGTTATATGCACGAGTAGAAATCAAAGAGTTGTGGGCGATAATAGTCATACTGCTTACCACCAACATCTTACTTTGATTCGGCGGTATTGTTTGATGAAGCTGCCCAGACCGACATTACATGACCGTGTTCATGAGACTGGTTCTATCGACGTGCTTTGCACATAGGTGGCTGGCGGGTGTCTGTTTCTCCAACTTCAGTTGAATCAAGTTTGACTATGGCCGGTCCTTGTTGAAGGTTAAAACAACACACTTGACGAAAAATTATTGTGGTTTTGATGCATAGGTAAGAACGGTTCTTGCTAGAAGCCCGTAGCAGCCATGTAAAACTTGCAACAACAAGGTAGAGGACGTCTAACTTGTTTTTGCAGGGCTTGTTGTGATGTGATATGGTCAAGACATGATGAGATATTAATTGTTGTATGAGATGATCATGTTTTGTAACAGAGTTATCGGCAACTGGTAGGAGCCATATGGTTGTTGCTTTATTGTATGAAATGCAATTGCCATGTAATTGCTTTACTTCATCACTAAGCGGAAGTGAAAGCACAAGTGCTCCCTGGGTGATTTTGGTAATTAATGTCAACATATCTCTTGTTGGAATAATACTTTTATCTAGTGTATTTTAGATAAGTCCAACAGTGGAGTGGCATGGACAAAAGGATGTGGAACCCCTTCAAGATGCTAAGGACAAAGGATTGGCTCAAGCTAAAGTTCAAGACTCTACATTTTACTTCAGTGATCCAAGATCACATTGAGTCTAGAGGAAAGCCAATACTATTAAAAGGGGATGAGGTGTTGCTTAATGGCTTGCTTGCTCAAAATGCTTAGTGATATGCTCCAAAATCCCTCAACCACTTTCTCATATCCAAATATGTCCCAAACCAAAAGTCAAACTCGGCCCCACCGATTTGATCCATCCGGCGCCACCGAGTTCAGTTGACATAGCCACTGCCAGAAACCCTAGTCACTTCGGTCTAACCAATGGGATCTTGGTCTCACCAAGATGAGCTTGCAAACTCCCTATTGTCTATTGCAATATTTTCAGTCTCACCAAGAATATGTAATCGGTAACACCGAGTTTGCCTGACCAACTCCTGTTTTGCTTATTACCAAATTGGTCCCACCGAGTTGTGTAATCGGTCAAACCGAGATTACGTTTTACCCTAACCCTTGCACATCGGTTCCACCGAGTTGATCATATCGGTCCCACTGAAATGCCTAACAGTCACATTATGAAATAAATCGGTCCAACCGAGTTTTCTGATTCGGTCCCACCGAGTTTGGTAAATTGTGTGTAACCGTTAGATTTTGTGTGGAGGCTATATATACCCCTCCACCCTCTCCTCATTCGTGAGGGAAGCCATCAGAATGTGCCTACACTTCCAGCTTTCATTTTCTGAGAGAACCACCTACTCATGTGTTGAGGCCAAGATATTCCAATCCAACCATATGAATCTTGATCTCTAGCCTTCCCCAAGTTGCTTTCCACTCAAATCATCTTTCCACCAAATCCAATCCTATAGAGAGAGTTGAGTATTGGGGAGAGTATCATTTGAAGCACAAGAGCAAGGAGTTCATCAACAACACACCATCTATTACCTTTTGGAGAGTGGTGTCTCCTAGATTGGTTAGGTGTCACTTGGAAGCCTCCGACAAGATTGTGAAGTTGAACCGAGGAGTTTTTAAGGGCAAGGAGATCGCCTACTTCGTGAAGATCTACCCTAGTGAGGCAAGTAGTTCGTGGGCGATGGCCATGGTGGGATATACAAGGTTGCTTCTTCGTGGACCCTTCGTGGGTGGAGCCCTTCACGGACTCGCGCAACCATTACCCTTCGTGGGTTGAAGTATCCATCAACGTGGATGTAGGATAGCACCACCTATTGGAACCATGCCAAAAACATCCATGTCTCCAATTGCATTTGCACAATCCAATCCCATCCCTTTACTTTCTTGCAAGTTGCATGCTTTAGTTTCCGCTGCCCATATACTCTTTGCATGCTTGCTTGATATGTATTGTGAATGGTTAAGCTTGTGCTTAAACTCCAGCTAAACATGAAAATTTTAAAAAACTGCCAACTTTGTGTGTTGAGGGTCTATTCACCCCCCTCTAGACACCTCTTCTCGATCCTTTCAGATAGCGATAGTCGTAGTAGCAATAGTTGGCGAGACGACAACGATGCTACAATGGAGATCAAGGTATCAAGATAGTAACGATGGATATCATGGCGATGCTTCGGTGATGGAGATCATGAGCACAAAATGATGATGGCCATATCATGTCACATATTTTGATTGCATGTGATGTTTATCTTTTATGCATCTTATTTTGCTTAGTACGGCGGTAGCATTATAAGATGATACCTTACTAAATTTCAAGGTATAAGTGTTCTCCCTGAGTATGCACCGTTGCTACAGTTCGTCGTGCCGAGACACCACGTGATTATCGGGTGTGATAAGCTCTATGTTCACATACAACCGGTGCAAGCCAGTTTTGCACGTGCAAAATACTAGGGTTAAACTTGACGAGCCTAGCATATGCAGATATGGCCTCGGAACACTGAGACCGAAAGGTTGAACGTGAGTCATATAGTAGATATGATCAACATAGTGATGTTCACCATTAAAAACTACTCCATCTCACGTGATGATCGGACATGGTTTAGTTCATTTGGATCACATGATCATTTAGATGACTAGAGGGATGTCTATCTAAGTGGGAGTTCTTAAGTAATATGATTAATTGAACTTTAATTTATCATGAACTTAGTCCTGATAGTTTTTGCATGTCTATGTTGTTGTAGATAAATGGCCCGTGCTACCGTCCCTTGAATTTTAATGCATTCCTAGAGAAAGATAAGTTGAAAGATGATGGTAGCAATTACATGGACTGGGTCCGTAACTTGAGGATTATCCTCATTGCTGCACAGAAGAATTACGTCCTGGAAGCACCGCTAGGTGCAAGGCCTGCTGCAGGAGCAACTGCGGATGTTATGAACATCTAGCAGAGCAAAGCTGATGACTACTCGATAGTTCAGTGTGCCATGCTTTACAACTTAGAATCGGGACTTCAAAGACATTTGAACGTCATGGAGCATATGAGATGTTCCAAGAGTTGAAATTAATATTTCAAGCAAATGCCCGAGTTCAGAGATATGAAGTCTCCAACAAGTTCTATAGCTGCAAAATGCAGGAGAATAGTTCTGTCAGTGAACACATACTCAGAATGTCTGGGTACCATACCACTTGACTCGGCTGGGAGTTAATCTTCCTGCTGATAGTGTCATTGACAGATTTCTTCAATCACTGCCACCAAGCTATAAAGGCTTCGTGATGATTTATAATATGCAAGGGATGATGAAAACGATTCCCGAGCTCTTCGCAATGCTAAAGGCTGCGGAGGTAGAAATCAAGAAGGAGCATCAAGTGTTGATAGTTAACAAAACCACTAGTTTCAAGAAAGAGGGCAAATGGAAGAAGAGGAACTTCAAGAAGAATAGCAAGCAAGTTGCTACTCCCGGGAAGAAGCCCAAGTGTGGACCTAAGCCTGAAACTGAGTGCTTCTATTGCAAAGGGACTGGTCACTGGAAGCGGAACTTCCCCAAGTATTTGGCGGATAAGAAGGATGGCAAAGTGAAATGTATATTTGATATACATGTTATTGATGTGTACCTTACTAATGCTCGTAGTAGCGCATGGGTATTTGATACTGGTTTTGTTGCTCATATTTGCAACTCAAAACAGGGGCTACAGATTAAACGAAGATTGGCTAAGGACGAGGTGACGATTTGCGTCGGAAATGATTCCAAGGTCGATGTGATCCTCGTCGGCATGCTACCTCTACATTTACCTTCGGGATTAGTTTTAGACCTGAATAATTGTTATTTGGTGCCAGTTGAGGGAGTCCTGGAATAGGGGGTATCCGGACTGTCGGACTGTGTACAATGTCCGGACTATTGAAGCGTGAAGATACAAGACTCAAGACTTTGGCCCGTGTCTGGATGGGACTCTCCTTTGCGTGGAAGGCAAGCTTGGCGATCCGGATATTATGTTTCCTTCCTTGTAACTGACTCCATGTAAACCCTAGCCCTCTCCAATGTCTATATAAACCGGAGAGGTTGGTCCTTAGAAGGCCGATCACAATTACGATCATACCATCATAGGCTAGCTCTTAGGGTTTAGCCACTACGATCTCGTGGTAGATCTACTCTTGTACTACCCATATCATCAATATTAATCAAGCAGGAAGTAGTGTTTTACCTCCATCGAGAGGGCCCGAACCTAGGTAAACATCTATGTCCCTTGCTTCCTGTTACCATCAGCCTTGACACACAGATCGGGACCCCCTACCTGAGATCCGCCGGTTTTGACACTGACATTGGTGCTTTCATTGAGAGTTCCTCTGTGTCATCGCTGTCAGGCTCGATGGCTCCTTCAATCATCATCAACGACACGGTCCAGGGCGAGACTTTCCTCCCCGAACAGATCTTCGTGTTTGGCGGCTTCGTACCGCGGGCCAATTCGTTTGGCCATCTGGAGCAGATCGACAGCTACGTCCCTGGCCATCAAATCAGGTTTGGAAACCTCAACTACACGGCGGATATCCGCGGAGACTTGATCTTCGACGGATTCAGGCCAGCGCCAGGGGCACCGGACAGTCATGACGAGCATGGCCTGGACCTGCTGTCGGATAAAACCCGGGATATCACCCCTGCAGTAGCCCTGGACTCAAATCCGGAGCAGACTGTGTTGCCTAGGGAGGGAGGGATGGACCCCGCCCCGCAGGCCGTACCCTTGTCAGCGGTAGAGCCGAACACAGGCCTCCCTTCTGAGGAAGTCTATGATTCCGGACCCTGGATTCATATCCGGATGTAGGTTCCAGTCCGCGCGTTCCCGAGCCCACCGACCCTGGTTGGGCATCGGTAATGGAGTTCACCACGACGGATGTCTTTCAGCACTCGCCCTTTGGTGACATGATGAACTTATTGAAGTCTCTCTCTTTGTCAGGAGACTCTGGGCCGAACTATGTCCGGCTTGAGTGGGAAGCAGACGACGACGGAATTCGTTGCCCACCCACCACCCACTTCATTGCCACGGTCTATGATTTAACCGACGTGCTTGACTTCGACTCCGAAGACATCAACGGTATGGACGATGATGCAGGAGAATTGTAGGAGCCGCCGCTCATAGGGCGGTGGACGGCCACCTCCTCATACGATATATATATGGTGGACACTCCGAAGGAAACTAATGGCGACGAGGCAACGGAGGATAACCCCTCGGGAAGAAAAGCAAAGCATGGGCGTCTTTGGCGCCGCTCCAAGCCCCGCCACAGCAATACCGGCCCCAGAGACGAAAGCAATCCGGATGGCGCCGAAGAGGAATATAACCCTGACCAGCCCGCCTTCGAGCAGGCCAAACAGGAGGATGAGCAGGTCAGCCCAGAAGAACAGGCGACGGACGGATACCCGGAGGAGGACAACTACATGCCCCCCTCTGAAGACGAGATTAGCCTCGGCGACAACGAGTTCGCTGTGCCTGAGGATCCCATGGAGCAGGAGCGCTTCAAGCGTCGGCTTATAGCCACTGCGAGGAGCCTGAAGAAGAAGCAGCAGCAACTCCAAGCTGATCAAGACCTGCTCACAGACAGATGGACTGAAGTCCTGGCAGCCGAGGAATATGGACTCGAGCGCCAAACGGCTGACCGGCCACCCCGTGGCCAGGATAAAACGGGATATCAGCCCGAATACCAGCCCGCACCCCCACGCTAATACACTACGGCCAAGGCAACAGGCAAGACCTGCAAGATATTCTGGAAAAGAGAGCAGGACAGCCAAGATCGATCTACGGATCGCGGGGGCGTGCCTCAGCGCGCAACGATGATCGTCACGCCGGATATATTATCAACAAGTCCGGTCGGGCCGAACACAGCAACCCAGACCAATCTGAACTGTGTAGCCACATAGCCCGGCACAGAGGCGCCGCACACCCCCTCTGCTTCACTGACCGTAATGGATCATGAATTCCCAGAAGGGTTCAAACCCGTAAACATTGAATCATACGATGGCACAACAGACCCCGCAGTATGGATCAAAGATTTGCTTCTCCACATTCACATGGCTCGCGGAGATAATCTACACGCCATCAAGTATCTTCCCCTTAAGCTCAAAGGACGAGCCCGGCACTGGTTAAACAGCCTGCCAGCAAATTCCATCGGCAGTTGGGAAAGCCTGGAAGATGCATTCCTCGACAACTTCTAGGGCACATATGTGCGACCACCGGACGCTGATGACCTGTGCCACATCACTCAACAGCCTGGAGAGTCAGACAGGAAATTCTGGACGAGGTTCCTAACTAAAAAGAACCAAATAGTTGACTGTCCGGATGCCGAAGCCCTGGCGGCTTTTAAGCACAATATCCGTGACGAGTGGCTTGCTTGACACCTCGGCCAGGAAAAACCCAAGTCCATGGAAGCTCTCACAACACTAATGACCCCCTTTTGTGTGGGTGAGGACAGCTGGTTGGCTTGCAGCGGCACCATGCCACATTCCGGCACTTCGGACGGCCGCGATACTAACGGCAAGCCACGGCGTAACAGACATAAGAGACGGAATAACGACAACAGCACTGAAGACACGGCAGTAAACATTGGGTTCAGCGGACCTAAATTCGGTCAGCGGAAAAAGCCGTTCAAAAGAAACAATCAGGGATCGTCCAGTCTGGACCGCATACTAGAGCGCTCGTGCCAAATTCATGGCACCCCAGACAAGCCAGCCAACCACACCAATAGAGACTGTTGGGTGTTCAAACAGGCCGGCAAAATAAACACCGAAAACAAGGACAAGGGGCTGCACAGCGACGACGATGAAGAGCCCCGGTGTCCGAACACGGGGGGACAAAAGAAACCCCCCCCCCCCAGGTGAAAATAGTCAACATGATCTACGCCACTCACATCCCCAAGCGGGAACGGAAGCGAGCACTACGGGACGTCTATGCGATGGAGCCAGTCGCCCCCAAATTCAACCCATGGTCAGCTTGTTCGATCACCTTTGATCGTAGGGATCATCCTACTAGCATCCGTCATGGCGGCTCGGCCGCATTGGTCTTAGACTCAATCATCGACGGATTCCACCTCACGCGAGTCCTTATGGACGGCGGCAGCAGCCTGAACCTGCTTTATCAGGACACAGTGCGCAAAATGGGCATTGACCTTTCAAGGATCAAGCCCACCAAAACCACCTTTAAAGGTGTAATTCCTGGAGTAGGGGCCCGCTGTACGGGCTCTATAACACTGGTAGTGGTCTTCGGATCCCCGGACAACTTCCGGAGCGAAGAGTTAATCTTCGACATCATCCCTTTCCGTAGTGGTTACCACACGCTGCTCAGACAAACCGCATTCTCTAGATTCAATGCGGTACCACATTATGCATACCTCAAGCCCAAGATGCCAGTACCGCGCGGGGTCATCACTGTCGAAATATGGACCGCTCCCTTCGAACAAAAGAGCATACGGCAGCCCTCGCGGCAGAAGTACAATGCGGCATACTCCGACAAACCAATCCGGCGACAACTTCGAGCACCATCAA
Organism: Triticum timopheevii; assembly: GCA_963921465.1. Taxonomy (NCBI): domain Eukaryota; kingdom Viridiplantae; phylum Streptophyta; class Magnoliopsida; order Poales; family Poaceae; genus Triticum; species Triticum timopheevii. Next base: position 129,886,198 of record OY997271.1, on the reverse strand, counting down.
GTGAGTCCGGAGCACCCTGCATCAGGATCATTAGGTACGCCAAGAATGTGATTAGCAGTCTGGCCTCCGTTTAAGCCCCTTCAAAGCAGCATTCGTGCCACGTGTACACAATTACGCACTCAAGATACCATGAGCATAGGCGGAGGCACATCAACGACTCGGTCAATAGTGCGGGTAACCGACAAATACTTTTATACTCTTTCCCTCTTACCTTTCAGGACACCGCGTTAGTGCAGCATCCTCAGAAGAGCCGAATTGCCGGACTTATATAGGAGAGACAACCAAGGAGGCAACAGACGTTGTGCACAGAAGGAAATACCCAGGTGGAATCTATTTACGATCATTATACCTGCTTTATCTATCTGTACACAGCCTGCCCCTGGATAGGACATGTAAAATAGTCCTATTTTATCTCCGCTTAATGCATCCATTGTAAACATACGCTTAAACGTATTTTTCGTCAATGGGAGATTATATATAGCATCAGCTTATTATTCTTATTTGAGCTTTTTTTCTCTTATAAATGTTTATTTGATATTGCATCCGTACACCTTGGTACGGTCAGTTTGCCAGGGGCTTCTCATGGCGCCCTGTAATACGGCAAATAAAGTCCGAACACTTTCAACAGTGCGGCACCCCGAACTTATAGCACTATATGCATCAGCTCCGAATCATGTCTTGGGTACAGTTGGGATAGCCCGGCTCCCTTGTTTTGGTGTCTTACGTTCCGTTATATCGGCTAAGGTAGCGCAGGGAGAACTACTGCGATTGTGTCCCGGTTCTTCCGGACGAGCACCTCAGTAGAGAAAGCCGAAAATTGACCGGCATGATGTGGCGAGAGCTGGTCGCTGTTTGAGAGGTCTTAAAATCCTTAAAGATTTTCCGCTTTAGGCGATAAATCGGGTTTGTCCGATCTAGGCGTATATAGCACCCCAATTCGGCCTTCCGGATTCTAGGGGCTTCGCCGAAATTTAAAATTGTAGACTTCTATAGCTAAGTGAAAGTTATAAAGCCGCATAGTCCAATTGCCTTGTTCGTTGCGCCGGACACCTTCTTAAGGGACCAAACATTTGGATGAAGAGTGTCCGGGTTTTCCACGAACACCCCAGTACTAGTTACGTGGGGGCGGAAGCCGACGACTGGCCTACTTTCAGAATTTTATAAACAGTCGCACAGAAGGGAATATTTTAAATAACAAAAGCGATACATAGCGCAAGTCACTTCATCCTTAAATTACAAACATGACAGAGGTGAATTCATTCAAAAATGGTGTCCCTGGTACATTCTTCAGCCACGAGACGAGCACCCTTCATAACGCCATCATAGTACATCTCGGGATGGCGATGCGCTTTGCCCTCCGGCGGCCCGTCCTTGACCAGCTTCTCCGCATCTAGCTTGCCCCAATGCACCTTGACGCGGGCAAAGGCCCGGTGGGCACCCTCGATGCAAACAGATCGCTTGGTCACTTCAAGCCGCGGACAGGCATCCACCATCCGCTTGATCAAGCCAAAGTAGCTAGTGGGCAAGAGCTCACCAGGCCACATCCGGACTATGAAACCTTTCATAGCCAGTTCGGCCGCCCTGTGGAGTTCGAACAACTGCTTTAGCTAGTCACTCAGGGCACCGGGTGTTCGGCCCAAGCATACTGGACCAGAACAGCTTCTCCGTTGAGCTCCCCTCCTGGGCACGGTAGAACTCCGCAGCGTCTGACATGCTGCATGGCAGATCTGCGAATGCCCCTGGAGAGCTCCGAATCCAAGTAAGTAAAAGAAACGCCTCCTTTGTTTGCTTTGCATAAAGAATTTCTTACCCGCTGCTATCTTTTTGGCCTCCTGGATCTCCTGTTGTGCCTTCTCGGCTTCGGCCTTGGCGTCTTTCATACTAACCAAGGCCTTCGCAAGCTCGGCCTCTTTCATCTTCAGGTCATGCTCCACGGACTCGTACTTCTTGCCAAGGTCCTGGAGCTCTTGCTATACCTCACCTACCCTAGAACTTTGCTTTTCGCGCTCCTTGCGTTCCAAGGCCGTCTTGTCTTCGGCATCGGACAGCGCCTTCTTCAGGGACGCCACTTCGGCGGTGGCCCCTGTTACACAGTCACGACACTTAGGTGTTATACTCACCAATTTTGTCTATCCTTAAATGCATAAGAGCGGGAATCACTTACCCTTGTTCTCTTCGAGCTGCCTCTTCGTGAGGTCGAGCTCTCCCTACACCTGCTCCAGGTCCCGCTTCAGTTCGGAAACCTCGGCAGTACGGGCAGCAGCAGCAAGCAGCACAGCCTGCTTATGCACACAAATATTTGTTGTTAGACTCCTGCGGATTATTATTGACCCTCCGTTCGATTTTTCTTTCCGAACACCAAACAGAGTATCAGGGGCTACTACCTATCGGGTGGTAATTTCTCAGACTTTTATTACTTACCTCAAAGCCTGTTAGGAGGCTGGTGCAAGCTTCGGTTAGTCCGCTCTTGGCAGACGAAACCTTCCGAATCACCGCACTCATAAGAGTACGGTGCTCTTCATCCATGGAAGTGCCGCGAAGCGCTTCCAGAAGACAATCCGGCGCCTCATGCGCAACGGAAGTCCTCAACACAGACGACTCGCCCTCCCTGACGAGGGGCCGCCCGCCTGAGTCCGGAACCATCGAAGGTTACGGAACTGTGTTCGGCTGAGAACCCAGCTTGCCATGGCTCTCATCAACACGATCCGCGAGGATCTTGAACCCCGCGTGTCTGACATCTAGAATGCCACCTTGGGGCATCTCCAGAGTCACCTCCCCCCGCTCTGGGAGCCTTCGAGACAACACCTCCGTGTCATCCGCGGGTTGAGGAGTAGTGGCTGTCGAAAGCGAATTTATCACTGAATCGCTCAGCGATTCGGAGGAAGATACCTCGGGATGAGCCCTGGTCAGACTGCATATATGTTCGGCATTATAAATACAAAAACTATGAAGTGAAATCATGATAGAATGCGGACACTTACGATCGCACTGGGGGCTTTCCCTGGGCAACCACCCCTCCTCGCTGTGAGCGGCCGTGGCGGAATAGTCCGGAAGGGATACCTTTCCCTTCTTGGACGCCCCAGCCTCCCCCTTCGGGGCGGCTTTTCTCTTGCTCTCCTCCCTAGTGCGGGGAGGTAGAGTTTCTTCTTGGTTCCTCCCGCCTCTGCGGGAAGAATCTGTCTCGTTGTCATCAGATGACAGGGGTATGATGGCCTTACGCCGAGGGCCTTTTCTGGCCCCTTGGTCCGCTTCCCCGGGCCCCTCATCCTTTCCGGATGGGGCGTCTTCTTCTTCTTCCTCCTCCCCTTCATGGGAGGAGTGCGCCTCGTCGTCTTCGGACAAGGCCTCTGGCACAACCTTATGACGGAGACCCTTTCGGGTCCCCGGGCCTTCTTTTCGGCCTTCTTCTCCGGCACCTTGTACGGTGCCGGGAGCATCATCTCCTTCAGGAGAGCATCGGCTGGGCCTTCTGGCAGCGGAGCCGGACAGTAAACCTGCTCCGCTGTCTCCACATAATCCTGAAGAAAATATGCATAACTACTTAAGGCTCTCCCATGAATATATTGGGAAGAACCAGGTCCGGTGATAGTCTGAGAACTCACCTGACTAGGAGCCCGTGCGGCGTGAAGCCCGCGGTCCTTGGATGTGGGAGGAGGCACTTCAGAGGCCTTGAACAGCACCTTCCATGCGCCTTTGTGCATCATGTCGTAGAGCTTCAGGAGCGTCTGGAGTTCAGCCGGGATGAACTCCCACAGATTGAATGCCCGCCTTTGGTAGGGCAGGATCCGGCGAACGAGAATGACCTGGATCACATTGACGAGCTTGATGTTCTTGTCCTTCATGCTTTTGATGCATGTTTGGAGTCCGGTCAGCTCCATAGAATCGCCCCAGGATAGGCCCTTCTTTTCCCAGGAGGTGAGCCGCATGGGAGCTCCGGATCGGAACTCGGGGGGCCGCTGCCCAGTTGGCGCCACGCAGCTCGGTGATGTAGAACCACTCCGATTGCCACCCTTTTACGGTCTTCGCAAAGGAACCGTCCAGCTAGGTGACATTAGGCATCTTGCTCACCATGGCTCCTCCGCACTCCGCTTGTTGGCCGCTCACAACCTTCGGCTTCACGCAGAAGGTTTGCAGCCATAGGCCGAAGTGAGGCCGGATGCGGAGGAAAGCCTCGCACACGACGATGAACGCCGAGATGTTGAGGACGAAATTCGGGGCTAGATCATGGAAATCTAGCCCGTAGTAGAACATGAGCCCGCGGACGAAGGGATGGAGTGGAAATCCCAGTCCACGGACAAAGTGGGCGATGAATACGACCCTCTCGTGGGGTCCTGGGGTCGGGATGGCCTGCCCGGCGTCCGGTAGCCGGTGCGCTATGTCCGCGGCCAAGTATCGGCAACCCGAAGATTTGTGATGTGCTTCTCCTTGATGGTGGAAGCCACCCACTTGCCTCCTACTCCGGACATGTTTAGTTGTGCGGAGAAGACTTGGGCTTGGGCGCTGGACCTCGAGGGGGCAAGAGTGGGCAAAGGAGGAAGAAGGCGTGGGCGATAATGGGGAAATCTTATCCCTTTATAGAGGCACCGAAAGCGATACACCTGCCCACTTGCCTGTTGGGAATCTCTTGCTTCCCAAGCGCCACAATTGATGGCGTGGTGGGATTACCCATACTTGTATTGATGAGAATCCCGTGATAAGGGGACATGATCTCTGCTTTGACAAGAAGTGTCACAGAAACCGCTTCGTAATAAGCGTTGTAGCTGGTTGTGGGAAAACGGTTCGAGTAATGATCCGACCGTAATAACATGTCACGTCATCAAAAAAAGTTGTCAGCAGATTGCATTTGTGAAACATCATTCTCTCTACAGCGGTGTGTAAAGATCATTTTGTGGATCCGGACATGATTCAAGTGTTCGTTAACTACTTTGGAGTATTCGGAGAAGGAACCCGCCTTGCAATGCCGAAGACAATACTGCACGCCGGACTCATCGTCATTGAAGCCTGGTTCAGGGGCTACTGAGGGAGTCCTGGAATAGGGGGTATCCGGACAGCCGCACTGTGTACAACGTCCGGACTATTGAAGCATGAAGATACAAGACTCAAGACTTCGGCCCATGTCTGGATGGGACTCTCCTTTGCGTGGAAGGCAAGCTTGGCGATCTGGATATTATGTTTCCTTCATTGTAACCGACTCCATGTAAACCCTAGCCCTCTCCGGTGTCTATATAAACTGGAGAGGTTGGTCCTTAGAAGGCCGATCACAATTACAATCATACCATCATAGGCTAGCTCTTAGGGTTTAGCCTCTACGATCTCGTGCTAGATCTACCCTTGTACTACCCATATCATCAATATTAATCAAGCAGGAAGTAGGGTTTTACCTCCATCGAGAGGGCCCGAACCTGGGTAAACATCTGTGTCCCTTGCTTCCTGTTACCATTAGCTTTGACGCACAGATCGGGACCCCCTACCCGAGATCCGCCAGTTTTGACACTGACACGAGCGTGGAGCATGAACATTATATCTGGATCTTGTTTGATGCGAGACGGTTATTCATTTAAATCAAAGAATAATGGTTGTTCTATTTATATGAGTAATATCTTTTATGGTCATGCACCCTTGTTAAGTGGTTTATTTTTCTTGAATCTCGGTCATGGTGATACACATCTATTATACCTAAATAGTTGATCCCCACTATCCTATTTCTCTTGACATGCAGCATGCCCACCTCAGCAATCATTTTCTTTTTATTTTCATCAAACTATCTGATTCAACTATGGACATCGTTTCCCGCAAAAAGAAAAAACTCTGGGCATCACTTCCATCTTCTGTAACTGATGCGGTAGTGCAAAAGCCCAAGACCAACCCATCGGTCGATCTTCTGGTCTGTTAGCCTTTCGGTCTTTCGCCATTATATTCATCAAAAAACAATATCATGGCAGCAGAACGGGCGACAGCTGCACCCTCATCCCTACCTCATCGGATATGCCACTGTCGCCATCCACCAAAAGCCATAAACCATCGCTCCGTCATGCACGCACGCACGAACCCTCCGTGCAAGCAAGGGCACCTCAGTCAGATCTAGTGCAGCACCACCGCCGCCGCCATCGGCCGACTAGGATGGAACATCTCTGCTGCAAGGCACCGCCCTCCCCATGGATCCGGATGCACCGGTCAGATGCACCGTCAAGATGAGAAGAATTTGCCTCGGGACAGTGCCGCTACCCTGCAGCCTCGATGCGCCCAACCCCCGATCACCTCCACCATGACCATCCTTTCGAGAGGCATGGACGACGCCGGTTCTCGGACGACTTTTCCCCGCACTTCCGAAATTACCTCTTTAAACAGTGGAGGTGCATCGATCCCATCGTCTTCAACATGGGCTTGGTATCTCCGGCAATCTCTCTTTCATTATTGACCTCAAAAGCACATGTGTAGTATCATAGTTACATTTAATGACGCATACCACTATGATTGTTGTTGTTGCAGATCCATTGTCTTTCTCTTGAAGTTCGGTAGTTACTTATCAAAGATATAAAGGAGAAGATTCGATGTCATGCCACTCAGGTATCAATATTGTACCAATATTTTTTGGGATAATTAGATTTATGCCCCTAGTTGTGTCCCACTCGTCTGTTTTACCCCTAATTCCCGAAAGTCACCGGTTCTATCCAAGTCACTTTGCTCCTCTTTTGCTTTTGCCCTTTGACCGTTTGACTGTCAGTTTGAAAACTTCATAACTAATTCATACTAGATCAGAAAAATGCATATAAGATACCAAAATGTTCAGAAAAACATCACCTATATGTGAGTGTCATTTGCATTCATGAAAAAAGTGTTGGAAAGTGCCCATCCGAGTTTTAGCTCTTAGGCTACCACCATGAATAGTAAAATCTAAAAAAGTTCAAAAAAATTCAAAAAAAAATTTGGTGGCAAAGAATGACAAATGTTTTAAGTGCCTGCCAAGTTTCATCGGGGAATAACATTCGTGGATGTCGGGGCAAAAAAAACAATCAGCACTCCAAAATAGATTATTTTTTTGCCACGACTTCCACAAATGTAATTCCCTAATGAAACTTGGCAAGCACTTAGAACATTTTTCGTTCTTTGCCACCATATTTTTTTTGAATTTTTTCGAATTTTTTTAGAGTTTAATATTCATGGTGGTATCAAAAGAGCTAAAACTTGGATGTGCACTTTCCAACACTTTTTTCATGAATGCAAATGACACTCACATATAGGTGATGTTTTTATGAACATTTTGGTATCTTATTTGCATTTTTCTGATCTAGTATGAATTAGTTGTGAAGTTTCAAAACTGACGGTCAAAGGGTCAAAGGGCAAAAGCATAAGAGGAGCAAAGTGACTTGGATAGAACCGGTGACTTTTGGAAATTAGGGGTAAAACAGACGAGTGGGACACAACTAGGGGCATAAATTAATTATCCCATATTTTTTTGACTCTTTGAGTGTTGTGTAGCTTTTAGCTATTATGTGAGATCAAAGGAAATTAACTCCAGCAAATTGATACAAAGATAATTTGTGAGGTTGTGTGTTTTATTTTCTGTTAGTTGTTATAGGCAATTGATTTTCTCGGCTTGGCGCTGCTGGTCATAGTCTATGACAGGAACATTGGATTAGAAAAAGGTGCTATCTAGAACATGTCTCATCGTTGCCAGTTGGAATCACAAACCATGCTAATGTTGCCAATTTTTTCTTCATTCACAGATTTAGTCCTTTACTAGATTCAATGGTTCTAGATCTAAGTTTCAGGGATTTACAAAGAGCAACATTCAGGTTCACATATACAGGTCATATACATAGTCATCTGTCCAGTCCTTGGCCATGGAGTTCATTCTTGCATATGTATTGTGCTCTTAAAAGCAATATTTGATGATATGTCCGATATCACATAATATTTTTGTGAACACTTGCTAGATTATATGGTACAGTTGAGTTTATGCATTATCTTATTTTCTTTTGATTTTGTATATGACAACATAGTTATCGCAATGGTTCTGGACTGGGAGTCATGATGATCGCTGCCCCTAAATGCAGCCTCTAGAAAGGTTAGACACTTTCTATTCATTTTAGGAAGTATTTTTTGGAGCCTAATCTGAACTATAATTTCCTGCAAAAAACTAACCCGAGCCATAAAATACTTCCAGGCACGTCGAAACAAAGAACTGATTACCCATCCATCTTCTACAATAAGTATCTAGAGGTTTGCCAGCAACCATAAATAGAAGTTAAAGGCTCTATTTAAACAAGTCTGACCAAACTTTTACTGTGGCTTAATGATCAAAACACTAGATGAGTCAAACAATGTTATACCTCCTCAGCAACCCGCAACTATGGACAAAGAAAAAACAAAATAAGTAATAATTTTATAACTCTTTGTATAGATCGATTAGTTCAGGTCAATTGAACATGAATTCAAACAATGATTTTTGTTAGCAGGTACTCTTTAGCTAAATGAAGTACTAAATATAGAGAAGCTGAAACCACCAATAGAGAGAGGTACCAAATTATAAAGATATTTCCTATTCACCATTGAATTTCTCTTGAATGTTGTATGTACATGCCACCATGGAAAAGAGGTAGATCTTCCAGCAAGAGAACTTCATCTCAGTTTGTCAGATGGCATAAACAACAATGTGACAATGAACAAGTAACACGGTGGTGAGTATAATTGGAACAAAAATATATAGGTCCTATTAGTTCTAACCAAATAAAATTAGCCAAAAGTATGTTTCTCTCCGCTAACCTGATTACACAAGTACAACTATACTAATAATGTTGATTTTTGAACAGCAGGGATGACATGGTCAAGCACGCATGTGAGCAGCTGCAAACTACACGTCTACCTAAAATTAGTTATACTATGTCTTAAATCAAGAATACGTGATCATTACATGTATCAAGTACAAGTGTTATCCAAATTAACTCCCATTACTACTATTGATGATCCTATACATATATTTGCACAATACGTGGTTAAGAAGGAATAAAAATATTTGCTTGAATGATTGCTAATATTTCTCAATGCATCAATTCTTGTCTACAAATTCCCGCAACAAAACGGGGAGTATCATCTAGTGTTCATAATATTGAAGCCAAAAGATGCAAAGTTGATAATGATAGTGCAACTTATTTGTGGCACTGCCGTTTAGGTCATATTAGTGTAAAGCGCATGAAGAAACTCCATGCTGATGGGCTTTTGGAATCACTTGATTATGAATCACTTGGTGCTTGCGAACCATGCCTCATAGGAAGATGACTAAAACTCCATTCTCCAGAACAATGGAATGAGCTACTGACTAATTGGAAATAATACATACCTATGTATGCGGACCAATGAGTATTGAGGCTCGTGGCGGGTATCATTATTTTCTTACCTTCATAGATGATTTGAGCAGATATGGGTATATCTACTTAATGAAACATAAGTCTGAAACATTTGAAAAGTTCAAAGAATTTTAGAGTGAAGTGGAAAATCATCCTAACAAGAAAATAAAGTTTCTATGATCTGATCGTGGAGGCGAATATTTGAGTTACGAGTTTGGTCTTCATTTGAAACAATGTGGAATAGTTTCACAACTCACGCCACCTGGAACACCACAGCGTAATGGTGTCTCCGAATGTCGTAACCGTACTTTATTGGATTTGGTGCGATCTATGATGTCTCTTACATATTTACCGCTATCATTTTGGGGTTATGCTTTAGAGACAACTGCATTCACTTTAAATAGGGCACCATCAAAATCCGTTGAGACGACGCCATATGAATTTTGGTTTGGCAAGAAACCAAAGTTGTCATTTCTTAAAGTTTGGGGCTGCAATGCTTATGTGAAAAAGCTTCAACCTGATAAGCTCGAACCCAAATCGGAGAAGTGCGCCTTCATAGGATACCCAAAGGAAACTGTTGGATACACCTTCTATCATAGATCCGAAGGCAAAATATTCGTTGCTAAGAATGGATCATTTCTAGAGAAGGAGTTTCTCTCGAAAGAAGTGAGTGGGAGGAAAGTAGAACTTGATGAGGTAATTGTACCTTCTTCCGAATTGGAAAGTAGTTCATCACAAAAATCGGTTCTAGTGATTCCTACACCAATTAGTGAGCAAGCTAATGATGATGATCATGAAACTTCATATCAAGTTACTACCAAACCTCGTAGGTCATCCAGAGTATGGTCCGCACTAGAGTGGTACGGTAATCCTATTCTGGAAGTCATGTTACTAGACAATGATGAACCTACGAACTATGAGGATGCGATGATGAGCCCAGATTCCGCGAAATGGCTTGAGGCCATGAAATCTGAGATGGGATCCATGTATGAGAACAAAGTGTGGACTTTGGTGGACTTGCCCCATGATCGGCAAGCCATAGAAAATAAATGGATCTTCAAGAAGAAGACCGACGCTAACGGTAATGTCACTGTCTACAAAGCTCGACTTGTTGCGAAAGGTTTTCGACAAGTTCAAGGAGTTGACTACGATGAGACCTTCTCACCCTTAGCAATGCTTAAGTCTGTTTGAATCATGTTAGCAATTGCCGCATTTTATTATTATGAAATTTGGCAAATGGATGTCAAAACTGCATTCCTTAATGGATTTCTTAAAGAAGAGTTGTATATGATGCAATCAGAAGGTTTTGTCAATCCAAAGGGTGCTAACAAAGTGTGCAAGCTCCAGGGCTCCATTTATGGACTGGTGCAAGCCTCTCGGAGTTGGAATATGCACTTTGATAGTGTGATCAAAGCACATGGTTTTATACAGATGTTTGGAGAAGCCTGTATTTACAAGAAACTGAGTGGGAGCTCTGTAGCATTTCTAATATTATATGTGGATGGCATATTGTTGATTGGAAATGATACAAAATTTTTGGATAGCATAAAAGGATACTTGAATAAGAATTTTTCAATAAAAGACCTCGGTGAAGCTGCTTACATATTAGGCATCAAGATCTATAGAGATAGATCAAGACGCTTAATTGGACGTTCACAAAGCACATACCTTGATAAAGTTTTGAAGAACTTCAAAATGGATCAGTCAAAGAAAGGGTTCTTGCCTGTGTTACAAGGTGTGAAGTTGAGTCAGACTCAATGCCCGACCACTGCAGAAGATAGAGAGAAAATGAAAGTCATTCCCTATGCTTCAACCATAGGTTCTATCGTGTATGCAATGTTGTGTACCAGACCTGATGTGTGCCTTGCTATAACTATAGCAGGGAGGTACCAAAGTAATCCAGGAGTGGAGCACTGGTCAGCGGTCAATAACATCCTGAAATACCTGAAAAGGACTAAGGATATGTTTCTCGTTTATGGAGGTGACAAAGATCTTGTCGTAAATGGTTACATCGATGCAAGCTTTGTCACTGATCCGGATGAATCTAAGTCGCAATCCGGGTACGTATTTATATTGAATGGTGGAGCTGTCAGTTGGTGCAGTTTCAAGCCAAGCGTCATGCCGGGATCTATGTGTGAAGCGGAGTACATAGCTTCTTCGGAAGTAGCAGATGAAGGAGTCTGGATGAAGGAGTTCATATCCGATCTAGGTGTAATATCTAGTGCATCGGGTCCAATGAAAATCTTTTGTGACAATACTGGTGCAATTGCCTTGGCAAAGGAATCCATATTTCACAAGAGAACCAAACACATCAAGAGACGCTTCAATTCCATCTAGCATCAAGTCGCGGAGGGAGACATAGAGATTTGCAAGATATATACGGATCTGAATATTGCAGAACCATTGACTAAGCCTCTTCCACGAGCAAAACATGATCAGCACCAAGACTCCATCGGTGTTAGAATCATTACTTTGTAATCTAGATTATTGACTCTAGTGCAAGTGGGAGACTGAAGGAAATATGCCCTAGAGGCAATAATAAAGTTGTTATTTATATTTCCTTATATCATGATAAATGTTTATTATTCATGCTAGAACTGTATTAACCGAAAACTTAGTACATGTGTGAATACATAGACAAAACAAAGTGTCCCTAGTATGCCTCTACTTGACTAGCTCGTTAATCAAAGATGGTTATGTTTCCTAACCATGGACATGTGTTGTCATTTTATGAACGGGATCACATCATTAGAGAACGATGTGATGGACAAAACCCATCCGTTAGCTTAGCATTATGATCATTACAGTTTTACTGCTACTGCTTTCTTCATGACTTATACATGTTCCTCGGACTATGAGATTACGCAACTCCTGAATACCGGAGGAACACCTCGTGTGCTATCAAACATCACAACGTAACTGGGTGATTATAAAGATGTTGTACAGGTGTCTCCGAAGGTGTTTGTTGGGTTGGCATAGATCGAGATTAGGATTTGTCACTCTGTGTTTCGCAGAGGTATCTCTGGGCCCTCTCGGTAATGCTCATCACTATAAGCCTTGTAAGCAATGTGACTAATGAGTTAGTTGCGGGATGAAGCATTACAGAACGAGTAAAGAGACTTGCCAGTAACGAGATTGAACTAGGTATGATGATGCCGGCGATCGAATTTCGGGCAAGTAACATACCGATGACAAAGGGAACAACACATGTTGTTGTGTAGTTTGACCGATAAAGATCTTCGAAGAATAAGTAGGAGCCAATATGAGCATCCAGGTTCCGTTATTGGTTATTGATCGGAGATGTGTCTCGATCATGTCTACATAGTTCTCGAACCCGTAGGGTCCGCACGCTTAACGTTCAGTGATGATTTGTATTATGAGTTATGTGGTTTTGATGACCGAAGTTTGTCCGGAGTCCCGTCTGAGATTAAGGACATGACTAGGAGTCTCGAAATGGTCGAGACATAAAGATTGATATATTGGAAAGTTATGTTCGGACACCGGAAAGGTTTCGGAAGAGTTCGGACATTTTTTGGAGTACCGGGAGGTTACCGGGCCCCCCGGCGGAAGTAGTGGGCCTTAATGAGCTTTAGTGGAAAGGAGAGGAGGGCCACAGGGTCCCCCCCCCCCCCCCGCCCCCATGGCAGGTACGAATTGGACTAGGGAGGGTGCGGTGCCCCCCTCTTTCATTCTCCCTCTCCTACTCCTCTCTCTCCCCTCTTGGAAAAAGGAAGGGGACTCCAACTAGGATTGGGAATCCTAGTTGGACTCCCCCTATAGGAGCGCCCCACCTGGCCGCCGGCCTCCTCCCTCCCTCCCTCCTTTATATATGGGGGCAGGGGGCACCCCAAAGCACAACAGACAATCTCTTAGCCGTGTGTGGTGCCCCCTCCACAGTTTAACACCTCAATCATATCGTCGTAGTGCTTAGGTGAAGCCCTGCGCTGGTAACATCATCAACACCGTTGCCACGCCATCGTGCTGATGAACTCTCCCTCGTGAAGGAAATATGCCCTAGAGGCAATAATAAAGTTATTATTTATTTCCTTATATCATGATAAATGTTTATTATTCATGCTATAATTGTATTAACCGGAAACATGATACATGTGTGAATACATAGGCAAACTAAATGTCACTAGTATGCCTCTACTTGACTAGCTCATTAATCAAAGATGGTTATGTTTCCTAACCATAGACATGAGTTGTCATTTGATTAATGGGATCACATCATTGGGAGAATGATGTGATTGACATGACCCATTCCGCTTAGCACTTGATCGTTTAGTATGTTGCTATTGCTTTCTTCATGACTTATACATGTTCCTACAACTATGAGATTATGCAACTCCCGTTTACCGGAGGAACACTTTGTGTGCTACCAAACGTCACAAAGTAACTGGGTGATTATAAAGGAGCTCTACAGGTGTCCCCAAAGGTACATGTTGAGTTGGCGTATTTCAAGATTAGGTTTTGTCACTCCGATTGTCGGAGAGGTATCTCTGGGCCCTCTCGGTAATGCACATCACTATAAGCCTTGCAAGCAATGTAGCTAATGAGTTAGTTATGGAATGGTTCATTACGTAACGAGTAAAGAGACTTGCCGGTAACGAGATTGAACTAGGTATTGGGATACCGACGATCGAATCTCGGGCAAGTAACATACCAATGACAAAGGGAACAACGTATGTTGTTATGCGGTTTGATCGATAAAGATCTTCGTAGAATATGTAGGAGCCAATATGAGCATCCAGGTTCCGCTATTGGTTATTGATCGGAAATGTGTCTCGGTCGTGTCTACATAGTTCTCGAACCCGTAGGGTCCGCACGCTTAAGGTTTTGTTAACAGTTTTATTATGAGTTTATGAGTTTTGATGTATCGAAGGTTGTTCGGAGTCCCGGATGTGATCACGGACATGACAAGGAGTCTCAAAATGGTCGAGACATAAAGATCAATATATTGGACGACTATATTTGGACACAGGAAAGGTTCCGGGTGAGATTGGGACAATACCGGAGCTCCGGGAGGTTATCGGAACCCCCCGGGAGGTATATGGGCCTTATTGGGCCTTAGTGGAAAGGAGGGGAAAGGAGCAAGGGAGGGGGCGCCCCCCCCCCCAAGCCCAATCCGAATTTGGAAGCCCCCCCCCCTTTCCTTCCTCTCTCCTTCCTCTTCCTTCCCTCTCCCTCTCCTAATAGGAAAGGGGGGAGTCCTACTCCGGGTGGGAGTTGGACACCCCCCTAGGGTGCACAACCCCCCCTTGGTCGGCCCCCTCCTCCACTCCTTTATATACGGGGAGGGTGGCACCCCATAGACACAACAATTGATCTCTTGATCTCTTAGCCGTGTGCGGTGCCCCCCTCCACCATAGTCCTCCTCAATAATATTGTAGAGGTGCTTAGGAGAAGCCCTGTACAGTAGAACATCAAGATCGTCACCACGCCGTCGTGCTGACGAAACTCTCCCTCGACACTCGGCTGGATCGGTGTTCGAGGGACGCCATCGAGCTGAACGTGTGCTGGAAGTCGGAGGTGCCGTAGTTTCGGTGCTTGATCGGTCGGGCCGTGAAGACGTACGACTACATCAACCGAGTTGTTCTAACGCTTCCGCTTTCGGTCTACGAGGGTATGTGGACAATACTCTCCCCTCTCGTTGCTATGCATCACCATGATCTTGCGTGTGCGTAGGAAATTTTTTGAAATTACTATGTTCCCCAACAGTGGTATCAGAGCCTGGTTTTATGCGTAGATGTTATATGCACTAGTAGAACACAAGTGAGTTGTGGGCGACACAAGTCATACTTCTTACCAGCATGTCATACTTTGGTTCGGTGGTATTGTTGGATGAAGCGGCCGGACCGACATTACGCGTACGCTTACGCGAGACTGGTTCTACCGACGTGCTTTGCACACAGGTGGCTGGCGGGTGTCAGTTTCTCCAACTTTAGTTGAACCGAGTGTGGCTACGCCCGGTCCTTGAGAAGGTTAAAACAACACTAACTTGACGAACTATCGTTGTGGTTTTGATGCGTAGGTAAGAACGGTTCTTGCTCAGCCCGTAGCAGCCACGTAAAATTTGCAACAACAAAGTAGAGGACGTCTAACTTGTTTTTGTAGGGCATGTTGTGATGTGATATGGTCAAGACGTGATGCTATATTTTATTGTATGAGATGATCATGTTTTGTAACCGAGTTATCGGCAACTGGCAGGAGCCATATGGTTGTCGCTTTATTGTATGAAATGCAAACGCCCTGTAATTGCTTTACTTTATCACTAAGCGGTAGCGATAGTCGTAGAAGCAATAGATGGCGAAACGACAATGATGCTATGATGGAGATCAAGGTGTCGAGCCGGTGACGATGGTGATCACGATGGTGCTTCGGAGATGGAGATCACAAGCACAACATGATGATGGCCATATCATATCACTTATATTGATTGCATGTGATGTTTATCCTTTATGCATCTTATCTTGCTTTGATTGACGGTAGTATTATAAGATGATCTCTCACTAAATTATCAAGAAGTGTTCTCCCTGAGTATGCACCGTTGCGAAAGTTCTTCGAGCTGAGACACCACGTGATGATCGGGTGTGATAGGCTCTACTTTCAAATACAACGGGTGCAAAACAGTTGCACACGCGGAATACTCAGGTTAAACTTGACGATCCTAGCATATACAGATATGGCCTCGGAACACAGAGATCGAAAGGTCGAATGTGAATCATATAGTAGATATGATCAACATAGTGATGTTCACCATTGAAAACTACTCCATCTCACGTGATGATCGGACATGGTTTAGTTCATTTGGATCACATGATCACTTAGATGACTAGAGAGATGTCTGACTAACTGGGAGTTCTTTAGTAATATGATTAATCGAACTTAAATTTATCATGAACTTAGTACCTGATAGTATTTTGCTTGTCTATGTTTGATTTTAGATAGATGGCTCGTGTTGTTGTTCCGTTGAATTTTAATACGTTCCTTGAGAAAGCTAAGTTAAAAGATGATGGTAGCAATTACCCGAATTGGGTCCATAACTTGAGGATTATCCTCATTGCTGCATAGAAGAATTACGTCTTGGAAGCACCGCTGGGTGCCAGGCCTGCTGCAGATGCAACTGACAACGTTAAGAACGTCTGGCAGAGCAAAGCTGATGACTACTCGATAGTTTAGTGTGCCATGCTTTACGGCTTAGAACCGAGACTTCAACGACGTTTTGAACGTCATGGAGCATATGAGATGTTCCAGGAGTTGAAGTTAATATTTCAAGCAAATGCCCGGACTGAGAGAGATGAAGTCTCCAATAAGTTCTATAGCTGCAAGATGAAGGAGAATAGTTCTGTTAGTGAACATATACTCAAAATGTCTGGGTATAATAATCACTTGATCCAACTGGGAGTTAATCTTCCTGATGATAGTGTCATTGACAGAATTCTTCAATCACTGCCACCAAGCTACAAGAGCTTCGTGATGAACTATAATATGCAAGGGATGGACAAGACTATTCCCGAGCTCTTCGCAATGCTAAAGGCTGTGGAGGTAGAAATCAAGAAGGAGCATCACGTGTTGATGGTCAATAAGACCACCTGTTTCAAGAAAAAGGGTAAAGAGAAGAAGAAGGGGAACTTCAAGAAGAATAGCAAACAAGTTGTTGCTCAAGAGAAGAAACCCAAATCTGGACCTAAGCCTGAGACTGAGTGCTTCTACTGCAAGCAGACTGGTCACTGGAAGCGGAACTGCCCCAATTATTTGGCGGATAAGAAGGATGGCAAGGTGAACAAAGGTATATGTGATATACATGTTATTGATGTGTACCTTACTAATGTTCGCAGTAGCACCTGGGTATTTGATACTGGTTCTGTTGCTAATATTTGCAACTCGAAACAGGGACTACGGATTAAGCGAAGATTGGCTAAGGACGAGGTGACGATGCGCGTGGGAAATGGTTCCAAAGTCGATGTGATCGCAGTCGGCACGCTACCTCTACATCTACCTTCAGGATTAGTTTTAGACCTAAATAATTGTTATTTGGTGCCAACATTGAGCATGAGAATTATATCTGGATCTTGTTTGATGCGAGACGGTTATTCATTTAAATCAGAGAATAATGGTTGTTCTATTTATATGAGTAATATATTTTATGGTCATGCACCCTTGAAGAGTGGTCTATTTTTATTAAATCTCGATAGTAGTGATACACATATTCATAATGTTGAAGCCAAAAGATGCAGAGTTGATAATGATAGTGCAACTTATTTGTGGCACTGCCGTTTAGGTCATATTGGTGTAAAGTGCATGAAGAAACTCCATACTGATGGACTTCTGGAATCACTTGATTATGAATCACTTGGTACTTGCGAACCGTGCCTCATGGGCAAGATGACTAAAATGTCGTTCTCCGAAACTATGGAGCGAGCAACAAACTTGTTGGAAATCATACATACTGATGTATGTGGTCCAATGGATGTTGAGGCTCGCGGCGGGTATCGTTATTTTCTCACCTTCATAGATGATTTGAGCAGATATGTGTATATCTACTTAATGAAACACAAGTCTGAAACATTTGAAAAGTTCAAAGAATTTCAGAGTGAAGTGGAAAATCATCGTAACAAGAAAATAAAATTTCTACGATCTGATCGTGGAGGAGAATATTTGAGTTACGAGTTTGGTTTACATTTGAAACAATGTGGAATAGTTTCGCAACTCACGCCACCCGGAACACCACAGCAAAATGGTGTGTCCGAACATCGTAATCGTACTTTACTAGATATGGTTCGATCTATGATGTCTCTTACTGATTTACCGCTCTTGTTTTGGGGTTATGCTTTAGAGATGGCCGCATTCACGTTAAATAGGGCACCATCAAAATCCGTTGAGACGACGCCTTATGAACTGTGGTTTGGCAAGAAACCAAAGTTGTCGTTTCTTAAAGTTTGGGGTTGTGATGTTATGTGAAGAAACTTCAACCAGATAAGCTCGAACCCAAATCGGAGAAATGTGTCTTCATAGGATACCGAAAAGAGACTATTGGGTACACCTTCTATCACAGATGTGAAGGCAAGACTTTTGTTGCTAAATTCGGATCCTTTCTAGAAAAAGAGTTTCTCTCGAATGAAGTGAGTGGGAGGAAAGTAGAACTTGATGAGGTAACTGTACCTGCTCCCTTATTGGAAAGTAGTTCATCACAAAACCGGTTCCTGTGACAACTACACCAATTAGTGAGGAAGCTAATGATATTGATCATGAAACTTCAGATCAAGTTACTACCGAACCTCGTAGGTCAATCAGAGTAAGATCCGCACCAGAGTGGTACGGTAATCCTATTCTGGAAGTCATGTTACTTGACCAGGGCGAACCTACGAACTATGAGAAAGCAATGATCAGCCCAGATTCCACAAAATGGCTTGAGGCCATGAAATCTGAGATGGGATCTTAGGGAGTCCTGGACTAGGGGGTGTCCGAATAGCCGAACTATCATCATCGACCGGACTCCAAGACTATGAAGATACAAGATTGAAGACTTCGTCCCATGTACGGATGGGACTTTCCTTGGCGTGGAAGGCAAGCTTGGCGATATGGATATGTAGATCTCCTACCATTGTAACCGACTCTGTGTAACCCTAGCCCTCTCTGGTATCTATATAAACCAGAGGGTTTTAGTCCGTAGGACACAATAACAACAATCATACCATAGGCTAGCTTCTAGGGTTTAGCCTCCTAGATCTCGTGGTAGATCTACTCTTGTACTACCAATATCATCAATATCAATCAAGCAGGAGTAGGGTTTTACCTCCATCGAGAGGGCCCGAACCTGGGTAAAAACATCGTGTCCCTTGTCTCATGTTACCATCCGCCTAGACGCACAGTTTGGGACCCCCTACCCGAGATCCGCCGGTTTTGACACCGACATTGGTGCTTTCATTGAGAGTTCCTCTGTGTCTTCACCTATAGGCTGGATGGCTCCTTCGATCATCAACGACAAGGACGCAGTCCAGGGTGAGACTTTTCTCCCCTGACAGATCTTCGTATTCTGCGGCTTTGCACTGCGGGCCAATTCGCTTGGCCATCTGGAGCGGATCGAAAGCTACGCTCCTGGCCGTTAGGTCAGACTGGAAGTCTGAACTTCATGGCTGACATCCGCGGAGACTTGATCTTCGATGGATTCGAGCCACAGCCGAGTGCGCCGCACTGTCACGATGGGCATGATTTAACTCTGCTGCCGGACAGTGCCCTGGAGGCCGCACAAGAGTCCGCTCCGACCCCTAATTCGGAGCCGACTGCACAGATCGAGGATGGGTGGCTAGACACCGCCTCGGGGGCTGCTACCTCTACGGCGATGGAGCCGAATACCGACCTTGTCCCTTGTGAATCTCGTGACTCTGAGGTGCCGGACTCCGAACCTCCCGCGCCCCCTCCAATCGAATCCGATTGGGCGCCGATCATGGAGTTCACCGCTGCGGACATCTTTCAACACTCACCTTTCGGCGACATCCTGAATTCACTAAAGTATCTCTCGTTATCAGGAGAGCCCTGGCCGGACTGCGGTCAGGACGGTTGGGATGCGGATGACGAAGAAATTCAAAGCCCACCCACCACCCACTTAGTAGCCACTGTCGACGACCTAACCGACATGCTAGACTTCGACTCCGAAGACATCGACGGTATGGACGACGATGCCGGAGACGACCAAGAACCAACGCCTACTGGGCATTGGAAAGCCACCTCGTCATATGACATATACATGGTCACTACTAGGGAAAACCTTATACACAGAAATTTAGCAACAGCGCGGGTCAAAAAAGCGGGCTAGTGCTATATAGCAGTAGCGATTGAAGAAAAACCGCGCTACAGATACAACCTTAGCAGTAGCGCGTGTAGTTGCAAAAGTGCTACTACTAATATTCCCATTGGCAGAATGATAGGCTACGCATAGCAGTAGCGGGCTTGGAAGAAACGCGCTACC
Source organism: Triticum timopheevii (assembly GCA_963921465.1). Taxonomy (NCBI): domain Eukaryota; kingdom Viridiplantae; phylum Streptophyta; class Magnoliopsida; order Poales; family Poaceae; genus Triticum; species Triticum timopheevii. Next base: position 129,865,879 of record OY997271.1, on the reverse strand, counting down.
GCTAGGGCATAATTAGCAGCGCGTTTCCTAAGAAGAGCGCTACTACTAATCGAAATAAAATAAGATGAAAAACAAATAGAAAAGTAAATGAAAATGAAAGAAATAGAAAAAGGAGAAAGGAAAAAATAAAATGTAAAGCAAAATAAACGAAAAAGCGAAAAAACGGAGGAAGGCATAGCAGCAGCGTGTGTTTGTAAGAGGCACTATAGCTAACGTAGCTGCAGCGCATGTCCTAGACCCCCACTATAGAAACAGAAAAGGAAATTAAAAAAGGAAGAAATTTACATAGCTATAGCAGCAGCGCGTTTTGCAAAAACCGCTATAGCTATCTTAGCTATAGCGCGTTTTGCGAAACGCACTACCGCTAAGTTTGACTTAACCAAAAAACCGTTTCCCCCCGGCCACCACTTCTCCCCCAAATCCCTCAACCCACCCCGTGCGCCGCCTCCTCCCCGATTCACCGTCGCCACACTTCGCCGCCGATGTCGACACCACCAGAGCCGTGCGCCGTCGACGACACCGGAGCCGCCCCCAACGCCACGGAGCCGCGCGGGCTCGTCAACGCCACCGGATCCGCCGTCAACGCCACCGGATCCTTCCTCGCCATAACTGCCTTCCTTGCCGTCACCGAAGACGCCCCTGCCTCCCTCGCCGTCACCGGAGACACCCCTGCCCCCCTCGCCACCACTGCCTCCGTCGCCACCACCGGAGCCATCATCTGTAAGCCCCCACCCCTCCTCTCTCTCTCTCATGCATAGGTTAGCCAGTTTAATTACGTTAATTATCTAGGTTAGGGCAAAAATTTAGTTAGGGCTTTGACAGAGAAGTAGTTAGGTTAACTAGTTTAATTAGGTTAATTATCAAGGTTAGTGCAAAAACTTAGTTAGGGCTTTGACAGAGAACTAGTCAGGTTAACTAGTTTAATTAGGTTAATTATCCAGGTTAATTAGTGCAAAAATTTATTTTAGGCTTTGACAGAGAACTAGCTGTGTTAACTAGTTTAATTAGGGTTAATTATCTAGGTAAAGTAGATTAACTAACTAGGTTAAATAGGTAGGTTAATTAGGTTCGTTGGATTAACAAGCTAGGTTAAGTAGATTGGCTAGGTTAGAGAAATGGGGTTCCTTTGCAATTTAATTGGGTTCTGTGTTTAGTGAGGTCATTTTGCAAAGGTTTTTGATTTTTGAAAAGACCACTATTTTTCAAGGAAAATAATTTAGGTAAATTTTATTTTTCATTGAAGTGGTCATGTTGTATCTTTTCATTGAAGTTGTTCGATTGTGCCCAAGTGGCTTTGTTGTTTCCAGCGAATGATGCTGAGTGGCCTATGTTTTGCCGGAATGTTGATTCATTTCTGTTCTGGCAAATTTCAGGTTCTCGATTTGTCCACTTTTTAGCAAATGTCATGCCGAAATTTCCCGTGAATTTCGGCATGACTTGTGATACAAATTAGGACATATCGAGTGCCCGGGATTTGCCACACCAGGAAGGAGTCAACATTCCTGCAAAACAATAGTCCGTTTTTATGTCATTATTCATTTTATTAGGTCTAGAATTAATTGACTAGATTTAATCATAGGAAACATGGCTAGCAACGATGAAGGACAGGGTTCTGGTGATTGCGACGATGTCTACCGGGCGGCAGACGAATTTTTTAGCCTTACCGATGATCAACAGATGTTGTTGCTGGGCCCACCGGTGGCATCGGGGACTGAGACCAATGCGTAGACCGGTGCTGAGACCGACACACAGACCGGTGCTGAGACTGAGACTGGCACTGAGATTCAGACCGGCATCAATACCGGCGCTAAGACCGGTGCTGCCTCGGGGAGCGGAGCCGGTGTAGAACCGAAAGCAAAGAGGCAACGGGTTCCTAACAAACTTAGGACTACTAGACTGGTGGTCACGGAGGTGGACGACGGCAATTTTGAGCCAAAGGCGCCCGAGGAAGCGCGCTGCTGCTACGGCAATCAAATAGGCTGCATCATACGGACAACCGCCACCATCAACGATGAGAAACTAAAGAAGATAGAAAATATGAGGAGCTCCCTCCTAAAGAAGTTTCACCAGATATTCTTGTTCCCGGGCCGGAATGAGAAGGATTATGAAGATCCAGACAAGGACCCGGCAATGAAGAAGATAAACAAACACGCCATGACCAAGTTTAGCGACACGTTGGCCGCCTGGAAAAATCGAGTGAAAGCAAAGATCAACAACGGGGAACCCTACTCCGAGATTGTAAAGGATAATCCGACAATCACGGAAGAGCATTTTCAAATATTCAAGGAGGCTTGCGAGGCCGAAGCTGCCAAAAAAAGTCTAAGTACATGAAGGGGCTTCAAAAGAGGAACATTGGGACCCACCACCTCGGAAGCCGTGGTTACGGCGGAAAGAGGTCGAAATGGGTCAAGGAGGACGCGGAAGCCGCGAGTCTGGGCATCCCAGACCCCTTGGCGGATTTCACCATCCCGCAGGAGCGTGACGTCCTGAGGGCCCGGCACCATTGGGACCCAGTGAAGAAGGTTTACGAGACAACACCGGTCATTACGGAGTTCATGAGACTGCTGGTAATTTTAGTTTTTGATCAACTCGACTGCACACGTTAGTCATATTTGTAAACGATCCTTGTGCCTTTTGCAGAGAGAGCAGCACCGGATTGCGGCCGAAAGCGACTCGCCGTCTGAGGCATTGGCGAGGCCCAAGTGGGACACTCCATTCAACCGGGCGTTGAACATATTGAAACAACAACCGGTGGATACTCGACCGTCGTATGGACGCGTGCACGGTGTCGGAGACGGCGCCACGTGGAAGAAGTACTATCGTGAGACCACAGAGGACAAAAAGGAAAGACGGAGGTTAACTAAAGAAAGCATCGACAAGAAGGTTGAGATTGCGGTTGAGAAGAAATCATCTCAGACAGTCGCAACAGCGGTAGCTGCCGCAAAACAGGCAATTGCAGATATATCTACTTCCTTGGTGATGGGCGTTTACACTTGGACAAGGCAAAATCCAGAAAAAAATGCAGAGGACTTTCCCCTTGCTGACTTCTTGGGAGCACCTGCTCCCGCACCGGCTCCCGTACCTGCTCCCGCACCGGCTCCCGCACCTGCTCCCGCACCGGCTCCCGTACCTTCTCCCGCACCGGCTCCCGCACCGGACGTGCTCGGGGGTGCCTCCGCTTTGGCGGAGCTCGACGCCCTCACGGTATCTGTCACACCGGCCCCCTTCAATATAAATGTATAATCTCCCGTTTTCGTTGCCTTTCGGATGTCTCACGTCGCAGACTTTTATTTACAGGCCGTCGAAACCCCGTGCACCATATTGTACACCATCGGCGAACAAAAGGTGGACGTGGGGAAGGGGATGATAATGGAGCCGAAGGAACCATTGTTCCACAGCCGGTCGATCCCCCCGAACGTCTTCAAGGTTTTCCGTGGCCAGTGTCAAACCAGGACACGAGAACTTGCCTTCTCTAATACTAGTGGGGGATGACGACGAGACCCCGCGGCGGCTTGGTGATTGTTGCAATGGGTGGGTCCTGTTGTGGCCAAAGAGTCTGCTTCGTCTAGAGGCGGCCGGGAGCACATCCACGAGCACGCAGCCTCAACAAGGTATGAACATCAACACCCTACCTACCCAATTAGCGTCGGGTGTCAGGTTGGGTGATAGCAGACGGGGTAAGCAGGTGGCTCCATTAGTCGCTGATGACGTCGCCATGGATGAGGATTAGGATGACGATGGCGCTGAATAGTATGTCTATACTGGCGCCTCCTAAGGGTTTGAGCATCATGAGTCGGTGCCTGAATTACCGTCTCAACGTATTATTGACGACCATCCGGTGGTAAAGAAGTCTAGGAAGAGAGCGAGGAAAGGCAAAAAAGTTGATTCTATGATCCAGCCGCCTCAGCAGCCTCGGCTTCAGGACCGTGTAGATATCCCCGATGCGGATAAATGGCATATCCCCGGTCGACCAATCCTACCTAAAACAGCGCTACGGGCCAGATTCGGCGATCTAAGGAGACTTCATGACGATGTGCTGCGGGTAGAGAAAGGCCTCATCGCCTCGAAAGATCCAGGATACTCACTCTACATGGTTAACGTTCCGCGGCAAATGTCGTACGTCGACGGCTTCCTCGCGGATAAGTTCTTCCTCCGATTCGATTACATATTCGACATGTTTCACGTGAAGAAGCTGGATTTTACGTTTGTCCGCCTTTATGCCTTGCACATGAACTACATCATTGCGGTTGAGCAGATATGTTTTATCTGTGTCGCTGACCCGTACTACATGCACGAGGGCTTCTTGGGAGTCTGTGCACAGCATCGTGAATACGCGAGGGATTACATCGTCAGTTTCATGCTCGCCAATAAGGACAAGGAGGCGATTCTCGTGCCTTATCATCCCATGTAAGTCATCCACGCTGCTATCCTTCCTTCGATTTCAATAATTCATTTGCACGGTGGAGGCTAATTAATTTGAGGTGTACTTATTTTGCGCAGCGGCGGGCGCGCCGTCCTCATCATCCTCTACCCCCGATTCTCCCACGCTCTTTACTTGGACTCGTCGAAGAACATTCACAAAAAAGATCACACCCACATCAAAGATGTTCTGGATAGTGCTTTGTTTTACTACCAAGCAAGGGGTGGAGAGGTTAGGGACAAGAAGAGAAGGGGCGGCAGGGATGCCTTCAGCCATAAGACTGACTTCTGCTGCATCTAGCAACCGAACGATTCTCTTAATGATGGATTCTATGTCCTACACCACATGCTGGAGTACAGATGGGATCACCAGAACCTTCACATGGCACCTATATCTGGCGATGCCCATATTCTGCAATGGGCAAAGGACATAGGAGATATCGAGGATCATCGACTTCGAGCTGAGTTCTATAACATCCAGCGTGAACTTGCCCAAATCATCATGAATGAGGTCGCCGGAAAAACAGGGATCTTCCATGCAGAAGGACAAATGTCGCAGGAAGACGTCCGAACATGGATAGCCTCTCAGCGTCTCGACATGAAGCCTTTCACTAAGCTCGATGACTATCTCCCTGACATGGATGGATGGCACGACATGATGGAGTGATTGTCGATATATGACAATGTGCCCGTTTAGTCCATACTTTCTTTTATGACAAAACTTTGAGTTATGCACGGTGAAACTTTATTTGTGATGTAGTTAAACCGTCCTCCTCCTCGACTAGCGAAAATCACTCTAGTTAGGTCATTTTGGGTACGATGAACTTTGTTATTTATGCTTATGATATGTTGTTTCTATTTTTGCCAAGTCTGTCTCTTTCTATTGCCCAACTATATATGTTGCATATCATCGACTCATGTGACGATGCAGGTGCATAGATCATAGATGGCGAAGAAGTGCTATGCCAGGAGTATATATACGACAAGTGGCCGGAGTGTCAGGCCCAGGTGTACCGGTTTTCGGTTTCCGAGCGACACACAGTACTTAGTTTAGGTTCACGCTAATGCGAGAGAGGGATACGAACTCATGTACTCAAAGTGATAGCTATTATCGCGTATATCATTGTTTAGATGGATGACGATGTATTTGCAAGTAATCGAGACTTGTATCGCTATTTTCGAGATTGATGATGAGAGACCACTTTGTGTTGGATGATGATTATGATGATGACATCATTTGATGAGACTAATTGTATGTATATGCTATGATTACATTTGTATGTGGATGATATGTTAAAGCTTATAGTATAAAGCCTATTCAAATACAAAACAAATAAAAAACAAATATGCAGGAAAAAAACTAATAAAACTAGTAGTAGCGAGGGGGGAATTTAGCAGTAGCGCCGACTTACCAGTAGCGCTTCCTGCTGAAAAGCACTGCAGATAATATCAGTAGCGCTCTTTTCCAAAGAGCGCTACAGCTATTCATCAGTAGCAGTAGCGTGGGTCAACAGGCGCTACTGCTATACGTTAGCTGTAGCGCCTTATTAGTAGCGCCGGTGCCCGCGCTACTGAGAGGGCCAAAACCCGCACTGCTGCTAGGCTTTTCCCTAGTAGTGGGTGGATATCCCAAAGGATGGGAATGGCGAGGGAACAGCGGAGGAAGACCCCTCCAAGAAACAGCCCAAGCGCCGGCGTCAGCGGCGCCGCTCTAAGTCCCGCCACAGCAAGAATGGAGATTCCGGCACCAGAGATAATAACACCCCAGACAGTGCCAAAGACAACCCCATCCAGCAAGATTCAGCACAGGAGGACGAAGAAGCTAGCCCTCATGAGAGAGTGGCAGACGAAGAGGTAGAGGATGATAATTACATGCCTCCCTCTGGAGACAAGGCAAGCCTCGACAACGACGAATTCGTCGTGCCTGAGGATCCCGTCGAACAAGAGCATTTTAAACGCAGGCTTATGGCCACGGCAAACAGCCTCAAGAAAAAGCAGCAACAGCTTAGAGCTGATCAAGATCTGTTGGCCGACAGATGGACTGAAGTCCTTGCGGCCGAAGAGCATGAACTCGAACGCCCCTCCAAAAGCTACACCAAATGCAAGTTGCTCCCCCGATTAGAGGAGGAGGCATATAAACCTGCATCACCAGTGCACAATACGGCTGACCGACCACCTCGTGGCCGCGACAGAGAGGCCTCTAGGCCCTCCACTAGAATCGTACCCCGGCATCGCTCAAAAAGCACAAAGCCACAGGGGAACACTACGGACTTGTGAGACATATTGGAGGATAAGGCAAGACAATCAAGATCGATCTACGGATCGCGTGGGCGCCCCATGATACGCGACGACAACCGTCGCGCCGGACACAGCAAGTCCGGCCGGGCCGAACACAGTAGACAAAGCTCGTTTGAGCTACGTCGTGATATAGCCCAATACAGAGGCGCCGCACACCCACTATGCTTCACAGATGAAGTAATGGATCATCAAATCCCCGAAGGGTTCAAACCCGTGAACATTGAATCCTACGATGGCACAACAGACCCCGCGGTTTGGATCGAAGACTATCTCCTTCATATCCACATGGCCCGCAGTGACGATCTCCACGCCATCAAATATCTCCCACTCAAGCTTAAAGGACCAGCTCGGCTTGGCTTAACAGCTTGCCAGCAGAATCAATTGGGTGTTGGGAGGACCTGGAAGCCGCATTCCTTGACAACTTCCAGGGCACATATGTGCGACCACCAGACGCCGATGACCTAAGCCACATAATTCAGCAGCCAGACAAATCGGCCAGACAATTCTGTACACGGTTCTTAACAAAGAAAAATCAAATCAACGACTGTCCGGATGCAGAGGCCCACGCAGCCTTCAAACATAACATCCGCGACGAGTGGCTTGCCCGGCACCTAGGACAGGAAAAGCCGAAATCCATGGCAGCCCTCACATCACTCATGACCCGCTTCTGCGCGGGAGAGGACAGCTGGCTAGCCCGCAGTAACAACCTCAGCAAAAATTCTGGCAGTCCGGATACCAAGGACTACAATGGCAGGTTGCATCGCAACAAGAACAAATGCCGCGTTAACGGCGATAACACCGAGGATACGGCAGTCAACGCCGGATTCAGAGGCTCCAAACCCGGTCAGCGGAAAAAGCCATTCAAAAGAACTACTCCGGGTCCGTCCAATTTGGACCGAATACTCGACCGCTCGTGCCAGATACACGGCACCCCCGAAAAGCCAGCTAATCACACCAACAGGGACTGTTGGGTATTCAAGCAGGCAGGCAAGCTAATTGCCGAAAACAATGACAAGGGGCTGCACAGCGATGACGAGGAAGAGACCCGACCACCGAACAATAGAGGACAGAAGGGTTTCCCCCCACAAGTGCGGACGGTGAACATGATATACGCAACCCACATACCCAAGAGGGAGCGAAAGCGTGCACTCAGGGACGTATACGCGATGGAGCCAGTCGCCCCGAAGTTCAACCCATGGTCCTCCTACCCGATCACTTTTGATCGAAGGGACCACCCCACCAGTATCCGCCACGGCAGATTCTCCGCATTGGTTTTAGACCCAATCGTCGACGGATTTCACCTCACCAGAGTCCTGATGGATGGCGGCAGCAACCTGAACCTGCTTTATCAGGATACAGTGCGCAAGATGGGCATAGACCCCTCAAGGATTAAACCCACAAAGACGACCTTCAAAGGCGTCATACCAGGTGTAGAGGCCAATTGTACAGGATCAGTCACACTTGAAGTGGTCTTCGGATCCCCGAATAACTTCCGAAGCGAGGAGTTAATCTTCGACATAGTTCCGTTCCGCAGCGGCTATCATGCTCTGCTCGGATGGACCGCGTTTGCAAAGTTCAACGCGGTGCCGCACTACGCATACCTCAAGCTCAAGATGTCAGGCCCTCGAGGAGTCATCACGGTCAACGGAAACACTGAACGCTCCCTCCGAACGGAGGAACACACAGCGGCTCTCGCGGCAGAAGTACAGAGCAGCCTCTTAAGGCAATTCTCGAGTCCGGCCATTAAGCAATCAGACACGGCTAAACGCGCCCGGAGTAACCTACAACAAGACCACCTGGCACGTTCCGAGCACGCGTAGCAATGCGGCCCCAACCCTAGCCCTTGCAAAATTGCAAGACTGGTCCTTCGCGTACATCATTACGCTCTGGAGATACCATGGGCATAGGGGGAGGGGCACGACCACGACAGGCCCAGAGTGCGGCTCAACCACACCAGGGGCTCCCAAGTGTGTCATCTTTTTTTTCTCTTCCTTTTTTTTCTTATCCACAGGACTCCATTTACCAAAGGCCCTGTCCGGCAGCAGACCTGCCGAACTCACGATGCAACAGCCAGGGAAAGAGAAAAGCTACGACGAGTATCCAGGTGGTCTCCATTATGAGCATTATACCTGTTTTATACACCATTCCGCGGCCTACCCCTGGAGGGGGACATGTTTAATAGTCCCATCCCTTGCTTACCGCACTATTTGTATCGTTCTGCATTCATGTCAGTATTTCTTGAATAAACAATGAATCGCTTTTTGCTTATAATTGCATTCCTTTCTTATACATATGTTCATTTATGACATGTTGCATCCGTACACTTTGGTACTGCTAAATACACCAGGGGCTTAAGTTCCCCACATTATGGTGTGATAAGTCTGAACACTTTCACCAGTGCGGCACCCCAAACTTGTAGCATTATATGCATCGGCTCCGAATCATGTCTTGGGTCAATAGTTGGGTTTGCCCGGCTCCCATGTTTTGGTACCTTACGTTCCGTTGTATCGGCTAAGGTAGCACTGGGAGAACCACTGCGATTGCGCCCCAGTTGAGCTGGGCGAGCGCCTCAGTGGAGAAAGCTAAAACTGACCGTCATGATGAGGTGAGAGCCGGTCGCTGTTCGAGAGGTTCTTTCGAGTCCCTAAAGACTTATGCCGCTTAGAGCGAGGAACCGGCTATGTCCGGCCCAGGCGTGGATAGCGCCCCGAATTCGCCCTTCCGAACACTAGGGGCTTCGCCGAAATTTAAAATTATAGAATTCTATGGTTAAGTGAGAGTGTTCAAGCACTATAAGTCACGCTGCCTTGTTCGTTGTGTTGAGCGCCTCCCTAGATGGACCCAAAAATGGGAACAAGAGCGCTCAAGTTTATCCCGAACACCCCAGCACTCGTGGCATGGGGGCTGAAGCCGACGACTTGCCATCTCTCAGATTTGATAAACGGTCGCACAAAAAGTAATATTTTAAATCAATAAGTGTTGCTTAGCACATACGAACAAAGTTTTCGGCGCACAGGATAACAACATGCGAGTCTAATCAAATATTACATCTTTGGAGTACTCACCCGTAATAAAGCGGGTACCCTTCAGGACACCCTTATAATACATCTCGGGTGTGCGATACTCCTTGCCCAGCAGTGGCGCATCCGTCACAAGCTTCTCAGCGTCCATCCTGCCCCAGTGCACCTTTGCACGGGCAAGGGCCCGACAGGCACCTTCAATGCAGGCGGAGTGCTTGACGACTTCAACCCATGGACACGCATCCACCAGCCGCCGCACCAGGCCGAAGTAGCTCCCAGGCATGGCCTCCTTAGGCTACAGCCGAACTATGAGGCCCTCATGGCCTGTTCGGCCACCTTGTGGAGCTCGACCAGCTGCTTCAGCTGGTCGCTAAGGGGCACCGGATGTCCGGCCTCAGCATACTGAGACCAAAAGACCTTCTCCGTCGAGCTCCCCTCCTCGGCCCGGTAGAAAGCGGCAGCATCGGACACGCTGCGGGGCAGATCTGCGAACGCTCCTGGAGAGCTCTGAATTCGGGTAAGTAATAGGTAATTCACATTCACATGCTTGCTTTGCATGAAAAATGCCTTACCCATCGCTATTTTCTTCAACGCCTCAATTTCCTGGAGGGCCTTGTGGGCTTCGGCCTTGGCGGCTTTGGCACTCTCAAGAGCCGATGCAAGCTCGGACTCTCGAGTCTTCGAGTCGCGCTCCAAACTCTCATGTTTTTCCACGAGAGCCTGGAGCTCTTGTTGTACCTCCGCCACCCGCGCCTCCTGCTTCTCTCGCCCAGCATGCTCCGCGGCCGCATTATGTTCGGCCGCAGACACCGCCTCCTTCAGGGTCGCCACCTCGTTCGTGGCCCCTGGAGTACCCACGTTATCCTTGTCAGTTCTCTTGCAACCAAATCCTTTTCTATAAGGTACAACTTTAATAAGGTGTTACTCACCTTCCTTGTCCTCGAGCTGCTTCTTGGCACGGCCGAGCTCGCTCTCGGACCGCTCGAGGCTTTGCTTCAAAGCATTGACCTCCGCAGTCAGTGCGGCAGAGGTCAGCAGCACAGCCTGCAATCCCATATTGACATATTTTAAGACTCCTGCGTATATCTTTTTAGATCCTCAGTCCAGGTTTTCTTTTCGAACACCGAACCGAACATCAGGGGCTACTGTCTACGCGGTACTACTTTACACATATTAAAAATTTTACCTCAAAGCCTGTTAAAAGGCTGCTGCAGGCTTCGGTCAGCAAGCTCTCGGCGAGCTGAACCTTCTGAATCACCGCACTCATGACAGTGGGGTGTACTTCTTCGATGGAAGCACCGTTGAGCGCCTCCAGCAAGTTATCCGGCGCCTCCGGTTGGACGGAGGCCGCCGGTGTCACAGTCTTGCCCTTCTTACGAAGGGGCCGCTCGCCGGACTCCCGAACCACTGCAGGTTCCAGTGCGTAATCCGGTGCAAACTACGGTAGGTTGCCCTGCGGCACCTTCGGGGCCTCCTCCTCCTGGCAGGTCCCTTCCTGGGATCCCACCTCGACATCGTCAGCGTCACGGGGGGTGGAGGAGGTCGGAAGGGAATCCATATCCGATGTGCCCAAGGACCCGCTCGACGAAGCGGGAAGATCGTCCTTGGGCAGACTACAGGTTGTATGCGGCATTAGAAAGACACCATGTGGCAAAAAGAAAAATTATGAATCATCTAGGAGTCCGGATACTTACGATCTCGCTAGGGGCTTGGCCCTTGAGGGCCACTCCTCGCCGTCGTCGCCGACGTTGGCGGAACAGTCCGGGGGAAGGGTCCTTCCCTTCTTGGACCCTTCGGCCTCCCTCATTGGGGAGGCCTTCCTCTTCTTCTCTCCCCCCGCTGGGGAAGAGGCCTCTTTATTCTCCTCCTCGTCCTCGTGGGAGGAGTCCGCCTCGGAGTCATCGGACAATGAGTGCGATACCACCTGACGCCGGGAGCTCCTTCGGGTTCCCGTGGCCTTCTTCTCTGGCACTACGTAAAGTGCCGGGACCAGCAGCCCTGTCAAACGGGCATCCGCTGGGTCCTCTGGAAGGGGAGCCGGACAGTTAACCTGTCCGGACGTCTTCTGCCAGGCCTGTTAAAGGCATTGGGAGTTTAGATCCCGCATAAAGTCAAAACATGAAAAGCAAGTGTCCCATAAAGGATAATATGGCTTACCTCGCCAGCCGGACGCTGCGAGCTGAATCCGTGATCTTCGGTAGCGGATGCGGGAGCATCAGCGCCCTTGAGCAGCACCCTCCAGGCAGCTTCGTATGTAGTGTCGAAGAGCCCGCTCAAGGTCCGGTGCTGTGCCGGATCAAACTCCCACAAATTGAAGTCCCGTTGCTGGCAGGGGAGAATCCGGCGGACGAGCATGACCTGGATCACGTTGACAAGCTTGAGCTTCTTGTTCACCAGGGTCTGGAGACAGGACTGGAGTCCGGTCAGCTCTTCCGAACTGCCCCATAGCAAGCCCTTCTCTTTCCAGGAGGTGAGCTGCATGGGGATGCCAGATCTGAATTTGGGGACCGCTACCCATTTAGGGTCACGCGGCTTGGTGATGTAAAACCACCCTGATTGCCACCCTTTGATGGATTCCACGAAGGCACCCTCGAGCCAAGTGACGTTGGGCATTTTGCCCACCATGGCGCCTCCGCACTCCGCTTGGCTGCCCTTCACAACCTTTGGCTTGACATTGAAGGTCTTTAGCCACAAGCCGAAGTGGGGCTGGATGTAGAGGAAGGCCTCGCACACGACGATAAACGCCGAGATATTGAGGATGAAATTCGGGGCCAGATCGTGGAAATCCAGGCCGTAGTAGAACATGAGCCCCGGACAAAGGGGTGGAGTGGGAAGCCCAGTCCATGGAGGAAATGGGGAAGGAATACCACCCTCTCATGGGGCCTGGGGTGGGGATGAGCTGCCCCTCGTCGGGGAGCCGATGCGCGATGTCGCTGGACAGATATCCGGCGCTGCGCAGCTTCTCTATGTGCCCCTCCGTAACGGAGGAGGCCATCCACTTGCCTCCCGCTCCGGACATGGCTGGAGAAGGTCGAGGTGAGATGTGCGGACTTGGGCGCTAGAGCTCGAGTGCGCGGAGATGGATAAGCAAAGGAGGAAGAAGGCGTAGCTAAAAGAGGTGGATCCTTATCCCCTTATATATGGGAGGACGAAAACTATGCGTCCCCACCGGCCTGGTAAAACTCGCTTATCTCCCAAGCGCCGCAATCAATGGCGCGGTTGGGATACCCACGTCCGTATTGATGAGAATCCCGGAATAAGGGGAACACGATCCCTGCTTCGACAAGACGTGCCAAGGAAACCGCTTCGCTAAACGCGCTGGGGTGGTATAATAAAAACGATTCGAGTAAAGGCTTGGTTGTGGTGTGACTTCACGCCACGAAATACGTCAGCAGATTGAACTTGTGTAAATATTATTCTCTCTACGGTGGTATGTGGAATTTATTTGCAGAGCCGGACACTATCCTGGTGTTCACAATCTTCTATGAATTATTCGGAGGAGGAACCCACCTTGCAATGCCGAAGACAATATGCGCGCTGGACTCGTCGTCATTGAAGCCTGGTTCAGGGGCTACTGAGGGAGTCCTGGACTAGGGGGTGTCCGGATAGCCGAACTATCATCATCGGCCGAACTCTAAGACTATGAAGATACAAGATTGAAGACTTCGTCCCGTGTCCGGATGGGACTTTTCTTGGCGTGGAAGGCAAGCTTGGCGATACGGATATGTAGATCTCCTACCATTGTAACCGACTTTGTGTAACCCTAGCCCTCTCCATTGCTTAATTGGACTTTCACAAAGCACATACCTTGATAAAGTTTTGAAAAGGTTCAAAATGGATCAGGCAAAGAAAGGGTTCTTTCCTGTATTACAAGGTGTGAAGTTGAGTCAGACTCAATACCCGACCACAACAAAAGATAGAGAGAAAATGAAAGATGTTCCCTATGCTTCAGCCATAGGCTCTATCATGTATGCAATGCCGTGTACCAGACCTGATGTATGCTTAGCAATAAGTTTAGCAGGGAGGTACCAAAGTAATCCAGGAGTGATCACTAGACAAATGTCAAGAATATCCTAAAATACCTGAAAAGGACTAAGGATATGTTTCTCGTTTATGGAGGTGACAAAGAGCTAGTCGTAAATGGTTACGTCGATGCAAGCTTTGACACTGATCCGGACGATTCTAAATCGCAAACCGGATACGTGTTTATATTGAACGGTGGAGCTGTCAGTTGGTGCAGTTCTAAACAAAGCGTTGTGGCGGGATCTACATGCGAAGCGGAGTACATAGCTGCTTTGGAAGCAGCAAATGAAGGAGTCTGGATGAAAGAGTTCATTTCTGATCTAGGTGTCATACCTAGTGCATCGGGACCAATGAAAATCTTCTGTGAGAATACTGGTGCAATTGCCTTGGCAAAGGAATCCAGATTTCACAAGAGGACCAAGCACATCAAGAGACGCTTCAATTCCATTCGGGACCAAGTCCAAGTGAGAGACATAGAGATTTGCAAGATACATACGGATCTGAATGTTGCAGACCGGTTGACTAAGCCTCTCTCACGAGCAAAACATGATCAGCACCAAGACTCCATGGGTGTTAGAATCATTACTATGTAATCTAGATTATTGACTCTAGTGCAAGTGGGAGACTGAAGGAAATATGCCCTAGAGGCAATAATAAAGTTATTATTTATTTCCTTATATCATGATAAATGTTTATTATTCATGCTAGAATTGTATTATCCAGAAACATGATACATGTGTGAATACATAGACAAACTAAATGTCACTAGTATGCCTCTACTTGACTAACTCATTAATCAAAGATAGTTATGTTTCCTAACCATAGACATGAGTTGTCATTTGATTAACGGGATCACATCATTGGGAGAATGATGTGATTGACATGACCCATTTTGTTAGCTTAGCACTTTATCGTTTAGTATGTTGCTATTGCTTTCTTCATGACTTATACATGTTCCTACAACTATGAGACTATGCAACTCCCGTTTACCGGAGGAACACTTTGTGCGCTACCAAATGTCACAACGTAACTGGGTGATTATAAAGGAGCTCTACAGGTGTCTCCAAAGGTACATGTTGAGTTGGCGTATTTCGAGATTAGGTTTTGTCACTCCGATTGTCAGAGAGGTATCTCTGGGCCCTCTCGGTAATGCACATCACTATAAGCCCTGCAAGCAATGTAGCTAATGAGTTAGTTATAGAATGATGCATTACGTAACGAGTAAAGAGACTTGCCGGTAATGAGATTGAACTAGGTATTTGGATACCGACGATCGAATCTTGGGCAAGTAACATACCGATGACAAAGGGAACAACGTATGTTGATATGCGGTTTGACCGATAAAGATCTTCGTAGAATATGTAGGAGCCAATATGAGCATCCAGGTTCCGCTATTGGTTATTGACCGGAAACGTGTCTCAGTCATGTCTACATAGTTCTCGAACCCATAGGGTCCGCATGCTGAAGGTTTTGTTGACAGTTTTATTATGAGTTTATGAGTTTTGATGTACCGAAGGTTGTACGGAGTCCCGGATGTGATCACGGACATGACGAGGAGTCTCGAAATGGTCGAGACATAAAGATCGATATATTGGACGACTATATTTGGACATCGGAAAGGTTCCGGGTGAGATTCGGACAATACCGGAGCTCTGGGAGGTTATCGGAACCCCCCGGGAGATATATGGGCCTTATTGGGCCTTAGTGGAAAGGAGGGGAAAGGAGCAAGGGATGGGGCGCCCCCCCCCCCCCCCCCCCCCCCCAAGCCCAGTCCAAATTGGGAAGGGGGCCGGCCCCCCTTTCCCTCCTCTCTCCTTCCTCTTCCTTCCCTCTCCCTCTCCTAATAGGAAAGGGGGGAGTCCTACTCCCGGTGGGAGTTGGACTCCCCCCCTAGGGCGCGCCACCCCCGTTGGCTGGCCCCATCCTCCACTCCTTTATATACGGGGAGGGGGGCACCCCATAGACACAACAATTGATCTCTTGATCTCTTAGCCATGTGTTGTGCCCCCCTCCACCATAGTCCTCCTCGATAATATTGTAGCGGTGCTTAGGCGAAGCCCTGCGACAGTAGAGCATCAAGATCGTCACCAAGCCGTCGTGCTGACAGAACTCTCCCTTGACACTCGGCTGGATCGGAGTTCGAGGGATGTCATCGAGCTGAACGTGTGCTAGAACTCGGAGGTGTCGTAGTTTCGGTGCTTGATCGGTCGGGCCGTGAAGACGTGCGACTACATCAACCGCGTTGTTCTAACGCTTCCGCTTTCGGTCTACGAGAGTACGTGGACAATACTCTTCCCTCTCGTTGCTATTCATCACCATGATCTTGCGTGTGCGTAGGAAATTTTTTGAAATTACTACGTTCCCCAACACCTCGACCCTCTATTGGATCAAGAGCTCAAGGGACGTTATCGCGCTGAACGTGTGCTAAACACGGAGGTGCCATACGTTTGGTACTTGGATCGGTTGCATCGTGAAGACATTCGACTACATCAACCGCGTTACTAAACGCTTCCGCTTTCGCTCTACGAGGGTATGTGGACACACTCTCCCGTCTCGTTGCTATGCATCTCCTAGATAGATCTTGCGTGTTCGTAGGAAATGTTTTGAATTACTACGTTCCCCAACATCTCAGTGCCGGTCTCGGTGCCGGTCCGGGTCTCAACGCCAGTCTCGGCACCGGTCTCGGTGTCGGTCTCGGATGTGACATGTGGGCCCTGCAACAACTGTTGCTCGCCGAGAAAGTTCAAATAAGCGCCTGCCGCCTCGTAGACATTGCAATCACCAGAACCCTGTCCTTCATTGTTTCTAGCCATGTTTCCTAAGATTAAATCTAGTCAATTAATTCTAGACCTAATAAAATGAATAATGACATAAAAATATTCCTTCCTGGTGCGAAAAATCCCGGGCACTCGATATGTCCTACTTTGTAGCACAAGTCATGCCGAAATTCAAGGAAAATTTCGGCATGAACTTTGCTAAAAAGTGGACAAATCAAGCACCTGAAATTTGCTGGAACAGAAATGAATCAACATTCCGGCAAAACATAGGCCACTCGTCTTCATTCCCTGAAAACAACAAAAGGCCACTTGGGCACAATCGAACCACCTCAAGGTTGCATATAACATGAGCAAACATTATTGAGGAATTTGCATATAACATGACCACAATGAAAAGATATAATCGACAATAATGGAATATGCAAATGAACATCAATGACATATATCATATAACATCAATCTTGTTTTTTGTTTACATAGCAACAATTACTTTAACCAAGTTTTTGAAAAGAAAAACCATTCTGTTTTTTGTTTATAGCTAAATGCCATAGCAACTATTTTTTATTCATAGCTAAATACTTTTGTTTTTTGTCTAAAGCTAAAAGTCTAGGAAGGGATCATCTTTAAAATAAAACTTGCCTAAATTCTTTTCCTTGAAAAATAGTGGTCTTTTCAAAAACCAAAACCCTTTGCAAAATGACCTCACTAAACACTTCTCTCCCTAGGACAGAACCCAAATTATGTTCTAGTTATTCCTCTCTCTCTCTCTCTCTCTCTCTCACACACACACACACACACACACATTATTTTCCTTTCATCCAAATTGTTTTAGAGCAAATATTCCAACAATACTTGACCTTATTAGAAATTGCAAAGGAACTCCATTTTCTCTAACCCTTCTGACCTCACCAAAATTTCCACAACAAGACCTTAGTACCTACACCCAATTTCTTCAAAAATATTCAGGTCCATAGTCCAAATAATTCAAATTTCATTTGAATGAAATTTGGACCAGATTCAGGTCCATAGTCCAAATAATTTTTATAGCTAACTATTTTTTATAGCCTCTACTAATTTACAGCTAAATGCTACTATTATTTATGTACCCTATATTAATTTAAAGCTAAATGGAGTTACTGTTTAGGCATTTTCATAAAATTTTGCCTTAGCTAATTTCCTAAAAAATTGCTAATCATTTTTCCTAAATGCTAAAAAATGCCTACTGTCCTAAAAAAATCTAGAGTTCATATGAACATCATCACAGCAGCAACATATGAATTGCCCTAGCAGAGAGAGAGAGAGGAGGGTAGGTGAGAGGAAAGGGAGAGCCTTACGGTCGGTGGCGAGGGCAGGATCGGGCTCGGGCGGCGACGGTGAGGTCGAGGGCTGCCCCGGGCGGCGGCGGTGAGGTCAAGGGCGGCCTCAGGCGATGGTGGTGAGGTCGAAGGCATGCTTGATCGGGCAAGGCGATCGACGGCGGTGATAGAGGAGTTGGGGGATAGGGGGTAAGGACTTAGCAAAATTTTGAGCCGCGCGGGGTTGAGTCAAAATAGCAGTAGCACGTTTTTGAAAAAAGCGTTATAGCTAAGTTAGCTATAGCGCTTTCTACCAAAATGCGCTACTGCTATAGGAAGTAGTTATTTATTTTCCTTTTTCTTTTCCTTTATCTAAGGATCATAGCTATAGAGCGGGCTTATAAAACGCGCTACTGCTAGCGTAACTATAGCGTTTTGTGGCAACAAGTGCTACTGCTATGCCTTTCTCCTTTATTTTTCTTTTTCTTTTGTTTATCTTGGCATTTTCTTTTTTTCATTTCTCCTTTTTCTACTTCTTTCATTTTCATTTACTTTTCTATTTCTTTTCCATTTTATTTTTTTAGCAGTAGCACTCTATACAGGAAATGCGCTACTACAAGGCACTTAGCGGTAGCGTGCTTTTTGCGGCATCGCTACTACAATTCCTAGCCTACCGGCAACAGTGTGAGAATCATAGTAGTAGTGTTTTTTCCTGCAGAAGCGCTACTGCTATAACCATATCTATAGCGTGCTTTATTGACACACGATACTACTAAGTAGCAATAGCGCTCTGTTCTAACCAGCGCTACTGCTATACCTCTTTGTATAAGGTTTTCCCTAGTAGTGAAAAGTAGTAACCCTTCTAATAAAAAGTTTGGTTAAGTTTTGTGTGGACGAAGTGTTCAAAGATCGAGGATGTACCGATATGAGAAGAATAAGGAGAGGCAGGAGTTAAAGCTTGGGAATGCCCAAGGCAACCCAAGTAAATATTCAAGGAGACTCAAGCGTCTAAGCTTGGGAATGCCTAAGCCATCCCATCTTTCTTCTTCGACAATTATTGCTATGTCTCGGTTTTTGTTTTGTTCACATGATATGCGTAAATTCTTAGAGAGTCGTGTGCTTTTTTGCTTTTAATTTAGTGATGCTCCATGCTGATATGGGATAGTCCTTGGTTGATTTATAGAATGCTTCATGCACTTCACTTATATCTTTTGACTATGGATTTATATAATGCTTCATGTGCTTCACTTATATCATTTGAAGTTTGGATGCTCATTTCTCTACCTTTGGAAAACTGTTATTTATTGAATGCTCTTTTACTTCACTTATATTTATTGGAGTGTGGTCTTTTTTAGAAAGAATTAAACTCTCATGCTTCACTTATATCTATTTAGAGAGTCAACCGGAATTGGTCATTCACATGGTTAGTCATAAAATCCTACATAAAACTTGTAGACATTGAATATGATAAGTTTGATTCCCTACAATACTTTTGCGATATTAAGATGGCAATATGTGGGTGTACTAGTGGATGATTGTGATTTAGTAAAAATATCGATATTAAAGTTTGTGATTCCCAAGCATGCACGTATAGCCTCTAGTTTTGCGATGAAGTTGGAGCATGATTTATTATTGAGTGTCTGCCTTATGAGTGGCGGTCGGGGACGAGCGATGGTCTTTTCCTCCTAATATATCCCCATAGGGGCATGCAACCAGTAATTTTCTTTGAGGGCTAATAAAACTTTCACAATAAGTATATGAGTTCTTAATGACTATGAATTATATGCACTCTCATCCTTCTACATGTTGCTAGCCTCTTCAGTACCCTGCATTGCCCTTTCTCACCTCGAGAGTTGGTGCAAACTTTGTCGGTGCATCTAAACCACATGATATGATATGCTCTATCACACATAAGCCTCCTTATATCTTCCTCAAAACAGCCATCATACCTACCTATCATGGCATTTTCATAGCCATTTCAAGATATATTGCTATGCAACTTTCATCATCATCATATACATGACTTGATCATTCATTGTCATATTGCTTTGCATGATTGTAAGATAGCTAGCATGATATTTTTCATGGTTTTTCTGTTTTTTTGATATCTTTGCTACTAGATCATTGCACATCCTGGTACACTGCCAGAGGCATTCATATAGAGTCATCTTGTATCAGTCTTATCAAGTGGTAATATTGAGTTATAAGTAAATAAAAGTGTGATAATCATCATTATTAGAGCATTGTCCCAATGCGGAAAAAGGATGATGGAGACAATGAATCCCTGACAAGTCGGGATGAGTCTTCGGACTTAACAAAAAAAAGGAGGCCAATAGAGCCCATAAAAAAGGAAAATAAAAAAAATGAGAGAAAAAGAGAGAAGGAGCAATATTACTATCCTTTTGCCACATTTTTGCTTCAGAGTAGCACCATGATCTTCATATAGAGAATCTTTTCGCCCCTCTCTTGTTTTCTTCGACTGAATATATATAAAAGAGCTAAAGCTGCTAAGCTAGCTTCACTGTCATGCATTTGAAGTACTTTGCCTTGAGTGCTTCCTTACCTAACACGTGTTGGTTTTTATTTAACTCGCTATTAGGTTTTTTCTTTTTGAGTTAGATGCTGTTTTTAACACAGTACAATGCAAATGCTCACATATACGCACATAAACTTATCCCTATGAATGCACGTATGCATACTCTATCTTTATGAAAACCTTTGAGATACTGAGCCGACACTATATCTTGAGATTGACGAAATCACCGCACGTGCTTTCATGGTCGATAAGAATGATTCACTATTAGGTTTTTCTTTTTGTGTTTGCTACTATTTTTAACACAGTACAACACAGATGCTCACATATACACACATGGACTCATCTCTATGAATTCATGCATGCACACCCTATCTTTATGAGAACCTTTGAGATACTGAGCTGACACTACATCTAGAGACGGGCGATGTCATCACACATGCTTTTGTTGTCGACCGGACTCCTCCCACTGAATGAATATCACCAGAGAGCCTTAAATAAATCCAAGAAAATAGGAGCACTGGTGCCAACACAGTACAACATAGGTGCTCACATGGCCTATGAATACACCCACACACCCTACCCCTATAAAGCTATCCGGAGAGATTGAAATAAATCCCAGAAATGCGAGCACCAACGCCAACACAGTTACACTCGCCCATGTGAACACGCACACACACACCCTATCCCTATAACATTGTGAGTAGTACAAACTGTAGCAGTTTTTTCTCATTCTACCTTCTATATAAAGTTAGGTTAATTATGATGCAATACCTAGCAACTTTTTGGTAGGACACCATAGAATAAGAAAATTAAACAAAATTATGTGCCTTACAGTGTCCAGGTTAGTACCATTTAGACTATGAGAATTAAGCTTGATTTGACTGATGATGTGTCTCTAATTCGGTTGATCATGCGTGCTATTTTTCATGACTAATGGTTACAAGTTGCAACAAATATTACTGAAAATATCATCTATAAAGAAATTGTCACTACACTGTAATCCCAAAGGTTCTATCTTTTTACTAGAGTAGCTTCGTTCAATTTTTATTGTTTTATGAAGTACAGTTTGTATACATTACAGAAAAAATGACATTGTTGGTTTTTTGACTAGGCTGCTAACACTGAGCCTAAAAGAGTGGACCTTTGTCTAAAGGTTAACCCTTTCTATTTTCTAATTCACTTTTCTTTGTTGTTTTCCTTCTTCTATATCTTGCTTCATTCACTAATATAATTTTTTTCATCTATTGTAGTATGAGGTATTATTTGTAAAATGAGATCTTTAAAATCTATATTGGGGCAATTTTTTCTATGATTTGAAGGAAGCTTCATTTTGTACAACTTTTGGCTGCACCGGGCGATTTTCAGACTTCGACTATCTTGACAAGAACAGTTTCGGCTGAAACATTTAAATTATATAGCTAAGTGTATGTAATCATAGGTGAACTTTTTTATCATACCTTTCGGTATTTATCAAAATTTAATTGGCATGCCTTCTTTTCTTCTACTAGTGAGCATGCACGTGCAACGCACGTCTTCTTCAATACACAATACACATATAATTTGTGTGAGTATAAATGGTATGCAAATGATCCCTTCGTCTCTAAAGAAAGTGTGTGTGCTGAGGGGGAGGGAGGGTAGCACATCATTCATCGTATTTAACTCCATACACATACAACAAACATAGGAAGGGTCCAAACATAAACCAACTCACACAGAAAATAAGCTTAACGCTTACTTTAGTTGCCTATTCCTGGCTTCTTTCTTTTGCACCTTTTTTGTCTCGGTTGTTGAGAGGGCCACAATCATCTCCGTATTCGCAGCTGGCTGCACCATGTCTTTTGTTTGCCAGGGAGTTGTATCAATGGACATTGTAGGATAAAGTGCAATACATAGAGATACAAAGGGCAATTTGAGAAACATTATGTCCTTTCTTTGCACACAACTCCATAGTTCTTTTTTAGATCATAACTCCATAGTCCCATAATAACATAAACACAATTCCCATAGTAGGCAAGTTGTGTATTAAGATACTAAGACTACCACTCAGTTTACCGCCCAGTCTTTTGACAAATTTCAACCAGGGGTTAGCTCCAACAGGCCCATCAGTTTGTCATATGTATGTTGGCCTCGACTTGCTTCATAGTTAACAGGGCCTAGACTTCGGTTTCTTGATCGTCCATCCCGATGGGTGCCTGTCTGTACGTATTCTACTTGGGACATGAAGCCTTCTCCTTCTTGGGACAAGGAAGTATAAGCTCAATGCAAATAAATACCCCAAGCACAAGCACCATGAAGAGGAATTGCCCCTTCTTCATCTTTGCACTGTAAGGTTGCTCCACCTTGCTGCAGAAGTTGAGCACAGAGTAAAAGGATCAGAAAGACAGGGAAAAATATTCAAGATAGCAATGCAAACCTGCACACAAGGTACACGGCCATATAAGCATGCCAGGTGAAAGCACAGTACCTCATCAGAAGGCATGCAATTCGGCTGCTGTACCTGATACCTGCCACCGCCTAATACTCTCGTCAGTTTTTTGTCGGGCCTAGGGATCATAACTATTGCAATTTCATTATTCGATATGCCTTTAACATTGTAGAAAAGCAAAACAAAAAGAACTCTGCAGGAGCACAAGCTACATGCCAATATGATTTTTGCCTCAACTTGAAAGGAATGGTAGAAGCAAACAGTTCTCCAGTCAGTTTTTATTTTCTTTGAATGTAACACTTTTTTGCTAGTAACAGAACATCATGTCTTACAAAGAAGCTTTGTTTTCTATGACACCCACCATGGAACATATATCAACCAGTTAATAATTAATGCACCTTTGCTTCTAAGTAAGACATAGGAATAGTGTTTGTTTTTGGTGCAAGGGCAAATGGCTAAGAACCACGTATCAAAATCAAGTAAGGCTTAAAAAATGTCAGCACAATGCCTTCTGCTTTAGCATAACCTGATGAATACGAAATAAACAACCTTCTCAAAATGTGAAAAGCAGCAAATTGGAGCATTTCAAAAGCATATTTCTGTTTGACTCAATTGACATGTGACCCAAACCTTGCAATCAGGTACAGACCATCAGAATCTCATCATTCCTATACCACAAACACCTCACAGTTCACATGCATCAGAGCTGAAGCCAGTTTATTCAACAACAGTGAAGGCACTAATCGGCGACTAATCCGCTCACCCTCCTGCATGAAGTTGAAAAGCATGTAGTTAAAACGTGTTGTTTGTTCTGCAATCAAATTTAGATGGAGTACTCTTCACTTGCATAGATACAACAACTCTGATCTCTAAAACCACACCACAATAGCAGGGATCTCGATAAAATGGAGGCAAAACTTGAATTCAATTGAGATGACGTGGGTGCTCATTTGACTTCTACGTGGTGTCAAGCTATGCCGTGTACGTTGTTACATCCATACTGTAGTTAGTTTTCAGTTCTTCTGTATCAGTCTGATAACATTAAGATAAGCCAGATCATCATGACACATTGTCAGAGAGACAGAGACCATGTTCTCATGATGAATTCAGAAATGCCGATGTGAATAATTATTAGCAGTTTCATAGTTATATAATGTGTGAAGTAGATCAGATATAGGAAATTTAATAAGAAAAAAATGCTTGTATCAAAAGAGTTTATGTTATTTCTCCCTCATAACTGTGAGTTTAGTGAACCGATATATCTGGTTTGTGTTGCTAAGTCTAATTCTGCACACGGTTACATAAATTGGGTGAGCCAAAAACAATGGTGAATTGGTGAGCAACATTCTTAAACAATATGAGCCTCAACCTTAATGAGACATCGGAGCAGTGATTTTCAAAATATAACTCTACGTGATGTACAATGACACTGAAGAATTGCAGTTTCCATCTATCTCTCTCACAGCATGCACGTTCATTCAGCATGACATGGGTACAATATGGATAACTCAAAAAACAAACTAAGAATTTCAAAATGATGTGAAGTAAAAATTGGTCAGAAGTGCAAAAGGAGGTTACACTAACCACTCACCCTCTTAACATCAGGTATGGTAATCAACTAACAGACTTGCCAAATTAACGCTTATGTAAAACAGTCAATGTTGAGGATATCTCTTATCGTTATCGTCTCGGTCAGCTAGGAATTAGAGCTTAATCGAAAATCGGCCGATTAATCTATTTTATTGGTCAACTATTAATTGGATATTTTTTTGCAAATCTCAGGTTCCCAACACTAAAATACCCTATATTGAACACCAAAACAATATTTGACAGAAGTGTTACCTTGATTTCTAGCCTTTGAATCCTCATATAATGGCAAACAAAATAGGACAATAGTACGTATTCCGTAACAAGGTCCACAAAACATAAATAAACATAGTTTTTGCAAACATCATGCTATGAATAGGTCTGATTTATCGGTAGATTCCCGATAAATCGCTTGTCAGAATGATAAATCGGTCCGAAAGATAAATGGCAAAGATAAGGTATAATCTTATCGGTTACCCCCCGATTAGTGATAAATCGGAAGATTAATCGGTGAATCGGAAGATTTCTTGAACAGTGAACAATAGTACTTTCCCGTATCAGATGACACTTTTATCTGACTTGTCGGCTAGCTGGACAGACAAAACATCAACAGTTAATTTTTGTTCTTCTGTATTAGTCTGACAACATTAAGAAACATAAAGTATAAACGAAATAAATTCAGTTTTTCTGTTGTGTGAGAATAAGAAAAGAATGGAGAAACAATAAAGCTATTCTTGCCTTGCTGATCTGAAATCCCATTCCTTTAGTGTTTAAGATGGAGGCAACAAACCTCTGATTAAATGTTTTCTCATCCAGTCTACGTCGCCCATCGAAAAAAAATTAGGATTGAACAAATGATTTGTACAACTATCACTGGGATTAGAAGACAATTGTTATAGATCTTTTTTTGCACAGGTAAATTCTCAAGAGCTCAGAAAACAAAACAATAGTATTCCTCAAAAGCTTAGAAAAATGCTACATTAGGACTGAAGCATTAAACCCATTAAGAGGCGCTAGAATGGTGGCCAACCCATTAAGAGACACTAGAATGGTGGCCAACGAGCTATGCAATGTGGCGCATGCTGGTTGGTCACGGTGAGAAAGTATTTTTTAGAGTTTTTTTAAATGGTAGGGATACCTTTTTTCTCGAGAGAAGTTTTTTTCTAGGTTTTTTCTTTTTCTTTTAAGATGGTTGTGATGTCCACTTGACGTGAGAATATTTTTTTTTAAAATTTGACATGATGGT
Source organism: Triticum timopheevii (assembly GCA_963921465.1). Classification (NCBI taxonomy): domain Eukaryota; kingdom Viridiplantae; phylum Streptophyta; class Magnoliopsida; order Poales; family Poaceae; genus Triticum; species Triticum timopheevii. The sequence goes on along the minus strand of OY997271.1, from coordinate 129,840,253 downwards.
GAGGTGCCCATAGCTTTCTCTCAAGCGGCCCGCAATGGCGGGCCCCAACCACTAGTTAAAATAAAAGAGGCTCACTTGGCATAAAATTCACAAACCTCTTCTATCAAGGCTGCATATTCTACTAACTTCATGTGTAGAAGAAATACAAAAGTTTGATATGAGGAAAACTTTCTATGAAAATGTTCACAGGATATGTTTACGGAAATCACGTGGCCAAAATAAATCTCAGCTTTCTTACATGACCAAGAATAGTCTTAAATCAATACTTCAGTAGTAATTCACTGAAAAATAACATATCTAGAAACAGCATGAAGGAGAGGAGTTTATCCTGGACTACATCATATAGATTACCTTGATTCACCTCACATGGAGCCTGCTTGGATCTCTTATCAAACGCCCTTGATGACATGACACATAAAAGATCTTCAGAAACAACATGAGAGAGAGAGGTGGTTAAGTTAGCAAATGGTAATAAGAAGGGTAAATGAAGAATCGACGTCCAGAATCAATGTGGACAATCTGCAGCAGCACCAAGAATCGGTGTCCAGAATTAATATAGACGATCTGCAGCTGCACCAATCGTTTAGACAAATCTATATCCAATTAGGAGCCATATTTAACATTACAATCAACAAAATCAAAAAAGGAACTCGAGAATCCGCAAGTCCGAACAGGTAGGATGAGATGATCGATCTCATATATGAGTTGAGACTGCAACCAAAAGATTCGATGGTTGCAGGTCTTGATAACTATGAGAAAGTCTAGGATTCAGCAATCGGTTCTCTGAATTTTGTTTTGCAATCGAGTGCCTAAGGTTTGAAGCCCTGAATGAAAGATAAGCACTAAAACAGACTGATCTAAGCAATAGAAAAAACAAACAATTAAGTTTTGTCCGACGAAGAGATCCGACACGACAATAGAGCGGATGCCAAAATCCAAACCTCAACTTTGCATCACCGAGAAGAGTACGGAGATATTCTTGTCCAGGAAGCTCGTCCTTGTGCACCATCACTTCCTCACGGGACAGAACAGATTAATCCAGCAAGTTAGTGATCCTAAAAGATTAACACCACAATCTTTGAGGCAATAACACAAGCACCTGGTGCAGCGAAGAGTGGTGTGCACGTGGGTCGCCTGCTCGTGGAGGTGTCGAAAAGGCCAACGGGAAGCGCGCCGGTGCTGTGTGGGGGCAGCGGGGAGGTCCAGTGAGGGGAGCAGGGAGGGAGGCGATGATGCACGGTGATGTCGGCATCTGTGAGGCTGTTGGCGACGTTGGTTGGGAAGGGACGCGAAATGCGGGCTGCAATGGGGTGCCGGACGGCTGTTGGAGGTGGATGGCGAGGCTCCGGCCGCCGTCCTTCAGGGACCCTTCGGTCGACCAGCGACGGATCTAGCGACCTGGTCTCCCGCATCAACGGAGGCCACCAAGCAGAGGAGGACGACATCAATGGGCCACTCCCTAGACCTCTCGGCGCCCGCGCCCACAGGAGTAGAGGCGGCGACCAGAGCAACCGTCGGCTTGGGAGTGGCGGCGGCCTGGGCGGGGCGTGAACGGGGCGGGGAGGGAGCGGCCCGGGCGGCACGTGGACGGGGCGGCCCGAGCGCCTGGAGCGTGGGCGCGGCGGTCCGGCGGTCCAGCGGCGCGTTCAGACGGAGGCATAGGTCGAGGGCGGTGGCTGGCGGGGAGGATCTAGGGAAGAGGTGGGGCGGTGGACAAAACTGCCCCGAGGGCGGCGTTGTCGCGAGAGGGCTCAGAATGTTTTATTTTGACGGGACGTGTTCCTGAGGATGTTAGCATAAAACGCGTTTAGTATGTTGGAGGGATGTTGACCATCAGATTGCAGGCTTCGATGGATAGGATGATTTGGTTCTCCGCTCTCTCGTGCTTTTATAGTGGTACTCTCTTCGTTCGAAATTACTTGTCGCAGAAATGAATGTATCTAGAATACATTCATTTCTGCGACAAGTAATTCCGAACGGAGGGAGTAGTAGATAGTAAACACTTGTCATCAAAATTGATAAAACGAGATGTATCTAGAACTAAAATACATTTAGATACATCCTATTTTATCCAGTTTGAAGACAAGTATTTTCGGAGGGAGGAAGGAGCAGATAAGTAAGGGAAAGCAGCCACCTACACAGGTTTCACGACGCCGCCGCGCCCCCGCAACCTAGTCTATATTACTAGTAGTAGTCCATCGGCTTGGAAACTGCAAAATCAGGAAAACAAGTTCCCCGGAGTTTATAGTGTCCTTGATTGGAATCAAATCTTCTTTAAGCAAAAGGGACAGGGATCCTTCGACTCGTTTTGCTTTGATCGGCGCTTCCGTCGCCAGCCTTGGCCTCCGATGGCCCCGCCGCCGCCATCGCTTGACTACTGGCGCGGCTTCTTCAGCGGCGCCCGCGCCAGCATCTTCGACACCATCGACGCCGCCATCTGCCTCGCGGCCGCCGACAACCCCGACGGCCTCCGCGCGCGCCGGGACGCCATCGCGCACCGCCTCTACACCGTGCTCAACGTCCTCCCGCCGCCAGAGGACGCTGTCGTGGTGGCGGCGGCACCCACATTCCCCGACCGGGCCCGTCGCCACGACCCCATCGTCGCAGAGGTCTTCAGCGTCAAGGCCGCTCTCGCCAGCAACCAACAAATGGTTCCCCCTTTCCTGCCACTACCACCGCGTCTGACTAATTTCATTCCCATTGGTCTCACCAACTGCTTACTACTAGTACTGATTGCATTGCTTGCGTCTTCTTTTCGTGCAGTCGGAGGAGGAACTGCTCGACCTGCTCCGGAGGCTTCAGCAGTTGAAATTCACGGCGGACGCCATCAAGGTAAACCGGGATAAATTTCTCTGTTGCTCCATGTGTTTGACGAATTCCCTTGATTGATTTTGTTCATATCTACCAACTGAACTGCTCTTAGGTTACTGAGATTGGAAAGGCAGTGAAACACCTACGGAGTTACGGCTCAAAGCAGATTCGGATACTCGTGCGATCCCTCATCAAGTAAGTTTTTGTTATTTTACCATGTCTAATTTGTCTTAACTTTCTAGCATTAACATCTTTGGTGAGCCACATTGTAGAGGTTGGCAGGCTATAGTCAGTGAGTGGGTCAGCGATGAAGGTGCCATTGTAGGTGAGAATGCAAACTGGATGCACTATCTTAAGAAATTCAAAATTGATCAATACTGTAGGTAAGGTGCCCTAACATTATCTTGCTGAAACTATCCGCAGATCGCACGCCGCAATCAATGGAGGCTTCTTGCATTGAGCAGGAAGAAGGTGGGCTTCCGTCCCCTCCCATGGATGAAGCTGCTCTTTTCGCTATGCCGTGTACTTCCATACAGTTATCCGAGGTACCGACCATTTAGACATCCGTTTTTTTTTCTCAAGAAAACCCACGAGATTGTTACTCTGTTTAGCATTGTTGCCAGTACTACATGTGATCTGACAAAACTCCATCTTTGCTTCGTTTTGGAAACTTGGTTTGGTTTCGAAGTTCTTCGATGAAATGGATGATGATGGAAGTGAGTAATTGCACTTGAGCGATTCCACTGTGTTTTGTTATGCGTTGTGTTAACATGGTCGCTGCCCTATAACTTTTTTCTGTAGATGTTAGAATCAATGCCAAGGAGGGTGAACAACAATATCCCACAAACCATGAGTCAGTCAAGAAACAGCTTCCTATGGCCCAACAGTATGATCCAGTACAGAATTGGAGGCTTGATCAGTCTGCGGTGAGGCAGTCACGGCTGCGTGAATCTTGCGGCTGGCAAACAGGGCAGAAATACATCACCGAGGCACAAGAGAAGCCTTCAAATGCAGCATTTGGACCAGGGAGACCACATCGGTTGCACTCTGAGCCGATAGGTTCTGAACTGAGGCCTAAGCCGCCGCAAGGCATCATACTGAATCAAACTCAAAGAAGAACAAAACCAACAATGCCTAATGTAAGCATACGGGATTGTTGAACAGCTAAATCTTTTTTTTTTGAGGAAAAGAACAGTTAGATGCTTATATGTGATGTGTATGCTATTTTTCTAAAACATTCACTGGTTATAGCGACCGTTGGGTCAACATGATGAGAATCCAGTCCAGGAGATGCTAGAGCTTGCAAAGAATGCCAAAATTGAAGCTACAAAACGAAAGCTTGAAGAAGGTTACCAAGAATTTAGCAATGGTACGTTTGTCTTCTATTTTCAATATTTTTATCTGGATGAGTTTCTAGGATCAAACGGACTTGTTAATTGTCAACAGATATCAAAAGTCAGCGGTGCATAGTTTTGATCGCAACACTCGGTGTGATTGGTTCATGTGACGAATACTGACGTTTTCTTTTGACATAAATGCAGCGAAGCAGGAGCGAATAATACAAATGGTGGATCCGCAAGACCTGCTGAAGGAAGGGAGCCGGAGCTTACAACCCAATGGCAAGGCAAGGAACAACAGCGCCGGCAACATCAGGAATCGGCTAGGCGTTCATCGCTGATTCCGTCAAGCTTCACCATGTATGGAGGCTGCCATCTACCATTCCATCAAGCTCCACTGATTATGGGTGTTTTTCCGTGTCCAGCACTACATGACAACAATAATGCTTGTTCCGAACCTGACATATGGTGATGCATTATTGTTGGCTGTTGCACCCTAATAGCCTTGGGGCATGAGTGGCTGGTTCTAATGCTTGTCAAACTTGTAGTACATGATATAGTTTTGCATGCGATTTATCACTTCATATACTAGTGGCTAAGTTTTGGGGGATGGAACCTGCGCCGTTTGCAGAGATGGCCTGGAGCTCGAAAGCACCGAGGCAGTGCCGATTCTTTGCTTGGCTGGCGGGAAGAAATAGATGCTGGACCTCGCTCGGCGCGGTCTGCCTCACCAAGCTGCCTGTCCCTTGTGCGACCAAGAGCCGGAGACCCTGAATCATGTGCTCATCCAGTGCGTTTTTGCCAGAGTAGTGTGGCACCAGGTGTTTGGCGCGATCGGTAGACCGGAGCTCACTCCGGAGGCCGGCGACACGGTGGTGGAGTGGTGCAATGCCTGCGCCCAGAGGGCACCCTCCAAGAAGGAAGCGAAGGACATACGGACTATGGCGTCACTGGTCTTATGGGAGCTCTGGAAGCATCAGAATGCGATCGTTTTTGAGGGGGCAACCCCTTCTGCCACGGTGGTGATCGCTAGGGTTGAGTGCGAGGCCCGGGCTTGGAGTACGGCTGGTCTGCTTAAGGGCGACCTCTCCTCCTTCTTGGGGTCCCTAGCTAGGTGGGTTGCGGGCGAATAGTTGGCTAGCTTGTGGGTGGATGGGAGTCCGCATGTATTGTAATCACATGTAAGACTTTGGCGGATGGGGCTCTTTACCCTCTTTCTCTCTATAATATATGATACATACGCTTGTGTGTATCCTCAAAAAACTAGTGGGAAAGTTTCATTACAGAACTTGGCTTGTATATTCCTATGACGGCCTTCCTCAAACGCCCGAGGTCTTTCATAGCAAGCAAGTTGGATGCACACCCACTTATTTTCTGTTCAGCTTTCATACACTTATAACTCTTAGTGCATCTGTTGCATGGCAATCCCTACTCCTTGCATTAATATCGATTGAGGGCCTCTCCATTGCCGGTTGATCCACCGAGTTGATGCGAGACTTTCTTCCTTTTTGACTTTCCTTATTGATTTCTGTTACTGTATTTTATTCCACCCATAATGATATATCAATGGCTCACACTCATGTATTGCGTGAAGTTCAAAATGCTGAAGCGCGTTAAAAAATATGATATAATTGCTTGTCATCGGGACAGTTCATGATTAATATTTTTATGATAGGAAGACTGAGCATGCTGAACTATATGATATTGTAGGGATATCTTTCTTTATCATTCTTTATTTTGAAAGGCATGATTATTTGCTAAGTATGACTGAGTATTGACGTCTTTATATCAAATGATAGACTATTGTCTTGAATTACTCGTATCCTAATATTCATGCCATGAATAGATTATTTGATCAAGATTATGGTAGGTAGCATTCCACATAAAAAATTATTAATTTATCATTTACCTACTCGAGGACGAGCAGGAATTAAAATTGGGATGTTGATACGTCTCCGTCGTATCTATAATCTTTTATTGTTGCATGCCAATATTCTATAACTTTCATATACTTTTGGCAATATTTCATATTATTTTTGAAACTAACATATTGATCCAGTGCCCAATGCCAGTTCCTTTTTTTACATGTTTTTCGTCTCGCAGAAAATCCATACCAAACAAACTCTAAACATGATAAAATTTTACAAATATTTATTTTCAAATATATGTGATTTTTGGGAAGAAGAATCAACACAAGACAGTGCTCGAGGGACCCACAAGGCAACAGGCGCGCCGTGTTGCCTTTTGACTCCTTTGTAAGCCGGTTGGAGCCCTTCTTTCGCTGCAAAAAAGATAATTTCTAGAGAAAAATCCGCTCAAAATTTCAGCTCAGTCGAAGTTATGGATCTCCGGGAAGATAAAAAATGGTGAAGGGGTCCGAAAATAGGAGAGAGAGAGAGAGAGAGAGAGAGAGAGAGAAGTTTAGGTATAGGACGTAGTTGTTCTTTTGTCCATGAACATAGGAGTTTTAATTTTGAGGCTCATGGCCTAGCAAAGCAGGCGACAATTTAGGTATAGGACGCCATGTTTGGCTTGGGCATCCTTATGATCTAGTTACTGTATCTGTAAACATTCTGGAGTAATAAAGTTGCATGTGTTTGCCTCCAAAAAAGAAAACCTAGCATAGTACTAACAATCTACCTCTGCATATGTTTTAACCTTATTTGATTGATTCACACTACTCTTAAGATTTTTCTTCTAAAAATATTGTAGCAACTGCAAAACAAAATTTTCCAGTATGTAATTCATGTCTGAAATACTGGAGGTATTCTGCACTGTGCAGATAGTTAATCAGTTAGAGATATCTAAACACACAAAAACTGCATACTGTTGTTAACTGTATCACGAAAGCAACCAGTAAGGCTGCATGTAAATAATCTGCAAATACACCATTCCAAACAGAAAGCTGTATAAAAATACAAAGCTGATTATCGAGTATATATTTTTCGGAGTTCCAAAAGTTTGCAAGACCTTATTTCGTTCCGCCTCTTTGTTGGACTTTATATTAATTTAAAGGTGGGCGCCTTTCTTACCAAAATTGAAAACAGAGCACAACACCTTATGCTCGTACTTCATGGATTGGTTATTCTAAAAATAATATTCAGTATACAACAACGTATTATTCAGTATACAACATACTATTCAGTATGCAACAACGTACATAATCTGTATACAACAACTTACTGAAGTCTGAGATATATACAGCAGATTACCGATTCTTAAACAGAACCACATGGCTCCTTGTGTTAGCTAGGTCAAAAAAGAAGGGGGGGAAAAAGAACTATCCAAGTTCCTTCAAGGATGACCACAGTACAACATCACAAGCCACAGTACAATAGTAGTAATAAACTGAGTCTCCTGTAGTGAAGAGGCATCAAATGAAGGTCAGGTTGTGAAGATTCAAATCCCTCAGCTGCTTATGTTTTTCAAGCTCTTCTTGCATTCTCGGCAGGCACATGGGATAGGTGACCAACAAGACACTTTCAAAATCGCCTTTTGTGTACTCCAACGGTTTCATCCCTGGGAAGCTCTTGAAAGGCTTCATAAAATTTTCCATTCGACACATGAGTGTGTCCCTATAGAACTTCAGAAAGGCCATGGCTGATCTTTCGGTGTCGTATGGTCTGCTGCGGTGGAACGACTCCTCCAGCAGAAGATTGCCTTCCAACTTTTCTACCCACTTGTCACCATAGGGCAGAGAACTAAGGATGTCATTTTGTTCAGGATTGCCGTCCAGCACAGATGTGATATGGTCGCACATATCAAGATAGAACTGGTACCTATTACTAAGAGGGACAAGAGAAGCATGCGTGCTTATGACATACTCCGCAGAAATTGCCCCGGGAGATGTCATCAGCTGCAACAGATGCTTAATGTCTTCAGGGATAAGAGTTGGATCGTACCCATCGAATACCGTCTTCTCAAAAATGTCGCGGGCATCCTCGTAGTTTCTGAGTACCAGTTCATCGGTCTTCCCTCGTAGCAAGCTTGCATTTGTGTGTTTCACTCTGCCAGTAGATGTCACGGCAATGTCTGATGCGCAAAATCGCTCGGGGCACTTCCCAGCTCTGTGGAAATCATGCAGAGTTCTGATGAGTGAAGCCATGAGGCGCTTGCCTTCTTCTGTCACCACCTGGTATGTCCTTCCCCTCATCTCACCAACAGGAGTTACGATGTGCATAACTGGTTTCAGTCTACTGACGTATTGGACGAGCGGTATGAATGTCTCTGCTCCAGATACGCGCTTCTTATAATTAACAACTTGGGGCTCCTCCTGTTTCCACCATAAAAGCATCAAGAGAGTATGTGATAAGGGCGAATATGATGCAACCATTCAAAGATTTGCACCCCCCCCTGTTTTTCATACTAAGTAAGTGGGAGCATACAAAGCAATACTCCCACGGTTCACTATTATAAAGATGTTTTACTAACTTTTTCTGAATTGGATGTACATAGGCGCATTTTAGTGTGTTTGTTCACTCATTTCAGTCCAGAGTACTCTTTCAGTCCATGTGTAGTACATATTCAAATATGCAAAGCATTTTATGTTTGTGAACGGAGGGAAAGAGAATTGATGTGGTTCCGATGAGCATTTAGTGTGTTTGTTCACTCATTTCAGTCCGTGTTTGTTGAGGTTCCGATGAGCATTTACATTCTGCGTGTGCATACACGTAATTTCAATGAGCATTTCCATTCTGTTATCTCTACTATTAAAGGGCAATCTGCCGTCGTCGTGATAGTTCGACCACCTTGTTCGATCCCCCCACCTCCACCTCTCGATAACCCAACCCTCCACCCGTGTCATACGTGAAAAAAGATCTCCTCACACGACCCCACCCATCCCGCACGAAAGAAAAAAAAATAGAACAACCCACGTACGCACGTCCCACCGCCCACTCCCCTTCCCCAAATCCATCTCCCTCAATCCCGTGGCCCTATCGCCGCCGATGATTTCGAGCGGCAGCACACTGCAGCCATACCATCTCTTGGAGCGGTGGATCCGCGCCCTAACATGTCTACTCGGAAAAAAATTATATGAGACCAGGTCTCACGGATCATCAGGGCGGGTCTCACCTGATTTATATGAGACCTGGTCTCATATAATTTTTTTCCTGTCTACTCCTCTGCTAGGACGCCCGCCCTTCACCTTTGCCCGCATACCACGTCGCCTTACTGCCGTGCTTGGGGTCGCCGGTGTAGGAGGAGCCGCAACCGACGGCGACGTCTTCCTAAGCCGCCCCTCTTGGGGAAAGCGACGTCGAACCCGCCACCCGAGATGCCATACTTGGTGGAGAACGTGTGGTGGTGAGCATGGCGACACTGACCCGGACGCTGACGCACGCGTCGGCGTGCGAGCTCGCCTATCAACTGGACTTCGTCCCGGCCATCAACGAGACTGGCGCCAACAGCACGCCCTCCCGGGGCTCCCACACGGGAGCGAGAGGAGAGGGTGGCACCGATGAGCTTGTATCCGTCGAGCACGTCGACAGTGGTGCGGCAAGATCAGCACCAGCGTAGGCTGCGGCACCAGTGAGCCTTGAGGCCTACGCGGAAATGCGGGCGCAGATCCACAAGATCGAATGCATGCACTTGTAAGACTCCTGTGTAACCCTGTCTTCTCCATTCACACTTTTCTGTCAAGGTCTGCCCATGTATGTCGTTGACTGGTGCGTCGTTTTGATATCTCCATTGATTGCTCGTCCAAGTTACTCTGGCTGTGGCATGTCATGCACGATAGGTGTTTGCTCTTTTGTTTGTGTTGCCTGTGGCAGGTTCCCTGCCTGTCGATTTTACCCTGCTGAGAAGTACAGTTTGTTTATCCTGCCGTCTTACGACAAGGATTACCGGCTTGAGTCTCTTATAGGGGTTCTCAAGTAGCCTCTGATACCGACAGTTATATCAAATTCGTTAGTTTGAGCAACACTGTCCATTGTGTACAACTACTTGTCCGTGTGTAACTGTAGCTTCACTTATTAGGTGATTCTTTGATTTGTTGAGTTAACTCCTGCTGTTTTTTGAATGTTCTCTGAATCTAGAAACTAAGCGATTTTCAGTTATCAATGGTCTACTGTGTTGTGCTCCTACTTGACTTCTGTGAGAGGAGAGGAGGATGCACGATACTTTGGTCGTCATAGGTTTGCACATATACATTTTGTGGAGAATTAGAGAGGAGAGTGAGAGACTCCTAGGCAGTAGTTTGATTATCATATGTTCGCACATATACATATTTGGTTACACATCTTTTATACTGAACTGTCCTCTAGATTCATGTGCATATTCATGAATTATTGCTTCCTTGTTTTTGTATTGCCCCCTTGAAGGGTTAGGTGTGTCATATGTTCAGACATGTGTACTAACATATACTCCCTCCGTTCCAAAATAGATGACCCAACTTTGTACTATCTTTAATACAAAGTTGAGTCATCTATTTTAGAACGGAGGGAGTATTTTTGTAGTAGCCTTCCACGGATGATTCCTAGCAGTATTAGTAAAAATCAAGCCTCATACATCATTATCGAGGTTTTGTTTGTATTCTGCAGACAAAGGCAACCCAATAAAATCATGAATTCCACATTTTATGTTTTGTGCACATGCTTCTTTCAACTTCAAGTTCAATAAAAAATTATTGGTGACGATGTTTCTGACAAACTTATTCTTCTCTTTTACTGTATAAATACAATAGTATCTCTTTTTAGTGTCGCTTATTATGCCACTGGTTATTTGAGGTGTTGGCAAGTAGGCGATTATTATCCATGATGAATCATTGATTGACAAAGTTTACTCATTATCTAGGCTAGCCTGTTTTGCAGGCAAGTGCTATCTTCTTCCTGCAATAAACCTCTTTCTAAAATAATGTGCGCTTGGTACGGAGCGATAGTTGTTTCTTACGCCATTTTTGTTGTTGTTGTTTCATTTTTGTTTGATCTTGTTACTGATAGTGCTTTGTTTGTCGCAAATGCCATATATGATGTCGTAGCGAAGCTTATCTGTAAGCAACTCGCTTTTATCCTTATTCCTACACAATCAGGGGCACTTAATGCACAGAATAATGCACGTAGCATTCTGTTCACTGTACATACTTTTAGATAGATCATATATTCTTGTAAGTACAAGGTGTTGGCACTGGAAAAAGAATGTAATGAACATGTAGCCATCTAGAATGATTCAGAGCATTCTAGAATAGTATGCCCACTTCCATTCTGAAATTTTCTGTTGTGCTTATATAAAGAAAGATATCCAAGGATTCAAACAACAGTGGAAAATATCGAGGCGATCTCAGTCCAGTCAGGTTCAAAGTTTAGAGTTCCAAAGTTTGAGATTTTACCATGGAAAATGGATATGGTGACTGAAGTAACCAGTCAGTCCAGTCTATTGCTGCGGTCAGATTTGATTATGGTTTGGTCTTCTGGAATTGGAGATTGAGCATGAGCCTATCAGATTTGGTTCCCGTTTTCAACAGAAGATGTTATCTATGACATAATTTCTGGTATTGGCTCAACTTCTACTCCAACTGTACAAAAAGGATATGTAAAGATGAGAGAATGAGTAATCCCATGCCTTTTGTTACTCTGTTGTTCATATTTATACGTTATCCTCTCGTATTTCAGGTGGCACTTAGCTAGGTTTGGAGAAATGGACATGGTGATTGATAGGAAGTTAGTTGAGTGGGAGTAAGACATAGTACTTTGTGGACAAATTTAAATTTTGAAGGGAAAGACCTTTCGGTTCAATATGGTCAGAAAACTTCACTTTGTGTTATATATCGTAAATGTTAACATATCATATCAGAGAAACACACACCTACGGGTGGACATTTGTCTTGTTCGTAGGGTTGGTGTCCCGTGGCAACGCACGGGCAATCAACTAGTGTGCATAATATTTTGATGTGAGAGAGAAAGAGGACATGATTGTCTGTCGATTATGATGAGAGAATCTGGTCCACAGTACCTAGAATTTCTTTTACTGGCAACAAAACTGTACTCCAGAAAGCCTTACATTTTGAATCAGAAGTAACTGACAATGTCATCAAGTAAAATAAAAAATAAATGAAGGAATGCCAAGATCATTTCGATGTTAAGAGCAATGATACTAGATAATCCTCACTCAAGCAGAGTTAAACTTCAGATCAGCACTAAGAGGACTGCTTAGCCATAAACATGTGCATTTTGTCTTAAACTGTCTTATTTGAAGTTTACAGCAAGATTACGACCAAAAAAATATATTTTTTTGTTTATCGGTATTGCAGAAGAAACCGGTGCTTAGTGACAAAAAAAATTGTAGACCAGGTCAATACTCCCCATCTGACATGTTTTCTGTATGGGCATAATAGTGGCATATATGAGAAAAATAATCCACACCTTTCACCGATTATTCACAAGCTTGATAAGATTGCAGAAGTACGCACACCATGTGACCACGAGGTTGAGCTTAAGAGCCAATCAAACGAGCAGATCGCATACCTTATGCGAGACTAAGAAGTAAGAACTGAAATGGAAATACAAGATATTTCTATTTGGTGGCCAATGCCTGGCATATGATTTTTTTTACCTATAGTCCTCAACAAGATGATGGCAGGATAGAGGGCCAAGATGATTTCAAGGCATACATAACAAATTATGGAGATATGTTCGTCATAAGAGAGAGGCAATCTCTCGTTGGATGAGGCCCTAATGGACGATATCCCTCAAGTTTCGGACGTGGAAAATGACATTCTCAAGTCTCCTTTTACTAAAGAGGCGAGGAATGATGTGATTCAAATATAGCTTAACAAGGCTCCCAACCTAGAGGGCTTGATGAAATCTATCAAAGCTTCTGGGAAGTCATCAAGGACGATCTTATGGGTATGTTTGAGCTCTTACATGCCGGTTAATTCGACCTGTTTAGGCTCAATCCGATATTTTTTTTGTTGCCCAAGACTAAGGGGCGTGGATCGCAATCTTACAATCCTAATCCGGATGGGAATGGAAGCTTTAGTTTGGTCACTTTGGCTTTGTAGGAATGATATGGTTTTTAATAATAAAAACCTCTCTCCTCCACTGCCGGTTATCTACCGGTGTGTGGTTGTAACAACTGTGGTTTGAGATGTTCCATGACATCAATTGTGTGGCATTTTTTTTATCTTTTCGTTGTGGTATTACTCTATTTATACACACCCTCACCCATCACAGTGTTTCATGCAAAGCAAAAACGAACTACTTTCAGAACTTCAGAGAATTATTGTGTTGTTGAGTCTGCAATATCAATTGGTTAATGTCATTGATGATAAAAAGTTTGAAGAAGTCCACTTGTACTTTTTTTAGACTCAAGAGTGATGCTCATTCACAATCGAACTATGTAAATAAACTCCCTATCTACAAAATTGATCAATATCTATATCACTAGTGGCTAGTGAACTACATTTGTAGAAAATAGTATGTTTCTTAAGGGCAGCCTCTCCATTATTCCATTTAACAGACAACATTGGAAAATTACTTTCAGTGGCATCCCCTTAACCTATAACATTACAAAGTTACCATGACATGTAAGACCAATTTGCAATGGTGATAAGAAGAATTTGGCTTAAAAGAATTAGAGCAAGTGCAAAGGCTACAAACAGCACATGTGGGACCTTTTTTTTCTATAGTAAAAAAAATGGGCATGTTGTACATCTTCAGTGGCGATTTATTAACCAACGGTAACTTAAATTTAGGATGGTAAAGTATATACAGTTACGGAGAAGAGCTGAATACCTGAGATGCATTGAGAATTAAATGATATAGAGCATCAATCAAGCCTTTGACACAGAAAAGAAAACCATGTAAGCCTGTATTAATCTTCTGCTTGGAGGTGCATTCAGGCATGATTCGCTCCAAGACCTGATCAGTTGAATCAGAAGCAAGATGACAGTTTTGTACAGTTAATGAAAAAAGCGGAATACCTGAAATGTATCGGGAATGAAAGGATGTATTGCATAAATCAAGCTTTTGACCCAGAAGATAAAGTCATAAAACCATATAACTCTGTGTTAACCTTCAGTTTCTCAAAAATCAACATATACTGTCATGATTTGTGTTGATTTTTGACTCTATAACTCTATGTTAACCATATAACTCCAACTTCAAGATATCAAGACCTGATAACTTGAATCTAAAGCAAGATGACAGTCTTATCAAAGACCAGCTGTGGCAGCATAGGCGCATCAGACCTGTGCCTCAAGCTCTTTTGACTATTAATCCTACGAACTCACCTACCCAATCGCCCTTCTTTCCTAGCCCAACTGAGTTATTGCTCCCTGGCCGGAGCACCCAAGGAGTTTGGCATCACGCCAAGTTTGCCGCTGCATGTTTTGCCAGGGAGTTTGGCACCTACGAGACTAGCGAGGAGTTGAGGAGCTTAAGAATGGCGACACTAATACGACAAGAGAACTCAAAGAATATGCAAATTAGCGAGAGAGGACATCAATTGACAAAGATTATGTTGGCAAGATCACAACTAACCTTGAGAGGACAAGCCGATCGTTGAAACTAGGCGCGGATTAGCTGCTGTTGGAAAGAAGGCCAAAATGTAAAGGCGGTTTGTAGTGCTTGCTGGTTGACCAGACTAACCGGCACCAACCGGGAACCTATACACTATCCCGCCTTCATCACGAAATTAATGTCTCATGTACGTCACCACATGACCAACGAGAGTGCAAGACGGCAATCGCATTATTGAACCTCTTCCTCTTGCCAAAAAATAACACATTATTGGACCTAAATCATTGAAAATAGTTGCTGACGGCACCCAACCCTGGAGTTCAACTTCAAACCGCATGACTGGGTCGACGGATTGGCACTTGCTAATAAATACTCCCTCCGTCCGAAAATATTTGTCGGAGGAATGGATGTGTCTAGACGTATTTTAGTTTTAGATACATCCATTTTTATGCATTTATTTGACAAATATTTCCGGACGGAGGGAGTATTTTGTAGCCGGCTATCTTTTATACTTTCCATTGCCGGGTCTGAGTGTGGTTTTCTGTAGCTCAGGCTACATGGTACCCCTTATCTTTGCCATCTATTTCTGCATCGCGATCCGTGCAGACGCATTTGTCTTTTTTGTTTCTCTCAAATGACACAATATATAAACTTCAACTTTTACATTCTAACTACAATGTGGGAAAAAACTTTCAGATTTTTTCATGCATTTTAAATACTTAAAATAATACTTTTAGTCAAACAAAATCTCATTTTGTATATTTATATTAGACCAAAAAGTCTGAAAGTTTTTTCACACATTGATGTTCTAATGTTTGTTCGATCTGCAAATTTTGAAGTTCATATGTTGCTTCATTTTAGAGAAACAAAAAAGAGAAATCTTTTTGTTGTAAGTTAGTTGAAGAGTGCGGATCTCAAAGCAAGGCTGGAGGGTTGAGGATAAGAGGTTCCATGTAGTCTGAGCTACAAAAAGGAACTTTGCGTTTCTAATCTAATGGTTTCTCATACAAAGCACGTCGGATGAGGATGGTAGTTGAGACAGAGACACCTCGATGCCGAGGAGCATGCTGTCGGTCATGGCCCTGCCGTCCGCCGGAAGTCGACTGCTGCTCGCGGCCTTGAAGGCCGGCGCCTTGCCCTGCCGTGGCCACGCCTCCAGTCCCCGACCAACTCCGGGGAGGTGTTGTGCTTTTCTTTTTTAAATCCAGGGGTCAGAAAGTGATCAAACGGGACAAATCATGAGATCGGTTTTTGTTGTAAAAAGTTTACTAAAAACACAGTGATTTTTACAAAAAATAGTGATCAGATGGTTTTCTGCAGACCAAGCCGTAAATATGGTGGTTTTCTGCAATTAACTCCAACGACACTTGATTTTTCTTGTGAGTTTCTGATTGCTCACAGATTGTCCAGAACCATCTTTTTTGTTTTACATCAATATACTCAGATAATAAAGTCCGAGAAATACAACCCGCAACAACCCGGAACCTAAACAGTCCTACCTAATACACACCTTCACAAAAATGCCTTACTAAAGTCACTGCAAGACCAAGCAAAATGCAATACTGTAATCGCATTATTGAACCTAAATCAATATTTATAGTTGATGACCACATCAACCACCCGAATTCAACTTCAAACCATGGCGCTGGGTTGACGGTTCAACACTTGCTAATAATAAATATTTTGTAGATGGTTACCTCTTATACTTTTCCTTGCCGTGTTTTCTAATTCAAGCGATGTTCATGCAGAGCACGTCAAACAAGGGCGGCAGTTGAGACAGAGACACATTGGCTCTTTTACAGGTCGAGAGGACGACATTTGAGATAGAGAAATCTTCGTCTTGCAAGTCTCGTCCTTTCCTCATTGACGCAACCAATGGAGAAACAAGACAAGTTCTTTCCAACTCATAATATTGGTTGGAAAATAGGTGGCATGTGTAGTATATACTTATGACAACCTCATAAAAATACTGGAAAAATTATGGATCATAGCCCCCTCTCAACACTTTACCATTCTAACACTAATATGAACACAGATTGTAAACTTACAATTTTCTTTAACCTGTTTTTTCAGAAAACACAGATTAAATTTGTGAGTGCAAAAAATATAGAAAATCAACATGTAACCTGTTTTTCCAGATATTTTTTGAAATACATGTGTGGAGGACCAGGTGCATCAGTGACATCTGGGTATTCCTATGAGTTTCTTCATTATACACTAGTATACTCAGAATTTTAAAATAAAGTCTGAGAAATACAACCGGCAGCAACCGGGAACCTTTACAGTCCCACCTAATACACACATTCACAAAATGCCTTACATACGTCACGGCATGACCAACCCAAATGCAAGACCATAATCGCGTTATTGAACTTTTTTTTTACAATAACCACCTCCTTTATTAATTGGCTACAATGGCAGCATCACGTTATTGAACCTAAATCAAAGTTTATAGCTGTTGACGGCACCAACCCCCCCAAATTCATCTTCCAACCGTGGGATTGGACCCGGGGTTCTACACTTGCTAATAAGTATTTTGTAGCCGGATTTTTTATACTTGTCATTGCCATATTTTTTTAGTTGATAATAAGCACATTTTTTAGCCGGTTATTTCTTATGTATGTCATTGTGGAATTTTTTAGGACAATAATTCTCATATAGAGTATGTCAAACGAAGACGGCGATTCATACAAAGACACCTCTCTCGTACTAGGCATTCACCCTCTTTATAGATAAAGCAAACATTCATACGGCCAAGTATCAACCACGACAGAAAATAAGACGGCCGGGGCCACATCACAATCACGCCCAAGAAAAAGAGAAAAGAAACGGAACCTAGTGGTAAACTACTAAGCAGCCCTATGAAACGGAAAGAAGGTGCGCGGAAGCCAGAAGCGCATCCAGCATAAGCCCAAGGCGGGCGCGATCCTGTTGCCTAGTAAGCGGGTGCCAGTGCTGCAAGAAGGCAAGAAATTTGAAGAACGAGTCAAAAGGCTGCCATGGAAAGATCCGCCCAATCAACATTTTATAGCGAGTCATCTGTAAGGTCCACGTCATCGCCGTGAAGATAAGCCAGAATAAGCGGCGTTTGCGACCAACCTGGGTCGTCCCAATCGGGTCTGAGTGCCTCGCGGACGAAGCTCCAAAGAGCTCGCGCCGCCATGCACTAGAACATGATGTGGGTACCCATCTCTAGGACATTACAAAGTTACCTTGCTCTCTTAAAGATCGAGAGGACAACAATTTCCTTGCCCGTCTGGCCCTTTCAACATTGATCGTAACCAATAGAGGAATAGCACAAGTTCTTTCCAACCATGTAATAGCTGGTCAAAAAAAGGCGGCCTGCATAGTATAGATTATGACCATCTCATAAAAATAAAATACTAGCAAAATTATGAATCATAGCCTCCTCTCGATACATCTTCATTCCTTTCATGCCCGCGTTTTCACATTGAATACAGCTATTAACACATGTCACAAATTTGCAAGTTTTTTCATGAATTTAGCGAGTGCAAAAAATGCAGAAACATCTAAATTTAACATTTTTTCAGATATTTTTTGGCATGCATGTGTGGAGGACCTGGTGCGCCAATGATACCTGGGTACTCCTACGAGTTTTGAATACTCACATGTTGTCCAAAAACAGTTTCTTCATTATACAACACTGAGAAATTCAGAATTAAGTATCAGAAATAAAACCGACACCAATTGAAGCCTATTGGAGCCTACATAGTCCCGCGTAATACACGCCTTCACGAAATAATGTGTATAGTGGAACGTCAAACTACATGACTGGGTCGACGATTCGACACTTGCTATATACTTTCCATTGCCGAGCTTTCTAAGTCAACGGATTCTTTTACAGAGAATGCCATATACAATATTGGCAGTTGAGACAAAGACACCTTGATCGAGAGCACAACAATTGAGATAGACACATTCGCCTTGCCTGCCCGTATCGGCCCTTTTCGCATTGAATTAGCCATTAGAGAAATAACATAAGTTCTTTTCAACCTCGTAGTTTAAAAAAAAAGAGGGATAACACCCCGGCGGCCTTGTAATAGCAGTTTGAAAGAAGGTGGTCTGTGTAGTGTAGTATATATTTTATAGCCACCTCATGAAATACTTGCAAAATGCGGACCGCTTAGATCATAAACCTCCTCTTGACACAACACCATTCTCCTTCATGCTTGCGTAAATGATGTAGAACACGGCTATGTGCACATGTTGCAAACTTTCAAAACAATTCGTGAAACTGTGCGAGTGCAAAAGTTACCAATATAACAAAAACACAGATGTTTTTTGACATCTGTGAAGGGCCAGGTGCGCCAATGACACTTGGGTACGCCAAGGGCACACACACGTATTTTCGAAAAACATCTTCATCATTATAAAACAATATACTCAAAAATTTAGAATGAAGCGTGATAAATACAACAACTCACTTAAGATATTCTTTCAAACCTTTGTAGCCTAGAAAAATCAAAGTTTATTGGTGGATTACAACATCACACAGTTACCAGTTACACTTAAAGTACAAAAGCTGGAGTTACTTGAAGTTCAGGTTATGAAGATTCAAATCCTTCAGTCGCTTATGATTCTGGAGTTCTTCTTGCATTCTCGGTAGGATCATCGGATAGGTAACCAGTAAGATCATTTCAATATCCTCTTTAGTGTATATCAATGTTCTGAAATCTCCAACATTCTGCAATAGTTTCTTGCATTTATCCATTCTGTGTGCAAGCGTGTTCCTATAAAACCTCAGAAATTCAATGGCTCCTTTTTTGGTATTGTATGACGACCCGGATCTGTAGAATGACTCCTTCAGCAAAATGTTATATTCCAACAACACTGACCAGTTCTCACCATAGGGATCGTCTAGAGCTCCATGAATATTTGACCTAAGTTCAGGGTCCACCACAGATGTAATATGGTCGCACATATCCAGATAGAATTGAAACCTGTTCCCAAGAGGAATAAGAGAAGCGTGCGTCCCTATCACATACTTCATACCTGTTGCAATGGGAGACTTCATCAACGAAAGTAGATGATCTACATCTTTGGGGATAATAGTTGGCTTGTAGTCAGCAAACAGTGTGTCCATAATAATATTGCTGGCATCCTCATAGTTTTTGCGCACCATAGAAACGGTCTTCTTCAAACATGCAACTCTGATTTTCACTCTCCCGTAATATGTCACTACAATGTTTGATGCACAAAACTGTACAGGACATATATTAACTTCATGGAGATCGTGTAATGCTCTGATAATTGATGCCATGAGGCTCTTGGCCTTTTCCGCCACCACCCAATAAAACCAATGGTTTCTCGTCTCACCAACAAGCTTGACAGTGTGCATGATTGGTTTCAGTGTAGTGATGTACTGGGTGAGTGGCATAGATGCCTCCCCTTCCTGTTTGTGCATAAAAGCACGCGAAACTAATAAGTATGTGATGTGGTCAAACAAGCAATGGTTGATAAACAATCTGCACTGATTACAACTCACAAGGACTAGAAGTGTAATACAAAGAAAATAAATTAAGGGATGCCAACACCATTTGCGATCACTCAATTAGAAGCAGAGAAAGCGAATGATCAATCCATGTAAATGTTATTTGGTTATCAATGCTTGTAATTATCAAGAATTGGAGGTGTGAGTCTTCCAGAGTGTTAACTATTAGCAATTGAATAGATGAATCGGTGATTATTTTTCCCATTCATTATCATAACACTGTATTTGCAAAATGAAATGAGAGAGAACCCTTTTTCCAAAGTGCTTTGCCAGATTGGTAGCTAAACAATCAGCTACTAGTATAATTGGTGGTGTGAAGTGACTGGACAAGTGTTGTGGTCATAATTTTGTCTTAGTTTTCTTTAGAGGCTACTAACTTGGCTTTAGTAGTGTACTCCCTTCAATTTTGATTGAATGGCATGTCACTCAAATGAGTATCGATGTATGTGTATAATGCATAGACCATGGAGGATGGATGCACACACAAGCACATACCAACGACCCACACACCCATGTAGAATTCTTGACAAATTGCTATGTTCGAACTTTATTCATGATGGTTGTGTGATTTGAGTAAAAAAATTCTACTAGGCATACAATTTCACTAAAAAAAACATGATGAGTTTAAAGGCGCTAAACTAACTTGCAAAATAACACAAATGGTGACAAGTTTTAATTACTAGAAAGCACATTGCTAAATAGAGATCAACAATGTTGGATGGGGCGAACATATCTCAAATCAAAGATGAAAACCTTGTCAACTATTAATTTGAAAGGACCTATCCAAATTCTCCCATGTTGATAATCGAATTTGGGCTCGTGCCACAAACGCTACTCACGCTGAAAAGATCTACTTCCTAGTTGTTTTAGGATTTTTCTTCCTCAATTCATAGTAAGCTGAATAGATTTGCTTTGAACATTTATGTCATGGAGATGCATATAATAATGTGTTGTTGTTGTGAATTTTCCTCGAGATTTTTCATGCCTTTTTTGGGTGCCTCCCAAGTATTGTCATGTTAAATACCCTAGAACTACCAAGTGGTTACCAAGTAGGCTTAAATGAGAACTAATATAAGGTAAAACCTCTGATAAGCCGAGCCGAGTTAGTAGAACATACCCTGGCTTCAATATCTAGGTTAACAATAAACTGAGTCTCTTAAAGCCAATAGTTAGAGTGGACACAAAACAAACCTGGTCAAGAAAAGCCGGACACAACCATGTTGGTACATGCACAACATCTTTCACCGCAAAATCTTGATTTCCCGCAACTTCACGTTTTACATCTTTAAGAAGGTAATTTGTTTTGGTATGTTCTGCATCCAGGTCAAAGTTCCTAAACAAGACCTACATTCATAAAGACATATATATTGTGTTACAGAGTAAATATACATGTACAACCAGAAAGTCTACATGAAAAAAATGCAACCTTTATGTTATATTCCAGAGAAAGTTGGAGGTCTGGCTTTGTATAGATCTCAGCAAGTAGACTAAGAATCTCCATTGTCCCAACACTAATAATTGGCTGGCAAGGTTCAAGAATCTGCGGAGCAATCATCGGTCATGATACCAAGCAATCCCAAATAACATGTTATAGAGAAATGGGACTGATGCAAATTATGCGCACCTTTGAAATGAATTGAACTACAGCAAGCATCAACCCTTTCTGATACGCCTGCAAAAATAGTTTCGGTAGAAGAGTCAGACCATGGACGTGGCATTTGACATGTTTGTAATATATGCACGGTTTCCCTCTTTTCTATCTGTTAGCCGAAATGCAAACCATGCAAGATGAGAATTGCTAAACACCAATAAACCTCTAAATATAGGTGAAATTCTGACTTTAGAAGTAGCCATCCAAAACAAGGTAGACATATCATGTAGAACAGAGAGAATTCGGAAGTTGAACTCAGCAACCACATTAACATTGTCAGAAGAAGCATGCACACGCCAATTATGTCACAAAATGCGTACTCCAATGCAAAAGCAATACCTTTACTATAAGAGGTATTAGGCCATCTACATAAGTGCTTGGGTCCTGGTTCCATTGAATGGCGGATTTTCCAAACCAAATACCTATATTTTTCAGTAAGGTGCGTTCGCCTGAACAAGATTTGATAACATTGGATCGTAATAATATCTGCATAAACAAACACAATAATACTTGAAAAATTGTTTTTGTATCTTTCATACGTAGCTCTCAGAGTGAGGATAACCTTGCAGTTCGCGTATGTAGCTTTCAGTATTTCCATGTACAATACTGGCGAGTTTACTTTCTGAAGGAACATTAAACATATGTCATGAAAATTTGGGTCGATGCATACCCTGCAATTGCACAATTCATCATGGTTACGAAATTTGCTCAAAACTGTGAAGAACACAAACAACTGTGTTACCTTTGCATGACCATGTACTGTGCAAACCAAGGATAATATTGTTCCATCAACACTTCATTAAATTCGAATCTAATAGCTTCTATATTATCGGTGGACATATTGTAAATCATGAAAAAGATCTTGGTCCGAATTTCATGTGGAGGAATCTAAGGGGAAAAGGAAAATCAATTAGCCACCCAACGCAAGTCATATATTCTCTAAAGAAGCACAAATCAATAAATTGCTAAAAAAAATATACGAACCTTAATGGGTGTAACCCTTTCGTCCGCTGCTGCTAAACGTGTGCAGATATGTAATGACATCTTGTTGAATTTTATTTCCTGAATAGAGGCCGTTTTCCTTTTTGATATACTTTGAAAGAAGGTGTTCCAAACCTATATATGAAATCTTTGCTGTCTTGACCCCTACTGAGGAAGCTCCTATTCCTTTGATCCGAAATTTGAGTTGACATCACAGAACCATCTGCTCCTTACATAAACCCTATTTCTGGAATTCACAGCCTGTGCCAAATTTTACAAAAATCCAAATGATCAAATTCAAATATATCTGACTTGTTTTGTTCTTTTTATTTACTTACGGCTCAATATATTACACTTACAATTCTAAAGAGAAATTGCTAAATCATTTTATACCCAAGATCTGAACTATTCAGATATTCAGAACTCGCATTCAAAGTTTCAAACCGACTTGAGCCAGATTTACCCAAATTCAAATTTTAATGCGTGCACCCCAGCAGTTTGCCCCCTCTAGCACCTTAGAGACTGCATGCGGGACTGAGACACCGATAACTCTATGGCCTCTCTATATGGATACAATCAGTCGAACTTGCTACGTTGCAAGTTTGCAAACATAAAAGTGTCCTAGCCCTAGGCAAACAGAATAACCAATTGTACAGGTCTATATGCAGTACACAAATTGGCACAAGACAAGTGTTTGTTATTCATAAAAGAAGTAAAGAGGCTTTCCCCGGAAGAGTGCGGAAGTGTTGAGGAGGGATACATCTCTTCCTTTCCGATCAAGAGGACTGAGAAAATATGCAACGCATCTGATACTGTAACAGAGGAAGAACCGGTGCTCAAAGAAGGAGAGTTCATCAAACTAATTACTCCCGCTAATAATCCAAAAGAAAAGCTGATACTACTCCCTATAACATGATGCAACTTCAGTATGTATTTGATTTGTATTCTAAATAAAACAAATAAAAAGGAAAGAGCTTTTGGATCTCAAGAACTGACTCGAGATTCAGGTATGCGCGAAAGGTAGGTAGAGGATAATTGTCATGCATCATCCATGAAAAGAATCGAGAAACTTTTTTTGGCAAAAATCTCAACTAACCTTGAGAGGACGTTTCTAATCTCCAGGCACCAGAGATGTCGATCCTAGACCATGTGTGATTAGCTGCTAATGAGACCAGTTATAAACGAAAAGGGAGAAGGCACGGTAGTAGTGGTTGACCTGAGACGATGGTCACGACGCGTACCGGTGAAGGGTACCGAGCGCGTTCGGGCGGTAAAAGGCGGTGCCCTTCCACCCCATAATATATATGGAACGAAATTTCTATGCAGTTGACAATAAGATTATGATTGATGTAGACACGCAAGATTAGGCCAGCCCATAAGTGAAACTAAATAATCTGTCACCAGCTCCGGCCTATATGCAGGTACGCTAATGTCCATGCACACGCACAGCAACACTTCTTAGCCTAAAATTGTTTAGTTTATGAAATAGGGTTTTCCCCCGCTTTGTATTCCAAAGCAAACATCACCGATACAACCAGATAGGTGCTGGGGCGAAAGCAGCACAGGCAGGCCCAAAAGAAACGAAAGAGAAAAAAGAAAAGAAACAAATGCCGACACCGGCGGATCAAAAAAACGAAGAAGCTTCGCGACTGCCGCGCCCACCGGGATCCTCCACTAAGCACATATACTCCGGAGCGCCTGTACCAATCAACACCTTCAAGAAGGGACGCGACGAGGACGCTGCTGCTGCCAAGGGTTTCCCCCGGTACTCGACGAGGAGAGAGGAAGGGTACCTCCGACGCCCTCCAGGAAGGTTCGGTGGCACCCTCAGGTACCACCGCGTCGGAGTCGGCTCGGCCGACAGGGATTTCTCCCGATCCCAAACCTTCACCTCGGGCGATCCGGAGCACGGCACCAAACACACCACCACTCTGCACCAAAACGGTCTTGAAGCTTCCGCGCCGTCTCACCACGGCACCGCGAAAGGGGCCTGCTCAACGAAGAAGAGGAGCAGGGACTCGGGACAGCAGCATCGTCGGCACGCGGGGGGGGGGGGGGGGGGGGGGCTCAACCTCCACCGTCAACGACGGTAACCGACCGGACGTGACAGCAGGAGCATACCGGTCCCGTGGGCCCACAGGTCCGGCCGGGTCTGCAGATGCCCGTAAAGCTCCCGCCTTCACGCTGTAGAAGGCATGCCATCGGCGCCACCACCGCGAGTCCAAGCCGCCCCTCCTCCGCGCCACGCAGAGGACATCGAAGCCACGCCAATGGCCAACCCGCTAGGACCCATATGGGGCCGGGAGGGCCCAGATCTGGGCCGGGGGCGCGCCGCCGGTCACCGCACATCACCGCGCCGCCCTGCCGCCAAGGGCAGCACCGCCACCTCGCCCACCGCCGGCGGCCGCCGCCCAGCCAAGCAGCACTGCCGCCGTCACCTGCCCCGGGAAGGGGACGAGCGCACGGGGACAGAAGGGCCCGCCGCCACCGGCACCACCCAGGCCAGCGCCGCGGCATCCGCCGGCGGCGGCGGGGGAGATCCAACGAGGGGCCAAGAAGAAGGGGATGGGGCGCGCCGCCCCGGCCACCTCCCAGGGAGGCGGCGCAGGGGCGGGAACAAGAGGAGGAGGGGGAAGAGGAGGGCAGGAAGGGCTGGGCGCGCGTGCTGGCGGACGGCGGCGGCGGGAGGGGGCTAGGGCGCCGGCGCCGGCGACGGAAACCCTAGTGGGAGGGAGCGGGTCGGGGGCCTAGCCCTTCAGCCGCTTCTATCTTGGCTTCCAAGTGCCAAGCCAGCTAAAAATGTTCACACTATCCTTCTTTGAAATAACCAAAGCCCTGCGAAAAAATATTGGACATTTACTGGTCCTGACTTTTCTGGCAATGTGACAAGCAGAAAATGTAGATTAGCTAAGTGGGACATTCTTCGTAGGCAAGGATCAAGGCGGACTTGGGATTGATAAATCTTTTTTTTCGAACCGGATGGGATTGATAAATCTTGAAATTTAAAATAAATGTTTCGTCAGCAAATGGTTGTACAAGCTCTTGACTGACAACGGAAGAGTTGCTACGAAACAAGTACGTCTAAAACCTTTGTTTCACGTTGGGGCTAAAGCTGTCTTGCTCGCCATTCTGTAAATATTGATGCAGATAACCGGAGTCCTTTTGTAGCTTCGTAAGGAATGTTCAAATTAGGAGGTTCTGCAAGGATACTTGATTTCAAGACACGCCACTGGCTCTTTTAACACCCAAGCCTCTACACAGCCACCAACAGAAAGAGGTGTTTGTAGCTTCTGTTTTAGGCTGACCAAGATATATGAGAATCTGACCGAACCAAGCTTCTGTTTTAGGTGCGAGTCTGCTGATTTTAGGTTTTGTCGGGCTTTGATTTAGGATTAGTGGACCAAGTGGTTATATCTGGTTCAGTGGTTGATGCCGATCAACTTATCACAACAATCTGATGTGCCCGGTTGGTGGTTATAAGTCCGTGTGGGAGTGTGTGCCTTATTGTGCGCAACTTGGATTGGGACGACGATTTTTCTTTAACGGAACAAAATTTTCCAAAATAAATTGCAGGTTATTTTTTGAGCTACTGGATGAATCCATAAGTGATGCTCACTGCAATGTGTGGAGAATCAATCGCTTCTGGCCTTTGGGTGCCTCGAGACAGTAGCACGTGATACGATTCAACCGGCTTGGATGCCGATACAATAATAGTCTATGCATATAAATCATGTCATCCTTTTCGCTTGGATCATGTTATATCCTTTTTTTTTACTGTTTTGAATGTGAATATTTGTTTCAATGAAGATAGTTGTGTGCATCATACCATACGGTGCAAGGATGAGGGTTTAACTTTATTTTGGAAGAAAAGAAATCAAACGTTTAAAAGGCCTTAATTCATTCACCAGCTGTACCTAAGCACCAACATATTCCAAAACTAATAAAGATCCAAACACGTCAGCAATTCCCCCATGGTACTAACCAATTACATAAGCTTGCCGCATTGACACACATTGTACCTTCCATTAGTCATTGCCGTGTGGTGAAGTGCACAGCCAAAAAAAACATCATTTCTTAGCAGAATCACCTTCTTTTCCTCGTAGGTAGGTGTCAAAATAAAAATGTTTTATTCTGAAAGGTCTCCCATCAAGAGCTCCTCCCTATCAGTGGCGGAGCCACCTCCCGGCGACCCCGGGCGGCTGCCCGGGCTAGTCAAGAAAATTAGTGCTAAGCACAAGTGCTAATCTATGGTTAGAAGGATTATTTCCTTGGGTAGGTGGCAGCTCACAGTGTCACAGTTAAGTCTTGCCCGGGCTGCATTCACGGGCTGGCTCTGCCACTGCTCCCTGTGACTATGATTTTGTGCTTATCCAATAAAGTACTGCAGGTATATTCTACTCCCTCCGTCCTATAATACAAGAGCGTTTTTACACTAGTACAAAATTATGGCCAAAAATTGAATTTTGCCAAAATGCCACGTCGAGAATCTAGCTGGCCACCCATAGGACCCTTGTTTTGTCACCCATAGGACACTTGTTTTTATAATACCCAAATATGTGACCATCGCCGGCGGCTACAATAAAATTACCTGAGTTTATTTTTCAAGACCAGGAAATAGCTGCGGACGCTTGAGACCGGAATCTGCAGCCTAGGAACCGTGTCTCCACCTCCCCCTCCACTCTCAAAACCGGAACTCCCTCCCCTGTTTTCCTGTCCTGAAAACCGCTTCTGCTCAGCTCTTGGAGCGCGTCAAAGGAGCCTTTGCTGAACTCGGTCTGGAATATTAAAGCTGCACCCAAAGTCAAGTTTTAGATGTGGCTTCTCATGAAGAACAAGAACTGGTCTGTGGACCGTGTCTTGCGATGCGACCATAGGCTGGCCACACAATGAGACTTGTGTGTCATCTGTGACCTCCTAGCTCCTACTCAGTGGCGTAGCTACATCACAGGCACGCCCCAGGCCAAGCTCGTTGCTACAGTGCCACTTTAGTGCAACCTGTGTAAGGAACGGACAAGAACATGTCCAGAAACGGTGCTTGATGCGCTAGCCAAAGTCTTTCGGGAGGCAAAACCTTAACGTACTTGTGTTTCCCTACTTAACAGTGCTTGATGCGCTAGCCAAAGTCTTCCTACATGTCCTTGTTACGTGATCTTGTATTTGTATCCTGTTCTCCCCTCCTTTAACGAAAAAGCGGAGCTTCTCTTGTTGCCCATCCAAAAAAAATTCCCACCGACGCTGACGATAGGTAGAACCGTCGGTACCCTTGGTATGGTGATGAACATGGCCGTAAGTGTCAGAAGGGAGTTCACACAAGGGGATTCAGGCTGTCTGGGAGAGGTACTCCCTTCGTAAAGAAATATAAGAGTGTTTAGATCGCTAAAGAATGATCTAAACGCTCGTATATTTCTTTACAGAGGGAGTAATACCCTACATCCTACTTCTGATATGTATTTATGGTCTAGTGCTCCTAGTGCCACGGTGCTGCCCGAGGCGACGCCTGTGGCAGAGCCCACAACCGAGATTTGTCATTACCATGGTGCCTACCCCCAAGCTCGCCGCCCAGGTTTCGAAGCCCAGGGCCGGCGACCTAAACGCAGTAGAGCAAGACGACAAGGGTGGCAACAGACTCCATCGTGGCGTCACTACCATTATGTTTTTCGAAGGTAAGTGACTAGGGCGGATGTGCAGGAGGAAACCAGATCCGTGATGAACTGGACTAGCAAGGAAATGAAGCTCTTCTGCTCCGCCATCCATAGGCTTGGTCTGTCAGTGGAGCCCAGATGTATGGCGAGCCTTTATTTTTCTTGTAATTTTGCTTTGTGATTATAGTAGTAGCCCCTGGGACTAAATGAGGTTCTAGGTTTTGAACCAAGCTTGGTTCTTGTTGAACTTTGGGCATGTTCTGATCTCCTCAAGCTTCTAACTCTTCAAATTTCTAGAGAGAAGTTGTGCCGAATGTTTGAGCTCTAGAAGCTGTATTCGAGAAGTTGAACCCTTCTCCTGTGTAAAAACTCGAAGCCCGTAAAGCCCAGCTCTGGGAAAATGAAAAGGAGAAGTTTCTCATATTTACAACAAAAATGCCCCCGCTTAAGAAAACGGTTCAAGGAATAGACCGACTCGATACGGTTAAAGGCAACGCGCTCGAGCAGGTTCCCCTCTCCCTCGAATCATTGTGCTGCCAAGCAGTTCCCCTCTCCCTCGACCTACCTTCCAGCCGCCGCCGCCGTCCCCGCCACCACGGCCGGATCCACCCCTCTGCCAGCCAGAGCTCCCTTCCACCGACAGATCCGGCGTATATAGGGCCATTCCTGCCGGTTCCCTTCTAGAAGACCACCCAGAAGGTGCATCCCCGCCGCTACCCGTCGCAACACCCCCACCGGTTGCATACACCGCCCGACGTCGGTGCTGATCTCCACTGACCCCGACTCAACTTCTGAGCCCCATCCCCGACGGCATCAACCCTAGTTGAGCTTCCTTTTCCTTCTTCCCCAAGGTCCTCCCATCCCCGATGACATCAACCCTAGTTGAGCTTCCTTTTCCTTCTTCCCCAAGGTCCTCCCATGGCATCCATGGTGAAGCTATTGTAGATGCAAATGAATTTATTTTTTCATAAGAGTGCAAATGTGTAAAGTGGTATGTGTACTGCTGTGTACATGTGATTTGTGCATACATTTGTTAGTTTAATATCTGATTGTGGGTAGGCATGAAATTGTCAATGAGTATTATTTTTTCATAAGTGTGCACTGGCTTGAAGTATTGTATGTGTACTGCTCTGTCAATGTGGTATGCGCATACATTATTCATTTTATATGATTGTGGCTAGACAAGAAATTTTTTGTTTCCACTCCATGTATTGTTGTCCATGTGTTGCATACATTTGAGGATCAAAGTGACATGCATTTTTCTTAGAGAAGTGTCGAGCATGACTGCTGAATAGAGCGTTGAGAACACTCAAATTGTCTGCGAGTTGTTTGTCATGCAAGCGAATGCTGGAAATAGGCAAGGAAATTATTTGACACCAAGTGCGTTTGATGAGGTGACAAGGCAATTCAAAATGAGAACTGGGCTTGACTACACACAGACGCAATTGAAAAACAAATGGGACAACCTTAAAGGTGATTTCAGCGTATTCAAGAAACTCAAGTTGCGGGAGACCGGAGCCGGATGGGACTATGTGAACAATACTATGTGACAAGATGATGAATGGTGGAAAAAGGTTAAAATTGTAAGTTCTTTGGCTGATGTATCACATATCATAATTCATCCATATCATTTTGTTTACTAACAAATTGTTTCCCTTGTTGTATTACATGATATTAAAGGTTGTGGCAAGTTCAAGAAGAAAGGACTTGCTAATGAAGAAAACTTGCGAACTATCTTTGGAGATATCACAAGTGATGGTACTGACCATTGGAATCCTTCTTCGGGCACACCTCCTCCCTCTAGTGCGGCCGTGAAAGCCAGCATCAATGTTGATGAGATTGAAGATCTTGATTTGGATGATACCGAAGACCAAGCATCTTAGGTGAAACCTAGTTCATCTAAAGTGAGCATTGGAATTATCAATCCGGAGATGAACAAGAAACCCAAGACCGCACAAGTGATGTGTGAGCAAGTTACAAGGATTGGTGATATTGCCGAGGCTTCTCACTCATCGTTTCAGTCTTTCCTAAAGCAAGATGAGGCGAATTGTATCACCTCGGTTATGGATGAAGTCATTGCTTCTGGTGCATGATGTCTATTACGCAACCTTCTTCTTCTAGACGTTGTTGGGCCTCCAAGTGCAGAGGTTTGTAGGACAGTAGCAAATTTCCCTCAAGTGGATGACCTAAGGTTTATCAATCCGCGGGAGGTGTAGGATGAAGATGGTCTCTCTCAAACAACCCTGCAACCAAATAACAAAGAGTCTCTTGTGTCCCCAACACACCCAATACAATGGTAAATTGTATAGGTGCACTAGTTCGGCGAAGAGATGGTGATACAAGTGCAATATGGATGGTAGATATAGGTATTTGTAATCTGAAAATATAAAAACAGCAAGGTAACTAATAATAAAAGTGAGCATAAACGGTATTTCAATGGTAGGAAACAAGGCCTAAGGTTCATACTTTCACTAGCGCAAGTTCTCTCAACAATAATAACATAATTGGATAATATAACTATCCCTCAGCATGCAACAAAGAGTCACTTCAAAGCCACTAATAGCGGAGAACAAACGAAGAGATTATGGTAGGGTACAAAACCACCTCAAAGTTATCCTTTCTGTTCTATCTATTCAAGAGTCCGTAGTAAAATAACATGAAGTTATTCTTTCCGTTCAATCTATCATAGAGTTCATACTAGAATAACACCTTAAGACACAAATCAACCAAAACCCTAATGTCACCTAGATACTCCATTGTCACCTCAAGTATCCATGGGCATGATTATACGATATGCATCACACAATCTCAGATTCATCTATTCAACCAACACAAAGTACTTCAAAGAGTGCCCCAAAGTTTCTACCGGAGAGTCAAGACGAAAACGTGTGCCAACCCCTATGCATAGGTTCATGGGCGGAACCCACAAGTTGATCACCAAAACATACATCAAGTGGATCACGTGATATCCCATTGTCACCACAGATAACCACGGCAAGACATACATCAAGTGTTCACAAATCCTTACAGACTCAATCTGATAAGATAACTTCAAAGAGAAAACTCAATCCATTACAAGAGAGTAGAGGGGGAGAAACATCATAAGATCCAACTATAATAGCAAAGCTCGCGATACATCAAGATCGTGCCGTAGAGAGAACACAAGAGAGAGAGAGAGATTAAACACATAGCTACTGGTACATACCCTCAGCCCCGAGGGTGAACTACTCCCTCCTTGTCATGGAGAGCGCCAGAAAAGAGCTTGATGTCTACTACACAACTGAGGGAGTCCTGGACTAGGGGGTGTCCGGAAAGCCGGACTATCATCATCGGCCGGACTCCAAGACTATGAAGATACAAGATTGAAGACTTCGTCCCGTGTCCGGATGGGACTTTCCTTGGCGTGGAAGGCAAGCTTGGCAATACGGATATGTAGATCTCCTACCATTGTAACCGACTCTGTGTAACCCTAGCCCTCTTCGGTGTCTATATAAACCGGAGGGTTTTAGTCCGTAGGACGAACAACCATTACAACAATCATACCATAGGCTAGCTTCTAGGGTTTAGCCTCCTTGATCTCGTGGTAGATCCACTCTTGTACTACTCATATCATCAATATAAATCAAGCAGGAGTAGGGTTTTACCTCCATCGAGAGGGCCCGAACCTGGATAAAAACATTGTGTCCCTTGTCTCCTGTTACCATCCGCCTAGACGCACAGTTCGGGACCCCCTACCCGAGATCCGCCGGTTTTGAACCGACATTGGTGCTTTCATTGAGAGTTCCTCTATGCTGTCGCGATCAGGAAGGATGCCTCTTCCCGTCTTTAAAGACAGTACCATCACCGAAGGAGCTTTGGCCGCCGGCTAAACTATCCGGCTCGGTGGTTTTCTCATGACCGCCCGTTCGGCCACCGCTTCGACGATGACCTCTCGGGTCATCGAAAGCAATCTTCACGTCAACTCGGAATTCGCCGAGCAGCTGGATCCAATGGAGCTCTCTTCCGTAAATGAGCTCTTGGATCGCATCGCCGCCCTGGGAGTTGCTACAGACTACAATCAGATTGGGCTTAAAACCGATCTGAGAGAGATTAACTCTCCCCAGGTTACCCACCACGTTGCGGTGGTACAGGAACAAAGCGGCGGCTCCTCTTCTGCATTAAAAACTAGTTATGTTCGGACTCCCGAACCCTCCATGCCGGATTCCCGCGAAGGGACGGACGTCGATCAAGCACTGAACCTAAAGTCAGGCATCAAACCAGACTCGTTGGAGAACGTCCAGCAATCCAAGCTTCCAAATTCGGAAACTTTTCTGCCCTTGAGCCTCGAGATGGGTAGGGTTCCGGACTCAATTCCACCCGCCCACCCAAACATATGCGATCTATATCAAATCCAGCAAGAGCCCGCTGAAACAGTACATCATTACTGGGCCAGATTCCTCCTGGTTATGAACAGGATAAAAGATTGCCGTGAGGAAAACGCAATTTCAATTTTCTGCAATAATTGCACGGACAAGAGGCATTCACAATTTTTCAAGCCATACCCCATTACGGGTACATGAATCTTAAGATGCCCGGGCCCAGCGGAATAATCACTCTTGTCAGTGATCCGGACACAGCACTCCGTGCCGAAAACAAGACAGCCGCACTAGCCCTAGAGGCACTATCCGAAGCCTTAGCGGCAGAGGAGCTCACGGCGCTGTGCTCCATGGTGAACAGGGATGATGTGATACTCGATAAGAGGTCCAAGTCCACCTCTTTTAAACCAGCGGACGAAATAGTCAAATTCCAAGTCCATCCAACGGACCCAACAAAGACGGCCTTCATTGGGGCACAGTTAAACCCTGATGTAGACGCCGCACTGCGAGAATTCCTTCGGGAGAATTGGGACATCTTCGCCTGGCACCCTTCAGATATGCCAGGAATCCCACGCAGATTGGTAGAACACAGCCTTAACATCCTAAAAGGATTCAAGCCAGTCAAACAGGCTCTTCGGCGATTTTCCGAACCCAAAAGACAGGCAATGGGAGAGGAGCTAGCCAAACTATTGGAAGCCGGATTCATCAGAGACATCAAACATCCGGACTGGCTAGCAAGCCTAGTAATGGTACCAAAGAAGGACAAATCTTGGCGCCTATGTGTCGATTTTAAAGACCTCAATAAGGCTTGTCCAAAGGATCCTTTCCCCCTTCCCCGCATCGATCAAATAATCGATGCTACTGCAGGGCACGATTCATTGTGCTTCCTCGACGCATACTCCGGCTACCATCAAATCAAGATGGCGGAGGCGGACCAAGCCGCAACGGCATTCATTACTCCATATGGACCATTCTGCTTCAACACGATGCCCTTCGGACTCAAAAACGCCGGTGCAACATACCAGCGCATGATTCAGACATGTCTGGCTACCCAGATCGGCAAAACAGTAGAGGCATACATAGACGATGTGGTCATCAAGACCAAACACGTCGAAACTTTAGTAGACGACTTGAGTCTCACATTCGATAACCTCCGAGCATATGACATAAAGCTGAACCGGAAAAAATGCGTTTTCGGCGTACCAGCCGAAAAGCTCCTGGGCTTCATTGTAGCCGGTAGAGGAATTGAAGCAAACCCAGCCAAGATCCGAGCTCTCTCACAACTAGATATTCCAAAAGACCTCAAACAAATACAAAAATTGACTGGATGCGTGGCAGCTCTAAGCCGCTTCATCCCCCGTTTAGGAGAAAAGGCTTTGCCCCTCTATCGCCTCCTCAGGCGCACCGAACACTTCGAGTGGACGGATGCCGCCACGGCCGGACTCGAGGAAATAAAGGCCATACTGGCAACAAATCTGGTCCTGGCCGTGCCTAACCTGGGTGAACCAATGTTATTATATATTGCGGCAACACATCAAGTTGTAAGCGCGGTCCTCGTCGTCGAACGAGAAACAGAAGGACACAAATTCCCTCTTCAAAAGCCAGTGTACTACGTATCCACTGTCTTAACTCCATGCAAGTCCCGGTACCCGCATTATCAAAAGATAGCGTACGCGGTGTTTATGGCATCCCGGAAGCTGCGACACTACTTTCAAGAGTGTTCGATAACAGTGGCCTCCGAAGTACCCCTCAACGACATTATAAACAGCCGCGACGCGATGGGCAGGATTGCAAAATGGGCCATTGAGCTCTTACCATTTGACATAACTTATAAACCTCGGCGAGCTATAAAGTCGCAAGTCTTGGCTGACTTCGTCGCTGAATGGACAGAAGCCGAACTCCCTAAAGAGTACGGCGCATACTCCAATTGGATTATGCATTTCGACAGCTCCAAAATGTTGGCCGGCTTGGGGGCTGGCGTCGTATTGACGTCCCCAACCGGAGAGACAGTCCAATACATACTTCAGATAATGTACACGGACTCCAACAATGCAGCCGAATACGAGGCCCTCCTACATGGTCTCCGGATGGCAATCTCCATGGGTATTCAACGCCTAGAGGTGCGCGGGGATTCAAACCTTGCAATATCCCAAGTAAATGGAGACTTTGACGCCAAGGATCCGAAAATGGCAGCCTATCGTAACGTTGTCCTAAAAATGTCAGCTCGGTTCGAAGGACTCGAATTCCACCATGTAGCCCGGGATAATAACCGAGCAGCCGACGTGTTAGCACGCATCGGCGCGAAACGCGACGCTGTCCCTCCAAACATCTTCCTGGAACGGCTCTTTAAGCCATCCGTACTATGGGAAGAGGAGTCCGGAAATAACAACCCGGAAGCAACCGCACCACCCAACATAGAACAATCTGACATAATCGGCGGTTCAGCCGATGAAATAACACCTCCAGCCCACGAAATAATGGCAGTAATTGCCCCGTGGACAGAACCATTCCTAGCCTACTTAATTAGGCAGGAACTTCCCGAAGACCAAAATGAGGCCCGCTGCATAGTTCGGCGATCTAAAGCCTACAAGGTCCACGAGGGAGAACTTTATAAAAAAAGCACAACCGGAGTCCTTCAAAGGTGCATCTCCGAAGAGGAAGGGCGAAACCTTCAGGCTGAAATTCACGCCGGACTAGGCGGACACCACGCTGCAGCCCGGGCCCTCGTAGGCAAGGCCTTCCGTACAGGATTTTATTGGCCGACGGCCCGGGCAGATGCTCAGGACTTAGTCCAACGATGCGTCGGTTGTCAGCTCTTTGCTAATCAGAGCCACATGCCACCCACCGCCCTCAAAACTATACCCATCACCTGGCCGTTCACGGTCTGGGGGCTTGACATGGTTGGACCCCTTAAAGGGGGAACCCACAAGCAAAAGTACCTATTGGTCATGGTGGACAAATTCACCAAATGGATAGAGGCCAAGCCAGTTAAAACGACCGAATCCGGACCAGTGATAGACTTCATATCCGGGGTAGTACACCGTTATGGCGTCCCCCACAACATCATCACCGATAACGGCACGAACTTCACGGCCGACGAGGTTAAACTCTGGTGCAAAAACATGGGCATTAAGCTTGACTACGCTTCAGTCTATCATCCTCAAACAAACGGTCAAGTTGAGCAAGCAAATGGTCTAATAATGAGCGGCATCAAGCCCAGACTAGTGCGGTCCCTTACGGAATCTAACACGCACTGGGTAGAGGAGCTCGACTCCGTACTCTAGGGGCTGTAGACCACGCCAAACCGTACTACCGGATTCACACCATTCTTTATGGTATACGGCGCCGAGGCAGTTTTGCCCTGCGACATAATTCATGACTTACCTCGAGTGCGCATGTACGAAGAAAGAGAAGCCGAGTTGGATCGGCAGGACAGCTTGGACGCATTAGAGGAGGAGCGCGACGTGGCAAAGGCTCGTTCCGCATTCTATCAGCAGCAGGCTCGAAGATATCAAAGCAGAGAAGTACGGGCTAAAACATACAATATTGGCGAACTAGTTCTACGCCTGCCGGACAAGAAAAAGGACAAACTCAAGCCCAAATGGGAAGGTCCCTTCATCATCGACCAAGTCCTGACTGGCGGAGCATACCGTCTACGAAACGCATCGGACAACCGACTCGAGCCGAACCCATGGAACGCAGCCCGCCTCCGAAGATTCTACGCCTAGCGCCGGACTCAGAGTTCGTATCCTTCCCCCGTCCACATTTTATACTTCAGTTTCCTTTTGTCTCTCTTTTATCCCACCTTTTTTTATAAAGCCCTGGAGGGCCGATTTGCGCATTGTTCGCACACACTTGATGTGCTACCCGCACTCATTATACCTGGGGGGGCTTCTTTAACAGAAGCTTACTTATACGGGCTTCATGCCCAACACATGTGTCAAACTTCTGCATGTACCTTTTACTCACCATTATATGCATCGATATGACTTAAGTTTTGGCCAAGCTGGGTTGCCTGGCTCCTGTGCTTACCCCTACGTTCCCGATTGTTCGACTAGGAGGTAAAGGGAGCACCTCTGCGATTGTTACTGCCGGGTCAGCCGGATGTGTACCTCAGACTGGGTGAAGCCGAAAGCTAGCGTTCTTAAGGGAATATTAGGTTGGTGACTTGAAAGATGATTTTTTACCTATTTACTTATCTGCCCCTAGATGTTTTCCTGCTCTTTTCGCAGTCCGAACATGCACTTTAGGGCATGCCTCCCAGGGAAAGGAACCCTTAACGGAACTATTCTCCCTGGAAGATGTTTCTTACTAACCATGTAATATAACATAACTAGTAGGGCACTTGTCTAATAAAGCACTAATGACCCCTACGCCTGGTCTCCATGCATGCCCCGGGTTTTTCCATAACCGAGAAGGTATTCGGACACACTCCGGACTCTAGGGTCCCGAGGTCGAAGCGAAAATGTCGGCAAAGACAAACGATCTACAATCCGGCTAGAAGGCATTTTACATGTCATTTTAAATACATTGTCAAATTGACTTACTGTACTCCTCCTCAATCCCGTCTAACAGGCTGTTTAATTTACAGTCTCGTTGGGAATACTTAGCGGCCAACTCTACTTGGCCGTACACTAAGCTCACAGGGATCTC
Organism: Triticum timopheevii; assembly: GCA_963921465.1. Lineage (NCBI taxonomy): Eukaryota > Viridiplantae > Streptophyta > Magnoliopsida > Poales > Poaceae > Triticum > Triticum timopheevii. The sequence continues at coordinate 129,802,857 of OY997271.1, read as the reverse complement.
CTTCCCATCGGGCCCCACAGGTCCGACCTCGGCCATGTGGTTTGGATCCGCCTTCTTGTACCGCGTCTTCACCATGGCCCAGGCCTCCCTGGCACCTTGATGGCAGGCCGATATCTTCCATAAACGGAAGCGCTGCCGTACTCCCGGAAGCTTCTCCGCAAGCTCTCCAAGGCCCTCGGGTAGGGAGACGGACGGCCATAATGCCTGGACGACGCCACTCATCGCCTGCCAAACACGTTCGAGTAGTTGCACCAGCTCGGGAAGTTGGTCACCCGTTGAACCGGGCATTTCCTCCGCAGGCGACCTGTGAGCACACCTACAGACGTATTTCTGTCAATCGACTTCCTCGCCGAACTCTTCTTTTCAAAAGAGTTTGCTCAAGCACTTACTATAGATGCCGCGATGAAGCCGCTGATTCTCCTTCACGGAGCCAGACAGCTCGGCCCGAACACCTTTTAGCTCTTCTCCAAGCTGGGTGTGGGCGTCTTGGAGCTTGTTCCTCTCCTGCTGCACCTTCATCAGCACCCTCTCGCCGGCCTTCAGCTGGCGCAGTAGCTGTTGCTTGTCCGGATCCAGTCCGGCAACATCTGCAATATCATTGTCAGACTCATACGCACGCCGCACACCGCTTATCTTTTTCAAATAATGTGTTACCAGGGGGTCTCTGTGTCTCCTCCTGCGGCAGCTAGTGCGGCCTCAAGTTGGGCCTTGCACTCTTGTAGCTCCTGGGACAATTGGGTATTCTTCTCTGTAAGATCCTGCACATTAAATGATTCTTACATCAGTTATTTTAACTACTTTAAGTCTGGGGGGCTACTGGCATATACCACTATCATAATCCCTTACCCGTATGTCTTTTACATACTGCTTCGTGGCTCTGGTCAAACCATCTTGAGCAGCACGGAGGTGCGCGTCTCCCGCGTAAAAGGCATTCAACACCTCAGGGGAGAAACACGCGTCACGAAGAACTGTCCGGTGGCGCCTATGGTTCATGGCGCTCTCCACCTTAGACCTGGTGGCGGACAGCCTGTCGGCATCCTCCGTTGGAGGAGTATCCGGCTCGTGCCTTACGCTCGCCTCCCCCTCCGGACCAGGTGTTGGAGCCTGGCTAGCGGAGGCTTGGTTGGTAACCTCGCCGGGCACAGTCCAGCGAGCGCTCTTTCTCCTGAAAAAGTCATGAGAATTAATACACCTCCTAGGAATCTTTTCCTAAATAACGGTCGCGAGCTATACCGTTGCGGTGACGTTTCGATTCGCACCGCACCCCTCTTCCGCCTGCGGGGCCGGACTGACCCTTGTTGGTCACACGCCGCGGGTTTGGCTTCCCGCCTTGAAGGCACCTCCTGCAAGACACCGTTGGATACGGTGTTCAGAAATACGCAAGGATGAAGTAATGGTGTCAGGACTTCGGTCATAATTACCTGGGAAGCCGGTGATAAGCCGGGGTAGTCAGCCGTAATGGCGACTAGAGCATTGTCCATGCTGAGTTGGTGGAACACCCCATCGATTAGCTCCACCTTTATGTCCGGGTCCTCTTCGAAGGCCGGATCAAGGGATCTTTCCGGATCCTCGGGTTGTGGAGCCGGACTATGTATGCCCTCCACATCCCGACACAGTTCCTGCGTCAAAATCATAAAGTAAGATACTTAACTTTGAAAGCACGGGTCGGATGAATAAAATGTCCGCTTACCCAGCTCCGAGGGTTATTCATGGAGAACCCATTCAATGGGCTCGTCTGGAGGAAGTCCTCCTTCTCCCCCTTGTACAAGCCGGACAGGATCTTCACCAGATCCGCGGCCGATCCCGGCCCCTTGCGGCCATGACGGGTGGCGTCATTCTCCCCGTTGAAATCCCACATGGGGTGGCCCCTATATTGGAGCGGCTGCACCCCTCGCATGATGCACGTGGCCATGACTCCGATCATGGTCAATCCGAAATGGGCCAGCAACCTAATCCGGCCCATCAAATAATGGACGCTCCTGTCTTCCTCCTGTTGAGGGCTCCGCGGGCGCCAACTTAGGCGTTTCTTTAGAGGAGCCTTGTTGAACTCCGGGAGGCCGATTCGAACTAGATCCGGCAGTGGAGCGTCTTCCACATAAAACCATTCCGAGGGCCAGTCTTCGGACGCCTTCTTGGGGGTTCCGGATAGATATCTGGTCCCGGCGATGCACCATATTTCGGCTCCGCCCACTTGATATATTGACCCCTCGTGAGAATGGGGTACGAGGCAAAATAACCTCTTCCACAGCGCAAAATGAAGCTCGATGCCCAGTAACATCTCGCAAAGAGCTACGAGACCCGTGATGTGCAGAATAGAGGCGGGCGTGAGATGATGAAGCTGGAGTCCGTAGAACTCCAGAAGCCCCCGGAGGAACGGATGAATGGGAAATCCGAGCCCCCTTATTAGATAAGGGACGAAGCACACCCGCTCCCCTTTGGAGGGACTAGGGGTGGCCTCCGCTTGCTTTCCACCTTTGTAAGTGGCCAGCCCGGCTCGAACCGGGACCATAAAGGCTGGAGGAAGATATCCCTCCGCTTGGAGCGTCACCAGCTCGTTTTGCGGAACTGAACATCTCCTCCAATCTCCTGGCGGAGGGCTGGGAGCGCGAGAGGAGGAGCCGCGTCGACGGTCCATGATGGAATGGATTTTTGGTCAGAAGCGCTCCGATGAGTACTCGCGGAAGGAAGATGGTGTGATTTGGATCTGGATTCTTGCCTCTCTTATAGGCAGATTATTGGCACAGCTAGGGGGTAAAATATAAAAAACCCTGGCCTTTCGCATTCGAGCGACACGTGGAAGAGGGCCATTATTGGGCGTGGAAGTCAAGGAGCGCAACAGTTAAAAGGAAGCCGGACACTATTCGGCAAGCACATGGAATTTGGAGGAGAACCCGCCTTGCAACGCCGAAGACAATATGCGCGCTGGACTCATCGTCATTGAAGCCTGGTTCGGGGGCTACTGAGGGAGTCCTGGACTAGGGGGTGTCCGGATAACCGGACTATCATCATCGGCCGGACTCCAAGACTATGAAGATACAAGATTGAAGACTTCGTCCCGGTCCGGATGGGACTTTCCTTGGCGTGGAAGGCAAGCTTGGCAATACGGATATGTAGATCTCCTACCATTGTAACCGACTCTGTGTAACCCTAGCCCTCTCCTGTGTCTATATAAACCGGAGGGTTTTAGTCAGTAGGACTAACAACCATTACAACAATCATACCATAGGCTAGCTTCTAGGGTTTAGCCTCCTTGATCTCGTGGTAGATCCACTCTTGTACTACCCATATCATCAATATCAATCAAGAATGAGTAGGGTTTTACCTCCATCGAGAGGGCCCGAACCTGGGTAAAAACATCGTGTCCCTTGTCTCCTGTTACCATCCGCCTAGACGCACAGTTTGGGACCCCCTACCCGAGATCCGCCGGTTTTGACACCGACAACAACCTTCTTCTTGTAGACGTTGTTGGGCCTCCAAGTGCAGAGGTTTGTAGGACAGTAGAAAATTTCCCTCAAGTGGATGACCTAAGGTTAATCAATCCGTGGGAGGCATAGGATGAAGATGGTCTCTCTCAAACAACAGTGCAACCAAATAGCAAAGAGTCTCTTGTGTCCCCAACACACCCAATACAATGGTAAATTGTATAGGTGCACTAGTTCGGCGAAGAGATGGTGATACAAGTGCAATATGGATGGTAGATATAGGTTTTCGTAATCTGAAATTATAAAAATAGCAAGGTAACTAGTAACCAAAGTGAGCAAAAACGGTATTGCAATGCTTCGGAACAAGGCATAGGGTTCATACTTTCACTAGTCCAAGTTCCATCAACAATAATAACTTAATTAGATCATATAACAATCCCTCAACATGCAATAAAGAGTCACTCCAAAGTCACTAATAGCGGAGAACAAACAAAGAGATTATTGTAGGGTACGAAACCACCTCAAAGTTATTCTTTCCGATCAATCCATTGGGCTATTCCTATAAGTGTCACAAGCAGCCCTAGAGTTCATAGTAAAATAACACCTTAAGACACAAATCAACAAAAACCCTAATGTCACCTAGATACTCCAATGTCACCACAAGTATCTGCGGGTTTGATTATACGATATGCATCACACAATCTCAGATTCATCTATTCAAATCAACACAAAGAACTTCAAAGAGTGCCCCAAAGTTTCTAACGGAGAGTCAAGACGAAAACGTGTGCCAACCCCTATGCATAAGTTCACAAGGTCACTGAACTCACAAGTTGACCACCAAAACTTACATCAAGTAGATCACGTGAATATCCCATTGTCACCATAGATAAGCACATGCAAGACATACAACAAGTGTTCTCAAATCCTTAAAGACTCAATCCGATAAGATAACTTCAAAGGGAAAACTCAATCCATTACAAGAGGTAGAGGGGGAGAAACATCATAAGATCCAACTATAATAACAAAGCTCGCGGTACGTCAAGATCGTGCCAAATCAAGAACACGAGAGAGAGAGAGAGAGAGAGAGAGATCAAACACATAGCTACTGGTACATACCCTCACCCTCAGCCCCGAGGGTGAACTACTCCCTCCTCGTCATGGAGAGTGCCAGGATGATGAAGATGGCCACTAGTGATGATTCCCCCATCCGGCAGGGTGCCGAAACAGGGTCTCGATTGGATTTTGGTGGCTACAGAGGCTTGCGGCGGCAGAACTCCCGATCTAGGTTTTGTTCAAGAAGTTTGGGGATTTATGGGAGGGGTTGGCGTCGGTTTCACGTCAGGAGGCCCCATAGGGAGTCCACGAGGCAGGTGGCGCGCCCTAGGGGGGGGGCGCCCTCCACCCTCGTTGGTCCCTCGGGACTCTCCTCTGGTAGCTTTTCATTCCTGTATTTTTTATATTTTCCAAAAATATTCTCTGTTGATTTTCAGCACATTCCGAGAAGTTTTATTTCTACATAAAAACAACACCACGGTAGTTCTGCTGAAAACAACGTCAGTTCAGGTTAGTTCTAACCAAACCAAAATCATGTAAAAATATTATAAACATGGCATGAATACATCAAAAATTATAGATACGTTGGAGACGTATCAAGCATCCCCAAGCTTAATTCCTACTCGTCCCCGAGTAGGTAAATGATAAAAACAGAATTTTTGATGTGAAATGCTACCCAACATATTTATCAATGTAATCTTCTCTATTGTGGCAAGAATATTCAGATCCATAAGATTCAAAAAAAAATTTAATATTGACATAAAACAATAATACTTCAAGAATACTAACAAAGCAATCATGTCGTCTCAAAATAACATGGCCAAAGAAAGCTACCCTTACCAAATCATATAGTCTGGCTATGCTCTATCTTCATCACACAAAACATTTAAATCATGCACAACCCCGATGACAAGCCTAGCAATTGTTTCACACTTTTGATGTTCTCAAACTTTTTCAATCTTCACGCAATACATGAGTGTGAGCCATGGATATAGCACTAAGGTGGAATAGAATATGGTGGTTGTGGACAAGACAAAAAGGAAGAAGATAGTCTCACATCAACTAGGCGTATCAAGGGGCTATGGAGATGCCCATCAATAGATATCAATGTGAGTGAGTAGGGATTGCCATGCAACGGATGCACTAGAGCTATAAGTGTATGAAAGCTCAAAAAGAAACTAAGTGGGTGTACATCCAACTTGCTTGCTCACGAAGACATAGGGCAATTTGAGGAAGCCCATCATTGGAATATACAAGCCAAGTTCCATAATGAAAAATTCCCACCAGTATATGAAAGTGACAGCATATGAGACTCTCTATCATGAAGATTATGGTGCTACTTTGAAGCACAAGTGTGGTAAAAGGATAGTAACATTGTCCCTTCTCTCTTTTTCTCTCATTTTTTTATTTTTTTATTTGGGCCTTCTCTTTTTCTATGGCCTCTTTTTTTTATTATTTTTATTTTTCGTTCGGAGTCTCATCCTGACTTGTGGGGAAATCATGGTCTCCATCATCCTTTCCTCACTGGGAAAATGCTCTAATAATGATGATCATCACACTTTTATTTACTTACAACTCAAGAATTACAACTCGATACTTAGAACAAAATATGACTCTATGAAAGCCTCCGGCAGTGTACCTGGATTTGCAATGAATCAAGAGTGACATGTATGAAAGAATTATGAAAGGTGGCTTTGCCACAAATATGATGTCAACTACATGATCATGCAAAGCAATATGACAATGATGAAGCGTGTCATAATAAACGAAACGGTGGAAAGTTGCATGGCAATATATCTCGGAATGGCTATGGAAATGCCATAATAGGTAGGTATGGTGGATGTTTTGAGGAAGGTATATGGTGGGTGTATGGTGCCGGTGAAAGTTGTGTGGTACTAGAGAGGCTAGCAATGGTGGAAGGGTGATTGCGCGTATAATCCATGGACTCAACATTAGTCATAAAGAGCTCACATACTTATTGCAAAAATCTATTAGTTATTGAAACGAAGTACTACGCGCATGCTCCTAGGGGGATAGATTGGTAGGAAAAGACCATCGCTCATCCCCGACCGCCACTCATAAGGAAGACAATCAATAAATAAATCATGCTCCAACTTCATCACATAACGGTTCACCATACGTGCATGTTACGGGAATCACAGACTTTAACACAAGTATCGCTCAAATTCACAATTACTCCACTAGCATGACTCTAATATCACCATCTTCATATCTCAAAACAATCATAAAGAATCAAACTTCTCATAGTATTCAATGCAGCATATATGAAAGTTTTTATTATATCCATCTTGGATGCCCATCATAATAGGACTAGATTCATAACAAAAGCAAATTACCATGCTGTTCTAAAAGACTGTCAAAATAATATAAGTGAAGCATGAGAGTTCATCTATTTCTTCAAAATAAAACCACCACCGTGCTCTAAAAAAATATAAGTGAAGCACTAGAACAAATGACTAGGGTTCGAAATCTGAAATTATAAAAACAACAAGGTAACTAGTAACAAAAGTGAGCAAAAACGGTATTGCAATGCTTCGAAACAAGGACTAGGGTTCATACTTTCACCAGTCCAAGTTCTATCAACAATAATAACATAATTAGATCATATAACAATCCCTCAACATGCAACAAAGAGTCACTCCAAAGTCACTAATAGCGGAGAACAAACGAAGAGATTATTGTAGGGTACGAAACCACCTCAAAGTTATTCTTTCCGATCAATCCATTGGGCTATTCCTATAAGTGTCACAAACAGCCCTAGAGTTTGTAGTAAAATAACACCTTAAGACACAAATCAACCAAAACCCTAATGTCACCTAGATACTCAAATGTCACCAGAAGTATCTGCGGGTTTGATTATACGATATGCATCACACAATCTCAGATTCATCTATTCAAACCAACACAAAGAACTTCAAAGAGTGCCCCAAAGTTTCTACGAGAGAGTCCAGACGAAAACATGTGCCAACCCCTATGTATAAGTTCACAAGGTCACTGAACTCACAAGTTGACCACCAAGACATACATCAAGTAGATCATGTGAATATCCCATTGTCACCATAGATAAGCACATACAATACATACATCAAGTGTTCTCAAATCCTTAAAGACTCAATCCGATAAGATAACTTCAAAGGGAAAACTCAATCCATTACAAGAGGTAGAGGGGGAGAAACATCATAAGATCCAACTATAATAACAAAGCTCGTGGTACGTCAAAATCGTGCCAAATCAAGAACACGAGAGAGAGAGAGATCAAACACATAGCTACTGGTACATACCCTCAGCCCCGAGGGTGAACTACTCCCTCCTTGTCATGGAGAGCACCAGGATGATGAAGATGGCCACTGGTGATGATTCCCCCCTCCGGCAGGATGCCGGAACAGGGTCTCGATTAGATTTTGGTGGCTACAGAGGCTTGCGGCGGCAGAACTCCCGATCTAGGTTTTGTTCAAGAAGTTTGGGGATTTTGGGGAGGGGTTGGCGTCGGTTTCACGTTAGGAGGCCCCATAGGGAGTCCACGAGGCAGGTGGCGCGCCCTAGGGGGGCGCCCTCCACCCTCGTTGGTCCCTCGGGACTCTCCTATGGTAGCTTTTCGTTCCTGTATTTTTTATATTTTCCAAAAATATTCTCTGTTGATTTTCAGCGCATTCCGAGAACTTTTATTTCTGCATGAAAACAACACCACGGTAGTTCTGCTGAAAACAGTGTCAGTCCGGGTTAGTTCTAACCAAACCAAAATCATGTAAAAATATTATAAACATGGCATGAATACATCAAAAATTATAGATACGTTGGAGACGTATCAAGCATCCCCAAGCTTAACTCCTACTCGTCCTCGAGTAGCTAAATGATAAAAACGGAATTTTTGATGTGGAATGCTACCCAACATATTTATCAATGTAATCTTCTCTATTGTGGCAAGAATATTCAGATCCATAAGATTCAAAACAAAATTTTAATATTGACATAAAACAATAATACTTCAAGCATACTAACAAACCAATCATGTCGTCTCAAAATAACATGGCCAAAGAAAGCTACCCTTACCAAATCATATAGTCTGGCTATGCTCTATCTTCATCACACAAAATAATTAAATCATGCACAACCCCGATGACAAGCCTAGCAATTGTTTCATACTTTTGATGTTCTCAAACTTTTTCAATCTTCACGCAATACATGAGTGTGAGCCATGGATATAGCACTAAGGTGGAATAGAATATGGTGGTTGTGGAGAAGACAAAAAGGAAGAAGATAGTCTCACATTAACTAGGCGTATCAAGGGGCTATGGAGATGCCCATCAATAGATATCAATGTGAGTGAGTAGGGATTGCCATGCAACGGATGCACTAGAGCTATAAGTGTATGAAAGCTCAAAAAGAAACTAAGTGGGTGTGCATCCAACTTGCTTGCTCACGAAGACATAGGGCAATTTGAGGAAGCCCATCATTGGAATATACAAGCCAAGTTCCATAATGAAAAATTCCCACCAGTATATGAACGTGATAGCATATGAGACTCTCTATCATGAAGATTATGGTGCTACTTTGAAGCACAAGTGTGGTAAAAGGATAGTAACATTGTCCCTTCTCTCTTTTTCTCTCATTTTTTTATTTTTTTATTTGGGCCTTCTCTTTTTCTATGGCCTCTTTTTTTTATTATTTTTATTTTTCGTCCGGAGTCTCATCCCGATTTGTGGGGAAATCATGGTCTCCATCATTCTTTCCTCTCTGGGACAATGCTCTAATAATGATGATCATCACACTTTTTATTTACTTACAACTCAAGAATTAAAATTCGATACTTAGAACAAAATATGACTCTATGAATGCCTCCGGTGGTGTACCGGGATGTGCAATGAATCAAGAGTGACATGTATGAAAGAATTATGAAAGGTGGCTTTGCCACATATACGATGTCAACTACATGATCATGCAAAGCAATATGACAATGATGAAGCGTGTCATAATAAACGAAACGGTGGAAAGTTGCATGGCAATATATCTCGGAATGGCTATGGAAATGCCATAATAGGTAGGTATGGTGGATGTTTTGAGGAAGGTATATGGTGGGTGTATGGTGCCGGTGAAAGTTGTGTGGTACTAGAGAGGCTAGCAATGGTGGAAGGGTGATAGCGCGTATAATCCATGGACTCAACATTAGTCATAAAGAGCTCACATACTTATTGCAAAAATCTATTAGTTATTGAAACGAAGTACTACGCGCATGCTCCTAGGGGGATAGATTGGTAGGAAAAGACCATCGCTCATCCCCGACCGCCACTCATAAGGAAGACAATCAATAAATAAATCATGCTCCAACTTCATCACATAACGGTTCACCATACGTGCATGTTACGGGAATCACAGACTTTAACACAAGTATCGCTCAAATTCACAATTACTCCACTAGCATGACTCTAATATCACTATCTTCATATCTCAAAACAATCATAAAGAATCAAACTTCTCATAGTATTCAATGCAGCATATATGAAAGTTTTTATTATATCCATCTTGGATGCCCATCATAATAGGACTAAATTCATAACAAAAGCAAAAACCATGCTGTTCTAAAAGACTGTCAAAATAATATAAGTGAAGCATGAGAGTTCATCTATTTCTTCAAAATAAAACCACCACCGTGCTCTAAAAAGATATAAGTGAAGCACTAGAACAAATGACTAGGGTTCGAAATCTGAAATTATAAAAATAACAAGGTAACTAGTAACAAAAGTGAGCAAAAACGGTATTGCAATGCTTCGAAACAAGGACTAGGGTTCATACTTTCACCAGTCCAAGTTCTATCAACAATAATAACATAATTAGATCATATAACAATCCCTCAACATGCAACAAAGAGTCACTCCAAAGTCACTAATAGCGGAGAACAAATGAAGAGATTATTGTAGGGTACGAAACCACCTCAAAGTTATTCTTTACGATCAATCCATTGGGCTATTCCTATAAGTGTCACAAACAGCCCTAGAGTTCGTAGTAAAATAACACCTTAAGAAACAAATCAACCAAAACCCTAATGTCACCTAGATACTCAAATGTCACCACAAGTATCTGCGGGTTTGATTATACAATATGCATCACACAATCTCAGATTCATCTATTCAAACCAACACAAAGAACTTCAAAGAGTGCCCCAATGTTTCTACGAGAGAGTCAAAACGAAAACGTGTGCCAACCCCTATGCATAAGTTCACAAGGTCACTAAACTCGCAAGTTGATCACCAAAACATGCATGAAGTAGATCACGTGAATATCACATTATCACCACAGATAAGCACATGCAAGACATACATCAAGTGTTCTCAAATCCTTAAAGACTCAATCCGATAAGATAACTTCAAAGGGAAAACTCAATCTATTACAAGAGGTAGAGGGGGAGAAACATCATAAGATCCAACTATAATAGCAAAGCTTGCGGTACATCAAGATCGTGCCAAATCAAGAACCCGAGAGAGAGAGAGAGAGAGAGAGAGAGAGAGAGAGAGAGAGAGAGAGAGAGATCAAACACACTCTCAGCCCCGAGGGTGAACTACTCCCTCCTCGTCATGGAGAGCGCCGGGTGATGAAGATGGCCACCGGTGATGATTCCCCCCTACGGCAGGGTGCCGAAACAGGGCCCCAACTGGTTTTTGGTGGCTACAGAGGCTTGCGGCGGCGGAACTCCCGATCTAGGTTTTGTTCTGGAACTTTCGGGATTTATAGGAGGGGTTGGTGTCGGTTTCACGTCAGGGGGCCCCATAGGGAGTCCACGAGGTAGGGGGGCGCGCCCTAGGGGGACGCCCTCCACCCTCATGTTGCCCACGGGACTCTCCTCTGGTAGATTTTGTTCCAGTATTTTTTATATTTTCCAAAAATATTCTCCGTTGATTTTCAGCGCATTCCGAGAACTTTTATTTCTGCACAAAAACAACACCATGGTAGTTCTACTAAAAACAGCGTCAGTCCGGGTTAGTTCTAACCAAATCATACCAAAATCATGTCAAAATATTATAAACATGGCATGAATACATAAAAAATTATAGATACGTTGGAGACGTATCAGTGCAGCAGTTGATGCCGATGAGTTCTTCATGGCTTTCGAGTTGTTTGTGAAGAGGGCACAAAGGGAGATGTTTGTTTACATGCCTCTTGAGTCCCGAAAGGGTTGGTTGCGCAGAAAGAAAATTATGGTTTTCCAATATCAACATGATATGGTCATGCGTTGTTTGGGTGTGTCATCCATAGTTGTGAACTATTGTAAAAGTTGGGTCATGAAGGTCGGCCCTAGGACATCTAGGTTGAGTGGTTTTGAATGGTTGCAAGAGACTATTGGCACACCCGCAGAGACGTACACAATATTGAGAATGAATGCAAATGTGTTTTTTGATCTTCATGACAAATTGGTGGGGGAGTATGGCCTCAAAGAAACATGCTTCGTTACCACTTATGAGTCTCTAGCTATGTTCTTGTGGACCTTGGGGGTGAATCAAATAGGAGAACCCAAACCCAAAACTGTTTCAAACATGGAGCGAATACAGTCCACCGTAAGTTTCATGAGGTTCTATAATGTGTGGTCAAGATGTCATCTCACTACATTAGGCCTCAAGACCCTAATTTTTGCATCGTGCATGATAGGATTAAGTGTGACTAAAGGGCTTATATATCGTCATCTCAAAAGATTGCACTGGTGCAATAGATGGGACACATATTAGGGCTTCTATTCTGGAAGGACCTTCAAACGTAAGGTATATTGGATTGGAAGAACAGGTGCAACAACTCAGAATGTGATGGCAGTACGCGACTTTGATATGCATTTCACCTATGCTTCAATTGGACAACTGGGTTCTATGCATGATACAAGTGTGTTATTCCAGGCAATCGAAAATGACAAGGCTACATTCCCACATCCTCCTAAGGGTTAGCATTTCTTGATATTGCAACTTATGTAATATATCCTCCAATTCACATGCATGTTTATTGTTGTTGCAACTTATGTATCATAACCTTGAACTCCCAATCATGTTTGTTTATTTTTTGTACAGGCAAGTATTGCCTAGTAGACGTCGGCTATCCTAGCAGGGATGGCTATCTAGCACCATACAAAGGAGAACGATATCACATCCCCGACTTCCAGTGAGGTGCACCCCCAACTACTCCTATAGAAAAGTTCAACCGGATCCACTCCTCCAAGCGCAATACCATAGAGAGAACTTTTTGGTATTTTGAAGATAAAATGGCAAATCTTGCTTAAGATGCCAAACTACTCGATCAATACCAAAAAGATGATTGTTGCAGCTACTATGACACTACACAACTACGTTTGCCTCGATGACAAAGAGGATCTCCACTTTCTTGGGTGTGAGAGGGATCCGGATTATGTTCCAACTATTTCAGATGGATACAAGAAATATGTTATCCTCCAAATGCATCAGATGCTTCAACATCAGCGGCAAGTACTCCTAATATGGATGTGTTTAAGCATGAACTAGCTACCGCCATTGCTCTTAGTTGATGAAGTAACCATGCTCATGTCTTTAGATGGGTGGCCATTTGATTTGCAAACTTATATGCAAATGAGGCTTTTGTTATATGGCAAAGGGCAAAACTTGTTATTATATATTGTATAACTTGTCTTAATTGGGATAACATGTAGTAACTTGTACTAACTACTTTGTACTCTGCCTACTGCTATAACACAATACGTGATTGTAGGATAATGGATAGACTCCACTTGTTTTGGACTCACCCAGAATCAGGCTATAACAGAGTACGTGATTGTAGGATAATTGATAAACTCGACATGTATTTTACTAACCTAGAATCGGACTGCATGCCTCTCTGTACATCTCTCTGTACACTAAAATTTCGCGGAAGCTAGTGCCTATGAAAAAAATCAAAGTAATTTTCAGCCCAGATGTTCTCTACCTACTGCAGCCCAGCCCCTTTTATCTCTAAAAACCAAGCCAGGCCCTAGCTGGGCTGATTCCAGCCAGCCCAAGCTATAGCCGAATAGGCCCGCAGCCTCCCAGAGGGCCAAATCGCCGGAGAAGCTACGACGTGCAAAACGCTTCACAAATTGCTAGGTGGAGTAGAAGCTAGCTTCAGAAGCTGATTTTGAGAAGTTTTAGAAGTTCAGAGGAGATCAGAACAGGCCCTTTTATATTCTTTGTTGTAGCTCCTGGGTTCTTTAAATGTGCTTCTGTCTTTGTTCAAGGGTTGGGCCAACGCAATTGCGATCTCGTCTGTAAGAACTCCATGTTACACGAGCAGCTAGATGCCCAACAGAAGGTCTACAAGGACATGGAGCGGCTGCGTGCGAGCACGATCTGTAAGCATCCGCTACTATTGCATGTGCAGTCCTTATTGTAGCTGTTGAGTCTTATGCTTGTGGTTTGTTCTTCATCCGTGTTACAGCCCCTGAGGAGGTGAAGTGCCTCAGGCGAGGGGGCGCGGGCCGGTGTTCGACATGATGGGCTGTTTTGTCCCGTCCATGTGGTGGTCGGTCCGGTTGATCAACATGATCGTACTTTGACGGTATTGGCTCAAGGGCCTCGTCGTCGAATTGTGGCAGCAGTCTGCGTTTGGGGTAACTCTTTGTTGGTCGCTCAAAGCCGTATTCTTCAGCAGCTAGGACCTTTGTCCATCTGTCGTTGAGCGTATCCTATTTGGCTTGAAGCTACTGCTGTTTCTGTTTCAGGCTTCGCGCGGTGGCGATGAGCTGTCGCTTGAAGCGTTCTTGTTCGAGGGGTTCCTCTGGGACAATAAAATTATCTTCACCAAGGATAACATCCTCTTCGGAGACAAGTAAGTAGTTACTATCTTCCGAATCCTCGTGATCGGCATGTTCAGGGCTGTATTGACCTTCTTCCCTTTCATCCTGCTCTGATGCAGGTTCGACGGGATGGTCGGGGTCCTCGGCGTTGTCCAAAGTGTCATTATCTCCGGTGCCGGTATTGCTTTCCCTTGCTCTACGCGATCGTGAGCGGCCCCGCTGACGCCGGCGCTTTGGTGGTTCATCGACGGGCTTGTCCTTGTCTGGATCTTGAGTGCCATCGTCGTCCTTCTTCTCAGGTGTATCCACCATGTATATGTCGTAGGTAGAAGTGGTCGTCCAACGCCTAGTGATGGGCGGGTTTTGAACTGGTTTGGCGTCGACATCATAGTCCATGCCGTCGATGTCTTCGGAGGCGTAGTCTAGCATGTCAATTAAATCCTCGACAATGGCTATTAAGTGGGTGGTGGGTGGGACGTAAAATTCCCTGCTCTCAGCCCCCAGTTCGTGCTGGATGTAGTTCGGAGGAGACATTTCTATGATGGCGAGAGATTGTATTAAGTCCAGTGTTTCATTTAAGAGCAAAAGCTGTATAGGAGTCTACGGATCTGTGGAGCCAGGCTCAGTGATAACCACTTGATCGAGCCCGATGAACGCATACCTTTATAGTTTGGAGTTGACATCCAGAGTCAAGTCCGGCTTCCCGATAACAAGAAGAGTCCCGTTTGACTTCGGGTTCACAAACGACGTGGTCGCATCTGGGTTTCCGGCTGGAAGCTCCATGACAGGAAAGAGTCCGGCGGGGTTCATCCTCCCATCTTTGGATGATGTGGTTCGCCTCGGATCTAAGACCGAGGCAAATACGAGCGTCGGACACACCATTATGCTATGGTGTTCTGCTACGTCTTGAGCTTGCGTTGGTTTTCCTTAAAGAGGAAAGGGTGATGCAGCAATACTAGCGTAAGTATTTCCCTCAGGTTTTGAGAACCAAGGTATCAATCCAGTAGGAGGCTCCTCAAAAGTCCCACGCACCTACACAAACAAACAAAGAACTCGCAACCAATGCAATAAAGGGGTTGTCAATCCCTTCACAGCCACTTGCGAAAGTGGGATCTGATAGAGATAGTATGATAAGATAAATATATTTTTGGTATTTTATAAGATAGATGCAAAAAGTAAAAGATGCAAATAAAAGTAGACTGGAAGCAAATATGATAAAAGATAGACCTGGGGGCCATAGGTTTCACTAGAGGCTTCTCTCAAGATAGCATAAGTATTACGGTGGGTGAACAAATTACTGTCGAGCAATTGATAGAAAAGTGAATAATTATGATATTATCTAGGCATGATCATGTATATAGGCATCACGTCCGCAACAAGTAGACCGACTCCTGCCTGCATCTACTACTATTACTCCACACATCGACCGACTCCTGCCTGCATCTAGAGTATTAAGTTCATAAGAACGGAGTAACGCCTTAAGCAAGATGACATGATGTAGAGGGATAAACTCATGCAATATGATATAAACCCCATCTTTTTATCCTTGATGGCAACAATACAATATGTGCCTTGCAACCCTTTTTGTCACTGGGTAAGGACACCGCAAGATTGAACCCAAAGCTAAGCACTTCTCCCATGGCAAGAAAGATCAATCTAGTAGGCCAAGCCAAACTGATAATTCGAAGAGACTTGCAAAGATAACTCAATCATACATAAAAGAATTCAGAGGAGATTCAAATATTTCTCATAGATAAACTTGATCATAAACCCACAATTCATCGGATCTCGACAAACAAACCGCAAAAAGAGTTTACATCGAATAGATCTCCACAAGAAAGGGGGGGGGACATTGTATTGAGATCCAAAAAGAGAGAAGAAGCCATCTAGCTAATAACTATGGACCTGAAGGTATGTGGTAAACTACTCACAACTCATCGGAGGGGCTATGGTGTTGATGTAGAAGCCCTCCGTGGTCGATTCCCCCTTCGGCGGAGCGCCGACGAAGACTCCAAGATGGGATCTCGTGGATACAGAAGGTTATGGCGGTGGAAATTGTGTTTCATTGGCTCCCTGGATGTTTTCGGGGTACGTAGGCTTATATAGGAGGAAGAAGTACGTCGGTGGCCGCCCGAGGGGCCCACGAGACAGGGGGTGCGCCCTATAGGGGTGGGCACGCCCTACCCTCTCGTGGCCGCCTCGGCTGCTTCTTGACTTGCACTCCAAGTCATCTGGATCACGTTCGTTTCAAAAATCACGCTCCCGAAGGTTTCATTCCGTTTGGACTCCGTTTGATATTCCTTTTCTTTGAAATACTGAAATAGGCAAAAAGACAGCAATACGGGCTGGGCCTCCGGTTAGTAGGTTAGTCCCAAAAATGATATAAATGTGTAAAATAAAGCCCATAAACATCAAAAAGGGGTAATATAATAGCATGGAACAATCAAAAATTATAGATACGTTGGAGACGTATCATGTTCCAGGTGGTGTGAGGTGTGAAACTATTCCACATTGTTTTAAATGAAGGCCAAACTCATAACTCAAATATTCTCCTCCTCGATCAGATCATAGAAACTTTATTTTCTTGTTACGATGATTCTTCACTTCACTCTGAAATTCTTTGAACTTTCAAATGTTTCAGACTTGTGTTTCATTAAGTAGATATACCCATATCTGCTCAAATCATCTTTGAAGGTCGGAAAATAACGATACCCGCCACGAGCATCAACACTCATTGGACCGCATACATCGGTATGTATTATTTCCAATAAGTCACTAGCCCATTCCATTATTCCGGAGAATGGAGTTTTAGTCATCTTGCCCATAAGGCATGGTTCGCAAGTATCAAATGATTCATAATCAAGTTATTCCAAAAGTCCATCTTTATGGAGTTTCTTCACGCACTTTACACTGATATGACCCAAACGGCAGTGCCACAAATAAGTTGGACTATCATTATCAAATTTGCATATTTTGGCATCAATATTATGAATATGTGTATCACCCCGATCAAGATTCAACAGAAATAGACCACTCTTCATGGGTGCATGACCATAAAAGATATTACTCATATAAATAGAACAACCATTATTCTCTGATTTAAATGAATAACCGTCTCGCACTTAA
This sequence comes from Triticum timopheevii, assembly GCA_963921465.1. Taxonomy (NCBI): domain Eukaryota; kingdom Viridiplantae; phylum Streptophyta; class Magnoliopsida; order Poales; family Poaceae; genus Triticum; species Triticum timopheevii. Next base: position 129,785,460 of record OY997271.1, on the reverse strand, counting down.
CAAGATCCAGATATAATGTTCATGCTCAACGCTGGCACCAAATAACAATTATTCAGGTATAAAACTAATCCCGAAGGTAGATGTAGAGGTAGCGTGCTGACGACGATCACATCAACCTTGGAACCATTTCCGACGCGCATCGTCACCTCATCCTTAGCCAATCTTCGTTTAATTTGTAGTCCCTGCTTCGAGTTACAAATATGAGCAACCGAACCGGTATCAAATACCCAGGCACTACTACGAGAATTAGTAAGGTACACATCAATAACATGTATATCAAATATACCTTTGCTCACTTTGCCATCCTTCTTATCTGCCAAATACTTGGGGCAGTTCCGCTTCCAGTGACCAGTCCCTTTGTAGTAGAAGCACTCAGTTTCAGGCTTGGGTCCAACTTTGGGTTTCTTCTCGGGAGTGACAACTTGCTTATCAGTCTTTTTGAAGTTCCCCTTCTTTTTACCCTTGCCCTTCTTCTTGAAACTAGTGGTTTTGTTATGTTGGAAATATGCCCTAGAGGCAATAATAAAATGGTTATTATTATATTTCCTTGTTCATGATAATTGTCTATTGTTCATGCTATAATTGTATTAACTGGAAACTGTAATACATGTGTGAATGCATAGATCCCAACATGTCTCTAGTGAGCCTCTAGTTGACTAGCTCGTTGATCAATAGATGGTTATGGTTTCCTGACCATGGACATTGGATGTCATTGATAACAGGATCACATCATTAGGAGAATGTTGTGATGGACAAGACCCAATCCTAAGCATAGCACATGATTGTGTAGTTCGTTTGCTAGAGCTTTTCTAATGTCAAGTGTCATTTCCTTAGACCATGAGATTGTGCAACTCCCGGATACCGTAGGAATGCTTTAGGTGTACCAAACGTCACAACGTAACTGGGTGGCTATAAAGGTGCACTACAGGTATCTCCGAAAGTGTCTGTTGGGTTGGCCCGAATCGAGACTGGGATTTGTCACTCCGTATGATGGAGAGGAATCTCTGGGACCACTCAGTAATGCATCATCATAATGAGCTCAATGTGACTAAGGAGTTAGTCATGGGATCATGCACTACGGAATGAGTAAAGAGAGTTGCCGGTAACGAGATTGAACGAGGTATTGGGATACCGATGATCGAATCTCGGGCAAGTAACATACCGGTGGACAAAGGGAATTTTATACGGGATTGATTGAATCCCTGACATCGTGGTTCATTCTGGCCGCCCCCCCCCCCTCTGACATACGGCCCCCCAAGCAAGTATCCCCTCCTGGCCGCCCCGCCCCCTCTAGATGGGATCTACAGGGGCCGGCCCCCTCTCCCCTTCACCCTATAAATAGAGGGAGGGTGGGAGGGGTGCAGCACCCTTCCCCTGGCGCAGCCCCTCCCCCTCCAACACTTCCTCCTCCTCCGTAGAGCTTGGCGAAGCCATGCAGAAAATCCACAAGCTCCACCACCACGCCGTCGTGCTGCCGGAGCTCTCCCTCAACTTCTCCTCTCCCCTTGCTGGATCAAGAAGGAGGAGACGTCCCCGGGTTGTACGTGTGTTGAACGCGGAGGGGCCGTCCGTTCGACGCTAGATCGGATCTTCCGCGATTTGAATCACCGCGAGTACGACTCCATCATCCACGTTCTTGTAACGCTTCCGCTTAGCTATCTTCAAGAGGTATGAAGATGCACTCCCTCTCTCTCTCGTTGCTAGCATCTCCTAGATTGATCTTGGTGACACGTAGGGAAATTTTGAATTATTTCTACGTTCCCTAACAGTGGCATCATGAGCTAGGTCTATGCGTAGATTCTATGCACGAGTAGAACACAAGTAGTTGTGGGCGATGGTTTGTTCAATTTGCTTACCGTTACTAGTCCTATCTTGGTTCGGCGGCATTGTGGGATGAAGCGGCCCGGACCGACCTTACACGTACGCTTACGTGAGACAGGTTCCACCGACTGACATGCACTTGATGCATAAGGTGGCTAGCGGGTGTCTGTCTCTCCGACTTTAGTCGAATCAGATTCGATGAAAAGGGTCCTTATGAAGGGTAAATAGCAATTGGCATATCACGTTGTGGATTTTGTGTAGGTAAGAAACGTTCTTTCTAGAAACCCATAGCAGCCACGTAAAACATGCAACAACAATTAGAGGACGTCTAACTTGTTTTTGCAGGGTATGCTATGTAATATGATATGTCCAAAAGGATGTGATGAATGATATATGTGATGTATGAGATTGATCATGTTCTTGTAATAGGAATCACGACTTGCATGTCTTAATTTATTCTATGACCTGTGTGTCAATGAGAATGTCATGTAATTACTTTACTTTATTGCTAACTGTTAGCCATAGTAGTAGAAGTAATAGTTGGCGAGACAACTTCATGAAGACACGATGATGGAGATCATGATGATGGAGATTATAGTGTCATGCCGGTGACGATGGTGATCATGTTGCGCCTCAAAGATGAAGATCAAAGGCACAAGATGATATTGGCCATATCATGTTACTTTATGATTTGCATGTGATGTTTGTCATGTTTACATCTTATTTGCTTAGAACGACGGTAGCATAAATAAGATGATCCCTCACTAAAATTTCAAGAAAGTGTCCCCTCTAACTATGCACCATTGCGAAAGTTTGTTGTTTCGAAGCACCACATGATGATCGGATGTGATAGATTCTAACGTTCACATACAACGGGTGTAAGCTAGATTTACACACGCGGAACACTTAGGTTGACTTGACGAGCCTAGCATGTACAGACATGGCCTAGGAACACGAGAGACCGAAAGGTCGAACATGAGTCGTATGGTAGATATGATCAACATGGAGATGTTCACCGTTGATGACTAGTCCGTCTCATGTGATGATCGGACACGGCCTAGTCGATTCGGATCATGTATCACTTAGATGACTAGAGGGATGTCTATCTAAGTGGGAGTTCACTAAATAATTGATTAGATAAACTTAATTATCATGAACATAGTCAAGAGGTCTTTGCAAATTATGTTGTGTCTTGCGCTTTAATTCTAATGTTTTAGATATGTTCCTAGAGAAAATTTTAGTTGAAAGTTGACAGTAGAAATTGTGCGGACTAGGTCCGTATACTGAGGACTATCCTCATTGCTGCACAGAAGGATTATGTCCTTAATGCACCGCTCGGTGTGCTGAACCTCGAGCATCGTCTGCGGATGTTGCGAACATCCGACATACACATTTTGATGACTATGTGATAGTTGAGTGCGTAATGCTAAACGGTTTAGAATTGAGGCGCCAAAGACATTTTTGAAACGTCGCAGAACATATGAGATGTCAAGTGATAACCCACAAGTATAGGGGATCGCAACAATTTTTTGAGGGTAGAGTATTAAACCCAAATTTATTGATTCGACACAACGAGAGCCAAAGAATATTCTCAAGTATTAGCAGTTGAGTTGTCAATTCAACCACACCTGGATAACTTAGTATCTGCAGCAAAGTATTTAGTAGCAAAGTAGTATGATAGTAATGGTAACAGTGGCAAAAGTAAAGGTAACAGTTTTGTAGTAATTGTAACAGTAGCAATGATAAAGTGAATAAGCAAAGCACAATATGTGAAAAGCCTGTAGGCATTGGATCAGTGATGGATAATTATGTCGGATGCAATTCCTCATGTAATAGTTATGACATAGGGTGACACAGAACTAGCTCCAGTTCATCAATGTAATGTAGGCATGTATTGCGAATATAGTCATACATGCTTATGGAAAAGAACTTGCATGACATCTTTTGTCCTACCCTCCCGTGGCAGCGGGGTCCTAGTGGAAACTAAGGGATATTAAGGCCTCCTTTTAATAGAGAACCATACCAAAGCATTAACACATAGTGAATACATGAACTCCTCAAACTACGGTCATCACCGAGAATTATCCCGATTATTGTCACTTCGGGGTTGTCTGATCATAACACATAATAGGTGACTATAGACTTGCAAGGTAGGATCAAGAACTCACATATATTCATGAAAACATAATAGGTTCAGATCTGAAATCATGGCACTCGGGCCGTAGGGACAAGCATTAAGCATAGCAAAGTCATAGCAATATCAATCTCAGAACATAGTGGATACTAGGGATCAAACCCTAACAAAACTAACTTGATTACATGGTAAATCTCATCCAACCCATCACCGTCCAACAAGCCTACGATAGAATTACTCACGCACGGCGGCATCATGAAATTAGTGATGGAGGACGGTTGATGATGATGACAGCGACGAATCCCCCTCTCCGGAGCCCCGAACAGACTCCTGATCAGTCCTCCCGAGAGAGATTAGGGCTTGGCGGCGGCTCCATATCGTAAAACATGATGAAACTTTCTCTCTTATTTTTTTCTCCGCGAAAGCAAATATATAGAGTTGGAGTTGAGGTCGGTGGACATCCAGGGGGCCCACGAGGCAGGGGGCGCGCCCAGGGGTAGGGGGCGCGCCCCCACCCTCGTGGATAGGGTGTGGCCCCCCTGGCCTTGATTCTTTCGACAGTATTTTTTATATTTTACAAAAACTATCTCCGAGGAGTTTCAGGTCATTCCGAGAACTTTTGTTTCTGCACAAAAATAACACCATGGCAATTTTGCTGAAAACAGCGTCAGTCCGGGTTAGTTCCATGCAAATTATGCAAGTTAGAGTCCAAAACAAGGGCAAAAGTGTTTGGAAAAGTATATACGACGGAGACGTATCAAATCCCCCAAGCTTAAACCTTTGCTTGTCCTCAAGCAATTCAGCTAACAAACTGAAAGTGATAAATAAAAACTTTTACAAACTCTGTTTGCTCTTGTTGTTGTAAATATGTACAACCAACATTCAAGTTTTCAGCAAAAATTATGAACTAACCATATTCACAATAACACTTAGGTCTCATGTTTACTCATATCAATGGCATAATCAACTAGCGGGCAATAATAATAGAACTCGGATGACAACACTTTCTCAAAACAATCATAATATGATATGATAAGATGGTATCTCGCTAGCCCTTTCTGAGACCGCAAAACATAAATGCAGAGCACCTTTAAAGATCAATGACTGACTAAACATTGTAATTCATGGTAAAAGAGATCCAGTCAAGTCATACCCAATATAAACTAATAGTAATGCATGCAGCTGACAATGTGCTCTCCAGCGGGTGCTTTTTAATAAGAGTGTGATGACTCAACATAAAAGTAAATAGATAGGCCCTTCGCAGAGGGAAGCAGGGATTTGTAGAGGTGCCAGAGCTCAATTTTGAAATAGATATGAATAACATTTTGAGCGGTATACTTTCACTGTCAACGCAACAACTATGAGATCTCGATATCTTCCATGCTACACACATTATAGGCGGTTCCCAAACAGAATGATAAAGTTTATTCTCCCCCACCACCAACAAGCATCAATCCATGGCTTGCCCGAAACAACGGGTGCATCCAACTAGCAACAATCCTAGAGGAGTTTTGTTTATTTATTTTGATTTGATTTGATCTTTTGATCATGGGACTGGGCATCCCTGTTACCAGCCATTTTCTCGTGAATGAGAAGCGGGGTCCAATCCTCTTGAGAATAACCCACCTAGCATGGAAGATACAGACAGCCCTAGTTGATACATGAGCTGCTCGAGCATACAAAACAGAATTTCATTTGAAGGTTTGGAGTTTGGCACATAGAAATTTACTTGGAACAGCAGGTAAATACCGCATATAGGAAGGTATGGTGGACTCATATGGAATAACTTTGGGGTTTATGGAGTTTGGATGCACAAGTAGTATTCCCGCTTAGTACAGGTGAAGGCTAGCAAAAGACTGGGAAGCGACCAACTGAGAGAGCGACAACAGTCATGAACATGCATTAAAATTAAGGGTTTTTATCATTTTTGCCACTAGTTGTGCCACACTACTCACTTTTGCCACTAAAAGTTTTCATTACTCAAAAATGCCACTGTTCCGTTAGAAACATACTCAAAAATGCCATTTTCTCACGTTACCATCAGTCAAAGGGTTGTTGACCGTGTGATATGACCGAAATGCCCCTAGTTCCATTATATGTGGGCTCATTTGTAGCGACAAGAAAAATAAAAAGCAAGGAGGGTGGTGGGGATCGAACCTCGTACCTTCAACCAGACCAGATAATACACGCGCGCGTAACAACCATGTTGGACGACACATATGTCTGTTAATTATGAAGATCTACATCTTATAGTGTAATTGTGTTGACCTGACTAACCTGACCGAGTATACCTAATCCTATCCCCAAACTACTCGTACCTTTCCCTATCCACTAGCAGCCGCAGCCACAAACCGCCGCCGCCCGCCGAATTCCTCCATTCGGATACGGCCGGTCGCTGGCGCGGCCTGCGCAGCTCCGGCGCGCCTCCACTCACCGCACCTCACTGCCCGCAGCTTCGGCGCGCCTCCACTCGCCGCACCTCACTGCCCGCAGCTCCGACGCCTCCCATCCCGCACCTCCCTCCCCGCAGCTCCGACGCCTCCTGCCCCGCGCACCTCCACTCACCGCAGGTCCGGCCTCCCTCCCGACCAGCATCGCCACATGACTCCCATCTGACTCCTCAGTTCTGCCTCCGCCGGTGATTGCTTGAAGAGAGGTTGTTCCACGGCAATGGCGACGGACAACAGGGCCGAATCAGAGCCTTGCCTCGGCAACCAGATGGCGCTAAGTGTACATCTCGCAATTTCTGATATTCCATCAGGGTGAGTATGCTAATTATTAGGATGATGCGTGTGTGTTCATAGTAGCATGTAGCGTTCGAATTTGTTGTGTATAATTCATAGTGACTAATTGCACACAATTTGGTTATGTGTTCATGATGATTTAGGATGGATGACGAAACTGCTTGTATGCTGTCCGTTAGGATGGAAACAAGTCGTCTTAGTACCGATGGCCGCAAGCGATATGTTGGCGGCTTTGATTATCATCTGTTTGTCGAATCCAGTATCACATACAAAACATTGTTGTGCAAGTTCTACTCTGTTGCAAAATTCAAGGCTGCGTATGCAGACAACATACCTGCAATGGTAGGCAAGCAACAATGGGACATTGTTGACCCTGGCTTCAAACTACAAGCTCCAGTGTTGAGGAGGCCAAAAGGACGACCGTGGAAGACTAGAATCAGATCTAGTACTGAAGGTGCTGGCCTTGGCCCTAGGAAAAGGAAGTGCAAGCGTTGCGGAGGCTTCGGCCACATAGCGAGAATTTGCAAAAATCCAGTTGACCCAGCATTTGGAGAAGATTGAAGCTGACCTACATGCTGGAGATGCCCCTTTTGTGGCCAGAGAAGGCGACCCTGAGCCATCCGTGGTTGCAAGTTCTGCGGGGTAACTCCAAAACATGTGCTTTCTATATTTCAACATCCATGGCTACATTGCTACATTCATGCATTTTCAACATTCTGTCCTATAATCTGAGTCGTCAAAGACTAATTTTACTTTCCACTTCCTAAAGAATTTGATTACATGTAAGCTATGACTATATTCTGTACAAAATTGATGCTTTATATTTTCACTTTTTTTGCAACATGACCAACTCCTATACAGCTCAAGGAAAAGTGTGAAGAAGAAAACAGAGAAGAAAACCAATAAAAGGAAGAACAAGCAAGATGAACACTCAACCAGAACTGAAGGTTCCACAAGTGGATCTGTTGCATCTCCCATGCATACCCAAGTTGCACACAAATTGCCAGACAGCCCTGCCCAAAACACAAGAAGCAAAAAGAGGCTGCACATGTGAACATTTATGTGATTGTGACCTTATAAGATTGTGAACCTGGACCTGTCTATTTTGATCCTTATGTTGAGAATTTGGACTTTTTACTTCAAACTAGCAAGTGGATGTTATTCGACCTTAATCTATGTTTGTGAACCTGAGACATTTTGTGTGCTGAAAATCCAGGAAATGAACATTATGTTTGCTTGTGTGCCGAATGTTTTCAACCTTATGTACATGCATCATCCTAATTGTTTTAGAGAAATTTAGAGAACCATTTGTTGTTGCTGTTGCGTGTACAACTCGAGTTTACTTGATTTGTTAATAGCTATGCCTAGATCTCACGTAAGGATATGTAGCGTATCTCCATAGATTAGTCAACTAGTGACCTTGGGTGTAGTGGCTAGCGTGTGCGAGCGCCTCCCAGGAGGTCTCGGGTTCAAACCCCTCTATTGCCTATTTTTACATCCTAAAAATTATTTCCCAGCCCCTGACATGTCGGGCCCACAGTTCGGGAAGTAATGAAACCAGGGGCATTTTGGTCATATAGCGCGGTCAACGACCCTTTGACTGACGGTAACATGGGAAAATGGCATTTTTTAGTGTGTTTCTAACGGAACAGTGGCATTTTTGAGTAGTGAAAACTTTTAGTGGCAAAAGTGAGTAGTGTGGCACAACTAGTGGCAAAAGTGATGGAGGACTGCTGATGATGACGACAGCGACGAATCCCCCTCTCCGGAGCCCCGAACAGACTCCAAATCAGTCCTCCCGAGAGAGATTAGGGCTTGGCGGCGGCTCCATATCGTAAAACGTGATGAAACTTTCTCTCTGATTTTTTTTCTCCGCGAAAGCAAATATATAGAGTTGGAGTTGAGGTCGGTGGACATCCAGGGGGCCCACGAGGTAGGGGGCGCGCCCAGGGGGAGGGGCGCGCCCCCCACCCTCGTGGATAGGGTGTGGGCCCCTGGCCTTGATTCTTTCAACAGTATTTTTTATATTTTACAAAAACTATCTTCGAGGAGTTTCAGGTCATTCCGAGAACTTTTGTTTCTGCACAAAAATAACACCATGGCAATTTTGCTGAAAACAGCGTCAGTCCGGGTTAGTTCCATGCAAATCATGCAAGTTAGAGTCCAAAACAAGGGCAAAAGTGTTTGGAAAAGTAGATACGATGGAGACGTATCAAATCCCCCAAGATTAAACCTTTGCTTGTCCTCAAGCAATTCAGTTGACAAACTGAAAGTGATAAATAAAAACTTTTACAAACTCTATTTGCTCTTGTTGTTGTAAATATGTACAGCCAGCATTCAAGTTTTCAGCAAAAATTATGAACTAACCATATTCACAATAACACTTAGGTCTCATGTTTACTCATATCAATGGCATAATCAACTAGCCGGCAATAATAATAGAACTCGGATGACAACACTTTCTCAAAACAATCATAATATGATATGACAAGATGGTATCTCGCTAGCCCTTTCTGAGACCGCAAAACATAAATGCAGAGCACCTTTAAAGATCAAGGACTAACTAAACATTGTAATTCATGGTAAAAGAGATCCAGTCAAGTCATACCCAATATAAACTAATAGTAATGCATGCAACTGACAATGTGCTCTCCAGCGGGTGCTTTTTAATAAGAGTGTGATGACTCAACATAAAAGTAAATAGATAGGCCCTTCGCAGAGGGAAGCAGGGATTTGTAGAGGTGCCAGAGCTCAATTTTGAAATAGAGATGAATAACATTTTGAGCGGTATACTTTCACTGTCAACGCAACAACTATGAGATCTCGATATCTTCCATGCTACACACATTATAGGCGGTTCCCAAACAGAATGGTAAAGTTTATTCTCCCCCACCACCAACAAGCATCAATCCATGGCTTGCCCGAAACAACGGGTGCCTCCAACTAGCAACAATCCTGGAGGAGTTTTGTTTATTTATTTTGATTTGATTTGATCTTTTGATCATGGGACTAGGCATCCTGGTTACCAGCCATTTTCTCATGAATGAGAAGCGGGGTCCACTCCTCTTGAGAATAACCCACCTAGCATGGAAGATACAGACAGCCCTAGTTGATACATGAGCTGCTCGAGCATACAAAACAGAATTTCATTTGAAGGTTTGGAGTTTGGCACATAGAAATTTACTTGGAACAGCAAGTAAATACCGCATATAGGAAGGTATGGTGGACTCATATGGAATAACTTTGGGGTTTATGGAGTTTGGATGCACAAGCAGTATTCCCGCTTAGTACAGGTGAAGGCTAGCAAAAGACTGGGAAGCGACCAACTGAGAGAGCGACAACAGTCATGAACATGCATTAAAAATAATCAACACTGAGTGCAAGCATGAGTAGGATATAACCCACCATGAACACAAATGCCGTGAAGGCTATGTTGATTTTGTTTCAACTACATGTGTGAACATGTGCCAAGTCAAGTCACTCGAATCATTCAAAGGAGGATACCACCCTATCATACCACATCACAACCATTTTAATAGCATGTTGGCACGCAAGGTAAACCATTATAAGCTCCTAGCTAATTAAGCATGGCATAAGCAACTACAATCTCTAATTGTCATTGCAAACATGTTTATTCATAATAGGTTGAATCAGGAATGATGAACTAATCATATTTACAAAAACAAGAGAGGTCGAGTTCATACCAGCTTCTCTCATCTCAATCAGTCCATCATATATCGTCATTATTGCCTTTCACTTGCACGACCGCACAGTGTGTATAATAATAATAGTGCACGTGCATTGGACTAAGCTGGAATCTGCAAGCATTCAATTCAATGGAGAAGACAAGGTAATATGGGATCTTGGTTAAATCAACAATCATGCATATGAGAGCCACTTAAACATTTTCATTATGGTCTTCTCCTCTCGACCCCCAAAGAAAAGAAAAGAAATAAAACTATTTACACGGGAAAGCTCCCAACAAGCAAAAGAAGAACGAGAAATCTTTTTGGGTTTTCTTTTAATTACTACTACAAGCATGGAAATTAAACTAACTAATTTTTTGGTTTCTCTTAAGGTTTATCGAACACACAAGAAGAAAGCTAGAAAAAGAAATTAAACTAGCAAGGATAGTACAATGAAAAAGTATGAGCACCGGCAACTAGAATGAGTGTGTGAACATGAATGTAATGTCGGTGAGAAATACATACTCCCCCAAGCTTAGGATTTTGGCCTAAGTTGGTGCCACTGGTGTAATGAGGAGTGTCATCATACTGCCACTGGCTGGTGATCTGCTCCGGATCCCACTGATAAGATGATGGACGATAAGGGTCCAGTGGTGGTTCCGGCTCAGGCTCTGGAGCTGATGTATGGCCTCGGTGCGCGTAGACGGCGAACGGCAAGACGAGGTAATGGTCTGCAGTTAAATCAAAAAAAGAAGGCGCAGGCAAGATAGTAATCTCATTGTGTTTCTTATTAAATCTTAGGTTATACAGAAGCATATTATCATCATTGTTAACAATAAACTCATGTGCTACCATGCGCTTATAATCTAGAAAAGTACGGGGCAACAATGTCTCCTCTTTCTCATAATGCCTAATAGGTATCTGTTTAGCAAGGCGTGCAGCATAGATACCTCCAAAGATGGGGCCCTTTGTATGGTTCAGGCTTAATCATTTAGCAATAACGGCACCCATACTAAAAGAGTTATTGCGAAATAAGGCATGGAACAAAATAATAATATCAGGAACACTAAGGTTTCCACAGTTTCCGCGACTGATTAAACATCGACTAGCAAATATGGAAAGTAGCGTAAAACAGGAAAATGTATGGTAGTGATTCTTGCATCGGAAACCTTCCTCGATTCGCCTACAGTAATAGTATCAATAAAACCATCCACATCTTTACGATGTGGTTCCTCTAAGCCGCCCTCAAAGGGTATTCTGCAAACCGCGCAAAAATTACGTAATGACATCTTCCTAGCCTCATCATATAAATGAAAAGCTACTGAAGGGGGTGAATTCTTAGGATAATAGTAGAAGTTTTGCACGAAAGTATTGGTGAGTAAGAGATACTGTTCGATCCGGTCGTGGAGGAAGTCGGTGAGGCCCGCATTATCAGCCAAAGAATAAAAGTCTTCATAAATCCCGGCTGCTCTCAAGAAATTATCACAAGGCCACTCACACGGCCTTACTTTCGCTACGCGAGGAAGATTATACTTGGCCTTTTCTTTCTCCTTAGCTTGTTTATCCTTGGAGCTTTGGCTAGAAGAGCCCCTCAAAAATCTCTTCATAATTTTCTGAAATTTTCTAAAAATTTTAGTAACTCAAAATAAAAGTGAATCAAACTAAACAAGATTGATAGCAACTACTCCCACAAGTGCCTAGAGCCTACATCGTGCATTAGAATTACTTGGGACCTCATAAATTTGACATGCAAGCTCAAGAACAGGGTCACCTAGGCAGCAAAAATTAGCAATGAATAAAGCACTAGAACAAAAACTAATTGGACCATTGGAGGAGTCACATACCAAGGAACAATCCCCCAAAGCAGTTTTGTGAATGAAGCTTTGAGCAAGGAGATCGAAAATCGCAGCAAAAGGAGCTAGAACTCATACTTGAGCTGGATGGGGATTTTTTTTGGGAGGAAGATGAAGTGTGTGGGTGCAGGAATAAGTGGAGGGGGGCCACCATGGGCCCACGAGGCAGGGGGCGCCCTGTAGGGGTGGGCGCGCCCTGGGCCCTCATGGCCAGGTGCTTGCCCCCCTGCTGTGTTCTCAGTGCCTAAAATCCTCAAATATTCCAGAAAAAATCATCCTAAATTGGCAGGGCATTTGGAGAACTTTTATTTTTGGGTTATTTTTTATTGCATGGATAATACAGAAAACAGACAGAAAATAGTAATTTTGATTTATTTATTCTAAATAATAGAAACTAAAAGGAGGGTACAGAAGGTTGTGCCTTCTAATTTCACCCCTCTCACGATCATTAAAAGGAATCCACTAACAAGGTTGATCAAGTCTTGTTAACAAACTCATTCCGAATAACATGGAACCGGAGAAATTTCGAATAACACTAGGTTACCTCAACGGGGATATGAACATCCCCAATAACAAGAATATCATATTTCTTCATAACAGTAGGAAGAGGAAATTCAAAACCTCCAATAATGATAGTTGGAATTTTTCCAATAGAATTGATGCTATGAACTTGAGGTTGTTTCCTCGGAAAGTGTACCGTATGCTCATTACCATTAACATGAAAAGTGACATTGCCTTTGTTGCAATCAATAACTGCCCCTGCAGTATTCAAAAAGGGTCTACCAAGGATAAACGACATACCATCGTCCTCACGAATATCAAGGATAACAAAGTCCATTAAGATAGTGACATTTGCAACCACAAGAGGCACATCCTCACAAATACCGACATGTATAGTAGTTGATTTATCGGCCATTTGCAAAGATATTTCAGTAGGTGTCAACTTATTCAATTCAAGTCTACGATATAAAGAGAGAGGCATAACACTAACACCGGAGCATGGTATAGTTGGTACTCCTGGATCTCCAAGTTTCTTTGGTATTCCACCTTTAAAAGTATAATTAGCAAGCATGGTGGAAATTTCAGCTTCCGGTATCTTTCTTTTATTTGTAATGATATCTTTCATGTACTTAGCATAAGGATTTACTTTAAGCATATCAGTTAAGCGCATACGTAAGAAGATAGGTCTAATCATTTCAGCAAAGCGCTCAAAATCCTCATCATCCTTTGTCTTGGATGGCTTAGGAGGAAAAGGCATGGGTTTCTGAACCCATGGTTCTCTTTCTTTACCGTGCTTCCTAGCAACAAAGTCTCTCTTATCATAACATTGATTCTTTGATTTTGGGTTATCAAGATCAGCAGCTGGTTCAATCTCTACATCATTATTATTGCTAGGTTGAGCATCAACATGAACATTACCATTAACATTATCACTAGGTTCATGTTCATCACCAGATTGTTTTTCAGCATCAGAAATAGAAATATCATTGGGATTCTCAAGTGTGTCTACAACAGGTTCACTAGAAGCATCCAAAGTCCTATCATTTTTCTTTTTCTTCTTTTTAGAGGAACTAGGTGTTGGGGAACGTAGTAATTTCAAAAAATTTCCTACGCACACGCAAGATCATGGTGATGGCATAGCAACGAGAGGGGAGAGTTTTCGTCCACGTACCCTCGTAGACCGTAAGCGGAAGCGTTAGCACAATGCGGTTGATGTAGTCGTACGTCTTCACGATCCGACCGATCCAAGCACCGAACGTACGTCACCTCCGAGTTCAGCACACGTTCAGCTCGATGACGATCTCTGGCCTCCGATCCAGCAAAGCTCCGGAGATGAGTTCCGTCAGCACGACGGCGTGGTGACGATGATGATGTTCTACCAGCGCAGGGCTTCGCCTAAACTCTGCGACGATATGACCGAGGTGGAATATGGTGGAGGGGGGCACCGCACACGGCTAAGGAACGATCCGTAGATCAACTTGTGTGTCTATGGGGTGCCCCCCCGCCCCTGTATATAAAGGAGCAAGGGGGGAGGCCGGCCGGCCCTTGGGGCGCGCCAAGGAGGGGGGGAGTCCTCCTCCTAGTGGGAGTAGGACTCCCCTTTCCTAGTCCAACTAGGAAGGAGGAAGGGGGAAGGAAAGAGGGGGAGAGGGAGAGGGAAAGAGGGGCCGCGCCCCCCTCCCCTAGTCCAATTCGGACTCCCCTTGGGAGGGGGCACGCCATCTCCTGGGCTGCTGCCCTCTCTCTTCCCTCAGGCCCACTAAGGCCCAATACTTCCCCAGGGGGTTCCAGTAACCCCTCCGGCACTCCGGTTTTCTCCGAAATCACCCGGAACACTTCCGGTGTCCGAATATAGTTGTCCAATATATCAATCTTTATGTCTCGACCATTTCGAGACTCCTCGTCATGTCCGTGATCATATCCGGGACTCCGAACAAACTTCGGTACATCAAAACTTGTAAACTCATAATAAAACTGTCATCGTAACGTTAAGCGTGCGGACCCTACGGGTTCGAGAACTATGTAGACATGACCTAGAACCATTCTTGGTCAATAACCAATAGCGGGACCTAGATGCCCATATTGGTTCCTACATATTCTACGAAGATCTTTATCGGTCAAACCGCATAACAACATACGTTGTTCCCTTTGTCATCGGTATGTTACTTGCCCGAGATTTGATCGTTGGTATCCAATACCTAGTTCAATCTCGTTACCGGCAAGTCTCTTTACTCGTTCCGTAATACATCATCTCATAACTAACTCATTAGTTACAATGCTTGCAAGGCTTAGGTGATGAGTATTACCGAGAGGGCCCAGAGATACCTCTCCAACAATCGGAGTGACAAATCCTAATCTCGAATTATGCCAACTCAACATGTACCTTTGGAGACACCTGTAGAGCACCTTTATAATCACCCAGTTACGTTGTGATGTTTGGTAGCACACAAAGTGTTCCTCCGGTAAACGGGAGTTGCACAATCTCATAGTTGTAGGAACTTTGTATAAGTCATGAAGGAAGCAATAGCAGAATACTAAACGATCAAGTGCTAAGCTAACGGAATGGGTCAAGTCAATCTCATCATTCTCCTAATGATGTGATCCCGTTAATCAAATGACAACTCATGTCTATGGTTAGGAAACTTAACCATCTTTGATTAACGAGCTAGTCAAGTAGAGGCATACTAGTGACACTATGTTTGTCTATGTATTCACACATGTATCATGTTTTCGGTTAATACAATTCTAGCATGAATAATAAACATTTATCATGATATGAGGAAATAAATAATAACTTTATTATTGCCTCTAGGGCATTTTTCCTTCAGTCTCCCACTTGCACTAGAGTCAATAATCTAGATTACATAGTAATGATTCTAACACCCATGGAGTCTTGGTGCTGATCATGTTTTGCTCGTGAGAGAGGCTTAGTCAACGGGTCTGCAACATTCAGATCCGTATGTATCTTGCAAATCTCTATGTCTCTCACTTGGACTTGGTCCCGAATGGAATTGAAGCGTCTCTTGATGTGCTTGGTTCTCTTGTGAAATCTGGATTCCTCTGCCAAGGCAATTGCACCAGTATTGTCACAGAAGATCTTCATTGGTCCCGATGCACTAGGTATAACACCTACATCGGAAATGAACTCCTTCATCCAGACTCCTTCATTTGCTGCTTCCGAAGCAGCTATGTACTCTGCTTCACATGTAGATCCCGCCACGACGCTTTGTTTAGAACTGCACCAACTTACAGCTCCACCGTTTAATAAAAACACGTATCCGGTTTGCGATTTAGAATCGTCCGGATCAGTGTCAAAGCTTGCATAAACGTAACCATTTACGACTAGCTCTTTGTCACCTCCATATACGAGAAACATATCCTTAGTCCTTTTCAGGTATTTCAGGATGTTCTTGACCGCTGTCCAGTGATCCACTCCTGGATTACTTTGGTACCTTCCTGCCAAGCTTATTGCTAAGCATACGTCAGGTCTGGTACACAGCATTGCATACATGATAGAGCCTATGGCTGAAGCATAGGGAACATTTTTCATTTTCTCTCTATCTTCTGCTGTGGTCGGGCATTGAGTTTGACTCAACTTCACACCTTGTAGCACAGGCAAGAATCCTTTATTTGCCTGATCCATTTTGAACTTTTTCAAAATTTTGTCAAGGTATGTGCTTTGTGAAAGTCCTATTAAGCGTCTTGATCTATCTCTATAGATCTTGATGCCCAATATGTAAGCAGCTTCACCGAGGTCTTTCATTGAAAAACTTTTATTCAAGTATCCCTTTATGCTATCTAGAAATTCTATATCATTTCCAATTAATAATATGTCATCTACATATAAAATTAGAAATGCTACAGAGCTCCCACTCACTTTCTTGTAAATACAGGCTTCTCCAAAAGTCTGTATAAAACCATATGCTTTGATCACACTATCAAAGCGTTTATTCCAACTCCGAGATGCTTGCACCAGTCCATAAATGGAACACTGGAGCTTGCACACTTTGTCAGCACCTTTTGGATCAACAAAACCTTCCGGCTGCATCATATACAACTCTTCTTCTAGAAATCCATTCAAGAATGCAGTCTTGACATCCATTTGCCAAATTTCATAATCATGAAATGCAGCAATAGCTAACATGATTCGGACAGACTTAAGCATCGCTACGGGTGAGAAAGTTTCATCGTAGTCAACCCCTTGAACTTGTCGAAAACCTTTTGCAACAAGTCGAGCTTTATGGACAGTTACATTACCATCAGCGTCAGTCTTCTTCTTAAAGATCCATTTATTCTCAATGGCTTGCCGATCATCGGGCAAGTCAACCAAAGTCCACACTTTGTTTTCATACATGGATCCCATCTTAGATTTCATGGCCTCTAGCCATTTTGCGGAATCTGGGCTCATCATCGCTTCCTCATAGTTCGTAGGTTCATCATGGTCAAGTAACATGACTTCCAGAATAGGATTACCGTACCACTCTGGTGCGGATCTTACTCTGGTAGACCTACGAGGTTCAGTAGAAACTTGATCTGAAGTTTCATGATCGTTATCATTAGCTTCCTCACTAATTGGTGTAGCTGTGACAGGAACCGGTTCTTGTGATGAACTACTTTCCAACAAGGGAGTAGATCCAGTTATCTCATCAAGTTCTACTTTTCTCCCACTCACTTCTTTCGAGAGAAACTCCTTCTCTAGAAAGGATCCATTCTTAGCAACGAATGTATTGCCTTCGGATCTATGATAGAAGGTGTACCAACAGTCTCTTTTGGGTATCCTATGAAGACACATTTCTCCGATTTGGGTTCGAGCTTATCTGGTTGAAGTTTCTTCACATAAGCATCACATCCCCAAACTTTAAGAAATGACAACTTTGGTTTCTTGCCAAACCACAGTTCATAAGGCGCCGTCTCAACGGATTTTGATGGTGCCCTGTTTAACGCCAATGCGGCCGTCTCTAAAGCATAACCCCAAAACGATAGCGGTAAATCAGAAAGAGACATCGTAGATCGCACCATATCAAGTAAAGTACGATTACGACGTTCGGACACACCATTTCGTTGTGGTGTTCCAGGTGGCATGAGTTGCGAAACTATTCCACATTGTTTCAAGTGTAGACCAAACTCGTAACTCAAATATTCTCCTCCACGATCAGATCGTAGAAACTTTATTTTCTTGTTACGATGATTTTCCACTTCACTCTGAAATTCTTTGAACTTTTCAAATGTTTCAGACTTGTGTTTCATTAAGTAGATATACCCATATCTGCTCAAATCATCTGTGAAGGTGAGAAAATAACGATACCCGCCGCGAGCCTCAACATCCAATAAATCAGTTGCTCGCTCCATAGTTCCGAAGAACGGCGTTTTAGTCATCTTGCCCATAAGGCACGGTTCGCAAGTACCAAGTGATTCATAATCAAGTGATTCCAAAAGTCCATCAGTATGGAGTTTCTTCATGCGCTTTACACCGATATGACCCAAACGGCAGTGCCACAAATAAGTTGCACTATCATTATCAACTCTGCATCTTTTGGTTTCAACACTATGAACATGTGTATCACTACCATCGAGATTCAATAAAAATAGACCACTCTTCAAGGGTGCATGACCATAAAAGATATTACTCATATAAATAGAACAACCATTATTCTCTGATTTAAATGAATAACCGTCTCGCATCAAACAAGATCCAGATATAATGTTCATGCTCAATGCTGGCACCAAATAACAATCATTTAGGTCTAAAACTAATCCCGAAGGTAGATGTAGAGGTAGCGTGCCGACCGCGATCACATCGACTTTGGAACCGTTTCCCACGCGCATCGTCACCTCGTCCTTGGCCAGTGCTCGCTTATTCGGTAGTCCCTGTTTCGAGTTGCAAATATTAGCAACAGAACCAGTATCAAATACCCAGGTGCTACTACGAGCTCTAGTTAGGTACATATCAATAACATGTATATCACATATACCTTTGTTTACTTTGCCATCCTTCTTATCCGCCAAATACTTGGGGCAGTTCCGCTTCCAGTGACCAGTCTGCTTGCAGTAGAAGCACTCAGTTTCAGGCTTAGGTCCAGACTTGGGTTTCTTCTCTTGAGCAGCAACTTGCTTGTTGTTCTTCTCGAAGTTCCCCTTCTTCTTCCCTTTGCCCTTTTTCTTGAAACTAGTGGTCTTGTTGACCATCAACACTTGATGCTCCTTCTTGATTTCCACCTCCGCAGCTTTTAGCATTGCGAAGAGCTCGGGAATAGTCTTGTTCATCCCTTGCATATTATAGTTCATCACAAAGCTCTTGTAGCTTGGTGGCAGTGATTGGAGAATTCTGTCAATGACGCTATCATCCGGAAGATTAACTCCTAGTTGAATCAAGTGATTATTATACCCAGACATTTTGAGTATATGTTCACTGACAGAACCATTCTCCTCCATCTTGCAGCTGTAGAACTTATTGGAGACTTCATATCTCTCAATCCAAGCATTTGCTTGAAATATTAACTTCAACTCCTCGAACATCTCATATGCTCCATGATGTTCAAAACGTCGTTGAAGGCCCGGTTCTAAGCCATAAAGCATGGCACACTGAACTATAGAGTAGTCATCAGCTTTGCTCTGCCAGACGTTCTTAACGTCGTCAGTTGCATCAGCAGCAGGCCTGGCACCCAGCGGTGCTTCCAGGACATAACTTTTCTGTGCAGCAATGAGGATAATCCTCAGGTTATGGAACCAGTCCGTGTAATTGCTACCATCATCTTTCAACTTTTCTTTCTCAAGGAACACATTAAAATTCAACGGAACAACAGCACAAGCCATCTATCTACAAACAAACATAGACAAGCAAAATACTATCAGGTACTAAGTTCATGATAAATTTAAGTTATCATATTACTTAAGAACTCCCACTTAGACAGACATCTCTCTAGTCATCTAAGTGATTACGTGATCCAAATCAACTAAACCATAACCGATCATCACGTGAGATGGAGTAGTTTTCAATGGTGAACATCACTATGTTGATCATATCTACCATATGATTCAAGCTCGACCTTTCGGTCTCCGTGTTCCGAGGCCATATCTGCATATGCTAGGCTCGTCAAGTTTAACCTGAGTATTCTGCGTGTGCAAAACTGGTTTGCACCCGTTGTAGATGGACGTAGAGCTTATCACACCCGATCATCATGTGGTGTCTGGGCACGACGAACTTTGGCAACGGTGCATACTCAGGGAGAACACTTCTTGATAATTTTAGTGAGAGATCATCTTAAAATGCTACCGCCAATCAAAGCAAGATAAGATGCATAAAGGATAAACATCACATGGAATCAATATAAGTGATATGATATGGCCATCATCATCTTGTGCTTGTGATCTCCATCTCCGAAGCACCGTCGTGATCACCATCGTCACCGGAGCGACACCTTGATCTCCATCGTAGCATCGTTGTCGTTTACGCCATCTATTGCTTCTACGACTATCGCTACCGCTTAGTGATAAAGTAAAGCAATTCCAGGGCATTTGCATTTCATACAATAAAGCGACAACCATATGGCTCCTGCCAGTTGCCGATAACTTCGGTTACAAAACATGATCATCTCATACAATAAAATATAGCATCACGTCTTGGCCATATCACATCACAACATGCCCTGCAAAAACAAGTTAGACGTCCTCTACTTTGTTGTTGCAAGTTTTACGTGGTTGCTACGGGCTGAGCAAGAACCGTTCTTACCTACGCATCAAAACCACAACGATAGTTCGTCAAGTTGGTGCTGTTTTAACCTTCGCAAGGACCGGGCGTAGCCACACTCGATTCAGCTAAAGTGAGAGAGACAGACACCCGCCAGGCACCTTTAAGCACGAGTGCTCGTAACGGTGAAACCAGTCTCGCGTAAGCGTACGCATAATGTCGGTCCGGGCCACTTCATCTCACAATACCGCCGAACCAAAGTATGACATGCTGGTAAGCAGTATGACTTGTATCGCCCACAACTCACTTGTGTTCTACTCGTGCATATAACATCAACGCATAAAACCTAGGCTCGGATGCCACTGTTGGGGAACGTAGTAATTTCAAAAAATTTCCTACGCACACGCAAGATCATGGTGATGGCATAGCAACGAGAGGGGAGAGTTTTCGTCCACGTACCCTCGTAGACCATAAGCGGAAGCGTTAGCACAACGCGGTTGATGTAGTCGTACGTCTTCACGATCTGACCGATCCAAGCACCGAACGTACGGCACCTCCGAGTTCAGCACACGTTCAGCTCGATGACGATCTCCGGCCTCCGATCCAGCAAAGCTCCGGAGATGAGTTCTGTCAGCACGACGGCGTGGTGACGATGATGATGTTCTACCGGCGCAGGGCTTCGCCTAAACTCCGCGATGATATGACCGAGGTGGAATATGGTGGAGGGGGGCACCGCACACGGCTAAGGAACGATCCGTAGATCAACTTGTGTGTCTATGGGGTGCACCCCGCCCCCGTATATAAAGGAGCAAGGGGGGAGGCCAGCCGGACCTTGGGGCGCGCCAAGGAGGGGGGAGTCCTCCTCCTAGTGGGAGTAGGACTCCCCTTTCCTAGTCCAACTAGGAAGGAGGAAGGGGGAAGGAAAGAGGGGGAGAGGGAGAGGGAAAGAGGGGCCGCACCCCCCTCCCCTAGTCCAATTCGGACTCCCCTTGGGAGGGGGCGCGCCACCTCCTGGGCTGCTGCCCTCTCTCTTCCCTCAGGCCCACTAAGGCCCAATACTTCCCCGGGGGGTTCCGGTAACCCCTTCGGCACTCCGGTTTTTCTCCGAAATCACTCGGAACACTTCCGGTGTCCGAATATAGTCGTCCAATATATCAATCTTTATGTCTCGACCATTTCGAGACTCCTCGTCATGTCCGTGATCACATCCGGGACTCCAAACACACTTCGGTACATCAAAACTTGTAAACTCACAATAAAACTGTCATCGTAACGTTAAGCGTGCAGCCCCTACGGGTTCGAGAACTATGTAGACATGACCTATAACCATTCTCGGTCAATAACCAATAGCGGGACCTGGATGCCCATATTCGTTCCTACATATTCTACGAAGATCTTTATCGGTCAAACCGCATAACAACATATGTTGTTCCCTTTGTCATCGGTATGTTACTTGCCCGAGATTTGATCGTTGGTATCCAATACCTAGTTCAATCTCGTTACCGGCAAGTCTCTTTACTCGTTCCATAATACATCATCTCATAACTAACTCATTAGTTACAATGCTTGCAAGGCTTAGGTGATGAGTATTACCGAGAGGGCCCAGAGATACCTCTCCGACAATCGGAGTGACAAATCCTAATCTCGAATTATGCCAACTCAACATGTACCTTTGGAGACACCTGTAGAGCACCTTTATAATCACCCAGTTACGTTGTGACATTTGGTAGCACACAAAGTGTTCCTCTGGTAAACAGGAGTTGCACGATCTCATAGTTGTAGGAACTTTGTATAAGTCATGAAGGAAGCAACAGCAGAATACTAAACGATCAAGTGCTAAGCTAACGGAATGGGTCAAGTCAATCTCATCATTCTTCTAATGATGTGATCCCGTTAACAAAATGACAACTCATGTCTATGGTTAGGAAACTTAACCATCTTTGATTAACGAGCTAGTCAAGTAGAGGCATACTAGTGACACTATGTTTGTCTATGTATATACACATGTATCATGTTTCCGGTTAATACAATTCTAGCATGAATAATAAACATTTATCATGATATGAGGAAATAAATAATAACTTTATTATTGCCTCTAGGGCATATTTCCTTCACTAGGTGCATCTAAATTATTTCTCTGAGAATCTTGCTCAATTCTCTTAGGGTGGCCTTCAGGATACAAAGGTTCCCGAGTCATTTTACCAGTTCTAGTAGCCACTCTAACAGCAAAATCATGTTTATTATTTAATTCATCGAGCAAATCATTTTGAGCTTTAAGTACTTATTTTTCTTGAGTGGTAACCATAGAAGCATATTTGCTAATGAGTTTAAGTTCACCTTTAACTCTAGCCATATAATCAATCAAGCGTCCAATCATGTAGGCATTACTCTTTAATTCTCTACCAACATAAGCATTAAAGTTTTCTTGTCTAGCCATAAAATCATCAAATTCATCTAAACATTGGCTAGGAAACTTAGTAGACGGGACTTCAACTTTATCATATCTATAGAGAGAATTTACCTTTACTACCTATGTCGGGTTATCAAGACAATGTGTTTCTTCAATAGGTGGTAGATTAAGACCATGTATTTCTTCAACAGGAGGTAAATTCTTAACATCTTCAGCTTTAATACCTTTCTCTTTCATAGATTTCTTTGCCTCTTGCATATCTTCAGGACTGAGAAATAGAACACCCCTCTTCTTTGGAGTTGGTTTAGGAATAGGCTCAGGAGTTGGCTCAATTGGATCAGGAAATGGCTCAGGAAGAGTCCAATTATTTTCATTAGTCAACATATTATTCAATAGAAATTCAGCTTGGTCGACTGTTCTTTCCCTGAAAACACAACCAGCACAACTATCCAAGTAGTCCTTGGAGGCATCGGTTAGTCCATTATAAAAGATATCAAGTATTTCATTTTTCTTAAGAGGATGATAAGGCAAAGCATTAAGTAATCGGAGAAGCCTCCCCCAAGCTTGTGGGAGACTCTCTTCTTCAATTTGCACAAAATTATATATTTCCCGCAAGGCAGCTTGTTTCTTATGAGCAGGGAAATATTTAGCAGAGAAGTAATAAATCATATCCTGGGGACTACGCACACAACCAGGATCAAGAGAATTAAACCAAGTTTTAGCATCACCCTTTAATGAGAATGGAAATATCTTAAGGATATAGTAGTAGCGAAATTTCTCATCATTAGTGAACAGGGTGGCTATATCATTTAATTTAGTAAGATGTGCCACAACAGTTTCAGATTCATTGCCATAAAAAGGATCAGATTCAACCAAAGTAATTATCTCGGATCGACAGAGAATTCATAATCCTTATCAGTAACACAGATAGGTGAAGTAGCAAAAGCAGGGTCATGCTTCATTCTAGCATTTAGAGATTTCTGTTTAAGTTTAGCTGATAACTTCTTAAGATCAGATCTATCATTGCAAGCAAGAAAATCTCTAGCAGTTTCTTCATCCATAACATCACCCTCGGGAACAAAAGGCAATTCATATTTAGGGGGAGAACCTTCATCATCACTATCTTCAATAATATCATCTTCAATAATTTCATTCTCTCTAACCCTAGCAAGTTGTTCATCTAGAAATTCACCTAATGGCAAAGTAATATCAAGCACAGAAGTAGTTTCATCATAAGTATCAGGCATAGTAGAAGTGGCATCATCAATAACATGCGACATATCAGAATTCATAGCAGTAGTAGGTTTAGGTGTCGCAAGCTTACTCAAAACAGAGGGGGAATCTAGTGCAGAGCTAGATGGTAGTTCCTTACCTCCCCTCGTAGTTGAGGGGAAAATCTTAGTTCTTTCGTCTTTCAAGTTCCTCATAGTGATCAGAAGATATAAATCCCAAGTGACTCAAAGAATAGAGCTATGCTCCCCGGCAACGGCGCCAGAAAATAGGCTTGATAACCCACAAGTATAGGGGATCGCAATAGTTTTCGAGCATAGAGTAATCAACCCAAATTTATTGATTCGACACAAGGGGAGCCAAAGAATATTCTCAAGAATTAGCAGTTGAGTTTTCAATTCAACCACACCTGGATAACTTAGTATCTGCACCAAAGTATTTAGTAGCAAAGTAGTATGATAGTAATGATAACAGTGGCACAAGTAAAGGTAACGGTTTTGTAGTAATTGTAACAGTAGCAACGGTAAAGTGAATAAGCAAAGCACAATATGTGAAAAGCTCGTAGGCATTGGATCAGTGATGGATAATTATGTCAGATGTGATTCCTCATGTAATAGTTATAACATAGGGGGACACAGAACTAGCTCCAGTTCATCAATGTAATGTAGGAATGTATTCCGAATATAGTAATACGTGCTTATGGAAAAGAACTTGCATGGCATCTTTTGTCCTACCCTCCTGTGACAGCGGGGTCCTAGTGGAAACTAAGGGATATTAAGGCCTCCTTTTAATAGAGAACCGGACCAAAGCATTAACACATACTGAATACATGAACTCCTCAAACTACGGTCATCACCGAGAAGTATCCCGATTACTGTCACTTCGGGGTTGTCGGATCATAACACATAATAGGTGACTATAGACTTGCAAGATAGGGTCAAGAACTCATATATATTCATGAAAACATAATAGGTTCAGATCTGAAATCATGGCACTCGGACCCTAGTGACAAGTATTAAGCATAGCAAAGTCATAGCAACATCAATCTCAGAACATAGTGGATACTAGGGATCAAACCCTAACAAAACTAACTTGATTACATGGTAAATCTCATCCAACCCATCACCGTCCAGCAAGCCTACGATGGAATTACTCACGCACGGCGGTGAGCATCATGAAATTGGTGATGGAGGATGGTTGATGATGACGACGGCGATGAATCCCCCTCTGCGAACCCCCGAACGGACTACGGATCAGCCCTCCCGAGAGAGATTAGGGCTTGGCGGAGGCTCCGTATCATAAAACATGATGAAGCTTTCTCTCTGATTTTTTTTCTCCGCGAAAGCAAATATATAGAGTTGGAGTTGAGGTCGGTGGACATCCATGGGGCCCACGAGGCAGGGGGCGCACCCAGGGGGAGGGGGCATGCCCCCACTCTCGTGGACAGGGTGTGGGCCCCCTGGCCTTGATTCTTTCGCCAGTATTTTTTATATTTTCCAAAAATAATCTCCGAGGAGTTCCAGGTCATTCCGAGAACTTTTGTTTCTGCACAAAAATAACACCATGGCAATTCTGCTGAAAACAACGTCAGTCCGGGTTAGTTCCATTCAAATCATGCAAGTTAGACTCCAAAACAAGGGAAAAATTGTTAGGAAAAGTAGATACGACGGAGACGTATCATTAAGGACTGAAATTGGGATTTCAGGCTCGTGCCCACATCAAGAGGTATGAGACCTCGGACAAGCTTCTTAACCTGCAAACTAAGGGAGAAAAGCTCAATCTTTGAGCATGTGCTCAGAATGTCTGAGTACTACAATCGCTTGAATTGAGTGGGAGTTAATCTTCTAGATGAGATAGTGATGGTTCTCCAAAGTCACTGCCACCAAGCTACTAGAGCTTAGTGATGAACTATAAAATATCAGGGATAGATATGATGATCCTTGAGCTATTTGTGACGTTTTACACCGCGAAAGTAGAAATCAAGTAGGAGCATCAATTGTTGATGGTTAGTAAAACCACTAGTTTCAAGAAGGGCAAGGGCAAGAAGGGATACTTCATGAAATGACAAATCAGTTGCTGCTCTAGTGAAGAAACCCAAGGTTGAACCCAAACCCGAGACTAAGTGCTTCTGTAATGAGGGGAATGGTCACTGAAGCAGAACTACCCTAGATACTTGGTAGATGATAAGGCTGGCAAGGTCAACGGAAGTATATTGGATATACATTATATTAATGTGTCCTTTACTAGTACTCCTAGAAGCACTAGGGTATTAGATACCGGTTTGGTTGCTAAGTGTTAGTAACTCGAAATAAAAAGCTACAGAATAAACGGAAACTAGCTAAAGGTGAGATGATGATGTGTGTTGGAAGTGTTTCCAAGGTTGATGTGATCAAACATCGCATGCTCCCTCTACCATCGGGATTGGTGTTAAACCTAAATAATTTTTATTTGGTGTTTGCGTTGAGCATAGACATGATTGGATTATGTTTATCGCAATACGGTTATTCATTTAAGGAGAATAATGGTTACTTGTTTATTTGAATAATACCTTCAATGGTCTTGCACCTAAAATAAATGGTTTATTGAATCTCGATCGCAGTGATACACATGTTCATGCCAAAAGATATAAGATAATAATTATAGTACCACATACTTGTGGCACTGCCATTTGAGTCATATTGGTATAAAACGCATGAAGAAGCTCCATGTTGATGGATCTTTGGACTCACTCGTTTTTTTGAAAAGATTGAGACATGCGAACCATGTCTATTGGTGTATACGCATGAAGAAACTCCATGCAGATGGATCGTTTGGACTCACTTGATTTTGAATCACTTGAGACATGCAAATCATACCACATGGGAAAGATGACTGAAAGGCCTCATTTTCAATGAGATGGAACAAGAAAGCAACTTGTTCGAAGTAATACATTTTGATGTGTGCAGTCCAATGAGTGATGAGGCATGCAATGGATATCGTTATGTCTTTACTTAACAGATGATTTGAGTAGATGCTGAGTATATTTACTTGATGAAACAAAAGTCTGAATTATTGAAAGGTTCAAGTAATTTCAGAGTGAAGTTGAAGATCGTTGTGACAAGAGGATAAAATGTCTATGATATGATCATAGAGATGAATATCTGAGTTATGAGTTTGGTATACAACTAAGACATTGTGGAAATTGTTTCACAACTAATACCGCCTAGAACACCATAGTGTGATGGTGTGTCCGAACATCATAGATTCACCCTATTGGATATGGGGCATACCATGATGTTCTTATCGAATTACCACTATCGTTTATGGGTTAGGCATTATAAACAACCGCATTCACTTTAAATAGGGCACCACATAATTCCGTTGAGATGACACCGTATGAAATATGGTTTAGAGAAACCTAAGTTGTCGTTTCTTAAAAGTTTGGGGCTGTGACGCTTATGTGGAAAAGCTTCAGGCTGATAAGCTCGAACCCAAAGCGGATAAATGCATCTTCATAGGACACCCAAAACGGTTGGGTATACCTCCTATCTTAGATCCGGAAGTAAAAGTGATTGTCTGTAGAAACGGGTCCTTTCTCGAGGAAAAGTTTCTCTCGGAAGAATTGAGTGGGAGGATGGTGGAGACTTGATGAGGTTATTGAACCATCACTTCAACCAGTGTGTAGCAGGGCACAGGAAGTCGTTCCTATGGCGCCTACACCAATTGAAGTGGAAGATGAGTATAGTGATCATGAAACTTCGGATCAAGACACTACCAATCCTCATAGGTCGGCAAGAATGCGTACTACTTCAGAGTGGTACGGTAATCCTATCTTGGAGGTCATGTTGCTGGATAACAATGAACTTACGAACTATGGAGAAGCGATGGTGGGCCCAGATTCCGATGAATGGCTCGAGGCCATAAAATCCGAGAGAGGATCCATTTATGAAAACAAAGTATAGACTTTGGAATAACTACTTGATGGTCGTAAGGCTGTTGGGTACAGATGGATTTTAAAGGGAAGATGGGCAATGATGGTATGTGTCACCATTAAGAAAGCTCGACTTGTCGCTAAGACGTTTTCCGACAAGTTCAAAGAGTTGACTACATTGAGATTTTCTCACTCGCAGTGATGCTAAGAGTCTGTTGGAATTATATTAGCAGTTACTGCATTATTTACGGAATCTTGCAGATAGGATGTCAAAACATTGTTTCCTCGACAATTTTCTTGAGGAAATGTTGTATGCGATACAACCAGAAGGTTTTGTCAATCCTAAAAGATGCTAAGAAGTATGCAAAGCTCCAGCAATCCTTCTAAGGATTGGAGTAAGCATCTCGGAGTTAGAATATACGCTTTGATGAGATGATCAAAGATTTTGGGTTTATACAAAGTTTATGAGAAACTTGTATTTCCAAAGAAGTGAGTGGGAGCACTATAGAATTTCTGATGAGTATATGTTGTTGACATATTGTTGATCAGAAATGATGTAGAATTTCTGGAAAGCATATAGGGTTGTTTGAAAGGTGTTTTTCAATGAAAAAACCTGGATTAAGCTACTTGAACATTAAGCATCAAGATCTATAAGGATAGATAAAAAACGCTTAATAGTATTTTCAAATGAATACATACCGTGACAAGATTTTGAAGGAGTTCAAAATAGATCGGCAAAGAAGGAGTCCTTGGCTATGTTATGAGGCGTGAGTATTGAGTAAGACTCAAGACCTGACCATGGTAGAAGAAAGAGAAAAGATGAAGATCGTCCCCTATGCTTTAGAAGTAGGCTCTACAGTATGCTATGTTGTGTACCGCACCTGAAGTGTGCCTTGCCATGAGTCAGTCAAGGGGGTACAAGAGTGATCCAGGAATGGATCACAGGACAGTGGTCAAAGTTATCCTTAGTAACTAGTGGACTAAGGGATTTTCTCGATTATGGAGGTGGTAAAAGAGTTCGTCGTAAAGGGTTACTTCGATACAAACTTTGACACTAATCTGGATAGTAAACCAGATTAATATAGTAGAGCAGTTATTTGGCATAGCTCCAGATAGCGGTGGTAGTTGCATCCACAAGATGACATAGAGATTTGTAAAGCACTCATGGATCTGAAAGTTTCAGACCTGTTGACTAATAGTCTCTCTCACAAGCGAGATATGATCAAACCCCTGTTGGATTCATTACAATCACATAGTGATGTGAACTAGATTATTGACTCTAGTGCAAGTGGGAGACTGTTGGAAATATGCCCTAGAGGCAATAATAAAATGGTTATTATCATATTTCCTTGTTCATTATAATTGTCTGTTGTTCATGCTATAATTGTATTAACTGGAAACCGTAATACATGTGTGAATACATAGACCACAACATGTCCCTAGTGAGCCTCTAGTTGACTGGCTCAATGATCAATAGATGGTTATGGTTTCCAAATGATGGACATTGGATATCATTGATAATGGGATCACATCATTAGGAGAATGATGTGATGGACAAGACCCAATCCTAAGCATAACACAAGATCGTGTAGTTCGTTTGCTAGAGCTTTTCTAATGTCAAGTGTCATTTCCTTAGACCATTAGATTGTGCAACTCCCGGATACCGTAGGAATGCTTTGGGTGTACCAAACGTCACAACGTAACTGGGTGGCTATAAAGGTGCACTACATGTATCTCCGAAAGTGGCTGTTGGGTTGGCACGAATTGAGACTGGGATTTGTCACTCCGTATGACAGAGAGGTATCTCTGGGCCCACTCGGTAATGCATCATCATAATGAGCTCAATGTGACTAAGGAGTTAGTCATGGACTCATGCGTTACGGAACAAATAAAGAGAGTTGCCGGTAACGATATTGAACGAGGTATTGGGATACCGACGATCGAATCTCGGGCAAGTAACATACCGGTGGACAAAGGGAATTGTATACGGGATTGATTGAATCCCCGACATCGTGGTTCATCTGATGAGATCATCGTGGAACATGTGGGAGCCAACATGGGTATCCAGATCCCACTGTTGGTTATTGGCCGGAGAACGTCTCGGTCATGTCTGCATGGTTCCCGAACCCGTAGGGTCTACACACTTAAGGTTCGGTGACGCTAGAGTTGTTATGGGAAATTGTATGTGGTTACCGAAGGTTGTTCAGAGTCCCGGATGAGATCCCGGACATCACGAGGAGTTCCGGAATGGTCCGAAGGTGAAGATTTATATATGGGAAGTCCAGTTTTAGTCGCCGAAATGGTTTCGGGGGTTATCGGTATTGTACCAGGACCACCGGGTGGGGCCACTTGCCCCGGGGGACTTAATGGGCTGAATATGGGAGGGAACCAGCCCCCTAGTGGACTGGTGCACCCCTCCAAGGTCCCAAGGCGCCTATGGTTTGGAAACCCTAGGGGAGGGGGCGCCTCCACCTTGCTTGGGGGGGGGGGGGGGGGCAGTTTCCCCTCCATGCTGCCCCCCCCCCCCTCTAGATGGGATCTAGAGGGACCGGGCCCCTCTCCCCTTCACCCTATAAATAGAGGGAGGGTGGGAGGGATGCAGCACCCTTCCCCTGGCACAGCCCCCCCCTCCAACACTTCCTCCTCCTCCGTAGAGCTTGGCGAAGCCCTGTAGAAAATCCACAAGCTCCACCACCACGTCGTCGTGCTGCCGGAGCTGTCCCTCAACTTCTCCTCTCCCCTTGCTGGATCAAGAAGGAGGAGACATCCCCAGGCTGTATGTGTGTTGAATGCGGAGGCGCCATCCGTTCGGCGCTAGATCCGATCTTCCGCAATTTGAATCGCCGCGAGTACAACACCATCATCCGCGTTCTTGTAACGTTTCTGTTTAGCAATCTTCAAGTGGTATGAAGATGCACTCCCTATCTCTCTCTCATTGCTAGCATCTCCTAGATTGGTCTTGGTGACACATAGGAAAATTTTGAATTATTGCTACGTTCCCTAACATGTTAACCATCAACACTTGATGCTCCTTCTTGATTTCTACCTTCGCGGCCTTTAGCATCGCGAAGAGCTCGGGAATAGTCTTTTCCATCCCTTGCATATTGTAGTTCATCATGAAGCCTTTGTAGCTTGGTGGCAATGATTGAAGAACTCTGTCAATGACACAATCATCTGGAAGATTAACTCCCAGCTGAGTCAAGTGATTATGGTACCCAGACATTCTAAGTATGTGCTCACTAATAGAACTGTTCTCCTCCATCTTGCAGCTATAGTACTTGTTAGACTTCATATCTCTCAACTCGGGCATTTGCTTGAAATATTAACTTCAACTCCTGGAACATCTCATATGGTCCATGTCATTCAAAATGTCTTTGAAGTACCTATTCTAAGACGTAAAGCATGGCACACTGAACTAACGACTAACGAGTAGTCATCAACACGCGACTGCCAGGCATTCACAATGTCTGCAGTTGCTGGGGCAGGTGGTACACCTAGCATTGCATCAAGGACATAATTCTTCTGTGCAGCAATGAGGATAATCCTCAAGTTACGGACCCAGTCCATGTAGTTTCTACCATCATCTTTCAACTTAGCTTTCTCTAGGAATGCATTAAAATTCAAGGGAACGATAGCATAGGCCATTGATCTACAACATAGATGTGCAAAAACTATTAGGACTAAGTTCATGATAAATTAAGTTCAGTTAATCATATTACTTAAGAACTCCCACTTAGATAGACATCCCTCTAGTCATCTAAATGATATGTGATACAACAACTAAACCATATCCGATCATCACATGAGATGGAGTAGTCTTCAATGGTGAACACCACTATGTTGATCATATCTACTATATGATTCACGTTCGACCTTTTGGTCTCTAGTGTTCCGAGGCCATATATGTATATGCTAGGCTCGTCAAGTTTAACCCGAGTATTCTGCATGTGCAAATATGGCTTGCACCCGTTGTATTTGAACGTAGAGCCTATCACACCCGATTATCACGTGGTGTCTCAGCACGAAGAACTTTCGCAATGATGCATACTCGGGGAGAACACTTATACCTTGAAATTTAGTAAGGGATCATCTTATAATGCTACCACCGTACTAAGAAAAGTAAGATGCATAAAAGATAAATATCACATGCAATCAAAATATGTGACGTGATATGTCCATCATCTTGTGCTCATGATCTCCATCACCAAAGCAACGTCATGATCTCCATCGTCACCGGCTTGACACCTTGATCTCCATCGTAGCGTCGTGGTCGTCTCGCCAACCATTGTTTCTATGACTGTCGCTACCTCTTAGTGATAAAATAAAGCAATTACATAGCATTTGTATTTCATACAATAAAGGGACAACCATATGGCTCCTGCCAGTTGCCTATAACTTTTACAAAACATGATCATCTCATACAACATTCTTTATATCACATCATGTCTTGACCATATCACATCACAGCATGCCCTGTAAAAACAAGTTAGACGTCCTCTACTTTGTTTGTTGCAAGTTTTACGTGGCTGCTACGGGCTACTAACATGAACCATACAAACCTACGGCAGGAAAACCACAACGACGATTTATCAAGTTTGTTGTTTTAACCTTCACAAGGACCGGCCGTAGTCAAATTCGATTCAACTAAAGTTGGAGAAACAAACACCCGCCAACCACCTTTATGCAAAACTAATTGCATGTCTGTCGATGGAACCGGTCTCATGAACGCGGTCATGTAAGGTTGGTCCGGGCCGCTTCATCCAACAATACCGCCGAATCAAATATAAGAGGTGGTAAGCAGTATGACGATCACCGCCCACAACTCTTTGTGTTCTACTTGTGCATATCATCTACGCATAGACCTAGCTCGGATGCCACTGTTGGGAAACGTAGCATGCAATTTCAAAAAATTTACTACGCTCACACAAGATCTATCTAGGAGATGCATAGCAATGAGAGGGGAAGAGTGTGTCCACGTACCCTCATATACTAAAAGCGGAACTGTTAACTTAACGCGGTTGATGTAGTCGAACGTCTTCTCGAATCAACCGATCAAGTATCAAACGTATGACACCTCCGAGTTTTGCACACGTTCAGCTCGATGACGTCCCTCGAACTCTTGATACAGTAGAGGTACGAAGGAGTCTATGACTTCCATCAGCACGACGGCATGATGACGGTGTTGGTGAAGTGATCCGTGCATGGCTTTGCCTAAGCACTACGACAATATGACCGGAGGAGTAAACGGTGGAGGGGGGCACCGCACACGGCTAAACAATTGATGTCCTTTGGGGTGCCCCCCTCCCCCGTATATAAAGGAGGAGGGGAGGAGGCTGGCCACAAGGGGCGCGCCAAGGAGGGGGGAGTCTTACTAGGACTCCACTCCTAGTAGGATTCGCCCCCCCCCCCCCCCCCCCGCCTTTTTTCCTTCACATGGAGAGGGAAAAGTGGAAGGGAGAGGGAAGAGGAGAAGGAAAGGGGGGCGTGCCCCCTCCCTAGTCCAATTCAGACTCCCCATGGGAGTGGGGCGTGGCCACCCCTTGTGGGCTGCCCCCCTCTCTCATATGGCCCATGTAGGCCCAACAATTTCTCAGGGGGTTCCGGTAACCTCCCGGTGCTTCGAAAAATACCCGAACCTTTCCGAAACCATTCCGGTGTCCGAATATAACCTTCCAATATATCAATCTTTACCTCTCGACCATTTCGAGACTCCTCGTCATGTTCATGATCTCATCCGGGACTTCAAACAACCTTCGGTCACCAAAACACATAACTCATATAATACATATCATCATCGAACGTTAAGCGTGTGGACCCTATGGGTTCGAGAACTATGTAGACATGACCGAGACACCTCTCCGGTCAATAACCAATAGCAGAACCTGCATGCTCATATTGGTTCCCACATATTCTACGAAGATCTTAATCGGTCGAACCGCAATCTCAACATATGTTATTCCCTTTGTCATCAGTATGTTACTTGTTCGAGATTTGATCGTTGGTATCTTCATACCTAGTTCAATCTCATTACCAGCAAGTCTCTTTACTTGTTTCGTAGTGCATCATCCCGTAACTGACTCATTAGTTACATTTCTTGCAAGGCTTCATATGATGTGCATTACCGAGAGGGCCCAGAGATACCTCTCCGATACTTGGAGTGACAAATCCTAATCTCGATCTATGCCAACCCAACAAACACCTTCGGAGATACCTGTAGAGCATCTTTATAATCACCCAGTTATATTGTGACGTTTGATGGCACACAAGGCATTCCTCCGGTGTCCGAGAGTTGCATAATCTCATAGTCGGAGGAATATATATTTGACACGAAGAAAGCAGTAGCAATAAAATTGAACGATCATTATGCTAAGCTAATGGATGGGTCTTGTCCATCACATCATTCCACTAATGATGTGATCCCATTTTATCAAATGACAAATCATGTCTATGGCTAGGAAACTTAACCATCTTTGATCAACGAGCTAGACAAGTAGAGGCATATTAGGGACACGTAGTTTTGTCTATGTATTCATACATGTATCAAGTATCCGGTTAATATAATTCTAGCATGAATAATAAACATTTATCATAAATAAGGAAATATAAAATAACAACTTTATTATTGCCTCTAAGGCATATTTCCTACAATAATACATCCGGATACCAATCTTGCCGTCCACGCATATAGGAGTCCTACCCGGACAAGGGAGATAGTCTTCTGCTTTTCTTCACGGCCCATCAATCCGGCCCATATCGAATAGGCTGGACACCTGAGGACCCCCGAATCCAGGACTCCCTCACCGACCTCGCGTGCGAGGAAACCAGGAATGCCGCACATGTTGTTGAAGAGGAGGTGGTTGCCTGAAGGAGGCCATCCGCAACTTGGAGGACATCATAAAGGCGAAGCGGGGTGCGCGTGAGGTCGTGCGAGGCTAACTTGAAGACGGTAAGGGCGGGCCTCCTTTGCAATGAGGTTGGGACCCTCAAGATGGAGGTCTGGAGAGTCGTAGTAAGTATTACAAGAAAGTTGAAGAAGTTCTGCAGCTCCGAAACTCGTTGTCCTACATGTCCACCCAGCTTCGACAAGTGCATGAATAGTGCGAGCATCTCAAGGCTGTCGCGCGACGTAAAAATTATCAGGCTTTCCCTTTTTCTTGCAGAATTAGCATAGCCTGTGCTATTTTTAGATATCTTTGTCATAGTTCCTCTTCACGAGGTTGTCACGGAGGACGCGAAGGAGCAGCTTCGTGAGATGGCGATGCTAGCGTAGAGGATGTGCATTGCCTTTGCACCATGGCTGGAATCCTCTCGTACGTTTTTCAAACTATCGAACATTTTTCGAGAGTCGTGAACATTTTTACAACTAACGGATATTTTTAAAAATTCATGAAGATTCTTTTGATTCGCGAACAAAATTAGTGAACATTTTTTAAATTCACGAACATTTCTTTAAATTCTGGAATAATTTTCTGAATATATCAACATTTTTAAAAATTAAAAAAATCAAGATTATGAACAATTTTAGAATTGCTGAAAAAAAATTAAGTCTTGCATATTTTTTAAATTCGTGAACAGATTTTTTCAAATTGGTGAATAATTTATGAAATTTATAACATTTTTAAATCTCAGAACATTTTATCAAATCCATTACTTTTTTAAAACACAGAGCATTTTAAAAATTTATGATTTTTTTTAAATTTTCATGAAGATATCTTAAAATGTCAAACATTTGTAAAGAAGACAAATAAAGAAAGAAAAATAGGAAAGCTCAACAAAAAAAGGAAAACAACTACAATGCCCCGCCCTCAATGGGCCGACCAACAGCACGCGTGAGGAGCCTATATCTTGCTTCACGCGAGATGGACCACGTTCTCGCGTGAAGGGTTTCCCTCTTCTCGTTGTTTCTGGGCCGGTCCATTGTCATTTTTCGCCCGTTTGTTTGTAGGTTCATCTCCAGGTTTTTTCTTATGCCTTTCTTTCTTTTTTCTTTTCAATTTTCTTTGTTTCATCATTGTTTCTTTCGGGTTTCCTTTGTTTTTCGACCATTATCTTCGCTTTGGTCCGGTTTTACAGTTTTTTTTCTTTTCTTTCTTTTTTCTATGTTTTTTCTTTAGTTTTCTTTTGTTCCTTTCTCCCTTCTATTGGTTTTGTTTATTTCCTATTTTCTTTATTCACATCGGTTCTTCTGTTCCTTTGTTAGTTTTCGTTAGTTTTCTTTGATTTTCTTCGGTTTTGTTTTATTTTTATTTGGTTTTTGTGTTTCTTTATTAGTTTTCTTTGGGTTTTTTGTTTTTCTTCGTTTCTGTGGTGTTTCTTTCTTCCATTGTTTCAGTTTTCACCGCTTTGTTCATTTTATATATTTTTTCAAAACATGTCTACATTTTCCAAACATATTTGTACACTGTAAGCATACATTAGGGAACATTTTTGTTATAATTATTTTCAAAAACATGATTATTAATTTTTAAATTTATAATTGATGACGGCTTTTTTATCCACATTATATATTTTTTGTATATATCTGGTACATCTTTTAATACAAATTACTTTTTTCGGTACACCATCAACATTTCCTAATATTTGTATTTTAGATTATCAAAATTAGTACACAATCTAAATTTTCCTTATATGCCAGTAACATTGTTTTTGCGCGTTTAACATTTTTTTCATATATATGATGAAATATTTGTGTTTGATGACTATTTTTTCGTACACATTGTGCATTTTTGGTACATGCTTAACATTTTTTATATTGTTTTCGTACATGCTTATCATTTTTGACATAGAAGATTAATTTTTTTGGATATCTGCTTTTACACATTACACATATTTTTTTATACATCAGTAACATTTTTATATACATGTTTGTTATTTTCTAATTTAATTATTAACCTTTTTAGAAATAAATTTTTATGTCTTTTTTTTCTCTACACATTATACATAGTTTTTTTACATTGCACACATTTTTCTTATACACATTTAATAATTTAAAATGCATAATCAACATTTTCGAAAAACTTATGTAGTTATATTTTTGAAATATATATGTTTTGAATATTTGTAAGTATAAATAAAAGTAAAAAGACAAAAAAAAACGTGGCAGTGGCCTCCAGCGCGCCTGGTCCGGCCCAGTGTGGGGCTCGCTTCTCGGGGAATAGAAGGTCCCTTCGGCCTGTAGTGCTCGTCTTCGTCCTTTTATCTCAATTCCTCTTTATCTCAAAAAAAAAATCCTAATTCCTCTGAGTTCCAGCTGTGTAATTCGAGCTACTGTGAGTTATTACTGTGATCTTAACACTGGCCGTAGGTCGTAGCACACTTGATTCTGTCTCGGTTGCGGCTTTTGCAGCTTGGGCTCAACCAAGAGCCCAGCCCAGGTCGAGAACGCATGCACGCCTAATGTTCGGCATCCGATGACCGTCACGCAAAGTGTCCGATGATCCGCGAAGGTACTGCTTGCGGATTGTGACGGTGGGAGTTAAAAGGCGCAAATGTCCATCATACCGTGCTCAGCCAAGCCAGTTCAGTCTCTGCCGAGCTACCAGTCAATGGAGGCAGCAGCCGGGTGGTGGACGACAAACAAGGTCGGAGGAGTACACGGAGTAGACCGACAAACTGTCCGCTGTCACGCGGTGGTTACTGGTGAGCATATGATCAGACCACCAAATCAGTCGCATGTGGCCGTTGATTGACCCCGCGTCTTCCATATACGCCCTACCGCGCGGGGCGTGAGTATCTACGTGTCGACGCCTGCCCTCGCTGCATGGCGTGAACCCTTCGCCGAGCCGTGGACGACTTGATCCGGTCTCCGTCGCTTTCACTTTCTCTCATGTCAGGTCAGGTGTGAAAGACTGAAAGTTCCCGCTGGGCCCCATCCCAACCGGAAGAATAGACCGACTCGGAGTCGCACAGGTCCCCACCGAGACGCGGACAGCGTCAACTCCCAAGTCTTCCTAACGAGTTGGTTTGGTTCGATGGGCAATCCAAGGGCCAGGAATACCCGGGATCGGGTCTCTTCCTCCCCGAGCCGTCCGGGCGTGCCACCTACCTGTGCATGCTATATATCAGTGGAGTGGAGATCAATGGATCCACACCATCCCAAACACGACCGCGTCCATGGGTGGGAGAATGGAGGCCAAGATCGCGGCCCCCGCTCTGCTGTCACTCGTCGCACTCACCCTGCTCGCGCACACGCTCCTCCTCCACCGTCCGCGCGGCACCGCCTGGTTCCTCTCCGCCGTCGACGCCTTCCGGTTCGACGGCCGCCGCCTCGTCGAGCTCGTCACCCGGAGAAACATGATCCTCCTCTGCAACGCCATCCTCCTGGTCATCCTCAAGGACGCCGGGCTCCTCGCTGCTCCAGCTCGGCCACGAAGCTCCGACGCCGTAACGGCCGGTGGAGCTGCCTGCTCCAGCTCCGAGGCACGGCCTCAGCCCAAGAGTCGGGGGATCAGTGCGGCGGCTGGCGCGACCGGCGACGACGAAGGTCGTCTCGAGCGTGAACATCGAGGCGCTGAGACGGCCACGGCGCGAGCACGGCGCGGGAAGCCGCTGACGAGAGCGACGCAGAGGGAATATGCCGCGGTCCAAGACATCGATCCCGCGGAGAAACAAAGATCGGACTACAGCTTCAGCCACTTCCATCATGGTGCTGGCTATGAGATTGCCGTGGTGGCGGATACGATCTCTAGTTTGCATGACCAGAGAAGCAGAGGAGAGGAGCACACGGTGCGGCGAGAAACAGAGGCCGGGTGCGCTGACGACGTGGACGAGATGAACAAGAAATTCGAAGAGTTCATCGCCAGCATGAGGAGGAAGATGCATCTCGAGACCCTGCAGCTGCAGCAGCAGGTCGACATCTAAACACATAGCGGAAAATTATGTACTCCGCAGATTGTAGAGTGACTAGTAGGCTGTATAGATTCGACTAATGTCGCCAGAAATGGCTGTCCTGCATAAGTAATTTTATATCAGAAACCTGAAATTATGGGAGAATGGGAAATTGTTGTTCTGTTACAATTTTGCAAGGACGCCGATAAGTGCCACACGTGTGTGGCATAATGGACATCCGCCCACGCGTCCCTGTGTGGCATATCTAGCAGGCAGCCCACACGACTCTGTGTGGACGAATATTAAAACTGCCCACATGTCTGGCACGAAAAACACCCTACCACACACACGTTCAGCACGAGGGGATCGATCCCTCACACGAATTCGTTCGCTAGAGGGACACACAGCCCGCACGCCTTCATCACACGAGGCCCTTTTTCCTGTGAAAAAAGGAACAAAAAGCCCACTGACAACAAATTAAATGAAAAGGCCCAAATTTTGTTTTCTTTCTTTGACAAATAAAAGCACATATTTTGCTCAGCTACTAAAAAATGCCATCAGCTTTGAAAAATAGCAGAAAAAATTGCCATCCGAGTTTTTTAACAATGGCAAAGATTTATAAACACATATTTAATCCCCCAATGAAATATGGCAAATCTGCCATGCCAAAAGAATATCAATATTGCCATGTGAGAAAACATAAAATAGTCAAAAAATTCATGTGAACACAAAAAATTTGACAGGACTAATAAAAGATAAAAAATGCAAATGGCATTTTTAATTAAATTACCATGAAAGTTTAATTAAAACTGCCGTCTTTTGAAGGATAATTTTGCTGTGTGTTAGAAAAAACACAAAAAGTTGAAAATCAAGTATGAACAAAGAGGTCTGCCAAGGCAGATTGGTATCAAAGAATTGCCGTGTTTTGTATGATGAATTTATCGTTGAAAATTCAAGTATGAACAAGAAACTTGCCATGGTAGATTCGTATCAAAACTTGCCACGGCGAAATTCACGTAAACTAAATTTGCAAGGTTGTAAAAGAAGGAAGAAAATTGGCCATGCTCCATAAACTACCGTTGCCATGAAAGATGCAATGAGATCGCCATGGTCCCGTTGAAAAAAGAAAACTTGCCATGTTGCAAAAAAAAAAAATTACCATGCCTCGTAAACTACATTTGCCATGATACATACACTAAGTTTTTTTCGCACACGGCAAATTCATCATAGAAAACACGGCAGATTTGTATCAAAGAGTTGTCGTGTTTTGTATAGTGAGTTTGCCGTGTGCGAAAAAACACAAAATGTTGAACATCAAAGTATGAACAAAAAAAATTGCCATGGCAGATTCACATCCCAACTTACCATGGCAGATTCGTATCAAAACTTGCCACAGCGAATTCATGTAAACTAAATTTGCCATGATTTGAAAACTAAATTTGCCATGATTTGTAAACTAAATTTGCCATGAACCAATAAACTGAATTTGCCATGATTTGTAAACTAAATTTGCCATGAACCAATAAACTAAATTTGCCATGATCAGTAAACTACATTTTCCATGGTGAATAAACTAAATTTGCCATTATTAACAAACTAAATTTGCCATGATTAAGTTAGAAAAAAAGCATAAAGATTGTCATGGGAGTGTTGACAAAACCCCCTAAATTTGCCATGTTTAGAATATAAAAAAGTTGTTCAAAAATTTGCCATGTTGTTTTTTATATCAAAATTGCCATACTTTGTGTGAATGAAAAATTGCCGTGCATGTGAAATACCACGAAAAAAATGATCAAATTTCCATGGCAATGGCTTTTCAGAAACTGATGCTTCAAATTTATGTTTACACAAAATTCAGTTTGACATGGCAAAAAACTAACTCCGACAATTGAATAGCAACTTGCCATGGCAACTATTCACTAACAACAAAAGATGGAACCTATACACCGTTGTAAAAATTGCCATGTCAGTTGATTATAATTTGCCATGAAAAACATATCTGCAATTAATAGTGAATTTCCCATAGTATAATAAATTTGCCATCTTCAATGCAATAAAATTGCCATGTTATCTTTTTATGAATTTGCCATGTCAAAACAATAAAATTGCCATTTGTCATGCATACAACAAAATGTTAAGTTGCCATCACACAAAGATTTCAGAAAAGTTAGTACCTCAATCAGAATAGATCAGGCAATGAAAAAGACATAGAGCTATCTAGTTGCAAACCAGAGAATGAGAACAAATGTGCTACTAGCAGAACAG
Organism: Triticum timopheevii; assembly: GCA_963921465.1. NCBI lineage: Eukaryota > Viridiplantae > Streptophyta > Magnoliopsida > Poales > Poaceae > Triticum > Triticum timopheevii. The sequence continues at coordinate 129,744,392 of OY997271.1, read as the reverse complement.
CAGCGCATCATCTGTATCATTGCCGGAGCCAAGGAACTCCATGCGCATCTGGTGGATCCTGACTTCACCGGTGCATCCAGGCGTGCGCATTGGCCGGGCTCGCCATGGGGATCCTGCTCACCAGTGGCTGGACGGAAGCTCTCCGACGGAAATTGCTGGACAAGCTGCTCGCCACCATGGCATCGCGTGCATATTCCAGGCGTTCCAGCGGTCGCGACACACATCTGCGCAGCCTACAGCTCGTGCTCCCGCTCACTGTCGGGGGTTGGGTGCGACATATGCCAAAGGGTGGCTTATCATGGTGGGGGCGAGTAGAACGTCGCCGGTGCCTGGAAACGGGATAAGGTGTAGACATGCATGCCGGCGAATCTTACCCAGTTTCGGGGCTCTCCGGGGAGATAACACCCCTACTGCTGCTCTGCGGGGTCTCCGCATGATCACTCGAGTGAAATGGCTACAATGGTGCTCCTAGAGCTGTTTCGGGAGGCAGGAGAGAGCAAGGCTAGTTCTCTCCTCCCTGGGCTATCTGGTCTAACTCTCTCATGGTCCGAACCCTTTGCATGGGTGCCCCGGGGGGTTTATATAGGCCTACCCCCGGGGGGTTTATATAGGCCTACCCCCCGGGGATACAATGGTAATCCGGCTGGGCGCGGGTCCCAACCGTCTGTCTCTCATGCCGCTGTCCTTCCCGTCGACTTCTGGGGCCCGCCGACTGGTGGGTCCCGCGGACAGGCCTGACACTGTGCGGCGCTCCTGATGACGCAGGCTCGGTCATTGGGTCGTGGCAACAGTGCCGCCGTCTATCAGGCGATCACCATCGCCATTCCCCATCCAATCTGGTTAATGGCTCGTGGGGCCCTGGAGGGGGGACGGCCGACTCTGGGGAGGCCGACTCCCTCAGGGTCGTCTTCGGGCGCTCTGGCCTCCTTCGGTCCACCCACTGACAGGCGGCCCCGCGATCTTCGGGCCGTACAGGCCGGCGTCGTGGGCACAGCGCGTCGCGCACTATGGCTGAGGTCAGGGTAGGCATGGCAACAGTGCCGCGCCTCGCCGGAGATCTTCCGGCGATACGGCTCACTGTAGCCATGCCAGTTCCCCGTAGGCAGGGAGGGACGGCCACGTCGTGACCGTACCCCGCATCGGGCTTCGTGAAGTGTTATGGGCCGACTCCCATAGTCGGCTTTCCTGGAGGTCGCCAGCTTGGAGTCGGCTTGCCTTGGAGTCGTCATATGGGACTCGGCTTCTCTGGAGATCGCCAGCTGGGACTCGGCCTCTCTGGAGGTCGCCAGCTGGGACTCGGCTGAAGGGGCGCGGCCGGCCCCGATGTCTTGAAAGATCTAGGGTCCCGGGTCAGCCTACCCGTGGCCCATTACTCCGACAGTAGTCCCCGAAGCTGGTGAAGCCCTGCGGACGCCGCCTCGTGGGGCTTCAACAGCTTCAAACTTCCCAGCGCAGACTCTGAGACTCGGTCGTCGTCTTCTTTTGGCCGACTCGCTGAAGTCGGATTCGTTCAGCGAGGGGCCACCGTTTGTAAGTCGAGGCGGGAAATCAGGCGGCGTATTGGATACGCTTCCCTGCTGCCATCGAGGCGGTCCTATCGCGTGGCGCCACGTGGGGAGGATAGTCTGTTCACCCACGCGCGCGACGGGACGGGCCGTCAGGCGGGGCCCGCCACTACCGCGCCTCGGCATCCGAACGGATCCGCTGCGGTCGCGAACGGTTGGCTTCCCCACGTCGTTACTGCGTGCAGTAACTTCGTGGGGTAAATCATGGGGCGGCGTGGGGCTTCGTGCGCAGTTAATCCCACGCCCGCCCCCTCGGCTCCTCAGCCCACGAGGCTATAAATAGGCAGAGAGGAGCGGGGCGGCATCGCACGCGCATCCTCTCCCCCACTCTCCTGCCTTCTCTTCTTCCTCCGCCGCGAGCAAGAGCACCTCTCACCACGGCGATGAGTTCTTCCTCCGCCGCGGCCCCCGCCACGCGCTCCGGCGTGTGGGACGGTTCGGATGTGGAGGCGGAACATATCGAGTTCCTCCGCCGGACCCGCCGTCTCCCCAGTGCGGACCTCGTGCGCGCCCGCCCCGCGCCGGCGGGAGAGACCCGGCCCGCGCCGGAGGAGGGCGAGCGGGTCATCTTCCGCTCGCACCTCATGCGCGGCCTGGGGCTGTCGGCGAGCGGTTTCTTCCGCTCGTTCCTGGAGTTCCACAACCTTCAACCGCACCACCTCACTCCAAATGCGGTGGTGTTGCTCTCCGCCTTCGCCACTCTGTGCGAAGGTTTCCTCGGCGTTCTCCCCACCCTCGAGTTATGGGGAGAATTCTTCTCTTCGAAGCTCGGCACACAGGCCGCCGGCACGCCGGCTCAGTGCGGCACCTACATCGCGGTGCGGCGCTCGACAGCCGACAACCCTTTTCCTCCCATCTCGCTGATAAAGTCGGTGAAGATGTGGCAGCGCTCCTACTTCTATGTGAAGAACCTCTCCACCGACGGCGACTGGGTCAACCTGCCGCCCTTCAACCCCACTCCCCTAACTGGGAGGCTTCCCAGTTGGTCTCACCGGTCCAAGTCACTGACTCCCTCCGGAGCTGCCGCCGTAGCGCGACTCCGAGTTCTGCTGCAGTCGGAGGGCCTCGTCGGATCCGACCTTCTGGCCACCTTCGTGGCGCGCCGAGTCCTCCCACTCCATGGCCGGCCTCACCTAATCTGTCAGATGAGTGGCCGCCACGACCCGAGCCGGCTGTGCACCAACGAGATGCCCCGCAGGGAGGTGGCGAACTTGGTGAACCACATTGCGCACTGCGAGTTCACGGAGGACTGGTAGTTCGGCAAGGAGCCGTACTCGCGCGACAACCCCCCTCCAGTGGTAAGTCGCATCTTTATGTAGTTTGGTCTTCTTTGCGGCCGACTCCGGCTTCTAATTCTTGTTGGTTTCTTCTGGGCAGAACCCCCTCATGGAGCCCGCAGCCTGCGTCGCGAGAGAGCCCCGCGACTACGTCCCAGACCGCGAGGATAGCGACATTGACGACCCCGACTTGGGGGCGGCGGCATTGGAGGCCGATGCCGAAGGCGGCGGAGAAGGGGCAGACGGCGGCTTCAGGCCCTCGGCCACCTTCGCCGACTGGCTCGAAGACGATGCCGACGGGGAAGTCGTCCCACGCCACCAGCCGAGGGCCGGCCAAACCGGCCAAGGCGGCGCGAAGAGGCGTCACGCCGGGCCGAGCGCGCCCGGCAGCAAGCCGAAGAAGTTCAAGGGTGCGGCCGCCGCGACCAAACGGGAGGAGGCGGCCGCGAAGGCCAACCGCTTCCGAAGGGAAGTGAGAAGGCCGCCGTTAGTTTCCGCGTAAGTCTTTACGCTCTTTATTTTTCTTTGTTGGATCTTGTCCGAGTCTTCTTTGATTTTCCCTCCTTTCTTCTTCAGAGCCCCCCTCTCCCTTGAGAGAGTCGCTGTCCCCTCTGTCATGGGGTCGGTAGAGACGTCCGCCAACACCCGGCGGGTCGATCCCGCCGCCGACCTTCGGGAGGCGACGGAGCGGAACACGCGGGAGAGGCGCGACGAGGAGGAGGCCGACCGCCTGGAGAAGGCGCAGGCCGAGAAGGCGGCTGCCAACGCTCAGAAGAAACTGTAGGACGCCGAAGCCGCCGCCGCGGCAAATCGGCGTGCTGAGGAGGCCGCGCGACGCCAATCGGCGATGCTCGTCCCTCCGTTGTCGTCGGCGCCGCCGGCTCCGGAGTTCACGGGGCAGACCGGAGAGGTCGGCACCGAGAACCCCCTCGTGGAGGAGGGTGGCGAGGCTTCAGGCTCGGACACCCTCGCGCCGCCTCCGCCACCGTCTGGGAGGCCGCACGGCAAACAACCGGTGGGCCAGTCGGATCCGCCGATCACGGACGAGGCCAAGGCGCGGCTGCTTCTGCAAGTCGCCGCGCCGGCGTGCCGCCGGCTTGAGAGGACGACCTCGGCGCCGCGAGCTCGGGAGACCGGCGCTGCCAGCTCAGCGAGTCTGGACGTCGAGGCCTCCAGTGCCGCGCCCACCGGGTGGTTGCGCGGAGGCGGCACCGGCCCGCTGAACCAAGCACTCCTGGACGTCCAGGCGAAGCTGCGCGTGAAAAGCGACGCCCTCCAAGTCTGCACCAGGGCGCATCTGGCCGTGCGGACATCCGTCCGAGTATGTTTCCTTCTTCTTTTTTGATTGCTGTCTTCCTCTGTGGGGGCGCGCCAGCGCACCCACTGGGTGTAGTCCCCGAGTTCCGGGCCGGCTGCTGAGCAGGCGGTTCGGAACTCCCTCTGGCGAGTTCCGAATACTAACTTTGCCTTTGTCGGCTTTTTGTAGGAGTATCATAACCTCCGCGCCACTGCCTTCAACCGCAATGTCGAGGAGCTGAACAAGCGGACCGCCGACTTGGTGGAAAGCCGGGGTGAGCTCTTTTCTTCCTTCTTCGCGGGGGCGCGCTGGCGCACACGCGGGCTGTTGTCCCCGAGATTCAGGCCGACTGCTGAGCAGTCGGGCCGGATCTCCCCGGCGATCTACTTTTACTGACGACTTGCTTGTCTCTTTCTTCGTTCTTCAGGTGCCAACGCCGCCCTTCAGGAGCAGCTGGGCGAGGCCAACACCGCTCGGCGTGCCAAGGAAGAGGAGTGCGGTAGGCTCGCCAAAGAGCGTGATCTGCTGGCGACGCAGCTGTCTGAGCAGAGGGAGCTGCTCCAGAAGGCGCAGGACGAGGCCAAGACGCGGGAGGCCGCCCTCATGGCCGAGTTCGAGATCGAGCGCTCCGCCTGGACTGATAGGGAGGCGATGCTGACCTCAGGCTACCACGAGCTCGAGGACATCGTTGATGGTAAGCCCCTTTTGTTTCTTTGGGCTTCCGACTATGTGTCAGGCCGACTTCTGATTTTCTGACTTTCTTCTTTTTTGTCTTGGCAGACTTCTTTCCTGGTCATTCACAGGCAGTCCCTCTGGCCATCGAGGCTGCTAGGGAGGCGCGAAGGGCGAAGGGTGAGGTGATCGCCGCCAATGCCCCCCGAACCATCGACGAGCAGCTCCTGAGCATTGGGGCCCGTCTTCATCCGGCTCACCAGTTGCTGCGCCGGCTTCAACGTGCCGGCGCCCAGGCGGTTGCCGCCCTGTGGCCCGACATGCCGGCTCTGCGCACCGCCAGTCGGACTGCGGACTGGCTGGAAGTCGCCGCCGGCCGTCTCGAGGCTTGGAATGGCTCCTCGGCCCGGGCCGGAGCACGCTGGGCCTTGGAGTTTGTCAAGGCATGGTATCCGGGGCTGGACCTGGACCGTCTGGCCGCGTTCCAGTCAGAAGCCCAGGCCGAGCTGGAGGCCGTGGAAAGCGCCCTTGTTGAGCGCGCGGCAGCCATCGCTGAGTACACGGACACCAATGTCTTCGTGCGCGAGCGGGCTGAAGGCGGCGAGGAAGTGCCGCCGAACTGGTTCGGGATGAACCCGGAGTATGGTGAAGACTCGGCGGAGGTGATCGACTCCAGCGTCGAGGAGGAGGACGAGGAGGAGGACGGAGGCGAGGAGGAGGCGCCAGAAGACGGAGCAGGCGGCCAGCCTCAGCCCGATCGCGCCTCCAGCAACGAGCCGCACGAAGACAAAGCGACTGCCGCCGGAGGCGACCAAGCTGAGACCGCCCAGCCGACTGCCCCGGCACCCGACACCGCCGTCACCTCCGATCCTCCGGCCCCGGAGGCCGCCTCCTAGACTACTTTTTCCGCCTCTGTTTATCTGTCTTTAGTAATCTTTTGAAAGACTTGTTAGGTTTGAACAATTCCACCCACGGGGTGTATTCTGAATTTCTATTCGAAAATTCGGCCAAGGGCATATGTAAATATTTATGCGATTTCCGCCTTTCCTTGCTTATTGCTCCTTAGACATTTTCCTTTGCCGTCTTCCTTTAGTTGCTGCCTTGCCGGCTGGACAGCCGCTCTGCGGACTGTCGCAAGGTCAAGTGCTTGGATACTTCGGGAAGGCAAGTACTTGGCCGTTTAGAGTTTCTTTAGCAAGTCGGCTAGAAAGCGACAGGCCGACTATCCGAGAGTCGGCTGTTTTTGATAAAAGCTAAGACGGCGAGCCGACTACTCATGAGTCGGCTCTGTGGGGGGAGGCTGGTAGCCGGCTTGAGCTATGCATAAGCTTTTAGGTCCTTAGCCATTTTTTCATGTGTGCGCTCGTTCTTGCTTGTTCTTTGCCTACCAGCAGTCGCTCTGCGAGCTGCGGCTTTCGACAGGAGACGGCTTTGAGCGCAACACATTACTTGTCCGACTGCAGGAAGCATTTCATAGCGCAAGACGGCAAGTCCCCGGGCCGACTAGTCGGACCCGGTGCCATACGGTATGATAAAAAAGAGTAGCATATTCGGAAGCGCGATTCTTATCATACAGATAACAAAAAGGCAGTCCCCGAGCTCGTCTCGGGGGGCCTAAGGTCTTAGTACTTTAATACAAAGGGGGTAGTGCGATACCTACTGCATCAACTATAAAATCTTCGAAGAAGATTCGCGTTCCACGGGCGCTCTGTTTCTTTGCCGGAGTCGTCCCTCTTGCGCGCTTGAGGCTTCTGAGCGCCAATCAGATAGTAGGCGTCGTTCCCTAGCACCTTGCTGATGATGAAGGGACCCTCCCAAGGTGCCGACAACTTGTGCTGGCCGGCTGTTCTCTGAATCAGCCGGAGCACAAGGTCGCCTTCTTGGAACGATCTCGGCTTGACCTTGCGGTTGTAGTATTGGCGCAGACTCTGCTGGTAGATGCTGGACTGGCTGAGTGCCAACAATCGGCCCTCTTCCAGCAGATCAACACCGTCTTGGCGTGCTTCTTCAGCTTCCTCTTCGGTGTACATGGTGACTCGTGGAGAGTCAAACTCTATATCCGTCGGGATGACGACTTCAGCACCGTAGACGAGGAAGAAAGGTGTGAAGCCGGTTGACTTGTTTGGAGTCGTGCGCAGACTCCAGAGGACGGCTGGTAGCTCCTCGAACCAACAGCCGGCCGAACGCTCGAGTGGTTCGACCAGTCGAGGCTTGATGCCGGACAAGATAAGGCCATTTGCTCGTTCCACCTGGCCGTTTGACTACGGATGGGCAACGAACGCTAAGTCCAGTCGGATGCCCTGCGTTGCACAGAAACGGGCCAAGGCGCCCTTGGCAAAGTTTGTGCCGTTGTTGGTGATGATGCTGTGCGGTATGCCGTACCACACCGTAATGTCGGCGATGAAGGTTACTGCAGTCGGCCCGTTCAACTTCTTGACGGGCTTTGCTTCCACCCACTTGGTGAACTTGTCCACCGTGACAAGCAGATGAGTTAGGCCGCCTCGGGCCGTCTTGAATGGTCCTACCATGTCCAGGCCCCAAACTGCGAAGGGCCAGGCAATGGGGATTGTCTTCAGCGCAGAAGCCGACTGAAGTGGCTTGGAGCGGAACATCTGGCACCCCTTGCATTTTTGGACTAGCTCTTTAGCTTCTTCCAGGGCAGTCGGCCAAAAGAAACCGTGCCGAAAGGCTTTGGCGACGAGTGCCCTTGAAGCCGCATGGTGGCCGCACTTGCCCTGATGGATGTCTCCGAGAATTGCTTGGCCTTGTTCTGATTCTACGCAGTGCTGGTAGACACCCACTGCGCCTGACTAGCTCTCTGTTGACTATGGTGTATGCTGCCGCTCGGCGCTGCACTTGCTGAGCCAGGATCTCATCTGTCAGCAGCTCTCTGTTCACTAGAAACCTGAGGATGGGCTGCGCCCATGAAGGTGCTACTATCTCTTCAACTGCTACCACAGCGACTTGGACAAGGGTGGCTGGGCTGGGAGGCGGCGGGCTGGAGTCTGCGGCCGTTTGCTGGATTGACGGAGTCTCTGGGCCGACTGGCGCAGTCCCCGGGCCGGGCTCTGAAGTCCCCGGGCCGACTGGCGCAGTCCCCGGGCCGGGCTCTGAAGTCCCCGGGCCGGTTGGCACAGTCCCCGGGCCGGGTTCTGGAGTCCCTGGGCCGGTTGGCACAGTCCCCGGGCCGGTTTCAACTGTGGTTTTCTTGAGGCTGTCTGCTGGGGCTTTGGAGTCGGATCCGACTACTTCTGGAGGAGCCGGCACAAATATGGAGTCTGACTCTGGTGAAGGCTTGATAGACGGCTTGAGGAGGCGCTGAAGGGCGACACCGGAAGGTATCGCTTGGCGAGTGGAGCCGACTCGTGCCAAGGCATCTGCTTGATCATTGTCATTTCTTGGCACGTGAAGGAATTCGTACCCCTTGAAGTATCCGCTGAGTTGCTGCACCAGGAAGCGGTAGCTCGCCATGTTTGCGTCTTTGGCGTCCCAGTCGCCGGATGATTGTTGAACCACCAAGTCGGAGTCGCCATAGCACAGGACCCGGCGAATGCCGAGTTCTTTGGCAAGCCGGAGCCCATGAATGAGCGCCTCATATTCGGCGACGTTATTGGAGGCGGCGAAGTGGATTTGCAGCACACACTTGAGCTTGTCGCCCTTAGGGGAGGTGAGGACGACGCCGGCTCCCAGGCCGGTGCGCATCTTGGAGCCATCGAAATGCATCCGCCAATGGGTGGAGTCAGGCGCTGGCGGCAGGTACTGGGTCTCGGCCCAGTCGACGAGGAAGTCGGCCAGCGCCTGTGACTTGATGGCGGTGTGGGGCTGGTAGTAGATGGTATAAGGAGCCAGATCTATAGCCCATTTGGCTACTCGTCCGGAGGCGTCTCGGCTTCCGATGATCTCGGCGAGTGGAGCGGTGCAAACCACAGTGATTGGATGCTCTTGAAAGTAGGGCTTCAGCTTCTTGGCGGCAAAATGCACGCCGTAGCACATCTTCTGGTAGTGAGGGTAGTTCTGCTTGGAGGTCGACAGTACCTCGCTCAGGTAATATACCGGTCTCTGTACAGGGAGCGCCTTGCCTTCCTCCTTGCGCTCGACTACGATGACTGTGCTGACTACTCGGCTGGTGGCGGCGATGTACAAGAGCATGGGCTCTTTGGGAGTCAGAGCCGCCAACACGGGGGAGTAGTCAACATCTTCTTCAGCTAGAGAAATGCCTCATCCGCCTTGTGGTTCCACTCAAAAAAGGTGGTCTTCTTCATCAATTGATACAAGGGCAGAGCTTTCTCGCCCAGCCGACTGATAAATCGGCTGATGGACGCCAGGCAGCCGGTGAACTTCTGCACATCCAACAGTCGGCTGGGTACCTCCATTCTCTCGATGGCCTTGATCTTCACGGGGTTGCACTCTATGCCGCGTTCGGAGACCAGGAAGCCAAGGAGCTGGCCGGCTGGTACTCCGAAAACGCACTTCTCAGGGTTGAGCTTGATCTGGAATCGGCGCAGATTCTCAAAGGTCTCCTTGAGGTCTTCCAGCAGCGTCCCACGCTTCTCCGTCTTTACCACCACATCATCCACATAGACGTGGGCGTTCCTGCCGAGTTGCTTGAGGAGGCACTTCTGCATGCAACGCTGAAAGGTGGAGCCAGCATTCCTCAAGCCGAACGTCATTGTCAGGTAGCAGAAGGCTCCAAATGGCATGATGAATGCGGTCTTCAGTCTGTCCGCTGGGTTCAGCTTGATCTGGTCGTATCCTGAATATGCGTCTAGGAAACTCAGCAGCTCGCATCCGGCTGTGGAGTCTATCACCTAATCAATTCTTGGCAGAGCAAACGGGTCCTTTGGGCAGGCTTTGTTGAGGCTTGTGTAGTCGATGCACATCCGCCACTGCTTGTTCTTCTTCAGCACCAAAACCAGGTTTGCCAGCCACTCTGGAAAAAACACTTCCATGATGAAGCCGGCTGCCAGGAGCCGGGCTATCTCTTCTCCAACAACTCTTCTTTTCTCTTTTGACAGGCGGCGCAAGGGCTGCCTGACGGGTTTCATATCTGGCCTGACGTGTAGCTTGTGCACGGCGAATTCCGTCGGGACACCAGGCATGTCTTTGGGGGACCATGCGAAGATGTCGCGATTCTCACGGAGGAAATCGACGAGCTCGCCTTCCTATTTGCTGTCAAGGCCCGTGCCCATGACAGCATACCTTTCTGCGTGCTCTGGGTCCAAGGGTATCTTCTTGGTCTCTTTGGCCGGCTTGAATGATCCTTCTGCCTCCGACTCCTTGGGGTCGGGCGACATCTCTGGCTGCTTTCCGGCCATCACCACGACTCGGTCAAGGAGCCGCTTCTCGGCCGCGATCACCAGGGACTCGGCCAGCCGACTGCTCTCGGCCGCGCAGGCGGACGACTTCTTGTAGTCACCGGCTACGGTCAGAATCCCCTTGGAACTCGGCATCTTCATCTTGAGGTAGGCGTAGTGGGGAACCGTCATGAACTTGGCCAAGGCAGGTCGGCCAAGCAGGGCATGGTATGGGCTCTCCAAGTCCACCACCTCGAACCAGACCGGCTCTCGGCGGAAATGATCTTTGTCTCCGAAGAGGACATCTATCAGGATCTTGCCGATTGGCAAATAGGAGAGGCCGGGTACAATTCCATGGAACACGGTTCGGCTGCTCTGCAGCTGTCTTCGCTTGATTCCTAGCTTCTCCATGGTGTCCTTGTACAGGATGTTGATGCTGCTGCCTCCGTCTATGAGGACTCACGAAAAACGGGCGGCCCGCCTATCAGTGGCCAAGGTAGCACCGAGGACCAGGGCATAAGATCCCAGACTCGGCATCACCTCTGGGTGATCCGCCCGACTCCAACTGATAGGCCTCTCGGACCAATGCATGAACTCTGGAGCATCTGTTGCTATTGCATTTACTTCTTGTTGCTGTTGGCGCCTGCTGCGCCGGTCATCTTCCACACTAGTGAACACTACATAGGCTCCGTGCTCTTCTGGGAACTCGTCTTGTACCGCGCCGACTGGCCGAGCCGCCGGCTGCTGGGGCGGCGGCGGAGGCGGCGGCCCAGCAGGCGGCAGAGGAGTGAGGCCGTCTCCCTTGGCGATCCTGGTGAGCCAGTGGCACTTTCTGGTGGTGTGGTTTGACGGCTTCACACCACTGTGGAACTTGCAGGGACCATCCAAAGTCTGCTCATAGGAGAAGGCTGGCAGCCAATTGGATTTGCCGCCCTTCTGCCGCTTGGCCAGAGGCTGCCCTTCCGGCTGCTGATCTTCAACCGCCGCGACCTACCGACTGTTGGAAGTCGGCTGCTGGGACTTGCGCTTGTTGTCGTTCTGTTGCTGTCGCCGACTGGCGTCTCCAGCCGGAGTTCTGGGAGCCTGGGGAGTCACCTTGCCAGCCGCGTTGACTTGAATCTCCGTCTTCATGGACGAGTCGGCCGTGGCGTACTTGTCTGCTATGATTAGCAGTTCGTCGAGAGTTTCTGGCTCGTCGCAGAGGAGCCTGTGCTTGAGGATGGTGCCCTCTCGGCACCCGGCGGTGAAGTACTCGATGGCCTGCACCTCGTGCACGCCCTCGCAGGAGTTTCGAAGCTCGCCCCAGCGCGTGAGGTAGTCGCGTGTTGATTCATTAGGGCCTTGCACGCACAAGGAGAGCTGGCACGGCTTGGGAGGTCGCTTGTACGTGCTCGTAAAGTTGCGGATGAAGGCTTCGGTGAAGTCGACCCAGCTATTGATGCTGCGGGGCTTCAGGCTGTTCAGCCATGTCCGGGCCGTGCCCTGGAGCATGAGAGGAACGTACTTCACGGCAACTCGCTTGTTGCCGTTCGCTATGCTGACGGCCGTGGAGTAGTCTATCAGCCAGTCCTCTGGCTTCACAGAGCCGGTGTACTTGGGTGTGTCTCGGGGGAGCGTGAACCCTTTGGGGAAGGGCTCGTCTCTGATGCGGGGCCCAAAGCAAGGCGGACCCAGCTCATCTTCCTCTTCCAGCGCCAGGGACCGGTGGAGTCAGTCGATCCGATGGCGGGCGTCATTCTCTCCGACTCCCTCTCGGCGGCCAAGGCGACCTCCGAGAGTCGGATGTTCGACATGCGGCGGGGAAACTCGCCGCTCTCTTCTGGGCGGGGGAGGCAGGTAACCGTCCCGCCGCTCTACTGCTCTCGGGCGGCCGTCTTGGTCGCGCTGGATGGTGATGTGAGTCCGACTGTGGCTGACAGCTGGCTCCTTCTCTTTCCTTCCGCGGGCTCCGCCAGTCGGCGTCCGAGAGGTCGCGCCTTGATCTCGGCGGGGAGGCAAGTCATCGTTCGGCTGCTGCAACGCATCTGCGCGGCCGCCGGCCGCGTTTTGCGCAGCAACCGCGTCAAGGAGCTGCTGGACCCGCTCCGTCATCACAGGACGCTCTTCGCCCTCGAAGTTCTTCAGCTCGTCAGTCACCGCTTGGGCGGCGCAGATGTTCTCAGCTGGGGTGGCATACACGGGGCGTTTCGCCCCGAGCAAGTCGGCGATGGCTGCGCCGCGCTGCCGGACCGCACCTAGATGGCTCGGCCCAGTCGGAGCCGGCGAGCCGCCTACGGCGCGATCCATCTCGCGCTGGTATGCCTCTGACAAGCGCCTCATGCTTGCCAGCCTCTTGGCGCCTTCGATGATCTGAAGGCGGCGCGCCTCCAGCGTCTCGGCGTCCGCGTCCTCTGGAATGGGCGCGGTTAGGTCTTGCAGGGCCGCAGCTAGCGGGTCCTGGGCTTCTTCGCCGGAGTGCTCGCCGTGGCTGATGACGAGCACCTCCGTGACAGCGCTTCCGCCACTCTCCTCGCACGGAAGCGGCTCGTCGTAGACCACCACGTTGGTGGGGAAAATGTCAAGCGACACGGCATCGGAGTCGACCAGCATCGGGTCGGAGGAGCCTACAGACTCCAAGTCTACGGCAGGCTCGCCGGCGACGTGGAGTTGGTCGAGGAGGCCCGCGAGAAGGCTCTTGGGGCCACCCGTGCCCGCATCAGATGCAGGCTCGTCGGAGAGGCGCACCTCGCCGACAAGTTCGGCGAGGCTGCTCGCGGCGCAGGCGGCCTCAGCGCCGCGCAGTGTGTCGATGCAGACTCCATCTGGCGAGCCTGGCTGGCTGCGCTCGCCAGGGAGGAAGAGGGTTCCCGTCCAGAACAGATCTCCGGACGATGGTGCACCTCGCCCCACGGTGGGTGCCAAATGTCGGGGGTTGGGTGCGACATATGCCAAAGGATGGCTTATCACGGTGGGGGCGAGTAGAACGTCGCCGGTGCCTGAAAACGGGATAAGTCGTAGACATGCACGCCGGCGAATCTTACCCAGCTTCGGGGCTCTCCGGGGAGATAACACCCCTACTACTGCTCTGCGGGGTCTCCGCATGATCACTCGAGTGAAATGGCTACAATGGTGCTCCTAGAGCTGTTTTGGGAGGCAGGAGAGAGCAAGGCTAGTTCTCTCCTCCCTGGGCTATCTGGTCTAACTCTCTCAAGGTCCGAATCCTTTGCATGGGTGCCCCGGCGGGTTTATATAGGCCTACCCCCCGGGGATACAATGGTAATCCAGCTGGGCGCTGGTCCCAACCATCTGTCTCTCATGCCGCTGTCCTTCCTGCCGGCTTCTGGGGCCCGCCGACTGGTGGGTTCCGCGGACAGGCCTGACACTGTGTGGCGCTCCTGATGACGCAGGCTCGGTCATTGGGTCGTGGCAACAGTGCCGCCGTCTATCAGGCGATCACCGTCGCCATTGCCCATCCAATCTGGTTAATGGCTCGTGGGGCCCTGGAGGGGGGACGGCCGACTCCGGGGAGGCCGACTCCCTCAGGGCCGTCTTCGGGCGCTCTGGCCGCCTTTGGTCCACCCACTGACAGGCGGCCCCGCGATCTTTGGGCCGTACAGGCCGGCGTCGTGGGCACAGTGCGTCGCGCACTGTGGCTGAGGTCAGGGTAGGCATGGCAACAGTGCCGCGCCTCGCCATAGATCTTCCGGCGATACGGCTCACTGTAGCCATGCCAGTTCCCCGTAGGCAGGAAGGGACGGCCACGTCGTGACCGTACCCCGCATCGGGCTTCGTGAAGTGTTATGGGCCGACTCCCATAGTCGGCTTTCCTGGAGGTCGCCAGCTTGGAGTCGTCATCTGGGACTCGGCTTCTCTGGAGATCGCCAGCTGGGACTCGGCCTCTCTGGAGGTCGCCAGCTAGGACTCGGCTGAAGGGGCGCGACCGGCCCCGATGTCTTGAAAGATCTAGGGTCCCGGGTCAGCCTACCCGTGGCCCATTACTCCGACACTCACGGAGGAGCTCCGCGAGGCGTCCCAGCCCCGGCCCCTCACCGACAACGCTGAACGCCGCCTTGCCCTCCTGAGCCGCACCTTCCAAAGCCGCCCGCCGACCAGGCCGTCGCCCCCGTCGGCATCCACCGCGACCATCCCGCAGCGTTGGAGCCCCCGACCTGCGCGTCGCGTCCCCGCCCCGCCTCGTTCATCACCTTGCTCTCCTCACCTGCGCCTTCCAACCGCCCGCTGATCGGGCCATTGCCCCTGTCGCCGTCCACCACGACCATCCCGCGGCGCCGGAGCCCCCGTTGATCCGCAGATGCTCCTCTCCGACTGCGCCCCGCCTCCTTGAGTAGCGTCTCGTTGGCTTCGGCTCCGCCGCACCTCCTCGAGCTCCGCCTCGTCATCTCCGTCGCCCCGCCCTGACACACCCCGCGACTGCGCATGGAGGGACTCATTCTCCTCTTCCAGGGCCGCGCGAACGCCGGCGAACGCCTCGACCTGGTCGTAGCCACGCCGCCGCGCCGCCTGCGGCGAGCCACCGCTCATGGAGACGGCCGCGCGAGTGGCCTCCGTGCCTTGACGTGCTTGGGTTGGATCCAGCCATCTACCGCCATCTGGGGCCCTCAACCGCGCATCTAGCGCAGCCCTCGCCGGGAGTCGCCGGGATCCACGGGCTTCGCCGGATTAGAGGCTGGCTGGGAAGGAGAGAAGAGGAGTGATGTACTGGTGTGGGTGAGTGGGGAAGAAAAGGTGAGGCGAGGAGTGGGAAGATAAGGTGAGGGAGAGGAGTCAACGGCGTTCGGCCAGGTTAGTTTCAGCCCGCACGAGTCCGTGGGCTGACGTGGCAATTTTCAGTGCTCCAAAATTTGTGCAATGTGATGGACGGCATCGAGTGCGTGTGGGCGAGATGTAAACACCCACACATATGGGCGTTAGTATTTTCGTTTTGCAATGGACGCCAATAACTAGTTAGGTCAGCTCTAGCGGGATTCAAGCCAATGATGCGTTCTCCCTGGAGGATTCGATCTAGCGAACGATTATGTTCGCTGGAAAGAGGCCCCGAGTGAACCCCCTCCTTCTATGTACGATAAGCTTGTTGTTCTCGTAACTGCCCCAGTTGGGCCACAAAAGAAGCTCAGTTTGCTATAAACTACTACCAAGTCTCAAAACCGGTATTTCAAACTACCATGACATGTATAATAAAAAGAATTAAATATCCTAAATCTTTTAGGGAAGTGTCAGTTTAGTTCTATTTTTTTTTAAAATGCATATTTAGTTTCTAATTCTGCAGTAGGTGGTTCACCCGAGATTCTTTTTTGCCCGAGCGACCTGCTACACTCTAAGGCGGCAATCCATAATCAGAAGTTTAATAACATAGAAATTTAGGGTTCACCGTTTTGCTTCATCTAGAAAAATCTTCCTCACGCCCACCTCTCTCTCTCTCTCAGAAAAATCACCCCACGCCCCGCACCTGTTCCCTCCTCGTGCGCCGCCGCCGTTAACGCCTCCACGAGTCCAGCGAACAAACCATGGAGAACCATCTCCTCTCCTCCCTCTGCGGCTCTCTCCCTGTTCCTCCCCTCCTCTTTCTCCCTCGGATCGAGCGTGGCCTGGAAGAAGGGTTCCAGTCAGGCCGGCAGCCAAGGATGCGTGCCAGAAAGCGTTCCCTCCGGGCTTAGTGCCGGGAATATGCGCCATCGCGTAGCGTCGCCGCACCGCAAGCCGAGGGGCACCGCGCCGTTGATGCTTGCATGGTGGAGGGCGATGGCTTCCGCGGGCTGGGGAACTCCCCGTGGTTGGCCGCCGCCACAGGACAGCATCGCTTTCTTCGACTAGCACCGGTAGACTTCAGAGCAACTCTAGCAGACCGCGCATCCTGTCCCGACCCGCAAAATAACCGCCAAAATGCGGGTCGGGGCGGAAAAACCTGCACGATCAGACCTCGCATCCTGCCCCCACCCGCAAAATTTTTTGAGGGCGCGGCAAAATCTCGGCCCCAACCCGCGTATTCGCGGGTTCCCCACTGACCGTTGCGGTGCCCTGCATATAAGCGGAAGCGGTTGGTGGGGGGACATTTTAGCCCACGCTTTCCCCACCAACCACCTCCCCTCTCCCCCTCGCGCCGCCGTCGGGCCGCCGCCCAAGATTCCAGCGAAAGCAGCCGGCAAGAGCTCGCCGAAAGGCCGCCACACGCACGAGGCCTCCCCTCTCCCCCCTGCGTCGGCGGGCCGCCGGATTTTCGGATCTGCGGACCTTCATCGAGGGCCGCCGGATTTGGCTTTTCCGGCCGCCGGTGGCTGCGCCAAGCGATGGAGTGGTTGGGGAGCATCTCCCGCAGCCTCGTCAAGGGCGAATCGCCGCATGCAGGTACGGGTTCGTCTTCCCGGCGCCGCCGACGATTTGCGGGCATGGATTCGTTCGGCCGTCCACCGGGCTCGGCGCTCGTGCAGCGGCTTTGTGGCTCGCTGATGCCGCTCAAATTAAGGTGCTAATTTAGGTTTTCCGGGCCGAGAGGAGCTGCGCCAGATCAGACCCCGCAAAGCCGACCCGTAAAAGAGCATATTCCGTGAATATCCTTTTTACGGGTCCGTTATGCGGGGTCTGCAACTGGGGCCGTTCGCGCCGGCCCGCAAAGGCGTTTTTCCACGAACTGCAAACACGTTTTGCGGGCCGACGGGATGCGGGGTCTGCTAGAGTTGCTCTCAGTGGTTTCTCTCGCCGTCAATCACCGGTACGTTTATTTCGCCAAAAAAAAAACACGGGTACGTTTATCTTCGGTCCAGCTCTTCCAATTCACCAGCGTCATCACTGTTGGTTGTACGTCCCCATGCGCACCCTTGAGGAAAACCCTATCAACCAATTGAAGCTCCTCTGATTTCTATTTCAGTTGACCTTTTTGATGTTTCTACTTTGGATCGTGGAGATGTCTCGCACTGTTGTGCTAAAAATAATCCTTTTTTTTTTTGCATAATAGCTGTTTGTGTTAATGCCTGGGAAGAGAAATCAAGCCGATTGTGTTTTCATTGGAAATTCGTTCCTTGTAGAGAGGTATGTACATTGATGCCATGTAAGTCTGTTTGGTGGAACCTCCCCGTTGTAATGCCCTGCTAGACAATCTTGATAAGACGAGAGTTCTTTGGCTTCGACGCGTACATTGACTATTAATGATGCCGTGGTGTGCGGCCCTTTTTTGGTGGTGTTTTGTGTTCGCCTGATTCCAATTTTGTTTGCTTGGTTCATGTAGCAATGAAAACTTCTAATTTATTCCCATAAAAAACATCTATTGTAGGATTTTATGGGCTCCTACGCAAGTCGCTGGTGAGATCCTCGACGGCGGCATCGACATGGGCCCGGCCCTCTCCCTCGCCCAACACACACCCAGAGCGGCCACAACGCATTCCCTGCAGCTCGGCGCAGTCACCTCCCAGGTGTGCCACCTGCAGCTCTCTGATGCTGGTGGCAGCGGCGCCCCGAGCTGCCATGCGACGACGCGGACATGGCACTCTTCTCGGCCTCGACAAAGGTGATGATTGGAGATGGGACGCGGGCATCCTTCTGGCTGTCCCTGTGGCTCAGACATGGAAATCTCTCGCAGCGTTTCCCCAGGCTCTTCATCCACTCTCGACGCAAGCACAGATCAGTCCATGAAGCACTCGACGATGACACCTGGATCCGCGACCTTGCCCACGGACAAAACCAGCACCTCCTCAAGGACGTCCTGAGCTTGCACCGCGAGCTGCAGCAATCGGGGCAGCATACTCGACCAGGAGAGCCGGACGCCCTCAGCTGGAAGCTTTCGAGCGCGGTGACGTACTCGGCCAGATCTGCATACCAGGCACAGTTTCAGGACAGGACGACGACCAACTTTGATCAACTGATCTGGAAAGCCTAGGCACCAGGGAAGATCAAAATCTTTGCGTGGCTGCTGCTGCGGGACAGGCTATGGTGCAATGACAGATTGCAGAGGCGAGGGTGGCCGAATAGCTACTTCTGCCAACTCTGTGTCAGAAACCTCGAGTCCTCGAGCCACCTGTTCTGGAACTGCGCGGAGTCCAGGCACGCCTGGAGCGAGATCGGGCAATGGCACGGCTGTTCCGCGTTCTCCCCCGCGAGCTGTTGGGGGTGCGGCAACTCCACCACGATCATCCAGAGCATCCTGGAGCGCACCGATCCGCCACGAGGGCACGACGCGCGGTCACTCTTGCTGCTGGCATGCTGGGAGATTTGGCAAGAAAGAAACCAATGCACCTTTCATCACAACGTACCAAGCGTGCGAGAGATCATCAGGCGCATCCGAGACGGCATCGAGCTCTGGAGGATCACAGGAGCAACATGCATAGAGAGCCCTTTTGGGGAACCACCTTGAGAGAGATAAAAATTTCATGTGCTAGGGTTTGTGGCCACCTATGGCCAACCCTGCGCTTTTGATCCTAGGATCTTCACCCCCACTTGTTTTTCCGCTGCTTCCTGCTATAATCAATGAAAAGCCAGCAATTGCTGGATCTTTCAAAAAAAAGATCCTCGACGTCAATGCAGTGGAGGGCGGAGTCAACAGCCAGCTTGAGGGCGGAGGGAGGCCCCAGTTGGCGGAAACAACGACCTCGCTCCCGATACCCTGCGATGAATTGCACTGGCGCCTTCTCCTTGTAAAGGCTTGCTAGTGTGAGGTTTGTCCCTAAAGAAATCTTCGAGGCCATGTAAAGGATGGATGCGTGGGCATGTTCCGGTTCTCATTGCCACCTTTACATGGCCCGTTTGTTGCGTGGGCATGTAAAGGATGGATGTGTGGGCATGTAAACCTCAGCGCTGCCACCTTTGCGTGGGCATGTAAAGGATGGATGCGTGGGCATGTAAAGGATGGAGGCTTGCCAGTCTGAGGTTTGTCCCTAAAGAATCTTCGAGGCCATGTAAAGGTGGCAGCGCTGAGGTTTACATGCCCACGCATCCATCCTTTACACTGCCATCTTGGCCCGTTTGTTGCTGTCCGGGCGCCCATCGGCTGCGCCCGGCGTCGGTGCGTCCGGCTTGTACGTCTCCTTGGCCTTGGCGAGGGTGCACCCAACGTCCGTCCACTTCTCACACTTCTCGATCCGAGAGAAGACGTGGAGGTACTTGAACTCTTGGTCTGTGCTGCTGTCCTGGCGGTACATGGCGAACATCCGGACCATCTGCGCCGAGGAACAAGTGTCGGCGACGCACGGTGAAAAATGAGCGAGAGAATGGCGTCTGTGCATACCTGACCCTCGATGCTGGCGTGATGTCTACTACACAACCTTCTTCTCGTAGACGTTGTTGGGCCTCCAAGTGGAGAAGTTTGTAGGACAACAGCAAATTTCCGTCAAGTGGATGACCTAAGATTTATCAATCCGTGGGAGGCGTAGGATGAAGACGGTCTCTCTCAAGCAACCATGCAACCAAATAACAAAGAGTCTCTTGTGTCCCCAACACACCCAATACAATGGTAAATTCTATAGGTGCACTACTTCGGCGAAGATATGGTGATACAAGTGCAATATGGATGGTAGATATAGGTTTTTGTAATCTGAAATTATAGAAACAGCAAGGTAACTAGTGGTAAAAGTGAGCGTAAACGGTATTGCAATGCTAAGAAATAAGGCCTAAGGTTCATACTTTCACTAGTACAAGTTCTCACAACAATAATAATATAACTGGATCATATAACTATCCCTCAACATGCAACAAAGAGTCACTCCAAAGTCAGTAATAGCGGAGAACAAACGAAGAGATTATTGTAGGGTACGAAACCACCTCAAAGTTATCCTTTCTGATCGATCTATTCAAGAGTCCATAGTAAAATAACACGAAGCTATTCTTTCCTTCGATCTATCATAGAGTTCATACTAGAATAACACCTTAAGACACAAATCAACCAAAACCCTAGTGTCACCTAGGTACTCCAATGTCACCTCAAGTATCCGTGGGCATGATTATACGATATGCATCACACAATCTCAGATTCATCTATTCAACCAACACAAAGTACTTCAAAGAGTGCCCCAAAGTTTCTACCGAAGAGTCAAGACGAAAACGTGTGCCAACCCCTATGCATAAGTTCACAAGGTCACTGAACCTGCAAGTTGATCACCAAAACGTACATGAAGTAGATCACGTGAATATCCCATTGTCACCAAGATAAGCACATGCAAGACATACATCAAGTGTTCTCAAATCCTTAAAGACTCAATCCAATAAGATAACTTCAAAGGGAAAACTCAATCCATTACAAGAGAGTAGAGGGGGAGAAACATCGTAAGATCCAACTATAATAGCAAAGCTCGCGATACATCAAGATCGTGCCGAATCAAGAACACGAGTTAGAGAGAGATCAAACACATAGCTACTGGTACATACCCTCAGCCCTGAGGGTGAACTAATCCCTCCTCGTCATGGAGAGCGCCGAGATGATGAAGATGGCCATCGGTGAGGGATCCCCCCTCCGGCAGGGTGACGGAACGGGCTCCCGAGAGGTTTTTGGTGGCGAAATTCCCGATCTATTGTGCTCCTTGATGTTTTTAGGGTATATGAGTATATATAGGTGAAAGAAGTCGGTCAGGGGAGCCACGAGGGGCCCACGAGGGTGGGGGCGTGTGCCCGAGGGGGGGGGGGGGGTAGGGCGCGCCCTTGACCCTCGTGGCTTCCCTGACGTCTACTTCAAGTCTCCTGGATTGCATTTGTTCCAAAAACGATTCTCCCGAAGGTTTCATTCCATTTGGACTCCGTTTGATATTCGTTTTCTGTGAAACACTGAAATAGGCAAAAAAACAGCAATTTTGATTGGGCCTCCGGTTAATAGGTTAGTCCCAAAAATAATATAAAAGTGTATAATAAAGCCCATTAAACATCCAAAACAGATAATATAATAGCATAGAACAATAAAAAATTATAGATACGTTGGAGACGTATCAAGCATCCCCAAGCTTAATTCCTGCTCGTCCTCGAGTAGGTAAATGATAAAAACAGAATTTTTGATGTGGAATGCTACCTAACATAATTCATCAATGTAATTTTCTTTATTGTGGCATGAATATTCAGATCCAAATGATTCTAGATAAAAGTTTAATATTGACATAAAAATAGTATTACTTCAAGCATACTAACGAAGTAATCATGTCTTATCAAAATAACATAGCCAAAGAAAGCTTATCCCTACAAAATCATATAGTTAGGCCATGCATCATTTTTGTTACACAAAATGCTCCCATGATGCACACCCCAGTTTCAGCCAAGCAATTGGTTCATACTTTTTAACGTGCTTCAGCCTTTTCAACTCTCACGCAATACATGAGCGCAAGCCATGGATATAGCACTACGGGTGGAGTAGAGTATGATGATAGGGATTATGTGAGAAAATAAAAAAGGAGAAAGTCTCATATTGACGCGGCTAATCAACGGGCTATGGAGATGCCCATCAATTGATGTCAATACGTGGAGTAGGGATTGCCATGCAATGGATGCACTAGAGCTATAAATGTATGAAAGCTCATCAAAAGAAACTAAGTAGGTGTGCATCCAACTTGGTTGCTCACGAAGACCTAGGGCATTTTGAGGAAGCCCATCATTGGAATATACAAGCCCACGTTCTATAATGAAAAATTTCCACTAGTATATGAAAGTGACAACATAGGAGACTCTCTATCATGAAGATGCTACTTTGAAGCACAAGTGTGGAAAAAGGATAGTAACATTGTCCCTTCTCTCTTTTTCTCTCATTTTGTTTCTCCTTTTTCCCTTTCTTTTTTTATTTTGGTGTGCTTCTTTGGCCTTTTTTTATTTGGGCTTCTTTGGCCTTGTTTATTTTTCATAAAGTCTGGAGTCTCATCCTGACTTGTGGCGGAATCATAGTCTCCATCATCCTTTCCTCACATGGGACAATGCTCTAATAATGAAGATCATCACACTTCTATTTATTTACAACTCAAGAATTACAACTCAATACTTAGGACAAAATATGACTCTATGTGAATGCCTCTGGCGGTGTACCGGGATATGCAATGAATCAAGAGCGTCGTGTATGAAAATTATAAAGGTGGCTTTGCCACAAATATGATGTAAACTACATGATCATGCAAAAGCAATATGACAATGATGGAGCGTGTCATAATAAACAGAACGGTGGAAAGTTGCATGGCAATATATCTCGGAATGGCTATGGAAATGCCATAATAGGTAGGTACAGTGGATGTTTTGAGGAAGATATAAGGAGGTTTATGTGTGGAAGGGTAATGCACGGTTTGGATGCACCGACGAAGTTTGCACCAACTCTACTGGTGAGAAAAGGCAATGCACGGTGCCGTAGAGGCTAGCAAATTGTGGAAGGGTAAGCGTGCGTATAATCCATGGACTCACATTAGTCATAAAGGACTCATATACTTATTGCAAAAGTTTATTAGCCCTCTAAGCAAAGTACTACTACGCATGCTCCTAGGGGAAGGGTTGGTAGGAGTTAACCATCGCGTGATCCCGACCTCCGCTCATAAGGAAGGCAATCAAAGAACACCCCATGCTTCAAATTTGTCACACAACGTTCACCATACGTGCATGCTATGGGACTTGCCAAATTTAACACAAGTATTTCTCAATTTCATAATTACCCAACTAGCATGACTCTAATATTACCACCTTATATCTCAAAACAATTATCAAGTATCAAACTTCTCATAGTATTCAATGCACTCTATATGAAAGTTTTTATTATACCCAACTTGGATGCCCATCATATTAGGACTAATTTTATAACCCAAGCAATTACCATGCTGTTCTAAAGGACTCTCAAAATAATATAAGTGAAGCATGAGAGATCATCTATTTCTTCAAAATAAAACCACCACCGTGCTCTAAAAAGATATAAGTGAAGCACTAGAGCAAATGACAAACTACTCCAAAAGATATAAGTGAAGATCAATGAGTAGTCGAATAATTATGCAACTATGTGAAGACTCTCTAACATTTAAGAATTTCAGATCTTGGTATTTTATCCAAACAGCGAGCAAAACAAAATAAAACAAAATGATGCTCCAAGCAAAACAAATATCATGTGGTGAATAAAAATATAGCTCCAAGTAAAGTTACCGATGAACGAAGACGAAAGAGGGGATGCCATCCGGGGAATCCCCAAGCTTAGGCTCTTGGTTGTCCTTGAATATTACCTTGGGCTCTGTTGGGGATATTACTACTGGGCGTGAACCGGCCTATTGGGGCCGGGTTAACTTCATTAGTAGTATAAAGGTGATTAAGCCAAGTTGGCAGCTAAAGGCCCAAGGCCTGTAGTTGGTTTAGAACCTGTAGCCGTAAACCGGTTTGATATGTAAACTTGTATTGTAAGTTAGGAATAGAGAGAGACCAATCGGGATACGAGTATGAACCAGTGTGGGGACTCTATGGACCGACGGGCGTCACCCGTGTATATAAGGGGACGACCCGGCGGCGGTTCAAGGACAGACAACAACAACTCGAGGCCTAGGCGAAGCTTATTTGCTCCCTAGTCATCGAAATCACATTAATCCCATCACAAATAGACGTAGGCTTTTACCTTCATTGAAGGGGCCGAACTAGTATAAACCCTTGTGTCTTGTGTCCGCTTTAACCCCTTCAAGTTAACCCGTAGCGATGGCTCCACGACTAAGTCCTTTCACAAGGACAACTGTCGTGACAAAACCACGACAGTTGGCACCCACTGTGGGGCTATCACACGATGGTTTGATGATCTTGGAGGGCAAATTCGAAGGACTCGAAGGCTATGCTGTGGGCCGGATGACCAAGAGTCGTCGTGGCAAGCTCTACATCGACGATGCAGGATGGGGTCCCGAAGCCGGCTCGATTGAGTACGGGTACCGGGTCCCCTTTGGTGGCATACACGTTTTTATCGGCAAGATTGGTGAGTTTGGACCTGAGCCGGACATCTGCACCGACCTCGTCAAAACGGCTCAGCGTGCGAGATCTACCCAGGTTAAACCGGCCGTGAAGCGTGCCTTCGTGGGAGTCATCCACGGAGGAGAACATGAGGACGAGTCAGAATACGGTAGCGAGACCGTTGTCTATTCTGGCGACGAGTCCTCAACCGGGGAGACCGAATCATTGTACCAGTTGCAAGACGACCAGATTAGGGGCTGTTCCGATGGCGATAGTATTCCGGACCCCCCTGATCAGATCAGCCGGGTTGGAATATTCATGGCCGGCACGCAGGCGGCGAATCACTCCTCGACCGCAGCAGCAATGTTCTCCGGATCAGCAGCAGTAGCGGCAGCAGGGGCAGGAGGCCTTGTGCGCCCACCGGTTCAAGTTCTGTCTGACCTGTTTGATGCACTAGCTGTACTTATGGCAGAGGCCAATCCTGCGGATCAGGAGGCCCATGATGCGGAGGTTGCAAAGGTGAGAGAGCAGATCGTACAGGCCAAAGCCGACCTGGCAGCGGAGAAGGATAGGATGGCCGCAGAACGGGCCGCTTTGGACGCCCAGGCCTATAGGCTCATGCTCGACCAGAACGCATCACATGAGGTCTTGAAGCGGAAGCACAGATCACGCCTGCCGTTAGGGTTCGACCCTAGAAATCTCTTTCACACTCCGGAAGCTGGAACCAGTAATCCGCCGTGGCACCGGGAGGTAAACCGGGTCGAGGCACCAGGGCCAGGAGCGACGGTCCAACCCCGCCTGATGGAACCTCCTCGGCAGAATGTTGTGATTCCTCTGCCGGTCCAGACACCTCCGGGCCATTATTCTAATCCTATGGACAATCTTGTCGTAGCTGCTTCGCGATTAGAAGCTATCCCGATCGAAGGAGACTCTCCGCAAGCAATAGAGACGCGCCGGGTTAAGGAACTTCTCCGAACTGCTTTGATTCAGTAGGAGGCATATTCATACAGCCGCGATCGAATTCATTCCACACCTCGTCCAAGCTGGAGCTACAGCAGGCGCATGGATGAACCGGCCGTATCAAGCAATGCACGGAGCCGTGAAGTGGCCCGTGGAAAGTAGGTGGTGTTCGCGATGCTCAGGATGTAGTGGACCGGGCCCGGGCACGAAGGGAGGCCGACTTAGCAGCACAGAACGAAGCGGGTCAGCTTACACCGGTTCGTCCCACCACCTACGCCGGGCCAGGGGTCGCCTCTAGCTTGGGAGTGCCCTGTTTAGTCCCCGCTTTACGCAATGTACGCCTGCCCAAAGACTTCAAGGGTCCGCGCAAGGTGCCGAATTACACTGCTGATTTATCTCCAGAAGCGTGGGTAGAGAGTTATGAGATGGCTATGGAGATGCTGGATGTGGATGAGGCCGCGTGTGCAAAGTACTTCACCATGATGCTTGAAGGCACGGCCCGTACTTGGTTGAAGAGCCTGCCGCCTAATTCTATCAGTTCATGGGCCCAGTTGCGGACCCGGTTTATCCAGAATTTCAAAGATACGTGTAAGCAGCCTAAGTCCATAGTAGACTTGGCGGCTTGTGTTCAGGAGGACGGAGAGTCAACAACCCATTGGGTACGCCGCGTTTCGGAAATCTTGCACTCGTCTGACAGGATCAATGCTGACTCTGCGATCTTAACCCTGGAGGGCAACTGCCAGTTTAAGCCTCTAAAGTTGAAGTTGGGGCGTATGAAGCGGTTTTGTAACGACATGGGAACTCTCATGACCGCTTTAGTGAAGTATGCTGATTCTGATAGTACCAAGGATCCCGAGACTGACGATGACGAAGCAGGGAAGGGAAAGAAGAACAACAACTCCAAGGGGCATCAACACAAACCGGCGGGCCATGGGAATGGAGGCAAGCGTAAAGCGGATGGCAGCATGGACTTTGTGGCTAACACTAATGTGCAGGACAAGGGTCAGCGGCGCAGAGGTAAAGCGGCGAATCGTAGTGGAGTTCCGAATCCTAACCCGGATCGCTTAAACTATTTGTTGAATCAGCCTTGTCCAAAACATGGGACGAAGGAAGCGCCGGCTAACCACCTTTGGAAAGATTGTTACATTATGCAGGAATTTAAAAACTCTAATGCCTTTCGGTATGACCATGGGTCAGGTGGTGGCTCAGGATCCGGTTTCCATGGGCCGGGTCACGATGGAGCTTCCGGTTTAGGTTTCAATCAGGGCAGTCAAAAGAACCAGAATAATCAGAGCAGTCAAGGAGGTTACAATCAGCAGCAGCAGCAGACGGGTTATCAGAGCCATCCAAAACAGTTGAACAATGGGCAGTATCACGTTTTCACAACTAGCTTGGATAAGCGCGACCGGAAACTTCACAAGCGAGCGGTGAACTCTGTTGAACCGGTCGTACCACGTTACTTATGCTGGTTGGAACAGCCTATTGTGTGGAGCAGGGAGGATCACCCACCCCGGGTTGACAATCCGGGCCAGTTGGCGTTAGTGGTAGACCCTCAGGTGGGAGGTTATAAATTCTACAAGGTGCTCATGGATGGAGGGAGCAGTATTAACATCCTGTACTATGAGACATTCCGCCGCATGGGGCTCACAGACAAAAATCTCAGGCCGTCTAATACGGTGTTCCATGGTGTGGTGCCTGGCAAATCAGCATATCCTGTTGGTAAGATAGCCCTGGAGGTGGCTTTTGGGGACGAGCATGATTCCCGATCCGAAACACTAACCTTTGAGGTGGTGAAAATCCAGAGCCCGTATCATGCCTTATTTGGGCGGCCGGCTTATGCCAAATTCATGGCACGGCCTTGTTATACCTATTTGCAGCTCAAGATGCCGGGTCACAAAGGGACAATAACGGTTCATGGGAGCCGCAAGATTGCTTTGGAATGTGAGGAAGGTGATGCGGCCTATGCAGAGTCGGTTTGTGCCACGAAGGAGTTGAAATATTATAGGGACAATGTTGATCCGGCGGACATGACCCCTTTGAAGAAGCCGACTACGGAGCATGATTCAGATCTGAAGTTCAAATTAGCGGCTGAGACCAAGCTTGTTGACTTCGTGCCCGGCGATTCGTCCAAGAAGTTCACTGTCAGTGCCAACTTGGACCCTAAATAGGAAAGCGCGCTCATCGAGTTCATCCGTGAGAATCGGGACATTTTTGCATGGAAGCCTTCTGACATGCCAGGTGTACCGAGGGAACTCGCTGAGCACACTCTTAATATTGATCCCAAGTATAAACCGGTGAAGCAGTTTCTCCGCCGGTTTAACGAAGAAAGGCGCAAAGCTATTGGAGAAGAAGTGGCCAGGCTCCTAGCAGCTGGTTTTATCATTGAAGTGTTCCATCTAGAGTGGCTTACTAATCCGGTGCTGGTACTTAAGAAAAACGGCACTTGGCGTATGTGTGTGGATTACACGGATCTTAACAAAGCTTGTCCAGCGGATCCTTTTGCCCCCCCCCCCCCCCCGCATTGACCAGATTATTGATGCCACGGCGGGTTGTGAGCGTTTGAGTTTTTTGGATGCGTACTCTGGGTATCATCAGATCAAGATGGCGGTTAAGGACCAGGAGAAGACGGCGTTTATTACTCCCTTTGGAGCCTTCTGCTATGTATCTATGCCTTTTGGGCTCAAGAGCGCCCAAGCAACTTATCAACGGTGTGTACAGAACTGCCTGCATAAACAGATCGGCCGTAATGTGCACGCCTATGTGGATGATATTGTAGTCAAGTCAAGGCAGAAGGAGACACTGATTGATGATTTGAAGGAAACCTTCGACAACTTGCGGGTTTACAAGATGATGCTCAACCCGGCCAAATGTGTCTTTGGTGTTCCGGCAGGCAAGTTACTGGGCTTTCTTGTGTCCAACAGAGGAATTGAGGCTAATCCGGAGAAGATTACGACTATTACCTCCATGGCTAAACCGAAGTGTATCAACGATGTTCAGCGTTTGGCGGGTCGGATTGCCGCGCTGAGCCGGTTTATCAGCCGCCTCGGAGAGAAGGCCATCCCTTTATACCAGATGCTGAAAAAGACAGATCAATTCATCTGGAGTCTGGCTGCTGATGAAGCGTTGGAGGACTTGAAGCGGCAATTAGCCAATCTGCCCGTTCTCGCAGCTTCGATCGACAAGGAGCCGTTACTGCTATACATAGCGGCCAATGCTCCCGCAGTTAGCGTGGCTATTGTGGTAGAGCGCAATGAGGAAGGCAAGGAGTATCCGGTTCAGCGGCCGGTTTACTATATCAGCGAGGTGCTTATTGAATCCAAGCAACGGTATCCGCATTGGCAGAAGCTGGTATATGGAGTTTTTATGGCAAGCCGAAAGTTGAAGCAGTATTTCCATGGGCACCCCATCACAGTGGTCAGTTCAGCTCCCTTGGGTGATATCATACAGAACCGGGAGGCGACTGGCCGGATTGCCAAGTGGGCTATCGAACTTGGGCTGCACGGATTGAAATACGTACCTCGGACGACGGTGAAGTCTCAAGCACTTGTTGATTTCATCAATGATTGGACTGAGTTGCAAGCACCAGAGGAGAAGCCGGATCACACATATTGGACTATCCATTTTGATGGATCCAGGCAATTGGAGGGCTCGGGGGCTGGAGTCGTATTAACTTCCCCACGAGGTGATAAGTTTTGTTATGTTCTCCGCTTAATGTTCCCTTGTACTAATAATGCAGCTGAGTATGAAGCCTTGCTCCATGGTCTCCGGATGGCTAAAGAGATGAATCTAAGTCGGGTTAAGTGCTTCGGTGACTCGGACCTTGTGGCTCAACAGGTGTCTGGCACTTGGGATTCTAAAGACCCACTCATGGCTGCATATCGTCGTGAGGTGGATATTGTTGCAGGTCACTTCAAGGGTTATCAGGTGGATCATGTGGATCGTCGAAAAAATGAAGCGGCGGACGCTTTAAGCCGGTTGGGCTCTCAGCATAAACCGGTCCCGCCTAATGTCTTTCTTGATGTGTTGCACAATCCGTTGGTCCAGCTCCTGGGTGAAGCGGATTTGGCTATTCCTGATCCGGAGGCTCAATTGGTGGCAGCCCTGCATGTTATACTGGATTGGACAGTTCCTTATCTTGCGTACATGAACCGGAGAGAGTTGCCAGAGGATGAGACCCTAGCCAGGCAGATAGTCCGGCGATCCAAGTCTATGACCATTGTCAATGGCGAATTGCATCATTGCAGTGTATCAGGGGCGTTTCAGCGTTGCGTCTCTCCTGAGGAAGGCTGTGAAATTTTGCGCGAAATCCACGAAGGGGATTGTGGTCACCACGCTGGTTCAAAGTCTCTGGTGGCTAAGGCGTTTCGTCATGGGTTCTACTGGTTGACGGCTCATGCTGATGCGGAGGACTTGGTTAAACGGTGTGATGGCTGTCAGAAATTTTCATGGCATGCTCATGTGCCGACTCAAGAGTTGAGGATGATTCCAATTGCTTGGCCGTTTGCAACATGGGGGCTGGATATGGTCGGACCTTTTAAAAGGTCCAAGGATAAGAAAACCCACCTCTTGGTGGCAGTTGACAAATTTACCAAGTGGGTTGAAGCGGAGCCCGTTAGCAAGTGTGATGCAGCTACAACGGTGAAGTTCATTAAAAAGGTGATTTTCCGGTTTGGCTTTCCACACAGTATCATTACTGACAATGGTACCAATTTGTCCAAGGGCGATATGAAGGAATTCTGTGAGCGTGAGCACATCCGACTTGACGTATCGTCAGTGGCTCACCCCCAGTCCAATGGGCAAGCAGAACGAGCTAATCAAAAGATCTTGCGAGGCATCAAACCCTGGCTTATGGTTCCATTGCAAAGAACACCGGGTTGTTGGGTTGAAGAGCTACCGTCTGTATTATGGAGTATCAATACTACGCCCAACCGATCTACAGGATACACGCCGTTTTTCATGGTCTACAGAGCAGAGGCGGTTCTCCCTAGTGATATCCGGCATGATTCGCCTCGTGTGGCGGCTTATGTTCAAGCGGACAATGAGGCAGCACGGCAAGATGCTTTGGACCTATTGGATGAGAAGCGTGACATAGCGGCCGCCCGCTCGGCGATTTACCAATAGGATCTTCGTTGCTATCACAGTCGCCGGGTCAGAACCAGAGCTTTTCAAGAAGGAGATTTGGTGCTTCGACTCATCCAAGACCAGACGGATATGCACAAGTTATCCCCACCTTGGGAGGGACCTTTCCTGGTCAGCAAGAATCTGCACAACGGGTCGTACTATCTGATTGATATTCGAGAGCATAAAGACTCACGCACATCAGAAGAGGAGACCAACAGGCCGTGGAACATAGCTCATCTTCGGCCTTACTATACTTGAGCCATCGGCTCTATCTATGTATATATCATGACAGTGTATATATTATTGTTGATATAATAAAATCGGAGCCTCAGCTAAAGCGGGGTCTCTGTTCTTTCATATCATGTGTGGTTACATGGAGTTGTTCTGTCTTAAAGCGGCCTCCGGTTTACCCCTTGAAATTTGCTCTTCAAAAAAGCTTTGTGATATCACTTGGGGGCTTGGTCGTGTCCTAACCAATGCAACACCTCTTGATAGGCGAAAGCCACCAGATCACTTGGGGACATGGTCAAGTCTGAACCAGTCACGCCTCTTGATCGGCCTAAGGCCACAGAATCACTTGGGCGCTTGGTCGAACCCGAACCATTGCCATGCCTTTTGATCGGCATAAATGCCACGGTTTCATTTGGGGACCTGGCTGACTTGAACCATCGCCACACCTATTGGGGGCTTGGTCCTGTCCGACCATGGTAACACCATCTGATTAGCTCAGTAAAGCATGTTTTTGCAAACGGTTTTGTCATTGCCTTTGCTTCCATATTTCTTTTATGACTATTCTTCGATTTTTGTTGTGTTTTCTTTAAACTGACAACACTTTTTAACCGGTTCAGCTGACGGAATTCGGTTCATTTTTAATCTGGAGAAATGTGCCCGGTTTAACTTTCCTGTTAACATCATGGAGTAGCAGGGGGGGCTTACAATGACCCAACACGGTTTACATGGTAAGCCAGCATTTTAAAACACGGGAGTTGTTTTTTCCCCTTTGACGGTAATGATTTATAATACCTCCGTTTCAAGCCTGGCTAAGCCAACTTCATGCCCAACAATGGCAGGTATTTTCTATCGCATATTTGATTGTATGTCTTAAATACATTGATGATATATATGTAAAGGTCATAAACCGGTTGGCGGTATAACCACCATCGTAGTTCAAGATTTTATGCTTGCAGGAAATATAAATTAAGGATTTCAAGCAAAAGCATCAGCACTTATGCACGCAGGCATATTTAAAGCAAAAGTATTTGCTGTTCTATTACAAGGCAATGTGGTGCCCAAATAAGGTCATTGTTCTTTTGGCTGATCATAATAAAGCAGCTACTTAAACCGGCTTCCGGTTCACGACTGCTCACTGCCCCGGTCTGATGGTTGTGGGTCGTCCCGCGCCGCTTCAGCTTCCTCATCTCTACCCATTGGCTGGAAATCAACAGCGGTCCAGTCGATTCCCATTAAAGCTTGAAAGACAGCCTCTTCATGGATCAGAGAAGACGGTTCAATATCAGGAGCGTAAGTATGCTTACGGATTGGAGGAATCAGATTCTCCGCTTCGGGAATTTGTGCAGCCACTCGTTTGTTCTGATCATTGTACTGAGCTTGATAATGCGACAAGTCTGCCTCTTCAGCCAATTGACAAGCCAGAGGGTGCACTACATGGTTTATCGCCCTCAGATCATTTTCATTGAACTCTGAACCATCTTCCTTCAAACTGGGATAGCCTTGAGCTGCTTCAACAGGATCGAAATCCGGCACCCATACTTTTGCCCGGATCAAGGCATTAATGGCTCCGGTTCGAGCAGCAGATTTTTTCAGTTCTTCAATCCGAGCAGGAAGCATTGACAACCTCTTTAGAGTATCTTGAATTAAAGTGGGTGCCGGATTGTTATGAGATGCAGTGGTGATGATCCCCTGTGCTCCAGTATACAGCTGTTCAATTAAGGTGTAGGCAGCCTTTAACTTCTTCCGAACATCTGACCCTAAGTGACCAATGCGTGTACCTGCAACATTACAGGAAAGATCGCAAACCGGATCTATTATAAGAAGGCCAAAGTTATCAAAGAACCCAAAAGGAACTTACCAAAGATAGCAGCGGTCATGGCATGCACTTGCCGCTTTACGGCGGTCAGCTCATCTACCACCGGTTTAAGGGCAGCTTCAGCATTTTCAGCTCTTTTTATTAAAGCGGCCTTCTCAGTGGCCCAATCAGCCCACTCCTTCTTGAAGCCCTCCTTCAGCTGTTCCATGATGCTCAAAGAGCTGGTTAATTCTTCCCTTGCTTTGACAGTTTCGGCTTGTTGGGTTTTCAAAGTTTCCTGCAGATCAATAATCCGGTTCTCTTTGGTCCTCACTTCAGCCTGCATAAAGACAGTGTTTTGCTTTAAGCAAATGGTACAAGAATTAGAAGTACCAACCACATAACAAGTTATGCGCTTGATACTTGGGGGCTAATGCATATTTGATCTTCATCTATTACTAAATCACAAAGTCCCCAGCTCAATACAGGTATTCAACTTGGCACTTGGGGGCTAATCGCTATTTGATCAATTATGTTCTGATATTAGAATCTCTATTGGAGTCCCGGTTTAACTATACTAAGTTGAACCGGTCCTTGGGGGCTACAACGATGGATTTCAAAGTATTGAGGACTATATTAAAGTCCCGGTTTGAAGAAGGTTACAAACCGGCCCTTGGGGGCTAGGAGAATTAATAGAGTTGCAGTAATTAAAGAAAGAAGGAACACAAGGAAGTTACCTCAAGTTTTTCCTTCATCATCTTTACCAGACCAGCTTCATAATCACGACTAGTATATAGCCGGTTCAAGTAACCAGAATGAACGTCCTGGGCGTTCAGAGTAGCATACGTCGTCAGATCAACATCCCATTTGCCTTTGTTCATGACAGAAAACTCTTCTTTGGCAGTATGCTTAGCTAAAGCGACAGGATTCCCTGGTTCAAAGCGACCCACACCGGTAATTACAACGTCATCATCCTTGGACTCGCCGGTTTGCACTGGCGCTATCAGTTTATCGGCAGGTTTGGAAGGACTGCAGGATCTTTCAATCCGGATGGGGCTGGCAGTCTGGTCAACAGGGACTGAAGTATTAATAGGCCTGTTCTCGGTAATAGCATCATCTTGCAAAGGAGGATCATTGGGAACATCCTCATGAACGAACGCTTCAAAATCTGGTGCTTTATCCTGTTCAGGGGCAGCATCCTCCTCGGCCGCTTTATCCAGGCGGGCTTTCTTGCTCGGTTTAGGTTTAGCCCTGATAGAGAAACAAAGAGTCAAGGAACAACATAAGTTATAAAGCAATATACCAGAAGCATATGTTCAGCCTAGCTTACCCAAGAACTGTTTTCAGTGGTGGCAGCTGAGTGGCCGATGATTCACCAGAGGATGAATGAGAAGTAACCTGATAATCGGAGTCGGACGAATTAAGAGGTTGACGGATGAAACCCGCTTTAGGATGGAAATTAATAAGAAGGTTGGAGACCTCTGAGCGGCGTTTCCGAACCGGACTGTTCGGTAAATCGGCGGAGGTAACTACCTGGCCACTGTGCCGGGTTGTGCGGCAAGCTTCATGTTGCTGAGTCTTCATAAGAAATTTGGGATCCAAGTAAGAAAGAGGATGAGAAAATTAAACTTTCCGGTTTTCCTGGCGAAGTTTTGGCAAAGGCAAAGGATCTGAATCAGAAGAGAGGATAGTTACCTTGGCGACATCAGCATTACTGGCTTCAGCATCGTCCTGACAAGTATCATCATCAATAAGGCGTGTAAAAAGTAAGCCTAGTGAGTCGAGTTCTACCTCAAGGTCCGAGTTACCCACATCATCATCAGCAGCCGGATCAGATGAAGCGGTGGTCTTCCTTTTTTGGGCTGGCCTCTTGACAACTTTAGTCTTTGGCCGGGTTGATCTTTCCGTTTTCTCTGGTTTTTCTTGTGGAAGCTTCTTGCTCCAAAACGGATTATCACCCTGATTGGGCAGCAATTGATGTTATACAGAAATAGCAATAACAGGTTCAGTAAAAAAATACAAGCAAAATCTTATAGCTGGCGGTTTGTTGGTAGTATAGAAGGGGAGCAGGCCGGTTTGAGCGCAGAGGTGTTCCGGTTCGTTCAACATTTTCTTCACAGCCTCCGTGACTTCGTCATCTGAGAGCTGGATGTTAGTGTGTCGGAGTGGGTCATCGACGCTACCAGTATACTTGCACATTAAACCGGAGCGCCGGCTGAGAGGCAGTATGCTCCAGGATATCCAACAACGTGCGAGATCTATTCCTGTTAAACCGTTGGCCATGAAGGCTCGGAGCTTGGATAGTTGCGGAGCGTATTTACTTCTCTCCTTGGCACTTAACCTTTGTGGGAAGGGGTGTGTATTGCTGAGCCGCTCCGAACAAAAGCCAGGCAAAGGATTTTCATTATTAGGGGAGGTATCTTTGCAGTAGAACCATGTTGAATTCCACTCCTTGGGGTGACTGTGTAGTCTGGCGTGAGGATAAGTGATCTCTTTCCTTTTCTGAATTGCCATACCTCCCAGTTCGGTATTGGGACCATCAGTGAATTCTGTGCGGCGGTTTAGGTGGAAATAGTCTCTAAACAGTTCAACTGTGGGTTCCTCTTGAAGGTATACCTCACTGAGCACTTGGAAGTGACATATGTTGGTAACAGAATTGGGGCCAGTGTCTTGCGGGCGGAGTTGAAAATTGGCTAACACATCCCGGTAAAATTTAGAACCGGGTGGCTTGAAGCCCCGGGCTAAATGGTCTGCAAAGATCACAACCTCTCCCTCTTGAGGTGTGGGAGGACATTCATCACCAGGGACCCTCCAGTGGATAGTATCTTTGCTGTCTAAAGCGCCGATCAAGACTAAATTATCCAATTGAGTTTTTGTGATGCGAGAAGGAACCCAGTTACACTCATATACTTGTTTGGCCATGGTGAGATCTGCAAAAAATAAGTGATTCCGGTTCAAGAATGTGTTGGGTAAAAGAATGCGCTGGTATGAACAATGTTAAACCGGAGGCAGTGCAGTTAAACCGGATTTCTATGAGGTGGCATAGTATGGCTAAAGAATTCTGGCGGTTCAACAAGGGGACTAATGGTATATACCGGTTTACTAACTTTTCCTATATTAAGTTAAACCGCCTGATCTAAACATTGAAGGCAATTGAGGTTGTGTAAGTGCACAGAAACAGGTTTTCACATAATCTCTCTATAATAATGGATCTACAGCCACTTCAGAAAAAAGGAAAAAAATGTCTACAAGCTTGAAGCAGAACAGTATGGATTCAAGAAGCAGGAAGATTGATGAGATCTATGGATTTGAGTATGAATCTACAGACTGATGATAATCACAGCAGGGTTTCAAAGACCTATCCAGAATCTCTGTATGAGTATGAACAGTACGCAAGAACAGCTGCAGGAACATGAAACCCTAGAACAGATCTAGATCTATAAAGGTAGAGATCTTACCGGAGCTCAGGGAGATGCGTAAGGGCGCCGCGGTTCTCTGGTGTGGTCAGGGTGATGCAGCGGCCCAAGATAGTGCAGAGGTCGATGACGGTGGCGGAGCTTCGAGGTTGACGACGCGAGGAAGACGAAGAGAAAGACACGAAGGGGAGAAAAGGAAATGACCCTTCGGTCCTATTTATAAAGCAAAATACGTGTGTCAGGCACGCGAATCCAGGAGCAACAAATTTCAGAAGTGGAGCTGTTGCCTTGGTTATCGCAGATCTATTAATAAAAGAAGGCGTCATAAATGTTAACCTCATGGTGACGTCATACCGGTTTACAGCAACCAGAGATGATGACGACATGGCGGTTCACCAATTACCAGAAGATGTTGAAGACAAAGTTTTTTTTGTGAAGGATTGACATGAACCAGTTCAAATCAATCTGGGGCCTAATGTTGGGGATATTACTACTGGGCGTGAACCGGCCTATTGGGGCCGGGTTAACTTCATTAGTAGTATAAAGGTGATGAAGCCAAGTTGGCAGCTAAAGGCCCAAGGCCTGTAGTCGGTTTAGAACCTGTAGCCGTAAACCGGTTTGATATGTAAACTTGTATTGTAAGTTAGGAATAGAGAGAGACCAACCGGGATACGAGTATGAACCGGTGTGGGGACTCTATGGACCGACGGGCGTCACCCGTGTATATAAGGGGACGACCCGGTGGCGGTTCAAGGACAGACAACAACAACTCGAGGCCTAGGCGAAGCTTATTTGCTCCCTAGTCATGAAATCACATCAATCCCATCACAACTAGATGTAGGCTTTTACCTTCATTGAAGGGGCCGAACTAGTATAAACCCTTGTGTCTTGTGTCCGCTTTAACCCCTAGTTAACCCGTAGCGATGGCTCCATGACTAAGTCCTTTCACAAGGACATCTAGCGTGACAAAACCACGACAGGCTGCCTTGGGAATCCCCAAGCTTAGGCTCTTTCCGCTCCTTATTCCATAGTCCATAGAATCTTTACCCAAAACTCGAAAACTTCACAACACAAAACTCAACAGAAAACTCGTAAGCTTCGTTAGTATAGGAAAATAAATCACCACTTAGGTACTGTTATGAACTCATTCTAAATTCATATTGGTGCAATATATAGTGTATTACAACTTCTCTATGGTTCATACCCTCCGATATTACTCATAGATTCATCAAAATAAGCAAACAACACATAGAAAACAGAATCTGTCAAAAACAGAATAGTCTGTAGTAATCTGTATCATTCGAATACTTCTGTAACTCCAAAAATTCTGAAATAAATTGGTGGACGTGAGGAATTTGTCTATTAATCATATTCAAAAATAATCAACCTGAAATCACTCTCCAGTAAAAAATGGCAGCTAATCTCGTGAGCGCAAAAGTTTCTGTTTTTTACAGCAAGATTCCATAGACTTCACCCAAGTCTTCCCAAAGGTTCTACTTGGTACAAACACTAATTAAAACATAAAACCACATCTAAACAGAGGCTATATGAATTATTTATTACCAAACAGTAGAAAAAAAGCAAAGAACAAAAATAAAATTGGGTTGCCTCCCAACAAGCGCTAACGTTTAACGCCCCTAGCTAGGCATGATGATTTCAATGATGCTCACATAAAAGATAAAAATTGAAACATAAAGAGAGCATCATGAAGAATATGACTAGCACATTTAAGTCTAACCCATTT
Source organism: Triticum timopheevii (assembly GCA_963921465.1). Classification (NCBI taxonomy): domain Eukaryota; kingdom Viridiplantae; phylum Streptophyta; class Magnoliopsida; order Poales; family Poaceae; genus Triticum; species Triticum timopheevii. The sequence continues at coordinate 129,707,175 of OY997271.1, read as the reverse complement.
CCTATGCATAGGGATTTTTTTAGCAAACAACTTCTGGGAACAATAATCAATTAGCATAGGAAGGCAAAACAAGCATAACTTTAAAACTTTAAGCACATAGAGAGGGAACGTGATATTATTGCAATTCCTACAAGCATATGTCCTCCCTCATAATAATTTTCAGTAGCATCATGAATGAATTAAACAATATAACTATCACATAAAGCATTCTTTTCATGATCTACAAGCATAGAAATTTTATTACTCTCCACATAAGCAAAATTCTTCTTATTCGGAATAGTGGGAGTATCATAAGAGACTTGAATACTATAAATTGTTTCCACATTAAAAGAGTAATGTTTAGAAAAAGAGTAATCATAATCACGACAAGTTTTATAAATATAATCATCACTACTTTTTATAGCATAAGTGTCATCACAATAATCATCATAAATAGGAGGCATGCTATCATCATAATAAATTTGCTCATCAAAACTTGGGAGGCTAAAAATATCATCTTCATTAAACATAGCATCCCCAAGCTTGGGACAAACATTAATTGCAGCAAATATATTCTCAAACATGTCATTCTCATCAAACATAGCATCCCCAAGCTTGGGCCTTTTCATATCATAAGAATAATCACTCTCATCATTAATAGTATGGATAAGACCAATATTTTTTTTGATAGAAAGACTGTAAGGGAGGCTCCTAGAGTATAATTGGTGCAACAAACCCAAATTGCAAATACCATGGCTTGAACTTGGGTGGGTGGAAAGGCATCAGCCCCTTTCCACCACTAGGCTATGCCTTAGGATAGCACCAATATTATAGCAATTATCATCATCACAATGAGTAATAGGAGCAACATCATTTGGGAGGGATACCTTTTTACCTTTGCTTCTCCGTATTTTCTTTTTATTCTTCACATCATGTGTGGGGTTAACCCTCTTTTTGGAGCTCCTTATTAATGAGATTGGTTGAATAGAAGGCTCCTCCTCGTTACCTGATTCATCATAAGAAATAATAGGAGGATATTGGGAAGTCTCTTCCCTTTCATTAGTATTTTCTTCATCTTCTATTTGCTTTCTTTTCTTTATGTAATTGGCAATATAAGGATTTTTAATGCAATTCACCGCACAACACATAAAAATTTCTTCTAGATCAAAATCAAGAACTTTATCAAGGACAAATTCTGGCATATCTTTAGTTATACGTTTTATTTCTTCAAAACCAAAAGCAAACTAAGTCCATTATGATGTGCAAGGGAAATCAAGTCATCACAACTTTTGGACACGATAGGATCATGAAACAATTTGCATTAGGGATTTAAATGATCACGTTCATTGCAAAGTTCACAAGGATGGCAAAGAAATTTTAAATTTTCAGCACAAGCATCTAGCCTTTCTTGCAACCATTTAGTTTCTAAATACTTATGCCTCTTGCATAATCTATCTTCTCTATATGGTGTGTACTTGCAAACTCTATGCACTCCACAAAAATTGACATGCTTATAAGAGACATTGTCATCATGACTAGTGCAATCATCATTAGTACTATGGATATTCAAAGAGTTCATACTAACAACATTGCAATCATGCTCATCATTCAAAGATTTAGTGCCAAACATTCTAATGCATTCTTCTTCTAATAATTTGGAACAATTATTGGAATCCTTATTTTCATGAAAGAAATTAAAAAGATGAAGCATATGAGGCACCCTCAATTCCATTTTTTTGTAATTTTCTTTTATAGACTAAACTAGTGATAAAACAAGAAACTAAAAGATTTGATTGCAAGATCTAAAGATATACCTTCAAGCACTCACCTCCCCGGCAACGGCGCCAGAAAAGAGCTTGATGTCTACTACACAATCTTCTTCTTGTAGACGTTGTTGGGCCTCCAAGTGCAGAGGTTTGTAGGACAGTAGCAAATTTTCCTCAAGTGGATGACCTAAGGTTTATCAATCCGTGGGAGGCGTAGGATGAAGATGGTCTCTCTCAAGCAACCCTGCAACCAAATAACAAAGAGTCTCTCGAGTCCCCAACACAACCAATACAATGGTAAATTCTATAGGTGCACTAGTTAGGCGAAGAGATGGTGATACAAGTGCAATATGGATGGTAGATATAGGTTTTTGTAATCTGAAATTATAAAAACAGCAAGGTAACTAGTGGTAAAAGTGAGCGTAAACGGTATTGCAATGCTAAGAATCAAGGCCTAAGGCTCATACTTTCACTAGTGCAAGTTCTCTCAACAATAATAACATAACTGGATCATATAACTATCCCTCAACATGCAACAAAGAGTCACTCCAAAGTCAGTAATAACGGAGAACAAGAAGAGATTATTGTAGGGAATGAAACCACCTCAAAGTTATCCTTTCTGATTGATCTATTCAAGTGTCCGTAGTAAAATAACACGAAGCTATTCTTTCCGTTCGATCTATCATAGAGTTCGTACTAGAATAACACCTTAAGACACAAATCAACCAAAACCCTAATGTCACCTAGATACTCCAATGTCACCTAAAGTATCCGTGGGCATGCTTATACGATATGCATCACACAATCTCAGATTCATCTATTCAACCAACACAAATTACTTCAAAGAGTGCCCCAAAGTTTCTACCAAAGAGTCAAGACGAAAACGTGTGCCAACCCCTATGCATAAGTTCACAAGGTCACTAAACCCACAAGTTGATCACCAAAACGTACATCAAGTAGATCACGCGAATATCCCATTGTCACCACAGATAAGCACATGCAAGACATACATCAAGTGTTCTCAAATCCTTAAAGACTCAATCTGATAAGATAACTTCAAAGGGAAAACTCAATCCATTACAAGAGAGTAGACGGGGAGAAACATCATAAGATCCAACTATAATAGCAAAGCGCGTGATACATCAAGATTGTGCCGAATGAAGAACACGAGAGAGAGAGAGAGAGAGAGATCAAACACATAGCTACTGGTACATACCCTCAGTCCCGAGGGTGAACTACTCCCTTCTCATCATGGAGAGCGTCGGGATGATGAAGATGGCCACCAGTGAGGGATCCCCCCTCCGGCAGGGTGCCAGAACCGACTCCCGAGAGGTTTTTGGTGGCTACAGAGGCTTGCGGCGGCGGAACTCCCGATCTATTGTGCTCCCCGATGCTTTCAGGGTATATGAGTATATACAGGCGAAAGAAGTCAATCAGGGGAGCCACATGGAGCCCATGAGGGTGGGGGGTGTGCCCAGGGGGTAGGGCGCGCCCTGGACCCTCGTGGCCACCTCGTTGCTTCCCTGACGTCTACTCCAAGTCTCCTGGATTGCGTTTGTTCCAAAAACTATTCTCCCGAAGGTTTCATTCCATTTGGACTCCGTTTGATATTCCTTTTCTGCCACTGAAATAGGCAAAAAAAAAACAGTAATTTGGACTGGGCCTCCGGTTAATAGGTTAGTCCCAAAAATAATATAAAAGTGTATAATAAAGCCCATTAAACATCCAAAACAGATAATATAATAGCATGGAACAATAAAAAATTATAGATACTGTTGAGACGTATCATGGCGCCGCTTTTCGGGCGAGCCGCGACCTCCTCGACGATCCCATGCCATTTGGTGCATGCCATTTGGATGAGTGCCCAATGGTTCGCCATGGCCTTCGAGCCGCGCTTCATGTGGATGGTGGCAAAGTAGGGGTCGACCAACTTGCGCTCGTCGAACTCCGACTTGATGCGCTCCCAGTACGTGTCGGCACTCTGGTTCGTGCCGGTGATCGGGTCAAGGCAGATGGTTTTCCACGCTTCGGCGAGGCACTCGTCTTCTTTGGACGCACACTTGACGCACGGCTCACCGGTCCTGGCCGCCCGCTTCTTCTTTTTCCCTTTCCTCGCTGGAGCAGGCGCTGGCTCCTCATCCTCCTCCTCGTCCTCCTCCTTGCTATAGACGAGCTTGTCGTCCAGGTCACCGGTGAGGTCCATTATATCATCTTGGGCATTGAATCCAGGGGAGGCGGCGGCGGCTGAGCCACTCATGATGATGTCGTCCATGTCAGCTTCCGTCGTGTCAGGGTTGCCGAGATGTGACAACGAGGCTTGCGAGAAGTGCAGCGCGCCATGGCGCAGAGGCGACGTCGGGGAGGCTGCATAAGCCGACGGTGAGCAGGTGTACGGGGGGTACTGGACGCTGGCAAACGCTAGTGAGGGCGTGCACTGGGCAGGGTCACCATGCGAGAAGGTGATGTTCGGGTTGAACCCGCCGTGCACGTCGCTGTCGGTGTAGCCAGGCGAGGGGCGAGCACCCCCAGGGCTCTAGAGACCCGACGCTCTGCTGGCTCCAGGGGGCGTGCGGGCCGTGCCCACCGGGTGGATTCATCATCCCCGCGCGAGACACCTCCGCCTGCTCCGCCGCGCGAGACGCCTCTGCCTGCTCCCCCGCAGCTGCCTTGTCCCAGGCCTTCTTAGCGTTTAGCCTGTTTCGCCGGTCGGTGGTGACAGCCTCCTGGCGCTGAACCTCCGCCTTCCAGTCGGCGTTCGACATGCCCGTTGGTTTGGACGGCGGCGCCCTCAGCTTCCTCTGCTTCGGCTGGGTGGCATCGACATCGATAGCGGCGCGAGGGGCCGTGTACTTCTTCGGCGGCATGGTGGCCTGATGGAGGGGAGATAGAGGAGAATGGCGGGAGAAGAGGGGCAGAAGGGGGGAATGGAGGGAAACAGAGGAGGAAAGCGGGGGGGGGGGGGGGGGGGGGGGAGGGGGTGGGGGGGGGGGTGGTCAGCGGGAAAAAAGGCCTTCTCTCGCTGACAGAGCGGACCCACATGCCTTTTTGCTTCAGCCAGCGACCCTCGGGGGCTTGGGTTCGGCTCGGGTTCGCCCGCTGTTATTTCGGCCCAAACTGGCGATAAACAAGGCCCTGGGGGCGCGACTGGGCCAATTTTTCGGTGCCGGCACTAAAAAAAGAGCCCTGGGGCATGTTGGGGGCGCGAGTGGAGATGCTCTAACTAGTTTCTTACTCTTAAAGCATCACATAAATATTTCTTCCCCAAATACTCCTGGTCTTCGCCAATTGTAATGTAAAAAGCACCTGCAAGAACTTGTGAAGAAGGTCTATAGTTCTTCAAATTGAAGTGATTTTTGTTGCTTGGGAAATTAGAATGACCTAAACTGGATATGCTGGTGCAAAATGCATGAGATGAGATGCACTGGGCTAAAGATCTCATCACCGTTGCTTGTGAAAATAATATGGCGATTATGTGGCACCAAGTCGATCCATTATTTCACTATGAGTTGGGGGTGACAAGTAAATACCTTCTGTTGAAGCAAACTAAGTATTCTCTTGTATCTGAAGAGTGAATTGAAGAAAAGATCGACATTGAAGGCTAGGGTTGCAGAAACAACACTTCTACAGTTTTGTGCCAAAAAAATTTTGAGCGTAATTTTGTGCAAAAAACACTGGTTGACGGCTTAAAACGTTTTAAGCATGATTATGACAGGTGGGACCCTCATTTGCCGATGTGGCGTACCGTTTTGCGACGGACGGCGTTAGAATGGGTCTTTTTACAAAAAAACTCCTCCCCTCCCTACCAAAATCTCCTTCTGCTCCCTGAAAAAAGATCTAACTTCCCTGTCCTACCCGTTCCAGATCGGGATCGAGGTTTCCAGCACACCATCGCCCTTCCCTCCACCGACGTTATCACCACGGTGTACTGTCCTTGTGGCCGGGCCCAAGGTGCTTGCCGCCTCCTTCTTGCCGGGCACCCTCGTGGTCGTCCTGTCATCGTCGCGCGCATCGGGATGCACATCCTCTGCTTCCTACCTGCTGACGATGTAGATCCACACTGCCATGGCTACCGCGGATCCCTTGCACGGTGAGATAGACCCGTCGGTGAGATAAATCCTCCCTCCCATGGCAGACTTATTCCACGACAATAGGGTGGCGCGCACGCGCCCGCAGCACCCCGTGAGCATGTCCACCTCCAATGTGGCGCCGGGGGTGACGAGGAAGATCTCGCGACCCAACAATGTTAAGGTCGAGCGTGCCAGTGTGTGGAGCTGGAGTGTGTTGGCGTGGGCACCAGCAGCAGTTCCACCGCGTCGTCTGGGCCACATGCAGCAATAGCTCCACCGCACCAGCCCTGCGCCGACCGGGACACGAGAAGTAGCAGCTCCATGAGATGCTGTGAGAGATGACACGAGCAGCAGCAGCGCTGGCGTTTGGCCAGGCCGCAAGCAGCAGCAGCGGCGCTGGCGTTTGGCCAGGCCACGAGTAGCTTTGGGGCTGATTACTTTTTTGTTTTTGAATGAAGGTTGTCCCTACAAAACTACATGGACTTTTTTTTAAATCCCAAAAAATCCCTCATATAACAATGTCTAACTTGAACCGTTATGCCATGTTATAATCCATGGGACCCACCTGTCATAATCATGCTCAAAATGGTTTAAGTCATCAACTAGTGTTTTTTGCAAAAAAATAGGCTCGGAATTAATGGGTTTTGGCACAAAACTGTAAAAGTGTGGTTTCCGCAACCCTAGACTTCAATGTTGATGTTATCTGCAATTCACTCCATATCTGAATGAGCTCAGAGGTATTTTCCATGTTGTAGTACCCCCTACTATTGTATTTTATGTACATATTGTAAGTACTGAAGTACACAACCTAGAGTGTGGAAATATTTATATGCCCCTTGCAATGCTCAGCTATTGAAGTTTGACAAAGTTTATGATGTTGTGGAACTATTGAATTGTGATTTTTTATTCAATATGGAGAGTATGTACACGAGACGGGGGTCATGCATAAATAAGCAGGCTTGCTGAACAGAGTATGACAGTTCGGGACGAGTAATGCTAAGGTATTGGAGCGCACCGGTGATGCTGCGATAGAGGGTGGCATCATGAAAGGGTTCGTCGTTGGAAGATAGTTTGGCACCAGTGTCAACAGGAGTATGGGAAGGCTGATAGGCAAGCATACCAGCACGATAAAGAATATCAAGGTTGTTTTTGAGATAGTAAGACACTAGTGGAATCACAAGTAACGATGATGACCAAGAAGTGATGAAGATGACCGAGGTCAGTCATGGAGAACTCATACTGAAGAAGAGAAATAATATGAGCTAAGAACGAAGGGAAAGATGCAGTGAGGATGATATCATCAACTTATAGAAGTAAGCAGGCAGTCTGGTTATCAGAATGATGAATAAAAAGAGAGGAATCAGAGAGAGAAGGAACAAAGCCGATAGACTAAAGGTAGGTGGCGAAACATTGAAACCATGCACGAGGCGCTTGTTTTAAGCCGTGAAGAGATTTTTTTAAGGAGGCAAACATGATTGGGAAGAGAGGGATCCTCGAACCCAAGAGGATGATGACAATACACCATTTCATTGAGTGAGCTATGAAGGAAGGCATTTTGCACATCGAGCTGATGGATAGGCCAGTCGTAGGAGACAACAAGGCTTAGAAGGTGTGAATAGTACTTGGTTTGACGATGAAAGAAAGTTTCGTCATAGTCGATGCCATGCTATTGAGAAAACCCGCGACGGGCCTACCAAGCCTTGTAGCGGGATAGACTATCGTAGGAGTGAAATTCCTGATGAAAGACCCATTTGTCAGAAACTAAGTTGGGGTTGGAGGGATGAGGAATGAGTTTCCAAGTGTTATTCAGAACAAGAGCATGGTACTCTTTTTTCATGGCGCCAACCCAATGAGGATCAAGGAGAGCGGCTTTGTATGATTTTGGGACAGGGGAGATTGCAGGAGATGCAGTAAGATTAAGACGACATGTGGGAAGGCCAAAGACAGCTTTGGCACTGGTGCGCATAGTGTGGTCATTGGTTAGAAATGGGGACGGAAATGGCATGAGGCGATGGAGGACGTGGAGGCTGGGAAGGATATGAATCCGTGTAAGAAGAGGCAACCAATTGAGGGGTGGACGGAGGATGATGCTCAAGCGCGCCCTGCGCAACGGATGGAGCGGGTGCGATAGAAGTGGGTGTATTAGGAGATGTTGGATCGCATGGAGCGGGCGAGTAGGATGGGCGAACGACGTCCGGGTCTGCATGGCGTGCTACAGGAGGATGTGATGGGAAAAGAACACGTCCCGTAGGTGGTGTAGCAGGCGAGGCTGGTGATGTTATCTCTAGAGAATTATTGGTGAAAGAAAAGACATTCTCAACAAATGTGACGTGTTGAGAGACATGCACATGAGCTGAAGTCAAATCCAGGCCGCGGTAACCTTTATGCTCATCGGTATGGACAAGAAACACATATGGGAAAGAGAGTGGGGCGAGTTTCTGAGGAGATGTTGTATAAGCATTGGGAAAGTTAAACACAGGCAGCCAAAGACGCATAGCTCAAGGTAGTCTGGATGAGAAAGAAAAAGGGAACGGTATGGAGTGGTAGAAGGGTTGGCTTTGGAGGGACGTATGCTGAGAAGATATGTGGTAGTACGTAGTGCTTCGGCCCAAAATTGAGGTGGCATGGATGAGTGAATTAGCAGAGTAAGAATTATGCTATTGATGGTACGAAGAGAGCGTTCAGCTTTGCTGTTTTGAAGTGAGGTGTAAAGGCAAGAAATTCAAAGTAAAATTCCATGAGAAAGGATGGTGTGATTACATAAGTTGTCAAATTCACGTCCATTGTCACACTGAACGAAGCGTATAGGAAGAAGGAAGTGGGCGGACAAATATCATCGAAAATTACGGAAAATGGCATGCAGATTAGATTTGTTACGAAGGGCAAAAGTCCAAACAAAATAGGTAAAACCATTCAATATGACAAGATAATATTTAAAATCGGATACAACTGAGATAGGCAACATCCATATGTCGCAATGCAATAATTCAAAAGAAAAGGTGCTAGTGGAACTAGATGAACTAAAAGGAAGCCAAACATGTTTGCCTTGTTGACACGACTCACAATCGGAGGCACATGAGAATCTCGATTATTTTGTACGGAAAACTCGCTAAGGACCGAAGATAGAACATCACGATGAGGATGCCCGAGACGCTGGTGCTAGAGATCAACCGAAGCAGCCATGGGGTAGCACCGGCGGGAGTGGGAGCACCACGAAGAGTATAGAGGTCACCGGAGCTATTGAACCGAGCGATCTCGACCTTGGTTAGAAGGTCTTTCACAAACAAACCAAAGGGGTCAAATTCCAAAGAAAAATGATTGTCAACAGTAAATTGCCGAACTGATATTAGATTTTGAACGAGTCGGGTGCAACAAGAACATAGCTAAGGGCTAGAGTGCGGTTAATGGTAGGAATACATGTGTGACCAATGCATGAAATAGGGACAGCGGAGCCATCCCAATGATGATGGAGGAGTAAGACAGGGGAGAGGAACAAGATGACATCATATTACTCGAAGCGGACATATGACAAGAAGCACCAAAATCAAAGACCAAATCATTACCTGAGTCTCCATGGGCAGCAAAGTTATTCATGGCCGAAAGAGACGCAGCTTGATCCCAGCTCAGTGTAGAGGAAGATACCAATAATGATGCAATGTTTGGTGCGTAGATCGAGGGAGCAGTCGATGGAGCGGCCTGGTATAACAGTGTAGGATAGGCACCATACAGAGTGTACGGCAGATAGCTAGGAGGAGACACGTACAGTGTAGCATGGTAGGCCTGTGAAGGAGGATGCGGGCCGAGTAGTCCTGGGGCGCTAGTGTGCGGACGCATGCCCGGCATCCAAGCGCCGGAGTAGGCTGGCGGTGGTGGCATTGAAGACGATGATGACGTCCATGGCATTGGCCGGGCTTGAACATGTACGGTCCATGGATCATGTGGTGGCCGCCAGGTCGGTGGAGCCATCAGAGCAGAGGCGACTATGGATGGGGTGCCATCGGCGGAGCGGGCACACCGGTAGGAGTTGAGGTAGATCGACTCGACGAAGGCCAGTACACCGGAATCTTCCCACTATAATTTGGGCTTGAACGCCGGCCAGACGAAGGCTACATGTTTGGTGATGGACCGGAAGGCGCGGTCGAAGTAGGAGACCGATACGTCTCTGACGTATCTACTTTTCCTAATGCTTTTGCTCTTAATTTGGACTCTAATTTGCATGATTTGAATGAAACTAACCCGGACTGGCACTGTTTTTAGCAGAACTACCATGGTGTTTTTTTGTGCAGAAATAAAAGTTCTCGGAATGGAACAAAACTTTTTGGAGAATTGTTTTACAATAAAATAAAAATATTGGAGCCAAGAACCACTGGAGGGGGACCCCTGGGTGAGCACAAGACACCAGGGTGCACCCCCCCTCCAGGCGCGCCCTGGTGGGTTGTGCCCACCTCGTGGCCCCACTGACCCTAATTCTGACACTATAAAATCCTATTTTCGGAGAAAAAATCAAGGAGGAAGTTTCATCGCGTTTCACGATACGAAGTCGCCGCCGCCTCCTGTTCTTCATTGGGAGGCCAGATCTGGAGCCTGTTTGGGGCTTGGGAGAGGGGAATATTTGGTCTTCGTCATCACCAACCCTCCTTCATCACCAATTCTATGATGCTCCCCACCGGGAGTGAGTAATTTCTTCGTAGGCTCCCTTGTTGGTGAGGAGTTGGATGAGATTCATCATGTAATCGAGTTATTTTTGTTAGGACTTGATCCCTAGTATCCACTATGTTCTGAGATTGATGTTGTTATGACTTTGCCATGCTTAATGCTTGTCACTTTGGGCACGGGTGCCATGATTTCAGATCTGAACCTTTTATGTTTTCACCATTATATCTATGTTCAAGATCCGATCTTGCAAGTCATATTCACCTATTATGTGTTATGATCCGTAAACCCCAGTTTGACAGTTATTGGGATACTTTCTGGTGATGACCATAGTTTGAGGAGTTCATGTATTCACTATGTGTTATTGCTTTGTTCCGGTTCTCTATTAAAAGGAGGCCTTAATATCCCTTAGTTTCCTTATGGACCCCGCTGCCACGGGAGGGTAGGATAAAAGATGTCATACAAGTTCTTTCCATAAGCACGTATGACTATTTACGGAATACATGCCTACATTATATTTATGCATTGGAGCTAGTATTGCATCGCCCTAGGTTATGACTGTTATATGATGAATATCATCCAACGAATTCACTGATCCAATGCCTACGAATTTTGTACATATTGTTCTTGCTAAGTTACTACTGCTGCTGTTACTATTACACTTGCAACAAAATCATTGCTATCACTGTTACCATTACTATTGCTGTTAGTGTTGGGGAACATAGTAATTTAAAAAAAATTCCTACGCACACGCAAGATCATGGTGATGCATAGCAACACGAGGGGAGAGTGTTGTCCACGTACCCTCATAGACCGAAAGAGGAAGTGTTAGAACAACGCGGTTGATGTAGTCGTACGTCTTCACGATCCAACCGATCCAAGTACCGAACGTACGACACCTCCAAGTTCAGCACATGTTCATCTCGATGACGATCCCCGGACTCCGATCCAGTAGGGTGTCGGGGATGAGTTCCGTCAGCACGACGGCGTGGTGACGGTGATGATGTTCTACCGACACAGGGCTTTGCCTAAGCACCGCTACGATATGACCGAGGTGGAATATGGTGGAGGGGGGCACCGCACACGGCTAAGGAACGATCACGAAGATCAACTTGTGTGTCATGGGGTGCCCCCCTCCTTCGTATATAAAGGGGGGAGGAGAAGGGGGCCGGCCAAGGGGGTGGCGCGCCCTAGTAGGGGGAAACCTACTCCAAGTAGGTTTGCCCCTCCCTTTCCTATTCCAAGAAGGAGGGGGAAGGAAGGAGTGGGATAGGGGAAAGGCAAGGGGGGCGCCCCCCCTTCCTTGTCCTATTCGGACTCAAGGGGAGGGGGCACGCCTCTTGCTCTGGCCGGCCCCTCTCTCTCTCCATTAGGGCCCAACAAGGCCCATTAGTTCCCGGGGGGGAGGGGGGTTCCGTTAACCCCCGGTACTCCGATATATATCCGATAAACCATGGAACTATTCCGGTGTCCGAATATAGTCGTCCAATATATCAATCTTTATGTCTCGATCATTTCGAGACTCCTCGTCATGTCCGTGATCACATCCGGGACTGCGAACAACCTTTGGTACATCAAAAACTATAAACTCATATTATAACTGTCATCGTAACATTAAGCGTGTGGACCCTACGGGTTCAAGAACTATGTAGACATGACCTATAACTGTTTCCGGTCAATAACCAATAGCGGAACCTGGATGCTCATATTGTCTCCTACATATTCTACGAAGATCTTTACCGGTCAAACCGCATAACAACATACGTTGTTCCCTTTGTCATCGGTATGTTACTTGCCCGAGATTCGATCATCGGTATCTCAATACCTAGTTCAATCTCGTTGCTGGCAAGTCTCTTCACTCGTTATGTAATGCATCATTCCGTAACTAACTCATTATCTACATTGCTTGCAAGGCTTATAGTGATGTGCATTACCGAGAGGGCCCAGAGATACCTCTCCGACAATCGGAGTGACAAATCCTAATCTCGAAACACGTCAACTCAACAAGTACCTTTGGAGACACCTGTAGAGCACCTTTATAATCACCCAGTTACGTTGTGATGTTTGGTAGCACATAAAGTGTTCCTCTGGTAAACGGGAGTTACATAATCTCATAGTCATAGGAACATGTATAAGTCATGAAGAAAGCAATAGCAACATACTAAACGATCAAGTGCTAAGCTAACTGAATGGGTCAGGTCAATCACATCATTCTCCCAATGATGTGATCCCATTAATCAAATGACAACTCATGTCTATGGTTTGGAAACTTAACCATCTTTGATTTACGAGCTAGTCAAGTAGAGGCATACTAGTGACACTATGTTTGTCTATGTATTCACACATGTATTATGTTTCCAGGTAATACAATTCTAGCATGAATAATAAGCATTTATCATGATATGAGGAAATAAATAATAACTTTATTATTGCCTCTAGGGCATATTTCCTTCAGTCTCCCACTTGCACTAGAGTCAATAATCTAGATTACATAGTAATGATTCTAACACCCATGGAGTCTTGGTGCTGATCATGTTTTGCTTGTGGAAGAGGCTTAGTCAACGGGTCTGCAACATTCAGATCCGTATGTATCTTGCAAATCTCTATGTCTCCCACCTGGACTTGGTCCCGGATGGAATTGAAGCGTCACTTGATGTGCTTGGTCCTCTTGTGAAATCTGGATTCCTTTGCCAAGGCAATTGCACCAGTATTGTCACAGAAGATCTTCATTGGTCCCGATGCACTAGGTATGACACCTAGATCTGAAATGAACTCCTTCATCCAGACTCCTTCATTTGCTGCTTCCGAAGCAGCTATGTACTCCGCTTCACATGTAGATCCCGCTATGACGCTTTGTTTAGAACTGCACCAACTTACAGCTCCACCGTTTAATAAAAACACGTATCCGGTTTGCGAGATAGAATCGTCCAGATCAGTGTCAAAGCTTGCATTGACGTAACCATTTACGACTAGCTCTTTGTCACCTCCATAAACGAGAAACATATCCTTAGTCCTTTTCAGGTATTTCAGGATGTTCTTGACCGCTGTCCAGTGATCCACTCCTGGATTACTTTGGTACCTCCCTGCTAAACTAATAGCAAGGCACACATCAGGTCTGGTACACAGCATTACATACTTGATAGAGCCTATGGCTGAAGCATAGGGAACTCCTTTCATTTTCTCTCTATCTTCTGCAGTGGTCGGGAATTGAGTCTGACTCAACTTCACACCTTGTAATACAGGCAAGAATCCTTTCTTTGCCTGATCCATTTTGAACTTTTTCAAAACTTTATCAAGGTATGTGTCTTGATAACCCACAAGTATAGGGGATCGCAACAGTTTTAGATAAGTAAGAGTGTCGAACCCAACAAGGAGCTAAAGGTAGAACAAATATTCCCTCAAGTTCTATCTACCACCGATACAACTCTACGCACGCTTGACGTTTACTTTACCTAGAACAAGTATAAAACTAGAAGTACTTTGTAGGTGTTTTTGGGTAAGCTTGCAAGAAACTAAAGAGCACGAAAATAAAACTAGGGGCTGTTTAGATAAAGACACAACTGAAGTAAATATAGCGAGTGTGTAAAAGTGGGGGTAGGAGTGGTGGAATTGTCCCTAGGCAACTGACTATGTTACTAGACCGGTAATCACTATTGCAATTCTATTTGAGGGAGAGGCATAAGTTAACATACTTTCTCTACTTGGATCATATGCACTTATGATTGGAACTCTAGCAAGCATCCGCAACTACTAAAGATTCATTAAGGTAAAACCCAACCATAGCATTAAAGTATCAAGTCCCCTTTATCCCATACGTAAACAACCTACTTACTCGGGTTTGTTTTTCCGTCACTCACGCAACCCACTATAAGCAAATCATAAACATATTGCAAACCCTACAACGGGAATCCCTCACGCTTGCGCGACACGGAGGGCACAATAGGACAACACCAATAAAATATGCAACTCAAACCAATCATAGCAATTCATCAATCACTGATAGGACAATAGAAATCTACTCAGACATCATAGGATGGCAACACATCATTGGATAATAATATGAAGCATAAAGCACCATGTTCAAGTAGAGGGTACAACAGGTTGCGGAAGAGTGGACCGCTGTATATAGAGGGGAGAAGGTGATGGATATGTTGGTGAAGATGGCGGAGGTGTTGGTGAAGATCGCGGTGATGATGATGGCCCCCGGCGGCGTTTCGGCGCCACCGGAAGCAAGGGGGAGAGAGCCCCCCTTCTTATTCTTCTTCCTTGACCTCCTCCCTAGATGGGAGGAGGGTTTCCCCTCTGGTCCTTGGCTCCCATGGCTTGGGAGGGGCGAGAGCCCCTCCGAGATTGGATCTATCTCTCTGTTTCTGCGTTCTCTGCGTTGGCAGATTCTACCCCTTCACCGTTTCCTTTATATCTGGAGATCCGTAACTCGATTGGGGTGAATCTTTCGCTCAGATCTTCCTTGTAAAATTAGCTTTCTTGCGCCAGAAGGAGAGCATCAACCGCCTTACGGGTGGACCACGAGGGTCAGGGGCGCGCTTGGGGGGTAGGGTGCGCCCCCCTACCTCGTGACCACCCTGGACACCGTTTCGCGTTGATTTTACTTCCAGAAAATCATAAATATTCCAAAAAAATCTCCGTCCGTTTTTATCCCGTTTGGACTCCGTTTGATATTGGGTTTCTGCGAAACAAAAAACATGCAACAGACAGGAACTGGCACTGGACACTTGATCAATATGTTAGTCCCAAAAATAGTATAAAAAGTTGCCAAAAAGTATATGGAAGTGAATAATATTGGCATGGAACAATAAAAAATTATAGATACGACGGAGACGTATCAACATCCCCAAGCTTAATTCCTGCTCATCCTCGAGTAGGTAAATGATAAAAAGAAATAATTTTTGATGTGGAATGCTACCTAGCATAATCTTGATCATATGTCTAATCATGGCATGAATATTAAGACACGAGTGATTCAAAGCAATAGTCTATCATTTGACATAAAAACAATAATACTTAGAGCGTACCAATAAAGCAATCATGTCTTTTCGAAACAACACGGCCAAAGAAAGTTATCCCCACAAAATCATATAGTCTGGCTGTTGCTCTATCTTCATCACACAAAGTATTTAGTCATGCACAACCCCGATGACAAGCCAATAAATTGTTTCATACTTTAATAATCTCAACCTTTTTCAACTTTCACGCAGTACATGAGCGTGAGCCATGGATATAGCACTATAGGTGGAATAGAATATGATGGTGGAGGTTATGTGGAGAAGACAAAAAGGGAGAAAGTCTCACGTCAACTAGGCGTATCAACGGGCTATGGAGATGCCCATCAATAGATATCGATGTGAGTGAGTAGGGATTGCCATGCAACGGATGCACTAGAGCTATAAGTGTATGAAAGCTCAAACTGAAAACTAAGTGGGTGTGCATCCAACTTGCTTGCTCATGAAGACCTCGGGCATTTGAGGAAGCCCATCATCGGAATATACAAGCCAAGTTCTATAATGAAAATTCCCACTAGTATATGAATGTGAAAGCATAGAAGGCTCTCTCTATGAAGAACATGGTGCTACTCTGAAGCACAAGTGTGGTAAAAGGATAGTAACATTGCCCCTTCTCTCTTTTTCTCTCATTTTTTTATTTTTTTATTTTTTTTATTTTTTGGTGGGCTTCTTTAGCCTCTTTTATTTTTCATAAAGTTTGGAGTCTCATCCCGACTTGTGGGGGAATCATAGTCTCCATCATCCTTTCCTCACTAGGGCAATGCTCTAATAATGATGATCATCACACTTTTATTTACTTACAACTCAATATCTAGAACAAAGATATGACTCTATATGAATGCCTCCGGCGGTGTACCGGGATGTGCAATGATCTAGCATAGCAATGACATCAAAAACATCATGCTAGCTATCTTAGGATCATGCAAAGCAATATGACAATGAATGCTCAAGTCATGAATATGATGATGATGGAAGTTGCATGGCAATATATCTCGGAATGGCTATAGAAATGCCATGATAGGTAGGTATGGTGGCTGTTTTGAGCAAGATATAATGAGGCTTATGTGTGATAGAGTGTATCGTATCACGGGGTTTGGATGCACCGGCGAAGTTTGCACCAATTCTCGAGGTGAGAAAGGGCAATGCACGGTACCGAAGAGGCTAGCAATGATGGAAGGGTGAAAGTGCGTATAATCCATGGACTCACATTAATCATAAAGAACTCATATACTTATTGCAAAAATCTACAAGCCATTGAAAACAAAGTATTACGCGCATGCTCCTAGGGGGATAGATTGGTTGGAAAAGACCATCGCTCATCCCCGACTACCACTCATAAGGAAGACAATCAAAGAAACACCCCATGCTTCAAATTTGTCACACAACGGTTACCATACGTGCATGCTATGGGACTTGCAAACCTCAACACAAGTGTCTCTACAATCCACAACCACCCACTAGCATAACTCTAATATCACCATCTTTATATCGCAAAACTATTGCAAGGAATCAAACATATCATATTCAGCGATCTACAAGTTTTATGTAGGATTTTATAACTAACCATGTGAATGACCAATTCCTGTCATCTCTCTAAATAGATATAAGTGAAGCAAGAGAGTTTAATTATTTCTACAAAAGATATGCCCACGCTCTAACAAGTATAAGTGAAGCAAAAGAGCATTCTACAAATGGCGGTTGTCTATATGAAGAGAAACAGGCAATCCAGACTTCAAATGATATAAGTGAAGCACATGAAGCATTCTATAAAGCCACACTCAAAAGATTTAAGTGAAGTACAATGAGCATTCTATAAATAAATCAAGGACTATCTCATACCAGCATGGATCATAAAAGAAAAGTGAAAACTAAATGCAAAAGACGCGCCAAGACTTGCACATAATGCACGAACGAAACGAATTCGAAAACAGACCGATACTTGTTGAAGAAAGAGGGGATGCCTCCCCAGCATCCCCAAGCTTAGAAGCTTGAGTCTCCTTGAATATTCACTTGGGGTGCCTCGGGCATCCCCAAGCTTGAGCTCTTGCCTCTCTTCCTTCTTCTCACATTGAAACACCCTCGATTATACACTACATCCACACAAAACTTCAACAGAAAACTCGGTAAGATCCGTTAGTATAATAAAGTAAATCACCACTCTAAGTACTATTGCAAAACAATTCATATTTTGTTTTTGCATTGTGTCTACTATAATATAACTTCTCCATGGCTTATTCCACTGATATAAATTGATAGATTCATCAAAACAAGCAAACTATGCATCAAAAACAGAATCTGTCAAAAATAGAACAGTTTGTAGCAATCTGAACATCCACCATAGTTCTGGTACCCCAAAAATTCTACCAAAATTAGAAAAAATAAACAAGTTGTATAGACAGTGCAAAAGGAATCATAACCAATTGACGTTCCAGTTAAAAATGTAAAACCGCGCACTACAGCCAAAGTTTCTGTCCTGCACCGTACAAACCAACAAGCATTGTAAACATCCTAAAGGCAAACCTTGGCACATTATTTTTATAATACAATGGAATTGTACAAGGGGATAATTATTTTTGATGAAAAGTTTCTGTAATCAAGATTCACAAAGTTGTCGTGAGCATGAACAAAGTCCAAGGCTAGCTCCCACTTCAACAATGCTTGTCTTTCTCACTTTCACTTTCCTTTTTGAAAATTTTTCAGGTTCCCCTATTTATTTTTTTGTTTTTAAACTATATGAAAGCACTCAACAGAAATAAATGACTCTCTAAAACATCCGGGTTGTCTCCCTGGCAGCGCTTTCTTTAAAGCAATTAAGCTAGGCATTTAGTGCTCAAGTAATGAATCCACCCGGATCCCAAGGTATATCAAAGCCAATTTTAATTAACAATGATTTATAATGTAGTAGTGAGCAAAAAGTAACATATATCATGCAACAACAAAGTCTAACTCCCTTCCTATGCATCGACATGTCATAAAAGAACAATTCATGCACACCAAGTAAAGGCCAATGCATAGTATACGCAGTTTCTTGCAATTTTATCAGATTGGAAACATAGAGAGGTGGAGATATAGTTCCTCTCTCATAATAATTGCAAGTAGGAGCAGCAAGCACATGCATATTACATTCATCAAAATCATCATGTGTAACATTAAAATGCAACCCATCAATATAATCCTTAATAAGCACAAACTTCTCCGATATAGTGTAGTCGGGAGAATTCAAAAAGATAATAGGACTATCATGCGTGGGTGCAATAGCAACAATTTCACGTTTAACATAAGGAACTATAGCAAGTTCATCTCCATAAGCATAATTCATATTGGCATCTTGGCCATAAGCATAGCAAGCATCATCAAAAAGGGACATTTCAAGAGAATCAACAGGATCATAACAATCATCATAGCAATCATCATGGCAATCATCATAGCAACCATCCTTCGGTAAGCACGAAGGGGAATTAAATAATGTATGAGTTGGAGGGTTACTCTCATTAGAAGGTGGGCACGGGTAGCTAATCCGCTCCTCCTCCTTTTGTTCTTCGCTCTCCTCATCATCTTTTTCATCCAATGAGCTCACAGTTTCATCAATTTCTTCTTCCATAGATTCCTGCAAAATATTAGTCTCTTCTTGGACAGCGGAGACTTTCTTAATAAGTGCATCAATTTCATAATTGTATTTATAATTCTCATAGCAATATTTGAGGATAGCTAAATTTTCAGATCTATTAACAGCATCATCATAATCCTCAAACTCTTTACACATAGCTTCAATTTCATAAGCACCCATAAAAGCAACAAATTCTTCTATTTGTTCCACATCATAGTAATCATATATACCATTAGCATAAGAAGCTAAGGTTTTATTATCATTAAATTTGCATGAAAAGGGAAGGTGTGGAGCATTCATCCTAGAGCAACAAGTATAATCATATTCCACGCATAGTTTCCAAGCATACCACTTCAATATATGAATTTGATCCCATAATAGTTTCCCTTTTTGTGTCAAGCAATAATCCCTAAAGTATTCACGTTGATCCAACGTTACTCCCATTACATTATTTAATGGGGTTTTCTCAGGATTATCAAAGTAGTATATAATATCTCTTGCATAATGAGAATCGAGGGTTTTAGGAGTTACCCCATCCTCATGAGTAGCAAGTATAACTAATTTTTTTGGTATTTTGCATTCCATATTGATACGTCTCCAACGTATCTATAATTTTTGATTGCTCCATGCTACTTTATCTACTGTTTTGGACTATATTGGGCTTTATTTTCCACTTCTATATTATTTTTGGGACTAACCTATTAACCGGAGGCCAAGCCCAGAATTGTTGTTTTTTGCCTAATTCAGTGTTTCGAGGAAACGGAATATCAAACGGAGTCCAAATGGAATGAAACCTTCGGGAACGTGATTTTCTCACAGAACGTGATCCAGGAGACTTGGACCCTACCCCAAGAAGCTTCGAGGAGGTCACGAGGGTGGAGGGCGCGCCCCTGGGTGCGCCCCCTACCTCGTGGGCCCCTGGAGCTCCACCGACGTACTCCTTCCTCCTATATATACCTACGTATCCCCGTATGATCAGAACAGGAGCCAAAAACCTAATTCCACCGCAGCAACCTTCTGTATCCACGAGATCCCATCTTGGGGCCTGTTCCGGAGCTTCGTCGGAGGGGGAATCCACCATGGAGGGCTTCTACATCATCACCATAGCCCCTTTGATGAAGTGTGAGTAGTTTACTTCAGACCTTCGGGTCCATAGCTAGTAGCTAGATGGCTTCTTCTCTCTTTTTGGATCTCAATACAATGTTCTCCCCCTCTCTCGTGGAGATCTATTCGATGTAATCTTCTTTTTGCGGTGTGTTTGTTGAGACCGATGAATTGTGGGTTTATGATCCAACTTATCTGTGGAAAATATTTGAATCTTCTCTAAATTCTTTTATGTATGATTGAGTTATCTTTGCAAGTCTCTTCGAATTATCCATTTGGTTTGGCCAACTAGATTGGTAGTTCTTGCAATGGGAGAAGTGCATGGCTTTGGGTTCAATCTTGCGGTGTCCTTACTCAGTGACAGAAAGAGTTGCAAGGCACGTATTGTATTGTTGCCATCGAGGATAACAAGATGGGGTATTTATCATATTGCATGAATTTATTCCTCTACATCATGTCATTTTGCTTAAGGCGTTACTCTGTTTTTAACTTAATACTCTACATGCATGCTGGATAGCGGTCGATGAGTGGAGTAATAGTAGTAGATGCAGAATCGTTTTGATCTACTTGTCACGGACGTGATGCCTATATACATGATCATTGCCTAGATATACTCATAACTATGCTCAATTCTATCAATTGCTCAACAGTAATTTGTTCACCCACCGTAGAATACTTATGCTCTTGAGAGAAGCCACTAGTGAAACCTATGGCCCCCGGGTCTATTCTCATCATATCAATCTCCATCACTTTATTTACTTGCTTTGTTTTTACTTTGCCTTTACTTTTTACTTTGCATCTTTATACCAAAAATACCAAAAATATTATCTCTATCAGATCTCACTCTCGTAAGTGACCGTGAAGGGATTGACAACTCCTAAGCGTTGGTTGCGAGTTGCTATTGTTTTGTGAAGGTACGAGGGACTTGCGCGTGACCTCCTACTGGATTGATACCTTGGTTCTCAAAAACTGAGGGAAATACTTACGGTACTGTGCTGCATCACCCCCTCCTCTTCGGGGAAAACCAATGCAAGATCGAGACGTAGCAAGAAGGATTTTTGGCGCCGTTGCCGGGGAGGCTTACGCAAAAGTCAACATACCAAGTACCCATCACAATCCCTATCTCTCGCATTACATTATTTGCCATTTGCCTCTCGTTTTCCTCTCCCCCACTTCACCCTTTCCGTTTTATTCGCCCTCTCTTTCCCAATCTCCTCTTCTTTTTCCTTTTGCCTTTTGTTTGCTCATGTGTTAGTTTGCTTGCGTGTCGTCATGACTAGTTCCTTATCCGCTCTTATGTCTCCTGAGTTTGAAGTTCTTCACTTCAAGCAAAGGCAAGGAGAAAACTTAAAAGATGCTTGGTATAGGATGATGGAATCTTATCGTAAGTGCACCCTAGAGGTGAACTTTAGAATTCTTTTTTGCAATTTTTATGTTGGGTTAAACATGACGCATAGACAACTCTTGGATTGCATGGCCAAGGGAAATTTCATTAATATTGATCCCGGTATTGCGCATGAGATTATAGAGGGAATAGTGGGAACACCACCCCAAAAGGGAGGATCTCATCCTACCCAGGGAGAAACCCAAGTGTTTGAGAAAATTTGCGAAGTAACAATGATTTTACAAAAGTCTCTTGAGCCTCTTAAAAATATTAGCGGAAATCTTAACCGTATGAATACGTTGATTACTCTTTGCAATAAACAGTTGGATTCTTTAGATCTAGAAATTTCCAAGTATGACGGGAAGAGGGAAGAACCCCCTGGATTCGAGCATGACTCCGCTAAAAAATTGAAAACTAAAGATGGCAATACCTAGATCTATCCTTGCTTTTATGCCTAGCTAGGGACGTTAAACGATAGCGCTTGTTGGGAGGCAACCCAATTTTATTTTGTGTTTTTTGTTTTTGGTTCTGTTTAGGAATAAATAATCCATCTACCTTCTGTTTGTATGTGGTTTTATGTTTTAATTAGTGTTTGTGCCAAGTAAGACCTATAGGATAACCTACGATGATAGTTGATTTGATTCTGCTGAAAAACAGAAACCTTAGCGCTCACGAGATTAGCTGCCATTTTTTACTGGAGAGTGATTTTGTGTTGATTCCTTTTTCTTCTGATGAATAAATAAATTGTACAGGACTTCCTGTTTTGGTAGAATTTTTAGAGTTACAGAAGTTTGCGTTAGTTACAGATTACTACAGACTGTTCTGTTTTTGACAGATTCTGTTTTTCGTGTGTTGTTTGCTTATTTTGATGAATCTATGGCTAGTAAATTAGTTTATAAACCATAGAGAAGTTGGAATACAGTAGGTTTAATAACAATATAAATAAAGAATGATTTCATTACAGTACCTTGAAGTAGTGTTTTGTTTTCTTTCTCTAACAGAGCTCACGAGATTTCTGTTGAGTTTTGTGTTGTGAAGTTTTCAAGTTTTGGGTGAATTCTTTTGATGGATTATGGAACAAGGAGTGGCAAGAGCCTAAGCTTGGGGATGCCCATGGCACCCCCAAGATAATCCAAGGACACCAAAAAGTCAAAGCTTGGGGATGCCCCGGAAGGCATCCCCTCTTTCGTCCACTTCCATCGGTAATTTACATGGAGCTTTATTTTTATTCACCAACATGATATGTGTTTTGCTTGGAGCGTCTTGTATTATTTGCGTCTTTGCTTGTTAGTTTACCACAATCATCCTTGCTGTACACACCTTTTGAGAGAGCCATACATTATTTGTAATTTGTTAGAATACTCTATGTGCTTCACTTATATCTTTTGAGCTTGATAGTTTTGCTCTATGTGCTTCACTTATATCTTTTGAGCGTGATAATTTTTTTTCGCTCTAGTGCTTCACTTAGATCTTTTAGAGCACGGTGGTGGATTTGTTTTAAAGAAACTTGATCTCTCATGCTTCACTTAGATTATTTTGAGAGTCGCTAATAGCATGGTAATTTGCTTAATGTTAATATACTTGGTGTTCAAGATATGTGAAACTTTATTTTTGAGTGAATTAAATTAAGTTTGATGCTTGATAATTGTTTTGAGATATGGAGGTTATAATATCAAAGTCGTGCTAATTGAATAGTTGTGAAATTGGGAAATACTTGTGTTGAAGTTAGCAAGTCCCATAGCATGCACGTATGGTTAAAGTTGTGTAACAAATTTGAAACATGAAGTGTACCTGGCTTGTGCATCCTTATGAGTGGCGGTCGGGGACGAGCGATGGTATTTTCCTACCAATCTATCCCCCTAGGAGCATGCGCATAGAAATTGATTTTTGATGACTTCTAAATTTTTGCAATAAGTATATGAGTTCTTTTGACTAATGTTGAGTCCATGGATTATACACACTTTTACCTTTCCGCCATTGCTAGCCTCTTCGGTACCGCGCATTGCCTTTCTCACATTGAGAGTTGGTGCAAACTTCGCCGGTGCATCCAAACCCCGTGATATGATACGCTCTTTCACACATAAACCTCCTTATATCTTCCTCAAAACAGCCACCATACCTACCTATTATGGCATTTCCATAGCCATTCCGAGATATATTGCCATGCAACTTTCCACCGTTCCGTTCATCATGACATACTTTACTTTTGTCATATTGCCATTGCATGATCATGTAGTTGACATCGTATTTGTGGCAAAGCCACCATGCATTATTTTTCATACATGTCACTCTTGATTCATTGCACCATCCCGGTACACCGCCGGAGGCATTCATATAGAGTCATATCTTTGTTATAGATATCGAGTTGTAATATCGAGTTGTAAGAAAAATAAAAGTGTGATGATCATCATTATTAGAGCATTGCCCTAGTGAGGAAAAGGATGATGGAGACTATGATTCCCCCACAAGTCGTGATGAGACTCCGGACGAAAAAAAGGGAGAAAGGCCAATAAAAAAAGAGAAGGCCCAAAAAGATGAGAGAAAAAGAGAGAAGGGGCAATGTTACTATCCTTTTACCACACTCGTGCTTCAAAATAGCACCTTGTTCTTCATGTAGTAAGTCTCATATATTTGTGCTTCAAAGTAGCACCATGTTTTTCATATAGTGAGTCTCATAAATTGTCTTGTTTATACTAGTGGGAATTTTTCATTATAGAACTTGGCTTGTATATTCCAATGATGGGCTTCCTCAAAATGCCCTAGGTCTTCGTGAGCAAGCGAGTTGGATGCACACCCACTAGTTTTCTTTTGTTGAGCATTCATAGCTCTAGTGCATCCGTTGCATGGCAATCCCTACTCCTCATGTTGACATCAATTGATGGGCATCTCCATAGCCCGTTGATTATCCTCGTCAATATGAGACTTTCTCCTTTTTTGTCTTCTCCACACAATCCCCATCATCATATTCTATTCCACCCATAGTGCTATATCCATGGCTCGCGCTCATGTATTGCGTGAAGGTTGAAAGAGTTTGAGATTATTTGAGTATGAAACAATTGCTTGGCTTGTCATCGGGGGTATAGAAGTTGGGAACATCTTTGTGTGACGAAAATGAAGCATAGCCTAACTATATGATTTTGTAGGGATGAACTTTCTTTGGCCATGCTATTTTGAGATGACATAATTGTTTGATTAGTATGCTTGAAGTATTATTATTTTTATGACAATATGAACTTTTATCTTGAATCTTTCGGATCTGAATATTCATACCATGATTAAGAAGATTTACATTGAAATTATGCCAAAGTATCACTCCGCATCAAAAATTCTTTTCTTTATCATTTACCTACTCGAGGACGAGTAGGAATTAAGCTTGGGGATGCCTGATACGTCTCCAACGTATCTATAATTTTTGATTGCTCCATGCTACTTTATCTACTGTTTTGGACTATATTGGGCTTTATTTTCCACTTTTATATTATTTTTGGGACTAACCTATTAACCGGAGGCCCATCCCAGAATTGCTGTTTTTTTTGCCTATTTCAGTGTTTCGAGGAAACGGAATATCAAACGGAGTCCAAACGGAATGAAACCTTCGGGAACGTGATTTTCTCACCGAACGTGATCCAGGAGACTTGGACCCTACTCCAAGAAGCTTCCGAGGAGGTCACGAGGGTGGAGGGGGCACCCCCCTGGGCGCGCCCCCCTACCTCGTGGGCCCTAGGAGCTCCACCGACGTACTCCTTCCTCCTATATATACCTACGTATCCCCGTATGATCAGAACAGGAGCCAAAAACCTAATTCCACTGCCGCAACCTTCTGTATCCACGAGATCCCATCTTGGGGCCTGTTCCGGAGCTCCGCCGGAGGGGGCATCCACCACGGAGGGCTTCTACATCATCACCATAGCCCCTCCGATGATGTGTGAGTAGTTTACTTCAGACCTTCGGGTCTATAGCTAGTAGCTAGATGGCTTCTTCTCTCTTTTTGGATCTCCATACAATGTTCTCCCCCTCTCTCATGGAGATCTATTCGATGTAATCTTCTTTTTGCGGTGTGCTTGTTGAGACCGATGAATTGTGGGCTTATGATCCAACTTATCTATGGAAAATATTTGAATCTTCTCTGAATTCTTTTATGTATGATCGAGTTATCTTTGCAAGTATCTTCGAATTATCCGTTTGGTTTGGCCAACTAGATTGGTAGTTCTTGCAATGGGAGAAGTGCATGGCTTTGGGTTCAATCTTGCGGTGTCCTTACTCAGTGACAGAAAAAGTTGCAAGGCACGTATTGTATTGTTGCCATCGAGGATAACAAGATGGGGTATTTATCATATTGCATGAATTTATTCCTCTACATCATGTCATTTTGCTTAAGGCGTTACTCTGTTTTTAACTTAATACTCTACATGCATGCTGGATAGCGGTCGATGAGTGGAGTAATAGTAGTAGATGCAGAATCGTTTCGATCTACTTGTCACGGACGTGATGCCTATATACATGATCATTGCCTAGATATACTCATAACTATGCTCAATTCTATCAATTGCTCAACAGTAATTTGTTCACCCATCGTGGAATACTTATGCTCTTGAGAGAAGCCACTAGTGAAACCTATGGCCCCCGGGTCTATTCTCATCATATCAATCTCCATCACTTTATTTACTTGCTTTGTTTTTACTTTGCCTTTACTTTTTACTTTGCATCTTTATACCAAAAATACCAAAAATATTATCTCTATCAGATCTCACTCTCGTAAGTGACCGTGAAGGGATTGACAACCCCTAAGCGTTGGTTGCGAGTTGCTATCGTTTTGTGCAGGTACGAGGGACTTGCGCATGACCTCCTACTGGATTGATACCTTGGTTCTCAAAAACTGAGGGAAATACTTACGCTACTGTGCTGCATCACCCCCTCCTCTTCGGGGAAAACCAACACAAGCTCGAGACGTAGCAAGAAGGATTTCTGGCGCCATTGCCGGGGAGGCTTACGCAAAATTCAACATACCAAGTACCCATCACAATCCCTATCTCTCGCATTACATTATTTGCCATTTGCCTCTCGTTTTCCTCTCCCCCACTTCACCCTTTCCGTTTTATTCGCCCTCTCTTTCCCAATCTCCTCTTCTTTTTTCCTTTTGCCTTTTGTTTGCTCGTGTGTTAGTTTGCTTGCATGTCATCATAGCAATTCATCAATCACCGATAGGGCAATAGAAATCTACTCAGACATCATAGGATGGCAACACATCATTGGATAATAATATGAAGCATAAAGCACCATGTTCAAGTAGAGGGTACAGCGGGTTGCGGAAGAGTGGACCGCTGTATATAGAGGGGGGAAGGTGATGGATATGTTGGTGAAGATGGCGGAGGTGTTGGTGAAGATCGCGGTGATGATGATGGCCCCCGGCGGCGTTTCGGCGCCATCGGAAGCAAGGGGGAGAGAGCCCCCCTTCTTCTTCTTCTTCCTTGACCTCCTCCCTAGATGGGAGGAGGGTTTCCCCTCTGGTCCTTGGCTCCCATGGCTTGGGAGGGGCGAGAGCCCCTCCGAGATTGGATCTATCTCTCTGTTTCTGCGTTCTCTGCGTTGGCAGATTCTACCCCTTCACCGTTTCCTTTATATCTGGAGATCCGTAACTCCGATTGGGGTGAATCTTTCGCTCAGATCTTCCTTGTAAAATTAGCTTTCTTGTGCCAGAAGGAGTGCATCAACCGCCTTACGGGTGGACCACGAGGGTCAGGGGCGCGCCTGGGGGGTAGGGCGCGCCCCCTACCTCGTGACCACCCTGGACACCGTTTCGCGTTGATTTTACTTCCAGAAAATCATAAATATTCCAAAAAAAATCTCCGTCCGTTTTTATCCCGTTTGGACTCTGTTTAATATTGGGTTTCTGCGAAACAAAAAACATGCAATAGACAGGAACTGGCACTGGGCACTTGATCAATATGTTAGTCCCAAAAATAGTATAAAAAGTTGCCAAAAAGTATATGGAAGTGAATAATATTGGCATGAAACAATAAAAAATTATAGATACGACGGAGACGTATCGTTGTGCTTTGTGAAAGTCCAATCAAGCGTCTTGATCTATCTCTATAGATCTTGATGCCCAATATGTAAGCAGCTTCACCGAGGTCTTTCATCGAAAAACTTTTATTCAAGTATCCCTTTATGCTATCCAGAAATTCTATATCATTTCCAATTAACAATATGTCATCTACATATAATATCAGAAATGCTACAGAGCTCCCACTCACTTTCTTGTAAATACAGGCTTCTCCAAAAGTCTGTATAAAACCATATGCTTTGATCGCACTATCAAAGCGTTTATTCCAACTCCGAGATGCTTGCACCAGTCCATAGATGGATCGCTGGAGCTTGCACAGTTTGTCAGCACTTTTTGGATCGACAAAACCTTCCGGCTGCATCATATACAACTCTTCTTCCAGAAATCCATTCAGGAATGCAGTTTTGACATCCATTTGTCAAATTTCATAATCATAAAATGCGGCAATTGCTAACATGATTCGGACAGACTTAAGCATCGCTACGGGTGAGAAAGTCTCATCGTAGTCAACCCCTTGAACTTGTCAAAAACCTTTTGCAACAAGTCGAGCTTTGTAGGTAGTAACATTACCATCAACGTCAGTCTTCTTCTTAAAAATCCATTTATTCTCGATGGCTTGCTGTCGGGCAAGTCAACCAAAGTCCACACTTTGTTCTCATACATGGATTCCATCTCAGATTTCATGGCTTCAAGCCATTTTGCGGATTCTGGGCTCATCATCGCTTCCTCATAGTTCGTAGGCTCGCCATGGTCAAGTAACATGACCTCCAAAATAGGATTACCGTACCACTCTGGTGCGGATCTTACTCTGGTTGACCTACAAGGTTCTGTAGTAACTTGTTCTGAAGTTTCATGATCATCATCATTAGCTTCCTCACTTATTGGTGTAGTTGTCACAGGAACCGGTTTCTGTGATGAACTATTTTCCAATAAAGGAGCAGGTACAGTTACCTCATCAAGTTCTACTTTCCTACCACTCACTTCTTTCGAGAGAAACTCCTTCTCTAGAAAGGATCCATTCTTTGCAACAAATGTCTTGCCTTCGGATCTGTGATAGAAGGTGTACCCAACAGTTTCCTTTGGGTATCCTATGAAGACACATATCTCCAATTTGGGTTTGAGCTTATCAGGTTGAAGCTTTTTCACATAAGCATCGCAGCCCCAAACTTTAAGAAACGACAACTTTGGTTTCTTGCCAAACCATAGTTCATAAGGCGTCGTCTCAATGGATTTTGATGGTGCCCTATTTAACGTGAATGCGGCTGTCTCTAAAGCATAACCCCAAAACGATTGCGGTAAATCGGTAAGAGACATCATAGATCGCACCATATCTAGTAAAGTACGATTACGACGTTCAGACACACCGTTACGCTGTGGTGTTCTGGGTGGCGTGAGTTGCGAAACTATTCCACATTGCTTCAAATGTAAACCAAACTCGTAACTCAAATATTCTCCTCCATGATCAGATCGTCGAAATTTTATTTTCTTGTTACGATGATTTTCAACTTCACTCTGAAATTCTTTGAACTTTTCAAATGTTTCAGACATATGTTTCATTAAGTAGATATACCCATATCTGCTCAAATCATCTGTGAAGGTGAGAAAATAACAATGTCCACCACGAGCCTCAACATTCATTGGACCACATACATCAGTATGTATGATTTGCAACAAATCAGTTGCTCTCTCCATAGTATCGGAGAACGGTGTTTTAGTCATCTTGCCCATGAGGCATGGTTCACAAGTACCAAGTGATTCATAATCAAGTGATTCCAAAAGTCCATCATTATGGAGTTTCTTCATGTGCTTTACACCAATATGACCTAAACGGCAGTGCCACAAATAAGTTGCACTAACATTATCAACTCTACATCTTTTGGCTTCAACATTATGAATATGTGTATCACTACTATCAAGATTTATCAAAAATAGACCACTCTTTAAAGGTGCATGACCATAAAAGATATTACTCATATAAATAGAACAACCATTATTCTCAGATTTAAATGAATAACCGTCTCGCATCAAACAAGATCCAGATATAATGTTCATGCTCAATGCTGGCACCAAATAACAATTATTTAGGTCTAAAACTAATCCCGAAGGTAGATGTAGAGGTAGCGTGCCGACGGCGTTCACATCGACTTTGGAACCATTTCCCACGCGCATCGTCACCTCGTCCTTATCCAGTGTCCGCTTAATCTGTAGTCCCTGTTTCGAGTTGCAAATATTAGCAACAGAACCAGTATCAAATACCCAGGTGCTACTGCGAGCTCTGGTAAGGTACACATCAATAACATGTATATCACATATACCTTTGTTCAGCTTGTTATCCTTCTTATCCGCCAAATACTTGGGGCAGTTCCGCTTCCAGTGACCAGTCTGCTTGCAGTAGAAGCACTCAGTCTCAGGCTTAGGTCCAGACTTGGGTTTCTTCTCCTGAGCAGCAAATTGTTTGCTATTCTTCTTGAAGTTCCCCTTCTTTTTCCCTTTGCCCTTTTTCTTGAAATTGGTGGTCTTATTGACAATCAACACTTGATGCTCCTTCTTGATTTCTACCTCCGCAGCTTTTAGCATTGCGAAGAGATCAGGAATTGTCTTTTCCATCCCTTGCATATTATAGTTCATCACGAAGCTCTTGTAGCTTGGTGGCAGTGATTGAAGAATTCTGTCAATGACACTATCATCTGGAAGATTAACTCCCAGTTGAATCAAGTGATTGTTATACCCAGACATTCTGAGTATATGCTCACTGACAGAACTATTCTCCTCCATCTTGCAGCTACAGAACTTATTAGAGACTTCATATCTCTCAATCCGGGCATTTTCTTGAAATATTAACTTCAACTCCTGTAACATCTCATATGCTCCATGACGTTCAAAATGTCGTTGAAGTCCCGGTTCTAAGCCGTAAAGTATGGCACACTGAACTATCGAGTAGTCATCAGCTTTGCTCTGCCAGACGTTCACAACATCTGGTGTTGCTCCTGCAGCAGGTTTGGCACCCAGCGGTGCTTCCAGGACGTAATTCTTCTGTGCAGCAATGAGGATAATCCTCAAGTTACGGACCCAGTCCGTGTAATTGCTACCATCATCTTTCAACTTTGCTTTATCAAGGTACGCATTAAAATTCAACGGAACAACAGCACGAGCCATCTATCTACAACAAACATAGACAAGCAAAATACTATCAGGTACTAAGTTCATGATAAATTTAAGTTCAATTAATCATATTACTTAAGAACTCCCACTTAGATAGACATCTCTCTAATCATCTAAGTGATCACGTGATCCAAATCAACTAAACCATAACTGATCATCACGTGAAATGGAGTAGTTTTCAATGGTGAACATCACTATATTGATCATATCTACTATATGATTCACGCTCGACCTTTCGGTCTCAGTGTTCTGAGGACATATCTGCATATGCTAGGCTCGTCAAGTTTAACCTGAGTATTCTGCATGTGCAAAACTGGCTTGCACCCGTTGTAGATGGACGTAGAGCTTATCACACCCGATCATCACGTGGTGTCTGGGAACGACGAACTTTGGCAATGGTGCATACTTAGGGAGAACACTTTTTATCTTGAAATTTAGTGAGAGATCATCTTATAATGCTACCGTCAATCAAAGCAAGATAAGATGCATAAAAGATAAACATCACATGCAATCAATATAAGTGATATGATATGGCCATCATCATCTTGTGCTTGTGATCTCCATCTCTGAAGCACCGTCATGATCACCATCGTCACCGGCGCGACACCTTGATCTCCATCGTAGCATCATTGTCGTCTCGCCAACTATTGCTTCTATGACTATCACTACCGCTTAGTGATAAAGTAAAGCAATTACAGGGCGATTGCATTTCATACAATAAAGTGACAACCATATGGCTCATGCCAGTTGCCGATAACTCGGTTACAAAACATGATCATCTCATACAATAAAATATAGCATCACGTTTTGACCATATCACATCACAACATGCCCTGCAAAAACAACTTAGACGTCATCTACTTTGTTGTTGCAAGTTTTACGTGGCTGCTACGAGCTTAGCAAGAACCGTTCTTACCTACGCATCAAAACCACAATGATAGTTCGTCAAGTTAGTGCTGTTTTAACCTTCGCAAGGACCGGGCGTAGCCTCACTCGGTTCAACTAAAGTTGGAGAAATAGACACCCGCTAGTCACCTGTGTGCAAAGCAAGGCGGTAAAACCAGTCTCGCGTAAGCGTACGCGTAATGTCGGTCCGGGCCGCTTCATCCAACAATACCGCTGAACCAAAGTATGACATGCTGGTAAGCAGTATGACTTGTATCACCCACAACTCGCTTGTGTTCTACTCGTGCATATAACATCAACGCATAAAACCTAGGCTCGGATGCCACTGTTGGGGAACGTAGTAATTTCAAAAAAATTCCTACGCACACGCAAGATCATGGTGATGCATAGCAACGAGAGGGGAGAGTATTGTCCACGTACCCTCGTTGACCGAAAGCGGAAGCGTTAGAACAATGCGGTTGATGTAGTCGTACGTCTTCACGATCCAACCGATCCAAGTACCAAACGTACGGCACCTTCGAGTTCAGCACACGTTTAGCTCGATGACGATCCCCGGACTTCGATCCAGCAGGGTGTCGGGGATGAGTTCCATCAGCACGACGGCGTGGTGACGGTGATGATGTTCTATCGACGCAGGGCTTTTCCTAAGCACCGCTACGATATGACCGAGGTGGAATATGGTGGAGGGGGGCATCGCACACAGCTAAGGAACGATCACGAAGATCAACTTGTGTGTCATGTGGTGCCCCCCTCCTCCGTATATAAAGGGGAGGAGGAGGAGGGGGCCGGCCAAGGGGGTGGCGCGCCCTAGGAGGGGGAAACCTACTCCAAGTAGGTTTGCCCCTCCCTTTCCTAGTCCAAGAAGGAGGGGGAAGGAAGGAGTGGGAGAGGGGAAAGGCAAGGGGGGCGCCCCCCTTCCTTGTCCTATTCGGACTCAAGGGGAGGGGGCGCGCCTCTTGCCCTGGCCGGCCCCTCTCTCTCTCCACTAGGGCCCAACAAGGCCCATTAGTTCCTGGGGGGGGGGGGTTCTGGTAACCCCCGGTACTTCGATATATATCCGATAAACGCCGAAACTATTTCGGTGTCCAAATATAGTCGTCCAATATATCAATCTTTATGTCTCGACCATTTCAAGACTCCTCGTCATGTCCGTGATCACATCCGGGACTCCGAACAACCTTCGGTATATCAAAAACTATAAACTCATATTATAACTGTCATCGTAACGTTAAGCGTGCGGACCCTACGGGTTCGAGAACTATGTAGACATGACCTAGAACTATTTCCGGTCAATAACCAATAGCGGAACCTGGATGCTCATATTGGCTCCTACATATTCTACGAAGATGTTTATCGGTCAAACCGCATAACATCATACGTTGTTCCCTTTGTCATTGGTATTTTACTTGCCCGAGATTCGATCGTCGGTATCTCAATACCTAGTTCAATCTCGTTGCTGGCAAGTCTCTTTACTCGTTATGTAATGCATCATTCCGTAACTAACTCATTAGCTACATTGCTTGCAAGGCTTATAGTGATGTGCATTACCGAGAGGGCCCAGAGATACCTCTCCGACAATCAGAGTGACAAATCCTAATCTCGAAATATGTCAACTCAACAAGTACCTTTGGAGACACCTGTAGAGCACCTTTATAATCACCCAGTTACGTTGTGATGTTTGGTAGCACACAAAGTGTTCCTTCGGTAAACGGGAGTTACATAATCTCATAGTCATAGGAACTTGTATAAGTCATGAAGAAAGCAATAGCAACATACTAAACAATCAAGTGCTAAGCTAACTGAATGGGTCAGGTCAATCACATCATTCTCCCAATGATGTGATCCCATTAATCAAATGACAAGTCATGTCTATGGTTTGGAAACTTAACCATCTTTGATTTACGAGCTATTCAAGTTGAGGCATACTAGTGACACTATGTTTGTCTATGTATTCACACATGTATTATGTTTCTGGGTAATACAATTCTAGCATGAATAATAAACATTTATCATGATATGAGGAAATAAATAATAACTTTATTATTGCCTCTAGGGCATATTTCCTTCAGTTAGCACTACTATCAATACTATCGTATTACTGTGCTACTGATCACTTTGCTGCAGATATTTAACTTCTAATACTTACAAATATTCTTTGGCTCCCATTGTCCCGAATCTATAAATTTGGGTTGAATACTCTAACCTCAAAAACTGTCGCAATCCCCTATACTTGTGGGTTGTTAGAGATGCCGGTGGACGAGCAGCAGCATGAAACACCTGAGGACGAGAATCCTTGCGAGCTAAAGTTCCCGCGGAGAGTTGCAACATAGACCGCACCTCAGCGAAGGTCGGAGGAGTCTGCATCATCTGGATGAAGGAGGCCTACTTGTCGAAGTTTTCTTTAAGGCCGACGACAATGATGTTGGTGAGCTGCAAGTCACTGACGTTGTCACTGAGTTCACGAAGCTCGTCGTTGATCGCTTTGATGCATTAGAAGAAGAGCTTGGCTAGAGCATTGCTTTGAACCATGTTGCGGAGCTCGGTGTGGAGGGTGTTCTTCTTGGCATCGCAGCTGCTCTGAAAAATCTAGCATGGAGCAACCCAGATGTTGGCAGCAATGGCACCCTCGTGGTAGAGCATGTTGAAGTTTTCAATGGAGATCCGAGTATAGAACCGCTGAACGATGGCAAGATCATCCTTGACCATTGGGGATCATCGGAACGAGGAACACCATTGTTAGCCACATGAGAATGGAGTGCATCGGCTAAGATGGACATCGAAAATATGTCACAAGTGATAATAGTTGTAGGGGCTAACATCAGCCATGGTGTTGGCAAGAGACATTGGAGCAGCTATGAAGGTTGAGGTTCAAAACAATGGTGGTGGAGGAGTTTTGCACTCTGGCGGCTTGTTGGGCGAAGTAGCCTAGAGCAGTGGCAGCAGCGGTGTTTGTAGACGAGCCATGCCCTAGGAATGATAATCTGATATTACCATGTAAGTTTGGAATAATCTCAACATGTGATAAATGGATGTGGGGGTACAGGTTTATATAGTAGGGATAATTATCCGTTTTCCCTCAGTTGTGTCCATGTACTCAGTTTTGCCCTCAGTTGCGAACTGTGCTCAGTTTTGCCCCTAGTCCATGTGCGCACCAACTAGTTCCATGAGTATTGCCATCTCCGTCAGGTCAACATATTTGACTCGGCCCTTACAGGTGGGACCAGGCGGTAGCCGGAGACGCGCTACATGATCAGACCGTTGCTGGCCGCCGCTTGTGGGACCCAGTAGAGAGCTGTTGCTCCCGCGGCTCGTGAGATCCAGTAGTGAACCATTGCTGGCCACGAGTGTGCGATAAAAGCGGTGGCAGAACGCGCCCCCGGAGCTCGTAGCGGTGAGCAGCAATCAACCGAGCGGGGGACGGGGTTGGATGCGAACACGCATAGAGGTGGGTGGCGACCCCTGTTGGTAGCTAGGAGCCGGGCGCGGGCGACCGAGAGGGTGGCATCGATACCCCTTCATCTCTGGGCGGTGGGAAGATTGCTGTGAAGGGCGTGGCCGTCTTCTAAAACTATAGGGGTCATGTGCGTAGGCGCTGAGATTCCCTTTGGCTCCGGGCGGTCGCGAATCAAGCTCAATGTCTTCTTCTAGCTCCCGCGCCACCTTGCGGATCCAGATTCCGGCGCACGTGGAGATGTCGATCTTCCTCTGTCCGCAGTGCCGAGCGGACGTTGATTGGAGGGTTTCACACACACCGAAGAACTATAATCGTCTGTTTTACGTGTGCAATTAAAAGGGGGTGTTGGAGGGATTAACCACAGGTAGCCTCATGGGCACCCCATAGCGTTTCAAGGCATCAGGGCTATTAATGCCCCTCACACCTTTCGGACGTACGGCTGGCTCCTTGGGCCGGCTGGTCCAGGAGGCCGGCTGCTAGAAGGCGGCGTGCCCTCAGAATGCGGCCTCAAGGGAGCCGACACCTAGCAGGCGGCCCCACATCCCCTCAAAGTTTGCACCCATTTACTACGACGAGACAGGGCGTGGCTACAGGACCTCCTGCCACCCCTGAATCCTGGAGGAGCATGGCCATAGTGCGGGCATACCAAGTGGACACCCTCGCCCGTCATGACACTGTAGCCACGCGACTCATGACGCAGCCTACGTCAGCTGGCGCCATGCTCCCACAACAAGCGGTCGGTACGGCCCGCAAGCGGCAGGCCCTACCTGTCCGTGAGCAACTAGAAGACGGCGCACCACGAGCTGGCGGCCTCGAGGGCAGGCCGACCTCTAGCAGTCGGCCCTCCCTCCCCTCGGAATTTGCGCGCCATTAATCTGATGAGACAAAGCATGGCTACAGTAAGCGCCCTCCAGGTGGCGGGACTGTAGCCATGCGTCCCCCGACAAGGCCCCCATCATCAAGGGCGAGGCTACAGTAAAGGGTAGATAGCATGGCCCGCAGGCGGTGGGACCTACCTGTCGGCCAAGTTTATGGTAACTAGCGGGACCCACCAGGCGGCAGGCCCCAGCAGCCGGCGGAGAAGCCGGCATCCAGAGACACTGACAACCGGGTCCTACACCCAGACGGATTACCATTGTACCCCTGAGGGGTAGGCCTATATAAACCTCCCAGGTTCACCCATGCAAAGGGTTCAGCACCCACGCGAATACACACATCCATAGCTAGAGAGGCAAAGGAGCTAGCCTTGCCCTTCTTACTCCTCTAGCCGAACAGCTCAAGGAGCAACCTTGTAGCCACCTATTGATGATAGTCATCATGCGGGAACCCCGCAGAGCAGGACTAGGGGTGTTATCTCCATGGAGAGCCCCGAACCTGGGTAAGACTTGTAAGAATTCGAGATCTCGCTCACTCCCGCTTCCAGGGCCCGGCGACATACTCATGTCCCCATCCATGATAAGC
The DNA here is from genome assembly GCA_963921465.1 of Triticum timopheevii. Taxonomy (NCBI): domain Eukaryota; kingdom Viridiplantae; phylum Streptophyta; class Magnoliopsida; order Poales; family Poaceae; genus Triticum; species Triticum timopheevii. The sequence continues at coordinate 129,670,547 of OY997271.1, read as the reverse complement.
CACCCCCTGGCATATGTCGCTAGATATCCTCGACATTTGGCACCCACTGTGGGGATAAGTGCACCGTCGGCCGCAAACATGTTCTGGATGGGAACCCTCTTCCTTCTTGGTGAGTGCAGCTAGCCCGACACGCCTGATGGCGTTTGCGTCAGCGCGCTTTGTGGCGTAGAATCCGCTTGCGCCGTGAGTTGTCTCGCTGATCTCATCAGTGTGATCAGCCTCACCGACGAGCCCGCACCCGACGCAGGAGCAGCCAACTCCGAGAGCTCCCTCATCGACCTCCTCGGCAAGCTCTGCATCGCCAACGAGCTTGCCTCCGATGTGGAGTCCATTGGCTCCACCGACCCGCCCGTCGGGATGCTGATTGACTCTGACGCAGCCTCCACTGATGCCTTCCCTTGCAACATGGTGATCATCGATGACCCGCTCCCTCCTGTTGCTAGCGGCGCCAGCACCGGCATCATCGCAGAGATGATGGTTACTCATCGCAGCGGGGTCTCCACTAGAGTGGCCAGGACCCGCTGCGAGCCACCTTACAAGGCCTCGCCACCCCCATCGCTGTCAACACTGATGAACCAACGCTGGAGGCACACCGCCTCTCGCTCCTAGATACCGCCAACAAGATGGCCAACATGAGGCGCCGTGCCGAGGCCCGCTAGCGCAAGATCGACCACATTATGGGTGGCACGCTGGCTGCTGGCGAGCCCAGCCGGGCCGGAATGGTTCGGCAACACGGCGCGGCTATAGCTAGCATGCTGGGAGTTGGGCACCTAGTCTACGCCACCCCAATGGAGAACCTGCGCGCCGCCTTGTCGTGGCGTGGGAGCACGAGCACCTATGGGGCAGGGGGCCCCTTCTTGTCCGGCAAGGGAGCGGAGGGCGCACGCAGAGCGGATCGAGGCGAGAGCACGCGGGGGATTTTACCATGCTTCGGAGCTCTCCGGAGAGATAAAACTCCTACTGCTGCTTTGTGTTTGTATTCTGTTCTTGCTCGAGAGCGTATGTGGGTTGTGGTGTCGAACAAGTCGAACTGCGGAACCAAAACTCCAAACCCCTTCTACGTGCGCATGGGCCTCCTTTTTATAGTCTAAAGGGGTCACCGACAGGTGGCATCGTAGAAAGAGGGGTAGAAAGGTAAAAACGCGGGTTGGTACAACTGCTACCAACAGTGTCCCCTACCTAACTCTGATGGCAGGGGACAAGGGCATTTAATGCCCGTCCGGTCGCCCCAACAGTGCAAGGAAGCGACCGTTAGGAGTGCCACCGCCTGCCACGATGGCCTCCTTGTCATCTCCTCTTGCCACCTCGCACCGCTAGTCTGCACAGCGCCTCGCCACGTGCCCCTGGGATAGTCCTGGGGTGACACGTCGTTGGATGCGCTAGAGCTCGGGTGCATAGTGGCAGCCTTGCCGCGGCAAGCGCCTTGCCGTGGCCCTTATCTTGTCGCACCAGCAAGCTTGCCGCTCGCCGGGCCTTGCCGGGACGCGCGGGGCGTTGCGGCAAGTTTCTTGGAGTGCCTTAGTTGGCCTTCCCGGCAAGCTCCTCTTGCCGCGGCCTTTGTCCTTTCTGGCAAGCTCCTCTTGCCGGGGCCTTGTCCTTCCTGGCAAGCTCCTCTTGCCGGGGCATTGTCTTCTTAGTTAACACTTTGTTCTTGAATGGCAGTAAATAGGAATAGCGGAGAATCTTGGCGGACGCCCGGCAAGCCTTGCCGCGGGACGCTGCGACTGTCCGTGCCCAAGTTCGGGGTACTAAGGTACCCCTACTTTAGTACACCGACAGGAGCCCCCGGGCCTGGGTCATACACGGTGCCGAGCGCTGTTGGGCCAGGCCCAAAACAGGGCACGGGCGCGCGCGGCCTGGGTCCACACAAAATCCACTCCATATCCACCGCGCTCTCTTGTAACGGCACGCGTCAATTGCGGTGTCGTGGGAGACGTGGGTGGTGTGCGCGATTTTCAAGGTGTCCCCCCCCCCCCCCCCCCCGTGATCACGGGGCGGGGCGAGGTCGCCTCATCTGTCGCCTTGGTTCTGCATCTCCGCCACGCGGCTTCCATGCACTCGGGGTCGCGGACGGTGGAAGTGGGAAACTGGGCCGTCACGGGTGGAGGCAGCGGGTCGGCCCCGACTCCCTGCTCCTCCCGTGCTCTGATTCGCTGAGCGGGGCGGCCGAGCCCCCACCTCGCTCGTTTAAGAAGAGCGGGAGGGGAGCGCAGAATCCCGCACTCTCCCATCTTCTCCTTTCTTCAACTTCTGTTCCCCCTTTTCTCATCCGCCATGGAGGAAGGGAACCCTGGCCCTTCATCGGTGCCAGCGAGGGTCGCCGCTAGGCAGCGTATCCCTCCCTATCCCGCACCCGTGGTGGCAGAGCCAGCCACAAGGGGAAGAGGGAGGGGGCGAGGTCGTGGACGAGGTCGAGGACGAGGTCGAGGCGCTCGGGGAAGAGGCGGACGGGGCGGCGCTGCATCTCCGCCTCCGTCGGCGGTTCCTCCCCTCGCGGCGGTCCATACAGGGGAGGACCCTTGCGAGTTCTTCGTCAGGCTGCGCCGGGCGCCTCGTCGTCGTCTCCGGCTCCCAGCTCCGTTTGCGAACGCGATGGAGTTGGACCCGCCCGAGACGTTGAGATTGCACATGAGGGGCTGTGGGATCAACGGCACACGAGTCCACGTTGTATCCCCAGCCCCTAATGTGATGTATCTTGATCGAGGGTGGAAGACGTTCGCCTGTATCCACAGCCTGACGGCGGGGTTTACCCTCCATTTTAAGTTAATGGAGGGCGACCTCCTCTCCGTCAAGGTCTTCGGGGACTCCGGCATCCGGGCGAGGTGCTGCGTGGACAGCTCCTCCGATAGTGAAGACTCCCCCTCGAGCGAGAGTGACGAGGAGGAGAGCAGATAGCGACGACGAGGGTAGCGGGCGGCGGAGTGGCGGGTCCGACTAGGTGTCGGGCGCCGCTTCGCGCGTCACCGGCGACCCCATCATCCGCGTCGCCGGCTCCTTGAACTCCCCGGGGTCGTCTCCTTGGGCGGCTGGCGTAGGGAGGCTGCGGAAGGGGAAGAGGGCTGGCGGCAAGGCCGTCAAGTCGGAGTACGAGGGCGTAGTGCCCTCGACAGCATGCTGACGTCCTGCCGCCCCGTCTTCGAGCCCTGCATCCGGCGCCGCCATCACCATCCAGCCTTCGGACGGTCCCCGGGATGTTCTCTTGGTGTCTTCTGGAACCCTAGTTCGCCTAGGCGCCCCTTTTGCCCTTCTCGCCTCCTTGACCTACCTCCTGGAAAGAGGGACAGGAAAAGGATTACGGGCATCTTATCTTTTTAATTTGTAAGCCTCCGGGCCTTAGCTGCATTTAAAACTTGTAATCTTTTTAATTTTTCATCCTCTATGGACTGTACCCGAATGGGATGTTTTTTTAATGAAAAGGGGAAGCTTGCTATGCCATATCCTTTACTTGACTCTATGCCTTGTATGTTTTTACCCTACGCTTTGAGGGAACTTGCCGGCGCAAGCACACTTGCTGAGTGCGGAACATCAGCAGCCTGCTGGCGGTGTTGCCTCCGGCAAGAAACCTTGTTGGGGCTAGTTGCAGCGCACTTGTATTGTTGAGCGGACTCGAAAACAAATCAAGGGCGCAACTTAGCCACGAGTCGATTCCTCCGCGCACAGGTTTTTCATACAAGGCACGGTCGTTCAAGGACGCGGCTTCGCGTTCCCCAGTCCATAAGAGGATGCATGATGAGGGATGAAAGACTTATCTGATATCGTAGCCCCCGGCAACTCTGGCTTGCCGCGGGTGAATCTTGGTATTCGCGGCCCCTGGCAACACTGGTTTGCCGGGGTCCAGGTGCCGGTGTGCCCTTCTTCTTCTTCCTTGTCGCTGTTATTTCAGTTATGAGAACAACTTAGTCAGTGCCGTAACAAGTTACTTTCGTAATATAACTTTGTCCTGGGCAACACTTGCTATGTTATATCCTTTACTCTGTTACATCCCTTGTATGTTTTTACCCTACGCTTTGAGGGAAACTTGCCAGCGCAAACACACTTGCTGAGTGTGGAACATCAGCAGCCCGCTGGCGGTGTTGCATCTGGCAAGAAACCTTGTCGGGGCTAGTTGCAGCGCACTTGTATTGTTGAGCGGACTCGAAACAAATCAAGGGCGCAACTTAGCCACGAGTCGGGTCCTCCGCGCACAGGTTTTCCATACAAGGCACGAATGTTCAAGGAATATAACTTAAAAATTTAAAACTTGATCATGCTCAAACTTTGGCAACTTAGCTTTTCTGTCGCCTGTGTTCCGGCAAGGCCATACTTTCTTGAACGACGCCCGGCCCACACCTGCATCCTCTCCCTCTCGAAACTTCTGGCGTTAACTTTGCGGCTATGGTAGCAGCGCAAAGCTTGCTGGTAGCGAGCAGCTCGTACCACAGCCTGAAGGCGATCTACCTCGAGGAGCAGTGCGTCATCTTGCCGCAGCTGCTCTTGCTCTAGCTCATCATAAGCGAGCACTCGAGGCGATCCGTATACGAGGGGAAAGGGGCCGAGAACGTCGAGCCCCCAGACCAAAAATGGCCAGGATAAAGGGATTGCTTGGAGTGGAACTGGCACGCTTCACACTTGGTTACTTGTGCAGTTGCATCCTGGAGGGCTGTCGGCCAGAAGAAACCTTGCTGGAAGGCTTTGCCGGCAAGTGCTCTTGCGCCAATGTGGTGACCACATATGCCTCCATGTATCTCCCCCAACAGCTCCTGTCCATCTTCCCGGGAAATGCACTTCAATTTCACTCCGTTGAATCTTCTTCTGTACAGTATGTCATCGACAAACTGGTACATACTTGATTGCCGGGCTACTCTCTCCACTTCTTCCTGTTCCTCGGGAAGTTCTCCTGTCTGAAGGAAATGGACGATCTGCTGTGCCCATGTCGGAGCTTGTGGCTCGACGACAAGGACTAAAGGCGCAAATGCTGCTGCGGGAACATCCGCTTCTACGGCAAGAATCTGGGACCCTGTCGGAGCGTGATGCTCCCCGGCAAGCGTGTCGGGACACAGCTTGTCGGGAGCGTCTGCTTCAACGAGACAAGCCCTGGGGCTTGTCAGAGCAGACTGCTCCTCAGCACTTTCTGTGTTGATCCTGGGGACCTTCTTGACGGCGGCTTCGGGGAGCTTTGCCGGAAAGTAGTCGCCAGTAACCAACTTTCTCTTCTTGCTCTGTCCAGTTGATGGTGTTACAGATGGTTGAGTCAACTTGAGCACAAAAATCCCTGGTTCCACAGGCAACTTAAGTGCGGCGCATTTTGACAGGCCGTCTGCAATGTCATTCTGAGCTCTTGGAACATGTTCCATTTGCAGGCTGTCAAAATGCTCTTCCAGCTTCCTCACTTCATCGATGTAGGCTTCCATCAACGGACTCTGATAATCTTTGTTAACTTGGCGGACGACAAGCTGTGAGTCACCCCTGACAATAAGCTTCTTGATCCCAAGTTCTGCCGCGATCCTGAGTCCGGCAAACAAGCCTTCATACTCTGCAGTATTATTTGTTGCTTGCTCCTTGGGAAAGTGCATCTGAACCATGTACTTGAGGTGCTCTCCGGTGGGTACGACAAGTAGTACGCCCGCACCGGCGCCTTGCAGCGAAAAGGCACCATCAAAGTACATGATCCATTCTTTGCTTGTTTCCTTGACGGGGATGCTCCTCTCCGGAGTTTCTTCATCAGGTGTTGGCGTCCATTCTGCTATGAATTCTGCCAATGCTCGGCTTTGGATAGTTGAGGTACTCTCGAACTTGAGGCCAAAGCTTGACAATTCCAGTGCCCACTCGACAATCCTGCCTGTTGCTTCTGGATTCTGCAATATCCTCTTCAACGGAAAGCGAGTGACAACTGTGATCTCATGTGCTTGAAAGTAATGGCGTAGCTTCCTCGAGGCCATTAGGAGGCCGAAAAGCAACTTCTGCGTACCAGAGTACCTTGATCTAGCCCCCTGCAGAAGGGAACTGACAAAGTAAACTGGGCGCTGCACCATCTTCTTCTGTTTCTCTTCTTGTGGCTGCGCAGATCCATCCTTGCCGGAACCAGAACTTGTCGGATCAGGGCTTGTCAGGCCAGCACTTGTCGGGGAAGCCCCCTGCTTGTCGCTAGACTCGCTTGCCGTGGCCGCTGGCTCATCATCTGCCTCCCTCTCCGCTACTAATGCAGCACTAACCACTTGATTGGTTGCCGCCAGATATAGCAGCAACTTCTCTTGTGGCTTAGGTGCGACAAGTGTTGGAGTGGAGGACAAATATTTCTTCAAGTCTTGCAGCGCAGCCTCCGCTTCCGGAGTCCACTTCATTGGACCCGCCTTTTTCAAGATTTTGAAAAACGGCAGGGCGCGCTCAGCAGACTTGGAAATGAACCTGCTGAGAGCAGCAACACAGCCGGCAAGCCTTCGCACGTCCTTGACTCGCTTTGGCGCTTCAATTTGCTCGATGGCCTTGATCTTGTCGGGATTAGCTTCAATCCCCCTCTGTGACACAAAGAACCCGAGAAGCTTGCCGGAAGGTACTCCAAACACGCACTTCTCGGGATTCAGCTTGAGATTGATCCTGCGCAGATTTGCAGAAGTCTCGTCCAAATCTTGGATCAGAGTTTCCTTGTCCTTGCTCTTGACCACTATGTCATCCATGTAAGCTTCTACATTTCTGTGCAGCTGTGGCTCAAAAGCATGGCTGACTACTCTTGTAAATGTTGAACCGGCATTCTTTAGTCCGAAAGGCATCCGTACAAAGCAGTACGTGCCACATGGAGTAATGAATGCGGTTTTCTCCTCATCCTCTTCAGCCATGAAGATCTGATGATATCCTGAGTATGCATCAAGGAATGAAAGCAGATCACATCCTGCCGTGGAGTCGACAATCTGGTCAATGCGCGGCAAGGGAAATGGATCCTTGGGACAAGCTTTATTAACATCAGTGAAGTCAATACAAAACCTCCACTTCCCGTTTGCCTTGCGCACGATTACTGGATTGGCTAACCACGTTGGATGGAGTACTCCTCGGACCAGGCCTGCTGCTTCCAACTTCTTGATCTCTTCTGCAATGAACTCTTGACGCTCCACTGCTTGTTTTCTGACTCTCTGCTTGACGGGCCGCGCGTGAGGACAGACGGCAAGGTGGTGCTCAATTACTTTCCTGGGAACACCGGGGATGTCAGATGGCTGCCATGCAAACACATTGACATTCGCCCGCAGGAAAGCAACGAGCGCGCTTTCCTATTTAGGATCGAGCGTGGCACTGATGGTGAAGGTACCACCAGTGCCGTCCTCCTTGGCGGCCACTTTCTTGGTCTCTGGTGAAGCTGTCTTTGCTTTCTTGCACTTGTCGGTGGAGCTCGATGGTGCGTCCTCGACGGTAGCGCAGCACTCCAAAGAGGTGCGCTTGCCGGAGTGGGCATCAGAGCTACTCTTGCCGGACTTGGTCTTCTTCTTCTTCCCTCCGGGAGCTTCAACGGCAAGTGGTTTGCACTCTGCTGCGGCTGCTGCTTCCCGGTAGATCTTGTCGGTACAGATGAGTGCATCCTTCTTGTCGCCTTGGACAGAAATGACACTTATCGGACCAGGCATCTTGAGCACATTGTAGGCGTAGTGAGAGGTTGCCATGAACTTGGCAAGCGCTGGACGGCCAAGTATCCCATTGTAGGGCAATGGGAAATCAGCAACGTCAAATGTGACTCTCTCTGTCCTGAAATTCAGCTCGCTGCCAAACGTCACTGGCAGTGTGATCTTCCCCTTCGGCTTGCTCCTTCCCGGGTTTATCCCTTGAAAGGTACCAGTCTCTTTGAGCTCGCTGTCGGGGATCTGGAGCTTCTTGAGCACTGCGGAGGAGATCAGATTCACGCCGGCCCCGCCGTCAACCAGCATCTTCGCGACCTTGAGGTTGCGGATTGTTGGCGAAACCAACAGCGGCAAGCACCCGACCGCAGTGATGCGATCAGGCTGATCCTCAACGTCGAAGATGATGGGCGTGCTGGACCACTTCAGGGGCTAGCACGACTCAACGGAAGGTTCTGCTGCGTTCACTTCCCGTACCCACTGTTTGAGTTGGCGGTGCGAGGTGTGCAGAGAAGCACCGCCGTCGACGCACAACACCTCTGTTGCCTTCTGGAACTCCTGCTCGTCAGTCTCATCTTCCTCCATCTCATCATCCTCATCTTCGTCTTCGTCCTTGTCGCGGCCGCGGGGAGGCCTGTCTCCTTGCCGCAGCTTGGCCTTGCCGCGGCGCCCTCCCCGGGCGGGATACTTCTTGCCGGATCCTCCGCCACCTTCCCGGGCCTTCTCCTTGTCACGGCGCTCGTATTCAGCTTTCTGTAGCTCCGCCATCTGCTCAACTTTCTTGTAGGTTTGGAGGTCATGGCCCTTGGTGCGGTGGATCTTGCAATACTGCTTGCCGGAGCCGTCCTGCTTGTCGGCGGCTACCACAGCCTTGCCGGGGTCACCAGTTCTAGCTTTCTCAGAACCGCCTCCACTGCCGGACTGCTCAACAACTAGCACATCCTTAGCCTTTCTCTTCCTGTTATTCCGCCTCCGATTCCTCTTTGCCGGAGGGGCGTCCTCACTGTCAGATCCTTCTGCTCCTGCGTTCTCTCTGGGGAGTCTCCTCCCCTCTTCAGCCCGTGCACACTTGTCGGCCAGAGCGTATAGCTCGCTGACATCTCTGATCTTGCACATCGCCATCTCCTCCCTCATCCTGCGGTTACGCACGTTCTGATGGAACGCGCTGATAACCGCGGCAGGGTGGACGTCTGGGATGTTGCGCTGCACCTGACTGAATCTCTGTATATACTTGCGCAGGGGTTCTCCTTCTTTCTAGGCGAGCAGATGAAGGTCGCTCTCCTGGCCATGGGGTTTGTGGCCGCTTGTGAAGGCGCCGACAAACTGATGGCACAGGTCCGCCCACGAAGAGATGGAGTTGTCCGGCAAGTGCATGAGCCAAGATCTGACGTTGGGCTTGAGCACCAGCGGGAAGTAGTTGGCGAGGATCTTCTCATTGCGCCCCTCGGCAGCCTGCACCGCGATGGTGTAGACGCTAAGGAACTCTGACGGATGTGTCCTGCCATCGTACTTCTCGGGCACGTCTGGCTTGAAGTTCTTGGTACTGGGCCACTGGACCTGCCGCAGCTCACGGGTGAACGCAGGGCAACCTACCGCGTACGGCAAGTCGCGTGGTTCCCCTGGCGCATGCATATCGATAGTGGGACCAGCGCGCTGGTCAGATTGACGCCGCGCTTCTCTTCTGCGCTCGAAGCGAGTACGAGCGTCCTCGTGTCGCCGTTCTTGGAGAACTTGACGTTGATCGCGGCAAGCTCGCGGGTCCGACGACGTGGTGGAGTCGGTGTCGAGGTTGGACCGGCGAGTCGGCGATCTTGGCCTTCGGGGCGGGGAGTGCGCAGTGGTGGCACCCCCAGCGGTCTTGTCGGCGTCGGCTTGCGCCTGGGCGTCTTGCCGGGGCTTCGATGTGCTCGGTTGCCGGGGCTTGTCGCTGTTGGCGAAGCCGATGAGGCTATAAATGGCGGCCCTCCAGTCGTCGATCTTGTCTGGTGCTGGAGGGTAATCTAGAAGCAGCTGGGCTCGGGCCAGCGCTTCCTCTGGAGTCTTGGGTGGCGGTGGTGAGCGACGCGAGGTGCGAGACATGCTCAAACTCCTAACAGTGTTAGAAGGAGCAACATCTCGTACAGGCGACCGCACTACGCTCGTGCCAGCGTGTTGACGTGCATGTTGGCCTTGAGCGTCCCGCGACCCACCAGCTTGGCCTTGCTCCAACGCGAGTACGGTGCTGGGAGCACTGTGGCGTTGTCGATCCTGCACCTCCTGGGAAGGGTGCGGTGGATGTGCAGACGCTGAACCTTGCGGGGCCTTGTCCTTGGACCGGGTGACGATGTGCGTCCCCCCGCCGGCGCCCGCTCCTCCGCCGGCGTCCGCCCCACCGTCCGTTTGCTCCGGTGGCGGTAGGACGGTCGCAGACGGAGCGGCCACCCCCGAAGCCTTCTTCTTCGGTGGCATGTCGATAAAGATGTTGATGTAGCGCGCGCAAACGCCGGATCAGATACGCACGACCTCGACGCCCCCCTACCTGGCGCGCCAGAGATGTCGTGGCGTGGGAGCACGAGCACTTATGGGGCAGGGGGCCCCTTCTTGTCCGGCAAGGGAGCGGAGGGCGCACGCAGAGCGGATCGAGGCGAGAGCACACGGGGGATTTTACCCAGCTTCGGAGCTCTCCGGAGAGATAAAACTCCTACTGCTGCTTTGTGTTTGTATTCTGTTCTTACTCGAGAGCGTATGAGGGTTGTGGTGTCGAACGAGTCGAACTGCGGAACCAAAACTCCGAACCCCTTCTACGTGCGCATGGGCCTCCTTTTTATAGTCTAAAGGGGTCACCGACAGGTGGCAGCGTAGAAAGAGGGGTAGAAAGGTAAAAACGCGGGTTGGTACAACTGCTACCAACAGTGTCCCCTACCTTACTCTGACGGCAGGGGACAAGGGCATTTAATGCCCGTCCAGTCGCCCCAATAGTGCAAGGAAGCGACCGTTAGGAGCGCCACCGCCTGCCACGATGGCCTCCTTGTCATCTCCTCTTGCCACCTCGCACCGCTAGTCTGCACAGCGCCTCGCCACGTGCCCCTGGGATAGTCCTGGGGTGACACGTCGTTGGATGCGCTGGAGCTCGGGTGCATAGTGGCAGCCTTGCCACGGCAAGCGCCTTGCCGCGGCCCTTATCTTGTCGCACCAGCAAGCTTGCCGCTCGCCGGGCCTTGCTGGGACGCGCGGGGCGTTGCGGCAAGTTTCTTGGAGTGCCTTAGTTGGCCTTCCCGGCAAGCTCCTCTTGCCGGGGCCTTTGTCCTTTCCGGCAAGCTCCTCTTGTCGGGGCCTTGTCCTTCCCGGCAAGCTCCTCTTGCCGGGGCCTTGTCTTCTTAGTTAACACTTTGTTCTTGAATGGCAGTAAATAGGAATAGTGGAGGATCTTGGCGGACGCCCAGCAAGCCTTGCCGCGGGACGCTGCGACTGTCCGTGCCCAAGTTCGGGGTACTAAGGTACCCCTACTTTAGTACACCGACACGCCGACGCAAAAGCAAATGAGCTGGACCACCTGGAAGGCGACAACGCAGCCAGATGGCACGCCTCCAGGAGCTCCATGACACGGCGGCCGTGCAGCAAGACACGGGCTGCCGCATGACGAAAGCTGACAAGCAAGACAAAAACCATCCTCCCCGCCGCGAGCATGGGGCGACCTCCCGGTCCCCAACAGGCGGCCGGTGAGAGCAGCAAGACCCGGAGCCGGCTGCTAGCCGCAGCCGGCACACCCGCCTCATGATTGTGCGCTACCAGCAGGGTCGCCCATGAGTGGAGAGCCAGGGAAACGAGCGTCCGCCTCCCCCTCGCAGGGAGAGGCTGGCCTCCCTGTCGCCTGTGGATCATTCGACTCTCAGAGGCCGGTTGGGCCCCCGTGAAGGAGTCGGAGAGAACGACGTGCACCACCGGATTGAGCGGCTTGCTCAGTCCCTTGCCGTAGAAGAAGAAGATGCAATCGGCCCGACCTGCTTTGGCCCCCACATTCGCAACGAGCGCTTCCCCAAGATACTCCCAAGTACAACGGCTCCGTGAAGTTGGAGGACTTGCTGGTCGACTACTCCATGGCCATCAGCATAGCAAATGGCAACAAGCGCGTTGCCATGAAGTATGTTCTGCTCATGCTCGAGGGCATGGCCCGGACAATGATGAATAGCCTCAAGCCCTACAATGTCAACAACTGGCTGGACTTCATCGATGTCTTCATCCGCAACTTTACCAGCACCTTAGCGGCCCCCAAGCCCCGCCAGCTCTCCATGTCCGTTCAGGGTCCGACTGAGTCCACTTGGGACCACCTGACGTGCTGGGCCGAGTTGCACAACTCTTGCAAAGGGGTGCACGAGGTGCAGGCATCGAGTACTTCACCGCCGGGTGCCAGGAGGGCACCTTACTCAAGCACAAGCTCTTGTGTGACGAGCCGACTACCCTGGATGAGCTCCTGATCATGCCCGACAAGTACGCCACCGCCGAATCCTCCATGAAGTCGGAGATTCGGGTTGACGCGTATGGAAAGGTGCTCCCGCCGGCTCCTCAGACGTCGGCTGGTGACTCCAACTGGCGCCAGCAGCTGAATGACAACAATGCAAAGCCCAGCAGCCAGCTTCGAACAGCCGGCAAGTTGCAACAGTCGAAGATCAGCAGCCGGAGGGACAACCCGGCCCCAAGCGTCAGAAGGGCGGCAAGCCCGCCTAGTTGCCCGCCTTCTCATTCGAGCAGGCACTTGACGCCCCGTGCAAGTTCCACAGTGGCGCGACGCTGTCTAACCACACCACTCGGAGGTGCCACTGGCTCACCCGAATTTCCAAGGGCGAGAGCTTGCCGCCTCTGCCTCCGCCTGTCGGCCCGCCGGCTCCGCCTCCTCAGTAGCCGGCAGCCCGTCCAGTCAGCATGCGCCAAGACGAGTTCCCTGATGACCCACAAGTATAGGGGATCTATCATAGTCCTTTCGGTAAGTAAGAGTGTCGAACCCAACGAGGAGCAGAAGGAAATGATAAGCGGTTTTCAGCAAGGTATTCTCTGCAAGTACTGAAATAAGTGTGTCGGGGCCGCTCCTTTCCTGCGGCCGCGAGCACCTATGGGGCACGGGGGGCCCCTTCTGGTCCGGCAAGGGGGGCGGAGGCCGCGCGCAGAGCGGATCGAGGTCGGGCGCGCGCCGGGAGACGGGCGATTTTTACCCAGCTTCGGAGCTCTCTGGAGAGATAAAACTCCTACTGCTGCCTTGTGTTTTTATTTGATCTTGCTCGAGAGCGAGCGTATGGTCGTGTTGTGCGTGTGCCGAATCGACCGAACCCTCAAGCTGCGGAACCAAAATTCCGAACCCCTTCCACGTGCCCATGGGCCTCCCTTTTATAGTCTGAAGGGGGCACCAACAGGTGGCAGCGTAGAAAGATGGGTAGAAAGGTAAAAACGCGGGTTGGTACAACTACTACCAACAGTGTCCCCTACCTAACTCTGACAGCAGGGGACAAGGGCATTTAATGCCCGTCCGGTCGCCCCAACAGTGCAAGGAAACGACCGTTAGAGGCGCCACCGATTGCCACGATGGCGTCTCCGCCAGCTCCGTTTGCCACCTCGCTCTGCATGGCTACGCAACGCCCCGCTACGTGCCCCTGGGGTGGCCCTGGGGTGACACGTCGCTGGATGCGCTGGATTTTGGGTGGCCGCCTTGCCGCGGCGAGTGCCTTGCCGCGGCCCTTCTCTTGTCGTGCCGGCAAGCTTGCCGGCCGTCGGGCCTTGCCGGGACGCGCGGGGCGCCGCGGCAATTCTTCTGGAGATGCCTTGGTCGGTCTTCCCGGCAAGCTCCTCTTGCCGGGGCCTTTGTTTTCTTCCCGGCCAGCTTATCTTGCCGGGACCTTGTATTCTTCCCGGCCAGCTTCTCATGCCGGGGCCTTGGTTTGAGTACTTCGATCTTGAATGGCGTCAAAGTAGCCGTGGAGGATCTTGGCGGATGCCCGGCAAGCCCTGCCACGGGTTGCTGCGACTGCCCGTGCACAAGTTCGGGATACTAAGGTACCCCCCTACTTTAGTACACCGACAGGAGCCCCCGGGCCTGGGCCATACACGGTGCCGAGCGCTGTTGGGCCAGGCCCAAAACAGTGCACGGGCACGCGCGGCCTAGGTCACACGGAATCGGACTCCGCTTTCACCGCGCACGCCCAGAGCGGCACGCGTCAAACGCGGCGTCGTGGGTGACGTGGGTGGCGCGTGCGGGGCTGAGCCTCGCGAGCATGCATCAAGCCATGATGAAGGGGACGGCTCACGCCCCCCCTACCTAAACGGAGGTAGGCGTGGGGGCGTGGTGCATTTACTGGATGGGGCTGGTGCACGGCTTTCGAGGCGTCCAACCCCACGATCACGGGGTGGGGCGAGGCCGCCTCACCCGTCGCCTCGGCCCTGCATCTTCGCCACGTAGCTCCCATGCACTTGGGGTCACGGACGGTGGGAGTGGGAATCCGGGCCGTCGCGAGCAGAGGCAGCGGGTCGGTCCCGATTCCCTGCTCCTCCCGTGCCTTGATTCACTGAGAGGGGCGGCTGGGCTCCCACCCTGCTCCTTTATAAAGAGCAGGAGGGGGGGCACGGAAGCCCGCACTCTCTCATCTCCTTCTTTCTTCAACTTCTGTTCTCCTTTCTCCCATTCGCCATGGAGAAAGGGAATCCTGGCCCTTCATCGGTGGCAGCGAGGGTTGCCGCCAGGCAGCGCACCTCTCCCTCTCTCGCACCCTTGGCGGGGGAACCAGCCATAAGGGGAAGAGGGAGGGGGCGTGGTCGCGGACGAGGTCGAGGACGAGGCCGAGGCGCGAGGGGAAGAGGCGGACGGGGCGGCGCGCCAGCTTCGCCCCCGCCGGCGGTTCCTCCCCCCACGGTGGTCCACATGGGGGACGACCCTTGCGAGTTCTTCGTCGGGCTGCGTCGAGCGCCTCGTCGTCGCCTCCGGCTTCCAACTCCGTTTGCAAGCGCGATGGAACCGGACCCGCCCGAGATGCTGAGACTGCAGATGAGGGGCTGCGGGATCAGCGGCACGCGAGTCCACGTTGTATCCCCAGCCCCTGGCGTGATGTATCTTGATCGAGGGTGGAAAACGTTCGCCCGCATCCACCGCTTGACGGCGGGGTTTACCCTCCATTTTAAGTTAATGGAGGGTGATCTTCTCGCCGTCAAGGTCTTCGGGGACTCCGGCATCCGAGCGAGATGCTACGTGGACAGCTCCTCCGATAGCGAAGGCCACTCCTCGAGCGAGAGTGACGAGGAGGGGAGCGACAGCAATGACGAGGACGGCGGGTCCAACTAGGCGCCGGACGCTGCCTCACGCGCCACCGGCGACCCCATCATCCGGGTCACCGGCCTTCTGAACTCCCCGGGGCCGTCTCCTTGGGCGGCTGGCGTAGGGAGGCTGCGGAAGAGGAAGAGGGGTGGCGGCAAGGCCGTCAAGTCGGAGTACGAGGGCGAGGTGTCCTCGACAGCGTGCTGACGTCCTGCCGCCCCGTCTTCGAGCTCTGCCTCCGGCGCCTCCGTCTCCGCCAAGCTCCTGGCCGGCCCCCGGGATGTTCTCTTGGTGTCTTATGGCACCCGTAGTTCGCCTAGGCGCTCCTTTTGCCCCCCGGCAAGCTTCTCTTGCCGGGGCCTCCTTGACCTACCTCCTGAAGAGAGAAACAGGAGAGGGATTACGGGCATCTTATCTTTTAATTTGTAAGCCTTCGGGCCTTAGCTGCATTTAAAATTTGTAATCCTCTCTATCATGTTTTTCATCCTCTATGGACTTGTACTAAATTGGGATGTTTTTTAATGAAAAGAGGGGAATGCCTGCCGGATTATGTCCTCTACTTGACTCCGTGCCTTGTATGTTTCCACCCTACGCTATGAGGGAACTTGCCGGCGCAAGCACACTTGCTGAGTGCGGAACATCAGCAGCCCGCTGGCGGTGCTGTTCCCGGCAAGAAACCTTGTCGGGCCAGTTGCAGCGCGCTTGCATTGTTGAGCGGACTCGAAAACAAATCAAGGGCGCAACTTAGCCGCGATTCGGCTCCTCTGCGCACAGGTTTTTCCATACAAGGCACGCTCGTTCAAGGACGTGGCCTCGCATTCCCCAGTCCATAAGAGGATGCATGACGAGGGATGAAAAGCTTATCTGATATCACAGCCCCCGGCGACTCTGGCTTGCCGGGGGTGAACCTTGGTATTCGCAGCTCCCGGCAACTTTGGCTCGCCGAGACCCAGGTGCCGGTGTGCCTTGCTTTGTCCTTGCCGCCGGCGTCGCAGCCCCCGGGGACCCTGACTTGCCGCGGAGGAATCTTGGTACTCGCAGCCCCCAGCAACACTGGTTTGCCAGGGCCCAGGGGCCAGTGCGCCCTTCTATTCTTTCCTTGTTGCTGTCATTTTAGTCATGAGAAAAATTTAGACGGCGCCGCAATAAGTTACTTTTTGCAACGTAACTTCAAGTTGGGCAATGCAACGCCGTGTTTCGCCCTTTGTATGTTTACGCTCTACGCTTTTAGGGGACTTGCCGGTGCATACACGCTTGCTGAGTGCGGAACATCAGCAGCCTGCTGGCGGTGTTGCCCCCGGCAAGAAACCTCGTCGGGCTAGTTGCAGCGCGCTTTCATTGTTGAGCGGACTCGGAAACAAGTCAAGGGCGCAACTTAGCCACGAGTCGGCTCCTCCGCGCACAAGCTTCTCATACAAAGGACGTCCCATGGCAAGGCTTACTATGTTACATCCTTTATTCCATCACATCCCTTGTATGTTTTTACCCTACACCTTCAGGGAACTTGCTGGCGCTAACACACTTGCTGAGTGCGGAACATCAGCAGCCCGCTGGCGGTGTTGTCTCCGGCAAGAATCCTTGTCGGGCCAGTTGCAGCGCACTTTCATTGTTGAGCGGGCTCGAAACAAAGCAAGGGCGCAACTTAACCGCGAGTTGGTTCCTCTGCGCACGGGTTTTTCATACAAGGCACGAACGTTCAAGGAATGCAACATAGAAATTTAAAACTGAACGTATTCTATATTCGAACTTGGGCAACTTAGCTTTTCTGTCTTCCGTGCTCCGGTAAGGCCGCGCTTCCCCCTTGATTGCCTTCCTTGTATGCTTTCCCCCTCACGCTTTCGGGGAACCCGCCGGTGCAAGCACGCTTGCTGAGTGCGGAACATCAGCAGCCCGCTGGCGGTGTTGCCTCCGGCAGGAAAAACTTGTCGGGCTAGTTGCGGCGCGCTTTTATCGTTGAGCGGACTCGAAACAGATCAAGGGCGCAACTTAGCCACAATTTGACCCTTCTGCGCACAGGTCCTTCATACAAGGTACGGATTCTCGGGGAACACGATTCAAAAGCTCGAAACTGGACGCTTCCTTCGCCCTACTGGCCGGTGGAGCTCGATGGCGCATCCTCGACGGCAGCGCGGCACTCCGGGGAGGCGTGCTTGCCGGAGCAGGCACCAGAGCTGTTCTTGCCGGGCTTAGTCTTAGGTGGATCTGCTTTTGCCTTATTGCACCTGCCGGTGGAGCTCGATGGTGCGTCCTCGACGGCAGCGCAGCACTCCGGGGAGGTGCGCTTGCCGGAGTGGGCGTCAGAGCTGCTCTTGCCGGTCTTGACTTTCTTCTTCCCCCGGGGAGCTTCAGCGGCAAGTGGCTTGCACTCTGCTGCGGCTACTGCTTCCCGGTAGATCTTGTCGGTGCAGATAAGTGCATCCTTCTTGTCGCCTTGGACAGAGATGACACTTATCGGACCAGGCATCTTGAGCACGTTGTATGCGTAGTGAGAGGCTGCCATGAACTTGGCAAGCGCTGGACGGCCAAGTATCCCATTGTAGGGTAATGGGATATCAACAACATCGAAGGTGACCCTCTCTGTCCTAAAGTTCAGCTCGCCGCCAAACGTCACTGGCAGCATGATCTTCCCCCTGGGCTTGCTCCTTCCCGGATTTATCCCTTGAAAGGTACCGGTTTCTTTGAGCTCGCTGTCGGGGATCTGGAGCTTCTTGAGCACTGCGGAGGAAATCAGGTTCAGGCCGGCCCCGCCGTCAACCAACATCTTCGTGACCTTGAGGTTGCGGATTGTTGGCGAGACCAACATCGGCAAGCACCCGACCGCAGTGATGCGATCAGGGTGGTCCTCAACATCGAAGATGATGGGCGTGCCGGACCATTTCAGAGGCTTGCGCGCCTCGACGGACGGCTCCGCTGCATTCACCTCTCGCACCCACTGCTTGAGTTGGCGGTGCGAGGCGTGCAGAGAGGCGCCGCCGTCGATGCACAACACCTCTGTTGCCTTCTGAAACTCTTGGTCATCGGTCTCATCCTCCTCCATCTCATCATCCTCATCCTCATCTTCATCCTTGTCGCGGCCGCAGGGAGGCCTATCTCCTTGCCGCGGCTTGGCCTTGCCGCGGTGTCCTCCCCGGGCGGGAAGCTTCTTGCCGGATCCTCCGCCACCTCCCTGGGCTCTCTCCTTATCGCGGCGCTCGTATTCGGCTTTCTGTAGCTCCGCCATCTGCTCCACTTTCTTGCAGGTTTGGAGATCATGGCCCTTGGTGCAGTGGATCTTGCAGTACCGCTTGCCGGAGCCATCCTGCTTGTTGGCGGCTGCCTCAGCCTTGCAGGAGTCGTCGGCTTTGGCCTTGTCGGAGCCGCCTCCGTTGCCGGAATGCTCAGCAGCTAGCACATCCTTAGCCTTTCTCTTCCTGTTGTTCCGCCTCCGGTTCTTCCTTGCCGGGGCGGCATCCTCACTGTCAGATCCTTCTGCTCCTGCAACCTCTCCGGGGATTTTCCTCCCCTCCTCAGCCCGTGCACACTTGTCGGCCAGAGCATAGAGCTCGCTGACGTCTCTGATCTTGCACATCGCCATCTCCTCCCTCATCCTGCGGTTACGCACGTTCTGATGAAACGCGCTGATAACTGCTGCGGGGTGGATGTCTGGGATGTTGCGCTGCACTTGGCTGAATCTCTGTATGTACTTGCGCAGGGGTTCTCCCTCCTTCTGGACGAGCAAGTGGAGGTCACTCTCCTGGCCATGAGGCTTGTGGCCACCTGTGAAGGCGCCGACAAACTGATGACACAGGTCCGCCCATGAAGAGATGGAACCGTCCGGCAAGTGCATGAGCCAAGATCTGACGTTGGGCTTGAGCACCAGCGGGAAGTAGTTGGCGAGGATCTTCTCATCGCGCCCTCCGCCAGCCTGCACCGCGATGGTGTAGATGCTGAGGAACTCCGATGGATGTATTCTGCCATCGTACTTCTCGGGCACGTCTGGCTTGAAGTTCTTGGTTCTGGGCCACTGGACTTGCCGCAGCTCGCGGGTGAACGCAGGGCAACCTGCCGCGTACGGCAAGTCGCCTGGTTCCCCGGGTGCGTGCATATCGATAGTGGGCCCAGCGCGCTGGTCGGATTGATGTCGCGCTTCCCTTCTGTGCTTGATGCGAGTGCGAGCGTCTTCGTGCCGCCGTTCTTGGAGAACGTGGCGTTGATCGCGTCGGGTTCGCGGGTCCGACGACGTGGTGGAGTCGCCGCCGGGGTTGACCCGACGAGCCGGCGATCTTGGCCTTCGGGGCTGGGAGTGCATGGAGGTGGCACCCCCAGTGGTCTTGTCGGCGTCGGCTTGTGCCTGGGCACCTTGCCGGGGCCTCGATGCGCTCGGTTGCCGGGGCTTGTCGCCGTTGGCGAAGCTGATGAGACTGTATATGGTCATCCTCCAGTCGTCGATCTTGTGCGACGCCGGAGGGTAGTCTAGAAGCAGCTGGGCTCGGGCCAGCGCTTCCTCTGCTGTCTTGGGTGGTGGTGGCGACGAGCGGTGCGAGGAGTGGGATGTGCTCGGACTCCCAACCGGATTGGGAGGTGCAACACCCCGCCCGGGCGATCGTACTTCGCTCGCGCCAGCATGCGGGCGTGCATGCTGACCTCGAGCTTCTCGCGACCCACCAGCTTGGCCTTGTTCCAACGCGAGCACGGTGCTAGGAGCACCGGGGCGTTGTCGACCTTGCACTTCCTGGGAAGGGTGCGGTGTCTGCACGGTCGCCGACGCTTGCGGAGCCTTGTTTTTGGATCTGGTGACGACGTGAGTCCCACCGTCGGCGCCCACTCCTCCGCCGGCGTCCACTCCACCGCCCGTTTGCTCCGGCGGTGGTGGCGGAATCGATGTAGATGGAGCGGCCACCTCCGAAGGCTTCTTCTTCGGTGGCATGTTGATGAAGGCGTTGATGCAGCGCGCGCGGAGACCGGATCAGATGCTCACGACCTCGACGCTCCCCCTACCTGGCGCGCCAAAGATGTCGGGGCCGCTCCTTTCCTGCGGCCGCGAGCACCTATGGGGCACGGGGGGCCCCTTCTGGTCCGGCAAGGGGGGCGGAGGCCGCGCGCAGAGCGGATCGAGGTCGGGCGCGCGCCGGGAGACGGGCGATTTTTACCCAGCTTCGGAGCTCTCCGGAGAGATAAAACTCCTACTGCTGCCTTGTGTTTTTATTTGATCTTGCTCGAGAGCGAGAATATGGTGGTGTTGTGCGTGTGCCGAATCGACCGAACCCTCAAGCTGCGGAACCAAAATTCCGAACCCCTTCTACGTGCCCATGGGCCTCCCTTTTATAGTCTGAAGGGGGCACCAACAGGTGGCAGCGTAGAAAGATGGGTAGAAAGGTAAAAACGCGGGTTGGTACAACTGCTACCAACAGTGTCCCCTACCTAACTCTGACAGCAGGGGACAAGGGCATTTAATGCCCATCCGGTCGCCCCAATAGTGCAAGGAAACGACCGTTAGAGGCGCCACCGATTGCCACGATGGCGTCTCCGCCAGCTCCGTTTGCCACCTCGCTCTGCATGGCTATGCAACGCCCCGCTACGTGCCCCTGGGGTGGCCCTGGGGTGACAGGTCGCTGGATGCGCTGGATTTTGGGTGGCCGCCTTGCCGCGGCGAGTGCCTTGCCGCGGCCCTTCTCTTGTCGTGCCGGCAAGCTTGCCGGCCGTCGGGCCTTGCCGGGACGCGCGGGGCACCGCGGCAAGTCTTCTGGAGATGCCTTGGTCGGTCTTCCCGGCAAGCTCCTCGTGCCGAGCCTTTGTTTTCTTCCCGGCCAGCTTATCTTGCCGGGACCTTGTATTCTTCCCGGCCAGCTTCTCTTGCCGGGGCCTTGGTTTGAGTACTTCGATCTTGAATGGCGTCAAAGTAGCCATGGAGGATCTTGGCAGACGCCCGGCAAGCCCTGCCGCGGGTTGCTGCGACTGCCCGTGCACAAGTTCGGGATACTAAGGTACCCCCCTACTTTAGTACACCGACAAAGTGGTAACAGATAGTTTTGTGATAAGATAAATTGTAACGAGCAACAAGTAACAAAAGTAAATAAAGTGCAGCAAGGTGGCCCAATCCTTTTTGTAGCAAAGGACAAGCCTGGACAAACTCTTATAATAGGAAAAGCGCTCCCGAGGACACATGGGAATATCGTCAAGCTAGTTTTCATCACGCTCATATGATTCGCATTCGGTACTTTGATAATTTCATATGTGGGTGGACCGGTGCTTGGGTACTGCCCTTACTTGGACAAGCATCCCACTTATGATTAACCTCTATTGCAAGCATCCTCAACTACAACAAAAGTATTAAGGTAAACCTAACCATAGCATGAAACATATGGATCCAAATCAGCCCCTTACGAAGCAACACATAAACTAGGGTTTAAGCTTCTGTCACTCTAGCAACCCATCATCTACTTATTACTTCCCAATGCCTTCCTCTAGGCCCAAATAATGGTGAAGTGTTATGTAGTCGACGTTCACATAACACCACTAGAGGTTAGACAACATACATCTTATCAAAATATCAAACGAATACCAAATTCACATGACTACCAATAGCAAGACTTCTCCCTTGTCCTCAGGAACAAACATAATTACTCACAAAGCATATTCATGTTCATAATCAGAGGGGTAATAATATGCATAAAGGATCTGAACATATGATCTTCTACCAAATAAACCAACTAGCATCAACTACAAGGAGTAATCAACACTACTAGCAACCTACTAGCACCAATCCCGGACTTGGAGACAAGAATTGGATACAAGAGATGAACTAGGGTTTGGAGATGAGATGGTGCTGGTGAAGATGTTGATGGTGATTGCCCTCTCCTGATGAGAGGAGCGTTGGTGATGACGATGTTGATGATTTCCCCCTCCCGGAGGGAAGTGTCCCCGGCAGAACAGCACTACCGGAGCCCTAGATTGGTTCCGCCAAGGTTCCGCCTCGTGGCGGCGGAGTCTCATCCCGAAAGGTTCTCTTCTATTTTTTTCTCATCGAAAGACTTCATATAGGAGAAGATGGACGTCGGAGAGCCACCAGGGGGCCCACGAGGTAGGGGGCGCGCCCGGGGGGGGGGGGGGGGCCACCCGCGAGAGCAGGGTGTGGGCCCCCTGGCCTTCATCTTTGGCGATGATTTTTCTTTATTTATTTTAAGGTATTCCGTGGAGTTTCAGGACTTTTGGAGTTGCACAGAATAGTCCTTCAATATTTGCTCCTTTTCCAGCCCAGAATTCCAGCTGCCGGCATTCTCCCTCTTCAAGTAAACCTTGTAAAATAAGAGAGAATAGCCATAAGTATTATGACAACGTGAAATAACAGCCCATAATGCAATACATATCGACATAAAAGCATGATGCAAAATGAATGTATCAACTCCCCCAATCTTAGACCTCGCTTGTCCTCAAGCAAAAAGCCGATAACAATAAATATGTCCTCATGTTTAGAGGTAGAGGCGTCGATAAAAATAAAATACGGACATGAAGGCATCATGATTATTTCATAACAGCAACATCAATAGATTTTGTCATATGATTACTCATGTTCAAGTGATGATCTTTTCACAAAGCCAAAGTATGAATCAGAAACCTTATTGGGCACCAACAAATTATATCCTCAGTCACTGAAGCAATTGCAATTTATCATAACATCGGAAAGAGTCTATGTCAGAGCTTAAAAGCAAGTCCACATACTCAACTATCACTTAGTCCTTCATAATTGCTAACACTCACGCAATACTTGTGGTTACGGAGTTTTAATCGGACACAGAGAAAGATAGGGCTTATAGTTTTGCCCCACAACCTTTTACCTCGAGGGTAATGTCAACAATAATAAGTCATGCTCCCCCACATCCAATTAGATATATATATATATATATATATATATATATATATATATATATATATATATATATATATATATATATATATCATGTTCTTTCCAACATGCTGAGCTTGCCAAAGGATAAAATGAAAAAGGAAAGGTGAAGATCACCGTGACTCTTGCATAAGGTAGAGGATAATAATAAAATATAGGCCCTTCGCAGAGGGAAGCAGAGGTTGTCATGTGGGTTTAGGGTTGGTGCACAAAATCTTAATGCTAAAGAACATCACTTTATATTACCCCTTGTATGTGAACCTTTATTATGCAGTCCATCACTTTTATTGCGACCACAACAAGTTCGTACAAAGCTTATTTCTCTACACTAATAAATCATGCATATTTAAAGAGCAATTTTTATTGCTTGCACCGATGACAACTTACTTGAAGGATCTTACTCAATCCATAGGTAGATATGGTGGACTCTCATGGCAAAACTGGTTTAAGGGTATTTGGAAGCACAAGTAGTATTTCTACTTAGTGCTGAGAATTTGGCTAGCATGAGGGGGAAAGGCAAGCTCAAGACGGTAGAGGATCCATGAAAACATACTTTATCTCAGATGTAAGAAAACATAACTCATTATGTTGTCTTCCTTGTCCAACATCAACTCTTTAGCATGTCATATTTTAATGAGTGCTCCCAATCATAAAAGATGTCAATGATAATATATCTATATGTGAAACCTCTCTTCCCTTATTACTTCCTATTAATTGCAATAATGACCAAAGCTATAATTGCCAACTCCCAACAACTTTTAATCATCACACTCTTTCTATGTGAAATCATTACTTTCACTAAGATCAATGTGAACTCTTTGATTCTTTTTATTCTTTTTCTTCTAATCACCCAAGATCATGGCAAAATATTCAAGCCCTTGACTCAACACTAATCTTTATTATATAGCTCACGGACTCGATTACAAAGAAGGATCATAAAGCAAAACTCAAACTAGATCATGCCATGATTTTATTCTACTAAATCAAGATACTACTAATAGGATCGAACTTAGAAAAATGGTAAAGATAGGAGTTGTGATGGTGATACGATACCAGGGCACCTCCCCCAAGCTTGGCAGTTGCCAAGGGGAGTGCCCATACCCATGTGATTATGTCCTCGGAGGTGATGATGACGGTGGATAATCGCACATCGAGCGTAAAAGTTCCTCCAACTTGCGGATAATTCCCTTGAGCCGAGCAATATGATCCTTCAACAAAATATTCTCCTGTGTGAGATGCTTGTTCTGTATATGGGCTAACTCAATCATCTTGAAGGCTTCAATCTTTGTTGGAGTGAAAAGGTTAGGTAAAGGTTGAGGGATGTCTTCTTCTTTCACCACCGGAGCTGGCACCTCCATAGCCTTCTTAATTCTTTCATCCTTGTTGATCTCTTCTGGTTCCTCTCTTTTCAACTCTATCTTCAATAGCCAAGCATCCTTTTCTTCATTGTTGGAGGAGGGAGAAGTCATGGTGCTCTAAATCTGCAACGAAAATAGGCTCGAAATGAAAACAGAGGAGATTAGCGTGATACGAGAGTCAAAACCTTCGGGAGTATATATAATGAAACGGAGTCCGGAGGGCACACGAGGTGCTCACGAGGTAGGAGGGCGCGCCCAGGGGTGTAGGGCGCGCCGTCCACCCTCGTGTCCTCCCCGGACTGCTACTTATTTTTCTATTTTTCTAAATATTCCAAAATGGAGAAATATTGCCTTAAAATTTGTTTTGGAGTCGGTTTACTTACCGTACCACATACCTATTCCTTTTTGGAGTCTGGAACGTTCTGGAAAGTGTCCCTTATGTACTCCTCCGGGGTTACAGTTTCAATAATATTAGTTTCAACATTTACAGGATTACCTGAGATATAGTGTTTGATCCTTTGACCGTTTACCACCTTCGGATTTGTGCCTGCGAAGTTGTTGATTTTTATGGCACCGGAACGATAGACCTCCTCGATAACGTAAGGACCTTCCCATTTGGAGAGAAGTTTTCCTGCAAAAAATCTTAAACGAGAGTTGTATAGCAATACATAATCAACTAATTAAACTCACGCTTTTGTATTCTTTTGTCATGCCATCTTTTAACCTTTTCTTTAAACAACTTGGCATTTTCATAAGCTTGGGTTCTCCATTCATCAAGTGAGCTAATATCAAATAACCTCTTCTCACCGGCAAGTTTGAAATCATAGTTGAGCTCTTTAATAGCCCAGTATGCCTTATGTTCTAGTTCGAGAGGTAAGTGACAAGCTTTTCCATAAACCATTTTATACGGAGACATACCCATAGGATTTTTGTATGCAGTTCTATAGGCCTATAATGCATCATCAAGTTTGTTGGACCAATTCTTTCTAGACCTATTGACAGTATTTTGCAAAATCAATTGGAGCTCTCTATTGCTCAATTCTACCTGACCACTAGACTAAGGGTGATATGGAGATGCAATTCTATGATTAACATCGTATTCAGCAAGCATCTTACGGAAAGCACCATGAATAAAGTGTGAACCACCATCAGTCATTAAATATTTAGGGACTCCAAACCTCGGAAAAATAACTTCCTTAAGCATTTTAATAGAAGTGTTATGATCAGCACTACTAGTTGGAATAGCTTCTACCCACTTAGTAACGTAATCAACAACAACTAAAATATGAGTATATCCATTAGAGGCAGGAAAAGGTCCCATATAATCAAAGCCCCAAACATCAAATGGTTCAATAACAAGTGAATAATTCATAGGCATTTCTTGACGTCTACTAATGTTACCAATTCTTTGACATTTATCGCAAGACAAAACAAACTTACGTGCATCCTTGAAGAGAGTAGGCCAATAAAAACCGGATTGCAATACCTTATGTGTAGTTCTATCTCCAGCGTGGTGTCCTCCATAAGCCTCGGAGTGACACTTGCGTAGGATCTGTTCCTGTTCATGCTCAAGTACACAACGTCTAATAATACCATCTACTCCTTCTTTATAAAGATGTGGGTCATCCTAAAAGTAATGTCGCAAGTCATAGAAAACCTTTTTCTTTTGTTGGTATGTGAAGCTAGGTCTATAAATTTGGCAACAATATAATTAGCATAATCAGCATACCATGGAGTGCTACGACAAGTACTTATGACATTTAATTGTTCATCAGGAAAGCTATCATCAATAGGTAGTGGGTCATCAAGAACATTCTCTAACCTAGACAAGTTGTCTGCAACGGGGTTCTCAGCTCCTTTTCTATCAACAATATGTAAATCAAATTCTTGCAGCAGGAGAACCCATCTAATAAGTCTAGGTTTTGCATCTTTCTTTTCCATAAGATATTTAATAGCAGCATGATCAGTGTGAATAGTTACTTTAGAATCAAAAATATAGGGTCTAAATTTATCACAAGAAAATACAACTGCTAAAAGTTCATTTTCGGTAGTAGCATAATTTCTTTGAGCATTGTCAAGAGTCTTACTAGCATAATGGATAACATTTAATTTCTTATCGACTCTTTGCCCTAGAACAGCACCTACAACATAATCACTAGCATCACACATAATTTCAAAGGGTAAATTCCAATCAGGTGGCTGAACAACAGGTGCAGAGACTAATGCTTTCTTCAGTATTTCAAATGCTTCTATGCAATCATCATCAAAGACAAATGGTACATCATTTTGTAATAAATTAGTCAGAGGCCGAGAGAGTTTTGAGAAGTCCTTAATGAACCTCCTATAAAATCCGGCGTGACCAAGGAAGCTTCTTATACCTTTGATGTCCTTGGGACATGGCATCTTTTCAATAGCATCAAGCTTGGCTTTATCAACTTCAATACCTCTTTCAGAAACTTTGTGCCCAAAGACAATACCTTCATTAACCATAAAGTGGCACTTTTCCCAATTCAAGACAAGATTAGTTTCTTCACATCTCTGCAAAACTCGAGCCAAATTGCTCAAGTAATCATCAAAAGAGGAACCATAGACGGAAAAGTCGTCCATGAAAACCTCGCAAATTTTCTCGCAAAAGTTAGAGAATATAGCCATCATGCATCTTTGAAAGGTAGCAGGTGCATTACATAAACCGAAAGGCATACGTCTATAAGCAAAAGTACCAAAACGGCATGTAAAAGTAGTCTTTGATTGATCCTTAGCCGACAGGTATTTGAGAAAAACCGGAATAACCATCTAGAAAGCAATAGTGTGTATGTTTGCATAATCTTTCTAGCATTTGATCAATAAAAGGTAAGGGGTAATGATCTTTCTTAGTAGCCTTATTTAATTTGCGGAAATGAATTACCATCCTATAACCTGTGATAATTCTTTGCGGAATCAACTCATCTTTGTCATTAGGGACAACAGTAATACCTCCCTTTTAGGGACACAATGGACAGGACTTACCCACGGACTATCAGCAACGGGATAAATTATACCTACCTCCAGAAGCTTGAGTATTTCCTTTCTTACCACTTCTTTCATTTTAGGATTCAAACATCGTTGAGGATCACAAACTGGTTTGGCATCAGCTTCCAAATTTATTTTATGTTGACATAGAGTGGGACTAATGCCCTTAAGATCATCCAGAGTATATCCAATAGAAGCACGGTGCTTTTTCAGAGTTTTCAATAATCTTTCTTCTTCATGCTCTGAAAGGTTAGCACTAATAATGACATGATATATTTTCTTTTCATCAAGATAAGCATACTTAAGATTATCAGGCAACGGTTTAAGCTCACACACGGGATCACCCTTGGGTGGAGGAGGATCCCCTAGGATTTCAACAGGAAAATTGTGTTGCAGATTAGGTTCCTGTTTAAAAAATACTTCATCTATTTCCCTTATTTCATTCATGAACATATCATTTTCATGGTCTAGCAAATAGTGTTCTAAAGGATCAGTAGGAGGTACGGCAATAGAAGCAAGACCAATAATTTCATCCTTACTAGGCAATTCTTCCTCACGATGTTGTTTACTAAATTTAGAGAAATTAAACTCATGAACCATATCGTCCAAACCAACAGTAACAACATTCTTTTTGCAGTCTATCTTAGCATTAATAGTATTCAAGAAGGGTCTACCAAATATAATGGGACAAAAGCTATCTTGTGGAGAACCAAGAACAAGAAAATCAGCGGGATATTTGGTTTTCCCACACAAGACTTCAACATCTCTAACAATTCCAACTGGTGAAATAGTATCTCTATTGGCAAGTTTAATTGTGACATCAATTTCTTCTGACTCAGCAGGTGCAATTTCATGCATAATTTCTTTGTATAAGTCAATGGGTATAACACTAGCACTAGCACCCATATGACATAAGCCATGATAACAATGATCTCCTATTTTAGCAGAAATAACGGGCACGCCTACCACAGGTCTATGTTTATCTCCATCACAGGGTTTAGCAATTCTAGCAGTTTCACCAAAGAATTGAATAACATGCCCATCAATATTATCAGACAAGAGATCTTTAACAATAGAAATACTAGGTTCTACTTTGACTTGCTCAGGATGTGTATAAGTTCTAGTATTGCTTTTATGAACAACAGTTGAAGCTTTAGCATGATCCTTCATTCTAACAGGGAAAGGTGGTTTCTCAACATAAGAAGTGGGAACAGTAGGATCATTATAAGTGACAATCTTTTCTTCAACTTTAATAGGTGCATCTAGTTTTACTTCTATGGGAGGATGATATTTAAACCACTTCTCCTTGGGGACATCAACATAAGTAGCAAAGGATTCACAGAAAGAAGCTACTATCTCAGAGTCAAGTCCATATTTAGTGCTAAACTTACGGAAAATATCGGTATCCATAAAAGATTTAACACAATCAAACTTAGGTGTCATACCTAACTCCTTACCTTCGTCAAGGTCCCAATCTTCAGAGTTGCGTTTAATTCTATCCAATAAATTCCATCTAAATTCAATAGGCTTCATCATAAAAGAGCCAGCACAACAATTATCAAGCATGGTGCGATTGTTGTCAGAAAGCCGAGCATAAAAACTTTGCATAATTACTTCTTTTGCAAGCTCATGATTGGGGCATGAATATAACATTGATTTAAGCCTCGCCCAAGCTTGAGCGATGCTTTCTCCTTCACGAGGCCAAAAATTATATATATAATTGCGATCACGATGAACAAGATGCATAGGGTAATACTTTTGATGAAATTCCAATTTCAATCTTTTATAGTTCCATGATCTCATATCATCACACAACCTATACCAAGTCAATGCGTCTCCCTCCAAAGATAAAGGGAAAGCCTTCTTCTTAGCAACATCATCGGGTATACCTGCAAGCTTAAATAGTCCACAAATATCATCTACATAGCGTAGATGTTCGTCAGGATGCTTTGTTCCATCTCCTGCAAAAGTGTTAGCTAGCAGTTTTTCCATCAAACCCGAAGGAATCTCAAAAGGAGTTTCATTTTGAATAGGTTCAGTAGGTTGAGTAGGTTGAGGAGCAACTCTTTGCTCTACTGGATGGGGTGAAGATACCCCAAACAAGCCCCTCAGACAATTACTTTCCATAGTAACAAGTGACAGAAAATTTCAGCACACTCAATAAATTTTTCCTTACCAAATTCCACCTACCAAAGGCGCTTCACTCCCCGGCAACGGTGCTAGAAAATAGTCTTGATGACCCACAAGTATATGGGATCTATCGTAGTCCTTTTGATAAGTAAGAGTGTCGAACCCAACGAGGAGCAGAAGGAAATGATAAGCGGTTTTCAGCAAGGTATTCTCTGCAAGTACTGAAATAAGTGGTAACAGATAGTTTTGTGATAAGATAAATTGTAACGAGCAACAAGTAACAAAAGTAAATAAAGTGCAGCAATGTGGCCCAATCCTTTTTGTAGCAAAGGACAAGCTTGGACAAACTCTTATAATAGGAAAAGCGCTCCTGAGGACACATGGGAATATCGTCAAGCTAGTTTTCATCACGCTCATATGATTCGCGTTCGGTACTTTGATAATTTGATATGTGGGTGGACCGGTGCTTGGGTACTGCCCTTACTTGGACAATCATCCCACTTATGATTAACATCTATTGCAAGCAGCCGCAACTACAACAAAAGTATTAAGGTAAACCTAACCATAGCATGAAACATATGGATCTGAATCAGCCCCTTACGAAGCAACACCTAAACTAGGGTTTAAGCTTGTGTCACTCTAGCAACCCATCATCTACTTATTACTTCCCAATGCCTTCCTCTAGGCCCAAATAATGGTGAAGTGTTATGTAGTCGACGTTCACATAACACCACTAGAGGTTAGACAACATACATCTTATCAAAATATCGAACGAATACCAAATTCACATGACTACTAATAGCAAGACTTCTCCCTTGTCCTCAGGAACAAACATAATTACTCACAAAGCATATTCATGTTCATAATCAGAGGGGTAATAATATGCATAAAGGATCTGAACATATGATCTTCCACCAAATAAACCAACTAGCATCAACTACAAGGAGTAATCAACACTACTAGCAACCTACTAGCACCAATCCCGGACTTGGAGACAAGAATTGGATACAAGAGATGAACAAGGGTTTGGAGATGAGATGGTGCTGATGGAGATTGCCCTCTCCCAATGAGAGGAGCGTTGGTGATGACGATGGTGATGATTTCCCCCTCCCGGAGGGAAGTGTCCCCGGCAGAACAGCTCTGCCGGAGCCCTAGATTGGTTCCGCCAAGGTTCCGCCTCGTGGCGGCGGAGTCTCGTCCCGAAAGGTTCTCTTCTATTTTTTTCTCATGAAAGACTTCATATAGGAGAAGATGGACGTCAGAGAGCCACCAGGGGGCCCACGAGGTAGGGGGGTGCGCCCAGGTGGGGGGCGCCCCCCACCCTCGTGAGCAGGGTGTGGCCCCCCTGGCCTTCATCTTTGGCGACGATTTTTCTTTATTTATTTTAAGGTATTCCGTGGAGTTTCAGGACTTTTGGAGTTGCGCAGAATAGTCCTTCAATATTTGCTCCTTTTCCAGCCCGGAACTCCAGCTGCCGGCATTCTCCCTCTTCATGTAAACCTTGTAAAATAAGAGAGAATAGCCATAAGTATTATGACATAACGTGAAATAACAGCCCATAATGCAATAAATATCGACATAAAAGCATGATGCAAAATGGACGTTTCATTCCCCGATGCCAACGCAACATACGTTGTCTTCACCAATGAAGCCGACGACAAGCGCATCCGGCATCAACACCATCGCGAGGTGAATGCTGTCGCCACAGAAGTTCCAGAGTTCATGCACTGGTCCGAGAGGCCCATCAGCTGGAGCCATGAGGACCATGCAGCCGTGATGCCGTTGTCGGGTGCCTATACAATGGTGCTGGACTCCACCTTCTCAATGAAGAGGCGGGCTTGCCGCTTCTCCCGGATCCTGATAGAAGGCGGTAGCAGCATCAACATCCTCTACCGCGACACCATGGAGAAGCTGGGCATCAAGGAGAAGCAGCTCCTGCCCAGTCGGACTGTTTTCTATGGCATCGTACCCAGACTTTCCTGCTCTCCAATCGGCAAGGTCAAGATATACGTCCTGTTCGGTGACAAGAACCATTTCCACCATGAGCCAATCTGGTTCGAGGTGTTTGAGCTGGACAGCCCCTACCATGCGCTCTTGGGCCGGCCCGCATTCGCCAAGTTTATGGCAGTGCCGCATTATGCCTACCTGAATATAAAGATGCCGGGTCCCAAGGGCATCATCACCATTGCTGGCGACTACCAGAAGTCACTCACGTGCGCCACTGCCAGCTCCCGGCTGGCCGAGTCCCTCGTCATCACTGAAGAGAAGCACCTCCTTGACTAGGTGGTGGCCATGGCCAGCAAGCAGTCGGACATGCCCACCGACCCCAAGGACGCAGAGACCCAGGGCTCCTTCTAGCCGGCTAAGGAAACCAAGAGGATTGCCTTAGATGCGATGCACCCGGAGAGGTTTGCTATCATGGGGACTAACCTAAAAAAAAATAGGAAAGCGAGCTCGTTGATTTCCTCCATGAGAACCTGTACATCTTCGCATGGTCTCCCCAGGACATGCCGGGTGTTTTGATGGATTTCGTCGAGCACAAGCTACATGTGAGATCGGATGCCAAGCCAGTCAAGCAACCCATCCGCCGCCTGTCAGAAGAGAAGAGAAGGATTGTTGGTGAAGAGATCGCCCGGCTTCTGACAGCCGGCTTCATCATGGATGTGTTCTACCTAGACTGGCTTGCCAATCCAGTCCTTGTGTTAAAGAAGAATAACAAGTGGCGTATGTGTATCGAATGCACTAGCATCAACAAAGCCTGCCCCAAGGATGATTTTGCCTTGCCCAGGATAGATCAGTGAGTGACTCCACAGCCGGATGCGAGCTACTGTCCTTCCTAGACGCCTACTTAGGCCATCACCAGATCAAGCTGAACCCGGACGATCGGCTGAAGACCGCCTTCATCACACCATTCAGAGCCTTCTGTTACCTGACCATGACGTTCGGCTTGAGAAATGCCGGCGCCACATTTCAGCGTTGCATGCAGAAATGCCTCCTCAAGCAACTCGGCAGAAATGCCCACATCTATGTAGACGTCATTGTGGTGAAGACGGAGAAGCACAACACCCTTCTGGAGGATATCAAGGAGACCTTCGATAATCTGCGCCATTTTCAAATCAAGCTCAACATGGAGAAATGTGTCTTCAGAGTACCAGCCAGCTAGCTCCTTGGTTTCCTTGTCTCTGAACGCGGCATCGAGTGCAACCCCGTGAAGAACAAGACCATTGAGCGGATGCAGAGGCCGACCCGGCTGCGGGATGTCCAGAAGTTCACCGGGTGCTTGCCATCTCTCAGCCGGTTCATCAGTCGGCTGGGCGAGAAGGCCCTACCCTTGTACCAACTGATGAAGAAGACCACTTGCTTCGAGTGGACTGACCAGGCAGACAATGCCTTCCTCCAGCTCAAGCGGATGCTGTCCATGCCGCCTGTTTTGGCCGCTCCAACTGGTAAAGAGCCCACATCACTGCCACCAGCCGGGTAGTCAGCACTGTGATCGTGGTCGAGCACCCAGAAGATGGCAAGGTCCAGCCGGTCTAGAGTCCAATATACTACCTGAGTGAGGTGCTGTCCGCCTCCAAGCAGAACTACCCCCACTACCAGAAGATGTGCTATGGCGTATACTTTGCCGAGCAAGAAGCTAAAGCAATACTTCCAGGAGCACACCATCACGGTCGTCTGCACCGCCCCCTTGCCGAGATCATAGGCAACAGAGATGCATCAGGCTGGGTGGCCAAGTGGGCCATTGAGCTGGCTCGCTACACCATCCTCTACCAGGCCTGCACCGCCATCAAGTTCCAAGCGCTGGCCGACTTCCTAGTTGACTGGGCCGAGACCCAGTACCTGCCGCCAGCTCCGAATTCCACCCATTGGCGGATGCACTTTGATGGCTCGAAGATGCGCACCGGTTTGGGAACCGGCATCATCCTGACCTCTCCCAAAGGCGACAAGCTCAAGTACACGCTGCAAATTCACTTTGCTGCCTCCAACAACGTGGCCGAGTACGAGGCGCTCATACACGGACTCCGGCTAGCCAAGGAGATTGGCATCCACCGGATTCTGTGCTACGGCGACTCGGACTTGGTGGTCTAGCACTCATCAGGCGACTTGGACGCCAAGGATGCAAACATGGCGAGCTACCGTTTCCTCGTCCAGCAGATCAGTGGGCACTTTGACGGGTGCGAGTTCCATCATGTGCCACGGGCTGACAATGAGCAAGCAGACGCCCTGACCCAGATCGACACCACCCGACAAGCCATACCAGCCGACATTTCACTTCAGTGCCTGCGCAAGCCTTCTATCAAGCCTTCGCCAGAATCAGAGTCCATCTTCGTTCCGTTGACCCCGGAGCAGTCGGATCCGGCTCGAGGACTTCAGCAGTCGGCCTGGAGATTTTGGCAAGCAGCCCAAGGACTGCAACACTCGAACCCAGCCGGAGGAATTCAGAACCCGGCCCGGGGGCTGCAGCAGTCGGCCCGGGGACTTCAATGATGCAGCAAGCAGCGCCCGGCTCCGACCCACCGCCTCCCAGCCCGACCGCCCTGGTACCAGTTGCTGTCATGATAGTGGTAGAAGCACCATCTTGGGCGCAGCCCATCCTCAACTTCCTGGTGAACCAAGAGCTATCGGCCGACGAGATCTTGGCCCAGCAGGTGCAACACTGGGCACCAGCATACACAATAGTCAACGGAGAGCTTGTCGGGCGCAATGTGACTGGTGTCTTCCAGCGCTGCGTGTAGCCGGAGAAGGCATGGCAATCCTCAGAGATATTCATCAAGGCGAATGCGGTCACAAAGCTGCCTCCAGACCCCTTGTTGCCAAAACTTTCCGCCATGGATTCTTCTGGCCGACTACTTTGGATGATGCCAAGGAGTTGGTCTACAAGTGCAAGGGGTGCCAATGCTTCAGCTCCAAGCAACACCTGCCGGCCTCCACACTCAAGACCATCCCCATCACATGGCCATTTGCCGTCTGGGGGTTGGACATGGTGGGGCCGTTCAAGACAGCACGCGGCGGCATGACCCATCTGCTGGTCACCGTGGACAAGTTTACAAAGTGGATTGAAGCAAAGCTGATCAAGAAGCAGAATGGTCCGACTGCTGTGACCTTCATCGCGGACATCACCGTCTGGTACGACATTCCGCATAGCACCATCGCCGATAATGGCACAAACTTCATCAAAGGCGCCTTGGCCCGTTTCTGCACGACGCAGGGCATCCGAATGGACTTAGCGTCCATTGCCCATCCGCAGTCAAACGGCTAGGTGGAGCGAGCAAACAGCCTCATCCTGTCCGACATCAAGACCCGACTGGTCGAGCTGCTGGAGCGCTCGGCCGGCTGCTGGATCGAGGAGCTCTCGGCAGTCCTTTGGAGTCTTCGTACTATGCCCAACAAAGCAACTGGCTTCACTCCCTTCTTCCTCATGTACGGGGCCGAGGTCGTCGTCCCAACTGACATCGAGTTTGACTCGCCTCACATAACCATGTACATAGAGGCAGAAGCGAAGGAGGCGCGAGAAGATGGCGTCGACTTTCTGGAAGAGGCCCGACTGCTAGCACTCAGCCGGTCTGCCATCTACCAGCAGAGCCTGTGCTGCAACCACATCTGGAAGGTCAAGCCACGATCCTTTCGCAAAGGGGACCTTGTGCTCTGGCTGATCCACCGAACAGCCGGCCAGCCCAAGCTCTCGGCTCCTTGAGAGGGGCCTTTCATGATCAGCAAGGCCCTAGGCAACGACTCCTACTACCTCATCGATGCACAAAAGCCCAGGGCACGCTAGAGGGACGATTCCGGCAAGGAGACCGAGCGCTCAAGGAACACGAATCTTCTCCACCCATTTTACAATTAATGCAGTATGTACCATGCTACCTTTTGTATTAAACAAAGACAACAGGTCCCCCGAGGTGCACTCGGGGGCTACCCTTTTATCTATATGATAAGTTTGCGTGTGAATGTATTATTTCATTCCTTTGCCTGGTACCGGGTCCGGTCAGCCGACCTGGGGCTTGCCACCTTGACCTAAGTTGGTACCACCTGCAGTCGGCCAAGTAGTGTGCCGACAGCTAAGCCGTCTCTTGCCTTAAGCCATAGCTCATAGAGAGAATGTCCGGCTGGCAAGAGCTAAAAGCAGGAAAAGCTGTCCGCAAGAAAAACGACTAAGGAAGAACGCTAACACAGGCCAAGCCGGCTCCCAGCCTCACCCGTCCGGCTGGAGAGCAGCCGGCCAGCCGGCTTCTTGCTTGGCTAGCCACACTCTAGATGGACGAAGTACTTGTCTATCCTAAATGGTCAAGTCCGTGACCCGGCCACAGACCACAGAGCAGCTGTCTGGCTGGCAGGGCGGCAACCAAAGGAAGGCGGCAAAGGAAAAATCCAAACAAAGCAGAAGCAAAACCAAGCTAGAACCCGGCAAGAGCACAAGCATATGTGAAACAAAGTTATTTACATAGTAAAAGGCCCATGGACAGCATCCAACAGAGTTTGAATTACACCCCTAGTGGGTGGAACTGCGCAAATTTAACCTGTTTGTTCAAGACATAAAGACAGAAAAAACTTCAAATATAAACGGCTGCCTAGGCCAAGGGCGCTGCAGGCAGCGTCGACAGGTCGGCGTAGGCGGAGGCGGAGGCTGGTGGAGCATCCGACTGGCGGGTCTCGGCTTGGTCGGCATCGGCAGCAGTTGATGCGGTCTCCCACGGCTCGCTGGTCGAGGCCTGATAAGGCTGAGGCTATCTAGTCACTTCGTCGTCCGGTGCGACGTCTTCGCCTTCCTTGTCCTCATCTTCCTCGCACTCATCGCTGGAGGCGATCTCCTCTGCCGAGTCCTCCCCCTTCTCCGGGTTTAGCCCGAACTAGGAGGGCGGCACTTCAGCACCCTCTTCGTCCCGCTCCGGGATGAAGACGCCGGTGTCGGTGTACTCGGTGATCACTGCCGCACGCTTGACAAGTTCGTCGCGCACTGCCTCCAACTCTGGCCCAGCCTCCTGCCGGAAGGTGGCCAGCTGCGCCAGCCTCAGGTCCGGATACCAGGCCTTGGCGAACTCCAGCACAGTCCTGGTGCCCGCCCAAGCTGCGGCACCCTTCGAGGCTTCGAACCGCTCGACCGCCACCTCCAACCAGTCGGCAGTCCGACTGGGAGTGCGAGGGATCCGAGCATCCGGCCAGAGCCCCGCCAAGGCCTACAACCCGGCGCGCTGCAGACGGTGGAGCAGGCGGCGTGCTGGCTCAAGGCGCATCTGGATGGCCAGGAGCTGCTCGCCAAGATTCCGGGGTGCGTTTGATGGAATGTCCATGCCCCGTCCTCCGCCGTTGCTTGCGCCGCACCTCGATGGCCTGGCAGACGGCAATAGAGCAACCTGGAAGAAATTCTGTCTAAGAAGAAGAGTAAAGAATTTAGAAGCCGGCTCCTGCAGCAGTCGGCAACTAAGCAACAAAAGAAAAAAGGATTTACCTTCAACCATATCCTCAATCACTCCGTAGCCGTCCGACAATAGCATCTCGTTCTCGGTCCAGTCCGAGTGATGAGTCTCGAACTCGGGCTTGAGGAGCGCCTCGCCGTCTTTCAGCTGCCGGAGCTCCGCCTTGTGCTTCTCCGCTTGGTCTGCCAGCTCCTTCGCTAGTCGGTCGCTCTCCTAGGCGGCCTGGCTGCGTCCCTGCTCCTTGGTACAGAGCTCAGTCTCGAGCTCGCCCACGCGCGCCTGCAGATGAGCAGCAACCTCTGCCAAAAAAAGAAGAAACATTAAGCATCAACACAAAACAAGAAGCTGCCGGAAGATCCGACCCGACTGCCCTACTGTCGGCCCGAATCTTGGGGGCTACACCCAGCGGGTGCGCTCGCGTGCCCCCACTAAAAGACGGCCCTACATACCTCGGCTTTGGTTCAGGTCTGCAGTCTGCTTGGCCAGTGCCTGGTGCTGGGAGTTGTAGGCGGCCGCACGCAAGTTGTGGTAATCCTGCAACAGAAGAGACAGTTCAGCATTCAAAAGGACACCTTGAAGTTCCAGCCCACCTGCTCAGCAACCGGCCTGGAACTCGGGGGCTACACCCAGCGGGTGAGCTGACGCGCCCCCACGGAAGATTACAAAAATTGAAAGCAAAATTCGAGAGCATACCTGGACGGCCGTCTGCATCGCCCGCAGCTCATTCCTGGACTGTAGGAGGGTGCCGCCATGGACATTGAACTACTCCAAGATGTCCTTCACCGCCCCGTTGAGGACACCCGAGCCGGCTCCTGACGCCTAGTCCTGGGCAGCGGCACTGGTGGCTTCAGTGTCAGGCACTGACGTGCTCGCAGCCCCAGCTTCCATCGAGCTCGGCACCAAGACCACCTACACTAGGCGCTGGCACGCAGGTCACCAACGCCTGGTTCGCCACCAGCTCAGCGCTGGATGGCGGCACCTCCGGCACTTCGGACCGGCTGCCTTGCTCGCTAGGAGTTGGCACGAGCGGAGGCACTTCCATCACCAAGACGACAGGGTCAACCCTTCCCCTCTCCTGGGCCGTCTGGTCGGCCCCGGCTCCTCCATTAGGCGCCTGGCCATCCACCACTGGCGGCTCCGTCTTCTGTGGGCCACTGGCCTCCGGAGCCCCATTGCGGGCCGGCTCCTCCTCCCGCGCCTTGGTTGTCGCGTCTGCCTGCTCCTTGGCTGCCGCATCAGCCTGAGCCTTGGCCGCCGTGTCACCCTGAGCCTTGGCCGCCACATCGGCCTCTGCCTTTGCCGTGTCTACCGCCTCCGCCTTTGCCTGGGCCACGACGCTCGCTCCTGCTGAGCCTCCCGCGCATTCCTCTCCATTGCCTCCCGAAGGGCGGCGGCCGGGTCCATGCGGCGGGCATCTTCAGGGCTTCTTGCCGCCCCAATCACCAAGGCGAACAGGGCCCGCGACAGGGAAAGCGGAGCCCTGTGCGACATGGCAAACAAAGCTAAAAGAGTTTGCAAGAAGAAAAGCAAACACAAGACAGAGATTCGCAAGGGAAGAAAAGCTAGGACAAAAATGATCAAGCCAAAAGCATCCAAGACACTTACGCAGACACCATCAGATGCTGCTTCGGGCCCTTCCAGATGGCGGCCGCCTTTGTGGCCTCTTGCCGCTTGGTCGCGGCGACCATGGACTTGGCCTTCTTGGACGGCCGGCTATGGAACAACCAATGTCGGCACGACGCTTCGATGTGCCGGGTGCTCCAGTCGGTGCCGTCGAGGAGCCGACGCCTGTCCTATTGGTGGCTGGGGCATGACGCTGCTTGTCGTCCTCCTCATCGTCATCCGGCCACTCCCCGTTGCGGCATCCTGCGGCCCCGCCTGCCGCTTCGCCGTCTCCAGTGGCCTCGTCCTCCTCCATAGCCGCCGCCCCCAGCTCGAGATTGTTTGTATCGCTCTCCTCATGGTCCGCCATTTACCGATGGCCTAGATCCGCCGTGTCGCTCGCCGTCTGGCCTGGGAAGTGCTGCATCATTGCTAGGCGGTGAGGCGGCGCGAAGAGCTCAACACAAGCAAAGAAAAAGAGTCAAAAACTGATCGCAGGTGGCGGATTGGCACGGCTGTACGGCTCCTTGTCAAACCGCCAGCTCTCCTCGTCGATCTTGCAGTCGGAGAAGAAGTTGACGAGCCGGACCACCTCCAAGTCGGCAGCACCTTGGTGGACATCTGACACGGATCCCGGTGGCCTCTGATGCTGCTGATCAGATGAGGCCGGGCCTGAAGAGGCAACACCCGGTGCTTGACGAAGGCGGACAGCAGGTCCGAAGCCGGGTGAGGGCAGTGGCGATGGCGGTTGACAGCGTCTTCGGTCGAAATTTCTAGTTGCTCCGAGGCTTGGGCGGCGGGCCGTCTGCGTAAGCCGGCAGGTTAACGTAATCCCGCGACTCGTGGATGTCCCGGACATAGAAGTATAACTTCTGCCAGAGTTTGGTCAACTCCAGCAGAGCAAGGGCCGGGAAGCGGACCCTAGAGCAAGTGCGCCGCACCGCCATGCAGGCCCCACACTGAGCTGCCTCGCCCTTGACGACAGTGCCGAGCTTGAGGTAGAAGAGCATACCCACAACTCGAGCATGGGCAAGACGCGGAGGTACCCCTTGCAAAGGGTAACGAAGGTAGAGAGCAGCACCACCGTATTTGGCGTGAGGTGGTGGAGTTGGAGTTGGTAGAAATCAAGAAAAGAGTGGAGGAAGCCACTTGTCGGCAGGCCAAAGCCGCGGAAGAAGTGCGTCCTGAAGATGATGCGCTCGCCCTCTTGCGGAGCCAGTGAGATCTCCCTTTCAGGGGGAACACGCACCTCCACGTTCGCCGCGCAGGGAAGCCGCCGCGTCTGGCAGAGAACCTAGAGGTGGTCGGTGTGGATGTTCGAACCATCCCAGTCACCTCGCGCCATGCTTGGTGGCGACGCGGAGGAGTCTGGCTACAACGCGCTGCGGTGGTGCTTTAGCGATGGAACGGCGTGGCCGCGTGGTGGCAGCAAGGAAGCAAAGAAGACGAAGGAGGAAGAAGATGGAGAGAGAGGGGGGCACGCGTGCGTTCTTCCGCACCCACCTCCTCCTACTTATAACCGCGGTGGCAACAAAGAAGCTGAGACGATGCATCGTGGGGGAGTGGGATTAACTGCGCCCACGCCCCACACGACCCCGCGTATTCCATGCCTTTACAGCGCGTGGTTAATGCGCCTGAGAGGGGCAACCGCCTGCCTCGGCCGCAGCGGATCCGCGCACGGCCCTGTAGTGGTGGGCCAGGGCCTGCAGCAACATCCCGTCGCGCATGCCCTGGTAGGCCGGCCTGGCATGCTAGTGACGCATGGCGAGCGAGCAACGGGTGGCAGGCCTGCCACCCAGCGTCCACCATAAATTCACCAGGTGGCCGACCTAGGCTTAGGTGGCTCCTAACAAACGACTTCACCTGAAGCTGGACAAAGCAAGAGTACAAGACCATTTGGAGTAGGAAGCTGCTAAGGCACCTCGATTTTAGCCTTGGTGCCCCACCAGCTTCGGGGACTACTGTCGGAGGGATTAACCACGGGTAGCCTCATGGGACCCCATAGCGTTTCAAGGCATCGGGGCTAGTAAAGCCCCTCGCACCTTTTGGACGTATGGCTCGCTCCTTGGGCCGGGTGGTCCAAGAGGCCGGCTGCTACAAGGTGGCGTGCCCTCATAATGTGGCCTCAAGGGAGCCGGTACCTATCACGCGGCCCCGCGTCCCCTCAAAGTTTGCACCCATTTACTACGACGAGACTGGATGTGGCTACAGGACCACTTGCCATCCCTGAATCCCGGAGGAGCCTGACCACTGTGCGGGCGTACGAAGCGGACACCCCTCGCCCGACACGGCACTATAGCCACGCAACTCATGACGCAACCTTCTTAGCTGGTGCCATGCTCCCACGACGGGCAGTCGGTACGGCCCGCAAGCGGCGGCCCCTACCCGCCCGTGAGCAACTAGAAGATGGCGCACCCAAAGAAGACGGCCTCTAGGGTGGGCCGACCTCTAGCAGTCAGCCCTCCCTCCCCTCGGAGTCGGCGCGCCATTAATCTGATGAGACGGAGCAGAGCATGGCTACAGTAAGCGCCCGCCAGGCGGCGGAACTGTAGACATGCGTCCCGCGACAAGGCCCCCATCATCAAGGGCGAGGCTATAGTAAAGGGCAGACAGCATGGCCCGCAGGCGGCGGGCCCTACCTATCGGCCAAGTACATGGCAACCGGTGGGACCCACCAGGTGGCGGGCCCCAGCAGCCGGCAGAGAAGCCGGCATCCAGAGACACTGACAACCGGTTCCTACACCCGGACGAATTACCATTGTACCCCTGGGGGGGTAGGCCTATATAACCCCCCCGGGTTCACCCATGCAAAGGGTTCAGCACCCACGCGAATACACACATCCATAGCTAGAGAGGCAAAGGAGCTAGCCTTGCCCTTCTTCCTCCTCTAGCCGAACAGCTCAAGGAGCAACATTGTAGCCACCTATTGACGATAGTTATCATGCATGGACCCCGGAGAGCTGGACTAGGGGTGTTATCTCCATGGAGAGCCCCGAACCTGGGTAAGACTCGTAAGCGTTCGAGATCTCGCTCACTCCCGCTTCCAAGGCCTGGCGACGTACTCCTATCCCCATCCATGATAAGCCACCCCCTGGCATATGCCGCTAGATATCCCCGACAAGGGGTAAGAATCGGGACAATTTCAGCATTTCCGTGGTCGGGATCCTTGAGCAATACGGTTGATCTGTTTGCCGTTCATGCAGGTTGATCTGGTA
Organism: Triticum timopheevii; assembly: GCA_963921465.1. Taxonomy (NCBI): domain Eukaryota; kingdom Viridiplantae; phylum Streptophyta; class Magnoliopsida; order Poales; family Poaceae; genus Triticum; species Triticum timopheevii. Next base: position 129,629,086 of record OY997271.1, on the reverse strand, counting down.
ACCGGTAGGGTAGATGGAAAGACTTTGACATGGAAAGGGAAGGAAGTTATACATAGTGAGTCCGTGACTTGGTTTAGGGTTTAAAAACGCATGTTTGTACTGAATGTTTGGACACGCCTGAGAGTGGGTTTCCTTTGTTTTGTACTAAATTTTTGGAAACTCATGTTTGCACTTCCACATGATTCTGGTTAGAGTGGTTTTCCTTTGCTTTGTTGATGTAGCACTTGGTTTAGGGTTTTAGAGGGAAGAAATCTGCATATTAGTTCATGACTTGGTTTAGGGTTTAAAGGCAAGAAATCTGCATGCTTCCGTGGTCACAAAATCCATTACAAGCTTAACCACTTGTTGATCTTTGGGCACGAACATTTTTCAACACACACAAATGATCTCTTTGGGCATGAACATTTTTCAACACACACAAATGATCTCTTTGGGAACGAACATTTTTCGACACTCATAATAACTTAGATAGATAAGGTGCAAACCACCATACCCTTAAATAGATGGGTACCCTACATAAATAAGTCCAGGGACACGTCACAGCATGCACGATATTGAAAAGCAACAAAATAAAAACGATAAAATTAAAACATGATGAGCTTGACAAACAACTTCAGTCCGGGCTTGCACCCCTTCTTGAACATCTTCATCTTGACCTTTCTTCCACCTTGGCCACGCCCCTTCAACACCGTCTTCAACTTCACTCCTCGTAGTAGGGAACAGAGTGCATCTGGTTTGCAGTGGGGAAGATGTTGTCGATATTGGTGAAGATGTTGTAAAGCGTGAAGAAGATGGACTCGCAGCCACACCAAAACACTTCACCGAGGAGCTCGCGCGCGTCGAACGAGTTGGTGAAGGTGACTGTGAGCAGTTTGAGGGTCTCGGCGCGGTCATGAACCTTGTTGAGGGTAAACATCCTAGGCGAGCCCCGTGGGAGGTGGGAAAAGGCAGTGGTGAGGAAGTCGCGGGCGAGCTTGATGGACCCACTCTACCTAGATTGCGCCCACACACGGAGCATGCTTTCCATGAGGATGCCCGGTGGGTAGCGCAGCTCCTGCACGGTCGGCTGACAAAGGAAGGTCGACCCGTTGTACTGCATCTTCAGTTGGTGTTTGGGGTACTCGGAGAGGATGGAGGGCTCAATCGCTTGGGTGTTTCAAGTGGAGACAATGGATGTGGCTTGGGTGGCGAGTGGGAGAGGAAGAGAGTCGTATAAATAGGCGTGTGTGTGGTAGAGGAAGAGAGAAGGGTTGCGAATGAATGAATGGTGCGTGTGTGTATCTGGGCACGTGCGTGTGTATGTGTTACGATATTACACTGAAACGATGGGCATGTGTATCTGGGCGCATGCGTGCCTCTGAGTCACTGTGGTGCATCTGAATCAACCGGTGCATGGCCACGTCGCTCGCCTCCCGTGCATGCATGCCCACGTCCTCGCATCCCGCCCTTGCATTCCCATGTCGCGTCTCTTCCCATGCATGCAGGCCTGGAAATGCTAAGATAGGGCATTAACAACGCTCACAAGCCTGGACTGCGAGACGGCCCAACGGTCCATCCAGCGCGCCCACTATCCATGTAGAGAAAAAAAGCGGACAACCAATCAGATCGCATCTCGCGGATCGCCCTCCGCCTCCCAGCAGATTCTTTCTAGAAGGGTTAGATCGACGATCCTTGTTCAGCGCTAGGTTTAGATCGATGGTCACTGTTCGGCAAGGTTTGGGAGGGGTTTGGAGTCAGTCAAAGATAGGTTTGACCAGAATTCAAATGAGCATAATAAATACAAAACAATCCGAAAAATGAAAAACCTGCGCACATAGTGTTCTTATGTCATATACTAACGATTTAAGTTAATAAACAAGGTCTACATACATTAAAATGAAAAATTCATTTATCTCATGTGATATCTCAAGGGTATCTCAAACTTTGTTGTATGAAGTGAAGAGAAGTGGTTTGGGGTTTGGAACATGAAATTTTCAAAAACCTCACCAAAGCTTCATTTTGGAGTGACTAAGAAGGGTCCAGGCTTAGTTTTTCATTTTCATGTTTTAAACTTGTTTAAATGTTGGTCAAAGTTCAGTTTGACCAGAATTGAAATGAGCATAATAAATTCAAAAAACAATAGAAAAATGAAAAAACCTGCGTACATAGTCTTCTGATGTCATATATTAATGATTTAAGTTGATAAACAAGGTCTGCATACATTCAAACGAAAAATTCATGGTTTCATGTATCTCATGTGATATCTCAAACTCTGCTTTATGAAGTGAACATGATTGGTTCGGGATTTGGAACATGAAATTTTCAAAAACCTCACCAAAGCTTCATTTTGGAGTGACTAAGAAGGATCCAGGCTTAGTTTTTCATTTTCATGTTTAGACTTGTTTAAATGTTGGTCAAAGTTAGGCTTGATCAGAATAAAAATGAGCATAACAAATTCAAAAAAAAATCAAAAAAATGAAAAACCTGCGCACATAGTGTGTATATATAGAATAGATGTGTAGGAAAGTTATTTGGCTGATTTAGAAAAGGTCAAAAAAAAAACTTGCTTACAAATGCGGCTGTTTACCCTACCTTTGGAGCTCTTTTTAGCACATTTTTCATGAATGTGAGTTTACTTCGCAAAAGGGCTCGGATTGATGACCAATTGAGAAAAAACAAGTGCACCATAGTTTTGAAAGAAAACATCCAAATAGCATGTCAAATTTAAAGTTTGGTTCTGTCGGTGTACTAAAGTAGGGGTACCTTAGTATCCCGAACTTGTGCATGGGCAGTCGCAGCACCCAGTGGCAGGGCTTGCCGGGCGTCCGCCAAGATCCTCCGTAGCTCATATTGATGCCATTCAAGAAAAAGAATTTTAACTAAGAAGACAAGGCCCCGGCAAGAGGAGCTTGCCGGGAAGGCCAACCAAGGCACTACAAAGAACTTGCCGCGACGCGCCGCGCGTCCCGACAAGACCCGACGAGCGACAAGCTCTCGGATGCAGCAAGACAACGACCGCGGCAAGGCGCTTGCTGCGGTGAGGCTGCCACTCTACACCCACGCTCCAACGCATCCGACGACGTGTCGCCCCAGGACCATCCCAGGAGCACGTGGCGGGGCGCTGTGCAGCCAAGCGGTGCGAGGTGGCAAGTGGAGATGACGAGAAGGCCATCGTGGCAGGCGGTGGAGCCCCTAACGGTCGCTTCCCTGCACTGTTGGGTGAGGCGGACGGGCATTAAATGCGCTTGTCCCCTGCCGTCAGAGTTAGGTAGGATACACTGTGGATAGCGGTTGTACCAACCCTTTTTTTTACCTTTTTACCCCTCTCCCTGCGTTGCCACCTGTCGTTGACCCCTTTAACCTATAAAAAGGAGGCCCATGCGCACGTAGAAGGGGTTCGACTCATTCGAAACTACAACACCCCTACGCTCTCGAGCAAGAACAAAATACCAACACAAAGCAGCAGTAGGAGTTTTATCTCTCCGGAGAACTCCGAAGCTAGGTAAAATCCCTTGCATGCTTCGCCTCGATCTGCTCTTCGTGCGCTCTCCGCTCCCTTGCCGAACCAAAAAGGGGCCCTGCCCCATAGGTGTTCGTTTCCCACGACATCTTTGGCGCGCCAGGTAGGGGGGCGTCGAGGTTGTGCGAACCTGATCCGGCGTTCGTGCGCGCTACATCAACATCTTCATCGACATGCCACCGAAGAAGAAGACTTCGGAGGTGGCCACTCCGTCCACGTCAATCCTACCGTCGCTGGAGCAAACGGGCGGTGGGGTGGACGCCGGCGGAGGAGCGGGCGCCGACGGGGGGACTCACATCGTCACCAGGTCCAAGGACAAGGCCCCACAAGCTTCGGCGTCTGTACATACACCGCACCCCTCCCAGGAGGTGCAGGATCGGCAACGCCATGGTGCTCCCAGCACCGTACTCGCGTTAGAGCAAGGCCGAGCTGGTGGATCGCGCGACGCTCAAGGCCAACATGCACGTCAACACGTTGGCACAAGCGCGGGACGGTCGCCTGGACGGGATGTTGCTCCTTCTAACACTGTTAGAAGTCTGAGCATATCTCGCTCCTCGCGTCGTTCGCCGCCACCGCCCAAGACTCCAGAGGAAGCGCTGGCCTGAGCCCAGCTGCTTCTAGACTACCCTCTAGCGCCAGACAAGATCGACGACTGGAGGGCCACCATTCAGAGCCTCATCGGCTTCGCCAACGGCGACAAGCCCCGGCAACCGAGCACATTGAAGCCCCGGCAAGACACCCAGGCGCAAGCCGACACCGACAAGACCGCTGGGGGTGCCACCACCGTGCACTCCCCGCCCCGAAGGCCAAGATCGCCGACTCGCCGGGCTAACCTCGACACCGGTTCCACCGCGTCGTCGGACCCGCGAGCTCGTCGCGATCAGCGCCAAGTTCTCCAAGAACGACGACAAGAAGAGAAGCGCGGCGTCAGTCAGACTAGCGCTCTGGGCCCACTGTTGATATGCATGCTCCAGGGGAACCAGGCGACTTGCCGTACGCGGTAGGTTGCCCCGCGTTCACCCGTGAGCTGCGGCAGGTCCAGTGGCCCAGTACCAAGAACTTCAAGCCAGATGTACCCGAGAAGTATGACGGCAGGATACATCCATCGGAGTTCCTCAGCGTCTACACCATCGCGGTGCAGGCTGCCGGGCACCAACTACTTCCCGCTGGTGCTCAAGCCCAACGTCAGATCTTGGCTCATGCACTTGCCAGACAACTCCATCTCTTTGTGGGCGGACCTGTGTCATCAGTTTGTCGGCGCCTTCACAGGCGGCCACAAACCTCATGGCCAGGAGAGCGATCTTCATCTGCTCGCCCAGAAGGAAGGGGAACCCCTGCGCAAGTACATTCAAAGATTCAGCCAAGTGCAGCGCAACATCCCAGATGTCCACCCTGACGCGGTTTTCAGCGAGTTCCATCAGAACGTGCGTAACCACAGGATGAGGGAGGAGATGGCGATGTGCAAAATTAGAGATGTCAGCGAGCTGTATGCTCTGGCCGACAAATGTGCATGTGCTGAGGAGGGGAGGAAACTCCCCGGAGAAAACGCAGGAGCAGAAGGGTCTGACAGTGAGGATGCCGCCCCGGCAAAGAAGAACCGGAGGCGGAATAACAGAAAGAGGAAAGCCAAGGATGTGCTAGTTGTTGAGCAGTCCGGCAACGGAGGTGGCACCGAGAAGGCCAAAGCTGGTGACTCCGGCGAGGCTGTGGGGGCCGCCGACAAGCAGGATGGCTCCGGCAAGCAGTACTGCAAGATCCACCACACCAAGGGCCATGACCTCCAGGGCTGCAAGAAGGTTGAGCAGCTCGTAGAACTGCAGAAAGCTGAATACGAGCGCCAAGACAAGGAGAAGGCCCAGGAAGGTGGCGGAGGATCCGGCAAGAAGCGTCCCGGCCGGGGAGGGCGCCGCGGCAAGGCCAAGCAGCGGCAAGGAGACAGGCCTCCCCACGGCCGCGACAAAGATGAAGATGAGGACGAAGATGAAGAAATGGATGAGGATGAGCCTGACGAGCAGGAGTTTCAGAAGGCGACGGAGGTTTTGTGCGTCGACGGTGGTGCTTCTCTGCATACCTCGCACCGCCAACTCAAACAGTGGGTGCGGGAAGTAAATGCAGCAGAACCGTCGTTGAGTTGTGCAAGCCCTTGAAATGGTCCAGCACGCCCATCAGCTTTGATGTTGAGGATCACCCTGATCGCATAACTGCGGTCGGGTGCTTGCCGATGTTGGTTTCACCAACTATCCGCAACCTCAAGGTCACAAAGATGCTGGTTGACGGCGGGGCCGGCCTGAATCTGATCTCCTCAGCGGTACTCAAGAAGCTCCAGATCCCCGACAGCGAGCTCGAAGAGACCGGCACCTTTCAAGGAATCAACCCGGGAAGGAGCAAGCCGAAGGGGAAGATCACACTGCCAGTGACGTTTGCAGCGAACTGAACTTCAGGACAGAGAGAGTCAATTTTGACGTTGCTGATTTCCCATTGCCCTACAATGGGATACTTGGCCGTCCAGCGCTCGCCAAGTTCATGGCAGCCTCTCATTATTCTTACAACATGCTCAAGATGCATGGTCCGATAAGTGTCATTTCTGTCCATGGCGACAAGAAAGATGCCCTTATCTGTACCGACAAGATCTACCGGGAAGCAGCAGCCGCAGCAGAACGCAAACCACTTGCTGCTGAAGCTCCCGGGGGGAAGAAGAAGACCAAGTCCGGCAAGAGTAGCTCTGATGCCCACTCCGGCAAGTGCACCTCTTCGGAGTGCTGCGCTACCGTCGAGGACGCACCATCGAGCTCCACCGGCAAGTGCAAAAAGGCAAAGACAGCTTCACCAGAGACCAAGAAAGTGGCCGCCAAGGAGGACGGCACTGGTGGTACCTTCACCATCAGTGCCACGCTTGACCCTAAATAGGAAAGCGCGCTTGTTGCTTTCCTGCGGGTGAATGTCGATGTATTTGCATGGCAACCATCTGACATCCCCGGTGTTCCCAGGAAAGTAATTGAGCACCACCTTGTCGTCTGCCCTCACGCGCGGCCCGTCAAGCAGAGAGTAAGGAAACAAGCGGTGGAACGTCAAGAGTTCATTGCTGAAGAAATCAAGAAATTGGAAGCAGCAGGCCTGGTCCGAGGAGTACTCCATCCAACGTGGTTAGCCAATCCAGTAGTCGTTCGCAAAGCGAACGGGAAGTGGAGGCTTTGTATTGACTTCACTGATGTTAATAAAGCTTGTCCCAAGGATCCATTTCCCTTGCTGCGCATTGACCAGATTGTCGACTCCACGGCAGGATGTGATCTGCTTTCATTCCTTGATGCATATTCAGGATATCATCAGATCTTCATGGCAGAAGAAGATGAAGAGAAAACCGCATTCATTACTCCATGTGGCGCAAACTGCTTTGTACAGATGCCTTTCGGACTAAAGAATGCTGGTTCAACATTTGCAAGAGTAGTCAGTCATGCTTTTGAGTCACAGCTGCACAGAAATGTAGAAGCTTACATGGATGACATAGTGGTCAAGAGCAAAGACAGAGCAACTCCGATCCGAGATTTGGACGAGACCTTTGCGAATATGTGCAAGATCAACCTCAAGATCAACCCCGAGTAGTGCGTGTTTGGAGTTCCTTCCGGCAAGCTTCTCGGGTTCTTTGTGTCTTAGCGGGGGATCGAAGCCAATCCCGACAAGATCAAGGCCATTGAGCAGATCGAAGCACCGAAGCGCGTCAAGGAGTTCCTGCCGGCTGCGTTGCTGCTCTCAGTAGGTTCATCTCTAAGTCTGCTGAGCGCGCTCTGCCATTTTTCAAAATTTTGAAAAAGGCAGGTCCAATGAAATGGACTTCGGAAGCGGAGGCTGCGCTGCAAGACTTGAAGAAATATCTGTCCTCCACTCCAATACTTGCCGCACCTAAGCCACAAGAGAAGTTGCTGCTGTACTTAGCGGCAACCAATCAAGTGGTTAGTGCTGCGTTAGTAGCGGAGAGGGAGGCAGATGATGAGCCAGCGGCCGCGGCAAGCACATCCAGCGACAAGCAGGGGCTTCCCTGACAAGCTCTGGTCCCGACAAGGATAGATCTATGCAACCAGATGAAGAGAAACAAAGGAAGATGGTGCAGCGCCTAGTTTACTTTGTCAGTTCCCTTCTGCAGGGGGCTAGATCAAGGTACTATGGAGTGCAAAAGTTGCTTTTTGGCCTTCTCATGGCCTCGAGGAAGCTGCGCCATTACTTTCAAGCACACGAGATCACAATTGTCACTCGCTTTCCGTTGAAGAGGATATTACAGAATCCAGAAGCAACAGGCAGGATCGTCGAGTGGGCACTGGAATTGTCAAGCTTTGGCCTCAAGTTTGAGAGTACCTCAACTATCCAGAGCCGAGCATTGGCAGAATTCATAGCAGAGTGGACGCCAACACCTCATGAAGAAACTCCGGAGACGAGCATCCCCGTCAAGGAAGCAGGCAAAGAATGGATCATGTACTTTGATGGTGCCTTCTCGCTGCAAGGCGCCGGTGCGGGCATACTACTTGTCGCACCCACCGGAGAGCACCTCAAGTACGTGGTCCAGATGCACTTTCCCAGGAGCAAGCAACAAACAATACTGCAGAATATGAAGGCTTGCTTGCCGGACTCAGGGTCGCGGCAGACCTTGGGATCAAGAAGCTTATTGTCAGGGGTGACTCGCAGCTTGTCGTCCGCCAAGTTAACAAAGATTATCAGAGTCCATTGATGGAAGCATACATTGATGAAGTGAGAAAACTAGAAGAGCATTTTGATGGCCTACAGATGGAACATGTTCCGAGAGCTCAGAACGACATTGCAGATGGCCTGTCAAAGTGCGCCGCGCTCAAGTTGCCTGTGGAACCAGGGATCTTTGTGCTCAAGTTGACTCAACCATCTGTGACACCATCAACTGGACAGAGCAAGAAGAGGAAGTTGGTTACTGGCGACTACTTTTCGGCAGAGCTCCCCGAAGCCGCCGTCAAGAAGGTCCCCAAGATCAACACAAAGAGTGCTGAGGAGCAGTCTGCTCCGACAAGCCCTAGGGTTTGTTTCGTTGAAGCAGACGCTCCCGACAAGCTGTGTCCCGACACGCTTGCCAGGGAGCATCACGCTCCGGCTGAATCACAGATTCTTGTCGTGGAAGCAAGTGTTCCCGCAGCAAGATTTGCGCCTTTAGTCCTTTTCGTTGAGGCACAAGCTCCGGCATGGGCACAGCAGATCGTCCATTTCCTTCAAACAGGAGAACTTCCCGAAGAGCAAGAAGAAGCGGAGAGAGTAGCCCGGCAATCAAGTATGTACCAGTTTGTCGATGACATACTGTACAGAAGAAGATTCAACGGAGTGAAATTGAAGTGCATTTCCCGGGAAGATGGACAGGAGCTGTTGGCGGAGATACATGGAGGCATATGTGGTCACCACATTGGCGCAAGAGCACTTGCCGGTAAAGCCTTCCGGCAAGGTTTCTTCTGGCCGACAGCCCTCCAGGATGCAACTGCACAAGTAACCAAGTGTGAAGCGTGCCAGTTCCACTCCAAGCAGATACATCAACCAGCTCAAGCTCTCCAAACAATCCCTTTGTCCTGGCCATTTTCGGTCTGGGGGCTCGACATCCTCAGCCCCTTCCCCGAGCTGTCGGGGGCTTCGAGTACTTGTACGTGGCGATCGACAAGTTCACGAAGTGGCCGGAGATGGAAGCAGTGAGGAAGGTGACAGCACAGTCAGCAGTCAAGTTCTCAGGTCAATTGTTTGCCGTTTCGGAGTCCCTAACAGGATCATCACCGACAATGGCACACAATTCACGAGCCGCACCTTCATGCAGTACGTCCAAGATCTTGGCGTCAAGATCTGCTTCGCTTCTGTTGCTCACCCGAGAAGCAATGGTCAAGCGGAGAGGGCAAATGCTGAAGTGCTGCACGGGCTCAAGACCAGAACTTTCGACAGGCTGCGCAAGTGCGGAAGAAATTGGATCGAGGAGCTGCCGGTGGTTCTTTGGTCGATCAGGACGACGCCAAATCGAGCCACTGGCCAGACACCTTTTGCTCTAGTCTATGGAGCAGTTCTCCCCACGGAACTCGTATACGGATCGCCTCGAGTGCTCGCTTATGATGAGCTTGAGCAAGAGCAGCTGCGGCAAGATGACGCGCTGCTCCTCGAGGAAGATCGTCTTCAGGCTGCTGTATGAGCTGCTCGCTACCAGCAAGCTTTGCGTCGCTACCATAGCCGCAAACTTAATGCCAGAAGCTTCGAGGAAGGCGACCTTGTTCTTCGGCGCGTTCAATCCGCCAAGAATTCTAACAAGTTGACGCCGAAGTGGGAAGGCCCTTATCGGGTGAAACGAGTCACTAGGCCTGGCGCTGTCCGCCTTGAGACCGAAGATGGTTTTCCGGTGAGCAACTCCTGGAACATAGAGCATCTTCGTAAGTTTTACCCATAAGGCGCGGTTGCCGGAACCTGTTCCGGCAACCACCTTTTGTACAAGCCTTGCCGCTGTTGCATGTAACCCTTTGTACAAATCCGGGCGCAGATCCCGTGCATAAATAAAGTTTATGTGCTCCGCACATCTTGTCAAATTTCATGCATTCTTTCTTTTTTGCATGTTTTATCTGACACTTTGTGCAGCACTGGCCCCCGGTAAGCAATAACGAGCCTTAAGGCCCCATATCGTTATTTTCTCTTCTTTCTTTTTTCCTCTCAAAAGGAAGGTTCCTTCGCCCACAAGTTCACGGGGGGGGGGGGGGGGGGGGGGGGGAAGGAGAGGATAAAGGTGTGGACCGGGCGTCGTTCAAAGAAGTATAGCCTTGCCGGGACACAGACAACAGAAAAGCTAAGTAGCCAAAGCCTGAGCATGATCAGTTCTTAAAATTTTAAGTTATCTTCCTTGAACGCCCGTGTTTTGTATGGAAAACCTGTGCGCGGAGGAACCTCCTCATAGCTAGTTGCGCCCTTACTTTGTTTCGAGTCCGCTCAACAACTTAAGTGTGCTGCAACTAGTTGCGGCAAGGTTTCTTGCCGGAGGCGGTACTGCCAGCGAGCTGCTGATGTCCCGCACTCAGCGCTTGCGGCAAGCGTGCCCGCGCCGGCAAGTCCCCTAAAAGCGTAGGGTAAAAACATACAAAGAAAAGGATCAAGTAAAGGAGATAACGTAGCAAGCATTGCCCAGAATAAAGTTATATTACAAAAGTAACTTGTTGCGGCACTGACTAAATTGTTCTCATAAATAACAGCGACAAGGAAAGGAGAAGAAGAGTGGCCTAATCCACGCGCTCGCCGTCGATCCTCCTGACTTCATTCACCTTGTCCACAATGGGTGCGACAATGGCTTTGAGCTCTTCGAGATCAGCGCCCGCCGGCAGCTTCTTGAGGACGCGGGTGAGGTCGAGGCCTGGATTGCGGAAGAGTATCTTCACCAACACCTTCTCCAAGACCTTGGCACAGATCGCGCGCGACTCGTCCGCCAGTTTCTTTGGGATCCTTTCCCGGAGTTGCTGGAGGGCCGTCACCACACCCTTGAAGAAAAGAGTAAGCTTGGCGCTGGGCTGGAGGTTCTCGTCAGCGGAGTACCCGAAGCCCGCCAAGTCCAGTTCTGCCAGCTCTTCGTCAATGGCGGCAACGATGTTGACGAGGCCCTCCGTCCAGAGCTCCACCGTAGCCTTGAAGGTGTTTTGGGTCTCGGCGGCCCTCGTCAGCAGCTCCTCGTTGCCCTTTATCTCTTTCTTCAAGTCATCCTCTCGCCTCCTGGCGCCGTTCAGTGTCTCCGTCAGTGTGGCCAGCTTCAGCTCCAGATCAGCGCTTGAGTCCTTGGCGGCATTCAGTTCCTTGACCTTGTCGGCAAGTTGAACTTGCAGATCGCCATGGGCAAGGGCATCCTTCTCACGTTCGCGCTGGAGTGCGGCAAGCTCCTCATTCTTCCCTTTCATGTCAGCCTCCAGCTGCATCACCTTCGCTTCCAACTCAGTCTTGGCGGCCTCGGCAGCTGCGGCAGCATCCTTCGCTTCCTTGAGCGCCCCGCCAATTGATTGTTCCCGGGCGGCAAGATCCTCCTCGTGGCTATCCAAGTTAACCTTTTTCTGCATCAGCTCACCTTCCCGCCTGGACAGCTCCTCGGCGGCGAGCCTCTGCTGCTCTTCGGCTTCAGCCTTTTCAAGGATGAACGCCTTCTTCGCCTCGACGAGCTGCGCCCTCTCCTCAGCAATGGACCGGAGGGCCTCCTGGTTGCGGTTCTGGAGCTCCTTCGCATGCTTCTCTATGTCAACTCCCGCCCGCGCGACAAGCGCTTCCCGGGACTCTAGCTTCGTTTGCCGGGCGCGGTAGAGTGACACCAACTTCCGGAGCAACTGCTCCTCCTCGGACTCGCCGCCGCTGCTGCTTGGCGTGTCAACCACTGCCAGCCCAGCAGAGGCGAGTACTTCCTCGTCAAACTCCTCCCCTTTGACCGGTGCCCTGGAGCTCGACGCCCAGGGAAGCTTGATGTAAACACCCTCGCCAGCCTTCAAGTAAGTGCCCGGCTGGGGCTCCTCGGAGCCCGGTGCTGCATCAGCGGCGGAGGGGTCAGCGGTCGGTGTAGCGCCTTGTGCTCCTGCGTCCTCCGGATCGTCAGTACGATCGCCGGACCCCCCGCTAGCTTCTGCGCCAGCAACTTTGGCGGCTTCTTCGCCGGTGGGTTTGTCAGCGCCGGCCTCTTCCTCGTCAGCGGCGACATCTTCAGTGTTGCCGTGTGCGTCTTCCTCGCCGGTGGCCTCAGTCTCCATCGGGTCTGTGAGAGGGGGATCTAAAGACAGGAGGAGGAAGGAAAAGTCAAGCAAATATCCAAAAAAAGAAGATCAGAAGAAGAAAAGCCCAAGGGAAAATTTCCGACAAGGAGGGTTACCTGTGCTGGGGTACGTGACCATGGGCTCCACCACCGAAGGCTCATTGGTCCCGTCCCTTGCCGGGGAACTGCCCCTTGCCGGGGACCGCTCCCTCGCCGGAGAGCGCTCCCTTGTCGGAGAGTCGCCCCTTGGCGGCGTAGTTGAAGCAGATTGCACCTCCGGGGCAGCTTCTGGTTGCTCTTGATGGGCCTGTTCTGCTCCTGCACAAGCAAGTTAGCAAACAAGATATCAGCAAGAAGGAAGCAGCCATGCGCGCCCCACGACAAGAAGTGGACAAATACTTACGCTGGGGGCTGTGCTGGGGGCTGCTTCGAGGAGAGGTTGCCGGGTCTGTCAAGGTAGTCTCGGACGTGTCCTCTGCCATCACAGCAGGATCATCCTCGATGACAACCACGGGGACCTTGGCCCTCTTCGCCGCTCTCTCGACCAGACTCCTGGAACGGGACAAGGTTCAGAAGGAAGCAAATCGGATACAAAGACAAGAAACAACGAAAATCGAAGAAACACAAGTACAACAAGAAGAAAGTCTTACTCCTCCTCTTCTTCTTCCTCCTCATCGGAGCTCAGCGCGGAGAGGTCGAAATCCGGCACCCTCTCAGCGCGACGAGGCGGAGGAGTAGGCTCCCTTGGACGCTTGGCGGGAGCTGCGACAGGATCAGGAGTGGCGGCTCGAGAAGATCCCGCTCCGGTTGCCGGCGCGGGATGAGGAGCTCCCGCGGAAATGGTGGTTGCCGCGGTAGAGCGCGTCCCGCGGCGCTGCGGCTGTTGGTCTGTCTGCTGCCCTGTTGTGTCTCCAGTCCTGCGAAGACGCCTCCTTGTTTGAGCTGGGGGCTGCGCTGAGGGCCCCGTCTGTGGCAAGCTGCTTGAAGATGGTTGGCCACTTGCGCCCCCGGCAGGCTCGCTTGCCTCAGCTTCGGGCTCCTCCTCGCCGGCGACCTCCCCGCCAAGGTCCTCTCGGTCGGCAAGGCTTGCCGCTTCGGCCGCCTCTACCTCCTCCAACGTGAAGCCAAACTCGCCGCGGCGGCGGCTGCCGCCGCCTCTTTGGCCCTAGTGGCGATGTACCGCATCTCGTCGTCGGTGGTGTCGCGGGTGAGGAGCCTCTGCTCGTCGGCGTGGACTGCTAGCTCTGCCAAGCCGTCAAAGAATTGCCGCACGACATCGTCGGCGGGCTCTATCCAAGTTGGGATAATCCCGTGCGAGTCGCACTCCGGCATCATTGCACGGATGCGATCACGCTGGGAGTTGTTGCACAGTGGGATGACGCCCTGCGGCAGCCTGAACCACTCCGGATGGTTGGCGTCGTGCTTGAATAGCTCCCTGAGCACCCCATCAAGCTCTAGAACTGTGAAGTTGAAGTCGAGGCCTGGACGCAGCCTCATGATATCCGCCGGGCCGCCAAACAGCCAGGCGGGCCTCCTCCTCTCCTGCAGAGGGGCGATGCGACGGCAAAGGAAATCCGCGCCAATGGCCCCTACTGTGAGCCCGGCAAGCCTGAGCCACAGGATTCGGGTGGTGGCGATCTTCAACTTGGCATCATCCGGCGATAGAGCGCTCCAATCGCCGCCGCGCACTACCCGGGTCTGGCGCAAGTTGGTGAATGGCTGCGGATTGGCGTCAACAATCCAGCACCACTCCGCCCTCCACTCGTCCCATTTGCTGCGGAGCTCCCCCTCCAGATACACCTCCTTCTTGCCGAGCCTTGAGGTCCAGGAGACCCCGCCAGACAAGGGTTCTCCTTTCTCGACCTGGGGAGTGAAATAAGCGGAAGAGAGCAACGTTGGGATGAATTCCGATGAAATTCTCGCAAAGATGCGCGAAAACCGCCATTGTCAGAATGACGTTGGGGGTGAAGTCAAGGAGATGGAGCCCATATGTGTTTATGATATCATAGAAGAAATTGGAAAAGGGCGGGCAGAGCCCGCAATAGAAGAACAGAGGGAAGAAATAGTATCCTCTGGGACACTTTTTCGAAGTAGAAGCTTCGGCGGAGAGTACCTGCGTGCGCGGATGAGCCCGCGTCTCCGTCGACAAGAAGAGATAGAACTCCTCCCGCAGCGCCTTCGGGGTGAGCTCGGGGGGGAAAAGCGCTCGCTCCTTGCGCAGCTCCTCCAGCCGCAGCGCCTCGGCCGACTTCGCGCTCTTCCCCGTCTTCGGAGCCATGGCGGAAGCAGTGGAGGAGGTAGGCGGCGATGGCGGCGACGGCGGCGGCGAGGGCGGAGCGCGGCTCTCTTTCGGCTTGGGAAGCGGAGGGGAGCGGCGGAGCTTTCTGAGGAAGGAACTGCAAGTGGCGAAGGTGAGGGAACGACCCTGTTTTCCCTGCTTATAAAGGGGAGAGGCGAACGTTACGCCTTTCCTGATTAAAGAATTGCCCACGATCTCTACCACGACGCCGCGTTTGACACATGCCGTTACGGGAGGGCGCGGTGGATGCGGAGTTAGATTTGGTATGGACCCAGGCCGCGTGTGCCCGTGCCTTGTTTTGGGCCTGGCCCAACAGCGCTCGGCACCGTGTGTGGCCCAGGCCCGGGGGCTCCTGTCGGTGTACTAAAGTAGGGGTACCTTAGTATCCCGAACTTGTGCACGGGCAGTCGCAGCACCTAGTGGCAGGGCTTGCCGGACGTCCGCCAAGATCCTCCGTAGCTCATATTGATGCCATTCAAGAACAAAGTATTTTAACTAAGAAGACAAGGCCCCGGCAAGAGGAGCTTGCCGGGAAGGCCAACCAAGGCACTACAAAGAACTTGCCGCGACGCGCCGCGCGTCCCGGCAAGACCCGACGAGCGACAAGCTCTCGGATGCGGCAAGACAACGACCGCGGCAAGGCGCTTGCCGCGGCGAGGCTGCCACTCTACACCCACGCTCCAGCGCATCCGACGACGTGTCGCCCCAGGCCCATCCCAAGAGCACGTGGTGGGGCGCTGTGCAGCCAAGCGGTGCGAGGTGGCAAGTGGAGATGACGAGAAGGCCATCGTGGCAGGCGGTGGCGCCCCTAACGGTCGCTTCCCTGCACTGTTGGGTGAGGCGGACGGGCATTAAATGCGCTTGTCCCCTGCCGTCAGAGTTAGGTAGGATACACTGTGGATAGCGGTTGTACCAACCCCTTTTTTTACCTTTTTACCCCTCTCCCTGCGTTGCCACCTGTCGGTGACCCCTTTAACCTATAAAAAGGAGGCCCATGCGCACGTAGAAGGGGTTCGACTCATTCGAAACTACAACACACCTACGCTCTCGAGCAAGAACATAATACCAACACAAAGCAGCAGTAGGAGTTTTATCTCTCCGGAGAGCTCCGAAGCTGGGTAAAATCCCTCGCGTGCTTCGCCTCGATCTGCTCTTCGTGCGCTCTCCGCTCCCTTGCCGGACCAAAAAGGGGCCCTGCCCCATAGGTGTTCGTTTCCCACGACAGGTTCAAATTTGATTTTTGGTACACATTTTTATATGACTTGCTCAAAACATGTACCATCATCATTCCAACATCATTCAAACATAGTTCTAACATAGGTGCAACATCATTAAACAGAAATACAACATCATTCATAATTTTTCATAATTTTTCATAAATAGCGTTGGGGCTTCTGTTTGATCCTTGAGCTTCTTGCCACCACTTTGCTCCTTTTGCTCATCGTGCTCATTGCTTTTGCTCCTTGTGCTCATTGTGCTCATTGCTTCTTCTGTTGTCCTCTTGGTTTGTGGTACCTTAAGCGTCTTCTTTGAACCTACCACAGAGCTGTACAAAACATAAAGGGTAATGAGATCATGTCAAGTGATAAATGTAAAGTAGAATTGGCAAGATTTACATACCTAGAAGAACTCACAACAACAGAAGGTTGGTCACCATTTGGAGCCTCACTTGGATGACCATTCGGAGCCTCACTTGGATCATCATTTGGAGCCTCACTTGGATCATCATTTGGAGGATCTTTTGGATCATTGTCGAAATCATCATTTGGATCATCGTCAAAATCATGTGGCTGTTGACCATCATCATTTGGAACCTCGTTAAAATCCTCATATGTTGCAACCAGCTGTTGACCATCATTTGCATCATCTATTGCAACCGACTGCTGACCAACATTTTCATCAAAGCCTTCATCAAAACACTCTCCGAATGCTGGATCTACTGTGTTATCACAATACTTATCGAAATGACCAGACCAACCACACCTTGTGCTGTGAGGTCTGAATCGACTCTTCCTTGGTCTACCTGTTGCTTTTTTCAGAATTGGAGTGCAAAGCTTGAATCAAGGGTCCACTATGTCACATTGTTGTTTTCCCTCCAAAGCAGGTAAGGCATATGCATATGTGGCTTTGAACCTTGCAACAGAGTAGTAATCATGCACATATTGATGTATGTTCCCTGCTAGACCTGAGAGAGAAGTGATGAAAAACAAGGAATGAATGCATGGCAACCCAGTTATCTGTTATTTCCTACAACTGCAAGTTCTAGCTTCTAAATCCACTTGATATCTCCATTCCCTCTTCTCTTTATCCAAAAATGATACCTCTGATGTGGTAGCCGAGCAAAGAGTCATGTTCATTTCCAAGCCTGTTGTTTTCTGCTTAAGTTCATTCATCGCGGAAGGGATGATAATGTGGCCCATGAATTTTGCCACGGCTATTCCTGCACGATAATGAAACTTCTCCATGTATTCTATCTATACCATGTCAAGCAAATCCACCACATAAAGACCCTTCGGTTTCCGGATCGTTGAGTTGAAAGATTCTGCAAGATTATTGTGCACATAGTCAACTTTCTCTATTCACTAAATTGGCTTCTGGCCCATAACTTGGAGTGGTGTGTTTCCAAGTATTCCTTCACTTTGGGATTCATGTATAACTGCCTCAAGTGGTAGTTGTGCTTCTTCACACCGCAAGTCAAAGATGTTGGCCATAAATTGTTGGTATACACCTTTCCTTTGTATTTCTTCACAAAACTTGCAGCAAGGTGACGCATGCATTCCCTATGCTCTACTCTAGCTGGGAACACATTGTCCACGACCAATTCTAAACCTTTGCAAGCATATGTATGAATTAACAACCCATTGGGATGTGCAATAGCCCGACACAGATTATGCAAAAACCAAGTCCAGCTCTCCTCAGACTCTATCTCCACCACACCGTATGCAACTAGAAATACGAAATTGTGTGCATCAACTACACAAGCGGCTACTAACTGTCCTTTAAACCTCATTGTGAGAAAAGTAGCATCAACAGCCAAATATGGCCTGCAGCCTACCAAAAACCCCAACGACAAGCCTCAAAGCAGACAAAAACCATCCTAAAGCATTCCTTGCACTACAAAAAAAAGACACATCTGTGACATTTTGGGCCGAACGATTTTTTTTGTCATGCTTATGAAACTTCTATGATGATAATTGTGACAAAAGCATGTATCATCATAGATGTGGTGGGCTCCTACTTCTATGTAAAAAAATCATGACGGGCGGGCCAAGGACGCACCTGCATGACATTCTTTGGGCTATCCATGACGAAAAAAATCATGGTAGAAGCAAGGGCGAGGAAAATATCAGGGAGTTTCCGGCCACGGTGGGTGGTCGGGGCCGAGTGATGCAAGGAGGTTCGCGCGTTTCTATCATACACGTAGGCGCGTGTGTGTGAGGCATTGGGCTCTAACTGAACCCGAGCAACGTGTTCACTTACTGAACCCGAGCGATTGCACTAGCTACGGTACTGAACCCGAGTGATCGATCGATCCCTTGGCTGTTAACTGAACCTGTCAAGCGATTCCTTCGCTACTGCTGCTAACTGAAGCTGATCGAACATGCTGCCTCTTCATGAACAGTGGCCGTTGTTGGGGGTTGGATGGACATTTCCTGGTGGGGGTTGGATGAACAGGACCCCGTGGTAGTAGTAGGCTGTTGCCGCTGGATGAACAGGACCCCGATCGAGGAGGTGGGGGTTGGATGAACAGGACCCCGTGGAGGGTTGGTTTAATAGTTGCCGGTGGAGGCTGGATGAACAGTAGCCCGTGGATGAATAGTAGCCCGTGGAGGCTGGAGGAAGTCGATGGTGGATGAATAGTAGCAGGTGGAGGCTGGAGGAAGTTGACAATGGATGAACAACGGCAGGTGGAGGCTGGAGGAAGTCGATGGTGGATAAATAGTAGCCCGTGGAGGCTAGAGGAAGGCACTAGACGTTGGATGAACAGTAGCCTGTGGAGTCCCATTTTGCGATATGCCATACCCCTCCCGATGAACATGACCCCTTTTCGATCGTAGGCGCTCCAACACAAGTCTGTTTCCTCCATTTTGCGGTACGCCACATCCCTGCCAATCAACATGACCCCATTTAGACCGTAGCCGGTTGAACTGAAAGTCGTTTCCTCCATACTGCGGTATGCCAGACCCCGTTTCGGCTGTTCTGTCTAAGTCGGTTGTCTCCTGATGAACACGAGGCCTTCCGTTGCCTCCCGATGAACACGACACAATTTCTCCATTTCGACCCAGCCGGTTTGCTTCTGATGAACAGGACGCCGTTGCTGCCATCTGTTGCCTCTCCATGTACATGTGCCCTGACCGTACGTTTGTGCGAGTATCTTGGCGTCCGAGACCCCGCCCGTATGCACACACGGGGCCGTATTTTTTGGCATGTGGTTGTATGTACATGTACACTGTTTAGAAGGGACTGCCTGAACTACTACATCGGGGGCTCTACTACTACACGTGCCGCTGCTTGCTCGGCCAAGGTTCATCGTTGCAGAGAGACCGATCGACCAGTATGTATGTACACGTTCGCGACCAGATAGAAAACGCTATGTATGCTTCGACCGGATGGGTCCCAGCTATCAGGGAGGATAAGGACGCACTTCCTTGTGTGCGAAGATATAGCTAGTGGGTCTCATATGTCAGGGGGAAGAATCATTTTTTGCCCATAATATGGACGCATTTCCTTGTGTACGAAGATGTAGCTGGTGGGTCCATCTATCAGCCTCACAACGTAGAGTCCTCTTCCTATGGCTGTCGTTCGTTGACCATGCCGCATGGACAGCACCCAGGCGGTGGACGACAGCGAGGACAGGGATCTAGGGAAGACGAGGCAGGTGGATGCCCATTTAGAGGGGAGTACGAGGGTTCACTGGTTCGGCTGCGGTGTGAGGCTGCCATCGTCGGAGAATAACAGTAGGTGTTGGTGAGTAGAGGAATTGCCTGGACGGCGATGGGATTAGGGTGGGCAGGTGAGTCCTATGCGGCAGCACTACCAGCCACGGGAGACAGTGGCAGGAGGTACAGCCAACGGTTGTTTGGGCGGCTGAAGCAAGAATATCTGAGATTGAAGAAGCATGACATTCGTTGGATGGACATTCAACGACCACTGCTGCTAGAATCGTGTGTTGACTATAAGTTGACAAAGCCTTGCGTACGCCTCAACTTAGTAGGCCCGCAAAGTGTGTGGTAGAGAACATATAGTCCATTTATGATTTGTAATAATGTACAACCCATTTTTTAATTCTAATGGAATTTACTATAGCCCATTAACACTTTGTTAAAATTACTTCCCATTTTCTAGACAGGACAACAATTAATAATTTCAACCAACCGCTCAAAACAGAATTCAATAAAATTACTCACATCTTGATGGGATCCGAAATATTTTTATGCCAAAATTTCGAGTCATATTAAATATAATTTAAAAATAAATTTGTGTTACGTAAAAATCCAACGAAATATTGCGTGTGCAACAAGTATTAAAATTAAAATTTTCAAAATCCAAAAATAATATTTTTTAACTAATTACGTGTTTGGTGCATTTTTTTATAGTTACAACTCAGTTTTTATAATTACATCCCATTTATTATTTCTTAAAGCCCATTTTCTTGTTAAGCCTAATGCATCTCTCCTAGGAAAGATTTGTAGCCCAGCGGGACGGAGAATAACAAGTTGACCTGGGTTGGGTTATATGTTCTCTGGGTTGAAAAAAATTAATATCTCAGCTGGATATTTGGTCGACATAAAATAATAGCCTGGGCTAGACGGGCCACAGCCCGCCCAGTTGATACCCTGCTCCTCTGAACAACAACAAAAACATTGCTCAAGAAAAACTCTGCTCACACCTCGAAAACACAAATACTGCTCGAGCTGCTGGGTCCGAGCTATCGGCCGTTCCTTGTGCAAATATTTCATTTATTGACTATATAGGTTGACAATGGTGTGGGACTGTGATGTCAGGAAACCAGCAGGAAGCAAAAAAAATTATAGTTGTATATAATAAGGAGGTAGTTGCGTACGTGCAACTATGGCCTTGGTAGGTTCCCACTGTCATCCTATCCAAGTAAATCATCTCCTGATTCCTCATGTTCCTTGACCATGTTGACAATGCGAGAAGGCTACACCACAACAAGCGCAACAACTCGAAGGACGACAGAGAGGGCCTCGCGGGCCCTACGAATGGTCTAATACAGCGCCCGCTGCTCATCCAGGAAGCCAAGATCATAGGGCCACATGTCCACGACGACATTGTCATTCGCTTGTTCGCCGGTGATTCCTCCTTCCGCGAGCCGATGCTCGTTGAGGAGAAAGAGGTTGCAGCATAGGTCCTCCTGCGCTAGTAGCTCTTCCGCCATTAAAGCGTCGAAGTGCGGCCGCACCTGCTCTATGGTGGACATGGCATGAACCGCATTGGGCGGTGGCACCGGCTCCTGGTCGGAAGCCACGTCCATCGTCTGATTGTCGTCGGTAAGCTCAGCGAGCTTCCCAGCGAGCCAGCAGGTCCGACTGCTGGACCGGACCGCTGCCAAGCACGAGTCTGGCTGCCCTGGCCCACCCATGCCCCCTCCCTCTCCCACGCGCGCTTTCCGGCCAAAATGGTCAGCGCCGCCCGCGCCGCTTCTCAGTGCAGGCGATTGCTCCGTGTTCAATGACACAAGTGTCATTCGTCCGTCTTCCGCCCACATTAATGATACGCGGTTGCCGAGGCGGCTACTCTGACACCACCCGTCCGTCCCTATGCCGCCTACCATTGCTATATAAACTGATGTGCATGCCATAGTCGCAGTCATCCGCCTCTGTTCCCTTTCTCGTGTCCACACCACTCCCACCGTGGCTTCCTTGCGCTCCAGCGCTCTTCAGGACGGGCAAACGACGGACAAAAGGACATGGCAGCCATTTCTGCAGACTGTCTAGCCGGAAGGCAGCCGGAGGACGACGATGTTCCCAATGGAGAACGTGGTAGTCGACGATCCCGCGCCAACCCCGTCCTCCACACCATCCTTGCTGATGCATTGCACCATGAGAATTGGTGAGGCCCGTGCCCAATACATGGACATGGTGAGGCAGAAGCTGAAGGAAATATGCCATAGAGGCAATATAAAGTTATTATTTATTTCCTTGCATCATGATAAATGTTTATTATTCATGCTAGAATTGTATTAACTAGAAACGTAGTACATGTGTGAATACATAGACAAACAGAGTGTCACTAGTATGCCTCTACTTGACTAGCTTGTTAACCAAAGGTGGTTCAGTTTCCTAGCCATGGACATGAGTTGTCATTTGATGAATGGTATCACATCATTAGAGAATGATGTGATTGAATTGACCCATCCGTTAGCTTAGCACTATGATCATTTAGTTTATTGCTATTGCTTTCTTCATGACTTATACATGTTCCTGTGACTATGAGATTATGCAACTCCCGAATACCGGGCAAAAACTTTGTGTGCTATCAAACGTCACAACATAATTGTGTGATTATAAAGATGCTCTACAAGTGTCTCTGATGGTGTTTGTTGAGTTGGCATAGATCGAGATTAGGATTTGTCACTCCGATTGTTGGAGAGGTATCTTTGGGCCCTCTTGGTAATGCACATCACTATAAGACTTGCAAGTAATGTGACTAATGAGTTAGTTGTGGGATGATGCATTATGGAACGAGTAATGAGGCTTGCCGGTAACGAGATTGAACTAGGTATAGTGATACCGATGATTGAATTTCGGGCAAGTAACATACCGATGACAAAGGGAACAACGTATGTTGTTATGCGGTTTGACCGATAAAGATCTTTGTAGAATATGTGGGAGCCAATATGAGCATCCAGGTTCAGCTATTGGTTATTGACCGGAGATGAGTCTTGGTCATGCCTACATAGTTCTCGAACCCGTAGGGTCCACACGCTTAACGTTCGATGACGATCGATATTATGAGTTTATGTGTTTTGATGTACCAAAGGTTGTTCAGAGTCTCGGATGTGATCACGGACATGACAAGGAGTCTCGAAATGGTCGAGACATAAAGATTAATGTATTGGAAGGCTATGATTGGACACCGGAAAGGTTTCAGATGAGTTCGGGCATTTTTCGGAGTACCGGGGGGGGGGGGGGGGGTTGCCGGAACACCCCGGGGAGTTAATGGGCCTTAATGGGCCATGGTGGAAGAGAGGAGGAGGCGGCCAAGTGGGAGGTGTGCGCCCCCAAGCCCAATCCGAATTGGGGGGGGGGGGGGGGGCTTTCCTTCTCTCCCTCTCCCTCTTCCTTCTTCTCCTACTCCAACTAGGGAAATGGGGAAACCTACTCCTACTAGGAGTAGGAATCCCCCCCTTGGGCGCGCCCCATGAGGCCGGCCCTACCCGTCCTCTACTCCTTTATATACGGGGGACGGGGGCACCCCTTAGACACACAAGTTGATTTCTTAGCCATGTGCGCTGCCCTCCTCCATAGGTTTCCACCTTGGTCATATCGTCGTAGTGCTTAGGTGAAGCCCTGCGCCGGTAACTTCATCATCACCTTCACCACCCCGTCGTGCTGACGAAACTCTCCCTCGGCCTCAGCTACATCAAGACTTCGAGGTACGTCACTGAGCTGAACATGTGCAGATCGTGGAGGTGTCGTGCGTTTGGTACTTGATCGGTTGGATCGCGAAGACGTTCGACTACATCAACCGCGTTACTTAATGCTTACGCTTTCGGTCTACGAGGGTACGTGGACACACTCTCCTGCTCATTGCTATGCATCACTTAGATGGATATTGCGTGTTCGTAGGAATTTTTTTGAAATTACTGCGTTCCCCAATAGTGGTATCAGAGCCAGGTTTATGCGTAGATGTTATATGCACAAGTAGAACACAAAGAGTTGTAGGCGATAATAGTCATATTACTTACCAGCATGTCATACTTCGATTTGGCGGTATTGTTGGATGAAGTGGCCCATACCAACATTACATGAACGCGTTCATGAGACTGGTTCTACCGACGTGCTTCGCACACAGGTGGCTAGTGGGTGTCTGTTTCTCCAGCTTTAGTTGAATCGAGTATGGCTACGCATCATGATTAATTTTCTTAGAAGTAATCTTTGATGTTTGATTCCTATGCTATTTTTCATTGTGTGATGAAAGGTGTTAGTACCAATCGATTTTGCAGCTATGTCTTCCTCCGATGATGCAGCTTCCATTAGGGTCAACTTTGCTGTCAAGGAGAAGCTCGCCGAGGACTTCTTGGTGGCGCTCATTGATAAGAACCCACAGCTGATCATAATAAAGTATTTTGAGGATCTGGCCAAGAAGAATCCAGCAGCTAAGGAGAAGAAGACCCCACCACGTAAGGAGTGTGACGACTCGATGCCATTGAGTCCATGAAGGAAATATGCCCTAGAGACAATAATAAAGTTTTTATTTCATATTTCCTTATTCATGATAAAGGTTTATTATTCATGCTAGAATTGTATTGATCGGACACCTAAATACATGTGTGAATAGATAAACAAATACCATGTCCCTACTAAGGATCTACTAGACTAGCTCATCGATCAAAGATGGTTAAGGTTTCCTAACCATGGACATGTGTTGTCATTTGATAACGGGATCACATCATTAGGAGAATGATGTGATGGAAAAGACCCTTCCATTAGCTTAGCATAATGATCGTTCAGTTTGTTGATATTGCTTTCTTCATGTCAAATACATAATCCTTCGTCTATGAGATTATGCAACTCCCAGATATCGGAGGAATACCTTGTGTGCTATCATATGTCACAACGTAACTAGGTGATCATAAAGATGCTCTACAGGTATCTCCGAAGGTGTTTGTTGAGTTGGCATAGATCGAGATTAGGATTTGTCACTCTGAGTATCGGAGAGGTATCTCTGGGCCCTCTCAGTAATACACATCATAAGCTTGCAAGCAAATGACTAAGGAGTTAGTCATGAGGTGATGTATTACGGAACGAGTAAAGGGACTTGCTGGTAACGAGATTGAACTAGGTATAGAGATACCGACGATCGAATCTCGGGCAAGTAACATACCGATGGACAAAGGGAATTGTGTATGTCATCATAATGGTTTAACCGATAAAGATCTTTGTAGAATATGTAGGAGCCAATATGGGAATCCAGGTTCTGCTATTGGTTATTGATCGGAGAGGTGTCTCAGTCATGTCTACATAGTTCTCGAACCCGTAGGGTCCGGACGCTTAATGTTCATTGACGATATATTGTTATATGAGTTATATGATTTGGTGACCGAATATTGTTCGGAGTCCCGGATGAGATCACGGACATGAAGAGGAGTCTCGAAATGGCCGAGAGGTAAATATTGATATATATATATAATGATGGTATTTGGACACCGAAAGTGTTTTGAAGGGTACTGGGTACTTATCGGGTCACCGGAAGGAGTTTCGGGCATCCCCGGCAAAGATATGGGCCTTATAGGCCAAGTGAGGGAACACACCAGCCCACAAGGGGATGTGCACCCTATATGGGGCCAGCCCTATGGGGAGGGAAAGGAATGGGGAGGAGGAAAGAAAGGTGTGGAGTTGGACTCCCTCTTCCTTCCCTCCCCCTCTTTCGTTTCCCCCTTGTTCTTATAAGGAAGGGGGGGGGGGCAGGAGGGCAGGAGCCCTAGGGCCGGTGGCCAGCCCCTAGGGGTGTGCCTTGGCTGCCTCCCTCTCCCCTCCCACCTATATATACATGGGATGGGGCGCCACACAAGGACACAACATTTTCTTAGCCGTGTGCGGTGCCCCCGTCCACTATTTACTCCCTCGGTCATATTTTCGTAGTGCTTTGGCGAAGCCCTGTGGAGATCACATCACCATCACCGTCACCATGCCGTCATGGTGCCGGAACTCATCTATTACCTCACCGTCTTGCTGGATCAAGAAGGTGGAGGACTTCACCGAGCTGAACATGTGCAGAACACGGAGGTGCCGTGTGTTCGGTACTAGGTCGGTTGGAGCACGAAGAAAGCTCAACTGCATCAACCGCATTGTGAAACACTTCCGCTTACGGTCTACGAGGGTACTTAGACACACTCTCCCCCTCTCGTTGTTATGCATCTCCATGGATAGATCTTGCGTGTGCGAAGAATTTTTTTGTTTTCCATGCAACATTTCCCAACAGTGGCATCCGAGCCAGGCCTATGCGTAGATAATATGCATGAATAGAACACAAAGAGTTGTGGGCGGTGATAGTCATAGTGCTTACCACCAACGTCATATTGATTTGGTGGTATTGTGGGATGAAGTGACTCGGACCAACCTTACATGTCCACGCACATGAGACCAGTTGCACCGACTGACATGCAACTAGTTTTGCATAAAGGTGGCTGGCGGGTGTCTATTTCTCCTACAATCGAATTTGAATACGGCGGTCCTTGAAGAAGGTTAAAACAGAAAACTTGATGAAACACCAATGTCGTTTTTTCCGTAGGTAAGAATGGTTCTTGCTAGAAGCCCGTAGCAGCCACGTAAAACTTGCAACAACAAAGTAGAGGACGTCTAACTTGTTTTTGCAGGGCATGCTGTGACGTGATATGGTCAAGAAATGATGTGATATACATTATTGTATCATATGATCATGTTTTGTAAATTATCAGCAACCAACAGGAGCCTTATGGTTGTCTCTTTAGTGTATGAAATGCAAACGCCATGTAATTGCTTTACTTTATCGCAATGTGTTAGCAATAGTTGTAGAAGCAATAGTTGACGAGACGACCACGACGCAATGATGAAGATCAAGGTGTCGAGCCGTTGACGATGGAGATCATGATGATATTTTCGAGATGGAGATCAAAAGCACAAGATGATGATAGCCATATCATGTCACATATTTTGATTGCATTTTATCCTTTATGCATCTTATTTTGCTTAGGACAGTGTAGCATTATAAGATGATCCCTTCACTAAATTTCAAGATATAAGTGTTCTTCCCGAGTATGCACCATTGCCAAAGTTTGTCGTTTTGAAGCACCATGTGATGATCGGGTGTGATAGACTCTGCGTTCACATACAGTGGGGGTAAGACAGTTTTGCACATGCAGAATACTTGGGTTAAATTTGATGAGCCTAGCATGTACAAATATGGTCTTGGAACACTGGAGACCGAAAGGTCGAACATGAGTCATATAGTAGATATGATCAACATAAAGATGTTCACCATTGATGACTACCCCATCTCACGTGATGATCGGACATGGGTTAGTTGATTTGGATCACGTATCACTTAGATGACTTGAGGGATCTCTATTTAAGTGGGAGTTCATTAGTAATTTGATTAATTGAACTTAATTTATCATGAACTTAGTCTTATAGTTTTGCATATCTATGTTGTAGATCAATGGCCCGAGCTACCGTTCCCCTGAATTTTAATGCGTTCCTAGAGAAAGCTAAGTTGAAAGATGATGGTAGAAACTACACAGACTTGGTATGTAACTTGATGATTATCCTCATTGCTGCACAGAAGAATTATGTCCTTGATGCACCGCTAGGAGAAAGGCCTGCTGCAGTAGCTGAAGCTGATGTTGTGAAAACATCTGGCAAGCTCGATCTGATGACTACTCAATAGTTTAGTGTGCCATGCTTTACGGCTTAGAACCGGGACTTCAAAGACGTTATGAACGTCATGGAGCATATGAGATGTTCCAAGAGTTAAAGTTCATATTTCAAGCAAAAGCCCCGGTTGAGAGATATGAAGTCTCCAACAAGTTCTATAGCTGCAAGATGGAGGAGAATAGTTCTGTCAGTGAACACATACTCAAAATGTATGGGTATAATAATCATTTAACTCAGCTGGGAGTTGATCTTCCATTTGATTGTGTTATTGATAGAATTCTTCAATCACTTCCACCAAGCTACAAAGGCTTTGTGAGGAACTATAATCTACAAGGGATAAACAAAACAATTCCTGAGCTCTTCGCAATGCTCAAGGCCGCGGAGGTAGAAATCAAGAAGGAGCATCAAGTGTCGATGGTTAACAAGACCACTAGTTTCAAGAAAAAGGGAAAGGGAAAGAAAGGGAACTTCAAGAAGAATGGCAAGCAAATTTCCACTCCCGGGGATAAGCCCAAAGCTCCAGCCAAGCCTAAAACAGAGTGCTTCTACTACAAAGGGACTAGTCACTAGAAGCGGAACTACCCCAAATACTTGGCGGATAAGAAGGATGGCAAAGTGAACAAAGGTATATTCGATATACATGTTATTGATATGTACCTTACTAATGCTCGTAGCAGCGCCTGGGTATTTGATACTGGTTCGGTTGCTCATATTTGTAACTCGAAACAGGAACTGCGGAAAAAACGAAGATTGGCTAAGGACGAGGTGATGATGCGCGTCGAAAATGGTTCCAAGGTCGATTTGATCACCGTTGGCACGCTACCTCTACATCTACCTTCGGGATTAGTTTTAGACCTGAATAATTGTTATTTGGTGCCCACCTTGAGCATGAACATTATATCTGGATCTTGTTTATTGCGAGACGGTTATTCATTTAAATTAGAGAATAATGGTTGTTCTATTTATGTGAGTAATACCTTTTATGTTCATGCACCCTTGAAGAATGGTCTATTTTTGTTGAATCTCGATAGTAGTGATACACATATTTCATAATATTGATGCCAAAAGATGCAAAGTTGATAATGATAGTGCAACATATTCGTGGCACTACCGTTCAGGTCATATTGGTGTAAAGCGCATGAAGAAACTCCAAGCAGATGGACTTTTGGAATCACTTGATTATGAATCATTTGATACTTGGGAACCGTGCCTCATGGGAAAGATGACTAAACCTCCGTTCTCCAGAACAATGGAGTGAGCTAATGACTTATTGGAAATAAAACATACCGATGTATGCGGTCCGATAAGTGTTGAAGCGCGCGGTGGGTATCGTTATTTTCTGACCTTCACAGATGATTTGAGTAGATATGGGTATGTCTACTTAATGAAACACAAGTCTGAAACATTTGAAAAGTTCAAAGAATTTTAGAGCGAAGTGGAGAGTCATCATAACAAGAAAATAAAGTTTCTATGATCTGATCGTGGAGGCGAATATTTGAGTTATGAGTTTAGCCTTCATTTAAAACATTGTGTAATAGTTTCAGAACTCATGCCACCTAGAACACCACAGCGTAATGGTTTGTCTGAACGTCGTAACCGTACTTTATTAGATATGGTGCGTTCTATGATGTCTCTTACCGATTTGCCACTATTGTTTTGGGGTTATGCATTAGAGGGATCTGCATTCACGTTAAATAGGGCACCGTCTAAATCCATTGAGACGGCACCATATGATTTATGGTTTGGCAAGAAACCTACGTTGTCGTTTCTTAAAGTTTGGGGTTGCGACACTTATGTCAAAAGGCTTCAGCCTGATAAGCTTGAACCCAAATCGGAGAAGTGCATCTTCATAGGATACCCTAAGGAAACATTTGGGTACACCTTCTACCACAGATCCGAAGGCAAGATCTTTGTTGCCAAGAATGGAACATTTCTAGAGAAGGAGTTTCTCTCGAAACAAGTGAGTGGGAGGAAAGTAGATTTTGATGAGGTAATTGTACCTTCTCTCATTTTGGAAAGTAGCACATTACATAAAACCATTCCTGTGATGCCTACACCAACTAGAGAGGAAGCAAGTGATAATGATCATGAAACTTTAGATCAAGTTACTACAAAACTTCGTAGGTCAACCAGAGCATGATCTGCACCAGAGTGGTACGGTAATCCTGTGCTAGAAGTCATGTTACTATACCAAGGCGAACCTTCGAACTATGAAGAAGCTATGATGAGCACAGATTTCGATAAATGGCTTGAGGCCATGAAATCTGAGATAGGAATCATGTATGAGAACAAAGTGTGGACTTTGGTGGACTTACCCGATGATCAGCAAGCCATTGAGAATAAATGGATCTTCAAGAAGAAGACTGATGCTGATGGTAATGTTACTTTCTACAAAGCTTGACTTGTCGTGAAAGGTTTTTGACAAGTTCAAGGAGTTGACTACGATAAGACTTTCTCACCCGTAGTGATGCTTAAGTCTGTCCGAATCATGTTAGCAATTGCCGCATTTTATGATTATGAAATTTGGCAAATGGACATCAAAACTGCATTCCTTAATGGATTTATTAAAGAGGAGTTGTATATGATGCAACCAGAAGGTTTTGTCGATCCTAAAGGTGCTAACAAAGTGTGCAAGCTCCAGCGATCCATCTATGGACTGGTGCAAGCATCTCGACGTTGGAATATACGCTTTGATGAGGTGATCAAAGCATATGGTTTTATACAAACTTGCGGTGAAGCCTATATTTACAACAAACTTAGTGGGACCTCTGTAGCATTTTTGATATTATATGTGGATGACATATTATTGATTGGAAATGATATAGAATTTCTGGATAGCATAAAAGGATACTTGAATAAGAATTTTCAAATGAAAGACCTCGGTGAAGCTGCTTATATATTGGGCATCAAGATCTATAGGGATAGATCAAGACTCTTAATAGGACTTTCACAAAGCACATACCTTGATAAAATTTTGAAGTTCAAAATGGATTAGTCAAAGAAAGGGTTCTTGCGTGTGTTACAAGGTGTGAAATCGAGTCAGACTCAAAGCCAGACCACTGCAGAAGATAGGGAGAGAATGAAAGTCATTCCCTATGCCTTAGCCATAGGTTCTATCATGTATGCTATGATGTGTACCAGACCTGATGTGTGCCTTGCCATAAGTTTGGCGGGGAGGCACCAAAGTAATCCAGGAGTGGATCACTGGACATCGGTCAAGAACATCCCGAAGTACCTGAAAAGGACCAAGGATATGTTTCTCATTTATGGAGGTGACTTAGAGCTCGTCTTAAAGGGTTACGTCGATGCTATCTTCGACACTGATCCGGATTACTTTAAGTCACAAACAGGATACATTTTTATATTGAATGGTGGAGCTATCAGTTGGTGCAGTTCCAAGCAGAGCATCTTGGCGGGATCTATGTGTGAAGTAGAGTACATAGCTGCTTCGGAAGTAGCACATGGAGGAGTATGGATGAAGGATTTCATATCCGATCTGGGTGTAATACCTAGTGCATCGGGTCCAATGAAAATCTTTTGTGACTACACTGGAGCAATTGCCTTGGCAAAGGAATTCAGGTTCCACAAGAGAACCAAACACATCAAGAGACGCTTCAACTCCATTCGTGAAAAGGTCAAGGATGGAGACATAGAAGTTTGCTAAATACATACGGATCTGAATGTAGCAAATTCGTTGACTAAGCCTCTTCCGCGAGCAAAACATGATCAGCACCAAGACTCCATGGGTGTTAGATTCATTAAAATGTAATCTAGATTATTGACTCTAGTGCAAGTGGGAGACTGAAGGAAATATGCCCTAGAGGCAATAATAAAGTTGTTATTTTATATTTCCTTATTCATGATACATCTTTATTATTCATGCTAGAATTGTATTGATCGAAAACCTAAATACATGTGTGAATACATAAACAAATACCATGTCCCTAGTAAGCCTCTACTAGACTAGCTCGTTGATCAAAGACGGTTAAGGTTTCCTAACCATGGACATGTGTTGTCATTTGATAACGGGATCACATCATTAGGAGAATGATGTGATGGACAAGACTCATCCGTTAGCTTAGCATAATGATCATTCGGTTTGTTGCTATTGCTTTCTTCATGTCAAATACACATTCCTTCGACTAAGAGATTATGCAACATCCGGATACTGGAGGTATACCTTGTGTGCTATCAAATATCACAACATAACTGGGTGATCATAAAGATGCTCTACAGGTATCTCCGAAGGTGTTTGTTGAGTTGGCATAGATCGAGATTAGGATTTGTCACTCTGAGTATTACACATCATAAGCTTGGTAATACACATCATAAGCTTGCAAGCAAATGACTAAGGAGTTAATCATGAGGTGATGTATTACGGAAGAGTAAAGAGACTTGCCGGTAACGAGATTGAACTAGGTATAGAGATACCGACGATCCAATCTCGAGCAAGTAACATACAATGGGCAAAGGAATTTCTTATGTTGTCATAATGGTTCGACCGATAAAGATCTTTGTAGAATATGTAGGAGCCAATATGGGCATCCAGGTGCCGCTATTGGTTATTGATCGGAGAGATATCTCAGTCATGTCTACATAGTTCTCAAACTCGTAGGGTCCGCTCGCTAAACGTTCATTGACGATATAGGGTTATATGAGTTATATGATTTGGTGACCGAATGTTGTTCCGAGTCCCGGATGAGATAACAGAGATGACGAGGAGTCTTGAAATGTATGATAGGTAAATATTTATATATAGGACGATGATATTGAGACACCGAAAGTGTTTCGCAAGGTACAGGGTACTTATCGGGTCACCGGAAGGAGTTTTGGGCATCCCTGGCAAAGATATCGGCCAAGTGAGGGAACACACCAGCCCACAAGGGGCTGGTGCACCCTCTATGGGGCCGGCCCTATGGGGAGGGAAAGGAAAGTGTGGATTTGGACTCCCTCTTCCTTCCCTCTCCCCCCTCTTACCTTTCCCCCTTGTTCATACAAGGAAAGGGGGGGAGGCACAGGAGGGCAGGAGCCCTAGGGCCGGCAGCAAGCGCATAAAGGCGTGCCATGGCTGCCTCCCTCTCCCCTCCCACCTATATATACATGGGGAGGGGCACCACACAAGGACATAACATTGTCTTAGCCGTGTGCGGCGCCCCCATCCACCGTTTGCTCCCTCGGTCATATTTTGATAGTGCTTAGCCGAAGCCCTGTGGAGATCACATCACCATCACCGTCACCATGCCATCGTGCTGCCAAAACTCATCTACTACCTCGTCGTCTTGCTGGATCAAGAAGGTGGAGGACGTCACTGAGCTGAACATGTGCAGAACACGGAGGTGCTATGCGTTCGGTACTAGATCAGTTGGAGCATGAAGAAAGTTTGACTAGCTCAACCGCGTTGTGAAACTCTTCCGCTTACGGTCTACGAGGGTACATAGACACACTTTCCCCCTCTCACTGCTATGCATCTCCATGGATAGATCTTGCCTATGCGTAGAAAAGTGTTTGTTTTCCATGCAATCTTTCCCAACAGTCCACCGACCTACAGTCCTGACGACGCTTGGTCCTCCATCATGCGGGATGCCCCAACGTGCTCTGACTGGACAATCACTGGTTTAACCTACTACACATTCGAGTAGTCCACCTAGATAGTTTGGCGTTGATTTAGTGATATAGTCATGTAGGTGCTGATATGGACATAGATTGCCACTTGCCATGCTTTTGATTGTGTGAGTGATGAACACTTACGTGGATTATGTATGATGTGATATTTTAACCTTGCATTCCTTCTCTGCCGCTTTTTCTCTATCTTTGTAGATGAAGTGGTATGCGTTGTACAAAGGTAGATGTCAAGGAGTCTACAATTCATGGTCTGAATGCAATGAACAAGTGCTTCGTTACAAATGCAGCTCACACGACTCGTTCAATAGCAGAGAGAAGGTAGAGTATCATTACAATCACTATGTGCTTAACCAGAAGAGAAAAATCTGAATTAGTGGGTTTGGTGGATGGGTTCAATGGATGTGCTAGCCAGAAATGGCTTATCGGGTTCTGTGGATGGAAGAACTTGATAATTCTCCTTCAGTTCATGATAATTGTGGTGTTGCTTTTATTATGTGCTTGCATGTAGATATGCATTGACCACTTTATTGTTTAGTAAGTAGGCATTTGTACCAAAGAGCTACCTTCTTATTTCAAATGAAGTTTGTGTGAAACTATTTTACATAATGCTTATGTGAGTTTGTTGTTATACACTGAGACTTGAAATGCATGTTTGTGTATTGTATATCTATTTTTGCTGCAGGGATCCAAGGGAAAAGCACCAGAAAGTGGTCTAGGAAGGGATCTTTACCGAGTGCTGCTCTTAGCAAAGTGGCACGCACTGGCAATTGGTTGTGGTAGTTTTGCCAAGCGCGGCTCTGAGCAAAGAGCTGACAGAACCAGCAGATGTGAAGTTACTTTATTTTGCCGAGAGGTACGGTTTGGCTCACAGCAAACTCCTTGTCGAGTGTCCGTGCCCTAGCTCTCGACAAATTCCTATTTGCCTGAGGTGTATGGCGGGTGGCGTTTGCCGGGTGCAACTCTCGACAAAGGCTTTGCCGGTGGTTATTGGTCCTTTGCCGAGTGTCCGTGGCACTCGGCGTATATGTCGATTCTAGTAGTGAGTGTGGAAGAAAGATGATGACGAGATGCATGTACCTACCAGATCATGACCATGAGATATCTTCCCATAAAAATAGCCTTTAACTCTCATGTCAAATGAATTTTCTCTTTGTATATATATTTTGTTAGTCTATGGCAACGCATAGATACTTAGTTAGTTAGACATGGTTGGAAACATACAATTGATTTCTATTTTTCCATATTGGAAGCGAAACCACTAAATATTATCCAAGATGAGTAAAACAAGTGCTATGCAATAATTATGTTGTTACTATCCCTTTCCTTCCTTGTTACTATCCTTTGCGGAGAAGATGAATCTTTGACACTGGTTTCATCGACTACAGCGGAGAATCCAAGGATCCTCACCTTCGGAGTGATGGTTCTAGTAGATCTCTACCTTAACCGTGAGAACTCCTCTGAATTTGTTGCATACTTTGGAGTAATGGTTTTAGTAGATTTCTACCTTAACCGTGATAACTCCTCAGATCATAAAGCACGCAGTTTGCTGCATACTTCGCCAGATATATCGTAGTGTTATTTTGGAATAGCTTTCCAGATTGTTATCATGCATAAATAGGTAGTTGTAGCACCTTGATTGTAACGCCCCGAATCCGATGCGCTAGGTGTCTTCCAGTTATTCACCGTCGTTGCCATGTCATTTGCTTGTGTGTTGCATTTGTCCGTGTCATCATCTGCATTTCATCTGCATTTTTTTCTAAACTTGCATCCGTCCGGGTCCTCCCAGTTCTATCTGTTGTCCGTTCTGAGCCCAACCACACTCGCACGCGCCCCGGCACCTCCGAAATATTGTTTTATAAGGGGCGTAAAAATGTTCTCGGAATGAGTTGAAACTTGGTGTGCGGTCTTATTATAGTGTAGGTAGACCACCTGTCAAGTTTCATCGCATTCGGAGTTCATTTGATAGTCCAACCATTAAACTTGTAACCGCAATATAGTCGGTATATTCGTCGGGTGTTTTCGGTCTCCGAAAACCCGTGTCGGGCTGCACTCTTTCCCTCTCATCTCAGCCCTACTCCTCTTCACAGCCCACTAGCCCACCTACCAAACCCCCCTCCACTCCAGACCGTCCGATCGAGATCGAACGGCTCCGAAACGGAGCAAAACACCTAACCCTAGCCCCCTTACTATATATAGATGTCTCCCCTTCCAAATTTAGCCTTCCCCTTCCTCCCACCTTGTTTTACGCGCAACCCAATATTCAGCACCACCGCTCCCCTCCATTTCCGCCCCCCTCCAGCCCCGGCTCGCCACTTGGCGAATCGCCATTGAGCGCGCCGCCGCCAGCTGCCGCCAGGGCCAACTGGCGCCCGCCATGTGGCCTGGCTCCCTGTCGCCCTGGCCTCCCTGCGCCGCCGCAGAGCCCGTGGGCCTGCTGAGCCCAGATCGGGCCCGAGCAAGGCCATCGGGGCCCGATCCGCCCCGCCGCGCGCCTGAGCGCTCGCCCGAGCCGCTCCGCTCCGAGCGCGTCGCTGCTGTCGTCCTCGCCCTGCCGCCGGAGCTTCATCGGAGACCTGCGCTGCCGTCGCTCAGATCCGGCGACTCCGCCCTGGGTCCGCTGAGCCCCGCCGTCGCCTCTGGCTTCCTCTGCCTCGCCTCGCCATCGCTACAGACCTCGCCTCCTCGAGTACTTCGCCGCCTGCAGCCGCCTCCGCCCTGAAGCTCGCTGCCCCGTCCAATTCCTGCCAGATCCGGCCGGGAGTGGATGCCCCGCGGCCGGATCTGCCCGTCCCCGGCCTCCTCCGGCTCCTTTCGCGCCCCAACGACGCTGGAGGGCGACTCTTCCATCGCCGACCCCACAGTTGACCTCCTGGAGGTGGAGGACGACCCAGCCACGTCGGATGTATCCGCCCTGGACCGGACATGTCCACCCTCCCTGAGGTCCAATTTCGCCCAAGTCCTTTTCTGAAAAGTTATCATGTGTGCATGTTTGTGGGTTCATAACTTTATGCTTGATGCTCCGATTTGTGTGTATAATATGTCAAAATGTTCATCTCAGAGTGCTCTTCATGATGGTCTAGTTTGCATTCATGTTCCTGTTCATCTTGATGCCTTAATCCTCGTTGCAAAACTTCTATGTGATATGAACTGATGTAATCTGCTGATTGTTAACATCATGTATGCCTTTTGTGAGTGCCACAACTTTGTCCCTGTTGAAGCTATGATGATGATCTTGATATGCACATGTTCTTCTCTTCATGCTATAAATGTTTGTGTGCTTTTTATTCATGTTAGAGTGCATCTTAATATCTTAATCCCTGTTGCAAGAGTGCATGTTGCTGTTAACTGCTGAAACTGCTCTAACTTGCTGATTTGTTATTTTTGTTGCATTTTGTGTGTGCATCCTATGAGCATGATGTCTACATGTTTTAGGAGCTTAATTATGCCATATTTACAGGGGTGCAATCAATGTATTTTTATATACTCTGGAGTGATTGCATCAAGCTTTTGAAGTGGGCTACTTGCTATTCACATTCTGTCAATGCTGAAACTGCTATACCATGTTGCCATGTTTTCTTGATGCTACCAATTAATGTATGCATATTCTGGAGATGCTTATTTGACATGTTTTGTTACGCATGCTATGCTCTATCATGCCGTGCCTTTTGATGCCCTATATATCTCCTTTAGCATATGTTTTCATTGCCATGAATTTGCCTATATGCTATTCCAGATTTCTGTTAACTTCAGGATGCCTTGTTGTGGGCTTGGTATTGAGTGATAAGTGCCTCTTCTGGAGATGACACAGTTACATAATTTGAATTATGATATGAGTACTCTGTTCAAATGCCATGTTTGCTAATTTTGGATGTCATATGCCTCTGTTTAATGCTTGCAAACATGGTATCATAGTGTTGCTGTTTTACACTTGCTGAAACTGTTTCAACATTCAATCTTGTTTTGTTGGTTCCTACTAATCCATGGGCCATATGTATATGATTTCTGGATGTTATCTGCTCTTTGTTATGGGTACTTTGATATCATGCCCTTGGTTGCTAAATATAGTTGCTGTAGCATCTTTGTTTCATGCCTCCAACATTCCATCATATTAACTCTGCTCATGCATATGTTGCTGTGTTATAAAGTTGCATTTGGATTGATCATATTGGTTTAATCGTGATACCTATGAACCTCAACCTTAATGATAATTGAAGTATGTTATCTGTAGATGAAGTGAATGTCAAGTTTGTGCTCATATGATTCCTGTAGCATGTTGTTTTGATGATTGCAAAGTGCCTACTTGCTGTTTTGGACAGATTGTGATTATAACTTGTTTGGAGTGTATGTGCTGCACCGTTGCTCCGTTTTGAGCATGCTCTACAGGAAACTTGCTTGATTTTGCATGTAGTTTCATCTTATCATGTTGCATCCATGTTTTGAGAGTGTTTGCTTGATGTTTGAATGCATTTTGCATCAATGCCATGTTTGACTTGTTTTGCTCATATCTTCTAGGCCGTAGCTCCGAACTAAATGAACTTTATATGTAACTTGACTAGATTTTCATGTAGATCATATTGGTGCATATTAACTTGCTGTTTAACAACTTGAACATTAGGTTTATTCAGTTCTGGACCAATTTCAAAATTTGCATATGAGGACTTACCAGATTTGCTATATGTTGTTTCCGGCCTCATTTAAACTTGCTTTGATGTGTTGCTCTTGTATGCATCATCTCTTG
Source organism: Triticum timopheevii (assembly GCA_963921465.1). Lineage (NCBI taxonomy): Eukaryota > Viridiplantae > Streptophyta > Magnoliopsida > Poales > Poaceae > Triticum > Triticum timopheevii. Next base: position 129,591,589 of record OY997271.1, on the reverse strand, counting down.
CCATGAGTAGCATCATATAGTCTTTGTAATGCATCATAATTGGTTGAGCATCATGCCATGTTTATGTGTTGTTTGTTTACCGTGTTGTTTGCTTCTTTCCGGTTGTGCTTCTTCTCGATAGTTCCTGTTTCGTTGCGACCGTGAGGAGTCATTCGACTACGCTTGGTTCGTCTTCGCCCGTTCGTCTTCTTCATGGAATCGTTCTTCTTCCTAGCGAGATTTTAGGAAACATGATAGTTACTCTGGATCTCACTACTATCATTGCTATGCTAGTTGCTGTCGGATATCGGGTTCCGGCAAAACCCCTAAGGTTCGAACTCTGGGGTGCACGCAAAGATCTTCCCCCTACCGATCCACGTCCCTAGGCCTCGCGGTGAATCTAAGCTACACGATGAATGACACAAGGGACACAAGGTTTATACTAGTTCGGGCCACCGTTGTGGTGTAATACCCTACTCTAGTTTGTGGTGTGGTGGATTGCCTCAGGGGCTGATGATGAACAGTACAAAGGACGAACAGCCTCACGAGAGGTGTTCTTCGGCTGGTGTTCTACTTGGGTGGATTCAATCGCTTCTGGATTAGGTGAGAACTTAATCCTCTCTACTGTGGTGGCTAGCTCTATATATAGAGGCCCTGGTCCTCTTCCCTAATATTGAGCGGGAAGGGAGCCAACAATGGCCATTTTGAAGGGGAACATCTAGTACAAGTTATCCTGACTAAAGTTGGTCTTCGACTGCCAAAGGCACTGGCGATGACACCGTCCTGTGCTCCACGGTGACCTCCGTCCTGCCGCTCTGCTGGTCTTGGTCTCGTTGCACTGATATGGTAACCTTTGCTTGATGCCTCGGTACTCCGCGCCTGTGCTTGCCCCCTTTGCACCAAAGAGGAAACAACGACACTGCAATGGCCGGCGCCCGCCTGGCGCCCACCTAGTCTTGATCGTCATGGCTTGCGTCACGAGCACCTCGCGAGGTACCCCTGCCTTGATCTCTTCGCCTCCTCGTGAGCCTGCCTTGGGAGGCCGCCCTTGAGGAAGCCTTGCGTCGTCCTCCTCGCGAGGCTTGTCCCCTCGCAAGGGTCTTGAGCTTGGGTTGATGAAGATGAGCCGTATTGGGCCACCCCTTGAGCCACGCCGCAGGCAGGAAAGTCTGGGGACCCCCGTTCCCAGAACACCGATAGTAGCCCCCGGGCCCAAGGCATGCTTGGACTTGGCTTAGCAGCAAAGCGAAAGGGCAAGTGCGGAGCGCTGCAGGCCCCAACAGCCTGCGGCCTTGGTCGCCACATGGCGGTTGATTGGACGTGGGCGTCTCCGCTTCCCCATGCTACCTTGGCAACTGCCCGATTTGATGAGTCCCTGCTGCATGCAAAAAGAGTCATGATTACCTGCGATCATGGAGGCCGACGGTTAGCCTCCTCTGGGCTATAAGTACGGAGAGGTGCGAGCCCCCTTAGTCCATCTCTTCTTGCTCCGCTCCCTCCTTCTTCCTCGCTCCTGATTCATCTTGTCGCCAATGGCTCCGATCTACCGGTTCTCTGCTGAGGAGAAAGGAAAGGCCCCCGAGAAGGGCCCGACCCGCTCCCATCGAAGAAATGGCCGGTCCCTGGCTGCCGAGACGAGGTTGCTCGGCCGAAGATGTCGAGGCCCTGGTACAAGCGGCCACCTCCTGGGTTTCTGCTTGCTCTGTATGCCCGGGCTGAAGGCCCTAGAGAAGAAGATGCCGAGCAGCGCAGCCCGCGCCGTCGACGACGGCGACGAGTCACAGCGGTGCGCGTCGTCGCTCCTGGAGTCCACACCGCGGACTCCTATCGCGAGCTCGTCCTCCATGCCGCCATGCCTCCAAGCTCCTTTATCCGCTTTCCTCCTTTCTTCTCCTTTGAGATGCTGCCAAGGGGGAATCTCGAGCTCTGGCTGCAGCACAACGACTGCAGTACCCCGGCGACCGGAGCGGAGGTTGAAGTCGTCGCTCCGGGCAAGGTCTACATGACCCAAGGCTGGGGCGAGATCGCCGGGGTCTGCTGCACAGGGGGTGCCCTCGTGATTCATTTTGAATACGATGGCGCCTCCCTGATACTCTTCATGGTCTTCGATGCTGAAGGACGCCGGCTGGAGTGCTGCCCCAGAGGAGGCGGCCAGGATGTCGATGCGGCAAGGGCTAGGCCTGCCACCTGCTTCCCCAGTGACTCCTCTGGCAGCAGCGGGGATGCTTGGGAATCCAGTGGCTCTCCCGAGCTCTTCGCGACTCCGTAGACAAGCGACGACAGCTACGAGCCCTCAAGCTCGCACCACGCTCAGAGCAGGCAAGCTGCATCAGGCCACCGGCGCAGCTGATCTGGATGGGGTTGGCGCTGGCCCTGTGGCCCACTGTTGATGATGGCGTCGGCCATGAGGGTGCGTGTAGTTAGGACTCCTTATGATTAGTACCTTTCGTTCCCTGCAAGGAATCAGGGAGATACCCCATGGGGGCTTGTAAAGTGTCTACAATGTCTTTTGTTGATATTATCCTTATCATGAAGTGGTGCAAAATGCCTGTCTTGCCCCGGCTCGGTTCCCCCTTTCTATCCTCTCGATGGCTTGGTGCTCGACGCTGACGGGTCCCGGTCCCCAGGCAGGCTTCAGCCGTCGCTGGTATGCCAGGTCGTAATACTATGGTCAAGGCCAGGAGGTGAGCGACCCGAGGTCCAGTAAGAGCCCCTGAGGCGGGATGCTCAGGAGGTCCCCCTTAGCGCTCAAGCAGCTGCCGAGAGGCGAGAAAGGAAGGCAACGTCGCCATGAGAGAGCCGCAATGAGTGGAGGGTTTGGGGTCGCATCGATTATCTGTTTCTGGAGTAAGACTTATCTCGAAAGCATGGAGCCGTTCCTTCGTGAGGTGCCGGACTTACGCGCCGGCAGCTGGGATCCAGCCGGGTCAGACCTTCGTGAGCTTCTCCTTCCTTCCCCGCATTCTCCTTCGTGCTCTACGTCCTCAGGTCCCGGCCCTCGAGCGAGCTCAGCCGCCGCTTGTATGCCAGGTCGCGATGCCGTGGACAAGGCCAGGGGGTGAGGGCTAGAGATCTAGTAAGAGCTCCTGAGTCACGATGCTCAGGAGCCCCACTTTTAACACGCAAGCGGATGGTACAGGTAAGGGAGAGAGAAAACTCACGATGCCCCCACATTATTCCTCAGGTAGTCCCTGTAAACCAACACGAGAGGAGCAAGGGTTGCCTTTACGATTGCCGGCCGGCCATTGGTTGTTCCGAGAGAGTGGTGAGGGCACTGAGGGCCTGGCGAGGTGACGCTTGCGGGGCTGCCACGGGCCAGAGCTCGACCACTCAGATTTGTCGACGTTGCAGGGACGGACCCATGCACAAGGTCTGTGCCAGAGCGAGCAGCTCCAAAGGTAGGTGTCAATCGAGGAGGCGATTATCTCTAGTGGGTTAAGCATGAATGGCAAATCGGCTTAGATAGATGCAGGAAAGATACATGCCATCGGGTCAAGCCCGAGCAGCTTGGGGATGATGCAGCCCGAGGGGCGCCCCCAGCAAGGTGAACTAAAGACATAAGCAAAAGAGATACATGCCGCAGGGACAGGCCCATGCGGCCTGGGAATAATGTAACCCTGAGGGGGCTCCCAGCTGAAATGAAACTCGAAAGATGTCACCGGATATCATTGTAGAGCGGGTGTTGATGTACCTGACGAAGCACGGTGAATAAGCCGATCCTCATGAGCCACCAGAGCCCTGAGCCTCGGGAGGCTCTGGGGGTCCGGGTGGTTCCTCAAGGACCATCTCCATCTCTGCCAGAACCGCGTGGTGCCTGGCCTCCTGAGCATCCAGAATGCTCCGCATAAGGCGCTGGTGAGCAGTAGCCACGTTTGGCAGGCCGAAAGGCATGCAAACATAGCTGTGTGGCAGAACCTCGCAGCGTCCCACGCGCGAAGGACAGAAACGCTCCTGAGACATGACTCGGTTGAGCCCTGGGTAGTCGATGCAGACGTGCAGCCTGCCATCCTCGCCTAGATGGGGAGCTACGCCGGGTAGGGGGCGACCGCCGCGCATGACTCGTGATTCCTGCAGCTCCTCAGTGACCTTGGTGATGAACTCCTGAAGGTTGGGCCCTCCTTGGCCCATGCCTTCCTGAGGGAAACGTGCCACAAAGCACGCCTCCAAGTGGTGCCCAAGCGCCTCCCTCGTGATCTTGGCAAAGCTAGAGGGCCTCCAGGAGAGAGCCCCCGAGCCTTGCCGGAGGAGGGTGCCGGGTGCGCCTTCCCATGCGATAGAGGGAGGCGCCCCTCGCGGGGGCACAAATCCTGACGCGGCGCCTCCGGAGATGCCTACCTCCTGAGGGCTTGAGCTGGGCGATGTCTTCTTCTTCTTAGGGACTGCCTCAGGAGGGTTCTCATTCTTGCTGTCTGGGTCCTCAACTGATGCAGCTTGGAAGGAACGCTTGAGAGAGCACACCGCATCCTTCTCTTCGCAGGGGACTGTGATGATTCCGCCGCTTCCCGGCATCTTGAGGACATTGTAACCATGGTGAGTCACTGCCATGAACTTGGCAAGGGCTGGGTACCCGAGGATGGCATTGTACGGCAGGCGAATGTGGGCAACGTCGAAGTCGTTGAGCTCGGTCCGGTAGTTCTTGCACTGCCTGAAGGTGACAGGGAGGCGGACCTGCCCTATCGGAGTGGTAGAGCCGTTAGTGACTCCTGAGAAAGGCTTGGTTGGCTGGAGTTGATCATAAGGCACTTGGAGATTGTTGAACATCTTGACAGACAGAATGTTGAGCCCCGTGCCGCCATCAATGAGGGTCCTGGTAACTTGCACATTGCTGATGACTGGGGAACAAAGCATTAGGAGGACGCCAGTTGTAGCCGCACACTTGAGCTGATCCGCTGAGCTGAACGTGATGGCGCATGTGGACCACCTGAGAGGGCGCGTGGCCTCGAGCTTGGGGAGGACTGCGTTCACCTCGCGAGCAAACTGCTTGAAGATGCACTGAGAGGCTGGGGCCTGGGCACCGCCCAAGATGCAAGCGATAGCACGTGGTTCCTGGAAGCCCCCAGCCCCCTCGTCCTGGTGGTGGTCATCATTCCTTCTTGGCGATGGAGGTAGTAGAGGAAGGCCTGCGTTGCCCTAAGGGCGGTCCTCGCGAGGCTGATCCCTCCAAGCCCCCTCATGAGGCTGGTCTTGCCAACGATCCTCGCGAGGGCGGCCACGCCACTCCTGGCGAGGGCCTCGGTCGTCCCATCGTCCTCCACCTCTTCCTCCTCCTCGGCCGTAGCCCCGATCATTGCGCTCGGGGCGTCGACTGAATTCTCGAACGGCTCTGAGCTCTTGGCATTCGTTGGTGTTGTGGGTGTGGAGGTCATGGTAGACGCAGTATCGGTTGCCCTTGGACGACTCTGGCTGGTCCCTGCCGTGCTTCCTGTCTGGTTCTGCTGCGAGTACAGCTGCTCCTTTGCGCTTCATGTCCTTGGCCTTGGATTTCTTCTCTTCTGGGTTAGCGGCTGGAAGCTCGAGAAGGGAGAGGCATCCCTCCTCAGCCCTTGCACACTTGGTCACCAGGTTGAACAGCTCCGGAGATGTGCATAGATCCTCGTGGCTTGCCAGCTCCTTCTTCATCTTGACGTCACAGACGCCGACAGAGAACGCCGAGATGATGGCCCCCTCACTCACCTTGGGAATCTTGAGGCGAGCGCTGTTAAAGCACTGCATGTACTTCTGCAAGGTCTCTCCCGGTTGCTGCTTGATGCGGTGCAGGTCACCCACGACTGGAGGACGGTCGCGAGTGCCCTGGAAGTTAGCGATGAAGCAGGTGCGCATCTCGTCCCAAGAGGAGATCGAGCCGGGAGGCAGGTTCAGGAGCCAGGTGTAGGCACCATCCTTGAGCGCCATGGGAAACCAGTTCGCCATGAACTTTTTGTCTCCATTCCTCGCCTCGATGCCCAACTCGTAGAGCTACAGGAACTCCACGGGGTCGGCGGTGCCGTCGTAGCGAGGAGGCAGAACTGGCTTGAACTAGTCCGGCCAGGCGACACTACATAGCTCGGTGGTGAAGGCGCGACAGCCTGCGGTGGCCACCGAAGCCCTTTGCAGACGCGGGCTTGCTCTTGGAGGCTCCCACGCGCCGCTGCCAAGGGCAGCGCGGGGTCTTGACGTGCTGGCGCAGGGATGCGGGCTTGACATGCCGGAGCGGGGAGCACATGAGCGCCTTCTTAAGGCTGAGGGATTTCTTGGCAGCTCCTTTCTTGTCGCGCGGGCACTGGACACGGTGGGTCTCGTATAGGGGCTACGCACCTTGGGGCCAGGGTGCCTTCTTGGGGAGGAGGTGGCGGAGGCACCTCCTGAGCTGCACCACCCACACAGGACGGAGGGCGAGGCAGTGAGAGAGACGATGCAGGAGAGCCCCCTACGTCACTGACGAGCTCGGTGATGCGAACGAGCCACTCCTCGTAGAGGTTGTCGACGGGGTGGTAGTGCAGGAGCTCATGTTCCAGGAGCAGCGTGGCCTGTGCATCCGTGGGAGCGCGACGGGCATGAGACGAGGAACCAGCTGGGGTCAGCGACGGTGTGGCGGTGCGGCCGTCCCGCCGCACCAAGGGATGCAGCAACGACGCTTGCTGCTCGTTCCCCACCGGTCTGGTGGCGGTGTTGGCGGCAGGCGATGGGGAACAACGAGGAGGCCCACCCGGGAGCCGTCTGGGCGACGTGGATGGCGAGGGCAGCCCGACGCTCGGCGCGAGCTCGGCGAGTGTCAGCCATGGATGCGACGAACGATCGAACGTGGAACAGCAGAAGAAAGACTCCGGCGCACCCCTACCTGGCGCGCCAAATGTCGGATATCGGTTTCCGGCAAAACCCTTAAGGTTCGAACTCTGGGGTGCACGTGAAGATCTTCCCCCTACCGATCCACGTCCCAACGCATCGCTGCGAATCTAGGCTACACGATGAACGACACAAGGGACACAAGGTTTATACTAGTCCGGGCCACCGTTGTGGTGTAATACCCTACTCTAGTTTGTGGTGTGGTGGATTGCCTCAGGGGCTGATGATGAACAGTACAAAGGAAGAACAGCCTCGCGAGAGGTGTTCTTGGGCTGGTGTTCTACTTGGGTGGATACGATCGCATCTAGATCAGGTGAGAACTCGGTCCTCTCTACTGTGGTGGCTAGCTCTATATATAGAGGCCCTGGTCCTCTTCCCTAATATTGAGCGGGAAGGGAGCCAACAACGGCCATTTTGAAGGGGAAACATCTAGTACAAGTTATCCTAACTAAAGTTGGTCTTCGACTTCCAAAGGCACTAGCGATGATGTCGTCCTAGGCTCCACGGTGAGCTCCGTCCGGCCGCTCTGCTGGTCTTGGTCTTGTTTCACTGATATGGTAACCTTTGCTTGATGCCTCGGTACTCCGTGCCTATGCTTTCCCCCTTTGCACCAAAGAGGAAACTAGGACACTGCAATGGCCGGTGTCCGCCTGGTGCCCGCCTGGTCTTCATCGTCATGGCTTGCGTCACAAGCACCTTGCGAGGTACCCCTGCCTTGATCTCTCCGCCTCCTCGTGAGCCTGCCTGGTGAGGCCGCCCCTGAGGAAGCCTTGCGTCGTCCTCCCGACGAGGCTTGGCCCCTCGCGAGGGTCTTGAGCTTGGGTTGATGAAGACGGGTCGTAGTGGGCCATCCCTTGAGCCACGCTGCAGGCAGGCAAGTCTGGGGACCCCTGTTCCCAGAACGCCAATAGTTGCTTCGTTCTATCGCTATGCTGCGCTACCTATCTCTTGTTTATCAAGCCTCCCAAATTGCCATGTCATCCTCTAACCTTTTCACCCTTCCTAGCAAACCGTTGCTTGGTTATGTTACCACTTTGCTCAGCCCCTCTTATAGCGTTGGTAGTTGAAGGTGAAGTTGAAGATTGCTCCATGTTGGATCCGGATTATTTTGGGATATCAAAATATCTCTTATTTTAATTAATGCATCTATATACTTGGTAAAGGGTGGAAGGATTGGCCTTATGCTTGGTGTTTTGTTCCACTCTTGCCGCCTTAGTTTCCGTCATACCGGTGTTATGTTCCTTGATTTTGCATTCCTTACGCGGCCGGGTGTATGGGAACCCCTTGACAATTCGCCTTGAATAAAACTCCTCTAGCAACGCCCAACCTTGGTTTTACATTTGCCTAACAACCTATAACCTTTCCCTTGGGAGTAATTAACCCGAGGGTCATCTTTATTTTAAACCCCCATGGGCCAGTGCTTCTCTAAGTTTTGGTCCGAACTAGAGCCACTTGCAGCGCCACCTCGGGGAAACTTGAGGGTTAGTTTTAGCTGTACGTAGTGTTCATCCGGTGTGCCCTGAGAACGAGATATGTGTAGCTCCTATCAGGATTTGTCGGCACATTCGGGCGGTCTTGCTGGTCTTGTTTTACCATTGCCGAAATGTCTTGTAACCGGGATTTCGAACCTGATCGGGTCTTCCCGGGAGAAGGAATATCCTTCATTGGTCGTGAGAGCTTATAATGGGCTAAGTTGGGACACCCCTGCAGGGTTTAAACTTTTGAAAGCCGTGCCCGCGGTCTTCTGGCAGATGGGAATTTGTTAATATCCGGTTGTAGAGAACTTGACACTAGATTCGATTTAAAATGCATCAACCGCGTGTGTAGCTGTGATGGTCTTTTTTGGTGGAGTCCAGGAAGTGAACACGGTTTGGGTTATGTATGAACGTAAGTAGTTTCAGGATCACTTCTTGATCACTTCTAGCTTCTCGACCGTTGTGCTGCTTCTCTTCTCGCTCTTATTTGCGTATGTTAGCCACCATATATGCTTACTCGCTGTTGCAACCTCACCACTTAACCTTTCCATACCCATTAAGCTTTGCTAGTCTTGATACCCATGGTAATGGGATTTCTGAGTCCTCGTGGCTCAGATTACTACAACAATAGTTACAGGTACAGGTAATGCGATGATCATGACGCGAGAGCGATGCTTGCTTGCTTTGATTTCTTCTTATGCTTCGTCGTTCAGGGTCTAGGTTCCTGGTTGGTAGCCTGGGCTAGCAGGGTGGATGTCGTTTGAGTTTCTGTTTGTGTTTCATCCGTAGTCGAATGTTGCTCTTATGTATGATGTTGTTGTATTCAGGTGCCATTGTATGCCTATTGTATGTATCCCCAACTATTATGTAATGGTACGATGTAATGATATCCACCTTGCAAAAGCGTCTCCAATATGCGCTTCTATCCTTGGTGGGACCTCCGAGTTCCTTTAGGATAGGGTCGCATATTGGGCGTGACAAGTTGGTATTAGAGCCTCGACCGACCATAGGAGCCCCTCGATTGTTCGTAGTTGGCCGTTGTCGAGTCTAGAAGAAAACTATTTATGAGCCTAGTTATATCAGAGAGTAGGAATTCTTTTTACTCCTCAGCCCCTTCGTCACTCTGGTGAGGAATCTCGACGTAGGTGTTTTGACTTACTCCTCTTCCCTTCAAATTTTTCTTTGGGATCAAGCGGTTGGTTTTTCGTTCGTTGGTTCTCAGCTCTTTTGATCCGGTGCATTTTCTCGTCAAGTCGATTCGACCTCCTTGTTTTCGCAAGATCAATCCTCAGTTGTTTTATTTTCCCACCCTCGCATTCTTTTTCTTCTCGGAGCTGGAGCCCGTAATCGAGTATCCATCCTACTTGTGCAAAGCCTTTGCTTCTTTCAACCGGTGTTTTCTCTTCAAGCTATTTGTCGGTTCTCACTTCCAAGTTGCCTTTGTTTTTCCAGCCCTCCCACCCTCTTCTTCCCGGTGCCTGAGTCTCCTTCGAGCATCAATTTCATTCGTGCGGAACATCTTCAGTATTTCGTAAATTATTTCAACCGGTGAATTCTCGTCTCGTTTGACATTCTTCATCTCCTTTTCTTTCTGGTGGATTCAATTCAAGTTTTTTCAGGTTGATCATATTCTTTTCCTTGGATCAAGTGTTTTCCCTGCTCGTTCGCCTCACGCCAGTTTATCCTTCCGGAGTGCTCAAGACATCTCAGGAGATTCGTCTGTGTTCCAATTAATTCGAGGTTGTCACCTCATTCAAATATTTCAATTGTTCCGGTGCATCATCTATCTCTTCAACAATTCTTTTCAATGGTGTTTCCTTTTAGTGGGCCCTAACCCACAGGTCTTTTCCCAGGATCTTACCTGACTCTTCTAATTATTCTAGAGCCGTTCGTAATTCTTTTCAGAGTTTGACGTAAGAATGAATTTGATCAGTCAGATGCCTTTCCAAGATTGATTTCAAATCATTTCATTGTTGGCTCAACCTCTTCGCTTCCCTTTCTCCCGGAGTATCTAAACAATTTTTGGTGTTGTTTCCCGTCATCATTGGAAGACCGAAGAAGAGTTTCTCTTAAAATCATGTCTGTTCTATTGAAGATTCGCGGTTCTAGCCTCATGTTATCCTTGCGAATTATTCCGTTTGACATATATTCTTTCATACCCATCCGGAGTATGTCAGGAGTTGTTTTTCCGTTTCTTTTCACCGGAGGCCATCATTCCAGAAGAATTCTTCGTCCTCACATTTTAGCTACCGTTATTCAATTATCCCGGCGCTTCGTACAAATGTTCTTTAATCAGCTCAAGTTCTTCCCGTTCTCTTGTATCTAAATCCCCTCAAGCAAATTTGTTCTTCTAATTCTTCTCGGTGATTCATTCCCTTTCATCAATCATTTTCCAATTCTTACGGTGGTTCCTTCATATTCCTTTTCCTTTGTTATCATAGCAATTCATTCGTTCTTTCCAATCTACCGGTGGTTCAAGAAGACTTTCTGAAGTTTTGTGCTATATTCCCCTTAATCCTTTTCAACAGGAATAAGTAGTATGCAAAATCCATTGCTTGTCATCAATTTAAGTTGATGAAGGTTAAGCATACAATAAATACTATTCTTATTTCTTCCAAGTGATTAATCCCTTCCTTCAGAGTTTGTTCATGATGAGTAATTTCGCGCTTTGAAGTGTTTTCATCTTTTCTTTTCTGGAATTCAAAAATTTCCTCGGGCATTTCGTTGGAACCTCCTTCTAAATCTCTGCAAGGCTTTAATCTTATTCTTTCGTCCTTCATTCTATCTCATCATCCTTTTATCACTGGAGTTCGTCATGGTGGTTCTTCATGATTTCTTTCATTCTTCAAGAGTTCATCTAGATTCTTGTTGGAGGAGTTCAAGTATCTTTTCTTCTCGCGTCTCAAAGTGCAAATAATTCTCCGTTTTCTTCTGAAGTGGAGTTTTGCATTTCTTTGTTTCTTCTCAACTATTCAGACATTTGGTTGTGGTGTAATTTCACCTCAAGTTTTGAGATGTTTTTAGTAGGTCCACGACAAGCTGATTCTTTCGTTGCTGATTTTCTCAACAACTCCGTTCAATCCTTCCTTCTAAGTTCTTTTAATTCCATTCTTTCAATTCTTTCGGAGGCATTGCATTGTTCATCTCGTCAAGTGTCATCCCATTGGGTGAAGTTCAGGTCTCCATTCCTTCCATTCTCAGTCGGAGTGCTGCCAAAATTCTTTTGTTCATTCCTTTTCTATCTTGTTCTAACTGGAGTGGTTTCAGAGTCTATCTTGTTTCTTGAGCTTTTCATTCTCGTCATATTCACTGTTCCTCCTTTCTAACTGAGTGCTCTCGACTTTGTTCATCTTCTCTCTTGTGATCTCACTTCACCTCTTCCTCTTTCTCTTCCGTCTCGTTCCTAAGATCTCGGGACGAGATCTCTTCTTAGTGGAGGAGAGTTGTAACGCCCCGAATCTGATGCGCCAGGTGTCTTCCAATTATTCGCCATCGTTGCCATGTCATTTTCTTGCGTGTTGCATTTTGCCATGTCATCATCTGCATTTCATCTGCATGTTTTTCTAAACTTGCATCCATCCAGGTCCTCCCAGTTCTCTCTGTTGTCCGTTCTGAGCCCAACCACACTCGCACACGCCCTGGCACCTCCAAAATATTGTTTTATAAGGGGCATAAAAATGTTCTCGGAATGAGTTGAAACTTGGTATGCGGTCTTATTATAGTGTAGGTAGACCACCTGTTAAGTTTCGTCTCATTCAGAGTTCGTTTGATAGTCCAACCGTTAAACTTGTAACCGCAATATAGTCGGTATATTCGTCGAGTGTTTTCGGTCTCCGAAAACCCGTGTCGAGCTGCACTCTTTCCCTCTCATCTCATCCCTACTCCTCTTCACAGCCCACTAGCCCATCTACCTAACCCCCCTCCGCTCCGGACCGTCCGATCAAGATCGAACGGCTCCATAACGGAGCAAAACACCTAACTCTAGCCCCCTTACTATATATAGATGTCTCCCCTGCCAATTTTGGCCTTCCCCTTCCTCCCACCTTGTTTTACGCACAGCCCAATAATCAGCGCCGCCGCTCCCCTCCATTTTCACGCCCCTCCAGCCCCTACTCGCCACTTGGCGAGTCGCCATTGGGTGCGCCTCCGCCAGGGCCAATAGACGCCCGCCATGTGGCCTGGCTCCCCGTAGCCCTGGCCTCCCCGCGCTTCCGCAGAGCCCGCGGGCCGGCCGAGCGCAGATCAGGCCCGAGAAAGCCCATCGGGGCCCGATCCACTCCGCGGCGCGCTTGAGCGCTCGCCCGAGCCGCTCCGCTCCGAGCGCGTCGCCGCCGTCATCCTCGTCCCGCCGCCAGAGCTTCATAGAGACCTGCGCCGCCGTCGCCCATATCCGACGACTCCGCCCATGGTCTGCTCGACCCCGCCATCGCCTCCGGCCTCTTCGACCTCGCCTTGCCACCGCCAGGGACCTTGCCTCCTCGAGCGCTTCACCGCCCGCAGCCACCTCCATCCTGAAGCTCGTCGCCCCGTCCAACTCCGGCCAGATTTGGCCGGGAATGGATGCCCCACGGCCGGATCTGGCCGTCCCCGGCCTCCTCCGGCTCCTCCCGCGCCCCAACAATGCCGGAAGGTGACTCCTCCATCGCTGACCCCGCCGTTGACCTCCTAGAGGTGGAGGACGACCCAGCCACGTCGGACGTGTCCGCCCTAGACCGGACATGTCGACCCTCCCTGAGGTCCAATTTTGCCAAAGTCCTTTTCTGAAAAGTTATCATGTGTGCATGTTTGTGGGTTCATAACTTTGTGCTTGATGCTCCGATTTGCGTGGATAATATTTCAAAATGTTCATCTCAGAGTGCTCTTCATGATGGTCTAGTTTGCATTCATGTTCTTGTTCATCTTGGTTCCCTTAATCTTCGTTGCAAAACTGCTATGAGATATGAACTGATGTAATCTGCTGATTGTTAACATCATGTATGCCTTTTGTGAGTGCCACAACTTTGTCCCTATTGTTAGAAGGGAAAGAGGATTGGTGGAATAGTTCGTCATATTGCTTGAGCCTCGTGGGCATATATATAGGAGTACATGATCAACTTGGAGTACAAGGCAAGCCAGAATAATTTCTAGTCTAACCTATGTTTCCTAATACAATCACGTTACTCAACATCCCCCCGCAGTCACAACGGTAGCGACGTAGACGGTGAGACTGGAGAAGAATCCGAAGGCAAGCCGATGGACACCCGCCCACAATCGTAACGGTCGACGCATTGCGGAGTTGTGGCTGGAGTGGCAACCGACAAGGTTGCTTAATCAAGGCGGTAGCCCTTTGTGCCGTTTGTAGATGTAGCCAAGAGCATGTGTGGTGGAGCCGTGGTCGAGGTAGCCGTGCGAAGAATGCCGTGGTCAATGTTGAGTCAGGGTGGCCGGTGTCGTGGAAGTCGCCGAAGTAGTGGTGCGCCGGAAAGGAGATGTTGTTGATGACGCATCACGCCGGGTTTGCCAAGCCCGGTGACACATTGTAGACGAAGGCACGCACCGATGTTGCCAGCATGGGGCATGCGTAGACGGCTGAAGACGAAGTTGACGAAGTGCCGCACCAGGCTTGCCACTCCCGGGAACACGTCGTGGACAAAGGCACGCGGCGGTGTTGCCAGCACCGGGCATGCGGACAGTAGGACCTCCACGAGCTATACGCCATGTCGAAGAAGTCGGAGGGCCAGCAGAGAAGAACTCGACGATGGTTGCGGCGTCCATCGGCGCGGGGCCAATGTCACCAACGGTGGTTGGAGTAGACGAAGTGGTCGGGGTAGATGACGGCGACGCTGACGACTTGCTGGTGCTGGATGAAGACGAGCGAGGTGGACAGGCGGCTGCGGCGGCTACGGGGTAGCGGCGCCGGTGGCCAAAGAAAAGCGGTAGCGGCGATGCTCTAAGACCGGTGCGGACGATGGCGTTCCCGCGCCAAGGGAGACGGCGTGGCGCATACCACGGGAGGTCAACGCGCGGTGACGGCAGAGTGGACCGCGGGCCATGGTGCTATCGTCCGAAGGGGCGAGCAGGTCGGGGCGACAGCGGTAAGACCTCAGGGCAGCGGCAGAGACCGCGGGCAGTGGCGCGACAGCGCGAAGGGGCGGCGTGGCGGACGAGTGCGGGTTGGTGCAACCGCTGGGACGGCCTCGGGATGGCTGCGTGGACCACGTGCCACGTTCGCTATGGCCCGACGGGGCGACACAGCGGCGACGCGAGGGTTGGTGCGGCCACGGGGACGACCAGGAGCGGACGGCCTCGGGGCGGCGGTGGATCGCAGGCCGTGGCACTACGGCCCAAAGGGGCAACGCAGTGGTGACGCGGGTCGGTGCAGCCAGAAGAAGAACCATGGGGCGGCAGCGCTGTGGCCCGACAAGGCGATGCAGCGGCAGCCTGTTGCTCGATCGGTGGAGGGACGCGCTGAACTCGGAGACGATCTTCATGGGACTGCGGAGGCACGCGCAACCGACGGGCCAGGTCGGACGCACGGCGTAGATGAGGCGGGTCGAGGCGGCAGGCGGGTGATCAATCCGATCGCGCACGAGGTCGGGGACGCCGCTCGGTGGAGACGGGGTGGCGGCGGAGTCTGAGATGAAGCCAGTGACGGTGGGTGACAGGGCGGCTATGATTGGCCGCTGCATGGTGCGAGGCCGCCGGGTCGGGTGATGCAGGAGTCCCTGTCGGAGCAGGACTGTGATGGCCGGTGTAGATCGACGGGCGGGCTGGCGCGCGAACGGCGGCGGCAAAAGGCCGCCGCATGACGCGAAGCCGCAGGGTCGGAGCGACCGGCAGGCAGACACGCGGAGGACGCGTGAGGCTGCCGGGTTAGGGCGACCGGTGGGCAGACGCGCGGACGACGCGCGAGGCCGCTGGGTCGGTGAAGAAGCCGGCCGATCACGCCGGGGTTGGAGTAGCGGCGCACAGGGTCGACGACGGTGGTGGACGACACAAACCGATCAAGATTAGATTGGAAAACCAAAAAGAAACCAACGATCAAGATGACCGGCGGGAGAGAGAAAACCCCGGAGCAAGGGCTCAGGGAAAAGACTCTCTAGGGCAGCCGGCCAACACGGCAGGCAGACGAACCCTAGGTATGGGCAACACGGCCCCTGGCAGCGGTCATGGAGGCCGACCGCCCCAGGGGCGGCGCGCAGGTGCGGAAGCGGCGGCGGCTAGGGTTTAGAACCCAGAAACTGATACCATGTTAGAAGGGAGAGAGTGGTTTGATGGAATTTTTTGATGTATTGCTTGAGCCTCATGGGCACATATTTAGGAGTACATGCTCATATTGAAGTACAAGTCAAGGGAGGAACAAATCCTACGCTATCCTATGTTTGCTAAATAAACATTATACTCAACACCTGTTGATGCTATCATAATGTTGCTGTTTTACACTTGCTGAAACTGTTTCAACATTCAATCTTGTTTTGTTGGTTCCTACTAATCCATGGGCCATATGTATATGATGTCTCGATGTTATTTGCTCTTTGTTATGTTTACTTTGATTCCGTTCCCTTGGTTGCTAGATATATTTTCTGTAGCATCTTCGTTTCATGCCTCCAACATGCCATCGTATTAACTCTGCTCATGCACATGTTGCTGTGTTATAAAGTTGCATTTTTCATTGATCATATTGGTTTAATATTGATGCCTATGAACATTAACCTTAATGATAATTGAAGTATGTTGTCTGTAGATGAAGTTAATGTCAAGTTTATGCTCATATGATTCCTTTAGCATGTTGTTTTGATGATTGCAAAGTGCCTACTTGCTGTTTTGGACAGATTGTGGTTATAACTTGTTCGGAGTGTATGTGTTGCACCGTTGCTCCGTTTTGAGCATGCTCTACATGAAAATTGCTTGATTTGCATGTAGTTTCATCTTATCATGTTGCATCCATGTTTTGAGAGTTTTTGCGTGATGTTTGAATGCATTTTGGATCAATGCCATGTTTAACTTGTTTTGCTCATATCTTCTAGGTCGTAGCTCCGAACTAAATGAACTTTATATGTAACTTGACTAGAATTTCGTGTAGATCATCTTGGTGCATCTTAACTTGCTGTTTAACAACTTGAACATTAGGTTTATTCAGTTTTGGACCAATTTTGAAATTTGCATATGAGGACTTACCGGATTTGTTATATGTTGTTTCCGGCCTCATTTAAAATTGCTTTGATGTGTTGCTCTTGTATGCATCATCTCTTGCCATGAGTAGCATCATATAGGATTTGTCATGCATCATACTTGGTTGAGCATCACGCCATGTTTATGTGTTGTGTGTTTACCTGTTGTTTGCTTCTTTCCGGTTGTGCTTCTTCTCGATAGTTCCTGTTTCATTGCGACCGTGAGGATTCGTTCGACTACGCTTGGTTCGTCTTCGCCCGTTCGTCTTCTTCATGGAATTGTTCTTCTTCATAGCGGGATTTCAGGCAAGATTGCCGTTACTCTGGATCTCACTACTATCATTGCTATGCTAGTTGCTTTGTTCTATCGCTATGATGCGCTACCTATCTCTTGTTTATCAAGCCTCCCAAATTGCCTTGTCAGCCTCTAACCTTTTCACCCTTCCTAGCAAACCGTTGCTTGGCTATGTTACCGCTTTGCTCAGCCCCTCTTATAGCGTTGGTAGTTGCAGGTGAAGTTGAAGATTGATCCATGTTGGATCCGGATTATTTTGGGATATCACAATATCTCTTATTTTAATTAATGCATCTATATACTTGGTAAAGGGTGGAAGGCTAGGTGTCGGTGTCAAAACCGGCGGATCTCGGGTAGGGGGTCCCGAACTGTGCGTCTAGGCGGATGGTAACAGGAGACAAGGGACACGATGCTTTTACCCAGGTTCGGGCCCTCTCGATGGAGGTAAAACCCTACTCCTGCTTGATTAATATTGATGATTTGGGTAGTACAAGAGTAGATCTACCACGAGATCAGAGAGGCTAAACCCTAGAAGCTAGCCTATGGTATGATTGTTGTTCCCCCCTACGGACTAAAACCCTCCGGTTTATATAGGCACCGAAGAGGGTTAGGGTTACATAGAGTCGGTTATAATGGTAGGAGATCTATATATCCGTATCGCCAAGCTTGCCTTCCACGCCAAGGAAAGTACCATCCGGACACGGGACGAAGTCTTCAATCTTGTATCTTCATAGTCTAGGAGTCCGGCCAAAGGCTATAGTCCGGCCATCCGGACACCCCCTAATCTAGGACTCCCTCAGTAGCCCCTGAACCAGGCTTCAATGACGACGAGTCCGGCGCACATATTGTCTTCGGCATTGCAAGGCGGGTTCCTCCTCCGAATACTTCATAGAAGATTTTGAACACAAGGATAGTGTCCGGCTCTACAAAATAAGTTCCACATACCACTGTAGAGAGAATAATATTTACACAAGTTCAATCTGCTTACGTATTCTGCGGCGTGACATCACACCACGGCCAGGCCTTTACTCGAATCATTTTTAGTGTCCCACCTCAGCGCGTTTAGCGAGGCGGTTTCCTTGGCACGTCTTGTCACAGCAGAGATCGTGTCCCCTTATTCCGGGATTCTCATCAATACGTGCGTGGGTAACCCAACCGCACCATTGATTACGGCGCTTGGGAGATAAGTGAGTTTTACCAGGCTGGTGGGGACGCATAGCTTCGTCCGTCCATATAAGGGGATAAGGATCCACTTTTTCGCACACGCCTTCTTCCTCCTTTGCTCATCTATTTCCGCGCACTCAAGCTCCAGCGCCCAAGTCCGCACATCTCGCCTCAACCTTCCCCAGCCATGTCCGGAGGGGGAGGCAAGTGGATGGTCTCCTCCATCATAGAGGGGCACATCAAAAAGCTACGGAAGGCCGGATACTTGTCCAGCGACATCGCGCATCGGCTCCCTGACAAGGGGAAGCTTATCCCCACCCCCAGGCCCCATGAGAGGGTGGTGTTCCTCACCAACTTCCTCCGCGGACTAGGTTTTCCACTTCAACCATTTGTCCAGGGGCTCATGTTCTACTACGGCCTGGATTTCCACGATCTGGCCCTGAATTTCATCCTCAACATCTCGGCGTTCATCGTCGTGTGCGAGGCCTTCCTCTGCATCCAGCCCCACTTCAGCTTATGGCTGAAGACCTTCAATGTCAAGCCAAAGGTAGTGGGCGGCCGCCAGGCGGAGTGCGGAGGTGCCATGGTGGGCAGGATGCCCAATGTCCTATGGCTCGAGGGCTCTTTTGTGGAGACCATAAAGGGGTGGCAATCGGGGTGGTTCTACATCACCGAGCCGCGTGACCCTAAATCGGTGGCGGCCCCCGAATTCTGATCTGGCTTCCCTACACGGCTCACCTCCTGGAAAGAGACGGGCTTGACATGGGGTAATTTGGAAGAGCTGACCAGACTTCAATCCTGCGTCCAAAGCCTGGTGAACAAGAAGCTCAAGCTTGTCAACATAGTCCAGGTCATGCTCATCCGCCGGATCCTCCCGTGCCAACAACGGGCCTTCAGCTTGTGGGAGTTTGATCTGGCACAGCACCAAACCTTGAGCAGGCTCTTCGACACTACGTACGAAGATGCCTGGAAGGTGCTGTTCAAGGGCGCCGAGGCTCCCGCATCCGCTACTAAAGATCACGGATACAGCTCGCAGCGTCAAGCCAGCGAGGTAAGCTACTTTACCCTTTACGGGACTCTTGTTATCCATAGTTTGACTCTATGTGGGATCTAAACTCCCGTACCTTTGACAGGCTTGGCAGAAGACGTCCGGGCAGGTTAACTATCCGGCTCCCTTTCCAGAAGACCCAGCGGACGCCCGATTAATAGGGCTGCTGGTTTCGGCCCCTCACGTGGTGCCGGAGAAGAAGGCGACGGGAACTCGAAGGAGTTCCTAGCGCCAGGTGTTGTCGGACTCATCGTCCGATGACTCCGAGGCGGACTCCTCCTGCGAAGACGAGGAGGAGGAAAAAGAGGCCTCTCCCCCAGTGGGGGGAGAGAAGAAACGGAAGGCCGCCCCAACTGAGGAGGCCGGAGGGTCCAAGAAGGGAAGGACCCTTCCTCCGGACTACTCCACCAACGCTGACGATGGCGAAGAGGAGTGGCCACCGAGGGCTAAGCCCCTGGCGAAATCGTAAGTGTCCGGATACCAGAATAACTCATGGTGTTTCATTTGTCGCACAGTATCTCCTAACGCCGAATATAACCCTGCAGCCCGCCCAAGGACGAGCTCGACGCTTCAACGAGCGGCTCCCTGGATTCATCAGACGTGAACAGCACCTCACTTCCGGCTGCCTCCTCTCCTCGCACTGCGGATGACGCCGAGGTGGGATCCCAAAAGGGGCCCGACCAGGAGGAGGTGGTCCAGGAGGCGCCGCAGGGCAATCTCCCGGACTCCAGGCGCGAGGGGGATAAAACCCCAAAGGGCTCTAAGTCCGGCCCTGGGCCGGACTCCGCACCGGAACCTTTAGTGGTTCCAGAGTCCGGCAGGCGACCCCTTCATAAGAAGGGCGAGACTGCGACACCGGTGACCTCCGTCCAACCGGAGGCACCAGATAATTTGCTGGAGGCGCTTAACGGCGCCTCCATCAACGAGGAGCACCGCACTGTTATGAGTGTGGTGATCCGAAAAGTTCAGTCCACCAAGAGCGGGCTGACTGAAGCCTGTGCCAGTCTTCTAACAGGCTTTGAGGTATGTATTTAAGATATGTAAAAATATTACCGCATAGACAGTAGCCCCTGATGCTCAGTTTGGTGATCGGAAAGAAAAGCCGAACTGAGGATCTAAAAAGATGTACGCAGGAGTCTAACATAAGTATGTCAACATGGGAATGCAGGCTGCGCTGCTGACCTCTGCCGCACTGACTGCGGAGCTCAATGCATTGAAGCAGAGCCTCGAGCGGTCCGAGAACGAGCTCGGCCTTGCCAAAAAGCAGCTCGAGGACAAGGAAGGTAAGTAATACCTTATGGAAGTATGTAAAAGATGTGGTTTCAAAAAATAACAGGAATAACGTGAGAATTGCAGGGGCCACGAACGAGGTGGCGACCCTGAAGGAAGCAGTGTCCAAGCCGAGAGCAATGCTGCTGAGGAACGCACCGAGCGAGAGAAGCAGGAGGCGCGGGTGGCGGAGGTGCGGCAAGAGCTCTAGGCTCTCATGGAAAAACACGAGAGTTTGGAGCGTGACTCAAAGACTCGAGAGTCCGAGCTCGCCTCGGCTCTTGAGAGCGCCAAAGCCTCTAAGGCCGAAGCCCAAAAAGCCCTCCATGAAATTGAGGCAATGAAGAATATAGCGGCGAGTAAGGCATTCTTCATGCAAAGCAAGCACGTGAAAGTGAATTACTTGTTACTTACCCGAATCCGGAGCTCTCCAGGAGCATTCGCAGATCTGCCCCACAGTGTGTCCGATGCTGCCGCATTCTACTGGGCCGAGGAGGACAGCTCGACGGAGAAGGTGTTCTGGTCTCAGTATGCTAAGGCCGGACACCCGGTGCCCTTGAGCGACCAGCTGAAGTAGTTGTTCGAGCTCCATAAGGTGGCCGAACAGGCCATGAAGGGCCTCATAGTTCGGCTGTGGCCTAAGGAAGCCATGCCTGGGAGCTACTTCAGGCTGGTGAGGTGGCTGGTGGACGCTTGTCCCTGGATTGAAGTCGTCAAGCGCTCCGTCTGTATCGAAGGTGCCCGTAGGGCCCTTGCCCATGCTAAAGTGCACTGGGGCAAGATGGACATTGAGAAGCTTGTGACGGACGCTCCACCACCAGGCAGGGAGTATCGCAAGCCCGAGATGTATTATGAGGGCGTCCTGAAGGGTGCCCGCCTTATAGCGGGTGAATGCTCCAAAGATGTAATTTTTGAGTAAACTCGCATTTTTTATCCTGTACGCTTGAAAACTTGTTCATATGCGCTAAGCAACGTTTGTAAATTTAAAATATTACCTTCTGTACGGCCGCTTATTAATTTTGAGAGATGGCGAGTCGTTGGCTTCTGCCCCCATGCCACGAGTGCTGGGGTGTCCGGGATAAACTTGAGCGCTCTTTTTCCGATTCTTGGGTCCTTCGAGGGAGGCGCTCAACGCAACGAACAAGGCAACCGTACTATAATGCTTGAACACTGTCACTTAGCCATAGAATTCTATAATTTAAAATTTCGGCAAAGCCCCTAGTGTTCGGAAGACCGAGATCGGGGCGCTATCCACGCCTGGGCCGGACAAAGCCGACTCCTCGCTCTAAGCGGCATAAGTCTTTAGGGACTCGAAGACCTCTCGAACAGCGACCGGCTCTCACCCTATCATGACGGTCAGTTTTAGCTTTCTCCACTAAGGTGCTTAACCCAGCTCAACCGGGGAACCATCGCAGTGGTCCTCCCAGTGCTACCTTAGCCGATATAACGGAACGTAAGGTACCAAAACATGGGAGCCGGGCAAACCCAACTATTGACCCAAGACATGATTCGGAGCCGATGCATATAATGCTATAAGTTCGGGGTGCCGCACTTGTGAAAGTGTTCGGACTTATCACACCATATTTTGGGGTACTTAAGCCCCGGGTGTATTTGGCCGTACCAAAGCGTACGGATGCAACATGTCATAAGTGAACATATATAGATAGAAAAAGGAATGCAATAATAGGCAAAAGCTATGCATTGTTTATTCAAGAAAGCTACGGTAAAAGAAGAATGATACAAATAGTGCGATAAGCAAGGGACGGGACTATTTGACATGTCTCCCTCCAGGAGCGAGCTGCGGGATGATATGTAAAACAAGTATACTGCTCGTTATAGAGATCACCTGGACACTCGACTTAGCTTTCTGCTTCCCTGGCTGTTGCATCGTGTGTTCGGCGATTCTACTGCCGGACTGGGCTTCTTGAGAAAGTCATCCTGAAAGTAAGAGAAAAAAGAAGAATGACACAATTGGGAGCCCCCGGTGCAGTTGAGCCGCATTCTGGGCCTGCCGTGGTCGTGCCCCCCCTATGCCCATGGTATTTCCAGAGCGTAATTATGTACGCGTAGTACTGGTTTCGCAATTTCGCGAGGGCTGGGGTTGGGGCCGCATTGCTACGTGTGCTCGGGATGTGCCAGGCGGTCTTATTGTAGGTTACTCCGGGCACGCTTGACGGTGTCCGGACGTTTAATAGCCGGACTTGAGAATTGCCTTAAGAGGCTGCTTTGTACTTCCGCCGCGAGGGCCGCCGTATGCTCCTTTGTTCGGAGAGAGCGTTCGGTGTTTCCATTGACCGTAATGACTCCTCGAGGGCCTGGCATCTTGAGCTTGAGGGATGCGTAGTGGGGCACCGCATTGAACTTTGCAAATGTGGTTCGTTCGAGCAGTGCGTGATAGCCGCTGCGGAACGGGACTATGTCGAAGAGTAACTCCTCGCTTTGGAAGTTATCCGGGGATCCGAAGTCCACTTCAAGTGTAACTGAGCCTGTACAGTTGGCCTCTACACCTGGTATGACGCCTTTGAAGGTCGTCTTTGTGGGTTTACGTAATGCCCCGAGAGCGATGCTCGAGTTGCCTTCCATTTATTTTTCGTTGTTCTTGTGTGTTTATTATGTTTGTTGCATTATCATAATTGTTTTGCATATTTCATTCATAATGTTTATGCCATGATCATGTTGAGTGCCTTGTCATATTTGCTTCTTGCTTCATGATCATCATTGTTTGTGTTGCATTGTGCCTCTTGTCATTTTGCATTTCATCATAATCACCATGTGCGTTGCATTCTTCATGATGTTGTCTTGCTCTATTCATGTCGTTTGTATCAACCCCTTTGCTATCTCTCTCAAGCCATGCCCATGTATCATCACCTCTCCATTCCTTCTTCTTTCATGTTTTGCAAGCGAGTTCTTCCCTGCCCCATTAATGTTCATTCTTTTTATAATGCTAGTGCTCCATGCCTTATACCTCTCTGCCAAATATAATCAGTTTTGGAGTTGTTTTGGTTGGGTTCAAAAATGGCTCAAGTTTGAACTCAATTCAAACTTGAATTATTTTTATATCCTTAAAAATGCCCAAAGCAATTTATTAAAATTCTGCACAAACTCTGGACTCCGAATATATTCTCATATCTCTCTCACGCCTTCCCTTTTATCTCTGAGATTTTCTCTCTTATTTTCTGTTTGAGGAAATTGAGAAAAGAAACACCAGAGGGGGATAGAGTTCCAGCCGAGGCCCAGCTCCTCTCCGCGCAGCGCCGCAGCCCACTTACCCCTTCGATCCAGCCCACCAGCACCTTTCCCCTGTTCATCGTGTTCCCCTTGTACGGCAGGTCATCCAGGATGTCCACGTCGACCTCTTGAGTGATTTGACGGCCGGAGAGCTCCCCTAGGCCCCTATATAACATCCCCCAGTGCCCTAGTCTTCATCCTCCCTCCATTTCACCCTTCTCTTCCTCCTGCCGCCACCAGGTAAGACACCAAGCTTCACGCCGATGCCATGGCCAAGAAAAGGCCGAGCTCCTCTCCGACTTGACCAGCTCGGCCCGTCCTTCTTCTTCCGCGGGGAGCAATGCCCGCGTCTCCATCTTCTTCCTCGACCTCGCAAGCATCCATTCGAGCCCGGATCGACCTCCTCCTCGACGTCTTCTTCCCCTGCTTCCTCTGCTTCACGGACCCCGAGCATCATCGCCACGATCAGCACGTCTTCCCGCCGGCCACGGCCACCCTCGACCTTGTACAACTCCAGCAGCACCCCCACGGTGACGATCCGCTCCTCTTAGCCCTCCTCTCTCGTGCGTTTCATTCCCGTAGACTTGTCCAGACAAGCAGGAACTCACGGTCGCCATGAGCGCCATGGCGTGAGTTCGATTTCGTATTTGTGCCGCTGCTTCTGTTTGCTGACCCCACACACCGCCGTCTGCACACACACACAGCCTCCATGCTCGCGTCCTTGCCAGTTTCCTCACACGCCCGCGCACCCACGCCGCCTTGCCGCGTTTTTCTTCCCTGCCACTGCGCGTGTCCGCATGCCCAAGCCGAGCAACGCTCGAGCTCGAGCGCCCCGCATCCCTCCTCTGGAGCGCGCCAAATTCCCCTTACAAACCCGCATGCCCGCCACTGCTCAGCCGTCCTCGCCATCGTCGCGTTTGCTCGCCGGCAACCATGGCCGAAGCGAGGCCCAGCCTTGCCTTGCGCATCCACACCCGCAGCCTCGCGTCGTTGCTCCACCTCACGCACCCTGGCACATTTCCGCACCCCCGCCGGCCCTTTGCAGCCGCGGTTGCCGCTGCTGTGCTCGGCTGCGTCGCCGGCAACCACCGTGAGCCATGGCTCCAAAGCTCGTCTGTTTCAGTCTTTGGTTAAGAGCTGCAGGCTCCCATGTGTTGCACAAGCAGCAAACCTCCACCCAAGTGATCCTGGGTTCGAAACCCGGGTTGGGCATTATCTTTTTAATTTTGCCTCCAGTACCTTTGTGCCTATGACATCCTGGTCCCACTTGTCATCCTCTCTGCCCACATACACCCATCCACAGCCACACTCCTGCCACCTCAGCACCCCAGGCCCTCTCGTCTTTGACAGTGGCTGGTTCAGCCTGTGTTCCCTGCTGTTTTATTTTTCTTTTGCTTAATTTCAGAAAATGCCCCTGTTTTGTATTATTAATAACTAATTATGCATGCATCCAAATTAAACAAACTATTTATGTAAAATGCTTAGAATTTCATGTACTCTCATAATCTGCATCTTTCATCCATGTTTGAAATGTTTAAAATGGACGTTTGCATTTAATTTGCTCAAATGCCATGTTAAAATGATTTATTTCATAACTAAATAAATGTAGCTCCAATTTTTAATAAACTTTATATGTAAATGGGGTGGAAAAATGCCTAGTTTAACATGGTCCACTTTATTTTCTTGTTTAACAACTTTAAAATATGTTTTAGGACAGAACAGTAGCAAATTCATCAATTGCATATGAGGATTTTCTGGAATTGTTGTTTGTTCTTCCGACCTCACTTAAACTTGCCTAGTTAGGTAGTTTCATTATGCTTCACCCCTTGCCATGTTTAACAATATTTAATATTGATGAGTAGCATAAACGAGAGTGAACTAAATACTTGAATGTGGTGTTCCGTTAATATGCAACTCGTTGCATATTGAGCTCCACTTAATTTGTAGTGTTGTTTGTTGCACTTTGCCATGCCATGCCATGCCTCATTAAACCGGACATGCATCATACTTGTTTGTGCATCATGCCATGTTTATGATTGTGCATTTACCATGTTGTTTGTTTCTTTCCGGTGTTGCTTCTTAGTCCCAGTAATGTTGTGATTGTGAGGATTCGTTCGACTACTCCCGTTCGTCTTCTTCATGGACTCGTTCTTCTTGCTAGCGGGATTGCAGGCAAGATGACTGCTACCCTGGTTCTCACTACTATCATTGCTATGCTAGTTGCTTCGTTCTATCGCTATGTTGCGTTACCTATCATTTGCTCTTCAAGCCTCCCAAATTGCCATGAACCTCTAACCTTTGACACCTTTCGTATGCAAACCATTGTTTGGCTATGTTACCGCTTTGCTCAGCCCCTCTTATAGCGTTGCTAGTTGCAGGTGAAGTTGAAGATTTCTCCATGGTGGACAGGATTTTGGTTGGGATATCACAATATCTCTTATATTATTAATGCATCTATATACTTGGTAAAGGGTGGAAGGCTCGGCCTTATGCCTGGTGTTTTGTTCCACTCTTGCCGCCCTAGTTTCCGTCATACCAGTGTTATGTTCCCAGATTTTGCGTTCCTAACGCGGTCGGGTGATTTATGGGACCCCCCTGACAGTTTGCTTTGAATAAAACTTGTCCAGCAAGGCCCAACCTTGGTTTTACCATTTGCCTCACCACCACCTATACCCTTCCCTTGGGTCGGCCAACCCAAGGGTCATCTTTATTTTAGCCCCCCCGGGCCAATGCTTGTCCAAGTGTTGGTCCGAACTGAGCAGCCTACGGGGCCACCTCGGGGAAACTCGATGCCTGGTTTTACTCGTAGCTTGGCTTATCCGGTGTTGCCTTGAGAACGAGATATGTGCAGCTCCTATCGGGATTGTCGGCGCATCGGGCGGCTTTGCTGGTCTTGTTTAACCACTGTCGAAATGTCTTGTAGACCGGGATTCCGAGACTGATCGGGTCTTCCTGGGAGAAGGTCTATTCCTTCGTTGATCGCGAGAGCTTGTCATGGACTAAGTTGGGACACCCCTGCAGGGTATAAACTTTCGAGAGTCGTGCCCGCGGTTATGTGGCAGATGGGAATTTGTTAATGTCCGGTTTTAGATAACTTGACACCTGATCCGAATTAAAACGCATCAACCGCGTGAGTAGCCGTGATGGTCTCTTTTCGGCGGAGTCCGGGAAGTGAACACGGTTTCTGGGTTATGTTTGACGTAAGTAGGAGTTCAGGATCACTTCTTGATCATTGCTAGTTGACGACCGTTCCTTTGCTTCTCTTCTCGCTCTTATTTGCGTATGTTAGCCACCGTACTTGCTTAGTCGCTGCTGCAACCTCACCACCTTACCCCTTCCTTACCCATTAAGCTTTGCTAGTCTTGATACCCATGGTAATGGGATTGCTGAGTCCTCGTGGCTCCCAGATTACTACAACAACAGTTGCAGGTACAGGTTATGCGATGATCATGACGCGAGAGCGATGTTTGCTTGTTTTGGAGTTATTCTTCTGCTTCTTCTTCGATCAGGGGATAGGTTCCAGGTCGGCAGCCTGGGCTAGCAGGGTGGATATTGTTTGAGTTTCTGTCTGTGTTTCATCCGTAGTCGGATGTTGGTCTTATGTATGATGTATTGTTGTATTCATGTGGCATTGTATGTTTTGGATGTATCCCCACTATTATGTAATGTTGATGTAATGATATCCACCTTGCAAAAGCGTCTTCAAGATGCGCTTCTATCCTTGGTGGGACCTTCGAGTTCCTTTAGGATAGGGTCACATCTTGGGCGTGACAAGTTGGTATCTGAGCCTCGACCGACCATAGGAGCCCCCATGATTGTTGGCCGTTGTTGAGTCTAGAAGAAAAATATTTTGAGTCTTAGGATTATATATATCCGAGAGTAGGATTCTTTTTACTCCTCAGCCCCCTTCGTCGCTCTGGTGAGGTCTCCTGATGTAGATGTTTTGTCTTTCCTCTCCTCAAATTTCACTAAAAAATTTAGGTTCACGCGGGTATCTTTGGATCGTTCCGATATTATTATGATGAGAACATTGTTCTTGGTGCCTCCTGACATTTAGGGGTTGTGGCAGTGTCCCGGGGAGTTGAGCTCCGAGGTGTTGTCGTCATAATTTTATCGTTGCAGTTCTGGAATACCTGAGTTTTGCCGACATCGAAAATCTCTTTTATGCAGTTGTTGGTGAGATAACCTCGACGTCACCTAGTACTGGGGAGTTCGGGAGTATTGCCATAACTCGTATAACGGATGCTTTTCGAAGGTTGAGGTACACGATTTCCGGAGTTTTCTGGGTTATGTGTTGACGGATGGATACAGCTGGATGTAGGGATTGTTAGTTTGGGTGAGATATATTGCTTCCCCTGTATCCCCAACACCAGATTGCATAACCAAAAAGTTTCGGGAGTTTTATAGGTGGGAATTCAAGTAGCTCCTAGAATATCTTTCCAACAGATGCATGATACGGGATTGGGTAAATCTCTATCATATGTATTTGTTCCGGCTTATTCTACAAGCAAATCCTTTGTTTTGTTTTATTTGTGGTATTTGAGTTGCTTCGAAGTCAAATGTTGATTCCATACCTTATTCTGAGCGGTGTTCTCATATTTCTATGGGAGTACTAATCCTTCTGATCACTGAGGTTGTCATGTCAACTCTTTTTCAACCGGTGTGCTTCTCTTCAAGTGGATCCGATCATTTTCAACATCCGCAAGATCAACTCTAAGTTTTCTCACCGGTGTTTGTTTCATCCGTCCCCAAGTTGCCTTTGTTTTCCCGCCCTCCCACCCTTTTTCTTCAAGGACTCAGATTTCTTAATCAAGTATCCATCTTATGCATGTGAAGTCTCTTCAATCTTTTCTTTCAATGTTCTTATCCGGTGATTTCCCATGAAGATGCTCAACAGTTTCAAGTTCATCATCCTTCATTGTTGTTTCTTCTCCGGTGGATCCAATTCAAGCTTTCGATATTCATCATATTCCTTTCCTCGTTTCTAATGCTTTATCGTGCCGATGCACACCTTAATCATTCACTTATTCCTATTCATTTGTTCTGGAGTGCTGAAGATATCTCACAAGACTTGTGTTTCCATTCTCAATCCGTTCAAGTTACTTCAAGGTTTTTCTCTCATTCAAGCTATTTAATTCAACCGGTGCAATCTCTCTTTAAAATCATTTTCAACGGTGTTTTCTTTTGAGTGGGCCCTAACCCACAGGTCTTTTCCCAGGATCTTACCTGGCTCTTCTAATTCCCCCGGAGCTATTCTCAAATTCTTTTCATTTGTGACGTAAGAATGGATCCCATCAGTCACATGCCTTCTCCAAGATCTCTTTCAAATTCTTTTCATCTTTGGTGCAACCCTTCCTCTTTTTCATTCTTCCGGAGTATCTCAGTAATTTTGGTGTTGTTTCTCGTCATCGTTTGAAGACCGAAGAAGAGTTCCTCTTAAATCCTTACCCGGTGTTCCAAAGATGCATAGTTCAAGTTTGATGCCACCCTCTCATAATTGTTTTCGATTGTGGGGATCCTTTTCACCCATCCGGAGTATTTCATGAGTTGTTTCCATTTCTTTCCTCCGAAGGCCATCAGGTCATAATTCTTCATTCTCAGCATGTAGCTATCGTTCTCCAAATCTTACCGGTGCATCGTTCAAATATCCTCTAATCAGTTCATGATCTCTTCGTTCTCATGTATCTGAATCCCCTCAAGTACCTTCATTCGTTTTCCAATTCTTCCCAGTGAATTGTGCCTTTTCTACTTTCATTTTCAATTCTTACGATGGTTTGTTCAAGATTCCTCTTCCTTTGCTACTGTATCATTTCATTCGTTGTTTCCAATCCCACTGGTGGTCCCATCAATAAGTTCTTCAAGTTTGCGCTATATCTCTTTTAATCCTTTCTACGAGAATAAGTAGTATGCAAAATCCATTGGTCATCAATTTAATTTGATGAAGGATAATCATACAATAAATCTTATTCTTATTTCCTCAAAGTGATTAATCCCTTTCTTCGGAGTTTGTTCTTGGTGAATAAATTCTAGTTCCAAGTGTTTTCATCTTTTCTTTTCCGGAGTTCAAATTTCCTCAGCCATCTCGTCGGAACCTCCATCTAAATCATCACAAGGCTCGCCTTATTCTTTTCATCCTTCATTTCTATCTCATCATCCTTTTGTCAACGGAGTTCTTCATGGTGGTTCTTCATGATTTAATTCATTCTTCAAGAGTTCATCAAGATTTTTGTTGGTGGAATTCAAGTATCTTTTCTTCTCGCCTCTTGAAGTGTAATTAATTCTCCGTATTCTTCTGAAGTGGAGTTTTGCATTTCTTCGTTCTTCTCAGATATTCAAGCATTTGCTTGTGGCACAGTTTCACCTCAAATTTTGAGAGGATTTTCCATAAGTCCACAACAAACTTATTCTTTTGTTGTTGCTTTTCTCGACAACCCCGTTAAATCTTTCTTTCTAAGGAGGCTATCTAATTCATTCGTGGTGGAAGTTGTTGTTCTCTTATCCGTTCTTTTCATTCCACTATTTTAATTCTACCGGAGGCATTGTGTTGTTCATCTCATCAAAGTCACCCCATCTTGCGAAGTTCATGTTCTATTCCTTCCTTTCTCAGCCGGAGTGCTACTGAAATTCCTTCTTTGTTATTCTTTTTCTATCTTGTTCTAACCGGTGTGGTTTCAGAGTCTATCTTGTTCCTTCAGCTTTCGATTCTCGTCATTTTGGCCGTTCATCTTTTCTAACCGAGTGCTCTCAACTTTGTTCATCTTCTCTCTTGCGTTCTTACTTCACCTCGTGCTCTTTTCCTTCCATCTCGTTCCTAAGATCTCGGGACGAGATCTCTTGTTAGTGGAGGAGAGTTGTAACGCCCCGAGAGCGATGCTCGAGTTGCCTTCCATTTATTTTTCGTTGGTCTCGTGTGTTTATTATGTTTGTTGCATTATCATAATTGTTTTGCATATTTCATTCATAATGTTTATGCCATGATCATGTTGAGTGCCTTGTCATATTTGCTTCTTGCTTCATGATCATCATTGTTTGTGTTGCATTGTGCCTCTTGTCATTTTGCATTTCATCATAATCACCATGTGCGTTGCATTCTTCATGATGTTGTCTTGCTCTATTCATGTCGTTTGTATCAACCCCTTTGCTATCTCTCTCAAGCCATGCCCATGTATCATCACCTCTCCATTCCTTCTTCTTTCATGTTTTGCAAGCGAGTTCTTCCCTGCCCCATTAATGTTCATTCTTTTTATAATGCTAGTGCTCCATGCCTTATACCTCTCTGCCAAATATAATCAGTTTTGGAGTTGTTTTGGTTGGGTTCAAAAATGGCTCAAGTTTGAACTCAATTCAAACTTGAATTATTTTTATATCCTTAAAAATGCCCAAAGCAATTTATTAAAATTCTGCACAAACTCTGGACTCCGGATATATTCTCATATCTCTCTCATGCCTTCCCTTTTATCTCTGAGATTTTCTCTCTTATTTTCTGTTTGAGGAAATTGAGAAAAGAAACACCAGAGGGGGAGAGAGTTCCAGCCGAGGCCCAGCTCCTCTCCGCGTAGCGCTGCAGCCCACTTACCCCTTCGATCCAGCCCACCAGCACCTTTCCCCTGTTCATCGTGTTCCCCTTGTACGGCAGGTCATCCAGGATGTCCACGTCGACCTCTTGAGTGATTTGACGGCCGGAGAGCTCCCCTAGGCCCCTATATAACATCCCCCGGTGCCCTAGTCTTCATCCTCCCTCCATTTCACCCTTCTCTTCCTCCTACCGCCGCCAGGTAAGACACCAAGCTTCACGCCAACGCCATGGCCAAGAAAAGGCCGAGCTCCTCTCCGACTTGACCAGCTCGGCCCGTCCTTCTTCTTCCGCGGGGAGCAACGCCCGCGTCTGCATCTTCTTCCTCGACCTCGCAAGCGAACATTCGAGCCCGGATCGAACTCCTCCTCGACGTCTTCTTCCCCTGCTTCCTCTGCTTCACGGACCCCGAGCATCATCGCCACAATCAGCACGTCTTCCCGCCGGCCATGGCCACCCTCGACCTTATACAACTCCAGCAGCACCCCCATGGTGACGATCCGCTCCTCTTAGCCCTCCTCTCTCGTGCGTTTCGTTCCCGTAGACTTGTCCAGACAAGCAGGAACTCACGGTCGCCATGAGCGCCATGGCGTGAGTTCGAGTTCGTATTTGTGCCGCTGCTTCTGTTTGCTGACCCCACACACCGCCGTCTGCACACACACACAGCCTCCATGCTCGCGTCCTTGCTAGTTTCCTCGCACGCCCGCGCACCCGCGCCACCTTGCCGCGTTTTTCTTCCCTGCCACTGCGCGCGTCCGCATGCCCAAGCTGAGCAACGCTCGAGCTCGAGCGCCCCGCATGCCTCCTCTGGAGCGCGCCAAATTCCCCTTACAAACCCACATGCCCGCCACTGCTCAGCCGTCCTCGCCGTCGTCGCGTTTGCTCACCGGCAACCATGGCCGAAGCGAGGCTCAGCCTTGCCTTGCGCATCCACACCCGCACCCTCGCGTCGTTGCTCCACCTCACGCACCCTGGCACATTTCCGCACCCCCGCCGGCCCTTTGCAGCCGCGGTTGCCGCTGCTGTGCTCGGCTGCGTCGCCGGCAACCACCATGAGCCATGGCTCCAAAGCTCGTCCATTTTAGTCTTTGGTTAAGAGCTGCTGGCTCCCATGTGTTGCACAAGTAGAGCAGTAGCTGAATTGGTCAGCGCAGCAAACCTCCACCCAAGTGATCCTAGGTTCAAAACCCATGTTGGGCATTATCTTTTTAATTTTGCCTCCAGTACCTTTGTGCCTATGACATCCTGGTCCCACTTGTCATCCTCTCTGCCCGCATACACCCATCCACAGCCACACTCCTGCCACCTCAGCACCCCAGGCCCTCTCGTCTTTGACAGTGGCTGGTTCAGCCTGTGTTCCCTGCTGTTTTATTTTTCTTTTGCTTAATTTCAGAAAATGCCCCTGTTTTGTATTATTAATAACTAATTATGCATGCATCCAAATTAAACAAACTATTTATGTAAAATTCTTAGAATTTCATGTACTCTCATAATCTGCATCTTTCATCCATGTTTGAAATGTTTAAAATGGACGTTTGCATTTAATTTGCTCAAATGCCATGTTAAAATGATTTATTTCATAACTAAATAACCGTAGCTCCAATTTTAGTAAACTTTATATGTAAATGGGGTGGAAAAATGCCTAGTTTAACATGGTCCACTTTATTTTCCTGTTTAACAACTTTAAAATATGTTTTAGGACAGAACAGTAGCAAATTCATCAATTGCATATGAGGATTTTCCGGAATTGTTGTTTGTTCTTCCGACCTCACTTAAACTTGCCTAGTTAGGTAGTTTCATTATGCTTCACCCCTTGCCATGTTTAACAATATTTAATATTGATGAGTAGCATAAACTAGAGTGAACTAAATACTTGAATGTAGTGTTCCGTCAATATGCAACTCGTTGCATATTGAGCTCCACTTAATTTGTAGTGTTGTTTGTTGCACTTTGCCATGCCATGCCATGCCTCATTAAACCGGAAATGCATCATACTTGTTTTTGCATCATGCCATGTTTATGATTGTGCATTTACCATGTTGTTTGTTTCTTTCCGGTGTTGCTTCTTAGTCCCGGTAATGTTGTGATTGTGAGGATTCGTTCGACTACTCCCGTTCGTCTTCTTCATGCACTCGTTCTTCTTCCTAGCGGGATTTCAGGCAAGATGACCGCTACCCTGGTTCTCACTACTATCATTGCTATGCTAGTTGCTTCGTTCTATCGCTATGCTGCGTTACCTATCATTTGCTCTTCAAGCCTCCCAAATTGCCATGAACCTCTAACCTTTGACACCTTTCCTATGCAAACCATTGTTTGGCTATGTTACCGCTTTGCTCAACCCCTCTTATAGCGTTGCTAGTTGCAGGTGAAGTTGAAGATTTCTCCATGGTGGACAGGATTTTGGTTGGGATATCACAATATCTCTTATATTATTAATGCATCTATATACTTGGTAAAGGGTGGAAGGCTCGGCCTTATGCCTGGTGTTTTGTTCCACTCTTGCCGCCCTAGTTTCCGTCATACTGGTGTTATGTTCCCGGATTTTGCGTTCCTAACGCGGTCGGGTGATTTATGGGACCCCTGACAGTTCGCTTTGAATAAAACTTATCCAGCAAGGCCCAACCTTTGTTTTACCATTTGCCTCACCACCACCTATACCCTTCCCTTGGGTCGGCCAACCCAAGGGTCATCTTTATTTTAGCCCCCCCCCCCCCCCCCCCGGGCCAGTGCTTGTCTAAGTGTTGGTCCGAACCGAGCAGCCTGCGGGGCCACCTCGGGGAAACTCGAGGCCTGGTTTTACTCGTAGCTTGACTTATCCGGTGTTGCCCTGAGAACGAGATATGTGCAGCTCCTATCGGGATTGTCGGCGCATCGGGCGGCTTTGCTGGTCTTGTTTTACCATTGTCGAAATGTCTTGTAAACCGGGATTCCGAGACTGATCAGGTCTTCCTGGGAGAAGGTCTATTCCTTCATTGATCGCGAGAGCTTGTCATGGGCTAAGTTGGGACACCCCTGCAGGGTATAAACTTTCGAGAGCCGTGCCCGCGGTTATGTGGCAGATGGGAATTTGTTAATGTCGGGTTGTAGATAACTTGACACCTGATCCGAATTAAAACGCATCAACCGCGTGAGTAGCCGTGATGGTCTCTTTTCGGCGGAGTCCGGGAAGTGAACACAGTTTCTGGGTTATGTTTGACGTAAGTAGGAGTTTAGGATCACTTCTTGATCATTGCTAGTTGACGACCGTTCCTTTGCTTCTCTTCTCGCTCTTATTTGCGTATGTTAGCCACCATACTTGCTTAGTCGCTGCTGCAACCTCACCACTTTACCCCTTCCTTACCCATTAAGCTTTGCTAGTCTTGATACCCATGGTAATGGGATTGCTGAGTCCTCGTGGCTCACAGATTACTACAACAACAGTTGCAGGTACAGGTTATGTGATGATCATGACACGAGAGCGATGTTTGCTTGTTTTGGAGTTATTCTTCTGCTTCTTCTTCGATCAGGGGATAGGTTCCAGGTCGGCAGCCTGGGCTAGCAGCGTGGATATTGTTTGAGTTTTTGTTTGTGTTTCATCCATAGTCGGATGTTGGTCTTATGTATGATGTATTGTTGTATTCATGTGGCATTGTATGTTTTGGATGTATCCCCACTATTATGTAATGTTGATGTAATGATATCCACCTTGCAAAAGCGTCTTCAAGATGCGCTTCTATCCTTGGTGGGACCTTCGAGTTCCTTTAGGATAGGGTCGCATCTTGGGAGTGACAGTTTAATCCTTGAGGGGTCTATGCCCATTTTGCACACTGTATCCTGATAAAGCAGGTTCAGGCTGCTGCCGCCGTCCATCAGGACTCTAGTGAGGTGAGATCCGTCAACGATTGGGTCTAGAACCAATGCGGCGAATCCGCCATGGCGGACGCTAGTGGGGTGGTCCCTTCGATCGAAAGTGATCGGGCAGGAGGACCATGGATTGAACTTTGGGGCGACTGGCTCCATCGCATATACGTCCCTTAGTGCATGCTTCCGCTCCCTTTTGGGTATGTGGGTTGCGTATATCATGTTTACTGTCCGCACTTGTGGGGGGAAGCCCTTCTTTCCTCTATTGTTTGGTGGCTGGGGCTCTTCCTCGTCGTTGCTATGCAGCCCCTTGTCATTGTTTTCGGCATTTAACTTGCCTGCCTGCTTGAACACCCAACAATCCCTGTTGGTGTGATTGGCTGGTTTTTCGGGGGTGCCGTGTATCTGGCACGAGCGATTGAGTATTCGGTCAAAATTGGACGGGCCCGGAGTATTTCTTTTGAGTGGATTTTTCCGCTGACCGGGTTTAGAGCCTCTGAATCCGGCATTGACTGCCGTATCTTCAGCATTATCGCCATTAATGCGGCGCTTGTGCTTCTTGCGATGCGACCCGCTGTTGCTGTCCTTGGTATCCGAATTATAAGGGCTCTTGGTCATGTTGTTACTACAAGCTAGCCAACTGTCCTCTCCCGCGCAAAAGCGGGTCATGAGTGTTGTGAGGGATGCCATGGATTTCGGCTCTTCCTGTCCTAGGTGCCGAGCAAGCCACTCGTCGCTGATGTTATGTTTGAAGGCTGCAAAGGCCTCTGCATCTGGACAGTCGACGATTTGATTTTTCTTGGTTAGGAACCGTGTCCAGAATTTTCTGGCCGATTCGTCTGGCTGTTGAATTATGTGGCTTAGGTCATCGGCGTTTGGTGGTCGCACATAAGTGCCCTGGAAATTGTCGAGGAATGTTGTCGGGGGTTGGGTGCGACATATGCCAAAGGATGGCCTATCACGGTGGGGGCGAGTAGAACATCGCCGGTCCCTGGAAACTGGATGAGGCGAAGACATGCACGCCGGCGAATCTTACCCAGCTTCAGGGCTCTCCGAGGAGATAACACCCCTACTGCTGCTCTGCGGGGTCTCCGCATGATCAGTAAGGCGAAGTGGTTACAATGGTGCTCCTGGAGCTGTATCGGGAGGCAGGAGAGAGCAAGGCTATTTCTCTCCTCCCTGTGCTATCTGGTCTATCTCTATCAATGTCCGAACCCTTTGCATGGGTGCCCCGGGGGGGTTATATAGGCCTTCCCCCTGGGGGTACAATGGTAAACCGGCTGGGCGCGGGGCCCAGCCGTCTGTCTCTCATACCGCCGTCCTTCCCGCCGGCTTCTGGGGCCCGCCGACTGGTGGGTCCCGCGGACGGGCCTGACACTGTGCGGCACTCCCGATGACGCAGGCTTGGTCATTGGGTCGTGGCAACAGTGCCGCTGCCTATCGGGCGATCACTTTCGCCACTCCCCATCCTATCTGATTAATGGTTGTGGGGCCCTGGAGAGGAGGCGGCCGACTCCAGGGAGGCCGACTCCCACAAGTCCGTCTTCGGGGCGCTCAGGCCGTCTTCGGTCCACCCAATAACAGGCGGCCCCGTGGTCTTCGGGCCGTACAGGCCGGCGTCGTGGGTACAGTGCATCCTGCACTGTGGCTGAGGGCAGGGCAGGCATGGCTACAGTGCCGCGCCTCGCCGGAGATCTTCCGGCGATACGGCTCACTGTAGCCATGCGGGTCCCTCATAGGCAGGGGGGAACGGCCACGCCGCAACCGTACCCCGCATCGGGCTTCGGGAGGAGTCATGGGCCGACTCCCATTGTCGGCCTCTCTAGAGGTCACCAACTTGGAGTCGGCTTGTCTTGGAGTCACCGTCTGGGACTCGGCTTGTCTTGGAGTCGCCGTCTGGGACTCGGCTTGTCTTGGAGTCGCCGTATGGGACTCGGCTTGTCTTGGAGTCACCGTCTGGGACTCGGCTTGTCTTGGAGTGGCCGTCTGGGACTCGGCTGGAGGGGCGCGGCCTGCCCCGATGTCATGAAAGATCCTGGGACCCGGGTTAGCCTACCCGTGGCCCATTACTCCGATAGTAGTCCCCGAAGCTGGTGAAGCCCCGCGGACACCGCCTTGTGGGGCTTCAACAGTTTCAACCTTCCCCCCGCAGACTCTGGAACTCGGCTGCCGTCTTCTCTTTGGCCGACTTGTCGAAAGTTGGATCTTTTCTAGCGAGGGGCCGCTGCTTGAAAGTCGTGCCGGGAAATCAGGCGGCGTACCTGATACGCTTCCCTGGTGCCATTAAGGCAGTCCTATTGCGTGGCACCACGTGGAGAGGACAATCTGCCCACCCACGCGCGCGATGGGACGAGCCGTCAGGTGGGGCCCGCCACTACCGTGCCTCGGCATACGGACGGATCCGTTGCGGCCATGGACGGTTGGTTTCCCCACGTTGTTACTGCGTGCAGCAACTTTGTGGGGTAAATAGTGGGGCGGCGTGGGGCATCGTGCGCAGTTAATCCCACACCCGCCCCCTCGGCTTCTCAGCCTATAGGGCTATAAGTAGGCGGGGGGAGCGGGGCGGCACCAGATGCGCACCCTTCTCCCCCATTCCCCCGCCTCATCTTGCTTTCTCTTCCTCCTGCCCCCGCCGTCGAGCGAGAACACTCCTCACTGCGGCGATGAGCTCTTCCTCCGCCGCGGCCCCCGCCATGCGCTCCGGCGTATGGGACGGCTCGGAGGTGGAGGAGGAACACATCTAGTTCATCCGCCAGACATGCCGCCTCCCCAGCGCGGACCTCGTGCACACCCGCCCCGCGCCGGAGGGGGAGACCCGACCGGCGCCGGAGGAGGGCGAGCGGGTCATCTTCCGCTCGCACCTCATGCGCAGCCTGGGCTGCCGGCGAGCGGTTTCTTCCGCTCGTTCTTGGAGTTCCACAGCCTTCAACCACACCACCTCACTCCGAACACGGTGGTGTTGCTCTCCGCCTTTTCCACTCTGCGCGAAGGTTTCGTCGGCATTCTCCCCACCCTCGAGTTGTGGGGAGAATTCTTCTCTTCTAAGCTCGGCATGCAAGTCACCGGCATTCCGGCTCAGTGCGGCACCTACATCGCGGTGTGGCGCTCGACAGACAACAACCCCTTTCCTCCCATCTCGCCGATAAAGTCGGTGAAGATGTGGTAGCGCTCCTACTTCTACGTGAAGAACCTCTCCACCGACGGCGACTGGGTCAACCTGCCGCCCTACAACGCCGCCCCCCTAACCGGAAGGCTTCCCAGCTGGTCTCACCGAGCCAGGTCGCTGACTCCCTCCGGAGCCGCCGCCGTAGCGCGACTCCGAGTCTTGCTGCAGTCGGAGGGTCTTGTCGGATCCGACTTTCTGGCCGCCTTCATGGCACGCCGAGTTCTCCCGCTCCAAGGCCGGCCTCACCTGATCTATCAGATGAGCGGCCTCCGAGACCCAAGTCGTATGAGCACCAAGGAGATGCCCTGCAAGGAGGTGGCGAACTTGGTGAACCATATCGCGCACTGCGAGTTCGGGGAGGACTGACAGTTCGGCAAGGAGCCGTACTCGCGCGACAACCCCCCACCAGTGGTAAGTCGCATCTCCCTGTTCTTTTGTCTTCTTTTTGGCCGACTCCGGCTTCTGGCTCTTGTTTGTTTTCTTCTGGCTAGAACCCCCTCATGGAGCTTGCAGCCGGCGCCATGAGACAGCCCCGCGAGTATGTCCCTGATCGCGCGGACAGCGACGTCGACGACCCCGACTTGGGGGCGGCGGCGATGGAAGCCGACGCTGAAGGCGGCGGCGACGGAACCGAAGGCGGCTTCAGGCCCTCGGCCACTTTCGCCGACTGGCCTGATGACGACGCCGACGAGGAAGTCGCCCCGCGCCACCAGCCGAGAGCCGGCCTGGCCAGCCAAGGCGGCGCAAAGAGGCGTCACGCCGGGCCGAGTGCGCCCGGCGGCAAATTGAAGAAGCTCAAGGGGGCGGCCGCCGCGACCAAACGGGAGGAGGCGGCCGCGAAGGCCAACTGCTTCCGAAGGAAAGTGAGAAGGCCGCCGTTAGTCTCAGCGTAAGTCTTTATGCTTTTTATTTTCCTTCGTTGAATCTTGTCCGAGTTTTCCTTTATTCTCCCTCCGTTCTTCAGGGCCCCCCTCTCCCTTGAGAGAGTCGCCGTCCCCTCTGTCATGGGGTCGGCGGAGACGTCCGCCAAT
Source organism: Triticum timopheevii (assembly GCA_963921465.1). Taxonomy (NCBI): domain Eukaryota; kingdom Viridiplantae; phylum Streptophyta; class Magnoliopsida; order Poales; family Poaceae; genus Triticum; species Triticum timopheevii. Next base: position 129,552,549 of record OY997271.1, on the reverse strand, counting down.
ACTCGGCGGGCCGATCCCGCCGCCGACCTCTGGGAGGCGACGGAGCGAAACGCGCAAGAGAAGCGCGACGAGGAGGAGGCCGACCGCCTGGAGAAGGTGCAGGCTAAGAAGGCGGCCGCCAACGCCCAGAAGAAGCTGGAGGACGCCGAAACCGCCCTTGCGGCGAAACGGCGTGCCGAGGAGGCCGTGCGTCACCGATCGGCAATGCTCGTCCCCCCATTGTCATCTGCGCCGCCGGCTCCGGAGTTCACGGGGCAGACCGGGGAGGCCAGCACCGAGAACCCCCTCGTGGAGAAGGAGGGCGGCGAGGCTTCTAGCTCGGACACCCTCGTGCCGCCACCACCGCCTCCGCCACCGTCTGGGAGACCGCACGGCAAACAGCCGGTGGGTTAGTCGGAGCCGCCGACTGCGGACGAGGCCAAGGCGCGGCTGCTTCTTCAAGTCGTCACGCCGGTGCGCCGCCATCTTGAGAGGGCGACCTCGGCGCAGCGACCTCGGGAAACCGGCACCGCTAGCTCGGCGACCCTGGACATCGAGGCCTCCAGTGCCGCGCCCACCGGCTGGTTGCGCGGAGGCGGCATCGGACCGCTGAACCAAGCGCTCCTGGACGTCCAGGCGAAGCTATGCGCCGAAAGCGACGCCCTTCAAGCCTGCACCAGGGCGCATCTAGCTGCGCGGACATCTGTCCGAGTACGTTTCCCTCTTCTTTTTTATTCTTGTTTTTCTCTGTAGGGGCGCGTCAGCGCACCCACTGGGTGTAGTCCCCGAGTTCCGGGCCGGCTGCTGAGCAGGCGGTTCAAAACTCCCTCTGGCGAGTTCCGAATACTGACTTTGTCTCTATTTGACTTCTTGCAGGAGTATCATAACCTCCGCGCCACTGCCTTCAACCGCAATGTTGAGGAGTTGAACAAGCGAACCGCCGACTTGGCGGAAAGCCGGGGTAAGCTCTTTTTCTTCCTTCTTCGCGGGGGCGCGCTGGCGCACCCGCGGGCTGTAGTCCCCGAGATGCGGGCCGACTGCTGAGCAGTCGGGCCGGATCTTCCCGGCAATCTACTTTACTGATGACTTACTTGTCTCTTCTTTCATTCTTTAGGTGCCAATGCCGCTCTTCAGGAGCAGCTGGGCGAGGCCAATACCGCCCGGCGTGCCAAGGAGGAGGAGTGCGGCAAGCTCGCCAAAGAGCATGACCTACTGGCGGTGCAGCTGGCCAAGCAGAAGGAGCTGCTCAAGAAGGCAGAGGACGAGGCCAAGACGCGGGAGACCGCCCTCATGGCCGAGTTCGAGAGTGAGCGCTCCGCCTGGACCGACAGGGAGGCGATGCTGAGTTCCGGCTACCACGAGATCGAGGACATCGTTGATGGTAAGTTTCTTTCGTTTCTTCGGGCTTCCGACTATGCGTCAGGATGACTTCTGATTTTTCGACTTGCTTCTTTTTTGTCTTGGCAGACTTCTTTCCTGGTCACTCATAGGCAGTCCCTCTGGCCATCGAGGCTGCTCGAGAGGCGCGAAGGGCAAAAGGTGAGGAGGTCGCCGCTAATGCCCCCCGAACCATCGACGAGCAGCTTCTGAGCATTGAAGCCCGTCTTCGTCCGGCTCATCGGCTGCTGCGCCGGCTTCAGCGTGCCGGTGCCCAGGCGGTTGCCGCCCTGTGGCCAGACATGCCGGCTCTGCGCACCACCATTCGGACCGCCGACTGGCTGGAAGTCACCACCGGCCGTCTTGAAGCTTGGAAGGGCTCCTCGGCCCGGGCCGGAGCATGCCGGGCCTTGGAGTTCGTCAAGGCGTGGTATCCGGGGCTGGACCTGGACCGTCTGGCCGCGTTCCGGTCAGAAGCCTAGGCCGAGCTGGAGGCCGTGGAGGGCGCCCTTGTCGAGCACGCGGCGGCCATCGCCGAGTACACGGTGAAAGTGCAATCTTGCTCTTAAAGAGTATTTTTGATATTGATGACAAACCTACATATAGGGGACTAACCTTGTTTGCTAAGTATATACACAGGCCGTTTGTCCTCTGGTTTTTCTTTTGTGAGCATCATGATTGCATCATATGAGATTTTACTCAAGCAGATTATCAATGAGAAAAGGAGCAAACAAAGATGAAGTATTGTGCTCTTTTTATATTTCTTGAGTAATAGGAACCCCGCACTATTAAGAGGGGATCCGAAGTGTAGGTTCAAGACTTGCTCACATTTTGTATCATAAACAATTCTTTCACAAAATACCAAAATCCCTAGCAATATCCCTTAGCCAAAACCTACCACTTCTCCTAGCCGGATCATCCGGCAAGCTACCCAGATCATCCGGGCTTCACCCGGATCAGCCGAACCCTGCAACGGATCATCCGGATAATAGGTGCTCTCCATCACAGAACGGTGTGGCTGAAGCCGGATCATCCGGACGTTCCTCCGGATCATCCGGGATGTTCCCTGGATCGTCCGGATTCTCTTCCGGATCGTCCGGATAACAGTGCCCTGTTTTCACAGAAGCCATATGTTGTAGCCGGATCGTCCGGTCAGGCATCCGGATCATCCGGGGCTTGTCCACATCATCCGGGCTTGCCTCCGGACTATCCGGGCTGCCCGCAGCTCGGCTGCAACCATCTACATCCGGGCCTTCTGCCAGATTTATCCGGACAAATGTCCGGATCATCCGGATGGTGTCCCAGATCATCCGGGGTGGTCAACTTGTGTCCAAACGGCTCTATTCTGGACATGGTATAAATAGCACCTTACCCCTTCAAGATAAGGCTGAACTTGCCACACAAACACGCCTCAAGAACACCAGTGCTTCCCCTCTCTTGCTCACACACTAAATCCCAGATCCCGGCTTGATTCTTGAGAGTTTAGAAGAGTTGTTCCAATCAAAAGAAAGATCTTCTTCCTCCCCTTCTTGTGACGAAAGCAAATCGAAGTTTGAGCAAGTCTTGAGTCTTTCCCCTCGGATCTTGTTACTCTTGGAGGTTGGAGACTCCTAGGCGGTAGGAGTCATTCGGTGAGGAATCAACTATTGTGATTACCCCGGAAAGTTTTTGAGGGTTTGGAGACCACCCCAAGGTCTAACACTAGTGGTTGAGAAACGCCTTCGTGGTGTTGTCTCAAAGGGATAATAGGGTGAGCCTTCGTGGTGTAGGTGTGCCTTCGTGGTAACATCCGCCCCTCTAACGGTGACTAGCTTCCCTCCAAGGAAGTGAACATCGGCATACATCCTTGTCTCTCGGAGTTGCGGTTATTCCTAACCCTAACTCTATACTTGTGGTAACTTGTTGTGATTGCACTTACTTACATCTTATTGTGCTTGCTCACTTATATGCTTGTGTTACTTGCCTAGTACTTTGTACTTACTAGCAATTGTTAGGCTCACCTTCATATTCCGCTCTATTGCCTAAAATTGCTTAGTAATAATTAAAATTTGTAATTGTACCTATTCACCCCCCCCTCTAGGTCCATCTCGATCCTTTCAATTGGTATTAGAGCCTCGTGCTCTATTCTTGTGGCTTAACCGCCCTAGAGCGAGATGAACCCGGATGGGACTCCCCTGGTTGTAGATCCTAAGGATAAAGGTGAGGCTTCCTCTGATGTCAAGACCTTTACGTCGGAGGATCTAGAACGGGCCCTTGCTAAGCAAAAAGAGGAGCATGATGCTTCTCTTGAGGCCTTGGTCCAAATGAGATTAGCCACGTTGTCCACAGTGCTTGCACCACTCTCGGGTGGTGCTGCTTTGAGGCCAACTGTGCCTACTCCATCACTTGGTCAACAACCTCCTAGCAATGAACACACCAGTGTTCCATGGCTTTATGTAAGACCTCAGTTTGAGAAACCAAGATATAACCCTCAAGGCAAACCTCCTTTACTAAGTGCCACTTCCGATTTTGCCTTGTGGAGAGTTGCTATGCAGGATCATCTTCGACATGGAAATGACGAGATGCTGGAAATCTTGGAGTATGGCTATCATGTGGTTGATCCAAAGAACCCCACACCAAGAGAAATATATGACAAGAACCTCAATGACACTGCTATCATGTGTATAAGGAGAGGCATGGATGAAAAGCAAAGGAGACCGTTCATACACATCACAAGTGCCAAGGAACTATGGGAAACTATCATACGATCCAAGACTGGCACCTCTACCCTCCGGAGTGCTCAATATGAAATTGCCAAGGGGCAATTGCAAAACTTTTGTATGGAGAAAGGTGAAACCCCCAATCAACTCCATGAGCGCCTCATGACTCTCACTGCCGATATTGAGTCATGTGAGTGTGACAAGACACAAGATGGATTCAACATGACTAAGAGATTCCTTGTGGATAAATTGCTTCATGCTCTTGCTCCATATCACCATCAAATGGTGTGGGACATAAGACAACACCATACTTTCACGGAAATGACTACAGATGACATCATATCCACCTTTCAACTATTTGAAGAGTCAAAGGCTAATGCCACAAAACATCTTGCCATGCATGGTTCCCCATCATCAAAGGTCAATCTTGCATTGAAGGCCAAGCATGTATATGAAGATGAGCAAAGTGAAGAAGAAGAAGAAGATGATGATGATGAAGATGGTGATGAGATTGAATCCGACGAGGGCCCGTCATAGGAAGACATGGCTCTCTTTGTCAAGAAGTTTAGCGCGGGAAAATTCAAGGGAAGATTCCAAAAGAAGAAAGTAAGAAAATGCTACAACTGTGAGGAAACCAACCACTTCTCAACTGAGTGCCCTTATGAGAAGAGAGAAGATAAACCAAGGTTTCCCAAGACCTTTCCTAAGAAGAAGTTGCCAAATCCTTTGAACTCCAAGCTCAAGAAGAGAGATGGGAAAGCAATGGTTGCTCAAGAAGAATCCAATCCGGATGATGTTAGTGGTGTTGCCGGAGTTGCTCAAGATTCGCAAAACACATTGAGGCTAGTCAATAAGAGTGGTGAAGTTGTCACCTACAACTACATGAAGGATTACAAGGGCAACACTCACAAGTGCCTCATGGCGAAGGCCGTGGTAGAAGATGGAGAGGATCAAAACTCTCCTGACAAGGTCAAGGTAACCCCACGATCAAACCCTCCTCTTCTCACTCCTCCTATTTCTAGTGATGAGTATCTTGATGCGGAGGATAGTTATGAGGATGATGATCTAAATGATCCTATGCTTGCTAAACTTAATAAATTTCATGTGCTCCCTCAAAAGAAAGAAGCTCACTATGTTTCGTATGCTTATGGAGATGGTGAGTAAGCACACCATCACCATTAAGGAACTCAAAACCCTGGTCACCGAGGAAAAGGAAAAATGTGAAATCCTTGAGCGGAAAGTCCAATTTGAGGAAACACGAAATGATGAACTATGCTTAAAAATTGGCACAAATATTGATGTTCATACTAAAGATCTTGCCTCCTTGAAAAAGGCTATTGGCTCTTGTGAAGAGTTGTGAATGATAAAAGTAAGCTTGTGAAGTCTCATGCTTCTCTCTCTAAGGATTGTGAGCTTCTATCCGTGTCCCTCAAGACTAAGGAAGAAGAGCTCACCCTTCTTACAAAGAGTTTTGAGATGCTCAAACTTACTTATCTTGAAACTCTAGCTAAGGCCTACTCGTCTCCTATTATAAATGTTGATGCTTGTTCTACTAACTCTAGTAGTGATCTAGAATCTATTCTTGAGGAAAATCATTTTCTCGAGGCTCAAATTGAGAAAGGGCTCATGACATGTGCTCAAGGGCAAAAGAACCTTAATGAGGTGTTGAGCCAACACAATGAAGTGTTCGCCAAAGAGGGACTCGGGTTTGACCCAAGCACAAGCAAGAAGAAGACATTCTCTCAAAAGTGCACCACCCCTTTAAAAGAAACTTTTGTATGAGAAGGACACAAGGAGAAAGGTAAGGTTGCTAGTGGGAAGGCCACAAGGGGCATGCCCACTCTCAACAAGCCAAAAGAGTTCATGCCTCCATCCTATGTACTTCGTAAGACTAAGGATGGAGAAGTTTATGCAAAGTTTGTTGGCCCTCGAAATGCATTTCGGTTTTATGCTATTTGGGTCCCTAAGACCCTTGTGACTAACTTGAGAGGTCCCATTGCAAGATGGTGCCTCTAACCAAGTAATAATTGTGTGTAGGTTGCCTTCTCTGCTGGAGTAAAATGGGTGATTGATAGTGGATGTACCAATCATATGACTGGAGATAGCAAATTCCTCTACGATTTCATGGAAGCTATTCAACCATTTATGAGCATTATGTTTGGTGGAGGATCAAAAGGACAGGTACTTGGGTTGGGGAAGGTGGCTATCACAAATGAAATGTCTCTTGCAAATGTCATGCTTGTCCAATCCCTTAAATATCATTTACTTTCTGTTCGTCAATTGGCATCTGTTGGTTATGATACACTATTTGGACTAACGGATGTGAAAGTCATTAAGAGAGATACTCTCGAAGTGGCCTTTGTTGGAGAGTTGGATGGCAACCTTTACACGGTTGATTTCTCGAAAGAGAGCACATTCCATGCAACTTGTCTAATGGCCAAGGCCGACAAGGGATGGCTATGGCATCGCCGGCTAGCCCATGTCGGCATGAGAAATCTTCAAGATCTCTTAAAGGGAAATCACATCCTTGGACTAACAAATGTCTCTTTTGAGAAAGATAGTGTGTGTAGTGCATGTATAGCCGGGGAGCAACATCAATCAAAGCACCCACCCAAGAATATTGTGTCTACTTCAAGGCCTTTGGAGCTCCTTCATGTGGATCTTTTTGGGCCTCCTTCATGGGATAGTCTTGGTGGGAAAAAGTATGGACTTGTCATTGTTGATGATTACTCAAGATATACATGGGTGTTTTTCCTCAAGTCCAAGGACGAGACGAAGATCACTTTCATTGACTTTGCCAAGCAAGCACAACGCAAGTTTGACAAACAAATCTTGGCAATAAGAAGTGACAGTGGATCTGAGTTCAATAACTACACCTTGGAAGAATTCCTTAGTGATGAAGGGATTGAGCATCAATATTCAGCTCCATACACTCCTCAGCAGAATGGTGTAGCCGAAAGGAAGAACCGCACCCTTGTGGAGATGGCAAGGTCCATGTTGGATGAATACAAGTCACCACATAGTTTTTGGGCCGAAGCTGTCAACACCGCATGCCATGCATCAAGCCGGCTCTTCCTCCGCACTATATTGGAAAAGACTCCATATGAGCTTCTAACTGGAAACAAGCCAAATGTCAAGTACTTTCGTGTATTTGGGTGCAAATGTTTCATCCTCAACAAAAGAGAACGGTTAGGAAAATTTCAATCCAAAACGATTGAGGGTATATTTGTTGGCTATGGATCAAACTCTCACGCCTATAGAGTCTACAACAAATCCAATGGATGTGTTGTAGAAACTTGTGACGTGGTGTTTGATGAATTTAATGGCTCCCATGGGGAGCAAGTTGATCTAAGTGATGTAGGTGAAGAAGATTCTTCTCAAGACATTTTGACCATGGGTGTTGGTGCACTTCTTCCTATGGAACAAGAACCTCATGATGATGAAGAAGAAGATGGAAGTCTCACACATCATCAAACTACTTCAACATCCATACCACCACAAGGTCCTATTGTTCAACCGATACCCTTAGCCCAAGTTGAAGAGGATGATCAAGTTCCTCCTCATGACAATCTTCAAGAACAAGAACAAGAAAATCCAATCATTGATGATGAACCTCAACAAATGCAATATGAACAAGAAGATCTTCCTCCACACATTAATGATCCATATGTTGAGGATGTGGATGATGGACATGAAGTTGAACCTCGTGAAACCCTTACCTCTATCATGCCACGAGTGGCCGGTCGTGTTGATGTTGACAAAATACTCACCGGCATATCGGAAGGTAGGGTCACTCGTAAACATTTGACCAACTTTTGTGCTCACTTTTCTTTTGTGTCTAGTTTTGAGACCATCAAGGTACAAGATGCATTGATGGACAACGATTGGCTAGTTTCTGTCCAAGAAGAGTTGAACAGTTTTGAACGCAACCAAGTGTGGTCATTAGTCAAGAGGCCACCGACCGAGCACAACGTCATTGGAACAAAATGGATTTTCAAGAAGAAACAAGATGAGAATGGTGTGATCATCCGAAACAAGGCAAGGTTAGTGGAACAAGGGTACTCACAAGTTGAAGGTTTGGACTTTGGTGAGACCTTTGCCCCCGTTGCCCGTCTTGAATCCATTCGCATCTTACTTGCTTATGCTGCTTTCAATGGTTTTACATTACATCAAATGGATGTGAAGAGTGCTTTCCTTAACGGTCCTCTACAAGAAGAAGTATATGTATCACAACCACCTGGGTTCGTTGATCCCGATCACAAAGACTATGTGTATAAACTTCATAAGGCTTTGTATGGCCTCAAACAAGCACCTCGTGCTTGGTATGATCATCTTAAGAAGTTTTTACTCGATGATGGTTTTGTGAGAGGGGTGATCGATCCCACTCTTTTTACTAAGAGGGATGAGGGTGATTTGATCTTATGCCAAATCTATGTAGATGATATCATTTTTGGTTCTCCTAACATTCATTTGTGCAAGTAGTTTGCGGACTCAATGACCAAGAATTTTGAAATGTCACTCAATGCGGATTTGAAGTTCTTCCTCGGATTTCAAATTCAACAATTTCAAGAAGGAATTTTCTTGTCTCAAGCAAAATACCTCAAGGATATATTAGAGAAGTTTGGTATGTCTGATGCTAGTCCATGTAAGACACCAATGCCAACCAAAATAACTCTCACTGAAGACACAAACGGTATCACCTTCGACCCATCTAAATACCGCTCTATGATTGGTTCATTGCTTTATCTTTGTGCATCTAGACCAGACATCATGTTTAGTGTATGCATGTGTGCTAGATTTCAAGCTTCCCCTAGGGAAAGTCATCATAAGGCGGTTAAGCATATTCTTAGATACCTTGTTCACACCCCAAAATTGGGTCTATGGTATCCCAAGGATGCTAAGTTTGATCTCATTGGGTACACGGATGCGGATTGGGCCGGAGATAAAGTGGATCGTAAGTCCACTTCCGGTGCATGTCATTTTCTTGGACGCTCCTTGGTAAGTTGGTCATCGAAGAAACAAAACTATATTGCCCTCTCTACTGCAGAAGCTGAATACATTGCTGCCGCCAGCTGTGCAACTCAGTTATTATGGATGAGGCAAACTTTGAAGGATTACGGTATCACCTATAGAAATGTGCCTCTTCTATGCGATAATGAAAGTGCCATCAACATTGCTGAGAACCCCAAGGATCATCTCCGCACCAAGCACATTGATATTAGATATCACTTCTTGAGAGATCATGTTGAGAAGGGTGATATTCACATTGATCACATTGGTACAGATTTGCAACTGGCGGATATTTTCACCAAACCATTGGATGAAGCCAGGTTTTGTCGACTTAGGCGTGAACTTGGTATCTTGGAGCTTGACAACATTATGTGAAATCTCGTACTCATGCATGCATTTTCATAATGTCTTTTCTTGATGTAGGCATATTCTTAGGGGGAGACATTCAATTTATGAGTACTCTCTCCCTTACATAATGCATAAATAGAACCAACACTCTCAAAGTTACTATGACACTTACTTTGTGTCCATAGTACTTTAAAATGATGGAGTAATAACCATTGGTCCAAAAGTTCAAATTTTTGGTCTCCAAAGTTATATATACTCATACATGGTGACTTAGCCTAATTATTTTTTTTGGGTGTTTATATGGGTTTGAGATATTGTTGTGACTAAGGCTACTTATATATATATATATATATATATATATATATATATATATATATATATATATATATATATATATATATCTATAACAAACACACACAAAATATATATATCATCATCACCCCATCACTCTTCATCACATCCAAACCAGATCTTAGAATTTTGGCTAGCCGGATCATCCGGACTTACATCCGGACGTCCGGGGTGTGTCTGCCCGGATATCCGGGCTCACTTCCGGACAACTGTCCCTGCCCGGATCATCCGGGGCTCCTTCCGGACATCTGGGTGGGTCTTCGACTTGCCCAATAGCATATCGGGCCGTGGGGGGGGCACAGGGAGTTATCCCTTTTCTTTTCCCCTCGACCTCACCCTCTCACCCCGCCCCTTGAGGCTGCTCATCGGCCCGCCCCGCCAGTCCGCCGGCAAACTAGCCTGATCTCGTGCTCACGGGCTACCATCGCCTCGATCTACTCCCTCCTCGCGCCGTTTTCCCCAGGGGCCGATTGGATCCTCTCCAATCTTGGCCTCCGCCCCGAAACTCCACCATGGTGGTCGGCCGTGGTGGTACTGGCCGGAGCTTCAAGTCGACCTCCTCGGGTCCCTCTTGTGGTATCTCATCTGTGTCATTCCTCGTTTTTCCTCTATTACTCATCTAGGGTCGGTTACTCATCGAGCTCGTCGATTTTTTTCTTTGTTCTTTTCGTTCCAATGCGTATGCATAGAACCACGTCGCCAAGCATCAATGGACTCCGAGGAAGCTGCTCGTCCACTCAAGAAAGCACCAGGTCATGCTCGTCCGTCCTATGCCGGGCAGGACGATCCTGATTATGAGGACGATCTCCAGGAGGACGAGCTCGTGCCGGTTCGCTCAACGACCAAGGCCAAGAAGAAGAAAGCGGCTTCTACCTCAAGCTCGCAGCCTGCCGCACCTACCGGTCTCATTTTGTCCATGGCCAACCCCACCAACCATGGCCGTCATACTATCAGCTATCAGTCCATGGATCCATCCGAGTATGCAGCTTTAAGGAGTGAAGTCAACCAATTTGCTGCCCCGGCCAATGCAACCGATCCTCGGTTTCGCACCTTGGTTCAACAGGACATCTATCAATCGGTCATTGCTCATCTAGGGTTCTCTCCTCAACATTATGTGAACTTGGATTACATTGAGAACAATCCAACCAAGTTCGATGGTGTGTTAGAGAAGATTGAGGGCATGGGGCTGCGTCGTGCTATGACTCTCCACTGTGATTGGAATGAGGCTGCCATTCGGCAATTCTATGCCACGTGTTTCTTCCATCCGGATCGTTCGATCACTTGGATGACTCATCATTCTCAGTTCACTGTCTCTTTTGAGGAGTTTGCTGCTGCCTTGGGCATGCCTGGATCAGAGGCGGGTCTTTTTCGAATCCATGAGGTGAATCCCAAGTTTGAGGCTATGCCTATCAGTGCTTGCAGTTGTCTCACCATGCCTCCTACTCAGCTATCCACAGTGCAGCAAAGCAAGGAGCTTAATGACATCAGTATCTTCCGTCTCAAATACCGGTGGCTTTTTCAGTGCATCCTCAACTCCTTTGCTCCCAAGAAAGGGGATCGTGGGATGGTACGAGCTTACAGCATTGACTTGATGTACTACTCACGGAATAATCCCACTCATCCCATTGACATGGCAAATTTTCTTTGGCATGAGATTCGCATGGCTAGTTGTCTGAAGGTTCGTACTCTTCCGCATGCTCCTTTCATTTAGACCGTCATTGACTCTGTCTTCACTTGCCCCATCAACAAGAACAACATTCACTCCATGTGGACTCCGCGTGACGACACTTCTAGGGGCAAGGCTCCTGCTCCGTCGTGTGGTGAGAGCTCTTCTCGCCACACCAAACCTTTCGTCAAGCCGTTTGACCGCCTTGCTCGCTTTATTGGGAAGTCCCATAAATCCATCTTTGACACATGCCGCTACACTGCTACTCACATTGCTACCGAGGAGGTTCGCCGCATCTCTGAGGCAAATGCCCTTAGGGCTCGTCTTCGTGCGCGTCCTGGCAGTCCTGTCTAGCCTGATGAGCCTATTCCTGCTCGACTTCCACTTCCGGAGGTCGATTTTCCTTCTGCCACTGAGTTCCCCGAGTTCTTCCTTGTACCTGCTGATCTGAGTGATGATGATGATGATGATGATGATGATGAGGATGCTGCATGATTCTCCTACTTTCTCGGCCGTCTTTCCCTTTTTCGGTACTTGCTGTCAAGGGGGAGATGTAATTCTTAGGAGGAGTTTCAGCGTGTGTCAGGTATGCTTAGAGCTTTAGTTAAGTGGACTCATTATTATTATTGTAATGGTACTATGGTACTTTGGTCATGAGTTATGAGTCTCTGTCACTATGCAAGTGCTTATTGTAATGGTACTATGGTACTTTGGTCATGAGTTATGAGTCTATGTCACTATGCAAGTGCTTAAGTATGCTGTCTTTATTCTTTGCTTATGTTGATTTTAATGATGTATGCCTATACTATACTCCGAATGTGGGCATCCACTTCATATGTGCATGACTTTGTATTTTTATCACCTTATTCCATGAATACATTAAGGGAGAGCTCCTCTTAAAACACATCCATATGCATAAATTAAGGGGGAGCTCTTCCTAAAACACATACCGGTCTACTCTCCTAGAATCATTCGTATCACATTTCACTTGTTAAATGCTATATGTAGTTTGTCATCAACTACCAAAAAAGGGGGAGATTGAAAGTGCAATCTTGCTCTTAAAGAGTATTTTTGATATTGATGACAAACCTACATATAGGGGACTAACCTTGTTTGCTAAGTATATACACAGGCCGTCTGTCCTCTGGTTTTTCTTTAGTGAGCATCATGATTGCATCATATGAGATTTTACTCAAGCAAATTATCAATGAGAAAAGGTGCAAACAAAGATGAAGTATTGTGCTCTTTTTATATTTCTTGAGTAATAGGAACCCCGCACTATTAAGAGGGGATCCGAAGTGTAGGTTCAAGATTTGCTCACATTTTGTATCATAAACAATTCTTTCACAAAAGACCAAAATCCCTAGCAATATCCCTTAGCCAAAACCTACCACTTCTCCTAGCCGGATCATCCGGCAAGCTATCCAGATCATCCGGGCTTCACCCGGATCAGCCGGACCCTACACCGGATCATCCGGATAATAGGTGCTCTCCATCACAGAACGGTGTGGCTGAAGCCGGATCATCCGGACGTTCCTCCGGATCATACGGGATGTTCCCTGGATCATCCGGATTCTCTTCTGGATCGTCCGGATAATAGTGCCCTGTTTTCACAGAAGCCATATGTTGTAGCCGGATCGTCCGGTCAGGCATCCGGATCATCCGGGGCTTGTCCGGATCATCCGGGCTTGCCTCCGGACTGTCCGGGTTGCCCGCAGCTCGGCTGCAACCATCTGCATCCGGGCCTTCTGCCAGATTTATCTGGACAAATGTCCGGATCATCCGGATGGTGTCCCAGATCATCCGGGGTGGTCAACTTGTGTCCAAACGGCTCTATTCTGGACATGGTATAAATAGCACCTTACCCCTTCGAGATAAGGCTGAACACTCCACACAAACATGCCTCAAGAACACCAGTGCTTCCCCTCTCTTGCTCACACACTAAATCCCAGATCCCGGCTTGATTCTTGAGAGTTTCGAAGAGTTGTTCCAATCAAAAGAAAGATCTTCTTCCTCCCCTTCTTGTGACCAAAGCAAATCGAAGTTTGAGCAAGTCTTGAGTCTTTCCCCTCGGATCTTGTTAATCTTGGAGGTTGGAGACTCCTAGGCGTAGGAGTCATTCGGTGAGGAATCAACTATTGTGATTACCCCCAGAAAGTTTGTGAGGGTTTGGAGACCACCCCAAGGTCTACCACTAGTGGTTGAGAAACGCCTTCGTGGTGTTGTCTCAAAGGGAGAATAGGGTGAGCCTTCGTGGTGTAGGTGTGCCTTCGTGGTAACATTCGCCCCTCTAACGGTGACTAGCTTCCCTCCAAGGAAGTGAACATCGGCATACATCCTCATCTCCCGAAGTTGTGGTTATTCCTAACCCTAAATCTATACTTGTGGTTACATGTTCTGATTGCACTTACTTACATCTTATTGTGCTTGCTCAGTTATATGCTTGTGTTACTTGCCTAGTACTTTGTACTTACTAGCAATTGTTAGGCTCACCTTCATATTCCGCTCTATTGCCTAAAATTGCTTATTAATAATTAAAATTTGTAATTGTACCTATTCACCCCCCTCTAGGTCCATCTCGATCCTTTCACATGGACACCAGTGTCTTCGTGCCCGAGCAAGCTAAAGGCGGTGACGAAGTGCCGCCAGACTGGTTCGGGATGAACCCGGAGTATGGCGAAGACTCGGCGGAGGTAATCGACTCCAGCGCCGAGGAGGAGGACGAAGCGGAGGACGGAGGCGAGGTGGAGGTGCCAGAAGACGGAGCAGGCGGCCAGGCTCAGCCCGATCGCGCCTCCAGCAACGAGCCGCGTGGAGACAAGGCGACTGCCGCTAGAGGCGACCAAACCGAGACCGCCCAGCCGACTGCCCCGGCGCCTGACACCGCCATCTCCTCCGATCCTCCGGCCCCAGATGCCGCCTCCTTGGCTGCTTTTTCCGCCTCTGTTTATCTGTCTTTATTAATCTTTTGAAAACTTGTTAGGTTCGAACAGTTCCACCCGCGGGGTGTATCTTGAACTTCTATTCGAAAATTCGGCCAAGGGCCTATGTAAATATTTATCCGATTTCCGCCTTTCCTTGCTTATTGCTCTTTAGGCTTTTTCCTTTGCCGCATTCCTTTAGTTGCTGCCTTGCCAGCTGGACAGCCGCTCTGCGGACTATCGCTGGGTCAAGTGCTTGGCTACTTCGGGAAGGCAAGTACTTGGCCGTTTAGAGTTTTTTTTAGCAAGTTGGCTAGAAAGCGACAGGTCGACTATCCAAGAGTCGGCTGTCTTTGATAGAGGCTAATAGGACGAGCCGACTGCTCATGAGTCGGCTCTGCAGAGAGAGGCTGGGAGCCGGCTTGAGCTATGCATATGCTTTAGGTCCTTAGCCATTTTTTCGTGTGTGCGCTCGTTCTTGCTTGTTCTCCGCCTACCAACAGTCGCTCTGCGAGCTGCGGCTTTCGACAGGAGACGGCTTGAGCACAACACACTACTTGTCCGACTGCAGGGAGCATTTCATAGCGCAAGACGGCAAGTCCCCGGGCCGACTAGTCGGACCCGGTGCCAAATGGTGTGATAAAAAGAGTAGCATATTTGGAAGCTTGATTCTTATCATACAGATAACAAAAAGGCAGTCCCCGAGCTTGTCTCGGGGGGCCCAAGGTCTTAGTACTTTAATACAAAAGGGGGTAGTGCGATACATACTGCATCAACTATAAAATCTTCAAAGAAGATTTGCGTTCCACGGGCGCTCTGTTTCTTTGCCGGAGTCGTCCCTCTTGCGCGCTCGAGGCTTCTAAGCGTCGATTAGGTAGTAGGAGCCGTTACCCAGCACCTTGCTGATGATAAAGGGGCCTTTCCAAGGTGCCGACAACTTGTACTGGCCGGCTGTTCTCTGAATCAGCCGGAGCACAAGTTCGCCCTCTTGAAACGATCTCGGCTTGACCTTTCAGTTGTAGTATCGGCGCAGACTCTGCTGGTAGATGCTAGACTGGCTGAGTGCCAACAGCCGGCCCTCTTCCAGCAGGTCAACGCCATCTTGGCGTGCTTCTTCAGCTTCCTCTTCGGTGTACATGGTGACTCGTGGAGAGTCGAACTCTATATCCGTTGGGATGACGGCTTCGGCACCGTAGACGAGGAAGAAAGGCGTGAAGCCAGTTGACTTGTTTGGAGTCGTGCGCAGACTCCAGAGGACGGCTGGTAGCTCCTCAACCCAACATCCGGCCGAACGCTCGAGTGGTTCGACCAGTCGAGGCTTGATGCCGGACAGGATGAGGCCGTTTGCTTGTTCCACCTGGCCGTTTGACTGCGGATGGGCAACGGACGCTAAGTCTAGTCGGATGCCCTGCGTTGCACAGAAACAGGGCAAGGCGCCTTTGGCAAAGTTTGTGCTATTGTCGGTGACGATGCTGTGCGGTATGCCATACCGCACCGTGATGTCGGCGATGAAAGTCACTGTAGTCGGCCCGTTCAACTTCTTGATGGGCTTTGCTTCTATCCACTTGGTGAACTTGTCCACCGCGACAAGCAGATGAGTTTGGCCGCCTCGGGCCGTCTTGATTGGTCCCACCATGTCCAGGCCCCCAACTGCGAAGGGCCAGGCGATGGGGATTGTCTTCAGCGTGGAAGCCGGCTGAAGTGGCTTGGAGCGGAACTTCTGGCACCCCTTGCATTTTTGGACTAGCTCTTTAGCCTCTTCCAGGGCAGTCGGCCAAAAGAAACCGTGCCGAAAAGCTTTGGCGACGAGTGCCCTTGAAGCCGCATGGTAGCCGCACTCGCCCTGATGAATGTCTCTGAGGATTGCTTGGCCTTGTTCTGGCTCTACGCAGTGCTGGTAGACACCAGTGACACTGCGCCTGACTAGCTCTCTGTTAACTATGGTGTATGCTGCCGCTCGGTGTTGCACTTGCCGAGCCAAGATCTCATCAGTCGGCAGCTCTCTGTTCACTAGAAACTTGAGGATGGGCTATGCCCATGAGGGTGCTGCTATTTCTTCAACTGCTACCACAGCGACTTGGACAAGGGTGGCTGGGCTGGGAGGCGGCGGGCTGGAGTCTGCGGCCGCTTGCTGGATTGACGGAGTCCCTGGGCCGACTGGCGCAGTCCCCGGGCCGACTGGCGCAGTCCCCGGGCCGGGCTCTGAAGTCCCCGGGCCGGCTTCGACTGTGGTTTTCTTGGGGCCGTCTGCTGGGGCTCTAGAGTCGGATCCAACTTCTTCTGGAGGAGCCGGCACAAAGATGGAGTCTGACTCTGGTGAAGGCTTGATAGACGGCTTGAGGAGGTGCTGAAGGGCGACGCCGGAAGGTATTGCTTGGCGAGTGGAGCCGACTCGTTCCAAGGTGTCTGCTTGATCATTGTCATTTCTTGGCACGTGAAGGAATTCGCACCCCTCGAAGTATCCGCTGAGTTGCTGCACCAGGAAGCGGTAGCTCGCCATGTTTGCGTCTTTGGCGTCCCAGTCGCCGGATGATTGCTGAACCACCAGGTCGGAGTCGCCATAGCACAGGATCCGGCGAATGCCGAGTTCTTTGGCAAGCCGGAGCCCATGAATGAGCGCCTCATATTCGGCGACGTTGTTGGAGGCGGCGAAGTGGATCTGCAACACATACTTGAGCTTGTCACCTTTAGGGGCGGCGAGGACGACGCCGGCTCCCAGGCCGGTGCGCATCTTGGAGCCATCGAAATGTATCCGCCAATGGGTGGAGTCGGGCGCTGGCGGCAGGTACTGGGTCTCGGCCCAGTCGACGAGGAAGTCGGCCAGCGCTTGCGACTTGACGGCGGTGCGGGGCTGGTAGTAGATGGTGTAAGGAGCCAGATCTATGGCCCATTTGGCCACTCGGTCGGAGGCGTCTCGGCTTCCAATGATCTCGGCCAGCAGAGCCGTGCAAACCACGGTGATTGGATGTTCTTGAAAGTAAGGCTTCAGCTTCTTGGCGGCGAAATGCACACCGTAGCACATCTTCTGGTAGTGAGGGTAGTTCTGCTTGGAGGTCGACAGTACCTCACTCAGATAATATACCGTTCTTTGGACAAGGAGCGCCTTGCCTTCCTCCTTGCGCTCGACTATGATGACTGTGCTGACTACTCGGCTGGTGGCGGCTATGTACAGGAGCATGGCCTCTTTGGGAGTCGGAGCCGCCAACACAGGGGGAGTAGTCAACATCTTCTTCAGCTGGAGAAATGCTTCGTCCGCCTTGTGGTTCCACTCGAAAAAGGTGGTCTTCTTCATCAATTGATACAAAGGCAGAGCTTTCTCGCCCAGCCGACTGATGAATCGGCTGATGGATGCCAAGCAGCCGGTGAACTTCTGCACATCTAACAGTCGGCTGGGTACCTCCATCCTCTCGATGGCCTTGATCTTCACGGGGTTGCACTCTATGCCGCGTTCGGAGACCAGGAAGCCAAGGAGTTGGCCGGCTGGTACTCCGAAAATGCACTTCTCAGGGTTGAGCTTGATCTGGAATCGGCGCAGGTTCTCAAAGGTCTCTTTGAGATCTTCCAGTAGCGTCCCACGCTTCTCCGTCTTCACCACCACATCATCCACGTAAACATGGGCATTCCTGCCGAGTTGCTTGAGGAGGCACTTCTGCATGCAACGCTGAAAGGTGGCGCCGGCATTCCTCAAGCCGAACGTCATTGTCAGGTAGCAGAAGGCTCCGAATGGTGTGATGAAGGCGGTCTTCAGTCTGTCTGCCGGGTTCAGCTTGATCTGGTGATATCGTGAATATGCATCTAAGAAACTCAGCAGCTCGCATCCGGCTGTAGAGTCTATCACCTGATCGATTCTTGGCAGGGCAAACGGGTCCTTTGGGCAGGCTTTGTTGAGGCTTGTGTAATCTATACACAT
This sequence comes from Triticum timopheevii, assembly GCA_963921465.1. Lineage (NCBI taxonomy): Eukaryota > Viridiplantae > Streptophyta > Magnoliopsida > Poales > Poaceae > Triticum > Triticum timopheevii. The sequence goes on along the minus strand of OY997271.1, from coordinate 129,534,288 downwards.
CCGCCACTGCTTGTTTTTCTTCAGTACCAAAACCGGGTTCGCCAGCCACTCTGGAAAAAACACTTCCATGATGAAGCCGGCTGCAAGATGCCGAGCTATCTCTTCTCCAACGACTCTTCTCTTCTCTTCTGACAGGCGGCGCAAGGCTGCCTGACGGGTTTCACATCTGGCCTGATGTGTAGCTTGTGCTCGGCGAATTCCGTCAGTACACCTGGCATGTCTTTGGGGGACCATGCAAAGATATCTCGATTCTCACGGAGGAAATCGATGAGCTCGCCTTCCTATTTGCTGTCAAGGCCCGTGCCCACGACAGCGTATCTCTCTGGGTGCTCCGGGTCCAAGGGTATCTTCTTGGTCTCTTTGGCCGGCTTGAATGATCCTTCTGCTTCCGACTCCTTGGGGTCGGGCGACATCTCTGGCTGCTTCCCGGCCATTGCCACGACCCGGTCAAGGAGCCGCTTTTCAGCCGCGATCACGAAGGACTCGGCCAGCCGATTGCTCTCGGCCGCGCAGGCGGACGACTTCCTGTAGTCGCCGGCTACGGTCAGAATCCCCTTGGAACTCGGCATCTTCATCTTGAGGTAGGCGTAGTGAGGAACCGCCATGAACTTGGCCAAAGCAGGTCGGCCCGGCTGTTGATCTTCTACTGTCGCCACCTGCCGACTGTTGGAAGTCGGCTGTTGGGCCTTGCGCTTGTTGTCGTTCTATTGTTGGCGCCGACTGGTGTCTCCAGCTGGAGTTCTGGGAGCCTGAGGAGCCACCTTGCCAGCCGGATTGACTTGAATCTCCGTCTTCATGGACGAGTCGGCCGTGGCGTACTTGTCTGCTATGACTAGCAGTTCGTCGAGGGTCTCTGGCTCATCGTAGAGGAGCCTGTGCTTGAGGAGGGCGCCCTCTCGGCACCCGCCAGTGAAGTACTCGATAGCCTGCACCTCGTGCATGCCCTCGCAGGAGTTCCGAAGCTCGCCCCAGCGCGTGAGGTAGTCGCGTGTCGACTCGTCAGGGCCTTGCACGCACAAGGAAAGCTGGCGCGGCTTGGGAGGTCACTTGTACGTGCTCGTGAAGTTGCGGATGAAGGCTTCAGTGAAGTCAACCCAGCTGTTGATGCTGCGGGGCTTCAGACTGTTCAACCATGTCCGGACCGTGCCCTGGAGCATGAGGGGAACGTACTTCACGGCAACCCGCTTGTTGCCGTTCGCTATGCTGACGGCTGTGGAGTAGTCTATCAGCCAGTCCTCCGGCTTCACGGAGCCAGTGTACTTGGGTGTGTCTCGGGGGAGCGTGAATCCTTTGGGGAAGGGCTCATCTCGGATGCGGGGCCCGAAGCAAGGCGGACCCAGCTCGTCTTCTTCTTCCAGCGCCAGGGATCGGTGGAGTCGGTCGATCCGGTGGCGGGCGTCGTTCTCTCCGACTCCTTCTCGGCGGCCGAGGCGGCCTCCGAGAGTCGGATGCTCAACAGGCGGCGGGGAACTCGCCGTTCTCTCCTGGGTGGGGGAGGCAGGTAGTCGTCTCGCCGCTCCACTGCTCTCGGCCGGCCGTCTTGGTCGCGCTCAATGGTGAGGCGAGTCCAACTGTGATTGGCGGCCGGCTCCTTTTCTTTCCTTCCGCGGACCCCGCCAGTCGGCGTCCGGGAAGTTGCACCTTGATCTCGGCGGGGAGGCAAGTCGTCATTTGGTTGCTACAGCGCGTCTGCGCGGTCGTCGGTCGCGTTCTGCGCAGCAACCGCGTCGAGGAGCTGCTGGACTCGCTCCGTCATCAAACGACGCTCTTTGCCTTCGAAGTTCTTCAGCTCGTCAGTCGCCGCTTGAGCAGCATGGATGTTCTCCGCAGGGGTGGCGTATACAGGGCGTTTTGCCCCGAACAACTCAGTGATGGCCGCGCCGCGCTGCCGGACCGCGCCTAGACGGCTCGGCCCAGTTGGAGCCGGCGAGCCGCCCACAGCGCGATCCATCTCGCGCTGGTATGCCTCTGACAAGCGCCTCATGCTTGCCAGCTTCTTGGCGCCTTCGATGATCTGAAGGCGGCGTGTCTCCAGCGTCTCGGTGTCCGCGTCCTCTGGAATGGGCGCCGTCAGGTCTTGCAGGGCCGCAGCAAGAGGGTCCTGAGCTTCTTCGCTGGAGCGCTTGTCGTGGCTGATGACGAGCACCTTCGTGATGGCGCTTCCGTCACTCTCCTTGTGAGGAAGCGGCTCGTCGTAGACCACCACGTTGGTGGGGAAAGTGTCGAGCGACACGGCGTCGGAGTCGACCAGCATCGGGTCGGTGGAGCCTACGGACTCCAAGTCCACGGTAGGCTCGCCGGTGATGTGGAGTTGGTCGAGGAGGCCCGCAAGAAGGCTCTCGGGGCCACCCGTGCCTGCGTCGGATGCAGGCTCGTCGGAGAGGCGCACCTCGCCGACAAGTTCGGCAAGGCTGCTTGCTGCGCAGACGGCTTCAACGCCACGCAGCGCATCGATGCAGACTCCATCTGGCGAGCCCGGCTGGCTGCGCTCTCCAGGGAGGAAGAGGGTTCCCGTCCAGAACAGATCTCCGGACGACGGTGCACCAGGCCCCACGGTGGGCGCCAAATGTCAGGGGTTGGGTGCGACATATGCCAAAGGATGGCTTATCATGGTGGGGGCGAGTAGAACATCGCCGGTGCCTGGAAACGGGACGAGGCGAAGACATGCACGCCGGCGAATCTTACCCAGCTTCAGGGCTCTCCGAGGAGATAACACCCCTACTGCTGCTCTGCAGGGTCTCCGCATGATCACTAAGGCGAAGTGGCTACAATGGTGCTCCTGGAGCTGTATCGGGAGGCAGGAGAGAGCAAGGCTAGTTCTCTCCTCCCTGTGCTATCTGGTCTATCTCTATCAATGTCCGAACCCTTTGCATGGGTGCCCCGAGGGGTTTATACAGGCCTACCCCCCGGGGGTACAATGGTAAAACGGCTGGGCGCGGGGCCCAGCCGTCTGTCTCTCATACCGCCGTCCTTCCCGCCGACTTCTGGGGCCCGCCGACTGGTGGGTCCCACGGACGGTCCTGACCCTGCGCAGCACTCCCGATGATGCAGGCTTGGTCATTGGGTCATGGCAACAGTGCCGCCTCCTATCGGGCGATCACTGTCGCCACTCCCCATCCTATCTGGTTAATGGCTCGTGGGGCCCTGGAGAGGAGGCGGCCGACTCCAGGGAGGCCGACTCCCACAGGTCCGTCTTCAGGGCGCTCAGGTCGTCTTCGGTCCACCCACTAACAGGCGGCCCCGTGGTCTTCGGGCCGTACAGGCCGGCGTCATGGGTACAGTGCGTCGTGCACTGTGGCTGAGGGCAGGGCAGGCATGGCAACAGTGTCGCGCCTCGCCGGAGATCTTCCGGCGATACGGCTCACTGTAGCCATGCCGGTCCCTCATAGGCAGGGGGGAACGGCCACGCCGCAACCGTACCCCGCATCGGGCTTCGGGAGGAGTCATGGGCCGACTCCCATAGTTGGCCTCTCTGGAGGTCACCAACTTGGAGTCGGCTTGTCTTGGAGTCGCCGTCTGGGACTCGGCTTTTCTTGGAGTCGCCGTCTGGGACTCGGCTTGTCTTGGAGTCACCGTCTGGGACTCGGCTTGTCTTGGAGTCGCCGTCTGGGACTCGGCTTGTCTTGGAGTCGCCGTCTGGGACTCGGCTTGAGGGGCACGGCCTGCCCCGATGTCTTGAAAGATCCTGGGACCCGCGTTAGCCTACCCGTGGCCCATTACTCCGACAAATGCGGCTTCCAGGTCTTCCGAACAACCAATTGACTCTGCTGGCAAGCTGTTAAGCCAATGCCGAGCTGGTCCTTTAAGTTTGAGTGGGAGGTATTTGACGGCGTGTAGATCATCACTGCGGGCCATGTGGATATGAAGGAGATAGTCCTCGATCCAGACCGCAGGATCTGTTGTGCCATCGTATGATTCAATGTTTACGGGTTTGAAACCCTCAGGGATTTGATGATCCATCACTTCATCTGTGAAGCATAGTGGGTGTGCGACGCCTCTGTATTGGGCTATATCATGACGCAGCTCAAATGGGCTTTGGCTACTGTGTTCGGCCCAGCCGGAATTGCCATATCCGGCGTGACGGTTATCATCACGTATCGTGGGGCGCCCACGCGATCCGTTGATCGATCTTGTTTGCCTTGCCTTGTCCTCCAATTTATCCCACAGGTCTGGTGCATTTTCCCGCACCTTGGTATTTTTTGAGCGGCGCCGGGGTGCGACTTGAATGGAGGAACGAGAGGCCTCTCTGTCGCGGCCACGAGGTGGCCAGTCGGCCGTATTAAGCGCTGGTGATGTAGGTTTAGGTGCTTCCTCCTCTAATCGGGGTAGCAGCCTGTGTTTTGGGTAGCTCTTCGAGGGGCATTCGAGTTCGTACTCTTCGGCAGCCAGGACTTCAGTCCATCTGTCGGCTAGCAAATCTTGGTCAGCTCTAAGCTGTTGCTTCTTTTTCTTGAGGCTGCTTGCCATGGACATAAGCCTGCGTTTGAAACGCTCTTGTTCGACGGGATCCTAAGGCAGGACGAATTCGTCGTCGTCGAGGCTTGCCTCGTCCTCGGAGGGAGGCATGTAATTATCGTCTTCTGACTCTTTGTCTGCCGCTCTCTCATGAGGGCTGGCTTCTCCATCCTCCTACGCTGAATCCTGCTGGAGGGGGTTGTCTTCAGCACTGTCCGGGGTGTTATTGTCTCCGGTGCCGGAATCACCGTTTTTGCTGTGGCGGGATTTAGAGCGGCGCCGCTGACGCCGGCGCTTAGGCTGTTTCTTGGAGGGGTCATCCTCCATTGTTCCATCGCCATTCCCATCTTTTGGGATGTCCACCATGTATATGTCGTATGATGAGGTGGCCTTCCAGTGCCTTGTAGGCGCTGGTTCTTGGTCGTATCCTGCATCGTCGTCCATACAAAGTCGAGCATGTCGAAGTCAAAGTCGAACATGTCGGTTAAATCATCGACAGTGGCTACGAAGTGGATGGTGGGTGGGCTTTGAATTTCTTCGTCGTCTGCATCGCAACCTTCCTGACCATAATCCGGCCAGGGCTCTCCTGATAAAGAGAGAGACTTTAGTGAATTCAGGATGTTGCCAAACGGCGAGTGCTGAAAGATGTCCGCGGCAGTGAACTCCATGATCGGCGCCCAATCAGATTCGATTGGCAGGGGCGCGGAAGGTTCAGAGTCCGGAGAGGAGTCCGGCTGCTTGGAGTCACGAGCTTCGCAAAGGACAGGGTTGGTGTTCGGCTCAATCGCCGTAGAGATAGCAGCCCCCGAGGCGGTGTCCAGCCACCCGTCCTCGATCAGCGCAGTCGGCTCCGAGCTAAGGGTCGGAGCGGACACTGGTGCGGCCTCCAGGGCACTGTTCAGCGGCAGAGCTTGATCATGCCCTTCGTGATAGTATGGCGCGCTTGGCTCTGGTTTGAACCCGTCGAAGATCAAGTCTCCGCGGACGTCAGCCGTATAGTTGAAACTTCCAAATCTGACCTGATGGCCAGGGGCGTAGCTTTCAATCTGCTCGAGATGGCCAAGCGAATTGGCCCGCAGTGCAAAGCCGCCGAATACGAAGATCTGTCGGGGGAGAAAAGTCTCACCCTGGACCGCATCGTTGTTGATGATCGGAGGAGCCATCGGGCCTAAAGATGACGACACAGAGGAACTCTCAATGAAAGCACCAATATTGGTGTCAAAACCGGCGGATCTCGGGTAGGGGGTCCCGAACTGTGCGTCTAGGCGGATGGTAACAGGAGACAAGGGACACGATGTTTTTACCCAGGTTCAGGCCCTCTCGATGGAGGTAAAACCCTACTCCTGCTTGATTAATATTGATGATATGGGTAGTACAAGAGTAGATCTACCACGAGATCAGAGAGGCTAAACCCTAGAAGCTAGCCTATGGTATGATTGTTGTTCCCTCCTACGGACTAAAACCCTACGGTTTATACAGGAATGGAAAGAGGGTTAGGGTTACACAGAGTCGGTTACAATGGTAGGAGATCTATATATCCGTATCGCCAAGCTTGCCTTCCACGCCAAGGATAGTCCCATCCGTACATGGGACGAAGTCTTCAATCTTGTATCTTCATAGTCCAGGAGTCCGGCCAAAGGCAATAGTCCGGCCATCCGGACACCCCCTAATCCAGGACTCCCTCACTAGGCCTTATGCCTGGTGTTTTGTTCCACTCTTGCCGCCTTAGTTTTCGTCATACCAGTGTTATGTTCCTTGATTTTATGTTCCTTACGCAGCCGGGTGTATGGGAACCCCTTGACAGCTTGCCTTGAATAAAACTCCTCCAGAAAGGCCCAACCTTGGTTTTACATTTTCCTAACAACCTATAACCTTTCCCTTGGGAGTAATTAACCCGAGGGTCATCTTTATTTTAAACCCCCTCGGGCCAGTGCTTCTCTAAGTGTTGGTCCGAACTAGAGCCACTTGCAGCGCCACCTCGGGGAAACTTGAGGGTTGGTTTTAGCTGTACGTAGTGTTCATCCGGTGTGCCCTGAGAACGAGATATGTGCAGCTCCTATCGGGATTTGTCGGCACATTCGGGTGGTCTTGCTGGTCTTGTTTTACCATTGTCGAAATGTCTTGTAACCGGGATTCTGAGACTGATCGGGTCTTCCCGGGAGAAGGAATATCCTTCGTTGGTCATGAGAGCTTATAATGGGCTAAGTTGGGACACCCCTGTAGGGTTTAAACTTTCAAAAGTCGTGCCTGCGGTCATGTGGCAGATGGGAATTTGTTAATATCCGGTCGTAGAGAAATTGACATCAGATTCGATTGAAAATGCATCAACCGCGTGTGTAGACGTGATGGTCTCTTTTTGACGGAGTCCGGGCAGTGAACACAGTTTGGGTTATGTATGAACGTATGTAGTTTCAGGATCACTTCTTGATCACTTCTAGCTTCTCGACTGTTGCGCTGCTTCTCTTCTCACTCTTATTTGCGTATGTTAGCCACCATATATGCTTAGTCGCTGCTGCAACCTCACCACTTAACCTTTCCATACCCATTAAGCTTTGCTAGTCTTGATACCCATGGTAATGGGATGAGTCGTCGTGGCTCACAGATTATGTCGGCATTCTGGGAACGGGGGTCCCCAGACTTGCCTGCCTGCGGCCTGCGGCGTGGCTCTAGGGAGGCCCAGCACATCCCATCTTCATCAACACAAGCTCAAGACCCTCGCGAGGGGCCAAGCCTCGCGGGGCGGACGACAAGGAGCTTCCTCAGGCACGGCCTCGTCAGGCTAGCTCATGAGGAGGCGGAGAGTTCAAGGTAAGGCACCTCGCAAGGTGCCCTTGACACAAGCCATGACGACCAAGGGCGCCAGCCGGGAGACAGCCCACGCAGTGTCCTCCTTTCCTCTTTGGTGCTAGGGGAGCAAGCGCATGCGAGAGTATGAAGCAAAGGCATCCATTTCAGTGCAACAAGACCAAGACCGGCCCAACGGCCAGAAGGAAGTCATTGTGGAGCCCAAGCCGGCGTCATCACCATAGTCTTTGCCAGGCGAGGACTAACTTTAGTCAGGATAAGTGTACCCGCTGTTCCCCTTCAAAATGGCCAATTGTTGGCGCCCTTCCCGCTCAATATTTGGGAAGAGGCCCAGGGCCTTCGCCTATAAATAGGACTAGCCAACCCCAGGGCAGAGGCAGCCTGATCCTCATCAAGAAACCTGTAGCTAGAGCGACTGAACCCCTCCTAGCAGTTCATCACACCCACCAAGAACAGACCCTCGCGAGGCTGTTCTTCCTTGTATTGTTCCTCATCAGCCGAAGAGGCAATCCACCACACCACACACTGGAGTAGGGTATTACACCACAATGGTGGCCTGAACCAGTATAAATCTTTCGTCTCTTGTGCTGTTCTGTCGAGTAGTTTAGGTCCCAGCGATTCGGCAAGGTGCGAGATAGTAGAGGGCTGAATCTCCGCGCGCACCTCAGTTTTCGAACCTCAAGCGTCTGCCGGAACCCGAAATCTGACATTTGGCGTGCCAGGTAGGGGTGCGCCGGAATCTGCCTTCCGTCGCCTCGTTCTTCCCCGACCAGCGCAACTATGTTTGACGCTCGTCGGGCTCGCGCCGAGCGCCGAGCCGCCCTCGCCTCCCATGCCGCCCAGACGGCTCCCGTCGGCGGGCGCCCTCGTTGTTCCCCCTCACCTGCCGTCAACGCCACCACCGGCCCGGCGGGGAACAAGCAGCAAGCATCGTCCCAGCACCCGTCCATGAGGCGGGACGGCCGCACCGCTACGCCTTCGCTCACCCCCGCTGGTTCTTCGTCACGCGCACCCCGCGCGGCCATGGAGGCCTGAGCTGCGCTCATCACGGCAAACGAGCTCCCGCGCTACCGCCCCATCGATGACGTCTACGAAGAATGGCTCGACCGAGTCGCCGAGCTCGTCCGCGCTGCTGGAGGCGCCCCCACACCGTCCTTCTCGCTGCACCGCACCCCGCCCCGCGCGGGCGATGAAGCTCCTGGGGCGCCTCAGCTGCCTCCTCCTCAAGAAGGCACCCTGGCCCCAAGGCGCGCGGCCCCTAGGCGGAACCCGCTCCGCCAGGCGCCGGCGCGGCAGGAGCAGAGCTGTCAAGAAGTCCCTCGCCCACAAGAAGCTGCCCGAGCGCTCCCCGCTCCAGCACGTCAAGACCGTACGCTGCCCCCAGCCGCGGCGCATGGAGACCCGCAGGACCAAGCTCTCTGTCGTCCAAGGCCCCCCACGGCCACGGCGGTCTGCCGTGCCTTCACCTCCAAGCTGCGCAGCGTCGCATGGCCCGCCAAGTTCAAGCCAGACCTGCCTCCTCACTACGACGGCACAGCTGACCCTGCGGAGTTCCTCCAACTCTACGAGTTGGGAATCGAGGCTGCCAATGGGGACGAAAAGGTCATGGCAAACTGGTTTCCCATGGCGCTCAAGGACGGAGCCCGCACCTGGTTCCTAAATCTGGCCCCAGGCACGATCTCTTCCTGGGACGAGATGCGCACCCGCTTCATCGCCAACTTCCAGGGTACTCGCGGCCGGCCACCCGCCATGAGCGACATGCGCTGAATCAAGCAGCAGCCAGGGGAAACCCTGCAAAAGTACATCCAGCGCTTCAACAACACGCGCCTCAAGATCCCCAGGGTAACGGAGGAGGCCATCATCTCTGCCTTCTCCGACAGCGTGCGCAACTTCAAGATGAAGGAGGAGCTAGCGATGCATGAAGATCCGTGCACCTCCTTGGAGCTGTTCAACTTGGCGACCAAGTGCGCCAGGGCTGAGGAGGGGCACCTCTCCCTCCTCGAGCTGCCTGTCGAGGACCCCGAAGAAAAGAAGCCCAAGGCCAAGGACGTGAAGCGCAAGGGGGCTGCCGTGCTTGCGGCCGAGCCAGACACCAAGCGAGGCAGAGATCAGTCCGAGTCCTCCAAGGGCAGTAGGTACTGTGTGTACCACGACCTCCACACCCACAACACCAATGAATGCCAAGAGCTCCGGGCCGTGCGCGAAGGAAGGGTCGGCAGACGCCCCGAGCGCAGCGACCGGGGCTACGGCCGAGGAGGAGGAAGGAATGCAGGACGCTGGGAAGACCGTGGCCCGCGCCAAGGGTGGCGCGACCAACCTCGCGAGGACCGCTGGCAAGACCCGCCTCGCGAGGAAGGCTGGAGGGATCAGCGTCGCGAGAATCGCCCACAGGGGAACGCAGGCCTCCCTCCACTGCCGCTGCAGCAAAGGAGAAATGAGGACCGTCATCAGGATGAGGGGGCTGGGGGCTTCCAGGAACCGCGTGCGATCGCCTGCATCCTGGGCGGAGCCCAAGCCCCAGCCTCTCAGCGCATCTTCAAGCAGTTCGCCCGCAAAGTGAATGCAGTCCTCTCCAAGCTCTAGGCCACGCGCCCTCTCAGGTGGTCGGCGTGCGCCATCACGTTCAGCTCAGCGGATCAACTCAAGTGTGCGGCCACAGCCGGAGTCCTCCTGATGCTTTGTTCCCCAATCATTAGCAACGTGCTAGTAATCAAGACCCTCATCAACGGCGGGGCAGGGCTCAACGTTCTGTCCGTGGAAACATTCAACAATCTTCAAGTGCCTTACAGTCAGCTTCAGCCAACCAAGCTCTTCTCCGGAGTCACTGACGGCTCCACGGTCCCGATCGGGCAGGTCCGCCTTCCTGTCACCTTCGGGGCTCGCGACAACTACCACACCGAGCTCATCGACTTCGACGTCGCCCACATTCGCCTGCCGTACAATGCCATCCTCGGGTACCCGGCGCTGGCCAAGTTCATGGCCGTAACCCACCACGGCTACAACGTCCTCAAGATGCCAGGAAGCGGCGGGGTCATCACGGTGCCTAGCGAAGAGAGAGATGCAGTGTGCTCCCTGGAGCGAGCCTTTCAGGCCGCATCACTAGAAGACCCAGACCGCAGCAGCAGGAGGCCTCCCGAGGCCGCACCCAAGAAGAAGAAGACATCGACCAGCCCGGCTCCTCAGGAGGCAGGCCCCTCAGGGCCCGCACCTGGCCAGGGGGAGCCTCCTTCCATCGCATAGGGAAGCGCGCCCGGTGCCCTCCTCAGGCCGGGCTCGGGGGCTCTCCCCTGGAGGGCCGCCGACCTCGCCAAGGTCACGAGGGAGGCGCTTGGGCACCACGTGGAGGCGTGCTTCGAAGCACGTTTCCCTCAAGAAGGAGCAAGGCAAGGAGGGCCAAACCCTCAGGAGTTCATCAGCAAGGCCATTCAGGAGTTACAGGAGTCAAGGGTCATGAGAGGCAGCCGCCGCCTACCCACTGTGGCCCCCCATCCAGGCGAGGATGGTGGGCTGCGCATCTGCATTGACATACCAGGGCTCAACCGAGCCGCGTCTCAAGAGCGCCTCTGGCCCTCGCGAGTGGGGCGTTGCGAGGGTCCGCCCCACAGCTACGTGCGCGTGCCTTACGGCCTGCCAAACGCGGTTGCTGCGCACCAACGTCTCATGAGAGCCATCCTGGAGTCTCAAGAGGTCAGGCACGCCGCAGCCCTGGCAGAGATGGAGATGGCCCGCGAGGAGCCGCCAGCGCCTCCGGATCCTCCCAAGGCCCCTGGGCCAGGGGGCTCGTGAGGATCGGCTCCCGCAGCCCACCGAGTCTGCTACACCAACACCCCTTCGTCCCCAACATCACCAGGTGACATCTTTAAGTTTTGTTTCCGGCTGGGAGCGCCTCCAGGGCCGCATTATTCCCAGGCCGCGTGGGCCCGTCCCTGCGGCATGTATCCCTTTTATTTCATGTCATTAGCCTATCCTATTGGGGGCGCCCCTCGGGCTGCATCATCCCCAGGCCGCTCGGGCCTGTCCCAGCGGCATGTATCCTTCTTCCGTTTTTCTTAGGACTATGCTTTCGCTCCACCATGCTTGTTATTTGGTGCCTTTTCCTGGGTGACGGAATCTTGCACGTTAAAGGGGGGGTGCCTAAGCATCGCGACTCAGGGCTCCTACTGACTCTCCGGCCCTCACCCTCTGGTCTTGTCCATGGCATCGCGACCTAGCTTGCCAGCGACGGCTGAGACCAGCCCGAGAGCCGGGACCGGAGGACGTAGAGTTTTGTCATCTAACCCAGCTTGCGCGTTAAAGGGGGGGTTCCCGAGCATCGCGACTCAGGGCTCCTACCGGCTCTCTGGTGCTCACCCTCTGGTCTTGTCCATGGCATCGCGACCTGGCTTGCCAGCGATGGCTGAGACCAGCCCGAGAGCCGGGACCCGAGGACGTAGAGTTGCTACATCTAACCCAGCTTGCACGTTAAAGGGGGGTTTGCCTGAGCATCGCGACTCAGGGCTCCTACCGGTTCTCCGGCCCTCACCCTCTGGTCTTGTCCATGGCATCGCGACCTGGCTTGCCAGCGACGGCTGAGACCAGCCCGAGAACCGGGACCCAAAGACGTAGAGCACCGGCGTCCGGCCAAATTTGCAGGAACACACTAGAAGATAAGGCCCAGAGCCAGGCGCAACCCGCCTTGAGGTAGGGCCCCGTGCGTCCCGCGCTGGCTCACGGGTGCCCAGATACACCTCGTCCAGCACTACCGTGCCAGCCACGTGTCAGCGTGGGGCTGTATACGCCCCGGGGGCTCCTCCCGGAGGGGAGCCCCCTCCCACGTACCAGTGGAAGCACCATGCTCCATGCTGGCTAACGACACTGCCGAGGAGCGGCTATGCCCGTACGCATACGGAAGCGCTATGCTCTGCGCTGGTGATAAACAACTGAGGGTGGCCTCCGGGCCGCATCAACCTTAGGGAGCCCAGAGCTCAGTGTCTGGCCTTGTCGCAACGCCTCCCCTCGGGAGTGCCGTGCGAAGGGGCTGGGCACGGGGGCTGCGCCTGGGTCCCGCCCAAAAGCACCCCGCCTGGTCAGGCCTCTTCGGGCCTGGTTCGTCGCACGCCCCTCCCTGAGCGGAGCCAAGGTACGAAGGCCGATTGAGCATCAAGGGGGACTCCTGAGCATCGCGACTCAGGAGCCTAACTGGTCACATAGCCCCTCACCCCTTAGTTCCGAAAGGCTAACGGCGGTTGGGGTATGCGCGGGACCGGGCTCTGCAGACGTAGAACGGCAAATCCACCCACATCTCGCCTCCCTGCTTGCAGTTCGAGCGCCAAGGGGGACTCCTGAGCATCGTGACTCAGGAGCCTAACTTGTCACGTAGCCCCTCACTCCTTGGTCCCGTCCTGGTTTCCGGTCGGGGCCAACGGCGGCTGAGGTATGCGTGGAGCCGGGCCCTGCCGGTGTAGAACATAAGCAAGCAGGAAGGAATAATGCAAATTTCAGGGAATTCAAAAGCAAATATTACAGTTCATGCTGTTATCACAGCATCAAACATAAGTTTTAACGCCTCTCCGAGGCATGGTACATGCGTAGGAATTAAAAACAGGACGGGACCCACAACAAAGTCACTTGCCGGCGGGGGAGCCACGTGGAGCAGGTTCGCCTTGTGGAGCAGCAGGGCCAACAACGCTCCACTTCGGCCTGGTACTGAAGGCCCGGAACTTCCCCAGCAGAGCCTCCGCACGACCATTCACGGCCTCAGCAGCGGCGGCGGCATGCTCGCCGCTCACCGGCTCTAGCAGGCTGTCGAGGTCGATGTTGGGGTCGCGAAGATAGATGTGGGTGAAGACCCGCGTTAGCGCTGCAAAAGACAAGACGCGTGCCTCGGCCTCAGCCGTACGGACAAGGCCAAGGGTGACGTCATTGAGGGCGCGAACCAGGAAAGGAAGCAGCTTGGCGGGGCCATCCTCCTCGCCGGCCAGTGGGCTCTCAAGACCGCTCTCGTAAAGCGTCTTCAGTGAAATGCGAGCCTTCTCTTCCATATCCGCGAAGGCCACGCGATCCTCGGCGAGAACCTGGGCCTTGCCGTCCAGCTCAACCTTCCTCGCCTCCCGCTCTTGCTCATCACGCCTAGGCGGCCTCGACGCCTCTTGAGCTTGGCCTCCATGTCCTTGACGGCCGCCTCGCGAACCTTCATGCTTTCCTCCTGCTCTTGGCGGAGGCGGGCCTCCTCGGCAAGCTGGTTCTGCAGGCCCTTCAGCTCGCTCTCCAACGTCTCACATCGACCTTGGATGCTAGCTCCCTCCCCCAGGGCAGCATCGCGGGCAACCTTCGCCTCGCAGACAGCCTGCTTCTCCTCATCGCAAGCCGTCGAGGCCTGGACCAGCGCCGCCCGTATCGAAGCATCGGAGTGAATCCAGCCAGAAGCCAGCTCCAAGCGCCCAGCCATCAGGCGGGGGTCGGTGCCCAGAAGATCCTGCCGCAGGCGGTCCAGTCCGGCAACGGCACGATCTAGAACAGTATTCGGAGAAGCAGCAGTCGGTGGAGTAGGAGGAGAAGACGGCTGTGTGACCACTGCGCCCTGAGGCGGAACCAGCGGCGCCACGGCGACAGTGGAGGCAACGCCAAGCAAGGGCACCTCGGGAGTCGCCTGGGTCAAGGGGGCCGAGCTCGCCCCAGCGGGCTCAGCCTGGCCTCGCGAGGATGCCCGGGCAGGAGAGGCCTGTGCGTCACGATCACCTTCTTTCTCGGGCAGAGGCACTGCCACGGATGGGACCTCAGGAGCCCCCTTCAGCTTCTTCGCCGCGGGCGCCAGCCTGGCCGAAGGACATGGACATCAGATCTCGTCGACAGAGCAATAATCAAGACGGGAGGCAGGCACTTACAGGTCGTCGCTGGTGGACTCGAGCAGCCTCCGGCCGAACATAAAGCCCGTGAGCCGGCTGCAAGGGTCAGCTTCAAGGGGCTCGGGAGCAGGAGGCGTGTCTGTGGATCGCCCCGGGGCCGGGGCAGACCCGCGGGGGACCGGCCCAGTCCGGTCCTTCTTCGGGATCGGGGGCAGGCTCCCACCTCCCTGCTCATCCTCATCCTCGTTGTCGTCACTTTGGGGGAGGCGGAGAGTGCGGGACCTGCGTCGAAGGAGAGGAGCTCTTGACTCCGCCCCCGAATCAACCCCCTCTTCCGGCTCCCCTTCCTCCACCTCTTCGCTGGAGTCGTCAGAGGACACGTCCACCAGGTCCTCTGGAGCCTCCACGGGCACGGGCCTGTCCCCGTTGAAGGCAGGCATGGACCCCACTACCTGCTGCCAATCCTCGCGAAGGAACGGGGGCGTGGGAGCGCCCTCCAGCCTCGCCACGTCGCCCCCAACCAAGGACTGGAGGACCGCCGCCAGATCCTCGTCGGCCAGGACCACGGGGCTCGAGTGAGGCCTCCACATCGGAAGCGAGTACTGACGAAGCGGAGCCAGTTGATGCTCCAGGAACTCCCGCAGCAGCGACGCGCCGGTCAGCTTCGCCACCACCATGCTGGCCGGTCGCAGATCTGCTTCCATCTTCTCCAGCACCAGCTTCGCGCAGGGATCCAGAACCTCCACTCGGGACCAGTCGTCGGAGCTCGCGGGGTGCTCCGTGCGCAGGATCAGCCGAGGATGGATGCGCCCAGTATCCACCAAGACCCACTTGCTCCTGAAGCCCTCAATCCTCTTCCCAGGGTTTGAAATGGCGATGGCTCCGCCGTATGCGACGAAGCTCGCGCACGCGGAGGCGGAACCACGGGAGGTTCGGAGGGAGAAATAGTGGCACAGCAAGGCCACCGAGGGCTTCACCCCTACATGGGCCTCACAGTAGTAGGCGAAGATCGCCAGAAGAAGGACGGAGTTGGGATGGAGGTGCAGAGCTTGAATGTTGTAGTGACGGAGGACAGAGAAGAAGAACTCGGAAAAGGGAGGCACCAGACCAGCAATGATGGCGCTCATGAAGAGCGGGTAGAAGGTGCTCCCCCGACCCTCAGAGATGGAAGAGCCGGCCTTGAATGCCTTCGTTCCGTCGACGCCCTGCGCCTCCGCCATCCGGCGCACCAGGGCAAGGCTCGCCCCTGACACATTTGGCGGGTCCAAGGCAGGCGAGTACCAAGCTCCGGCCGGGGCTTGGCGAGGCGCCATGACTGGCTAAGGCATGCAGGCGGAGTAGATCTGAAGATTTTGGGAGCGGAGAGGAGAGGCGCAAGAAAGGGGATCTGAGCAGCAACTGGAGAAAGTAAAGGAGGCAAGGAAGATCCCGCTCTTTTATCAACTCGCGCGGTTGCAGTGCCGCCCACGTCCAATCAACCGCCACGTGGCGCCCTAGGCTGCAGGCTGTTAGGGCCCGCGACGCTTCGCAATTGCCCTTTCGCCTCTCTGCTCAGCCAAGTTCGGGCGCGCCGTGGGCCCGGGGGCTACTGTCGGCGTTCTGGGAACGGGGGTCCCCAGACTTGCCTGCCTGCGGCCTGCGGCGTGGCTCGAGGGAGGCCCAGCACAGCCCATCTTCATCAACGCAAGCTCAAGACCCTCGCAAGGGGCCAAGCCTCGCGGGGCGGACGACAAGGAGCTTCCTCAGGCACGGCCTCGTCAAGCTGGCTCATGAGGAGGCGGAGAGTTCAAGGCAGGGCACCTCGCGAGGTGCCCATGACGCAAGCCATGACGACCAAGGGCGCCAGTCCGGTGCCAGCCCATGTAGTGTCCTCCTTTCCTCTTTGGTGCTAGGGGAGCAAGTGCAAGCGAGAGTATCAAGCAAAGGCGTCCATTTTAGTGCAACAAGACCAAGACCAGCCCAACGGCCAGAAGGAAGTCATTGTGGAGCCCAAGCCGGCGTCATCACCAGAGTCTTTGCCAGGCGAGGACCAACTTTAGTCAGGACAAGTGTACCCGCTATTCCCCTTCAAAATGGCCAATTGTTGGCATCCTTCCTGCTCAATATTTGCGAAGAGGCCCAGGGCCTTCGCCTATAAATAGGACTAGCCACCCCAGGGCAGAGGCAGCCTGATCCTCATCAAGAAACCTGTAGCTAGAGCGACTGAACCCCTCCTAGCAGTTCATCGCACCCACCAAGAACAGACCCTCGCGAGGCTGTTCTTCCTTGTATTGTTCCTCATCAGCCCAAGAGGCAATCCACCACACCACACACTTGGGTACGGTATTACACCACAATGGTGGCCTGAACCAGTATAAATCTTGTGTATCTTGTGCTGTTCTGTCGAGTAGTTTAGGTCCCAGCGATTCGGCGAGGTGCGAGACGGTAGAGGGCTGAATCTCCGCGTGCACCCCAGTGTTCGAACCTCAAGGGTCTGCCGGAACCCGAAATCTGACAGATTACTACAACAATAGTTGCAGGTATAGGTAATGCGATGATCATGACGCGAGAGCGATGCTTGCTTGTTTTGAGTTCTTACTCTGCTTCGATGTTCAGGGGATAGGTTCCTGGTCGGCAGCCTGGGCTAGCAGGGTGGATGTCATTTGAGTTTCATCCGTAGTCGGATGTTGCTCTTATGTATGATGTTGTTGTATTCGTGTGGCATTGTATGCCTCTTGTATGTATCCCCAACTATTATGTAATGGTACGATGTAATGATATCCACCTTGCAAAAGCGTCTCCAATATGCGCTTCTATCCTTGGTCAGACCTTCGAGTTCCTTTAAGATAGGGTCGCCTATTGGGCATGACATTGATAACCCCTCAAAGAGTTTTGCCAACTCTGACATTTGTAAATGTTTCCGTTCAAAATAGACAATGATGGTTTGATAAGAGTAAATATCATGTAATCATTACTATCCATCAGATTGATGGAGACAACATGAGGTGATGGTTGGGAACTTGGAAGTGCATTCAGGTCACATTCTAGAACAAAACTGCACGACTTCTTATAAAAACGACAAGTACATAGTAATAATAATCGTGCAACACTCTAATAATAAAAAGTGTTCGACATTGTATGCTAGAACAAAAATGTTACAAATACATAGTAATAATAATTGTTCGGCACTGTATGCACGTGATCGCAGAACGAATGGTTTCCTATGGAAAGAAATGGAGAAGTTACATTGATTAGACTGTGTCTAAAAATATGATGTTCCTCATATACTGCATCAACTTCTTATGAAAATGACATGTTTAAATCTGTGGGAGAGGGTGAGGCACATGCATACCTTGTCGCCTTGCCCATGCGCAATTCACATCCATCCACTACAGCAGGTTCTTGATCTAGAGGGCCCTGACCTGCAACAAACAGACCCCTGCACCGCGGCCTTCATACTATAAATCCTGGGAAACGGCGGCAGCTGGCCCGACATCTGCAGAGTGGGCAGCAATCGCTGCCGCGGTAGCGACAGATGGTGCCCCAAAGCAGTGGTGTGGGACGATGGTGAGATGAGGGGGAGGGGCAGATGGGGGAAGAAATGGGTCGTGATCTGGGTAGAAAGAGAGGAGATCAAAAATCGGCTGGTTTTTTCATCTGTGTGGGTAGAAGACCATGGTGATAGAAGAAAGGAATTGATTGAAAGAAGGAAGAAGACCGTTTGATTAAAAGAAGGAAGGCTATTGATCACCGTCATGAATGAATTGATTGCCATGCATGAATTGATTGCGTTTGGTTACCTTACGTGAATTATTTGTTTACCGAAGATAGAGTCGGTTTGTCCAGCCAGATGAAGATAAAACCGGTGGAGGGAGAAAATAAAACCACTGGAGGGGAGAGGAGGTCGTATGACAGAGTTGGACGAATAGTAGAGAACCCAAGAGGGGAAACAGAACACTCTGTTTATTTTAGGTAGTAGAGATACTGTTGGCTAAAATCGTGGTTGCACTATTGCGGGCCGGGCCGGGCCGCATTTGATCGAGCTGCGAGCATCCGGCCGCTCGTTTCAACAAAAAATTGAGTGTGCACTTTTAAGATTTTAGGAAACATTTATCATGCTATATCCCAATACACCCTATATTTAGCTGCAAATGATCACGAAGCACGCCAACAGGCGTTCCGTTTCCCCTGAATTTGCATGCATACCTTCATACGGGCACGGTTGTTGTGCTTCACCATATCTGTACTGAGAAGTCTGACCCACCCTGGACCACACAAACCTCTCCAGAGACTGCGTACACCCGGTGCACAGGGTTCACAGTGAACTTGAAAACCTATAGTAGGAACGTTATTGTCATGTGGGATGCCTCCTGGCCGCCTGATGAGGAGCTGGGGGCAGGAGAATGGACGGGCCTATGGGGGCATGGTGGACCGTCCCCTTCTATATCAAGCATAGACCCCTTGACCCGTCTCTTATACAAGCATTTCTCCCGCAGAAGAGCGAGAGACTACTCCCTTTTCTTCTAGCTTTGCTTGCCCCATATCTACCGCAATCCTTCTTACTACCATTACTCCAATCTGACCTTGGAGGCCGCGCTGATGGTTGAAGGGAGTGCCTGTTTCGACTGGGACGTGGCGGCCGCGAGCTACGGCCATGGAGGTGTTGCACAACACTTCGTCCATAATGATGGTGGTGCTCTAGCCAGGGGGTCGTCGTCCCGGGAGCCGGATCAAGGGCTTTTGGTGGCATCAACGAGATGGATCCCACCATCCTCCCCAGCTACGGTAGTAGCAACGCCCCTACGGCAATCACGGCGCCTGCTCGGGAGCCGCCGCGTGCCAGATCTAGCGGCCGGAGACTCACACGGTTCAAAAGGTCCTGGACCATGGAGGAAGACACGTACGTAGAAAATCCAACCCTAAATTGCAAACCTTTTTCTTTGTCCTTCATCAGTTGCAGCTTCGTCAGTTTTGTTCGTGATTTGGTTGGAGGCTGCTCAGGGCGAAGTTGCAGGAATTTCGCAAAGGGAAGTGGACGAAGGTCGCGTTGTACCTCCCTGGCCGGAGCGGGAAGCAGTGCCGGGAGAGATGGGTCAACCAACTTGACCCCAACATTGAGGTGATCTCGCCAGATTTAAATTTATTATCTCCCTAGTCCCTACTAGTTGCTTGATTCTGTGGAATTTTGATGATTTATGCTTGAGTGTGCTTACGGAAAGAAATTCTTCATTGCGTTAATCTAGTTCATCATCATTCAGAAGTGGGTATTAACTCCCGGATAAATAGTAAGTAGTCTTGCATGTCTTTAGTCTAATCAGTAAATGTGGTAATTAATTACTTCATTTAGGGCACTAAATGATCACCCAAGTAATTTTCTGAACAAAAAATTACAGGGAAGTAATTTTCTAAAATTAATAGGGATTGATGTTCCTACCCACACGTTAGCATTTGAAATGTGTACAAGGCTTCTATGTTCAATCCGTAAATAATAATAAAAAATCTCACTTGCACAAATATGAAAATTTACTACTCCCTCCATTCACAAAGATAAGATGTTTTGGATATTTCAATATGAACTACATGGACTGAAATAAGTGAACAAACATGCCAAAACAAATCTATATAACTACAATTCGGAAAAGAAGTTAGAACATCTTATATTTGTGAACGGAGGGAGTAATTGACATGGTGTCTCATTTCTTTAAACTAGATAATTGCTCGTGTGTTGCAACGGGAGTATAAACATTCTCGTAGATTTGCCCGTGATCGCACATCTATTATTATATTGGTCTACTATAATCTAGCAAGACTTTGTATACAATTGTCACAATTTACCTGCCATCTTATTGTTAAGCACTTATTTGGTAAGAATTTATTGACTTATCAAAGAAAATATTATTTGTGTGAAAGATCGGATATGGGAGTCAAAATGTCATCTTATTGTTAAGCACTTATTTGGTAAAAAATTATTGACTAGCAAAAAAATATTATTTTCTGAGAGAAAAATTAGAGATGGGAGAAAAAAATCAAACAAGAGAACGGAACGGGAAACCATATATATAGAGAGGTTGGATGAAGGAGAGGTTGAAATGGGAACCTTAGGTTCTTTTTAAGTACTAGAGAAGAGATTCTTGGCAACTAAGTGATCACCCAATTAAAAAATTGTCTTGATTATTTGTCTCATTGCTTCTACCTATTTTTGAGTAGCCACAATTTGATTTCCCTAAAGTAAGAGTCGATGTTCCAGCCCACAAATTAGCATTTCAGACGTGGCACTTTCATTAGTTGAATCTTATGATTATACGTCCAAAAATTTTGCACCTATAATTTGGTCACCATTCGGAAGTGGGTATTAACTCCCGAAAAAATAGTTAATAGTATTGCATGTCTTTAGTCTACTCAGCAAATGTTGCAATTACTTTCTTCATTTAGGACACCAATTGACCACAGAAGTAATTTCGGGAAATTCGTAAGGACAGATGTTCCTGCCCACACATTAGCATTTGAAATGTGCACCGGAATTCTGTGTTTGGTCCACAAATAAAAAAACCGTACTTGCACTTACAAATATCCAAATGTGCTAATTGACATGGTGTGTCCTAATTTTTAAATTCTTCTCCACTAAGTGATCGCCCAAGCGTTATCGAATTTGGACAGCAATAGCCAGTGACCGTTCACTATCCAGGATGGCATTTGCAAATAGCACGGCTGGCAATTTTAGTGCTGGGGGTGGTATTTTTGACAACAACAAAAAGCATGGCATTTTGTTTATTTAGTGCATTTTTCATCAAAAAAACTGCCACCATCAGATCTTGATCCTGTGGTCTGTGGGTCATTTCCTGGGATTTCGTCCCCAGGAACGTTCTTGAGATAGAGATAACATTACCAATTTTTTGTCTTGGTTATTTGTCAAAGCTGCTACATATTTGCGACATGCCTCAATTTGGTAATTCCTAAAGTAAGAGTCGTTCCAGCACACAAATTGCATTTGAGATGTGGTACTTTTATTAGTCCAATCATATAGACAAAACAAGTCACATGCTAATAGTCAGATACACATGTTCCAAAAATTTGATGGTGTTTATTTGTGAAATTGTTGCTTTTTGTATATTATGATTTTCCTGGATTTAGTGAATATGAGTAGGTGTTCCTGCTCCCGGGTTAGCATTTGAGATATGTGTGGTCTGTGACAAAATCGAGCTCTCCTCCACTCCCTCCAGACTGGACTGACTGCGCAAGGCAGACCCTACTTCGGTATGCAGGTATGGCCTGCTTCATCGATGGAGATGTGCACGCCACGAGGCCATGCACCAAGCCCCCTTACCCACTGTCATGAGCCCTATGATGAGTTGTGCACAACATCAACCCATGCACCGAGACCGCCTTGTTCCCCTTTGGGCCTAATGAAGAACCACATGCCCATCGTCATGCCTCGCTTCCTAGCATTCCCAGTGCTCTTGAACAACAACCCAATGACGATGGAGATGGATGCTTTGCATGCTAGTTGCGCTCCAGACAGGGCCCTCCCCTGACGCACCAATTTTTGTGCCGGTGTTGCCTGCCATTCTCCCCTCCTAGCTCCACACCGCCCTGGTCATCCACAACAAGGAGGAAGACGCTCGCGAAGGTCACCGATTTAGAAAAGTCAGCATAGCCCATGCATGTGTGCCAAGAACAAGGTCATTCCCATCACCCAGCTCCTGCAGAGGCTTCTCTGCCAACGGATGGGAGTCATTGGTGAGGTTGAACAGGTCAATAAGGAAGATGTTGACTGTTTCGTGGCTCTGTTCTAGGAGAGGCTGCCAGCCATAGCATCATGCTCCGGACGCTTTTCAAACTTGACTACGATTTGACGACAGTTCAACTTTTTGGATGTGCTAGTGGGGGTATGATTTCAATATGGTATCCAAGACAAGAGGTCTCAAGTTCAAGACCTTACCAACACATTATTAAAAAAGATTCTACGGCCTACATCAATCCCACTCCTCAGGACTAAAATAGCCTAGATGTGAGGGGAAGTGTTGAAACATATTGCATGTTTCTCTTAATCTGTTCAATTTTTTTGGATGAACTGTCTGGAGCATGAATACAGTATGGAGGATGCTTTGATGGAGCATGATAGCGATGGTGGCCATGCGATGCCATGGCCAGTGAGCGAGTACGTCACGGGGACAACCTGATCCCTTGGTTCACCTAATGATGTATTCATGATCCATCACCGACTCACTCCCATGTTTGAGATGATATATAAGATTTTTCCTCCTCCACCCATTGATCCTCAGGTGAAAGTAACGAGTTTTAGCATCTCCCTATTTAAAATTTGCGATCCTCGAGATTTGTCGCTTGGTTCACATGACTTGATCCCCTTGTTCACCGAATGACTATTTTGGGCTTATTAGCCTTATGCATGTCGTGGCCAAGCTTATTGACAAAACTATTTCCATGAGGTTGGCTCTTGAAATGAATGATACAGTTTACATTGCACAAAGTTCTTTCATTAAGAGGATAAGCACCCACGATAACTTCATTTATGTGCCCAATGTGGCTAGAAGATTATACCACATCAAGACACATATGCTCCTCTTCAAGCTCAACATAAAGAAGGCCTTGGATTCTTTTAGGTGGGGCTATTTTACAGCAATGTAATTTAGTTACCACGGCTTCCAAGGCCACATCTGGGGATGGAACTCGACCCTCCCCTCCTCGACTTCTTCTTGAGTTTTTCTCAATGGGATTGCTGAGGACCCGATCCAGCATGGTCATGGGCATTTTCAAAGGTCCAAGCTCACCATTGACCCGCTGCACCATATATTTAGCAAGTATATGACCTAAGGAAAACTTCATCCTCTTGGTGGGTGTCGCACGAGCATTCATGGTTCCCTTTACCTCGATGATGTGGTTGTTTTATGTGCCCCTATCAAGCAAGAAGTCCAATTCCTCGCCACCAAGTTTGCCTCCTTTGGGTATACTACTAGCCTTGTTACAAATTGCAGAAAGAGCCTTGTTTCACCTATATTGTGCAATAACAACAACCTTGATGACATACTCTAGTCCTTCCTGACATGTTTCTTATCCTTCCCCATATGTTACCTTGCATTATCCCTCATGGTCAAATATTAAGGCTGGTCCACTTGCAACACTTTGAAGATTAAGCCACTGCGAAATTAGCACCTTGGAGAGGGAATCATGTTGATACCCCGGGCCGCATGATCTTGGTCAAGGCGGTGCTCACACGGCTGTGGCCATACACCATCTTACACTGTTTGACCTCCTCGTGGAGGTTTTTAAGAAGATTGATAGCTTGAGGTTTGTCTATCTTTGGGCGAGGACAGACAAAGTGACCGGAGGCAAGTGCAAAATTAACTTGGAGCAAGTTTGCAGTGGAGGAGTTTGCTGGTCGGAAATTCTTTATCCTGGAAGTTTGCCATTGTGCTTCACTTACTATGGTTACAGATTGACTAGGATGAACCGCAAGCGGTGTGGTGCGGTATGTGGATGTCATGCAACAATGATGAAGTAATCTATTAGTGGCGGCCACTTACGTATGATTGCTAATGGAACTAAAGCCAAATTTTGAGAGTCGTCGTGGTTGGAGGGACTGATGCATAAATATATCGCACCATTTAAAAAAATCCTGCAAGAAAGGCGGCATTGTGGACATGGTTTTAAGAGATAAGTTTTGGGTTCTACAGACTGGTAGTCAAGGAGGCCTCACACTAGAGCACATCCAATAATTCATCATTCTGTAAGAAAAACTTGCCAATGCATGTTGTCATCCAACCAGACATCCAGATACAATCATGAGAAAGCTGACCAATGACGGGAGTTATACTGCCTCATCGGCTTACAAAGGCTCAGTTCGTCGGCCTCATCTGATCCAACTTGCATGCCACGGCTTAGAAGGTTTGGGCATCCTAAACTGTAAGTTCTTTGCTTGGTTAGCCATGAAAATATGATTTGAATGACAATTGTTGCAATGTTGTGAGTGACCAAATTGCAACCGGTGCCCTCTTTGCAACCAAGTGCAAGAATTAGTGGCTCACCTCATCATCAAGTGTCGGTTCTTGCCTCAAGTTTGGAACGACGTGATCTATTATCTTGTTCTTCATGCTAGTATGATGCTTTCTCCTTGTTTTGATACGGCAAAGTCTTGGTTGAAAGAAGTCCTCAAAAATTGGCAATCGAGGAAATCTCTACATTCTTTGCTCCTTCTTGTTGGAAGGGGGATTTCTAAGGAAAGGAATCTATGTGTCTTTCGAAATAAAGTGAGGCCGGTGGCAGCCATTGTTCGCCTCATCCAAGATGAGGGGTCTATTTTGGGCTACCGTGGGGGCCAAGCATTTGAGTAATGTAATGTAGGAGAGTAATTTGGTGTCTTTGTGGTTGTTATTTTACAAACTTCTCATTAATCAATAAAAAAGGTAAATGTTTTCCTTGTTCCAACAAAAAGAGCACTTGAATTTTTTTCTGAAAGTTTTTAAATCTCGGGAACCTCAAATTACACAATATTGATTCCCAAAATTTTAGCAAACGCAAAATATCTGTATTTTTTAATAAGATATCTACAAAATAAATAAGCCATGTCACTTTTTTGTATGGGTCAATCCTCTCCAAATAATTATCCACATACTAACTTTTTTTCTTTCATTTTTTCTATCAGGCTCATTCCACCGTTTCATCAATTTATATGTGGCATAGATCAATTTTGTGAGAGTATCAGGCTTAGTTGGAAATTTTCTCACTAGTAGATTCCTGAGATACTTTGAGATTCCTTAGATAATTTGAGATTCTAGCTATGTTTTCTGATCTTGGCGAATTTTATCTTGTTTCAGAGTGTTGCATTAGTTTTTTTTTGTTTCAGAAAAATCTGACCTGAAACAAGTGCATTCTTATTTGTTGGTACAAGAAAAAACATTATGATGGATTTTGAAACAAGATAAATGTTTTAATAAAATTTTGGTACTCTTAAACAACACAAATTTTGCAAACAACCATTAAAGGTAAGATAAATCTCAAAGCAATGATGAATGGTGGGTGCATGCACGACATATCCATGCATGGTAGAAAAATGACTCTCGGTTGACTTCTAAAAAATAATGCTTCCGTGCACATGAGTGTTGTGTTGTGTAAAAAAGGTAAAGGTAGTAGATATTACTTTCGTTGGGTTGTGGTGTGTTCAATTGTACTTCAATGGAATGTTATGCCATAATTAACCAACTCACAAATACTTCCCTTGCAGAGGAAAATATGGACCGACGCGGAAGACATCAAGCTGATCGAGCTGCATCAGACCTGGGGGAACCGCTGGTCGGTGATCGCCCGGCTACTCTCCGGTCGGTCGGACAACGGCGTCAAGAACCACTGGAATGCCACCAAGCGCAGTCTGAACACGAAGCGCCGGCTCAAGAAGAGGAACAACAAGCAGTCACCCCCTGGCCAGCTCTCCCTTCTTGCGGAGTACATCCGCAGCATGGAACCGCACACCGGATCACCCGCGGAGACACCTCTGGTGTCCCCCACCATTGTATCATGACCAAGAGCACGATGGGCAGATGGGGATGGCCGGTACAGATGCTCCCGTCGTCATCGCCCCTATCGCGCAGGCGCACCCGACCTACCCCAATCCGGCCGTGACTAGTATGCACTACCACCGAAACCTGGCCAACATGCAGTACTGGGCGCCGGATTTGAATGTCACCGATGGGCCAAATGAGGGGTACCCGTACTACATCCCTCCCAATATGCACCTCAATAGCTGCCTGCCATATGGTTTGTCACCAACACAAATGGTTAGTGAGCAAGACATCTAGCAGGCGGCCAATGCGAGCATGAACATGTCCGCATTCACCGGACAACATTCCCTCCCGGCGAGCAACCTAAAGGAGGTGCAGGGATGGACCGTGAGTGCTCCGCCAACAACCAACTGGGCAACATGGGTGGTGGAGCCGGCGGCTGGTCCTACTACTACGACATAGACGCCGCTGGTCCGAGCGGCCCTACTGGAGGTAGTGCCAGCGTTAGCGACCCTGATGACATCGATGTGGTGCAGATGGCCTCGAGGGTGTTTGCCGAACAGTACTAGGAGGTGGTCACCCTTTGACAGACTAGATTCAAGTGAGACATATATGTCCCTGGAGGATTTCATGTCTAAAGGGAACAATGAGATTGTCTGTGTGTTGTGCTTATGTACTTCACTTGATTTGAGTATTTTGTAGAAGTACTTTATGTGGTCCATTTGGGGAAGTACATTAATTTCTTTGCATTTCCTAATCCTGGGGAAATTGTTTCAGTAGATTTCAGTAGAGAAGAGGTAGAAAAACGAGGCAATGTCAAAGGTGAAACTGCCGACCGCAGCATCTCTAATGTGCCCGAGACGAAAACGACGCTGCTGGCCTCGGCATCTCCATCGAGAACTAACATAGGGTTGATAGGTTTAGATTGAGAGGTGTGTGGTTGTCGATGACAAAATATGTGATACGATGGGTGGGGATTAGAAGGAAGGCATGAGCAGCAGCAGATCAGACAAGAAAGGGTAGTGAGGCAACGTGCGACAACATTGTCAGTAAGGGTGGAGGCGGCAGTGCTGCCGATGATACGAATGGGTCAGTTAGAAGAGGGAATCACTAGTGGAGGAAGAACAGTGGCTAGCAAATAAACTAAAACAAAAAAAGTAAAGGTTAATAGATGTTCCTTACTTTGTTGTACTAGTTGAGACTCACTTGAAGTTCAGATGATAGAGTTGAACAAGTCCAGTTGAAAAAAAAATGTAGTTATGTCCCAAACATTACAATTCATATAGTGTAGCTGAAATAAACGATGCAGTTCAAAAAGTGCAATTAAAATACACGATGCAGTTGAAACATTGTTGTTGAACAAGAGATATATGTAGTTGAAACACATGAAAAATACAGCTGAAACACATGATGAAGTTGTCAAAATGTTGTTGAATCAACTACATAAAGTGTATACTAGTTTCTTACCAACTAAACATTTATGAGTTAGCATTTCACTTGTGCATCTACTTACGCCTGCCTATTTTAAAAATTTGGTGATGCCATATCATTATTATTTTTCACTTTTTTTGCACAGAACGACATCTTGTCGACAATATCCTTTATCTCTTCCACTGTTTCCCTTCCTCTTCATTTTTTCTAGTTTCACTCACTCAAGGGATCGATATGCATTGATGGATTTTGATGTTCTCTTCATCTTCTCCAAACTTGAGTGCTCGACAGAGCCATGCATCATAACTTATGCTCTCTCTTTCATGCAAGGAGATACTCCATCCCTATCACCTCTCTCCACAATATAGATTTGTATTTGTGGCACTTCTCGTGCCTCTCATATCTTTTTTACGAAAAGTGCCTCGATTGTCTTACGCTTACATAATCACTCTACCGAAGTTCACCATGAGGCCGATATAGCATCATAAATCTAGTGACAAACAATGTCAATGTTGGATTTGAGGTGTGCCAAACAACAATGATGTTTGCACTTTGCAAGGTTTCGCTCAGAATGGTATGTGCAAACATGGTCATGGTGTAGCTCTACCATGGTTGAGAGGTGTCTTCAAATATATGTTCTCTTTTGATGTGTGTTTGCAACTAAAATGTGGTATAAGGAGGTCCAAGCTCTACTCCCAATTGGCCAAAGTTCATTTATGAAATCCTAACACTTGGTTTTTATGAAATCATTTGACTAACCATGTGAGAAAACAAAAGATAGAAATTTCTATAGCTAGACACCGGGTCCTCCCCATCTCCTTGCTAATGTGTGAATAATGGATCTAGGCAAGACCCATGTTACTGGCCAGAACCAAAAACAAGATCTGAAGAACCTCCAAAAATCTATACTCAAGTTTGTTAGACCCTCGAGCCTAAAAATTAGAAGTCAAGCCAACCACCCGAACGTGTAGCCCATTCCATGGAAATACATCCTGGGTTGATGGAAACTGATCATGAGGAACAAACGTTTCTGAAAGTCAAAAGGAAATCAACGCCCAAAAATGTAAGTGATATTGATCCAAAATCCAAATTTAGGCTAGCCACATCAGTAGTGCAGAGACATCCTGTGCAAATGGTTTTTACCCCTTTCAGTAACATAGTTTCCAACCATCACCTTACTAGTGTGGGCGATAGGGGGGGTCCATCCCACGTGACTCAGATTAATCGTATGTGATAGGGGGGAAGCATGCATACGTTTGGTGAACAAAATGTGTGTGATGCCCGAACCTATCCCACACGCGAATTGTCTGACAAGCATTTGTGATATATCAAATTCCTCAAATGCTCCATCCGTCACACTCGTGTGGAATGGGATAATTATCACACGCGCTATTCTATGATGCAATGTTTATGATGCGGATGACATCATAAATAGTTCGTGATTGTAAAGCGTGTATGGTAGGGATATTCTACAATATCTAGATAGAAGCCCCCCACTACATGATTTCTCTTGACATGCAAGCTATCCACCTTAGTGGTCCCAGAAAATAAGCAACTCTTCCATGTATAATGCCACGTCATGCATTCCATTACCAACAAGAGCTGAAGGGACAGAAATATAATTCCAACAGAACAGACCAAACAGAAAGTCTGGATATAGAACAACCTCTTTCCGCCAAAAAGAAACGCTTGAGCCCTCTTGCAAGTCAACCCATCCATCCTACTTCCTTACATATTTATTTTCCCCACGTCCTCATGGCTAGGTTCCTTGTCTACGTGTGAGCGCTCATCCGGAACCACCGTCGGTGCAAATCAGCTTCATAGCTTTCAAAGGATTCTCTCTATCTATTCCCCTTGCCGACGTTATCCTGTGATGTCTACTACACAACTTATTCTAGCAGACTCATGTTGGGCCTCCAAATGGAGAGTTTTGTAGGACAAAAGGAAATTTTCCTCAAGTGGATGACCTAAGGTTTATCAATCCGTGGAAGGCATGGGATGAAGATGGTCTCTCTCAAACAACCCTGGAGTCAAATACAAGAAATCTCTTGTGTCCCCAACACACCAAATACAATGGTAAATTCTATAGGTGCACTAGTTCGGCGAATAGATGGTGATACAAGTAATGTATGGATAGTACATATAGGTTTTTGTAATCTAAAAATATAAAAATAGTAAGGTAGCAAGTGATAAAACGGAGCACAAATGGTATTGCAATGCTTGAAAACAAGGCCTAGGGTTCATACTTTCACTAGTGCAATCTCTCAACGGTACTGACATAATTGAATCATATAAAATTCCCTCAACATTCAACAAAGAATCACTCCAAAGATTCTATCATAGAATGTAGGATGAGAACGTGTATCAACCCCTATGCATAGATTACCCCAATGTCACCACGGGAATCCGCAAGTTGAATACCAAAACATACATCAAGTAACTCAATAGAACACCCCATTGTCAGCACGGGTATCCACATGCAAGACATATATCAAGTGATCTCAAATCCAACATAGTGAAATGATACGTCTCCAACGTATCTATAATTTTTGATTGTTCCATGCTGTTATATTAACATTCTTGGATGTTTTATAATCATTTCATAGTCATTTTATATCATTTTTTGGTACTAACCTATTGACATAGTGCCAAGTGCCAGTTGCTATTTTCTGCATGTTTTTTACATCGCAGGAAATCAATACCAAACGGAGTCCAAACACAGCGAAACTTTTTGTGGTTTTTTTGGACCAGAAGACATCCAGTGGGATGGAGAAGCGCATGGGGGGTGCTCTGAGGGGAGCACAATCCACAAGGGCGCGCCAGGAGGCCTAGGCGCGCCCTGGTTGGTTGTGCCCACCTCGGGTGCCCCCTGAACCGACTCTTTGCTCTATAAATACCCCAATATTCTAGAAACCCTAGGGGAGTCGATGAAAATCAATTTCAGCCGCCGCAGAGTCGAGAACCACCAGATCCAATCTAGACACCATCACGGAAGGGTGCATCGTGTCCATTGGTGCCTCTCTGATGATGCGTGAGTTGTTCTTTGTCGACCTACCGGTCCGTAGTTAGTAGCTTGATGGCTTCCTCTCTCCCTTTTGATTCTCAATACAATGGTCTCTTGGAGAACTATATGATCAGATCTATGTTTTTATCCATGAAAGTCATTTGAGTCTTCTTTGATTTCTTATATGCATGATTGCTTATAGCCTCATATTTGTTCTCCGATATTTGTGTTTTGTTTGGCCAACTTGATCTATTTATCTTGCAATGGGAAGAGGTGTTTTGTAGTGTGTTTGGTCTTATGGTGCTTGATCCCAGTGACAGAAGGGAACCGACACGTATGTATCGTTGCTACTAAGGATAAAACGATGGGGTCTATTTCTACATAAATAGATCTTGTCTACATCATGTCATCATTCTTATTGCATTACTCCGTTTCTCCATGAACTTAATACACTAGATGCATGCTGGATAGCGGTCGATGTGTGGAGTAATAGTAGTAGATGCAGGTAGGAGTCGGTCTACTAATCTTGGACGTGATGCCTATATAATGATCATTTCCTGGATATCGTCATGATTATTTTAAGTTCTATCAATTGCCCAAAAGTAATTTGTTCACCCACTGTTTGCTATTTTTCTCAAGACAAGCCACTAGTGAAACCAACGGCCCCCGGGTCTCTTTCTCATATTGTTTGCCTTTGCGATCTATTTTATTTGCCTTTTATTTTCAGATCTATTAAACCAAAAAATACAAAAATACCTTGTTGCAAATTATTTTATTTGGCGTTCGATCTATCAATATTTACAACTCTCTCACGTCTGTTTGCCTATCTGGGGCGACGCTACCCGAAAGGGATTGACAACCACTTTTACACGTTGGGTTGCGAGTATTTGTTATTTCTGTGCAGGTGCTGTTTACGTAGAGTTGCTTGGTTCTCCTACTGGTTCGATAACCTTGGTCTCATCACTGAGGGAAATACCTACCGTTGCTGTGCTGCATCATCCCTTCCTGTTTGGGGAAATACCGACATAGCTTCAAGCCGCACCAAAAGCAATTTCTGGCGCCGTTGCCGGGAGGATCTTCAACATCTACCAGGTTCCTAATCACAAATCTCATCTCCTCGCAATTTTCATTATTTACCATTTGCCTCTCATTTTCCTCTCCCCCACTTCACAAAAAAATTTCGTTTTATTCTCCTTCTTTTTCGTTCGCCGTTTTCTTGTCAGATCTATCCTTTGCTTGCAACCATGAGTGATTTCGGTATGGCACCAACAGATGATGGCCTAACTCCTAAGATTGGACGTACGGGCAATCTGGATTGTCGGGGGTTGGGTGCGACATATGCCAAAGGATGGCTTATCATGCTGGGGGCGAGTAGAACGTCGCCGGTGCCTGGAAATGGGATGAGGCGAAGACATGCACGCTGGCGAATCTTACCCAGCTTCAGGGCTCTCCGAGGAGATAACACCCCTACTGCTGCTCTGTGGGGTCTCCGCATGGTCACTAAGGCAAAGTGAATACAAGCTTGCTCCTAGAGCTGTTTCCGGAGGTAGGAGAAGGCAAGGCTAGCTCTCTCCTTCCTGTGTGGTATGTCTAATGCTAATGGATGCGAACCCTTTGCATGGGTGCCCTGGGGGGTTTATATAGGCCTACCCCCCAGGGTTACAATGGTAAAACCGGCTGGGTGCGGGTCCCAGCCGTCTGTCTCTCAGGCGCCGTCTTCTCCGCCGACTCCTGGGGCCCGCCGACTGGTTGGTCCCGCCGACTGGCCTGGTACGAGGGCGTCAGCCCGCGTCCGCCGCTGGCGGGTCTTGCCGGCTGCAGATTACTGTAGCCGTGCTTCTAATGACGCGGGCTTGGTCATGGGGTCGTGGCAACAGTGCCGCCGCCTGGCGGGCAATCACTGTTGCCATTCCCCCGTCGTGTCTGGTTAACGGCGTGTGGGGCCCGTGGGAGGGGCCGGCCGACTCCTGGGGGCCGACTCCCAACGGGTTCGACTCGTGGCGCTCTCGCCGTCTTTAGCACTCCCGCAAACTGGTAAGCCCCGCCGTCTCCGGGCCGTACAGACAGGTCGTCGTGGGTACAGGGCCCCGCCCCAAGGGCTGATGTCAGGGCTGGCATGGAAACAGTGCCGCGCCGGGCGGAGATCTTCGTGGGTATGGTGCACTGTGGCCATGCCTGCCTTTAATTATCGGGGTGGTTGGAGTCGCGGGCAGACTCCCCATAGTCGGCTCCCTTGGACTCGCCTCTGGGACTCGGCTTGAATGGGAGTCGCCTCTGGGACTCGGCTTAACTGGAAGTCGCCTCTAGGGACTCGCCTCATCTTGGAGTCGCCTCTGGGGACTCGGCTCACCTTGGAGTCGCTTTTGAGGACTCGGCTCATCTTGGAGTCTCCTCTGGATTCACGCGGTGCAGCCTGCCCTGATGTCTTGAAAGGTTCTAGGACTCGGGTTAGCCTACCCGTGGCCCATTACTCCGACAGTAGTCCCCGAAGCTGGTGAGGCTCCGAGGGTGATACGTCGTGCGCGTCAACAGTTTTCACTCTTCCGATGAGGGAATGCAGGCCTTGATGGCCGTCTTCCTTCAGGCAGACTGGTTGGAGTCGGATTCACTGAGGGCCGTCTTGCCTCTTGAGGAGTTTTGAACGTCGCGGCGGGAACCAGGCGGCGTGCTTGATACGCTTCCCGCGGTCGCCCGCCACGGCCCCGTCGTGCGGCGCCACGTGGCAGGGGCAGTCTGCCCACCCACGGCGAAACACGCGCGCCCATTCTTCCCTGCTCCCCCACCTCCTCTTGCCTCTTCTTCTTCCTTCCGTCATTGCTTCAAGCCGTGCAGCGCTCGCTGTGATGAGTTCCTCCTCTGCCGCTATGGCTCCTGCCTTGCGCTCCGGTGTGTGGGACGGCTACGAAGTAGACGACGACACCATCGAGCACCTCCGCAAGACGCGCTGGCTCCCCGGCGTGAACTTGGTGCAAGCCCGCGCTCCGCTGGCGGGGAAAATAAGGCCGGCGCCGGAGGAGGGCGAGCGGGTCGTATTCCACTCGCACCTCATGTGCGGCCTGGGCCTGCCGGCGAGCGGCTTCTTCTGCTCCTTCCTGGAGTTCAACGGACTCCAGCCGCACCACCTCACTCCGAACACGGTGGTGCTGCTGGCCGCCTTCGCCACCCTGTGCGAGGGTTTCCTCGGTGTTCTCCCCACCATCGAGCTGTGGGGAGAGTTCTTCCAATTGAAGCTCGGCACACACGTCGCCAGCATACCGGCTCAGTGCGGCGCCTTCATCGCAATGCGAAGGTCGACCGCCGACAATCCATTTCCCTCCATCGCCCTGATCAAGTCGGTGAAGATGTGGCAGCGGTCATACTTCTATATGAAGAACGTCGCCACGGAAGGCGACTGGGTCAACCTGCCGCACTACGAAGCCGGCGCGCCGGCTGGGAGGCTTCCCAGCTGGTCCAATCGGGCCAAGACGCTAACTCTTGCCGGTGCCGCTGCCGTCACGCGACTTCGAGTGCTGACGCAGTCGGAAGGCCTGGTCGGAGCCGACTTGCTGGCCGCCTTCGTGGCGCGCCGAGTCCTCCCACTCCAAGGCCGACCTCATATGATCTGTCAGATGAGCGATCACCGGGACCCGAGCCGGATGAGCACCAGGGAGATGCCCCCACGCGGAGGTGGCGAACATTGTGAATCACATCGCGAACTGCGAGCTCGCGGAAGACTGGCAGTTCGGCAAGGAGCCATACTCACGTGCCAACCCTCCGCCCGTGGTAAGTCAAATCTTTTGTTCTTCTGTTTTTCTTTGTAGCCGAATCCGACTTCTGATCTTCTTGGTTTTTCGAGTCAGAACCCACTCATCCAGCCTGCGGCCGGCGCCACGGGACCTCCCTGCGAGTTCGCTCCAGATCGAGCGGAGAGCAACGTCGATGACCCCGACTTGGGGGCGGCGGCGATGGAGGCCGACGCCGAAGGCGGAGTAGGAGGAGCGGAAGGCGGCTTCCGGCCCTCGGCGACCTTCGCCGACTCGCTAGAAGATGAGGCCGAAGGGGAAGTCGTCCCGTGCCGCCAAACGAAAGCCGGCTATCCAGGCGCGAGTTCCTCCGCCGGCTTGGCCGATCAAGTCGGCGCGAAGAAGCGCTGGGCCGCGCCGAGTTCGCTCGGCGGTCGGCCGAAGAAGTTCAAGGGGGCGGCCGCCACGACCAAGCGGGAAGAGGCAGCCGCGAAGGCCAACCGCTTCCGTAAGGAAGTGAAGAAGCCGCCGCTAGTCTCTGCGTAAGCGCTCTTCTACCTTCATCTTGTTTTCTTCGGCGGATCTTTTCCGAGTCATTTTCATTCCGTTTTTTGCTTCAGGGCCCCTCTTTCTCTTGAGAGGGTCGCCGTCCCCTCTGTCATGGGGTCGGCCGAGACGTCCGCCAACACTCGGCGGATTGACCCCGCCGCCGACCTCCGGGAGGCGACGGAGCGCAACGCACGGGAGAAGCGCGACGAAGAAGAGGCCGACCGTCTGGAGAAGGTGGAGGCCGAGAAAGCGGCGGCCTCCACCCAGAAGAAGCTGGAGGAGACCGAAGCCGCCGCCGCAACAAAACGGCAGGCAGGGGAGACCGCGCGCCGCCAGTCGGCATTGCTTGTCATCCCGCTGAACTCCGTGCCGCCGCCCCCGGAGTTCATGGGGCAGACTGGAGAAGTCGGCGGGGAGCACTCCATCGTGGAGAAGGACGGTGGCGAAGCCTCCACGTCGGGCACGGCCACGCCGCCACCGCCGCCCCTGTCTGGGGGCGCGCATGGCAAGCAGTCGGCAGGCCCGCCAGTGCCGCCGACTGAGGACGAGGCTGTGGCGAGGCTGCTCCTTCAGGTCGCCTCACTAGCGTGCCGCCGCCTCGAGAAGGCGGCTTCAGCGCCGCGCCCCTTGGAGGCCGGCGCCGCCAGCTCGGCCATCCCAGATGCCGAGGCACAAGCGCCGCGCCCACTGGGTGTGTGCGAGGAGGCGGCGACGGTCCGCTAAACCAGGCGCTCCTGGACGTGCAGGCGAAACTGCGGGCTGAAGGCGAAGGCAAGTACTTGGCCTTTTTAGAGTTTTTTTAAAAAGTTGGATAGAAGGCGGCAAGCCGACTATTCGAGAGTCGGCTTTGCAAAAAGAGGCTGGAAGCCGGCTTGGGCTATGCTTATGCTTTGAGTCCTTAGCCATTTTTCGTGTGTGCGCTCGTTCTTGCTTACTCTCTGCCTACCAATAGTCGCTCTGCGAGCTGCGGCTTTCGACAGGAGACGGCTTAAATGTCGCACAGTACTTGTCCGACTGCAGGAAGCATTTCATAGCGCAAGACGGCGAGTCCCCGGGCCGACTAGTCGAACCCGGTGCCAAGCGGCATACAAAGAGTAGCGTACTCGGAGGCATAATTCTTATCATACAGATAACAAAAAGGGCAGTCCCCGAGCTCGTCTCGGGGGGCCCAAAGTCTCGGTACTTTAATACAAAGGATAGCGTGGTACATACTGCATCAACTGTAAAATCTTCGGAGAAGATTTGCGTTCCATGGTCGTTCCGACTCTTTGCCAGAGTCGTCCCTCTTGCGTGCTCGGGGCTTCTGAGCGTCGATTAGGTAGTAGGAGTCGTTGCCCAGCACTTTGCTGACGATGAAGGGGCCTTCCCAAGGCGCCGACAACTTGTGCCGGCCGGCTGTTCGCTGGATCAGCCGGAGCACAAGGTCGCCCTCTTGGAAAGATCTCGGCCTGACCTTCCTGTTGTAGTATCGGCACAGACTCTGCTGGTAGATGCTAGACCGGCTGAGTGCCAACAACAGGCCCTCTTCCAGCAGGTCGACACCGTCTTGATGTGCTTCTTCAGCTTCCTCTTCGGTGTACATGGTGACTCATGGAGAGTCGAACTCTATGTCTGTCGGGATGACGGCTTCGGCACCGTAGACGAGGAAGAAAGGCGTGAAGCCGGTTGACTTGTTTTGGAGTCGTGCGCAGACTCCAGAGGACAGCTGGCAGCTCCTCAAGCCAACAGCCGGCCGAACGATCGAGTGGTTCGACCAATCGACGCTTGATGCCGGACAGAATGAGGCTGTTTGCTCACTCCACCTGGCCGTTTGACTGCGGATGGGCAAGGATGCTAAGTCCAGTCGGATGCCCTGCTTCGCGCAGAAACGAGCCAAGGCGCCTTTGGCAAAATTTGTGCCATTGTCGGCGATGATGCTGTGCGGTATGCCGTACCGCACCGTGATGTCGGCGATGAAAGTCACTGCAGTCGGACCGTTCAACTTCTTGATGGGCTTCGCTTCTATCCACTTGGTGAACTTGTCCACCGTGACAAGCAGATGAGTCAGGCCGCCTCGGGCCGTCTTGAATGGTCCCACCATGTCCAGGCCCCAAACTGCAAAGGGCCAGGCGATGGGGATTGTCTTCAGCGCGGAAGCCGGCTGAAGCAGCTTGGAGCGGAACTTCTGGCACCCCTTGCATTTTTGGACTAATTCCGTGGCCTCTTCCAGGGCAGTCGGCCAGAAGAAACCGTGCCAAAAGGCTTTGGCGACGAGTGCTCTTGAAGCCGCATGGTGGCCGCACTCGCCTTGGTGGATGTCTCTGAGAATTGGCGGCGTGTCTTCGATGATCTGAAGGCGGCGTGTCTCCAGCGTCTCGGCATCTGCGTCCTCTGGAATAGGCGCAGTAAGGTCTTGCAGAGCCGCGTCGAGCAGGTCCTGAGCTCCATCACCGGAACGCTCATCATGACTGATGACGAGCACCTCCGTGACGGCGCTTCCGCCGCTCTCCTTGTGAGGAAGCGGCTCATCGTAGACCACCACGTTGGTGGGGAAAGTGTCAAGCGACACGGCATCGGAGTCGACTAGCATCGTGTCGGTGGAGCCTACGAACTCCAAGTCCACGGTAGGCTCGCCGATGACGTGGAGTAGGTCAAGGATGCCCGCGAGGAGGCTCTCGGGGCCACCTGCGCCTGCGTCGGATGCAGGCTCGTCGAAGAGGCGAACCTCGCCGACAAGTTCGGCGAGGCAGCTCGCTGCATAGGCGGCCTCAGCGCCGCGCAGCGCGTCGATGCAGACTCCGTCTGGCAAGCCTGGCTGGCTGCGCTCGCTAGGGAGGAAGAGGGTTCCCGTCCAGAACAGATCTCTGGACGACGGTGCACCAGGCCCCACGGTGGGCGCCAAATGTCGGGGGTTGGGTGCGACATATGCCAAAGGATGGCTTATCATGGTGGGGGCGAGTAGAACGTCCCCGGTTCCTAGAAACGGGATGAGGCAAAGACATGCACATCGGCGAATCTTACCTAGCTTCAGGGCACTCCGAGGAGATAACACCCCTACTGCTGCTCTGCGGGGTCTCCGCATGGTCACTAAGGCAAAGTGAATACAAGCTTGCTCCTAGAGCTGTTTCCGAAGGTAGGAGAAGGCAAGGCTACCTCTCTCCTTCCTGTGTGGTCTGTCTAATGCTAATGGATGTGAACCCTTTGCATGGGTGCCCTGGGGGGTTTATATAGGCCTACCCCCCAGGGTTACAATGATAAAACCGGCTGGGTGCGGGTCCCAGCCGTCTGTCTCTCAGGCGCCGTCTTCTCCGTCGAGTCCTGAGGCCCGCCGACTGGTGGGTCCCGCCGACTTGCCTGGTACGAGGGCGTCAGCCCGCGTCCGCTGCAGGCGGGTCTTGCCGGCTGCAGATTACTATAGCCGTGCTTCTAATGAGGCGGGCTTGGTCATGGGGACGTGGCAACAGTGCCGCCGCCTGATGGGCGATCACTGTTTCCATTCCCCCGTCGTGTCTGGTTAATGGCGTGTGGGGCCCGTGGGAGGGGCCGGCCGACTCCTGGGGGCCGACTCCCAACGGATCCGACTCGTGGCGCTCTCGCCGTCTTCAGCACTCCCGCAAACTATTAGGCCCCGCCATCTCCGGGCCATACAGACAGGCCGTCGTGGGTACAGGGCCCCACCCCAAGGGCTGATGTCAGGGCTGGCATGGCAACAGTGTCGCGCCGGGCGGAGATCTTCGTGGGTATGGCGCACTGTGGCCATGTGTCGGTGTCAAAACCGGCGGATCTCGGGTAGGGGGTCCCGAACTGTGCGTCTAGGCGGATGGTTACAGGAGACAAGGGACACGATGTTTTACCCAGGTTCGGGCCCTCTTGATGGAGGTAAAACCCTACGTCCTGCTTGATTAATATTGATGATATGGGTAGTACAAGAGTGGATCTACCACGAGATCAAGGAAGCTAAACCCTAGAAGCTAGCCTATGGTATGATTGTTGTAATGTATGTTGTGTCCTACGGACTAAAGCCCTCCGTTTTATATAGACACCGGAGAGGAATAGGGTTACACAGAGTCAGTTACAATGGTAGGAGATCTACATATCCGTATCGCCAAGCTTGCCTTCCACGCCAAGGAAAGTCCCATCCGGACACGGGACGGAGTCTTCAATTTGCATCTTCGTAGTCTTGGAGTCCGGCGGACGATGATAGTCCGACTGTCCGGACACCCCCTAGTCCAGGACTCCCTCAGTAGCCCCTGAACCAAACTTCAATGACGATAAGTCCGGCGCGCATAATGTTCGGCATTGCAAGGCAGGTTCCTCCTTTGACTAATCCAGAGAAGATCATGAACACCAGGATAGTGTCCAGCTCTGCAAAATAAATTCCACATTCCACCATAGGGAGAATAAAATGTACACAAGCTCAATATGCTAACGTATTTTGCGGCATGACATCACACCGCCACTAAGCCTTTACTTGAATTGTTTTTTATTATAGCACCTCAGCGCGTTTAGCGAAGCGGTTTCCTTGGCACGTCTTGTCGAAGCAGAGATCGTGTTCCCCTTATTCCGGGATTCTCATCAATACGGACGTGGGTAACCCAACCGTGCCCGTCGCCACGCCTCCTCTATCGAAGGTGAATCCCGAACGGTCACGGAGACGACTCTTGGTATTTTCCCTTTTTATAAGAGGACCAAGGCTCTTTTCTTTTCTTCAATCTTCCATCAAATCTTCTCCTTGCTCCAAGTTCCAACACCTAGAGCCCTAGACTCGAGCGCTTCGGACCTTCAACAATGTCCGGCTCTGACCTTCAAGGTCGGTGGATGCCCTCCTCCGTCACGGAGGAGGACGTGCTGAAGCTGCGTGAGGCCAAGTACCTGTCTTACGAGATTTCGCACAGGTTGCCCGCCCAAGGGCAGGCCGTACCTACTCCCGAGCCCGGTGAGTACGTCGTCTTCGTATCCCACCTCCGTCGGGGTTTAGGCTTCTCGACGGACCCCTTCGTGAGAGGGCTCATGTTCTACTACGGGCTAGATTTTCACGACTTGGCTCCGGAGTCCATCCTCCATATTTCCGCATTCATTATCGTCTGCGAAGCCTTCCTCCGCGTCACCCCTCACTTCAGCCTGTGGCTGAAGACCTTCAATGTGGAGCCGAAGATGATCGGGGGGCGTCAAGTAGAGTGCGGCGGGGCGGCCATAAGCAGGAGGACCGATGCCCCATTGCCCGAGGGCTCCTTCCAAGAGGAGCTCGGCTTGTGGCAGTAGGAGTGGTTCTATATCACCGCTCCGAAGGGTAGCAGGCAAAAGCCGCCGCCTTCATTCCGCCCGGGACCTCCATGACGGTTGATGTCGTGGGTCAACCAAGGACTCAATTGGGGGCCGTCAGAAGACGTGCCCCTATTGCAGGGCCGGATTCGAGACCTCCAAGCGAGGGAGATCAATCTGGTTGTGGTGATGCAGGTCATGCTAATCAGGCCTCTTCTGCCCTGCAAACGCCGTCCTCTCCGGTTATGGGAGTTCAATCCGGAGGGACCACGAATTCTTCAACACTTCATGGGTATGACACCCGTGGAGATGTACAAGTTGTTCTTCGGACCGCAGGTGGCATGTCCGGAATTGACCGAGGACGCAGTCCTAAGCTGCAATCGCCCGGACACTCAGGTAAGTAGCTCAGAGTCCGGATGTTCCGTTTGTTTGCTTTTCTAAAATTCGCCTTCTAACCCATTATTCTTCATCAGGAGTGGGTAGCGCGATCGAAGCTGATAAGGTGTCCGGCCCCCCTCCCAGAGAGCGCACCGGAGCCCGTGCTGGTCAGAATGTTGGAGGTCGCGCCCGTAGAAGAAGGCGATGGGGAAAATAGAGGAGCTATCACCTCGCCCAAGGGGGCGCCTGAAGAGGGGGGGATCGAAAATCCCTCCTTCCAGGGGGAGAAGAGGACCGCCTCCGAAGACCCGGAGGCCAAAGCCCCTAAGCGGGGGAAGAAATCTTCACCGGAGGGTCCTGCGTCCGGGGAGACCCCGGGCGTACAATCGTCTCTAAAGGATCAGCCCTCCAGTGAGCCGTGAGTAGAGAAAGAGGAGTTCATTAATAAGAAAGTATCCCTATTTGTGCTTCTGAGGATAACCGAAATTTTTACCTTACAGTTCGGATCTACGACCTTCTCAGATGAGTTCTTCTTTGGGGGATCTTCGTACGGAGATGATGGAGAGCGAGACGCCTCCGTCTGCTGCGCCGTCGGACAGGGCGGACGAGCCTGAAGTATCGTCACGGAGGGTATCCCCGAGAACGGTGGAGCCGGAGAATTCGGCGCCGACTAGTGTTCGGCCGGGGAAGTTGAAGGATCTGCTTGAGAGGGCTTCCATCTCAGAAGATCACCGTGCATTGATGAGCATGGTGATTGGAAGGATTTCGTCCGCCGAAAGCGGATTGCATAATGCCGTCGGGAGTTTGCTGGCGGGATTTGAGGTACATAAGAACGACGCTCCTTTTTGACAGTTTTGCACATAGAAGTGCCCCCTGTATAGATAGTAGCCCCCGAGACTCGATAGGTTGTCGAAAACGACAGCATGCCGAGGATCAAAATCGCCGGTATTGAATGTCGCCTTTCCTATGCAGGTGGCGAGTAGTCCGGGGGCTAGCCGGACTGGTGGAGTTGTCGAGTTAATGCGGCAACTTGATGTAGCGGATGCGGACGTCGCGCTTGTCAACCGGCGACTTGACGAGTCGCAAGGTAAATGAATTCTCCGCAGTCATTAATTTAAGGGAGCCAAAGCCCGCCTCTTACAATATTTATGCTGTGATGCAGATGGTGCTGCTGCTGTGGAGAGCCTTCAGGCCGAGCTTGCTCAAGCCAAGGAGCAAGCCAGAAGGAGTGATGCGGCTGCCCCGAGGGCGGCCGAGTAGTTAAAAGCCGAAAAGGCTGCACACTGCCTAAGCAGGGAGGAGATGGCCGAATTGGCCGTGAAATTGAAGGATTCTACCAACCACAATGAGGCTCTTGAAAAGGAGCGCCTATCGGAGCGAGAATACCTGGGGAAGGCCACCGCCGAGGCCAAGGATGCCCGTTCTGCAATGCGGGCTATGAGGGAGGAGCTGCGCCAGGCCGGAGATATTGTGGCTGGCAAGCCTTTTCTGATGCGTCGCCGTTTTACGGATCCAAAGTATGCCCAGCTTGGCCAGCTGTGGGGTCCGGAGGATCCATATATGGACTTAGCGGCAAGTGCGGCGGATGTCGTTGTGCACTTCCGGAGTTAGAAGGATCACAAGACGGAAGAGCTATTTTGGTCTCAATTCCATAGTCCGGATCGTTCACTTCCGCTGACCGATCGGTTGGCCGAATGGGCTGAGCTGAACAGGTTGTCCAGACTTGCCATGACTGATATCGTGGCTCATGTCTGGCCAGAGAGGCCCAAGGTGACGAGCTATTTTGGCTTATTACAGCAATTTCTTGGAGCGGTGCCGCATATCAAGGAGATGAAGCGCTCGGCCTGCATAGAAGGTGCGCGGATGGCCCTTGCCCGTGTGAAGACACATTGGACAGAGATGGATGCCACCGCTATTGCAGCCCAGGGTTCGGACGAAAGCCGGTTACCCGCCGAGCACTATTTTGGGGAAGTTATGCGTGGTGCTCGTGTAATAGAGTCGCAGTGCTCGAAAAATGTCATGTTCAAATGAATGTTTTATCTTGTAAAACAATGATTATGATGTAACCGCTTTTTATACTTGTGCGTTCCAAGTATTAATATATCTCCTATGCGGCCGTTTATGTATACGTTTGTATAACCTGAAAGATGGCAGTCTTCGGCTTCAGCCCCCACGCACAAGGTGCGGGGGTGTTCGCAAAAAATAGCGCGTTATGACACTTAATTCGACGTCTCGGTCCTGTTAAGGAGGTGGTAGCGTAGCAAACGAGGCAATCCGGACTATAATGCTTTGTCACTTTCACTTAGCCATTGGAGTTCGAGGGTGGGGCTACGACATAGCCCCTGGGGGCACCGCGCTTTTCCGGATTCGGGGCGCGTGTGTGCCTGACCGGGAAATGGTCCTTCGTCAAAGCAGGGAATTCTAAACATTCCGGTAGTCGATCGAGTGGTTGACCAGTCTCTCGCTGTATCATGACAGTCAGTTTTCGGCTTTCTCTACTGAGGTGCTCGCCCAGCCGAACTGGGGCACAATCGCAGTAGTTCTCCTGGTGCCGCGTTAGCCGATGATACGGAACGTAAGGCAGCAAAACACAGGAGCCGGGCAAACCCAACATTTGACCAAAGACATGATTCGGAGCTGATGCACATAAGGCCTAACTTGAGACGCCGAACACTCCCTAAGGTGTTCGGTCTTTACAAAAATGGGCAGAACAATGCCCTAAGCCCCTAGTGTCCAGGTACGGGCAAGGTCCTCTGACGCGGCCGATGCCAAAACGTCAGGCTCCACTTTGGTTATAATGGGAAACCAGGGGATTATAACAACAAGAGACAGTAAAAAAGGTTTACGCAGGGTCTTAATCTGAAAAGAATCCTTGCGACGGGTCCCTACTACACGTCTGCGCCTGTGTCTCCGTTGTGCCGTTATCCTGGACGGGTGTGCATGTTGTTCATCTGTAAAAAGAGAGGAACTTAGTTTGGAAGGAAATCGTGCGAAAAATATATACGAAGGAAAGAATATAAATAAATAAGTAAAGCGGAGTCTATATGAGCTTGCTGTTGCTTATTCGCGCAGCCCCTTGTGAAGGGGTGTGCGGCTAGGGAGCCCCTAGCTTATTTATGCCGGACTCGTCTAGCTGTGTCCGGGGTCTTTAAATGACCCTCGCACTGAAATGATGCCACATGGACCGGGCATCTTAAGTGTAAGAGACGCGTAATGTGGTATGGCGTTGAAGCGGACAAAGGCTTCTCGTCCCAAGAGTGCTTGATAGCTACTTTTAAATGGGACGATATGAAAAATTAGTTTTTCGCGTCGAAAGTTGTTCGGTGACCCGAACACAACTTCTAGTAATAAGGAGCCTGTGCACTTGGCGTAAGGGCCTGGCGTCACTCCTTTAAAGGGAGTGCGGCTGTGTCGAATTTTAGTAAGGTCTATCCCCAACTTGCGGATTGTGTTTGGATACAGCAGGTTTAAGTCGCTGCCTCCGTCCATCAGGACTTTTGTAAATTGCAGTCCGTCGATTATAGGATCCAATATCAGGGCAGTCCATCCTGCATTTCGAATGCTTCTAGAATAATCCAGGTGGTCGAAAGTGATTGGTTTTGATATCCAATCTCTATGTTCCACTGGGTTGGACCGTGCGAGACCCATTTTAGCGGGTGCCGCATTGTTTTTCCGTATTATCACATGAAGTGAATTTACTGTTTTGACCTCTTGTGGGAAAGTCCTTTGTTTTCCGGTGCTCTGCTGGTGGGGTTTATCATCATCCTCGCTTGACGCGTCGAGCCCCTTGTGTTCGGCGTTTAATCGGCCGGACTGTTTGAAAACCCAACAATCTCGGTGGGTGTGGTTTGCAGGCCTTCCAGGGGTGCTATGGATTTGACATATCCGACCCAAATTTTTTTTTAAGTTGGATAGCTCATCACTGCTATCCTTAAGGGGCGGTGTTTTGTTGTTTGGCCGCGAGCTTTTGAATCCAGCGTTGACCGCCGTGTTCTTTGTGCTTTTCTCTTTATTCCGGCGCTGATCTTTTCTGCGCCATGATTTTCCGTTTCCATCTCTGATCTCGGATGTACTTGGGTCGCTGGTGCCGCATCTTGCTAGCCAGCTGTCCTCTCCCGCGCAAAAGCGGGTCATGAGGCTTGTTAGCGCGGACATTGTCCTCGGCTTCTCTTGGCCGAGGTGTCTGGCGAGCCATCCATCTCGGACGTTGTGTTTAAAAGCTGCTAAGGCTTCAGCGTCCAGACAGTCGACAATTGGGTTCTTTTTGGTGAGGAACCTGTTCTAGAATTTGCGCGCTGACTCTCCGGGGTGTTGAGTTATATGACTTAGATCATCTGCATCCGGAGGGCGGACATAAGTTCCTTGAAAATTAGCTCTAAACGCGTCCTCGAGCTCTTCCCAACTTGCAGCAGTGTTTTCTGGGAGGCTTTTGAGCCAATGACGGGCTGGCCCTTTGAGCTTGAGGGGGAAGTATTTTATGGCGTGGATATCATCTCCTCTAGCCATGTGTATGTGTTGTATATAATCCTCTATCCAGACTCCAGGGTTTGTTGTTCCGTTGTAGGCCTCTATGTTTATGGGTTTAAACCCTGGTGGGAATTCATGATCCAGCACCTCGTTGGTGAAACATAGTGGGTGTGCGGCGCCCCTGTATTTGGGTGTACCGCTATCTTCGGACACTTGACGTGTTGCGTTGCTTCCTGGGGCCCTCTTCTTTCGCCCATAAATGGACCTGGCTGGGCCATCTGTTTTTCCAGGGTTATTAGTCGGCTTATGTGCGGCGCCGCTT
Organism: Triticum timopheevii; assembly: GCA_963921465.1. Taxonomy (NCBI): domain Eukaryota; kingdom Viridiplantae; phylum Streptophyta; class Magnoliopsida; order Poales; family Poaceae; genus Triticum; species Triticum timopheevii. Next base: position 129,489,598 of record OY997271.1, on the reverse strand, counting down.
TTAGATTTTGGCCTGTCATCTGGCCGTCTATTCGACCAGGTGGCCTCTTTGTTTTTTGACTGTGGGGGCTCTATGGCCTCCTCGTCAAACTCTGGCAGCAGCTTGCGCTTCGGGTAGCTCTTTGATTGATGGCCATTGCCGTATTTGTCTGCGGTTTTGAGAACTTTGCTCCACCTCATTTTGAGTGTATCTTCCGCTGTTTTGAGCTTCCGTTTTTCCTTCTTCAAGCTTCTTGCGGTGGCGACGAGTCTTTTCCGAAGGTTTTTATTCTCTGGCGGTGTGTCCGGCGTGAGGTCGTCTGGACTGTTGTTTTCGCCGGCCCTGGACTGATTATCTGACTCGTCCTGTTCGGACGGTTGCTTGTCTGCGTATTCGTCGTCCACTGGTTTGCCCTGCTGTATTGCTGGATCATTAGGAGCGCTGTTTTTGTCGAGGCGGGACATAGGGCAGCTTCTGCGTCGCCGTTTTGGTTGTTTGTCGGCGGGATTATCTTCTGCCGCGCCCCGTTGGTCCTCGTTATCGCTTCCTTTTGGGGTATCCACCATGTATACGTCGTGTGACGAGGTGGTCTTCCAGTGCCCTGTAGGCGCTGGTTCTTGTTTGTCTCCAGCATCGTCGTCCATACCGTCGATGTCCTCGGAGTCGTAGTCTAGCATGTCTGTTAGATCGTCGACAGTGGCTACAAAGTGGGCGGTGGGTGGGATTTGAATTTCTTCGTCGTCCATATCCCAACCGTCCTGGCCATAGTCCGGCCAGGTCTCTCCGGATAGCGAGAGATGTTTTAGTGAATTTAGGATGTCGCCAAAGGGCGAGTGTTGGAAGATGTCCGTGGCGGTGAATTCCATAACCGGCGCCCACTCAGATTCGACTGGCAGGGGCGCGGGAGGTGCGGAGTCCAGCGGGGAGTCCGGCATCTCGGAGTCACGAGCTTCGCAAGGGACAAGGTTAGTGTTCGGCTCCATCGCCGTGGAAGTTGAAGCTACCGAGGCGGTGTCCAGCCACCGATCCCCGATCTGGGCGATCGGCTCCGGACTAAATGTCGGAGCGGATTCATGTGCGGCCACCAAGGCACTGTCCGGCGGTAGAGCTAGATCATGCCCATCGTAACAGTGCGGCATGCTTGGCTGTGGCTCGAGCCCGTTGAAGATCAAGTCCCCGCGGATGTCGGCCGTGAAGTTTAGGCTCCCGAACCTGACCTGACAGCCAGGGGCGTAGCTTTCGATCTGCTCCACATGGCCAAATAAATTAGCCCGTAGTGCGAAGCCGCCCAATACGAAGATCTGTCCGGTGAGAAAAGTCTCACCCTAGACAGCGTTGTCGATTGAAGAAGCCATCGCGCCTATCGGTGACGACACAGAGGAACTCTCAATGAAAGCACCAATGTCGGTGTCAAAACCGGCGGATCTCGGGTAGGGGGTCCCGAACTGTGCGTCTAGGCGGATGGTAACAGGAGACAAGGGACACGATGTTTTACCCAGGTTCGGGCCCTCTTGATGGAGGTAAAACCCTACGTCCTGCTTGATTAATATTGATGATATGGTAGTACAAGAGTGGATCTACCACGAGATCAAGGAGCCTAAACCCTAGAAGCTAGCCTATGGTATGATTGTTGTAATGTATGTTGTGTCCTACGGACTAAAGCCCTCCGGTTTATATAGACACCGGAGAGGGATAGGGTTACACAGAGTCAGTTACAATGGTAGGAGATCTACATATCCGTATCGCCAAGCTTGCCTTCCACGCCAAGGAAAGTCCCATCCGGACACGGGACGGAGTCTTCAATCTTGCATCTTCGTAGTCTTGGAGTCCGGCGGACAATGATAGTCCGGCTGTCCGGACACCCCCTAGTCCAGGACTCCCTCACCATGCCTGCCTTTAATTATCGGGGTGGTTGGAGTCGCGGGCCGACTCCCCATAGTCGGCTCCCTTGGACTCGCCTCTGGGACTCGGCTTGAATGGGAGTCGCCTCTGGGACTCGGCTTAACTGGAAGTCGCCTCTGGGACTCGACTCATCTTGGAGTTGCCTCTGGGGACTCGGCTCATCATGGAGTCGCTTCTGGGGACTCGGCTCATCTTGGAGTCGCCTCTGGATTCACGGGGTGCAGCCTGCCCTGATGTCTTGAAAGGTTCTGGGACTCGGGTTAGCCTACCCGTGGCCCATTAGTCCGACATGGATGCTAAAACTTTTATCTTGGGGCAAGGGAATGTTATGGGAAAAGAACATATCCAAGAATTTTTCAATTGTATGGAATATCTAAGTCTTGATGATGCTCCTATACATAGAACTACTAGATCTTATGCAGACGCTATTTTAGCATTAGTTCTAAAACTTGAAAGTAAAATTATCCGTACCCATCCTACTTTGCAAAGGTTGTTTTTTGAGCTTCCCGTTATAAAGAATCCTAAGGCTAAAAAGTTGGCCACTCTCGTTCTTATGAACGAGTTTGACTACATAATACGGGAAGCTATGGAAATCTTTGATTTTTATGGTATGATTCGTGAAAAGCCCGTCATAGATGAAATTCTTTACAATAGCCATTATGCTTAAGACATTTTCTTGGGTATAATAAAATCTTTGATGAGAATCTTAAGAAGGAAGTCCCCATCTTAGACATAATCCTACAAGTTTTTAATAATGTTAATCAACATTACTCTTGGATTGTTGCCGGAAATCAAAAGGGTTATGATAATGGGCAAGTCAATAATACTAAAGTTTCTATGGATAATATGTTTATGTTGTTTTTACAAAACCTCGTGACGAGAAAACCTCTAAAGAAACTAAGAAAAAAGATGACAAAACTTAGATCCTTGCTTTATGCCTAGCTAAGGGCGTAAAACGATAGCGCTTGTTGGGAGGCAACCCAATGAATAAAATTTATTTTTGCTTTTTTGCTTTCTGTTCTTGAGTGTTAGCACAATTATGCTACTTTTATGATTGTGTTTTTTGTATTTTAATTAGCGTTTGTGCCAAGCAAAGCCTTTAGGATCTTCTTGGGTAATTGTTGTTTGATCTTGCTGAAAAACAGAAACTTATGCACTCACGAAAATAATTTTCATAAATCACAGACAAGTGCTTTTGCCCTCATTATTTTTGCATAAGATTAATATACAAATTTATCAGGTGGTCCTAAATTTTCAGAACTTTTGGAGTTTCATAAGTATTCGAAATATTCAGATTAATACAGACAGTTCTGTTTTTGACATATTCTGTTTTCTTTGTGTAGTGTGCTTGTTTTGATGATTCTATGATTTTTTAATGAGTTTTTTCCATAGAAAAGTTGAAATACAGTAGATATAATGCAAAAATAAAATATGAATTGGTTTTCTACAGTACTTATAGTAGTGATTTGCTTTCTTATACTAACGGATCTCATGAAGGTTTTGTTGAGTTTTGTGTGATTGAAGTTTTCAAGTTTTGGGTTATCTTACAATGGATGAAGGAATAAGGCGTAAGAAGAGCCTAAGATTGGGGATGCTGAGGGAGTCCTGGACAGAGGGGTTCTCGGACAGCTGGACTATATACTTTGGCCGGACTGTTGGACTATGAAGATACAAGATAGAAGACTTCGTCCCATGTCCGGATGGGACTCTCCTTTGCCGGGAAGGAAAGCTTGGCGATTCGGATATTAGATTCCTTTCTCTATAACTGACTTTGTACAACCCTAGCCCCCCTGGTGCCTATATAAATCGGAGGGTTTAGACTTCTAGAGTTTAGTCACAACAATCATAACCTCATAGGCTAGACTTCTAGGGTTTAGCCATTACGATCTCGTGGTAGATCAACTCTTGTAATACTCATGTTCATCAAGATCAATCAAGCAGGAAGTAGGGTATTATCTCCATAGAGAGGGCCCAAACCTGGGTAAACATTATGTCCCCAGCCTCCTGTCACCATTAGCCTCAGACGCACAGATCGGGATCCCCTACCCGAGATCCGCCGGTTTTGACACCGACATTGGTGCTTTCATTGAGAGTTTTGCTGCGTCGTCACCAGAGGGGTTGATGGCTCCATCAATCGTCTACAACAACGTAGTCCAGGGGGAGATCTTCATCCCCGGACAGATCTTCGTATTTGGCGGCTTCACACTATGGGCCAACTTGCTTTGCCATCTAGAGCAGATCGATAGCTACGACCCTCGCCATCAGGTCAAATTTGGAAGCCTGAATTTCATGGCCGACATCCGTGGAGACTTGATCTTTGACGGGTTCGAGCCCGTGACGGCTGTCCTCGGCCACCACGATGAACATGACCTAGATCTGTCATTTGGTCATGCGCAGGAGATAGCGCATGTGACCGCCCTTGCCTTAAAGCCGGAGCGGACCGCGTCGTCCGAAGACGGGAAGCTTAACCCCTCCATGGAGGCCGCAGACTCAGCGGCGCTCAAGCCGCACACAGACCCAACTTCGAGTTGGGCTTGTGTCACCGGAACCTCGGACTCGTCTCCGGCCACGGGTTCCGGACCGAGTGCATCCGCGTCCATCAAACCTGATTGGGCGCCAGTCTTGGAGTTCAGCTCCGCGGACATCTTTCAGCACTCTCCTTTTGGCAACGTGTTAAGCTCATTGAAGTCCCTCTCATTGTCAGGGAATTCTTGTCCGAACTATGTCCGGCTCGAATGGGAAGCGGACGACAAAGAGCTTCGTTTCCCACCCACCACTCACTTCATTGCCATTGTCGAGGACTTAACTGACACGCTCGATTATGACTCCAAGGACATCGACGGTATGGACGATGATGCCGAAGAGCAGCAAGCACAAAAACCACCACCTTTAGGGCAGTGGACAACTACATCGTCACACGATATATACCTGGTGGACACACCAAAGGAGAATGAGGCCAACGGAGATAACAGCATGCCTGTCGATGAACCTCCCAAGCGTCGGCGTCTGTCGTGGGAAACGAGCACCTATGGGGCAGGGCCCCTTTCGGTCCGGCAAGGGAGCGGAGAGCGCAAGAAGAGCGAATCGAGGCGGAGCACGCGAGCGGTTTTTTAACCAGCTTCGGAGCTCTCCGGAGAGATAATACTCCTACTGCTGCTTTGTGATTGTATTCTGTTCATGCTTGAGAGCGTGAGAGTGGTGTAGTTTCGAATGAGTCGAACCTCCCCTACGTTGCGCATGGGCCTCCTTTTATAGGCTAAAGGGGTCACCGACAGGTGGCAATGTAGGCAAGGGTACAAATGTAAAAAAAGGGTGGTTGGTACAACTGCTATCTACAATGCACCCTACCTAACTCTGACGGCAGGGGACAAGAGCATTTAATGCCCATCCGCCTCGCCCAACAGTGCAGGAAAGCGACCATTAGGGGCGCCACCGCTTGCCACGATGGCCTTCTCGTCATCTCCACTTGCCACCTCGCACCGCTTGGCTGCACAGCTCCCTGCCACGTGCGCCTGGGATGGTCCTGTGGCGACACATTGATGGGCGCGCTGGAGCGTGGGCACAGAGTGGTGGCTTCGCCGCGGCAAGCGCCTTGCTGTGGTCATTGTCTTGTCGCACCCGAAAGCTTGTCGCTCATCGGGTCTTGCCGGGACGCGCGTCGCGCTGTGGCAAGTTCCTTGAAGTGCCTTGGTTGGCCTTCCCGGCAAGCTCCTCTTGCCGGGGCCTTGTCCTTCCCGGCAAGCTACTCTTGCCGGAGTCTTGTATTCTCAGTTAAAACACTTTGTTCTTGAATGGCATCAATAGGAACTATGGAGGATCTTGGCGGACATCCGGCAAGCCTTGCCGCGGGACGCTGCGACTACTCGTGCAGAAGTTCGGGATACTAAGGTACCCCTACTTTAGTACGCCGACAGGAGCCCCCGGGCCTGGGCCACACACGGTGCCGAGCGCTGTTGGCCCAGGCCCAAAACAGGGCACGGGCACAGGCGGCCAGGGTCCACACCAAATCTAACTCCGTATCCACCGCGCCCTCCCATAACGGCACGCGTCAAACGCGACGTCGTGGGAGAGATCGTGGGTGATTCTTTAATTGAAAAAGGCGTAACGTTCGCCTCCTCCTCTTTATAAGCAGGGGAAACAGGGGCCGTTCCCCCACCTTCGCCACTTGCAGTTGCTTCCTCAGAAAGCTCCGCCGCTCCCCTCTGCTTCTAGAGCCGAAAAGAGAGCAGCGCTCCGCCCCTTGTCGCCGCCGTTGCCGCCAACGCCCTCGCTCTCCCTCGCCATGGCTCCGAAGACCGGGAAGGGTGCGAAGTCAGCCGAGGCGCTGCGCAAGGAGCGAGCACTTTTCTCCTCTGATCTCACCGTGAAGGAGCTGCGGGAATGGTTCTACCTCTTCTGGTCGACGGAGACGCGGGCGCATCCGCACACGCAGGTACTCTCCGCCGAAGCCTCCACTTCGAAAATCTGGAGGGGGAACTCTATAGCAAATGGGAGGAGTGGAGAGCGGAGTGGTGTTGGATTCTTGACGAGAACCCGCAGCCATTCACCAACTTGCGTCGAACCTGAGTAGTGCGCGGCGGCGACTGGAGCGCCCTGGCGGCAGACGATGCTAGATTGAAGATCGCCACCACCCGGATCTTGCGGCTCAGGCTTGCCGGGCTCACAGTTGGCGCTGTTGGCGCGGACTTTCTCCACCATCGCATCGCCCCTCTGCAGGAGAGGGGGAGACCTGCTTGGCTGTTCGGGGGCCCGGCGGACATCATGAGGATGCGCCCGGGCCTCAACTTTAATTTTACTGTCATGGAGTTGGATGGGACGCTGAAGGAGCTGTTCAAGCACGACCCCAACCATCCTGAGTGGTTCAGGCTGCCGCAGGGCATCGTCCCATTGTGCAACAACTCCGCGCTCGATCGCATCCGCGCCATGATGCCGGAGTGCGACTCGCATGGGATCATCCCAACTTGGCAGGAGCCCGCTGACGACATCGTGCAGCAGTTCTTCGACGACTTGGTGGAGGTGGCGGTCCGCCCCGACGAGCAGAGGTTCCTCACCCGCGACACCACTGATGATGAGATGCGGCGCATCGCCACCAGGGCTGAGGAGGCGGCGGCAGCCGCCGCCGCGGGCGAGTTCGGTTTTACTTTGGAGGAGGCAGAGGCGGCCGAGGCGGCAAACCTTGCCGACCGGGAGGAGCTTGTCGGGGAGGTCATTGGCGAGGGAGAGCCCGAAGCCGAAGCGAGCGAGCCCGCTGGGGGCGCAAGTGGCCAGCCGTCTTCGAGCAACTTGTCGCAGGCGGAGCCCTCAGTGCAGCCCCCAGCTCAACCAAGAAGGCGCCTCCGAAGGGCCGGAGATATAGCAGGGCGGCAAGTGGGCCAACAGCCGCAGCGCCGCAGAACACGCTCTACCGCGGCAAGCACCGTTTCCGTGGGAGCGCCCCACGCCGCGCCCGCAACTGGAGCGGTGTCTTCTCGGGCCGCTGCTTCCGACTCTGCCGCAGCTTCCGCCAAGCGTCCAAGGGAGCCTACTCCTCCGCCTCGCCGCGCTGAGAGGGTACCAGACTTTGATCTCTCCGCGCTCAGCTCCGATGAGGAGGAAGAAGAGGAGGACGAGTAAGTCTTTTATTTTTGTTGTACTTATGGATCTTCAATTCTTGCTGTTTCTTTGTCTTGTATCTGATTTGCTTGCTTCTGAACCTTGTTCCTTTCTAGGACTCTGGCCTAGAGAGTGGCGAAGAGGGTCAAGGTCCCCATGGTTGTCATCGAGGACGACCCTGCTGTGGCAACAGAGGATGCATCCGAGACCACCCTGTCGGACCCGGCAATCTCTCCCCGAAGCAGCCCCCAGCGCAGCCCCCAGCGTAAGTACACAACTTTACTTCCCGCTGTCGTGCGCGCATGAGTGCTCTTTCCTTGATGATATCTTGATTGTTGGTTTGCTTGTGTAGGAGCAGAACAGGCCCACCAGGAACAACCAGAAGCTGCCCCTGAGGTGTTATCTGCTTCGACTATGCTGCCAAGGGGTGACTCTCCGGCAAGGGAGCGCTCTCCGGCAAGGGAGAGGTCCCCGGCAAGGGGCAGCACCAGCGACCCTCCGGTGGTGGAGCCCGTGACCGTGGATCCCAGCACTGGTAACTTCCCTTGCTTAAAACTTCCCTTGGATTCTTCTGATATTCTTTTTTGGATATTTGCTTGACTTTTTCTCCCTCTTCCTGTCTTCAGATCCTCCCTCCACTGAACCGATGGAGACCGATGCCACCGGCAAGGAGGACGTGCGCGGCAATACTGACGAATCCGCTGCCACCGAAGAAGAGGCCGGCGCTGATGATCCCGCCGACGAAGAGGCTGCCAAGGCTGCAGGCGCTGGAGCTGGCGAGACCGCACTGACGACCAGGGGGCCGCAGGAGCGCAAGGCGCTACGCCGACCGCCGACCCCTCCGCCGCTGACGCAGCGCCAGGCCCCGAAGAGCCCCAGCCCGGCGCCTACTTGAAGGCCGGCGAAGGTATCTTCATCAGGCTCCCCTGGGCGTCAAGCTCCAGGGCGCCGGTCGAGGGAGAAGCTTTTGACGGGGAAGTGCTCGCCTCTGCTGGACTGATGGTGGTTGACGCGCCAAGCAGCAGCAGCGGCGAGTCTGAGAAGGAGCAGCTACTCCGGAAGTTGGTGTCGCTCTACCACGCCCGACAAGCGAAACTGGAGTCCCGGGAAGCGCTTGTCGCGCAGGCGGGAGTGGACATAGAGAAGCACGCGGAGGAGCTCCAGAGCCGCAACCAAGAGGCCCTCCGTTCTATTGCAGAGGAGAGGGCGCAGCTCGTCGAGGCGCGGAAGGCTTTCATCCTTGAGAAAGCAGAAGCCGAAGAGCAACAACGGCTTGCCGCCGAGGAGCTATCCGTGCGAGAAGGCGAGCTGACGCAGAAGAAGGTCAACTTGGACAGCTATGAGGAGGAGCTCGCTGCACGTGAGGAGACACTTGGCGGGGCTCTCAAGGAGGCGAAAGATGCCGCAGCAGCTACCGAGGCCGCCAAGAAGGAGCTGGAGGTGAGGGTGACGGGGCTAGAAGCTACCCTCAAGACAAAGAATGAAGAGCTTGCCGCGCTCCACCGCGAGCGCGAGAAGGACGCCCTTGCCCATGGTGAGCTACAGGGTCGTCTCTCTGAGAAGGGCAGGGAGCTGAACGCCGCCAAGGACGCCAATGCCGATCTCGAGCTGAAGCTGGCCACGCTGACGGAGATGCTGGACGGCGCCAAGAAGCGAGAGGAGGACTTGAAGCAGGAGATCAAGGCCAATGAGGCGCTGCTGACGAGGGCCGCCGAAACCAAGAACACCTTTAGGGCTACTGTGGAGCTCTGGACGGAGGGCCTCGTCAACATCGCCGCAGTCATCGACGAGGAGCTGGCGCAGCTGGAACTGGAGGGCTTCGGGTACTCCTCCGACGAAAACCTCCAGCCCAGCGCTAAGCTCACTCTGTTCTTCAAGGGTGTGGCGACGGCTCTCCAGCAACTCCGGGAAAGGATCCCAAGGCAGCTGGCTGACGAGTCGCGCGCAATCTGCGCCAAAGTCTTGGAGAAGGTGCTGGTGTAGGTGCTCTTCCGCAATCCGGGCCTTAACCTCACCAACGTCCTCAAGAAGTTGTTGGCGGGTGCTGATCTTGAAGAGCTCAAGGCCCTTGTCACACCCATTGTGGACAAGGTGAATGAAGTCAGGAGGATCGACGGCGAACGCGTGGATTAGGCCGCCTGTTTTCTCCATTCCTTGCCGCTGCCATTTATGTTACGAGAACAATTCAGTCAGTGCTGCGACAAGTTTCCTTTGTAATATAACTTTATTTTGGGCAATGTTTGCTATGTTATCCCCTTTACTCGATTCCTTCCTTTGTATGTTTTCCCCTACGCTTTTGGGGAACTTGCTGGTGCGGGCACCCTTGCCGCGAGCGCTGAGTGCGGAACATCAGCAGCCTGCTGGCGGTGCCGCCTCCGGCAAGAAACCTTGTCGTAACTAGTTGCAGCACACTCAAGTTGTTGAGCGGACTCGAAACAAAGTAAGGGCGCAATTAGCCACGAGTTGGTTCCTCCGCGCACAGGTTTCCCACACAGAGGGCGGTCGTTCAAGGAAGATAACTTAAAAGTTTTTAAAACTGATTACTCAAACTTTGGCCACTTAGCTTTTCTGTTGTTTGCTTCCCGGCAAGGCGAAACTTTCTTGAACGACGCCTTGGTCCACACCATTATCTCCTCTCCTCCTCCCCCCCCCCCCGGTGAACTTGTGGGCGAGGGAGCCTTCCTTTTTCTTGAGAGAAAGAAAGAAGAGAAAATAAAGATATGGAGCCTCAAGGCTCGTTATTTCTTACCGGGGGCAAGTGCTGCACAAAGTGTCAGATAATGCATGCAAAAAAGAAAAAGCATGAAATTTGACAAGATGTGCGGAGCATATAGTCTTTATTTATGCACGGGATCTACGCCCGGCTTTGTACAAAGGGTTACATGCAACTGCGGCAAGGCTTGTACAAAAGGTGGTTGCCGGAACTGGTTCCGGCAACCGCGCCTTATGGGTAAAACTTACGAAGATGCTCTATGTTCCAGGAGTTGCTCACCGGAAAGCCATCTTCGGTCTCAAGGCGGACTGCGCCAGGCCTAGTGACTCGTTTCACCCGATAAGGGCCTTCCCACTTCGGCGTCAACTTGTTGGAATTCTTGGCGGATTGAACGCACCGAAGAACAAGGTCGCCTCCCTCGAGACTTCTGGCCTTAACTTTGCGGCTATGGTAGCGGCGCAAAGCTTGCTGGTATCGAGCAGCTCGTACAACAGCCTGAAGACGATCTTCCTCAAGGAGCAGCGCGTCATCTTGCCGCGGCTGCTCTCTCTCAAGCTCATCATAAGAGAGTACTCGAGGCGATCCGTATACAAGTTCCGTGGGGAGAACTGCCTTTGCTCCATAGACGAGAGCGAAAGGTGTCTGGCCAGTGGCTCGATTTGGCGTCGTTCTGATCGACCAAAGAACCACCGGCAGCTCCTCGATCCAATTCTTTCCGCACTTGTGCGGCCTGTCGAAAGTTCTGGTCTTGAGCCCGCGCAGCACTTCAGCGTTTGCCCTCTCCACTTGACCGTTGCTTCTCGGGTGAGCAACAGAAGCGAAACAGACTTTGGCGCCAAGATCTTGGATGTACTGCATGAAGGTGCGGCTCGTAAATTGTGTGCCATTGTCGGTGATGATCCTGTTAGGGACTCCGAAACGGCAAACAATCGACCTGAAGAACTTGACTGCTGATTGTGCTGTCACCTTCCTCACTGCTTCCACTTCCGGCCACTTTGTGAACTTGTCGACTGCGACGTACAAGTACTCAAAGCCCCCGATAGCTCGGGGAAAGGGGTCGAGGATGTCGAGCCCCCAGACCGAAAATGGCCAGGACAAAGGGATCATCTGGAGAGCTTGAGCTGGTTGGTGTATCTGCTTGGAATGAAACTGGCACGCTTCACACTTGGTTACTTGTGCAGTTGCATCCTGGAGGGCTGTTGGCCAAAAGAAACCTTGCCGGAAGGCTTTGCCGGCAAGTGCTCTTGCGCCGATGTGATGACCATATATGTCTCCATGTATCTCCGCCAACAGCTTCTGTCCATCTTCCCGGGGAATGCACTTCAATTTCACTCCGTTGAATCTCCTTCTGTACAGTCTGTCATCGCCAAACTGGTACATGCTTGATTGCCGGGCTACTCTCTCCGCTTCTTCTTGTTCTTCGGGAAGTTCTCCTGTCTGAAGGAAATGGACAATTTGCTGTGCCCATGCTGGAGCTTGTGGCTCGACAACAAGGACTAAAGGCACAAATGCTGCTGTGGGAACATCTACGGCAAGATTCTGCGGCTCAGCCGGAGCTTGATGTTCCCCGGCAAGCTTGCCGGAGCAAAACTTGTCGGGAGCGTCTGCTTCAACGGAACAAACCTTAGGGCTTGTCGGAGCAGACTGCTCCTCAGCAGTCTTGGTGTTGATCTTGGGGACCTTCTTGGCGGCGGCTCCGGGGAGCTCGGCCGGAAAATAGTCACCAGAAGCCAACTTTCTCTTCTTGTTCTGTCTAGTTGATGGTGTTACAGATAGTTGAGTCAGCTTGAGCACAAAAATTCCTGAGTCCGGCAAGCAAGCCTTCATACTCTGCAGTATTGTTTGTTGCTTGCTCCTTGGGAAGGTGCATCTGGACCACGTCCTTGAGGTGCTCTCCGGTGGGTGCGACAAGTAACATGCCCGCACCGGCGCCTTGCAGCGAGAAGGCACCATCAAAGTACATGATCCATTCTTTGCTTGCTTCCTTGACGGGGATGCTCTTCTCTGGAGTTTCTTCATCAGGTGTTGGCGTCCATTCTGCTATGAATTCTGCCAACGCTCGGCTCTGAATAGTTGAAGTACTCTCAAACTTGAGTCCAAAGCTTGACAATTCTAGTGCCCACTAAACAATTCTGGATTTTGCAATATCCTCTTCAACGGAAAGCGAGTGACAACTGTAATCTTGTGTGCTTGAAAGTAATGGCGCAGCTTTCTCGAGGCCATGAGAAGGCCGAAAAGCAATTTATGCACACCAGAGTACCTTGATCTAGCCCCCTGTAGAAGGGAACTGACAAAGTAAACTGGGCGCTGCACCATTTTCTTCTGCTTCTCCTCTTGTGGCTGCACAGATCTGTCCTTGTCGGGACTAGAGCTTGTCGGGGAAGCCCCCTGCTTGTCGCTGGATGCGCTTGCCGCGGCCGCGGGCTTACCATCTGCCTCCCTCTACGCTACTAATGCAGCACTAACCACTTGATTGGTTACCGCCAGATATAGCAACAACTTCTCTTGTGGCTTAGGTGCGACAAGTATTGGACTGGAGGACAGATATCTCTTCAAGTCCTGCAGCGCAGCCTCCACTTCTGGAGTCCATTTCATTGGACCTGCCTTTTTCAAAATTTTGAAAAATGGCAGGGCGCGCTCAGCAGACTTAGAGATGAACCTACTGAGAGCAGCTACGCAGCCGACAAGCCTTCGTACATCCTTGACGCGCTTCGGTGCTTCTATCTGCTCAATGGCCTTAATCATGTCGGGGTTAGCTTCGATCCCCCGCTGAGACACAAAGAACCCGAGAAGCTTGCCGGAAGGGACTCCAAACACACACTTCTCGGGATTGAGCTTGAGGTTGATTTTGCGCAGATTTGCAAAGGTCTCGTCCAGACCTTGGATCAGAGTTGCTCTGTCTTTGCTCTTGACCACTATGTCATCCATGTAAGCTTCTACATTTCTGTGCAACTGCGGCTCAAAAGCTTCGTGAACTACCCTTGCAAATGTTGAACCAGCATTCTTTAGTCCGAAGGGCATCCGTACAAAGCAGTATGTGCCACACGGAGTAATGAATGCGGTTTTCTCCTCATCTTCTTCTGCCATGAAGATCTGATGATATCCTGAATATGCATCAAGAAATGAAAGCAAATCACATCCTGCCGTGGAGTCGACAATCTGGTCAATGCGCGGCAAGGGAAATGGATCCTTGGGACAAGCTTTATTAACATCAGTGAAGTCAATTCAAAGCCTCCACTTTCCGTTAGCCTTGCGCACGACTACATGATTGGCCAACCACGTAGGATGGAGCACCCCTCTGACAAGGCCTGCTGCTTCCAACTTCTTGATCTCCTCAGCAATGAATTCTTGGCGCTCCACTGCTTGCTTCCTAACTTTCTGCTTGACGGGCCGCGCGTGAGGGCAGACGACAAGGTGGTGCTCAATTACTTTCCTGGGAACACCGGGGATGTCAGATGGTTGCCATGCAAACACATCGACATTCGCCCGCAGGAAAGCAACGAGCGCGCTTTCCTATTTAGGGTCAAGCGTGGCACTGATGGTGAAGTTACCACCAGTGCGGTCCTCCTTGGCGGCCACTTTCTTGGTCTCTGGCGGAGCTGCCTTCGCTTTCTTACACTTGCCGGTGGTGCTCGATGGTGCATCCTCGACGGTAGCGCAGCACTCCGAAGAGGTGCGCTTGCCGGAGTGGGCATCAGAGTTCTTGCCGGACTTGGTCTTCTTCTCACTTCTCGGGGTTGAGCTTGAGGTTGATTTTGCGCAGATTTGCAAAGGTCTCGTCCAGATCTTGGATCAGAGTTGCTCTGTCTTTGCTCTTGACCACTATGTCATCCATGTAAGCTTCTACATTTCTGTGCAACTGCGGCTCAAAAGCTTCATGAACTACTGTCACGCCCAATATGCGACCCTATCCAAAAGGAACTCGAAGGTCCCACCAAGGATAGACCCGCATATTGGAACACTTTTGCAAGGTGGATATCATTACATCAACATTACGTAAATAGATGGGGATACATCCAATACATACAATGTCACATGAATACAACAATACAACATACAAGAACAACATCCGACTACGGATGAATCGTAAACAGAAACTCAAACAATATCCACCCTTCTAGCCCAGGCTGCCGACCTGGAACCTATCCCCTGATCGAAGAAGCAGAAGAAGAAACTCAACGCAAGCAAGCATCGCTCTCGCGTTATGATCATCGCATAACCTGTACCTGCAACTGTTGTTGTAGTAATCTGTGAGCCACGAGGACTCAGCAATTCCATTACCATGGGTATCAAGACTAGCAAAGCTTAATGGGAAAGGAAGGGGTAAAGTGGTGAGGTTGCAGCAGCGACTAAGCATATATGGTGGCTAACATACGCAAATGGGAGCGAGAAGAGAAACAAAGGAACGGTCGTGAACTAGCAATGATCAAGAGGTGATCCTGAACACCTACTTACGTCAAACATAACACAGAAACCGTGTTCACTTCCCGGACTCCGCCGAGAAGAGACCATCACGGCTACACACGCGGTTGATGCGTTTTAATTCGGATCTGGTGTCAAGTTATCTACAACCGGACATTAACAAATTCCCATCTGCCACATAACCGCGGGCACGGCTCTCGAAAGTTTATACCCTGCAGGGGTGTCCCAACTTAGCCCATGACAAGCTCTCGCGATCAACGAAGGAATAGACCTTCTCCCAGGAAGACCCGATCAGTCTCGGAATCCCGGTTTACAAGACATTTCGACAATGGTAAAACAAGACCAGCAAAGCCGCCCGATGCACCGACAATCCCGATAGGAGCTGCACATATCTCGTTCTCAGGGCAACACCGGATAAGCTAAGCGTACAGGTACCGACGAATCCAAGTTGCCAAGGAATGGTCCCACACGGTGCTCTAGTTTGGACCAACACTTAGACAAGCATTGGCCCAGGGGGGCTATAATAAAGATGACCCTTGGGTTAATTACTCCCAAGGGAAAAGTAGGTGGTGGTGAGGCAAATGGTAAAACCAAGGTTGGGCCTTGCTGGACAAGTTTTATTCAAAGCGAACTGTCAGGGGGGTCCCATAAATCACCCGACCGCGTTAGGAACGCAAAATCCGGGAACATAACACCGGTATAACGGAAACTAGGGCGGCAAGAGTGGAACAAAACACCAGGCATAAGGCCGAGCCTTCCACCCTTTACCAAGTATATAGATGCATTAATTAAATAAGAGATATTGTGATATCCCAACCAAAATCCTGTCCACCATGGAGAAATCTTCAACTTCACCTGCAACTAGCAATGCTATAAGAGGGGCTGAGCAAAGCGGTAACATAGCCAATCAATGGTTTGCTAGGAATGGTGTCAAAGGTTAGAGGTTCATGGCAATTTGGGAGGCTTGAAGAGCAAATGATAGGTAACGCAGCATAGCGATAGAACGAAGCAACTAGCATAGCAATGATAGTAGTCAGATCCAGGGTAGCGGTCATCTTGCCTGAAATCCCGCAAGGTAGAAGAACGAGTCCATGAAGAAGATGAAGCCACGAAGACGAACCAAGCGTAGATGAATGAATCCTCACGATCGCAACGAAACGGGAACTATCGAGAAGAAGCACACAACATAGTAAACACACCACACATGAACAAGACATGATGCACAACAAGCATGAAGCATGACAAAGCTATATGAGGCTAATCATGGCAAGAGAAGGTGCATACAAGAGCAACACATCAAGGCAAGTTTAAATGAGGCCGAAAACAACATATAACAAATCCGGTAAGTCCTCATATGCAAATTTCGAAATTGGTCCAGATCTAAATAAACCTTATGTTCAAGTTATTAAACATCAAGTTAAGATGCACCAAGATGATCTACACGAAATTCTAGTCAAGTTACATATAAAGTTCATTTAATTCGGAGCTACGGCCTAGAAGATATGAGCAAAACAAGTCAAACATCGCATTGATGCAAAATGCAAACAAGCATCAAGCAAACACCTCAAAACAAGGATGCAACATGATAATATGAAACTTCATGCAAAATTAAGCAAGTTGCATATAGAGCACACTCAAAACGGAGCAACGGTTCAACACATGCACACTATACAAGTCATAACAACAATCTGTCCAAAACAGCAACTAGGCATATTGCAAGCATCAAAACAATATGCTACAGCACCCCAACATAATAACAAAAGGCATGGGCATGAAATACAGGTAAAGCATAACAAAACATGAACACTGAGCTATCTCCAGAAACAACTAGAACATGCTCAAAAGGACATGGGAAGATTGCAAATAATAACAGTTTCTGACTTATCAGGAAATAACATCAGGTTGCAATGTTTAGAGCTATCAAACAACATGTTACAGGAACTTATCATGGCAAACAAAGGCATGGCATGAATCTACTAATTGAATAGATCAAAAGTCCCTTACTGACCATGAGCCAAAAAGGCATAGAAAATATGATGACACCCATGTAAACATGGCAAGTTATATTACAGATTCATACATGGCAGTAACAACAATAAGTAGGCATGTTTGTGAGCTTGAACAACTCACCACAGAGCAATACATGGCATGGCAAGGCAACTAAC
This sequence comes from Triticum timopheevii, assembly GCA_963921465.1. Taxonomy (NCBI): domain Eukaryota; kingdom Viridiplantae; phylum Streptophyta; class Magnoliopsida; order Poales; family Poaceae; genus Triticum; species Triticum timopheevii. Next base: position 129,472,825 of record OY997271.1, on the reverse strand, counting down.
TGTAATAAGACATGTTTGTGAAGTTAAGCATGGCAAGAACAAGGTCATAGGGTGCATGGAACACTAGCAAAACACATGGGAACTAGTGAACTTAATGTTAACAGGCTGATAGCAACATTATCAAGCAACTTTAGAGCACGATTACAACAAGCTACAGCAACCTATAAATGCAACCAGGGGCATGTATGGATAGGGCATAACATGTAGATCAAAACATGTGTACAGAACATCTCCAGATTATGCATAGAATGATTAGTAGCGACATGTTTATATAGCATCACGAAATAACAGATTCAGCCTAGCAAAACAGCAACAGCAAGTGCACTACTTAACAAGCTCGGTTCACTCACCACAAGTCATTGCATGACAAGATAAGCATAGCATCATCAAGAAGACCTGTTTGTGAAACAAACCAAGTCAAGAACAAGTCCATAGCATGCAAGGATCAAATATAGCAACCTTGGCCAAATTGAATAACATGTAAACAATCTGCCAGGAAACATTTTGAAGCAAAAGTAGAACACGAAAATGATATGCTAGGCTACTCCATAATTGCAAACAAGGGCATGAATGGATAGACAAAAACCATATGTTCAAAACACCCATACTGAAGTATCTCAAAATATGCATGGATCTCTCTGTACCATCATGTTTACATGGCATCAAAATAACAGCAGAACAGAGACTAAATCAGCAATATCACGAAGCCTAGTTTGCATGCTTGTGCTAGTCACCACATTGATCACAAAAATACATGGCATACACCCCTGGAAAGATGGCATGGTATAGATCAAAACACATGAAGACATCAACCACATAGGATGCACACATCAAACATGGCAAAAATGACAAATGAGCAAGTTATAACAGTTTCAGCAGATTAACATCAACATGCACTCTTCCAACAGCATTTCGGGCATCAAGATGAGCTCAAATGAAAATGATGCAATGGAATGAAATGAAGTACTTGTCGAGGCGAACAATTTGACATATTACACGCACGAAACAGAGCTACGGATGCAGAGATACTGCATGATGAATATGGCATGATAATGTCAGGGATCTGGGACTTTGTGGAAATATCACCTCCGCGAAAAAAAAACAACCCGGGACGGGACGGTGCGGGACGGAGGGATCCAGGGCGCGGGGCGGCGCGTTTGGATCGGTGGTCGGGTGGATCTCATCCCACCTGACCGGATCCGAGGCGGGGCGGCGGCCGACGCCGACGAGGTCGTCGGAGGGCGGCGACCGGCGGCGGGAAGGATCCGGCGGTCGTTCAAGGAAGATAACTTAAAAGTTTTTAAAACTGATTACTCAAACTTTGGCCACTTAGCTTTTCTATTGTTTGCTTCCCGGCAAAGCGAAGCTTTCTTGAACGACGCCTTGGTCCACACCATTATCTCCTCTCCTCCTCCCCCCCGGTGAACTTGTGGGCGAGGGAGCTTTCCTTTTTCTTGAGAGAAAGAAAGAAGAGAAAATAAAGATATGGAGCCTCAAGGCTCGTTATTTCTTACCGGGGGCAAGTGCTGCACAAAGTGTCAGATAATGCATGCAAAAAAGAAAAAGCATGAAATTTGACAAGATGTGCGGAGCATATAGTCTTTATTTATGCACGGGATCTGCGCCCGGCTTTGTACAAAGGGTTACATGCAACTGCGGCAAGGCTTGTACAAAAGGTGGTTGCCGGAACTGGTTCCGGCAACCGCGCCTTATGGGTAAAACTTACGAAGATGCTCTATGTTCCAGGAGTTGCTCACCGGAAAGCCATCTTCGGTCTCAAGGCAGACTGCGCCTGGCCTAGTGACTCGTTTCACCCGATAAGGGCCTTCCCACTTCGGCGTCAACTTGTTGGAATTCTTGGCGGATTGAACGCGCCGAAGAACAAGGTCGCCTTCCTCGAGACTTCTGGCCTTAACTTTGCGGCTATGGTAGCGGCACAAAGCTTGCTGGTATCGAGCAGCTCGTACAACAGCCTGAAGACGATCTTCCTCAAGGAGCAGCGCGTCATCTTGCCGCGGCTGCTCTTGCTCAAGCTCATCATAAGCGAGTACTCGAGGCGATCCGTATACGAGTTCCATGGGGAGAACTGCCTCTGCTCCATAGACGAGAGCGAAAGATGTCTGGCTAGTGGCTCGATTTGGCGTCGTTCTGATCGACCAAAGAACCACCGGCAGCTCCTCGATCCAATTCTTTCCGCACTTGTGCAGCCTGTCGAAAGTTCTGGTCTTGAGCCCGCGCAGCACTTCAGCGTTTTCCCTCTCCGCTTGACCATTGCTTCTCGGGTGAGCAACAGAAGCGAAACAGACTTCGGCGCCAAGATCTTGGACGTACTGCATGAAGGTGCGGCTCGTAAATTGTGTGCCATTGTCAGTGATGATCCTGTTAGGGACTCCAAAACGGCAAACAATCGACCTGAAGAACTTGACTGCTGACTGTGCTGTCACCTTCCTCACTACTTCCACTTCCGGCCACTTTGTGAACTTGTCGACTGCGACGTACAAGTACTCAAAGCCCCCGATAGCTCGGGGAAAGGGGCCGAGGATGTCGAGCCCCCAGACCGAAAATGGCCAGGACAAAGGGATCATCTGGAGAGCTTGAGCTGGTTGGTGTATCTGCTTGGAATGAAACTGGCACGCTTCACACTTGGTTACTTGTGCAGTTGCATCCTGGAGGGCTGTTGGCCAAAAGAAACCTTGCCGGAAGGCTTTGCCGGCAAGTGCTCTTGCGCCGATGTGATGACCATATATGTCTCCATGTATCTCCGCCAACAGCTTCTGTCAATCTTCCCGGGGAATGCACTTCAATTTCACTCCGTTGAATCTCCTTCTGTACAGTATGTCATCGACAAACTGGTACATGCTTGATTGTCGGGCTACTCTCTCCGCTTCTTCTTGTTCTTCGGGAAGTTCTCCTGTCTGAAGGAAATGGACAATTTGCTGTGCCCATGCTGGAGCTTGTGGCTCGACAACAAGGACTAAAGGCACAAATGCGGCTGTGGGAACATCTACGGCAAGATTCTGCGGCTCAGCCGGAGCTTGATGTTCCCCGGCAAGCTTGCCGGAGCAAAACTTGTCGGGAGCGTCTGCTTCAACGGAACAAACCTTAGGGCTTGTCGGAGCAGACTGCTCCTCAGCAGTCTTGGTGTTGATCTTGGGGACCTTCTTGGCGGCGGCTCCGGGGAGCTCGGCCGGAAAATAGTCACCAGAAGCCAACTTTCTCTTCTTGTTCTGTCTAGTTGATGGTGTTACAGATAGTTGAGTCAGCTTGAGCACAAAAATTCCTGAGTCCGGCAAGCAAGCCTTCATACTCTGCAGTATTGTTTGTCACTTGCTCCTTGGGAAAGTGCATCTGGACCACGTCCTTGAGGTGCTCTCCGGTGGGTGCGACAAGTAACACGCCCGCACCGGCGCCTTGCAGCGAGAAGGCACCATCAAAGTACATGATCCATTCTTTGCTTGCTTCCTTGACGGGGATGCTCTTCTCTGGAGTTTCTTCATCAGGTGTTGGCGTCCATTCTGCTATGAATTCTGCCAACACTCGGCTCTGAATAGTTGAAGTACTCTCAAACTTGAGTCCAAAGCTTGACAATTCTAGTGCCCACTAAACAATCCTGCCTGTTGCTTCTGGATTTTGCAATATCCTCTTCAACGGAAAGCGAGTGACAACTGTAATCTCGTGTGCTTGAAAGTAATGGCGCAGATTTCTCGAGGCCATGAGAAGGCCAAAAAGCAATTTATGCACACCAGAGTACCTTGATCTAGCCCCCTGTAGAAGGGAACTGACAAAGTAAACTGGGCGCTGCACCATTTTCTTCTGCTTCTCCTCTTGTGGCTGCACAGATCTGTCCTTGTCGGGACTAGAGCTTGTCGGGGAAGCCCCCTGCTTGTCACTGGATGCGCTTGCCGCGGCCGCGGGCTTATCATCTGCCTCCCTCTCCGCTACTAACGCAGCACTAACCACTTGATTGGTTACCGCCAGATATAGCAGCAACTTCTCTTGTGGCTTAGGTGCGACAAGTATTGGACTGGAGGACAGATATCTCTTCAAGTCCTGCAGCGCAGCCTCCACTTCTGGAGTCCATTTCATTGGACCTGCCTTTTTCAAAATTGTGAAAAACGGCAGGGCGCGCTCAGCAGACTTAGAGATGAACCTACTGAGAGCAGCTACGCAGCCGGCAAGCCTTCGTACATCCTTGACGCGCTTCGGTGCTTCGATCTGCTCAATGGCCTTAATCATGTCGGGGTTAGCTTTGATCCCCCACTGAGACACAAAAAACCCGAGAAGCTTGCCGGAAGGGACTCCAAACACACACTTCTCGGGGTTGAGCTTGAGGTTGATTTTGCGCAGATTTGCAAAGGTCTCGTCCAGACCTTGGATCAGAGTTGCTCTGTCTTTGCTCTTGACCACTATGTCATCCATGTAAGCTTCTACATTTCTGTGCAACTGCGGCTCAAAAGCTTCGTGAACTACCCTTGCAAATGTTGAACCAGCATTCTTTAGTCCGAAGGGCATCCGTACAAAGAAGTATGTGCCACACGGAGTAATGAATGCGGTTTTCTCCTCATCTTCTTCTGCCATGAAGATCTGATGATATCCTGAATATGCATCAAGAAATGAAAGCAAATCACATCCTGCCGTGCAGTCGACAATCTGGTCAATGCGCGGCAAGGGAAATGGATCCTTGGGACAAGCTTTATTAACACCAGTGAAGTCAATACAAAGCCTCCACTTTCCGTTAGCCTTGCGCACGACTACAGGATTGGCCAACCACGTAGGATGGAGCACCCCTCTGACAAGGCCTGCTGCTTCCAACTTCTTGATCTCTTCAGCAATGAATTCTTGGCGCTCCACTGCTTGCTTCCTAACTTTCTGCTTGACGGGCCGCGCGTGAGGGCAGACGGCAAGGTGGTGCTCAATTACTTTCCTGGGAACACCCGGGATGTCAGATGGTTTCCATGCAAACACATCGACATTCGCCCGCAGGAAAGCAACGAGCGCGCTTTCCTATTTAGGGTCAAGCATGGCACTGATGGTGAAGGTACCACCAGTGCCGTCCTCCTTGGCGGCCACTTTCTTGGTCTCTGGCGGAGCTGCCTTCGCTTTCTTACACTTGCCGGTGGAGCTCGATGGTGCATCCTCGACGGTAGCACAGCACTCCGAAGAGGTGCGCTTGCCGGAGTGGGCATCAGAGTTCTTGCCGGACTTGGTCTTCTTCTCACTTCTCGGGGTTGAGCTTGAGGTTGATTTTGCGCAGATTTAAAAAGGTCTCGTCCAGATCTTGGATCAGAGTTGCTCTGTCTTTGCTCTTGACCACTATGTCATCCATGTAAGCTTCTACATTTCTGTGCAACTGCGGCTCAAAAGCTTCATGAACTACTGTCACGCCCAATATGCGACCCTATCCAAAAGGAACTCGAAGGTTCCACCAAGGATAGACCCGCATATTGGAACGCTTTTGCAAGGTGGATATCATTACATCAACATTACGTAAATAGATGGGGATACATCCAATACATACAATGTCACATGAATACAACAATACAACATACAAGAACAACATCCGACTACGGATGAATCATAAATAGAAACTCAAACAATATCCACCCTGCTAGCCCAGGCTGCCGACCTGGAACCTATCCCCTGATCGAAGAAGCAGAAGAAGAAACTCAACGCAAGCAAGCATCGCTCTCGCGTCATGATCATCGCATAACCTATACCTGCAACTGTTGTTGTAGTAATCTGTGAGCCACGAGGACTCAGCAATCCCATTACCATGGGTATCAAGACTAGCAAAGCTTAATGGGAAAGGAAGGGGTAAAGTGGTGAGGTTGCAGTAGCGACTAAGCATATATGGTCGCTAACATACGCAAATGAGAGCGAGAAGAGAAACAAAGGAACGGCCGTTAACTAGCAATGATCAAGAGGTGATCCTGAACACCTACTTACGTCAAACATAACAAAGAAACCGTGTTCACTTCCCAGACTCCGCCAAGAAGAGACCATCACGGCTACACACGCGGTTGATGCGTTTTAATTCGGATCTGGTGTCAAGTTATCTACAACCGGACATTAACAAATTCCCATCTGCCACATAACCGCCGGCACGGCTCTCAAAAGTTTATACCCTGCAGGGGTGTCCCAACTTAGCCCATGACAAGCTCTCGCGATCAACGAAGGAATAGACCTTCTCCCAGGAAGACCCGATCAGTCTCGGAATCCCGGTTTACAAGACATTTCGACAATGGTAAAACAAGACCAGCAAAGCCGCCCGATGCACCGACAATCCCGATAGGAGCTGCACATATCTCGTTCTCAGGGCAACACCGGATATGCTAAGCGTACAGGTACCGACGAATCCAAGTTGCCAAGGAATGGTCCCGCACGGTGCTCTAGTTTGGACCAACACTTAGACAAGCATTGGCCCGGGGGGGCTATAATAAAGATGACCCTTGGGTTAATTACTCCCAAGGGAAAAGTAGGTGGTGGTGAGGCAAATGGTAAAACCACGGTTGGGCCTTGCTGGACAAGTTTTATTCAAAGCGAACTGTCAGGGGGGTCCCATAAATCACCCAACCGCGTTAGGAACGCAAAATCCGGGAACATAACACCGGTATGACGGAAACTAGGGCGGCAAGAGTGGAACAAAACACCAGGCATAAGGCCGAGCCTTCCACCCTTTACCAAGTATATAGATGCATTAATTAAATAAGAGATATTGTGATATCCCAACCAAAATCCTGTCCACCATGGAGAAATCTTCAACTTCACCTGCAACTAGCAATGCTATAAGAGGGGCTGAGCAAAGCGGTAACATAGCCAATCAATGGTTTGCTAGGAATGGTGTCAAAGGTTAGAGGTTCATGGCAATTTGGGAGGCTTGAAGAGCAAATGATAGGTAACACAGCATAGCGATAGAACGAAGCAACTAGCATAGCAATGATAGTAGTCAGATCCAGGGTAGCGGTCATCTTGCCTGAAATCCCGCAAGGAAGAAGAACGAGTTCATGAAGAAGATGAAGCCACGAAGACGAACCAAGCGTAGACGAACGAATCCTCACGATCGCAACGAAACGGGAACTATCAAGAAGAAGCACACAACATAGTAAACACACCACACATTAACAAGACATGATGCACAACAAGCATGAAGCATGACAAAGCTATATGGGGCTAATCATGGCAAGAGAAGGTGCATACAAGAGCAACACATCAAGGCAAGTTTAAATGAGGCCGGAAACAACATATAACAAATCTGGTAAGTCCTCATATGCAAATTTCGAAATTGGTCCAGATCTAAATAAACCTTGTGTTCAAGTTATTAAACATCAAGTTAATATGCACCAAGATGATCTACACTAAATTCTAGTCAAGTTACATATAAAGTTCATTTAATTCGGAGCTACGGCCTAGAAGATATGAGCAAAACAAGTCAAACATGGCATTGATGCAAAATGCAAACAAACATCAAGCAAACACCTCAAAACAAGGATGCAACATGATAATATGAAACTTCATGCAAAATTAAGCAAGTTGCATATAGAGCACACTCAAAAGGGAGCAACGGTTCAACACATGCACATTATACAAGTCATAACAACAATCTGTCCAAAACAGCAACTAGGCATATTGCAAGCATCAAAACAATATGCTACAGCACCCCAACATAATAACAAAAGGCATGGGCATGAAATACAGGTAAAGCATAACAAAACATGAACACTGAGCTATCTCCAGAAACAACTAGAACATGCTCAAAAGGACATGGGAAGATTGGAAATAATAACAGTTTCTGACTTATCAGGAAATAACATCAGGTTGCAATGTTTAGAGCTATCAAACAACATGTTACAGGAACTTATCATGGCAAACAAGGGCATGGCATGAATCTACTAATTTAATAGATCAAAAGTCCCTTACTGACCATGAGCCAAAAAGGCATAGAAAATATGATGACACCCATGTAAACATGGCAAGTTATATTACAGATTCATACATGGCAGTAACAACAATAAGTAGGCATGTTTGTGAGCTTGAACCACTCACCACAGAGCAATACATGGCATGGCAAGGCAACTAACAGTAATAAGACATGTTTGTGAAGTTAAGCATGGCAAGAACAAGGTCATAGGGTGCATGGAACACTAGCAAAACACATGGGAACTAGTGAACTTAATGTTAACAGGCTGATAGCAACATTATCAAGCAACTTTAGAGCACGATTACAACAAGCTACAGCAACCTATAAATGCAACCAGGGGCATGTATGGATAGGGCATAACATGTAGATCAAAACATGTTTACAGAACATCTCTAGATTATGCATAGAATGATTAGTAGCGACATGTTTATATAGCATCACGAAATAACAGATTCCGCCTAGCAAAACAGCAACAGCAAGTACACTACTTAACAAGCTCGATTCACTCACCATAAGTCATTGCATGACAAGATAAGCATTGCATCATCAAGAATACATGTTTGTGAAACAAACCAAGTCAAGAACAAGTCCATAGCATGCAAGGATCAAATATAGCAACCTTGGCCAAATTGAATAACATGTAAACAATCTGCCAGGAAACATTTTGAAGCAAAAGTAGAGCACGAAAATGACATGCTAGGCTACTCCATAATTTCAAACAAGGGCATGAATGGATAGACAAAAACCATATATTCAAAACACCCTTACTGAAGTATCTCAAAATATGCATGGATCTCTCTGTAGCATCAAGTTTACATGGCATCAAAATAACAGCAGAACAGGGACTAAAATCAGCAATATCACGAAGCCTAGTTTGCATGCTTGTGCTAGTCACCACATTGATCAAAAAAATACATGGCATACACCCCTGGAAAGATTTCATGGCATAGATCAAAACACATGAAGACATCAACCTCATAGGATGCACACAGCAAACATGGCAAAAATGACAAATGAGCAAGTTATAACAGTTTCAGCAGATTAACATCAACATGCACTCTTCCAACTGCATTTCGGGCATCAATATGAGCTCAAATGAAAATGATGCAATGGAATGAAATGAAGTACTTGTCGAGACGAACAATTTGACATATTACACGCACGAAACGGAGCAACGGATGCAGAGACACAGCATGATGAATATGGCATGATAATGTTAGGGATCTGGGACTTAGTGGAAATATCACCTCCGTGAAAAAAAAACAACCCGGGACGGGAAGGTGCGGGACGGAGGGATCCAGGCGCGGGGCGGCGCGTTTGGATCGGTGGTCGGGTGGATCTCATCCCACCCGACCGGATCCGAGGCAGGGCGGCGGCCGACGCCGGCGAGGTCGTCGGAGGGCGGCGACCGGTGGTGGGAAGGATCCGGCGAGGCCGGGAACGGGCCGCGGCGCCGGGTCCGGTGGCGGCGGAGCCAGCCGGCGGCGAGGCGGGCACCGGGCGGCGCGACCGCGAGGAGAGGCGGCAGGGAGCTCGCGCGGCGCGGCGGCGGCCACGCCGGCGGCAGAAGGCGACGTAGAGGCGGGACAGGAGACGGACGCCGGGCTGCGGAGGCACTCGGGCGAGGCGGGGCACCGGCGACGGGCGGTCGGCGGCGGGGCTGGACCCGGGAGGCGGCGGCGGAGCTCGGATGCGGCGCGGGGCACCGGCGAGGCGGCGGGGCGCAACAGCGGCGGCGAGGCATCGCGGCGGCGGGCGGCAGCGGTCGCGGCCGGCGCGGGAGGCGGAGGCCTCGAGCGCGGGCGTGGGCGGACGGGCCTGCGCGGGCCGGCCTTGGGCTCGGCGGGCCCGCGGCAGCGCGGGACGACGACGGAGGCCATGTGGCGGTCGGCGATTGGCTGGGGGGAGCGGGGTGGACATGTCTGGCCACCGGGCGGACATGTCCGGCGGCGCGAGGAGGGAGAGGACTAGGGTTTGCCCGAGATTTCGGGGGAGGGGGCTAATTTATAGGTTGAGGGAGCTAGGAGAGTCCAAATGAGGAGCGTTTTTCGGCCACGCGATCGTGATCGAACGTCCGAGAGCATGGAGGGGAGTTAGATGGGTTTTGGGCCACTTTGGAAGGGGTGTTGGGCTGCACAAAAGAAGGGGCTTTTGCGGTTACCCGGTTAACCGTTGGAGTACCAAACGACCTCCAAATGGCACGAAACTTGACAGGCGGTCTACCCGGTGCTATACCAAGGCCGCTTGGCAAACCTCGAGCCATTCCGAGAAAGTTTAACACCCACACAAGAGAAGAGTCAAAAAGGGGACGCCGGATGACATAGGAGTGCCGGATTGCAAAACGGACAACGGGGAAAATGCTCGGATGCATGAGACGAACACGTATGCAAAATGAAATGCACATGCTGACATGATAAAATGCAACACGCAAGCAAATGACATGGCAATGACGGCGAATAACTGGCGGACACCTGGCGCATCGAATCCGGGGCGTTACAACACTCCACTAACAAGAGATCTCGTCCCGAGATCTTAGGACCGAGACGGAAGGGAAAAAGAGATGAGGTGAAACAAGAACTCATGAGAAGAAGCAAAGAATCGAGAGCACTCGAGAAGAAGAGAGGAACGACGAGAATGACGAGAATCGAAAGCTCACAGAATCATATAGACTAAGAGACCACTCGTTCTAACCAGAGTGGTTAGAATGAGAAAAGAAACGGATAAGACTGAAAGGATTTAGGCAGCGCTCCGGCTGAAAATGGAAGGATTAGAACAAGAACTCCACAAGATGGGATGGCACTTGACGAGATGAACAATGCAATGCATCCGGAAGAATATTGAGACGAACGAAACTGAAAACTTAGAACGAAGAAATGTTCCGAAAAGATGGCCTCCGGATAATCGAGAGAGAAAGCAACTCCTGAAATGCTCCGGATGGATGGAAAGAATTTGCATGACTTGAAACAATTTGATAGGATAACATCGAGCTAGCACCACGAATCTCCGGGGGAGCGGACAAGATTTAAGAGAAATCTTCTTCGATCTTCGAATGATGACGGGAAACACCACCAAAATTACTGAGATACTCCGGGAGAATGAAAGGCGAAGAGGTTGAGCCAACAATGAAAAGAATTTGAAAGCGATCTTGGAGAAGGCATGTGACTGATGAAATTCATACTTACGTCACACTTTGAAGAGAATTTGAGAATAACTCCGGGGGAATTAGAAGAGTCAGGTAAGATCCTGGAAAAGGACCTGTGGGTTAGGGCCCACTAAAAAAACATCGTTGGAAAGGATAGTTGAAAGATAGAAGATGCACCGGAACAATTGAAATATTTGAATGAGGTGGCGACCTCGAATTAATTCAAACACAGACAAATCTCTTGAGATGTCTTGAGCACTCTGGAAGGATTAACTGGCGAGAGGCGAACGAGCAAGGTGAACACTTTACGAAAGGAAAAGAATGTGATGAACCCAGAAAACTTGAGTCGAATCCCCCGGAAAAAGAAAGGTATGAAGAATGACAAACGAGACGAGAATTCACCGGTTGAAATAATTGCGGGACGACTGAAGAGGCTCCGTACGAATGAAATTGATGCTAAAAAGAGACTCCGGAAAGAAAAAGGGTGGGAGGGCGGGAAAAACAAAGGCAACTTGGAAGGAGGAACCGATGAATAACTTGAAGAGAAAAACATCGGTTGGAATGGTTGAGGAAAGAAAGAAAAGGCTTCACATGAGTAGGATGGATACTCGATTACAGACTCCGGTTCTGAGAGGAAGAAGGGCGGGCGGGAGGGGAAAGAAAACAACTGAGGATTGAACTCAGAGATGAAGAGACTCGAGTCAACTTGACGAGAAATGCACCGGACAAAAGAGGATGGACAACGAACGAAAACTAACCACGAGATCCTAAAGAAAAATTTGAAGGGGAAGAGGAGTAATTCAAAACACCTACGTCAGGATTCCTCACCAGAGCGACGAAGAGGCTGAGGAGTAAAAACAATTCCTACTCTCCGATATAACTATACTCAGAAATCAGTTTTCTTCTAGACTCAACAACGGCCAAACTACACGATCAATCAAGGGGGCTCCTAGGGTCGGTCGAGGCTCTGATACCAACTTGTCATGCACAATATGCGACCCTATCCAAAAGGAACTCAAAGGTCCCACCAAGGATAGACCCGCATATTGGAACGCTTTTGCAAGGTGGATATCATTACATCAACATTACGTAAATAGATGGGGATACATCCAATACATACAATGTCACATGAATACAACAATACAAAATACAAGAACAACATCCGACTACGGATGAATCATAAACAGAAACTCAAACAATATCCACCCTGCTAGCCCAGGCTGCCGACCTAGAACCTATCCCCTAATCGAAGAAGCAGAAGAAGAAACTCAACGCAAGCAAGCATCACTCTCGCGTCATGATCATCGCATAACCTGTACCTGCAACTGTTGTTGTAGTAATCTGTGAGCCACGAGGACTCAGCAATCCCATTACCATGGGTATCAAGACTAGCAAAGCTTAATGGGAAAGGAAGGGGTAAAGTGGTGAGGTTGCAGCAGCGACTAAGCATATATGGTGGCTAACATACGCAAATGAGAGCGAGAAGAGAAACAAAGGAACGGTCGTGAACTATCAATGATCAAGAGGTGATCCTGAACACCTACTTACGTCAAACATAACACAGAAACCGTGTTCACTTCCCGGACTCCGCCGAGAAGAGACCATCACGGCTACACACGCGGTTGATGCATTTTAATTCGGATCTGGTGTCAAGTTATCTACAACCGGACATTAACAAATTCCCATCTGCCACATAACCGCGGGCACGGCTCTCGAAAGTTTATACCCTGCAGGGGTGTCCCAACTTAGCCCATGACAAGCTCTCGCGATCAACGAAGGAATAGACCTTCTCCCAGGAAGACCCGATCAGTCTCGGAATCCCGGTTTACAAGACATTTCGACAATGGTAAAACAAGACCAGCAAAGCCGCCCGATGCGCCGACAATCCCGATAGGAGCTGCACATATCTCGTTCCCAGGGCAACACCCGATAAGCTAAGCGTACAGGTACCGACGAATCCAAGTTGCCAAGGAATGGTCCCGCACGGTGCTCTAGTTTGGACCAACACTTAGACAAGCATTGGCCCGGGGGGGCTATAATAAAGATGACCCTTGGGTTAATTACTCCCAAGGGAAAAGTAGGTGGTGGTGAGGCAAATGGTAAAACCAAGGTTGGGCCTTGCTGGACAAGTTTTATTCAAAGCGAACTGTCAGGGGGGTCCTATAAATCACCCGACCGCGTTAGGAACGCAAAATCCAGGAACATAACACCGGTATGACGGAAACTAGGGCGGCAAGAGTGGAACAAAACACCAGGCATAAGGCCGAGCCTTCCACCCTTTACCAAGTATATAGATGCAGTAATTAAATAAGAGATATTGTGATATCCCAACCAAAATCCTGTCCACCATGGAGAAATCTTCAACTTCACCTGCAACTAGCAACACTATAAGAGGGGCTGAGCAAAGCGGTAACATAGCCAATCAATGGTTTGCTAGGAATGGTGTCAAAGGTTAGAGGTTCATGGCAATTTGGGAGGCTTGAAGAGCAAATGATAGGTAACGCAGCATAGCGATAGAACGAAGCAACTAGCATAGCAATGATAGTAGTGAGATCCAGGGTAGCGGTCATCTTGCCTGAAATCCCGCAAGGAAGAAGAACTTGTCCATGAAGAAGATGAAGCCACAAAGACGAACCAAGCATAGACGAACGAATCCTCACGATCGCAACGAAACGGGAACTATCGAGAAGAAGCACACAACATAGTAAACACACCACACATGAACAAGACATGATGCACAACAAGCATGAAGCATGACAAAGCTATATGAGGCTAATCATGGCAAGAGAAGGTGCATACAAGAGCAACACATCAAGGCAAGTTTAAATGAGGCCGGAAACAACATATAACAAATCCGGTAAGTCCTCATATGCAAATTTCGAAATTGGTCCAGATCAAAATAAACCTTATGTTCAAGTTATTAAACATCAAGTTAAGATGCACCAAGATGATCTACACAAAATTCTAGTCAAGTTACATATAAAGTTCATTTAATTCGGAGCTACGGCCTAGAAGATATGAGCAAAACAAGTCAAACATGGCATTGATGCAAAATGCAAACAAACATCAAGCAAACACCTCAAAACAAGGATGCAACATGATAATATGAAACTTCATGCAAAATTAAGCAAGTTGCATATAGAGCACACTCAAAAGGGAGCAACGGTTCAACACATGCACACTATACAAGTCATAACAACAATCTGTCCAAAACAGCAACTAGGCATATTGCAAGCATCAAAACAATATGCTACAGCACCCCAACATAATAACAAAAGGCATGGGCATGAAGTACAGGTAAAGCATAACAAAACATGAACACTGAGCTATCTCCAGAAACAACTAGAACATGCTCAAAAGGACATGGGAAGATTGCAAATAATAACAGTTTCAGACTTATCAGGAAATAACATCAGGTTGCAATGTTTAGAGCTATCAAACAACATGTTACAGGAACTTATCATGGCAAATAAAGGCATGGCATGAATCTACTAATTGAATAGATCAAAAGTCCCTTACTGACCATGATCCAAAAAGGCATAGAAAATATGATGACACCCATGTAAACATGGCAAGTTATATTACAGATTCATACATGGCAGTAACAACAATAAGTAGGCATGTTTGTGAGCTTGAACCACTCACCACAAAGCAATACATGGCATGGCAAGGCAACTAACAGTAATAAGACATGTTTGTGAAGTTAAGCATGGCAAGAACAAGGTCATAGGGTGCATGGAACACTAGCAAAACACATGGGAACTAGTGAACTTAATGTTAACAGGCTGATAGCAACATTATCAAGCAACTTTAGAGCACGATTACAACAAGCTACAACAACCTATAAATGCAACCAGGGGCATGTATGAATAGGGCATAACATGTAGATCAAAACATGTTTATAGAACATCTCCAGATTATGCATAGAATGATTAGTAGCGGCATGCTTATATAGCATCACGAAATAACAGATTCAGCCTAGCAAAACAGCAACAGCAAGTGCACAACTTAACAATCTCGATTCACTCACCACAAGTCATTGCATGACAAGATAAGCATAGCATCATCAAGAAGACATGTTTGTGAAACAAACCAAGTCAAGAACAAGTCCATAGCATGCAAGGATCAAATATAGCAACCTTGGCCAAATTGAATAACATGTAAACAATCTGCCAGGAAACATTTTGAAGCAAAAGTAGAGCACGAAAATGACATGCTAGGCTACTCCATAATTGCAAACAAGGGCATGAATGGATAGACAAAAACCATATGTTCAAAACACCCATACTGAAGTATCTCAAAATGTGCATGGATCTCTCTGTAGCATCAAGTTTACATGGCATCAAAATAACAGCAGAACAGGGACTAAAATCAGCAATATCACGAAGCCTAGTTTGCATGCTTGTGCTAGTCACCACATTGATCAAAAAAATACATGGCATACACCCCTGGAAAGATGGCATGGTATTGATCAAAACACATGAAGACATCAACCTCATAGGATGCACATATCAAACATGGAAAAAATGACAAATGAGCAAGTTATAATAGTTTCAGCAGATTAACATCAACATGCACTCTTCCAATAGCATTTCGGGCATCAAGATGAGCTCAAATGAAAATAATGCAATGGAATGAAATGAAGTACTTGTCGAGGCGAACAATTTGACATATTACACGCACGAAACAGAGCTACGGATGCAGAGATACTGCATGATGAATATGGCATGATAATGTCAGGGATCTGGGACTTTGTGGAAATATCACCTCCGCGAAAAAAAAACAACCCGGGACGGGATGGTGCGGGACGGAGGGATCCAGGGCGCAGGGCGGCGCGTTTGGATCGGTGGTCGGGTGGATCTCATCCCACCTGACCGGATCCGAGGCGGGGCGGCGGCCGACGCCGACGAGGTCGTGGAGGGCGGCGACCGGCGGCGGGAAGGATCCGGCGAGGCCAGCAACGGGCCGCGGCGCCGGGTCCGGTGGCGGCGGAGCCAGCCGGCGGCGAGGCGGGCACCGGGCGGCGCGACCGCGAGGAGAGGCGGCAGGGAGCTCGCGCGGCGCGGCGGGGGCCACGCCGACGGCGGAAGGCGACGTAGAGGCGGGGCAGGAGACGGACGCCGGGCAGCGGAGGCGCTCGGGCGAGGCGGGGCGCCGGCGACGGGCGGTCGGCGGCGGGGCTGCACCCGGGAGGCAGCGGCGGAGCTCGGCTGCGGCGCGGGGCACCGGCGAGGCGGCGGGGCGCAACAGCGGCGGCGAGGCATCGCGGCGGCGGGCGGCGGCCGCCGCGGCCGGCGCGGGAGGCTGGGGCCTCGGGCGCGGGCGCGGGCAGACGGGCCTGCGCGGGCCGGCCTCGGGCTCGGCGGGCCCGCGGCGGCACGGGACAACGACGGAGGCCACGTGGCGGTCGGCGGTTGGCTGGTGGGAGCGGGGCGGACGTGTCCGGCCGCCGGGCAGACATGTCTGGCGGCGCGAGGAGGGAGAGGACTAGGGTTTGCCCGAGATTTCGGGGGAGGGGGCTAATTTATAGGTAGAGGGAGTTAGGAGAGTCCAAATGAGGAGCGGTTTTCGGCCACGCAATCGTGATCGAACGTCCGAGAGCATGGAGGGGGGTTAGATGAGTTTTGGGCCACTTTGGAAGGGGTGTTGGGCTGCACAAAAGAAGGGGCTTTTGCGGTTACCCGGTTAACCGTTGGAGTACCAAACGACCTCCAAATGGCACGAAACTTGACAGGCGGTCTACCGGTGCTATACCAAGGCCGCTTGGCAAACCTCGAGCCATTCCGAGAAAGTTTAACACCCACACAAGAGAAAAGGCAAAAAGGGGACGTCGGATGACATAGGAGTGCTGGATTGCAAAACGGACAACGGGGAAAATGCTTGGATGCATGAGACGAACACCTATGCAAAATGAAATGCACATGCTGACATGATGAAATGCAACACACAAGCAAATGACATGGCAATGACGGCGAATAACTGGCGGACACCTGGCGCATCGAATCCGAGGCGTTACAACTACCCTTGCAAATGTTGAACCAGCATTCTTTAGTCCAAAGGGCATCCGTACAAAGTAGTATGTGCCACACGGAGTAATGAATGCAGTTTTCTCCTCATCTTCTTCTGCCATGAAGATCTGATGATATCCTGAATATGCATCAAGAAATGAAAGCAAATCACATCCTGCCGTGGAGTCGACAATCTGGTCAATGCGCGGCAAGGGAAATGGATCCTTGGGACGAGCTTTATTAACATCAATGAAGTCAATACAAAGCCTCCACTTTCTGTTAGCCTTGTGCACGACTATAGGATTGGCCAACCACGTAGGATGGAGCACCCCTCTGACAAGGCCTGCTACTTCCAACTTCTTGATCTCTTCAGCAATGAATTCTTGGCGCTCCACTGCTTGCTTCCTAACTTTCTGCTGGACGAGCCGCGCGTGAGGGCAGACGGCAAGGTGGTGCTCAATTACTTTCCTGGGAACACCGGGGATGTCAGATGGTTGCCATGCAAACACATCGACATTCACCCGCAGGAAAGCAACGAGCGCGCTTTCCTATTTAGGGTCAAGCGTGGCACTGATGGTGAAGGTACCACCAGTGCCGTCCTCCTTAGCGGCCACTTTCTTGGTCTCTGGCGGAGCTGCCTTCGCTTTCTTACACTTGCTAGTGGAACTCGATGGTGCGTCCTCGACGGTAGCGCAGCACTCCGAAGAGGTGTGCTTGCCGGAGTGGGCATCAGAGTTCTTGCCGGACTTGGTCTTCTTCTCCCCCCCAGATGCTTCAGCGGCAAGTGGCTTGTGATCTGTTGCGGCTGCTGCTTCCCGGTAGATCTTGTCAGTGCAGATAAGGGCATCTTTCTTGTCTCCAGGGACAGAGATGACACTTATCGGCCCTGGCATCTTGAGCACGTTGTAGGCATAGTGAGAGGCTGCCATGAACTTGGCGAGCGCTGGACGGCCGAGTATCCCATTGTAGGGCAATGGGAAATCAGCAACGTCAAAGGTGACCCTCTCAGTCCTAAAGTTTAGCTCGCTGCCAAATGTTACTGGCAACGTGATCTTCCCCTTCGGCTTGCTCCTTCCCGGATTGATTCCTTGGAAGGTACCAGTCTCTTCGAGCTCGCTGTCGGGGATCTGGAGTTTCTTGAGCACCGCCGAGGAGATCAGGTTCAAGCCGGCCCCGCCGTCAACCAACATCTTTGTGACCTTGAGGTTGCGGATAGTTGGTGAAACCAACATCGGCAAGCACCCGACCGCAGTTATGCGATCAGGGTGATCCTCAACGTCAAAGATGATGGGCATGCTGGACCACTTCAGAGGCTTGCGCGACTCAACTGGCGGTTCTGCTGCATTTACTTCCCGCACCCGTTGTTTGAGCTGGCGGTGCGAAGTATGCAGAGAAGCACCACCGTCAACGCACAGAACCTCTGTTGCTTTCTGAAACTCCTGCTCGTCGGCCTCATCATCCTCCATGTCCTCATCTTCGTCTTCGTCTTCATCCTTGTCGCGGCCGCGGGGAGGCCTGTCTTCTTGCCGCTGCTTGGCCTTGCCGCGGTGCCCTCCCCGGCCGGGACGCTTCTTGCCGGATCCCCCACCACCTTCTTGGGCCTTCTCCTTGTCGCGTCGCTCGTATTCAGCTTTCTGCAGTTCAACAAGCTGCTCAACTTTCTTGCAGGTCTGGAGATCATGGCCCTTGGTGCGGTGGATCTTGCAGTACTGCTTGCCGGAGCCATCCTGCTGGTCGGTGGCCGCCACAGGTTCTGCTTCCTTGGCGCCACCTCCATTGCCGGACTGCTCGACAGCTGCCACATCTTTGCCCTTCCTTCTTCTGTTGTTCCATCGTCGGTTTTTCTTTGCCGGGGCAGCATCTTCACTGTCAGACCCCCCTGCCCCCGTGTTCTCTCCGGGGAGTTTCCTCCCTTCCTCAGCACGTGCACATCTGTCGGCCAGGGCGTAGAGCTCACTGACGTCTCTTATCTTGCACATTGCCATCTCCTCCCGCATCCTGCGGTTACGCACGTTCTGATGGAACGCGCTAATAACCGCGGCGGGGTGGACATCTGGGATGTTGCGCTGCACTTGGCTGAATCTCTGAATATACTTGCGCAGAGGCTCTCCTTCCTTCTAGGCGAGCAGATGAAGATCGCTCTCCTGGCCATGGGGCTTGTGGCCGCCTGTGAAGGCGCCGACAAACTGATGACACAGGTCCGCCCATGAAGAGATGGAGTTGTCCAGCAAGTGCATGAGCCAGGATCTGACATTGGGCTTGAGCACCAGCGGGAAGTAGTTGGCGAGGATCTTCTCGTCGCGCCCCCCGGCAGCTTGCACCGCGATGGTGTAGATGCTGAGGAACTCCGACAGATGCAACCTGCCATCATACTTCTCTGGTACATCTGGCTTGAAGTTCTTTGTGCTGGGCCACTGGACTTGCCGCAGCTCACGGGTAAACGCAGGGCAACCCACCGCGTACGGCAAGTCGCCTAGTTCCCGGGCGCATGCATGTCAACAGCGGGCCCAGTGCGCTGGTCTGACTGACGCCGCGCTTCTCTCCGACGCTCGATACGAGTACGAGCGTCTTCTTACTGTCGTTCTTGAAGAACTTGGCGCTGATCTTGACGAGCTCGTGGATCTGATGACGCCGTGGAGTCGGTGTCATGGTTGATCCGGCGAGTCGGCGATCTTGGCCTTCGGGGCGGGGAGTGCATGGTGGTTGCACCCCCACCAGTCTTGTCGCCATCGGCTTGTGCCTGGGAGTCTTGCCGCGGCTTCGATGTGCTCGGTTGCTGGGGAGTGTCGCCGTTGGCGAAGCCGATGAGGCTCTGAATGGTGGCCCTCCAACCGTCGATCTTGTCCGGCGCTGGAGGGTAGTCCAGGAGCAGTTGGGCTCGAGCCAACGCTTCTTCTGGAGTCTTCAGCGGCGGCGGTGAGCGGTGCGAGGAGCGGGATATGCTCGGATTTCCAACTGGGTTGGAAGGAGCAGTACCCCGTCCGGGCGACCGTACCTCACTCGTGCCGGCATGCTGGTGTGCATGCTCGTCTTGAACGCCCCGAGATCCACCAACTTGGCCTTGTTCTAATGCGAGTACGGTGCTGCGAGCACCATGACGCTGTCGATCCCACACCTCCTGAGATGGGCGCGGTGCGTGCACGGACGCCGAGGTTTGCGGGGCCTTGTCCTTGGATCTGGTAACGACGTGAGTCCCCTCATCGGCGCCCGCTCCTCCGCCGGCGTCCACCCCACCACCCGTTTGCTCCGGTGGCGGTGGGATTGATGTGGACGGAGCAGCCACCCCCGAAGTCTTCTTCTTCGGTGGCATGTCGATGAAGATGATGATTAACCGGCTCGCGTCAATGCCAGATTGGGTTCACACAACCTCGACGCCCCCCTACCTGGCGCGCCAAAGATGTCGTGGGAAACGAGCACCTATGGGGCAGGGCCCAGCGGAGAGCGCACGAAGAGCGAATCGAGGCGGAGCACGCGAGCGGTTTTTTTGCCCAGCTTCGGAGCTCTCCGGAGAGATAATACTCCTACTGCTGCTTTGTGATTGTATTCTGTTCTTGCTCGAGAGCGTGAGAGTGGTGTAGTTTCGAATGAGTCGAACCTCCCCTACGTTGCGCATGGGCCTCCTTTTATAGGCTAAAGGGGTCACCGACAGGTGGCAACGTAGGCAAGGGTACAAATGTAAAAAAAGGGTGGTTGGTACAAATGCTATCTACAGTGCACCCTACCTAACTCTGATGGCAGGGGACAAGAGCATTTAATGCCCATCCTCCTCGCCCAACAGTGCAGGAAAGCGACCGTTAGGGGCGCCACCGCTTGCCACGATGGCCTTCTCGTCATCTCCACTTGCCACCTCGCACCGCTTGGCTGCACAGCTCCCCGCCACGTGCGCCTGGGATGGTCCTGTGGTGACACGTTGATGGGCGCGCTGGAGCGTGGGCACAGAGTGGTGGCTTCGCCGCGGCAAGCGCCTTGCCACGGTCGTTGTCTTGTCGCACCCGAAAGCTTGTCGCTCGTCGGGTCTTGCTTGGACGCGTATCGCGCCGCGGCAAGTTCCTTGAAGTGCCTTGGTTGGCCTTCCCAGCAAGCTCTTCTTGCCGGGGCCTTGTCCTTCCTGGCAATCTACTCTTGCCGGAGTCTTGTCTTCTCAGTTAAAACACTTTGTTCTTGAATGGCATCAATAGGAACTATGGAGGATCTTGGCGGACATCCGGCAAGCCTTGCCGCGGGACGCTGCGACTGCCCGTGCACAAGTTCGGGATACTAAGGTACCCCTACTTTAGTACACCGACAGCGTCCCAAGCACCGACCTCGATCCGGCAAAAGGAAAAACAGCAACATTGTCATGGACGATGATGATAATCTGAACCAAGCCGAGGACCCCGCAGACCCAGCGTCGGAGCAGGGCATGCGAGAGGACGGCGAACACAGTCCAGAGATGTTGTCCGACCACAGCAACGTTGAAGATAGCAATTACCAACCTGTCTCTGAAGAGGAGATTAGCCTGAGCGACGACGAGTTCGTCATCCTAGAAGAACCATTAGAACAAGAATGCTGATACGTCTCCAACGTATCTATAATTTTTGATTGGTCCATGCTATTATATTACCCCTTTTGGATGTTTATGGGCCTTATTTTACACATTTATATCATTTTTGGGACTCACCTACTAACCGGAGGCCCAGCCCGTATTGCTGTTTTTTGCCTATTTTAGTATTTCGAAGAAAAGGAATATCAAACGGAGTCCAAACGGAATGACACCTTCGGGAGCGTGATTTTTGGAACGAACGTGATCCAGAGGACTTGGAGTGCAAGTCAGGAAGCAGTCGAGGCAGCCACGAAAGGGTAGGGCGCCCCCCTATAGGGCACACCCCCTATCTCGTGGGCCCCTCGGGCGGCCACCGACGAACTTCTTCCTCCTATATAAGCATATGTACCCCGAAAACATCCAGGGAGCCAACTAAACACAATTTCCACCGCCATAACTTTCTGTATCCGCGAGATCCCATATTGGAGCCTTCGCCGGCACTCCGCCGGAGGGGGAATCGACCATGGAGGGCTTCTACATCAACATCCTTGCCCCTTCGATGAGTTGTGAGTAGTTTACCACAGACCTTCGGGTCCATAGTTATTAGCTAGATGGCTTCTTCTCTCTTTTTGGATCTCAATACAATGTTCTCCGCCACTCTTGTGGAGATCTATTCGATGTAAACTCTTTTTGCGGTGTGTTTGTCGAGATCCGATGAATTGTGGGTTTCTGATCAAGTTTATCTATGAGAAATATTTGAATCTCCTTTGAATTCTTTTGTGTATGATTCTGTTATCTTTGCAAGTCTCTTCAAATTATCAGTTTGGTTTGGCCTACTATATTGATCTTTCTTGCCATGGGAGAAGTGCTTAGCTTTGGGTTCAATCTTGCGGTGTCCTTACCCAGTGACAGAAAGGGTTGCAATGCACGTATTGTATTGTTTCCATCGAGGATAAAAAGATGGGGTTTATATCATATTGCATGAGTTTATCCCTATACATCATGTCATCTTACTTAAGGCGTTACTCTGTTCTTATGAACTTAATACTCTAGATGCAGGCAGGAGTCGGTCGATGTGTGGAGTAATAGTAGTAGATCCAGGAAGGAGTCGGTCTACTTGTCACGGACATCATGCCTATATACATGATCATGCCTAGATAATCTCATAATTATTCGCTTTTCTATCAATTGGTCGATAGTATTTTGTTCACCCATCGTAATACTTACGCTATCTTGAGAGAAGCCACTAGTGAAACCTATGCCCCCCGGGTCTATCTCTTATCATATTATCTTACAATCTACTTTTATTTGCATCTTTACTTTTTGCATCTATATTATAAAATACCAAAATTATATTTATCTTATCATACTATCTCTATTAGATCTCACTTTCGCAAGTGGCCGTGAAGGGATTGACAACCCCTTTATTGCATTGGTTGCGAGTTCTTTGTTTGTTTGTGTAGGTGCGTGGGACTTTTGAGGAGCCTACTACTGGAATGATACCTTGGTTCTCAATACTAAGGGAAATACTTACGCTACTATTGCTGCATCACCCTTTCCTCTTCAAGGAAAACCAACGCAAGCTCAAGACGTAGCAAGAAAGATTTCTGGCGCCGTTGCTGGGGAGGTCTTCGCTCAAGTCAAGACATACCAAGAACCATCACAAACTCATCTCCCTCGCATTTACATTATTTTCCATTTGCATCTCATTTTCCTCTCCCCCACTTCACCTTTGCCATTTTATTTGCCCTCTCTTTCCCAATCTCCTCCTCTCTCTTTTCGCTTGCCTTTTTCTGTATGCTTGTGTGTTAGATATTTTACCTTGTCGTCATGGCTAGCTCAGTTTTTATCCCTTCGTCTCCCGACTTTGAAGTTCTCCACTTCAAGCAAAGACAAGGTGAAAAATTAAAAGATTCTTAGTTTAGGATGTTAGAATCTTATCGTAGTTGTGCTTTAGAAGGAGATTTCAAGATTTTAATTCGCAATTTTTAGATTGGGTTAACCTTACCCCACAAACAACTCCTTGATGTTGCCGCAAAAGGGGAATTTATTGAAATTGATTCTAGTTCCGCCTATGAAATTTTAGAGGGGATAGTAGGAGTACTTCCCCGACAAGAAAGATCATCTTTATCTCTTGAAGGAACCCAAATTTTAGAGAAACTTCTTGAATTAAAAAAACTTGTTGAACCTTTTAAGAATATTGTTGGGAGTATCAACCGCATGAATAATTTGATCACACTTTACAATAAGCGGTTGGATGCCTTAGATCATAGGATCTCTGAGCATGAAGGGAAATGCAAAGAGCCTCCCGGACTTGAGCATAACTCCATTAAAAAATTGAGTGCCAAAGATGGCACTACTTAGTTCTATCTTCGCTTTTATGCCTAGCTAGGGGCGTTAAACGATAGCGCTAATTGGGAGGCAACCCAATTTTCTTTGTGTTTTTTGTTTTTGTTCCTGTTTAGTAATAAATACTGCATCTACCTTCTGTTTAGATGTGTTTTTATCTTTTAGTTAGTGTTTGTGCCAAGTAGAACCTATAGGATAACCTATGATGATAGTTGATTTGATTCTGCTGAAAAACAGAAACTTTGCGTGTACGGATTTAGTTTTGTTAAATCATAGAAACGTGATTTTGCATTGATTATTTTTTCTGCTGATCAATAAACAAATGTTCCAGGACTTCCTATTTTGGTAGGATTTTTAGAGTTCCATAAGTTTGCATTATTTACAGATTCCTACAGACTGTTTTGTTTTTGACAGATTCTGTTTTTCGTGTGTTGTTTGCTTATTTTGATGCATCTATGGCTAGTAAAATAGTTTATAAACCATAGAGAAGTTGGAATATAGTAGGTTTAACACCAAAATAAATAAAGAATGAGTTCATTACAGTAACTTATGTGGTGGTTTTGTTTTCTTTCACTAACGGAGCTTATAAGATTTCCTGTTGAGTTTTGTGTTGTGAAGTTTTCAAGTTTTGGGTAAAGCTTTTATGGACTATGGAATAAGTAGTGGCAAGAGCCTAAGCTTGGGGATGCCCATGGAACCCCAAGATATTCAAGGATAGCCAAAAGACTAAGCTTGGGGATGCCCCGGGAAGGCATCCCCTCTTTCATCTTTGTTCATTGGTAACTTAACTTGGAGCTATATTTTTATTCGCCACATGATATGTGTTTTGCTTGGAGCGTCGTGTATTATATTACTCTTTGATTTTTAGTTTACCACAATCATCCTTGATGTACACACCTTTTGGGAGAAGCCTACTTGATTAGGATTTGCTAGAATACTCTATGTGCTTCACTTATATCTTTTGGGTTCGGTCCTAGGCAGAGAAGGGTTAGAGAAAATAATGTGTGTGTGTGAGAGAGAGAGGAATAGCTAGATCAACATAATTTGGGTTCTGTCCTAGGCCATTTTGCAAAGGTTTTTGATTTTTGAAAAGACCACTATTTTTCAAGGAAAAGAATTTTGGCAAGTTTTATTTTAAAGATGATCCCTTCCTAGACTTATTGTTGATTATATCTTTTCATTGAAGTGGTCATGTTATATCTTTTCATTGAAGTGGTTTGATTGTGCCCAAGTGGCTTTGTTGTTTCCAGGGAATGAAGCCGAGTCGCCTATGTTTTGCCGGAATGTTGATTCATTTCCGTTCCGGCAAATTTCAGGTTCTCGATTTGTCCACTTCATAGCGAAAGTCATGCCAAAAATTTTCGTGAATTCCGGCATGACTTGTGCTACAAACTAGGACATAAAGAGCGCCGGGATTTGCCGCACCGGGAAGGAGTCAACGTTCCTGCATATCATTATTCATTTTATTAGGTCTAGAATTAATTACTAGATTTAATCGTAGGAAACATGGCTAGCAATGATGAAGGACAGGGTTCTCATGACTGCGACAACGTCTACCGGGTGGCAGAAGAATTTTTGAGGGACGCCGACGATCAAGAGTTGATATTGGTGGGTCCACCTGTCACATTGGAGATTGAGACTGACATCGAGACCGGCGCTGAGACTGAGACCCGTGCCGAGACTAGCGGAGCTGGTATAGAACCGAAAGCAAAGAGGCAAGGGCTTCCTAACAAGCTCAGGACTACTAGACTGGTGGTCACGGAGGTGGACGACGACAATTTTGAGCCAACCGCGCCTGAGGAAGCGCGCGCGTGCTACGACAATCAAATAGGTTGAATCATATGGACAACCGCCACCATCAACGATGAGAAACTAAAGAAGATAGATAATATGAGGCCCTCCCTCCTAAAGAAGCTGCACCAGATATTCTTGTTCCCAGGCCGGAATGAAAAGGATTATAAAGATCCAAATAAGGACCCGGCAATGAAGAAGATAAACAAAAACGCCATGACCAAGTTTAGCAACGCGTTGGCCGCCTAGAAATCAAGGGTGAAATATCAGATCGTCATCGAAAGGGAACCCTATCCAAGATTGTAAAGGATAATTCGACAATCACGGCAGAGCACTTTCAAATATTCAAGGCGGCTTGCGAGGCCGAAGGTGCCAAAAAAGTCGAAGTACATGAAGGGGCTTCAACAGAGGAACATTGGGATCCACCACCTCGGAAGCCGTGGTTACGGCGGGAAGAGGTCCATATGGGCCAAGGAGGATGCGGAAGCCGCGAGTCTGGGCATCCCAGACCCCTTTGTGGAGTTCACCGTCCCGCAGGAGCGTGACGTCCTCAGGGCCCGGTGCCGTTGGGACCCAGTGAAGAAGGTTTTCGAGACGAATGGGGTCACGACGGAGTTCATAAGACTGCTAGTAATTTTAGTTTCTGATCAATTTGACTGCACATTAGTCATATGTGTAAATGATCCTTGTGCCTTTTACAGAGAGAGTAGCACAGGATTGTAGCCGAAAGCGTATCGCCGCCTGAGGCGTTGGTGAGGCCAAGTGGGACACTCCATTCAATCGGGCGTTGAACATATTGAAAGGACTCCGGTGGAGACTCGACCGTTGTATGGACACGTGCACGGTGTCGGAGACGGCGCCACATGGAAGAAGTACGACCGTGAGACCACGGAGGAGGGGAAGGAAAGACGGAGGTTAACTGAAGAAAACATCGACAAGAAGGTTGAGATTGCGGTTGAGAAGAAATCATATGAGACAGTTGCAATAGCGGTAGCTGTCGCAAAACAGGTGCTTGTAGATATATCTACTACCTTGGTTCCGACCATTTTCAATTGGAGCAGGAAAAATCTAGAAAAAAATGCAGCGGACTTTCCCCTTGCTAACTTCTTGGGGAGCATCTCGACTAGCGTTTCTTCCGCACCGGCTCCCGCACCTGCTCCCATACCGGCTCCTGCACCTGGTCTGGCACCGGCTCCGGCACCGGACGTGCTCAGTGGTGCTTCGTGTTTGGCTGAGCTCCACGCCCTCACGGTATTTGTCACACCGGCCCTCTTCAATAAATGTATAATCTCCCGTTTTCGTTGCCTTTCTGATGTCTCACGTCGCAGACTTCTATTTGCAGGCCGATGAAACCTCGTGCACCTTATTGTACACCATCGGCGAGCAGAAGGTGGATGTGGGGAAGGCGACGATAATGGAGCCGAAGGAACCATTGTTCCACAGCCGGCTGATCCCCCCGGACGTCTTCAAGGTTTCCGTGGCCAGTGTCAAACCGGGCCACGAGAATTTGGCTCCTCTAGTACTAGTGGGGGATGATGATGAGACCCCACGGCAGCTTGGTGATTGTTGCAATGGGTGGGTCCTGTTGTGGACAAAGAGTCTGCTTCGTCTGGAGGCGTCCGGGAGCACACCCACGAGCACGCAGTTAGGTATGAACATCAACACCTCACCTACTCAATTATCATCGGCTGTCGTGTTGGGTCATAGAGGAGGGGGTGAGGAAGACGCTCCATTAGTCGTTGGTGACGTCGCCATAGATGAGGATGAGGATGACAATGACACTCAACAATATGTCAATACTGGCGCCTACTTAGTGTTTAAGTGTCATGAGTCGGTGCTGAATTGTCGCCTCTAGAGTCTGAATGTATTATGGACAACCTTCCAGTACCAAAGAAGTCTAGGAAGAGACCGAGGAAATGCAAAAAACCTGATTCTATGATCCAGCCGCCTTAGCAGCCTCGGGTTCAAGACTGTATAGATATCCTCCGTGCGGCAAAATGGCATATCACCGGTGAACCAATCCTACCTGAAGCAACGATAGGGGCTAGATTCGGTGATGTAAGGAGACTTCATGACGATGTGCTGCAGAGAGAGAAAGGCATCATCGCCTCAAAAAATCCAGGATACCCACTCTGCGTGGTTAACGTGTCGCGGAAATTGTCGTATGTCGACACATTCCCCGCGGACAAATTCTTCCTTCGATTCGATTACATCTTTGACATGTATCACTAGAAGAAGCTGGATTTTACGTTTGTCCGCCTTTATGCCTTGCACATGAACTATCTCATCGGGGTTGAGCAGATACCTTTTATCTATGTTGCTGACCCGTACTTCATGCACAAGAGCTTCTTGGCAGTCTGCGCAAAGCACCGTGAATTCGCGAGGGACTACCTCGTCAATTTCATGCTCGTCAATAAGGACAAGGAGGCGATTCTCGTGCCTTATCGTCCCATGTAAGTCATCCACGTGGATATCCTTCCTTCGATTCCAATCATTCATTTGCACGGTGGAGACTAATTAATTTGAGGTGTACTTATTTTGCGCAGCGGCGGGCGCATCGTCCTCATCATCCTCTACCCCCGATACTCCCACGCTCTTTACTTGGACTAGTCGAAGAACATTACTAGAAAGGATTACACCCACATCAAGTCTATTCTCGATAGTGCTATCTTTTACTACGGCAAAGGGGGTGGAGAGGTCAACGACAAGAAGACAAGGCACAGCAGGCCCGCCTTCAGCCATAAGACCGACTTTTGCTGCATCCAGCAACCGAGTGATTCTCTTAATGATGGATTCTATGTCCTACACCACATGCTGGAGTACAGACGGGATCACCAGAAACTTCGCATGTCACCTAAATCCGGTGATGCCCATATTCTGCAATGGGCAAAGCACATAGGAGATATCGAGGATCATCGACTTCGAGCTGAGTTCTATCACATCCAGCACGAACTTGCCCAACTCATCATGAAGGAGGTCCTCGAAAAGACAGGGATGTTCTATGAAGAAGGAGAAATGTCACGGGAAGACGTTCGAACACACGTAGCCTCTCAGCGTCTCGACATGAAGCCTTTCACTAAGCT
The DNA here is from genome assembly GCA_963921465.1 of Triticum timopheevii. Classification (NCBI taxonomy): domain Eukaryota; kingdom Viridiplantae; phylum Streptophyta; class Magnoliopsida; order Poales; family Poaceae; genus Triticum; species Triticum timopheevii. Next base: position 129,444,012 of record OY997271.1, on the reverse strand, counting down.
CAGGGACTTTCTCCCTGACATGGATGGATGGCACGACATGTTGGAGTGATTGTCTATATATGACAATGTGTCCGTTTAGTCCATACTTTCTGCATGACAAAACTTTGAGTTATGCACGGCAAAACTTTATTTGTGATGTAATTAAACCATCCTCCTCCTCGACTAGCAAAGATCACTCTAGTTAGGGCATTTTGAGTATGTTGAACTTTGTTATTTACGCTTATGATATGTTGCATCTATTTTTGCCAAGTCTGTCTCTTTCTGTTGCTCAACTATATATGTTGCATATCATCGACTCATGTGACGATGCAGGTGCATAGATCATCGATGGCGAAGAAGTGCTACGCCAGGAGTATACGATGAGTGGCCGAAGTGTCAGGCCCAGGTGTACCGGTTTACGGTTTCCGAGCGACAGCCAGTAGTTAGGTTAGGTTCACGCTAATGCGAGAGAGGGATACGAACGCATGTACTTCATAGTTCCACTCTCACTCATAGTGTAGCTCTTCTCGCATATATCATTGTTTAGATGGATGACAATGTAGTTGCAAGTAATCGAGACTTGTATCGCTATTTTCGAGATGATGACGAGAGACCACTTTGTGTTGGATGATGATTAGGATGATGACATGATTTGATGAGACTATTTGTATGTATATGTTATGATTACATTTGTATGTGTATGATATGCTAAAGATTATTGTATAAAGCCTATTCAAATACAAAACAAATATGCATAAAAAATAGAAACTAATAAAACTAGCAGTAGCGAGGGAAACAAAGTTAGCAGTAGTGCTCCCTTACCAGTAGCGCTTACTTCTAAAAAGTGCTACAGATATTAGCAGCAACGCTCTTACCTAAAGCGCGCTACTGCTAGCCATGTATAGCAGTAGCGTGGGATGACAGGCGCTACTGCTACACGTTAGCTGTAGCGCCTTATCAGTAGTGTGACGTCCCGCGCTACTGATAGGCAAAATACCCGCGCTACTGCTAGGGTTTTCCCTAGTAGTGTAAGCATGCACCCAAGGACACATATTTGATTTTTCAACTAATTTATATGCACTAGAGCATGTGCATATATTTCCAATTTGAATTATGCACATAAAATGCTTAGAAAACCCAGTTAATGTATAAAAATGTCCAAGCGAACTCCAAAAAATTCCAAAATTTAACACAACACTCCTGTTGTTCTATATTGGCACTAGACAATTTTTGAAAGTAATAAGAGGCAACAGATATCATCTCGTCCCCAAAGGTGGCATGTTCCATGCCGAAACCATCAAGCTTGTTGTGAGAAGCTTTGGTTTGTGAGAAGCTTATACCCAAACCTGCCCCAAATGGGACAAAATTTTTACCATGACATGTTGATCCCGTTCCATGATACCATGCCAAGTTTCATGAATTTCAGACGAGTTTTGGATTTACTAGAAGTTAAAAACTTGGTATCTCAATGTTTTACCGGCAATCAACAGTGCCCTCGTGTTTGAAATTCATTCCCATTTCTTGCATGGGCCCTAAGCACGCACCCAAGGACACAAATTTGATTTTTCAACCAATTTATGTGCACCGGAGCATGTGCATGTAGTTTAATTTTGATTTGTGCACCTGAAATGGCTAGAAAACTAGTTTAATGTATAAAATGTCCAAACGAACCCTGAATAATTCCAATTCTTTTACGACACACATATAGTTGCATGTTCACTGCAGATAAAAGATCTAGCAATTCAAACACCATCCATTGCCGCTGTGACCCCATTATGTAATTCAAATCAAGATGAAAAATCAAGTAGATTGCACACAGTTTATTATCACCAATCGTGTGAGATGTAGTACAAAATATCCTGGAGCACCGTCGGTGTATAGTACTCCTATGGCTTACGCGAGAAGGTGCGTCAGCTACAGTCCACAGGCGAAGTGTCAAGCACACTTGCTCGCTCCCCAAATACTCCCGCCTCTGCATCCCTCGCAATCTCGAAAATATTACCGCCTCGTATTCTCGAAAATATCTACCGCCTGGAAGGTTTTATTGTTTGATACCACACGATTAGTATGTGCGAACTTTGTGCGATATCTGTTACTCCTGCTCTGCTTCAGTCCCTTGATTCTAATTTTCAGTAGCCCCGACATTTTACTCCTGCCTCTGCATCCCTCGCAATTTCAAAAATATCTGCTCACCCTTGATCCAAATTTTTTGTAGCCCCGCCTTGTTACTCCTGCCTAGTAAAATTATCAGTTGCCGCAGTATTTCCTCAAACACCACCTTGCCCCCCTCCCCCCCCCCGCCCCCGTCCACATACACCACACACTCCCCAAAGCCTCCGCTGACACAGACACACACCACCCTCGAAACCATTGGTAGGTCGCCGCCATTGTTGGCGCCTCCATCCTCAACCTCTGCCTGTGTGCCGGGGAGCTCGAGGAGCCAATGGCCAAAAAGAGGTTTATCTCGGCCTTTTCGCCCGACGCAGGTGAGGTGGCTACCTAGGTGTCCCCGTCGTCCTCTGCGGGCTCGATCCGCCGGCACCGGTCCCTCGATCTGCCCGCCGCCACGCCCCTATGCCGGTTTGAGGACTTCCCCATCCTCCCTCGGACCAGGCAGCCGACGAGGTCCTACCTTGGGGTCCGGCAGCGGCGGTGGGGGACGTGGGTCGCTGAGATTACATATCGGGAGACCCACACCCGCTGCTGGCTCGATAGCTTCCACACAGCCGAGCTCGCGGCCATGGAGTACGACCACTGGCAGGTCTGCTTCCACGGCGCAGCAGTTAGGCTCAATTTCCCCTTCGGCACACGTCCGGTCGACCTTGTTCCGCCAGAGCAAGGGGTGGTGAGCTTGGTTATGGTGTGGCAGGACCGCGAGGTGTGGGAGCGCCTCGAGGCCTAGGCTGCCACGAGGCCTACATGCAAGAGCTCCACCGGCAGCACCCGGAGCTCGTAGAGGCGGAGCGGGCGATCTTTGCCAGCATAGTGGGCGGCGAGGTTATCACGCTCTCCTCCAATGACGAGGTCGAAGGCGGTGAGGACGGCGGCGCAGAGGGTGGCGAGGTTATCGCACTCTCCTCCGATGATGAGGTCGAAGGCGGCGGCGACGGCGGTGCAGAGAGCGTCGAGGTGGGCTCCAAGGACGAGGAGATCGACATCGACGAGTGGAGGAGTGCCTTCCCCAACGACTCTGACGACGGCACTGGCCTGGACCCGGCTCGTGGCACACCGTACATGACGAGGAAGGATTGGCTCAATCTCTACTTTGACCGAAAGTAGTTTGGCTTAGTTTAAATTTATGTTTTATGTTCGGCTATGCAAAACTATCTATGTTTATGTTTGAAAGAATGCTACTTTCGGTTGAACCTGCTTTAAACTTGACCAAATTGAAGCTTACAACGTTAAGTTTAGGGGATCGACTAGAAAATGCCAAAAATAGCTAGAGTATATATATATATATATATATATATATATATATATATATATATATATATATATATATATATATATCCACTAAGGGTTTTAGTCCTTTAACTTTTAAAGTATTGTCTAGAGATGAACTTATGACTTGTTTATTTCAGTTCTTCACAATGTGATGCTCTATATGTGCAACTATTTGCCGTGCAGTTCAATTTCATCAATAACAGTTTCAACAATACCACTATGAATTACGATATTTGGTTGCTATTAAGGATATTGCAGTTAACATGCCTTTTCGTTTTTAACAACAACTATTGTACTTTAGACCAGCACAATACCAGTTTGAATGACTATTTGCTTGTTTTTAAATGTTATGCCTGATGCAGTGCACTGTAGTCGGTATGCGATCCCAGGCTACATAGCAAAAAGGAAGAGTGTTACCTTAATGTTCTGATGATGTCTAGATATACATGTAATAAAATCCTATATAATGGTATGGAGGGAGTGTTGTACTACATCTTTTTTCAATTGTTGTTTAGCTTCCAATATTAACTTGGTGCTTTTAGGTACATATATCATTGCCAAAGATCCACACTTCGACCCTTTCTGCGTATGGGGCAGTGAGATATTCATGAACCGGCATCAAGTGAGTAAACTGATAAAGATTTTTATTAAAATGGGTGCAAAGACGTCAATCAAACTATTTGTTTACACTTTATGCAAGACAACAGTGAACTGCAGGATGGTAAGTAATAACCCTATAGCCTTCTTTTTATTGCCCGTAATGAGTTGTGTTAGATGATAATGTCTGAATCTTTTTTGTTTTGCAGTGGATCCTGAAGCAGTTTACTCAAGATTACCTCTCAAACTACATGATTGGCGGTCGGCCATCACAAGGGGTTGGACTAGAGTCCTGCATGCCTTCTGCATCCAGGAGAGCACAATAGGGCCATTCCGCTTCACCTTGCTCAGCAACCGGAATGTCTGTCGCCTCTTTCTTTACCATCCATAATAGTACAAGTATAGAACCCTGGTTCATCATCCTTTATTTGGTGCTTATGTAATTTTTAAACAAATGTACCTGTGAATCAAATAATGCATTGGTCGTTTGAACTTGATGGATATGAATAAAGCTATAGCCTACTTTCAATTTTAAATTAGGTACAATTTTAAATAGCATCAAATAAATTAGGGCGAAATTACGGTGTGCAGGTCATTATAGCGCACACGGTTAATAAAGCACAACGTGTGCGATATACATCATAATTCGACACGGTTCATGGAGAGGAAACATGGGTAAAAATGCACACATTTGTCGTTTGCAAAGCGCGTGTGATGTCTGACACTATCACATACGGTGCGGGAAAACTAAATGTGTGTGATTATCTACCTATCGTACACGGTTTTTAATCATGAACTGTTTGTGATGTGTCAGGCATCGTAAAACTCCCATGCCTGGAATCTTCCTGGAAAACTCCCATGCCTGGAATCTGCCTGGTTTTAGGTAAAACCACAAAACTCTGACTGTGATGGCAATGCAAGCACAAACGAGTAGCAAGGATGAAGCCTTTGGGATATTCAAGATATCAGAAACGGTTATATAGGGACAACTGTATGCATCAAGGCTCCCTATCCCCGACGGTTTTTGGATTGTGTGGGAAGGACCCCTTATATCCATCACTCACAAGGCGACGGTTCCATATGCCATCGCGGAAAGGGGTTAAAAACCGTTTGTATGGCACCAAAGCATACCAGTGAAAGTGCGATCACTCGTTACGCCGAGCACCCCCATGGAATCTATGTGGGGGCTAAAGCCGACGACTAGCCACTCTCAAAATTAAACGGCCGCACATGAGGAAAATCGCTTAAGATAGAAGGTGCACATATATTACAAGCATGGTTCATAACATAGTTTTTACAACCTGTACCATCTAATCGAATATCACATCCTTAGAACACCGCCCTCTACTATTCGGGCCCCTGCCAGGACGTCCTCCAAGTACCTCTCCGGCTTGCGGTGATCCTTGCTTTCGGGTGGGTCTGCAGTCACCACGTCGGTGGCCTTCGTTTTGGCCCAGTGCATCTTGACACGGGCAAAGGCCATCCGGGCACCTTCTATGCAGGCTGAGCACTTCACAACGTGAATCCGGGGCGCGTCGTCGAGCTGCTTCCCCAAACCGAAGTAGCTGCTGGGAATTGGTTCGGCTGGCTAAAGCCGGACTATTGGATACTTCATGGCCAAACTGGCCACCCTATGCAGCTCCATTAGCTGCTTTAGCTGGTCGTTCAGGGGCATCGAGTGCCCCGGCGCAAGAAACTGCGACCAGAACAGCTTCTCGGTCGAGTTCGCCTCCTGGGCTCGGAAGAACTGAGCGGCATCAGCGGCACTCCTCGGAAGATCCGCAAACGCATTTGGAGAACTCCACACTCGAGTGAGCAAAGCATATCTTTGAACTCTAAAAATACTTTGCAAAAGAATGGCCTTACCGGCCGCTATCTACTTCGCCTAATGGATCACTTCGCGAGCACCCTGAGACTCGATTGCGCCTCTTTAGCCTCCTGGAGGGCTTTGGCGAGTTCGGACGATTGGGACGAAGTCTTCTCCTCCAACTCCTTGCATTTGAGGATGGCATCCTTCAGCTGCTGCTCGACTTCGGCCACCCGGGATTCGTGTTGGCGGCGGGCGGCCTACTCGGCCTTTAGTTCCGCAGCCGCTTTGTCAGGGCTGCCTTGTTTGCCTTCGCCTCCTTCTGGGTTTGAGCAAGGGCGCCTTTGAGGGTCTCGACCTCGGCTGCACCAGCTATGATTATAAACCAAAAGCATATCATGAGTTAACCTCTACGTATGCGTATCATTTCTGATATAATAATAAATTACTCTTTATACATTTTCTGCATACCTTGAACCTCATCGAACCACTTATTAATGTGGTCAATTTCTTCATCGGCCACCCGAAGCTTCCGATTTAGTTCGGACACCTCGGCGGCTTGGGCGGTTGCCGCCAACAGGGAAGCCTGTTACAATAGCACATAAGTATGTTAGCTTTCCCAATTATGTGGATCCTTTGTCCGGTTTCTTTCACACTAGACAGAGCTTCAGGGGCTACTGTCTGTATACAGGTATACTCCTCTATATGAAACAAAAAGTTTAGGACATTATGTCGCATACCTCAAAGCCTGTCAGTAGGCTGGTGAAGTCTTCATTCAGTCCACTTTTTGCAGACTGAACCTTCTCCACCACCGCCCCCATTAAGGTGCGGTGATCCTCCATGATGGAAGCACGCTACAGTGCTTCCTCTAGAGCGATCGGCGCCTCTGAATTAGTGGAGGTCGCCGGTGGAGCTGATGCTTCTCCCCCCTCCTTCGAAGGGGCTGCTTATCTGATCCTAGAGCCGCGTTGGTCTCCGGGATGGTGTCCGGCTTGGGCTCGGATTGTTTGGGGTCCCCGTTGTTAGTAGCCATAGGGTCGCCTCCCCTAGGTCTTCGGCGACCGAGGTATTAACCTCGGACGCTTTCTAAGCAGCCTCGTCTGCACCCCCTCGTCCAGGTGATGTTCTTCAGGACAACACCTTTGTGTCATCCATGGTGATAGGCGAGGGCGCTTGTGGTGGCGTCTTGCTATCTGCCATATCGGGCAACAAAGAGTTCCCCTTCGATAATGGAGTTTGCGGGAGCTCGTGGGGAGGGCTGAAAGGCACATAGAAAAATAACTTACATAATGGAAATAAGAAGGCCGAAGATAAATAGTGAGTACCCGAATACTTACGATTCGGCTAGGGGCTTCACCCTAGGAGGCTTTTTGGAGACCAGTTCGGCATCTGAGTCTGAACTGTCTTGAAGGATCATTTCCCCTCTTTTGGGTGCCTTCCCCTTTGGGTCTTCAGAGGCTGCCCTCTTCTTCCTCCTCCCCTTATGGGGGGAGTCACTCTCCACCTCTTCTTCTTCCTCCTCGTCTCCCTCATGGGAGGAGAAGGCTTCCGTCTCTCCGGACACTACGTTCGAAGGACCCCTATGGCGAAGGCCGCCCTGGCCTCCTTTCCCTTCTTAATCTTTGTTTTCTTTTCCGGCACCTGATACAGCACTGGGACCAACATCTCCGTCACCTGGGTGTGGCTGGGTTCTTCGGCAGCTGGTGCCGGACAGTTGATCCGCTCCGCCTTGGTCGTCCATCCCGATATGAGGGACAAGTGATGTAATTTCCACTATACTTGAAATATTGACCGAGTAGGTCTTTGGTAATATTATACATACCTCTGAGGCCGGTTCTCGATGTCGAGTCCGATGTCCTTGGTCTTCATTGGCCAACTCTTCCGGGCCTTGAAATGCTACTTCCATATGTCTTCGTGCGTGGTGCCTGATACGTCTCCAACATATCTATAATTTTTGATTGTTCCATGCTATTATATTACCCTTTTTGGATGTTTATGGGCTTTACTTTACACATTTATATCATTTTTGGGACTAACCTACTAACCGGAGGCCCAGCCCGTATTGTTGTTTTTTTGGCTATTTCAGTATTTCGAAGAAAAGGAATATCAAACAGAGTCCAAACGGAATGAAACCTTCGGGAGCGTGATTTTTGGAACGAACGTAATCCAGAGGACTTGGAGTGCAAGTTAAGAAGCAGCCGAGGCCTCCCACTTGCCCTTGGAGCTGGATCTAGCCATGGCCTTGGAGGTTGGTGGCGGTGGGAAAGTTTGAAGTTTTGGGCGCGAGAGCTCAGAGGTGGGAAGACATGAGCAAGAATAAGGCGCGAGGAGAAAAAGAAGGGATTTTTTTACCCTCTTATAGGCAGTGGAATACCAAACACCCCCCCCCCCACTGAAGCCTTAAAACTCGCCTGTTCCCGAAGGGATCGTGCGAACAGCACGGTTGGATTACCCAAAACCGCATTGATGAGAATCTCGCAACGGGCAAGCACAATCTCTGTGTTGATAAGACATGCCAATGGAAGTTGTGCCTCGAAATGCGAAACGAAAGGCATGAAAATGGTTCGAAATGTTAAAGAGCCAAATGTGACGCTTCGCTGAAAAGTTGTCAGTAAAAGACATTGCTTTGTTTTGTTGTTTTGCCTTCGTGGCTAAGGGTTGTGTTAATTATGTAGAGACGATACAGTTCCTTTGTGCAGGGAGTTATACTAAAATATTCAGGAGAAGGAACCCGCCTTGCAATGCCAAAGATAATCCGCGTGCCGAACACATCGTCATCGAAGAATGATTTAGGGGCTACTGAGGGAGTTCTGGATTAGGGGGTCCTCGGGTGTCTAGTCTATTTGATATGGGCCAGACTGATGGGCCGTGAAGATAAAAGCAGAAGACCTTCCCCCCGTGTCCGGGTAGGACTCCCATATGCGTGGATGGCAAGATTACTGTCCGGATATGTTATTTCCTTCCTATACAAACCGACTCTGTACAACCCTAGGCCCCTCCGGTCAGGGCCAGCCCTAAGGGGGGCAGGGGGAGGCTGCCCCGGGCCCCCGACTAGAAAGGGTGTAGGATTGAAAGTATGTCTAGAGGGGGGTGATTAGACTACTTGACCAAATAAAAATCCAGCCTTTTCCCAATGTTAGTTTTTGGCAGATTCTAGCAACTTAGCACAAGTCAAGCAATCAACCTATACATGCAAATCTAAGAGTATAGCAGTGGAATGTAAAAAAATTGCATATGAAGGCAAACGGAGGAGTTTGAGGAGGCAAACACAATGTTGACACAAAGATTTTTTATCCGTGGTTCCGATAGGTGGTGCTATCGTACATCCACGTTGATGGAGACTTCAACCCATGAAGGGTAACGGTTGCGCGAGTCCACGGAGGGCTCCACCCACGAAGGGTCCACAAAGAAGCAACCTTGTCTATCCCACCATGGTCGTTGCCCATGATGAACTTGCCTCACTAGGGTAGATCTTCATGAAGTAGGCGATCTCCTTGCCCTTACAAACTCGTTGGTTCAACTCCACAATCTTGTCGGAGGCTCCCAAGTGACACCTAGCCAATCTAGGAGACACCACTCTCCAAGAAGTAACAAATGGTGTGTTGATGATGATCTCCTTGCTCTTGTGCTTCAAATGATAGTCTCCCCAACACTCAACTCTCTCTCACAGGATTTGGATTTGGTGGAAGGAAGGTTTGAGTGGAAAGCAACTTGGGGAAGGCTAGAGATCAAGATTTATGTGGTAGGAATGGAATATCTTGACCTCAACACAAGTGTAGGTGGTTCTCTCTCAGAAAATGTATGTTGGAAGTGTAGGCATGTTCTGATGGCTCTCTCCACGAATGAAGAGTGGGTGGAGTGGTATATATAGCCTCCACACAAAATCTAACCGTTACACACAACTTACCAAACTCGGTGGGACCGAATCCTGAAACTCGGTCAGACCGACTCAGTAAATAATGTGACCGTTAGGAATTTTGGTGGAACCGACATGTCAACTCGGTGGGACCGATATGGTTAGGGTTGGCGCATAACATAATCTTGGTGAGACCGATTACACAAACTCGGTGAGACCGATTTTGGTAATAGACACACAGAGAGTTGGTCAAGCAAACTCGGTGGGACCGATTCGCTCATCTCGGTTGGACTGAAACATTACGAAAGGGAAACAGTGAGTTTGCATTGCAATCTCAGTGGAACTGATCGCTCATCTCGGTTTGACCGAAATATTACAAAGGGAAACAAAGAGATTACGATCCCATCTCGGTGAGACTGAGATCCCTATCGGTGAGATCGAAAAGATTAGGGTCTGTGGCAATGGCTATGACAACTGAACTCGGTGGCGCCGGATAGACAGTTTCGGTGGGGCCGAGTTTGACTTTTGGTTTGGGACATATGTGGATGTGAGAAAGTAGTTGAGGGATTTTGGAGCATATCACTAAGCACTTTGAGCAAGAAACTCATTAAGCAACACCTCATCCCCTCTTGATAGTATTGGCTTTTCCTCTGGACTCAATGTGACCTTGGATCACTAAAAGTAAAATTTAGAGTCTTGTGCTTTGAGCTTGAGCCAATCCTTTTGTCCTTAGCATTTTGAGGGGTCCACTTTTCTCATCCATGCCATGCCAATCATTGAGCTTTCCTGAAATATTTATCTTGAAATAGTATTAGTTCAATGAGCTATATGTTGTTAGGAATTACCAAAACAACCCAAGGATAGTTGCACTTTCAATCTCCCCCTTTTTGGTAATTTTTGACAACATATATATCAAAGCTTGATAATAAGATTGAAAAACATCGTCTCTTTGGGAAGTATGTGATAAGTAAGAGCTCCCCTAAATTTGTGCACTATTTAAAATTTGCTTTGGACTGCAAATGCACAATGTGTTAGGACCATGGGTTACTCTTTCATGTCACATACATCTTGGTGGAGTGCTCAAAATGATAATAGTTGAACATATGCACTCATCACCAAGCAAAGTGAATGATCATATAAGGATATAAGTGATAATATCATCCAACAAGCATTAAGGGTAGCATAGCATATGATCAAACACATGATCATCCAAGTATCTCACAAAAGACATAGTGTATCAAGCAAGCACAAAATAAAGAAGTCCAGCCACCAAAAACAAGAGATATAAAAAGCAACACTCTCTCTCGAAGCCTATGATCTATACATTTTTCTCCCCCTTTGGCAATAAGTTACCAAAAAGTTCAAAAATGCATAGTGCTAAACGACTCTTAGGCTTGGTCTTCATGAGGTGGTGTAGAGATGACTCCGAGGATGAAAGCATCAGTTGATGTAGCTGGAGCTGGTGGAGTGGCTGCTGGAGCTGGTGGCACTGAAGTTGTGGCAGCTGGTGGAGATGAAGTAGCTCTAGTATATGGAACATGCACTGCAGCAGATCTCTATCCTCTGGGCACTCTAGCAAATGCATTTGTAGTAGACTTTCCCTTCTTATCCTCCACATCCTCCTGAAGTTGCCCAACTGCAGTTTGGATCTCAGAGACCTTGATATCAAGAGCATAGAATTTCTGCTCAATGATCCTCTCCAAACTCGCCTGGTTTTGAGTCAGGGTGGCCAAGACCTTCTCAATTCTCAAGGTGGAGGCAATCAGATAGCCAAGCTATTCTTTCTTGTTCTTCAGGAACACTTAAGATGCCTCTTCAGCAGTTGGCATCTTGGCAGCTTTCTCTGCCCTTGCCTTCTCTCTTCTCACATGCTTGCATAGATGATCGTTCCTTCTCATTCATCTCAACTGTGTTATCTTCAAGCTCAGGATATAAGGGTAGATGCTCCTTATCCAATAGATATGTGCATGTGCCCATCTTTGAGTTGATGAGCTCCTGAATGTGTGGAGCATACCCACAACTTCTCTTCTAATCAGCTGCTGTTCTCTTGATTGTTTCCACAATCAGACTCATGACTTTGAATTTCTGAGGCACATCAAACAAATGCAGCAAGTTGATAGCATGTCCTCTGATCACCTTGTGATCTCCAGACTTGGGTAGCAATGTGTGCCTAAGGATCCAGTTAATTGTAGGCAGACCAGACAACAAGAATTGTACAGATCCAAGCCTGTGAGTTTCCAAAGCTTTATCTGGGATCTCTCTATACATGTGTGCCATAGAGTTGTGGTCTTTCTTCTTCTCAGCATATACATCCAAGTCATCTTCATTTTCTTTTGGAGCATTAATCAACTGAGCCCATTCTTCAACGGTGGATTGGTACCTAGTACCTTCAGACATCCAGATGATCTTCCCATCTGGGTAGAAGTGAGTTGTGGAGTAAAACTACATGATGAGCTCATCATTCCACTTGGTGAGCTTCTGGGCAACAAATTCATCAACTCCACATGCTTTGAAGCAGTCATATACTCCTGGATAGTGACCTTCATTTTTCTTGATGTAGTCCCAGTTGATCCATCTCATGTCACACACAATGAGCTTCTTGTCAAGCAAAATTGTCTCATAAAAATCTTGTTGCTCCTTTGTGTGAAATTTGTAGTCAACTGCTGTCCTTCTCCTCACAGCATATGGATCTGACTGTCTCCACAATCTCAGTCCAGCATCCTTTCTGATGTGCATGTCTTCAGTTACTGGATGAGCATCATTATGGTCAGGAATATTGGGCTTCAACTTCCTCAAAACAAGTGAATCATCTTCTTCTTTAGCATCTTCAGGCACTGGGGCCTTTTTCTTCTCTGCAGCAGGTATACTTCTGGTGTTCCTCTTGGGTTTAGGCTTTGTAGCTGGAGCAGCAGCCTTGGGAGTAGCTTTGGGCTTAGATGGAGCAGCCCTTGACTTAATTGCATCTCCCATGAGCTTCTGAGCTTTGGGTGCTGGTGCAGCATCCTCTTCCTCTTCTTCTTCCTCATCACAATCTCTCCTCATAGAGGGCTTGCCAAGGACTTTGGCAGTAGTTGTTCTTACCCTCTTCTTCTTCTTGGCTTCACCAGCAGCTTCTTCTTCAAACTCAATGGTGAACTCCATAGTTTCACCTATGGCAACCTTCCTTGGTTTGGATGTAGGCACTCTCCTGGCAGGTGCCTTGTTGTTCATGCTTGGCTTTTGTGCTAGCAGCTGTGCCATACTCCTTTTTCAACACCTTCTTCTTTAAAGTGGCCTCATCTTCAACAACCACATAATCCTCATCTTCAGAATCTGAGGTTTTCTTCTTCCTTGTCCTGGTGGCTGCTTTTGGTAAATTGCTGGGAGTGCTCCTGCTGCCCTCATCATAACTGCTTGAGGGACTAGTGCCCTCACTCATCTGAGTTTGCTCTTCAGACTTGTTCTGGCTATCACTTTGATCAGACATTTTGCAAACTCACTGACAACAGACCCTGTGAATAGATACAGATGAGGTAGAGTGGATGAGCATCACAAAGTTCAGAGGTTTTTGCAAAACAATTGAGTCAAAAACTTAGTCTTAGTTTTCCACAGAAAGCATTTCAGAGCTACCGATTTGTAAACTCAGTGTTACCGAAGCAGCTTTTGGAACCTAAACTAGTGAATTCGGTCAGACCGATTCACAGTTCGATGGCACCGAGACTGCTAGGGTTTCACAGAGAATCGATCTCGGTCAAACCGATTTGCAATTCTCGGTCAGACCGAAAATCGCATGTGCAATGGCTTAAGCCAAATCGGTGAGACCGATTTCTACAACTCGGTCGGCCCGAGATGAGTTCAGCGGAAACCTAACCCTAAATTTTCAAATCAAATCTAATCTACGGAATGCTTTTGCTAGATAGGAAGATTTCATACGTGGGAGGAATCATGGCAAAGTAATGTGCTAGGAATCGGAGTTAAGGAGTAGCACAAAGTATCAAGTTCATACCCTAACTCGGCGGTGAACTTGCTACGGCTACAACGGTGGGGCAGAATGCCATTGACGGCGGCAGAGACCAGCAGCGGGAGGTCGCTCGCGGCAAAGAGGACAATCCGGAGACCCGAAGAGGCTGAGCAGGTTATGCGTGGGTGAAGGGTTTCAGAAAAAATTCCAAAATTTGACCCATGAGTATATATAGCCTGACCCTGTCGGTGTGACCGAGTGGAATAACTCGGTGGCATCGAGATGCAAAACTACAAGAAGTTACTGCAACTCGGAGTGACCGAAAGGTTCTAATCGGTTGCACCGAGAATGAAAACCTAGATCAACTTAGTGATCTCGGTATGACCGAAAAGGGTGAATTGGTCAGACCGAAATGCACAAAGAGGTTTTGGAAGTTTAAGTCTATGACAAATCAGGGACTCCGAGTGCTCCTCACACAGAGTGGTTCGAATCTGACTTGATCAAACTTTGTGATGTAGCATGAACAGAGCTTGAGACAATAAAAGCATAGATAGCTAGAGAAGGTTCTTAGGCATTCTTATCAATCCACTTGGCAAAAGGAAAGAAACCAAACAATCAAAACAACAAGTGGATGTCCTCGAATGAGTAAAATATGCAACCAACATGCTCACACAATAAAATGGCAAATGAAATATGTGGGAAAGCATGCACAACCAATTCTAGCATCTATCAAACAATTGGCTATGACTAGGTCATCTATATATGAGTATATTGACTTAGGAGTCAAATGAGAACATTTGATCATAGGTCATACTCATCGTTTAAGCACAAGTGGGGTTACCACTTTTACATAAAGCATTGTTGTGTTCACACCATTAGAGTTGCTTTAGCTCAATTCTTAGAGTAAAGCTCCCCCTAGATGTGAGATCCCCCTAAGAGGGATGAACTAACCTTGGGTTTTGTTGATGATGACTTCATGTAGGTGTTGAAGATGTGGATGCTCAATGTTGATGTAGATCATTTGGAGCAATCCATTGGAGTGAGTTGCACTTTCAATACCTACACGGGTTAGTCCCACAAGGAACAAACAAGGATATCCATAGACATAGAGTGATGCACACACAAGATGATGTCCATGAAAGCATTAGGTTACCTTGTCCCTTGGCTTACCAACAAGAGGGTTTGTGACTCCTTGAACTAGTGCAAGATGTGGAAGTTGATTGAACTTGTTCTTGCCAAAATGATATGAGTGAAGTATATTGGCGGAGTCACCCTCAAGAACTCTCTAGTTCTTCTTCTTTAGAATCCACATCATCTTGATGGGAATCCTTGGAGTTGTAGTTGTACTGGATGAAGTAGAACTTGATGTAGTCTTGGGAACCCACTTGACCCAGGCCTTAGGAGCTTCTTCAAATGTATCAATCTCCTTTGAAGCTTGTCCTTCCCTTTTTGCTTGTGGTCTTGTGGTGGAAGATAATCTTGAGCTTGTGTTCCTTTGAAAGAAGTAGGATCATACTTCTCTTGTTGAGGAACAAACTTCGTCTTGGGGTATTGATCTTCTTCCCACTCAACTCCATTGGCATTGAACTTTCGTTCAAAACCAACACCTTGATTCTTCCGGTGCCTTCCTTCCTTGCGTACAATTTCCTCGAATTGCTTACTTCCGGCAAGGCTCTTGTAAACACCTTTCTCTATAATTCCCTTCAATAAGCTATTTTCTTGCTCAAGTGTAACTTGCTAAGAGAATCAATAGTGGAATCAAGAGAACTACTAGAAGCAACAACATTGGATTTAGCCTGATTATTGTTACTGCTAGAAGAAGAATCTTTCTTGTTCTTGTTACTAGACTTGACTTGTGGCGTGTAAGTAGATAAGAGTAAATGCTTGGCAATGTAAGAAGAAATTTTCTTGCGAAGATCATCATTGATTGCCTTTAAAAACTCATGCTCTTGCTCAAGGTTGAGCTTTTCAAAGCGTGATTTCTCATGAGTCTTTAAATGTTCTCGATGATCTTCCAAGATAGTTTCATGAGCTAACTTAAGAGTGTTTAGTTCTTTAGTTAGGCGCTCAATCTTATCCTTATCATTATCATTCGTTTTATCTTGATTAGCATGATTATTTGACGTTTCATCATAGTATTCATCACTAGAGTTGTCAACAAGTAAATCATCATCACCTAACAAGTCATCATCACTATTGAAATCAACATACTCGGGGTGTGATACCTTTGAGCCTTTAGCCATGAAGCATCTTCCAATTCCTTCATTTGGTGAGTCAAATATGTCGTAGGAGTTGGTTGACACAGGTGCTAGACCGGCAACACCTTCATCTTGAGTATATTCAGAGTCGGAGTGATAGCTTCTCTCGGAGTGATTGCCGGAGTCGGAGCCGGATACCCATTCACCAACATGAGCTTGATGTCTTTGATTTGTGTAGCTCCTTGATGACTTGTCCTTCCTTTCTGAATCCTTGCTTCTCCAGGATGTTCTTCGTTCATAACGATCATCTCTACTCCTTCTTTCTCTTGATGGTGATTCTTCTCTTCTACTCCTTCTTTTTGGAGAATCTTCTCTTCTTTTGTAGGGAGCCGTACACTCATTGGAATAGTGTCCGGGTCTTCCACAATTGTAGCAATTGCACTCATGACTAGAAGATCTTTTGTCATTGTAGGACCTTGACTTGGAACTTCTTTCCTTGCTTCTACTCTTGTAGAACTTGTTGAAGATCTTCACCATTAGGCACAATTCTTCATTGAAGGTTTGTTTCTCACTTGATGATGTGGGAGCTTCACATGAGGCTTTGTAAGCACCACTTGACTTGTTGTGGAGCTCCTCCTTATCCTTGAGTGACATCTCATGAGCAACAATTCTTCCAATGACTTCCGTTGGCTTGAGATCTTTGTAATTGGGCATCATTTGGATCAATGTGCACACATTATCATATTTTCCATCCAAGGCTCTTAGGATCTTCTTGATGATGAATTTTTCGGTCATCTCTTCACTTCCTAAGCCGGCAATCTCATTTGTGATAAGAGCAAGCCTAGAGTACATCTCAGGATGCCTTCACCATCCTTCATTTTGAACTTGTCAAGTTGACTTTGAAGCACATCCAATTTGGATTCCTTGACAGAGTTGGTACCTTCGTGCATGTCAATAAAAGTATCCCAAATTTCCTTTGCATTCTCAAGACGGCTGATTTTGTTGAATTCTTCGGGGCACAATCCGTTGAAGAGGATATCACAAGCTTGAGCATTGTATTGCAGCATCTTCAACTCTTTCACTGTAGCTTCACGGTTCGGTTCTCTCCCATCAAAGAATTCACCTTGCAAGCCAATACACATAATAGCCCAAACGGTGGGGTTATGTCCAAGAATATGCATTTTCATCTTATGCTTCCAACTAGTAAAGTTTGTACCATCAAAGTAAGGACCTCTATGGTGGTAATTTCCCTCGCTAGACGCCATACTCTCCTAGGTTGTGAAAACAAGGCTATGACCACCAAAAGCTATGGAAATCAAAGCAAATGGAGACCAAAGCTCTGATACCACTTGTAGGATCGAAAGTATGTTTAGAGGGGGGTGATTAGACTACTTGACCAAATAAAAATCTATCATTTTCCGAATTTTAGTTCTTGACAGATTTTAGCAACTTAGCACAAGTCAAGCAATCAATCTACACATGCAATTCTAAGATTATAGCAGCGGAATGTAAAACAATGGCATATGAAGGGAGGAGTTTGAGGAGGCAAACGCAATGTTTACACGGAGATTTTTTATCTGTGGTTCCGATAGGTGATACTATCGTACATCCACGTTGATGGAGACTTCAACCCACGAAGGGTAATGGTTGCGCAAGTCCACGGAGGGCTCCACCCATGAAGGGTCCACGAAGAAGCAACCTTGTCTATCCCACCATGGCCGTCGCCCACGAAGGACTTGCCTCACTAGGGTAGATCTTCACGAAGTAGGCGATCTCCTTGGCCTTACAAACTCCTTGGTTCAACTCCACAATCTTGTCGGAGGCTCCCAAGTGACACCTAGCCAATCTAGGAGACACCACTCTCCAAGAAGTAACAAATGATGTGTTGATAATGAAC
The DNA here is from genome assembly GCA_963921465.1 of Triticum timopheevii. Taxonomy (NCBI): domain Eukaryota; kingdom Viridiplantae; phylum Streptophyta; class Magnoliopsida; order Poales; family Poaceae; genus Triticum; species Triticum timopheevii. The sequence goes on along the minus strand of OY997271.1, from coordinate 129,426,294 downwards.
TCCTTGCTCTTGTGCTTCAAATTATAGTCTCCACAACACTCAACTCTCTCTCACAGGATTTGCATTTGGTGGAAAGAAGGTTTGAGTGGAAAGCAACTTGGGGAAGGCTTGAGATCAAGATTTATGTGGTAGGAATGGAATATCTTGACCTCAACACAAGTGTAGGTGGTTCTTTCTCAGAAAATGTATGTTGGAAGTGTAGGCATGTTCTGATGGCTCTCTCCACGAATTAAGAGTGGGTGGAGGGGTATATATAGCCTCCACACAAAATCTAACCGTTACACACAACTTACCAAACTTGGTGGGACCGAATCCTGAAACTCGGTCAGACCGATTTAGTAAATAATGTGACCGTTGGGAATTTCGGTGGGACCGACATGTCAACTCGGTGGGACCGATATGGTTAGGGTTAGGAAGTAACGTAATCTCGGTGAGACCGATTACACAAACTCGGTGAAACCGATTTTGGTAATAGACACACAGAGAGTTGGTCAGGCAAACTCGGTGGGACCGATTCACTCATCTCGGTTGGACCGAAACATTATGAAAGGGAAACAGTAAGTTTGCGTTGCAATCTCGGTGGGAACGATCACTCATCTCGGTTTGACAGAAACATTACGAAGGGAAACAGAGAGATTACAATCCCATCTCAGTGAGACCAAGATCCCTATCGGTGAGACCGAAAAGACTAGGGTCTGTGGCAATGGCTATGACAACTGAACTCGGTGGCCCCGGATAGACAGTTTCGGTGGGGCCGAGTTTACTTTTGGTTTGGGACATATGTGGATGTGAGAAAGTAGTTGAGGGATTTTGGAGCATATCACTAAGCACTTTGAGCAAGCAACTCATTAAGCAAAACCTCATCCCCTCTTGATAGTATTGGTTTTTCCTATGGACTCAATGTGACCTTGAATCACTAAAAGTAAAATGTAGAGTCTTGTAATTTCAGCTTGAGCCAATCCTTTTGTCCTTCGCATTTTGAGGGGTCCACTTTTCTCATCCATGCCATGCCAATCATTGAGCTTTCCTAAAATATTTATCTTGAAATTGCATTAGCTCAGTGAGCTATATGTTGTTAGGAATTACCAAAACCACCCAGGGATAGTTGCACTTTCAAAGGGGCCCCCGATGGCTTGGTTACCTTACATGTGTGATACTTAGGAAAGAGCTATAATTTTTTAGAAATAATTCTTTCCCGTGTTAACAGATCGCCTGATTCTAAAAAGGTATAAAGAACTATTTGCATGTAACAGATCACCTTATTTTTACGTGTTTATTGTTTAGGAAAGAATTCTTTCCCATGTAACAGATTGACTAATTAATTCTCAATCAAAAATGGAAAGAACTGTAACAGAGCGATTAATTCTGGCCTTGCCTCACGCGAGTGGCGTTCTCGTCTTTCTATTTCTTCTCTTCTAAAATTGGTAACCAATCGGCCATGCGAATGCCAAGTTCAACGCCATGTCACCCACATGGTCTAATTGTGATTTTCGGCTGCTGGACGCGATTAGTGGAGGAAGGTAATGCGATTTTCAAGATTCCATCAACTTCCTCTTCTTTTTATATAGTCTTGTATGATTGTTCAGTTCATGAAGTTTTAATCCTCGTAAATCTCTCTCTCACACACACTCCAATTTCCTGTATTGTTTGGGAATAGAAAAGGGAAACTAGGATTTCTATCTGTGACTCGTAAGCAGCAGCAAAAGCTTGCAATTTCTATTTTCTAGTCGTCAAGGTACCTTATTCCGTGCCTCTTTCTTGGCAATTTTGATTTAATTAGTAGTGTTCTTCATTTCTTGTATCATATGTGTGTGCTACTTAGCAAGAAAGCTATTAGTTTAGTTCGAAAGAATCCGTCCAACAAAGAAAGAAAAAAAAGAACATTCTTGAGTTGATTGAGTCCTAGAAAAATCTTCTACTACTTCCCCAGAAATAAAGAATGTGCTGCTAGAGATTTCGACGAATTAGCGTTAGGTATTGTTGAAGAGCAACCTGGCGAAATATTATAAGATGATAAAAATTTATGTTGGCATAGAATTTTAACCAATTCACCTAATAAAAAAATATAAGTATCGATTGAAAAGAGTAAAAAAATATAAGTATCAATTGAAAAGAGCGACCAACTTTTATGTGCCTTTTTTGAATAGTTGAGATGACAAGGCAGCATAAATTATAGTGTAAATTTTGTATTAATTTGTAGTTGGAGTAAAAACTCATATATTTATATGGCTTTAGGGCCCCCTTTTTGTTATCTTGTCCCAGGCCCCCAGAATCTCAGGACCGGGCCTACCTCCAGTGTGTATATAAATCGGAGAGTTTAGTCCGTAGAGGCTATCAGAATTCCCATAGGCTAGACAGCTAGGGTTTAGCCATTACGATCTCGAGGTAGATCAACTCTTGTGACCCATATACCCATTGAATATAATCGAGCAAGACGTAGGGTTTTACCTCCTTTAAGAGGGCCCGAACCTGGGTAAACAATGTGTCCCCATCGTCCCTTGTTACTATTGATCCTCAGACGCACAATTCGGGACCCCCTATCCGAGATCTGCCAGTTTTGAACCTGACACTCAGCCTAGACTGGGCCCTGATGCTCATGAGCTGCCGGACCACGATTCGGCACAGCCTCTTGCAGAACACGGTGGGTGCGGTGAACCAACTCAAAACGGAGCTTCACGACATTGAAGCACACCTTGTTGAGGAGCGACTGCATCTTGCGCATGGGCGGCATCAACTTGAGGTTGCCGTCAAGCCACCTTCAGCGCGAGACTGCCCGCTCGGGGGGCAAGAAATCCGTCGCCAAGGCAAGAGAGGCTCATGAGCGCACCTTCCCAATGATTCTATTTGAAGATAGGAGTATTAAATATGCAGAGGCATCTAGTATGCAATGTTAAATATTAATTTTAGTAATTCGTTACAGTGGAGAATGATAAGGTTTTGCATTGATTTATACTAACTTATCTCACGAGTTCTTGTTGAGTTTTGTGTGGATGAAATTTTTGAGATTTAGGGAAACCGTGATATGAGAGAAATTAAGGAGACACAAAAGCTCAAGCTTGGGGATGCCAAGGCATACCAAGGTAATATTCCAACAGGCCTCAAGCATCTAATCTTGGGCATGCCCCAATAGGCATCCCAACTTTCTTCATCAACAACTATCGGTTAGTTTTGGTTGAGCCTAAGTTTTTACATGTTCGCATGATATCTGCTATTCTTGGAGTGTCCTTTTTGTTTTGTTCGTTGTTTACATAAAATACTTAGATCTAAAGTTTTAAATGAGAGAAGTCCTCACATAGCTACCTAATCGTTTGACTATTATTTGATGTTCACCTATATCTTTTTGGAATAGTTTTTCATTTACTCTCGTTCTTCACTTATATCCTAAGAGTAAATTGTTCAACGAATTTAATATCATAAAGTTGAAATTATATGTGCTTCGTATACTTGTCTCATGCCTTGGAGTAGTTTCACTTGGGTTTAGAAAGTAAAATCTATTGAAGTTTGACAATCACAATATTGGTCATACAAGCAATTCATGAATGATTAGTATAAGGAAGAGAACTTTTACGTACAAATATATTATCTTGGTCATCTTATATGATTGTGAATACCCATTAATTATTTTCAAACTTGCTCAATTAGTTGAAGTTGTACAAGGAAGACAACGTAATGAGTTATGTTTGGTATATTTGCATAGAAGTTATATCCAGAAACAAGCACAATGGTGCACACCCAGCCTCCTCACCGCTCGCCCTTCCTGGCCATCGGATTAGTTTCTTGATGCATTCTGGACCGTGCGATCTCTCTCCCGGAAGACCTCTGCCGTTGGATCAGGCTCGAAATACTGCTACAATGAATAGTGATGAATAGTAGCTTCCATTCGGTTTTCCTTACTCGTTTTTTACTCCAGAATTACTTTGTTGCCTCACTGACGTGTGGGGACCCTCGCTGGTGGGCCGCGCCGGTCAGTGTCTGTGGCTGCGAGCATGGCCAGTGCGGTTCGTCGGTGTCCTCCAGATCGTGCCACCGCCTGTAAAATCAGGTGGCTGTCGAGGGTATTTTAGACATTTCACGTGGTTAGGAAAATATCCAATAGCAAGGGCTGAGAGCCTAGCCGTCGCTCCCTTCCTCACTATCGCATCGTATCTCCTCCTCTCCCTCTCTCGAACCCTGACCCCTCGCTGGCACGGTCCCTGACGCGCCGCCGCCACCGCCACTTCTTGTCGTCACGTCCTCTCCTCCACCACGCCCCCTTGGTGCGCCGCCGCCACCGCCTCCTCTCGCCTTCGCGTCCTCTCCTCCTCCATGCCACCTCCCACCCCTCTCCAGCTAGCCTACTCCCTCCTACCTTCCCTCCCCACTCCTTCCCATGTCCCTTGTTGCTGCACCACGCCCTCCCCCACCTTCAAAGGTAGCCTGGATTTGATCTGGAGGAAGAAGAAGAGGGCACAAGAGGAGGAGAACAAGAAAGCTTCCCCAACTTCCCCCTTCACCAAATATTTGTGATTTGATAAAAAGGTGAGATTCCCCATCATCTATGAGCTCTTATCCTCTATAAGTGATAATTCTTGGAGAATAGGGCTAGGATTAGGAGTCCTAGGTGAGGGAACTAGGGGGAAACATTGTTGCTCTGTTCTTAGGTATTCAGATTCAGAAATTAGCAATTTCGAGTTCCTAGATGGAAAAATGAGAGGAGGAGAATGTCGAATGTTTTGTAGGTGTTATTCCCACGATAGTTTTGAGTGGTCATTCACTCAATTTGGTTCAGCCGTTTAGCCGTGGCGATAAAAACAAGTTGTTGGCTGTTTCTGCAAAGTAGTAATTTTCTCATAGCTTTTATCCATAGTGTTTCATGATATTTGAGGGTTCATAAATTGTTGTTATACAATGGTATGGCTACCTGGTACCTTATAGTTCATAGATCAGTTCCATTTACTTCATTCCCATGAGTATTTTTGTTACTATGAACTTGCAAAGACGGCTACTCAATATTTCTGATTATGCATACAACAGAGCAGATTTTGCGGTTTCTGATGTGCAGCTGCTCATCCAGGGTTGTGTTGTTTTTCAGGGATCTATTTAGGGTTTTCTTGCTGGTCCATCCTGGTCGGGGTCTGTTTCTGCTCTTGGCTACTGGGCTAGTATGTTGTGCCATTGCTGGTGCTCGAGGTTGCTTCACTAGTCTCCTTGGAGGTGATTCTTTACTCTCGCTTGGCCACCTCTATGTATTTCGAGGTTGTTGGGTTCACGAAGAAAGTGTTCAGAGGGTGTAGCTCTTATAGCATATGACAGAAAAAGTGTGCAAAGGGCATGGCTCTTGTAGGTTAGTCGATCTTGTGCAGATTTTATTGTCCGTGGTTTCTTTAGTTCAACCACGGATGAACATCAAGATGTAGAAAAGGAATATAGGCTTGCCTTTGGTTTTATTAGGTGTCTTAAAAATCGAGTTTGACTTTAGTTAAGGCAAGTATGAGCATCAGTATCTAATTGTGTTTGATTTACATATTCAGTGAAGTTGAATCGGTGCTCTGGAGATGTCATGTCTAGGTTATTGCACACGGATAAGAGTTCTTATATTCCGTTAAGATTATGGAGATATCCAGCATCTTTTTAAAATAATGTTAAAATATTGGTTGGTGTTGGTTATCAATCCTCAATCAGAAACTCAGAAAATATAAAACATCTTCATCTGGTTGTACTTAAATATCTTCTTTACGGCGGCAGATGCTATATGTTGGGTTGATTTCCATCGCCTGTAGCTTTTAGAGGTACTTTCTGGATAGGGTGTCTTCTCTTTGGGGTGGTTATCTGATGGTCACCTTCTGCTGAGTCGGGTTGATATGCATTCAGGTTGTTCTTTATGATACTATGATTAGTGGCTGGTTGTAATAACTCGTGGATATTCATCGCTCTTTTATTCAATATGTATCTTATCCTTTGTCTGACCATGTTACTGGTACATGGGTATAATGTAAGATGGTTTATGCACTTGAATGTCTGATGTTATTCTATGTAGGGTTATATCGGTCCTTCTTCTAATATTATGTGTCTTGCTTCTTATTTGCCCAGCGTTCCCGTATGACGTTTTCTGGTCATTGACATGGCACGTGCCCCAGTTGTGGCTCATGGTCAAGGCGCGTTTGAAGCTGTCGCTGGGTTGGTAGGTGGTTGTGGGCATGGTCGTGGGCAGACTGCTACTGGTTGTGGACGTGCCAGCAGCCGTGGAGGTTCTAATACTAGGTGTGCCCCTATTTCTGATTGTATTGCTGATTGTGCGGATGCTACTCGCCGGGTGCCTGTCGCAGGAGCCCAGCCTGTCACCAGGCGTCGGGGTCCTGCTCGGCGGGTGCCTGTTGCTGGAGCCCAGCATGTTGCCGGGCGCCGGGGTGCTGCCCGGCCGGTGCCTGACGTTGGGGTCCAGCCTGTCACCGGTCGTGGGGGTGCTTCTCGGCGGGTGCCTGCTGCTGTAGACTAGCCTGTCGCGGGGTGTGGGTGTGCTGCTCAGTGGGTGCCTGCCGCTGTAGACCAACCTGTTGCCGGGCGTGGGGGTGCTGCTTGGCCGGTGACTGGCATCGGCCGTGCTTTTGGACTTGGAGCTGCTGTCCCTGCTCGGCAGGTGCCTAGCGCTGGGATTGCTAGGCGTTAAGTGCCGCGTCAGCCTATTGGGTTTCCTCCTCGGAGGCGTACATGTAAGTCTCCGTCCATAGTTTTTCAACCTTCTTTTGTCTCTTAGGGTGCTCTACCAATTACATCATTTCCGTGTTGTTTATGACGTGGTAGGTGATGGTTGGTTTCCTTTTCTGAGCTCGACCGTGGCGGCTGCAAATCGCAGAAAACGGAAAGGGTGCGTTGAGTCTCGGCGTGCTCACTACGAAGGTGCGTGCGAGTTCTTAGTTTGTTGTTAGTTGTTGTCGTTTGGTGTGTGGTGCCTTACCTATTTCTGCATGTTTTGTTAGAATGTGTCGCCGACGGCACCTTGCCGAAGGATTGGCATGGTTTCTGATGTCTACTACACAACCTTCTTCTTGTAGACATTGTTGGGCCTGCAAGTGCACAGGCTTGTAGGACAGTAGCAAATTTCCCTCAAGTGGATGACCTAAGGTTTATCAATCCGTAGGAGGCGTAGGAGGAAGATGGTCTCTCTCAAACAACCCGGCAACCAAATAACAAAAAGTCTCTTGTGTCCCCAACGCACCCAATACAATGGTAAATTGTATAGGTGCACTAGTTCGGCGAAGAGATGAAGATACAAGTGCAAAATAGATAGTAGATATAGGTTTTTGTAATGTGAAATAAGAAAAACAGCAAGGTAACAAGCGGTAAAAGTGAGCGTAAACGGTATTGCAATGATAGGAAACAAGGCCTAGGGTTCATACTTCCACTAGTGTAAGTTCTCCCAACAATAATAACATAGATAGAATATATGACAAGCCCTCAACATGCAACAAAGAGTCACTCCAAAGCCACTAATAGCGGAGAACAAACGTAGAGATTATGGTCGGGTACGAAACCACCACAAAGCTATTCTTTCGGATCGATCTATAAAAGAGTTCGTACTAGAATAACACCTTAAGATACAAATCAACCAAAACCATAATGTCACCTAGATACTCCATCGTCACCTCAAGTATCCGTGGGCATGATTATACGATATGCATCACACAATCTCAGATTCATCCAACCAACATAAAAGTACTTCAAAGAGTGTCGCAAAGTTTCTACCGGTGAGTCAAGAACGTGTGCCAACTCCTATGCATAGGTTCCCAATGTCAGGAAACCCGCAAGTTGATCACCAAAACATACATCAAGTGGCACATGATATCCCATTGTCACCACAGATAATCACGGCAAGACATACATCAAGTGTTCTCATAAAAGACTCAATCCGATAAGATAACTTCAAAGGGGAAACTCAATTCATCACAAGAGAGTAGAGGGGGAGAAACATCATAATATCCAACTACAATAGCAAAGCTCGGGATACATCAAGATCGTGCCATAGAGGGAACACGAGAGAGAACACGAGAGAGAGAGATCAAACACATAGCTACTGATACATACCCTCAGCCCCGAGGGTGAACTGCTCCCTCCTCGTCATGGATAGCGCCGGGATGATGAAGATGGCCTCCGGTGATGGGATCCCCCTCCGGCAGGGTGCCGGAACAGGGTCCCGATTGGTTTTGGGTGGCTACAGAGGCTTGCGGTGGCGGAACTCCCGATCTATCTTCTGTTCTGGAAGTTTTAGGGTACGTAGGTATATATGGGTGCAAGGGGTACGTCGGTGGACCTCCGGGGGGCTCACGAAGTAGGGGGCGCGCCCAGGGGGCGCTCCCCACACCCTCGTGGGCAGCCCGGGGATCCCCTGACGTGCACTCCAAGCCCATCTGGTTGGTTTCCTTCCAAAATTAACTTCTCCAGTTGATTTCGCTCCGTTTTGACTCCGTCTGATATTCCTTTTCCTCGAAACACTGAAATAGGCATAAAACAACAAATCTGGGCTGGGCCTCTGGTTAATAGGTTAGTCCCAAAAATAATATAAAAGTGGATAATAAAGCCCAATATTGCCTAAAACAGTAGATAAAGTAGCATGGAGCAATCAAAAATTATAGATAAATTGGAGACATATCAAGCATCCCCAAGCTTAATTCCTGCTCGTCCTCGAGTAGGTAAATGATAAAAAAGAATTTTTGATGCGGAGTGATAGTTTGGCATAATTTCAATGTAATTCTTCTTACTTGTGATATGAATATTCAGAACCGAAAGATTCAAGACAAAAGTTCATATTGACATAAAAACAATAATACTTCAAGCATACTAATCAAAGTAATCATGTCTTCTCAAAATAACATGGCAAAAGAAAGTTCATCCCTACAAAATCATATAGTTAGGCTATGCTTCATTTTCGTCACACAAAGATGTTCCCAACTTCTATACCCCCGATGACAAGCCAAGCAATTGTTTCATACTTAAATAATCTCAAACTTTTTCAACCTTCACGCAATACATGAGCGTGAGCCATGGATATAGCACTATGGGTGGAATAGAATATGATGATGGGGATTGTGTGGAGAAGACAAAAAAGGAGAAAGTCTCACATCAACGAGGCTAATCAATGAGCTATGGAGATGCCCATCGGTTGATGTTAATGCAAGGAGTAGGGATTGCCATGCAACAGATGCACTAGAGCTATGAATGCTCAACAAAAGAAAACTAGTGGGTGTGCATCCAACTTGCTTGCTCATGAAGACCTAGGGCATTTTGAGGAAGCCCATCGTAGGAATATACAAGCCAAGTTCTATAATGAAAAATTCCCACTAGTATGAACAAGACAACTTATGAGACTCACTATATGAAAAACATGGGTGCTACTTTGAAGCACAATATATGAGACTCACTACATGAAGAACAAGGTGCTACTTTGAAGCACAAGTATGGAAAAAGAGATAGTAGCATTGCCCTTTTTATATATTTTTTGGCCTTTCTTTTTTTTGGCCTTTCTCTTTTTTTTGGGCAATGCTCTAATAATGATGATCATCACACGTCTATCGATTACAACATAAGGATTACAACTCGATACTAGAACAAGATATGACTCTATATAAATGCCTCCGGCGGTGTACCGAGATGGTGCAATGAATCAAGAGTGACATGTATGAAAAATAATGCATGGTGGCTTTGCCACAAATACGATGTCAACTACATGATCATGCAATGGCAATATGACAAAAGTAATGCATGTCATGATGATGATGGTGGAATTTGCATGGCAATATATCTCGGAATGGCTATGGAAATGCCATAATAGGTAGGTATGGTGGCTGTTTTGAGGAAGATATAAGGAGGTTTATGTGTGATAGAGCGTATCATATCACGGGGTTTGGATGCACCGGCGAAGTTTGCACCAACTCTCAAGGTGAGAAAGGGCAATGCACGGTACCGAAGAGGCTAGCAAAGGCGGAAGGGTGAGAGTGCGTATAATCCATGGACTCAACATTAGTCAAAAGAACTCATATACTTATTGCAAAAATTTAGAAGTCATCAAAAACCAAGTACTACGCGCATGCTCCTAGGGGGATAGATTGGTAGGAAAAGACCATCGCTCGTCCCCGACCGCCACTCATAAGGATGCACAAGCCAGGTACACTTCATGTTTCAAATTTGTTACACAACTTTAACCATATGTGCATGCTACGGGACTTGCAAACTTCAACACAAGAATTTCTCAAATTCACAATTACTCAACTAGCACGACTTTGATATTATCACCTCCATATCTCAAAACAATTATCAAGCATCAAACTTATCTTAGTATTCAATGCACTCATAAGAAAGTTTCACATATCTTTAACACCAAGTATATTAACATTAAGCGAATTACCATGCTATTAACGACTCTCAAACTAATCTAAGTGAAGCATGAGAGTTCATCTATTTCTTCAAAATAAAACTACCACCATGCTCTAAAAGATATAAGTGAAGCACTAGAGCAAATGACAAACTACTCCGAAAGATATAAGTGAAGATCAATGAGTAGCTAAATAATTATGCAATTATGTGAAGACTCTCTCTCATTTAATAATTTCAGATCTTGATACTTTATTAAAACAGCAAGCAAAGCTAAAGAAAACTACATTGCAAGGATATCACAACTCATGTGAAGGAGCAAAAACTTAGGCTCAACCAATACTAACCGATAGTTATTGAAGAAGATAGGTGGGATGCCTACCGGGGCATCCCCAAGCTTAGATGCTTGAGACTTCTTGAAATAATATCTTGGGGTGCCTTGGGCATCCCCAAGCTTGAGCTTTTGTGTCTCCTTAATTCCTCTCATATCATGGTTTCTCTTTTTATCAAAAGCTTCATTCACAACAAACTCAACAAGAACTCGTGAGATAGGTTAGTATAAACCAATACAAAACCTTATCATATTATACTGTAGAAAATCACTTAAATTATTATTCAACATTGCATACTAAATGCCTCTGTATATTTAATACTCCTATCCTCAAATAGAATCATTAAACAAGCAAACATATGCAAACAATGCAACCATAACGGCAATCTGCCAAAACAGTACAGTCTGTAAAGAATGCAAGAGTATCAATACTTCCCTGACTCCAAAAATTATGAACTAAAATTCCAACTGTAATAAATTTATCAGATCTCAATATGAAAAAAGATTAAAAACCATGCTCTGAATTTTCTAGGGAATTTTTGCAACAGCGGTAAACTTTCTGTTTTCAAACAGCAACATGCAAACTAGCAAAATAAGCATGGCAAAGGCTATCCTTGACTTTTTTATTGAAACTAAAGAGGCAAAACACAATTCTAACTAACGGCAAGCAAAAACTAACAAAAGAAAATGACGCTCCAAGCAAAACACATATCATGTGGTGAATAAAAATATAGCTCCAAGTAAAGTTACCGATGAACAAAGACGAAAGAGGGGATGCCTTCCGGGGCATCCCCAAGCTTAGGCTCTTTGTTGTCCTTGAATATTACCTTCGGGTGCCTTGGGCATCCCCAAGCTTAGGCTATTGGTTGTCCTTGAATATTATCTTGGGGTGCCTTGGACATCCCCAAGCTTAGGCTCTTGCCACTCCTTGTTCCATAGTCCATCGAATCTTACCCAAAACTTGAAAACTTCAACCACACAAAACTCAACACAAAACTCGTAAGCTCCGTTAGTATAAGAAAATAAAACCACCACTTAGGTACTGTAATGAACTCATTATAAATTCATATTGGTGTAATATCTACTGTACTCCAACTTATCTATGGTTCATACCCTCCGATACTACTCATAGATTCATCGAAATAAGCAAACAACACATAGAAAACAGAATCTGTCAAAAACAGAACAGTCTGTAGTAATCTGTATAAAACGTATATTTCTGGAACACCAAAAATTATGAAATAAACTTCTGGACCTGAGTAATTTGTCTATTAATCATCTTCAAAAATAATCAACCTAAAATCACTCTCCGGTAAAAAATTGCAGCTAATCTCGTGAGCGCTAAAGTTTCTGTTTTTCACAGCAAGATCATATAAACTTCACCCAAGTCTTCCCAAAGGTTCTACTTGGCACTTTATTGAAATAAAAGCTATAAAACATGATTACTACAGTAGCATAATCATGTTTACACACAAAAACAGTAAGGATACATATTGGGTTGTCTCCCAACAAGCACTTTTCTTTAATGCCTTTTAGCTAGGCATGATGATGACAATGATGCTCACAAAAAAGATAAGAATTGAAACATAACGGGAGCATCATGAAGCATATTACTAGCACATTTAAGTCTAACCCACTTCCTATGCATAGGGATTTTGTGAGCAAACAACTTATGGGAACAATAATCAACTTGCATAGGAAGGTAAAACAAGCATAACTTCAAGATTTTAAGCACATAGAAAGGAAACTTGACATTATTGCAACTCCTACAAGCATATGTTCCTCCCTCATAATAATTTTCAGTAGCATCATGAATGAATTCAACAATATAACCAGCACCTAAAGCATTCTTTTCATGATCTACTAGCATAGAAAATTTACTACTCTCCACATAAGCAAAATTCTTCTCATGAATAGTAGTGGGAGCAAACTCAACAAAATAACTATCATGTGATTGAAAATTAAGATCAAGATGACAAGTTTCATGGTTATCATTATTCTTTAAAGCATACGTGTCATCACAATAATCATCATAGATAGGAGGCATGCTTTCATCATAGTAAATTTGCTCATCAAAGCTTGGGGGACAAAAAATATCATCTTCATCAAACATAGCTTCCCCAAGCATGTGGCTTTGCATATCATTAGCATCATGGATATTCAAGGAATTCATACTAACAACATTGCAATCATGCTCATCATTCACATATTTAGTGCCAAGCATTCTATGTAATTCTTCTTCTAGCACTTGAGCACAATTTTCCTTCCCATCATTCTCACGAAAGATATTAAAAAGATGAAGCATATGAGGCATCCTTAACTCCATTTTTTTGTAGTTTTCTTTCATAAAATAAACTAGTGCTAAAACAAGAAACAAAAAGATTCGATTGCAAGATCTAAAGATATACCTTCAAGCACTCACCTCCCCGGCAACGGCGCCAGAAAAGAGCTTGATGTCTACTACACAACCTTCTTCTTGTAGACATTGTTGGGCCTGCAAGTGCATAGGTTTGTAGGACAGAAGAAAATTTCCCTCAAGTGGATGACCTAAGGTTTATCAATCCGTAGGAGGCGTAGGAGGAAGATGGTCTCTCTCAAACAACCCTGCAACCAAATAACAAAAAGTCTCTTGTGTCCCCAACGCACCCAATACAATGGTAAATTGTATAGGTGCACTAGTTCGGCGAAGAGATGAAGATACAAGTGCAAAATAGATAGTAGATATAGGTTTTTGTAATGTGAAATAAGAAAAACAGCAAGGTAACAAGCGGTAAAAGTGAGCGTAAACGGTATTGCAATGATAGGAAACAAGGCCTAGGGTTCATACTTCCACTAGTGTAAGTTCTCCCAACAATAATAACATAGATAGAATATATGACAAGCCCTCAACATGCAACAAAGAGTCACTCCAAAGCCACTAATAGCGGAGAACAAACGTAGAGATTATGGTCGGGTACGAAACCACCACAAAGCTATTCTTTCGGATCGATCTATAAAAGAGTTCGTACTAGAATAACACCTTAAGATACAAATCAACCAAAACCATAATGTCACCTAGATACTCCATCGTCACCTCAAGTATCCGTGGGCATGATTATACGATATGCATCACACAATCTCAGATTCATCCAACCAACATAAAAGTACTTCAAAGAGTGTCGCAAAGTTTCTACCGGTGAGTCAAGAACGTGTGCCAACTCCTATGCATAGGTTCCCAATGTCAGGAAACCCGCAAGTTGATCACCAAAACATACATCAAGTGGCACATGATATCCCATTGTCACCACAGATAATCACGGCAAGACATACATCAAGTGTTCTCATAAAAGACTCAATCCGATAAGATAACTTCAAAGGGGAAACTCAATTCATCACAAGAGAGTAGAGGGGGAGAAACATCATAATATCCAACTACAATAGCAAAGCTCGGGATACATCAAGATCGTGCCATAGAGGGAACACGAGAGAGAACACGAGAGAGAGAGATCAAACACATAGCTACTGATACATACCCTCAGCCCCGAGGGTGAACTGCTCCCTCCTCGTCATGGATAGCGCCGGGATGATGAAGATGGCCTCCGGTGATGGGATCCCCCTCCGGCAGGGTGCCGGAACAGGGTCTCGATTGGTTTTGGGTGGCTACAGAGGCTTGCGGTGGCGGAACTCCCGATCTATCTTCTGTTCTGGAAGTTTTAGGGTACGTAGGTATATATGGGTGCAAGGGGTACGTCGGTGGACCTCCGGGGGGCTCACGAAGTAGGGGGCGCGCCCAGGGGGCGCTCCCCACACCCTCGTGGGCAGCCCGGGGATCCCCTGACGTGCACTCCAAGCCCATCTGGTTGGTTTCCTTCCAAAATTAACTTCTCCAGTTGATTTCGCTCCGTTTTGACTCCGTCTGATATTCCTTTTCCTCGAAACACTGAAATAGGCATAAAACAACAAATCTGGGTTGGGCCTCTGGTTAATAGGTTAGTCCCAAAAATAATATAAAAGTGGATAATAAAGCCCAATATTGCCTAAAACAGTAGATAAAGTAGCATGGAGCAATCAAAAATTATAGATAAATTGGAGACATATCAAGCATCCCCAAGCTTAATTCCTGCTCGTCCTCGAGTAGGTAAATGATAAAAAAGAATTTTTGATGCGGAGTGATAGTTTGGCATAATTTCAATGTAATTCTTCTTACTTGTGATATGAATATTCAGAACCGAAAGATTCAAGACAAAAGTTCATATTGACATAAAAACAATAATACTTCAAGCATACTAATCAAAGTAATCATGTCTTCTCAAAATAACATGGCAAAAGAAAGTTCATCCCTACAAAATCATATAGTTAGGCTATGCTTCATTTTCGTCACACAAAGATGTTCCCAACTTCTATACCCCCGTTGACAAGCCAAGCAATTGTTTCATACTTAAATAATCTCAAACTTTTTCAACCTTCACGCAATACATGAGCGTGAGCCATGGATATAGCACTATGGGTGGAATAGAATATGATGATGGGGATTGTGTGGAGAAGACAAAAAAGGAGAAAGTCTCACATCAACGAGGCTAATCAATGAGCTATGGAGATGCCCATCGGTTGATGTTAATGCAAGGAGTAGGGATTGCCATGCAACGGATGCACTAGAGCTATGAATGCTCAACAAAAGAAAACTAGTGGGTGTGCATCCAACTTGCTTGCTCATGAAGACCTAGGGCATTTTGAGGAAGCCCATCGTAGGAATATACAAGCCAAGTTCTATAATGAAAAATTCCCACTAGTATGAACAAGACAACTTATGAGACTCACTATATGAAAAACATGGGTGCTACTTTGAAGCACAATATATGAGACTCACTACATGAAGAACAAGGTGCTACTTTGAAGCACAAGTATGGAAAAAGAGATAGTAGCATCGCCCTTTTTATATATTTTTTGGCCTTTCTTTTTTTTTTGGCCTTTCTCTTTTTTTTGGGCAATGCTCTAATAATGATGATCATCACACGTCTATCGATTACAACATAAGGATTACAACTCGATACTAGAACAAGATATGACTCTATATAAATGCCTCCGGCGGTGTACCGGGATGGTGCAATGAATCAAGAGTGACATGTATGAAAAATAATGCATGGTGGCTTTGCCACAAATACGATGTCAACTACATGATCATGCAATGGCAATATGACAAAAGTAATGCATGTCATGATGATGATGGTGGAATTTGCATGGCAATATATCTCGGAATGGCTATGGAAATGCCATAATAGGTAGGTATGGTGGCTGTTTTGAGGAAGATATAAGGAGGTTTATGTGTGATAGAGCGTATCATATCACGGGGTTTGGATGCACCGGCGAAGTTTGCACCAACTCTCAAGGTGAGAAAGGGCAATGCACGGTACCGAAGAGGCTAGCAAAGGCGGAAGGGTGAGAGTGCGTATAATCCATGGACTCAACATTAGTCAAAAGAACTCATATACTTATTGCAAAAATTTAGAAGTCATCAAAAACCAAGTACTACGCGCATGCTCCTAGGGGGATAGATTGGTAGGAAAAGACCATCGCTCGTCCCCGACCGCCACTCATAAGGATGCACAAGCCAGGTACACTTCATGTTTCAAATTTGTTACACAACTTTAACCATATGTGCATGCTACGGGACTTGCAAACTTCAACACAAGAATTTCTCAAATTCACAATTACTCAACTAGCACGACTTTGATATTATCACCTCCATATCTCAAAACAATTATCAAGCATCAAACTTATCTTAGTATTCAATGCACTCATAAGAAAGTTTCACATATCTTTAACACCAAGTATATTAACATTAAGCGAATTACCATGCTATTAACGACTCCCAAACTAATCTAAGTGAAGCATGAGAGTTCATCTATTTCTTCAAAATAAAACTACCACCATGCTCTAAAAGATATAAGTGAAGCACTAGAGCAAATGACAAACTACTCCGAAAGATATAAGTGAAGATCAATGAGTAGCTAAATAATTATGCAATTATGTGAAGACTCTCTCTCATTTAATAATTTCAGATCTTGATACTTTATTAAAACAGCAAGCAAAGCTAAAGAAAACTACATTGCAAGGATATCACAACTCATGTGAAGGAGCAAAAACTTAGGCTCAACCAATACTAACCGATAGTTATTGAAGAAGATAGGTGGGATGCCTACCGGGGCATCCCCAAGCTTAGATGCTTGAGACTTCTTGAAATAATATCTTGGGGTGCCTTGGGCATCCCCAAGCTTGAGCTTTTGTGTCTCCTTAATTCCTCTCATATCATGGTTTCTCTTTTTATCAAAAGCTTCATTCACAACAAACTCAACAAGAACTCGTGAGATAGGTTAGTATAAACCAATACAAAACCTTATCATATTATACTGTAGAAAATCACTTAAATTATTATTCAACATTGCATACTAAATGCCTCTGTATATTTAATACTCCTATCCTCAAATAGAATCATTAAACAAGCAAACATATGCAAACAATGCAACCATAACGGCAATCTGCCAAAACAGTACAGTCTGTAAAGAATGCAAGAGTATCAATACTTCCCTGACTCCAAAAATTATGAACTAAAATTCCAACTGTAATAAATTTATCAGATCTCAATATGAAAAAAGATTAAAAACCATGCTCTGAATTTTCTAGGGAATTTTTGCAACAGCGGTAAACTTTCTGTTTTCAAACAGCAACATGCAAACTAGCAAAATAAGCATGGCAAAGGCTATCCTTGACTTTTTTATTGAAACTAAAGAGGCAAAACACAATTCTAACTAACGGCAAGCAAAAACTAACAAAAGAAAATGACGCTCCAAGCAAAACACATATCATGTGGTGAATAAAAATATAGCTCCAAGTAAAGTTACCGATGAACAAAGACGAAAGAGGGGATGCCTTCCGGGGCATCCCCAAGCTTAGGCTCTTTGTTGTCCTTGAATATTACCTTCGGGTGCCTTGGGCATCCCCAAGCTTAGGCTATTGGTTGTCCTTGAATATTATCTTGGGGTGCCTTGGACATCCCCAAGCTTAGGCTCTTGCCACTCCTTGTTCCATAGTCCATCGAATCTTACCCAAAACTTGAAAACTTCAACCACACAAAACTCAACACAAAACTCGTAAGCTCCGTTAGTATAAGAAAATAAAACCACCACTTAGGTACTGTAATGAACTCATTATAAATTCATATTGGTGTAATATCTACTGTACTCCAACTTATCTATGGTTCATACCCTCCGATACTACTCATAGATTCATCGAAATAAGCAAACAACACATAGAAAACAGAATCTGTCAAAAACAGAACAGTCTGTAGTAATCTGTATAAAACGTATATTTCTGGAACACCAAAAATTATGAAATAAACTTCTGGACCTGAGTAATTTGTCTATTAATCATCTTCAAAAATAATCAACCTAAAATCACTCTCCAGTAAAAAATTGCAGCTAATCTCGTGAGCGCTAAAGTTTCTGTTTTTCACAGCAAGATCATATAAACTTCACCCAAGTCTTCCCAAAGGTTCTACTTGGCACTTTATTGAAATAAAAGCTATAAAACATGATTACTACAGTAGCATAATCATGTTTACACACAAAAACAGTAAGGATACATATTGGGTTGTCTCCCAACAAGCACTTTTCTTTAATGCCTTTTAGCTAGGCATGATGATGACAATGATGCTCACAAAAAAGATAAGAATTGAAACATAACGGGAGCATCATGAAGCATATTACTAGCACATTTAAGTCTAACCCACTTCCTATGCATAGGGATTTTGTGAGCAAACAACTTATGGGAACAATAATCAACTTGCATAGGAAGGTAAAACAAGCATAACTTCAAGATTTTAAGCACATAGAAAGGAAACTTGACATTATTGCAACTCCTACAAGCATATGTTCCTCCCTCATAATAATTTTCAGTAGCATCATGAATGAATTCAACAATATAACCAGCACCTAAAGCATTCTTTTCATGATCTACTAGCATAGAAAATTTACTACTCTCCACATAAGCAAAATTCTTCTCATGAATAGTAGTGGGAGCAAACTCAACAAAATAACTATCATGTGATTGAAAATTAAGATCAAGATGACAAGTTTCATGGTTATCATTATTCTTTAAAGCATACGTGTCATCACAATAATCATCATAGATAGGAGGCATGCTTTCATCATAGTAAATTTGCTCATCAAAGCTTGGGGGACAAAAAATATCATCTTCATCAAACATAGCTTCCCCAAGCATGTGGCTTTGCATATCATTAGCATCATGGATATTCAAGGAATTCATACTAACAACATTGCAATCATGCTCATCATTCACATATTTAGTGCCAAGCATTCTATGTAATTCTTCTTCTAGCACTTGAGCACAATTTTCCTTCCCATCATTCTCACGAAAGATATTAAAAAGATGAAGCATATGAGGCATCCTTAACTCCATTTTTTTGTAGTTTTCTTTCATAAAATAAACTAGTGCTAAAACAAGAAACAAAAAGATTCGATTGCAAGATCTAAAGATATACCTTCAAGCACTCACCTCCCCGGCAACGGCGCCAGAAAAGAGCTTGATGTCTACTACACAACCTTCTTCTTGTAGACATTGTTGGGCCTGCAAGTGCATAGGTTTGTAGGACAGAAGAAAATTTCCCTCAAGTGGATGACCTAAGGTTTATCAATCCGTAGGAGGCGTAGGAGGAAGATGGTCTCTCTCAAACAACCCTGCAACCAAATAACAAAAAGTCTCTTGTGTCCCCAACGCACCCAATACAATGGTAAATTGTATAGGTGCACTAGTTCGGCGAAGAGATGAAGATACAAGTGCAAAATAGATAGTAGATATAGGTTTTTGTAATGTGAAATAAGAAAAACAGCAAGGTAACAAGCGGTAAAAGTGAGCGTAAACGGTATTGCAATGATAGGAAACAAGGCCTAGGGTTCATACTTCCACTAGTGTAAGTTCTCCCAACAATAATAACATAGATAGAATATATGACAAGCCCTCAACATGCAACAAAGAGTCACTCCAAAGCCACTAATAGCGGAGAACAAACGTAGAGATTATGGTCGGGTACGAAACCACCACAAAGCTATTCTTTCGGATCGATCTATAAAAGAGTTCGTACTAGAATAACACCTTAAGATACAAATCAACCAAAACCATAATGTCACCTAGATACTCCATCGTCACCTCAAGTATCCGTGGGCATGATTATACGATATGCATCACACAATCTCAGATTCATCCAACCAACATAAAAGTACTTCAAAGAGTGTCGCAAAGTTTCTACCGGTGAGTCAAGAACGTGTGCCAACTCCTATGCATAGGTTCCCAATGTCAGGAAACCCGCAAGTTGATCACCAAAACATACATCAAGTGGCACATGATATCCCATTGTCACCACAGATAATCACGGCAAGACATACATCAAGTGTTCTCATAAAAGACTCAATCCGATAAGATAACTTCAAAGGGGAAACTCAATTCATCACAAGAGAGTAGAGGGGGAGAAACATCATAATATCCAACTACAATAGCAAAGCTCGGGATACATCAAGATCGTGCCATAGAGGGAACACGAGAGAGAACACGAGAGAGAGAGATCAAACACATAGCTACTGATACATACCCTCAGCCCCGAGGGTGAACTGCTCCCTCCTCGTCATGGATAGCGCCGGGATGATGAAGATGGCCTCCGGTGATGGGATCCCCCTCCGGCAGGGTGCCGGAACAGGGTCCCGATTGGTTTTGGGTGGCTACAGAGGCTTGCGGTGGCGGAACTCCCGATCTATCTTCTGTTCTGGAAGTTTTAGGGTACGTAGGTATATATGGGTGCAAGGGGTACGTCGGTGGACCTCCGGGGGGCTCACGAAGTAGGGGGCGCGCCCAGGGGGCGCTCCCCACACCCTCGTGGGCAGCCCGGGGATCCCCTGACGTGCACTCCAAGCCCATCTGGTTGGTTTCCTTCCAAAATTAACTTCTCCAGTTGATTTCGCTCCGTTTTGACTCCGTCTGATATTCCTTTTCCTCGAAACACTGAAATAGGCATAAAACAACAAATCTGGGTTGGGCCTCTGGTTAATAGGTTAGTCCCAAAAATAATATAAAAGTGGATAATAAAGCCCAATATTGCCTAAAACAGTAGATAAAGTAGCATGGAGCAATCAAAAATTATAGATAAATTGGAGACATATCAAGCATCCCCAAGCTTAATTCCTGCTCGTCCTCGAGTAGGTAAATGATAAAAAAGAATTTTTGATGCGGAGTGATAGTTTGGCATAATTTCAATGTAATTCTTCTTACTTGTGATATGAATATTCAGAACCGAAAGATTCAAGACAAAAGTTCATATTGACATAAAAACAATAATACTTCAAGCATACTAATCAAAGTAATCATGTCTTCTCAAAATAACATGGCAAAAGAAAGTTCATCCCTACAAAATCATATAGTTAGGCTATGCTTCATTTTCGTCACACAAAGATGTTCCCAACTTCTATACCCCCGTTGACAAGCCAAGCAATTGTTTCATACTTAAATAATCTCAAACTTTTTCAACCTTCACGCAATACATGAGCGTGAGCCATGGATATAGCACTATGGGTGGAATAGAATATGATGATGGGGATTGTGTGGAGAAGACAAAAAAGGAGAAAGTCTCACATCAACGAGGCTAATCAATGAGCTATGGAGATGCCCATCGGTTGATGTTAATGCAAGGAGTAGGGATTGCCATGCAACGGATGCACTAGAGCTATGAATGCTCAACAAAAGAAAACTAGTGGGTGTGCATCCAACTTGCTTGCTCATGAAGACCTAGGGCATTTTGAGGAAGCCCATCGTAGGAATATACAAGCCAAGTTCTATAATGAAAAATTCCCACTAGTATGAACAAGACAACTTATGAGACTCACTATATGAAAAACATGGGTGCTACTTTGAAGCACAATATATGAGACTCACTACATGAAGAACAAGGTGCTACTTTGAAGCACAAGTATGGAAAAAGAGATAGTAGCATCGCCCTTTTTATATATTTTTTGGCCTTTCTTTTTTTTTTGGCCTTTCTCTTTTTTTTGGGCAATGCTCTAATAATGATGATCATCACACGTCTATCGATTACAACATAAGGATTACAACTCGATACTAGAACAAGATATGACTCTATATAAATGCCTCCGGCGGTGTACCGGGATGGTGCAATGAATCAAGAGTGACATGTATGAAAAATAATGCATGGTGGCTTTGCCACAAATACGATGTCAACTACATGATCATGCAATGGCAATATGACAAAAGTAATGCATGTCATGATGATGATGGTGGAATTTGCATGGCAATATATCTCGGAATGGCTATGGAAATGCCATAATAGGTAGGTATGGTGGCTGTTTTGAGGAAGATATAAGGAGGTTTATGTGTGATAGAGCGTATCATATCACGGGGTTTGGATGCACCGGCGAAGTTTGCACCAACTCTCAAGGTGAGAAAGGGCAATGCACGGTACCGAAGAGGCTAGCAAAGGCGGAAGGGTGAGAGTGCGTATAATCCATGGACTCAACATTAGTCAAAAGAACTCATATACTTATTGCAAAAATTTAGAAGTCATCAAAAACCAAGTACTACGCGCATGCTCCTAGGGGGATAGATTGGTAGGAAAAGACCATCGCTCGTCCCCGACCGCCACTCATAAGGATGCACAAGCCAGGTACACTTCATGTTTCAAATTTGTTACACAACTTTAACCATATGTGCATGCTACGGGACTTGCAAACTTCAACACAAGAATTTCTCAAATTCACAATTACTCAACTAGCACGACTTTGATATTATCACCTCCATATCTCAAAACAATTATCAAGCATCAAACTTATCTTAGTATTCAATGCACTCATAAGAAAGTTTCACATATCTTTAACACCAAGTATATTAACATTAAGCGAATTACCATGCTATTAACGACTCCCAAACTAATCTAAGTGAAGCATGAGAGTTCATCTATTTCTTCAAAATAAAACTACCACCATGCTCTAAAAGATATAAGTGAAGCACTAGAGCAAATGACAAACTACTCCGAAAGATATAAGTGAAGATCAATGAGTAGCTAAATAATTATGCAATTATGTGAAGACTCTCTCTCATTTAATAATTTCAGATCTTGATACTTTATTAAAACAGCAAGCAAAGCTAAAGAAAACTACATTGCAAGGATATCACAACTCATGTGAAGGAGCAAAAACTTAGGCTCAACCAATACTAACCGATAGTTATTGAAGAAGATAGGTGGGATGCCTACCGGGGCATCCCCAAGCTTAGATGCTTGAGACTTCTTGAAATAATATCTTGGGGTGCCTTGGGCATCCCCAAGCTTGAGCTTTTGTGTCTCCTTAATTCCTCTCATATCATGGTTTCTCTTTTTATCAAAAGCTTCATTCACAACAAACTCAACAAGAACTCGTGAGATAGGTTAGTATAAACCAATACAAAACCTTATCATATTATACTGTAGAAAATCACTTAAATTATTATTCAACATTGCATACTAAATGCCTCTGTATATTTAATACTCCTATCCTCAAATAGAATCATTAAACAAGCAAACATATGCAAACAATGCAACCATAACGGCAATCTGCCAAAACAGTACAGTCTGTAAAGAATGCAAGAGTATCAATACTTCCCTGACTCCAAAAATTATGAACTAAAATTCCAACTGTAATAAATTTATCAGATCTCAATATGAAAAAAGATTAAAAACCATGCTCTGAATTTTCTAGGGAATTTTTGCAACAGCGGTAAACTTTCTGTTTTCAAACAGCAACATGCAAACTAGCAAAATAAGCATGGCAAAGGCTATCCTTGACTTTTTTATTGAAACTAAAGAGGCAAAACACAATTCTAACTAACAGCAAGCAAAAACTAACAAAAGAAAATGACGCTCCAAGCAAAACACATATCATGTGGTGAATAAAAATATAGCTCCAAGTAAAGTTACCGATGAACAAAGACGAAAGAGGGGATGCCTTCCGGGGCATCCCCAAGCTTAGGCTCTTGGTTGTCCTTGAATATTACCTTCGGGTGCCTTGGGCATCCCCAAGCTTAGGCTATTGGTTGTCCTTGAATATTATCTTGGGGTGCCTTGGACATCCCCAAGCTTAGGCTCTTGCCACTCCTTGTTCCATAGTCCATCGAATCTTACCCAAAACTTGAAAACTTCAACCACACAAAACTCAACACAAAACTCGTAAGCTCCGTTAGTATAAGAAAATAAAACCACCACTTAGGTACTGTAATGAACTCATTATAAATTCATATTGGTGTAATATCTACTGTACTCCAACTTATCTATGGTTCATACCCTCCGATACTACTCATAGATTCATCGAAATAAGCAAACAACACATAGAAAACAGAATCTGTCAAAAACAGAACAGTCTGTAGTAATCTGTATAAAACGTATATTTCTGGAACACCAAAAATTATGAAATAAACTTCTGGACCTGAGTAATTTGTCTATTAATCATCTTCAAAAATAATCAACCTAAAATCACTCTCCAGTAAAAAATTGCAGCTAATCTCGTGAGCGCTAAAGTTTCTGTTTTTCACAGCAAGATCATATAAACTTCACCCAAGTCTTCCCAAAGGTTCTACTTGGCACTTTATTGAAATAAAAGCTATAAAACATGATTACTACAGTAGCATAATCATGTTTACACACAAAAACAGTAAGGATACATATTGGGTTGTCTCCCAACAAGCACTTTTCTTTAATGCCTTTTAGCTAGGCATGATGATGACAATGATGCTCACAAAAAAGATAAGAATTGAAACATAACGGGAGCATCATGAAGCATATGACTAGCACATTTAAGTCTAACCCACTTCCTATGCATAGGGATTTTGTGAGCAAACAACTTATGGGAACAATAATCAACTTGCATAGGAAGGTAAAACAAGCATAACTTCAAGATTTTAAGCACATAGAAAGGAAACTTGACATTATTGCAACTCCTACAAGCATATGTTCCTCCCTCATAATAATTTTCAGTAGCATCATGAATGAATTCAACAATATAACCAGCACCTAAAGCATTCTTTTCATGATCTACTAGCATAGAAAATTTACTACTCTCCACATAAGCAAAATTCTTCTCATGAATAGTAGTGGGAGCAAACTCAACAAAATAACTATCATGTGATTGAAAATTAAGATCAAGATGACAAGTTTCATGGTTATCATTATTCTTTAAAGCATACGTGTCATCACAATAATCATCATAGATAGGAGGCATGCTTTCATCATAGTAAATTTGCTCATCAAAGCTTGGGGGACAAAAAATATCATCTTCATCAAACATAGCTTCCCCAAGCATGTGGCTTTGCATATCATTAGCATCATGGATATTCAAGGAATTCATACTAACAACATTGCAATCATGCTCATCATTCACATATTTAGTGCCAAGCATTCTATGTAATTCTTCTTCTAGCACTTGAGCACAATTTTCCTTCCCATCATTCTCACGAAAGATATTAAAAAGATGAAGCATATGAGGCATCCTTAACTGCATTTTTTTGTAGTTTTCTTTCATAAAATAAACTAGTGCTAAAACAAGAAACAAAAAGATTCGATTGCAAGATCTAAAGATATACCTTCAAGCACTCACCTCCCCGGCAACGGCGCCAGAAAAGAGCTTGATGTCTACTACACAACCTTCTTCTTGTAGACATTGTTGGGCCTGCAAGTGCATAGGTTTGTAGGACAGAAGCAAATTTCCCTCAAGTGGATGACCTAAGGTTTATCAATCCGTAGGAGGCGTAGGAGGAAGATGGTCTCTCTCAAACAACCCTGCAACCAAATAACAAAAAGTCTCTTGTGTTCCCAACACACCCAATACAATGGTAAATTGTATAGGTGCACTAGTTCGGCGAAGAGATGAAGATACAAGTGCAAAATAGATAGTAGATATAGGTTTTTGCAATGTGAAATAATAAAAACAGCAAGGTAACAAGCGGTAAAAGTGAGCGTAAACGGTATTGGAATGATAGGAAACAAGGCCTAGGGTTCATACTTTCACTAGTGTAAGTTCTCTCAACAATAATAACATAGATAGAACATATGACAAGCCCTCAACATGCAACAAAGAGTCACTCCAAAGCCACTAATAGCGGAGAACAAATGTAGAGATTATGGTCAGGTACGAAACCACCACAAAGCTATTCTTTCGGATCGATCTATAAAAGAGTTCGTACTAGAATAACACCTTAAGATACAAATCAACCAAAACCCTAATGTCACCTAGATACTCCATTGTCACCTCAAGTATCTGTGAGCATGATTATACGATATGCATCACACAATCTCAGATTCATCCAACCAACATAAAAGTACTTCAAAGAGTGCCCCAAAGTTTCTACCGGAGAGTCAAGAACGTGTCCCAGCCCCTGTGCATAGGTTCCCAATGTCACGAAACCCGGAAGTTGATCACCAAAACATACATCAAGTGGCACATGATATCCCATTGTCACCATAGATAATCACGGCAAGACATACATCAAGTGTTCTCATAAAAGACTCAATCCGATAAGATAACTTCAAAGGGGAATCTCAATTCATCACAAGAGAGTATAGGGGGAGAAATATCATAAGATCCAACTACAATAGCAAAGCTCGGGATACATCAAGATCATGCCATAGAGGGAACACAAGAGAGAACACGAGAGAGAGAG
The DNA here is from genome assembly GCA_963921465.1 of Triticum timopheevii. Lineage (NCBI taxonomy): Eukaryota > Viridiplantae > Streptophyta > Magnoliopsida > Poales > Poaceae > Triticum > Triticum timopheevii. Next base: position 129,399,878 of record OY997271.1, on the reverse strand, counting down.
AGAGAGAGAGAGAGAGAGAGATCAAACACATAGCTACCGGTACATACCCTTAGCCCCGAGGGTGAACTACTCCCTCCTCGTCATGGATAGCACCGGGATGATGAAGATGGCCACCGGTGATGGGATCCCCCTCCGGCAGGGTGCCGGAACAGGGTCCCGATTGGTTTTTGGTGGCTACAGAGGCTTGCGGCGGCGGAACTCCCGATATATCTTCTGTTCTGGAAGTTTTAGGGTACGTAGGTATATATGGGTGCAAGGGGTATGTTGGTGGACCTCCGGGGGGCTCACGAGGTAGGGGGCGCGCCCAGGGGGCGCACCCCCACCCTCTTGGGCAGCCCGGGGATCCCCTGACGTGCACTCCAAGCCCATCTGGTTGGTTTCCTTCCAAAATTAACTTCTCCAGTTGATTTCGTTTCGTTTTGACTCTGTCTGATATTCCTTTTCCTCGAAACACTGAAATAGGCATAAAACAGCAAATCTGGGCTGGGCCTCCAGTTAATAGGTTAGTCCCAAAATAATATAAAAGTGGATAATAAAGCCCAATATTGCCTAAAACAGTAGATAAAGTAGCATGGAGCAATCAAAAATTATAGATACGTTGGAGACGTATCAGTTTCTCGGTTTATGTGAGCTTGGAGGTTACCGAGGTGGATCGCAACAAATGAAAAAAGTGTAAAGTGTCGATTAGACTGCATCGTCCTGGACACGAAGGTGCTTGGAATCCCTTGATTTCTTCTTGCTTTTTGATGTTTCCACGTAGTCTCTTATTTGGTCGTACGTGTCTGGTTAGATGTTGTTGTCAAAGGGCCTTTGCCAAAGGATTGGCAAGGTTTCTCGGTTGGGTGTGCTGAGTCTATTAAAGGTACCTACTAAAAAATCATTGTTTCACTGGTTGTGTCATTGTTGTTTTTCCTTTACGCTTGGTTTGTGCCTGATAGTCTTGTACTTTGGTGGTTGTTACCTTGATATGCAGATAGGTCATACTGTGGTCTGATACGTCTCCATCGTATCTATAATTTTTGATTGTTCCATGCCAATATTCTACAACTTTCATATACTTTTGGCAACTTTTTATACTATTTTTTGGGACTAATATATTGATCCAGTGCCTAGTGCCAGTTCTTGTCGGTTGCATGTTTTATGTGTCGCAGCAAAACCCATATCAAACAGAGTCAAAATGGGATAAAAACAGACGGAGAATTATTTTGGAATTTTTGTGATTTTTGGGAAGTAAAATCAACACGAGACGGTGCCCGAGGTGGCGACGAGACAGGGGCCCACGCCCACTCCAGGTGGGCGCGCCCCCACCCTCCTGGGCCCCTCGTAAGGCGGTTGATGCCCTTCTTTGGCCGCAAGAAAGATAATTTTTGAAAAAGATCTGGGCGAAGGTTTCAATCCAATCGGAGTTACGGATCTCCGGATATAAAAGAAACGGTGCCAGGGCAGAATCCCAGAACGCAGAAACAGTGAGAGACAGAGAGATAGATCCAATCTCGGTGGGGCTCTCGCCCCTCCCACGCCATGGGAGCCAAGGACCAGAGGGGAAACCCTTCTCCCATCTAGGGAGAAGGCCAAGGAAGAAGAATAAGAAGGGGGCTCTCTCCCCCTTGCTTCCGGTGGTGCCGGAGCGCTGCCGGGGGCCATCATCATCACCGCGATGTACACAAACACCTCCGCCATCTTCACCAACATCTCCATCACCTTCCCGCAACCCGTTGTAACCTCTACTTGAACACGGTGCTTTATGCTTCATATTATTATCCAATGATTTGTTGCCATCCTATGATGTCTGAGTAGATTTTCATTGTCCTATTGGTGATTGATGAATTGCTATGATTGGTTTGAGTTGCATGTTTTATTATTGGTGCTGTCCTATGGTGCCCTCCGTGTCGCGCAAGCGTGAGGGATCCCCGTTGTAGGGTTTGCAATATGTTCATGATTTGCTTATGGTGGGTGGCGTGAGTGACAGAAGCACAGGCCCGAGTAAGTATGTTGTCTGTGATAAAGGGGACTTGATACTTTAATGCTATGGTTGGGTTTTACCTTAATGATCTTTAGTAGTTGTGGATGCTTGCTAGAGTTCAAATCATAAGTGCTTATGATCCAAGAAGAGAAAGTATGTTAGCTTATGCCTCTCCTTCAAATAGAATTGCAATAGTGATTACCGGTCTAGTAAAGTAGTCAATTTCTTAGGGACAATTTCACAACTCCTACCACCACTTTTCCACACTCGCTATATTTACTTTATTGCTTCTTTATCTAAACAGCCCCTAGTTTATATTTACGTGTTCTGTATTATCTTGCAAACCTATCCAACAACACCTACAAAGTACTTCTAGTTTCATACGTGTTCTAGGTAAAGCGAACACTAAGCGTGCGTAGAGTCGTATCAGTGGCAGATAGGACTTGAGAGAATATTTGTTCTACCTTTAGCTCCTCGTTGGGTTCAATACTCTTACTTATCGAAAGAGGCTACATTGATCCTGTATACTTGCGGATTATCAAGACCTATTTCTGGCGTCGTTGCCGGGGAGTCATAGCGTGGGGTGAATATTCTCGTATGTGCTTGTTTGCTTTATCACTAAGTAATTTTTATTTGCTGTTCTTAGTTGTTTTCTATCTTTAGTTATGGGTAGGAAACGCAAAATACCAAAAAATTTAGTTGTTCCTACTACACCAATGGTTGAAGAACTACTCAAAATCTATCACACTCCTGAAGCTTTTTACTTGGATCATCTTCAATCCCTTTGTACTCGTGCTGAAACCCCCACTAGCTTAGTTGAGGGAAAATCTTTAGATGAGCATGCTTGTTATGTGCGACACCGTATATCTGAAAAAAGGAAACTTTTACTGGATCAAATTCATCGTTTGCAATGCTATGCTTGGACTTTATGTGAAATATATGATGTTACTTGTTGTTCTGAAAACCCTAAGAAACACCTTCCCTACCAATGTGAGGTTATTGATAATGGAATCGTATCTTCATATGTTAAGGGTGTTTATAATTACCATGATGTTCAAAAAATTGAAGAATTTGTTGCTTTTAAGGGTGCTTATGAAATTGCTTCTTTGATTGAAAAGTATGATGCTACTCTTTACAAATCTAAATTTTTTGCCATACTTGAATATTGTTATGATAATTATGCTTCTAATGCCTATGTTAAACCATATATTGAGGAATTCTCCGCTGTCCAAGAAGAGACTAATATTTTGCAGGAGTCTATGGAAGAAGAAATTGATGAAACTATGAGCTCATTGGATGAAAAAGATGATGAGGAGAGCGAAGAACAAAAGGAGGAAGAGCGGATTAGCTACCCATGCCCACATTCTGATGATATTAACTCTTCAACTCATACATTGTTTAATTCACCTTCGTGCTTACCGAAGGATGATTGCTACGATGATTGCTATGATCCCTTGAATTTGTTTGAAATACCCCTTTTTGATGATGCTTGCTATGCTTGTGGCCAAGATGCCAATATGAATCATGCTTATGGAGATGAACTTGCTATAGTTCCTTATGTTAAGCATGAAATTGTTGCTATTGCACCTACGCATGATAGTCCTACTATCTTTTTGAATTCGCCCGACTACATAATATCGGAGAAGTTTGTGCTTATTAAGGATTATATTGATGGGTTGCCTTTTAACGTTGCACATGATAATTTTGATGAATGTGATATGCATGTGCTTTCTGCTCCTACTTGCAATTATTATGAGAGAGGAACTATATCTCCACCTCTCTATGTTTCCAATATGACAAAATTGCAAGAAACGGTTTATACTATGCATTGGCCTTTACTATGTGTGCATGAATTGTTCTTTTATGACATGCTGATGCATATGAAGAGAGTTAGACTTTGTTGTTGCTTGATATATGTTACTTTGTGCTCACTACTAAATTACAAATCATTGTTAATTAAAATTGGCTTTGATATACCTTGGGATCCGGGTGGATCCATTACTTGAGCACTATATGCCAAGCTTAATGACTTTAAAGAAAGCGCTGCCAGGGAGACAACCCGGAAGTTTTAGAGAGTCATTTATTTCTGTTGAGTGCTTTCATATAGTCTAAAAACAAAAAAAATAAAGAGGGGAACCCAATAACTTTTCAAAAAGGAAAGTGAAAGTGAGAGAGATAAGCATTGTTGAAGTGGGAGAGCTCCTTGAACTTTGTTCATGCTCACAGAAACTTTGTGAATCTTAATTACAGAAACTTTTCATCAAAAATAATTATCCCCTTGTATAATTCCATTGTAATATAAAAATAATGTGCCAAGGTTTGCCTTTAGGATGTTTACAATGCTTGTTGGTTTGTACGGTGCAGGACAGAAACTTTGGCTGTAGTGCGCGATTTTACATTTTTAATTGGAACGCCAAACAGTTCTGATTCTTTTTGCACTCTCTTTCTGTACAAATTTTTTATTTTTCCTAATTTTTGTAGAATTTTTGGGGTACCATAAGTATGGTGAATGTTCAGATTGCTACAGACTGTTCTGTTTTTGACAGATTCTGTTTTTGATGCATAGTCTGCTTGTTTTGATGAAACTATCAATTTCTATTAGTGTATTAAGCCATGAAAAAGCTATATTACAGTAGACACAATGCAAAAACAAAATATGAATTGTTTTGCGACAGTACTTAGAGAAGTGATTTGCTTTATTATACTAACGGATCTTACCGAGTTTTCTGTTGAAGTTTTGTGTGGATGAAGTGTTTGATCGAGGAGGTCTCGATATGAGGAAAAGGAAGAGAGGAAAGAGCTCAACCTTGGGGATTTCCAAGGAACCCCAAGTAAATATTCAAGGAGAATCAAGCATCTAAGCTTGGGGATGCCCCGGAAGGCATCCCCTCTTTCTTTAACAAGTATTGGTATGTTTCGGATTCGTTTCGTTCATGCGATATTTGCAAGTCTTGGAGCGTCTTTTGCATTTAGTTTTCACTTTTCTTTTATGCACCATGCTGGTATGAGATATTCCTTGGTTGATTTATAGAATGCTCATTGCACTTCACTTATATCTTTTGAATATGGCTTTATAGAATGCTTCACGTGCTTCACTTATATCATTTGAAGTTTGGATTGCCTGTTTCTCTTCATATAGAAATCCGCCATTTGTAGAATGCCCTTTTTCTTCACTTATATTTGTTAGAGCGTGGGCATATCTTTTTTAGAAATAATTAAACTCTCTTGCTTCACTTATATCTATTTAGAGAGATTACAGGAATTGGTCATTCACATGGTTAGTCATAAAATCCTACATAAACTTGTGGATCACTGAATATGATATGTTTGATTTCTTGCAATAGTTTTGCAATATAGAGGTGAAAATATGTGGGAGATACTAGTAGATGGTTGTGTTTAGTAAGGATGTTGGTGTTAAGGTTTGTGATTCCCGAAGCATGCACGTATTGTCTACTAACTATGTAACCAAATTGGTGCGCATTGTATTTTGATTGTTTATCTTTGCGTGAAGGTCGGGGGCGCGCGATGGTGAACTCCTACCAACCTCCCCGTAGGAGCATGTGCGTAGTACCTTGTTTCAAGGGATAGTAAATTTTTTCAATAAGTATGTGAGTTCTTTATGACTAATGTTGAGTCCATGGATTATACGAACTCTCACCCTTCCATCATTGCTAGCCTCCTCGGTACCGTGCATTGTCCTTTCTCACCTCGAGAGTTGGTGCAAACTTCGCCGGTGCATCCAAACCCCGTGATACGATACGCTCTATCACACATAAGCCTCCTTATATCTTCCTCAAAACAGCCACCATACCTACCTATCATGGCATTTCCATAGCCATTCTGAGATAAATTGCCATGCAACTTCCATCATCATCATATACATGACTTGAGCATTCATTTTCATATTGCTTTGCATGATCGTAAGATAGCTAGCATGATGTTTACATGGCTTGTCCATTTTTTTATGTCATTGCTACACTAGATCATTGCACATCCCGGTACACTGCCGGAAGCATTCATATAGAGTCATATCTTTGTTCTAGTATTGAGTTGTAATATTGAGTTGTAAGTAAATAAAGTGTGATGATCATCATTATAGAGCATTACCCCATAAAAAAAGGGAAAAAAGAAAAAAAGAAAAAAAAAGAGAGGCCAAAGAAGCCTAAATAAAAAGGGGGGCCAAAGAAGCCCACCCAAAAAAAGAAAAAGAAAAAAAGAAAAAAAAGAAAAAGAAAAGGGGCAATGTTACTATCCTTTTTCCACACTTGTGCTTTAAAGTAGCACCATGTTCTTCATATAGAGAGTCTCCTATGTTGTTACTTTCATATACTAGTGGGAATTTTCATTATAGAACTTGGCTTGTATATTCCAACGATGGGCTTCCTCAAATGCCCTAGGTCTTCATGAGCAAGCAAGTTGGATGCACACCCACTTAGTTTTTCAGTTTGAGCTTTCATACACTTGTAGCTCTAGTGCATCCGTTGCATGGAAATCCCTACTCCTCGCATTTACATCAATTGATGGGCATCTCCATAGCCCGTTGATTAGCCGCGTCAATGTGAGACTTTCTCCGTTTTTGTCTTCTCCACATAACCTCCACCATCATATTCTAGTCCACCCATAGTGCTATATCCATGGCTCACGCTCATGTATTGCGTGAAGGTTGACAAAGTTTGAGAATACCAAAGTATGAAACAATTTCTTGGCTGACACCGGTATAGGCATGAGGGGTACCTTGTGTTAAGAAAAGGGAGCATACCAGACTATATGATTTTGTAGGGATAACGTTCTGAAGCATTGATATTTTGAAAGACATGATTGTTTGTTGGGATTCCCTAAGTATTATTGTTTTTATGTCAAATGATAAACTATTGCTTTGAATCACTCGTGTCTTAATATTCATGCCATGATTAGATATATGATCAAGATTATGCTAGGTAGCATTCCACATCAAAAATTATCTTTTTTATCATTTAAATTCTCGAGGACGAGCAGGAATTAAGCTTGGGGATCCTGATACGTCTCTGTGGTATCTATAATTTTTTATAGTTCCATGCCAATATTCTACAACTTTCATATACTTTTGGGAACTTTTTATACTATTTTTTGGGACTAACATATTGATCCAGTGCGCAGTGCTAGTTCCTGTCTGTCGCATGATTTATGTTTCGCAGAAACCCCATATCAAACGGAGTCCAAATTGGATTAAAACGTACGGAGAATTATTTTGGAATATTTGTGATTTTTGGGAAGTAAAATCAACATGAGACGGTGCCCGAGGTGGCCACGAGACAAGGGCCCACGCCCACTCCAGGTGGGCATGCCCCCCCCTCCTGGGCCCCTCGTAAGGCGGTTGATGCCCTTCTTTGGCCACAAGAAAGCTAATTTTTGGAAAAAGATCTGGGCGAAGGTTTCAATTCAATCGGAGTTACGGATCTCTGGATATAAAAGAAACGTTACCAAGGTAGAATCCCAGAACCCAGAAACAGAGAGAGACAGAGAGATAGATCCAATCTCGAAGGGGCTCTCGCCCCAAGGACTAGAGGGGAAACCCTTCTCCCATCTAGGGAGAAGGTCAAGGAAGAATAAGAAGAAGGGGGCTCTCTCCCCCTTGCTACTGGTGGCGCCAGAGTGCTGCCGGGGGCCATCATCATCACCGCGATCTACACCAACACCTCCGCCATCTTCACCAACATCTCCATCACCTTCCCCCATCTATATCCAGCGGTCCACTATCCCACAACCCGCTGTAATCTCTACTTAAACATGGTGCTTTATGCTTCATATTATTATTCAATGATGTGTTGCCATCCTATGATGTTTGAGTAGATTTTCGTTGTCCTATCGGTGATTGATGAATTGCTATGATTGATTTGAGTTGCATGTTTTATTATTGGTGCTGTCCTATGGTGCCCTCCGTGTTGCGCAAGCATGAGGGATCCCCATTGTAGGGTTTGCAATATGTTCATGATTTGCTTATGGTGGGTGGCGTGAGTGACAGACCCGAGTAAGTAGGTTGTTTGCGTATGGGATAAAGGGGACTTGATACTTTAATGCTATGGTTGGGTTTTACCTTAATGATCTTTAGTAGTTGCGGATGCTTGCTAGAGTTCCAATCATAAGTGCATATGATCCAAGAAGAGAAAGTATGTTAGATTATGCCTCTCCCTCAAATAAAATTGCAATAGTGATTACCGGTCTAGTAAAGTAGTCAATTTCTTAGGGACAATTTCACAACTCCTACCACCACTTTTCCACACTCGCTATATTTACTTTATTGCTTATTTATCTAAACAGCCCCTAGTTAGTATTTATGTGTTCTTTATTATCTTGCAAACCTATCCAACAACACCTACAAAGTACTTCTAGTTTCATACTTGTTCTAGGTAAAGCGAACACTAAGCATGCATAGAGTCGTATCAGTGGCAGATAGGACTTGAGAGAATATTTGTTCTACCTTTAGCTCCTCGTTGGGTTTAACACTCTTACTTATCAAAAGAGGCTACATTGATCCCATATACTTGCGGGTTATCATGATCCTCCGGATTTCTTATGCCGGTATTGTGGTGCCTCCTTCTGGTTTGCTGAGTGTTCTAAGTCCGGGTCGTCTTGGACACAGCGTAAGATGGTTTACAATCATTGTTGTAAATTTGCTAATGTCTATATTCCTCCCTTTAAGGATCCCTCGGCCTATCTCCGGGAGCTCCTTCGATTCGATGGTACTTCTGGTGCTAAAAAATTCATCCGGGCTATACGTGAGTACAACTGTATGTTCGCTTTTACTTCGATGGGTGCTACCATTGAACTCTCTTTTGGTGGCAGCCGTGGGCCTAAGATCTTCAAGATTAGTGGTCAAGTGTCTCATCATGTTGGTTCGCTGGTGCCCAGTGGTGATGATGCTCCTATGTTTGCTGAGTTGTACATACATGACCCCGCTAATGAGATTAGACATAGGATGAATGCTTTAAATCCGGATGATAAACCTACTGGGGAGGGGGTGTTGATGAGAGTATTGTACTTGGCCTATCTTGATTCGTATTATAGGGCCTTCAGAGGGTGATAGTCCACAATTTAGCATGCCTACAACTACTGGGCTTGCTGCTTTGGTTGTCGGTGGTGGGTTCATGTTAGAGGCGTCTTCCTGGGATATTGTTGTCCACAGTCGTTCTGATGGTTTGCAGCAGATATCTTCTCTGAACACTGCGTTCATGCCTCTGCAATACCCGTTGCTTTTTTCCTTATGGTGAGAGGGGATTATAGATTGATGTTCCTCACCTGATTGTTCCCGGAGAAGGTGATGATGATGGGACCATAGATCCTAATCCTGCACCTGGAAGTCCGTCTGTTGAGGCTTCTTCTTCGTATCCTTCTAGGGGTGGTGACTCGGACATGAATAGTCGAAATAGGATGACCATGCAAGATTACTATCGTTTTATGTGCCATTACAAAGGTGACCAGCCCAATACATATATATTCCATGGTCTCCTCTCCTCACAGTTCTTGGTGTTCCTGAACAAATGTTATTTCAAGCATGTCGATGCGATACACATGATCAGGTTCAGGTTCACTACGGCCGATCCTAATGCTGATCCAGAAGCTCAGTTTCCCTTATGCACCTACTCACTCAGTAAACTGTCATGCCTCCCTGCACCTCTCGAGACACCTGAATTCTTCACAGGTGTATTACCTAAACGATCTGTGTCTTTGTTTGTTTGTTGTGTGTGCCCGTAAGATGTTTTCCTTTTCTCTAGTTGTCTAGATGTGCTCGGCGTTATCACTGGTGTATCCGATGTTGTTCAGTATCATAGCTCGAGTAGGAGCGAGCCTTCCACAAAGCGTTGTATCAGTATCATGGACCTAAGGTATGCCATCTTGCCCCATTAGGTGCTTGTTGTTTGTGTTGTTGTCTCTATTAGCCTTCCATTGGTTTCAGTATATTTTGTTTATATTTTGTGCAATGGGTGCCAGATAACTGTTGTGCTCTGGGGACGAATGTGCTACAACCTTTCAGGGAGACTACATTATCGAGTTGGGCTTTATCGAACCAGTGGTTGCACTATTTGTTGGAACTTTGGTGAAGGCCTATGAAGGTAAGAACTCTTGTTAGGTTGACTAGATGGCTACCCCTTTGCACATGTTTGTTTATGTGACGTGTTATGTCTTTGGTTGCGGTCTGTCGGTCGAAGGGGTGTGAGCGGAAGTGCAGCATGTCGGTGATACATAAATGATGACATTTCTAAGATGATAGACTTCCATAAGAGGTACATGCTATTTGTTTATCTCCGCGCTAATTATGTGTTGTCCTTTGCTTGATTTGGTCATATGCTTCTGTTCTCGATCTTGTTGCTAAAGGCTCCAGGGAAAGTTCTCTCCTATAGAAAAGATTGTCCTCCAAGGACAGACAACAACTATGCATTTTCCTTGACCATATTGATCTACTAAAATGCCGCATGTATTTTTTTCTATGAAGTTACCACCCCTGAAGGAAAGAAGAGTAATTCTTTCCCGGCCTCAGTCAACAAAAGGTATCAGCTGTTCCAACAAAAGTGATCCAAGATGGCGTAAACAAACGATTCTAGATATGTGATGTGATTTGTTGGGTCTGTCACCTGCAGTGTCGGTATAAAGAGAGTGCCAGCAAGTAGTCTACCTAAGTCTATGTTGTGTAAACCCTTGTTTTTCGATGGCCGTGCTCAGGTATTTCCTTTTGCTTGCTTGGTGAAAATACATCCAAACCTATTCACATGATTGTTTGATGGTCAGTTGACAGGGAATATCAGTTTATGCCTTCTAGGGGCTCGAGAACTGGATGATGCTCTTCTGGTCTCGGTGGTGAGCTTGCTACTATGTTGAGGTATCTGGGTGTGGGTTGATACGAGTATTTAACAATATATGCATCATTTTTCTACTTCTTGTACATAATTGTTATTTGTTCTTGAAGCAAATCAACTGAAAGCCTGGCGGCGGATGAAGACGAGACGTCCATGACTAAAAGGGCCAAGCTGTAGTCCAAATGACCCTAGGCGGATCATTATTTTGGTGTGTCAACTAGGTACCTTTTATATCGTCGGTTGCCTCCTATGTTGTACACGATTTGGCTCTTAATTGAACACTACTAGGAAAAGGGCTATAGATGGGATGGACACTAATGACGCACCAGAGAAGTAGTGCGCCACTACTATATGCTAATGGCGCACCACTTGGTGATGCGCCATTAGTGTGGAAGACACTAATGGCGCACCAGACAAAAGGTGCGCCACTAGTGATAATTTTTTTTCATTTTTACATACATACTAATGGCGCATCCGACCGAAGTGCGCCATTACTAGTTCTAACTAGTAATGGCGCACCAGCCACAGAGTGCGCCAGTACTTTTTTTTATTATTATTCTTTTTTTGCAAAACTACTAATGGCGCACCGTGTCACAGTGCGCCATTACTAGTTTAAACTAGTAATGGCGCACCAACTGCAGGTGCGCCATTAGTATATATATTTTTTTAACTTTTTTGCAAAACTACTAATGGTGCACCACCTGTAGGTGTGCCATTAGTAACCAGGGTTACTAATGGCGCATTTGCAGGTGGTGCGCCATTAGTAACCTGGGACCCCAACAAGATATTTTGGACAGCCACACCTACCCACTCACTTTCCCCACTTCATTCCCTCCACCTCCTTCTCCAAGCTTTGGGCTGCCTCCTCCTCCTCACCTCATTTGCACCATAGATTCATCAAAATTAAGTGGTGAAATTACCTTTTTTGATAGGTAAGTAAGGGGAAAACTATCTTCATGATGTAGATCTACTTTTTTTCTCCCTAGCTCGCTCCAACAACGTGCACATGCACTTTTCGTGGCCTAGCTAGATCTATGTATGTTTGTGGTGTTGCATGTGTTTGTGGTGTTGCATATATGTTTGTGTTTGCAGGTACCGGTATTTGAAATGCGATAGTTGCCAATATTTTGCCGGAATGTTGATTCATTTCCGTTTCGGCGAGAATTTTGGCACTATGCATTCTTTTTGGTCCTATTTTTAGGGAAGGTCATGCCAAATTTTTTCTTGGTTCTAAAATATCGTTTTGCTCTACCCCGCAGGCGACCATGGTCCACACGATGACCGAAGGCATCGTGAATAGGTTTTTGAGCTCCACGAAGGCTGAGATGCTTCAAAAGAACGAGACAGAGATAAGATGTCCGTGTCGAAGATGCAAGCTGAAGAGCCTTATTGCGGACCCGGATTCCGGGCAGATGCGGGACCACCTGCTCTTGCGTGGTTTCATGGATGGCTATCAGTGGCAAGGTGATGAAGATGACTATGAAGTCGTCCATGGGGGCCGGGCAAGAAATGAGGAAGGGCAACAAGACAACCACCGCGGCGAGGGCGGGCGAGAAGACGAAGAATCACCAGGACATGATCACAACGGTGATGCTGTACACAGTCATCATGTAGAAGATGTCGTACATGATGATGAGGAAGATCAAGATGAAGGGCATGATCATGAAGATGAAGATGCCAGAGCAGACGACGATGGAGGCTGGGTGCAGGACCCTCATATTCAAGAGCTGCTTCTCAAGCAGACGGATAACGCAAGAGCTGCCGCCCGAGAGAAAGCCAAGATGGATCAACTGGAGATAGACGCGGTTACTCCATTGTATGAAGGATGTAGACCTGAGGATACCCGCCTGAAAGTAACGCTCATGGCTCTGGAGATGAAGGTAAAACACAAAATGACCGACGCATGCTTCGACGAGAACATGTCATTCTGGCACGAACATCTTCCCAAGGGGAACAAGTGCCCGACCAGTTTCGAGGAGGCGAAGAAAATCGTGTGTCCTCTGGATTTACCGCACGTGAAATACCATGTGTGCATGAACAATTGCATCATTTATCGGGACGAGCACGCGGAGTCTACCATATGTCCGGTGTGCGGCGTCACTCGATACAAGAAGAGGAAGAAAGCTCCTCGAAAATTAGTGTGGTACTTTTCGATCACTCCTCGTCTGCAGCGCTATTTCGCAGACCCTAAGGTAGCAAAGCTCCTACGTTGGCATGCGGACAGGGAGGAGAAGAAGCGGGAAGATGATGGAAATGATCCGGAGATAAATAAACAAGACAAGATGCTGAGTCACCCTAAGGATGCGAGCCAGTGGCAAGCGTTGAACTTCGAATACCCAGAATTTGGGAAGGATCCAAGGAACATCGTGCTGGGCGCGAGCACCGATGGAGTCAATCCGTTTGGCAGCCAGACAAGCACACATAGCACCTGGCCTGTGTTTGTGTGGATGTACAACCTTCCCCCCTGGTTGTGCATGAAGAGGAAGTACATTCACATGAGTATGCTAATTGAAGGGCCGAAACAACCAGGGAACGACATCAATATGTATCTGGGGCTGCTGAAAGAAGAGCTAGACACGCTGTGGAAAACACCAGCCAGTACGTGGGACGCTGCAGAGAAAAAATATTTCCCTATGAGAGCCGCACTGCTCACGATGGTGCACGACTATCTCGGTTACGGATATCTCGCGGGGCAGGTAGTCCACGGATTTTCTGGATGTGTAAGGTGCATGGATGACACAACGTATCGCCAGCTAGATAGAGATCTCGAGTCTTTGAAAACCGTGTTCATGGGACATCGAAGGTGGCTTCGCGACGATGACCCGTGGAGGAAAGGCAAGGATCTGTTCGATGGTGAAACCGAACCCCAAAAACGCCCGCGTACGAGGAGCGGCGAGGAAATAGACGAGCTGTTGAAAAATTGGAAAGATTGCCCACTGTCGGGAAATAAGCAAAAGGCGCCAGAGCTGGGAAAGAAGCGAAAGGCGCCAGAGCTGCTGCTGAAGGTATGGAAAACAAGGTCTGTTTTCTGGGACTTGCCGTACTGGAAGATCCACCGTGTGCCTCACAGCCTTGATGCCATGCATATCACCAAGAACGTGTGCGACAGTCTGCTTGGTACCCTGCTCAACATGCCAGAAAGGACCAAAGATGGGCCGAAAGCAAGGGCAGACTTGAAATCAATGGGCATCAGGAAGGAGCTTCACGCTAATGATGATGATGATGATGATGATGATGATGATGAGGCGAAGCAGGACACATAAACTCGTCGCAAAGGCAAAAAGGCCAAGAAGACCGGAGATGACTACCCTCCCGCGTGCTTCACTCTAAGTCAGGAGGAGATCTAGCAGTTTTTCACCTGCCTCGTAGGATTAAAACTTCCTGACGGTTACGCGGGGAAGATAAGCAGATACCTAGACCCAGCGAAGCAGAAGTTTAGCGGGATGAAGTCTCATGACTGTCACGCGCTGATGGCGCAGATACTTCCAGTTGCAATCCGTGGGATCATGGACGCGCACGTCCGTGAAACGCTATTTGGCCTATGCAACTTTTTCAACGTCATCTCTCGGAAGTTGATTGGCGTGAGACAACTCAGAAGGCTACAGGAAGAGATCGTGGTGATACTATGAGAGCTTGAGATGTACTTCCCGCCCACATTCTTCGATGTTATGGTGCATCTGCTGGTCCATATCGTGGAGGATATCATTCAACTCGGGCCGACGTTCCTGCACAGCATGATGCCGTTCGAAAGGATGAATGGTGTCATCAAAGGATACGTTCGCAACATGTCACGTCCAGAGGGAAGTATAGCCAGGGGCTTTCTGACCGGAGAGTGCATCTCCTACTGCACGAATTATCTAGGAATCAAGAACCCCGTTGGTCTTCCCGTCAACAGGCACCTCGGCAGGCTCGGTGGATGGGGTCACCGTGAGGGTCGCCGCGAAATGCATGTCGACTTCGAGGGTCGACTCGCCGACTTTGAAAGAGCAAACCTAGTCGCGCTACAACACATAGACGTGGTCGATCCTTGGGTGGTAGAGCACAAAACCTTTATTGAGAAGACGTACAATGACCGAGGCCAACAGAGGACGGACGGAGATATAATCAAAGAGCACAACTCATGTTTCACGCGTTGGTTCAAGCAGAAGCTTCCGTCGTACCCTTTACATTAGGATTCTTCCACGGAAGAACAACTCATATTCGCCTTGTCACAGGGCGCCGAGCACAACCTGATGACATATGAGGCGTATGATATCAATGGCTACACATTCTACACCGAGAACAAGGACATGAAGAGCGATGGTTATCAGAACTCCGGGGTAACGATGGAATCCTACACCGGTAACGACAAGGACAGATACTATGGAAGGATCGAGGAGATCTAGGAGCTGAGATACGCTGGAGAGAAGGTCCCGATGTTCCATGTCAGATGGGCCAAGAGCGTCCTAAAAGAAGACCGGTATTTCACCACCATGGTTATACCCGAAGCCAAATCCAAGATCGCGGGCGCAAACGTCACCGCGAAAAATGAGCCGTGGGTACTGGCTTCCCAAGTGGACCAATGCTTCTTCATTACCGACCCGTCAAAGCCCAGTCGTGTTGTCGTGAGGAGAGGCAAAAGGAAGATCATCGGAATGGATGGAGTAGCCAATGAGCAAGACTTCGACAAGTACGGCGACTCGAAGATCAAAAATGACGACGACGATGAAGTAGCAGCACACACCACAAGAAGAAGCAAGACCACCCTACCTAAAGGACGTCCGTTCCACAGAAGAACTCCATTTCCGAAAAAGAAGGGCAATATGATTGTGAACAGATAGCTAGCTAAGATCAATTGTATTTAAATCGTAGTATTCATTTCTCGATTGTATTTCATGGGCACTTTTTGATATCATGAATATTTTTAAATTTCATGGGCACTTTTTGAATTCATGAGGACACTCGATCTCGATTCCCCCTCCATCTCTATCTCGATCACCCTCCATCTCGATCCCACCCGCACCCTCCCCCGCTAGCTCCACCGCCGTCGATGACCCACCGCAACCCTCCCTCGCTCCACCGCCGCCGACGAGCAACCGTCCCCCCGCACCCTCCCCCGCTCCACCGCCGCCAACGGGCACCCCCCGCACCCTCCCCCGCTCCACCGCCGCCGCCGATGATATTTTCAAGTAACAAATTTGAACATATTTTTTAAAAAATTATTACTGTTTTTAGAAAAAATAATTACTGTTATGATTTAAACAAGTTTGAACATATTTAAACACAAATAAATATCAAGCAACCTTTAAAATCGATTGTATTTAAATCGTAGTCTTCATTTCTCGATTGTATTTCATGGGCACTTTTTGATATCATGAATATTTTTAAATTTCATGGGAACTTTTTGAATTCATGAGGACACTCGATCTCGATCCCCCTCCATCTCGATCTCGATTCCCCCTCCATCTCGATCTCGATCCCCCTCCATCTTGATCCCACCCGCACCCTCCCCCGCTAGCTCCACCGCCGCCGACGACCCACCGCAACCCTCCCCCGCTCCACCGCCGAGGATGAGCACCCGGCCCCCCGCACCCTCCCCCGCTCCACCGCCGCCAACGGGCACCCCGCGCACCCTCCCCCGCTCCCCGCCGCCGCCGATGATATTTTCAAGTAACAAATTTGAACATATTTTTAAAAAAATTATTACTGTTTTTATAAAAAAATATTACTGTTATGATTTAAACAAGTTTGAACATATTTAAACACAAATAAATATCAAATAGCATTTAAAATGCATAAAAACTATTGGGGAGCCTGGGAATCGAACCCAGGACCTCCTGGTGTGTGTGCTGCGTGCTGACCAGTCGGGATAGTGGGCGGGTTCTGATGTGGATTGGGTTAGGTGGAATATAACCTGAGTGCTCGAACTGTAATAAAAAACATTCTAATGGTGCACCTCTGCGGGGTGCGCCATTAGTAAGCTTCCTCCCAGTCCACCTATTCCCCTCCCTCGCTAGATCCCCACTCGACCTAACTTTGCCCCCTCCGCCCCAACCGTATGCCGCCGCCGCACCTGCACGCCCCCGTGCTCGCCGTCCCCAGCCGTGCTCGCTGCCCCCGCCGCACCCGACCACCACCGCCCCCAACGCCCCCTCCCCAAGCCGAGCACCGCCTCCCTCGCCGTCCCCCCTCCGCCCGCGCCCGCGCCCTCGACGTCCTCCTACCCAAGCCTCGAGGGCACCCGCGTGGAGGAGCCCGCCGCGTGTCATCAGAGCTTCAACGCCCAGTCGCTGCCGGAGCTTCAACGCCAGCGTCTTCCTCCATTCCTCCATCCCCTCCCCAGGTGATTCCTCCCTTCTCCTCCACCCCCCCCCCCTGCAAACCCTAGCGCCGCCCCTGTGATTTTGCCGCACCACTATCCGCCATGGTTGGGCCTTGCTCCGCGCGCGGCTGCACCGTGCTGCCCACTGCCTGACCTTGCCTTGGGCTGTCACCCGGCCGCACCAAACCGCGCTCACCCCGCCCCTGTCCATTCCCTGGTCGCGGGGCCGCGCCCTGGCCTGCAACCGTCCGCTCCGGGTGCGGCCGCCCGCGCCGCCGTTCAGCATGATCCTGAGGCACTCGAGGGCCGTCATCAAATGAGATGGTGATGACGATACAATCAATCATCTCATCTCACCACTGATTGTTGCACAGCTTAATTGTAGTTCTGATCCGTTAATCCACCCAATTCATTCATATTTGCATTCCTTCATTCATTCATTTGTAAATTGTACATCATAGTTAACCTTGAATCAGGTTTAGTTTGACAGCAATGTTTAGTGTAACCATCATCATCATGTTGTAAAAAGACAGTTCATTTCATTTTATTTGTAAATAAGTGCAAATTGTAACAGATTGTTGTACAGATGGGGCCCTCATTTGCCTCAGCTATGAATAACAATTCATGCTTCATTTCTGGGTTTCTTGCTCTTGTTCTGTTTGAGTGGTTAGATCAGGCTATTAACATGAATTTAACTAAACAGGAATTTTATGTTGTTGCTGCTGAAGATGAGTAGTTGTAGGAAGATGATGCATAGTAGTTTTATTTTGTTGTAGTAGTTGTAGGATGTTATTGTAGTTGAAGTTGCAGGAGTAGATAATGGAGTACTGCCAATTTACTATTAATAAAGATGTTGAACACACAACTGTGGTTTACTCTAGTGATAGGAGTAGTGGTGGTGGCCATCTAGTTGGACTACTACTGCTAGGACTTTCTCCAGATTTTAGGATTTCTTTTCTTTTAGGATTTATTTTCTTCTAGGACTAGGTTTTTATTATTTTTCTGTTGTGATTGTTTTTTGAGCTCTTTCTTTTTCATTTCCTACTATCCTTATCCTAATTATCTTAAATTGTTATAATGTGTGTAACAGGAATAGATCTTGGATTTGCTAGTGGACTTTGGGAGTTTCTTAGCCAGCTTGGTGACTCCATATTTTTCACTATTTCAGCAAGTCTTTTGTAAGCATTAAACTTTCAGCACTACATTTTTATCTTATGTGTACATCTGTTTGCTTCCAATTGCTATATATGTATTGTTGTTACTAAAAATGATGAAGCTCCTGTCAATTGCTATACATATATATGTGTATGATGATCCTCCTTTCCTGCAGTAGTATAGCACTTGCAGTAGTATGGCACTTGCAGTAGTGGTGCCTACGCAAGATACAGTTCAGATTTGATTAGTTCCGTAAATTTGTATGACCACAGAATTGTAAAGTTTCAGAGATTTGTATGACCAAAGATACAGTTCAGATTTGATTAGTTCCATAAATTTGTATGACCAAATATATATTTCAGATTTGTATAGTTTCAGAGATTTGTATGACCAAAGATACAGTTCAGATTTGAATTGTTTCAGAAATTGGTATGACCAAAGATGCTATTGTATATAAATGGGCTGTTGTAGAACTGTTCTTCATCTTTACAGTGCTGTTGTAGTGAAATATGCTGAATTTTCTGCTCTGATTGCTGCTCAAAGAAATTTAGCAAAAAATGGGGTCCTGGGAGACGCCGCTGCTGCTTGAGGCCCTTGATAAGCCCTTCGTGTCGTGACGATTTTGCAGGTACCCCGAGAGGCCCTTGAGTTTGCCGGAATGTCGATTAACTTCCGTGCCGGCAAATTCGGGTACTCCATATGTCCTATTTTCAGCAAAGGTCATGCTGAAATTTTCCGTGAATTTTAGCATGACTTTGCTAAAAATCAGACATATGAGGTACTTGCTACTAATGCATGGGCCGGGGTATCTTAGTACTTAATTAAGTAGGATCAACTGCCCCTTTATTCTTGCTGCATTAAACCATAGGTGGCAATAGAGCCAAGTGATTAGGCCCAACTTAGAATTCTCCTCAGCATCGATAAACCCAAGATGATAAACCCAACATAGGTGGCAATAGAGCCAACTGATTAGTTCCAAGTGATTAGGCCCAACCTAGGGTGCCTCAGCATCAATAAACCCTAAATGATGAAAACTTAACTTAGCATTTAGGGTGCCTCGGCGTCGACAAACCCTATATGATGAAACCTTGGCTTTTAGGGTGCCTCGGTGTCGATGAGAACCTAAATGATGTACACTTTGGCTTTTAGGGTGCCTCGGCGTCGACAAACCCTAAATGATAAAAGCTTAGCTTTTAGGATGCCTCAGTGTCGACAAACCCTAAATGATGAGACCATGATCTTGTTCCTTGACAATAACCAACTTTTTGACCAAACATTTTTCCTATTTAGAGCGAAACATGGCCCACAATGATGAGGCCGGAAGTTCGGGCGGCAAGCAATTCTGGGAGCTATCCCAGGAGTTGGAAGAACAACCTCACCGCTATGAGGACGCCATGGAAGGCACCGATCATGACTACACAACCCCTAGTGGCGTCGGGGATGACACCACTGATGGTGCCGCCGAGGATGCCACCACTAATGATGGCGGCGCACACACAGATGGCAGCCAACCGAAGAGGCAACGGAAGGACCGGCGCCGGAGCGCACTCGGCACCGTCAGGGAGGAATTTACTAAAGTGGACTCCGACAGGAATTCGACGGCGCCCAAACAAGTAGTCAAGGGGTACTCGATTCAGCTCGGGTGCATTCTACGGAGCACCATCTCGATCAACACCGAGAACCTAAGGCATAAGGACCACGGGAATTTGCGCAGCCTCCTCTTCACGAAGCTGCACGAACGATACAAGTTCCCCGGTGCCGAAAATAAAAGACTAACAAGGGCGCCGGTGCGAGACAGCCGGCACCGAGTTTGATCCGTGCTCAGGACGGGCCACCTTCACCTAAGGATATCTCGAGGAGGGTGCATGTGGCGGGTTGGGCGATGCTACCACCAAATATGCTCAATGCTGCAACCGGTGCTATGCGGAGTCTGCACGATAGTGTTCTTTCTTTGGAGAAGCGGCATCTCAGAGAGAATGATGTGGCATACCCGATTTTCGTGGCCAAGGTGCCAGAGGGCAAGGGCTTTATGGATGGTGACATCAGGGGTATGATCGTCCTGCGGTTTGATGACATCTTTGCTATGTTTAACCTTCATCCGCTGCACTACACCTTCGTTCGGCTGTTCTCGCTGAGTATGGAGATGCGGATCATTAGAGACAAGACCCCGGACATCGTGATAGTTTACCCCTTCTACATGCGTGCCAAGCACTTGAGCAGCGCTGGGGACTGCCAAGTCGCGAGTTCACACCTCGAAGGCGTCATTCTGGTAAACCCAGATAAGGATAAGTTCCTTGTGGCTTACTTTCCCGAGTAAGTCATCCCTTAACCGCCCCGTAACATATGATTTCTTAGATTTCGATCTTTCTTTTTTTTCTAACATTCCGTGTTCTGTGGAGTGACACACATTGCACATTCATCCTCTTAAGCCCGAAATATTCCATGGCCACGTATTTCGACCCGAACCGTAACTCCAAGATAGACTACACAAATGTCAACAAAGTTCTTGATGATGTTTTCCCCGGCTACGCCAAATCTGGAGGCACCTTCACCAGGGCAGTTCGTAAGTACGGCAAGCACATGTTCTCACACAATACAAAGTTCTGCTGTGTGAAGCAGCCGCCTGGCGGTCAGAAGGATGCCTACTACGCCCTCCATCACATGCGGGCGATCGTAAGGGACCATCATCACCTTCTGCTACCAGATAATCTCAAAGATTGGGCCGCGACCTTGTCGGCAATCCAGGACGCGGACCTCAGACAAGAATTCTTTCGCATCCAGTCGGAGTTTGCGGACGTCATCCATCAAGATGTCCTTCATACCTCGGGGCAGTTCTTCCTCAGGTATCAACCGTCCAACAGTGAGATAGATGGAACGCTACAAATGCAGGGTGACAACGACCGCGATTTCATGACCATCACGACAGACGGCGGCTTCATCCACGCCCTGTCTGATGAGTCGAGTCGAAAGTAGTGATGTGTAGTTCTAAAACATTGATTGGCTCATGTTGTAATTAAACTTTAATGAATTCGTATGTCTCTTTGGTTTGGACAGTCGTTCAACTTAGATGTAATCGATGCTATTTATTAGTAGGACCATGAATCATGCTATTAATGTCTTGCTTTTCTCTTCTGATCCTTTTGTTGCATACTTACATATTGCTTATGTATTGTCTGTTGTTTGGCTTCTGCATAGAGATGTCGTCGTATGTCGTGTACAAGGGTAAGGTTCCTGGAGTCTACGACGACTGGGAGGTTTGTCGGAGACAGGTTCACCGTTTCAGCGGTAACAGTTACAAAGGGTACACCACTAGGGCGGAGGCCGAATCTAGATATGCCCGCTATCTAGCGGGAGAGAGGAGGGAGCGTTGGAGGAACCGGATGAAGACCAGTTTGATCGCGATGATGCTCATCGTGATGACCGCAGCTCTCTTCTATGTGATTGTAGTTTAGATGATCGATATCGACTTGTAATGTGAAGACAAACTCGATACTCGTGTTCTTGAGACTTGTAATGTTTTATCTTTGTTCGGTCTTTTGAATTCGGAGACTAATATGATGAATTGTATTCGGAGACTAATCTTCTATTGTATTCGATGAATTTGCTGTTGCTGTGTGCTACTGTCTTTATTCTGTCCAATAATATATTTTGTAACCTCTGCAAAAATCATAAAAGTAAAAAAAACAAATATTCATACTAATGGCGCATCACCACAAGGTGCGCCATTAGTATGCCAAAGGATACTAATGGCGCATCACGACAGAGTGCGCCATTAGTATGACAAAGCACATGGTTACATATGGCCCCCCGAGAGGCATACTAATGGCGCATGGTGTTACATACTAATGGCGCACTGCGTGGTGTGCCATTAGTATACCAGATACTAATGGCGCACCAGTGGTGCGCCATTAGTAAAAAATACTAGTGGCATGATACTAATGGTGCACCGGTAGTGCGCCATTAGTAGGCAAAACTGGTGCGCCATTAGTAGGCCTTTTCCTAGTAGTGGAACTTGTGTTATTGTAGGACCACGGTGTGTTGGTTAGTTGTGCTCTCCCACTGATGGTCTAGCGAATGGACGTCTCGACATGTGTTGGATGGTGAAGCTTCTTCCTAGGTCCATCATCCCTTTTTTCGTGCCATATTGCTTGCGATGCGATGTTCCATTGCACCGACCCCAGAAAACTTTAACGTGGTGCTTGTGAAAGACCAGTCGCTTTTGGTACTATGATCAGCATTGGCATTCTATTTTGTTTGGTGTTTGTTTAGCTCTTGGTTGCTAAGGATGTATGGTCAGTGCCACGAGATGGTGCTTTCGATGGATTAACTACTCCGTGGTTGATGTAAGTTATGAACCAGTTAAGCTGTGGCTCTAATGTTGGTTTTCTAATATGTTTACTATGTCATGTCATATGTTTTATTTCCAGTATATGTTGTGTGCTCTATTCTGTCTTCGGACTTATGCGGATACCATCAGTAATAGACCTGTGTGTACCTTGCTTTCTTTGAGCATCTATTAAATTAGTACTTGAATGCATATGCTAAGTCTGGGCTACCACTAAGCAAGGAACTAACGTTGGGACCAGCACCCCGCGCCAAAGCGCGCTTCCGATCTAGTTGCTATGGATCCTCCAACATGTGGTGCTTGTTTAGGATCATTGCTAGCCAGAATTTCGTACTAAGTAGAAATACTACTTGTGCATACATAAACCCTTAAACCCAGTTTCTTGCCATGAGTATCACCATATCTACATATGGATTGAATGAGATCCTTCAAGTAAGTTGTCATCGGTGCAAAAAGCAATACAAATTGCTCCTAAATATGTATGATCTTTTATTGCAAGCGAAAATAAGCTTTGTATGAACTTGTGATGGTAAATAAATAAAGGTGACAGACTGCATAATAAAGGTTGATATCACAAGGGGCAATATAGAGTGACACTCCTGTCACACCCTGCATTTTGTAACATGTCATTGCATTATTAAAGCATGAAAATTTGGACCAACAAAAACTTTTGCATTATTTGGCTTTTTACTTGGAGTTGGTTTTCTCTCTGTGGTTTTCAAGTGCTCTTAAAAGTCAACATAGCTTCACCTTCTATACTTCATCCCCTTGCCCCAAACTTCTGCCCAATGATCGTACCATGTGTATAGAACAGTACAGTATTTTCTTACAAAAATAAGTTGGCCAAAAAATATTTTAAAAAATTAGTTTTTGAAAACCCCTCAATTGAGATTTGCACTGCAAGTACTTGATTTGGGGTGTGGAAAATCTTTCAAAAGGTATATTTGAATCCTATTAGATATAGGACTCCCATAAACCACAAAAATATAATTTTAAAAGTTATTTTCCTATTATATTTAAAGGCTTTTTCTTAAGGCCAGAAATGGTCTTTAATAGGTTCAAATTATTTATCCGTTTCAAAAATATTTGAGAAAATTTAGGGGAACTCATAGGACATATATTGTCCATATATAAGAGTTTTAACACATGGTCATGTTCAAAATATTGGACAAAATCCTTCAAAACCATTTCTGTCCATTTCAAGAATTTGAGATATTTCTATAATAAATATTTTAAAATAAATTCAAGAAAATTCTAGCAAGTCACATATGCCTAATGTGATGATCTTGCAAAGTTTCATCTCAATCAAAATTGTTTTGGTTCGCAAAAGTTCCCCAAAACCCTCTCTGTCCAGATTCAAATTTGAAAAACTTTACATTGTCAACTTTCTCCTTTTGCTCTCAACCTTTGTGGGCATGTCCTAAACCCTAAATGATGACACTACACCAAGTGGTGCATCAAGGAGAATAGTTTTGCATGTCTAGATCTTGGAAAACTCATTTATGTTGATTTCTAGGGCTTACAAAAGTTGCATCGGCAACTTTGCCCAAATGGACTCAATCTTGGTAGAACCTCTTATTTTCTCATGCCATTTGACCCTGTCAAGCCTTATGACAAGAGTAGTTCATCTTCTTGCCCAAACAAGCATCAAACACCTTCTTGTACTTTACCAAAATTCCATTTTTGACTTCTTCCACTATCTCCATGGGTTAAACTTTGTACCACAGCTGCTCCTAGTCCCCTTGCACCTCCAGTAACAATGGCAAATCCACAGCCCAATTATTGGAGGGGTAAAACCCCACTTTCTCTCTCTGGATAGCCCATTCCCCCCCCCCTCTCTCTCTCTCTCAACCCCACTCCTCTCCTACTGGCCATCCATGGCATCCAAGGCCCCTCCCCCTTTCTTTACTCCCTCCTAGACCTGCTAGGCATGCTTGGGCGCGCCCACACTACATAGAAAATGGCATGCCGACCATTTGGGTGCTCTGGAGTGCGCTACAGTGCGGCCAGGCACTATAGACGCCCCCGCCCAACCACCTCCAGCCACCTCGGGCCTCCCCAGCGCGCCCGATGATGCGCCTCAGTCTACGACACGCCACGCCTCTGTCCCCCCTCCTCCTTCTCCCTCCTACTGCCCTTGCTCGCACGCGCGCCGGCCGCCCGAGAGCTCTAATTAGCGGCCTCACACACGTGGCACCTCTGGCCCTCCCCTGATCTCTCTCTTTACTCCGCTCGCTCTGTACCAACCCTAGGAACGCCACAGACACGCCCACACGAGCCACCATAGCCAGCAGCGACGGCAACAAGCTCGTCAGCGCACAAGTCCTCGGTGGACCGTCGCCCGCCTATTGAAGGGCCTCCCCGAGCCCTCCTCTCCTCACCACTCGCTCTCTCACTCCCCTAATCACCCCTCTACACAGCCCACTCCTCTCCAGAAGCTCTCGAGCTCGAGATCGAGCTCGAGCTCCACCGCGGCGGCTCGCCGTCGTCCGCATGGTAGAAGCTCTCCCCGCTGCTCCTAAGCCCCGATCTGGAACCCCCGCTCTCCACTGATTGTTTCCCCTCTCTCTCCTGCTCATTTTGCAGCCTGAGACGACCGAAACGGCGACCTCCCATAGCTCCTCCACCACGTGACCTCGCCGCTAGCGAACCAGGCCACCCCGACGACCAAGTCCACCTCCACCCGAATGGTGACACGACGAGGAGTCGAACCCTGCCCTATGCTTTCCTTGTTGTGCACTACATCATTGCTGGTGAGCTCGCCGGCCCTCTGTCGTAGGGTTAGGGATGACAGGCAGGCCCCGCCTGTCAGCCTCTCCTCTCCCTAGCCTCCCTCTGTCTCATTGGCGGCTGGGCCCTGTCATGGTTCTAAGACTGATAGTAGAAAGGGGGTAGGTATGGAGAGGCAAGATCTCAGCTATGGTGAAGGTGTACACAGGGGATTTACGAGTTCAGGCCCTTCTCAGAGGAAGTAATAGCCCTACGTCTCGGTGCCCGGAGGCGGTCGACTGGATTATATGTGTGTGGTGTTACAGGGGGTGCGAACCCTTGTGCTAGTGGAGGGGGTTGGCTTATATAGAGTACGCCAGGACCCCAGCCGTCCTGCATTACAAGGGGCTTAATGTACATAAAGTAGGGGCGTTACTGATAACGCCAGCCTTAAGGGCTATTAATGACCTTAAAGACTACGGGGTGAACGCCTGGCCATTGCAATGCTGAGTGAGTCTTAGTCTTTGGTAGGTCGAGTGATTCCTTGAATAGTCGACTGACAATAGGCAGGGGGACACCCGAGTGATATGACTGGTCGAGTGGATTGCACTCGACATCTTTGACTGGGGGTCTCTTGTTGCCTCTTAGACTTCTTATCTTCCAGGGAAGTGACCTTGGGTAGGATGTATGGGTGAGGCCCATGACCCTACCCCAGGTCTGTATCCTCATCAGTAGCCCCCGAATGGATTAACGTTCGAGAGGAAGTAGGTTGAAGTTGAATTTGTTCTGAGCTTTGCACCTTGCGAGCATTTTCCACTAGATGGCAAACTCACGTTGGTACTTCAGCATCGATTCAGTCACCTTGATCCATTCAGAAGCTTGCCGACTGAACTTATAGCACCATCTACCGAGTGCTGTCTTGGAGTGTAGAATCCTTGGCGCGATTGATTGCAGTGTATCCCGGATTTCACGGGATACAAAATTTCGGGGAAGCGCGCGGGACGGGGCGCGCCGAAGTAGGCGGGGCGAATAAATAGTAGCGCCTCGATTTTCGCGCCGCCTTTTTTGCCACGTACGTTGCGCGCGACTATTGTGGGATTTGACAAGATCACCTGGTCCCACGCGTCAGCCACTCGGAAGCAGCCCTTTATAAAGAGACGAGGCTGATGCGTCTGCACTATGCACGCCTGTTTCTCTTTCTTCTTCCTCTGCTTCTCAACCACATCCAGTTCTTTTGCTCTCGATGCTGCCGCTCTGCCGCCATGGTGAAGGACAAGACGGCAGCGCTGGAGCACGCGAAGAAGGCGACAGGGGCGGCGAAAGGCAAGAAGCAGAACCGTGGGTCGTCATCGCGCACGGGGCTGCCGCCAGGCTGGATCCAGGGCGATTGGATCCGGTCTTTGATCCGGCAAGAAGATTTAGATGAGTTGGCGGAGTCCGGGTTGATCGCCAAGGGTGCGGCAAGGTTGCCTGAGGGGGAGATGGAGCCGCAGCCTCGACCGGGTGAGTGTGTACTACTCGCCACCCACGTCGACCGGGGTTTTTCGCTCACTCCGCACCCCTTCTTCCGGGGCTTCCTGAACTTCTTCGGTGCCCAACTCCACCATTTTTATCCCAATACCATCACGTACTTGGCCGCGTTCGTGTCGATGTGTGAAAACTTTTTGGGGTGTCGACTGCACTGGGGCCTTTTCAAACATATCTTCACCATCCGTTCCCAGTCGGTGAAGAAAGCGAACATGAGTGACTCGAAGACCCATGTCATCCAGATGTGTGGGGGTTTGGGTATCCAAAAGAGGCATAGGAGTTCTTTCCCCGCTATGACTCTCCCTGAATCGGTTAGAGGCTGGCAGTCGACCTAGTTCTACTGCCAGGACGTCCCAACTCCAGGTCAATTGACTGGCCTTCCCCACTTCACTTTCGACTGTGTCTAGACTCCTTCTCCACAGAAAGTGACTGCTGTTGAGAACGTGCAGACGAAGATGTTGGTTGAGAGAGTGGTTCAACTGATTAATGAGGGTGTCACTGGCCTGGACCTGCTGGAAGTATTCCTAAGACGACACATCCAACCTCTTTAGGCCCGTGACCATCCTATGTGGCTGTACTCCGGATCTGAAGACATCGCTCGGGTTCATCCAGAGGAAGTGCCACCTGTCGGTGTTCTGGGAACGGGGGTCCCCAGACTTGCCTGCCTGCGGCATGCGGTGTGGCTCAAGTGGTGGCCCAGTACAGCCCATCTTCATCAGCGCAAGACTCAAGACCCTCGTGAGGGGCCGAGCCTCGCGGGGCGGACGACATACGACTTCCTCAGGGACAGCCTCACCAGGCAAGCTCGCGAGGAGGCTAAGAGATCAAGGCAGGGTACCTCGCGAGGTACTCGTGACGCAAGCCATGACGATCGAGACCAGGCGGGCGCCGGCCTATGCAGTGTCCTTGTTTCCTCTTTGGTGCAAAGGGGGCAAGCACAGGCATGGAGTACCGAGGCATCAGGCAAAGGTTGCCATTTCAGTGCAACGAGACCTAGACCAGTAGAGCGGCGGGATGGAGGTCATCGTGGAGCCTAGGACGGCGTCATCACCAGTGCCTTTGGCAGCCGAAGACCAACTTTTGTCAGGATAACTTGGACTAGATGTTCCCCTTCAAAATGGCCGTTGTTTGCGCCCTTCCCACTCAATATATGGGTAGAGGACCAGGGACTCTCTAAATAGGACTAGCCACCACAGTAGGGCGCAGCTAGAGCACGGATCGAGTGCTCATTAGACCGAGAGCCAATCGAACTCACCCAAGCAGTTCATCGCACCAGCTCAAGAACACCTCTCGCGAGGTTGTTCATCCTTTGTACTATTCATCATCAGCCCCCAAGGCAATCCACCACACCACCCACTAGAGTAGGGTATTACACCGCAACGGTGGCCCGAACCAGTATAAATCCTGTGTCCCTCATGTTGTTCATCATTTTAGTTTAGATTCTTGCGAGGCGATCGGACGTGGAGTGGTAGGGGGAAGATCTTCATGCGCACGCCAGAGTTCGAACCTTAAGGGTCTGCCGGAACCCAACATCCGATATTTGGCGCGCCAGGTAGGGGCGTGCTGGAATCTTTCTTCCGCTGTTTCGCGTTCGGTCTTCCATCGTGTCCATGGCTGATGCTCGCCGGGCTCGTGCTGAGTGTCGGACTGCTCTCGCCCCCGGGTCGCCCAGACGGCTCCCGTCGGTGGGTGTCCCCGTTGTTCCCCGTCTCCTACCGCCAACGCTGCCACCGGCCCGACGGGGAACGAGCAGCAGGCCTCGTCGCTGCATCCTTCAGTGCGGCGGGAAGGCCGCACCGCCACCCCGTCACTAACTCCAGCTGGTTCGTCGTCCCACGCCCGTCACGCCCCCACGGACGCGCAGGCCATGTTGCTCCTGGCGCGTGAGCTCCTGCACTACCGTCCCGTCGACAACCTCTACGAGGAGTGGCTCGCTCGCATCACCGAGCTCGTCAGCACCGCAGGAGGCTCCCCTGCATCGTCCCTGTCGCTGCCTCGCCCTCCGTCCTGTGCAGGAGGCGCAGATCAGGAGGTGCCTTCACCCCCTCCTCCGCAAGAAGGCGCCCTGGCTCCAAGGCGCGTGGCCCCACGATGAGATCCATCGTGTCCGGCACCTGCGTGACAAGAAAGGAGCTGCCAGGAAATCCCTCGTCCCCAAGAAGGTGGTCGTGTGCTCCCGGCACCGGTGTGCCATGACCGCATCCCTTCGCCAGCACGTGAAGACCCTGCGCTGCTCCAGGCAGCGACGCGCGGGAACCCCCAGGAGTAAGCCCCGCATCAGCAGAGAGCTCCGGTGGCCACCATAGGCTGACGTACCTTCACCACCGAGCTACGCAGTGTCGCCTGGCCAGGCAAGTTCAAGCCAGACCTACCTCCTCGCTATGACGGCACTGCCGACCCCGCAGAGTTCCTACAGCTCTACAAGCTGGGCATCAGAGCCGCCAACGGGGACGAAAATGTCATGGCAAACTGGTTTCCCATCGCAATCAAGGACTGCACCCGCACCTGGCTCCTGAACCTGCCTCCTGTCACGATCTCCTCCTGGGACGAGATGTGCACTCGCTTCATCGCCAACTTCCAGGGCACGCGCGACCGTCCGCCGACCGTGGGTGACCTGTGCCACATCAAGCAGCAACCCAGAGAGACCTTGCAGAAGTACATCCAACGCTTCAACAGCGCCCGCCTCAAGATTCCTAGGGTAATCGAGGAGGCCATCATCTCGGCGTTCTCTAATGGCGTCCGCGATGTCAAGATGAAGGAGGAGCTGGCGATCCACGATGATCTGTGTACGTCTTTGGAGCTGTTCAACCTGGCAACCAAGCATGCAAGGGCTAAGGAAGGACGCCTCTCCCTTCTCGAGCTCCGAGCAGCAGACCCAGAGGAGAAGAAAGCCAAGGCCAAGGATGTGAAGCGCAAGGGAGTAGTTGTGCTCGCAGCAGAGCCGGATATGAAGCGCGGCAGGGACCAGCCGGAGTCATCGAAGGGCAGCCGGTACTGTGTGTACCACGATCTCCATACCCACAACACCAATGAATGCCAAGAGCTCAGGGCCGTGCGAGAAGGCCGTGTCGGTCGACGCCCCGAGTGCAACGATCGGAGCTATGGCCGAGGTGGAGCAAGAGGTGGAGGACGATGGGACGACCGTGGCCCTCGCCAAGGGTGGCATGACTGGCCTCGCGAGGACCGCTGGCAGGACCAGCCTCGCGAGGGGGCTTGGAGGGATCAGCCTCTTGAGGATCGCCCGTAAGGCAGCGCAGGACTTCCTCCTCTGCCACCACCGCCAAGAAGGAATGACGACCATTACCAGGACGAGGGGGCTGGGGGCTTCCAGGAGCCGCGTGTGATCACTTGCATCTTGGGCGGCGCTCAGGCCCCAGCGTCTCAGCGCATCTTCAAGCAGTTTGCTCGTGAAGTGAATGTAGTCTGCCCCAAGCTTGAGGCCACGCGCCCTCTCAGGTGGTCCGCATGCATCATCACGTTCAGCTCAGCGAATCAGCTCAAGTGCGCGGCAACGGCCGGTGTCCTCCCGATGCTCTGGTCCCCGGTCATCAGCAATGTGCAAGTTACCAGGACCCTCATCGATGGCGGGGCAGGGCTCAACGTCCTGTCCGTCGAGATGTTCAACAATCTTCAAGTGCCATATGATCAGCTTCAACCAACCAAGCCTTTCTTAGGAGTCACTGATGGTTCCACTGTCCTGATAGGGCAGATCCGCCTCCCTATCACCTTTGGACAGCACAAGAACTACCGTACTGAGCTCATTGACTTCAACGTCGCCCACATTCGCCTGCCATACAATGCCATCCTCGGGTATCCAGCCCTGGCCAAGTTCATGGCAGTGACTCACCATGGCTACAACGTCCTCCAGATGCCAGGAAGTGGTGGAGTCATCACGCTCCCCTGTGAAGAGAAGGATGCGGTGTGCTCCCTCGAGCACGCCTTCCAAGCCGCATCAACCGAGGACCCAGACAGCAAGAGTGGAAACCTTCCTGAAGTAGCTCCCAAGAAGAAGAAGACGTCACCTGGCCCAAGGCCTCAGGAGGCAGGCACCTCCGTAGGTGCCGCATCCGGACATGCGCCCATCCAAGGGGCGCCACCCTCCATGGCATAGGAAGGCATGCCCGGTGCCCTCCTTGGGCAAGGCTCGGGGGCTCTATCCTGGGGAGCCGCTGACTTTGCCAAGGTCACGAGGGAGGCGCTCGAGCACCACTTGGAGGCGTGCTTTGCAGCACGTTTCCCTCAGGAAGGCGTAAGGCAGGGAGGGCCCAACCCTCAGGAGTTCATCACGAAGGTCGCTCAGGAGTTGCAGGAATTGAGAGTCATGTGCGGCAACCGCCGCCTGCCCAGCGTAGCTCCCCATCCAGGCGAGGATGGCGGGCTACGCGTCTGCATCAACTACCCCGGGCTCAATCGAGTCGCGTTTCAGGAGAGCTTCTGGCCTTCGCGCGTGGGGCGTTGCGCGGGTCCACCGCACAGCTACGTCCGCATGCACTTCGGCCTACCGAACGCGGCTGCTACTCACCAGCACCTCATGGGAAGTATTCTGGAAGCTCACGTGTCCAAGCATCACGCGCTCCTGGAGGAAATGGATATGGACCTCGCCGAGCCGCCCGGACCTCATGAGCCTCCCAAGGCTCGGAGCTCCTAGGGCTCGTGAGGATTGGCTTCTTCCCCATGCACCGTCAGCTACTCCGACACTCGCTCTGCAATGGTATCAGGTGAGTTCCTTCAAGCTTCATTTCAGCTGGGAGCACCCTCAGGGATGCATCATTCCCAAGTCACGTGGGTCTGTCCCCGCGGCATGTATCCATTTTTCTTATGTCTTCGACTTACCTCGTTGGGGTGCCCCTTGGGCTGCGTCATCCCCAAGCCGCTTGGGCCTGACCCAATGGTGTCTGCCTTTCTCTGCATCTATCTAAGTTGATTTGCTTCTTAATGCTTAACCTGCTTGAGATAATCACCTGCTCGATTGACACCTACCTTTGGAGCCGCTCTCTCTGGCACGGCGCTTGCGCATGGGTCCGTCCCTGCAACACAGACAAATCTGAGTGGTCGAGCTCTAGCCGCGGCAGCCCCGCATAGCGCTACCTCACCAGGCCCTCAGTGCCTAAATCACTCCCTTGGACCAACCAATGGCTGGCTGGCAACCTTAATGGCAGACCTTGTTTTCCTCGTGTTGGTGTACAGGATCCGCCTAAGGAATAGCATGGGGGGCGTTGTGAGCTCTCTCTCTCTCTCTCTCTCTCTCTCTCTCTCTCTCTCTCCCGTACGATCCGCTCGTGCGTTAAAAGGGGGGCGCCTGAGCATCGCGACTCATGGGCTCTTACTGGCTCTCCAGCCCTCACCCCTAGCCTTGACCCACAGCATCGTGACCTGTCATACCAGCGGCGGTTGAGCTCGCTCGAGGGTCGGGACCTGAGGACGTAGAGCATGAAGGAAAGTGCGGGGAAGAGGGGAGAAGCTCACGAGGGCCTGACCTAGCGACACCCCAGCTGTTGGCGCGCAGGCCCAACACCTCACCGAATAACTACTCCAAACTCATGAGATAAGTCATGCCTCAGCGAAAGCTAAATCAACGCGACGCCAAACCCTCGCCTAGTGCAGCTCTATCACGGCAACGTTGCCTAGCGGAGGCTTCTTGAGCGCTAAAGGGGACCTCCTGAGTATCGCGACTCATGGGCTCTTACTGGACCTTGGGCCGCTCACCTCCTGGCCTTGACCACGGCATCGCGACCTGGCATACCAGCGACGGTTGAAGCCTGCCTGGGGACCGGGACCTGTTGGCGTAGAGCACCAAGCCCTCGTGAGGATAGAAAGGGGGAGCCGAGCCGGGACAGGACAAGCATCTCGCATTGATTCATAATAAGGATATAATATTCATAAAAGGCATGGCAGGCGCTAACTACATGCACCTCCGCAGGAGACGCCATCATCAACAGTGGGCCGCCAGGCGCCGGCGCCTACCCCATCAAGATCAGTGGCGTCGGCGGCCAGATGAAGCCGCCATGCTCCGAGCGCGACGCGAGCTCGGGGGCTCGTAGCTGTCATCGCTCGTCTTCGGAGTCACGTGAAGCTCGGGGGAGTCGCTGGATTCTTCGGCTCCTCCGCTGCTTCCTGAGGAGCTGCTGGAGAAGCGGTTGGCAGGCCTGGTCCTCGCCACTTCGATGCCCCAGCCGCCTTCCTTGGGGCAGCACTCCAATCGGTGTCCTTCCGCGTCGAAGACATTGAAGAACATCAAGGAGGCGCCATCGTATTCAAGATGAATTAAGAGGGCACCCCCTGTCCGGCAGACCCGGGCGATCTTGCCCCAGCCCCGGGTCATGTAGACCTTGCCCGAGCGACGACCGCGACATCCGCACCGGTCGCAAGGGTGCTGCAGTCGGCATGCTGCAGCCAGAGCTCCAGAGACCCACTCGGCGGCATCTCAAAGGCGAAGTAAGGAGGAAGGCGGATCCAAGAGCGTGGAGTCATGGCGGCATGGAGCACAAGCTCGCGAGAAGAGCCCTTGGCATGGACTCCAGGGGTGACGCGCGCACCGCAGTGACTCGTCGGCATCGCCGGCGGCGCCGTCGATGTCGCTCAGCATCTTATTCTCCAGGGCCCTTGATTTGGGCGTACAAGGGTAGCGGGAACCCAGGTGGCGGCCGCTCGTACCAGGGCCTCGACGTCTCCTGCCATGCGACCACGTCGCAGCGGCCAGGGACCGGCCGCTTCTTCGGCAGAAGCGGGTCGGGACCCTCTCGGGGGGCCTTCCCTTTCTCTTCTGCTGAAAACCGGCGGATTGGTGCCATTGGCGTAAGGTGGAGCAAGGGCGAGGAAGAAGAAGAAGGAGAGAAGCAGGGAGAGATGGACTGCGGGGGCTCTCGCCCGTCCGTACTTATTGTCTGGAGGAGGCCAACCGTCGGCCTCCACGATCACAGGTAATCATGACCCATTTCTGCATGCAGGGACTTGTCAAGTCGAGTAGTTGCTGAGGCAGTGTGGGGAAGCGGAGGCGCCCACATCCAATCAACCGCCACGCGGCGCCCAAAGCCAGAGGCTGATGGGGCCCGCGGCGCTCCACACTTGCCCCTTCGCTTCTCCGCTAAGCCATGTCCAAGCGCGCCTTGGGCTCGAGGGCTACTATCGGTGTTCTGGGAACGGGGGTCCCCAGACTTGCCTGCCTGCAGCCTGCGGCGTGGCTCAAGTGGTGGCCCAGTACGGCCCATCTTCATTAGTGCAAGACTCAAGACCCTCACGAGGGGCCGAGCCTCGCGGGGCGGACGACATACGACTTACTCAGGGATGGCCTCGCCAGGCAGGCTCGCGAGGAGGCGGAGAGATCAAGGCAGGGTACCTCACGAGGTGCTCGTGACGCAAGCCATGACGATTGAGACCAGGCGGGCGCCAGCCTGCGCAGTGTCCTTGTTTCCTCTTTGGTGCAAAGGGGGCAAGCACAGGCGTGGAGTACCGAGGCATCAGGCAAAGGTTGCCATTTCAGTGCAACGAGACCAAGACCAACAGAGCGGCAGGATGGAGGTCACCATGGAGCCCAGGACGGCGTCATCACCAGTGCCTTTGGCAGCCGAAGACCAACTTTAGTGAGGATAACTTGTACTAGATGTTCTCCTTCAAAATGGCCGTTGTTGGCGCCCTTCCCGCTCAATATTTGGGAAGAGCACCAGGGCCTCTATAAATAGGACTAGCCACCACAGTAGGGGGCATCTAGAGGACGGGTCGAGTGCTCATTAGACCGGGAGGCGATCGAACTCACCCAAGCAGTTCATCGCACCAGCTCAAGAACACCTCTCGCGAGGTTGTTCATCCTTTGTACTGTTCATCATCAGCTCCCGAGGCAATCCACCACACCACACACTGGAGTAGGGTATTACACCGCAATGGTGGCCCGAACCAGTATAAATCCTGTGTCCCTCATGTTGTTCATCGTTTTAGCTTAGATTCTCGCGAGGCAATCGGACGTGGAGTGGTAGAAGATCTTCGTGCGCACTCCAGAGTACGAACCTTAAGGGTCTGCTGGAACCCAACGTCCGACACCACCCAAGACCATGGTCATGTGGTTGAAGAGCATCATAGGCAACCAGGACAACCCCAGAGGAGCCAGGTGAGTCATCCCCTTCAGCGACGATAATCAGCCCGACAAGGTATGCTCTTTATTCCGACTGTCTTGCATATATGTTCCGACTGTACTTGATCTCGACTGACTTTTACTTGACTTTTTGTCTTGTAGGTTTTCACTGAGAAGTATTCGATTCCCAATGGCAAACAAGCTCTGGAGCAGGACCAGGAGGGAGAGGCCAGTGTAGAGGAGAGTGCTGAATGGGAGTCTTCGGATGAAGACGAGGAGGAAGAGAGCGAGGAGTCAGACGACGAGGAAGAAGTCGACTCACCGCCGTGCTCCGAACACCGATCCAAGCAGCATCATGACCCGGCGGGCGGGCGCGGGAAGAATGTGGCTCCGAGTACCCAGACTCAGAAGCGCACTCGGACGACGACTTCGGAGCTGACAGAGAAGGTTGCCAAACAGCCCAAGGTTGCTCCTCCAAAGGCTCGGAAGACTTTGCCGCGGAACAAAATGGACGTCCTTGTTGCTTCGGGGTGAGTATCTCGCTTGTGTTTATATAGGCCGACTGAAGTTTTTGTTCTGACCAACCGGATCATGTATCTTTCTAGCCCCACCTCTGCTGCTACTGACATGGATATCGACAAGGCACCGGGAGATGAGGATACTGATGATGCGGCCACCTCCCGAGCGGGTAAGTCTGTTCGACCAGGCCTCATTTAGTCGAGTGGGTCGTTAGTCGGCTGAATTTCTGATATTTCTCTCTTTCTGTAGTTCCGCAAGAGGTCGTCGTGCTCCATGGCGATGAATAAGAAGAAGCGCCTCTACAGGAGAGGAGGAAGAGGAGTGGGGGGCTCAAGCAGGAGGAGGCTTGAAGTTCAAGTCCCTCAGTCGACGCCGGCGCTTGAGGCGGTGGTCGAACGTTCCGGGGATCCGGTTCGGACCAACATCACATTCGCCAACCCGCTGACGACTGATCATCCGTCGGGGTTGACTGCTCCGACTCCTGATGCCCCAGTGCAACTCCACGCGTCTAACCTAGTAGCTGCTTCGACCGCCTTGGAGCCATCACTCTTCACTGCATATCAGAACCTAGATGACTCGCCGAGTGCTGCCAGGGAGGCTCTTCGCCAAGTGAACCTTGTCATGGAACAGGTGAAGGTGATGCACGAGGCTAGTCAGGTGGCTTATAAAGCCAGCACTGCCCTGCAGACGATGTTTAGGTCAGCGAACTCCTACTGAACTTTTGAATGATGTTTTATATCCGCTCACCCACTGGGGGTGTGCCTTTGTTTAGAGTTTAGGAAATCTTCCACTTCACTCGACTCGTGCTGAGTCTTAGTAATCTGTCTGGACCAGTGGGGCACGCCGAGTGCACCCACTGGGTGTAGTCCCCGAGACCACGGTCGACTGCTGGCAGTCGGCTGAGGTCTTAGAATCTTCTCTTTTTTTTGACTCACGCTGGGCAGACCCTGCTGAGTGTTGATCTGAACTAGTGGGGGCACGCTAACTGCACCCACTGAGTGTAGTCCCCAACACTACTGTTGAATATTTGATTCGGCAGTAGTCTTAGAGTAACTTTTCACTGTCATAATCTCTTATTTCTGTCGACTAACATATCTCTCTCGCTGACTGCAAAGGTCTTGTGATCTTGGAGCTCGACTTTCCGAGTTAAAGAATAAGCATATCAGCGTTGAACTTGATCTTGAGCTCGCAAAGAAGAACCTCAAGACTGCTCAGCAAGAGACGGGGATCATGGGAGGTAACCATTCGACTCTTGCCTACTTAGTAGCTCGCGTCTTTCACTACTTTTTCTTTCAGTCTCTTTGAACCGAGTGACTTCACACAAGCATATGTGCGTAGTGAAATC
The DNA here is from genome assembly GCA_963921465.1 of Triticum timopheevii. Taxonomy (NCBI): domain Eukaryota; kingdom Viridiplantae; phylum Streptophyta; class Magnoliopsida; order Poales; family Poaceae; genus Triticum; species Triticum timopheevii. The sequence goes on along the minus strand of OY997271.1, from coordinate 129,363,118 downwards.
CGTCAACTTCAGGCTCGTCTGAAGAGTGTTGTTTCTTTAGAGAGAATGAAGGAAGCTTTGGAGAAGAAGGACCAGGACCTTGCTGCTGCTCAAAAGGAAGCACGTGAGAAGACAACGCTTGAGGACCAGAAGCTGGCTTCAGTCAGCAAGTTGGAAGAGGAGAATGCGAAGTTGAAGACCGCCATCTCGAAACCCAATCGAGAAGTCGAGCAACTGAAGAAGGACGAGGAGAACCTGATCACTGAAGTTGGAGGCCTCAGAGCCAAGACAGGCAAGCTAGAGTCCTATCTGGGACAACTTGCCACGAAACTAGTTCTGAAGCTTGAAGGTACAGCCACTCGACTGGTTAATTGCCGTCGATGGAAGTATGTTGTAATATTGTCGACTCACTATTTTCACGATGGAACAGAACTTTGCCAGGATTTAGAAGCTGAAACCGGGCGGGTCGAGACAGGTCTCGACCCCATCAATTGTCCTGTGAAAGATGACATTGCGATGAACTTGCTATGATTGGAATCACGCTTGGACGGCACTGTTGCCTATCTGGCTCGACTGAAGGCTGCGATGACCCGAGTGGACGCTGAACTCTAGCCTCAGGTGGAACTTTCTCAAGACCTCAAGTCGCTGATGACTCGACTCAATCAGATTCCTCGCCGAGTGCAAGAGTGGAAGAAGTCATTCGCTCGTTGTGGCACTGAAGTTGCCCTGTCATTGGTTTGAGTGCACTACAAGGAGGCTAGAGAAGACAAGTTGGCGGCCCTCAAGGTTGTGAATAATAAGAAGCACTCCTTCCAGTCCTTCGTGGATACCTTCCTTGAGGCAGCCACTCGTATTGCTGACAGCATCGACCTTGACAGCTTTTGCAATCCAGCCAGCCCTTCTCCCGCCGAGTGACCGGAAAAACATTATGCTTCGCCCTCATTTGCCTCGGAATGCCGAGCGATTTTGTAATCGCTAAAACTCCTTTGGGCCTGACGCCCGAGTACTTTAATCTGCGGTTAGAAAGCTTTGGACTTATCTTTGAATATGTTGTGTTTATCTTCGAGTGAAACTCGTTCTTCTCTTGGATTGGTTTTTGTACTTTCGCTGTAGCTTCTGAGGAAGAATCCACAGTCAACCTGTTGGACGAGCCTTGAGCAGCATTGATCAGCTCATCAGCAAGGCACTCAGCAATAGTCTTGACGTTCCTGACAATAGTTTTCCTTGGTGCCATCCGTTGGATGAGCCTTTGACAGTGTAGACAATCTCGTCCTTCTTCTTGACGGTGCAGCCCCGGAGGGGGGGGTCGTGGTCGACCCGCACCACTCGGCAGGATTGATCAGCTCATGAAAGCAGCTCATCTTGGCGCTAGCTGTTGGATGAGCCTTTGGTAGCATAGATCAGCTCATCAGCGAGGCACTCAGCAATGGTCTTGACGTTCCTGAAAGTGGCTCGCCTTGGCATCGGCTATCGTATGAGCCTTTGGCAGCGCGCACAATCTTGTCCTTCTTCTTGATGGTGCGGCCCCGGGGGGAGGGGTCGTGGTCAACCCATATCATTCGGTCGTATTTTTTGAACTTAGGCGAGTACTGGACTGCAGCTAAGCCCCCGAGTGAGAGGGTTGCTTGCCACTCGGAAGGATTTTTTATACTTAGGCGAGTACTGGACTGCAGCTAAGCCTTCGAGTGAGAGGATTGCTCGCCACTCGGTAGGCTTTTTCAAACTTAGTCGAGTGCTGGACTGCAGCTAAGCCCCCGAGTGAGAGGATTGCTCGCCACTCGGTAGGATTTTTCAAAACTTAGGCGAGTACTGGACTGCAACTAAGCCCCCCAAGTGAGAGGATTGCTTGCCACTCGGTAGGATTTTTTATACTTAGGCGAGTACTAGACTGCAGCTAAGCCTCCGAGTGAGAGGATTGGTCGCCACTCGGAAGTATTTTTCAAACTTAGGCGAGTACTGGACTGCAGCTAAGCCCGAGTGAGAGGATTGCTCTCACAATCTCGTCCTTCTTCTTGACAGTGCAGCCCCGGAGGGGGGGGGGGGGTCGTGGTCGACCCGCACCACTCGGCAGGATTGATCAGCTCATGAAAGCATCTCGTCTTGGCGCTAGCTGTTGGATGAGCCTCTGGTAGCATAGATTAGCTCATTAGCAAGGCACTCAACAATGGTCTTGACGTTCCTGAAAGCGGCTCGCCTTGGCGTCGGCTGTCGTATGAGCCTTTGGCAACGTGCACAATCTCGTCCTTCTTCTTGACGGTGTGGCCCCGGGGGGAGGGGTCGTGGTCGACCCGTATCATTCGGTCAGATTTTTCGAACTTAGGCGAGTACTAGACTGCAGCTACGCCCCCGAGTGAGAGGGTTGCTTGCCACTCGGAAGGATTTTTTATACTTATGCGAGTACTGAACTGCAGCTAAGCCCTCCAGTGAGAGGATTGCTCGCCACTCGGTAGGATTTTTTATACTTAGGCGAGTACTGGACTGCAGCTAAGCCCCCGAGTGAGAGGATTGCTCGCCACTCGGTAGGATTTTTCAAACTTAGGCGAGTGCTGGACTGCAGCTAAGCCCCCGAGTGAGAGGATTTCTCGCCAGTCGGTAGGATTTTTCAAACTTAGGCGAGTACTGGACTGCAGCTAAGCTCCCCGAGTGAGAGGATTGCTCGCCACTCGGTAAGATTTTTTTATACTTAGGCGAGTATTGGACTGCAGCTAAGCCTCCGAGTGAGAGGATTGCTCGCCACTCGGTAGGATTTTTCAAACTTAGGCGAGTATTGTACTGCAGCTAAGCCCCCGAGTGAGAGGATTTCTCTCACAATCTCGTCCTTCTTCTTGATGGTGCAGCCCATTGGGGGGGGTCGGTCGACCCGTATTGTTTGGTAAGATCTTTTAGATTTAGGTGAGTACTGGACTGCAGCTAAGCCTCCGAGTGAGAGGCTGGCTCACCACTCGGTAGGATTTTGTAACACTTAGGTGAGTACTAGACTGCAGCTAAGCATCCGAGTGAGAGGCTGGCTCACCACTCGGTAGGATTTTCTAACACTTAGGCGAGTACTGGACTGCAGCTAAGCCTCCGAGTGAGAGGTTGGCTCACCACTTGGTAGGATTTTCTAACACTTAGGCGAGTACTGGACTGCAGCTAAGCCTCCGAGTGGGAGGCTGGCTCACCACTCGGTAGGATTTTTTAACACTTAGGCGAAACGGATTCGCAGCTAAGCCTCCGAGTGAGAGGCTGGCTCACCACTCGGTAGGATATTCTCTTAAACTTAGGCGAAACGGATTCGCAGCTAAGGCACCCACTGGGGGATTTTAGAACATGTAAAAAATGAACAACAATCATTTGGAAGACTGTAAAATCATGTCTTTTGATAATCAAACTAAAAGGTACTTCTTATTACATCTCAATAGTCTGAATGCTTTAAGAGTAAAAGGGGCGGAGCAGTTCCGCATTCCAAGCGCGTGGCTCATCTTTATTCTTCTCGACGTTCAAAAGACGATATGCTCCATTGTGGTGCACTTTGGTGACGACAAAACGGCCTTCCCAAGCAGGAGCGAGCTTGTGTGGTTTCTGCTGGTCCATTCTAAGAACCAAGTCCCCCTCTTGAAATGCCCGACCCCTTACGTTTCTGGCATGGAATCGATGCAGGTCTTGTTGATAAATGGTCGACCGGATCAAGTCCATCTCTCTTTCTTATTCCAGGAGATCAACTGCATCTTTCCGAGCCTGTTCTGCTTCCTCTTTTGAGAAGAGCTCGACTCAGGGTGCATTGTGGAGCAGATCACTCGGGAGTACGACTTCAGCTCCATAGACTAAGAAGAATGGAGTTCGTCCAGTCCACCGATTAGGAGTTGTCCTCAATCCCCAAAGTATTGATGGAAGTTCATCGACCCAGGCCCCCGCTGCATGCTTGAGGTCATGCATCAATCGGGGTTTCAGTCCTTTGAGAATCAATCCATTTGCTCTTTCAGCCTGCCCATTCGACCGAAGATGGGTGAACGAAGCATAATCGACCCTCATGCCTTGGGAAGCACAAAAGGCTCTGAACTCGTCAGAGTCAAAGTTCGACCCGTTATCCGTGATGATGCTGTGCAGAACACCATATGTGAATATCAATTCTCTGATGAAACTTACAGCTGTACTTTCTTCAAGGTTTTTAATGGGCTCGGCTTCGATCCATTTGGTAAACTTGTCGACTGCCACCAGCACATGGGTAAATCCACTCCTGCCAGTCCTCAGAGGTCCAACCATGTCCAATCCCCAGACAGCGAAAGGCTAGACGAGTGGAATAGTATTCAGAGCTGACGCAGGCTTATGGGACATGTTGGAGTAAAACTGGCAGCCTTCACATTTGTCCACTATTTCTTTCGCCATCTCGTTGGCATGTGGCCTGTAAAATCCGGCTTGGTATGCTTTGGCCATGATGGTCCGAGAGGACGCATGGTGACCACAGGTCCCTGAGTGAATATCATTGAGGATCATTCGGCCTTCTTCTGGCGTGATGCATTTTTGGCAGACTCCATTTACACTTTCTCTGAACAACTGACCTTTTATCACGGTAAAGGCTTTTGATCGTCGGACGATCTGTCGAGCCTCTTCTTCCTCCTCTGGAAGTTCTTTCCTAAGAATGTATGCAATGTACGGCACTGTCCAGTCGGGAGTGACGACCAAAACCTCCATGACTAAGTCGACCACGGCTGGGATTTCGACTTCAGTCGGATCTGTGGCGCTCTTAGGCCGTGGGGACTCTTCAGTGAAAGGATCTTCCTGAACTGAAGGTGAGTGAATATGCTCCAAAAACACATTGCTGGGAATGGCCTCTCTCTTAGAACCTATCTTTTCCAATTCATCTGCAGCTTGATTTTTTAGTCGGGGTATATGGTGAAGCTCCAACCCTTCAAACTTCTTTTCCAGCTTTCTTACCGCATTGCAATAACCAGTCATGGCCGGGCTCCTGACATCCCACTCTTTCATCACTTGATTAACCACCAAATCCGAGTCGCCGTAGACCATAAGGCGACGGACGCCGAGTGAAATGGCCATACGCAACCCATATAAAAGTGCTTCATATTCAGCTTCGTTATTGGAGGAATCAAAATGAATCTAGCGAACATAGCTAAGCTTGTCACCACGGGGAGATACCAATACTACCCCAACACCTGAACCATTCAGCATCTTGGAGCCATCGAAGAACATGGTCCAATGCTTCGAGTGAACTTGTGTTGGCAGTTGCTGCTCAATCCACTCGGCAAGGAAATCTGTGATTGCTTGGGACTTGATAGCTTTCTTCGCCTCAAACTTGATATCCAATGGAAGGAGTTCAATCACCCATTTTGCCACTCAACTAGTTGCATCTCTGTTGTTCAGAATTTCAGACAATGGTGCGTCGCTGACGACTGTAATGGAGTGATCAGAGAAATAATGTGCAACCTTCTTCATGGTCATGTAGATTCCATAGACAAGCTTTTGATAATGTGGATATCATTGCTTGGATGGAGTCAAAACTTCAGAGAGATAATATACTGGGCGCTGAACCTTGTAAGCCTTTCCTTCGTCTTCTCACTCGACCGTGAGTACTGTACTGACAACTTGTCTAGTAGCTGCAATATAAAGCAGTAAAGGCTCTTTGCTGATTGGCGCAACAAGCACCGGCTGGGTGGAAAGCAGGGCTTTAAGCTCTGCAAATGCTGCATCAGGTTCATCAGTCCACTCGAACTTATCAGATTTCTTTATTAATCGGTAAGGAGGTAAGGCCTTCTCACCAAGACGAGAAATGAACCGACTCAAGGCGGCCAAACAACAAGTAATCTTCTGAACGTCATGCACACGCATAGGGCGTTTCATTTGGAGGATGGTATCAACTTTTTCTGGATTGGCGTCGATCCCTCGTTTGGAAATAAGAAAACCGAGTAACTTTCCACCTGGAACTCTGAATGTGCACTTTGATGGATTAAGCTTGATATCATACCTTCTTAGGTTCGCAAAGGTTTCTGCGAGGTCAGTCAGTAGGTCGGAACCTTTGCGAGACTTGACCACAGTGTCGTCCATGTATGCTTCCACATTCCGACTGATTTGAGTGAGCAGGCACTTCTGAATCATTCTCATGAATGTGGCTCTGGCATTCTTAAGACCAAATGGCATGGTGACATGGCAAAAGCACCCGAATAGGGTGATGAAGGCGATTTTTATTTCATCGGGACCATACAGTCGGATCTGACGATCACACCCCGCTGTCGAGTCAACAATCTGATTGATGCCGGGGAGACGGAAATGTTCTTTCGAGCATGCCCGATTGATATGCTTGAAATTGATGCACATACAAAGTGAATCGTCTTTCTTAGGGACCACGACTACATTGGCAAGCCACTCAGAGTGGTAGATCTCACGGATGAACTCTGCTGCTAGGAGCCGAGCCACTTCCTCTCCAATTGTTTTTCTCTTCTGCATGGCGGACCGCCGAAGATGCTCTTTGACAGGTTTTAACTTGGGGTCGACACGCAAATGGTGCTCATTCAGTCCTCTGGGTACACCCGGCATGTCAGAAGGTTTCCATGCAAAGATGTCCCAATTCTCACGGAGGAACTGGATGAGCACTTCTTCCTATTTGCTGTCGAGTGTCGTTGATATATGAGTCGGTGCAGCATTGGGATCGGTCGGGTGAATATGAATCGGCTTCGTTTCACCAGACGACTGAAATGCAGAATCTGTGGCAGGCTTCTTAGCTCGGAGCAAATCACTCGGATCTGCATTCTTCTGATATTCTTGAAATTCAACTGCTGCCATTTGGGCATCTGCAATTTTGGAACCCTTCTGGAAGCATTCCTCTGCCTTCTGCCGATTGCCAATAACCGTGATCACACCTCTAGGGCCATGCATCTTCAACTCGAGGTACACGTAACATGGTCGAGCCATAAAACTTGCGTAGGCAGGCCTACCCAGAATGGCATGATAAGCACTCTGGAAATCCACAACTTCAAATGTCAATTTTTCCTTACGGTAATTCTTGTAATCACTGAAAACCACATCAAGGGCGATTTGGCCGAGTGATTTGGATTTCTTTCCAGGGATAACGCCATGGAAACTCATATTGCTCTCACTAAGTTTGGACATCGGAATGCCCATCCCCTTCAAAGTTTCAGCATAAAGGATGTTCAGGCCGCTTCCACCATCCATTAGCACTTTGGTCAGTCTAGTGCCTTTAACCACTGGGTCAACCACCAACGCTTGCCTCCCAGTGGTGGCTATGCGAGAAGGATGATCAGACTGGTCGAATGTGATGGCTGTCTGAGACCATTTCAGGTATGTGGTCATCGTCGCCGGAGCGACCATATTCACTTCTCTGTTGATAACTTTCAACCGACTCTTTCTCTCAACATCAGCAAAAATCATGAGGGTGGAATTGACTTTGGGATATTCGTCGTCTTCCTCTTCGTCCTCGTCTTTGTCCGACTCTTTTTCCTTCCCACTGGGTGGTTCCTCTCGGAACTGCTGGATCAGGAGTCGACATTGTTGAGTGGTATGATTAGGGTAAATCAGATTACCCTCTTCGTCTTTCTTCGTGTGGATGTGACACGGTAAATCCAACACATCATTTCCTGCTTGATGCTTTACTTTCTTAGGGGGCCAGGGCCCTTTATGTTTTCCCTTAAGCTTTCCTTGAGTCACTGCTACAATCTCACCGGGTGCTGCAGGCTCGACCTTACGTTTCTGTTTCCGATTGGAATTACCCCCACCGGCCTCTTGGCCGACTGGTTTACCCTTTCCGCTACAGAGTCGATCCTCTTCTTCTCCGTTAGCGTACCGGGTGGTTATTTCCATCATCCGAGTCAGAGTCATATCTCCAGTACGACTGAACTTCAGGACAAACTCTCGGTATTTGATGCCTTCCTTGAAGGCACACACTACTTGATGCTTTGATACATTTTCAATGGTGTGATGCAAAGTGGTCCACCTCTGAATGAAATCCCTTAGAGTCTCACTCGGTTTCTGCACACAATGCTGCAACTCTGTCAATCCTGCTGGCCGCTTGCAAGTGCCCTCAAAAGTTCTGACGAACACTCGAGCCAGCTCTTCCCAACTGTATATACTGTCTGGGGCTAACCGAGTCAACCACGCTCGGGCCAACGCTTCTAACATCAGAGGAAGATGTTTCACTGCCACTTCATCATTCCCGCCACCAATCTGCACAGCCACTCGGTAATCCTCAAGCCAAGTTTCAGGCTTGGACTCTCCAGTGAACTTACTGACTCCAGTCGCCAACCTGAAGTTGGGTGGAATCACTGTAGCCCTGATGGCTCTGTTGAAACATTCTGGACCCGAAACATGCACCCTGCTGCCGGTCGGACGCTCTGCCAGGGTCTTCTCTATGTGCTCTGTTCCGGTCGACTAGACCTTGAACAAGGATAGATCTTGCATTGAATCTTGGTTCTCTTGGGTCAATTGGTGCTCTGCGCTCGCCATTCAGACGGCGTCTATCATCGTACTGCCGAGGCACATATGATGCACTCCTTGGAGGGGGTGTAGTCACTCGACGACAATTGTCGCGGTCGAGTCGGTGATCATACTACCCACGGCCTTCACGCCGCAGGGGCGATCTTGGGCTGTGGGCCGACTGAACTGTATGCTCTACTACGGATCTACTATGAATCCTATTCCACGACTAAGACACTACGGTGTTCTGCTCTCCTACTGCCCGGAGCAAGGCCCGGATCTGCATCAAATCTCTGCCAGCTTCCGACTGGGAAGGTTGAATCGACTCTACTATTCGGACCACAGCTATGGGATTCTGAATCGGAGTATGGTATACCTTAGGCGGAGGTGAGAAAAGCTGTCGTCGAATGGACTCAGGAATCCGCTCCCGAGCACGCTCGTCGAGAGCGCGCTGAAGGTTCTCCAGTCGAGTGTGCTCAGCCAAATTCGCCAAGCGCACCTCTTCCAAGGCCCGAGCCTTGGGGGTTTCTCCAAAGATGGGTGTGTGGAGTGCATCCAAGTTGCGGCGACGAAGTTCTTCCCTCTGCTGCGAAGAGAGGGGTTCGAGATGGTACTCTTCATGGAGGCGCGACAGATCGCCACCACCATCCTCGCTGTCAGCACGGCGAAAACCAGGCGAACTAGGTGGTCCATTGACCATCAAGACTTCAGCCGCAGGGTCCCTGCTATCGCACTCGGATGCGGTCTCCACGGAGCCTGTCAACAAATCGAACAGGTCGTGGAGAGTTTCGTCGGGCTCGATTGCCGCGACTTGATGGGTGGCTGAATGCCGAGCCACCGCGTGTTTCACCCACCGCTGAAGTCGCGACCGACCAGATCACTTGCGGAGGCGAACAGCGGGGAGGGCACACATCATCGGAGCCGACCGATACTGGGTCGACGGCTGCCGAAGAAGGACGTCGCGAACACACACGCGAAAGTGCGTCGCCCCTCGGATGGGGAGCGCCTCTACGTCAAGGGGAGCTTCCTGAAGCCAAGCGGACTCGTCGGCGATAAAAACGAGCGCGCCGAGACGGATCTCGTGGCCCTCAGCCAATCCACTGCCGAAACCATGATGATCGTGATCGAAAAAATTGCAACTTCACCAACAAGTCGCTAAGACATCAGCCCCAAGGTGGGCGCCAACTGTCGTGGTTCTAAGACTGACAGTAGAAAGGGGGGGTAGGTATGGAGAGGCAAGATCTCAGCTATGGTGAAGGTGTATAGACGGGATTTATGAGTTCAGGCCCTTCTCGGAGGAAGTAATAGCCCTACATCTCGGTGCCCGGAGGTGGTCGACTGGATTATATGCGTGTGATGTTACAGGGGGTGCGAACCCTTGTGCCAGAGGAGGGGGGTCGCTTATATAGAGTGTGCCAGGACCCCAGCCGTCCTCCATTACAAGGGGCTTAATGTTCATAAAGTAGGGGCGTTACTGATAACGCCATCCTTAAGGGCTATTAATGACCTTAAAGACTACAGGGTGAACGCCTGGCCGCTGCAATGCTGAGTGACTCCTGGTCTTCGGTAGGTCGAGTGATTCCTTGAATACTCGACTGACAATAGGCAAGGGGACACCCGAGTGATATGACTGGTCGAGTGGATTGCACTCGACATCTTTGACTGGGGGTCTCTTGTTGCCTCTTAGACTTCTTATCTTCCAGGGTAGTGACCTTGGGTAGGATGTATGGGTGAGGCCCATGACCCTACCCCATGTCTGTATCCTCATCAGGCCCCGCCCCTCAGGTTCAAACCTGGCGCGCGCGCCGCTCGGCTCGCCTGGGCCGAATTGCCTCTGGGCCTGTGCACTGCGGCTGTTCTGGCCCAGTTGCAAAGTGACCTTTTTCCTTTTCTTTTTCTGTCACTTTTCAAAAAATTCCACATGATTAAATAATAATCCAAATGCAATAATTCCAACTCCTAAATTCTAGTAATAATCCCACCTATTTAGTGGTGCAATTTTCACTCTTAACAAACTAACTTTTCTTCACTGTTCAAATTTAAGTTTGAATTTGAGCATTTATGCCTGTCATTGAAAATTCCTAGCACTGTTTCCATGACTCCAAATCCAAAACTAGGAATTTTCTAATTCTTAGAATACACTCTAGTATTTAACAAAAACTAGTTGAAATTTTCCTAAGCACTTTGGTTTTTCTGTTTAGCTATTGCCTTATTTTCTCGTTGTTATTTTGCGACGATAGATTGCTGCAAGAGCATCCTTTGCCCTAGGGTTTTGGTGATGATGACAACACATGTGGACTAATCATGCGCCATAGTTTTCTCAGGTACACTTTATGTGTCGCAAGACGGTTAGGGTTCCCTCTGTGCGGAAAAGATCGAAGACGGAGTTTCCGACTCTTTATTTCCTTTGGTCGTAGGACATCCATACTATTAAGAGGGAATCCACATCGAAAGGTATTGGCTGAATCCTTCACGTACACATTCTCTGCACCCACCATATACCATCCGTTCAAGGAGAGAGAGGTTCCCCATCCTTTGTTCTGGGTTGTCCTGCTCTCGACTGTTGTACCGGTTCTGTGAGCGGTTGTACTGCTGGCCGGTAGTTCCGGTCTAATCACCACCCGTTGTACCACTCTGGGGTGACTCCCTTCTGTACCGGGTGCGGTTGTAGGCCGGTGGTGGAACGGTAGTTCCGGTTTTCATTGATAAACCAGTACTACCGGTGTTCACGGCAGTAGTACCGCCTCGGACCCCACCACCCAGGAACTGCTGGCCTAGCGGTTGTTCCAGTCCAACCTCCGCTCCAACTACCGGCCTTAGGGGTTTACTTTCTATATATGGCCTGGTAGTTGAGCGGTGGTTGTGCGGTAGTTCCGGTTTGTTCCGATAAACCGGTACTACCGGGGCACCACCGGAAGTTCCGCTCCTATGTGTTTCTGCACATAACGATGGATCTTGGGGGGCCTATTTAAGGAGGTGCTTCTCCTTCCTCCCACCTACCTCTAGCGTCTCTCTCCTCCATTACTGCCATTAAAGCTCTCTTGCCCGATCTCTCTCTCTAGCCACTCAAACTCGTTGAGTTGCTAGGGATTGAAGGAGGAGACCTAGATCTACACTTCCACCAAAGGATATTTGATTCCCCCATACTTTCTTGTGTGGATTTTGTTACTCTTGGGTGCTTGGGTACCCTAGACGGAAGAGGTCACTTCGAAGCCATATTCCATTGTGGTGAAGCTCTAGGGTTTCATTGGGAGCCTCCAATTAAGTTGTGGAGAGATCCTCAAACTTGTTTGAAAAGGTCCGGTTGCCGCCTTCAAGGGTACCAATAGTGGAATCACGACATCTCGCATTGTGTGAGGGCGTGAGGAGAATACGGTGGCCCTAGTGTCTTCTTGGGGAGCATTGTGCCTCCACATCACTCCAACGGAAATGTACTTCCCTTTAAAAGGAAGGAACTTCGGTAACACATCCTCGTCTTCATCGGCTCCACTCTTGGTTACCTCAAGCCTTTACTTGTGCAAGCTTATTTGTGTTATATCCCTTGCTTGCTTGTGTGCTTGTTGTTGTTGCATCATATAGGTTTCTCACCTAGTTGCATGTCTAGACAACCTACTTTGATGCAAAGTTTAATTTGCTAAAGAAAAGCTAAAAATTGTTAGTTGCCTATTCACCCCCCCCCCCTAGTCAACTATATCGATCCTTTCAATTGGTATTAGAGCCTCGTCTCTTTATTAAGGACTTTGCTGTCCGAAGAGTATGGTTGACACCGTAGACGGTGGGGAGGAGCACTCTTGTGTGAATCCGAGCTCGTCTACGGCTGATGGGGGAACCGCGGTCTCTCGTGAGGAATTCAATGTGGCTTTGGACACATTGAAAACCTCCATGACGACCAAGGTTGAAAGCATGTTTAATAAATTCTTAGAAGGGCTTAAATTATCTACTGCACCGTTGAAAGTGGGTGATCCCACTAACAAGGTGACGGATGCTAACTCCGACAAGGGGGAAGCTACTAGTAAAAAGGCTCCTTCTTCTAGTGGTAAAAATGGCGTCGGCATCTTTGCCCATGTGGAACCTCCACTTGTTTATGGTGGACCGATTCCTTCCACCCATTTGAATCATGTCGGCCCTCCCCCTAAGATTGTGAAAAATGAGGACTTTGATTCTTGGGTTCATCGCTTCAAGCGTCATTTAAATCATGTGAATACTAATCTTTGGAGAATCATTGAAGAAGGTTTCTATCCACATGACTGAAGCAACTTCACCCCTAGAGAATCCGCGGATAATCAATTCAATGAGAATGCTCTCTTCATCATCCAAGATGCAATTCCACCCGAAGATCTCCCTCATCTTCGACCCTTCGCAATGGCCAAAAAAGCATGGTATTGTGTTGTTTCTCTCTACAAGGGAAACACTAGCATTCAACGCTCCAACTATGAAGTGGTGCAATATGAAGCCGATGAGTTTGCAATGAAAGAAGATGAAGAATCTCGTGAGCTCTTTCGGAGAGTAACCAAACTAACGGTCTCACTCCGAGATCATGGGAGCAAGGACACGGATGAAAGTTGGATCAAGCGCAGATTCCTCGAGGCAATGATGCCTTACCACAAGGCCATGTCCTCAGTCATTCATCAAAGGCCAGACTTCCACTCCTTGTCCTCAAGTGAAGTGTTGGATGAGTTTGTGGCGATGAGCATATTGGACAAGACCGCCGACAATGCGGTGTTACACTCTCAAAGAGCAAAGAAGCCCAACCATGCCTTGAAGGCCAAGGTTAGTGTGGAAGAAGAGGATGATGAGGAAGAAGATGAGAGCAATCACGAAGATACCAAGTATGATTATCATGAACACATGGCTCTTGCTTCAAGGCAATTTTGGAGCAAGAAGAACTCAAGGCCAAGGTTCAACAATAATAACTCAAGTAGCTTCAAGGGCAAGCAACGTGTGAGAACATGTTACAATTGTGGCAATGTTAGCCATTTTGTTGCGGAGTGCCCTTATGAGAAGAGGGAAGACAATGGTGGCAAGCTCATCCCAAAAGACAAAGCCAAGTCTTTCCCCAACAAGAACAACTTCACCAAGAAGACTCCAACTAGAGGGTTGGTGGTTCAAGAAGAATACCATGAGGAGGATGATGATGATGATGAAGATAGTGAAGCCATGGCCATGGCCTCCGTTGCCATTGCCACAACTCCTCGGGTGTCCCTCTTCGACTCACCCAAGGAGAACATCACCGCCAAGTGCCTCATGGCTAAAGCCACCAACAAGGTAACCCCCAACATCAAAACCACCATCATCACTAATCCCTCCTTGGTGGATTGCATTGATGAAAGTGAGGGGTCTAATGAGGAAGTGAATGAATTTGAGTCTTTTATGAGTAAGCTCAAGGGAAAATCCAATAAGTACTTTATTGCTCTCTTGGAACAACTTGGTGAAGCCAGTGACATGATCGAGGCTCATGAAGAAACCATCTCTAAGATGGAAGGTCATAGTCGTGACTATGCCGATGAGATATTGGATCTCTCTAATGCTCTTGAGGAAGAGCATGTGCATCGTTTGGCTCTTGAGGAGTCACACAACGATGACCATGCTAAATTGAAGAAAGACCTTGATCATGCTCTTGTTGTATCTCGTGTGCTAAATTCCGAGAAGGCTAAACTTGGGGTTGACCATGCTAAACTCAAGGACGAGTTTGATATACTCGACAAGGCCCACAAGGTCTTGAAGGGTGCTCATACTAGCCTCAAGGAGTCTCATGATCAACTCCAAGTGAAGCTAACCAAGGAAAAAGCCACCTTTCCTCATATGGTATTAATTGATAATGCAAATGCTACTAACCCATGTTGTGAGCATGTGCACCTTGTGGAGGAGAATGCCAAGTTGAAGGAGCAACTTGAGAAAGGCCTTGTAAGATGCATACAAGGTGAGAAGAACCTCAATGACCTTTTGAGCAATCAAAAGGAAGTTGTGGCCAAGGAGGGAGTTGGGTTCGCACCCAAGTCCAAGAAAAATAAGAAGAAGAACAAGACCAAACGACCTCCCCCTCTCAAGAAAACTTTTGTGAAGGAGGGAGAGGGTGCTCCTAAGGAGAAGAAGAACAATGTGAAGGGTGGTGATATCAAAAAGGGAAATGCCACTCCTTCCAACAAAGCCGGCGACTTTAACCCATCTTATGTGTTGTGTCATGCTAGTGATGGGCATGTTTATGCTAAATTTGTTGGTTCTCATTATGAGTACATTGAATGGTCTATTTGGGTTCCTAAGACCCTTGTTACTAACATCAAAGGACCCATTACAAAATGGGTACCTAAAACCAAGCATTTATCTCTTGTATGTTTTTTCTTCAGGTGGGGGATCATGGTTGCTCGATAGTGGAGCCACAAATCATATGACCGGAAGCAAGGACTTGGTGGTGGACGTGGACAAGATCCCTTCTATGCCCATCAACATCGAGTGGGGTGATGCCTCGTCTTTCTAAGGTATTGGGTCTTGGCAAGGTTGTCATTTCTCATGATCTAATGATCGAGAAAGTCATGCTTGTTGAGTCCCTTGCTTACAATCTACTTTCCGTTCGTCAACTTGCACTCATGGGTTTTGCCACTTTCTTTGATATTGATACCATGACCCTCTTGTGTAGCAAGACTCTTAAAGTAGTCTTTGTTGGGCATGTCGAGAATGGTCTCTATGTGATTAACTTTTCGGAGCGACCCACTAAGACCGCGACATGCCTAATGGCTAAAGTTGATGTGGGATGGCTTTGGCATCGCCGTTTAGCCCACGTCAATATGAGATCTTTGCAAAGTCTTCTCAAGGGGGACCATGTCCATGGACTAAAAAATGTTAGTTTTGCCAAAGATCATGCTTGAAGTGCTTGTATCGAAGAAAAGCTACATGAGAAGGCTCACCCTCCCACGACTATCATCTACTCGACGAGACCCTTGGAGCTCCTTCACATGGATCTCTTTGGGCCTCCATCCTTTGATAGTCTTGGAGGTAGAAAGTATTGCTTGGTGATTGTGGATGATTATTCAAGATACACTTGGGTATATTTCTTCAAGAGGAAGAGTGAGACTCAACAAACCGTCATCAACTTTGCAAATGAAGCTCAACGTCAACATGATGCAAAGATCTTGACAATAAGGAGTGACAACGGCACCGAGTTCAAGAACTACACCTTGGATGAGTTTCTTAGTGATGACGGGATCAAGCATCAATATTCTGCACCTTATACCCCTCAACAAAATGGTGTTACGGAGAGGAAGAACCGGACGTTGATGGATGCGGCAAGGACCATGATGGCGAAGTTCAAGTCTCCATACAACTTTTGGGCTGAAGCCATCAACACCGCGTGTCATGCATCAAAGGCTTGAACAAGACTCCATATGAGATACTCACCGGTAACAAGCCCAACCTCAAGTATTTGGGTGTTCGGGTGTAAGTGTTTCATTCTCAAGAAAGGTGTTCGTTTGTCTAAATTTGAGGCTAGAGCTTATGAGGGCATATTTGTTGGTTATGCTACAAACTCTCATGCTTACCGTGTCCTCAATAAGTCCATGGGACTTATTGAGGAGACATGTAACATTGAGTATGATGAGAATAACAGCTCCCAAGTGGAGCAAAGTGGTACTTGTGATGTAGGTGATGAAATTCATCCCCAAGCCACAAGAAGAATGGGTGTTGGTCATATCCTACCCATTGAGGAACCCCTTGTGGCCGAAGGAGAAGGACAATGCTCCACTCAAGTGGAGCCACCACCAACCCAAGACCCACACACTTCCGAAGAACAAAGTGAAGGCCCTCAACCTCGTGAAGAAGTTCAAGGGCAAGATCAACCTGAAGACGGTGGTGAACCACCAAATGATGCCCAAGGTCAAGTTCTCCCCCATCGAGCAAGGTCAAGATCAAGAGCAAGCTCAAGATCAAGAACAAGCTCAAGACGGCGCTCAAGATGATCAAGTTACCCCTCCTCTTTTCACATCCAGGGAGGAATTAGAGCGTCGTGCCGTGAAGATTGCTTCCAAGCTCACTACCAAAGGTCATCTCATGGAGAATGTGGTTGGAAGCCTAAGAAAAGGGGTAAGCACTCGTAGAAAATTAGCAAACTATTGTGAACATCACGCGTTTGTCTCTTGTGTTGAACCCCAAAAGGTCTATGAGGCGCTCGAAGATCTAGATTGGCTCAATGCCATGCATGAAGAACTCAACAACTTCGAGTACAACAAGGTGTGGAGATTGGTGCAAAGGCCATCGGGGAACCACAATGTCATTGGAACCAAGTGGATATTCAAGAACAAGCAAGATGCTCATGGGACCATCATTCGCAACAAGGCAAGGTTGGTAGCACAAGGCTACTCCCAAGTCGAGGGTATCGACTACGGTGAAACCTTTGCTCCCGTTGCTCACCTTGAATCCATTCGTTTGTTGATTGCTTATGCTTCTCATCATAATTTCAAGTTGTAACAAATGGATGTGAAGAGTGCTTTTCTTAATTGTTTTATTAATGAGTTGGTATATGTCTAGCAACCCCCCGGGTTCAAGGATCCCTACTTCCCTGATCATGTGTATCAACTCGATAAGGCACTCTATGGCCTCAAGCAAGACCCACGTGCGTGGTATGACCACCTTACCGAGTTGTTGCAAGATCGTGGATTTGAAGTCGGGCAAATTGATCCCACTCTTTTTACTAAGAAGGTCAAAGGGGAGTTGTTTGTGTGCGAACTATATGTTGATGATATTATCTTTGGTTCCCCTAACAAAGCTTTCAATGAGGAATTTTCTGCTCTAATGACCTCTAAGTTCAAGATGTCTTCGACGGGAGAGTTAAAGTTCTTCCTCGGTTTCGATATCAAGAAAAGAAGAGAAGGTACCTTCATCAACCAAGACAAATACACTCAAGACATGCTAAAAAGATTCAAGCTAAGTGATGTTGAGCTGGCTTACACTCCAATGCCCACCAAGTGCCAACTTGACATTGGTCCCAATGGTAAAGCGGTGGATCAAAAGGTATATCGCTCCATGATTGGCTCTTTGCTTTACCTTTGTGCATCTAGACCGGATATCATGTCGAGTGTGGGAATTTGTGCACGATTTCAAGCCGCACCTAAGGAAAGTCACTTTGTGGCGGTCAAGCGAATCTTTCGATATTTGGCTCATACCCCAAACTTTGTCTTATGATACCCAAGAGGAGCCAGCTTTGATCTTTGGGGCTATACAGATTCAGATTGGGCGGGAGACAAAGTGGATAGGAAGTCCACCTCAGGAGGGTGCCAATTATTTGGTTGCTCTTTAGTGAGTTGGTCTTCCAAGAAGCAAAGTTGTGTATCTCTCTCATCCACCGAAGCAGAGTATGTGGCTACCGGTAGTTGTTGTGCTCAACTTCTATGGATGAGGCAAACTTTGAAGGATTACGATGTCATTTGTGATGAAGTGCCTCTTTGGTGTGACAATGAAAGTGCCATCAAGATCTCTCTCAACCCAGTGCAACACTTCAAGACGAAGCATATTGAGATTCAGTATCATTTCATCCGGGATCACATTAGGCGAGGGGAGATCAAGCTCAAGTATGTCGACACCCATGATAACCTTGCAGATATTTTCACGAAGCCCTTGGATGATGCAAGATTTCGCGAGTTAAGGCATGAGCTAAATATAATTGATTCGAGCAATGTGGCTTGAACCCTTGCACACCCCACCACACTCTTCATGATGTCTCATTTAGGTGTAGGCATGGACATAGGGGGAGTGTTGTTCTCTCAATGTACTCTCCCTCCCCCCATTATGCATAAATTGATCGAGTCTTTCACATTCACCATTTGTTATGGTACTTGTGCTTCAAAGATGAGTTTTGGTCATGGGCCCAAGGGTAATTCTTTGCGGTGCCATACCCTTTTAATTCAAACATAGCTGGCTCCGACCACCGCCCTTGAGCTTAGGTATTTTTCCTTGTTGTGTGTTTCTTTTGCCTAGCTCTTTTCGCTCTAAAGAGTGGTTTTTCTTGTTTTGCTTCTTGCACTCTTGAGAGTCTTCTTCATCTTATTACAGTGTCTTCTTTCCCGCCTAAGCCTCCTCATCCCAAGCCATCTTTTCCAAATGTACACAAGTTTGATCTCCACCGTGCTTGGGCTGTTGCAACCTGGCGGTACAACCGATGGTCAGACCGGTTCTACCGGTCTTCCCCTCTGTTGTACTTCTGGTCATGCATGAGCGGTTCTACCGCTCCTGCCTATACCAGTACCTCTGACCGGTACTACCGGTGCTTAGAAGCGGTACTACCGCTGCTTCTAGAGCGGAAGTACCTCTCTCAACCACCAGGTAGCTACAGGACCGGTAGTACCGCTCCCAGAAGCGGTACTACCGGTTGACATCTGGGGCGTATATAAGGGAAGAGGGCAGAAGGGATCTTTCTTTTCCCCTTCGTTCTCGTTCCTCCTCTTATCCCTCACTGCCGGTTGCTTCGTCCCTCGCCCCGGAGCACCCTCAGGCTCTCCGGATCGGCCGGCCCTTCATCGGATCCGCTCCGTGGAGGCTGCCTCCTCTTCGATCTCTTCCATGGATGCTGGTAATGCCCTGTTCTTCTCCTTCTTAGGGTTCCTCCTTTTGAATCCAAATCTAGGGCATTGCTTGTATTCCCCGTTTTTGGCCAAATGGTTGGTGGGAGAGATCCGTATGGCCTCCTTCTGCTTCCTGTGCGTTTGTAGAAATAGGAATATGGCATATAGATTCGAGAACGGGTCGTTCCCGTTCTTCCACTCGGCGGCTTCGCTCCCAGCGGTACTACCGCTCCTTGCAAGTCCTTGTGAGAGGTACTACCGGTGGTCCAGCCGGAACAACTGGTTTCTCTGAACCTATGTACCATGTTTCTCTTCTACCTACTTACATGAAACATATTCCTCTACTCTTGCGTACATTCCTCTCATCTTTGCTAGTGTTTCTGTGTGCTCTCTGTGTCCGTCTGCAGGTGGTTCTAGTTCCCATGCTGCTCGGAAGCCTCAAAACACCAAGAAGAGGGCCCGTAGGGGCAAACCGTCCGATGACAACGAGGACTCTCATGAGGTGGTGATTCCTACCAAGGCCACTCATCGGGAGAAGTCTACTGCTGCCAAGCTACGAGCTGCGGTGCCCGTGCACAAATGGAAGATGCCAGACTGGCAATGGCTTCGTTTCCAGAATCCCTACACTGTTGCACCGAATTCCCGTTGGAACAACCCTCAGTTCCGGAATGAGTTACAGATGAGGATTACGTCAGAAGTGTTCGAGCATCACAAGAACAAGTTCACTCAGATGTGTTCCATTAACATCGATCATTGGAGGGACCACCCCGATTACTTTGGAGAAGCTCTGGTGATCTGTGAAGAGTTTGATTTGATCAAGCTCATGACCGTGAACTGTGATTCCAATGTGCAGCTCGTCCATCAGCTCTATGCTATAGTCCACTTCGTCTCTGATGTGGAACTCCATCTCTCTTTCATTTGCCGTGATGAGTTCTTTCATGTCCCATGGAGCGCTTTCTACAATGCTCTTGGTTATGAGGATACCGGGATTGAGGGTCAAGGTGGCATCCGTCCTCACGACCATGCTCACCCCATGGACAAGATAAAGCTTGCCCCTCTATACATCCCTGGACATGATATTGTGGGCAAGTCCAATAATGTTTTGCTGGTCTATGACATTCTGCATCATGTGTTCCGTTGTGTGCTGCTTCCCAAGGTTGGAAATCAAGATGATATCTATGGCTATCTGGTGGATTTTCTTGTGGCCATGAAGACCAAGAGGGGATCCGGTGCCATGTTTGATGTCTCCAAGTGGCTATGGGGGGAGATGTACAATATGGTGTTGTACCGCAAGGTACCAATATATGCTCCTTTTGTGATGCAGTTTCTGAGCACAGTTTGGGCAATCCATAGGCCAGGCGAGCCTCTCACCACCCCTGATAACCTCATGGAGCATGAGGTTAAGGTTCTGAGGCAGAAGAAGCATAAGACTCCGTGTTTTTCTTCGGGCAATCAGGAGGATGTGTATGCTACCTCGCATGACGATGACTTTGAGTTATAGGCTGGGTCCCAGCCATCTTGGGTTGACAAGCTGACTTCCAAGATCAAGAAGACCTTCTGCTTACAGACTCGCATTCAGAAGAAGCTCTACAAGGCCCATGTTGTTGAGAAGAAGGTGCATCGCAGGCAGATTCGGTTGATGAAGCATCTCAATGTGCCAAGTGTGTAGAGTGGCTCTGAGAAGTCTATCACTCCTGAGGACTCATGGTGCATGGAAAATTGTCAGTGGTCTGATGAAGCACCTGCCTCTTCCTCTGTCCGTGTTCTTGAGGCAGCTACTACAAGGTCTGAGGAGTCTGAGGAATCTGATGAGGCTCAGGATCCTGACGATGATATTGATGATGCGTCTAACAGTTCTGCGGCTACTGGCGAGGAGGTCTACTGAGTCCCGTGACACTAGCTTCGCTCTTTTCCTTTTTGGTGTTTCGATGCCAAAGAGGGAGAGAGCTACATTAGTCCACGGGAGTTGCATGGGTGGTTATTTACAGTTGGTCCTTCTAGTTTATTTGCTTGCTCCTTCCAATGCCCTTTGTTTTTAGTACTCTATGGACTTATTCTATGTTGTGATCTCATGCATGGTGTAAGACATGCGTCGTTCTACTTATCTACGCACCTTTCCTTCAGTAGAGTTTATTATATGTTGTTGGTAACCTTCCCTTGTCTCTACTGCTTTATGTTTATTGCGGTTGTTGTGCTGTCTCCGGTTGGTCTATAAAATCCAGGGGGAGCACTCCCTACTGTGTGCACTTTGCATTCCAAAAGCAAACTCTAAATAGTGCTCACACCCAGGGGGAGCCCCTCCTTTATTCTATAGAACTCCCGGACTAATCGTGTGGTTGTCATCTTCCACCAAAAAGGGGGAGATTGTAAGAGCATCCTTTGCCCTACGGTTTTGGTGATGTGACAACACACGTGGACTAATCGTGTGCCATAGTTTTCTCAGGTATACTTTGTGTGGCGCAAGACGGTTAGGGTTCCCTCTGTGCGAAAAAGATCAAAGGCAGAGTTTCTGACGCTTTCTTTCCTTTGGTCGTAGGATATCCATACTATTAAGAGGGAATCCACATCGGAAGGTATTGGGTGAATCCTTCACGTACACATTCTCTGCACCCACCATATACCCTCTATTCGAGGAGAGAGAGGTTCCCCATCCTTTGTTCTGTGCAGTCCTGCTCTCGACGGTTGTACCGGTTCTGTGAGCAGTTGTACTGCTGGGGTGACTCCCTTCTGTACCGGGTGCCGTTGTAGACCGGTGGTGGAACGGTAGTTCCGGTTTTCATTGATAAACCGGTACTACCGGTGTTCACGGCAGTAGTACCGCCTCAGACCCCACAACCCAGGAACTGCTGGCCCAGCGGTTGTTCCGGTCCAACCTCCGCTCCAACTACCGGCCTAAGGGGTTTACTTTCTGTATATGGCCCGATAGTTGAGCGGTGGTTGTGTGGTAGTTCCAGTTTGTTCCAATAAACCGGTACTACCGGGTGTGCCACCGGAAGTTCCGCTCCTATGCGTTTCTGCACATAACTGTTAGACCTTGGGGGCCTATTTAAGGAGGTGCTTCTCCTTCCTCCCACCTACCTCTGGCCTCTCTCTCTCCTCCATTACTGCCATTAAAGCTCTCTTGCCCGATCTCTCTCTCTAGCCACTCAAACTTGTTGATTTGCTAGGGATTGAAGGAGGAGACCTAGATCTACACTTCCACCAAAGGATATTTGATTCCCTCATACTTTCTTGTCTGGATTTTGTTACTCTTGGGTGCTTGGGAACCCTAGACGGAAGAGGTCACTTCCGAGCCACATTCCATTGTGGTGAAGCTCCGGGGTTTCATTGGGCGCCTCCAATTAAGTTGTGGAGAGAGCCTCAACCTTGTTTGTAAAGGTCCGGTTGTCGCCTTCAAGGGCACCAAAAGTGGAATCATGCATCTCGCATTGTGTGAGGGCATGAGGAGAATACGGTGGCCCTAGTGGCTTCTTGGGGAGCATTGTGCCTCCAAACCGCTCCAACGGAGACGTACTTCCCTTTAAAAGGAAGGAACTTCGATAACACATCCTCGTCTTCACCGGCTCCACTCTTGGTTATCTCGTGCCTTTACTTGTGCAAGCTTATTTGTGTTATATCCCTTGCTTGCTTGTGTGCTTGTTGTTGTTGCATCATATAGGTTGCTCACCTAGTTGCACATCTAGACAACCTACTTTGATGCAAATTTTAATTTGGTAAAGAAAAGCTTAAAATTGTTAGTTGCCTATTCACCCCCCCCCTCTAGTCAACTATATCAATCATTTTAATTGCATTGCTAACGAAGGAGTTGGACTAGAAGACTTTGAAGACCCAGAAGAGTTTGCTGAGCCAGGAAAGCAGCCCTTTGACCATACCGTAAAACTTTTTTTATGCATGCCATATAGCACTTGTTGGTGTTGCACCAGAATCATGATGATAGGGTACCACTTTGGTGGGTTACTCCGTTACTTTTCTCATTGATACTTACATGATGCATGACCCTATCTTGCTATGAGGGTTATGCGAGTGGGAGTAGCTAGGATGCTAAGTAGAGCTACGCAAAAGGGGATGGGTATATGCATGGTGATGGAAGCAAGATTGTTTTCAAAAACTTTTCAAAAACCCCATCGGGTGCCACTTATGCCCTAGGGAGATAATGAGTTGGGTGAGCACTTGATGACGAAGTGGTGTA
Source organism: Triticum timopheevii (assembly GCA_963921465.1). NCBI lineage: Eukaryota > Viridiplantae > Streptophyta > Magnoliopsida > Poales > Poaceae > Triticum > Triticum timopheevii. The sequence continues at coordinate 129,339,982 of OY997271.1, read as the reverse complement.
CTGAGGCAAGTGTGTGTGTTGTTTTCAAAACGGATTGGTTTAAGTTGCGACCGTTATTCCAACCTTACATGCACAACCACTCTACCCTTATATGGGAAAGGGCATTATTGATTACCTAGACCGATACTAGCATGATGCCCGCATTACTAGTGACGGGGGTGACACGAGGTCACTCTCGGGACGGGGTCGTGCTTGGATAGGCAGCCATGACTGTTTTCATAGGGCCCCGGACATACCGTTGGTACCCCGTGCCAGTGGTATGTGATGAATATGGGAGAGAGGATCCACAACTTTAAGATGTGAAATGTTGGGCATGGGGGTTACTACCAATTCAGTGGACTCTATGTTAGTCTAGGGAAAGATAGTGATCGACTGCTTACCCCGGGTACTTGAAGTACCGCAGGTCGTGGATGACACGGAAGTTCCTTGGATCTTGTGGGTAAAGTGTGCAACCTCTGCAGAGTGTAAAACTATTCGAATAGCCGTGTCCACGGTCAAGGACAGTTGGGTAACCGCTCTTGGGCTACGACCACTTGTTTACAAACCAGTGTGTGTGTTTGGATAAGTGGGAAGAACTACTTGGGTCAAGTCAAAGGACTTGACATGATTGAGTTGGGTTGAAGCCCACTCCCTTTATGTTGATATCTATAACCAGTCACTATGGTTACTCGAATTCATATGATGCATGATTTACCAGTTGTTGAACATGTCGTAGCACAACAAAATTAGCTTTCCGCAAAAATTCACCTATGTCATGCATTGTTGTATCTTGAGCCAAAACATGGGTTGCTTGCAAGTACATTCAAAGTACTCATTGGCTTGCCACTGGTTATTTAATTGTCCAGGCAAGGAAGAACAGGAGTTCGAAGAAGAGTTCTTTGGAAACGAACATGCGAACTAGGACGATTCTGATGTCTACTACACAACCTTCTTCATGTAGACGTTGTTGGGCCTCCAAGTGTAGAGGTTTATAGGACAGTAGCAAATTTCCCTCAAGTGGATGACCTAAGGTTTATCAAACCGTGGGAGGCATACGATGAAGATAGTCTCTCTCAAATAACCATGCAACCAAATAACAAAGAGTCTCTTGTGTCCCCAACACACCCAATACAATGGTAAATTGTATAGGTGCACTAGTTCAGCAAAGAGATGGTGATACAAGTGCAATATGGATGGTAGATAAAGGTTTTTGTAATCTGAAATTATAAAAACAGCAAGGTAACTAATGATAAAAGTGAGCACAAACGGTATTGCAATGCTAGGAAACAAGGCCTAGGGTTCATACTTTCACTAGTGCAAGTTCTCTCAACAATAATAACATAATTAGATCATATAACAATCCCTCAACATGCAACAAAGATTCACTCCAAAGTCATTAATAGCGGAGAACAAACGAAGAGATTATTGTAGGGTACGAAACCACCTCACAGTTATCCTTTCTGATCAATCTATTCAAGAGTCCGTAGTAAAATAACACGAAGCTATTCTTTCCGTTCAATCTATCCTAGAGTTCATACTAGAATAACACCTTAAGATACAAATCAACCAAAACCTTAATGTCACCTAGATACTCCAATGTCACCTCAAGTATCCGTGGGTATGATTATACGATATGCATCACACAATCTCAGATTCATCTATTCAACAAACACAAAGAACTTCAAAGAGTGCCCCAAAGTTTCTACTGGAGAGTCAAGACGAAAACGTGTGACAACCCCTATGCATAGATTCCCAAGGTCACAGAACCCGCAAGTTGATCACCAAAACATACATCAAGTGAATCAATAGAATACCCCATTGTCACCACGGGTATCCCATGCAAGACATACATCAAGTGTTCTCAAATCCTTAAAGACTCAATCCGATAAGATAACTTCAAAGGGAAAACTCAATCCATTACAAGAGAGTAGAGGGGGAGAAACATCATAAGATCCAACTATAATAGCAAAGCTCGCGATACATCAAGATCGTATCACCTCAAGAACACGAGAGAGAGAGAGAGAGAGATCAAACACATAGCTACTGGTACATACCCTCAGCACCGAGGGTGAACTACTCCATCCTCGTCACGGAGAGCGCCGGGATGATGAAGATGGCCACCAGCGAGGGATCCCCCCTCCGGCAGGGTGCCGAAACAGGGTCCCGATTAGGTTTTGGTGGCTACAGAGGCTTGCGGCGGCGGAACTCACGATCTATTATGCTCTTCGATGTTTATAGGGTATATGGACATATATAGGCGAAAGAAGTCGGTCAGGGGAGCCATGAGGGGCCCACGAGGGTGGGGGCGCGCCCAGGGGGTAGGGCACGCCTCCCTGCCTCGTGGCTTCCTCGTTGCTTCCCTTACGTGCACCCCAAGTCTGCTGGATTGCTTCCGTTCCAAAAATAACTCTCCCGAAGGTTTCATTCCGTTTGGACTCGTTTGATATTCCTTTTCTTCGAAACACTGAAATAGGCAAGAAAACGACAATTTGGGTTGGGCCTCCGGTTAATAGGTTAGTCCCAAAAATGATATAAAAGTGTAAAGTAAAGCCCATAAACATCCAAAACAGGTAATATAATAGCATGGAACAATCAAAAATTATAGATACGTTGGAGACGTATCAGTTTCCCAGTCAGAATGCCTGTAGAGTTAAGGCAGATGGCATGGGTTCTACCTATCAACGAAGATTTCAACTGCTTAAGTTTATTTGGTATTCAGCCCTTGTAGCTTTATCTATGTAAGACTTGACTGTAATGGTCATAATTTGTGTAAGACAGTACGTATTGATGTAAGACTCTTGTTATTCAGCTTCTATGTGTTCAGTTAGCATTGAGCGTGAGCCATGGACATAGCACTATATGTGGAATAGAATGGTGGTTGTGGAGAAGACAAAAGGGAGAAGATAGGTTCACATCAACTAGGCGTATCAACGGGCTATGGAGATGCCCGTTAATAGATATCAATGTGAGTGAGTAGGGATTGCCATGCAACGGATGCACTAGAGCTACAAGTGTACGAAAGCTCAAAACGAAACTAAGTGGGTGTGCATCCAACTTGCTTCCTCACGAAGAGCTAGGGCATTTTGAGGAATCCCATCATTGGAATATACAAGCCAAGTTCTGTAATGTAAAATTCCTACTAGTATATGAAAGTGACAACATAGGAGACTCTCTATCATGAAGATCATGGTGCTACTTTGAAGCACAAGTGTGGAAAGAGGATAGTAGCATTGTCCCTTCTCTCTTTTTCTCTCATTTTTTTGGGCCTTCCTCCTTTTTTGTGGCCTTTCTCTTTTTTAGGGCCTTTCTCTTTTTTATGGCCTTTCTCTTTTTTTTAAAGTCCGAAGTGTCATCCCGACTTGTGGGGGAATCATAGTCTCCATCATCCTTTCCTCACTTGGGACAATGCTCTAATAATGAAGATCATCACACTTTTATTTACTTACAACTCAAGAATTACAACTCAATACTTAGAACAAAATATGACTCTATGTGGATGCCACCAGCGGTGGATAATGAATCAAGAGTGACATGTATGAAATGATTATGAATGGATGCCACAAATACGATGTCAACTACATGATTTTGCAAAGCAATATGACAATGGTGGGGCGTGTCATAATAAACGGAACGGTGGAAAGTTGCATGGCAATATATATCGAAATGGCTGTGGAAATGCCATAATAGGTAGGTATGGTGGCTGTTTTGAGGAGGGTATATGGTGGGTGTATGGTACCGGTGAAAGTTGCACGGCACAAGAGAGGCTAGCAATGGTGGAAGAGTGAGAGTGCGTATAATTTATGGACTCAACATTAGTCATAAAGAACTCATATAATTATTGCAAAGATCTACAAGTCATTGAAACAAAGTACTACGCGCATGCTCCTAGGGGGATAGATTGGTAGGAAAAGACCATCGCTCGTCCCCGACCGCCACTCATAAGGAAGACAATCAATAAATAAATCATGCTCCAACTTCATCACAAAGCGGTTCACCATACGTGCATACTATGGGAATCACAAACTCCAACACAAGTATTCCTCAAATTCATAATTACTCCACTAGCATGACTCTAATATCACCATCCTCATATCTCAAAACAATTATCAAGCATCAAATTGACCATAGCATCCAATTCACTTTCTATGATAGTTTTTATTATACCAAACTTGGATGCCCATCATTCTAGGACCAATTTTATAACCATAGCAAATACCATGCTGTTCTAAAAGGCTCTCAAAATAATATAAGTGAAGCATGAGAGCTCATGACAAACTACTCCGAATGATATAACTGAAGATCAATGAGTAGTCGAATAATTATGCAACTATGTGAAGACTCTCTAATATTTAAGAATTTCATATCTTCGTATTTTATTCAAACAGCAAGAAAAACAAAACAAAAGAAAATGACTCCCCAAGCAAAACACATATCATGTGGTGAATAAAAATATAGCTCCAAGTAAAGTTACCGATGAACGAAGACGAAAGAGGGGATGCCATCCGGGGCATCCCCAAGCTTAGGCTCTTGGTTGTCCTTTAATATTACCTTGGGGTGCCTTGGGCATCCCCAAGCTTAGGCTCTTGCCACTCCTTATTCCATAGTCCATCGAATCTTTACACAAAACTTGAAAACTTCACAACACAAAACTCAACAGAAAACTCGTAAGCTCCGTTAGTATAAGAAAATAAATCACCACTTAGGTACTGTTATGAACTCATTCTAAATTCATATTGGTGTAATATATATTGTATTCCAACTTATGTATGGTTCATACCCTCCGATACTACTCATAGATTCATCAAAATAAGCAAACAACACATAGAAAACAGAATCTGTCAAAAACAAAACAGTCTGTAGTAAACTGTATCAAACATATACTTCTGGAACTCCAAAAATCCTACCAAATTAGGAAAACCTGAGCAATTTGTGTACCAATCCAGAGAAAAAGAATCAGATCAAAATCACGTTTCTGTGAATTATCAAAACTAATTTACTGGGTGCAAAAGTTTCTGATTTTCAGCAGGATCAACACAACTATCACCGTAAGCTATCATAAAGGTCTTACTTGGCACTTTATTGAAACAAAAGCTATAAAACATGATTAATACAGTAGCACAATCATGTGGATAGACAAAAACAGTAAAGGTAAATATTGGGTTGTCCCCCAACAAGCGCTTTTCTTTAATGCCTTTCTAGCTAGGCATGATGATGACAATGATGCTCACATAAAAGATAAGAATTGAAACATAACGGGAGCATCATGAAGCATATGACTAGCACATTTAAGCCTAACCCACTTCCTATGCATAGGGATTTTGTGAGCAAACAACTTGTGGGAACAATAATCAACTAGCATAGGAAGGCAAAACAAGCATAACTTTAAAACTTTAAGCACATAGAGAGGAAACTTGATATCATTGCAACTCCTACAAGCATATGTTCCTCCCTCATAATAATTGTCAGTAGCATCATGAATGAATTCAACAATATAACCAGCACATAAAGCATTCTTTTCATGATCTACATGCATAGAAATTTTACTACTCTCCACATAAGCAAGTTTATTCTTTACGGCATACGTATCATCACAATAATCATCATAAATAGGAGGCATGCTTTCATCATAATAAATTTGCTCATCAAAACTTGGGGGACAAAAAATATCATGTTCATTAAACATAGCTTCCCCAAGCTTGTGGCTTTGCATATCATTAGCATCATGGATATTTAAAGAATTCATACTAACAACATTGCAATCATGCTCATCATACAAAGATCTAGTACCAAACATTTTAATGCATTCTTCTTCTAGAAATTGAGCACAATTTTCCTTTCCATCATTTTCACGAAAGATATTAAAAAGATGAAGTGTATGCGGCAAACTCAATTCCATTTTTTTGTAGTTTTCTTTTATAAAATAAACTAGTGATAAAAAAAGAAACTAAAAGATTCGATTCCAAGATCTAAAGATATACCTTAAAGCACTCACCTCCCCGGCAACGGCGCCAGAAAAGAGCTTGATGTCTACTACACAACCTTCTTCTTCTAGAAGTTGTTGGGCCTCCAAGTGCAGAGGTTTGTAGGACAGTAGCAAATTTCCCTCAAGTGGATGACCTAAGGTTTATGAATCCGTGGGAGGCGTAGGATGAAGATGGTCTCTCTCAAATAACCCTGCAACCAAATAACAAAGAGTCTCTTGTGTCCCCAACACACCCAATACAATGGTAAATTGTATAGGTGCACTAGTTCAGTAAAGAGATGGTGATACAAGTGCAATATGGATGGTAGATAAAGGTTTTTGTAATCTGAAATTATAAAAACAGCAAGGTAACTAATGATAAAAGTGAGCACAAACGGTATTGCAATGCTAGGAAACAAGGCCTAGGGTTCATACTTTCACAAGTGCAAGTTCTCTCAACAATAATAACATAATTAGATCATATAACAATCCCTCAACATGCAACAAAGAGTCACTCCAAAGTCACTAATAGTAGAGAACAAACGAAGAGATTATTTTAGGGTACGAAACCACCTCAAAGTTATCCTTTCTGATCGATATATTCAAGAGTCTGTAGTAAAATAACACGAAGCTATTCTTTCCGTTCAATCTATCCTAGAGTTCGTACTAGAATAACACCTTAAGATGCAAATTAACCAAAACCCTAATGTCACCTAGATACTCCAATGTCACCTCAATTATCCATGGGTATGATTATACGACATGCATCACACAATATCAGATTCATCTATTCAACACACAAAAAGAACTTCAAAGAGTGCCCCAAAGTTTCTACCGGAGAGTCAAGACGAAAACGTGTGCCAACCCCTATGCATAGATTCCCAAGGTCACAGAACCCGCAAGTTAATCACCAAAACATACATCAAGTGAATCAATAGAATACCCCATTGTCACCACGGATATCCCACGCAAGACATGCATCAAGTGTTCTCAAATCCTTAAAGACGCAATCCGATAAGATAACTTCAAAGGGAAAACTCAATCCATTACAAGAGAGTAGAGGGGGATAAACATCATAAGATCCAACTATATAGCAAATCTCGCGATACATCAAGATCGTATCACCTCAATAACACGAGAGAGAGAGAGAGAGAGAGAGAGATCAAACACATAGCTACTGGTACATACCCTCAACCCCGAGGGTGAACTACTCCCTCCTCGTCATGGAGAGCGCCAGGATGATGAAGATGGCCACCGGTGAGGGACCCCCCTCCAACAGGGTGCCGGAACAGGGTCCTGATTAGGTTTTGGTGGCTACAGAGGCTTGCGGCGGCGGAACTCCCAATCTATTGTGCTCTTCGATGTTTTTAGGGTATATGGACATATATAGGAGAAAGAACTCGGTCAGGGGAGCCACAAGGGGCCCACGAGGGTGGGGGCACGCCCAGGGGGGTAGGGTGCACCTCCCTGCCTCATGGCTTCCTTGTTGCTTCCTTTACATGCACTCCGAGTCTCCTGGATTGCTTCCATTCCAAAAATAACTCTCCCGAAGGTTTCATTCCGTTTGGACTCGTTTGATATTCCTTTTCTTCTAAACACTGAAATAGGCAAGAAAACAGCAATTTGGGCTGGGCCTTCGGTTAATAGGTTAGTCCCAAAAATGATATAAAAGTGTAAAGTAAAGCCCATAAACATCCAAAACAGGTAATATAATAGCATGGAACAATCAAAAATTATAGATATGTTGGAGACATATCAGTTTCCCAGTCAGAATGCCTGTAGGGTTAAGGCAGATGGCATGGGTGTCGATGTCAAAACCAGCGGATCTCCAGTAGGGGGTCCCGATCTGTGCGTCTAAGGCTGATGGTAACAAGAGGTAAGGGACACGATGTTTTACCCAGGTTTGGGCCCTCTCGATGGATGTAAAACCCTACTTCCTGCTTGATTGATATTGATGATATGGGTATTACAAGAGTTGATCTACCACGAGATCGTAGAGGCTAAACCCTAGAAGCTAGCCTATGATGATTATGATTGTGATCGTCCCTCTAAAGACTAAACCCTCTGGTTTATATAGACACCGGAGGGGGCTAGGGTTTACATGGAGTCGGTTACAAAGAAGGAAATATAATATCCAGATCGCCAAGCTTGTCTTCGACGCAAAGGAGAGTCCCATCTGGACATGGGACGAAGTCTTGAGTCTTGTATCTTCACGCTCCAATAGTCCGACCAAAGTATATAGTCCGGCTGTCCGGATACCCCGTAATCCAGGACTCCCTCAATGGGTTCTACCTATTGACGAAGATTTCCACTGCTTAAGTTTATTTTGTATTCAGCCCTTGTGGCTTTATCTATGTAAGACTTGACCATAATGGTCATAATTTGTGTAAGACGGTATATATGGATGTAAGACTCTTGTTATTCAGCTTCTGTGTGTTCAGTGAGCATTGATCTTTGGGATCACTGTACACGTGCATTCGGTGATCACGACTTATGAGTCGGGGTCTCCACAGAGCTGGTATTAGAGCCATCCTGACTGTAGGAAGCCTTAGTTAGCATGGGCGATAGAACCTGTTTTGCAAAATCCTCTCTACTCCTCTTCTTTTCTAAGCTTACCAAACCCAAGATATATTTCCATATTGACCTCTCCAATTCAACCTTTGTAGATGGTTGTCGTACCTGAAGACTTACTGACCACCGGATTTCCCGTGCTTCTCGAGGATAGCCTCAAGAAGTGCCAATTTCACCGAGCCCCCATTTTCACCAACCATGAGCATTGGATCAATGAAACCAAGAAGGAGTATCATGTGGAAGTGATCTTTGATACGTCTCCAACGTATCTATAATTTTTTATTGTTCCATGCTATTATATTACCCGTTTTGGATGTTTATGGGCTTTACTTTACACTTTTATATCATTTTTTGGGACTAACCTACTAAGCGGAGGCCCAGCCCATATTGTTGTTTTTTTTTCCTATTTCAGTGTTTCGAAGAAAAGGAATATCAAACGGAGTCCAAAGGGAATGAAACCTCCGGGAGAGTTATTTTTGGAATAGAAGCGATCCAGGAGACTTGGAGTTGAAGTCAAGGACGCTTCGAGGTGGCCACGAGGGTGGGGAGCGCCCCCCTACTGGGCGCACCCTCCAGTCTCTTGGGCCCCTCGAGGCTCCCCCGACCAACTTCTTTCGCCTATATATTCCCATATACCCTAAAAACATCGAAGCTAACAATAGATCGGGAGTTCCGCCGCCGCAAGCCTCTGTAGCCACCAAAAACCTCTCGGGAGCCCATTTTGGCACCCTGCCGGAGGGGGGGATCCCTCACCGGTGGCCATCTTCATCATCCCGGTGCTCTCCATGACGAGGAGGGAGTAGTTCACCCCCGGGGCTGAGGGTATGTGTCACGCCCAATATGCGACCCTATCCAAGAGGTACTCGAAGGTCCCACCAAGGATAGACCCGCATATTGAAACGCTTTTGCAAGGTGGATATCATTACATCAACATTACATAATAGATAGGGATACATACATAAGGCATACAATGCCACACGAATACAACATCATCTTACATAAGAGCATCATCCAACTACGGATGAAACACAAACAGAAACTCAAACGACATCCACCCTGCTAGCCCAGGCTGCCGACCTGGAACCTATCCCCTGAACGAAGAAGAAGCAGAAGAAGAACTCCAAACAGGCAAACATCGCTCTCGCGTCATGATCATCGCATAACCTATACCTGCAACTGTTGTTGTAGTAATCTGTGAGCCACGAGGACTCAGCAATCCCATTACCATGGGTATCAAGACTAGCAAAGCTTAATGGGAAAGGAAGGGGTAAAGTGGTGAGATTGCAGCAGCGACTAAGCATATATGGTGGCTAACATACGCAAATAAGAGCGAGAAGAGAGCAAGCGGAATGGTCGTGAAGCTAGCAATGATCAAGAGGTGATCCTGAACTCCTACTTACATCAAACATAACCCAAAGACCGTGTTCACTTCCCGGACTCTTCCAAAAAGAGACCATGACGGCTACACAAGCGGTTGATGCGTTTTAATTTGGATCTGGTGTCAAGTTATCTACAACCGTACATTAACAAATTCCCATCTGCCACATAACCGCGGGCACGGCTTTCAAAAGTTTATACCCTGCAGGGGTGTCCCAACTTAGCCCATGATAAGCTCTCGCGATCAACGAAGGATATACCTTCTCCCAGGAAGACCCGATCAGTCTCGGAATCCCGGTTTACAAGACATTTCGACAATGGTAAAACAAGACCAGCAAAGCCACCCGATGCGCCGACAATCCCGATAGGAGCTGCACATATCTCATTCTCAGGGCAACACCGGATGAGACATCCTACGAGTAAAACCAGACCTCGAGTTTCCCCGAGGGGGCCCCGCAGTCTACTCGGTTCGGACCAGCACTTAGACAAGCACTGGCCCGGGGGGGCTAAAATAAAGATGACCCTTGGGTTAATTACTCCCAAGGGAAAAGTAGGTGGTGGTGAGGCAAATGGTAAAACCAAGGTTGGGCCTTGCTGGAGGAGTTTTATTCAAAGTGAACTGTCAAGGGGGTCCCATAAATCACTCGACCGCGTAAGGAACGCAAAATCCGGGAACATAACACCGGTATGACGGAAACTAGGGCGGCAAGAGTGGAACAAAACACCAGGCATAAGGCCGAGCCTTCCACCCTTTACCAAGTATATAGATGCATTAATTAAATAAGAGATATTGTGATATCCCAACAAAATCCTGTCCACCATGGAGCAATCTTCAACTTCACCTGCAACTAGCAACGCTATAAGAGGGGCTGAGCAAAGTGGTAACATAGCCAAACAACAGTTTGCTAGGAAGGGTGTCAAAGGTTAGAGGTTCATGGCAATTTGGGAGGCTTGAAGAACAAATGATAGGTAGCGTAGCAAAGCGATAGAATGAAGCAACTAGCATAGCAATGATAGTAGTGAGATCCAGGGTGGCGGTAATCTTGCCTGAAATCCCGCAAGGAAGAAGAATGAGTCCATGAAGAAGATGAAGCCACGAAGACGAACCAAGCGTAGACGAACGAATCCTCACGATCGCAACAAAAATGGGAACTATCGAGAAGAAGCACACATGGTAAACACACCACACATAGACAAGACATGATGCACAACAAGCATGATGCATGACAAAGCTACATGAAGCTACTCATGGCAAGAGATGATGCACATAAGAGCAACACATCAAGGCAAGTTTAAATGAGGCCGGAAACAACATATAACAATTCCGGTAAGTCCTCATATGCAAGTTTCAAAGTTGGTCCAGATCTGAATAAACCTTATGTTCAAGTTGTTAAATGGCAAGCTAAGATGCACCAAGATGATCTACATGAGATTCTAGTCAAGTTACATATAAAGTTCATTAGATTTGGAGTTACGGCGTAGAAGATATGAGCAAAACAAGTTAAGCATGGCATTGGTGCAAAATGCATGCAAACATCAAGCAAACACTCCCAAACATGAATGCAACATGATAATATGAAACTACATGCAAAATCAAGCAAGTTTCATATAGAGCACACTTAAAACGGAGCAACGGTTCAACACATACACTCTATACAAGTTTAAAGGCCAAGCTGTCCAAAATAGCAACTAGGCACATTGCAAGCATCAAAACAATATGCTACAGCATCTCAATGTAAGAACAAAAGGCATGGGCATGAAGTATAGGTAAAGCATGACAAAACATGAACACTGAGCTATCTCCAGAAATCACTAGATCATGCTCAAAATGACATGGCAAGATTGCAAATAATAACAGTTTCAGGCTTAGCAGAAATAACACCAGGTTGCAATGTTTAGAGCTATCAAACAACATGTTACAGGAAATTATCATGGCAAACAAAGGCATGGAATGAATCTACTAGATGCATAGAACAAAAGTCCTTTACTGACCATGAGCCAAAAAGGATCAGAGGATATGATGGCACCCATGTAAACATGGCAAGTTATATGACAGATTCATACATGGTAGGAATAACAATAAGTAGGCATGTTGGTGAGCTTGTACCACTCACTACAGAGCAATACATGGCATGGCAAGGCAACCAACAGTAAGGAGACATGTTTATGAAGCTAAGTATGGCAAGAACAAGTTCATAGAGTGCATGGATCACTAACAACAATCATGGCAACATTGGACTTAATGTTAACAGTCTGACAGCAACATTATTTAGCAAGTTTGGAGCAAGATTACAATAAGCTACAGCAGGCTATAAATGCAACCAGGACATGGATGGTGAGGGAGTCTTGGACTAGGGGGTGTCCGGACAGCCGGACTATCATCGTCCGCCGGACTCCAAGACTACGAAGATACAAGATTGAAGACTCCGTCCCGTGTCCGGATGGGACTTTCCTTGGCGTGGAAGGCAAGCTTGGCGATACGGATATATAGATCTCCTACCATTGTAACCGACTCTGTGTAACCCTAGCCTCCTCCGATGTCTATATAAACCAGAGGGCTTTAGTCCGTAGGACACAACATACATTACAACAATCATACCATAGGCTAGCTTCTAGGGTTTAGCCTCCTTGATCTCGTGGTAGATCCACTCTTGTACTACCCATATCATCATATTAATCAAGCAGGACGTAGGGTTTTACCTCCATCGAGAGGGCCCCAACCTCGGTAAAACATCGTGTCCCTCGTCTCCTGTAACCATCCGCCTAGATGCACAGTTCGGGACCCCCTACCTGAGATCTGCCGGTTTTGACACTGACATTGGTGCTTTCATTGAGAGTTCCTCTGTGTCGTCACCGATAGGCTTGATGGCATCTTCAACCAACAACGCTGTCTGGGGTGAGACTTTTCTCCCCTGACAGATCTTCGTATTCGGCAGCTTCGCACTGCGGGCCAATTCGCCTGGCCATCTGGAGCAGATCGAAAACTACGCCCCTGGCCGTCAGGTCAGATTCGGAAGCCTAAACTTCACGGCCGATGTCCACGGAGACTTGATCTTCGACGGACCCGAGCCACAGCCAAGCGCGCCGCACTGTTGCGATGGGCATGATCTAGCTCTGCCGCCGAACAGTACCTTGGTGGCCGCACACGAATCCGCTCCGGCCATTAGTCCAGAGCCGATCGCCCGGATAGAGGATCGGTGGATAGACACCGCCTCAGGGGCTTCAACTTTCTCGGCGATGGAGCCGAACATTAATCTTGTCCCCCGCGAAATTTGTGATTCCGAGGTGCCAGACTCCTTGCCGGACTCCGAACCTCCCACGCCTTTGCCAATCGATTCGGATTGGGCGCCGGTTATGGAATTCACCACCGCGGACATCTTCCAATACTCGCTTTTTGGCGACATCCTGAATTCACTAAAGCATCTCTCATTATCAGGAGAGCCCTGGCCGGACTATGGCCAGGATGGTTGGGATGCGGACGACGAAGAAATTCAGAGCCCACCCACCACCCACTTTGTAGCCACTGTCGACGATCTAATCGACATGCTAGACTACGACTCCGACGACATCGACACTATGGACGACAATGCCGGAGATGTACAAGAAACAGAGCCTATAAGGCATGGGAGGACCACCTCGTCATATGACATATACATGGTGGATACCCCAAAGGAGAGCGATGACGAGGACCAACGGGCCGCGGCAGAAGATAACCCCACCGATAAACAACCAAAACGGTGACGCAGACGCCGTCCTAAGTCCCGCCTCGACGACAACAACGCTCCCAATAAGCCCGTCATACAGCAGGGCTCACAATTGGACGACGAACATGCAGACAAGCAACCGTCCGAACATGACGAGTCAGATAATCAGTCCAGGCCCGGCGAAAACGACAGTCCGGACGACCTCATGCCGGACACGCCGCCGGAGAGCAAAAACCTTCGGAAAAGACTCGTCAACACTGCAAGAAGCCTGAAGAAGGAAAAGCGGAAGCTCAAAACAACGGAAGACACACTCAAAATGAGATGGAGCAAAGTGCTCAAAACCGCAGATAAATACGGCAATGGCCACCAATCAAAGAGCTACCCGAAGCGTAAGCTGCTACCAGAATTCGATGAGGAGGCCATAGAGCCCCCACCGTCAACAAATAAAAAGGCTGCCTGGTTGGATAGACGGCCATATGATAGGCCAAATTCTGAAAGCGGCGCCACACATAAACCAACCAACGAACTTGGAAGGACAGATGGCCCAGCCAGGTCCATCTACGGGCCAAAGAAGAAGGCCCCAAGAAGCAAGACAACACGTCAAGTGTCCGAAGATAGCGGCACACACAAATACAGGGGCGCCGCACACCCACTATGTTTCACCGATGAGGTGCTGGACCATGAGTTCCCAGCAGGATTTAAACCCATAAACATAGAGGCCTACGATGGAACAACAGACCCTGGAGTCTGGATAGAAGATTATATACTGCATATACACATGGCCAGAGGAGACGATCTCCACGCCATAAAATACCTACCCCTCAAGCTCAAAGGGCCAGCCCGTCATTGGCTTAAAAGCCTCCCAGAAAACACTGTTGGAAGTTGGTAAGAGCTCGAGGACGCGTTTAGAGCAAATTTTCAAGGGACTTATGTCCGCCCTCCGAATGCAGATGATCTAAGCCATATAACTCAACAGCCCGGAGAGTCAGCGCGGAAATTTTGGAACAGGTTTCTCACCAAAAAGAACCAAATAGTCGACTGTTCGGACGCCGAAGCCTTAGCAGCTTTCAAACACAATGTCCGAGACGAATGGCTTGCCAGGCACCTCGGCCAAGAGAAACCGAGGACAATGTCTGCACTAACAAGCCTCATGACCCGCTTCTGTGCGGGAGAGGATAGCTGGCTAGCAAGATGCAGCACCAGCGACCCAAGTACATCCGAGATAAGGGATGGAAACGGAAAATCACGGCGCAGAAAAGAGCAGCGCCGGAATAAAGAGAAAGGCCCAAAGAGCACGGCAGTAAACGCCGGATTCAAAAGCTCGCGGCCAAACAACAAAACACAGCCTCTTAAGGATGACAGCGATGAATTGTCCAGCTTAAACAAGATCTTGGGTCGGATATGTCAAATCCACAGTACCCCCAGAAGGCCTGCAAATCACACCCACAGGGATTGTTGGGTTTTTAAACAGTCCGGCCGACTAAACGCCGAACACAAGGGGCTCGACGCGTCAAGCAAAGAAGAAAAACCCCACCAGCAGAGCTCTAAAAAACAAAAGACTTTCCCATAAGAGGTCAAAGCAGTAAACTCACTTCATGTGATAATGCGGAAAAATAGTGCGGCACTTCCTAAAAAGAGCCTCGCACGGTCCAACCCAGCAGACCATAGAGATTGGATATCAAAACCAATCACTTTCGACCACCTGGACTATTCCAGAAGCGTTCGAAGCGCGGGATGGACTGCTCTGATATTGAATCCCATAATCGACGGATTACAATTCACTAAAGTCCTAATGGACGGAGGCAGCGACTTAAACCTGCTGTACTACAACACAATCCGTCAGATGGGGATAGACCCTACAAAAATTCGACACAGCCGCACTTCCTTCAAAGGAGTGACGCCAGGACCTTACGCCAAGTGCACAGGCTCCATATTACTAGAAGTCGTGTTCGGATCACCGAACAATTTTCGGCGCGAAAAACTAATTTTTCACATCGTCCCATTTAAAAGTGGATATCAAGCACTATTGGGACGAAAGGCTTTTGTCCGTTTCAACGCCATACCGCATTACGCGTCTCTTACACTCAAGATGCCCGGTCCGCGTGCCATCATTTCAGTGCAAGGGTCACTCAAAGACCCCGGACTCGGATAGACGAGTCCGGCCTCAGCAGACTAGGGGCTCCCTAGCCGCACACCTCATCGCAGGGGGCTGCGCGCACAAACAACCGCGGGTTCATACAAACCCCGCTTTACTTATTTATTTTTCTTCTTTTACACATATATTTTTCGCACACATCGTTTTCAAACTGAGCGTTCCTCTCTTTTTACAAATGAACAACGTGCATTCCCGTCCAGGATAACGGCGCAACGGAGACACAGGCGCAGACGTGCAGTAGGGACCCGTTGCAAGGATTCTTTTCAGATTAAGACCCTGCGTAGACCTTTTTAAATGTCTCTTGTTGTTATTCTCCCTTGGTTTCTTCCTATAGCCAAAGCGGAGCCTAACGTTTTGGCATCGACCGCGTCAGAAGACCATGCTCGTACTTGGACACTAGGGGCTTAGGGCATTGTTCTGCCCATTATCATAAAGACCGAACACCTCAGGGAGTGTTTGGCGTCTCGAGTTAGGCATTATATGCATCAGCTCCGAATCATGTCTTTGGTCAAATGTTGGGTTTGCCCGGCTCCTGTGTTTTGCTGCCTTACGTTCCGTATCATCGGCTAACGTGGCACCAGGAGAACTACTGCGATTGTGCTCCAGCTCGGCTGGGCGAGCACCTCAGTAGAGAAAGCCGAAAACTGACTGTCATGATATAGCGAGAGACTGGTCAACCACTCGATCGACCACCGGAATGTTTAGAATTCCCTGCTTTGACGAAGGACCGTTTCTCGGTCAGGCACACACGCGCCCCGAACTCGGAGAAGTGCGGTGCCCCAAGGGGCTATATCGTAGCCCCACCCTCGAGCTCCACCGGCTAAGTGAAAGTGATAAAGCATTATAGTCCGGATTGCCTCGTTCGCTACGCTACCACCTCCTTAACAGGACCGAGACGTCGGATTAAGTGTGAAAACGCGCTATTTTTGCAAACACCCCCGCACCTTGTGCGTGGGGGCTGAAGCCGAAGAGTGCAATCTTTCAGGTTATACAAGTGTATACGTAAACGGCCGCATAGGAGAAGTTTTACTACTTGGGACGCACAAGTATAAAAAGCGGTTGTAGCATAATCATTGTTTTACAAGCTAAAACGTTCATTTGAACGTGACATTTTTTGAGCACTGCGACTCTATTACACGAGCGCCATGCATAACTTCCCCGAAATAGTGCTCGGCGGGGAGCCGGTCTTCATCCGAGCCCTGGGCGGCAACAGCGGTGGCATCCATCTCTGTCCAATGCGCCTTGACGCGGGCAAGTGCCATCCGCGCGCCCTCGATGCAGGCCGACCGCTTCATCTCTTGATATGCGGCACCGCTCCAAGGAATTGCTGCAGTAAGCCGAAGTAGCTCGTCGCCTTGGGCCTCTCTGGCCAGACGTGAGCCACGATGTCAGTCATGGCAAGTCCGGACAACCTATTTAGCTCGGCCCATTCGGCCAACCGGTCGGTCAACGGAAGTGAGCGGTCCGGACTATGGAATTGAGACCAAAATAGCTCTTCCGTCTTGTGATCCTTCTGGCTCCGGAAGTGCTCAATGGCATCAGCCTCACTTGCCGCTAAGTCCATATACGGATCCTCCGGACTCCACAGTCGATCAAATTGAGGATACTTTTGATCCATAAACCGGCGACGCAGCAGATAAGGCTTGCCAGCCACGATATCTCCGGCCTGGCGCAGCTCCTCCCTCATGGCCCGCATTGCAGAGCGGGCATCCTTGGCCTCAGCGGTGGCCTTCTTCAGGTCTTCCCGCTCCGATAAGCGCTCCTTTTCAAGAGCCTCATTGCGGTCGGCAGCATCTTTCACTTTTACGGCCAATTCGGCCACTTCTTCCCTGCTTAGGCAGTGAGCAGCCTTTTCGGCTTTCAACTCCTCGGCCGCCCTCGAGGCAGCCGCGTCACTCCTTCAGGCTTGCTCCTTAGCTTGAGCAAGTTCGGCCCGAAGGCTCTCCACGGCAGCAGCACCATCTGTACAACAGCATATAATTTATCAAGAGGAAGGCTTTGACCCCATTAATAAAGCGACCGTGGAGAACTCATTTACCTTGCGACTCGTCAAGTTGCCGGTTGACAAGTGCGATGTCAGCATCCGCCGCGTCAAGTTGCCGCGTTAACTCGGCAACCTCACTAGTCCGGCTAGCCCTCGGACTATCTGCCACCTACATAGGAACGGCGACATTCATTTCTTGAGATTTTGATCCTTGGCACGCTATCGTCTTCGACAACCTTCCGAGTCTCAGGGGCTACTATCTATACAGAGCACACTTTTATGTGCAAAACTGTCAAAAATAGAAGGTGCGTCATTTTCGCGTACCTCAAATCCTGCCAGCAAACTCATAGCGGTGTTACGCAATCCGCTCTCGGCGGACGAAATCCTTCCAATCACCATGTGCATCAACGCACGATGACCTTCTGAGATGGACGCCCTCTCAAGAAGATTCTTCAGTTCTCCCGGCCGGATACTAGCGGGTGCCGAAATCTCTGGCCCCTCCGGACTCGGGGATACGCTCCGTGACGATACTTCAGGCTCGTCTGCCTTATCTGATGGCGCAGCAGACGGGGGCGTTTCGCTCTCCATCATCTCCGGAAGAAGGTCCCCCGAAGACGAGCTCATCTGCGAAGGCTGCAAATCCAAACTGCAAAATGAAAATTTCGGTCACCCACAGAAGCATAAATGGAGGTATTTTCTTACTGATGAAATTCCCTTTTCATACTCACGGCTCGCTGGAGGGCTGATTCTTTGGCGATGATTGTGCGTCCGGATTCTCCCCGGACGCCGGACCCCCCGGGGAAGATCTCTTCCCCCGTTTAGGGGCTTTGGCCTCCGGATCTTCGGAGGCGGTCCTCTTCTCCCCCTGGAAGGAGGGGTTCTTGATTCCCCCCTCTTCAGACGCCCCTTTGGGCGAAATATTAGCTCCTCTGTTTTCCCCTTCGCTCCCTTCTGTGGGCGCGACCTCCAACATTCTGACCAGCACGGGCTCCAGTGCGGTCTCTGGGAGGGGGGGCGGACACCTTATCAGCCTTGATCGCGCCACCCACTCCTGTGAAGAGTAATGGGTCAGGAGGCGAACTCTAGAAAGGCAGACAAACAGAATGTCCGGACTCTGAGCTATTTACCTGAGTATCCGGGCGATTGCGGCTTAGGCCTGCGTCCTCGGCTAATTCTGGACACGCCACCTGCGGTCCGAAGAACAACTTGTACATCTCCACGGGTGTTGCACCCATGAAGTGTTGGAGAGTCCGAGGTCCCTCCGGGTTGAACTCCCATAGACGGAGAGGACGGCGTTTGCAGGGCAGAAGATGCCTGATTAGCATAACCTGCATCACCACGCCCAGATTGATCTCCCTCGCTTGGAGGTCTCGAATCCGGCCCTGCAGTGAGGGCACATCTTCGGACGGCCCCCAATTGAGCCCTTGGTTGACCCACGACATCAGTTGGCGTGGAGGTCCAGGGCGGAATGAAGGCGGCGGCTTTTGTTTGCTGCCCCTCGGAGCGGTGATATAGAACCACTCCTGCTGCCATAGTCCGAGTTCCTCTTGGAAGGAACCCTCGGGCCACGGGGCATCGGCCTTTTTGCTTATGGCCGCCCCGCCGCACTTCGCTTGACACCCCCCGATCATCTTCGGCTTCACATTGAAGGTCTTCAGCCACAGGCTGAAGTGGGGAGTGACGCGGAGGAAGGCTTCGCAGACGATAATGAATGCGGAGATATGGAGGATGGACTCCGGGGCCAAATCGTGAAAATCCTGCCCGTAGTAGAACATGAGCCCTCTCACGAAGGGGTCCGTCGGGAAGCTTAAGCCCCGACGGAGGTGGGATACGAAGACGACGTATTCGCCGGGCCCGGGGGCGGGCACGGCCTGCCCTTGGGCAGGCAACCTGTGCGAAACCTCGTAGGCCAGGTACTTGGCCTCACGTAACTTCAATATGTCCTCCTCCGTGACGGAGGAGGGCATCCACCGGCCCTGGAGGTCGGAGCCGGACATGGTTGAGGATCCGAAGCGCTCGAATCTGAGGCTCTGGGTGTTGGAACTGGGAGCGAGGAGGAGATTCGATGCGAGATTGAAGAACAAGAACGAGCCTTGGTCCTCTTATAAAGGGGAAAAATACCAAGAGCCGTCTCCGTGACCGTTTGGGATTCACCTTCGATAGAGGAGGCGTGGAGACGGGAATGGTTGGGTTACCCACGCACGTATTGATGAGAATCCCGGGATAAGGGGAACACGATCTCTGCTTCGACAAGACGTGCCAAGGAAACCGCTTCGCTAAACGTGCTGAGGTGGTATAGTAAAAAACGATTCAAACAAAGGCTTGGTAGCGGTGTGATGTCACGCCGCACAGTACGTCAGCAGATTGAACTAGTGTACATTTTATTCTCTCTACGGTGGAATGTGGAATTTATTTTGCAGAGCCGGACACTATCCTGGTGTTCATGATCTTCTCTGGATTATTCAAGGGAGGAACCCGCCTTGCAATGCCGAACATTATGCGCGCAGGACTTATCGTCATTGAAGCCTGGTTCAGGGGCTACTGAGGGAGTCCTGGACTAGGGGGTGTCCGGACAGCCGGACTATCATCGTCCGCCGGACTCGAAGACTACGAAGATACAAGATTGAAGACTCCGTCCCGTGTCCGGATGGGACTTTCCTTGGCGTGGAAGGCAAGCTTGGTGATACGGATATATAGATCTCCTACCATTGTAACCGACTCTGTGTAACCCTAGCCTCCTCCGGTGTCTATATAAACCGGAGGGCTTTAGTCCGTAGGACACAACATATATTACAACAATCATACCATAGGCTAGCTTCTAGGGTTTAGCCTCCTTGATCTCGTGGTAGATCCACTCTTGTACTACCCATATCATCAATATTAATCAAGCAGGACGTAGGGTTTTACCTCCATCGAGAGGGCCCGAACCTGGGTAAAACATCGTGTCCCTCGTCTCCTGTAACCATCCGCCTAGACGCACAGTTCGGGACCCCCTACCCGAGATCCACCGGTTTTGACACCGACAGATGGACAGAGCATGACATGTATAACAAAACATCCTTAGTGAACATATCCATATTATGCATAGAATGACTTGTAGCAACATGTTTACATAGCAACAAAATATAACAGAAACAGCCTAGCAAAACAGCAACAGCAAGTACCCTACTTAACAAGCTTGATGCACTCAGTAAAAGACTCACAAAAATACATGGATAGCACCACTATGAAGATGGCATGACATAGATCAAAACACATGTAGACATCAACCTCATAGGATGCACACATCAAACATGGCAAAAATGACAAATGAGCATGTTCTGGTAACGATGATTCAGTCATCAAGATGAACTCAAATGAACATGATGGAATGGAATGAAATGAAGTACTCGTCGATACGAACAATTTGACATATTACACGCACGAAACGGAGCAGTATGCAACAAGTTATGATGCGCTGAACATGGCATGATAATGTCAAAATTTCAGGGACAGAGAAATATACCCCTCCGAAAAACAGATCTAGGGGTCGATGGCACGGTTCCCGAGGTTCGCTGGAGTTTGCCTGGATCTCGCCGGAGAAGACGAACTCGAGGCGGGGAAGTACGGATCCGGCGAGGAGGAAGGCGGGGAGAGCGCGGGGCCGCGGATCCGGCGCGTCGGGTGGCAGGGAGGAGACGCGGAGGCGACGTGGGCCGGCTCCGACGACGACACGGCTGCCGGGGCGAGGCTCGGCGGCGGAGGGCGCCGCAGGGAGCGATCGACGGCCGGGAGGGGCCTGATGGGTCGGCGAGGCCGGCGGGCTGCGGCGCTAGGCGGAGGGGCCGAGGCGGCGGCGACAGTCGCTCGGGCGCGGGGCCGGAGCAGCGGGACGCCGCGGGGCGCAGGGACGGCACCGGCGAGGAGGCGGCGGCCGGCGGGGTGCCGGGCGGTGGACGGCGGCGGGGCGCCCGGAGGCGGACGCCTAGGGTGGCGGCGCGGCTGGATCCAGGCGGCGGCGGCGGATCTGGGTCACGGGGGCCTGCTGCGGGCTCGCCAGGCCGCGGTGGCAGGGACGGCGCGGGAGCCACGTGGCGCGTCGCGGTTGGCCGAGGGCTGTGGCGCAGACATGTCCGGCGCAGTGCAGACGCGTCCGGCTGTGGGAGGAGGAAGAAGCTAGGGTTTGGACTGCGCGAAAATTCGGGGAGGGGCACATATTTATAGGTAGAGGGAGCTAGGAGAGTCCAAATGAAGCACGGTTTTCGGCCACGCGATCGTGATCGAACGACCGAGAGCATGGAGGGGAGTTTGCTGTGTTTTGGGCCACTTTGAAGGGGTGTTCGGCTGCAAACAAAAGAGGCTTTTATGGTTCCCCGGTTAACCGTTGGAGCATCAAACGGACTCAAAATGGAACGAAACTTGACAGGCGGTCTACCATTGCTATACCAAGGCCGCTTGGCAAACCTCGGTCCATTCCGAGAATGTTTAACACCCGCACATGAAAAGAGGCAAAAGGGGGCGCCGGAGGACATAGGAGTGCCGGATTGCAAAACGGACAACGGGGAAAATGCTCGGATGCATGAGGCGAACACGAATGTGAAATGAGATGCACATGATGACATGGAAAAATGCAACACGCAAGCAAATGACATGGCAATGACGGTGAATAACTGGCGGACACCTGGCGCATCAGATTCGGGGCGTTACAACACTCCTCCACTAACAAGAGATCTCATCCCGAGATCTTAGGACCGAGACGGAGGGGAAAAGGGATGAGGTGAAACAAGAACTCAAGAGAAGAAGCAAAGAATCGAGAGCCCTCGAGAAGAAGAGAGGAACAACGAGAAAGACGAGAATCGAAAGCTCATGGAATCAGATAGACTATGAAACCACTCCGGTTAGAAGGAGATAAGGCACGAATAAGACTGAAAGGATTTAGGCAGCACTCTGGTTGAACATGGAGAGGATCGAATCATGAACTAGAGAAGATGGAATGATACTTGACGAGAGGAACAACACAAAGTCTCCGGAAGAATTGGAAGAGTTGAATGAAAAGAATGGAGAAGGAAATGACAACTTGTGCCACGAACGAAATTGAAAGCATCTTAGAAGAAAGGATTTAAACGGAATTGTTGAGAAAATCAATAATGAAAAGAATAAGCCTGTTGTGGTCTTATAGGTAACATCTCAAGATCATAAGGTGATAACCTGTCACAAACGGAAATGATTGGATAGCTAAGAAGAATGAAGAAATGCAAAACTCCACTTCAAAAGAATACGGAGAATTAATTGCACTTCGAAAAGCAAAAAGGAAAGATACTTGAGCTCCTTCGAGAAGAATCTTGATGAACACTTGAGGAATGAATAAAATCATGAAGAACCACCATGAAGAACTCCGGTAACAAAAGATGATGAGATAGGAATGAAGGATGAAAGAATAAGATTAAGCCTTGCGATGATTTTGATGGGGGTCTCGACAACATGGCCGAGGAAATTTGAACTCCGGAAAAGAAAAGATGAAACATTTGGAACTAGAATTTATTCATCAAGAATAAACTCCAAAGGAAGGGATTACTCACTTGGATGAAATAAGAATAAGATTTATTGTATGCTTATCCTTCATCAAATTAAATTGATGACAAGCAATGGATTTGGCATGCAGCTTATTCTTCTTGAAAAGGATTAAGGGGAATATAGCACAAAACTTGAGAAAGTCTTCATGAACCACCGGTAGGATTGGAAAGAAGGAATGAATTAATATGATAAACGAAGAAAAGAATCTTGAACGAACCACCGTAAGAATTCGAAAAATGACTGATGAAAGAGAATGAATCACTGGGAAGAATTAGAAGAACAAATATGCTTGAGGGGATTTAGATGCAAAAGAACAGGAAGAACATTAAAGAACACTTGAATGAAGCATCAGGATAAATAGAGAACGATAACTGGAATGATGGCCTCCGGTGAAAAGAAATGGAAAAACAACTTCTGACATACTCCGAATGGTTAAGAAAAGAATATCTAAAAAATGGAATAATTAGAAGAGGATAACAAGAAACTAGAACCGCGAATCTTCGAGAGAACAGACAAGATTTAGAGGAAAAAACTCTTCTTCGGTCTCCAAATGACGACGAGAAACGCCACCAAAATTACTGAGGTACTCCGGGAGAATGAAAAGCAGAGAGGTTGAGGCAACCATGAAAATGATTTGAAATTGATCTCGGGGAAGGCATGTGACTGATGGAATCCATTCTTACGTCACACCTGAAAAGAATTGAGAAAAACTCCGGGGGAATTGGAAGAGTCAGGTAAGATCCTAGGAAAAGGCCTGTGGGTTAGGGCCCACTAAAGAGAAGAACATCGTTGGAAAGGAATGTTGAACAGATAGAAGAAGCACCGGAACAATTGAAATATTTGAATGAGGTGACAACCACGAATTAATTGGAATACAGACGAATCTCCTGAGATGCCTTCCGAACTCCGGAATGATAAACTGGCGAGAGGCGAACGAGCAAGGAGAACACTTGATCCAAGGGAAAGAATATAATCACTACCGAAAATTGGAATTGAATCCACCGGAGAAGAAAAGAGATGAAGAATGACGAACGAGACAAGAATTCACCGGTTGAAATAACTGAGGGAAGACTGAAGAGGCTCCACACGAATGAAGTTGATGGTCGAAACAGACTCAGGCTCCGGGAAGAAAGAGGGTGGGAGGGCGGGAAAACAAAAGCAACTTGGAGGGGAAAACTGACGAATAACTTGAAGAGAAAAACACCGGTTGAAAACAATGAGGAAAGAAAGAAAAGATTTTGCACGAGTAGGATGGATACTCGATTATGGACTCCAGTTCTGAGAAGAAGAAGGGAGGGCGGGTGGGAAAACAACTGAGGATTGAACTTGGCAAAGATGAAGAGGCTCGAGTCAACTTGACGATAAATGCACCGGATGAAAAGAGCTGAGGAACAACTACCGGAAAACCAACTGCATGAACCTAAAGAAAAATTTGAAGGGGAAGAGGAGTAGTTCAAAACACCTATGTCAAGATTCCTCACCAGAGCGACGAAGGGGCTGAGGAGTAAAAAGAATTCCTACTCTCTGATATAACTAGACTCAGAAATCAGTTTTCTTCTAGACTCAACAACGGCCAAACTACACGATCAATCAAGGGGGCTCCTAGGGTCGGTCGAGGCTCTGATACCAACTTGTCACGCCCAATATGCGACCCTATCCAAGAGGTACTCGAAGGTCCCACCAAGGATAGACCCGCATATTGAAACGCTTTTGCAAGGTGGATATCATTACATCAACATTACATAATAGATAGGGATACATACATAAGGCATACAATGCCACACGAATACAACATCATCTTACATAAGAGCATCATCCAACTATGGATGAAATGCAAACAGAAACTCAAACGACATCCACCCTGCTAGCCCAGGCTGCCGACCTGGAACCTATCCCCTGAACGAAGAAGAAGCAGAAGAAGAACTCCAAACAGGCAAACATCACTCTCGCGTCATGATCATCGCATAACCTATACCTGCAACTGTTGTTGTAGTAATCTGTGAGCCACGAGGACTCAGCAATCCCATTACCATGGGTATCAAGACTAGCAAAGCTTAATGGGAAAGGAAGGGGTAAAGTGGTGAGGTTGCAGCAGCGACTAAGCATATATGGTGGCTAACATACGCAAATAAGAGCGAGAAGAGAGCAAGCGGAATGGTCGTGAAGCTAGCAATGATCAAGAGGTGATCCTGAACTCCTACTTACGTCAAACATAACCCAAAGACCGTGTTCACTTCCCAGACTCCGCCGAAAAGAGACCATCACGGCTACACACGCGGTTGATGCGTTTTAATTCGGATCTGGTGTCAATTTATCTACAACCGGACATTAACAAATTCCCATCTGCCACATAACCGCGGGCACGGCTTTCGAAAGTTTATACCCTGCAGGGGTGTCCCAACTTAGCCCATGATAAGCTCTCGCGATCAACAAAGGATATACCTTCTCCCAGGAAGACCCGATCAGTCTCAGAATCCCGGTTTACAAGACATTTCGACAATGGTAAAACAAGACCAGCAAAGCCGCCCGATGCACCGACAATCCCGATAGGAGCTGCACATATCTCGTTCTCAGGGCAACACCGGATGAGACATCCTACGAGTAAAACCAGACCTTGAGTTTCCTCGAGGGGGCCCCGCAGTCTACTCGGTTCGGACCAGCACTTAGACAAGCACTGGCCCCGGGGGGGGCTAAAATAAAGATGACCCTTGGGTTAATTACTCCCAAGGGAAAAGTAGGTGGTGGTGAGGCAAATGGTAAAACCAAGGTTGGGCCTTGCTGGAGGAGTGTTATTCAAAGCGAACTGTCAAGGGGGTCCCATAAATCACCCGACTGCGTAAGGAACACAAAATCCGGGAACATCACACCGGTATGATGGAAACTAGGGCGGCAAGAGTCGAACAAAACACCAGGCATAAGGCCGAGCCTTCCACCCTTTACCAAGTATATGGATGCATTAATTAAATAAGAGATATTGTGATATCCCAACAAAATCCTGTCCACCATGGATCAATCTTCAACTTCACCTGCAACTAGCAACGTTATAAGAGGGGCTGAGCAAAGGGGTAACATAGCCAAACAACAGTTTGCTAGGAAGGGTGTCAAAGGTTAGAGGTTCATGGCAATTTGGGAGGCTTGAAGAACAAATGATAGGTAGCGTAGCAAAGCGATAGAACGAAGCAACTAGCATAGCAATGATAGTAGTGAGATCCAGGGTGACGGTCATCTTGCCTGAAATCCCGCAAGGAATAAGAACGAGTTTATGAAGAAAATGAAGCCACGAAGACGAACCAAGCGTAGACGAACGAATCCTCACGATTGCAACGAAAACGGGAACTATCGAGAAGAAGCACACAACATGGTAAACACACCACACATAGACAAGACATGATGCACAACAAGCATGATGCATGACAAATCTACATGAAGCTACTCATGGCAAGAGATGATGCAAACAAGAGCAACACATCAAGGCAAGTTTAAATGAGGCCGGAAACAACATATAACAATTCCGGTAAGTCCTCGTATGCAAGTTTCAAAGTTGGTCCAGATCTGAATAAACCTTATGTTCAAGTTGTTAAACAACAAGTTAAGATGCACCAAGATGGTCTACACGAGATTCTAGTCAAGTTACATATAAAGTTCATTAATTTGGAGCTACGGCCTAGAAGATATGAGCAAAACAAGTTAAGCATGGCATTGATGCAAAATGCATGCAAACATCAAGCAAACACTCCCAAAGATGGATGTAAAATGATAATATGAAACTAAATTCAAAATCAAGCAAGTTTCATATAGAGCACACTTAAAACGGAGCAACGGTTCAACACATACACTCTATACAAGTTTAACGGCCAAGCTGTACAAAATAGCAACTAGGCACATTGCAAGCATCAAAACAATATGCTACAGCATCTCAACGTAAGAACAAAAGGCATGGGCATGAAGTACAGGTAAAGCATGACAAAACATGAACACTGAGCTATCTCCAGAAATCACTAGATCATGCTCAAAATGACATGGAAAGATTGCAAATAATAACAGTTTCAGGCTTAGCAGAAATAACATCAGGTTGCAATGTTTAGAGCTATCAAACAACATGTTACAGGAACTTATCATGGCAAACAAAGGCATGGAATAAATCTACTAAATGCATAGAACAAAAGTCCTTTACTGACCATGAGCCAAAAAAGATCAGACGATATGATGGCACCCATGTAAACATGGCAAGTTATATGACAGATTCATACATGGCAGGAACAACAATAAGTAGGCATGTTGGTGAGCATGTACCACTCACTACAGAGCAATACATGGCATGGAAAGGCAACCAACAGTAAGGACACTTGTTTATGAAGCTAAGTATGGCAAGAACAAGTTCATAGGGTGCATGGATCACTAACAACAATCATGGCAACATTGGACTTAATGTTAACAGTCTGACAGCAACATTATTTAGCAAGTTTGGAGCAAGATTACAATAAGCTACAGCAGGCTATAAATTCAACCATTGGCACGGATGGATAGATCATGACATGTATAACAAAACATACTTAGTGAACATCTCCAGATTATGCATAGAATGACTTGTAGAAGCAGGTTTACATAGCAACAAAGTATAACAGAAACAGCCTAGCAAAACAGCAACAGCAAGTACCCTACTTAACAAGCTTGATGCACTCAGTACAAGATTCACAAAAATACATGGATAGCACCACTGTGAAGATGGCATGACATAGATCAAAAGCATGTAGACATCAACCTCATAGGATGCACACGTCAAACATGGCAAAAATGACAAATGAGCATGTTCTGTTAACAGACAGCAGATAACATTATATAGCACTCTTGCAACGATGATTCAGGCATCAAGATGAACTCGAATGAAAATAATGCAATGTGACGAAATGAAGTACTCGTCGAGACAAACAATTTGACGTATTACACACACGAAACGGAGCTGTATGCAGGAAGTTATGATGCGATGAACATGGCATGATAATGTCAAAATCTCGGGGACTTAGAGAAATATACCCCTCCGAAAAACAGATCTAGGGGTCGATGGCACGGTTCCCGAGGTTCGCTGGAGTTTGCCTGGATCTCGCCGGAGAAGACGAACTCGAGGCGGGGAAGTACGGATCCGGCGAGAAGGAAGGCGGGGAGAGCGCGGGGCCGCGGATCCGGCACGTGGGTGGCGGGGAGGAGACGCGTAGGCGACGTGGGCCGGCTCCGACGATGGCGCGGCTGCCGGGGCGAGGCTCGGCGGTGGAGGGCACCGGCAGGGAGCGGTCGACGGCTGGGAGGAGCCTGATGGGTCGGCGAGGCCGGTGGGCGGCGGCGCTAGGCGGAGGGGCCGTGGCGGCGGCGGCGGGCGCTCGTGCGCGGGGCCGGAGCAGCGGGACGCGGCGGGGCGCAGGGACGGTGCCGGCGAGGAGGCGATGGCCAGCGGGGTGCCGGGCGGCGGACGGCGGCGGGGCGCCGGGAGGCGGACGCCTAGGGTGGCGGCGCGACTGGATCTGGGCGGCGGCGGCGGATCTGGGCCGCGGGGGCCCGCAGCGGGCTCGCCGGGCCGCGGCGGCGGGGACGGCGCGGGAGCCACGTGGTGCGTCGCGGTTGGCCGAGGGCGGCGGCTCGGACATGTCCGGTGCGGTGCAGATGCATCCGGCTGCGGGAGAAGGAAAAAGCTAGGGTTTGGACTGCGTGAAAATTCGGGGAGGGGCACATATTTATAGGTAGAGGGAGCTAGGAGAGTCCAAATGGAGCACGGTTTTCGGCCACGCGATCATGATCGAACGACCGAGAGCATGGAGGGGAGTTTGCTTGGTTTTGGGCCACTTTGAAGGGGTGTTGGGCTGCAAACAAAAGAGGCTTTTATGGTTCCCCGGTTAACCGTTGGAGCATCAAACGGACTCCAAATGGCACGAAACTTGACAGGCGGTCTACCGGTGCTATACCAAGGCCGCTTGGCAAACCTCGATCCATTCCGAGAACGTTTAACACCCGCACATGAAAAGAGGCAAAAGGGGGCGCCGGAGGACATAGGAGTGCCGGATTGCAAAACGGACAACGGGGAAAATGCTCGGATGCATGAGACGAACACGAATGCGAAATGAGATGCACATGATGACATGGAAAAATGTAAAATGCAAGCAAATGACATGGTAATGACGGCGAATAACTGGCGGACACCTGGCGCATCAGATCCGGGGCGTTACAGTATGTACCAGTAGCTATGTGTTTGATCTCTCTCTCTCGTGTTCTTAAGGTGATACGATCTTGATATATCGCGAGCTTTGCTATTATAGTTGGATCTTATGATGTTTCTCCCCCTCTACTCTCTTGTGATGAATTTAGTTTTCCCTTTGAAGTTATCTTGTCGGATTGAGTCTTTAAGGATTTGAGAACACTTGATGTATGTCTTGCCATGCTTATCTGTGGTGACAATGGGATATTCATGTGATCCACTTGATGTATGTTTTGGTGACAGACTTGCGGGTTCCGCCCATGAACTTATGCATAGGGGTTGGCACACGTTTTCATCTTGATTCTCTGGTAGAAACTTTGAGGCACTCTTTGAAGTACTTTGTGTTGGTTGAATAGATGAATCTGAGATTGTGTGATGCATATCGTATAATCATGCCCACGGATACTTGAGGTGACAATGGAGTATCTAGGTGACATTAGGGTTTTGGTTGATTTGTTTCTTAAGGTGTTATTCTAGTATGAACTCTATGATAGATTGAACGGGAAGAATAGCTTCATGTTATTTTACTATGGACTCTTGAATAGATAGAACAGAAAGGATAACTTTGAGGTGGTTTCGTACTCTACCATAATCTCTTCATTTGTTCTCCGCTATTAGTGGCTTTGGAGTGACTCTTTGTTACATGTTGAGGGATAGTTATATGATCCAATTATGTTATTATTGTTGAGAGAACTTGCACTAGTGAAAGTATGAACCCTAGGCCTTGTTTCCAAGCATTGCAATACCGTTTGTGCTCACTTTTATAATTAGTTAGCTTGCTGTTTTTATATTTTCAGATTACAAAAACTTATAGCTACCATCCATATTGCACTTGTATCACCATCTGTTCGCCGAACTAGTGCACCTATACAATTTACCATTGTATTGGGTGTGTTGGGGACACAAGAGACTCCTTGTTAATTGGTTACAGGGTTGTTTGAGAGAGACCATCTTCATCCTACGCCTCCCACGGATTGATAAACCTTAGGTCATCCACCTGAGGGAAATTTGCTACTGTCCTACAAACCTCTGCACTTGGAGGCCCAACAACGTCTACGAGAAGAAGGTTGTATAGTAGACATCAATCTTGAAGGCTAATGATTCTCCAACAAGCTGGTTTTTTGAGGCACCCCAGATGGCAACACTGGTTCTTGCCATCGAGAGGGCAACCCTCAAGGCACTCACCCACCTCCGAGACCTTATTCCCGAGATGGCAGACGAGTTGGCAACCTGCTTCTTGCTTTAACGGAAGAAGGGTGAGGATGAGAGTAGTGCACCAGCTCCACCATTAGAGGAAGGACTTCCACTCTGATTCCAGACCTACTTCAGTCTTTGTGTCGATAGTTTGGCACAATACTTGGCCTCGGAATCAATGGAGCTCCAAAAGGAACTTCATGAGACCAACGAACTTCTTCGCCAAGCACAAGGGAAGACGGATAGGATCAAGAAAGAAGGTGCTCACCCCGGACCCGTAGTCGCATACCGAGGCGGAAGAACCCCAAAGGATGGAGGACCCCCACAACAACAACACATGAGCGCAAGGGTTTACCGCAAGCTCTTCACACCACGGCAAAGCAACGCCATGTTGAGCTCCTCCACTCGCCCACCCCTTCAAGTGAAGAGGAAAGTCAAGATACCGATGAGGAGGAGGAAGACCCAGAAGAGCCAGACTACGTGACCGAGCATTCCATCACTTAGGCATCATTCGCAACTCGGATTGCCAGTTCGTAACCCCTACAGTAGGATAGGTCGTGTACCCCCTATACGAAGTCAAGTCCTTGTAATGGTTCATATGAAACCATGTAGTGTTGCGTTTGCTTTTGATGTGTTTGATGGATGTCGTACTTTCCTTTCGGAACCTGTTGTGACTACATCACCCATTTGGATTTTCAATGAATGTGTTTGGCCTTTTTGGCCCTTGCATGAAAACAATTAGTGTCATACCGACCCCCTTACTAGGCATCCCATCTATATTGCTTTCCCTCATCTTTCCCAATCATGAGACCTTGACCGCTCCAATAGGATGCCTGTTGTAACATGTACTGGTACCTCTACCCAGCAGCAAGAAGCCGGAGGTTCTGCTGAAGCAGGGCCAGCCAGGACCAAGCCCGAGGACAGACTCCACCACCACCACCTCCCCCGAACATGGACATGGCTCAGCTTCTCCAAGCCTTCCGAGAAGAACGCCAAGCCAACACTGCAGCCCTCCAGATGATTGCTCAGGCTGTCAATCGCCAGCCGGCAGGGAACGGCAATGGACGTTCCATGTTAGCAGAATTCAAGAAGCATGCACCACCCACCTTCGTTGAGACTGCTGAAACCCTGGATGCTGACGACTGGGTCCGCACCATTGAGGATCTGCTGGAACTAGTCAACTGCACTGAGGACCGTGAGAAGGTGGCCTATGCTGCTCACCGTCTCGGGGGAACTAATAGAGCTTGGTGGGATGGATTCAAGGTCATGCATGCTGGGCAAAACATCACTTGGAATGACTTCAAGGCAGAATTCCGCAAGGCCCACATTCCTTCTAGAATCATGGCCATCAAGAAGCGTGAATTCCGAGCCCTGAAGCAAGGAAGTAGCACTGTCAAGGAGTACATGCAGAAGTTCAGTGTTCTCTCAAGGTATGCTCATGAGGATGTCAGCACTGATGCTGCCAAAAGAGAGCGCTTCATAGAAGGCCTCAACCAGACTCTGCAGTACTCGCTTGTTGTGTGTGACTGCCCAACCTTTCTTGATCTGGTGAACAAGGCACTCATGCTTGAGGACAACACTACAAAAAAAAGACACATCCGTGACATTTTGGGCCGAACGAAATTTTTTTCTGTCATACATATAACACTTCTATGACGATAATTGTGACAAAACCCGGTATCACCATAGATGTGGTGGGCTCCTACTTCTATGACAAAAAATCAAGACAGAAAATGGGCTTTTCGTCCTGGGCGGGCCGGAGACGCAGCTGCATGACATTCTTTGGGCCATCCATGACGGAAAAAACCGTGGTAGAAGCGAGGGCGAGGAAAATTTAGGGGAGTTCCCGGTTACGGTGGGAGGTCGGGGGCCGAGCGATGCACGTTTCTCTCGTACACGTACGCACGTGTGTGCGAGGCGTTGGCTCTAACTGAACCCGAGTGAGGCGTTGGGCTCTAACTGAACCCGAGTGATTGCACTGCAGGCTACACGTTACTGAACCCGAGTGATCGATCGATGGCTGTTAACTGAATCCGATCGAGCGATTCCTTCGCTACTACTGCTAACTGAAGCCGAACAATGCTGCCTCTCTGGATGAACAGTGAGCGTTGCGGGGGGTGGATGAACAGTGAGCAGTGGCGGTGCCTCTGGATGAACAGGGCCCCATGGTGTGGAGGGCTGGATGAACAGTAGACGGTGGAGGGGTGCCCGTGGAGGGGTGGTTGAACAGTAGCCGGTGGAGTAGCGCGCGGTGGAGGCTGGATGAACAGGAGCCCGTGGAGGCTGGAGGAGGTCGACGGTAGCCCGTGGAGGCTGGAGGAGGTCGACGGTGGAGATGAATAGTATCCCGTGGTGTCCCGTTTTGCGGTACGCCACACCCCTCTCGATGAACAGGACCCCTATTTCGATCGTAACGCTCCAACACAAGTCCGTTCCGTCTGTTTTGCGGTACGCCACACCCCTCCCGATCAAAAGGACCCCTGTTTCGACCGTAGCGCTCCAACACAAGTCCGTTTTGTCCGTTTTGCGGTACGCCACACCCCTCCCGATGAACAGGACCCCCATTTCGACCGTAGCACTCCAACACAAGTCTGTTTCCTCTGTTTTGCGGTACGCCACACCCCTCCCGATCAACAGGACCCTCGTTTAGACCGTAGGAGCTCCGTTTCCTCCGTTTTGCGGTACGCCACACCCCTCCCAATCAACAGGACCCCTGTTTTGACCGTAGGAGGTCCGTTTCCTCTGTTGTGCGATACGGCAGGCCTCGTTTCCATCTCATGTTCCGTCCAGGCCCTCCCGATGAACACGACAATGCATTCCGTTCTGACCCAGCCGGTTGGCTCCCACGCGTTCTGTTGCCTCCCGATGAACACGACGCATTCCGTTGCCTCCCCATGAATATGACGCATTCCGTTGCCTCCCCATGAACACGACGACGACGTTGTTTCTCCGTTCCGACCCAGCCATGTACATGAGCCCTGGCCGTACGTATGCGCGATTAGGCGTTTGAGACCCCGCTCGTATGTACACATATGTGGCCGTATTTTCTTTCTTGCACACTGACCGTTGTACGTACGTGTACATGCTACGTGTGCGCCTCTACTACGACACGTGCGCGCCTCTACATCGACCAGTATATATATACATACACGTTCGCGACCAGAATGACAACGCTACGTACGCTTCGACCAGGTGGGTCTTGACTGTCAGGCACTTCCTTGCGTGCGAAGATGAAGCTGGTGGGTCCCAGCAGTCAGGGGGGCGAATCGTTTTTTTTGCCCAGACACACTTCCTTGCGTGCGAAGATGTAGCTGGTGGGTCTCAGCAGTCAGGGGCAAACGTTTTTTTTCGCAAAATACGGTGGCCCGTCCGGTGGGTCCCCGCTGTCAGGTGGAGGAATAATTATTTTGCGTGTAATAAGGAGGCACTTCCTTGCTACGGCCGTGGACCCAACTGTCAGCCTCTCCACGTATAGTCCACGTCCGATGGAAGCCGTTCCTTGACCACGTTGACCACGCCGCGCCGAGAGTACCAGGGCAGTGGACGACGGCGAGGCCTAGGAAGGGAATGACACAGAGGCAGGGAAGACTTGACAGTTGTTTCCCACGCGGAGGGGAGTACGACTGTACGAGGGTTTATTGGTTCATCTACCGTCGCTGGAGAATAACAGCAGGTGTGGCTTAGTAGAGGGACGGCTAGGCCAGCGATGGGAGTACGGTGGGGCGGTGAGGCCTGCGCGGAAGCACAGCCGGGCGCGGGGAGGAGGGAGCAGGCAGTCCCGCCGGCGCTTGTTTGAGCGGCTGGAGCAGGAAGAGCAGAGATTGAAGAAGCATGACGGTCGTTGGATGGACATCCAACAGTCACTGCTTGTGCGTCAACCTTTTTTTAGGAAAGCCTCAAATCTGTGGAAAACAGCATACATCCCATCTGCTATTATTTCTAATAATTTACAGCCCATTTGCTAATTCTTAAGGTTTTTTTGGAACCCATATTTTTTTTGTTAGCATTACAGCCCATATTGTGGCCACGTTAAAAAATTATACGAAATTTTGCATATTTTGGTGCGTTCCGAACTGTTTTTAATCCCGAAATTTCGACTCACATTCAAACTGGTTTTAAAAATAAATGTATATCAATATAAAATCCAACAAATTCTCCACGCATAAAAATTAATGTAATTTAAAATCTTGAAATGAAAAAAAGATATTTGAAACTAATTGTCGGTTTGATGTGTTTTAAAAATGTAGAACCCATTTCTCATTATTGATGGGCCATTTTCTCGGCCAGCCGAATGAAAGCACTCCTCGTCTTGAAACATTTGCAGCCCAACAGGCCTGACAAAGCGACTTACTTGGCAAATCACAAAAAAATTGGGCTGTGTCCGTGGACCCAGCTCTCAGCCTCTTCACGTACATTACTCTTCTGATGGAATGTCGTTGACCACATTGACCACGCCGCGCCGAGAGCACCAAGGCGGTGGACGACGGCGAGGCCTAGGAAGGGGACGACGCGGAGCCGGGGAAGACACGACAGTCGATGCCCATGCGAAGAGGAGTACGAGGGTTCACTGGTTCGGCTGCGGTGTGAAGCTGCCGTCGCCGCAGGGCCTGGCTAGCGGTGGGAGTACTAGGGGGCGATGAGGCCTCAACGGCAGCACAGCCGGCCACTGGAGGCAGGAGTAGGCGGTCTCCCCGGCGCTGGTTTGGGCGGCTGGTGCAAGAAGAGCATCGATTGAAGAAGCAGTAGGACCGTTCGATTCAAATCCAATGGTTACTGCTGCTAGAATCGTTTGTTGACGTTGACAAGCCCTGCGTACGCGTCAACTTAGTAGGCCCACAGGTCAGCCTCCCAACCGGTGCGCCCCAGATGTCAGTGGGAGGAATCATTTTTTTCGCGTAATAAGGAGGCAGTTGATTGCGTGCGGCCAGGCCAGCGGAGGGAGTAGGGTGGACCGGGGAAGCCTGTGCGGCATCACAGCAGGCCACAAGAGGAGGGAGCAGGAAGTCCCGCCGGCTGGAGCAGTAAGATCAGAGATTGAAGAAGCACGTCGGCCGTTGGATAGACATCCAACAGTCACTGCTGCTAGAATCGTGTGTTCACTGACAAAGCCTTGCGTAAACAAGTCAGCCTCGAAATCTGTGGCGTGTACAACCCATTTGCTATTAGTTTTATAATTTTTACTCATTTTCTAATTCATATGGAATTTATTGCAGCCCGTTTTCCATTTTTAGAATTGCTGGCCATTTTCTGGTCAGTACCAGGGTCAAAAAATCAACTAAATATGTGGGAAATTTTGAAAATTCGCAAATTTTTGCAGGGGAACGAAATATTCTTAATCCAAAAATTAATAGCCATACCAAAACAAATTTAAAAATAAATTAGTAATATGTCATGTTAAATCCAATGAAATACGTATAAGATATCAGTGAAGAACAAAAACAAAAAAAGAAACTAATATCCCATTTGCTATAATTTTTTTGGAATTTTCAACCCCTTTTGATATTACTTTTAACAGACATTGACCGTACTCTTTGGCCAGGAGGGAATGCATCCCTCCTCATCTTGAAAGATTTGCAGCCCAGTAATTCGGAGAAAACAAATAGGCCTAGCTTGGGTATTCTTCAAAAAGAAATACTGGGCTACCTATTTTCCCAAAGAACTGGTGCATGAGCACTTAGCTTTATTTATTTATTTACTTATTTATGTTTAGGGTACCATGAGCATGTACCTGGGCCTGATTCATGTGAGAGCCTCCCTTCCAGTTAATTATGGGCTTCTCTATTGGGCCTTCATCAGTGGGCTGCATGTTATCAACAAGTGGAAAATGTGTTCCGTATGAAAAATAGTATGAGCTATGTACCGTATGGGGCACTAAAGGATCGAACCGTGCAACGACTTCCAAAACATTGTGTTTGTCATTCTAACAACACATTTATTCAACCAACAGACGAAATATACTACTGATTGGTACATTGAAAACAGCAGCAACAGCAACCAGGGTTGGGGGTGCAACAGAAGCAGTAAGCAGGGCAGAAGAGTGAAGATGCAACTCTCTCTTCCAAACCAAACATCAGCCATCATTACAAAAGGGCTACCAAAAAAGAACAAGTGTATGCATCAAACTAAATAAAGATCCTACTACACCAAGTGTACGCATCTAACTAACTGGCTCAGTTAGACGTTACTATTTATTAAGCTGTGGAGATTGGTTGACGGCTTGAACCAGATGGGTGCCTGACGGGGGAAACTCCAGCCAGCAGGCCAAAGTCTGATACTTGCGACCCTCTCTCCTACTTTGGGCTGTAGAGCGTGGCGGCACATATCAGGGTATGGTGCATGCAGAGACGCATGGTACGCTGTGTACACACAGTTTTGCCTGATGAACGAAACCGCGCTGCCATCATGATCCTTGCCGTCGGTTATCTCCTAGTTAATTGAATAATTCAGTCCGACAACAGAGAGCATGTACCAAGGCTACTTACCAGCCTCCAGTCAAAAATTCCTGAAGGCCCAGAGAAGTTGGGATCCTGCTCAAAGACCTTGCAGTGACTGTGATTATATTCTGCGAAACAACACGTCCGGTACGTGCGAACGATCATCAATCTTTCGCCATTGTCTGATCGAGCCAGGAACCACTTGCAACTGCCATGCCGCTTTTCTTTGAAAGGTTCTGGGATTAGGAAGGGTAGGGACACCAGGCGGCCTACAACATCATATCAAGTTGGAGTCAAATAAAAAGGGCTCTTGATTTAGTCAATCTTAAGAACAGCATGTTATGAGCATGAATATTTTTTCAGTAAATGTTGACAGTAATATAAGCAAGCCATCATGATATCATAGGAAAGTAACATACTGCTATAATAGCCATTTGTAGCGATGACTGGAGTAGGCCAGCAATACGTCCAGCCATAGAAGGAGTCGACAGCGTAAATGAAGCCCTTGTGTTAAATGGCATCAGAGAACCATGGAGGATGTATGATCCTGCGATGGACGTGCAGATTTATCCACTTACCGCAGTGACCTTTCAGATAGGCGAAACCGCAGTTGAAGAACGCATTTAGCCTGAAGTCTTTACAACTTGCAGATCTTGTGGGCACTTGGCAGATTACAACCTTGAGCAAATCAAACTTGGTATCATGTTGGCTACTGTAAGATTCCGAGTATTCTGGGCCATGGTGTCAAAGCAGTGAAGTGTCAATCGAAGGAAGGGGGATCAATCGCTGGGTGTAGACCTCCACGAGCATCCAGCTGCCGCGATCGTCGACGAGCACCATCCAAGACGTGTTCATGCCGACCCAGTACATACCGTTAATGTAGTTGAGGCTGACAAGGATCGGATCGCAGTCAAGGGGGTTGATGCTCGCCACCCTACGATCATTATGCTGTGTGACATGTCGTTTCTGAAGATCAGGCGGCATCAGCAAGCAAGGAGATGGCTTAAAAAGCTCCGGCCTAAGGGCTTTGAGTAAATGGTACAGCCCCGATGAGCATGCGGCGAGCGGCATGGTACTGAGATTGTCCACACGCGAAACAATGAGCTTGATTACCTCTGTGGGGAGCGAATTCTAGCCACTCTTTTGGCGGACGCTGCTCGGTTCTGCCATTGTTAGTTCTTGGGTTTCAGACAAGGGGGAAGGCGCCTTAGCGGGGATGGAAGATTGGACGAGATTATGTGCGGACAAAGATGGAGAAGCGAATATGTGCTGCGGGAAGTGGACAGGTGATGATGACTACAACATGCCGCTTGACTTACGAGACAAATACCAGCAGCATAGGATCATATCGCTGCTAGACAACTTGCTTGAGTGATCACAGTACTGGTACTCCCTATAGTACCTACTACAGTACTATGCCCTAACTTGCTTGAGTAGAGTAGTAGAGTAGGAATCTGCTCTACTACTAGCATCAAAGGAGTAGTATATTCTAATCTAAAATAGTTACAAACTTCAAGGCCCGAGCGTGGAACGACTAGTAACCGTGCTCAAAGACTGTGTCTACGTGGTGTTTGGACTTATATGTAAAAAAATAGCAAGATGCCCGTGCATTGCACGGCACACCATCATCACCAACTCGGTTTTTTCTCTACTCCTACTCCTATAAAAGACTCAGTTGGTGATGATGGAGGTGAGGATGCGTGTTCAGCCGGGCATGCAGCGGACGGTGCAACACTATTCAATTTGTTATAAAAAACAAAGAGTAGTAGAGATAGAGACTTAGGGAGGAGCACGAGGTTGTGGGAGATAAGGATGAACGAGGCAAGGCCTTATCTATAAATGTGGAGAGAGGTGCGGGTATCTTTTGTAAAATTGTCATAGTTGGCTTTCTATCCGTCAGATATAGATTGGACGGTCTATATTACAAGATGGAAGGCATACCATCATCACCAACTTAGTTTTCTATAAGAGTAGATATAGATAGATAGAGAGTAGGGAGTACTAGTAAGGACACCATCTACTGCTTCGTGTGCTACTCCTGCGCTCCATTCGGCGGCCGCAACATCCCCTACAGCCACTCCCTCCTGTGCTCCATTTGGCGGGTGCTGTTGAAATTTGGGGAGCGCACTCTCGCGACTGCTGGCAGCCATGACTTCACCAATGACGACTTCTTCCCCGACCTCGGCAACCTCTTCCTCAATGACATGGGCGACAACCTCAACACGAACGGTGCTACTCCCGTTGCACCGTATATGTTTCTGTCCTTCCTGTTCGAAATCGTGGTAGAATTCATGTTTCTACTCTGTATCCTACTACTATGCTAGTCCACATGATTAGTTTCATCTCTGTTATAGCTGTCATGATTTATTTTGTGCTTATTCGGATTAAATGTCGTAGTAACTTGCTCATATATTCAACTGGCGCAACGTCCCCTACAGCCACTCCCGTTTCATGGACGGCCTGGTCGATGCCTTCAAGGAGCCCTTCGTCCACTGCTATGAGTGCTCGATGCCGTTTTGTGGATCGCTGGCGGACATGGTGCATCACCTCATGGATGCGTGCAGCGGTCACTGCTGGCCCTTGGCGGAGAACATCAAGTACGAGACGTGCTACCCATTCACCATGAGGAGGACGACAGCGTCTTCCTCTTGATCGTGGGCACCGGCGAGGACCGCGCAGGCCGCCGCCCCGTCTCGGAAATGTGCGCCAGGGGCGACGCCGCTGACGCTGACACTGACACGAGGCCGATGTATGGGTGCGTGGTCAGTGTTACTACCCCT
Organism: Triticum timopheevii; assembly: GCA_963921465.1. NCBI lineage: Eukaryota > Viridiplantae > Streptophyta > Magnoliopsida > Poales > Poaceae > Triticum > Triticum timopheevii. The sequence continues at coordinate 129,300,045 of OY997271.1, read as the reverse complement.
CCGGGTCACATGGGCGGCGACACCAGCCTCATCGAACAGACTTGGACTCTGGGGAGTTGGGACTTGATACGTCTCCAACGTATCTATAATTTTTGATTGCTCCATGCTACTTTATCTACTGTTTTGGACTATATTGGGCTTTATTTTCCACTTTTATATTATTTTTGGCACTAACCTATTAACCGGAGTCCCAGCCCAGAATTGCTGTTTTTTTGCCTATTTCAGTGTTTCGAAGAAACGGAATATCAAACGGAGTCCAAACGGAATGAAACCTTTGGGAACGTGATTTTCTCATTGAACGTGATCCAGGAGACTTGGACCCTACTCCAAGAAGTGCCAGAGGCGGTCACGAGGGTGGAGGGCGCCCTCCTGGGTGCGCCCCCTACCTCGTGGGCCCCCTGCTGCTCCACCGATGTACTCCTTCCTCCTATATATAACTACGTATCCCCGGACGATCAGAACAGGAGCCAAAAACCTAATTCCACCGCCGCAACCTTCTGTATCCATGAGATCCCATCTTGGGGCCTGTTCCGGAGCTCCGCCGGAGGGGGCATCCACCATGGAGGGCTTCTACATCAACACCATAGCCCCTCTGATGAAGTGTGAGTAGTTTACTTCAGACCTTCGGGTCCATAGCTAGTAGCTAGATGGCTTCTTCTCTCTTTTTGGATCTCAATACAAAGTTCTCCCCCTCTCTTGTGGAGATCTATTCGATGTAATCTTCTTTTTGCGGTGTGTTTGTTGAGGCCGATGAATTGTGGGTTTATGATCCAGTATTATCTATGGAAAATATTTGATTCTTCTCTGAATTCTTTTACGTATGATTGAGTTACCTTTGCAAGTCTCTTCGAATTATCCTTTTTGGTTTGGCCAACTAGATTGGTAGTTCTTGCAATGGGAGAAGTGCTTAGCTTTGGGTTCAATCTTCCGGTGTCCTTACCCAGTGATAGAAAGGGTTGCAAGGCACGTATTGTATTGTTGCCATCGAGGATAACAAGATGGAGTTTTTATCATATTGCATGAATTTATCCCTCTACATCATGTCATCTTGCTTAAGGCGTTACTCTATTTTTAACTTAATACTCTAGATGCATACTGGATAGCGGTCGACGAGTGGAGTAATAGTAGTAGACGCAGAATCGTTTTGATCTACTTGTCTTCGACGTGATGCCTATATACATGATCATTGCCTAGATATGCTCATAACTATGCTCAATTCTGTCAATTGCTCAACAGTAATTTGTTCACCCACCGTAGAATATCTATGCTCTTGAGAGAAGCCACTAGTGAAACCTATGGCCCCCGGGTCTATTCTCATCATATCAATCTCTATCGCTTTATTTACTTGCTTTGCTTTTACTTTGCTTTTTACTTTTTACTTTGCATCTATCTATCAAAAATACCAAAAATATTATTTATCATCTCTATCAGATCTCACCCTCGTAAGTGACCGTGAAGGGATTGACAACCCCTAATCGCGTTGGTTGCGAGTAGCCATCGTTTTGTCTAGGTACGAGGGACTTGTGTGTGGTCTCCTACTGGATTGATACCTTGGTTCTCAAAAACTGAGGGAAATACTTAGGCTACTTTGCTGCATCATCCTCTCCTCTTCGGGGAAATCCAACGCAGTGCTCAAGAGGTAGCAAGAAGAATTTCTGGCGCCATTGCCGGGGAGGCTCACGCAAGCAAGTCAACCATACCAAGTACCCATCACAATCCCTATCTCTCGCAATACATTATTTGCCATTTGCCTCTCGTTTTCCTCTCCCCCACTTCACCCTTGCCGTTTTATTCGCCCTCTCTTTCCCAATCTCCTCCTCTCTTTCCCGTTGCCTTTCTGTTTGCTTGTGTGTTGGATTACTTGTTGCCATGGCGCAAGATAATACCAAATTGTGTGAATTCTCGAATACCAATAATAATGATTTCCTTAGTACTCCGATTGCTCCTCTTAATAATGATGAGTCTTGTGAAATCAATACCACTTTGTTGAATCTTGTTAGGAAAGATCAATTCGCCGACCTTCCTAGTGAAGATGCCGCTACTCATCTAAACAATTTTTTTGATTTGTGTGATATGCAAAAGAAGAAAGATACGGATAACAATATTGTCAAATTGAAGTTATTTCCGTTTCCACTTGGAGATCGTGCTAAAGTTTGGTTTTCATCTTTGCCTAAAAATAGTATTGATTCTTGGAACAAGTGCAAAGATGCTTTTATCTCTAAGTATTTTCCTCCCGCTAAGATTATCACTCTTAGGAACGATATCATGAATTTTAAACAACTTGATCATGAGCATGTTGCCCAATCTTGGGAAAGAATGAAATTGATGCTTCGCTATTGCCCTACTCATGGTTTGAATTTATGGATGATCATACAAAAATTTTATGCCGGATTGAATTTTGCTTCTAGAAATCTTTTAGATTCGGCCGCGGGAGGCATGTTTATGGAAATTACGTTAGGGGATGCTACAAAATTTCTTGATAATATTATGGCTAATTATTCTCAATGGCACACCGAAAGATCTTCTAGTAAAAAAGTGCATGCTATAGAAGAAATCAATGTTTTGAGTGAAAAGATGGATGAACTTATGAAGATGTTTGCTCCTAAAAATACTCCTCTTGATCCCAATGATATGCCTTTGTCTACCTTTCTTGAGAATAATAATGAATCTATGGATGTGAATTTTGTTGGTAGGAATAGTTTTGGAAACAACGCGTATAGAGGGAATTTTAATCCTAGGCCTTATCCTAGTAATCCTTCTAATAATTATGGAAATTCCTACAACAACTCTTATGGAAATTTTAATAAGATGCCCTCTGAATTTGAGAGTAGTGTTAAAGAATTTATGAATTCACAAAAGAATTTTAATGCTTTGCTTGAAGAGAAATTGCTTAAAGTTGATGATTTGGCTAGGAACATTGATAGAATTTCTCTTGAAATTGATTCTTTAAAGATTAGATCTATTCCTCTTAAGAATGATATCAATGAGTCTCTCAAATCCATGAGAATTTCCATTGATGAGTGCAAAGAAAGAACCACTAGGATGCGTGCTTCCAAAGATGCCTTTATTAAAGTGTGTTCTTAAAATTCCTATGAAAATCAAGATGAAGATCTAAAAGTTATTGATGTGTCCCCTATTAAATCTTTGTTTTTCAATATGAATCTTGATGAAACTGAATATGATCTTCCTTTACCTAGAAGGCGTTCTAAGAATTCGGAGTTTCTAGATCTTGATGATGAATTTGATGAAAGTGGGATTGAAAGAAATAAAAACTTAGATGTTGCTAAACCCACTATTTTGGATCTCAAGTAATTTGATTATGAAAATTGCTCTTTGATTGGTTGTATTTCCTTGTTGCACTCCATGCTAGATTCTCCTCATGCTTATAGTCAAAATAAGGCCTTTATCGAACACATTGTTGATGCTTTGATGCAATCTTATGAAGAAAAACGTGAGTTGAAAGTTTCTATCCCTAGAAAACTCTATGATGAGTGGGAACCTACTATTAAAATTAAAATTAAAGATTATAAGTTTCATGCTTTGTGTGATTTGGGTGCTAGTGTCTCTACTATTCCCAAAGCTTTGTGTGATTTGCTAGATTTCCGTGATTTTAATGATTGCTCTCTAAACTTGCATCTTGCGGATTCCACTATTAAAAAAACTATGGGAAGAATTAATGATGTTCTTATTGTTGCAAATAGGAATTATGTGCCCGTATATTTTATCGTTCTTGATATAGATTGCAATCCTTCATGTCCTATTATTCTTGGTAGACCTTTCCTTAGAACGATTGGTGCAATTACTGATATGAAGGAAGGGAATATTAGATTCCAATTTCCCTTAAAGAAGGGTATGGAACACTTCCCAAGGAAGAAAATAAAATTACCATATGAATCTATCATGAGAGCCACTTATTGATTGCCTACCAAAGATGGCAATACCTAGATCTATCCTTGCTTTTATGCCTAGCTAGGGGCGTTAAATGATAGCGCTTGTTGGGAGGCAACCCAATTTTATTTTGTGTTTTTTGTTTTTGCTTCTGTTTAGTAATAAATAATCCATCTAGCCTCTGTTTGGATGTGGTTTTATGTTTTAATTAGTGTTTGTGCCAAGTAGAACCTATAGGATAACCTATGATGATAGTTGATTTGATTTTGCTGAAAAACAGAAATTTTGCACGCACGAATATAATTTTGTTAAATCACAGGAACGTGCTTTTGCGTTGATTATTTTTTCTCCTGTTCAATAACCAAATTGTCCAGGACTTCCTATTTTTGTAGAATTTTTAGAGTTCCAGAAGTTCGCGTTAGTTACAGATTGCTACAGACAGTTCTGTTTTTGACAGATTCTGTTTTGCGTGTGTTGTTTGCTTATTTTGATGAATCTATGGCTAGTAAAATAGTTTATAATCCATAGAGAAGTTGGAATACAGTAGGTTTAACACCAATGTAAATAAAGAATGAGTTCACTACTGTACCTTGAAGTAGTCTTTTGTTTTCTTTCTCTAACGGAGCTCACGAGATTTCTGTTGAGTTTTGTGTTCTGAAGTTTTCATGTTTTGGGTGAATTCTTTTGATCGATTATGGAACAAGGAGTGGCGAGAGCCTAAGCTTGGGGATTCCCATGGCACCCCCAAGATAATCCAAGGACACCAAAAAGTCAAAGCTTGGGGATGCCTCGGAAGGCATCCCCTCTTTCGTCCACTTCCATCGGTAATTTACTTGGAGCTATATTTTTATTCACCACATGGTATGTGTTTTGCTTGGAGCGTCTTGTATTATTTGTGTCTTTACTTGTTAATCTACCACAATCATCCTTGTTGTACACACCTTTTGAGAGAGCCATACATTATTTGGAATTTTTTAGAATACTCTATGTGCTTCACTTATATCTTTTGAGCTTGATAGTTTTTGCTCATAGTGCTTCACTTATATCTTTTGAGCTTGATAGTTTTTGCTCATAGTGCTTCACTTATATCTTTTGAGCGTGATAATTTTTGCTCTAGTGCTTCACTTATATCTTTTAGAGCATGGTGGTGGATTTGTTTTAAAGAAACTATTGATCTCTCATGCTTCACTTAGATTATTTTGAGAGCCGTTAATAGCATGGTAATTTGCTTAATGTTTATATACTTGGTATTCAAGATATGTGAAACTTTCTTTTGAGTGAATTGAATACTAAGATAAGTTTGATGCTTGATAATTGTTTTGAGATATGGAGGTGATAATATCAAAGTCGTTCGTTGGGTGATTATGAATTTGAGAAATACTTGTGTTGAAGTTTGCAAGTCCCGTAACATGCACGTATGGTTAAAGTTGTGTAACAAATTTGAAACATGAAGTGTACCTGGCTTGTGCATCCATATGAGTGGCGGTCGGGGACGAGTGATGGTCTTTTCCTACCAATCTATCCCCCTAGGAGCATGCACGTAGTACTTGATTTTTGATGACTTCTAAATTTTTGCAATAAGTATATGAGTTCTTTTGACTAATGTTGAGTCCATGGATTATACGCACTCTCACCTTTCCGCCTTTGCTAGCCTCTTCGGTACCGTGCATTGCCCTTTCTCACCTTGAGAGTTGGTGCAAACTTCGCCGGTGCATCAAAACCCCGTGATACGATACGCTCTATCACACATAAACCTCCTTATATGTTCCTCAAAACAGCCACCATACCTACCTATTATGGCATTTCCATAGCCATTCCGAGATATATTGCCATGCAACTTCCACCATCATCATCATGACATGCATTACTTTTGTCATATTGCCATTGCATGATCATGTAGTTGACATCATATTTGTGGCAAGGCCACCATGCATTATTTTTCCTACATGTCACTCTTGATTCATTGCACCATCCCGGTACACCGCTGGAGGCATTCATATAGAGTCATATCTTGTTCTAAGTTTCGAGTTGTAATCCTTATGTTGTAATCAATAGAAGTGTGATGATCATCATTATTAGAGCATTGCCCAAACAAAAAAAATAAAAGAAAAAGGCCAAAAGAAAAAAAAAGGACCAAAAAAAAGGCAATGCTACTATATCTTTTTCCACACTTGTGCTTTAAAGTAGCACCTTGTCCTTCGTGTAGTGTGTCTCATAAGTTGTATTTTTATACTAGTGGGAATTTTTCATTATAGAACTTCACCCAAAGTCAAAGCTCTAGTGCATCCGTTGCATGGCAATCCCTACTCCTCATTTTGACATCAATTGATGGGCATCTCCATACCGTTGATTAGCCTCGTCAATGTGAGACTTTCTCCTTTTTTGTCATCTCCACACAATCCCGTCATCATATTCCATTCCACCCATAGTGCTATATCCATGGCTCACACTCATGTATTGCGTGAAGGTTGAAAAAGCTTGAGATTATTTAAGTATGAAACGATTGTTTGGCTTGTCATCGGGGGTATAGAAGTTGGGAACATCTTTGTGTGACGAAAATGAAGCATAGCCTAACTATATGATTTTGTAGGGATGAACTTTCTTTTGCCATGTTATTTTGAGAAGACATGATTGCTTTGATTAGTATGCTTGAAGTATTATTATTTTTGTGTCTATATGAACTTTTATCTTGAATCTTTCGGATCTGAATATTCATATCACAATTAAGAAGTTTTACATTGAAATTATGCCAAAGTATCACTCCGCATCAAAAATTCTGTTTTATCATTTACCTACTCGAGGACGAGCAGGAATTAAGCTTGGGGATTCCTGATACGTCTCCAACGTATCTATAATTTTTGATTGCTCCATGCTACTTTATCTACTGTTTTGGAATATATTGGGCTTTATTTTCCACTTTTGTATTATTTTTCGGACTAACCTATTAACCGGAGGCCCAGCCCAGAATTGCTGTTTTTTGCCTATTTCAGTGTTTCGAAGAAACGGAATATCAAACAGAGTCCAAACGGAATGAAACCTTCGGGAACGTGATTTTCTCACCAAACGTGATCCAGGAGACTTGGACCCTACTCCAAGAAGTGCCAGAGGCGGTCATGAGGGTGGAGGGCGCCCCCCCGGGCTCGCCCTACCTCGTGGGCCCCCTGCTGCTCCACCGACGTACTCCTTCCTCCTATATATACCTACGTATCCCCGGACGATCAGAACAGGAGCCAAAAACCTAATTCCACCGCTGCAACCTTCTGTATCCACGACATCCCATCTTGGGGCCTGTTCCGGAGCTCTGCCGGAGGGGGCATCCACCATGGAGGGCTTCTACATCAACACCATAGCCCCTCCGATGAAGTGTGAGTAGTTTACTTCAGACCTTCGGGTCCATAGCTAGTAGCTAGATGGCTTCTTCTCTCTTTTTGGATCTCAATACAAAGTTCTCCCCCTCTCTTGTGGAGATCTATTCGATGTAATCTTCTTTTTGCGGTGTGTTTGTTGAGACCGATGAATTGTGGGTTTATGATCCAGTATTATCTATGGAATGAATTCTTTTATGTATGATTGAGTTATCTTTGCAAGTCTCTTCGAATTATCCTTTTTGGTTTGGCCAACTAGATTGGTAGTTCTTGCAATGGGAGAAGTGATTAGCTTTGGGTTCAATCTTGCGGTGACCTTACCCAGTGACAGAAAGGGTTGCAAGGCACGTATTGTATTGTTGCCATCGAGGAAAACAAGATGGGTTTTTTATCATATTGCATGAATTTATCCCTCTACATCATGTCATCTTGCTTAAGGCGTTACTCTGTTTTTAACTTAATACTCTAGATGCATGCTGGATAGCGATCGATGAGTGGAGTAATAGTAGTAGATGCAGAATTGTATCGATCTACTTGTCTTGGACGTGATGCCTATATACATGATCATTGCCTATATATGCTCATAACTATGCTCAATTCTATCAATTGCTCGTAATTTGTTCACCCACCGTAGAATATCTATGCTCTTGAGAGAAGCCACTAGTGAAACCTATGGCCCCCTGGTCTATTCTCATCATATCAATCTCTATCGCTCTATTTACTTGCTTTGCTTTTACTTTACCTTTTACTTTTTACTTTGCATCTATCTATGAAAAATACCAAAAATATTATTTATCATCTCTATCAGATCTCACCCTCGTAAGTGACCGTGAAGGGATTGACAACCCCTAATCGCATTGGTTGCGAGTAGCTATCGTTTTGTGTAGGTACGAGGGACTTATGCGTGGTCTCCTACTGGATTGATACCTTGGTTCTCAAAAACTGAGGGAAATACTTACACTACTTTGCTACACCATCCTCTCCTCTTCAGGCAAATCCAACGCAGTGCTCAGGAGGTAGCAGGACTATCCCGCCAATGTGGACTTGGAAAACCCATGGCATCCTTTAGCCGCCGACGCAGTGCACGGGGAGTTCAAGGAGGTTCACCTGGACATACGCATTATCAAGTTAAATGTTGATCATTAGTCTTCGCTCAATGTAATCCGCTGTCTAAGCATGTGGAGACTTCCATGCAGGATCTTGCTCTATTGGAGTATCGTGCATGAATAAAAGTGTATCCGTTTATGGTTTAGTCTAGAATCTTCCATGTATGAATTTTTACTACAGTACTGGTGAAAGACTTATGATGAACCATTTCTTACATCTCCTCTGCCCCCTTGCAAGTCATCCTGATTTAATCCCTCCGTCTAGGTGTATAAGGGCATGGTTAAAATTACTTAATAGTATAGCCAACTGTTGACTATAAGAAAGTGACATGTCATCTGTAGCCAACATGTATAACAATCGATACTCAAAAACTAATTCTTAAAGATCATTTCTTGCAAAGCACAATAAGTGTTATTTCTTCACAAGTTTTGGATGCAGGTTGAACAGTTGAATGCTTTGTTTGCAAAAGATACCTTTTTATCTATTTCACCCGGATGTTTGTGAGCTCTAGAGATGAAATAATATCTGAACAAACCTATCGATACCCGTTACACATGAGATGACCCCCACATCCTTTGTCAAAATAAACAATTCCCCGATCAATGCATTTCACTCTTCGGTGCAACGCACGGGCACCTTACTACTATAGATTAGTACAACCAAAAATTGAACTAACATTATATATAGTACGATAAATGCTGATGCATGTCACCTAAAATTATATCATTCAAAACTATGTTCAAATACGAATCCAACGATATAGTTTTTGTTGACATGCACTAACATTCTATCAGTTAAATCTTCAGTCAAATTCAATGGGGGACTAATAAACCATGACCGATGTAGTACAAGTGTAGAGGGGGGCGCTGCATGGGAGTCTCACCTCTCACCCCGCTCGTGGCGCGGTAGTAAAGCCGTCATATCACAAAACCCAACTACTCCCAGTAATAAGTGGTCTGGTACTCCCTCCATCTAAGTGTGTAAGTCATCTTACGAAAACCAAATATTCCCAAAACATGTAGGTGCAGTGCATTAACTTCTACCTCGTTTCTTGTTTCTTGACATATCAACCAATAAGAGATGAGGGTGTGCATGCTTTTAATGACTTGAGACTATCAAACATGACATGCAGTGGTTAGTTCATTGCATGCAATACTATTAATTAGCAAATAAACATTAATGTCTCTCGTTTTCCCCTCCTCCTTGGTCACGGTACACAGCCTAAGATGACTTACTCACCTAGACGGAGGGAGTAAAATAAACGGACAAGAAACCATCACATCCCTCCGTCTTTTTTGCATTTCATCTCGCTGCATTTACTTTCTCCGGTTCATCTCACACACTCGATCCCTAGCTACTACTCCTAGGGCCAGTTCTTTTGGTAGCTTCCCCAGCTTTTCCCATAAGACTATTCATAGTGGAGAGTAACAATAAGGCGCCTCACTCATTTATTTGGGCTTCTAAACTACTACTCCGTCCTGGTTTATTCCTCACCATTGTAATTTGTGCTAAATTTTGACCAATGATTTAACTGATAAAATGTTACTCCCTCCGTCTAGGTGTGTAAGTCATCTTACGAAAACAAAATAATCCCAAAACACTTAGGTGCGGTGCATTAACTTCTACCTCGTTTCTTGTTTCTTGACATATCAACCAATAAGACATAAAGAGTGTGCATGTTTTTAATGACTTGAGATATCAAACACGACATGCAGTGGTTAGTTCATTGCATGCAATACTATTAATTAGCAAATAAACATTACCGTTTCTCGTTTTCTCCTCCTCCTTGGTCACAGTGCACAGCCTAAGATGACTTACTCACCTAGACGGATGGAGTAGTGCATGTGACATGCACTAACATTTTATTAGTTAAATTTATGATCAAAATATGACATGGATTACAATGGGGACCAATAAACCAGGACGAAGGTAGTTGTTATGGGATTACTAATCTAGAAGCCTAAAAGAACTGGCCCCTGGTATCGGTGTCAAAACCGGCGGATCTCGGGTAGGGGGTCCCGATCTGTGCGTCTAGGCTGATGGTAACAGGAAGCAAGGGACACAATATTTACCCAGGTTTGGGCCCTCTCGACGGAGGTAAAACCCTACTTCCTGCTTGATTAATATTGAAGATATGAGTAGTACAAGAGTAGATCTACCAAGAGATCGTAGAGGCTAAACCCTAAGAGCTAGCCTATGATGGTATGATTCTAATTGTGATCGGCTTTCTAAGGACCAACCTCTCCGGTTTATATAGACACCGGAGAGGGCTAGGGTTTACATGGAGTCGGTTACAAGGAAGGAAACACTATATCTGGATCGCCAAGCTTGCCTTCCACGCAAAGGAGAGTCCCATCCGGACACAGGCCGAAGTCTTGAGTCTTGTATCTTCACGCTTCAATAGTCCGGACGATGTATATAGTCCAGCTGTCCGGATACTTCCTAATCCAGGACTCCCACAGTAGCCCCTGAACCAGGCTTCAATGAAGAGTCCGACGCGCAGTCTTGTTTTCGGCATTGCAAGGCGGGTTCCTTCTCCGAATACTCCAAAGTAATTATCGAACACGTAGATCGTGTCAGGATCCACAAAATGATCTTCCCATACCGTTGTAGAGAGAATGATATTTCACAAATGCAATCTACTGACAACTTTTTTAGACAACGTGACATGTCATTATGGTCGGGTCATTATTCAAACCGTTTTCCTACAACCAGCCACAGCGCATATTGCGAGGCGGTTTCTTTGACACATCTTGTCAAATCAGAGATCGTGTCCCCTTATCACGAGATTCTCATCAATACAGGTATGGGTAATCCCGCCATGCCATCAATCGTGGCGCTTGGGAAGTAAGCGATTCTCAACGGGCAAGTGGGGAGGCGCACCGCTTTCGTCGCCTCTATAAAGGGATAAGAGTTCCCCATTTTTACCCACGCCTTCTTCCTCCTTTGCCCACACTTGCCCCCTCGAGCTCCAGCGCCCTAGCCCAAGTATTCTCCGCACAGCTAAACATGTCCGGAGCAGGAGGCAGGTGGGTGGCTTCCACCGTGACGGATAAGCACATAAAAAATCTTCGGGCGGCCGGATACTTGGCCGCAGACATAGCGCACCGGCTACCGGACGACGGGCAGGTCATTCCAACCCCAGGACCCCACGAGAGGGTCGTGTTTCTCGCCCACTTCGTCCGTGGACTGGGGTTTCCACTTCACCCCTTTGTCCGTGGGCTCATGTTCTACTACGGGCTAGATTTCCATGATCTAGCACCGAACTTCGTCCTCAACATCTCGGCGTTCATCGTCGTATGCGAGGCCTTCCTCCGCATCAGGCCTTGTTTCGGCTTGTGGCTGCAAAATCTTCTGCGTGAAGCCAAAGATTGTGAGCGTCCAGCAGGCGAAGTGCGGAGGGGCCATGGTGGGCAAGATGCCTAACGTCACCTGGCTGGACGGCTCCTTTGTGGAAACCATGAAGGGGTGGCAGTCGGGGTGGTTCTACATCACCGAGCCGCGTGATGCCAACTGGGCGGCGGCCCCCGAGTTCTGATCTGGAAACCCCATGTGGCTCACCTCCTGGGGAAAGAAGGGCCTGTCCTGGGGCGAATCTACAGAGCTGACCGGACTTCAAACCTGCATCAAGAGCATGAAGGACAAGAACATCAAGCTTGTCAACATGATCCAGGTCATGCTCATTCACCGGATTCTGCCATGCCAAAGGCGGGCATTTAATCTGTGGGAGTTCGTCCCGGCCGAATACCAGATGCTTCAGAGGCTCTATGGCATGAAGCACAAAGATGTGTGGAAGGCGTTGTTCAAGGCCTCCAAAGTACCTCCTCCCACATCCGAGGACTGTGGGCTCCATGCTGGGCGGCCTCCCAGTCAGGTGAGTTTTCAAGCTACCACCGGATTCAGTTCTTCCCAATATATTCATGGGGGGGTCTTAAGTAATTGTGCATATTTGTTCAGGATTATGTGGAGACAGCGGAGCAGATTGACTGTCCGGCTCCGCTGCCAGAAGGCCCAGCTGATGCTCTCTTGACGGAGATGCTGGTCCCGGTGCCTTACAAGGTGCCGGAGAAGAAGGCCGAAAAGAAGGCCCCTGGGATCCGAAAGGGTCTCTGGTGTAAGGTTGTGCCAGAAGCCTCATCCAAAGATGACGAGGCACACTCATACCCCAAAGGGGAGGAAGAAGAAGAAGAAGGGACCACCCCACCCAGAGAGGGTGAGGGGCTCGAGAAGGCGGACCAGGGGGCCGGGAAAGGCCCTCGGCGCAAGGCCGTCATACCCACGCCGTCTGACAACGACGAGACAAATTCCTCCCGTGGAGGCGGGGGGAAGCAAGAAGAAACTCTACCTCCCCACACTAGGGAGGAGAAAAAGAGAAAAGCCGCCCCAGAGGGGGAGGCTGGGACGTCCAAGAATCAAAAGGTGTCCCTTCCGGACTACTCTGCCACGGCCGCCCATAGCGAGGAGGGGTGGCTGCCCAGGGGGAAGCCCCTAGCGTGATCGTAAGTATCCGCACTCTATCATGACTTTACTTCTTAGTCTTTTTATAACACCGAACATATATGCAGTCCGGCAAGGGTTCGTCCCGAAGTATCTTCTTCGGATGGATCCCTGAGCGATTCAGAGATGAACTCGCTCCCGACGGACACTACTCCTCAACCCACGGATGACACGGAGGTGTTGTCCCGAAGGCTCCCAGAGTGGGGGGAGGTGACTCTGGAGACGCCCCAAGGCAGAATTCCAGATGTCGAACATGCGGGGTTCAAGATCCCCGCGGATCATACCGATGAGAGCCGCAGCAAGCCAGACTCTCATCCGGATACTGTGCCGGAGCCTTCAATGGCTCCGGATGCGGGCAGGCGGCCCCTCGCTAGGGAGGGCGAGCCGTCTGTGCCGATGACTTCCGTCACGCCAGAGGCGTCGGATAGTCTGCTAGAAGCGATTCGTGGTGCTTCCATGGATGACGAGCACCGTACTCTTATGAGTGCGGTGATTCAAAAGGTTCTGTTCGCCAAGAGCGGACTGACCGAAGCGTGTACCAGCCTCCTGACGGGCTTTGAGGTAAGTAATAAAAATGTATGAAATTACCACCCGATAGGTAGTAGCCCCTGATACTCTGTTTGGTGTTCGGAAGGAAAAGCCAAATGGAGGGTCAACTATAATCCGCAGGAGTCTAATAATAAATGTTCATGTGAATAAGCAGGTTGTGCTGCTTGCCGCTGCTGCCCGCACAGCCGAGGTTGCCGAACTAAAGCGGGGCCTGGAGCAGACGCAGGGAGAGCTCGACCTCATGAAGAGGCAGCTCGAAGAGAACAAAGGTAAGTGATTCCCCGCTCTTATGTATTCAAGGATAGATAAAATTGGTTAGTCTAATGCCGAAGCGTCGTGACTGTGTAACAGGGGCCACCACCGAAGTGGCGTCCCTGAAGAAAGCAATGTCCGAGGACAAAGACAAGGTGGCCTTGGAATGCAAGGAGCGCGAAAAGCAAAGTGCTAGAGTGGGCGAGGTACAGCAAGAGCTCCGGGACCTCGACAAGAAGTTCGAGTCCGTGGAGCATGATCTGAAGATGAAAGAGGCCGAGCTTGCGAAGGCCCTTGTGAATATGAAAGTTTCCAAGGCCGAAGCCGAGAAGGCACAACAGGAAATCCAGGAGGCCAAAAAGATAGCTGCGGGTAAGAAATTCTTTATGCAAAGCAAACATGTGGAGGAGGCGTTTCTTTTACTTACCCGAATTCGAAGCTCTCCAGGAGCATTCGTAGATCTGCCACGCAGCGTATCAGATGTCGCGGAGTTCTATCATGCCCAGGAGGGGAGCTCAACGGAGAAGCTGTTCTGGTCCCAGTATACTGGGGCCGAACACCCAATGCCTCTGAGTGACCAACTGAAGCAGTTGGGCGAACTCCACAGGGCGGCCGAAGTGGCTATGAAAGATTTCATAGTCCGGATGTGGCCTGGTGAGCCCCTGCCGGCTAGCTACTTCGGCCTGATCAAGCGGATGGTGAATGCCTGTCCGCGGCTCGAAGTCATCAAGCGATCTGTTTGCATTGAGGGTGGCCGCCGGGCCTTTGCCCGTGCGAAGGTGCATTGGGGCAAGCTGGATGCTGAGAAGCTGGTGAAGGACGGTCCACCAGAGGGCAAGGAGCATCGCCATCCCAAGAAGTACTATGATGGCGTTATGAAGGGCGCTCATCTCGTGGCCGATGAGTGTACCAAGGACAAGATCTTTGACTAAATGTACCTCTGCCGCTGTTGTAATTTAAAGACAAAGTTACTTGTGCTATTTAGCACTGTTTGATTTAAAATATTACCTTCTGTGCGGCTATTTATAAAATTCTGAAAGTAGGCCAGTCGTCGGCTTCTGCCCCCATGTAACTAGTACTGGGGTGTTCATGGAAAACCCGGACACTCTTTATCCAAATGTTTGGTCCCTTAAGGAGGTATCCGGCGCAGTGAACAAGGCAATCAGACTATGCGGCTTTATAACTTTCACTTAGCCATAGAAGTCTACAATTTTAAATTTCGGCGAAGCCCATACAATCCGGAAGGCCGAATTGGGGCGCTATATACGCCTAGATCGGACAAAACCGATTTATCGCCTAAAGTGGAAAAATCTTTAAGGATTTTAAAACCTCTCAAACAGTGACCAGCTCTCTCCACATCATGCCGGTCAGTTTTTGGCTTTCTCTACTGAGGTGCTCGTCCGGAAGAACCGAGACACAATCGCAGTAGTTCTCCCTACGCTACCTTAGCCGATATAACAGAACGTAAGGTACCAAAACAAGGGAGCCGGGCTAACCCAACTGTAGACCCAAGACATGATTCGGAGCTGATGCATATAGTGCTATAAGTTCGGGGTGCCGCTGTCGGTGTCAAAACCGGCGGATCTCGGGTAGGGGGTCCCGATCTGTGCGTCAAGGCTGATGGTAACAGGAAGCAAGGGACACAAATGTTTACCCAGGTTCAGGCCCACTCGATGGAGGTAAAACCCTACTTCCTGCTTGATTAATATTGATGATATGGGTAGTACAAGAGTAGATCTACCATGAGATCGTAGAGGCTAAACCCTAACAGCTAGCCTATGATGGTATGATTGTAATTGTGATCCGCCTTCTAAGGACCAACCTATCCGGTTTATATAGACACCGGAGAGGTCTAGGGTTTACATGGAGTCGGCTACAAGAAAGGAAACACAATATCCGGATCGCCAAGCTTGCCTTCCACGCAAAGGAGAGTCCCATCCAGACACGGGCCGAAGTCTTGAGTCTTGTATCTTCACGCTTCAATAGTTCGGACGTTGTACACAGTCCGGCTGTCCGGATACCCCCTAATCCAGGACTCCCTCAGTAGCCCCTGAACCAGGCTTCAATGACGATGAGTCCGGCACGCAGTATTGTCTTCAGCATTGCAAGGTGGGTTCCTTCTCCGAATACTCCAAAGTAATCATCGAACAAGTAGACCGTGTCCAGATCTGCAAGATGATATTTACATGCCACCGTAGAGAGAATGATATTTCACAAGTGCAATCTGCTGACCACTTTTTTAGGCAACATGGCGTGTCATTACGATCGGGTCGTTATTCAAACCATTTTCCTGCAACCAGCCACAGCACATATTGCAAGGCGGTTTCCTTGACACGTCTTGTCAAAGCAGAGATCGTGTCCCCTTATCACGGGATCTCATCAACACAGGTATGGGTAATCCAACTGCGCCGCTAATCGCGGCGAGCGGGAGGCAGACGGGTTCCACCAGGCAAGTGGGGAGGCGCAAAAAGCATTTACCGCCCCTATAAAGAGGTTAGGTTTCTTTCTCTTTTACCCACGCCTTCTCCTTTCGCTAGCTCATTCCCCCCTATTCGAGCCCTAACGCCCAAGCACTCTTCTTCTCCATCGAATAGAGGTTTTCCAAAGATGTCCGGATCCAGAGCAGGAGGTAGATGGATGGCCTCGACCGTCCAGGAGAAGGACATCAAGAAGGTCCGGGGAGCCGGGTATCTGGCCCAGAAGATCGGCCATCGTCTCCCACCGGAGGGACAGGTCGTCCCCACTCTGGAATCTCACGAGAGAGTCATGTTCCTTCCCCATTTCGTCCATGGGCTCGGGTTTCCCCTTCACCCATTTGTTCGGCGAGTCATGTATTACTACCGGATCGATTTTCATGATCTTTCCCCCAACTCCTTCCTCAATATCTCGATGTTCATCATCGTGTGCCAGGCTTTTCTCCGGATCCCACCTCACTTCGGCCTGTGGCTGAAGATTTTTAATGTGAAACCCAAGGTGGTGAGTGGCGAACACGCTGAGTGCGGCGGCGCCATGGTAAGCAAGATGCCCAAGGCCGCTTGGCCGAAGGGTGCTTTCAACGACTCCGTCAAGGAGTGGCAGCAGTAGTGGTTCTATATCACCGAACCACTTGGCAAAAAGTGGGAGGCAACTCCATAGTTCAGATCCGGAGCTCCACTACGGCTCACGTCCTGGCCCAAGAAGGGCCCGAACTGGTCCTCGTCCGATGAGCTGTCACTACTCCAGACGCGCATTCAGGGTGTGGTCGACAAGGACGTCAAACTCGTCGACGTAGTCCAGGTGATGCTAGTTCGCCTGGTTCTCCCCTGTCAGCGCCGAGCTTGTACTCTGTGGGAGTTCGACCCAGCCGAGCACCAAACCCTTCGGGAGCTTTATGATTCCTCCCACAAGGATATCTGGAAGGTGCTCTTCAAGTCTGGCAAATCGTGGCTGGGCCCCGCCGAGGACCGTGGGTATCAATTATCCCATTCTGCAAGCTCGGTAAGTTACAGCCATGCTCTGTCTATTCATGCTTCAGCTGGCATGTCATGAGGGAGACATCCTAATCGTGTTTCATTGTGACCTCAGGGATGGATAAAGAAAGTGGAGCAGATACATTGTCCGGCCCCGTTGCCGGAGGAACCGGCCGGACCCCTTCTGTCGACGATGCTGGTTCCCGTGCCATACGAGGCGCCAAAGAAGGAGGCCTCCAAGAAGGTCAAGAAGACCCGGAGTGGCCTCCGTCGCCGCGAGGCATCGGACGCAAAATCCAGAGACTCAAGCGATGCTCCTTCTTCAGAGGGCGAAGAGGAGGAAGCAGAGGAGGATGAGCCTCACTCTGAAGGTGGGAGGAAGCGTGCAGCTTCCCCGTCCCTGGAGGCCGAATTGCCCAAGAGGGGGAAAGGTTCCCTCCCAGAGACATCCACCACGGCTGCCGACAACAGCCCGGAGTGGGATCCCAGGGCCCAGCCCCTGGGGAAGTCGTAAGTATACGGAATCCAAACACGCATATGCGTTCGGGGTTGTTTTTGGGTATATTGGCTTTAATCGTTGCCGTATTTTGCATAGCTCGGCGAGGTCTTGTGCCGGACAGTCCTCATCGGAGGATTCGCTGGGCTCAGACGCCTTGGCGAGCGAGACGCCTCCGCAGGCCCCTTCCCCAAAGTCCAGGCGCGACACTGAGGTGTCATCCCGATAGGACCCGGACCAGGGAGGACATATCCCCGTTGCTGGACACCCGGGGGTGGATAAGGCCCCCGGAACCTCTAAGGTTCCAGAGGCAAGCGAATAGCCACCTTCGATGGTGGGAGGCTTGCCTACCCTGCCGGCATCCTCTGTTCGAGCAGAGCTGTCTGGCGGTCTATCGATAGCGTTGAAGAACACATCTATCGTCGATGAGCACCGCACTCTCATGGGCGCGGTGGTTGAGAAGATTCAGTCCACCGAGAGCGGGCTGAATGAGTCCTGCTTTGGCCTTATAAAGGCCTTTGAGGTATGTTTCCTAAGAAACCTTTGAGGAATCGTCATAATATGAGTATTAGCCCCTGATACACAGTCCGGCATAGAAGACGGAGCTGGGCAGGGGATCAAATCTTCTACTATCGCAGGAGCTTATGGGAATGACTTACACCCCTTTATGTGAAAATAGGCTTCTGTCGAGAGGACAGCTGCTCATAATGCGGAAGTGTCCGAACTGAAGCATAGCCTTGCACGGGCCGAGGAAGAACTCGGCCATGTGAAGAAGCAACTGGAAGACAAGCAAGGTATGTTGAAACCATTTGTCTTGAAGTTGGCACGAACGAATAGTTGTGCATAGTGAGAAATATTTGTATTGTATGCTCTGGGAGCGGGTGCCGAATACAAGGCACTAAAGAAGGCTGTGGCTGATGCCAATAAGAAGGTTGAGGCCGAACAGGCGCTTCGTGAAAAACACAAGGCCAAGGTCATTGCAGCTGAGCGACAGCTCCAGGAAGCTGTGAAGAAAAGTGAGGGCTTGGAGCAGAGTCTAATAGGGAAAGAATCCGAACTCAACCAAGCTCTTGAGGCTGCGGAAGGTGCTCGGGAAGAAGCCCGAGGTGCTGCGCAGGACATTCAGGAGGCCCGGAAAGTTGCGGCTGGTAAGGCCTTCTGTATTCTTAGCCCTTTGTACAAGATAATGGGAAGAATCCTAAGCGGCAAGCTGAATTCTTATTCTTCCAGGGGCTTTTGCGGATCTTCCTTGCAGCATAGCAGATGCCGCCCAATTCTATCGCACCGAGGAGAAGAAGTCTTTAGAGAGGGATTTCTGGTTGCAGTATTTGGCGCCGAACTATCCGGTACCATTTATCGATCAGCTGAAACAGCTGGTCAAACTGCACCAGGCAGCCGAACTAGCCATGAAGGACTTAGTTGTCCGGCTATGGCCCGCGGAGCCGATTCCAAGAAGTTACTTCGGACTCGTCAAGCGGATTGTGGGCGCCTGTCCTCGGCTTGATGCTATCAAGCGATCAGTCTGTATAGAAGGCGCGTGCATGGCGTTTGCCTGTGCAAAAGTGCATTGGGGGAGGCTTGACGCGGAGAAGCTGATGACTGAGGGGCCGCCGGAGGGTAAGGAGCACCGCAAGCCCGAGCTGTACTATGAAGGTGTACTGAAAGGGGCCCGCCTTGCGGCGGATAAGTGTTCCAAAGACATTATATTTCCCTGAGAGCATTCGTGCCGCTTTTTGTAATGTGGGATAATGGCATTTTTATTATATATTGCATGTTTTGTTTGAACATATGTTCTTCCTGTGCGGCTGTTTATTGTATGTACATCCTCAGAGTTGGCCAGTCGTCGGCTTCTGTCCCCACGCAGAAAAGAATACGGGGGTGTTCGGGGTATATCTGAACGCTCTTTATCCCATAGTTGGGTCCTTTGAAGGAGGTGTTTCTCCCCACGAACCAGGCAATCAGACTATACGGCTTTACTACTCCCACTTAGCCATAGGATTTCGAGTATGGTTGGTGCAGCCCCTAGTGTTCGGAAGGCCGAACTAGGGGCTCTATTGGCGCCTGATCGGAAGACCGATCCGTCGCACTCTGCATTTATAATGGCGTTGTGCGGAATAAATCTTTAAGGATTTTACAACCTCTCGAACAGCTGACCAGCTCTCGCTGCATCATGCCAGTCGGTTTTCGGCTTTCTCTACTGAGGTGCTCGTCTGGCAGAACCGGGACACAATCACAGTAGTTCTCCCAGCGCTACCTTAGCCGATAGAACGGAATGTAAGGTACCAAAACATGGGAGCCGGGCAAACCCAACCAATGACCCAAGACATGATTCGGAGCTGATGCATATAGTGCTATAAGTTCGGGGTGCCGAGCGACCGAAAAGGTGGTCAGACTTTATTGTTGTATTGTGCAGCCCCTGGCATAACCGGGCGTAACACTAAGTGTGGATCCCGTATTTGGCAAAGAGGCATCGGCGATACACGCCGGCCGATAAGTGTTTTTTAAATCTACCCATTGTAGTAGTATGATATGTCTATGCATATGGGTACGATGTATAAAAGGAGGTGTTTTTGGCGGAACCTGTGATGGCCGGACTAGAGGGGGTTGGGAGTGGATCAAGGGTGAATCCGAACTGCCTTCTACCTGCATGTTCCCGCCATCAAGTGTCCGGGCTGATTCCGCGCCGCCAATTCTGTTCTGCATCAAAGTTAGTTTGTAAAGAAAAATGCTATGAGGCAGTTGAGCGTCCTCTTGTGGTTGGTCTAAGGGTTCCTGGTCGGACCCTAGTGAACCCAGCCGTTATACCGTGAAATAGCACGGACTCCTTAGTTGGTGTCCAGATAGTTGGCTGTCATATCAAAATTTTGATAGGCATGCACGACTCGCTACTCCAGCAGCTGTGTGGTTTCCGCTCTAAGTGCGTAGTTCGGCCTTGCCTATAGGTGTGATTATATCACACGATGTTGGCCTAATGGTTTACCACGTGGAATCTAGCCAACGTGGTTCGTCCCGTTGTCATACGGTTAATTACCGCACGAGGGGAGGGTGCCGAAGAATTAATCTTTGGCGTGGCATTTGTTGTTTATCCGAGAACAACCGTTAGAATGGTGGGCCAATAGACTTGGCCTTTACACCTGGCATCTTTTGAAAAGATGTTATTTTTGGTTTCATACCAGTGAGGGCTTCATGTATTATGGAGCCCCCGGACTACTAGCTCGAGGGGTACGGCAATTGAATTGTTGTGCTTGGTGTGATCGGGGGCGATCGGCCGTACTTTTATACTCTGGGGGTCTCTTTTGACAAGACGCCTCCCATCATTGTTTCCGACATACGACCAGTCGCTTTGTTTGGAGGATCCGGCATTCTCTATTGGTATGCTTTGTCGTCCTTCTAGGAGTACCATGAATTTCACATGGTTGATCGAGTATGTGGCTCGAGCCGAATGGGCTTGAGCTGCTCTTTGTCCGTTGACCGGACCGGGAGTTGATGGACTTGGAACTAGTTTCCTTTAATTGCCGTTTATGACCATTGGGCCGAGGCCTGAGGGTGCCTCTTCATGTATCCCTTTTGCTGTCTTGGGCCGTAATGATGTGTGGACGTCGGGGTGTGTGCCTTCGGTTCTCCTGCTTAGGTTGAGGTAGCCGATTGTGTGGTTCATGGCTTTTGCTGGGGCTTTCGAGTCCGTACTTTTCGGTGGCCAGTACCTTGGTCCACCTATCCGTTAGCAAGTCTTGGTTAGTTTTAAGCTGCTCTTGCTTCCTTTGCAGGCTCCTTGCCGTGGCCATGAGCCGTCGCTTGAAGCGAACTTGTTCCACTGGATCTTCTGGTACGCCGAATTTGTCATTGCCGAGGATTACCTCGTCGTCGGAGGGGGGTCTATGATTGTCCCTCTCCAAGTATCCCATCGTGACCGGTCCGGCCTGCTTGAAGGTAGGCCGATCAGGGCTATACTCCTCTTTGGCACCATCCGGATTGCTTTCGTCTCCCGGGCCGGTGTTGGTATGGCGGGGCTTGGAGCGGCGCTGAAAGCGCCCATGCTTTGCTTTTCCTCCGGAGGGGCTACCCTCCATTGCCTCGTCGCCATTGGTTTTCTTTAGAGTGTCCACCATATATATGTCGTATATGGAGGTGGCTGTCCACCGTCCTATGAGCGGTGGCTCCTGTAATTCTCCTGCATCGTCGTCCATACCGTCGATGTCTTCAGAGTCGAAGTCAAGCACGTCGGTTAAATCATCGACTGTGGCAATGAAGTGGGTGGTGGGTGGGCAACGAACTCCGTCGTCGCCTGCTTGCCACTCGAGCCGGACATAGTTCGGCCAAGAGCCTCCTAACAAAGAGAGAGACTTTAATGAGTTCAGCATGTCGCCAAAAGGGCGAGTGCTGAAAGATGTCCGCAGTGGTGAACTCCATTACCGGAGCCCGACCAGACTCGGCGGGCTCAGGAACACGCGAACTGGATCCTACAACCAGATACGAATCCAGGGGTCTGGAGTCACAGGCTTCCTCAGAAGCGAGGCCTGTGTTCGGCTCCACCGCCGATGAAGGTATGGCCTGCGGGGCGGGGTCCAACCCTCCGTCCCTAGGCAATGCAGCCTGCACCGGATTTGAGTCTGGGGCTACTATAGGGGTGATATCCCGAGTGTTGTCTGACTGCAGGTCTAGGCCATGCTTGTCGTGACTGTCCGGTGCTCCTGGCGCGGGCCCGAATCCGTCGAAGATCAAGTCTCCGCGGATATCCGCCGTGTATCCGCGGATATCCGCCGGCGATCAGTTCATCGTCATCTACACACGTGGATCCGTGATGGTGAAAGCATGGCTTGCTCGCTTCCTACGCATGTTCAACAGTTCAACGGATGAGTGGGTCGCTGGGCTAGGTTTGAGTACACCACAGTCCTGGGACGAGAGAAGGATCTAAAGGACGAAGAGAGGAAGAAGCCCGCCGTGATCCAGGTTTGCGTACATAACGTTTGCTTGGTCTTGCCAATGTTGAGTGCCAGGATTTTAAGAACTTCCTCAAGAACAAAAGAGTGAAATTCGTTACTATAGGCTTTAAGAACGACAGGGATGTCCTGCGTCAGATAGGTCTCGTTGTAGGCCAGCCCTTCGATCTCCAGAAGGCAAGCCTGGTGTCCTCCTCTCAACCTTCAATGCTGATCCTGGCAGCAGCCATGATTGATCCTTCGTACGCTAAATTGAAGAAACCTCATCACGAGTTTCATCATGCATGGGAGTCGAAGACATTAGATGAAGATCACATCCTGTACGCAGCAATGGATGCCTACCTTTGTTTAAATATCTACAAGGGTTGGATGAAGAAGCAGAGCCCAGTGTCCGGTTCAAGCAAAGAAGCGTTGGCGAAGAGGAAGAGGAAGAGGGACGAAGACAAAGTCGAGGATGTGGACTCGGACTCTGAGTAGGTGGCAGTGTCGTCGCTCATGCTGGTTCTACTGCAGTGTCAAGTGGACTAGTTGCTTAGTTTATTTTCAAGGGTGTGTTGTGCTGAGGCCCCAGCAGAACTATTGTCGGTGTCAAAACCGGCGGATCTCGGGTAGGGGGTCCCAAGCAGTGCGTCTTAGGATCAATGGTAACAGGAGACAAGGGACACGATGTTTTACCCAGGTTCGGGCCCTCTTGATGGAGTTAAAACCCTACGTCCTGCTTGATTGATATTGATGATATGGGTAGTACAAGAGTTGATCTACCACGAGATCAGAGAGGCTAAACCCTAGAAGCTAGCCTATGGTATGATTGTTGTTGTATATATCTCTATCGACTAGCCTGGCCTCGGTTTATATAATGCACCAGAGGCCTAGGATAACAAGAGTCCTAGCCAGATACGCCGGTGGGGGAGGAGTCCTTGTCTTGATCGCCAAGTCTTGTGGAATCTTCCTTGTATGCGGCAACTGTCTGGACTGGCCCATGAGTATACGGCCATGGGGATCCTCGGCCCAATCCACCTGATCGGGAGACGACGTGGTGAGTACCCCCTAGTCCAGGACACCGTCAGTAGCCCCCTGAACCGGTCTTCAAGTTGGGGACGCTCCTCGATTCTTCCGAACTGTTCTTCATCTTCGGTCGTCGGTCTTGAAAATTGGTTCAACAAATCTTCTCATCTTCGATCTTGAGGATCACCGAAATGCATTCGACGAGTTTACACGTCGGGTATCCGAGGAGCCCCTTTAAGTTTCCGGCCTTTATCAATGCCTTGTTATTTTTATGCCACACCTCGGGTTTGAAGTTATTCCCGGGCGGCAACATCCTCTTGCATCCGAGCTCCAACGCCGGACTGCATTCGAGGTGTCTTTTGCAGCCAAGCACCAATGCCGGATGCTTCCCAGCTCGAACGCCGGACTATGTATCCGAGCTCCAACGCCGGATGGTATCCGGGATCCAACACCGGACTATGTATCCGAGCTCCAATGCCGGACGGTATTCGGGCTCCAACGCCGGACTATGTATCCGAGCTCCAACGCCGGACTGTATCCGAGGTGTCGTAAATCACCTTTGTTCAAAGAAGTTTGAAGGAGTTTAGCCGAGCTTAATGCCGGAAATGCCCTCTATGGAGCCAGCCACTAGCGCCCGAGCTTTATGCCGGACTGCTTCCGAGGTGGTGCACCACCCTGAATGTGGGCCGAATTTTGTCATTATTTTTTATTGGTGCAATTTATTCTCTGCCGAGATATATAGCCAGTAGCCCTCAAGGTGGGTATCGGTCTAAAACCCGAGATGCACATGAAGGATGACATAAGACCACTGATCCCAATAGCCGCTGAGACTCAGGTCGATTTGCAAAATCGGCCTGAGGATCAAGTCCTAGCTCAGCAGAATACTTTGGGACACTAAAAGCGGCGTGCTCAGTCCTTGAGACTCAGGTTGGGTGCAGCCGACCAACCTGAGGATCAAAATCTCCTTGGAAACTATATTGCACATAAAATTTTCTGCATTGGACAAGCAATGCAGTAGCCCCCGAGACACTGGTCGGGTGGCAACACCAGATCAGGGGATCGATGTGCCCCTTTAATATGTTTAAATAATAAGCCCGAAGCCTAGTAGCCCCCGAGCCTTAATGCGGGCACGGGTGGCCGAATTAAGGATCGATATCTATAGTAAAATCACAAATTGTGTGTAATGACTCTATGTATCCAAGTACTTTATGTCATTTAATGCTCGGATCCGCATTGTACAAAACTTTGTTGACCGACCATCAGCTTCCACCTCCTCGGCTAGTAGCCGAGGAGTGTTTGTCTTACTTTATAAAGCCTTTATGAGGGCAAAGATTTACGACAAACAAGGCAATCTGGCCATACGGTTTTGTAAATAAAGGTACGCGGGGAGATGTGCTATATTACTGTTTAACAGAAGAAATGGCTTCCAAAGAAAAATAGTCCTGCTATCGGTTCCTTTCTTTGGGTTGTCATGCTAAGCATGATCATAAAACCTCAGCTCCAATGTAAGACCAAAATATCGAGGATTTGGTAGTGTTCAGCGACAGTCAAGGTCAAGCCGTAAACACTTCGGCCAACGTTATGAACGGCCTGTTATTTAACATAGTCATCGGATTGCTGACCAGTTTACGCTTATTGTGACAGTCAGTTTTCGGCTTTCTCCACTGAGGTGCTTAGCCATGTGAGCTGGAAGCACAATCGCAGTGGTTCTCCCTTTGCACGCCTAGCCGAACAAAACGGAACGTAGGAAGCAAGTGCAGGAGCCAGGCAACCCAACTATTGACCGAAGACACAATTCAAAACCGATGCTTATAAAGCAATATCTGAGAATGTTTTTGCCGAATCCCTAAAAGGTGTCCGGCGTTGCACTGCGAGACTAATGCTGGAAAAGCACAAATAGTTTAAAAGTGCCAAAAGGCTTGGAAAACCAAGAAACGTCAGTAAAAACATGACGTCCGAACAATACCAAGTGTTCGGTGCCAATCCGAAAATTGGTCTTAGAAAAAAGAAGTGTGTCGGTCGTGCTTTAACATGATACATCCTATCTCAAGACTTCGAGCGGGTCAGCCTACGGCTTCAACCTCCTATCCCGAGGGCGGAGTACTTCTCATCAGGCCAGTTTAGCAAACTAAACTCTAGCGGCTTTGAGAGAGAAATTAGGCTCCCCGGCTAGTGACCGCACACACGTGTCAAAAAAAGTAGTGATAAATAATAATAATAAAACTTTGCAACGACAAAGAAGAAGAACACTTACTATAAAACGGCTCAAATAAACTTAAGAGCCCCCAAGTGACTGGGTAGGAGAATGATTGCATGTACCGAAGTACTTATATGATATCTATGTTCAATCGAACTTTAAACGCGTCTTAACCGACCATCGGCTTCTCCCTCTTCGGTCAAGGACCGAAAAGTGTTATGTACTCCATCGGTCGAGAATATCGACGGTGTTTCCAATAACCAGGCAATCAGGCCATAAGGTTATAACAGACAAAGCGCGCTCAGGGAACTTATGCTATATTACTGCGAAGTGTAAGAAGCATCTTCGAAGAAAATAGTACCCCCACTGATACCTTTCTTTGGTGCTCATTGTTATTATGAGACTTGTGCAATAGATTTTTTTGTACTCATGAGTTCCGTTGTGTGCCGACCATCATTGAAAACTATAAGAGCGCTAGCTTTCGGCTTCACCCAGTCTGAGGTCCGGCTCGGGCGACCCGATCGTAACAATCGCAAAGGTGCTCCCTTTACTCCCTAGCCGAACAATCGGGAAAGTAGGGGTAAACACAGGAGCGAGGCAACCCAGCTTGCAAATCGCTTAAGTCAATATGGTGCATATTGTGGCGTAATACACGAACAAGGAACGAAGCCGTACAAGTATAATCATATGCAACAGGAAAAGCTTCATAAAGGAAGCCCCCCAAGTAAACAGGGTATTTGAATTTATGCGTCATAAACAAAGTTTGGACAAGGAAAAAAATTACAAGCAACTTTTTTCCAAAAAAGTATAACGCTTGGTCGAACCGAACACAAGTTAGAAATTAAAGCTTTGAGCATGAAAGCGACTTAGCTGGTTAATGTGTTCGCCGTCCGGTCTTGATGTGGGACAAGGTTCTATCCCCCAAGCCGGTCCCGAGGTGGCGGAGCGGAGAGCTCGACACGCCGAAGTGGTGACATAGTACGGTCGATGCAGACCAGCAGAGTGACGCCAAAGTCCCCGGATCATCTTCCTGTGCACAAAAATAGTGCAAACGGGAGATAATAGTAATAATGATAATTAAAAAATCATTGCATAATGAATAATTTATGCAAAGTGAGTAATAAAAGAAATATGGCCTGGCGCCGAAGTCAATGTCGATGCAGGGCGTCGGCGTGATGCGATGAACGTGTGGCAAAGCCTGAATTTACATGTCAGTCCGAGCTCCGGATGCGGCGTTCGCCAGACTATGTACGGAGACTGACCGAACCACCATGTGACTGTCGTTAATGCGGCCACCATTTGATAGACCTGTGTACATATGATGGACAAACCAGAGTAATAATTCCTTGGAAAAAATGAACCCAAGCAAGCAAAAAATATTAGGGATTGATAGCACCTGGTTTATTTGTTATAGCAATCCGAAGGAAGGTGATTCTCAAAATTGGGACTCGCTCCGCACACCCATTGCCTGATGGGCGATAAAACAATGGCATGGCAATGCTGGTAAAGGTTGGCTCGCCGAGGCAAAGCCCTCGGTCCAGCTAACGTGACGGAGCTGGTCGGCCAGCGATGCCGAAGTCTCCGGAGTAGGTTGATGAAGAGATGATGAAGCCCCGGTCCAGCTATGCAGGTCGTGACGTGGTCGATGCCGGCTTGATGAAGTGACCGTGTGGCGATGCAGGTGTGCCCGCTCCATGTAATCCGTGGGGCAGTGATGTTGGTGACTGAGGGAGTCCTGGACTAGGGGGTGTCCGGACAGTCGGACTATTATCGTCAGCCAGACTATCATCATCGGCCGGACTCCAAGACTATGAAGATACAAGATTGAAGACTTCGTCCCGTGTCCGGATGGGACTTTCCTTGGCGTGGAAGGCAAGCTTGGTGATATGGATATGTAGATCTCCTACCATTGTAACCGACTCTGTGTAACCTAGCCCTCTCCGGTGTCTATATAAACCGGAGGGTTTTAGTCCGTAGGACAAGACAACCATTACAACAATCATACCATAGGCTAGCTTCTAGGGTTTAGCCTCCTTGATCTCGTGGTAGATCCACTCTTATACTACCCATATCATCAATATCAATCAAGCAGGAGCAGGGTTTTACCTCCATCGAGAGGGCCCAAACCTGGGTAAAAACATCGTGTCCCTTGTCTCCTGTTGCCATCCGCCTAGACGCACAGTTCGGGACCCCCTACCCGAGATCCGCCGGTTTTGACACCGACATTGGTGCTTTCATTGAGAGTTCCTCTGTGCCGTCACCGATAGGAAGGATGCCTCCTCCCGTCTTCAAGGACGGTATTTTCGCCAAAGGAGCCTTGGCCGCCGGCCAAACTATCCGGCTAGGTGGTTTTCTTATGACCGCCTGTCCGGCCACCGCTTCGACAATGACCTCTCAGGTCATCAAAAGCAATCTTCACGTCAACTTGGAATTCGCCGAGCGGCATGATCCAATAGAGCTCTCGTCCATAAATGAGCTCTTGGATCGCATCGCCACCCTGGGAGTCGCTACAGACTACAGTCAGATTGGGCTTAAAACCGATCTGAGAGAGATTAACTCTCCCCAGGTCACCCACCACGTTGCAGTGGTAGAGGAACAACACGGTGACTCTTCTCCTGTATTGAAAACTAGTCATGTCCGGTCTCCCAAACCCTCCATGCCGGATTCCCGCGGAGGGACGGACTTCGATAAAGCACTGAACCTAAAGTCAGGCATCAGACCGGACTCGCTGGACAACAACCAGCAACCCAAGCTTCCAAATTTGGAAACTTCTCGGCCCTTGAGCCTCGAGATGGGTAGGGTTCCGAACTTAATTCCACCCACCCGCCCAGACATGTGCGATCTATCTCTAATCCGGCAAGAGCCCGCTGAAACAGTACATCACTACTGGGCCAGATTTCTCCTGGTTATGAACAGGATAAAGGACTGCCGAGAGGAAAACGCAATATCAATTTTTTGCAATAATTGCACGGACGAGGGAATCTTGAACGCCGTCAGCCGTCGTGAAATTACACGCTTCGCCGACCTGGCGTCCATAGTGCGAAAGTACTGTGCGATGGAGAGTTTCCGGAAAATCAAAAATAAGTTTTGGGACAATCCGGCACCAAATACAACCCTAGTCCGCAACAAAAGGGTGCATTACACTCAGGCACCAGGTACAAAAACCAAAAAGCAAAAACCCCACAAAGGGCACGGAACCGTACTGGAGGGATGGCTTAGCGGACCCTGTAAAATTCACAGTACAGAGGGCGCCATCCCAACACATAGCCTTCGAGCATGTTAGATATTATGGCAGGTGGCCAAAAGTGGCGAGGAGCTTCTAGCCCCGGAAAACCACTCCAACAATACCGGTACGGTATCAACAGTCTTCGAGACTTTCGCATCAAATAATATGCGGAAACGAACAATCCGCAGCCTCGCCGAAGTCTACCAAGTAGCAACAACAAATCCATGGAGCAACACAGCCATCACCTTCAATGCCAGTGACGAACCTAAATTCTGAACAGCCCGAGCATCAGTCGCACTGGTACTTAGTCCAATAGTGGACGGCTTTCGACTTACCAAGGTCCTCATGGATGGCGGCATCGGATTAAACCTCATCTACAAGGAAACTCTTCAAAAAATGGAAATAGACTGGAGCCGCATTGAGCGAAGCAGCACAACCTTCAGAGGAATAATCCCTAGCCGGGAAGCGCGCTGCACCTGAAAAATCACACTTGATGTGGTGTTCGGCTCGCCGGACAATTACAGGTCCGAAGAAGTCACGTTCCAAGTGGCCCCGTTCAACACCGGATATCACACTATATTAGGACGAGAGGCATTCACAATTTTTCAAGCCGTACCCCATTACGGGTACATGAAGCTCAAAATGCCTGGGCCCGGCGTAATAAAAACTCTCGTTAGTGATCCGGACATAGCACTCCGCGCCGAAAACAAGACAACCGCATTTGCCCTGGAGGCACTATCCGAAGCCCTAGCGGCAGAAGAACTCACCGCACTGTGCTCTATGGTGAATAGGGACGATGTGATACTCGATAAGAGATCCAAGTCCACCTCCTTTAAACCAGTGGACGAAATAGTAAAATTCCAGGTCCATCCAACGGACCCGACAAACACGGCCTCCATCGGGGCACAGTTGAACCCTGATGTAGACGCCGCACTGCGAGAATTCCTTCGGGAAAATTGGGACATTTTCGCCTGGCACCCTTCGGATATGCCGGGAATCCCACGTGGATTGGCAGAGCATAGCCTAAATATCCTAAAAGGATTCAAGCCAGTCAAACAGGCTCTTCGACGATTTTCTGAACCTAAAAGACAGGCAATGGAAGAAGAACTAGCCAAGCTATTGGAAGCCGGATTCATCAGAGACATCAAACATCCGGATTGGCTAGCAAACCTGGTAATGGTACCAAAGAAGGACAAATCCTGGCGCCTATGTGTCGATTTTAAAGACCTCAACAAGGCCTGCCCAAAGGATCCCTTCCCCCTCCCCCGCATCGACCAAATAATCGATGCTACCGCAGGACACGATTCATTGTGCTTCCTTGACGCATACTCCGGCTACCATCAAATCAAGATGGCAGAAGTGGACCAAGCCGCAACGGCATTCATCACTCCATATGGACCATTCTGCTTCAACACGATGCCCTTCAGACTTAAAAACGCCGGTGCAACATACCAGCGCATGATTCAAACATGTCTGGCCACCCAGATCGACAAAACAGTAGAGGCATACGTAGACGATGTAGTCGTCAAAACCAAACACGTCGAAACTCTAGTAGACGACTTGAGGCTCACATTCGACAACCTCAGAGCATATGACATCAAGCTGAATCCGGAAAAATGCGTTTTCGGCGTACCAGCTGGAAAGCTCCTGGGCTTCATTGTATCCGGCAGAGGAATTGAAGCGAACCCAGCCAAGATCTGAGCTCTGTCACAGCTGGATATCCCAAAGGACCTCAAACAAATACAAAAATTGACTGGATGCATGGCGGCTCTAAGCCGCTTTATCTCCCGCCTAGGAGAAAAGGCATTGCCCCTCTATCGCCTCCTTAGGCGCACCGAACACTTCGAGTGGACGGATGCTGCCACTGCCGGACTCGAAGAAATAAAAGCCATATTGGCAACAAATCCGGTCCTGGCTGCGCCCAACCTGGGCGAACCAATGTTGTTATACGTCGCGGCAACACATCAAGTTGTAAGCGCGGTACTCATCGTCGAACGAGAGACAGAAGGGCATAAATTCCCTCTTCAAAATCTAGTGAACTACGTATCCACTGTGTTAACCCCCTGCAAGTCCCGTTACCGCACTATCAAAAGATAGCGTATGCGGTGTTCATGGCATCCCGGAAGCTCCGACACTACTTTCAAGAGTGTTCGATAACAGTGGCCTCCGAAGTACCCCTCAATGACATTATAAACAACCGCGACGCGACGGGCAGGATTGCAAAATGGGCCATTGAGCTCTTACCATTCGATATAACTTACAAACCTCGGCGAGCTATAAAGTCACAAGTTTTGGCTGACTTTGTCACTGAATGGACCGAAGCCGAACTCCCTAAAGAGTACGGCGCATACTCCAATTGGATTATGCACTTCGATGGCTCTAAAATGTTGGCCGGATTGGGGGCTGGCATCGTATTGACGTCCCCAACCGGGGACACAGTCCAATACGTACTTCAAATAATGTACACGGACTCCAACAATGCAGCTGAATACGAGGCCCTTCTACACGGCCTCCGGATAGCAATCTCCATGGGCATTCAACGCCCAGAGGTGCGCGGGGATTCAAACCTTGCAATATCCCAAGTAAATGGAGACTTTGATGCCAAGGATCCGAAAATGGCAGCCTATCGTAACGCTGCCCTCAAACTGTCAGCTCGGTTCGAAGGACTCGAATTCCACCACGTAGCCCGGGATAATAACCAAGCAGCCGACGTACTGGCACGCATCGGCGCAAAACGTGACGCTGTCCCTCCAAACATCTTCCTGGATTGGCTCTTTAAGCCATCCGTACTATGGGAAGAGGAGTCCGGAAATAACAAACCGGAAGCAGCCGCACCAACCAACATAGAGCAATCTGACATAACCGGTGATTCAGCCGATGAAATAACACCTTCAGCCCACGACATAATGGCAGTAATCGCCCAGTGGACAGAACCATTCCTAGCCTACTTGCTTAGGCAGGAACTTCCCGAAGACCAAAATGAGGCCCGCTGCATAGTCCAGCGATCTAAAGCCTACAAGGTCCATGACGGAGAACTCTATAAGAAAAGCACAACCGGAGTCCTTCAAAGGTGTATCTCCGAAGAGGAAGGGCAAAACCTTCTGGCTGAAATTCATGCCGGACTAGGCGGACACCACGCCGCAGCTCGGGCCCTTGTAGGAAAGGAATACCGTACAGGATTTTATTGGCCGACGGCCCAGGCAGATGCTCAGGACTTAGTCCAAAGATGCGTCGGTTGTCAGCTCTTTGCTAATCAGAGCCATATGCCACCCACCGCCCTCAAAACTATACCCATTACCTGGCCGTTCGCGGTCTGGGGGCTTGACATGGTTGGACCCCTTAAAGGGGGAACCCACAAGCAAAGGTACCTATTGGTCATGGTGGACAAATTCACCAAATGGTTAGAGGCCAAGCCAGTTAAAACGGCAGAGTCCGGACCAGTGATAGACTTTATATCCGGGATAGTACACCATTATGGTGTCCCCACAGCATCATCACCGATAACGGCACGAACTTCACCGCCGACGAGGTTAAATCATGGTGCAAAAATATGGGCATTAAGCTCGATTACGCTTCAGTCTATCATCCTCAAACCAACGGTCAAGTGGAACGAGCAAATGGTCTAATAATGAGCGGCATCAAACCCAGACTAGTGCGGTCACTTACGAAATCTGACACGCACTGGGTAGAGGAGCTTGACTCCGTACTCCGGGGGGTGCAGACAACGCCCAACCGTACTACCGGATTCACACCATTTTTTATGGTATACGATGCAGAGGCAGTTCTGCCCTGCGACATCATTCATGACTCACCTCGAGTGCGCATGTACGAAGAAAGAGAAGCCGAGCTGGATCGGCAGGACAGCTTGGACGCATTGGAGGAAGAACGCGACGTCGCCAAGGCTCGTTCCGCATTCTATCAGCAGCAGGCTCGAAGATATCAAAGCAGAGAAGTACGGGCCAGGACTTACAACGTCGGCGAACTAGTTCTACGCCTGCCGGACAAGAAAAAGGACAAGCTCAAGCCCAAATGGGAGGGCCCCTTCATCATCGATCAAGTCCTGACCGGCGGAGCGTACCGTCTATGAAATGCGTCGGACAACCGA
This sequence comes from Triticum timopheevii, assembly GCA_963921465.1. NCBI lineage: Eukaryota > Viridiplantae > Streptophyta > Magnoliopsida > Poales > Poaceae > Triticum > Triticum timopheevii. Next base: position 129,266,969 of record OY997271.1, on the reverse strand, counting down.
CTCGAGCCGAACCCATGGAACGCAGCCCGCCTCCGAAGATTCTATGCCTAGCGCCGGACTAAGAGTTCGTCCCCTTCCCCCCGTCCAAATTTTTACACTTCAGCTGTCTTTTGTTTCTCTTTCTTCTCTCAACCCTTTTCCTAAAAAGCCCTTAAAGGCCTACTTGCGCATTATTCGCACACACTTGATGTGCCATCCACACTCATTATACCTGGGGGCTTCTTTACCAGAAGCTTAATTATAAGGGCTTCATGCCCAGCACATGTGTCAAGCTTCCACATGTACCTTTTATTCACCATTATATGCATCGATATGACTTAAGTTTTGGCCAAGCTGGGTTGCCTGGCTCCCGTGCTTACCCCTACGTTCCCGATTGTTCGGCTAGGAGGTAAAGGGAGCACCTCTGCGATTGTTACTGCCGGGTCAGCCGAATGTGTACCTCAGACTTGGTGAAGCCGAAAGCTAGCGTTCTTAAGGGAATATTCGGTCGGTGACTTGAAAGATGATTTTTTACCTACTTATTTATCCGCCCCCAGATGTTTTTCTGCTCTTTTCGCAGTCCGGACATGCACTTTAGGGCATGCCTCCCAGGGAAAGGAACCCTTAACGGAACTATTCTCCCTGGAAGATGTTTCTTACTAACCATGTAATATAACATAACTAGTTGGGCACTTGTCTGATAAAGCACTAATGACCCCTACGCCTGGTCTCCATGCATGCCCCGGTTGTTTCTTAACCGAGAAGGTATTCAGACACACTCCGGACTCTAGGGTCCCGAGGTTGAAGCGAAAAGGTCGGCAAAGACAAACGATCTACAATCCGGCTAGAAGGCATTTTACATGTCATTTTAAAATACATTGTCAAATCGACTGACTGTATTCCTCCTCAATCCCGTCTAACAGGCTATCTAATTTATAGTCCCGTTGGGAAAATTTAGCGGCCAACTCTACTTGGTCGTATACTAAACTCACAGGGATATCCTTCCCATCGGGCCCCACAGGTCCGATCTCGGCCATGTGGTTGGGATCCGCCTTCTTGTACCGTGTCTTCACCATGGCCCAGGCCTCCCTGGCACCTTGGCGGCAGGCCGAAATCTTCCATAAATGGAAGCGCTGCTGCACTCCCTGAAGCTTCTCCGCAAGCTCCCCAAGGCCCTCGGGCAGGGAGAGGGCCGGCCATAAAGCCTGGACGACGCCGCTCATTGCCTGCCGAACTAGTTCGAGCAGTTGCACCAGCTCGGGAAGTTGATCACCCGTTGATACGGGCATCTCCTCCGCAGAGCGACCTGTGAGTATACCTACAGACATATTTTGTCAATTGACTTCCTCGCCGAACTCTTCTTTTCAAAGGAGTTCGCTCAAGCACTTACTATAGATGCCGCGACGAAGCTGCTGATTCTCCTTAGCGGAGCCAGACAGCTCGGCCCGAACGCCTTTCAGCTCTTCTCCAAGCTGGGCGTGGGCATCCTGGAGCTTGTTCCTTTCCTGCTGCACCTTACTCAGCACCCTCTCGCGGCCTTCAGCTGGCGCAGTAGTTCTTGCCTGTCCGGATCTTGTCCGGCGGCACCTGCAATGTCATTATTAGACTTGCGCGCACGCCGCACACCACTTATCTTTTTAAAATAATGTGTTACCAGGAGGGTTCTCTGTGTTTCCTCCTGCGGCAGCAAGTGCGGCCTCGAGTTGAGCCTTACACTCTTGCAGCTCCTGAGACAGTTGGGTATTCTTCTTTGTAAGATCCTGCATTTCAAATGATCCTTAAATCAGTTAATATAACTACTTTAAGTCTCGTGGGCTACTGGCATATACAACTATTAAAATCTCTTACCCGTATGTCTTTTACATACTGCTCCGTGGCTCTGGTTAAACCATCTTGAGCAGCACGGAGGTGCGCGTCCCCCGCGTTAAAGGCATCCAATGCCTCAGGGGAGAAGCATGCATCACGAAAGACTGTCCGGCGGCGCCTATGGTTCATGGCGCTCTCCACCTCAGACTTGGTGGTGGACAGTCGGTCGGCATCCTCCGTTGGAGGAGTATCCAGCTCGCGCCTTGCGCTCGCCTCCCCCTCCAAACCAGGTGCTGGAGCTTGGCTGGTAGAGGCTGGTTTGACGACCTCTACGCCCGCAGTCCGGCGGGTGCTTTTTCTCCTATGAGCATTCAAACGCTTCCTAGGAACGTTGCTCTAAATAACGAACGGTGAGCTATACCTTTGCGGCGACGTTTCAATCCGCGCCGCGCTCCTCTTCCGCCTACTGGGCCGGACTGACCCTTGTTGGTCAGCCGCTGCGGGCTCAGCTTCCCGCCTTGAAGGCGCTTCCTGCAAAACACCATCATACATGGGGGTCAGAATTGAGCAAGGAAGAAATGATGGCGTCAGGGACTTCGGTCACAATCACCTGGGAAGCTGGATATAGTCCGGGATAGTCAGCCGTAATGGCAACTAAAGCATTATCCATGCTGAGCTGGTGGAACACCCCGTCGATTAGCTCCACCTTTATGTCCGGGTCCTCTTCGGAGGCCGGATCCTGGGATCTTTCTAGATCCTCGGGTTGCGGAGCTGGGCTAAGCATGCCCTCCACAATCCGACGCAGTTCCTGCGTCGAAGACATAATATAAGAAGCTTAAACTTCGAAAGCATGGGTCTGGCAGACAGAGTGTTCGCTTACCCAACGCCGGGGATTATTCATGGAGAACCCATTCAACGGGTTCGTCTGAAGGAAGTCCTCCTTCTCCCCCTTGTACAGGCCGGACAGGATCTTCACTAGGTCCTCGGCCGAACCCGGCCCTTTGCGGCCATGACGGGTGGCATCGTCCTCCCCGTTGAAATCCCACATAGGATGGCCCCTGTATTGCAGCGGCTGCACCCCCCGCATAATGCATGTTGCCATGACTCCAATCATGGTCAACCCGGAATGGGCCAGTAACCTTATCCGGCCCATCAAATAATGGACGCTCTTGTCTTCCTCCAGTTGGGGGCTCCGTGGGCGCCAACTAAGGTGTTTCTTCAGAGGAGCATTACTGAACTCCGGGAGGCCGATCCGAACAGGGTCCGGTAGCAGAGCGTCTTCTATGTAAAACCATTCCGAAGGCCAGTCTTCGGACGCCTTCTTAGGGGTTCCGGATGGATATCCGGTCCCGGCGATGCGCCATATTTCGGCACCGCCCACTTCATATATGGACCCCTCGTGAGAGCGGGGTACAAGGCAGAACAACCTCTTCCACAACGCAAAATGGGGCTCGACGCCCAGAAATAACTCGCAAAGAGCTACATAACCCGCGATATGCAGGATAGAGGCAGGCGTGAGGTGATGGAGCTGGAGTTCGTAGAACTCCAGGAGTCCGTGGAGGAACAGATGTATAGGAAATCCGACCCCCCCTTATTAGATAGGGGACGAAGCATACCTGCTCCCCTTTGTTGGGACTTGGGGTAGCCTCCGCTTGCTTCCCACCTTGGTAGGTGGCCAGCCCGGCTCGAACCGGGACCATGAAGGCCGGAGGGAGATATCCCTCCGCTTGGAACGTCACCAGCTCGTTGTGCGGGACGGAACATTTCCGCTAATCTCCCAGCAGAGGGCTGGGAGCGCGAGAGGAGGAGCTGCGTTGACGGTCCATGATGGAATGGATTTTTGGTCGGAAGCGCTCCGATGAGTACTCGCCGAAGGAAGATGGTGTGATTTGGATCTGGATTCTTGCCTCCCTTATAGGCAGATTATTTGCACAGCTAGGGGGTAAAACATAAAAGATACCCTGGCTTTTCGCATTCGTGCGACGCGTGGAAGAAGGCTGTTATTGGGCGTGGAAGCCAAGAAGCGCAACATTGATAAGGAAGCCGGACACTATTCGGCAGGTACATGGAACTTAAAGGAGAACCCGCCTTGCAACGCCGAAGATTACATACGCACTGGACTTATCGTCATTGAAGCCTGGTTCGGGGGCTACTGAGGGAGTCCTGGACTAGGGGGTGTCCGGACAGCCGGACTATTATCGTCAGCCAGACTATCATCGTCGGCCGGACTCCAAGACTATGAAGATACAAGATTGAAGACTTCGTCCCGTGTCCGGATGGGACTTTCCTTAGCGTGGAAGGCAAGCTTGGCGATACGGATATGTAGATCTCCTACCATTGTAACCGACTCTGTGTAGCCCTAGCCCTCTCCGGTGTCTATATAAACCGGAGGGTTTTAGTCCGTAGGACAAGACGACCATTACAACAATCATACCATAGGCTAGCTTCTAGGGTTTAACCTCCTTGATCTCGTGGTAGATCCACTCTTGTACTATCCATATCATCAATATCAATCAAGCAGGAGTAGGGTTTTACCTCCATCGAGAGGGCCCGAACCTGGGTAAAAACATCGTGTCCCTTGTCTCCTGTTACCATCCGCCTAGACGCACAGTTCGGGACCCCCTACCCAAGATCCACCGGTTTTGACACCGACAGTGAAGATTTATCCTTCGCGATGCCGAACTATTGTTCGACTGGCCGAGATTATGATCCAAAGAAATTGAGCTCGGCTCAACAAAGCGACGACGTGTCTAACGCAGGTCGGCCGCCGTGGAGTGATATTGTCGGACTGGTTTGACACCAGCATGATGTTGAAGATCATGTTCAAAAGATCTTAAAGTTAGTGGGATGTGTTCGGAAACAAAACACAATACCCCATACAAAAAACTTCCTTCAAAAGGGACGTCCGAAATCCCGTTCATAGAAAAGATGAACTCGGGTCGGATTCGTTTTCGTGCAGAAAACAGATCCGAAAAGTGATACACTAATCGGAAGTTTCCCGGAGTTTGGACGGTCGGATCGAGCTGAAATTTTGAGAGGTGGTAGATACAGGAATTCCACAGCCAATCAACGGTTGGATCTTCCAAAGGACGTCCGAGCTAGAATACGGATACCACGCCCTAAACACATCCAAATTCCCGTCCAGATTTGACAGGGCTCCGGTATATCGTGGATTGCGAGAGATTCCTCCATCGGAACTCGATGAAATTTTCCAGGGTTGTTGTAGACTCAATTCCGCACAATTCCACCAAAGCGATTGTCAAAGCGATACTCGAGGAGGTGGTGGCAGCAGATACAAGTTCGCTGTCCAGAAAAACAGCACGGTTGCTTAAGGGCAATGTTGAGGTTGAGCCCCGAGCTCCATGGATGATTCCTCCGTGATCTTGATAGAGATCGAGTTGATGTTTGATGAAGGACCTCGTCCGAACATGGTGATCCGAACACGGGGCGCAATTCTTGGTCGAACCAAGGTGACCAGTCGAGCTGGTGACGAAGATGCCGAAGTCGCAGTTGATCTGCATGCGAGCCATCGATCTTTTTGTCGATCACACAGCGGAACTCTCAATGAAAGCACCAATGTCGGTGTCAAAACCGGCGGATCTCGGGTAGGGAGTCCCAAGCAGTGTGTCTTAGGATCAATGGTAACAGGAGACAAGGGACACGATGTTTTACCCAGGTTCGGGCCCTCTTGATGGAGGTAAAACCCTACGTCCTGCTTGATTGATATTGATGATATGGGTAGTACAAGAGTTGATCTACCACGAGATCAGAGAGGCTAAACCCTAGAAGGTAGCCTATGGTATGATTGTTGTTGTATATATCTTTATCGACTAGCCTGGCCTCGGTTTATATAATGCACCAGAGGCCTAGGATAACAAGAGTCCTAGCCGGATACGCTGGTGGGGGAGGAGTCCTTGTCTTGATCGCCAAGTCTTGTGGAATCTTCCTTTTATGCGGCAACTGTCCGGACTGGCCCATGAGTATACGGCCATGGGGATCCTCGGCCCAATCCACCTGATCGGGAGACGACGTGGTGAGTACTCCCTAGTCCAGGACACCGTCAACTATGATTATGTTCTTTCTTGTTATTTGAACTCTTTAGTACGTATAGTAGTACTAGTACTATGTCTTACTACTGTTCTTCTTGCAGTTGGTACTACTGCTCGTATCTTTGTGTTCCTACTTTACTTAATACGTTCGTACTAGTAGTATAATTTAGGTTAGTCGATTTGTGAAAGAAGTTCGACGAAGCGAAGGAAGAAGACGACAGAAGAGGTGGAAGAAGCCCTTCTAGCCATCCATGTTACATCAAACGGCTCACATGAGTCGACTGACCCAAATTACTCCTTTAGATTGCAGGATCCATGTGGCATTCAAGGTCTCGAAGGTAGATTCTGCGTCCGCACCCTGTTTGCGGGCTCAACGCGCGCGTGACCGGCTTCCGCCATGATAGCCACCATGCGCACCTCCTCCATGCGGGCGGAGACGACAATGACATGCTAGTTCCTCCTCACTAGCGTGCTGGAGCACGCGCTCGTCCTCCTCTTCGTACGCTGCATGCATAGACGCGGCTCCACCAGCTGCTCGCGTGCTTGGCAGCGTGGTGGCATCGCGAGGAGGGACTGCAGACGACATGAGCGTGCGAGCCTTCGGCTTCATGGCACAAGGATGGCGGCGACACGGCGGTGATGGGCGAGAAATTGTTGGCCGGAGCAGGCGGGCGCCGGCATGCGCAATGGCGACGGCGGCATATTGATGAGTGCGCGTGTGGGAGCTTACTTTAGTTTTATAAAAGGTTGGTCAAACTTAAAAGAAAACCGTACTAGTACACGTAAACATTAGACTTAGGCAGTGCTTTTATTAGTTAGTGCCACAGCCATGATACGGAATCCTATGCAAGCGCGTGAACCCCGGCCGCGCGGTCGATTGAACGGTGCGTCACCGTGTCGCGCTCGAAGGACATCCACCAAACCTTTTTGTGTGTGTGAAAACAATCCTCGAATATTACTCAACTTTTTTTTCCTGGGAAAGTTCTTGATGCTGCAATATTTCCATATATTTGAATTTAGCTCCAGTTCGTGTTTATTTGGATTTGGACGTTTTAGGTGCGCCCTAATTTTTTTAATACTGATTTTGTGTGTGTGACTGAGAGAGAACGTGTGTATGTGTCCATATGTGTGTTGTGGTGGAAGGGCAATGTGGAGACGGTGTGCGTGTGATACAGACATAGAGAGGTGTGAATGTGCAAATGATCATGCATGAGTGAGACATAGACAGATGCCGATACGTTGCGTATACATGAGAGAACGGTCTTCTAGTTTACTTGTGTGTGTGTGTGTGTGTGTGTGTGAGAGAGAGAGAGATAGAGAGAGACAGAGAGAGAGAGGAGCATCCGTAACACAACAACCATCTCACTCGATCTGTCCGTCCCTCACACGATCGCATGCAACACATGCATCAACGCGCACATTTTGACACCCTCACCCGGCCCCTAGCCACCTCAAGGCCCGCACAATCTCTTCGTGATGTGGGGTCATTTGGAAGCAGGGTGATGTGACGACGGCTGACTGACTCCTCCCCCCACCCTCTCTCTCTCTTGCACAAAATTACCAATCCCTCTCTCCCCCGCACAAAATTGTCAATCCCTCAACCCACGAGATCCTTCCCCTCTCGTCCATGTTTTTCCAGCTCTCTCATCAAACATGTTGTGTCTTGTCCTTCCACGTATACAGAATCCGGATGCACACGCATCTCACGTATATTACACGTCTCAATCTTTCTCACAGACCTAACTTCTTCCTCTCTCTTTCTCTCTCTATCTCTCTCTGTGTGTCTCGTTAGGTTTGTCTCCTACTCTCTCGTCCACATACATACAATCTTTCCCGCCCTATCTGCTCCATCTTCAAAAGCTCTCTCTGCACATTTCATTCACACATTCGGATATGTCAAAATGTTGCTTCTATAATGGTTGATGTAGAGTGATGGTTGTTTTTGTTGCATCCTACAAAGTAATAACTATGAAATGCATTTAGATTCTCATTTGACTAGGATTATGTGAGTTTGAGCATGTTGTGAAGTACTATAGACCTTGTATACATCTTGGGATTCGACAATGATTGTAACTATTGAATTGTATAGACCATTACATTTGAAGTCAATAGCCTAATATATTTATTTCACAATTTCAACAAATGATTAGTTCACTACAAACTAAGAAAACAAATGTGTACTCCCTCCATTTTTATTTAAGTCCGCGTATTAGCATTGGTCAAAGTCATGTTTTGTAAACTCTCAGAAAGCTTATAACAAAAAATATTAACATATACAATAACAAATAAATACCATTAGATTCATTATTGAATGTACTTTCACATCATACATATTTGTTATGGTAAATGTTTATATTTTTCTATAAACTTGGTCAAACTTTATGAAGTTTGACTTCGATCAAACCTAATATGCAGAGTTCACTACTACTACTCGCTAGTTGCTTAGCCGAATCACTCAACACGCCACACGGGGAGTCCAGTGTCACAAAATTTTGAGGTCGGCGGGAAAATCTCCCGTGACCCTGATTCGAGCAGTGGGAAGTTACCATCATAGCCTTCGGAACAGGCCTACAGATGACGCTTGGTAGGGTGCTATTTTTGTAACTTTGGGTTCACCCTACCCATCCAACCCCACCCCGACACCCAGAGTAGTACACCTGAATACTCCCCATTTTCTATCCCCACCACAAAATAGACTTCTCCACGGCACCGCAGCCTTCGTGCTCCTCCCCTTTATATAGCGCACTCGTCCACCGCAGTGCATCTGCCTCATCGGCGACCTCGTACGCCGCACTGGAGCCGGTCCACCATCGTCGTCGTATACGGAGCCTCTTCCCCGGCATCGTCTTCCACGGTCTCGGATCTGCTTCCCGGAAGCCGACGCCAAGCGCAGAAGTACCACCGTCGTGGACAATGAACTGACTCCCGTTGCCGACCATGACTCACAGAGGCTGCCGCGACCATCGTTCTCCTCCTCGACTGGTAATGTGTGTATTGAATCACTTAGCAGTACATGTGCAGTTCCAATTTTGTTCATACCTACCCTTCAAATTTCATGGGTGCTATTGTTCCCATAAAAGTAATTGGTTATAGCCTCCATTGTCCAACAGAATATCAGCTTGTAGTTGTGCGTCACTCCTGTATCGCGCTGTGCTTGGGTAGGTTTTTCATCTGCCACCAGTAGTGTGGCAAATGATGGAAAGGTTTTTAGAACTAGCAAGATGCCCATGCATTGCACGCATCAAGATGCATTTGTATGAGTAGTTTATCTTGTGGGAGAAAAGGATGAACGAGGGAAGGCCTTATTTGCAAATATGGAGAGGGGTATGGGTATCCTTTTTCAAAATTCCCATTTGTTTCCTTCCTATCTGTCAGATATAAATCGGACGGCCTATATTGCAAGAAAAAAAGTATAGAGAAAAAAAAGTAGATAGTAAAGGAAGTAGAGATAAATATGAAATATTAAATATAAAATAAATATAACAGTAGAGAAGACAGTAGAGATAGTAGAGACATCGGGAAAGGATCGCGCGCGCGCGGGAAAAAGCGGCCGGGCGTGCGCTAGCTTTTGCGCGCGGCGTCCGGCGCGCTTTATAAAATCCAACGCCCTCCCACCGCTCTGTGCCTTGCCACCGCTCTCTCCCCACTCTGTGCCTCACCACCGCTCTCTCCCCGCTCTTTTTCGCCTCGCCGCCACCGCACCACCATGCCGCCGTGTCGCCAGGAAACTTGGGGATACAACGGCATCTGCGCGCGCCCCTCCGGTGGCTTCTCCGCCGAGATCCGGTTCCGCAGGATGCGCCTCGGCCTCGGCAATTTCGACACCGCCAACGAGGCTGCCCGCGCGTACGACGCGGTGGCGTGGCACCTCCGGTGGCCTCATAGAACATTGAACTTCCCCAACGTGCCAACGCGGGAGCGGGCGCAGGAGCTCGCGCCTCTGCCGCGTCTTAGCACCGACGAGGATCATCGCGACAACCGGAGGCGGGAGCACCGTCTCGGCATCGCCGAGATGGACGAGGAAGCCATGGTGCTGTGGCGCCAACACTTCCCACAGGACATCATCAACGAGCGCGAGTTCTACACGCAAAGGAGGGCAGAGAGGGATAAGAGGAGGGCGGAGCGAGCTGCCTATCGCGAGGACAAGCGTAGGCGAAAAGTGGACGCTCAATTCAACATGAGGCTAGGAGCAGTGTCGCCCTGGGAATCCGATGACGATCGGTATCTTCATGCCTACAGTCAGACGTTGGAGGAGGACATCACCGAGGAGTCGGAAGACAAGGAGTAGTTGAATTATCTTTTTTTATCTATCTATGCTGAGAACTATCCTCTACTCTCTAGTATCTACTTCTCGATCTCAGCACTGTAAACACTTTTTTAAAGCGCCGCGCATTGCGATTCTGTTGGATATGCTCTAACATGGTAGACGAGTGCTTTAATGTTGCCCACAAGATGCGCAAGTATTACTAGTAGTATATTTTTCTTTCCATGTTGAGATTTTAAAACCACGAGTGCGAACATGCAGAGGAGCAATGAAGACCAAACACGGGATATTCGAGACATCTTCAAGGAGCGTGGCAAGTTAAAGAGGAGCTGCACCGAACCTGTAAAACGAGCTTTGGTAAGTAACACCCTTTCAATTACTTTCGTTTAGCCTCGTGTTCTTCATTGTGTATATGTTGTAGTTTCTGTTTCTCTTAAGCGTGGTGTTCTTCAGTGAGTAATAAGAAGAGTCTTAATCATCCTAATGCTTTCGTTTTTAGCTTGATGTAGGAAGTGGGTGTTCTCACCTTGTAGTCTGTTTTTATATATATATTTTCCTTTTGAATTCACTTCTCCGAGTTCTGTTTATCTGGCTTCTACTAAATGGATCTAGGTTGCTCTCAGTATTGATCTAAAAAAGAAGTAACTTCATGTCAGGATGCAGTTCCTGCGAGGAGGGAAGTATGGTCAACCTCGAGATCATGTTTCCAAAATGAGGCTGGATTACACACAAGGTGCCAGCTCCCTAATGATGCTGGATTAGATACAAGGTGCAAATTCCCAGATGATGCTGTATTACACACAAGCCAGGTGGAGTCGTCAGCGGTTCGTGTCCTCGTGGCATTAGTAAAGGCTGAAAGAAAGCATGCAGCAGCCCTTGAGAATGTAGCTGAGTTCCTGAAGAAGCGAAAAGAGCAATCAGATGCTCTCTTCACCCAAGCCAAAGAAGAGATGGAAGAAGCCAGAAATAAGCTAGCAGAGGCAGAGCAGGCTAGGCGTCTCCTGCTATCTAAAACTGTTGTCAATACAAAATTTCCTTCATAATAGCTAGGTTCAAATGTTTAAATGTTTATCCAGTCAGAATGCCTGTTGTGATGTCCGTGCAACTACTGATGTGGCACAAAATGTTTTTTTGGGTCATGTAATAACAGTAATTACTTTCCAAACAATAACAGGCGAAGCATTGTACATGGTATAGTTCACACGCAAGCCCGACATTCCAAGTTCAACTTCCACATCAAACTCATGTTCACAGATATCTGCACATTCATACATAATGTCCACAACCATGATTCACTTCAAAGCCAAAAAAAATGTGAGGAGAGTTATAAATAAAGAAAAACTCCTGAAACCAGTGCGAGCACAACAAGTCAAGACCATGCGTAAATTAATTATATTTTAGTCATTTTTTGTGTTCTAAAATGCCTGCCGGCTCACGGAAGGACGTGTTTCCGGCACACGCACGGATTCAATGAAGGCAGGCGGGGCAGTCTTAAGCTGGTTGCATGCAGCGAGGAGGCATGCTCAGCCGGGCCTGTAGCGAGGGCGGCCCTCTTGGCCGGCGTGCCGGTTCAATGCCTGCGCTATGAGAGGTCGCGTCCGTGGCAGAGCAATCACTCCCTCCAGTCCTTTTTTGTTTGGGTATAACAAAATCTCGTTTTCCATTCACATTTTACAAGTAAAATTCATGGACAAACTTTGACCCAAAGTACGATGGGGACTAGTAAACCAGAATGGAGGTAGTAGTTTTTTTTAATCAAAGAAGGGTTTCCCCTTCCGATTTTCATTACTGAAAACCAGCATCTAAATCTAAACCATAGTATTTGCCCTAGAATTACCAGGTTCAACATCTCGCAACATAAACCCATACAACCATACGCCAAGGAGGTACGTAGTACTATGAATTCCATTTTTGCTCCATACCAATCGTTCTAAAAACTACTAGTTACTACTTATAACGCGCCATTGAAAATTGGAACTCTTAACCCCGCTAAAAAACAATATTTTAAACGTGGCTACACGATCTGTGGCAACGGGCGAGCCACCGCGCTCCAAGTCATTCACCTGTAGTCCCGACCATCAACTCCTACGGATCAAATTATCACGCGAGCTGACTATTCCTACAAAGGTGCCCCACCACGTACCCAGTACCCGCGAATGCAGCAATTGTGCACCTAGGGTTTTAGGGTTTATTTGTTAACATCGCCTTTACGTAACACTCATGTGTGCGAGACAGCGAGAGGCCGACTGGGTGTGTGTGCCTCTTCTCTTCATATATGTACTCCACCGTTTGTCTGGTGTCCAAAAAATTATAATAACTACTAGCAATGTGCCAATGCGTTGCCACACAATCAAAGTAGATTAATACATATTCACCAATTTGATAGAAGAAAAAGTCTAGTTTTGAAATATGTATATCACTAAAAATATGTTATGTTTCACTCAAAATATATTCCTTTGGCGGTTTTGATGAGATAAGGGAGGAATGTTGTTGGTTTCAAGATTCGAGCAGTGGTATATGTCTAATATCTACTCTTACTAGCAAGATGCTCGTTCGTTGCACAGAACATCAAGATCTTGTGGGAGAAAAGGATGAACGAGGGAAGGCCTTATCTGCAAATGTGGTGAAGAGTGCGGGTAAATTGCCATATTTTCCTTCCTATCCGTCATATATAAATTGGACGACCAACATTGCAGGATGGCAGGACCACCATCATCACCAACTCTATTTTTTATCCCTACTCTTATAAAAAGCATTGTCGGTGATGATCGTGTGCCTGCCATCCTGCAATATAGGTCGTCCGATCTATATCTGATGGATAGGAACAGTAGATAAAGTAGCATGGAGCAATCAAAAATTATAGATACGTTGGAGACGTATCAGTGCTCAAGAAGACCTAGGGAATTTTGAGGAAGCCCATCATTGGAATATACACGCCAAGTTCTATAATGGCAATTTTGCAAAAAGATTCCCACACCCCTCTCCACATTTGCAAATAAGGCCTTCCCTCGTTCATCCTTTTCCCCCACAAGATAAACTACTCATACAAATGCATCTTGATGTTCCGTGCAACGCATGGGCATCTTGCTAGTTGTTGCAAAAAGCCCATGTGTGTGTGAGAGAGAGGGAGAGTGGAGGAGGACGGAGTGCATGTGTGACAAAGACACAAGGAATGTGTGTGCGATAGGTATCAGCTTAAAATGAGGCGATAGTGTGTGTGTGCACGATCGAGAGGGCGTGTCTCAAGAAGGGAAGAAAAATCTACATAGATACAAGGAGTGGGAGAGAGACATGTATGCGATGGTGGAAGCACGAGTGTGCGGGTGTATAAATCTATCTAGAGGCTAGCTAGTCGATAAATGTTTGTGAGAGAAATACAAGTCGGGGTGCGAAAGTGGGAGTTTTGTGTGTGAGAGAGAGAGACAGTAGTCGGGAAGGGGAGTGGAAGTAGGAGTTGTGTGTGTGTGTCTATGAGAGAGAGAGAGGAGACAATAGTCGGGGTTGTCTAATTGGTAAACAAATGAATAAAGTCAGTCTGGGATGGAGACGAAAAGGAGACCGCAACAAATGTTGTGTCTACAGGAGAGAGAGAGAGAGAGGGTAATTTTAGTGGTATGAGTCATATGTAGAGACATATAGGGTGTGTGAGAGAATCCCATAGAGAGAAAGACAAAGTGAAAGATGAGTGGAGACTATGTGTGTGGCGGTGAAAAAGAAAGCTTAGGTACCGAGTGATACCAGAGAACAGTAGAGACGTGAGAGATAATGAAAACCGTGTAATGTATAATGATAGGGAGAGTGTGACACTTCTCAAGGGAGACGTCGAGAGACCATGTTTGCGAGGATAGGAGAAACATGAAGTGAGCGTGCGGGTGAGCTGGAGAAAAGGGAGTAATAGCTACCTGAAGGAGCATGCATGCAAGAGAGATGGGCGTGAAAGGAGTGAACAAAAAAGGGATTCAAATATTTGAATTCAAGATGATGATACATGTAATCCATACTCGAACCAAAATTGGTCTATCAAACATGCATACTCGTATGAATTCACGCACATCTATGTTATTTAATATGTACATATTACTGATCCATACATTTCAGTAGAACATAATTTGGTTAAATTTTTTTGAATTCAACCTTAAGATTTCAAGATCGTTGTATTTGTAAATCATATTATACATATAAAGGAGCAGAATTCTTTGTTGTGCTTTTGAAAGTATATATAAAAAATGATGTATATAGAATGTAATTCCAATTGAAAATGGATCCCGCCCGAAAAAATAGAATACAAACGAGATTCGGATTGAGTTGGCACGGTAAACGCGAAGTGGGGAAAGTCGCAGTAACCGCCCTAAACCAAAATCTGCGAGATGGAAATTACTACTGCCTATCCCTGCCACGCAAAGCCTATCTGCTGGATTTCTATAGGTTTCAATAGGGGTAGGTTTGTAATTTCACCCAAACGTGACGTAACCGCCTCTCACCCGGATTCATACACGGTGAGCTCCAAAACACAGTGTGTCCTCGGCCGAAATCGACTCCCTCCCTGATTCATATTCATACACGGTGGGCGCCGAAAACAAACTCTCGTCGGCAAATATTTGGTGTATGCGAGATTACCGTCCCATCCCCAACCGACTAATGTTGTTGTGATGTAGTAGAAATTTGAAACGGGGGCTAAGTTTGTAAATTTCCTCGCATTTGAGACAAGCGCGCCCTGAATACATGGTTCCCCCTTCCTCTCTACCTCCCTTTTTCCCATCCGTACTCCGTGGGCGCCAAAACACCATCTCCACCCCACCCTCCTCCGTCCGTCGCCGTCCACCACCCCATCCACTGCCGTCCTCCTCCACCATGCCAGAGCTGATACCCCGACACCGCCGTCTATTACAAGACATCGACCTCTCTCATCCATGGATTCGGATCGGGATCCTTGCATCCCGTCCTCTCGCTTCATCCCCACCGTCGTCCACCTTGCCGGTGCCGCTCCTACGACCGTCTCGTCCACCGCGCCCTGCAACCACCGTCTACCCTCCTAGATCTGCTTCCATGCCGCTGACAGCCATCGCTACCACAGCATCATCAAATTCTCAGCAGATGCGTACACGGCGCCGCACCAGAGGCGGTACTCTTTCGTATCTGCTCAACTTATTTATCGCAGCAAGAAAATAGATCGCCACTGCTTTACTCTGATTTCTTGTCTTGGTTGTGAAGTTGCCTTTGTCCAGTTTGCACCTTCAGATCCGCCATGGCACGCTCAACACTATACTCCCAATGCTTATGGTTTTCCCCTTTTATATTCCACACTAGTTAAATCACAGTAGACTAAATTTCAAAATTGGGTCAGTCAATTTTTTAGAGCTCGCCAGAGTTCGCCCATGCAAACGAAGGGGCTCGGGTGGTTGTGGGGCCTTGCCAAACAAAGAAAAATCGACGCGGGTGGGGGTTGGGGCGGGGTGGGGGTGGGGGTGGCAGAGGAACACAGGCGGTGGGGGCCGGTGGTCCGGCCGGCGGCCCGTGCGGTGTTCCGTATGGGAAGAATCAGAGATAAGGAAGAAGATGGGTTAGGAGACGTAGGATCTTCATCCAACCGCCTGAAATGGTCGAGAGACAGCTGGGAGTTGCATTCTTAATGCGCTCTGGTTCATCATGTGTGGGCACTGCGCAACCAACATTTTATTATCCAAAATCTGCTTGCTCTTCTTTACCATGTTCCTCTTCCGTTCCTCTTTAATATGTACTCTCTCCGTTCCTAAATACAAGCCTTTGTATAGATTCCACCATGGACTACATATGGAGCAAAATGAGTGAATCTACACTCTAAAATGTATCTGGATACATCTGTATGTGATCCATAGTGGAAATCCCTACCAAGACTTATATTTTGGAACGGAGGGAGTATGATAGTAGTACAGTATGTTCCCTGTACTGAAGATGAGCAGGGACATTTGCAGTGTAGAGGTCTATACGGTCGGTTGTGATGGACACTTTGAGCCTCTTTGATTCGTAGGATCTTGTAAACATAGGAATAGGATTTGTAGTGGCCTGCCCACTTGAATCCTATAAGAATAGCAAGGAAATGCGTGGAGCTGTGTCGCCTTTGAGAGTTACACTAATATTAACAGTACCACACCTTCACTTGAAGAGAGCTGGTATCTGAAGCCTTTCTAGCCGTACCGGCAATACCAGCACATATATTCCAGCAAGTTCCACTTTACTGATTTTACTCTGATGCTTACGGTTTTCCCCGTTATATCTACACTATGATCTATGTAGCTGGTTTGTGTCGCACTAGTAGCAGTGCACTCTTGAAGCTAAACACTGCAATGACTTACAAAATTGGCACCAAGGCATTGAGTGCCATTCTGGATGCAATGAAACTCATACGCTCCCCACCTGTTGATTCTTGTTCAGAATATGATCCTAATGACTATTCTAACCTCGAGGAGTCAAAGGCAGATGGCCTGTCCTGTTCAACCATCAAGGTGCCTGTTCTAATTTGGCAATGTTTTATTGATTCGGGGTATCTTGCATATGTTGTCTTGCATTTCTTCTACTTTGTTGCACCGCCATCTGCTTAGTTTACTCATCATATATGTCGAGATGCCATGCCCATCCATTATCAATACATATTCCATCTGTCATTATACCATGTTTTTCCACTCAAATGTTGTTCTTGTGCATCAGACATCAAAAAGGAAGAGGGTGATTGCCGAACCTGAAGGAGCACCAGCAAAGTCCTTGAAAAACATTGTGGTGCCGGAGAAACCAAACAACACCCCACTTATATTGGATGTACAACCAGTGACACAAAATGTAGGACCGACTCCAGCAGACTGTACCCATACTTCACTGGCCACACCACTAGCCCCACCACACAGGACCTGCACTCCAGCAAAAGGTATACCGATTTCATTTTCCATAGGACCAGCTGTACCACAGAACAATCCCACTCCAGCAAAAAGTACAGCAAGTCCACCGGCCGAAGACCTATCCCAACTGCAGAGACGGCCAATTCCTGCAGATTGGAACCCCATTCCATTTATTCCCAGTTTAAAAGACAATGCTTTCAATGTTTTTAGGGACTACGTGCATATATTCCCATCATGGGAAGATTATTGTGAAGACAAACACCATTTTCACATCTTCCTGTCCAACTCACGTGTAAGTGCTATTATTCATGGTTATTATTTTCCTGTTTTTTGCTGATTGAACGCATCAATGTTTTACATTACATTGTTGTAACTAGGCGAGGGTCAATCTGGATAGTCATGATGAGCAAAGCTTGCTTGTGCTTTTCAAGGAAGATTGCAGCAGTATCGGTGTTACCTAAGGAAATCACACTTTGATGGCAAGTCTATAGACGAATTTTTGGTGAAGTCTCCTGTGCTAAATTTAGAAGACATTGGATGGAAAAAACCTTGTTATGCACTAGTCTCGTTCCCAGGATGATGTACTGTCTATGAAATCACATGACAATTTGAACTTCTACTTTTCCGCATGTGCCTTACGGATCTTTTTTGCAGGAAATCTGCTCGAACAAGAATTCCGGTTTGAAAAGAATGACAAGATATCGCAAATATGCTACCCGCTGCTTTGCTCTTGTTAGTACCTATTGTCATGTATCACTGTACTTGCATACATACCTGGTTTATTATGTGACAGCAGTATGCATGATAGCTTGCTTATCAATTGTTCGCTCCAAATTATCTGATCTGTATGAATGGTTACATTAGTGTAGAATATATCCAATGCCAATGTTTTTTTAGCTCTGCATTGTTCTTGTAAGTACATGCTATCCTTTATCAGTGTACTTATAATGACAGGTAGTTGTTCATGTACCATCACTCTGCATCTTATTTTCCTTTGCCCTCCATTTTCTACACATCAGATCTATATTTACTCTTACCATAAGGTTGGTACTGAAGAAGTTTAGCTGTGCATTGCTCTTGGTTGTACCTTTTGCCTGTATCGCTGCACTTACATTTATAGCTACTTGGTTATGTAGCATCACTCTTCATCTTATCTTAAATATTCTCCATTTTTACGTATATTATCACATCATTATTTACTCTTAACAAAATGTAGAATAAAGGCAATGCTTATGAAGAAGATTCTGTGGTAAACTTCTTGATTTGCCCCCCCCCCCCATCAGCATGAACAAGGCCTTTATAGAGCTTGTCTTCACCAATAATGTAAGTTTGTCCATCTCAAGCCTTCAAACATTGTTGTATATATTTGGTTAGGCATGACTGCAACAACTGTTTATTTTTGGTGTTTGCATCAAATTGCATGTTTAAAGTTTATTATGTAGTTCATAAACAAAAGTTTGTCCTTCTCAATTTAATTTTTCAGTTGTACAACCAAGTTCCTTCTTCATACCATGTAAATTAAACTATACAGAGCAAGTGATCTTTTTTTGCACTGTATGTATGCTTCTGTTCTTCATCCGTAATCCAGTGGTGTGGTGAACCTACCCACTACAGCACAATGTCATATTCTGCAATGTCTTAACTATGAACAATGTCATATCATTCTACTATTATTTAAACCGTCTCTTTATTTGCCAATCTAAAATGGGATAAATTGACAGCACACTAACCATTGATACTTATGAGTTCTTGATCTGTAATCCAGTGGCGTCGTGAAGCTACCAACTCCTTCACAATGTCATTTCCTGCCATGTCTTGACCTGAACAATACCTTATTGTTTAATGCAATTTTAAACTGTGTCACTTTATTCGTCAGTAAGAAATGTGATGAATTGTCAGCACTGATACTTTTATGTGAAAAAACTGTCATCTGTTTGCTTGTTTATCTTTCAGAGTGAGAAAGATATAAGTGTTGAACAAGCGCAGTCTCATCATCTTGCTCAGCTGCTTACGCTGCAGCTCCCCAGCAGGGCTAACCTTTGTTGAACTCTATTGAAGTGTTATCGGTTTTGTATATTATTTTGTCGGCGGGTTTATTTGCACTGGTGGTGATCTTTGATGCCCAGTGTATGTAATCTGTTGTCTGCTTGTGCTTTATTATCATAGTGGCAAACTTTGATGCCCAGTGGATGTAATATGCCGTAATTTCTTTATTGTATAGTCTAGGTTTTTTCTTATTCACGATGCTGCAGTTATTTTACTTGATATATATCCTGTCTTTGCAGTAAAGTGGCCAAACCGTAAAATTATGGTACATAATCGGGCCGTCATGCAATCACGATGTAGGTTGGGCCTAAAACGTGGCGAACAGCTCACGGGCCGGTAGCAGCCCGAAATGGACCCCGGCCCATGATTGTGCAAATCAAATCACGAGCTTTTAACAGGCCAAAATTGTCTCGGTCCTTGTTTGGCCCAATCAGATATCGGATGCGAGCAGGCCGGATGCAAATCGGGCCGTAGTTAGGCCCAACTATATGACGGGCTTTTAACAGGCCGAAATTAATATAGGGCCAAAATGTTAAACGGGCCCTTAACAGGCCAAAACTAATATCAAGCCGAATTACTAAGTGGGCCTTTAGCAAGTGGGCCCAAAAGCATAGTGTCCAGTTGACGGGCCGAATCTGATATGGGCCATAATTGAGCCCAAAGCCTCTTAAAGGGCCAGACATGATCTGGGCCGTAATTTGGCCCAGAACGTGGTAGGCTTTTAACAGCCGAATTTCATATGGGCCATTATTAGGCCCGGAATGTGGCAGGCCATTAATGGACCGAATCAAATATGGGCCGGCATTTGGCCCAAAACATGGCAGCCAGTTAATGGGCCGGCCTACTAGGTGTTGGAAATATGCCCTAGACGCAATAATAAAAATATTATTATTATATTTCTTTGTTCATGATAATTGTCTTTATTCATGCTATAATTGTATTATCCAGAAATCGTAATACACGTGTGAATACATAGACCATAATATATCCCTAGTGAGCCTCTAGTTGACTAGCTCGTTGATCATCAGATAGTCATGGTTTCCTGGCTATGGACATTGGATGTCGATGATAACGGGATCACATCATTGGGAGAATGATGTGATGGACAAGACCCAATCCTAAGCATAGCACAAGATCGTGTAGTTCATTTGCTAGAGCTTTTCCAACGTCAAGTATCTCTTCCTTAGACCATGAGATCGTGTAACTCCCGGATACTGTAGGAGTGTTTTGGGTGTATCAAACATCACAACGTAACTAGGTGACTATAAAGGTGCACTACAGGTATCTTCGAAAGTGTCTGTTGGGTTGACATGGATCGGGACTGGGATTTGTCACTCCGTATGACGGAGAGGTATCTCTGGGCCCACTCGGTGATGCATCATCATAATGAGCTCAAAGTGACCAAGTGGTTGGTCACGGGATCATGCATTACGGTATGAGTAAAGTGACTTGCCGGTAACGAGACTGAACAAGGTATTGGGATACCGACGATCGAGTCTCGGGCAAGTAACGTACCGACTGACAAAGGGAATTGTATACGGGGTTGTTTAATCCTCGACATCGTGGTTCATCCAATGAAATCATCGAGGAGCATGTGGGAGCCAACATGGGTATCCAGATCCCGCTGTTGGTTATTGCCCGAGAGTCGTCTCGGTCATGTCTACGTGTCTCCCGAACCCGTAGGGTCTACACACTTAAGGTTCGGTGACGCTAGGGTTGTATGAATATGAGTATGTAGCATACCGAATGTTGTTCGGAGTCCCGGATGAGATCCCGGATGTCACGAGGAGTTTCGGAATGGTCCGGAGGTAAAGAATTATATATAGGAAGTGGTATTTCGGCCATCAGGAAAGTTTCAGGGTCACCCGGTAATGTACCGGGACCACCGGAAGGGTCCCGTGGGTCCACCGGGTGGGGCCACCCATCCCGGAGGGCCCCATGGGCTGAAGTGGGAGGGGACCATCCCATAGTGGGCTGGTGCGGCCCCCTAGGCCCACCCCCTGCGCCTAGGGTTGAAACCCTAGGGTGGGGGCGCACCACATGCCTTGGGGGGCACTCCACCCCCCCTGGCCGCCGCCTCCTTGGGAGATTGAATATCCCAAGGCCGGCGCCCCCCCTGGGGGCCTATATAAAGGAGGGTAGGGGGAGGGCAGCCGCACCCTATGCATTGGCGCCTCCCTCCCCCTGCAACACCTCGTCCTCCTCCCGCAGCAGCTTGGTGAAGCCCTGCCGGAATTCTGCTGCATCCACCACCACGCCGTCGTGCTGCTGGATCATCATCAACCTCTCCTTCCCCCTTGTTGGATCAAGAAGGAGGAGACGTCTCCCATCCCGTACGTGTGTTGAACGCGGAGGTGTTGTCCGTTCAGCACTTGGTCATCGGTGATCTGAATCACGGCGAGTACGACTCCATCATCACCATCCCCTTGAACGCTTCCGCACTCGATCTACAAGTGGTATGTAGATGCAATCTCTCTCCCATGACTCGTTGCTTAGATGAACTCATAGATGGATCTTGGTGAAACCGTAGGAAAAATTTTAATTTTCAGCAACGTTCCCCAACACTAGGGTCCTCAAAATCTTGTGGGCCTATAGCTGGGCCGGCCCATTAATGTTGGCGAAATCTCGTGGGCCTTTAGCTGGGCCGGCCCATTATGATCCGCAAGAATCTTGTGGGCCTTTACCTGGGCCGGCCCATTATGGCACACAAAAATCTTGTGGGCCTTTACCTGGGCCGGCCCATTATAGCCTGCAAAATCTTGTGGGCCTTTAGTTGGGCCAGCCCATTATGGTCCGCAAAATCTCATGGGCCTTTAGCTGGGCCGACCCATTATGGTCCACAAAATCTTGTGGGCCTTTAGTTGGGTCGGCCCATTTAAACTTGATGGGCCGGTCCACGTGTCAACATATCATAGGCGCGTCTCGCCCATTGGATGACTGACACCTGTGCCAACGCGGACCTGACACGTGTCTCCTCCAGCCAATGATGATTTTACATGTGGAAAATCCCCATTGGTCGGGGCTGTTAACGGGTTATCGGATCCAAAACCCGACCCGATAGCTTAACGACGTTCCGTTACGGTGGATGCCACGTGTCGGTCACCCTTGACGAAAGCACTTCTGTGACGCGCGATTTATCGTCATGGAAGTGGACACTTCCGTGATGATAATTTTGATAATGTCATGGAACACTTCTACGACAGCATAGGTATGACTATCTTTATTCTGTCATAAAATCGTCATGGATGTACATGCATGACAAAAAACGCGACCTACTGTGACAAACACGTATCATCACGGAAGTGTATTTTTTTATAGTGCAAGGGACGTGCTTTGGATGATACCCGTAAGCGCAAGATGATCAGCAAGGGTAGCTCCAGCAACCAGAAGCCTCGCCCATGGCAGCCATCCCCGGTCAGGCCAACCTATCAGCAGCCAAGAGCCCCTGCAGCCCGCACCAACTATCAGCCTCAGCAGTATGCCAACCCCAGGACAGCTTTTAACAACCCCAATAACAATACCGGCAAGAGCAACAACTCCAATAAAGTCACTTGCTTTGGATGTGGTCAGCCAGGACACTATTCCAAGAATTGCCCCAACAAGAAGCTAGATGCACCGTGCCCCAATGTGCAGAACCAAGGCCAAGGCCGTGGAATGCCACCAAGGAACCAAGCTCCTCGCAACCCGCCCAACAATGGCAAGGGGCGTGTGAATCACGTCACTACAGAAGAATCTTAGGAAGACCCGGACGTCGTGCTAGGTATGTTCCTTGTCAATTCAGCACCTGCAACTGTCTTGTTTGATTCTGGAGCCACGCATTCATTTGTCACCCAAAAGTTTGCATTAAAAAGTGGCATGACCCCTACACCTCTGAATAACCCTATGGTGGTACAAACCCCCAGAGCAGAGATGAGAGCCAAGATAGGATGTAAAGGAGTCGGGATTGTCATTAACGGGGTAGATTTCCTAGCAGACCTTATCATCTTAAGATCGCAAGGCTTGGATGTGATCTTAGTAATGGATTGGCTCATCAAGCACCAAGGCTTGTTAGATTGTGCCAACCGAACTGTCACTGTGACCAATGACCACGGAGTCGGAGTTAAATTTGCCTCCAACCCCTCCTCTGCTCAAGCCACCCAAGTCAACTGTCTGACTGAAGTTGGACTGGAGCAAGTGCCGGTAGTATGTGAATACCCCGATGTCTTTCCTGATGAGCTACCGGGAATGCCTCCTAACCGAGACATTGAGTTCATTAGCGAGCTCATGCCTGGAGCAGGACCCATCTATAAGAAGCCTTATAGAATGGGATCGGAAGAGTTAGCAGAGTTGGAGCAACTGGAAGAGCAGTTGAGGAAGGGATTTATCCGCCGTAGTGCCTCCCCTTGGGGATCACCTGTTCTGTTTGTGGCAAAGAAGGATGGTACCATCCGCTTGTGCATTGACTATTGCTCCCTCAATGAAGTTACAATCAAGAACAAGTATCCACTTCCCTAGATTGAAGATCTGTTTGATCAACTCAATGGGGCCAAGGTGTTCTCCAAGATCGACATCAGATCTGGGTACTACCAGCTGAAAATCAGACCCCAAGATATTCCGAAGACGGCATTTGTAACCAGATATGGCTTGTATGAGTGCACGGTCATGTCCTTTGGATTGACCAATGCCCCAGCTTACTTCATGTATCTCATGAATAAGGTCTTCATGGAATATTTGGACAAGTTTGTTGTCGTCTTCATTGATGACATTCTTGTCTTCTCGAAGACGGAAGAAGAGCATGAGCAACACTTGAGGATGGTCCTAGACAGGCTTCGAGAGCACCAACTATACGCCAAGTTCAGCAAGTGCAAAATTTGGCTGCATGAGGTTGGATTCTTGGGTCATAAATTGACTACTGAATGATTGTCAGTGGATCCCACCAAGATTCAAGCCGTGACTGAATGGCAAACCCCGAGCAATGTGAAGGAAGTCAGAAGCTTCCTCGGACTCGCGGGATATTGCCGCAAGTTCGTTGAAGGATTCTCAAGAATTTCCCGACCCATGACCCAGCTCTTGAAGAAGGACAAGAAGTTCGAATGGACACCGAAGTGCGAATAAAGCTTCTAGGAACTGAAGAAGAGATTGACCACTGCCCTAGTTCTGGCAACACCAGATATACACAAGGAATTTGTGATATATTGTGATGCGTTGAGAACTGGACTGGGAAGTGTTCTGATGCAAGAGGGCAGAGTCGTAGCTTACCTTTCAAGACAACTACGGCCTCATGAAGACAACTATGCTACTCATGATCTTGAGTTAGCAGCAGTGGTTCATGCCTTGAAGACATGGCAACATTACCTCCTAGGGAAGCGGTGTGAGATATACACGGATCAAAAAAGTCTGAAGTATATTTTCACTCAGAAGGAATTGAACATGAGGTAGAGAAGATGGCTAGAGTTGATCAAGAATTATGACCTCAGTGTTCAATACCACCCTGGGAAGGCTAATGTGGTAGCAGATGCATTAAGCAGAAAGGCTTGTTCCTTGAATGCTATGCTTAAGGAAATACTACCCGCCTTGTATGAAGAACTTGAAAGCTTCGGGATGGAACTGGTTGCACCAGGATTCTTGGCAAACCTCAAAGTTAGACCTACCTTGATGGATGATGTTAAGGAAGCTCAGAAGGGACACGAAAGTATTGAAGGCATCAAGAGGAAGATCAAGGCAGGCAAGCCCCCAGGATTCTCAGAGGATGAGCGAGGAATTGTGTGGTTTGGGAATCGCATTTACATACCCAACAAGATTGAGCTCAAGAATTTGAACTTGCAAGAAGCTCATGACACCCCGTATTCCATCCACCTCGGAGGAACCAAGATGTATCAAGACCTAAAGGAATGATTCTGGTGGCATGGCATGAAGAGAGAGATAGCCACTTTTGTCGCTAAGTGTGACATATGCCAAAGGGTCAAAGCTGAACATCAGCGACCCGCTGGATTGTTACAGCCTCTCAAGGTGCCTGAATGGAAATGGGATAAAGTCGGAATATACTTCATCACTGGATTACCCAAGTCAAATAAGGGACATGACTCCATCTGGGTCATAGTCGACCATTTGACTAAAGTAGCCCATTTCATTCCTGTCAAGACGACTTACAAGGGAAACCAGCTAGCCAGCCTCTACATCAACAGAATCGTAAGCCTTCATGGTGTTCCCAAGGAGATTGTGTCAGATCGAGGAACCTAGTTTATCTCAAGGTTCTGGAAGAAGTTCCAAGAGGCCATCGGACCCAAGTTATCCGTTAGCACTGCTTATTCCACGTGTCACAACTCCGGAAGTGTCTCCAAGTTCCAGACAAGCCTAATCTTTACAAGGACATCCATCACCAAGCCATTGACCTTCAGCCTGATTTGACCTACCGTGAGAGGCCCGTCTGCATTTTGGACGAGGCTGAACAACACACTCAAAGCTGCACCATCAAGTACTTCAAGGTCCAGTGGAGCAACCACACTGATGCAGAAGCAACCTGGGAACATGAAGACTATCTTAGATCCGAGTTTCCTTATCTCTTTAAAGCCTAGTTTAGGAATCTCGGGGACGAGATTCTTGTAAGGGGGTAGGCCTGTCACACCCTGCATTTTGTAACATGTCATTTGCATTATTAAAGCATGAAAATTTGGACCAACAAAAACTTTTGCATTATTTGGCTTTTTACTTGGAGTTGGTTTTCTCTCTGTGGTTTTCAAGTGCTCTTAAAAGTCAAGATAGCTTCACCTTCTATACTTCATCCCCTTGCCCCAGACTTCTGCCCAATGTTCATACCATGTGTATAGAACAGTATAGTATTTTCTTACAAAAATAATTTGGCCAAATAATATTTTCAAAAATTAGTTTTCCAAAAAACCCTAAATTGAGATTTGCACTGCAAGTACTTGATTTGGGGTGTGGAAAATCTTTCAAAAGGTATATTTGAATCCTATTAGATATAGGACTCCCATAAACCACAAAAATATAATTTTATAACATATTTTCCTATTTTATTTAAAGGCTTTTTCTTAAGCCCAGAAATGGTCTTTAATAGGTTAAAATTAGTTATCTATTTCAAAAATATTTGAGAAAATTTAGGGGAACCCATAGGACATATATTGTCCATATATAAGAGCTTCAACACATGGTCATGTTCAAAATATTGGACAAAACCCTCCAAAACCATTTCTGTCCATTTCAAAAATTTGATATATTTATATAAGAAATATTTTAAAATAAATCCAAGAAAATTCTAGCAAGTCACATATGCCTAATGTGATGATCTTGCAAAGTTTCATCTCAATCCAAATTGTTTTGGTTCACAAAAGTTCACCCTCTCTGTCCAGATTCAAATTTGAAAAACTTTACATTGTCAACTTTCTCCTTTTGCTCTCAACCTTTGTGGGCATGTCCTAAACCCTAAATGATGACACTACACCAAGTGGTGCATCAAGGAGAATAGTTTTGCATGTCTAGATCTTGGAAAACTCATTCTGTTGATTTCTAGGGTTTACAAAAGTTGCATTGGCAACTTTGCCCAAATGGACTCAATCTTGGTAGAACCTCTTATTTTCTCATGCCATTTGACCCTGTCAAACCTTATGACAAGAGGAGTTCATCTTCTTTCCCAAACAAGCATCAAACACCTTCTGCCACTTTACCAAAATTCCATTTTTAACATCTTCCACTAATCTCCATGGGCTCAACTTTGTACCACAGCTGCTCCTAGTCCCCTTGCACCTCTAGTAACAATGGCAAATCCACAGCTCAATTATTGGAGGGGTAAAAACCCACTTTCGCTCTCTGGACAGCCCATCCCCCCCCTCTCTCAACCCCACTACTCTCCTACTGGCCATCCAAGGCCCCTCCCCCTTTCTTTACTCCCTCCTATACCTGCTAGACATGCTTGGGCGGACCCACACTGCATAGAAAATGGCATGCCGGCCATTTGGGCACTCTGGAGCCCGCTACAGTGCGGCCAAGAAGTATAGCTGCCCCTGCCAACCACCTCCAGCCACCTCGGGCCTCCCCAGCACGCCCGACGATGCGCCTCGATGTCTGCGACACGCCACGCTTCTGTCCCCCTCCTCCTCCTCCCTCCTGCTGCCCTTGCTCGCATGCACGCCGGCTGCCTGAGAGCAACAATGATTGGCCTCACACACGCGGCACCTCTGGCCCTCCCCTGCTCTCTCTCTCTCTCTCTCTCTCTCTTCACTCCGCTCACTCTGGACCAACCCCAGAAACGCCACAGACACGCCCACACGGGCCACCATAGCCTGTAGCGACGGCAACAAGCTCGTTAGCGCACGAGTCCTCGGTGGACCATCACCCGCCTATTTAAGGGCATCCCCGAGCCCTCCTCTCCTCACCACTCGCTCTCTCACTACCCTAATCACCCCTCTACACCACCCGCTCCTCTCTAGAAGCTCTCGAGCTCGAGCTCCGCCGCGGCGGCTTGCCGTTGTCCACATGGTAGAAGCTCTCCCTGCTGTTTCTAAGCCCCGATCAGGAACCCCCGCTCTCCACTGACCATTTCCCCTCTCTCTCCCTCTCATTTTGCAGTCTGAGATGACCGGAATGGCAACCACCCGTAGCTCCTCCGCCGCGTTACCTAGCCGTCGGCGAACCAGGCCACCCTGGCGAACAAGTCCACCTACACCTGAACAGCGACACGACAAGGAGTCGAACCCTGCCCTCCGCTTTCCTTGTCGTGCACTGCATCGTCACCGGTGAGCTCGCCGGCCCTCTGTCGTAGGGTTAGGGATGACAGGCGGGCTCCGCCTGTCAGCCTCTCCTCTCCCTAGCCTCCCTCTCTCTCACTGGCGGTTGGGCCCCGCCCGTCAGGTTCAAACCTGGCGCGTGCACCGCTCGGCTCGCCTGGGCCGAATTGCCTCTGGGCCTGTGCACTGCGGCTGTTCTGGCCCAGTTGCACAATGGCCTTTTCCTTTTCTTTTTCTGTCACTTTACAAAAAATTCCACAGGATTAAATAATAATCCAACTGCAATAATTCCAACTCCGAAATTCTAGTAATAATCCCACCTATTTAGTGGTGCAATTTTCACTCTTAACAAACCAACTTTTCTTCATTGTTCAAATTTAAATTTGAATTTGAGCATTTATGCTTGTCACTGAAAATTCCTAGCACTATGGACGAAGATTTCCGCTGCTTAAGTTTATTTGGTATTCAGCCCTTGTGGCTTTATCTATGTAAGACTTGACCATAATTGTCATAATTTGTGTAAGACGGTATGTATGGATGTAAGACTCTAGTTATTCAGCTTCTATGTGTTCAGTGAGCATTGATCTCTGGGATCACTGTACATGTGCATTCGGTGATCACGACTTATCAGTCGGGGTCCCCACAGTTCCTTTGCATTAAGGGCTTGCACATAAAAAATCAAAAGCGCATGACAACCTCTGCTTCCCTTTACGAAGGACCTTTCTTTTACTTTTCAGTTTTTACTTTGATGCAAGAGTCAATAGTATTCCTTCTCATTTCAACCTTAGTTACTCTCTAGTTGGCAAGCATCATGTGGTGTGGAAAGATCCAGACACATATATCTAGTCACTTATAGTTGATCATGAATTATTATTGTTGACAATTATCTCTATGATAAATGAGTTGGGAGGCGAAACATTAAGCCCCTATCTTTCTCTGTGTTCGATGGATGCTATTTGTTCTAAAAATATGCTTTGAGTACTAGCAATCATAGAAGACTATATGATAATTGAGTATGTGGAGCTCTTGCTTGGACTTTGTTGAAACTAAGTTGAATTGCAATTATTTGGTGACAAAGAACATGGGTTGTTAAGTTTCAAGAGAATGCATTGTTTAAACCATAACATGTGAATTGATTGCTACTTTATCATGATGAGTTTTATGAGAAAGAGTTCTTGTTTGTGATGCTAGAAAAAGTGATGGAAATTATCATTGATCAAACTTATGCACTATGCTAGCATTCACACCTCATAAATTGTTTCTTTTATCATTTACCTACTTGAGGACAAGAAAGAATTAAGCTTGGGGATGCTGATATGTCTCCAACGTATCTATAAGTTATGAAGTATTCATGCCATGTTTACAAAAAGATTATATGGTTTTGGTGCACTTTCATATGAATTTTATGCGATTTTCATGGACTAACATATTAACCTAGTGCCTAATGCCAGTTGTTGTTTTCTGCTTGTTTTTTGTTTTCCAGAAAATGCATACCAAACAAAGTCCAAACATGACGAAACATTTTGACAATTTTTTTGGAACATAAGAGACCACCGAAGCTTCGAGGGAGTACCAGAAGACCCACGAGGAGGTGACAAGGTATCCCGGCATGCCCAGGGGGTGTCCACGCCTAGATACCTTGTGGCCCCCCTGTGGCTCCTCTTCGCGTGATTCCAACGCTGAAAATTCTTATATATTCGGAAACCCCCGAAAGTTAACCTAGAACTTTGACTCCACTGCCGCAAGCCCCAGTTCTGAAGAGATCACATATGGAGGCTTTTTTCGGCACCCTGCCGGAGGGGGAAATCATCACCGAAGGCAATCTTTATCATCCTCGCGGTCTCCATGACGAGGAGGGAGTAGTTCACCCTCAGGAATAAGGGTATGTACTAGTAGCTATGTGTTTGATCTCTCTCTCTCTCTCATGTTCTTGATCAAACACGATCTTGATGTACCACGAGCTTTGTTAATATAGTCGGATCATATGTTGTTTTCCCCTCTCTCTATCCTGTTGTGATGAATTGAGTCTTGCTCTTTAAGGTTTTGTGATGCGGCTTGAAGCTACATCGGTATTTCCCCAAAGAGGAAGGGATGATGCAGTACAGCGATGGTAGGTATTTCCCTCAGTGATGAGACCAAGGTTATCGAACCAGTAGGAGAACCAAGCAACTTTACGTAAACAGCACCTGCACACAAATAACAAATACTCACAACCTAACGTGTAAAAGGGGTTGTCAATCCCTTTCGGGTAGCGGCGCCCCAGATAGGCAAACAGACGTGAGAGAGTTGTAAATATTGATAGATCGAACGCCAGATAAAATAAATTACAGCAAGGTATATTTGTATTTTTGGTTTAATAGATCTGAAAATAAAAGGCAAATAAAATAGATCGCAAAGGCAAATAATATAAGAAAGAGACCCGGGGCCGTAGGTTTCACTAGTGGCTTCTCTCAAGAAAAATAGCAAATGGTGGGTGAAAAAATTATTGTTGGGCAATTGATAGAACTTCAAATAATCATGACGATATCCAGGCAATGATCATTATGTAGGCATCACGTCCAAGATTAGTAGACCGACTCCCGCCTGCATCTACTACTATTACTCCACACATTGACCTCTATCTAGCATGCATCTAGTGTATTAAGTTCATGGAGAAACGGAGTAATGCAATAAGAATGATGACATGATGTAGACAAGATCTATTTATGTAGAAATAGACCCCATCATTTTATCCTTAGTAACAACGATACATACGTGACGGTTCCCCTTCTGTCACTGGGATCAAGCACCGTAAGATCGAACCCACTACAAAGCACCTCGTCCCATTACAAGATAAATAGATCAAGTTGGCCAAACAAAACCCAAATATCGGAGAAGAAATACGAGGCTATAAGCAATCATGCATATAAGAGATCATAGATGACTCAAATAACTTTCATGGATAAAAACATAGATCTGATCATAAAATCAAAGTTCATCCGATCCCAACAAACACACCGCAAAAAGAGTTACATCATATGGATCACCAAGAGACCATTGTATTGAGAATCAAACGAGAGAGAGGAAGCCATCTAGCTACTATGTACGGACCCGTAGGTCTACAAAGATCTACTCACGCATCATCGGAGAGGCACCAATGGACATGATGCACCCCTCCGTGATGGTGTCTAGATTGGATCTGGTGGTTCTGGACTCTGCAGCGGATGTAATTGATTTTTGTCGACTCCCCTAGGGTTTCTGGAATATTGGGTTATTTATAGAGCAAAGAGTCGGTTCAGGGGGCACCCGAGGTGGGCACAACCCACCAGGGCGCGCCTGGGCCTCCTGGCACGCCCTAGTGGGTTGTGCTCCCCTCGGAGCACCCCTAGGCGCTTCTCCGACCCACTGGATGTCTTCTGGTCCAAAAAATCCACAAAATTTTTTGCTGCATTTGGACTCCGTTTGGTATTGATTTCTTGCGATGTAAAAAACATGCAGAAAACAACAACTGACACTTGGCACTATGTCAATAGGTTAGTACCAAAAATGATATAAAATGATTATAAAACATCCAAGAATGATTATATGACAACATGGAACAATCAAAAGTTATAGATACGTTGGAGACGTATCAGCATCCCCAAGCTTAATTCATGCTTGTCCTCGAGTAGGTAAATGATAAAAACAGAATTTTTGATGTGGAATGATGCCTAACATGTCATATCATATTATTTTCTTTATAGCATGGACACTTGGACTTTTATATGGTTCAAATTAATAGTCTAGTCTTGACATGAGATTTAAATACTCAAGCATATCAATAAGCAACCATGTCTTTCAAAATATCAATGCTAAAATAAGTTCTCCCTAGCCCATCATGCTCAATCATTGATCCATTCATGAAACACACTTGCATATTAGCTACACCCAATGCTCAAGTACGATCATAGTGCCTCCTAGTTGGTGATTTATAAGAGAAGATGGAGACTCAAATTCAAAATAAAAAAATACATAAAGTAAAAGAAAGGCCCTTCGCAAAGGGAAGTAGGGATTTGTAGAGGTGCCAGAGCTCAAAGCGAAAAACTTAGAGATAAAAACATTTTGAGAGGCATACTTTTCCCACCAACGAAAACGACTTAGAGCTCCCAACACTTTCCATGCTAGATATATCATAGGCGGTTCCCAAACAGAAAATAAAGTTTATTCCCTTTCCCACCATACTTTCACTTTCCATGGGTAGCCGAATCCACGGTTGCCCTCCATACCAACACTTCCCAAGGAATTTATTACTTGACAACATAAAGTAAATTCATTTTTCATTTCGGGACTGGGCATCCCTAATACCTTTGCCTTACTCTCGTGCAATGACAAGTGAATAAACACTCATCATGAGAATAACACATCTAGCATGGAAAACATTGGCCACCCCTCACCGCCTCGTGAGCGGTACGAGCACACAAAAGAGAAATTTATTTTGGAAGTTAGAGATGGCACATACAAATTTGCTTACGACGGAAAAAGAATACCGCATATAGGTAGGTATAGTGGACTCATGTGGCAAAACTGGTTTAAAGGATTTTGGGTGCATAAGTAGTGATCATACTTAGTGCAAAATGAAGGCTAGCAAAAGATTGAGAATCGACCAACCAAGAAACGAGTAATCTCATAAGCGAACATTAAGCATTATTAACACCGAATAATGCACCACAAGTAGGATCTAATTTCATTGCATGACTATTGACTTTTGTGCTTGCATAGGGAATCACAAACCTTAACACCAATATTTTTACTAAAGCATAATTACTCATCAACATGACTCACATATCACATCATCATATCAAAAGTATTACAAATAATCAAGTTTATTTTGTCCAATGATCTTCATGAAAGTTTTTATTATATCCTTCTTGGATATCTATCACTTTGGGACTAATTTTCATGTGTTGCTTTTGATAAGCTCAAACAAATATAAGTGAAGAT
Source organism: Triticum timopheevii (assembly GCA_963921465.1). NCBI lineage: Eukaryota > Viridiplantae > Streptophyta > Magnoliopsida > Poales > Poaceae > Triticum > Triticum timopheevii. The sequence continues at coordinate 129,234,277 of OY997271.1, read as the reverse complement.
CATGAGCATAATATTTCTTTCTCTCAAAATAATTTAAGTGAAGCAAGGGAGAATTTCTTGAAAATTTTACTAACTCTCAAACAAATCTAAGTGAATCAAGAGAGCATTTCTTCAAAAATATTAAAGCACATCATGCTCAAAAAGATTTAAGTGAAGCACTATAGAAAATCCATAGCTCATAAAGATTTAAGTGAAGCATAGAGAGCAATTCTAACAAGTCATGACATAATTTTGGCTCTCTCAAATAGGTGTGTCTAGCAAGGGATCAAGACTAAAAACACAAAGCAAAACAAGCAAAGACTCATATCATACAAGACGCCCCAAGCAAAACACATAGTATGTGACAAATAAAAATATAGCTTCGAGTAAAATACCGATGGTCGTTAGAAGAAAGAGGGGATGCCACTTGGGGCATCCCCAAGCTTAGTTGCTTGCTTCTCTTTGGATAATAACTTGGGATGCCATGGGCATCTGTCGGTGTCAAAACCGGCGGATCTCAGGTAGGGGGTCCCGATTTGTGCTTCTAAGGCTAATGGTGACAGGAGGCGGGGAACACAATGTTTACCCAGGTTCGGGCCCTCTCTATGGAGGTAATACCCTACTTCCTGCTTGATTGATCTTGATGAATATGAGTATTACAAGAGTTGATCTACCACGAGATTGTAATGGCTAAACCCTAGAAGTCTAGCCTATGAGGTTATGATTGTTGTGACTAAACTCTAGAAGTCTAAACCCTCCGGTTTATATAGACACCGGGGGGGACTAGGGTTGTACAAAGTCAGTTACAGAGAAAGGAATCTAATATCCGAATTGTCAAGCTTGCCTTCCACACAAAGGAGAGTCCCATCCGGACAAGGGACAAAGTCTTCTATCTTGTATCTTCATAGTCTAACGGTCCGGCCAAAGTATATAGTCCGGCTGTGCGAGGACCCCTCGGTCGAGGACTCCCACAGTAGCCCCTGAACCAGGCTTCAATGACGATGAGTCCGGTGCACAGATTGTCTTTGGCATTGCAAGGCGGGTTCCTTCTCCGAATACTTCAAAGTAGACCTCAAACACAAGAATCGTGTCTGGCACTGCAAAATAAGTCCTACAAACCACCGTAGAGAGTATAATATTTACGAGTCCAATCCGCTAACAATTTTGGTAGTACGACATTACATCATTACCTGACCATTATTTTGAATCGTTTCCTAGCCTGCCACCCCACGTTTCGGGAGGCGGTTTTTATTGGCACGTCTTGTCAAAGCAGAGATCGTGTCCCCTTATTGCGGGATTTTCATCAACACGGGCGTGGGTAATCCAACCGTTTCGCTGGCATGATTCCTTGGGAATAGGCATGTTTTAAGGCCACTGAGGGGACGCTTGATATTCGTTGCCTTTTATAAAGGGGCTAAGGCATGTCCTTTTTCTTCCATGCTAGTTCTTTCCTTCACCCCCACCTCAAGTTCCAACACCCAAGGGTCAATCCAGTTCCTTCGAGCTTCCAGCCATGTCCGGACCCGGCCTTCAAGGCCGGTGGGTGAACTCTTCTGTCACAGAGGAAGATACCTTGAAGCTCAAGGAGGCAAGATACTTGACTGCGGAAATCTACCACAGGCTTCCTGCTCAAGGGCAGGTTATTCCTACTCCCAGATCCAATGAGAGGGTAGTGTTTATCTCTCACTTCCTTCGAGGGCTTGGGTTTGCTCTCCATCCCTTTGTTCGAGGGGTCATGTTTTATTACGGGCTAGATTTCCACGATCTAGCCCCGGACTCCTTCCTCCACATCTCGGCATTCATCACCATGTGCGAGGCCTTCCTCTGTATTTCCCCACACTTCGGCTTATGGCTTAAGACCTTTAATGTGAAACTGAAGGTAATCGACGGGAAACAAGCGGAGTGAGGAGCCACTTCAATAAGCAAGCTTATCAACTCCACTTGGCCAAAGGGCTCCTTTGCAGAATCTTCCGACTTATGGCAACGGGAGTGATTTTACATCATCGAACCCCACGGTAAAAAGTGGGTAGCCAGACATGTGTTTCAGCCTGGCCATCCGCCACAGCTTGCATCGTGGATTAACAAGGGGCTGGACTCGGGATCTACTGATGAAGTGTGGATGCTGCAAAGCTGCATTCAGAGCCTCATTGAGAAGGACACCGGTCTCATCGATGTAATCCAAGTAATGTTAGTCCGTCGGATCCTACCCTGTCAGCGACGCCCTCTCCGCATGTGGGAGTTCAATCCGGAAGGTCCAGGGACCCTTCAGCACCTTTCTGGCATGATGCTCAGAGAGATGTGGAAATTGTTCTTCGGCGCACGAAAACAGTGGCCAGATACTACAGAATACATCGGTCTTTACTGCAACCATACGGATACTCTGGTAAGTACTCGACCCCCGAACATGATTTAGTCAAATTATTCATGACAATGTACGGATAAGACTCTATCCGGCCAGGGTTGGCTAAAGAAGGCGGAGATAATCAGGTGTTCGGCTCCACTTCCCGAAGACACTGCCGATCCGTTATTAACAAGGATGCTGGCTCCGGCGCCGTATCAAGTGCTGGTGGGGGAAGATAAAGAGGAGGACGAAGAGGCCCAAGGCAGCTTCCACTCTGGAGGCTCACCAGGAAATTTGTCCGGGGATATTAGAACTCCCGCTTCCAAAGGTGGAAGGGAAGGGCGAACTGACATCCCTTCTCCCCATGGGAAGAAAATTAAAGGGCCGCCTTCGAAGACTCGGAAAGAGAAGCTTCTAAACGGGGGGAAGGTATCCCAGTCAGGGGGTGATGTTGACACGCAGTCACCCCGCAAAGATAGGCCCTCAACCGCATCGTAAGTGAATCTGGGTGTTTTAAACATGTCCCGTTCTTTCCTGGCTATAAGGGTAATATTTTAAACTTGTGTCTGCAGTTCGGCATGCGACACTCCTCAATAGTCCTCCTCTTCGGGGGATCTACTTCTGGAGATGATGGAGAGCAAGACGCCGCCACAGATCTCCCTGCCTGATAAGGCAGACAACGCTGAGGTGACGTCCTGGAGGATCCTTCCCGATCTCCAAGTGGCGCAAGGGACAGTGAGGACCGGGGCCGAAGGTAATACTTCGGCCCCCAGGGTCCGGGGTGTGCGGCTCCTATAGGGAACAAAAAAAGTCCTGGATCCAATGTCCAAGGGATGCCGGATACATTGATGGACATTTTGCAACATGCCTCCATCTCAGAGGAACATCGTACCTTGATGGGTACGGTGTTGGAAAGAGTTCGCTCTGCGAAAAGCGGATCGAATGAAGCCTTTTCTAGCCTACTAAGAGGCTTCGAGGTACGTAGTGTAATTTCAATTATATTGTAAGTGCAAATTGCACCTGTGTATAGATAGTAGCCCCTGAGACTCTGGTTGACATCCAAAGGGATGCGACCGGAGGATCAAAAATATATCCCCAAGAAATGATCTGACTAATTGAAACACGGGTTGTTACATCTGTGGCGACTGCCCAAGCTTCTGAGGTAGCACATTTGAATCAGAAGGTTGATGTGGTGGATGATGACATCACGCTTATTAACAGGCGGCTTGACGAGGTGCAGGGTATGTCTTTGGGGAATTCAGTACATGCTAGTATTATAAAATGAGTGTGATACTGATTATTTGTATATGCATCACTGTAGATGGTGCCGCCGCAATTGAAACCCTTCGGGCAGAACTTGCTCGGGCCAAGGAGCAAGCCAGGATGAGCAATGAGGGCTGTCGAAAAGGTAGCCGCCGAATTAAGAGTCGAGCAGACTGCTCAGCGTCAGTGCGAGGAGAGGATATCTACCATGGCACTTGAGCTGAAGAATGCCACTAGCCGATGCCAAGTTATTGAGGAAGACAACAAAGCCAAAGTGGCCGATCTTGACAAGGCCTTACAAGAGGCAAAGGAAGCCCGGTCTGAGTCTAGAGCTGCTCGGGAGGAGATCCGACAAGCTGGGGAGATCACGGCTGGTAAGCCCTTTTTATTGCAAACTAAGTTTGGTGATCCAAAGTATGCGCTACTTGATCAACTGTGGAGTTCTCCAGACACCTTTACGGACCTGCCGAAGAGTGATGCCGATGCGAATTAGTTTTTCCACGTGCAAGAAGGACATGCGACGGAAAAGCTATTTTGGTCGCAATTTGACATGCCGAAGCATCCACTGTTGAACAAACAGATGGCCTAGTGGACCGAGCTCCACAAGATGTCCGGCACTGCCATGAAGGACGTCATAGCCCGACTGTGGCCAACTAAACATATTCCGAATAGTTATTTCGGTTTGGTGTGGCAACTTATTAATGCGGTGTCGCGTATCGACGCTATGAAGTGGTCAACGTGCATAGAAGGTGCATGGATGGCCCTTGCCCGTGTCAAGATATACTGGGCAAAGATGAAGACCACCGATATTGCGGCGCAGAGTCCAGCCGAAGGCAAGGACCTTAACATGCCAGAACACTACTTTGAAGATGTCCTAGAGGGTGCCCACTTAATAGAGGGTCAGTGCTCGAAGAATATCATGTTTGAGTAAAGTGTATCAAAATTGTAATAACAATATTATGGTATATTTAAGGCTATGTTTTTATACTTTTTGCCCGAAAAGTTTTAGTGCCTCCTGTCCGGCCATCTTTTTTATATATACAATTTGAAAGTTTGCAGTCGTCAGCTTCAGCCCCCTTGCGTATAACGCGGGGGTGTTCGGAAAAGCACTTGATCACACTTGACCCAACGTCTTGGTCCGTTAAGGAGGTGTTAGTGCGGCGAACTAGGCAATCCGGACTATAAAGCTTTAACACTTTCACTTAGCCATAGGAGTTTGACGGTGGGGCTACTATATAGCCCCTGGTATGTCCGCAGTTATCCGAATACGGTGCATGTACATACGTGACCAGAAGGATGGTCCTTCATTTAACATGGAGGGAATCGCGAAGATTCCGGTGAGTCATCGAGTGGTTGACCAGCTCTCGCCGCATCATGACAGTCAGTTTTCGGCTTTCTCTACTGAGGTGCTCATTCGGACGAGCCAGGACACAATCGCAGTAGTTCTCCCTTTACTACCCTAGCCGATATAGCGGAACGTAAGGTAGTAAGCACAGGAGCCGGGCAACCCAACTATTGACTAAAGACATGATTCGGAGCTGATGCATATAAGGCCAAACTCGCGACGCAGAACACTCCCTACAGGTGTTCGGACTTTTCAATATACACCGGGCTGACTACAGCCCCTGGTGATAGACCCTGGTATCAAGGCACGTATGGCAATCCGACGTGGGGAAAGATCGCAGGTGGTGAGAGCATAAATCTCAAAACACAATATGAACCGAGCTACTTCTGTAACATCCACTTCAGTACAGTGAGCCATAACTTTACAGATAATGCCAATATCTTTCTTGGACATTTTATATGCCAGGAAAGTATAAAACAAAGAGAGATAAAAAAAGGTTTACACTGGGTCTTAATCTAAAAAGAAACCTTAATGCGGGGCCCTGCTGCACGTCTGCGCCTTTGTCTCTGTTGTGAAGTGTCCTTGAAGGCTATAGTATGATGGCCATCTGTAAAAAAGGAAGAAGCCATGTAAAAGAAACTGGTGTGGCCATAAGTAAAGCTGGTTCGTTGTAATGAACCGTGAAATATAACTTCTGGAGTCCAGATGGGTCGAGCCAAACTATGGACTTTTTGAGTGCAGTGTGCCCCTAGTGCCACCCAAGGAATTTTGGCTGTATATTTATGTATACATGGCACATGTGCTATCTCCTTGTGGGGCGGTCAGTGGGGGCGTAGCTGCTTAGGTTTATCTGAGCTGCCACTCCGAGGTGTGCGTCGGACATGTTTAGCTGTGTCCGCGGTCTTAAAGATCGATGAGCTGCTCGGCTAGAATAGGCCGTTTTGTACTTTGACTGCTAGAGCCGTCGTGTATTCTTCTTTACGAAGAGAGTGCTCCGTATTTCCGCTCACCGTGATGACGCCACGCGGTCCAGGCATTTTGAGTTTTAGATAAGCATAATGTGGAACTGCATTAAAACGGGCGAAGGCCGTTCTTTGGAGTAGTGCATGATAGCCACTTTGGAATGGAGCAATGTCGAAGATTAGTTCTTTGCTTCGAAAGTTGTCGGGGGAGACGAATACAACATCCAATGTTAGAGAGCCCGTGCAGCGGGCTTCCACGCCCGGTATAACTCCTCTAAAGGTAGTGCTGCGGGCTTGATTCTTGACGGGTCTATCCCCATCTTGCGGACAGTGTCCTGGTATATCAGATTGAGACTGATGCCGCCGTCCATGAGGACTCGAGTGAGGTGGTATCCGTCAATTATTGGGTCGAGCACTAGGGCAGCCGAACCCCCGTGACAGATACAAGTCGGATGATCCCTTCAATCAAAAGTGATCGGACAGGCCGACCATGGGTTGAACTTGGGGGCGACGGGCTCGACAGCATAGATATCTCAGAGTGCACGTTTGCACTCCTGCTTTGGGATATGAGTGACATAGATCATATTTACTGTTTTGATATCCGATGGAAATTTCTTTTGTCCCCCCGTGTTCGGCTGGTGAGGTTTGCCCTCGTCTTCGCTCTGAGGTCCCTTCCCTTTGTGTTCGGTGTTGAGCTTGCCGGCCTGCTTGAAGACCCAACATTCTTTGTTGGTATGATTAGCTTGTTTATCGGGACTGCCGTGGATCTAGGAGGGCCTGTCTAGGATTTTGTCCATGTTGGATGGACTGTCTTTGTTGCCTTTAGATGGACTCTTCCATTGATTGGGTCTGGAGCCCCGGAATCTGGCATTTACCACTGTATTGTCTGGGCTTTCTTCATTATTCTAACGCTTGTTTTTGTTGCGTCGTGGTTTTCCATTATGATCCCTGACTTCGGATGTGCCGGGGTCGCTGGTGCTGCTACGAGCTAACCAGTTGTATTCGCCCGCGCAAAAGCGGGTCATGAGTGTGGTTAAGGCGGCCATTGTCCTTGGATTTTTCTGGCTGAGGTGTCTGGCTAGCCATTTGTCTCGGACACTGTGTTTGAAGGCCGCTAAGGCTTCGGCGTTCGTACATTCGATGATTTGGTTCTTCTTAGTGAGAAAACGGTTCCAAAGCTTACGGGCTGATTCTCTGGGTTGTTGGATTATGTAACTTAGATCGTCTGCATCCGGGGGTCAAACATAGGTCCCTTGGAAATTGGCCCGAAAAGCGTCCTCAAGTTCCTCCCAGCTTCCGATGGAATTCTCAGGGAGGCTTTTTAGCTAGTGCCAAGCTGATCCTTTTAGCTTGAGGGGTAAATATTTGATGGCGTGGAGATCATCTCCGTGGGTCATATGGATGTGAAGAATAAAGTCTTCAATCCAAACTGCATGGTCCGTCGTTCCATCATATGCCTCGATGTTTATGGGTTTGAACCCTTCTGGAAAATTGTGTTCCAGCACCTCATCGACGAAGCACAGGGGGTGTGCAGCACCCCTGTATCTGGCTGTGTTGTGGATTGGGTCCGACTGTTGTAATGTTCGGTATTGGTTCCAAGCTGGTAGATGGCCGGCGTATTTTGCTTGGTAATCATGACCCCGTGTAGGAGCATGTTCCCTTGATCCATAGATGGACCTAGTTTTGCCAACTTTTTTGTCTAGGTCCTCACGTAGATCGTGTTTCTGTTCCTGGGCCGCAACCTTCCTTCCTCTACGGGGAGGGTGTGCGGGCTTGTGTACGGCATAGCTAGTTACACTGTCTCGACCACGAGATGGTCGGTCCGGCCGGTCGGCCATATTGTCTTTTGGTGGTATAGGCGCGATAGCCTCATCGTTGAATTCGGGCAGCAGCTTGCGTTTTGGATAGATCTTTGTTTGGCGATTTGTTGGGGAACGTAGTAATTTCAAAAAAATTCCTACGCACATGCAAGATCATGGTGATGGCATAGCAACGAGAGGGGAGAGTGTTCGTCCATGTACCCTCGTAGACCGTAAGCGGAAGCGTTAGCACAACGCGGTTGATGTAGTCGTATGTCTTCACGATCCGACCGGTCCAAGCACCGAACGTACGGAGCCTCCGAGTTCAGCACACGTTCAGCTCGATGACGATCTCCGGCCTCCGATCCAGCCGAGCTTTGGAGATGAGTTCCGTCAGCACGACGGCGTGGTGACGATGATGATGTTCTATCGGCGCAGGGCTTCGCCTAAGCTCCGCGACGATATGACCGAGGTGGAATATGGTGGAAGGGGGCACCGCACACGGCTAAGGAACGATCCGTAGATCAACTTGTGTGTCATGGGGTGCCCCCCTGCCCCCGTATATAAAGGAGCAAGTGGGAGGAGGCGGCCGGTCAAGGGAGGGTGCGCCAGGGAGGAGTCCCACCGGGAGTAGGACTCCCTCCTTTCCTAGTCCAACTAGGAGACCTTCCATGTAGTAGGAGTAGGAGAGAAGGAAAGGGAAGAGAGAAGGGAAGGAAGGAGGGGGTGCGGCCCCTCCCCCTAGTCCAATTCGGACTAGGCCTTGGGGGGCGCGCAGCCTGCCCTAGGCAGCCCCTCTCTCTTTCCCGTATGGCCCAATAAGGCCCAATACTTCTCCCAGCGAATTCCTGTAACTCTCCGGTACTCCGAAAAATACCCGAATCACTTGGAACCTTTCCGAACTCCGAATATAGTCGTCCAATATATCGATCTTTATGTCTCGATCATTTCGAGACTCCTCGTCATGTCCCCGATCTCATCCGGGACTCCGAACTCCTTCGGTACATCAAAACTCATAAACTCATAATAAAACTGTCATCGAAACCTTAAGCGTGCGGACCCTACGGATTCGAGAACTATGTAGACATGACCTAGAACTATTCTTGGTCAATAACCAATAGCGGAACCTGGATGCCCATATTGGCTCCTACATATTCTATGAAGATCTTTATCGGTCAAACCGCATAACAACATACGTTGTTCCCTTTGTCATCGGTATGTTACTTGCCCGAGATTCGATCGTCAGTATCCAATACCTAGTTCAATCTCGTTACCGGCAAGTCTCTTTACTCGTTACGTAACGCATCATCCCGCAACTAACTCATTAGTCACATTGCTTGCAAGGCTTATAGTGATGTGCATTACCGAGAGGGCCCAGAGATACCTCTCCGACAATCGGAGTGACAAAACCTAATCTCGAAATATGCCAACCCAACATGTACCTTTGGAGACACCTGTAGTACTCCTTTATAATCACCCAGTTACGTTGTGATGTTTGGTAGCACCCAAAGTGTTCCTCCGATAAATGGGAGTTGCATAATCTCATAGTTACAGGAACATGTATAAGTCATGAAGAAAGCAATAGCAACATACTAAACGATCAAGTGCTAGGCTAACGGAATGGGTCATGTCAATCACATCATTCTCCTAATGATGTGATCCCGTTAATCAAATGACAACTCATGTCTATGGCTAGGAAACTTAACCATCTTTGATTCAACGAGCTAGTCAAGTAGAGGCATACTAGTGACACTATGTTTGTCTATGTATTCACACATGTATTATGTTTTCCGGTTAATACAATTCTAGCATGAATAATAAACATTTATCATGAAATAAGGAAATAAATAATAACTTTATTATTGCCTCTAGGGCATATTTCCTTCAGTCTCCCACTTGCACCAGAGTCAATAATCTAGTTCACATCACCATGTGATTTAACACCAATATTCATATCTGTATATGATTAACACCCATAGTTCACATCGTCATGTGACCAACACCCAAAGGGTTTACTAGAGTCAATAATCTAGTTCACATCACTTATATGATTAACACCCAAAGAGTACTAAGGTGTGATCATGTTTTGCTCGTGAGAGAAGCTTAGTCAACGGGTCTGTCACATTCAGAGCCGTATGTATTTTGCAAATATTCTATGTCTACAATGCTCTGTACGGAGCTACTCTAGCTAATTGCTCCCACTTTCAATATGTATCCAGATTTAGATTTAGAGTCATCTGGATCGGCGTAAAAGCTTACACCGTTGTAACCTTTTACGACGAGCTCTTTTATCATTTCCATTATTGAGAAATATTTCCTTAGTCCTCACTAAGGATATTCTTGACCAATGTCCAGTGATCTACTCCTAGATCACTATTGTACTCCATTGCCCAATTCAGTGCAAGGTATACAATAGGTCTGGTACATAGCATAGCATACTTTATAGAACCTATGACTGAGGCATAGGGAATGACTTTCATTCTCTTTTCTATTTTCTGCCGTGGTCGGGATTTGAGTCTTACTCAATTTCACACCTTTGCAACACAGGCAAGAACTCTTTCTTTGACTGTTCTATTTTGAACTATTTCAAAAACTTATCAAGGTATGTACTCATTGAAAAATCTTATCAAGCGTCTTGATCTATATAGATCTTGATGCTCAATGTGTAAGCAGCTTCACCGAGGTCTTGCTTTAAAAACTCTTTTTCAAGTATCCTTTATGCTTTGCAGAATAATTCTACATTATTTCCAATCAACAATAAGTCATTCACATATACTTATCAGAAATGTTGTAGTTCTCCCACTCACTTTCTTGTAAATACAGGCTTCACCGTAAGTCTATACAAAACTATATGCTTTGATCAACTTATCAAAGCGTATATTCCAACTCTGAGATGCTTGCACCAGTCCATAGATGGATCGCTGGAGCTTGCACATTTCATTAACACCTTTAGGATTGACAAAACCTTCTGGTTGCATCATATACAACTCTTCTTTAAGAAAACCATTAAGGAATGCAGTTTTGACATCCATTTGCCAGATTTCATAAATTGTGGCAATTGCTAACATGATTCGGACAGACTTAAGCATCGCTATAGTTGAGAAAATCTCATTGTAGTCAACACCTTGAACTTGTCAAAAAAACCTTTTTGTGACAAGTCGAGCTTTGTAGATAGTAACACTACTATCAGCATCTGTCTTCCTCTTGAAGATCCATTTATATAATATGGCTTGCCGATCGTCGGGCAACTCCACCAAAGTCCATACTTTGTTCTCATACATGGATCCCATCTCAGATTTCATGGCCTCAAGCCATTTCGCGGAATCTAGGCTCATCATCGCTTCCTCATAGTTCATAGGTTCATCATGGTCTAGTAACATGACTTCCAGAACAGAATTACCGTACCACTCTGGTGCGGACTGTACTTTGGAAGACCTACGAGGTTCTGTAGTAACTTGATCTGAAGTTTCATGATCATCATCATTAGCTTCCTCACTAATTGGTGTAGGAATCACTGGAACTGATTTCAGTGATGAACTATTTTCCAATTCAGGAGAAGGTACAGTTACCTCATCAAGTTCTACTTTCCTCCCACTCACTTCTTTCGAGAGAAACTCCTTCTCTAGAAAGGATCCATTTTTAGCAACGAATATCTTGCCTTCGGATCTGTGATAGAAGGTGTACCCAATAGTTTCCTTTGGGTATTCTATGAAGACGCACTTCTCCGATTTGGGTTCGAGCTTATTAGGTTGAAAACTTTTTTCATAAGCATCGCAACTCCAAACTTTAAGAAATGATAGCTTAGGTTTACTGCTAAACCATAGTTCATACGGTGTCATCTCAACGGATTTAGGTGGTGCCCTATTAAACGTGAATGTAGTTGTCTCTAATGCATAACCCCAAAACGATAGTGGTAAACCGATAAGAGATATCATAGATCGCACCATGTCTAGTAAAGTACGATTATGACGTTCGGACACACCATTACATTGTGGTGTTCCAGGTGGCGTGAGTTTGTGAAACTATTCCACATTGTTTTAATTGAAGACCAAACTCGTAACTCAAATATTTGTCTCCGCGATCAAATCACAGAAACTTTTATTTTCTTGCTACGATGATTCTCCACTTCACTCTGAAATTCTTTGAACCTTTCAACTATTTCAGACTTATGTTTCATCAAGTAGATATACCCATATCTGCTCAAATCATCTTGTGAAGGTCAGAAAATAACGATACTTGCCACGAGCATCAACACTCATTGGATCGCATACATCGGTATGTATTATTTCCAATAAGTCAGTAGCTTGTTCCATTGTTCCGGAGAATGGAGTTTTAGTCATCTTACCCAAAAGGCACGGTTCGCAAGCATCAAATGATTCATAACCAAGTGATTCCGAAAATCCATCTTTATGGAGTTTCTTCATGCGCTTTACACCGATATGACCCAAACGGCAGTGCCACAAATAAGTTGCACTATCATTATTAACTTTGCATCTTTTGGCATCAATATTATGAATATGTGTATCACTACGATCGAGATCCAACAAACTATTTTCATTGGGTGTATAACCATCGAAGGTTTTATTCATGTAAACAGAACAACAATTATTCTCTGATTTTAAATGAATAATCGTATTGCAATAAACACGATCAAATCATATTCATGCTCAACGCAAATGCCAAATAACATTTATTTAGGTTTAACACTAATCCCGAAAGTATAGGGAGTGTGCGATGATGATCATATCAATCTTGGAACTACTTCCAACACTCATCGTCACTTTCCCTTCAACTAGTCTCTGTTTATTCTGTAACTCCTGTTTTGACTTACTAATCTTAGCAACCGAACAAGTATCAAATACTCAGGGGCTACTATAAACACTAGTAATGCACACATCAATAATCTGTATATCAAATATACCCTTGTTCACTTTGCCATCCTTCTTATCCACCAAATATTCAGGGCATTTCCGCTTCCAGTGACCATTTTCTTTGTAGTGTAAGCACTCAGTTTCAGGCTTTGGTCCAGCTTTGGTCTTCTTCAAGGGAGTGACAACTTGCTTGTCATTCTACTTGAAGTTCCCTTTCTTTCCCTTTGCCCTTCTCTTGAAACTAGTGGTCTTGTCAATCATCAACACTTGATGCTCTTTCTTGATTTCTACCTTCGTCGATTTCAATATCACGAAGAGCTCGGGAATCATTTTTGTCATCCCTTGCATACTATAGTTCATCACGAAGTTCTAGTAACTTAGTGATGTTGACTAGAGAATTCTGTCAATCACTATCTTATCTGGAAGATTAACTCCCACTTGATTCAAGCGATTGAAGTATCCAGACAATCTGAGCACATGCTCACTAGTTGAGCGATTCTCCTCCATCTTTTAGCTATAGAACTTGTTAGAGACTTCATATCTCTCAACTCGAGTATTTGCTTGAAATATTAACTTCAATTCCTGGAACATCTCATATGGTCCATGATGTTCAAAACATCTTTGAAGTCCCGATTCTAAGCCATAAAGCATGGTGCACAAAACTATCAAGTAGTCATCATATTGAGCTAGCCGAACGTTCATAACGTCTGTATCTGCTCCTACAATAGGTCTGTCACCTAGCGGTGCATTAAGGACATAATTCTTCTGTGCAGCAATGAGGATAAACCTCAGATCACGGATCCAATCCGCATCATTGCTACTAACATTTTTCAACACAATTTTCTCTAGGAACATATCAAAATAAACATATGAAAGCAACAACGCAAGCTATTGATCTTACAACATAATTTGCAAAATACTACCAGGACTAAGTTCATGATAAATTTAAGTTCAATTAATCATATTACTTAAGAACTCCCACTTAGACAGACATCTCTCTAGTCATCTAAGTGATCACGTGATCCAAATCAACTAAACCATAACCGATCATCACGTGAGATGGAGTAGTTTTCAATGGTGAACATCACTATGTTGATCATATCTACTATATGATTCACGCTCGACCTTTCGGTCTCCGTGTTCCGAGGCCATATATGCATATTCTAGGCTCATCAAGTTTAACCTGAGTATTCCGCGTGTGCAAAAACTATCTTGCACCCGTTGTAGATGGACGTAGAGCTTATCACACCCGATCATCACGTGGTGTCTGGGCACGACGAACTTTGGCAACGGTGCATACTCAGGGAGAACACTTCTTGATAATTTTAGTGAGAGATCATCTTAAAATGCTACCGTCAATCAAAGCAAGATAAGATGCATAAAGGATAAACATCACATGCAATCAATATAAGTGATATGATATGGCCATCATCATCTTGTGCTTTGTGATCTCCATCTCTGAAGCACCATCATGATCACCATCGTCACCGGCGCGACACCTTGATCTCCATCGTAGCATCATTGTCGTTTACGCCATCTATTGCTTCTACGACTATCGCTACCGCTTAGTGATAAAGTAAAGCAATTACAGGGCGTTTACATTTCATACAATAAAGCGACAACCATATGGCTCCTGCGAGTTGCCGATAACTTCGGTTACAAAACATGATCTTCTCATACAATAAAATATAGCATCATGTCTTGGCCATATCACATCACAACATGCCCTACAAAAACAAGTTAGACGTCCTCTACTTTGTTGTTGCAAGTTTTACGTGGCTGCTACGGTCTTAAGCAAGAACCAATCTCACCTACGCATCAAAACCACAACGATAGTTTGTCAAGTTGATGCTGTTTTAACCTTCGCAAGGACCGGGCGTAGCCACACTCGGTTCAACTAAAGTTGGAGAAACTGACACCCGCTAGTCACCTGTGTGCAAAGCACGGCGGCAAAACCAGTCTCGCGTAAGCGTACGCGTAATGTCGGTCCGGGCCGCTTCATCGAACAATACCACCGAACCAAAGTATGACATGCTGGTAAGCAGTATGACTTATATCGCCCACAACTCACTTGTGTTCTACTCGTGCATATAACATCAAACCATAAAACCTAGGCTCAGATGCCACTGTTGGGGAACGTAGTAATTTCAAAAAAATTCCTACGCACATGCAAGATCATGGTGATGGCATAGAAACAAGAGGAGAGAGTGTTCGTCCACGTACCCTCGTAGACCGTAAGCGGAAGCGTTAGCACAACGCGGTTGATGTAGTCGTATGTCTTCACGATCCGACCGATCCAAGCACCGAACGTACGGAGCCTCCGAGTTCAGCACACGTTCAGCTCGATGACGATCTCCGGCCTCCGATCCAGCTGAGCTCTGGAGATGAGTTCCGTCAGCACGACGGCGTGGTGACGATGATGATGTTCTATCGGCGCAGGGCTTCGCCTAAGCTCCGCGACGATATGACCGAGGTGGAATATGGTGGAAGGGGGCACCGCACACGGCTAAGGAACGATCCGTAGATCAACTTGTGTGTCATGGGGTGCCCCCCTGCCCCCGTATATAAAGGAGCAAGTGGGAGGAGGCGGCCGGCCAAGGGAGGGCGCGCCAGGGAGGAGTCCTACTCCCACCGGGAGTAGGACTCCCTCCTTTCCTAGTCCAACTAGGAGACCTTCCATGTAGTAGGAGTAGGAGAGAAGGAAAGGGAAGAGAGAAGGGAAGGAAGGAGGGGGTGCGGCCCCTCCCCCTAGTCCAATTCGGACTAGGCCTTGGAGGGCGCGCAGCCTGCCCTAGGCAGCCCCTCTCTCTTTCCCGTATGGCCCAATAAGGCCCAATACTTCTCCCAGCGAATTCCCGTAACTCTCCGGTACTCCAAAAAATACCCGAATCACTCGGAACCTTTCCGAACTCCAAATATAGTCGTCCAATATATCGATCTTTACGTCTCGATCATTTCGAGACTCCTCGTCATGTCCCCGATCTCATCCGGGACTCCGAACTCCTTTGGTACATCAAAACTCATAAACTCATAATAAAACTGTCATCGAAACCTTAAGCGTGCGGACCCTACGGGTTCGAGAACTATGTAGACATGACCTAGAACTATTCTTGGTCAATAACCAATAGCGGAACCTGGATGCCCATATTGGCTCCTACATATTCTACGAAGATCTTTATCGGTCAAACCGCATAACAACATACGTTGTTCCCTTTGTCATCGGTATGTTACTTGCCCGAGATTCGATCGTCAGTATCCAATACCTAGTTCAATCTCGTTACCGGCAAGTCTCTTTACTCGTTACGTAATGCATCATCCCGCAACTAACTCATTAGTCACATTGCTTGCAAGGCTTATAGTGATGTGCATTACCGAGAGGGCCAAGAGATACCTCTCCGATAATCGGAGTGACAAAACCTAATCTCGAAATACGCCAACCCAACATGTACCTTTGGAGACACCTGTAGTACTCCTTTATAATCACCCAGTTACGTTGTGACGTTTGGTAGCACCCAAAGTGTTCCTCCGGTAAATGGGAGTTGCATAATCTCATAGTTACAGGAACATGTATAAGTCATGAAGAAAGCAATAGCAACATACTAAACGATCAAGTGCTAGGCTAACGGAATGGGTCATGTCAATCACATCATTCTCCTAATGATGTGATCCCGTTAATCAAATGACAACTCATGTCTATGGCTAGGAAACTTAACCATCTTTGATTCAACGAGCTAGTCAAGTAGAGGCATACTAGTGACACTATGTTTGTCTATGTATTCACACATGTATTATGTTTTCCGGTTAATACAATTCTAGCATGAATAATAAACATTTATCATGAAATAAGGAAATAAATAATAACTTTATTATTGCCTCTAGGGCATATTTCCTTCACGATTACCACCATATTTCTCTTTGGCATCTAGCACTTTGTTCCATCTGTCGTTGAGTGTATCCTGTGCGGCTTTAAGCCGCTGGTTCTGCTTCTTCAGACTCCTTGCAGTGGCGATAAGCCTTTGGTGGAGGCGTTTGCTATGTCTTGAGCTTGCATCTGTTTTCCTTGAAGAGGAAAGGGTGATGCAGCAGTAGTAGCATAAGTATTTCCCTCAGTTTTGAGAACCAAGGTATCAATCCAGTAGGAGGCTCCTCAAAAGTCCCACGCACCTACACAAACAAACAAAGAACTCGCAACCAACGCAATAAAGGGGTTGTCAATCCCTTCACGGCCACTTGCGAAAGTGAGATCTAATAGAGATAGTATGATAAGATAAATATATTTTTGGTATTTTATAATATAGATGCAAAAAGTAAAGATGCAAATAAAAGTAGATTGGAAGCAAATATGATAAGAGATAGACCCGGGGGCCATAGGTTTCACTAGTGGCTTCTCTCAAGATAGCATAAGTATTATGGTGGGTGAACAAATTACTGTCAAGCAATTGATAGAAAAGCAAATAATTATGAGATTATCTAGGAATGATCATGTATATAGGCATCACGTCCGTGACAAGTAGACCGACTTCTGCCTGCATCTACTACTATTACTCCACACATCGACCGACTCCTGCCTGCATCTAGAGTATTAAGTTCATAAGAACAGAGTAACGCCTTAAGCAAGATGACATGATGTAGAGGGTAAACTCATGCAATATGATATAAACCCCATCTTTTTATCCTCGATGGCAACAATACAATACGTGCCTTGCAACCCTTTCTGTCACTGGGTAAGGACACCGCAAGATTGAACCCAAAGCTAAGCACTTCTCCCATGGCAAGAAAGATCAATCTAGTAGGCCAAACCAAACTGATAATTCGAAGAGACTTGCAAAGATAACTCAATCATACATAAAAGAATTCAGAGGAGATTCAAATATTTCTCATAGATAAACTTGATCATAAACCCACAATTCATCGGATCTCGACAAACACACCGCAAAAAGAGTTTACATCGAATAGATCTCCACAAGAGAGGGGGAGAACATTGTATTGGGATCCAAAAAGAGAGAAGAAGCCATCTAGCTAATAACTATGGACCCGAAGGTCTGTGGTAAACTACTCACAACTCATCGGAGGGGCAAGGATGTTGATGTAGAAGCCCTCCATGGTTGATTCCCCCTCTGGCGGAGCGCCGGTGAAGGCTCCAAGATGGGATCTCGCAGATACAGAAGGATACGGCAGTGGAAATTGTGTTTCGTTGGCTCCCTCGATGTTTTCGGGGTACGTAGGCTTATATAGGAGGAAGAAGTACGTCGGTGGCCGCCCGAGGGGCCCACGAGACAGGGGGCGCGCCCTATAGGGGGGGAGCCCTACCCTCTTGTGGCGGCCTGGGCTGCTTCTTGACTTGCACTCCAAGTCCTCTGGATCACGTTTGTTCAAAAAATCACGCTCCCGAAGGTTTCATTCCATTTGGACTCCGTTTGATATTCCTTTTCTTGGAAATACTGAAATAGGCAAAAAAAACAGCAATACGGGTTGGGCCTCCAGTTAGTAGGTTAGTCCCAAAAATGATATAAATGTGTAAAATAAAGCCCATAAACATCCAAAAGGGGTAATATAATAGCATGGAACAATCAAAAATTATAGATACATTGGAGACGTATCAAGCATCCCCAAGCTTAATTCCTGCTCGTCCTCGAGTAGGTAAATGATAAAAAAGAAATTTTTGATGTGGAATGCTACCTAGCATAATTCTCAATGTAATTTTCTTTATTGTGGCATGAATGTTCAGATCCAAATGATACAAAATAAAAGTTCATATTAACATGAAAATGGTGACACTTCAAGCATACTAATCAAAGTAATCATGTCTTCTCAAAATAACATGGCCAAAGAAAGTAATCCCTACAAAATCATATAGTCTGGTTGTTGCTTTATCTTCATCACACAAAGTATTTAATCATGCACAACCCCGATGACAAGCCAAGCAATTGTTTCATACTTTAATAATCTCAAACTCTTTCAACTTTCACGCAATATATGAGCATGAGCCATGGACATAGCACTATATGTGGAGTAGAATGGTGGTTGTGGATAAGACAAAAAAGGGGAAGATAGTCTCACATCAACTAGGCGTATCAATGGGCTATGGAGATGCCGTTTAATAGATATCAATGTGAGTGAGTAGGGATTGCCATGCAACGGATGCACTAGAGCTATAAATATATGAAAGCTCAACAAAAGAAACTAAGTGGTTGTGCATCCAACTCGCTTGCTCACGAAGACCTAGGGCATTTTGAGGAAGCCCATCATTGGAATATACAAGCCAAGTTCTATAATGAAAAATTCCCACTAGTATATGAAAGTGACAACATATGAGACTCTCTACAATGAAGATCATGGTGCTACTTTGAAGCACAAGTGTGGAAAAAGAGATAGTAGAATTGTCCCTTCTCTCTTTTTCTCTCATTTTATTATTATTTTTCTTCTTTTTTCTTATTTTTTCTTTTTCTCTTTTTTTTCTTTGGCCTTTCTTTTTTTCTTTTTGTAAAGTCCGAAGTCTCATCCCGACTTGTGGGGGAATCATAGTCTTCATCATCCTTTCCTCACTAGGACAATGCTCTAATAATGAAGATCATCACACTTTTATGGATTTACAACTCAAGAATTACAACTCAAAGCTAGAACAAGATATGACTCTATATGAATGCCTCCGGCGGTGTACTGGGATATGCAATGAATCAAGAGCGACATGTATGAAAATTATGAAGGTGGCCTTGCCACAAATACAATGTCAACTACATGATCATGCAAAAAGAAAAAAGACAAAAGTAATGCGTGTCATATGAACGGAACGGTGAAAAGTTGCATGGCAATATATCTTGGAATGGCTATGGAAATGCCATGATAGGTAGGTATGGTGGCTATTTTGAGGAAGGTATATGGTAGGTGCAAGGAGTACCTCGCGAGGTGCTCGTGACGCAAGCCATGACGATCGAGACCAGGCGGGCGCCGGCCTGCGCAGTGTCCTCATTTCCTCTTTGGTGCAAAGGGGGCAAGCACAGGCGCGGAGTACCGAGGCATCAAGCAAAGGTTGCCATATTGGTACAACGAGACCAAGACCAGCAGTGTGGCAGGACGGAGGTCACCGTGGAGCCCAAGACGGCGTCATCGCTAGTGCCTTTGGCAGTCGAAGACCAACTTTAGTCAAGATAACTTGTACTAGCTGTCCCCCTTCAAAATGGCCGTTGTTGGCTCCCTTCCCGCTCAATATTTGGGAAGAGGACCAGGGCCTCTATATATAGAGCTAGCCATCACGGTAGAAGGCATCGAGATCTCACCTAGAGCCAGCAGAGACGGAGCCATTCCTCTCCAAGCACACCACCACAAGAACACCCCTCACGAGGTTGTTCTTCCTCTGTATTGTTCATCATCAGCCCCAGAGGCAATCCACCACCACACACTAGAGTAGGGTATTACACCACAATGGTGGTTCGAACTAGTATAAACCTTGTGTCCCTTGTGTTGTTCATCGTATATCTTAGATTCACGGTGAAGCATTGGGACGTGGATTAGTAGGGAGTAGATCCTCGTGCGCACCCCAGAGTTCAAACCTTAAGGGTTTTGTCGGAACCCGATATCCGACATTTGGCGCGCCAGGTAGGGGTGCGCCAAAATCCTCTTTTCCGCCGATCTGCGTTCCGCTGCTCTGTCACATCCATGTTCGGCGACCCGACGGCCAACACCGACTGCTGGGCGGCGTGGCCTTCCCACACCGCGCCGCCTGCCCAAGGTGACCTCAACCCGGCGCCTCAAGCAGCCCACGCTCCGCAGAACGCTGTGGGGCACGGGCGACGCGGCCAAGCGCCGCCTGCCCTCACTCCGCGGCAGGTGCGATCAGCAGCAAGGGCCTCGAGCCACGCCGCGGCCACGGCGCCGCACACCTGACGGGAGCAGGCAAACATGAAGGATGCGCTCACGGTGGCTCGCGAACTGCTACGGTGTAGGCTGCAAGAGAGCGGTTGCGACGTGCTACTGGAGCCTGTCGCTGAGCTCCTGGATGCCGCAGCTTCAGGGGCGCCTCCTTTCTGCGTCCAGCTTCCACCCCCGGCCCCGGGCGGATTATACAGCGGGCCCATCCGCGCCCGTGCGCCTTCAGGCGTACCCCAAGGCTTCATCAACACCAACTCTGCCACCAGCACCGGTCGTCAAGTGGCACCAGCGCCGCCCCTGGTGAGCGAGGGCATGCGCATCGCCGCCTACAACCCGGGCAGGCTGCCGCCCTATCACCCCCAAGACGGAGATTCAAGCCAAGCCGCGTGGAACATGGGGCACTATAGCGAAGCCTTCGGGGTGGCAGCCTCGGAGGCGTACGTGCCCCACATGGTAGACCGGGAATTCGCACTGGAAGAAGACCACGACTCGTTCCTCGGGCCAGGCTGGGAGGAAGAGACGCTAGAAGCCGAGCCCTTTCAGGAGCCTCAAGGAAGCCTTGCCAACCGCGCCAGCGGTAGCAGCTATCGGGTACCGCTAATTTCTCAGGAGCAAGAATATGCTAACCATGGGTCGCAGGAAGTCCAAGTCACTGCAGCGGAAGGCTGCCCCAGCTTGGCAGCCTCCCTTCCGCCAGGAAGGGCGCACTGGGGGCTGCAGGAGAGGGGCCGGGAGCCAGGCCCCTCCCCACGGTGCACGGAGCAAGGTGTTTCTCGGAGGTAGGCCCTCTAGTGGGGAGGTGCCGCAAGGCCTGCCCCCGGCAGAGGACCTGTGGTCGTCGGGGGAACCGCTGGTGTCCCCTTTACCCCATTGGCGTCGTCCTTGGTCTCCGGTCGCCGTCAATGGCGGTCGAGGGTGGCGCAAGGTGAGGCCCTCATCTGGCGATATGAAGCAAGGCCGGTACCTGTGAAGAAGGCCCAGTGCCTGTGAAGCTCGCCGCCCATGACACTCTCACATAATAATGAGTTGGGGTTGTACACGCCCCGGAGTCTCCGGAGAGCCGCCCTTGGGCCTCGGGGGCTCCCTCCCACGCCCAGTGGCAGCACTTAGCTCCGCGCTGGTGAGAAGGTGTCGAAGATTACACTAGGTGCCGGATGCGGCCTTTTGTTTTTCGCCTCCTTTTATGTGGTCATGCTTTCTCGCTTCGGATTTAAGTTGAAGTTCAATTTGTGTTTGCGTATGGGGGGAGCGGTGTCTGGTCTTATTCATGTGATTTCTCGTGTTCCGGTTTCTGCCCAGGTTAGAATTCGCACTAGCTGCTTCCCCCTCGCGAGCCCCTCGCGGGCGGGGCTGGGCCCAGCACACATGCGCATGCTGTCCCACGGCCGTCACTTGCTCTCACAAGGCTCTCACCACATGGGCAGCAGGTCCCCCCAGAGGGCCCCCGGAGAGTTACAAGCCTCACGAGCCTACCCAAGGCTTGTCCGGGCTAAAGGTAAATCACAGCAATTAACCCATTACGGGGCCCGTAACACCATATGGGCATTCGTTTGGCGTCGTTCTTAACAAGGTATGGACAACAATCCTTTTTACATGAGGGGCTTCCTCTCCCAAAATGCTCTTACAACTTTCAGGGCCACGCCCGATTTTTCTCTACACAGGATACACAGCAGGGGGACGCAGAATCAATCAGACATGTCACTCACCAAATCTTCTTGATCATCTCCGGAGGCATCGCTGCCGCCACTGTCGCTGTCACTGGCTTCACCATCGCCGTCGTTGGCGCCGTCTTCGCCGCCGTTCACCATGTCACCTTCGTCCATAGCAACTACCACCCTGTCATCATCAGAGGTGAAGGCCCAGACAAGTGCATCCATGTTGTCCTCCACCCACCACGCTAGGTCACCTCGAATGGCCACGGGCGCTGCAGCAATGACAGTGTTGAAGTCAAAGTGAGGATCCCTATCCTGAACGTGGCTGAAGACACGGGAGAATGCACGCGCGAGCAGGTCGCGGCTCCTCTCCTCGACAAGCTGGCGAGCCCTCTCAGAGCGATTCTCCAGATACGTCACCACGTCAGTGAAGAACTGGAGATTGCTGGCATAGTTGGTCACATGAGGTTGCAAAGCAGTCGCGTCACAGATATTGCCTAGGGCCGTGTTGGCCCTGTCCCTGAGCGTTTGGAGCATGGGGTCGTGCATGCGCTCCAGCATCTACCGCTGGCGAATCTCATCTTCGTTCCGCCGTGCAATGGCCTCGGCGTCATCGACCCTCCATTGGAGAAGAAGCAGCTCAGCATGGGAGGAGGCCAACTCGGCCTGTGTCGTGGCTAGGGCAGCTACGGTGGCCTGCGCACGCCGCGTCGCTTCAGTTAGCTTGGCCCTGAGAGCGGCAGTCCTGCCCGCAGCCTTGGCTTCGATCAGCTCCAACTTCTCGCCGTACTCGCGCACAAGGCCCGCGTGAACTTCCACCACGCGGTGGTCGATCTCTTCTTGGATTCGGGCCTCCCGCACGCCGACGTCGTCCTCCGCATGGGTAACCTGGCGCTCCCTCGTCTCCAATCCCTCAAGATCGAGGTTGCGCTCGGCAGCCTCCAGCGTCAGTGCTTCCTCGTGCCTCCGGAGCTCCTCCTCTTCGACAGGCGACCCCTTCAGCAATGCAAGGGCAGCTTGGCGCAGCTCCACTTGCTGCTCCAGGGAAGTGCTCCAGGCTTGGAGCTCCCACGCGCGCTTCTTCGCGATCTCACAACGTCGGTCTGCCTCCTGAGCCTCCTCAATGGCTCGAGAGCAGGCCTTTCGCGAGGCCACAAGGGACGCTTCGGCCTTCGTGTTGTCAAGATCACGCTGATGACGTGCAAGGCTAACTGCCACCTTCAGCTTGTGGCGCTCCTCAACCAGCCGCAGGCCTTCGGCTTCAAGACACGCGTCCACGCCCGCGAGCTCCCCACCGAGCTGGCCCATCGCGTCCGTCTCCTTCCGGAGAAACTCTTGGCGGATGGCACTGCGCTCCAGCGCACGCTTGAGCACATCATCGATATCGTCCTCCGCCGCCGGTGTTGGCGGAGGGCCCTAAAGCGATTCGCCCCCTCTCAGAAGGGGGCTGGGTGCTAGTGCCCCCACAATCGCTGGACGGGCCCCACAAGGGACCCAGGCCAGTGCAGATCCATCCCCAGAAGAAGAGCCGAAGATCGACTTCAACCATTCATTGTTCATGATCAGAGAAGGGGCCCGGGGCAAGCTGATCACGTCCCGGGCAAGGTCGTGAAGGAAAGGCGGCAAGGACGCGGATTCAAGGCACACCGCTGGTCGGCCCACCTCTCCAGCCGAACTCGCGTCAGGGGCAGTGCGCAAGCTCGGGATGCTCAAGGTCAGTAATGGAGATGAAGCCTGAGGGGGTGGCTTCTTAGCTGGCTCCGCGGGCTCGGCAGGAGGGATCCTGAAGGGCCACAGTCAGCAAAGGGAACAGCGAATGAGGAGTTACAAGAAGAAGGGACTTACTCGTCCATGGAGAAGTACTTCCTGTGCTTCAACGGGTGACAGGGGCGATCACTGCCACTCGAAGCCTCCTTCCTCTTACGGAGGGCGTCGAAGTCTATGTAGAACCAACCCAAGCCCTCGACGTGAGGGCCGGTGCGAGGCGCAGACGAAGAAGCTCCAAGGCAGCCTGCCACAGGAGCGCCGGGTCGGGAGGAGCAATCAGGCGCCATTTCTTGGTGGCCTGCCGAGTCCTCGGGGGCTCCGACCTCAGGAACCGCAGGTTGCACCCCCTCATCAACGACCGCCTCAGGATGGGCTTCGCAAGCTCTGAAGGATGACGCCTCGGGAGCCCCACGCGACATCAGCCCCTCGACACCAGACCCCCCAGCCTCCAGTGATGCTTGCCTCCCTGCACCACCTCCTGAGGCAAGATCAATGTGGGCGATGGGAAAAGGAGCCACGGCGAAGGGATTTTTGCGAGGCCCCATGAGGTCGGCAGGGCGCAACCCCCATTCATCAAAGTGGGGCATCTGCCTAGCGAACTCGGCCCTGCCCGTGCAAAGATACAGGAGGCCGCCCCCGTGTCGGATGTCGCCCGGAGAGGGGTCGCCAGTCAAGACCTCCAGCACCTTCTTCAGCGTTTTAGGCGCAAGCTCCTCCTCCTGAAGCCTCATGCGGTCCTGATGCCCAGTCAGGGTCCACATCGGTCGGGAGTGACGCTAGAGAGGAGTGATGCGACACTGGAGGAACTCCTTCACCACCTTGGGCGCCGTCACGCCAAGCGTCCTCAACCTCTCAAATCGGCGCGAGACGAAAAAGAGCCGGGGGCTCGCGAGCTTCTCGTGGCCCCAGCCAGGACTGGGGATAGCAGGCAATGTCGAGTGCGAGAGCAGGGGGCTGGGCACCCTGACATCCACATACAGTCACCGCGTCCGAAATCCACTCATGGGGGGTGGAAGGCCAAAGTCAATCCCTGAGGCGGCCATCTCTGGCACGGCCTGGAAGCTCACGCACCCCGAGCACTATGATGGGTCGGTCAGGCGCAAGGAGAAGAAGTGGCGCGGGAGGGAAATGGAAGGGGCAATGCCCACCATGGCTTCGCAGACAAAGGCGAAGACAGCAAGAAGGGCAATGGATTGAGGGTCAAGATGCATCATGTGGATCTGATAGTGGGAAAGCACCGCACTGAAAAAGGCAGGGAAGGGAGGAACCAGGCCAGCCCACAGGGCGTCGGCGAAGAATTGGACCTCTGTGACGATCCTGTCGAAGGAGGCATGGGACACAGGCCAAGCCGTCGTCCTTCCACACTCATTAAAGCTGGAGGCGAGGGCAGAGCGGACCTTGTCCAAGGCTTCTGGATTGAGTACCAGCGACTGGCCGATGGCGGGCGCGATTGCCGGAGACGAGTTGGACGAGGGCGCGGGCTTCTTCCCTTTCTCCTTTTTTGTCGGCGCCATGTCAACGGAAGGGAGCAGAGCTCAAGTCAGATTGGAGGTGGAAGCAGAGGCACAAGGAAGAAAGGGGAACCGGAAGCACGCGGGCGGCAAGGAGGGAATAACTGTGTACAGCTTCGTGTCTGCCTAGCCAGGCGGATATTGGGGGAGCGTGGGGAAGCGGAGACGCCCAAGTCCAATCAACTACCACGCGGCGAGCAAGGCCGCAGGCTGTTGGGGCCCGCAAGGCTCCGCACTTGCCCTTTCGCTTCACTGCTAAGCCAAGTCCGAGCGCGCCTTGGGCCCGGGGGCTACTGTCGGCGTTCTGGGAACGGGGGTCCCCAGACTTGCCTGCCTGCGGCGTGGCTCAAGGGGTGGCCCAGCATGGCCCGTCTTCATCAACCCAAGCTCAAGACCCTCGCGAGGGGCCAAGCCTCGCGGGGCGGACGATGCAAGGCTTCCTCAGGGGCGGCCTCACCAGGCAGGCTTGCGAGGAGGCGGAGAGATCAAGGCAAGGAGTACCTCGCGAGGTGCTCGTGACGCAAGCCATGACGATCGAGACCAGGCGGACGCCGGCCTGCGCAGTGTCCTCGTTTCCTCTTTGGTGCAAAGGGGTCAAGCGCAGGCGCAGAGTACCGAGGCATCGAGCAAAGGTTGCCATATTGGTGTAACGAGACCAAGACCAGCAGTGCGGCAGGATGGAGGTCACCGTGGAGCCCAAGACGGTGTCATCGCCAGTGCCTTTGGCAGTCGAAGACCAACTTTAGTCAGGATAACTTGTACTAGTTGTCCCCCTTCAAAATGGCCATTGTTGGCTCCCTTCCCGCTCAATATTTGGGAAGAGGACCAGGGCCTCTATATATAGAGCTAGCCATCACAGTAGAAGGCATCGAGATCTCACCTAGAGCCAGCAGAGACGGAGCCATTCCTCTCCAAGCACACCACCACAAGAACACCCCTCGCGAGGTTATTCTTCCTCTGTACTGTTCATCATCAGCCCCAGAGGCAATCCACCACCACACACTAGAGTAGGGTATTACACCACAACAGTGGCCCGAACTAGTATAAACCTTGTGTCCCTTGTGTTGTTCATCGTATAGCTTAGGTTCACGGCGAAGCGTTGGGACGTGGATCGGTAGGGAGTAGATCTTCGTGCGCACCCCAGAGTTCAAACCTTAAGGGTTTTGCCAGAAACCGATATCCAACAATTTCCTTCTCCATATTCACATGGCTCGCGGTGATGATCTTCATGCAATCAAATACCTCCCGCTCAAACTCAAGGGACCAGCTAGGTACTGGTTGAACAGCCTGCCCGAAAACTCCATTGGTAGCTGGGAGGACTTGGAGGATGCCTTCCTCGAAAACTTCCAAGGCACATATGTTCGACCTCCGGATGCCGACGACTTAAGTCACATAGTTCAACAGCCCGGAGAGTCAGCTAGGAAATTCTGGACTAGGTTCTTAACTAAAAAGAACCAGATCATCGACTGTCCAGATGCTAAAGCCTAGAAGCCTTTAAACACAGCATCTGTGACGAATGGCTCGCCCGACACCTCGGCCAAGAAAAGCCGAAGTCCATGACAGCCCTCACGGCACTCATGACCCGTTTTTGCGTGGGCGAAGATAGCTGGCTAGCTCGTAGCAATAACAACATAGGCGAACCTAGCACTTCCGAAGCAAGAAACAACAACAGCAAGCCCCGACGCAATAGACACAAGCGTTGAAACAATGGCGACCACACTGAAGACACGGCGGTCAATGCTGGATTCAGCATCTCTAAATCCGGTCAGCGAAAGAAGCCGTATAAAAGAAACAATCTGGGCCTGTCCAGTTTGGACCGCATACTAGATCGTCCATGCCAAATCCACGGCACTCTTGATAAACCATCCAATCATACCAACAGAGAGTGTTGGGTCTTCAAACAGGCCGGTAAGTTAAATGCCTAGAACAAGAAGAAGGGGTCCCAAAGCAAGGACGACGATGAGGAGCCCCGGCCACCAAACACAGGGGGACGGAAGAAGTCCCCCCCTCCCCCAAGTCAAAATGGTGAACATGATATATGCCACCCATATCCCCAAGAGGGAGCGCAAGCGAGCACTCAGGGACATCTACGCGATAGAGCCAGTCGCCCCAAAGTTCAATCCATGGTCATCCTGCCCGATCACTTTTGATCGCAGGGATCATCCGACCAGTATCCGTCACAGCGGTTCAGCCGCACTGGTCCTTGACCCAATTATTGATGGGTTCCATCTGATGCGAGTCCTCATGGACGGTGCAGCAGCCTGAACCTGCTTTATCAGGATATAGTGCGCAAAATGGGTATCAATCCCTCAAGGATCAAACCCACCAAAACCACCTTTAAAGGTGTCATACCAGGTGTAGAGGCTTGCTGTACGGGCTCAATCATACTAGAAGTGGTCTTCGGATCTCCGGATAATTTCCGAAGTGAAGAATTGATCTTCGATATGGTTCCATTCCACAGTGGCTATCACGCACTGCTCGGACGAACCGAATTCGCTCGATTCAATGCGGTGCCGCACTACGCCTATCTCAAGCTCAAGTTGCCCGAACCACGCGGTGTTATAACAGTCAATGGAAACATGGAACGCTCCCTCCACACTGAGGAGCACACCGCCGCACTTGCAACAGAAGTACAAAGCAGCCTTTTCAGGCAGAACCTCAATTTGGAAGCCAAGCTCCCAGACACCGTCAAGCAAGTCCGAACTACTTTGTAGCAGGACAGTCTAGCTCGTCCAGAGCTCGACTAGCAATTTGGCCTCTATCACAGTCCCGACCAAGCGGCGACACTCGTGCCGCGCGTACATAACTACGCACTCAAAATATCATGGGCATAGACAGAGGCACAACTAGATCGCGGTCCATAATACGGCTCAACCGCTCCTGGATTCGCATACTTTTACTTTTACTTTTTCTTTTCAGGTCTCTTTTCTTTCCCAGGTAGTTCCTGGTGACCTGATCGACGGACCTATAGAGGGATGGACACACCAAGACGGCAGGAAGCATTGATGTATGGCGAAAATTCTAGGTGGTTTCTTTAAATAATCGTTATACCTGTCTTGAGGACCCGCACGCAGCTCTCCCTTGGTTGTGGCATGTTAAATAGCCCTTCCTGCTTATTGCACTATTTGTACAAAATGCGCTTTGACGTATTAATCAAATAACAATGGAAAACGGTTTGCGACCCAATTTCTGTGGCATTAGCCTGTTACTTTATTTTCCTTTTGCCTTGATATTTTTTGCACCCGTACACTATGGTGCGTCTTAATTCGTCAGGGGCTCCATTACGCCCCTATAATACGGCAACAAAGTCAGAACACTTTTTATAGTATAATTCGGCACTCCGAACTTATAACATTATATGCATTGGCTCTGAATCATGTCTTTGGTCAATAGTTGGGTTGCCCGGCTCCTGAGCTTGCTACCTTACATTCCGCTATAACGGCTAGGGTAGTGAAGGGAGAACTACTGCGATTGTGTCCTGGTTCATCCGGGTGAGCACCTCAGTAGAGAAAGCCAAAAATTGACTGTCATGATGCGGCATGAGCCTGTCAGCTGTTCGAGAGGTTTTTAAATCTTTTGCAGTTTTCTCCGCATCTTGCGACAAACCGGTTTTTATCCGATCAGGTGTTGACAGCTTCCCAAGTTCGGATTTCCGAATACTAGGGGCGGCGCCTAAATCTTTACTGTCAAACTCCTATGGCTAAGTGAGGGTGATAAAGCCACATAGTCTGATTGCCTTGTTCATTGTGCTAAACACCTCTTTTAAGAACCAAACTTTGGAGTAAAGAGTGTTTAGATTTATCCCGAACACCCCCGTACTATCCACGTGGGGGTAGAAGCCAACGACTAGCCAACTCTCAGATTTCACAATACGGCCACACAGGAGGTAAAATTTTAAATAAACAAGCATTATATTACATAACGATCTTGTTGTTGGGGAACCTGGTAATTTCAAAAATTTCCTACGATCATGCAAGATCTATCTATGTGATGCATAGCAACGAGAGGAGTAGTGTATCTTCATACCCTTGAAGATCGCTAGGCGGAAGCGTTTATCAACGCGGTTGATGTAGTCGTACACCTTCACGATCCGCCCCGATCAAATACCGAACATACGGCACCTCCGCGTTCAGCACACGTTCACCTCGATGACGTTCTCGCCTTCTTGATCCAGCAAGACAGGCAAAGTAGTAGATGAGTTCCGGCAGCACGACGGCATGGTGACGGTGTAGGTGAAGAACAATCTCCGCAGGGCTTCGCCTAAGCACTACGGAAATTATGACGGAGGATAAACTAGAGGGGACGGGGTTGTTGGCACATGGGTTGGTGTTTCTTGATGTGTCTTTGGTGCTAGCCCTACCCCTCTATTTATATGTTGAGCCTTGGGGTCGAAACTTGGAGTAAAAGCCTCCACAAAGTCGGTTTCACCCGAAAGGCAAGAGTCCTTCTTGGACTCCAGGGCCAGACGCCAGGGTTCCCGGCGTCTGGACCCAGACGCTAGGGACCCTGGCGTCTGGCCCCTGGACTCTGCAAAACTTCCTTTTGCACTTTCCAAAAACCTTGTGGGCTTTCCCTTTGGCCCAAATAAAGTGTTCTCGTACCCAAACATTTCGGGAAACATCCGGAACCCCTTCCGGTGAATTCCGGAACCCTTCTGGAGACCAAACACTATTATCCCATATATCAATCTTTATCTCCGGACCATTCCGGAGTTCCTCATCATGTCCGTGATCATATCCGGGACTCCGAACAACATTTGGTCTCCAGTGTTCCGAGGCCATATCTGCATATGCTAGGCTCGTCAAGTTTAACCCGAGTATTTTTGCGTGTGCAAAATTGGCTTGCACCCGTTGTATGTGAATGTAGAGCTTATCACACCCGATCATCACGTGGTGTCTCGTCACGATGAACTTTGGCAACGGTGCATACTCAGGGAGAACACTTGTACCTTCAAATTTAGTAAGGGGTCATCTTATAATGCTACCGCCGAACTAAGCAAAATAAGAAGCATAAAAGGTAAACATCACATGTAATCAAAATATGTGACATGATATGGCCATCATCATCTTGTGCCTTTGATCTCCATCTCCAAAGCATAGTCATGATCTCCATTGTCACCGGCATGACACCATGATCTCCATCATCTTGATCTATATCAATGTGTCGTCACATGGTCGTCTCACCAACTATTGCTCTTGCAACTATTGCTATCGCATAACGATAAAGCAAAGCAATTATTTGGCGCTTGCACCTTATGCAATAAAGAGACAACCATAAGGCTTCTGCATGTTGCCGATAACTTCAACAAAACATGATCATCTCGTACAACAACTTATATCTCATCACGTCTTGACCATATCACATCACAACATGCCCTGCAAAAACAAGTTAGACGTCCTCTACTTTGTTGTTGCAAGTTTTACATGGCTGCTACGGGCTTAGCAAGAACCGTTCTTACCTACGCATCAAAACCACAATGATATTTCGTCAAGTTAGTGATGTTTTAACCTTCAATAAGGACCGGGCGTAGCCACACTCGATTCAACTGAAGTTGGACAAACTGACACCCGCCAGCCACCTATGTACGAAGCATGTCGGTAGAACCAGTCTCGCGTAAGCGTATGCGTAATGTCGGTCCGGGTCGCTTCATCCAACAATACCGTCAAATCAAAGTATGACATGCTGGTAAGCAGTATGACTAGTATCGCCCACAACTCACTTGTGTTCTACTCGTGCATATAACATCTACGCATAAACCTGGCTTGGATGCCACTTTTGGGGAACGCGGTAATTTCAAATTTTCCTACGATCATGCAAGATCTATCTATGTGATGCAGAGCAACGAAAGGGGGAGTGTATCTTCATACCCTTGAAGATCGCTAAGCGGAAGCGTTTATCAACGTGGTTGATGTAGTCGTACACCTTCACAATCCGCCCCGATCAAGTACCAAACATACGGCACCTCCGCGTTCAGCACACGTTCAGCTTGATGACATCCTCGCCTTCTTGATCCAGCAAGACGGGCGAAGTAGTAGATGAGTTCCGGCAGCACGACGGCGTGGTGACGGTGTTGGTGAAGAACAATCTCTGTAGGGCTTCGCCTAAGCACTACGGAAACTATGATGGAGGATAGACTAGAGGGGACGGGGTTGCCGGCACACGGCTTGGTGTTTCTTGATGTGTCTTTGGTGCTAGCCCTGCCCCTCTATTTATATGTTGAGCCTTGGGGTCGAAACTTGGAGTAAAAGCCTCCACAAAGTCGGTTTCACCCGAAAGGCAAGAGTCCTTCTCGGACTCCACGGCCAGACGCCAGGGTTCCCGGCGTCTGGACCCAGACGCCAGGGACCCTGGCGTCTGGCCCCTGGACTCCGCAAAACTTCCTTTTGTGCTTTCCAAAAACCTTATGGGCTTTCCCCTTTGGCCCAAATAAAGTGTTCTCGTACCCAAACATTTCGGGAAACATCTGAAACCCCTTCCGGTGAATTCCGGAACCCTTCCAGAGATCAAACACTATTATCCCATATATCAATCTTTATCTCTGAACCATTCCGGAGTTCCTCGTCATGTCCGTGATCATATCCGGAACTCCGAACAACATTCGGTCACCAACATACATAACTCATATAATACTATATCGTCAACGAATGTTAAGTGTGTGGACCCTACGGGTTCGAGAACTATGTAGACATGACCGAGACACCTCTCTGGTCAATAACCAATAGCGGAACCTAGATGCCCATATTGGCTCCTACATATTCTACGAAGATTCTTATCGGTCGAACCACATAACAACATACGTTGTTCCCTTTGTCATTGGTATGTTACTTGCCCGAGATTCGATCGTCGGTATCATCATACCTAGTTCAATCTCGTTACCGGAAAGTTTCTTTACTCGTTCCGTAATACTTCATCTCGTAACTAACTCATTAGTCACAATGCTTGCAAGGCTTATAGTGATGAGTATTATACCTATCTGAAACATGTAGTGACAAATCCTAATCTCAATCTATGCCAACCCAACAAACACCTTCAGAGACACCTATAGAGCACCTTTATAATCACCCTTATACATTGTGATGTTTGGTAGCACACAAAGTGTTCCTCCGGTATTCGGGAGTTGCATAATCTCATAGGAACATGTATAAGTTATGAAGAAAGCAATAGCGGCATACTAAACAATCAAGTGCTAAGCTAACGGAATGGGTCAAGTCAATCACATCATTCTCTAATGATGTGATCCAATTAATCAAATGACAACTCATGTCTATGGCTAGGAAACTTAACCATCTTTGATTCAACGAGCTAGTCAAGTAGAGGCATACTAGTGACACTTTGTTTGTCTATGTATTCACACATGTACTAAGTTTCCGGTTAATACAATTCTAGCATGAATAATAAACATTTATCATGAAATAATGAAATAAATAATAACTTTATTATTGCCTCTAGGGCATATTTCCTTCACTTGTTTCATAATACAGGACAAGATAACGTGAATGCATTCACGGAAATATAACATCCTTTGCACACTGCTCTGCTACAATGCAGGACCCCTCCATGACATTATCAAAATACAGTTCGGGCATGCGGTGCTCCTTGCCCGCGGGTGGCCCCTCGGTCGCAACCTTCACGGCATCCATCTTCCCCCATTGCATCTTGACTCGGGAGAAGGCCATGCGTGCGCCTTCAATGCAGATCGATCGCTTGATGGCATCCAGCCGAGGGCAGGCATTAACTAGCCACTTCATGAGCCTGAAGTAGTTGTGGGGATGGCTTCGACAGGCCACAACCAGATTATCAAATCCTTCATGACTAGTTCGGCCGCCTTGTGCAGTTCGACCAGCTATTTTAGCTGATCACTCAACGGCACCGGGTATTCTGGCGCAAGGTATTGCGACCAAAATAGCGCCTCCATAGAGCTCCCCTCTTTGGCCCGGAAAAAATCCGCAGCATCGGAAATGCTGTGCGGCAGATTTGCAAATGCCCCTGGAGAGCTCCAAATCCGGGTTAGTAATAGGAACCTTTTCTTCACATACTTGCTCTGCATAATAAAGGCCTTACCCGCCGCGGTTTTTCTGGCCTCCTGGACTTCCTGGAGGGTGCCCTGGGCTTCAGCCCGGGCATCGTGTGTGCTTTGGCGGGCCTTGGCAAGCTTGGATCCTTGATCCTTAAGGTCGCGCTCCAAGGACTCGCACTTTTTGACGGCGTCCTGGAGCTCCTGTTGGACCTCACTAACCCTGGCCTCGTGTTGCTCACGAGTGGCCTTTTCCTTGGCCGCTTTCCCCTCGGCCTCGGCCAGCACCTTCTTGAGGGTCTCCACCTCGGCTACCGCTCCTAACAAACAAAATGGAACTTTGGTTAGTCCAAATCGTTCATCCTTCCTGAATATACACAAGGTCATTGCATACCCTGATTATCTTCTAGCTGCTTTTTTACGCGGCCAAGCTCCTCCTCGGTCTACCCCAGACTTTGCTTTAGCCCGGAGACTTCTGTAGTATGTGAGGTCGCAGCCAGCAGCGATGCCTGCTTATTCACATAGACATATTAAGTTAGACTCCTGTGAAAAAAAATTGATCCTTTGTTCGGCTTTTCTTTCCGAACATCGGACAGAGTATCGGGGGCTACTGTCTATACTATAACATGCCTTTTATAGTTGTGTTGCTTACCTCAAAGCATGTTAGAAGGCTCATGCACACTTCGTTCAGTCCGCTTTTCACGGACTGGATCCTCTCAATCACCGTACCCATAAGGGTATGGTATTCATCAACAATGGAAATGAAGGAAATATGCCCTAGAGGCAATAATAAAGTTATTATTTATTTCCTTATTTCATGATAAATGTTTATTATTCATGCTAGAATTGTATTAACCGGAAAAATAATACATGTGTGAATACATAGACAAACATAGTGTCACTAGTATGCCTCTACTTGACTAGCTCGTTAATCAAAGATGGTTAAGTTTCCTAACCATAGACATGAGTTGTCATTTGATTAACGGGATCACATCATTAGGAGAATGATGTGATTGACTTGACCCATTTCATTAGCTTAGCAATTGATCGTTTAGTATGTTGCTATTGCTTTCTTCATGACTTATACATGTTCCTATGACTATGAGATTATGCAACTCTCGTTTACAGGAGGAACACTTTGTGTGCTACCAAATGTCACAATGTAACTGGGTGATTATAAAGGTGCTCTACAGGTGTCTTCGAAGGTACTTGTTGAGTTGGCGTATTCCGAGATTAGGATTTGGCATTCCGATTGTCAAAGAGGTATCTCTGGGCCCTCTCGGTAATGCACATCACTATAAGCCTTGCAAGCAATGTGACTAATGAGTTAGTTGCGGGATAATGCATTACATAACGAGTAAAGAGACTTGCCGGTAACGAGATTGAACTAGGTATTGAGATACCGACGATCGAATCTCGGGCAAGTAACATACCGATGACAAAAGGAACAACATATGTTATTATGCAGTTTGACCGATAAAGATCTTCGTAGAATATGTGGGAGCCAATATGAGCATCCAGGTTTTGCTATTGGTTATTGACCGGAGACGTGTCTCGGTCATGTCTACATAGTTCTCGAACCCGTAGGGTCCGCACGCTTAAAGTTCGGTGACGATTTATATTATGAGTTGATGTACCAAAGGTAGTTCGAGTCCCGGATGAGATCAGGGACATGATGAGGAGTCTCGAAATGGTTGAGATGTAAAGATCGATATATTGGACGACTATATTCGGACACCGGAA
This sequence comes from Triticum timopheevii, assembly GCA_963921465.1. NCBI lineage: Eukaryota > Viridiplantae > Streptophyta > Magnoliopsida > Poales > Poaceae > Triticum > Triticum timopheevii. The sequence continues at coordinate 129,199,161 of OY997271.1, read as the reverse complement.
AGGTTCCGAGTGATTCGGGTATTTTTTGGAGTACTGGAGAGTTACGGGAATTCGCCGGGTGGGGCAATGAGCTTCATGGGCCTTAGTGGAAATAGAGGGCAGCAAGGAAGTGTGGGGTGCGCCCCCCCTAGGCCCAAACCAAATTGGTTTAGGGCTTTGGGGGCCGGCCCCCTCTTTCCTTCTCCCCTCCTCCTCTTTCCTTCCCCTCCTAGTTGGACTAGGAAAGGGGGAACCTACTCCTACTAGGAGTAGGTTCCCCCCTTGGGGCGCACCCTATGAGGCCGCCGGCCCCCTCCCCTTGCTCCGTTATATACGGGGGCAGGGGGGCACCTCTAGACCCAACAATTGATCATTGATCTCTTAGCCGTGTGCGGTGCCCCCCTCCACCATATTCCACCTCGGTAATATCGTAGCGGTGCTTAGGCGAAGCCCTGCGTCAGTAGCATCATCAACACCATCAACACGCCGTCATGCTGACGGAACTCTCCCACAAAGCTCTGCTGGATCGGAGTTCGTGGGACGTCATCGAGCTGAACATGTGCTGAACTCGGAGGTGTCGTACGTTCGGTACTTGGATCGGTCGGATCGTGAAGACGTACGACTACATCAACCGCGTTGTGCTAACGCTTCCGCTTTCGGTCTACAAGGGTACGTGGACAACACTCTCCCCTCTCGTTGCTATGCATCACCATGATCTTGCGTGTGCGTACGAATTTTTTTGAAATTACTATGTTCCCCAACAGGAAGCGCCTTGCAGCGCTTCCAGCAAATTATCCAGTGCCTCTGGATGGACAGAGGCCACCAATGGAATAGGCGCACCGCCTTCTATTGAAAGAGACGGCTGGCCTGATTCCGGAGCCATATACGTCTCCGGAATGGTATTCAGTTGGGGGCCCAACTGGATGTGGTCCCCATCGTCAGTATCCATGGGGGTTTGCTCCCCCATGAGTCCGGCAGCCGAGGCCTCACCCCCCGGCGCCTCCCTGACGGCCTCCTGAATCTCTCCAGGCCTGGGATACTTCGGGACGATGCCTCGACGCCATTCGTGTCCTTGGGAGAGGAGGCCGCGGGAAGAGTCCGCTGTCCATCGCGTCCGGGTCCAGCGAATCCTCCAAAGATAAGGATTGCTCGAGGTTGGACCGAGATGGACTACAAATGCATAATTCAGCACATTAAAACAATGAAGTAAAGAGGCTGGATATATGCACGTGTCCGGATACTTACGATTTGGCCAGGGGCTTGTCCCTGGGCTCCCACTCCCAGCTGCTGTCGGTGGCCGCTGCGGAGTTGTCCGGAAGGGAGGTTTTCCCCTTCTTGGACGTCTCGGCCTCCAGACGCGTGAAGGCCGTCCTCTTCTTTCTCCCCCTGCAGGGGGAATGGCTTTCTTTTTCCTCCTCCTCTTCCTCGCCGTCCTCGGCGGCGGAGGAGTGAGCCTCGGCTTCTTCGGACGTCACGTCCGAATTGCCCTTATGACGGAGACCACCCTTGGCCTTCTTCTTGGCCTTCTTCTCCGGCACCTGATAAGGCGCCGGAACCAGCATCTTTGTCAGAAGCGGAACTTCTGGGTCTTCGGGCAGTGGAGCCGGACAGTTAATCCGCTCCGCCATCTTTGTCTAGGCCTGAAAAAATTAATGAGGAGGCTTAGATGCCTTCCTCGAGTATGCAAGTAAAGGGTATACCTTGAAAGCATGAAAGAACATACCGGACTAGCAGGGTGCGTCAAGTGAAGGAAATATGCCCTAGAGGCAATAATAAAGTTATTATTTATTTCCTTATATCATGATCAATGTTTATTCTTCATGCTAGAATTGTATTAACCGGAAACATAATACATGTGTGAATATATAGACAAACAGAGTGTCACTAGTATGCCTCTACTTGACTAGCTTGTTAATCAAAGATGGTTATGTTTCCTAACCATGAACAAGGAGTTGTTATTTGATTAATGAGATCACATCATTAGTTGAATGATCTGATTGACATGACCCATTCCGTTAGCTTAGCACCCGATCGTTTAGTATGTTGCTATTGCTTCCTTCATGACTTATACATGTTCCTATGACTATGAGATTATGCAACTCCCGTTTACCGGAGGAACACTTTGTGTGCTACCAAACGTCACAACGTAACTAGGTGATTATAAAGGTGCTCTACAGGTGTCTCCAAAGGTACTTGTTGAGTTGGCGTATTTCGAGATTAGGATTTGTCACTCCGATTGTCGGAGAGGTATCTCTGGGCCCTCTCGGTAATGCACATCACTATAAGCCTTGCAAGCAATGTGACCAATGAGTTGGTTATGGGATGATGCATTACGTAACGAGTAAAGAGACTTGCCGGTAACGAGATTGAACTAGGTATTGGATATCGACGATCGAATCTCGGGCAAGTAACATACCGATGACAAAGGGAACAACGTATGTTGTTATGCGGTTTGACCGATAAAGATCTTCGTAGAATATGTAGGAACCAATATGGGCATCCAGGTCCCGCTATTGGTTATTGACCGGAGACGTGTCTCGGTCATGTCTACATTGTTCTCGAACCGTAGGGTCCGCACGCTTAAGGTTTCGATGACAGTTTCATTATGAGTTTATGTATTTTGATGTACCGAAGGTTGTTTGGAGTCCCGGATATGATCACGGACATGACGAGGAGTCTCAAAATGGTCGAGACATAAAGATTGATATATTGGATGACTATATTCGGACACCGGAATAGTTCCGGGAGTTTTCGGAGAAAAACTGGAGTACCGGAGGGTTACCGGAACCCCCCGGGAAGTAATGGGCCTTGATGGGCCCTGTTGGAGAAAGAGAGGGGCCGGCCAGGGCAAGTGGCGCGCCCCCTCCCCTTGAGTCCGAATAGGACAAGGAAGGGGGGGCGGCGCCCCCCTTGCCTTCCCCCTCTCCTACTCCTTCCTTCCCCCTCCTTCTTGGATTAGGAAAAGAAGGGGGAAACCTACTTGGAGTAGGTTTCCCCCTCCTAGGGCGCGCCTCCCCCTTAGGCCGGCCCCCTCCTCCCTCCCTCCTTTATATACGGGGGCGGAGGGCACCCCATAGACACAAGTTGATCATCGTGATCGTTCCTTAGCCGTGTGCGGTGCCCCCCTCCACGATATTACACCTCGGTCATATTGTAGCGGTGCTTAGGCGAAGCCCTGCGACAGTTGAACATCAAGATCGTCACCACGCCATCATGCTGACAAAACTCCTCCCCGTACCTCTGTTGGATCGGAGTTCGGGGTGCGTCATCGAGCTGTACGTGTGTCAAGAACTCGGAGGTGCCGGAGTAACGGTGCTTGGGTCGGTTGGACCGGGAAGACGTACGACTACTTCCTCTATGTTGCGTCAACGCTTCCGCTTCGGTCTACGAGGGTACGTAGACAACACTCTCCCCTCTCGTTGCTATGCATCACCATGATCTTATGTGTGCGTAGGAATTTTTTTTGAAATTACTACGTTCCCCAACAGTGGCATCCAAGCTAGGTTTTTATGGTTTGATGTTATATGCACAAGTAGAACACAAGTGAGTTGTGGGCGATATAAGTCATACTGCTTACCAGCATGTCATACTTTGGTTCAGCGGTATTGTTGGATGAAGCGGCCCGGACCGACATTACGCGTACGCTTACGCGAGACTGGTTTTACCGCCGTGCTTTGCACATAGGTGACTAGCGGGTGTCAGTTTCTCCAACTTTAGTTGAACCGAGTGTGGCTACGCCTGGTCCTTGCGAAGGTTAAAACAGCATCAACTTGAAAAACTGTCGTTGTCGTTTTAATGCGTAGGTGAGATTGGTTCTTTCTTAAGCCCGTAGCAGCCACGTAAAACTTGCAACAACAAAGTACAGGACGTCTAACTTGTTTTTGCAGGGCATGTTGTGATGTGATATGGCCAAGACGTGATGCTATATTTTATTGTATGAGATGATCATGTTTTGTAACCGAAGTTATCGGCAACTGGCAGGAGCCATATGGTTGTCGCTTTATTGTATGAAATGCAAACGCCCTGTAATTGCTTTACTTTATCACTAAGCGGTAGCGATAGTCGTAGAAGCAATAGATGGCATAAACGACAACGATGCTACGATGGAGATCAAGGTGTCGCGTCGGTGACGATGGTGATCATAATGGTGCTTCGGAGATGGAGATCACAAGCACAAGATGATGATGGCCATATCATATCACTTATATTGATTGCATGTGATGTTTATCCTTTATGCATCTTATCTTGCTTTGATTGACGGTAGCATTTTAAGATGATCTCTCACTAAAAATTATCAAGAAGTGTTCTCCCTGAGTATGCATCGTTGCCAAAGTTCGTCGTGCCCAGACACCACGTGATGATCGGGTGTGATAAGCTCTACGTCCATCTACAACGGGTGCAAGCCAGTTTTTGCACACGCAGAATACTCAGGTTAAACTTGACGAGCCTAGCATATGCAGATATGGCCTCGGAACACGGAGACCGAAAGGTCGAGCGTGAATCATATAGTAGATATGATCAACAGAAGATGTTCACCATTGAAAACTACTCCATCTCACGTGATGATCGGTTATGGTTTAGTTGATTTGGGTCACGTGATCACTTAGATGACTAGAGAGATGTCTGTCTAAGTGGGAGTTCTTAAGTAATATGATTAATTGAACTTAAAATTGATCATAAACTTAGTACCTGATAGTATCTTGCTTGTCTATGTTGATTGTAGATAGATGGCCCGTGCTGTTGTTCCGTTGAATTTTAATGTGTTCCTTGAGAAAGCTAAGTTGAAAGATGATGGTAGCAACTACGCGGACTGGGTCCGTAACTTGAGGATTATCCTCATTGCTGCACAGAAAAATTACGTCATGGAAGTACCGCTGGGTGCCAGGCCTGCTGCCGATGCAACTGATGACGTTAAGAACGTCTGGCAGAGCAAAGCTGATGACTACTCGATAGTTCAATGTGCCATGCTTTACGGCTTAGAACCGGGGCTTCAACAACGTTTTGAACGTCATGGAGCATATGAGATGTTCCAGGAGTTGAAGATAATATTCCAGAAGAATGCCCGGATTGAGAGATACGAAGTCTCCAATAAGTTCTATAGCTGCAAGATGGAGGAGAATAGTTCTGTCAGTGAGCACATACTCAAGATGTCTGGGTATTGTAATCACTTGATTCAACTGGGAGTTACTCTTCCGGATGATAGCGTCATTGACAGAATTCTCCAATCACTTCCACCAAGCTACAAGAGCTTCGTGATGAACTATAATATGCAAGGGATGGATAAGACGATTCCCGAGCTCTTCGCAATGCTAAAGGCTGCAGAGGTAGAAATCAAGAAGGAGCATCAAGTGTTGATGGTCAACAAGACCGCTAGTTTCAAGAAAAAGGGCAAAGGGAAGAAGAAGGGGAACTTCAAGAAGAACAGCAAACAAGTTGCTGCTCAAGAGAAGAAACCCAAGTATGGACCTAAGCCTGAAACTGAGTGCTTCTACTGCAAGCAGACTGGTCACTAGAAGCAGAACTGCCCCAAGTATTTGGCGGATAAGAAGGATGGCAAGGTGAACAAAGGTATATGTGATATACATGTTATTGATGTGTACCTTACTAGAGCTCGCAGTAGCACCTGGGTATTTGATACTGGTTCCGTTGCTAATATTTGCAACTCAAAACAGGGACTACGGATTAAGCGAACACTGGCAAAGGACGAGGTGACGATGCGCTGGGAAATGGTTCCAAAGTCGATGTGATCGCGGTCAGCACGCTACCTCTACATCTACCTTCGGGATTAGTATTAGACCTAAATAATTGTTATTTGGTGCCAGCGTTGAGCATGAACATTATATCTGGATCTTGTTTGATGCGAGACGGTTATTCATTTAAATCAGAGAATAATGATTGTTCTATTTATATGAGTAATATCTTTTATGGTCATGCACCCTTGAAGAGTGGTCTGTTTTTGATGAATCTCGATAGTAGTGATACACATATTCATAGTGTTGAAGCCAAAAGATGCAGAGTTGATAATGATAGTGCAACTTATTTGTGGCACTGCCGTTTAGGTCATATCGGTGTAAAGCGCATGAAGAAACTACATACTGATGGTCTTTTGGAACCACTTGATTATGAATCACTTGGTACGTGCGAACCGTGCCTCATGGGCAAGATGACCAAAACACCGTTCTCCGGTACTATGGAGAGAGCAACAGATTTGTTAGAAATCATACATACAGATGTATGTGGTCCAATGAATGTTGAGGCTCGTGGCGGATATCGTTATTTTCTCGCCTTCACAGATGATTTAAGCAGATATGGGTATATCTACTTAATGAAGCATAAGTCTGAAACATTTGAAAAGTTCAAAGAATTTCAGAGTGAAGTTGAAAATCATCGTAACAAGAAAATAAAGTTTCTACGATCTGATCGTGGAGGAGAATATTTGAGTTACGAGTTTGGTCTACACTTAAAACAATGTGGAATAGTTTCGCAACTCACGCCACCCGGAACACCACAGCGTAATGGTGTGTCCGAACGTCGGGCACCATCAAAATCCGTTGAGATGACACCTTATGAACTATGGTTTGGCAAGAAACCAAAGTTGTCGTTTCTTAAAGTTTGGGGCTGCGATGCTTATGTGAAAAAGCTTCAACCTGATAAGCTCGAATCCAAATCGGAGAAATGTGTCTTCATAGGATACCCAAAGGAGACAGTTGGGTACACCTTCTATCACAGATCCGAAGGCAAGACATTCGTTGCTAAGAATGGATCCTTTCTAGAGAAGGAGTTTCTCTCGAAAGAAGTGAATGGGATGAAAGTAGAACTTGATGAGGTAACTGTACCTACTCCCTTGTTGGAAAATAATACATCACAAGAACCAGTTTCTGTGACGTCAAAACCAACTAGTGAGGAAGTTGATGATGATGATCATAGAACTTCAGATCAAGTTACTATAGAACCTCGTAGGTCAAACAGAGTAAGATCCGCACCAGAGTGGTACGGTAATCCTATTCTGGAAGTCATGCTACTAGATCATGATGAACCTACGAACTATGAAGAAGCGATGGTGAGCCCAGATTCCGCAAAATGGCTTGAAGCCATGAAACCTGAGATGGGATCCATGTATGAGAACAAAGTATGGACTTTGGTTGACTTGCCCGATGGTCGGCAAGCAATTGAGAATAAATGGATCTTTAAGAAGAAGACTGACGCTGACGGTAATGTTACTGTCTACAAAGCTCGACTTGTTGCAAAAGGTTTTCGACGAGTTCAAGGGGTTGACTACGATGAGACCTTCTCACCCATAGCGATGCTTAAGTCTGTCCGAATCATGTTAGCAATTGCCGCATTTTATGATTATGAAATTTGGCAAATGGATGTAAAAACTGCATTCCTGAATGGATTTCTGGAGGAAGAGTTGTATATGATGCAACCAGAAGGTTTTATCGATCCAAAGGGAGCTAACAAAGTGTGCAAGCTCCAGCGATCCATTTATGGACTGGTGCAAGCCTCTCGGAGTTGGAATAAATGTTTTGATAGTGTGATCAAAGCATTTGGGTTTATACAGACTTTTGGAGAAGCCTGTATTTACAAGAAAGTGAGTGGGAGCTCTGTAGCATTTCTAATATTATATGTGGATGACATATTATTGATTGGAAATGATATAGAATTTCTGGATAGCATAAAGGGATACTTGAATAAAAGTTTTTCAATGAAAGACCTCGGTGAAGCTGCTTACATATTGGGCATTAAGATCTATAGAGATAGATCAAAACGCTTAATTGGACTTTCACAAAGCACATACCTTGACAAAGTTTTGAAGAAGTTCAAAATGGATCAAGCAAAGAAAGGGTTCTTGCCTGTATTGCAAGGTGTGAAGTTGAGTAAGACTCAAAGCCCGACCACTGCAGAAGATAGAGAGAAAATGAAAAATGTTCCCAATGCTTCAGCCATAGGCTCTATCATGTATGCAATGCTGTGTACCAGACCTGATGTGTGCCTTGCTATAAGTTCAGCAGGGAGGTACCAAAGTAATCCAGGAGTGGATCACTGGACAGCGGTCAAGAACATCCTAAAGTACCTGAAAAGGACTAAGGATATGTTTCTCGTATATGGAGGTGACAAAGAGCTCATCGTAAATGGTTACGTTGATGCAAGCTTTGACACTGATCCGGATGATTCTAAATCACAAACCGGATACGTATTTACATTAAACGGCGGAGCTGTCAGTTGGTGCAGTTCAAAGCAAAGCGTCGTGGCGGGATCTACGTGTGAAGCGGAATACATAGCTGCTTCGGAAGCAGCCAATGAAGGAGTCTGGATGAAGGAGTTCATATCCGATCTAGGTGTCATACCTAGTGCATCAGGTCCAATGAAAATCTTTTGTGACAATACTGGAGCGATTGCCTTAGCGAAGGAATCCAGATTTCACAAGAGGACCAAGCACATCAAGAGACGCTTCAATTCCATCCGGGATTTAGTCCAGGTGGGAGACATAGAGATTTGCAAGACACATACGGATCTGAATGTTGCAGAACCGTTGACTAAGCCTCGTCCACGAGCAAAACATGATCAACACCAAGACTCCATGGGTGTTAGAATCATTACTATGTAATCTAGATTATTGACTCTAGTGCAAGTGGGAGACTGAAGGAAATATGCCCTAGAGGCAATAATAAAGTTATTATTTATTTCCTTATATCATGATAAATGTTTATTATTCATGCTAGAATTGTATTAACCGGAAACATAAGACATGTGTGAATATATAGACAAACAGAGTGTCACTAGTATGCCTCTACTTGACTAGCTTGTTAATCAAAGATGGTTATGTTTCCTAACCATGAACAAGGAGTTGTTATTTGATTAATGAGATCACATCATTAGTTGAATGATCTGATTGACATGACCCATTCCGTTAGCTTAGCACCCGATCATTTAGTATGTTGCTATTGCTTCCTTCATGACTTATACATGTTCCTATGACTATGAGATTATGCAACTCCCGTTTACTGGAGGAACACTTTGTGTGCTACCAAACGTCACAACGTAACTGGGTGATTATAAAGGTGCTCTACAGGTGTCTCCAAAGGTACTTGTTGAGTTGGCGTATTTCGAAATTAGGATTTGTCACTCCGATTGTCGGAGAGGTATCTCTGGGCCCTCTCGGTAATGCACATCACTATAAGCCTTGCAAGTAATGTGACCAATGAGTTGGTTACGGGATGATGCATTACGTAACGAGTAAAGAGACTTGCCGGTAACGAGATTGAACTAGGTATTGGATACCGACGATCGAATCTCGGGCAAGTAACATACCGATGACAAAGGGAACAACGTATGTTGTTATGCGGTTTGACCGATAAAGATCTTCGTAGAATATGTAGGAACCAATATGGGCATCCAGGTCCCGCTATTGGTTATTGACCGGAGACGTGTGTCGGTCATGTCTACATTGTTCTCGAACCGTAGGGTCCGCACGCTTAAGGTTTCGATGACAGTTTCATTATGAGTTTATGTATTTTGATGTACCGAAGGTTGTTCGGAGTCCCGGATATGATCACGGACATGACGAGGAGTCTCGAAATGGTCGAGACATAAAGATTGATATATTGGATGACTATATTCAGACACCGGAATAGTTCCGGGAGTTTTCGGAGAAAAACCGGAGTACCGGAGGGTTACCGGAACCCCCCCGGGAAGTAATGGGCCTTGATGGGTCCTATTGGAGAAAGAGAGGGGCCGGCCAGGGCAAGTGGCGCGCCCCCTCCCCTTGAGTCCGAATAGGACAAGGAAGGGGGGGCGGCGCCCCCCTTGCCTTCCCCCTCTCCTACTCCTTCCTTCCTCCTCCTTATTGGATTAGGAAAAGAAGGGGGAAACCTACTTGGAGTAGGTTTCCCCCTCCTAGGGCGCGCCTCCCCCTTAGGCCGGCCCCCTCCTCCCTTCCTCCTTTATATACGGGGGCGGAGGGCACCCCATAGACACAAGTTGATCATCGTGATCGTTCCTTAGCCGTGTGCGGTGCCCCCCTCCACGATATTACACCTCAGTCATATTGTAGCGGTGCTTAGGCGAAGCCCTGCGAGAGTTGAACATCAAGATCGTCACCACGCCGTCGTGCTGACAAAACTCCTCCCCGTACCTCTGCTGGATCGGAGTTCGGGGTGCGTCATCGAGCTGTACATGTGTCAAGAACTCGGAGGTGCCGGAGTAACGGTGCTTGGATCGGTTGGACCGGGAAGACGTACGACTACTTCCTCTACGTTGCGTCAACGCTTCCGCTTCAGTCTACGAGGGTACGTAGACAACACTCTCCCCTCTTGTTGCTATGCATCACCATGATCTTATGTGTGCGTAGGAAATTTTTTTGAAATTACTACGTTCCCCAACATCAAGTTGTGCCCGCGATCCTCGGTCGTGGGAGGCGGCACCTAGTTGGCCTTGAAGAGCACCTTCCAGATATCTTCATGTGTCGTGCCGAAGAGCTCCAGTAGGGTCTAGTGCTTGGCCAGATCGAACTCCCATAGATGGCAAGTCCGACGTTGGCACGGAAGGATCCGGCGAACAAGCATCACCTGGATCACGTTGACGAGCTTGATTCTATTGTTTATCATGTTCTGGACGCGCGTTTGGAGCCCCATCAGCTCGTCCGGGGAAGACCAGGTCAGGCCTTTCTCTTGCCAGGAGGTAAGCCGCATCGGGACACCGGATCGGAATGCAGGAGCCACTGCCCAGTTGGTGCCGCGCGGCTCTGTGATGTAGAACCACCCCGACTGCCACCCTTTGACAGTCTCCATGAAGGAGCCTTCGGGCCAGGTGACATTGGGCATCTTGCCCACCATGGCGCCTCGCACTCTTCTTGCTGACCGCTCACCACCTTTGGCTTCACATTGAAGGTCTTCAGCCATAGTCTGAAGTGAGGTGGGATGCGGAAGAAGGCCTCGCATATGACAATAAATGCCGAGATGTTGAGGATGGAGTTCAGGGCCAGATCATGGAGGTCCAGCCTATAGTAGAACATGAGTCCGTAGACAAACGGGTGGAGGGAGAATCCCAGCCCGCGGACGAAGTGTGAGATGAATACCACCCTCTCCTGGGGCTCCGAGGTGGGGACAATCTGTCCCTTGGCCAGAAGCCGATGGGTGATTTCCTTGGCCAGGTACCCGGCCTCCCGGAGCTTCGTGATGTCCTTCTCCTTGACAGAGGAGGCCATCCACTTGCCTCCCGCTCCGGATCCGGACATGGCTGGAGTGCTTTTTTGTACGGAAAAGGTGAGAGCTTGGGCGCTGGAGCTCGAGAATGGATGGGCAGAGGAAGGAGAAGGCGTGGGTGAAAAAAGGGGAATCCTCATCCCTATATAAAGGCAGTAAATGTCATGCGCCTCCCCACTCGCCTTGAAACTCGCCTATTCCCCAAGGGCCGTGCAGGTGGCACGGTTGGGTTACCCATGCCCGTATTGATGAGAATCCCGCAATAAGGGACACGATCTCTGCTTTGACAAGACGTGCCAATAAAATTGCACCTCGAAATATGAAGCGGCAGGCTAAAAACGGTTCAAATAATGACCAGGCGGTGACGTGGTGTCACGCTACAAAAAGCAGATTGGATTTGTGGAGTATTATACTCTCTATGGTTGTGTGTGGAACTTTTTTTGCAGAGCCGGACACGATTCTTGTGTTCGAAGATTATTCTGGAGTATTCAGAGAAGGAACCCACCTTGCAATGCCGAAGACAATCTGCACGCCGGACACCTCGTCATTGAAGCCTGGTTCAGGGGCTACTGAGGGAGTCCGGGATTAAGGGGTCCTCGAACGGCCGGACTATTAACATGGCCCGGACTGTTGGGCTATGAAGGTACAAGACAGAGGACTTCTTCCCGTGTCCGGATGGGACTCTCCTTTGCGTGGAAGACAAGCTTGGTGATTCGGATATGTAAATTCCTTTCTCTATAACCGACTTTGTACAACCCTAGCACCCTAAAGTGTCTATATAAACCGGAGGGTTCGGTCCATAGGGGACGATCATAATCCCATAGGCTAGACTTCTAGGGTTTTAGCCATTAAGATCTCGTGGTAGATCGACTCCTGTAATACTCATATTCATCAAGATCAATCAAGCAGGAAGTAGGGTATTACCTCCATGGAGAGGGCCCGAACCTGGGTAAACATCGTGTCCCCCGTCTCCTGTTACCATCGACCTTAGACGCACAGTTCGGGACCCCCTACCCGAGATCCGTCGGTTTTGACACCGACACTTATAATGGGCTAAGTTGGGACACCCCTGCAGGGTATAAACTTTCGAGAGTCGTGCCCGCGGCTATGTGGCAAATGGGAATTTGTTAATATCCGGTTGTAGAGAACTTGACACTTGTGTAACGCCCTGAGACCGATGCTCGAGAAGACTTCCATATATTCCGGGTTTCGCCGTGTGTTTCATTTGTGCCTGCCCTTTTTATTTTTGCATTGCATCATGTCATCATGCCAGCATGTCATTTAATTTTTAAAACTCAACTAAATAAATTGTATGGATCTTTGATCCTTTTAAATCGAGGGAAGGGTGACTTCTCTTTATAACATATCCTCCCAATATTAGGGAGCTATTATAAAATATTCCATTGATGTGGAATTACCTTTGACACACTTGCAAAATAATTCCCCATGCCTTTGTTATCTCACTTCTTGACCTCAAACTTTGTCCAATAAATTATTTCGTCATTTTCCGGAGCCCCACCAAAAATCTCAACAATTTTGGTCACTTCTCAAACCTGTCCTAGTTCAAATCATTTGGATTAAATTCAAAGGAATTTGAATCTAATCTTTCATTCATGCCCACTCCTATTTTTCTTGGATCAAGCTCCTTTCTTGTGAGTCCGAGAAATTAACCCCATGCCCAAACTCCTTAACCTTTTCTTCACAACTTTTCATTCCTTGCATATTTTTCCTGTTTTGGAAAATAAGTGAGAGGAAGAGAGGCTGGCTCTAGCCGACCTCTTGGACCCCCAGGCCCAGCCTCCAAGGCTCATCTGCAGCCCAGCCGGCGCCCCACCGACCGAACCCTAGCCCCGCTAGCCCGACTCCCTCCTCTCGATCCCCTCCTCCTCGTTTTCCTTCCGCCGCCAGCGCCCGACCTCGTCGCCCTCTCTCCCGATCGATCCACTCCCTCCTCTTGATCTCACCCTCTCCCTCTCGTCCTCCCACGCACGAGAGGAGCGCCTCGCCCGATCCCCTTCACAGCCATTCGGCCCGCGCCTCCTCGTCACCCGCGTCGCCTCCGCACCTCCAGCCGGCCACCGGAGCCCGCTTGCTGCCGCCGGGCTCGGCCTCGCAGCGCTGCCCTAGGACGTCGATCTCCTGCCGTCTCCGGCGCCGCAGCACCGGAGCTGCTCCTTCCCCGCGACCCCGAGCCCCAAGCGCCGCCTCGTCTCCTCTGCTACGCCCGCACCTCGCCTGCGACTTCACCACGCCGCGACCTCCATCGTGCCTCCGTGCTTCGTCCGGCCGCCGCGCCGCCATGCTCCAGCGCGCCTCGAGCCTCCTCCTGTGCGCCTCCACCTTGGATCGAGGCCTCGACCTCGCCCGCCTCTGCCCCGAGCGAAGTTTCTCCCGCAGCCAGCCGTACCTCCCCGTCGGCGACGAGCAGTAGCTCCAGCAGGACTTCCCTGCGTTGCCCGGAGGTTCCTCGCCGCCTCTGCCTTCATGCACCTGCAAAGCTTGTTGCTGTTCGACCCGAAGTCCGCCAAGTACCTCGACGAACACCTTTGTTACCGCCTCACAAGACGTTCCCTGGTTACGACAAGACCCGGACTCCAAACGCCAAGTACAACTACGAACCCGAAGACCTCTGATGCATCAAGTTCCTCTACGACCTGTGTACAACTACCGTCGCCACGTGTACAACTACTTCCACTACCAGTCGCGTGAACGACTACTTCCCTCGGCGATTTTGAACCGCCCCGAAAGCACGCTTCGAAGGTATAACCCCGAGACGATGTCCGTGGACCGAATGCATGTGTTGAATGAGATGTCCGTGTTTGCACCGTGTCCGAATTGTCACTCGTTTCCATGTCACTAACCCGTGGGAACCCGGTAGTCGGGAGCACCCCCACCATCTCTAGCATGTTTCGCACATCCGCACGCTTCCTTTTGCACCGGTATCTTCATGAGCTACCGGAACCGATATGTTGCCGTGGCATCATTTTCGGATTCGTTGCCGTGACACCCCTTTCTTCTACCACGGTGACAAATGCTTCATAATATGCTCATGTCAACGTTTTCATAAAAATTGCATAAAACTTGCATATGTCATCCGCATCATGATAACAACAATTAAAATGTTTAAAATTGTTGCTTGCTTTAAATTGCTAAATAACATGGGGATTTTCCGGAAGTGTTGTTTGTGTTTCCGGCCTCATTTAAACTTGCCTAAATATGTAGTTTATTTATGCTTCACCTCTTGCCATGTTTAACAACACTTAATATTGTTTGGTAGCATAACCAAGAGAAAACTAAATAATTGATGTGGTGTTCCGTCAACATGCACCTCGTTGCATATTGAGCTCCACTTAACTTGTAGTATTGTTTGTTGCACTTTGCCATGCCATGCCTCATTAAACCGGACATGCATCATACTTGATTGTGCTTCATGCCATGTTTATGCTTGTGTGTTTACCATGTTGTTTGTTTCTTTCCGGGTTGCTTCTCTCGTTAGCTTCGGTTTCGTTCTGGAGTTGTGAGGATTCGTTCGTCTACGACCGTTTGTCTTCTTCTTGGACTCGTTCTTCTTCCTTGCGGGATCTCAGGCAAGATGATCATACCCTCGAAATCACTACTATCTTTGCTATGCTAGTTTTCTCGCTCTTTTGCTATGCCAATGCTATGATGCCTACCATTTGCTTGTCAGCCTCCCAAATTGCCATGTCAAACCTCTAACCCACCATGTCCTAGCAAACCGTTGATTGGCTATGTTACCGCTTTGCTTAGCCCCTCTTACAGCGTTGTTAGTTGCAGGTGAAGATTGAAGTTTGTTCCTTGTTGGAACATGGAGATGTTGTTCCTTGTTGGAACATGTTTACTTGTTGGGATATCACAATATATATTATTTAATTAATGCATCTATATACTTGGTAAAGGGTGGAAGGCTCGGCCTTAGGCCTGGTGTTTTGTTCCACTCTTGCCGCCCTAGTTTCCGTCATATCGGTGTTATGTTCCCGGATTTTGCGTTCCTTACGCGGTTGGGCTATAATGGGAACCCCTTGACAGTTCGCCTTAAGTAAAGCTCCTCCAGCAATGCCCAACATTGGTTTTACCATTTGCACTAACAACCTACCACCTTCCCTTGGGTTCAGCAGACTCAAGGGTCATCTTTATTCTAACCCCCCCGGGCCAGTGCTCCTCTGAGTGTTGGTCCGAACTGAGCTGCCTGCGGGGCCACCTCGGGGAAACTTGAGGGTTGGTTTTACTCGTAGCTAGACTCATCTGAGTGTGCCCTGAGAAAGAGATATGTGCAGCTCCTATCGGGATTTGTCGGCACATTCGAGCGGTGTTGCTGGTTTAGTTTTACCGTGTCGAAATGTCTTGATGTACCGGGATACCGAGTCTGATCGGAGTGTCTCGGGTGGAGGTCTATTCCTTCGTTGACCGTGAGAGCTTGTCATGGGCTAAGTTGGGACACCCCTGCAGGGATTTGAACTTTCGAAAGCCGTGCCCGCGGTTATGGGCAGATGGGAATTTGTTAATGTCCGGTTGTAGAAAACCTGAAGTTGACCTTAATTAAAATACATCAACCGTGTGTGTAACCGTGATGGTCTCTTTTCGGCGGAGTCCGGGAAGTGAACACGGTGTTGGAGTTATGCTTGACGTAGGTTGCTATAGGATCACTTCTTGATCATACTTTTATCGACCGTGCTTTGCCTTCTCTTCTCGCTCTCATTTGCGTATGTTAGCCACCATATATGCTAGTCGCTTGCTGCAGCTCCACCTCATGCCTTTACCTTACCCATAAGCTTAAATAGTCTTGATCGCGAGGGTGCGAGATTGCTGAGTCCCCGTGGCTCACAGATACTTCCAAAACCAGTTTGCAGGTGCCTATGTTACCGAGCTGGTGACGCAACCAAGCTCAAGGAGGAGCTCGATGAAGATCTTGCCCTTTGTGTTGTTTCGTTCTAGTTGATCAGTAGTGGAGCCCAGTTGGGGTCGATCGGGGACCTTTGTTGCATTTGGGGTAGTCTTCTTTTATTTTGGTTCCGTAGTCGGACCTTGATTGTATCTGGATGATGTAATGCTTTATTCATGTAATTGTGTGAAGTGGCGATTGTAAGCCAACTATGTATCTCTTTCCCTTATGTATTACATGGGTTGTGTGAAGATTACCTCACTTGCGACATTGCTTTCAATGCGGTTATGCCTCTAAGTCGTGCTTCGACACGTGGGAGATATAGCCGCATCGAGGGCGTTACAAGTTGGTATCAGAGCCTTCCCCGACCTTAGGAGCCCCACTGCTTGATCGTTTTTAGCGGCCGAGTTGTGTCTAGATAAATGTTTTGAGTCATTTAGGATTATATATATCGGAGAGTTAGGAATTCTTTTTACTCCCCAGTCTCTTCATCGCTCTGGTAAGGCATCCTGACGTAGAGTTTTGACTCTTCTCTTCTCAAATTTCACTAAAAATTTTTTAGGATCACGCGGGTATCTTGGAATCGTTCCGATGTTTTTATGATGAGAACATTGTCTTGGTGCCTCCTGTCAGGGGTTTAGTGGAAGTGTCCCGGGGAGTTGAGCTCTGAGGTGTTGTCGTCATAATTTTATCATTGCAGTTCTGGAATACCTGAGTTTAGTACGCCGACATCGAAAATCTCTTTTATGCAGTTGTTGGTGAGATAACCCCGATAACCCAGTACTGAGGTGAGTACGGGAGTATCGCCATAACTTGTATAACGGATGCTTTTCGAAGGTTGAGGTAGACGATTTCTGAAGGTTTCTTGGTTATGTGTTGAAGGATGGATACAGCTGGATGTAGGATTTGCTAGTTTTGGGTGAGATATTATGCTTCCCCTGTATCCCCAACACCTGATTGCATAACCGGAAAATTTCGAGAGTTTCATAGGTGGGAATTCAAGTAGCTCTTAGGATATCTTTCCGACGGATGTATGATATGAAATTGGGGTTCGATGTCTAGTGGTCCGCCTATTCACGGTTGGTTTTACAGTGGTCTCATTGTGTCTTAAAGAGTCCTTGGCTATGCCGACTCGGGGACGCTTCGTATGTCATGTGCACTGCCTTGTACATGATGGTGCTGTACGATCGAGCCCGTGTAGGCCCCACCACGAAAACTTCGGACAAAATCTCTATCATATGTTTGTTCCGGCTTATTCTGCAAGCCAGTCCTTTGTTTTTGTTTTGAGTTGTGGTATTCGAGTTGCTTCAATGTCAAGTGTTGATTCCATACCTTTCTGAAATGGTGTTCTCATACTCCGATGTGAATACCAATCCTTCTCGACAATCGAGATTGTCATGTCAATCCTTTTCAACCGGCGTGTTTCTCTTCAAGTGGATCCGATCACTTCAACATCAGCAAGACCAATTATCATTTCTTCTCAACGGTGTTTGTTTCATCCGTCTCCAAGTTGCCTTTGTTTTTTTCCCACCCTCCCACCCTCTTTCTTTAAGGACTCAGATTTCTTAACCAAGTATCCTTTTATTTTTGTGAAGTTTCTCCATTCTTTTCCGTCAATGTTCTTACCCGGTGGTTCTCAAGAAGATGTTCTGCTAGTTCGTCATTCCTCATTCCTTTCTCTTCTCCAGTGGATTCAAGTCAAGTTTTGTTGATCATACCTTTTTCCTCATTTCAATGTCTTCTCATACCGGTGCACCTCATTATCATTCTTCTTCTCGCTATTTGTTATTCCGGAGTGCTCAAGATATCTCGAAGATTCGTGTTTCCACTCTGCATTCGTTCAAGCTCTTTCGAGATTGGTATTTCATTCAAGTCATTTAATTCAACCGGTGCAACATCTCTTTTAAATCTTTTCAACAGTGTTCTTTTGAGTGGGCCCTAACCCACAGGTCTTTTCCCAGGATCTTACCTGACTCTTCTATTTTCCCAGAGCTATCCTAAATTCTTCTCCAAGTTTGACGTAAGAATGAGTTATCATCAGTCAAATGCTTTTCTCCAAGATCTTTCAAATTCTTTTCATAGTTGGCTCAACCTCTCCGCTTTTGATTCTTCCGGTGTGCCTCAATAATTCTTGGTGGTGTTTCTCGTTGTCATTCTCATCATTTGAAGACCGAAGAAGAGTTTCTCTTTAATCTTGCTCTATTCTCTTCAAGATTCATGGTGCTAGCTTGTTGCCATCCTCTCATAATTGTTTTTGATTGTGAGAATCTTTTTCACCCATCGGGAGATATTCAAGAGTCTTCTCAGTTTGTCATCCGGAGTCCATCAATTCAGGTTTATTCATTCTCAGCTGTCAGTTATCATTCTCCTATCTTGCCGGTGCATCAATTGAATATCCTCTAATCAGTTCTTGATCTCTTTGTTCTCATGTATCTAGTTTGTCTCAAGCACCTTCGTTCATTTGCTAATTCTTACCGGTGATGCACCCCTACTTCGATCATTTTCAATTCTTACGGTGGTTCTTTCAAGATCTCTCTTCCTTGTTCATCATATCAATTCATTTGTTGTTCCAATCCTACCGGTGGTTCGTTGAAGACCTTCTCAAGTTTTGATATATCTCTTTTAATCCTTTCTACGAGAATAAGTAGTATGCCAAATCCGTTGATTGTCATCAATTTAATTGGTGAAGGATAAGCATAACATAATTCTTATTCTTGTTCATCCAAGTGATTAATTCTTTATTCCGGAGGCCCTTAAAATTCTCGGTTTCATTTGTTTCATCTTCTCTTTTTCCCGGAGTTCCAAGCTCTAATTATCATGGAGATCCAAGCTCTTCTTTATCCTCTCGGTAAAATAGTTTCTTGTCTCCTTGTTCTTACCAATCCAATTCTTTTCCTATGAGTGGCAGGTTGTCACCTCATAATTTTACATGTATTCCACAAGACCGTATCAAGCTTATTCCTTCGTTGTTGGTTTTCCAACAATTCCGCTCGACCCATCTCCTAAGGATGCCTCCTCAAGCTCTATTGTGGCATAAGAGGGCATTTTCTTCTCCATTCTTCTATTTCAATTATCTATCTTCTATTCTTTTGTTTCGGAGGTATTGTAATGTTGCTCTTCTCTACCCATCATCTCGTTTGTCTAAGATCATGTTCTTTTCATGATTGTCCATTTAACCGGAGTGTCGTGTCCTCTGCTCAAGCTCTTTTCTTCCTATCAAGTCTTGTATCTGTTTTCAACCGGAGTGCTATAAGAAATTGTTCTTCCTTGTTCCTCTTTTCTAACGGGGTGTTTTCAACTTCGTTCATCTCCGTTATATTCTTTCTTTCAATTTGTTCAATTTTTCAAGGTCCGTGGTTTCACTCGTTTTTCAAAAGAAGCAACTTAGTTTTACCTTTCTTTTTCTCTTCCGTTTTCCCTCCGGTGCCATTCTAGATCTCGGGACGAGATCCTCTCGTAGTGGTGGAGTGCTGTAACGCCCTGAGACCGATGCTCGAGAAGACTTCCATATATTCCGGGTTTCGCCGTGTGTTTCATTTGTGCCTACCCTTTTTATTTTTGCATTGCATCATGTCATCATGCCAGCATGTCATTTAATTTTTAAAACTCAACTAAATAAATTGTATGGATCTTTGATCCTTTTAAATCGAGGGAAGGGTGACTTCTCTTTATAACATATCCTCCCAATATTAGGGAGCTATTATAAAATATTCCATTGATGTGGAATTACCTTTGACACACTTGCAAAATAATTCCCCATGCCTTTGTTATCTCACTTCTTGACCTCAAACTTTGTCCAATAAATTATTTCGTCATTTTCCGAAGCCCCACCAAAAATCTCAACATTTTTGGTCACTTCTCAAACCTGCCCTAGTTCAAATCATTTGGATTAAATTCAAAGGAATTTGAATTTAATCTTTCATTCATGCCCACTCCTATTTTTCTTGGATCAAGCTCCTTTCTTGTGAGTCCGAGAAATTAACCCCATGCCCAAACTCCTTAACCTTTTCTTCACAACTTTTCATTCCTTGCATATTTTTCCTGTTTTGGAAAATAAGTGAGAGGAAGAGAGACTGGCTCTAGCCGACCTCTTGGACCCCCAGGCCCAGCCTCCAAGGCTCATCTGCAGCCCAGCCGGCGCCCCAGCGACCGAACCCTAGCCCCGCTAGCCCGACTCCCTCCTCTCGATCCCCTCCTCCTCGTTTTCCTTCCGCCGCCAGCGCCCGACCTCGTCGCCCTCTCTCCCGATTGATCCACTCCCTCCTCTCGATCTCACCCTCTCCCTCTCGTCCTCCCACGCACGAGAGGAACGCCTCGCCCGATCCCCTTCACAGCCATTCGGCCCGCGCCTCCTCGTCACCCGCGTCGCCTCCGCACCTCCAGCCGGCCACCGGAGCCCGCTTGCTGCCGCCGGGCTTGGCCTCGCCGCGCTGCCCCAGGATGTCGATCTCCTGCCGTCTCCGGCGCCGCAGCGCCGGAGCTGCTCCTTCCCCGCGACCCCGAGCCCCAAGCGCCGCCTCGTCTCCTCTGCTACGCCTGCACCTCGCCTTCGACTTCACCGCGCCGCGACCTCCATCGTGCCTCCGTGCTTCGTCCGGCCGCCGCGCCGCCATGCTCCAGCGCGCCTCGAGCCTCCTCCTATGCGCATCCACCTTGGATCGAGGCCTCGACCTCACCCGCCTCTGCCCCGAGCGAAGTTTCTCCCGCAGCCAGCCATACCTCCCCATTGGCGACGAGCAGTAGCTCCAGCAGGACTTCCCTGCGTTGCCCGGAGGTTCCTCGCCGCCTCTGCCTTCATGCACCTGCAAAGCTTGTTGCTGTTCGACCCGAAGTCCTCCAAGTACCTCGACGAACACCTTTGTTACCGCCTCACAAGACGTTCCCTGGTTACGACAAGACCTGGACTCCAAACGCCAAGTACAACTACGAACCCGAAGACCTCTGATGCATCAAGTTCCTCTACGACCTGTGTACAACTACCGTCGCCACGTGTACAACTACTTCCACTACCGGTCGCGTGAACGACTACTTCCCTCGGCGATTTTGAACCGCCCCGAAAGCACGCTTCGAAGGTATAACCCCGAGATGATGTCCGTGGACCGAATGCATGTGTTGAATGAGATGTCCGTGTTTGCACCGTGTCCGAATTGTCACTCGTTTCCATGTCACTAACCCGTGGGAACCCGGTAGTCGGGAGCACCCCCACCATCTCTAGCATGTTTCGCACATCCGCACGCTTCCTTTTGCACCGGTATCTTCATGAGCTACCGGAACCGATATGTTGCCGTGGCATCATTTTCGGATTCGTTGCCGTGACACCCCTTTCTTCTACCACGGTGACAAATGCTTCATAACATGCTCATGTCAACGTTTTCATAAAAATTGCATAAAACTTGCATATGTCATCCGCATCATGATAACAACAATTAAAATGTTTAAAATTGTTGCTTGCTTTAAATTGCTAAATAACATGGGGATTTTCCGGAAGTGTTGTTTGTGTTTCCGGCCTCATTTAAACTTGCCTAAATATGTAGTTTATTTATGCTTCACCTCTTGCCATGTTTAACAACACTTAATATTGTTTGGTAGCATAACCGAGAGAAAACTAAATAATTGATGTGGTGTTCC
This sequence comes from Triticum timopheevii, assembly GCA_963921465.1. Lineage (NCBI taxonomy): Eukaryota > Viridiplantae > Streptophyta > Magnoliopsida > Poales > Poaceae > Triticum > Triticum timopheevii. Next base: position 129,177,450 of record OY997271.1, on the reverse strand, counting down.
GTCAACATGTACCTCGTTGCATATTGAGCTCCACTTAACTTGTAGTATTGTTTGTTGCACTTTGCCATGCCATGCCTCATTAAACCGGACATGCATCATACTTGATTGTGCTTCATGCCATGTTTATGCTTGTGTGTTTACCATGTTGTTTGTTTCTTTCCGGGTTGCTTCTCTCGTTAGCTTCGGTTTCGTTCTGGAGTTGTGAGGATTCGTTCGTCTATGACCGTTTGTCTTCTTCTTGGACTCGTTCTTCTTCCTTGCGGGATCTCAGGCAAGATGATCATACCCTCGAAATCACTACTATCTTTGCTATGCTAGTTTGCTCGCTCTTTTGCTATGCCAATGCTACGATGCCTACCATTTGCTTGTCAGCCTCCCAAATTGCCATGTCAAACCTCTAACCCACCATGTCCTAGCAAACCGTTGATTGGCTATGTTACCGCTTTGCTCAGCCCCTCTTACAGCGTTGTTAGTTGCAGGTGAAGATTGAAGTTTGTTCCTTGTTGGAACATGGAGATGTTGTTCCTTGTTGGAACATGTTTACTTGTTGGGATATCACAATATATCTTATTTAATTAATGCATCTATATACTTGGTAAAGGGTGGAAGGCTCGGCCTTAGGCCTGGTGTTTTGTTCCACTCTTGCCGCCCTAGTTTCCGTCATATCGGTGTTATGTTCCCGGATTTTGCGTTCCTTATGCGGTTGGGCTATAATGGGAACCCCTTGACAGTTCGCCTTAAGTAAAGCTCCTCCAGCAATGCCCAACATTGGTTTTACCATTTGCACTAACAACCTACCACCTTCCCTTGGGTTCTGCAGACTCAAGGGTCATCTTTATTCTAACCCCCCGGGCCAGTGCTCCTCTGAGTGTTGGTCCGAATTGAGCTGCCTGCGGGGCCACCTCGGGGAAACTTGAGGGTTGGTTTTACTCGTAGCTAGACTCATCTGAGTGTGCCCTGAGAAAGAGATATGTGCAGCTCCTATCGGGATTTGTCGGCACATTCGAGCGGTGTTGCTGGTTTAGTTTTACCGTGTCGAAATGTCTTGATGTACCAGGATACCGAGTCTGATCGGAGTGTCTCGGGTGGAGGTCTATTCCTTCGTTGACCGTGAGAGCTTGTCATGGGCTAAGTTGGGACACCCCTGCAGGGATTTGAACTTTCGAAAGCCGTGCCCGCGGTTATGGGCAGATGGGAATTTGTTAATGTCCGGTTGTAGAAAACCTGAAGTTGACCTTAATTAAAATACATCAACCGTGTGTGTAACCGTGATGGTCTCTTTTCGGCGGAGTCCGGGAAGTGAACACGGTGTTGGAGTTATGCTTGACGTAGGTTGCTATAGGATCACTTCTTGATCATACTTTTATCGACCGTGCTTTGCCTTCTCTTCTCGCTCTCATTTGCGTATGTTAGCCACCATATATGCTAGTCACTTGCTGCAGCTCCACCTCATGCCTTTACCTTACGCATAAGCTTAAATAGTCTTGATCGCGAGGGTGCGAGATTGCTGAGTCCCTGTGGCTCACAGATACTTCCAAAACCAGTTTGCAGGTGCCTATGTTACCGAGCAGGTGACGCAACCAAGCTCAAGGAGGAGCTCGATGAAGATCTTGCCCTTTGTGTTGTTTCGTTCTAGTTGATCAGTAGTGGAGCCCAGTTGGGGTCGATCGGGGACCTTTGTTGCATTTGGGGTAGTCTTCTTTTATTTTGGTTCCGTAGTCGGACCTTGATTGTATCTGGATGATGTAATGCTTTATTCATGTAATTGTGTGAAGTGGCGATTGTAAGCCAACTATGTATCTCTTTCCTTTATGTATTACATGGGTTGTGTGAAGATTACCTCACTTGCGACATTGCTTTCAATGCGGTTATGCCTCTAAGTCGTGCTTCGACACGTGGGAGATATAGCCGCATCGAGGGTGTTACAACTTGACTTAACTAAAATGCATCAACTGCATGTGTGGCCGTGATGGTCTCTTCTCGGTGGAGTCCGGGAAGTGAACACGGTTTGGGTTATGTTTGGACGTAAGTAGTTTCAGGATCACTTCTTGATCATTACTAGTTTGCGACCATTTGCGTAGCTTCTCATCTTATTCTTGTATTCGTAAGTTAGCCACCAAATCATGCTTAGACGCTGCTGCAACCCCACCACTTATCCATTCCATACCTATTAGGCTTTGCTAGTCTTGATTCCCATGGTAATGGGATTGCTGAGTCCTCGTGGCTCATACATTACTACAACAGTTGCAGGTACAGGTAATGCGATGATCATGACGTGAGAGCGATGCTTGCTTGTTTTGAGTTTTTCTTCTGCTTCGTCGTTCAGGGGATAGGTTCCTGGTCGGCAGCCTGGGCTAGCAGGGTGGATGTCGTTTGAGTTTCTGTTTGTGTTTCATCCATAGTCGGATGTTGCTCTTATGTATGATGTTGTTATATTCATGTGACATTGTATGCCTCTTGTATGTATCCCCAACTATTATGTAATGTTACGATGTAATGATATCCACCTTGCAAAAGCGTCTCTAATACGCGCTTCTATCCTTGGTGGGACCTTCGAGTTCCTTTAGGATAGGGTCGCATATTGGGCGTGACAATGCACATGCTTCAGTGCATATAAATTGGTTGAAAAATCAAATCTGCTTCCTTGGGTGCATGCTTAGGTCCCATGCAATAAATGGTAATGAATTTCAATCACCAGGGCACCGTTGATTGCCGGCAAAACATTGAGATACCTAGTTTTTAAATTCTAGTAAATCCAAAACTCGTCTGAAATTCAAGAAACTAGGCATGCTATCATGGAGCGGCATCAACATGCCGTGGTAAATTTTTTGTCCCATTTGGGCCAGGTTTGGGTATATGCTTCTCACAAACCAGAGCTTCTCACAACAAGCATGATGGTTTCGGTAAGGAACAACCCACCTTTGGGGACAACACGATATCCATTGCCTCTTATTGCTTTCAAAAAATTTCTCGTGTCAACATAGAACAACAGGAGTGTTGTGTCATTTTTTATGATTTTTCGGGGTTCGTTTGGACATTTTTATGCATTAACTAAGTTTTCAATGCATTTATGTGCATAATTCAAATTTGAACTACATGCACATGCTCTAGTGCATGTAAATTGGTTGAAAAATCAAATCTCTGTCCTTGGGTGCATGCTTAGGTCCCATGCAAGAAATGAGAATGAATGTCAAACACCCTGCCACCGTCACTCGGCCGCAAACATTGAGATACCTGGTTTTTAAATTATAGTAAATCCAAAACTCATTTGAAATTAATGAAACTTGGCATGCTATCATGGAGCGGCATCAACATGCTGTGGTAAAATTTTTGACCCATTTGGGGCAGGTTTGGGTATAGGCTTCTCACAAACCAGAGCTTCTCAGAACAAGCGTGATTGTTTTGGTAGGGAACATGCCACCTTTGGGGACGAAACGATATCCGTTGCCTCTTATTGCTTTCAAAAAATTTCTAGTGTCAACATAGAACAACATGAGTGTTGTGTTTAATTTTTGAATTTTTGGGGTTCGTTGGGACATTTTTATACATTAACTTGGTTTTGTAGGCATTTCAGGTGCATAATTCAAATTTGAACTACATGCACATGCTCTAGTGCATATAAACTGGTTGAAAAATCAAATTTGTGTCCTTTGTTCCATGCTTAGGTCCCATGCAAAAATGGGAATGAATTTCAAACAACCTGCCACAGTCACTCGGCCGCAAATATTGAGGTACCTGGTTTTAAATTCTAGTGAATCCAAAACTTGTCTGAAATTCATGAAACTTGGCATGCTATCATGGAGCGGCATCAACATGCCATGGTAAAATTTTTGTCCCATTTGGGGCAGGTTGGGTATAAGATTCTCACAAACCAGAGCTTCTCACAACAAGACTAATGGTTTCGATACGGAACGTGCCACCTTTGGGGACGAAACGATATCTGTTGCCTCTTATTGCTTTCAAAAAAATTCTAGTGCCAACATAAAACAACAAGAGTGTTGTGTTAAGTTTTGGAATTTTTGGGGGTTCGTTTGGACATTTTTATACATTAACTGGGTTTTCTAGGCATTTTATGTGTATAATTCAAATTTGAAATACATGCACATGCTCCAGTGCATATAAATTGGTTGAAAAATCAAATATGTGCCCTTGGGTGCATGCTTAGGTCCCATGCAAGAAATGGGAATGAATTTCAAACACCAGGGGACTGTTGATTGCCGGCAAAATATTGAGATACCTGGCTGTTAAATTTTAGTAAATCCAAAACTCATCTGAAATTCATGAAACTTGGCACGCTATCATGGAAAGGCACCCGACATGCTGTGGTATTTTTCGTGTCCATTTTGAGAGAAGGCGCACTCTAATAACAGCCAACAAAGGCATTTTGAAAAAATAGCTGCCACTTTAATATCTCAAACGTTTGTACCAATTCAAACCGTGTGTGTTCTGTTAACCATTCACGCGACCCCACGTGTCTTGGTTTTAATGGCTATAGGAGGTGCCGTGTGGACAGCTGCTTGACTGAGCAGGAGGCATGCAAGCGCAGTCCGATGCGCAGGCTCACTGGGAAGCGTGCAAGTTGTTCAACGCAGGATCTGTGCATTTCTTCAATGCAAAAGGTTCAAATTACAATATGCAAATTAAAGCCAGACTTCGGCTAAGCCAAGAGACACTGCGATTTTTCAAAATATGCACCTAAAATCAATAGCACTATCTATTTTTTGCAACTAAAAATTAGAAATTAAGCATAGATTTCATTTATAGAGATTACACAGTCGTTCTCACCGGGAAGCGAGACAGCCTTGGACCGCCGCTCGCCTCGCTCCCACTGGTCTGTATTAATGGCGCGGCCGAGCGGCCGCACCCCCCCATACTCGCCACACACACAATCTTCTCTCTCCGCCCGCATCCTCGACGCTGCTTTGAGTCCTCAAAGCCGTCAGTGTATGACGATGCCGCCAAAGCGCCCCATCAGAGGGAGTGGTGACGTTGGGGCTGCTGCAGCACCAGACCACGGCGTGAATATGGGACAGAGGTTTCCGTCGCCAGCGACGAGGTGGAGAACGAGGCTGCCAACAAGTGGAGGTGGGTCGAGAAAGAACCGCAAGCGACTCCAGCAGGCCTAGACTTCATCAACAACCTCCCGGATGATATGTTGATAGTCATCATATCCCTCCTCCCAATCAAATATCGGGCGAGGACAGCGGCCCTTTCCCGGCAGTGGCGCCTCCTATGGCTCCTCATCCATGTCGACCTCCTCGACGCCCACGAGCTCTGCCATGGCTATCGCCAAAGCTTGGATGCGTTCTCCTAGATCCTCGGCAGTCACCATGGCCCAATCAAAGGCCTTATCATGGGCAAGTTCCGTTCCAATGGCAAGGACCGAGCCAAGCTTGACGGGTTGTTTCGATCCCTTGCCATAGATCAGCTCGAGAAGCTCAGTTTTAATGATGGGCATATGCGCTCGCTGCCAACGTCCGCTCTTCTCTTCGCGCCCACGCTGCGCCTCGCCAAGTTCATGAACTACCATCCCCCCCTTAATGACGGGTCTGCTCTTTTTCTACCACGAATGAAGCACCTCGAGCTCGTCGCCGTCTACATCCCAAAGGATGACATGGAGCGCCTGCTCTGCGGTTGTACTGCACTCGAGTTCCTTCGTCTTCAGGCGATGAATTGGTCGAGTACCTTGCACATCACCTCCAGGACTCTTCGGACTATTTATGTGTGTTGCTGGTGTTGCAACGAGAGATCACAAAAGGTAGACCACAATATGGTCATTGAGGACACACCTTCACTTGAGAGATTACTTGTAGTTGATCAACAAGGTCCAACAAGAATCAATGTAATTTCTTCACCGAAATTGACAGTGGTGGGCTACTTGTCTGTCAAATACTACTACTTTCAGGTACAACAGTCGCCTTATACCTCTCCTTCTTGATATCAACATTATTTCTAGTTTTGAAGATGTATGTTCGTCTGTCATCCAGCAAAGCTTCACCTAGATTCTGGGCACAGTGAAGGTCTTGGCACTAGAATCTGTCGGCCCCAACCTGGACCAAGTTGTTAGTTGCCTGAGATGCTTTCCGTGCTTGAAGAAGTTGTATATCGAGGTGATGTTCCTTTCATGTTAAATGTTAACCATAAGGGAGTTCAAATTTTTGCACCTTTTCCCAAGTTTACAATGACAATGTACTAGTACGATTTCTGAAGGAATTTTGGAGGATTTCATGACATACACCCCCCACCCCATATTGGTTGCTTGATTCATATGGTTAAAATCCATAAGCATTTCTCCTTTGGATTCATTTGTACTAGTTTTCTTAGGGAATTTTTTATCCAATCAAACCTCTTGTGAAGAAGGCTACATGTTTCTAGATTGTAATAAAATGCCCATGTTAATCATGTCAGATCGAAGATGGCACGTTGGTGCATTTTACAAATCCCGCAAACCAAATAGGATTGTAGTAGTGTTCAAAACTGCATGTAGGCACTAACACACTCTCTTCTTTTGAAAATAATAATAGGCCCGGAGGTGGATAATGTTTATAACGATAATCACATCGAATGCCTGGATCTGCATCTCTCAAATATTACTTTGAACTCCTACCGAGGAACCTTACCGGAGATTACACTCGCTAGGTTCTTTCTTGCCAGAGCAAGGGTGTTGAGGGTACTGAGGTTGAACACGCATTTAATTTGGAAAGATGAATGGTATGTTGATCAGAGCCGGCAGGTACTGCAGAATGGAAGAGGCTCCAAAAAAGCTAAACTTCGTATTGGAAGAGCATATGACAGAGTAATTTGGAAGTCATTGTGTCAAACCCATACATGACTTGTCAACGACTAATCCCTTTGCAGAAATGACGAAGTATGCAATGTGTGAATTTGGGCATTGTAATCTTTGAATTTGAACCTTGCAATCTTTATGGTATTTATTATATTAAACCGTTTCTTTTCTCTTGTCTCAATGCAAACAGTTCATCCCAGTGAACCGCATGTCGTATATCGCACACACCTTGATCCAGCTGACCGTTTTTTTGTGTTGCCTAATCACAAACAGTTCATCGGAGTGAACCGTATGCTGTACATCGCACACACATTGATCTGGCTGACCGTTTCTTTTGTGTTGCCTAATCACAAACAGTTCATCCGAGTGAACCGTATGTTGTACATCGCACACACCTTAATCTGGCTGCCCATTGCTTTTGTTCCTCCTCATCGCAAATGGTTAATCGAACTGAACCGTATGCCCTGCATCGAACACGCAACTAAAATCTGAATTTTGTTTGATGCATCCTCCATCGCAAACGTTTTACACATTTTTTGACGATTTTTTACGCCACCGTTTGTGATTATTGCATCGCACACAGTTTCGTCGAAGGGTCTCTGATCATAGTGTCGTGTTAGCAGCATCCTACAGTAGTGCACAGATCTCGAAGAGGCTCGTTGTAGGTGAGTAGGATGACGCGGACGCCGCTGGCCTTGACGAACTTGACAAACGATGGACCGATGTAGGAGGAAGAGGTGTCGTTGTTGAACCCCCCGCCATGTCATCGTCCAGGTGCGTGACGATGTCGATCACAGGGCGACTGTAGACCGCCGGGTCCACCGACACAGGAAAGGGATGGAGCCAGGAACAAATGCAAAGCTGCGCGACAGAGGTGGAGATGCATGAATGCGGCGGGGACGGAAGTGCGCGAGCGCAGTGACGGGGAGTAAAGAGAAGTGTCGGCGAGGGACATCGTAGAAGTGAGTGGAGACGATGAAATAGGGGAGAAAGATAAGGTCACTGTGGAGAGTCGCTCGTACGAGAGCATTCAGGTGTGGACGGCATCGAGCAAACGCAACATTTGTGTGACATGGAACACTAGGAAGCCAAAGCGTTCGTTGCGAAAGCTTATAAATCCCATATCAATTATAACATTTATACCGACTATTAAATGTATATATTTTCCCTCTAGAAGATAATAAATTTTTCTGAAAATTATTTTTTCTAGGGACATCTGAAAACTTAAAAAAGTTTGAGGGAAATCTGAAAATTAAATAGTTTCCACAATAAACATGATATGAAATTACATCCTTCTATCCAATCGGGCCCGCCGTGGGCCCACCAACTACTAGTGCAAGAAGAACAGGTGCCAACCGTATATTAACCTGCTCACCCCGGTCACCCGAGCTCGCAGCAAAACAGATCATGGCGACCCCTCAGATCTACCGCAAAACCCTCCTCCCCGTCCTACTCCTGCTCGCGGCCGCGGCGCTCTACCCAGCCGCCGCCGACGGCGACGAGGTGCTCGCCCTCACGGAGTCCACCTTCGAGAAGGAGGTCGGCCAGGACCGTGGCGCGCTCGTCGAGTTCTACGCTCCCTGGTCCGTGGCCCGCCACATCCCTCCTCTGCCCTCCCTATCTCCTCGTGTCACGACGTACTTGTGTAGTTTGACCTGCGCGTGAGCCGCTTGGATCTGGATCCGTGGCTGCTTTGCTTCCTCCCCTGGTCGCAGAGCTCGGATCTCTGATGGGATCGTGCACGGGTTGCCGCTGGGACGGATCGTAGCGAAATTGGAGCTCGGAGTAGAGCAGTCTAGATGCTGCTGGACCGAATTCCCGTCGAAGTGGGAAAATATCGGGATCTTTAGCTAAAACAAACGATCTGCCTTGTTCACGCTGGCAGACGGAACTGTTTTGATCTCCTTTTGACGTGCACCAGAATTGGAATTTGTATTAGCCTGTTGAGAATTTTGCTGCAATTCTGATCCCAGTCTTTGGATCTCAGATTTGTTTGAAAAAAATCTGGGTACGAGAGTAGAAACGGTCTACCGGTAGGAGATTCCGATCAAATCTTATTTTGTGGTGATCTTAATGCATCTTTGGCTTACATGCGCATTGTCATAGCAAGTAAAGCGTCCGCTTTAAGGGTCATCTTTGATGTTGTTAGATATCTGGTGGGTTTTTCTGGATCATATTCAATGGTAGAATGCTTATTTGCTTTGTGTGTCAGAATGAACTTAAGTTTTTTACTACTTGGGTTGTTCCAGTAAGTGTTGAACTATATTTTCTACCTTATACCATAGGCTTGTCGGTGAATCAGTTGGTGCATCGAACTGAATATATTATCAAAGCCAAGAGCTGTTGAGCTCAAAACCCATCTTTCAATACCAGCTCAGGCTTATGCGTGACTTGTTTGGTGCATCAAAATCAACAGTAATAATTCATTGCAAGTATGAAAACAATAATCTATTGTAACGAGGAAAAGCTTAAACCAAGCTATCAACTGATGGATTGCAAATCATACCAAGTGATCCATGTAAATTATTCATAGTTGTGGTAAGTAATATTATCAATATACGAACCAAATCCTAGTTGATCAGAGGCAATTGCATTTAAAATCGTGTCTACTATTTCTGTTAGTCTCATATTTATTATCTTGTTTGTAAAAACTATTTCTTCCTTATATGACTGTACTTTTCTACTCTTTGGTTCATTATTTGATGATTGTTTTCTGTTTTATAGGTGTGGCCACTGCAAGAAGCTTGCTCCAGAATATGAGAAGCTTGCTGCAAGTTTTAAAAAGGCTAAATCAGTCTTGATTGCCAAGGTAAATTTCATGCTTTTGAAAGTGTTTTGTACATTAATGCTATAACATTTTTTTTGCCAACAACTGTATAACATATACTGTTATTAGCCTCTAAATTGCATAGTATTTGTTATGGCATATTTACCAAGTTTCTCTCTATCCAGGTTGACTGCGATGAGCACAAGAGTGTGTGCAGCAAGTATGGAGTTTCTGGCTACCCCACAATCCAGTGGTTTCCCAAAGGTTCCTTGGAGCCCAAGAAGTGAGAATGCACACTTTGTTTTTGATCAATTCACTTCTTGTTATAAAATAAATTCTGAAAACTTAATGTTGAACTCATTGTTTAGGTATGAGGGTCAACGCACTGCTGAAGCCCTTACAGAATATGTTAACTCTGAAGCAGGTAAACTCCAACTTGTGGTGTAGTACATTTTCCAGCCATGCTGTCTTAGGTGGGTTTCAAGTCAGTCGGGTTCTCTATGACCATTTAATGGATTATGTAGAACATTTAAGTTTTCACCACAGGAAAACTAAGTTGGAAGATAAGCATTATACTGAAGTAGAAATTAGACAATTATTAGCACTTAAGCAATGTGGTGGCACTTCCTTTGACCCCCTTGTCACTTGTGCATGTGCTATTGGTACCATTCATCTTCAGTTATACACTTAACAGTTAATACTGGAAAGGCTGCTGGAGTTACTTGTGTAGCATCATTATATTTATATGTATATGTTGGTGTCTCTCATTTTCGTTTTAGTCCTGTTGAGTGTTACTAGCCTTATAACTTCATGGTGGTCCTTTAATCTTTGACATCTGTCTTTCAGCAACCAATGTGAAGATAGCAGCAGTTCCTTCAAGTGTTGTGGTTCTGACCGAGGAAACCTTTGACTCAGTTGTCCTTGATGAAACCAAAGATGTCCTTGTTGAGTTCTATGCCCCATGGTAGGTTATTATGATCAGTTTGCTATGCACCAAAATCTACTTCATTGCACCACTTTAATGGACATAATTTCATCAAGTGCCATTTTTGCTTGACAGGTGTGGTCACTGCAAGAGTCTTGCTCCGGTTAGTTGTAGATCTCAGTAACTTGGCAATTTCCTTAATAATATACTTTTCTCATACAAGAAATGTCATGCATCTTCATTTTTCAGCTTTCTAACTCAAGTTTGTAATTTCTTAGATATATGAGAAGGTGGCCTCTGTTTTCAAGCAAGATGAGGGTGTCGTGATTGCTAATCTTGATGCTGACAAATACACAAGCTTGGCTGAGAAGTATGCACTCTGAATTCTCTGTTCTAATGACTTTTGTAGACTGGTCTCCCTTTTTTTTAATGTAATTTCGTAAAGTTTTCCTGAATGAACCCAAATGGAAGACCTGTTAAATCTAACACATTAATCTGACTTACCTACCAATTTTGGTTATGCATGATATTTAACCACATAATGGAAGAAGAATTTTAATCGTGTATATTACTTTCAGGTATGGAGTTTCTGGTTTTCCCACATTGAAGTTCTTCCCGAAGGGTAACAAAGCTGGTGAAGAGTATGAGAGCGGTCGGGAGTTAGATGACTTTGTTAAGTTCATTAATGAGAAAAGTGGAACTAGCCGTGATTCGAAGGGTCAGCTTACTTCAGAGGTTGGTCACACATGAGAGCACACTATGGAAGTAAGCTGGGTAAAATGTAATAATCTGATAAAGCCTATCCGTTGCAATTTCTGTAGGCTGGGCTTGTGGCAAGTTTGGATGCTCTTGTCAAGGAATTTCACAGTGCTGCTGATGACAAGCGGAAGGAAATCCTCTCTAAAATTGAAGAGGAGGCTGCGAAGCTCAGTGGTCCTGCTGTCAAGTACTAACTTCTACCTCTCCTCCACTGTGTTTGCAAGTTATCAAATTGTTCTCAGATTTTATTTTAATGTTAGTAGTAGCAATGCCATTGATGGCCTCAAACATTTTTCTTCTATAAACCAGGCACGGAAAGATCTATGTGAATGTTGCAAAGAAGATATTGCAGAAGGGCTCTGACTATACCAAGAAGGAAACTGAGAGGCTTCATCGCTTGTTGGAGAAGGTGGGCAACAAGAAAGTTGATTCTTATCACATTATTATTACTTGATCTCCATATTTATGACCTAATTTCCTGTTTCATAACATGACAGTCGATCAGTCCTTCCAAAGCCGATGAATTCGCCATCAAGAAGAACATTCTTTCAGCCTTCTCCTCTTAATGGTGATGACCCACGTGCCCCAGCCCTGCCATTGTTGGGGTGTAGTCAGTAGTGCAACAGTACCACCTGCCACAAGAGAGGAGTGAAGGAAGACAAAGAGAAATAGAGATCAGAGAGATGGCAGTGAAAGTTTAGCGGCGATAGATTATCTGTTTTGGTTCAATGTTGAACAACATCTGATATCTGCTTTCTCTGCCGTTTACCTTTATGGTTACAGGGATTCACTTTATTAGCAGTAAAAGGGTTTACTCAAGAACAAACAGTACCAACTGGTGATGACATTAATAAATCTGCCATTTGTGTTTTATAGCTTATTTTGCTTTGCTCTGATGGACGTGAAAGTTTGCTGTCTATTGGGTTCACAACACAGTAAATAGGTTTCAGTCTGAGGAGAGAGTTGTCACTTGAATGTTCCAATTTCAACAGACTGCTAACTGTTCTACTTCGCAAAAATTCAATATGGGTCATACTATATATGGTACCGTTATCAGACCCGTCGATCCACATAGGGATCGGCACAGACAGTTGTATCGCATGCTGTATTGCGTTTCCTCGAATGGATCGGCAGTCCTGTAGCACATGGTCCGCACGATAGCCACGAGTCGTTGGGGGAATGGGGCTGTTCCAGGATGGTATGGCAATAGCGAAATATAATTCTTAAACCGGCAATGTTACACACACGGGCAACAATTTTACGGGGTTTCACGGAGAGCCTGAGGTGTGTTTTTTTAATTGGCTGCAAATCAGGATGAGGGGCCCCACCCAAGTGAAAATCAGGGGGCAAGTTTAATTAGAAGGAAAGAGCCCGTATTAGTCCGTGAGTATAGCATTTTCGTTCTTAAACAGTGTACATCCTTGTTTGGGAAAAACGCAATGTAGCCGCTGGAAGTGTAACGGAATGTCTCAAAATGTTGACAGGGAGGGAGCGTTCGGAGTCCCTCCGCTCCAGACTCAGCTCGCGGAATTGGCGGAGCTGCAGGCTAAAATAGTGGAGCAGGAAAATAGCTGCTTCGCAGATCCTATAATTCCGCGGAGCTGGTGGATAGCCGAACAGCCCGAAGTTCAGTTAGTACCTGGAAGTTGTTCATTCTGGTGTTATCTGATTTTCGCAAAATAAATGTAATTGTATCAGAAAAACAACTTTACAAACAACTCTAGTGATGATCGATGGACACACCTTTAGCTGGTTCCATGGAAATACATCAAATCTTTGCGTATGGGAACATCAGAATCATTTCATAGTCCAAAATCACATAAACTGTACAGAAACTACACATCTGAACTAGAAAAACCTGCAGAAAATCACATAAACTGTACAGAAACTACATATGTAATCTAAGAACTACCCTTTGAAGAGATTGTTGTACAAGAGACGGCAAAGGGAGAGAGACGAGCTGGATGCTTTCAGAAAATTCCCATTGCTATAAAAAATTTCAAGATTACAACAGCAAAAAACCTGATCTCCCATTGTGCAGCAGACAGGTACTCAAATGCCACAATTTCAAGATTACCGAAAACAGCCAGATTGCAACAAACAGCATAGAAAATTACAACAGCAAAAAACCTGATCTCCCATTGCCATAATTAATACCACAACAACTACATGGTGTGATTGCACTCTGATAGTATCTATCTAGTTTTATCCATACTGGCGTCAGAATTACCTTGGTTATCATCTTCTTGCTTGAACTTGGGGCCACTCAAGACATCATCAGCCGTGCAGCCGCCGATGTAATCAATATCGTGCTCCTGCCGCCCATAGCTGTTTTCAGCCCCCTGGTAGCCACTAGCTTCATTATCAATTGATTTCCTGCAAGATGGTCTTTCCGGCCCTCCCAAATCTTCCAGATGTTCATGACCATGTTCATCATCATGCTCATGGACATGTTCTTGCTCCTGCCGGCTGCCGAATGACGGGTCGTACGCGTGGGGACCATGCACCCTCATTTGCACCGACCTCAGTAGCGCCGTTCGCCTCAGATCCGCGCCGTGGCACATGTCATTGGGTGAAGACGGGAATCGGCCTTCATTCTCGGAGCCACGTCGAGGGTGAGAGCAAGCTACGGATGAGAGGGAGCAGCTGGGGAGAGGATATGGGCTTGATGGTAGGAAACCAGCTTGCGGTTTCTGGAACCGATGAGGAGATGACATTGGACTAGTTGATGGGCTGACCATTGCATCGCCTTGACTCCCGTTGGGGTTTAGTTGTGTGTCAAAGTACCGGTAGTCATCTGAGTCTTCTGACATTGGTGAGTATTGGGAGATTATTTCGTCCCTGAAAGTGACAAATAAGAAAACACATTATAACATGTACCATAAGAAATATAATTGCTGAGAAAGAGCAGCACTATTATACCTACTGAAATAAGCCCCGCAATCAATTGTATCAAATATAAAGAGACGGATTCAAGAAAAGAAAAAAAGACCTGGCAAAACTAACAAACAATCAATAGTTGATCTTTGATGGTTCCAAAGTGTATCAAGACAGACGGAACACATATACTTATATAAGTATTCTATCCTCAAGCAGACTGCTTATGACCACGGCTCCTAAATGGACAAGCGTCTGGCAAGAAGACACTGTGGACAACAATATTCAGAAGCATTCCTTAGGTAGTATTCTTAATTATATCATGATAGCTTCACATGTTCTAGAACATGCTTATAATGATTCAGTAAGTTAAATGCTTACATGTGGATGCAATCATCGAGCAATAAAGTAGAAGGATCAGATTGTATCCAGAAGCTCCAGATTAGTCATAAGCATATAGATGGAAGACTTTGTCCAGATTATTCACTGTTCATGCTGTGTATCACATAACCTTCGGAATACAATTGTACTACAAATACATTAGAACCAACCGTACCGTTACACGTAATATTAATTCCTAGATGGACAAACTATGCTAGTCATCTTATCTTATGAAATATTATAGTGTGGTGGCTGTTCTAGAAAATGCAGCAATAGCATAAACATAACTTTTAGATAAGCTAGAGAAAGGGATGAATGGATGAAAATGATACCCTCACTATTTTAAATTTAATAGAAACCACACCGGAGTTACTATCCCCAAATCTTAATTTTTTATTTATGGTCAAGTAATTGCTGAAATATTTGAAACAGAGGCCACACCAGCCCTGTTGTAACACTCCAAAAAATTTTGATCTGGTTTTTATCAAATGCCTTAATTAATTGGAAGGAGGTTATTTAAAATTATTTTTTTAGACTCTCCTTCTCAAAAAATTTCTTTTATGACAAATATTTTTTTTATGAGTCCTTCTCAATATTGATTTTGGTCTTGAGGTTTTTTTTTTCCAACATGTGTTGGTTCAACACAGAGAATCTTGGGTTGTCTTAATATTTCTTTTACTTAAAAAGTATCCCTATGATTTATGGATTGATTCTTCCCCATTCAAAAAAAAAATCTCTCTCTTGCCATGGCTTATGTAGAAATATTTCTTCCAAAACCCACCTCCCCACCTTGGATCAGACCAAGCATCCCATTCCAGCAAGTCTCTTTGAGTCAGAATCCCTTTGAGTCTTGGTCCCAAATAAACTCCTCTGGCTAGTCCTTAGTACCCTCAACCAAGATCCATCAAGATCCACTGGTCCACAATTCAAATTTTTCAAAATTTGCTTGCTGCAAGTTTGGACCAGATTTGCCATTTTTGGTGAAATTCATTATTTTTCTTCTCCTAAAAATCTGAGATAATTCAGGCAGTCCCTAGATGCATCAAGAGACCACCTCACCAAGCCCCAACTCCAGAAAATTTTTCCACATGCCAAAATCATTTCGTCGAGCAGGTGGCCGGCACTGTTTCTGTCAAGTTTCAGAGTTTCAGTGTTTAGTTTCAGTCGACAATGTCGTTTTCTTCAGAGCGCGGCGTCAATCTCGCCAGTGCCCGCGTTGGCACCTTGCTCACTGCTTCTCCTCCTTATCCAGTGCGCCGCACGGTCGTTTGGACGGGCGCAAGCGTCGGTGGCGACGTGTCTCGCCAACGCCGGCGTCTTCCGCGGTGGCAGAACCACCCAGGGCGGCCAGCAGGGGCCAGACCTGCCATACGGCGCCGTCCAGCACCGCCCACACCACCAGAAGCCTACGCGTGGCCGTTTTCTTCCCCGTGCGTGCTGCAGCACAGTCGCCGTGGCCTGAGAGGCGCAGAGCGCGCTCTCTGCCGCCGACGAGCCCGTGAGGCCGTTCCATCGAAACCACGGGAGCAGAGCAAATCCAACCAAGGTTAGGCGTTGGATGGAGCCAGTGGACCAATCCGCAGCTGCCTAGCCACCTAAACCGCCTGCCCGACCACTGCCTCGCCGTAATCACTCGCCGGAGAGATCCCGTTCTCGGCAACCGCCTCAGACCGGCTCTAAAAGGAGGCCTCGAGCTCGTTCTCGACCCAGCACTACCCCTCCACCTCGCCAGGACTGCGCCCAGCCACTAGGAGGCCCTCGAGGAGGCCTTCTTCCTCGACTCCGGCCGCCCCGATCCGCTTCGGGCTCCGGCAAGATCCTCTCTAGTGAGAGCAACCCCGCCTCCCAGACCTCGTCAGCAACCTCCTAGTGCACCCACCCTTCTAACCCGAGCCCCAATTTGACGTTTGCAGCTCTCCTCGGCGAGATCCATCACCGCCCGAACCACCGTCCGCCGGAGTGGAGGCCGCCGTCGACGTGGTGCTCGCCGACGACCAACTCCACCACCCACAGGCGCGGGAGAGCTCAGTGAGTCCGTAGGTACCCTCCGCTTCCTCTACCTCCCCGTGGATCGACGCCGGCGACCACCGCAAGCCTCGGGCGCAGGCGGGACTCTGTTTTGGTTTTTAAACCTGACGGGTGGGACCCCCTGTCAGTTTTCTCTTTTTCGAAACGTTTTCTGAAAGCGCCTACGGGCAAAATACGTTTTCTAACCGAAACGTTTTCTGTCTTTTTTTTAAACTAGCCCCTGGGAAGTTTCTGTTTCATCACAGATTAGTCCCTGGACTAAAACCCTTATAACTTTTAAACAAAAGATGATTTTGAGTTGATTCTTTTTCTGTCATTTTTATTTTTCAATCTAGTTTTTTTATCATATTTATTTGAAAATTATTTGGAACAACTTTTATGCACGCACGGTATTTACGTTAGTATCCGATTTTCTTTATAACATAGATACCGAAGGAGGTGACGGAGCCGCAAACTTCACCGAGCTAGACTCCGACTACTCCGAACCAGGCAAGCATGTTTGAACCTTTGATATGATGAGTGTCTTGCATGTTTACTTGAGTAGTTTTCTCATGGCATGTTCATATAAGCATTAGTGAATGTTATATTGCATGCAAGCAAGCTACAAGTGAGCTTCGAAATTTTGATGTGTTCATATGATGGTGAGATAACCTAATCATGTGGTGGCATGATAGGTTGTAAGCTGGTATTGTTGAAGCATACCAGTCTTATGCCAACCGTTTAACTCCAGTATTAACGTGGATCAAGTCATGTTCCCGTTCGTCTTTTCTTTTGTGCTGCCACATGTCTTCTGCAAAGAATGCGGTCTAGTCAGTTGCAAACCTCTTTCCTTGTACGCACCAAATAGAGGGGCCGTGATGAGGGTTCCATGGCCCTGGATTAAAGCCCGTCATCCGGTCAGGGGGCATGGGTGTTTCCGGTTGGGACCGAGAGGGGGGCACCCCTTAGAGCGCGCGATATAAATTTGATCCCATGCTATTCGAGGTTGTGGCCTCCCCGTCTTAAAGTATTTCTTGAACGTTGCCTAGGGTGATCCCTGGCAGCGGAATGTGGAATGGTTGTGTACTGGTTAGATGTGTTTCTTCTAAAATACCGTAAACGGAACTAGTCCTTTGTGACTACTGAAATCCGTTGGCTATGGTCAAAGAGTACAAACTCTGCAGAGTCAAAACCATTCGAGTATCAATGTCCACAATCAAGGACTTGAATAGCATCTCAGTGTCAGTGTCAGTCTCAGTGTCGATCTCGGTGTCAACACCAGTGTCAGTCTCCGGAGAATAAGCATGAAAACTGAGAGTGGTAAACCCGGCTGAATATTATTCCTGTGAATGGACTAACCAGTTTATTATTATGTGCTGAGTATTTCCTTGGAATGATTTAAATTCATGAACTGCTTGAATTCGAATGGTGAAATATAAGCCCTTTATGAGATGTCGCTCAGACGTCCGACTGTGGCACTCTTGTTATTTACTTTTGATATAAGCCCTTTATGTGATGTCGCTCAGACGTCCGACTGTGGCATTCTTGTTATTTACTTTTGATATAAGCCCTTTATGTGATGTCGCTCAGACGTCCGACTGTGGCATCCTTGTTATTTACTTTCATTATAAGCCACTTTTCGAGATGTCGCTTAGACGTCCAACTGATGCACGTTCTGTCGTTTACTTTCAATATAAGCCCTTTATGTGGTGTTGCCCTGAAGCCCGACTGCGGCATGTTAATTTAATTTTACCTTTCGAGGCGTCGCTTCAGACACCCGATCGGTCTTCAGCTATTTTATTGGGATTTCGGGAGGACTACCGCCTGACTTCCTTTTCATTTTACACGCAGTGCAAATTTATTATCTGAGTGTGCATTACTAATCTGCTCATGTGCATCATGTTTGCATTTGTTATATCTTATGTCCAAACTGTCTTGCGAGTACATTCAAAGTACATTCAAAGTACTCACCTGGCTTGTTGATTTGGCCAGATGTTGACGAAGGCGATCTTATGGATGAAGAGTACGATAGCGAGTCCGACGCCTAGAGGAGTCCCAGTCAGTCCCGTGCGATCCTGGAATTGGTCACTTGTACCATATACCCTTCCGCTACCCAAATAAAATCATCGAGCCTCACTCCGGCGCTCGATGAGCTGTAAGATTTAGGAGTCATGTCACCCACTTCACTGTGACATATCCACCACCACTTTTATTACGAGTCAGTAGTTATGCCGCCATACCCTTGTGCCATATCCGCCTTTATGTATATTACCGGCGTACTTGTAATAAATTGTTGAGCAGCCTCAGCTCAACCTTGTATAATATTTAGTACTTCTGGATTTCTGTATCAAGGATTTGTCTACTAGTAAAGGAGATTTTCCTATACTGGTCTTATATAAAGGACGGTTTCCCAATAAATGTTTTATTTGAAAACCGGTGCTGACACCTGTTTGTCGTAATCTAAAACCCAAGTATACATGATATCTATATCTTGGATTCCTGAGACCCGCTTTTCGACAACGAGCAAAGATGTAAACATGATGAAATGTACACGGAATCAGAGCACACAAACCTGACACAAGAGGAACTCTCCGACCTCGCAGGGGACTCCATGATGTTGTCGGCAAGCGAATCTCCAACAGACAGCCCGTTCAGGCTGGACGCCATTATCTGCATTAGCACAGCCAACGGTCAGCTGATAAAGCAACAATATTCAGTACAATTTTACAAGAATTCGAAGCTATTTGAAACAAGTTGGTAGCACAAATTGTAAGAAGCAGAATTAGAGATCAGCAAGAACAAAATTCAGCGCCAGAAACCAAGGAAGCCCGTCTCTCTTCTAGTGGAAGAATCACGGATCAAAGGATTCGCTAATCGACGCAACAAGAGAAGAACTCTGTTCATGGAAGCTGGAAACCGCCCAGAATCTGAAACAGAAGAGCCGTTTCCCACAGCCGATTCAGGCCCAAACCAAGAACCAAGGGGGTGCACAGCCATGGCGACTGAAGGGGCGCCGACCTCGCTGAGGTACCGCTTGTGGGAGTGGAGGTTGTCCACGTACACGTCCTCCTCCGGATCCCTCCCGCGCTTTCCGCCACCGCTGCCGCCGCCAACACCGGAGGAGGAAGGCGGCGACATTGCGGCGCCCTCGCCGCTGCCACCCGCCATCCGCGCGGCGCGGCGCCGCGGCACGGGTTGCTGGATTGGCTGCTTCTTGGAGGTGAGGGTGGGAGCTGGAGAAGAGTCGAAGGGGAAAAGTGAGGGGAGAAAGCGCTGTCTCGTTTCCGCTCTCCGAGTCTAAGCACAAAATCCCAACTCGCGTGATTTTAGAAAGAATTGTTTTCTCATGAAATTTATACACAAATTTTTAGAAAGAATTGTTCAGGTTTTCGTGAAATTTTAGGAAGAAATGTCTTCTCATGAAATTTATACAAAACTCCAGTGAAATTGCTGCGAAAAAGAGAGGTTCTTACTTTTTACTGAGTTCAGAGATGAATTACTAGGGGAGAAATCTCTCTCTCTCTCTCTGTGGTTTCTGCTCTCCGAGTCTAACACAAAATCCCAACTCGCATGATATTAGGAAGAATTGTTTTCTCATGAAGTTATACACAAATGTTTAGAAAGAAATGCTTTCTCATGAAATTTATACAAAATTCCAATGAAACTCTGCAAAAAAAGGGTTTTTAGAGCATCTCTGAGAGGTGATGTAAAATAGGGCAGCTGCCCAAAAAACGTTTTTAAGGACATTTGAGCCAAAAAATGACGGTTCAGCGGCTACCCTATCTCTATATTTTTGTTCTCAGTTCAAAGTAGTCCTAAAATTTGGGACATGGAGTATCTGCTTCCGAGCTCAAATGCTCCCTTATTAACAATAAAATCGAAAAATAGTAAAATAATTCAAAAAATTCTGAATATTTTTGTTAAACTTCGACAAATGTTTAGTACGCTTGCAAAATTTCAGCACGAAATGACATTTGTGGAAGGCATGGCAAAAAAAATTGATGTTTCAAAAATGCCAGTTTTGAAAACATTTTGGAGTGTTGATTTGCCACGCGTTTCTCGTGCTGAAGTTTTGCAAGTATACAAGACATTTGTCAAAGTTTACCACAACAAAAATTTAGAATTTTTTGATTTTTTTACTATGTTTTTATTTTACTGTTCATCAGGGTGCATTTGAGCTCAGGATCAGAAATCAATCCATTTTGCATGTTAAACTACTTGACCCTCCTCTTCTATACATGCATAGGTTCGAGCGGAGCTTGAAGCGTGATAAGGAATCTAAGCACAAGATCACGCCTACTCCATCCGCGAAGGAAGCATGGAAGAGGAGGAAGAAGAAGCAAGGTGAACCTTGCTGGAGCCGCCGGAACCTCCGGCCTCCATCTTGGAGCTTCTGGCCCCCAAAACTTCCGGCATCCCTCGCGTGCAGCAGTGCAAACTCTTTGGGAAGCCCGGAACTTCCGGCCCCTGTCTGCGCGCAGCGAGTTGGGCGCAACCCATGTTCCCCTCCTCACTTACCCCTTTGTGGCTAGGGCTATATATATAGCCCTACCTCTCCTCCATTCTAGAGTTAGCTAAGATTAGAACCAAAACTATAGAGCTTAACTCATGTATGATGTATCACCCCTTGTGGGATTACTCCTTCCATGGAGATGGATCCTCTCATGGAGATGAAGACCTCCTCTTGAGGGGATGACTACTTAGGAGTACAAAGGACTCCACTTGTGGAGAAGGATCCCACCATAGGATTATCAAGACCCATCTCTCCTAGAGATTTGGACGAACTGCTTATGTACTTTTTTTCTTTGTTGTTGTTGGATGCTTGTGATCTATCTCGTTGCTTGTGATTTGAGTGTCTTGTGAATGTATCTTTTCCAATGGAGTGCTTTCCCCCTTGTGTTCTTTATGTTACTCCTCAAATCCACCTCTAATTCAGGAAGATCGGGCAAACAAGGGTTTGGCCCTACACCATTTGGTATCAAGAGCAAGGTTGCCACGAACTGAAACTCACACCTCTCCACTTTCTACCCTCAATTCAAAGTTTTAAGCCCAAATTAAAAAAAATCCACAAAAATAGCCATACCAAATTTCTTGTGATTTGTTGTTCCTTGTGAGTTTTTGTTGATTTAGATCCGTGGATCTAGTGTTTGGCACGTGAATCTGCCTTTTCTTTGCGTCACTAGCCTCAATTTTTCTTTTGCTGCTTCATTCTTGCCCTGAAAATTGAGTTTCTCCACCCCAAAACTCAGATCTGAAATTTGGAGTTCGGCCTCGCAGTTCTTCTATGAACCCTGGACCTTCCGGGCACCCCCCGAATTGTTGGGGAACAAGGTAATTTCAAAAAAATTCCTACGATCACGCAAGATCTATCTAGGAGATGCATAGCAACGAGAGGGGTGAGTGTGTCACGTACCCTCTAGACCGAAAGCAGAAGCGTTTCAATAATGCGTTTGATGTAGTCGAACGTCTTCGTGATCCAACCGATCTAAGTATCGAACGTACGGCACCTCCGCGTTCAGCACACTTTTAGCTCGATGACGTCCCTCGTGCTCTTGATCCAGTTGAGGACAAGGGTGAGTTCCGTCAGCACGACGGCGTGGTGACGGTGATGATGATGCTACCGGCGCAGGGCTTCGCCTAAGCTCTACGATGGTATGATCGAGGTGTGTAACTGTGGAGGGGGCACTGCACACGGTTAAGAGAAACTTGTGTGTCTTTGGGGTGCCCCCTGCCCCCGTATATAAAGGAGGGAGAGAGAGAGGCTGGCCCCCTAGGGGCGCGCCAAGTGTATGTAGGAATCCTTTCCCTTTTAGGAGTAGGAGAGAAGGAAGGAGAGAGGGAGTAGGAAAGGGCAAGGGGGGTGCCGCCCCCTTCCCCTAGTCCAATTCGGACCCATGGGGGGGGGGTGGCGCCACCTCCTCTTGGCCTGCCTCCTCTATTTCCTATATGTCCCAATAAGGCCCATTACTTCTCCCGGTGAATTTCCGTAACTCCCCGGTACTCCAAAGAATACCCGAATCACTCGGAACCTTTCTGATGTCCAAATATAGCCTTCCAATATATCGATCTTTACGTCTCGACCATTTCGAGACTCCTCATCACGTCAGTAATCTCATCTGGGACTCCGAACAAACTTCGGTCATCGAAGCACATAACTCATAACATAAATCGTCATCGAACGTTAAGCGTGCGGACCCTACGGGTTCGAGAACTATGTAGACATGATCGAGACACACCTCCGATCAATAACCAATAGCGGAACCTGGATGCTCATATTGGCTCCTACATATTCTACAAAGATCTTTATTGGTCAAATCGCATAACAATATATGTTGTTCCCTTTGTCATCAGTATGTTACTTGCCCGAGATTCGATCGTCGGTATCATCATACCTAGTTCAATCTCATTACCGGCAAGTCTCTTTACTCGTTTCGTAATGCTTCATCCCGCAACTAACTCATGATCACATTGCTTCCAAGGCTTATAGTGATGAGCATTACCGAGAGGGCCCAGAGATACCTCTCTGATACACGGAGTGACAAATCCTAATCTCGATCAATGCCAACCCAACAAACACCTTCGGAGACATCTGTAGAGCATCTTTATAATCACCCAGTTCGTTGGGGAACGTTGCAGAAAATTAAAATTTTTCCTACGGTTTCACCAAGATCCATCTATGAGTTCATCTAAGCAACGAGTCAAGGGAGTGAGATTGCATCTACATACCACTTGTAGATCGCGTGCGGAAGCGTTCAAGGGAAGGGTGATGATGGAGTCGTACTCGTCGTGATTCAGATCACCGATGACCAAGTGCCGAACGGACAGCACCTCCGCGTTCAACACACGTACGGGACGGGAGAAGTCTCCTCCTTCTTGATCCAGCAAGGGGGAAGGAGAGGTTGATGATGATCCAGCAGCACGACAGCGTGGTGGTGGATGCAGCAGAACTCCGGCAGGGCTTCGCCAAGCTGCTGCGGGAGGAGGACGAGGTGTAGCAGGGGGAGGGAGGCGCCAATGCACAGGGTGCGGCTGCCCTCCCCCCCGCCCTCCTTTATATAGGCCCCCAGGGGGGCGCCGGCCCTGGGAGATCCAATCTCCCAAGGGGGCGGCGGCCAGGGGGGTGGAGTGCCCCCCAAGGCAACTGGGGCGCCCCCCCCACCCTAGGGTTTCAACCCTAGGCACAGGGGGTGGGCCAAAGGGGGCGCACCAGCCCACTATGGGCTGGTTCCCCTCCCCACTTCAGCCCTTGGGGCCCTCCGGGATGGGTGGCCCCACCCGGTGGACCCCCGGGACCCTTCCGGTGGTCCCGGTACAATACCAGGTGACCCCAAAACTTTCCCGATCGCCGAAACAACACTTCCTATATATAATTCTTTACCTCCGGACCATTCCGGAACTCCTCGTGACGTCCGGGATCTCATCCGGGACTCCGAACAACATTCGGTATGCTGCATACTCATATTCATACAACCCTAACGTCACCGAACCTTAAGTGTGTAGACCCTACGGGTTCGGGAGACTCGTAGACATGACCGAGACGGCTCTCGGGCAATAACCAACAGCGGGATCTGGATACCCATGTTGGCTCCCACATGCTCCTCGATGATCTCATCGGATGAACCGCGATGTCGAGGATTCGAACAACCCCGTATACAATTCCCTTTGTCAGACGGTACGTTACTTGCCCGAGACTCGATCGTCGGTATCCCAATACCTTGTTCAGTCTCGTTACCGGCAAGTCACTTTACTCGTACCGTAATGCATGATCCCATGACCAAACACTTGGTCACTTTGAGCTCATTATGATGATGCATTACCGAGTGGGCCCAGAGATACCTGTCCGTCATACGGAGTGACAAATCCCAGTCTCGATCCGTGTCAACCCAACAGACACTTTCGGAGATACCTATAGTGCACCTTTATAGTCACCCAGTTACGTTGTGACGTTTGATACACCCAAAGCACTCCTACGGTATCCGGGAGTTACACGATCTCATGGTCTAAGGAAAAGATACTTGACATTGGAAAAGCTCTAGCAAAACGAACTACACAATCTTGTGCTATGCTTAGGATTGGGTCTTGTCCATCACATCATTCTCCTAATGATGTGATCCCGTTATCAACGACATCCAATGTCCATAGCCAGGAAACCATGACTATCTGTTGATCAACGAGCTAGTCAACTAGAGGCTTACTAGGGACATATTATGGTCTATGTATTCACACGTGTATTACGATTTTCGGATAATACAGTTATAGCATGAATAAAGACAATTATCATGAACAAGGAAATATAATAATAATCCTTTTATTATTGCCTCTAGGGCATATTTCCAACAGTCTCCCACTTGCACTAGAGTCAATAATCTAGTTACATTGTGATGAATCGCACACCCATAGAGTTCTGGTGTTGATCATGTTTTGCTCGCGAGAGAGGTTTAGTCAACGGATCTGCGACATTCAGATCCGTATGTACTTTGCAAATATCTATGTCTCCATCTTGAACATTTTCACGGATGGAGTTGAAACGACACTTGACGTGCCTGGTCTTCTTGTGAAACCTGGGCTCCTTGGCAAGGGCAATAGCTCCAGTGTTGTCACAGAAGAGTTTGACCGGCCCCGATGCATTGGGTATGACTCCTAGGTCGGTGATGAACTCCTTCACCCAAATTGCTTCATGCGCTGCCTTCGAGGCTGCCATGTACTCCGCTTCACATGTAGATCCCGCCACGACGCTCTGCTTGCAGCTGCACCAGCTTACTGCTCCACCATTCAACATATACACGTATCCGGTTTGTGACTTAGAGTCATCCAGATCTGTGTCGAAGCTAGCGTCGACGTAACCCTTTACGATGAGCTCTTCGTCACCTCCATAAACGAGAAACATGTCCTTTGTCCTTTTCAGGTACTTCAGGATATTCTTGACCGCTGTCCAGTGTTCCTTGCCGGGATTACTTTGGTACCTTCCTACCAAACTTACGGCAAGGTTTACATCAGGTCTGGTACATAGCATGGCATACATAATAGATCCTATGGCTGAAGCATAGGGGGTGACACTCATCTCTTCTTTATCTTTTGTCGTGGTCGGGGATTGAGCCGAGCTCAATCTCACACCTTGCAACACAGGCAAGAACGCTTTCTTGGACTGATCCATTTGAACTTCTTCAAAATCTTATCAAGTTATGTGCTCTGTGAAAGACCTATGAGGCGTCTCGATCTATCCCTATAGATCTTGATGCCTAATATGTAAGCAGCTTCTCCAAGGTCCTTCATTGAAAAACACTTATTCAAGTAGGCCTTAATGCTGTCCAGAAGTTCTATATCATTTCCCATCAAGAGTATGTCATCTACATATAATATGAGAGATGCTACAGAGCTCCCACTCACTTTCTTGTAAACGCAGGCTTCTCCATAAGTCTGCATAAACCCAAACGCTTTGATCATCTCATCAAAGCGAATGTTCCAACTCCGAGATGCTTGCACCAGCCCATAAATGGATCGCTGGAGCTTGCATACTTTGTTAGCATTATTAGGATCAACAAAACCTTCCGGCTGCATCATATACAGCTCTTCCTTAAGATGTCCGTTAAGGAATGCTGTTTTGACGTCCATCTGCCATATCTCATAATCATAGTATGCGGCAATTGCTAACATGATTCGGACGGACTTTAGCTTCGCTACGGGAGAGAAAGTCTCATCGTAGTCAACCCCTTGAACTTGTCGATAACCCTTAGCGACAAGTCGAGCTTTATAGATGGTAACATTACCGTCCGCGTCCATCTTCTTCTTAAAGATCCATTTGTTTTCTATCGCTCGCCGATCATCGGGCAAGTCTGTCAAAGTCCATACTTTGTTTTCATACATGGATTCTATCTCGGATTTCATGGCTTCAAGCCATTTGTTGGAATCTGGGCCCGCCATCGCTTCTTCATAGTTCGAAGGTTCACCGTTTGTCTAACAACATGATTTCCAGGACAGGGTTGTCGTACCACTCTGGTGCGGAACGTGTCCTTGTGGACCTACGAAGTTCAGTAGCAACTTGATCCGAAGTACCTTGATCATCATCATTATTTTCCTCTTCAGTTGGTGTAGGCATCACAGGAACATTTTCCTGAGCTGCACTACTTTCCCGTTCGAGAGGTAGTACTTCATCGAGTTCTAATTTCCTCCCACTTACTTCTTTTGAGAGAAACTCTTTTTCCAGAAAGGATCCGTTCTTGGCAACAAAGATCTTGCCCTCGGATCTTAAGTAGAAGGTATACCCAATGGTTTCCTTAGGGTATCCTATGAAGACGCATTTTTTCGACTTGGGTTCGAGCTTTTCAGGTTGAAGTTTCTTGACATAAGCATCGCATCCCCAAACTTTTAGAAACGACAACTTAGGTTTCTTCCCAAACCATAATTCATACGGTGTCGTCTCAACGGATTTAGACGGTGCCCTATTTAAAGTGAATGTAGCTGTCTCTAGAGCGTATCCCCAAAATGATAGCGGTAAATCGGTAAGAGACATCATAGACCGCACCATATCCAATAGAGTGCGATTACGACGTTCGGACACACCATTACGCTGAGGTGTTCCAGGCGGCGTGAGTTGTGAAACGATTCCACATTTCCTTAAGTGTGTACCAAATTCGTGACTTAAATATTCTCCTCCACGATTTGATCGTAGAAACTTTATCTTTCGGTCACGTTGATTCTCTACTTCATTCTGAAATTCCTTGAACTTTTCAAAGGTCTCAGACTTGTGTTTCATTAAGTAGACATACCCATATCTACTCAAGTCATCAGTGAGAGTAAGAACATAACGATATCCTCCGCGAGCCTCAACGCTCATTGGACCACACACATCGGTATGTATGATTTCCAATAAGTTGGTTGCTCGCTCCATTGTTCCGGAGAACGGAGTCTTGGTCATTTTGCCCATGAGGCATGGTTCGCATGTGTCAAATGATTCATAATCGAGAGACTCTAAAAGTCCATCAGCATGGAGCTTCTTCATGCGCTTGACACCAATGTGACCAAGGCGGCAGTGCCACAAGTATGTGGGACTATCGTTATCAACTTTACATCTTTTGGTATTCACACTATGAATATGTGTAATATTACGCTCGAGATTCATTAAGAATAAACCATTGACCATCGGGGCATGACCATAAAACATATCTCTCATATAAATAGAACAACCATTATTCTCAGATTTAAATGAGTAGCCATCTCGTATTAAACGAGATCCTGATACAATGTTCATGCTCAAACTTGGCACTAAATAACAATTATTAAGGTTTATAACTAATCCTGTAGGTAAATGTAGAGGTAGCGTGCCGACGGCGATCACATCGACCTTGGAACCATTCCCGACGCGCATCGTCACCTCGTCCTTCGCCAGTCTCCGCTTATTCCACAGCTCCTGCTGTGAGTTACAAATATGAGCAACGGCACCGGTATCAAATACCCAGGAGTTACTACGAGTACTGGTAAGGTACACATCAATTACATGTATATCAAATATACCTTTGGTGTTGCCGGCCTTCTTATCCGCTAAGTATTTGGGGCAGTTCCGCTTCCAGTGACCCTTCCCCTTGCAATAAAAGCACTCAGTCTCAGGCTTGGGTCCATTCTTTGACTTCTTCTCGGTAACTGGCTTACCGAGCACGGCAACATCCTTGCCGTCTTTCTTGAAGTTCTTCTTGCCCTTGCCCTTCTTGAACTTAGTGGTCTTATTGACCATCAACACTTGATGTTCTTTCTTGATTTCAACCTCTGCTGACTTCAGCATTGAAAATACTTCAGGAATGGTCTTCACCATCCCCTGCATATTGTAGTTCATCACAAAGCTCTTGTAGCTTGGTGGGAGCGACTGAAGGATTCTGTCAATGACCGCCTCGTCAGGGAGGTTAATGTCCAGCTGGGTCAGGCGGTTGTGCAACCTAGACATTTTGAGTATGTGCTCACTGACAGAACTATTTTCCTCCATCTTAGTACTATAGAACTTGTCGGAGACTTCATATCTATCGACCCGGGCATGAGCTTGGAAAACTAGTTTCAGCTCCTCGAACATCTCATATGCTCCGTGTTGCTCAAAACGCTTTTGGAGCCCCGGTTCTAAGCTGTAAAGCATGCCGCACTGAATGAGGGAGTAATCATCAGTGCGAGACTGCCAAGCGTTCATAACGTCTTGGTTCTCTGGGACGGGAGTGTCACCTAGTGGTCCTTCTAGGACATATTGTTTCCTGGCAGCTATGAGGATGATCCTCAGGTTCCGGACCCAGTCCGTATAGTTGCTGCCATCATCTTTCAGCTTGGTTTTCTCTAGGAACGCGTTGAAGTTCATGTTGACATGAGCGTTGGCCATTTGATCTACAAGACATATTTGTAAAGGTTTTAGACTAAGTTCATGATAATTAAGTTCATCTAATCAAATTATTACAATGAACTCCCACTCAGATTAGACATCCCTCTAGTCATCTAAGTGTTACACGATCCGAGTCGACTAGGCCGTGTCCGATCATCACGTGAGACGGACTAGTCATCGTCGGTGAACATCTCCATGTTGATCGTATCTTCCATACGACTCGTGTTCGACCTTTCAGTCTCTGTGTTCCGAGGCCATGTCTGTACATGCTAGGCTCGTCAAGTTAACCCTAAGTGTTTTGCATGTGTAAAACTGTCTTACACCCGTTGTATGTGAACGTAAGGATCTATCACACCCGATCATCACGTGGTGCTTCGAAACGACGAACTTTAGCAACGGTGCACAGTTAGGGGAGAACACTTCTTGAAATTGTTGTAAGGGATCATCTTATTTACTACCGTTGTTCTAAGTAAACAAGATGCATAAACATAATAAACATCACATGCAATTATATAGTAGTGACATGATATGGCCAATATCATATAGCTCCTTTGATCTCCACCTTCGGGGCTCCATGATCATCTTTGTCACCGGCATGACACCATGATCTCCATCATCATGATCTCCATCATCGTGTCTTCATGAAGTTGTCACGCCAACGACTACTTCTACTTCTATGGCTAACGCATTTAGCAATAAAGTAAAGTAATTTACATGGCGTTCTTCAATGACACGCAGGTCATACAAAAAATAAAGACAACTCCTATGGATCCTGCCGGTTGTCATACTCATCGACATGCAAGTCGTGATTCCTATTACAAGAACATGATCTCATACATCACAATATATCATTCATCACTCATCACAACTTTTGTCCATATCACATCACATGACAATTGCTGCAAAAACAAGTTAGACGTCCTCTAATTGTTGTTGCATCTTTTACGTGGCTGCAATTGGGTTCTAGCAAGAACGTTTTCTTACCTACGAATAACCACAACGTGATTTTGTCAACTTCTATTTACCCTTCATAAGGACCCTTCTCATCGAATCCGCTCCAACTAAAGTGGGAGAGACAGACACCCGCCAGCCACCTTATGCAACTAGTGCATGTCTGTCGGTGGAACCGGTCTCACGTAAGCGTACGTGTAAGGTTGGTCTGGGCCGCTTCATCCCACAATACCGCTGAGGCAAGAAAAGACTAGTAGTGGCAAGCAAGTTGACAAGATCTACGCCCACAACAAAATTGTGTTCTACTCGTGCAATAGAGAACTACGCATAGACCTAGCTCATGATGCCACTGTTGGGGAACGTTGCAGAAAATTAAAAAATTTCCTACGGTTTCACCAAGATCCATCTATGAGTTCATCTAAGCAACGAGTCAAGGGAGTGAGATTGCATCTACATACCACTTGTAGATCGCGTGCGGAAGCGTTCAAGGGAAGGGTGATGATGGAGTCGTACTCGCCGTGATTCAGATCACCGATGACCAAGTGCCGAACGGACAGCACCTCCGCGTTCAACACACGCACGGGACGGGAGACGTCTCCTCCTTCTTGATCCAGCAAGGGGGAAGGAGAGGTTGATGATGATCCAGCAGCACGATGGCGTGGTGGTGGATGCAGCAGAACTCCGGCACGGCTTCGCCAAGCTGCTGCGGGAGGAGGACGAGGTGTAGCAGGGGGAGGGAGGCGCCAATGCACAGGGTGCGGCTGCCCTCCCCCTGCCCTCCTTTATATAGGCCCCCAGGGGGGGGCACCAGCCCTGGGAGATCCAATCTCCCAAGGGGGGCGGCGGCCAGGGGGGTGGAGTGCCCCCCAAGGCAAGTGGGGCGCCCCCCCACCCTAGGGTTTCAACCCTAGGCGCAGGGGGTGGGCCAAAGGGGGCGCACCAGCCCACTATGGGCTGGTTCCCCTCCCCACTTCAGCCCTTGGGGCCCTCCGGGATGGGTGGCCCACCCGGTGGACCCCCGGGACCCTTCCGTTGGTCCCGGTACAATACCAGGTGACCCTGAAACTTTCCCGATGGCCGAAACAACACTTCCTATATATAATTCTTTACCTCCGGACCATTCCGGAACTCCTCGTGACGTCCGGGATCTCATCCGGGACTCCGAACAACATTCAGTATGCTGCATACTCATATTCATACAACCCTAGCGTCACCGAACCTTAAGTGTGTAGACCCTACGGGTTCGGGAGACACGTAGACATGACCGAGACGGCTCTCGGGCAAAAACCAACAGCGGGATCTGGATACCCATGTTGGCTCCCACATGCTCCTCGATGATCTCATCGGATGAACCACGATGTCGAGGATTCGAACAACCCCGTATACAATTCCCTTTGTCAGACGGTACGTTACTTGCCCGAGACTCGATCGTCGGTATCCCAATACCTCGTTCAGTCTCGTTACCGGCAAGTCACTTTACTCGTACCGTAATGCATGATCCCGTGACCAAACACTTGGTCACTTTGAGCTCATTATGATGATGCATTACCGAGTGGGCCCAGAGATACCTCTCCGTCATATGGAGTGACAAATCCCAGTCTCGATCCGTGTCAACCCAACAGACACTTTCGGAGATACCTGTAGTGCACCTTTATAGTCACCCAGTTACGTTGTGACGTTTGATACACCCAAAGCACTCCTACGGTATCCGGGAGTTACACGATCTCATGGTCTAAGGAAAAGATACTTGACATTGGAAAAGCTCTAGCAAAACGAACTACACGATCTTGTGCTATGCTTAGGATTGGGTCTTGTCCATCACATCATTCTCCTAATGATGTGATCCCGTTATCAACGACATCCAATGTCCATAGCCAGGAAACCATGACTATCTGTTGATCAACGAGCTAGTCAACTAGAGGCTTACTAGGGACATATTATGGTCTATGTATTCACACGTGTATTACGATTTCCGGATAATACAATTATAGCATGAATAAAGACAATTATCATGAACAAGGAAATATAATAATAATCCTTTTATTATTGCCTCTAGGGCATATTTCCAACACAGTTATGTTGTGACCTCTGATAGGACACAAGGTGTTCCTCCGGTATTCGGGAGTTGCATAATCTCGTAGTCTGACGAACGTGTATAAGTCATGAAGAAAGCAGTAGCAATGAAACTGAAACGATCATAAGCTAACGGATGGATCTTGTCCATCACATCATTCTCCTAATGATGTGATCCCGTTTATCAAATGACAACACATGTCTATGGTCAGGAAGCATATCCATCTTTGATTAACGAGCTAGTCAAGTAGAGGCATACTAGGGACACTCTGTTTTGTCTATGTATTCACACATGTACTAAGTTTCCGGTTAATACAATTCTAGCATGAATAATAAACATTTATCATGATATAAGGAAATAAAAATAAACTTATTATTGCCTCTAGGGCATATTTCCTTCAGTCTCCCACTTGCACTAGAGTCAATAATCTAGTTCACATCGCCATGTGATTTAACACCAATAGTTCACATCTGTATGTGATTAACACCCATAGTTCACATCGCCATGTGACCAACACCCAAAGGGTTTGCTAGAATCAATAATCTAGTTCACATCGCTATGTGATTAACACCCAAAGAGTACTAAGGTGTGATCATGTTTTGCTCGTGAGAGAAGTTTAGTCAACGGGTCTGTCACATTCAGAGTCATATGTATTTTGCAAATATTCTTTGTCTATAATGCTCTGCATGGAGCTACTTGAGCTAATTGCTCCCACTTTCAATATGTATTCAGATTGAGACTTAGAGTCATCTAGATCGGTGTAAACGCTTGCATCGATGTAACTCTTTACGACGAACTCTATCACCTCCATAACTGAGAAATATTTCCTTAGTCCTCACTAAGGATAATTTTGACCGCTGTCCAGTGATATACTCTTAGATCACTATTGTACCCCCTTGCCAAATCATGGCAAGGTGCACAATAGGTCTGGTACACAGCACAACATACTTTATAGAACCTATGACTGTGGCATAGGGAATGACTTTCATTCTCTTTCTATATTCTGCCATGGTTGGGCTTTGAGTCTTACTCAACTTTATACCTTGTAATACACGCAAGAACTTCTTCTTTGACTGATCCATTTTGAACTCTTTCAAAAAACTTGTCAAGGTATGTATTCATTGAAAAATCTTATAAAGCATCTTGATCTATCTCTATAAATTTTGAGGCCCAATATATAAGCAACTTCACCGAGGTCTTTCTTTGAAAAACTCCTTTCAAACTCCCTTCTATGCTTTCCAGAAAATTCTACATCATTTCCGATCAACAATATGTCATTCACATATACTTATCAGAAAGGCTGCAGTGCTCCTACTCACTTTCTTGTAAATACAGGCTTCACCGCAAGTCTGTATAAAACTATATGCTTTGATCAACTCATCAAAGCGTACATTCCAACTCCGAGATGCTTGCACCATTCTATAGATGGATCACTGGAGCTTGCACACCTTGTTAGTACCTTTAGAATTGACAAAACCTTCTAGTTGCATCATATACAACTCTTCTTTAAGAAATATCCATTTAAGGAATGCAGTTTTGACATCGATTTGCCAGATTTCATAAAATATGGCAACTACTAACATGATTCAGACGGATTTAAGCATCACTACAATTGAGAAAATCTCATTATAGTCAACACCTTGAACTTGTTGAAAACCTTTTTGCGACAAGTCAAGCTTTGTAGATAGTAACACTACTATCAGTGTCCGTCTTCCTCTTGAAGATCCATTTATTTAATATGGCTTGCCTATCATCGGGCAAGTCCACCAAAGTCCACACTTTGTTCTCATACATGGATCCCATCTCAGATTTCATGGCCTCTGCTACCTCTTGAGCACTGCGTTGGTTTTCCCTTGAAGAGGAAAGGGTGATGCAGCAAAGTAGTGTAAGTATTTCCCTTAGTTTTTGAGAACCAAGGTATCAATCCAGTAGGAAGCTCCACGCAAGTCCCTCGTACCTACACAAACAAACAAGAACCTCGCAACCAATGCGATAAAGGGGTTGTCAATCCCTTCATGGCCACTTGCGAAAGTGAGATCTGATAGAGATAATAAGATAAGATAAATATTTTTGGTATTTTTATGATATAGATTGGAAAGTAAAGATTGCAAAATAAAGTAGATCGGAAACTTATATGATAGAAAATAGACCCGGGGGCCATAGGTTTCACTAGTGGCTTCTCTCAAGATAGCATAAGTATTACGGTGGGGGAACAAATTAATGTCGAGCAATTGATAGAAAAGTGCATAGTTATGAGAATATCTAGGCATGATCATGTATATAGGCATCACGTCCGCGACAAGTAGATTGAAATGATTCTGCATCTACTACTATTATTCCACACATCGACCGCTATCCAGCATGCATCTAGAGTATTAAGTTCATAAGAACAAAGTAACACATTAGGCAAGATGACATGATGTAGAGGGATAAACTCAAGCAATATGATATAAACCCCATCTTTTTATCCTCGATGGCAACAATACAATATGTGCCTTACTGTCCCTGCTGTCATTGGGAAAGGACACCACAAGATTGAACCCAAAGCTAAGCACTTCTCCCATTGCAAGAAATATCAATCTAGTAGGCCAAACCAAACTGATAATTTGAAGAGACTTGCAAAGATAACCAATCATACATAAAAGAATTCAGAGGAGATTCAAATATTTCTCATAGATAAACTTGATCATAAACCCACAATTCATCAGATCTCGACAAACACACCGCAAAAAAGAGTTACATCGAATAGATCTCCAAGAAGATCGAGGAGAACTTGGTATTGAGATTCAGAGAGAGAGAAGAAGCCATCTACCTAATAACTATGGACCCAAAGGTCAGTGGTAAACTACTCACAACTCATCAGAGAGGCTATGGTGTTGATGTAGAAGCCCTCCGTGATCGATTCCCCCTCCGGTGGAGCGCCGGAAAAGGCCCCAAGATGGGATCTCACGGGTACAGAAGGTTGCGGCGGTGGAAATAGGGTTTCGTGGTGCTCCTCGATGTTTTCAGGGTATGCAAGTATATATAGGCGAAGGAGGTCGGTCAGGGGAGCCACGAGGGGCCCACGAGGATGGGGGGCGTGCCCTCCTGCCTCGTGGCCACCTCGGTTGCTTCTTGACGTCCACTACAAGTCTCCTGGATTGCGTTTGTTCCAAAAAGATCGCTCCCGAAGGTTTCATTCCGCTTGGACTCCGTTTGATATTCCTTTTCTTCGAAACATTAAAATAGGCAAAAACAGCAATTTGGGTTGGGCCTCCGGTTAGTAGGTTAGTTCCAAAAATGATATAAAAGTGTATAGTAAAGCCCATAAAGATCCAAAACGGGTAATATAATAGCATGGAACAATAAAAAAATTATAGATACGTTGGAGACGTATCAAGCATCCCCAAGCTTAATTCATGCTCATCCTCGAGTAGGTAAATAATAAAAACAAAATTTTTGATGTGGAATGCTACCTAGGATATTTCTAAGTGTAATTTTATTTATTGTGGCATGAATGTTCAGATCCAAATGATTCAAGATAAAAGTTCATATTGACATAAGAGTAATAGTACTTCAAGCATACTAACTAAGCAATCATGTCTTCTCAAAATAACATGGCTAAAGAAAGCTTATCCCTACAAAATCATATAGTTAGGCTATGTTTCATTTTTGTCACACAAAACACTCCCATCATGCACAACCTTGGTTTCAGCCAAGCAATTGGTTCATACTTTTTAACGTGCTTCATATTTTTTAACTCTCACGCAATATATGAGCGCAAGCCATGGATATAGCACTATGGGTGGAATAGAATATGATGATGGAGGTTGTGTGGAGAAGACAAAAAAGGAGAAAGTCTCACATTGACGAGGCTAATCAACGGGCTATGGAGATGCCCATCAATTGATGTCAACATGAGGAGTAGGGATTGCCATGCAACTGATGCACTAGAGCTATAAATGTATGAAAGCTCAACAAAAGAAACTAAGTGGGTGTGCATCCAACTTGCTTGCTCACGAAGACCTAGGGAATTTTGAGGAATCCCATCGTTGGAGTATACAAGCCAAGTTCTATAATGAAAAATTCCAACTTAGTATATGAAAGTGACAACATAAGAGACTCTCTATCTTGAAGATTGTCGGTGTCAAAACCGGCGGATCTCGGGTAGGGGGTCCCGAACTGTGCGTCTAGGCGGATGGTAACAGGAGACAAGGGACACGATGTTTTACCCAGGTTCGGGCCATCTTGATGGAGGTAAAACCCTACGTCCTGCTTGATTAATATTGATGATATGGGTAGTACAAGAGTAGATCTACCACGAGATCAAGGAGGCTAAACCCTAAAGCTAGCCTATGGTATGATTGTTGTAATGTATGTTGTGTCCTACGGACTAAAGCCCTCCGGTTTATATAGACACCGGAGGAGGTTAGGGTTATACAGAGTCGGTTACAATAGTAGGAAATCTACATATCCGTATTGCCAAGCTTGCCTTCCACGCCAAGGAAAGTCCCATCCGGACACGGGACGGAGTCTTCAATCTTGTATCTTCGTAGTCTTGGAGTCCGGCGGACGATGATAGTCCGGCTGTCCGGACACCCCCTAGTCCAGGACTCCCTCAGTAGCCCCTGAACCAGGCTTCAATGACGATAAGTCCGGCGCGCATAATGTTCGGCATTGCAAGGCGGGTTCCTCCCTTGAATAATCCAGAGAAGATCATGAACACCAGGATAGTGTCCGGCTCTGCAAAATAAATTCCACATTCCACCGTAGAGAGAATAAAATGTACACAAGTCCAATCTACTGACGTATTATGCGGCATGACATCACACCGCTACCAGGATTTTACTTGAATCATTTTTTATTATACCACCTCAGCACGTTTAGCGAAGCGGTTTCCTTGGCACGTCTTGTCGAAGCAGAGATCGTGTTCCTCTTATTCCGGGATTCTCATCAATACGGACGTGGGTAACCCAACCACGCCATTGATGGTGGCGCTTGGGAGATAAGCGAGTTTTACCAGGCCGGTGGGGGACGCATAGTCTTCGTCCGCCTATATATAAGGGATAAGGATTTACCTTCTCACCTACGCCTTCTTCCTCCTTTGCTTATCCATCTCCGCGCACTCAAGCTCCAACGCCCAAGCTCGCGCATCTCGCCTCGACCTTCTCCGATTATGTCCGGAGCGGGAGGCAAATGGTTGGCCTCCACCGTTAAGGAGGAGCACATCACCAAGCTGCACAGTGCCGGATACCTTTCTGGCGATACCGCGCATCGGCTGCCCGACGAGGGGCAGCTCATCCCTACCCCTGGGCCCCATGAGAGGGTCGTCTTCCTTCCCCACTTCCTCTGCGGACTGGGCTTTCCACTGCACCCTTTCGTCCGGGGGCTCATGTTCTATTATGGCCTAAATTTCCATGATCTGGCGCCGAACTTCATCCTCAACATCTCGGCGTTTATCGTCGTGTGCGAAGCCTTCCTCTGCATCCGGCCCCACTTCGGCCTGTGGCTCAAGACCTTCAACGTCAAGCCGAAGGTTGTGAAGGGCACGCAAGCGGAATGCGGAGGCATCATGTTGGGCAAGTTGCCCAACGTCCTTTGGCTCGAAGGGGCCTTCGTGGACTCCGTTAAGGGGTGGCAATCGGGGTGGTTCTACATCACCGAGCCGCGTGAACCCACGTGGGCGGCGGCCCCCGAGTTCAGATCTGGCATCCCCACGCAGCTCACCTCCTGGAAAGAGAAGGGCTTGTTGTGGGGCAATCCGAAGGAGCTGACGGGACTCCGAGCCTGTATCCAGAAGCTGGTGAGCAATAAGCTCAGGCTCGTCGACGTGATCCAAGTCATGCTCATCCGCCGGATTCTCCCATGCCAAGAACGGGCATTCAATCGGTGGGAGTTTAATCTGGAACAGCACTAGGCGCTAAGCGGGCTCTTTGACACAACGTATGAAGGCGCCTGGAGGGTGCTGTTTAAGGGAGCCAAAGCCCCCGCATCCGTGACGGAAGATCGCGGATTTCGCTCGCAGCATCCAACTGACGAGGTAAGTGATTCGACCCCTTTACGGGACACTTGTGGTAAACAGATTGATTCTAAGATGGTTTCAATCTCTCTTTTCCTTTGACAGGAATGGATGGAGAAGGCCGAGCAGCTCATCTGTCCGGCTCCCATGCCAGAAGACCCAGTGAACGCCCATCTAGCAGGGCTGCTGGTTCCGGCACTGCACGTGGTACCGGAGAAGAAGGCCAAGAAGGTGGCCACGGGTACTCGAAAGAGTTCCCGCAATCAAGCGTCCAACGACGAGGCGGACTCCTCCCCCGAAGACGAGGAGGAGGAAGAATACTCTCTCCCGGAGGAGGGAGAGAGGAAGAGGAAGGCTTCCCCAATAGGAGAGGCCGAAGGGTCCAAGAGGGGGAGAACTATCCCCCTGGATAGCTCCGCCAACACCAACGTTGGCGAGGAGGAGTGGCCTTCAAGGGCCAGGCCTCCAGCGAGATCGTAAGTATCCGGATCCCTGATATGCAATTTCTTTCGTGTCACGTAGCATCCTACTAATGCCGCATACTGTCCGCAGTCCGGCCGATGATGATCTCCCCGCTTCATCGAGCGGGTCGTTGGCCCCGTCGGATGTGGATTCACTTCCGACTGCCTCTACCCCCCGCGCCGATGAGGACGCCGAGGTGGGATCCCAGAGAGGGACCCATCAGGAGGAGGTTCTGGAGGTGCCGCCAGGCAGCCTCCCGGACTTTGCGCCGGACTCTACATCGGAACCTGCAGTGGTTCCAGAGTCCGGCAGGCGGCCCCTTTGAAAGAAGGGCAAGACCGTGACACCGGCGGCCTCCGTCCAACCGGAGGCGCCGGACAACTTGTTGGAGGCGCTTAAAGGCACTTCCATCGAGGAAGAACACCGCACCATCATGAGTGCGGTGATTCAGAAGGTTCAGCTCGCCAAGAGCGGGCTGACCGAAGCCTGCAGCAGCCTTCTAACAGGCTTTGAGGTAAGAAGTTATAATTATGTAATGTAATACCGCATAGACAGTAGCCCCTGATGCTCAGTTCGGTGTTCGGAAAGAAAAGCCAGACTGAGGATCTAATAAGATATACGCATGGTTGCTTAAAATATGTCAATATGGGTTTGCAGGCTGCGCTGCTGACCTCTGCCGCACTGACTGCGGAGGTCGGTGCGTTGAAGCAGGATCTCGAGCGGTCCGAGCAAGAGCTCGGCCATGCCAAGAAGCAGCTCGAGGACAAAGAAGGTGAGTAACACCACTTTGAATAGTTACCTTAAGGAAAAGGATTTTGGTTGCAATAAAATTAACAAGGATAATATGGGTATTGCAGGGGCCACGAACGAGGTGGCAGCCCTGAAGGAGGCTGTGTCCGCGGCCGAACACAGTGCAGCCGCGGAACGGGCAGAGCGAGAAAAGCAGGAGGCACAGGTGGCGGAAGTACGGCAAGAGCTCCAGGCTCTCATGGAGAAGCATGAGAGCTTGGAGCATGACTCCAAGACTCGAGAGTCCGAGCTTGCCTCGGCTCTCGAAAGTGCCAAGTCCGCCAAGGCCGAGGCCCGTAAGGCCCTTCAGGAGGTTGAAGATGTAAAGAAGATAGCGGCGGGTAAGGCATTTTTAATGCAAAGCAAGCATGTTAATGTAAACTACCTGACACTTACCCGCGTTCGGAGCTCTCCAGGGGCGTTTGCAGATCTGCCGTGTAGTGTGTCCGATGCCGCCGCATTCTATCGTGGCGAGGAGGGGAGCTCGACGGAGAAGGTCTTCTAGTCTCAGTACGCTGAGGCCGGCCATCCGGTGCCCCCAAGCGACCAGCTGAAGCAGCTGGTCGAACTCCACAAGGTAGCTGAGGAGGCCATGAAGGGCCTTATAGTCCGGCTGTGGCCTGGACAGGCCATGCCTGGGAGCTACTTCGGCCTCGTGCGGCGGCTGGTGGATGCATGCCCCTGGGTGGAGGTCATCAAGCGCTCCGCCTGTATAGAAGGTGCTCGTCGGGCCCTTGCCCGCACAAAGCTGCACTGGGGCAGGCTGGATGCGGAGAAGCTTCTCACGGACCCGCCGCCACCGGGCAAGGAGTATCGTATGCCCGAAATATATTATAAAACTGTCCTAAAGGGAGCCCGCGATATTGCGGATGAATGCCCCAGAGATGTAATTTTTGAGTAAACTCGCTATGTATTATCCTATGAGCTGAAA
Source organism: Triticum timopheevii (assembly GCA_963921465.1). NCBI lineage: Eukaryota > Viridiplantae > Streptophyta > Magnoliopsida > Poales > Poaceae > Triticum > Triticum timopheevii. The sequence goes on along the minus strand of OY997271.1, from coordinate 129,137,390 downwards.
ACTTTGTTCATATGCGCATTAAGCAACGCTCGTTTAATTTAAAATATTACCTTCTGTGTGGCTGTTTATAAAATCTGAGAGATGGCAAGTCATTGGCTTCAGCCCCCGAGCCGCGAGTGCTAGGGTGTTCGGGATAAACTTGAGCACTCTTGTTCCCATTTTTGGGTCCATCTAGGGAGGCGCTCAACACAACGAACAAGGCAACCGGACTTATAATGCTTGAACACTCTCACTTAGCCATAGAATTCTATAATTTTAAATTTCGGCGAAGCCCCTGGTATTCGGAAGACCGAATCCGGGGCGCTATCCACGCCTTCGTCGGATATTTATCCGGAACTTCGCTCGAAGCGGCGTGAGTCTTTAAGGACTCGAAAAGACCTCTCGAACAGCGACCAGTCTCTCGCCTTATCATGCCGTTCAGTTTTAGCTTTCTCCACTGAGGCGCTCGCCCGGCTCAACCGGGGCGCAATCGCAGTGGTTCTCCCAGTGCCACCTTAGCCGACAGAACGGAACGTAAGGCACCAAAACATGGGAGCCGGGCAAACCCAACTATTGATCCAAGACATGATTCGGAGCCGATTCATATAATGCTATAAGTTCGGGGTGCCGCACTTGTGAAAGTGTTCGGACTTATCACACCATAATGCGGGGAACATAAGCCCCTGGTGTATTCGGCCGTACCAAAATATACGGGTGCACGATGTCATTAATGAACATATATGTAAAGTAATGCAATAATAGGCAAAAAGTGCTGCATTATTTATTTAAGGGATCCTGCTATGAGTGCGGAATGATACAAATAGTGCGGTAAGCAAGGGATTTGGACTAATTAAACATGTCCCCCTCCAGGATGAGCTGCGGACTTGGTGTATATAATCGAATTTAATGCTCGTAATTGAGACGACATGAGTGTTCGTCGCAGCCTTCTTTCTTCCCTGGCTGTTGCATCGTGAGGTCGGCAAGTTCACCGCCGGACAGGGCCTTTGGTTAACGGAGTCCTGTGTATACAAAGAAGGGAAATAATAATAATAAAAAAGGGGGGCACACTTGCGAGCCCCTGGTGTGGTCGAGCCGCACTCTGGGTCCATTGTGATCGTGCCCCTTCCCCTAAGCCCATGGTATCTCCAAAGCGTAATGATGTACGCGGAGAGTTGTTCTTGCAATCATGCGAGGGCGGGGGTTAGGGCCGCATTGCTACGCGTGCTCTGATCGTGCCAGGTTGTCTTGGTTGGTATTGCTTCGGGCGCGTTTTGCTGTATCCGGCCGTTTAACGGCCGGACTCGAAAATTGCCTTAAAAGGCTGCTCTGTACTTCTGCCGCGAGAGCCGCTGTATGTTCCTCCGTTCGGAGGGAGCGTTCCGTATTTCCGTTGACCGTGATGACTCCACGAGGGCCTGGCATCTTGAGCTTGAGGTATGCATAATGCGGCACCGCGTTGAACTTTGCAAACGCGGTTCGTCCAAGCAGAGCGTGATAGCCGCTGCGGAATGGGACTATGTCGAAGATTAACTCTTCGCTCCGGAAATTATCCAGGGATCCGAAGACCACTTCCAGTGTGACTGAGCCCGTACAATTGGCTTCCACACCTGGTATGACACCTTTAAAGGTTGTCTTTGTAGGTTTAATCCTTGAGGGGTCTATGCCCATCTTGCGCATTGTATCCAGATAAAGCAGGTTCAGGCTACTACCGGCGTCCATCAGGACTCTCGTGAGGTGAAATCCATCGATGATTGGGTCTAAAACCAATGCGGCGAATCCGCCATGGCGTAGGCTGGTCGGATGGTCTCTTCGATCGAAAGTGATCGGACAAGAGGACCATGGATTGAACTTAGGGGCGACTGGCTCCATCGCATAGACGTCCCTTAGTGCGCTCTTCCTCTCCCTATTGGGTATATGGGTTGCGTAAATCATGTTCACCGTCCGCACTTGTGGGGGGAAACCCTTCTGTCCTCTATTGTTCGGCGGTCGGGTCTCCTCCTCATCGTCGCTGTTTAGCCCCTTGTCATTGTTTTCGGCAATTAACTTGCCTGCCTGCTTGAACACCCAGCAATCTCTGTTGGTGTGATTGGCTGGCTTTTCGGGGGTGCCATGTATCTGGCATAAGCGGTCAAGTATTTGGTCCAAGTTGGACGGACCCGGAGTGGTTCTTTTGAATGGCTTCTTCCGCTGACCGGGTTTAGAGCCTCGGAATCCGGCGTTGACTGCCGTATCCTCCTTCTCGTCACCGTTAATGCGGCGTTTGTTTTTGTTTCAACGTGACCTGCCGTCGTGGTCCTTAGTATCCGGACTGCCAGAATTTTTATTGAGGTTGTTGCTGCGAGCTAGCCAGCTATCCTCTCCCGCGCAAAAGCGGGTCATTAATGATGTGAGTGCTGCCATGGATTTCGGCTTTTCCTGTCCCAGGTGCCGGGCTAGCCACTCGTCGCGGATGTTATGTTTGAAGGCTGCGAGAGCCTCTGCATCCGGACAGTCGACGATTTGGTTTTTCTTTGTCAAGAACCGTGTCCAGAATTGTCTGGCCGATTCCTCTGACTGCTGAATTATGTGGCTTAGGTCATCGGCGTCTGGTGGCCACACATACGTGCCCTGGAAATTGTCAAGGAATGCGGCTTCCAGGTCTTCCCAACACCCAATTGACTTTGCGGGCAAGCTGTTAAGCCAATGCCGAGCTGGTCCTTTAAGCTTGAGTGGGAGGTACTTGATGGCATCGAGATCGTCGCCGCGGGCCATATGGATGTGAAGGAGATAATCTTCAATCCAAACCGCGGGGTCTGTTGTGCCGTCGTAGGATTCGATGTTTACGGGTTTAAACCCTTCAGGGATTTGGTGATCCATTACTTCGTCAGTGAAGCATAGCAGGTGTGCAGCGCCTCTATATTGAGCAATATCATGACGCAGCTCGAGAGAGCGTTGTCTGCTGTGTTCGGCCCGGCCGGGGTTATTGTATCCGGCGCGACGGTACTCATCGTGGGTCGTGGGGCGCCCTCGTGATCCGTAGATTGATCTGGATTGCCTTGCTTTGTCCTCCAATACGTCCCGCAAGTCCGGCGCATTCCCTCTTGGCTTCGTACTTTTGGAGCGATGCCGGGGTACGGTCTTTGTGGAGGGTCTGGATGCCTCTCTGTCGCGACCACGGGGTAGTCGGTCGGCCGTATCGTGCGCTGGTGATGAAGGTATGATGCTTCCTCCTCTAATCGGGGGAGCAACTTGCGTCTGGGGTAGCTTTTGGAGGGGCGTTCGAGTTTAAACTCTTCGGCCGCGAGGACCTCGGTCCATCGATCGGCCAGCAGGTCCTGATCAGCTTGAAGCTGCTGCTGCTTTTTCTTTAGGCTGTTTGCCATGGCGATGAGCCTGCGTTTAAAACGCTCTTGTTCGACGGGATCCTCGGGCACGACGAATTCGTCGTCGTTGAGGCTTGCCTCGTCTTCGGAGGGGGGTATATAGTTATAATCCTCGACCTCTTCGTCTGCCGCCCTCTCATGGGGGCTTGCTTCTGCGTCCTCCTACGCTGAGTCTTGCTGGAGGGGATTATCTTCGGCACTCTCTGGGGTATTATTATCTCCCGTGCCGGAATCTCCATTCTTGCTATGGCGGGATTTAGAGCGGCGCCGCTGACGCCGGCGCTTGGGCTGTTTCTTTAAGGAATCTGCCTCCGCTGCTTCTTCGCCGTCCCCGTCCTTTGGGGTGTCCACCATGTATATGTCGTATGACGAGGTGGTCTTCCAGTGCCCTGTAGGCGCTGGTTCCTGTTCGTCTCCGGCATCGTCGTCCATAGCGTCGATGTCTTCGGAGTCGTAGTCTAGCATGTCGGTAAGATCGTCGACAGTGGCTACAAAGTGGGTGGTGGGTGGGCTCTGAATTTCTTCGTCGTCCGCATCCCAACCATCCTGGCCATAGTCCGGCCAGGACTCTCCCGATAGTGAGAGATGCTTTAGCGAATTTAGGATGTCGCCAAAGGGTGAGTATTGAAAGATGTCCGCGGTGGTGAATTCCATAACCGGCGCCCAATCCGATTCGATTGGCAGGGGCGCGGGAGGTCCGGAGTCCGGCAAGGAGTCCGGCACCTCGGAATCACGAATTTCGCAAGGGACAAGGTTAGTGTTCGGCTCCATCACCGTGGAAGTTGAAGCCCCCGAGGTGGTGTCCATCCACCGGTCCTCGACCTGGGCGATCGGCTCCGGACTAAGGGCCGAAGCGGATTCGTGTGCGGCCACCAGGGCACTGTTCGGCGGCTGAGCTAGATCATGCCCATCGCAACAGTGCGGCGCGCTTGGCTTTGGCTCGAGCCCGTCGAAGATCAAGTCCCCGCGGATGTCGGCTGTGAAGTTTAGGCTTCCAAATCTGACCTGATGGCCAGGGGCGTAGCTTTCGATCTGCTCCAGATGGCCAAGTGAATTAGCCCGTAGTGCGAAGCCGCCGAATACGAAGATCTGTCCGGGGAGAAAAGTCTCACCCTGGACAGCGTTGTTGATTGAAGATGCCATCGAGCCTATCGGTGACGACACAGAGGAACTCTCAATGAAAGCACCAATGTCGGTGTCAAAACCGGTGGATCTCGGGTAGGGGGTCCCGAACTGTGCGTCTAGGCGGATGGTAACAGGAGACGAGGGACACGATGTTTTACCCAGGTTCGGGCCCTCTTGATGGAGGTAAAATCCTACGTCCTGCTTGATTAATATTGATGATATGGGTAGTACAAGAGTAGATCTACCACGAGATCAAGGAGGCTAAACCCTAAAGCTAGCCTATGGTATGATTGTTGTAATGTATGTTGTGTCCTACGGACTAAAGCCCTCCGGTTTATATAGACACCGGAGGAGGCTAGGGTTACACAGAGTCGGTTACAATAGTAGGAAATCTACATATCCGTATTGCCAAGCTTGCCTTCCACGCCAAGGAAAGTCCCATCCAGACACGGGACGGAGTCTTCAATCTTGTATCTTCGTAGTCTTGGAGTCCGGTGGACTGATAGTCCGGCTGTCCGGACACCCCCTAGTCCAGGACTCCCTCAAAGATCATGGTGCTACTTTGAAGCACAAGTGTGGAAAAGGATAGTAACATTGTCCTCCTTTCTTATTTCCCTTTTTTTGGGCCTTCCTTTTTTTATTTGGCCTTTCTCTTTTTTTGGCCTTTCTCTTCTTTTTTGGCCTTTCTTTTCAAGGGACAATGCTCTAATAATGATGAGCATCACACTTCTATTTACTTACAACTCAAGATTACAACTCAATACTAGAACAACATATGACTCTATATGAATGCCTCCGGCGGTGTACCGGGATGGGCAATGAATCAAGAGTGACATGTATAAAAAATTATGCATGGTGGCTTTGCCACAAATACGATGTCAACTACATGATCATGCAAGGCAATATGACAATGATGAAACGTGTCATGATAAACGGAACAGTGGAAAGTTGCATGGTAATATATCTCGGAATGGCTATGGAAATGCCATAATAGGTAGGTATGGTGGCTATTTTGAGGAAGATATAAGGAGGTTTATGTGTGATAGAGCGTATCGTATCACGGGGTTTGGATGCACCAGCGAAGTTTGCACCAACTCTCAAGGTGAGAAAGGGCAGTGCACGGCACCGTAGAGGCTAGCAATAATGGAAGGGTAAGAGTGCGTATAATCCATGGACTCACATTAGTCATAAAGAACTCATATACTTATTGCAAAAGTTTATTACCCCTCGAAGCAAAGTACTACTACGCATGCTCCTAGGGGAAGGTTTGGTAGGAGTTAACCATCGCGCAATCCCGACCTCCACTCACAAGGAAGGCAATCAAAAGAGCACCCCATGCTACAAATTTGTTACACAACTTTTGCCATACGTGCATGCTACAGGACTTGCCAACTTCAATACAAGTATTTCTCAATTTCATAATTACCCAACTAGCACGACTCTAACATTATCACCTCTATATCTCAAAACAATTATCAAGCATCAAATTGATCATAGCATCCAATTCACTTTCTATGATAGTTTTTATTATACCCAACTTGGATGCCCACCATTCTAGGACCAATTTTATAACCATAGCAAATACCATGATGTTCTAAAAGACTCAAAATAATATAAGTGAAGCATGAGAGATCAATAATTTCTACAAAATAAAACCACCGCCATGCTATAAAAAGATATAAGTGAAGCACTAGAGAAAAATTATCTAGCTCAAAAGATATAAGTGATGCACATAGAGTATTCTAATAAATTCTGAATCATGTGTGTCTCTCCCTAAAGGTGTGTACATCAAGGATAATTATGGTAACTAAAAATCAAAGACTCATATCATACAAGACGCTCCAAGCAAAACACATATCATGTGCCAATATAAAAATATAGCTCCAAGTAAAGTTACCGATTGACGAAGACGAAAGAGGGGATGCCTTCTGGGCATCCCCAAGCTTAGGCTTTTGGTTGTCCTTGAATTATCTTGGGGTGCCATGGACATCCCCAATCTTAGGCTCTTGCCACTCCTTATTCCATAGTCCATCAAATCCTTACCCAAAACTTGAAAACCTCACAACACAAAACTAAACAGGAAATCTCATGAGCTCCGTTAGTGCAAGAAAGAAAAAACCACCACTTAAGGTACTGTAATGAACTCATTCTTTGTTTATATTGGTGTTAAACCTACTGTATTCCAACTTCTCTATCGTTCATACCCCCTGATACTAGCCATAGATTCATCAAAATAAGCAAACAACACACGAAAAACAGAATCTGTCAAAAACAGAACAGTCTGTAGAAATATGTAACTTTAGAATACTTATGGAACTCTAAAAATCCTACCAAAATAGGAAGTCCTAGGCAATTTGTCTATTGATCTACTTCAAAAAGAATCAACTAAAAATCACGTTTCTGTGATTTATTAAAATTATTCTCGTGCGTGCAAAAGTTTCTGTTTTTCAGCAAGATCAAATAAACTATCACCCAAGATGATCCTATAGGTTCTACTTGGAACAAACACTAATTAAAACATAAAACCACATCTAAACAGACGCTAGATGATTTATTTATTACTAAACAGGAACAAAAAGCAAGGGACAAAAATAAAATTGGGTTGCCTCCCAACAAGCGCTATCGTTTAACGCCCCTAGCTAGGCATAAAAGCGAGAATAGATCTAAGTATCACCGTCTTTGGGTTTTAATTTTTTAGCGGAGTCATGCTCGAATCCGGGGTGTTCTTTACGTTTCCCTTCATACTCGGAAATTTTTATATCTAAAGAATCCAACTGCTTATTACAAAGAATAATCAACATATTCATGCGGTGAAGGTTTCCGCTAATACTCTTAAGAGGTTCAAGAGACTTTTGTAAAAAATTTGTTACTTTGCAAAACTTTTCAAAAACTTGTGTCTCTTCCTGGATATGATGTGGCCCCCCTTTTTGAGATAGTGTTCCCACTATTCCCTCTATGATTTCATGCGCAATACTGGGATCAATTTTGATAAAATTTCCTTTGGCAAAGCAATCCAAGAGTTGTCTATGGGACATATTTAGTCCAACGTAAAAATTGCAAAGAACAATTCTAAAATTCACCTCTAAGATGCAGTTACGATAAGATTCCATCATCCTATACCAAGCATCTTTTAAGTTTTCTCCTTGCCTTTGCTTGAAGTGAAGAACTTCAAACTCGGGAGACAAAGGAGCATATAGAGGACTAACCATGATGACGGGATAAAGGATCTAACACACGAACACACAAAAAGGCAAGCGGAAAAGAGGCGAATGGAAAAGAGAGGACGAATAAAACGGCAAGGGTGAAGTGGGGGGGAGGGAAATGAGAGGCAAATGGCAAATAATGTAATGTGAGGGAGATGAGTTTGTGATGGGTACTTGGTATGTCTTGAATTGTGCGAAGACCTCCCCGGCAATGGCGCTAGAAATCCTTCTTGCTACCTCTTGAGCACTGCGTTGGTTTTCCCTTGAAGAGGAAAGGGTGATGCAACAAAGTAATGTAAGTATTTCCCTCAGTTTTTGAGAACCAAGGTATCAGTCCAGTAGGAGGCTCCACGCAAGTCCCTCGTACCTACACAAACAAACAAGAACCTCGCAACCAACGCGATAAAGGGGTTGTCAATCCCTTCACGGCCACTTGCGAAAGTGAGACCTGATTGAGATAATAAGATAAGATAAGTATTTTTGGTATTTTTATGATATAGATTGGAAAGTAAAGATTGCAAAATAAAGTAGATCGGAAACTTATATGATAGAAAATAGACCCAGGGGCCATAGGTTTCACTAGTGGCTTCTCTCAAGATAGCATAAGTATTACGCTGGGCGAACAAATTACTGTCGAGCAATTGATAGAAAAGTGTATAGTTATGACAATATCTAGGCATGATCATGTATATAGGCATCATGTCCGCGACAAGTAGATCGAAATGGTTCTACATCTACTACTATTATTCCACACATCGACCGCTATCCAGCATGCATCTAGAGTATTAAGTTCATAAGAACAGAGTAACACATTAGGCAAGGTGACATGATGTAGAGGGATAAACTCAAGCAATATGATATAAACCCCATCTTTTTATCCTCGATGGCAACAATACAATACGTGCCTTGCTGCCCCTGCTATCACTGGGAAAGGACACCGCAAGATTGAACCCAAAGCTAAGCACTTCTCCCATTGCAAGAAAGATCAATCTAGTAGGCCAAACCAAACTGATAATTCGAAGAGACTTGCAAAGATAACCAATCATACATAAAAGAATTCAGAGGAGATTCAAATATTTCTCATAGATAAACTTGATCATAAACCCACAATTCATCGGATCTCGACAAACACACTGCAAAAAAGAGTTACATCGAATAGATCTCCAAGAAGATCGAGGAGAACTTGGTATTGAGATTCAAAGAGAGAGAATAAGCCATCTAGCTAATAAATATGGACCCGAAGGTCAGTGGTAAACTACTTACAACTCATCAGAGAGGCTATGGTGTTGATGTAGAAGCCCTCCGTGATCGATTCCCCCTCCGGTGGAGCGCCGGAAAAGGCCCCAAGATGGGATCTCACGGGTACAGAAGGTTGCGGCGGTGGAAATAGGGTTTCGTGGTGCTCCTCGATGTTTTCAGGGTATGCAAGTATATATAGGCAAAGTAGGTCGGTCAGGGGAGCCACGAGGGGCCCACGAGGGTGGGGGCGCGCCCTCCTGCCTTGTGGCCGCCTCGGCTGCTTGTTGACGTCCACTCCAAGTCTCCTGGATTGCATTTGTTCCAAAAAGATTGCTCCCAAAGGTTTCATTCCATTTGGACTCCGTTTGATATTTCTTTTCTTCGAAACACTAAAATAGGAAAAAAACAATTTGGGCCGGGCCTCCAGTTAGTAGGTTAGTCCCAAAAATGATATAAAAGTGTATAGTAAAGCCCATAAACATCTAAAACGGGTAATATAATAGCATGGAACAATCAAAAATTATAGATACGTTGGAGACGTATCAGCCTCAAGCCATTTCGCGGAATCTGGGCTCATCATCGCTTCCTCGTAGTTCATAGGTTCGTCATGGTCTAGTAACATGACTTCCAGAATAGGATTACCGTACCATTCTGGTGCGGACCGTACTCTGGAAGACCTACGAGGTTCTGTTGTAACTTGATCTAAAGTTTCATGATCATCATCATTAGCTTCCTCACTAATTGGTGTAGGAATCACTGGAACTGATTTCTGTGATGAACTAATTTCCAATTCGGGAGAAGGTACATTTACCTCATCAAGCTCTACTTTTCCTCCCACTCACTTCTTTCGAGAGAAACTCCTTCTCTAGAAAGGATCCATTCTTCGCAACGAATATCTTGCCTTCGGATCTGTGATAGAAGGTGTACCGAACAGTTTCCTTTGGGTATCCTATGAAGACGCACTTCTCCGATTAGGATTCGAGCTTATTAGGTTGAAGCTTTTTCACATAAGCATCGCAGCCCCAAATTTTAAGAAATGACAACTTTGGTTTCTTGCCAAACCATAGTTCATAAGGCGTCGTCTCAACAGATTTTGATGATGCCCTATTTAAAGTGAATGTAGTTGTCTCTAATGCATAATCCCAAAATGATAGTGGTAAATCGGTAAGAGACATCATAGATCGCACCATATCTAATAAAGTGCGGTTACAACGTTCGGACACACCATTACGCTGTGGTGTTCCAGGTGGCGTGAGTTGTGAAACTATTCCACATTGTTTTAAATGAAGGCCAAACTCGTAACTCAAATATTCTCCTCCACGACAGATCGTAGAAACTTTATTTTCTTGTTACAATGATTCTCCACTTCACTCTGAAATTCTTTGAACTTTTCAAATGTTTCAGACTTGTGTTTCATTAAGTAGATATACCCATATCTGCTCAAATCATCTGTGAAGGTCAGAAAATAACAATACCCGCCACAAGCATCAATAATCATTGGACTGATACATCGGTATGTATTATTTCCAATAAGTTACTAGCTCGTTCCATTGTTCCGGAGAACGGAGTTTTAGTCATCTTGCTGAAGGAAATATGCCCTAGAGGCAATAATAAAGTTATTATTTATTTCCTCATATCATGATAAATGTTTATTATTCATGCTAGAATTGTATTAACTGGAAACATGATACATGTGTGAATACATAGACAAACATATAGTCACTAGTATGCCTCTACTTGACTAGCTTAATAATCAAAGATGGTTGTGTTTCCTAACCATAGACATGTGTTGTCATTTGATTAATGGAATCACATCATTAGGAGAATAATGTGATTGACATGACCCATTCAGTTAGCCTAGCACTTGATCGTTTAGTATATTGCTATTGCTTTCTTTATGACTTATACATGTTCCTGTAACTATGAGATTATGCAACTCCCGTTTACCGGAGGAACACTTTGGGTACTACCAAACATCACAACGTAACTGGGTGATTATAAAGGAGTACTACACGTGTCTCCGAAGGTACATGTTGAGTTGGCGTATTTCGAGATTAGGTTTTGTCACTCCGATTGTCGGGGAGGTATCTCTGGGCCCTCTCGGTAATGCACATCACTATAAGCCTTGCAAGCAATGTGACCAATGAGTTGGTTACGGGATGATGCATTACGTAACGAGTAAAGAGACTTCCCGGTAACGAGATTGAACTAGGTATTGGATACCGACGATCGAATCTCGGGCAAGTAACATACCGATGACAAAGGGAACAACGTATGTTGTTATGCGGTTTGACCGATAAAGATCTTCGTAGAATATGTAGGAACCAATATGGGCATCCAGGTTCCGCTATTGGTTATTGACCGAGAATGGTTCTAGGTCATGTCTACATAGTTCTCGAACCCGTAGGGTCCGCACGCTTAACGTTACGATGACAGTTTTATTATGAGTTTATAAGTTTTGATGTACCGAAGTTTGTTCGGAGTCCCGGATGTGATCACAGACATGACCAGGAGTCTCGAAATGGTCGAGACATAAAGGTTGATATATTGGAAGCCTATGTTTGGACATCGGAAGTGTTCCGGGTGAAATCGGCATTTTACCGGAGTACCGGGGGGTTACCGGAACCCTCCCGGGGGTTTTTGGGCCTACATGGGCCATAAGGGAGAAGAGGAGAGGAGAAAAGAGGTGGGCCGCGCCCCTCCCCTCCCTAGTCCGAATAGGACAAGGAGAGGGTGGCGGCGCCCCCCCTTTCCTTCCCCTCTTCCTCCTCCTTCCCCCTTCTCCTACTCCAACAAGGAAAGAAGGGAGTCCTACTCCCGGTGGGTGTAGGACTCCCCCCTTGGCGCGCCCTCCTTGGCCGGCCGCCTCCTCCCCCCTGGCTCCTTTATATACGGGGGCGGGGGGGGGGGGCACGCTAGGACACACAAGTTGATCTACGGATCGTTCCTTAGCCGTGTGCGGTGCCCCCCTCCACCATATTCCACCTCGGTCATATCGTCGCGGAGTTTAGGCGAAGCCCTGCGCCGGTAGAACATCATCATCGTCACCAAGCCATCGTGCTGACGGAACTCATCGCCGCAGCTTTGCTGGATCGGAGCCCGGGATCGTCATCGAGCTCAACGTGTGCTGAACTCGGAGGTGCCGTACGTTCGGTGCTTGGATCGGTCGGATCGTGAAGTCGTACGACTACATCAACCGCGTTGTGCTAACGCTTCCGCTTACGGTCTACGAGGGTACGTGGACAACACTCTCCCCTCTCATTGCTATGCCATCACCATGATCTTGCGTGTGCGTGGGAATTTTTTTGAAATTACTACGTTCCCCAACAGTGGCATCCGAGCCTAGGTTTTATGCATTGATGTTATATGCACGAGTAGAACACAAGTGAGTTGTGGGCGATACAAGTCATACTGCTTACCAGCATGTCATACTTTGGTTCAGCGGTATTGTGAGATGAAGCGGCCCGGACCGACATTACGCGTACGCTTACGTGAGACTGGTTTCACCGTTACGAGCACTCGTGCTTAAAGGTGGCTGGGGGGTGTCTGTCTCTCTCACTTTAGCTGAATCGAGTGTGGCTATGCCCGGTCCTTGCGAAGGTTAAAACAACACCAACTTGACGAACTATCGTTGTGGTTTTGATGCGTAGGTAAGAACGGTTCTTGCTAAGCCCGTAGTAGCCACGTAAAATTTGCAACAACAAAGTAGAGGACGTTGAACTTGTTTTTGCAGGGCATGTTGTGATGTGATATGGTCAAGACATGATGCTATATTTTATTGCATGAGATGATCATGTTTTGTAACCAAAGTTATTGGCAACTGGCAGGAGCCATATGGTTGTCGCTTTATTGTATGAAATGCAAACGCCCTGTAATTGCTTTACTTTATCACTAAGCGGTAGCGATAGTCGTAGAAGCAATAGATGGCGTAACGACAACGATGCTACGATGGAGATCAAGGTGTCGCGCCGGTGATGATGGTGATCATGACGGTGCTTTGAAGATGGAGATCACAAGCACAAGATGATGATGGCCATATCATATCACTTATATTGATTGCATGTGATGTTTATCCTTTATGCATCTTATCTTGCTTTGATTGACGGTAGCATTTTAAGATGATCTCTCACTAACTATCAAGAAGTGTTCTCCCTGAGTATGCACCATTGCGAAAGTTCTTCGTGCTGAGACACCATGTGATGATCGGGTGTGATAGGCTCTACGTTCAAATACAACGGGTGCAAAACAGTTACACACGCAGAATACTCGGGTTAAACTTGACGAGCCTAGCATATACAGATATGGCCTCGGAACACGGAGACCGAAAGGTCGAGCGTGAATCATATAGTAGATATGATCAACATAGTGATGTTCACCATTGAAACTACTCCATCCCACGTGATGATCGGACATGGTTTAGTTGATTTGGATCACGTGATCACTTAGATGACTAGAGAGATGTCTGTCTAAGTGGGAGTTCTTAAGTAATATGATTAATTGAACTTAAGTTTATCATGAACATAGTACCTGATAGTATTTGGCTTGTCTATGTTTGTTGTAGATAGATGGCTCGTGCTGTTGTTCCGTTGAATTTTAATGTGTTCCTTGAGAAAGCAAAGTTGAAAGATGATGGTAGCAATGACACGGATTGGGTCCGTAACCTGAGGATTATCCTCATTGCTGCACAGAAGAATTACGTCCTGGAAGCACCGCTGGGTGCCAGGCCTGCTGCTGATGCAACTGACGACGTTAAGAACGTCTGGCAGAGCAAAGCTGATGACTACTCGATAGTTCAGTGTGCCATGCTTTACGGCTTAGAACCGGGTCTTCAACGACGGCTTGAACGTCATGGAGCATATGAGATGTTCCAGGAGTTGAAGTTAATATTTCAAGCAAATGCCTGGATTGAGAGATATGAAGTCTCCAATAAGTTCTATAGCTGCAAGATGGAGGAGAATAGTTCTGTCAGTGAACACATAATCAAAATGTCTGGGGTATAATAATCACTTGATTCAACTGGGAGTTAATCTTCCTGATGATAGTGTCATTGATAGAATTCTCCAATCACTGCCACCAAGCTACAAGAGCTTCGTGATGAACTATAATATGCAAGGGATGGACAAGACTATTCCCGAGCTCTTTGCAATGCTAAAGGCCGCGGAGGTAGAAATCAAGAAGGAGCATCAAGTGTTGATGGTTAATAAGACCACCAGTTTCAAGAAAAAGGGCAAAGGGAAGAAGAAGGGGAACTTCAAGAAGAACAGCAAACAAGTTGCTGCTCAAGAGAAGAAACCCAAGTCTGGACCTAAGCCTGAAACTGAGTGCTTCTACTGCAAGCATACTGGACACTGGAAGCGGAACTGCCCCAAGTATTTGGCGGATAAGAAGGATGGCAAAGTGAACAAAGGTATATGTGATATACATGTTATTGATGTGTACCTTACTAATGCTCGCAGTAGCACCTGGGTATTTGATACTGGTTTTGTTGCTAATATTTGCAACTCGAAACATGGACTACGGATTAAGCGAAGATTGGCTAAGGACGAGGTGACGATGCGCGTGGGAAATGGTTCCAAAGTCGATGTGATCACGTCAGCACGCTACCACTACATCTACCATCGGGATTAGTTTTAGACCTAAATAATTGTTATTTGGTGCCAGCGTTAAGCATGAACATTATATCTGGATCTTGTTTGATGCGAGACGGTTATTCATTTAAATCAGAGAATAATGGTTGTTCTATTTATATGAGTAATATCTTTTATGGTCATGCACCCTTGGAGAGTGGTCTATTTTTATTAAATCTCGATAGTAGTGATACACATATTCATAGTGTTGAAACCAAAAGATGCAGAGTTGATAATGATAGTGCAACTTATTTGTGGCACTGCCGTTTAGGTCACATCGGTGTAAAATGCATGAAGAAACTCCATACTGATGGGATTTTGGAATCACTTGATTATGAATCACTTGTTACTTGCGAACTGTGCCTTATGGGCAAGATGACTAAAACGCCGTTCTCCGGAACTATGGAGCGAGCAACTGATTTGTTGGAAATCATACATACTGATGTTTGTGGTCCAATGAATGTTGAGGCTCGCGGCGGGTATCGTTATTTTCTCACCTTCACAGATGACTTGAGCAGATATGGGTATATCTACTTGATGAAACACAAATCTGAAACATTTGAAAAGTTCAAAGAATTTCAGAGTGAAGTGGAAAATCATCGTAACAAGAAAAAAAAGTTTCTACGATCTGATCATGGAGGAGAATATTTGAGTTACGAGTTTGGTCTACACTTGAAACAATGCGGAATAGTTTCGCAACTCACGCCACCCGGAACACCACAACGAAATGGTGTGTCCGAACGTCGTAATCGTACTTTACTAGATATGGTGCGATCTATGATGTCTCTTACTGATTTACCGCTATCGTTTTGGGGTTATGCTTTAGAGACGGCCGCATTCACGTTAAGTAGGGCACCATCAAAATCCGTTGAGACGATGCCTTATGAACTGTGGTTTGGCAAGAAACCAAAGTTGTCGTTTCTTAAAGTTTGGGGCTGCGATGCTTATGTGAAGAAACTTCAAACCAGATAAGCTCGAACCCAAATCGGAGAAATGTGTCTTCATAGGATACCCAAAAGAAACCATTGGGTACACCTTCTATCACAGATCTGAGGGCAAGATTTTCGTTGCTAAAATCGGATCCTTTCTAGAGAAGGAGTTTCTCTCGAAAGAAGTGAGTGGGAGGAAAGTAGAACTTGATGAGATAACTGTATCTGCTCCCTTGTTGGAAAGTAGTTCATCACAAGAACCGGTTCCTGTGACAACTACACCAATTAGTGAGGAAGCTAATGATATTGATCATGAAACTTCAGATCAAGTTTCTACTGAACCTCGTAGGTCTACTAGAGTAAGATCCGCACCAGAGTGGTACGGTAATCCTATTCTAGAAGTCATGTTACCTGACCATGATGAACCTACGAACTATGAGGAAGCGATGATGAGCCCAGATTCCGCAAAATGGCTAGAGGCCATGAAATCTGAGATGGGATCCATGTATGAGAACAAAGTATGGACTTTGGTTGACTTGCCCGATGATCGGCGAGCCATTGAGAATAAATGGATCTTTAAGAAGAAGACTGACGCTGATGGTAATGTAACTGTCTATAAAGCTCGACTTGTTGCGAAAGGTTTTCGACAAGTTCAAGGGGTTGACTACGATGAGACTTTCTCACCCGTAGCGATGCTTAAGTCTGTCCGAATCATGTTAGCTATTGCTGCATTTCATGATTATGAAATCTGGCAAATGGATGTCAAAACTGCA
Organism: Triticum timopheevii; assembly: GCA_963921465.1. NCBI lineage: Eukaryota > Viridiplantae > Streptophyta > Magnoliopsida > Poales > Poaceae > Triticum > Triticum timopheevii. Next base: position 129,121,153 of record OY997271.1, on the reverse strand, counting down.
TTTCTGAATGGATTTCTGGAAGAAGAGTTGTATATGATGCAACCAAAAGGTTTTGTTGATCCAAAAGGTGCTAACAAAGTGTGCAAGCTCCAGTGATCCATTTATGGACTGGTGCAAGCATCTCGGAGTTGGAATAAACGTTTTGATAGTGTGATCAAAGCATATGGTTTTATACAGACTTTTGGAGAAGCCTGTATTTACAAGAAAGTGAGTGGGAGCTCTGTAGCATTTCTGATATTATATGTAGATGACATATTATTGATTGGAAATGATATAGAATTTCTGGATAGCATAAAGGGGTACTTGAATAAAAGTTTTTCAATGAAAGACCTAGGTGAAGCTGCTTACATATTAGGCATCAAGATTTATAGAGATAGATCAAGACGCTTAATAGGACTTTCACAAAGCACATACCTTGATAAAATTTTGAAAAAGTTTCAAAATGGATCAGGCAAAGAAAGGGTTCTTGCCTGTGCTACAAGGTGTGAAGTTGAGTCAGACTCAATGCCCGACCACTGCAGAAGATAGAGAGAAAATGAAAGATGTTCCCTATGCTTCAGCCATAGGCTCTATCATGTATGCAATGTTGTGTACCAGACCTGACGTATGCTTAGCAATAAGCTTGGCAGGAAGGTACCAAAGTAATCCAGGAGTGGATCACTGGACAGTGGTCAAGGACATCCTGAAATACCTAAAAAGGACTAAGGATATGTTTCTCGTATATGGAGGTGACAAAGAGCTAGTCGTAAATGGTTACGTTGATGCAAGCTTTGACACTGATCCGGACGATTCTAAATCGCAAACCGGATACGTATTTTTATTAAATGGTGGAGCTGTAAGTTGGTGCAGTTCTAAACAAAGCGTCGTGGCGGGATCTACATGTGAAGCGGAGTACATAGCTGCTTCGGAAGCAGCAAATGAAGGAGTCTGGATGAAGGAGTTCATTTCCGATCTAGGCGTCATACCTAGTGCATTGGGACCAATGAAGATCTTCTGTGACAATACTAGTGCAATTGCCTTGGCAAAGGAATCCAGATTTCACAAGAGGACCAAGCACATCAAGAGATGCTTCAATTCCATCCGGGACCAAGTCCAAGTGGGATACATAGAAATTTGCAAGATACATACGGATCTGAATGTTGCAGACCCATTGACTAAGCCTCTCTCACGAGCAAAACATGATCAGCACCAATACTCCATGGGTGTTAGAATCATTACTATGTAATCTAGATTATTGACTCTAGTGCAAGTGGGAGACTGAAGGAAATATGCCCTAAAGGCAATAATAAAGTTATTATTTATTTCCTCGTATCATGATAAATGTTTATTATTCATGCTAGAATTGTATTAACCGGAAACATGATACATGTGTGAATACATAGACAAACATATAGTCACTAGTATGCCTCTACTTGACTAGCTCATCAATCAAAGATGGTTGTGTTTCCTAACCATAGACATGTGTTGTCATTTGATTAATGGGATCACATCATTAGGAGAATAATGTGATTGACATGACCCATTCCGTTAGCCTAGCACTTGATCGTTTAGTATATTGCTATTGCTTTCTTCATGACTTATACATGTTCCTGTAACTATGAGATTATGCAACTCCCGTTTACCGGAGGAACACTTTGGGTACTACCAAGTGTCACAACGTAACTGGGTGATTATAAAGGAGTACTACAGGTGTCTCTGAAGGTACATGTTGAGTTGGCGTATTTCGAGATTAGGTTTTGTCACTCCGATTGTCGGAGAGGTATCTCTGGGCCCTCTCGGTAATGCACATCACTATAAGCCTTGCAAGCAATGTGACCAATGAGTTGGTTACGGGATGATGCATTACGTAACGAGTAAAGAGACTTGCCGGTAACGAGATTGAACTAGGTATTGGATACCGACGATCGAATCTCGGGCAAGTAACATACCGATGACAAAGGGAACAACGTATGTTGTTATGCGGTTTGACCGATAAAGATCTTCGTAGAATATGTAGGAACCAATATGAGCATCCAGGTTCCGCTATTGGTCATTGACCGAGAATGGTTCTAGGTCATGTCTACATAGTTCTCGAACCCGTTGGGTCCGCACGCTTAACGTTACGATGACAGTTTTATTATGAGTTTATAAGTTTTGATGTACCAAAGTTTGTTTGGAGTCCCGGATGTGATCACGGACATGACGAGGAGTCTCAAAATGGTCGAGACATAAAGATTGATATATTGGAAGCCTATGTTTGGACATTGGAAGTGTTCCGGGTGAAATCGGCATTTTACCGGAGTACCGGGGGGTTACCGGAACCCTCCCGGGGGTTTTTGGGCCTACATGGGCCATAAGGGAGAAGAGGAGAGGAGGCAAGAGGTGGGCCGCGCCCCCTCCCCTCCCTAGTCCGAATAGGACAAGGAGAGGGGGGCGGCGCCCCCCCTTTCCTTCCCCTCTTCCTCCTCCTTCCCCCTTCTCCTACTCCAACTAGGAAAGAAGGGAGTCCTACTCCCGGTGGGAGTAGGACTCCCCCCTTGGCGCGCCCTCCTTGGCCGGCCGCCCCTCCTCCCCCTGGCTCCTTTATATACGGGGGCGGGGGGCACCCGAGGACACACAAGTTGATCTACGGATTGTTCCTTAGCCGTGTGCGGTGCCCCCTCCACCATATTCCACCTCGGTCATATTGTCGTGGAGTTTAGGCGAAGCCCTGCGCCGGTAGAACATCATCATCGTCACCACGCCGTCGTGCTGACAGAACTCATCCCCGAAGCTTTGCTGGATCGGAGCCCGGGGATCATCATCGAGCTCAACGTGTGCTGAACTCGGAGGTGCCGTACGTTCAGTGCTTGGATCGGTTGGATCGTGAAGACGTACGACTACATCAACCACGTTGTGCTAACGCTTCCGCTTACGGTCTACGAGGGTACATGGACAACACTCTCCCCTCTCGTTGCTATGCCATCACCATGATCTTGCGTGTGCGTAGGAATTTTTTTGAAATTACTACGTTCCCCAACACTTGCCCATAAGGCACGGTTCGCAAGCATCAAATGATTCATAATCAAGTGATTCCAAAAGTCCATCAGGATGGAGTTTCTTCATGCGTTTTACACCAATATGACCCAAACGGCAGTGCCACAAATAAGTTGCACTATCATTACTATAAATATGTGTATTACCACGATCGAGATTCAATAAACCATCAACATTGGGTGTATGACCATAGAAGGTTTTATTCATGTAAACAGAATAACAATTATTCTTGGTCTTAAATGAATAACTGTATTGCAATTAACATGATCTAATCATATTCATGCTCAACGCAAACACCAAATAACATTAATTTAGGTTCAACACTAATCCCGAAAGTATAGGGAGTGCTCGATGATGATCATATCAATCTTGGAACCACTTCCAACACACATCGTCACTTCATCCTCAACTAGTCTCTATTTATTCTACAACTCCTGTTTCAAGTTACTAATCTTAGCAACCGAACAAGTATCAAATACCCAGGGATTACTACGAACACTAGCAAGGTACACATCAGTAACCTATATATCAAATATACCTTTGTTCACTTTGCCATCCCTCTTTTCCACCAAATATTTGGGGTAGTTCCGCTTCCAGTGACCATTTCTTTTACAGTAGAAGCACTCAGTTCCAGGCTTAGGTCTAGCTTTGGGCTTCTTCACGGGAGTGACAACTTGCTTGCCATTCTATTTGAAGTTCCCTTTCTTTCCCTTTGCCCTTTTCTTGAAACTAGTGGTCCTGTCAATCAACACTTGATACTTTTTCTTGATTTCTACCTTCGTCGATTTTAGCATCACGAAGAGCTCGGGAATCGTTTTCGTCATCCCTTGCATACTATAGTTCATCACGAAGTTCCAGTAACTTGGTGATGGTGACTAGAGAACTCTGTTAATCACTATCTTATTTGGAATATTAACTCCCACTTGATTCAAGTGATTGTAGTACCCAGGCATTCTGAGCACATGCTTACTAGTTGAGCAATTCTCCTCCATCTTTTAGGCAAAGTACTTGTCAGAGGTCTCATACCTCTTGACACGGGCATGAGTCTGAAATACCAATTTCAGCTCTTGGAACATCTCATATGCTTCGTGACGTTTCAAAAACGTTTTTGAAGTCCCGGTTCTAAGCCGTAAAGCATGGTGCACTAAACTATCAAGTAGTCATCATATTGAGCTAGCCAAACATTCATAACGTCTGCATCTGCTCCTGCAATAGGTCTGTCACCTAGCAGTGCATCAAGGACTTAATTCTTCTTTGCAGCAATGAGGATGCACCTTAGATCACGGACCTAGTCCGCATCATTGCTACTATAATATTTCAACATAGTTTTCTCTAGGAACATATAAAAACATAGGGAAGCTATAACGCCAGCTATTGATTATAACATAATTTGCAAAATACTGTCAGGACTAAGTTTATGATAAATTAAAGTTCAACTAATCATATTACTTAAGAACTCCCACTTAGATAGACATCCCTCTAGTCATCTAAATGATCATCTGATCCAAATCAACTAAACCATGTCCGATCATCACGTGAGATGGAGTAGTTTTCAATCGTGAACATCACTATGTTGATCATATCTACTATATGATTCACGCTCGACCTTTCGGTCTGCAGTGTTCCGAGGCCATATCTGCATATGCTAGGCTCGTCAAGTTTAACTCAAGTATTCTGCGTGTGCAAAACTGGCTTGCACCCGTTGTATGTGAACGTAGAGCCTATCACACCCGATCATCACGTGGTGTCTCAGCACGAAGAACTGTCACAACGGTGCATACTCAGGGAGAACACTCATACCTTGAAATTTAGTAAGGGATCATCTTTTAATGCTACCGCCGTACTAAGCAAAATAAGATGCATAAAAGATAAACATCACATGCAATCAAAATATGTGACATGATATGGCCATCATCATCTTGAGCTCATGATCTTCATCACCGAAGCATCGTCATGATCTCCATCTTCACCGGTGCGACACCTTGATCTCCATTGTAGCATCATTGTCGTCTCGCCAACTATTGTTGCTACGACTATCGCTACCGCTTAGTGATAAAGTAAAACAATTACATGGCGATTGCATTGCATACAATAAAGGGACAACCATATGGCTCCTGCCAGTTGCCGATAACTTTGTTACAAAACATGATCATCTCATATAACAATTTATATCACATCATGCCTTGACCATATCGCACCACAGCAAGCCCTGCAAAAACAAGTTAGACGTCCTCTACTTTGTTGTTGCAAGTTTTACGTGGCTGCTACGGGCTGAGCAAGAACCGTTCTTACCTACGCATCAAAACCACAACAATTTTTTTGTCAAGTGTGTTGTTTTAACCTTCAACAAGGACCGGGCGTAGCCACACTCGATTCAACTAAAGTTGGAGAAATAGACACTCACTAGCCACCTATGTGCGAAGCACATCGGTAGAACCAGTCTCGCATAAGCGTACGTGTAATTCGGTCTGAGCCGCTTCATCCAACAATACTGCCGAATCAAAGTATGACATGCTGGTAAGCAGTATGACTATTATCGCCCACAACTCTTTGTGTTCTACTCGTGCATATAACATCTATGCATAGACCTGGCTTGGATGCCACTGTTGGGGAACGCGGTAATTTCAAAAAATTTCCTACGATCACGCACAATTTATCTAGGAGATGCATAGCAATGAGAGGGGAGATTGTGTCCACGTACCCTCGTAGACCGAAAGCGGAAGCATTTCAATAACGCGGTTGATGTAGTCGAACGTCTTCACGACCCAACCGATCCAAGTACCGAACGTATGGCACCTCCGCGTTCAGCACATGTTCAGCTCAATGACGTCCCTCGTGCTCTTGATCCAGTTGAGGACGAGGGTGAGTTTTGTCAGCACGACGGTGTGGTGACGGTGATGATGATGCTACCGGCGCAGGGCCTCGCCTAAGCTCTACGATGGTATGATCAAGGTGTGTAGCTGTGGAGGGGGCACCACACATGGCTCCCTTCCCTCGTATATAAAGGAGGGAGGGAGAGAGGCCGCCCCCCTAGGGGCGCGCCAAGTTTATGGAGTCCTACTAGGACTTCCAAGTCCTAGTAGGAATCATTTCCCTTTTAGGAGTAGGAGAGAAGGAAGGAGAAAGGGAGTAGGAAAGGGCAAGGGGGGCGCCGTCCCCTTCCCCTAGTCCAATTTGGACCCATGGGGGGCGCCCCACCTCCTCCTCTATTTCTTGTATGTCCCAATGATACGCCTCCAATGTATCTATAATTTATGAAGTATTCATGCTATTATATTATCCATCTATGATGTTTTATATGCATTTATATGCCATTTTATATGATTTTTGGGACTAACCTGTTAACCTAGAGCCCAGTGCCAGTTTCTATTTTCTCCTCGTTTTTGAGTTTTACAGAAAAGGAATACCAAACGGAGTCCAATTGATGTGCCAATTTTTGATGATTTTTTATGGACCAAAAGAAGACCACGGAGCATCGGAGTTGGGACAGAAGAGTCCCGAGCTGCCCACGAGAGTGGGGGGCGCGCCCACCCCCTAGGGCGCGCCCCCTATCTCGTGGACAGCCCGGAGACCCCCCTGACGTGAAACCTACGCTAAAAATTCCTATAAATACAGAAACCTTCGGGAAATAACCTAGATCGGAAGTTCCGCCGCCGCAAGCCTCTGTAGCCATGAGAAATTAATCTAGGCCCTCTCCGGCACCCTGCCGGAGGGGGCCATCATCACCGGAGGCCATGGAGGAGGATCTCGGAGGGGCCATCATCGCCATGAAGGCCAAGGACCAGAGGGGGAAAGCCATGGAGGAGGAAGCACAAGGGGGAGAACCTCTCCTCCTCTCTTTTGGTGGCACCGGAGTGCCATCGGGAGGGGAATCATCGTCGCGGTGATCGTCTTCATCAACATCACCATCATCATCACCATCCTCATCTCTTTTACGTGGTCCACTCTCCCGCACCCCACTGTAATCCCTACTTTAACATGGTGCTTTATGCCACATATTATGATCCAATGATGTGTTGCCATCCTATGATGTTTTGAGTAGATATCCTTTGTCTTTGGGTTGATTGATGATCTAGATTGGTACGAGTTGTATGTTTTATTTTGGTGCTGTCCTATGGTGCCCTCCGTGTCGCGCAAGCGTGAGGGATTCCTGCTGTAGGGTGTTGCAATACGTTCATGATTCGCTTATAGTGGGTTGGTGAGTGACTGAAACGCAAACCCGAGTAAGGGGGTTGTTGCGTATGGGAATAAAAAGGACTTGATGCTTTAATGCTATGGTTGGGTTTTACCTTAATGATCTTTAGTAGTTGCGGACACTTGCTAGAGTTCCAATCATAAGTGCATATGATCCAAGTAGAGAAAGTATGTTAGTTTATGCCTCTCCCTCATATAAAATTGCAATGACGACTATCGGTCTTGTTAACAATTGCCTAGGACAATTCCGCACACCGATCCATCATTATTCCACACTCGATATTTATGTTATTTAGTAATATATTCTAACTTTATGATAACAGCACCTACTTTTATTTTAGCTCTCTGATATCATACAAAGTCATCCTCTTCATACCCACAACGTAGTTTTATTTCTCGTTTCTAGTTGGAAGCAAACGTTCGGTGTACGTAGAGTCGTATCAGTGGCAGATAGGGCTTGAGAGAATATTGATCTTATCTTTAGCTCCTTGTGGGTTCGACACTCCATACCTATCACTTCCACCTTTGGAAATTGCTACGATGATTCCCTGCGCTTGGGGATTATCAAGCTCTTTTCTGGCGCCGTTGCCGGGGAGCAATAGCGTGGGGTTGATATTCTCGTGTGTGCTTGTTTGCTTTCTTCACTTAGTAGATTTTGTTTTTCCTTTTTGTTTCTGTTTAGTTGTGGGTGAAACATACAATTTTTTTAAAAAAGAATGAAAATACCAAAAATTATTTACTTGCCTCTCATGCCTAATTTTTTTTCAAAAAGAGAAGTGATTGGAAAGTTATGCATTGAAGAAGTGAGGGTCGACCTTGAGCACTTGTGTTTATGCTCACAGAAACAATGTAGAATTTTTCATGGAAGTTTCTCTGTAGATAATTATCCCCTTGTATATATCCATTGTATTATAGAAATAATGTGCCAAGCTTTGGTTTTAGTATGATAAGATTGCTTGCTTACTATGTGCAGAACAAAAATAGAAACTTTGGCTGTAGTGCATGAATTTACATTTTTTACTGGAAAGTCAAATGTGTCTGAAACTTTTTTCACATTACTTCTGTACAAATTTTTCAAATTTTCAAATTTATTTCATAATTTTTGGAGTTACAGAAGTTTACTAAACTTCCAGATTACTATAGACTGTCCTGTTCTTGACAGATTCTGTTTTTCGTGTGTTGTTTGCTTATTTTGATGCATCTATGGCTAGTATGTAAGGGTATGAACCATAGAGAAGTTGGAATACAGTAGGTTTAACACCAATATAGATAAATAATAATTTAATTACAGTACCTTAAAGTGGTAGTTTGCTTTATTACACTAACGGATCTCACAAAGTTTTTTTTTAAGTTTTTGTGAATGAAGTGTTTGAAGAACGAGGAGTTACCGATATGAGAAGAATAAAGAGAGACAAGAGTTCAAGCTTGGGGATGCCCAAGGCACCCCAAGTAAATATTTTAAAGGATACTCAAGCATCTAAGCTTGGGAATGCCCCGGTTGGCATCCCATCTTTATTCTTCAACAGATATCGGTATACCTCGGTTTTTGTTTTGTTCACATGATTTGTGTCCTTTGTGTTTTTATTTTTCTTTAAGAATCATGATAGTATGAGATAGCTCTTCATTCATTTATAGAATACTTCATGTGCTTCACTTATATCTTTTAAGTATGATCTTATAGAATTGCTCTTTGTGCTTCACTTAAATCGTTTGAGTGTGGTTTTATAGAATGCTTCCTGTGCATCACTTATATATTTTGAGCTTGGACATTGGTTAGTCTATATTAATTGTAGAATGCTCCATGAACTTCACTTATATCTTTTGGAGTATGAATCATACTATAAATTAAAGTGGGTTTGGAAGAGTGTCAACTTTAGGAATTAGTGATCCCACTATCTTGGAGGGTGTTGAATCTTAGTGTGATATTTATGAAAGTGGTTTTGGAAGAGTGTCAACTTTAGTTAGTATTCCACTATTTCGGAAGAGGTTCCAGTTGAGTATGAGAACAAAGTTGTTATCCATGATGCTACTAAAAACTATTATGAGGGAGGAATATATGCTTGTAGGAGTTGCAATAATATCAAGTTTCCTCTCTATGTGCTTAAAGTTTTGAAGTTAAACTTGTTTTGCCTTCCTATGCTAGTTGATTCTTGTTCCTATAAATTGTGTGCTCACAAAATCCCTAGGCATAGTAAGTGGGTTAGATTTAAATGTGCTAGTCATATTCTTCATGATGCTCTTTTTATGTTTCAACTCTTATCTTTTATGTGAGCATCACTGAAATCATCATGCCTAGCTAAAAGGCATTAAAGAAAAGCGCTTGTTGGGAGACAACCCAATATTTACCCTTACTGTTTTTGTGTGTCTACATTATTAAGATACTGTAGTAGTCATGTTTTATAGCTTTTGTTTCAATAAAGTGCCAAGTAAGACCTTTGGGAAGACTTGGGTGAGAGTTAATGTGATCTTGCTGTAAAAAACAGAAACTTTGCGCTCACGAGATTAGTTGTCATTTTTTACAGAAGAGTGATTTTGAGTTGATTCTTTTTGCAGAAGATTAATAGACAAATTCCTCACGTACACTAATTTATTTGATAATTTTTGGAGTAGCATAAGTATGGTTATTGTTCAGATCATTACAGACTGTTCTGTTTCTGACAGATTCTGTTTTCATCGCATAGTTTGCTTGTTTTCTAGTTTCTATGACTTATATTTCACAATATAAATTGTAGAAATGATATGGTACAGTAGGGATTGTGTGAAAACAATTATGAACCTTGTCTTTTATAGCACCAAAGTGAATGGTTTACTCTTTATCATACTAACCTATCTCACGAAGTTCCATTAAATTTTGTGTGGTTGAAGTTTTCAAGTTTTGGGTGAGATATCGATAGGAGGAGAATAAGGAGTGGGAAGACCCTAAGCTTGGTGATTCCAAGGCATCCCAAGGTAATATTCAAGAAAGAATCAAGCGCCTAAGCTTGGGGATGCCCCGAAAGGCATCCCCTCTTTCGTCTTCAAAACTATCGGTATACCTTGCTCGGAGCTAGATTTTTATTCGTCACATGATATGTGTTTTGCTTGGAGCGTATTTTCAATTTTACTTGCTGTTTGAATAAAATCATTGGATCTGAAATATTGAATAAAAAAGGAACCCTCCCATGGCTAGTTAATTATTTGACTACTCAGTGTCCTTCACTCATATCTTTTGGAGTAGTTTGTCATTTACTCATGTGCTTCATGTATATCCTATGAGTAAATTGGGGAATGAATTGAATGTCATAAAATCTGAATTTATATATGTTTCATATGCTTATAACATGGATAGTAATGACTTCACATATAAAGAGTATGAGGCATAAAAGTTGTTGAGAGTTGACAAACATAGTTTTGGTCATCGTTGCAATTAATAGGAAGTAATAAAGAAAGAGAAGCTTCACATATCAATATACTATCTTGGACATCTTTTATGATTGTGATCACTCATTAAGTATGACATGCTAAAGAGTTGATGTTGGACAAGAAAGACAACGTAATGGTTTATGTTTTCTCACATCTCAGTTAAAGTATATTGTCATTGACCTTCCAAACATGTTGAGCTTGCCTTTCCCCCTCATGCTAGCCAAATTCCTTGCACCAAGTAGAGATACTACTTGTGCTTCCTAATACCCTTAAACCCAGTTTTGCCATGAGAGTCCACCATACCTACCTATGGATTGAGTAAGATCCTTCAAGTAAGTTGTCATGTTGCAGGCAATAAAAATTGCTATCTAAATACATATGACTTATTAGTGCAGAAAAAATACGCTTTGTACGATCTTGTTGTGGAAGCAATAAAAGCGACGGACTGCATAATAAAGGTCCACATACAAGTGGCAATATAAAGTGACGTTCTTTTGCATTAATATTTCGTGCATCCAACCCTAAACGCACATGACAACCTCTGCTTCCCTCTGCGAAGGGCATATCTTTTACTTTATGCTTGAGTCAAGGTGATCTCCACCTTTCCCTTTTTCATTTTATCCTTTGGCAAGCTCCTCGTGTTTGAAAGATCATGATATATATATATATATCCAATTGGATGTAAGTTAGCATGGATTATTATTGTTGACATCACCTAAAGGTGAATACGTTGGGAGGCGAAATTATAAGCCCCTATCTTTCTCAGTGTCCGATTAAAACTCCATAACCACAAGTATTGCGTGAGTGTTAGTAATTGTAGAAGACCATATGATAGTTGAGTATGTGGACTTGCTGAAAAGCTCTATTCTTGACTCTTTCTGATGTTATGATAAATTGCAATTGCTTCAGTGACTGAGATTATAGTTTGTTAGTTCTCAATGAAGTTTCTGAACCATACTTGACATTGTGAATAGATTGTTACTTGATCATGAAAAGTTTTATGAGATAAGCTACTATCATGACACTTGTTGATGCTAGAAAAGGTGATTGAAATTATCATTGATCAAACTTGTGCACCTGCTAGCATTCACACTTCATAAATTATTTCTTTTATCATTTACCTGCTCGAGGACGAGCATGAATTAAGCTTGGGGATGCTGATACGTCTCCAACGTGTCTATATTTTATGAAGTATTCGTGCTATTATATTATCCATCTATGATGTTTTATATGCATTTATATGCCATTTTATATGATTTTTGATACTAACCTATTAACCTAGAGCCCAGTGCCAATTTCTGTTTTCTCCTTGTTTTTGAGTTTTACAGGAAAGGAATACCAAACGGAGTCCAATTGACGTGCCAATTTTTGCTGATTTTTTACGAACCAAAAGAAGACCACAGAGCATCGGAGTTGGGCCAGAAGAGTCCCGGGCTGCCCACGAGAGTGGGGGGCATGCCCACCCCCTAGGGCGCCCCCTATCTCATGGATAGCCCGGAGACCCCCCCTGAAGTGAAACCTACGCCAAAAATTCCTATAAATACAGAAACCTTCGGGAAATAACCTAGATCGGAAGTTTCACCGCCGCAAGCCTCTGTAGCCACGAGAAATCAATCTAGGCCCTCTCCGGCACCCTGCCGGAGGGGGCCATCATCACCGGAGGCATGGAGGAGGATCTCGGAGGGGCCATCATCGCCATGAAGGCCAAGGACCAGAGGGGGAAAGCCATGGAGGAGGAAGCACAAGGGGGAGAACCTCTCCTCCTCTCTCTTGGTGGCACCGGAGTGCCATCGGGAGGGGAATCATCGCCGCGGTGATCGTCTTCATCAACATCACCATCATCATCACCATCCTCATCTCTTTTACGCGGTCCACTCTCCCGCACCCCGCTGTAATTCCTACTTGAACATGGTGCTTTATGCCACATATTATGATCCAATGATGTGTTGCCATCCTACGATGTTTTGAGTAGATATCCTTTGTCTTTGGGTTGATTGATGATCTAGATTGGTACGAGTTGTATGTTTTATTTTGGTGCTGTCCTATGGTGCCCTCTGTGTCGCACAAGCGTGAGGGATTCCCGCTGTAGGGTGTTGCAATACGTTCATGATTCGCTTATAGTGGGTTGGTGAGTGACTGAAACACAAACCCGAGTAAGGTGGTTGTTGCTTATGGGAATAAAGAGGACTTGATGCTTTAATGCTATGGTTAGGTTTTACCTTAATGATCTTTAGTAGTTGCGGACACTTGCTAGAGTTCCAATCATAAGTGCATATGATCCAAGTAGGGAATGTATATTAGCTTATGCCTCTCCCTCATATGAAATTGCAATGACGACTATCGGTCTTGTTAACAATTGCCTAGGACAATTCTGCACACCAATCCATCATTATTCCACACTCGCTATTTATATTATTTAGTAATATATTCTAACTTTATGATAACATCACCTACTTTTATATTTAAGCTCTCCGATATCATACAAAGTTATCCTCTTCATACCCACAATGTAGTTTTATTTCTCGTTTCTAGTTGGAAGCAAACGTTCGGTGTACGTAGAGTCGTATCAGTGGCAGATAGCGCTTGAGAGAATATTGATCTTACCTTTAGCTCCTTGTGGGTTCTACACTCCATAATTATCACTTCCGCCTTTGGAAATTGCTCGATGATTCCCTGCACTTGGGGATTATCACCCAATAAGGCGCATTACTTCTCCCGGTGAATTCCCGTAACTCCCCGGTGAAGGAAATATGCCCTAGAGGCAATAATAAAGTTATTATTTATTTCCTTATTTCATGATAAATGTTTATTATTCATGCTAGAATTGTATTAACCGGAAACATAATACATGTGTGAATACATAGACAAACATAGTATCACTAGTATGCCTCTACTTGACTAGCTCGTGAATCAAAGATGGTTAAGTTTCCTAGCCATAGACATGAGTTGTCATTTGATCGGGATCACATCATTAGGAGAATGATGTGATTGACGTGACCCATTCCGTTAGCCTAGCACTTGATCGTTTAGTATGTTGCTATTGCTTTCTTCATGACTTATACATGTTCCTGTAACTATGAGATTATGCAACTCCCGTTTGCCGGAGGAACACTTTGGGTGCTACCAAACGTCACAACGTAACTGGGTGATTATAAAGGAGTACTACAGGTGTCTCCAAAGGTACATGTTGGCGTATTTCGAGATTAGGTTTTGTCACTCCGATTGTCAGAGAGGTATCTCTGGGCCCTCTCGGTAATGCACATCACTATAAGCCTTGCAAGCAATGTAGCTAATGAGTTAGTTACAGAATGATGCATTACGTAATGAGTAAAGAGACTTGCCGGTAACGAGATTGAACTAGGTATTGGATACCGACGATCGAATCTCGGGCAAGTAACATACCGATGACAAAGGGAACAAAGTATGTTGTTATGTGGTTTGACCGATAAAGATCTTCGTAGAATATGTAGGAGCCAATATGGGCATCCAGGTTCCGCTATTGGTTATCAACCAAGAATAGTTCTAGGTCATGTCTACATAGTTCTTGAACCCGTAGGGTCCGCACGCTTAAGGTTTCGATGACAGTTATATTATGAGTTTATGAGTTTTGATGTACCGAAGGAGTTCGGAGTCCCGGATGAGATCGGGGACATGACGAGGAGTCTCGAAATGGTCGAGACATAAAGATCGATATATTGGACGACTATATTCGGAGTTCGGAAAGGTTTTGAGTGATTCGGGTATTTTTCAGAGTACCGGAGAGTTACGGGAATTCGCCGGGGAGTATATGGGCCTTATTGGGCCATACGGGAATAGAGGAGAGAGGCCGAAAGGAAGGAGGCCTGCGCCCCCCCTCTGGTCCGAATTGGACAAGGGGCGCAGCCCCCCTTTCCTTCTTCCGCGAATGTATCAGGTGAAACGGACCAATCTGTGCACCGAGTGCACCGTGCAATTTTGGTCCTTTGGATGGATAACCAACGGACTATGTTTGACTACTGATGAGTTGTTGGCGCATTTGCAAAACTGACCTTGTATTTTGCTAAAATCAACCCGCACTCTACCTAGTAGTCTAGCTTATTGTCAATAAAACACTTACATTCCATCGAAATAAACCCACTATAGGGAAATCGCAGCGAGAGTTGAAGTGCGGGTTGATTTTGACGAAACAAAGTGTTCTGTTTGCAAAATATGTTCACAGCCCCCTGTTTGCCTCAATCATGTCCATCGTCTTTTAATCTAACAGTCCAGAATGGTGTGGTGCATCGGGTGCACAGGTTTGTTTGTTTCATAGGATACGTTCTCTCCTTCTTCCTCTCCCCCTCTTTCCCCTTCTCCTACTCCAACAAAGGAGGTGGAATCCTACTAGGACTAGGGAGTCCTAGTAGGACTCCACACTTGGCGCGCCCCCTCCTAGGGCCGGCCTCCTCCACCCTTGCTCCTTTATATACGGGGGCAGGGGGGCACCCCATGACACACAAGTTGATCTACGGATCGTTCCTTAGCCGTGTGCGGTGCCCCCTCCACCATATTCCACCTCGGTCATATCTTCGCGGAGTTTAGGCGAAGCCCTGTGCTGGTAGAGCATCATCATCGTCACCACGCCATCATGCTGACGGAACTCATCCCCGACACTTTGCTGGATTGGAGTCCGGGGATCGTCATCGAGCTGAACGTGTGCTGAACTCGGAGGTGCCGTACGTTCGTTACTTGGATCGGTCGGATCGTGAAGACGTACGACTACATCAACCGCATTGTCATAACGCTTCTGCTTACGGTCTACGAGGGTACGTGGACAACACTCCCCCCTCTGGTTGCTATGCCATCACCATGATCTTGCGTGTGCGTAGGAATTTTTTTGAAATTACTACGTTCCCCAGCACCCGGTACTCCGAAAAATACCCGAATCACTCGGAACCTTTCCGATGTCTGAATATAGCCTTCCAATATATCGATCTTTACGTCTCTCGACCATTTCGAGACTCCTCATCACGTCCGTGATCTCATCAGGGACCCCGAACAAACTTTGGTCATCAAAACACATAACTCATAATACAAATCGTCATCGAACGTTAAGCGTGCGGACCCTACGGGTTCGAGAACTATGTAGACATGATCGAGACACATCTCCGATCAATAACCAATAGTGGAACCTGGATGCTCATATTGGCTCCTACATATTCTACGAAGATCTTTATTGGTCAAACCGCATAACAATATACGTTGTTCCCTTTGTCATCGGTATGTTAATTGCCTGAGATTCGATCGTTGGTATCATCATACCTAGTTCAATCTCGTTACCGGGAAGTCTCTTTACTCGTTTCGTAATGCTTCATCCCGCAACTAACTCATTAGTCACATTTCTTGCAAGGCTTATAGTCATGAGCATTACCGAGAGGGCCCAGAGATACCTCTCCGATACACGGAGTGACAAATCGTAATCTCGATCTATGCCAACCCAACAAACACCCTCAGAGACATCTGTAGAGCATCTTTATAATCACCCAGTTACGTTGTGACGTTTGATAGCACACAAGGTGTTCCTCTGGTATTCGGGAGTTGCATAATCTCATAGTTTGAGGAACGTGTATAAGTCATGAAGAAAGTAGTAGCAATGAAACTGAAACGATCATAATGCTAAGCTAACGGATGGGTCTTGTCCATCACATCATTCTCCTAATGATGTGATCTCGTTTATCAAATGACAACACATGTCTATGGTCAGGAAACGTAACCATCTTTGATTAACGAGCTAGACAAGTAGAGGCATACTAGGGACACATTGTTTTGTCTATGTATTCACACATGTACTAAGTTTCCGGTTAATACAATTCTAGCATTAATAATAAACATTTATCATGATATAAGGAAATAAATAATAACTTTATTATTGCCTCTAGGGCATATTTCCTTCAGGAACTTCCTCTCCTATCCCCGGAACTTCCGGGCTAAACAAGAGGTTGCAAGTTGCATCGTAATTTCAGCATTGCCCCCATTCACCGTTTTTGCTCTAATTTATGACCCCAGACTTTGATTTGAGCGTTCTTGGGCACGTTCTGAAGCTATCGACGTGCCCGAGGCCCTTATATAGGTTTCCACATCATTTGGCCAAGACAAATTTGGAGGTTCTTCATCAACACCGAGACCCCTCCACAGATCATCACACTTATGCCACCAGTTCATCACCAACACTTCCTCAGAGTGACTATCTTGTACCTCTCCATCGACTACATCAACCAACAACGCTCGACATCGACCATTCAGCCCTTTGATACCAACAACTGGAAGCAAGGACGGCTACCTCCGATTTCGTAAAGGGTTAAGTGTGACAAAGGTATTCATTCTGACACAAACTTTTCCTTCCTTACCATCACTTTGATAGCCTCACCATCTTTGCGATTACCTTCGTACCTATTGAGACTATATATCCGAGTATTGTCAGGTTTCGCAAAAATGTGAGCACCATAGTGATACGATATCATCTTGTTACATCATTTGGTATATCATATAGTGCGCTGAAAACCATTGACTATGCACTCCCAATAAATTCTATGTTTGAACTATGTATTTTTCACTCCCAATAATTTTTATGTTTAAACTTTAAATTATGTTTTTTTCCTCATTTTATTTGTGTGTTATATTAATTGTTATGTGTATTCGCCTTGTTTAATGATTGATGTACATGTGTTTGTATGGATTTGAGGTTTCGAAAGTGGAGGATGTGGATGCCAGGGTACCGGTTGCAAACCTCATCATTTGCAACCCGAACGTCATCTGCTGCCACGTGTTCAGGCTGGGCATCGCACGGCGTCCTCACTTTTGCCCAGCGATACGCAGCTCGGCTCCAATCGCTGCACGCATGCGTATGGCTTGGCTCCAAAAATGAACCTGTACTAGCGATATTGGCTCCCATTGTTACGCGATTGCTTCCAACTCACAGCCCCGATCAGATTCGCAACTGCAGCCTTGTCCGCCTCCAATCCTCCATCAATCCAGTTGAGAATTTCTGATGGCTGAGCGACCAGTACGTACTCCTCTAGGCGATGCGACTAGCCGCCAGTTCCCTGGCCCGTCGCTCACTTCGGCAGGAGGAACAATAGCCATGTCCGCCGGCCGTCGAAACACGCCCTCTCCCTTGCATGACGGGATCAGGTTGGAAGGGCAGCCACTGGTCATGATGCCGCAATCTAAAGCAGAGTTGTTGCCAAGAAGGTCGGGAGTGGCCATGCCGGAATCTCACACCATCGCCTCGAACGACGATCATGGTGGTTCTACCTCTATCTTGCACCATGTAAACCTCGTTGACAACAACAGTCGCTGCTCCAACTTGTACCGTCCGTCGTATACAATGTCAGAAGTCACGACATGCACCATGGACTTGCCACCGCCACAAGTCATGTCAAGAGGAGGCCAGCAAGATGACGCAGTTACGGATGGTCGTGGAGAAAATGGAGAGCAAACAATTCAGGTACGGCGGTCTCGGCTCAAATTCGAGCGAAATTTATCTTCTCAAATCACATTGCGGTAATAGAAAAATTAACTGTGAGCTATGTGTACTGCAGGTTCCTGAAGTTGGGAAAACGTTTGAGTCAGAGAAAGACGCCTATGACATGTACAACACATGTGCTGGCAAAGTTGGATTTAGTATTAGAAAGAACCAAACAAAGCGTCGACATGATGGTAGTATATATCAAAAAAATAATTGTTTGCAGTAACCAAGGCCATCGAGAAACTGAGTCGTCGAAGGACACTACAAGGACGGATTGCAATGCCCGTATTCAGTTCAGTGTTAGCAGAGAGGGGATTTGGGCGGTGCAAAAGGTTGTAACCGATCATAATAATTATCTTGCTAGTCCCAATAAGGTGCACAAACTGAGGTCCCAACGACGTGTTATATAAGAAGACATACATCTAATTGGCCAGATACGGGAAGCCAGGATGAAGCCATCCCAGGTGTATGACTTCATGGTAGCGTTTTACGGAGGACCAGACAAAGTGCCATTCGCAAAGATGGACTGCAATAATGAGATTGGTCGTGAGCGCAAAAAAATACTTAGAATCAAATGATTCACAAACACTTCTAGAATACTTGAAAAATAAGCAGAGAGAGGATCCAACATTTTTTTATGCCATTCAAGTAGATGAGAAAGATGGTCGGATTGCTAATTTCTTTTGGGCAGACGGACAGTCTATCATGGATTACGCATGTTTTGGAGATGCTATATCATTTGACACTACATCTCAAACTAATAAGTTTGAAATGCCTTTTGCTCCAATCCTGGGAACCAACCATCACAAGCAGACTATAAATTTTGGGGCAGCGTTGTTATACAATGAGACCATTGAGTCATTTGTTTGGTTGTTTGAAACCTTTCTAACAGCAATGTCAGGTAAGCATCCGAGCACAATTTTCACTGATCAGGATGCGGCCATGGCAGGAGCAGTTGCATATGTGTTTCGAAATACAAGTCATCGACTTTGTCTATGGCACATTTATCTTAATGCTGCTAAACATCTTGGACATGTAATTCATGAGCATCCTGAGAAGTTTCTACCTGATTTTAAGAGATGTGTCTATGAAGATAGATCAGAGTATAAGTTCAACAAGAAGTGGCATGAATTGTTGGATCGGTACAACCTCCAGGACAACGAATGGATGGCAACGTTATATGAGTTGAGGGAAAAGTGGGCTGCTGTCTATCGTGACTCGTTTACAGCTGATATGAACTCGACTCAAACAAGTGAAGGTGTGAATAATGTCTTCAAGCAAAGATTTCGTAGGAGACTTGGTCTCTCTGAACTCCTTGTAGAATGTGAGAAGGTTTCTCATAGTCTTCGGGAAAATGAGTTGGATGCAGATTTTAGTTCGCGTCGAAAGAACCCGGTTACTTACTCATCTAAGTTACCTTTGCTGAAGACCGCATCCGAATCATATACAAGGAGGATGTATTTAGAGTTCGAGGAAGAATTTACAGGACAATTTTCGATGTCTTGTAAATTGTTACAAACTGAGGGGTCAGTCTTGACATACATGGTTACACATATGAACAGTGAGTATGGAACAAAAGTTATATTCAATAATGCGGATACTACCATTACATGTTGTTGCAGAAAGTATGAATCCATAGGTATGTATGCTTTATTTAATTTCCAATATACTAGTTTCTAAAACAAATTGATGAAATATGGTATCCGTATTTTACAGGTATATTGTGCAAGCATGCGTTTAAAGTTTTCAGTGTTAATGATGTTTTCATTTTGCCATCACAATATATACTAAAAAGATGGACAAAATATGCAAAGAGAGGATATTATGTTGAAAAACTAGGAACTGAGGAGGAAAGTTTGAAAACGCGTGCTGCACATGTCTCACGGAAGGCCACGTCCGTTGCATTGAAGTGTACCCGATCAAAGGAACTTCTTATTGATTTCGAGAAAGTTATAGATAAGTTTGACGTACAAGCAGATAACTCCCTCAGCAAGATGGAGGAAAAATCAAATGAGGTTCCGCTAGTTTCATCTGGCCTTTCTACCAACACACTAAAAGGTACAATATCAATTAGAGTTCCTCCGGTGGTAAAAGGTGCAAAGACTAAACGGTCAAAACTCTCCTTTGAGAAGAAGAAAGGGAAGAAAAAGAATAGTACTAAAAAGAAAGGTACTGATCCTACACGTTCTAGCAAGCCTTTTCTATTATATACTTCTATAGTTAGTGTTTAATTTATCTTTCAACTCTTGTCTGAAAATAGGAGAAGATCCAAAAAAATGTAGTACGAAATAGGGATGATGGCATTCATCCACAGGAATTGATGGTAAAACATATGACTTGGACTCAGTATTCACTTTTCATATTTTCCTTACATATTTATATGAACAACTTTGTATTATATGACACAGGATGTTAGGACCGGTAGCATTGACGTTTCTAGTACAGTGTCAAACTTTCAAAATGATGTGTATGGGCAGTCTTCGCCCATGGCTGCTCCGTTGATCCAAGGTGGATTTACTAATGCGGCGATTCCAACCTTTGCAAATGATGCATACGGGCAACATTCAGCTATGTATGCTCCTTTCATCCAAGGCGAATTCACAAGTCTTTTGCTTGGAGTTCATCAGGATGCCACACTATCCTCGTCTGCTAAAAAGTTACATTTTGATGAATAGTATTTGGCGCAACATATAAGGAGTATGATCTTTTTTATGTGAATTGGTGTACCCGTGAATTTTAGTTGATGTACTGTAGCACACTGGATTTTGTCTTCATTTACAATGTTTGAGTATTGTGCCAGTTGCAAGGTTTTGATGAGTTTGTACGCCAAGTTTCTAAAGAAGTTGTAAAATTTATGAACTGGTGTATTAGAATACAAGTAATTTCCAATTGCCCGTCTAAATGGTTGTATTTCATAGTAAAAAATGAGTCTCACACTGAAGTTTAGGCCTACTCAAGGACAGTAGAAAAAAATAGCACCTTCGCTACAGTATATAGCAAATCAAAGAAACATGGAGAAACATTCAGATTTTTTTAAACACATCCAGCAAAATGAAGATTTTATATTATCCGTATGTATTTGATAAGAAAAGATACATTGTATACTAATTAGTACATTGTCAGGAAGAGCAATCAGCTATAGGTTGGTACAATAGTTGTCATGAATTCAACATCAAATTTGCAAGATTTGACATTCCTAGACTAAAGTCTACTCCATCAGCAACCATTGTGTCTTCTTCAACGGTTTTCTCAGTAGCTGTGTTGTTCCAGCAGTATACTTGAGGGTCTTCGGATAGAAGAACGACGGCGGAGTGTAGCTGCTGCGTGAGTAAATGGCCTCCAGTTCGCTCTTCGTTCCTCATGTTGATGCCTACCACAACTTTGCCTTTCGGTTAAGATTCTGGGCATCCTGCACCTGTACAAGGCATCATCCTTGTTCAAGCACCAATGTTGTGCAAGGCCATCTTGACTGGAGCTCTCCCAACAGCAATCCAATTGACTCTAGTCTTGTACAGACAGTAAATAAGATTCACTTCCCTTGCCCTCCACTTCTTCGGATTGTAGCAAAGAGATACAGCTACCTGGATTAATCACAAGTCCAAGACCCTGCATTACCAATTATTCCGACAAGGTTCAAAAAACAGTTCAGTACATGTAAATCATCATGTCAAAAAGAAGGCACATGATTACACTATCAATTGATATGGCATCAGCCGGTAAATCAACAATCCATACGACACGTGTAGGATGATGGACAAAATCATGCCTACAAATTATGAATGGTTCACAATTCTAAATTCAATGGCTAATTAGGTACTCTATCTCTTTCCTTTTCAGACTTAAAGAGATTTATTGATCATTAATCGGGATTAGAATCAAACTACAAAGTATCAGCTACAATTTTTGGAACAAACTTCATCCAAGGGCATCTGCATCTACGTCTACTACTATTAGGTTGCTCGGCACAAAGATGTATCAAAGCACTGCATGGAAGGAAGAGAGCTGGCCGGGGAAATTACCTCTTGCCTACGCGAGTTTGGGACACAGGCGGCCTTGGCGGATACGATTCCAGGGACCGGCGGGTGCGACTCCCAGCGGCGGCGCGGAGTCAAGGCAACTCCCGGCGGGGGCGACTCCCAGCGGCGGCACGGAGTCAAAGCAACTCCCGGCGGGGGCGACTCCCAGCGGCGGCGCGGAGTCAAGGCAACTCCCGGCGGCGGAGATGCGATTCCCGGTGGCGGCGCGGAAGCGAATCCCGGCGGCGGTGGCGGCGGAGCGGCTATGTGCGCAGAGTCTGGGAGCAAAAATGCTAGACATACAAAGATTTGTAAAAGCCTGTAAACTGTTTCCATCTAACAACCAATCACAAACCTCTCCTTCCCCCTGATTTTCAGGGGGTGGGCCATCGTGCTCAACTGTTGGCCAATGAAAACTAATCCACCCTGTAAAAGCCTGTAAACTGTTTGTACGTGTAGCATTGCCGGTCTGGGAGTCAGGATCAAATGTTGTTCTGTGCGGCGGCCTTGGCGGATACGACTCCAGGGACCGCTGTAGAGGAAAGGAGCCGAGCCGAGGGCGGGGCGCGTGTGCCGATTGGAGCCGAGCTGCATATCGCTGGGCAAAAGTGAGGACAACGTGCGATGCCCGGCCTGAACACGTGGCAGCAGATGACGCCGGGTTGTAAAGGACGAGGTTTGCAACCGGTATGCACGTGGCAGCAGATGACGCCGGGATGCAATGCTCGTCACCGGCTCATGCACGCTCAGTCCACGGACATATAGGGGTCAAGTTTGCCCAGTCCGGGCTCTTAAGCAGCCCTGTCGAGGTGACGAGCATTGCATCACATGATAGTACTCTTCCTAATCAACTACCATTTCCCCGCAAATAAAAATGTTACTGTGCACTTTGCAAGAAACAAAAAGAAGTATACTGTGGTGGACAGGACCAGCATATATTGTACTCCCTCCGTAAAGAAATATAAGAGCGTTTAGATCACGCTCTTATATTTCTTTACAAAAGGAGTACTCCGTACCAAAGAATCGTGGTACATCGTGACAGACCATGTCCAAACACATCGATTTAGCAATCCAATATTTACAGGGAAAGTGGCTATGTCACAGGGTCATAACAAATGTTACTACAGTTTAGATAAAAAAATGTTACTACAGTTTCAGGTAAACGCCTTTCATGTGGAGGAAGCAGGCGGCCAAGCACCAGAAGATGATCTCCACGAGGACGAAGACCAAGGTGCCCCAACGTTTCGAATGGAAGATGGCCTGGAGCAGAGACTCCGTGGCATCCACCTGAAAAGCAGTTTTTTTTTCTGGGTTATCTCTCATGAAACCGGGGGTGCTTCAGGGGTAACAGCGGCGGATAATTTTCCGAACCAATAAATGCGTGACCAGCATGGTACTTGGTGTGCGCGATAAATTGGCATGAGCTCTACATAATCTACAGCAAATATGGCAGGAGATGCATATGCATCAAATATATACCAGGTTGTTCTCGGGTGACCGCCAGTAGAACCCTTGAATAAGCGTAGGGAAGAGCTCACAAGCTGCCAGGACATATACTATAAGCGCATTCATGCCCATCCACTGGAACAGAATTAATGGCTTCTTGATGTGGATAACATCGACCTGAGAAACATATAGGTTGTTAGATTTGAATGAATAGACTTCATGATGATCTAGTTTGTTAGATTTGGTTCCAAAGTATTATGGGAAAAAGAAGGTGATATCAAGATTAATATGATTGAGAATACCAATGTTACAGGCAACAGCCTGGACCAAAGATTACACAACTTACTATGCAGTATAGCAGCAACAGAAGGAACCCGGATACTCCACCAGCCAGCAGCATGTAGCTCACAGTATACAAAGGCTTGCTGAAAGGCATACCTAAAGACCAACAAGCCGTCAGCACAGAAATGGAAGGTCTAATTTGAATCATGGTTCCCGGCATGTCACTCTCCTGTAGAATGCAGACTCACCTAATAATTGTAATAAAAATCCTGAGACTGTTAGCACCGTTGAAGCTAGCAGCCATGACATCATTCGCTGTGAATGAGTCTGCAGCAGAAGCAAGGTTAGAGAAGTCTGGAAATGTCTCTTTGTTTCATAATTCTGTTTTGCTCAATAATGAAGGTTCCAACAGACAAGCACATGGTTGAAAACTTGAAAATGTACTGCATTTTAGGTGATGTACCTTGCAATGAATCAAGACATGACCAAAATGCAAACCAACAAAGCAACTCACTGCAGCCATCAATGTACTGCGAAACCAGGTGGAAAGAAAGACGGGGGTCACAATCTGATTTTTCTAGGAGAGATGTCAGTTTTCGTACTTGTTTAACAGTTGGGATGATAAAGAAGCCTGGTATGATTAGGTATGCAATCAGCAATTAATTAATAACAGAAGCTATATATAACTACCTTAATAAACCCTCCGGGTCAAAGGGAGCCAGGCACCAGTCTGGTGCATTCGGAGGAAGCGGTCCATAATCAGGGGAATTAATACTGCATTCCTATGGTTGAATGAAAAAGAGAAATTTGATCCTTCGGATATATTACAGAACTTCTATCCTATGGAGAAATTGTCTTAAACTCTTTGATGCTGAAGTAAAAACCTTAGTTCTTTTGTACACTGGGTTCTTGTACAGGTGACTTTCCCCAAGCAAAACCCGATCTACAAAGCCAACTGCATTGCAAGGTGGTCCAAGACTACCTCTAAGTCCACACTGGATCTGCAAGTTAACAAAACAAGTGCAACAAACAGGTACGTAAGTGCAACAACATAGATATGACGATGTTCAGTTGTTTGAGGCTAAAAATAAAAGAGTGAAAGGCCCAACCAGGGAGGGGAGAGGGGTTAATCATGGTGTGGCATGTAGTGGTAATAGTACGTGACTTGTGTCTATCAGGTAGTTGGCAGAAATGCTGGTAGAACCGGCACTTAGAAAGTCGGTTGACATTTTAATATGATTGAATAATCAAGTTTGAACTCCTGGATCCCCAAGGTAACCAGCCGGGTGACCCCATTTTAATTAAAATTGTGTTTGAGATTGAGTTTGAGTTAGCAATTCCCCACTCAGTTTCCAATAGGGTGTGGTACTAGTTTTTTTTATACTAGGTGTACTAGCTTAGGTTCTGTTGCCTACCAAACCAATTCCAAGGAATTTCCAAGAACAAACCAATTCGACAAAAGATGATGGACGCTGAGATCTGAATCTTAAATTTATATCAATCTTATCAATTAGCTTTCCAAATTTATTGACAAAGAGTCATTTCTCAGTCAACAGGCAACAGTGTCGAAGTGTATTTACTGGGAAATATATCAAGTGCCAAAATTGAACTGCAGCAGCTTGAGTAGCCACGTCAATTCAAACATATCACCACATATAAACAATTATCACGTGCCGTAAAAATCATAGTGTTAAAAGTACATAATACTACATCATCCAAAACAACTTCAGAGCATACATCCTAATATCTTCAAATAGAACAAGGTAATTAGGTCTAACTGAGAAATTCTCATCTTACCATTTTGAACCCAACATCATTGGTTGGATTTGAAAAGGTCGAACTACTAGTCTGAACTTTAAATTCCCAGTTTGGAACATATAGGCCAAATACCAAGCCAATGTACAGAGCTGAAATCATTATGGCCATGATCCTTCAGAAGATAAACAGAAGTGAGTACAGGTACTAGTGTATATCATGTTCTGTGTTCAGAATAATTCTTAGTAAATCCATACAGCTTATCTCATCCAAAGTACACCCAAGTTACAAGATTTGCACATTTTCTGACTAACAGCAGGAAGTTATCTAATCACAAACATACAGCGCGACAGAGGAACCAAAATTTGATATAAAAGGCCTCATAAACTAAAGACAACAACATTCTGAAACAGGCAATGAAACATGCTATTTTATACAGTATCACTGAAAATATTATTTTGAGGCAGAGCTCGGTTTACTGAATCACAGGAAATAGCAAGAGCATAATATAAAGGATTGGATTCATACTTCCAAAAGGCTTAATACTAATTCATGAAGAATGTAGATAGTGCAAAACCAAATATTTTCTTAATAAAATGTTACCATTATTGACTAACCACTCCACGAAGTACTTCTTCACAAATGATACTGGCGAATCCACCGAAGTATTGTTCACAAGCCAAATCTCAGAAATTGCTGCTAGAAAGTATCCAATAGCTATTCTCTACCAGAAGCAAAATGGCAATTAGAAAAGTTAAAATTCAGTAAATAGAAAGAAGACGAATACAAACTCGAAGATAAACATATGTAGTTTACGAATTACCTGTAACACACCTAGCCATCGAATATGATCCAAATCAACACCATAAGTTAATTTGTGCCGTCCATGAATGTATCCTCCTAAAAGAAAAAAAGTTTGTTTAAGCTAAACTCTAACACAAGAGAAATGAAATAAGACAGGTGATCACAGTATATCTAGTAAAGAACTAGGATAAGTATGACCTTGCAAAATTACGCCCAAGATGAAAAGCTTGATAGCCCTACATGCAGCCTTCTTGGATGTTGCTATCTTGTTTGGTGTTTTCTGTAGTGCACCATCCATATTTGTCAGATGTTATTCAATAATGAGTTGGTCAATGGTTAAATTGCACACTGAAAATCAAACATCTAGGTGGAGATATGCAAATCAGTGTTATTCTAGGTAGAGCAAAACTAGCACTGGGAATAAGATTTTGTTCACAGCAACTGAAGTCCACTATCTAAGTGCCATGGCATAGTTGAAGGTTTTAAGTACATAATTTCATAAATGGAAATAGAGTTCCTCACATAACCCAGGACCTCACTAGTCCAACCTCTACAGAGACAATCATCAATTCCTAGTTCCCCCCTAAGTAATAAAGAGTACCTGATGATAATAATATACTTGGTATAGAAGCTAGGAATGAAAAGGTTAATTTTAGAAAGAAATGTTAGACAAACTCAACAGATTGCCCTACTGAGGTTTACAACAATTTGGCAACGAGAATACAACCCATGATCTCTTTCATGTTTTTTCCTTTTTTCTTTTTCGGGCGTATAATACATGATCTCAGTAGAGCAACTTCTACAACGAACCGTTGGTTCCCAGTTTCCTACTTTGAAATCATGGTTATCTGATGATCAAAATAGTTCACACACTTATAAAAGGCTTAAGCAAACTTTTGAGGAAAATGGTAGCCAAACTGAACGTTTTTGCTCTGTGAATGTTTTACAAGGGCCTGGCATCCATGAAAATGGCAAAACAGATCCTCAAACTTCATTTTGGAGAAGTTGTAGTGTGCTCAGGAGGCACTTAAGTACTTCCACTCTATAAAAATATCAGTGGTTGCTTATGATAAGGTACAACAGGTGCATAACATTCTGTAGGTTAGTAACAGTTGAAGACGCCCAAGGTTAGGGGCAAATGAAAAATCTAGCAAGCACTGAACCATTCCCCGGTCCCTACAGCCCCAACCATTTGGTTATGTTCATATAGCACGACCATTTGGTAGGGATGGCTATACACTTGTACTACATCGTTTCATAGTGGTGAGCGGATGGTAGTAACTAGTAAGCATCAGTAATTCGGTATACCTTGAAGACGAGGGCGGCGGAGACGCCGATGATGAAGAGGAAGGCCGGCATGACGAAGTCCGCCACAGTGACCCCGAACCACGGCGCGTGGTTTATCCCCGGCCACGCCCCGCCGGCGTCGTCCACGAGTATCATCACCTGCTCAAGCGCAAGCAGACACGATTGGCACGCGAATCAGAAGAGAAACATACAAGCCTGTGGGAAGAGCCGAAGAGGTTAGGGTTCTACTGACGGTGACGGTGAGACCGCGGAACACATCGAGCGAGGCCACCCGCTGCGGCTTCTGCTGCTCGGGCTTCGCATCCGCCCCCGGCGGCTGCGGCCGCGAAGGGGATTCGGGGTATGGGAGGATCTCGTTTCCGGTCTCAAGGAGGGGGCGGCGGCGGTCGCCATCATCTCCGTCGCTGGCGACGGCGACCACGGTGGCGTCCATTTTGGGATCTCCTGCTGCTGTCGTATGCAGAGCAGTATTGCGGAGGGTTGGAAGACCGGACTAATCGATGTAGTTGTTTTTAAGCCCTCTGTGGACATTTGACATCACAGCAGCTCTCGTAGCTCAGTTGGTTAGAGCACCCGTTTAGTAAGCGGGAGGTCTTGAGTTCAACTCTCAACGAGAGCAATTTTATTTTTAGTTTATTATACCATGAAACCCTATAGTAATTGATCTCTTTTTTTTCCTCCTTTTTATGAAGTACTCCCTTCTCAACTCTCAACGAGAGAAATTTTATTTTCAGTATATTTATACCATGAATTGAGTTCAACTCTCAACGAGAGCAATTTTATTTTTAGTTTATTTATACCATGAAACCCTATAGTAATTGATCTCTTTTTTTTCCTCCTTTTTATGAAGTACTCCCTTCTCGACTCTCAACGAGAGCAATTTTATTTTCAGTTTATTTATACCATGAAACCCTATAGTAATTGATCTCTTTTTCCCCTCCTTTTTATTAAGTACTCCCTTCTATCCATATTAATTGTGGCCAAATCAGTAATATCGTTAAATTATTTTCCACACAAAGTTCAAGCATAAATTGTTGTTAAAAAACGAACTATTGTCGGTTTCTGGTTTCTGCTCCATATGATCCTTGTGTGAATTGTCAACTCTCCACGAGAGCACATTTAATTTCAGTTAACTTAGCATGAAACCATGTAGTAGTTGATCTCTTTCCTTTTCTTTTTGAGCGTACGCAAATTCTTAGCTTTACAGAAGGAGAGAAATAAGACATACAACAACGTCAACCATTCGCTGCGGAGAACGAAGGTGACCAACTCCACACCCGGTTCGTACAAAGACAACCAAACACAACAACACGGCTACGACACAAGAAGCCTACCCAACACCGAGCCCCTAGCCGCGTCTCGGCCAACACTGAAGACCTCTGAAGAACAGCAACTCCAGCTTCCTTGGAGTAGCCAGCGACGACTGTACATGGCTCCGAAGGAGAAAGATCCGGGTAGCGGTGAACACCGGAGGAGCGCATCATGGGACCTCGAGTCTCCCAGCACAATGCTCCCAACAGAGTAACAACCTCAAAGACGTTGCCATCATGCCGATCCTACGAATCAAGGCTTTCGCCCCGGAGACAGCTGCCGATACGAGGTCGCGAGGAAGATGGCGTTGCACTCGACGAAGCCTCCATGAAGGTGAATGACACCCGCAGGTGCCATCAACGCCGGTCCGGCCACAACCGAACAGGATTTTCATCCGTAGCTCTGCACATCTCCAAGTCAGATCCCGGCCATTCCCGATCAGATGCCTCGCACCGCCGCCACCGCAACAACTTGCCATCGAAGCCCCCCTCACTGCCGAGGGAACACGCCTAAAGCCATCACCTTCAACATCGACTAGGAGTCGCAGCAACCACCGAGCGGTGCAAAGCCAGTTCCGTCACGGACGCCTTCACCCACGCCAGGGGACTGCCACCAGGATGAATCCGACCCGCACCTCCGACCACCCTCCGGCACCCACACCGCCGAGGCATCACCACACGCCTCACACGGCAGCAACCGAACGCCCGCTGCCCGCCAAGACCCTTCCTGGCAAGGCCTCGCAGCGCCGCCGCCGCCATGGCTGCGCTCGGACCGCCGCCATGCACGATCAAGATCAGACTCACGGTATAATATTACAACACAACTCTACGACTCAAATTTAAACAAAGAAATAGAATATTACAAGCCAGGGTAGTAAGACCCGATATTACATCAAGAGTTAGGTCTGAGTACAGAAAATTACAAAGGTGCCTTAAGAAGGCAAAAACAAAAAACGACTCTAGATCAAAAAGGCGCAGGCCTCCTGCCTAGGACCTCCGAACTACTCTCCGGTGTCGAACCAACGAGAGCAATTTTATTTTTAGTTTATTATACCATGAAACCCTATAGTAATTGATCTCTTTTTTCCCTCCTTTTTATGAAGTACTCCCTTCTCAACTCTCAACGAGAGCAATTTTATTTTCAGTTTATTTATACCATGAATTGAGTTCAACTCTCAACGAGAGCAATTTTATTTTTAGTTTATTTATACCATGAAACCCTATAGTAATTGATCTCTTTTTTCCCTCCTTTTTATGAAGTACTCCCTTTTCAACTCTCAACGAGAGCAATTTTATTTTCAGTTTATTTATACCATGAAACCCTATAGTAATTGATCTCTTTTTCCCCTCCTTTTTATTAAGTACTCCCTTCTATCCATATTAATTGTGGCCAAATCAGTAAAATCGTTAAATTATTTTCCACACAAAGTTCAAGCATAAATTGTTGTTAAAAAAATGAACTATTGTCAGTTTCTGGTTTCTGCTCCATATGATCCTTGTGTGAATTGTCAACTCTCCACGAGAGCACATTTAATTTTAGTTTACTTAGCATGAAACCCTGTAGTAGTTGATCTCTTTCCTTTTCTTTTCGAGCGTATGCAAATTCTTAGCTTTACAGAAGGAGAGAAATAAGACATACAACAACGTCAACCATTCACTACGGAGAACGAAGGTGACCAACTCCACACCCGGTTCGTACAAAGACAACCAAACACAACAACACGGCTACGACACAAGAAGCCTACCCAACACCGAGCCCCTAGCCGTGTCTCGGCCGACACTGAAGACCTCTGAAGAACAGCAACTCCAGCTTCCTTGGAGTAGCCAGCGACGACTGTACATGGCTCCGAAGGAGAAAGATCCGGGTAGCGGTGAACACCGGAGGAGCGTATCATGGGACCTCGAGTCTCCCAGCACAATGCTCCCAACAGAGTAACAACCTCAAAGACGTTGCCATCATGCCGATCCTACGAATCAAGGCTTTCGCCCCGGAGACAGCTGCCGATACGAGGTCGCGAGGAAGATGGCGTTGCACTCGACGAAGCCTCGATGAAGGTGAATGACACCCATAGGTGCCATCAACGCCGGTCCGGCCACAACCGAACATGATTTTCATCCGTAGCTCTGCACATCTCCAAGTCTCCAAGATCCCGGCCAGTCCCGATCAGATGGCTCGCACCGCCGCCACCGCAACAACTTGCCATCGAAGCCCCCCTCACCGTCGAGGGAAGACGCCTAAAGCCATCACCTTCAACATCGACTAGGAGCCGCAGCAACCACCGAGCGGTGCAAAGCCAGTTCCGCCACGGACGCCTTCACCCACGCCAGGGGACTGCCACTAGGATGAATCCGACCCGCACCTCCGACCACCCTCCGGCACCCACACCACCGAGGCATCACCGCACGCCTCACACGGCAGCAACCGAACACCCGCTGCCCGCCAAGACCCTTCCTGGCAAGGCCTCTAAGCGCCGACGCTGCCATGGCTGTGCTCGCACCGCCACCATGCACGATCAAGATCAGACTCACGGTATAATATTACAACACAACTCTACGACTCAAATTTAAACAAAGAAATAGAATATTACAAGCCAGGGTAGTAAGACCCGACATTACATCAAGAGTTAGGTCTGAGTACAGAAAATTACAAAGGTGCCTTAAGAAGGCAAAAACAAAAAATGACTCTAGATCAAAAAGGCGCAGGCCTCCTGCCTAGGACCTCCGAACTACTCTCCGGTGTCGAACTCCACGTAGTAGCAAAGCTTGGAATCCTCTGGCTCCTAGGCTCCATCACCTGATCGCAGCAACCGGGTAGAAGAAAATGGGTGCAAAGCAACGGTGAGTACTCATCTGAAGTACTCGCAAGACTTACATCAGAACTATGCTAAGTATGCATTGGTATCCAAGAAGGGGGTTATGTCGGTGTCTATACTATAGAAATGCTAGAACTAGAGGGAGAAGTTCTATGTAACACAAGGGCCACCATCTTGCAGCAATAGACGAGAGGAGAGAAGATCATCTTGCAGCAAGGGAAGAAGTATGAGTGCATAGGATATCAACTTGTAATTAACACAACAATACAACTGCGAGAAAAGATCCGCGGGCATTCCATATTTATTGAACAATGTATTTCATCATTGAGCAATGTATTTCATCAAGTATCTGGTTCAAGCTGTATAAGATCGGGATACTCTCATATATCCAAGCATCCTGTTACCATGGACACGGCTATTCGAATAGATTTACTTCCCTGCAGGGGTGCACCACATTATCCAACATGCTCGATTACCTCTAACCGGACACACTTTTCCTGGTAATGTCCAGCCTCGGATCATAAACACGTTGTAATCCTACCTAGGCTCCATAGAGAGGTCCCCATCGGTCTACATCCTAAGAACGAAGGGGTTGTTCGGCCGCTCACCCCTAAGCACTCCGGGTTGTTGTGAGGGTGACCGGGACCAAACGGAACTCTTCTGGAATCCGCTTGCCCGACCACTCCTCAATGTTGAGCTGGACGTCTGACAATGTTTTCGGGAGAATGTACGATGCCGAGTGCCCATAACTTATCCCGCATGGTGGTTAGTGCGAAAAAGCCAGAGGCCTGCTCAGATCAAATATCCAAACCTGTTAGTGATTAGTAGCCCGCAGAGACGATCGATGCTCCTGTCGCCCCGTCTCACGGTCTTACGACAAGGGACCAGGCCCGCATCTCTCCTGGGTGGTCTCTGCTTACCCGGTCGTGCCGCGTCAATAACTCTCGCGGGTACCCTTGGGGTCGACCCGACTTATCAAGAGACTGTCGGGAACCCAAGTCCACCTCCACCGGGGTGATACCACTTGTCCCTTCAGTCCCGTAGTAACAGTTAAAGGTAATAGTGTGTCCTTACCATCATGCTGGACTTGGAGGAATCACCCTCGATGGGTTCACGCTTGAGGTGCTGCATAGCAGAGTCATTATTGGGAGTGGTGAGCGAGGAATCACCCTCTGTAAAACCACACCCGATGTGCTACACTACAGAGATATCATCGAAAGATGGATACGAAGCATCACCCTCGGCACTCGATAGTAGCTCTGCGAAGTCGTACAACTAAGGGGGTGCTGGTGGTGTGTTTGGTCTCTACACATCGATCACTTAGAACGAATTGTTGGGAAATGTAGCATGGAAAACAAAAAAATTCTACACACATGCAATGATCTATCCATGGAGATGCATAGCAACGAGGGAGAGAGTGAGTATACGTACCCTCGTAGACCGTAAGCGGAAGCGTTTAATAACGCAGTTGATGTAGTCGAACTTCTTCGTGCTTCGACCGATCAAGTACCGAACGCACGTCACCTCCGCGTTCTGCACACTTTCAGCTTGGAGACGTCCCTCGCCTTCTTGATCCGGCAAGACGTGGAGGTAGTAGATGAGTTCTGTCAGCACGACAGCGTGGTGACGGTGATGGTGAAGTGATCCTCGCAGGGATTCGCCTAAGCACTACAAAAATATGACCGGGGGTGTAAATGGTGAAGGGGGGCGCCGCACACGGCTAAACAATTGTCTGGGGTGTGCTAGGGCGCCCCCCACATATATATAGGTGGGAGGGGGAGGGGATAGGCCAGGAGGCACCCCAAGTAGGAATGAATCCTACTTGGGCTCCTCCCAAGCTGCGCGCCCCCCTGCCATATATATCGGAGGGGGAAGGAAAGAGGGGGAAGGGGGAGGAAGGGGGAATCCTACTCCCTTTCTTTCCTCATTCCCCTTTCCTTCTCCACCTTGGCCGGCCCATATTGGGGGCGCACCAGCCCCTTGTGGCTTGTGCGTTTCCCCTCTTGGCCCATAAGGCCCATATCTTTTGCCGGGGGTGCCCGGAACCCCTTCCAGTGATCCGATATGTACCCGGTACCCTCCTGAACACTTCCGTGTCCAAATACCATCGTCCTATATATCAATCTTTACCTATCGACCATTTCGAGACTCCTTGTCATGTCCGTGATCTCATCTGGGACTCTGAACAACATTCGGTCAATAAATCACATAACTCATGTAATACTATATCATCAACGAGCGTTAAGCGTGCGGACCCTACGGGTTCGAGAACTATGTAGACATGACCGAGACACCTCTCCGGTCAATAACGAATAGCGGAACCTAGATGCCCATATTGGGTCCTACATATTCTACAAAGATCTTTATCAGTCGAACCATTATGACAACATATGTAATTCCCTTTGTCCATCAGTATGTTACTTGCCCGAGATTTGATCGTTTGTATCTTCATACCTAGTTCAATCTCGTTACCGACAAGTCTCTTTACTCGTTCCGTAATACATCACCTCGTGACTAACTCCTTAGTCGTTTGCTTGCAAGCTTATGATGTGTATTATCGAGAGGGCCCAGAGATACCTCTCCGATACTCGGAGTGACAAATCCTAATCTCGATCTATGCCAACTCAACAAACACCTTCGGAGATACCTGTAGAGCATCTTTATAATCACCCAGTTACGTTGTGACCTTTGATAGCACACAAGGTATTCCTCCGGTATCCGGGAGTTGCATAATCTCATAGTCGAAGGAATAAGTATTTGACATGAAGAAAGCAATAGCAATAAACTGAATGATCATTATGCTAAGCTAACGAATGGGTCTTGTCCATCACATCATTCTCCTAATGATGTGATCCCGTTATCAAATGACAACACATGTCTATGGTTAGGAAACCTTAACCATCTTTGATCAACGAGCTAGTCTAGTAGAGGCTTACTGGGGACACAATATTTGTTTATGTATTCACACATGTATTTAAGTTTCCGATCAATAAAAATCTAACATGAATAATAAACCTTTATCATGATTTAGGAAATATAATAATAACCATTTTATTATTGCCTCTAGGGCATATTTCGATCAGTCTCCCACTTGCACTAGAGTCAATAATCTAGTTCACATCACCATGTGATTTAACACCCATAGTTCACATCGCCATGTGACAAACACCCAAAGAGTTTACTAGAGTCAATAATCTAGTTCATATCGCCATGTGATTAACACCCAAAGAGTACTAAGGTGTGATCATGTTTTGCTTGTGAGAGAGCTTTAGTCAATGGGTCTGTCATATTCAGATCCGTATGTATTTTGCAAATTTCTATGTCTACAATGCTCTACATGGAGCTACTCTAGCTAATTTCTCGCACTTTCAATATGTATCTAGATTGAGAATCGGAGTCATCTGGATTGGTGTCAAAGCTTGCATTGACGTAACTCTTTACGATGAAATCTTTATCACCTCCATAACCGAGAAATATTTCCTTAGTCCTCTTTCGGTACCTAAGGATAATTTTGACCGATATCTAGTAATCTACTCCTGGATCACTATTGTACCCCCTTGCCAAACTCATGGAAAGGCACACAACAGGTCTGGTACACAACATGGCATACTTTATAGAACCTATGACTGAGGCATAGGGAATGGCTTTCATTCTCTCTCTATATTCTGTCGTGGTCAGGTTTTGAGTCTTACTCAACTTCACACCTTGTAACACTGGCAAGAACCCTTTCTTTGACTGATCCATTTTGAACTTCTTCAAAACTTTATCAAGGTATGTGCTTTGTGAAAGTCCTATCAAGCGTCTTGATCTATCTATTTAGATCTTGATGCCCATTATATAAGCAGCTTCACCGAGGTCTTTCATTGAAAAAAATTTATTCAAATATCCTTTTATGCTATCCAGAAATTCTATATCGTTCCCGATCAACAATATGTCATCCACATATAATATCAGAAATGCTACAGAGCTCCCACTCACTTTATTGTAAATACAGGCTTCACCATAAGTCTGTATAAAACCATATGCTTTGATCACCTCATCAAAGCGTATATTCCAACTCTGAGATGCTAGCACCAGTCCATAGATGGATCGCTAGAGTTTGCACACTTTGGTAGAACCTTTAGGATCGACAAAACCTTCGGGTTGCATCATATACAACTCTTCTTTAAGAAATCCATTAAGGAATGAAGTTTTGACATCCATTGGCCAGATTTCATATATATAAAATGCGGCAATTGCAAACATGATTCGGCTTGACTTAAGCATCACTACGGGTGAGAAGGTCTCATTGTAGTCAACTCCTTGAACTTGTCAAAAACCTTTCGCAACAAGTCAAGCTTTTTAGATGGTGACATTACCATCAACGTATGTCTTCTTCTTCAAGATCCATTTATTCTCAATGACTTGCCGATCATCGGGCAAGTCCACCAAAGTCCATACTTTGCTCTCATACATGGATCCTATCTCAGATTTCATGGCCTCAAGCCATTTATCAGAGTTTGGGCTCATCATAACTTCTTCATAGTTCATAGGTTTGCCTTGGTCTAGTAACATGACTTCCAGAATAGGATTACCGGGCCACTCTAGTGCGGATCGGGCTCTGGTTGACCTACGAGGTTCAGTAGTAACTTGATCTGAAGTTTCATGATCATCATCATTAGCTTCCTCTCTAGTTGGTGTGGGCATCATGGGAACAAATTTCTCTGATGTGCTACTTTCCAAATTGAGAGAAGGTACAATTACCTCATCAAGTTTGACTTTCCTCCCACTCACTTCTTTCGAGAGAAACTCCTTCTCTAGCAAGGTTCCATTCTTGGCAACAAAGGTCTTGCCTTCGGATCTGTGGCAGAAGGTGTACCCAATTGTTTCCTTCTGGTATTCTATGAAGACAGACTTCTCTGATTTGGCTTCGAGCTTATTAGGCTGAAGCCTTTTGACATAAGTGTCGCAACCCCAAACTTCAAGAAATGACAACTTAGGTTTCTTGCCAAACCACAGTTCATACGGTGTCGTCTCAACGGATTTAGACAGTGCCCTATTTAACATGAATGCGGCTATCTCTAATGCATAACCCCAAAACGATAGTGGTAAATCGGTAACAGACATCATAGATCGCACCATATCTATTAAAGTACGGTTATGACATTCGGACACACCATTATGCTGTGGTGTTCCAGGTGGTGTGAGTTGTGAAACAAGTCCACATTGTTTTAAATGAAGGCCAAACTTGTAACTCAAATATTCGTCTCCATGATCAGATCATAGAAACTTTATTTTCTTGTTACGATGATTCTCCACTTCACTCTGAAATTCTTTGAACTTTTCAAATGTTTCAGACTTGTGTTTCATCAAGTAGATATACCCATACCTACTCAAATCGTCTATGAAGGTCAAAACATAACGATACCCGCCGCGTGCTTCAACACTCATTGGACCGCATACATCGGTATGTATTATTTCCAATAAGTCATTAGCTCACTCCATTGTTCCGGAGAACGGAGTTTTAGTCATCTTGCCCATGAGGCATGGTTCGCAAGTGCCAAATGATTCATAATCAAGTGACTCCAAAAGTCCATCTGCATGGAGTTTCTTCATGCACTTTACATCAATATGACCTAAATGGCAGTGCCACAAGTATGTTGCACTATCATTATCAACTTTGCATCTTTTGGCTTCGATATTATGAATGTGTGTATCACTGATGTCTACTACACAACCTTCTTCTTGTAGACGTTGTTGGGCCTGCAAGTGCACATGTTTGTAGGACAGTAGCAAATTTCCCTCAAGTGGATGACCTAAGGTTTATCAATCCATAGGAGGCGTAGGATGAAGATGGTCTCTCTCAAGCAACCCTGCAACCAAATAACAAAGAGTCTCTTGTGTCCCCAACACACCCAATACAATGGTAAATTGTATAGGTGCACTAGTTCGGCGAAGAGATGGTGATACAAGTGCAAAATAGATAGTAGATATAGGTTTTTGTAATCTGAAATAATAAAAACAGCAAGGTAACTAATGATAAAAGTGAGCATAAACGGTATTGCAATGATAAGAAACAAGGCCTAGGGTTCATACTTTCACTAGTGCAAGTTCTCTCAACAATAATAACATAGATAGATCATATAACAAGCCCTCAACATGCAACAAAGAGTCACTCCGAAGCCACTAATAGCGGAGAACAAACATAGAGATTATGGTAGGGTACGAAACCACCTCAAAGTTATTCTTTTGGATCAATCTATAAAAGAGTTCGTACTAGAATAACACCTTAAGACACAAATCAACCAAAACCCTAATGTCACCTAGATACTCCATTGTCACCTCAAGTATCCGTGGGCATGATTATACGATATGCATCACACAATCTCGGATTCATCCAACCAACATAAAAGTACTTCAAAGAGTGCCCCAAAGTTTCTATCGGAGAGTCAAGAACGTGTGCCAACCCCTATGCATAGGTTCCCAATGTCACGAAACCCGCAAGTTGATCACCAAAACATACATCAAGTGGCACATGATATCCCATTGTCACCACAGATAATCACGGCAAGACATACATCAAGTGTTCTCATAAAAGACTCAATCCGATAAGATAACTTCAAAGGGGAAACTCAATTCATCACAAGAGAGTAGAGGGGGAGAAACATCATAAGATCCAACTACAATAGCAAAGCTCGGGATACATCAAGATCGTGCCATAGAGGGAACACGAGAGAGAACACGAGAGAGAGAGAGATCAAACACATAGCTGAAGGAAATATGCCCTAGAGGCAATAATAAAGTTATTATTTATTTCCTCATATCATGATAAATGTTTGTTATTCATGCTAGAATTGTATTAACCGGAAACATGATACATGTGTGAATACATAGACAAACATATAGTCACTAGTATGCCTCTACTTGACTAGCTCATTAATCAAAGATGGTTATGTTTCCTAACCATAGACATGTGTTGTCATTTGATTAATGGGATCACACCATTAGAAGAATGATGTGATTGACATGACCCATTCCGTTAGCTTAGAGCTTGATCGTTTAGTATATTGCTATTGCTTTCTTCATGACTTATACATGTTCCTGTAACTATGAGAATTATGCAACTCCCGTTTACCGGAGGAACACTTTGGGTACTACCAAACGTCACAACATAACTGGGTGATTATAAAGGAGTACTACAGGTGTCTCCGAAGGTACATGTTGAGTTGGCATATTTTGAGATTAGGTTTTGTCACTCCGATTATCGGAGAGGTATCTCTGGGCCCTCTCGGTAATGTACATCACTATAAGCCTTGCAAGCAATGTGATCAATGAGTTGGTTACAAGATGATGCATTATGTAACGAGTAAAGAGAGTTGCCGGTAACGAGATTGAACTAGGTATTGGATACCGACGATCGAATCTCGGGCAAGTAACATACCGATGACAAAGGGAACAACGTATGTTCTTATGCGGTTTGACCGATAAAGATCTTCGTAGAATATGTAGGAACCAATATGGGCATCCAGGTTCCGCTGTTGGTTATTGACCGAGAATAGTTCTAGCTCATGTCTACATAGTTCTCGAACCCGTAGGGTCCGCACGCTTAACGTTACGATGACAGTTTTATTATGAGTTTATAAGTTTTGATGTACCGAAGTTTGTTCGGAGTCCCGGATGTGATCACGGACATGACGAGGAGTCTCGAAATGGTCGAGACATAAAGATTGATATATTGGACGACTATATTCGGACACCGGAAGTGTTCCAGGTGATTTCAGAGAAAACCAGAGTGCCGGAGGGTTACCGGAACCCCCCCGGGAGAGTAATGGGCCTTATGGGCCTTAGGGGAAAGGAGAGAGGGGCGGGCAGCATGGGCCGCGCGCCCCCTCCCCCCTCTGGTCCGAATTGGACTAGGAGGGGGGCGGCACCCCCCCTTTCCTTCCCCCTCTCCCCCTTCCTTCCTCCTCCTAGTAGGAGTAGGAAAGGAGGAGTCCTACTCCTACTAGGAGGAGGATTCCTCCTCCTTGGCGCGCCCTCCAAGGGCCGGCCGGGCTCCCCCCTTGCTCCTTTATATACGGGGGCGGGAGGCACCCCATAGACACACAAGTTGATCTACGGATCGTTCCTTAGCCATGTGCGGTGCCCCCCTCCACCATATTCAACCTCGGTCGTATCGTCACGAAGTTTAGGCGAAGCCCTGCGCTGGTAGAACATCATCATCGTCACCACGCCGTCGTGCTGACGGAACTCATCTCCGGAGCTTTGCTGGATCGGAGCCCGGAGATCGTCATCGAGCTGAACGTGTGCTGAACTCGGAGGTGCTGTACGTTCGGTGCTTGGATCGATCGGATCGTGAAGACGTACGACTACATCAACCGCGTTGTGCTAACGCTTCCGCTTATGGTCTACGAGGGTATGTGGACAACACTCTCCCCTCTCGTTGCTATGCCATCACCATGATCTTGCGTGTGCGTAGGAATTTTTTTGAAATTACTACGTTCCCCAACAGTGGCATCCGAGCCTAGGTTTTATGCGTTGATGTGATATGCATGAGTAGAACACAAGTGAGTTGTGGGCGATACAAGTCATACTGCTTACCAGCATGTCATACTTTGGTTCGGCGGTATTGTGAGATGAAGCGGCCCGGACCGACATTACGCGTACGCTTACGCGAGACTGGTTTCACCGTTACGAGCACTTGTGCTTAAAGGTGGCTGGCGGGTGTCTGTCTCTCTCACTTTAGCTGAATCGAGTGTGGCTACGCCCGATCCTTGCGAAGGTTAAAACAGCACCAACTTGACGAACTATCGTTGTGGTTTTTGATGCATAGGTAAGAACGGTTCTTGCTAAAGCCCGTAGCAGCCACGTAAAATTTGCAACAACAAAGTAGAGGACGTCTAACTTGTTTTTGCAGGGCATGTTGTGATGTGATATGGTCAAGACGTGATGCTATATTTTATTGTATGAGATGATCATGTTTTGTAACCGAAGTTATCGGCAACTGGCAGGAGCCATATGGTTGTCGCTTTATTGTATGAAATGCAAACGCCTTGTAATTGCTTTACTTTATCACTAA
Source organism: Triticum timopheevii (assembly GCA_963921465.1). Lineage (NCBI taxonomy): Eukaryota > Viridiplantae > Streptophyta > Magnoliopsida > Poales > Poaceae > Triticum > Triticum timopheevii. The sequence goes on along the minus strand of OY997271.1, from coordinate 129,080,264 downwards.
GCGGTAGTGATAGTCGTAGAAGCAATAGATGGCGTAACGACAACGATGCTACGATGGAGATCAAGGTGTCGCGCCGGTGACGATGGTGATCATGACGGTGCTTCGAAGATGGAGATCACAAGCACAAGATGATGATGGCCATATCATATCACTTATATTGATTGCATGTGATGTTTATCCTTTATGCATCTTATCTTGCTTTGATCGACGGTAGCATTTTAAGATGATCTCTCACTAATAAACAAGAAGTGTTCTCCCTGAGTATGCACCGTTGCGAAAGTTCTTCGTGCTGAGACACCACGTGATGATCGGGTGTGATAGGCTCTACGTTCAAATACAACGGGTGCAAAACAGTTGCACACGCGGAATACTCAGGTCATACTTGACGAGCCTAGCATATACAGATATGGCCTCGGAACACGGAGACCGAAAGGTCGAACATGAATCATATAGTAGATATGATCAACATAGTGATGTTCACCATTGAAACTACTCCATCTCACGTGATGATCGGACATGGTTTAGTTGATTTGGATCATGTGATCACTTAGATGACTAGAGAGATGTCTGTCTAAGTGGGAGTTCTTAAGTAATATGATTAATTGAACTTAAATTTATCATGAACTTAGTACCTGATAGTATTTTGCTTGTCTATGTTTGTTTGTAGATAGATGGCTCGTGCTATTGTTCCGTTGAATTTTAATGCGTTCCTTGAGAAAGCAAAGTTGAAAGATGATGTTAGCAATTACACGGACTGGGTCCGTAACCTGAGGATTATCCTCATTGCTGCACAGAAAAGTTATGTCCTGGAAGCACCGCTGGGTGCCAGGCCTGCTGCTGATGCAACTGACGACATTAAGAACGTCTGGCAGAGCAAAGCTGATGACTACTCGATAGTTCAGTGTTCCATGCTTTACGGCTTAGAACCGGGTCTTCAACAATGTTTTGAACGTCATGGAGCATATGAGATGTTCCAGGAGTTGAAGTTAATATTTCAAGCAAATGCCCGGATTGAGAGATATGAAGTCTCCAATAAGTTCTACAGCTGCAAGATGGAGGAGAATAGTTCTGTCAGTGAACATATACTCAAAATGTCTGGGTATAATAATCACTTGATTCAACTGGGAGTTAATCTTCCTGATGATAGTGTCATTGACAGAATTCTTCAATCACTGCCACCAAGCTACAAGAGCTTTGTGATGAACTATAATATGCAAGGGATGAACAAGACTATTCCCGAGCTCTTTGCAATGCTAAAAGCCGCGGAGGTAGAAATCAAGAAGGAGCATCAAGTGTTGATGGTTAACAAGACCACCAGTTTCAAGAAAAAGGGCAAAGGAAAGAAGAAGGGGAACTTCAAAAAGAACGGCAAGCAAGTTGCTGCTCAAGAGAAGAAACCCAAGTCTGGACCTAAGCCTGAAACTGAGTGCTTCTACTGCAAGCAGACTGGACACTGGAAGCGGAACTGCCCCAAGTATTTGGCGGATAAGAAGGATGGCAAAGTGAACAAAGGTATATGTGATATACATGTTATTGATGTGTACCTTACTAATGCTCGCAGTAGCACCTGGGTAGTTGATACTGGTTCTGTTGCTAATATTTGCAACTCGAAACAGGGACTACGGATTAAGCGAAGATTGTCTAAGGACGAGGTGACGATGCGCGTGGGAAATGGTTCCAAAGTCGATGTGATCGCGGTCGGCACGCTACCTCTACATCTACCATCGGGATTAGTTTTAGACCTAAATAATTGTTATTTGGTGCCAGCATTGAGCATGAACATTATATCTGGATCTTGTTTGATGCGAGACGGTTATTCATTTAAATCAGAGAATAATGGTTGTTCTATTTATATGAGTAATATCTTTTATGGTCATGCACCCTTGAAGAGTGGTCTATTTTTATTGAATATCGATAGTAGTGATACACATATTCATAGTGTTGAAACCAAAAGATGCAGAGTTGATAACGATAGTGCAACTTATTTGTGGCACTGCCGTTTAGGTCATATCGGTGTAAAGCGCATGAAGAAACTCCATACTGATGGGCTTTTGGAATCACTTGATTATGAATCACTTGGTACTTGCGAACCGTGCCTTATGGGCAAGATGACTGAAACGCCGTTCTCCGGAACTATGGAGCGGGCAATTGATTTGTTGGAAATCATACATACTGATGTTTGTGGTCCAATGAATGTTGAGGCTCGCGGCGGGTATCGTTATTTTCTCACCTTCACAGATGATTTGAGCAGATATGGGTATATCTACTTAATGAAACACTAGTCTGAAACATTTGAAAAGTTCAAAGAATTTCAGAGTGAAGTGGAAAATCATCGTAACAAGAAAATAAAGTTTCTACGATCTGGTCGTGGAGGAGAATATTTGAGTTACGAGTTTGGTCTACACTTGAAACAATGCGGAATAGTTTCGCAACTCATGCCACCCGGAACACCACAACGAAATGGTGTGTCCGAACGTCGTAATCATACTTTACTAGATATGGTGCAATCTATGATGTCTCTTACTAATTTACCGCTATTGTTTTGGGGTTATGCTTTAGAGATGGCCGCATTCACGTTAAATAGGGCACCATCAAAATCCGTTGAGACGACGCCTTATGAACTGTGGTTTGGCAAGAAACCAAAGTTGTCGTTTCTTAAAGTTTGGGGCTGCGATGCTTATGTGAAGAAACTTCAACCAGATAAGCTCGAACCCAAATCGGAGAAATGTGTCTTCATAGGATACGCAAAAGAGACTATTGGGTACACCTTCTAGCACAGATCTGAGGGCAAGATTTTCGTTGCTAAAATTGGATCCTTTCTAGAGAAGGAGTTTCTCTCGAAAGAAGTGAGTGGGAGGAAAGTAGAACTTGATGAGATAACTGTATCTGCTCCCTTATTGGAAAGTAGTTCATCACAAGAACCGGTTCCTGTGACAACTACACCAATTAGTGAGGAAGCTAATGATATTGATCATAAAACTTCAGATCAAGTTTCTACCGAACCTCGTAGGTCTACTAGAGTAAGATCCGCACCAGAGTGGTATGGTAATCCTATTCTGGAAGTCATGTTACTTGACCATGATGAACCTACGAACTATGAGGAAGCGATGATGAGCCCAGATTCCGCAAAATGGCTAGAGGCCATGAAATCTGAGATGGGATCCATGTATGAAATCAAAGTATGGACTTTGGTTGACTTGCCCGATGATCGGCAAGCCATTGAGAATAAATGGATCTTTAAGAAGAAGACTGACGCTGATGGTAATGTAACTGTCTATAAAGCTCGACTTGTTGCGAAAGATTTTCGACAAGTTCAAGGGGTTGACTACGATGAGACTTTCTCACCCGTAGCGATGCTTAAGTCTGTCCGAATCATGTTAGCTATTGCTGCATTTCATGATTATGAAATTTGGCAAATGGATGTTAAAACTGCATTCTTGAATGGATTTCTGGAAGAAGAGTTGTATATGATGCAGCCAGAAGGTTTTGTTGATCCAAAAGGTGCTAACAAAGTGTGTAAGCTCCAGCGATCCATTTATGGACTGGTGCAAGCATCTCGGAGTTGGAATAAACGCTTTGATAGTGTGATCAAAGCATATGGTTTTATATAGACTTTTGGAGAAGCCTGTATTTACAAGAAAGTGAGTGGGAGCTCTGTAGCATTTCTGATACTATATGTAGATGACATATTATTAATTGGAAATGATATAGAATTTCTGGATAGCATAAAGGGATACTTGAATAAAAGTTTTTCAATGAAAGACCTCGGTGAAGCTGCTTACATATTGGGCATCAAGATTTATAGAGATAGATCAAGACGCTTAATAGGACTTTCACAAAGCACATACCTTGATAAAATTTTGAAAAATTTCAAAATGGATCAGGTAAAGAAAGGGTTCTTGCCCGTGCTACAAGGTGTGAAGTTCAGTCAAACTCAATGCCCGACCACTGCAGAAGATAGAGAGAAAATGAAATATGTTCCCTATGCTTCAGCCATAGGCTCTATCATGTATGCAATGCTGTGTACCAGACCTGACGTATGCTTAGCAATAAGCTTAGCAGGAAGGTACCAAAGTAATCCAGGAGTGGATCACTGGACAGCGGTCAAGAACATCCTGAAATACCTGAAAAGGACTAAGGATATGTTTCTCGTATATGGAGGTGACAAAGAGCTAGTCGTAAATGGTTACGTCGATGCAAGCTTTGACACTGATCCGGACGATTCTAAATCGCAAACCGGATACGTTTTTTTATTAAACGGTGGAGCTGTAAGTTGGTGCAGTTCTAAACAAAGTGTTGTGGCGGGATCTACATGTGAAGCGGAGTACATAGCTGCTTCTGAAGCAGCAAATGAAGGAGTCTGGATGAAGGAGTTCATTTCCGATCTAGGTGTCATACCTAGTGCATCGGGACCAATGAAGATCTTCTATGACAATACTGGTGCAATTGCCTTGGCAAAAGAATCCAGATTTCACAAGAGGACCAAGCACATCAAGAGACGCTTCAATTCCATTCGGGACCAAGTCCAAGTGGGAGACATAGAGATTTGCAAGATACATACGGATCTGAATGTTGCAGACCCGTTGACTAAGCCTCTCTCACGAGCAAAACATGATCAACACCAAGACTCCATGGGTGTTAGAATCATTACTATGTAATCTAGATTATTGACTCTAGTGCAAGTGGGAGACTGAAGGAAATATGCCCTAGAGGCAATAATAAAGTTATTATTTATTTCCTCATATCATGATAAATGTTTATTATTCATGCTAGAATTGTATTAACTGGAAACATGATACATGTGTGAATACATAGACAAACATATACTCACTAGTATGCCTCTACTTGACTAGCTCATTAATCAAAGATGGTTATGTTTCCTAACCATAGACATGTGTTGTCATTTGATTAATGGGATCACACCATTAGAAGAATGATGTGATTGACATGACCCATTCCGTTAGCCTAGCACTTGATCGTTTAGTATATTGCTATTGCTTTCTTCATGACTTATACATGTTCCTGTAACTATGAGAATTATGCAACTCCCGTTTACCGGAGGAACACTTTGGGTACTACCAAACGTCACAACATAACTGGGTGATTATAAAGGAGTACTACAGGTGTCTCCGAAGGTACATGTTGAGTTGGCGTATTTCGAGATTAGGTTTTGTCACTCCGATTATCGGAGAGGTATCTCTGGGCCCTCTCGGTAATGTACATCACTGTAAGCCTTGCAAGCAATGTGATCAATGAGTTGGTTACGAGATGATGCATTACGTAACGAGTAGAGAGACTTGCCGGTAACGACATTGAACTAGGTATTGGATACCGACGATCGAATCTCGGGCAAGTAACATACCGATGACAAAGGGAACAACGTATGTTGTTATGCGGTTTGACCGATAAAGATCTTCGTAGAATATGTAGGAACCAATATGGGCATCCAGGTACCGCTGTTGGTTATTGACTGAGAATAGTTCTAGGTCATGTCTACATAGTTCTCGAACCCGTAGGGTCCGCACGCTTAACGTTACGAGGACAGTTTTATTATGAGTTTATAAGTTTTGATGTACCGAAGTTTGTTCGGAGTCCCGGATGTGATCACGGACATGACGAGGAGTCTCGAATGGTCGAGACATAAAGATTGATATATTGGACGACTATATTTGGACACCGGAAGTGTTCCAGGTGATTTCGGAGAAAACCGGAGTGCCGGAGGGTTACCGGAACCCCCCCGGGAGAGTAATGGGCCTTATGGGCCTTAGGGGAAAGGAGAGAGGGGCGGCCAGAATGGGCCGCGCGCCCCCTCCCCCCTCTGGTCCGAATTGGACTAGGAGGGGGGGCGGCGCCCCCCTTTCCTTGCCCCTCTCCCCCTTCCTTCCTCCTCCTAGTAGGAGTAGGAAAGGAGGAGTCCTACTCCTACTAGGAAGAGGATTCCTCCTCCTTGGCACGCCCTCCAAGGGCCAGCCGGCCTCCCCCCTTGCTCCTTTATATACAGGGGCGGGGGGGGGGCACCCCATAGACACACAAGTTGATCTACGGATCGTTCCTTAGCCGTGTGTGGTGCCCCCTCCACCATATTCCACCTCGGTCATATCGTCACGGAGTTTAGGCGAAGCCCTGCGCCGGTAGAACATCATCATCGTCACCACGCCGTCGTGCTGATGGAACTCATCTCCGGAGCTTTGCTGGATCGGAGCCCGGAGATCGTCATCGAGCTGAACATGTGCTGAACTCGGAGGTGTCGTACGTTCGGTGCTTGGATCGGTCGGATCGTGAAGACGTATGACTACATCAACCGCGTTGTGCTAACGCTTCCGTTTACGGTCTACGAGGGTACGTGGACAACACTCTCCCCTCTCGTTGCTATGCCATCACCATGATCTTGCGTGTGTGTAGGAAATTTTTGAAATTACTACGTTCCCCAACAATAGCTACTGGTACATACCGTCAGCACCGAGGGTCAACTACTCCCTCCTTGTCATGGATAGCGCCGGGATGATGAAGATGGCCACCGGTGATGGTTTCCCCCTCCGGCAGGACGCCGAAACGGGCTCCCGAAAGGTTTTTGGTGGCTACAGAGGCTTGCGGCGGCGGAACTCCCGATCTATCTTCTGTTCTAGAAGTTTTAGGGTACAAGAGTATATATGGGTGCAGGGGGTACGTCGGAGGAGCTAGGGGGCCCCATGAGGCAGGGGGCGCGCCCGGGGTGGGTGGGCGCGCCCCCCTCCCTCGTGGGCAGCCCGTATCTCCCCTGACGTGCACTCCAAGTTCCCTGGGTTGCTTTCCTTCCAAAAATAACTTCTCCAGTTGATTTCGTTCCGTTTTGACTCCGTCTGATATTCCTTTTCCTCGAAACACTGAAATAGGCATAAAACAGCAAATCTGGGCTGGGCCTCCGGTTAATAGGTTAGTCCCAAAAATAATATAAAAGTGGATAATAAAGCCCAATATTGCCTAAAACAGTAGATAAAGTAGCATGGAGCAATCAAAAATTATAGATATGTTGGAGACGTATCAATCAGTACGATCGAGATTCAATAAACCATCACATTGGGTGTATGACCATAGAAGGTTTTATTCATGTAAACAGAACAACAATTATTCTCTAACTTAAATGAATAAACGTATTGCAAATATTCGTGCTCAACGCAAACACCAAATAACATTTATTTAGGTTCAACACTAATCCCGAAGGTAGAGGGAGTGTGCGATGGTGATTATATCAACCTTGGAATCATTTCCAACACACATCGTCACCTTGCTTTTAACTAGTCTCCGCAACTCCTATTTTGATTTACTGATCTTAGCAACTGAACTGGTATCAAATATCTAGGGGTTACTATGAACACTAGTAAAATACACATCAATAACATGTATATCAAATATACCTTTGTTCACTTTGCCATCCTTCTTCTCCGCCAAGTATTTGGGACAGTTCCACTTCTACTGACCATTTTCTTCGCTATAGAAGCACTCAGTTTCAGGCTTGGGTCCAGCTTTGGGTTTCTTCACGGGAGTGGCAACTTGCTTGCCATTCTTCTTGAAGTTCCCTTTCTTTCCCTTGATCTTTTTCTTGAAACTAGTTGTCTTGTTAACCATCAACACTTGATGCTATTTCTTGATTTCTACCTTCACCGATTTCAGCATCGCGAAGAGCTTGGGAATCATTTTTTTTCATCCCTTGCATATTATAGTTCATCAGGAAGTTCTAGTAGCTTGGTGATAGTGACTAGAGAACTCTGTCAATCACTATCTTATCTGGAAGATCAACTCCCACTTGATTCAAGCGATTGTAGTACCCAACCATTCTGAGTACATGCTCACTGGCTGAGCTATTCTCCCCATCTTGTAGGCAAAGTACTTGTCAGAGGTCTCATACCTCTTGACACAGGCATGAATTTGAAATACCAATTTTCAGCTCTTGGAACATCTCATATGCTCTGTGGCGTTCAAGACGTTTTTGAAGTCCTGGTTCTAAGCCATAAAGCATGACACACTAAACTATCAAGTAGTCATCATATCGAGCTTGCAAAACGTTCATAACATCTGCATCTGCTCCTGCAACAGGTTTGTCACCTAGCGGTGCATCAAGGACATAATTCTTCTGTGCAGCAATGAGGATAATACTCAGATCACAGACCTAGTCCGCATCATTGCTAGTATCATCTTTCAACTTAGTTTTCTCTAGGAACATATCAAAAATAGGGGAGCTATATCGCGAGATATTGATCAACAACATAGATATGCAAAAATATTAAGACTAAGTTCATGATAAATTGAAGTTCAATTAATCAAATTACTAATGAACTCCCACTTAAATTAACATCCCTCAAGTTATTTAAGTGATACATGATCCAAATCAACTAACCCATGTCCGATCATCACGTGAGATGGGGTAGTCATCAGTGGTGAATGTCTCCATGTTGATCATATCTACTATATGACTCACGTTCGACCTTTCGGTCTCCAGTGTTTTGAGGCCATGTCTGTACATGCTAGGATCGTCAAGTTTAACCCAAGTATTCCGCGTGTGTAAAACTGTCTTACACCCGTTGTATGTGAATGTAGATTCTATCACACCCGATCATCACGTGGAGTCTCAAAACGACGAACTGTAGCAACGATGCATACTCAAGGAGAACACTTTTACCTTGAAATTTAGTGAAGGGATCATCTTATAATGCTACCATCGTTCTAAGCAAAATAAGATGCATATAAGATAAACATCACATGCAATCAAAATATCTGACATGATATGGCCATGATCATCTTGTGCTTTTGATCTCCATCTCCAAAGCATCGTCATGATCTCTATCGTCACCGGCTCGACACCTTGATCTCCATCGTTGCGTCGTGGTCATAGTGATAAGGTAAATCAATTACATGATGTTTGCATTTCATACAATAAAGAGACAACCATAAGGCTCCTACCAGTTGCCTGATATCTTACAAAACATGATCATCTCATACAATAACGTATATCACATCATGTCTTGACCATATCGCATCGAAACATACCCTGCAAAAACAAGTTAGACATCCTCTACTTTGTTTTTGCAAGTTTTATGTGGCCGTTATGGGCTTCTAGCAAGAACCGTTCTTACCTACACAAAAACCAGAACGGTGTTTCATCAAGTTTGTTTTTTTAACCTTCTTCAAGGACCGGCCATAGTCAAATTCGGTTCAACTAAAGTAGGAGAAACAGACATCCGCCAGCCACCCTTATGCAAAACTAGTTGCATTTCTATCGGTGGAACCGGTCTCATGTGCGTGGACATGTAAGGTTGGTCCAGGCTGCTTCATCCCACAATACCACAGAATCAAAATAAGACATTGGTGGTAAGCAATATGACTATCACCACCCAAAACTCTTTGTGTTCTACTCGTGCATATCAACTACACATAGACCTGGCTCGGATGCCACTGTTGGGAAATGTAGCATGGAGAACAAAAAATTTCTATGCACACAGAATGATCTATCCATGGAGATGCATAGCAACGAGGGGGAGAGTGAGTCTATGTACCCTCGTAGACCGTAAGCGGAAGCGTTTAATAACGTGGTTGATGTAGTCGAACATCTTCGTGCTTTGACCGATCAAGTACCGAACGCACGTCACCTCCGCGTTCTGCACACATTCAGCTCGGAGACGTCCCTTGCCTTCTTGATCCGGCAAGACGTCGAGGTAGTAGATGAGTTCTGTCAGCACGACGGCGTGGTGATGGTGATGGTGAAGTGATCCTCGCAGGGCTTCGCCTAAGCACTATGAAAATATGATCGGGGTGTAAATGGTGAAGGGGGGCGCCGCACACGGCTAAAAAATTGTCTGGGGTGTGCTAGGGCGCCCCCACATACATATAGGTGGGAGGGGGAGGGAAGAGGCCAGGAGGCGCCGCAAGTAGGAATGAACCCTACTTGGGCTCCTCCCAAGCTGCGTGCCCCCGTGCCATATATATAGGAGGGGGAAGGAAAGAGGGGGAAGAGGGAGGAAGGGAAGATCCTATTCCTTTTCTTTCCTTTCCTCCTTCCCCTTTCCTTCTCCACCTTGTCCGGCCCATATGGGGGGCGCACCATCCCCTTGTGGCTGGTGCATTTCCCCTCTTGGCCCATAAGGCCCATATCTTTTGCCGGGGGTGCCCGGAACCCCTTCCAGTGATCCGATATGTATCCGGTACACTCCGGAACACTTCCGGTGTCCAAATACCATCGTCCTATATATCAATCTTTACCTCTCGACCAATTCGAGACTCCTTGTCATGTCCGTGATCTCATCCGGGATTCCGAACAACATTCGGTCACTAAATCACATAACACATATAATATTATATCGTCAACGACCGTTAAGCGTGCGGACCCTATGGGTTCGAGAACTATGTAGACATGAGCGAGTCACCTCTCTGGTCAATAACCAATAGCGGAACCTGGATGCCCAAATTGGCTCCTACATATTCTACGAAAATCTTTATTGGTCGAAACGTTATGACAACATACATAATTCCTTTTGTCCATCGGTATGTTACTTGCCCGAGATTCGATCGTCGGTATCTTCATACCTAGTTCAATATAGTTACCGGCAAGTCTCTTTACTCGTTCCGTAATACATCACCTCGTGACTAACTCCTTATTCGTTTGCTTGCAAGCTTATGATGTGTATTACCAAGAGGGCCCAGAGATACCTCTCCGATACTTGGAGTGACAAATCCTAATCTCGATCTATGCCAACTCAACAAACACCTTCGGAGATACCTGTAGAGCATCTTTATAATCACCAAGTTACGTTGTGATGTTTCATAGCACATGATAAGTTTCCAACGTATCTATAATTTATGAAGTATTCATGCTAATATATTATCATTATTGGATGTTTTACAATCATTTTATAGCAACTTTATATCATTTTTTGGGACTAACCTATTGAGCCAGTGGCGAGTGCCAGTTGTTGTTTTTTCCTTGTTTTTTACAACGCAGGAAATCAGTATCAAACGGAGTCCAAACACCGCGAAACTTTTTTTTATGGACCAGAAGACCACCATGGGCCAGAGAAGCACCTGGGGGTTGCCCCGAGGGGGCACAACCCACCAGGGTGCGCCTGGGGGCCCAGGAGCGCCTAGGTGGGTTGTGTTCACCTCGGAGGACTCCTGCACCCCCTCTTCGCCCTATAAATTCCCAAATATTCCAAAAACCCTCAGGGTTAACCTAGATTAGAAGTTCCGCCGCCGCAAGGCTCTGTAGCCATTGAAAACCAATCTAGACCCCGTTCCGGCACCCTGCCGGAGGGGGGAATCATCTCTGATGGTAATCTTCATCATCCTGACGGCCATCACGATGAGGAGGGAGTAGTCCACCCTCGGGGCTGAGGGTTTGTGATACGTCTCCAACGTATCTATAATTTTTGATTGTTCCATGCTATTATATTATCTGTTTTGGATGTTTATGGGCTTTACACTTTTATATTATTTTTGGGACTAATCTATTAACCGAAGGCCCAACCCAAATTGTTGTTTTCTTGCCTATTTCAGTGTTTCGAAGAAAAGGAATATCAAACGGAGTCCAAACGGAATGAAACCTTCGGGAGAGTTATTTTTGGAACAGAAGCAATCCAGGAGATTTGGAGTAGACGTCAGGGAAGCTTCGAGGTGGCCACGAGGGTCCAGGGCGCGCCCTACACCCTAGGCGCGCCCCCCACCCTCGTGGCTCCCCTGACCGACTTCTTTCGCCTATATATATCCATGTACCCTAAAAACATTGAGGAGCACAATAGATCAGGAGTTCTGCCGCCGCAAGCCTCTGTAGCCACCAAAAACCAATCGGGACCCTGTTCCGGCATCCTGCTGGAGGGGGATCCCTCACCGGTGGCCATCTTCATCATCCCGGCGCTCTCCATGACGAGGAGGGAGTAGTTCACCCTCGGGGCTGAGGGTATGTACCAGTAGCTATGTGTTTGATCTCTCTCTCTCTCTCGTGTTCTTGAGGTGATACGATCTTGATGTATCGCGAGCTTTGCTATTATAGTTGGATCTTATGATGTTTCTCCCCCTCTACTCTCTTGTAATGGATTGAGTTTTCCCATTGAAATTATCTTATCGGATTGAGTCTTTAAGGATTTGAGAACACTTCATGTATGTTTTGGTGATCAACTTGCGGGTTCCGTGACCTTGGGAATCTATGCATAGGGGTTGGCACACGTTTTCGTCTTGATTCTCCGGTAGAAACTTTGGGGCACTCTTTGAAGTACTTTGTGTTGGTTGAATAGATGAATCTGAGACTGTGTGATGCATATCGTATAATCATGCCCACGGATACTTGAGGTGACATTGGAGTATCTAGGTGACATTAGGGTTTTGGTTGATTTGTGTCTTAAGGTGTTATTCTAGTGCGAACTCTATGATAGATCGAACGGAAAGAATAGCTTAGTGTTATTTTACTACAGACTCTTGAACAGATCGATCAGAAATGATAACTTTGAGGTGGTTTCGTACCCTACAATAATCTCTTCGTTTGTTCTCCGCTATTAGTGACTTTGGAGTGACTCTTTGTTGCATGTTGAGGGATAGTTATATGATCCATTTATGTTATTATTGTTGAGAGAACTTGCACTAGTGAAAGTATGAACCCTAGGCCTTGTTTCCTAGCATTGCAATACCATTTACGCTCACTTTTACCACTTTTTACCTTGCTGTTTTTATATTTTCAGATTACAAAAACCTATATCTATCATCCATATTGCACTTGTATCACCATCTCTTCGCCGAACTAGTGCACCTATACAATTTACCATTGTATTGGGGTGTGTTGGGGCACAAGAGACTCTTTGTTATTTGGTTGCAGGGTTGTTTGAGAGAGACCATCTTCATCCTACGCCTCCCACAGATTGATAAACCTTAGGTCATCCACTTGAGGGAAATTTGCTACTATCCTACAAATCTCTGCACTTGGAGGCCCAACAATGTCTACAAGAAGAAGGCTGTGTAGTAGACATCAAGCTCTTTTCTGGCGCCGTTGTCGGGGAGGTTAGTGCTTGAAGGTATATCTTTAGATCTTGCAATCGAATCTTTTTGTTTCTTGTTTTATCACTAGTTTAGTCTATAAAAGAAAACTACAAAAAATGGAATTGAGTTTGCCTCATACGCTTCATCTTTTTAATATATTTCGTGGGAATGATGGAAAGGAAAAGTGTGATCAAGTGCTAGAAGAAGAAGTCTATAAAATATTTAGCACTAAATCTTTGAATGAGGAGCATGATTGCAATGTTGTTAGTATGAACTCTTTGAATATCCATGGTACTAATGATGATTGCACTAGTCATGATGAAAATGTCTCTTATAAGCATGTCAATTTTTGTGGAGTGCATAGAGTTTGCAAGTACACACCAAATAGGGAAGATAGATTTTGCAAGAGGCATAAGTATTTAGAAACTAAATGGTTGCAAGAAAGGCTAGATGCTTCTGCTAAAAATTTAAAATTTCTTTGCCATCCTTGTGAACTTCGCAACAAACGTGATCATTTACATACCCAATGCAAATTGTTTCATGATCGAATCGTGTCCAAAAATTGTGATGACTTGATTTCCCTTGCACATCATAATGGACTTAGTTTGCTTTTGGGTCATGAAGAAATAAAACGTTTAACTAAAGATATGCCAGAATTTGTCCTTCATAAAGTTCTTGATTTTGATCTAGAAGAAGTTTTTATGTATTGTGCGGTGAATTGCACTGAAAACCCTTATGTTGCCAATTACATAAAGAAAATAAAGAAAATAGAAGATGAAGAGAATACTAATGAAAGGGAAGAGACTTCTCAATATCCTGCTATTATTTCTTATGATGAATCAGGTAACGAGGAGGAGCCTTCTATTCAACCAATCTCATTAATAAGGAGCTCCAAAAAGAGGGTTAACCCCACACTTGATCTGAAGAAGAAAAAGAAAAGATGGAGAAGCAAAGGTTGAAAGGTATCCCTCCCAAATGATGTTGCTCCTATTACTCATTGTGATGATGATAATTGCTATACTATTGGTGCTATCCATACTATTAATGATGAGAGTGATTATGCTTATGATATGAAAAGGCCCAAGCTTGGGGATGCTATGTTTGATGAGAATGACATGTTTGAGAATATATTTGCTGCAACTAATGTTTGTCCCAAGCTTGGGGATGCTATGTCTACTGAAGATGATATTTTTAGCCTCCCAAGTTTTGATGTGCAAATTTATTATGATAGCATGCCTCCTATTTATGATGGTTATATTGATGAAAGTGGGTTTGGAAGAGTGTCAACTTTAGGAAGTAATGATCCCACTATTTTGGAGGGTGTTGAATCTTATAATATTTACGAAAGTGGATTTGGAGAGGTCATGACTTTATTTAGTGATGAATCCACTATTTTGGAAGAGGTTTCAACTGATTATGATGAGAACAAAGTTGCTACTTATGATGATTATTGTGATGAAACTTATGCTACAAAAGTAGTGATGATTATATTTATAAAAATTGTCATGATTATGATTACACTTTTTATGAACATTACTCTTTTAAAATGGAAACAATTCATAGTATTCGAGTCTCTTATGATACTCCCACTATTCCGAATGAGAAGAATTTTGCTTATGTGGAGAGTAATAAAAATTCTATGCTTGTAGATCATGAAAATAATGATTTATGTGCTGGTTATATTGTTTAATTCATTCATTATGCTACTGAAAATTATTATGAGGGAGGAACATATGCTTGTAGGAATTGCAATAATATCAAATTTCCTCTCTATGTGCTTAAGATCTAGAAGTTATGCTTGTTTTGCCTTCCTATGCTAGTTGATTATTGTTCCCATAAGTTGTTTGCTCACAAAATCCCTATGCATAGGAAATGGGTTAGACTTAAATGTGCTAGTCATATGCTTTATGATGCTCCCAGTATGTTTCAATTCTTATCTTTTATGTGAGCATCATTGTCATCATCATGCCTAGCTAGAAAGGCATTAAAAAAAGCGCTTGTTGGGAGACAACCCAATATTTAACTTTACTGTTTTTGTGTGTTCACATGATTATGGTACTGTAGTAATCATGTTTTATAGGTTTTGTTTCAATAAAGTGCCAAGTAAGACCTTTAGGATAGCTTACGGTGATAGTTGTGTTGATCCTGCTGAAAATCAGAAACTTTTGCACCCAGTAAATTAGTTTTGATAATACACAGAAACGTGCTTTTGATCTCATTCTTTTTTCTCTGGATTGGTACACAAATTTCTCAGGTTTTCCTAATTTGGTAGAAATTTTTGAGTTACAGAAGTATTCGAATGATACAGATTACTATAGACTATTCTGTTTTTGACAGATTCTGTTTTCTGTGTGTTGTTTGCTTACTTTGATGAATCTATGAGTAATATCGGAGGGTATGAACCATAGAGAAGTTGGAATACAGTATATATTACACCAGTATGAATTTAGAATAAGTTCACAATAGTACCTAAGTGGTGATTTATTTTCTTATACTAACGGAGCTTACGAGTTTTCTGTTGAGTTTTGTGTTGTGAAGTTTTCAAGTTTTGGGTAAAGATTTGATGGACTATGGAATAAGGACTGGCAAGAGCTTAGGCAGTGGGTCATCAAGAACATTCTCTAACCTAGACAGGTTGTCTGCAACGGGGTTCTCAGCTCCCTTTCTATCAATAATATGCAAATCAAATTCTTGGAGCGAGAGAACCCATCTAATAAGTCTAGGCTTAGCATCTTTATTTTCCATAACCTGTAATAATCTTTCTTAGTAGCTTTATTTAACTTACGGAAATCAATTACCATTCTATAACCTGTAATAATTCTTTGCGGGATCAATTCATCTTTATCATTAGGAACAACGATAATACCTCCATTTTTAGGAACACGATGGACAGGGCTTACCCATTCACTATCAGCAACGGGATAAATAATACCTGCCTCAAGGAGCTTTAGTATCTCCTTTCTTACCACTTCTTTCATCTTGGGATTTAGTCGTCGTTGAGGATCTCTAACTGGTTTGGCATCGTCCTCCAATTTAATTTTGTGTTGGCATAACATGGGACTAACGCCCTTAAGATCATCCAGAGTATATCCAATAGCTACTCGGTGCTTCTTTAGAGTTTTCAATAATCTTTCTTCTTCTTGCTTTGAAAGGTTAGCACTAATAATAACAGGATATATTTTCTTTTCATCAAGGTAAGCATATTTAAGATTATCAGGTAATGGTTTGAGTTCAAACACGGGATCACCCTTGGGTGGAGGGGGATCCCCAAGAATTTCAATGGGAAGGTTATGTTTCAACATAGGTTCCTGTTTAAGGAACACTTCATCTATTTCCCTTCTTTCCTTCATAAACATATCGTCTTCATGGTGTAGCAAGTATTATTCTAACGGATCAGTAGAAGGAACAACAATGGAAGCAAGACCAATAATCTCATCCTTACTAGGTGGTTCCCTATCACGAGGTTGTCTACAAAACTTAGCAAAATTAAACTCATGAGACATACCATCTATGCCAACGGTGACAGTATCTTTTTCACAATCAATCTTAGCACTAGTTGTATTCAAGAAGGGTCTACCAAAAATAATAGGACAAAAATCATCTTGTGGGGAACCAAGAACAAGAAAATCAGCAGGGTATTTGACCTTCCCACACAAAACTTCAACATCTCTAACAATCCCAAAGAGTTTAATGGTATCCCTATTAGCAAGTTTAATAGTAACATCAATGTCTTCTAATTCAATGGGTGCAATATCATGCATAATTTCTTTATATAGATCATAAGGTATCGCACTAGCACTAGCACCCATATCACATAAGCCATGATAACAATGATCTCCTATTTTAACAGAAATAACAGGCATGCCTACGACAGGTCTATGTATCTTAGTATCTGGTCTAGCAATATTAGCAGTTTCACCACAGAAATAAATAACATGCCCATCCAAATCATCATCCAAGGGATCTTTAACCATAACAACACTAGGTTCAACATTGATTTGCTCAGGAGGTGTATAAGTCTTAGTATTACTCTTACAAACAACAGTCGAAGGTTTAGCATGATCCTTTATCCTAACAGGAAAAGGAGGTTTCTCAACATAAGTAGTAGGAACAATAGGATCACTATAGGTGACAGTCTTTTCTTCAACTGTAATAGGTGCAACTACTTTCACTTTAACAGGAGGATTATATTTAAACCACTTCTCTTTAGGGAGATCAACATGAGTAGAAAAAGATTCACAGAAAGAAGCTATTATCTCAGAGTCAAGTCCATACTTAGCGCTAAATCCACGAAAAGCATCGGTATTCATAAAAGATTTAACACAATCGAACTTAGGTGTCATACCTGACTACTTACCATCGTCGGAACCCCAATCTTCAGAGTTGCGTTTAATTCTCTCCAATAAGTCCCATTTGAAATCAATAGTCTTTAGCATATAAGAACCAACATAGGAAGTATCGAGCAGGTTGCGATTATCAAGAGAAAGCCGAGCATAAAAGTTTTGAATAATCATTTCCCGGGAGAGCTCATGATTGGGGCATGAATATAACATTGAATTAAGCCTCCCCCAAGCTTGAGCGATGCTTTCTCCTTCGCGAGGCCAAAAATTATATATGTAATTACGATCACGATGAACAAGATGCATAGGATAGAACTTCTGGTGAAATTCCAACTTCAATCGCTTATAACTCCAAGATCTTGTATCATCACATAGGCTATACCATGTCAATGCATCTCCCTTCAAAGGTAAAGCGAAGACCTTCCTTTTGACAACATCATCGTGAATACCTGCAAGCTTAGATAATCCACAAACTTCATCCACAAAGATAAGGTGTAAATCGGGATGCAATGTTCCATCTCCTGCAAATGGATTAGCTAGCAGTTTCTCTATCATATCTGAAGGAATCTCAAAGTAAATATTTTCATAAACTTTAGTAGGTTGAGGAGCAACTCTTTGCTCTTCTGGTCAGGGTGAAGATACCCCTAACAAGCCCCTCAAAGGATTAGTTTCCATAGTGACAAGTAACAGAAAATTTTAGCACACTATATAAATGTTTCCTTACCAAGTTCCACTCACCAAAAGCGCTACACTCCCCGGCAACGGCGCCAGAAAAGAGTCTTGATGACCCACAAGTGTAGGGGATCAATCGTAGTCCTTTCAATAAGTAAGAGTGTCGAACCCAATGAGGAGCTGAAGGAAATAATAAGCGGTTTTCGGTAAGGTTTTCTCTGCAAGCACTGAAATTGTAGGTAATAGATAGTTTTGTGATAAGATAGATCGTAACGAGTAACAAGTAAATAAAGTAAGTAAAGTGCAGCAAGATGGCCCAATCCTTTATGTAGCAAAGGATAAGCCTGGATAATTTCTAATAATGAGAAAGGAGCTCCCGAGGACACATGGGAATTATCATCAAGCTAGTTTTCATCACGTTCATATGATTCGCGTTTGGTACTTTGATAATTTGATATGTGGGTGGACCGGTGCTTGGGTACTGCCCTTACTTGGACAAGCATCCCACTTATGATTAACCCCTATTGCAAGTGTCCGCAACTACAAAAGAAGTATTAAGGTAAACCTAACCACATCATTAAACATATGGATCCAAATCAGCCCCTAACGAAGCAACGCATAAACTAGGGTTTAAGCTTCTGTCACTCTAGCAACCCATCATTGATACGTCTCCAACGTATCTATAATTTTTGATTGCTCCATGCTACTTTATCTACTGTTTTGGACTATATTGGGCTTTATTTTCCACTTTTATATTACTTTTGGGACTAACCTATTAACCGGAGGCCCAACCCAGAATTGTTGTTTTTTCCCTTTTTAGTATTTCGTATAAACAGAATATCAAACGGAGTCCAAACGGAATGAAACCTTCGGGATCGTGATTTTCCAACCAAACATGATCCAGGAGACTTGGACCCTACTCCAAGAAGCTTCCGAGGAGGTCACGAGGGTGGAGGGCGCGCCCCCTGGGCGCGCCCCCTACCTCATGGGCCCCTCGGAGCTCCACCGACATAGTCCTTCCTCCTATATATACCTACGTATCCCCGAACGATCAGAACAGGAGCAAAAATCCTAATTCCACCGCCGCAACCTTCTGTATCCACGAGATCCCATCTTGGGGCCTGTTCCGGAGCTCCGCCAGAGGGGGCATCCACCACGGAGGGCTTCTACATCATCACCATAGCCCCTCCGATGAAGTGTGAGTAGTTTACTTCAGACCTTCGGGTCCATAGCTAGTAGCTATATGGCTTCTTCTCTCTTTTTGGATCTCAATACAATGTTCTCCCCCTCTCTCGTGGAGATCTATTTGATGTAATCTTCTTTTTGCGGTGTGTTTGTTGAGACCGATGAATTGTGGGTTTATTATCCAGTATTATCTATGGAAAATATTTGATTCTTCTCTGAATTCTTTTATGTATGATTGAGTTATCTTTGCAAGTCTCTTCGAATTATCCTTTTTGGTTTGGCCAACTAGATTGGTAGTTCTTGCAATGGGAGAAGTGCTTAGCTTTGGGTTCAATCTTGCGGTGTCCTTACTCAGTGACAGAAAGAGTTGCAAGGCATGTATTGTATTGTTGCCATCGAGGATAACAAGATGGTTTTTTTATCATATAGCATGAATTTATCTCTCTACATCATGTCATCTTGCTTACGGCGTTACTCTATTTTTACTTAATACTCTAGATGCATGCTAGATAGCGGTCGATGAGTGGAGTAATAGTAGTAGATGCAGAATCATTTTGATCTACTTTTTTTGGATGTGATGCCTATATACATGATCATTGCCTAGATATACTCATAACTATGCTCAATTCTGTCAATTGCTCAACAGTAATTTGTTCACCCATCGTAGAATACTTATGCTCTTGAGAGAAGCCACTAGTGAAACCTATGGCCCCTGGGTCTATTCTCATCATATCAATCTATATCACTTTATTTACTTGCTTTGTTTTTTACTTTGCCTTTACTTTTACTTTGCATCTATCTATCAAAAATACCAAAAATATTATCTCTATCAGATCTCACTCTTGTAAGTGACCGTGAAGGGATTGACAACCTCTAAGCGTTGGTTGCGAGTTGCTATCATTTTGTGTAGGTACGAGGGACTTGTGCGTGGTCTCCTACTGGATTGATAACTTGGTTCTCAAAAACTGAGGGAAATACTTACGCTACTTTACCGCATCATCCTCTCCTGTTCGGGGAAATCCAACGCAGTGCTCAAGAGGTAGCAATCATCTACTTATTACTTCCCAATGCCTTCCTCTAGGCCCAAATAATGGTGAAGTGTCATGTAGTCGACGTTCACATAACAACATTAGAGGAAAAGACAACATACATCTCATCAAAATATCGAACGAATACCAAATTCACATGACTACTAATAGCAAGACTTCACCCATGTCCTCAGGAACAAACGTAACTACTCACAAAGCATATTCATGTTCATAATCAGAGGGGTAATAATATGCATAAAGGATCTGAACATATGATCTTCCACCAAGTAAGCCAATTAGCATCAACTACAAGGAGTAATCAACACTACTAGCAACCCACAGGTACCAATTTGTGGTTTTGATACAAGATTGGATACAAGAGATGAACTAGGGTTTTGACAGGAGATGGTGCTGGTGAATATGTTGATGGAGATTGACCCCCTCCCGATGAGAGGATCGTTGGTGATGACGTTGGTGATGATTTCCCCCTCCCGGAGGGAAGTGTCCCCGGCAGAACAGCTCCGCCAGAGCCCTAGATTGGTCCCGCCAAGGTTCCGCCTCGTGGCGGCGAAGTTTCGTCCCGTAAGCTTGCCTACAAAATTTTCCAGGGTAGAAGCTCTGATATAGCAGAAGATGGACACCGAAGGCCCACCAGGGGGCCCAAGAGATAGGGGGCCGCGCCCAGTAGGGGGGGAGGGGGCGCCCTCCACTCTCCTGGACAAGGTGTGGGCCCCCTCGTGTATTTCTTCCGCCCAATAATTCTTATTAATTCCAAAAAATGTTTCGTGGAGTTTCAGGATTTTTGGAGCAGTGCAGAATAGGTTTCCAATGTTTGCTCCTTTTCCAGCCAGAATTCCAGCTGCCGGCATTCCCCCTCTTCATGGTAAACCTTGTAAAATAAGAGAGAATAGCCATAAGTATTGAGATATAATGTGTAATAACAGCTCATAATGCAATAAATATTGATATAAAAGTATCAGGGTGTTGCAACACCTCTGTGATATAGGGGTTGATAACCCTCTCGAAAAACTTGTCCTTGGGAGCGCTTGGAGACGTCATGGTGTTCTAGATCTGTCAGAAAAACAGCTCGAAACGAAAACAGAGGATATTTGCGTGATACGGTGGTCAAAACCTTCGAGAGATTATATAATGAATTTTTACCGACCAAAATATGTAACGTGCAAGAAAACAGAGTCCGGGAGGCACACAAGGTGCCCACGAGACAGGGGGCGCGCCCAGTAAGGGTGGGCGTGCCCTCCACCCTTGTGGAGGCCTCGTGTCCTTCTCGGATTACTTCTTGCTTCCCAAAATTCTTAAATATTCCAAAACGGAGAAAAATTGCCACTAGAATTGTTTTGGAGTTGGTTTGCTTACCGTACCACATACCTATTCCTTTTCGGAGTCTGAAACATTCTGGAAAGTGTCCCTTATGTATTCCTTTGGGGTTACGGTTTCAATAATATTAGTTTCAACATTGATAGGATTACCTGAGATATAATGTTTGATTCTTTGACTGTTCACCACCCTCGGACTTGTGCCTTCGAAGTTGTTGATTTTTATGGCACCGGAACGATAGACCTCCTCGATAACGTAAGGACCTTCCCATTTAGAGAGAAGTTTTCCTGCAAAAAATCTTAAATGATAGTTGAATAGCAACACATAATCACCTACGTTAAACTCACGCTTTTGTGTCCTTTTTTCATGCCATCTTTTAACTTTTTCTTTGAATAGCTTGGCGTTCTCATAGGCTTGAGTTCTCCATTAATCAAGTGAGCTAATATCAAATAACCTCTTCTCACTGGCAAGTTTGAAGTCATATTTGAGCTCTTTAATAGCCCAATATGCTTTATGTTCATCTTCAAGAGGTAAGTGACATGCTTTTCCATAAACCATCTTATACGGAGACATACCCATAGGATTTTTATATGCAGTTCTATAGGCCCATAATGCATCATCAAGTTTCTTGGACCAATTCTTTCTAGATCTATTCACAGTCTTTTGCAAAATTAAGTTGAGCTCTCTATTGCTCAACTCTACTTGACAACTAGACTGTGGGTGATAAGGAGATGCGATTCTATGATTAACATCATATTTAGCAAGCATCTTACGGAAAGAACCATGAATAAAATGTGAACCACCATTAGTCATAAGATATCTAGGGACTCCAAACCTCGGAAAAATAATTTCTTTAAGCATCTTAATAGAGGTGTTATGATCAACACTACTAGTTGGAATAGCTTCTACCCACTTAGTAACGTAATCAACAGCAACTAAAATATGTGTGTAACCATTAGAGGCAGGAAAAGGTCCCATATAATCAAAGCCCCAAACATCAAATGGTTCAATAAGAAGAGAATAATTCATAGGCATTTCTCGACGTCTACTAATATTACCAATTCTTTGACATTCATCACAAGACAAGACAAACTTACGAGCATCTTTGAAGAGAGTAGGCCAATAAAAACCGGATTGCAATACCTTATGTGCAGTTCTATCTCCAGCGTGGTGTCCTCCATATGGTTCAGAGTGACACTTGCGTAGGATTTGTTGCTGTTCATGCTCAGGTACACAACGTCTAATAACACCATCTACTCCTTCTTTATAAAGGTGTGGGTCATCCCAGAAGTAATGTATTAAATCATAAAAGAACTTTTTCTTTTGCTGGTATGTGAAACTAGGTGGTATAAATTTAGCAACAATGTAATTAGCATAATCAACATACCATGGAGCAGTACAAGAAGCATTAATGACCGCTAATTGTTCATCAGGAAAGCTACCATCAATAGGTAGTGGGTCATCAACAACATTCTCTAACCTAGACAGGTTGTCTGCAACGGGGTTCTCAGTTCCCTTTCTATCAATAATATGCAAATCAAATTCTTGGAGCAAGAGAACCCATCTAATAAGTCTAGGCTTAGCATCTTTCTTTTCCATAAGATATTTAATAGCAGCATGATCAGTGTGAATAGTAACTTTGGAATCAACAATGTAAGGTCTAAACCCGTCACATGCAAATACGACTGCTAAGAACTCTTTTTCAGTAGTAGCATAATTTCTCTGGGCAGTATCAAGAGTTTTACTAGCATACTGGATAACATTCAATTTCTTATCAACTCTTTGTAGCGACCAGACCTCAAACAGTCCGATCTCTGTGCCTTAGTGTCATCCCTGGATCAGTAATGCTGACACGCACAATACGTGAAGGATTTATAACAGAGTAACAATCACACACTTAATTACATCAAATGTCTCAAAAGAGAACTTATTACAATAAATATGGCTTAAGGCCATCTAATAACGATAACAGCGGAAGGCTTGGGAGATAAGTGAGTCCATCAACTCCAACGACTTCACTGAGTATAGAACCACGACCTAAAGGCACCTTAC
Source organism: Triticum timopheevii (assembly GCA_963921465.1). Taxonomy (NCBI): domain Eukaryota; kingdom Viridiplantae; phylum Streptophyta; class Magnoliopsida; order Poales; family Poaceae; genus Triticum; species Triticum timopheevii. Next base: position 129,056,659 of record OY997271.1, on the reverse strand, counting down.
TCGTCATCTGAAAAGTCTGCAACATAAACGTTGCAGCCCAAAAACGGGTCAGCACATGTAATATGCTGGCAATGTACCACATATAGAGTAATGAAAGAATAATGCTATACTACATGCATATATGGCTGGTGGAAAGCTCTATGGTTACAGTTTTGCATAAAGCCAAATTTTCCCTACTGCAAAGGAATAAATTTATTTAACTATCATGGTGTTTGTTAAACATTGAGAGTGTAGACACCCTCTCAATCCCAATTAAGCATCATCATTAAAACCCAACAATATTAATTAAACTAACATGATGAGATTCACATGATAATCCAAGTACTAGATACTCAAGATGTCCATAACCTGGGACACGGCTAACCATGATTAGTTTATACACTCTGCAGAGGTTTGCGCACTTTTCCCCACAAGACTCGATCTCCTCCGTTGGATTTCTCGCACTACAGGGTGTTTGAGAAACGGATGACCGAGACATAGTCTTTCAGAAGCGCTAGCACCTTACGATCGGGTAGACATTTACACCTACTTTCCCCTACATCTGCTAGTCTACCACTGTAAGAGTTCGCACAACTTAATCAACTATGCTAGAGCCCATAGTAGCTTGTGGCTGCACACGGAAGTTTCTAGCATGAATAATCTCATGATCCCTTTGAGCCTGGGTGGCGGTCTATAAAAAAACAGGCAATCGCTGGAATACCCAGGTGCCTCAATCCATCCAAATGTGTATTAAAGTTGCCACCTTAAATAAACCATTAACTTAACAGTCTCACATCTATCATGGATACACTCACCCAATCCACGTCTACTAGCATAGCATGGCATAATAAGCAAACATAGAGTAACTCCCAAGGGTTTGATAATAAAACAGGTAATAGGTACTACCTCATCTACTTCCCAAAACCCACATATTAATGAGATCCTAATCATGCAATTGTTTGAGAATTGATCTAATGCAATAAAACTGGGTAGTTAAGAGGTATGATCAAAGTGTTACTTGCCTTGCTGATGATCCGTGAAACCTAGGGATTCGAAGTAGCAAGCGGCGCACTTCGGGTACTCTATCGCAAACAAACAAGCATACTATAAGTACTCATCTAATGCATGGGTAAAACTCAAATAAGAGAACTAACCAGAAAGTTCAACTTAGGAACTCCAGTTTGCAAAAATTAACAAATCAAACGAGGCAACGGAAGTTAAACGGCGAAAGAAGCAAGCTTGTTTACTAATCTGGACCTAAGTCAAATTTTACAGAAGCAAAAACTTGTTTGAGTTGGTTAAACAGAAAAAGGGTTTCGATACGAAACTCTAGGCGCTTGAATCGCCTAATTCCGATAAACGAGCGAAAAGTTAAACTAAAACGAAAAATAGATCGGAAATCGCGATCAGAAATAATCGCGAAAAATCCGAGAAAAAGAAAAACGGATGAACAGGCTAACGAACGAACGTTCGCTGTCTGCGGCTAAACAACGAAAACCGTTCGTTAAAACGAACGTATGGACGAACGTCCGCTAAACAAACTAAACCGAAAAAAATAGATCTTGGGTTTTTTAAAAAAAAATCGAACGAAAAACTGGCAGAAAAACCGAGCAGTTTTCTCGAGGAAAACCGCCGGCGGCGGGGCGATGGCTACCTCCAGCGAGCGGGCGGCGGGGTCCGGCGGGGTCGGCGGGGCGGCGGCGGGGTCCGGCGGGGCGGCGGCGGCGTCCGGTGGGGCGGCGGCGGCGTCCGGTGGGGCGGCGGCGGCGGCGGTTGGCGCGGTGGTAGCGGCGGGTCTACGGTTAGGGTTTGGTGTGGGGTGGGCTGGGGCTCGGGTGGGCTCGGGGCGGCGCCTTATAAAGGCCCGGCCAGGCGGAGTCCTGGCCGAACACGGCCCAAAGTCGGCTCGTGTTTTTTTATAAATAGTTTCGCACAGAAAAACAATTAAAAGAAATACTAAACGGACTCCAAAAATCCCGAAATAAATTTTCCCTGGCTTCTAAAATCTAGCCGGACAAGATGAACATTTATTTGGGGCCTAAATGCAATTTTGAAAAATGTGCATTTTTCCTAAATTCAAATAAAGATAACATAAACTCCAAAATAAAATCTTGTTTGATTTTATTATCAAATCCTCAATATTTCTTTATTTTGGGAAAGTCATTTTATTCCCTCTCTCATATTTTTTTATAATAGAAATAATTGAAGATAAAATAAATAAAATCAAATGATCCTATTTTCAAAATTCGAGAAAACTCAAATATGAAAATAATGAAATCCCCAACTCTCTCCGAGGGTCCTCGAGTTGCGTAGAATTTCTAGGATCGAGCCAAAAGCAAATAAAATATGATATGCAATGATGATCTAATGTATTACATTCCAAATTGAAAATTTGGGATGTTACAAACCTACCCCCGTAAGATGAATCTCGCCCTCGAGATTTAGGTTGGCTAGAAAATAGGTGAGGGTGGTCCTTAAGCAGATCTTCCTCTTGCTCCCAGATGGCTTCATCCTCGGTGTGGTGGCTCCACTGAACCTTGCAAAACTTGATAACCTTGCTGCGGGTGACTCGGCAGGTATGCTCGAGAATCTTGACTGGTTTCTCCTCATAGGTCAAATCACTATCCAACTGAATTGCTTCCAGCGGCACTGTATCTCTCAGCGGTATATCAGCCATCTTTGCGTGGCACTTATTCAACTGGGAAACGTGGAACACATCGAGAACTCCTGACAACCATTCGGGCAACTCCACCTTGTAGGCAACTTCTCCCATACGTTCCAAAACTTTGTATGGTCCCACAAAACGTGGCGCTAACTTTCCCTTAACTCCAAAGCGCTTAACTCCCCGAAGTGGAGATACACGAAGATAAACTCTGTCTTCGACTTCGTAAACTGTCTCCTTGCGTTTAGAATCTGCATAGCTCTTCTGCCTCGACTGGGCTACCTTGAGCCTATCGCGAATCAACTTCACCTTCTGTTCAGACTCCTTAATCAAATCTGGTCCAAACAACTAGTGGTCTCCAACTTTGTCCCACGACAATGGGGTTCTGCACCTCCTTCCGTACAAAGCTTCAAAAGGGGCCATCTTCAAGCTAGATTGATAACTGTTGTTGTAAGAGAACTCTGCATATGGCAAATTGTCATCCCAACTAGATCCATAATCTAGCGCACAAGCTCTCAGCATATCCTCCAAAATCTGATTGACTCTCTTAGTCTGTCCATCTGTGTGCGGGTGAAAAGCTGTACTGAACTCTAGCCTGGTACCCAAGGTTTCGTGCAACTGATTCCAAAACTTTGAGGTAAACTGGGTTCCTCTATCTGATACAATGCTCCTCGGAACTCCATGCAGACATACGATCCTGGTCATATATATCTTTGCCAACTTAGCACTAGTGTAAGTGGTCTTCACTGGGATGAAATGAGCTACCTTCGTCAAATGATCGACTACAACCCAAATCGAGTCGTAGCCTGAACGAGTCCTGGGCAATCCCGTAATAAAATCCATGCCTAACTTATCCCACTTCCATTCGGGTATTGGCAATGGCTGTAACAATCCTGCTAGCTTTTGATGCTCCGCCCTCACTCTCTGACGGACATCACATACTGCTACATACTCCGCAATATCCTTCTTCATTCCGGTCCACCAGAAAGTATCCTTCAAATCCAAATACATCTTGGTATTTCCTGGGTGAATCGAGTATGGCGAATCATGGGCCTCTTGCTGAATCAACTTCCTGATCTCCGGATCATTGGGCACATAAACGCGGTCCTGAAACCATAAGGTATCCTGCTCATCCTCACGAAATCCTTTAGCTTTTCCTTTGCTCATCTTCTCCTTTATAGAGGCAATCTCCTTGTCGGTCTTCTGAGCTTCTCTGATCTTATCCATCAAAGTAGACTGAATCTCCAATGCTGCAACGTAGCCTCTCGGAACTATCTCCAAACATAGCTCACGAATATCCTCGGCTAACTCCTTTGGTAATCCTCCGGTCATGAGTGTGTTTACATGGCTCTTACGGCTCAATGCATCGGCTACTACGTTAGCCTTTCCAGGGTGATAATGCAACCTCATATCATAATCCTTGATGAGCTCCAACCATCTCCTTTACCCGAGATTCAGCTCCTTCTGTGTGAAAATGTACTTCAAACTCTTGTGATCCATGTACACCTCACAATGGTTTCCGATGAGAAAATGTCTCCATGTCTTCAATGCATGCACTACGGCTGCTAACTCCAAATCATGTGTAGCATAATTCAGCTCATGGGGCTTAAGCTGTCGTGAAGCATACAAAACAACTCTTCCCTCCTGCATAAGCACTGCTCCTAGTCCTCGGCGTGAAGCGTCGCAATACACCTCATAATCCTTGCGCTGACTGGCAAAATCAACACTGGCGATGTAACCAAACGTTTCTTCAACTCCTGGAAACTGGCCTCACATCCTCAGTCCATTTGAACTTGGTATCCTTCTTTAACAACTTCGTCATGGGCTTCGCAATCTTCGAGAAATTCTCAATGAATCTCCGGTAGTATCCTGCCAGCCCAAGAAAACTCCGGATCTCTCCAACTGTCGTTGGTGTTGCCCAATTTGTCACAGTGACAACCTTGGTGGGATCTACTGCTATTCCTTCTCCGGATATAACATGTCCGAGGAATCCAACTTCTTTCAACCAAAACTCACATTTGCTGAACTTGGCATATAACTGATGTTCTCTGAGCTTCTCCAGTACCAAACACAAATGCTCCTTATGCTCTTCCTCATTCTTCGAGTAAACCAAAATATCATCAATGAACACCACGACGAACTTATCCAAAAACTTCATAAACACCTTGTTCATCATGTTCATGAAATACGCAGGTGCGTTAGTGAGACCAAATGACATAACGGTATACTCATATAGCCCGTACCTGGTGGTAAAAGCTGTCTTAGGTATATCCTGCTCTCGAATCTTCAACTGATGGTATCCTGATCACAGATCGATCTTGGAAAATACCTTAGCTCCTTGCAATTGGTCAAACAAATCATTGATCATCGGCAGTGGGTACATGTTCTTGATGGTCACTTCATTCAGTCCTCGATAATCAACAACCATTCTTAATGATCCATCCTTCTTCTCCACTAGAAGTACTGGTGATCCCCAAGGTGAAGAACTTGGGCGAGTATAGCCTTTATCCAGTAACTCCTTAATTTGCTTCTTAATTTCCTCCAAATCTTGTGCTGGCATCCGGTACGGTCTCTTAGATACTGGACATGTGCCTGGCAAAAGCTCAATCAAAAACTCAATGTCTCTATCCGGTGGCATGCCTAGCAACTCTTCGGGAAATACATCAGGGAAATCCTTCACCACTGGTACTTCCTCCAGCACAACTCCTGATAAGGAATTTACTTGTGTCCTCTTCGGCTCATTCCGTGATACATACTTGATACTTCTTCCTTCTGGGGTGGTAAGCAAAATCGACTTACTGGTGCAATCGATGTTTCCCCCATACATTGATAGCCAATCCATACCCAGAATTACATCCAAACCTTGTGATTCCAAAATGATTAAATCCGAGGGGAAAACATGCCTACCTATACTCAATGGCACTTGAAAACATCCTCGGCTGTCCATATACTCCGCTCCTAGTGAGCTTACTAACATAGGTGTTCTAAGAACCTTGGTGGGCGGTTTATACTTATCCACAAATCCCCTTGATATGTATGAATGCGATGCACCGGTATCAAAAAGAACGATTGCAGTAAATGACTTAACCAAAAACTTACCTATTACTGCATCTGGCTGGGCTTCAACCTCCTCCACATTAACGTGGTTCATCTGTCCCCTATTGAAAGGGTTCGGCTTCTTTCCTGAGCTTCCATTGCCATTTCCATTCTGGGCTTCAGGACATTCATTGGCATAATGTCCAGTCTTCTGGCACTTAAAGCAAGTGACTTGGCTCAGGTCTCTCTTGGCTGGGGTTGACGGGTTGGTACGGTTCTGGCCGTTGCTTCCTCCATTCCCGTTACCATTCTTGGGGCCATTATGATTGTGCGAGCTACCTCCTCCATGGGTATGCTGGAAATGTCCTCCCAATTTCGAGGTAAAATGTGGCTTCTGTTGAGCTCCAGAATTGTACTTCCCTTCTCCATACTTCCTCTTGTGGTTCTCAATCTGCTGCTGCTTCCCTTCAATCATGAGAGCTCTATCTACCAACTCCTGGTAGTTGTTGAAGGTTTCTACCATCAACTGCATGCTCAGCTCATCATTCAGTCCTTCCAGAAACTTCTCCTGCTTAGCTGCATCCATAGCAACGTCATCTGGGGCATAATGTGCTAGCTTACTAAAGTCATCCACATACTGGCCAACTGTCCGTCCTCCTTGGCGCAAGTTGCGAAACTCACGCTTCTTCATGGCCATAGCTCCTGCTGAAACATGGGCAGTATGAAAAGTCTGCTAGAACTGGTCCCATGTGACAGCGTCGATAGGATAAGTGGCTGTGAAATTCTCCCACCATGATGTTGCGGGTCCTTCCAGCTGATGTGCGGCAAAACGCACCCTCTCCGCATCTGTGCATCCTGCAGTGGTTTACTCCCTTGCTGTCTTGCGGAGCCAATCATCTGCAACAATCGGCTCGGTGCTACTGGAGAACACCGATGGATTTAGCCTAAGAAAACGGGTTAAGTGATCAATGGGTGGTGGCGATGGTGGGTTGTTGTTGTTGTTGTTGTTCCCCTGATTCTGATTCTGGACTAGCAACTACATCAACGCCTTCTGCTGCTGGATCAACTGAGTGAGCTCCGGTGGGAAAGCGAATCCATTGTCACATCTCAGAGGCATCTGAGGGTTTTAGAAAAGATGAGAATATAGAATAGAATGAGGTCTAGAGGGAAAAACACTACCCATATGCACATGAGACAAATGCAAACAAAATCACTTCATTCAATCAAACAAGGGCATACAATGGTCTAACTAGCGTTATAAAAGTGCTCGGACTATACTAGATACATGGGGGAATACTACTACTGTTATGGTGGTCGGCTAGAAAAATTGCTCTGATGAAGACTCCATGATATCTGCTCCAGCTTCATCAACATAGTCATCATTGCTATTGTCTGGGTCCGAGTCGGTGTCGTCGATGATGATGTAGTTCTCTGGACAAGTGCAATCATCTTCTCCTCCAGTTGCGGGAAATCCCAAGAACACTTTTAGCTTCTTCTTCAGATCATCATTATTCTCCACTAGTGTTGCTACTTCCTCCTCATATCCATCGCGTGTAGACTTGAGTTCTACCTCCAGCTCCGTGATCTTGGTCATGGCCTTCTTCAGGTCTAACATGCCTGCGCACATCTGGTTCTCCTGGCGTCGAATGTGCTGGTTTAACTCCTGGATGAAAGCTGCAATTGATCTATCCTTCCTGGTGCTGATCATCTCCCATTGCTCATCTCGGCGCCCACAAATCTGGTAGATTGTATCCTTGAGATCCTTGTGGTAAACTTCTCCAATACGTCCCATTGTGATGTGGGCTGCCATGCTCTTTCCTAGACTATAGGTTGGTGCATCAAAGTAAAACTCTATGGGCTCAGTGATGGGCATGAACATCCTTCCCGGAACTTGAACTTGAACCGTCCAGTGCTCCTCTTCAGGTAAAGTTGCGCTGTAGGTCCCGGTGAAGCTTGGTACTCCGATGTTCAGGTATCTAGTGACTTCCTTCAGGTGACGTCCAAAGGGTGTATCTTCATCCGGTTGCGTGAACTTGTTCCTTGCATCCGCCATCCTAAAAAAGTAGAGAATATGAGGAGTCAGAAATGAGAAGAGTGAGTAGTGATCTAGGGCTTTTAGTGGTGGTGTCCTACAGTCAGCGTGTGCTCTGATACCATCTTGTAGCGACCAGACCTCAAACAATCCGATCTTTGTGCCTTAGTGTCATCCCTGGATCAGTAATGCTGACATGCACAGTACTTGAAGGATTTATAACAAAGTAGCAATCACACACTTAATTACATCGAATGTCTCAAAAGAGAATTTATTACAATAAATATGGCTTAAGGCCATCTAATAACGATAACAGCAGAAGGCTTGGAAGATAAGTGAGTCCATCAACTCCAACGGCGTCACTGAGTATAGAACCACGACCTAAAGGCACCTTACTCGTCGTCTGAAAAGTCTGCAACATAAACGTTGCAGCCCGAAAACAGGCCAGCACATGGAATATGCTGGCAATGTAACACATAGAGAGTAATGAAAGAATAATGCTATACTACATGCATATATGGTTGGTGGAAAGCTCTATGGTTACAGTTTTGCATAAGGCCAAATTTTCCCTACTTCAAAGGAATAAATTTATTTAACTATCATGGTGGTTGTTAAACATTGAGAGTGTAGACACCCTCTCAATCCCAATTAAGCATCATCATTAAAACCCAACAATATTAATTAAACTAACATGATGAGATTCACATGATAATCCAAGTACTAGATACTCAAGATGTCCATAACCGGGGACACGGCTAACCATGATTAGTTTATACACTCTGCAGAGGTTTGCGCACTTTTCCCCACAAGACTCGATCTCCTCCGTTGGATTTCTTGCACTACAGGGTGTTTGAGAAACGGATGACCGAGACATAGTCTTTCAGAAGCGCTAGCACCTTACGATCGGGTAGACAGTTACACCTACTTTCCCCTACATCTGCTAGTCTACCACTGTAAGAGTTCGCACAACTTAATCAACTATGCTAGAGCCCATAGTAGCTTGTGGCTGCACACATAAGTTTCTAGCATGAATAATCTCATGATCCCTTTGAGCCTGGGTGGCGGTCCATAAAAAGACAGGCAATCGCTGGAATACCCAGGTGCCTCAATCCACCCAGATGTGTATTAAAGTTGCCACCTTAAATAAACCATTAACTTAAAAATCTCACATCTGTCATGGATACACCACCCAATCCACGTCTACTAGCATAGCATGGCATAATAAGCAAACATAGAGTAACTCCCAAGGGTTTGATAATAAAACAGGTAATAGGTACTACCTCATCTACTTCCCAAAACCCACATATTAATCAGATCCTAATCATGCAATTGTTTGAGGATTGATCTAATGCAATAAAACTGGGTAGTAAAGAGATATGATCAAAGTGTTACTTGCCTTGCTGATGATCCGTGAAACCTAGGGATTCGAAGTAGCAAGCGACGCACTCCGGGTACTCTATCACAAACAAACAAGCATACAATAAGTACTCATCTAATGCACGGGTAAAACTCAAATAAGAGAACTAACCAGAAAGTTCAACTTAAGAACTCCGGTTTGCAAAAAGAAACAAATCAAACAAGGCAGCGAAAGTTAAACGGCGAAAGAAACAAGCTTCGTTTACTAATCTGGACCTAAGTCAAATTTTATAGAAGCAAAAACTTGTTTGATTTGGTTAAACGAAAAGAGGGTTTTGAGATGAAACTCTAGGCGCTTGAATCACCTGATTCCGATAAACGAGCGAAAAGTTAAACTAAAACGAAAAACAGATCGGAATTCGCGATCAGAAATAATCGCGAAAAATCCGAGAAAAAGAAAAACGGACGAACAGGCTAACGAACGAACGTTCGCTGTCTGTGGCTAAATGACGAAAACCGTTCGTTAAAACGAACGTATGGACGAACGTCCGCTAAATAAACTAAACCGAAAAAACAGATCTAGGTTTTTTTTAAAAACCAAACGAAAAACCGGTTTTCTCGAGGAAAACCACCGGTGGCGTGGCGGTGGCTACCTCCACTGGGGGGCGACGGGATCCAGCGGGGTCGGCGAGGCGGCGGCGGCGTCTGGTGGGGCGGCGACAGCGTCCGGCGTTGGCGGCGGCGGCAGCGGCGGCGGCGGGTCTAGGGTTAGGGTTTGGCGCGGGGTGGGCTGGGGCTCGGGTGGGCTCGGGGCGGCGCCTTATAAAGGCCCGGCCAGGCGGAGTCCTGGCCGAACACGGCCCAAAGTCGGTTCGCGTTTTTTTATAAATAGTTTCGCGCAGAAAAACAATTAAAAGAAATACTAAACGGACTAAAAATATCCTGAAATAATTTTTCCCCGGCTTCTAAAATTAAGACAGACAAGATGAACATTTATTTGGGGCCTAAATGCAATTGTGAAAAACACGCATTTTTCCTAGATTCAAATAAAAATAACAACAAACTCCAAAATAAAATCTTATTTGATTTTATTATCAAATCCTCAATATTTCTTTATTTTGGGAAAGTCATTTTATTCCCTCTCTCATATTTTTTTATAATATAAATAATTGAAGATAAAATAAATAAAATCAAATGATCCTATTTTCAAAATTCGAGAAAACTCAAATATGAAAATAATGAAATCCCCAACTCTCTCCGAGGGTCCTCGAGTTGCGTAGAATTTCTAGGATCGAGCCAAAAGAAAATAAAATATGATATGCAGTGATGATCTAATGTATAACATTCCAAATTGAAAATTTGGGATGTTACACTCTTTACCGTAGAACAGCACCTACAACATAATCACTAGCATCACACATAATTTCAAAGGGTAAATTCCAATCAGGTGGCTGAACAATAGGTGCAGTGATCAAAGCTTTCTTAAGTATTTCAAATGCTTCTAAACAATCATCATCAAAGACAAAAGGAATATCTTTTTGCAATAAATTAGTTAGAGGCCTAGAGATTTTAGAAAAGTCCTTAATGAACCTCCTATAAAAACCGGCATGACCAAGGAAACTTCTTATACCTTTTATGTCCTTGGGACATGGCATCTCTTCAATAGCATCAACTTTAGCTTAATCAACTTCAATAGCTCTCTCGGAAATCTGATGCCCCAAGACAATGCCTTCATTAACCATAAAGTGGCACTTTTCCCAATTCAAGACGAGACTAGTGTCTTCACATCTCTGCAAAACTTGATCAAGGTTGCTCAAGCAATCATCAAAAGAGGATCCATAAACAGAGAAATCATCCATGAATACCTCACAAATCTTTTCACAAAAGTCAGAGAATATAGCCATCATGCATCTTTGAAAGGTAGCAGGTGCATTACATAAACCAAAAGGCACACGTCTATAAGCAAAAGCACCGAAAGGGCAAGTAAAAGTAGTTTTTGATTGATCCTCCGCTGACACAGTTTGAGAGAAACCAGAATAACCATCTAGAAAGCAAAAATGTGTATGTTTGGATAGTCTTTCTAGTATTTGATCAATAAAAGGTAAAGGGTAATGATCTTTCTTAGTAGCCTTATTTAATTTACGAAAATCAATTACCATCCTATAACCTGTAATAATTCTTTGCGGGATCAATTCATCTTTATCATTAGGAACGACAGTAATACCTCCCTTCTTAGGTACACAATGGACATGACTTACCCAATCGCTATCAGCAACAGGATAAATTATACCTCCTTTCTTACCACTTCTTTCATCTTAGGATTTAACCGTCATTGAGGATCTCTAACTGGTTTGGCATATTTCTCCACTTTTATTTTGTCTTGACATAGGGTGGGACTAATGCACTTAAGATCATCCAGAGTATATCCAATAGCAACGGTGCTTCTTCAGAGTTTTCAACAATCTTTCTTCTTCTTTCTCTGAAAGGTTAGCACTAATAATAACATGAAATATTTTATTTTCATCTAGATAAGCATATAAGATTATTAGGTAATGGTTTGAGCTCAAACACGGGATCACCCTTGGGTGGAGGGGGATCCCCTAGGATTTCAATAGGTAAGTTGTGTTTCAGAATAGGACCCTGTTGAAGGAACACTTCATCTATTTCCCTTCTTTCATTCATAAACATATCATTTTCATTGTCTAGCAAATATTGTTCAAACGGATCAGTAGGAGGCACGGCAATAGAAGCAAGACCGATAATCTCATCCTTACTAGGTGATTCTTTATCACGGGGTTGTCTACGAAATTTAGCAAAATTGAACTCATGTGACATATCCCCTAAGCCAATTGTAACAACATCCTTTTGCAATCAATCCTAGCATTAATAGTATTCAGGAAGGGTCTACCAAAAATAATGGGACAAAAGTCACCTTGTGGGGAACCAAGAACAAGAAAATCAGCAGGATATTTAACCTTTCCACACAAGACTTCAACATCTCTAACAATCCCGACTGGCTTAATGGTGTCCCTATTGGCAAGCTTAATAGTAACATCAATATCTTCTATTTCAGCAGGTGCAATATCATGCATAATTTCTGTATATAAGTCAAAGGGTGTTGCATTAGCACTAGCACCGATATCACATAAACCATGATAACAATGATCTCCTATTTTAGCAGAAATAACAGGCATGCCTACAACATGTCTATGTATCTTAGCATCTGGTCTAGCAATATTAGCAGCCTGTTCACAAAAGTAAATAACATGCCCATCTAAATTATCATCCAAGAGATCTTTAACCATAGCAATACTAGGTTCAACTTTAATTTGCTCAGGGGGTGTATAAGTTCTAGTATTACTCTTACAAACAATAGTTGAAGTTTTAGCATGATCGTTCATCCTAGCAGGAAAAGGTGGTTTCTCAACATAAGTAGTAGGAACAATAGGATTATTATAAGTGATAGTCTTTTCTTCAACTGTAATAGGTGCAACTACTTTTACTTCAATGGGAGGATTATATTTAAACAACTTCTCCTTAGGGAGATCAACGTGAGTAGCAAAAGATTCACAAAAAGCAGCTACTATCTCAGAGTCAAGTCCATACTTTGCGCTAAATCCACGAAAAGCATCGGTATCCATAAAAGATTTAACACAATCATACTTAGGTGTTATACCTGACTCCTTACCATCATCGAAACCCCAATCTTCAGAGTTGCGTTTAATTGTTTCCAACAAATCCCACTTGAATTCAGTAGTCTTCAGCATATAAAAACCAACACAAGAAGTATCAAGCATGGTGCGATCATTGAGAGAAAGCCGAGCATAAAAGTTTTGAATAATCATTTCTCTTGAGAGCTCATGATTGGGGCATGAATATAACATTGACTTAAGCCTCCCCAAGCTTGAGCGATGCTTTATCCTTCGCGAGGCCAAAAATTATATATGTAATTATGATCACGATGAACAAGATGCATAGGATAGAACTTCTGGTGAAATTCCAACTTCAATCGTTTATAGTTCCAAGATCCCGTATCATCACATAGCCTATACCATGTCAATGCATCTCCCATCAAAGATAAAGGGAAGACCTTCCTTTTGACAACATCATCGGGAATACCTGCAAGCTTAAATAATCCACAAACTTCATCCACAAAGATAAGGTGTAAATCGGGATGCAATGTTCCATCTCCTGCAAAGGGATTAGCAAGCAGTTTTTCTATCAAACCCGAAGGAATCTCAAAGTAAATATTTTCAGCAGGTTCAGTATGTTGAGGAGCAACTCCTTGCTCTACTGGTTGGGGCAAAGATGGCCCGAACAAGCCCCTCAAAGGATTAGTTTCCATAGTAACGAGTGACAGAAAATTTCAGCACACTATATAAATGTTTCCTTGCTAAGTTCCACTCACCAAAGGCGCTTCACTCCCTGGCAACGGCACCAGAAAAGAGTCTTGATGACCCACAAGTATAGGGGATCTATCGTAGTCCTTTCGATAAGTAAGAGTGTCAAACCCAACGAGGAGCAAAAGGAAATGACAAGCGGTTTTCAGTAAAGTTTTCTCTACAAGCACTGAAATTGTAGGTAACAGGTAGTTTTGTGATAAGATAATTTGTAATGGGTAACAAGCAATGAAAGTAAATAAAGTGCAGCAAGGTGGCCCAATCCTTTTTGTAGCAAAGGACAAGCCTGGACAATTTCTTATAATGAGAAAAGCGCTCCTGAGGGCACATGGGAATTATCGTCAAGCTAGTTTTCATCACGCTCATATGATTCGCGTTCGGTACTTTGATAGCTTTATATGTGGGTGGACCGGTGGTTGGGTACTGCCCTTACTTGCACAAGCATCCCACTTATGATTAACCCCTATTGCAAACATCCACAACTACAAAAGAAGTATTAAGGTAAACCTAACCATAGCATGAAACTAGTGGATCCAAATCAGCCCCTTACGAAGCAACGCATAAACTAGGGTTTAAGCTTCTGTCACTCTAGCAACCCATCATCTACTTATTACTTCCCAATGCCTTCCTCTAGGCCCAAATAATGGTGAAGTGTCATGTAGTCGACGTTCACATAACACCACTAGTGGAGAGACAACATACATCTCATCAAAATATCGAACGAATACGAAATTCACATGACTACTAATAGCAAGACTTCACCCATGTCCTCAGGAACAAACGTAACTACTCACAAAGCATATTCATGTTCATAATCAGAGTATTAATTTGCATTAAGGATCTGAACATATGATCTTCCACCAAGTAAACCAATTAACATCAACTACAAGGAGTAATCAACACTACTAGCAACCCACAGGTACCAATTTGGGGTTTTGATACAAGATTGGATACAAGAGATGAACTAGGGTTTTGAGAGGAGATGGTGCTGGTGAAGATGTTGATGGAGATTGACCCCCTCCCGATGAGAGGATCATTGGTGATGACGATGGTGATGATTTCCCCCTTCCGGAGGGAAGTTTCCCCGGCATAACAGCTCCGCCGGAGCCCTAGATTGGCTCCGCCAAGGTTCCGCCTCGTAGCGGTGGAGTTTCATCCCGTAAGCTTGCTTATGATTTTTTTTCCAGGGTAAAAGCCTTCATATAGCAGAAGATGGGCACCGGAGGGCCACCAGGGGGCCCAGGAGACATGTGCGCGCCCAGTAGGGGTGGACGCACCCCACCCTCCTGGCCAGGGTGTGGGCCCCCTCTAGTGTTTTCTTCGCTCAATAATTCTTATTAATTCCAAAAATAACTTCCATGGAGTTTCAGGATTTTTGGAGCTATGCAGAATAGGTTTCGAATATTTGCTCCTTTTCCAGCCAGAATCCCAGCTGCCGACATTCCCCTTCTTCATGGTAAATCTTGTAAAATAAGAGATAATAGCCATAAGTATTGAGACATAATGTGTAATAACAGCCCATAATGCAGTAAATATAAATATAAAAGTATGATGCGAAATGGACGTATCAGTACACCGCCGGAGGCCCTCATATAGAGTCATATTTTGTTCTAGTAATCAAGTTATAATCTCTGAGTTGTAAATAAATGGAAGTGTGATGATCATCATTATTAGAACATTGTCCCTTGAAAAAGGGGGAAAGGCCAAAAAAAAGAAGAAAAAAGAAAGGCAAAATTAAAAAAAGGGAGGCCCAAAAAAAGAGAAAAAAAGGGGGACAATGTTACTATCCTTTTTCCACACTTGTGCTTCAAAGTAGCACCATGACCTTTATGATAGAGAGTCTCTTATTTTGTCACTTTCATACACTAGTTGTGACGTCCCTGATTCAATCATGCACTAATCATATACGCAAATGTGTATGATCAAGATCAGGGACTCACAGGAAGATATCACAACACAACTCTAGACACAAATTAAAATAATACATGCTTTATATTACAAGCTAGGGGCCTCGAGGGCTCGAACCACATAGCTCGATACACAAGAGTCAGCGGAAGCAACAATATCTGAGTACAGACATAAGTTAAACAAGGATTCCTTAAGAAGGCTAGCACAAAAACAACAACGATCAAAGAGGCAAGGCCTCATGCCTGGGACCTTCTAACTACTCCTGGTCGTCGGCGGCCTCCACGTAGTAGCATCCATCGGCGATGGCATCTGGCTCCAGGGATCCATCATCTGGTTGCATCAACTAGAAAGAAGATAGAAGGGGAGAAAAGGGGTAGCAAAGCAACCGTGAGTACTCATCCAAAGTACTCGCAAGCATCAGATCTATACTAAGTATGCATTGGTATTAAATGGAAGGTTTGTATCTGTGGATTGAACTGCAGAATGCCAGAATATAGGGGGAAGGCCTAGCCTATCGAAGACTAGCATCTTCAAGCAGCTCCGAGCATCTTGCAGCATGTAGGAGAGTAAAGAATAGCAGTTTAATTATCAAACATGTTGTAACATTAATGCCCAGAGATCCTTCCTCAACTCCCTGCGAGAAAGCAATCCCGAAGCCACATATCCATCTCATATCTCAAGTATCCATTTCTAGTTATATAAGATCCAGATACAAGTCTGAACGTCCATTACCGTGGACACGGTATTCGAATATATATCTTCCCTGCAGGGGTGCACCATGTTATCCAACACGCTCGATCACTCTGGCCGGACACACCTTTCTGGGGTCAATGCCCAGCCTCGGAAGATCAACACGTCGCAGCCCTACCTAGGCTCAGCAGGGAGGTCCCCGCCGGTCTACCTCCTAAGCACTCCGGGGTCTGGGCCCATCGCCCGTTGCACTCCGGGTCATTGCGAGCAGGGAGGACTAGGCTCCACCACTACAGAATGGTGCCGGCCCAGCCGTGCCGCACTGCTGAACTGCACGTCTGACAAAGCTTCGGCTGATACCACGACGTCAAGGCCCATAACTATTCTCGCATGGTGGTTAGTGCGTAAAGGCCAGAGGACAACTCAGAACAAATACCCAAACCTGTTAGTGCATTGGGGGCTCGCGGAGACAAGCAGAGACTCATGATAATGTGACCCCGTCGCCCTGTCTCATGGACTTACGGCAAGGGCCCAGAATGCCCGGCCGTGCCATGTAGAAAACTCGTGGGTGCTCAACGGGCCCGCCCGACTTTCACATCAGCTCGCGGAGACCCCTTAGGGCCGACCCGACTTCCACAATGGTCTCAAGTAAAGTCAAAGTAACCGTGTGTCCAAACATCAAGGGGAAACCCCGAGGAATCACCCCCGGTGGATTCCACTCGATGTAATCATCAAGGTGAACATAAGAGGAACCACCCTCGAGGTTCACACTTGAGGGGTTGCACGACAGAGCCGTATCGGGACTGGTGAAAGAGGAACCACCCTCGTTGACCACAACCGAATAGCTACACTACAGAGATCTCATCAGGAGTGATGTATGAGGTTCCACCCTCGACACTCGATGGTAACTCTGTAGAGTTGAGCAACAAAAGGGGCATGATGTGATGTGAGGTGTCAGGCTCCGGTCGTTGATCACGTTGATCGAGTCGTCGACGATGAAGCAGGGGCAACAAGGACAAGGTGGGGGTCACTGATGGATCACTAACCAACCTATACTAAGCAGTTTAGGATAAGCAGGTAAGGTACAATAGCATGTTACAAAAGCAGGCTATGCATCAGAATAGGAGCAATCAATAACAGTAGCAAAATCTAATGCAAGCATGAGAGTATACAATGGGTGATATTGGGATGATCAAAAGGGGGGCTTGCCTGGTTGCTCAGGCGAGAAGGAGGGTCGTCGGTGACGTAGTCGATCACAGTGACATCATCGGTCTCGGGGTCTACCGGAGAGAAGAGGGGGAAGAAACAGTAAATACACGCAAACATATGCATAACAAGACAATAAGCGGGACTAGAAGTGTTCTAACGCAGCGCTATGCGATACTGGCGAAGGGGGAAACATCCAGGAAAGTCTTCCCGGTTCCGGACGTCTGTCAGACAGATGAACCAGAGGAGAAAGGTTGCATGTTTGCTATGTTAGGGATGTGGGGCATACGAATGGACCGCGCGTTTGGATGCGTCTTGTCGTTCTGAGCAACTTTCATGTACAAAGTTTTTCGATCCGAGTTACGGTTTAATTTACATGATTTTCTAAAGTTTTAAAATCATTTTGGAATAACAGATTTAAATAAATGGAAAACAAGGTTATGACATCATCATGATGTCAGCATGATGTCAGCAGTCAACAAGGCCGTTGACTGGGTCAAACTTACATGTGGGTCCCGCTGTCATAGTCATAGTTTAATTAACAGGTATTAATTAACTAAACCAGTTAATTAGGTAAATTAAATAGAAGTAATTAAGTTAAGTTATTAATTAAACTAATTAATTATTATTATTATTATTATTATTATTATTATTATTATTATTATTAATGTTATGCTCCCTCCGTCCCGAAAAACATGTCGCGGGCGTAGTTCACTGGATATTTTACAAAAAAACCCTCATGGTTTGAAAAGCGTTTCGAACAAGTCCCTCCGCCCCGTCTTCTTCCTCCGCCCGTCGCCTGCGCGTCGCCAGGGGCTGGCGCTGCCCAGCTACGTGATTCGCCAAGGGCCGGCGAGCCCAGCTGAGCTCCTCCGCCGTAGCCAAGTACCTGCTCTCACCTTCGCCAAGTACCTGCTCTCGCTGTCGTCGCCAATTACCTCCTCTGCCGCCGCAGCCCAGACCTGGGTCGGCGGTCCCCTCCCGCTGCCTGTGGGCTTCGCCGGAATCTCCTGCCGCGCGCGTCCCTCCTGGAACCCCCGTGCATCCTCCTCAAGCTCGCGTGCGTCCTCCATCGTGCTCCCGCGCATCCTGCTGGAGCTCCCACGCGTGCGCCGCCGCGATCCCCTACCGGCGTCGCCGGAGCCTGCCTCCACGATCCAGTGGACCGGGAGCTCGCGCGTGTGATCCTCGATCTCCCGCGCGTCTTCCTCAATCTCCCGCGCAAGCTCGTGCTGCTCCTTCTCCCCTGCCCGCGCGCCCGTGCGACTGCTTGTCCCCTGCCACCGGTGGAGCTCCTTTGCCTGTACAGCTGCTGCTCATCTACCCGTACTGCTACTGCTCGTCTACCTGTACTGCTGCTGCTCGTCTGCCCGTGCTGCCGCCAGAGCTACATTCATCAGGAAGAAGGTACTGTAAGGATTTGCTCCATGAGTTAACTGAAAAAATCAGTAGATATTCAGTCAGTCAATGTTAACTAAAGAACTTTGTCTTCTTTTCTCCATGAGTTTCCCTAGCCATCAATCTTTCTGCTCTCTATAGAATGGTGAACACCTCCCCTTTTCCTAGCATTTAAAAAGAAATTGATCACCTAGTCTAGTCTGTGATGTGAAAAATGGAGGGGAATCAACCTACACCTGTCTGACGATGCATGTTTTGGGGTTCACATATCATACAAATTCAGAGATAAAAACAAATCCTGCTCAGATCAATATCACCTGCCCAATATTCAGTCAATATTCAGTCAACCTACACCTTTCTGACGATGCATGTTTTGTGATGATGCTCACCTAAATAAAGGAAGAGGAAAACGTGGGACTGCATATAATATACGGCGCCATAGCAACGATTTCAATCCGCCTTCCGTCCGTCCGGTCGAGGTCTCGGAGCCGGCGGCGAATTCAACACCATTTTTTTGCTGTGAACCTTGCACAAGGAAACAACCAGTCAATCTCCACTACTTGTACTCAACTGATAAGTAAATAACCAACTTTTATTACAATTGGAAACAGATCAGATCAGAGTGTGGTACTACTTCACTGCTGAAACTGTAGGTGTATCTATCTTCAGAAATGTGGGGTGTCTTTCAGATGAAAAAAGAGGCTCCATCCATCCAGTGGAACAAGATTGTTTTACAGCATCAGGAGGAAGAGTTGAGCCCATCACAGACCACACACTCCAAATTAATTAATCTACTCCAGTTTGCACTGAGAGCAATAATCTGAGAGGCAACTTGTCGAGCAACCACAACAATCAAAATAAAGAATAAACCAACATCTTCTCCCGGTAAACAAGGCAACATCTAATCTAAATTCAGTAAAATGAAGACTGAGTTTGGGTGGATTAGAGTAAACCAATATTTCCAAGTAAAAAAATCCCATGTTCAACAAGTACAGCCTATGTGCATGCATGCATGCCATGTCTTCTCTAGTTAGCACACAGAATGAAATATACCCAAGGACCATGGTAGCCAGGCTTTTAAATCAAAAAGGGCTATTGCTACCTAAAAGGATGATTGCAATAGTCTAGGATAACTGCATAGTCTTCTTGGAGTACCAGGGGCCAAGAGTAATTACCAGGGGTCAAGAGAAACAAATAGCAACCATGGGAAGAAATCTACTGAATTCTTGTAAAAATGTCTACTGAATTTGCTTGTTTGTGTGGAGTAATTTACAAGCAGGTCTAGAAAAATGCACTTGTTTGTGTGGAGTAATTTACAAGCAGGTCTAAAAATATGCCTTTCTCTAACATCACATTGCTAGCATAGATTACTCAACATCCACTGCCATTTAAAAAAAAACTTTACATGGAAGAAAATGAAAGGGGTTCAAAGTCTGTAGAGCAATTTGGCATTCGAGGACATCTTCAAGTCAGAACAGAAGTAATGTACTGAAGTTCAGTCAATCTAAGGATAGCAATTAACTGTAAGTCAATCTCAGGATAGCATTCGCCTGCAAATATGTGTACACATACTCCTGCTTGAACAACAACAGCACCACAGTGGCCTGTTTCAAAATTTCACTAATGGATAGAATTTTTTTTACTGCAAAAGAAGCACAAGCTTACCGGATCTCTATAGGAAGGTATCTGCTCAGGGAGCAACATGAGGTCAACATCTTCCCCTTTGCTAGCATATTGCTCACCATATCTCTTAGTGTCTAGTTGACCATCTTCATAATCAAGAGCACCAGTAAGAAAAGCAATTACCCTGCTGTTTTTATTTAAGAATAAACAGTTGGTAGTTATACATAAAAACAACAAGTACAAAGGCCTTTGCAAAATACACTATCCTTACAAACATAATTCCCTTCCTAACAAGAAGCATTTAAAAATTGCAGAAAGAGACGTGTTAACTTACCCTAAGCAAAAGTATAACCATACTCTAAACTCAAGCACTGTCAAAATTAGAGAAGACATGGCTGTTCCAAAACCACGCCCACCAAGAAAAACTGTATCTGCTTCCTGCCCAGAAGCAGTTTGTAGAGTACTGTCAAAATACAGAATGGTGACTGATTTTTTCAGTGAAGTTCATATGGGAAGGTAATAAATCAGTTTTGATTCTATTGACAGAGTACATTGAACTCTGTCAGCACAATTAGACATGAATAAGAACTCTGTCTAAACATCCTATTTTGTCATAAATAAGAACTCTGCCTAGACATGAATAAGAACTCTGTCTAGCATGGCCACTGACATGTTGATGGCACTTTCTTTGTCAACTGAATTTTGACGGTCGTAAAAATGAAAAATTCAGACTTTACCCAATGCATACTTGCAGAGCACTTGTGCACGAGTCCGATGAGCATGAGGAGGAGCCATCGTCGTCGATGGGCTAGACCTGCAGAGCCACAATATAATCCATGATTCAGTACTGCGCAACAATGAGCAAATCTTATTGAACTTTGAGACAGTACTAATTTCAGAGTCAGGGTTCATGGGTGAATTTTGAGACAGTACAAATCTTACTAAAATGTTGGATTTGGGTCGCCTATGTGTACAACTCCATCAGTAAAAATCATCAGGACAAAGAAAGAAGGAAGATAACAGAATAGAGCATGCCACGGGAGGGGAGGGGAGGGGAGGGGAGGGAGGAGGGCGGACCGGAAGAGGGAAGAGCGGCTGGTGCTGCCAGAGTTGTGGACGAGCCCGTTGGAGCGGGAGCTGCTGGGCGACAAGGGCAAGCTCCTCCTCGGCCACAATCCGGTCCCCAAGAAGAGGAGGGAGGGAGCATGCTGCGGCGTAGCTCCGGCCGGCAGCTTTGGGTTGGGCGGGAGCAGCTGCTCCAAGGAGGGAGTCGCAGCTGAGCGAGAGGGGATGGTCCGGGGAGGCAGGCGGCGTCGCGGAGAGTAGATCGACGACGGGAAGGGACAGCTCCAGCTCGCCAAGCTCGGGGAAGGCCGCCACCGTCGGAGAGCAGATCGAGAAAAAAAATCGAGCCTTCTCCTTCCCATGGTTCACCATGGGGAACGAGCAAGGGAACAAGGTGTGACGCCCCCGATTCAATCGTACACTAATCATGCACGCAAATGTGTACGATCAAGATCAGGGACTCATGGGAAGATATCACAACACAACTCTAAAAACATAAATAAGTCATACAAGCATCATAATACAAGCCAGGGGCCTCGAGGGCTCGAATACAAGTGCTCGATCATAGACGAGTCAGCGGAAGCAACAATATCTGAGTACAGACATAAGTTAAACAAGTTTGCCTTAAGAAGGCTAGCACAAACTGGGATACAGATCGAAAGAGGCGCAGGCCTCCTGCCTGGGATCCTCCTAACTACTCCTGGTCGTCGTCAACGGGCTGCACGTAGTAGTAGGCACCTCCAGTGTAGTAGGGGTCGTCGTCGACGGTGGCGTCTGACTCCTGGACTCCAGCATCGGGTTGCGACAACCAGAAAGAAAGGAAAGGAGGAAAAGGGGGGAGAAAGCAACCGTGAGTACTCATCCAAAGTACTCGCAAGCAAGGAGCTACACTACATATGCATGGGTATATGTGTAAGGAGGCCATATCAGTGGACTGAACTGCAGAATGCCAGAATAAGAGGGGGATAGCTAGTCCTATCGAAGACTACGCTTCTGGCAACCTCCATCTTGCAGCATGTAGAAGAGAGTAGATTGAAGTCCTCCAAGTAGCATCTCCAAGTAGCATCTCCAAGTAGCATCTCCAAGTAGCATCTCCAGTAGCATCGCATAGCATAATCCTACCCGGCGATCCTCTCCTCGTCGCCCTGTTAGAGAGCGATCACCGGGTTGTATCTGGCACTTGGAAGGGTATGTTTTATTAAGTATCCGGCTCTAGTTGTCATAAGGTCAAGGTACAACTCCGGGTCGTCCTTTTACCGAGGGACACGGCTATTCGAATAGATAAACTTCCCTGCAGGGGTGCACCACATAACCCAACACGCTCGATCCCATTTGGCCGGACACACTTTCCTGGGTCATGCCCGGCCTCGGAAGATCAACACGTCGCAGCCCCACCTAGGCCTAACAGAGAGGTCAGCACACCGGTCTAACTCCTATGGCGCAGGGGTCTGGGCCCATCGCCCATTGCACACCTGCACGTTGCGAGGGCGGCCGAAAGCAGAACTAGCCCCCTTAATACAAGAGCAGGCTTACGTTCCAATCCGGCGCGCGCCGCTCAGTCGCTGACGTCTAGAAGGCTTCGGCTGATACCACGACGTCGGGATACCCATAACTACTCCCGCGTAGATGGTTAGTGCGTATAGACCAAATGGCTAGACTCAGATCAAATACCCAGATCTCGTTAAGCGTGTTAAGTATCCGCGAACGCCGAATAGGGCCAGGCCCACCTGTCTCCTAGGTGGTCTCAACCTGCCCTGTCGCTCCGCCACAAAGTAATAGTCGGGGGCCGTCGGGAACCCAGGCCCACCTCTACCGGGATGGAGCCACCTGTCCTTTCAGCCCCCTCATCAGAATCATTTGCGGGTACTCATCGAGCTGACCCGACTTTAGTCACCATCTGTACAGTATGTATGTATGTATAGTATAGTATATAACCGTGATCACCTCCCGAGTGATCACGGCCCAAAAGTATAGCAAGGCAGACTAACAAGAATGTAGGGCCAATGATGATAAACTAGCATCCTATACTAAGCATTTAGGACTGCGGGTAAGGTATCAATGATTGTAGCAACAATGTCAGGCTATGCATCAGAATAGGATTAACGGAAAGCAGTAACATGCTACACTACTCTAATGCAAGCAGTATAGAGGAGAATAGGCGATATCTGGTGATCAAGGGGGGGGCTTGCTTGGTTGCTCAGACAAGAAGGAGGGGTCGTCGGTGACGTAGTCGACCACAGGGGCATCAGCATCGTCACAGGGTCTACCGGAGAGAAGAGGGGGGAGAAAACGTAAATACATAACAAGCAAGTGCATAACAGGACAACAAGCAGAGCTAGACGTGTTCTATCGCGGTATGAGGTGATACCGGTGAAGGGGGGAAAGTATCCCCGTTGTTCCGTGTTTTCGGACAGATGAACCGGAGGTGAAATGTTGCAGGTTCACTATGCTAGGGACGCGTGGCGGATGAACGGGCTGCGTATCCGGATCCGTCTCGTCGTTCTGAGCAACTTTCATGTTGAAAATAATTTAATCCGAATTACGGATTAAAAGATATGATTTTCTAAAGATTTTAATAATTTTTGGAATTTAATTAATTATTTAATTTAATTCGAAAATGTATTTATGACATCAGCATGATGTCATGCTGACGTCAGCAGTCAACAGGGTTGACTGGTCAACCTAACCAGTGGGTCCCACTGGTCAGTGACACATTTTAATTAGACATATTAATTAACCTAATTAGTTTAGTTAACCAAAATTGACTGACCAGGTTCCGTGGTTAATTAGATAACTAATGTTTAATTAGTTTAAATAGTTGTTTAGTTTAGTTAACCAAAATTAATTAAGTTAATTAGTTCTTTAATTAATTAATTAATTAATTTTATTTTTATTTTTATCGCTTTTTTTAATACGTTCTGGGGTTGGGACCCCACATGTCATAGGCCCTAGGGGCCTTAGCGGACACGGGCGTTGGCAGCCCGAACGGGCGCTGGCCCTCGAGGGGGGCACCCGACTGGTTGCGGGGCTGCGGGCGGGTGGCTCACCGGAGCACAGCCACGAGCGGCACCGGCGGGCGGCGGCAGGTCGGCGAACGGCGGCGATGCTGGGCAGCGCACCGGGGGCTGCGGACGAGGCCAAGGGAGCGGGGGCGTGGGCGCACGGTGGCAGCGGCGACGGCATACGCGGGCGCGCGCGCGAGAGAGTGTGAGCGCACGGGCGCGGCGAGGATGGCTACATGAAGGACGGCGAGCGCGGTGACCTGCGGGGGAAAAAAAGGAGGTGGAGGGGAGGGCGAGGCTCACCGAGCCCTGTAGTTGAGCATAGCGGGCTCAAGGAGGAGTCGGGGTTGGCGCGACGAGGCGGAGGAGCTCCTGGCGACGAGGAGGAGGTCGAAGACGTCGGCGTCGAGGAAGCAGTCCGGCGAGGTGGCCGTCGATGGGCGGCGGTACGACGTCGGGCGCGTGGGTGCGATGACGGGGAGGCGATCCAGTCGGCGGCGCGGTTGACACGTGGCGTGGCCGCGGCTTCCGGCAGCATCGCGCGAGGGAGAGGGGGGCGAGGAGGTCCGGCATGGAGCGTCGGGGGCACGAGGGCGTGGTCGCCCCGATCCCCATCTGGATCGGGGGAGTGGGGGGGACGAGAGCGAGTGGTGCGGGGGGGGGGGGAGTGGGTGGACCGGCTAGGGTTTCTCCCCTGGTGGGGGGTTATGGAGGGGAGGGGTGGGCCGGCTGGGCCTGGGGGTTGGCCCAGTTGGGCCACGGCCCAGAGGGGGGGGGGTTTCTCCTTTTTTTTGTTGTTAGTTTTAGGTTTTAGTTTTTCTGTTTAGTTTTTATTTATTTTCTTTTCTGTTTCAAATCAGTTTAAATTATCTAGACATTTTCTAAAAATGTGATTGCTGTACCATAACTACCCTTGTAATATTTGGCACCCACCGAACATTTTTGTTTCTACTTTCGAAAACTTTTATTGTCGACATTAATTTTAAATTTTAATTTGACGCGGTTTAAACTAACGGACGTTTAGCATCAGTAATCGGGATGACGTGGCTTAATTAGCGTGGGATTATTTTAGCAAGATTATCCGGGCGTCACAATTCTCCTCCACTACAAGAAATCTCGTCCCGAGATTTAAGAGGGGGACTAGGGGGAAAGGTCTGGTTATGAAATCCTAACGAATCTTCTCGTCTTTGGTTGCTCTTCTCGAAGAGGTTGATCCATTACATTGATGTCTTCAGTTCTCTGCTTCGGGTCATCATGATGAAGTTGTCGTCCTTACTTGGGGATCTTCATCGTACTTAAGGAAAGGATAAGGGGTAGCTTCAAAAGGACAGACCTCTACAAGGTTGACTATCTGGTCGATAACATCGAGGAAGATGGCGGAAGTAACTCTCGAATTTAAACTTAAGAAAATATCGAGAGCAAAATAAGGAGGGATCATGTGAAGTTTCAAGCGGGCAGACAAACGTTCGATGCCTGAAACGGGGTTCAAAGCAACGGGAATAAGTATTATGTCTGGTACCAGAATTGATGGTCTCTCCAAAGGTGGCTCGTGAATTACTTATGAGACCACGCGCGAGGAACAACCTTAGGAACAAGAGGTGTAGAGGTGAGTCAGGTTTCGATCCTGTGGACCTATGGGTTATGGGCCCACCATGTGGGTTAAAAGTTGGAAAGGCGGTGACGTCTTACACAATCATGTAAGCAAGGCATGTCAAAGGATAGCCTATCAGTTATGTCGGCAACAATGTCGGTACCAAGGGCGGGGGACGAAGAGAACCATTTTTCTGCTCGTTAAACGAGGCGGACCAATAGGCAAAGTTCTCGTCCATCGGTGGTTACTGGAATGTCATCAACAATAGTAACAAGGTCTTACTGACTAGGTTGTGCGACGATGTGTTTACATAAGTAGGAGAATATCACTGCTTAGATCATATAGACCACAAGAAAGGTTAAACAAGACAATGGAATGGAAAATGTGATTGTCACTTTAAACAGAACAATGGAAAGGAAAATGTGTTTAAACACATATTTCAAGGGTATATCCTTCCCAAGGACAAGTAGAGCATGATATCCATGACAGGATATAACATAGATAACCATTTAGGTTAGGGGAGAGGAACTTTATGACATCACCGAAACAACGATGTTTGACACATTGTTAAAGGAAATTTAGCATGGTGCTTCAAATGTTCTTATCAATGATCAGAGTACCACAGACATGCTTCGAGATAGCATTGACATGGCCTTCAAGCAAACGCTAGACTCTGGAAACAAAAAGGATCCATGAGGAACAACTTATAGAATAAGTCTTACAATTCCCTCACGGAAGAATGACTAGCCTTGCTAAAAAGGAAACTTATAAAAATAGGTCCTCCGGCCAGGTGTGCTAGGCATGACATCACCTTACCGGGTCATATATAGGCCAGTTTTATAACTCTTGGAAATATGTTCCAACCATCATATCTGACCGAGATTCAGATCTGATTGGTGTCAACATAACTCAGACTCGGGATGCCTGAGAAGAAAAGGTGCAACAAAAATTGACGAGATAACACTGTAAGATTCTCAGGAAATGAACTATGAAGTGATTTCCGTTAACAAGAGTTCATCATTAACCCAAGGAGAGGACAAGGAGGTGGCTGATGAACTCAGCGAAAATTCACCAAAATTTCCAAAGGATGGATTTCCACCATTACGTGAACAAGGAGATAACATTTGTCAGATCAAAATGATATATTGATGTGTGCTTGAGGAAAACATACACAATTTAACAATGGTTGAAAGGTGCGCACGAAATATGGGCTGGGTTGCACGGCTAACCTGGAATGGTGATTCAATAATCAATAGTCTAAGAATGAACGGCCGACCATTAACTTCAAAGCAATAGGGTTGCTAGATAGGCATAATCCAAACAGCACCGTTCACTTGTTGGTACCCCGGTTGGAATCAACACAAGGACCAAGAAAGAATGGTGATGGTGAGAAGTATCAATATACCAAGAATTCTTAAGAGGTGGTGAAATTCCCACGGCATTCTTGACATAAAAGGTGGTAATACTCCGCGGTAGAATCATAACATAAGTTGGATAACAAGGAACTCAAGGTACAACACAAAACAGGAACAATTTTTGTGTTGGAGGGAATGCAATAATGTTGTGGATGATAACCCAAACCATCGAGGGCAAATGATGCTATTTCTCATCAAGAATTCGATAGATATCTTGGAAGACCTCAGAATGTTGATGATGATCACGACACATTTGTCGAGAGGTTTCGAGAAGATATAACTGATCGGTGATGACATCAAGTCAACAGAAATGATGAAGCCAAAAGTCATTGGGACCATGGGTACGACACAAACTCGAAATCAAGCTTGCTGCTCAAGGACAAACGATATGACGAGGAAGATCGATTGTAAGATTAGCTCACCGTCGAAATTTGTGCTCCGAGAAGGACCCGGTAGCACAGTTAAAAATTAGCACAATGATATAGCCAATCAGGCTAGGAATGGCGTGATCGGGTACAAACTCGTAAGTAAAGAAGATTACTAAAAGTTGTTGAACCGTAGTGTGGACTCGGTTCAGTTATCGGTGTCTTTGAGTGTTTAATAACTCAAAGCCCATGAAAAATTGGAATCAGTGAGGATGTAGTACTTGATGGAGAACTCATAAGAAGTTATGCAGTCCCGTGATGATCTCGAGATACCAGGGTGTAATACTCGACGAAAGATCAAAGTAAAAGGTTGGACGGGTGAATTGATCCACAGAAGACAAGTGCTTAAACTTGCCCGAGAAATGGGATCAAAGAAGAACATATGGTCGGAACCACAATTGCAAAGGATCAATTCACCGATGCCAAGGATATTATATCAAGGAAATAGTTATTATTACAAGAAGATTCCATGATAGGATCTACTTCGTGTCCATGGGCATGAACACAAAGGTTCAAGGTCGACTCCCACTTCTCCAAAGCATAACCTTACAGTCACTTCTCGTTTCGATAATGGAATTAGTGTCGAAAGTTTTACTTGGTGAAATACCAGATGAGCATGACCCGTGAAAACTTCCAAGTTCACACATATTAAGGAAGGCATAGCAGGGCATCTTAGGAACATATACCACAAACTTCGGGGTAAATAATACGAGCTCAAAAGTAGAGCATTGTTCAAAAGCAGATGATACAATTTACCAAAAGCATTATATACCCATGGAAAGGCTCTCAAGGTTATTCAATATGAAAGACACTGTCGGATAAAATCCAACAAAGGAACCGATGGTCCACAAGGGATCTAATGTGAGCATCAGTACTCAACCAGAGGAAGAAGAAGGCACGTGCATCATATTATAGAACATCTGAATAATTCGATGCTTAGATAACAAAGGACTTACGATTCCCAAAACAAAGGATCAAAGGCAGTCGCTCTGATCAAGGATGGATAATTTGGATAGACCAGAGGCACAATTGGCGACAAATAGTTTCGTCGAGAACCAGCTCATGTTCAAAAATGATGTCTGAGCCGGAAAGATAATTTAGAAGGGTTGATAGATGATTGTGTGCATTCGCACACATGTTGAATCAATAGGATCAAAATGACGGTGTCAAAAGATACTAGTGAATATTGCCAAATATATGGGAAGCAACCATAATGCTAGTATACAAGTATTTGCAGAGCAATAAAGCTACTAAGGATTTTTTTTTTGAAGATTGAATAGTATTTCAAAGGCTCTTGTGAAACACCTGAACAACTGGGATGAGCGGATACTCGGAAGGTGCGAGAAATTATTCTTAGGGGTATTCAGGTGGCAAAGAACTGCAAGGCAGTGGCACAAAATATTCTCGGGGTATCTTGTAATAACAAGATCGACTGGGAATAAAAGTAAGCACGACAGGTGTAAGTATTTA
This sequence comes from Triticum timopheevii, assembly GCA_963921465.1. Classification (NCBI taxonomy): domain Eukaryota; kingdom Viridiplantae; phylum Streptophyta; class Magnoliopsida; order Poales; family Poaceae; genus Triticum; species Triticum timopheevii. Next base: position 129,027,401 of record OY997271.1, on the reverse strand, counting down.
TCCATAGGGATATTTCGGTGGTAGGGAATTGCAAAAGCAACGAGCACAAGGTCTCGAGAGAAAATTAGAGAGTATCTCCGAAATCTTCTGGTGCAGCCGGCGATCATCTGGACTGAAGGGGCTCTCCGGAGAAAAGTATTTTCGAGAACCTAAAGTTAGATTTTAATAAAAATTGTTTAACCCGAATAGAAGAGAGTTCAGAATCCCGGAGTAAAGATCGAGGAGTAAAAGATCCTAATACCACCCAATGGCGACGTGCGCCCATGGGCCACACAGCCATGTTAGTAAAAGTTTTGCAATGTCTAGACTCGACTTCGGCCAAAGAGTGTGGAAGGGGGATTCCTACAGGCAGTCGGCTCTGATACCAACTTGTGACGCCCCTGATTCAATCGTACACTAATCATGCACGCAAATGTGTACGATCAAGATCAGGGACTCATGGGAAGATATCACAACACAACTCTAAAAACATAAATAAGTCATACAAGCATCATAATACAAGCCAGGGGCCTCGAGGGCTCGAATACAAGTGCTCGATCATAGACGAGTCAGCGGAAACAACAATATCTGAGTACAGACATAAGTTAAACAAGTTTGCCTTAAGAAGGCTAGCACAAACTGGGATACAGATCGAAAGAGGTGCAGGCCTCCTGCCTGGGATCCTCCTAACTACTCCTGGTCGTCGTCAGCGGGCTGCACGTAGTAGTAGGCACCTCCAGTGTAGTAGGGGTCATCGTCGACGGTGGCGTCTGACTCCTGGACTCCAGCATCGGGTTGCGACAACCAAAAAGAAAGGAAAGGAGGAAAAGGGGGGAGAAAGCAACCGTGAGTACTCATCCAAAGTACTCGCAAGCAAGGAGCTACACTACATATGCATGGGTATATGTGTAAGGAGGCCATATCAGTGGACTGAACTGTAGAATGCCAGAATAAGAGGGGGATAGCTAGTCCTATCGAAGACTACGCTTCTGGCAACCTCCGTCTTGCAGCATGTAGAAGAGAGTAGATTGAAGTCCTCCAAGTAGCATCTCCAAGTAGCATCTCCAAGTAGCATCTCCAGTAGCATCGCATAGCATAATCCTACCCGGCGATCCTCTCCTCGTCGCCCTGTTAGAGAGCGATCACCGGGTTGTATCTGGAACTTGGAAGGGTGTGTTTTATTAAGTATCCGGTTCTAGTTGTCATAAGGTCAAGGTACAACTCCGGGTCGTCCTTTTACCGAGGGACACGGCTATTCGAATAGATAAACTTCCCTGCAGGGGTGCACCACATAACCCAACACGCTCGATCCCATTTGGCCGGACACACTTTCCTGGGTCATGCCCGGCCTCGGAAGATCAACACGTCGCAGCCCCACCTAGGCCTAACAGAGAGGTCAGCACGCCGGTTTAACTCCTATGGCGCAGGGGTCTGGGCCCATCGCCCATTGCACACCTGCACGTTGCGAGGGCGGCCGAAAGCAGAACTAGCCCCCTTAATACAAGAGCAGGCTTATGTTCCAATCCGGCGTGCGCCGCTCAGTCGCTGACGTCTAGAAGGCTTCGGCTGATACCACGACGTCGGGATACCCATAACTACTCCCGCGTAGATGGTTAGTGCGTATAGACCAAATGGCCAGACTCAGATCAAATACCCAGATCTCGTTAAGCGTGTTAAGTATCCGCGAACGCCGAACAGGGCCAGGCCCACCTGTCTCCTAGGTGGTCTCAACCTGCCCTGTCACTTTGCCACAAAGTAATAGTCGGGGGCCGTCGGGAACCCAGGCCCACCTCTACCGGGACGGAGCCACCTGTCCTTTCAGCCCCCTCTTCAGAATCATTTGCGGGTACTCATCGAGCTGACCCGACTTTAGTCACCATCTGTACAGTATGTATGTATGTATAGTATATACCCGTGATCACCTCCCGAGTGATCACGGCCCAAAAGTATAGCAAGGCAGACTAACAAGAATGTAGGGCCAATGATGATAAACTAGCATCCTATACTAAGCATTTAGGACTGCGGGTAAGGTATCAATGATTGTAGCAACAATGTCAGGCTATGCATCAGAATAGGATTAATGGAAAGCAGTAACATGCTACACTACTCTAATGCAAGCAGTATAGAGGAGAATAGGTGATATCTGGTGATCAAGGGGGGGGGGGGGGCTTGCCTGGTTGCTCAGACAAGAAGGAGGGGTCGTCGGTGACGTAGTCGACCACAGGGGCATCAGCATCGTCACGGGGTCTACCGGAGAAAAGAGGGGGGAGAAAACGTAAATACATAGCAAGCAAGTGCATAACAGGACAACAAGCAGAGCTAGACGTGTTCTATCGCGGTATGAGGTGATACCGGTGAAGGGGGGAAAGTATCCCCGGTGTTTCGTGTTTTCGGACAGATGAACCGGAGGTGAAATGTTGCAGGTTCACTATGCTAGGGACGCGTGGCGGATGAATGGGCTGCGTATCCGGATCCGTCTCGTCGTTCTGAGCAACTTTCATGTTGAAAATAATTTAATCCGAATTACGGATTAAAAGATATGATTTTCTAAAGATTTTAATAATTTCTGGAATTTAATTAATTATTTAATTTAATTCGAAAATGTATTTATGACATCAGCATGATGTCATGCTGACGTCAGCAGTCAACAGGGTTGACTGGTTAACCTGACCAGTGGGTCCCACTGGTCAGTGACACATTTTAATTAGACATATTAATTAACCTAATTAGTTTAGTTAACCAAAATTGACTGACCAGGTTCCGTGGTTAATTAGATAACTAATGTTTAATTAGTTTAAATAGTTGTTTAGTTTAGTTAAACAAAATTAATTAAGTTAATTAGTTCTTTAATTAATTAATTAATTTTATTTTTATTTTTATCGCTTTTTTTTAATATGTTCTGGGGTTGGGACCCCACATGTCATAGGCCCTAGGGGCCATAGCGGGCACGGGCGTTGGCAGCCCGAACGGGTGCTGGCCCTCGAGGGGGCACCCGACTGGTTGCGGGGCTGCGGGCGGGTGGCTCGCCGGAGCACAGCCACGAGCGGCACCGGCGGGCGGCGGCAGGTCGGCGAACGGCGGCGATGCTGGGCAGCGCACCGAGGGCTGCGGAGGAGGCCAAGGGAGCGGGGGCGTGGGCGCACGGTGGCAGCGGCGACGGCATACGCGGGCGCGCGCGAGAGAGAGTGTGAGCGCACGGGCGTGGCGAGCATGGCTACATGAAGGACGGCGAGCGCGGTGACCTGCGGGGGAAAAAAGGAGGAGGGGAGGGCGAGGCTCACCGAGCCCTGTAGTTGAGCATAGCGGGCTCGAGGAGTCGGGGTTGGCGCGACGAGGCGGAGGAGCTCCTGGCGACGAGGAGGAGGTCGGAGACGTCGGCGTCGAGGAAGCAGTCCGGCGAGGTGGCCGTCTACGGGCGACGGGGCGACGTCGGGCGCGCGGGGGCGATGACGGGGAGGCGATCCAGTCGGTGGCGCGGTTGACGCACGGCGTTGCCGCGGCTTCCGGCGGCATCGCGCGAGGGAGAGGGGGGCGAGGAGGTCCGGCGTGGAGCGTCGGGGGCACGAGGGCGTGGTCGCCCCGATCCCCATCTGGATCGGGGGAGTGGGGGGGACGAGAGCGAGTGGTGCGGGGGGGGGGGGGAGTGGGTGGACCGGCTAGGGTTTCTCCCCTGGTGGGGGGTTATGGAGGGGAGGGGTGGGCCGGCTGGGCCTGGGGGTTGGCCCAGTTGGGCCACGGCCCAGAGGGGGCGGTTTCTCCTTTTTTTTGTTAGTTTTAGGTTTTAGTTTTTCTGTTTTGTTTTTATTTATTTTCTTTTCTGTTTTAAATCAGTTTAAATTATCTAGACATTTTCTAAAAATGTGATTGCTGTACCATAACTACCCTTGTAATATTTGGCACCCACCGAACATTTTTGTTTCTACTTTCGAAAACTTTTATTGTCGACATTAATTTTAAATTTTAATTTGACGCGGTTTGAACTAGCAGACGTTTAGCATCAGTAATCGGGATGACGTGGCTTGATTAGTGTGGGATTATTTTAGCAAGATTATCCGGGCGTCACACAAGGAGAGGGAAGCAACGCGGTGGAGATGTGGGCCGAGGCAGCTCCGGCGACGCGCAGGGGAGCCGAGCAGGGGAGCTCCAGCGCAGGGGGAGCCGAGAGGGAGGGCTCCGGCGCGCAGGGGAGACGAGTGAGGATGCGAGGGAGACGACCAGGGACTGCGGGTTGTGTCGGGAATTCGCAGAGGGGGTTTTCGCAAAAACGTCACTGTTACATGTTTTTCGGGACGGAGGGAGTATATTTTTTTGAAATGTTTTTTAACAGAGGGCATGGGCCCCTAATGTCAGTGGCCCTGGGGGCCTTAGCAGGGCAGGCGAAATGGGTGCGGGCGTGGGCGCCCGAGGCCACCAGGGGCGGCGAAGCCGGCCACGACAGAGGCCGGCCGTGGCGCGGCCAGCGCGCGGGCTGCGCGTGGCGGGCGCGGGACGGGGACGGCAGCACGCGACAAGCGCGGCAGAACGGACCAGGGTGAGGCAGAGCGCCGTGCGGCACGCGAGCGAGGGCGCGGTGACGCAGCGGAGGTGGCGGGGATGTAGGACGCGGCCCACGGTCAAGGCGGCCCGGTGTGCACGCGGAGCACGGCGACCGCGACGACGGACAGGGGGAGGGGAGGACGACCAGGGTCCTCACCGGCGTTGGTGAGCAGGGGGCGTCGAGGCGTGTTGGCGGCCATTGAGGAGGAGGATGGGGACGGTCCGACGAGGTCGTGGCTCCGGCGAGGAGGGCTCCGAGCGGCGGTGGCGTCGGGGCCGAGCCCGAGTTCCAGATCGGGAACGGGGCAACGCAGACGGGCGTTGGGGGTTGGCTCGGGGGGGGGGGGATGGGGATCAAGGGGAATGAGGGGGTAGCGGTTAGGGTTTCTGTCGAGTGGGGGGATAAGCCGAGGGGGGTGGGCCGGCCGGCTGGGCTGATTGGCCTAGTTGGGCCAGGGGCCTTTTGTTTTGATTTTTTGGTTGCCTTCTCCTTTTATTTTATTTACTTTTTGCCTTTTCTTTTTACTCATTTTATATATGAAAACGGAACCGACTTCAAAACTATGTGAACTTAACCATAGTAAAAATTGTTGACATGGCACCATTAGCGTGATTACTGTTGCATAATTATTCGGGCGTTACAACTCTCCCCCACTACAAGAAATCTCGTCTGGAGATTTAGGAGGTAGAAGGAAACAAAGCGGGGTATTCTTCACGCAGGTGATCCTCGCGTTCCCAAGTGGCTTCGTCTTCAGAGTGGTGCGACCACTAGACCTTGAGGAACTTGATCACTTTCTGACGTGTGCGGCATTCAGCTTGGTCGAGAATGCGGACCAGATGCTCTTTATAGGAGAGGTGCTGTTGCAACTCGAGCACTTCATAATCCACTGCTCGGATTGGGTCCTTGAAGCAGCGGTGGAATTGTGACACGTGGAACACATCGTGAACCTGAGAATGGTTCGACGGAAGCTCCAACTGGTATGCCACTTTTCCATGCCTTTCAAGAATAGTGAATGGACCAATATAATGAGGAGCTAGCTTGCCCTTGATCTCAAAGCGGTGTGCACCCTTCATTGGTGTGACTCAAAGATAGGCCTTTTCACCAGGTTGATAGACCATGTTTTGTGATGACGGTCATACTGACTTTTCTGATGTGACTGAGCAGTCTTGAGATTCTCGCGAATAATGCGGACTTGTTCTTCGGCGTGTTGGATAATATCCGGACCGAAGAGTGGACATTCCCCAGTTTCTGACCAGTTCAGAGGGGTTGGACACTTTCGTCAATACAACACTTCGAAGGGGGCCATATTCAGGCTAGCTTGATAGCTATTGTTGTAGGAGAACTCAGCATATGGGAGAGATTCCTCCCATTTCTTGCCGAAGGAAATAACACAAGCTCGAAGCATGTCTTCGAGAACTTGGTTGACGTGTTCAACTTGTCCCTGAGACTGAGGGTGAAAAGCGGTGCTGAATGACAGATGAGTTCCCATAGCTTCTTGGAAACTTGCCCAGAATCTTGAAGTGAATAAGCTGCCACGGTCTGAGCTGATTACCAGCGGAATACCGTGTAGTGAAACAATTCTGGACATATAGAGAGTTGCCAGCTGACTAGCAGTGATCATTTCTTTGACGGCCAGAATGTGTGTGTCGGTGTACAAAAGTAGGGGCTCTGCTTTTGACCCCTTTACTTGTGCAAGGGCAGTCAGAGCCTCCCGCCACGGCCACGCATAACAGGACAGGAAAGGGAAGCCGGAGAGAAGCCAAAGCCACAAGGAAAACAGAGCAACGACAAGAACCAAGGCCACAAAGATAAGATGGATGGAGCAGGTTTCCCCAGCAAGGACTCTTGCCGGGGGAACCTCAGCGGCCCCGGCAAAACCCTTGCCAGGTGAGCTCGCCCCCACCAGTCAAGCGAGCCACCTTTGAGCCCACCAACGCTAAACAAGTGTGTTGGGGCAGGGCTCGGGAGGCACCTCCGTGGTGGCATGCAGATCTTTGTGAAGACATAGAATGCTCAAGATCAAATGAGGATAGGGAGGCAACCATCCTCACTGAAGAAACCCACAAGACCCCCGGCAAGATCCTTGCCGGGGACGCCTGCGCGCCATGGAAAGACCCTTGCTGGGCCACCCGGCAAGACCCTCGCCAAGCGCACCGGCACGGCCACTGCCAGGCCCACGCCAGCCAAGTCTTCACCACCGTTCGCATGCAGCTGCCGACCCAACCAGCTGGGCAGGCACCTGCGTGGCAACATGCAACCCTTCGTGGAGCTCCACCACCGCGCCACCTCAGCTGCTTGCCTGCCTACATGGCACCGCATGCACCGCTGGCCAGGGCGTGTGTCGAAGCGAGGAAGAGCGGCGACGGACGGGACAGGCCTCGCTCCCGTCCCCAATAAAGCGAGGGGACACCTAAGCCGCGCAATAAATGTGTCTTGTCCTGTAATACAAGCGATAAGCTCGCAATGCTGTAGCACTTTCCACCTCCTGTGTGCCACTGTGGCAGCCCCTTTCTCCTATAAAAGGAGGCCCATAGCACACTAGGAAGGGATTTGGCTCTTTGGAACCTCGCAGCACCTAGAGCTAGTTTGAGAGCTCAAGAACTCTAAATACATCCACCAAAGCAGGATCGTAGGGTTTTACGCATCTTTGCGGCCCGAACCTGGGTAAATCCCTTTGTGTCGTCTGTTAGTCCTACTCTTCTCACGATCCCGAAGCCCCGCAACCGTAGAAGGGATTCCAGTGATCCCATAGGTGTCGTTTCCCACCGACATCTTTGGCGCGCCAGGTAGGGGGGTGCAATCATGAGGATCTGGCCTAGCAGTTGACCTAGCTCTTCTTCATCGCCATGGCTCCTAAGAAGAAGACGACCATGGTGATCGGTTCGTCCGAGACCGGGTTGGTACCGGCAGCGGGCCAGTGGCGGAGAGAACCCGTGGCGCGGCCCGCGAACATCTACATCACCCGATGGTCCCGGCCTGGCAAGTGGCGTCGTTCGCAAGCCAGGCAACGAGCCACTAGTCGCGGGCTCCGGAGGTGGAGTCGGGCCCCCCGCAGGCGGCCGCAGGGCCCTCCAGGGGTGCCGCCATCCCACCAGGCGGCGGCACGGCGACCTCGAAGACGCCAACACCGGCGCCCACGGCACGCTCCTCTCAGGTTGTGCGTGATGAGCAACGTCACCCTGCCGGTGACCCTATGCGCCGCGCTGGGAAGAGTCCCGTGCGTCCATCACATGAAGAAGAGGGCCAGCGTGCGCGCCGAGGTGCTGATGGAGGTGGCGAACGGCCGCGGAGCCGCGTCGCAGCTCCTTCTAACGTGGTTAGGAGTCGAGGCGCATCGTGGTCCACCCAGCTTTTGCCGCCGCCCATACCAGCGGAGGCCCTAGCGCGCGCAACTGCTCCTCGATGTGAGACCCCTCGCACCCAATCCGGCAATCGCACCTCTTCGGGGTGTTGTGCTTCCGTTGAGAACGTGCCAGAGAGCTCCACCGGCAAGAGCAAGAAGTCCAGAGCTACACCACCTGAGACCAAAAAGGTGCCTGTCAAGGAGGACGTCATGGGGGGAGCGTTCACCATAAGCTCCACCCTTGACGGCAAATAGGAAAGCGAGCTCGTCACCTTCCTGCGGGCGAATGTTGATGTGTTTGCATGGCAAGCCTCCGACATCCCCGGCGTTCCCAGGGAGGTGATTGAGCACCACCTTGCTGTCTGTCCTCATGGGCGGCCCGTCAAGCAGAAGGTCAGGAAGCAAGCTCTGGAGAGGCAGGAGTTCATCACGGAGGAAATCAGAAAGCTAGAGGCGGCAGGCTTGGTGAGAGGAGTACTCCATCCAACGTGGTTGGCCAATCCGGTAGTGGTGCGCAAGGCAAATGGGAAATGGAGGCTGTGTATTGACTACACAGACATCAATAAGGCCTGTCCAAATGATCCTTTCCCATTACCGCGCATTGACCAGATTGTTGACTCCATGGCTGGGTGTGACCTCCTACCGTTCCTTGACGCCTACTCAGGATGCCACCAGATCTTCATGACAAACGAAGATGAGGAAAAGACAACATTCATCACCCCATGTGGTACGTATTGCTTTTTACGGATGCCTTCCGGGTTGAAGAGTGCTGGCTCGACCTTTGCAAGAGCATTCCAAATTGGTTTTTGAACCCCAGCTACATAGAAATATGGAAGCTTATATGATGTCATAGTGGTCAAAACCAAGGACAAAGCAACCCTTGTGCAAGATCTGGAGGAAACATTTGCAAACCTGCGCAAGATCAACCTCAAATTGAACCCTGAGAAGTGTGTCTTTGGTGTCCCGTCCGGCAAGCTTCTCGGGTTCTTTGTGTCCCAGCGCGGGATTGAAGCAAACCCAAATAAGATCAAGGCCATCGAGCAGATTGAGGCACCCAAGCGGATCAAGGACGTGCGTCGGCTCACTGGTTATGTTGCCGCCATGAGCCGGTTCATCTCCAAGTCTGCGGAGCGTGCCCTTCCTTTTTTCAAGATCTTGAAGAAGGCCAGGCCAGTGGAGTGGACCCCAGTGGCCGAGGCAGCACTGCAGGATTTGAAGAAATACCTCTCCTCTACCCCAGTGCTGGTTGCGCCCAAACCACAAGAACTGTTGCTGCTTTACCTAGCGGCAACAAATCAAGTGGTTAGTGCCACACTAGTGGCGCAGAGAGAGGTCGACGAGAAGGCAATAGCAGCGGCAGAGCCAACAAATAGCAAGCTGAAACCCTCTCCGACAGGGCTCGATCGTGGCAAGATTGAGTCCCCGGCAGGGGTTGACGCCAGCGCGACAGGACCCACACGACCGGGTGAAGAGGCACAGAAGAAGAAGATGGTGTAGCACCCAGTGTACTTCGTTCAGCTCCCTCTTATAGGGGGCTAGGTCGAGGTACTCAGGTGTGCAAAAGCTTCTCTTCGGCCTCCTCATGGCCTCGAGGAAGCTGCGCCACCACTTCCAAGCGCACGAGGTCACGGTGGTCACCCGCCTCCCATTGCAACAGATACTACACAACCCAGATGCAACGGGGAGGATCGTGGAATGGGCCCTGGAGCTGTCAAGTTTCGGTTTGAAGTTTGAAAGTACCTCGACGATTCAGAGCAGAGTCTTGGCAGAGTTTGTTGCGGAATGGACCTCGACGCCTAACGAAGAGGTACATGAGACCTCTCTCCCCGGCAAGGAAACGAGCTGCAACTGGATCATGTACTTTGATGGTGCCTTCTCGCTGCAAGGCACCATTGCTGGTGTGCTGCTTGTCGCACCCACCGGAGAGCACCTCAAGTATGTTATCCAGATGCACTTTCCCCGGGAGATGTCAACCAACAACACCGCCGAGTACGAGGGTTTGCTTGTCGGTCTCAGGATCGTGGCAGACCTCGGAGTTAAGAAGCTCATCATCAGGGGCGACTCACAGCTCGTCGTCAGGCAGATCAACAAAGATTATCAAAGCCCGTTGATGGAAGCTTACGTAGATGAGGTGCGGAAACTGGAGGAGCGCTTTGACGGTATACAAGCGGAGCATGTCCCTCGGGCGGAGAACGACATCGCCGACTACCTGTCAAAGCGCGCTGCCCTCAAGCTACCCTGGAACCAAGTACTTTTGTGCTTCAGTTAACCCAACCATCCGTTGAGCCGTCGACCGGGCAGAGCAAGCGGAGGAAGCTAGGCCCCGGCAAGTACTTCCCCACCGAGCTCCCCGGAGCCGCCGGTGAAGATGTTGCCATGGATGCTGATCCTGCCACAGGGCAACCGACTCTGGCAGGACCTCAGGTCATGGCCGTGGAGGCGGCCGCTCCCGCGGCAGAAGAGATGCCTTTGGTCCTTGCCGTCGAGCCACAGGCTCCGGCATGGGCACAACACACCATCTGATTCCTTCAAAAAGTAGAGCTTCCTGAGGAGTAGGAAGAGGCAGAGAGAGTAGCCCACCGGTCTGCTCTGTACCAATTTGTTGATAACGTATTGTACAGAAGAAGACCGAATGGGGTGAAATTAATGTGCATCTCCCGGGAGGAAGGACTAAAGCTGTTGGCAAAGATACATGGAGGCATATGTGGCTCCCACATAGGGTCGAGGGCCCTTGCCGGCAAGGCTTTCCGACAAGGTTTCTTCTGGCCCACCGCCCTCCAGGGTGCGATGGCACTACTAACCAAGTGTGAAGCGTGCTAGTTCCATTCGAAGAAGCTCCATCAACCAGCTCAAGCCCTTCAAACTATTCCTCTCTCCTAGCCCTTCTCGGTCTAGGGGCTCGACATATTGGGCCCTTTCCCCTGTGCTGTCGGGGGCTTTGAGTACTTGTACGTCGCAATCGACAAGTTCACAAAGTGGCCGGAAGTGGAAGCAGTGAGGAAGGTGACAACGCAGTCAGCCATCAAGTTCTCCAAGGGACTAGTGTGCCGTTTTGGGGTGCCCAACAGGATCATCACCGACAACAGCACACAGTTCATGAGCCACGCCTTCATGCAGTACATCGAGGATCTCGGCAGCAGGGTCTGTTTTACTTTCGTGGCACATCCACGGAGCAATGGCCAAGCGGAGAGAGCAAATGCTGAAGTCCTGCGAGGCTTAAGGATGAAGACTTTTGACAGGCTGCGAAAGAGTGGAAGGCGCTGGATTGATGAGTTGCCGGCGGTTACTTGGTCGATCAGAACGACGCCAAATCGAGCCACCGGCTAGACACCCTTTGCCCTGGTTTACGGGGCAGAAGCAGTTCTCCCCACGAAACTCATATACGGGTCACCCTGAGTGATCGCTTACGATGAGCTTGAGCAAGAGCAGTTGCACCAAGATGACGTGACGCTCCTTGAGGAAGATCGTCTCCGGGCGGCTGTGAGAGCAGCACGCTACTAGCAAGCCTTGCGTCGCTACCATAGCCGCAAGGTTCATGCCCGGAGCTTTGAGGAAGGCGACCTTGTTCTTCGGCACGTTTAGTCAGCCAAGAATCCCAACAAGTTGACACCAAAGTGGGAAGGCCCTTATCGGGTAACACGAGTCACCAGGCCCGGCGCAGTCCGGTTGGAGACCGAAGATGCCATTCCAGTGAACAACTCCTGGAACATCGAGCATCTTCGCAAGTTTTACCCATAAGGCGCAGCCGCCGGGCCTCCTGGCAAGCCACCCTTTTGTACAAGCCTTGCCGGCAAGGCATGTAACCCTTTGTACAAAGCTAGGCGCAGACCCTGAGCATAAATAAACGAAGCACTGGCGCCCTAAGTTATAGCATGCATGCTAGGTTGAGTCTCTTCCTTGGTTAGGGTTGATAGTGCTTAGCGGCGGCTAACCCCTAGCTTAGAGGTCGAGTGCGCGTCTCTTTGTTCTTCTCTGTCTTCTTTGGTTCGCAGGGCATGAAGGTATCCTTGCCGAGCTATTTGGGAAGAAAAGGAACGGACCGGCGTCCGGACCCCGGCAAGCCAGAGTTGCCGGGGGCTGCAAGAACAAAGATCCATCCACGGCAAGCCAAGGTTGCCGGGAGCTGCAGATCCAGATAAGTTCTCTGTCCTCTATCATGCATTTCATTATGGACTGGGATACGTGAAACCCCGTTCTATCTCTAAGCTACCGTGCCCCTTTTTTCGGCATCTAAGCATTATCCCCTGGGTCTGAATTTGGTTGTAGCCGCGGCAGCAAAGAAGAGGAACGGGGAGCCTAAGCCCACCTCATCCCTACCTCCGCCAAGAGTGTGAGAAAGGTCGAGCGAAGTGGGGGAACGGCAAGGCCTATTGCCGGGCGGAAAAAACGTTTGTCCTAAAAGACAACAAGGATTCACTCCTTGTCGTGGGTTCCTCCCGCGAATGAAAATCCCGGCAAACATCCCTTTTTCATTAAAAACATCCCTTACAGGTACAATCCATACGAAATGAAAAACATGAACAAGGGGATTACTAGTTCTAAAGCTAACAAAGGCCCGAAGGCTTACAAGACTAAAAAGATATAAGGTGCCCGTAATCCCTTTCTTGTCCCTCTCCTAAGGAAATGGAACAAGAAAGTAGAAGGGCAAAAGGGGCGCCTAGGTGAGCTACGAGTGGAAGAAGACACCAAGAGAACATCTCGGTGGCCGTCCAAGGGCTGGATGGTGATGGTGGCGCCGGAGGCAGAGCTCGAGGACGAGGCGGCAGGACGTCAACACGCGATGAAGCCGTCGGTGCCCGCGTACTCCGACTTAACGGCCTTCCCACCCAACCTCTTCCTCTTCCGCAGCCTCCCTACGCCAGCCGCCCAAGGAGACGACCCCGAGAAGTTCAAGGAGCCGGCAACACTGATGATGGGGTTGCCGGTGCCGCTCGGAGCGGCACCCGACACCTAGTCGGACCCGTCATCCTACCGCCCGCGGCCCTCGTCGTCGCTGCCGTTGTCTTCCTCGCCACTCTCGCTTGAGGAGGAATCTTCATCGTCGGAGGAGCTCTCCACGCAGCACCTCACGTGAGTCCCGAAGTGCCCGAGATCTTAACGGAGAGGAGGCCACCCTCCATTAGTTTGAAATGGAGAGTGAGCCCATACGTCAAGCTGTGGAGGCGAGCGAAGGTCTTCCACCCTCGGTGAAGATACATGACGTGAGGGGCAGGGAACTCGACGTCGGCCCATGTAACGCTGTTCCCACAACCCCTCATGTGTAGCCGCAACGCCTGCGGCGGATCCAGCTCCATCTCCCGTGCAAATGGGGTCGGGAGGCGAAGGCGACGATGCGGTGATTGGCGCAGCCCGACGAAGAATTCACAGGGGTTGTCCCTGGCGTGGCCCTCCATCGGGGGAGGGGCTGCTGGCGGAGGCGAGGCCGATCTGCCGCCCCGTCCTCCTCTCCCTCAAGCACCACAACAGCCTCGACCTTGCCCCCTCCCCCTTCCTCTAGCGGCCGGCTCCGCCACTACGAGCTCTTGGGGAGGAGCGATGCACTGTCTGGCCGAGACCCTCGCCGCCACCGATGATACGTCGCCACGCTCCCTCGCCAGGGCAGAAGAAGAAAGGAAGCAGGAATGGGGAGAGACAAATGGCGAAGAGTTGAGAGGCACCGTTCCTCCCGCTCCCCTCTTTATAAAGGGGCGGGGGCGAGGCTTGGCCGCCCACTCTCAGCCAACCCGGCTCGTTGAAGTGACAGCAAGCGGGGCCATCGACCGCCCTCCCCGCTCCATTGAAGGCGCGTGGGAATCGACCCGCGCGCGCGCAACTTCCCACGTCCCGCGCACCTGCAATTCGCTCTGCGTTATGCATGCAGCAAACGTGGCGCAAGGGGCGGGCGCAGTGGGACATGTGGAACGATGGTTCCCAAGCGAGGGCAGTAAATGGGAGGCGGCCCTGCGGTCTCGAAGAGACACGCAAGCCGCCTCTTTACTGTCCACCGCAAGGTGACGCCAGCATGCCCACGTCATGCGCGCGCACAACCCCCACGTCGCGCATTCAACGCGGGTCGTGGGGAAGCGCAGCGGACGGAACAGTGGCCGTGGTAAAAATCCGCCCTAGTTGCCCGCGCACCATTCTGGGCCTGGCCCAACAACGTGTTGCGCTTATGTATGGCCCAGGCCCGGGGGCTCCTATCGGTGTACAATAGTAGGGGCTCTGCTTTGGACCCCTTTACTTGTGCACGGGCAGTCAGAGCCTCCTGCCACGGCCACACATAACAGGACAGGAAAGGGAAGCCGGAGAGAAGCCGAAGCCACAAGGAAAACAGAGCAACGACAAGAACCAAGGCCACAAAGATTAGATGGACGGAGCAGGTTTCCCCGGCAAGGACTCTTGCCGGGGGAGCCTTAGCGGCCCCGGCAAAACCCTAGCCGGGTGAGCTCGCCCCACCAGTCGAGCGAACCACCTTTGAGCCCACCAACGCTAAACAAGTGCGTTGGGGCAGGGCTCGGGAGGCACATCCGTGGTGGCATGCAAATCTTTGTGAAGACATAGAATGCTCAAGATCAAATGAGGATAGGGAGGCAACCATCCTCACCGAAGAAACCGACAAGACCCCCGGCAAGATCCTTGCCGGGGACGCCTGCGCGCCACGGCAAGACCCTTGCCGGGCCACCTGGCAAGACCCTTCCCGAGCCACCCGGCAAGACCCTCACCAAGCGCACCGGCAGGGCCACTTCCAGGCCCACGCCAGCCAAGTCTTCACCGCCGTTCGCATGCAGCTGCCGACCCAACCAGCTGGGCAGGCACCTGCGTGGCAACATGCAACCCTTCGTGGAGGCTCCATCACTGCGCCACCTCAGCTGCTTGCCTGCCTACATGGCACCGCCTGCACCGCTGGCCAAGGCGTGTGTCGAAGTGAGGAGGAGCGGTAACGGACGGGACGTGCCTCGCTCCCGTCCCCAATAAAGCGAGGGGACACCTAAGCCGCGCAATAAATGCGTCTTATCCTGTAATACGAGCGATAAGCTTGCAACGCTGTAGCACTTTCCACCTGCTGTGTGCCACTGTGGCAGCCCCTTTCGCCTATAAAAGTAGGCCCATGGCACACTAGGAAGGGATTCGGCTCTTTGGAACCTCGCAACACCTAGAGCTAGTTCGAGAGCTCAAGAACTCTAAATACATCCACCAAAGCAGGATCGTAGGGTTTTATGCATCTTTGCGGCCCAAACCTGGGTAAATCCCTGTGTGTCGTCTGTTAGTCCTGCTCTTCTCGAGTTCCCCGCGCCCCGCAACCGTAGAAGGGATTCCAATGATCCCATAGGCGTCGTTTCCCACCGACAGTGTGCAACCTTGGAAAACCGGTCAATGACGACAAGAATAGCATCATTACCTTTCTGTGACTTGGGGAAACCAGTGACGAAGTCCATTCCAACATGGTCCCATTTCCATTCAGGAATAGAGATAGGTTGCAGAGTTCCAGCAGGCCTTTGATGTTCTGCTTTGATACGATGGCAAACGTCACATTCAGCAATATAACGAGCAATGTCTTGCTCCATATTAGACCACCAGAATCTCTGTCGAATGTCTTGGTACATCTTGGTGCTACCGGGATGAATAGACAAAGGCGTATCATGAGCTTCTTTCATAACTTCCTTAGTCATATCCAGGTTTTTCTCCTTACACGGCACCACTAGGCGGCCTTTGAAGTACAAAGTGCCATCATCAGCAACAGCGAAGAATGATGGCTTTCCTTCTGCGAGGTAGCATTTAATCTTCTCAACTTGAGAGTCATATCCCTACATTCTCTTGATGGAGTCCAAGAGATCTGGTTCGACAGCCAGGGTATTGAGGGAACCCTGGGGAACAACGCGGATGTTCACCGCAATTTTGGAGGAGGGGGTGCGAGTGCACCAAGAGGGACAATATGGAGGTTCAACTTCGTGAATTCTTCCACAAGCGAGGGCTGGACTTTTCGAACCTCGAGGTGATTGCAATATGACTTGCGGCTCAAAGCATCAGCTGTTACATTAGCCTTGCATGGTGTATAAGAAATGCCCAAGTCAAAGTCTGCTATGGTCTCCATCCATCTCTGCTGACGGAGGTTCAGGTCTAGCTGGGTAAACAGATACTTCAGACTTTGGTGGTTGGTGAAGATCTCGCAATGATTACCAAGAAGGTAATGTCGCCACTATTTTAATGCATGTATGACAGCAGCAAGCACGAGGTCATGAACTGGGTAATTCTCTTCATGAGGGCGCAATTGTCGAGAGGCATAAGCAATCACTCTGCGCTCTTGCATTAGGACACCGCCTAATCCTTGACGTGAAGCGTCACAATAAATGACGAAGTCCTTCTTAGTATTAGGTGGACTAAGCACTGGCGCAAAAGTCAGCTTGTGTTTGAGTGCCTGGAAACTTTCCTGACACTTTTCGGTCCAAGCAAACTTGACGCCCTTTTGAAGCAGACCAGTCAGGGGCTTGGCAATCTTGGAGAAGTTCTCGACAAATTGACGGCAATAGCTGGCGAGTTTGAGAAAACTTCTGACTTGCTTGACATTTTTCGGAGGAGTCCAATCGAGAATAGCCTAAACTCGCTCGGGGTTGACGGAAATACCATCCTTGGAGATGACATGCCCAAGGTAGGTCACTTCAGGAAGCCAAAATTCACATTTAGAATACTTTGCGTAGATTTGATGCTCTCGGAGCTTTTCCAGAACAAGTCAAAGGTGTTCAACATGTTCTTCTTTGTTCTTGGAGTATACAAGGATATCATCCAGATAAACCATGACAAATTTGTCGAGGTATTCCATGAATATATAGTTCACCAGACGAGAGAATGTCGCTGGAGCATTGGTCAAGCCGAATGACATGACAATGTACTCGTATGAACCATATCAAGTAACGAAGGCGGTCTTGGGAATATCTTCTTCACGAACTCGGATCTGGTGGTAACCCAACCTCAAATCAAGTTTAGAGAATACTGAGGAACCAGCAAGTTGGTCATACAGATCATTGATTCTGGGAAGCGGATACTTGTTTTGAATTGTTGCCTGGTTGATAGGTCAGTAATCTTGGACCAAACGATTCGTACCATCCTTCTTCTTGACAAAGAGAGAAGGTGCTCCCCAAGCAGAAGAACTAGGACGAATGAAACCCTTGTGAAGAGATTTGTCAATTTCCTCCTTAATTTCAAGTAGTTAATGTGGCAGCATCTTGTAGGGTCGCTTGGCAATAGGAGTTGTGCCCGGTTTCAAGTCTATGTCGAATTCGACAGCTCTAGCAGGGGGTATTCCTAGAAGTTCTTCTGGGAAGACATCTTTGAAATCACGAACAACTGGAATGTTCTCTATGCCCTCAAGAGGTGAAGCATTCAATGCATTCAGAACATATATCTGGTTCTCGGAATCCTGAGCTACTCGAGCTGAGTATTGAACTGTCTGGCCAAAAGGGTGAGTGAGCTGGACTGTCTTGGTAGCACAGTCAATCAAAGCATTATGAGCTGTTAACCAATCCATACCAAGAATGATGTCTATGTTGGAAGGCTCGAGCACCATGAGAGAAGCCGAAAATAGTAGACCTCCAATTTCGATTTGGTTGTGAGGGATTAACATTGTGGTTTGCCACTTGGATCCCGGAGATTGAACCGCTAAAGGAGTTGGTAATTCTTCCATGCCTAGCCCATGCAACTGAGCAAACTGTTGGGACACAAAAGCATGCGATGCTCCTGAATCAAAGAGGACACAGGCTGGCACTAAATTAACGTGAAGGGTACCCATCACGATTTTTGGGGACTCACGAGCTTCTTCAATCTTGACATGGCTGACTTGACCTCCACTCATAGCCGGCGGCCTGGCACTACAAACTCTACTAGGATGGTTTTGACGGCCCTTCCTACGGCCAATAGGAGGACGTGAAGCATTTTGTGGCTGACCCTGACGACAGTTGAGAGCATGGTGTCCTGGCTGTCCACACTTGCAGCATAAACCATCATTATGGGGAGTAGCCACATCATTGGATTGTCCACCCTGAATTGTTAGCCGTGTCAGTGGCGGAGGTAGATGAGGTGCAACATAAGACGACCTTGGTGTTGGAGCAGGTCGGTGATGAACATTGTGTGGGATCCAGACTCGACGTTTCTGAGCAGGCTGACTCGAGGATGAGCCAACATCTCGAGTACGCTTGAGTGACTCCTGGTACTCAGTAAGACCGGTTTCTTTGGCTGACAAGCGTCGCAAAATCTGTGCAATCATGAGCAACAAGTGCGAGCTTTATATCGGGATGCAGTCCTTCACGGAATTTCTCTTGCTTGCGAGCATCAGTGCAGACGTCATCCGCAGCATAGCGAGATAATTCAAGGAATTTCCTCTGATACTCATCCATAGTCATTGAGCCTTATGGGAGTTTGCGGAACTCCTTCTTCTTCTGGTCCATCAAGCCTTGAGGAATGTGTCGTGCACAGAAGGCTAACTGAAATTCCTGCCAAGTGGTTACAGTCTCTGCAGGCAGCATACCCTTGTGGCTTTCCCACCATTGGGCAGCTGGACCCTTAAAGTAGAATGTCGCAAAGGTGACGTAACTGACAGGGGTAACATTAGCTGACTCCATCTCAAACAGGATGTCATGAAGCCAATCATCGGCATCCATAGGACTGGTGGAGTTGTGGAAAATGGATGGGTTGAGATGCACGAATTGCTGCAGTGTTATTGGGGCATGCTGTTGATGAGCATTTTGGTTTGGAAACTAAGACATTACTCCAGTCATAAACTGACGATTCAGCTCAAACTGTTGCATCATTGCGACAATATAGGGTGGAGGTGGAGGATCGTCAGCCATCCTGCTAAAACCATCAGGAAGCAGTTTAACAGGGGGGGTGGAGCAGGTGTAAGAAGTCATTCATGATGTAACTTGAACAATGAGCAAAGGCGCAGTATTTATAAAACAGCAGTCATTAAAGACATACAGATACATATATAGAGCCAAATACACATTGTTAGTAGGAGTTCGGACAAGAGGATCATCCTAGACATACTAGGCGGCACACATGCACGTGATGGAAGGATACAACAACGAGACATAGCAAAGGCTACATCACCATCGGAGAAAAGCAGTAGAGCGAGGAATCTGCAGGGGACGACGAGGGTGCCCTCGATAGAAGGATTTCTGCGGCCCGTGGACAAAGTGAAGCAGATCCTGGCTCCCAAATCAAGAAAGGCATGATACAAATCTCCGGGTGGATGTGATCACGAGAACCTAGGGTAGAGTTAGCAAAACCATTTAACCCGAATAGAAGAGAGATCAGAGTCCCAGAGTATAGACGAGGAGTAAAAGATCCTAATACCACCCAATGGCGACGTGGGGCCAGTAAGCCACACAGCCATGTTAGTAAATCAGTTTTTCAAAGACTAACTCAACTTCGATCAAGGAGTTGGAAAGGGGGATCCTACAGGCAGTCGGTTCTAATACCAACTTATGACGTCCCCAATTCAATCGTACACTAATCATACACGCAAATGTGTAGGATCAAGATCAGGGACTCACGGGAAGATACCACAACACAACTCTAGACACAAATTAAAATAATACAAGCTTTATATTACAAGCCAGGGGCCTTGAGGGCTCGAATACATAGCTCAATACACAAGAGTCAGCGGAAGCAACAATATCTGAGTATAGACATAAGTTAAACATGGATGCCTTAAGAAGGCTATCACAAAAACAATAACGATCGAAGAGGCAAGGCCTCCTGCCTGGGACCTCCTAACTACTCCTAGTCGTCGACGGCCTCCACGTAGTAGCATCCATCGGTGGTGGCATCTGGCTCCAGGGATCCATCATCTGGTTGCATCAACCGGTAAGAAGATAGAAGGGGAGAAAAGGGGTAGCAAAGCAACCGTGAGTACTCATCCAAAGAACTCGCAAGCATCAAATCTATACTAAGTATGCATTGGTATCAAATGGAAGGTTTGTATCTATGGACTGAACTGTAGAATGCCATAATAGAGGGGGAAGGCCAAGCCTATTGCTATGTCTCGAGCTTGCGTTGGTTTTCCCTAAGAGGAAGGGATGATGCAACACAGTATCGTAAGTATTTCCCTCAGTTTTTGAGAACCAAGGTATCAATCCAGTAGGAGGTCACGCGCAAGTCCCTCGTACCTGCACAACACGATAGCAACTCGCAACCAACGCTTAGGGGTTGTCAATCCCTTCACGGTCACTTACGAGAGTGAGATCTGATAGAGATAATATTTTTGGTATTTTTGATAGATAGATGCAAAGTAAAAAGTAAAGGCAAAGTAAAAACAAAGCAAGTAAATAAAGTGATATAGATTGATATGATGAGAATAGACCCGGGGGCCATAGGTTTCACTAGTGGCTTCTCTCAAGAGCATAAGTATTTTACGGTGGGTGAACAAATTACTATTGAGCAATTGACAGAATTGAGCATAGTTATGAGTATATCTAGGCAATGATCATGTATATAGGCATCACGTCCGTGACAAGTAGATCGAAACAATTCTGCATCTACCACTATTACTCCACTCATCGACCGCTATCCAGCATGCATCTAGAGTATAAAGTTAAAAACAGAGTAACGCTTTAAGCAAGATGACATGATGTAGAGGAATAAATTCATGCAATATGATAAATACCCCATCTTGTTATCCTCGATGGCAACAATACAATACGTGCCTTGCAACTCTTTCTGTCACTGAGTAAGGACACCGCAAGATTGAACCCAAAGCCATGCACTTCTCCCATTGCAAGAACTACCAATCTAGTTGGCCAAACCAAATGGATAATTCGAATGGACTTGCAAAGATAACTCAATCATACATAAAAGAATTCAGAGAAGAATCAAATATTTTCCATAGATAATACTGGATCATAAACCCACAATTCATCGGTCTCAACAAACACACCGCAAAAAGAAGATTACATCGAATAGATCTCCACGAGAGAGGGGGAGAACATTGTATTGAGATCCAAAAAGAGAGAAGAAGCCATCTAGCTACTAGATATGGACCCGAAGGTCTGAAGTAAACTACTCACACTTCATCGGAGGGGCTATGGTGATGATGTAGAAGCCCTCCGTGGTGGATGCCCCCTCCGGCGGAGCTCCGGAACAGGCCCCAAGATGGGATCTCGTGGATACAGAAGGTTGCGGCGGTGGAATTAGGTTTTTTTGGCTCCTCTTCTGATCATACGGGGATACGTAGGTATATATAGGAGGAAGGAGTACGTCGGTGGAGCTCCGAGGGGCCCACGAGGTGGGGGGCGCGCCCGGGGGGGTGCGCCCTCCACCCTCGTGACCTCCTCGAAAGCTTCTTGGAGTAGGGTCCAAGTCTCCTGGATCACGTTCGGTTGGAAAATCACGATCCCGAAGGTTTCATTCCGTTTGGACTCCGTTTGATATTCTGTTTCTTTGAAATACTGAAAAAGGCAAAAAACAACAATTCTGGGCTGGGCCTCTGGTTAGTAGGTTAGTCCCAAAAGTAATATAAAAGTGAAAAATAAAGCCCAATATAGTCCAAAACAGTAGATAAAGTAGCATGGAGCAATCAAAAATTATAGATACGTTGGAGACGTATCAAGCATCTGAAGGAAATATGCCCTAGAGGCAATAATAAAGTTATTATTTATTTCCTTATTTCATGATAAATGTTTATTATTCATGCTAGAATTGTATTAACCGGAAACTTGATACATGTGTGAATACATAGACAAACATAGTGTCACTAGTATGCCTCTACTTGACTAGCTCGTGAATCAAAGATGGTTAAGTTTCCTAGCCATGGACATGAGTTGTCATTTGATTAACGGGGTCACATCATTAGGAGAATGATGTGATTGACTTGACCCATTCCGTTAGCTTAGCATTTGATCGTTTAGTATGTTGCTATTGCTTTCTTCATGACTTATACATGTTCCTGTAACTATGAGATTATGCAACTCCTGTTTACCGGAGGAACACTTTGGGTGCTACCAAACGTCACAACGTAACTGGGTGATTATAAAGGAGTACTACAGGTGTCTCCAATGGTACATGTTGGGTTGGCGTATTTTGAGATTAGGTTTTGTCACTCCGATTGTCGGAGAGGTATCTCTGGGCCCTCTCGGTAATGCACATCACTATAAGCCTTGCAAGCAATGTGACTAATGAGTTAGTTGCGGGATGATGCATCACATAACGAGTAAAGAGACTTGCCGGTAACGAGATTGAACTAGGTATTGGGATACCGACGATCGAATCTCGGGCAAGTAACATACCGATGACAAAGGGAACAACGTATGTTGTTATGCGGTTTGACCGATAAAGATCTTCGTAGAATATGTGGGAGCCAATATGAGCATCCAGGTTCCGCTATTGGTTATTGACCGAGAATAGTTCTAGGTCATGTCTACATTGTTCTCGAACCCGTAGGGTCCGCACGCTTAAGGTTTCGATGACAGTTATATTATGAGTTTATGAGTTTTGATGTACCGAAGGAGTTCGGAGTCCCGGATGAGAGCGGGGGTATGACGAGGAGTCTCTAAATGGTCGAGACGTAAAGATCGATATATTGGACGACTATATTCGGAGTTCGGAAAGGTTCCGAGTGATTCGGGTATTTTTCGGAGTATCGGAGAGTTACGGGAATTCGCCGGGGAGTATATGGGCCTTATTGGGCCATACGGGAATAGAGGAGAGAGGCCAAAAGGAAGGAGGCACGCAGCCCCCCTCTGGTCCGAATTGGACAAGGGGTGTGGCCCCCTTTTCCTTCCTCCTCTCCCCCTCTTTCCCCCTTCTCCTACTCCAACAAGGAAGGAGGGAGTCCTACTCCCGGTGGGAGTAGGACTCCCCTTGGCGCGCCCCTACTAGGCCGGCCGCCCCCTCCCTCCCTGCTCCTTTATATACGGGGGCACGGGGCACCTCTAGGCACAACAACAATTGATCACTTGGATCTCTTAGCCGTGTGCGGTGCCCCCCTCCACCATATTCCACCTCCATAATATCGTAGCGGTGCTTAGGCGAAGCCCTGCGACGGTAGAACATCAAGATCGTCACCACGCCATCGTGCTGACGGAACTCTCCCTCGACACTCGGCTGGATCGGAGTTCGAGGGACGTCATCGAGCTGAACGTGTGCTAGAACTCGGAGGTGCCGTAGTTTCGGTGCTTGATCGGTCGGGCCGTGAAGACGTACGACTACATCAACCGCGTTGTTCTAACGCTTCCGCTTACGGTCTACGAGGGTACGTGGACAACACTCTTCCCTCTCGTTGCTATGCATCACCATGATCTTGCGTGTGCGTAGGAATTTTTTTGAAATTACTACGTTCCCCAACAGTGGCATCCGAGCCTAGGTTTTATGCGTTGATGTTATATGCACGAGTAGAACACAAGTGAGTTGTGGGCGATACAAGTCATACTACTTACCAGCATGTCATACTTTGGTTCAGCGGTATTGTTGGATGAAGCGGCCCGGACCGACATTACGCGTACGCTTACGCGAGACTGGTTTTACCGCCGTGCTTTGCACACAGGTGACTAGCGGGTGTCTGTTTCTCCAACTTTAGTTGAACCGAGTGTGGCTACGCCCGGTCCTTGTGAAGGTTAAAACAGCACCAACTTGACGAACTATCATTGTGGTTTTGATTCGTAGGTAAGAACGGTTCTTGCTCAGCCCGTAGCAGCCACGTAAAACTTGCAACAACAAAGTAGAGGACGTCTAACTTGTTTTTGCAGGGCATGTTGTGATGTGATATGGTCAAGACGTGATGAGATATAAGTTGTTGTATGAGATGATCATGTTTTGTTGAAGTGATCGGCAACTGGCAGAAGCCCTATGGTTGTCTCTTTGTTGCATAAG
Organism: Triticum timopheevii; assembly: GCA_963921465.1. NCBI lineage: Eukaryota > Viridiplantae > Streptophyta > Magnoliopsida > Poales > Poaceae > Triticum > Triticum timopheevii. The sequence goes on along the minus strand of OY997271.1, from coordinate 129,003,705 downwards.
ATGCAAGTGCCAAATAATTGCTTTACTTTATCGCTATGCGACAGCAATAGTTGCAAGAGCAATAGTTGGCAAGACAACCGTGTGACGACACATTGATATAGATCAAGATGATGAAGATCATGGTGTCGTGCCGGTGACGATAGAGATCATGACAGTACTTTGGAGATGAAGATCAAAGGCGCAAGATGATCATGGCCATATCATGTCACATATTTTGATTGCATATGATGTTTATCTATTATACATCTTATTCTTGCTTTGATTGACGGTAGCATTTCAAGATGATCCCTCACTAAAATTATCAAGAAGTGTTCTCCCTGAGTATGCACCGTTGCGAAAGTTCTTCGTGCTGAGACACCACGTGATGATCGGGTGTGATAGGCTCTACGTTCAAATACAACGGGTGCAAAACAGTTGCACACGCGGAATACTCAGGTTAAACTTGACGAGCCTAGCATATAACAGATATGGCCTTGGAACACGGAGACCGAAAGGTCGAGCGTGAATCATATAGTAGATATGATCAACATATTGATGTTCACCGTTGAAACTACTCCATCTCACGTGACGATCGGACATGGTGTAGTTGATATGGATCACGTAATCACTTAGAGGACTAGAGGGATGTCTATCTAAGTGGGAGTTCTTTAGTAATGTGATTAATTAAACTTAAAATTATCATGAACTTAGTCCTGGTAGTATTTTGCAAATTATGTTGTAGATCAATAGCTTGCGTTGTTGCTTTCATATGTTTATTTTGATATGTTCCTAGAGAAAACTGTGTTGAAAAATGTTAGTAGCAATGATGCGGATTCGATCCGTGATCTGAGGTTTATCCTCATTGCTGCATAGAAGAATTATGTCCTTAATGCACCGCTAGGTGACAAACCTATTGCAGGAGCAGATGCAGACGTTATGAACGTTTGGTTAGCTCAATATGATGACTACTTGATAGTTTAGTGCAGCATGCTTAACGGCTTAGAATCGGGACTTCAAAGACATTTTGAACGTCATGGACCATATGAGATGTTCCAGGAATTGAAGTTAATATTTCAAGAAAATACCCGAGTTGAGAGATATGAAGTCTCCAACAAGTTCTATAGCTAAAAAGATGGAGGAGAATCACTCAACTAGTGAGCATGTGCTCAGATTGTCTGGGTACTTCAATCGCTTGAATCAAGTGGGAGTTAATCTTCCAGATAAGATAGTGATTGACAGAATTCTCTAGTCACCATCACTGAGTTACTAGAACTTCGTGATGAACTATAGTATGCAAGGGATGACGAAAACGATTCCTGAGCTCTTCGTGATGTTGAAATCGACAAAGGTAGAAATCAAGAAAGAACATCAAGTGTTGATGATTGACAAGACCACTAGTTTCAAGAGAAGGGCAAAGGGAAAGAAAGGGAACTTCAAGTGGAAAGACAAGCAAGTTGTCACTCCTGCGAAGAAGCCCAAAGCTGGACCATAGCCTGAAACTGAGTGTTTACACTGCAAAGGAAATGGTCACTGGAAGCGGAAATGCCCTGAATATTTGGTGGATAAGAAGGATGGCAAAGTGAACAAGGGTATATTTGATGTACAGATTATTGATGTGTGCCTTACTAGTGTTTATAGTAGCCCCTGACTATTTGATACTTGTTCGATTGCTAAGATTAGTAACTCGAAATAGGAGTTAGAGAATAAACAGAGACTAGTTGAAGGGGAAGTGACGACGAGTGTTGGAAGTAGTTCCAAGATTGATATGATCATCATCGCACACTCCCTATACTTTTGGGATTAGTGTTAAACCTAAATAAATGTTATCTGGCGTTTGCGTTGAGCATGAATATGATTTGATCATGTTTATTGCACTACGGTTATTCATTTAAAATCAGAGAATAATTGTTGTTCTGTTTACATGAATAAAACCTTCAATGGTCATACACCCAATGAAAATAGTTTGTTGGATCTCGATCGTAGTGATACACATATTCATAATATTGAGGCCAAAAGATGCAAAGTTAATAATGATAGTGCAACTTATTTGTGGCACTGCCGTTTGGGTCATATCGGTGTAAAGCGCATGAAGAAACTCCATAAAGATGGATTTTCGGAATCACTTGGTTATGAATCATTTGATGCTTGTGAACCGTGCCTTTTGGGCAAGTTGACTAAAACTCCGTTCTTCGGAACAATGGAACGAGCTACTGACTTATTGGAAATAATACATACTGATGTATGCAGACCAATGAGTATGAAGGCTCGTGGCAAGTATCGTTATTTTCTGACCTTCACAAGATGATTTGAGCAGATATGGGTATATCTACTTGATGAAACATAAGTATGAAATAGTTGAAAGGTTCAAAGAATTTCAGAGTGAAGTGGAAAAATCATCGTAACAAGAAAATAAAGTTTCTGCGATCTGATCGCGGAGACGAATATTTGAGTTACGAGTTTGTCTTCAATTAAAACAATGTGAAATAGTTTCACAGCTCACGCCACCTGGAACACCACAACGTTATGGTGTGTCCGAACGTCGTAACCGCACTTTATTGGATATGGTGAGATCTATGATGTCTCTTACTGATTTACCAATATTGTTTGGGGGTTATGCATTAGAGACAGCTGCATTCACATTAAAAGGGCACCATCTAAATCCATTGAGACAACAACATATGAACTGTGGTTTAGCAAGAAACCCAAGTTGTCGTTTCTTAAAGTTTGGGGCTGCGATGCTTATGTGAAAAAGTTTCATCCTGATAAGCTCGAACCCAAATCGGAGAAGTGCATCTTCATAGAATACCCAAAGGAAATTGTTGGGTACACCTTCTATCACAGATCCGAAGGCAAGATATTCGTTGCTAAAAATGGATCCTTTCTAGAGAAGGAGTTTCTCTCGAAAGAAGTGAGTGGGAGGAAAGTAGAGCTTGATAAGGTAATTTGTACCTTCTCCCGAATTGGAAAGTAGTTCATCACGGAAATCAGTTCCAGTGATTCCTACACCAATTAGTGAGGAAGCTAATGATGATGATCAATGAAACTTTAGATCAAGTTACTACAAAACCTCGTAGGTCTTCCAAAGTACAGTCTGCACCAGAGTGGTACAACAATCATGTTCTGGAAGTCATGTTACTAGACCATGATGAACCTACGAACTATGAGGAAGCGATGATGAGCCCAGATTCCGCGAAATGGCTTGAGGCCATAAAATCTGAGATATGATCCATGTATGAGAACAAAGTATGGACTTTGATTGACTTGCTCGATGATCAGCAAGCCATGTTAAATAAATGGATCTTCAAGAGGAAGACGGACACTGATAGTAGTGTTACTATCCACTAAGCTCGACTTGTTGCAAAAGGTTTTCAACAAGTTCAAGGGGTTGAATACGATGAGATTTTCTCACTCGTATCGATGCTTAAGTCTGTCCGAATCATGTTAGCAATTGCCACATTTTATGAAATCTGGCAAATGGATGTCAAAACTGCATTCCTTAATGGATTTATTAAAGAAGAGTTGTATATGATGCAATCAGAAGGTTTTGTCAATCCTAAAGGTGCTAACAAAGTGTGCAAGCTCCAGCAATCCATCAATGGACTGGTGCAAGCATCTCGGAGTTGGAATATACACTTTGATGAGTGGATCAAAGCATATGGTTTTATACAGACTTTTGGAAAGGCCTGTAATTACAAGAAAGTGAGTGGGAGCACTACAGCCTTTCTGATAAGTATATGTGAATGACATATTGTTGACCGGAAATAATGTAGAATTATTCTGCAAAGCATAAAGGAGTGTTTGAAAGAAGTTCTTTAAAAGAAAGACTTCAGTAAAGCTACTTACATATTGAGCATCAAGATCTATTGAGATAGATCAAGACGCTTGATAAGATTTTCAATGAGTACATACCTTGACAAGATTTTGAAGTAGTTCAAAATGGAACAGTCAAAGAAAGAGTTCTTGCCTGTGTTGCAAAGGTATGAAATTGAGTAAGACTCAAATCCCGACCACAGCAGAAAATAGAAAGAGAATGAAAAGTCATTCCCTATGCCTCAGTCATAGGTTCTATAAAGTATGCTATGCTATGTACCAGACCTATTGTATACCTTGCTCTGTATTTGGCAAGGGAGTACAATAGTGATCTAGGAGTAGATCACTGGACATTGGTCAAGAATATCCTTAGTGAGGACTAAGGAAATATTTCTCGATTATGGAGGTGATAAAAGAGCCCGTCATAAAAAGTTACCTCGGTGCAAGTTTTCACACTGATCCATATGACTCTAAGTCTCAATCTGGATACATATTGAAAGTGGGAGCAATTAGCTAGAGTAGCTCCGTGCAGAGCATTGTAGACATAGAATATTTGCAAAATACATACGGCTCTGAATGTGACAGACCCATTGACTAAGCTTCTCTCACAAGTAAAACATGATCACAACTTAGTACTCTTTGGGTGTTAATCACATAGCGATGTGAACTAGATTATTGACTCTAGTAAACCCTTTGGGTGTTGGTCACATGAAGATGTGAACTATGGGTGTTAATCATATACAGATATGAATATTGGTGTTAAATCACATGGCGATGTGAACTAGATTATTGACTCTATTGCAAGTGGGAGACTGAAGGAAATATGCCCTAGAGGCAATAATAAAGTTATTATTTATTTCCTTATTTCATGATAAATGTTTATTATTCATGCTAGAATTGTATTAACCGGAAACTTGATACATGTGTGAATACATAGACAAACATAGTGTCACTAGTATGCCTCTACTTGACTAGCTCGTGAATCAAAGATGGTTAAGTTTCCTAGCCATGGACGTGAGTTGTCATTTGATTAACGGGGTCACATCATTAGGAGAATGATGTGATTGACTTGACCCATTCCGTTAGCTTAGCATTTGATCGTTTAGTATGTTGCTATTGCTTTCTTCATGACTTATACATGTTCCTGTAACTATGAGATTATGCAACTCCCGTTTACCGGAGGAACACTTTGGGTGCTACCAAACGTCACAACGTAACTGGGTGATTATAAAGGAGTACTACAGGTGTCTCCAATGGTACATGTTGGGTTGGCGTATTTCGAGATTAGGTTTTGTCACTCCGATTGTCGGAGAGGTATCTCTGGGCCCTCTCGGTAATGCACATCACTATAAGCCTTGCAAGCAATGTGACTAATGAGTTAGTTGCGGGATGATGCATTACATAACGAGTAAAGAGACTTGCCGGTAACGAGATTGAACTAGGTATTGGGATACCGATGATCGAATCTCGGGCAAGTAACATACCGATGACAAAGGGAACAACGTATGTTGTTATGCGGTTTGACCGATAAAGATCTTCGTAGAATATGTGGGAGCCAATATGAGCATCCAGGTTCCGCTATTGATTATTGATCGAGAATAGTTCTAGGTCATGTCTACATTGTTCTCGAACCCGTAGGGTCCGCACGCTTAAGGTTTCGATGACAGTTATATTATGAGTTTATGAGTTTTGATGTACCGAAGGAGTTTGGAGGCCCGGATAAGAGCGGGGACATGACGAGGAGTCTCGAAATGGTCGAGACGTAAAGATCGATATATTGGAGGACTATATTTGGAGTTCGGAAAGGTTCCGAGTGATTCGGGTATTTTTCGGAGTACCGGAGAGTTACGGGAATTCGCCGGGGAGTATATGGGCCTTATTGGGCCATACTGGAATAGAGGAGAGAGGCCGAAAGGAAGGAGGCGCGCAGCCCCCCTCTGGTCCGAATTGGACAAGGGGTGCGGCCCCCTTTTCCTTCCTCCTCTCCCCCTCTTTCCCCCTTCTCCTACTCCAACAAGGAAGGAGGGAGTCCTACTCCTGGTGGGAGTAGGACTCCCCTTGGCGCGCCCCTACTAGGCCGGCCGCCCCCTCCCTCCTTGCTCCTTTATATACGGGGGCAGGGGGCACCTCTAGGCACAACAACAATTGATCCCTTGGATCTCTTAGCCGTGTGCGGTGCCCCCCTCCACCATATTCCACCTCGATAATATCGTAGCGGTGCTTAGGCGAAGCCCTGCGACGGTAGAACATCAAGATCGTCACCACGCCGTCGTGCTGACGGAACTCTCCCTCGACACTCGGCTGGATCGGAGTTTGAGGGACGTCATCGAGCTGAACGTGTGCTAGAACTCGGAGGTGCCGTAGTTTCGGTGCTTGATTGGTCGGGACGTGAAGACGTACGACTACATCAACCGCGTTGTTCTAACGCTTCCGCTTACGGTCTACGAGAGTACGTGGACAACACTCTTCCCTCTCGTTGCTATGCATCACCATGATCTTGCGTGTGCGTAGGATTTTTTTTGAAATTACTACGTTCCCCAATAGCATCCCCAAGCTTAATTCCTGCTCGTCCTTGAGTAGGTAAATGATAAAAAAGAATTTTTGATGCGGAGTGATACTTTGGCATAATTTCAATGTAAATCTTCTTAATCATGGTATGAATATTCAGATCCGAAAGATTCAAGACAAAAGTTCATATTGACATAAAAATAATAATACTTCAAGCATACTAACAAAGCAATTATGTCTTCTCAAAATAACATGGCCAAAGAAAGTTATCCCTACAAAATCATATAGTCTGGCTATGCTCCATCTTCCCCACACAAAGTATTTAAATCATGCACAACCCCGATGACAAGCCAAGCAATTGTTTCACACTTTAACATTTTCAAAACTTTTTCAATCTTCACGCAGTACATGAGCGTGAGCCATGGATATAGCACTATATGTGGAATAGAACGGTGGTTGTGGAGAAGACAAAAAGAGGGAAGATAGTCTCACATCAACTAGGTGTATCAACGGGCTATGGAGATGCCCATCAATAGATATCAATGTGAGTGAGTAGAGATTGCCATGCAACGAATGCACTAGAGCTATAAGTATATGAAAGCTCAACAAAAGAAACTAAGTGGGTGTGCATCCAACTCGCTTGCTCACGAAGACCTAGGGCATTTTGAGGAAGCCCATCATTGGAATATACAAGCAAAGTTCTATAATGAAAATTTTCCACTAGTATATGAAAGTGACGAAATGAGAGACTCTCTATCATGAAGATCATGGTGCTACTTTGAAGCACAAGTGTGGTAAAAGGATAGTAGCATTGTCCCTTCTCTCTTTTTCTCTCATTTTTTAGCCAGAGTCTCATCCCGACTTGTGGGGGAATCATAGACTCCATCATCCTTTCCTCACTTGGGACAATGCTCTAATAATGATGATCATCACACTTTTATTTACAACTCAACAATTACAACTCGATACTTAGAACAAAATATGACTCTATATGAATGCCTCCGGCGGTGTATCGGGATATGCAATGAAACATGAGTGACATGTATGGAGGAATTATGAAAGGTGGCTTTTGCCACAAATACGATGTCAACTACATGATCATGCAAGCAATATTACAATGATGGAGCGTGTCATAATAAACGGAACGGTGGAAAGTTGCATGGCAATATATCTCGGAATGGCTATGGAAATGCCATGCTAGGTAGGTATGGTGGCTGTTTTGAGGAAGGTTTATGGTGGGTGTATGATACCGGCGAAAGGTGTGCGGTATTAGAGAGGCTAGCAATGGTGGGAGGATGGGAAAAAGTGTGTATAATCCATGGACTCAACATCAGTCATAAAGAACTCATATACTTATTGCAAAAATCTAGAAGTTATCAAAGAAAAGTATTACGCGCATGCTCCTAGGGGGATAGATTGGTAGGAAAAGACCATCGCTCGTCCCCGACCGCCACTCATAAGGAAGACAATCAATAAATAAATCATGCTCCGAGTTCATCACATAACGATTCACCATACGTGCATGCTACGGGAATCACAAACTTCAACACAAGTATTCCTTAAATTCACAACTACTCAACTAGCATGACTCTAATATTATCACCTTCATATCTCAAAACAATTATCAAGCATCAAACTTATCTTAGTATTCAACGCACTCAAAAGAAAGTTTCACATATCTTGAACACCAAGTATATTAACATTAAGCAAATTACCGTGCTATTAACGACTCTCAAAATAATCTAAGTGAAGCATGAGAGGTCAAGTTTCTTTAAAACAAATCCACCACCATGCTCAAAAAGATCTAAGTGAAGTACTAGAGCAAAAATTATCAAGCTCAAAAGATATAAGTGAAGCACTATGAGCAAAACTATCAAGCTCAAAAGATATAAGTGAAGTACATAGAGTATTCTAACAATTTTCAATTCATGTATGGCTCTCTCAAAAGGTGTGTACAGCAAAGATTATTGTGGTAGACTAACAAGCAAATACACAAATAATACAAGACGCTCCAAGCAAAACACATATCATGTTGGTGAATAAAAATATAGCTCCAAGTAAATTACCGATGGAAGTGGACGAAAGAGGGGATGCCTTCCGGGGCATCCCCAAGCTTTGACTTTTTTGTGTCCTCGGATTATCTTGGGGGTGCCATGGTCATCCCCAATCTTAGGCTCTTGCCACTCCTTGTTCCATAATCCATCAAAAGAATTCACGCAAAACTTGAAAACTTCACAACACAAAACTCAACAGAAATCTCGTGAGCTCCGTTAGAGAAAGAAAACAAAAAATACTTCAAGGTACTGTAATGAACTCATTATTTATTTATATTGGTGTTAAACCTAATGTATTCCAACTTCTCTATGGTTTATAAACTAATTTACTAGCCATAGATTCATCAAAATAAGCAAACAACACACGAAAAACAGAATCTGTCAAAAACAGAACAGTCTGTAGTAATCTGTAACTAACGCAAACTTCTGAAACTCTAAAACTTCTAAAAAAATAGTAAGTCCTGGAAAATTTGTTTATTGATCAGCATCAAAAAGAATCAACGCAAAAGCACTCTCCAGTAAAAAATGGCAGCTAATCTCGTGAGCGCTAAAGTTTCTGTTTTTCAGCAGAATCAAATCAACTATCATCGTAGGTTATCCTATAGGTCCTACTTGGCACAAACACTAATTAAAACATAAAACCACATCCAAACAGAAGGTATATGGGTAATTTATTCCTAAACACAAGCAAAAACAAAAAACACAAAATAAATTGGGTTGCCTCACAACAAGCGCTATCGTTTAACGCCCCTAGCTAGGCATAAAAGCAATGATGGATCTAGGTATTGCCATCTTTGGTAGGCAATCCATAAGTGGCTCTCATGATAGATTCATTTGGTAATTTTATTTTCTTTCTAGGGAAGTGTTCCATGCCTTTCTTTAAAGGAAATTGGAATCTAATATTCCCTTCCTTCATATCAATAATTGCACCAATTGTTGTAAGGAAAGGTCTACCAAGAATAATAGGACATGAAGGATTGCAATCTATATCAAGAACGATAAAATCTACGGGCACATAATTCCTATTTGCAACAATGAGCACATCATTCTTCCCATAGGTTTTTTAATAGTGGAATCCGCAAGATGCAAGTTTAGAGAGCAATCATCAAAATCACGGAAATCTAGCAAATCACATAAAGTTTTGGGAATAGTAGAGACACTAGCACCCAAATCACATAAAGCATGAAACTCAAAGTCTTTAATCTTAATTTTAATAGTAGGTTCCCACTCATCATAGAGTTTTCTAGGGATAGAAACTTTCAATTCAAGTTTTTCTTCATAAGATTGCATCAAGGCATCAACAATGTGTTCGGTAAAGGCCTTATTTTGACTATAAGCATGAGGAGATTCTAGCACAGATTGCAACAAGGAAATACAACCAATCAAAGAGCAATTTTCATAATTAAATTCCTTGAGATCCAAAATAGTGGGTTTAGCAACATCACGGTTTTTATTTATTCAATCCCACTTTCATCAATTTCATCATCAAGATCTAGAAACTCCGAATTCTTAGAACGCCTTCTAGGCAAAGGAAGATCATATTCAGATTCATCAAGATTCATATTGCAAAACAAAGATTTGATAGGTGACACATCAATAACTTTTAGATCTTCATCTTGATTTTCATAGGAATTGGAAGAACACGCTTTAATAAAGGCATCTTTGGAAGCACGCATCCTAGCGGTTCTTTCCTTGCACTCATCAATGGTAATTCTCATGGATTTGAGAGACTCATTGATATCATGCTTAGGAGGAATAGATCTAAGCTTTAAAGAATCAATTTCGAGAGAAATTCTATCAACGTTCCTAGCAAAATCATCAAATTTAAGCAATTTCTCTTGAAGCAAGGCATTAAAATTCTTTTGTGAATTCATAAATTCTTTAACACTACTCTCAAATTCAGAGGGCATCTTATTAAAATTTCCATAAGAGTTGTTGTAGGAATTTCCATAATTATTAGAAGGATTACTAGGATAAGGCCTAGGATTAAAATTCCCTCTATAAGCGTTGTTTCCAAAACTATTCCTACCAATAAAATTCACATCCATAGATTCATATTCTCAAGAAAAGTAGATAAAGGCATATCATTGGGATCAAGAGGAGTATTTTTAGGAGCAAACATCTTCATAAGTTCATCCATCTTTTCACTCAAAACATTGATTTCTTCTATAGCATGCACTTTTTTACTAGAAGATCTTTCGGTATGCCACTGGGAATAATTAGCCATAATATTATCAAGCAATTTTGTAGCATATCCTAACGTAATTTCCATAAACGTGCCTCCCGCGGCCGAATCTAAAAGATTTCTAGAAGCAAAATTCAATCCGGCATAAAATTTTTGTAGGATCATCCATAAATTCAAACCATGAGTAGGACAATTGCGAAGCATCAATTTCATCCTTTCCCAAGATTGGGCAACATGCTCATGATCAAGTTGTTTAAAATTCATAATATCGTTCCTAAGAGTGATGATCTTAGCGGGAGGAAAATACTTAGAGATAAAAGCATCTTTGCACTTGTTCCAAGAATCAATACTATTTTTAGGCAAAGACGAAAACCAAATTTTAGCACGATCTCTAAGTGAAAATGGAAATAACTTCAATTTGACAATATTGTTATCCGTATCTTTCTTCTTTTGCATATCACACAAATCAACAAAATTGTTTAGATGAGTAGCGGCATCTTCACTAGGAAGGCCGGCGAATTGATCTTTCATAACAAGATTCAACAAAGCGGTATTGATTTCACAAGACTCATCATTATTAAGAGGAGCAATCGGAGTACTAAGGAAATCATTATTATTGGTACTCGAGAAATCACACAATTTGGTATTATCTTGCGCCATGGCAACAAGTAATCCAACACACAAGCAAATAGAAAGGCAACGAGAAAAGGCAAACGGGAAAGAGAGGAGGAGATTGGGAAAGAGAGGGCGAATAAAATGACAAGGGTGAAGTGGGGGAGAGGAAAACGAGAGGCAAATGGCAAATAATGTAATGCGAGAGATAGGGATTGTGATGGGTACTTGGTATGTTGACTTTTGCGTAAGCCTCCCCGGCAATGGCGCCAGAAATCCTTCTTGCTACGTCTCGAGCTTGCGTTGGTTTTCCCTAAAGAGGAAGGGATGATGCAACACAGTAGCGTAAGTATTTCCCTCAGTTTTTGAGAACCAAGGTATCAATCCAGTAGGAGGTCACGCGCAAGTCCCTCGTACCTGCACAACACGATAGCAACTCGCAACCAACGCTTAGGGGTTGTCAATCCCTTCACGGTCACTTACGAGAGTGAGATCTGATAGAGATAATATTTTTGGTATTTTTGATAGATAGATACAAAGTAAAAAGTAAAGGCAAAGTAAAAACAAAGCAAGTAAATAAAGTGATATAGATTGATATGATAAGAATAGACCCGGGGGCCATAGGTTTCACTAGTGGCTTCTCTCAAGAGCATAAGTATTTTACGGTGGGTGAACAAATTACTGTTGAGCAATTGACAGAATTGAGCATAGTTATGAGTATATCTAGGCAATGATCATGTATATAGGCATCACGTCCGTGACAAGTAGATCAAAACGATTCTGCATCTACTACTATTACTCCACTCATCGACCGCTATCCAGCATGCATCTAGAGTATTAAGTTAAAAACAGAGTAACACTTTAAGCAAGATGACATGATGTAGAGGAATAAATTCATGCAATATGATAAATACCCCATCTTGTTATCCTCGATGGCAACAATACAATACGTGCCTTGCAACTCTTTCTGTCACTAAGTAAGGACACCGCAAGATTGAACCCAAAGCCATGCACTTCTCCTATTGGAAGAACTACCAATCTAGTTGGCCAAACCAAACGGATAATTCGAAGAGACTTGCAAAGATAACTCAATCATACATAAAAGAATTCAGAGAAGAATCAAATATTTTCCATAGATAATACTAGATCATAAACCCACAATTCATCGGTCTCAACAAACACACTGCAAAAACAAGATTACATCGAATAGATCTCCACGAGAGAGGGGGAGAACATTGTATTGAGATCCAAAAAGAGAGAAGAAGCCATCTAGCTACTAGCTATGGACCCGAAGGTCTGAAGTAAACTACTCACACTTCATCGGAGGGGCTATGGTGATGATGTAGAAGCCCTCCGTGGTGGATGCCCCCTCCGGCGGAGCTCCGGAACAGGCCCCAAGATGGGATCTCGTGGATACAGAAGGTTGCGGTGGTGGAATTAGGTTTTTTTGGCTCCTCTTTTGATCATACGGGGATACGTAGGTATATGTAGGAGGAAGGAGTACATCGGTGGAGCTCCGAGGGGCCCACGAGGTAGGGGGGTGTCGTGGGAAACGAACACCTATGGGGCAGGGCCCCTTTTCGGTCCAGCAAGGGAGCGGAGAGCGCACGAAGAGCAGATCGAAGCGAAGCACGCGAGGGATTTTACCCAGCTTCGGAGCTCTCCGGAGAGATAAAAATCCTACTGCTGCTTTGTGGTGGTATTATGTTCTTGCTCAAAGGCGTGAGCGTTCTGTGTTTTTGAAGGAGTCGAACCCCTTCTACGTTGCGCATGGGCCTCCTTTTATAGGCTAAAGGGGTCACCGACAGGTGGCAACGCAGACAGAGGTATAAAAGTAAAAAAGAGGGGTTGGTACAACCGCTATCTACAGTGCCCCCTACCTAACTCTGACGGTAGGGGACAAGGGCATTTAATGCCCGTCTGGTCGCCCAAACAGTGTAGGAAACGACCATTAGGGGCGCCACCGATCGCCACGATGGCCTTCTCGTCATCTCCACTTGCCACCTCGCACCGCTTGGCTGCACAGCCACCCGCCACGTGCGCCAGGAACGATCCTGTGGCGACACGTCGTCAGATGCGCTGGAGCGTGGGTGTAGAGTGGTGGCTTCGCCGCGGCAAGCGCCTTGCCGCGGTCGTTGTTTTGTCGCACCCGAAAGCTTGTCGCTCGCCGGGTCTTGCCGGGACGCGCGGCGCGTCACGGCAAGTTTTCTTGGCTGGCCTTCCCGGCAAGCTCCTCTTGCCGGGGCCTTGTCCTTCCCGGCGAACTCCTCTTGCCGGGGCCTTGTCTTCTTAGTTAAACACTTTGTTCTTGAATGGCACAAATATGATCTACGGAGGATCTTGGCGGACGCCCGGCAAGCCTTGCCGCGGAGTGCTGCGACTGCCCGTGCACAAGTTCGGGATACTAAGGTACCCCTACTTTAGTACACCGACAGGATCCCCCGGGCCTGGGCCACACACGGTGCCGAGCGCTGTTGGGCCAGGCCCAAAACAGGGCACGGGCACATGCGGCCTGGGTCCACACCAAATCTAACTCCGTATCCACCGCGCCCTCCCATAACGGCACGCGTCAAACGCGGCGTCGTGGGAAAGATCATGGGCAATTCTTTAATCAAGAAAGGCGTAACGTTCACCTCTCCTCTTTATAAGCAGAGGAAACAGAGGCCGTTCCCCCACCTTCGCCACTTGCGGTTTCTTCCTCAGAAAGCTCCGCCGCTCCCCTCCGCTTCCCAAGCCGAAAGAGAGCAGCGCTCCGCCGTTGCCGCCGCCGTCGCCGCCGCCGCCGCCAACCTCCTCCACTGCTTCTGCCATGGCTCCAAAGATCGGGAAGTGCGTGAAGTTAGCCGAGGCGCTGCGGCTGGAGGCACTGCGCAAGGAACGAGCACTTTTCACCCCCGAGCTCACCCCGAAGGCGCTGCGGGAGGAGTTCTATCTCTTCTTGTCGACGGAGACGTGGGCGCATCCGCGCACGCAGGTACTCTCCGCCGAAGCTTCTACTTCGAAAATGTGTCCCAGAGGATACTATTTCTTCCCTCTGTTCTTCTATTGCAGGCTTTGCCCACCTTTTTCCGATTTCTTCTGTGACATCATGAATACCTACGGGTTTCATCTTCTTGACTTCACCCCCAACGCCGTTCTGACAATGGCGGTTTTCACACACCTCTGCGAGAACTTTGTTGGAATCCACCCAAATGTCGCCCTCTTTCGCCACTACTTCATGCCCCGGGCCGAGAAGGGAGAGCCCTTAGCTGGCGGGATCGCCTGGATCTCAAGGGTCGGCATGAAGGAAGTTTATCTGGAGGGGGAGCTCCGCAGCAAGTGGGATGAGTGGAGGGCGGAGTGGTGCTGGATTGTTGACGCGGATCCGCAGCCATTCACCAACCTGCGTCAAGCCCGAGTAGTGCGCGGCGGTGACTGGAGTGCTCTGGCGGCGGACGACGCCAGATTGAAGATCGCCACCACGCGGATTCTGTGGCTCAGGCTTGCCGGGCTTACTGTAGGGGCCGTTGGCGTGGACTTCCTTCGCCGCCGCATCGCCCCTCTGCAGGAGAGGAGGAGGCCCGCCTGGCTGTTCGGGGGCCCGGCAGATATCATGAGGCTGCGTCCAGGCCTCAATTTTAATTTCACAGTTCTGGAGTTGGACGGGATGCTCAAGGAGTTGTTCAAGCACGACTCCAACCATCCGGAGTGGTTCAGGCTGCCGCAGGGCATCGTGCCGTTGTGCAATAACTCCCAGCTTGATCGCATCCGCGCAATGATGCCGGAGTGCGACTCGCATGGGATTATCCCCACGTGGTAGGAGCCTGCCGACGACGTCGTGCAGAACTTCTTCGACAGCTTGGTGGAGGTGGCGGTCCGTGCCAACGATCAGAAGCTCCTTACCTGCGACACCACTGATGATGAGATGCGGTACATTGCCACCAGGGCGGAAGAGGCGGCGGCAGCCGCCGCCGCGGGCGAGTTTGGTTTTACGTTGGAGGAGGCAGAGGCGGCCGAGGTGGCAAGCCTTGCCGACCGGGAGGACCTTGGCGGGGAGGTCGTTGGTGAGGGGGAGCCCGAGGCCGAGGCGAGCGAGCCTGCCGAGGGCGCGAGTGGCCAGCCATCTTCAAGCAGCTTGCCGCAGACGGGGACCTCAGTGCAACCCCCAGCTCAACCAAGGAGGCGCCTCCGCAAGACTGGAGACACAGCAGGGCGGCGGGCAGGCCAACAGGCGCAGCGCCGCGGGACACGCTCTACCGCGACAAGCACCGTTGCCGCGGGAGCGTCTCATGCCGCGCCGGCAACTGGAGCGGGATCTTCTCGAGCCGCTACTCCTGATCCTGCCGCGGCCCCCGTCAAGCGTCCAAGGGAGCCTACTCCTCCGCCTCGTCGCGCTGAGAGGGTGCCGGACTTCGACCTCTCCGCGTTGAGCTCCGAGGAGGAGGAAGAAGAAGAGGAGGAGTAAGATTTTCTTCTTGTTGTACTTATGTTTCTTCGATTTTCGTTGTTTCTTGTCTTTGTATCTGATCTGCTTCCCTCTGAACCTCGTTCCATTCCAGGACTCTGGCCGAGAGAGCAGCGAAGAGGGCCAAGGTGCCCGTAGTTGTCATCGAGGACGATCCTGCTGTGATGGCAGAGGACACGTCCGAGACTACCTTGACGGACCCGGCACCCTCCCCTCGAAGCAGCCCCCAGCGCAGCCCCCAGCGTAAGTACTTGTTCACTTCCTGTTGTGGGGCGCACATGGGTGTCTTTCCTTGTTGATATCTTGATTGTTGACTTGCTTGTGTAGGAGCAGATCAGGCCCATCAGGAGCAACCAGAAGCCGCTCCGGAGGCGCAATCTGCTTCAACCACGTCGCTAAGGGGCGATTCTCCGACAAGGGAGCGCTCTCCGGCAAGGGAGAGGTCCCCGGCAAGGGGTGGAACCAGCGAACCTTCGGTGGTGGAGCCCATGGTCACAGAGCCCAGCTCAGGTAACCCTCCTTGTCGGAAATTTTCCCTTGGGTTCTTCTTCTTCTGGTCTTCTTTTTTGGATATTTGCTTGACTTTTTCTCCCCCCTTTTCCTGCCTTCAGATCCTCCCTCCGTGGAGCCAATGGAGACCGAGGCCACCGGCGAGGAGAACTTGCGCGGAGATACTGGCGATGCCGCTGCTACTGAGGAGGAGGCCGGCGCTGATGACCCCGCCGACGAAGAGGCCGCCAAGGCTGCTGGCGCTGGAGCTGGCGAGGGATCCGGCGATCGTACTGACGACCCGGGGGCTGCAGGAGCACAGGGCGCTACACCGAACGCCGATCCCTCCGCCGCTGACGCAGCGCCAGGCCCCGAAGAGCCCCAGCCTGGCGCCCACTTGAAGGCCGGCGAAGGTATCTTCATCAGGCTCCCCTGGGCGTCGAGTTCCAGGGCGCCGGTCGAGGGAGAGACTTTCGACGGAGAAGTACTCGCCTCCGCTGGGCTGGCGGTGGTTGACGCGCCAAGCAGCAGCAGTGGCGAATCTGAAGAGGAGCAGCTGCTTCGGAAGTTGGTGTCGCTCTACCGCGCCCGACAAGTGAAGCTAGAGTCCCGGGAAGCGCTTGTCGCTCGGGCGGGAGTTGACATAGAGAAGCATGCGGAGGAGCTCCAGAGCCGCAACCAAGAGGCCCTCCGGTCCATCGCGGAGGAGAGGGCGCAGCTTGTCGAGGCGAAGAAGGCGTTCATCCTTGAGAAGGCTGAAGCCGAGGAGCAGCAGAGGCTTGCCGCTGAAGAGCTGTCCACCCGGGAAGGTGAATTGACACAGCGGAAAGTCAATCTGGACAGCTACGAGGAGGAGCTCGTCGCACGCGAGCAATCACTTGGCGGGGCACTCAAAGAAGCGAAGGACGCTGCCGCAGCTGCCGAGGCCGCCAAGAAGGATTTAGAGATGAAGATGACGCAGCTGGAGGCTGATCTGAAAGGGAAAGATGAGGAGCTTGCCGCGCTCCAGCACGAACGCGAGAAGGATGCTCTTGCTCATGGTGATATGCAAGTCCAACTCGCCGACAAGGGCAAGGAACTGAACGCCGCCAAGGACTCAAATGCCGATTTGGAGCTGAAGCTGGCTACACTGACGGAGACGCTGGGCGGCGCCAAGAAGCGAGAGGAGGATTTGAAGAAAGAGATCAAGGCCAACGAGGAGCTGCTAACGAGGGCCGCCGAGACTCAAAACACCTTCAAGGCTACGGTGGAGCTCTGGACGGAGGGCCTTGTCAACATTGCTGCAGTCATCAACGAAGAGCTGGCGGAACTGGACTTGGCGGGCTTCAGGTACTCCTCCGACGAGAACCTCCAGCCCAGCGCCAAGCTTACTCTTTTCTTCAAGGGTGTGGCGACGGCTCTCCAGCAGCTCCGGGAAAGGATCCCAAAGAAGCTGGTTGATGAGTCGCGCGCAATCTGCGCCAAGGTCTTGGAGAAGGTGTTGGTGAAGATACTCTTCCGCAATCCGGGCCTCGACCTCACCCGCGTCCTCAAGAAGCTGCCGGCGGGTGCTGATCTTGAAGAGCTCAAAGCCATTGTCGCACCCATTGTGGACAAGGTGAATGAAGTCAGGAGGATCGACGGCGAGCGTGTGGATTAGGCCACCCTTCTTCTCCCTTCCTTGTCGCTGTTATTTAAGTTATGAGAACAATTTAGTCAGTGCTGCAACAAGTTACTTTTGTAATATAACTTTATTCTGGGCAATGCTTGCTACGTTATCTCCTTTACTTGATTCTTTTCTTTGTATGTTTTTACCCTACGCTTTTAGGGGACTTGCCGGCGCAGGCACGCTTGCCGCGAGCGCTGAGTGCGGAACATCAGCAGCCCGCTGGCGGTACCGCCTCCGGCAAGAAACCTTGCCGCAACTAGTTGCAGCACGCTTAAGTTGTTGAGCGGACTCGAAACAAAGTAAGGGCGCAACTAGCTACGAGGAGGTTCCTCCGCGCACAGGTTTTCCATACAAAGCACGGTCGTTCAAGGAAGATAACTTAAGATTTTAAGAACTGATCATGCTCAGACTTTGGCTACTTAGCTTTTTCTTTTTGTCGTCTGTGTCCCGGCAAGGCCAAATTTCTTTGAACGACGCCTAGTCCACACCATTATCTTCTTATCTTCTCCTTCCCCCCCCCCCCCCCCGGTGAACTTGTGGGTGAAGGAACCTTCTCTTTGAGAAAAAGAAGAGAAAATAACGATATGGAGCCTTAAGGCTCGTTATTGCTTACCGGGGCAAGTGCTGCACAAAGTGTCAGATAAAGCATGCAAAAAGAAAGAATGCATGAAATTTGACAAGATGTGCGAAGCACATGAACTTTATTTATGCACGGGATCTGCGCCCGTCTTTGTACAGAGGGTTACATGCAACAGCGGCAAGGCTTGTACAAAAGGTGGTTGCCGGAACAGGTTCCGGCAACCGCGCCTTATGGGTAAAACTTACGAAGATGCTCTATGTTCCAGGAATTGCTCACCGGAAAGCCATCTTCGGTCTCAAGGCGGACAGCGCCGGGCCTAGTGACTCGCTTCACCCGATAAGGGCCTTCCCACTTCGGCGTCAACTTGTTGGAATTCTTGGCGGATTCAACGCGCCGAAGAACAAGGTCGCCTTCCTCGAAACTTCTGGCATTAACTTTGCGGCTATGGTAGCGACGCAAAGCTTGCTGGTATCGAGCAGCTCGTACAGCAGCCTCAAGACGATCTTCCTCGAGGAGTAGCGCGTCATCTTGCCGCAGCTGCTCTTGCTCAAGCTCATCATAAGCGAGCACTCGAGGCGATCCGTATACGAGTTCCGTGGGGAGAACTGCTTCTGCTCCATAGACTAGAGCAAAAGGTGTCTGGCCAGTGGCTCGATTTGGTGTCGTCCTGATCGACCAAAGAACCACCGGCAGCTCCTCGATCCAATTTCTTCCGCACTTGTGCAGCCTGTCGAAAGTTCTGGTCTTGAGCCCGCGCAGCACTTCAGCGTTCGCCCTTTCTGCTTGACCGTTGCTTCTCGGGTGAGCAATAGAAGCGAAGCAGATCTTGGCGCCAAGATCTTGGACGTACTGCATGAAGGTGCGGCTCGTGAATTGTGTGCCATTGTCGGTGATGATCCTATTAGGGACTCCGAAACGGCAAACAATTGACCTGAAAAACTTGACTGCTGATTGTGTTGTCACCTTCCTCACTGCTTCCACCTCCGGCCACTTCGTGAACTTGTCGATCGCCATGTACAAGTACTCGAAGCCCCCGACAGCTCGGGGAAAGGGGCCGAGGATCTCGAGCCCCCAGACCGAAAATGGCCAGGATAAAGGGATTGTTTGGAGAGCTTGAGCTGGTTGATGTATCTCCTTGGAGTGGAACTGGCATGCTTCACACTTGATTACTTGTGTAGTTGCATCCTGGAGGGCTGTCGGCCAAAAGAAACCTTGCCGGAAAGCCTTGCCGGCAAGTGCTCTTGCGCCAATGTGGTGACCACATATGCCTCCATGTATCTCTGCCAGCAGCTCTTGTCCTTCTTCCCGAGAAATGCACTTCAATTTCACTCCGTTGAATCTTCTTCTGTACAGTATGTCATCGACAAACTGGTACATACTTGATTGCCGGGCTACTCTCTCAGCTTCTTCTTGCTCTTCGGGAAGTTCTCCTGTTTGAAGGAAACGGACAATCTACTGCGCCCATGCCGGAGCCTGCGGCTCAACGACAAGGACTAAGGGCACAAATGCTGCTGCGGGAACATCAGCTTCTACGGCAAGAACCTGAAGTTTAGCGGGAGCTTGATGTTCCCCGGCAAGCTCGCCGGAGCAAAACTTGTCGGGAGCGTCTGCTTCGACAAAACAAGCCCTAGGGCTTGTCGGAGCAGACTGCTCCTCAGCACTCTTGGTGTTGATCTTGGGGACCTTCTTGGCGGCGGCTTCGGGGAGCTCAGCTGGAAAATAGTCACCAGAAATCAACTTCCTCTTCTTGCTCTGTCTAGTTGATGGTGTTACAGATGGTTGAGTCAACTTGAGCACAAAGATCCCTGGTTCCACAGGCAACTTGAGTGCGGCGCATTTTGACAGGCCATCTGCAATGTCGTTCTGAGTTCTCGGAACATGTTCCATCTGTAGGCCGTCAAAATGCTCTTCTAGTTTTCTCACTTCATCAATGTAGGCTTCCATCAACGGACTCTGATAATCTTTGTTAACTTGGCGGACGACAAGCTGTGAGTCACCCCTGACAATAAGCTTCTTGATCCCAAGGTCTACCGCGATCCTGAGTCCGGCAAGCAAGCCTTCATACTCTGCAGTATTGTTTGTCGCTTGCTCCTTGGGAAAGTGCATCTGGACCATGTACTTGAGGTGCTCTCCAGTGGGTGCGACAAGTAGAACGCCCGCGCCGGCGCCTTGCAGCGAGAAGGCACCATCAAAGTACATGACCCATTCCTTGTTTGCTTCCTTGACGGGGATGCTCGTCTCTGGAGTTTCTTCATCAGGTGTTGGTGTCCACTCTGCTATGAATTCTGCCAATGCTCGGCTCTGGATAGTTGAAGTACTCTCAAACTTGAGGCCAAAGCTTGACAATTCTAGTGCCCACTCGACAATCCTGCCTGTTGCCTCTGGATTCTGCAGTATCCTCTTCAACGGAAAGCGAGTGACAACTGTGATCTCATGTGCTTGAAAGTAATGGCGCAGCTTCCTCGAGGCCATGAGAAGGCCGAAAAGCAACTTTTGCACACCAGAGTACCTTGATCTAGCCCCCTACAGAAGGGAACTGACAAAGTAAACTGGGCGCTGCACCATCTTCCTTTGTTTCTCTTCCTCTGGCTGCACAGATCTATCCTTGTCGGGACCAGAGCTTGTCAGGGAAGCCCCCTGCTTGTCGCTGGATGTGCTTGCCGTGGCCGCTGGCTCATCATCTGCCTCCCTCTCCGCTACTAACGCAGCACTAACCACTTGATTGGTTGCCGCTAAGTATAGCAGCAACTTCTCTTGTGGCTTAGGTGTGACAAGTATTGGAGTGGAGGACAGATATTTCTTCAAGTCTTGCAGCGCAGCCTCCGCTTCTGGAGTCCATTTCATTGGACCTGCCTTTTTCAAAATTTTGAAAAACGGCAGGGCGCGTTCAGCAGACTTAGAAATGAACCTGCTGAGAGCAGCAATGCAGCTGGCGAGCCTTCGTACATCCTTGACGCGCTTCGGTGCTTCGATCTGCTCAATGGCCTTGATCTTGTCGGGATTGGCTTCAATCCCCCTCTGGGATACAAAGAACCCGAGAAGCTTGCCGGAAGGAACTCCAAACACGCACTTCTCGGGGTTGAGCTTGAGATTGATTTTGCGCAGATTTGCAAAGGTCTCGTCCAAGTCTTGGATCAAAGTTTCTTTGTCCTTGCTCTTGACCACTATGTCATCCATGTAAGCTTCCACATTTCTATGCAACTGTGGCTCAAAAGCATGACTGAATACCCTTGCAAATGTTGAACCAGCATTCTTTATCCGAAAGGCATCCGTACAAAGCAGTACGTGCCACATGGAGTAATGAATGCGGTTTTCTCTTCATCCTCTTCTGCCATGAAGATCTGGTGATATCCTGAGTATGCATCAAGAAATGAAAGCAAATCACATCCTACCGTGGAGTCAACAATCTGGTCTATGCGCGGCAAGGGAAATGGATCCTTGGGACAAGCTTTATTAACATCAGTGAAGTCAATACAAAGCCTCCATTTCCCATTCGCTTTGCGCACGACTACAGGATTGGCCAGCCACGTTGGATGGAGCACTCCTCTGACCAGGCCTGCTGCTTCCAACTTCTTGATCTCT
The DNA here is from genome assembly GCA_963921465.1 of Triticum timopheevii. Classification (NCBI taxonomy): domain Eukaryota; kingdom Viridiplantae; phylum Streptophyta; class Magnoliopsida; order Poales; family Poaceae; genus Triticum; species Triticum timopheevii. The sequence goes on along the minus strand of OY997271.1, from coordinate 128,981,814 downwards.
TCAGCAATGAATTCTTGTCGCTCCACTGCTTGTTTCCTTACTCTCTGCTTGACGGGCTGCACGTGAGGGCAGACGGCAAGGTGGTGCTCAATTACTTTCCTGGGAACACCGGGGATGTCAGATGGTTGCCATGCAAACACATCAACATTCGCCCGCAGGAAAGCAACGAGCGCGCTTTCCTATTTAGGGTCAAGCGTGGCATTGATGGTGAAGGTACCACCAGTGCCGTCCTCCTTGGCGGCCACTTTCTTTGTCTCTGGTGAAGCTGTTCTTGCCTTCTTGCACTTGCCGGTGGAGCTCGATGGTGCGTCCTCGACGGTAGCGCAGCACTCCGAAGAGGTGCGCTTGCTGGAGTGGGCATCAGAGCTGCTCTTGCCGGACTTGGTCTTCTTCTTCCCCCCGGGAGCTTCAGCGGCAAGTGTCTTGCGATCTGCTGCGGCTGCTGCTTCCCGGTAGATCTTGTCGGTACAGATAAGGGCATCTTTCTTGTCGCCAGGGACAAAAATGACACTTAACGGACCGGGCATCTTGAGCACGTTGTAAGCATAATGAGAGGCTGCCATGAACTTGGCGAGCACTGGACGGCCACGTATCCCATTGTAGGGCAATGGGAAATCAGCAACGTCAAAGGTGACCTTCTCTGTCCTGAAGTTCAGCTTGCTACCAAATGTCACTGGCAGTGTAATCTTCCCCTTCGGCTTGCTCCTTCCCGGGTTGATTCCTTGGAAAGTTCCGGTCTCTTCGAGCTCGCTGTCGGGGATCTGGAGCTTCTTGAGCACCGCGGAGGAGATCAGATTCAGGCCGGCCCCGCCGTCAACCAGCATCTTTGTGACCTTGAGGTTGCGGATAGTTGGCGAAACCAACATCGGCAAGCACCCGACCGCAGTTATGCGATCAGGGTGATCCTCAACATAAAAGATGATGGGCGTGCTAGACCACTTCAGAGGTTTGCGCGACTCAACTGATGGTTCTGCTGCATTAACTTCACGCACCCACTGTTTGAGTTGGCGGTGCGAAGTATGTAGAGAAGCACCGCCGTCGACGCACAAAACCTCTGTTGCCTTCTGAAACTCTTGCTCGTCGGCCTCATCTTCGTCCATCTCTTCATCTTCGTCTTTGTCTTCGTCCTTGTCGCGGCCGCGGGGAGGCCTGTCTCCTTGCCGCTGCTTGGCCTTGCCGCGGCGTCCTCCCCGGCCGGGACGCTTCTTGCCGGATCCTCCGCCACCCTCCTGGGCCTTCTCCTTGTCTCGCCGCTCGTATTCAGCTTTCTGTAGCTCAACGAGCTGCTCAACCTTCTTGCAAGTCTGGAGATCATGGCCCTTGGTGCGGTGGATCTTGCAGTACTGCTTGCCGGAGTCGTCCTGCTTGTCGGCGGCCACCACAGCCTCGCCGGAGTCACCAGCTTTGGCCTTCTCGGCGCCACCTCCGTTGCCGGACTGCTCGACAACTAGCACATCCTTAGCTTTCCTCTTTTTGTTATTCCGCCTCCGGTTCTTCTTTGCTGGGGCGGCATCCTCACTGTCAGATCCTTCTGCTCCTGCGTTCTCTCCGGGGAGTTTCCTCCCCTCCTTAGCACGTGCACATTTGTCGGGCAGAGCATATAGCTCGCTGACATCTCTGATTTTGCACATCGCCATCTCCTCCCTCATCCTGCGGTTACGCACGTTCTGATGGAACGCGCTGATAACCGCGGCAGGGTGGACGTCTGGGATGTTGCGCTGCACTTGGCTGAATCTTTGAATGTACTTGCGCAGGGGTTCTCCTTCTTTCTGGGCGAGCAGATGAAGATCGCTCTCCTGGCCATGGGGCTTGTGGCCGCCTGTGAAGGCGCCGACAAACTGATGGCACAGATCTGCCCATGAAGAGAAGGAGTTGTCCGGCAAGTGCATGAGCCAAGATCTGACGTTGGGCTTGAGTACCAACGGGAAGTAGTTGGCGAGGATCTTCTCATCGCGCCCCCCGGCAGCCTGCACCGTGATGGTGTAGACGCTGAGGAACTCTGACGGATGTATCCTGCCATCGCACTTCTCGTGTACATCTGGCTTGAAGTTCTTGATACTGGGACACTGGACCTGCCGCAGCTCACGAGTGAACGCAGGGCAACCTACCGCGTACGGCAAGTCGCCTGGTTCCCCTGGCGCATGCATATCAACAGCGGGCCCAGCGCGCTGGTCTGACTGACGCCGCGCTTCTCTTCGATGCTCGATGCGAGTACGAGCGTCTTCTTGTCGTCGTTCTTGGAGAACTTGGCGCTGATCGCGACGAGCTCGCGGGTCCGACGACGCGGTGGAATCGGTATCGAGGTTAGCCCGGCGAGTCGGCGATCTTGGCCTTCTGGGCGGGGAGTGCACGGTGGTGGCACCCCCAGCGGTCTTGTCGCCATCGGCTTGCGCCTGGGCGTCTTGCCGGGGCTTCGACGTGCTCGGTTGCCGGGGCTTGTCACCGTTGGCGAAGCCGATGAGGCTCTGAATGGTGGCCCTCCTATCGTCGATCTTGTCTAGCGCTGGAGGGTAATCTAGAAGCAGCTGGGCTCAGGCCAGCGCTTCCTCTGGAGTCTTGGGCGGCGGTGGCGAACGACGCGAGGAGCGGGATATGCTCAAAGTTCTAACAGCATTAGAAGGAGCAACATCTCGTCCAGGCGACCGTACTGCGCTCGTGCCAACATGTTGACGCGCATGTTGGCCTTGAGCATCCCGCGATCCACCATCTCGGCCTTGTTCCAACGCGAGTACGGTGCTAGGAGCACCATGGCGTTGTCGATCCTGCACCTCCTAGGAGGGGTGCGGTGTATGTACAGACGCCGAAGCTTGTGGGGCCTTGTCCTTGGACCTGGTGACGATGTGAGTCCCCCCGTCGACGCCCGTTCTTCCGCCGGCGTCTACTCCACCGCCCGTTTGCTCCGGTGGCGGTGGGATCAACATGGACGGAGCGGCCACCTCTGAAGCCTTCTTCTTCGGTGGCATGTCGATGAAGATGTTGATGTAGCGCGCACGAACACCTGACCAGGTTCGCACAACCTCGACGCACCCCTACCTGGCGCGCCAAAGATGTCATGGGAAACTAACACCTATGGGGCAGGGCCCCTTTTCGGTCCGGCAAGGGAGCGGAGAGCGCACGAAGAGCAGATCGAGGCGAAGCACGCGAGGGATTTTACCCAGCTTCGGAGCTCTCCGGAGAGATAAAACTCCTACTGCTGCTTTGTGGTGGTATTATGTTCTTGCTCAAAGGCGTGAGCGTTCTGTGTTCTCGAAGGAGTCGAACCCCTTCTACGTTGCGCATGGGCCTCCTTTTATAGGCTAAAGGGGTCACCGATAGGTGGCAACGCAGACAGGGGTATAAAAGTAAAAAGAGGGGTTGGTACAACCGCCATCTACAGTGCCCCCTACCTAACTCTGACGGCAGGGGACAAGGGCATTTAATGCCTGTCTGGTCGCCCAAACAGTGTAGGAAACGACCATTAGGGGCGCCACCGATCGCCACGATGGCCTTCTCGTCATCTCCACTTGCCACCTCGCACCGCTTGGCTGCACAGCCACCCGCCACGTGCGCCAGGAATGATCCTGTGGCGACACATCGTCAGATGCGCTGGAGCGTGGGCGCAGAGTGGTGGCTTCGCCGCGGCAAGCGCCTTGCCGCGGTCGTTGTCTTGTCGCACCCGAAACCTTGTCACTCGCCGGGTCTTGCCGGGACGCGCGGCGCGTCGCGGCAAGTTTTCTTGGCTGGCCTTCCCGGCAAGCTCCTCTTGCCGGGGCCTTGTCCTTCCTGGCGAGCTCCTCTTGCCGGGGCCTTGTCTTCTTAGTTAAACACTTTGTTCTTGAATGGCACAAATATGATCTATGGAGGATCTTGGCGGACGCCCGGCAAGCCTTGCCGCGGAGTGCTGCGACTGCCCGTGCACAAGTTCGGGATACTAAGGTACCCCTACTTTAGTACATCGACAGGGGGCGCGCCCAGGAGGGGCCCTCCAGCCTTGTGACCTCCTCGGAAGCTTCTTGGAGTAGGGTCCAAGTCTCCTGGATCACGTTCGGTTGGAAAATCACGATCCCGAAGGTTTCATTCCGTTTGGACTCCATTTGATATTCTGTTTCTTCGAAATACTGAAAAAGGCAAAAAACAACAATTCTGGGCTGGGCCTCCGGTTAATAGATTAGTCCCAAAAGTAATATAAAAGTGAAAAATAAAGCCCAATATAGTCCAAAACAGTAGATAAAGTAGCATGGAGCAATCAAAAATTATAGATACGTTGGAGACGTATCACCTATCGAAGACTAGCATCTTCAAGCAGCTCCGAGCATCTTGCAACATGTAGGAGAGTAAAGAATAGCAATTTAATTATCAAACATGTTGTAACATTAATGCCCAGAGATCCTTCGTCGACTCCCTGCGAGAAAGCAATCCCGGAGCCACATATCCATCTCATATCTCAAGTATCCATTTCTAGTTATATAAGATCCGGATACAAGTCTGAACGTCCATTACCATGGACACGGTATTTGAATATATATCTTCCCCACAGGGGTGCACCACGTTATCCAACACGCTCGATCACTCTGGCCGGACACACCTTTCTGGGGTCAATGCCCGGCCTCGGAAGATCAACACGTCGCAGCCCTACCTAGGCTCAATAGAGAGGTCCCCGCCGGTCTACCTCCTAAGCACTCCGGGGTCTGGGTCCATCGCCCGTTGCACTCCGGGTCATTGCGAGCAAGGCGGACCAGGCTCCACCACTACAGGATGGTGCCGGCCCAGCCGTGCCGCACTGCTGAACCGGACGTCTGGCAAAGCTTCGGCTGATACCACGACATCGAGGCCCATAACTATTCTCGTGTGGTGGTTAGTGCGTAAAGGCCAGAGGCCAACTCAGAACAAATACCCAATCCTGTTAGTGCATTGGGGGTCGTGGAGACGAGCAGAGACTCCTATGATAGTTTTTATTATACCCAACTTGGATGCTTATCATTCTAGGACCAACTTTATGACCATAGCAAATACCATGTTGTTCTAAAAGACTCTCAAAATAATATAAGTGAAGCATGATATACTAGCAATTTCTTCAAAATTAAGACACCACCGTGTTCTAAAAGATATAAGTGAAGCAATAGAGCAAAAACTATCAAGCTCAAAAGATATAAGTGAAGCACATAGAGTATTCTAGCAAATTCTAATCAAATAGGCTTCTCCCAAAAGGTGTGTACAGCAAGGATGATTGTGGTAAACTAAAAAGCAAAGACTACTATAATACACGACGCTCCAAGTAAAACACATATCATGTGGCGAATAAAATATAGCTCCAAGTAAAGTTACCAATGAACGAAGACGAAAGAGGGGATGCCTCGCCGGGGCATCCCCAAGCTTAGGATTTTGGCTATTCTTGAATATCTTGGGGTGCCATTGGCATCCCCAAGCTTAGGCTCTTGCCACCCTTTGTTCCATAGTCCATAAAAGCTTTACCCAAAACTTGAAAACATCACAACACAAAACTCAACAGGAAATCTTATAAGCTCCGTTAGTGAAAGAAAACAAAACCATAACATAAGGTACTGCAATGAACTCATTATTTATTTAATTTGGTGGTAAACCTACTGTATTCCAACTTCCTTATGGTTTATAAACTAATTTACTAGCCATAGATGCATTGAAATAAGCAAACAACACACGAAAAACAGAATCTGTCAAAAACAGAATAGTCTGTAGCAATCTATAACTAACGCAAACTTATGGAACTCTAAAAATCCTACAAAAATAGGAAGTCCTGGAAAATTTGTTTATTGAACAGGATCAAAAAGAATCAACGCAAAATCACGTTCCTGTGATCTAACAAAATTATATTCGTGCATGCAAAGTTTCTGTTTTTCAACAAAATCAAATCAACTATCATCGTAGGTTATCCTATAGGTTCTACTTGGAACAAACACTAATTAAAAGATAAAAACACATCTAAAAAGAAGTTAGATGCAAGATTTATTACTAAACAGGAGCAAAAAACAAAAAACATAAAGAAAATTGGGTTGCCTCCCAACTAGCGCTATCGTTTAACGCCCCTAGCTAGGCATAAAAGCAAAGATAGATCTAAGTAGTGCCATCTTTGGCACTAAATTCATAAGTAGCATGCATGATTCATAAGGTAATTTGACTTTCTTTCTTGAAAAGTGCTCCATGCCTTTCTTTAAGGGAAATTGGAATCTAATATTCCCTTCCTTCATATCGATAATCGCACCAATCGTTCTAAGGAAAAGTCTACCAAGAATAATAGGGCAAGAAAGATTGCAATCTATATCAAGAATGATAAAATCTACGGGCACCAAATTTATATTTGCAACAATAAGAACATCATTGATCCTTCCCATAGGCTTTTTAATGGTGGAATCCGCAAGGTGCAAATTTAAAGAGCAATCATCAAGATCATGGAAACCTAGAATATCACATAAAGTTTTCGGAATCGTGGAAACACTAGCACCCAAATCACACAAAGCAAAACACTCATAATCTTTAATTCTAAGCTTTATAGTAGGTTCCCACTCATCATTAAGTTTTCTAGGTATATAAACTTCCAAATTAAGGTTTTCATCATAAGATTGCATCAAGGCATCAAGGATATGTTTGGTAAAAGCTTTATTTTGACTATAAGCATGAGGAGAATTAACAACGGATTACAACAAGGAAATACAACTTTTTAAAGAGCAATTATCATAACTAAATTCCTTGAAATCCGAGATAGAAGGTTCAATATTATTAGAAGTTGAGGATTCTCCAATCTCACTTTTACCAAATTTAGCATTAAGATCTAAAGATTCCGAATTCATGGGACACCTTCTAGGCAAAGTTGATTCATCATCAGTCCCATAATCATCAAAATTCATATTGCAAAACATAGATCTAATCGGAGACACATCAATAACTTTAAGATCCTCATCATTATTTTCATGGAAACTGGAAGAACACACTTTTTATAAAGCTATCTTTCTTAGCACGCAATCTAGCGGTTCTTTCCTTGCACTCATCAATGGAAATTCTCATTACTTTTAGGGACTCATTGATATCATGCTTAGGAGGAGAAGATCTAAGTTTAAGAGAATCAACATCAAGCGAAAGTCTATCAACGTTCCTAGCCAAATCATCAACTTTGAGAAATTTTTCTTCAAGCAAAGCATTAAAATTCTTTTGAGAAATCATAAATTCTTTCACACTATTCTCAAAATCAGAGGGCATCTTATTAAAATTACCATAAGAATTATTGTAAGAATTTCCATAATTATTAGAGGAATTACTAGGGAACGGTCTAGCATTAAAGTTTCCTCTATAAGCATTGTTTCCAAAACTATTCCTACCAACAAAATTCACATCCATAGATTCATTATTATTCTCAATCAAAGAAGACAAAGGCATATCATTGGGATCAAGAGGAGTATTTTTAGTAGCAAACATCTTCACAAGTTCATCCATCTTTTCACTCAAAACATTGATTTCTTCTATAGCATGCACTTTTTTAATAGAAGATCCTTCAGTGTGCCATTGAGAATAATTAGCCATAATATTATCAAGTAATTTTGTAGCATCTCCTAACGTAATATTATCAAGAATCAATACTATTTTTAGGCAAAGATGAAAACCAAACTTTATCATGATCTCTAAGTGAAAACGGAAATAACTTCAATTTGACAATATTGTTATCTGTATCTTTCTTCTTTTGCATATCACACAAATCAACAAAATTGTTTAGATGAGTAGCGGCATCTTCACTAGGAAGGCCGGCAAATTGATCTTTCATAACAAGATTCAGCAAAGCGGTATTGATTTCACAAGACTCAACATCATTAAGAGGAGCAATCGGAGTACTAAGGAAATCATTATTATTGGTATTCGAGAAATCACACAATTTGGTATTATCTTGCGCCATGGCAACAAGTAATCCAACACACAAGCAAACAGAAAAATGGCAAGCGAAAAAGAGAGGAGGAGATTGGGAAAGAGAGGGCAAATAAAACGGCAAGGGTGAAGTGGGGGAGAGGAAAACGAGAGGCAAATGTCAAATAATGTAAATGTGAGGAAGATGGGTTTGTGATGGGTACTTGGTATGTCTTGACTTGAGCGAAGACCTCCCTGGCAACAGCGCCAGAAATCCTTCTTGCTACGTCTTGAGCTTGCGTTGGTTTTCCTCGAAGAGGAGAGGGTGATGCAGCAAGTGTAGCATAAGTATTTCCCTCAGTTTTGAGAACCAAGGTATCAATCCAGTAGGAGGCTCCTCAAAAGTCCCACGCACCTACACAAACAAACTGAGAACTCGCAACCAACGCAATAAAGGGGTTGTCAATCCCTTCACGGCCACTTGCAAAAGTGAGATCTAATAAAGATAATATGATAAGATAAATATATTTTTGGTATTTTATAATATAGATGCAAAAAGTAAAGATGCAAATAAAAGTAGATTGAAAGCAAATATGATAAGATATAGACCCGGGGGCCATAGGTTTCACTAGTGGCTTCTCTCAAGATAGCATAAATATTACGGTGGGTGAACAAATTACTATCGAGCAATTGATAGAAAAGCGCATAGTTATGATATTATCTAGGCATGATCATGTATATAGGCATCACGTCCATAACAAGTAGACCGACTCCTGCCTGCATCTACTACTATTACTCCACACATCGCCCGACTCCTGCCTGCATCTAGAGTATTAAGTTCATAAGAACAGAGTAACGCATTAAGCAAGATGACATGATATAGAGGGATAAACTCATGCAATATGATATAAACCCCATCTTGCTATCCTCGATGGCAGCAATACAATACATGCCTTGCAACCCTTTCTGTCACTGGGTAAGGACACCGCAAGATTGAACCCAAAGCTAAGCACTTCTTCCATGGCAAGAAAGATCAATCTAGTAGGCCAAACCAAACTGATAATTCGAAGAGACTTGCAAAGATAACTCAATCATACATAAAAGAATTCAGAGAAGATTCTTTTATTATTCATAGATAAACTTGATCATAAACCCACAATTCATCGAATCTCGACAAACACGTCACAAAAAGAGTTTACATCGAATAGATCTCCACAAGAGAGGGGGAGAACATTGTATTGAGATCCAAAAAGAGAGAAGAAGCCATCTAGCTAATAACTATGGACCCGTAGGTCTGTGGTAAACTACTCACAACTCATCGGAGGGGCAAGGATGTTGATGTAGAAGCCCTCATTGATTCCCCCTCCGGCAGAGTGCCGGCGAAGGCTCCAAGATGAGATCTCGCGGATACAGAAGGTTACGGCGGTCGAAATTGTGTTTCGTGGTGCCCTGGATGTTTTCGGGGTACGTAGGTATATATAGGAGGAAGAAGTACGTCGGTGGCCACCCGAGGGGCCCACAAGACAGGGGGCGTGCCCTACAAGGGGGCCTCCTATCTCGTGGGGGCCTTGGGTGCTTCTTGACTTGCACTCCAAGCTCTTCGGATCATGTTCGTTCCAAAAATCACGCTCCCGAAGGTTTCATTCTGTTTGGACTCCGTTTGATATTCCTTTTCTTCGAAATACTGAAATAGGCAAAAAAACAGCAATATGGGCTGGGCCTCCGGTTAGTACGTTAGTCCCAAAAATGATATAAATGTGTAAAATAAAGCCCATAAACATCCAAAAGGGGTAATATAATAGCATGGAACAATCAAAAATTATAGATACGTTGGAGACGTATCGGTCTACCAGAGAGAAGAGGGGGAAGAAACAGTAAATACACGCAAACATATGTATAACAAGACAATAAGCGGGGCTAGAAGTGTTCTAACGTAGCGCTAGGCGATACTGGCGAAGGGGGAAACATCCGGGAAAGTTTTCCCAGTTCCAGACTTCTGTCAAACAGATGAACCGGAGGGGAAAGGTTTCATGTTTGCTATGTTAGGAATGTGTGGCGGACGAACGGAGCTCGTGTTCGGATTCGTCTCGTCGTTCCGAGAAGCTTTCATGTACAAAATTTTTCGATCCGAGTTACGGTTTAATTTACATGATTTTCTAAAGTTTTTTAAAACATTTTGGAATAACAGATTTAAATAAATGGAAAACAGGGTTATGACATCATCATGACGTCGGCATGATGTCAGTAGTCAACAAGGCTGTTGACTGGGTCAAACTTACATGTGGGTCTCGTTGTCATAGTCATAGTTTAATTAACAGGTATTAATTAACTAAACCAGTTAATTAGGTAAATTAAATAGAAGTAATTAAGTTAAGTTATTAATTAAACTAATTAATTAATTATTATTATTATTATTATTGATGTTATATTTTTTTGAAACGTTTTTTAACAGGGGTCTGGGCCCCTAATGTCAGTGGCCCAGGGGGCCTTAGCGGGGCGGGCGAAATGGGTGCGGGCGTGTGCGCCCGTGTGCGCCTGAGGCCACCAAGGGGCAACGACGCCGGCCGCGACGCGGCCAGAGCGCGGGCTGCGTGTGGCGGGCGTGGGACAGGGACGGCAGCGCGCGACGAGCGCGACAGAACGGACCAGGGCGAGGCGGAGCACCGTGCGGCACGCGAGCGAGGGCGCGGTGACGCGCTGGAGGTGGCGGGGCTGTAGGACATGGCTCCTGGTCAAGGCGGCCCGGTGTGCATGCGGAGCATGGTGACCGCGACGATGGACAGGGGGAGGGGAGGACGATCGGGGTCCTCACCGGTGTTGGTGAGCAGGAGGCGTCGAGGCGCGTTGGCGGCCGTTGAGGAGGAGGACGAGGACGGTACGATGAGGTCGTGGCTTCGGCGAGTAGGGCTCCGAGCGGCGGTGGCGTCGGGGACGAGCCTGAGTTCCAAATCAGGAACGGGGCGGCGCAGACGGGTGTTGGGGGTTGGCTCGAGGGCGAGGTGAGGTAGCGACGGCGAGGTGGTGGGGCGCCGGCTTGGGGCTGGCCGCGGTCGTCGGGGCCAACTGCCCCGATCCAAATCCGATCGGGGGGAGAAGAGAGGAGAGATGGGGATCGAGGGGAATGAGGGGGGTAGCGGTTAGGGTTTCTGTCGGGTGGGGGATAAGCCGAGGGGGGTGGGCCGGCCGACTGGGCTGATTGGCCCAGTTGGGCCAGGGGCCTTTTGTTTTGATTTTTTTGGTTGCCTTCTCCTTTTATTTTATTTACCTTTTGCCTTTTCTTTTTACTCATTTTAAATATGAAAACGGAACCGACTTCGAAACAACGTGAACTTAACCACAGTAAAAATCGATGACATGGCACCATTAGCGTGATTACTGTTGCATAATTATCCAGGCATTACACTAGTCGAAAATTTTCATTATAGAACTTGGCTTGTATATTCCAACAATGGGCTTCCTCAAATTCCCTAGGTCTTCATGAGCAAGCAAGTTGGATGCACACCCACTTAGTTTATTTTGTTGAGCTTTCGTACATTTATAGCTCTAGTGCATCTGTTGCATGGCAATCCCTACTTCTTGCATTGACATCAATTGATGGGCATCTCCCTAGCCCATTGATTAGCCGCGTCAATGTGAGACTTTCTCCTTTGTTGTCTTCTCCACACAACCCCCATCATCATACTCTATTCCACCTATAGTGCTATATCCATGGCTCACGCTCAAGTATTGCGTGAAAGTTAAAAAAAGTTTGAGAAGGCTAAAGCATGAAACAATTGCTTTGCTGAAACCGAGGTTGTGCATGATTTGGATATTTTGTGTGACGAAGATGGAGCATAGCCAAACTATATGATTTTGTAGGGATGAACTTTCTTTGGCTATGTTATTTTGATAAGACATGATTACTTGTTAGTATGCTTGAAGTATTACTATTTTTATGTTAATATGAACTTTTATCTTGAATCATTTGGATCTGAACATTCATGACACAATAAAGAAAATTACATTGAGAAATATGCTAGGTAGCATTCCACATCAAAAATTTTGTTTTTATCATTTATCTACTCGAGGACTAGCAGGAATTAAGCTTGGGGATGCTTGAGACGTCTCCAACGTATCTATAACTTTTGATTGTTCCATGCTATTATATTATCTGTTTTGGATGTTTATGGGCTTTATTATACACTTTTATATTATTTTTGGGACTAACGTATTAACCGCAGGTCCAGCCCAAATTACTGTTTTCTTGCCTATTTCAGTGTTTCAAAGAAAAGGAATATCAAACGGAGTCCAAACGGAATGAAACTTTTGGGAGAGTTATTTTTGGAACGGAAGCAATCAAGGAGACTTGGTGTAGACGTTAGGGAAGCTTCAAGGTGGCCACGAGGGTCAAGGGCGCGCCCCACCCCCCTGGGTGCGCCCCCCACCCTCGTGGTTCCCCTGACCGGCTTCTTTCACCTATATATATATCCATGTACCCTAAAAACATCAGGGAGCACAATAGATCAGGAGTTCCGCCGCCGCAAGCCTCTGTAGCCACCAAAAACCAATCCGGACCCTGTTCCGGCATCCCGCCAGAGGGGGGATACCTCACCGGTGGCCATCTTGATCATCCCGGCGCTCTCCATGACAAGGAGGGAGTAGTTCACCCTCGGGGCTGAGGGTATGTACCAGTAGCTATGTGTTTGATCTCTCTCTCTCTATCTTGTGTTCTTGAGGTGATACGATCTTGATGTATCGTGAGCTTTGCTGTTATAGTTGGATCTTATGATGTTTCTCCCCCTCTACTCTCTTGTAATGGATTGAGTTTTCCCTTTGAAGTTATCTTATCGGATTGAGTCTTTAAGGATTTGAGAACACTTAATGTATGTTTTGGTGATCAACTTGCGGGTTCCGTGACCTTGGGAATCTATGCATAGGGGTTGGCACACGTTTTCATCTTGACTCTCCAGTAGAAACTTTGGGGCACTCTTTGAAGTACTTTGTGTTGCTTGAATAGATGAATCTGAGATTGTGTGATGCATATCGTATAATCATGCCCACGGATACTTGAGGTGACATTGGAGTATCTAGGTGACATTAGGGTTTTGGTTGATTTGTGTCTTAAGGTGTTATTCTTGTACAAACTCTATGATAGATCGAACGGAAAGAATAGCTTAGTGTTATTTTACTACGGACTCTTGCATAGATCGATCAGAAAGGATAACTTTGAGGTGGTTTCGTACCCTACAATAATCTCTTCGTTTGTTCTCCGCTATTAGTGACTTTGGAGTGACTCTTTGTTGCATGTTGAGGGATACTTATATGATCCAGTTATGTTATTATTGTTGAGAGAATTTGCACTAGTGAAAGTATGAACCCTAGGCCTTGTTTCCTAGCATTGCAATACCATTTACGCTCACTTTTACCACTTTTTACCTTGCTGTTTTTATATTTTCAGATTACAAAAACCTATATCTATCATCCATATTGCACTTGTATCACCATCTCTTTGCCGAACTAGTGCACCTATACAATTTACCATTGTATTGGGTGTGTTGGGGGACACAAGAGACTCTTTGTTATTTGGTTGCAGGGTTGTTTGAGAGAGACCATCTTCAGCCTATGCCTCCCACGGATTGATAAACCTTAGGTCATCCACTTGAGGGAAATTTGCTACTGTCCTACAAACCTCTGCACTTGGAGGCCCAACAACATCTACAAGAAGAAAGTTGTGTAGTAGACATCAGTTTGTACCAGTAGCTATGTGTTTAATCTCTCTCTCTCTCTCTCTCTCTCGTGTTCTTTAGATGGCACGATCTTGATGTATCGCGAGCTTTGTTAATGTAGTTGGATCATATGGTGTTTTCCCCTCTCTATCTTGTTGTGATGAATTGAGTTTTTCCCTTTGAGATTTCGTTGTCATCAGATTGAATACTTTTATGGATTTGAGAGCACTTGATATATGTCTTGCCTATGAATACTTGTGGTGACAATGGGGTATCATATTGGTTCACTTGATATGTGTTTTGGCATTCAACTCGTGGATTCCCGTGGTGACATGGGGGTAATCTATGCATAGGGGTTGATGCACGTTCTTGTCTTTTGTTTCTCCGGTAGAAATCTCGGGGCACTCTTTGAGGTTCTTTGTGTTGGATTGAGTATTATGAATCTGAAATTATTTAGTGTTATTTTAGTACGAACTCTTTGATAGATCGATCGGAAAGAATAGCTTCAAGGTGGTTTCGTACCCTACAAACAATTTCTTCTTATGTTCTCCGCCAGATAGGAACTTTGGAGTGATTCTTCATCACACATTGAGGTATGTTTATGTGATCCAATTATATTAGCATTGTTGAGAGATTGCACTAGTGAAAGTACGGACCCTAGGCCTCATTTTCAAGCATTGCAATACCGTTTTTGTGCCCATTTACTATTTGCTACCTTGCTTTTTTTATTTATTCAGATTATAAAAATATATTTCTACCATAAATATTACACTTTTATCACCATCCCTTCACCGAACTAGTGCACCTATACAATTTGCCATTGTATTGGGTGTGTTGGGGACACAAGAGATTTCTTGTATTTGGTTGCAGGGTTGTTCGAGAAAGACCATCTTCATCCTACACCTCCCACGAATTAATAAACCTTAGGTCATCCACTTGAGGGAAAATTGCTACTGTCCTAGAAAACTCTGCGCTTGGAGGCCCAACACGAGTCTACAAGAATAAATTTGTGTAGTAGACATCAAGCTCTTTTCTGGCGCTGTTGCCGGGGAGGTAGTGCATGAAGGTATATCTTTAGATCTTGCAACTGAATCTTTTAGTTTCTTGTTTTATCACTAGTTTGGTTTTATAATAGAAAACTATAAAGTATGGAATTGAGGTTGCATCATATTATTCATCTATATAATGTCTTTCGTGAAGATGATGGAAAGTAAAATTGTGCTCAACTGATAGAAGAAGAATTCTATAAAATGTTTGACAAAAAATCTTTGAATGATGAGCATGATTTCAATGCTGTTGGTATGAATTCTTTGAATATCCATGATTCTAGTGATATGCAAAGCCATAAGCTTGGGCTAGCTATGTTTGATGGAGATGATATTTTTATTCCCCCAAGTTTTGATGTGCAAATTTGTTATAATGGTAGCATGCCTCCTATTTATGATCATTACAATGATGAATGTGGGTTTGGAAGAGTGTCAAATCTAGGTAATGATCCCACTATTTTGGAGGGTGTTGAATCTTATTACAATATTGATGAAAGTGGATTTGGAGAGGTCATGGCTTTATTTAGTGATGATTCCACTATTTTGAAAGAGATTTCAATTGATTATGACAACAAAGTTGCTATCTATGATGATTATGGTGATGACATTATGCTATATTTAATAATTATAACCATCAAACTTGTCATCATGATTTTAATTTCCAATCACATGATAGTTATTTTGTTGAGTTTGCTCCCACCACTATTCATGAGAATAAATTTGCTTATGTGGATAGTAACAAAATTTCTATGCTCATGGATCATGAAAAGAATGCTTTATGTGATAGTTATATTGTTGAATTCATTCATGATACCACTGAAAATTATTGTGAGGAAGGAACACATGTTTTTAGGAATTGCAATAATATCAAGTTTCCTCTCTATGTGTTGAAAATCTTGAAGTTATGTTTGTTTTGCATTCCTATGCTAGTTGATTATTGCTCCCAAAAGTTATTTGATCACAAAATCCCTATGCATAGGAAGTTGGTTAGGCTTAAATATGTTTGCCATGTGTTCCATGATGCTCTCTTTGTGTTTCAATTCTTTACTTTCATGCGGGCATCATTGAAATCATCATGCCTAGCTAAAATGCATTAAAGAAAAGCGCTTGTTGGGAGACAACCCAACATTTACCCCTACTGTTTTTGTGTGTTCACATGATTATGCTACTGTAGTAATCATGTTTTATTGCTTTTGTTTCAATAAAGTGCCAAGTTAAGCCTTTGGGATAGTGTGGGTGATAGTTGACTTGAATCTGTGCAAAAACACAAACTTTTGTGCCCAGTCCAGGAATTTTGAAAATTCACTGGAATGTGATTTTAATCTGAAATTTTTACAGGTGATAGATATACAAATTCTATACGTTTTCCTAATTTTCAGAATTTTTTGAGTTGCATAAGTATGGTTGGAGTACAGATAACTACAGACTGTTCTGTTTTTGACAGATTCTATTTTCAATGCATAGTTTGCTTGTTTTCTAGTTTCTATGGCTTATATTGCTCAATATAAATTGCGGGAATGATATGATACAGTAGGCATTGTGTGTAAACAATTATGAATCTTGTCTTTGACAGTACCAAAGTGAAATGGTTTGCTCTTTATCATATTAACCTATCTCACGAAGTTCTGTTAAGTTTTGTGTGATTGAAGTTTTCAAGTTTTGGGTGAAATGTCAATATGAGAAGAATAAGGAGTGAAAAGACCCTAATATTGGGGATGCCCAAGGCACCCCAAGGTAATATTCAAGGAAGATCCAAGCAACTAAGCTTGGGCATGCTCCGGAAGGCATCCCCTCTTTCGTCTCCAACATTATCGGTAACCTTAGCTATGTTTTCATTCATCACATGCTATGTGTTTTACTTGGAGCGTCAATTTATTTTGTTAGGATTTGCTTTATATTATTTAGAATAATGTTTAGCATCTTTATTTTCAATAAAAATGTCAAGGATAGCCTTTACCATGCTTATTTTGCAAGTATACATGTTGCTGTTTCAAAAAAGAAAGTTTATCGCTGTTGCAAAAATTCCCTAGAAAAGTCAGAATATGATAAAATGTTGAAACTTTTTGCACAGTAAACCATGACAAATTTTCTACAATGTGGTAAATTTTCATAATTTTTAGAGTTAGGCAAGTATTATGAATCTTTCATTCTTTACAGACTATACTATTTTGGCATATTGCTGTTATGTTTGCATTGTTTGCATATGTTTGCTTGTTTAATGATTCTATTTGAGGATAGGAGTATTAAATATGCAGAGGAATTTAGTATGCAATGTTGAATAATAATTTTTGTGATTTTCTACAGTACAGAATGATAAGGTTTTTGCATTGGTTTATACTAACTTATCTCACGAGTTCTTGTTGAGTTTTGTGTGGATGAAGTTTTTGAGATTTTGGGAAACCGTGATATGAGAGGAATTAAGGAGACACAAAAGCTCATGCTTGGGGATGCCCAAGGAATCCCAAGTTAATGTTGCAAGAAGTCTCAAGCATCTAAGCTTGGGGATGCCCGGTAGGCATCCCACCTTTCTTCTTCAACAATTATTGGTTAGTATCGATCGATCCTAAGTTTTGCTTCTTCACATGGTGTGTGCTATTGCTGGAATGTCATTTTATTTTGTTTTTCTTGCTATTTTAATAAATACTTGGATCTAAAACTTTTAAATAAGAGAGAGTCTTCAAATAGCTACCCATTTACTTAACTACTCGCATGGTCTTCACTTATATCTTTTTGGAGTAGCTTGTGATTTACTCTTGTGCTTCATTTATATCCTATGAGTAAATTGTTGAATGAATTGAATATCATGAAGTTGAAATTATATGTTCATATCATGCCTAGTGGTAGCTTCACGTTGGGTTTAGAAAGTGAAATCTTTTGAAGCTTGGCAATCTCAATATTGGTCATACAAGCAATTCCTGAATGATTACGATAAGGAAGAGAACTTTCACATGCAAATACACTATCTTGGAAATCTTTTGTGATTGTGAGCCCCCATCAAAATATTATATGCCAAAATTCTTGACATTGGACAAGGAAGACAACATAATGGTTTATGTTTGTTCAAATTCACATACAAGTTATATTGTCATAGATCCTTCAACATGTGGTGCTTGCCCCCCATCTTTGCTAGCCAAAAATTCCGCACCAAGTAGAGATAATACTTGTGCATCCAAAAACCCTTAACTCAAATATTATTTTCAAGAGTCCACCATACCTACCTAGGGATTGAGCAAGATCCTTCAAGTAAGTTGTCATCGGTGCAATAAGGCAATAAAAATTGCTTCTAAAAGTGTGAGATCATTTAGTGTCAGAGAAAATTGAGCGTTGTACAAACTTGTGATGTCAAAGAATAAAAGCGACAGACTGCATAATAAAGGTTGCTATCATAAGGAGCAATATAACGTGACGTTATTTTGCACTAAGGGGTTGAGCATACAAAAAAATAAGCGCATGGCAACCTCTGCTTCCCTCTGCGAAGGGCCTATCTTTTACTTTATGTATTTACTTTTATGCAAGAGTCAAAGTTTTTCTCTCTATTCCTTTTTATTTTTCTCCTTTGGCAAGCATCATGTGGTGAGGAAAGATCTAGGCACATATGTCCAGATGAATATGGGTAGCATGAGTTATTATTGTTGACGTAACCCTTGAGGTGAATACGTTGGGAGGCGAAATTATAAGCCCATATCTTTCTATGTGTCTGATTGAAACATTTTGCTCATGTGTATGCGGCGAGTGTTAGCAATCATAGAAGACTATATTATGGTTGAGTATGTGGAGCTCTTACTTAGACTCTGTTGAATAAGTTGAATTGCAATTGCTTGGTGACTTAGAACATAGGTTGTTGAGTTTCAAGAGAATTCATTGTTTGAACCTTAACATGTGAATTGGTTTCTACTTTAACATGAGAAGTTTTATAGGAAAGGATTGCTGTTATGATGCTAGGAAAAGTGATTGAAATTATCATTGATCAAACTTATGCACTTTGCTAGCATTCACACTTCATAAATTATTTCTTTTATCATTTGCCTACTCGAGGACGAGTAGGAATTATGCTTGGGGATGCTGATACGTCTCCAATGTATCTATAATTTATGAAGTATTCATGTTAATATATTATCATTCTTGGATGTTTTACAATCATTTTATAGCAACTTTATATCATTTTTGGGACTAACCTATTGACCCTGTGCCTAGTGCCAATTGTTGTTTTTTGCTTGTTTCTTACATCGCAGGAAAGCAATATCAAACCGAGTCCAAACACCATGTAACATTTTGTGGATTTTTTATGGACCAGAAGACCATCAGTGGGCCAGCAAAGCACCTGGGGGTGCCCCGAGGGGGGCACAACCCACCAGGGCACACCTGGGGGCCCAGGCACTCCTAGGTGGGTTGTGCCCACCTCGGTGACCTCCCGCACCCCCTCGTCGCCCTATAAATTTCCAAATGTTACAAAAACCCTCGGGGTTAACCTAGATCAGAAGTTCCGCCACCGCAAGGCTCTGTAGCCACCGAAAATCAATCTAGACAATGTTCCGGCACCCTGCCGGAGGGGGGAATCATCTCCGGTGGTCATCTTCCTCATCCCGACGGCCACCACGATGAGTAGGGAGTAGTCCACCCTCGGGGCTGAGGGTTTGTACCAGTAGCTATGTGTTTAATCTCTCTCTCTCTCTCTCTCTCTCTCTCTCTCTCTCTCTCTCTCTCTCGTGTTCTTGAGATGGCACAATCTTCATGTATCGTGGGATTTGTTAATTTAGTTGGATCATATGGTGTTTTCCCCTCTCTATCTTGTTGTGATGAATTAAGTTTTTCCCTTTGAGATTTGTTGTCATCGGATTGAATACTTTTATGGATTTGAGAGCACTTGATATATGTCTTGCATATGAATACTCATGGTGACAATGGGGTATCATATTGATTCACTTGATATGTGTTTTGGCATTCAACTCATGGATTCCCGCGGTGACATTGGGGTAATCTATGCATAGGGGTTGATGCACGTTCTCGTCTTTTGTTTCTCCGGTAGAAATCTCGGGGCACTCTTTGAGGTTCTTTGTGTTGGATTGAGTATTATGAATCTGAAATTATTTGGTTTTATTTTAGTACGAACTCTATGATAGGTCGATTGGAAAGAATAGCTTCGAGGTGGTTTCGTACCCTACAAACGATTTCTTCTTATGTTCTTCACTAGATAGGAACTTTGGAGTGATTCTTCATCACATGTTGAGGGATGTTTATGTGACCCAATTATATTAGCATTGTTGAGAGATTGCACTAGTGAAAGTACTAACGCTAGGCCTCATTTTCAAGCATTGAAACACCGGTTTTTGTGCCTGTTTACTATTTGCTACCTTGCTGCTTTTATTTATTCAGATTATAAAAATATATTTCTACCATCAATATTACACTTTTATCACCATCTCTTCGCCGAACTAGTGCACCTATACAATTTTCCATTGTATTGGGTGTGTTGGGGACACAAGAGATTTCCTGTATTTGGTTGCAGGGTTGTTCGAGAGTGACCATCTTCATCCTACACCTCCCATGGATTGATAAACCTTAGGTCTTCCAGTTGAGGGAAAATTGCTACTGTCCTACAAAATTCTGCGCTTGGAGGCCCAACACGAGTCTACAAGAATAAAGTTGCATAGTAGACATCAATAAAATGTCTAGGTTAGAAAATATTCTTGATGACTCACTACCTATTGATGATTGTTTTCCTGATGAGCAATTAGCTGCAATAAATGTTTCTCATAACACTCCTTGGTATGCTGACTATGCTAATTATATTGTCGCTAAATACATACCACATAGTTTCACATACCAACAAAATAAAAAAAATTCTTCTATGATTAAGACATAACTTTTGGGATGACCCACATCTTTCCAAAAAAGGAGTAGGTGGTATTATTAGACATTGTGTACCTGAGCATGAACAGGGACAAATCTTATGGAAATGTCATTCCGAAGCTTATGGAGGACATCATGCAGGAGATAGAACTGCTCACAAGGTATTGCAATCTGGTTTTTATTGGCCTACTCTCTTCAAGGATGCTCGTAAGTTTGTTTTATCCTATGATGAATGTCAAAGAATTGGTAATATCGTAAGTGTCAAGAAATGCCTATGAATTATTCACTTGCTGTTGAACCATTTGATGTTTGGAGTTTTGATTATATGGGACCTTTTCCTTCCTCTAATGGGTATACACATATTTTAGTTGCTGTTGATTATGTTACTAAGTGGGTAGAAGCTATTCCAACTAGTAGTGCTGATCATAACACTTCCATTAAAATGCTTAAAGAAGTTATTTTCCCAAGGTTTGGAGTCCCTAGATATTTAATGACTGATCGTGGTTCACACTTTATTCATGGTGCTTTCCGTAAAATGCTTGCTAAATATGATGTTAACCATAGAATTGCATCACCCTGTCATCCTCAATCTAGTGGTCAAGTTGAAATTAGCAATAGAGAAATAAAACTAATATTAAAAAAAACTGTTAATTGGTCCCGAAAGAATTGGTCTAAGAAATTGGATGATGCACTTTGGGCTTACAAGACAGCTTATAAAAATCCTATGGGTATGTCTCCTTATATTGATTTATGGAAAATCTTGTCATTTGCCTCTTGAGTTAGAACATAAAGCATATTGGGCAATTAAAGAACTCAACTATGATTTCAAACTTGCTGGTGAAAAGAGGTTATTTGATATTAGCTCACTAGATGAATGGAGAACCCAAGCTTGTGAAAATGCCAAGTTATTCAAAGAAAAAGTTAAAAGATGGCATGACAAAAGAATCCAAAAGCGGGAATTCAAAGTTGGTGAATATGTTCTTTTGTACAACTCTCATTTTAGATTCTTTGCAGGAAAACTTCTCTCCAAATGGGAAGGGCTATATATTATCGAAGAGGTTTATCGTTCTGGAGCCATCAAAATAAATAACTTCAAAGTTACTAACCTGGAGGTGGTCAATGGGCAAAGAATTAAACACTATATCTCAGGTACGCCTATTAATGTTGAAAGCAATATTATTCAAACCATGACACCAGAGGAACACATAAAAGAAACCTTCCGGAAAACTCCAGAATCGTGAAAAAAAGAGGAGGTACGTGATACGGTAAGTAAATGGACTCCGAAAAATCCGCAAAAATATTTTCTGTCAGTTTGGAATATTACAAAAATTAGGGAATAAGAAACAACCAAGAAGGCAACCCTGGTGGGCACAAGATACCAGGGCATGCCTGGCTTGCCATGCGCGCCTAGGTGGGTCGTGCCCACCTTGGTTACCTTCCAAACTCCGTTTTTCTCCCGTTTGCTTGTCCCCCAAGATAAAAAATCTTTATATACCCCCCGAACGTATTGACCACCGTATCACGGAGAAATATCATGTTCTTCTTTCTTGCTGTTTTCTAACAGATCTAGATCGCCATGGCCGCTCCGAGCTCCTCCAAGGACAAGTTCTTAGAGAGGGTAATCAACCCCTACCTGTCGGAGGTGGTGAAGCACCCTCAAACCATCAAGATGCGTGAGGGGTGCTCCACATCCGGGATGTTCAGGGACCCAAAGGGAAGGGAACTATGGAGGCCAGGCTTGAAGCCATGGAGCAAGAGGTCTTCAAGTGCAAGGGGATGGTGGAGCGCGGACTCAATGCCAATCACCTCATGATTACGGATTTCACCCGTGATTTCAAGGTGGATGGACGGTCCATGAAGGACGTCGTCTTCACTCTCAACGAGCAAATCAACTTTTTGTAAAGCCAAATCTATGATCTCCAAAACCAAGTCTTTGAATATGAGGCAAGGTTTAAGGGTATGAGTTTGGCTACCAGTTGCAGGACTCGCGAGACTCGTTCTTCCTCTTATGATGGTGAGCCACTACCATGGAAATCAGAGGATAAGCTCTCTACTACCTCATCACCACCACCTTCTTCTTCACCACCAAAGGAGACTTGAGTTCATGGTATGAGCACTCCCCTTGGCTTGTGCCAAGCTTGGGGGAGGTGCCCCGGTATCATATCATCACCACTATCTTTGCTTTTATTTATTTTAGTTCTATCTTTAGTTATCTTTGAATTAGTGGAATAAAAGTTTAGTTCAGTCTTTCTTCGAGTGTTTGTTTAGTGATCTATTTATCTATCTATGTAATCGTGTGCGAGATATATAATAAAGTTAGTTTATGTTTTGCTTTCTTTACTTTTATGTTTTAATGAAAATAAAAGGAAATAATGAAAAATATCATATACTAATCTTATGGTAAGTAATGACATCACATAAGTAAAAGTATAAGTGGTAAAATTTATTAGAGATTGACAAACATAACATTGTTCAATGATGCAATTCATGAAAGAATTAATAAGGTAAGAGAAGATTCACATGCAAATACACTATCTTGGACATCTTTTATGATTGTGAGCCCCCATCAAGATATTATATGCCAAAATTGTTGACATTGGACAATACAACATAATGATTTATGTTTGTTCATATTCACATAGAAGTTATATTGTCGTAGATCCTTTAACATGTGGTGCTTTCTCCCTACCTTTGCTAGCCAAAAATTCCGCACTAAGTAGAGATACTACTTGTGCATCCAAAGACCCTTAAACCCAAATCTTATTTTGAGAGTCCACCATACCTACCTATGGGCTGAGTAAGACCCTTCAAATAAGTTGTCATCGGTGCAAAAAGGCAATAAAAATTGCTTCTAAATGTGTTAGATCATTTAGTGTAAGAGAAAATTGAGTGTTGTACGAACTTGTGATGGCAAAATAATAAAAGCGACATACTGCATAATAAAGGTTGCTATCACAAGGGGCAATACAACGTGACATTCTTTTGCACTAAGAGATTGAGCATACAACCAAAAAGTGCATGGCAACCTCTACTTCCCTCTACGAAGGGCCTATCTTTTACTTTTATGTATTTACCTTTATGCAAGAGTCAAAGTATTCTTCCCTATTCCTTTTTATTTCCTCTTTTGCAAGCATCATGTGGTGAGGAAAGATTGTCACACCCTGATTTTCATGCCACTACACTTAAGCTAACAATCATGATAAAATGTGGTTCGACAAAAACTTTTGAGTGTTTTGGACCTTGCCTTGATTGGTTTTTATCTGTTGTTTGCAAGTGTTCTAAAAATAAAATAAATCCTCCAACTCTTATACTCCTTCTCCTTGATCCAAAAACCTTTCCCAATGATCATGCCATGTGTATAGGACATAAAAATAATTTATTGCAAAAATAAAATTTGGCCAAATAGTATTTTCAAAAATTAGTTTGTCAAAAACCCCTAAATTGAGGTTTGCACTGCAAGTACTTAATTAAGGGCAGTAAAAATCTTTCCAAAAATATATTTGACTCCTATTAGATATAGGATACACAGAAACCACAAAAATATAATTTTAAAAGTTATTTTACTATTTTATTTAAAAGCTTTTTCTTAAGGCCAGAAATGGTCTTTAATAGGGAAAAATTATTTTATTGCTTCAAAAATATTTGACAAAATTTAGGGAAACTCATAGGACATATATTGTCCATATATAAGAGTTTCAACACATGGTCATGTTCAAAATATTGGACAAAACCTCCCAAAACCATTTCTGCCCATTTCAAGGATTTGAAATATTTCTACAGGAAATATTTTCATAAAACTCCAAGGAAAATCCAGCAAGTCACAAATGCATATTGTGATCACCTTGCAAAGCCTCATGTCGATCAAGGTCATTTTGGTTCACCAAAATGCCCCAAAACCCTCTCTGACCAGAATCTAATTTGCACAACTTTGTACTACCAACTTTCTCTCCTTGACCCCAACTTTTGTGATCATGTTCACATGACCAAATGAGGCTACTACACCAAGTGGTGCATCAAGGGGAAGTGATTTGCTCAACTAGATCTACACAAGTTCATTTCTGCTAATTTCTAGGGTTTACAAAAGTTGCATTGGCAACTTTAACCAAATAAGATCCAAATTGGTGGAAGGCCATAAGTTTATGTGTCATTTCACCCTGTGGAGTCTCATGGCAAATGGAGATCATCTACTTTCCCAAACTAGCATCAAACACCTTCTGCATTTTAACTAAAAACCCTGTTTGGGCCTTTTCCACTAATCCAAATGAGTTATCCTCTTTACCGCACCTCCTTCTAACCTCCCTCTACCTCTGGCATTCAGCACAAGTCAATGCTTATTGATCAAGGGGATGGAACCACCAATTTTCTATTCTGGACAGCCCCATTTCCACTCTTCTCCTTCCTCTCTCTTCACCCACTGGCCACCCAAAGCATCCAAGGCCAAGATCCCTTCCTTAGCACCCCCCCAAATGCTACTGGACATGCAAGGGCGCGCCTACAAGCATAGAAAATGGCCTGGACCGCCATTTGGGTGCTCTGGAGCGTGCTACAGTGCGCTCTCGCACTGTAGCCGCCCCCTGCCAACCGCCTCCGGCCACCTCGGGCCTCCCCAGCGTGCCTCACGAGGCTGCCTCGGCGTTTGGGACACGGCAAGCTGCCGGCCCCCTCCTAAACCTCTCTCCTCTCCCCTCCATGACCTCACCCGAGTGCGCCGTAGGCCGTGTCCACGGTGCACCACGACCCCTCTATTTAGAGGCCCTCCCGAGCTCTCCTACGGCTTCTTCCCGCTCTCCCTCTTCCCCAGCAATCTCCCAGACAAGACACCTCTACCCCTCGCGCCCTCCTGCCCCCTCCATGGCTGCCATGGTCGCCCTCGGCCTCCACCCAGCTCCGGCAAACCAGGGCCTCCCCTCCTCTCCTTTGACCACCAGGGGAAGCGCAGCAGGCCATGGGATCCTTCCCGATCCTTATTTCCTCTGCTCTGGTGACCATCGCGTCGCGCTCGTCCGCTCCCGAAGCCGCCCGCCGGCGCCAAGGTCGCCGTTGCCTCGGTCCTCCCCAGCCTACGAGAGACCCATAAATGGGCGCGACTCGGCCTCCCTAGTCCACCGGTACGCCGGACGTCGTCGGGGACGACCGGAACCGCTGTTGAGCACGCCGGCGCCTCGCTCGGTGTGTCCGGTTGAAACTTTTTGCTCATGTGTGTGCGGTGAGTGTTAGCAATCATAGAAGACTATATGATGGTTGAGTATGTGGACATGCCATAAGGCTCCAATACGTGACCCATCCTAAAAATATGATGAATTGTAGTTGCAAAGTTGACTGAGAACATAGTTTGTTGGTTTTCAATAGAGTTTATGCTTTATACTTCAATGTTGTGATGAATTGTTACTTGTTCATGAGAAGTTATATGATAAAAGTTATGTAATAACCTTTTATGATAAAGTTTGTTGCTGTTATAATAATATGCATGATGCTTCTATGTCTGTATTTTGTTTTTATCGACACCTCTCTCTCTCTAAGCATGTGGACATATTTTTCGATTTTGATTTTTGCTTGAGGGGAAGCGAGGTCTAAGCTTGGGGGAGTTGATACGTCCAGTTTGCATCATGTTTTCCTACTGTTATTTATAATGTTTTTATGCATAATAATGCTTTATGGAGTAATTATAATGACTTTTCACTCATAATATGCAAGGTTTACACAAAGAAGGAGAATGCCGGCAGCTGGAATTCTGGACCTGAAAAAGCTAAGTCAGAGTTACCTATTATGCACATCTCCAAATGAGCTAAAAATTTACGGAGAATTGTTCTAGAATACATGAAGAATATGGGAGCAAATAACTATGAGAGGGGCTCACCAGGTGGGCACAACCCACCTGGGCATGCCAGGCAGCCCAGGCACGCCCTGGTGGGTTGTGCCCTCCTCGGTCCACCTCCGGTGCCCCTCTTCTGGTATATAAGTCATTTTGACCTAGAAAAAACAAGGAGAGGACTTTCGGGACGGAGCGCCGCCGTCTCGAGGCGGAACTTGGGCAGGAGCACTTCTTCCCTCTCGCGGAGCGATTCCGCCGGGGAACTTCTCTCCCGAAGGGGGAAATAATCGTCATCATCATCACCAACCACTCTCCATTCTTAGGGAGGGCAATCTCCATCAACATCTTCAACATCACCATCTCCTCTCAAACCCTAGTTCATCTCTTGTGTTCAATCTTTGTACAGGAACACCAGTTTGGTACATGTAGGTGACTAGTAGTGTTGATTACATCTTGTAGTTGATTACTATATGGTTTATTTGGTGGAAGACTATATGTTCAGATCCATTATGCTATTTAATACTCCTCTGATCTTGAGCATGATTATCATTTGTGAGTAGTTACTTTTTGTTCTCGAGGTCACGGGAGAAATCTTGTTGCAAGTAATCATGTGAATTTGATATGTGTTCGCTATTTTGATGATATGTATGTTGTGATTTCCTTAGTGGTGTCGCTACAAAAAAAATACACTTCTGTGATGATACGTGTTTGTCACAGTAGGTCATGTTTTCTGTCATGCATGTACATCCATGATGATTTTATGACAGAATCAAGATAGTCATACCTGTGTTGTCGTAGAAGTGTTCCATTACATTACAAAAATTATCATCACAAAAGTGTCCACTTCCATGACGATAAATCACGCGTCATAAAAGTGCTTTCGTCAAGGGAATTGACACGTGGCATCCACCGTAACGGGTCGCCATTAAGCTATCGGGTTCCGGTTGGATCCGATAACCCGTTAACAGCACTGACCAATGGGGATTTTCCACGTGTAAAATTCTCATTTGCCGGCAGATCCACGTGTTGGCCCGGCGTTCGGACAGTTTTCATCCAGCGAATGGACGGAACGGGCGTATGATACGTCGACACGTGTCTCGACCCAACAGTGGCCCATTCAGGATAAAAGGCTAGGCCTGTCAAAATAAGCGGGCCGACCCATTAGCATCCTACTTGAGTCAGGCCCATTCACAAGGACAGCCCATACAAGTTACATAGAATCGGCCCATCAAATGCCCATTCTAGATTTGACAATTTCAAGCCCATCATCAGTTTTAGCCCGTTAACAGCCCGCTACGTCTTTAGGCCCAATTACGGCTAGAGCTTCTTTCGTCCTGTTAGCAGCCCATCGTCAGTTACAGCCCGTTAACATCCCGAAACGTCTTTCAGCCTTTTCTCGGCCCATTCTACAATTGGGCCAGTTCTACCCCGTTGTGACTTTAGGCCTGTCCTCGGCCCATTCGGTAAATGGGCCAATTCCTAGCCCATTTTGTCTTTCGCCTTGTTAACGACCCGCACAATAGTTGGGCCTTTGACTTTGGGTCCATTAGGGGCCCATGTTCCACAGGGAAAAATTTCAGCCCGATGCGACTTTAGGCCTGTTAAAAGCCTAGTTTGCAAATTGGGCCTCCTCTGGCCCATAACACTTTTGGCCTCTTACTGGCCCATAAAGTAAAAGGGCCGAGACAAAATTGACATTTATTTCGGCCTGCTAGAGGCCCGCGGGCCATTTCCATTTATACGACCCTACCGAGCTTTTGGCCTGTTAACGGCCCGCTAAGAGCCGTTGTTACGGTGGGCCACATCATTCGGGACCACTAAATATTATTTTGACCAGCCCAATTAAGGCCCGCTTTGACTACACATGTTTGTTCGTTTGTATGGCATCCAGGAAATGTTTGGGCGTGCTGGCCCCCGTTTCAACGATATAGCAAATTCAAGAATTATCCTACTCTATACTATCGCCTCTAAAAAACATACACTATACAATAAAAAGACTAAGGCTTAGAAACGTAGAATAATCCTACACTATACAATGAAGAAACTACGGCCGAATATACCCACTGGGCATTATAGTTCAGCACCAGTGATAATAAAGCGTACACAAACAACAAATTACATACACTGGACAAATAAAGCTCATACAACATGGACACGCATCAACAGAACTTACCATTTGAACTATAATCTCTTCAGAAAATAGGATTGGCCGGATTCAGATAGCACAAATTTCAGTCTGCAAAATCTCCAATTCCTTCATGGTTACCTCAGTGTCTCGTTTCATTTTTTTGACTCGTACATCTAATACCTGCAAGTCCAGTCTCAACTTGTTGATTGTACGTTGAGAACCATGTACACGTTGTCTTGCCACCTCTAGTTGATGCTCAAGAACATCAGCACATTCCAATTCCAATCCATAATCATTTGGTAACGGCCATGCCGCACTGCTCGCAGATCTTTGTGTTGATGTCACTTCATCCTGAAATGTTTCTGTAAGTACACATGACTAGGGCAAAACATATAGTTACAACAGTGAAGCGAGCAAGACAAACTAGAGGAGCACGTGATATTTTAAAAATTACAAAAATGGTAGTTTGTGCAGCCCGCATACAGAAATCTCTCTTAGCTCACTAGAGGAGCATGATGTTGGGGCCAAATCCAAAACACAGACAAGTTACAAATTTAGATAGCACGTTGCGTATAAGTAAGCAAGCAGTTGGCCATTTTATAGCTCAATTAAAGTCTTAGGGAGCATAATGAATAGCAAAGGGATTCATACAAACCTACTACAACAAGCAAAACTATGCAATCATTAGCCTAGTATAAACTAGATTGTGAGCCTCATGCAGTAATAGTTGGTTAATAGACTTCAAAGCTTCAGGCACACTTCGTCAGAGTAATTAAATGGTAAGGCCTTTAATTATGTCAACTAATAGTTATACAAGTACCCAACATCAGGCATCATTGTTTGGACATCTCATTAACGAGGACAAATAAAGCAATTGAAAAGAGCAAATTAACTATGCCTGAAACAAGCAAGCAATTGAACTATTGAGTTGGATACAGTGACTTACCTTAACTGGTTGAACAGGCTCAGCGCTGCTCCTCCTTCTCTTGCAAGGCTCCTTCCTAACATCTTGTACTTGGAAATCCTCAATCTTATCTTCATTGCACCCCCTCTACGAGGTGACACAAACTAGTTACTCGTCTCCTTGGAAGATAAATATGCATACTTTCCAGTCTATGAACAACACAAAAGGATGAGATTATAACAAAACAACACCACATAATGAAACATGCCACATATCTTGCACTTGCACACTGTGAAATGAGCATTTACTATGTGTGCACTATGTAAAAACTAGGCATACCTTCGAAATGGATCTCCAGGTACTCTTGGAGAGCCTACTTTAGTGTACAACAAAACCTTTATGCCACCTATAAGTTAGACAAGCCCCCACTACAACAGCCCTTAGTGTTTAAATCGTTGACAAGCTCTGTTAGAGTGTTAGGTCAAGAACAGCAAGTAATCAAAGCAAACAGTCCTAGTATGGCTGGCTGATACAAACAAGCAATTGAATAGATGTGTGAGCAAATCTTACATATCAAGAAAAGAAGCAAAGAAGGAGGCTTAAAGACCATCACTTGACTGACCAGATTTAAGGGGCATTTAAACATCATGTGCAACATATGAACTAACATAAACATTGCATATTCCAGATTCGACAATGGAATGCACATGTATTAGGTTATGACATGTATGATGATGCCTAAATGTAAACTATAGCAGGCAGGAGTGATTCGTCATTGCACGCACAATTGAATTGCAGGTTAAGGGCCAGTTCTATTCCGCCTTTTTAGAGCTTATTGTCAAAATAAGCCATAAAAGATGTAAAGAAGTCATTTTTGAGTTATGGACTTGGGCTTAACTTATTTCGCTTTGGAGGGGGGTGTTTCGGGTAGAAGCTCACTAAAAATTGAAGGGAAGGGGAATAGTGAAATGACTCCGTTGTCTGCCTATATTACACTCAAAATGCCACTGCTCACGCCTGCGTCACACCGGAACCTCAAGTAAAAACAAACACGCAAGCATTCATGCCTTGCCCGCTTGCATCTCCTCTCCCCTTTCCCTCTACCTCGATCCCCTCCCTGCAGCACTAGGGTTCCTCCAGCGAGCTGTCACCACTAGTCCCATCTAGCCTGGTCCTCAACGATGCTCTGTCTAGGTAGGCTACATGGCCGACGGGTAGGGACAAATCTCCCCGGCTGCTCCTCCCTCTGGCGTCGCCCTTCATTCTCATGGTCTCCAGCAGCTGCTCCACTCTGGTCTGTCCAACGCACTACTCTGGCGGGCGCCGCACAACTACGGACGATGCCACACTGCGGCAGAAGGCACCTCATTCCCCCTCCCCTCCTCCCAGGCCGTGGCCTTGAGGCACTGTTGAAGGATGAGATCATCCAACAAGGTGAGGATCACCTCTCATTTTTTGTGCCAATTTTTCATTTTGATCCGCTATACGATGAATTGCTATGAGCTGCTGCTATATGATGCATTGCTATGAGCTGCTCCTACTGCTGCTATATGATGAATTGCTATGAGCTGCTCCTGCTGCTACTATATGATGAATGTTGGGGAACGCAATATTTTCAAAAAAATTCCTATGATCATGCAATATCTATCTAGGTGATGTATAGAAATGGGGCGAGAGTGTGTCCATGTACCCTCGTAGTCCGAAAGCAGAAGCGTTATGTAACGCAGTTAATGTAGTCGAACGTCTTCGCGATCCAACCGATCAAGTACCAAACACACGACACCTCCGCGATCTGCACACGTTCAGCTCGGTGACGTCCCTCGAACTCTATATCCAGCTGAGGTCGGGGGAGAGTTCCGTTAGCATGATGGCATGGTGATGGTGATGATGAAGTTACCGGCGCAGGGCTTCACCTAAGCACTACGACGATATAACCAAGGTGGAACACTGTGGAGGGGGCACCGCACACAGCTAAAAGATCAACTTGTGTGTCTATGGGGTGCCCCCCTCCCCCGTATATAAAGGAGGAGAGGGGAGGCCGGCTGGCCCTCCTTGGCGTGCCCCCAAGAGGGGAATCCTACTAGGACTCCAAGTCCTAGTAGGTTTCCACCAAAAGGGAGAGAGGGGGAAGGAAGGAGAGGGAGAGGGGGAAGGAAAGGGGGCACCCCCCCCCCCCCTTGCTTGTCCTATTCGGGCTCAAGGGGGAGGGGGCGTGTGGCCTGCGCTGGCCAGCCTTCTCTCTCTCTCTCTCCACTAAGGCCCATCGAGGCCCATTAGTTCCCCCGGGGGTTCCGATAACCCCCCGGCACTCCGGTTTTATCTGAAACTTCTCCGGCACACTTCCGGTGTCCGAACATAGGCATCCAATATATCAATCTTTATGTCTCGACCATTTCGAGACTCCTTGTCATGTCTGTGATCACATTCGGGACTCCGAACAACCTTTGGTACATCAAATCACATAAACTCATAATACCAATCATCATCGAACGTTAAGCGTGCGGACCCTATGGGTTCGAGAACTATGTAGACATGACCGAGACACGTCTCCGGTCAATAACCAATAGCAGAACCTGGATGCTCATATTGGTTCCTACATATTCTACGAAGATCTTTATCGGTCAAACCGCATAACAACATACATTGTTCTCTTTGTCATCGGTATGTTACTTGCCCGAGATTCGGTCGTCGGTATCATCATACCTAGTTCAATCTCGTTACCGCAAGTCTCTTTACTCATTCCATAATACTTCATCCCACAACTAACTCATTAGTCACAATGCTTGCAAGGCTTATAGTGATGAGTATTACCGAGAGGGCCCGGAGATACCTCTCCAAAACATGGAGTGACAAAATCCTAATCTCGATCTATGCCAACCCAACAAATACCTTCGGAGACACCTGTAGAGCACCTTTATAATCACCCATTTATGTTGTGATGTTTGGTAGCACATAAAGTGTTCCTCCGGTATTCAAGAGTTGCATAATCTCATAGTCTGAGGAACTTGTATAAGTCATGAAGAAAGCAGTAGCAATGAAACTGACACGATCATATTGCTAAGCTAACGGATGGGTCATGTCCATCACATCATTCTCCTAATGATGTGATCCCGTTCATCAAATGACCACACATGTCTATGGTTAGGAAACATAACCATCTTTGATTAAGGAGCTAGTCAAGTAGAGGCATACTAGGGACTATATGTTTTGTCTATGTATTCACACATGTACTAAGTTTCCGTTTAATACAATTCTAGCATGAATAATAAACATTTATCATGAATTAAGGAAATAAATAATAACTTTATTTTTGCCTCTAGGGCATATTTCCTTCAGTCTCCCACTTGCACTAGAGTCAATAATCTAGATTACATAGTAATGATTCTAACACCCATGGAGCTTTGGTGCTGATCATGTTTTGCTCGTGGAAGAGGCTTAGTCAACGGGTCTGCAACATTCAGATCTGTATGTATATTGCAAATCTCTATGTCCCCCTCCGACACTTGATGATGGATGGAACTGAAGCGTCTCTTGATGTGCTTGGTTCTCTTGTGAAATCTGGATTCCTTTGCCAAGGCAATTGCACCAGTATTGTCACAAAAGATTTTCATTGGACCCGATGCACTAGGTATGACACCTAGATCGGATATGAACTCCTTCATCCAAACTCCTTCATGTGCTGCTTCCGAAACAGCAATGTACTCCGCTTCACATGTAGATCCTGCCACGACGCTCTGCTTGGAACTGCACCAACTGACAGCTCCTCCATTCAATAAAAATACGTATTCAGTTTGCGACTTAGAGTCATCCAGATCAGTGTCAAAGCTTGCATCGACGTCACCGTTTACGACGAGCTCTTTTTCACCTCCATAATGAGAAACATATCCTTAGACCTTTTCAGGTATTTCAGGATGTTCTTGACCGCTGTCCAGTGCTCCACTCCGGGATTACTTTGGTACCTCCCTGGTATGCTTATAGCAAGGCACACATTAGATCCGATACACAGCATTGCATACATGATAGAACCTATGGCTGAAGCATAGGGAATGACTTTCATTTTCTCTCTATCTTCTGCAGTGGTCGGGCATTGAGTCTGACTCAATTCACACCTTGTAACACAAGTAAGAACCCTTTCTTTGACTAATCCATTTTGAACTTCTTCAAAACTTTATCAAGGTATGTGCTTTGTGAAAGTCCAATTAAGCACCTTGATCTATTTCTATAGATCTTGATGCCCAATATGTAAGCAACTTCTCCGAGGTCTTTCATAGAAAAACTCTTATTCAGGTATCCCTTTATGCTATCCAGAAATTCTATATCATTTCCAATCAACAATATGTCATCTACATATAATATCAGAAATGCTACAGAGCTCCCACTCACTTTCTTGTAAATACAGGCTTCTCCAAAAGTCTGTATAAAACCATATGCTTTGATCACACTATCAAAGCGTTTATTCCAACTCCGAGAAGCTTGCACCAGTCCATAAATGGATCGCTAGAGCTTGCACACTTTGTTAGCACCATTTGGATCAACAAAGCCTTCTGGTTGCATCATATACAACTCTTCTTCCAGAAATCCATTCAGGAATGCAGTTTTGACATCCATTTGCCAAATTTCATAATCATAAAAGGCAGCAATTGCTAACATGATTCGGACGGACTTAAGCATCGCTACGGGTGCAAAAGTCTCATCATAATCAACTCCTTGAACTTGACGAAAACCTTTCGCAACAAGTCGAGCTTTGTATATAGTAACATTACCATCTGCGTCGGTCTTCTTCTTAAAGATCCATTTATTTTCTATGGCTTGCCGATCATCGGGCAAGTCCACCAAAGTCCATACTTTGTTCTCATACATAGATCCCATCTCAGATTTCATGGCCTCAAGGCATTTCGCGGAATCTGGGCTCATCATCGCTTCCTCATAGTTCGTAGGTTCATCATGGTCTAGTAACATGACTTCCAGAACATGATTGTTGTACCACTCTGGTGTGGATCTTACTCTGGAAGACCTACGAGGTTCGATAGTAACTTGATCTGAAGCTTCATGATCATCATCATTAGCTTCCTCACTAATTGGTGTAGGAATCACGGGAAGTGATTTCTATGATGAACTACTTTCCAATAAGGGAGAAGGTACAATTACCTCATAAAGTTCTACTTTCCTCCCACTCACTTCTTTCGAGAGAAACTCCTTCTCTAGAAAGGATCCATTCTTAGCAACAAAGATTTTGCCTTCGGATCTGTGATAGAAGGTGTACCCAACAGTTTCCTTTTGGGTATCCTATGAAGACGCACTTCTCCAATTTGGGTTCGAGCTTATCAGGTTGAGGCTTTTTCACATAAGCATCACAACCCCAAACTTTAAGAAACGACAACTTTGGTTTCTTGCCAAACCACAGTTCATAAGGCATCGTCTCAACGGATTTTGATGGCGCCCTATTTAAAGTGAATGCAGCCGTTTCTAAATCATAACCCCAATACAATAGTGGTAAATCAGTAAGAGACATCATAGATCGCACAATACCCAATAAAGTACAGTTACGACGTTTGGACACACCATTTCGATGTGGTGTTCTAGGTGGCGTTAACTGTGAAACTATCCCATGTTGTTTCAAATGAAGACCAAACTCGTAACTCAAATAATCTCCTCCACGATCAGATCGTAGAAACTTTATTTTCTTGTTACGATGATTTTCCACTTCACTCTGAAATTCTTTGAACTTTTCAAATGTTTCAGACTTATGTTTCATCAAGTAGATATAACCATATATGCTCAAATCATCTGTGAAGGTAAGTAAATAACGATACCCACCACGAGCCACAACACTCATTGGACCGCATACATCGGTATGTATTATTTCCAACAAGTTAGTAGCTCGTTCAATTGTTCCGGAGAACGGAGTTTTAGTCATCTTGCCCACGAGGCACAATTCGCAAGCACCAAGTGATTCATAATCAAGTGATTCCAAAAGTCCATCAGCATGGAGTTTCTTCATGCGCTTTATACCGATATGACCCAAACGATAGTGCCACAAATAAGTTGTACTATCATTATCAACTTTGCATCTTTTGGCTTCAATACTATGAATATGTGTATCATCACTATCGAGATTCAACAAAAATAGACCACTCATCAAGGGTGCATGACCATAAAAGATATTACTCATATAAATAGAACAACCATTATTCTCTGATTTAAATGAATAACCGTCTCGCATTAAACAAGATCCAGATATAATGTTCATGCTTAACGCTAGCACCAAATAACAATTATTCAGGTCTAAAACTAATCCTGATGGTAGATGTAGAGGTAGCGTGCCGACGGCGATCACATCGACCTTGGAACCATTTCCCATGCGCATCGTCACCTCATCCTTAGCCAATCTTCGTTTAATCTGTAGCCCCTATTTCGAGTTGCAAGTATGAGCAACAGAACCAGTATCAAATACCCAGGCGCTACTACGAGCATTAGTAAGGTACACATCAATAACATGTATATCAAATAGACCTTTCACTTTGCCATCCTTCTTATCCGCCAAATACTTGGGGCAGTTCTGCTTCCAGTGACCAGTCCCTTTGCACTAGAAGCACTCAGTTTTAGGCTTAGGTCCAGACTTGGGTGTCTTCTCTGGAGCAGCAACCTTTTTGCCGTTCTTCTTGAAGTTCCCCTTCTTCCCTTTACCCTTTTTCTTGAAACTAATGGTCTTGTTGACCATCAACACTTGATGCTCCTTTTTGATTTCTACCTCCGTAGCCTTTAGCATCGCGAAGAGCTCGGGAATAGTCTTGTTCATCCCTTGCATATTATAGTTCATCATGAAGCCTTTATAGCTTGGTTCACTACAAGAAATATGTCAACTTGTGACCTTGACTATTGGTCACTGAAAGGTCATTGTTTTTCATTTGCAACCTTTTTGTGACCAAAAACAGAAGGTCAAAAGCTGGCGGTCGTAAACTGAAATTAACGACCTTCTCTATGAGAAGGTCGTAGACGTTTACGACCAAAACAGAAGGTCGTTGAACCGATGACCTTTTGTTTTGGTCACTGGCTGTCTGCCCAGGCCACGTCGGATTCGACGTGGCAAAATTGTGACCAATTGAAAAGGTCAAAAATTAGAATCAGCCCGGTCCAATTTGGGTGTTTATATGGGCCAAGCCCATTAATTCAGCCTTTCTATATTTTTTTCCTGTCAATTTTTGGTTAGACTTCATGGGCCAAGCCAACAATTCGGCCTTTATATTTCATGGGTCATGGCCTTTTTGTATCAACCGTTTTTTATATATAAAATGGGTCCACTAGTCAAACATGTCCCACTTGTCAAGTTCTAATAAGGTCCTAGCTATTAGGCCCAGATTCTTCATATTTCAATTTGACAATAAGAAAATAACCGGTAGTTAAATTGGCAAGCAAAAAACACACATGATACTTCAAATAACAACAGCTAGATTTAATACAATCTCTACAAATGACACATCCTACAAGCTGTATCATATACAAGCTCTACAAATGACATGTCCTACAAGCTGTAGCATTTACAAGTTCTACAAGTTACACGTAATACAAGATTAGTTGATACAAGCTCTACAACTATGGGAATTAGTTACAAGCTCTACAAGTGTTTTCTTCTTCTACATGTAGCTCCTTCAATAGCGATCAAATGCCGGACTCACTGGAGGGCCTTCCATGGACGCCCTGTTACATGAATCAGCTGATAAAACTTAGAAAAACTGGAGCCAATATATTATGAACATTCCATTAAAAAAAGGAGTAAAGGACATTCTTTGTTTCATCACGTTACAAAGGAGCAGCACAAACCACAACTTTACTCGACACACACACACATACACACATGAATATTAAGCTCAGTTCCAGCAACTATATCATGGTTTAACAGCTATATCATGGTTTAACAGCTAGCCTCAGCATCATCAAACCACCATGCTTATGATCATAATCTAAGCATATCATCAAACAAAACCTACACAGATAAAGATCACAACACATCAAGCCACAGGCGCACCATCGCTGGCATGAGATTCAATGCAACAGCAATGGGGCTACCACAACAGCATCAAAAACCTAAGCATACTAGAGAAAATAGATAGTTGGCGCCTGAGGGACTGGTGAATTACCTCAATGGCGTACTTGATGGGTGATGATGGTCCTTCTCAAGGAAGTAGTTGTCGTCCATAGTTAAGAGGTTTCATACATCTGTCTACAACAACCAGCAAACCAGAAATCAGAACGAATACTTTAATCTCATAAGAAGTTTAAAAAAAGACTATAGCAGGACAGAAATATGTGGACTACTTCTAAAATGGTACATATAGCACATGCCCAAACAAATATGTGCCTTCAAGGTTGAAAGCTTTAACATAGAACGCTAAATAATTCATTGCCCGAAACGTGCTATATATACACCAAGTGATGAGAAACCATATGTAGAATTTATAAACGTAAGGAGCAGAATTTCTAAAAGAAGTACAACACTACATAGTGCTACAACAAATGTGAAATGCTTGATGATGTACATGAATTCACATTTAGAAGGAAAGAAATGTACTGTAAAACGTTCCATATCTGAAACATATTCACTCAACTAAAAAAAGGTTGAGTTTTACTTGCAAATGAAAACATGCTAGAACCTTTCTGTCAATTTATGAGAAATAGAACCACTGTGCCACTTGGTTCTATAAATAAAAAAATGAGTTGTAATGCAGGCTAACAGAAACGCTATGAGCATCGTTTGGGCAGACCATCCAGGATGATGTACAAATCAGAATAAAAGCATGATTATATATTTCAGGATGATGTACAAATCAGAATGAAAGCATAGAGCTGACAATTTTGATGAGCTTCGATATGAAGAGAAGAACAGAGATACTAGGTAATTCAGTGGGTTTGGGCTTGACAACAGGAAGCAGGAACACATCAATTGACGAAAATAAGATGCTGAATTATATTTGGTAGTATATATACTGTGGTATACTATGTTCGTTTCAAGGGCAACTTTCGTATAAGTGCCTAAAAACATTGTAAACAAGTACAAATACTACGTTATTACAAGTACAAATGGACTTGGACTGGGTGACGATGATATCAGGGGAAAAGAGTCGAGTTCTTGATTAGTTAAGAAAAGCTCTACTTTCAAGAAACTTTCACATCAGAAAACTAAAGGAAACTTAATTACTTCTCAATACTATGGAGACACACTTTCAGAAAACCTGTCTATGTATATACAAACTTGAGAGATTAGCCGTGCAAAGGTTCAGTGGATCCAAATAAACATGCACATCAGAAAACTAGAGGAACAGACGAACTGTCAACACGTATATATCTAGTCAATAAAATATCTACTACACAAGTGCATACAGTACTCAACATCTACTACACAAGTGCATACAGTACTCAACATTCACTCAAAGTATGTTGTGCAGGATCGCACCATTCCATTTTCACTCAAAGTACAATAGTACATCACATTTTTGGATGATCACCAAAGGCAAAACTACTCTTGACTATGATCATCAACATCTACTACTCATAACTACTCCATGTGCCATCCAACTCTGCAGTAAAACTTCCTCACCCTCCATTCACCCTGTTCAAGCATTACTGTAGTAAAACTACTCCTAATGCTACAGCAGTTAACAACTAATGCTACAGCAGTTAACAACAAGTTAGTGTGATGTGCAAAATTTACAGTAAATACTCCACTAAATATTACTGAAACTTAACATAAGTTAACTAAGCTTTTTCAGTTTCAGAATATACAAGTCAGAAAATAAGCTTGCAAGCAAGTTTATGTAAGTAATGCACACAGGAGTACAATACTTCTAGGGATTTCTGCAAATAATTCATGATTTTCTAACTAATCCAAGATGTCCATTTAATTAACTGGAAAAGTAAGTTAAACCTTGTTGAATCTTGTTAAATACTCCAAGCAAAATTACTCCACACATGTACTGTTCAATCTTGTTAAATATTCTAAGCAAAATTACTGGAGTACTAAAAGTTAAATGTGTTGCACATGTCTCAAGGAACCAGCAGCGCTTCTTGCTCCCTTGGTCCAGCTCCTTGCTGTGCAGGATGACCGAGACTCAGATGCAGAGCGAGCTCCCTGCAAATGACATTGTATCAATGCTTTGCAGCAACAAAAGGAACTCACATACAATAGAACTTGTGCAATAGTGTATCAACACCCCAAAGGAGGCATTACAAAATTCTCAAATAATGTTTTCGAAGGGATTAACCTCACAGCAACACACCAACCTGAATATACTACCACTGTACTGGCACCACCATACATTCAACCAACAGGATATAACAAATACCAAGTCAAGAGGTCCCTAGCTCTTTTTTCTAAACAGAATGGAGAGAAAGTGCAGCTGACGTTGCCATCTACGTCGAGATAAGAATATCAGCTGCGATGGCCTTCTAATTTTCCTGCATCTCTTATACGATAACGATCTGTATTATCTCCTGGTATGCGCTCGTCTATGCCCTACAATATTCTGTCCTTAGGGATCTGTCCAGTCCGATTGCAATACTGCTGCAAGGGATGGCATATAGATTAGATTGCAAGACTGCTGCAAGGGGTGGCGTATAGATTAGATACGACGCCGCTGGATGGGATGACGGCACTGATTAGTTTCTAGTGATCTTGCACGCACATTTTGGATGAGTGGCGCACTGATTAGATCAATTGGCCCTTGTCCCTGGAGAATATACTTGTATGTAGCCGGATATATATGCTAGGTAACCGATTCAGTATAAATGGCGCATCATACATGCACAAAGAATTTTGGTCCGCCTCCAAGAGTGTGCACGTATAGACATCCTAGGATTGTATTACTTCAATCTATAGTTGATTGATGAACTTAAGCTGCCACATGCTCTTGATCAATCATGCACCTCCTGGTTAAATTAATCCAGCCATTGAAGGCCGGCTGATCGATCTGTTTCTTGCGCATGTCTAGTTAGCAGCAGTACACAAACCGGCAGCAGTTACACCGTGTAGCTCAGTTAGTTACACAGTCTACGACCTATCAGGCATCCATCCACATAGATAAATAGAGTAAACACAGGAACAAGAAACAAATGAGGCGGGCGCCGATCGAGCGATCGCCATGAAGATGGGCAAGGAGAACACAAAACATGCCCAGCCTCACACTGAAGAGAATAAGAAAATTAGCATTCCACCACTACCCACTGGATTGGGAATTCAGTCATAAATCCTGCATTTTTAGATTTGACAGTTAACATCCTACAAGGTCACTCCCATTTAGGAATGCTAGCAAGAACACCAGCAGCCAGGCAAGCCTATTAGAATCATTGCAATGTATGCGACGAAAATGTTGATCCACTGACATTATGCCTCTTAAATTTCAGATATGCACTATGCAGTTTGTGCTAAACTAGCATTTCCCTATGACGGGCTAGCTATCTGCCACATTCTATTTTGACAGACAAACAATCAAGATCCTACAGAGTGACATTTGTTCATCCTCACAAGAACTGCAGAAGTCAAATAAGTAAAATGATCAGGCAAGCATGAACAGACCAAGTAGGATTACCAGTTTACCAGTCATCAACCGCATAGCCTACGCACAATCAAGGTTTAACAAAGATTACTAGCGATACATTGGCAAACATTGCCATGGAGAGAATCAATCAAAGCCCAACCAAGGCCCAAGCAAGAGCAGTCATCGAATGGGACTCATCACATCAACGAGTATAGAAGAACAATAACCGGGCGAGGGATGGGGGAACAGGGAACGGACGGTGCCTACCTCGATGGAACGAAACCTCTCCTCCTGCCCCTCCTCCTCAAGCAGAGCAAGGCCGAAGCTAGGCACAGCCCTCATCCATCTCGAGCAGGGCAAGGTCGGCGCCCTCCTGCCGTCATCGCCATCTCCATGCCATGATGACCTACATCAAAGGGACGGATAGGAGGAGAAGGTGAGGAGGAGCGGGTGGATCTGGGCGAGGAAGGAGGGGAAGGGCCTACCTGGACAACAACGGTGACGGATCTCGTGAGCTCACGTGCGGGTGAAGGTGGCCATGGACCTCGTGCAGAGGCCCGCGTACGATGACGGTAGCTGGGGGCCCGCGGCCGCGGGCACATCAAGGGGCGCGGCCGGGCCGGAGATCACGTCGGTGTTGAGGGCCGGGTTGGCAAGGACACGGCGGAGCAGGGGGCTGGACGCGACGGAGCATGAAGACCCCAAGAAGCTATAGAAGCTCGCCTGCGAGTACCCCGTCCCTGCCGGTGCGGGTGTGGCCGTGGATGGGCACGAGGGTGGCCATGGATGGGCGCGGGGGTGGGGATGCGGTGAGGAAGGGCTCGCCGATGGAGCTGATGGGGAGGCGGCGGCAGCGGCGATCTAGAATGGGCGGGTGGCGGCGAGGGCTGGAGGGGAGGGGATCGAGAGGAGCGGATCTGGAAGAGGAGAGGAGGAGAAGAGAGCGAGGGAAAGAAAGGAGGCGCGGGGGGGGGGGGGGTGTGGATGCAAAATTACCACAGGGCAGAGCTAGGGTTTTGGGGATGGTGTGGAAGGGCTGAGGACTGCCGTTGGATCCACGAACATCCGACGGTGTTCAATGCATGATTCGTGTGAGACGTCCACAGACCAATGAGAATACAGTACGACCTTATGACCATCTAAATTGGTCAAAAAATTTCATTTTCTACTTTTCGAGTGCCTAAATTGAGTTTTTTGTAAATGACGTACCATATATTTGTTGCAAAATGGAACTAGATCATTTTTTTAATATATTAGGCCATATTTAATGTATAATTGACAAAATGGTTGGTTCTCAAAAGTTTTTATACACCTCTGGTGAAAAAGACAAAATTTCGCCGTTTCAGCAGGAAGCGGGTCAAATTTGAACTATAGCTGCCTCATAGTTTGCTCTTTATTTTTTCCAAAAATCATTTCTAGGTACATAAATATCTATTTAATCAGAGAAACACCAAAAGTTTTCCAAGATTCAACCACTAGCTAGGAACGGTCATGCCCGCCGTTTTGACGGCATTTTGAAACGGGCATGAAAAATTCAAAAAAACAAAAAAATGGAAAATGAGGTTTGTTAAAATGATCTCATATAGTGCACAAGGGTGCATATTGGAATGGCAAACAATGTTGCCCCAGGAAGTTTTCATTTTCTTTGAACGAAAAAATCATTTTCCATTTTTCGAGAGTCCAAAATGAGGTTTTTTTGTGAAGGACCTACCATATATTAGTTGCAAAATTGGACCAAATTAATTTTCTAAAATATCAGGCCATATTTAATGCACAAATGACCAAATGGTTGGGTGTCAAAAGATTTGATCCACCTCTGGTGAAAAAGACAAACTTCTGTCGATTCAATAGGAAGCGGGTCAAGTTTGAACTACAGCTGCCTCATAGTTCGTTCTTTATTTTTACCAAAAATCATTTCTAGGTACATAAGTATCTATTTAATCAGAGAAACATCAAAAAAATCCAAGATTCAACCACTAGCTAGGAACGGTCATCCCTGCCGTTTTGACCGCATTTTGAAACGGGCATAAAAAATTCAAAAAAAAACAAAAAATTGCAAAACCTTTACATTGTGTCATTATATGTGGCCAAGTTACCAGGAAAAATAATAAACTTGTAATATGATAATTCTTTTGAAAAAGTGTTCTCAGAAACGAGCTATCATGTGTGGAGATTAATGGCACTCAAGCCAAATGATAAAATTTATGGCCACATTCATGACATAGTTTGTTAAAATGATCTCATATCGTGCACAAGGGTGCATATTGGAATGGCAAACAATGTTCCTAAGGAAGTTTTCATTTTCTTTGAACGAAAAAATCATTTTCCATTTTTTGAGTGCCCAAAATGAGTTTTTTTGTGAAGGACCTACCATATATTTTTTTGCAAAATTGGACTAAATCATTTTTAAAAAATATTAGGACATATGTAATGTACAATTGACCAAATGGTTAGGTGTCAAAAGTTTTTATCCACCTCTCGTGAAAAAGACAAATTTGTGCCGATTCAGTTGGAAGCAGGCCTGCCTCGTAGTTTGCTCTTTATTTTTTCCAAAAATCATTTCTAGGTACA
The DNA here is from genome assembly GCA_963921465.1 of Triticum timopheevii. Taxonomy (NCBI): domain Eukaryota; kingdom Viridiplantae; phylum Streptophyta; class Magnoliopsida; order Poales; family Poaceae; genus Triticum; species Triticum timopheevii. The sequence goes on along the minus strand of OY997271.1, from coordinate 128,938,422 downwards.
TAAGTATCTATTTAATCAGAGAAACATCCAAATAAATCCTAGATTCAACCACTAGCTAGGAACGGTCATTCCCGCCGTTTTTACCGCATTTTGAAACGGGCATAAAAAATTTAAAAAAAATCAAAAAATTGCAAAATCTTCGCATTGTGTCATTATATGTGGCCAAGTTCCAGGACAAATAATAAACTTGTAATACGATAATTCTTTTAAAAAAGTGTTCTCAGAAACGAGCTATCATGTGTGGAGATTAATGGCATTCAAGCCAAATGATCAATCTTATGGCTACGTTCATGACATAGTTTGTTAAAATGATCTCATATCATGCACAAGGGTGCATATTGGAATGGCAAACAATGTTGCCTAAGGAAGTTTTCATTTTCTTTGAAAGAAAAAATCATTTTCCATTTTTTGAGTGCCCAAAATGAGTTTTTTTTCTGAAGGACCTACCATATATTTATTGTGAAATTGGACTAAATCATTTTTATAAAATATTAGGACATAGTTAATGTACAATTGACCAAATGGTTAGTTGTCAAAAGTTTTTATCCACCTCTCGTGAAAAAGACAAATTTCTGCTGATTCAGATGGAAACGGGTCAAATTTGAACTGCAGCTGCCTCGTAGTTTGCTCTTTATTTTTTCCAAAAATCATTTCTAGGTACATAAGTATCTATTTAATCAGAGAAACACCAAAAAATTCCAAGATTCAACCACTAGCTAGGAACGGTCATTCCCGCTGTTTTGACCGCATTTTGAAACGGGCATAAAAAATTGAAAAAAATCAAAAAAATGGAAAACCTTCGCATTGTGTCATTATTTCTAACCAAGTTTCCAGGAAAAATAATAAACTTGTAATACGGCAATTATTTTAAAAAATTGTTCTCAGAAATGAGCTATCATGCATGAAGATTCATGGCTTTCAAGCCAAATGATCAATCTTATGGCCACATTCATGGCATAGTTTGTTCAAATGATCTCATATTGTGCACAAGGGTGCATCTTGGAATTCCAAACAATGTTGCCTAAGGGAGTTTTCATTTTCTTTTCACAGAAAATACATTTTCCATTTTCTGAGTGCCCAAAATGAGTTTTTTTGTGAAGGACCTACCATATATTTGTTGCAAAATTGGACCTAATCAATTTTATAAAATACTAGGCCATACTTAATGCACAATTGACAAAATGGTTGGGTGTCAAAAGTTTTGATCCACCTCTGGTGAAAAAGACAAATTCCCGCCAATTCAGCAGGAAGCGGGTCAAATTTGAACTGCAGCTGCCTCTTAGTTTGCTCTTTATTTTTTCCAAAAATCATTTCTAGGTACATAAGTATCTATTTAATCAGAAATACATGGTTTGGTGGTGAGACATCGAGGTTTGCACGGTGGCCGAGGGCCCAACTCTAGAGCGCGTAAGCTCGCATGCCCGCCGCGTGGTCACCGCATGACCGTGGCGTTGCCATGCGTTCTAGGCGGCCTAGGCATGTCTAGTGGGTTGGGCACTCCCCATGTAGGTGCTAGGAAGAAAATTACAACATAATATTCTCATGAGGAGACCAAACTATGCTCAAAGATGAATGATTAGTGTACGATTGAATCGGGGGCGTCACTGTTCCGAGGCCATATCTGCATATCCTAGGCTCGTCAAGTTTAACCCGAGTATTCTGCTGTACAAAACTGGCTTGCACCCGTTGTATGTGAACGTAGAGCTTATCACACCCGATCATCACGTGGTGTCTCGGCACAACGAACTGAAGCAATGGTGCATACTAAGGGAGAACACTTGTACCTTGAAATTTAGTAAGGGGATCATCTTATAATGCTACCGCCGTACTAAGAAAAATAAGATGCATAAAAGATAAACATCACATGCAATCAAAATATGTGACATGATATGGTCATCATCATCTTGTGCTCATGATCTCCATCACTGAAGCATCGTCATGATCTCCATCACTGAAGCATCGTCATGATCTCCATCGTCACCGGCGCAACACCTTGATCTCCATCGTAACATCGTTGTCGTCTCGCCTACTATTGTTACTATAACTATCGCTACAGCTTAGTGATAAAGTAAAACAATTACATGGCGATTGCATTGCATACAAAAAAGCGACAACCATGTGGCTCCTGCCAGTTGCCGATAACTTTGTTACAAAACATGATCATCTCATACAACAATTTATATCACATCACATCATGCCTTGACCATATCACATCACAATAAGCCCAGCAAGAACAAGTTAGACATCCTCTACTTTGTTGTTGCAAGTTTTACATGGCTGCTACGGGCTTCTAGCAAGAACCATTCTTACCTACGCATCAAAACCACAACGAATTTTCATCAAGTGTGTTGTTTTAACCTTCAACAAGGACCACGCATAGCCACACTCGATTCAACTAAAGTTGGAGAAACAGACACTCACTAGCCACATGTGTGTGAAGCACGTCGGTAGAACCAGTCTCACGTAAGCATACACATAATGTTGGTCTGAGCCGCTTCATCCAACAATAACGCCGAACCAAAGTATTACATGCTGGTAAGCAGTATGACTATTATCGCCCATAACTCTTTGTGTTCTACTCGTGCATATAACATCTACGCATAGACCTGGCTCTGATACTACTGTTGGGGAACGCAGTATTTCAAAAAAAATCCTACGATCACGCAAGATCTATCTAGGTGATGCATAGCAACGAGAGGGGAGAGTGTTGTCTACGTACCCTGATATGTCTCCATCGTATCTACTTTTCCAAACACTTTTGCCCTTGTTTTGGACTCTAACTTGCATGATTTGAATGAAACTAACCCGGACTGACATTGTTTTCAGCAGAACTACCATGGTGTTATTTTTGTGCAGAAACAAAAGTTCTCGGAATGACCTCAAACTCCACGGAGATTATTTTTGGAAAATATAAAAAATACTGGCGAAAGAATCAAGACCAGGGGGCCCACACCCTGTCCACGAGGGAGGGGGGGCGCCCCCTGATTCGTGGGCCCCCTGGATGTCCACCGACCTCAACTCCAACTCTCTATATTTGCTTTCGCGGAGAAAAAAATCAGAGAGAAAGTTTCATCGTGTTTTATGATACGGAGCCGCCGCCAAGCCATAATCTCTCTCGGGAGGGCTGATCTGGAGTTCGTTCTGGGCTCTGGAGAGGGGGATTCGTCGTCGTCGTCATCATCAACCATCCTCCATCACCAATTTCATGATGCTCACCGCCGTGCGTGAGTAATTCCATCATAGGCTTGCTGGACGGTGATGGGTTGGATGAGATTTACCATGTAATCAAGTTAGTTTTGTTAGGGTTTGATCCTTGGTATCCACTATGTTCTGAGATTGATGTTGCTATGACTTTGCTATGCTTAATGCTTGTCACTAGGTCCCGAGTGCCATGATTTCAGATCTGAACCTATTATGTTTTCATGAATATATGTGAGTTCTTGATCCTATCTTGCAAGTCTATAGTCACCTATTATGTGTTATGATCCGACAACCCCAAAGTGACAATAATCGGGATACTTCTCGGTGATGACCGTAGTTTGAGGAGTTCATGTATTACGGAAGTGCTAATGCTTTGGTCCGGTTCTCTATTAAAAGGAGGACTTAATATCCCTTAGTTTCCATTAGGACCCCGCTGCCACGGGAGGGAAGGACAAAAGATGTCATGCAAGTTCTTTTCCATAAGCACGTATGACTATATTCGGAATACATGCCTACATTACATTGATGAATTGGAGCTAGTTCTGTTTCACCCTATGTTATAACTATTACATGAGGAATCGCATCTGACATAATTATCCATCACTGATCCAACGCCTACGAGCTTTTCACATATTGTGCTTTGCTTATTTACTTTACCATTGCTACTGTTACAATTACTACAAAACTGCTATCGTTACTTTTATCACTATTACCATTACTATCATACTACTTTGCTACTTAATACTTTGCTGCAGATACTAAGTTATCCAGGTGTGGTTGAATTTACAACTCAACTGCTAATACTTGAGAATGTTATTTGGCTCCCCTTGTGTTGAATCAATAAATTTGGGTTGAATACTCTACCCTCAAAAACTATTGCGATCCCCTATACTTGTGGGTTATCAAGACTATTTTCTAGCTCCGTTGCCGGGGAGCATAGCTCTATTCTTTGAGTAACTTGGGGTTTATATCTGCTGATCACTATGAGGAACTTGAAAGACGAAAGAACTAAGATTTTTCCCTCAACTACGAGGGGAGGTAAGGAACTGCCATCTAGCTCTGCACTAGATTCTCCTTCCGTTTTGAGTAAGCTTGCGACACCTAAACCTGCTATTGCTATGAATTCTGATATGTCGCATGTTATTGATGATGCCACTTCTGCTATGCATGATATTTATGATGAAACTACTTTTATACTTGATACTATTGTGCGATTAGGTGAATATCTTGATGAACAACTTGCTAGGGTTAGAGAGAATGAAAGTATTGAAGATGATATTATTGAAGATAGTGATGATGAAGGTTCTCCCCCTAAGTATGAATTGCCTGCTGTTCTAGAGGGTTATGTTATGGATGAAGAAACTGCTAGAGATCTTCTTGCTTGCAATGATAGATCTGATCTTAAGAAATTATTAGCTAAACTGAAACAGAAAACTCTAAATGCTAGAATGAAACATGACCCTGCTTTTGCTGCTTCACCTATCTTCGTTACTGATAAGGATTATGAATTCTTTGTTGATCCTGAGATAATTACTTTAGTTGAATCAGATCCTTTTTATGGCTATGAATCTGAAACTGTTGTGGCACATCTTACTAAATTAAATGATATAGCCACCCTGTTCACTAATGATGAGAAATCCCGCTATTAATATATCCTTAAAATATTTTCATTCTCATTAAAGGGTGATGCTAAAATGGTTTAATTCTCTTGATCCTGGTTGTGTGCGTAGTCCCCAGGATATGATTTATTACTTCTCTGCTAAATATTTACCTGCTCATAAGAAACAAGCTGCCTTGAGGGAAATATATAATTTTGTGCAAATTGAAGAAGAGAGTCCTCCACAAGCTTGGGGGAGGCTCCTCCGATTACTTAATGCTTTGCCTGATCATCCTCTTAAGAAAAATGAAATACTTGATATCTTTTATAATGGACTAACCGATGCTTCCAAGGACCACTTGGATAGTTGTGCTGGTTGTGGTTTCAGGGAAAGAACAGTCGACCAAGCTGGATTGTTATTGAATAATATGTTGACTAATGAAAATAATTGGACTCTTCCTAAGCCAATTCCTGAGCCAATTGAGCCAACTCCTGAGCCTATTCCTAAACCAACTCCGAAGAAAAGGGGAGTTCTATTTGTCAGTCCTGAAGATATGCAAGAGGCAAAGAAATCAATGAAAGAGAAAGGTATTAAAGCTGAAGATGTTAAGAATTTACCTTCTATTGAAGAAATACATGGTCTTAATATACCGCCTGTCGAAGAAATACATTGTCTTGATAACCCGACACAGGTAGTAAAGGTAAATTCTCTCTATAGATATGATAAAGTTGAAATCCCGTTTACTAAGTTTCCTAGCCCATGTTTAGATGAATTTGATGACTTTATGGCTAGGCAAGAAAGTTTTAATGCTTATGTTGGTAGAGAATTAAAGAGTAATGCTTACATGATTGGACGCTTGAGTGATTATATGGCTAGAGTTAAAGGTGAACTTAAACTCATTAGTAAATATGCTTCTATGGTTACCACTCAAGCAGAGCAAGTACTTAAAGCTCAAAGTAATTTACTTGATGAATTAAATAATAAACATGATTTTGATGTTAGAGTGGCTACTAGAACTGGTAGAATGACTCAGGAACCTTTGTATCCTGAAGGCCACCCTAAGAGAATCGAGCAGGACTCTCGGAGAAATAATTTAGATGCACCTAGTCCTTCTAAAAATAAGAAAAACAAAAATGATAGGACTTTGCATGCTTCTAGTGAACCTGTTCTAGACACACCTGAGAATCCCAATGATATTTCTATTTCTGATGCTGAAACACAATCAGGTGATGAACATGAACCTAGTGATAATGTTAATGATAATGTTCATGTTGATGCTCAACTGAGCAATAATGATGATGTAGAGATTGAACCTGCTGTTGATCTTGATAACCCACAATCAAAGAATCAACGTTATGATAAAAAAGACTTTGTTGCTAGGAAGCACGATAAAGAAAGAGAACCATGGGTTCAGAAACCCATGCCTTTTCCTCCTAAGCCATCCAAGAAAAAGGATGATGAGGATTTTGAGCGCTTTGCTAAAATGATTAGACCTATCTTCTTACGTATGCGCTTAACTGATATGCTTAAAGTAAACCCTTAAATACATGAAGGATATTATTACAAATAAAAGAAAGATACCGGAAGCTAAAATTTCCACCATCCTTGCTAATTATACTTTTAAGGGTGGAATACCAAAGAAACTTGGAGATCCAGGAGTACCAACTATACCATGCTCCATTAAAAGAAACTATGTTAAAACTGCTTTATGTGATCTTGGAGCCGGTGTTAGTGTTATGCCTCTCTCTTTATATCGTAGACTTGAATTGAATAAGTTGACACCCACTAAAATATCTTTGCAAATGGCCGCTAAATCAACTGCTATACCTGTCGGTATTTGTGAGGATGTACCTGTTGTGGTTGCAAATGTCACTATCTTAACGGACTTTGTTATTCTTGATATTCCTGAGGACGATAGTATGTCGATTATCCTTAGTAGACCTTTTTGAATACTGCAGGGGTTGTTATTGACTGCAACAAAGGCAATGTCACTTTTCATGTTAATGGTAATGAGCATATAGTACATTTTCTGAGGAAACAACCTCAAAGTTCATAGCATCAATTCTATTGGAAAAATTCTAACTATTATTATTAGAGGTTTTGAATTTCCTCTTCCTACTGTCAAGAAGAAATAAGATATTCTTATTATAGGGGATGTGCATATCCCCATTGAGGTAACCTAGTGTTATTCGAAATTTCTCCAGTTTCATGTTATTTGGAATGAGTTTGTTAACAAGACTTGATCAACCTTGTTAGTGGATTCCTTTTGATGATCATGAGCTGGATGAAACTAGAAGGCACAACCTTCTGTACCCTCCTTTTACTTTCTGTTATTTAGAATAAATAAAGTAAAAATAGTATTATCTGCCTGCTTTCTGAATTATCCATGCAATAAAAAATATCCCGAAAATAAAAGTTCTCCAAATGCCCTGCAAATTTAGTATGATTTTTATGGAATATTTGAGGATTTTAGGCACTGAGAACACAGCAGGGGGCAAGCACCTAGCCACGAGGGTCCAGGGCGCGCCCACTCCTACAGGGCACGCCCCCTGCCTCGTGGGCCCATGGTGGCCCCCCTCCACTTATTCCTGCACCCACACACTCCATCTTCCTCCCAAAAAAATCCCCATCCAGCTCAAGCACGAGTTCTAGCTCATTTTGCTGCAATTTTCGATCTCCTTGCTCAAAGCTCCATTCACAAAACTGCTTTGGGAGATTGTTCCTTGGTATGTGACTCCTCCAATGGTCCAATTAGTTTTTGTTCTAGTGCTTTATTCATTGCAATTTTTTGCTGCCTAGGTGACCCTGTTCTTGAGCTTGCATGTCAAATTTATGAGGTCCCAAGTAATTCTAATGCATGATATAGGCTCTAGGCACTTATGGGAGTAGTTGCTATCAATCTTGTTTAGTTTGATTCACATTTATTTTGAGTTACTAAAATTTTCAGAATTTTTCAGAGGAAGAAATATGTCTAGGAAAATGTACCAAGGTAGTTCTTCAACAAAGAAAGGACCTAGGCACGCAATGCATGAGAAAGACGATGAACCACCAAGGGAAGCTGACGTGCGGCCTTGTGAATGGCTGTTGGAAGAATTTATGGTCAATGCTGGCATCAAGGATGAATTTGACGCATATGTGCGTAATGCCGATCTTGAGGACTTCATGCAAGATAAGTGTCCTCAGTACTACTATTTGACTGATTCATTCGTGAGAAGGTTTAAATTTTCATCTTCGCATAATTCTCAAAGTATCCTGTTTGATATTTATGATCAATCATATACCATGGACCTAGAAGATTTTACTACTGCTTGCAAACTCCCACAGTGGGGTAGTGTTAATGAACCCCGTAAATCTGAATATAAAGACTTTCTTGCTAGTATCACTGTGGGAGAATCTAGAGATATAGCTGATGACCCACAAGTATAGGGGATCTATCGTAGTCCTTTGGATAAGTAAGAGTGTCGAACCCAACGAGGAGCAGAAGGAAATGATAAGCAGTTTTCAGCAAGGTATTCTCTGCAAGTACTGAAATAAGTGGTAATAGATAGTTTTGTGATAAGATAAATGGTAACAAGCAACAAGTAACAAAAGTAAATAAAGTGCAGCAAGGTGGCCCAATCCTTTTTGTAGCAAAGGACAAGCCTGGACAAACTCTTATAATAGGAAAAGCGCTCCCTTGTCCTCAGGAACAAACGTAACTACTCACAAAGCATATTCATGTTCAAAATCAGAGGGGTAATATTGTGCATAATGGATCTGAACATATGATCTTCCACCAAATAAACCAACTAGCATCAACTACAAGGAGTAATCAATAGTACTAGCAACCTACTAGCACTAATCCCGGACTTGGGGACAAGAATTGGATACAAGAGATGAACTAGGGTTTGGAGATGAGATGGTGTTGATGAAGATGTTGATGGAGATTGCCCTGTCCCGATGAGAGGAGCGTTGGTGATGACGATGGTGATGATTTCCCCCTCCCGGAGGGAAGTGTCCCCGATAGAACAGCTCTGCCGGAGCCCTAGATTGGTTCCGCCAAGGTTCCGCCTCGTGGCAGCGGAGTCTCGTCCCGAAAGGTTTCTTGCTATTTTTTTCTCATCGAAAGGCTTCATATAGGAGAAGATGGGCATCGGAGAGCCACCAGGGGGCCCATGAGGTAGGGGGCGCGCCCAGGGGGGAGGGGCGCGCCCCCCACCCTCGTGAGCAGGGTGTTGGGCCCCTGGCCTTCATCTTTGGCGACGATTTTTCTTTATTTATTTTAAGATATTCCGTGGAGTTTCAGGACTTTTGGAGTTGCACAGAATAGGTCTCCAATATTTGCTCCTTTTCTAGCCAGAATTCCAGCTGCCGGCATTCCCCCTCTTCATGGTAAACCTTGTAAAATAAGAGAGAATAGCCATAAGTACTGTGACATATCGTGAAATAACAGCCCATAATGCGATAAATATCGATATAAAAGCATGATGCAAAATGGACGTATCAACTCCCCCAAGCTTAGACCTCGCTTGTCCTCAAGCGAAAAGCCGATAACAATAAATATTTCCTCATGTTTAGAAGTAGAGGCGTCGATAAAAATAAAATATGGACATGAAGGCATCATGATTATTTTCATAACAGCAACATATATAGATTTGTCATTTGATTACTTATGTTCAAGTGATGATCTTTTCACAAAGCCAAAGTATGAATCATAAACCTTATTGAGCACCAACAAACTATACCCTCAGTCATTGAAGCAATTGCAATTTATCATAACATCGGAAAGAGTCTAGGTCAGAGCTTAAAAGCAAGTCCACATACTCAACTATCACTTAGTCCTTCATAATTGCTAACACTCACGCGATACTTGTGGTTACACAGTTTTAATCGGACACAGAGAAAGATAGGGGCTTATAGTTTTGCCCCACAACTTTTTACCTCAAGGGTAATATCAACAATAATAATTCACGCTCCCCACATCCAGTTAGATATATATATATCATGTTCTTTCCAACATGCTGAGCTTGCCAAAGGATAAAATGAAAAAGGAAAGGTGAAGATCACCGTGACTCTTGCATAAGGTAGAAGATAATAATAAAAGATAGGCCCTTCGCAGAGGGAAGCAGAGGTTGCCATGCGCTTATATGGTTGGATGCACAAAATCTTAATGCAAAAGAATGTCACTTTATATTGCCCCTTGTATGTGAACCTTTATTATGCAGTCCATCGCTTTTATTGCGTCCACAACAAGTTCGTACAAAGCTTATTTCTCTACAATAAGTCATGCATATTTAAAGAGCAATTTTTATTGCTTGCACTGCCGACAACTTACTTGAAGGATCTTACTCAATCCATAGGTAGATATGGTGGACTCTCATGGCTAAACTGGTTTAAGGGTATTTGGAAGCACAAGTATTAACTCTACTTGGTGCTGAGAATTTGGCTAGCATGAGGGGGAAAAGCAAGCTCAACACGGTAGAGGAACCATGGCAACGTACTTTATCTCAGATGTAAGAAAACATAACTCATTATGTTGTCTTCCTTGTCCAACATCAACTCTTTAGCATGTCATATTTTAATGAGTGCTCCCAATCATATAACATGTCAATGATAATATATCTATATGTGAAACCTCTCTCTCCTTATTACTTCCCAATGCCTTCCTCTAGGCCCAAATAATGGTGAAGTGTTATGTAGTCGATTTTGACATAACACCACTAGAGGTTAGACAACATACATCTTATCAAAATATCGAATGAATACCAAATTCGCATGACTACTAATAGCAAGACTTCTCCCTTGTCCTCAGGAACAAACGTAACTACTCACAAAGCATATTCATGTTCAAAATCAAAGGGGTAATATTGTGCATAATGGATCTGAACATATGATCTTCCACCAAATAAACCAACCAGCATCAACTACAAGGAGTAATCAACACTACTAGCAACCTACTAGCACCAATCCCAGACTTGGAGACAAGAATTGGATACAAGAGATGAACTAGGGTTTGGAGATGAGATGGTGCTGATGAAGATGTTGATGGAGATTGCCCTCTCCCGATGAGAGGAGCATTGGTGATGATGATGGTGATGATTTCCCCCTCCCGGAGGGAAGTGTCCCCGGCAGAACAGCTCTCCCGGAGCCCTAGATTGGTTCCGCCAAGGTTTCGCCTCGTGGCGGTGGAGTCTCGTCCCGAAAGGTTCTCTTCTATTTTTTTCTCATCGAAAGACTTCATATGGGAGAAGATGGGCGTCGGAGAGCCACAAGGGGGCCCACGAGGTAGGGGGCGCGCCCAGGGGGGCGCACCCCCACCTTCGTGAGCAGGGTGTGGGCCCCCTGGCCTTCATCTTTGGTGATGATTTTTCTTTAATTATTATAAGGTATTCCATGGAGTTTCAGGACTTTTGGAGTTGCGCAGAATAGTCCTCCAATATTTGCTCCTTTTCCAGCCTAGAATTCCAGCTGCCGGCATTCTCCCTCTTCATGTAAACCTTGTAAAATAAGAGAGAATATCCATAAGTATTGTGACATAACGTGAAATAATAGCCCATAATGCAATAAATATTGACATAAAAGCATGATGCAAAATGGACGTATCAACTCCCCCAAGCTTAGACCTCGCTTGTCCTCAAGCGAAAAGCCGATAACAATAAATATGTCCTCATGTTTAGAGGTAGATGCGTCGATAAAAATAAAATACGGACATGAAGGCATCATGATTACTTCATAACAGCAACATATATAAATTTTGTCATATGATTACTTATGTTCTAGTGGCGATCTTTTCACAAAGCCAAAATATGAATCAGAAACTTTATTGGGCACCAACAATTATAATCTCAGTCACTGAAGCAACTGCAATTTATCATAACATCGGAAAGAGTCTATGTCAGAGCTTAAAAGCAAGTCCACATACTCAACTATCACTTAGTCCTTCATAATTGCTAACACTCACGCGATTACTTGTGGTTACAGAGTTTTAATCGGACACAGAGAAAGATAGGGGCTTATAGTTTTTTGCCCCACAACCTTTTACCTCAAGGGTAATGTCAACAATAATAATTCACGCTCCCCCACATCCAATTAGATATATATATCATGTTCTTTCACACATGCTGAGCTTGCCAAAGGATAAAATGAAAAAGGAAGGGTGAAGATCACTGTGACTCTTGCATAGGGTAGAGGATAATAATAAAGGATAGGCCCTTCGCAGAGGGAAGCAGAGATTGTCGTGCGCGTTTAGGGTTGATGCACAAAATCTTAATGCAAAAGAACATCACTTTACATTGGCCCTTGCATGTGAACCTTTATTATGCAGTCTGTCGCTTTTATTGCGTCCACAACAAGTATGTGCAAAGTTTATTTTCTCCGCACTAATAAGTCATGCATATTTAGAGAGCAATTTTTATTGCTTGCACCGATGACAACTTACCTGAAGGATCTTACTCAATCCATAGGTAGATATGGTGGACTCTCATGGCAAAACTGGTTTAAGGGTATTTGGAAGCACAAGTAGTATCTCTACTTCGTGCTGAGAATTGGCTAGCATGAGGGGAAAAGGCAAACTCAACACGGTAGAGGAACCATGACAACATACTTTATCTCAGATGTAGGAAAACATAACTCATTATGTTGTCTTCCTTGTCCAACCTCAACTCTTTAGCATGTCATACTTTAATGAGTGTTCCCAATCATAAAAGATGTCAATGATAATATATCTATATGTGAAACTCCTCTTTCCCTATTACTTCCTATTAATTGCAATGATGACCAAAGCTATATTTGCCAACTCCCAACAACTTTAAATCATCATACTCTTTCTATGTGGAGTCATTACTTTCAATAAGATCAATATGAACTCTTCGATTCTTTTTATTCATTTTCTTCTAATCACCCAAGATCATGGCAAAACACTCAAGCCCTTGACTCAACACTAATCTTTATTAAATAGCTCACGTACTCGATTACAAAGAAGGATCATAAAGCAAAACTCAAAACTAGATCATGCCATGACTTTATTCCACTAAATCAAGATACTACTAATAGGATCGAACTAAGAAAAACGATAAAGATAGGAGTTGTGATGGTGATACGATACCAGGGCACCTCCCCCAAGCTTGGCAGTTGCCAAGGGGAGTGCCCATACCCATGTGATTATGTCTCCTTCTTTGTTGTTGGCGTAATATTCTTAGCGATAATCCCCCTCAGGATACGGTTCTCCTCCTCGAGCTTATTGACCTGCTGCTTGAGGTCCATTATTTCCTTGCGAAGCTTTCCTATAATGGCTAAAGCCCCTTGCACCCAAGGGTGTTGCATAGCTGTGGGAGAACCAGAGATACTTCTCCTCATATTTTCATAGGAAAGAAATTTAACATTGGAAGGGATAACCGAGTATGGAATAGCTGAGCTCTATAGTTCCCCCATCGTAAACCCAACTCGGAAGCGAGAGGTGAATTCTTGATCTTCCATGGCATCTACTCTCATCAGGTCAGCCTCCATCTCTTCCTCTGTTGCCGGCCCAAAGTGGTCAGTGTCGCTGTTTGCCCTTGGTTCCGGTGCGGGGTTAGATACCCGGCTTTCCCCGACTGACTCTTGAGAAGACATCTTGCTCTTATCTGCAGCAGCAACGGCCCGAAACAAAAACAGAGGATATTTGCGTGATACGGGAGGCAAAACCTTCGGGAGTATATATAATGAATTTTTAACGACCAAAATATGTATCGTGCAAGGAAACAGAGTCCGGAGGGCACACGAGGTGCTCACGAGGTGCTCACGAGGTAGGGGGCGCGCCCAGGGGAGTAGGGCGTGCCCTCCACCCTCATAGAGGTCTCGTGTCCTCCCCGGACTGCTACTTATTTTTCTATTTTTCTAAATATTCCAAAACGGAAAAATATTGCCTTAGAAATTGTTTTGGAGTCGGTTTACTTACCGTACCACATACCTATTCCTGTTCGGAGTCTGGAACGTTCTGGAAAGTGTCCCTTATGTATTCCTCCGGGGTTACGGTTTCAATAACATTAGCTTCAACATTTATAGGATTACCTGAGATATAGTGTTTGATTCTTTGACCGTTCACCACCTTCAGATTTGTGCCTGCGAAGTTGTTGATTTTTATGGCACCGGAATGATAGACCTCGATAACGTAGGGACCTTCCCATTTGGAGAGAAGTTTTCCTGCAAAAAATCTTAAATGAGAGTTGTATAGCAATACATAATCACCTACATTAAACTCACGCTTTTGTATCCTTTTATCATGCCAACGTTTGACTTTTTCTTTAAACAACTTGGCATTTTCATAAGCTTGGGTTCTCCATTCATCAAGTGAGCTAATGTCAAATAACCTCTTCTCACCGGCAAGTTTGAAATCATAGTTGAGCTCTCTAATAGCCCAATATGCCTTATGTTCTAGTTCGAGAGGTAAATGACATGCTTTTCCATAAACCATCTTATACGGAGACATACCCATAGGATTTTTATATGCAGTTCTATAGGCCCATAATGCATCATCAAGTTTCTTGGACCAATTCTTCCTAGACCTATTGACAGTCTTTTGCAAAATTAATTTGAGCTCTCTATTGCTCAATTCTACCTGACCACTAGACTGCGGGTGATATGGAGATGCAATTCTATGATTAACATCGTATTTAGCAAGCATCTTACGGAAAGCACCATGAATAAAGTGTGAACCACCATCAGTCATTAAGTATCTAGGGATTCCAAACCTCGGAAAAATAACTTCCTTAAGCATTTTAATAGAAGTTTTATGATCAGCACTACTAGTTGGAATAGCTTCTACCCACTTAGTAACGTAATCAACAGCAACTAGAATATGAGTGTAACCATTAGAGGCAGGAAAAGGTCCCATATAATCAAAGCCCCAAACATCAAATGGCTCAATAACAAGTGAATAATTCATAGGCATTTCTTGATGTCTACTGATATTACCAACTCTTTGACATTCATCACAAGACAAAACAAACTTACGGGCATCCTTGAAGAGAGTTGGCCAATAAAACCTGGATTGCAATACCTTATGTGCAGTTCTATCTCCAGCGTGATGTCCTCCATAAGCTTCGGAGTGACACTAGCGTAGGATCTGTTCATGTTCATGCACATGTACATAACGTCTAATAACACCATCTACTCCTTCTTTATAAAGATGTGGGTCATCCCAAAAGTAATGTCGCAAGTCATAAAAAAACGTTTTCTTTTGTTGGTATGTGAAGCTAGGCGGTATAAATTTAGCAACACTATAGTTAGCATAATCAACATACCAAGGAGTGCTACGAGAGGTACTTATGAAATTTAATTGCTCATCAGGAAAGCTATCATCAATAGGTAGTGGGTCATCAAGAACATTCTCTAGCCTAGACAAGTTGTCTACAACGGGGTTCTCAGCTCCTTTTCTATCAACAATATGTAAATCAAACTCTTGGAGCAAGAGAACCCATCTAATAAGTCTAGGTTTTGCATCTTTCTTTTCCATAAGATATTTAATAGCAGCATGATCTGTATGAATAGTTACTCTAGAATCAACAATATAGGGTCTGAATTTATCACAAGCAAATACAACCACTAAAAGTTCCTTTTCGGTAGTAGCATAATTTCTTTGAGCATTGTCTAGAGTCTTACTAGCATAATGGATAACATTCAATTTCTTATCAACTCTTTGCCCTAGAACGGCACCTACAGCATAATCACTAGCATCACACATAATTTCAAAGGGTAAATTCCAATCAGGTGGCTGAACAACAGGTGCAGAGACTAATGCTTTCTTAAGTATTTCAAATGCTTCTACACAATCATCATCAAAGACAAATGGTACATCTTTTTGTAATAAATTAGTCAGAGGCCGAGAGATTTTTGAGAAGTCCTTAATGAATCTCCTATAAAATCCGGCGTGACCAAGGAAACATCTTATACCTTTGATGTCCTTGGGACATGGCATCTTTTCAATAGCATCAACCTTGGCTTTATCAACTTCAATACCTCTTTCAGAAACTTTGTTCCCCAAGACAATACCTTCATTAACCATAAAGTGGCACTTTCCCCAATTCAAGACAAGATTAGTTTCTTCACATCTCTGCAAAACTCGAGCAAGATTGCTCAACAATCATCAAAAGAGGAACCATAGACGGAAAAGTCATCCATGAAAACCTCACAAATTTTCTCACAAAAGTCAGAGAATATAGCCATCATGCATCTTTGAAAGGTAGCAGGTGCATTACATAAACCAAAAGGCATACGTCTATAAGCAAAATTACCAAAAGGGCATGTAAAAGTAGTCTTTGATTGATCTTTAGCCGACACAGGTATTTGAGAAAAACCAAAATAACCATCTAGAAAGCAATAATGTGTATGTTTGCATAGTCTTTCTAGCATTTGATCAATAAAAGGTAAGGGGTAATGATCTTTCTTAGTAGCCTTATTTAATTTGCGGAAATCAATTACCATCCTATAACCTGCGATAATTATTTGCAGAATCAATTCATTTTTATCATTAGGGACAACAGTAATACCTCCCTTCTTAGGGACACAATGGACAGGACTTACCCACTGACTATCAGCAACGGGATAAATTATACCTGCCTCCAGAAGCTTGAGTATTTCTTTTCTTACCACTTCTTTCATTTTAGGATTCAAACGACGTTGAGGATCACAAACTGGTTTGGCATCCGCGTCCAAATTTATTTTATGTTGACATAGAGTGGGACTGATGCCCTTAAGATCATCCAGAGTATATCCAATAGAGGCACGATGCTTCTTCAGAGTTTTCAATAATCTTTCTTCTTCATGCTCTGGAAGGTTAGCGCTAATAATAACAGGATATATTTTCTTTTCATCAAGATAAGCATATTTAAGATTATCAGGCAACGGTTTAAGTTCAAACACGGGATCACCCTTGGGTGGAGGAGGATCCCCTAGGATTTCAACAGGCAAATTGTGTTGCAGAATAGGTTCCTGTTTAAAGAATACTTCATCTGTTTCCCTTCTTTCATTCATGAACATATCATTTTCATGGTCTAGCAAATAGTGTTCTAAAGGATCACTAGGAGGTACAACAATAGAAGCAAGACCAATAATTTCATCCTTACTAGGCAATTCTTCCTCACAATGTTGTTTACTAAATTTAGAGAAATTAAACTCATGAACCATATCATCCAAGCCAACAGTAACAACATTCTTTTTGCAATCTATCTTAGCATTAACGGTACGCAAGAAGGGTCTACCAAAAATAATGGGACAAAAGCTATCTTGTGGAGAATCAAGAACAAGAAAATCAGCGGGATATTTGGTTTTCCCACACAAGACTTCAACATCTCTAACAATTCCCATTGGAGATATAGTATCTCTATTGGCAAGTTTAATTGTAACATCAATATCTTCTAACTCAGCAGGTGCAATATCATGCATAATTTCTTTGTATAAGTCAATGGGTATAACACTAGCACTAGCACCCATATCACACAAGCCATGATAACAATGATCTCCTATTTTAACAGAAATAACAGGCATGCCTACCACAGGTCTATGTTTATCTCTATCACAGGGTTTAGCAATTCTAGCTGTTTCACCAGTAAATTGAATAACATGCCCATTAATATTATCAGACAAGAGATATTTAACAATAGCAATATTGGGTTCTACTTTGACTTGCTCAGGAGGTGTATAAGTCCTAGTATTGCTTTTACGAACAATAGTTGAAGCTTTAGCATGATCCTTCATTCTGACAGGGAAAGGAGGTTTCTCAACATAAGAAGTAGGAACAATAGGATCATTATAAGTGACAATCTTTTCTTCAACTTTAATGGGTGCAACTACTTTTACTTCTATGGGAGGATGATATTTGAACCACTTCTCCTTGGGGAGATCAACATAAGTAGTAAAAGATTCACAGAAAGAAGCTACTATCTCAGAGTCAAGTCCATATTTAGTGCTAAACTTATGGAAAATATCGGTATCCATAAAAGATTTAACACAATCAAACTTACGTGTCATACCTGACTCCTTACCTTCATCGAGGTCCCAATCTTCAGAGTTGCGTTTAATTCTATCCAATAAATTCCATCCAAATTCAATAGACTTCATCATAAAAGAGCCAGCACAAGAAGTATTGAGCATGTTGCGATTATTTTCAGAAAGCCGAGCATAAAAATTCCGGAGAATTGTCAATTTTGAAAGCTCATGATTGGGGCATGAGCATAACATTGATTTAAGCCTCCCCCAAGCTTGAGCGACGCTTTCTCCTTCGCGAGGCCAAAAATTATATATATAATTGCGATCATGATGAACAAGATGCATAGGGTAATACTTTCGATGAAATTCCAATTTCACTCTTTTATAGTTCCATGATCTCGTATCATCACATAGCCTATACCATGTCAATGCGTCTCCCTCCAAAGATAAAGGGAAAGCCTTCTTGTCGGTGTCAAAACCGGCGGATCTCAGGTAGGGGGTCCCGAACTATGCGTCTAGGCGGATGGTAACAGGAGACAAGGGACACGATGTTTTTACCCAGGTTCGGGCCCTCTCGATGGAGGTAAAACCCTACTCCTGCTTGATTGATATTGATGATATGGGTAGTACAAGAGTGGATCTACCACGAGATCAAGGAGGCTAAACCCTAGAAGCTAGCCTATGGTATGATTGTTGTAATCGTTGTTCGTCCTACGGACTAAAACCCTCCGGTTTATATAGACACCGGAGAGGGCTAGAGTTACACAGAGTTGGTTACAATGGTAGGAGATCTACATATCCGTATTGCCAAGCTTGCCTTCCACGCCAAGGAAAGTCCCATCCGGACACGGGACGAAGTCTTCAATCTTGTATCTTCATAGTCTTGGAGTCCGGCCGATGATGATAGTCCGGCTATCCGGGCACCCCCTAGTCCAGGACTCCCTCAGTAGCCCCCGAACCAGGCTTCAATGATGACGAGTCCGGCGCGTATATTGTCTTCGGCGTTGCAAGGCGGGTTCTCCTCCAAATTCCATGTGTTTGCCGAATAGTGTTCGGCTTCCTTACAAATGTTGCACTCCTTGGCTCCCACGCCCAATAATGGCCCTCTTCCATGTGTCGCACGAATGCGAAAGGCCAGGGTATTTTTATATTTTACCCCCTAGCTGCGCCAATAATCTGCCTATAAGAGAGGCAAGAATCCAGATCCAAATCACACCATCTTCCTTCCGCGAGTACTCATTGGAGCGCTTCTGACCAAAAATCCATTCCATCATGGACCGTCGACGCGGCTCCTCCTCTTGTGCTCCCAGCCCTCAGCCAGGAGATTGGAGGAGATGTTCAGTTCCGCACAATGAGCTGGTGACGCTCCAAGCGGAGGGATACCTTCCTCCGGCCTTTATGGTCCCGGTTCGAGCTGGGCTGGCCACTTACAAAGGTGGGAAGCAAGCGGAGGCCACCCCTAGTCGCTCCAAAGGGGAGCGGGTGTGCTTCGTCCCTTATCTAATAAGGGGGCTCGGATTTCCCATTCATCCGTTCCTCCGGGGGCTCCAGCTTCATCACCTCACGCCCGCCTCTATTCTGCACATCGCGGGTTTCGTAGCTCTTTGCGAGCTGTTCCTGGGCATCGAGCCCCATTTTGCGCTATGGAAAAGGTTATTTTGCCTCGTACCCCGTTCTCACGAGGGGTCAATATATCAAGTGGGCGGAGCCGAAATATGGCGCATCGCCGGGACCGGATATCTATCCGGAACCCCAAAGAAGGCGTCCGAAGACTGGCCCTCGGAATGGTTTTATGTGGAAGACGCTCCACTGCCGGACCCAGTTCGGATCGGCCTCCCGGAGTTCAACAAGGCTCCTCTGAAGAAACGCCTAAGTTGGCGTCCGCGGAGCCCTCAACAGGAGGAAGACAGGAGCGTCCACTATTTGATGGGCTGGATTAGGTTGCTGGCCCATTCCGGATTGACCATGATCGGAGTCATGGCCACGTGCATCATGAGAGGGGTGCAGCCGCTCCAATATAGGGGCCACCCCATGTGGGATTTCAACGGGGAGAATGACGCCACCCGTCATGGCCGCAAGGGGCCGGGATCGGCCGCGGATCTGGTGAAGATCCTGTCCGGCTTGTACAAGGTGGAGAAGGAGGACTTCCTCCAGACGAGCCCATTGGATGGGTTCTCCATGAACAACCCTCGGAGCTGGGTAAGCGGACGTTTTTATTTATCCGACCCATGCTTTCAAAGTTAAGTACCTTACTTTACGATTTCGATGCAGGAACTGCGTCGGGATGTGGAGGGCATACATAGTCCGCTCCACAACCCGAGGATCCAGGAAGATCCCTTGATCTGGCCTCCGAAGAGGATCCGGACATAAAGGTGGAGCTAATCGACGGGGTGTTCCACCAACTCAGCATGGACAATGCTCTAGTTGCCATTACGGCTGACTACCCCGGCTTATCATCGGCTTCCCAGGTAATTATGACCGGAGTCCTAACACCATTACTTCGTCCTTGCGTATTTCTGACCACCGTATACAATGGTGTCTCACAGGAGGTGCCTTCAAGGCGGGAAGCCGAACCCGCGGGGGCTGACCAACAAGGGTCAGTCCGGCCCAGCAGGCGGAAGAGGAGTGCGGTGCAAATCGAAACGTCACCGCAACGATATAGCTCACGACCGTTATTTAGGGAAAAGATTCCAAGGAGGTGTATTAATGCTCATGACTTTTCCAGGAGAAAGAGCGCTCGCCGGACTGTGCCCGGAGAGGTTGCCAACCAAGCCTCCGCCAACCAGGCTCCAACACCTGGTCCGGAGGGGGAGGCGAGCGCAAGGCGCGAGCCGGGTACTCCTCCAACGGAGGATGCCGACAGGCTGTCCGCCACTAGGTCTGAGGTGGAGAGCGCCATGAATCATAGGCGTCGCCGGACAGTTCTGCGTGACGCGTGTTTCTCCCCAGAGGCGTTGAATGCCTTTAACACGGGAGATGCGCACCTCCGTGCCGCTCAAGATGGTTTAACCAGAGCCACGGAGCAGTATGTAAAAGACATACGGGTAAGGGATTATAATAGTTGTATATGCCAGTAGCCCCCGAGACTTAAAGTAGTTAAAATAACTGATTTAAGGATCATTTAATGTGTAGGATCTTACGGAGAAGAATACCCAATTGTGCCAGGAGCTACAAAAGTGCAAGGCCCAACTTGAGGCCGCACTAGCTGCCGCAGGAGGAGACACAGAGACCCCCTCCGGTAACACATTATTTTTTTAAAGGATAAGCGGTGTGCGGCGTGCGTATAAGTCTGACAATGATATTGCAGATGTTGCCGGACTGGATCCGGACAAGCAACAGCTACTGCGCCAGCTGAAGGCCGGCGAGAGGATGCTTATGAAGGTGCAGCAGGAGAGGAACAAGCTCCAAGACGCCCACACCCATCTTGGAGAAGAGCTAAAAGGTGTTCGAGCCGAGCTATCTGGCTCCGTGAAGGAGAATCAGCGGCTTCGTCGCGGCATCTATAGTAAGTGCTTGAGCAAACTCTTTTGAAAAGAAGAGTTCGGCGAGGAAGTCGATTGACAGAAATATGTCTGTAGGTGTGCTCACAGGTCGCCCTGCGGAGGAAATGCCCGGTTCAACGGGTGACCAACTTCCCGAGCTGGTGCAACTGCTCGAACGTGTTCGGCAGGCAATGAGTGGCGTCGTCCAGGCCTTATGGCCGTCCGTCTCCCTACCCGAGGGCCTTGGAGAGCTTGTGGAGAAGCTTCAGGGAGCACGGCAGCGCTTCCGTTTATGGAAGATATCGGCCTGCCG
This sequence comes from Triticum timopheevii, assembly GCA_963921465.1. Classification (NCBI taxonomy): domain Eukaryota; kingdom Viridiplantae; phylum Streptophyta; class Magnoliopsida; order Poales; family Poaceae; genus Triticum; species Triticum timopheevii. The sequence goes on along the minus strand of OY997271.1, from coordinate 128,916,886 downwards.
TCAAGGTGCCAGGGAGGCCTGGGCCATGGTGAAGACGCGGTACAAGAAGGCGGATCCAAACCACATGGCCGAGGTCGGACCTGTGGGGCCCGATGGGAAGGAGATCCCTGTGAGCTTAGTGTACGGCCAAGTAGAGTGGGCCGCTAAGTATTCCCAACGGGACTGTAAATTAGACAACATGTTAGACGGGATTGAGGAGGAGTACAGTCAGTCAATTTGACGATGTATTTAAAATGACATGTAGAATGCCTTCTAGCCGGATTGTAGATCGTTTGTCTTTGCCGACCTTTTCGCTTCAACCTCGGGACCCTAGAGTCCAGAGTGTGTCCGAATACCTTCTCGGTTATGAAAAAACCGGGGCATGCATGGAGACCAGGCATAGGGGTCATTAGTGCTTTATCAGACAAGTGCCCAACTAGTTATGTTATATTACATGGTTAGTAAGAAACATCTTCCAGGGAGAATAGTTCCGTTAAGGGTTCCTTTCCCTGGGAGGCATGCCCTAAAGTGCATGTCCGGACTGCGAAAAGAGCAGGAAAACATCTGGGGGCAGATAAATAAATAGGTAAAAAATCATCTTTCAAGTCACCGACCGAATATTCCCTTAAGAATGCTAGCTTTCGGCTTCACTCAGTCTAAGGTACACATCCGGCTGATCCGGCAGTAACAATCGCAGAGGTGCTCCCTTTACCTCCTAGCCGAACAATCGGGAACATAGGGGTAAGCACAGGAGCCAGGCAACCCAGCTTGGCCAAAACTTAAGTCATATCGATGCATATAATGGTGAATAAAAGGTACATGCGGAAGTTTGACACATGTGTTGGGCATGAAGCCCGTATAAGTAAGCTTCTGTTAAAGAAGCCCCCAGGTATAATGAGTGCGGGTAGCACATCAAGTGTGTGCGAACAATGCGCAAATCGGCCCTCAAGGGCTTTATGAAAAAAGTGGGATAAAAGAGAGAAACAAAAGGCAACTGAAGTATAAAATGTGGACGGGGGAAGGAGACGAACTCTGAGTCCGGCGCTAGGCGTAGAATCTTCGGAGGCGGGCTGCGTTCCATGGGTTTGGCTCGAGTCGGTTGTCCGATGCGTTTCGCAGACGGTATGCTCCGCCGGTCAGGACTTGGTCGATGATGAAGGGACCTTCCCATTTGGGCTTGAGTTTGTCCTTTTTCTTGTCTGGCAGGCGTAGAACTAGTTCGCCAACATTGTAAGTTTTAGCCCGTACATCTCTGCTTTGATATCTTCGAGCCTGCTGCTGATAGAATGCGGAACGAGCCTTTGCCACGTCGCGCTCCTCCTCTAATGCGTCCAAGCTGTCCTGCCGATCCAACTCGGCTTCTCTTTCTTCGTACATGCGCACTCGAGGTGAGTCATGAATTATGTCGCAGGGCAAAACTGCCTCTGCGCCGTATACCATAAAGAATGGTGTGAATCCGGTAGTACGGTTTGGCGAGGTCCGCAGCCCCCAGAGTACGGAGTCGAGCTCCTCTACCCAGTGCGTGTTAGATTCCGTAAGGGACCGCACTAGTCTAGGTTTGATGCCGCTCATTATTAGACCATTGGCTCGTTCAACTTGACCGTTGGTTTGAGGATGATAGACTGAAGCGTAGTCGAGCTTAATGCCCATATTTTTGCACCAGAGTTTAACCTCGTCGACCGTGAAGTTTGTGCCGTTATCGGTGATGATGCTGTGGGGGACGCCATAACGGTGTACTACTCCGGATATGAAGTCTATCACTGGTCCGGATTCGGCCGTTTTAACTGGCTTGGCCTCTATCCATTTGGTGAATTTGTCCACCATGACCAATAGGTACTTTTGCTTGTGGGTTCCCCCTTTAAGGGGTCCAACCATGTCAAGCCCCCAGACCGCGAACGGCCAGGTGATGGGTATAGTTTTGAGGGCGGTGGGTGGCATGTGGCTCTGATTAGCAAAGAGCTGACAACCGACGCATCGTTGGACTAAGTCCTGAGCATCTGCCCGGGCCATCGGCCAATAGAATCCTGTACGGAAGGCCTTGCCTACGAGGGCCCGGCTGCAGCGTGGTGTCCGCCAAGTCCGGCGTGAATTTCAGCCAGAAGGTTTCACCCTTCCTCTTCGAAGATGCACCTTTGAAGGACTCCGATTGTGCTTTTCTTATAAAGTTCTCCCTCATGGACCTTCTAGGCTTTAGATCGCCGAACTATGCAGCGGGCCTCATTTTGGTCTTCGGGAAGTTCCTGCCTAATTAAGTAGGCTAGGAATGGTTCTGTCCACGGGGCAATTACCGCCATTATTTCATGGGCTGAAGGTGTTATTTCATCGGCTGAGCCGCCGATTATGTCAGATTGTTCTGTGTTGGGTGGTGCGGTTGCTTCTGGGTTGTTATTTCCGGACTCCTCTTCCCATAGTACGGATGGCTTAAAGAGCCACTCCAGGAAGATGTTTGGAGGGACAGTGTCGCGTTTTGCGCCGATGCGTGCCAACACGTCGGCTGCTTGGTTATTATCCCGGGCTACGTGGTGGAATTCGAGTCCTTCGAACAGAGCTGACATTTTTAGGATAGCGTTATGATAGGCTGCCATTTTCGGATCCTTGGCGTCGAAGTCTCCATTTACTTGGGATATTGCAAGGTTTGAATCCACGCGCACCTCTAGGCGTTGAATACCCATGGAATTGCCATCCGGAGACCATGTAGGAGGGCCTCGTATTCGGCTGCATTGTTGGAGTCCGTGTACATTATCTGAAGTACGTATTGGACCGTGTCTCCGGTTGGGGACGTCAATACGACGCCAGCCCCCAAGCCAGCCAACATTTTGGAGCCGTCAAAATGCATGATCCGATTGGAGTATGCGCCGTATTCTTTAGGGAGTTCGGCTTCGGTCCATTCAGCGATGAAGTCCGCTAAAACTTGCGACTTTATAGCTCGCCGTGGTTTATAGGTTATGTCGAATGGTAAGAGCTCGATGGCCCATTTCGCAATCCTGCCCGTCGCGTCGCGGTTGTTTATAATGTCGTTGAGGGGTACTTCGGAGGCCACTATTATCTAACACTCTTGAAAGTAGTGTCGCAGCTTCCGGGATGCCATGAACACCGCGTATGCTATATTTTGATGGTGTGGGTACCGGGACTTGCAGGGAGTTAAGACAGTGGATACGTAGTACACTGGTTTTTGAAGAGGGAATTTATGCCCTTCTATTTCTCGTTCGACGACGAGCACCACGCTTACTACTTGATGTGTTGCCGCGATATATAACAACATTGGTTCGCCCAGGTTAGGCGCGGCCAGGACCGGATTTGTTGCCAATATGGCTTTGTTTTCTTCGAGTCCGATAGTGGCAGCATCCGTCCATTCAAAGTGTTCGGTGCGCCTGAGGAGGCGATAGAGGGGTAATGCCTTTTCTCCCAAACGGGAGATGAAGCGGCTTAGAGCCGCCACGCATCCAGTCAATTTTTGTATTTGTTTGAGGTCTTTTGGAATATCCAGCTGTGACAGAGCTCGGATCTTGGCTGGGTTTGCTTCAATTCCTCTACCGGATACAATGAAGCCCAGGAGCTTTCCGGCCGGTACGCCAAAAATGCATTTTTCTGGGTTCAGCTTAATATCATATGCTCGGAGGTTGTCGAATGTGAGCCTCAAATCATCTACTAGAGTTTCGACGTGTTTGGTTTTGACGACTATGTCGTCTACGTATGCCTCTACTGTTTTGCCAATTTGGGTAGCCAGACATGTCTGAATCATGCGCTGATATGTTGCGCCGGTGTTTTTGAGTCCGAAGGGCATCGTGTTGAAGCAGAATGGTCCGTATGGAGTAATGAATGCCGTTGCGGCTTGGTCCGCCTCCACCATCTTGATTTGATGGTAGCCGGAGTATGCGTCGAGGAAGCACAATGAATCGTGCCCTGCAGTAGCATCGATTATCTGATCGATGCGGGGAAGGGGGAAAGGATCCTTTGGGCAAGCCTTGTTGAGGTCTTTAAAATCGACACATAGGTGCCAGGATTTGTCCTTCTTTGGTACCATCACCAGGTTTGCTAGCCAGTCCGGATGTTTGATGTCTCTGATGAATCCGGCTTCCAATAATTTGGCTAGCTCCTCTCCCATTGCCTGTCTTTTGGGTTTGGAAAATCGCCGAAGAGCCTGTTTGACTGGCTTGAACCCTTTTAGGATGTTTAGGCTGTGTTCTGCCAATTTGCGTGGGATTCCTGGCATATCTGAAGGATGCCAGGCAAAGATGTCCCAATTCTCCTGAAGGAATTCCCGTAGTGCGGCGTCTACATCGGGGTTTAACTGTGCCCCAATGGAGGCCGTCTTTGCTGGGTCCGTTGGATGGACCTGGAATTTGACTATTTCGTCTGCTGGTTTAAAAGAGGTGGACTTGGATCTCTTGTCGAGTATCACATCATCCCTGTTCACCATGGAGCGCAGCGCCGTGAGCTCTTCTGCCGCTAAGGCTTCGGATAGTGCCTCTAGGGCTAGTGCGGCTGTCTTGTTTTCGGCGCAGAGTGCTATGTCCGGATCACTGACAAGAGTGATTATTCCACTGGGCCCGGGCATCTTAAGCTTCATGTACCCGTAATGGGGTATGGCTTGAAAAATTATGAATGCCTCTCGTCCTAATATAGCGTGATATCCGCTGCTGAACGGGGCCACTTGGAACGTGACCTCTTCGGACCTGTAATTGTCCGGCGAGCCGAACACCACATCAAGTGTGATTTTTCCTGTGCAGCGTGCTTCCCGGCTAGGGATTATTCCTCTAAAGGTTGTGTTGCTTCGCTCAATTCGGCTCCAGTCTATTTCCATTTTTTGAAGGGTTTCCTCGTAGATGAGGTTTAATCCGCTGCCGCCATCCATGAGTACCTTGGTAAGACGAAAGCCGTCCACTATTGGATTGAGGACCAATGCGGCTGGTGCTCAGGCTGTTCGGAATTTAGGTTCGTCGCTGGCGTTGAAGGTGATGGCCGTGTCGCTCCATGGATTTGTTGTTGCTACTTGGTAGACTTCAGCGAGGCTACGGATTGTTCATTTCCGCATATTATTTGATGCGAAAGTCTCGAAGACTGTTGACACCGTACTGGTACTGTTGGAGTGGTTCTCCGGGGCTAGAAGCTCTTCGCCACTTTTGGCCACCTGCCGCAGTATCCAACAAGCTCGAAGGCTATGTGTTGGGGTGGCGCCTTCTGTACTGTGAATTTTACAGGGTCCGCTGAGCCATCCCTCCAGTACGGTTCCATGCCCTTTATGGGGTTTTTGCTTTTTGGTTTTTGTACCTGATGCCTGAGCATGATGCACCCTTTTGTTTCGGACTGGGGTTGTATTCGGAGCCAGATTGTCCCAAAACTTAGTTTCGGTTTTCCGGAAACTCTCCATCGCACAGTACTTCCGTACTATGGACGCCAGGTCGGCGAAGCGTGTAATTTCAGGAAAACTTACGGCATTCAAGATTCCCTTGTCCGTGCAATTATTGCAGAAAATTGAAATTGCGTTTTCCTCACGGCAGTCTTTTATCCTGTCCATAACTAGGAGGAATCTGGCCCAGTAATGATGTACTGTTTCAGCGGGCTCTTGCCGGATCTGAGATAGATCGCATATGTTTGGGTGGGTGGGTGGAATTGAGTCCGAAACCCTGCCCATCTCGAGGCTCAAGGGCCAAAAAGTTTTCGAATTTGGAAGCTTGGATTGCTGGACGTTGTCCAACGAGTCTGGTCCGATGCCTGACTTTATGTTCAGTGCTTGATCGACATCCGTCCCTCCGCGGGAATCCGGCATGAAGAAGAGTCGCCGCGTTGTTCCTCTACCACCGCAACGTGGTGGGTAACCTGGGGAGAGTTAATCTCTCTCAGATCAGTTTTAGGGCCAATCTGATTGTAGTCTGTAGCGACTCCCAGGGCGGCGATGCGATCCAAGAGCTCGTTTACGGACGAGAGCTCTATTGGATCCAGCTGCTCGACGAATTCCGAGTTGACGTGAAGATTGCTTTTGATGACCTGAGAGGTCATCGTCGAAGCGGTGGCCGAACAGGCGGTCATGAGAAAACCACCTAGCCAGATAGTTTGGCCTGCGGCCAAGGCTCCTTTGGCGATGATACCGTCTTTAAAGACGGGAAGAGGCATCCTTCCTGATCGTGACAACACAGAGGAACTCTCAATGAAAGCACCAATGTCGGTGTCAAAAACGGCGGATCTCGAGTAGGGGGTCCCGAACTGTGTGTCTAGGCGGATGGTAACAGGAGACAAGGGACACGATGTTTTTACCCAGGTTCGGGCCCTCTCGATGGAGGTAAAACCCTACTCCTGCTTGATTGATATTGATGATATGGGTAGTACAAGAGTGGATCTACCACGAGATCAAGGAGGCTAAACCCTAGAAGCTAGCCTATGGTATGATTGTTGTAATCGTTGTTCGTCCTACGGACTAAAACCCTCCGGTTTATATAGACACCGGAGAGGGCTAGGATTACACAGAGTTGGTTACAATGGTAGGAGATCTACATATCTGTATTGCCAAGCTTGCCTTCCACGCCAAGGAAAGTCCCATCCGGACACGGGACGAAGTCTTCAATCTTGTATCTTCATAGTCTTGGAGTCCGGCCGATGATGATAGTCCGGCTATCCGGACACCCCCTAGTCCAGGACTCCCTCAGTGCTCAATCACTTCCCTGGGAACACCGGGGATGTGAGAGGCTTGCCATGCAAACACATCGACATTTGCCCGCAGGAAAGTGACGAGCTCGCTTTCCTATTTGCTGTCGAGGGTGGAGCTTATGGTAAAAGATCCCCCTGTGCCGTCCTCCTTGACGGACACCTTCTTGGTCTCTGGCGGTGCAGCTTCGGACTTCTTGCTCTTGCCGGTGGAGCTCTCTAGCACGTCCTCAATGGGAGAGCAGCTCCCCGAAGAGGTGCGCTTGCCGGAGTGGGTGCGAGGGGTCTCGCCGGTCTTCTTTCCTCCCGGGGCTCCGTCGGCAGGAGCAGGTGCCTTGGCGGCAGCTGATGCAATTGCTTCCCGGTAGAGTTGGTCGGCGCAAATCAACGCGTCTTTCTTGTCGGAGGGGACGGTGATGATGTTCATCGGCCCGGGCATCTTCAGCATGTTGTAGGCGTAATGTGAAGCCGCCATAAACTTGGCTAGTGTCGGGCGGCCGAGGATCCCATTGTAGGGCAAGGGGATCTCGGCTACATCGAAGACAATCCTCTCCGTCCTATGGTTCAGCTTGCCTCCGAACGTTACGGGCAGCATAACCTTCCCTTTTGGCTGGCTCCTCCCCGGGTTGACCCCTTGGAACTTGCCCGTCTCCTTGAAGTCTCCATCAGGGATATGCAGCCTCTTGATCACAACGGGCGAGATCAAATTCAGACCGACCCCACCGTCAACCAGCATCTTCATCACCTTGTGGTTGTAGATTGTTGGTGAGACCAACAATGGCAAGCACCCGACCGCAGTAGTGCGGTCAGGGTGGTCCTTGGTGTCGAAGATGATAGGCGTGCTGGACTACCTCAGCGGCTTCCGTGCGTCGACCGACGGCTCCACCGTTGTGATCTCACGCGCCCACTGCTTGAGCTGGCGGTAGGATGTATGCAGTGAGGCACCACCGTCGACGCACATGGCTTCTGTGGCTTTCTGAAACTCGTGGTCGCCGGACTCATCGTCCTCGTCATGATCATCGTCCTCCTGCTTCTTGTCGCGGCCCCGGGCGGGCCTCTCTTGCTGATTATCCTTGACGCGGCGGCCTCCTTGGCCGCCACGCTTCTTGTCGGATCCCTCGGCGCCCTCTTGGCCCTTCTCCTTGTCCCGCCGCTCATACACGGCTTTCTGCTTCTTAGCGAGCAGCTCCACTTGCCGGCAGTTCTGGAGATCGTGGCCTTTGGTGCGGTGGATCTTGCAATACTGCTTGTTAGAGCCCCCTGGCTTATCGGCATCCGCCAAGGCCCGGCAGGCGGCACACCCGGCAACCTCCTTGCCAGGGTCACTCGCCTTGGGTTTCTTGGTGGTGCCGGTATCGTCGGACCCCTCGATGGCAAGCACGGTCTTGCCCTTGTGCTTCCTGTTACGGCGCCGGCCCTTCTTTGTTGGGGTGGCGGTATCATCCGTGGAGTCGGTTTCCACGCCGGCGTCTTCGCCGGGGTACTTCCTTCCCTCTTCAGCACGAGCGCACCGATCGGCCAGAACATAAAGCTCGGCCACATCCCTAACCTTGTTCATCGCCAGCTCTTCGCGCATCTTACGATTGCGCACATTATGATGGAATGCACTAATCACGGCGGCAGGATGAACATCGGGGATGTTGTATTGCACTCGGCTGAACCTTTGGATGTACTTGCGCAAGTTTTCTCTTTCCTTCTGGGGAATGATATGCAAATCACTCGCCTGGCCGTGAGCTTGGTGGCCTCCCGTAAAGGCGCCAACAAACTCATGACACAGATCCGCCCAAGAAGAAATGGAGTCCACCGGCAAGTGCATTAACCATGACATAACATTGGGCTTGAGTGCCAACGGGAAGTAGTTGGCAAGCACCTTATCGTCGCGGGCCTCAGCAGCATGCATCGTGATGGTGTAGATGCTGAGGAACTCCGAAGGGTGAGTCTTGCTGTTGTACTTCTCGCCAACGTCGGGCTTAAATGTGCGGTGGGAGGGCCACCGGAACTACCGCAGCTCAGGGAGAAAGCCGGACAACCCACCTCGTAAGGTAGGCCACCGTAGCCTCCCGGTGCTAGGTGGTCCATGGTGGGCCCTGCCCGCCTGTCTGACTGGTGGCGTGCGTCACGTCGGCGCTCAATGGTGGTTCGAGCGTCTTCATTAACTCGCTCCCGAAGAACCTGGTGTTGGTCGTGGTGGGTTCGCGGGTCGGACGACGCTATGGAGATATCATCACGAGCGTCGTCGCGATGGACCGACACCCGCGGTGGCCGGGATGGAGGAGGGGAGTGCACCGTGGCTGCATTGCCTCCGGCCCGGCCTCCGCTGGCATGCGGTGGCTCGACGGAGCGACGGCCTACGGGTCATGCCGACCGCAACTCATCGTTGTTGGCAATGCCGACGAAGCTTCGGACGGTGGCTCTCCATTCGTCAAACTTATCCGTAGCGGGAGGAAAATCAAGGAGCAGCTGCACGCGTGCTAGGGCTTCTGCTGGCATGGGCGGCGGCGAAAGCTGTGTGGACCGCGATGCGCCACGACTTCTTACCGCGTTAGAAGGAGCCCCATCACGGCCCCGCAGCCATTCGCCACCTTCCTCAGCACCTCGGCGCGCATGCTGGCCCTCCTCATCATGTGAAGGCCGCATGGGACTCTTCCAAGGACGGCGCCCAGGGTCACCAGCAGGGCGGCGCTGCTCATCACGCACGACCTGAGAAGATTGCGCCGTGGGCGCTGGTGTTGGCGTCTTGGAGGCCGCCGCGCCGCTGTCTGGCGGGATGACGGCGCCCCTGGAGGGCCCCGTGCTGCCTGCGGGGGGCCCGACTTCGTCTCTGGAGCCCGTGACTGGTGGCTCATCGCCTGGCGTGCGAATGACGCCGCTCACCAGGCCTGGACTGCCAGGGTGATGTGGATGTTCGTGGGCCGCGCCACAGGTTCTCTCCACGACTGGCCCGCTACTGGTCCGCACCGGTACTGGCAATCCGGTCCCGGACGAACCGGTCACTGTGGTCTTCTTCTTCTTAGGAGCCATGGCGATGAAGAACAGCTAGGTCAACTACTAGACCAAATTCTCACAATTGCGCCCCCTACCTGGCGTGCCAAAGATGTCGGTGGGAAACGACACCTATGGGATCACAAGAATCCCTACTATGGTTGCGGGGCGCGGGGTTGTGAGAAGAGCGGGATTAGTAACTGGCACAAGGATCATTTACCCAGGTTCGGGCCGCGAGGATGCGTTAAACCCTAGTCCTGCTTGGTGGATGTATTGAGTGTTCTTGAGCTCTTGAACTAGCTATGGGTGTTGTGTGGTTCGAAAGAGCCGAATCCTTTTCCTATACGCCATTGGCCTCCTTTTATAGGTGAAAGGGGCTGCCAAAGTGGCACACAGGAGGTGGAAAGCCTACAGTGTTGCGAGCTTATCGCTCGTTATTACAGGACAAGACGCATTTAATGTGTGGCTTAGGTGTCCTTTCACTTTATCGGGGACGGGAGCGAGGCCCGTCCCGTCCGTCGCCGCTCCTCCTCGCTTCGACACGCGCCCTGGCCAGTGATGCATGCGGTGCCATGTAGGCAGGCAAGCAGCTAAGGTGGCGCGGTGGTGGAGCCTCCACGAAGATCTGCATGCCGCCACGCAGGTGTGTGCTGAGTTGGCCTAGAGGCTGCATGTTGCCATGCAGGTGCCTGCCCAGCTGGTTGGGCTGGCAGCTGCATGCGAACGGCGGCGGGGACTTGGTTGGTGTGGGCCTGGCAGCGGCCCTACTGTCGCCCCTGGCAAGGGTCTTGTCGGGTGGGCCTGCAAGGGTCTTGCCATGGCACGCTGGCGTCCCCGGCAAGGATCTTGCTGGGTCTCTTGTGGGTTTCTTTGGTGAGAATCTTGGTGAGGATTGTTGCCTCTCAATCCCCATCTGATCTTGAGTATTCTTCGTCTTCATAAAGATCTGCATGCCACCATGAAGGTGCCTCCCGAGCCCTGGCCCAACGTGGGTGTTGGCGTTGGAGACCGTGGGCTCGAGGGTGGCTCGCTCCGCTGGTGTGGGCGAGCTGCCCCGGCAAGGGGCTTGCCGGGGCTGCTGAGGCTACCCCGGCAAGGGTCTTGCCGGGGAAACCTGCTTCGTCCATCCGATCTCTGTGGCCTTGGTCCTTGCTGTTGCCTTGTTTGCCTTGAGCCTTCAGCTTCCTTCCGGCTTCCCTCCTTTGCCCTGCTATGCGCGGCCATGGCGCGTGGCTCCGACTGCCCGTGCACAAGTAAAGGGGTCAAAAGGAGAGCCCCTACTTTTGTACACTGACACTGGTGTGTTGAAATTTTGTTGGATTTGGTCCATGGATTTGTGTTGCCACGTGTGGATCTAGCTTTCCCCACCCTCCCCACCCTTTTCCATCCACAAAATAACTCGAATTCGACATCACCACCTTCCTCCACCCCGAATTCAAGCAGTTCTACTCGTGCCCGATTTTTGCCCAGGCACCGGACGACCGGGCTCCACCGGACATCCGGCAACCGGACGACCGTGACCCACCGGACGTCCATAAAAACCTGATGAAACTGAATTTTTTCAGTTCGGCCACCACCACTTCCCCTTTTTTTCCACCACATCTTCCAAACACATATTCCACCACAGCTACCCTCATACACCACCATCGTTCACCCATCCCACCTACGACGATTTTGACATGTTTTGGTCTTTGAGATTTTGGGTTGTGGTTCCTGTGTCCTATTGTGTTTCGGCTATATAGGTACGGTTCGACATCATCATCACCACGCTCATCTTCGCAAAGGACTCATCATCGCCAAGGACAGTAACCTCGACGACATATTTGTCATACCATGCCATTGCATTGATAACCACATAGCCTTACTTTTCCGTTGCTTACCCATTAAGACTAGCCATTGAGTATTGTCGGCAACATGACTTGTGCACATTAGTGATCATACTCCATCGCATACATACCATATCATCATGGTGCATATCTTCGCATCATGGTTTGTTTCACAAAGTTGTCATCGCATACACAATTGCTATCTCGGTTCGTGAAGTTTTGAATGAGAAAAGAGCTCAAAAGTGAAAGATCCAAACAAGCTTTTAAGCAAAGAGGGAAAGATAAGCGAAGAGCTTATAAGCAAGAACCATAGCATCATACTACATTAAGATTGTCATATCCGATCATCTTGGATCATATCACCGAAATACCATACATATAGTATACTTGGGATAGAGGTCGTTGCATTTTTGCCTAGTAGGTTCTGCACAAGTTACGTATCCGCCTATTGTGCAATCGTGCTAGCATCTCTCTAGTATTGTGCAACAAGAGCATTTTCGTGGACTCCACATTTTAGCTCATTTTTGGTTTGCACAATCCCACTTATCTATTTGCGTGTGTGTTTCCGTGTACCTCTACTTGCTTGGTCTACTTGTTGCATTTGCAAATTTGTGAATCTTTTCCAACATTATTGAAGCTCACTTACAATTGCATCAAATTTTGTGCCACCATCCTAACCAAGCTTCACCATAAGCTTTTACTTGTGTAGGTGTGAGAACTGACAAGAATTGGTACCAATTGTGCTATTTTATTGTCCGCATTTGAGTGATCTTGATCCACCTTCAACATCGGTCAAGGTACATTTGGTATAAGTTCTTCTCCTTCTCCCACTCACATTTTGCTTGGAATGATGGATAGGCCAAGTACTTCTACCAACCCACTCTTCATCGAGCAAGATGATGACATGTCATCATTCGTCACCAAGAGCTACCTCTTTGGTGCACAACGAGCATTGCATCAAGAGTAACAAGCAATGACCGACCGCATCGACAATCTCGCCACCGACTTGCGACTCTCCGAGCAACGTACAAGAGACTACTTCGACAACAAGCTCGACACTCACAAGCAAGAGAACGATGCAAGAATGGACGAGATCCACGCCTTGTTGGTGAACTGCCCTCCTTCAACTTCTTCATACTCAAGATGGAGCCGCTCAAGTCGACACTCTGACGACACCTTCTCCGGCTCAAGTACACCGACATCAAACACTCTTCGACGAGCCGCGCGTCAAGACCGTCATGCATCTCACAATCCTCTACACGGCAATCATCCGCAAGAGCAAGTCGACGAGCAAGTCATTGGTCATCAACAACACCAAGACCCTTTTGGACAAGCTCAAGAACGACAACGTCAGTGTCGCCAAGAGGAAGAACGAGCGCGTCTACATCAAGAGGAACAAGACGCCGAGGCTCAACGTCTTCAACAACAACAACGTGAAGCACAAGCTATTGAGGCGCAACGTGCCCTTCAAGAATCAAGTCGAGCCATTGCCAAGCGCAACCGCGATAGGCGCAATCAAGAGGAAGCACTTCGAGAAGAAATCCAAGAGCGGAACTACCAACCAAGAGTGCAACGTCAAGTTCCCCCACCACCTCCTCAAGCTCGACAAGCTCCTCCTCAACCTCAAGTTCAACAAGAGCAAGATGATCATGGACTTCCTCCATGCCAAGAGCAACATGAGGTTGATTTTCCTCCACGTCAAGGACGTCATCATAATCCTCGACCACAACACAACGAAGAGCAACGCTATCACAAGCTAAAGTTCATCATGCCCAAGTTCAATGGAAGCAATGATCCCGAAGAGTACCTCTCATGGGCATTGAAGGTCGACAAGATCTTTCGTTTGCACAACTATGAGGAAGAGAAGAAGATCGCTATGGCATCACTTGAGTTCCAAGATTATGTGCTCATATGGTGGGAACAAGTCCTTGAGCGCCGAGAAGCAAAAGGTGAACCACCAATCACCACTTGGGCTCAAATGAAAGATGTCATGCGAGCACGTTTTGTGCCCACCTACTACAACCGCGATCTCTTCAAGAAGCTCCAACTACTCAAGCAAGGAACAAAGAGTGTTGAAGAATACTACAAGGAAATGGAGATAGCCATGATACGAGCCAATGTCACGGAAGATGATGAGCAAACTATGGCACGCTTCTTGAATGGCCTCAATCATCCCATCAAGAAGATTGCCGACTTCCAACCCTACTCTAACCTCATTGAGCTCATGCATCAAGCTACCAAAGCGGAACGTCAAGTGAAAGATGACTTCAAGTACGCCAAGTACTCATCCAAGATCTATGACTTCTCCAACAACCAAGCTTCAACGACTCCTCCAACTTCTACCTCAACCAAGCCATCTACAAGCAACGACGACAAGTCAAGTTACAAGAAAACTTCGACAAGCTCAAGTCGTCCTCCTCCTACTACAAGCAACTTCAAGCCACGCGCTTCATCATCTACTCCAACCGATGAGACCGTCAAGACAAGCTCCTTCAAGTGTTTCACTTGCGGCGGCTGAGGCCACAAGTCTTTCCAATGCACCAACAAGCACACCATGATCCTCAACTACGACGGAACCTATGACTCCATGAGTGAAGAGGAAATGGAAGCCCTTGAGCAAGTGGCCATGCACCGGCGCGTGAACAAAGATGAAGATGATCAAGTCTTTTGTGATGAGGATTCGAGCCCCGCTCTCATTGTCTCCAAAGTCTTGACTCTTCAACATCAACAAGACAAAGACCAAAGATGCCACATCTTCCACACAAAGGCCGGCATCAATGGAAGGTCCGTCAAGGTCATCATCGATGGAGGTAGTTGTCACAACTTGGCAAGCGAAGAACTATACTCCAAGCTCCAATTGGTCAAGATGAAGCACCCGCATCCATACAAAGTCCAATGGCTAAGCGATTCTGGCACTATAAAAGTTGAGCATACGGTCAAGGTTTCCTTCAAAATTGGAGCATATGAAGACACTTTGGAGTGTGATGTCGTCCCGATGTCTGTTTGCCACCTCCTTCTTGGTCGACCATGGCAATTTGACCACAGCGTCATCCACAATGGGCGTACCAATCTCTATAGCTTCAAGATGAAAGGGAAGGAGTATGTGCTACGACCTATGTCTCCTAGTCAAGTGATAGCCGACAAGCAAGCCACCCATCGTGGAGAGAAGAGTGAGAAAGTGATCCACCCAAAAGAGAGTGAGAGCCACAAGCCAAAACCGAGTGCCTCCACGATGAGCGACAAGAAAAACTTCATCCTATTCACCACCAAAAGAGAGATGAGAGAAGTGTGTGAGAACCTAACGAGTGTTATGCACTTTGCCCTTGTGTGCAAGGACGAGGAACCAAAAACTAACACCTCTCACGATATACCTTTAGTGTTCTCTTCTCTTTTGTAGGAATTCCAAGATGTTTTCCCTGATGAGCTACCTCCGGGACTACCTCCACTACGAGGCATTGAGCACCGAATCGACCTCATCCCCGGAGCACCTCTTCCAAACAAAGCTCCAAACCGCGTCAACCCCAAAGAAACTAAGGAGATCCAACGGCAAGTACAACAACTCATCGACAACGGACATGTACGTGAAAGCTTAAGCCCTTGTGCCGTTCCGGTTATACTTGTGCCCAAGCAAGATGGTAGTTTTCGCATGTTCTCGGATTGTAGACCCATCAATGCTATTACCGTTCGTTATAGGCATCCCATTCCTCGCTTAGATGATATGCTTGATGAACTTAGCGGTGCCACCATTTTCTCAAAAATTGATCTTAAAAGTGGCTATTATCAAATCCGCATACAAGAAGGTGATGAATGGAAAACCGCTTTCAAAACCAAATTTGGCTTGTACGAGTGGTTGGTTATGCCTATGGGTTTATCGAAAGCTCCCAGAACTTTCATACGTCTTACGCATTTTGTGCTTTGTCCTTACATTCGAGTGTATGTTGTGGTTTACTTTGATGACATTCTTGTTTTTAGCAAATCCATGAAAGAGCATCTAAATCATGTTAGGGCTGTTTTGCACACCCTTCGCAAGGAACGTCTTTATGCCAACATGAAAAGTGCACATTTGGTGTTGAGAAGCTTGTTTTCTTGGATTTCGTTGTTTCTTCCAAGGGTGTCCATGTTGATGAATCTAAAATTGAGGTAATTAAAACTTGGCCCCAACCCACCAATTTGCAACAAGTGCGTAGCTTTCTTGGCCTTGCGGGTTTTTATCGTCACTTTGTGAAAGACTTTAGCACTATCGCCGCACCTTTGCATGCTTTGAGTAAGAAAAATGCTCCTTTTGTTTGGGAACCTTTACAATTTACCGCTTTTGATGAGCTCAAGTCTTTGCTTACTCATGCTCCGATTCTTGCTTCGCCCAACTTTGACAAAACTTTTGAGGTTCATTGTGATGCAAGTGGTACCGGAATTGGTAGAGTTTTGATGCAAGAAAAACGAGCCATTGCATATTTTAGTGAAAAAATCTCCGGTGCTCAACTTAACTATCCCATCTATGACAAAGAATTGTATGCTTTAGTGCGTGTGCTACATGTTTGGGAACATTACCTTAGACCTCATGAGTTTGTCATACATACCGATCACGAAATGCTTAAGTACTTGAAAGGTCAAACTAAGTTGAACAAGTGTCATACCAAATGGAGAGAATTTATTGAATCTTTCCCATATGTGATCAAGTACATTAAGGGTAAGGAAAATGTAGTTGCGGATGGCCTTTCCCGCATATGCACACTTGTCACTAAACTTGAGTTGAATGTTGTTGGCTTTGAGCACATCAAAGACTTGTATGCAATTGATCCTACCTTTGCTACTCCTTATGCCAAGTGTTTGATGCATACTTCTTGGGAACGATATTACATCAAGGATGATTATCTTATGAGAGCTAAAAAACTTTGCATTCCCGAGACTTCTCTTCGTTTGCTCCTTTTGCAAGAGGCTCATGGAGGAGGACTCATGGGACACTTTGGTCGTGACAAGACATTCGCCACGCTCTCCAAAAACTACTTTTGCCCAAGATGTTCCGCGACGTCTCACGCTTCACCAACTGATGCTCTACATGTCGCAAAGCTAAGTCAAAAGCTCAATCCCATGGTCTTTACATGCCTCTTCCTATTCCTTATCAACCTTGGGAAGACATTAGCATGGATTGTGTACTTGGTTTGCCTAGAACTCAAAATGGAAAGGATTCTGTGTTTGTTATTGTGGACCCATTTTCTAAGATGGCACATTTCATTCCATGCAACAAGATAGACGATGCTTCACATGTTGCCAATCTCTTTTGTAGGGAAATATTGCGACTCCACGGAGTACCAAAGACAATCTTCTCGGACCGCGACGTCAAGTTCTTGAGTTACTTTTGGAAGATGCTATGCGCCAAGCTTGGAATCAAGCTCTTGTTCTCGTCGGCATACCATCCTCAAACCGACGGCCAAACGGACGTGACGAACCGTACACTCTCCACTCTACTTCACGTGGTGATCAAGAGGAACATCAAGGAGTGGGAGGAGTGCCTACCCATCGCCGAGTACGCCTACAACTGCTCAAGACATTCGACTATCGGCAAGTCCCCGTTAGAGGACGTCTACGGCTTCAACCCGTTGTCCCCATTGGACATTCTACCTCTTCCTCTACAAGAGCGCACCAACCTCGACGTGAGTGCATGGGCAAGCTACCTCAAGAAGATGCATGAAGATACAAGGACAACCATTGAGTGCCAAGTACAACGACTAGCGACCAAGCTCAACATCAACAAGCAACCCATGACATTCAACATTGGAGATCTCGTGTGGCTACACCTTCGCAAGGACCGCTTCCCCAATGAACACAAGTCCAAACTTCTACCTCGAGCTGATGGACCCTTCAAGGTGATAGCACGCTACAACAACAACGCCTACAAGATAGACCTCCCATGAGACAAGTACAACGCGAGTGATGACCCACAAGTATAGGGGATCTATCGTAGTCCTTTCGATAAGTAAGAGTGTCGAACCCAACGAGGAGCAGAGGAAATGATAAGCGGTTTTCAGCAAGGTATTCTCTGCAAGTACTGAAATAAGCGGTAACAGATAGTTTTGTGATAGGGTAAATTGTAACGAGCAACAAGTAACAAAAGTAAATAAAGTGCAGCAAGGTGGCCCAATCCTTTTTGTAGCAAAGGAAAAGCCTGGACAAACTCTTATAATAGGAAAAGCGCTCCCGAGGACACATGGGAATATCGTCAAGCTAGTTTTCATCACGCTCATATGATTCGCGTTCGGTACTTTGATAATTTGATATGTGGGTGGACCGGTGCTTGGGTACTGCCCTTACTTGGACAAGCATCCCACTTATGATTAACCTCTATTGCAAGCATCCGCAACTACAACAAAAGGATTAAGGTAAACCTAACCATAGCATGAAACATGTGGATCCAAATCAGCAACTTACGAAGCAACGCATAAACTAGGGTTTAAGCTTCTGTCACTCTAGCAACCCATCATCTACTTATTACTTCCCAATGCCTTCCTCCAGGCCCAAATAATGGTGAAGTGTTATGTAGTCGACGTTCACATAACACCACTAGAGGTTAGACAACATACATCTTATCAAAATATCGAATGAATACCAAATTCACATGACTACTAATAGCAAGACTTCTCCCTTGTCCTCAGGAACAAACGTAACTACTCACAAAGCATATTCATGTTCAAAATCAGAGGGGTAATATTGTGCATAATGGATCTGAACATATGATCTTCCACCAAATAAACCAACTAGCATCAACTACAAGGAGTAATCAACAGTACTAGCAACCTACTAGCACTAATCCCGGACTTGGGGACAAGAATTGGATACAAGAGATGAACTAGGGTTTGGAGATGAGATGGTGCTGATGAAGATGTTGATGGAGATTGCCCTCTCCCGATGAGAGGAGCGTTGGTGATGACGATGGTGATGATTTCCCCCTCCCGGAGGGAAGTGTCCCCGGCAGAACAGCTCTGCCGGAGCCCTAGATTGGTTCCGCCAAGGTTCCGCCTCGTGGCGGCGGAGTCTCGTCCCGAAAGGTTTTCTTCTATTTTTTTTATCATTGAAAGAGTTCATATGGGAGAAGATGGGCGTCGGAGAGCCACCATGGGGCCCACGAGGTAGGGGGCGCGCCCAGGGGGTGGGGGCGCGCCCCCCACCCTCATGAGCAGGGTGTAGGCCTCCTGGCCTTCATCTTTGGCGACGATTTTTCTTTAATTATTATAAGGTATTCCGTGGAGTTTCAGGACTTTTGGAGTTGCGCAGAATAGTCCTCCAATATTTGCTCCTTTTCTAGCCCAGAATTCCAGCTGTCGGCATTCTCCCTCTTCATGTAAACCTTGTAAAATAAGAGAGAATAGCCATAAGTATTGTGACATAACGTGAAATAACAGCCCATAATGTAATAAATATCAACATAAAAACATGATGCAAAATGGACGTATCAATAGCACAAGCTACGATAGGGAGCATTCATTTTCCTGCTATACTTTATTTTGTTCTCTTCATTGGTAGATGCATTAATGGTAAAGATGAAGCATGTCACATGTGTGTCCCTGATCTTTGTGTTCTCAAGAGTGTTGTATTAGGTAATAAAGATTACAACTTGGGGGCAATAATTGCATGTAGGTTGCATAATAATGGTTTATCTAGAGATTTGTTTGGAGGGATTTATGCGACCCGTGTTGCTAATTATCTTGGTATACCTCCATGTGAGGGTGATAGGGAGTTGCCTCCCGCTTTTTTAGATTATGACGTTATGGTCAGTCATCATTTTCTTGTGAGGAATGAACAGTTCCTCCAGTATCGACTAATTTTTGACAGACGTCGCTCTGTCCACATTACTCTCCCTGCTCCTGCCGTTTTTGATTACCAGTCAAAAAGAAGATATGTTGTAACCAGGGAGGAGGCAACCGAATATGAGTAGAGAGTGGAGGCGGCTCGCCGCCATGCCGCAACTCAGGAGGCAATGGCTGCTGCATTTCAGTACGACCCCAGTTACAACTTCGGATATCAGCCAGGCTATCCTTAGCAATAGACTAACTTAGGCCAAAATCCTAAGCTTCGGGGAGTACGTATTTCTCACCGACATTACATTCATGTTCACACACTTATTCTAGTCGTCGGTGCTCATACTTTTTCATTGTACTATCCATGCTAGTTTAATTTCTTTTTCTAGCTTTCTTCTTGTGTGTTTGATAAACCTTAAGAAAAACCCAAAAAACTAGTTAGTTTAATTACATGCTTATAGTAGTAATTAAAAGAAACCCCAAAAAGATTTCTCGTTCTTCTTTTACTTGTTGGGAGTTGTCCCGTGTAAATAGTTTTATTTTCTTTTCTTTCCTTTGGGGGTCGAGAGGAGAAGACCATAATGAAAATGTTTAGTGGCTCTCATATGCATGGTTGTTTATTTAACCAAGAGCCCATATTACTTTGTCTTCTCCCTTGAATTGAATGCTTGCAGATTCCAGCTTAGTCCAATGCACGTGCACTATTATTATTATACACACCGTTCGGTCGTGCGAGTGAAAGGCAATAATGACGATATATGATGGACTGATTGAGATGAGAGAAGTTGGTATGAACTCGACCTCTCTTGTTTTTGTAAATATGATGAGTTCATCGTTCCTGATTCAGCCTATTATCAATAAACATGTTTGCAATGACAATTAGAGATTATAGTTGCTTATGCCATGCTTAATTAGCTAGGAGCTTATAATGGTTTACCTTGCGTGCCAACATGCTATTAAAATGGTTGTGATGTGGTATGATAGGGTGGTATCCTCCTTTGAATGATTCGAGTGACTTGACTTGGCACATGTTCAAACATGTAGTTGAAACAAAATCAACATAGCCTTCATGATACTTATGTTCATGGTGGATTATATCCTACTCATGCTTGCACTCGGTGTTGATTAATTTTAATGCATGTTCATGGCTGTTGTCACTCTCTCAGTTGGTCGCTTCCCAGTCTTTTGCTTGCCTTCATCTATACTAAGCGGGAATACTACTTGTGCATCCAAACTCCATAAACCCCAAAGTTATTCCATATGAGTCCACCATACCTTCCTATATGCGGTATTTACCTGCCGTTCCAAGTAAAATTGTATGTGCCAAACTCCAAACCTTCAAATGAAATTCTGTTTTGTACGCTCGAGCAGCTCATGTTTCAAATAGGGTTGTCTGTATCTTCCATGTTAGGTGGGTTATTCTCAAGGGGAGTGGACTCCGCTCCTCATTCATGAGAAAATGGCTGGTAACCGGGATGCCCAGTCCCATGATCAAAAAGATCAAAGCAAATCGAAATAATTAAACAAAACTCCCCCAGGATTGTTGTTAGTTGGAGGCACCCATTGATAAACTGAAAGTGAATATGGTTTGTTCATAATCTTTGCTGAAAACTTGAATGCTGGCTTTACATATTTACAACAACAAGAGCAAACAGAGTTTGTAAAAGTTTTTTCTTTATCACTTTCAGTTTGTCAACTGAATTGCTTGAGGACAAGCAAAGGTTTAAGCTTTGGGGAGTTGATACGTCTCCGTCGTATCTACTTTTCCAAACACTTTTGCCCTTGTTTTGGACTCTAACTTGCATGATTTGAATGGAACTAACCCGGACTGACGTTGTTTTCAGCAGAACTGCCATGGTGTTATTTTTGTGCAGAAACAAAAGTTCTCGGAATGACTTGAAACTCCACGGAGATTATTTTTGGAAAATATAAAAAATACTGGCGAAAGAATCAAAGCCAGGGGGCCCACACCCTGTCCACAAGGGTGGGGGCGCGCCCCCTCTGTAACGCCCCGGATTCGATGCGCCAGGTGCCCGCCAGTTATTCGCCGTCGTTGCCATGTCATTTGCTTGCGTGTTGCATTTTATCATGTCATCATGTGCATTTCATTTTGCATACGTGTTCGTTTCTTGCATCCGAGCATTCTCCCCATTGTCCGTTTTGCAATCCGGCACTCCTATGTCCTCCGGCGTTCCCCTTTTGTCTCTTGTTGTGAGCGGGTGTCAAACGTTCTCGGAATGGCCCGAGGTTTGCCAAGCGGCCTTGGTATAGCACCGGTAGACCGCCTATCAAGTTTCGTGCCATTTGGAGTTCGTTTGGTACTCCAACGGTTAACCGGGTAACCGTAAAAGCCCTCTTTTGTTGCAGCCCAACACCCCTTCCAAAGTGGCCCAAAACCCATCTAACTCCCCTCCATGCCCTCCGCCGTTCGATCATGATCGCGTGGCCGAAAACCGCAACTCATTTGGACTCTCCTAGCCCCCTCTACCTATAAAAACGCCCTCTCCCCCTCCATTTTCGGGTCCAAACCCTAGTCCACCTCCCTCCGCGCCGCCGGACATGTCCGCCGCCGTCCGGACGCATCGCCGCCGCCGCCCGCAGCCAACGGGGGCCTTCCACGTGTCCGCCCCCGCTGCCCCTCCGCCGCCGGCCCGTCTGGCCCACGGGGAGCCCGCCCCCGGGCCGGATCGGGCCCGGCCTCCGCCGCCCCGCGCACTCGCGCTGCACGAGCGCCGCCGCGCCCCGCCCGCCGGCGTGCTGCCGCCGCCTCGCCGGAGCAGGAGCTCCCCGCGCCGTCCCGCCTCCGCCTCCGCATCCCGCGGCCGCGCCAGCCGGCGCGCGCGCCGCCCGTCGCCAGATCCGCGCCGCCGGTCGCCATGCGCCTCGCCGCGCCTTCCCCCGCCGCCGGCCTTCGCGCGCCCGCCGGCCGCCGCCCCAGCCGCCGCGTGCCGCCCCCGGCCGCCGCGGGCCACGGCCTCGCCCCGCCTCCTTCGACCTCGTCGCCAGCTCCGCCCGGCCGGATCTCGCGCCGAGGCTCCGGGAGCCGCCGGATCCGGCCCCGCCGGCGGCCCGGTCCACCACCCTCCGGCCCACCTTCCTCACCGCATCCGGCCCAAGTGGCCCAAGGTGAGCGAGACCACCAAAACCCCGTCCAGTGCACGTTATAGCTTTCCAACGCTCATTCATTTGTTTTCAAAAAAAACGCCCAAGTCCCTGATAATTTTGCATTATCATGCCATGTTCATCATGCTGTATCTCTGCATCCGTAGCTCCGTTTCGTGCGTGTAATATGTCATATTGTTTGCCTCGACGAGTACTTAATTTAATTCCATTGCATCATTTTCATTTGAGCTCATCTTGATGCCCGAAATGCTGTTGGAAGAGTGCATATTGATGTTAATCTGCTGAAACTGTTATAACTTGCTCATTTGTCATTTTTTGCCATGATTGATGTGTGCATCCTATGGGGTTGATGTCTACATGTGTTTTAATCTTTGCCATGCCATCTTTCCAGGGGTGTATGCCATGTATTTTTGTGATCAATGTGGTGACTAGCACAAGCATGCAAACTAGGCTTCGTGATATTGCTGATTTTAGTCCCTGTTCTGCTGTTATTTTGATGCCATGTAAACTTGATGCTACAGAGAGATCCATGCATATTTTGAGATACTTCAGTAAGGGTGTTTTGAACATATGGTTATTATCTATCCATTCATGCCCTTGTTTGCAATTATGTAGTAGTCTAGCATGTCATTTTGGTGCCCTACTTTTGCTTCAAAATGTTTCCTGGCGGATTGTTTACTTGTTATTCAATTTGGCCAAGGTTGCTATAGTTGATCCTTGCATGCTATAGTCTTGTTCTTGCCTTGGTTGGTTACATAAACATGTCTTCTTGATGATGATATGCTTATCTTGTCATTCAATAACTTGTGGTGAGTGAATCGAGCTTGTTAAGGAGGGTACTTGCTGTTGCTGTTTTCCTGACAGATTCTGTTATATTTTGTTGCTATGTAAACATGCTTCTACAAGTCGTTCTATGCATAATCTGGAGATGTTCTATAAACATGTTTTGATCTACATGTATTGCTCTATCAATTCATGCCCTTGGTTGCAATTATAGCCTGCTGGAACATGTTGTTATCTTGCTCCAAAGTTGCTTCATAATGTTGCTGTCAGCCTGTTTACATGAAGTTCAGTTTTGGCCATGTACTTTTCTAGTGATCCATGCACCCTATGAACTTGCTCTTGCCATGTATAGCTTCACAAACATGCCTTCTTACTGTTGGTTGCCTTGCCATGCCATGTATTGCTCTGTGGTGAGTGGTTCAAGCTCACGAACATGCCTACTTATTGTTGTTCCTGCCATGTTTGAATCTGTAATATAACTTGCCATGTTTACATGGGTGCCATCATATTTTCTATGCCTTTTTGGCTCATGGTCAGTAAGGGACTGTTGTTCTATGCCTTTAGTAGTATCATGCCATGCCTTTGTTTGCCATGATAGCTTCCTGTAACGTGTTGTTTGATAGCTCTAAACATTGCAACCTGATGTTATTTCTGCTAAAGTCTGAAACTGTTATTATTTGCAATATCTCCATGTGTTTTGGAGCATGTTCTGGTGATTTATGGAGATAGCTCAGTGTTCATGTTTTGTTATGCTTTACCTGTACTTCATGCCCATGTCTTTTGTTATTATGTTGGGGTGCTGTAGCATGTTGTTTTGATGCTTGCAATATGCCTAGTTGCTGTTTTGGGCAGATTGTTGCTATGACTTGTATAGAGTGTATGTGTTGAACCGTTGCTCCGTTTTGAGTGTGCTCTATATGAAACTTGCTTGATTTTGCATGTTGTTTCATATTATCATGTTGCATCCTTGTTTTGAGATGTTTGCTTGATGTTTGTATGCATTTTGCATCAATGCCATGCTTAACTTGTTTTGCTCATATCTTCTAGGCCGTAGCTCCGAATCTAATGAACTTTATATGTAACTTGACTAGAATTTCGTGTAGTTCATCGTGGTGCATCTTAACTTGCTGTTTAACAACTTCAACTTAAGGTTTATTCAGTTCTGAACCAATTTCGAAATTTGCATATGAGGACTTACTGGAATTGTTATATGTTGTTTCCGGCCTCATTTAAACTTGTCTTGACGTGTTGCTCTTGTTTGCATCGTCTCTTGCCATGAGTAGCTTCATGTAGCCTTGTCATGCATCATGCTTGTTGTGCATCATGCCTTGTTCATGTGTGGTGTGTTTACCATGTTGTGTGCTTCTTCTCGACAGCTCCCGTTTCGTTGCGATCGCGAGGATTCGTTCGTCTATGTTTGGTTCGTCTTCGTGGCTTCATCTTCTTCATGGACTCGTGCTTCTTCCTTGCGGGATTTCAGGCAAGATGACCACTACCCTGGATCTCACTACTATCATTGCTATGCTAGTTGCTTCGTTCTATCGCTATGCTGCGTTACCTATTCTTTTGCTCTTCAAGCCTCCCAAATTGCCATGAACCTCTAACCTTTGACACCATTCCTAGCAAACCGTTGTTTGGCTATGTTACCGCTTTGCTCAGCCCCTCTTATAGCGTTGCTAGTTGCAGGTGAAGTTGAAGATTTCTCCATGGTGGACAGGATTTTGGTTGGGATATCACAATATCTCTTATATTATTAATGCATCTATATATTTGGTAAAGGGTGGAAGGCTCGGCCTTATGCCTGGTGTTTTGTTCCACTCTTGCCGCCCTAGTTTCCGTCATACCAGTGTTATGTTCCCGGATTTTGCGTTCCTAACGCGGTCGGGTGATTTATGGGACCCCCTTGACAGTTCACTTTGAATAAAACTTGTCCAGCAAGGCCCAACATTGGTTTTACCATTTGCCTCACCACCACCTACTTTTCCCTTGGGAGTAATTAACCCAAGGGTCATCTTTATTATAGCCCCCCCGGGCCAATGCTTGTCTAAGTGTTGGTCCAAACCAGAGCCACTTGCGGTGCCGCCCCTAGGCAACTTGGGGTATCGTCGGTTGCCGTACGTAGTGTTCATCCGGTGTTGCCCTGAGAACGAGATATGTGCAGCTCCTATCGGGATTGTCAGCGCATCGGGCGGTCTTGCTGGTCTTGTTTTACCATTGTCGAAATGTCTTGTAAACCGGGATTCCGAGACTGATCGGGTCTTCCTGGGAGAAGGTCTATTCCTTCGTTGATCACGAGAGCTTGTCATGGGCTAAGTTGGGACACCCCTGTAGGGTATAAACTTTCGAGAGCCGTGCCCGCGGTTATGTGGCAGATGGGAATTTGTTAATGTCCGGTTGTAGATAACTTGACACCTGATCTGAATTAAAACGCATCAACCACGTGTGTAGCCGTGATGGTCTCTTCTCGGCGGAGTCCGGGAAGTGAACACGGTTTCTGTGTTATGATTGACGTAAGTAGGAGTTCAGGATCACCTCTTGGTCATTGCTAGTTTCACGACCGTTCCTTTGTTTCTCTTCTCGCTCTTATTTGCGTACGTTAGCCACCATATCTTGCTTAGTCGCTGCTGCAACCTCACCACTTTACCCCCTTCCTTTCCCATTAAGCTTTGCTAGTCTTGATACCCATGGTAATGGGATTGCTGAGTCCTCGTGGCTCACAGATTACTACAACAACAGTTGCAGGTACAGGTTTATGCGATGATCTTGACGCGAGCGTGATGTTTGCTTGTTTGGAGTTCTTCTTCTGCTTCTTCTTCGATCAGGGGATAGGTTCCAGGTCGGCAGCCTGGGCTAGCAGGGTGGATGTCGTTTGAGTTTATGTTTGTGTTCCATCCGTAGTCGGATGTTGGTCTCTTGTATGATGATGTTGTATTTGTGTGGCATTTTATGCCTTATGTATGTATCCCCATCTATTATGTAATGTTGATGTAATGATATCCACCTTGCAAAAGCGTCTCAATATGCGGGTCTATCCTTGGTGGGACCTTCAAGTTCCTTTTGGACAGGGTCGCATATTGGGCATGACAAGTTGGTATCAGAGCCTCGACCGACCTTAGGAGCCCCCCTTGATTGATCGTGTAGTTTGGCCGTTGTTGAGTCTAGAAGAAAACTGTTTTCGGAGTCTAGTTATATCGGAGAGTAGGAATTCTTTTTACTCCTCTGCCCCTTCGTCGCTCTGGTGAGGAATCTTGACGTAGGTGTTTTGAATTACTCCTCTTCCCATTCAAATTTTTCTTTAGGATCACGCGGTTAGTTTTCGTTCGTTGTCCATCCTCTTTTCATCCGGCGCATTCCTCGTTAAGCTGTTTCGAACCTCTCTCTCTTTGGGAGATAAATCCTCAGTTCTTCCTCCGACGTTGTTGTTTTTCCCTGTCCGAAGTTGTCTTTGTTTTTCCCACCCGCCCACCCTTCTTCCTCTTGGAACCGGAGTCCGTAATCGAGTATCCATCCTACTCGTGCGAAGTCTTTGCTTTCTTTCCTCAATCATTTCAGCCGGTTTTCTCTTCAAGATATTCGTCGATTCCCCCTTCCAAGTTGCCTTGTTTTTCCTGCCCTCCCACCCCTTTTCTTCCCGGAGTCTAAGCATCTATTCGAGAAGCTATTTCATTCATGCAGAGCCTCTTCAGTATTTCGTCAATTGTCTCAACCGGTGAATTCTCTTTTGTTCACATTCTTCATCTCTTTTCTTTCCGGTGGACTTAATTCAAGTTTTTCGGGTTGATCACATTCTTTTCCTTGGATCAAGTATTTTCCCTGCTTGTTCGCCTCTCGCAAGTTTATCCTTCCGGAGTGTTCAAGACATCTCAGAAGATTCGTCTGTGTTCCAATTAATTTGAGGTTGTCACCGCATTCGAATATTTCAATCGTTCCGGTGCATCTTCTCTCTCTTCAACAATCCTTTCCAACGGTGTTTTTCTTTTTAGTGGGCCCTAACCCACAGGTCTTTTCCCAGGATCTTACCTGACTCTTCTAATTCCCCCGGAGTTATTCTCCAATTCTTTTCAAGTGTGACGTAAGAATGAATTTCATCAGTCACATGCCTTCTCCAAGATCGCTTTCAAATTCTTTTCATTGTTGGCTCAACCTCTTCGCTTTTCGTTCTCTCAGAGCATCTCAGTAATTTTGGTGGTTTTTTTTCTCGTCATCATTTGAAGACCAAAGAAGAAGATTTCTCTTTAATCTTGTCCATTCCCCGGAGATTCGCGGTGCTAGCTCGATGGTATCCTATCAAATTGTTTCAGGTCATGCAAATTCTTTTCATCCATCCGGAGCATTTCAGGAGTTGCTTTCTCTCTCGATCATCCAGAGGTCATCTTTTCGGAAGATTTCTTCGTTCTAAGTTTTCAGCTTCGGTCGTCTCTATATTCTCCCGGTGCTTCGTTCAAGTATTCTTCAACCAGTTCGCGATCCCGCCATTATCTTGTCTTTTATTCCTCAAGTATCTTTGTGCTTTTCTAATTCTTCCCGGTGATTCAGTCTCTTTCATCAGTCATTTTTGAATTCTTATGGTGGTTCTTTCAGATTCTTTTCCTTGTTTATCATATCAATTCATTCGTTCTTTCCAATCTTACCGGTGGTTCATGAAGACTTTCTCAAGTTTTGTGCTATATTTCCCCTTAATCCTTTTCAAGAAGAATAAGTAGTATGCAAAAATCCATTGCTTGTCATCAATTTAATTTGATGAAGGATATAAGCATACAATAAATCTTATTCTTATTTCATCCGAGTGAGTAATCTTTTTTCCTTCGGAGTTTGTTCTTGATGAATAAATTCTAGTTCCAAGTGCTTTCATCTTTTCTTTTCCGGAGTTCAAATTTCCTCAGTCATTTCGTCGGAACCCCCACCTAAATCATTGCAAGCTTTAATCTTATTCTTTCATCCATTATTCTATCTCATCATCCTTTTGTTACCGGAGTTCTTCATGATGGTTCTTCATGATTTAATTCATTCTTCAAGAGTTCATCAAGTATCATTTCATCCTCCCTAGTTCGTGTTCTATTCCTCCATGCTTAGCCGGAGCACTGCCTAAATCCTTTCAGTCTTATTCGTTTCTTTTCTCATTCTAACCACTCCGGTTAGAACGAGTCGTTTCTTAGTCTATCTGATTCCGTGAGTTTGCGATTCTCGTCATTCTCGTCGTCCCTCTCTTCTTCTCGAGTGCTCTCGATTCTTTGCTTCTTCTCTTGAGTTTTTGTTTCACCTCATCCCTTTTTTCCCTTCCGTCTCGGTCCTAAGATCTCGGGACGAGATCTCTTGTTAGCGGAGGAGTTTTGTAACGCCCCGGATTCGATGCGCTAGGTGCCCGCCAGTTATTCGTCGTCGTTGCCATGTCATTTGCTTGCGTGTTGCATTTTATCATGTCATCATGTGCATTTCATTTTGCATACGTGTTCATTTCTTGCATCCGAGCATTTTCCCCGTTGTCCGTTTTGCAATCCGGCACTCCTATGTCCTCCGGCGTTCCCCTTTTGTCTCTTGTTGTGAGCGGGTGTCAAAAGTTCTCAGAATGGCCCGAGGTTTGCCAAGCGGCCTTGGTATAGCACCGGTAGACCGCCTGTCAAGTTTCGTGCCATTTGGAGTTCGTTTGGTACTCCAACGGTTAACCGGGTAACCGTAAAAGCCCTCTTTTGTTGCAGCCCAACACCCCTTCCAAAGTGGCCCAAAACCCATCTAACTCCCCTCCATGCCCTCCGCCGTTCGATCACGATCGCGTGGCCGAAAACCGCACCTCATTTGGACTCTCCTAGCCCCCTCTACCTATAAAAACGCCCTCTCCCCCTCCATTTTCGGGTCCAAACCCTAGTCCACCTCCCTCCGCGCCGCCGGACATGTCCGCCGCCGTCCGGACGCATCGCCGCCGCCGCCCGCAGCCAACAGGGGCCTGCCACGTGTCCGCCCCCGCTGCCCCTCCGCCGCCGGCCCGTCTGGCCCACGGGGAGCCCGCCCCCGGGCCGAATCGGGCCCGGCCTCCGCCGCCCCGCGCGCTCGCGCTGCCCGAGCGCCGCCGCGCCCCGCCCGCCGGCGTGCTGCCGCCGCCTCGCCGGAGCAGGAGCTCCCCGCGCCGTCCCGCCTCCGCCTCCGCATCCCGCGGCCGCGCCAGCCGGCGCGCGCCGCCCGTCGCCAGATCCGCGCCGCCGGTCGCCCTGCGCCTCGCCGCGCCTTCCCCCGCCGCCGGCCTTCGCGCGCCCGCCGGCCGCCGCCCCAGCCACCGCGTGCCGCCCCCGGCCGCCGCGGGCCACGACCTCGCCCCGCCTCCTTCGACCTCGTCGCCGGCTCCGCCCGGCCAGATCTCGCGCCGAGGCTCCGGGAGCCGCCGGATCCGGCCCCGCCGGCGGCCCGGTCCACCACCCTCCGGCCCACCTTCCTCACCGCGTCCGGCCCAAGTGGCCCAAGGTGAGCGAGACCACCAAAACCCCGTCCAGTGCACGTTATAGCTTTCCAACGCTCATTCATTTGTTTTCAAAAAAAACGCCTAAGTCCCTGATAATTTTGCATTATCATGCCATATTCATCATGCTGTATCTCTACATCCGTAGCTCCATTTCGTGCGTGTAATACGTCAAATTGTTCGCCTCGACGAGTACATCATTTCATTTCATTGCATCATTTTGATTTGAGCTCATCTTGATGCCCGAAATGCTGTTGGAAGAGTGCATGTTGATGTTAATCTGCTGAAACTGTTATAACTTGCTCATTTGTCATTTTTTGCCATGATTGATGTGTGCATCCTATGGGGTTGATGTCTACATGTGTTTTAATCTTTGCCATGCCATCTTTCCAGGGGTGTATGCCATGTATTTTTGTGATCAATGTGGTGACTAGCACAAGCATGCAAACTAGGCTTCGTGATATTGCTGATTTCAGTCCCTGTTCTGCTGTTATTTTGATGCCATGTAAACTTGATGCTACAGAGAGATCCATGCATATTTTGAGATACTTCAGTAAGGGTGTTTTGAACATATGGTTATTATCTATCCATTCATGCCCTTGTTTGCAATTATGTAGTAGTCTAGCATGTCATTTTGGTGCCCTACTTTTGCTTCAAAATGTTTCCTGGCGGATTGTTTACTTGTTATTCAATTTGGCCAAGGTTGCTATAGTTGATCCTTGCATGCTATGGTCTTGTTCTTGCCTTGGTTGGTTACATAAACATGTCTTCTTGATGATGATATGCTTATCTTGTCATTCAATGACTTGTGGTGAGTGAATCGAGCTTGTTAAGGAGGGTACTTGCTGTTGCTGTTTTCCTGACAGATTCTGTTATATTTTGTTGCTATGTAAACATGCTTCTACAAGTCGTTCTATGCATAATCTGGAGATGTTCTATAAACATGTTTTGATCTACATGTATTGCTCTATCAATTCATGCCCTTGGTTGCAATTATAGCCTGCTGGAACATGTTGTTATCTTGCTCCAAAGTTGCTTCATAATGTTGCTGTCAGCCTGTTTACATGAAGTTCAGTTTTGGCCATGTACTTTTCTAGTGATCCATGCACCCTATGAACTTGCTCTTGCCATGTATAGCTTCACAAACATGCCTTCTTACTGTTGGTTGCCTTGCCATGCCATGTATTGCTCTGTGGTGAGTGGTTCAAGCTCACGAACATGCCTACTTATTGTTGTTCCTGCCATGTTTGAATCTGTAATATAACTTGCCATGTTTACATGGGTGCCATCATATTTTCTATGCCTTTTTGGCTCATGGTTAGTAAGGGACTGTTGTTCTATGCCTTTAGTAGTATCATGCCATGCCTTTGTTTGCCATGATAGCTTCCTGTAACGTGTTGTTTGATAGCTCTAAACATTGCAACCTGATGTTATTTCTGCTAAAGTCTGAAACTGTTATTATTTGCAATATCTCCATGTGTTTTGGAGCATGTTCTGGTGATTTATGGAGATAGCTCAGTGTTCATGTTTTGTTATGCTTTACCTGTATTTCATGCCCATGTCTTTTGTTATTATGTTGGGGTGCCGTAGCATGTTGTTTTGATGCTTGCAATATGCCTAGTTGCTGTTTTGGGCAGATTGTTGCTATGACTTGTATAGAGTGTATGTGTTGAACCGTTGCTCCGTTTTGAGTGTGCTCTATATGAAACTTGCTTGATTTTGCATGTTGTTTCATATTATCATGTTGCATCCTTGTTTTGAGATGTTTACTTGATGTTTGTATGCATTTTGCATCAATGCCATGCTTAACTTGTTTTGCTCATATCTTCTAGGCCGTAGCTCCGAATCTAATGAACTTTATATGTAACTTGACTAGAATTTCGTGTAGTTCATCGTGGTGCATCTTAACTTGCTGTTTAACAACTTCAACTTAAGGTTTATTCAGTTCTGAACCAATTTCGAAATTTGCATATGAGGACTTACTGGAATTGTTATATGTTGTTTCCGGCCTCATTTAAACTTGTCTTGACGTGTTGCTCTTGTTTGCATCGTCTCTTGCCATGAGTAGCTTCATGTAGCCTTGTCATGCATCATGCTTGTTGTGCATCATGCCTTATTCATGTGTGGTGTGTTTACCATGTTGTGTGCTTCTTCTCGATAGCTCCCGTTTCGTTGCGATCGCGAGGATTCGTTCGTCTACGTTTGGTTCGTCTTCGTGGCTTCATCTTCTTCATGGACTCGTTCTTCTTCCTTGCGGGATTTCAGGCAAGATGACCGCTACCCTGGATCTCACTACTATCATTGCTATGCTAGTTGCTTCGTTCTATCGCTATGCTGCGTTACCTATTCTTTTGCTCTTCAAGCCTCCCAAATTGCCATGAACCTCTAACCTTTGACACCATTCCTAGCAAACCGTTGTTTGGCTATGTTACTGCTTTGCTCAGCCCCTCTTATAGCATTGCTAGTTGCAGGTGAAGTTGAAGATTTCTCCATGGTGGACATGATTTTGGTTGGGATATCACAATATCTCTTATATTATTAATGCATCTATATATTTGGTAAAGGGTGGAAGGCTCGGCCTTATGCCTGGTGTTTTGTTCCACTCTTGCCGCCCTAGTTTCCGTCATACCGGTGTTATGTTCCCGGATTTTGCGTTCCTAATGCGGTCGGGTGATTTATGGGACCCCCTTGACAGTTTGCTTTGAATAAAACTTGTCCAGCAAGGCCCAACATTGGTTTTACCATTTGCCTCACCACCACCTACTTTTCCCTTGGGAGTAATTAACCCAAGGGTCATCTTTATTATAGCCCCCCCGGGCCAATGCTTGTCTAAGTGTTGGTCCAAACCAGAGCCACTTGCGGTGCCGCCCCTAGGCAACTTGGGGTATCGTCGGTTGCCGTACGTAGTGTTCATCCGGTGTTGCCCTGAGAATGAGATATGTGCAGCTCCTATCGGGATTGTCGGCGCATCGGGCGGTCTTGCTGGTCTTGTTTTACCATTGTCGAAATGTCTTGTAAACCGGGATTCCGAGACTGATCGGGTCTTCCTGGGAGAAGGTCTATTCCTTCGTTGATCGCGAGAGCTTGTCATGGGCTAAGTTGGGACACCCCTGTAGGGTATAAACTTTCGAGAGCCGTGCCCGCGGTTATGTGGCAGATGGGAATTTGTTAATGTCCGGTTGTAGATAACATGACACCTGATCCGAATTAAAACGCATCAACCGCGTGTGTAGCCGTGATGGTCTCTTCTCGGCGGAGTCCGGGAAGTGAACACGGTTTCTGTGTTATGATTGACGTAAGTAGGAGTTCAGGATCACCTCTTGGTCATTGCTAGTTTCACGACCGTTCCTTTGTTTCTCTTCTCGCTCTCATTTGCGTACGTTAGCCACCATATCATGCTTAGTCGCTGCTGCAACCTCACCACTTTACCCCCTTCCTTTCCCATTAAGCTTTGCTAGTCTTGATACCCATGGTAATGGGATTGCTGAGTCCTCGTGGCTCACAGATTACTAAAACAACAGTTGCAGGTACAGGTTTATGCGATGATCTTGACGCGAGCGCGATGTTTGCTTGTTTGGAGTTCTTCTTCTGCTTCTTCTTCGATCAGGAGATAGGTTCCAGGTCGGCAGCCTGGGCTAGCAGGGTGGATGTCGTTTGAGTTTATGTTTGTGTTCCATCCGTAGTTGGATGTTGGTCTCTTGTATGATGATGTTGTATTCGTGTGGCATTGTATGCCTTATGTATGTATCCCCATCTATTATGTAATGTTGATGTAATGATATCCACCTTGCAAAAGCGTCTCAATATGCGGGTCTATCCTTGGTGGGACCTTCGAGTTCCTTTTGGATAGGGTCGCATATTGGGCGTGACACCCTCCCCCTGGGCATGCCCCCTGCCTCGTGGGCCCCTGGATGTCCACCGACCTGAACTCCAACTCTATATATTTGCTTTCGCGGAGAAAAAAATCAGAGAGAAAGTCTCATCGCGTTTTATGAAATGGAGCCGCCGCCAACACTACAAAAAAAAGACACATCCGTGACATTTTGGGCCAAACGAATTTTTTCTCTGTCATACATATGACACTTCTATGAGATAATTGTGACAAAACCCAGTATCATCATAGATGTGGTGGGCTCCTATTTCTATGACACAAAATCATGACAGAAAATGGGCTTTTCATCCTGGGCGGGCTGGAGACGCAGCTGCATGACATTCTTTGGGTCGTCCATGACGGAAAAAAACCATGGTAGAAGCGAGGAAAATTTTGGGGAGTTCCCGATTACAGTGGGAGATCGGGGGCCGAGTGATGCGTGTTTCTCTCGTACACGTACGCGCGTGTGTGCGAGGCGTTGGCTCTAACTGAACCTGAGCGAGGCGTTGGGCTCTAACTGAACCCGAGCGATTGCACTGCAGGCTATGCGTTACTGAACCCGAGCGATCGATCGATGGCTGTTAACTGAACCCGATCGAGCGATTCCTTCGCTGCTGCTGCTAACTGAAGCCGATCGATGCTGCCTCTGGGATGAACAGTGAGTGTTGCGGGGGGGTTTGGATGAATAGGACCCTGTGGTGTGGAGGGCTGGATGAATAGTAGATGGTGGAGGGGTGCCCGTGGAGGGGTGGTTGAACAGTAGCCGATGGAGTAGCGTGCGGTGGAGGCTGGATGAACAGGAGCCTGTGGAGGCTGTAGGAGGTCGACGGTAGCCCGTGGAGGCTGGAGGAGGTCGACGGTGGAGATGAACAATATCCCATGGAGTCCCGTTTTGCGGTACGCCACACCCCTCCCGATGAACAGGACCCCCGTTTCGACCGTAGCGCTCCAACACAAGTCCGTTTTGTCCGTTTTGCGGTACACCACACCACTCCCGATCAACAGGACCCCCGTTTCGACCGTAGGAGGTCCATTTTGTCCGTTTTGCGGTTCGCCACACCCCTCCCGATCAACAGGACCCCCGTTTCGACCGTAGGAGGTCCGTTTCCTCCGTTTTGCGGTACGCCAGACCCCTCCCGATGAACATGATCCCGTTTTGAACGTGGCCGGTCGAACACAAGGCCGTTTCCTCCATTCTGCGGTACACCAGGCCTCGTTTCCATCGCATGTTCTGTCCAAGCCCTCCCGATGAACATGACGACGCATTCCGTTTCGACCCAGCCGGTTGGCTCCCACGCGTTCTGTTGCCTCCCGATGAACATGACGCATTCCGTTGCCACCCCATGAACACGACGCATTCTGTTGCCTCCCCATGAACACGACGACGTCGTTGTTTCTCCGTTCTGACCCAGCCATGTACACGAGCCCTGGCCGTATTTTCTTTCTTGCACACTGGCCGCTGTACATACGTGTACATGCTACGTGTGCGCCTCTACTATGACACATACGTGCCTCTACTACGACACGTACGCGCCTCTACTACGACACGTGCGATCCTCTACATCGACCAGCATATATGTACGTACACGTTCGTGACCAGAATGACAAAGCTACATACGCTTCGACCAGGTGGGTCCTGACTGTCAGGCACTTCCTTGCCTATGAAGATGCAGCTGGTGGGTCCTAGCAGTCAGGGGGCGAATCGTTTTTTTTTTGCCCGGACGCACTTCCTTGCATGCGAAGATGTAGCTGGTGGATCCCAGCAGTCAGGGGGAAATGTTTTTCGCGAAATACGGTGGCCCGTCCGGTGGGTCCCTGCTATCAGGTGGAGGAATAATTATTTTGCGCATAATAAGGAGGCACTTCGTTGCTGCGGATGTGGACCCAGCTGTCAGCCTCTCCACGTACAGTCCACATCCGATGGAAGCCGTTCCTTGACCAGGTTGACCATGCCACATCGAGAGCACCAGGGCAGTGGACGACGGCGAGGCCTAGGAAGGGACGACGCGGAGCCAGGGAAGACGCGGCAGTGGATGCCCACGCGTAGAGGAGTACGAGGGTTCACTGGTTCGCTGCAGTGTGAGGCTGTCGTCGCCGCAGAATAACAGGGGGTGTGGGTGAGTAGAGGGATGGCCTGGCCAGCAGTGGGAGTAGTAGGGGGCAGTGAGGCCTCCGCTGCATCGCAGCCGGCCATGGGAGGCAGGAGCACGAGGCACGACCGACGCTGGTTTGGGCGGCTGGAGCAAGAAGACCAGAGGTTGAAGAAGCACTACGGCCGTTGGATGGACATCGTACGGTCACTGGAGTTAGAATCGTGCATATTGACTAACTTGACAAAGCCCTCCATCCCCGTCAACTTAGTAGGCCCACAAGTCAGCCTGCCAGTATACTGGGTCCCAGCTATCAGGGGGAGTATTCATTTTTTTGTGCGTAATAAGGAGGCACTTCCTTGCGTGCGAAGATATAGCTGGTGGGTCCGAGCTGTCAGTGGCGGTAACGTCTTTTTTGCAAAATACAGAGGCCCTTTCGGTGGGTCCCCGATGTCAGGTGGATGAATCATTATTTTGCGCGTAATAAGGAGGCATTTCCTTGCGTGCGGCCGTGGACCCAGCTGTCGGCCTCTCCATGTACAATCCACTTCAGATGCATGTCGGTCGTTGACCATGTTGACCAGGTCGTGCCGAGAGCACCAGGGCGGTGGACGACGGCGAGGCCTAGGAAGGGAACGACACGGAGGCAGGGAAGACTCGACAATTGTTTCCCACGCGGAGGGGAGTACGACTATACGAGGGTTTACTGGTTCGTCTGCCGTCGCCGGAGAATAACAGCAGGTGTGGGTGAGTAGAGGGATGGCTAGGCCAGCGATGGGAGTACGGTGGGGCGGTGAGGCCTGTGCGGCAGCACAGCCGACCGCGGGGGGGGGGGGGGGAGGGGAGGTTTAAGCGGCTGGAGCAGGAAGAGCAGAGATTGAAGAAGCACGACGGCCGTTGGATGGACATCGTACGGTCACTGGAGCTAGAATCGTTCATATTGACTAAGTTGACAAAGCCCTCCGTCCTCGTCAACTTAGTAGGCCCACAAGCCAGCCTCCCACCATGGTGGGTCCTAGCTAGCAGGGGGATTATTCATTTTTCTGTGCGTAATAAGGAGGCACTTCCGGTGGGTCCGAGCTGACAGCGGGGGGAATGTTTTTTCGCGAAATACGATGGTCCGTCCGGTGGGTCCCAGCCGTCTGGGGCAAATGTTTTTTTGCGAAATACGGTGGCCCGTCCAGCGGGTCCCAGCAGTCAGGGGGGAAACAGTTTTTCGCGAAATACTGGTGGCCCGTCCGATGGGTCCCTGCTGTCAGGTGGAGGAATAATTATTTTGCGCGTAATAAGGAGGCACTTCGTTGCGGCTACCGTGGACCTAGCTGTCAGCCTCTCCACGTACAGTATTCTTCCGATGGAAGTCGGTCGTTGACCACATTGACCACGCCGCGCCGAGAGCACCACGGCGGTGGACGACGACGAGACCTAGGAAGGGGACGATGCGGAGCCGGGGAAGACGCGACAGTGGATGCCCACGCGGAGAGGAGTACGAGGATTCACTGGTTCGGCTGCGGTGTGAGGCTGTCGTCGCCGCAGAATAATAGGGGGAGTGGGTGAGTGGAGGGATGGCCTGGCCAGCGGTGGGAGTAGTATGGGGATGGTGAGGCCTCCACGGCAGCACAACCGACCACGAGAGGCAGGAGCATGCGGCACGACCGGCGCTGCTTTGGGCGGCTGGGGCAAGAAGACCAGAGGTTGAAGAAGCACTACGGCCGTTGGATGGACATCGTTGACCATGCCGCACCGAGAGCACCAGGGCGGTGGACGACGGCGAGGCCTACGAAGGGAATGACACGGAGCTGGGGAAGATACGATAGTGGCTGCCCACGTGGTGGAGAGTACGAGGGTTGACTGGTTCGGCTGCCGTCGCCGAAAAATAACAGGAGGTGTGGGTGAGTAGAGGGATAGACATGCCAGGGATGTGAGTATGATGGGGCCGTGAGGCCTGCCCGGCAGCACTGCCGGCCACGGGAGGCGGGAGCAGGCGGTTCCGACGGCGCTGGTTTGGGTGGCTGGGGCAGGAAGATTAGAGACTTAAGAAGCACGATTGCCGTTAGATTGACACCCAACGGTCTGACACTGGTAGAGTTGATTGTTGACTAAGTTTCTTTTTTGAGAAACCTTGTGTACGCATGAACTTAGTAGGCCCACAAGTCAGCCTCCAAATCTGTGGCAGACAACATAAAGCCCATTTGCTATTTTTTATAATTTGTAGCCCATTTGCTAATTCTTAAGTAATTTATTACAGCCCATTTTCTGCCCAGGACCACGGTCAAAAAGTTCAACCTTATTTTGCATATTTCGATGGAGTCTGAACTGTTGTAATCCTGAAATGATAAACATTTTTTAAGAACTTATTGATTTGCCAAAAAAATTGTTTTGTTTTTGTAAGCAAATAAGACGTGGGACAATTGAGTTTGTTTAAGGGAAAACCAATTGTAAATAAATCAGCGCTGGGTGGGAAAAAACAACAAAAATAAGGATGTAAATATGAAAAGGGAATTTTATGTGTTTTCAATATAATGATACGTGTATATGAACTAGTAAAACTATAGGTAGAGATTAGAAAACAGATGTAGGACATGCGTTTCAAGAGGAAAATAGAACTGGGCTGTGTGTTTGATTCAGTAAAAAAAACTGCCTGCGGGTGTTGTAAGACAAAATATAACTAACGCTGGCGGGCCAGAGGCCAGTAGATACCTGCTGGATCTTTGTGCCCCGTTGTCGTCATGGGCTGGGCCTGTTAAAAACAAAACCAACCCTGGGCAGTCTACAACCCAATTGAAACTTGCTCGACCTGAAAAAACAATATACGTGCTCAATAAACGAGAGAATTCTGCAAGTACAGACTGATAATTGGGATGCAGCATGGATATTGTTTTTTTATTGTGATAATAAGTGCATGCACTTGTTTCCAAAAAATTAGAGAACTGGGAATTCGAACGGCAGGTGCTTATGCTACCCATCAAATAAAAATCAGGTGTCTGAAAATTCGTTTTGAAACAAATGATTCAGCTTTATATCCACGTCGACCCTCAGCATGATGGTTGGAAGCAAATGCAAGTTCATACCAAAAGATTGTTAACAACAATACCAACTTGCATACGACAAGGTAGTACAACTACCAATACCAAACTCCTGGCCCTAGTGTTCGTCTGGTAGAAAATCTTGCAGAGGACCAGCTTCCGCTCCTTCTCTTGCTCCAGATCCCTGAGGTGGTACTGGTGCATCACTCAGTTGGTCCTCTTCTGATCGAAGTTCTTGTTGGTGTGCAGCACCAAAACCTTTTTTGCTGCCCGTCTGTCGGCCGTTGACCATCACCGGCAAGGTATTGCCGGTCTTGTGCCACATCGCATGCATGCCGCACTCCGACTGTGTCTTGCGACGCGTCCACGTGCCCATTTTGAACGCCCTGGAATTGCGCTGGAATAAATGCTTCCTTAGGCCACTCAGTGTGATACCTGCAGTATTGTGGAATACAGGTTTTAGTGTACGTACTTGACATTTTCATAACATCTTTGGCATGTTGCAGACAATTGTTTCACTTTTTATTAACTGTCAAATTATAATTGCTTCACCAAGTCTGCGTCTAAAAAGAAAAATAGAGCTATAAACAAAGGAATATGTTTGTGCAAGTAGACGACCGATCGGTGTCTTACCTGGAAGTTTCTCAGGTTGGCTGTAGCATATGTCGTGCTTCGCTGTCGATGGTTGGTATGAACAAATCGATGAGAGACTGAAATCTCGCGCTGTCTGCACTCACTTTGGCCTCAAGGTGCTCGATCAGCTCCTGATCCGTGGGATCGAACTTGACGCCAGCCGGCAGCACCGACAAATCCTTCTTGGACTTGCATCGGTAATTCCAGTTATATGTTACTCAATGTATGATCAATCGACTGTTTTAAGCGAATGATGAAAGATTTTGACAGATAAGTGATACTCCAAATCTGAAGTCCAGAATACCCGAACACGCCGCCGGGATTCTTGTGTCACCTCACGCGCAGCGTGTTGTCACGTCAATTCAATGTGTGGACATGATGAATAATTCGACCGACGTATACTAGTACTGCTACTGTACTACTTATTAGTCGTATTTAGTGTCACAATTTATACATATGTTTAACTAACAAGTACGCACTTGAAGCCTAACTGATATATATATATATATATATATATATATATATATATATATATATATATATATAAGGAATAAGTAATTCTTCACCCTGATCAGTCGACCACTGTTTGGTTTAACCCAGCACAAACCGATGTAAAATTATAGCCAAAATTTGATTGTGCCGCCGTAATTTTACGTTCACGCTGGAAGGTCACGGGGATTAGGAGCTAGCCCACCCACCCCATACATTTTTTTCATTTTCAATTAATTAATAGATGGGAGCGGTTTCGTCTGACCGCCGACAAGCGGGCGGTGATTGGCGGAGGGCTCGACGGGGAGGTGGTCCGCGGAGAATTCTCATCGGATGATTCCCTCGCTCCCCTGTCCATCACTCCCATCTCCCCCTTTCCTCTTGTGCGACTGGGAGGCCGACAGCGGCGGCGGGGACAGAGCATACAACGATTCTGCGCCGGCGAGCAATCCCAAATCACCAAGCCAGATTTACTATGTCCTCGACAGCCGGGTAAGGCACAGGTTCTCCACTTTTCTCACGCTCCCTCCCTCTTCATCTCTCTGTTTCCCGTCCGTCCCCTGCTCACCCTGCTAGATCTGAATGATTGCCTTGCAAGGATGAAGGTCATGCTCGCGGCTCGCCGCGTATGTCCAGAAGCAATGCCACGTCCGCCTACAATTCCATCCAGGCTCGCTAATCTGCATCCATGTTTCTTTTCTGATCTCTTCCCAATCTGACCTGTTCACATAATTTTATACGGCCATATTTTAGATAGGCTCTTGATGAGTGCACCATGTATCCATGGTTGCAAAATGATTCCTGAGATTTCCTTGGTAAAATTCTGGAATATTTTAGTTGTACATAAATTGGTTGTGCCATCATAACCATTTGTTTATTCGCTAGTATAAAAATACCAAAGTGAATTCTCTATACATACATACAAGAAGCACCTCTTTAATTAGTAATTTGCTGGTAGAATCATCGATCTGTTATTAATTGACATAAGAAAGCTATTACAAATGCTATAGGCAATTGCGTGGAAATTGATCTGAGAAATTGTTGTTGAGATAGGTAATCAAATACTTGGAGAACAGTTGCTCTTTAAGATTTCCTGAGCTTTACTCTGGGTGCTCAAGTGAAGCAATTACTTCTCACTGAAGGGTCTGTTTCTTTACTGGACTGGTCATGTTGTTCCTATTTTCTCTTTTATTCAGATATACCTCGGATTTCTAGATAAGAAAGAGGTATGCTGAACAAGATTCAGGTCGTGCTAAGACATCAACAATCTATGCCGACAAGCCTCCACTATCTATTGCAGAAATGAAGAACCGTACGTGTTGATTGCTTATCCTGAATATGATTTGGGGTGAATAAGGCCTGACTAGCTTCTAAATCTGTTGAACTGTACTGATCATGGTGTTATGGTGTGAAACTAATTTTTCTTTTGCTCTTCTAAAGGCCATCTCACCTTCGCAATGATTCATATATTGCCAGAGGAGATGGCTCAGTTGGAAATTATGTTATGCTTCTTGATTCTTATGCTAATTCTCTGTCTGTTTGTAGGATGGCTGGTGATGTTCAGAATAATAAGGGAAGTGCCTTAAACCT
Source organism: Triticum timopheevii (assembly GCA_963921465.1). Lineage (NCBI taxonomy): Eukaryota > Viridiplantae > Streptophyta > Magnoliopsida > Poales > Poaceae > Triticum > Triticum timopheevii. The sequence goes on along the minus strand of OY997271.1, from coordinate 128,875,611 downwards.
GAATATCAAATGAAAAGTTGAGCTGCACGTTGGGGTCTGTATCCTTGCCGTGGTGGCTTGTTATTGATACAGTCTTTTATATTTGAATGCCCGCTACTCTCACACATATACATATCTTTCATTATAGATGCAAATTTGGAGCCACTTAAATTTGCTTGCCTGCCATTTTACTTAGCAATCTGCAAGAAAAAGAAAGGCACCATAGATTGTTTGGCAATAATGATCGACATAAATTAGCAGTCTATATATTTATTAAATTCTGAATTACTTGTCCTCGTGTATTTAGTGATATGGTTGCTTTGCCTTACAATCAAATTTTCGATTAGTAATGGTGAGTACAGTAGACTGTTTAAGCAACTAAGCAACTCAAGTCCCATGGTGACTACAAATCATGAGTGGCCGCTGCACTAGTCTCGTATGTTGGTGTGAATAGCCATATTTGAATGGATAGCTCTACAAGATAGGAAAATAGTTTAGTGTGCATTGAAACAATAGTTACAGAATTTTGCCTTTTTGTTTTGTTTCTGTGTACTTTTGATTCATACCTGCAACATCGTATTATTGGTTCATGTGATTCTGATGAATTTGGTACATGCAAAATCCCTCTGCGATATCTTTGATTTCGACATTGTTACCAGTTTAGGGTATTGAAATCCTGTTAATCCTAAAGTGTTATATGTGCTTGTGTGTTGGTGTCCTCTACATGTTTGTTCTTATACTTACGAGAACTGAAATATTCTGTTTTTCAGGTATCCGTTCAAGTGGTTGATGGCTAATGTATGATGGATAAAGAGTAGCGTCTTGGTATTTATGGTATGTACGTGTAGTTTTAAATTGAAATTTCAAAACATCTTTTACAAATAACCAGTAGCAAAATCCAGGTTGTGAGAAGAAAAGTGGACCTCAATGCTACCGTACAATTAATAGGATACTATGTTGCTTCCAGCCCGTGGATAAGAATGTTTTAGTCGCTGGGGCCCTAGAGAGATTGGTGAACAGATGAAGCTGATGGGAGATCTCTGGTCACCTGCAAGTTAAGCTAATTTAAGATCAAGTTCGACAGTTACTTAGTTTCAAGTTCAGCAGTACCGCAGTAGTTAGTATTCAAGTTCAGCAGCAATTTTGTAATACTGATTTCTGAAATTTTCATGCTGCTGGTTAGTTACTGCTAAGTGGCATTCAATTGTATCAGGACGAATTTTATTTGTAATCTCACTGGAATTTGTTTTAGTGAGATATTTCCTGAAACCACTACATGGAATATATTTATGACACCACATTGTTACTCCGTGGTTACCAAGAATGCCTTGTGTACAGAATGAATTAATGGCCTATGTTTCTTATGTTTACCAAAAATGCCTCGTGCAGAATTGACATAGTGCAGCCGGAGTACACAAAACTGCCTATGTTAGTTAAATCAATTAGGAGTAACATATTTCCGTGCTACAGCCGGTGTACTCAGTCCAATAGAAATAGTAGTAGATCAAGACGTAAAATACCTAGAATATAGGAATGCAGCCTTATATATCTAAACAAATCAGGAACACGTCACTAGCAAGATGGGCCGGATTACTTCCTCGACTCAAAACTCTTTTCATAATCTTAGGGCGGCTTTTCTATACTGGCATATCGATGCACCGCATAGGTTGCACACATACATGACTGACGTAAATTACCAGCATGCATGAGGTAATATTACGGTGCTCCTTTTGCTTTACGGGATAGAGACGGGTTCCTTCTTCAAATAAGTATTCCTCACCCAGGATGACGAATAGCGCGACCCTATATATATATATATATATATATATATATATATATATATATATATATAGTAACACTATTCTAATCAGAGGATTAGAATAACTATTTGGATCACAGCTCCCTATATAGGGCCCGCTGGAGGTTCCTGAGATCCGAAAATGCCACCGAACAGAAAAAAAAAACCACCCAAGGCCGATCCCATCGCCCGCAACCTCCCGCCCCGCCCCCAGATCGCCCTCACCCCGCGCCCCCAACCGCCCGCGCACCGCCGCGCGACCGTCGCCGTGGCCGGCCACCTTCTCCCACCGCCGCGGCCACCCGCCGGCCCCATCCACCATCCCCCGCACGACTCCGTCGGCCCACCCCTGCCCCACCCCGCCATCCAGGCGCGCTGCCGGCCGCTCGGCCCCTTCACGGGCCGCTCAGCCCCGTCACGCCCCGCCGATGCCAGCGCGTCTCCCGCCGCCGGCTGCTCGGCCCCATCGCCGCCCCCTACCCTAGCGCGCCTCCCGCCGCCCGTCGCTCGGTCTCGAGGCGCCCTCCACCGCCGACTCCCAGCCCCGAGGAGCCCACAGCCGCCGGACCTCCACTGGCGACCACAACTGACGACCACCGCCGCGCCCGGCCGCTGGACTTCCACACCCCGCAACCCCCGCCATCTTCCTATCCAAGCGTCGACCGCTGCCTACTGCCTGCTAGATGCTGCTCCCTGAACTTCCTAGTGCATACTAGTTTCCTTCATCGAGACCCCCTGGCGATGGCTTGTCTTTGTTGCCCACAACATGTTCGTGTTAATGCTAGGAGGAGTGATGCTATTGAATTTTGTTTGTTGATGCTGGATACAGTACTGAACTTCGTGCTTGCCGGTCCGTGCTTGCAACATGGCATCAAAACAGTAGTTTTGAGCATCAGCAAGTCACCAGATCCAGTCACCATGACCACTCACCTCGCGCTGCCGGCGACCTGCCAAAGCCTAAGCGGCTACCTGTCCGAGGCCTAAGGGCGAACTTCGTGCTTGAACCTTTTCCAAATTACCGTTGGCTGCAACGGGAGGGGCAAGCCTATAGTCCAGCACTATCACGGGATGAATTGCTTCTACTTTTCTTCTAAAATCTTGATGCCATGTCTTGTTTTGCATAATGGATGATTGTCTTCTTTTTATTCTTGATCATTTTTCTGAATTTTTTGCTCTGTGCATTCATGTTTTCTCAAACCTGTATTCTGTCTCCAGGTAGCGCCGCTGCATTCTCCGGCGTGGCCCCGGCGCTCCGCGCCTCTGCCCCAACTCCCTGCTTGCAATGGCGCGATTCATCACATACTATCGGATTTCATCGGAGGAGGTCCCCTGCTGCACCTCCGCCTCCTGGGTCCCACTGGCGGAACTCCCCTGTTACTCCTCACGGCTGCACTACTCTCTCTCACTCTCCCTCCCTCTCTCTCTTTTTGATTGAGACGATTTCATCGGAACAAATTCATGTACACGCTTGATTGCAAGTATTTTTGTCCTAGATGCGAACAATAACACATGGCTTGCTGCTTCTTTTTGTAAGATTGTGTAATCACGTGTTTGATTCTATGCAAAAGAGAAAGAATATGTGTAACTTCAAATACGCCAATTGCAGAAGTTCGAAATTCCTATCCAGTAAGAACAAAAAAGTATGCTCTCTAAAGCTGCTTGTGTTTATGACTCAAAAAAATTTGTTTTCTCTGGAACAAAATACTAAGTGATATTTTCTTCCCTCTGAACATAAATTTTCTATTTCCAACTATAAAATTAGACACTCTGATGTACACTAATATCTTTATTTGAAAAAAAGAGAAAAACACAATGAGAATGGTTGTAGAGCCATATGATGTTCAGTTTGTTTCCCTTTCTGAAGTTCAATTTGTTTTGCTTTTCGAAGTTCTGGTTGTTGATTTTCTAAAAAGAAAGGTTGCTTCACTCGCACTCCTCTATCTAGTCATGTGTGGTGATCTCCTCGACTCCTCGGTTTCTACGAAAAATATAAGTATGAAGTTTAATTCAAAAAAGATGGTATGATGCTTATTTAAAAACCATATTTTTCTAATAATAAAATTAAAAAAGTTCAAATTGAAAAAGCAAAGAAGTTCAAACTTTATAAAAACCTCAGATTTTTTCTCGTTACCAAACAATAAAATGAAGAAGTTCAAATTAAAATAAAAGAAACAACTAATTTTTTTTAAATAGAATATTAAAGTGCGATATTACATTGCACTAAAAATAGAGGTTTACAAAAACTTACGAGGATGCTGATATTTTAAAAATCTCGAAGTTCAAAAGAATGTGCAAGAAGTTCAAATAAAAGAGGTACTTCAAAAATCTCTATAAAAATGGATTTTCCCCTTTATAAAAAAAATAGAGAAGTTCAAACTAAAGAGGAACATTTCAAAATAATTTATATTTTTCCTGTTCTAAAAGAACTAGAAGTTCAAATTAAAAAAACAGTGTGGTTCTATGTTTACAAAGAAAAAGGATTTCCCCCATTAATAACAAATAAAACCAAGAAGTTCAAATTAAAATAACGAAGCAATTCAACGTTTCTTCTTAGCGGCCACGTACTATTTTTTTTTTGTAAAAAATGTGTATTCCCAATTAAAAGACATAGAGGTTCAACTTTAAATAATCGAGTAGTTCAATATTTATTACATAACTAGGATTTTTCCCGTTACTAATGAATAACACCAAGAAACCCTAAATTAAAAGTTTGAAGTTGTTTGATGTTTATAAAAACTCAGATTTTCCTCAAAAGATTTAAACCAAGAAGTTCAATTTTGAAAAATAGAGTAGTTCGATGTATATAAAAAACTCAGCTTTTCACGTTACTAGAGAAAAAAACCAAGAAGTTCAATTGGAAAAAAGCGAAGCAGTTTGATATTATATTTAAAAAACTAGATTTTTCTAGTTACTAAAGAATAAAATCAATAAGTTCAATTTCAAATAAGGAAGAAGTTCGATGTTTCTAAAAAACCTCCAATTTCCACATTTCTAAAAATACACAATGAAGTTCAAATAAAAAGGTGGAGCGGTTCAATATCTACAAAAAAACTCAGATATTTCGCGTAACAGAGAGAAGTTCAGATTGATAACTATCGGAAGTTCATGTACTACATGGTGTGCATTTGTATGAAAAAAAAGAATGAAAAAGCAAAGGCTAAAAGTTTTGTTGCTAGAAGTTCAAGTGTTCAGCCCAAGAAAAGTTTAAAAATTCTTGTGACAGAGGTTGAACAAAAATATGTGACAGAAGTTCAAGGAGAAAACAGCGGGACGTTCAACTACTACACGGAATTCGTTTCAGATAAGAATATAAGAATAGAAAACCTAAAGCTTAAAAGGTTTGTTGCAAAGAAGTTCACGTGGTCCTCCGTGCACAGTGCAAAATTAATATTGCGGGACATCTGACCTCCAATTACATGCTTGAAAATAGCAAAAAATGACGTCCGACCTTCAATTGCATGTAATTCAATGTATGCACAAAAATCTGACAGAAGTTCATAGTGAAAACAATGAGAAGTTCAAGTACCGCAAGGAACGCATTTCATGTCAGAATAAAAAGTATAGAAAAATAAAAGCTTAAACAGTTTGTTGCTAGAAGTTCAAGTGCTCTGTCAGGGGAAGTTCAAAAATTCTTGCGAGAGAGGTTCACCTTCTATTTCCATGTTTGATTTTTTTCGTATAAAAATCAAATACAATTCTTTACTCAAAATATAAAAAGGTGAAGTTCAAATTGAAATAACAGAGAAGTTCGGAGTTTATTAAAACCTAGGATTTACCTGTTGGAAAAATAAAAAACACGACACCATTTTTTGCACTTTTAAAAACAACTCATAAATGAAAAGAATGGTTGATAGAAGTTCAATTGCTCAGCGAGGAAAAGTTCAAAAATTCTTGTGAGAGAGGTTCACCGTGTATTTAGATGTCCAAAATACATAAAAAAGATGTTGTTTTTTGTGTTTTAAAATAATTCTCTCAAACCAGAGAGAAGTTCAAAAGTGATAACAACCGGAAGTTCACGTACTACATGGTGTGTATTTGATACAAGAAAAAATACAGAAAAAAGTGAAACAGGGTGAAGTTCAAACAGAGATGCCCCAGAAGTTCAACTACTTCACGTAGTGCAAAAAACACCATGTAAAAAATCAGCACATCAAAAACAGAGTGAAGTTCGAACAAACACATCCTAGAAGTTCAACTACTTCACGCAGAGCAAAAAACAACACGTTAAAAACAATGTGAAGTTCGAACAGACATGCACAAGAAGTTCAACTACTTCACGCAATGTATTTCCATTCGCGATGAAGGCAGAAATCATGATCTCGTCATTTTCTAATTTACTTCAAAACAGTAGGAAATCATTTGTGTAAGTTCAAGTCCTTCGTCGGAGAAAGTTCAAAAAAATATTGTGAGAGAGATTGTGTGACATTGACGAATGTATGAGAAAATTACAAAATGAAAATACGTCATGGAAGTTCAACGTGAAAACAGCTGGAAGTTCAACTACTACACGAAATGAATTTCAAATGAAAAACTTTTAAAACCGTTGCGAGTATGAAATAGTGATCAACACAGGAAAATTGCGTGTCTACAGCAGCTTTCCATCGGTATATCACTTGCTCAATTCCGGTGAGTGTATCGGTGCGTGGATGGAGAGCCACGGGTAAAAAAAGCACGTGAAAAATAGAGTGAAGTTCAAGGTTTCATACCGAGAAGTTTAGGTACTTCACGCGATGCATTTTTCACGAATCTGTTTCACGATAAAGGCAGAACGAATGATCTCGCCATTTTCCAAATTACTTGAAAACGGCAGGGAATCACAGAAAACCATCAACATGAAGAAGTTTCGCATTTTCCTTAGCTTTTCAACGGTATATTATTTGCCCCATTATGATAAAGTTTGTGGAAATTACAGCGACAATACATTTTTAGCCATTTTGAAAACTGACATAAAACAGTAAGGAATTGGGAGAAATAACATATACCAAAAAGTTTCGCATTTCCTCAAGCTTTCCAACGCCATATCATTTGTTGCATTCGGACATAGGGTTAAAACAATAGATCGAAAATACAAACTCGATGAAACTTGTACCGTTTTCTAAATCACTTTTAAACCGTTCAAAATTAGAAAAAAAATTCTACATGAAAAAGTAGCGCATTTTCGTAAGCTTTCCAACGCCATATCATGTGCCTCAATTGGTTTAGCCGTTTAGAAATGACATCGAAAATACGAACTCGGCTGTTCGGTTTGTGAAATTTTACGATTTTCTAAATTACTCTTTAACTGTAATTAGAGAAAACTTTCAACATGTGGAAGGAGCGGTTTTGCAGCAGCTTTCCAAAGCCATATTACTTGCCTCCTTCCGATAAACGGTTTAGAAATGCGATCGAAATTACCATTCACGTTTTGTGTGTGAAGAAAAAACGGTTTTCAAAACTGCTCTTAAATCGCTTACATTTTGCGAAAAATTTAACTTGGGTCATGATACTCGTGTCCATAGCTTTCCAACGGTATATAGCAAGCCCTATTTCAGCAATGTTGCGGGAAGTTCAACCTAGCACATGGGGAAGTTCAGGTCGAACAACTCAGGCAGTAAAAACGCAAAAAACGCGAGTTCTTCACGACCCGAGTGCAAAATCCGCCTATGAGCGAGATTCCTATCTAAAACAAGTATTTAGTTGCTAAAAATCATTTGAATATTACATTCACATCACATGGAACACGACTAACCAGAAAAACTCGCGGTAGAAGGAACGGTTGTGAAGATAGCCCGAAGGTCGGGTTCGTACAGAAAGAAGTTCAGGCGCGCGTACAAACAAAAATACGTCACAGAAGTTCAACGTGAAAACAGCATGAAGTTCAACTAATACGCTGAATGAATTTCAGATGAAAAACTTTTAAAATCGTTGCGAGTATGAAAAAATGATCAACACGGGAAAGTTGCGTGTTTACAGCAGCTTTCCATCGGTATATCACTTGCTCAATTCTGGTGAGTGGATGGAGAGCTAGGAGCAGTGGATAGAGATATACAAGGAAAAAAAGCACGTGAAAAACAGAGTGAAGTTCAAGTACACGTGCCGAGAAGTTCAGGTTCTTCACGCCGTGCATTTTCGAAGAATTTGTTTCGCGATAAAGGCAGAACGAATGATCCTGCCGTTTTCGGAATTACTTGAAAACGGCTAGGAATCAGAGAAAAGCATCAACATGAAAAAGTTTCGCATTTTCCGTAGCTTTTCAGCAATATATTATTTGCCCCATTCCGATAAAGTATGTAGAAACTATGCCAAAAATACGTTTTTAGCCATTTTCCAATTTGACTTAAAACTGTAAGGAATTATGAGAAACAATATATACGAAAAAGTTTTGCATTTGCTCAAGCTTTCCAACCCCGTATCATTTGTTGCATTCGGCCGTACGGGTAAAAAATTAGCTCGAAAATACGAACTCGGTGGACCTTGTACCGTTTTCTGAATTACTTTTAAACCGTTCCAAATTAGAAAAAACTTTTAACATGAAAAAGTAGCGCATTTTCACAAGCTTTCCAATGCCATATCATTTGCCTCAAATGGATTAGCCGTTTAGAAATTACATTGAAAATACGAACTCGGCTGTTCGGTTTGTGAAATTTTACGATTTTCAAAATTACTCTTTATCCATAGGGAATTAGAGAAAACTTTCAACATGTCGAAGGAGCGGTTTTGCAGCAGCTTTCGAATGCTATATTATTTACCTCATTCCGATAAACAGTTCAGAAATGCGATCGAAAATACGATTCACGTTTTTTGTATGAAGGAAAAACGGTTTTCAAAACTGCTCTTAAACCGCTTATATTTTGCCAAAAATTTAACTTGGATCATGATATTGGTGTCCATAGCTTTCCAATGGTATATCACAAGACCCATTTGGACACTTTTTAGCTGAAGTTCAACCCTGTACAGAGCGAAGTTCAGGCGCGTTACTCAGGCAGTTCAGGTTGTGATCAGAATAGTGTTTATGTATGTATATATATATATAGGGTGGGTCTATTCTAATAACACCCCTTAAGACCTTATTCTGCTAACACTATGCTTATTCTGCTAACACCTCCTACCCACCCCGTAACTACAAACTAACCACGCTAAAAGACCCGACCGAACTGCCTGGGTCAAAAAAAACTACCCCACCTTATCCTGTACCTCCCCACTCCCGCCTCCCTCCCCGTGCCGCCTCCCTCTCTGCGTCGCCGAGCCGCTTCCCTCCCCGCGCCGCCGGGCCACCTCCCTCCCGCGCCGCCGGGCCGCCTCCCTCCCTGCACCGCCGGGCCGCCCTCCTCCCGCGCTGTGCCGCTTCCCTCCTCGCGCCGCAGTGCCGCCTCACTCCTCCACCGCGCCGCCTCCCTCCCGCCGGCAGCCACTGCACCAGTTCCTCCCGGCAGCGACCCCTGCTACCTGCCACCACGTGGAGGGGTGCCCCGCTATGTTTCCATTGGCGAGTTAAGTGGTAAAAAGGGGCTCGAGCGCGCGCCAGCAGATGGGGCGGGGTCCCTGCCTTCCCCGCACCGCCCAACTCCACTGCCTCGACGGATCCTGTCGACCCCGTCGACCACCGGCGGGCTGGAGCCGCCTAACACCACCGCCCCGACGGACCCCGTCGACCCCGGAGACCACCGACGTGCTGGAGCCGCCCAACCCCACCGCCCCGACGGATCCCGTCGACCCCGGAGACCACTGGTGTGCTGGAGCTGCCCAACCGCACCACCCCGATGGATCCCGTCGACCCCCAAAGACCGTCTGATTCTGAACTCCAGCGCGTACAGTCGCCGGATCCCCAGCCCCCGTTCAATCCTCCTGGTACACCCCTGCAGTGCGGAGTGCATGTGTACAGTGCCGGCAACCACCCACCGACGCCTCCTTCTTCCTACTCCCCACGGGGAGGTTTCTTTCCAGATGCAGTGCGGCAACGCGGAAGTATGCGGTTCCATGGCAATTTTTATGCAGTTTGATTCAATCTCCCCTACCCTTCCACATCCCCTCGTCCATCCCTGGAGCAGCACTAGTTCGGTGGTGCAGTGCACTGAGACTCCGCGTGCAGTGTATAAGTGCATATTGGGCATGACGAATTCGGTGTTCACTTTGTTCTTGATAGCTTTTGTGCAGCTCATGGCCGGCGGAAGCATGCGGTTTTGATTCGAGGAGCATGCAGTTTCGTTTTGCGTCAGGGAGCCACGCCCCTGAGCCCCCAACCGTGCTCCTCGCTGGGGTTTTTTTTGCCTGAGAGGGCAAAGACAACATGCGGTTTTCGATGATTTTATGTATAAAAGTTATGTGGAGTCGTTTGAAACTTGTTTACAAAAGAAGTTCGTTTTTTGTGTTGCGGCTCATTTCCCTCAACCATGTAGTTTGCTTCTTCGCAAGTGTACAACTTACCAATGTGAAAACCCAAAACTCCAAACAGAAAAAGAAAGAAGGAAATGCAGTGCAAAGCTATGTTAAATGAAAAATGGTCGAGAAACAACAAAAAAGTAATGCCGTTCCCTTGGCCATTTGATGCAGTGCAAAGATGTGTTAAATGAGAAATAGTAGAGAAATGACAAAAAAAAGTAATGCCGTTCACTTGACCATTTGATGCAGTGCGATTTTCTAACTAAAGGAGTGTGGTTTTCTAAACTGAAGCAGTGCGGTCGGCTGTCTGATGTTGTTCATCTTGTAAGTGACCATTTGATGCAGTGCGGTTTTCTAACTGAAGCAGTGCGGATCGATGTCTGATGTTGTTCATCTTGTAAATGCAAAAGAAAAAAAATGTTACTGAAACGACAAATAAAGTAATGCGGTTCACTTCTCCATGCATTTGGGGTTCACTTACGCCCGATGTGAACTCCCGTCCACTTCCTCGCATGAGAAAATTTACGTGTAAATAAAAGAAATCAAGCAGTTCACTTGCCCATCTGATGGGGTGCGGCTTTCTGTCTGAAGCAGTGCGTTCTTCTGTCTGATGCAGTACACAAGTCGATTTGGGTGTCGCGAAAAACAGAGTTTCCGCATTTTGGTAAAATTGAAACTGCTCTTAAACCGTAAGGAATTAGAGAGTGTGTTCTACATGAAAAAGTTGCGTCTCGTCGATATCTTTCCAAAGGAATATCATTTGAATCATTTCGACAACCGGTTTGTAAAAATTTCACAAAAAACGGCCGGTGCCACTCGTCCTCCGCCACACGATTTTCAAAATTAACTTAAAACCGTAAGCAATATCAAGACCATTCCTACATATGATAGTTGCGCCTTGTCCAAAGCTTTCCAACGATGTATTACATGCCTCGTTTCGACAAACGGTTCAAAAACTAGAGCGAAAACAGTAACGAAAATTAGAAAAAATTTGAAAAATAGAATTCCGCGATTTAGTAAATTTGAAACTGCTCTTAAACCATAACGAATTAGAGAAAGATTTATATATGAAAAAGATGCGCCTGGACGATATCTATCCAACGGCGTATCATTTGCTTCATTCCGACAAGCGGTTTAGAGAAAAACGCGAAAAAACACTCGCTGCCACTCGTCATCAGCCGCACTATTTTCAGAACTGCTCTTAAACCGTGTGGAATCTTGAAAAGTGTTCAACATGTCGAAGTTGCGCCTAATCCATAGCTTTTCAATGGTATATTACACGCCTCATTCCGATAAACGGTTAAAAAATTAGAGCGAAAATAGTACCAAAAAAACACCGCGTGCAATTTTTTTCGACACGAAGTTCACTAGTCTCTATTGCAGTGCTCGTCGTCAAAATGATGCAGTGCGCTTCTGTTGAGCATGCAGTGCCGAAGTGGTGTGCAGAATAGTTATTCTGCTAATATTAGCAGAATAGACCGTCTGTATATATATAGAGTAACACTATTCTGATCACAGGATCAGAATAGTTATTCTGATCACAGTGGCCCTATATAGGCCCGACGGGGTGTTCCCGAACTCCTGAAAAACAAAAGAACCGGCCCACCCAGCTGTCTTCCACCTCCCGATCCCCACATCTCCCACGGACGCAGACCCACCCCGGGCGCCACCACACCCGGACCGCCGGCGAACCACTGCCCCCGGCACATCGCGCCTCCCGGCCGCCTCCTCCCGCATCCGCCGCAGCGGCTGCCTCCATCCCCAACCGCCGCTCGGGCACCTCGTTCGGGATCCCGCCGCCACCCTGTGTGCCGATGACCTTCAGGACCCGCTGCCACACCGCGCGCCGTCGGCCTCCCGAAACTCGCCGCCACCTCGTGCATCACCGGCCTCCTGAAACCCGCCGCCACCCAGTGCGCCGCCCTGTGTCGCCACCACGTCCCCGTGATGCGCCATGGGTAGCTCCGTGCACCGCTTCCCTTTCCTCCCGCAGAACATGGCTGCAGCTTCCCCAAGCAGTTGCGACCGGTGTGCTATCTGCCCCGCTACTGCGACCTGCACCATCCATAAGCCGTCAGCCCCTCCATTCTGTGTGGGCAGTCCATCATCTCGCTCGCGAGCAGTCCATGCGGACAGCCATCTCTCCTCGTCGTTCTTTTCTCCATCGCGGTTGTCGTCGGTTCATCTACATTGAGACCATCCTACCGCAGTAGATGCGTTCGAGGATGCCTACCTCCTCAACGTGGAGGTTACCCACCAAGCCGAGCATGTCCGCTCCATCCTGTGTGATGATGTAGCAGGTCAGACCGTCAGACTCTGAAGAACTATGCAGGTCAAACTCTGAAGAAGTAGCAGGTCGACATATTCATCCTTCTCCAGCGGGGATGCCGGTCACCACCCCATGGAGTACAGGGTTTACAAGGTCGAAGACCACGCCGTTGGTGCCCAGCGTCACCAAGCTACTCCCGAGCTGGTCTGACCACGTTCGTCGGCCGCCTGAACCAGATGTTAACATGATCTTCTCTAGCTCGGGTTGCTACATTCAGTTAACTAGTTTCGTATGCATGAGCAGAGACAAGTTGCACTGAGGAGAGAGAACAAAAAATAAACGTGTGGTTGTGGTTTGTTCCAGGAGGTAAGATGAGAGATAAGGACCAAAATGTGTGGTGTAAAAACAAGTACAACTTTGTGTTAAAAAAATATTGTATTTGTTTGAAAAGAACGTACGTGGTACTTCTAGTGCTACTTGTATTAAAGTGTTTTGATTGATGTGTGTTGATTTTACGAGAACAATGTACTAGTTAAAGTTTCCTTTTGAATAGTTTAGTTAAAAATTTTTGGCTGATGGATGTTGATTTTATGAAAGTTACTACCAAACCCAACTAGTCACAAAAAGACATTACAAATTTCACGCATTTATGAAAAACATAGTTCAAAGGACATTTAGAAAAAAAAGTTTGGAGACAGGAAATATGGAAATTCCGAAAAATTAGAACACTACAGAATAAAAAAAAAGATGAAGTTCATTGTGAAAAAGCAGGGGAGGTCAAAAGCACTAAAATCTTCAAAAAGAGAACCTCTGAAGACATGTAACATTGAAAGTAAAAAAATATCTTTAGTGAAGTTGGAATGAGAAGAATAATTTTGAGTTTGAGAATAAACAGAATAACTAATTTAAATGAAGTGTGTATCTTAAAAAACAAAATGAAAAACTCTCTAAGTTCATGAATCTTTGTTAAAAAGTCTATCTTTAGTTTTGGGCGAGTACGTCATCACATCGAGAAAAAGGCCAAGGTATATTATAAAAAGTCAAAGCAAGTACGATTTTAAGTTGTCTTTTACTGGTTGAGCACAACAAATAATAATTTTGATTTTTCAAACAATCATGATTACTTCGTGTGATTTGTAGTGAGCAACAGAAAAGATTCATGACTATATATGACTCGATGAATAATACCAAGAAGTCCAAATTGAGAAAACTAAGAAGTTCAATTTTAAGAAACGGAATAGTTCAATGTATATGAAAAAACTAGATTTCCTCGTTACTAAATAATAAATCAAGAAGTTCAATTTCAAAAAATGGAGCATTACAAAAATTTGTATGTTTTTCGTTACTCACGAAAAAACCAAGAAGTTCAGTTCAAAAATATCCAAGAAGTTTTACGATGTTTATTACAAACTAGGTTTTTTTCGTTACAAATGAATATCTCCATGGAGTCCAAATTGAAAAAACCAAGAAGTTCAATTTTAAAAAATATAATAGTTCAATGTACATGAAAAACTCATATTCCTCGATACTAAATAATAAACCAAGAAGTTCAATTTCAAAAATGGAGCAGTTCAATATTTATTACAAAAACTCGATTTTTTTCCTGTTGCTAACGAATAAACCAAGAAGTTCAATTCGAAATAACGAAGAAGTTCAACTTTACTAAAGAACTCCATTTTTTGCCATTTCTAAAAATACACAAAGAGGTTCAAATTTTTTCACAAAAATGTGATGGAAGTTCATAGTGAAAACAACGAGAAGTTCAAGTACTGCAAGGAATGCATTTCAAGTGAGAATAAAAGTATAGAAACATAAAAGCTTAAAAGGTTTGTTGAAAGAAGTCCTAGTGCTTTGTCCGGGGAGGTTAAAAAATCCTTGCAAGAGAGGTTCATCTTGTATTTCCATGTTCAATTTTTGTTGTATAAAAATTGAATACAATTATTTAATCAAAATATAAAAAGGTGAAGTTCAAATTGAAATAACATAGAAGTTCAGAGTTTATTAAAACCTAGGATTTACCCGTTCAAAAAATAAAAAACACAAGACATTTTTTGCACTTTTAAAAACAACCTCATAAACGAAAAAATGGTTGCTAGAAGTTCAAGTGCTCGGCGAGGAAAAGTTCGAAAAATTCTTGTGAGAGAGGTTCACCATGTATTTAGATGTCCAAAATACGTAAAAAAATATGTTGTTTTGTGTGTTTTAAAATAACTCTCTCAAAGCAGAGAGAAGTTCAACGTGATAACAACCGGAATTTCACGTACTACATGGTGTGTGTTTCATATAAGAAAAATACAATAAAGTGAAACAGAGTGAAATTCAAACAGACATGCCCAAGAAGATCAACTACTTCATGCAGTGCAAAAAATAGCACGTCAAAAACAAAGTAAAGTTCAAACAGACATGCCCCAGAAGTTCTACTACTTCACGCAGTGCGTTTCCGTTCGCGATGAACACAGAAATCATGATCTCGCCATTTTCTAATTTACCTTAAAATGGTAGGAATATTATTTTTGTAAGTTCAAGTCCTCGGTCGGAGAAAGTTAAAAAAAATATTGTGAGAGAGGTTTGTACAAAAAGAGTATCATCTGTGTAACACTGGCGAAATGGATGAGAAAATTAGGAACGAAAATACATCACAGAAGTTCAACCTGAAAACAGCAGGAAGTTCACCTACTACACTGAATGAATTTCAGATGAAAAACTTTTAAAATCGTCGCGAGTATGAAAAAATGGTCAACACGGGAAAGTTAAGTGCTTAGAGCAGCTTTCCACCGGTATATCACTTGCTCAATTCCGGTGAGTGGATGGAGAGTTACGAGCAGTGGATGGAGACCTACGAGCAAAAAAATCACGTGAAAAACAGAGTGAAGTTCAGGTACACGCGCCGAGAAGTTCAGGTTCTTCACGCGGTGCATTTTCGAAGAATCTGTTTCGCGATAAAGGCAGTACGCATGATCCCGCCGTTTTCGAAATTACTTGAAAACGTCTAGGAATCATAGAAAACCATCAACATGAAAAAGTTTCACATTTTCCGTAGCTTTTCAGCGGTATATTATTTGCCCCATTCCGATATAGTTTGAAAAAATTACGGCGAAAATATGTTTTTCGCCATTTTGGAAATTGACTTAAAATCGTAAAGAATTGGGAGAAACCATACATACCAAAAAGTTTCGCATTTGTACAAGCTTTCCAACGCCATATCATTTGCTACATTCGGACACACGGTTAAAAAATTAGCTCGAAAATACTAACTCGATAGGACTTGGACCATTTTCTAAATTACTCTTAAATCATTCAAAATTAGAAAAAGACTCTCAAGATGAAAAAGTAGCGCACTTTCATAAGCTTTCCAATGCCATATCATATGCCTCCATTGGATTAGTCATTTAGAAATGACATCAAAAAAACGAACTCAGCTGTTCGATTTACGAAATTTTACGTTTTTCCAAATTACTCTTTAACCATAGGGAATTAGAGAAAGCTTTCAACATGTGGAAGGAGCGGTTTTGCAGTAGCTTTCCAACGCCATATTATATGCCTCATTACGATAAATGGTTTAGAAATGCGATCGGAAATACGATTCACGTTTTTTGTGCGAAGAGAAAACGATTTTTCAAAACTGCTCTTAAACCGCTTACATTTTGTCAAAAATTTAAGTTGGGTGATGATACTGGTGTCCATAGCTTTCCAACGATATATAGCAAGTCCCATTTCGGCAATGTTGGCGGAAGTTCAACCTAGTTCATAGGGAAGTTCAACGTACTGCTAGCGGGGCAGGTCAGGTTGTGATCAGAATATTATTCTGATCCCGTGATCAGAATAGTGTGTGTGTGTGTGTGTGTGTGTGTGTGTGTGTGTGTATATATATATATATATATATATATATATATATATATAGTTTTTGCACAGCATCTCCATCATCATTATCAGTACATCCTACGCAGGTGAGTTAGGATGCACTTGATCCCAGGAAGGTATCTATCCTTCAAACCATAGGAGTGCTTCAAACTAACAACAGTACATAATATCCAACAAAAGAGGGTCATGCTACAGTAGCAGAATACATGGCTCAGTCTAGATATCAGCATGAATCAAGTTGTGCATATTTGCCATTGGCATGAACCACATCGTCGCATGTCGGGTTTGGAAAAGCCATCCATCGCATGGAAGCTTGATGCCTTTCACACACTGAAGATTATCTAGCAACAAGCTGTGTCGACGAATCTCTGGATATGTTGATTCATGAAACCCATGGTATGATGTGTAAACACAGTCCCCCCTCGCAAATGGAAGTTGCATAGCACGGTAATCATCGCCGGTGATATGATCAATGATTGGTTGGATGATCGGATAATTGAGCCCGAGGAACAAGGAGTGGTTGCCGAGGCTGTAAACCCGCCTCCAGTTGAATACGCCTGGCCCAACGGAGCTGGGATCTTTCTCGAACACGAAGCAGCCATAGCCATCAATGTCACGAACGCCCCATGCATTGTACTACATGTGGTTTGATGTAATGGTTTGGTCAATTTCGTACGTGCGAATGAGCATCAAATGACCATCATCAGCTGAACGAGCGATAAACCACCACCCATCGGCTGTTATGATTCCGGGTCCTGGAATCATGAAGGCCAGCGCATTTGCGTCTGCTGCAACAATTCAAATTGGAGACCAAAAGGACAAAAATAAACAACCATGTTCAGAGTATGTGTGGAATTAAGATTATTATAACAGTGACACATATCATAGATAGAGAATTGCAATGTCATGGTCATAATCATCTCCCAAGTTAAAAAAATAAGCCAATGTCTTTCATATTCTAACAATATGTCATGGTTCAAACATCATGTAACAATGAGAGGAAAACAGCTATGACAACGCCTACTCATATTCTACCATAGCACTTACTACTACTGTTCTCATATCAACTCTAAGCAATAACATGTGTTGTTATAAAAATCTTGTAAACGAGAGTAACATATAGCAATCATGATGTTATGCTCATAATATGTATTCTAACAATCATTAGATGCCAATTGTTCTCATATCAACTCTAACAATAACATGTGTGGTCATAAAAATCTAGGAAATGAGAGGAACATATAGCAATGATTGTGTTATAGACATGTTATGTATTCTAAATTTGTAACAAATGAACAGGCAGTCGTATTCATAAGGTAAAGATGAGATGAGATAGAACAATTACACGACGATAGATTCCACCAGTATAGGCAGCCAATCTGGGCGTCGACCGTGTAAACGATGCCATCATGCACTATAGCATCAGACAGAAATGTTGCCTCAACAGGATTGATGATGAGCCATAACCATGTATGGCGACCGGATTCCAGATAGACTAATCCCATGTTGAACAAGGCAATGAGCTTGTAATCCATGTAGTCTTCTGATGGTGTGGCACTTCGCAGATTACAACTTTCTGCAAACAGGGGTCGAGCCAAAAGCTTGACACGTCTCGTGCGTAGTAGGCAGGAGTGTCCGGCGGGCCACGAGGCTCGATGGCGGCGATATCCAAAGATGGAAGGGTGATCTCTCGCTGGGTGTAGATATCCACGAGACTCCACGGACTACCGGAGTGGTGGATGAGGACGATCCTGTTGGCCTTCATGCCCGCCCAGTAGTGGCCGCGCATGAAGGACAGGTGGACGGGTAGTGGTAGCATGTCGAGGGGCACCACGGCAACCTCCGTAGGATCATCAAGTCGGTGTCTGGGCCACCTGCGAGGATCGGGCATCAGCAAGCAGGGTGTTTTGAAAAGAGTCGGCCGGTTGCAGATGAGTAGATGGTACAAAGACACCGAGCATGCGGCCAGACGGACGGTGCTGAGTAGGTCCATACGACTACAGATTTGCTCCAAGAGAACATCGGGGAGGGAATTCCAATCGCGGCTCTGCGTGTCAGTCGGTTCTGCCATTGGGGTTTTTGGTGCCTGCGAGCCAGCGGGGAAGTGGATTCGGGCGAGCGAGCAAAGAAGCTTCTCCTCGTGTGGCCGAGCAGAGGAGCGGAGGGATATGGTACGCGCGAGCTACCAAGGAAGATGGCGCGGGCGGGCAAGCAGTGAGCGGGGGTAAATGGTGTGCGGCCGACGATGGGGAAGAGAGGAGGAAGAATAAGAGAGGAGGAAGAAGAGTGGAAGACGGGGAAGAAAGTGCATTAAATCTCAATTCTACTAGTACTACTACCAGGATATACCGTCCTTCGGAGTGTAAATAGTTACACCGATGATATGTGGGTCTACCACAAGAGGGCCCATATGTCAGTTAATGGAGGACAGAGGTGCGTAGGCGTATTTGCAGAAGCGTGCTCTACTGGCAAACATGATGGCAGTACTGGGTAAGGCTGATTTAGTAACACTAACACGCTAGTTCAGCTTATTAATTATGTGTCCCATCTGCTGCAGCGTGTATTGTCACTTCACTGCGAAGACTAGTTGAATAGTTCTCTCTGAGCAAGATGGGGAATAATGGATCGCGATGACTTCCTTTCTACAGTATCCCTATGCCTCTACACTCACTTCACTCATTTTGGTCCATACCAAGTCACTTGTTGAAATATGTAGAAAGACAAATACTCCGTATTTGGGAACAAAGGGAGGCTTTTACTCCGTATTTGGGAACAGAGGGAGTATCACCATATGGAGGGAACAGAGGAAGCTTGAAATATGAACATGTCAATGGGAGGGAGTAAGCCCCATGCATGCATGCATGCATGCATGCAACATGCAACACTCACACGTACACATGGACGCACGCAACACTCACGCACCCATGCGGCACACAACACACGACGCAACACACACGCTCACGCTCAAGTGCTCAACCTAGTCCCTACGTCCGTGAAAGACTGTACATTTAGAGATTTACACATTGACGAGGGCATAATTAACGCCCAAACGTAGCAGACTTATGTGTGCATGCGACCATTGAGAGAAGAAGATTAAATGAAGGCCGTTGCATGTTGTAATTAAGGATAGACATGTAGCCTATACCTACAGCACAAGTTGGTGCATTAGTCAATCAATATCGATTTAGATTAAAGGCTAAATGCATTGGAAGTGTAGTTGTACATCATGTACTACACTCTTTGTTTTATAGCCGATGTACACTCTTTGTTGGAAGATCGAGGGAGTACACGTGCATGCACTCACATACACAGTCAGGGCGGTTCGCGTGCAAGGGTTGGACTCGTGTCATGCCTGCATCAAGTTTTGTTTAACTGATTTCTTTGCTCTGCCAACTGACAGGTGGGACCCAGAAACCAGGTGACAATTTAACCAGTCAACAAAGTGCCACGTCGACTATGTGGCCGGTTAGTAGGGTGCAATATGGGGCTCTACGATGAGCTAGTGATCTTATAATCACCGCAAAACTATATATAGTGGCCGTAAAGAGCGTATTGTTACATACGTTGACCGCTAGTGTATTTTCTCGTTTCAAATTAAGCCATATTAATCGGAAAGGATGCAGTATGGACTACTAGTACAAGTACTGCTTTGATGTGTCCTGTCAACTCGCTGAACGAGGAGAAGCTTGCTTACTACGCCTCTCCCTCGCCCACGCGCGCGGTGGTTCACAGGACGAGGAGAGGGTTTTGACTACAGCGCGCTCTCCCTCTCCCTCTTCCTCGCCCTCGTCCTCGCCCTCGCGGTGGACGTGCAGCAATTCAATCGGTGTCAGATTGCCAGAAGCATATTGTACTATAGTATCATCATTGTTGGACATTCTGAAGAGGCAAAGAGCCAAGTGCAAGGTTCACACGAGTACGAACTGTTGAACCTCCCGAAGAGGCAAAGATCCAACCACAAGGTTTTATAGGAGTTGTCGTCCTAGTAGGAGTGTACTACAACTATAGCAAACGATGCTACTGTATGATGCCGCCACGTCACGTATATCCAAAGCTGTGCCACCTTTTTTCTCAAAGAGCGTGTTGGAGCCCATGCAACAACCACACAAGTTGCACGTACACATAACACATTTACTAGTAATAAATTCTAAAGGACAAATGCCAGTATGCCACACAAGTTCATCTCCAATTCATGTGATAAATTTGTGCACGACTAGTCCACATATATTCACAGTGCTACCGTTCACAATTACCGTACTCCACTTACACGTTATAGATGGGCTACATGTCCTCCTCCAGGTTCCAGTCCCAGGTGTTCTTCATGGATGGCACGATCCATAGCGGTGGGCAACGAGAATCATTGTTGTAGCTTTCTAGTCCGGTTCCACACGATGGAGACTCATCCAAGCTGAAGCGGCATAAATCAGGGATAGCGTGTCCCAGCATGTCGTTCATCCGGCAGTGCGCAATGAAGACACAACCATGCTTCATGAACGACAGGCCTTCTGTGTTGTGCACGGAAGGTGGCATCCACTTCACAATGGGGTAGATGTCCCCGATGAAAAGCGAGTACTCTCCAAGAGTGTTCCTCGGCACCCACGTAGCATCACGGGGGTCGAACTCGGCGCCGTTCATCTGTTACACGCGGCATCTCAGATCTGGACACATGGTGACGTACATAGTCAAGGTCCATGCATAATAATGTTGTGCTCAAATATGGCGGCCAGTAATACTGTGCAGCAAATAGTACTACTCCGGTATAGAGGAAGTAAAATAACTGGCTTATTATATATAGCCACTCTTGGCTACATGGATGAGATAGTAAGACATGGAAAAACAAAAATGGTGGCAGCTAGTGGATTCAAGTGTTCAAGGGCCTAGCTAGCTATACGCGTCCTCCAAGGTAAAAAGTACTCCTACTAGTACTACTACTAAGTATACTACTAGTACAACAATGAAAGAGAAGGCGAGAGGGTTAAAAAATGGAATACCTAGGTAGATGGTGACGGTCCGATCGTGGTAGATTGTGTGACCATGTTGCACATAAGTGGTACCATGGGTAACAACTGCTAAGATAGCTGATCCCAATGTGCCAAAGTCAGCTACAAGGTTCCAGGTTAGACCAAATCGCGGATGCAAATGCACATCCAGGATCGGCGATCTTATTTTGATCGGGGGATGACTGGTCCCTGCAAAATAATGGAGTACCGTTAGGGATGCAAATGATGGTTTGTGCATTCCGTTTGTAATCTCCCATGCCGTAGGATGGCAACCAGATGAAACAAGTCCCCTGGCTTGTCACCGCGAAGATGCGGCCTAGATGGCGCACGGCGTCTTCGAATGTGTAGGGGTACAAATCTGCCGCCGCCAACATGCGCCAGCCTCTACCATTACTGCCTCTTGCATTGATGACAATCCTCATGTCGAACACCGTGATGAGATAGTAATCGTCGTAGCTGCGTTGCTTTGTCGGCGGGTCCGCAATTGCTATCTTCTTCAATCTCATGTAGGCATCATCATACGTATTCAAGCCCAGCCAATCCGGAATGCCGATCCCAATGGTGGAGAAGGGGTCTACCAGAACGGCCGCACTGTTGTGGATGTTGTGCAAAATGATGGTGGTATCTGGCTGGAGGTATGCAAGCCAATCTTTGTTGGCACCGACCAAGACCTATATATAAGACGGTGGGCAGCGGAGAAATTACAGGATGGAAATGGAATAACTAAGTACTACATGATCAAACTCCATTACTGACCTGCTCATCAGACAAAATCCGACTACCTCTCAACATCGGCAACTCTAGCGGAGTCAACGTGCAACCATGGCCAGGGAGCGGTGGACTGTTCGAAGGATTGTCCCATAGAAGAACCTTCTCCTCAAGGACACATGGAAGACCAACAAGCATGGCCTTTTCCCAAGCCTATTTAAGCAGCGTCTTGAAAAAGTTGGTGCAGGAAGCACCGAGTCTTGCGGCGGTGAGGACGTCGGAGCGGCGTGCGATTTCTCCTAGAGGATCGTCGTCCAAGGTCTCCCTGCCCCGACGAGGAGGAGAACCGCCTGGCGAATCCATGGGAGTAGCGATGAACTGCCTTCTCTTCGGGGGGAGGGAACTGGCGAGGAGGAGATAAGAGCGTAGTAACCGCAGGGCCTCATCCCTTCCAATTGTAGATCGTCCCTCAGCGAAGGGGTGAGGCTATTATTTACTACTAGTACTAGCATTATGGAACGTTATGGGATTGCATTATACTGTAAATAATAGCACTAGTAAGAAATTTTTGGCACTGGGTAGTAGTTTTTGGCGTGGATTAAGAAATTTTGGGTATGTTTTTGCAATTTTTTGTACACGCCAACTAATGTCAAAAAACGTCTTACATTATGTGACGGAGTACGTACTAGTACTGTAGCAGTACTAGTACTAATTTTCTCAACTAGTAGTGCGATGTACTGTACTTCTAGTCTAGTCTAGTATAGTGCACCAGTTTTGAACTCTTGAATCTCAGGGCCAAGGAGCTACAGTTGGAAGTGGAGGGTACTACTGTTCTCTAGAACCATCATTGTACTATCAATGCAGGGAAAGTACACCTGCGTAATGGCCTAGTGGATACTCTCGGTGCTCTATTCAGCCGCTCCTCTCACGTAGCTAGCCTACTCAGCCGCTCCTCTCACGCACACACTAGCAGCCTGTTTATCAGCGACGGTTACTGCGGGGGTAGAACATTTGAGTTATTTGATACAACGAGACTAGGCTTTTCGCTTCGATTTGTGGAGGTGTAATGGATCTCGTCGAACTTTGTTAGTAGTTCCTTCTTTATGAATGATATGAAGCAAAGCTTTTGCCTCCGTTTCAAAAAAACACGTCAAGAGGATTTTCTTTTATAGTAGAGGCGATAATGGAGTGAAGTCCATGCGTGCAACGCCACAAGCTAGAGAGTAGTAGTAGAGCACTTTACATACAGAGCCGTATTGCACAGTTCCCAATGCCCCGCCAGGCTTTTCCGGCTCCTCGGGCTTAATTGGGAGGCGCTAGTTTAAATATGCTACTAGCTGATGAGGAAGCTGCAAGCGAGGTGCGGCTAGGGCGAGCATGCGAGCCACGGGATGCTGGGAAGGAAAACCCGTTCACGTGGCTAGGCTATCCAGTGCACCCAGATTGTGGGGCCGCACGTCCGTTTGACTTCAAAACTCAAACTACCCGTGTAAAATATTGGCTCGTAGCGAAGTGTAGTAGTACTTTTTTTTAAAAGGCTGACGTGCGTTCGGCCAGGATCGAACCCACAAAACAAGGTATTCACTCCCACGTCCACTAGTAGTACTCGTTGGAATACAACGCAACCTAGAATCGCATTTTGTCGCTAGTAGTACGTACATTGTTCCTTACAAGAAACCCCTAATAATGCAAGAAACCACTAAAATGCCAAGAAACTACTACCACTTGCATACGTGGCAGACTTAAGATAAGACTACCTTATCAACCATTGTACATGCTCTTACCAACCAGCCCTACCAAGAAACGACTACTCTACAAAGTGCCGCTATAGGCATGTTTCAACCCATGGCCCTGTTTGGATACATTTGTTGTCAATCTAACCCTACCATCCAAACACCACTTTGGTTAGAGTTAGTTCAGGGTTAGAATCTAACTTGAACCTCTGACAGGGCCCATGTCTCCCATTAAGTCAACACCTTCTATTCAACCAGGCGTTATGACTTGTGGGACCTACATGTCAGTCTGCACAAAAATCCCTGAGTGACCTCCTACCTCCGGCCCGTCCACCTAGTCATCCTCGGCCATGGGACGCAGCTACCGCCGTTGGCAGAAGGCGAGGTCAAAACCGCCGGTGGTGCGGAGCCCATGTTGCGGCACCCCACATGCCAGCTCTGTCTGGCGCGCGCAGCCGCTAGCTAGCCAAGATAGCTCCATCCAGCTGCTTGTCTGCAAGGTTTGCTAGCTAGATTGACACGGCAGTGTGGCGGCTTGCTCGCGCGCGCTGCGCTAAGGCCACCCATCTGGCTCGAGCGAAGGCCAGCACGGCGGCTTGCTCGCTCGTGAGTCACGCTCGGGCCAGCCTGCCAACCCGTGCGGAGGCCAGCGCGGCGTCCGGCCCGTCCGACGGAGCGGCAACCAACTCGCTCATCACCGGCGTAACCGACGAACACGCATCAGTATTGTTTGAAGTAATGTTCAGGAAAAATAATGATTTGAGGGGGAATAACAGGATAGAAGGTCAGATGTGGGTCCCTCGTGTCAACGGCCAAACAAAATGTGTTGGTTTAAGCTGCCTCGTTAGCACGGACGTGTGGGCCAACCCTGTCATAAATGGGTTTAAACAAACCTAATCGGTAGGAGTACTAGGTAGTAGTTTTTGGCGTGGATTAAGAAATTTTGGGTATATTTTTGCTATTTTTTGTACAATAGATTCTTCCTAGGGCTGGTTGAAAGTGGTAGTTTTTTGTTAAATACTCTACATATTGTAAGTAGGAGTGAAAGTTAAAATTTGGAAGCCAATAAGCAAGGCTAGTTACATAGTGCATATGTGTACATGATTGAAAGTAAATATCAACCATGAGTGACTAATATCTTGATGGAAAACTTGAAACTATGAAATACTAGGAAAAAAATGCATGGTTGGAAATACTAGCAATGTTCATGTCCGTTGCAACGAATCATAATTAGAATAATACTTATTCATAAACTTGGTACAAAACACTCTAATTTTGATATACATATGTCACTAGAGATATATTATGTTTCAATTAGAATATATTCCTTGGGCTGTTTTGGTGAGGTCAGGGAGGGATGTGGTTGGTTTTAAGATACTAATTATGGGTTTTTCGGCAAATTGGTAGATAAGTGGGATTTTGGTGAGAAAAGGCAACTTACCTCACAATCGTTAGATGTAGATCTAATGGTCAGAAACGACGGATGGCAGACACACCAGCATCACCAACTTAGTCTTGTGTAGGAGTACTAGCAAGATCCGTGCATTGCATGGAACATCAAGATGCATTTTTTTATAAAACACTTGTTGTGATTGACCCTTACGGGAGTAATCCCATGTGTAAAAACTAATGATATCTCGATAAATATGAGATAAGGTGAAGAGGAGTGGGGTGTGGTGGTGGTTGGTGGTCGAACTGAGCGGAGGCATGGGGATTGACGACGCCGGCAGCGGCCACCAGGCCAGTTTGTTCCAGAGGCTTCCTTTCTTAATTGCTCAACAATGAGGTTTGTTGGAGATAAGGATGAACGAGGGAAGGCCTTGTTTGCAAATGTGGAGAGGGGTGCGGGTATCTTTTAGTTTAATTTCCATCGGTCAGATATAGATCGGACGGTCTATATTGCATGATGGCACACGTACCATCATCACCAACTCAGTTTTTTATAAGAGAAGAAATATAAGTATGGAGATACAAACGTATTATCGATACTTGCTTCCGTAAACTATCATCTACATTCTATTCAACGCCTCGGCATGTGGGGCCTTAGGACAATGACTTCTCGACTGTGTAAAACAAAGATTTTCCCGTCGCCGACAAGGAGGGGGTGACGACGGCGGGGGCTTTTTGGCTTGCTCTAGTCCTAGTAGTCATACTAGGTGGTCTAAGCACGTGTAGATTTATTCTTTTTCACGTCTCGTGTTCGCCGTACTGCCACGACTGTTGATTAATAGACGGTAAGTTATTCACGGGGAAACCCTTGTTGAGCGTGTTTGCGAGAGAGAGAGAGAGAGAGAGAGAGAGAGTGTGCGTGTGTGATATGTTAGAGTCTGAGACAATGATAATAGATTCTTTGTGTCTATGTATGTGGAGGATAGAGAGAGACATGTACATGGGGCTTTGTGTTGTGTAACGTGGAGACACATATACATAATTAGAGAGTGAGTGTGTGAGATACACATGCGGACATGGGGAGAGATGAGGATCCAGATAAATGGGTGTTTGTGTGTGTCTGTGTGTGTTTGTGCACGCGTTTATGTGTGAGAGGGAGAGAGTGTATGTGGAGTAGAGAGACCACTGATGATGTAAACCTAGTGTAAGGGAAGGAGGAATGGTGTGACATGTGTAGTAGCGGGATAGCACGGGTGCAGGCAGGGGGAGCAAACTATTTGGAAGAGACATCGAGTGTGTGTGTGGGAGAGGGGTGTGAGAGCGAGAGAAAGAGAGAGCTAACGACGGAGAGAGAGAGAGAGAGAGGAAGAGAGGGGGCGAGAGGGGTCGTTTGTGTCCATAAATGGCGTATAGATAGGGAGACAATGTTGATGTTGTCCGAAATTGGCCTATGAACGGAGACGCAAGGGAAGCGAGTCATTGTGTGTGTGATAGGGACTTCATGAGAGATCTAGAATAGATGGTGTAGAGAACAACATGCGAAATCAAGAACGATTATACATTAGGGAGCTATGCAAAGATTCACGACATATCTGTATACAGGGAAGGAGCTGGGGCGGGTCCGCATGTGGGAGAAATAGAAAAAGGAGAGTGGTGCACAAGGATACAAAGTGTGCTTGTTTGCAGTGGGGGTGGTGTGTGAGGTGAGTGCGCGAGAACCATATAACTAGGGAGATAGACGTTTGGGGGCGACGTTTTGTGTGTATGGGAAATATACACTCTACCTAGTGCGTGTGCTTGGGTAAGAGAGATAGCGGGAGACCTAGAGAGTGAGGGAAGAGATGTGTGCATGCCCGAGAGACAAAGTGATAGAGACCAATGTTGGGGTCCGGACTTTACAAAAGAGAGGGGTGTTAATGTGCTCGTGTGTTGGTGTTTGGGGGAGAGAACGACTTCTCTATGTGTGTGTGTGTGTGTGTGTGGTGGTGGTGGGTGGGGGGTTGACTTCGTATAAAGAGTGAGGTGTCTATATTTGAGGGACTTTAGCGTAATTGAGATATTGTGCACTCATGGTTAATCAATTTGTTTCACAGTTTGTACTATGAGATAACGATACTTTTGAACATGCGTGATATACCTTGATGTACCAGAATTACAAACCTAAGATTGGAATTTTGGAATTCGACTCCATCATTAGGTTTTGTAATTCATTTAAACGGAGGTACATTTTTTAAGCCGGGATTTCATGATTTCAAATTCATATACCAAACCTAGAGATATACACATACGGGCATGTTCAAACTTTATAATCATCCACTTTATTCATACACATACACATTTTTACTTTTGTCATCATATTTAGGATAAACACATTTGGATTTTCATTTGAATTGGACCGCATGATGGTATTTGCTTGTAGTAGCTCAATGATCCATATTTGAATTGAATGGACAATCTAAGTTTCGAGTTGGAGACATTGATTTTCAAAACTTGCACATTTTTTTGCGTGCAAAACAAACAAATTGTCGGCCATGATATCATAGTCGGCCGTACGAGAGCAGAATACTTATAATTTTAGGCGCCAAAAGCTTTCAAACTTCCCGCTCACATCGAAATATCACGCGCCCGAAAGTTTGGCCCTGCGATATTCCTGTTTTACCCCTGCCACATGAACGGAAAAGGGATGCTTTGGTAACTCCATTGTTTTCCCCTCTTTGCCCCCAACATTCTTCCCCAGAGCCCCTCCCCTTACCCTCCCTGACCCCCCAACCACGGCAAGCCGCCGAATCTAGTCCTCCGCCCCAGCGGTGGACCTCACACCCCACCGGATCTACCTTCCGCACCTTGGAACCCCCAACTGCCAACTCACCACTTCACCGGAGCCGCTTCAGCGACTGGCTTGTCCACCGCTCCAGATCTCCTTGACCGCCATCATGGTCCACCGCACCGGATCTGCTTAACCGGTGCCCTCTTCCACCATAGCGTAGGCCCTTCACTGACTCCCTCGTCCGCCCCTTCGCTGGCCCTTCATACAAGCCCTCGTCCACCGCAACAGATCCGGCTCACCGAAAGCACTGTACAACGCGCCCACCGAAGCCTCCGTCCACTGCACCGGACCCGCTCCACGGACGCCATATTCAACTCCACCGGCCCTGCTTTACCGACGCTGCAGCCTCATCAGGTTATTTCGATTTGTACTCCTTCGGTTTTTCTCTTTATCGTGCAACTGTTCACTCACCACATATGAGCTTTCTTGTATGTCAATAGGCGCCGCAACCGTAGCAGTGAAGCCACTTCAGCGATGGGGACAGCCGGCCCAAACTCAACCGCAACACAAGCACCATCGACGATCCTTAGCTATCAAGTATGACAACGATACCCATACGCCGCCGAGAATCGGGTACTATTATCCAACGGCCGGCGCCTATGTTCACTTTTCTAGCATAAGCACCGCACCTTTGAATTTCTTCAGGGCATCATTCAATTTTTCATGAGACGCGTTATTCTGCTTGCACCTGTAGGGCCATACTTCTGGCAGTGAACATGTTACATGTGCTAAATTACATACCAGTGCACATATAGTTAATATGCTTTAGTTTTGTTCTGATGCCACCTGTTGGTTCCATCAGATTGCTTAATGTTCTCTATGCTTAATTACACATCAGCAAACTAGCATGTGGTTCCGCTGCTTTTTGTTCGTTTTACCCTACATTTTCTGATGCTAGCTATTACATCACTGCTCCGAGCATCTGTTCATTACTTGTTTGTGTGTTCTTGATCTTCCCAAGTTGCATGACTAATTTGATGCTTCTATTAATTATGGAGCTGCCAACCCCATCAAGCAAAATATTTGTTCTTTCGGGGCTGGCACCTCGAACAAGCATAAAAATTGTGGGAAGCAGATATATTGTCGTGTATGCACACACCCTTCTTTCATTAGTTTAGATGAACCATTGATGATCAATTCGGACCAGTGCATGCGATTAAAATTAATTTTACCTAAATAGAGGGTGCAGAATAAACTACAACAACCAGATTTGCAACCACGGGATGCTGACGATATCTTCAAAGAACATTGCAACAGCAGCGAGGCTTCACAGCAACATATGGTAAGCCAGTGTGTTTTAGTACATGTGAAATGTAATGCGAGTGGGCTGCTTTCTTGGCTTGTGCCCTCAACCTGTAATCCTACCGAATTACAAATAGTTCAGTTGTCTGCTTTGCTGTATTGCTTGATTCGAATGCTTGTTTGTTGTTACGCTATACCTGAGTTGGCCAATATGTCAGCAGTGCCTGCTGTACTATCGTAAAGAAATGCATGCCTATTTCATTTGAGTCCTTAACTTTTCCTCTCAACTTCATCACAAGACTGTCTTCGTAGTTTATATGAGGCCACACTGTTAAGTGCTTTCTCATATTATGTCAACTGCTTAGATTCCTTGGCAACTTAAATATAGCGGTGGTACACTCCCTTTCAACTAGGGATGTCAACTGGGCCCTGTTTAATCCCGATTAAAGTCCACTAGTGGTATGATAGTTCAAAAGAGTTTTTGTTTTTTGAGGAAAATGAACTAGGAAGGTAGCAAAAACTAACTAGATGGGACTGGCGGATGTCGTTTATTTTCCACTTACATCCCTAGTTTCATCTTACCATTTTAACTTCTTTTCGGCTGATGCTGCTTCGAACCATTTAAATATAGTTTGCCATGCTCGGCAATAATTCGTCCGTCGTTTACCATGTAAGCTTACTGCCTAGATCATACGATAACTATCTCTTACTTATGTCCAGCGGAAACCTTTCAGGATGCCGTTCACACTAGGGCACAATGTACAACCCTAGAATCTATTTGTGGAAGCAGTGCGCCATCCATGTTACCAGATGGTAGCAGTTAAGAGGCAACACCGCCGGAGAGCAGTCTGAGCACTGATATTATAGTGCTTGAGGCTCTACTAGAGGCAGAAAGAGATGGTGTGGCTGCCATGAGTGAGGTAATCTTTCTCTTGAGGCTGGAAACTATGGAATTAGCGGCACGCATTATGCAAGCAACCCAAGAATTGGAGGAAGTAAGAATGTTGCATTTGAAGACGGAGGAGGTCCTGCTGTTTCTGCTATCTGAAGCCCAAGGTAATCTCGATTCTTCTTTAGATACCAGTTGAAATTGTCATTAGATTATTGTACTTGAATGTTGTGTCTTGTCTCTAAGTGGATTATGTTGCAAGACCCCCTATGTTCTCCATGTGTTGTAATGATCCGAATTTTTTAGGCAAGGTAATCCTCAGCACTTGTATGATTGACATAAGGTGAACTGTTTTTCGTGTGAGCATATTGTATTGGATGAAATAACTGTTTGACTCAGAGTGTATCCAACCTACAGAATTCGAAGATCACGACATTTCTAAATCATAATCATATATAAAGGTGGAATAAATCTTTGTTGTGGTTTTGAAGAAATAAATAACAAAACGTATAATTATCTGTGGATATTCGTAATCAAATAAAAATTGGATTTGAATTTAGTTTGCCAGGGCCCAGGGCAAACGTGAATGCTAATTCTCCCAAGTTTTGAACTAAGCGGCTAAACACCCACTATAATTTGTGGGCTGCCCGAAGCAAGTGTTTGCGAGATGGAAATTACTGTCTACCCCTGACACTTGACATCCTTATCGACCGGATTTACACTGCTGTCGATAGGGGTAGACTAGTAACTTCAATCAGACGTGACACGACGGCCTCTGAGCCTATTCAGATACGGTGGGCGCCAAACGTGGGTGGCAAAACACATTTGATTCAAGCTCGTCCGAAAGACATGTGTCTCTTCCTCCATTTCCCCATTCATACACGGTGGGCGACAAAACAAACTCTCCTCGTTCGAAATTGTTGTAGGCTAATATTTTAAATAGGGGCAGATGTGTAACTTCCATCAGACGTGACACAACCGCCCTACCTGTCAGCCCCGTTCATACACCGTGGGCGCCAACCGTGGGCGGCAAAACACCCTCTACTCGCCCGAAATAGTTATCGGCAAATATTTGGGAGATGCGAGATTACCGTCCTATCCCCAACCGACGCGATGTCCGATAAACAGGGGATAAGTCCGTAACTTTCCCCCATTTCAGAGAAGCGCGTCCCAAAGTTTGAGATCCCCCCTCCTCCCCTCCATTTCCCCATTCATACACCATCGGCGGCACGATAACCTCCGCACTGCTGCCAGCCTCCTCCGTCTGCCACCCCATCCTCCACCTTGCCGGAGCCGCTACCCCTACCCCGTCATCCACTGCAAGAGATGGACGTCTCTCATCCACGACGCTGGACGAGGATCCTTTCATCGCCTCCTCTCGCTTCATAAGCACCGTCGTCTACCTTTCCGTTGCCGCTCCTACGACTGCCTCGTCCACGGTAACAGGATATATCCCCCGACCCGGTCGTCTGCCGTCTAAAGTCTTCTTCCCCGTCACCGACAGCCATCGCACCCGCAGCACCCTCAATGTATCAGCATAGGCCTACACAGCGTCGCAAGAGAGGTGGTACTCTTCCATATGTGCTTAAGTTATTGATCTCACCCGAAAATAGATCGTAATTTGTTTACTGTACTTTTCTTGTCCGTACCAAATCATAGTGGCTAGTTGAAAGCAAACACTGGTTGCGAAGTAGCTTTGTCCGGTTTGCACCTTCAGATCCGCCATGGCACGGGCACTATACTCGTAAAGCTTATGGTTTCCCCCCTTTATATTCACTACCATCATCGTAGGTGCTTCGTGTCGTGCTAGCACTGCTCCTCAAGACCTCAACCCAAAGCTTACGTGTTGAAATATGAATCTGATATGATGCTCATATCACTAAAATAGAGAATGTTTAATTGGTCACCTAATGTTCCTATATTTGTTTCAAAAAGCATGTGCGCCACCCACTGGTCCAGCTAGTTCCACTTTCCTGATTTTTCTCTTGATGCTTAGGGTTTTCCCCTTTTATCGACTCTACTATGATCTGCGTAGGTGCTTTCTGTCGTACTAGCATTACTCCACCCTTCAAGCTAAACAACACAACACTCAGAATTCGAAAGCTTAGTTGTTCAAATATGATTGTGATATGATACTGATATTAGTTAACTGACACATTTAATTGGTTAGCTGAAGGTCCCACTTGAGTTTCCAAATGCATGTCGCAACATATAGAGAGACAGCATAATTGCATTTTTTGTCACTTGTTGACCGTACTTTCTTGTCCATACCAAATCTTAGTTGTTATTTCAAAGCAAACATCGGTTGCTAACTACCCTTTGCACGGTTTGCAGCTTCAGATCTGCCATCCCACTGCCACGGTCAACACTGTACTCATCATGCTTATGTTTTCCCCATTTTATGATGACCACAATCAGCCTACCTGGTTCGTGTCGTAATAGCACTGCTCCACCCATCGAGCTAAACAAGCTTAGTTGTACAAATTCATATCTGATATTATTGCTGATATTAGTAAAACTGAGAGATGTTTAATTGGTTAGCTAAATGTTCCTACTTTAGTTTCGAAATGCATGTGAGCCACATATGGAGAGATCGGAAAGAATAGTATTTCTCGGTGCGCTCTGGTTCATCATGGGTGGCCAACCGACATTGTATTGAAAGACTTGTAATATCTTCAATCTGCTTGCTCTTCTGCTCTTCTTTAAGATGATACTCTTCTCTTGCGGTCGACTGGTCAGGTCGAGTTGTTCTCCCTTAGTATATTTTGAATCTGTCAGGTCAGGTCGACTTGTTCTTCTTTACTATATGTTGAAGCTGTCATCTGTGACGTGTCATCACTTCTGGAGCTCTCATATTTTGAGTAGTAGGCCACATTATATTAATGCACACAACAAATTACAGCATGCATGGCATCTCTTAAAAGAATTGTAGAGATAGCACAAAGGGGTTTACAAGGAGGCAGTATTGGATTAGAATCACTTCTGCATTACAAATAAAATCTCACTTGTTTTTATGTTTTCATGCATGTCAGATATTGAACATTATCAAAATGAATATGAGAATGGGTGCATGAGAGCAATATTGCGGAACGATCCACTGGCTAACAAACTTGGCATGGTGGAGGATGGCCTATCTTATTCACCCATCAAGGTGCTTGCTCTAACTTTGCAAAGTTGTATTGGTCGCACATATTTTGCATCTGACCTCTTGCATTACTTCTACTTTGTTACACCATCTACTTAGTTTAAGCATCATATATGAGTATATGCCATACCTATCCATTTTCTGTACCTATTCCATGTGTCGTCACACTATGTTTTTCCAGTCAAATGTTGTTCTTTCGTAATAGATGTCCAAAAGGAAGAGGGTGAGTGCAGATCCTCAAGGAGTACAGACTAGGTATTTGGAAAAGGTAGTGATACCTGTTAAATCAGATAGATCAGCAGCCACAGAAAACACAGGCCCAACTGTACCACACTTTACCCCTACTCCAGTGGCCAAACCCCTATTAGAACTCCTGGGAGCCCAGCGTCGGGTACTGTCTATGATATCAATTCAAAATTTGAACTCCTAAATTTCTGCTTGTGCCTTACCTTCTCTCTTGTATGAAAACTAATTTCAGATGAATCTCCTTGCTCAAAGGATCATACGATCTCAAAACAATAATGGGCTCTGCATTGCTCTTGTCAGTACCTCTCTCCCTTTTGCCTTGTAATGATGTACTTAATTAATTGCTATTTGATTATGTATCATCAGTCTGCACCTGAGCTTCATTATCCTCTGTTTCTTCCAATATTATTTGATCTATATTTACTCTTTGCAAAATGTAGAATAATGGCAACGCTTATAAAGAATTTTCTTTGGGGAATTTATTGAATTATCCTTCCATCAACATGGAGAAGGGCTTTGCCCAACCCGTGTTAACATGTAATGTAAGTTCATCCTTCTCAAGCCTTCAAACTTTGTTCTAGTATAGATTTGGATAGGCATCATTTCCTCCACTGCTGTTTACTTTGCTGTTTACATCTGATTCGATGTTTGCAACAACTACCAGTTTCAAATTGTAGTTGTAAAAAGATGTTCCTTATGCAGAACAGATCCATTTATTTGCTTATATAATTGTGAAACCTGTTACGTGTCTCCTTGTTTCTCTTTCAGAGTCGTATCTCTTACACCAGGTAGAACTTTAGGGAAGATAGTGAGCCAAACCATCTTGAGGACAGCGAGATGACCCCAAGGTCCTGTCTTGATGAAGACAGTGAGGTGAAGCTATTCACCGGCATGTGTGAGACAACCTCTATGTAGTCGCTGCCTCAATCAGTTCGACTTCTTCAGTATCAACTTAAAGCGGAAATGCTTGCTTCAGCGCAGCTCCGACTTGAAGTCAAAGATGCAATCAAGATGTCAGAGGACTACCGTGCACACCATCATGCCATAAATCTAGTGTCAATGCATCTATCGTTGACACAACTGAGGTCTACTCAGCTTCTTCGGCTGTTTGGGGGGCCCGACCTGGCCAGGCCTAGTGCCTTCTGAAGTGCTCTTAGTTTTGTATATTCTTTTGTCCGCGCGTTTATTTGCACTGGTGGCGAACTTTGATGGCCAGTGGATGTAATATGTGTGATAGCCGTGATAGCCTAGCATAAGTTGCTTGCTTATTTATTTCCTTGTTGTCTTGTTTATTTGTTTGCTTGTAGTCATTGTTGTTCTTTTTTCGTGGTTTGCTAGTGGCTCCAATAACCTATTTTTTTAAACTAGGCCAGAATAACCATGGGCTAATATTTACTGTAGTGACACTGGGCCTCCTATAGGCCGTAGAAACAGTGGGCCTTCTATGGGCCATAGAAACAGTGGGCCCTCTACGGGCTGTAGAAACAATGGGCCTTCTATGGGCCGTAGAAACAATGGGCCTTCTACGGGTCGTATCATCAATGGGCCTTATACGGGCAGTATGATCGATTGGCCAAACATGGGCCAATAACAGGCCGCATTATGGCCGTAAACGGGCTAGAGTTGGAATCGTCCGTTCATGGGCCGACCATAACGAGCCATCGTTAATAGGCCGTATTTGATGATGCTATGAAAATGGCCCAACGTATTAACGGACCACAAACGGGCCGACTGTAACCACGGGCTGAATTTGGTCCACAAGCAGAAAATGACAGTAACGGGCCGTAAGTAAACGAATGTTGGAAATGAGCCCAAGAATAAATGGGCTCTGAGAAGGCCGAAAGATAATATGGGCTGGAAACGGCCCAACGGAATAACGGGCCGTTAATGGGTATAAAGTGATACACTGTTCATTACGGGCCAGTTTCACCACGAGCCGTTAATGGGTGTAAAGTGATACACTATTCATTACGGGCCAGTTTCACCACGGGCCGTTAATAGGACAAGAGTTACATAGGGCCTCATATGGGCCGAAAGACGTCATGGGCCATACATGGGCCAGAAGTGAAAACGGGCTAGAATCATATTGGATGGCCCAGATGACGCTACTGGGCCTAATTCGGATAGGGTGTAACGGGCCTTGGGTTAGCGGGCTGTAAATGGGCTATATGCGAACAGGCCGTTAACAGGCTTTCCATGGGCCGGCCCGCCACCTTTTGACCAAGTCAAATGGGCCGGCCTTTTCACATGAATGGGCCTCTATTGGGGTCGTGCCACATGTCAACGTATCATAGGCGCCTCCTGTCCAATGAGTGGATGACATCTGTCCCACCGATGAGCCGACACGTGTTTCTTCCAGCCAATGATGATTTTACACGTGGAAAATCCCCATTGGTCGGGGCTGTTAATGGGTTATCGGATCCAAAACCCGACCCGATAGCTTAACAACATTCCGTTATGGTGGATGCCACGTGTCGGTCACCCCTGACGAAAGCACTTCTGTGACGCGCGATTTATCGTCATGGAAGTGGACACTTCCGTGATGATTATTTTGGTAATGTCATGGAACGCTTCTACGACAGCACAGGTATGATTATCTTGATTCTGTCATAAAATCGTCATGGATGTACATGCATGACAGAAAATGCGACCTACTGTGACAAACACGTATCATCACAAAAGTGCATTTCTTTTGTAGTGCAAGCCCTAATCTCTCTCAGGAGGGCTGATCCGGAGTCCGTTCGGGGCTCCGGAGAGGGGGATTCGTCGCCGTCGTCATCATCAACTATCCTCCATCACCAATTTCATGATGCTCAATGCCATGCGTGAGTAATTCCATCGTAGGCTTGCTGGACGGTGATGGGTTGGATGAGATTTACCATGTAATCAAGTTAGTTTTGTTAGGGTTTGATCCCTAGTATCCACTATGTTCTGAGATTGATGTTGCTATGACTTTGCTATGCTTAATGCTTGTCACTAGGGCCCGAGTGCCATGATTTCAGATCTGAACCTATTATGTTTTCATGAATATATGTGAGTTCTTGATCCTATCTTGCAAGTCTATAGTCACCTATTATGTGTTATGATCCGACAACCCCGAAGTGACAATAATCGGGATACTTCTCGGTGATGATCGTAGTTTGAGGAGTTCATGTATTCACTAAGTGCTAATGCTTTGGTCCGGTTCTCTATTAAAAGGAGGCCTTAATATCCCTTAGTTTCCATTAGGACCCCGCTGCCACGGGAGGGTAGGACAAAAGATTTCATGCAAGTTCTTTTCCATAAGCACGTATGACTATATTCGGAATACATGCCTACATTACATTGATGAATTGGAGCTAGTTCTGTGTCACCCTATGTTATAACTATTACATGAGTAATCGCATCCGACATAATTATCCATCACTGATGAAATTCCTACGAGCTTTTCACATATTGTGCTTTGCTTATTTACTTTACCGTTGCTACTGTTACAGTTACTACAAAACAGCTATCATTACTTTTATCACTGTTACCATTACTATCGTACTACTTTGCTACTTAATACTTTGCTGCAGATACTAAGTTATCCAGGTGTGGTTGAATTGACAACTCAACTGCTAATACTTGAGAATATTCTTTGGCTCCCCTTGTGTCGAATCAATAAATTTGGGTTGAATACTCTACCCTCGAAAACTATTGTGATCCCCTATACTTGTGGGTTGTCATACCCTCATAGACCGAAAGCAGAAGCGTTATGACAACACGGTTGATGTAGGCGTACGTCTTCATGATCCGACCGATCCTAGTACCGAAGGTACGACGCCTCCGCGATCTACACACGTTCAGCTCAGTGACGCCCACGAACTCTAGATCTAGCTGAGGTCGAGGGAGAGTTTCGTCAGCACGACAGCGTGATGACGGTGATGATGAAGTTACCGGCTGGGCTTCGCCTAAGCACTACGACGATATGACCGAGGTGGAAATCTGTGGAGGGGAGCACCGCACACAGCTAAAAGATCAACTTGATCAACCTGTGTGTCTATGGGGTGCCCCCTCCCCTATATATAAAGGAGTGGAGGAGGGGGCCGGCCGGCCTAGAGGGGTGCGCCCAAGCGGGGGGGGGGGGGTCCTACACCAAGTAGGAGTAGGTTTCCCCCTTTCCTAGTCCAACTAGGAGGAGAAGGAAGGGGGAGGAGAGAAGGAAAGGGGGGTCGCCCCCCTAGTCCATTTCGGTTGGCCTAGGGGGGCGCGCGCCACACCTTGCCCTGCCTCCTCTCTTCAACCACTTGGCCCATGAGCCATGAGGCCCAATAACCTCTCCGCAACACTTCTGGTGTCCGAATATAGCCGTCCAATATATCAATCTTTATGTCCCGGCCATTTCGAGACTCCTCGTCATGTCCGTGATCACATCCGGGACTCTGAACAACCTTTGGTACATCAAATCACATAAACTCATAATACCAATCGTCATCGAACGTTAAGCGTGCGGACCCTATGGGTTCGAGAACTATGTAGACATGACCGAGACACGTCTCCGATCAATAATCAATAGCAAAACCTGGATGCTCATATTGGTTCCTACATATTCTACGAAGATCTTTATCAGTCAAACCGCATAACAACATATGTTGTTCCCTTTGTCATCGGTATGTTACTTGCCCGAGATTCGATCGTCGGTATCATCATACCTAGTTCAATCTTGTTACGGGCAAGTCTCTTTACTCATTCTGTATTACTTTATCCCGTAATTAACTCATTAGTTACAATGCTTGCAAGGCTTATAGTGATGAGAATTATCGAGAGGGCCCAGAGATACTTCTCTGAAACACGGAGTGACAAATACTAATCTCGATATATGCCAACCCAACAAACACCTTCAGAGACACCTTTAGAGCACCTTTATAATCAAACTTTTACATTATGACGTTTGGTAGCACACAAAGTGTTCATCCAGTATTCGGGAGGTGCTTAATCTCATAGTCTGAGGAACTTGTATAAGTCATGAGGAAAGCAGTAGCAATGAAACTGACACGATCATAATGCTAAGCTAACGGATGGGTCATGTCTATCACATCATTCTCCAAAAGATGTGATCTCGTTCATCAAATGACAACACATTTCTATGGTTAGGAAACATAACCATCTTTGATTAACGAGGTAGTCTTGTAGAGGCATACCAGGGACTATAAGTTTTGTCTATGTATTCACACATGTACTAAGTTTCTGGTTAATATAGTTCTAGCATCAATAATAAACATTTATCATGAATTAAGGAAATAAATAATAACTTTATCATTGCCTCACCCCGACCACCCACCGTAACCGAGAACTCCCCGATATTTTCCTCGCCCTCGCTTCTACCATGGTTTTTTCCGTCATGGATGACCCAAAGAATGTCATGCGGCTGTGTCTCCGGCCCGCCCAGGACGAAAAGCACATTTTTTGTCATGATTTTTTGCCATAGAAGTAGGATCCCACCACATCTATGATGATACCAGGTTTTGTCACAATTATCGTCATAGAAGTGTCATAAGCATGACAGAAAAAAGATCATTCGGCCCAAAATGTCACGGATGTGTCTTTTTTTGTGTAGTATGTCATGTGAACATCGACTACATGGCACTTCACCATAGTTGGGCCTAAGGGAATGCATTGTGGAGTAGTTATTAGATGATGGGTTGCTAGAGTGACAGACGCTTAAACCCTAGTTTATGCGCTACTTCGTAAGGGACCGATTTGGATCCAAAAGTTTAATGCTATGTATAATTTTTTATCTTAATACTTTTTTCGTAGTTGCGGATGCTTGCGAGGGGGTTAATCATAAGTAGGAGGCTTGTTCAAGTAACAACAACAGCTAAGCACTGGTCCACCCACATATCAAATTATCAAAGTAGCGAACATGAATCGAACCAACATGATGAAAGTGACTAGATGAAATTCCCGTGTACCCTCAAGAACGCTTTGCTTATTATAAGAGACCGTTTTGTCCTGTCCTTTGCCACAAAAGGATTGGGCTACCTTGCTGCACTTTATTTACCATTACCATTACTTGCTCTTACAAATTACATTACTATCAAACTACTCATTACCGATAATTCCAATGCTTGGAGAGATTACCTTGCTGAAAACCACTTGTCATTTCTGTATGCTCCTTGTTGGGTTCAACACTCTTACTTATCGAAAGGACTACGATTGATCCCATGTAGTTGTGGGTCATCAGCGGTTGCCGTTGGATGAACAGGACCCCGCGGAGGCCGCCACACACCCCACGAGCGTTCTACTAGTGGGAGTTACAAAGAAATCCACATCTGGTTGCGTTCGCGGGGAAACCCTTAATTAATCATAGTAATAACCAGCGTGTGGAAACTATGATGGTGGCGTACGTGATATGGAGTCTACTTCTAGTAGAATACTAGGTAATTTCCTCGTGCGTTGCAGTGGGAAAAAGATTAATTACAGATGAATTATATACGAAGGAAAAGATCTAAACCGAAAGCATCTATTTTTTACATAGAAATATTATGTACTTGCATTGTGCGAATAAAGAGTATGCATGTACACCGTACAATAGCATCTGCACCAATTTAAATCAGGGCATTTCGCAACCTTCAGAGAGTAGACAAGTTAAATAATGACCTGATGTACTACATATGTTTGTAAAGGACTTCTTGAGAGATGATAGTATTACCAATGAAATAGAATTAAGATCTAGTACCATATGGAAAATACATAACAACACTCTAGCAGTTGAGATACATGTATCATATTTTCCCTGAATGTCAATGTCACTTTAAAGTACCATCACCTAGAAGAACATGAAAGTACTGTGGTGTTTATCTGTACATCAAGGGAAGGATTGTTTTGTGACATCCACATGTAGTGACGGAGCTATGTAGAAACTGCTCGGGGGCCAAGGGTAAAACATGAGTGTTTGGGGGTATAAAATGCTAAAAAAATCTCACTTAAGCCCTCCTAAAAAAGTTCTTCACAGTTTGGTACAAAGCTGGGGGGGGGGGCACAGCCCCCCATACTTGTACATAACTCTGCCACTATCCACATGAATAAATAATTTATATGTAGCTAATACTTAACACATGATCAAATTTGAGTTCATTCAAATTGATATATGTGGACGGCTAGAAACGAAAAATAAAAGAAAATATATAACTTGCTCTACACATATGTACTAAAATGATAAATGTGAAAGAAAATAGTGCAGATAAAATATTGATGTTATGGAAGATCCGAAGGTACATACCTAGAATATTGAGAGCTAACTAAAAATGGGGCACTGTGCCACCAAGCATATAGGCATGAGGTGAGTAGTAGTAACCCTAAGAAACAAAGGAAACGAAGCCCACAAATTAGTAATACTCTAGATATTGCACTGGCAACAAAGTATGTGTTACTACTGCATCCAGTTTTGAAGGTTTGCCATTGTATAAACAGTTGGTGAGTGTCCCAGGAAGCTCGAGTGATATTGCTAAAAAGGCGAGATAAATAACATCCATCTATTAGAAATGAATCATATATACTTTCTTGGACAAAATTATAAATTGATCATAACCAGGAATCAGCAAATTTGAATGTGAAATAGCAACTCACTATAATATTGAACGAAATTGGGATAGAAAAAATTTCTACCTCGAGCCCTTGACTCAACCGAGAGATCTATGGGAACCAAAAAAATTCATGCAATTTATCCATGTTTAGATAATAAAAATATGCATAGTAATTAAGTTGTATAGTGGCCAACACATATATAAACGGAAGGTAGGAAATGGAGTGATCAAACATATATGGATTGATGTGCAAAGGCTATGGTGACTTACATGCTTGGATTCAATCATCATGAAGCGGACTGGTGTGATACATATCCATGTTCGTCCTATCCATCATAAGAAAAGATCTAGGGGAAACAACAAAGTAACTTATACATCCCATAATTTAATACATGCTCTTTGACCAATCATCCAAAAAATGTAATCGAGGATGATACTGCTAGACACCCGCGTGGAGTAAGAATGAGCAGCAGCTGCTGATTTGGGATACCTACCCGGCCAGCACCACGCTGAAGCTTATGGCCATGCCCATGAAGATGCCTCGACGGTCAGGGCTTATGGTATTAAGGAAGGGGAGAGAGGCTTGCTTTGTAGTACCTAGAAGCATACCTCAGTAGGGGAGGCGGCGACGCCCGCGACGGGTAGTTCAGGCTAAAGCAAGGAGCCACAAAGGAGCATGTGGTTTTGAGCGGGGAATACGCTGAGGATCCATGCAGAAAATGCCTATAGGGTAGGTGTGTGGCGTTGTAGAGAATGAGAAGATAGAGGAGAGGGCAAAGAGATGGACCCATGCGCATAATATTATGAAAGGTTTGGCAGGGGAGGCGAGGAGGCAATGCAATTTGGCAGGGGATGCGAGGAGGTAATGCCAATTTCGAGAATAGAATACATAGTGGAAATTAATTGCAATTAGTGGAGGAGGATCAATCGGTTTCTAATGGAAATTAGTGGAGGACCAGTCGGTTACTAATTGCAATTAAAGGAGAATCAGCCGGTGAGATGGTTGGTGTTTGGAACCGAATGATGTGGAGGATCAAGTCTGACTAATTGCAATTAGTGGAGGATCAATTGGTGACGTGGTTGGTGATTGCAACTGAATGCTGATGTGGCATGCATGATGACGTGGACAATGTGCATGTAGAAAGAATTGGTAGTAGTGGAGATCAACTTCTCAAGAATGTAGGATTGGTACAGGGAACCGCCCACTTATGCACATGAATAATGGATTACATGAATAATGTATTAGATATACAATGATTCATTTTAGTAGTGATGACTCCAGAACCATCGATAATCCTTTACCAGTCAAGCACCGTCTCTACTAATTTAGTGACTTTTATTTCTTGTTTTTATCTTTCGTTCGTAGTCTAGATAAAAACCCCTCTTTATTTTGTTTTCCTAGCAACCGATAGATTCGACTATTTCCAAACTCCGGTTTGGATGCGTACGGAACTACGTCGGTGATAACGTAGTTTTAGGGGCCAGTAGTGCCTTCCATTTGGCTCCCTGCGGGTTTTACACATCACTTATTATGGAAGTGCTACACCGTGTGCTCTTGCAGGACATTAATCTCACATCTCCAGCGAGCTCAGCCACCAGAGTCATGCTTCCCTGCGCGTACCGCCTGAACCGTAGCGCTGCCACCACCACCACCACCACCACATCCTAACAAGCCTGCCCTGCTTCAACCTACCCACCCACAAACATCCTCATCTAATCAGACCCACGAACACCACGCTCACGAGCACGCCGCTGAAAGGCCCGGCGGTCGGTGCTTCAAGGCCAGCTCATCCTATGGGTGTAGGTGGGGATGTTGCAAGGAGGGCGCAGATCGCCGGTGATGACGCGAGCCCATGCTGCGTGCGGGGGCGGACCTCGTGATGTAGGGTAGAACCCTAGTGGCCTGATGTTTCACGATTGGAGGGGATCCTACGGAGAACACGAAGAACACGAGGAGAAATCATGAGGGGAAACACGAGAGAATCACTTAAACCAACAAGAACAATCACACATTGCTAGATCCTCATAACACAAAGAGAGATACACGGTCCGAATCCAACAAAGGACAATACATAGGGTAACCGGTTCTTCTCCGTGAGGAGGTCTTGATGGGGGTCTTCTCCGTGAGGAGGTCTTGAATTCAACGTGGATCTTCTCTGAAGAGGTGTCAGTCCCTCATGTTGGAGTAGATCTGGATGGATGAGCGAAGCTCTATCTCACATATGAGCTAACACAGTGCTACCCTAGCTAGGAGGAGGATGAGGTCTATTTATAGTGTTAGTGCAAATGGGGCCGAAGTGAAGGCGTACATGGGCCTCGGCCCGAAACTGTACATAGATAGGTACCGGACCTCCACTGGGGACCGGTCATCCGGTGGCTCATGGGAGTCCGGACATCCGGTAGTTGCCGGACTTCCGCTATTTCTGTTTTGTGAAGGTGGCACTAGACGTCCTGTCACTTCGGACTTCCGCTAATTTTGGCTCCGGTGCAGTGGTGCCGGATGTCTGTCCTTGTTGTTCGTCCGCTCGCCGGGAGGTGTGTCCGGTCGTTCGGTCTAGGCCGGACGTCCGCTCGCTGTAGCTTGCGTCGGCTGGGACTTGGGCAGGTTGAGCTTCAGGCGACGGACGTTCGATCCCGACTGGTCGTCCGGTGGCTGTAGCTCCCATGGCAGCTCTTCTTCTTGTCCCTCGTGCTTGGTGTCCTTGTCGTCTTGTCTGTTAGATGTAGCTGCTCTGTGGCCTTCCTCCAAGTACCTAATCACACATACTGTTTCTGCTTGAGGTAGTAGCCATGTCTCATGTATAGAAAGTTGTAGTTCGGAGAGGAGCGAGTTCACCTTATCTTCAATAGCCTTTTCTCGAGTTCTTGTCATTGGTCCAAGTGGAGTCATAGGAGATGTAGATGCATCCATGCGGATGATTGTGGGATGCTCCGCATAATCCCCCCCCCCCTTGGGAAAGATCCGACCTCGGATCGAAATCTTCATCACCATGGTAGGGCGAGAGATCCTTGACGTTGAAGACATCGCTCACATTGTACTTGTCGTGCAGGAGGTCGATCTTGTAAGCGTTGTTGTTGTAGCGTGCTAGCACCTTGAAGGGTCCATCGGCTCATGGTAGAAGTTTAGACTTGCGTTCGTTGGGGAAGCGTTCCTTGCAAAGGTGTAGCGACACAAGATCTCCAATGTTGAATATCATGGGTTGCTTGTTGATGTTGAGCTTGGTCGTGAGTCATTGTACTTGGCGCTCGATGGTGTGCCTTGTATCTTCATGCATCTTCTTGAGGTAGTTCACTCGTACACTCGCATCCATATTGATGCACTCTTGTAATGGAAGAGGAAGAATGTCCAATGGGGACAACGGGTTGAAACCGTAGACGACTTCAAAA
Organism: Triticum timopheevii; assembly: GCA_963921465.1. Lineage (NCBI taxonomy): Eukaryota > Viridiplantae > Streptophyta > Magnoliopsida > Poales > Poaceae > Triticum > Triticum timopheevii. The sequence goes on along the minus strand of OY997271.1, from coordinate 128,831,233 downwards.
TGGGACTTGCTGGTAGTCGAATGTCTTGCACGATTGTAGGCATACTCGCTGATAGGTAGGCATTCCTCCCACTCCTTGATGTTCCTCTTGATCAACACGCGTAGTAGAGTGAAGAGTGTTCGGTTTGTCACCTCCGTTTGGTCATCGCTTTGTGGGTGGTATGCCGAAGAGAATAGTAGCTTGATTCCGAGCTTGGCCCATAAGGTCTTCCAAAAGTAGCTTAAGAACTTGACGTCGTGGTTCGAGACAATCGTCTTTGGCACTCCATGTAGGAGCAATATTTCCCTACAAAAAAGATTAGCAACATGTGAAGCATCGTCTATCTTGTTGCATGGTATGAAATGTGCCATTTTAGAGAATCGGTCCACAACAACAAACACGAAGTCCTTTCCATTCCTAGTTCTAGGCAAACCAAGCTCGAAATCCATGCTAATATCTTCCCATGGGTGGTATGGAATTGGGAGAGGCATGTAAAGACCATGAGATTGAGCTTTGGACTTAGCTTTGTGACATGTCGAACATCGGTTGGTGAAGCGTGAGACATCGCGGAACATCTTGGGCCAAATAGTTCTTGGAGAGTGTAGCGAATGTATTGTCGCGTCCAAAGTGTCCCATTAGTCCTCCTCCATGAGATTCTTGCAAAAGTAACAAACGAAGAGAAGACTTGGGAATAAATAGTTTGTTAGCTCTCATAAGATAATCATCTTTGATGTAATAGCGTTCCCAAGATGTATGTGTCAAACACTTGGCATAAGGAATTGCAAAAGTAGGATCATGTGCATACAAGTCTTTTATGTGCTCAAAGCTAATGACATTTAATTCAAGTTTGGTAACAAGCATGCATATACGGGAAAGTGCATCTGCCACAACATTTTCTTTACCCTTTATATACTTGATGACATAAGGAAATGACTCTATAAATTCACTCCATTTAGCATGACGCTTGTTCAACTTAGTTTGACCCTTAAGATGCTTAAGCGTTTCATGATCGGTATGAATGATAAATTCATGAGGGCGAAGATAATGTTTCCATTCATGCAAAACTCGCACTAAAGCATATAGCTCTTTGTCATAGATGGGATAATTGAGTTGCGCTCCAGAAAGTTTCTCACTAAAGTATGCTATGGGGCGCTTCTCTTGCGTTAACACACCTCCTATGCCATTACCGCTAGCATCACAATGGATTTCAAAAGGTTTGTCAAACTTGGTAATGCAAGCACGGCGGGCATGAGTAAGAAAATTCTTAAGTTCATTAAATGCGGTATCTTGGGATGGTCCCCAAACAAATGGCGCATCCTTCTTACTCAAGGCATGTAAAGGTGAAGCAATGGTGTTAAAATCCTTCACAAATCTATGATAGAAACTGGCTAAACCAAGAAAACTATGCACTTGTTGCAAGTTGGTTGGTTGGGGACAAGTTTTAATAGCATTGATCTTAGATTCATCTACATGAACACCCTTAGAAGACACAACGAAACCCAAGAAAACAAGCTTATCAACACCAAAAAGGCATTTGTCCATATTAGCATAAAGTCGCTCTTTCCTAAGGGTTTGCAACACGGTTCTAAGATGGGTAACATGATCTTTGAGGGACTTGCTAAAAACAAGAATATCGTCAAAGTAGACCACAACAAATACACCAATATAGGGTCGAAGAACAAAGTGCATGACTTGCATGAAAGTACCGGGTGCTTCGGATAAACCCATTGGCATAACAAGCCATTCATATAAGCCGAATTTGGTTTTAAAAGCGGTTTTCCATTCATCACCTTCTTGGATGCATATTTGATAGTAGCCACTTTTAAGATCAATTTTAGAGAAAATGACGGCTCCGCTAAGTTCATATAGCATATCATCTAGGCGTGGAATGGGGTAATTATAACGCATGGTAATAGCATTGATAGGACGACAACCGGAACACATGTGAAATGCACCATCTTTCTTGGGAATGAGGATTACCGGTACGGCACAAGGGATCAAACTTTCTCGTACATGGACGTTGTCGATGAGATGTTGTACTTGCCGTTGGATCTCCTTAGTTTCCTCGGGGTTGACGCGGTAGGGGGCCTTATTAGGAAGGGGTGCTCCGGGGATGAGGTCGATTCGGTGCTCAATGCCTCGTAGTGGAGGTAGACCCGAAGGTAGATCATCGAGGAAAACATCTTGGAATTCCTGCAAAAGAGAAGATAACACTAGAGGTAGATTGTGAGAGGTGTTAGGTTTTGGTGTCTCGTCCTTGCACAAGAGGACATAGTGCATAACACTTGATGGGTTCTCATACACTTCTTTCATCTCACGTTTGGTGGCAAATAGGACTAGATTCTTCTTGTCGCTCATCGTGGAGGCACTCAATTTGGGCTTTTGGCGCTCACTCTCTTTTTGGTGGTTCGCTCTCTCACTATTCTCTCCACTATGGGTGGATTGCTTGTCGGTGATCACTTGGCTTGGAGACATAGGTTGTAGAACGTACTCCTTTCCTTTCATCTTAAAGCTATAGTAATTTGTACGCCCGTTGTGGATGACGCCTCGGTCGAATTGTGAAAGTGCAACTATCCCTAGGTGGTTTTGGTAATTCATAACAACATATAGCTCATTGAGCTAATGCTATTCCAAGACTATTATTTCAGGAAAGCTCAATGAGTGGCATGGCATGGATGTTGAAAGTGGATCCCTCAAAATACTAAGGACAAAGGATTGGCTCAAGCTCAAAATCTCAAGACTCTTCATTTTATATTTTAGTGATCCAAGATCACATTGAGTCTATAGGAAAAGCCAATACTATCAAGGAGGGATGAGGTGTTGCTTAATGAGCCTCTTGCTTCATGTTCTTTGTGATATGCTCCAAAACCCTCAGCTACTTTCCCACATCCACAAATGACCTAAACCCAAAGCCAAAATCGGTCACACCGATTCTTCCTATCCGGCGCCACCGATTCAAAAAATCATAGCCACTGCCACAAACCCTAAGTAAATTGGTCTTACCCGATAGGGATCTCGGTCTCACCGAGATGGCATTGTAATCTCTCTGTTTCCCTTCGTAACGTTTCGGTCTAACTGAAGTGAGTGATCGGTCCCACCGAGATTGCAATGTAAACTCTCTGTTTCCCTTTTGTAACATTTCAGTCTCACCGAAAAGAGCAAATCGGTCCCACCGAGTTTACCTGACCAACTCTCTGGAAAGCTTATTACCAAATCAGTCTCACCGAGTTTGTGTAACCGGTCTTATCGAGATTAAGTTATGCCCTAACCCTAACCGAATCGGTCTCACCGAGATGCATGTCAGTCCCACCGAAAATCACTAACGGTCACTAGGTTTATCAAATCGGTTTGACCGAGTCTATTGAATCGGTCCCACCGAGTTTGGTAAATTGTGTGTAACGGTTAGATTTTGTGTGGAGGCTATATATACCCCTCCACCTCCTCTTCATTCGTGGAGAGAGCCATCAAAACAAACCTACACTTCCAACTTACCATTTCTGAGAGAGAACCACCTACTCATGTGTTGAGGCCAAGATATTCCATTCCTACCATATGAATCTTGATCTCTAGCCTTCCCCAAGTTGCTTTCCACTCAAATCTTCTTTCCACCAAATTCAAAACCTATGAGAGAGAGTTGAGTGTTGGGGAGACTATCATTTGAAGCACAAGAGCAAGGAGTTAATCATCAATACACCATTTGTTACTTCTTGGAGAGTGGTGTCTCCTAGATTGGCTAGGTGTCACTTGGGAGCCTCCGACAAGATTGTGGAGTTGAACCAAGGAGTTTGTAAGGGCAAGGAGATCGCCTACTTCGTGAAGATCTACCGCTAGTGAGGCAAGTCCTTCGTGGGCGACGGCCATGGTGGGATAGACAAGGTTGCTTCTTCGTGGACCCTTCGTGGGTGGAGCCCTCCGTGGACTCGTGCAACCGTTACCCTTCGTGGGTTGAAGTCTCCATCAACGTGGATGTACGATAGCACCACCTATCGGAACCACGCCAAAAACATCCGTGTCTCCAATTGCGTTTGAATCCTCCAAACCCTTCCCTTTACCTTCTTGCAAGTTGCATGATTTATTTTCCACTGCCTATATACTCTTTGCATGCTTGCTTGAATAGTGTGATGATTGCTTGACTTGTCCTAAAGTAGCTAAAATCTGCCAAACTCTAAAATTGGGAAAAGGTTAAGTTTTTAATTGGTCAAGTAGTCTTATCACCCCCCCTCTAGACATACTTCAAGGTCCTACAAGTGGTATCAGAGCTTTGGTCTCCATTTGCTTTGATTTCCATAGCCTTGGTTTCACAACCTAGGAGAGTATGGCGTCTAGCAAGGGAAATTATCACCGTAGAGGTCCTTACTTTGATGGTACTAATTTTGCTAGTTGGAAGCATAAGATGAAAATGCATATTCTCGGACATAACCCCGCCGTTTGGGCAATTATTTGTATTGGCTTGCAAGGTGAATTCTTTGATGGGAGAGAGCCGAACTATGAAGCTAATGCGGAAGAATTGAAGATGCTGCAATACAACGCTCAAGCTTGTGATATCATCTTCAACGGATTGTGCCCCGAAGAATTCAACAAAATCAGCCGTCTTGAGAATGCAAAGGAAATTTGGGATACTTTGATTGATATGCATGAAGGTACCGAGTCCGTCAAGGAATCCAAGTTGGATGTGCTCCAAAGTCAGCTTGACAAGTTCAAAATGAAGGATGGTGAAGGTGTCGCTGAAATGTACTCTAGGCTTGCTCTTATCACAAATGAGATTGCCGGCTTAGGGAGTGAAGAGATGACCGACAAATTCATCATCAAGAAGATCCTAAGAGCATTGGATGGAAAGTATGATACCGTTTGCACATTGATTCAAATGATGCCAAACTACAAAGATCTCAAGCCAACGGAAGTCATTGGAAGAATTGTTGCTCATGAGATGTCACTCAAGGATAAGGAGGAACTTCACAACAAGTCAAGTGGTGCTTACAAAGCCTCAAGTGAAGCCCCCACATCATCAAGTGAGAAACAAACCTTCAATGAAGAATTGAGCTTAATGGTGAATAACTTCAACAAATTCTACAGGAGTAGAAGAAAAGAAAGAAGCTCCAAGTCAAGGTCTTACAATGACAAAAGATCTTCAAGTCGAGAGCGCAATTGCTACAATTGTGGGAGACCCAGACACTATTCCAATGAGTGTACATCACCCTACAAAAGAAGAGAAGATTCTCCAAGAAGAAGAAGCAAAAGAGAAGAATCACCACCAAGAGAGAGGAGTAGAGATGATCGTTATGAACGAAGACCCTCACAGAGAAGCAAGGATTTGGAAAGGAAGGACAAGTCATCAAGGAGCTACACAAAACGAAGACATCAAGCTCATGTTGGTGAATGGGTATCCGGCTCCGACTCCGACAATCACTCCGAGAGAAGCTATCACTCCGACTCCGAATATACTCAAGATGAAGGTGTTGCCGGTCTAGCACTTGTGTCAACCAACTCCTACGACATATTTGATTCACCAAATGAAGGAATTGGAAGATTCTTCATGGCCAAAGGTCCAAAGGTAACACATCCCGAGTATGTTGATTTCAATAGTGATGAAGATGACTTGCTTGTGGATGATGATTTACTTGTTGACAACTCTAGTGATGAATACTATGATGAAACGTCAATTAATCATGCTAATCAAGATAAAACGAATGACAATGATAAGGAGAAGATTGAGCTTCTAACTAAAGAACTAAACACTCTTAAGTTGGCTCATGAAACTATCTTTGAAGATCATCGAGAACTTTTAAGGGCTCATGAGAAGTTACGCTTTGAAAAGCTCAATCTTGAGCAAGAGCATGAGTTCTTAAAGGCAATCAATGATGATCTCCGCAATAAAAGTTCTTCTTACATTTCCAAGCATTTACTCTTATCTACTTAGATGCCTCAAGTCAAGTCTAGTAACAAGTACAAGAAAGATACTTCCTCTAGTAGTAACAATAATAATGTCAAATCCAATATTGTTGCTTCTAGTAGTTCTCTTGATTCCACTAACGATTATCTTAGCCAAGTTACACTTGAGCAAGAAAATAGCTTATTGAAGGGAATTATAGAGAAAGGTGTTTTCAAGAGCCTTGCCGGGAGTAATCAATTCGAGGAAATTGTACGCAAGCAAGGAAGGCACCGGAAGAATCAAGGTGTTGGTTTTGAACGAAAGTTCAATGCCAATGGAGTTGAGTGGAAAGAAGATCAATACCCCAAGACGAAGTTTGTTCCTCAACAAGAGAAGTATGATCCTACTTCCTTCAAGGGAACACAAGCTCAAGATGATCTTCCACCACAAGACCACAAGAACAAAGGCAAGGACAAGCTTCAAGAAGAGATTGATGCATTTGAAGAAGCACCTAAAGCCTCGTTCAAGTGGGTTCCCAAGACTACGTCAAGTTCTACTTCATCAAGTACAACTACAACTCCAAGGATTCCCATCAAGATGATGTGGATCCCGAAGAAGAAGAACTAGAGAGTTCTTGAGGGTGACTCCGCCAACATTCTTCACTCATATCATTATGGCAAGAACAAGTGCAATCAACTTCCACATCTTGCACTAGTTCAAGGAGTCAGAAACCCTCATGTTGGTAAGGCAAGGGACAAGCTAACCTAATGATTTCATGGACATCATCTTGTGTGTGCATCACTCTATGTCTATGGATATTCTTGTTTGTTCCTTGTGGTACTAACCCATGTAGGTAAGTTGAAAGTGCAACTCACTCCAAAGGATTGCTCCAAATGATCTACATCAACATTGAGCATCCACATCTTCAACACCTACATGAAGTCATCATCGACAAAACCCAATGTTAGTTCATCCCTCTAAGGGGGATCTCACATCTAGGGGGAGCTTAACTCTAAGAATTGAGTCAAAGCAACTCTAATGGTGTGAACACATTAAAGCATTATGTAAAAGTGGTAACCCCACTTGAGCTTAAACGATGAGTATGACCTATGATCAAATGTTCTCATTTGACTCCTAAGTCAATATACTCATATATAGATGACCTAGTCATCGCCAATTGTTTGATAGATGCTAGAATTAGTTATGCATGCTTTGCCACATATTTCATTCGCCATTTTATTGTGTGAGCAAGTTGGTGCATATTTTACTCATTCAAGGACATCCACTTGTTGTTTTGATTGTTTGGGTTCTTTTCTTTTTGCCAAGTGGATGGACAAGAATGCCAAAGAACTTTCTCTAGCTATCTATGCTTTTCTCGTCTCAAACTCTATTCATGCTACATCACAAAATTTGATCAAGTCAGATTCGAACCACTCTGTGTGAGGAGCACTCGGAGTCCCCGATTCGTCATAGACTTAAACTTCCAAAACCTCTTTGTGACTCTCGGTCTGACCGATTCCTCCATTTCGGTCCTACCGAGATCATTAAGTTGATTTGAGTTTTCAATCTCGGTGCAACCGATTTGAACTTTTCGGTCACACCGATTTGCTGTAACTGTACACAGGTCTGCATCTCGGTGCCACCGAGTTGTTCCACTCGGTCACACTGACAGGGTCGGGCTATATATAGTCACGGGAAATTTTTTGGAAATTTCTCCGAAACCCTTCGCCCACGCAATAGCTCGCTCTGCCATCGAAGGTCTCCGGATCGTCACCTCGTCGCCAGCAGCCTCCTGTCGCTGGTCTCCGCCGCCGTCAACGAATTTCGCCCCCGCCGTTGCCGCCGTAGTGAGTCCACCGCCAAGCTAGGGTATGGACTCGATCTTTATGCTATCCTCGTCTGATTCCTAGCACATTGTGTTCTTATAGATTCTTGCCACGATTGAAACACTCCTATCCACTCAATATAATCCGTAGAGTAGATTAGATTCAAATTTTTAGGGTTAGGTTTCCGCCGAAACCATCTCGGACCCACCGAGTTGAAAAACTCGGTCCCGCCGATTTGGCTTATGCCATTGCACTAGTGACTCTCGGTCTGACCGAGAATTGCTAACCGGTGCGACCGATTTTAGGATTCTGTGAAACCCTAGCAGTCTCGGTGCCACCGAACTGTGACTCGGTCCAACCGAGATCATCAGTTTAGGTTCCAAAACTGCTTCGGTATCACCGAGTTTGAAAATCGGTTGATCCGAAATGCTTTCTGTGGAAAACTAAAACTGAATTTTTGAATTATTCTTTTGCAAAAATCTCTGCATTTTGTGATGCTCATCCATTCTATATCATCTATAACTCTTCACAGGGACAACAGTCAGCTTTTGCAGCATGTCAGACCAGAGTGACAGCCAGAACATGTCAGAAGAGTAGATTGACATGAGCAAGGGCACTAGTCCCTCAAGCTCTATAGATGAAGGAAGCATAAGCACTCCTAGCAACCTACCTAAGGCTGCTACCAGGCAAAGGAGGAAGAGAACCTCAGACTCAGAAGATGAGGACTACAAAGCTAAAGAAGATGAGGCTACTTCCAAGAAAGTAGTGCTCAAGAAGGAATATGCCTCAGCAAAGAATATAAAGCCAGGCCTCAACAAGAAAGTTCCTGCCAAGAGGACACCTATGCTGAAGGTCAGAGGATCCACTCAAGTGCCAGAACAGACTGAACCCAAAAAGGCACCTAAAAAGAAAGTCACTTCTTCCAAACCCAAGAAAGTTCCTACTGGAGAGACAATGAAGTTTACCCTTGAATCAGAGGATGAAGGTGCTCAGGACAAGAAGAAGAAGAGAGCAAGAACCACAACTGCCCAGGTTCTTGGAAAGCCCTCAATGAGAAGAAATTCTGAAGAGGAAGAAGAGGTTGCTGCACCAGCACCTAAGGCACCCAAGCTTATGGGTGATGCTATAAGGTCAGGGGCTGCAACATCTAAGCCCAAGGAAGCACCCAAAGCTGCCTCCAAGGCCAAGCAACTACCAAAGAGGAATACTAGGAGTATTCCACCTGCTAAGAAGAACAAGGCCCCAGTGCCAAATGTTGCTAAAGAAGAAGATGAAGAAGGACAAGTCCTAAGGAAGCTCAAGCCCAAGATACCTGACCACAATGATGCCCATCCTGTGGCTGAGGACATGAGGATCAGGAAGGATTCAGGGTTGAGGCTATGGAGGATGGAAGATCCATATGCCTCAAGGAGAAGAACTGCTGTTGACTACAGGTTCCATACAAAGGAACAACAGGACTTCTATGAGACAGTTCTGTTGGATAAGAAGCCCATAGTTTGTGACATGAGGTGGGTCGACCGGACCTACATCAAGGACAATGAAGAGCACTATCCTGGAGTGCAAGAAAGCTTTGTTGCTTGTGGAGTTGCTGATTTTGTTGGGCAAAAGCTCACCCACTGGAATGATGAGCTTATCATGCAATTCTACTCCACAGCACACTTTTATCCAGATGGAAGAATTGTTTGGATGTCTGAAGGTACAAGGTACCAATCCACTGTTGAAGAATGGGCAAGTCTGATAAATGCCCCAAAGGAAAATGAGGATGACCTAGATATCTATGCAAAGAAGAAGATGGATCACAATTCCATGGCGCACATGTACAAGGAGATCCCAGACAAGGCAGTTGAGACTCACAAGTTTGGATCAGTTCATTTTCTGTTGTCAGGGCTGCCAACTATCAATTGGATTCTGAGGCACACTCTGTTGCCCAAGTCTGGTGACCATAACATGATCAGAGGGCATGCCATCAACATGTTGCATGTGTTTGATGTGCCACAAAAGTTTAAAGTCATGATCCTGATGATTGAAACCATTAAAAGGACTGCAGCAGATCAGAAGAGGAGCTGTGGATATGCACCTCAGATTCAGGAATTAATCAACTCAAAGATGGGCACAGGGAAATATCAATTGGATAAGGGACATTTTCCACTTTATCCAGACTTTGAGGACAATGAGGTTGTCATGAATGAGAATGACCAATCATCAGTTCAAGCTCAAGAGAAGAAGAAGAAGGCAAAGAAGGAGAAGGCTGCCAGGATGCCAACTCAAGAGGAGGCATCTGAGTATTTCTTGAAGAACAAGCAGGAGCAGCTTGGTTACTTGATAGCATCAACACTGAGGATTGAGAAGGGACTGGCCACCCTCACTCAGAATCAGGAGAGCTTGGAAAGAATCATGGAACTCAAATTCCATGACCTTGATGTCAAAGTAACTGAGATTCAGCCAGTTGTAGAGAAGCTGCAGGATGACATGCAGGAGAGGCAGGGCAAGACTACAACAAATGTGTTTGCTAGAGTGCCTAGAGCCCAGAGGTCAGTCGCAGTGCCTGTGACAGACACTAGAGCAACATCTTCAGCACCAGCTACTGCCACTTCAGCTCTAGTGCAACCAGCTCCAGCATCCACTCCAGCACCCTCTACTTCAACTGAAGCCTTCGTTCTTGGAGTTATCCGGACACCACCACCTGAAGATCAAGCCTGAGAGTCGATCTAGCACTATGCATTTTCTATGAACATTTTGGTAACTTGTTGCCAAAGGGGGAGAAAAATGTATAGATCATAGGCTTCGAGAGAGAGAGTGTTGCTTTTGTTCTCTCTTGCTTTATTTGGTGGTTAAACTTGTTTGTTTTGATTGTTTGAGATACTATGCTTGTGAGACATTGATGATCATGTGTTTGATCATAAGCTACACTTATGCATGTTTGATGATATTATCCTATCTATCTTATGTGATCATTCACTTTGCTTGGTGATGAGTGCATGTATTCAATGTTTATTATTTTGAGCGCTCCATCAAGATGTATGTGACATGGAAGAGTAACCCATGAGCCTAACTCATTGTGCATTTGCAGTCCAAAGAAAATCTTAAACTATGCACAAATTTAGGGGGAGCTCTTGCTTATCACATACTTCTCAAAGCGACGATGTTATTCAATCTTATTATCATTTGTCGAAGCTTTGATCTATATGTTGTCATCAATTACCAAAAAGGGGGAGATTGAAAGTGCAACTATCCCTAGGTGGTTTTGGTAATTCATAACAACATATAGCTCATTGAGCTAATGCTATTCCAAGACTATTATTTCAGGAAAGCTCAATGAATGGCATGGCATGGATGTTGAAAGTGGATCCCTCAAAATACTAAGGACAAAGGATTGGCTCAAGCTCAAAAGCTCAAGACTCTTCATTTTATATTTTAGTGATCCAAGATCACATTGAGTCTATAGGAAAAGCCAATACTATCAAGGAGGGATGAGGTGTTGCTTAATGAGCCTCTTGCTTCATGTGCTTTGAGATATGCTCCAAAACCCTCAGCTACTTTCCCACATCCACAAATGACCTAAACCCAAAGCCAAAATCGGTCACACCGATTCTTCCTATCCGGCGCCACCGATTCCAAAAATCATAGCCACTACCACAAACCCTAAGCAAATCGGTCTTACCGATAGGGATCTCGGTCTCACCGAGATGGGATTGTAATCTCTCTGTTTCCCTTTGTAATGTTTCGGTCTAACCGAAGTGAGGGATCGTTCCCACCGAGATTGCAATGTAAACTCTCTGTTTCCCTTTAACATTTCGGTCTCACCAAAAAGAGCAAATCGGTCCCACCGAGTTTACCTGACCAACTCTCTGGAAAGCTTATTACCAAATCGGTCTCATCGAGTTTGTGTAATCGGTCTTACCGAGATTACGTTATGCCCTAACCCTAACTGAATCGGTCTCACCGAGATGCATGTCAGTCCCACCGAAAATCACTAACGGTCACTAGGTTTATCAAATCGGTCTGACTGAGTCTGTTGAATCGGTCCCACCAAGTTTGGTAAATTGTGTGTAATGGTTAGATTTTTTGTGGAGGCTATATATACCCCTCCACCTCCTCTTCATTCGTGGAGAGAGCCATCAGAACAAACCTACACTTCCAACTTACCATTTCTGAGAGAGAACCACCTACTCATGTGTTGAGGCCAAGATACTCCATTCCTACCATATGAATCTTGATCTCTAGCCTTCCCCAAGTTGCTTTCCACTCAAATCTTCTTTCCACCAGATCCAAAACCTATGAGAGAGAGTTGAGTGTTGGGGAGACTATCATTTGAAGCACAAGAGCAAGGAGTTCATCATCAACGCACAATTTGTTACTTCTTGGAGAGTGGTGTCTCCTAGATTGGCTAGGTGTCACTTGGGAGCCTCCGACAAGATTGTGGAGTTGAACCAAGGAGTTTGTAAGGGCAAGGAGATCGCCTACTTCGTGAAGATCTACCGCTAGTGAGGCAAGTCCTTCGTGGGCGACGACCATGGTGGGATAGACAAGGTTGCTTCTTCGTGGACCCTTCGTGGGTGGAGCCCTCCGTGGACTCGCACAACCGTTACCCTTCGTGGGTTGAAGTCTCCATCAACGTGGATGTACGATAGCACCACCTATCGGAACCACGCCAAAAACATCCGTGTCTCCAATTGTGTTTGAATCCTCCAAACCCTTCCCTTTACCTTCTTGCAAGTTGCATGCTTTATTTTCCACTGCCTATATACTCTTTGCATGCTTGCTTGAATAGTGTGATGATTGCTTGACTTGTCCTAAAGTAGCTAAAATCTGCCAAACTCTAAAATTGGGAAAAGGTTAAGTTTTTAATTGGTCAAGTAGTCTAATCACCCCCCCTCTAGACATACTTCAAGGTCCTACAAATTTCCATGGCCTTCCAAGGAGGAGGTGGCAAACAGACATCGGAACGACATCACACTCCAAAGTGGCTTCATAGGCTCCGATATTGAAGGAGAATTTTGTTGGGGAACATTGTAATTTCAAAAATCTCCTACGATCGCGCAAGATCTATCTAGGTGATGCATAGCAACGAGAGGGGAGAGTGTTGTCTACGTACCCTCGTAGACCGAAAGTGGAAGCGTTATGACAACGCGGTTGATGTAGTCGTACATCTTCACGATCCGACCGATCCTAGCACCGAAAGTACGGCACCTCTGTGATCTGCACACGTTTAGCTCGGTGACGTTGCACGAACTCTAGATTCAGCTGAGGCCGAGGTAGAGTTTCGTCAGCACGACGGTGTGATGACGGTGATGATGAAGTTACCGGCGTAGGGCTTCGCCTAAGCACTACGATGATATGACCGAGGTGGAAATCTGTGGAGGGGGGAAACGCACACGGCTGAAATATCAACTTGATCAACTTGTGTGTCCATGGGGTGCCCCCCTCCCCTGTATATAAAGGAGTGGAGGAGGGGGTCGGCCGGCCTCCTATGGCGCGCCCCAAGGGGGGATTCCTACTCCTACTAGGAGTAGGTTTCCCCCCTTTCCTAGTCCAACTAGAAGGGGAAGGAAGGGGAAGAGGATAAGAAGGAAAGGGGGGCCACCCCCCCCCCTCCCAATTCAGATTGGGCTTGGGAGGGCGCCCCTCCTCTTGGCTGCCTCCTCTCTCTTCCACTAAAGCCCATGTAGGCCCATTAAGCCCCCGGTACTCTGGTAAATGCCCGAACTCATCCAAAACAATTCCGGTGTCCAAACATAACCTTCCAATATGTCAATTTTCATGTCTCGACCATTTCGAGACTCCTCTTCATGTCCGTGATCACATCCGGGAGTCCGAACTACCTTCGATACATCAAAACACATAAACTCATAATACCGATCGTCATCGAACGTTAAGCGTGCAGACCCTACGGGTTCGAGAACTATGTAGACATGATCGAGACTCACTTCCGGTCAATAACCAATTGCGGAACCTGGATGCTCATATTGGTTCCTACATATTCTACGAAGATCTTTATCGGTCAAACCGCATAACAACATACGTTGTTCCCTTTTTCATCGGTATGTTACTTGCCCGAGATTCGATCATCGGTATCATCATACCTAGTTCAATCTTGTTACCGACAAGTCTCTTTACTCATTCCGTAATACTTCATCTCGCAACTAACTCATTAGTTACAATGCTTGCAAGGCTTATAGTGATGAGTATTACCGAGAGGGCCCAGAGATACCTCTTCGAAACATGGAGTGACAAATCCTAATCTCGATATATGCCAACCCATCAAACACCTTCGGAGACACCTGTAGAGCACCTTTATAATCACCCTTTTATGTTGTGATGTTTGGTAGCACACAAATTGTTCCTCCAGTATTCAGGAGTTGCATAATCTCATAGTCTGAGGAACTGGTATAAGTCATGAAGAAAGCAGTAGCAATGAAACTGACACGGTCATAATGCTAAGCTAACGGATGGGTCATGTCCATCACATCATTCTCCTAATGATGTGATCCCGTTCATCAAATGACAACACATGTCTATGGTTAGGAAACATAACTATCTTTGGTTAACGAGCTAGTCAAGTAGAGGCATACTAGGGACTATAAGCTTTGTCTATGTATTCACACATGTACTAAGTTTCCGTTTAATACAATTCTAGCATGAATAATAAACATTTATCATGAATTAAGGAAATAAATAATAACTTTATTATTGCCTCCAGGGCATATTTCCTTCAGTCTCCCACTTGCACTAGAGTTAATAATCTAGATTACATAGTAATGATTCTAACACCCATGGAGCTTTGGTGTTGATCATGTTTTGCTCGCGGAAGAGGCTTAGTCAATGGGTCTGCAACATTCAGATCCGTGTATCTTGCAAATCTCTATGTCCCCCTCCGACACTTGATGACGGATGGAATTGAAGCGTCTCTTGATGTGCTTGGTTCTTTTGTGAAATCTGGATTCCTTTGCCAAGGCAATTGCACCAGTATTGTCGCAGAAGATTTTCATTGGAGCCAATGCACTAGGTATGACACCTAGATTGGATATGAACTCCTTCATCCAAACTCCTTCATTTGTTGCTTCTGAAGCATCAATGTACTTCGCTTCACATGTAGATCCTGCCACGATGCTCTGCTTGGAACTTCACCAACTAACAGCTCCTTCATTCAATAAAAATATGTATCCGGTTTGAGACTTCGAGTCATCCGCATCAGTGTCAAAGCTTGCATCGATGTAACCATTTATGGAGAGCTCTTTTTCACCTCCATAAACGAGAAACATATCCTTAGTCCTTTTCAGGTATTTCAGGATGTTCTTGACTGTTGTCCAGTGCTCCACTCCGGGATTATTTTGGTACCTCTCTTCTATGCTTATAGCAAGACATACATCAGGTCTGGTACACAGCATTGCATACATGATAGAACCTATGGCTGAAGCATAGGGAATGGCTTTCATTTTCTCTCTATCTTCTGCAGTGGTCTGGCATTATTGAGTCTGACTCAACTCATGCCTTGTAACACAGGCAAGAACCCTTTCTTTGGCTGATCCATTTTGAACTTCTTCAAAACTTTATCAAGGTGTGTGCTTTGTGAAAGTCCAATTAAGCGTCTTGATCTATCTCTATAGATCTTGATGCCCAATATGTAAGCAGCTTCTCCGAGGTCTTTCATAGAAAAACTCTTATTCAGGTATCCCTTTATGCTATCCAAAAATTCTATATCATTTCCAATCAACAATATGGCATCCACATATAATATCAGAAATGCTACAGAGCTCCCACACTCACTTTCTTGTAAATACAGGCTTCTCCAAAAGTCTGTATAAAACCATGTGCTTTGATCACACTATCAAAGCGTTTATTCCAACTTCGAGAGGCTTGCACCAGTCCATAAACTGGAGCTTGCACACTTTGTTAGCACCCTTTGGATCAAAAAAACTTTCTGGTTGCATCATATACAACTCTTCTTCCAGAAATCCATTCATGAATGCAGTTTTGACATCCATTTGCCAAATTTCATAATCATAAAATGCAGCAATTGCTAACATGATTCGGACAGACTTAAGCATCGCTACGGGTGAGAAAGTCTCATCGTAGTCAACTCCTTGAACTTGTCGAAAACCTTTCGCAACAAGTTGAGCTTTGTAAACAGTAACATTACCGTCTGTGTCGGTCTTCTTCTTAAAAACCCATTTATTTTTTGTGGCTTGCTGATCATCGGGCAAGTCCACCAAAGTCCACACTTTGTTCTCATACATGGATCCCATCTTAGATTTCATGGCTTCAAGCCATTTCGCGGAATCTGGGCTCATCATCGCTTCCTCATAATTCGTAGGTTCATCATGGTCTAGTAACATGACTTCCAGAACAGGATTACCGCACCACTCTGGTGCGGATCTTACTCTGAGATACCTATGAAGTTCGGCAGTAACTTGATCTGAAGTTTCATGATCATCATCATTAGCTTCTTCACTAATTGGTGTAGGAATCACTGGAAATGATTTCTGTGATGAACTACTTTCCAATAAGGGAGAAGGTACAGTTACCTCATCAAGTTCTACTTTCCTCCCACTCACTTCTTTCGAGAGAAACTCTTTCTCTAGAAAGGATCCATTCTTAGCAACAAATATTTTGCCTTCAGATCTGTGATAGAAGGTGTACCCAATAGTTTCCTTTGGGTATCCTATGAAGACGCACTTCTCCGATTTGGGTTCGAGCTTATCAGGTTGAAGCTTTTTCACATAAGCATCGCAGCCCCAAATTTTAAGAAATGACAACTTTGGTTTCTTGCCAAACCACAGTTCATAAGGCGTCGTCACAACGGATTTTGATGGTGCCCTATTTAAAGTGAATGCAACCGTCTCTAAAGCATAACCCCAAAACGATAGCGGTAAATCAGTAAGAGACATCATAGATTGCACTATATCAAATAAAGTACGGTTACGACATTCGGACACACCATTTCGCTGTGGTGTTCCAGGTGGCATCAATTGTGAAACTATCCCATGTTGTTTCAAATGAAGACCAAACTCGTGACTCAAATATTCTCCTCCACGATCAGATCGTAGAAACTTTATTTTCTTGTTACGATAATTTTCCACTTCACTCTGAAATTCTTTGAACTTTTTAAATGTTTCAGACTTATGCTTCATTAAGTAGATATAACCATATCTTCTCAAATCATCTGTGAAGGTAAGAAAATAACGATACCCACCACGAGCCTCAACACTCATTGGACCGCATACATTAGTATGTAATATTTCCAATAATTCAGTAGCTCGTTCCATTGTTTCGGAGAACAGAGTCTTAATATCTTGCCCATAAGGCATGGTTTGCAAGCACCAAGTGATTCATAATCAAGTGATTCCAAAAGTCCATCAGTGATGTCTACTACACAAACTTTTTCTTGTAGACGTTGTTGGGCCTACAAGTGCAGAGGTTTGTAGGACAGTAGCAAATTTTCCTCAAGTGGATGACCTAAGGTTTATCAAACCGTGGGAGGCATAGGATGAAGATGGTCTCTCTCAAAAAACCCTGCAACCAAATAACAAAGAGTCTCTTGTGTCCCCAACACACCCAATACAATGGTGACTTGTATAGGTGCACTAGTTCGGCGAAGAGATGGCGATACAAGTGCAATATGGAAGGTAGATAAAGGTTTTTGTAATCTGAAAATATAAAAACAGCAAGGTAGCAAGTGGTAGAAGTGAGCGAAAACGGTATTGCAATGCTAGGAAACAAGGCCTAGGGTTCATACTTTCACTAGTGCAAGTTCTCTCAACAATAATAACATAATTGGATCATATATCTATCCCTCAACATGCAACAAAGAGTCACTCCAAAGTCACTAATAGCGGAGAACAAACGAAGATATTATGGTAGGGTACGAAACCACCTCAAAGTTATTCTTTCTGATCAATCTATTCAAGAATCTGTAGTAAAATAACACAAAGCTACTCTTTCCATTCGATCTATCCTAGAGTTCGTACTAGAATAACACGTTAAGACACAAATCAACCAAAACCCTAATGTCACCTAGATACTCCAATGTCACCTCAAGTATCTGTGGGTATGATTATATGATATGCATCACACAATCTCAGATTCATCTATTCAACCAACACAAAGAACTTCAAAGAGTGCCCAAAAGTTTCTACCAGAGAGTCTAGACAAAAACATGTGCCAACCCCTATGCATAAGTTCACAAGGTCACTGAACCCGCAAGTTGATCACCAAAATGTACATCAAGTAGATCACATGAATATCCCATCGTCACCACAGATAAGCACGGCAAGACATACATCAAGTGTTCTCAAATCCTTAAAGACTCAATCCGGTAATATAACTTCAAAGGGAAAACTCAATCCATTACAAGAGAGTAGAGGGGGAGAAACATCATAAGATCCAACTATAATAGCAAAGCTCGCAATACATCAAGATCGTACCACCTCAAGAACACGAGAGAGAGAGAGATCAAACACATAGCTACTAGTACATACCCTCAGCCCTGAGGGTGAACTACTCCCTCCTCGTCATGGAGAGCGCCGGGATGATAAAGATGGCCACCGGTGATGGATCCCCTGATGCGGAGCATCCCATGATCATCCCCATGGACATGTCTACATCCCCCACGACACCACTTGGACCCATGACAAGAGCTCGAGCAAAGGCTATCGAAGATAAGGTGAACTCGCTCCCCTCCGAACTTCCCCTCTCTACTTACGACACATGGCTACTGCCTCATGTGGAGACTCTATGTGTGATCCGGTGCTTGGAGGAGAGCCATGAAATAGCTACACTCGATGGCCAAGACGGCAAGGACACCAAGCGGGAAGGACAAGAAGAAGAGCTGCCACGGAAGCTACAGGCCCCGGACGACCGGCCTAGCCCGGACGTGCAACCCCTGGAGGTCGCTACAGCCAAAAGAAGAGAGGCCAGCCAGAGCTACAGGCTCCGGACGACCGGCCCAGTCCGGACGTCCGACGACTCCCAGGCTCCGGACGACCGAGCCCCTCCGGACGTCCGACACTTCCCCAATAGAACCAAATTAACTGAAATCCGAGGAAGACAGGACGACCGTGCATCCGACCATAGAAGCAACATTATAGATGTCCGAAGATCTACGGACAACCGGGCTGTCCCGAGCCTCCGGACGTCCGACGCCCACCGGACGTCCGACCCCTGGCTGCGCCCAGTTGCAGGCTGAGGTACATGTACCCCTTCACTTCGCCCCTCATTTTCACTATGACTATAAATAGACCTCTCCCACCTCTTAGCTAGGGTTAGCGTTGATTTAGCTCATTTGTGAGATAGAGCCTCGCTCATCCATCTGGATCTACTCCTCGTGAGGGACCGACACCTCTTCGGAGAAGATCCACCTGGATTCAAGACCTCCATTCGGAGAAGACCATCTTCAAGACCTCCTCACACAGAAGAACCGGTTACCCTTTGTATCGTCCCTTGTTGGATTTGGGTCTTGTATTACCTCGTTCCTCGATGATCTAGCGCATGTGTGACTTTTATTCTTGTTGGTTGAGTGTTTTTCCCTCGTTCCCCTCCTCGTGTTCTTCGTGTTCCTCGTAGGGATCCTCTCCAAACGTGAAAGACCGGCCTCTAGGGTTCTACCCTACATCATCTTGGTATCATGAGCCACGTTGATCACGTTTTTGGAGCCCCTACCCCGTGTTTTCTAGCTTGATTTTGTTGTTTTTTTCCTAAATCCGAAAATCCCCACCAAAAATAGCCCCAATTTTTTTTTGTGATTTGTTGGCTGTCGGTGGGAAATGACACCTATGGGATCACAAGAACCCCTACTACGGTTGTGGGGTGCGGGGTTGTGAGAAGAGCAGGATTAGTAATTGGCACAAGTATCGTTTACCCAGGTTCGGGCCGCGAGGATGCGTAAAACCCTAGTCCTACTTGGTGGATGTATTGAGTGTTCTTGAGCTCTTGAACTAGCTATGAGTGATGTGTGGTTCGAAAGAGCCAAATCCTTTTCCTGTACGCCATGGGCCTCCTTTTATAGGCAAAAGGGGCTGCCACAGTGGCACATAGGAGGTGGAAAGCCTACAATGCTATGAACTTATCGCTCGTTATTACAGGACAAGACACATTTAATGCGTGGCTTAGGTGTCCTTTCACTTTACCGGGGACGGGAGCGAGGCCCGTCCCATCCGTCACCGCTCCTCCTCGCTTCGACACGCGCCCTGGCCAGCGATGCATGCGGTGCCATGTAGGCAAGCAAGTAGTTGAGGTGGCGCGGTGGTGGAGCCTCCACAAAGATCTGCATGCCGCCACGCAGGTGTGTGCTGAGTTGGCCTGGAAGCTGCATGTTGCCATGCAGGTGCCTGCCCGGCTGGTTGGGCTAGCAGCTGCATGCGAACGGCGGGGGGGACTTGGTTGGTGTGGTCCTGGCAGCGGCCCTGCTGTCGCCTTTGGCAAGGGTCTTGTCGGGTGGCCTAGCAAGGGTCTTGCCATGGCGCGTTGGCGTCCCCGGCAAGGATCTTGCCGGGGTCTTGTGGGTTTCTTTGGTGAGAATCTTGGTGAGGATTGTTGCCTCTCAATCCCCATCTGATCTTGAGTATTCTTCGTCTTCACAAATATCTGCATGCCACCATGGAGGTGCCTCCCGAGCCCTGGCCCAACGTGGGTGTTTCCATTGGAGACCGTGGGCTCGAGGGTGGCTCGCTCTGCTGGTGTGGGCGAGCTGCCCTGGCAAGGGGCTTGCTGGGGCTGCTGAGGCTGCCCCGGCAAGGGTCTTGCCGGGGAAACCTGCTTCGTCCATCTGATCTCTGTGGCCTTGGTCCTTGGTGTTGCCTTGTTTGCCTTGAGCCTTTGGCTTCCTTCCGGCTTCCCTCCTTTGCCCTACTATGCGCGGCCATGGCGCGTGGCTCCGACTGCCCGTGCACAAGTAAAAGGGGTCAAAAGGAGAGCCCCTACTTTTGTACACCGACAGGAGCCCCCGGGCCTGGGCCACACATAAGCACGACACGTTGTTGGGCCAGGCCCAGAACGGTGCGTGGGCAGGCGGGGCGGATTTTACCGCGGTAATTGTTTCGTCCGTTGCGCTTCCCCACGACCCGTGTTGAATGCGTGACGTGGGGTCGTGCGTGCTGATACGTCTCCAACGTATCTATAATTTTTTATTGTTCCATGCTATTATATTACCCCTTTTTGATGTTTATGGGCTTTATTTTACACATTTATATCATTTTTGGGACTAACCTATTAACCGGAGGCCCAGCCCATATTGTTGTTTTATTGCATGTTTCAGTATTTTGAAGAAAAGGAATATCAAACGGAGTCCAAACGGAATGAAACTTTCGGCAAAGTTATTTTAGGAACAGAACCAATCCCAGGAATTTGGAGTGCAAGCCAGAGGATCATCCAGGAGGCCACGAGATAGGGGGGCGTCCACCCCCCTGGGCGCGCCCTACCCTCTCGTGGGCCTCTCGGGGCTCCCCCGACTGACTTCTTTCGCCTATGTAAGCCTACGTGCCCTAAAAACATCATGAACGAAGATAGATCGGGAGTTCCGCCGCCGCAAGCCTCTGTAGCCACCAGAAACCTCACGGGAGCCCGTTCCAGCACCCTGCCAGAGGGGGAACCCATCACCGGTGGCCATCTTCATCATCCCGGTGCTATCCATGACGAAGAGGGAGTAGTTCACCCTCTGGGCTGAGGGTATGTACCAGTAGCTATGTGTTTGATCTCTCTCTCTCTCTCTCATGTTCTCTCTATGGCATGATCTTGATGTATCGCGAGCTTTGCTATTATAGTTGGATCTTATGATGTTTCTCCCCCCTCTACTCTCTTGTGATGAATTGAGTTTTCCTCTTGAAGTTATCTTGTCGGATTGAGTCTTTAAGGATTTGAGAACACTTGATGTATGTCTTGCCGTGTTTATCTGTGGTGACAATGGGATATCACGTGCCACTTGATGTATGTTTTGGTGACCAACTTGCGGGTTCCGCCCATGAACCTATGCATAGGGGTTGGCACACGTTTTCGTCTTGACTCTCCGGTAGAAACTTTGGGGCACTCTTTGAAGTACTTTGTGTTGGTTGAATAGATGAATCTGAGATTCTGTGATGCATATCGTATAATCATGCCCACGGATACTTGAGGTGACAATGGAGTATCTAGGTGACATTAGGGTTTTGGTTGATTTGTGTCTTAAGGTGTTATTCTACTACGAACTCTTGAATAGATTGATCCAAAAGAATAACTTTGAGGTGGTTTCGTACCCTACCATAATCTCTTCGTTTGTTCTTCGCTATTAGTGGCTTTGGAGTGACTCTTTATTGCATGTCGAGGGATTGTTATATGATCGATCTATGTTATTATTGTTGGGAGAACTTGCACTAGTGAAAGTATGAACCCTAGGCCTTGTTTCCTATCATTGCAATACCTTTATGCTCACTTTTATCATTAGTTACCTTTCTGTTTGTATTATTTCAGATTACAAAAACCTTTATCTACCATCCATATTGCACTTGTATCACCATCTCTTCGCCGAACTAGTGCACCTATACAATTTACCATTGTATTGGGTGTGTTGGGGACACAAGAGACTCTTTGTTATTTGGTTGCAGGGTTGTTTGAGAGAGACCATCTTCATCCTACGCCTCCCATGGATTGATAAACCTTAGGTCATCCACTTGAGGGAAATTTTCTACTGTCCCACAAACATGTGCACTTGCAGGCCCAACAACGTCTACAAGAAGAAGGATGTTGTAACGCCCCGGATTCGATGCGCCAGGTGTCTTCCAGTTTTTCGCCGTCGTTGCCATGTAATTTGCTTGCGTGTTGCACTTTGCCATGTCATCAGCTGCATTTCATATCATGTCATCATGTGCATCTCATTTTGCATACGTGTTCGTTTCATGCATCCGAGCCTTTTCCCTGTTGTCCGTTTTGCAATCCGGCACTCCTATGTCATCCGGCGTTCCCCTTTTGCCTCTTTTCGTGTGCGGGTGTTAAACGTTCTCGGAATGGCCCGAGGTTTTCCAAGCGGCCTTGGTATGCCACCGGTAGACCGCCTGTCAAGTTTCGTGCCATTTGGAGGTCGTTTGATACTCCAACGGTTAACCGGGTAACCGCAAAGCCCTCTATTGTTTCAGCCCAACACCCCTTCCAAAGTGGCCCAAAGCCCAGTAAACTCTCCTCCATGCTCTCGGTCGTTCGATCACGATCGCGTGGCCGAAAACCGCACCTCATTTGGACTCTCCTAGCTCCCTCCACCTATAAAAATGTCTCCCCCTCTGCATTTCCGGATCATTTCCACCCTAACCCTAAAAATCGCCCTCGCGCCGCCACCGGACACGTCCGTCTGCGCCGGACGCTTCGCCGCCGCCGCCCGCAGCCAATGGGAGGCTGCCACGTGGCGCCCACCTCGCCGCCGGCCCGCGGAGCCCATCCGGGGCCCGCGCGGGCCCAGATCCGGCGCCGCCCGGCCCGCTCGTCCCCGCCGCCTCGCGCCTCACCGCCGCGGGCGCCGCGCCCCGCCGCCGGTTTGCCGGTGCCGCTCGCCGCCGCCACCGCGGGTGCGCCGCCGTGGGCGCGCCGCCCCGCGCCCCGCGCCTCCCCGCGCCCCTCCGCGCGCCTGCCCCTCGCCGCCCATCGCCGGAGCCGCCGCCTCCGCCCGTGGCCGCTCGCCTCGCCGGCGTCGCCACCGGCCTCCGCCGCCTGTCAACCCTCCCGGCCGCTCCGCCGTAAGCGCCGCCCTCGCGCCTCCCCGTCCGGCGAGACCCCGCCGCCTCCGCCCGCGGATCCGGCACCGCCGCCCCTTGCCGAAGCTCCCCCGCGCCTTCCCCGCCAGCCGCCGCCTCGCCGGAGCTCGTCGACCTCACCGGAGTTCTTTGGAACCGGGTCGGGACCAGATCCACCGGTCCCCGAACCAAACGCCGCCTCGTCCCGCGGGATCCCCTCGTCCGGTTTTCGGAGGTCTAATTTCCACTAAGTCCCTAGTTTTAGTAATTATCATGCCATGTTCATCATGTTGTATCTCTGCATCCGTAGCTCCGTTTCGTGCTCATTGTTCGTCTCGAAGAGTACTTCATTTCATTTCATTGCATCATTTTCATTTGAGCTCATCTTGATGCCCGAAATGCTGTTGGAAGAGTGCATGTTGATGTTAACCTGCTGAAACTGTTATAACTTGCTCATTTGTCATTTTTGCCATGATTGATGTGTGCATCCTATGAGTATGAGCTCTACATGTATTTTGATCTATGCTATTCCATCTTTCCAGGGGTGTATGCCATGTATTTTTGTGATCAATGTGGTGGCTAGCACAAGCATGCAAACTAGGCTTTGTGATATTGCTGATTTTAGTCCCTGTTCTGCTGTTATTTTGATGCCATGTAAACTTGATGCTACAGAGAGATCCATGCATATTTAGAGATACTTCAGTAAGGGTGTTTTGAACATGTGGTTATTGTCTATCCATTCATGCCCTTGTTTGCAATTATGGAGTAGCCTAGCATGTCATTTGAGTGCTCTACTTTTGCTTCAAAATGTTTCCTGGCAGATTGTTTACATGTTATTCAATTTGGCCAAGGTTGCTATATTTGATCCTTGCATGCTATGGACTTGTTCTTGACTTGGTTTGTTTCACAAACATGTCTTCTTGATGATGCTATGCTTATCTTGTCATGCAATGTCTTGTGGTGAGTGAATCGAGCTTGTTAAGTAGTGTACTTGTTGTTGCTGTTTTGCTAGGCTGAATCTGTTATTTCGTGATGATATATAAACATGTTGCTACTAATCATTCTATACATAATCTGGAGATGTTCTATAAACATGTTTTGTTCTCCATGTTATGACCTATCCATCCATGCCCCTGGTTGCATTTATAGCTTGCGGTAGATTGTTCATATCTTGCTCCAAAGTTGCTTGATAATGTTGCTGTCAGTCTGTTAACATTAAGTTCACTTGTTCCCATGTGTTTTGCTAGTGTTCCATGCACCCTATGACCTTGATCTTGACATGCTTAGCTTCATAAACATGCCTTCTTACTGTTGGTTGCCTTGCCATGCCATGTATTGCTCTGTGGTGAGTGTTTCAAGCTCACCAACATGCCTACTTATTATTGTTCCTGCCATGTATGAATCTGTAATATAATTTGCCATGTTTACATGGGTGCCATCATATTTTCTGTGCCTTTTTGGCTCATGTTCAGTAAGGGACTTTTGATCTATGCTTTTAGTAGATTCATGCCATGCCTTTGTTTGCCATGATAAGTTCCTGTAACATGTTGTTTGATAGCTCTAAACATTGCAACCTGATGTTATTTCTGCTAAAGTCTGAAACTGTTATTATTTGCAATCTTCCCATGTCCTTTTGAGCATGTTCTAGTTGTTTCTGGAGATAGCTTAGTGTTCATGTTTTGTTATGCTTTACCTTTACTTCATGCCCATGCCTTTTGTTATTATGTTGGGATGCTGTAGCTTATTGTTTTGATGCTTGCAATATTCCTAGTTGCTGTTATGGACAGATTGTTGTTATGACTTGTATAGAGTGTATGTGTTGCACCGTTGCTCCGTTTTGAGTGTGCTCTATATGAAACTTGCTTGATTTTGCATGTTGTTTCATATTACCATGTTGCATCCTTGTTTTGTTGTGTTTGCTTGATGTTTGGGTGCATTTTGTATCAATGCCATGCTTAACTTGTTTTGCTCATATCTTCTAGGCCGTAGCTCCGAATTAAATGAACTTTATATGTAACTTGACTAAAATTTCATGTAGATCATCTTGGTGCATCTTAACTTGCTGTTTAACAACTTGAACATAATGTTTATTCAGTTCTGGACCAATTTCGAAATATGCATATGAGGACTTACCGGAATTGTTATGTGTTGTTCCCGGCCTCATTTAAACTTGCTTTGATGTGTTGTTCTTATTTGCATCATATCTTGCCATGAGTAGCTTTATGTAGCTTTGTCATGCATCATGCTTGTTATGCATCATGTCTTGTTCATGTGTGGTGTGTTTACTATGTTGTGTGCTTCTTCTCGATAGTTCCCGTTTCGTTGCGATCGTGAGGATTCGTTCGTCTACATGTGGTTCGTCTTCATGGCTTCATCTTCTTCATGGACTCGTTCTTCTTCCTTGCGGGATTTCAGGCAAGATGACCGCTACCCTGGATCTCACTACTATCATTGCTATGCTAGTTGCTTCGTTCTATCGCTATGCTGCGTTACCTATCTTTTGCTCATCAAGCCTCCCAAATTGCCATGAACCTCTAACCTTTGACACCATTCCTAGCAAACTGTTGTTTGGCTATGTTACCGCTTTTGCTCAGCCCCTCTTATAGCGTTGCTAGTTGCAGGTGAAGTTGAAGATTTCTTCATGGTGGACAGGGTTATGTTGGGATATCACAATATCTCTTATATTATTAATGCATCTATATATTTGGTAAAGGGTGGAAGGCTCGGCCTTATGCCTGGTGTTTTGTTCCACTCTTGCCGCCCTAGTTTCCGTCATACCGGTGTTATGTTCCCGGATTTTGCGTTCCTAACGCGGTCGGGTGATTTATGGGACCCCCCTGACAGTTCACTTTGAATAAAACTTGTCCAGCAAGGCCCAACCTTGGTTTTACCATTTGCCTCACCACCACCTATACCCTTCCCTTGGGTCGGCCAACCCAAGGGTCATATTTATTTTAGCCCCCCCCCCCCCCCCCGGGCCAGTGCTTGTCTAAGTGTTGGTCCGAACCGAGCCGCCTGCGGGGCCACCTCAGGGAAACTCGAAGTCTGGTTTTACTCGTAGCCTGTCTCATCCGGTGTTGCCCTGAGAACGAGATATGTGCAGCTCCTATCGGGATTGTCGGTGCATCGGGCGGTCTTGCTGGTCTTGTTTTACCATTGTCGAAATGTCTTGTAAACCGGGATTCCGAGACTGATCGGGTCTTCCTGGGAGAAGGTCTATTCCTTCGTTGATCGCGAGAGCTTGTCATGGGCTAAGTTGGGACACCCCTGCAGGGTATAAACTTTCGAGAGCCGTGCCCGCGGTTATGTGGCAGATGGGAATTTGTT
Organism: Triticum timopheevii; assembly: GCA_963921465.1. NCBI lineage: Eukaryota > Viridiplantae > Streptophyta > Magnoliopsida > Poales > Poaceae > Triticum > Triticum timopheevii. Next base: position 128,804,543 of record OY997271.1, on the reverse strand, counting down.
AATGTCCGGTTGTAGATAACTTGACACCAGATCCGAATTAAAACGCATCAACCGTGTGTGTAGCCGTGATGGTCTCTTCTCGGCGGAGTCCGGGAAGTGAACACGGTTTCTGTGTTATGTTTGACGTAAGTAGGAGTTCAGGATCACCTCTTGATCATTGCTAGCTTCACGACCGTTCCTTTGCTCCTTTTCTCGCTCTCATTTGCGTATGTTAGCCACCATACTTGCTTAGTCGCTGCTGCAACCTCACCACTTTACCCCTTCCTTTCCCATTAAGCTTTGCTAGTCTTGATACCCATGGTAATGGGATTGCTGAGTCCTCGTGGCTCACAGATTACTTCAACAATAGTTGCAGGTGTAGGTTTATCCGATGATCATGACGCGAGAGTGATGCTTGCTTGTTTCGGAGTTCTGCTTCTACTTCTTCTTTGATCAGGGGATAGGCTCCAGGTCGGCAGCCTGGGCTAGCAGGGTGGATATTGTTTGAGTTTCTGTTTATGGATCATCCGTAGTCGGATGTTGTTCTTGTATGTTGTATTGTTGTATTCATGTGACATTGTATGTCTTGTATGTATCCCCATCTATTTATGTAATGTTGATGTAATGATATCCACCTTGCAAAAGCGTTTCAATATGCGGTCTATCCTTGGTGGGACCTTCGAGTTCCTCTTGGATAGGGTCGCATATTGGGCGTGACAAGTTGGTAATCAGAGCCTCGACCGACCCTAGGAGCCCCCTTGTTTGATCGTGTAGTTTGGCCGTTGTTGAGTCTAGAAGAAAACTGTTTTCGGAGTCTAGTTATATCGGAGAGTAGGAATTCTTTTTACTCCTCAGCCCCTTCGTCGCTCTGGTGAGGAATCTTGACGTAGGTGTTTTGAATTACTCCTCTTCCCCTTCAAATTTTTCTTTAGGATCACGCGGTTAGTTTTCCGATCGTTGTTCCTCATCTCTTTTCATCCGGTGCATCTCTCGTCAAGTTGACTCGAGCCTCTTCATCGTTGCCAAGTTCAATCCTCAGTTGTTTTATTTTCCCACCCGCCCTCGCTTCTTCTTCTTGAATCCGGAGTCCGTAATCGAGTATCCATCCTACTTGTGCAAAGTCTTTGCTTTCTTTCCTCAATGATTTCAACCGGTGTTTTTCTCTTCAAGATATTCGTTGATTTCCCCTTCCAGTTGCCTGTGTTTTTCCCGCCCTCCCACCCTTTTTCTTCTCGGAGTCTGAGTCTCTCGCGACTATCTATTTCATTCGTGTGGAACCTTTCGGTCTTCCCTTAATTATTTCAACTGGTGAATTCTCGTCTCGTTCGTCATCCTTCATCTCTTTATCTTCTCCGGTGGACTCAATTAAAGTTTTTCGGTGGTGATTATATTCTTTTCCTTGGATCAAGTGTTTTTCCTTGCTCGTTCGCCTCTCGCCAGTTTATCCTTCCGGAGTGCTCAAGACTTCTCAGGAGATTCGTCTATGTTCGAATTAATTCAAGGTTGTCACCTCATTCAAATATTTCAATTATTCCGGTGCATCATCTATCTGTTCAACAATCCTTTCCAACGGTGTTTTCTCTTTAGTGGGCCCTAACCCACAGGTCTTTTTCCAGGATCATACCTGACTCTTCTAATTTCCCCGGAGTTATTCTCAAATTCTTTTCAAGTGTGACGTAAGAATGGATCCCATCAGTCACATGCCTTTCCAAGATCGCTTTCAAATTCTTTTTCATTGTTAGCTCAACCTCCTTGTTTTTTTCATTCTCCCGGAGTATCTCAGTAATTTTGGTGGTGTTTCTCGTCAGCATTTGAAGATAGAAGAAGAGTTTTTCCTCTAAATCTTGCCCGCTCTCTCGAAGACTCGCGGTTCCAGCTTCTTGTTATCATCTCGAATTATTCCATTTGTCAGTTATTCTTTTCATCCATCCGGAGTATTTCAGGAGTTGCTTTCCCTCTCGATCATCCGGAGGTCATCTTTTCGGAAGATTTCTTCATTCTAAGTTTTCAGATTCATTCTCCAATTATTCTATATCCGTGCCCCTTCGTTCATCTCAGTATTCTTCCGGTGCTTCGTTCAAGTGTTCTTTGATCAGTTCATGATCTCTTGCATCTAAATCCCCTCAATCATATTTGTAATTCTAATTCTTCCCGGTGATTCATTCTCTTTCATCAGTCATTTTTGTATTCTTACGGTGGTTCGTTCAAGATTCTTTTTCTTTGATTATCATATTAATTCATTCGTTCTTTCAATCCTACCGGTGGTTCATGAAGTCCTTCTCAAGTTTGAGATATATCCCTTCTCTATCCTTTTTTTCAAGAAGAATAAGTAGTATGAAAATCCATTGCTTGTCATCAATTTAATTTGATGAAGGATAAGCATACAATAAATCTTATTCTTATTTCATCCAAGTGATTAATCCTTTTCTTCGGAGTTTATTCCTGCTGAATAAATTCTAGTTCCAAGTGTTTTCTTTTCCGGAGTTCAATTTCCTCGGCCATCTCGTCAGGAACCCCATCTAAATCATCGCAAGCTTTAATCTTATTCTTTCTTCCTTCATTCGGTCTCATCGTCCTTTTGTCACCAGAGTTCTTCATGTTGGTTCTTCATGATTTAATTCATTCTTCAAGAGTTCATCAAGATTTTGTTCAAGAGTTCTTCGTGTTCTGTTCCTCCATGTTTTAGCCGGAGTCCTGTCTAAATTCTTTCAGTCTTATTCGTTTCTTTTCTCATTCTAACCACTCCGGTTAGAATGAGTGGTTTCATAGTCTATCTGTTTCCGTGAGCTTTGGATCTTCGTCATTCTCGTTTTTCCTCTCTTCTTCTTGAGTGCTCTCAATTCTTTGCTTCTTCTCTTCTTGTTTCACTTCATCCATTTTCCCTTCCGTCTCGGTCCTAAGATCTCGGTACGAGATCTCTTGTTAGTGGAGGAGTGTTGTAACGCCCCGGATTCGATGCGCCAGGTGTCTTCCAGTTTTTCGCCGTCGTTGCCATGTAATTTGCTTGCGTGTTGCACTTTGCCATGTCATCAGCTGCATTTCATATCATGTCATCATGTGCATCTCATTTTGCATACGTGTTCGTTTCATGCATCCGAGCCTTTTCCCCGTTGTCCGTTTTGCAATCCGGCACTCCTATGTCATCCGGCGTTCCCCTTTTGCCTCTTTTCGTGTGCGGGTGTTAAACGTTCTCGGAATTGCCTGAGGTTTGCCAAGCGGCCTTGGTATGCCACCGGTAGACCGCCTGTCAAGTTTCGTGCCATTTGGAGGTCGTTTGATACTCCAACGGTTAACCGGGTAACCGCAAAGCCCTCTTTTGTTTCAGCCCAACACCCCTTCCAAAGTGGCCCAAAGCCCAGCAAACTCCCCTCCATGCTCTCAGTCGTTCGATCACGATCGCGTGGCCGAAAACCGCACCTCATTTGCACTCTCCTAGCTCCCTCCACCTATAAAAACGTCTCCCCCTCTCCATTTCCGGATCATTTCCCCCCTAACCCTAAAAATCGCCCTCGCGCCGCCACCGGACACGTCCGTCCGCGCCGAACGCTTCGCCGCCGCCGCCCGCAGCCAATGGGAGGCTGCCACGTGGCGCCCACCTCGCCGCCGGCCCGCGGAGCCCATCCGGGGCCGCGCGGGCCCAGATCCGGCGCTGCCCGGCCCGCTCGTCCCCGCCGCCTCGCGCCTCACCGCCGGCCGCCGCCGCGGGCGCCGCGCGCCGCCCGGCCGCGCCCCGCCGCCAGTTTGCCGGTGCCGCTCGCCGCCGCCGCCGCGGGCGCGCCGCCCCGCGCCCCGCGCCTCCCCGCGCCCCTCCGCGCGCCTGCCCCTCGCCGCCCATCGCCGGAGCCGCCGCCTCCGCCCATGGCCGCTCGCCTCGCCGGCATCGCCACCGGCCTCCGCCGCCTGTCAACCCTCCCGGCCGCGCCGCCGTAAGCGCCGCCCTCGCGCCTCCCCGTCCGGCGAGACCCCGCCGTCTCCGCCCGCGGATCCGGCACCGCCGCCCCCTGCCGAAGCTCTCCCGCGCCTTCCCCGCCGGCCGCCGCCTCACCGGAGCTCGTCGACCTCACCGGAGTTCTTTGGAATCGGGTCGGGACCAGATCCACCGGTCCCCGAACCAAACGCCGTCTCGTCCCGCGGGATACCCTGGTCCAGTTTTCGGAGGTCTAATTTCCACTAAGTCCCCAGTTTCAGTAATTATCATGCCATGTTCATCATGTTATATCTCTCCATCCGTAGCTCTGTTTCGTGCGTGTAATATGTCAAATTGTTCTTCTCGAAGAGTACTTCATTTAATTTCATTGCATCATTTTCATTTGAGCTTATCTTGATGCCCGAAATGCTGTTGGAAGAGTGCATGTTGATGTTAACCTGCTGAAACTATTATAACTTGCTCATTTGTCATTTTTGCCATGATTGATGTGTGCATCCTATGAGTATGAGCTCTACATGTGTTTTGATCTATGCTATGCCATCTTTCCAGGGGTGTATGCTATGTATTTTTGTGATCAATGTGGTGGCTAGCACAAGCATGCAAACTAGGCTTTGTGATATTGCTGATTTTAGTCCCTGTTCTGCTGTTATTTTGATGCCATGTAAACTTGATGCTACAGAGAGATCCATGCATATTTAGAGATACTTCAGTAAGGGTGTTTTGAACATGTGGTTATTGTCTATCCATTCATGCCCTTGTTTGCAATTATGGAGTATCCTAGCATGTCATTTGATTGCTCTACTTTTGCTTCAAAATGTTTCCTGGCAGATTGTTTACATGTTATTCAATTTGGCCAAGGTTGCTATATTTGATCCTTGCATGCTATGGACTTGTTCTTGACTTGGTTTGTTTCACAAACATGTCTTCTTGATGATGCTATGCTTATCTTGTCATGCAATGACTTGTGGTGAGTGAATCGAGCTTGTTAAGTAGTGTACTTGCTGTTGCTGTTTTGCTAGGCTGAATCTGTTATTTCGTGATGCTATATAAACATGTTGCTACTAATCATTTTATGCATAATATGGAGATGTTCTATAAACATGTTTTGATCTACATGTTATGCCCTATCCATCCATTCCCCTGATTGCATTTATAGCTTGCTGTAGATTGTTCATATCTTGCTCCAAAGTTGCTTGATAATGTTGCTGTCAGCTTGTTAACATTAAGTTCACTTGTTCCCATGTGTTTTGCTAGTGTTCCATGCACCCTATGACCTTGATCTTGACATGCTTAGCTTCATAAACATGCCTTCTTACTGTTGGTTGCCTTGCCATGCCATGTATTGCTCTGTGGTGAGTGTTTCAAGCTCACCAACATGCCTACTTATTATTGTTCCTGCCATGTATGAATCTGTAATATAATTTGCCATGTTTACATGGGTGCCATCATATTTTCTGTGCCTTTTTGGCTCATGTTCAGTAAGGGACTTTTGATCTATGCTTTTAGTAGATTCATGCCATGCCTTTGTTTGCCATGATAAGTTCCTGCAACATGTTGTTTGATAGCTCTAAACATTGCAACCTGATGTTATTTCTGCTAAAGTCTGAAACTGTTATTATTTGCAATCTTCCCATGTCCTTTTGAGCATGTTCTAGTTGTTTCTGGAGATAGCTTAGTATTCATGTTTTGTTATGCTTTACCTTTACTTCATGCCCATGCCTTTTGTTATTATGTTGGGATGCTGTAGCTTATTGTTTTGATGCTTGCAATATGCCTAGTTGCTATTATGGACAGATTGTTGTTATGACTTGTATAGAGTGTATGTGTTGCACCGTTGCTCCGTTTTGAGTGTGCTCTATATGAAACTTGCTTGATTTTGCATGTTGTTTCATATTACCATGTTGCATCCTTGTTTTGTTGTGTTTGCTTAATGTTTGGGTGCATTTTGTATCAATGCCATGCTTAACTTGTTTTGCTCATATCTTCTAGGCCGTAGCTCCGAATTAAATGAACTTTATATGTAACTTGACTAAAATTTCGTGTAGATCATCTTGGTGCATCTTAACTTGCTGTTTAACAACTTGAACATAATGTTTATTCAGTTCTGGACCAATTTCGAAATATGCATATGAGGACTTACCGGAATTGTTATATGTTGTTCCCGGCATCATTTAAACTTGCTTTGATGTGTTGTTCTTATTTGCATCATATCTTGCCATGAGTAGCTTCATGTAGCTTTGTCATGCATCATGCTTGTTATGCATCATGTCTTGTTCATGTGTGGTGTGTTTACTATGTTGTGTGCTTCTTCTCGATAGTTCCCGTTTCGTTGCGATCGTGAGGATTCGTTCGTCTACCTGTGGTTCGTCTTCGTGGCTTCATCTTCTTCATGGACTCGTTCTTCTTCCTTGCGGGATTTCAGGCAAGATGACCGCTACCCTGGATCTCACTACTATCATTGCTATGCTAGTTGCTTCGTTCTATCGCTATGCTGCGTTACCTATCTTTTGCTCATCAAGCCTCCCAAATTGCCATGAACCTCTAACCTTTGACACCATTCCTAGCAAACCGTTGTTTGGCTATGTTACTGCTTTTGCTCAGCCCCTCTTATAGCGTTGCTAGTTGCAGGTGAAGTTGAAGATTTCTTCATGGTGGACAGGGTTATGTTGGGATATCACAATATCTCTTATATTATTAATGCATCTATATATTTGGTAAAGGGTGGAAGGCTCGGCCTTATGCCTGGTGTTTTGTTCCACTCTTGCCGCCCTAGTTTCCGTCATACCGGTGTTATGTTCCCGGATTTTGCATTCCTAACGCGGTCGGGTGATTTATGGGACCCCCCTGACAGTTCACTTTGAATAAAACTTGTCCAGCAAGGCCCAACCTTGGTTTTACCATTTGCCTCACCACCACCTATACCCTTCCCTTGGGTCGGCCAACCCAAGGGTCATCTTTATTTTAGCACCCCCCCGGGCCAGTGCTTGTCTAAGTGTTGGTCTGAACCGAGCCGCCTGCGGGGCCACCTCGGGGAAACTCGAAGTCTGGTTTTACTCGTAGCCTGTCTCATCCGGTGTTGCCCTGAGAACGAGATATGTGCAGCTCCTATCGGGATTGTCGGCGCATCGGGCGGTCTTGCTGGTCTTGTTTTACCATTGTCGAAATGTCTTGTAAACCAGGATTCCGGGACTGATCGGGTCTTCCTGGGAGAAGGTCTATTCCTTCGTTGATCGCGAGAGCTTGTCATGGGCTAAGTTGGGACACCCCTGCAGGGTATAAACTTTCGAGAGCCGTGCCCGCGGTTATGTGGCAGATGGGAATTTGTTAATGTCCGGTTGTAGATAACTTGACACCAGATCCGAATTAAAACGCATCAACCGTGTGTGTAGCCGTGATGGTCTCTTCTCGGCGGAGTCCGGGAAGTGAACACGGTTTCTGTGTTATGTTTGACGTAAGTAGGAGTTCAGGATCACCTCTTGATCATTGCTAGCTTCACGACCGTTCCTTTGCTCCTTTTCTTGCTCTCATTTGCGTATGTTAGCCACCATACTTGCTTAGTCGCTGCTGCAACCTCACCACTTTACCCCTTCCTTTCCCATTAAGCTTTGCTAGTCTTGATACCCATGGTAATGGGATTGCTGAGTCCTCGTGGCTCACAGATTACTTCAACAACAGTTGCAGGTGCAGGTTTATCCGATGATCATGACGCGAGAGCGATGCTTGCTTGTTTCGGAGTTCTGCTTCTGCTTCTTCTTTGATCAGGGGATAGGCTCCAGGTCGGCAGCCTGGGCTAGCAGGGTGGATATTGTTTGAGTTTCTGTTTATGGATCATCCGTAGTCGGATGTTGTTCTTGTATGTTGTATTGTTGTATTCATGTGACATTGTATGTCTTGTATGTATCCCCATCTATTTTTGTAATGTTGATGTAATGATATCCACCTTGCAAAAGCGTTTCAATATGCGGGTCTATCCTTGGTGGGACCTTCGAGTTCCTCTTGGATAGGGTCGCATATTGGGCGTGACAGTTGTGTAGTAGACATCAAGCTTTTTTTTGGCGCCGTTGCCGGGGAGGTGAGTGCTTGAAGGTATATCTTTAGATCTTGCAATCGAATCTTTTTGTTTCTTGTTTTATCACTAGTTTAGTTTATAAAAGAAAACTACAAAAAAATGGAGTTAAGCTTGTCTCATACGCTTCATCTTTTGAATATCTTTTGTGAGTATGATGGAAAGGAAAATTGTGCTCAATTGCTAGAAGAAGAATGCATTAAAATGCTTGATACTAAATATGTGTATGATGAGCATGATTGCAATGTTGTTAGTATGAATTCTTTGAATACCCATGATGCTAATGATATGCAAAGCCACAAGCTTGGGGAAGCTATGTTTGATGAATATGATATGTTTAGTCCCCCAAGTATTGATGAGAATATTTATTATGATGAAAGCATGCCTCCTATTTATGATGATTATATTGATGAAAGTGGATTCGGAGAGGTCATGACTTTATTTAGTGATGAATCCACTATTTCGGAAGAGGTTCCAATTGATTATGAGAACAAAGTTGCTATCTATGATGATTATTGTGGTTACTTGTATGCTATTAAGAATAATGATAACCATGAAACTTGTCATCATGATTTTAGTTTTCAATTGGATTATGCCTCACATGATAATTATTTTGTTGAGTTTGCTCTCACTACTATTCATGAGAAGAAATTTGCTTATGTGGAGAGTAGTAAATTTTCTATGCTTGTAGATCATGAAAAGAATGCTTTAGGTGCTAGTTATATTGTTGAATTCATTCATGATGCTACTGAAAATTATTATGAGGGAGGAATATATGCTTGTAGGAATTGCAATAATGCCAAGTTTCCTCTCTATGTGTTGAAAATCTTGAAGCTGTGCTTGTTTTACCCTCCTATGCTAGTTGATTATTGTTCCCATAAGTTGTTTGCTCACAAAATCCCTATGCATAGGAAGTGGGTTAGGCTTAAATGTGCTAGTCAGATGCTTCATGATGCTCCCGTTATGTTTCAGTTCTTATCTTTTATGTGAGCATCATTGTCATCTTCATGCCTAGCTAGAAAGGCATTAAAGAAAAGCGCTTGTTGGGATACAACCCAATATTTATACTTACTGTTTTTGTGTGTCCACATGATTATGCTACTGTAGTAATCATGTTTTATAGTTTTTGATTGAATAAAGTGCCAAGTAAGACCTTTAGGATAGCTTACGGTGATAGTTGTGTTGATCTTGCTGAGAATCAGAAACTTTTGCACCAAATAAATTGGTTTTGTTAATTGACAGAAACGTGCCTCTGATCTGATTCTTTTTGCTCTGGATTGGTACACGAATTGCTTAGGACTTCCTAATTTGGTAGAATTTGGAGTTCCATAAGTATACGTTTGATACAGATTACTACAGACTGTTCTGTTTTTGACAGATTCCGTTTTCTATGTGTTGTTTGCTTATTTTGATGAATCTATGAGTAGTATCGGAGAGTATGAACCATAGATAAGTTGGAATACAGTAGATATTACACCAATATGAATTTATAATGAGTTCATTACAGTACCTAAGTGGTGGTTTTATTTTCTTATACTAACGGAGCTTACGAGTTTTCTGTTGAGTTTTGTGTTGTGAAGTTTTCAAGTTTTGGGTAAAGATTCGATGGACTATGGAATAAGGAGTGGAAAGAGCCTAAGATTGGGGATGCCCAAGGCACCCCAAGGTAATATTCAAGGACAACGAAAAGCCTAAGCTTGGGGATGCCCCGGAAGGCATCCCCTCTTTCGTCTTCGTTCATCGGTAACTTTACTTGGAGCTATATTTTTATTCACCACATGATATGTGTTTTGCTTGGAGCGTAATTTTTTTTGTTAGTATTTGCTTGCTGTTATTTATAACAATGTTTTGCATCTTTAGTTTCAATAAAAAAAGTCAAGGATAGCCTTTGCCATGCTTATTTTGTTAGTATACTTGTTGCTGTTTGAAAATAGAAAGTTTACCGCTGTTGCAAAAATTCCCTAGAAATGTCAGAGCATGATATAATGTTGAAACTTTTTGCATAATGAGCTATGATAAATTTACTACAGTGGGAATTTTCTCTCATAATTTTTAGAGTTAGGGAAGTATGATGAATCGTGCATTCTTTACAGACTGTACTGTTTTGGCAGATTGCTGTTATGTTTGCGTTGTTTGCATATGTTTGCTTGTTTAATGATTCTATTTGAGGATAGGAGTATTAAATATGCAGAGGCATTTAGTATGCAATGTTGAATAATAACTTTAGTGATTTGTTACAGTAGAAAATGAGAAGGTTTTGCATTGGTTTATACTAACCTATCTCACGAGTTCTTGTTGAGTTTGGTGTGGATGAAGCTTTTGATAAAAAGAGAAACCATGATATGAGAGGAATTAAGGAGACACAAAAGTTCAAGCTTGGGGATGCCCAAGGCACCCCAAGATAATATTTCAAGAAGTCTCAAGCATCTAAGCTTGGGGATGCCCCGGTAGGCATCCCACCTTTCTTCTTCAACAACTATCGGTTAGTATCGGTTGAGCCTAAGTTTTTGCTTCTTCACATGAGTTGTGCTATCCTTGCATTGTCATTTTATTTTTCTTTGCTTGTTGTCTGAATGAAATACCAAGATCTGAAATTCCTTAATGTCAGCGAGTCTTCACGTAGTGTAGGACCTTGAAGTATGTCTAGAGGGGGGGTGATTAGACTACTTGACCAATTAAAAACTTAACCTTTCCCATTTTTAGAGTTTGGCAGATTTTAGCTATCTTGGAACAAGTCAAGCAATCATCACACAATTCAAGCAAGCATGCAAAGAGTATATAGGCAGCGGAAATTAAATCATGCAACTTGCAAGAAAGTAAAGGGAAGGGTTTGGAGGATTCAAACGCAATTGGAGACACGGATGTTTTTGGCGTGGTTCCGATAGGTGGTTCTATCGTACATCCACGTTGATGGCGACTTCAACCCACAAAGGGTAATGGTTGCGCGAGTCCACGGAGGGCTCCACCCACGAAGGGTCCACGAAGAAGCAACCTTGTCTATCCCACCATGGCCGTCGCCCACGAAGGACTTGCCTCACTAGCGGTAGATCTTCACGAAGTAGGTGATCTCCTTGCCCTTACAAACTCCTTGGTTCAACTCCACAATCTTGTCGGAGGCTCCCAAGTGACACCTAGCCAATCTAGGAGACACCACTCTCCAAGAAGTAACAAATGGTGCGTTGATGATGAGCTCCTTGCTCTTGTGCTTCAAATGATAGTCTCCCAAACACTCAACTCTCTCTCATAGGATTTGGATCTGGTGGAAAGAAGATTTGAGTGGAAAGCAACTTGGGGAAGGCTAGAGATCAAGATTCATATGGTAGGAATGGAATATCTTGGCCTCAACACATGAGTAGGTGGTTCTCTCTCAGAAATGGTAAGTTGGAAGTGTAGGTTTGTTCTGATGGCTCTCTCCACGAATGAAGAGGAGGTGGAGGGGTATATATAGCCTCCACACAAAATCTAACCGTTACACACAATTTACCAAACTCAGTGGGACCGATTCAACAGACTCGGTCGGACCGATTTAGTAAACCTAGTGACCGTTAGGATTTTCGGTGGGACCGACATGCAACTCGGTAAGACCGATTTGGTTAGGGTTAGGGCATAACGTAATCTCGGTAAGACCGATCACACAAACTCGGTGAGACCGATTTTGGTAATGAGCTTTCCAGAGAGTTGGTCAGGTAAACTCGGTGGGACCGATTTGCTCTTTTCGGTGAGACCGAAATGTTACAAAAGGGAAACAGAGAGTTTACATTGCAATCTCGGTGGGACCGATCGCTCACTTCGGTTAGACCGAAACGTTATGAAGGGAAAAAGAGAGATTACAATCCCATCTCGGTGAGACCGAGATCCCTATCAGTAGGACCGATTTTCCTAGGGTTTGTGGCAGTGGCTATGACATTAGAACTCGGTGGCGCCGGATAGAAAGAATCAGTGTGACCAATTTTGTCTTTAGGTTTAGGTCATTTGTGGATGTGAAAGTAGTTGAGGGTTTTTGGAGCATATCACCAAGCACATGAAGCGAGAGGCTCATTAAGCAACACCTCATCCCTCCTTGATAGTATTGGCTTTTCCTATAGACTCAATGTGATCTTGGATCACTAAAATGTAAAATGAAGAGTCTTGAGATTTTGAGCTTGAGCCAATCCTTTGTCATTAGTATTTTGAGGGATCCACTTTCATCATCCATGACATGCCATTCATTGAGCTTTCCTGAAGTAATAGTCTTGGAATAGCATTAGCTCAATGAGCTATATGTTGTTATGAATTACCAAAACCACCTAGGGATAGTTGCACTTTCAATCTCCCCCTTTTTGGTAATTGATGACAACATATAGATCAAAGCTTCGACAAATGATAACAAGATTGAAAAACATCGTCGCTTTGAGAAGTATGTAATAAGCAAGAGCTCCCCCTAAATTTGTGCATAGTTTAAGATTTGCTTTGGACTTCAAATGCACAAGGAATTAGGCTCATGGGTTACTCTTCCATGTCACATACATCTTGGTGGAGCGCTCAAAATGATAAAGATTGAATACATGCACTCATCACCAAGCAAAGTGAATGATCATATAAGGATAAGATAAGATAATATCATCAAACATGCATAAGTGTAGCTTATGATCAAACACATGATCATCAATGTCTCACAAAAACAGCATAGTAATCAAAAGCAAACAAAGTTTAACCACCAAAGCAAGAGAAAACAAAAGCAACACACACTCTCTCTCTCTCTCGAAGCCTATGATCTATACATTTTTCTCCCCCTTTGGCAACAAGTTACCAAAAAGTTCGTAGAAAATGCATAGTGCTAGATCGACTCTCAGGCTAGATCTTCAGGTGGTGGTGTAGAGATGGCTCCTTGGACGAAGGCTTCAGTTGAAGTGGATGGAGCTGGAGGAGTTGGTGCTGGAGCTGGTTGCACTGGAGCTATGGGAGCTGTAGCTGGTGCAGATGATGTGGCTCTGGTGTCTGTCACAGGCACTGCAGCTGACCTCTAAGCTCTAGGCACTCTGGCAAATACATTAGTGGTAGTCTTGCCCTTCCTCTCGTGCATGTCATCCTGTAGCTGCTCCACAACTGACTGAATCTCAGTTACTTTGACATCTAGATCATAGAATTTTTGTTCCATCTTTCTTTCCAAGCTCTCCTGATTCTGAGTTAGGGTGGCCAACCCCTTCTCAATCCTCAGAGTTGATGCTATCAATTAACCAAGCTGCTCCTGCTTGTTCTTCAAAAAGTACTCAGATGCCTCCTCTTGAGTTGGAATCTTGGCAGCCTTCTCTTTCCTTGCCTTCTCATTCTTCTCTTGAGCTTGTACTGATGATTGTTCATTCTCATTCATGACAACCTGATTGTCCTCAAAGTCTGGATAGAGAGGAAAATGTTCCTTATCCAATAGATATTTTCCTGTGCCCATCTTTGAGTTAATCAACTCCTGAATCTGAGGGGCATATCCACAACTTCTCTTTTGGTCTGCTGCAGTCCTCTTAATGGTCTCTACCATAAGGCTCATGACCTTGAATTTCTGTGGCACATCAAACAAATGCAACATGTTGATTGCGTGCCCTCTAATCATGTTATGGTCACCAGACTTAGGCAACAGAGTGTGCCTTAGGATCCAGTTGATTGTTGGCAGCCCTGACAGAAGAAAGTGGACTGACCCAAACTTATGTGTCTCTATAGCTTTGTGTGGGATCTCCTTGTACATGTGTGCCATGGAATTGTGGTCCATCTTCTTCTTGGCATAGACATCCAAGTCATCTTCACTCTCCTTTGGGGCATTGATCAGTTTTGCCCACTCCTCAACGGTTGACTGGTACCTTGTACCTTCAGACATCCAAACTATCCTCCCATCTGGATAGAAGTGTGTTGTGGAGTAGATTGCATAATGAGTTCATCATTCCAGTTGGTGAGCTTTTGCCCAACAAAATCTGCAACTCCACAAGCAACAAAACTGTCTTGCACTCCAGGATAGTGTTCTTCATTTTCTTTCATGTAGGTCCAGTCGACCCACCTCATATCACACACTATGGGCTTCTTGTCCAACAAGATTGTCTCATAGAAGTCCTGCTGTTCCTTTGTATGGAACATGTAATCAACAACAGTTCTTCTCCTTGTGGTATATGGATCTGTCATCCTCCATAGCCTCAGCCCTGAGTCTCTTCTGATCTTCATGTCCTCAGCCACAGGATGGGCATTATTATGGTCTGGTATCTTGGGCTTGAGCTTCCTCAGGACTTGTCCTTCTTCATCTTCCTCATCAGCAACTTCAGGCACTGGGGCCTTGTTCTTCTCAGCAGCTGGAATACTCCTGGTATTCCTTTTTGGTGCAAGCTTGGGCTTGGGGGCAGCTTTGGGTGCTTCCTTGGGCTTTGATGTTGCAGCCCTTGACTTAATAGCATCACCCATAAGCTTTTGTGCCTTGGGTGCTGGTGCAGCAACCTCTTCTTCCTCTTTAGAGTCTCTCCTCATTGAGGGATTTCCAAGAACCTGGGCAGTAGTGGTTCTGGCTCTCTTCTTCTTCTTATCCTGAGCAGCAGCTTCATCTTCTGATTCAATGGTAAACTTCATAGTTTCTCCAGTGGGAACTTTCTTGGGTTTGGAAGTTGTGACTCTCTTTGCAGGTGCCTCTTTGGGTTCAGTCTTTTCAGGCACTTGAGTAGATCCTCTGACCTTCAGCATAGGTGTCCTCTTGGTAGGAACCTTCCTATTGAGTCCAGGTTTAGTGTTCCGTGCTGAGGCATACTCCTTTTTGAGCACTACCTTCTTGGAGGTAGCCTCATCCTCTTCTGTTCTATAATCCTCATCCTCAGAATCTGAGGTTCTCTTCTTCCTTGTCCTAGTGGCAGCTTTAGGCAGATTGCTTGGGGTGCTCCTGCTGCCTTCATCTGAAGTGCTAGAGGGACTAGTGCCCTCACTCATGTGATTGTGCTCTTCTGACCTGTTCTTACTATCACTTTGGTCGGACATGCTGCAAATCACTGACTGCTGACCCTGTGAAGAGTTATAGATGAGATAGAGTGGATGAGCATCACAAAATGCAGAGATTTTTGCAAAATAATGATTCAAAAATTCAGTTTTAGTTTCCCACAGAAAGCATTTCGGATCAACCGATTTTCAAACTTGGTCATACCGAAGCAGTTTTGGAACCTAAACTGATGAACTCGGTTGGACCGAGTCACAGTTTGGTGGCACCGAGACTGCTAGGGTTTCACAAAGTCCTAAAATCGGTCTCACCGATTAGCAATTCTTGGTCAGACCGAGAGTTACTAGTGCAATGGCGTTAGCCAAATCGGTGGGACCGATTTTTTCAACTCGGTGGGTCCGAGATGGTTTCGGCGGAAACCTAACCCTAAATTTTCGAATCCCATCTAATCTAAGGATTGCATTGACTAGATAGGAGTGTTTCAATCGTGGCAAGAATCATTAAGAACACAATGTGCTAGGAATCGGACGAGGACGGCACTGTGATCGAGTCCATACCCTAGCTTGGCGATGAACTCGCTACGGCGGCAATGGCGGGGGTGAAATCCGTTGACGGCGGCAGAGACCAACAACAGGAGGCGGCTGGCGACGAGGCGATGATTCGGAGACCCTGATGGCAGAGCGAGCTATTGCGCGGGCGAAGAGGTTTGGAGAAATTTCCAAATTTTTGCCCGTGACTATATATAGCCCGACCCTGTCGGTGTGACCAAGTGGAACAACTCGATGGCACCGAGATGCATAACTGTGTATAGTTACAGCAACTCGGTGTGACCGAAAACTTCAAATCGGTTGCACCAAGATTGAAAACCTAGATCGACTTAGTGATCTCGGTAGGACCGAAATGGAGGAATCAGTCAGACCGAGAATCATAAAGAAGTTTTGGAAGTTTAAGTCTATGACGAATCGGGGACTCCAAGTGCTCCTCACACAGAGTGGTTCGAATCTGACTTGATCAAATTTTGTGATGTAGCATGAATAGAGTTTGAGACAAGAAAAGCATAGATAGCTAGAGAAGGTTCTTAGGCATTCTTGTCCATCCACTTGGCAAAAAGAAAAGGAAGCCAATCACTCAAAACAACAAGTGGATGTTCTTGAATGAGTAAAATATGCACCAACATGCTCACACAATAATATGGCAAATGAAATATGTGGCAAAACATGCACAACCAATTCTAGCATCTATCAAACAATTGGCCATGACTAGGTCATCTATATATGAGTATATTGACTTAGGAGTCAAATGAAAACATTTGATCATAGGTCATACTCATTGTTTAAGCTCAAGTGGGGTTACCACTTTTACATAATGCATTGATGTGTTCACACCATTAGAGTTGCTTTGACTCAATTCTTAGAGTTAAGCTCCCCCTAGATGTGAGATCCCCTTTTAGAGGGATGAACTAACCTTGGGTTTTGTCGATGATGACTTCATGTAGGTGTTGAAGATGTGGATGCTCAATGTTGATGTAGATCATTTGGAGCAATCCTTTGGAGTGAGTTGCACTTTCAACTTACCTACATGGGTTAGTCCCACAAGGAACAAACAAGAATATCCATAGACATAGAGTGAAGCATACACAAGATGATGTCCATGAAATCATTAGGTTACCTTGTCCCTTGCCTTACCAACATGAGGGTTTGTGACTCCTTGAACTAGTGCACGATGTGAAAGTTGATTGCACTTGTCGTTGCCAAAAAGATATGAGTGAAGAATGTTGGCGGAGTCACTCTCAAAACTCTCTAGTTCTTCTTCTTCGGGATCCACATCATCTTGATGGGAATCCTTGGAGTTGTAGTTGTACTTGATGAAGTAGAACTTGACGTAGTCTTGGGAACCCACTTGACCGAGACCTTAGGTGCTTCTTCAAATGCATCAATCTCTTCTTGAAGCTTATCCTTGCCTTTGTTCATGTGGTCTTATGGTGGAAGATCATCTTGTGCTTGTGTTCCTTTGAAGGAAGTAGGATCATACTTCTCTTGTTTAGGAACAAACTTCGTCTTGGGGTATTTATCTTCTTCCCACTCAACTCCATTGGCATTGAACTTTCGTTCAAAACCAACACCTTGATTCTTCCGGTGCCTTCCTTGCTTGCGTACAATTTCCTCGAATTGCTTACTCCCGGCAAGGCTCTTGTAAACACCTTTCTCTATAATTCCCTTCAATAAGCTATTTTCTTGCTCAAGTGTAACTTGGATAAGAGAATCAGTAGTGGAATCAAGAGAACTACTAGAAGCAACAATATTGGATTTGACATTATTATTATTACTACTAGAGGAAGGATCTTTCTTGCACTTGTTACTAGACTTGACTTGAGGCATGTAAGTAGATAAGAGTAAACGCTTGGCAATGTAAGAAAACTTTTCTTACGGAGATCATCATTGATTGCTTTTAAGAACTCATGCTCTTGCTCAAGATTGAGCTTTTCAAAGCGTAACTTCTCATGAGCCCTTAAAAGTTCTCGATGATCTTCGAAGATAGTTTCATGAGCTAACTTGAGAGTGTTTAGTTCTTTAGTTAGAAGCTCAATATTATCCTTATCATTGTCATTCGTTTTATCTTGATTTGCATGATTAATTGACGTTTCATCATAGTATTCATCACTAGAGTTGTCAACAAGTAAATCATCATCCACAAGTAAGTCATCTTCATCACTATTGAAATCAACATACTCAGGATGTGTTACCTTTGGACCTTTGGCCATGAAGCATCTTCCAATTCCTTCATTTGGTGAATCAAATATGTCATAGGAGTTGGTTGACACAAGTGCTAGACCGACAACACCTTCATCTTGAGTATATTCGGAGTCGGAGTGATAGCTTCTCTCGGAGTGATTATCGGAGTCGGAGCCGGATACCCATTCACCAACATGAGCTTGATGTGTTTGTTTTGTGTAGCTCCTTGATGACTTGTCCTTCCTTTCCGAATCCTTGCTTCTCCATGAGGGTCTTTGTTCATAACGATCATCTCTACTCCTCCTCTCTCTCCGTGGTGATTCTTCTCTTTTGCTTCTTCTTTTTGGAGAATCTTCTCTTCTTTTGTAGGGTGTCGTACACTCATTGGAATAGTGTCCGGGTCTCCCACAATTGTAGCAATTTTGCTCTCGACTAGAAGTTCTTTTGTCATTGTAAGACCTTGACTTGGAGCTTCTTTCTTTGCTTCTACTCTTGTAGAATTTGTTGAAGTTCTTCACCATTAAGCTCAATTCTTCATTGAAGGTTTGTTTCTCACTTGATGATGTGGGGGCTTCACTTGAGGCTTTGTAAGCACCACTTGACTTGCTGTGAAGTTCCTCCTTATCCTTGAGTGACATCTCATGAGCAACAATTCTTCCAATGACTTCTGTTGGCTTGAGATCTTTGTAGTTTGGCATCATTTGGATCAATGTGCACATGGTATCATACTTTCCATCCAATGCTTTTAGGATCTTCTTGATGATGAATCTGTCGGTCATCTCTTCACTCCCTAAGCCGGCAATCTCATTTGTGATAAGTGCAACCCTAGAGTACATTTCAGCGACACCTTCACCATCCTTCATTTTGAACTTGTCAAGCTGACTTTGGAGCACATCCAACTTGGATTCCTTGACGGAGTCGGTACCTTCATGCATATCAATCAAAGTATCCCAAATTTCCTTTGCATTCTCAAGACAGCTGATTTTGTTGAATTCTTCGGGCACAATCCGTTGAAGATGATATCACAAGCTTGAGCGTTGTATTGCAGCATCTTCAATTCTTCTGCATTAGCTTCACGGTTCGGCTCTCTCCCATCAAAGAATTCACCTTGCAAGCCAATACAAATAATTGCCCAAACGGCGGGGTTATGTCCGAGAATATGCATTTTCATCTTATGCTTCCAACTAGCAAAATTAGTACCATCAAATTAAGGACCTCTACGGTGATAATTTCCCTCACTAGACGCCATACTCTCCTAGGTTGTGAAACCAAGGCTATCACCACCAAAAGCTATGGAAACCAAAGCAAATGGAGACCAAAGCTCTGATACCACTTGTAGGACCTTGAAGTATGTCTAGAGGGGGGTGATTAGACTACTTGACCAATTAAAAACTTAACCTTTTCCCAATTTTAGAGTTTGGCAGATTTTAGCTATCTTGGGACAAGTCAAGCAATCATCACACAATTCAAGCAAGCATGCAAAGAGTATATAGGCAGCGGAAATTAAAGCATGCAACTTGCAATAAAGTAAAGGGAAGGGTTTGGAGGATTCAAACGCAATTTGAGACACGGATGTTTTTTGCGTGGTTCCGATAGGTGGTGCTATCGTACATCCACGTTGATGGAGACTTCAACCCACGAAGGGTAACGGTTGCGCGAGTCCACGGAGGGCTCCACCCACGAAGGGTCCATGAAGAAGCAACCTTGTCTATCCCACCATGGTCGTCGCCCACGAAGGACTTGCCTCACTAGCGGTAGATCTTTACGAAGTAGGCGATCTCCTTGCCTTTACAAACTCCTTAGTTCAACTCCACAATCTTGTCGGAGGCTCCCAAGTGACACCTAGCCAATCTAGGAGACACCACTCTCCAAGAAGTAACAAATGGTGCATTTATGATGAACTCCTTCCCCTTGTGCTTCAAATGATAGTCTCCCCAACACTCAACTCTCTCTCATAGGATTTGGATCTGGTGGAAAGAAGATTTGAGTGGAAAGCAACTTGGGGAAGGCTAGAGATCAAGATTCATATGGTAGGAATGGAATATCTTGGCCTCAACACATGAGTAGGTGGTTCTCTCTCAGAAATGGTAAGTTGGAAGTGTAGGTTTGTTCTGATGGCTCTCTCCACGAATGAAGAGGAGGTGGAGGGGTATATATAGCCTCCACACAAAATCTAACCGTTACACACAATTTACCAAACTCGGTGGGACCGATTCAATAGACTCGGTCGGACCGATTTAGTAAACCTAGTGACCGTTAGGATTTTTGGTGGGACCGACATGCAACTCGGTAAGACCGATTTGGTTAGGGTTAGGGCATAACGTAATCTCGGTAAGACTGATCACACAAACTCGGTGAGACCGATTTTGGTAATGAGCTTTCCAGAGAGTTGGTCAGGTAAACTCGGTGGGACCGATTTGCTCTTTTCGGTGAGACCGAAATGTTACAAAAGGGAAACAGAGAGTTTACATTGCAATCTCGGTGGGACCGATCGCTAACTTAGGTTAGACCGAAATGTTACGAAGGGAAACAGAGAGATTACAATCCCATCTCGGTGAGACTGAGATCCCTATCGGTAGGACCGTTTTGCCTAGGGTTTGTGGTAGTGGCTATGACATTAGAACTCGGTGGCGCCGGATAGAAAGAATCGGTGTGACCGATTTTGGCTTTAGGTTTAGGTCATTTGTGGATGTGAGAAAGTAGTTGAGGGTTTTTGTAGCATATCACCAAGCACATGAAGCAAGAGGCTCATTAAGCAACACCTCATCCCTCCTTGATAGTATTGGCTTTTCCTATAGACTCAATGTGATCTTGGATCATTAAAATGTAAAATGAAGAGTCTTGAGCTTTTGAGCTTGAGCCAATCCTTTGTCATTTGTATTTTGAGGGATCCACTTTCATCATCCATGCCATGCCATTCATTGAGCTTTCCTGAAATAATAGTCTTGGAATAGCATTAGCTCAATGAGCTATATGTTGTTATGAATTACCAAAACCACCTAGGGATAGTTGCACTTTCACATAGTTACATAATTATTTAGCTACTCATTGATCTTCACTTATATCTTTCGGAGTAGTTTGTCATTTGCTCTAGTGCATCACTTATATCTTTTAGAGCACGGCGGTGGTTATATTTTGTAGAAATTGCTAGTCTCTCATGCTTCACTTATATTATTTTGAGAGTCTTTTAGAACAGCATGGTATTTTCTATGGTTACAAATTTGGTCCTAGAATGGTAGGCATCCAAGTTGGGTATAATAAAAACTATCACAGAAAGTGAATTGGATGCTATGGTCAATTTGATGCTTGATAATTGTTTTGAGATATGGAGGTAGTGATATTAAAGTCATGCTAGTTGAGGTAATTATGAAAAATGCTTGTGTTGAGGGTTGTGATTCCCTGTAACATCCCAAATTTTCAATTTGGAATGTTATACAAATAGATCATTATTGCATATCATATTTAATACATTTTGCCTCGATCCTAGAAATTCTATGCAACTCAAGGACCCATGAAGAGAGTTGGGAATTTCGATATTTTCATATTTGAGTTTTCTCAAAATTTGAAAATAGGATCATTTGATTTTATTTATTTTATCTTCAATTATTTCAATTATATAAATATGAGAGAGGGAATAAAATGACTTTCCCAAAATAAAGAAATATTGAGGATTTAATAAAAAAATCAAATAAGATTTTATTTTGGATTTTCTAGCTATTTTATTTGAATTTAGGGAAAATGTGTGTTTTTAAAAATTGCATTTAGGTCCCAAATAAATGTTCATCTAAACTGGCTTGATTTTACAAGCCGGGGAAAATTTATTTCGGGATTTTTGGAGTCCGTTTAGTATTTCCTTTGTTTGTTTTTCTGCGCGATAATTATTTTTAAAAAAATCAGAACCGACTACGGGCCGTAACTGGCCAGGACTCCGCCTGGCCGGGTCTTTATAAGCCGCCGCCCCGGGCTGACCCAACCCCAGCCCAAGCCGCCGCTAGCCCAAGCCGCCGCCGCCCAAACCCTAACCCTAGCGCCGCCCGCGCCGCCGCCGCCGTCGCCGCCCTCCGCCCGCCGTCGCCGGCGACCGCCGCCGCCACCGCCGGACCTCGCCGCCGTCGTCGCGCCCTCGCCGGAGCCGCCGCCGCCGCCGACCCGCACCCCGAGGTTGACCTCGCCGCCGCCGGTTTTTCCTAGAAAACCGTTCGGTTTTCGTCGGTTTTCGTTCGGTTTTTTTTATATTTGTTTTTTTATTAGATCGTTTTTTTCTGGTTTAGGTTAATTAGCGAGCGTTCGCTCGTTCGTTCGTTTTACCGAACGCGTTCATCATTTAGATCGAGATAACGAACGTTCGTTCGTTAATCTGTTCATCGTTTTTCTTTTTCTCGGATTTATTCCGCGATTTTTTGATCGCGATTTCTGATCCGATATTCGTTTTAGTATAACTTTTCCCTCGTTTATCGGAATCAGCCGATTGAAGCGTCTAGAGTTTCTTCTCGAAACCCTCTTTCCAAATAATCTACTTAAACAAGTTTTTGCTACTGTAAAATTTGACTTAGGTCCAGATTAGTAAACGAAGCTTGTTTCTTTCGCCGTTTGAGATTTGTTTCTTTGTTCGATTTGATTCTTTTTGCAAACCGGAGTTCTAAAGTTGAACTTTCTGGTTAGATCTCTTATTTGAGTTTTACCTGTGCATTAGATGAGTACTTATTGTATGCTTGTTTGTTTGTTTGCTTGCAATAGAGTACCCGGATTGCGCCACTTGCTACTTCGAATCCCTAGGTTACGCGGATCATCAGCAAGGCAAGTAACACTTTGATCATACTTCTTTATTACCTAGATTTATGCATTAGATATATCCTCAAACAATTGCATGATTAGGATCTGATTAATATGTGGGTTTTGGGAAGTAGCTGAGGTAGTACCTATTACCTGTTTTATTATCAAACCTTTGGGAGTTACTTCTACGTTTGCTCATTATGCCATGCTATGCTAGTAGACGTGGATTGGGTGAGTGTATCCATGACAGATGTGAGATACTTAATTAATGGTTTATTTAAGGTGGCAACTTTAATACACATCTGGGTGGATTGAGGTACCTGGGTATTCCATGATTGCTTGTTTGTTTTTGGACCGCCACCCAGGCTCAAAGGGATCATAAGATTATTCATGCTAGAAACTTTCGTGTGCAGCCACATGCTATTATGGGCTCTAGCATAGTTGATTAAGTCGTGCGAACTCTTACAGTGGTAGACTAGCAGATGTAGGGGAAAGTAGGTGTATAGGTCTACCCATCGTAAGGTGCTAGCGCTTCTGAAAGACTATGTCTCGGTCATCCGTTTCTCAAACACCATGTAGTGCAAGAAAACCAACGGAGGAGATCGAGTCGTGTGGGGAAAAGTGCGCAACCTCTGCAGAGTGTATAAACTAATCATGATTAGTCGTATCCCCGGTTATGGACATTTTGAGTATCTAGCATTTGGATTATCATGTGAATCTCATCATGTTACTTTAATTAATATTGTTGGGTTTTAATGATGATGTTACTTAATTGGGATTGAGAATGCTGTCAACCATTCTCAATGTTTAAGAAGCACCATGATAATTAAATAAAATTTATTTCTTTGCAGTAGGGAAAAATTGGCTTTATGCAAAACTGTAACCATAGATTTTACCACCAGCCATATATGCATGTAGTATAGCCTTATTCTTTCATTACTCTCTATGTGTTACTTTGCCAGCATATTCCATGTGATGACCCATTTTCGGGCTACAACGTTCATGTTGCAGACTTTTCAGATGACAAGTAAGATGCCTTAGGATCGTGGTTCTATACTCAGTGATGCCGTTGGAGTTGATGGACTCACTTATCTTCCAAGCCTTCCGTTGTTATCGTTATTAGATGGCCTTAAGACATATTTTTTGTAATAAGTTCTCTTTGGAGACATTCGATGTAATAAGTGTGTGATTGCTACTCTGTTATAAATCCTTCGAGTATTGTGCTTGTCAGCATTACTGATCCAGGGATGACACTGATGCACAGAGATCATACTGTTTGAGGTCTGGTCGCTACAAGATGGTATCAGAGCACACGCTGACTGTAGGACACGACCACTAAGCAAGAACCATAGGTCACTACTCTCTCTCTCTTCTCATTTCTAACTCCTCATCTTTTCTACTCTTCTAGGATGGCGGATGCAAGGAACAAGTTCATGCAACCGGATGAAGATACACCCTTTGGACGACACCTGAAGGAAGTTACCAAATACCTGAAGATCGGAGTACCAAGCTTCACCGGAACCTACAACGCCACCTTACCTGAAGAAGAGCGCTGGATGATTCAAGTTCAAGTTCCAGGAAGGACGTTCATGCCAGTCACTGAGCCCATAGAGTTTTCCTTTGATGCACCAACCTGGAGCCTAGGAAAGAGCATGGCAGCCCACATTACCATGGGACGTATTGGAGAAGTTTACCACAAGGAGCTTAAGGATACTACCTATTAGATTTGTGGGCGCCGAGATGAGCAATGGGAGATGATCAACACCAGCAAGGACAGATCAATTGCAGCTTTCATCCAGGAGTTAAACTAGCACATTCGACGCCAAGAGAACCAGATGTGCCCAGGCATGATGGATCTGAAGAAGGCCATGACCAAGATCATGGAACTGGAGGAAGAACTCAAGTCTATACGCGATGGATATGAGGAGGAAATAGCAACGCTAGTCGAGAAGAATGAAAATCTGAAGAAAAAGCTAAGAGTGTTCATGGGATTTCCAGCAACTGGAGAAGACGAATATTGCACTTGTCCCGAGAACTACATCATCATCGACGACACCGACTTGGACCCAGATGATAGTGATGATGACTATGTAGATGAAGCTGGAGCAGATATCATGGAGTCTTCATTGGAGCAGTTTTTCTAGTAGACCACCATAACAGTAGTAGTATTTCCCTCCATGTATCTAGTATAGTTTGAGCACTTTTGTAAATGATAGATAGACCGTTGTGTGCCCTTGCTTGTTTGAATGAAGTGTTTTGATTGCAATTTGTCTCATGTGCATATGGGTAGTGTTTTCCCTCTAGACCTCATTCTATTATGTATTCTCATCTTTTCTAAACCCTCAGATGCCTCTGAGGCGTGACAACGGATTTGCTTTCCCGCCGGAGCTCACCCAGTTGATCCAGCAGCAGAATGCATTGATGCAGATACTAGTCCAGAATCAGAATCAGGGGAACAACAACAACAACAATCCACCACCGCCGCCACCTGTTGATCACTTAACCCGTTTCCTTAGGCTGAATCCGTCGGTGTTTTCCAGTAGCACCGAGCCAATTGTTGCAGATGATTGGCTTCGCAAGACAGCCAGGGAGTTGACCACTGCAGGATGCACAGATGCGGAGAGGGTGCGATTTGTCGCACATCAGCTTGAGGGACCCGCAGCATCATGGTGGGAGAATTTCACCGCCACTTATCTATTAGACACTGTCACATGGGACCAGTTTCAGCAGGCTTTTCATACTGCTCATGTTTCAGCAGGAGCTATGGCCATGAAAAAGCGTGAGTTTCACAACTTACGCCAGGGAGGACGTACAGTTGGCCAATATGTGGATGACTTCAGTAAGCTAGCATGTTACGCCCCAGATGACGTTGCTACAGATGCAGCTAAGCAAGAGAAGTTTCTGGAAGGACTAAATGATGAGCTGAGCATGCAGTTGATGGTAGCAAGTTTCAACAACTACCAAGAGTTGGTAGACCGTGCTCTCATGATTGAAGGGAAGCAGCAGCAGATTGAAAACCGCAAGAGGAAGTATGGACAAGGGAAGTACAATTCTGGAGCTCAGCAGAAGCCACGCTTTACCCCAAAGTCGGGAGGACAGTTCCAGCATACCCATGGAGGTGGTAGCTCGCATAACCATAATGGTTCCAAGAATGGTAACGGGAATGGAGGAAGTAATAGCCAGAACCGTACCAACCCCTCAACACCAGCCAAGAGAGATCTGAGTCAAGTCACTTGCTTTAAATGCCAGAAGATCGGACATTACGCCAATGAATGTCCTGAAGGCCAGAATGGGAATGGCAATGGAAGCTCTGGGAAGAAGCCAAACCCTTTCAACAGTGGACAGGTGAACCACGTTAGCGTGGAGGAGGTTGAAGCCCAACCCAATGCAGTAATAGGTAAGTTTTTGGTTAAGTCATTTACTGCATTCGTTCTTTTTGATACTGGTGCATCGCATTCATACATATCAAGGGGATTTGTGGATAAGTATAAATTGCCAACCCAAGCCCTCAAGACACCCATGTTAGTAACCTCGCCTAGAGCAGAGTATATGGCCAGGCTATGGTGTGATCGGTTACCATTAAGGATTGGTAACTACGTGTTTCCCTCAGACCTAATAGTATTGGAATCACAAGGATTGGATGTGATATTAGGCATGGATTGGTTATCGAAGTATGGCGGGAACATTGAATGTGCCAGTAAGACAATTTTACTTACAACGCCAGAAGGGAAGAGGATCAAGTATGTATCCAGACATGAGCCGAAGAAGATGCACGTAAATTCCTTATCAGGAGTTGTGCAGGAGGAAGTACCAGTAGTGAAGAATTTTCCTGATGTATTTCCAGAAGAGTTGCCAGGCATGCCACCGGATAGAGACATCGAGTTTTTGATTGAGCTTTTGCCAGGCACAGGGCTGATATCAAAGAGACCATACAAGATGCCAGCAAAGGACTTGGAGGAGATTAAAAGTCAGATTAAGGGGTTACTGGATAAAGGTTACATTCTCCCAAGTTCTTCACCTTGGGGATCACCAGTACTTCTAGTGGAGAAGAAGGACGGATCATTAAGGATGGTAGTTGATTATCGAGGATTGAATGCAGTAACCATCAAGAACAAGTACCCACTGCTGATGATCAATCATCTGTTTGACCGACTGCAGGGAGCAAAGGTATTTTCCAAGATTGATTTGCGATCAGGGTACCATCAGTTGAAGATTCGAGAGCAGGATATACCTAAGACGGCTTTTACCACCAGGTATGGGCTGTACGAGTATACCGTTATGTCATTTGGTCTGACTAACGCGCCTGCCTATTTCATGAACATGATGAACAAAGTATTTATGGAGTTTCTGGATAAGTTCGTCGTGGTGTTCATTGATGATATCTTAGTTTACTCGAAGAACGAAGAGGAGCATAAGGAGCATTTGCGTTTGGTGTTGGAGAAGCTCAGAGAACACCAGTTATATGCCAAGTTTAGCAAATGTGAGTTTTGGTTGAAGGAAGTTGGATTCCTCGGACATGTGATATCCGGAGAAGGAATAGCAGTAGACCCCACAAAAGTTGTCACCGTGACAAATTGGGTAGCACCAACGACAGTTGGAGAGATCAGGAGTTTTCTTGGACTGGCAGGATACTACCTGAGATTTATTGAGAATTTTTCAAAGATTACAAAGCCCATGACGGAGTTGTTAAAGAAGGATACCAAGTTCAATTGGACTGAGGAATGTGAGGCCAGTTTCCAAGAACTGAAGGAACGTCTAGTCACCTCACCGGTGTTAATTCTGCCAGATCAGACCAAGGATTACGAGGTGTATTGTGATGCTTCACGTCGAGGACTTGGAGCGGTGCTTATGCAGGAGGGAAGAGTTGTCTCGTATGCGTCATGACAGCTTAAACCTCATGAATTGAATTATGCCACACACGATTTGGAGTTAGCAGCCGTAGTGCATGCATTGAAGACATGGAGACATTTTCTTATCGGAAACCATTTGGAGGTGTACACTGATCACAAGAGTTTGAAGTACATTTTCACGCAGAAGGATTTAAATCTCAGGCAAAGGAGATGGTTAGAGCTCATCAAGGATTATGATATGAGATTGCAGTATCACTCAGGGAAGGCTAACGTAGTAGCCGACGCGTTGAGCCGTAAGAGCCATGTCAATACACTCATGACCGTAGGATTTCCAAAGGAGTTAGCCGAGGACCTTTGCGAACTATGTTTAGAGATAGTTCCGAGAGGCTATGTAGCAACATTGGAAATTCAGTCGACTTTGATGGATAAGATCAGAGAAGCTCAGAAGACCGACAAGGAAATTGCTGAGATAAAGGAGAAGATGAGCAAAGGAAAAGCTAAGGGATTTCGTGAGGATGAGCACGATACCTTATGGTTTGAAGACCATGTTTATGTGCCTAATGACCCGGAGATCAGGAAGTTGATTCTACAAGAGGCTCATGATTCGCCGTATTCGATTCACCCAGGAAATACCAAGATGTATTTGGATTTGAAGGAGACTTTCTGGTGGACCGGAATGAAGAAAGATATTGTGGAGTACGTAGCAGTTTGTGATGTATGTCAGAGAGTAAAGGCAGAGCATCAGAAGCCAGCAGGATTGCTGCAACCATTACCGATACCCGAATGGAAGTGGGATAAGTTAGGCATGGATTTTATCACGGGATTGCCCAGGACTCGTTCCAGCTATGACTCGATTTGGGTTGTAGTCGATCGTTTGACAAAGGTAGCTCATTTCATTCCAGTGAAGACCACTTACTCTAGTGCTAAGTTGGCCAAGATATACATGACCAGGATCGTATGTCTACACGGAGTTCTGAGGAGCATTGTATCAGATAGAGGAACCCAGTTTACCTCAAAGTTCTGGAATCAGTTGCATGAAACTTTGCGTACCAGACTAGAGTTCAGTACAGCGTTTCATCCGCAGACAGATGGACAGACCGACAGAGTCAATCAAATATTGGAGGATATGTTGAGAGCTTGTGCGCTAGATTACGGATCTAGTTGGGACGACAATTTGCCATATGCCAAGTTCTCTTAAGATAACAGTTATCAATCCAGTTTGAAGATGGCCCCTTTTGAAGCCTTATATGGAAGGAGGTGCAGAACCCCGTTGTCGTGGGATGAAGTTGGAGACCGCCAGTTGTTTGGACCAGATTTGATTAAGGAGTCTGAACGGAAAGTGAAGTTGATTCGCGACAGGCTCAAGGTAGCCCAGTCCAGGCAGAAAAGCTATGCAGATTCAAAACGTAAGGAGACACTTTACGAAGTCGGAGATAGAGTCTATCTTTGTGTATCCCCACTTCAAGGAGTTAAGCGTTTTGGAGTCAAGGGAAAGTTAGCACCGCTTTTTGTGGGACCGTACAAAGTTTTGGAGCGTATGGGAGAAGTTGCCTACAAGTTGGAAATGCCTGAGGGATTGTCAGGAGTTCACGACGTGTTCCATGTTTCCCAGTTGAAGAAGTGCCATGCGGATATGGATGATATACCGCTAAGAGATATTGTGCCGCTAGAGGTGATTCAGTTGGACAGTGACTTGACCTATGAGGAGAAACCAGTCAAGATTCTTGAGTATGCCAGCTGAGTCACCCGCAGCAAAGTTATCAAGTTTTGCAAAGTTCAGTAGAGCCACCACACCGAGGATGAAGCCACCTGGGAGCGAGAGGAAGATTTGCTGAAGGACCACCCTCACCTATTTTGTAACATCCCAAATTTTCAATTTGGAATGTTATACAAATAGATCATTATTGCATATCATATTTAATGCATTTTGCCTCGATCCTAGAAATTCTACGCAACTCAAGGACCCACGGAGAGAGTTAGGAATTTCGATATTTTCATATTTGAGTTTTCTCAAATTTTGAAAATAGGATCATTTGATTTTATTTATTTTATCTTCAATTATATAAATATGAGAGAGGGAATAAAATGACTTTCCCAAAATAAAGAAATAATGAGGATTTAATAAAAAATCAAATAATATTTTATTTTGGATTTTCTCGCTATTTTATTTGAATTTAGGAAAAATGCGTGTTTTTCAAAATTGCATTTAGGTCCCAAATAAATGTTCATCTAAACCGGCTTGATTTTATAAGCCGGGGAAAATTTATTTTGGGATTTTTGGAGTCCGTTTAGTATTTCTTTCGTTTGTTTTTCTACGCGATAATTATTTTAAAAAAATCCGAATCGACTACGGGCCGTAACCGGCCAGGACTCCGCCTGGCCAGTTCTTTATAAGTCGCCGCCCCGGGCCGACCCGACCCTAGCCCAAGCCACCGCCAGCCCAAGCCGCCGCCGCCGCCCAAACCCTAACCATAGCGCCGCCCCGCCGCCGCCGCCGCCGCCCGCCGTCGCCGCGGACCGCCGCCGCCACCGCTGGACCTCGCCAATGTCGCCACCGACCACCGCCGCCCTCACCGGAGCCGCCGCCGCCGCCGACCCGCACCCCGAGGTTGATCTCGCCGCTGCCGGTTTTTCCTAGAAAACCGTTCAGTTTTTGCCGGTTTTCGTTCGGGTTTTTTTAGATTCATTTTTTTATTAGATCGTTTTTTTCCTGGTTTAGGTTAATTAGCGACCGTTCGCTTGTTCGTTCATTTTAACGAACGCGTTCATCGTTTAGATCCAGATAACGAACGTTCATTCGTTAATCTGTTCGTCATTTTTCTTTTTCTCGGATTTATTCCGCAATTTTTTGATCGCGATTTCGGATCCGATTTTCGTTTTAGTATAACTTTTCGCTCGTTTATCGGAATCAGGCTATTCAAGCACCTAGAGTTTCGTCTCGAAACCCTCTTTCTGAATAATCTACTCAAACAAGTTTTTGCTATTGTAAAATTTGACTTAGGTCCAGATTAGTAAACGAAGCTTGTTTCTTTCGCCGTTTGAGATTTGTTTCTTCGTTCGATTTGATTCTTTTTGCGAACCGGAGTTCTTAAGTTGAACTTTCTGGTTAGATCTCTTATTTGAGTTTTACATGTGCATTAGATGAGTACTTATTGTATGCTTGTTTGTTTGTTTGCTTGCGATAGAGTACCCGGATTGCGCCGCTTGCTACTTCGAATCCCTAGGTTACGCGGATCATCAACAAGGCAAGTAACACTTTGATCATACTTCTTTATTACTCAGTTTTATGCATTAGATCTATCCTCAAACAATTGCATGATTAGGATCTGATTAATATGTGGGTTTTGGGAAGTAGATGAGGTAGTACCTATTACCTGTTTTATTATCAAACCTTTGGGAGTTACTTCTACGTTTGCTCATTATGCCATGCTATGCTAGTAGACGTGGATTGGGTGAGTGTATCCATGACAGATGTGAGATTGTTAATTAATGGTTTATTTAAGGTGGCAACTTTAATACACATCTGGGTGGATTGAGGTACCTAGGTATTCCAGGATTGCCTGTTTGTTTTTGGACCGCCACCCAGGCTCAAAGGGATCATAAGATTATTCATGCTAGAAACTTCCGTGTGCAGCCACATGCTATTATGGGCTCTAGCATAGTTGATTAAGTCGTGCGAACTCTTACAGTGGTAGACTAGCAGATGTAGGGGAAAGTAGGTGTACAGGTCTACCCATCGTAAGGTGCTAGCGCTTCTGAAAGACTATGTCTCGGTCATCCATTTCTCAAACACCATGTAGTGCGAGAAAACCAACGGAGGAGATCGAGTCGTGTGGGGAAAAGTGCGCAACCTCTGCAGAGTGTATAAACAAATCATGATTAGTTGTGTCCCCGGTTATGGACATTTTGAGTATCTAGCATTTGGATTATCATGTGAATCTCATCATGTTACTTTAATTATTATTGTTGGGTTTTAATGATGATGTTACTTAATTGGGATTGAGAATGCTGTCAACCATTCTCAATGTTTAAGAAGCACCATGATAGTTAAATAAAATTTATTCCTTTGCAGTAGGAAAAAATTGGCTTTATGCAAAATTGTAACCATGGAGTTTACCACCAGCCATATATGCATGTAGTATAGCCTTATTCTTTCATTACTCTCTATGTGTTACTTTGCCAGCATATTCCATGTGCTTACCCGTTTTCGGGCTGCAACGTTCATGTTGCAGACTTTTCAGACGACGAATAAGATGCCTTAGGATCGTGGCTCTAT
Source organism: Triticum timopheevii (assembly GCA_963921465.1). NCBI lineage: Eukaryota > Viridiplantae > Streptophyta > Magnoliopsida > Poales > Poaceae > Triticum > Triticum timopheevii. Next base: position 128,773,005 of record OY997271.1, on the reverse strand, counting down.
ACTCAGTGTTGCCGTTGGAGTTGATGGACTCACTTATCTTCCAAGCCTTCCGCTGTTATCGTTATTAGATGGCCTTAAGCCATATTTTTTGTAATAAGTTCTCTTTGGAGACATTCTATGTAATAAGTGTGTGATTGCTACTCTGTTATAAATCCTTTGAGTACTGTGTGTGTCAGCATTACTAATCCAGGGATGACACTGATGCACAGAGATTAGACTGTTTGAGGTCTGGTCGCTACATTCCCGTAACATGCACGTATGGCGAACCGCTTTGTGATGAAGTTGGAGCACAATTTTATTTATTAGTTGTCTTCCTTATGAGTGGCGGTCGGGGACGAGTGATGGTCTTTTCCTACCAATCTATCCCCCTAGAAGCATGTGCGTAATACTTTATTTTTGATGACTTGTAGATTTTTGCAATAAGTATATGAGTTCTTTTGACTAATGTTGAGTCCATGGATTATACGCACCCTCACCCTTCCACCATTGCTAGCCTCTCTTGTGTCGTGCAACTTTCGCCGGTACCATACACCCACCATATACCTTCCTCAAAACACCCACCATACCTACCTATTATGGCATTTCCATAGCCATTCCGAGATATATTGCCATGCAACTTTCCACCGTTCCGTTCATATGACACGCCTTACTTTTGTCATATTGCCTTTTGCATGATCATGTAGTTGACATCGTATTTGTGGCAAGGCCACTTTCATAATTTTCATACATGTCACTCTTGATTCATTGCATATCCCAGTACACCGCCGGAGGCATTCGTATAGAGTCATATCTTGTTCTAGCTTTGAGTTGTAATTCTTGAGTTGTAAATCCATAAAAGTGTGATGATCTTCATTATTAGAGCATTGTCCCAGTGAGGAAAGGATGATGGAGACTATGATTCCCCCACAAGTCGGGATGAGACTTCGGACTTTACAAAAAAAAGGAAAGGCCAAAAAGAAAAAAAAAGAAAAAAGAAAGGCCAAAGAAAAAAAAGAAAAAAATGAGAAAAGAAAAAAATGAGAGAAAAAGAGAGAAGGGACAATGCTACTATCTCTTTTTCCACACTTGTGCTTTAAAGTAGCACCATGCTCTTCATGATAGAGAGTCTCCTATGTTGTCACTTGCATATACTAGTGGGAATTTTTTTCATTATAGAACTTGGCTTGTATATTCCAATGATGGGCTTCCTCAAAATGCCCTAGGTCTTCGTGAGCAAGCAAGTTGGATGCACACCCACTTAGTTTCTTTTGTTGAGCTTTCATATATTTATAGCTCTAGTGCATCCGTTGCATGGCAATCCCTACTCACTCACATTGATATCTATTAATGGGCATCTCCATAGCCCGTTGATACGCCTAGTTGATGTGAGACTATCTTCTCCTTTTTGTCTTCTCCACAACCACCATTCTGTTCCACATATAGTGCTATGTCCATGGCTCATGCTCATGTATTGCGTGAAAGTTGAAAAAGTTTGAGATTATTAAAGTATGAAACAATTGCTTGGCTTGTCATCGGGGTTGTGCATGATTAAATACTTTGTGTGATGAAGATAGAGCAATAGCCAGACTATATGATTTTGTAGGGATAACTTTCTTTGGCCATGTTATTTTGAAGACATGATTACTTTGATTAGTATGCTTGAAGTATCACCATTTCTTATGTCAATATGAACTTTTATTTTGAATCATTTGGATCTGAACATTCATGCCCCAATAAAGAAAATTACATTGAGTATTATGCTAGGTACCATTCCACATCAAAAATTCTGTTTTTATCATTTACCTACTCGAGGACGACCAGGAATTAAGCTTGGGGATGCTTGATACGTCTCCAACGTATCTATAATTTTTTATTGTTCCTGCTATTATATTACCCCTTTTAGATGTTTATGGGCTTTATTTTACACATTTATATCATTTTTGGGACTAACCTATTAACCGGAGGCCCAGCCCATATTGTTGTTTTATTGCCTGTTTCAGTATTTCGAAGAAAAGGAATATCAAACGAAGTCCAAAGGGAATGAAACCTTCGGCAAAGTTATTTTTGGAACAGAACCAATCCCAGGAACTTGGAGTGCAAGCCAGAGGATCATCCAGGAGGCCACGAGATAGGGGGCGCGCCCACCCCCCTGGGCGCGCCCTACCCTCTCGTGGGCCCCTCGAGGCTCCCCCGACTGACTTCTTTCGCCTATATAAGCCTACGTGCCCTAAAAACATCGTGAACGAAGATAGATCGGGAGTTCCGCCGCCGCAAGCCTCTGTAGCCAGCAAAAACCTCTCGGGAGCCCGTTCCGGCACCCTGCCGGAGGGGGAACCCATCACCGGTGGCCATCTTCATCATCCCGGCGCTATACATGACGAGGAGGGAGTAGTTCACCCTCGCGTGTTCTCTCTATGGCACGATCTTGATGTATCGCGATCTTTGCTCTTATAGTTGGATCTTATGATGTTTCTCCCCCCTCTACTCTCTTGTGATGAATTGAGTTTTCCTCTTGAAGTTATCTTGTCGGATTGTGTCTTTAAGGATTTGAGAACACTTGATCTATGTCTTGTCGTGTTTATCTGTGGTGACAATGGGATATCACGTGCCACTTGATGTATGTTTTGGTGACCAACTTGCGGGTTCCACCCATGAACCTATGCATAGGGGTTGGCACACATTTTCGTCTTGACTCTCTGGTAGAAACTTTGGGGCACTCTTTGAAGTACTTTGTGTTGGTTGAATAGATGAATCTGAGATTGTGTGATGCATATCGTATAATCATGCCCACGGATCCTTGAGGTGACAATGGAGTATCTAGGTGACATTAGGGTTTTGGTTGATTTGTGTCTTAAGGTGTTATTCTACTACGAACTCTTGAATAGATTTATCCGAAAGAATAACTTTGAGGTGGTTTCGTACCCTACCATAATCTCTTCGTTTGTTCTCCGCTATTAGTGGCTTTGGAGTGACTCTTTGTTGCATGTTGAGGGATTGTTATATGATCTATCTATGTTATTATTGTTGAGAGAACTTTCACTAGTGAAAGTATGAACCCTAGGCCTTGTTTCCTATCATTGCAATACCGTTTACGCTCACTTTTATCATTAGTTACCTTGCTGTTTTTATTATTTCAGATTACAAAAACCTTTATCTACCATCCATATTACACTTGTATCACCATCTCTTCATCGAACTAGTGCACCTATACAATTTACCATTGTGTTGGGTGTGTTGGGGACACAAGAGACTCTTTGTTATTTGGTTGCAGGGTTGTTTGAGAGAGACCATCTTCATCCAACGCCTCCCATGGATTGATAAACCTTAGGTCATCCACTTGAGGGAAATTTGCTACTGTCCTACAAACCTGTGCACTTGCAGGCCCAACAACGTCTACAAGAAGAAGGTTGCATAGTAGACATCACATGCGCGCGTGATCCAAGCACGCTGGCGTCACCTTGTGGTGGATAGTGAAGAGGCGGCCTGCGTGTCTCTTTGAGACCGCAGGGCCACTGCTCATTTACTGCCCTTACTCGGGAACTGCCGCTCCACGCGTCCCACTGTGCCCATCTCTCGCGCCATGTTTGCTGCATGCATGATGCAGAGCGAATGACAGGCGCGCGGGATACGGGAAGTCGCGCGCGCGGGGGTCGATTCCCACGCGCCTTCAATTGAGCGGGGAGGGCGATCGACAGTCCCGCCCATTGTCACTTCAACGGGCCTGATTGGCTGAGAGGGGCGGCCGAGCCTTGCCCCCGTCCTTTTATAAACAGGGGAGCAGGAGGAACGACGCCTCTCAATCTTTCTTCATTTGCTTCTCCCCATTCTTGCTTCCTCCTCCCTTCTGTCATGGTGAGGGGGTGTGGCAATGCTTCATCGGTGGCGCCGAGGGTCTCGGCCAGGCAATGCATCGCCCCTCCCCAAGAGCTCGTAGAGACGAAGCCGGTCGTTAGAGGGAGGGGGAGGGGGCGAGGTCGAGGCTATCGCGGCGGCCGAGGGAGAGGAGGACGGGACAGTAGATCAGCTTCACCTCCGCCAGCGGCCCCTCCCCTGTTGGAGGGTCATGTCGGGGACAACCCTTGCGAATTCTTCATCAGGCTGCGCCAGCCGCCGCGCCATCGCCTTCGCCTCCCGACTCCATTTGCGTAGGAGATGGAGCTGGATCCTCCGCAGGCGTTGCGGCTGCATATGAGGGGTTGTGGGAACAGCGGCACGTGGGTCGATGTCGAGGTCCCCGCCCCTCACGTCATGTATCTTCGCCGAGGGTGGAAGACCTTCGCCCGCGTCCACAACTTGATGGTGGGGCTCATTCTCTTCTTCAAATTAATGGAGAATGGCCTGCTCTTCGTCAAGGTCTTCGGAGATCTTGGAACTCGCTTGAAGTGCTGCGTGGAGAGCTCCTCCGACGACGGAAACACTTCCTCGAGCGAGAGTGGTGAGGAGGACAGCGGGGCAGATGACGGGGATGAGTCCGACCAGGCGTCGGACGCCTCGTGCCTGGGCGGGCGCGGTAGCAGCAGCATCTTGAAAGCACAAGTGCTCCCTAGGTGGTTTTGGTAATTAATGTCAACATATCTCTTATTGTACTAACACTTTTATCTAGTATGTTTCAGGTAAGTTCAACAATGGAGTGGCATGGACTAAAGGATGTGGGAACTCCTTCTAGATGCTAAGGACAAAGGATTGGCTCAAGCTTCAAGCTCAAGACTCTTCATTTTACATTTTAGTGATCCAAGATCACATTGAGTCTATAGGAAAAGCCAATACTATCAAGGAGGGATGAGGTGTTGCTTAATGAGTTTCTTGCTCCACAGTGCTTAGTGATATGCTCCAAAACCCTCAACAACTTTCCCACTTCCACACATATGTCCTAAACCTAAAGTCAAACTCGGCCCTACCGATTATTTCTATCTGGCGCCACCGAGTTTGGATGTCATAGCCACTGCCACAAACCCTAGGCAAATCGGTCTCACCGATAGGGATCTCGGTCTCACCGAGATGGGATTGTAATCTCTCTGTGTATGTCCATTACCAAAATCGGTCTCACCGAGTTTGAGCCATTGGTACTACCGAGATTACAATGCAAACTTCCTAGTTAACTCATTACCAAAATCGGTCCTACCGAGTTTGTGTAATCGGTCCAACCGAGTTTGGCTGACCAACACTCTAGAAAGCTTGTTGCCAAAATCGGTCTCACCGAGTTTGTGTAATCGGTCTTACCGAGATTACGTTATGCCCTAACCCTAACCATATCGGTCTTACCGAGTTGCATATCGGTCCCACCGAAAATCCTAACGGTCACTAGGTTTACTAAATCGGTCCGACCGAGTTTGTTGATTCGGTCCCACCGAGTTTGGTAAATTGTGTGTAACGGTTAGATTTTGTGTGGAGGCTATATATACCCCTCCACCTCCTCTTCATTCGTGGAGAGAGCCATCAGAACAAACCTACACTTCTAGATACATTTTCTAAGAGAGAACAACCTACTCATGTGTTGAGATCAAGATATTCCATTCCTACCATATGAATCTTGATCTCTAGCCTTCCCCAAGTTGCTTTCCACTCAAATCTTCTTTCCACCAGATCCAAATCCTATGACAGAGAGTTGAGTGTTGGGGAGACTATTGTTTGAAGCACAAGAGCAAGGAGCTCATCATCAACGCACCATTTGTTACTTCTTGGAGAGTGGTGTCTCCTATATTGGCTAGGTGTCACTTGGGAGCCTCCGACAAGATTTTGGAGTTGAACAAAGGAGTTTGTAAGGGCAAGGAGATCGCCAACTTCGTGAAGATCTACCGCTAGTGAGGCAAGTCCTTCTTGGGCGACGGCCATGGTGGGATAGACAAGGTTGCTTCTTCGTGGACCCTTCGTGGGTGGAGCCCTTCGTGGACTCGCGCAACCGTTACCCTTCGTGGGTTGAAGTCTCCATCAACGTGGATGTACGATAGCACCACCTATCGGAACCACGCCAAAAACATCCGTGTCTCCAATTGCGTTTGAGTCCTCCAAAACCATTCCCTTTACATTCTTGCAAGTTGCATGCTTTACTTTCCGCTGCTCATATACTCTTGCATGCTTGCTTGCTATGTATTGTGAATGTTAAACTTGTGCCTAAACTCCACTTAAACTTAAGGAAACTTAAAAATTACAACTTTGGTACTTAGTGTCTAATCCCCCCCCCCTCTAGACACCTCTTCTCAAGGTCCTACAAGTGGTATCAGAGCATTGGTCTCCATTGCCTTGGTTTAATCACCATTGGAGGAAGATGGATGAGTCTACTTTGGGGTGTCTCAGACATAGAGTGCCTATTCTTGATGGAGAGTACTTTCATGAGTGGAAAAATGAGATGCTTGTAATTTTCAATGAATATCATTTGAACAAGTACATTGCTAGCCGTTGTGCACCTCATGTTGATCCTATGCATCCTACCCATGATGAGTCAATCGACATGATTAGGAATCTTAGAACTGTCGAACTTATCATTAGAGGATTGCCTAGAAACTTGATTGGATGTTTGCCTACTCTTAAGTGTGCCTACACTATATGGAAATTTCTTGAGGAACGCTTTCCAAATTATTCCTTGAAAAATCTAGATGAAATTCTCCATAAGTCTATTGCTTTGAGTAAGATGAATACTAGTGATCCTATGTTTGGTGATCGTCCATTTGAGCTTACAAACCTTATGCGTGCCAAAGGAGATGTTGGAATTATTAGTGATATTATTTCCGAAGTTATAAAAATTCATAAGCAAGATCATTGTCAAACTCACTCTAACGAATCACCCTCTCTAGGATTTGATCCACCACATGACGATGTTGAACATGGATACTATGATGAGGATGATGATAGTGACTTCGATCTTGATGATGCAATGAGACATTTTGGTCTTATGGCAAATCTTCTGGGATATATGTCAGGAGGAAAGGAATGGGTTCTTGATAGTGGATGTACCGATCACATGACCGGAGATAAAGACATGTTTCGTGAGCTTGCTGAAAATGATAGTCCTCGAAAGTATGTCACTTTCGGTGACAACTCAAAGGGTAAGGTGGTTGGCCTCGGTAAGGTGGCCATATCACATGATAGCTCCATACAAAATGTCATGCTCGTTGAATCTCTTGGATACAACTTACTTTCAGTATCTAGACTTCTTGATTTCGGTTTCAATGTCCTATTTACTGAAGTAGATTGACAAGTGTTTCGTCGAGACAATCATAAAATGGTCTTTACCGGTGTGCGTAGAGGTGATCTATACATTGTTGATTTCACTAAAAAGGCTCAACCTAAAACTTGCTTCATTGCTAAATCCTCAAAAGTATGGTTATGGCATAGATGACAAGTCATGTTGGTATGCGAAACCTTAACAAGCTTATTAAAGGAAATCATATCCTTGGAGTTAACGATGTCATATTTGATAAGGATAGACTTTGCAGTGCTTGTCAAGCAGGTAAACAGGTTGGAGGAAGGCATCCCGCGAAGAACATCATGACCACAGGGAGGCCACTCGAGCTACTTCACATGGATCTCTTTGGTCCCAACTCCTACAAGAGTCTCGGTGGAAATTCATTTGGTCTAGTTATAGTTGATGATTTTTCAAGATTTACGTGGGTGTTCTTTCTCGATGATAAATCGCAGGTCCAAAAGATCTTCAAAAACTTCGCTAGGAAGGCCCAAAATCAATTTGAAGTGAAGATCAAGAAGGTTCGCAGCGACAACGAAACGGAGTTCAAGAACGCAAATGTGGACACCTTTCTTGACGAAGAAGGGATTTCACACAAGTTCTCAGCTACGTACACACCTCAACAAAACGGAGTTGTTGAGAGGAAGAACTGGACGCTCATCGAAATGGCGAGAACGATGCTTGATGAGTACAAGACACCAAAGCACTTTTGCGCAGAAGCGGTTGAGACAACTTGTCATGCAACAAATTGCTTGTATCTTCACAAGCTACTCGGCAAGACGGCATACGAGCTCCTCACCTGTAACAAACCCCAAGTTAGATACTTTTGAGTATTCGGCTCAAAGTGCTACATTCTTGATTAGCATTGTCGTTCTAAATTTGCTCCTAAGTCTCATGAAGGTTTCCTCAAGTTGGATACTTTCGAGTATTCGACTGTACCTGTACGGGATGTTTTTAATGAAAAAGGGATGTTTGCCGGGTTTTTCGTGCGTGGGCGAACCCCGCAACAAGGAGCGAATCCTTGTTATCATTTAAGAATAAATGTTTTTTGCCCGACAATAGGCCTTGCCGTCCCCCCACTTTGCTCGACCTTTCTCACGCTCTTGGCGGAGGCAGGGAAGAAGTGGGCTTAGGCTCCTCGTTCCATTTCCTGCTGCCGCGACTACGACCAAACCCGGACCCATGAGATAATCCTTGGGTTCGGAGAAAAGGGTGAAGAAAATATGCCCTAGAGGCAATAATAAAGTTATTATTTATTTCCTCATATCATGATAAAAGTTTATTATTCATGCTAGAATTGTATTAACCGGAAACATAATACATGTGTGAATACATAGACAAACATAGTGTCACTAGTATGCCTCTACTTGACTAGCTCGTTAATCAAAGATGGTTAAGTTTCCTAACCATAGACATGAGTTGTCATTTGATTAACAGGATCACATCATTAGGAGAATGATGAGATTGACTTGACCCATTCTGTTAGCTTAGCACTTGATCGTTTAGTATGCTGCTATTGCTTTCTTCATGACTTATACAAAGTTCCTACAACTATGAGATTGTGCAACTCCCGTTTACCGGAGGAACACTTTGTGTGCTACCAAACGTCACAACGTAACTAGGTGATTATAAAGGTGCTCTACAGGTGTCTCCAAAGGTACATGTTGAGTTGGCATAATTCGAGATTAGGTTTTGTCACTCCGATTGTCGGAGAGGTATCTCTGGGCCCTCTCGGTAATACTCATCACCTAAGCCTTGCAAGTATTGTAACTAATGAGTTAGTTATCAGATGATGTATTACGGAACGAGTAAAGAGACTTGCCGGTAACGAGATTGAACTAGGTATTGGATACTGACGATCGAATCTCGGGCAAGTAACATACCGATGACAAAGGGAACAACGTATGTTGTTATGCGGTTTGACCGATAAAGATCTTCGTAGAATATGTGGGAACCAATATGAACATCCAGGTTCCGCTATTGGTTATTGACCGAGAATAGTTCTAGGTCATGTCTACATAGTTCTCGAACCCGTAGGGTCCGCACGCTTAACGTTACAATGACAGTTTTAATATGAGTTTACAAGTTTTGATGTACCGAAGTTTGTTCGGAGTCCCGGATGTGATCACGGACATGACGAGGAGTCTCAAAATGGTCGAGACATAAAGATTGATATATTGGACGACTATATTCGGACACCGGAAATGTTCCGGGTGATTTCGGAGAAAACCGGAGTGCCGGAGGGGTTACCGGAACCCCCCGGGGAAGTATTGGGCCTTAGTGGGCCTGACGGGAGAGAGAGGGTAGCAGCCCAGGAGGTGGCGTGCCCCCTCCCAAGGGGAGTCCGAATTGGACTAGGGGAGGGGGGCGCGGCCCCTCTTTCCCTCTCCCTCTCCCCCTCTTTCCTTCCCCCTTCCTCCTTCCTAGTTGGACTAGGAAAGGGTAGTCCTACTCCCACTAGGAGGAGGACTCCCCCCCTCCTTGGCGCGCCCCAAGGGCCGGCCGGCCTCCCCCCTTGCTCCTTTATATACGGGGGCGGGGGGGCACCCCAAAGACACACAAGTTTATCTACGGATCGTTCCTTAGCCGTGTGCGGTGCCCCCCTCCATCATATTCCACCTTGGTCATATCGTCGCGGAGTTTAGGCGAAGCCCTGCGCCAGTAGAACATCATCATCATCACCACGCCGTCGTGCTGACGGAACTCATCCCCGACGCTTCGCTGGATTGGAGCCCGAGGGACGTTATCGAGCTGAACGTGTGCGGAACACGGAGGTGTCGTACGTTCGGTGCTTGGATCGGTCGATTCGTGAAGACGTACGACTACATCAACCGCGTTGTTATAACGCTTCCGCTTAATGGTCTACGAGGGTACGTAGACAGCACTCTCCCCTCTCGTTGCTATGCCATCACCATGATCTTGCGTGTGCGTAGGAAATTTTTTGAAATTACTACGTTCCCCAACAGTGGCATCCGAGCCTAGGTTTTATGCGTTGATGTTATATGCACGAGTAGAACACAAGTGAGTTGTGGGTGATACAAGTCATACTGCTTACCAGCAAGTCATACTTTGGTTCGGCGGTATTGTGAGATGAAGCGGCCTGGACCGACATTACGCGTACGCTTACGCGAGACTGGTTTCACCGTTACGAGCACTCGTGCTTAAAGGTGGCTGGTGGGTGTCTGTCTCTCTCACTTTAGCTAAATTGAGTGTGGCTACGCCCGGTCCTTGCGAAGGTTAAAACAGCACTAACTTGATGAACTATCATTGTGGTTTTGATGCGTAGGTAAGAACGGTTCTTGCTAAGCCCGTAGCAGCCACGTAAAACTTGCAACAACAAAGTAGAGGACGTCTAACTTGTTTTTGCAAGGCATGTTGTGATGTGATATGGTCAAGACGTGATGCTATATTTTATTGTATGACATGATCATGTTTTGTAACCAAAGTTATCGGCAACTGGCAGGAGCCATATGGTTGTCGCTTTATTGTATGAAATGCAAACGCCCTGTAATTGCTTTACTTCATCACTAAGCGGTAGCGATAGTCGTAGAAGCAATAGATGGCGTAAACGACAACGATGCTACGATGGAGATCAAGGAGTCGCGCCGGTGACGATGGTGATCACGACGATGCTTCGGAGATGGATATCATAAGCACAAGATGATGATGGCCATATCATATCACTTATATTGATTGCATGTGATGTTTATCCTTTATGCATCTTATCTTGCTTTGATTGACGGTAGCATATTAAGATGATCTCTCACTAAAAATTATCAAGAAGTGTTCTCCCTGAGTATGCACCGTTGCCAAAGTTCGTCGTGCCCAGACACCACGTGATGATCGGGTGTGATAAGCTCTACGTCCATCTACAACGGGTGCAAGCCAGTTTTTGCACACGCAGAATACTCAGGTTAAACTTGACGAGCCTAGCTTATGCAGATATGGCCTCGGAACATGGAGACCGAAAGGTCGAGCGTGAATCATATAGTAGATATGATCAACATAGTGAAGTTCACCATTGAAAACTACTCCATCTCACGTGATGATCGGTTATGGTTTAGTTGATTTGGATCACGTGATCACTTAGATGACTAGAGAGATGTCTGTCTAAGTGGGAGTTCTTGAGTAATATGATTAATTGAACTTAAATTTATCATGAACTTAGTACCTGATAGTATTTTGCTTGTCTATGTTTGTTTGTAGATAGATGGCTCGTGCTGTTGTTCCGTTGAATTTTAATGTGTTCCTTGAGAAAGCAAAGTTGGAAGATGATGGTAGCAATTACACGGACTGGATCCGTAACCTGAGGATTATCCTCATTGCTGCACAAAAAAGTTACGTCCTGGAAGCACCACTGGGTGCCAGGCCTGCTGCTGATGCAACTGACGACGTTAAGAACGTCTAGCAGAGCAAAGCTGATGACTACTCTATAGTTCAGTGTGCCATGCTTTACGGCTTAGAACCGGGTCTTCAACGACGTTTTGAACGTCATGGAGCATATGAGATGTTCCAGGAGTTGAAGTTAATATTTCAAGCAAATGCCCGGATTGAGAGATATGAAGTCTCCAATAAGTTCTACAGCTGCAAGATGGAGGAGAATAGTTCTGTCAGTGAGCATATACTCAAAATGTCTGGGTATAATAATCACTTGATTCAACTAGGAGTTAATCTTCCGGATGATAGCGTCATTGACAGAATTCTCCAATCACTGCCACCAAGCTATAAGAGCTTTGTGATGAACTATAATATGCAAGGGATGAACAAGACTATTCCCGAGCTCTTCGCAATGCTAAAAGCTGCGGAGGTAGAAATCAATAAGGAGCATCAAGTGTTGATGGTCAACAAGACCACTAGTTTCAAGAAAAAGGGCAAAGGGAAGAAGAAGGGGAACTTCAAGAAGAACAGCAAGCAAGTTGCTGCTCAAGAGAAGAAACCCAAGTCTGGACCTAAGCCTGAAACTGAGTGCTTCTACTGCAAGCAGACTGGTCACTGGAAGCGGAACTGCTCCAAGTATTTGGCGGATAAGAAGGATGGCAAAGTGAACAAAGGTATATGTGATATACATTTGATGTGTACCTAACTAGAGCTCGTAGTAGCACCTGGGTATTTGATACTAGTTCTGTTGCTAATATTTGCAACTCGAAACAGGGACTACGGAATAAGCGAGCATTGGCCAAGGACGAGGTGACAATGCGCGTGGGAAACGGTTCCAAAGTCGATGTGATCGCGGTCGGCACGCTACCTCTACATCTACCTTCGGGATTAGTTTTAGACCTGAATAATTGTTATTTGGTGCCAGCGTTGAGCATGAACATTATATCTGGATCTTGTTTGATGTGAGACGGTTATTCATTTAAATCAGAGAATAATGGTTGTTCTATTTATATAAGTAATATCTTTTATGGTCATGCACCCTTGAAGAGTGGTCTATTTTTATTGAATCTCGATAGTAGTGATACACATATTCATAATGTTGAAGCCAAAAGATGCAGAGTTGATAATGATAGTGCAACTTATTTGTGGCACTGCTGTTTAGGTCATATCGGTGTAAAGCGCATGAAGAAACTCCATACTGATGGACTTTTGGAATCACTTGATTATGAATCACTTGGTACTTGCGAACTGTGCCTCATGGGCAAGATGACTAAAACACCGTTCTCCGGTACTATGGAGAGAGCAACAGATTTGTTGGAAATCATACATACAGATGTATGTGGTCCGATGAATGTTGAAGCTCGTGGCGGATATCATTATTTTCTCACCTTCACAGATGATTTAAGCAGATATGGGTATATCTACTTAATGAAGCATAAGTCTAAAACATTTGAAAAGTTCAAAGAATTTCAGAGTGAAGTGGAAAATCATCGTAACAAGAAAATAAAGTTTCTACGATCTGATCGTGGAGGAGAATATTTGAGTCACGAGTTTGGTTTACATTTGAAACAATGCGGAATAGTTTCGCAACTCACGCCACCTGGAACACCACAAAGAAATGGTGTGTCCGAACGTCGTAATCGTACTTTACTAGATATGGTGCGATCTATGATGTCTCTTACTGATTTACCGCTATCATTTTGGAGTTATGCTTTAGAGACGGCTGCATTCACATTAAATAGGGCACCATCTAAATCCGTTTAGACGATGCCTTATGAACTGTGGTTTGGCAAGAAACCAAAGTTTTCGTTTCTTAAAGTTTGGGGCTGCGATGCTTATGTGAAGAAACTTCAACCGGATAAGCTCGAACCCAAAACGGAGAAATGTGTCTTCATAGGATACCCAAAAGAGACTGTTGGGTACACCTTCTATCACAAATCTGAAGGCAAGACATTCGTTGCTAAGAATGGATCCTTTCTAGAGAAGGAGTTTCTCTCGAAAGAAGTGAGTGGGAGGAAAGTAGAACTTGATGAGGTAACTGTACCTGCTCCCTTATTGGAAAGTAGTTCATCACAGAAATCAGTTCCTGTGATAAATACACCAATTAGTGAGGAAGCAAATGATATTGATCATGAAACTTCAGATCAGGTGTCTACTGAACCTCGTAGGTCTTCCAGAGTAAGATCCGCACCAGAGTGGTACGGTAATATTGTTCTAGAAGTCATGTTACTTGACCATGATGAACCTACGAACTATGAGGAAGTGATGATGAGCCCAGATTCCGCAAAATGGCTAGAGGCCATGAAATCTGAGATGGGATCCATGTATGAGAACAAAGTATGGACTTTGGTTGACTTGCCCGATGATCGGCAAGCCATTGAGAATAAATGGATCTTTAAGAAGAAGACTGACGCTGACGGTAATGTAACTGTCTATAAAGCTCGACTTGTTGCGAAAGGTTTTCGACAAGTTCAAGGGGTTGACTACGATGAGACTTTCTCACCTGTAGCGATGCTTAAGTCTGTCCAAATCATGTTAGCGATTGCCGCATTTTATGATTATGAAATTTGGCAGATGGATGTCAAAACTGCATTCCTGAATGGATTTCTGGAAGAAGAGTTGTATATGATGCAACCAGAAGGTTTTGTCGATCCTAAAGGAGCTAACAAAGTGTGCAAGCTCCAGCGATCAATCTATGGTCTGGTGCAAGCCTCTCGGAGTTGGAATAAACGCTTTGATAGTGTGATCAAAGCATATGGTTTTATACAGACTTTTGGAGAAGCCTGTATTTACAAGAAAGTGAGTGGGAGCTCTGTAGCATTTCTAATATTATATGTGGGTGACATATTATTAATTGGAAATGATATAGAATTTCTGGATAGCATAAAAGGATACTTGAATAAAAGTTTTTCAATGAAAGACCTCGGTGAAGCTGCTTACATATTGGGCATTAAAATCTATAGAGATAGATCAAGACGCTTGATTGGACTTTCACAAAGCACGTACCTTGATAAAGTATTGAAAAGGTTCAATATGGATCAGGCAAAGAAAGGGTTCTTGCCTGTATTACAAGGTATAAAGTTGAGTCAGACTCAATGCCCGACCACTGCAGAAGATAGAGAGAAAATGAAAGGAGTTCCCTATGCTTCAGCCATAGGCTCTATCATGTATGCAATGTTGTGTACCAGACCTGATGTATGCCTTGCTATCAGTTTGGCAGGGAGGTACCAAAGTAATCCAGGAGTGGGTCACTGGACAGCGGTCAAGAACATCCTAAAATACCTGAAAAGGACTAAGGATATGTTTCTCGTATATGGAGGTGACAAAGAGCTAGTCGTAAATGGTTATGTCGATGCAAGCTTTGACACTGATCCATTCTAAATCGCAAACCGGATACGTATTTTTATTAAACGGTGGAGCTGTAAGTTGGTGCGGTTCTAAACAAAGCGTCGTGGCGGGATCTACATGTGAAGCGGAGTACATAGCTGCTTCGGAAGCAGCAAATGAAGGAGTCTGGATGAAGGAGTTCATTTCCGATCTAGGTGTTATACCTAGTGCATTGGGACCAATGAAGATCTTCTGTGACAATACTGGTGCAATTGCCTTGGCAAAGGAATCCAGATTTCACAAGAGGACCAAGCACATCAACAGACGCTTCAATTCCATTCGGGACCAAGTCCAAGTGGGAGACATAGAGATTTGCAAGATACATACGGATCTGAATGTTGCAGACCCGTTGACTAAGCCTCTCTCACGAGCAAAACATGATCAGCACCAAGACTCCATGGGTGTTAGAATCATTACTATGTAATCTAGATTATTGACTCTAGTGCAAGTGGGATACTGAAGGAAATATGCCCTAGAGGCAATAATAAAGTTATTATTTATTTCCTCATATCATGATAAAAGTTTATTATTCATGCTAGAATTGTATTAACCGGAAACATAATACATGTGTGAATACATAGACAAACATAGTGTCACTAGTATGCCTCTACTTGACTAGCTCATTAATCAAAGATGGTTAAGTTTCCTAACCATAGACATGAGTTGTCATTTTATTAACGGGATCACATCATTAGGAGAATGATGAGATTGACTTGACCCATTCCATTAGCTTAGCACTTGATCGTTTAGTATGCTGCTATTGCTTTCTTCATGACTTATACAAAGTTCCTACAACTATGAGATTGTGCAACTCCCGTTTATCGGAGGAACACTTTGTGTGCTACCAAACGTCACAACGTAACTGGGTGATTATAAAGGTGCTCTACAGGTGTCTCCAAAGGTACATGTTGAGTTGGCATAATTCGAGATTAGGTTTTGTCACTCTGATTGTCGGAGAGGTATCTCTGGGCCCTCTCGGTAATACTCATCACCTAAGCCTTGCAAGCATTGTAACTAATGAGTTAGTTATGAGATGATGTATTACGTAACGAGTAAAGAGACTTGCCGGTAACGAGATTGAACTAGGTATTGGATACCGACGATCAAATCTCGGGCAAGTAACATACTGATGACAAAGGGAACAACATATGTTTTTTATGCGGTTTGACCGATAAAGATCTTCGTAGAATATGTGGGAACCAATATGAACATCTAGGTTCCGCTATTGGTTATTGACCGAGAATAGTTCTAGGTCATGTCTACATAGTTCTCGAACCCGTAGGGTCCGCACGCTTAACGTTACGATGACAGTTTTAATATGAGTTTACAAGTTTTGATATACCGAAGTTTGTTCGGAGTCCCGGATGTGATCACGGACATGACGAGGAGTCTCGAAATGGTTGAGACATAAAGATTGATATATTGTACGACTATATTCGGACACCGGAAATGTTCTGGGTGATTTCGGAGAAAACCGGAGTGCCGGAGGGGTTACCGGAACCCCCCGGGGAAGTATTGGGCCTTAGTGGGCCTGAGGGGAGAGAGAGGGCAGCAGCCCAGGAGGTGGCGCGCCCCCTCCCAAGGGGAGTCTGAATTGGACTAGGGGAGGGGGCGCGGCCCCTCTTTCCCTCTACCTCTCCCCCTCTTTCCTTCCCCCTTCCTCCTTCCTAGTTGGACTAGGAAAGGGGAGTCCTACTCCCACTAGGAGGAGGACTCCCCCCCTCCTTGGTGTGCCCCAAGGGCCGGCCGGCCTCCCCCCTTGCTCCTTTATATACAGGGGCGGGGAGGCACCCCAAAGACACACAAGTTGATCTACGGATCGTTCCTTAGCCGTGTGCGGTGCCCCCCTCCACCATATTCCACCTCGGTCATATCGTCGCGGAGTTTAGGCGAAGCCCTGCGCCGGTAGAACATCATCATCATCACCACGCCGTCGTGCTGACGGAACTCATCCCCGACACTTCACTGGATTGGAGCCCGAGGGACGTCATCGAGCTGAACGTGTGCTGAACACGGAGGTGCCGTACGTTCGGTGCTTGGATCGGTCGATTCGTGAAGACGTATGACTACATCAACCGCGTTGTTATAACGCTTCCGCTTAACGGTCTACGAGGGTACGTAGACAGCACTCTCCCCTCTCGTTGCTATGCCATCACCATGATCTTGCGTGTGCATAGGAAATTTTTTCAAATTACTACGTTCCCCAACAAAGGGGAGCACGGTAGTCTAGAAATAAAACGAGGTTCCACATATCACAGTCCATAATGAAATGCACGACAGAGGACAAAAGACTTATCTGGATCTGTAGCCCCCGGCGACATTGGCTTGCCGTGGTTTGATCCTTGTACTTGCAGCCCCCGGCAACCTTGGCTTGCCTGGGTCGGGATGCCGGTCCGTTCCTTTCTTCCAAACAGCTCGGCAGAAATGCTTATGTGCCCTGCGGACCAAAGAGTACAGGAAAGAATAGAGAGACGCGCACTCAACCTCCAAGCTAGGGGTTAGCCACCGCTAAGCACTATCAACCATAACCGAGGAGACTTGACCTAGCATGCATGCTATAACTTAGGGCACCAGCGCTTCGTTTATTTATGCTCAGGGTCTACGCCTGGCTTTGTACAAAGGGTTACATGCCTTGCCGGCAAGGCTTGTACAAAAGGTGGCTTGCCAGGAGGCTCGGCAGCCGCGCCTTATGGGTAAAACTTGCGAAGATGCTCGATGTTCCAGGAGTTGCTCACTGGAAAGGCATCTTCGGTCTCCAGGCGGACTGCATCGGGCCTGGTGACTCGTGTTACCCGATAAGGGCCTTCCCACTTTGGCGTCAACTTGTTGGCATTCTTGGCCGACTGAACGTGTCGAAGAACAAGGTCGCCTTCCTCAACCTCCGGGCATGAACCTTGTGGCTATGGTAGCGGCGCAAGGCTTGATGGTAGCATGCTGCTCTCACAGCCGCCCGGAGACGACCTTCCTCAAGGAGCGTTGCGTCGTCTTGCCGCAATCGCTCTTGCTCAAGCTCGTCATAAGCAAGCACTCAAGGTGACCCGTATATGAGTTCCGTAGGGAGAACTTCTTCTGCCCCGTAGACCAGGGCAAAGGGTGTCTGGCCGGTCGCTCGATTTGGCGTCGTTCTGATCGACCAAAGAACCGCCGGCAACTCGTTAATCCAGCGCCATTCGCTCTTGTGCAGCCTATCAAAAGTCTTCGTTCTCAAGCCTCGCAGAACTTCAGCATTTGCTCTCTTCGCTTGGCCGTTGCACCGTGGATGTGCCACGGTGATACGTCTCCAATGTATCTATAATTTATGAAGCATTCATGCTATTTTATTATCTGTTTTGAATGTTTATGGGCTTTATTATACACTTTTATATTACTTTTGGGACAAACCTATTAACCGGAGGCCCAGCCCATATTGTTGTTTTATTGCCTGTTTCAGTATTTCGAAGAAAAGGAATATCAAACGGAGTCAAAACAGAATGAAACCTTCGGGAGCGTGATTTTTGGAAAGGATATGATCCGGGAGACTTGGAGTTCAAGCCATGGAAGGTTCGAGGAAGCCAGGAGATAGGAGGGCGCGCCCACCCCCTGGGTGCGCCCCCTGTCTCCTGGGCCCCTCAAGGCTCCCCCGACCGACTTCTTTCGCCTATAAAAGTCCACGTACCCTAAAACATCAAAGACGAAGATAGATCGGGAGTTCCACCGCCGCAAGCCTCTGTAGCCACCAAAAACCTCTCAGGAGCCTGTTCCGACACCCTGCCGGAGGGGGAACCCATCACCGGTGGCCATCTTCATCATCCCGGCGCTCTCCATGACGAGGAGGGAGTAGTTCACCCTCGGGGCTGAGGGTATGTACCAGTAGCTATGTGTTTGATCTCTCTCTCTCTCTCTCTCTCTCTCTCTCTCTCTCTCGTGTTCTCTCTATGGCATGATCTTGATGTATCGCGAGCTTTGCTATTATAGTTGGATCTTATGTTGTTTCTCCCCCTCTACTCTCTTGTGATGGATTGAGTTTTCCCTTTGAAGTTATCTTGTCGAATTGAGTCTTTAAGGATTTGAGAACACTTGATGTATGTCTTGCCGTGCTTATCTGTGGTGACAATGGGATATCACGTGATCCACTTGATGTATGTTTTGGTGATCAACTTGCGGTTTTGGTTCATTTGTGTCTTAAGGTGTTATTCTAGTACGAACTCTTGAATAGATTGATCCGAAAGAATAACTTTGAGGTGGTTTCGAACCCTACCATAATCTCTTTGTTTGTTCTCCGCTATTAATGGCTTTGGAGTGACTCTTTGTTGCATGTTGAGGGATTGTTATATGATCTACCTATGTTATTATTGTTGAGAGAACTTGCACTAGTGAAAGTATGAAACCTATGCCTTGTTTCCTAGCATTGCAATACTGTTTACACTCACTTTTATCATTAGTTACCTTGCTGTTTTTATATTTTCAGATTACAAAAACCTATATCTACCATCCATATTGCACTTGTATCACCATCTCTTCGTCGAACTAGTGCACCTATACAATTTACCATTGTATTGGGTGTGTTGGGGACACAAGAGACTCCTTGTTATTTGGTTGCAGGGTTGCTTGAGAGAGACCATCTTCATCCTACGCCTCCCAAGGATTGATAAACCTTAGGTCATCCACTTGAGGAAAATTTGCTACTGTCCTACAAACCTCTGCACTTAGAGACCCAACAACGTCTACAAGAAGAAGGTTGTGTAGTAGACATCAAGCTCTTTTCTGGCGCCGTTGCCGGGGAGGTGAGTGCTTGAAGGTATATCTTTAGATCTTGCAATCGAATCTTCTTGTTTCTTGTTTTATCACTAGTTTAGTTTATAAAATAAAACTACAAAAAATGGAATTGAGTTTGCCTCTTACACTTCATCTTTTTAATATCTTTCGTGAAAATGATGGAAAGGAAAATTGTGCTCAAGTTCTAGAAGAAGTCTATAAAATGTTTGGTACTAAATCTTTGAATGATGAGCATGATTGCAATGTTGTTAGTATGAATTCCTTGAATATCCATGATGCTAATGATATGCAAAGCCACAAGCTTGGGGATGCTATGTTTGATGAAGATGATTTTTTTTGTCCCCCAAGTTTTGATGAGAGTATTTATTATGATGAAAGCATGCCTCCTATTTATGATGATTATATTGATGAAAGTGGATTCGGAGAGGACATGACTGTTCTGTTTTTGACAGATTCTGTTTTCTATGTGTTGTTTGCTTATTTTGATGAATCTATGAGTAGTATCGGAGGGTATGAACCATAGATAAGTTGGAATACAGTAGATATTTGTGGCACCCCGGCTCAGAGAAAACCGGAACGCCCCGTATTCCAGCCCAGAGATCGAGGAGAAGTCTTCTAGAATATGGCACTGCTTAGCATAGAACAAACCAGCTTTCTATTATTACACGAATATGAATACAAGGTCTCCATATTACAATGAATAACATCGGCACGGCGACACTACGCCATCCTCAGTTGCTCTATGCAAGCAGCAGAACAACTCGAAGCAGCGGAATAACTCTAGCAGCAAAACAACAGCGACAGTGGTGAACTCCACTCTGCAGGGACTCTGGCTGGGACGCTTATCCTAGCTCGCAAACAAGGACTCCACGGCAAACAAGCAATCAAATCCGGAATGACCTGGAAGCTGGCATGACACGCCAGGTCAGTACATTGAATGTACTTGCAAGCTCACAATAAACCAGAAGCATTCAAGACAGACAACAGCATAGCAATTACAGGTTAAGGAGGAATTAACAGGATATCATCATCTCAAAATAACATGGCATGACCAACATAAACATGATACAGCTATCACAACATGAACATATTAATCCGATGATACTATCATGCAACATGATGTCACTACATGCACCACTTACTCTGCTCGGGTTACCTCGTAACCAACACATGCATCACTTACCAACCTCGGACATCACACGATCATCTCAGGTTCAAATCAAGCTTGGTATAAACAATACCATAGCGATCAGTAAATGAACACAAGGAGCTTGATCTTTACCCATGATTCTCGTACAACATCACGAATATACCACAACTCGGTATCCTCGATACCCTCATGATCCTTACGGCGATCACAACCACGACCAACACTCGTCTCAAACCGTGATCCTTACAGCGATCACAACCCGACCACTACATGGCCCGTGATCCTTACGGCGATCACAACCCGACCACTACATGGCCCGTGATCCTTACGGCGATCACAACCCGACCAACACTTGGCCAACTTATCTCACTGTTGTTAAGCACATTATTATTATTACTGTTGACTCATGGTGTGACCTACTCTCGACCTGGGCCCTTATCAAAGGTTAGTACACTGTACCCACACTACGGAACCCATGGCCTCGCACTCCCATTCGTGTGGACCAACGGTGTTCCGACAAAACCGATCTACTGCCATGACACTCTCCCGGCCACTCCGACTCACTCCTCACTAAGCTAAGTCATGGGTGGCCCGGTGTCTACCTCCAGACACAACGACCACCGTCGTGGCCCAACACATAAACAATCCCACACGGGGATCCACCGGCTATAACAACTACGGGCACACAAGGTTATGCTTGCCTACCGGGCCAGGGTACAGCACGCCCATAACCTTCCCTCGTTGGAGGCACCGGCGAGAGGCACGACAATAGACCCAGTTAGGACCGTCCCATACCGGTAAGCGGGTTGCACTGGTCAGCATCGATTCAGCGGCACCATGACTCAGCCAACAATTGTTCAAGTTCAATTTAATTCGGTTGACTTGAATGAAAATATGCCGAGTCATGATAAAATGCGTGAACATGATATCAACATCATCATGAGAGTATCACATAACTTTCCACCATGTCAACAATAAGTCATATCCACTGAGCATCGCATACTGACTAGCATGACCATCACCATCATCAACATGTACTACTAACCAGCATAATCATATGAAAGGTAATACTAGCAGGTATAACATGATCACAGAGTATAAGACAACATAGCACAAAAGTGAACATGCAAATCTGAACATTACCGGAATAATGATAACCATCTTTTCAACAAGCAAACATTTATTAAATATTCAAGTTGAAAACCATGGCTACTGCATGACTATCATGCAAGTGGGTATTGTGGCTTGCCTGGGGATGAAGAAGCCACCGGGGAGAAGTGCGGTGAAGCCGTGAAAAGAATCACCGGAAAACATTCTCTCTCGGAGGGGGCTCATTTGGAGTTACGGTTGAAAAGTTATGGGGGGTGGAAGAGCAGGGACCGGGAGAAACCCGTCTCCACTTATCCACGTGGACCCGTGGCTGGAGCCACTTCCAGGTGGGGCCCAGGCACAGGGGAGGGGGCACGGGAGCTCGTCTCCTTCCTCCCGCTCCGGTGCTCCCGTGCGGGACAAAGCAGGAGGCAGGGGAGGGAAGCAGCAAGGGGGTCGGCCGGCTCCGGCCATCTCTAGCCGAGCCGAGTGTACCGGTGGGACCGGGGCGACGAGGGGGTCCCGTTCAGAGTGAGCATGGCCGCCGGGGAGGAGAGGGCTGGAGGGGAGGAGCGGCGCCATGGAAAGGACAGGAAGCTTCGGGCGAGGTGGCTTCCGGCGACTCGGGCGGTCTCCGGCGAGGGGCAAGGGGGTGGGGCAGCTGAGTGGAACGAGGGGAGGTTGGTGGATGTGGAGGAGAGGCGAGGGGAGGCCTGTGGTGGCCGGACCCAAGCCAAGGCCGAGGCGGCCATGGACGGTGACGGCGAACAACGGCGATATGCCGTGGCTCCGGTGGACTAGGAGGGATGAGGAGGGGCTTGTGAGCTATGGAGGAGGTCGGGGGTCCTTATATAGGCCGAGGGGAGGCTTCTGGAGCTCACAGACGAGCTCCCGACCAAGCTTTAATGGTGGACAGAGGCTAGGCATGGCACGGGCATGGCGTTTGCGACGCATTTAAGGCGAACGACGACGAACCATCGATGCAGGGAGACGCAGGGCATCACGGGGGAGCTCATGGACAAGGTTTGAGGTCGAGACGACGAGGGAGGAGACGAGCATAGTGGCCGGAACAAGCCAGAGCACGCCTGCGGCCATGACGCAAGCGTGATCACCACGCGAACTGGCGCAAGCGGCGCCCTTTGGCGTGGCCAACCATGTCCAGTGTAATGACCCTAGTGTCCTAAGTCTAATTAAAGAAATAAATCGGGCCAGGGACAAAGAAGAGATTTGCACTTAGCTCCAAAAGTAAATCAGTAAGAAGGTGTTTGTAACTTGCTGTAGTTAAACCAGCTAGGTAAATCAGTAACTAGCTTGTCTGGGAGGTTTATCTACCAAAGGACTATGATCCTGGAGGTTGGGAGGGTAAATGGACCAAGTTTTACTTCAGTTGCTTTGCAATTGCCAAAATGGTCCAGAAATGAAGATCATGATGGTGCACTCACATGGAGTGTCCACTTGAGCTAAGATTGGGCAAGGCTTAGTCATTTGGTCATATGATGACGCTGTAAAAAGCTCATGCCAAATGGACAAACCAAAATAGCACTTGCTTCACAAACACCTCTATTGACCAGAAACTTGAAATAATTATGGTGACCAGATGGCTCAATGAAATGATGCCAAAATGGGTGGATAGATGTTTTATGGGTGATAGAATGATCTGGTAAATTATCAGGATTTTTGAAGCAATATAAAATATACTAGCTTCACAACCTGAAAATATTGCCAGAATCAAAGATTTGCTCGTGTGCTCACATAGATAATTGGATGTGGCTGAAAATGGGTGGAGGGTATTAATATGAGCACATTAAGGAGTGTGCAAAATTTCAACTCATTTGGGTACTCCTAGATAGTACTTCCTTTACAAAGCCTTCTGTTTGACAGAAACTTTGGAAATTCACTGAGGAATATTGGCTAGGCAATAAATTTTAACTTGTGCATGCGGCAATTATTTGTACATATAAACATGACCAAAAAGGTTGGAAGTCAATAGGAGGAATATAAATGACACTTCCTTCACAAAGTGCCATTTAGGGCAGAATAGCAAAAGGAATATTGGGGAATTATTTTTGAACATGGCAATGAAAAGTTTTGCCATATTACATCAAGATATGACCCAAAAAATTTATGAGAATTATTTGGGAATTTTAGGTGTGAGGGAAATATAGGTTGCTTCACAACCTAGGGCAATTTGAGTTATTCCTTTAATAGAAAAGGAATATTCCCAATAAAAAGAATATTGGGATTTGGGTTAGGATGGAAATGACAGGGTCTAGGGAAAGATTTGGGAATGGCAAGCCACTCTGGAAACAAAGAAGAGGGCATCTTCTTCAGTTTCCAGACCACAAAGCCACCAAAAAAGAGAACTCAGGCAAAAACCTCGGAAAAACAAAAGAAAAAGAAAGGGCCAAAAATCAGGCTATCACAAACCTTACCCCCTTAAAGAAATCTCGTCCTCGAGATTTTGGTTGCTCAAGGAACTAGTATGAATATTCTGACTTAAGGAAACCGTTTCCAACTCGGGTATCCTTTTTTTCCTTTATTATTGTTCCTACTAATTTTTTATCTGACTGGCCCTGGGGTGGTTTGCCTTACTGTATCCACATTCTGACAGATCTTACCTGGCTTGCTCATGCTTATATAGGCTCCAATTTCTTTTTATATCTGTTGACTAGCTGAGTGTGATTTAATTGTCACGACTGAAATGTATGTCCGTCTGACAAATCCAAAAGTGATTTTCGCTGGGTGTGCCACCCGGCACTGACAACCTTTCATGTAATGATGATCAGATTTTTCTGACGAAAACTCGAGGTCTGACTCATTGCATTGGGTTTCTCCACTAAATGTAGGTCCTTTGGGTTCCCAACAGTGAGTTAAAACATAACCATTTCCTGACAGATTCTGACTCATCGCAGAAGTTTCTAAATCATCTTAACTGGTTCCATTGTCGTGAGTATCAGATATGTACCAAATATTTGATTGTCTCCTGTCGCGGCCAGCATAAAGGGTTTGGCCTGTATGATAATATCTGCAGACTTAACTGACGATGGTTCTAATGGAAAAATTTCGTTCACGACAGGCTATCCATGATGATTCATATAAGTGAGGACTCGGGTTTCCAGACTGTTATTCCTCATGCCGATTACTCATGTTGTAGGTATATCCATGTGGATTAATGCTTACTTAAACTGTCCGGGAAATCTGCACCATGGGGTCGTGTACAATTTTCATACATGCATCACTGGTCTGGCTCCTTCATTATTGTTTTCTTGGTCTAGATCCTTGGCTGAAAGAGCTGGGCCATATTGTTTCTCTGTATGACCATAGGTACTGTCGGTGCAATTTTTCGGCAATCATAGCTTATCCTTATTTTTCTGGCAGGGTAACCCATTAAATAGCAGGTTCAACACCTCTCAAGTTCTGATTGTTGGGAAATGATCATCCGAAACCCTTGCAAGAAATTGACAAATAAATCAGTAGCCACCAGAACGGTCTTTACAACTCAGATCTGGGACATTACTGAAATAACTCAACCACGGCTCAGGACGGCCGAAAAACAGCTCAGAGCATGAGACCGGGTCGATAAGAAGAAGGTGGCAGCTCCCTAAAATAGCCAAAAAGCAGCTATAGGGATATTGTCACAAAAAGAAACTCAACAGTTGTACGAGACGGCCGAAAAGCAACTCAGACTCGTGACAATCGTTGAAGAGAGAAACAAAAATTGGCATCCACCCCGGATAGCTAGAAACATCTCAGATCATAGGCGTGGTGCTGTCATTGGAGGAAAAAGGGGACAAGGGCTCATCAGGATCATTTTCCAGGTTCACGGGTACTTGTATTGAGCTCACTGAGGTCGTCAATCCTCATAATCCTTTGTCACACTGTGGTGTATACTGGCTTCCTTCTCTTAATCATCCTCACATGGTTATCAGATCCTTATCCGAGTGACTTGTAAGATCTTGATGGTATGCTCATTGCATATATATATGAGGACCTGATTCCGAGACAGATGTTCATTCTGACTGATTCGTGCTTCTGACCAAAATGTTGCGGATCTGATTCTTGGGATTCATTGCCATATACTGTCAATTCATAGTATACTACCTTTTACCAATGTCTTACTGAGGAATATTTGCGGGCTTGTGCTCAAAACTTTCATCGGACAGCTTGCTGAAGAAGACTGAATATCGTGCTTCAGAAGCTTACCCCCTTAAAGACTTTGCTGGGGAAAGACTCAGTACCTTATGCTGGAAGTTTTTGCGGTTGCTTACTGAAGAAGGCAGAGTACCTTGCACGAGAAGTCATCCATGTATCGTACTAAGGAAGATAGATGAATCTTGCCTTGGAAGCTTCTCGGGTATCTTGCGAGGGAAGACTGGGTTGCTTACACCAGAAGCTTCTTATTGTGATATGCGGACCGATTTCCACATATACATACCATCTTAATATTTCTGATGTTTTTTTCTTGCATGAAACAGGGTTTTGCAGGACTATCCTCCTTTCTGAGTAAATGCCATATTTTTGCTTGCTTCCAGGTACATCGAGTTCCAAAATCATCCTCAACGAAAAATTAAACTTGTATTTGAGCCATACCTTTGATAATATTCTGTCAACCTTGCACCAATTTACCTCCTTGCTGATTTAATCATTTTGTTGTGATGAGTGCACGCTAATGCAAAATTGATACTGACGGTCCATCTAGGATTTCTTTTGCATCCAGACAAGATATTCCAATTTTCATTGCAGTCTGCTGATAATTCCATTTTGTTTAGCTGAGTTTCCAAATATATGCATTTCTTGCTGACTCTTCGGGTCTGGTGTTGGCTGACGAGCAACTTTAATAGGGGAAAAATTTGTAACACCGAAGACCCAATGAAAGGAACAACAGAAACGACTAAAACAAAAGCACACAAGCATTCTACTAATATAATTAATCAAGCAATCATCACATATTACTGCTACTCACACAATAATATGCATGCACACCTAAGCACACAAATCTCGCGGAAACTCTGGTATTGCGGTCTAATATGATGTGACGATGTGCACGAGGATGAATAAATGTGTGCAAGAATTGGTGTAAACAGCGCTACACCAAGTGCTAGCTTAGCCAGGTGGCAATCTGGACTAGCTCGGAGGCGAGGACGTACTCGGTAATCAAGTAGTAGGACACGAAGGTCGCAACTACATTATTATCAAGCGGACAGAAAAAGATCTGTACTCGTCCAAGAAATAGGATAGCGGGGAAAAACTGAGGCTGCTGACATTGCCCTTTCTTGATAACTAAGATCATTAAGGGTTGCCAACACGACAAAATAAAAGAATGATTCGGGATAGAAACATGTCTATCACCGAAACGATAGACGGGACTGAAAGAAAGACATCGGCGCGATACCTGAGCACCATTTTTGCAAACAGTGTCGGGATCACTTGGCATCACTCTGCTGGGACAGAAGTAACACTAAACATCGAAAGAACTGGAGGAATGCAAAGGTTGAGCTGTAGTGGACCCAAACCGATGCCAGTTACACTCACCAGATAAACCGTTAGCGACTAAATAATAATCTATATGCATGCTATGCGAACAAATGCAGCAATCAAGTGCAACAAACCAACTGGGGTCTATACTACCGCTTTCTAATGTTCGCGCGGTCTAGGGCGTCCTACAGCCAGACCTACTCTGATACCAAGCCTGTGGCACCCCGGCTCAGAGAAAACTGGAATACCCCATATTCCAGCCCAAAGATCAAGGAGAAGTCTTCTAGAATACGGCACTACTTAGCATAGAACAAACTAACTTTCTATTATTACACGAATATGAATACAAGGTCTCCGATATTACAATGAATAACATCGGCACGGCGACACTACGCCATCCTCAGTTGCTCTATGCAAGCAGAAGAACAACTCGAAGCAGTGGAAAAACTCTAGCAGCGGAACAACGGCGACGGTGGTGAACTCCACTTCGTAGGGACTCTGGCTGGGACGCTTATCCTAGCTCGCAAACAAGGACTCCATGGCAAACAAGCAATCAAATCCGGAATGACCTGCAAGCTGGCATGACACGCCAGGTCAGTACATTGAATGTACTTGCAAGCTCACAATAAACCAGAAGCATTCAAGACAGACAACAGCATGGCAATTACAGGTTAAGCAGGAATTAACAGGATATCATCATCTCAAAATAACATGGCATGACCAACATAAACATGATACAGCTATCACAACATGAACATATTAATCCGACGATACTATCATACAACATGATCTCACTACATGCACCACTTACTCTGCTCGGGTTACCTCGTAACCAATGCATGCATCACTTACCAACCTCGGACATCACACGATCATCTCAGGTTCAAATCAAGCTTGGTATAAACAATACCGTAGCGATCAGCAAATGAACACAAGGAGCTTGATCTTTACCCATGATTCTCGTACAACATCACGAATATACCACAACTCGGTATCCTCGATACCGTCGTGATCCTTACGGCGATCACAACCACGACCAACACTCGTCTCAAACCGTGATCCTTACGGCGATCACAACCCGACCACTACATGGCCCATGATCCTTACGGCGATCACAACCCGGCCACTACATGGCCCGTGATCCTTACGGCGATCACAACCCGACCAACACTTGGCCAACTTATCTCACTGTTGTTAAGCACATTATTATTATTACTGTTGACTCATGGTGTGACCTACTCTCGACCTGGGACCTTATCCGCAGGCGCGGCTATCGATAGACTAATATACACTCTGCAGAGGTTAGTACACTGTACCCACACTACGGAACCCATGGCCTCGCACTCCCATTCGTGTGGACCAATGGCGTTCCGACAAAATCGATCTACTGCCATGGCACTCTCCCGGCCACTCTGACTCACTCCTCACTGAGCTAATTCATGGGTGGCCCCGTGTCTACCTCCAGACACAACGACCACCATCGTGGCCCAACACATAAACGATACCACACGGGGATCCGCCGGCTATAACAACTACGGGCACACAAGGTTATGCTTGCCTACCGGGCCAGGGTACAGCACGCCCATAACCTTCCCTCGTTGGAGGCACCGGCGAGAGGCACGACAATAGACCCAGTTAGGACCGTCCCATACCGGTAAGCGTGGTTGCACTGGTCAGCATCGATTCAGCGGCACCATGACTCAGCCAACAATTGTTCAAGTTCAATATAATCCGGTTAACTTGAATGAAAATATGCCGAGTCATGATAAAATGCGTGAACATGATATCAACATCATCATGAGAGTATCACATAACTTTCCACCATGTCAACAATAAGTCATATCCACTGAGCATCGCATACTGACTAGCATGACCATCACCATCATCAACATGTACTACTTGTTGGAAATATGCCCTAGAGGCAATAATAAAAGCATTATTATTATATTTCCTTCTTCATGATAATTGTCTTTATTCATGCTATAATTGTGTTATCCGGAAATCGTAATACATGTGTGAATAACAGACACCAACATGTCCCTAGTAAGCCTCTAGTTGACTAGCTCGTTGATCAATAGATAGTCATGGTTTCCTAACTATGGACATTGGATGTCATTGATAACAAGATCACATCATTAGGAGAATGATGTGATGGACAAAGACCCAATCCTAAACATAGCACAAGATCGTATAGTTCGTTTGCTAGAGTTTTCCAATGTCAAAGTATCTTTTCCTTAGACCATGAGATCGTGTAACTCCCGGATATCGTAGGAGTGCTTTGGGTATACCAAACGTCACAACGTAACTGGGTGACTATAAAGGTAGACTACGGGTATCTTCGAAAGTGTCTGTTGGGTTGACATGGATCAAGACTGGGATTTGTCACTCCGTATGACGGAGAGGTATCACTGGGCCCACTCGGTAATGCATCATCATAATGAGCTCAGAGTGACCAAGTGTCTGGTCACGGGATCATGCATTACGGTACGAGTAAAGTGACTTGCCGGTAACGAGATTGAACGAGGTATTGGGATACTGACGATCGAATCTCGGGCAAGTAACATATCGATTGACAAAGGGAATTGCGTACGGGGTTGATTGAATCCTCGACATCGTGGTTCATCCGATGAGATCATCGTGGAGCATGTGGGAGCCAACATGGGTATCCAGATCCCGCTGTTGGTTATTGACCGGAGAGTCGTCTCGGTCATGTCTGCTTGTCTCCCGAACCCGTAGGGTCTACACACTTAAGGTTCGGTGACGCTAGGGTTGTGAAGATATGTATATGCAGTAACCCGAATGTTGTTCAGAGTCCCGGATGAGATCCCGGACGTTACGAGGAGTTCCGGAATGGTCCGAAGGTAAAGAATTATATATAGGAAGTGCAGTTTCGGGCATCGGGACAAGTTTCGGGGTTATCGGTATTGTATCAGGACCACCGGAGGGGTCCCGTGGGCCCACCGGGTGGGGCCACCTGTCCAGGGGGGGCACATGGGCTGTAGGGGGTGCGCCTTGGCCTATATGGGCCAAGGGCACCAGCCCTACTAGGCCCATGCGCCTAGGGTTTCCACCGAGGAAGAGTCCAAGTGGTGGAAGGCACCCCTAGGTGCCTTGGGGGGGAGGGAAACCTCCCCTTGGCCGCCGCCCCCCTAGTAGATGCCATCTACTAGGGCCGGCGCCCCCCCCCCCCAGCACCCCTATATATAGTGGGGGAGAGGAGGGACTTGATACACCAGCCCCTGGCGCCTCCCTCTCTCCCCGTTACGTCTCTCCCTCGTAGTCTTGGCGAAGCCCTGCTACGGTGACGCCCTGCATCCACCACCACGCCGTCGTGCTGCTGGATCTTCATCTACCTCTCCTTCCCCCTTGCTGGATCAAGAAGGAGGAGACGTCTCCCGTCCCGTACGTGTGTTGAATGCGGAGGTGCCGCCCGTTCGGCGCTTGGTCATCGGTGATTTGGATCACGTCGAGTACGACTACATCATCACCGTTCTTTGAACGCTTCCGCTCGCGATCTACAAGGTACGTAGATGCATCCAATGACTCGTTGCTAGATGAACTCCTAGATGGATCTCGGTGAAACGAGTAGGAAATTTTTTGTTTTCTGCAACGTTCTCCAACAGTGGCATCATGAGCTAGGTCTATGCGTAGTTCTTCTTGCGCGAGTAGAACACAATTAGTTGTGGGCGTGGATTTGTCAACTTTCTTGCCGTTACTAGTCTTTTCTTGCTTCAGCGGTATTGTGGGATGAAGCGGCCCGGACCAACCTTACACGTACGCTTACGTGAGACCGGTTCCACCGACTAACATGCACTAGTTGCATAAGGTGGCTGGCGGGTGTTTGTCTCTCCCACTTTAGTTGGAGCGGATTCGATGAACAGGGTCCTTATGAAGGGTAAATAGAAGTTGACAAATCATGTTGTGGCTTTAACGTAGGTAAGAAGACGTTCTTGCTAGAACCGTAATTCAGCCACGTAAAACATGCAACAACAATTAGAGGACGTCTAACTTGTTTTTGTAGCAAGTGGTTTGTGATATGATATGGCCAAAGTTGTGATGAATGATGAATGATCTATATGTGATGTATGAGATGTTCATACTATTGTAATAGGAATCACGACTTGCATGTCGATGAGTATGACAACTGGCAGGAGCCATAGGAGTTGTCTTTATTCTTTTATATGACCTGCGCGTCATTGAGAAACGCCATGTAAATTACTTTACTTTATTGCTAAACGCGTTAGCCATAGTAGTAGAAGTAATAGTTGGCGAGCAACTTCATGGAGACACGATGATGGAGATCATGATGATGGAGATCATGGTGTCAAGCCGGTGACAAGATGATCATGGAGCCCCAAGATGGAGATCAAAGGAGCTATGTGATATTGGCCATATCATGTCACGTTTATTATTTGATTGCATGTGATGTTTATCATGTTTTGCATCTTGTTTACTTAGAACGACGGTAGTAAATAAGATGATCCCTCATACTAATTTCAAGAAGTGTTCCCCCTAACTGTGCACCGTTGCGACAGTTCGCTGTTTCAAAACACCACGTGATGATCGGGTGTTTTATTCAGACGTTCACATACAACGGGTGTAAGACAGATTTACACATGCAAACACTTAGGTTGACTTGACGAGCCTAGCATGTACAGACATGGCCTCGGAACATAGAAGACCGAAAGCTCGAGCATGAGTCGTATAGAAGATACGATCAACATAAAGATGTTCACCGATGTTGACTAGTCCGTCTCACGTGATGATCGGACACGGCCTAGTTAACTTGGATCATGTAATACTTAGATGACTAGAGGGATGTCTAATCTAAGTGGGAGTTCATTAATTATTTGATTAGATGAACTTAATTATCATGAACTTAGTCTAAAATATTTTACAATATGTCTTGTAGATCAAATGGCCAACGTAGTCCTCAACTTCAACGTGTTCCTAGAGAAAACTAAGCTGAAAGACGATGGCAGCAACTATACGGACTGGGTCCGGAACCTGAGGATCATCCTCATAGCTGCCAAGAAAGATTATGTCCTACAAGCACCGCTGGGTGACGCACCTGTTCTCCCTGCAGAACAAGATGTTATGAACGCTTGGCAGGCACGTTCCGATGACTACTCCCTCATTCAGTGCGGCATGCTTTACAGCCTAGAGCCGGGGCTCCAAAAGTGTTTTGAGAGACATGGAGCATATGAGATGTTCGAAGAGCTGAAAATGGTTTTCCAAGCTCATGCCCGGGTCGAGAGATATGAAGTCTCCGACAAGTTCTTCAGCTGTAAGATGGAGGAAAACAGTTCTGTCAGTGAGCACATACTCACTATGTCTGGGTTGCATAACCACTTGACTCAGCTGGGAGTTAATCTCCCGGATGATGCGGTCATTGACAGAATCCTCCAGTCGCTTCCACCAAGCTACAAGAGCTTTGTGATGAACTTCAATATGCAGGGGATGGAAAAGACCATTCCTGAAGTATTTGCTATGTTGAAATCAGCAGAGGTAGAAGTCAAGAAGGAACATCAAGTGTTGATGGTCAATAAAACCACTAAGTTCAAGAAAGGCAAGGGTAAAAAGAACTTCAAGAAGGACGGCAAGGAGGTTGCCGCACCCGGCAAGCAAGCTGCCGGGAAGAAGCCAAAGAATGGACCCAAGCCCGAGACTGAGTGCTTTTATTGCAAGGGAAGCGGTCACTGGAAGCGGAACTGCCCTAAATACTTAGCAGACAAGAAGGCCGGCAAAACAAAAGGTATATGTGATATACATGTAATTGATGTGTACCTTACTAGTGCCCGTAGTAGCTCCTGGGTATTTGATACCGGTGCAGTTGCTCACATTTGTAACTCAAAGCAGGGGCTGCGGAATAAGCGGAAACTGGCAAAGGACGAGGTGACGATGCGCGTCGGGAATGGTTCCAAGGTCAATGTGATCGCCGTCGGCACGCTGCCTCTGCATCTCCCTTCGGGATTAGTTTTAAACCTTAATAATTGTTATTTAGTGCCAGCTTTGAGCATGAACATTGTATCAGGATCTCGTTTAATTTGAGATGGCTACTCATTTAAATCCGAGAATAATGGTTGTTCTATTTATATGAGAGATATGTTTTATGGTCATGCTCCTATGGTGAATGGTTTATTCTTTATGAATCTCGAACGTGATGCTACACATGTTCACAATGTGAGTACCAAAAGAAGTAAGGTTGATAATGATAGTCCCACATACTTGTGGCCCTGCCGCCTTGGTCACATAGGTGTCAAACGCATGAAGAAACTCCATGCAGATGGACTTTTAGAGTCTCTTGATTATGAATCATTTGACACATGCGAACCATGCCTTATGGGAAAAATGACCAAGACTCCGTTCTCAGGAACAATGGAGCGAGCAACCAACTTATTGGAAATCATACATACTGATGTGTGCGGTCCAATGAGTGTTGAGGCTCGCGGTGGCTATCGTTATGTTCTCACCCTCACTGATGATTTAAGTAGGTATGGGTATATCTACTTAATGAAACACAAGTCTGAAACCTTTGAAAAGTTCAAGGAATTTCAGAGTGAGGTTGAAAATCAACATGACAGGAAAATCAAGTTTCTACGATCAGATCGTGGAGGAGAATACTTGAGTCATGAGTTTGGCACACACTTAAGAAAATGTGGAATAGTTTCACAACTCACGCCGCCTGGAACACCTCAGCGTAACGGTGTGTCCGAACATCGTAATTGCACTCTGTTGGATATGGTGCGATCTATGATGTCTCTTACCGATTTACCGCTATCTTTTTGGGGCTATGCTTTAGAGACTGCCGCATTCACTTTAAATAGGGCTCCGTCGAAATCCGTTGAGGCGACACCGTATGAATTATGGTTTGGGAAGAAACCTAAGCTGTCATTTCTAAAAGTTTGGGGATGCGATGCTTATGTCAGGAAACTTCAACCTGAAAAGCTCGAACCCAAATCGGAAAAATGCGTCTTCATAGGGTACCCAAAGGAAACTATTGGGTACACCTTCTACCTCAGATCCGAAGGCAAGATCTTTGTTGCCAAGAATGGGTCCTTTCTAGAGAAAGAGTTTCTCTCGAAAGAAGTAAGTGGGAGGAAAGTAGAGCTTGATGAAGTATTACCTCTTGAACCGGAAAATTGCGCAACTCAAGAAAATGTTCCTGAGGTGCCTGCACCGACTAGAGAGGAAGTTAATGATGATGATCAAGATACTTCTGATCAAGCTCCTACTGAAATTCGAAGGTCCACAAGGACACGTTCCGCACCAGAGTGGTACGGCAACCCTGTCTTGGAAATCATGTTGTTAGACAACGGTGAACCTTCGAACTATGAAGAAGCGATGTCGGGCCCGGATTCCGACAAATGGCTAGAAGCCATGAAATCTGAGATAGGATCCATGTATGAGAACGAAGTATGGACTTTGACTGACTTGCCCATAGAACGGCGAGCCATAGAAAATAAATGGATCTTTAAGAGGAAGACAGACGCGGATGGTAATGTGACCATCTATAAAGCTCGGCTTGTCGCTAAGGGTTATCGACAAGTTCAAGGGGTTGACTACGATGAGACTTTCTCACCGGTAGCGAAGCTAAAGTCCGTCCGAATCATGTTAGCAATTGCCGCATTCTACGATTATGAAATATGGCAAATGGACGTCAAAACAGCATCCCTTAATGGTTTCCTTAAGGAATAATTGTATATGATGCAGCCGGAAGGTTTTGTCGATCCTAAGAATGCTGACAAAGTGTGCAAGCTCCAACGCTCGATTTATGGGCTGGTGCAAGCATCTCGGAGTTGGAACATTTGCTTTGATGAGATGATCAAAGCGTTTGGGTTTACACAGACTTATGGAGAAGCATGTGTTTACAAGAAAGTGAGTGGGAGCTCTGTAGCATTTCTCATACTATATGTAGATGACATACTTTTGATGGGAAATGATACAGAACTCTTGGACAGCATCAAGGCCTATTTGAATAAGAGTTTTTCAATGAAGGACCTTGGAGAAGCTGCTTATATATTAGGCATCAAGATCTATAGAGATAGATCAAGACGCCTCATAGGTCTTTCACAAAGCACATACCTTGATAAGATATTGAAGAAGTTCAATATGGATCAATCTAAAAGGGGGTTCTTGCCTGTATTACAAGGTATGAAATTGAGCTCAGCTCAATGTCCGACCACGGCAGAAGATATAGAAGATATGAGCGTCATCCCCTATGCATCAGCCATAGGTTCTATTATGTATGCCATGCTGTGTACCAGACCTGATGTAAACCTTGCCGTAAGTTTGGTAGGAAGGTACCAAAGTAATCCCGGCAAGGAGCACTGGACAGCGGTCAAGAATATCCTGAAGTACCTGAAAAGGACTAAGGAAATGTTTCTCGTTTATGGAGGTGACGAAGAGCTCGTCGTAAAGGGTTACGTCGACGCTAGCTTCGACACAGATCTGGATGACTCTAAGTCACAAACCGGATACGTGTATATTTTGAATGGTGGGGCAGTAAGCTGGTGCAGTTGCAAGCAAAGTGTCGTGGCGGGATCTACATGTGAAGCGGAGTACATGGCGGCCTCGGAGGCAGCACATGAAGCAATATGGGTGAAGGAGTTCATCACCGACCTAGGAGTCATACCCAATGCGTCGGGGCCGATCAAGCTCTTCTGTGACAACACTGGAGCTATTGCACTTGCCAAGGAGCCCAGGTTTCACAAGAAGACAAGGCACATCAAGCGTCGCTTCAACTCCATTCGTGAAAATGTTCAAGATGGAGACATAGAGATTTGTAAAATACATACGGACCTGAATGTAGCAGATCCGTTGACTAAACCTCTCCCTAGAGCAAAACATGATCAACACCAGAATTCCATGGGTGTTCGATTCATCACAATGTGACTAGATTATTGACTCTAGTGCAAGTGGGAGACTGTTGGAAATATGCCCTAGAGGCAATAATAAAAGCATTATTATTATATTTCCTTGTTCATGATAATTGTCTTTATTCATGCTATAATTGTGTTATCCGGAAATCGTAATACATGTGTGAATAACAGACACCAACATGTCCCTAGTAAGCCTCTAGTTGACTAGCTCGTTGATCAATAGATAGTCATGGTTTCCTGACTATGGACATTGGATGTCATTGATAACGAGATCACATCATTAGGAGAATGATGTGATGGACAAAGACCCAATCCTAAACATAGCACAAGATCGTATAGTTCGTTTGCTAGAGTTTTCCAATGTCAAAGTATCTTTTCCTTAGACCATGAGATCGTGTAACTCCCGGATATCGTAGGAGTGCTTTGGGTATACCAAACGTCACAACGTAACTGGGTGACTATAAAGGTAGACTACGGGTATCTTCGAAAGTGTCTGTTGGGTTGACATGGATCAAGACTGGGATTTGTCACTCCGTATGACGGAGAGGTATCACTGGGCCCACTCGGTAATGCATCATCATAATGAGCTCAGAGTGACCAAGTGTCTGGTCACGGGATCATGCATTACGGTACGAGTAAAGTGACTTGCCGGTAACAAGATTGAACGAGGTATTGGGATACCGACGATCGAATCTCGGGCAAGTAACATATCGATTGACAAAGGGAATTGCGTACGGGGTTGATTGAATCCTCGACATCGTGGTTCATCCGATGAGATCATCGTGGAGCATGTGGGAGCCAACATGGGTATCCAGATCCCGCTGTTGGTTATTGACCGGAGAGTCGTCTCGGTCATGTCTGCTTGTCTCCCGAACCCGTAGGGTCTACACACTTAAGGTTCGGTGACGCTAGGGTTGTGAAGATATGTATATGCAGTAACCCGAATGTTGTTCGGAGTCCCGGATGAGATCCCGGACGTCACGAGGAGTTCCGGAATGGTCCGGAGGTAAAGAATTATATATAGGAAGTGCAGTTTTGGGCATCGGGACAAGTTTCGGGGTTATCGGTATTGTACCGGGACCACCGGAGGGGTCCCGTGGGCCCACCGGGTGGGGCCACCTGTCCCGGGGGGCCACATGGGCTGTAGGGGGTGCACCTTGGCCTATATGGGCCAAGGGCACCAGCCCTACTAGGCCCATGCGCCTAGGGTTTCCACCGAGGAAGAGTCCAAGTGGTGGAAGGCACCCCTAGGTGCCTTGGGGGGGAGGGAAACCTCCCCTTGGCCGCCGCCCCCCCTAGTAGATGCCATCTACTAGGGCCGGCGCCCCCCCCCCCCCCTAGCACCCCTATATATAGTGGGGGAGAGGAGGGACTTGATACACCAGCCCCTGGCGCCTCCCTCTCTCCCCGTTACGTCTCTCCCTCGTAGTCTTGGCGAAGCCCTGCTACGGTGACGCCCTGCATCCACCACCACGCCGTCGTGCTGCTGGATCTTCATCAACCTCTCCTTCCCCCTTGCTGGATCAAGAAGGAGGAGACGTCTCCCATCCCGTACGTGTGTTGAACGCGGAGGTGCCGTCCGTTCGGCGCTTGGTCATCGGTGATTTGGATCACGTCGAGTACGACTACATCATCACCGTTCTTTGAACGCTTCCGCTCGCGATATACAAGGTACGTAGATGCATCTGATGACTCATTGCTATATGAACTCCTAGATGGATCTTGGTGTAACGAGTAGGAAAATTTTTGTTTTCTGCAACGTTCTCCAACACTACTAACCAGCATAATCATATGAAAGGTAATACTAGCAGGTATAACATGATCACAGAGTATAAGACAACATAGCACAAAAGTGAACATGCAAATCTGAACATTACCGGAACAATGATAACCATCTTTTCAACAAGCAAACATTTATTAAATATTCAAGTTGAAAACCATGGCTACTGCATGACTATCATGCAAGTGGGTATTGTGGCTTGCCTGGGGATGAAGAAGCCACCGGGAAGAAGTGTGGCGAAGCCGTGAAAAGAATCACCAGAAAACATTCTCTCTCGGAGGGGGCTCATTTGGAGTTACGGTTGAAAAGTTATGGGGGTGGAAGAGCAGGGACCGGGAGAAACCCGTCTCCACTTATCCACATGGACCCGTGGCTGGAGCCACTTCCAGGCGGGGCCCGGGCGCAGGGGAGGGGGCACGGGAGCTCGTCTCCTTCCTCCCGCTCCTGTGCTCCCGTGCGGGGCAGAGCAGGAGGCAGGGGAGGGAAGCAGCGAGGGGGTCGGCTGGCTCCGGCCATCTCTGGCCGAGCCGAGGGTACCGGCGGGACCGGGGCAACGAGGGGGTCCCGTTCAGAGTGAGCACGGCGGCCGGGGAGGAGAGGGCTGGGGGAGGAGTGGCGCCATGGAGAGGACAGGAAGCTTCGGGCGAGGTGGCTTCCGGCGACTCGGGCGGTCTCCGGCGAGGGGCAATGGGGTGGGGCGGCTGAGTGGAACGAGGGGAGGTTGGTGGACATGGAGGAGAGGCGAGGGGAGGCCTATGGTGGCCGGACCCAAGCCAAGGCCGAGGTGGCCATGGACGGTGACGACGAACAACGGCGAGATGCCATGGCTCCGGTGGACTAGGAGGGACGAGTAGGGGCTTGTGAGCTGCAGAGGAGGTCGGGGGTCCTTATATAGGCCGAGGGGAGGCTTCTGGAGCTCACGGGCGAGGTCCCGACCAAGCTTTAATGGTGGACAGAGGCTGGGCATGGCACGGGCATGGCGTTTGCGACGCATTTAAGGCGAACGACGACGAACCATCGATGCAGGGAGATGCAGGGCATCACGGGGGAGCTCATGGACAAGGTTTGAGGTCGAGACGACGAGGGAGGAGACGAGCATAGTGGCCGGAACAAGCCAGAGCACGCCTGCGGCCATGACGCAAGCGTGATCATCACGCGCACTGGCGCAAGCGGCGCCCTTTGGCGTGGCCAACCATGTCCAGTGGAATGACCCTAGTGTCCTAAGTCCAAGTAAAGAAATAAATCGGGCCAGGGACAAAGAAGAGATTTGCACTTAGCTCCAAAAGTAAATCAGTAAGAAGGTGTTTGTAACTTGCTGTGGTTAAACCAGCTAGGTAAATCAGTAACTAGCTTGTCTGGGAGGTTTATCTACCAAAGGACTATGATCCTGGAGGTTGGGAGAGTAAATGGACCAAGTTTTACTGCAGTTGCTTTGCAATTGCCAAAATGGTCCGGAAATGAAGATCATGATGGTGCACTCACATGGAGTGTCCACTTGAGCTAAGATTGGGCAAGGCTTAGTCATTTGGTCATATGATGATGCTGTAAAACGCTCATGCCAAATGGATAAACCAAAATAGCACTTGCTTCACAAACACCTCTGCTGACCAGAAACTTGAAATAATTATGGTGACCAAATGGCTCAATGAAATGATGCCAAAATGGGTGGAGAGATTTTTTATGGGTCATATAATGATCTGGTAATTTATCAGGATTTTTTAAGCAATATAAAATATACTTGCTTCACAACCTGAAAATATTGCAAGAATCAAAGATTTGCTCCTGTGCTCACATAGATAATTGGATGGGGCTGAAAATGGGTGGAGGGGATTAATATGAGCATGTTAAGGAGTGTGCAAAATTTCAACTCATTTGGGTACTCCTAAATAGTACTTCCTTTACAAAGCCTTCTGTTTGACAGAAACTTTGAAAATTCACTAAGGAAGATTGGCTAGACAAATAAATTTTAACTTGTGCATGGGGCAATTATTTGGACATATAAACATGCAAGGTTGGAAGTCAATAGGAGGAATATAAATGACACTGCCTTCACAAAGTGCCATTTAGGGCAGAATAGGAAAAGGAATATTGCGGAATTATTTTTGAACATGGCAATGAAAAGTTTTGCCATATTAGATCAAGATATGACCCAAACAGTTTATGAGAATTATTTGGGAATTTTAGGAGTGAGGGAAATATAGGTTGCTTCACAACCTAGGGCAATTTGAGTTATTCCTTTAATAGAAAAGGAATATTCCCAATAAAAAGAATATTGGGATTTTGGCTAGGATGGAAATGACAGGGTCTAGGGAAAGATTTGGGAATGGCAAGCCACTCTGGAAACAAAGAAGACGCCATCTTTTTCAGTTTCCAGACCACAAAGCCACGAAAAAAGAAAACTCAGGCAAAAACCTCGAAAAAACAAAAGAAAAAGAAAGGGCCAAAAATCAGGCTGTCACAATATTACACCAATATGAATTTAGAATGAGTTTATTACAGTACCTAAGTGGTGGTTTTATTTTCCTATACTAACGGAGCTTACGAGTTTTCTGTTGAGTTTTGTGTTGTGAAGTTTTCAAGTTTTGGGTAAAGATTCGATGGACTATGGAATAAGGAGTGGCAAGAGCCTAAGCTTGGGGTTGCCCAAGGCACCCTAAGGTAATATTCAAGGACAACCAAGAGCCTAAGCTTGGGTATGCCCCGGGAGGCATCCCCTCTTTCGTCTTCGTTCATCGGTAACTTTACTTGGAGCTATATTTTTATTCACCACATGATATGTGTTTTGCTTGGAGCGTCATTTTCTTTTGTTAGTATTAGCTTGCTGTTATTTAGAATAATGTTTTGCATCTTTAGTTTCAATAAAAAAGTCAAGGATGGCCTTTGCCATGCTTATTTTGCTAGTATACATGTTGCTGTTTGAAAACAGAAAGTTTACCGCTGTTGCAAAAATTCCCTAGAAAATTCAGAGAATGATATAATGTTGAAACTTTTTTCATACTGAGATCGGATAAATCTTCTACAGTGAGGTATTTTTCTCATATTTTTTGGAGTTAGGTAAGTATGATGAATCTTGCATTCTTTACAGACTATACTGTTTTGGCAGATTGCTGTTATGGTTGCATTGTTTGCATATGTTTGCTTGTTTAATGATTCTATTTGAGGATAGGAGTATTAAATATGCAGAGGCATTTATATGCAATGTTGAATAATAATTTTAGTGATTTGTTACAGTAGAAAATGATAAGGTTTTTCATTGGTTTATACTAACCTATCTCACGAGTTCTTGTTGAATTTGGTGTGGATGAAGCTTTTGAGAAATAGAGAAACCATGATATGAGAGGAATTAAGGAGACACAAAAGTTCAAGCTTGGGGATGCCCAAGGCACCCCAAGATAATATTTCAAGAAGTCTCAAGCATCTAAGCTTGGGGATGCCCCGTTAGGCATCCCACCTTTCTTCTTCAACAACTATCGGTTAGTATCGGTTGAACCTAAGTTTTTGCTTCTTCACATGAGTTGTGCTATCCTTTTGCAATGCCATTTTGTTTTGCTTTGCTAGCTCTTTGAATAAAATACCAAGATATGAAATTCTTAAATGAGAGAGTGTCTTCACATAGTTACATAATTATTTAGCTACTCATTGATCTTCACTTATATCTTTTTGGAGTAGTTTGTCATTTACTCGTGTGCTTCACTTATATCCTATGAGTAAATGGTTGATTGAATTGAACGTCATAAATCTGAAATTATATATGTCTCGTTTGCTTATGCCATGGGGAGTAATGACTTCACATCTAAGAAGTAGAGGTTGTAAATTTATTGAAGGTTAGCAAGCATTGTATTGGTCATTTGAACAATTCATGAAAGAATATTGAAGGAAGAGAGATTCAACATATAAATATACTATCTTATACATCTTTTATTACTGTGAGCACTCATTAACTATGATATGCTAAAGAGTTGATGTTGGACAAGGAAGACAACGTAATGGGTTATGTTTTCTCACATCTCAGTTAAAGTATATTGTCATGGATCATTCAAACATGTTGAGCTTGCCT
This sequence comes from Triticum timopheevii, assembly GCA_963921465.1. Taxonomy (NCBI): domain Eukaryota; kingdom Viridiplantae; phylum Streptophyta; class Magnoliopsida; order Poales; family Poaceae; genus Triticum; species Triticum timopheevii. The sequence goes on along the minus strand of OY997271.1, from coordinate 128,730,894 downwards.
TTCCCCCTCATGCTAGCCAAAATTCCTTGCACCAAGTAGAGATACTGCTTGTGCTTCCAAATATCCTTAAAACCCACTTTTGCCATGAGAGTCCACCATACCTACCTATGGATTGAGTAAGATCCTTCAAGTAAGTTGTCATCGGTGCATGCAATAAAAATTGCTCCCTAAATATGTATGACTTATTAATGTGAAGAAAATAAGCTTTATACGATCTTATTATGGAAGCAATAGAAGCGACGGACTGCATAATAAAGGTCCATATACAAGTGGCAATATAAAGTGACATTCTTTTGCACTAAGATTTTGTGCATCCAACCCTGAAAGCGCATGACAACCTCTGCTTCCCTTTGCGAAGGGCCTATCTTTTACTTTATGTATTTACATTATGCAAGAGTCAAGGTGGTCTTCACCTTTCCCTTTTTTGTTTTATCCTTTGGCAAGCACCTCGTGTTGGAAAGATCCTGATATATATATATATATATATATATATATATATATATATATATATATATCCAATTGGATGTAAGTTAGCATGAACTATTATTGTTGACATCACCCAAAGGTGAATACGTTGGGAGGCAAAATTATAAGCCCCTATCTTTCTCAGTGTCCGATTAAAACTCCATAACCATAAGTATTACGTAAGTGTTAGTAATTGTAGAAGATTATATAATAGTTGAGTATGTGGAGTTTGCTAAATCAAAGCTCTGACATAGACCCTTCCTAAAAATAAGACGAATTGCAATTGTTTGATGACTGAGAACATAGTTTGCTAGTTTTCAAGAAAGTTTATGATCTATGCTTTAACATGTGTATAGTTTCTACTTGATCTTGAGAAGTTTTATGAGATGAACTACTGTTATGACATATAATCATGCTAGAAAAGGTGATTGAAATTATCATTGATCAAACTTGTGCACCTGCTAGCATTCACACTTCATAAATTCTTTCTTTTATCATTTACCTGCTCGAGGACGAGCAGGAATTAAGCTTGGGGATGCTGATACGTCTCCAACGTATCTATAATTTATGAAGCATTCATGCTATTTTATTATCTGTTTTGAATGTTTATGGGCTTTATTATACAATTTTATATTACTTTTGGGACTAACCTATTAACCGGAGGCCCAGCCCATATTGTTGTTTTATTGCCTGTTTCAGTATTTCGAAGAAAAGGAATATCAGACGGAGTCCAAATGGAATGAAACCTTCGGGAGGGTGATTTTTGGAAAGGATATGATCCGGGAGACTTGGAATTCAAGCCAGCGAAGGTTCGAGGAAGCCAGGAGATAGGAGGGTGCCCCCACCCCCTGGGCGCGCCCCCTATCTCCTGGGCCCCTCGAGGCTCCCTCAACTGACTTCTTTCGCCTATATAAGTCCATGTACCCTAAAAACATCAAAGACGCAGATAGATCAGGAGTTCCGCCGCCGCAAGCCTCTGTAGCCACCAAAAACCTCTCGGGAGCCCATTCCGGCACCCTGCCAGAGGGGGAACCCATCACCAGTGGCCATCTTCATCATCCCGGCGCTCTCCATGACGAGGAGGGAGTAGTTCACCCTCGGGGCTGAGGGTATGTACCAGTAGCTATGTGTTTGATCTCTCTCTCTCGTGTTCTCTCTATGGCACGATCTTGATGTATCGCGAGCTTTGCTATTGTAGTTGGATCTTATGTTGTTTCTCCCCCTCTACTCTCTTGTGATGGATTGAGTTTTCCCTTTGAAGTTATCTTGTCGGATTGAGTCTTTAAGGATTTGAGAACACTTGATGTATGTCTTGTCGTGCTTATCTGTGGTGACAATGGGATATCACGTGATCCACTTGATGTATGTTTTGGTGATCAACTTGCGGGTTCCGCCCATGAACCTATGCATAAGGGTTGGCACACGTTTTCGTCTTGACTCTCCGGTAGAAACTTTGGGGCACTCTTTGAAGTACTTTGTGTTGGTTGAATAGATGAATCTGAGATTGTGTGATGCATATCGTATAATCATGCCCATGGATACTTGAGGTGACAATGGAGTATCTAGGTGACATTAGGGTTTTGGTTGATTTGTGTCTTAAGGTGTTATTCTAGTACGAACTCTTGAATAGATTAATCCGAAAGAATAACTTTGAGGTGGTTTCGTACCCTACCATAATCTCTTCGTTTGTTCTCTGCTATTAGTGGCTTTGGAGTGACTCTTTGTTGCATGTTGAGGGATTGTTATATGATCTATCTATGTTATTATTGTTGAGAGAACTTGCACTAGTGAAAGTATGAACCCTATGCCTTGTTTCCTAGCATTGCAATACCGTTTACGCTCACTTTTATCATTAGTTACCTTGCTGTTTTTATATTTTCAGATTACAAAAACCTATATCTACCATCCATATTGCACTTGTATCACCATCTCTTCGCCGAACTAGTGAACCTATACAATTTACCATTGTATTGGGTGTGTTGGGGACACAAGAGACTCTTTGTTATTTGGTTGCAGGGTTGCTTGAGAGAGACCATCTTCATCCTACGCCTCCCATGGATTGATAAACCTTAGGTCATCCACTTGAGGGAAATTTTCTACTGTCCTACAAACCTCTGCACTTGGAGGCCCAACAACGTCTACAAGAATAAGGTTGTGTAGTAGACATCACGCGGAAGCAAAACAGACCTTGCTGCCGAGGTCCTCAATATATTGCATGAAGAAATGGATTGTGAACTGTGTGCCATTGTTAGTGATGATCCTGTTGGGTACCCCAAAACGGCAAAATAGTCCCTTGAAGAACTTGATGGCTGACTACGTTGTCATTGTCGGTGTCAAAACCGGCGGATCTCGGGTAGGGGGTCCCGAACTGTGCGTCTAGGCGGATGGTAACAGGAGACAAGGGACACGATGTTTTTACCCAGGTTCGGGCCCTCTAGATGGAGGTAAAACCCTACTCCTGCTTGATTGATATTGATGATATGGGTAGTACAAGAGTGGATCTACCACGAGATCAAGGAGGCTAAACCCTAGAAGCTAGCCTATGGTATGATTGTTGTAATGGTTGTTGTGTCCTACGGACTAAAACCCTCCGGTTTATATAGACATCGGAGAGGGCTAGGGTTACACAGAGTCGGTTACAATGGTAGGAGATCTACATATCCGTATCGCCAAGCTTGCCTTCCACGCCAAGGAAAGTCCCATCCGGACACGGGACGGAGTCTTCAATCTTGTATCTTCGTAGTCTTGGAGTCCGGCGGACGATGATAGTCCGGCTATCTGGACACCCCCTAGTCCAGGACTCCCTCAGTAGCCCCTGAACCTGGCTTCAATGACGATGAGTCCGGCGCGCATAATGTTCGGCATTGCAAGGCGGGTTCCTCCTCCGAAAAATCCATAGAAGATTGTGAACACCTGGATAGTGTCCGGCTCTGCAAAATAAATTCCACATTCCACCGTAGAGAGAATATCATGTACACGGCTCAATCTGCTGACGTATCTTGTAGCGTGACGTCACGCCACTACCAAGCCTTTACTTGAATTGTTTTTTATTATACCACCTCAGCGTGTTTAGCGAAGCGGTTTCCTTGGCACGTCTTGTCGAAGCAGAGATCGTGTTCCCCTTATTCCGGGATTCTCATCAATACGAACATGGGTAACCCAACCGTGCCCGTCGCCACGCCCCCTCTATCGAAGGCGAGCCCCGAACAGTCACGGAGACGGCTCTTGGTATTCTTCCTCTTTATAACAGGACCAAGGCTTGTTTCTTTTCTTTAGTCCTCCATCGAACCTTCTCCTTGCCCCGAGTTCCAACACCCAGAGCCCCAGATTCGAGCGCCTCGGACCTTCAACAATGTCCGGTTCCGACCTTCAAGGCCGGTGGATGCCCTCCTCCGTCACGGAGGAGGACGTGCTAAAGCTGCGAGAGGCCAAGTACCTGTCTTACGAGATTTCGCACAGGCTACCCGCCGAAGGGCAGGCCATACCCACCCCCGAGCCCGGCGAGTACGTCGTCTTTGTATCCCACCTCCGTCAGGGTTTAGGCTTCCCGATGGATCCTTTCGTGAGAGGGCTCATGTTTTACTATGGGTTGGAATTCCATGACTTGGCTCCGGAGTCCATCCTCCATATCTCCGCATTCATCGTCGTCTGCGAAGCCTTCCTCCGCCTCACCCCCCACTTCGGCCTGTGGCTGAAGACCTTCAATGTGGAGCCAAAGATGATCGGGGGGCGTCAAGCAGAGTGCGGCGGGGCGGCCGTAAGCAGGAGGGCCGATGCCCCGTGGCCAGAGGGCTCCTTCCAAGAGGAGCTCGGCTTGTGGCAGCAGGAGTGGTTCTATATCACCGCTCCGAAGGGCAGCAGGCAAAAGCCGCCGCCCATATTCCGCTGAGGACCTCCTCGACGGTTGATGTCGTGGGTCAACCAAGGGCTCAACTGGGGGCCGTCAAAAGACGTGCCCCTATTGCAGGGCCGGATTCGAGACCTCCAGGCGAGGGAGATCGATCTGGTCGTGGTGATGCAGGTCATGCTAATCAGGCGTCTTCTGCCCTGCGAACGCCGTCCTCTCCGGCTATGGGAGTTCAATCCGGAGGGACCACGGATTCTCCAACACTTTATGGGTACGACACCCGTGGCGATGTACAAGTTATTCTTCGGACCGCAGGCGGCATGTCCGGAATCGACCGAGGATGCCGGTCTAAGCTGCAATCGCCCGGATACTCAAGTAAGTAGCTCAGTGTTCGGACGCATCATTTGTTTGCCTTTCTACAATTCGCCTTTTAACCCGTTATCCTTCAACAGGAGTGGATAGCGCAAGCAAAGCTGATACGGTGTCCGGCCCCCCTCCCAGAGACCGCGCCGGATCCCGTGCTGGTCAGGATGTTGGAGGTTGTGCCTTCAGAAGAAGGCGAAGGGGAAAACGGAGGAGCTACCGCCTCGCCCAAGGGGGCACTTGAAGAAGGGGGGATCGAGAATCCCTCCCTCCTGGGGGAGAAGAGGACCGCCTCCGAAGACCCGGAGGCCAAAGCCCCTAAGCGGGGGAAGAAATCTTCACTGGAGGGTCCTGCGTCCGGGGAGGTCCCGGCCACACAGTCTTCTCTAAAGAATCAGCCCTCCAGCGAGCCGTGAGTAGAAAAAGGGGAGTTCATTAATAAGAAACATCCCTATTTGTGCTTTTGAGGATAACCGAAATTTTTACCTTGTAGTTCGGATCTCCGACCTTCTCAGATGAGCTCGTCTTCAGGGGATCATCGTCCGGAGATGATGGAGGGTGAGACGCCTCCGTCTGCTGCGCCGTCGGAGAGGGCGGACGAGCCTGAAGTGTCGTCACGGAGGGTATCCCCGAACCCGGCGGAGCCGAAGAGTTCGGCGCCAACTAGTGTTCGGCCGGGGGAGCTGAAGGATCTGCTTGAGAGGGCGTCCATCTCAGAAGATCGCCGTGCATTGATGAGTATGGTGATTAGAAGGATTTTGTCCGCCGAAAGCGGATTACATAATGCCGTCAGGAGTTTGCTGGCGGGGTTTGAGGTATGTAAAAATGACACCTCTTTTTGACAGTTTTGCGCATAAAGTGCGCCCTGTATGGATAGTAGCCCCTGAGACACGGTAGGTTGTCAAAAGCGACAGCGTGCCGAGGATCAAAATTGCAGGTATTGAGTGTCGCCTTTCCTATGCAGGTGGCGGATAGTCCGGGGGCTAGCCGGACTGATGGAGTTGCTGAATTAATGCGGCAACTCGATGTTGCGGATGCGGATATCGCGCTAGTCAACAAGCGACTTGACGAGTCGCAAGGTGAGTTGTTTCCCCGCAGTCACCTATTAAGGGATTCAAAGCCCACCTCTTACAATATTTATGCTTGACGCAGATGGTGCTGCTGCTGTGGAGAGCCTTTGGGCAGAACTTGCTCAAGCCAAGGAGCAATCCAGAAGGAGTGATGCGGCTGCCTCGAGGGCGGTCGAAGAGTTAGAAGACGAAAGGGCTGCACACTGCCGAAGCAGGGAAGAGATGGCCGAACTGGCCGTTAAATTGAAGGATGCTACCGACCGCAATGAGGCTCTTGAAAAGGAGCGCCTATCGGAGCGGGAAGACCTGGGGAAGGCCACCGCCGAAGCCAAGGATGCCCGTTCTGCAATGCGGGCTATAAAGGAGGAGCTGCGTCAGGCCAGAGACATTGTGGCTGGCAAGCCTTTTCTGCTGCGCCGCAGATTTACGGATCCAAAGTATGCCCAGCTTGGCCAGCTGTGGGGTCCGGAGGATCCATATATGGACTTAGCAGCGAGTGCGGCGGATGCCGTTGTGCACTTCCGAAGTCAGAAGGATCACAAGACGGAAGAGCTGTTTTGGTCTCAATTCCATAGTCCGGATCGTTCACTTCTGTTGACCGATCGATTGGCCAAATGGGCTGAGCTGAATAGGTTGTCCGGACTTGCCATGGCGGATATCGTGACTCATGTCTGGCCGGAGAGGCCCAAGGCGACGAGCTATTTTGGCTTATTGCAGCAATTTCTTGGGGCGGTGCCGCATCTCAAGTTGATGAAGCGGTCGGCCTGCATAGAGGGTGCGCGGATGGCCCTTGCAAGTGTGAAGACACATTGGACAGAGATGGATGCCACCGCTGTTGCAACCCAGGGTTCGAACGAAAGCCGGTTACCCGCCGAGCAATATTTTGGGGAAGTTCTGCGTGGTGCTCGAGTAATAGAGTCGCAGTGCTCGAAAAATGTCACGTTCAAATGAACGTTTTATTTTGTAAAACAATGGTTATGATGTAATTGCTTTTTATACTTGTGCGTTCAAGTATTGAAATATCTCCTATGCGGCCGTTTATGTATACGTGTGTATAACCTGAAAGATGGCAGTCTTTGGCTTCAGCCCCCACGCACAAGATGCGGGGGTGTTCGCAAAAATAGCGCATTTTCACACTTAATCCGACGTCTCGGTCCCGTTAAGGAGGTGGTAGCGTAGCAAACGAGGCAACCGAACTATAATGCTTTATCACTTTCACTTAGCCATTGGAGTTCGAGGGTGGGACTACGATATAGCCCCTGGGGGCACCGCGCTCTCCGAATTCGGGGCGCGTATGTGCCTGGCCGGGAAGTGGTCCTTCGTCAAAGCGGAGGAATTCTAAACATTCCGGTAGTCGATCGAGTGGTTGACCAGTCTCTCGCTGTATCATGACAGTCAGTTTTTAGCTTTCTCTACTGAGGTGCTCACCCAGCCGAACTGGGGCACAATCGCAGTAGTTCTCCTGGTGCCGCGTTAGCCGATGATACGGAACGTAAGGCAGCAAAACACAGGAGCCGGGCAAACCCAACATTTGACCAAAGACATGATTCAGAGCTGATGCATATAAGGCCTAACTCGAGACACCGAGCACTCCCTAAGGTGTTCGGTCTTTATAATAATGGGCAGAACAATGCCCTAAGCCCCTAGTGTACAGGTACAGGCGAGGTCCTCTGACGCGGCCGATGCCAAAACGTCAGGCTCCACTCTGGTTATAATGAGAAACCAGGGGATTATAGCAACAAGAGACAGTAAAAAAGGTTTACGCAGGGTCTTAATCTGAAAAGAATCCTTGCGATGGGTCCCTACTGCACGTCTGCGCCTGTGTCTCCGTTGTGCCGTTATCCTGGACGGGTGTGCATGTTGTTCATCTGTAAAAAGAGAGGAACTTAGTTTGAAAGGAAATCGGAGGGGTGTGCGGCTACGGAGTCTATATTAGCTCATTGTTGCTTATACGCACAACCCCTTGTGAAGGGGTGTGCGGCTAGGGAGCCCCTAGCTTATTTATGCCGGACTCGTCTAGCTATGTCCGGGGTCTTTAAATGACCCTCGTAATGAAATGATGCCACGTGGACCGGGCATTTTAAGTGTAAGAGACGCGTAATGTGGTATGACGTTAAAGCGGACAAAAGCTTCGCGTCCCAGTAGTGCTTGATAGCTACTTTTGAATGGGCCGACATGGAAGATTAGCTTTTCGCGTCGGAAGTTGTCCGGTGACCCGAACACAACTTCTAGTAATAAGGAGCCTGTGCACTTGGTGTAAGGGCCTGGCATCACTCCTTTAAAGGAAGTGCGGCTATGTCGAATTTTAGTAAGGTCTATCCCCAACTTGCGGATTGTGTTCGGATATAGCAGGTTTAAATCGCTGCCGCCGTCCATCAGGACTTGTGTAAATTGTAGTCCGTCGATTATAGGATCCAATATCAGAGCAGTCCATCCTGCATTTCGAACACTTCTGCGATAATCCAGGTGGTCAAAAGTGATTGGTTTTGACATCCAATCTCGAGGTTCCGCTGGGGTGGACCGTGCGAGACCCATCTTAGCGGGTGCCGCATTGTTATTCCGTATTATCACATGAAGTGAGTTTACTGCTTTGACTTCTTGTGGGAAAGTCTTTTGTTTTCCGGTGCCCTGCTGGTGGGGTTCGTCGTCGTCCTCGCTTGGTGCGTCAAGCCCCTTGTGTTCGGCGTTGAGTCAGCCGGACTGTTTGAAAACCCAACAATCTCGGTGGGTGTGGTTTGCAGGCCTTCCGGAGGTACTGTGGATTTGACATATCCGATCCAAAATTTTGTTTAAGTTGGATAGCTCGTCACTGTTGTCCTTAAGAGGCAGTGTTTTGTTGTTTGGCCGCGAGCTTTTGAATCCTGTGTTGACCGACGTGTTCTTTGGGCTTTTCTCTTTATTCCGGCGTTGATCTTTTCTGCGCCGTGATTTTCCGTTTCCATCTCTGATCTCGGATGTACTTGGGTCGCTGGTGCTGCATCTTGCTACCCAGCTGTCTTCCCCCGCGCAAAAGCGGGTCATGAGGCTTGTTAGCGCGGACACTGTCCTCGGCTTCTCTTGGCCAAGGTGTCTGGCGAGCCATTCGTCTCGGACGTTGTGTTTAAAAGCTGCTAAGGCTTCAGCGTCCGGACAGTCGACTATTTGGTTCTTTTTAGTAAGGAACCTGTTCCAGAATTTGCGTGCTGACTCTCCGGGCTGTTGAGTTATATGACTTAGATCGTCTGCATCCGGGGGGCGGACATAAGTCCCTTGAAAATTTGCTCTAAACGCGTCCTCAAGCTCTTCCCAACTTCCAACAGTGTTTTCTGGGAGGCTTTTAAGCCAATGCCGAGCTGGACCTTTGAGCTTGAGGGGTAGACATTTTATGGCGTGGAGATCATCTCCTCTAGCCATGTGTATGTGTAGTATATAATCCTCTATCCAGACTCCAGGGTCTGTTGTTCCGTCGTAAGCCTCTATGTTTATGGGTTTAAACCCTGCTGGGAATTCATGATCCAGCACCTCATTGGTGAAACATAGTGGGTGTGCGGCGCCCCTGTATTTGGGTGTACCGCTGTCTTCAAACACTTGGCGTGTTGTGTTGCTTCCTGGGGCCCTCTTTTTTGGCCCATAAATGGACCTGGCTGGGCCATCTGTTTTCCCAGGATCATGAGTCAGCTTGTGTTCGGCGCCGCTTGTAGATTTTGGCCTATCATCTGGCCGTCTATCCGGCCAGGCGGCCTCTTTGTTTTTTGACTGTGGGGGCTCTATGGCCTCCTCGTCAAATTCTGGCAGCAGCTTGCGCTTCGGGTAGCTCTTTGATTGATGGCCATTGCCGTATTTGTCTGCGGTTTTGAGCACTTTGCTCCATCTCATTCTGAGTATGTCTTCCGCTGTTTTGAGCTTCCGTTTTTCCTTCTTCAAACTTCTTGCAGTGGCGACGAGTCTTTTCCGAAGGCTCTTATTCTCCGGTGGTGTGTCCGTCGTGAGGTCGTCTGGACTGTTGGTTTCGCCGGGCATGGATTGATTATCCGACTCGTCCTGTTCGGACGGTTGCTTGGCTGCATGTTCGTCGTCCACTGGTTTGCCCTGCTCTATTGCTGGGTCATTAGGAGCGCTATTGTTGTCGAGGCGGGACTTAGGGCGGCGTCTGCGTCACCGTTTTGGTTGTTTATCGGCGGGATTATCCTTTGCCGCGCCCCGTTGGTCCTCGTTATCGCTTCCTTTTGGGGTATCCACCATACATACATCATGGGTTGGGGTGACCTTCCAGTGCTCTGTGAGCGCTGGTTCTTGATCGTCTCCGGCATCATCGTCCATACCGTCGACGTCTTCGGAGTCATAGTCTAGCATGTCGGTTAGATCGTCGACAGTGGCTACAAAGTGGGTGGTGGGTGGGCTTTGAATTTCTTCGTCGTCCGCATCCCAACCATCCTGGCCATAATCCGGCCAGGGCTCTCCGGATAGCGAGAGATGTTTTAGCGAATTTAAGATGTCGCCAAAGGGCGAGTGCTGAAAGATGTCCACAGCGGTGAACTCCATGATTGGCGCCCAATCGGATTCGATTGGCAGGGGCGTAGGAGGTTCGGAGTCCGGCAGGGAGTCCGGCACCTCAGAGTCACGAGCTTTACAGGGGACAAGGTTAGTGTTCGGCTCTATCGCCGTGGAAGGCACAGCTCCCGAGGAGGTGTCCAGCCACCCGTCCTCGATCTGCGTGATCGGCTCTGGACTATAGGTCCGAGCGGATTCATGTGCGGCCTCCAAGGCATTGTTCGGCGGCAGAGCTAAATCGTGCCCATCGTGACAGTGCGGCACGCTCGGCTGTGGATCGGATCCATCGAAGATCAAGTCTCCGCGGATGTCCGCCGTGAAGTTTAGGCTTCCAAACCTGACCTGGCGGCCAGGGGCGTAGCTTTCGATCTGCTCCAGATGGCCAAGTGAATTGGCCCACAGTGCGAAGCCGCCGAATACGAAGATCTGTCCGGGGAGAAAAGTCTCGCCCTGGACGGCATTGTTGTTGATTGAAGAAGCCATCAAGCCTATTGGTGACGACACAGAGGAACTCTCAATGAAAGCACCAATGTCGGTGTCAAAACCGGCGGATCTCGGGTAGGGGGTCCCGAACTGTGCGTCTAGGCGGATGGTAACAGGAGACAAGGGACACGATGTTTTTACCCAGGTTCGGGCCCTCTCGACGGAGGTAAAACCCTACTCCTGCTTGATTGATATTGATAATATGGGTAGTACAAGAGTGGATCTACCACGAGATCAAGGAGGCTAAACCCTAGAAGATAGCCTATGGTATGATTGTTGTAATGGTTGTTGTGTCCTACGGACTAAAACCCTCCGATTATATAGACACCGGAGAGGGCTAGGGTTACACAGAGTCGGTTACAATGGTAGGAGATCTACATATCCGTATCGCCAAGCTTGCCTTCCACGCCAAGGAAAGTCCCATCCGAACACGGGACGGAGTCTTCAATCTTGTATCTTTGTAGTCTTGGAGTCCGGCGGATGATGATAGTCCGGCTGTCCGGACACCCCCTAGTCCAGGACTCCCTCAGTCACCTTCCTCACTGCTTCCACTTCTGGCCACTTTGTGAACTTGTCGATTGCGACGTACAAGTACTCAAAGCCCCCGACGGCATGAGGGAAAGCGCCCAATATGTCGAGCCCCCAGACCGAGAAGGGCCAGGAGAGAGGGATGGTTTGAAGGGTTTGAGCTGGTTGATGAAGCTTCTAAATGGAACTGGCACGGTTCACACTTGGTTACTAGTGTCATCGCATCCTGGAGGGCGGTGGGCCAGAAGAAGCCTTGCCAGCAAGGGCCCTCGACCCTATGTGGGAGCCACATATGCCTCCTTGTATCTCTGGCAACAGCTCTAGTCCTTCCTCCCGGGAGATGCACTTCAATTTCACCCCATTCGGTCTTCTTCTGTACAACGCGTTGTCAATGAATTGGTACAGGGCAGACCGGCAGGCTACTCTTTCTGCCTCTTCCCGCTCCTCATGAAGCTCTCCTTTTTGGAGGAATCGGACGGTGTGTTGCGCCCATGCCGGAGCCTGTGGCTCGACGACAAGGACCAAAGGCATCTCTTCTACCACGGGAGCGGCCGTCTCTACGGCTACGGCCTGAGGCCCTACCGGAGTTGATTTCCCCGCGGCAGGATTGGCATCCACGGCAACATCTCCGCCATCGGCTCCAGGGAGCTCGGTGGGGAAGTACTTGCCGGGGCCTAGCTTCCTCCGCTTGCTCTGCCCGGCTGATGGTTCGACGGATGGTTGAGTTAACTGAAGCACAAAAGTACCTGGTTCCACAGGTAGCTTGAGGGCAGCGCGCTTTGACAAGTAGTCGGCAATGTCATTCTCCGTCCGAGGGACGTGCTCCGCCTGTATACCGTCAAAGCGCTCTTCTAGTTTCCTTACTTCATCCACGTAAGCTTCCATCAGCGGGCTTTGGTAATCTTAGTTGATTTGCCTGACGACGAGCTGCGGGTCGCCCCTGACGATGAGCTTTTTAACTCCAAGGTCCGCTGCGATCCTGAGACCGGCAAGCAAATCCTCGTACTCTGCGGTGTTATTGGTTGACATCTCCCGGGGAAAGTGCATCTGGATGACATACTTGAGGTGCTCTCCGGTGGGTGCGACAAGCAGCACACCGGCACCGGCGCCTTGCAGCGAGAAAGCCCCATCAAAGTACATGATCCAGTTGCGGCTTGTTTCCTTGCCGGGAAGAGTGGTCTCCTGTTCCTCTTCGTCGGGCGTCGAGGTCCATTGTGCGAAAAACTCCGCCAAGACTCTGCTCTGAATCGTCGAGGTACTTTCAAATTTTAAACCGAAACTCGATAGCTCCAGGGCCCATTCCACGATCCTCCCTGTTGCATCTGGATTATGCAGTATCCGCTGCAATGGGAGGCGGGTGACCACAGTGATCTCGTGCGCTTGGAAGTAATGACGCAGCTTCCTCGAGGCCATAAGGAGGCCGAAGAGTAGTTTTTGCATGCCTGAGTACCTCGACCTAGCCCCCTGCAAGAGGGAGCTGATGAAGTAAACTGGGTGCTGCACCATTTTCTTCTTCTGCGTCACTTCACTCGGTCGCGCGGGCCCTGTCGTACTGGCGTCGGCCTCTGCTGGGGACTCAATCTTGCCGGGACCGAGCCCTGCCGGGGAGGGTTCCGGCTCGCCATCCGTTGACTCTGCCGCTGCCGCTGCTTCTTCGTCGACCTCTCTCTGCGCCACTAGTGCGGCGCTAACCACCTGATTTGTTGCCGCTAGATACAGCAGCAATGGTTCTTGTGGTTTGGGCGCAACCAACACTGGGGTAGAGGAGAGGTACTTCTTTAAATCTTGCAGCGCTGCCTCGGCCTCTGGGGTCCACTCAACTGGCCCCATTTTCTTCAAGATCTTGAAAAAAGGAAGGGCATGCTCCACGGACTTGGAGATTAATCGGCTCATGGCGGCAACGCAGCCAGTGAGCCGATGCACATCCTTGATCCGTTTGGGTGCCTCAATCTGCTCGATGGCCTTGATCTTATCTGGGTTTGCTTCAATCCTGCACTGGGACACAAAGAACCCAAGAAGCTTGCCGGGCAGAACACCGAAGACACACTTCTCAGGGTGAGGTTGATCTTGCGCAGGTTTGCAAATGTTTCCTCCAGATCTTGCACAAGTGTTGCTTTGTCCTTGGTTTGGACCACTATGTCATCCATATAAGCTTCCATATTTCTATGTAGCTGGGGCTCAAAACCAATTTGGACCGCTCTTGCAAAGGTTGAGCCAACACTCTTCAACCCGAAAGGCATCCGTAAAAAGCAATACGTACCACATGGGGTGATGAATGCTATCTTCTCCTCGTCTTCTTTCGTCGTGAAGATCTGGTGGTATCCTGAGTAGGCGTCAAGGAATGATAAGAGGTCACACCCAGCCGTGGAGTCGACAATCTGGTCGATGCGCGGCAACGGGAAGGGATCCTTTGGACAACCTTATTGATGTCTGTGTAATCAATACACAGCCTCCACTTCCTGTTTGCCTTGCGCACCACTACCGGGTTGGCCAACCATGTCGGATGGAGCACTCCCCTTACCAAACCTGTCGCCTCTAGTTTTCTGATCTCCTCCGTGATGAACTCCTGCCTTTCCAGAGCTTGCTTCCTGACCTTCTGCTTGACGGGCCGTGCATGAGGACACACAGCAAGATGGTGCTTGTCGGTGTCAAAACCGGCGGATCTCGGGTAGGGGGTCCCGAACTGTGCGTCTAGGCGGATGGTAACAGGAGACAAGGGACACTATGTTTTTACCCAGGTTCGGGCCCTCTCGATGGAGGTAAAACCCTACTCCTGCTTGATTGATATTGATGATATGGGTAGTACAAGAGTGGATCTACCACGAGATCAAGGAGGCTAAACCCCAGAAGCTAGCCTATGGTATGATTGTTGTAATGGTTGTTCGTCCTACGGACTAAAACCCTCCGGTTTATATAGGCACCGGAGAGGGCTAGGGTTACACAGAGTCGGTGACAATGGTAGGAGATCTACATATCCGTATTGCCAAGCTTGCCTTCCACGCCAAGGAAAGTCCCATCCGGACACGGGACGAAGTCTTCAATCTTGTATCTTCATAGTCTTGGAGTCCGGCCGATGATGATAGTCTGGCTATCCGGACACCCCCTAGTTCAGGACTCCATCAGTAGACCCTGAACCAGGCTTCAATGACGACGAGTCCGGCGTGCATATTGTCTTCGGCATTGCAAGGCGGGTTCCTCCTCCGAATAATTCATAGAAGATTGTGAACACTAGGATAGTGTCCGGCTCTGCAAAATAAATTCCACATACCACCGTAGAGAGAATAATATTTACACGGATTCAATCTGCTAACGTATTTTGTGGCGTGACGTCACACCACTACCAAGCCTTTACTTGAATCGTTTTTATTATACCACCTCAGCGCGTTTAGCGAAGCGGTTTCCTTGGCACGTCTTGTCGAAGCAGAGATCGTGTTCCCCTTATTCCAGGATTCCCATCAATACGGACATGGGTAACCCAACCGTGCCTGCGGCCACGCCTCCTCCATCGAAGGTGAGTTCCAAACGGTCACGGGGACGGCTCTTGGTATTCCCCCTCTTTATAATGAGACCAAGGCCCGTTTATTTTCTTCAATCCTCAATCGAATCTGCCCCTCGCCCCGAGCTCCAACACCCAGAGCTCCAGATTCGAGCGCCTCGGACCTTCAACAATGTCCGGCTCCGACCTGCAGGGCCGGTGGATGCCCTCCTCCGTCACGGAAGAGGACGTGCTAAAGCTGAGAGAAGCCAGGTACCTGACCTACGAGATTTCGCATAGGTTGCCTACAAAGGGCAAGCCATTCCTACTCCCGAGCCCGGCGAGAGCGTCGTGTTCGTGTCCCACCTCAGTCGGGGTTTAGGCTTCCCGATGGATCCTTTTGTGAGAGGGCCCATGTTTTACTATGGGCTGGAATTTCATGATCTGGCTCCGGAGTCCATCCTCCATATCTCATCGTTTATTGTCGTCTGCGAGGCTTTCCTCCGCACTACCCCTCACTTCGGTTTGTGGCTCAAAACTTTCAACGTGGAGCCTAAGATAGTTGAGGGGCGTCAAGTAGAGTGCGGTAGGGCGATCATAAGCAAGAGGGCCGATGCTCCATGGCCCGAGGGCTCTTTTCAAGAGGAGCTCGGCTTGTGGCAGCAGGAGTGGTTCTATGTTACCGCTCCCAGGGGCAGCAGGCAGAGGCCGCCGCCCACCTTTTGCCCGGGTCCTCCACAGCGGCTGATGTCATGGATCAACAAAGGGCTTAACTGGGGGCCGTTAAAGGACGTACCCCTATTGCAGGGTCGGATTCGAGACCTCCAAGAGAGGGAGATCAATCTGGCCGTGGTGGTGCAGGTAATGTTGATTAGGCGTCTTCTGCCCTGAAAATGTCGCCCTCTCCGCCTGTGGGAATTCAATCCGGAGGGACCACGAGCTCTCCAACACTTCATGGGTACGACACCCGTGGAGATGTACAAATTGTTCTTCGGATCACAAGAGGAGTGCCCGGAATTGACCGAGGACGCCTGCCTAAGCTGCAATCGCCCGGATACTCAAGTAAGTAGCTCTGTGCCCGGACATACCGTTCGTTTGCATATCTTGGATTTGCCTTTTAACCAATCGTCCTTTGAACAGGAGTGGATAGCGCAAGCAAAACTGATACGGTGTCCGGGCCCCCTCCCGGAGACCGCGCCGGATCCCGTGTTGGTCAAGATGCTGGAGGTTGCGCCTTCAGAGGAAGGCGAAGGGGAAAACAGAGAAACTACCGCCTCTACCAAGGAGGCTTTCGAAAAAGGGGGGATCGAGAATCCCTCCTTCCAAGGGGAGAAGAGGACCGCTTCCAAAAACCCGGAGGCCAAGGCCTCAAAGCGGGGGAAGAGATTTTCATCGGAGGGTCCTGCGCCTGGGGAAGCCCCGGCCGCACTATCTCCCCCAAGGAGTCAGCCCTCCAGCGAGCCGTAAGTAGAAAAAGAGGAGTTTTGTAGTAAGGGACATCCCTATTTTTGCTTCTGAGGATAACCGAAGTTTTTACCTCGTAGTTCGGATCTCTGCCCTTCTCAGCTGAGCTCGTCTTCGGGGGACCTTCGCATGGAGATGATGGAGAGCGAGACGCCTCCATCTGCCACACCGTCAGGCGGGGTGGACGACCCTGAGGTGTCGTCACGGAGGGTGTCCCCGAGTCCGGCAGGGCCGGAGAGTTCGGCACCAACGGGTGTACGGCCGGGGGAGCTGAAGGATCTGCTTGAGAAGGCGTCTATCTCAGAAGATCACCGTACATTGATGAGTACGGTGATTGAAAGAATTTCATCCGCCGAGGGCGGGTTGCATGATGCCGTCAGAAGTTTGCTGGCGGGGTTTGAGGTACGTAAAAATGACATACCTTTTGACAGTTTTACACATAAAGTGCGCCCTGTATAGATAGTAGCCCCTGAGACTCGGTATGTTGTCAAAAGCGACAGCGTGCCGAGGATCATAATCTCAGGTATTAATTCCCGCCTTTCCTATGCAGGTGGAGGATAGTCTGGTGCCCAGCCGGACTGATGGAGTTGCCAAGCTTAAGCGGCAACTCGACGTTGCGGATGCGGACATCGCGCTGGTTAAAAAACGACTTGACGAGTCACAAGGTAGGTTGTTTCTCCATGGTCACCTAGTAAGGGAGCTGATGCCCATTCCTTACAACATGTATGCTTAATGCAGATGGTGCCGCTGCTGTGGAGGACCTTCGGGAAGAGCTTGCTCGAGCCAAGGAGCAGGCCAGAAGGAGTGATGCGGCTGCCTCGAAGGCAGCCGAAGAGCTAGAAGCCGAAAGGGCTGCTCACTGCCGAAGCAGGGAGGAGACGGCCGGAATGGCCGTGAAGCTGAGGGATGTTACCGACCGCTATGAGGTTCTTAAAAAAGAACGCCGAGCGGAGCAAGAAGACCTGAAGAAGGCCACCGCCGAAGCCAAGGATGCCCATTCTGCAATGAGGGCTATAAAGGAGGAGCTGCGTCAGGTCGGAGACATTGCGGCTGGCAAGCCCTTTCTGCTGCGCAGGAAGTTCACAGATCAGAAGTATGCTCAGCTTGGCCAGCTGTGGGGTCCGGAGGATCCTTATATGGATTTAGCGGCGAGTGCGGCAGATGCTGTTGTGCACTTCCGAAGTCAAAAGGATCACGAGACGGAAGAGCTTTTTTGGTCTCAATTCCATAGTCCGGAGCATTCACTTCCATTGACCGATCGGTTGGCTGAGTGGGCTGAGCTGAATAGATTGTCCGGACTTGCCATGACGGATGTAGTGGCTCATCTGTGGCTGGATAGGCCCAAGCCGAAGAGTTATTTTGGCTTATTGCAGCAATTCCTTGGGGCGGTGCCGCATATCAAGGCGATGAAGCGGTTGGCCTGCATAGAGGGTGCACGGATGGCCCTTGCCCGTGTGAAGACATACTGGACGGAGATGGATGCCACCGATGTTGCAACCCGGGGTTCGGACGAGAGCCGGTTACCCGCCGAGCACTGTTTTGGGGAAGTTCTGCGGGGTGCTCGTGTGATAGAGTCGCAGTGCTCAAAAAATGTCATGTTCAAATGATCTTTATGATATGTAAAACGATATTCATAATATAAGTGCTTTTTATACTTGTGCGTTCAAGTATTGAAATATCTCCTGTGCGGCCGGTAATGTATACTTGTGTATAACCTGAAAGATGGCAGTCTTCGGCTTCAGCCCCCACGCACATGGTGCGGGGGTGTTTGCAAAATAGCGCATTTTCACACTTAATCCAATGTCTTGGTCCTGTGAAGGAGGTGGTAGTGTAGCAAACGAGGCAACCGGACTATGATGCTTTATCACTTTCACTTAGCCATAGGAGTTCGAAGGTGGGGCTACGATATAGCCCCTAGGGGCACCGCGTTCTCCGAATTCGGGGCGCGTATGTGCCTGACCGGGAAACGGTCCTTCGTCAAAGCGGAGGAATTCTAGACATTCCGGTAGTCGATCGAGTGGTTGACCAGTCTCTCGTTGTATCATGACAGTCAGTTTTCGGCTTTCTCTACTCAGGTGCTCGCCCGGCCGAACCGGGGCACAATCGCAGTAGTTCTCCTGGTGCCACGTTAGCCGATGATACGGAACGTAAGGCAGCAAAAGACAGGAGCCGGGCAAACCCAACATTTGACCAAAGACATGATTCGAAGCTGATGCATATAAGGCCTAACTCGAGACGCGAACACTCCCTAAGGTATTCGGTCTTTATGATAACGGGCAGAACAATGCCCTAAGCCCCTAGTGTCCAGGTACAGGCAAAAATTTCTGACGTGGCCGATGCCAAAACGCCAGCCTCCTCATCGGTTATGGTAAAAAACCGGGGGATGTGAATCAACAAGAGACAGTAAGAAAGGTTTACGCATGGTCTTAATCTGAAAAGAATCCTTGCCACGGGTCCCTGCTGCACGTCTGCGCATGTGTCTCCGTTGTGCTGTATCCTGGACGGGTGTACACGTTGTTCATCTGTAAAAGAGAGGAACATAGCTTGAAAAGAGATCGTGCAAAAAATGTATTTAAAATGGAGTATAAATGAATAAAGTTGAGCTTTTATTGGCTCTTATCGTTTATACGCACAACCCCTTGTGAAGGCGTATGCGGCTAGGAAGCCCCTGGTTTATTTGTGCCGGACTCGCCTAGCCGTGTCCGGGGTCTTGAGCGACCTTGTAGGGAGATGATGCCGCGTGGACCGGGCATTTTGAGTGTAAGGGACGCGTGGTGCGGTATTGCGTTAAAGCAGGCGAAAGCTTCACGTCCCAATAGTGCTTGATGGCTACTTTTAAATGGGGTGACATGGAATATTAGCTTTTCGCGACGGAAGTTGCCGGGTGAACCGAACACAACTTCTAGTAGTAAGGAGCCCGTGCACCTGGCGTAAGGTCCTGGCGTCACTCCTTTGAAGGAAGTGCGGCTATGACGAGTTTTAGTAGGGTCTATCCCCAATTTGCGGATTGTGTCCGGATATAGCAAGTTTAAATCGCTGCCGCCATCCATTAGGACTGGCGTCACTCCTTTGAAGGATTGTAGTCCATCGATTATCGGATCCAATATCAGAGCAGTCCATCCTGCGTTTCGAATATTTCTGGAGTAATCCAGGTGGTCGAAAGTAATTGGTTTTGACATCCAATCTCGGGATTCCGCTGGGGTGGACCGTGCGGCATGCGCGTTGGCAGGTGCCGCCCTATTTTTCCTTGTTATCACTTGAAGTGAATTCATTGTTTTGACCCGTTGTGGGAAGTTCTTTTGTTGTCCGGCGCTCTGTTTGTGAGGTTCGTCATCGTCCTTGCTCGGTGTGTCGAGCCCCTTGTGTTCGGCGTTGAGTCGGCCGGACTACTTGAAGACCCAACAATTTCGGCGGGTGTGGTTTGCAGGCTTCCCGGGAGTACTGTGGATTTGACATGTCCGATCCAAAATTTTGTTTAGGTTGGATAGCCCGTCACTGTTGTCCTTAAGAGGCAGTGTTTTGTTGTTCGGCCGCGAGCTTTTCAATCCGGCGTTGACCGCCGTGTTCTTTGGGCCATTTTCTTTATTTCGGCGCTGATCCTTTCTGCGCCGTGATTTTCCATTTCCATCTCTGATCTCGGATGTACTCGGGTCGCTGGTGCTGCATCTTGCTAGCCAGCTATCTTCCCCCGCGCAAAAGCGGGTCATGAGGCTTGTTAGCACGGCCACTGTTCTTGGCTTTTCCTGGCCGACGTGTCTGGCGAGCCATTCGTCTCGGGCGTTATGTTTAAAAGCTGCTAAGGCTTCGGCGTCCAGACAGTCGACTATTTGGTTCTTTTTGCTGAGGAACCTGTTCCAGAATTTGCGCGCTGACTCTCCGGGCTGTTGAGTTATGTGACTTAAATCGTCTGCATCCGGAGGGCGGACGTAAGTCCCCTGAAAATTTGCTCTAAACGCGTCCTCGAGCTCTTCCCAACTTCCAATGGTATTTTCTGGGAGGCTTTTGAGCCAATGCCGAGCTGGCCCTTTGAGCTTGAGGGGTAGATATTTTATGGCATGGAGATCGTCTCCTCTAGCCATATGTATGTGTAGGATGTAATCCTCAATCCAGACTCTGGGGTCTATTGTTCCGTCATATGCCTCTATGTGTACGGGTTTGAATCCCGCTGGAAATTCATGATCCAGCACCTCATCGGTGAAACATAGTGGGTGTGTGGCGCCCCTGTCTTTAGGTGTGTCATTATCTTCGAACACTCGGTGTGTTGTGTTGCTTCCTGGGGCCCTCTTCTTTGGCCCATAAATGGACCTGACCGGGCCATCCTTTTTGTATGGATCTTTATGTGTGTCATGTGCCGGCTTGTGTGCGGCGCTGCTTGCCGCTCTTGGCCTGTCACCTGGTCGTCTATCCGACCAGGCGGCCTCTTTGCTTTTTGATTGTGGGGGATCTACGGCCTCCTCGTCGAATTCAGGCAGCAGCTTGCGCTTCGGGTAGCTCTTTGCTTGGTGGATATTGCCGTATTTGTCCGCGGTCTTGAGTACTTTGCTCCACCTCATTCTGAGTATGTCTTCCGCTGTTTTGAGCTTTCGTTTCTGCTTCTTCAAACTTCTTGCAGTGGTGACAAGCCTTTTGTGAAGGTTCTTATGCCCCGGTGGTGTGTCCGGCGTGAGATCGTCTGGACTGTTGCTTTCGCCGGGGATGGGTTGATTATCTGATTCATCCTATTCGGATGGTTGCTTGGTTGCATGTTCGTCGTCCACTGGTTTGCCCTGCTCTATGGCTAGGTCATTATGAGTGCTGTTGTTATCGAGGCAGGACTTGGGGCGGCGCTTGCGTCGCCGTTTTGGTTGTTTTTCGGGGGAATTATCCTTCGCCGCGTCCCGTTGTTCCTCATTATCGCTCCCTTTTGGGGTGTCCACCATATATATATCATGAGTTGAGGTGGCTTTCCAGTGCCCGGTAGGCGCTGGTTCTTGGTCGTCTCCGGCGTCGTCGTCCATACCGTCGATGTCTTCGGAGTCGTAGTCTAGCATGTCGGTTAGATCGTCGACAGTGGCTACAAGGTGGGTGGTGGGTGGGCTTTGAATTTCTTCGCTGTCCGCATCCCAACTATCCTGACCGTAGTCCGGCCAGGGCTCTCCTGATAACGAGAGATACTTTAGCGAATTCAGGATGTCGCCAAAGGGTGAGTGCTGAAAGATGTTCGCGGCGGTGAACTCCATGATCGGCGCCCAATCGGATTCGATTGGCAGGGGTGCAGGAGGTTCGGAGTCTGGCAAGGAGTCCGGCACCTCGGTGTCACGGGCTTTACAAGGGACAAGGTCAGTATTCGGCTCCATCGCCGTAGAGGTTGCAGCCCCCGAGGCGGTGTCTAGCCACCCATCCTCGATCTGCGCGGTCGGCTCCGAATTAAGGGTCGGAGCGGACTCATGTGCGGCCTCCAGGGCACTGTCTTGGCGGATGGTAACAGGAGACAAGGGACACGATGTTTTTACCCAGGTTCGGGCCCTCTCGATGGAGGTAAAACCCTACTCCTGCTTGATTGATATTGATGATATGGGTAGTACAAGAGTGGATCTACCACAAGATCAAGGAGGCTAAACCCTAGAAGCTAGCCTATGGTATGATTGTTGTAATGGTTGTTCGTCCTACGGACTAAAACCCTCCGGTTTATATAGACACTGGAGAGGGCTAGGGTTACACAGAGTCGGTTACAATGGTAGGAGATCTACATATCCGTATTGCCAAGCTTGCCTTCCACGCCAAGGAAAGTCCCATCCGGACACGGGACGAAGTCTTCAATCTTGTACCTTCATAGTCTTGGAGTCCGGCCGATGATGATAGTCCGGCTATCCGGACACCCCCTAGTCCAGGACTCCCTCAGTGCTCAATCACTTCCCTGGGAACACCGGGGATGTCGGAGGCTTGCCATGCAAACACATCGACATTTGCCCGCAGGAAAGTGACAAGCTCGCTTTCCTATTTGCTGTCGAGGGTGGAGCTTATGGTAAAAGCTCCCCCTGTGCCGTCCTCCTTGACGGACACCTTCTTGGTCTCTGGCGGTGCAGCTTTGGACTTCTTGCTCTTGCCGGTGGAGCTCTCTGGCACGTCCTCAATGGGAGCGCAGCTCCCCGAAGAGGTGCGCTTGCCGGAGTGGGTGCGAGGGGTCTCGCCGGTCTTCTTTCCTCCCGGGGCTCCATCTGCAGGAGCAGGTGCCTTGGCGGCAGCTGATGCAACTGCTTCCCGGTAGAGTTGGTCGGTGCAAATCAACGCGTCTTTCTTGTCGGAGGGGACGGTGATGATGTTCATCGGCCCGGGCATCTTCAGCATGTTTTAGGCGTAATGTGAAGTCGCCATAAACTTGGCTAGTGTCGAGCGGCCGAGGATCCCATTGTAGGGCAAGGGGATCTCGGCTACATCGAAGACAATCCTCTCCATCCTATGGTTCAGCTCACCTCCGAACGTTACGGGCAGCATAACCTTCCCTTTCGGCTGGCTCCTCCCCTGGTTGACCCCTTGGAACGTGCCCGTCTCCTTGAAGTCTCCATCAGGGATATGCAGCCTCTTGATCACAACGGGCGAGATCAAATTCAGACCGACCCCACCGTCAACCAGCATCTTCATCACCTTGTGGTTGCAGATTGTTGGTGAGACCAACAATGGCAAGCACTCGACCGCAGTAGTGCGGTCAGGGTGGTCCTCGGTGTCGAAGATGATAGGCGTGCTGGACCACCTCAGCGGCTTCCGTGCGTTGACCGACGGCTCCACCGCTGTGATCTCACGCGCCCACTGCTTGAGCTGGCGGTAGGATGTATGCAGTGAGGCACCACCGTCAACGCACATGGCTTCTGTGGCTTTCTGAAACTCGTGGTCGCCGGACTCATCGTCCTCGTCATGATCATCGTCCTCCTGCTTCTTGTCGCGGCCCCGAGCAGGCCTCTCTTGCTGATTATCCTTGACGCGGCGGCCTCCTTGGCCGCCACGCTTCTTGTCGGATCCCTCGGCACCCTCTTGGCCCTTCTCCTTGTCCCGCCGCTCATACTCGGCTTTACGCTTCTTAGCGAGCAGCTCCACTTGCCGGCAGTTCTGGAGATCGTGGCCTTTGGTGCGGTGGATCTTACAATACTGCTTGTCAGAGCCCCCTGGCTTATCGGCATCCGCCAAGGCCCGGCAGGCGGCACACCCGGCAACCTCCTTGCCGGGGTCACTCGCCTTGGGTTTCTTGGTGGCGCCGGTATCGTCGGACCCCTCGATGGCAAGCACGGTCTTGCCCTTGTGCTTCCTGTTACGGCGCCGGCCCTTCTTTGTTGGGGTGGCGGTATCATCTGTGGAGTCGGTTTCCGCGCCGGCGTCTTCGCCGGGGTACTTCCTTCCCTCTTCAGCACGAGCGCACCGATCGGCCAGAACATAAAGCTTGGCCACATCCCTAACCTTGTTCATCGCCAGCTCTTCGCGCATCTTACGATTGCGCACATTATGATGGAATGCACTGATCACGACGGCAGGATGAACATCGGGGATGTTGTATTGCACTCGGCAACCTTTGGATGTACTTGCGCAAGTTTTCTCCTTCCTTCTGGGGAATGATATGCAAATCACTTGCCTGGCCGTGAGCTTGGTGGCCTCCCGTAAAGGCGCCAACAAACTCATGACACAGATCCGCCCAAGAAGAAATGGAGTCCACCGGCAAGTGCATTAACCATGACATAACATTGGGCTTGAGTGCCAACGGGAAGTAGTTGGCAAGCACCTTATCGTCGCGGGCCTCAGCAGCTTGCATCGCGATGGTGTAGATGCTGAGGAACTCCGAAGGGTGAGTCTTGCTGTTGTACTTCTCGCCAACGTCGGGCTTAAATGTGCGGTGGGAGGGCCACCGGAACGGCCGCAGCTCACGGGTGAAAGCCGGACAACCCACCTCGTAAGGTAGGCCACCGTAGCCTCCCGGTGCTGGGTGGTCCGTGGTGGGCCCTGCCCGCCTGTCCGACTGGTGGCGCGCGTCACGTCGACGCTCGATGGTGGTTCGAGCGTCTTCATGAACTCGCTCCCGAAGAACCTGGCATTGGTCGTGGTGGGTTCGCGGGTCGGACGATGCTATGGAGATATCATCACAAGTGTCGTCGCGATGGACCGACACCCGCGGTGGCCGGGATGGAGGAGGGGAGTGCACCGTGGCCGCATTGCCTCCGGCCCGGCCTCCGCTGGCATGCGGTGGCTCGACGGAGCGACGGCCTACGGGTCATGCCGGCCGCAACTCATCGTTGTTGGCAATGCCGACGAGGATTCGGACGGTGGCTCTCCATCCGTCAAGCTTCTCCGTAGCGGGAGGAAAATCAAGGAGCAGCTGCGCGCGTGCTAGGGCTTCTCCTGGCATTGGCGGCGGCGAAAGCTGTGTGGACCGCAATGCGCCACGACTTCTTACCGCGTTAGAAGGAGCCCCATCACGGCCCCGCAGCCATTGGCCACCTCCGTCAGCACCTCGGCGCGCATGGGACTCTTCCAAGGACGGCGCCCAGGGTCACCAGCAGGGCGGCGCTGCTCATCATGCACGACCTGAGAAGAGCACGCCGTGGGCGCTGGTGTTGGCGTCTTGGAGGCCGCCGCGCCGCTGTCTGGCGGGATGACGGCGCCCCTGGAGGGCCCCGTGCTGCCTGCGGGGGGCCCGACTTTGTCTCTGGAGCCCGTGACTGGTGGCTCGTCGCCTGGCGTGCGAATGACGCCACTCACCGGGCCTGGACTGCCAGGGTGATGTGGATGTTCGTGGGCCGCGCCACAGGTTCTCTCCACGACTGGCCCGCTACTGGTCCGCACCGGTACTGGCAATCCGGTCCCGGACGAACCGGTCACCGTGGTCTTATTCTTCTTAGGAGCCATGGCGATGAAGAACAGCTAGGTCAACTACTAGACCAGATTCTCACAATTGCGCCCCCTACCTGGCGTGCCAAAGATGTCGGTGGGAAACGACACCTATGGGATCACAAGAATCCCTACTATGGTTGCGGGGCGCGGGGTTGTGAGAAGAGCAGGATTAGTAATTGGCACAAGGATCGTTTACCCAGGTTCGAGCCGCGAGGATGCGTTAAACCCTAGTCCTGCTTGGTGGATGTATTGAGTGTGAGCTCTTGAACTAGCTATGGGTG
Organism: Triticum timopheevii; assembly: GCA_963921465.1. Lineage (NCBI taxonomy): Eukaryota > Viridiplantae > Streptophyta > Magnoliopsida > Poales > Poaceae > Triticum > Triticum timopheevii. The sequence continues at coordinate 128,705,535 of OY997271.1, read as the reverse complement.
TTGTGTGGTTCGAAAGAGCCAAATCCTTTTCCTATACGCCATTGGCCTCCTTTTATAGGCGAAAGGGGCTGCCACAGTGGCACACAGGAGGTGGAAAGCCTACAGTGCTGTGAGCTTATCGCTCGTTATTACAGGACAAGACGCATTTAATGTGTGGCTTAGGTGTCCTTTCACTTTATCGGGGACGGGAGCGAGGCCCGTCCCGTCCGTCGCTGCTCCTCCTCGCTTCGACACGCGCCCTGGCCAGCGATGCATGCGGTGCCATGTAGGCAGGCAAGCAGCTGAGGTGGCGCGGTGGTGGAGCCTCCACGAAGATCTGCATGCCGCCACACAGGTGTGTGCTGAGTTGGCCTGGAAGCTGCATGTTGCCACGCAGGTGCCTGCCCAGCTGGTTGGGCTGGCAGCTGCATGCGAACGGCGGCGGGGACTTGGTTGGTGTGGGCCTGGCAGCGGCCCTACTGTCGCCTCTGGCAAGGGTCTTGTCGGGTGGCCCGGCAAGGGTCTTGCCATGGCGCGCTGGCATCCCCGGCAAGGATCTTGCCGGGGGTCTTGTGGGTTTCTTTGGTGAGAATCTTGGTGAGGATTGTTGCCTCTCAATCCCCATCTAATCTTGAGTATTCTTCGTCTTCACAAAGATCTGCATGCCACCATGAAGGTGCCTCCCGAGCCCTGGCCCAACATGGGTGTTGGCGTTGGAGACCGTGGGCTCGAGGGTGGCTCGCTCCGCTGGTGTGGGCGAGCTGCCCCGGCAAGGGGCTTGCCGGGGCTGCTGAGGCTGCCCTGGCAAGGGTCTTGCCGGGGAAACCTGCTTCGTCCATCCGATCTCTGTGGCCTTGGTCCTTGCTGTTGCCTTGTTTGCCTTGAGCCTTCAGCTTCCTTCCGGCTTCCCTCCTTTGCCCTGCTATGCGCGGCCATGGCGCGTGGCTCCGACTGCCCGTGCACAAGTAACGGGGTCAAAAGGAGAGCCCCTACTTTTGTACACTGACACTGGTGTGTTGAAATTTTGTTGGATTTGGTCCATGGATTTGTGTTGCCACGTGTGGATCTAGCTTTCCCCACCCTCCCCACCCTTTTCCATCCAGAAAATCACTCGAATTCGACATCACCACCTTCCTCCACCCCGAATTCAAGCAGTTCTACCCGTGCCCGATTTTTGCCCAGGCACCAGACGACCGGGCTCCACCGGACATCCGGCAACCGGACAACCGTGACCCACCGGACGTCCGTAAAAACCTGACGAAACTGAATTTTTTCAGTTCGGCCACCACCACCTCCCCTTTTTTCCACCACATCTTCCAAACACATATTCCACCACAGCTGCCCTCATACACCACCATCGTTCACCATACCACCTACGACGATTTTGACATGTTTTGGTCTTTGAGATTTGGGGTTGTGGTTCCCGTGTCCTATTGTGTTTCGGCTATATAGGTACGGTTCGACATCATCATCACCACGCTCGTCTTCGCAAAGGACTCATCATCGCCAAGGATAGTAACCTCGACGACATATTTGTCATACCATGCCATTGCATTGATAACCACATAGCCTTACTTTTGCGCTGCCTACCCATCAAGACTAGCCATTGAGTATTGTCGGCAACATGACTTGTGCACATTAGTGATCATACTCCATCGCATACATACCATATCATCATGGTGCATATCTTCGCATCATGGTTTGTTTCACAAAGTTGTCATCACATACACAATTGCTATCTCGGTTCGTGAAGTTTTGAATGAGAAAAGAGCTCAAAAGTGAAAGATCCAAACAAGATTTTAAGCAAAGAGGGAAAGATAAGCAAAGAGCTTATAAGCAAGAACCATGGCATCATACTACATTAAGATTGTCATATCCGATCATCTTGGATCATATCACCGAAATACCATACATATAGTATACTTGGGATAGAGGTCGTTGCATTTTTGCCTAGTAGGTTCTGCACAAGTTACGTATCCGCCTATTGTGCAATCGTGCTAGCGTCTCTCTAGTATTGTGCAACAAGAGCATTTTCGTGGACTCCACATTTTAGCTCATTTTTGGTTTGCACAATCCCACTTATCTATTTGCGTGTGTGTTTCCATGTACCTCTACTTGCTTGGTCTACTTGTTGCATTTGCAAATTTGTGAATCTTTTCCAACATTATTGAAGCTCACTTACAATTGCATCAAATTTTGTGCCACCATCCTAACCAAGCTTCACCATAAGCTTTTACTTGTGTAGGTGTGAAAACTGACAAGAATTGGTACCAATTTTGCTATTTTATTGTCCGCATTTGAGTGATCTTGATCCACCTTCAACATCGGTCAAGGTACATTTGGTATAAGTTCTTCTCCTTCTCCCACTCACATTTTGCTTGGAATGATGGATAGGCCAAGTACTTCTACCAACCCACTCTTCATCGAGCAAGATGACGACATGTCATCATTCATCACCAAGAGCCACCTCTTTGGTGCACAACGAGCATTGCATCAAGAGTAACAAGCAATGACCGACCGCATCGACAATCTCGCCACCGACTTGCAACTCTCCGAGCAACGTACAAGAGACTACTTCGACAACAGGCTCGACGCTCACAAGCAAGAGAACGATGCAAGAATGGACGAGATCCACGCCTTGTTGGTGAACCGCCCTCCTTCAACTTCTTCATACTCAAGACGGAGCCGCTCAAGTCGACACTCTGACGACACCTTCTCCGGCTCAAGTACACCGACATCAAACACTCTTCGACGAGCCGCGCGTCAAGACCGTCATGCATCTCACAATCCTCTACACGGCAATCATCCGCAAGAGCAAGTCGACGAGCAAGTCATTTGTCATCAACAACACCAAGACCCTTTTGCACAAGCTCAAGAACGACAACGTCAACGTTGCCAAGAGGAAGAACGAGCGCGTCTACATCAAGAGGAACAAGACGCCGAGGCTCAACGTCTTCAACAACAACAACGTGAAGCACAAGCTATTGAGGCGCAACGTGCCCTTCAAGAATCAAGTCGAGCCATTGCCAAGCGCAACCACGATAGGCGCAATCAAGAGGAAGCACTTTGAGAAGAAATCCAAGAGCGGAACTACCAACCAAGAGTGCAACGTCAAGTTCCCCCGCCTCCTCCTCAAGCTCGACAAGCTCCTCCTCAACCTCAAGTTCAACAAGAGCAAGATGATCATGGACTTCCTCCATGCCAAGAGCAACATGAGGTTGATTTTCCTCCACGTCAAGGACGTCATCATAATCCTCGACCACAACACAACGAAGAGCAACGCTATCGCAAGCTAAAGTTCATCATGCCCAAGTTCAATGGCAGCAATGATCCCGAAGAGTACCTCTCATGGGCATTGAAGGTCGACAAGATCTTTAGTTTGCACAACTATGAGGAAGAGAAGAAGATCTCTATGGCATCACTTGAGTTCCAAGATTATGTGCTCATATGGTGGGAACAAGTCCTTGAGCGCCGAGAAGCAAAAGGTGAACCACCAATCACCACTTGGGCTCAAATGAAAGATGTCATGCGAGCACGTTTTGTGCCTACCTACTACAACCGCGATCTCTTCAAGAAGCTCCAACTACTCAAGCAAGGAACAAAGAGTGTTGAAGAATACTACAAGGAAATGGAGATAGCCATGATACGAGCCAATGTCACAGAAGATGATGAGCAAACTATGGCACGCTTCTTGAATGGCCTCAATCATCCCATCAAGAAGATTGCCGACTTCCAACCCTACTCTAACCTCATTGAGCTCGTGCATCAAGCTACCAAAGCGGAATGTCAAGTGAAAGATGACTTCAAGTACGCCAAGTACTCATCCAAGATCTACGGCTTCTCCAACAACCAAGCTTCAACGACTCCTCCAACTTCTACCTCAACCAAGCCATCTACAAGCAACAACGACAAGTCAAGTTACAAGAAAACTTCGACAAGCTCAAGTCGTCCTCCTCCTACTACAAGCAACTTCAAGCCGCGCGCTTCATCATCTACTCCAACCGATGAGACCGTTAAGACAAGCTCCTTCAAGTGTTTCACTTGCGGCGGCTGAGGCCACAAGTCTTTCCAATGCACCAACAAGCGCACCATGATCCTCAACTACGACGGAACCTATGACTCCATGAGTGAAGAGGAAATGGAAGCCCTTGAGCAAGTGGCCATGTACCGGCGCGTGAACAAAGATGAAGATGATCAAGTCTTTTGTGATGAGGATTCGAGCCCCGCTCTCATTGTCTCCAAAGTCTTGACTCTTCAACATCAACAAATCTTTTGTGATGAGGATTCGAGCCCCGCTCTCATTGTCTCCAAAGTCTTGACTCTTCAACATCAACAAGACAAAGACCAAAGATGCCACATCTTCCACACAAAGGCCGGCATCAATGGAAGGTCCGTCAAGGTCATCATCGATGGAGGTAGTTGTCACAACTTGGCAAGCGAAGAACTATGCTCCAAGCTCCAATTGGTCAAGATGAAGCACCTGCATCCATACAAAGTCCAATGGCTAAGCGATTCCGGCACTATAAAAGTTGAGCATACGGTCAAGGTTTCCTTCAAAATTGGAGCATATGAAGACACTTTGGAGTGTGATGTCGTCTCGATGTCCGTTTGCATCCTCCTTCTTGGTCGACCATGGCAATTTGACTGCGGTGTCATCCACAATGGGCGTACCAATCTCTATAGCTTCAAGATGCAAGGGAAGGAGTATGTGCTACGACCTACGTCTCCTAGTCAAGTGATAGCCGACAAGCAAGCCACCCATCGTGGAGAGAAGAGTGAGAAAGTGATCCACCCAAAAGAGAGTGAGAGCCACAAGCCAAAACCGAGTGCCTCCACGATGAGCGACAAGAAAAACTTCATCCTATTCACCACCAAAAGAGAGATGAGAGAAGTGTGTGAGAACCTAACGAGTGTTATGCACTTTGCCCTTGTGTGCAAGGACGAGGCACCAAAAACTAACACCTCTCACGATATACCTTTAGTGTTCTCTTCTCTTTTGTAGGAATTCCAAGATGTTTTCCCTGATGAGCTACCTCCGGGACTACCTCCACTACGAGGCATTGAGCACCGAATCGACCTCATCCCCGGAGCACCTCTTCCAAACAAAGCTCCAAACCGCGTCAACCCCAAAGAAACTAAGGAGATCCAACGGCAAGTACAACAACTCATCGACATCGGACATGTACGTGAAAGCTTAAGCCCTTGTGCCATTCCGGTTATACTTGTGCCCAAGCAAGATGGTAGTTTTCACATGTGCTCGGATTGTAGACCCATCAATGCTATTACCGTTCGTTATAGGCATCCCATTCCTCGCTTAGATGATATGCTTGATGAACTTAGCGGTGCCACCATTTTCTCAAAAATTGATCTTAAAAGTGGCTATTATCAAATCCGCATACACGAAGGTGATGAATGGAAAACCGCTTTCAAAACCAAATTTGGCTTGTACGAGTGGTTGGTTATGCCTATGGGTTTATTGGAAGCTCCCAGAACTTTCATACGTCTTACGCATTTTGTGCTTCGTCCTTACATTCGAGTGTATGTTGTGGTTTACTTTGATGACATTCTTGTTTCTAGCAAATCCATGAAAGAGCATCTAAATCATGTTAGGGCTGTTTTGCACACCCTTCGCAAGGAACGTCTTTATACCAACATGAAAAAGTGCACATTTGGTGTTGACAAGCTTGTTTTCTTGGATTTCGTTGTTTCTTCCAAGGGTGTCCATGTTGATGAATCTAAAATTGAGGCAATTAAAACTTGGCCCCAACCCACCAATTTGCAACAAGTGCGTAGCTTTCTTGGCCTTGCGGGTTTTTATCGTCACTTTGTGAAAGACTTTAGCACCATCGCCGCACCTTTGCATGCTTTGAGTAAGAAAAATGCTCCTTTTGTTTGGGAATCTTTACAATTTACCGCTTTTGATGAGCTCAAGTCTTTGCTTACTCATGCTCCGATTCTTGCTTTGCCCAACTTTGACAAAACTTTTGAGGTTCATTGTGATGCAAGTGGTACCGGAATTGGTAGAGTTTTGATGCAAGAAAAACGAGCCATTGCATATTTTAGTGAAAAAATCTCCGGTGCTCAACTTAACTATCCCATCTATGACAAAGAATTGTATGCTTTAGTGCATGTGCTACATGTTTGGGAACATTACCTTAGACCTCATGAGTTTGTCATACATACCGATCACGAAACGCTTAAGTACTTGAAAGGTCAAACTAAGTTGAACAAGTGTCATGCCAAATGGAGAGAATTTATTGAATCTTTCCCATATGTGATCAAGTACATTAAGGGTAAGGAAAATGTAGTTGCGGATGGCCTTTCCCGCATATGCACGCTTGTCACTAAACTTGAGTTGAATGTTGTTGGCTTTGATCACATCAAAGACTTGTATGCAATTGATCCTAGCTTTGCTACTCCTTATGCCAAGTGTTTGACGCATACTTCTTGGGAACGATATTACATCAAGGATGATTATCTTATGAGAGCTAAAAAACTTTGCATTCCCGAGTCTTCTCTTCGTTTGCTCCTTTTGCAAGAGGCTCATGGAGGAGGACTCATGGGACACTTTGGTCACGACAAGACATTCGCCACGCTCTCCAAAAACTACTTTTGGCCCAAGATGTTCCGCGACGTCTCACGCTTCACCAACTGATGCTCTACATGTCGCAAAGCTAAGTCAAAAGCTCAATCCCATGGTCTTTACATGCCTCTTCCTATTCCTTATCAACCTTGGGAAGACATTAGCATGGATTTTGTACTTGGTTTGCCTAGAACTCAAAATGTAAAGGATTCTGTGTTTGTTATTGTGGACCAGTTTTCTAAGATGGCACATTTCATTCCATGCAACAAGATAGACGATGCTTCACATGTTGCCAATCTCTTTTGTAGGGAAATATTGCGACTCCACGGAGTACCAAAGACAATCGTCTCGGACCGCGACGTCAAGTTCTTGAGTTACTTTTGGAAGATGCTATGCGCCAAGCTTGGAATCAAGCTCTTGTTCTCGTCGGCATACCATCCTCAAACCGACGGCCAAACAGAGGTGACGAACTGTACACTCTCCACTCTACTTCATGTGGTGATCAAGAGGAACATCAAGGAGTGGGAGGAGTGCCTACCCATCACCGAGTATGCCTACAACCGCTCAAGACATTCGACTATCGGCAAGTCCCCATTCGAGGACGTCTACGGCTTCAACCCGTTGTCCCCATTGGACATTCTACCTCTTCCTCTACAAGAGCGCACCAACCTCGACGTGAGTGCATGAGCAAGCTACCTCAAGAAGATGCATGAAGATACAAGGACAACCATTGAGTGCCAAGTACAATGACTAGCGACCAAGCTCAACATCAACAAGCAACCCATGACATTCAACATTGGAGATCTCGTGTGGCTACACCTTCGCAAGGACTGCTTCCCCAATGAACACAAGTCCAAACTTCTACCTCGAGCCGATGGACCCTTCAAGGTGATAGCACGCTACAACAACAACGCCTACAAGATAGACCTCCCATGAGACAAGTACAACGCGAGTGATGACCCACAAGTATAGGGGATCTATCGTAGTCCTTTCGATAAGTAAGAGTGTCGAACCCAACGAGGAGCAGAGCAAATGATAAGTGGTTTTCAGCAAGGTATTCTCTGCAAGTACTGAAATAAGCGGTAACGGATAGTTTTGTGATAGGGTAAATTGTAACGAGCAACAAGTAACAAAAGTAAATAAAGTGCAGCAAGGTGGACCAATCCTTTTTGTAGCAAAGGACAAGCCTGGACAAACTCTTATAATAGGAAAAGCGCTCCCGAGGACACATGGGAATATCGTCAAGCTAGTTTTCATCACGCTCATATGATTCGCGTTCGGTACTTTGATAATTTGATATGTGGGTGGACCGGTGCTTGGGTACTGCCCTTACTTGGACAAGCATCCCACTTATGATTAACCTCTATTGCAAGCATCCGCAACTACAACAAAAGTATTAAGGTAAACCTAACCATAGCATGAAACATATGGATCCAAATCAGCCCCTTACGAAGCAATGCATAAACTAGGGTTTAAGCTTCTGTCACTCTAGCAACCCATCATCTACTTATTACTTCCCAATGCCTTCCTCTAGGCCCAAATAATGGTGAAGTGTTATGTAGTCGATGTTCACATAACACCACTAGAGGTTAGACAACATACATCTTATCAAAATATCGAACGAATACCAAATTCACATGACTACTAATAGCAAGACTTCTCCCTTGTCCTCAGGAACAAACGTAACTACTCACAAAGCATATTCATGTTCATAATCAGACGGGATATAATTTGCATAAAGGATCTGAACATATGATCTTCCACCAAATAAACCAACTAGCATCAACTACAAGGAGTAATCAACACTATTAGCAACCTACTAGCACCAATCCCGGACTTGGAGACAAGAATTGGATACAAGAGATGAACTAGGGTTTGGAGATGAGATGGTGCTGATGAAGATGTTGATGGAGATTGCCCTCTCCTGATGAGAGGAGCGTTGGTGATGACGATGGTGATGATTTCCCCCTCCTGGAGGGAAGTGTCCCCGGCAGAACAGCTCTGCCGGAGCCCTAGATTGGTTCCGCCAAGGTTCTGCCTCATGGCGGCGGAGTCTCGTCCCGAAAGGTTGCTTGCTATTTTTTCTCATCGAAAGGCTTCATATAGGAGAAGATGGGCGTCGGAGAGCCATCAGGGGGCCCACGAGGTAGGGGGGCGCGCCCAGGGGGGAGGGGCGCGCCCCCCACCCTCGTGAGCAGGGTGTTGGGCCCCTGGCCTTCATCTTTGGCGACGATTTTTCTTTATTTATTTTAAGATATTCCGTGGAGTTTCAGGACTTTTGGAGTTGCGCAGAATAGGTCTCCAATATTTGCTCCTTTTCCAGCCAGAATTCCAGCTGCCGGCATTCCCCCTATTCATGGTAAACCTTGTAAAATAAGAGAGAATAGCCATAAGTATTGTGACATATCGTGAAATAACAGCCCATAATGCGATAAATATCGATATAAACGCATGATGCAAAATGGATGTATCAACTCCCCCAAGCTTAGACCTCGCTTGTCCTCAAGCGAAAAGCCGATAACAATAAATATGTCCTCATGTTTAGAAGTAGAGGCGTCGATAAAAATAAAATACGGACATGAAGGCATCATGATTATTTTCATAACAGCAACATATATAGATTTGTCATATGATTACTTATGTTCAAGTGATGATCTTTTCACAAAGCCAAAGTATGAATCATAAACCTTATTGAGCACCAACAAACTATACCCTCAGTCATTGAAGCAATTGCAATTTATCATAACATCGGAAAGAGTCTATGTCAGAGCTTAAAAGCAAGTCCACATACTCAACTATCACTTAGTCCTTCATAATTGCTAACACTCACGCGATACTTGTGGTTACGCAGTTTTAATCGGATACAGAGAAAGATAGGGGCTTATAGTTTTGCCCCACAACTTTTTACCTCAAGGGTAATGTCAACAATAATAATTCACGCTCCCCACATCCAATTAGATATATATATATCATGTTCTTTCCAACATGCTGAGCTTGCAAAAGGATAAAATGAAAAAGGAAAGGTGAAGTTCACCGTGACTCTTGCATAAGGTAGAAGATAATAATAAAATATAGGCCCTTCGCAGAGGGAAGCAGAGGTTGCCATGCGCTTATATGGTTGGATGCACAAAATCTTAATGCAAAAGAACGTCACTTTATATTGCCCCTTGTATGTGAACCTTTATTATGCAGTCCGTCGCTTTTATTGTGTCCACAACAAGTTTGTACAAAGCTTATTTCTCTGCAATAAGTCATGCATATTTAAAGAGCAATTTTTATTGCTTGCACCGATGACAACTTACTTGAAGGATCTTACTCAATCCATAGGTAGATATGGTGGACTCTCATGGCTAAACTGGTTTAAGGGTATTTGGAAGCACAAGTAGTATCTCTACTTGGTGCTGAGAATTTGGCTAGCATGAGGGGGAAAAGCAATCTCAACACGGTAGAGGAACCATGACAACATACTTTATCTCAGATGTAAGAAAACATAACTCATTATGTTGTCTTCCTTGTCAAACATCAACTCTTTAGCATGTCATATTTTAATGAGTGCTCCCAATCATATAACATGTCAATGATAATATATCTATATGTGAAACCTCTCTCTCCTTATTACTTCCTATTAATTGCAGCGATGACCAAAGCTATATTTGCCAACTCCCAACAACTTTTAATCATCATACTCTTTCTATGTGGAGTTATTACTTTCACTAAGATCAATATGAACTCTTTGTTTCCTTTTTATTCTTTTCTTTATTCACCCAAGATCATGGCAAAGTAATCAAGCCCTTGACTCAACACTAATCTTTATTATATATAGCTCACGGACTCGATTGCATAGAGGGATCATAAAGCAAAACTCAAAACTAGATCGTGCCATGACTTTATTCTACTAAATTAAGATACTACTAATAGGATCGAACTAAGAAAAATGGTAAAGATAGGAGTTGTGATGGTGATACGATACCGGGGCACCTCCCCCAAGCTTGGCAGTTGCCAAGGGGAGTGCCCATACCCATGTGATTATATCTCCTTCTTTGTTGTTGGCTGTGGAGGTGTTGTTGATGATGGAAGCTTTTCGTCCACCTTCCATGGCATAGGCTCACCCTCATAGAAGGATGATCGAGTCTCCGGAATCCTCAAATCTGCAACGGAAATAGCTCGAAACGAAAACAGAGGATATTTGCGTGATACGGTCGTCAAAACCTTCGGGAGAATATATAATGAATTTTTACCGACCAAAATACGTATCGTGCAAGAAAACGGAGTCCGGAGGGCACACGAGGTGCTCACGAGGTAGGGGGGCACGCCTAGGGGGTAGGGCGCACCCTCCACCCTCGTGGAGGCCTCGTGTCCTCCCCGGACTGCTACTTATTTTTCTATTTTTCTAAATATTCCAAAACAGAGAAATATTGCTTTAAAAATTGTTTTGGGGTCGGTTTACTTACCGTACCACATACCTATTCCTTTTCAGAGTCTGGAACATTCTGGAAAGTGTCCCTTATGTATTCCTCCGGGGTTACGGTTTCAATAATATTGGTTTCAACATTTATGGGATTACCTGAGATATAATGTTTGATTCTTTGACCGTTTACCACCTTCGGATTTGTGCCTGTGAAGTTGTTGATTTTTATGGCACCGGAACTATAGACCTCCTCGATAATGTAAGGACCTTCCCATTTGGAGAGAAGTTTTCCTGTAAAAAATCTTAAACGAGAGTTGTATAGTAATACATAATCACCTACATTAAACTCACGCTTTTGTATCCTTTTGTCATGCCATCTTTTAACTTTTTCTTTAAACAACTTGGCATTTTCATAAGCTTGGGTTCTCCATTCATCAAGTGAGCTAATATCAAACAACCTTTTCTCACCGGCAAGTTTGAAGTCATAATTGAGCTCTTTGATAGCCCAATATGCCTTATGTTCTAATTCAAGAGGTAAATGACATGCTTTTCCATAAACCATTTTATACGGAGACATACTCATAGGATTTTTGTACGCAGTTCTATAGGCCCATAATGCATCATTCAGTTTTTTGGACCAATTCTTTCTAGACCTATTGACAGTCTTTTGCAAAATTAATTTGAGCTCTCTATTGCTCAATTCTACTTGACCACTAGACTGCAGGTGATAAGGAGATGCAATTCTATGATTAACATCGTATTTAGCAAGCATCTTACGGAAAGCACCATGAATAAAGTGTGAACCACCATCAGTCATTAAGTATCTAGGGACTCCAAACCTCGGAAAAATAACTTCCTTAAGCATTTTAATAGAAGTGTTATGATCAGCACTACTAGTTGGAATAGCTTCTACCCACTTAGTAACGTAATCAACAGCAACTAAAATATGAGTGTAACCATTAGAGGCAGGAAAAGGTCCCATATAATCAAAGCTCCAAACACCAAATGGCTCAATAACAAGTGAATTTCATAGGCATTTCTTGACGTCTACTGAGATTACCAATTCTTTGACATTCATCGCAAGACAAAACAAACTTACGGACATCCTTGAAGAGAGTAGGCCAATAAAACCCGGATTGCAATACCTTATGTGCAGTTCTATCTCCAGCGTGATGTCCTCCATAAGCTTCGGAGTGACACTTGCGTAGGATCTGTTCCTGTTCATGCTCAGGTACACAACGTCTAATAACACCATCTACTCCTTCTTTATAAAGATGTGGGTCATCCCAAAAGTAATGTCTCAAATCATAAAAGAACTTTTTCTTTTGTTGGTATGTGAAGCTAGATGGTATAAATTTAGCAACAATATAATTAGCATAATCAGCATACCACGGAGTGCTACAAGAAGTACGTATGACATTTAATTGCTCATCAGGAAAGCTATCATCAATAGGTAGTGGGTCATCAAGAACATTCTCTAACCTAGATAAGTTGTCTGCAACTGGGTTCTCAGCTCCTTTTCTATCAACAATATGCAAATCAAATTCTTGTAGCAAGAGAACCCATCTAATAAGTCTAGGTTTAGCATCTTTATTTTCCATAAGATATTTAATAGCAGCATGATCGGTGTGAATAGTTACTTTAGAATCAACAATATAGGGTCTGAATTTATCACAGGCAAACACAACTGCTAAGAGTTCCTTTTTAGTAGTAGCATAATTTCTTTGAGCATTGTCTAGAGTCTTACTAGCATAATGGATAACATTTAATTTCTTATCAACTCTTTGCCCTAGAACAGCACCTATAGCATAATCACTAGCATCACACATAATTTCAAAGGGTAAATTCCAATCAGGTGGCTGAACAATAGGTGCAGAGACTAATGCTTTCTTAAGTATTTCAAATGCTTCTACACAATCATCATCAAAGACAAATGGTACATCTTTTTGTAATAAATTAGTCTGAGGCTGAGAAATTTTCGAGAAGTCCTTAATGAACCTCCTATAAAATCCGGCGTGACCAAGGAAACTTCTTATACCTTTGATGTCCTTGGGACATGGCATCTTTTCAATAGCGTCAACCTTGGCTTTATCAACTTCAATACCTCTTTCAGAAACTGTGTGCCCCAAGACAATACCTTCATTAACCATAAAGTGGCACTTTTCCCAATTCAAGACAAGATTAGTTTCTTCACATCTCTGCAAAACTCGAGCAAGATTGCTCAGGCAATCATCAAAAGAGGAACCATACACGGAAAAGTCGTCCATGAAAACCTCACAAATTTTCTCACAAAAGTCAGAGAATATAGCCATCATGCATCTTTGAAAGGTAGCATGTGCATTACATAAACCAAAAGGCACACGTCTATAAGCAAAAGTACCAAAAGGGCATGTAAAAGTAGTCTTTGATTGATCTTTAGCCGACACAGGTATTTGAGAGAAACCAGAATAACCATCTAGAAAGCAATAATGTGTATGTTTGCATAATCTTTCTAGCATTTGATCAATAAAAGGTAAGGGGTAATGATCTTTCTTAGTAGCTTTATTTAATTTGCGGAAATCAATTACCATCCTATAACCTGTGATAATTCTTTGCGGGATCAATTCATCTTTATCATTAGGGACAATAGTAATACCTCCCTTCTTAGGGACATAATGGACAGGACTTACCCACTAACTATCAGCAACGAGATAAATTATACCTGCCTCCAGAAGCTTGAGTATTTCTTTTCTTACCACTTCTTTCATTTTAGGATTCAAACGTCGTTGAGGATCACGGACTGGTTTGGCATCCGCTTCCAAATTTATTTTATGTTGACATAGAGTGGGACTAATGCCCTTAAGATCATCAAGAGTATATCCAATAGCGGCACGATGCTTCTTCAGAGTTTTCAATAATCTTTCTTCTTCATGCTCTGAAAGGTTAGCACTAATAATAACAGGATATGTTTTCTTTTCATCAAGATAAGCATACTTAAGATTATCAGGCAACGGTTTAAGCTCAAACACGGGATCACCCTTGGGTGGAGGAGGATCCCCTAAAATTTTAACAGGCAAATTGTGTTTCAGAATAGGTTTCTGTTCAAAGAATACTTCATCTATTTCCCTTCTTTCATTCATGAACATCTCATTTTCATGGTCTAGAAAATAGTGTTCTAAAGGATCACTAGGAGGTACGTCAATAGAAGCAAGACCAATAATTTCATCCTTACTAGGCAATTCTTCTTCACGATGTTGTTTACTAAATTTAGAGAAATTAAACTCATGAACCATATTATCCAAGCCAATAGTAACAACATCCTTTTTGCAGTCTATCTTAGCATTAACAGTATTCAAGAAGGGTCTACCAAATATAATGGGGCAAAAGCTATCTTGTGGAGAACTAAGAACAAGAAAATCAGCGGGATATTTAGTTTTCCCACACAAGACTTCAACATCTCTAACAATTCCCACTGGTGAAATAGTATCTCTATTGGCAAGTTTAATTGTAACATCAATATCTTCTAACTCAGCATGTGCAATCTCATGCTTAATTTCTTTATATAAATCATAAGATATAACACTAGCACTAGCACCCATATCACATAAGCCATGATAACAATGATCTCCTATTTTAACAGAAATAACAGTTACTCCTACCACAGGTCTATGTTTATCTCTATCACAGGGTTTAGCAGTTCTAGCAGTTTCACCAGAGAATTCAATGACATGCCCATCAATATTATCGGACAGGAGATCTTTAACAATAGCAATATTAGGTTCTACTTTGACTTGCTCAGGAGGTGTATAAGTTCTAGTATTGCTTTTACGAACAACAGTTGAAGCTTTAGCATGATCCTTTACTCTAGCAGGGAAAGGTGGTTTCTCAACATAAGAGGTGGGAACAATAGGATCATTATAAGTGATGGTCTTTTCTTCAACTTTAATAGGTGCAGCTACTTTTACTTCTATGGGAGGATGATATTTAAACCACTTCTCCTTGGGGAGATCAACATAAGTAGCAAAAGACTCACAGAAAGAAGCTACTATCTCAGAGTCAAGTCCATATTTAGTGCTAAACTTACGGAAAATATCGGTATCCATAAAAGCTTTAACACAATCAAACTTAGGCGTCATACCTGACTCCTTACCTTCGTCGAGGTCCCAATCTTCAGAGTTGCATTTAATTCTATCCAATAAATTCCATCTGAATTCAATAGGCTTCATCATAAAAGAGCTAGCACAAGAAGTATCGAGCATGGTTTTATTATTATCAGAGAGCCGAGCATAAAAATTCTGAAGAATTGTCAATTTTGAGAGCTCATGATTGGGGCATGAATATAACATGGATTTAAGCCTCCCCCAAGCTTGAGCGATGCTTTCTCCTTCGCGAGGCCAAAAATTATATATATAATTGCGATCATGATGAACAAGATGCATAGGATAATACTTTTGATGAAATTCCAATTTCATTCTTTTATAGTTCCATGATCTCGTGTCATCACATAGCCTATACCATGTCGATGCGTCTCCCTTCAAAGATAAAGGGAAAGCCTTCTTCTTAACAACATCATCGGGTATACCTGCAAGCTTAAATAATCCACAAATATCATCCAAATAGCGTAGATGCTCGTCGGGATGCTTTGTCCCATCTCCTGTAAAAGTATTAGCCAGCAGTTTTTCCATAATACCCAAAGGAAATTCAAAAGGAGTTTCATTTTCAATAGGTTCAGTAGGTTGAGGAGAAACTCTTTGATCTACTGGACGGGGTGAAGATACCCCGAACAAGCCCCTCAGAGATTCACTTTCCATAGTAACAAGTGACAGAAAATTTCAGCACACTATATAAATTTATCATTACCAAATTCCACTTACCAAAGGCACTACACTCCCCGGCAATGGCGCCAGAAAAGAGTCTTGATGACCCACAAGTATAGGGGATCTATCGTAGTCCTTTCGATAAGTAAGAGTGTCGAACCCAACGAGGAGAAGAAGGAAATGATAAGCGGTTTTCAGCAAGGTATTCTTTGCAAGTACTGAAATAAGCGGTAACAGATAGTTTCGTGATAGGGTAAATTGTAACGAGCAACAAGTAACCAAGGTTTTAAATAGCGGATAGCGAGTTGATAGCGGATTGAAGTCGGCATAGCGGAATGCGGATAGCGGGCGATATTGCGGACGCTATGTCCGTATAGCGGATTTGTAAAAGCACTTGCAGATTTGAGATTATTGTGGATATTTCCAAACTGTTGAAAAACAATACGACTATTGAATTGAATAATTGTCTTTTATAGAAGCATGTAGACTAAAAATTGGTCCATCTGGACAATATTCAAGCATGTATCCATGCAAACAAATACTATTAATAAACACATAGACTATACAAGTCTGGTCCATCTAGACTAATTTAACCATGTAACCATGCAAACAAAAACTATAGTGTATGACCAAGAATAATGCCACCAGCCAACCATAGAAATAATAAACTATCTGTATCATTGTCTGTTTGCCACACACACACACACACAATAGATTACATACCACAAGAAAATAATCCGATAAAACAGCAAACACAAACAGATTTGTTTCATGGGCATTCTGCTTCATCATTAATAAATAAGTTCAGACTTCAAAAGTACAACCAAGAGCTAGCAATATCAAGTGATTTATCCTTCTTTTTCTCATTCTCAGCTATCAATGCAAGCATCTTCTCTTTAACATGATCAGGAACCTGTGTGCAAGATACACAATCCTTTTTTATTCCAGCCAAGTGCTTCTTAAATCTGGTAATGCCACCATTGAAAAAGTTCAAGCAGTATTTGTATCCAACTCTGTTCTTGGTTCTGAACTCATCAGTAATTGGTAAAGCATGCTCCCAGGCTGGATCTTTTCTTGTTCTTCCGGTTGCGGCAGCGGAGGACGCCCCTGATCCTACTGAAGACATTGTGCTAGTAGCCTACTACTACAAAAAAAACATAAGCTATTTGCAAAAACAAATAAGTAAAAAACATTTATCAGTATAACACAAAAGGAAAAGACTGTACTGTGCAAGTTTATCAGTAAAAACTGAATATATACATTTATCAATATAACAAAAGGAAAAGACTATACGGTGCAAGTTTATCAGTAAAAACTGAATATATAGAACAAAATTTTACAGTACAAACAGAAGGCAAAGGCTGCAAGTTTATCAGTACAAACTAAATGCATAAACAACATTTAATAGTACGGACGAAATGTACAGAGTATGTACTGAGTACTGTCTACCGAACGAATTTATCAGTATAAACTAAACTTTGTTCAGTGATGCATCTGCTGCTTCTTCTAGCTGAGGAGAACCACAGTGAGCAGCGAGCTGTGTACAAATAAAAAGCAGAGACTATGTACTGACGTACTGATCTAGGATCTGAGCTTCCCCCAATCTTTTCTACTAGGCTATGCATCAACCAGTATAAAGTAAAGCGGAGAAAGCCTATACCTTGACTCCTTGAGGTAGTGAAGCATGGTGAGAAGAAGCAGTTGGGAAGCAGAGCAGCGGGATTGGGACATCGAGCAGTAGGGCGTCGAGCAGCAGAGCAGGAAGGGGACAATGAAGCAGATGTGGTCGCCGTCCTACTGAGGGTCTGCCGCGACCCACGAGCCCACGCAGCGGATGTGTTGGCCCGTCGTCGACCGCGACAGGTGAAGGGCGTCAAGCCGAGCAGGAAGTGGCTGCCCAGTCAAGGAACAGAGAGACGGTGAGGGCCAAGCGAGTGCCATCCGGTGATCTCTTCTTTGCCTCTCCGTTCGGCCTCCGGCCGTCCGGCGTCAGCCGTGCCGCCGCTGGATCTTGGGGAGGCGCCAGCCGCCAACCGGAGACGAGGGAGAGTGAGTGGATTTAGGGTTGTCCGGTTGGGTGCGTGTATCAAATTTATACGTGGTACAATTTGCCCGCTATGACCACAACTAACACTACCCTAAATGTCCGCTAT
Source organism: Triticum timopheevii (assembly GCA_963921465.1). Lineage (NCBI taxonomy): Eukaryota > Viridiplantae > Streptophyta > Magnoliopsida > Poales > Poaceae > Triticum > Triticum timopheevii. Next base: position 128,687,616 of record OY997271.1, on the reverse strand, counting down.
TGCACTCTCGCAGCCGCTATTGTGGCCGCATCGTGCCAACCACGCTATATCCTACCGCAGCGTTCGACTTGTAACGGCTAGGCCACGCTACCGCAATAGCGGTCATAGCGTCCGCTATTTAAAACCTTGCAAGTAACAAAAGTAAATAAAGTGCAGCAAGGTGGCCCAATCCTTTTTTTAGCAAAGGACAAGCCTGTACAAACTCTTATAATAGGAAAAGCGCTCCCGAGGACACATGGGAATATCGTCAAGCTAGTTTTCATCACGCTCATATGATTTGCGTTTGGTACTTTGATAATTTGATATGTGGGTGGACCGGTGCTTGGGTACTGCCCTTAGTTGGACAAGCATCCCACTTATGATTAACCTCTATTGCAAGCATCCGCAACTACAACAAAAGTATTAAGGTAACCTAACCATAGCATGAAACATATGGATCCAAATCAGCCCCTTACGAAGCAACGCATAAACTAGGGTTTAAGCTTCTGTCACTCTAGCAACCCATCATCTACTTATTACTTCCCAATGCCTTCCTCTAGGCCCAAATAATGGTGAAGTGTTATGTAGTCGACGTTCACATAACACCACTAGAGGTTAGACAACATACATCTTATCAAAATATCGAACGAATACCAAATTCACATGACTACTAATAGCAAGACTTCTCCCTTGTCCTCAGGAACAAACGTAACTACTCACAAAGCATATTCATGTTCGTAATTAGAGGGGATATAATTTTCATAAAGGATCTGAACATATGTTCTTCCACCAAATAAACCAACTAGCATCAACTACAAGGAGTAATCAACACTACTAGCAACCTACTAGCACCAATCCCGGACTTGGAGACAAGAATTGGATACAAGAGATGAACTAGGGTTTGGAGATGAGATGGTGCTGATGAAGATGCTGATGGAGATTGCCCTCTCCCGATGAGAGGACCGTTGGTGATGACGATGGTGATGATTTCTCCCTCCCGGAGGGAAGTGTCCCCGGCTGAACAGCTCTGCCGGAGCCCTAGATTGGTTCCGCCAAGGTTCCGCCTCGTGGCGGCGGAGTCTCGTCCCGAAAGGTTGCTTGCTATTTTTTTTCTCATCGAAAGACTTCATATAGGAGAAGATGGGCGTCGGAGAGCCACCAGGGGGCCCACGAGGTAGGGGGAGCGCCCAAGGGGGAGGGGCGCGCCCCCCACCCTCATGAGCAGGGTGTGGGCCCCCTGGCCTTCATCTTTGGCGACGATTTTTCTTTATTTATTTTAAGATATTCCGTGGAGTTTCAGGACTTTTGGAGTTGCACAGAATAGGTCTCCAATATTTGCTCCTTTTCCAGCCAGAATTCCAGCTGCCGGCATTCCCCCTCTTCATGGTAAAGCTTGTAAAATAAGAGAGAATAGCCATAAGTATTGTGACATATCGTGAAATAATAGCCCATAATGCGATAAATATCGATATAAAAGCATGATGCAAAATGGACGTATCAGCGAGCGACATCTTCAATGTCAAGGACCTCTCGCCATACCATGGTGATGACACTTTTGATCCGAGGTCGGATCTTTCCCAAGGGGGGGGAGATGATGCAGAGCATCCCACGATCATCCCCATGGACGTGTCTACATCTCCCACGACACCACTTGGACCCATGACAAGAGCTCGAGCAAAGGCTATCGAAGATAAGGCTCCTCTCCGAACTTCCCCTCTCTACTTACGAGACATGGCTACTACCTCATGCGGAGACTCTATGTGTGATTAGGTGCTTGGAGGAGAGCCACGGAACAGCTACACTCGATGGCCAAGACGGCGAGGACACCAAGCGGGAAGGACAAGAAGAAGAGCTGCCACGGAAGCTACAGGCCCCGGAAGACCGGCCCAGCCCGGACATCCGACCCCTGGAGGTTGATATAGCCAAAAGAAGAGAGGCCGGCCAAAGCTACAGGCTCCGGACGACCGGCCTAGTTCGGACGTCCGACGACTACCAGGCTCCGGACGACCGAGCCCCTCCGGACGTCTGACACTTCCCCAACAGAACCAAATTAACGGAAATCCAAGGAAGATCGGGCGACCGTGCATCCGACCACAGAAGCAACATTACAGACGTCCGAAGATCTACGGACGACCGGGCCGTTCCGAGCCTCTGGACGTCCGACGCCCACCGGACGTCCGACCCCTGGCTGTGCCCAGTTGCGGGCTGAGGCCCATGTACCCCTTCACTTCGCCCCTCATTTGCACTGTGACTATAAATAGACCTCTCTCACCTCCTAGCTAGGGTTAGCGTTGATTTAGCTCATTTGTGAGATAGAGCCTCGCTCATCCATCCGGATCTACTCCTCGTGAGGGACCGACACCTCTTCGGAGAAGATCCACCTGGATTCAAGACCTCCATCCGGAGAAGACCATCTTCAAGACCTCCTCACGGAGAAGAACCAGTTACCCTTTGTATCGTCCCTTGTTGGATCTAGGTCTTGTATTACCTCGTGCCTCGATGATCTAGCGCATGTGTGACTTTTATTCTTGTTGGTTGAGTGTTTTTCCCTCATTCCCCTCCTTGTGTTCTTCGTGTTCCTCATAGGGATCCTCTCCAAACATGAAAGATCAGCCTCTAGGGTTCTACCCTACATTATCCCCCCTCCGGTAGGGTGCCAGAACAGGGTCCCGATTGGCTTTTGGTGGCTACAGAGGCTTGCGGTGGTGGAACTCCCGATCTAGGTTATGTTCTGGAGGTTTGGGTATTTATAGGAGGGTTTGGCATCGAGAACAAGTCAGGAGGACCCACGGGGTTTCCACGAGGCAGGGGGCGCGCCCCAGGGGGGTGTGCGCGCCCTCCACCCTCGTGGGCCCCACGAGCCTCCTCTCCGTAACTCTTTATTCCAGTATTTTTTATATTTTCCAAAAAAAATCTTCGTTGATTTTTAGCGCATTCCGAGAACTTTTATTTCTACACAAAAACAACACCACGGTAGTTCTGCTGAAAACAGCGTCAGTCCGGGTTAGTTCTAACCAAATCATACCAAAAGCATGTAGAAATATTATAAACATGGCATGGATACATAAAAAATTATAGATACGTTGGAGACGTATCAATCAGCATGGAGTTTCTCCATGCGCTTTACACCGATATGACCCAAATGGCAGTGCCACAAATAAGTTGCACTATCATTATTAACTTTGCATCTTTTGGCTTCAATATTATGAATATGTGTATCATCACTATCGAGATTCAACAAAAATAGACCACTCAGCAAGGGTGCATGACCATAAGATATTAGTCATATAAATAGACCAACCATTATTCTCTGATTTTAATGAATAACTATCTCGCATTAAACAAGATCTATATATAATGTTCATGCTCAATGCTGGAACCAAATAACAATTATTCGGGTCTAAAACTAATCCCGATGGTAGATGTAAAGGTAGCGTGCCGACGGCGATCACATCGACCTTGGAACCATTTCCCACGCGCATCGTCACCTCGTCCTTAGCCAATCTTCGCTTAATCTATAGCCCCTATTTCGAGTTGCAAATATGAGCAACAAAACCAGTATCAAATACCCAGGCGCTACTGCAAGCATTAGTTAAGTACACATCAATAACATGTATATCAAATATACCTTTCACTTTGCCATCCATCTTATCCGCCAAATACTTGGGGCAGTTCCGCTTCCCATTGACCAGTCCCTTTGCAGTAGAAGCACTCAGTTTCAGGCTTAGGTCCAGACTTGGGTTTCTTCTCTTGAGCAAAAACCTTTTAGCCATTCTTCTTGAAGTTCCCTTTCTTCCCTTTGCCCTTTTTCTTGAAACTAGTGGTCTTATTGACCATCAACACTTGATGCTCCTTTTTGATTTCTACCTCCACAGCCTTTAGCATCGCGAAGAGCTCGGGAATAGTCTTGTTCATCCCTTGCATATTCTAGTTCATCACGAAGCCTTTATAGCTTGGTGACAGTGATTGAAGAACTATGTCAATGACACTATCAACTGGAAGATAAATTCCCAGCTGAGTCAAGTGGTTATGGTACCCAGACATTCTGAGTATCTGTTTACCGACAGAACTATTCACCTCCATTTTGCAGTTGTAGAACTTGTTGGAGACTTCATATCTCTCAACTCGGGCATTTGCTTGAAATATTAACTTCAACTCTTGGAACATCTCATATGCTCCATGACGTTCAAAACGTCTTTGAAGTCCCGATTCTAGGCCGTAGAGCATGGCACACTGAACTATCGAGTAGTCATCAACACGCGTCTGCCAGGCATTCACAATGTCTGCAGTTGCAGGCGCGGGTGGTACACCTAACGGTGCTTCCAGGACGTAATTCTTCTATGCAGCAATGAGGATAATCCTCAAGTTACGGACCCAGTCCGTGTAGTTGCTGCCATCATCTTTCAACTTAGCTTTCTCTAGGAACGCATTAAAATTGAAAGGAACGGTAGCACGGGCCATTGATCTACAACAACATAGACATGCAAAATACTATCAGGTACTAAGTTCATGATAAATTAAAGTTCAATTAATCATATTACTTAAGAACTCCCACTTAGATAGACATTCCTCTAATCATCCAAGTGATCACGTGATCCAGATCAACTAAACCATGTCCGATCATCATGTGAGATGGAGTAGTTTTCAATGGTGAACATCACTATGTTGATCATATCTACTATATGATTCACGCTCGACCTTTCGGTGTCAGTGTTTCGAGACCATATTTGCATATGCTAGGCTCATCAAGTTTAACCCAAGTATTCTGCGTGTGCAAAACTGGCTTGCACCTGTTGTATGTGAACGTAGAGCTTATCACACCTGATCATCACGTGGTGTCTCGGCACGACGAACTGTAGCAACGGTGCATACTCAGAGAGAACACATGTACCTTGAAATTTAGTAAGGGATCATCTTATAATGCTAATACCGTACTAAGCAAAATAACATGCATAAAAGATAAACATCACATGCAATCAAAATATGATCATCTCATACAACAATTTATATCACATCATGCCTTGACCATATCACATCACAGCAAGCCCTGCAAAAACAAGTTAGACGTCCTCTACTTTGTTGTTGCAAGTTTTACGTGGCTACTACGGGCTTCTAGCAAGAACCGTTCTTACCTACGCATCAAAACCACAACGATTTTTTGTCAAGTGTGTTGTTTTAACCTTCAACAAGGACCGGGCGTAGCCACACTAGATTCAACTAAAGTTGGAGAAACAAACACTCACTAGCCACCTGTGTGCGAAGCACGTCGGTAGAACCAGTCTCGCGTAAACGTACGCGTAATGTGAGTTCGAGCCGCTTCATCCAACAATACCGCCGAATCAAAGTATGACATGTTGGTAAGCAGTATGACTATTATCGCCCACAACTCTTTGTGTTCTACTCGTGCATATAACATCTACGCATAGACCTGGCTCAGATGCCACTGTTGGGGAACGCAATAATTTCAAAATTTCCCTACGATCACGCAAGATCTATCTAGGTGATGCATAGCAACAAGAGGGGAAAGTGTTGTCTACGTACCCTCGTAGACCAAAAGCAGAAGCGTTATGACAACGCGGTTGATGTAGTCGTATGTCTTCACGATTCGACCGATCCTAGCACCGAAAGTACGGCACCTCCGCAATCTGCACACGTTCAGCTCGGTGACGTCCCATGAACTCTAGCTCTAGCTGAGGTCGAGGGAGAGTTTCGTCAGCATGTCGGCGTGATGACGGTGATGATAAAGTTACCGGCGCAGGGCTTCACCTAAGCACTACGACGACATGACCGAGGTGGAAATCTGTGGAGGGGGGCACCGCACACGGCTAAAAGATCAACTTGTGTGTCCATGGGGTGCCCCCTCCCATGTATATAAAGGAGTGGAGGAGGGGCCGTCCGGCCTCCTATGGCGCGCCCCAAGGGGGGATTCCTACTCCTACTAGGAGTAGGTTTCCCCCCTTTCCTAGTCCAACTAGGAGGGGAAGGAAGGGGGAGAGGAGAAGAAGGTAAGGGGGTCGGGCCCCTCCCAATTCAGATTGGGCTTGGAGGGGGGCGCCCCTCCTCTTGGCTGCCTCCTCTCTCTTCCACTAAAGCCCACATAGGCCCATTAAGCCCCCGGGGGGTTCTGGTAACCCCCCGGTACTCCGGTAAATGCCCGAACTCATCCGAAACCATTCCAGTGTCCAAAGATAACCTTCCAATATATCAATCTTCATGTCTCGACCATTTCGAGACTCCTCGTCATGTCCGTGATCACATCCAGGACTCTGAACTACCTTCGATACATCAAAACACATAAACTCATAATACCGATCGTCATCAAACGTTAAGCGTGCGGACCCTACGGGTTCGAGTACTATGTAGACATGACCGAGACTCACTTCCGGTCAATAACCAATAGCGGAACCTGGATGCTCATATTGGTTCCTACATATTCTATGAAGATCTTTATCGGTCAAACCGCATAACAACATACGTTGTTCCCTTTGTCATCGGTATGTTACTTGCCCAAGATTTGATCGTCGGTATCATCATACCTAGTTCAATCTCGTTACCAGTAAGTCTCTTTACTTGTTCCGTAATACTTCATCCCGCGACTAACTCATTAGTTACAATGCTTGCAAGGCTTATAGTGATGAGTATTACCGAGAGGGCCCAGAAATACGTCTCCGAAACACGGAGTGACAAATCCTAATCTTGATATATGCAAACCCAACAAACACCTTCGGAGACACCTGTAGAGCACCTTTATAATCACCCTTTTACGTTGTGATGTTTGGTAGCACACAAAGTGTTCGTCTGGTATTCGGGAGTTGCATAATCTCATAGTCCGAGGAACCTGTATAAGTCATGAAGAAAGCAGTAGCAATGAAACTGACACGATCATAATGCTAAGCTAATGGATGGGTCATGTCCATCACATCCATTCTCCTAATGATGTGATCCCGTTCATCAAATGACAACACATGTATATGGTTAGGAAACATAACCATCTTTGATTAACGATCTAGTCAAGTACAGGCATACTAGGAACTATAAGTTTTGTCTATGTATTCACACATGTACTAAGTTTCCGTTTAATACAATTCTAGCATGAATAATAAACATTTATCATGAATTAAGGAAATAAATAATAACTTTATTATTGCCTCTAGGGCATATTTCCTTCAACTTTCACCGTATGCTCGACTTGGATAGTGCCAGAGTCACTTAGCCATTGAACCTTGTAGGGGTGCGGGTGCTTCGTCTTGACCAATTGGAGCTTGGAGCATAGTTCTTCACTTGCCAAGTTATGACAACTCCCTCCGTTGATGATGGCCTTGATGGACCTTCCATTGATGCCGACCTTGGTGTGGAAGATATGGCATCTTTGGCCTTCATCTTGTTGATGTTGAAGAGTCAAGACCTTGGAGACAGCGAGAGCGGGGCTCGAATCCTCATCACAAAAGACTTGATCATCTTCATATTCGTTCACTTACGGTGCATGGCCACTTGCTCAAGGGCTTCCATTTCCTCTTCACTCATGGAGTCATAGGTTCCGTCATCATTGAGGATCATGGTGCGCTTGTTGGTACACTCAAAGGACTTGTGGCCTCGGCCGCCGCATGTGAAGCATTTGAAGGAGCTTGTCTTGATGGCCTCATCGGTCGGAGTAGATGATGAAGCTCTCGGCTTGAAGTTGCTTGTAGTAAGAGGATGACTTGAAGTTGTCGAAGTTTTCTTGTAACTTGACTTGTCGCCATTGCTTGTAGAAGGCTTGGTTGAGGTAGAAGTTATTGGAGTCGTTGAAGCTTGATTGTTGTAGCCGAAAGTCTTGGAAGAGAACTTGGAGTATTTGAAGTCATCTTGCACTTGTCGCTCCGTCTTTGTTGCTTGGTGCACTAGCTCGATGAGGTTTGAGTATGGTTGGAAGTCGGCTATCTTCTTGATAGGATGATTGACTCCATTCAAGAAACGTGCCATAGTTTGCTCATCATCTTCCGTGACATTGGCTCTTATCATGGCAATCTCCATTTCTTTGTAGTATTCTTCAACGCTCTTGGTTCCTTGCTTGAGGAGTTGGAGTTTCTTGAAGAGGTCGCGGTTGTAGTAGGTTGGCACCAAACGCGCTCTCATGACATCCTTCATTTGCGTCCAAGCTGTGATGGATGGTTCACCTCTTGCCTCACGGCACTCAAGTACTTGTTCGCACCATATGAGGACGTAGTCTTGGAACTCAAGGGATGCCACAGCGATCTTCTTCTCTTCCTCATAGTTGTGCAAGCGGAAGATTTTGTGAACCTTCAATGCCCATGAAAGGTACTCTTCGGGATCATTGCTCCTGGAAAACTTGGGCATTGTGAACTTTAGCTTGCCATAACGTTGCTCTTCATTGTGTTGGGGTCGGGGATGATGGCGCCCTTGACGTGGAGGGTTGTCAACCTCATATTGCTCTTGTCGTGGAGGATTTCCATTGTCTTCTTCCTCTTGGTGAACTTGATGTTCTTGACGAGCTTGTGGAGGATCTTGAGGAACTTGACGATGCACGCGAGCTTGATAGATTCGTTATTGAACTTCATCACGAAGCGCTTCTTGTTGTTCACGAGCTTGCCGGTTGCGCGTGACTACGGCTTGACTTGAATCTCGGAGGGCATGTTGCGCCTCAAGTGCTTGAGCTTCACGTAGTTGTTGTTCTTGACGTTGTGCCTCGGCATCTTGTGCATCTTGGTGTTGTCGTGCTTGCTCTTCCTCTTCTTGTTGGCGTTGACGTTGTCGTTCTTGTGCTTGTGCGAAAGTAGCTTGGTTTTGATAGTGCCGATGTTCTTGCACTCGAACTTGCTCTTGAGAGTTGTTGTCGTAGAGAGGATTGCGGTTTGCTTGACAGTCTTGGCACGCGGCTCGTCGAAGAGTGTTTGATGTCGGAGTACTTGAGCCGGAGATGGTGTCATCGAAGTGTTGACTCGAGCGACTCCGTCTTGAGTAGGACGACGAGGTAGAAGAGCGGTTGACCAACAAGGCGCGAATTTCATCCATTCTTGCATTGCTCTCTTGCTTTTGTTCGTCGAGCTTGTTGTTGAAGTAGTCTCTTGTATGTTGCTCGGAGAGTCGCAAGTCGGTGGCGAGATTGTCGATGTGGTCGCTCGTTGCTTGTTGCTCTTGATGCAAAGCTCGTTGTGCACCAAAGAGGTTGCTCTTTGTGACGTAGGAGGACATGTCATCGTCTTGCTCGATGAAGAGTGGGTTGGTAGAAGTACTTGGCCTATTCATCATTCCAAGCAAATATGTGAGTGGGAGAAAGATAAGAACTTATACCAAATGTACCTTGACCGATGTTGAAGATGGATCAATGATCACTCAAATGTAACAAGGAAATAGCACAATTGGTACCAATTCTTGTCGGTTCTCACACCTACACAAGTAAAAGCTTATGGTGGAGCTCGGTTAGTATGGTGGCACAAAATTTGATGCAATTGTTAGTGAGCCTCGGTAAAGTTGGAAAAGATTCACAAATTTACAAATGCAACAAGCAGACCAATAGCAAGATATGGTACACGGAAACACACATGCAAATAGATAATTAGGGTCGTGCAACCAAGGAATGAGCCAAAATGTGGAATCCACGAAAATGCTCTTGTTGCACAACACCAGAGAGATGCTAGCACGATTGCACAATAGGCGGATACGAAACTTGTGCACAACATACTAAGCAAAAATGCAATGACTTCTATCCCAAGTATGCTATATGTATGGTATTCCGGTGATATGATCCAAGATGATCGAGTATGACAATCTTAATGTGGTATGATGTTATGGTTCTTGCTTATAAGCTCTTTGCTTATCTTTCCCTTTTGCTTAAAAGCTTGTTTGGCTCTTTCTCTTTTGAGCTCTTTTCTCATGCAAAGCTTCACGAACCAAGATAGAAATTGTGTATATGTGAAGACAACCTTGTGACACAAGAGATGATACCAAGATATGCACCACAATGGTATGGTATGTATGCTATGGGGAGTATGATCACTAATGTGCACAAGTCACGTTGCCGACGATGCTCAAAGGCTAGTCTCGATGGGTAAGGTACGCAAAAATGGGCTATGTGGTTATCAATGTAATGGCACGGGGTACGCAAAGTGTCGTCGAGGTTACTGTCCGTGCTTACGGTCGAGTTGTCAAAATTGTCAAAATGGTCGATGTCGAGTCCTTGACATAGATGAGTGGCGGTGATGACGATGTCGAACCGTTCCTAGTTAGCCGAAACACCCTATGAAACGATGAATCACAACTCTAATCGCAAAACCAAAAGTGACAAAATTGTGTCGGAGTGTGTAGCGGGTGAGCTATGGTGGATGCGGAAGGCGATGGTGGTATTGTTGGAAATATGCCCTAGAGGCAATAATAAAAGCATTATTATTATATTTCCTTATTCATGATAATTGTCTTTATTCATGCTATAATTGTGTTATCCGGAAATCGTAATACATGTGTGAATAACAGACACCAACATGTCCCTAGTGAGCCTCTAGTTGACTAGCTCGTTGATCAATAGATAGTCATGGTTTCCTGACTATGGACATTGGATGTCATTGATAACGAGATCACATCATTAGGAGAATGATGTGATGGACAAGACCCAATCCTAAACATAGCACAAGATCGTATAGTTCGTTTGCTAGAGTTTTCCAATGTCAAAGTATCTTTTCCTTAGACCATGAGATCGTGTAACTCCCGGATACCGTAGGAGTGCTTTGGGTATACCAAACGTCACAACGTAACTGGGTGACTATAAAGGTAGACTACGGGTATCTCCGAAAGTGTCTGTTGGGTTGACATGGATCAAGACTGGGATTTGTCACTCCGTATGACGGAGAGGTATCACTGGGCCCACTCGGTAATGCATCATCATAATGAGCTCAGAGTGACCAAGTGTCTGGTCACGGGATCATGCATTACGGTACGAGTAAAGTGACTTGCCGGTAACGAGATTGAACGAGGTATTGGGATACCGACGATCGAATCTCGGGCAAGTAACATATCGATTGACAAAGGGAATTGCGTACGGGGTTGATTGAATCCTCGACATCGTGGTTCATCCGATGAGATCATCGTGGAGCATGTGGGAGCCAACATGGGTATCCAGATCCCGCTGTTGGTTATTGACCGGAGAGTCGTCTCGGTCATGTCTGCTTGTCTCCCGAACCCGTAGGGTCTACACACTTAAGGTTCGGTGACGCTAGGGTTGTGAAATATGTATATGCAGTAACCCGAATGTTGTTCGGAGTCCCGGATGAGATCCCGGACGTCACGAGGAGTTCCGGAATGGTCCGGAGGTAAAGAATTATATATAGGAAGTGCAGTTTCGGGCATCGGGACAAGTTTCGGGGTTATCGGTATTGTACCGGGACCACCGGAGGGGTCCCGTGGGCCCACCGGGTGGGGCCACCTGTCCCGGGGGGGCACATGGGCTGTAGGGGGTGCGCCTTGGCCTATATGGGCCAAGGGCACCAGCCCTACTAGGCCCATGCGCCTAGGGTTTCCACCGAGGAAGAGTCCAAGTGGTGGAAGGCACCCCTAGGTGCCTTGGGGGGGAGGGAAACCTCCCCTTGGCCGCCGCCTCCCCTAGTAGATGCCATCTACTAGGGCCGGCGCCCCCCCTAGCACCCCTATATATAGTGGGGGAGAGGAGGGACTTGATACGCCAGCCCCTGGCGCCTCCCTCTCTCCCCGTTACGTCTCTCCCTCGTAGTCTTGGCGAAGCCCTGCTACTGTGACGCCCTGCATCCATCACCACGCCGTCGTGCTGCTGGATCTTCATCAACCTCTCCTTCCCCCTTGCTGGATCAAGAAGGAGGAGACGTCTCCCGTCCCGTACGTGTGTTGAACGCGGAGGTGCCGTCCGTTCGGCGCTTGGTCATCGGTGATTTGGATCACGTCGAGTATGACTACATCATCACCGTTCTTTGAACGCTTCCGCTCGCGATCTACAAGGTACGTAGATGCATCCGATGACTTGTTGCTAGATGAACTCCTAGATGGATCTTGGTGAAACGAGTAGGAAAATTTTTGTTTTTTGCAACATTCTCCAACAGGTATCGGGGTGCGTATGCGGAAATGGAATGGATAAGGGAGTGCGTATGCGGAGGTGGAGGTGGAGAGGTGGTGGTGGCCAAACTGAACTTTTTCGGTTTCATCAGGGAACAACCGACGTCCGTTGGTGGAGCGGTCGTCCGGTCGTCGGACGTCTGGTAGCTAGCGGACGTCCGGTGCCTAGGCGATTTCGGGCACAGGATGAACAACTAGGGTTCGAGGTGGAGATGACAAAAGTGGTCAAATCCGAGCGATTTTGTGGACGAAAAAGGTGGAGATGATGGGGAAAAGCTAGATCCACTCGTCGCAAAGCAAATCCATGGATCAAATCCAACAAAACTTCATCACACCAACAAATCACAAAAAAAATTAGGGCTATTTTTCGTGGGGATTTTCGAAATTGGGGAAAACACAACAAAATCAAGCTAGAAAACAAGGGGTAGGGGCTCCAAATACGTGATCAACATGGCTCATGATACCAAGATGATGTAGGGTAGAACCCTAGTGGCCCGATGTTTCACGATTGGAGGGGATCCTACGGAGAACACGAAGAACATGAGGAGAAATCACAAGGGGAAACACGAGAGAATCACTCAAACCAACAAGAACAATCACACATGTGCTAGATCCTCATAACACAAAGAGAGATACACGTTCCGAATCTAACAAAGGACGATACATAGGGTAACCGGTTCTTCTCCGTGAGGAGGTCTTGATGGGGGTCTTCTCCATGAGGAGGTCTTGAATCCAACGTGGGTCTTCTCCGAAGAGGTGTCGGTCCCTCACAATGGAGTAGATCCGGATGGATGAGCGAAGCTCTATCTCACATATGAGCTAACACAACGCTACCCTAGCTAGGAGGAGGAGGAGGTCTATTTATAGTCTTAGTGCAAATGGGGGGCGAAGTGAAGGGGTACATGGACCTTGGCCCGAAATTGTACGCAGACAGGTATCGAACGTACGCTGGGACCGGTCGTTTGGTTGCTCCTGGGAGTCCGGACATCCGATAGTCACCGGACTTCCGCTATTTCCATTCTGTGAAGGTGGCACCGGGTGTCCGGTCACTTCAGACTTCCGCTAATTTTGGCTCGGGTGCGGTGGCGCCGGATGTCCGGTCCTTGTCGGTCGTCCGCTCGCTGGGAGGTGTGGCCGGTCGTCCGGTCCAGGTCGGACGTCCGCTCGCTGTAGCTTGCGTCGGCTGGGACTTGGGCAGGTTGAGCTTGAGGTGACGGAAGTCCGGTCCCGACCGGTCGTCCGGTGGCTGTAGCTCCCATGGCAGCTCTTCTTCTTGTCCCTCGTACTTGGTGTCCTCGCCGTCTTGTCCGTTGGATGTAGCTGCTCCGTGGCCTTCCTCCAAGCACCTGATCACACATAGTGTTTCCGCTTGAGGTAGTAGCCATGTCTGATGTATAGAAAGTGGTAGTTCGGAAAGGAGCGAGTTCACCTTATCTTCGATAGCCTTTGCTCAAGCTCTTGTCATTGGTCCAAGTGGAGTCGTAGGAGATGTAGATGCGTCCATGGGGATGATTGTGGGATGCTCCGCATCACCTCGGATGCTGCGAGCCCATGTTGCGAGCGTGGCAGACCCGGTGATGCTGCGAGCCCATGCTGCAAGCCGGGTGGACCTCCGATGATGTTGCGAGCACAAAATTGTGAACCTGCGCACTTCTACGAAACAGACAACGATGTCGCGAGCCTACCGAGGTATTGGTCGCCGTAGATGCGAGCACGACGGGAATGGGTTTGTGACCTCGTATCACGGCCTAGTTAACTCGGATCATGTAATACTTAGATGACTAGAGGGATGTCTAATCTAAGTGGGAGTTCATTAATTATTTGATTAGATGAACTTAATTATCATGAACTTAGTCTAAAACATTTTACAAAATGTCTTGTAGATCAAATGGCCAACGTAGTCCTCAACTTCAACGCGTTCCTAGAGAAAACTAAGCTGAAAGACGATGGCAGCAACTATACGGACTGGGTCCGGAACCTGAGGATCATCCTCATAGCTGCCAAGAAAGATTATGTCCTACAAGCACCGCTGGGTGACGCACCTGTTCTCCCTGCAGAACAAGATGTTATGAACGCTTGGCAGGCACGTTCCGATGACTACTCCCTCGTTCAGTGCGGCATGCTTTACAGCCTAGAGCCGGGGCTCCAAAAGCGTTTTGAGAGACATGGAGCATATGAGATGTTCAAAGAGCTGAAAATGGTTTTCCAAGCTCATGCCCGGGTCGAGAGATATGAAGTCTCCGACAAATTCTTCAGCTGTAAGATGGAGGAAAATAATTCTGTCAGTGAGCACATACTCACTATGTCTGGGTTACATAACCGCTTGACTCAGCTGGGAGTTAATCTCCCGGATGATGCGGTCATTGACAGAATCCTCCAGTCGCTTCCACCAAGCTACAAGAGCTTTGTGATGAACTTCAATATGCAGGGGATGGAAAAGACCATTCCTGAAGTATTTGCTATGCTGAAATCAGCAGAGGTAGAAGTCAAGAAGGAACATCAAGTGTTGATGGTCAATAAAACCACTAAGTTCAAGAAAGGCAAGGGTAAAAAGAACTTCAAGAAGGACGGCAAGGAGGTTGCCGCGCCCGGCAAGCAAGCTGCCGGGAAGAAGCCAAAGAATGGACCCAAGCCCGAGACTGAGTGCTTTTATTGCAAGGGAAGCGGTCACTGGAAGCGGAACTGCCCTAAATACTTAGCAGACAAGAAGGCCGGCAAAACAAAAGGTATATGTGATATACATGTAATTGATGTGTACCTTACTAGTGCCCGTAGTAGCTCCTGGGTATTTGATACCGGTCCAGTTGCTCACATTTGTAACTCAAAGCAGGGGCTGCGGAATAAGCGGAAACTGGCAAAGGACGAGGTGACGATGCGCGTCGGGAATGGTTCCAAGGTCAATGTGATCGCCGTCGGCACGCTGCCTCTGCATCTCCCTTCGGGATTAGTTTTAAACCTTAATAATTGTTATTTAGTGCCAGTTTTGAGCATGAACATTGTATCGGGATCTCGTTTAATTCGAGATGGCTACTCATTTAAATCCGAGAATAATGGTTGTTCTATTTATATGAGAGATATGTTTTATGGTCATGCTCCTATGGTGAATGGTTTATTCTTTATGAATCTCGAACGTGATGCTACACATGTTCACAATGTGAGTACCAAAAGAAGTAAGGTTGATAATGATAGTCCCACATACTTGTGGCACTACCGCCTTGGTCACATAGGTGTCAAACGCATGAAGAAACTCCATGCAGATGGACTTTTAGAGTCTCTTGATTATGAATCATTTGACACATGTGAACCATGCCTTATGGGAAAAATGACCAAGACTCCGTTCTCAGGAACAATGGAGCGAGCAACCAACTTATTGGAAATCATACATACTGATGTGTGCGGTCCAATGAGTGTTGAGGCTCGCGGTGGCTATCGTTATGTTCTCACCCTCACTGATGATTTAAGTAGGTATGGGTATATCTACTTAATGAAACACAAGTCTGAAACCTTTGAAAAGTTCAAGGAATTTCAAAGTGAGGTTGAAAATCAACGTGATAGGAAAATCAAGTTTCTACGATCAGATCGTGGAGGAGAATACTTGAGTCATGAGTTTGGCACACACTTAAGAAAATGTGGAATAGTTTCACAACTCACGCCGCCTGGAACACCTCAGCGTAACGGTGTGTCCGAACGTCGTAATCGCACTCTGTTGGATATGGTGCGATATATGATGTCTCTTACCGATTTACCGCTATCTTTTTGGGGCTATGCTTTAGAGACTGCTGCATTCACTTTAAATAGGGCTCCGTCGAAATCCGTTGAGACGACACCGTATGAATTATGGTTTGGGAAGAAACCTAAGCTGTCATTTCTAAATGTTTGGGGATGCGATGCTTATGTCAGGAAACTTCAACCTGAAAAGCTCGAACCCAAATCGGAAAAATGCGTCTTCATAGGGTACCCAAAGGAAACTATTGGGAACACCTTCTACCTCAGATCCGAAGGCAAGATCTTTGTTGCCAAGAATGGGTCCTTTCTGGAGAAAGAGTTTCTCTCGAAAGAAGTAAGTGGGAGGAAAGTAGAGCTTGATAAAGTATTACCTCTTGAACCGGAAAATGGCGCAACTCAAGAAAATGTTCCTGAGGTGCCTGCACCGACTAGAGAGGAAGTTAATGATGATCAAGATACTTCTGATCAAGCTCCTACTGAAATTCGAAGGTCGACAAGGACACGTTCCGCACCAAGAGTGGTACGGCAACCCTGTCTTGAAAATCATGTTGTTAGACAACAGTGAACCTTCGAACTATGAAGAAGCGATGGCGGGCCCGTATTCCGACAAATGGCTAGAAGCCATGAAATCCGAGATAAGATCCATATATGAAAACGAAGTATGGACTTTGACTGACTTGCCCGTAGAACGGCGAGCCATAGAAAATAAATGGATCTTTAAGAGGAAGACAGACGCGGATGGTAATGTGACCATCTATAAAGCTCGGCTTGTCGCTAAGGGTTATCGACAAGTTCAAGGGGTTGACTACGATGAGACTTTCTCACCGGTAGCGAAGCTGAAGTCCATCCGAATCATGTTAGCAATTGCCGCATTCTACGATTATGAAATATGGCAAATGGACATCAAAACAGCATTCCTTAATGGTTTCCTTAAGGAAGAATTGTATATGATGCAGCCGGAAGGTTTTGTCGATCCTAAGAATGCTGACAAAGTGTGCAAGCTCCAACGCTCGATTTATGGGCTGGTGCAAGCATCTCGGAGTTGGAACATTCGCTTTGATGAGATGATCAAAGCGTTTGGGTTTACACAGACTTATGGAGAAGCCTGTGTTTACAAGAAAGTGAGTGGGAGCTCTGTAGCATTTCTCATACTATATGTAGATGACATACTTTTGATGGGAAATGATACAGAACTCTTGGACAGCATCAAGACCTATTTGAATAAGAGTTTTTCAATGAAGGACCTTGGAGAAGCTGCTTATATATTAGGCATCAAGATCTATACGGATAGATCGAGACGCCTCATAGGTCTTTCACAAAGCACATATCTTGATAAGATTTTGAAGAAGTTCAAAATGGATCAGTCCAAGAAAGGGTTCATGCCTGTATTACAAGGTGTGAAATTGAGCTCAGCTCAATGTCCGACCACGGCAGAAGATATAGAAGAGATGAGCGTCATCCCCTATGCATCAGCCATAGGTTCTATTATGTATGCCATGCTGTGTACCAGACCTGATGTAAACCTTGCCGTAAGTTTGGTAGGAAGGTACCAAAGTAATCCCGGCAAGGAGCACTGGACAGCGGTCAAGAATATCCTGAAGTACCTGAAAAGGACTAAGGAAATGTTTCTCGTTTATGGAGGTGACGAAGAGCTCGTCGTAAATGGTTACGTCGACGCTAGCTTCGACACAGATCTGGATGACTCTAAGTCACAAACCGGATACGTGTATATTTTGAATGGTGGGGCAGTAAGCTGGTGCAGTTGCAAGCAAAGCGTCGTGGCGGGATCTACATGTGAAGCGGAGTACATGGCGGCCTCGGAGGCAGCACATGAAGCAATATGGGTGAAGGAGTTCATCACCGACCTAGGAGTCATACCCAATGCGTCGGGGCCGATCAAGCTCTTCTGTGACAACACTGGAGCTATTGCACTTGCCAAGGAGCCCAGGTTTCACAAGAAGACTAGGCACATCAAGCGTTGCTTCAACTCCATTCGTGAAAATGTTCAAGATGGAGACATAGAGATTTGTAAAATACATACGGACCTGAATGTAGCAGATCCGTTGACTAAACCTCTCCCTAGAGCAAAACATGATCAACACCAGAATTCCATGGGTGTTCGATTCATCACAATGTAACTAGATTATTGACTCTAGTGCAAGTGGGAGACTGTTGGAAATATGCCCTAGAGGCAATAATAAAAGCATTATTATTATATTTCCTTGTTCATGATAATTGTCTTTATTCATGCTATAATTGTGTTATCCGGAAATCGTAATACATGTGTGAATAACAGACACCAACATGTCCCTAGTGAGCCTCTAGTTGACTAGCTCGTTGATCAATAGATAGTCATGGTTTCCTGACTATGGACATTGGATGTCATTGATAACGAGATCACATCATTAGGAGAATGATGTGATGGACAAGACCCAATCCTAAACATAGCACAAGATCGTATAGTTCGTTTGCTAGAGTTTTCCAATGTCAAAGTATCTTTTCCTTAGACCATGAGATCGTGTAACTCCCGGATACCGTAGGAGTGCTTTGGGTATACCAAACGTCACAACGTAACTGGGTGACTATAAAGGTAGACTACGGGTATCTCCGAAAGTGTCTGTTGGGTTGACATGGATCAAGACTGGGATTTGTCACTCCGTATGACGGAGAGGTATCACTGGGCCCACTCGGTAATGCATCATCATAATGAGCTCAGAGTGACCAAGTGTCTGGTCACGGGATCATGCATTACGGTACGAGTAAAGTGACTTGCCGGTAACGAGATTGAACGAGGTATTGGGATACCGACGATCGAATCTCGGGCAAGTAACATATCGATTGACAAAGGGAATTGCGTACGGGGTTGATTGAATCCTCGACATCGTGGTTCATCCGATGAGATCATCGTGGAGCATGTGGGAGCCAACATGGGTATCCAGATCCCGCTGTTGGTTATTGACCGGAGAGTCGTCTCGGTCATGTCTGCTTGTCTCCCGAACCCGTAGGGTCTACACACTTAAGGTTCGGTGACGCTAGGGTTGTGAAATATGTATATGCAGTAACCCGAATGTTGTTCGGAGTCCCGGATGAGATCCCGGACGTCACGAGGAGTTCCGGAATGGTCCGGAGGTAAAGAATTATATATAGGAAGTGCAGTTTCGGGCATCGGGACAAGTTTCGGGGTTATCGGTATTGTACCGGGACCACCGGAGGGGTCCCGTGGGCCCACCGGGTGGGGCCACCTGTCCCGGGGGGCCACATGGGCTGTAGGGGGTGCGCCTTGGCCTATATGGGCCAAGGGCACCAGCCCTACTAGGCCCATGCGCCTAGGGTTTCCACCGAGGAAGAGTCCAAGTGGTGGAAGGCACCCCTAGGTGCCTTGGGGGGGGAGGGAAACCTCCCCTTGGCCGCCGCCTCCCCTAGTAGATGCCATCTACTAGGGCCGGCGCCCCCCCTAGCACCCCTATATATAGTGGGGGAGAGGAGGGACTTGATACACCAGCCCCTGGCGCCTCCCTCTCTCCCCGTTACGTCTCTCCCTCGTAGTCTTGGCGAAGCCCTGCTACTGTGACGCCCTGCATCCATCACCACGCCGTCGTGCTGCTGGATCTTCATCAACCTCTCCTCCCCCCTTGCTGGATCAAGAAGGAGGAGACGTCTCCCGTCCCGTACGTGTGTTGAACGCGGAGGTGCCGTCCGTTCGGCGCTTGGTCATCGGTGATTTGGATCACGTCGAGTACGACTACATCATCACCGTTCTTTGAACGCTTCCGCCCGCGATCTACAAGGTACGTAGATGCATCCGATGACTCGTTGCTAGATGAACTCCTAGATGGATCTTGGTGAAACGAGTAGGAAAATTTTTGTTTTCTGCAACGTTCTCCAACAAGTATCGGGGTGCGTATGCGGAAATGGAATGGATAAGGGAGTGCGTATGCGGAGGTGGAGGTGGAGAGGTGGTGGTGGCCGAACTGAACTTTTTCGGTTTCGTCAGGGAACAACCGACGTCCGTTGGTGGAGCGGTCGTCCGGTCATCGGACGTCTGGTAGCTAGCGGACGTCCGGTGCCTAGGCGATTTCGGGCACAAGATGAACAACTAGGGTTCGAGGTGGAGATGACAAAAGTGGTCAAATCCGAGCGATTTTGTGGACGAAAAAGGTGGAGATGATGGGGAAAAGCTAGATCCACTCGTCGCAAAGCAAATCCATGGATCAAATCCAACAAAACTTCATCACACCAACAAATCACAAAAAAAATTTAGGGCTATTTTTGGTGGGGATTTTCGAAATTGGGGAAAACACAACAAAATCAAGCTAGAAAACAAGGGGTAGGGGCTCCAAATACGTGATCAACATGGCTCATGATACCAAGATGATGTAGGGTAGAACCCTAGTGGCCCGATGTTTCACGATTGGAGGGGATCCTACGGAGAACACGAAGAGCACGAGGAGAAATCACAAGGGGAAACACGAGAGAATCACTCAAACCAACAAGAACAATCACACATGTGCTAGATCCTCATAACACAAAGAGAGATACACGTTCCGAATCTAACAAAGGACGATACATAGGGTAACCGGTTCTTCTCCGTGAGGAGGTCTTGATGGGGGTCTTCTCCATGAGGAGGTCTTGAATCCAACGTGGGTCTTCTCCGAAGAGGTGTCGGTCCCTCACAATGGAGTAGATCCGAATGGATGAGCGAAGCTCTATCTCACATATGAGCTAACACAACGCTACCCTAGCTAGGAGGAGGAGGAGGTCTATTTATAGTCTTAGTGCAAATGGGGGGCGAAGTGAAGGGGTACATGGGCCTTGGCCCGAAATTGCACGCAGACAGGTATCGAACGTCCGCTGGGACCGGTCGTTCGGTGGCTCCTGGGAGTCCGGACATCCGATAGTCACCGGACTTCCGCTATT
Source organism: Triticum timopheevii (assembly GCA_963921465.1). NCBI lineage: Eukaryota > Viridiplantae > Streptophyta > Magnoliopsida > Poales > Poaceae > Triticum > Triticum timopheevii. Next base: position 128,666,919 of record OY997271.1, on the reverse strand, counting down.
TCCGTTCTGTGAAGGTGGCACCGGGTGTCCGGTCACTTCAGACTTCCGCTAATTTTGGCTCGGGTGCGGTGGCGCCGGATGTCCGGTCCTTGTCGGCCGTCCGCTCGCTGGGAGGTGTGGCCGGTCGTCCGGTCCAGGTCGGACGTCCGCTCGCTGTAGCTTGCGTCGGCTGGGACTTGGGCAGGTTGAGCTTGAGGTGACGGAAGTCCGGTCCCGACCGGTCGTCCGGTGGCTGTAGCTCCCATGGCAGCTCTTCTTCTTGTCCCTCGTACTTGGTGTCCTCGCCGTCTTGTCCGTTGGATGTAGCTGCTCCGTGGCCTTCCTCCAAGCACCTGATCACACATAGTGTTTCCGCTTGAGGTAGTAGCCATGTCTGATGTATAAAAAGTGGTAGTTCGGAAAGGAGCGAGTTCACCTTATCTTCGATAGCCTTTGCTCAAGCTCTTGTCATTGGTCCAAGTGGAGTCGTAGGAGATGTAGATGCGTCCATGGGGATGATTGTGGGATGCTCCGCATCACCTCGGATGCTGCGAGCCCATGTTGCGAGCGTGGCAGACCCGGTGATGCTGCGAGCTCATGCTGCAAGCCGGGTGGACCTCCGATGATGTTGCGAGCACAAAATTGTGAACCTGCGCACTTCTACGAAACAGACAACGATGTCGCGAGCCTACCGAGGTATTGGTCGCTGTAGATGCGAGCACGACGGGAATGGGTTTGTGACCTCGTATCACGAGAAAGTGAGGAACATAATAACACACTACATAGGAGCAGAGAGGCGATGTGAGGAAGAACACGATATCACAATCGAACGCCTGGCGTCGACGCAATCAGACGGCAGGCGAGACACTGATCCCCCCCCCCCCCTCTTACAACCGACGCCTAGCGCGGGAATTTTGAATTTTGATATTAATGTGGTTCGAGATCAGCAATTTTGTACTTTTATGCTCCTTTTATTTACTCCATCCGAAAGAAATTTGGAGCATGTGGTGAGTTAGGATCCCCGCAAAACCAGCAAGTGGCAGTAACCGTCATAAAAAGAACAAATAGTACCGCAAACTTGCGAGCCAAGCACTCCAGCCTTTCAAAATTCAAACTCTCCAACTATTTCCATATGTACCCGTGCGATACCGTGTACATCCAGCTCAACAACCGTCATACTCCCAACTTTTCCTTTCGTGCCCCTCCCGAGCACCTATAAAATCTCCCCACCTCGCCCACACATCACCCCCTCCCGTTCCCCTTTTTCGAATCGAGCCCAACCGCATCGTGCGTGCGCACCCCCACTCCCCCCTAGGGTTTCGAGGTTCTCCGACGATGTCGCTGCGGCCCAACGAGCGGGCCGAGGTGCGGCGCAGCCGCTACAAGGCGTCCGTCGACGCCGAGGACGGGCGCCGCCGGCGGGAGGATCAGATGGTGGAGATCCGGAAGAATCAGCGCGACGCGAACCTCCAGAAGAAGCGCCGCGACGGATTCCCGGCCGGCGCCGCGTCCGCTGCCGGTGGCGCGCCGCAGATGGGCCACTCCTCGGCTCTCCAGCAGAAGGTACGCTCCCCGTCGCTCGTTTTCTCTCTCTCGATCTGGTCTGTTAGTAAGGGCTATGATTGGGGATTCTCGATCTGACTGTTTCGGATCTGTGTTCGCGTGCAGCTGGAGGGCTTGCCCGCGATGGTGCAGGCGGTTCTCTCGGACGACAACGCCGTGCAGCTCGAGGCCACCACCCAGTTCCGGAAGCTGCTCTCCATCGGTGAGACTTGAATTTACATCTGTTGATGTCTCTGGAGAATAATTTTGCCCTAGTTGAACGGATGAAATTAGGATGGTTTTGGGCGAAATCGTGGATTAATAATCTGAGAGGTCTGCCAGTTCTAGATTTGCTTGTGGGCTCGTGGCTAAACCACGAGTGTAGGTCTTAGTTTACTTGCGTATTAGGTTGGGGGGGGGGGGGGCAAAATCAATTACTTGTCCCCATATTACTTTCTGAGATTTAAAATTTAAAATTCACTGAACATGTCAAGCCCATTCATCTGCTCCTGTACCGTATCATAGTGTTCGATTTAACTGTTGCCTTTTTAAATCAATGTTCTGCTGACTGTTTGTCGATCTAGGTAACATTGTTTCAGTAATGTGATCCTGCAATGCTTATGAAAATACTCCCTCCGTTCCTAAATATAAGTCTTTTTAGAGATTTCAACAAGGGACTACATAAGCAAAATGAGTGAATCAACACTCTAAAATATGTCTATATATATCCTTTTGTTGTAGTTCATTTGAAACCACTAAAAGACTTATATTTAGGAACGGAGGGAGTAATAATTAGGGAAACAATGGATGCTTGTTTTTTGGCCTACACCATTTGTTAAATATTCAACACTAATTAGTTTATGATCAGTTCATGTATTTTTTTTAAATAAAAAGTCGTACCTGCTTCTAATTCAAAATTGTGACGGCCTGCTGATATGTTGCATAATGTTTGTAGAGCGAAGCCCTCCAATTGAGGAAGTGATCAACACAGGCGTGGTGCCTCGCTTCATTGAGTTCCTCACACGGGAGGACTATCCCCAACTGCAGGTGAGAACAATCCCAATGATGAAGTTATGTTAGTTTGATTGTAGTTGCATTTAATCACTCAAAGTGGCACATGCTTACCTAATTTTTTTCTGATACAGTTTGAGGCTGCATGGGCGCTCACCAACATTGCGTCAGGCACATCAGACAACACCAAAGTGGTGGTTGAGTACGGTGCTGTGCCCATCTTTGTCAAGCTACTCAGCTCTCCTAGTGAGGATGTCCGCGAACAGGCATGAGAACAACTCAGTAGATTTTCTTCTTTCAGAAGCTTTATGACATGATGCTAATGTTGTATGTTTCATATTTGTATTTTCAGGCTGTTTGGGCTCTGGGGAATGTTGCTGGTGACTCTCCAAAGTGCCGTGACCTTGTGCTTGGAAGTGGTGGTCTGTTCCCTTTGTTGCAGCAGCTCAATGAGCATGCCAAGCTCTCGATGCTCAGGAATGCCACATGGACACTCTCCAACTTCTGCCGTGGGAAACCACAGCCAAACTTTGAACAGGTTTAATTCTGGGAAGTTGTCTCATTGATTGAACTTGCTGTAAAAAATGATGCTTATGAGTTGATCTCTGTGTGTGGCAGGTCAAACCGGCTCTCACAGCGCTGCAGCGCCTTATCCACTCTCAGGATGAGGAGGTGCTCACTGATGCCTGCTGGGCTCTCTCGTACCTGTCTGATGGAACTAATGACAAGATCCAATCTGTGATTGAGTCTGGTGTTTTTCCTCGCCTTGTGGAGCTTCTCTTGTAAGAGCATTTTTCATGTTCACCTTTTCCCTCAGCTACACATGGTTGATGTGCTAATTCGTATTATTTGATTTAGGCACCCTTCGGCTTCTGTTCTCATTCCAGCTCTGCGCACGGTGGGTAACATTGTCACTGGTGATGATTTGCAGACTCAGGTGAGCTCATTTGAGTGATGTTCTCTTTTTATATATGACCTGCTGTTATTTCAACGATTAAAGCTGTAATTCCTTGTTGTCCATGTGGTAGTTAGTAGTACCTTGGGTATTTAATTATGTGTCCTCAATGTCTATAAATTTTAACATAACTTACAGCTCATAGAAGTGATAAAATAACTCGACAGCTATTATATGTTCGTTTATGCTGGTTCATGGAATGTATGATTCTTAGATGTGTTTTGTTGAATAGTAGCTCATTTATTTAGCTTTGTTGGTCCCTTTCTTTTCATAATTTAGATGAGCTGTTTAACAATTCCTTTTCCCGCTGTGTATAATCAATTCAAACTGCCAAGCTGGATTGTCATCTGGCTTCTGTTATATTTATATTTGGTTCTGGTGTCCCCACTGCTGGCAATGTATGGCAACTGATCTTAATGGTTGTTGCTATGACTCATCTGAGCATGGTAGATGAATGTGCTATTAGTATTTATCTATTTTCTGTCCAATGCTTAGTTATTTTGATATACTCATCTATTTTTGCATAAAGGCTTATTTGATGAATACATAGCTGTTCACATGCATTAGTGAACTAGGTTTGTACTAGTACCATATCTGTGTTTGCAATTTCACTTTACCTGAGATCTTGTTTGTTCTCTGTTTGTATTTAATAATTTATCTCGCGCAGTGTGTCATTGATCACCAAGCACTTCCCTGTCTCTTGAACCTCTTGACTACCAACCACAAGAAAAGCATCAAGAAAGAAGCATGCTGGACAATCTCAAACATCACAGCTGGTAACCGGGACCAGATTCAGGTTTGTGCTCTCTGTGTTGTCAGTTTGTATAGTGATATTCTCTAAAAAGAAAACGCACTGGCTTGTATTGCTTAGCACAAATTCCAATCCTGTACATCCTACCTTGTTTTGAGAAGCCAGTTCTCTTTTTTCATTGTCATCTAGATAAATTAGCAAGGGATCCATTCTTAATGTTCATGCTTATGTTGTTTTCTTTATAGAGCATAGCACAGTTCTAATTTTTTTGTTTGTCTCTAGGCTGTCATCCAGGCAAATATTATTGGTCCTCTGGTCCATCTCCTGCAAGGTGCTGAATTTGACATTAAGAAGGAGGCGGCCTGGGCAATTTCAAATGCCACTTCTGGTGGAACACATGACCAGATTAAGTATGAACTTCTGTTTTTTGCTTCCTTTTGTGCTTTGTTATTGTTATTAGTACATATTTTCATGCTGATATTATAATATCATTTGCATCTGCATGAAATGTTGAGCAGGTACCTTGTTGCCCAGGGTTGCATCAAGCCGCTCTGTGATCTGCTCATTTGTCCGGATCCCAGAATTGTAACAGTTTGCTTGGAAGGTCTTGAAAACATCCTGAAGGTTGGGGAGGCAGAAAAGAACCTTGGTGCAGGGGATGTCAACAACTATGCACAGATGATTGATGATGCTGAAGGACTGGAAAAGATTGAGAACCTTCAGAGCCATGACAACACAGAAATATATGAGAAGGCAGTGAAGATGCTGGAGTCCTACTGGTTGGAGGAGGAAGATGAGGTCATGCCCTCAGGTGATAACGCCCAGAATGGCTTCAACTTTGGAAGTCAGCAGAACTCGGTTCCATCTGGTGGGTTCAACTTTGGCTGAAGGTACGATATTTCTCTTGAGCCATTCAAACAAATTTAATGGTATATGTGTTGCATAGGGTCGGTCATGGTGGTGTGGTCGGATTCTGATGTTACATTATTAATGCAGATACCCGGTTGGACGTGTACCTTAGCACTTGCTTGGGACTAGTCAGATTTCGGGAAGTCTTGTCGTTTGAGTCATTGTTGGGTCCTGTCGGTCTGGTCTCAAGCAGTCGTCAAGTCAGTCTAAGCAGGGTCAGTCCTTGGGTTGCATCGTCGGTGGTGCAGCTTGGTCAATGGTCAGTCTTCAAGGTCAACCGGTCGGGATCATTTGGGTTCTGCCTCACCAGAGGACGTCCAGAGCCGCATGTGTTGTCGGGAGAGTCGGGTTTTGCCTCCTATATAGCTTGAACCAAAATTATATTGATATATCTGTGTGAGGTAAAAAGAACCTTGAAAGATAGGGTTTTCACGGTTGTCGGTTGTGTCGGTTTTTGTCAGATGCGTTTCTGTGCTGTATTAACTTGTCGAAAGAGTATGGAGCACACCTTATAAACATCAATAGCAACTGGGTTTTGGGAGTCTATTCGTTGGTTTGTTGTATGTTCCACAGTTTTTGTCGTGTCAAGTCGTATCCACTCTGTTTGGAGATTGTTCCACGTCTGTCTAGCGAAAGAGTAGTTGTATCACCTACTGTGGTGATGAGTTTGAGTATATGGTTGGAGAGCAGGGTTTAAGTTGGTTCCCACTTTTACTGCGGAACCTGGTTTAGTGTTGTATGATTACGGTCATGGAACATGGACGCAAAAAAAGGAAATTCTTGGTTACATTTGGCCATGGTCCTCTTGTTTTTTCTGCACATTTTTTTTGACCTTTGATGATTGCTTCTGGTCGTGCCTGATGTATTCGATCGTTGCATCTCACCTGTATCCAATCAATCACGGATGATGGTTGGCGGCCATGTGTGTATGGAGGTCGGCTCCGCTGGATCCGATCGGTACCATACATCATCTATACGTCATCCGCCACCTCTCACACAGTACCCCTTTACGATGTGAGCCGACTCACCTGATGCGTGCAATGGAGCTTTCGCCTGATGCTGTCCTGGTGGCAACTTCTCTGGGGTACTACTCCCTCACGGGGGAGTAGAACGTTTAGTTTAGGTAATACAAACGTAATTTTTGGTCCTGTAAACTGTCAACTAAAAATGGATGGAAATTGTTTGGTTACTCCATCGTAACGTTAATATAGCGTCGAACCAGTGGCGTACCGTCGTTTGTTGACCGTCACGCAATCGCCACAGCCCACAACAACCCGCGAGTTCCTACGCCTCTATCCGTGGCAAGCTGTTGACTGGCTTCATGGCGTCAAGCGGTCGCTGCACGCTCCACGCGTCACCTTTCGAGCTTCGTGTGTGCCGTAAAGATTGATTGCACGCGTAGTGGATCCGAAAAACGTGTCTGATCTCCACGTATATCATAGACTTTCTGCACGTGGTTTTCGACTGTTAATAAAAAGGCGAACGACATTCTGGTTGCTGGAGAAGGTGAAGTGGAATGCCCATATTGTGCCCTCCATGCAGATGGCTGCCCGTCCATTCTTCATTGTCTTCGTTAGGACTTCTCGATGGTCATCGTAGTCTGTTTAAGGATTCGTGACAAATAATTCTGGGCAAAGCCCTATTTATACGGATTTGGGACGCGTCCGGAGAGGCGTCTGTTTACAATAGGGGCCTGTGGCGTGAGAAGACGCCCGTACGGACGTTCGCGTCCGTACGGCGCTTTGGACACACGTACGACTCTTAGCGCTAATGACGTCGCTTTATTCTTAACACTCCCCTTCGTACAAAGCTGCTTCTTCAATGTCTTGCATCCTTGTATAACTTTGAGAATATTGCTCTTAATCACAAGCGTATGTGATCTTGAATAACTCCTCCAAAAACCCAGTGAAAAAAAATATGAGAAGAATAGAACTTGATATGTTGTTAAAACTCCATTAAAACCCAATAGGAAAAATAAGGAAAAAATGTTACAACATATGTTATCGTCTCTTTGATAAGAAAACTTTGAGGATAAAACTCATTGGTAAGTTTAGAGGACAATTAATATGTCTTGTATACACTCATTAAAAACCTCGGTGGGGAAAAATAAGATGTATGACATATATTCTTATGTTGATATTACCTCATTAAAAACCTTGACGAGAACCATGAGAGTAAACTCATAAAGGGAAAAAGAGTGCAATATAATGTTTGAACAGGTTATGATTCAGAGAGACTCCCCCCTAATCTTTGCAAATCTCGAAGTCATCGCATACCAATCCCATGAACATATTTTCCAAATGTTGAAGCTGTGAGTGACTTTGTGAATAGATCAGCTAGATTATCGTATGATTTGACTTGCAAAATGTTTATCTTCCCTTTCTTTTGTAATTGATGGGGAAAAAATAATTTAGGAGAAATATGCTTAGTGATATTGCTCTTTATGTAACCTGTTTGCATTTGAGCAACACAAGCTGCATTATCTTTGTAGATAATGGTTGGAGATTCGATAGAACCTTTACCACATGATTTTTGTATGTGGTTTACCATTCTGCGAAGCCATACACATTCACGTGTTGCCTCAAATAAAGAGATTATTTCAGAATGATTGGTGGATGTAGCCACTAGAGTCTGTTTGGAAGACTTCCATGATATGGCTGTCCCACCATGTAGGAACACAAAACCGGTTTGTGATCTGGCATTGTGGGGGTCAGATAAGTAGCCAGCATCAGCATACCCAATCATATCAATGTCCAAATTTCTCTAAAATTGAAAGAATAGGCCAAGATCCTTTGTGCCTTGGAGATATCGAAAGATATTCTTAACTCCCGTCCAATGGCGTTTAGTAGGAGCTGCGCTATGTCTAGCTAGTAAATTGACTGCAAATGTAATATCAGGCCTGGTGCAATTTGCAAGATACATGAGCGCTCCAACGGCACTGAGATATGGAACTTCAGGTCCTAATATCTCTTCTCCATTGTCCATTGGTCTAAATTGATCTTTCTCTATGTCTAGAGATCGAACTACCAAAGGAGTTTTGGATGGATAGGATTTGTCCATATTGAATTTCTCCAATATTTTTTGGATATAGGCGGTTTGATGAACCAAAATACCCGAGGGAAGGTGCTCAAGTTGTAATCCTAAGCAAAATTTGGTTTTACCCAAATCCTTCATCTCAAATTCCGTCATTAGGTGATTGCGTGCTTCATTAATATCTTGTGTGGTTCCAATGATGTTCAGATCATCAACATACACAGAAATAATGCAAAATCCAGTTGCGGACCTTTTTATGGAAACACATGGGCAATCATCATTATTGGAGTATCCTTTTTTCAAAAGGAACTCATTGAGTCGGTTGTAGCACATGCGACCCGACTGTTTTAAGCCGTATAAAGACTTATTTAGTTTTACACAATATGCGTTGCGTTTTGCGTTTGGATCAAGTGAACCGTAAAGGTAAGTGGTCACTACGTCCATAAACTGCACAGATAGACGATTTTGCACTGCCAAAGATATAAGACATCGGAAAGTGGTTGCACTCATTACTGGAGAATATGTTTCATTGAAATCAATGCCGGGTTTCTGCGTGAAACCTTGGGCTACAAGCCTTGCTTTATATCTCACCACCTCGTTGTTCTCGTTTCTTTTACGAACAAAAACCCATTTGAATCCCACGTGGAAAACTCTAGGAGGTGTAGGTATTGCTTTAGTGAATACCTTTCGTTTATTGAGCGAGGCTAATTCTGCTTGGATTGCATCTTTCCATTTAGGCCAGTCGGGGCGTTTCTTGCACTCTACCATGGTCTTTGGATCATGATCGGTGAGAAGGGTATCTGCAATCTTTTCAGAAAAATATATGTCGATAGTCGTAGTCTTACGGTCAAATGATTCTCCAGAATCAACATAGTTGATGGAAATTTCCTGCACCCCTAGTGACTCTTCGTGATTTCCCAATACGATTGAGTCTGGGTGTTTCGATGTCCCAGTCAGTTTGTGCACAGCTGAGATAGGTTGTGGAGGTTGTTCTCCCACTGGGTGTATATTACCCATTTGATTATTATCAACGCTAGGTTGTTTTACATTTACTGGTTCAGAGGGTTTCTTTCTCTGTTTCCTTTGTTGCTTGTGAGGAGCTGAATCCTGTTCTATGGCCCTACTTCTCCCCCTTTTCCTTTGAACAGGGGGTTGAGTAGTTTTTGTTGGTACCTCCACTCTTTCGGGCGCATTTTTAGCAGGATTCTAGGATTTGATAACACCTTTATAGTCAGTAAATGAATCTCGCAGGTTATTTGCAATGTATTGCAAATTAATTATTTTCCGAACTTGAAGTTCAGTTTCTTGAGTACGTGGATCAGAGGAGGAAATGCCTTGGGCATTCCAATCTATTTTCGAGCATTCTTTTTGGTACTTGATGTCTCCCCCTAATGCTGGGAAATGGTCCTCATTGAAGATGCAGTCAGCATGACGGGCTGTGAACAGATCCCCCGTGAGGGGTTCAAGGTACTTGATTATCGACGGTGATTTGTACTCCACATAGATCCCCAATTTTCTGTGTGGGCCCATGGATGTACGCTGCGGTGGTGAGATTGGCACATATGTGGCGCATCCAAATTTACGCAGATGGGAAATATTTGGTAGGTTTCCACGTACTAATTGCAGAGGGGAAGTGCTGTGATATGCAGTTGGTCGCAATTGGATTAAGTCAGCACCGTGTAAAACTGCGTGACCCCAACAAGAAGTTGGTAAATTGCAATTCATTAGTAAGGGTCGTGCAATGAGCTTAATTCTCTTAATTAGAGATTTTGCCAATCCATTTTGAGTGTGGACATATGGGACCGAGTGCTGAACTTCAATGCCTAATGCCATGCAATAATCATTGAAAGCATGTGAAGAGAATTCAGCAGCGTTGTCCATTCGAATTGATTTAATTCGATTCTCAGGATAATGAGCTTGCAATTTGATAACTTGTCTCATTATTTTGGCAAATGCATGGTTTCGTGTAGATAGTAAACACACGTGAGACCATTTTGTAGATGCATCTATTAGAACCATGAAATACCTAAAAGGTCCAGACAATGCTTGGATCGGACCACAAATATTGCCTTGAATTTGTTCAAGGAATTGTAGTGGTTCTGCTTGAATTTTAAGATATGAGGGTTTTAAAATGAGTTTCCGAGTAGCACATGCAGTGCACATAAAATCTGAAGATTGTGGGAATTTAGCTTCATTTAAGTCATGACCATTGGAATTGCACATAATTTTCCTCATCATCCTTATACCAGGATGACCAAGGCGATCATGACAAGTTTGGAATGCATTTACATTCTGAAAAATTACCTTATACGCAACATGCTCTACGGGTTTTATGTACGTGTAGTACAATCCTGATGATAAAGAGGGAGTTTTCTCAAATATATGTTTGCCATATTCGCTATCTTTGGTAAAGAGGAGATATTCCTCTTTGTTATCTTCATAAGTTTCAACGTGGAAACTATTTTTGCGAATATCTCTATAACCTATGAGGGCACGAGTTGGATCGGGATACAATAAAGCATCCTCAATTACAATTTGTGTACCCATAGGGAGGGTAAATATGGCACATCCTTTGCCAACAATTACCGCATCGCGTCCAACGATTGTTAAAATATCTCCATTCAATTTTGTAAGAGTTTGGAAATACTTTGTTTCCCTGAGTATAGAGTTTGTGGTGCCACTGTCCACAAGGCACATTTCCTCCTCCATTGGATTGACTCCCGTAGAAATTTATATATTAAAATGTGAAATTTTCAGTTTAATGAAAAACACTTTATTGGATATATAGAATACATACAAATTTTATTGATATCAAAGTGCTGATATATATATATATATATATATATATATTGTGTTTTTACAATATAGGACGATGAAAACAACAATAATAATATGTTTTTATTACAACAATCCGATGGATGTAAACAAATAAAATATCTAAATGGAGTCAATTGACTAGTCAAAGTCCCCGAACATGTCAGCGGCGTATTCGGTCATCATATTCTCCGTGTCCATGGAGTCCTGCGATCGATGGACTTCCTTGTTGTTACTTGGTGCTCCTTGAACATCTTGCGAACAACCAGCTTCCTTGTTGTCATCAGGTTGAATATTGAAGTGGGCTTCATATCTTGCTCCTTGGGCAGGTCTGTTATGTCCCATGGATTGCAGGTAGAGGTTTACCAGATGTCTTGGGGTGCGGCATTTTTTGGTGACATGCTTGTAGCATCCACATTTCTGGCAAAGTTTAGTTTTATCAAACTTATTCTTTGTTATGCCCTTCCCCTTGTCTGAATTTTGTGGCTTGTTCTTCTTGTTGTGGTTGCTCTTACCCTTAAAGTTCTTGTTTTGGCCTTTGAAAAAACCATTGAACTTGGTGTTTTTCTGAAAATTTGCATGCACTTCAGGCAGAGGAGCGGCCCCAACTAGGCATTGATTACTATTCTTTAGCAGAAGTTCATCGTGTTTCTCAGCCTGGAGGAGCACATGTATAAGTTCAGAGTAAACTGTATAATGGCGGGCACGATATTGTTGCTGTAGGATCCTGTCAGCCGGGAGCATAGTGGATAGAGTCTTTTCTATCTTATCTGCTTCTGTAGGCTCCTTCTCGCAAAACCGCAACTTTGAACAAATTTTATGAACCTCATGATTATAAGCTCTGATCGATTCGAAATCTTGGAGTCTTAAATGGGTCCACTCATGACTAGCTTCAGGAAGTATAACTGCCTTTTGCTATTCATATCTAGTCTTAAGTGATTACCACATATTGCTTGGAGATTCCTCCATCAAATATTCAGATTTTAGATCTGGATGGATATGGTGCCTTATTATGTATAAAGCAGCATATTGTTGCTGCTCGGTTAATTGTGCAATTCCTTCTTGGGGAGGGTCTGCAGGACGTATGAGTGCAGCCACAATTCCACGAGATGAAAGACTGATTTTAACATCCATAGCCCATGTAGGATAGTTGTGTCCGTCGAGCGCAAGCTCTTCAAATTCTTTGACGGTCATTTGTCCTACAAGATTAAGAACCAAATATTTGATCAATTTACTTGTATGTAAATTAAAATCATCATGGCCATGTTGTAATAAATTTTGCAATTGTTATGAATTCAAGTAAAGACTTGAACTTTTTTTTTGCATATTAATTCTATTCGAATTAAGTCTACTTCATGCTACATAGGCATTTTTTGGACTTAATTGATGGCGAATTAATATTTGAGTTGCAAAAATAAATGATTTTCAATTACAAAATAATATTATTGTACCATTTGTACATGTTATAGGGATTGCAAATTGCAAACACATTGAACATATAATGATTTATAGACATAATATGGTATAAACATCAATACACAATTTAATTGAGTACAATATATAATCACACCGAGATACAAGGTCTAAAACATGACAAGTTCTTAATTACAGTACTAATAGTTAAACCTATCTGTGAATTCCCAAATTTACGGGGCTAAAACATGACAAGCACTAAATTAGTACTAGTAGTTGGACTAATGCACGGAATTCCGATAATATGAGGATTTTTCTGCAATCTAGCCTATCACCCGCTGGTTTTTTTCTTGTTGGTCTTTGCAACGTGGGCCACAACCCACGAGGCCTTTCGGCCTAGGCCCATGGCAGCGCCGCCAAAGGAGCGGATAAGGGGAACTAGGAGGTGGGGCGGTTGGGGTCAATTCCCCCTATGCCAACCGCCACCCCCAAGGGATCCCGCCGGCCGCCACGGATGGCGCCCAGCGCCGGCGATCTTCAGGAGGAGGACGCCCCCCCCCCGCAGCATAGCCGGGGAGGTGGAGGCCTGCAGGGGCCCAGGAGCCGGAGCGGAGGCCTGGGCGGTGTTTCTCCTGTGTCGCCGCGAAACGGCGAAGGATCCGGCGAGCCGCCGGTGGAGGCGTTCGCGGGCTTGCCGGGTGTGGAGGCGGTGGAGATGCTTGGGCCGTGGAAGACGATGCCGTGTCCTCGATCTTCACGCCAGTGGCAGTGTTGAGGTCGGGGATGGTGGCGCCGGGTTCGTCGGTCTCCGCCGGCGTGGTTGGCTCCCGCTTCACAACGGAGTTGAGCCACTGCTCCTCCTCTTCGTTCGGCGTCACCTCCCACTCCATCATGGCGGGCACAGGGCCATAGCCTGGAGGGGCAAAGTGCTCCTCGTCTTCGTCGGCGGGCGTCGGTGTTGGGAGGCCCGGGTAGGCGAGCAGCTCGTCGATGACCTCCGGTTCCGGTGGTGGAGTGGCCGGCAGTGGAGGGCACGGCCCGTACACGTGCACGGGGCTGAAATCGCGGGCAGGGCAAGGTCCGTATCCGTGCACCGGATAGAAGGCCACGCCTGCATCCATGTCGTTGCCGAAGAATATCCCTGGCGGTGGCGGGGCCTGAGGGGCGTCGAAGAACTCCTCCTCGCCCAGGAACAGGGCTGCAGCCTCGGCGGGAGCCCAGTCCATTGGCGGAGCGACGAAGGCCGCATCGGAGGTGCCTGGTAGGCATGGTGGACGGCCGCGGGCGGGTTGCTTGGTCCTGCCTGATTTGCCGCGGCAGGACCAGGGTAATCCTGACCACCACCACGACCACGGCGGCCACGACGACCACGACAGCCGTTTCCTGGGCCCCAAGGGTGATAAACTCCAGCCCTTTGTCATCTCTCAGATCGATGGATTTCTTGTCAGATGAAACGAACAGGTGCAGAGGCGATGTTGTGCAGGTTCATCCCTGCCATCTTACCTTCTCTCTCGTCCTGTTCGTGCTCTGTTGGTAGAGGCTAGCGTGGCTGATAACATGTAAGGATTCGTGAGAAACTTGTGTTTATTGATTCTGGGCAAAGCCCTATTTATACAAGGATTTGGGGTGCCTCCGGAGAGGCGTCCGTTTACAATAGGCGCCTATGGTGCGAGAAGACGCCCATACGGACGTTCGCGTCCGTACGGCGCTTTGGACACTCGTACGACTCTTAGCGCTAATGACATCGCTTTATTCTTAACAGTCTGGATGAAATACTTTAACCTTCATTGCGCGTCCACTAATCATGCACTTTGCGAGGTAATCGAGTAAACTGCTTCAGGAACCACTGCGAACGAAAAATATTCAGATATTGTTGTCTAACAACTCATATGGGCAGTAAAAAGAGAAGGATGCAGAGTTTATAGTTACATCCTACAGCTCATTGTTGTGTTGGATAGAGCGTAAACGAATAATTTGCTTGACACCGTTCGTATCTTTTTGCTAATAATCCTTATCAATTTCCTCACTTGATGCTTGTTCATGAATATCTCATTGCCCCATACACAAAAAGAGTCGATGCGTGGATCCTTGCCAAGGGCATATGTACCTACAAGCAACAAGTCAATATTAGAAGCTAACAAGTGTCCAGGCCTGGATCTATGAAACGACCGGGGGGGGGGGGGTACAATCCGAGGAATGAAACTAACCTCGGCGAAAAATGGTGGTCACTCCCGTTGTTGTCCTGCATAAGTAGTGGAAAGGCATGATAAGTATAACAACCTTAACATCAAACAAATATAAGGTAAACAACATCATCTCCAAATGATAGCTCGAATATGTTGGTTTCAGCATGCTGTTAAAGTAGATATAAAATGGAAGGGAATGTTACCTACAACAGGCTTAACAACCATCAAATATTGCAATTCAAACTGGTATTCTTGAAAATGAATAGAACGTAGGTCATGATTAAACAACACACTGGATAAAAGTGTAAAACTGAAATAGAGGGCATGTGTTAACTACAGCAGGCATAACTGGAATCAAATATAGCCGTTCAAACTGGTATTAATGCAATCGAGCGACACAGTTCCAACTTGCACATAATGAACATCACATTGCGAATGACTGAAATAAACAAGGCATAAATGATCAGTATAACAACCAAATATAGCCATTGAAAACTCGACAGAGTCTCACTTCAACCAACCTAACAAGCAAATACAGATAAACAAGGCATATGCTTGAAAACAGTACAAATGCTCAGTGCAACCAACCTAACAAGCAAATACAGATAAACAAGGCATCTGTTTCAAAACTGGACAAATGCTCACTGCAACCAACCTAACAACCAAATACAGATAAACAAGGCATCTGCTTGACAACTAGACAAATGCTCACTACAACCGACCTAACAACCAAATACAAATAAACAAGGCATCTGCTCAATAACTGGACAAATGCTCACTGCAACCAACCTAGCAACAAAATACAGATAAACAAATCATCTACTCACTATAAACAACCAAATATAGTCATTCGTGAAACTGAAGTGGACGATTCATACTTAAACATCACATAGCCTTATTAAACATTACATTTTTGCATAACTGAAATAATTAAACACGACACAATTAAAACACTGCAGGGAAAAAGCTACTACAACAACGGTACGAGTTGGCAAGTTAGAAAAGGTAAGATTTGCTGATAGGATGTTGCCTCACATGTCATGGACGAGATCCTTCCAGTTGGAAGAGCACAGACCCATGGTGCGGTCTATGATGTCACAGATGGACTGTTTCACCTTGGAAGAACCTTTGTGGGTGCCCTCCTCATGGTCGTGGTCGTGGTCGATGAGATCTGACTTGGCAATTGAGGATCCCAAGCTGCCGCCATAGAACGTGTCCTTCATAAATGACAAAATGGGATCGATGGCGTACAAGGATCGCAGATCCTTGACCGCGTGGTGGAGGAGATCAGCGGTAGGGCCGTCGAAGATATCGATGGTGGTTGAACTAGAGGGGTTGGGGATTGACCACTTAACCCGTGACATGGCCCGCATGAAGTCGTCGCTGTCAACGAGCTTGATGTCGTAGCCAGCTTTCCCGAGATATAGTATTATGCTAGCCCGCTGACATGAAGCCTTTGACATGGCAACATAGTCAACGTCTTCGTCAGCTTCCGCGGTGAGGTGTTTCTCTGGGATGGACAGGTCGGGGCGAACGGTGGCCACCTCGCCAACGTTCGCCGAAGAGGCCATGATAAACCTCTTCTTGGACGATCGCTCGTTGGGCTCCCCGGGATACGCGACCGGGCTTAGGCTGCGACATTCTGGAGCAAGGGATGTGGATCTAGTGGGGAGGGACACCGCAGGCCTCATCTAAAAACTCAGGGGAGTGGGGCGACAGTATGGAAATCGTTGGGTAACCTGAACTTTATTTTCTAAGATAGGAGGAACGGGCAGACCGGCAGAGGTTGGAGGCGGTGAGCTAGAGTTCGGGGGGGGGGGACTTTGGAGGGGGTGGTGGTGGTGTTTGAGGATACGCCGCAGCTACTGAAAATTTTAGTAATGGTGGGTGGAGATGGTGGTGGACGAGGGAGGGCGACGGTTCATATGCCTCGGCTACTGCAATTTGACTATAAGGTCAGTGCTGGAGGAGTGGGGGCGATGGTTGAAGTATGACGAATACTAAAATTTGGGTAAAGGAATTGATGCGGGGCGGGAGTACCCAAGATCGCACATGGTCCAATAAGAATATGTGTGTATGATTGTAAGTGCATCTAGTGCCCCTTAGTGATTTTGGTGTATTGAAGACTTATAGGTTAAGAGACTAATGCGTTTGTGAGTGTACACAGGTCTACAAGTCTATGAGGATTTTGATATTTACAGAGAAAGTCGACCCCTAAAAATGAAGTTCTTCGACTGAAGACTTTGATATTCTGAAGACTTTCTGAAGACTTTGAAAGTGAAGAAATTGGTCTGACCTTGAAGACTTGGTATTCATTTGTGGAACATGAAGCGTGAAGACTTTTGTTTTCGTAGTTTCATTTTCTCTTTCTTGAGTCATAGGAAACACCGTACTGTTAAAGGGGGTCGAGGAAATACTAAGGAAAAATTTCCATGTGATGCTCAACTCAAAATCCTACACCTACCAATCCCCTCGAGTGAAGCCTTTGGAAATCTCATACAGTTCAGTCACTTTCTTCAGTGACAGAGACGAAGTTCTTCTGGTCGCTGATGAATTTGTTCTGACTGAGGAGTTAGGAATTCGCCAGTGCAAATTGCCTACATAGTGAGGAACATGATAGCCCTGAGGAATTTGAGAGTCAAATTTCCGACCGTTGCTGTGCTGCGTGCCAGCTGTCCCAAAATATCTTATCCACCTAACGGTCATATCATTGAAGGGCATTTATGTCTTATCATGTCGGGCTGCTCCCTAGGCTATAAATAGCCGCCCCCTACAACCACTAGCTGGTTGGCTTCTCCGAGAGAACTTGACACTTGTCATTTGAGAGCAACCCATCCTCCGAGGACTTTGAGCGAAAATCATCGAGTGAGGAAAACCCAAAACCAAACCCCTACAAACCCAAAGTGATTGAGCATCACTGAAGAAATTGATCCTGCGTGGATCCGACGCTTGTTACCTTTGAAGAATGTGCTTCTTCCAGACGGTTAGGCATCATGGTCTAGAGCATCCAAGAGGAATTGTGGATCACCGAGTGACCAAGTCTGTGAAGGTTTGGAAGTCGCCTGAAGACTTACCACGAGTGATTGGACGAGATCTGTGTGACCTTAGTTCAAGGAGAATACGGTGAGGACTGGGTGTCCTGAGCTGCGTGCTCAGCGACTGGGTGTCCGGGACTGTGTGTCCTCGAGTTTAAATACTCAGCCGCTCCAACCAGACGTACAACTGAGACAACAGTTGGAACTGGTCTACCAAATCATTGTCTTCACCAACCTAACTAGTTCTATTTCCTCAACCCTTTCATTTCCTCATTACTGTGTTGAGTGTTTGTTCATATCTGTGTTTGAAGACTTCGACTGAAGACTTTCTCAATTTCCTCAGATCAATTTCTTCAGTCTGTTTGTCTTCACCTTGTGTTATCCTGTGATTACGCTCTCTGTACTCAGTGCTTGTCTTCATTTCATCTTGATGACCATGCTTGTATTCTATTATGCTTACTTCTGAGTACTTATTCCGCTGCTAGTAGTTCTTCGCCAAGGAATTTCCTTACCGGCAAATTCCTCAGTGAAGAATTCATAAAAATCGCCTATTCACCCCCCTCTAGTCGATATAACGCACTTTCAATTGGTATCAGAGCAAGGTACTCCCTTGTTCTGTGTGATTTTGGTTTAACCACCTGGAGTTTTAGTTATGTCGACCGCAGGTATGATCAAGGTCTCGGCTGGGTGTCCTACCTTTGATGGGACGGACTACCCCTACTGGAAAAACAAGATGCGAATGCATCTTGAGGCAATTGACAATGATCTCTGGTATGTTGTGGAAAATGGTGTTCCCTCGGTCTCACCCTCACTGAACGCTACCGATGTGAAGAGATTCAAGCAACTCGATTCTCAAGCGAAGAATATCATATGTGGCCATCTGAGTAAAGGACAGTATGGAAGAGTGAGTGCTTTGGAAACTGCTAAGCTTATCTGGGATAGGCTGTCCAAAGTGAATGAAGGAGTCTCAACTCAGCGTGACTCTCGAGTTGATGTTCTTCGGAATCTCTTCAACCGCTTCAAAAGACTCGACAATGAAAATGTCCAACAAACCTTTGATCGCCTCACTGAGATCTCAAATGAGCTTCAAGCCCTCGGTGCCACTGACATCACTGACCATGAGGTGGTGAAGAAACTGTTGAGATCGCTTGATTCCTCATTTGATACTCTGGGACTGATGATACAAGAACGGGCTGACTACAAGTCTCTTGATCCTGCCGATATCCTCGAAAGGCTAAATACTCACGAGTTTCAGCTTGCTGAAAAGAGAGATCTCTATGGTTCGAGCTATGGCAAACCACGTGCCCTGAAGGCCAAGGTTGTGTCTGAGTCTGAATGTGAGGATTCTAGTAGTAGCCTTGGTGATCCTGAAGAATTCAGCCAGGAGCTAGCACTGCTCGTGAAGAAATTCCAGAAGTTCTCAAGACGTGGTCACTTTGGAAAATCCTCAAGAAGCAGTGATTCCTCATCAAGTGACTATAAGAGAAGGCTGTGCCACAAATGCAAGAAACCTGGTCACTATATTCAAGATTGTCCTCAGTGGGAAAAGCAATTGAAGAAGAAGAAATACAAGGATTACAGTTCTGATGATGCGAAGAAGAAGAAGAAATCATTAAAATCTTCATCATCAAAATCCTCGAAGTCTTCATCTCACAAGAAGAGCAGCTCCAAGAAGGCTCGAGCATTCATTGGCAAGGAAATGGACTCTGAAGCTGAATCTGAGGAACATGAGGAAGAGGAGGCGTCTGAAGAATCCGAATCTGGTGTGGCGAGTCTGGCCTTCGCTACTGCGTTCGTTAGCAAGTCCATCTTCAACACTGAAGAAACTGACCCCACCGACAAGCCTGATGAAGATAATGATGACTACGCTCCCACCTATTGCTTCATGGCGAAAGGTGCAAAGGTACTCAAATACACCTCCTCTGAATCTAGTGAAAATGAATCTGATGAGGATCTCAAGCCCAGCTACTCTAAACTTGTTTACATTGCCACTAAACAACAAACGGCTTTGGAAAAGGTTCAAAACATGCTAGACAAAAGTGATGATATGTTGGGTGAAGAAATGGATCGCACCAAAGCCCTGACTGAAAATCTTCATAGACTTCAGTCTAGGTTTGACGGCCTTCAAAGTCATCATAACACTCTCTTATCTGATCATGAGAAACTTTCTTATGAATTTCTTCAAAGAAAGCAAGATCTTGAGAAGCTAAGAGTGAGTTATGAAGATCTTCAGAAGGAGCGCGATTCATTACTAGCTCAACAAATCAGCGCTTCTCAGGAAGAATTTGTTCCTCCATGCTTAAAGTGCATTGAACGTGAATCTGCTAATTCTTCACCTGAATGTTCAAATGCTTCAACTGTTACAAATTCTTCACCTACCTCTGCTATCACTAATTCCTCATCTGAGGACATTGCTAGTATCACTGACGATGCAGGGCTGAAGGAATTGTACATGACAGGCATGTACAAAAGCCTCAAAGGGCATCAGACTCTTTGTGATGTGCTTAAAAAGCAGATCCTCAACAGAAACCCTAGAAAAGAGGGTATTGCCTTTGAGAGGAAACTCAATGTTGATGGAACATATCGGAAGCGTGAGCAGTACCCCAAAACCTCATGGGTTGCTGCAAAGGGACCTCCAGTTGATCCATCTAACTTATCTGGCTTTACATGTGAATCTCCTCATTCTTCTGATGAGTCATTTGACTCCAACTATAAACTGTTCAAAAATCAGAATGGTGAAGTATTTGCTAGATATGTTGGCACTAACTGCAGGAATGGTTCTCCTATGAAGAAAATCTGGGTTCCCAAGAAATTCCTCGAAAGTCTTCAGGTGAATGTCCTCATGACACCACCTGTGAAGAACAGGAACCCCAGATCAAATTCTTCATATGGATCCAAGTCCTCATACGGACCAAATTCCTCATGTGGATCAAATTCCTCAAAAGGATCAAAATCCTCATACGATTATCATCGTGCTAACAACTCTGTTTCGCAGGGTAGAGCTAAGGGCTATGAATATGTGCATTATTCTTCAAACCATTATGTTCATAAGTCCTCGAAGAATTTCTCTGCTTATTCATATGCTTACCCTAACCCCTCTTATGTGAAATGAAATGGTTTGGCCTCTATGCCACCATTCTCGTATGGTGCTCGCAGAGTGATAAACTCTTTGCCACCCCTTCAGATGTGGGTGGTGAAGAAAAAGAACTAATCTCTTCTGCAGGGTCAGGTCTCCAGACGTGCTTTAACGTCTGAAGAATTTGCTGGGGACCTGACAAAATTGCCTGAAAGGACGCAGGCGAATCATGATGAAATGAACCTTCATTTCACACGTCCTCATACTGCTATATCTGTTTACTGATTGATGAAATTCATCTGATGAACTTGATATCATATTCTTCACAAATGAAGCATATGAGATTGTAAGCTACACTAATTCATCTGCAGGATGATCAACCCAAAGCCACTGAGTGGGTCCTCGATAGTGGATGTACGAATCACATGACTGGTGACAAGAATCTATTGATGGATGCTCCCTTATCACCATCACATCTGAAGCATATCATCTTTGCTAACAAAGGCAAAAGTCAGGTATTGGGTCTTGGTAAGGTTGCAATCTCTAAGGATAAACACATGGATAAAGTCATGCTTGTTGAGTCCTTAGGATACAACCTCATGTCAGTCTCAATGCTGTGATCTTGATATGGTTGTTGTCTTTGGCAAGTATCGCTGTGTTGTGATTATGGAAGCTGACAATTCCAAAGTCTTCGAAGGCTTTAGGAGAGGAGACCTGTATATTGTTGATTTCTCTACAGGACCACAGCCAGCCGTGTGTCTACTTGCAAAAGCTTCAGAAGGCTGGCTATGGCATCGACGACTTGGTCACACAGGCATGAGGAATTTGCACATGCTTGCGAAGAAGAAGCATGTCATTGGCATTGAGAATGTCAAATTCCTCAAGGATCACTTATGCGGAGCCTGTGAAGCTGGAAAAATGACCAAGGCCAAGCATCCAGCGAAGACTATCATGACCACTACTCGTCCATTCGAATTGCTTCACATGGACCTCTTCGGACCTAATCATTACTCAACAGTCACTAATGATGCATCTCTATATGGTTTTGTCATTGTTGATGATTACTCTCGATATACATGGGTACACATTGTTACTTACAAACATGAAGTGCAGGAAGTCTTCAAACGTTTTTCCTCGAGGGCTTCAACCAACTTTGGTGTGAAGATCAAGCACATCAGAAGTGACAATGGAACTGAGTTCAAGAATTCCGGTCTTGATGACTATCTTGATGAACTTGGTATTACTCATGAGTTATCTGCTCCCTATACTCCTCAGCAAAATGGCGTCGTGGAGCGCAAGAACAGAACTCTTGTTGAGATGGCTCGCACTATGCTTGATGAATACAAAACGCCTCATCGTTTTTGGATTGATGCAATTGATACTGCGTGCCACATCATCAACAGAGTATATCTTCACAAATTCTTCAAGAAGACGACCTATGAACTCCTCACTGACAAGAAACCCAATGTGAGTTATTTCAAAGTCTTCGGTGCTAAATGTTGGATTAGAGATCCTCACCACAATTCTAAATTTGCACCAAAAGCACATGAAGGTTTTATGCTTGGTTACGGAAAGGACTCACACACCTACAGAGTCTTCAACATTGTTCTTCACAAGATTGTTGACACTGTAGATGTGCGGTTCGATGAAACTAATGGCTCGCAAAGAGAGCACCTACCTTCTGTGTTAGATGAACCAGCACCTGAGGATTCTATCAAGTTCAAGGCAACTGAGGATGTCATTCCTACTGAAGAATCTGCTGAAGAATTCATTCCAGTTCATGAAGAACGTCGAGCTGATGCACCTGAAGAAAATGCTGAGGAAAATGGTGCTGAAGAAAATGCTGATCAAACTCCTCAGTGACAACCAGCTCATCCTCGCGTTGCAAAAGAAGTGCAAGTGGAGAAGATCATCGATGACATTAGAGCACCAGGTCCTCTCACACGCTCAAAAGCTTCACATTTATCTAACTTTTGTGGGCACTATGCTTTTGTCTCTATCATAGAGCCCACTAAGGTAGATGAAGCATTTTTGGAGCCGGAGTGGATTCAGGCTATGCAAGAAGAATTAAATCAGTTCGAGCTCAACAATGTCTGGGAACTGGTCAAACATCCAGATCCTCGCAAGCATAATATCATTGGCACAAAGTGGATCTACCGCAACAAGCAAGATGAAAATGGCCTTGTGGTGAGGAATAAGGCACGACTGGTAGCTCAAGGCTACACACAGGTTGAAGGAATTGATTTCGATGAAACTTTTGCACCTGTAGCTAGACTTGAGGCTATTCACATATTACTTGCTTATGCTAACCATCATGATATCATCTTATATCAAATGGATGTGAAAAGTGCATTCCTCAATGGTAAGCTTGAGGAAGAAGTATATGTTGCTCAACCCCCAGGTTTTGAAGATCCAAAGAATCCTGACAAAGTCTTCAGAATTAATAAGGCCCTCTATGGCCTCAAGCAAGCCCCTCGGGCGTGGTATGATACATTGAAGGAATTCTTCATGAAGAATGGCTTCACACCCGGTTCACTCGACCCTACTCTCTTTACTAAATCTTATGATGGTGAACTGTTTGTGTGCCAAATATACGTTGATGATATTATCTTTGGCTATACTGACCAATGTTATAGTGATGAATTTGCCTATATGATGAGTGAAGAATATCAAATGTCTATGATGGGAGAGTTGAAATTCTTCTTAGGTCTTCAAATTCGTCAACAGCGCAATGGCATATTCATATCTCAGGAGAAATACCTCAAAGATGTACTGAGGAAATTCGGCATGCAAGATTGCAAAGGCGTCAAAATTCCTATGCCCACAAATGGCCATCTATGCACTGATGAA
This sequence comes from Triticum timopheevii, assembly GCA_963921465.1. Lineage (NCBI taxonomy): Eukaryota > Viridiplantae > Streptophyta > Magnoliopsida > Poales > Poaceae > Triticum > Triticum timopheevii. Next base: position 128,643,365 of record OY997271.1, on the reverse strand, counting down.
AATGGTATTGACTTCGATCACAAGGTATACCGCTCCATAATTGGTTCTTTATTGTACTTATGTGCATCTAGGCCAGATATAATGCTTAGTGTTTGCATGTGTGCCCGATTTCAAGCTGCACCGAAGGAATCACACCATAAGGCTGTGAAGCATATTCTTCGATATCTAGCTCACACACCAACACTAGGATTATGGTACCCCAAGGGCTCTACTTTTGATCTCATTGGATATTCTGACTCTGACTATGCTGGTGATCGTGTGGACCGCAAGTCAACATCTGGCACTTGTCATTTCCTCGGACGATCTTTGGTCTGTTGGTCCTCGAAGAAACAGAACTGCGTATCACTGTCTACTGCGGAAGCTGAATACATTGCTGCTGGCTCTTGCTGTGCTCAACTGCTTTGGATGAAGCAAACACTCAAGGACTATGGCGTCAACGTGAAGAATGTGCCTCTCCTCTGCGACAATGAGAGTGCCATCAAGATTGCTCACAACCCAGTTCAGCACTCGAAGACAAAGCACATTCAGATTCATCATCATTTTCTTCGTGATCATGTGTTGAAGGGCGACATCTCCATCGAGCACGTGAAGACTGAAGAACAATTAGCTGATATCTTCACTAAGCCCTTGGATGAGAAGAGATTTAGCAAGTTGCGGTGTGAGCTAAATATCTTAGAATCTTCGAATGTTCTTTGAAAAGGACACACATCCTAACACATGCAAAATTGATGACTTAGATGTGCAACACATGAAGAAACGTTTTTCTTCAATCAATGAAGAATAACACTCTAAGTGTGAAGAAATTAATGAAGAATTTGATTCTCAGAACCCTACGACAATTGTACACGGTGTCTGAAATCATCATTCTTATACAGTGGGTCACGCCACCACAAAAAGTTGAAAATCTTCAATTTGAGTTTTTCCTCAGTTTTGAAATTCTTCAGTTTTTCAAACTCTTCAACTTTGCAAAATCTTCACTGTTTCCTTCGTTTTTCTTCATTGGCTATATATATATATATGAGTTTATGTCCTCTACAACATTCACTTATAGCTATTTCTTCAAGTTGCTTTTTCTACTAAGTGAATGTGATCGAACCCTTCCCCCTCTATGCTATACTCAACCCAATCTATTCACAAATTCTTCATGTGCGTTCTATTTGAAACTCGTTCAAAATCTTCACTGTGTCCTTGTCAGCTGAAGAAATTGCGAACGAAACTTTAAAACAAATCTTATCCAAATTTTCGGTTTTGCCGCTCAAACTGTTCCGCATCCCACAAAGCATTATTCTATTCACCCACGATGTACATGACCTCAACTACACAGTACGTGGGTGACACATGTCGCGAGAAGGAGAAAGGGCAGGGGCACGTTCGTTCCAAATCTTCGGGCGAACAGTTTTTACCGTGTCTATAAATACCCCTCTCCCCTTCCTCACTTCATTTACTCTGCTCGATCGCTACTCTCTCACTCGAGCTCCTCAAACCCTAGCGCCGCCGCTACTCCATCGTCGCCGGTGAGGAAGAGCTTCACTGCCCCGACCTCGTCGCCGTCGTACTCACGCCGACCGTGGAAATCTTCACTCCGCCACCGCCGTAGCTGTCTTCCTCTGCCAAGTTAGGGCATGGGAGATCTAACCTGATGAACTTCACATCTGTTCTTCTCAGTTCGTCGTGTTCTTCACTTCGGGTAATTAAAAGTTACTTTTATTACTCACTTTGATTCTCAAACTTTCCTAAAAATCTTCAAAGGTGTTTATCCTTCAAATCTTCACACATATGAACACCTCACACATCATATGATCTTGAACTATTTCTCTAAGCAATCATTTTCTTCAAGATTCCCTAATTGTGTGGATCTTCGATCTGTACAACTCTAGAACCTAAGGCAAGAACGCTTAGTGAAATTCCTCAAGGTTCATCTGGTCAAATTCCTCAAAACTTGTTCTTTTCGAAAAACCTTCTGAGAACGCATATGACCTCTCCAAATTCCTCACACCTATACTCTATTCACAGGTACACATGTCTGCTGCTGAATCACTAGGTTCTCATCAACTTAACTCATTTGCAGCATTCCTCGAAGAAAAACTGCATACTTCTTTAGAGAATTCGATTGTTCAAATTCCTCAACTGAAGAATATGGCAGACGGTAAGAAGCCGCAGAAAGGAGGAAAGAAACCTGAGGTTATGACTGTGTTTGAAATCCCTGAGGAAATTTATGCTGACTATTGCACACCTGATGAAGCAAAATTTGGCAAAGAAAACAAAAATCAGCGCAAGGTGCGCATACAGAGGATTGAACGGAGATGGGCAAGGGAATGGAGGGAATACAGATATGTGACTCCAAAGTACATGAGGAAATTCGCCCTCAATCCTCCATGCCCAAGAGCTCCATTGGCACCTGGCCAAGAAGCTGACCCCACCAGCATCAAGCGTGGTGAGGACTTTCCTGAAGAATGGGCTAAGCGCCAAGCTAAATTGGCAAGACAAGCCAAGGAGGCAGTGAAGAAATTCAATGAGGATTCTGCCACTGCTACTGCTACTGAGGCCTCGGTCAAACCGAGGAAATCCATGCCAAAGAAGCCTGCTCGTAAGCCAAGTGCTTCACCAACAGCACCCTCACGGCCAAGTTCCTCAGCAATGCCCTCACAGCAAATTCCTCACACTGCTACTGCTCCACCAAAGTCCTCAGCAGCTCCTTCAAAGTCCTCAGCTCCTGTGCATCTGGCTACATGTCAAAGGACTGCTGGTTTCTCGATTGCCTCTGGTGTTTCAGAGACAGACAAGTGAAGGCCGCTAGAGCCAAAGGCACATATGTGCCACTGCTTTTGGATCCGAGGAAGATCCTCGACTACATTGACCTCTGGCACAAGGATCCTTACACCCCTATGCCTGATTTTCATCTGACCTCTGGTCAAAGTCACATGCTGACCCATTTCATCACTGAGGAGAAATGGAAGTTTGAAAAGGCAAGAGAGATCAAGAAAGCTCAATACAGAAAGGAGAAGCTCCTGAAGAATAACGTTGTCAGAATGACACCCGAGGAACTTCTCCAGGCTTAGTCTGAAATTCAAGCCCTCAGCAAAGACTTTGATGCCTACTATGCTGATTGGCAAGGAGCTAAAGTGAGATTCGTCAATCTGACGAAGAAATTCACAAATGTTGCAGCCCCATTGCAACAAGAAAATCTTCAGGCTGTAGACTCTGCTCAGCCTGCTGAAGAACATGCCAGCACTGCTGATGACTTTCATCCTGCTGAAGAAAATGCTAGTTCCAGGGCTGGTGAAGAAATTCCAGCCGCTGAAGAAATTGCCAGGGCATCCACTAGTGGTGCGCCTGAAGAAAATCAACCAGATTCCTCAGCTCCTCCCGCGCCTACACCAACTCCAATTCTTCCATCTGCCTTTGATGTGAAGAAGACCAAGGCTGCAGAGCGAGCTGCAGTGAAGAAAAGGAAGGCATCAGCTGCGTCAACTTCTTCGGCTGCGAAGAAAATGAAGCCAATGACCAGCTCATTTGAAAATCCTATTGATGCTGTTCTAATTTCCTCCATGCCATCAAAGGACCTTGTTCCTTTTGGAGAAGACTATGAGATCCCAAGCAGATCTGATAAAGGAAATCATTCTGCTGCTTCGTCAGAGCAGATGGATGAAGAAATTGAAGTGGACGAAATCACTTCAACGCCAGTCATTTCCTCACCTATGCCTCAGTTCACAGCTGAAGAGGCTGGTGTTGAGGAAATTGAAGATGAAGATGTGGATATAGGATGCACCACACCTGTGATGAATGATGACTTTTGGGAAAGTCAGCATCCCAATACTCCTCTCTTCACCCCTATCCAACAGATTCCTCAGTCCCCTGCACCAACAGTTCAAATGGGCTCTGAAGAAACTCAACCCACTCCCTCTGTGCATGAAGACATTCCAGCCGCTAGTGCTGAAGAACCTGCTGCTGCTGATCCTCAGGTTGCACAAGAAGAGGAACCATAAATTCCTCAGCCTGAAGAACCTGAGCTCGCGATTCCTGAGGTGGTGATGCAACTCACTGACACCCCTCTGCCAAAGCCAAAGAATCCGTTCTCAAGCAAACAGAAGTTCAAGGCTGAAGACTTCTTTGCCGAGCATGTATTTTTCACTAACTACAACCCCTATGACCCTGCTTGCATAAGGAAGAGGCGTTTCTGGACTGCTAGTCAGGCCAACTTCTATTTCTCTGTGCTGTTTGACAAAGACAAAATCTTCGATCATGCACATATTCCTCACGTGGACATGGAATCTCTGCCATGCTTCGAGCCAGTCCTCAGTGTTCTTCACGATGCAGGATTACTAAATTTCTGCATGGACATTTGCGATTGGAATGAAGAACTCATTCTTCAGTTCTACGCGACACTGCATATCACTGGAGACGCTGAAGATGTCGACTCATGGGTGTTGGACTGGATGACTGAAAACACTCACTACAAGGCACCGGCAACTGAATTGCTTCGTGTCCTTCCTCTCAATCCTCCCCATGACAGTGCACGTTGCACCTACAGTGACCCTAAACTGACAAATCACTATATGCAAGTGCTCATGAAGCCTTTGAAGCCTGGGCAGGCCCCACGAACCAAATTCCTCGTCAAGGAATTACTCTATGTGCCTTGGACTGTCTATCGCATTCTGACGAAGACAATGAGTCCTATCAAAGGCCATGACTCAAATGATGAAGAAGTCGTTGGCATCATGAAGAATATGCTTTTCAACATCATTCGTGGCATTCCCGTCAACTTCCATGATTTCTTCATGAGGACTCTGGGCAATATTGCTATGTCACCATTCGAGCTGAAGCCCTATGCGCCTTGGATTATGAGATTCATCAGGGCAAGATCTTCACTGAATTACAAAGCTGACACTCTGAACCACGGTAGCCACTTGCTCCCATTGAAGTCCTCAAATGGACAGTTTCATCAGCTGATGATAAAGGCAAGGCAGCTGCTGTGATCGATGAAGGCATTCGTCCATTGGATGGTCAATTTCGCAAGGCTGCATCTTACTCTACCAATGACGACTCTGCCACACATGACTCTGCCGCAAATAACTCAGCCAAGCAAAATCCTCAAGCCACAGCACCCAGGGTGATGACTGACCGTGAGTTACTCCTCAGTCTTCATCAGAAGGTTGATCGCAATCACAAATGGGTAAAACGTCAGTTTGGTGCACTTCTTCACAATATGACCTCAACATACAATGCAGTGAAGAAGAACCAATACTACCTTCATGAAACCTTCAACCGCACCTGGGCTGTCCTCACTCATGTCTATAGCGCTGAAGAACTGAAGACTATGGGTCTCAAGGAAGAATTTGACTGGTCTGCACCTTCTCCGAAGAAACTCAAGAGGGTCAAAGTTCCTCCACTGGTGGCCAGCTCTTACTCTTCATCGCGTGACACTGATGAGAATGAAGATTTGGATGACACTGCGGTAGGCCCTGCTACAACAAACAACCCCGACAACGCTGGCGCTCCTCCATCGACTTGAAATTCTTCAGGGCGTTAGTCCTCAGTTTCAATCCTTTTGCTCATTTGATGACAAAGGGGGAGAAATCTGAGTTAGTCTTCAAGCGGGTCTATATTAAGGGCATTTTTTAAGTTACAACTCTCGTTCTTCTGAAACTTTTATTTGGATCGAGTTGTAATCTTAAACTCGATGGTGCGCTGATACTTTTGTTGCATTATGCTTTGCATGCTTATTCCTCGTTAATGACATTGCACGCATGCTGAATCTCATCAGGCACCATATTTCATCATGCATTTCAAATTCTTCATATTATATATCAAATGCGTGTATGAATTACAAGATATAGGGGGAGATCTCCATGATTCAACTCTTCAAATGTGCATTGCCTCAAACGCAAATTCCTCACTATGCACATCTTCAGGGGGAGTTCTTCTATATCTTGCTATCAAATTCCTCAATATCAGTATTTACACTTCATACATTTATCCCCGTTGAAAACTTAACCTATATTGTCATCAATCACCAAAAAGGGGGAGATTGTAAGTGCATCTAGTGCCCCTTAGTGATTTTGGTGTATTGAAGACTTATAGGTTAAGAGACTAATGCGTTTGTGAGTGTACACAGGTCTATAAGTCTATGAGGAGTTTGATATTTACAGAGAAAGTCGACCCCTAAAAATGAAGTTCTTCGACTGAAGACTTTGATATTCTGAAGACTTTCTGAAAACTTTGAAAGTGAAGAAATTGGTGTGACCTTGAAGAATTGGTATTCATTTGTGGAACATGAAGCGTGAAGACTTTTGTTTTCGTAGTTTCATTTTCTCTTTCTTGAGTCATAGGAAACACCGTACTGTTAAAGGGGGTCGAGGAAATACCAAGGAAAAATTTCCATGTGATGCTCAACTCAAAATCCTACACCTACCAATCCCTTCGAGTGAAGCCTTTGGAAATCTCATACAGTTCAGTCACTTTCTTCAGTGACAGAGACGAAGTTCTTCTGGTCGCTGATGAATTTGTTCTGACTGAGGAGTTAGGAATTCGCCAGTGCAAATTGCCTACACAGTGAGGAACATGATAGCCCTGAGGAATTTGAGAGTCAAATTTCCGACCGTTGCTGTGCTGCGCGCCAGCTGTCCCAAAATATCTTGTCCACCTAACGGTCATATCATTGAAGGGCATTTATGTCTTATCATGTAGGGCTGCTCCCTAGGCTATAAATAGCCGCCCCCTACAACCACTAGCTGGTTGGCTGCTCCGAGAGAACTTGACACCTGTCATTTGAGAGCAACCCATCCTCCGAGGACTTTGAGCGAAAATCATTGAGTGAGGAAAACCCAAAACCAAACCCCTACAAACCCAAAGTGATTGAGCATCACTGAAGAAATTGATCCTGCTTGGATCCAACGCTTGTTACCTTTGAAGACTGTGCTTCTTCCAGACGGTTAGGCGTCATGGTCTAGAGCATCCAAGAGGAATTGTGGATCGCCGAGTGACCAAGTCTGTGAAGGTTTGGAAGTCGCCTGAAGACTTACCACGAGTGATTGGACGAGGTCTGTGTGACCTTAGTTCAAGGAGAATACGGTGAGGACTGGGTGTCCTGAGCTGCGTGCTCAGCGACTGGGTGTCCGGGACTGTGTGTCCTCGAGTTTAAATACTCAGCCGCTCCAACCAGACGTACAACTGAGACAACAGTTGGAACTGGTCTACCAAATCATTGTCTTCACCAACCTAACTGGTTCTATTTCCTCAACCCTTTCATTTCCTCATTACTGTGTTGAGTGTTTGTTCGTATCTGTGTTTGAAGACTTCGACTGAAGACTTTCTCAATTTCCTCAGATCAATTTCTTCAGTCTGTTTGTCTTCACCTTGTGTTATCCTGTGATTACGCTCTCTGTACTCAGTGCTTGTCTTCATTTCATCTTGATGACCATGCTTGTATTCTGTTATACTTACTTCTGAGTACTTATTCCGCTTCTAGTAGTTCTTCGCCAAGGAATTTCCTCACCGGCAAATTCCTCAGTGAAGAATTCATAAAAATCGCCTATTCACCCCCTCTAGTCGATATAACGCACTTTCAATGATAATAAGGAAAAGCGACGGACCTGTCAATTTTTGCAACGCTCAAGGTGGGTAGTTTGTTTATAGATTTCTAGCTAGCTAGTCTATCGCACATGGTTCATCCTAATTTTTAGATGCAGGCGTGGAATTCAATCTAAACAAACTACCCGCCTTTAGCTTGCGCAGGTGGTGATTTTGCAGTGCACTAGCATCACACACGGTTAAGCCAGTACCTCGACCTTTTCTCGCGCTTGCGCAGTCATGGTGATTCACAATGCACTTGCATCGCACACGGTTAAGCCAATACACCCGTGTCCGTTGGGCGTCATCCGAGTGTTTGGAGCAAAAAAATGTCACAGAGGGTCAGAAGACAGCCACACCAACATGTGGCCCAAATATATATGAGTGAAAAGGGTGGTCTGTGATGTTGAAAATTCCAATGCACAGCTTTGACCACGCGGGCCCACGGTTAGGCGCATCGTCGAAGATCGATGAGAGGGGCCAGAAGTCAAGAACCACCTGGAAGTGGCCAAATATATGTAGGAATATAGGGTGTGATGTTTAAAACTTTAAATACACAATGCACAACTTTGGTGGCACCTGTCTTGCAAACCCGAAAGCACCCTTGGATATATCTATAATGACATAATGTTGTAGCTACCTAGCTAGGGTGCTTGACCCACCTCCCACTTCATGTCAGCGGGGCAGATGCACGTAATGATACTTTGGTCATACATGCATGTCACCATGACCTACCATAAGACGAACCGGTGAATCTATCGCTTGGTCAAATGACCACTGTTGTTGTCGATAAAAAATGGATAGAATATATATATATATATATATATATATATATATATATATATATATATATATATGACAACACTATTCTAATCCCAGGATTAGAATAACTATTTGGATCACAACACTCCCTATATAGGGCCCGATGGAACTTTCCTGATCCGTGAAAGAAAAATACAGAGCAACCCGACCGGCCCGCTATCACGTCCTGAACGGACGCATAATCTACCCCCGAACTTCCCGGTCCTATCCAACCTCGATTCCTCTCGTCTTCGTAACCCCGCGCCGCCTTCCGCCTCCTCCGGCAGACCCGCCGCCCGCCCGGCCGCCGCCGCGGGCCTCCTCCCGCAGACAACGGCCGCCGCCGCGGGCCTCCTCCCGCAGACCCCGCCGCCCCCTCTCCCTCCAGCTCGCCGCCTGCCTCCCCCCTTCTTCCACTGGGCGGCGACCTCTCTCCCCTGGATCCACCGCGACAACGTCCTCCTTCCCCCTGGATCCACGGCAGCGTCGGGGGCCTCCCTCCCCCTGGATCCACGGCATCGACGACGGCCTCCCTTCCCCTCGATCCAACGTGGCGGCAACCTCCCCTGGATCCATGGCAGTGGCGGCCTCCCACGCCCTGGATGCACGGCAGCAGCGGCGACGCCCTCCCTTTCGTGCGCTGCTCGCAAACCACCGGCCATCAATATCATGTGCGCCGCCGTCCAGCCATCGATAGCTGTTGTCCTGCCTGCAAAGCGCCCTCCCCCCAACCACCAGCGACTCCTCCTCCCCAACCACCGATGCCTGCCCGGATCCATCGCCACCATGCGTCGGCCAGCTCCCCGCCAACCACCGGCGCGTGCCCAGATCCGTCACCACCACATGTCGGCCGCGCGTCCTCCGCTCCGCCCCAACCTCCCCGGCGGCGCGTCCTTTTCACTGCTCTGGCGTGAACTTCCCTCCCGTCCGGCGCGACCTTCCCTCTACTCCTCCGCGACCTTCCCTCCCCATCGGCGCAGTCTGCCTCTACTCCTACGCGCCTTCCTACTCCTCCACAGCCCCATCCCCACCCTGCCCCGACCATCTTCCTCATGCCTATCCACCGCATCTTCCTCCTTCTCTCTTCTCCCCACTTCCTCCTCCTTCTCGTCTGATGGTCAGTTTTTTTCCAGAAAAAATGATCTTTTTGTTCCCTGTAACACCCAAACCTTGTGATTTCTTTGCCTCCCACTAACTTTCCTGCTCCCGATGGCTATGAAGTTAAACCTTCAGTATGTCAGGTATTTGAACTTCAGATAACAGAGTGATTGCTCTGTTGTACCACCCGACCTTCAGATTATTGCGAAAATGGGCCAAGTTGGATGTTCAGGGACTGCATCTTGTGTTCTGAATCTTTTGCAGAATATGTGATGAAAATGTTGCTGGTCCGTGTGTATTTTTGATTACACACTTCTGTGCCTACAGTGCAAAAGTGCATATGCGCAAGCCACAATGTTTACAACTTAAAAAGTTTAGGAAAAACACAACCATGGAAGTTCGTATATGAAATTGCATGATGTTCAAATATAGAAAAAATGACCTCTCTTTGTTGAAAACGTTACCTGCCATGCTTTGGGCAGATGACTGTGGTGTTCTGTAGAAAACTTGGTCAAAAATAATGAAATATGTTTGCAAATCGAGTCCTATTTTAAAAAAATGCATGCAATATGTACAAATAAGAAAAAGCAAACCATGAGCTGAGTGATTTTGTTGTCTTTAATTTCAGCTAAACATGGGAAAGAAAACTTCCAATCACTCTCTCTCTAAAAAGTTCACGTGAGAAGTTCAAATATAAAAATAGCATACGTTCATACATAGTGAAAATGGAGCAATTAAAATTTTCAAAGTGAAAGCATACATTCTAAAAATTGGAGAGCACGTGAAACAAAAACCGCCACTAGAAAAACACCACCAACAACTCAAAAACAAATTGGCTTTTATGGCTACGCGCACACGCGCACAAACACACACATTTATAAAAAAAGGATTTTATCCGTTAAAAAACCTAGAAGTTCAAATCTAAAAAAACAGACCAGTTTAATGGTTAAAAAAATTCAAATTTTCATGAATGTAAACAAAAAATCATGGAATTCAAAAGAATAAAAACTATGGAGCTTCATGAAAAACAATTAATAGCACGCGAAGTTCATGTTTCAGAAATTTTGAAGTTCACGTGTACCACATACGGAAGAAAAATAATCAAATGAAAAAAGGACCGCCTAGGCCATTTCAATGAAAAGCAAAAAATGCATAAAATGTCGTGACAAAATTCTATTAGAAGTTCAAATTTAAAAACCGAAGCAAGTCAACATTGAAAAAATGAAGTTTTTAATATCTAAGACAAATTTGGAAGTTCAAAAAAATTGAGCAAGAAGTTAAAAAAAAAGTAGGCCAAAAATCTTTATAACGGATTTTCCCCGTTTGTAAAAAAAATCAGAGAAGTTCAAATTAAAAAGAGGAGCATTTCTAAGGATTGCATAAAAACTGATTTTCCCCATTCTATAAAAACTAGAAGTTCAAATTAAAATAACGGCGCGGTATCATTGTTTATATAAAAAACATTTTCCCCTTTAGTAACAAATAAAACTAAGAAGTTCAATTTTTAAAAACGGTGAAGTTCGATGTCTAATAAAAAAATCGGATTTTTCACATTATTAAAATGTAAAACCGAGAAGTTCAAAATTTTAAAACAGAGAAGTTCAAAAAAAACTCGATTTTCCTCGTTACTAAAGAATAAAACTAAGAAGTTCAAATTAAAATAACAGAAAAGTTCAAGTACTACAAGGAATGCATTTCAGGTGATAATAAAAGTATAGAAAAATAAAAGCTTAAAAAGTTTGTTGAAAGAAGTTCAAGTGCTCTGTCAGGGGAAGTTCAAAAACTCTTGCAAGAGAAACACACAAACCCTAACTGGCAAAACCGATCTACGAACACCAAGGGCGGGTAGAGGCGTCGCCCGCCTAAGCCCGGCCCGCGTTAGAGGGGAAGATTAGCAAAGCGGAAAAAGACAGAGGGAGGGGGAGCTGCATCTTATTCTCTTCGCGAGAACTTCAGGATCGGAGAAGCATTCGGAAGGGGCGAGGCCTTCATTTCGTGTTCATCTTGTATTTCCATGTTCGATTTTTTTCCGTATAAAAATCAAATACAATTCTTTACTCAAAATATAAAAAGGTGAAGTTCAAATTGAAATAACAGGGAAGTTCGGAGTTTATTAAAACATAGGATTTACCTGTTCAAAAAATAAAAAACACAACACCATTTTTTGCACTTTTAAAAACAACTCATAAACGAAAAAATGGTTGCTAGAAGTTCAAGTGCTCGGCGAGAAAAAGTTGAAAAATTCTTCTGAGAGAAGTTCACCGTGTATTTAGATGTCCAAAATACATAAAAAATATGTTATTTTTTGTGTTTTAAAATAATTCTCTCAGACCAGAGGGAAGTTCAAAGTGATAACAACCGGAAGTTCACATACTACATGGTGTGTATTTCATATAAGAAAATATACAAAAAAAGTGAAACAGGGTGAAGTTCAAACAGAGATGCCCCAGAAGTTCAATTACTTCACATAGTGCAAAAAACACCACGTAAAAAATCAGCATGTCAAAAACAAAGTGAAGTTCGAACAGACATGTCCTAGAAGTTCAACCACTTCACGCAGAGCAAAAAACAACACGTTAAAAACAGTGGGAAGTTCGAACAGACATGCACGAGAAGTTCAACTACTTCACGCAGTGTATTTCCATTCGCGATGAAGGCAGAAATCATGATCTCATCATTTTCTAATTTACTTCAAAACAGTAGGAAATCATTTGTGTAAGTTCAAGTCCTTCGTCGGAGAAAGTTCAAAAAAATATTGTACAAAAGGAATATCATTTGTGTGACATTGACGAATGTATGAGAAAATTACAAAACGAAAATACGTCACGGAAGTTCAACGTGAAAACAGCTGGAAGTTCAACTACTACACGGAATGAATTTCAAATGAAAAACTTTTAAAACCGTTGCGAGTATGAAAAAGTGATCAACATGGGAAAGTTGTGTGTCTACAGCAGCTTTCCATCGGTATATCACTTGCTCATTCCGATGAGTGTTCTGGTGCGTGGATGGAGAGCCACGGGCAAAAAAAGCACGTGAAAAACAGAGTGAAGTTCAAGGTTTTATACCGAGAAGTTCACGTACTTCACGCGATGCATTTTTCACGAATCTGTTTCGCGATAAAGGCAGAACGAATGATCTCACCATTTTCCAAATTACTTGAAAATGGCAGGGAATCATAGAAAACCATCAACATGAAAAAGTTTCGCATTTTCCTTGGCTTTTCAACGGTATATTATTTGCCCCATTCCGATAAAGTTTGTGGAAATTACAGTGAAAATACGTTTTTAGCCATTTTCAAAACTGACATAAAACAGTAAGGAATTGGGAGAAACAATATATACCAAAAAGTTTCGCATTTCCTCAAGCTTTCCAATGCCATATCATTTGCTGCATTCGGACACACGGTTAGAAAATTAGCTCAAAAATACGAACTCGGTAGGACTTGGACCATTTTCTAAATTACTTTTAAACCATTCAAAATTAGAAAAAAACTTTCAAGATGAAAAAGTAGCGCATTTTCATAAGATTTCCAACGCCATATCATATGCCTCCATTGGATTAGCCGTTTAGAAATGACATCGAAAAAACAAACTCAATTGTTCGGTTTACAAAATTTTACGTTTTTTCAAATTACTCTTTAACCATAGGGAATTAGTGGAAAACTTTCAACATGTGGAAGGAGCGGTTTTGCAGCACATTTCCAACGCCATATTATATGCCTCATTCCGATAAACGGTTTAGAAATGTGATCGAAAATACGATTCACGTTTTTTGTGCGAAGAAAAAATGGTTTTCAAAACTGCTCTTAAACCGCTTACATTTTGTCAAAATTTTAACTTGGATCATGATATTGGTGTCCATAGTTTTCCAACCGTATATCGCAACCCAGTACAGAGGGAAGTTCAGGCGCGTTACTCAGGCAGTTCAGATTGTGATCAGAATATTATTCTGATCCCGTGATCAGAATAGTGTTTATGTGTGTGTGTGTGTGTGTGTGTGTGTGTGTGTGTGTGTGTGTGTGTGTGTGTGTATCCAATAGATTGAACCATCATAAAAATCGCACGGGAGGGACCGCAAAACCAGCACCGCCTGCATGCGGCCCAAAATGATGTATGTTGGAAGGATGATGTGTGTTTTCAATATCGAATAATGTACAATTTAGATGTGGTGCGTGCCTCTTGATACATACAACAACCATGAAAGCCAGGTAGTTAAGGACGAGATACGCAAGGTACGGTGTCAGTCGAACCCAGCAATCCAAGTGTGTGGGAGGGAATCCTGACAACATATGAGCTTGAGCTTCGGTTGGAAGTCATGTGATGGTGACCGTCCCTAACACGAACTAGGAGGACTCCATTCATGGCCAACACATACCCCTCATCACCGGTCAAAGGGATGATATATAATACACTCGGGGAGCCCACAAATATGTGTGTCATCACAAAAAACCGCACAAGGGAGACATGGTCGATCAGAAGACCCCCTATACACTGAATGCGGCCCAAAAATATGTATGAGTACGGTGGTGTGTGATGTGTTCAAATCCCGAATGCATAACTTCGACGGGGCACCAACTACATTACAAACCGAACACCGTACCCGACCCCAAGACAGGTTCAATACGTACGATGTCGGTTCCCCAACTTCGAGGTAGGAGGGGGGTGTCGTCCAACGCATGCGCTCAAACTTTATTTGGTCTAACATGGCACACATAGCAATAGGAAACCATCATGGTCAAACCCTTCTCGTATGTTGGGTCAAAGGGATAGATTGTGTGGGCCCCCCTCGTTATCGATCAAGGATGATATATACACACACACACCTCGGGGAGCCCACAGATATGTGCGGCGCCTGTAAACCGCATAAGGGATACATGCTTGTTTAGAACACTCGTCCCTCTATACCCTGCATGCAGCCCAAAAAAATGTATGTGTTTGGTGTGTGATTTGTTCAAATCCCGAAAGCACAAGTTCGATGGGGCACCAACTACACCAGTAACATTACAAACTGAACATCGTACCCTCGTAGATAGGTTAAAGACATACGATGCCGGGAACGCAACTTCGAGGCGGGTGGGGGGGGGGGGGGTAGGGGCCGGGTGCCATCCAACGCATGTGCTGAAACTTGATTTGCTCTAACATAACACACGGAGTAAAGAGTAAACCCTTCTCGTGCGTTGGGTCAAAGGGATAATTTGTGTGGGCCTACAGATGTCGATCATTCTTTGATTTTTGAGAACAAAAAATAACCAATAAAAACATAGTCTACAAATTAGCAAAATAAGGATCCCAAGGTTTATATAATCATCATGACAGGTCACTATAGAGACATTTAGATGATAAATGTCTATAATGACCGTATCACAATGTTTAAATGAAGGTTGAGATATGCAACCTCCCACCAGGTAACCCATCCTTAGAGTACTCCAGCCCGAGCATGTTTAACTTTTGCATTCTATTCGGCTAGGCTAGCGGGTGGGAAGCCGACCCTTGCTGATAGGAATTGCCTCCTTGCCTTTAAGGCATTTCACGCTGGTCACCCTATGGGACCTACTCCCTACTATCACAGACGTCTGTGCTTTTAGAAATTGTGTGCAATATCTACATGGCCGGTGTGTCGCCGCCTAGCCTTCAATGAGCACTGGCACTGGCAGCGGGAAAAAGTTGTGAGAAGAGACAGGAAACATATGGGAGGAGTAGCGAGAAATGGTAGCGTGTTGGATATATAACAACATTAATATGGAAAACTTTTTCTTGACATGAATATGGAAAACTTAGTAGAGAAGGAAGCGTGAGCTAGCATGATGCATGTGCACAATGCTTACCCATATAAATAAAATCACAACCAGAACTACATGTGCTGTCAAAAGGGATGATGATTGCCGTTCGATCTGGGAGCATCCAAGGTGTAGGCATATGATCCATGGGGTTTGGGATCTGGCCAATCAGAACGCACAACTCACATCGCGCATGTAGAAGGGGGGCATCGGCCACCATTTGGTAGGCACACAACTTCCGCGAGTGAACCGTGTGCTATGTGAAAACATTTCGTGAGAATCCCGGTTTTTAAATCCCCGTAAATCCAAAACTCACCCGAAAGTCGTGAAACTTGGCATGGTGTCATGACATGGCATATATATGTCGAGGAGTTTTTTTGTCCATTTTGGGGCAAGTTTTATTACAAGCTTCTTACAAACCAGAGCTTCTCTCAAGAAGCCTCGTGGTTCCGATAAGGAAATGTGTCCCCCTTGTGGGCAAAACGATAATTACTGCCTGTTTTCACCTTGTATTTTCTTCTACAGGCAACATGGAACGACATGATATCCGTGCTGAAACTTAAACTAATTCAGGGTTTGTTTGGCCTTTTTATACATTAATTGAGTTTCTTAGGCATTTAATGTCCATAATTCAAATCTGAACTACAAATATATGCTCCAGTTCACCAAAATGGCTAGAAAAATCATACATGTGTTCTTGGGTGCATGTTTAGGTCACATGCAAGGAATGGGAATGAATTACAACCGTACCGACGTCCTGACTCGTCCTCAAACATTTGGAATCTCAGTTTTTAAATCCCCATAAATCTAGAACTCACCAGAAAGTCATGAAAGTTGGCATGGTGTCATGGCATGGCACATATATGTCGTGGTAAAACATTGTCCAATTTGGGCCAAACTTTATTACAAACCTCTTACAAACCGGAGCCTGTCGTAAGAACCCTCGTGGTTTCGATAGGGAACCGTGTCCCCTTGTGGGCGAAATGATAATCGCTCCCTCTTCTAGGCTTGTATTTTCTTCTACACGCAACATGGAACAACGGGAGATTCGCGCTGAACTTTGAAATTATTCAGGGTTCCTTTGACCTTTTTATTCATTAATTGAGTTTTCTAGGCATTTAATGTCCATAATTCAAATCCGAACTACAAATACGTGCTCCAGTGCACTAAAATGGCTAGGAAAATCGTACATGTGTCCTTGGGGTGCATGTTTAGGTCCCATGAAAGGAATTGGAATGGATTCAACCGTCTCGGCGTCCTTGCTCGGCCTCAAACATTGCATATCTCGGTTTTTAAATCTCCGTAAATCCAAAACTCACCAGAAAATCATGAAACTTGGCATGGTGTCACTACATGGCACATATATGTCGTGGTAAAAATGTCCAATTTGGGCCAAGCTATATTACAAGCCTCTTACAAACCGAAGCTTCTCGGAACCCTCGTGGTTCCGGTAGGGAAACATGCCCCTCTTGTGGGTGAAACAATAATCGCTGCCTCTTCTCGCCTTGAATTTTGTTTTCTATAGGCAACATAGAATAACATGAGTGTCGTGCTGAAATTCGAAACTGTTTAGGGTTCATTTGGCCATTTTATATATTAATTTAGTTTTCTAGGCATTTAATGTAGTCCATAATTCAAATTTGAACTACAAGCACATGCTCTAGTGAAGCAAAATGGGTGGAAAATCATACATGTGTCATTGGGTGCATGTTTAGGTCTCATTGAAGGAATGTGAATGAATTACAAACATCTCGTCATCCTGAAACATTGAGAATCTTGGTTTTTAAATCCCAATAAATCGAAAACTCATCCAAAAAACATGAAACTTGGCATGGTTTCATGACATGGCACATATATGCCATGGTAAAAAAATTGTCCAGTTTGAGACAAGGCGCACACATTAATAGCGAATGAAGTCCTTTTGAAACAAATAGTTGTCACGTTAATACCGCCAACGGTTGTATTACATGAACCTTGTGTTACCATAACCATTTAAGTGCGGCCACGTGTCCCTCTTTTCTTATGGGATAGTACTACCTCCGTCCTCGTTCATTGGTCATATTTGTATTTTGTGCCAAAATTTAACCATACTCGGTGGCGTGCGTGCAGCTGTTTGATCAGACGGGACGAGCGCAAGAAGTCCGCCGTGCAGGCTCGGCGAGACGCATACGAGCAGTCCGCCACACAGGCTCGACGGGACGTGTGCATCCTGTCCACCTTGCAGGCTCGACGGGACATGTGCGAGCAGCAAGGCCGCCCATGCTCACCGGGAAGCGATCTCTTTGACCTCCATCCACCACCCGCCTGCCTCACTCCCAACCTCTCCATTAATGGCGGCGGAGCCGCTGTTTAACACGCGGTTAACTAAAGCACCTAGACTGAGGGTGTTTGCTTGTGATCCCATGGCCCCTCTCAATGTAGCATTTGCTTTGTTCGTGTTTTCAGCTCGTATTTCAGATAATTTAAAATGCCACATAGGGCAACAGATAATACAACGACAAATAAAATGACAGCGGATAATATGATGACAAATAAAATGGCAACGGATAATACGACAACAAATTTACAATGGCGCGGATAATAATTGTCTTACATATTCCAGATAACTTAAAATACCACATGCGGCAAAGCCCAGAAGACACGGGGGCAAGAGAAGAAGGAGATCACGGACAACGATCTGGGTCGCCACTGTCTATACTCCTTGATGGATCGCGGGGCAACAACATCCTCCAGTTCCTTCTTCAATTCCTCATGACTTCGCTTGACAGCAGCCACAAATTCCTCCACCTCCTGCTCGCGCTTGATCCGGAGCTTCCTCAAGTCACCCATCAGTTCCGCGACGACCGCTTTCAGCGTCATCCCCGAGGCACTGCTCTGATCATGCAACATCTTCCAGCCGGCGGCCTCCTCCTCCTTCTCGGCAAACACCTTGAGGAGCTACGCATTGTCACCCATGAGTTGCTCGATGAGGCTGGTTGCCTTCTCAATCGAGGCATCGCTGATCTCGAGCAGCTTCATCAAGCCGTCGACCAGCTCTTGCTACTTAATGAGGCCAATGAGAATGTCGTTGTCACTGGTCAAGGACTTCAACAACGCCAGCTCGTCACGATTGCTGATGCGGCGAGTGCGCTTGTGAGAGCAGACGCGAGCCGGTGAGAGCTCGTTCGAGGGCTCCGCGGCACGTTGGGACATCTCTGCTGCGGCTGCCGCGTAGCGGCAGGACCTCTCTAGTGCTTCCGCAGCCTTGGTCTTTGCTCCCTGGTTATATGTCCACCCGAAACTCCTCCTACCGGTCATGGCGGAACGACTTGACAGGAAAGACCAGTTTTGCGGGTGATGAGGAGAGGAACTATGAAGTAATTTTCAAGTGGGTAGTTTTTATAGCCCGATGCTAAGTGTGAGCACATATTGGTTTGATCAGTGTGAACAGATTTACAATTACTTATTGCATTGTATGTGTGAACACATATTGGTTTGATCGGTGTGAACAGATTTGCAATTACGTATTGCATTATAATCTGCAATGTGAAGAGAAACAAGGTCAAAATTTATTGATGGTTCTGGGCTCGAAGCCCATTTTTGTTGTTCTGGCTCATCGCAAACAGTTTTTTTGGATCAACCGTATGCCCCGCATCAGAAGCCCGAAACGGTCCCTGGATGGCGTACATGGGCCTGTGTTCTCGGATGTACGTGTACATGTCTGCCCACTATCACACACGGTCAAGATATCATCATCGTGTCCGATGGATGCGCCGTCGTGCCCCCCACGGGATGCCATAAGGTTGACCATGTGGTTGCTTGCCATTGAGGCGGCCGCGGTGCGCTCTGCTCATCGTTCAGGCAGCCGCGGTGCTCTCTGCTTGCGTCTATCCGCGTGTTTTGCTCGCCATTGAGGCTGCCGCGGCGCGCTCCACTTAGGCAAATTTACAATGGCAACGGTTAATAATTATCTTACATATTCAGGATAATTTAAAATGCCACATGCGGCAACGCCCAAAACACTCATGACCTACATATGCATACAATTATAATAAAATATAGGTTAAAAGGCTGAGCTGGCGGCCTTCCGGCGACGATCTTCTCAGACTCCAGGATCAGCATAGCACCCTTGCGGCCGTTCATTCCAAGTGTCCTGACCCGCCTCTGCCTACGGAGTTTCTGACACTGGGAGGCTCTTGGGGCTGCTGGGCCTCTTCCAGAAGAGTTTGACAATGTGAATCGCACGCATGACATCTCCGCGAAACCGCTCCATTTCCATGTCTCTAGCCTGGTAGCAAATTTCGTCCATCACTTGCATCCTCAAGATACCACGTTGGCGATGTTCTACTTTGTCGGGGACGTCAACTCCGCCAAGGATGCGCTTGAGCCTGGCCACCACATCGTCGGGATTGAGGTTGACATGGCCGCCGCCGGCAATGATGAAGCCGCAGGCTGGTTGTATCTTGACTAAATTGCAGAGGTCCTCTGCCCATTCCTTGTGGGGCATCATGCTCTCGATGAGCACTAGTGACGGCGGCTCTTTGGGTGGGTCTCGATCATGCCGCCAAGCAGCTCTGGATCTTTTGCACGGTGGATGGCAACTGCCATCACACTTCCTCTGCAATATGTCGATTGTGCGCGCAAGGACTGTGACGCCGATATCGCTACCGATGGGCCATGGTGCTTGCACTAGCCGATGAAGCTCTTGCTCCCCGACCTGCTCCGGCTTGTTCTCATCTTCGAAGATGTAATTCAGGTAGGGGTCGACATCGAAGCTTTGGTCGTTGCCTGGCATTCTTGGAATAACCAATGGTAGATGAGTAAGGACTAGATCTACGCACAATGTCATGACGGTGCGTTGCCGCCTGGGTTATATGCAGCAAGCCATTAGCTGGTGGGGGGAAACCGATGAGGGAAGAGGCGGGGATTTTACAATTCACCCATGTGGAGCGAGGAAAGACTAAGTGGAGCACACAACCCGAATAATGTATGCGGTGCCACGTGTTATCTATCACACATGTGTTAACATAAGGAAACATATGTGTAACTTACTCATCATCGCACACGAGTACTCGCAGACGCATCGTGTGCGATACTCGTAGCCACCGCAAGCAACTAGTTTGCATTTTTTAAAGTTTTTTGTACACACAGAATCACACACGAATTAACTGTAGTAACCGTCTGTGTTATGATTTCTCATCGCAAGCAGTTCATCCTAGTGGGCTGTTTGCCGCGTATCATACACATCTTGTTTACACGACTCGTTTGTGTTCTTTTGGCTCATCGCAAACAGTTCATCTACGTGAACTGTGTGCCGCATCCCACACATCTTGTTATGTTAAACCGTTTCTATTGTGTTCCCTAATAAAAAACAGTCCGTTCGAGTGAACCTATGCCGTATATCACACACACCTTGATCTGGCTGACCATTTCTATTGTGTTGCCCAATCACAAACAGTTAATCCGAGTGAACTGTATGCCGTATATTGCACACCTTGATATGGCTGCCCCTTTCTGTTATTCCGTCTCATCGCAAACAGTTCGTATGGATCAACCTATGCCCCACATCGCACACGCAACTAAAATCTGAACTGTGTTCGATGTCTCCACCATCGCAAACGTTTTGCATCTTTTTGATGGGTTTTTACATCACCGTTTGCGATTAATGCATTGCACACAGTTTCATCAATGGGTCTCTGATCGTAGTGTCGCATTAGCAGCATCCTGCAGTAGTGTAAGTTTTATCAATCTGCATGAGGTGTAGGATGAAGGTGGTCTCTTTGGAACAACCCTGCAATTAAATACAAGTGGTCTCTTGTGTCCCCAATGCCTTCACCAGCGTCACTTATGCCTTCATTGGCGCCACTTATGAGCCAAGGCCAACTTCAACGCTCAGCGGCCACCACCAACACTTGTTCCAAGGAACCCCGGAGGGCAGCCAAGCCGCCTCGCCCAACATCGACTTAGGCGATGGTTCACGTACGTCCTCCGAGACGTGCTCGTCTGAACCACGTAATTGCTGAAGAAGCCCAGGAGGCAACATACGTCGTGCTTGGTACTCTAGTCCATAGATCTCAATCATGACTTGCATTTATCTTTGAATGGCCTCTAGGATTTTATCTTCCACAATGCGGAAATAGTCATCAATGTCGTCGGCCGATCATCTATAGGCAAGCACTCGAACATCCACGACACACTTCATCAAAAGGATCATACTTATTTCTTCCGATGCACTCCTCCTCAGTTTAAACCCTAAATCATGCTCCACAATAAATTTGCACTGGTGTTGAAGAGACATCGGTGCATCCAAAATCGCCACCAAAAATACTTCTCCAAATAGGTTGAATTGGGCGCAAATTAATCATTCATAAGCTTGGCATAACCCACTGCTCTACCCCAATTGATGTACGAGCGACCGAACTATGATCCTAGTCTCGATCGCCGAAGGTCCTCCTGAACAATCACGACAATGGCCATTTCAAAATCATCATCGATTTCTTCCTCCCCCTCGGACGAAGAGCCATCAAATAACATCTTCATTAACCTCTTCATCTAACTATACATATTCCATGTTGAATTTGATTGCAAGAAACACCAAGAACAATGAAATAGCAAAATAGATAAATAAATCTTGCCTGTGCAACTCGTCGAACACTATGCGTGTGGAGGAGGTGAGAGCCTCTGCCGGCGACGTTGAGGCGACGCCGAGGCTATGGGTGGACATCGGGGTTGTGGGATGGTCTGCAGGCTCTGAGGAGGAAGAATCTCCTCCAAGCCATGCTCGCCGGTGGCTGACTAAGCTTGCCGTAGTCGAACTCCGGCTTTTGGAATTCGCTGGTGCAGACACGTCTGGCGCCGCCTAGCTCCTCCGTGGGTGCACGAAACCAAGCTTGAGGGTGGCCTTTTTCGTTAATGAGAGCGCGGCAGGGACATGGAAGATATGGGCGATTCCGGCAGTGGAGTCACCGACAAGTGAATCTAACTTGGCCCGAGAGGATGACAGTGTGTCGACGAGCGTGCAAAGTGGTCGACAGGGAAAAGGAAAGCGACAAAGTCCCGTCGGGGTGAAGGGCGTCGAGCAATATTGAAGCACCACGTGAGAGGATTTTTTTGTTGAGAACTTATTGTGGCCGCTCAAATTTGAGAGCCGACGGAGGGTTCTCCTCAATTTTTTGAGGAGTTAAAAGCTAGGTGCGGCTTAACTCCTAAAAACAAAATCTTTTGAGTTAAGTACTTTTAGGGGTTCGGCTAGCGACACTCTTAAAGCTTCTCAAAGCATCTCTAGCCCTTCTTCTAGAATCTATTACTCTGTAGAAGCTGAAAATATAGGAGCGACATATCTCACACTTCGCCTATAACCTTTTAACTAGAGGCCAATGCGCATTTCGCAGCGCCATTCTTCATACCATGATTAACTCTTTTATATCTGATAGATTATTGTGACCGCTTGTTTTGTTTGGATTTTACTTTTGTTGGCTTGTGTTTTAGTTATGTTTTGGTGGTGTCTTTTTTCGTTCGTATATCTCGTGTCAGGTTGCCTCTAGAAACAATATTTGTTCCGAGAGAAGAGTGGAGTTGTTTGATGTGTGATTGTGATGTATTTACCAGTTTCGACCTCGATATCAGTCGTTGGTGGTGTTTGGGCCTCTTGGGAGCTGCTATACTAGGCGAAAACCGTGGAATTGGTGCTATAACACTTGCACATGAGCCGCCCCATGAAGCTATCGGTTGCTTAGCTTCTTTTTCCGCTTGTCCTACCGCCAGCTCCGTAATAATTGCTTATCTTTTTTTATTTGAAAGTGTTAGTTTAATTAAAAGATTTTCAAGGATTTAAAATTGTTGAAAATTTAAAAATCATTGATTTTAGAAAAAACTTCTTGAATTTCAAAAATTATTCAAAAAGTAAATAAGGTTTCAAATTTAAAATGTTCACAAACATTAAAAATGACCTTGAACTTAAAAATATCCATGAATTTAATAAATAATAATGAATCTGTACAAAATGTTAAATTTTTCAAAAAATGTTTTTAATACTCACAAATTTTCTCATGAATAAGAATGTGAAAGAAAGAGAATAAGAAATAAAACTAAATACGTAGCACATAACCTTATATGCGGGGCCCTTAGCGACCCCACAACCCCCAAAGCACCACAACGCTTAAAATCATGTGAGCTTAGTATCTCTATAGATAACTATATAATACAAAACATACATGTCAAACTTTTTGCCCGTTGTTCCTATACCGGAGCAACAGGTTTTACTCCCCCTTTCCCTCTAAAAAAAGGCCAGAGGAAGTTTCCTTCCCCAACCCCTACCTTCGTTGTTGTTGATTTCTTTGGCCACGTCATCCTTGCCCATTCCTTGCCGCACTGCTGCTGCTGCCTATCATCCCCCCGCCCCCTCGACGCGAGGAGCTTCAAGCCGTGCAACCTCACGCCCCCCTCTCTAGGTAGTGTGCCCTCTGGCCGGCAACACATGCATGGGGTTCAACGAAATGGCCAAATGCCATTATTTTTCATTTCCCTTTCATTTTCTCTGCAATAATTTGAAAAATATCTTTGTTGTGAATTTTTTATGCAAAAATAATTTGTGAATTAGCAAAAGAAACTTATTTTTTTGGAATATTTAGGGGTAGGTCTAAGTCCAAGCCTCTCAACCCCCTTCAACTTCTGGAATAATTTGTTGATTTTTTTACTCTACTAGTTAGTAAAAAAAGAAAGAGTTCCTCGCAAAAAAGAAGAAGAAAGAGTTCAAGTTCTAGAGAACGGGCCTATGACAGTAACCGAAGAGTGAGCTACGCGTCGCCGTAGCGCGGACTCAGACAAACTCTAGTGCATTCCTTTCCACGGCAGACTTCTCAAGTTGACTAACGCTTGTATTAGCCATACATGCGCATCAGACTAAACAAAAGCTCCCCGGCGAATCTTTTGCTGGGACAACGACACAAGGGAGAGGGAGGCGTGCTCTGCTTTTGGCCTCGCCTTTCCGTTTGCTCTTTCCCCTGTTTTGTTATGATTTGGTTATTATTTTTTCCATTTAAAGGTTGGTGCCCGGCCTAACCACAGAACTAAGCTTGTGTTTTATGCTTAGGCCTTTTGCTCTGGGGCTGATGGGTGGATGCCTTGGTTGTTCCATCGAGGGTTGCCCGTAAAGGCAGGGGACAAGATGATTGGATGGAAGAAGAAACTTCTATTGATCTGTTCTGGCCCTTTTCCGTCTGGATTGCTACTGCTTCCGTGGTAGTACCACATTGCTTTTCATTTCTGATAAACTAGAATACATTATGCAAAAATAAAGGTGATCGAAATGCTCTTACATTTCTTTACGGAGGGAGTACATATAAAAGCTTGAATCTCGGAGTGATCAGGGAAGTGGGGGCAATTGTACAGTTTACTGCGGATCTAGGACATGGTTGCTTTAACTTCTAAATAGATTTCTAGTTCTTGAATGGCTAAAATAGTACCTACTTTGCAGTGAAGATTTTGCACTTTCCCCTTCTTTATTAGTCCAAGCAAAGAAACATCCTTCTATTCAGCTGTTTCTGTTTCCAAACTCCAAAGCAACTCCTCCTAGCAGGGCCTCTTTTGCCTTGCTTCCTAGTTCCCTCCGTCTATTCAGCCCTATGTTTGACACCTTGCCCCTCTCTTTCGTGTTGGTTGGTGTTCATGCTTCCTGTCCTTTACATAACATGTTTGAGCTGGTCTTGTCTAATCACTACTCTATTTTTTGTTAGGGATTTTTTCTCTTTGTTTGTTAGTCTATGGATCAGGTACATATTGGCTAATATGTTGTGCGGCTTTGTGTGTGATCGACTTAACTAAATGTTTCGAAGATTTATGTATATTGATCTATCTAAATGTTTCAAAGATTTATTTATATTGATCAATCTAAATGTTTCTTTGTACTGCCATGATGTTTGATGAATAGACCAGAAGTCCACGAATCAGGGTTATGTGGCTTCCCCATTGTAAGTTTCTCATCTCCAAATCATAGAAGTGTGAACCCCAGTTTAATCATAATTTCCAGGCACACTAATTCTATGGATTATGTATACTCAAGTGAATCGGTTTTGAGAGCATTCTGCCGCTTTCTAGCGACTTTTTTTTTGAAACGGAGGCAAAAGGATTGCCTCATCGATTAATTAAGAAGAAGAGAATTGCCCAGTTAATTTACGAAAAACCGGGCGAAAACCGATACAAACACTACAAAAGTGACACTTCAGAAGCGACTCACTCTCACAACCACGTAGACGGTCCACCAAATGCTTCCAACACACAACAACCACAACCATCAACTTCTACGACTCAAAAGACGAAAGCCACGTGGACAACCCGAAACATTGAGCACTACCCATCATGAAATTGTAGCCGCCTTCCCTTTAGCATCATCAACAAAAGAAACCTCTAACTGCTCACTTGACAGAGGCGGAACACGTCCTTCAATCGAGGCCGCCGACATGTCCACCTTGGTATGCTCCACTGATAAACTCAGGCATAACTCCCTAAGCTCGGGCATGATCTGCAGCACCGGAGCCACAAGCACGGCGATGGACTCGCCCTCAGTGGAAGACACCATAGGAGGGAAGGTAGGCATCGACGATGAATGGACTCCAATACGAGGGGAGAAAGATCCGTACAACTCCTCACCCCTATCTCCCGCGAAGCAAACACCGCCCGCACAAGGAGAATGTGTTGTCAGAGTGGTCTGCAACAGAGCCGACACAAGGGATAGTCTACCCAAAGCAACCTCCGCTCGCTCCAGAAAGCTCTCAACCCGCGCCACACAACCTTGTAACAGTGCAGTCTGACCAGCCAGTGCGGACTGCAACATTAGCTCTGACGAGGTTGTCGAGCCAGCAGTGGCAGAGACAACAGACACCCAAGACCCACGGTGAAGCGCCTTGGAAGGGGGTGTGGATCTCACCGAACCCTCACATGAAGCAGGAGCAACACGATGCACGACGCCGAGGCGGGACACATGCGGCACATCAAGGCATGGTAGTGAGCTCAGAGGACGCCAGGAGTTGCGACATTCACGCGCACGATGACCATTCTCCAAACAACGGGAGCACCGCAACGGATCTCTGCAAACAGCCGCACGATGCCCATAAGCAAGTCATCTGCAGCATCTACCGTGGAGCCAAGCAGGGATAGGACAAGGAGGACGAGCAGCCATCCTCGGGGATGGCGACGAAGTCGGACGACACGGGCCGCACCGCGGTAGCACCTCCTGCCACACTTTCAACCCAATTAAATCCATCAGCAAAATTATTTTGCTTTGCATAAACCACCAACAGCAATCGGCGAATCGTGGGTTAAACGTGGCTTCCCATTGAAAGTTTCTCATCTTCAAATCATAGAAGTGTGACCCGCAAAAGTAAAATAAAATCATAGAAGTGTGAACTTCAGTTTGACCATAGTTTCCAGCCACACAAACGCTATGGATTATTCTGAAGATACACGCGCACTCGAAACTTGTCCGCTACTCCAACAAAACATATAGATGAGCTCCAAAAGGTGGATGCCCCTTGACCGGTTGGCCCGTTCTGCTATTTACTCTCAACCTCTATAACCAGGCGGACCCTAAAGTATCCAATATAGTAGTATTATTGTGTGTGTGTGTGTGGGGAAATAACCAATATATACTTGTCCAGCCACTTGGATACGTTCGCAAACTAGTGCAACCTGTTGAGAGTACGTTGTCTACCACATGTGTACAGGACTTGGGTCTGTATTTATACCGTTGTATCTCTCTCTCCCCCTCATATATTTGTATATCTTGGGAGACAAGTAGAGGTCGGTCCACCTTGTACCTATATATGTGCGTCATGCACACGATCAATGAATTATCGATGCATGCAATCCCTTTTATCCAACTAACATGGTATCAGATAGCACGCCGATCCCTTTCCTCGCTTCCGCCTAAACCCGCCGCCGCCTCCCTACAGCCGCCGCCGCCGCCGCCCTTTGCTACATCGCCGCCGCCGCCGCTGTACACCGCCGCCGCGCCTCCCTCTCCACCGCAGCCGCCGCCCCTCTTCCCTGCCGCCGCTGCTCCTTCCCCCTAGCCGCCGCACCCCTCCACCCTAACCCTACCCGAGCCGCCGCTAAACCCTAACCCATCCGAGCCACCGCCACCCTCCCACCGCCGCAGCTCCCCATGGCGTCTTCCCTCTCCAGCAACTCCAACCCCTTCGCCGGACCCGCGCCTGACGCCACCGCCGTTCGCGATCTTGACATCCACACCCGTGTCCCCATCAAGCTCGACCAGTCCAACTCTTCGTACTACACATGGAAGACCTACTTCAACCTCCTCTCCCGCGAGTACTACCTCCTCGAGCATGTCAACGGGGGCGTTGATGGCGACCTCATGGCGGGCGATCCGGATTGGGCGGCCATTGAGGCCTCTCTCATCCGGTGGTTCTACCTCACCGTCTCGCCGGACATCTTCCACACGGTCGTCTCGGAGGATGACAACACGTATGCCGTGTGGACCAAGATCAACAACCTCTTCACCGATAACAAGCTTCAACGTCTTGTGTTTTTGCAGCAGGAATTTTTTTGGGTGCCACCAGATGATTCCTCCATTGATGACTACTGCATGCGCCTCAAGCGCCTCGCCGATCAGCTCCGCGACATCAGCGCCAAGGTGTCGAACGAGCTCATGCTTAGCACCCTCACCGCCGGCCTCAATGAGGATTTCGGCAACGTGGCCTCGTACCTCTCCCTGCTGCCGAACCCGACCTTCCAGTCCGTCACCGCGTATTTACGCTTGGAGGAAAGCCGGATGAAGAAGGTCAAGGCTCGTGTCCACCACACCGCCCTCACCGCCGGGACATGTCGTGGGCATCCGCAGACCGCCCCGCCCCAACCACGTCCGCCGACGCCACCGGGGTACTACCCCCTCCCGCCCGTTCCGCCTGCACCGCCCGCTCCTCCGCAACAGCAGCAGGGCGAGGGAGGCGGTCGCCGCAACAGGCACCGTGGGGGTGGGGGCGGCGGTCGGCCCCAACAGCAGCAGTCGGGATACAGGAGGGGGCTCCACGTCATCATCCGCCCCCCCACCTTGGTCGGTCGGCACCAACCCCTGGACCGGGGTGGTACATGCATACCACATGCCGGTGCCGCGGGCCCAGGGCATCCTCGGCCCACACCCCACCGGCCCTCAGGTGCACTACGCCGCGACCCCATACCAGGCAGGAGGCGCTGGCTACGCCGCGGCCCCGTACCAGGCGGGCGGCGCTGGCTACCCGCTGGCGCCCGCTCCTTCGGCCGGCCACCCGCCGTAGGGCGGCTACGTGCCGCCCCCCGCGCCGCTCCAGACCGGGGGCTACTCCCTCCCGCCGGCTCCGTGGTACCCCGCGCTCCTCGCCGTGCTGCACTCGGCACCGTCTCCCTCCAACTACGGAGGCGGCGGTGATTGGTACATGGACATGGGAGCTACCACCCACATAACGTCACACCCCGGTAACCTTGTCTCTTCCTTCCCGGTCACCACTTCGAACCGTATCACCTTCGGTGATGGTTCATCCGTACCCATTACTCATGTTGGTCATAATTTCTTTTCGTCTATTTCTACGCCTATTAACATGTCTAATGTTCTTGTCTCACCTAACCTAGTTAAAAATCTTGTCTCCGTTCGTCGTCTTGCACGTGACAATCTCTCACCGTTGAATTTGATGGTCTTGGTTTCCACTTCGTCGCAAGTCCGATGTTCTTCCCACTCTCACAGCTTTTTACTCCTACATCACCACCCAGTTCGGGCGCCCTATTCTCGCCCTTCAAACTGACAACGGAAAAGAGTTTGACAACGCTGCCATGCGTCACCTTCTGGCATCTCACGGCACTACCTTTCGTCTCATATGCCCATACACATCCCAGCAGAACGGCCGTGCCGAGCGGATCCTCCGCACTCTTAACGACTGTGTCCGCATGTTGTTGTTTCACTCCAACGTGCCCCCTCGGTTCTGGCCCGATGCTCTCGCCATCGCCACTCTCCTAGTTAACATTAGGCCATGTCGTCCTCGCTGGAACTTCACCCCACACCAACTTCTCTTCGGTTCTCCTCCATCCTGGTATTCGCATCTTCGGATGTTTGTGTTATCCTAGCACCACCGCCACTACACCACACAAACTTGCTCCTCGCTCCGTAGCATGTATCTTCCTAGGCTACCCTCCCAACACCAAAGGTTACCGGTGCTACGACCCCGTGTCCCACCGTGTGTACACCTCCCGACACGTGTACTTTGATGAGCGCAGTTTTCCCTTTCACCAGGTACCATCTCCTGCAGAGGACTCGGCACTCCATGATGGTATTTCGGACACGGACCCGGTGCAGCCCCCGACGCGGCCCCTTCTGGCCCCGGCGCGGCTCCCGCAGGCGCCTCCCGGCGTGGCCGCGGCGCGCCCCCCCGTGACGGGCCCTCCTGCTGCGGCCCCCGTTGTGGGCCCCTCCGCCGAGGCCCCGACCGCAGGCCCCTCGGCCTCGGTCCCGGCGCAGCCGTGCATGGCCCTGGGTGGCCCTTCGGCTCCCACCCTGCCAGGTGACGCAGTCCGTCCCATCCAGCCCGGCTCCGCTGTGACGCTAGGAGCGACGGACCCTCCACCAGCTCCGTCCGTCCCTCCTGCCGCAGCTGGTCCCCCTACTGCTGGCATGACGACGCGATCTCGCGCCGGTATCCACCGTCTAGCACGCGTTACGACGCTGATGAGTACGCCTGCGCGGTGTCGACATCATCCTCTTCACCGTCGCCCATCCCCTCGTCCGCACGCGCCGCCCTTCGTGATCCACATTGGCTCGCCACGATGCGCGAGGAGTTTGATGCGTTGCAGCGCAACCGTACGTGGAATCTTGTGCCGCTACCCCCTCACGCCAACGTCATCAGTGGCAAATGGGTGTTTCACCACAAGACCAACCCAGACCGTTCTCTCGAGCGCTACAAGGCTCGCTGGGTGGTGCGCGGCTTCCGCCAGCGCGTAGGAGTGGACTTCACCGACAGCTTCACACCGGTTGTTAAACCGGGCACGATCAGTACGGTGCTTCAACTGGCGGTCTCCCGTGCCTGGCCTGTGCACCAGTTGGATGTCTCCAACGCCTTCCTGCACGACCACCTCACGGAATGGGTCTTCTGCGAGCAGCCGACTGGCTTCGTCGACGCCGAGCATCCCAACCATGTCTGCCTGCTCTCTCGGTCTCTTTATGGACTGAAGCAGCCCCCCAGGGCGTGGTACCAGCGGATGGCCGGGTTCTTACAGCAGCTTGGGTTTTCCACAACCCGCTCAGACGCGTCACTGTTTGTCTATCATCAGGGCACTGCCACCGCATACCTGCTTCTCTATGTGGACGACATTATCCTGACGGCATCCTCGCCTGGGCTTCTTCAGCAGCTCACGGCCCGTCTTCGTGACGAGTTTGCCCTCAAGGTTCTAGGAGCGCTGCACTACTTCCTTGGCATTGAGGTCGTTCGACATGCCGACGGGTTCTTTTTGCACCAGCAGAAGTACGTTCATGAGCTTCTCGAGCGCGCGGGTATGCTTAATTGCAAAACCGCGCCCACGCCTGTTGACACTAAGGCGAAGGTTTCTGCCTCGGAGGGTTCTCCTGCTCCGGATGCGGCGTTCTACCGCTCCATCGTTGGCGCCCTGCAGTATCTCACCCTCACCCGGCCTGACTTGCAGTATGCGGTTCAGCAGGTGTGCCTCCACATGCACTCCCCGCGTGATTCCCATTGGACTCTGGTGAAGCGTATTCTTCGGTACATACGCGGCCCTATGACCATGGGACTCACCCTGACGGCTTCCTCCTCCATCGACATGGTTGCCTACTCCGATGCTGATTGGGCTGGCTGCTCGGACACGCATCGCTCTACATCCGGCTACTGTGCCTACCTCGGGCCTTTGCTGATATCGTGGTCGTCCAAGCGGCAGCCCACGGTCTCTCGCTCGAATGCCGAGGCGGAGTATCGGGCAGTGGCTAACGCCATTGCTGAGTGCTCTTGGCTCTGTCAGCTTCTCCAGGAGTTGCTTTGTGTGGTCCCTAAGGCCACTATCGTCTACTGTGACAACGTCTCCGCCGTATACCTCTCCACCAACCCCATCCACTATCGTCGTACGAAGCATACTGAGCTCGACATTCACTTCGTACGCGAGCAGGTGGCTCTCAGGAAGGTTCATGTTCTGCACGTTCCTACCACTCAGCAGTTTGCCGATGTCAGGACTAAGGGACTACCGACCCTAGCCTTCGAGGAGTTTCGGTCCGGTCTCTGTGTCTCCGGCGACGCTTCGACTGCGGGGGGGGGGGGGGGGGGGGGTGTTGAGCGTACATTGTCTACCGCATGTGTATAGGACTTGGATCTGTATTTATACCGTTGTATCTCTCACTCCCCCTCGTATATTTGTACATCTTGGGAGACAAGTAGAGGACGGTCCACCTTGTACCTATATATGTGCGTCATGCACACGATCAACGAATTATCAATGCATGCAATCCCTTCTTTCCAACTAACATAACCAAGCATCAAGTAGACGTACATAACATGGTGACTGAAGCGGATAACATGAAAACTATGCGTCACACACTCTCATAATGTAACGCCCCGGATCCGATGCGCCAGGTGTCTTCCAGTTATTCGCCGTCGTTGCCATGTCATGTGCTTGCGTGTTGCATTTTGACATGTCATCATCTGCATTTCATCTGCATGTTTTTCAAAACTTGCATCCGTTCGGGTTCCGCCGGTTCTCTCCGTTGTCCGTTCTAAGCACAGACACACTCGCATGTGCCCCGTCGCCCCCTCTCAGACCTTGTTTCGTGAGTGAGATAAAAACGTTCTCAGAATGGGCCGGGATTTGCCGAGTGGCCTTGGTATATCACCGGTAGACCGCCCGTCAAATTTTGTTCCATTTGGAGGTCGTTTGACGCCCTAACGATTAACCGCGTAGCCCGAAACCCCTCTCTCTTTGCACCCCAGCCCCCTTCACTACAGCCCATGAGCCCATCCAAACCCCCTCCATGCTCTCGGTCGTTCGATCGCGATCGTGTGGGCGAATACCGCACCTCATTTGGACCCTCCTAGCTCCCTCTACATATAAATTAGTCCCCTCCCCGAAATTTCGGGCAAAACCCTAGCCATCTTCCTCCTCCCGCAGCCGGACATGTCCACCCGCGCCGGACGTGTCCGCCGGCCACGTCACTCCGACCAATCGGAGGACGCCACGTCACCCCGCCGCGCGCCTCCTCCAACCGCACGCCGCCACGTCGCCCTCGCCCGCGCCCTACTTCGCCGCCTCCACCGCGGGCCCACGAAGCCCGACCGCGGCCCTCCCGGCCCATCGCCGCCGCCCGCGCCAGCCCGCCGCCTCCGTGCATGCTCCGCCATCCGTTCGCCGCTCGCCAGAGCCGTGCCTCCCCGCCTCCTCGCACCGGACGCCGTTGGCGACCCCAGCCGTCACCCCGTCGCGCTCCTCCTCTCCTGAGGAGCCCGAGCCCCGCAACCATGGCGTCGCCGCCTTCGAGACGCCGTCGTCCGCCCCAGCCCCGTCGGCCGCGGATCCGGCCGGAATGGATCCCGTGCCCCCGGATCCGGATAGTCCCAGGTCGCCCTCGTCCCCGCCGGCCATCACCGGAGCCTCGCGCCGCCATCCCGCCGTTGCCGATCCCCTGTTCGCCTGCAGCGAGCGCGCCGTTGACCGCGGGCTCCTCCTCCGCGTGGGCCTCGTGGGCCACGGCCTCGGCCCACTGGAGCCTCCCCGGCCTGCTCTGACCTGACCAGCCACCTCCCTCGTCATGGGCCGAAGCCCAGGGTGAGCAGCTCCTATCCCGCGCATTGTGCGCCATATAGCATTCTGTGCTCAGTCCGTTTCCCCCCCAAACGCTCGTCCCTAAAATCCCTGATATTTTGGTGCTCTGTTCATCATGCCATAACTTCTTGCATGTAGCTCCGTTTTGTGTGTGTAATATATCAAAATGTTCATTGTGAGATGATCTACATTTCATTCCACCGTGGCATGCTTGTTTAAGTCCATCTTGATGCCCTAATCATTGTTGCAAGAGTGCTAAATGATGTTAACCTGCTGCAACTGTTATAACTTGCTGTTTTATCTTTTTCATTGCATTTTATGTGTGCATCCTATGAGCTTGATGTCTACATGAGTTTTGAGCTACATCATGCCATCTTCACGGTGGTGTAATCCATCTATTTTTGTGTGCCTTGTGGTGAGTGCATCGAGCTTGTGAATTAGGGTACTTGCTGTTACTGTTTTGCTAGGCTGAATATGTTATATCATGATGCTATGTAAACCTGCTGCTACAGGTCATTCTATGCATAATCTGGAGATGTTCACTAAGGATGTTTTGTTATAAATGTCATGCTCTATACATCCATGCCCTTGGTTGGAACTATGGCTTGCTGTAGATTGCTGTTATCATGCTCCAAAGTTGTTAAATAATGTTGCTGTCAGCCTGTTAACATTAAGTTCAGTTTTGCCATGTGTTTTGCTAGTGATCCACGCACCCTATGACTATGATATTGCCATTTTTAGCTCCATAAATGTGTCTTCTTACTCTTGGTCACCTTGTCGTTCCATGCATTGCTCTGTGGTGAGTTGTAAAAGCTCACCAACATGCCTACTTATCGTTGTTCCTGCCATGTACTGTTATTCTGAATCTGTCATATCACTTGCCATGTTTGCATGGATCCTACCATCTTTTCTGTTGATCTTTGGAATTAGTTCAGTAAGGGACTTTTGTTCTTTGTCTTTAGTATTAGCACTTCATGCTCTAGTTTGCCATGATAGCTTGCTGTAACATGTTGTTTGAGAGCTCTAAACATTGCAAGCTGATGTTATTTCTGCCATGCTCAGTGATTTCTGCCAAGTTTGTGAAACTGTTGTCATTTGCAATCTTGCCATGTCCTTTTGAGCATGTGCAATTGATTTCTGGAGATAGCTTAGTGTTTATGTTTTGTCATTCTTTACCTGTACATCATGTCCATGCATTTTGTTTTCATGTTGAGGTGCTGTAGCATATTGTTCTGATGCTTGCTATATGCCTAGTTGCTATTTTGGACATCTTGTCCTTTAAACTTGTTTCATGTGTATGTGTTGAACCGTTGCTCCGTTTTGAGTGTGCTCTATATGAAACTTGCTTAGATTTGCATGTAGTTTCATCTTGTCATGTTGAATCCTTGTTTTGAGAGTGTTTCCTTGATGTTTGAATGCCTTTTGGATTAATGCCATGTTTAACTTGTTTTGCTCATATCTTCTAGGCCGTAGCTCCGAATTAAATGAACTTTATATGTAACTTGACACTTGACTTAATTAAAATGCATCAACCGTGTGTGTAGACGTGATGGTCTCTTTTCGGCGGAGTCCAGGAAGTGAACACGGTTTTTGGGTTATGTATGAACGTAAGTAGTTTCAGGATCACTTCTTGATCACTTCTAGCTTCTCGACCGTTTCGTTTGCTTCTCTTCTCGCTCTTATTTGCATATGTTAGCCACCATATATGCTTAGACGCTGCTGCAACCTCACCACTTATCCTTTCCTTACCCATTAAGCTTTGCTAGTCTTGACACCCATGGTAATGGGTTTGCTGGGTCCTCGTGGCTCACAGATTACTACAACAATAGTTGCAGGTACAGGTTATGCGATGATCTTGACGTGAGAGCGATGTTACTTGTTCTGGAGTTCTTCTTCTGCTTCTTCTTCGATCAAGGGGTAGGTTCCTAGTCGGCAGCCTGGGCTAACAGGGTGGATGTCATTCGAGTTTCTGTTTGTGTTTCATCCTAGTCGGATGGTGCTCTTATGTATTGTGATGTTGTATTCATGTGGCATTGTTTGCCTCTTGTATGTATCCCCAACTATTATGTAATGGTTCGATGTAATGATATCCACCTTGCAAAAGCGTCTTCAATATGCGCTTCTATCCTTGGTGGGACCTTCGTGTTCTTTTAGGATAAGGTCGCATATTGGGCGTGATAAGTTGGTATCAGAGCCTCGACCGACCCTAGGAGCCCCCTTGATTGATTGTGTAGTTTGGATGTTGTCGAGTCTAGAAGAAAACTTTTCGGAGTCTTGTTATATCAGAGAGTAGGAATTCTTTTTACTCCTCAGCCCCTTCGTCGCTCTGGTGAGAAATCTTGATGTAGGTGTTTTGAATTACTTCTCTTCCCCTTCAAATTTTCTTTAGAATCACGCGGTTAGTTTTGCGTTCGTTGGTTCTCAGCTCTTTTCATTTGGTTCATTCCTCGTCAAGGTGATTCGACCCTCTCCGTTTTTGCAAGTTCAATCCTTAGTTGTTTTCTTTTTCCCACCCGCCCACCCTTTTTCTCTTCGGAGCCGGAGTCCGTAATCGAGTATCCATCCTACTTGTGCGAAGCATTTGCATTCTTTCAACCGGTGTCTCCTCTTCAAGTTATTCGTCGGTTCTACCTTCCAAGTTGCCTTTGTTTTCCTGCCCTCCCACCCTCTTCTTCCCGGAGCCTGAGACTCTTTCGAGCATCAATTTCATTCGTGTGGAGCCTCTTCAGTCTTCCCTCAATTGTTTCAACCAGTGAATTCTCTTTTGTTTGACATTCTTCATCTCCTTTTCTTCTCCGATGGATTCAATTCAAGTTTTTCGGGTTGATCATATTCTTTTCCTTGGATAAAGTGTTTTCCCTGTTCTTTCGCCTCTCGCCAGTTTATCATTCCGGAGTTCGGAAGACATCTCAGGAGATTCGTCTGTGTTCCAATTAATTCGAGGTTGTCACCTCATTCAAATATTTCAATTGTTCCGGTGCATCATCTTTCTGTTCAACAATCCTTTTCAACGGTGTTTTCTTTTAGTGGGCCCATAACCCACAGGTCTTTTCCCAGGATCTTACCTGACTCTTCTAATTTCCCGGAGCTATTCTCAAATCCTTTTCGAAGTTTGACATAAGTATGAATTTCATCAGTCAGATCTTTTCCAAGATCAATTTCAAATCATTTTCATTGTTACCTCAACCTCTTCGCTTTTTTCGTTCCCCCGGAGTGCCTTAACAATTTTGGTGGTGTTTCTCGTCGCCATTTGAAGACCGAAGAAGAGTTTTTCCTCTAAATCTTGTTCGTTCTCCCAGAGATTCGCGGTGGTAGCTCGATGTTATCCTATCAAATTGTTTCCAGTCGTGCAATTCTTTTCATCCATCCGGAGTATTTTAGGAGTTGTTTTCCTGTTTCTTTTCACCGGAGGCCATCGTTCCAGAAGAATTCTTCGTCCTCACATTTCAGCTACCGTTATCCAATTATCCCGGTGCTTCGTTCAAGTGTTCTTTAATCAGCTCAAGTTCTTCCTGTTCTCTTGTATCTAAATCCCCTCTAGCATATTTTTTTTCTAATTCTTCCCGGTGATTCATTATTTTTCATCAGTCATTTTTGAATTCTTACGGTGGTTCCTTCAGATTCTTTTTCTTTGATTATCATATTAATTCATTCATTCTTTCCAATCCTACCAGTGGTTCATGAAGACTTTCTCAAGTTTTGTGCTATATCCCCCCTTAATCCTTTTCAACAAGAATAAGTATTATGCAAAATTCGTTTATCATGAATTAAATTTGATGCAGGATAAGCATACAATAAATCTTATTCTTATTTCATCCAAGTGAGCAATCCCTTGCTTTGGAGTTTGTTCTTGATGATAAATTCTAGTTCCAAGTGTTTTCATCTTTTCTTTACTGGAGTTCAAATTTCCTCGATCATTTCATCGGAACCTCCTTCTAAATCATCGCAAGGCTTTAATCTTATTATTTTCATCCTTCAATTCTATCTCATCATCCTTTTGTCACCAGAGTTCTTCATGGTGGTTCTTCATGATTTAATTCATTCTTCAAGAGTTCACCAAGATTTTTGTTGGAGGAGTTCAAGTATCTTTTCTTCTCGCGTCTCGAAGTGCAGATAATTCTTCCTTTTCTTCTGAAGTGGAGTTTTGCATTTCTTCGTTCTTCTCAGCTATTCAGACATTGGTTCTGGTATAATTTCACCTCAAGTTTTGAGTTGTTTTTGATAAGTCCACAACAAGCTTATTCTTTCGTTGTTGATTTTCTCAACAACTCCTTTCAATCCTTCCTTCTAAGTTCTTTTCATTCAATTCTTTCATTCTTCCGGAGGCATTGCATTGGTCATCTCGTCAAGTGCCATCTCATTGGGTGAAGTTCATGTTCTAATCCTTCCATTTTCAGCCGGAGTGTAACCGAAATTCTTTTATTCATTCCTTTTCTATATTGTTCTAACCGGAGTGGTTTCAGAGTCTATCTTGCTTCCATGAGCATTTGATTCTCGTCATACTCGCCGTTCATCTTTTCTAACCGAGTGCTCTCGACTTTGTTCATCTTCTCTCTTGCGTTCTTACTTCACCTCTTCCTCTTTCTCTTCCGTCTCATTCCTAAGATCTCGGGACGAGATCTCTTGTTAGTGGAGGAGAGTTGTAACGCCCCGGATCCGATGCGCCAGGTGTCTTCCAGTTATTCACCATCGTTACCATGTCATGTGCTTGTGTGTTGCATTTTGCCATGTCATCATCTGCATGTTTTTCAAAACTTGCATCCGTTCGGGTTCCGCTGGTTCTCTCCGTTGTCCGTTCTGAGCACAGACACACTCGCACGTGCCCCGTTGCCCCCTCTCAGACCTTGTTTCGTGAGCGGGATAAAAACGTTCTCGGAATGGGCCGAGATTTGCCGAGTGGACTTGGTATATCACCGGTAGACTACCCGTCAAATTTCGTTCCATTTGGAGGTCGTTTGACGACCTAACGGTTAACCGCGTAGCCCGAAACCCCTCTATCTTTGAAGCCCATCCCCCTTCACCCCAGCCCATGAGCCCATCCAAACCCCCTCCATGCTCTCGGTCGTTCGAGCACGATCGTGTGGGCAAAAACCGCACCTCATTTGGACCCTCCTAGCTCCCTCTACATGTAAATTAGTCCCCTCCCCCAAAATTTCCGGCAAAACCCTAGCCATCTTCCTCCTCCCGCAGCCGGACATGTCCACCCGCGCCAGACGTGCCCGCCGGCCACCTCACTCCGACCAATCGGAGGCCGCCACGTCACCCCGCCGCGCGCCTCCTCCAACCGCACGCCTCCACGTCGCCCTCGCCCGCGCCCCACTTCGCCGCATCCACCGCGGGCCCGCTAAGCCCGACCGCGGCCCTCCCGACCAATCGCGGCTGCCCACGCCAGCCCGCCGCCTCCACGCGTGCTCTGCCGCCCGTTCGCCGCTCGCCGGAGCCGTGCCTCGCCGCCTCCTTGCACCGGACGCCGACCCCAGCCGTCACCCCGTCGCGCCCCTCCTCTCCCGAGAAGCCCGAGCCCCTCAACCATGGCGTCGTCGCCTTCGAGACGCCGTCGTCCGCCTCAGCCCCGTCGGCCGCGGATCCGGCCGGAATGGATCCTGCGCCCCTGGATCCGGACAGTCCTAGGTCACCCTCGTCCCTGCCAGCCATCACCGGAGCCTCGCGCCGCCATCCCGTCGTCGCTGATCCCCTATTCGCCTGCAGCG
This sequence comes from Triticum timopheevii, assembly GCA_963921465.1. Lineage (NCBI taxonomy): Eukaryota > Viridiplantae > Streptophyta > Magnoliopsida > Poales > Poaceae > Triticum > Triticum timopheevii. The sequence goes on along the minus strand of OY997271.1, from coordinate 128,604,635 downwards.
AGCGCGCCGTTGACCGCGGGCTCCTCCTCCGCGTGGGCCTCGTGGGCCATGGCCTCGGCCGACTGGAGCCTCCCCGGCCTGCTCTGACCCGGCCAGCCACCTCCCTCGTCATGGGCCGAAGCCCAGGGTGAGCAGCTCCTATCCCGCCCTTGTGCGCCATATAGCATTTTGCGCTCAGTCCGTTTTTTTCCTCCAAACGCTCAAGTCACTAAAATCCCTGACATTCTGGTGCTCTGTTCATCATGCCATAACTTCTTGCATGTTGCTCCATTTTGTGCGTGTAATATATCAAAATGTTCACTGTGAGATGCTCTACATTTAATTCCACTGTGCCATGTTTGTTTGTGTCCATCTTGACTCCCTAATCATTGTTGCAAGAGTGCTAAATGATGTTAACCTGCTAAAACTGTTATAACTTGCTGTTTTATCTTTTTCATTGAATTTTGTGTGTGCATCCTATGAGCTCGATGTCTACATGAGTTTTGAGCTACATCATGCCATCTTCACAGTGGTGTAATCCATGTGTTTTTGTGTGCCTTGTGGTGAGTTCATCAAGCTTGTGAAGTAGGGTACTTGCTGTTACTGTTTTGCTAGGCTGAATCTGTTATATCATGATGCTATGTAAACCTGGTGCTAAAAGTCACTATATGCATAATCTGGAGATGTTCACTAAGGATATTTTGTTATAAATGTCCCGTTCTATCCACCCATGCCCTTGGTTGGAATTATGGCTTGCTGTAGATTGCTGTTATCATGCTCCAAAGTTGCTAAATAATGTTGCTGTCAGCCTGTTAACATTAAGTTCAGTTTTGCCATGTGTTTTGCTAGTGATCCATGCACCCTATGACTATGATATTGCCATGTTTAGCTCCATAAATGTGTCTTCTTACTCTTGGTCACCTTGTCGTGCCATATATTGCTCTGAGATGAGTTGTACAAGCTCACCAACATGCCTACTTATCGTTGTTCCTGCCATATACTGTTATTCTGAATCTGTCATATCACTTGCCATGTTTGCATGGATCCTACCATCTTTTGTGCTGATCTTTGGAATTAGTTCAGTAAGAGAGTTTTGTTCTTTGTCTTTAGTATTAGCATGCCATGATAGCTTGCTGTAACATGTTGTTTGAGAGCTCTAAACATTGCAACCTGATGTTATTTCTACCATGCTCAGTGATTTCTGCTAAGTTTGTGAAACTGTTGTTATTTGCAATCTTGCCATGTCCTTTTGAGCATGTTCTATTGATTTCTGGAGATAGCTCAGTGTTCATGTTTTGTCATGCTTTACTTGTACATCATGTCCATGCATTTTGTTTTCATGTTGAGGTGCTGTAGCATATTGTTCTGATGCTTGCTATATGGCTAGTTGCTGTTTTGGACAGCTTGTCCTTTAAACTTGTTTCATGTGTATGTGTTGAACTGTTGCTCCGTTTTGAGTGTGCTCTATATGAAACTTGCTTAGATTTGCTTGTAGTTTCATCTTGTCATGTTGAATCCTTGTTTTGATAGTGTTTGCTTGATTTTGAATGCCTTTTGCATTAATGCATGTTTAACTTGTTTTGCTCATATCTTCTAGGCCGTAGCTCCGAATTAAATGAACTTTATATGTAACTTGACACTCGACTTAATTAAAATGCATCAACCGTGTGTGTAGACGTGATGGTCTCTTTTCGGCGGAGTCCGGGAAGTGAACACAGTTTTTGGGTTATGTATGAACATAAGTAGTTTCAGGATCACTTCTTGATCACTTCTAGCTTCTCGACCATTCCGTTTGCTTCTCTTCTCGCTCTTATTTGCGTATGTTAGCCACCATATATGTTTAGACGCTGCTGCAACCTCACCACTTATCCTTTCCTTACCCATGAAGCTTTGCTAGTCTTGATACCCATGGTAATGGGATTGCTGAGTCCTCGTGGCTCACAGATTACTACAACAACAGTTGCAGGTACATGTTATGCGATGATCTTGACGTGAGAGCGATGTTACTTGTTCTGGAGTTCTTCTTCTGCTTCTTCTTAGATGAGGGGATAGGTTCCTGGTCGGCAGCCTGGACTAGCAGGGTGGATGTCGTTTGAGTTTCTTTTGTGTTTCATCCTAGTCGGATGTTGCTCTTATGTATTGTGATGTTGTATTCATGTGGCATTGTTTGCCTCTTGTATGTATCCCCAACTATTATGTAATGGTTCGATGTAATGATATCCACCTTGCAAAAGCGTCTTCAATATGCGCTTCTATCCTTGGTGGGACCTTCATGTTCTTTTAGGATAGGGTCGCATATTGGGCGTGACACATAATATCCTGGCATAATTTCGTTTTTAGAGGAACATCCTTAATTAACATTGTTGGATGAAATGGGAGCGTACAAATGTTGGGCCAATCATATTTGTGTGTATTTCTTGCCAACAATCGCATATTGGCAATTCAGTCCACTGGTACATTTATGATTTTTTTTCTTAGTCTTTTGAAATGTTAATACTCCCTCCTTTTTTGTATACAAGACCACATCATTTTTGTGTTAAATATTTGCTTGGAATTTTGGTCAACAAAATATGGTTATATGTCATAAAAAATATATCATCGAAAAGTTACTTGAAATGTGCATCCAGTGACATATTTTTTGTGGCATATAACTCATATTTTATTAGTAAAATTACTAGTCAGAATTAGACATAAAAGTATGAAGTGACCTTGTATAGAAAAATAGGAGTCTATTTTTTTTATGAATCGCGTCATAGAAGGTAAATATGTCATCATCCCATATAACTTTTCCCCACACATTACATTAGGCCTAGTCTGACCATTTAATCTCCAGAAGATGTATTGGTTATTCCACCACTCATCGAATTTACATGGATTGGGGGCCTGTTTGGTTGCAACCCTGGGCCAAACTTACCTGGCCTGGAGCTTGCCTGGGATCTTCCTGAGATCTGTTTGGTTTGTATCCTGAATGATTGGAGCTAGCCTGGCCTGGGGAATTTTATAGCGCTATTAGCCTGGCGCAAAACCTTGAAGGGCCATTAGCCTGGCCCAGGCAACCTGGATCGGATGCCTGACTTGCTGCCTGACTTGCTAATCTGTGGTCCCATCTAAACTAGAGAAGACATGCATGATTTGACATTCTTTGATACATCAACCAGGCGTGGACATGATCCAAACAACACTAGCCTGACCAGGCAAGAAGTAGCACTTTCCCATGCCGGCTCCAGGCACTCGATTTTGCCAGGCACAGTGTGCAGGACGCGAACCAAACAGGCTCTGGATCCTCTAAGCGCAATGTGCACTAACCACTATATGAGATTATTTGTTAATTTTACTTTCAGCTCTCCCCGGTCGTTCCCCATGAGCGACCTGGGAGAGAAACGCTAGTCATCAGACTAGATACCTCCCCTCCACCTCTCCTCCACTGTGCAAAGCCCCCGCGACATCGGTGGCGGCATGGCCATTCCACCTCTCGTTGTCACGGGGTGGCGTGGGGCCTCCTCAGCATGGCAAAGTCGTGGGGTGGCGCGACATTGCTCCCTCTTCTCCGAGGCCGACTCACGACATGCGACGTTGGTCTTAGCGCCTGGCGGCAGGTTGGGAGGTGTGGTGGCGCGGTCGCGTCTGGATCTCGTGGTGGCATGGTTGCGCCGGTGGGCCGGCGGCTCGTCTATCTTCATCCCCATGGAGGCGCTCCCTTCCCTCCTGATGGGTATTTCCGCGAGTGCTGTTGTCGCTGGGCATCGGTGGATGGGATTCCAGGGCCTTGCTAGATTCTCACAGTGGGCTTCCCAATCATGCGTGGTTGGGATGCAGGCGGTTAGTAGCGGCATGGTGCGAGAGCGGCACCACGACGGCCTTGCTGATGCTCTGCTCATGGTGGATCGGGGTGGTGGGGTGAACGTGCTGGTGCGGGGGCGGCCGTGGCCGACATGTTGATGTGCGTTTCTTCGTGCCGGTAGTGGGATATGGCTCTCCTCTCCACGACAATGGGCCAAGCTGGCAACTTGCCCCCCATCTTCGATCTGCACTACTCCGGTGGTCTTCGAGGGCTTTTGGAGTTGATCGAGAATAAATCCATGCTCGGCGGTTACTATGCGGACAACGTCGATGCTTGTCGGCCCGTCTCTTCCATGGAGGCTATTAGAGTGGAAGCTGGAGGGTTGTCTCGTCTTCCTCGGCGAGGAGGCTTGGTATGGTGCATTGCTCTGGCGGTGGTCGCCGTCATGGGCATGTACTTCATTGTTGGCGCCTCTTGGACGGCTTCTTCCGTTGGTCCGGGTTGGTCTTGCTGTTCACCTTGCCAACTCTGTTGGGCACTAATGGTAGATGGTGAGTTGATTCAGTGTGGCTCGATGGTGTGGTAGCCCTTCAGAGGTATCCGACGTTGGTTGTGACGCGGCCATGGTGTTATGGGTCCTGCCTCTTCATCACCCGTGGATTAGGTTGGGCTAGGCGAGTCTTGTATCGTTGTAGTCGTGGACTCTTGTGGACATTTTTTTACTCTTTCTTCTATAAATATATGATAGACATGCTTGTGCGTATTCTAGAAAAAAGCTAACCACTATATTTAATGGTATGCTGCTAACTATTTGCTGGTCGAACATCTATGGCTCCTGTATTCATTTTCAATTTCTTGTTAAAACAGATATGGTTTCGATCCCATGGCATTTTGGGTGCTTGAGGCTTAAGAATAACATTCGATTACTCAATGTTTTGTTTCGATGATTTTTAGATCTTAAAGAGCGTTGATGGATAATTATTTCATGCACTGATATGGTGGCGTGGCGGCGGCTGCTGCTTCCCCTCCCCCGTGCGGCGCCGCCACCCCGCACCGGGGAGCCCCCGCCCTTCTCCTACAGCCATGCTTCACCTCCGTTCCCCTCCGCCACCGTCGCCCAGGGCGTCACAGGGCAAAGCCCTTGTGGCATGGCGGCGGTTTTCTCCTCGGACCTAGATCTGATTGGGAGGCGGGCTCCTTTCCGGCCAGATCGGTGGTGGTACGCAGATCGGTGGCGACATGGATGTGGTGTGGCGACGACGGTGGAGGACGACACCAACAACGGCGGATCTGGTCTTGACTCAGTCAAGCTAATTCATTGTGCTACCGATCTCAATCGCCGTCGGTGATTTGATCTGCAACACGGGGATGTCTGGGGCACCGACTCTAGGCTTGGTGTTGGTGGCCTTCTTCTTCATCGGAGTTGGTCTGGATCCCGAGGCGGTAGCCCTGGATGGTGGTGGCCGGTGAAGCTAGGGCTTCCCGCGGCGGCATGGCGTGGTGCAGTCCCTGTCCAAGGCGGATCTGTGACGGTGATCTGATCTACGGAATGGTTCGGATAAAAGACGGTGACGAGCACGCAGGATCCATCTCGGCGGTTCTCGCGGCACGGCGAGGCGGGGTGGGAGCCCTCCTCCTAGGATCCAGTGGTGGCACACTCAGGTAGTGGCCGGTGCGCAAGGGCTCCTACGGTGGCACTGCTGTTGCGTTGGTCGCCGGATCTAGGCGGCTAGATCTGGGGCTTTGAAGGAGGTCGAGACGATGCACAGGTTGTCAAGTGGACTACTTGGGACGGATCTGGGTGAAAACCTGGTGTTCGGTCAATGGCCGGAGCCAGTGATGACGATGCCCTTATCATCGTTTCCTTCATGAAGGCATCATCAAGGTGAAGCTCCCAGCTACACTCAATACCTCTGAGGGAAACCTTAGATCAGCTGATCGGATATTGGCGGCAATCATGTGTCGTTATCCCCTTGGGGGCGGCATTCTTGGAAGTGCACTCGTTCTCGCGGGACCAGCGGACGGCTTCTTTGGTGGAGCGGTGCTTCATCCTACACATTGATGGCGACGGATCTCAACGGCGTGCCGCAATGCAGATTCGGTGTACAAGGTGCGAGGATGGACTCGCACAGGAGGACGACGCTGTCTGGCGTCGTGGTGGCGTCAATGGCAGAGAGACCTGGCACGGTAGATGCAACAGTACAACTCTGAAGATGGATTGGTGGCAGGTGGCTGCGGCAGCCTCATACCCGGCAGGTGTCCTGGTTGAGGAATGCACCGGACTGGTAGGTGCCCATACCCGGCAAGCGTCCTGGTTGGGACCTCAGGTCTTAGATGTTTAGGTTTGGCTCCGAGGTCTGTTTGGTATTAGGCCCAAACTATCAACATCCTTTCATCAACTGGATAGGAGTAGCGCAGATGTTGCCTAGACGGGGGCTTTAGTCTTACTGTTGTATGACTTACTAAGGTCTCATGTGAATAATTAATAAAGTTGCCGCATGCATCGTCCAGATACAGAGGCCGGGGGTCCTCCTCCATTTCTAAACAAAGCTGATATGGTGGCATTTCCTATGTTGAGTATTAAAATTAATGATGATAAATAACAATCATATTTTGATCTAATAATTATACGAGTGTTGACGGTAACGATTATATCTACTTTTCAGAATACGTATGCTATACGTCCTGAGCTTGCGTTGGTTTTCCTCGAAGAGGAGAGGGTGATGCAGCAAAGTGTAGTGTAAGTATTTCCCTCAGTTTTGAGAACCAAGGTATCAATCCAGTAGGAGGCTCCTCAAAAGTCCCACGCACCTACACAAACAAACTAAGAACTCGCAACCAACGCAATAAAGGGGTTGTCAATCCCTTCACGGCCACTTGCGAAAGTGAGATCTAATAAAGATAGTATGATAAGATAGATATATTTTTGGTATTTTATAATATAGATGCAAAAAGTAAAGATGCAAATGAAGTAGATTGAAAGCAAATATGATAAGAGATAGACCTGGGGGCCATAGGTTTCACTAGAGGCTTCTCTCAAGATAGCATAAGTATTACAGTGGGTGAAAAAATTACTGTCGATCAATTGATAGAAAAGCGCATAGTTATGAGATTATCTAGGCATGATCATGTATATAGGCATCACGTCCATAACAAGTAGACCGACTCCTGCCTGCATCTACTACTATTACTCCACACATCGACCGCTATCCAGCATGCATCTAGAGTATTAAGTTCATAAGAACAGAGTAACACATTAAGCAAGCAGACATGATGTAGAGGGATAAACACATGCAATATGATATAAACCCCATCTTGTTATCCTCGATGGCAACAATACAATACGTGTCTTGCAACCCTTTCTGTCACTGGGTAAGAACACCGCAAGATTGAACCCAAAGCTAAGCACTTCTCCCATGGCAAGAAAGATCAATCTAGTAGGCCAAAACAAACTGATAATTCGAAGAGACTTGCAAAGATAACTCAATCATACATAAAAGAATTCAGAGAAGATTCAAATATTATTCATAGATAAACTTGATCATAAACCCACAATTCATTGGATCTCGACAAACACACCGCAAAAAGAGATTACATCGAATAGATCTCCACAAGAGAGGGGGAGAACATGTTGGGGAACGTAGTAATTTCAAAAAATTTCCTACGCACACGCAAGATCATGGTGATGCATAGCAACGAGAGAGGAGAGTGTTGTCTACGTACCCTCGTAGATCAAAGCGGAAGCGTTGACGCAACGTAGAGGAAGTAGTCGTACGTCTTCCCGGTCCAACCGATCCAAGCACCGTTACTCCGGCACCTCCGAGTTCTTGACACACATACAGCTCGATGACGCACCCCGAACTCCGATCCAGCAGAGGTACGGGGAGGAGTTCCGTCAGCACGACGGCGTGGTGACGATCTTGATGTTCAACTGTCGCAGGGCTTCGCCTAAGCACCGCTACAATATGACCGAGGTGTAATATCGTGGAGGGGGGCACCGCACACGACTAAGGAACGATCACGATGATCAACTTGTGTGTCCATGGGGTGCCCCCTACCCCCGTATATAAAGGAGTGGAGGAGGGGAGGGCCGGCCCTCTTCTATGGCGCGCCCTAGGGGAGTCCTACTCCCACCGGGAGTAGGATTCCCCCTTTCCTAGTCCAACTAGGAGTCCTTCCATGTATTAGGAGTAGGAGACAAGGAAGGGAAAGATAGAAGGGAAGGAAGGAGGGGGTGCGGCCCCTCCCCCTAGTCCATTTCGGACTAGGCCATGGGGGGGCGCGTGACCTGCCCTAGGCAGCCCCTCTCTCTTTCCCGCAGGGCCCAATAAGGCCCAATACTTCTCCCCGGCGAATTCCCGTAACTCTCCGGTACTCCGAAAAATACCCGAATCACTCGGAACCTTTCCGAACTCCGAATATAGTCGTCCAATATATCGATCTTTACGTCTCGACCATTTTGAGACTCCTCGTCATGTCCCCGATCTCATCCGGGACTCCGAACTCCTTCGGTACATCAAAACTCATAAACTCATAATAAAACTGTCATCGAAACCTTAAGCGTGCGGACCCTACGGTTCGAGAACAATGTAGACATGACCGAGACACGTCTCCGGTCAATAACCAATAGCGGGACCTGGATGCCCATATTGGTTCCTACATATTCTACGAAGATCTTTATCGGTCAGACCGCATAACAACATACGTTGTTCCCTTTGTCATCGGTATGTTACTTGCCCGAGATTCGATCGTCGGTATCCAATACCTAGTTCAGTCTCGTTACTGGCAAGTCTCTTTACTCGTACCATAATACATCATCTCGTAACTAACTCATTAGTTGCATTGCTTGCAAGGCTTATGTGATGTGCATTACCGAGAGGGCCCAGAGATACCTCTCCGACATTCGGAGTGACAAATCCTAATCTCGAAATACGCCAACTCAACAAGTACCTTTGGAGACACTTGTAGAGCACCTTTATAATCACCCAGTTACGTTGTGACGTTTGGTAGCACACAAAGTGTTCCTCCGGTAAACGAGAGTTGCATAATCTCATAGTCATAGGAACATGTATAAGTCACAAAGGAAGCAATAGCAACATACTAAACGATCGGGTGCTAAGCTAACGGAATGGGTCATGTCAATCAGATCATTCAACTAATGATGTGACCTTGTTAATCAAATAACAACTCTTTGTTCATGGTTAGGAAACATAACCATCTTTGATTAACAAGCTAGTCAAGTAGAGGCATACTAGTGATACTCTGTTTGTCTATATATTCACACATGTATTATGTTTCCGGTTAATACAATTCTAGTATGAATAATAAACATTTATCATGATATAAGGAAATAAATAATAACTTTATTATTGCCTCTAGGGCATATTTCCTTCAGTCTCCCACTTGCACTAGAGTCAATAATCTAGATTACATAGTAATGATTCTAACACCCATGGAGTCTTGGTGTCGATCATGTTTTGCTCGTGGAAGAGGCTTAGTCAACGGGTCTGCAACATTCAGATCCGTATGTATCTTGCAAATCTCTATGTCTCCCACCTGGACTAGATCCCGGATGGAATTGAAGCATCTCTTGATGTGTTTGGTCCTCTTGTGAAATCTGGATTCCTTCGCTAAGGCAATCGCTCCAGTATTGTCACAAAAGATTTTCATTGGACCCGATGCACTAGGTATGACACCTAGATCGGATATGAACTCCTTCATCCAGACTCCTTCATTGGTTGCTTCCGAAGCAGCTATGTATTCCGCTTCACACGTAGATCCCGCCACGACGCTTTGCTTTGAACTGCACCAACTGATAGCTCCACCGTTTAATGTAAATACGTATCCGGTTTGCGATTTAGAATCGTCCGGATCAGCGTTAAAGCTTGCATCAACGTAACCATTTACGATGAGCTCTTTGTCACCTCCATATACGAGAAACATATCCTTAGTCCTTTTCAGGTATTTCAGGATGTTCTTGACCGCTGTCCAGTGATCCACTCCTGGATTACTTTGGTACCTCCCTGCTAGACTTATAGCAAGGCACACATCAGGTCTGGTACACAGCATTGCATACATGATAGAGCCTATGGCTGAAGCATAGGGAACACTTTTCATTTTCTCTCTATCTTCTGCAATGGTCGGGCTTTGAGTCTTACTCAACTTCACACCTTGCAATACAGGCAAGAACCCTTTCTTTTCTTGATCCATTTTGAACTTCTTCAAAACTTTGTCAAGGTATGTGCTTTGTGAAAGTCCAATTAAGCGTCTTGATCTATCTCTATAGATCTTAATGCCCAATATGTAAGCAGCTTCACCGAGGTCTTTCATTGAAAAACTTTTATTCAAGTATCCCTTTATGCTATCCAGAAATTCTATATCATTTCCAATTAGTAATATGTCATCCACATATAATATTAGAAATGCTACAGAGCTCCCACTCACTTTCTTGTAAATACAGGCTTCTCCAAAAGTCTGTATAAAACCAAATGCTTTGATCACACTATCAAAACGTTTATTCCAACTCCGAGAGGCTTGCACCAGTCCATAAATGGATCGCTGGAGCTTGCACACTTTGTTAGCCCCCTTTGGATCGATAAAACCTTCTGGTTGTATCATATACAACTCTTCCTCCAGAAATCCATTCAGGAATGCAGTTTTTACATCCATTTGCCAAATTTCATAATCATAAAATGCCGCAATTGCTAACATGATTCGGACAGACTTAAGCATCGCTACAGGTGAGAAGGTCTCATCGTAGTCAACCCCTTGAACTTGTCGAAAACCTTTCGCAACAAGTCGAGCTTTGTAGACAGTAACATTACCGTCAGCGTCAGTCTTCTTCTTGAAGGTCCATTTATTTTCTATGGTTTGCCGATCATCGGGCAACTCCACCAAAGTCCACAGTTTGTTCTCATACATGGATCCCATCTCAGATTTCATGGCCTTAAGCCATTTTGCGGAATCTGGGCTCATCATCGCTTCCTCATAGTTCGTAGGTTTGTCATGGTCAAGTAACACGACCTTCAGAACAGGATTACCGTACCACTCTGGTGCGGATCTCACTCTGTTTTACCTACGAGGTTCGGTAGTAACTTGATCTGAAGTTACATGATCATCATCATTAGCTTCCTCACTAATTGGTATAGTAGTCACAAGAACAGATTTCTGTGATGAACTACTTTCCAATAAGGGAACAGGTACAGTTACCTCATCAAGTTCTACTTTCCTCCCACTCACTTCTTTCGAGAGAAACTCCTTCTCTAGAAAGGATCCATTTATTGGCAACGAATGTTTTGCCTTCGGATCTGTGATAGAAGGTGTACCCAACAATTTCCTCTGGGTATTCTATGAAGACGCACTTCTCCGATTTGGGTTTGAGCTTATCAGGATGAAACTTTTTCACATAAGCATCGCAGCCCCAAACTTTAAGAAACGACAACTTTGGTTTCTTGCTAAACCACAGTTCATATAGTGTCGTCTCAACGGATTTATATGGTGCCCTATTTAACGTGAATGCAGTTGTCTCTAATGCATGATCCTAAAATGATATTGGTAAATCGGTAAGAAACATCATAGATTGTACTATATCCAATAAAGTACGGTTATGACATTCGGACACACCATTATGATGTGGTGTTCCAGGTGGCATGAATTTGTGAAACTATTCCACATTGTTTTAATTGAAGACCAAACTCGTAACTCAAATATTTGTCTCCGCGATCAGATCGTAGAAACTTTATTTTTCTTGTTACGATGATTTTTCCACTTCACTTTGAAATTCTTTGAACTTTTCAAATGTTTCAGACTTATGCTTCATTAAGTAGATATACCCATATCTGCTTAAATCATCTGTGAAGGTGAGAAAATAATGATATCCGCCACGAGCCTCAATATTCATCGGACCACATACATCTGTATGTATGATTTCCAAGAAATCTGTTGCTCTCTCCATAGTACCGGAGAACGGCGTTTTGGTCATCTTGCCCATGAGGCACGGTTCGCAAGTACCAAGTGATTCATAATCAACTGGTTCCAAAAGACCATCAGTATGGAGTTTCTTCATGCTCTTTACACCAATATGACCTAAACGGCAGTGCCACAAATAAGTTGCACTATCATTATCAACTCTGCATCTTTTGGCTTCAACACTATGAATATGTGTATCACTACTATCGAGATTCATCAAAAATAGACCACTCTTCAAGGGTGCATGACCATAAAAGATATTACTCATATAAATAGAACAACCATTATTCTCTAATTTAAATGAATAACCGTCTCGCATCAAACAAGATCCAGATATAATGTTTATGCTCAACGCTGGCACCAAATAACAATTATTTAGGTCTAATACTAATCCCGAAGGTAGATGTAGAGGTAGCGTGCCGACCGCGATCACATCGACTTTGGAACCATTTCCCACGCGCATCGTCACCTCGTCCTTTGCCAGTGTTCGCTTAATCCGTAGTCCCTGTTTTGAGTTGCAAATATTAGCAATAGAACCAGTATCAAATACCCAGGTGCTACTGCGAGCTCTAGTAAGGTACACATAAATAACATGTATATCACATATACCTTTGTTCACCTTGCCATCCTTCTTATCCGCCAAATACTTGGGGCAGTTCCGCTTCCAGTGACCAGTCTGCTTGCAGTAGAAGCACTCAGTTTCAGGCTTAGGTCCAGACTTGGGTTTCTTCTCTTGAGCAGCAACTTGTTTGCTGTTCTTCTTGAAGTTCCCCTTCTTCTTCCCTTTGCCCTTTTTCTTGAAACTAGTGGTCTTGTTGACCATCAACACTTGATGCTCCTTCTTGATTTCTACCTCCGCATCCTTTAGCATTGCGAAGAGCTCGGGAATCGTCTTATCCATCCCTTGCATATTATAGTTCATCATGAAGCTCTTGTAGCTTGGTGGAAGTGATTGGAGAATTCTGTCAATGACGCTATCATCCGGAAGAGTAACTCCCAGTTGAATCAAGTGATTACAATACCCAGACATCTTGAGTATGTGCTCACTGACAGAACTATTCTCCTCCATCTTGCAGCTATAGAACTTATTCGAGACTTCGTATCTCTCAATCCGGGCATTCTTCTGGAATATTAACTTCAACTCCTGGAACATCTCATATGCTCCATGATGTTCAAAACGTCGTTGAAGTCCCGGTTCTAAGCCGTAAAGCATGGCACATTGAACTATCGAGTAGTCATCAGCTTTGCTCTGCCAGACGTTCTTAACGTCGTCAGTTGCATCAGTAGCAGGCATGGCACCCAGCGGTGCTTCCAGGACGTAATTTTTCTGTGCAGCAATGAGGATAATCTTCAAGTTATGGACCCAGTCCGCGTAGTTGCTACCATCATCTTTCAACTTAGCTTTCTCAAGGAACGCATTAAAATTCAACGGAACAACAGCACGGGCCATCTATCTACAACATAGACAAGCAAGATACTATCAGGTACTAAGTTCATGATAAATTTAAGTTCAATTAATCATATTACTTAAGAACTCCCACTTAGACAGACAACTCTCTAGTCATCTAAGTGATCACGTGACCCAAATCAACTAAACCATAACCGATCATCACGTGAGATGGAGTAGTTTTCAATGGTGAACATCTTATGTTGATCATATCTACTATATGATTCACGCTCGACCTTTCGGTCTTCGTGTTCCGAGGCCATATCTGCATATGCTAGGCTCGTCAAGTTTAACCTGAGTATTCTGCGTGTGCAAAACTGGCTTGCACCCGTTGTAGATGGACGTAGAGCTTATCACACCCAATCATCACGTGGTGTCTGGGCACGACGAACTTTGTCAACGATGCATACTCAGGGAGAGCACTTCTTGATAAATTTTAGTGAGAGATCATCTTAAAATGCTACCGTCAATCAAAGCAAGATAAGATGCATAAAGGATAAACATCACATGCAATCAATATAAGTGATATGATATGGCCATCATCATCTTGTGCTTTGTGATCTCCATCTCTGAAGCACCATCATGATCACCATCGTCACTGGCGCGACACCTTGATCTCCATCGTAGCATCGTTGTCATTTACGCCATCTATTGCTTCTACGACTATCGCTACCACTTAGTGATAAAGTAAAGCAATTACAGGGCGTTTGCATTGCATACAATAAAGCGACAACCATATGGCTCCTGCCAGTTGCCGATAACTCGGTTACAAAACATGATCATCTCATACAATAAAATTTAGCATCATGTCTTGACCATATCACATCACAACATGCCCTGCAAAAACAAGTTAGACGTCCTCTACTTTGTTGTTGCAAGTTTTACGTGGCTGCTACGGGCTTAAGCAAGAACCAATCTCACCTACGCATCAAAACCACACCGATAGTTCGTCAAGTTGGTGCTGTTTTAACCTTCCCAAGGACCGGGCGTAGCCACACTCGGTTCAACTAAAGTTGGAGAAACTGACACCCGCCAGCCACCTGTGTGCAAAGCACGGCGGTAGAACCAGTCTCGCGTAAGCGTATGCATAATGTCGGTCCGAGCCGCTTCATCCAACAATACCGCCGAACCAAAGTATGACATGCTGGTAAGCAGTATGACTTATATCGCCCACAACTCACTTGTGTTCTACTCGTGCATATAACATCAAACCATAAAACCTAGGCTCGGATGCCACTGTTGGGGAACGTAGTAATTTCAAAAAATTTCCTACGCACACGCAAGATCATGGTGATGCATAGCAACGAGAGGGGAGAGTGTTGTCTACGTACCCTCGTAGACCGAAGCGGAAGCGTTGACGCAACGTAGAGGAAGTAGTCGTACGTCTTCCCGGTCCAACCGATCCAAGCACCGTTACTCCGGCACCTCCGAGTTCTTGACACACGTACAGCTCGATGACGCACCCCGAACTCCGATCCAGCAGAGGTACGGGGAGGAGTTCCGTCAGCACGACGGCGTGGTGACGATCTTGATGTTCAACTGTCGCAGGGCTTCGCCTAAGCACCGCTACAATATGACCGAGGTGTAATATCGTGGAGGGGGGCACCGCACACGGCTAAGGAACGATCACGATGATCAACTTGTGTGTCCATGGGGTGCCCCCTACCCCCGTATATAAAGGAGTGGAGGAGGGGAGGGCCGGCCCTCTTCTATGGCGCGCCCTTGGGGAGTCCTACTCCCACCGGGAGTAGGATTCCCCCTTTCCTAGTCCAACTAGGAGTCCTTCCATGTATTAGGAGTAGGAGACAAGGAAGGGGAAGAGAGAAGGGAAGGAAGGAGGGGGTGCGGCCCCTCCCCCTAGTCCAATTCGGACTAGGCCATGGGGGGGCGTGCGGCCTGCCCTAGGCAGCCCCTCTCTCTTTCCCGCAGGGCCCAATAAGGCCCAATACTTCTCCCTGGCGAATTCCCGTAACTCTCCGGTACTCCGAAAAATACCCGAATCACTTGGAACCTTTCCGAACTCCGAATATAGTCGTCCAATAAATCGATCTTTACGTCTCGACCATTTCGAGACTCCTCGTCATGTCCCCGATCTCATCCGGGACTCCGAACTCCTTCGGTACATCTAAACTCATAAACTCATAATAAAACTGTCATCGAAACCTTAAGCGTGCGGACCCTACGATTCGAGAACAATGTAGACATGACCGAGACACGTCTCCGGTCAATAACCAATAGCGGGACCTGGATGCCCATATTGGTTCCTACATATTCTACGAAGATCTTTATCGGTCAGACCGCATAACAACATACGTTGTTCCCTTTGTCATCGGTATGTTACTTGCCTGAGATTCGATCGTCGGTATCCAATACCTAGTTCAATCTCGTTACTGGCAAGTCTCTTTACTCGTTCCGTAATACATCATCTCGCAACTAACTCATTAGTTGCATTGCTTGCAAGGCTTATGTGATGTGCATTACCGAGAGGGCCCAGAGATACCTCTCTGACATTCGAAGTGACAAATCCTAATCTCGAAATACGCCAACTCAACAAGTACCTTTGGAGACACCTGTAGAGCACCTTTATAATCACCCAGTTACGTTGTGACATTTGGTAGCACACAAAGTGTTCCTCCGGTAAACGAGAGTTGCATAATCTCATAGTCATAGGAACATGTATAAGTCATGAAGGAAGCAATAGCAACATACTAAACGATCGGGTGCTAAGCTAACGGAATGGGTCATGTCAATCAGATCATTCAACTAATGATGTGACCTTGTTAATCAAATAACAACTCTTTGTTCATGGTTAGGAAACATAACCATCTTTGATTAACAAGCTAGTCAAGTAGAGGCATACTAGTGATACTCTATTTGTCTATATATTCACACATGTATTATGTTTCCGGTTAATACAATTCTAGCATGAATAATAAACATTTATCATGATATAAGGAAATAAATAATAACTTTATTATTGCCTCTAGGGCATATTTCCTTCAGAACATTGTATTGAGATCCAAAAAGAGAGAAGAAGCCATCTAGCTAATAACTATGGACCCGTAGGTCTGTGGTAAACTACTCACAACTCATCGGAGGGGCAAGGATGTTGATGTAGAGGCCCTCCGTGGTTGGTTCCCCCTCCGGCAGTGCCGGCAAGGGCTCCAAGATGGGATCTCGCGGATACAGAAGGTTATGGCGGTGGAAATTGTGATTCGTGGTGCTCCTGGATGTTTTCGGGGTACGTAGGTATATATAGGAGGAAGAAGTACGTCGGTGGCCGCCCGAGGGGCCCCCGAGACAGGAGGGTGCGCCCTATAGGGGGGCGCGCCCTCCTATCTCATGGGGCCCTCGGAGCTTTCTTGAATTGCACTCCAGGCTCTCCGGATCAGATTTGTTCCAAAAATAACGCTCACGAAGGTTTCATTCCGTTTGGACTCCGTTTGATATTCGAAATACTGAAATAGGCAAAAAAACAACAATATGGGCTGGGCCTCCGGTTAGTAGGTTAGTCCCAAAAATGATATAAATGTAAATAAAGCCCATAAACATCCAAAAGGGGTAATATAATAGCATGGAACAATCAAAAATTATAGATACGTTGGAGACGTATCAAGCATCCCCAAGCTTAATTCCTGCTCGTCCTCGAGTAGGTAAATGATAAAAAAGAAATTTTTGATGTGGAATGCTACCTAGCATAATTCTCAATGTAATTTCTTTATTGTGGCATGAATGTTCAGACCCAAATGAATACCAAATAAAAGTTCATATTGACATAAGAAATAGTAATACTTCAAGCATACTAATCAAAGTAATCATGTCTTCTCAAAATAACATGGCTAAAGAAAGTTATCCCTACAAAATCATATAGTCTGGCTATGCTCTATCTTCATCACACAAAGTATTTAATCATGCACAACCCCGATGACAAGCCAAGCAATTGTTTCATACTTTAATAATTTCAAACTTTTTCAACTTTCACGCAATACATGAGCATGAGCCATGGACATAGCACTATATGTGGAATAGAATGGTGGTTGTGGAGAAGACAAAAAATGAGAAGATAGTCTCACATCAACTAGGCATATCAACGGACTATGGAGATGCCCATTAATAGATATCAATGTGAGTGGGTAGGGATTGCCATGCAACGGATGCACTGGAGCTATAAATATATGAAAGCTCAATAAAAGAAACTAAGTGGGGTGCATCCAACTTACTTGCTCACGAAGAGGTACTTTTGAGGAAGCCCATCATTGGAATATACAAGCCAAGTTCTATAATGAAAAATTCCCACTAGTATATGAAAGTGACAACATATGAGACTCTCTAATATGAAGATCATGGTGCTATTTTGAAGCACAAGTGTGGAAAAAGAGATAGTAGCATTGTCCCTTCTCTCTTTTTCTCTCATTTTCTTTTTTTTTCTTTTTTTCTTTTTCTTTGGCCTTCCTTTTTTTTCTTTTGGCCTTTCTCTTTTTGTTTTTCTTTTTTTCTTTTTGTAAAGTCCGAAGTCTCATCCCGACTTATGGGGGAATCATAGTCTTCATCATCCTTTCCTCACTAGGACAATGCTCTAATAATGAAGATCATCACACTTTTATGGATTTAAAACTCAAAGCTAGAACAAGATATGACTCTATATAAATGCCTCCGGCGGTGTACCGGGATATGCAATGAATCAAGAGCGACATGTATGAAAATTATGAAGGTGGCCTTGCCACAAATACGATGTCAACTACATGATCATGCAAAAAGCAATATGACAAAAGTAATGCGTATCATATGAACGGAACGGTGAAAAGTTGCATGGCAATATATCTCGGAATGGCTATGGAAATGCCATAATAGGTAGATATGGTGGCTGTTTTGAGGAAGGTAAATGGTGGGTGTATGGTACCGGCAAAAATTGCACGGTACAAGAGAGGCTAGCAATGGTGGAAGGGTGAAAGAGTGCGTATAATCCATGGACTCAACATTAATCAAAAGAACTCATATACTTGTTGCAAAAATTTAGAAGTCATCAAAAACCAAAGTACTACGCGCATTCTCCTAGGGGGATAGATTGGTAGGAAAAGACCATCGCTCGTCCCCGACCGCCACTCATAAGGAAGACAATCAATAAATAAAATTGTGCTCCAACTTCATCACAAAGCGGTTCACCATACATGCATGCTACGGGAATCACAAGCTTCAACACAAGCATTCTTTAAATTCATAATCACCCAACTAGCATGACTTTAATATCACTACCTCCATATCTCAAAACTATTATCAAGCATCAAATTGATCATATCATCCAATTCACTTTCTATGATAGTTTTTATTATACCCAACTTGGATGCTCATCATTCTAGGACCAACTTTATGATAATAGCAAATAACACGCTGTTCTAAAAGACTCTCAAAATAATATAAGTGAATCATGAGAGACTAGCAATTTCTTCAAAATTAAGACACCACCGTGCTCTAAAAGATATAAGTGAAGCACTAGAGCAAAAACTATTAAGCTCAAAAGATATAAGTGAAGCACATAGAGTATTCTAGCAAATTCTAATCAAATAGGCTTCTCACAAAAGGTGTGTACAGCAAGGATGATTGTGGTAAACTAAAAAGCAAAAACTAATATAATACACGACGCTCCAAGCAAAACACATATCATGTAGCGAATAAAAATATAGCTCCAAGTAAAGTTACCAATGAACGAAGACGAAAGAGGGGATGCCTTCCCGGGGCATCCCCAAGCTTAGGCTTTTGGCTATCCTTGAATATCTTGTGGTGCCATGGGCATCCCCAAGCTTAGGCTCTTGTCACTCCTTATTCAATAGTCCATAAAAGCTTTACCCAAAACTTGAAAACTTCACAACAATAAACTCAACAGGAAATCTTATAAGCTCCGTTAGCGAAAGAAATCAAAACCACCACATAAGGTACTGTAATGAACTCATTATTTATTTAATTTGGTGTTAAACCTACTGTATTCCAACTTCTTTATGGTTTATAAACTAATTTACTAGCCATAGATGCATTGAAATAAGCAAACAACACACGAAAAACAGAATCTGTCAAAAACAGAACAGTCTGTAGCAATCTGTAACTAACGCAAACTTCTGGAACTCTAAAAATCCTACCAAAATAGGAAGTTCTGGACAAGTTGTCTATTGAATAGCAGAAAAAATAATCAACGCAAAAGCACGTTCCTGTGAATTAACAAAATTATATTCGTGCGCGCAAAGTTTCTGATTTTCAGCAGAATCAAATGAACTATCATCGTTGGTTATCCTATAGGTTCTACTTGGCACAAACTCTAATTAAAAGATAAAAACACATCTAACCATAAGGTAGATGCAAGATTTATTACTACACAGGAGCAAAAACAAAAAAACATAAAGAAAAATTGGGTTGTCTCCCAACTAGCGCTATCGTTTAATGCCCCTAGCTAGGCATAAAAACAAAGATAGATCTAAGTGGTGCCGTAATAATAAGATAGATCTTGAAAGCTCATCTCGTATTCTCTATGTTCGGCAACAAATTTCCTTTGAGGCAAGCAAAAGTAATCAAAAGGGCTAAATTTAGTGGGACAGAGATCCCCAAGATCAATCACAGGAGGAACGGGTTCCTCCCTTGGCCCTTCATAATGCACAACTATTTCATCACTGAAAGCACTCTTTTGGCAAAATCTTGTGAGCCTATACTCAAGAGAGTATCCTAGCTCATTGTTTCTAAGGGCAAAATCATTATTAAGCTCGTTAATGCAATCAACCAAGACATTGATAGGAACCCTTTTTCTAAGGTTTTCATTAAAAGCGACATAGTCCAAAGATTGAAAACGTCTAATTTCCTCTTGATCATAGAGGATCGCTTCTATGGGTGGACGACCGGCGTCCACCCTATAGTGCGCAAAGATTTCTTTGGCCTCTCTTATGATAAATTTTAACTCATGAGCCAAGAAGATAGTAACAACGCGCTTAACAAAAGAGTGCTCAATATTAGAGAATTCTAGAAAAATTCTTTGTATGCAAGGATGCATATGCATAAATTGTCTTTCAAGTTCCACTACAAGCATAGCGACAACATCTGCAAGACTACTAGTTCTATGAAGAATAGAACAACCCATAGAAGGTAAAGCACTGGCACAAGTAAAGAAATCTTGAACAACGCCTTTGCCAATGATGTTACCACTACCGATTCGAAAACCTTTAGTATGCAAGAAAGGGGGTTCATCGGCCGAAGCCTCGGGATTTTCTGTGTTATCATTGTTGTCCATATCGACGATAATCTCCCCAATTTCAGACATAGGGTCAAACAAAAGCAAGGCGGAAGAAGGCAAGCGAAAAGGAGATGAGGAGATTGGGAAAGAGAGGGCGAATAAAACAGCAAGGGTGAAGTGGGGGAGAGGAAAACGAGAGGCAAATGGCAAATAATGTAAATGCGAGGGAGATGGGTTTGTGATGGGTACTTGGTATGTCTTGACTTGAGCGAAGACCTCCCCGGCTACGGCGCCAGAAATCCTTCTTGCTACGTCCTGAGCTTGCGTGGGTTTTCCTTGAATAGGAGAGGGTGATGCAGCAAAGTGTAGCGTAAGTATTTCCCTCAGTTTTGAGAACCAAGGTATCAATCCAGTAGGAGGCTCCTCAAAAGTCCCACGCACCTACATAAACAAACTGAGAACTCGCAACCAACGCAATAAAGGGGTTGTCAATCCCTTCACGGCCACTTGCGAAAGTGAGATCTAATAAAGATAGTATGATAAGATAGATATATTTTTGGTATTTTATAATATAGATGCAAAAAGTAAAGATGCAAATAAAGTAGATTGAAAGCAAATATGATAAGAGATAGACCCGGGGGCCATAGGTTTCACTAGAGGCTTCTCTCAAGATAGCATAAGTATTACGGTGGGTGAACAAATTACTGTCGAGCAATTGATAGAAAAGCGCATAGTTATGAGATTATCTAGGCATGATCATGTATATAGGCATCACGTCCATAACAAGTAGACCGACTCCTGCCTGCATCTACTACTATTACTCCACACATCGACCGCTATCCAGCATGCATCTAGAGTATTAAGTTCATAAGAACAGAGTAACACATTAAACAAGAAGACATGATGTAGAGGGATAAACACATGCAATATGATATAAACCCCATCTTGTTATCCTCGATGGCAACAATACAATACGTGTCTTGCAACCCTTTCTGTCACTGGGTAAGAACACCGCAAGATTGAACCCAAAGCTAAGCACTTCTCCCATGGCAAGAAAGATCAATCTAGTAGGCCAAACCAAACTGATAATTCGAAGAGACTTGCAAAGATAACTCAATCATACATAAAAGAATTCAGAGAAGATTCAAATATTATTCATAGATAAACTTGATCATAAACCCACAATTCATCGGATCTCGACAAACACACCGCAAAAAGAGATTGCATCGAATAGATCTCCACAAGAGAGGGGGAGAACATTGTATTGAGATCCAAAAAGAGAGAAGAAGCCATCTAGCTAATAATTATGGACCCGTAGGTCTGTGGTAAACTACTCACAACTCATCGGAGGGGCAAGGATGTTGATGTAGAGGCCCTCTGTGGTTGCTTCCCCCTCCGGCAGAGTGCCGGCAAGGGCTCCAAGATGGGATCTCACGGATACAGAAGGTTACGACGGTGGAAATTGTGTTTCGTGGTGCTCCTGGATGTTTTCGGGGTACGTAGGTATATATAGGAGGAAGAAGTATGCCGATGGCTGATACGTCTCCAACGTATCTATAATTTTTGATTGCTCCATGCTACTTTATCTACTGTTTTAGGCAATATTGTGCTTTATTATCCACTTTTATATTATTTTTGGGACTAACCTATTAACCGGAGGCCCAGCCCAGATTTGCTATTTTATGCCTATTTTAGTGTTTCGAGGAAAAGGAATATCAGACGAAGTTAAAACGGAACGAAATCAACTAGAGAAGTTAATTTTGGAAGGAAACCAATCTGTTGGGCTTGGAGTGCACGTCAGGGGATTCCCGGGCTGCCCACAAGGGTGGGGGGTGCGCCCCTCCCCCCTGGTCGCGCCCCCTACCTCGTGAGCCCCCTGGAGGTCCACCGACGTACCCCTTTCACCCATATATACCTACGTACCCTAAAACTTCTAAAATAGAAAATAGATCAGGAGTTCCGCTGCCGCAAGCCTCTGTAGCCACCAAAAACCAATCGGGACCCCATTCCGACGCCCTGCCGGAGGGGGATCCCATCACCGGTGGCCATCTTCGTCATCCCGGCGCTATCCATGACAAGGAGGGAGTAGCTCACCCTGGGGGCTGAGGGTATGTACTAGTAGCTATGTGTTTGATCTCTCTCTCTCTCTCGTGTTCTCTCTCGTGTTCCTCTATGGCACGATCTTGATGTATCCCGAGCTTTGCTATTGTAGTTGGATCTTATGATGTTTCTCCCCCTCTACTCTCTTGTGATGAATTGAGTTTCCCCTTTGAAGTTATCTTATCGGGTTGAGTCTTTTATGAACACTTGATGTATGTCTTGCGTGGGATAACCGTGGTGACAATGGGTTATTCTATTGGTCCACTTGATGTATGTTTTGGTGATCAACTTGCGGGTTTCGTGACACTTGGGAACCTATGCATAGGGGTTGGCACACGTTCTTGACTCTCCGATAGAAACTTTGGGGCACTCTTTGAAGTACTTTTATGTTGGTTGGATGAATCAGAGATTGTGTGATGCATATCGTATAATCATGCCCACGGATACTTGAGGTGACAATGGAGTATCTAGGTGACATTAGGGTTTTGGTTGATTTGTATCTTAAGGTGTTATTCTAGTACGAACTCTTTTATAGATCGATCCGAAAGAATAGCTTTGTGGTGGTTTCGTACCCGACCATAATCTCTAAGTTTGTTCTCCGCTATTAGTGGCTTTGGAGTGACTCTTTGTTGCATGTTGAGGGCTTGTCATATGTTCTATCTATGTTATTATTGTTGAGAGAACTTGCACTAGCGAAAGTATGAACCCTAGGCCTTGTTTCCTATCATTGCAATACCGTTTACGCTCACTTTTACCACTTGCTACCTTGCTGTTTTTATATTTTAAGTTTACAAAAACCTATATCTACTATCTATTTTGCACTTGTATCTTCATCTCTTCGCCGAACTAGTGCACCTATACAATTTACCATTGTATTAGGTGTGTTGGGGACACAAGAGACTTTTTGTTATTTGGTTGCAGGGTTGTTTGAGAGAGACCATCTTCCTCCTACGCCTCCTACGGATTGATAAACCTTAGGTCATCCACTCGAGGGAAATTTGCTACTGTCCTACACACCTGTGCACTTGCAGGCCCAACAATGTCTACAAGAAGAAGGTTGTGTAGTAGACATCAAGCAGTTTCTGGCGCCGTTGCCGGGGAGGCTAGGTAAAGGGTACTCACACTCCGTCACTAAGCTCTTTTCTAGCGAGGTGAGTGCTTGAAGGTATATCTTCAGATCTTGCAATCGAATCTTTTTGTTTCTTGTTTTAGCACTAGTCTAGTTTATAAAAGAAAATTACAAAAAAGTGGAATTAAGTTTGTCTCAAACGTTTCACCTTTTTAATATCTTTTGTGAGTATGATGAGAAGGAAAATTGTGCTCAAGTGCTAGAAGAAGAAATCTATAGAATGTTTGGTACTAAATCTTTGAATGATGAGCATGATTGCAATGTCGTTAGTATGAATTCCTTGAATATCCATGATGCTAATGATATGAAAAGCCACAAGCTTGGGGAAGCTATGTTTTATGGAGTTGATATTTTTTGCCCCCCGAGCTTTGATGAGCAAATTTACTATGATGAAAGCATGCCTCCTATCTATGATGATTATTGTGATGATACGTATGCCATAAAGAAGAAGTTTTCTTATGTGGAGAGTAGTGAAATTTCTATGCTAGTAGATCATGAAAAGAATGTTTTAGGTGCTGGTTATATTGTTGAATTCATTCATGATGCTACTGAAAATTATTATGAGAGAGGAACATATGCTTGTAGGAGTTGCAATAATGTCAAGTTTCCTCTCTATGTGCTTAAAATCTTGAAGTTATGCTTGTTTTACCTTCCTATGCAAGTTGATTATTGTTCCCATAAGTTGTTTGCTCACAAAATACCTATGCATAGGAAGTAGGTTAGGCTTAAATGTGCTAGTCATATGCTTCATGATGCTCCCGTTATATTTCAATTCTTATCTTTTTTGTGAGCATCATTGTCATCATCATGCCTAGCTAAAAGGCATTAAAGAAAAGCGCTTGTTGGGAGACAACCCAATATTTATACTTACTGTTTTTGTGTGTCCACATGATTATGCTACTGTAGTAATCATGTTTTATAGCTTTTGTTTCAATAAAGTGCCAAGTAGAACCTTTGGGAAGACTTGGGTGAAGTTTATGTGATCTTGCTGTGAAAAACAGAAACTTTAGCGCTCACGAGTTTAGCTGCCATTTTTTTTACTGAAAAGTTCTTTTAGGTTGATTCTTTTTGCAGATGATTAATAGAAAAATTTCTCAGGTACAGCAATTTATTTCATAAGTTTTGGGGTTCCAGAAGTATATGTTTGATACAGATTACTACAGACTGTTCTGTTTTTGACAGATTCTGTTTTCTATGTGTTGTTTGCTTATTTTGATGCATCTATGAGTAGTATCGGAGGGTATGAACCATAGATAAGTTGGAGTACAGTAGATATTACATCAATATGAATTTAGAATGAGTTCATTACAGTAACTAAGTGGTGGTTTTATTTTCTTATACTAACGGAGCTTACGAGTTTTGTTTTGAGTTTTGTGTGGTTGAAGTTTTCAAGTTTTGGGTAAAGATTCGATGGACTATGGAATAAGGAGTGGAAAGAGCCTAAGCTTAGGGATGCACAAGGCACCCCAAGGTAATATTCAAGGACAACCAAGCAACTAAGCTTGGGGATGCCCCTGAAGGCATCCCCTCTTTCGTCTTCGTTCATCGGTAACTTTACTTGGAGCTATATTTTTATTCACCACATGATATGTGTTTTGCTTGGAGCGTCATTTTATTTTGTTAGTATTTGCTTGCTAGATTAATGTTTTGCATCTTTAGTTCCAATAAAAAAGTCAAGGATAGCCTTTGCCATGCTTATTTTGCTAGTATGCATATTGCTGTTTGAAAACAGAAAGTTTACCGCTGTTGAAAAAATTCCTTAGAAAAGTCAGAGAGTGGTATAACGTTGAATATTTTTGCATATTGATCTCTGATAAATTTATTACAGTGGGAATTTTAGTTCATAATTTTTGGATTCAGGGAAGTATGGATACTCTTGCATTCTTTACAGACTGTACTGTTTTGGCAGATTGCTGTTATAGTTCCATTGTTTGCATATGTTTGCTTGTTTAATGATTCTATTTGAAGATAGGAGTATTAAAATATGCAAAGGCATTTAGTATTCAATGTTGAATAATAATTTTAGTGATTTGTTACAGCAGAAAATGATAAGGTTTTGCATTGGTTTATACTAACCTATCTCACGAGTTCTTGTTGAGTTTGTTGTGAATGAAGCTTTTGATAAAAAAAAAAGAGAAACCATGATATGAGAGGAATTAAGGAGACACAAAAGTTCAAGCTTGGGGATGTCCAAGGCACCCCAAGATAGTATTTCAAGATGTCTCAAGCATCTAAGCTTGGGGATGCCCCGGTAGGCATCCCACATTTCTTCTTCAACAACTATCGGTTAGTATCGGTTGAGCCTAAGTTTTTGCTTCTTCACATGAGTTGTGCTATCCTTGCAATGTTTTCTTTAGCTTTGCTTGATGTTTGAATAAAGTATCAAGATCTGAAATTATTTAATGAGAGAGAGCCTTACATGAATTGCAATTTGTTAGAATACTCTTTGTGCTTCACTTATATCTTTTGAGCGTGACAATTTTTGCTCTAGTGCTTCACTTAGATCTTTTAGAGCATGGTGGTGGATTTGTTTTAAAGAAACTTGATCTCTCATGCTTCACTTAGATTATTTTGAGAGTCATTAATAGCATGGTAATTTGCTTAATGTTAATATACTTAGTGTTCAAGATATGTGAAACTTTCTTTTGAGTGAATTGAATACTAGGATAAATTTAATGCTTAATAATTGTTTTGAGATATGGAGGTAATAATATCAAAGTCGTGCTAGTTGAGTAGTTGTGAATTTGAGAAATACATGTGTTGAAGTTTGCAAGTCCCGTAGCATGCACGTATGGGTAAAGTTGTGTAACAAATTTGAAGCATGAAGTGTACCTGGCTTGTGCATCCTTATGAGTGGAGGTCGGGGACGAGCGATGGTCTTTTCCTACCAATCTATCCCCCTAGGAGCATTGTGCGTAGTACTTTATTTTTGATGGCTTCTAAATTTTTGCAATAAGTATATGAGTTCTTTTGACTAATGCTGAGTCCATGGATTATACGCACTTTTACCTTTCCGCATTTGCTAGCCTCTTCGGTACCGTGCATTGCCCTTTCTCACATTGAGAGTTGGTGCAAACTTCGCCGGTGCATCCAAACCCCGTGATATGATACGATCTTTCACACATAAACCTCCTTATATCTTCCTCAAAACAACCACCATACCTACCTATTATGGCATTTCCATAGCCATTCCGAGATATATTGCCATGCAACTTTCCACCGTTCCGTTCATCATGACATACTTTAGTTTTGTCATATTGCCATTGCATGATCTTGTAGTTGACATCGTATTTTTGGCAAAGCCACCATGCATTATTTTTCATACATGTCACTCTTGATTCATTGCACCATCCCGGTACACCGCGGAGGCATTCATATAGAGTCATATCTTGTTCTAGTTTCGAGTTGTAATATCAAGTTGTTGTAATAAAGTGTGATGATCATCATTATTAGAGCATTGTCCCAAGTGAGGAAAGGATGATGGAGACTGTGATTCCCCCACAAGTCGGGATGAGACTCCGGACGAAAAAAAAGAGGCCAAGGAAGCCCAAATAAAAAAAAGAGAAAGGCCAAATGAAAAAAAAAGAAGAGAAGGCCCAAAAAAAAAGAGAGAAAAAGAGAGAAGGGACAATGCTACTATCCTTTTACCACACTTGTGCTTCAAAGTAGCACCTTGTTCTTCATGTAGTGAGTCTCATATATTGTGCTTCAAAGTAGCACCAAGATCTTCATAATAGAGAGTCTCTCATTTTGTCACTTTCATATACTAGTGGGAATTTTTCATTATAGAACCTGCCTTGTATATTCCAATGATGGGCTTCCTCAAAATGCCCTAGGTCTTCGTGAGCAAGCAAGTTGGATGCACACCCACTTAGTTTTCTTTTGTTGAGCATTCATAGCTCTAGTGCATCCGTTGCATGGCAATCCCTACTCCTCATGTTGACATCAATTGATGGGCATCTCCATAGCCCGTTGATTATCCTCGTCAATATGAGACTTTCTCCTTTTTTGTCTTCTCCACACAATCCCCATCATCATATTCTATTCCACCCATAGTGCTATATCCATGGCTCGCGCTCATGTATTGCGTGAAGGTTGAAAAGGTTTGAGATTATTTGAGTATGAAACAATTGCTTGGCTTGTCATCGGGGGTATAGAAGTTGCGAACATCTTTGTGTGACGAAAATGAAGCATAGCCTAACTATATAATTTTGTAGGGATGAACTTTCTTTGGCCATGTTATTTTGAGAAGACATGCTTGCTTTGATTAGTATGCTTGAAGTATTATTATTTTTGTGTCAATATGAACTTTTGTCTTGAATCTTTCAGATCTGAATATTCATATCACAAGTAAGAAGATTTACATTGAAATTATGCCAAAGTATCACTCCGCATCAAAAATTCTTTTTTATCATTTACCTACTCGAGGACGAGCAGGAATTAAGCTTGGGGATGCTTGATATGTCTCCAACGTATCTATAATTTTTGATTGCTCCATGCTACTTTATCTACTGTTTTAGGCAATATTGGGCTTTATTATCCACTTTTATATTATTTTCAGGACTAACCTATTAACCGGAGGCCCAGCCCAGATTTGCTGTTTTATGCCTATTTCAGTGTTTCGAGGAAAAGGAATATCAGACGGAGTCAAAACGGAACGAAATCAACTAGAGAAGTTAATTTTGGAAGGAAACCAATCTGTTGGGCTTGGAGTGCACGTCAGGGGATTCCGGGGCTGCCCACGAGGGTGGGGGGCGCGACCCTCCCCCTGGGCGCGCCCCCTACCTCGTGAGCCCCCTGGAGGTCCACCGACATACCCCTTTCACCCATATATACCTACGTACCCTAAAACTTCCAAAACAGAAAATAGATCGGGAGTTCCGCCGCCGCAAGCCTCTGTAGCCAACAAAAACCAATCGGGACCCCGTTCCGGTGCCCTGCCGGAGGGGGATCCCATCACCGGTGGCCATCTTCATCATCCCGGCGCTATCCATGACAAGGAGGGAGTAGTTCACCCTGGGGGCTGAGGGTATGTACCAGTAGCTATGTGTTTGATCTCTCTCTCTCTCTCTCTCTCTCTCTCTCTCTCTCTCTCGTGTTCCTCTATGGCACGATCTTGATGTATCCCGAGCTTTGCCATTGTAGTTGGATCTTATGATGTTTCTCCCCCTATACTCTTGTGATGAATTGAGTTTCCCCTTTGAAGTTATCTTATCGGATTGAGTCTTTTATGAACACTTGATGTATGTCTTGCGTGGGATAACCGTGGTGTCAATGGGTTATTCTATTGATCCACTTGATGTATGTTTTGGTGATCAACTTGCGGGTTTTGTGACACTTGGGAACCTATGCATAGGGGTTGGCACACGTTCTTGACTCTCCGGTAGAAACTTTGGGGCACTCTTTGAAGTACTTTTATGTTGGTTGGGTGAATCTGAGATTGTGTGATGCATATCATATAATCATGCCCACAGATACTTGAGGTGACAATGGAGTATCTAGGTGACATTAGGGTTTTGGTTGATTTGTATCTTAAGGTGTTATTCTAGTACAAACTCTTTTATAGATCGATCCGAAAGAATAGCTTTGTGGTGGTTTCGTACCAGACCATAATCTCTACGTTTGTTCTCCGCTATTAGTGGCTTTGGAGTGACTCTTTGTTGCATGTTGAGGGCTTGTCATATGTTCTATCTATGTTATTATTGTTGAGAGAACTTGCACTAGCAAAAGTATGAACCCTAGGCCTTGTTTCCTATCATTGCAATACCGTTTACGCTCACTTTTACCACTTGCTACCTTGTTGTTTTTATATTTTAAGTTTACAAAAACCTATATCTACTATCTATTTTGCACTTGTATCTTCATCTCTTCACCGAACTAGTGCACCTATACAATTTACCATTGTATTGGGTGTGTTGGGGACACAAGAGACTTTTTGTTATTTGGTTGCAGGGTTGTTTGAGAGAGACCATCTTCCTCCTACGCCTCCTACGGATTGATAAACCTTAGGTCATCCACTTGAGGGAAATTTGCTACTGTCCTACAAACCTGTGCACTTGCAGGCCCAACAACGTCTACAAGAAGAAGGTTGTGTAGTAGACATCAATGGCCGCCCGAGGGGCCCACGAGACATGGGGCACACCCTATAGGGGGGGGGGGGCTCCCTCCTATCTTGTGGGGCCCTCGGAGCTTTCTTGACTTGCACTCTAGGCTCTCCGGATCAGATTTGTTCCAAAAATAACGCTCCGAAGGTTTCATTCCGTTTGGACTCCGTATTGATATTCCTTTTCTTCGAAATACTGAAATAGGCAAAAAAACAGCAATATGGGCTGGGCCTCCAGTTAGTAGGTTATTCCCAAAAATGATATAAATGTGTAAAATAAAGCCCATAAACATCCAAAAGGGGTAATATAATATCATGGAACAATCAAAAATTATAGATACGTTGGAGATGTATCAGTCATCCCCCTCTAACTTGCACAATTTGAATAAAAACTGACTAGTCTAAAAGCATCTACAGTCGGGCACCTGAAACCCGCCTCATACACCTAGGCGGGCCGCCCGGTCATATTTTTTCGACCCAGACGGGCTCCTTAAACGGGCCTCAAATGCCCGAGTTGACCGACATCCCCCATATCAAGCTCAAATATGGGGAGGATATGGGGGATACGGGGGTGCCCGGGCACGCCCGGGCACGCTCGCCAAGCCAGACCCGACAGCCTGACCCCACCCCAAATTGCACCAAATCCACCAAACCCTTCCTCCTCCTCCCGCCAGCCTCCAACCTTTTCCGCGCCCGGACCCTTGCTGTCCTCCACCCTTGCTGCCAATCCTCACCTCCGGTCCTGATCCACCACCGGAGATGTCGTCTAGCCCAACCCACACCGCCGCGACGGAGACGCAGTCCGCCTCGTCCGTCGGCAGGGTCAATTCACTGGCTGCGACTTGCAAGGCGGAGAACGTCGCCCGTAAGTTGCAGCGATGCCGGCAGTGAGAGAAGGAGAAGGCGGCGACATCACAGGGAGGTTTGGATGTGGTGGATCTGGTGTCTCCTCTGCCACGCCCGGATCCCTGCACCCCTTCCCTCCGAGTGCCGACGCAGATTACGCCGTCTGACCCCCTTGGGATAGAGGATGATTCAGCCGCCGCCTGGGCCATTCCGAACAACTTTTCGCCCACGCAGATGCCGATAGTCGACGTGTGTGACTCACCGTAGCTTATTCAGGCGCGGATGAGCACGGGCACCGGCAATGCCTGGGCTGCTCTTGACATATTTGACGGAATGACCGAACAAGAGTCGATGCGTCTTCTTTGCTCCTGTCCGATCAGAATTTAGCATAGACCACTAGTTCATTTCGCACATGATGAATGCTAGCAAACCATAATCATGTAGGAGGTGTTCTTGTCGAACATGATCAATGACAATGAAGATCCGACCGAAATGGAGTATGAATCGGAGGCCACCACCGCATTTGAAGTTGGGACAACATCGATCCCAATCTGCGCAAGAAGAAGAAGACCAAGATGCCGAAGGTAAGAGGCCCGCATTATCAAGATTTGAGGACATCTTGTTGGTCAAAGCTTGGTTGGCCACAACAATGGATCCAATATGTGACACCGAGCAAAAGGGGAACACCTATTAGACGAAGATTTGGAAGGAGTATCACGAGCAAAAGGAGTATGTGGAGCCGCATCCTATCGTGACCACACGCATTGTGGCATCTCTCCAACATCGTTGGGGATCATTCAAGGGGAAGTGAACAAGTACATCGGCTATTACTCCCAAGTGACCAAACACCCTCAAAGTGGGATGGGAGTCGCAACTCACGTAAGCTCGATTGCCTCATCTTGTCGTCCATTGCATAGGCTTATTGTGTTTGCATTCTCGTGCTCATACATATGTTTTTGCTAGACGGCTGTGGCGGCTACTTTGTATCACGAGGTGGAGAAGAATCCATTTGCTTTTATCCATTGTTGGGTCATATTGAATGGCAAGCCGAAGTGGAACCAACTTGTGGCCGACCTCAAGTATGGCAAGAAGAGGAATGATGGCTCAAGCTCGAACCAATCAATTGGGTTGGATGATGAAGATGACGATCTTGTTGTGACAAATGTAAAAGCCACCGTGCCAAAGGACAACCACCAAGTCATGAGAAAGAAGTGGGAGAAGGCACGTGCCATCCGTGATGCCCCGACTACCAAAATGTCGTCCACATGGATGGGAATTTTTTTGATGAGGGAGAACAAGAAGGAGCAGAGATATTAGCTCATGTTGGATGTGCAAAAGGAAAGGAGGAAGTCGGACTAGAAGAGGGCGGAGAAGAAGCTCGAAATTGAGAGGGAGAAGATCGAGTTAGAGAAGCAACAGGCGGCGATCAAATGGGATCTCAAGAATGGCCAAGACATTTGGCGACATAGAGCTTGAGAAGGAGAGGTTGCAACTTGCACGGGATGCGGAAGATGTTGGCGGATGAGACCCTCTTGGATGAGCAGGAGAAGAAGTGGCTTGTGAACAAGAGGATGGAGATCAACGACCGTAGGAAGTAGGAAGCGGCGAGGGAGGCTGCGGCCCAGATGTAGGCGGAACAGCCAGCCAGGATGCATGCTGATAACCCACAAGTGTAGGGGATCGCAACAGCTTTCGAGGGTAGAGTATTCAACCCAAATTTATTGATTCGACACAAAGGGAGCCAAAGAATATTATTGAGTATTAACAGTTGAGTTGTCAATTCAACCACACCTGGATAACTTAGTATCTGCAACAAAATATTTAGTAGGAAAGTAGTATGATAGTAATGGTAACAGTGGCAAAAGTAAAGATAATAGTTTTGTAGTAATTATAACAGTAGCAACGGAAAAGTAAATAAGCGAAGCACAAGATGTGAAAAGCTCGTAGGCATTGGATCAGTGATGGATAATTATGTCGGATGCGATTCCTCATGTAATAGCTATAACCTAGGCTGACACAGAACTAGCTCCAGTTCATCAATGTAATGTAGGCATGTATTCCGAATATAGTCATACGTGCTTATGGAAAAGAGCTTGCATGACATCTTTTGTCCTACCCTCCCGTGGCAGCGGGGTCCTAGCGGAAACTAAGGGATATTAAGGCCTCCTTTTAATAGAGAACCGGATGAAAGCATTAACACATAGTGAATACATGAACTCCTCAAACTACGGTCATCGCCGAGAAGTATCCCGATTATTGTCACTTCGGGGTTGTCGGATCATAAAACATAATAGGCGACTATAGACTTGCAACATAGGATCAAGAACACACATATATTCATGAAAACATAATAGGTTCAGATCTGAAATCATGGCACTCGGGCCCTAGTGACAAGCATTAAGCATAGCAAAGTCATAGCAACATCAATCTCAGAACATAGTGGATACTAGGGATCAAACCCTAACAAAACTAACTTGATTACATGGTAAATCTCATCCAACCCATCACCGTCCAGCAAGCCTATGATGGAATTACTCATGCACGGCGGTGAGCATCATGAAATTGGTGATGGATGATGGTTGATGATGACGACGGCGATGAATCCCCCTCTTCGGAGGCCCGAACGGACTCCAGATCAGCCCTCCCGAGAGAGATTAGGGCTTGGCGGCGGCTCCGTATCGTAAAACGCAATGAAACTTTCTCTCTGATTTTTTTCTCCGCGAAACGGAATATATGGAGTTGGAGTTGAGGTCAGTGGAGCGTCAGGGGGCCCACGAGATAGGGGCGCGCGCCCAGGGGGTGGGCACGCCCCCCACCCTCGTGGACAGGGTGTGGGCCCCCTGATCTTGATTCTTTCGCGAGCATTTTTTATATTTTCCAAAACGTGCTTCCGTGGATTTTCAGGTCATTCCGAGAACTTTTGTTTTCTACACATAAAACAACATCATGGCAGTTCTGCTGAAAACAGTGTCAGTCCGGGTTAGTTTCATTCAAATCATGCAAGTTAGAGTCCAAAACAAGGGCAAAAGTGTTTGGAAAAGTAGATACGTTGGAGACATATCAACTCCCCCAAGCTTAAACATTTGCTTGTCCTCAAGCAATTTAGTTGATAAACTGAAAGTGATAAAGAAATGTTTTACAAACTCTGTTTGCTCTTATTGTTGTAAACATGCAAAGCCAGCATTCAGGTTTCAGCAAATATTATGAACTAACCATACTCACAATAACAGCTCGGTCTCACAATTACTCATATCAATAGCATAATCAGCTAGCGAGCCATAATAATAAAACTCGGATGACAACACTTTCTCAAAACAATCATAACACGATATAACAAAATGGTATCTCGCTAGCCCTTTCTGAGACTGCAAAACATAAATGCAGAGCACCTTTAAAGATCAAGGACTAACTAGACATTGTAATTCATGGTAAAAGAAATCCAGCCAAGTCATACCCAATATAAACCAATAGTAATGAATGCAAATGACAGTGTGCTCTCCAGCGGGTGCTTTTTAATAAGAGAGTGATGACTCAACATAAAAGTAAATAGATAGGCCCTTCGCAGAGGGAAGCAGGGATTTGTAGAGGTGCCAGAGCTCGATATTAAAATAGAGATTGAATAACATTTTGAGCGGCATACTTTCATTGTCAATGCAACAACTATGAGATGGCTGTATCTTCCATACTACATGCATTATAGGCAGTTCCCAAACAGAATGGTAAAAGTTTATACTCCCCCACCACCAACAAGCATCAATCCATGGCTTGCTCGAAACAACGAGTGCCTCCAACTAACAACAACCCTGGGGGAGTTTTGTTTAATTATATTGATTTGCTTTGATCTTTTTGGATCATGGGACTGGGCATCCCGGTTACCGGCCCTTTCTCATGAATGAGGAGTGGAGTCCACTCCTCTTGAGAATAACCCACCTAGCATGGAAGATATAGGCAGCCCTAGTTGAAACATGAGCTGCTCGAGCATACAAAACAGAATTTCATTTGAAGGTTTGGAGTTTGGCACATACAAATTTACTTGGAACGGCAGGTAAATACCACATATAGGAAGGTATGGTGGACTCATTGGAATACCTTTGGGGTTTAAGGAGTTTAGATGCACAAGCAGTATTCCTGCTTAGTACAGGTGAAGGCTAGCAAAAGACTGGGAAGCGACCAACTAAGAGAGCGACAACAGTCGTAAACATGCATTAAAATTAATTCACACCGAGTACAAGCATGAGTAGGATATAATCTACCATGAACATAAATATCATGAAGGCTATGTTGATTTGTTTCAACTACATGCGTGAACATGTGCCAAGTCGAGTCACTTAATTCATTCAAAGGAGGATACCATCCCATCAAACCACATCATAATCATCTAATAGCATGTTGGCACGCAAGGTAAACCATTATAACTCATAGCTAATCAAGCATGGCACAAGCAACTATAATCTCTAAATGTCATTGCAAATATGTTTACTTCATAATAAGCTGAACCGGGAAAGATGAACTCATCATATTTACAAAAACAAGAGAGGTCGAGTTCGTAACAGCTTTTCTCATCTCAATCAGTCCATCATATATCTTCATTATTGCCTTTCACTTGCACGACCAAACGATGTGTGTAATAATAATAGTGCACGTGCATTGGACTAAGCTGGAATCTGCAAGCATTCAACCCAAGAGAGAGGACAGTAATATGGGCTCTAAGTTAAATAAACAATCATGCATATGAGAGCCACTAAACAATTTCAATATGGTCTTCTACTCTTGACCCCCAAAGGAAAGAAAATAAAATAAAACTATTTACACGGGAAAGCTCCCTACAAACAAGAAGAAGAACGAGAAATCTTTTTGGGTTTTAATTTTAATTCTACTACAAGCAAGGAAATTAAACTAACTAATTTTTTTGGTTTTTCTTAAGGTTTATCAAACACACAAGAAGAAAGCTAGAAAAACAAAATTAAACTAGCATGGATAATACAATGAAAGAGTATGAGCACCGACGACTAGAATAGTGTGTGAACATGAATGTAAAGTCGGTGAGGAATACGTACTCCCCCAAGCTTTGGCTTTTGGCCTAAGTTGGTCTAATGCCAAGGACTGCTGCTACTCTCCCCGGTGTACTGGGAGGTGTAATCAGGATACCACTGGCTGGCCATCTCCGGGTCCCACTGGTAAGATGATGCACGATAAGGGTCCAGTGCAGGTTCCGGCTCAGGCTCAGGTTCTGGAGTGGATGCTTGGCCTCAATGAGCGTACACTGCTTCCGGCGTGACAAGAAAATTATCTGCAATCAAATCAAACAACAGAGGCGCAGACAAAATAATAGTCTCATTGTGTTTCTTATTAAATCTCAGGTTATACAAGAGCATCTTATCTTTGTTGTCAACAATGAACTCATGTGCTACCATGCTCTTGTAATCTAAAATGTAAGGAGGCAATTTTG
Source organism: Triticum timopheevii (assembly GCA_963921465.1). NCBI lineage: Eukaryota > Viridiplantae > Streptophyta > Magnoliopsida > Poales > Poaceae > Triticum > Triticum timopheevii. Next base: position 128,568,623 of record OY997271.1, on the reverse strand, counting down.
TCTCCTCTTTCTCATGGTTCCTAATAGGTATCTCAAAATGTCTAGCAAGACGTGCAGCATAGATACCTCCAAAGATGGGGCCTTTTGTACGATTCAGGCTTAGCCGTTTAGCAATTACGGCACCCATACTAAAACTATTATCTCCAAACAAGGCATGGTGAAGAATGATAATATCAGGAACACTGAAGTTTCCACTATTTCCATGACCAATCAAGCATCTACTAGAAAATATGGCAAAGTAGCATAAAATAGGAAAGTGTATGCTAGAGATTCTCGCATCGGAACCCTTCTTTGGATCCCCTACAGTGATAGTGTTGACAAAGCCATCCACATCTCTATGATGTGGTTCCTCTAATTTTCCCTCAAAGGGTATCCTACATACCGCGCAAAAATTACGTAAAGACATTTCCCTGAATTCATCATATACATTAAATGACACTGAAGGCGTTGACTTCTTAGGATAATAATAAAAGTTTTGCACGAAAGTATTGGTGAGTAAGAGATACTGATCGATCCGGTCATGGAGGAAATCGGTGAGGCCTGCATTCTCCATCAAAGAATAAAAATCTTCATGAATTTCAGCTTCTTTCAAGAAATTATCGCATGGCCATTCACAGGGCCGTACTTCCGCTATGCGAGGAAGATTATACTTGGCTTTTTCCTTCTCTTTAGCTTGTTTTTCCTGGGAGCCTTGGCTAGAAGAGCCCCTCAAAAACCTCCTTAATATTTTCTGAATTTTTTTGAAATTTTAGTAACTTCAAAATAAAAGTGAATGAAACTAAACAAGTTTGGTAGCAACTACTCCTACAAGTGCCTAGAGCATATATCATGCATTAGAATTACTTGGGATCTCATAAATTTAACATGTAAGCTCATGAACATGGTCACCTATGCAGCAAAAATTTGCAATGAATAAAGCACTAGAACAAAAACTAATTGGACCAATGAAGGAGTCACATACCAATCAACAATCTCCCAAAGCAGTTTTGTGAATGGAGCTTTGAGCAAGGAGATCGAAAATCGCAGCAAAATGAGCTAGAACTCGTGCTTGAGCTGGATGGGGATTTTTTGGGAAGAAGATGGAGTGTGTGTGTGGTGGCATAAGTGGAGGGGGTCCACTAGGGGCCCACAATACAGGGGGCGCACCCAGGGAAGGTGGGCGCGCCCTCCACTCTCGTGGCCTGGTGCTTGCCCCTCCTGCAGTGTTTTCAGTGCCTAAAATCCTCAAATATTCCATAAAAAAATCATACTAAATTTGCAGGGCATTTGGAGCACTTTTATTTTCGGGATATTTTTTATTGCACGGATAATTCAGAAAACAGACGGATAATAATATTTTTGCTTTCTTTATTCTAAATAACAGTAAGTAAAAAGAGGGTACAGAAGGTTGTGCCTTCTAGTTTCATCCATCTCATGATCATCAAAATGAATCCACTAACACGGTTGATCAAGTCTTGTTACAAACTCATTCCGAATAACATGGAACCGGAGAAATTTCGAATAACACTAAGTTACCTCAACGGGGATATGAACATCCCCAATAATAAGAATATCATACTTTTTCTTGAGAGTGGGAAGAGGAAATTCAAAACCTCCAATAATGATAGTTGGAACTCTTCCAATAGAATTGATGCTATGAACTTGAGATTGTTTCCTCGGAAAGTGTACCGTATGCTCATTACCATTAACATGAAAAGTGACATTACCTTTGTTGCAATCAATAACAGCCCTGCAGTATTCAAAAAGGGTCTACCAAGGATAATCAACATAATATCATCCTCGGGAATATCAACGATAACAAAGTCCGTTAAGATAGTGACATTTGCAACCACAACAGGCACATCCTCACAAATACCGATAGGTATAGCAGTTGATTTATCAACCATTTGCAAAGATATTTCAGTAGGTGTCAACTTATTCAATTCAAGTCTACGATATAAAGAGAGAGGCATAACACTAACACCGGCTCCAAGATCACATAAAGTAGTTGTAACATAATTTCTTTTAATGGAGCATGGTATAGTTGGTACCCCCAGATCTCCAAGTTTCTTTGGTATTCCACCCTTAAAAGTGTAATTAGCAAGCATGGTGGAAATTTCAGCTTCCGGTATCTTTCTTTTGTTTGTAATGATATCCTTCATATATTTAGCATAAGGATTCACTTTATGCATATCAGTTAAGCGCATACATAAGAAGATATGTCTAATCATTTCAGCAAAGCGTTCAAAATCCTCATCATCCTTTGTCTTGGATGGTTTAGGAGGAAAGGGCATCGGTTTCTGAACCCATGATTCTCTTTCTCTATCATGCTTCCTAGCAACAAAGTCTCTCTTATCATAACGTTGATTCTTTGATTGTGGGTTATCAAGATCAACAGCAGGTTCAATCTCTACATCATTATTTTTGCTAGGTTGAGCATCAACATGAACATTATCATTAACATTATCACTAGGTTCATGTTCATCACCTGATTGTGTTTCAGCATTAGAAACAGAGATATCATTGGGATTCTCAGGTGTGTCTACAACAGGTTCACTAGAAGCATGCAAAGTCCCATCGTTTTTCTTTTTCTTCTTTTTGGAAGAACTAGGTGCCTCTAAATTATTTCTCTGAGAATATTGCTCGATTCTCTTAGGGTGGCCTTCAGGATACAAAGGTTCCTGAGTCATTCTACCAGTTCTAGTAGCCACTCTAATAACAAAGTCATGTTTATTATTTAATTCATCAAGCAAATCATTTTGAGCTTTAAGTACTTGCTCAGCTTGAGTAGCAACCATAGAAGCATATTTGCTAACGAGTTTAAGTTCACCTTTAACTCTAGCCATATAATCACTCAAGCGTCCTATCTCGAAAGCATTATTCTTTAATTCTCTACCAACATAAGCATTAAAACTTTCTTGTCTAGCCATAAAGTCATCAAATTCATCTAAGCATGGGCTATGAAATTTAGTAGAGGGAATTTCAACTTTATCATATCTATGGAGAGAATTTACGTTTACTACCCGTGTTGGGTTATCAAGACAATGTGGTTCTTCAACAGGCGGTATATTAAGACCATGTATTTCTTCAATAGGTGGTAAATTCTTAACATCTTCAGCTTTAATACCTTTTTCTTTCATTGATTTCTTTCCCTCTTGCATATCTTCAGGACTGAGAAATAAAACACCTCTCTTCTTCGGGGTGGGTTTAGGAATAGGCTCAGGAGTTGGCTCAATTAGTTCAGGAATTGCCTCAGGAATTGGCTCAGGAAGAGTCCAATTATTTTCATTAGTCAACATATTATTCAATAGTAATTCAGCTTCGTCGATTGTTCTTTCCCTGAAAACACAACCAGCACAACTATCCAAGTAGTCCTTGGAAGCATCGGTTAGTCCATTATAAAAGATATCAAGTATTTCGTTTTTCTTAAGAGGATGATCAGGCAAAGCATTAAGTAATCGGAGAAGCCTCCCCAAAGCTTGTGGGAGACTCTCTTCTTTGATTTGCACACAATTATATATTTCCCGCAAGGCAGCTTGTTTCTTATGGGCAGGGAAATATTTAGCAGAAAAGTAATAAATCATATCCTGGGGACTACGCACACAACCAGGAGCAAGAGAATTAAACCAAGACTTAGCATCACCCTTTAATAAGAAAGGAAATATCTTAAGGATATAATAATAGCGAGACTTCTCATCATTAGTAAACAGGGTGGCTATATCATTCAACTTGGTAAGATGTGCCACAACAGTTTCAGATTCAAGGCCATAAAAAGGATGAGATTCTACCAAAGTAATTATTTCAGGATCAACAGAGAATTCATAATCCTTATCAGTAACACAGATAGGTGAAGTAGCAAAAGCAGGGTCAGGTTTCATTCTAGCATTAAGAGATTGCTGCTTCCATTTAGCTAATAACTTTTTAAGATCATATCTATCTTTACAAGCAAAGATAGCTCTAGCAGCTTCCTCTTCCATAACATAACCCTCAGGAACAACATGTAATTCATAATCAGGGGGAGAACTTTCATCATCACTATCATCAATAATAGCATCTTCAATAATTTCATTCTCTCTAGCCCTAGCATGTTGTTCATCAAGAAATTCACCTAATGGCAAAGTAGTATCACGCACAGAAGTAGTTTCATCATAAGTATCATGCATAGCAGAAGTGGCATCATCAATAACATGCGACATATTAGAATTCATAGCAGTAGCAGGTTTAGGTGTCGCAAGCTTACTAATAACAGAAGGACAATCTAGTGCAGAGCTAGAAGGCAGTTCCTTACCTCCCCTCGTAGTTGAGGGCAAAATCTTGGTTCTTTCGTCTTTCAAGTTCCTCATAGTGATCAACAGATATAAATGCCAAGTGACTCAAAGAATAGAGCTATGCTCCCCGGCAACGGCGCCAGAAATTAGTCTTGATAACCCACGAGTGTAGGGGATCGCAACAGCTTTCGAGGGTAGAGTATTCAACTCAAATTTATTGATTCGACACAAGGGGAGCCAAAGAATATTATTGAGTATTAGCAGTTGAGGTGTCAATTCAACCACGCCTTGATAACTTAGTATCTGCAGCAAAATATTTAGTAGCAAAGTAGTATGATAGTAATGGTAACAGTGGCAAACGTAAAGATAATAGTTTTGTAGTAATTGTAACAGTAGCAACTGAAAAGTAAATAAGCGAAGCACAAGATGTGAAAAGCTCGTAGGCATTGGATCAGTCATGGATAATTATGTCGGATGCGATTCCTCATGTAATAACTATCTTTGTAGCTCCAGAATGTTTCAGTTTATGTTCCTACCTATTGTCTGGATATACCAAGAGATATCTACGGTCTAATGAGGCTACTATGAAATATTTACTCATGGGTGGGGCAAGCTCTTCTATTTTGGTTCATGGTTTCTCTTGGCTATATGGTTCATCTCGGGGGGAGATCGTGCTGCTATAACCTAGGGTGACACAGAACTAGCTCCAGTTCATCAATGTAATGTAGGCATGTATTTTGAATATAGTCATACGTGCTTATGGAAAAGAACTTGCATGACATATTTTGTCCTACCCTCCCGTGGCAGCGGGGTCCTAGCGGAAACTAAAGGATATTAATGCCTCCTTTCTCTATAGAACCGGACCAAAGCATAACACATAGTGAACACATGAACTCCTCAAACTACGGTCATCACTGAGAAGTATCCCGATTATTGTCACTTCGGGGTTGTCGGATCATAACACATAATAGGTGACTATAGACTTGCAAGATAGGATCAAGAACACACATATATTCATGATAACATAATAGGTTCAGATCCAAAATCATGGCACTCGGGCCCTAGTGACAAGCATTAAGCATAGCAAAGTCATAGCAACATCAATCTCAGAACATAGTGGATACTAGGGATCAAACCCTAACAAAACTAACTTGATTACATGGTAAATCTCATCCAACCCATCACCGTCCAGCAAGCCTACGATGGAATTACTCACGCACGGCGGTGAGCATCATGAAATTGGTGATGGAGGATGGTTAATGATGATGACGGCGATGAATCCCCCTCTCCGGAGGCCCGAACGGACTCCAGATCAGCCCTCCCGAGAGAGATTACGGCTTGGCGGCGGCTTCGTATCGTAAAACGCGATGAAACTTTCTCTCTGATTTTTTTCTCCGCGAAACGGAATATATGGAGTTGGAGTTGAGGTCGGTGGAGCATTAGGGGGCCACGAGATAGGGGGCGCGCCCAGGGGGGTGGGCACACCCCCACCCTCGTGGACAGGGTGTGGGCCCTCTAGTCTTGATTCTTTCGCCAGTATTTTTTATATTTTCCAAAACGTGCTTCCGTGGATTTTCAGGTCATTCCGAGAACTTTTGTTTTCTACACATAAAACAACATCATGGCAGTTCTGCTGAAAACAGCGTCAGTCCGGGTTAGTTTCATTCAAATCATGCAAGTTAGAGTCCAAAACAAGGGCAAAAGTGTTTGGAAAAGTAGATACGTTGGAGACATATCACATGCGGAGGAAGCTTCCTGGATGCAGGTGGAGGAGGACAAGCATGACGCGTTCCGCCTAGAGCACGACACATTCCGCTCAGAGCAAGCTCCCGGCTAGTGATCTGCGGCCATCCACATGCTCGAACATTGATTTCATTTTGCCATGTCCAGTTTGTTGAACTATGATTTGCTTTGCTTTGTTTCGAACTTTGGCCTTCAGAAAATTTGTATCGTATGATCGACGTGCATGGATTGTAAGGATTTGAGGATCAGAATTTGTGGTATGTGGATGTGCGGTGCAACATTTGAGGGATGCCTGGTCAGTGCCCGCGGACGCACCCGAGCATGTTTGCGGGTGTTTGATGGGTCGGATTTGCCAAGTCCGGCTATAGATGCTCTAATCTTTTGTTCAGCAGAGTTTCCAGTGGCATTATCTTTTATGCATGCAGTACCCCCCCCCCCCAAAGCAAATGTCAGCATTCATGGAAAAAGAGCCATAGAGGCGGGCCATTGGGCTTCCTACACGGCCTTGTGTAAAATCCCAATTTTTCCTCAAAATTTGGAATGTTAATAAAAAAAGTTGGTGATTTTTTTGCTTGATTATTTGATTTTAGCTAAGATTCAAAACATTTTCGGAATCTTGAATATTAAATGATAGGGAATATAATGTCGTTCCCAAATGTCCATTTTGGATTTCCAAACCCAATTCATTCAGTAATTGGAAAGGCTTGAATAATTATTTGGATTCATTTGATGCTTCTAAATTTTAAAACATTTCCAATTCCAAATAAAATCAAAAGAGAGGGCTTGACCATTATGAAAGCATAAAAATGATTTAAATATTATTTGGATTTCAATTTTTCGAGTATATATATATATATCCTAAAACTATTAAAAAATTATAGGTCATATTGTAGCCTTTATTTTCACAAGGATTTTTTGTCATATATTTAGGTCTAGAAATATTTTTCCAAGGCTTTATAAATTGTGAGTTATTTTTTTGGAACTTTTAGAAATGAAATGCAATTATTTTAGAGGCCATATTCATTTGTTATATTAGTAAACATAAATTAAAATAGTTATTGGAACTGTAATGGGCCCAACCCTTACTGTACTCGTGCATCGCAGAATTATATGTCCCTAATGAATACATTTTGCATCACTTTTTACTCTTAGTCGCATCGTAGTCTTATGATTTTCAGAATTTTAGCAGCTTCTTGCACCCTTTTGTTTGTTTTCGCCAGGTTCCTAATAGAGAGGAGATTTTGAGTGTTGATCAGAAAATGTCTTTTTTTTGGATGAAAATCATGTGGATCGACAGTATAGTAACCTACCATACAAAGAGAGGATCAAGTGCAATGAATTCCAACCATACAAGACTAACTAGGAAAGATGGTGCACGGTATGACCATCCATGATCATACTGTTGGCCATATCGTACTACGCCTCTTCACCCCACTGAACTATTTCATCCCCGTGTGATAGGATCTCGTTCACTGGCGGAAAGAGAGGACACTTGGAGTAGTGTGCAAGCTCGATAGTATGTCAATTCACTACTAGGGAAAAGGCTAGCAACAGCGCGGGTTTTTAGGCTAGCAGCAGCGTGGGTGGCCGCGCTACTAATAAGGCGCTATAGCTAACTCATAGTAGTAGCGCGGCCCTAACCCACGCTACTACTGCTGATGATATCAGCAGCGTTTTTTGTGAACGCGCTACTATTAACTAGCTGTAGCGATTTCGCCATCCCTCGCTACTGCTATATCTTTCATCATTTTCCCACTGCCCCATTCCCTTTCGGTTCTCCTTTCAAATACTAGATACTAGGTATTGCTAGTAGATATCAAATTCATAAACCATTACTAAGTACGGTAGTACTCCCTTCATTCCAAATTACTCGTTGTGGTTTTAGTTCAAACCACGACGAGTAATTTGGAACGAAGGGAGTACTAGATAACAATTTCATGCATAGCCAACATGCATCCTCAAGCAGTACAAGGTCATATCAACGGCCATCATCATATGTAGTTCTAGATGATATCGACGACGATCATCATATGTAGTTCTAGATGATATAGCCACACATACATATGTAGTTCTAGATGATATAGCCACACAAACATATGTAGTTCTAGATGATATAGCCACACACACATATGTAGTTCTAGATGATATCAAAGACAATCATCATCCTCAAGCCTGGGCGGTTGGTGTTCCTGATAGTAATTAGGATGGCCTGTCCAACACGAAGATTCTTGCCATCAAGGAATTTCTTCCACCCAACCGAGTTTAAGTGTGTGCGACCGTCCGTGTCCACGCGGTAAGTACAGGTTGTGACGGAGCCCCTTGCAGTAAGGCGTAGTCCAGCTGAGCCTTCTTCATCAGGCTCGATACCATAACTCACAGATATGCTCTTTGCCAATTTCTGAATAAGAAAAACATATCAATTAATAAGCATGTGATCGAACTCTACACTAAAACATATATATCATCGACTAGATTCCACACAACATACCATATCATTGGACTGTACACTAAGTAATTCACACTATTAATTTGCATTTGTAAGTATAACATACCATATCATGTCGATCAACCATGGTATTTGTCAAGCGCGTCACGAATGGCACCCCGACAAAGTCAGCACGTGGCGGAATTATGTCCCACAGGTTGGACACCTCCTCCTCACTCAGCCTTGTTCTTTGAGCTACGATGGCTTCATGAAGTGGGTCCTCATCATCTTCATCGAGTGGGTCCTCATTATCTTCATCATCTTCATCATCTTCATCATCTTCCACCAGGTTGAGATAAATGACAGCTAGCTTGGGTCTTTCTACTCGAAAGTTGAAGCTGATCAACTCACCACCAGTAAGATGCATGCGAGCGACGAAACGGGCCCATCCATCTCCTCCAATCTGCGACATATTGCGTCCTTTCTCGACCTCCATAGTGTACGGCCCCCCAGGAGCCTCAAATGTCACAGTGTCTCCTGTCAGCTTGTTGAATTTCAACCTCACATTGCATGGGACGATCTGTGTAAAATAAGCAAAATGACACAATGCAGTAATGCCAACACTAAAAATAAAATAGTTATTACATTTCATCTAATTTCTTACCGCCGCATGACGAAAACTCGGCTGGAAGTAGATGCCGAATAGCTTGCCAGTTGCAAGGCTGCTGGCGCATCTTGACTTGCACAGTTGACATAGTGGTGGTGGTGGTGGCGCCATTCTTCCTAAAGCAATATGAGCAAAGGATTAATGATCAACTAAATCAAAATGTTCTAAGTGAACTAAATCAACTAGCCTACTAAATCAACTAAATCAAAATGTTCTAAGTCAACTAAATCAACTAGCCTACTAAATCAACTAAATCAAAATGTTCTAAGTGAACTAAATCAACTAGCCTACTAAATCAACTAAATCAAAATGTTCTAAGTCAACTAAATTAACTAAATGAATTAGCCTACTAAATCAACTAAATCAAAATGTTCTAAGTCAACTAAATCAACTAGCCTACTAAATCAACTAAATCAAAATGTTCTAAGTCAACTAAATCAACTAGCCTACTAAATCAACTAAATCAAAATGTTCTAAGTCAACTAAATCAACTAGCCTACTAAATCAACTAAATCAAAATGTTCTAAGTCAACTAAATCAACTAGCCTACTAAGTCAACTAAATTATATCAACTAAATCAAAATGCTGCATATGAGCAGGAGGGAGAAGGAGGGGCGACTCGAGGAGGGAGAAGAGAGTAGGATGGAGGAGGAAGGCGGAGCGAGGAGGGGCCGGCCGGCGCGGCCAGTTGAGGGAGGACGGAGGAGGAAGGCGGAGCGAGGAGGGGCCGGCCGGCGCGGCCAGTTGAGGGAGGACGGAGGAGGAAGGCGGAGCGAGGAGGGGCCGGCCGGCGGCGAGTGGAGAGGGAGGACGGAGGAGGAGGCCGGTACCGAGTCCAGTAAGGAGGAGGAGGTGACGGCGCGTGGCGCAGACGGAGGAGGGGCGACGGGGGCGCGCGGCGCAGACGGATCGGAGAGGATTGAGTGGCTGTGTGTGTGAGTGGATCAGAATGGAGGAGATGGGGGAGATGAATGGCTTAGCAGTAGCGCTCTTCAGGAAAAGACCCTACTGCTAAGCTATCTAGCAACAACGCCTTTCACAATAAAGCGCTACTGCTATGTGTCAGCATGTAAAAATAGACTTTGTTCAATATATCAAAAACACATTGATCATCAACGATCTTTTTGTGTACAATCTGATTTGACAATATGAGTCCTCACCGGTTTAGGAACAGGTGAAGACTCATATTGCAGCCACAAATTCTACACATAGAGTTCAATGAAGATCAAGTGCTTGTCAAAGTGTGAGAAGTAACATATTTAAGGTGGTAGAAACTCTCTTCACGGAGCGAGGTGGGACTAAATTTTTGTAGGAAACTTAGCAGTAGCGCTTATCTGAGTAATGCGCTGCTACTATGCTACGTAGCAGTAGCGCGCATCACTTTAACACGTTGCTGCTATAACTAGCCTCGCGGCGGCCTCGTAGGAATTATAGCAGCAGCGCGTCTTTGGGAGGACGCGCTACTGCTATATTTGTCTCAGCAGCGAGTTTCGTCCGTCCGCGCTACTGCTAGTTAGCAGCAGCGAGTTATTTTGAAGCGCGCTGCTGATAAGATTCTGTGTATAGGCTTTTCCCTAGTAGTGATTATGCACTAAACATATGTGCTATCAAAACATTGTTTCTATTTTCTTTAAAAATACAAGTTTGACTATTTGTTCCCATCATAGAATATCTACATGTGTCATGGAATGATAACTTTGAACTCTGTTTTTGTCCTAATACTAAACAAATAAGAGAAGAAACACATTAATAGCATTTGCAAATAAGGGAGGACACTGAGTAATGAGAAAACAAGATAATGATTTTAATAATGGATTAATATTACATACCGCTGCATGATTTCCCTTTAAGAAAAATAAATATCCATTTATGACCATATAGGCCCAATTCTCTGCCTCTTCCAATGGCATTGCAACCTAATCTTTCGCCTCTTATACCTCCTTCCCTTTTCCTTTAGAGTCGCTCAGGGCATTCCAACCTAATCCTCTGCCTCTTCCAATGTCATTGCCGATCGGAGATGAGTAGGGGGAGGAGATCGGTATGCTATTGTACTAGTAGTGGTAATTTAGGGTTTATGTAAGGGTGATACGTCCATTTTGCATCATGTTTCCTACTGTTAGATAATAATGTTTCAGAGCTTTATTTCACTTTATGACAGAATTCTAATGTCTTTTCTCTCTTAAAATGCAAGATACACTGGAAGAGGGAGATCGCCGGCAGTTAGAATTCTGTGCCTGAAAAAGCTACATCAGAGATAGCTATTCTCCAGAGCTCAAAATGACCTGAAAATTTATGGAGAATTATTCTAGAATATATAATAAATGCTGGAAGAAAGAATTACCGGAGAAGAGCCTATCCACTATGTTCTAAGATTGATGTTGCATGACTTTGCTATGGTTAATTCTTATCAATAGGGCCCAAGTGCCATTATTTCATATTTGAACCTATTATGTTTTCATGCATATATTTGAGTTCTTAATCCTATCTTGCAAGGTATAATGCACCTGTCATTGTTCTGAACCATAAACCCCGAGGTGACAATAATTGGGATACTCTCCGGGGATGACTATAATTTGAGGAGTTCATGTATTCACTATGTGTTAATGCTTTATTTCGGTTCTCTATTAAAAGGAGCACCTTAATTACCCTTAGTTTCCATTAGGACCCCACTGCCACGGGAGGTAGGACAAAATATGTCATGCAAGTTCTTACTGCAAGCATGTATGACTATATACAGAATACATGCCTACATATATATTATTGATGAATTGGAGCTATTGTGTATCACTCTAGATTGTGACTGTTACACGATACATGTCATCCAAATATCGCTACTCCATGCCTACAATTTTCATAATATTGTCTTGCTTGAATCACTATTGTTGCTGTTGCTGTTGTTGTTGTTGTTGTTGTTGTTGTTGTTGTTGTTGTTGTTGTTGTTGTTGTTGTTGTTGTTGTTGTTGTTGTTGTTGTTGTTGTTGTTGTTGTTGTTCCAATTGCTACAAAACTGCTACTGTTACTATTGCTTTTGTTACCACTACTATCAATACTATCATATTACCGTGCTACTAATAAATTGTTGCAAGGAAGTGACTTCTTAGGTGTGGTTGAATTGAAAACTCAACTGCTAAGGCTTATAAATATTTTAGGCTTCCCTTATGTCGAATCAATAAATTTGGGTGAAATACTATCCTCAAAGCCCATTGTGACCCCCTATACTTGTGGGTTATTGAACTTGTGCTACTATAGATAGAGTTTCCGCTCCTGACATCTCTGAAGAAAGTCAAAGAATACTACCTCGTATCAATCCGGCCTTGATGCATTGTTGAGCCTCGGAGCCTTGTAAGTTAACATTGTAAGTCATGCTAGACAATAAAGCAATCTTTTGTCAGATGGTTTGTGTCCTGTTACCCATGGATTGTATATGCCAGGTTGATTTCATGGGATGGTGTGTGCGGCGGTTCGTCCGAATACAATGGTAATTCATTGTACTCTAACGGGGGTGCCCCAAGAGCCTTCCGGGGAGATTGGACGTTCGTAAGCGCTCCCAACTGGCCCTCCCGGCACGCCATGAAGAAACGGACGACCAAGAGCCTCTCTTTGGCCGCGGGGACCCCATGTAGGTGGGTACTCCACAATCGTTTATAGGAGTGATATGTTAGTAACACATTAGACCTATATGTAAGAAAACCACGTGCTTCCACTTGAAATGACTAAGTGTTAGTTTACTCTATGATGCTATACTGACCAAATTAACACCACAAGAGTATCAGATTGTAATTTTATTATTAGAGACAACATTCCACTATATTTCCGAGGCTAAAAGAAGATATACCACATTAGTTGCAGGTCAATATCGAGACTTCAAGTTTGTCTGACTCTTCATAACATTGTTCATGTTCGTTTCCAACTTTAGGGTGTTCTTTCGTTATCCTCGAGAAGGTGAACTCATTAACTTTCTTCTTACCATCCATGGCTAGTCTCCTCGAGCATGCTTCATGCCCCGAGCAGCCTCACCTCCACATTGTCGCATGACACATACATGAAACCTTTCACAACAAGCCCTATCATCTAACCATCGGGTATATGATATACCTCTGCATCGATAGACATTTACTCATTTGTCCCTTGTTAGATAGTTTTCCCTTATCTATTGGATGATAGGAGACCATAGACCTCTTTGCAGGGTTAATACAGATGTTTCTCTTGTACAAAAGAAGAAGTCAATAATGATATGATTAAGGACAAAAATCCAGCACGAATGGCGTGGTGAAGTGAACATGCGATGCATCTTTATGTGCACACTATAGATGTTTTGCATAACTAAAGCAGGATGCCAAAAAAACAAAATGCATCATATGCTAGGTAAGTCAAGCACATGTTTTAAATTTCCAAGAAAGTAATGTTGAATTTTTTCTTATTCTAACCAAATTGCTATACTGGGTTTGTCCTTTCAGATTTTACCCAATATGATGTAACTCTTTTTCTATTTATGCCCTTATTACTAGCAACAATTAGGAAAACACTAACAACATATCAATACGAGGGCTAGACTATGAGGAGGACCAAGGGTAGAAAACCATATCGAACTTGCACATGAGGATCACGTATTTATGATTTTATCCATGAAATGGAACTTCCGCTTCCGTTTCCTCCCCAATTCTAGCAAAAAATAATATAAGGTGATATGTTACTACAGTTTTAGCAAAAGTGATTAAATATTATTACACAAACACTACTGCAGGAAGGTCCTAACTCGACAGATGTATAAGAGACCATTCGACCAAGCTGTGTGCAATGCATGAATCGCAAAAACGGTCTCATAATAAAACCGTCACCAATAAAACGAACTATGTGCAATGCGGAGAGATCAAGCAAAATTCAGATTAGAGTAATGCCTTAAGGAAGATGACATGATGTAGACAAAGTAAACCCAATCAATATGAATAAACCTTGTTGTTTTATCCTTAATGTCAACAATACAAATACTTGTGTTATCCCTTTCTATCACTGGGATATAGGGCACCACAAGATTGAACCCATCACAACGCACCTCTCCCATTGCAAGATAAATCAATCTAGTTGGCCAAACCACACGGATATATCGAAGAGAACTAAAAAGCTACACCAATCATGCATAATAAAGTTCTGAGAAGACTCAACTACTATTCATGAATAATCTGATCATAACCCACAATTCATCGGATCCCAACGAACACACCACAAAAGAAGATTACATCGAATAGAACTCCAAGAACATCAAGGAGAACATTGTATTGGAGATCAAAGAGAGAGAAGAAGTCATCTAGCTACTAGCTATGGACCCATAGGTCTGTGGTGAACTACTCATGCATCATTGATAGGGCAGCAGTGATGATGTAGAAGCCCTCCGTGATCGATTCCCCCTCTAGATGAGTACCGGAAAAGGCCTCTAGATGGGATCACGGAAGAACAGAAGCTTGCAGCGGCGGAAAAAGTGTTTCGGGCGGCTCTCTATTGGTTTCCCAATATTTATGAATTTATAGAAGTGGAATTAGGTCAGACGGAGCCATGAGGGGCCCACAAGGCACACCTACCCCTAGGCACACCCTGCTGCCTTGCCGTCTCCTTTTTTGCCTTCCAGTCTCCTCCCGAAGCTTCTTGTGTCTCTCTTTTCTAGAAAAAAAATCATTCAAAATTTTCGTAGCGTTCAGACTCAGTTTGGTACTGATTTCCTAGAAAACCAAAAACAGGCAAAAAGATAGCAACTGGCACTAGGCACTAGGTTAATAGGTTAGTACGACAAAATGATATAATATAGCATATAATTGCATAGAAAACATCCAAGATTGATACTATAATAGCATGGAATAATAAAAAAATTAGATATACGTTGGAGACGTATCAAGCATCCCCAAGCTTAATTCCTGCTCGTCCTCGAGTAGATAAATGATAAAAATAGAATTTTTGATGTGGAACGCTACCTAACATGTTCATCATGTAATCTTTATTTTATGGTATGAATATTAAGATCTGAATGAATCAAAGTAATAGTCTATAATTTGACATAAAGACATCAATACTCAGGCATACCAACAAACAATCATGCCTTTCAAAATAAACATGCTAAAGAACGTTATCCCTACAAAATCATATAGCCTTGTCATGCTCCATCTTCTTAACACAAAGTATTTATCATGCACAACCCCAATGGCAAGCCAAGCAATTAGTTCATACTTTTTAACGCGCTTCAACTTTTTCAACCCCCACGCAATACATGAGCGCAAGCTATGGACATAGCACTATGGGTGGAATAGAATGCGGCGGTAGAGATTAATAAGGAGAAGTCAAAAAAGGAAGATAGTCTCACATCGACACGGCTACTCAAAGGGCTATGGAGATGCCCATCAATTGATGTTAATGAGAGGACTAGGGATTGTCATGCAACAGATGCAATAAGAGCTATAAGTGTATGAAAGCTCAAACTGAAAACTAAGTGGGTGTGCATCAAGCTTGCTTGCTCATGAAGACCTCAAGCATTTGAGGAAGACCATCATTGGAATATACAAGCCAAGTTCTATAATGAAAAAATCCCATCATCGTCAATTTTTTTGTAGTGTTTGGATTCCGTTTGGTACTTATTTCCTGGAAAACCAAAAACAGGCAAAAAAGCAGCAACTGGCACTAGGCACTGGGTTAATAGGTTAGTGCCAGAAAATGATATATCATATAATTTCATATAAAACATCCAAAATTGATACTATAATAGGATGGAACAATCGAAAATTGTAGATACGTTGGAGATGTATCACTTACGGGTCCATAACTACTAGCTAGATGGCTTGTTCTTTCTCTCCGATATTCAATACAAAGTTCTCCATGATCTCTATGGAGTTCTATCCGATCTAATCTTCTTTTGTGGTGTGTTTGTTGGGATCCGATGAACTGTGGGTTTATGATCAGTTTATTCATTGAAAGTAATTGAGTCTTACTAAACTTTATTATGCATGATTGTTATAGCTTTGTATTTCTCTCCGATCTAACCATTTGGTTTGGCCAACTAGACTGATTTATCTTCAGTGGGAGAGGTGTTTTGTAATGGGTTCAATCTTGCGGTGTCCTCACCTCGTGACAGAAGGGGTAGCGATGCATGTATTTGTATTGTTTCGATTAAGGGTAAATGACAGGGGGTTCAATCATGTTGCTTGGTTTTATTCTGTCTACATTATTTCATCATACTTCATGCATTGCTCTATTTGTGATGAATTTAATATGTAGAGAGGCAAGCATAGAAGCACTCTGAAAGTGGAGTAATAGTAGTAGATGCAGACAAGAGTCGATCTACTTGTCACACATGTAATGCCTATATACACGATCATTGCCATGAATCACATCATAACTATGCGCTTTTCTATCAATTGCCCAACAGTAATTTGTCTACCCACCATATGCTATTTATTCGAGAGAGAAGCCTCTAGTGAAAATTATGGCCCCCAGGTCTACCTTTATCATATTACTAAAATCAAAAATACCTAGCTGCAATTTATTTACTTTAGTTTCACTTTAATATTTATATATCTACTACTAATAGATTTGATCCTTGTAAGTGACGAGTTCAAGGGGATTGGGAACCCTCTTGCCCGCGTTGGGTGCAATTATTTGCTTTTGTGTGTGCAGGTGATGTTCACGAGGCATTGCGTGATTCTCCTATTGGTCTGATAACCTTGGTTCTCACTGAGGGCAATACTTATCAGCTACTATATTGCTTCAGTCTTCCTCTTCGGGGAAAATCCAACACAACTCACAAGTAGCATGAACGCGCGCGAACGATCTTGCCATTTTGGTAGGCACCCATGAGAGCTCCTCGTCGGTAGCACGCTGGAGCTTATCGGCTCACCTCCATGCAATGATGAGGTGCCTAGTTCCTTTGTCCTTCCTGGCGAAGTACCGACCGTCTTTGTACACCTCCACTACTGCAGGATGCTGCTAACGCGACACTACAATTAGAGACCCTTCGATAAAACTATGTGCGATGCATCAATTACAAACAATGATAAAAAACCCGTCAAAAAAGATGCAAAATGTTTGTGATGGCAGATATATCAAACATGGTTCATATTATAGTTGCGTGTGCAATGCGTGACATACAGTTAATCCATCAGAACTGTTTGCGATGAGGCAGAACAACAGAAACATGCAGCTATATAAAGGTGTGTGGGATATACGGCATACACTTCACTTGGATGAACTATTTGCTATTAGGGAGTGCAACAGAAATGGTTAGCCAGATCAAGGTGTCTGCGATATATGGCATACGGTTCCCTCGAACGAACACAACATAAACGGTTCAACTTAACAAGATGTGTGTGATATGCGGCATACAGTTCACATAGATGAACTGTTTGCGATGAGCCAAAAGAACACAAATGATTTGTGTAAACAAGATGTGTGTGATACGTGGCAAACAACCCACTCGGATGAGCTATTTGCAATGACAAAATATAACACAGACGGTTACTACAGTTAATTCGTGTGCGATTCTATGTGTACAAAAAACTTTGAAAAATGCAAGCTAGTTGCTTGTGGTTGCTAGGAGTATCACACACGATGCGTATGCGACTACTCGTGTGCGATGATTAGTAAGTTACACATACGTTTCCTTATGTTAACACACATGTGATAACACGTGACACCGCATACGATTTTCGGGTTGTGCGCTCCACTTAGTCTTCTCGCGCTCCAGGGAAGGCTTACCGCGCTCCAGCGAAGGCTTCTCGTGCTCCACATTGGTGAATTGCAAAATTCCCAATCCCCTAGCTAGCTCCTAGCTATAAATAACCAGAGCAATGGCCGCTGGCGGCGAATCTCTACTGATCCACTTGCTTACTAGTTACCCACACATAACGACATACTCCCAACGGCTGATGACGGGATGGAGTTGCATGACGGGAACGGGCGCCAGAGATCATATTTTAGGTTAATTAATTATACCTCCAAAGCTTGATAATTCTGGGTCTGGAGGTACAATTAATTAACATAATCTGAGATCAAATAACTAAACCTTCCCCATCGTGATTGTGCGCCAGCCCCAACCGCTAGCAGAGCACGCGCGGAGGGACGTGACCCCAGCGCGCCTTAGTGCCTAAACAGCGAGCAGAGCGTGCGGAGGGACGCAAGCAGAGGCCAAATTTAAGGTCAAATGTTGGTACTACTAAATACGAAGGGGTCCATAAACCACGATGATGAGCAAAACGCGCAGACGGACGCGAGTAGAGCAGAATGCATAGATGAACGTGAGCAGAGCGTGTCGCGACCGCCTCAACTATAAGCAAAGTGCGCGCGAGGGGGGGGGGGCAGAGCAGAGCGCACCGCGACCGCTTGAATGGCGATCAACCACACCTGCATATTATAATTCTGGTCAACATTCTGGCACCCCGTGGGAGGCGCGACGGTGCATCCATTAGGCATGATGGTGATATCTGGACCGTGTGTGATAGTGGGCATACACGTACATGATACGTCTCCAACGTATCTATAATTTTTGATTGTTCCATGCTATTATATTATCTGTTTTGGATGTTTTATATGCATTAATATGCTATTTTATATTATTTTTGGGACTAAACAATTAATCTAGAGCCCAGTGCTAGTTTCTGTTTTTTGTGTGTTTTAGAGTTTCGCAGAAAAGGAATACCAAACGGTGTCCAAACGGAATAAAACTTTCACGATGATCTTCCTTGGACCAGAAGCAAACCAGGAGACTTGGAGATGAAGTCGGAGAAGCAACAAGGCGGCCACGAGGGTGGAGGGCGTGCCCAGGGGGTAGGGCGTGCCCCCCTCGGAGCTCTCTTGGCCTAATTCTTTTGCCCATATATACTCTTATAACCCAAAACCATCAGGGGGAGCCACGAAAACACTTTTCCACCGCTGCAACCTTCTGTACCCGTGAGATCCCATTTAGGGGCCTTTTCCGGCGTCCTGCCGGAGGGGGATTTGATCATGGAGGGCTTCTACATCAACACCATTGCCCTTCCGATGAAGCATGAGTAGTTTACCACAGACCTACGGGTCCATAGCTAGTAGCTAGATGGCTTCTTCTCTCTCTTTGATTCTCAATACCATGTTCTCCTCGATGTTCTTGGAGATCCATTTGATGTAATATTCTTTTGTGGTGTGTTTGCCGAGATCCGATGAATTGTGGATTTATGATCAGATTATCTATGAATATTATTTGAGTCTTCTCTGAATTCTTGTATGCATAATTTGATATCTTTGCAAGTCTCCTCGAATTATCGGTTTAGTTTGGCCTACTAGATTTTGTTTTTCTTGCAATGGGAGAAGTGCATACTTTGGGTTCAATGCGGTGTCCTTTCCCAGTGACAGTAGGGGCGGCAAGGCACATATTGTATTGTTGCCATCAAGGATAAAAAGATGGGGTTTTCATCATATTGCTTGAGTTAATTCCTCTACTACTATTACTCTAGATGTAGGCAGGAGTCGGTCGATGTGTGGAGTAATAGTAGTAGATGCATAATCATTTCAGTCTACTTGACACGGACGTGATGCCTATGTTCATGATCATTGCCTTAGATATCGTCATAATTATGTGGTCTTCTATCAATTGCTCGACAGTAATTTGTTCACCCACCGTATTATTTGCTATCTTGTCTCTTTTCCATCATACAAGTTCTCTTTTCCATCTTATTAGTTTCTGATCTACTATTTTGCAATCTTTTACTTTCCGATCTATAAACCAAAATACCAAAAATATTTACTTTATTGTTTATCTATCTCTCCTAGATCTCACTTTTGCAAGTAACCGTGAAGGGATTGACAACCCCTTTATCGCGTTGGGTGCAAGTTTGTTGATTGTTTGTGCGGGTATTCGGTGACTTGTGCATTGTCTCCTACATGATTGATACCTTGGTTCTCAAACTGAGGGAAATACTTTCTGTACTTTGATGCATCACCCTTTCCTCTTCAAGGGAAAAACCAACACAAGCTCAAGAGGTAGCAGTACACATACGAGAACGTGGGCTCACATACGCCATTCGGGAACCGTTCTGAGCTTTGGATGCGTGTGCGATGCATGGCATACTGTTAATCCATAAGAACTGTTTGCGATGAGCCAGAACAACAGAAACGGGCAGCCATATGAAGGTGTGTTTTGGGCTTCTAGCCCAGAACCATCAATAAATTTTGAGCTTGTTTCTCATCACATTCCAAATTACCATGTTGGGAAACGCAGCATGCAATTTCAAAAAAATTCCTACGTCCACGCAAGATCTATCTAGGAGATGCATAGCAACGAGAGGGGGAGAGTGTGTCCACGTACCCTCGTACACCGAAAGCGGAAGCGTTTACTTAACGCGGTTGATGTAGTCGAACGTCTTCTCGTTCCGACCGATCGAGTATCGAACGTACGACACCACCAAGTTCTGCACACGTTCAGCGTGATGATGTCCCTTGAGCTCTTGATCCAGCAGAGGGTCGAAGGTGTAGATGAGTTCTGTCAGCACGACAACATGGTGACGGTGATGGTGATGTGATCCACGCAGGGCTTCGCCTAAGCACCGCGCAAATATGACCGGAGGCGTAATTTGTGGAGGGGGGTGCCGCACACGGCTTAGAACAATTGGTGTGTCCTCTAGGGGTGCCCCCTGTATATAAAGGAGGAAGGGAGAGGAGGCCAGCCCTAGGCGCGCCCCAAGTGGGAGGAGTCCCACTTGGGCTCCTAGTAGGATTCGACCCCCCTTCCTTTTACCGGAGGGGGAAAGGGGGAAGGAGAGGGAGTAGGAGAAGTATAGGGGGGCTCCGCCCCCTTCCCTTGGGACCTCCTATATGACGCATTTTGCGTCATACAGCAGCTCGACGCACAGGGGCGACGCGCTACTGGGCCGGCCCAATCTGTTTCCTGTCGCATGACACAAAAAAGGCTATTAATAAAAACAACAGATTGCAACGGGATTTGATACCACGACCTCACGCAACTGACACCGAGCCCCTCACCACAACAAAAAACAACAACAGCTCACCACCAAGGTGCAAAACATTATAAGACCACACAGAAAGCGTTGAGATTTCGATAACATTTCTTAAAAATAGTGAGCAGTTTTGAAATGCCGCAATTTCATTATATTCCTTTTTTTAGAAGTGAAGATCTTTTGAAATCCCACACTAAAAATTAAACACGAACAAATCCTGCAAATCCCAAACAGTTTTCCAAAGCGTGAACAATTTCTCAAAAATTTAAGCATTTCTGAGAAAATGAACAACTTACGAAAAATGTGAACCTTTTTTAAAATTTCCGAATATTTTTTGAGATCACGAACAGATTTTAAGTTCTGAACAAAAATGGAAAACATGAACATTTTTGACGTTCAGAACAAAAGAGTTGAAACAGAACATTTTTAATGCAAACAAAATATATATAGTATGCTTTTTTTGGAAATGCGAACAAAATTTGAAACATGGGAACATTTAGCGTAAGTTGCGAACAAAATGATGAAACCGTGAACATTTTTTAAAACATGAACATTTTTCTGAAATGGTTCACAGATTTTGAAAAAGAAAATATTTTTTGAAATTACTGAACATATTTTGGACATGAACATTTTATGAAATTGTGAACAAATTTGAAAATAGAAACATTTTTTGAAACTATGAACAATTTTTTTTGTATTTTAAACAATTTTTGAAAACGAGAATTGTTTTTTGAATGTCCTGAAGAATGTTTCAAAGATGAACATTGTTTAAAAATTGTGAACAAAAATTGAAGAAGAGAATTTTTTTTAACTTTCGTTTTTTTAATTTCTGAACAGAAAAAACAGGAAAAAAGAAAAATACCAAAAAGGAAAGAAAAACAGAAAGAACAAAAAAGTAGAAAGTAAAAGGAAAAAAACCAAACAAACCCGGTTCAGGAACCTTCTAGAAGGTTTCCAAAACCGATAAAAACTGGCTGGGATTCTCTGGAAGGTTCCTAAAACCGGAAGAGCTATTACAGGTTCGCGGACCGGCCTAGTTTCAGCGCTCGATCACCAGCCTGTGTGAAAGATCGACAGTTTGACGCAATATGCGTCAAATAGGATATTCCCCTTTCCTTATCCAACTTGGCCTCCTCCCTTGTGGGGGGCGTGCTAACCCCTTGTGGGCTGGTTTGCATCCCTCCCATGGCCCATATCTTTCCCCGGGGAGTTCTGATAACCCCTCCGGTACTCCAGTATGTACCCGATACATTCTGGAACCCTTCCGGTGTCCGAATACTACCTTCCAATATATCAATCTTTACCTCTCGACCATTTTGAGACTCCTTGTCATGTCCGTGATTTCATCCGGGACTCCGAACAACCTTCGGTCACCAAAACACATAACTCATACAATACATATAGTCATCGAACGTTAAGTGTGCGAACCCTTCAGGTTCGAGAACTATGTAGACATGACCAAGACACCTCTCTAGTAAATAACCAATAGCGGAACCTGGATGCTCATATTGGTTCCCACATATTCTATTAAGATCATTATTGGTCAAACCGCAATGTTAACATACATTATTCCCTTTGTCATCGGTATGTTACTTGCCCGAGATTCGATCGTCGGTATCTCCATACCTAGTTCAATATCATTGCCGGCAAGTATATTTACTCGTTCCGTAGCGCATCATCCCGCAATTTACTCATTAGTCACATTGCTTGCAAGGCTTCATATGATGTGCATTACCGAGAGGGCCCAGAGATACCTCTTCGATACTCGGAGTGACAAATCGTAATCTCGATATATGCCAACCCAACAAACACCTTCGGAGATACCTGTAGAGATTCTTTATAATCACCCAGTTACATTGTGACGTTTGATAGCACACAAGTCATTCCTCTAGTGTCCGGGAGTTGCATAATCTCATAGTCAGAGGAATATATATTTGACATGAAGAAAGCAGTAGCAATAAAACTGAACGATCATAATGCTAAGCTAACGGTCTTGTCCATCACATCATTCTCCTAATGATGTGATCCCTTTCATCAAATGACAACTCATGTCCATGGCTAGGAAACTTATCCATCTTTGATCAACAAGCTAGTCAAGTAGAGGCATACTAGGGACACGATGTTTTGTCTATGTATTCACACATGTATCAAGTTTCCAGTTAATATAATTCTAGCATGAAAAATAAACATTTATCTTGAAGAAGGAAATATAAAATAACAACTTTATTATTGCCTCTAGGGCATATTTCCTTCAGTCTCCCACTTGCACTAGAGTCAATAATCTAGATTACATTGTAATTAATCTAACACCCTTGGAGTATTGGTGACAAATCATGTTTTACTCGTGGAAGAGGCTTAGTCAATGGGTCTGCCACATTCAGATCCGTATGTATTTTGCAAATCTCTATGTCTCCCTCCTTGACCAAATCTCAGATGGAGTTGAAGCGTCTCTTGATGTGTTTGATCTTTTTGTGAAATTTGGATTCCTTCGCCAAGGCAATCACTCCAGTATTGTCACAAAAGATTTTCATTGGACCCGATGCACTAGGTATTACACCTTGATCAGATATGAAGTCCTTCATCCAGACTCCTTCATTTGCTGCTTCCGAAGCATCTATGTACTCCGCTTCACACGTAGATCCCGCCATGATGCTCTGCTTGAAACTGAACCAACTGACAGCTCCACCATTCAATAAAAATACGTATCCAACTTCTGACTTAGAGTCATCCGTATCAGTGTCAAAGCTAGTGTCGACATAACCACTTATGACAAGCTCTTTGTCACCTCCATACATGAGAAACATATCACTAGTCCTTTTCAGGTACTTCAGGATGTTCTTGACCGCTGTCCGGTGATCAACTCCTAGATTACTTTGGTACCTCCCTGCTAAACTTATAGCAAGGCACACATGAGGTCTGGTACACTGCATAGCATACATGATAGAACCTATGGCTGAGGCATAGTGAATGACTTTGATTTTCTCTCTATCTTCTATAGTGGTCGGGCATTGAGTCTGACTCAACTTCACACCTTGTAACACAGGCAAGAACCCTTTCTTTGACTGATCCATTTTGAACTTCTTCAAATCTTTATCAATGTATGTGCTTTGTGAAAGTCCTATCAAGCATCTTGATCTATCTCTATTGATCTTGACGCCCAATATATAAGTAGCTTCACCGAGGTCTTCCATTGAAAAACTTTTATTCAAGTGTCCTTTTATGCTATCCAGAAATTCTACATCATTTCCAATCAACAATATGTCATCCACATATAATATTAGAAATGATATAGAGCTCCCACTCACTTTCTTGTAAATACAGGCTTCTCCAAAAATCTATATAAAACCATATGCTTTGATCACCTCATCAAAGCGTATATTCCAACTCCGAGATGCTTGCACCGGTCCATAAATGGATCGCTAGAGCTTGCACACTTTGTTAGCACCTTTAGGATCAACAAAACCTTCTGGTTGCATCAAATACAAGTCTTCTTTAAGAAATTCATTAAGAAATGCAGTTTTGACATCCATTTGCTAGATATCATAATCATAAAATGTGGCAATTGCTAACATGATTCGGACAGACTTAAGCATCGCTATGGGTGAGAAAGTCTCATCATAGTCAAGTCCTTGAACTTGTCGAAAACCTTTTGTGACAAGTCGAGCATTATAGATAGTAACATTACCATCAGTGTCAGTCTTCTTCTTGAAGATCGATTTATTCTCTATGGGTCGCCGATCGTCGGGCAAATCCACCAAAGTCCACACTTTGTTCTCATACATGGATCCTATCTAAGATTTCATGGCCTCAATCCATTATCGGAATCTGGGCTCATCATAGCTTCTTCATATTTCGTAGGTTCGTCATGGTCATGTAACATGACTTCCAGAACAGGATTACCGTACCAATCTGGTGCGGATCGTGCTCTGGTTGACCTACGAGGTTCTGTAGCAACTTGATCTGAAGTTTCATGATCATTATCATTAGCTTCCTCTCTAGTTGGTGTAGGCATCATGGGAACGGATTTCACGGATGAGCTACTTTCCAAATTGAGAGAAGGTACAATTACCTCATGAAGTTCTACTTTCCTCCCACTCCTTTCAAGAGAAACTCCTTCTCTAGAAAGGTTCGTTTTTGGCAACAAAATCTTGCCTTGGGATCTATGGTATAAGGTGTACCCAATTGTTTCCTTAGGGTATACTATGAAGATGCACTTCTCTGATTTGGGTTCGAGCTTATCAGGCAGAAGCCTTTTGACATAAGCATCGCATCCCCAAACTTTAAGAAACGACAACTTAGGTTTGTTGCCAAACCACAGTTCATACGGTGTCGTCTCAACGGATTTTGACGGTGCCCTATTTAAAGTGAATGCAGCTGTATCTAATGCATAACCCCAAAACGATAGTGGTAAATTGGTAAGAGACCTCACAGATCACACCATATCTAATTAAGTGCGGTTACGACGTTCAGACACACCATTTCGCTGTGGTGTTCCAGGTGGCGTGAGCTGTGAAACTATTCCACATCATTTTAAATGAAGGCCAAACTTGTAACTCAAATATTCACCTCCATGATCAGAACATAGATACTTCATTTTCTTGTTACGATGATTCTCCACTTCACTCTGAAATTCTTTGAACTTTTCAAATGTTTCGGACTTGTGTTTCATTAAGTAGATATACCCATATGCTCAAATCATTTGTGAAGGTTAGAAAATAACGATACCCGCCACGAGCCTCAACACTCATCAGACCGCATACATTGGTATGTATTATTTCCAATAAGTCTTCCGGAGAACGGAGTTTTAGTCATCTTGCCCATAAGGCACGGTTTGCAAGTATCAAATGATTCATAATCAAGTGATTCCAAAAGTCCATCTGTATGGAGTTTCTTCATGCACTTTACATCGATATGACCCAAACATCAGTGCCACAAATAAGTTGCACTATCATTAACTTGCATCTTTTGGCATCAATATTATGAATATGTGTATCACCATGATCGAGATTCAACAGAAATTGACCACTCTTCAAGGGTGCATGACCATAAAAGATATTACTCATATAAATAGAACAACCATTATTCTCTGATTTAAATGAATAACCGTCTCGCACTAAACAAGATACCTATATAATGTTCATGCTCAACGCTAGCATCAAATAACAATATTCAGGTCTAAAACTAATCCCGAAGGTAGATGTAGAGGTAGCGTGCCGACGGCGATCACATCGACCTTGGAACCATTCTCAACGCGCATCGTCACCTCGTCAATCTTCGTTTAATCCTTCGTCCCTGTTTCGAGTTACAAATATGAGCAACCGAACCGGTATCAAACACCCAGGCACTACTACAAGAATTAGTAAGGTACACATCAATAACATGTATATAAAATATACCTTTGTTCACTTTTCCATCCTTCATATCCGCCAAATACTTGGGGCAGTTCCGCTTCCAGTGACTAGTCCCTTTGTAGTAGAAGCACTCAGTTTCAAGCTTGGGTCCAGCTTTGGGTTTCTTCTCGGGAGTAACAACTTGCTCGCCATTCTTCTTGAAGTTCCCCTTCTTACCTTTCCCTTCTTCTTGAAACTAGTGGTCTTGTTAACCATCAACACTTGATGCTCCTTCTTGATTTCTACCTCCGCAGCCTTTAGCATTGCGAAGAGCTCAGGAATAGTCTTTTCCATCCCTTGCATATTGTAGTTCATCACAAAGCATTTGTAGCTTGGTAGCAGTGATTGAAGAACTCTGTCAATGACACAATCATCTGGAAGATTAACTCCCAGCTGAGTCAAGTATTATGGTACCCAGGCATTCTGAGAATGTGCTCACTAACAGAACTGTTCTCCTCCATCTTGCAGCTATAGAACTTGTTGGAGACTTCATATCTCTCAACTCGGGCATTTGCTTAAAATATTAACTTCAACTCCTGGAACATCTCATATGGTCCATGACGTTCAAAACGTCTTTGAAGTCCCGATTCTAAGCCATAAAGCATGGCACACTGAACTAACGAGTAGTCATCAGATCGAGCTTGCTAGACGTTCACAATGTCAGCTTCTGCTCCTGCAGCAAGCCTTTCACCCAGCGGTGCATCAAGGACATAATTCTTCTGTGCAGCAATGAGGGTAATCCTCAAGTTACGTACCCAGTCCGTGTAGTTTCTACCATCATCTTTCAACTTAGCTTTCTCTAGGAACGCATTAAAATTCAAGGGAACGTTAGCACGGGCCATTGATCTACAACATAGATATGCAAAACCTATCAGGACTAAGTTCATGATAAATTAAGTTCAAATAATCATATTACTTAAGAACTCCCACTTAGATAGACATCCCTCAAGTCATCTAAAATGATACGTGATCCAAATCAACTAAACCATGTCCGATCATCACGTGAGATGGAGTAGTCATCAATGGTGAACATCTCTATGTTGATCATATCCACTATATGATTCATGTTCGACCTTTTAGTCTCCAGTGTTCTGAGGCCATGTCTGTACATGCTAGGCTCGTCAAGTTTAACCCGAGTATTCCGCATGTGTAAAACGGTCTTGCACCCGCTGTATTTGAATGTAGAGCTTATCACACCCGATCATCACGTGGTGTGACAGCACGAAGAACTTTCGCAATGGTGCATACTCAGGAAGAACGCTTATACCTTGAAATTTGTTTAAGGGATCATCTTATAATGCTACCGTCGTACTAAGAAAAATAAGATGTAAAAAGATAAAAATCACATGCAATCAAAATATGTGACATGATATGGCCATCATCATCTTGTGCTTTTGATCTCCATCACCAAAGCAACGCCATGATCTCCATCGTCACCGGCTTGACACCTTGATCTCCATCATAGCATCATGGTCGTCTCGCCAACTATTGCTTCTACGACTATGGCTACCGCTTACTGATAAAGTAAAGCAATTACATGGCATTTGTATTTCATACAATAAAGCGACAACCATAAGGCTCTTGCCAGTTGTCGATAACTTTACAAAAACATGATCATCTCATACAGCAACATATATCACATCATGTCTTGACCATATCACATCACAACATACCCTGCAAAAACAAGTTGGACGTCTTTTAATTTGTTGTTGCAAGTTCGATGTGGCCGCTATGGGCTTGTAGCAAGAATCGTTCTTACCTACGGCACAAAACCACAACGGCGATTTATCAAGTTTCCTGTTTAAACCTTCACAAGGACCGGCCGCATGTGAAATTAGATTCAACTAAAGTTGGAGAAATAGACACCCGCCAACCACCTTTATGCAAAACTAGTTGCATGTCTATCGGTGGAACCGGTCTCATGAACGTGGTCATGTAAGGTTGGTCCAGGCCGCTTCATCCAACAATACCGCCGAATAAAAATAAGACATTGGTGGTAAGCAGTATGATGATCACCGCCCACAACTCTTTGTGTTCTACTCGTGCATATCATCTACGCATAG
This sequence comes from Triticum timopheevii, assembly GCA_963921465.1. Taxonomy (NCBI): domain Eukaryota; kingdom Viridiplantae; phylum Streptophyta; class Magnoliopsida; order Poales; family Poaceae; genus Triticum; species Triticum timopheevii. The sequence goes on along the minus strand of OY997271.1, from coordinate 128,540,125 downwards.
ACCTGGCTCGGATGCCACTGTTGGGAAACATAGCATGCAATTTCAAAAAAATTCCTACGTCAACGCAAGATCTTTCTAGGAGATGCCTAGCAACGAGAGGGGGAGAGTGTGTCCACATACCCTCATAGACTAAAAATGGAAGCATTTACTTAACGCAGTTGATGTAGTCGAACGTCTTCTCGTTCTGATCGATCGAGTACTGAACGTACGTCACCTCCGAGTTCTGCACACGTTCAGCGTGATGACATACCTCGAGCTCTTGATCCAGCAAAGGGTCAAAGGAGTAGATGACTTTCGTCAGCACGACGGCGTGGTGACGGTGATGGTGATGTGATCCGCACAGGGCTTCGCCTAAGCACCGCGAGAATATGACCGGAGGTGTAAACTGTGGAGGGGGGCTCCGAACACGGCTTAGAACAATTGGTGTGTCCTCTAGGGATGCCCCCTCTATAAAAAGGAGAGAGGGAGAGGAGGCCGGCCCTAGGCGTGCCCAAGTGGGAGTAGTCCCACTTGGGCTCCTAGTAGGATTCGGCCCCCCCTTCCTTTTATCGGAGGGGGAAACGGGGAACGAGAGGGAGTGGGAGAAGGAAAGAGGGGCGCCGCCCCCTTCCCTAATCCAATTCGGCCTCCTCCCTTGTGGGGGGCGTGCCAACCCCTTGTGGGCTGGTTTGCCTCCTTCCTATGGCCCATATGGCCCATATCTTTTACTGGGGGGTTCCGATAACCCATCTAGCACTCCGGTATGTACCCGATACATTCCGGAACCCTTTATGTGTCCGAATACTACCTTTCAATATATAAATCTTTACCTCTCAACCATTTTGAGACTCCTTGTCATGTCCGTGATCTCATCCGGGACTCTGAACAACCTCCAGTCACCAAAACACATAACTCATACAATACATATCGTCATCGAACGTTAAGCGTGCGGACCCTTCGGGTTCGAGAACTATGTACACATGACCGAGACACCTCTCCGGTTAATAACCAATAGCGGAACCTGGATGCTCATATTGGTTCCCACATATTTTACGAAGATCTTCATCGGTCGAAGCGCAATGTCAACATACGTTATTCCCTTTGTCATCGGTATGTTACTTGCCCGAGATACGATCGTCGGTATCTCCATACCTAGTTCAATCTCATTACCGGCAAGTCTCTTTACTTGTTCCGTAGTGCATCATTGTGCAACTAACTCATTAGTCACATTGCTTGCAAGGCCTCATATGATGTGCATTACCTAGAGGGCCCAGAGATACCTCTCCGATACTCGGAGTGACAAATCCTAATCTCAAACTATGCTAACCCAACAAACACCTTCGGAGATACCTGTAGAGCATCTTTATAATCACCCAGTTAATATGTTGTGACATTTCATAACACATAAGGCATTCCTCCGGTGTCCGGGAGTTGCATAATCTCATAGTCGGAGGAATATGTATTTGACATGAAGAAAGCAGTAGCAATAAAACTGAACAATCATAATGCTAAGCTAACAGATGGGTCTTGTCCATCACATCATTCTCCTAATGTTGTGATCCCGTTCATCAATTGACAACACATGTCCATGGCTAGGAAACTTAACCATCTTTGATCAAAAAGCTAGTCAAGTAGAGGCATACTAGGGACATGGTGTTTTGTCTATCTATTCACACATGTATCAAGTTTCCGGTTAATATAATTCTAGCAGTAATTCCGAAAATTTATCATGAATAAGGAAATATAAAATAACAACTTTGTTATTGCCTCTAGTGCATATTTCCTTCATACCACACAATAACTCATTGCAAATCTGTTCACACCGATCAAACCTAAACGTGCTCACACTTAGCACCGTGTTATAAAAACTACTCACTCGAAAATTACTTCATAGTTCTTCTCCTCATCACCCACAAAATAGGTCTTTTCTTGCCAAGTTGTTCCGCCCTGACCAGTAGGTGGATTTTTGGGTGGACATATAACCAAGGAGCAAAGACCATGGCTGCGGAAGCACTAGAGACTGGATCAGAGATGTCCTGGCATGTCGCGGAGCCCTTGAGCAAGCTCTCACCGGCACACAAGGGCTCTTGCAAGCACACTCGCCATGTCGGCGATCACAACAAGCTAGCGGTGCCGAAGTCCTTGGCCAGCGATGATGACATTCTCGCTGGCCTATAGCAACATGAGTTGGTCTATGACTTGATGAGGCTGCTCGAGATTAGCAATGCCTCGGTTGAGAAGGTGACTGGCCTCATCGAGCAACTCATGGGTGGCAATGCAAACATCCTCAAGGCGCTCACTAAGATGGAGGAGGAGGCCGCCGGCTAGAAGAAGCTGCATGAGTAGAGCAGTTCCTCGGGGATGACACTGAAAGTGGTCGTCGAGGAACTGATGGGTGACTTGAGGAAGCTTTGGATCGAGCGCAAGCTGGAGGCGGAGGAATTCGTGGCTGTTGTCAAGCAAAGTTGTGAGGAATTGAAGAAGGAGCTGGAGGATCTCGTCGCCCGACGATCCATCGAGGAGTTGAGATAGTAGAAGCCCAGATCATTGTCTGCGATTTCCTTCTTCTCTTGCCCCCCCGTGTCTTCCAGGCATTGCCGCATGTGGCATTTTAAATTATCCGGAATATGTAAGACAATTATTATTTGCGCCATTATAAATTTGTCGTCGCATTATCCGTTGCCATTTTACTTGTCGTGGTATTATCCGTTACCGCATGTGGCATTTTATATTATCCGGAATACGAGTTGAAAACACGAACAAAGCAAATGCTAACGTTGAGCGGGGCCATGGGATCACAAGCAAACACCCTCCATCTAGGTGCTTTAATTAACCGCGTGTTAAACAGCGGCCGGCCGCCATTAATGGAGAAGTTGTGAGTGAGGCGGGTGGATGGTGGATGGAGGTCAAAGAGCTCGCTTCCCGGTGAGCATGCGCGGCCTTGGCTGCTCGCATGTGTCCCGTTGAGCCTCCATGGTGGACAGGTCGCACGCATCCTATCGAGCCTGCGCGGCGGCTGCTCGCTCGTGTCCCGTCGAGCTTGTACGACGGACTTCTCGCGCTCATCCCGTCTAGTCAAACATCTGCCCGCACGCCATCGAGTATGGTTAAATTTTGGCACAAAATACAAAGATGACTAATGAACGAGGACCGAGGTAGTACTCTCCCATAGGAAAAGAGGGACGTGTGGTCGCAGTTAAATGGTTACGGGAACACACATGGTTTATATAATACAACCGTTTGCGATATTAACGTGTTAGCTATTTGTTTCAAAAGGACTTCGTTGGCTATTAATGTGTGCGCCTTGTCTCAAACTTGACGAATTTTTTACCACCACATATATGTGCCATGTCATGAAAACATGCCAAGTTTCATGATTTTTGGGTGAGTTTTGGAATTACTAGGATTTAAAAACCAAGATTCTCAATGTTTCAGGACGATGAGACGTTTGTAAACCATTCCCATTCCTTCAGTGAGACCTAAACATGCACCCAATGACACATGTATGATTTTCCACCCATTTTGCTTCACTGGAGCATGTGCTTGTAGTTCAAATTTGAATTATGGACATTAAATGCCTAGAAAACTCAATTAATGTATAAAATGGCCAAACAAACCCTGAATAGTTTCAAGTTTCAGCATGACACTCCTGTTATTCTATGTTTCCTGTAGAAAACAAAATACAAGGCGAGAAGAGGCAGTGGTTATTGTTTCGTCCAATAGAGGGGCATGTTTCCCTACCGGAACCACGAGTGTTGCGAGAAGCTCCGGTTTGTAAGAGGCTTGTAATATAGCTTGGCCCAAATTGGAAAAAAAATTTAACACGACATATATGTGCCATGTCGTGACACCATGCCAAGTTTCATGATTTTCTGGTGAGTTTTAGATTTACGGAGATTTAAAAACTGAGATTCGCAATGTTTGAGGCCGAGTCAGGATGCCGAGATGGTTGAATTCATTCCCATTCCTTTCATGGGACCTAAACATGCACCTAAGGACACATGTATGATTTTTTAGCCATTTTGGTGCACTGGAGCATGTATTTGTAGTTCAGATTTGAATTATGAACATTAAATGCCTAGAAAACTCAATTAATGTATAAAAATGGTCAAACAAACCCTGAATAATTTCAAATTTCAGCACAAATCTCCCATTGTTCCATGTTGCCTATAGAAGAAAATATAAGGCAAGAAGAGGGAGCAATTATCATTTCGCCCATAAGGGGGACACGTTTCGCTATTGAAACCACGAGGGTTCTTGCGAGAGGCTCTGGTTTGTAAGAGGTTTGTAATAAAGCTTGGCCCAAATTGGAATTTTTTTACCATGACATAGATGTTCCATGATGTGACACCATGCCAACTTTCATGATCTTCTGGGGAGGTTTTGGATTTACGAGGATTTAAAACCAAGATTCCCAATGTTTGAGGATGATCCAGGACGCCGATACAATTGTAATTGATTCTCATTCCTTGCATGGGAGCTAAACATGCACCCAAGGACACATGTTTGATTTTTCTAGCTATTTTGGTGCACTAGAGCACGTTTTTGTAGTTTAGATTTGAATTATGGACATTAAATGCCTAGGAAACTCAATTAATGTATAAAAACCCAAATGAACCCTGAATAATTTTAAATTTAAGCACGGATATCCTGTCATTCCATGTTGCCTGTAGAAAAAATACAAGGCGAAAAGAGGCAGCGATTATCGTTTCACCTACAAGTGGGACACGTTTCCCTATCGGAACCATGAGGCTTCTTTAGAGAAGCTCCGGTTTGTAAGAGGCTTGTAGTAAAACTTGCCCCAAAATGGACAGTTTTTTTCACGACATATATGTGCCATGTTGTGACACCATGCCACGTTTCACGATTTTCGGGTGAGTTTTGGATTTACGGGGATATATACAACCGTCTCGGTGTCTCGCTCAGTCTCGGACATTGAGAATCTTGGTTTAGGTACACGCGCTTAGCACCGTTTCTTCCTTGGGTCGCCAAACTAGTCTCTCTCTTCTTGATTAACTTGTCACGTCAGACTTTATGCCTATGTGGCAAGCTTAGCACCTGTAGGAGCAAGTAAGTACAATAGTGCGCTTTACATGGCATTTTTGCATATGTGGAGGAAAGAGAGGCAAGGAAAAAGTGGAGAGTGGGCTCTCATGCAAGAGCCAGCCTCTACTACATGGTGGAGCATTGGGAGAGGCACCTGTATGGAGGTGGTCAGGAATCAGAAGACTCACGCCGGTCGTAGAGTCGCATTTAAAATGATAATGGCAAGTCAAATCATGGGGCCCTACCTGTCCAGTAGTAACTCGTTGTCAAATCACACAGCCCTACTTTTGCAGTAGCCTACTCCCTCATCTTCTCGCGTCTCTGTTGAACCGACTAGGCGGAACTGCCCCGCCTAGCGCACAGGAAAAGCCCGCACTCGACTTCTAAATAGTACAGTATACTAATTTTGTATCCATGGATTGCGCCATGGAGCAAAGCCTCTAGAAAACGGTGGTACACATGTACGGAGTATACATCACGCCAGTCGCGTTCGTATCGCACCCCAGACGGTCGGTCGGTCTAGCACGCTGCTCTCCGAATGGAACACGCGTCATATTGCATTTACACACACATGTGGGACCGCAATTGAGAACCGACCATATGCACACTGCCCGGTCCCCCAAATCGGCTGACTTAATAGAAGAAGGAGACGAGGGATAGTACTAGAGAAGTGTTGTACTACGTTGGTGCCTGGACGATCCCTGCAAGACATGGAAGATCAGTTCGTCCATGCATGTGACCAGACTCTAGTAGAAATGCCTGGATTGGCTATCATCTACATATCATGCAGGCTGTGTTGTACAGGGCTGTAGTTGTGGTGAGAAATCTAAAAAAGGTTTCTTGTCATCTCACAAAATTAGGTGTCATGTGCTTCGGATCACTGCGAGGGTTAAACAGCGACATTTGAGTTGGGCTAGTCATTGGGGGCACGTGCACAAAGACTACTCGGCTGCCATCTAGGTCAAGCCGGCTATGTTAATTAGGACATCTATTGACGAACCCGTTTTCTACGAGTTTATCTTTAATTTGAGCTTTGTTCCTCGTCTAGTTTGTTCGTCGGGATTCATGTTGTCTCCTTTGGGTAGTGAGGTTATGATTTCTTGTCATGTGGCATTTTTTCGTGTTATATGTTATAATCCGGTGCTTCAGATCAAAATGACGACAACTGCGCCTCCGGGCCACGTGCATGAAGACTTCTCGACAGTCATTGACGAAGTCAAGCCGGCTCCGGTAGACAAAAGAAAACTAGTACTCCACTATATAGGCAGGAGCCTCCGCGCTTGCTTGCTAGTGTTGCTCTCTTCACACTGTCTCGTCCTCTCCAGATCTAAACACGACAGCGGTGGCCACACACACACTCTCTCTGCTCACTGCTGGTCACAGATCCAGCCGGATCCTCTCTGCCGGGGAAGGTGGGAAGGTGCAACGTTCACGCAGTCGTCCTCAGCGATGGCTCTTACCCACTACTGGCACGTCCCGATCAGCCTGCCTTGCCGTTCTCTCCCAAGCACCACTGGCGAGGGAGGGCCTCTGACCCCTTCTTCCTTGTTGCCGTAGTGTGGGCAGATCCGGCCTCCCGCCGCCCACCTAGCGACATCCCGGCGACCATCAGGTATAACTTCCTTCGAAACCGGCCTTGCTCTACTTCCCGAGCTCCTGACGTCGCTGCATTTGTATCGTTTACTATTTCTCAGGGCCCCTCGTAGATAGGATCGATCGGCTATTCAAAAACCACCTGATTTTTTATGGTTAAGAGGTAAAACTAGTTCATGCACTCCAATCTAGTACTACTTGGTTCAAACAAGGAAGAAAAGGGGTGGGGGTGGGGGAAGATTTGTTACCTGAATCTAGGACTTGGTCGAAAGAGGAAATAATGGGGGCGAAATGTAGCAGAGACTGGCTATCCAACTGGTCTCTAGGTCTAATAGAGAAATAAAGGGAAGCGCAGTACAAACTCAATATAAACCCAATCTATTGGTTGAAAAAGGAAAGAAAGTGGTGACTGGGGGACAAGTCAACAGAGTAAGTCCAGCACTAGATTTGCTAGCCTCACACAGTATAAGGTGGCTATACCGAACAAAAATGGGACCAACCCAGATATCCTGTTCTGATGTTTGTTGCCCCGAGCCACTCTTATGTAATGCCACTGGTAAAATGTAGCAGTCGCACTGTTAAAAGTAAGGACACGTTAAACCAATGTTGTTTTCAATGTAATGCCTCCAGTAATATGAATCAATGGCACTTTTTTACATGTCCTGCTAAATTTCCCATTAAGATAAGTTGGTTCTTTTCGTTAGAAATGGAACTGTCCTGGTACGCCTACTCTCCCGTGCCCAAAGTAATGTCGTATTTAATGGCTGTCATAGTTAATCCTAATGCCCACACTAATATCTAGCAATGCCACTGCTTTAGAAATTGCTACTGTCCTTGTAGGATTGCCATTCAGATAAGGAACATGCTTCTTTTCATTTGATGCATGTTTCATCACTTGTTAGTCACCCTCCTTTCCACCTTTTTTGTGCAAACAGAGATATACATTTCACGCTTGATCTTAGTTGAACTGCACAAATGGTATCCAAATTATAGTTGAACATTCCAGGAGCTTCACAACCAACCTTGATGTTGCTCAATTTTATTGCAACTAATGAAGAAGAAGCTCTGTGGGTTTTGTTTTCTGATGGAAATGGAACCGGGCTAGAGCCCTTTTCTTAAAAAAAATGATGAAGAAGCTGCTAGCTCACGGGACATTGCTTCATTTTAGGTGAACTGCACCAAAAGGTCCCATGAATTGAATCATCCATGTTGGTGACTGAAAGAGCCAGCTTCAGCATCCTAGTCTAAGCACCCCTGGCCTCCATCCTTGCGACGCACGGTACACCTCGTTTGCCACCTTCTCGACCCTTGTGTCACTGATAAAATGAAGTAATAATACAGTTAAAATAGAGCAAGTGTCCTCTCTATCATTTCATTTCCAATGTAGATAAAGAAAGTGCTTCTCTTTGTTAATGTATGTTTCATCAACTAGTCCCATTGTTAATGTTTAAGCGTTTCTGCAAACTGGGGTGCTTAATTTTAGTTGATCTGTACAAAAATAGAGATTTGAATGTCTCAAGGCGCCTCCTTGTACTTCCGCTGTACACTGATGTTCATCACTGGCAGAAGGTGTATCTGGGAGACTTGGGATGATTTCCAGTATGAGGCGTCGCAGGGCCCATCTCGCCCTCGCAGCATGGCATACTATGATACTATCGCAATATTTTCTTCTATTTATTTTGTGTGTTTGATCAACTAGTGCCACTATAATGTAATCACACCTTTTCATTATCTGTGCAAACAGGGTTATTCAGCTGCATTTTGGTGGAACTGCAGAAATGTACGTATGGAACCGACATATATGCAGAGTGCGAGGTGTGCCAAGTAAACATTACCGACACCAACCATGCTGCATGCACGCATTGGCATCCACCACCACCAGTGGGATGTGCGGCGCTCTCTGTGGACGGATCTTTCTCGGCAGCAAATCCTCTAACCAAATAGTAGTAGCTTATATTGGTAGTTTTCTAGGGAGTACTCTTTTCTGAAAGAAGCACCAATCTATTTTTCTTTATTTGTACACTGTGTCACAACTTTGACCCAAAGGTCCAGAGCTATTTTAGGGTGATTGGCGTAGTACTCGAAGACTGATTGTAAGCATGAGCAAGTGGAAGATTAGGTTAGTGCGAAGCTTACTTTAAACCCTACCGCCGCTGTTGAAACGAGGCGAGCGTCGAGGGAACCATGGAGAACGGCGGGGAGGCGACGTCGCACCATCCAGCCTCCTCTTGCGGTGGGAGAAAGAATACTCCTGTGGCTCCGGCTGGCTCTGCACCCTCAGGAATGGCACACCATACTCGATCGATTCGTTATCCTCTGGGTGCTCGACCTTCGACCTGTATGCCCACCACCTCCGCTAGACTGTCGCCTCGGGCGAATCTATCTACTCCATCGCCCAGAGGAGATAATCGATGAACTCGGAGGACTGCGGCATGACTACCACCGAGGAGTACATGTACATCGCTGCCTTCATCGCCGCCATCTCGCTCTTTCACATACATTGCCACATGGCCCACACCGTCCTCGAAATCTCCCACTCATTATCAAACCAAGTAAGGATCTCCTTCAACCTGGCTAACTTTGCCTAATCGCCGCCAGCGATCTGCCTGATTCGCTGCTGCATCCTCTCCATAGATGTCCTTCTGAGTGGTCCGGTGCTAGCTTTGGAAGATGGGAGGAGAGACGGTGGTCTTGCAATAGAGAAGAGGGAGAGGGCGAGACGGTGGTTTTGGAATGGAGATGATGGAGAGGAGAGGAGGTGGTTTTGCAATGGAGAAGATCAGAAGAGGGAGAGGCGAGACGGTGGTTTTGGAATGGAGATGATGGAGAGTATAGGAGGTGGTTTTGCAATGGAGAAGAGGGAGAGGAGCGTGCGGCAGCGATTTAGGATTGGACGAGAGGGCCGGCGCGCTGTGACTGGATCAAAATCAAAATCAATTTACCCTTCAATTAAGAAAGCGACCCCACATTAACTAGTCTCCCTTTTATTCTAGGTCATAATTGACCATGATTTTCGCACATAAAATATATGTTATACATTGCAAAAATAATATAATTTGAAAGTACATTCAGATATGAACCAAACGATACAATTTTTGGTGACATGCATTCACATTTTTCTTATCAAATACAGTACATGGTCAAACTTTGACCCAAAATATGCAAAACAACAAAAAAAATACTTCCAAGACCAGCGCCACTCTTCCACTCTTCTTCTCTTAAACCACCACCGCTCCTCTCCTGTTCCAATCTAAATCCAGCGTCGCTCCTCTCCTCTTCCATTTCAAAACCACCGCCCCTCCTCTCCTGTTCCAGTCCAAAACCAGTGTCGCTCCTCTCCCGTTCTAATCCAAAACCATCGCTGCTCCTCTCCTCTTCCATTCAAAAACCACCGTCGGCGAGTGAAGGTGTTGTGGAGAAGTAGATCGATGGAGGAGTACAACCGATACGTGAGGATCGCAGATGGCGACCCTGTGAAGCTAGCTAGGATGTTGGATATACAGTCTTGGTTTGACAACAAGAACCAACTAGCGGCGACGGCGACATGCATAGCCAAATATCTGCAACAGAGCGAAAAGGCAGCGATACTCCCGGAGGGAGTTGCACAGGAGTACATAGAGCTGCTCCTCTGGGCCATGGAGCAAACAAATTCACCGAGTCCGATCGTGAGGGAGCGGAGGTGGGAGTATCAATCCCAGATGGAGCATCCACCAGAGATTGACGGATCGAGCATCTACAGGGTGCCGTTTGTGAGGGTGTCCTGCCAAAGCGAGCCGGTGGAGTCCTCGTGGACCGAACCCAACTGCAAGTGGAGAAAAGCAGTTGGCCCGACGATGCTTCCCCGCCATCCTCTCCCTCGCTGTTCACATCATCTCACGGGGTGGCTGTCTACCGCCGAGGAATAGGAGGGGACTGCCCCCTAGCCCAATAGTCGAGCAGGTTGTGAATTGTCAGGAGGAGCTTAGGGTTGTCAGTATTTGCAGGTTGTGAATTGTGTTTTGTGTTGTGTATTTTGAGAGTACTTTCAGATATGAATGTCTTTTGAATTTCAGATTTGCAGTATTGAGCATATGAAGTATTTTATGAATTCTAGAGATCTATTTTTAGCACTTAAAAAAATGTAGTTTCATGGGAGTATAAAAGTGTAGACAATGTGATTCTCAGAGAAGAAACTGCAAGTTTCAGTTTCAGATAACAAACTGCAAGTTCAGTTTCAGATAAGAAACTGCAACTTTCAGAGGCAGAGCATTTATATTAACACGGCCTTTTCAAACAGGGTTAACATCATGTTGGAAGTTTTACTCATGGTTGAAAATGGAACTACCAGCCAGTTAACATCATGCTGATCAACATTCATGCATAGCACCTCTTCATATGATGCACAGTCAAAAAGATATGCTATTTTCAAAATGCCCACACAATGTCGAGTGTGCGAAACACAGAGAAAACGAGGGATGAAGTTTTGGCAAGTGTTGGTCGTGGTGTGTGTAGATGACAATGGGGACCCACATGTCAATAAAGGCAGAGGCAAAAAAATTGGAGATATTTTCCCTGCACAGGTGGAATCGAACCCGGGCGGAACAACTGTCGGGTAGTGTCACTTGGCCACTAGGCTAGTTCAGTAGTTTCGTTAATAATAAGGCACTTCCTTAGGTGGCCGGATCCCCTCCTGCGCCTTTGTGCGCTCGCTGCAATGCCGCTGTCTGCCGTTGTGAACATGCTGAACAAACGAGAGGAATCTGGAGAGGACTGTACGTGGAGAGGCAGACGGTGGGACCCACCAGGTCTATTGTCGTATGCAAGCAAGTGCCTCATCGGAAAAATACTTCTTCCTAATGCTATACTGACATTGGGGCCATGGGTTTGTCAACATAGTTACATTTTTTAGGTGCTTCAACGTAGTTACCATAGGAGATAAATTCACAACGAAGCCGGGGAGCTGGCAGGTATCATTTATAATCACTGGGGCAGCAAGTATCAGCTGGGTTTTGGGCTGCCCGGTCTAGGCTTTCATTTTTAACATGCGCAGCTCACGACCTCGGATGGGAGGTCCATAGGCCTGTTTCTATTTTCTTGAGGGCCGTCATGTATCGACCGGCCTATGGACCTCCCATCCGAGGTTTTATTTTTCCTGAAACATCGGCAGCCCAATTTATGTATTTTTTTTGAAGAAAACGCAGAGGTCTGTTCTATTTTTCTATATAAGAATAGGAACGCCAGGTCCAACTTATGTTTCCCTTCTAACTATATTATATATATTTAAATTATTTTATATGTTATTACATATTATTTTTATTATCATCATATATTTAGCAGATACTTACATATGTAAGAAAACAATTCCCACATCTTATTAACTTATAAAAATAATTTCTTAACAATAAAATCCTGGATTGTTTTGGCACGAAAATCCTAGTGATTGTGTAAAAGCTTGGTAAGATTTAAGGATGAATGTAATAATATCACTTATTATTTAAATATATTTATAACAAAATGCTCATCCCCTTTTTATTTTTTGATAACATTGCTGGCCCAACCCAACATTATAGTTAGAATCAGCCCAGGAAAATCGTGTATTTCGAGAAAGTGCAAATGGCCTGTAATTTTTTAGGAAATAAAATAAATGGGCCACATGCACGCTGCATTATTTGTTCACCCAACCTAGCTAATGGACTGTAATTCAAAAAAAGATCAAACTGACTATAAATTCTACCGCGCAAAAAAAAAGACTGTAAATTCTGAAAAAATGGGTTGAATACGTGCCACATTTTTGGAGGCTGAAATGTGGGCCAATAGGTCGAAGCCAACGCAAGTCGATGTCAATTTAGTCAACAAATGATTCTGACATGTTAGCCGTTGGATTTACATCCAATGACCGGCATCCATCTTCAATCTCTCGTCTTCTTCCTCCAGCGCCGCCGGGACCACCTCCCGCCTCCTGCTGCTAGCAGCTCTGCTTAGCACGCTTCTCTATGAAGCGCTACTCCACCGTTGGCCAGGCCATCCCTCCATCCCTCCACACCTCATGTTCTTCTCCACCAACTGCCAAACCACACCGCACTAGAATTAGTTAACCCTCATACACCTCTCCGTCTGTGACTCTACTCCCGCGTCTTCCCATCTCTGGCTCTTTGCTGTCTGGGGCCTCGCCGACATCCACCACCTTGGATGCGCTCGGCGCAGCATGGTCAACATGGTCAACGAACGACACCAGTGGAAGTAGACTGTGCGTGGACAGGCTGACAGCTGGGTCCACGGCCGCACACAAGGAAATGCCTCCTTATTACGCGCAAAATAATGATTCCTCCACCTGAAATCTGGGACACACCGGAAGGGCCTTTGTATTTCATGAAAAAAACGTGCCCCCCGCTGACAGTTCGGACCCATCAGCTATCTTCGCACGCAAGGAAGTGCCTCCTTATTACTCCCCCTGCCAGCTAGAACCCAGCATAGTGGGAGACTGACTTGTGGGCCTACCAAGTTGACGGGGACGGAGGGCTTTGTCAACTTAGTCAATATGAACGATTCTAGCTCCTGTTACCGTATGATGTTCATCCAACGGCCGTAGTGCTTCTTCAACCTCTGGTCTTCTTGCTCCAGCCGCCCAAACCAGCACCGGTCGTGCCGCGTGCTCGTGCCTCCCGTGGCCAGCTGTGATGCCGCAGAGGCCTCACCGCCCCTACTACTCCCACCGCTGGCCAGGCCATCCCTCTAATCACCCACACCCCCTGTTATTCTGCGGTGATGACAGCCTCACACCGCAGCCGAACCAGTGAACCCTCGTACTCCTCTCCGCGCGGGCTTCCACTGCCGCGTCTTCCCCGGCTCCGCGTCGTCCCCTTCCCAGGCCTCGCCGTCGTCCACCCCTGGTGCTCTCTGCACGGCATGGTCAACGTGGTCAAGGAACGACTTCCATCGGACGTGGACTATACATGGAGAGGCTGACAGCTGGGTCCACGGCGGCCGCAAGGAAGTGCCTCCTTATTACGCGCAAAATAATTATTCCTCCACTTGACAGCAGGGACCCACCGGACGGGCCACCGTATTTCGCGAAAAAATGATTCGCCCCCTGACTGCTGGGACCCACCAGCTACATCTTCGCACGCAAGGAAGTGCGTGCGGGCAAAAAGAAAACGATTCACCCCCATGGCTGTTGGGACCCACCATCTACATCTTCACACGCAAGGAAGTGCCTGACAGTCGGGACCCACCTGGTCAAAGCGTACGTAGCGTTGTCATTCTGGTCGCGAACGTGTACGTACATACTGGTGGATGTAGAGGCGCGCACGTGTCGTAGTAGAGGCGCGCACGTAGCATGTACACATACGTACATCGGCCAGTGTGCAAGAAAGAAAATACGGCCACGTACGTACATACGGGTGAGGTCTCGAATGCCTACTCGTGCATACGTACGGCCAGGGCTCATGTACATGGCTGGGTCGGAACGGAGAAACAGCGTCGTCGTATTCATGGGGATCCAACCGGCTGGGTCGAAATGGAATGCATCGTCGTGTTCATCGGGAGGGCTTGGACGGAACAGGCAATGGAAACGAGGCCTAGCGTACCGCAGAATGGAGGAAACGGCCTTGTGTTCGACATGCCACATTCGAAACGGATCGGGAGGGGTCTGGCGTACCGCAAAACAGAGGAAACGGACTTGCGTTGGACCTCCTATGGTCGAAACGGGGTCCTGTTGATCGGGAGGGGTGTGGCGTACCGCAAAACGGAGGAAACGGACTTGTGTTGGAGCGCTACGATCGAAACGGGGGTCCTGTTCATCGGGAGGGGTGTGGCGTACCGCAAAACGGGACTCCACGAGATACTATTTATCTCCACCGTCGACCTCCTCCAGCCTCCACGGGCTACTGTTCATCCACCATTGACCTCCTCCAGCCTCCACATGCGACTGTTCATCCACAGGCTCCTGTTTATCCAGCCTCCACCGCGTGCTACTCCACCGGCTACTATTCAACCACCCCTCTCCACGGGCTCCTGTTCAACCACCCCTCCACGGGCTACTGTTCATCCACCCCTCCTCCGTCTACTATTCATCCAGCCCTCCACGGGGTCATCCTTTTCATATAGCCCTCCATGGGGGCCTGTTCGTCCAGCCCTCCACGGGGTCCTGTTCATCCAGTCCCAACCGGCTCGATCGATCAGGGTCCTGTTCATCTAGAGGCAACACCACGAGGTCCTGTTCATCCACCCCACCGCTCACTGTTCATGCAACCCCCCCTCCCGCAACGCTCACTGTTCATCCAGAGGCAGCATCGATCGGCTCCAGCTAGTAGCAGTAGCGAAGGAATCGCTCGATCGGGTTCAGTTAACAGCCATCGATCGATCGCTCGGGTTCAGTAACGCATAGCCTGTAGTGCAATCGCTCGGGTTCGGTTAGAGCCCAATGCCTCGCACACACGCGCGTACGTGTACGAGAGAAACGCACATCGCTTGGCCCCCGAGCACCCACCGTAAACGGGAATTCGCCGAAATTTTCCTCGCCCTCGCTTCTACCACAGTTTTTTCCGTCATGGACGGCCCAAAGAATGTCATGCAGCTGCGTCTCCGGCCCGCCCAGGACGAAAAGCCCATTTTCTGTCATGATTTTTTGTCATAGAAGTAGGAGCCCACCACATCTATGATGATACCGGGTTTTGTCACAATTATCGTCATAGAAGTGTCATAAGTATGACAGAAAAAATTTCATTCGGCCCAAAATGTCACGGATGTGTCTTTTTTTGTAGTGATTCAACCCAAATTTATTGATTCAACACAAGGGGAGCCAAAGAATATTCTCAAGTATTAGCAGTTGAGTTGCCAATTCAACCATACCTGGATAACTTAGTATCTGCAACAAAGTATTAAGTAGGAAAGTAGTATGGAAGTAGCAGTTACAGTAGCAGTTTTGTAGTAATTGTAACAGTGGCAACGGTAAAGTAAATAAGCAAAGAACAATATGTGAAAAGCTCGTAGGCATTGGATCAGTGATGGATAATTATGTCGGATGCGATTCCTCATGTAATAGTTATAACATAGGGTGACACAGAACTAGCTCCAATTCATCAATGTAATGTAGGCATGTATTCCGAATATAGTCATACGTGCTTATGGAAAAGAACTTGCATGACATCTTTTGTCCTACCCTCCCGTGGCAGCGGGGTCCTAATGGAAACTAAGGGATATTAAGGCCTCCTTTTAATAGAGTACCGGACCAAAGCATTAGCACTTAGTGAATACATGAACTCCTCAAACTACTGTCATCACCAAGAAGTATCCCGATTATTGTCACTTCGGTGTTGTCGGATCATAACACATAATAGGTGACTATAGACTTGCAAGATAGGATCAAAAACTCACATATATTCATGAAAACATAATAGGTTCAGATCTGAAATCATGGCACTCGGGCCCTAGTGACAAGCATTAAGCATAGCAAAGTCATAGCAACATCAATCTCAGAACATAATGGATACTAGGGATCAAACCCTAACAAAACTAACTTGATTACATGGTAAATCTCATCACACCCATCACCGTCCAGCAAGCCTAAGATGGAATTACTCACGCATGGCGGTGAGCATCATGAAATTGGTGATGGAGGATGGTTGATGATGACGACGGTGACGAATCCCCCTCTCTGGAGCCCCGAAGGGACTCCAGATCAGCCCTCCAGAGAGATATTAGGGCTGGCGGCGGCTCCGTATTGTAAAACATGATGAATCTTTCTCTCTTATTTTTTTCTCCGCGAACGTGAATATATGGAGTTGGAGTTGAGGTCAGTGGAGGTCCAGGGGGCCCACGAGGCAGGGGGTGCGCCCTAGGGGGCACGCCCCCACCCTCGTGGACAGGGTGTGGGCCCCCTGACGTTGATTCGTTTGCCAATATTTTTTATTAATTCTTAAAAGTTGCTCCATGGATTTTCAGGTTATTCTGAGAACTTTTATTTCTGCACAAAAATAAGACCATGGCAGTTCTGCTGAAAACAGCGTCAGTCCGGGTTAGTTTCATTCAAATCATGCAAGTTAGAGTCCAAAACAAGGGCAAAAGTGTTTGGAAAAGTAGATACGACGGAGACGTATCAACTCCCCTAAGCTTAAACCTTTGCTTGTCCTCAAGCAATACAGTTGACAAACTAAAAGTGATAAAGAAAAACTTTTACAAACTCTGTTTGCTCTTGTTGTTGCAAATATGTAAAGCCAGCATTCAAGTTTTTAGTAAAGATTATGAACTAACCACATTGACAATAACACTTAGGTCTCATGTTTACCCATATCAATGGCATAATCAACCAGCGAGCAATAATAATAAATCTCGGATGACAACACTTTCTCAAAACAATCATAATATGATATAAAAAGATGGTATCTTGCTAGCCCTTTCTGAGACCACAAAACATAAATGCAGAGCACCTCTGAAGATCAAGGACTAACTAAACATTGTAGTTCATGGTAAAAGAGATCCAGTCATAGTCATACCCAATATAAATTAATAGTAATGCATGCAAATGACAGCGGTGCTCTCTAGCGGGTGCTTTTTAATAAGAGGGTGCTGATTCAACATAAAAGTAAATAGATAGGCCCTTCGCAGAGGGAAGCAGGGATTTGTAGAGGTGCCAAAGCACGATTTTGAAATAGAGATAAATAACATTTTGAGCGATATACTTTCACTGTCAACATAACAACTGAGAGATCTCGATATCTTCCATGCTACACACATTATAGGCGGTTCCCAAACAGAATGGTAAAGTTTATACTCCACCGCCACCAACAAGCATCAATCCATGGCTTGCCCGAAACAATGGGTTCCTCCAACTAAGAACAATCCCGGGGGAGTTTTGTTTGCAATTATTTTGATTTAATTTGAGCATGGGACTGGGCATCTCGGTGACCAGCCATTTTCTCGTGAATGAGGAGTAGAGTCCACTCCTCTTGAGAATAACCCGCCTAACATGGAAGATACAGATAGCCCTAGTTGATACATGAGCTGTTCGAGCATACAAAACAGAGTTTCATTTGAAGGTTTGGAGTTTGGCACATACAAATTTATTTGGAACGGCAGGTAGATACCGCATATAGGAAGGTATGGTGGACTCATATGGCATAACTTTGGGGTTTATGGAGTTTGGATGCACAAGCAGTATTCCCGCTTAGTACAAGTGAAGGCTAGAAAGAGACTGGGAAGTGACCAACTAGAGAGCGACAACAGTCATGAACATGCATTAAAATTAATCAACACTGAGTGCAAGGATGAGTAGGATATAATCCACCATGAACATAAATATCGTGAAGGCTATTTTGATTTTGTTTCAACTACATGCGTGAACATGTGCCAAGCCAAGTCACTCGAATCATTCAAAGGAGGATACCACTCTATCATACCACATCACAACCATTTTAATAGCATGTTGGCATGCAAGGTAAACCATTATAAGCTCCTAGCTAATTAAGCATGGCATAAGCAACTATAATCTCTAATTGTCATTGCAAACATGTTTATTCATAATAGGCTGAATCAGGAATGATAACTAATCATATTTACAAAAAAAGAGAGGTCGAGTTCATACCAGCTTCCCTCATCTCAATCAGTCCATCATATATCATCATTATTGCCTTTCACTTGCACGACAGAATGGTGTGGATAATAATAATAGTGCACGTGCATTGGACTAAGCTGGAATCTGGAAGCATTCAATTCAAGGGAGAAGACAAAGTAATATGGGCTCTTGGTTAAATCAACAATCATGCATATGAGAGCCACTAAACATTTTCATCATGGTCCTCTCCTCTCGACCCCCAAAGGAAAGGAAAGAAATAAAACTATTTACACGGGAAAGCTCCCAACAAGCAAAAGAAGAACGAGAAATCTTTTTGGGTTTTCTTTTAACTACTACTATAGGCATGGAAAGTAAACTAACTATTTTTTTGGTTTTTCTTAAGGTTATTCAAACACACAAGAAGAAAACAAGAAAAGAAAGTAAACTAGCATGGATAGTACAATGAAAAAGTATGAGCATCGATAACTAGAATGAGTGTGCGAACATGAATGTAATCTCGGTGAGAAATACATACTCCCCCAAGCTTAGGCTTTTGGCCTAAGTTGGTCTATGGCCATGGGTAGCCTAGTGGATATCCGAAGTTGTAACTGGGGTCATACTGAGATGCAGTAGCCATTGCCTCCTGAGCTGCAGCCTGGCGCGAGCTGCCTCCGTCCTCCTCTCTTACTCGTTCGCCTCCTCCCTGGTTATAATATATCTTCTTTTTGCCTGATAGTCAAAGAAAGCAGGAGTAGGGAGAGTAATATGGACAACTCGACGTCTGTCAAAGATTAGTCGATACTGGAGAGATTGTTCATTCCTCTCAGGAAATTGATGGCTAACCATGGCATTATAATCTAAATAAGCAGGAGGCAACTCCATATCATTTTCATGTATGGGTATCTCAAGAAAATTAGCTATACGGGTTGCATAAATCCCACCAAACAAGTCTCCAATTAAACCATTATTATGCAACCTACGTGCAACAATATCCGCCAAGTTATATTGTTTATCTCCTAGCACAACACTCTTGAGGACACTAAGATCCGGAACACACATGTGACATGCCTCATCTTTACCGTTAATGCATCTACCTATGAATGGAGCAAAATAATGTATATCAGGAAAATGGATGCTCCCTATGGTAGCGTGCTATTTCTCTGGATTCTCCCACAGTGATACTAGCAAGAAAGTCTTTATATTCAGATTTATGAGGTTCATTAACACTGCCCCATTGCGGGAGTTTACAAGTAGTAGTAAAATCTTCTAAGTCCATGGTATAAGATTTATCATAAAGATCAAATAGGACATTCTGAGAATTGCGTGAAGATGTAAATTTAAACCTTCTCACAAATGAATCAGTCAAATGGTAGTATTGAGGGCATTTATCTTGTATGAATTCCTCAAGATCAGCATTACGCGCATATGCATCAAATTCATCCTTGATGCCTGCTCTGACCATAAACTCTTCTGACGGCCATTCACAAGGCCGCACGTAAGCTTCCCTCGGTGGTTCATCGTCCTGCTCACGTATTGCGAGCCTGGGTGCTTGCTTCCTTGAAGAACCACCTTGGTACATTTTCCTAGATATATTTCTTCCTCTGAAAAATTTCTGAAATTTTTAGTAACTCAAAATAAAAGTGAACCAAACTCAACAATATTGATAGCAACTACTCCCACAAGTGCCTAGAGACTATATCATGCATTAGAACTACTTGGGACCATATAAATTTGACATGCAAGCTCAAGAACAGGGCCACCTTAGCAGCAAAAATTTGCAACGAATAAAGCACTAGAACAAAAACTAATTGGACCGTTGGAGGAGTTACATACCAAAGAACAATCCCCCAAAGCAGTTTTGTGAATGAAGCTTTGAGCAAGGAGATTGAAAATGGCAGCAACATGAGCTAGAACTCGTGCTTGAGCTGGATAGTGATTTTTTTTGGGGGGGAGAAGAGTGTGGGTGCAGGAATAAGTGGAGGGGGCCACCGTGGGCCCATGAGGCAGGGGCGCCCCCCTAGGAGTGGGCGTGCCCTGGACCCTCGTGGCCAGGTGCTGGCTCCCCCTGATGTGTTCTCAGTGCCAGATATTCTTAAATATTCCAGAAAAAACATACTAAATTTGCAGGGCATTGGGAGAACTTTTATTTTCGGGGTATTTTTTATTGCATGGATAGTTCAAAAAACAGACAGAAAATACTATTTTTGCTTTATTTAATCTAAATAACAGAAAGTAAAAAGAGGGTATAGAAGGTTGTGCTTTCTAACTCCATCCATCCCATGCTCATCAAAAGGAATCCACTAACAAGGTTGATCAAGTCTTGTTAACAAACTCATTCCGAATAACATGGAACCGAAGAAATTTTGAATAACAATAGGTTATCTCAACGGGGATATGCACATCCCCAATAATCAGAATATCATATTTCTTCTTAACAGTAGGAAGAGGAAATTCAAAACCTCCAATAACAATCGATGGAACTTTTCCAATAGAATTGATACTATGAACTTGAGGTTGTTTCCTCAAGAAGTGTATCGTATGCTCATTACCATTAACATGAAAAGTGACATTGCCTTTGTTGCAATCAATAACAGCCCCTGCAGTATTCAAAAAGGGTCTACCAAGGATAATCGACATACTATCATCCTCGGGAATATCAAGAATAGCAAAGTCTGTTAAGATAGTAAAGCTTGCAACCACAACAGGCACATCCTCACAAATAACGACAGGTATAGCAGTTGATTTATCAGCCATTTGCAAAGATATTTCAGTAGGTGTCAACTTATTCAATTCAAGTCTACGATATAAAGAGAGAGGCATAACACTAACACCGGCTCCAAGATCACATAAAGCAGTTTTAACATAGTTTCTTTTAATGGAGCATGGTATAGTTGGTACTCCTGGATCTCCAAGTTTCTTAGGTATTCCACCCTTAAAAGTATAATTAGCAAGCATGGTGGAAATTTCAGCTTCTGGTATCTTTCTTTTATTTGTAATAATATCTTTCATGTATTTAGCATAATAATTCACTTTAAGCATATCAGTCAAATGCATACGCAAGAAGATAGGTCTAATCATTTCAGCAAAGCGCTCAAAATCCTCATCATCCTTTTTCTTGGATGGCTTAGGAGGAAAAGGCATGGGTTTCTGAACCCATGGTTCTCTTTATTTACCGTGCTTCCTAGCAACAAAGTCTCTCTTATCATAACGTTGATTCTTTGATTGTGGGTTATCAAGATCAACATCGGGTTCAATCTCTACATCATTATTATTGCTAGGTTGAGCATCAAAATGAACATTATCATTAACATTATCACTAGGTTCATGTTCATCACCAGATTGTGTTTCAGCATCAGAAATAGAAATATCATTGGAATTCTTAGGTGTGTCTACAACAGGTTCACTAGAAGCATGCAAAGTCCTATCATTTTTCTTTTTCTTGTTCTTAGAAGGACTAGGTGCATCTACATTATTTCTCTAAGAATCTTGCTCAATTCTCTTAGGGTGGCCTTCAGGATACAAAGGTTCTTGAGTCATTTTACCCGTTCTAGTAGCCACTCTAACAGCAAAGTCATGTTTATTATTTAATTCATCGAGCAAATCATTTTGAGCTTTAAGTACTTGTTCTGCTTGAGTGGTAACCATAGAAGCATGTTTACTAATGAGTTTAAGTTCACCTTTAACTCTAGCCATATAATCACTCAAGTTTCCAATCATATAAGCATTACTTTTCAATTGTCTACCAACATAAGCATTGAAATTTTCTTATCTAGCCATAAAGTCATCAAATTCATCCAAGCATTGGCTAGCAAACTTAGTAGACGAGATTTTAACTTTATCATACCTATAGAGAGAATTTACCTTTACTACCTGTGTCGGGTTATCAAGACCATGCATTTCTTCCATGGGTGGTATATTAAGACCATGTATCTCTTCAACAGGAGGTAAATTCTTAACATCTTCAGCTTTAATACCTTTTTCTTTCATAGATTTCTTTGCCTCTTGCATATCTTCAGGACTGAGAAATAGAACTCCCCTTTTCTTCGGAGTTGGTTTAGGAATTGGCTCGGGAATTGGCTCAGGAGATGTCTCAGGAAGTGTCCAATTATTTTCATTAGTCAACATATTATTCAATAGCAATTCAGCTTGATCGGTTGTTCTTTCCCTGAAAACACAACCAGCACAACTATCCAAGTGGTCTTTGGAAGCATCGGTTAGTCCATTATAAAAGATATCAAGTATTTCATTTTTCTTAAGAGGATGACCAGGCAAAGCATTAAGTAATCGGAGAAGCCTCCCCCAAGCTTGTGGGAGACTCTCTTCTTCAATTTGCACAAAATTATATATTTCCCTCAAGGCAGCTTGTTTCTTATGAGCAGGGAAATATTTAGCAGAGAAGTAATAAATCATATCCTGGGGACTACGCACACAACCAGGAGCAAGAGAATTAAACCAAGACTTAGCATCGCCCTTTAATGAGAAAGGAAATATCTTAAGGATATAATAATAGCGAGACTTCTCATCATTAGTAAACAGGGTGGCTATATAATTCAACTTGGTAAGACGTGCCACAACAGTTTCAGATTCATAGCCATAAAAAGGATCAGATTCAACCAAAGTTATTATCTTAGGATCGATAGAGAAATCATAATCCCTATCGGTAACAAAGATAGGTGAAGTAGCAAAAGCAGGGTCATATTCATTCTAGCATTCAGAGATTTATGTTTAAGTTTAGCTAATAACTTCTTAAGATCAGATCTATCATTGCAAGCAAGAAAATCTCTAGCAGTTTCTTCATCCATAACATAACTCTCAGGAACAACAGGCAATTCATATTTAGGGGGAGAACCTTCATCATCACTACTTCAATAATATCAGTTTCAATAATTTCATTCTCTCTAACCCTAGCAAGTTGTTCATCAAGATATTCACCTAATGGCACATTAGTATCAAGCATAGAAGTAGTTTCATTATAAGTATCATTGAGGGAGTCCTGGACGATGACATTGGTGCTTTCATCCGTCCAACAATCCAAGCTTCCAAATCCGGAAACTTCTCGGCACTTGAGCCTCGAGATGGGTGGGGTTCCGGACTCAATTCCACCCACCCACCCAGACATATGCGATCTATCTCAAATCCGGCAAGAGCCCGCTGAAACAGTACATCATTACTGGGCCAGATTCCTCCTGGTTATGGACAGGATAAAGGACTGCCGAGAGGAAAACGCAATTTCAATTTTCTGCAATAATTGCACGGACGAGGGAATCTTGAACACCGTCAGTCACCGTGAAATTACACGCTTCACCGACCTGGCGTCCATAGTACGAAAGTACTGTGCGATGGAGAGTTTCCGGAAAACCGAAACTAAGTTTTGGGACAATCCAGCCCCGAATACAACCCTAGTCCGTAACAAAAGGGTGCATCACACTCAGACACCAGGTACAAAAACCAAAAAGCAAAAACCCCATAAAGGGCATGGAACCGTACTGCAGGGATGGCTCAGCGGACCCTATAAAATTCACAGTACAGAAGGCGCCACCCCAACACATAGCCTTCGAGCATTTTGGATACTGCGGCAGGTGGCCAAAAATGGCGAGGAGCTTCTAGCCCCGAAAAACCACTCCAACAGTACCAGTACGGTGTCAACAGTCTTCGAGACTTTCGCATCAAATAATATGCGAAAACGAACAATCCGTAGCCTCGCCGAAGTCTACCAAGTAGCAACAGCAAATCCATGGAGCGACACGGCCATCACCTTCAACGCCAGCGACGAACCTAAATTCCGAACAGCCCGAGCACCAGCCGCATTGGTCCTCAGTCCAATAGTGGACGGCTTTCATCTTACAAAGGTACTCATGGATGGCGGCAGCAGACTAAACCTCATCTCCGAGGAAACTCTTCAAAAAATGGAAATAGACTGGAGCCGCATTGAGCGAAGCAGCACAACCTTTAGAGGAATAATCCCTAGCCGGGAAGCGCACTGCACAAGAAAAATCACACTTGATGTGGTGTTTGGCTCACCGGACAATTACATATCAGAAGAGGTCATGTTCCAAGTGGCCCCGTTCAGCAGCGGATATCACGCTATATTAGGACGAGAGGCATTCACAATTTTTCAAGCCATACTCCATTACGGGTACATGAAGCTTAAGATGCCTGGGCCCGGCGGAATAATCACTCTTGTTAGTGATCCGGACATAGCACTCTGTGCCGAAAACAAGACAGCCGCATTAGCCCTGGAGGCACTATCCGAAGCCCTAGCGGCGGAGGAACTCACTGCGCTGCGCTCTACGGTGAATAGGGACGATGTGATACTCGATAATTGATCCAAGTCCACCTTCTTTAAACCAACGGATGAAATAGTGAAATTCTAGGTCCATCCAACGGACCCAACAAAGACGGCCTCCATCGGGGCACAGTTGAACCCTGATGTAGATGCCGCACTGCGAGAATTCCTTCGGGAAAATTGGGACAGCTTTGCCTGGCACCCTTCAGATATGCCAGGAATCCCACGCAGATTGGCAGAACACAGCCTAAACATCCTAAAAGGATTCAAGCCAGTCAAACAGGCTCTTCGGCAATTTTCCGAACCCAAAAGACAGGCAATGGGAGAAGAGCTAGCCAAACTACTGGAAGATGGATTCATCAGAGACATCAAACATCCGGACTGGCTAGCAAACCTGGTAATGGTACCAAAGAAGGACAAATCCTGGCGCCTATGTGTCGATTTTAAATACCTCAACAAGGCCTGCCCAAAGGATCTCTTCCCCCTTCCCCGCATCGACCAAATAATCGATGCTACTGCAGGACACGATTCCTTGTGCTTCCTTGACGCATACTCCGGCTACCATCAAATCAAGATGGCGGAGGCGGACCAAGCCGCAATGACATTCATTACTCCATATGGACCATTCTGCTTCAACACGATGCCCTTCGGACTCAAAAACGCCAGCGCAACATATCAGCGCATGATTCAGACATGTCTCGCTACCCAGATCGGTAAAACAGTAGAGGCATACGTAGACGACGTAGTCGTCAAAACCAAACACGTCGAGACTCTAGTAGACGATTTGAGGCTCACATTCGACAACCTCCGAGCATATGACATTAAGCTGAATCCGGAAAAATGCGTTTTTGGCGTACCAGCCGGAAAGCTTCTGGGCTTCATTGTATCCGGTAGAGGAATTGAAGCAAACCCAGCCAAGATCCGAGCTCTGTCACAATTGGATATTCCAAAAGACCTCAAACAAATACAAAAATTGACTGGATGCGGGGCGGCTCTAAGCCGCTTTATCTCCCGTTTGGGAGAAAAGGCATTGCCCCTCTATCGCCTCCTCAGGCGCACCGAACACTTCGAGTGGACGGATGCCGCCACTGCCGGAATCGAAGAAATAAAAGCCATATTGGCAACAAATCTGGTCCTGGCTGCGCCTAACCTGGGCGAACCAATGTTGTTATACATCGCGGCAACACATCAAGTTGTAAGCGTGGTACTCGTCGTCAAACGAGAAACAGAAGGGCATAAATTCCCTCTTCAAAAACTAGTGTACTACGTATCCACTGTCTTAACTCCCTGCAAGTCCCGTTACCCGCACTATCAAAAGATAGCGTATGCGGTGTTCATGGCATCCCGGAAGCTCCGACACTACTTTCAAGAGTGTTCGATAACAGTGGCCTCCGAAGTGCCCCTCAACGACATTATAAACAACCGCGACGCGACGGGCAGGATTGCAAAATGGGCCATTGAGCTCTTACCATTCGATATAACTTACAAACCTCGGCGAGCTATAAAGTCGCAAGTCTTGGCTGACTTCGTCGTTGAATGGACTGAAGCCGAACTCCCTAAAGAGTACGGCGCATACTCCAATTGGATCATGCATTTCGACGGCTCCAAAATGTTGGCCAGCTTGGGGGCTAGCGTCGTATTGACGTCCCCAACGGGGGACACGGTCCAATACATACTTCAGATAATGTACACGGACTCCAACAATGCAGCCGAATACGAGGCCCTCCTACATGGCCTCCGGATGGCAATCTCCATGGGCATTCAATGCCTAGAGGTGCGCGGGGATTCAAACCTTGCAATATCCCAAGTAAATGGAGACTTTGACGCCAAGGATCCAAAAATGGCAGCCTATCGTAACGCTGTCCTAAAAATGTTAGCTCGGTTCGAAGGACTCGAATTCCACCACGTAGCCCGAGATAATAACCAAGCAGCCAACGTATTGGCACGCATCGGCGCGAAACGCGATGCTGTCCCTCCAAACATCTTCCTGGAACGGCTCTTTAAGCCATCCGTACTATGGGAAGAGGAGTCCGGAAATAACAACCCGGAAGCAGCCGCACCACCCA
This sequence comes from Triticum timopheevii, assembly GCA_963921465.1. Classification (NCBI taxonomy): domain Eukaryota; kingdom Viridiplantae; phylum Streptophyta; class Magnoliopsida; order Poales; family Poaceae; genus Triticum; species Triticum timopheevii. The sequence goes on along the minus strand of OY997271.1, from coordinate 128,513,625 downwards.
ACACAGAACAATCTGACATAATCAGCGACTCAGCCAATGAAATAACACCTTCAGCCCACGAAATAATGGCAGTAATCGCCCCGTGGACAGAGCCATTCCTAGCCTACTTACTTAGGCAGGAACTTCCCGAAGACCAAAATGAGGCCCGCTGCATAGTTCGGTGATCTAAAGCCTACAAGGTCCACGAGGGAGAACTCTATAAGAAAAGCACAACCGGAGTCCTTCAAAGGTGTATCTCCGAAGAGGAAGGGCGAAACCTTCTGGCTGAAATTCATGCCGGACTAGGCGGACACCACGCCGCAGCTCGGGCCCTTATAGGCAAGGCATTCCGCACAGGATTTTATTGGCCGACGGCCCGGGCAGATGCTCAAGACTTAGTCCAAAGATGCGTGAGTTGTCAGCTCTTTGCTAATCAGAGCCATATGCCACCCACCGCCCTCAAAACTATACCCATCACCTGGCCGATTCGCGGTCTGGGGGCTTGACATGGTTGGACCCCTTAAAGGGGGAACCCACAAGCAAAAGTACCTATTGGTCATGGTGGACAAATTCACCAAATGGATAGAGGCCAAGCCAGTTAAAATGGCAGAGTCCGGACTAGTGATAGACTTCATATCCGGGGTAGTACACCGTTATGGCGTCCCCCATAGCATCATTACTGATAACGGCACGAACTTCACGGCCGACGAGGTTAAATTATGGTGCAAAAATATGGGCATTAAGCTCGATTACGCTTCAGTTTATCATCCTCAAACCAACGGTCAAGTGGAACGAGCAAATGGTCTAATAATGAGCGGCATCAAACCCAGACTAGTGCGGTCCCTTACGGAATCTAACACGCACTGGGTAGAGGAGCTTGACTCCATACTCTGGGGGCTGCGGACAACGCCCAACCGTACTACTGGATTCACACCATTTTTCATGGTATACGGCGCAGAGGCAGTTTTGCCCTGCGACATCATTCATGACTCACCTCGAGTGCGCATGTACGAAGAAAGAGAAGCCGAGCTGGATCGGCAGGACAGCTTGGACACATTGGAGGAAGAACGCCATGTGGCAAAGGCCCGTTCCGCATTCTATCAGCAGCAGGCTCGAAGATATCAAAGCAGAGAAGTACGGGCTAAAACCCACAACGTTGGCGAACTAGTTCTACGCCTGCCGGACAAGAAAAAGGACAAACTCAAGCCCAAATGGGAGGGTCCCTTCATCATCGACCAAGTCCTGACCGGCGGAGCATACCGTCTGCGAAGTGCATTGGACAACCGACTCGAGCCGAACCCATGGAACGCAGCCCGCCTCCGAAGAGTTACGCCTAGCGCCAGACTAAGAGTTCGTTTCCTTCCTCCGTCCATGTTTTTACACTTCAGCCGTCTTTTATTTCTCTCTTTACTCTCACCTTTTTCATAAAAGCCCTTAGAGGCCTATTTGCGCATCGTTCGCACACACTTGATGTGCTATCCGCACTCATTATACCTGGGGGCTTCTCTACCAGAAGCTTACTTATACGGGCTTCATGCCCAGCACATGTGTCAAACTTCCACATGTACCTTTTATTCACCATTATATGCATCGATATGACTTAAGTTTTGGCCAAGCTGGGTTGCCTGGCTCCTGTGCTTACCCCTACGTTCCAGATTGTTCGGCTAGGAGGTAAAGGGAGCACCTCTGCGATTGTTACTGCCGGGTCAGCCGGATGTGTACCTCAGACTGGGTGAAGCCGAAAGCTAGCGTTCTTAAGGGAATATTCGGTCGGTGACTTGAAAGATGATTTTTTACCTATTTATTTATCTGCCCCCAGATGTTTTCCTGCTCTTTTCGCAGTCCGGACATGCACTTTAGGGCATGCCTCCCAGGGAAAGGAACCCTTAACGGAACTATTCTTCCTGGAAGATGTTTCTTACTAACCATGTAATATAACATAACTAGTTGGGCACTTGTCTGATAAAGCACTAATGACCCCTACGCCTGGTCTCCATGCATGCCCCGGTTGTTTCTTAACCGAGAAGGTATTCGGACACACTCCGGACTCTAGGGTCCCGAGGTTGAAGCGAAAAGGTCGGCAAAGACAAACGATCTACAATCCGGCTAGAAGGCATTTTACATGTCATTTTAAATACATCGTCAAATCGACTCACTGTACTCCTCCTCAATCTCGTCTAACAGGCTGTCTAATTTACAGTCCCGTTGGGAATATTTAGCGGCCAACTCTACTTGGCTGTACACTAAGCTCACAGGGATCTCCTTCCCATCGGGCCCCACAGGTCCGACCTCGGCCATGTGGTTGGGATCCGCCTTCTTGTACCGCGTCTTCACCATGGCCCAGGCCTCCCTGGCACCTTGGCGGCAGGCCGATATCTTCCATAAACGGAAGCCCTGCCGCGCTCCCTGAAGCTTCTCCGCAAGCTCTCCAAGGCACTCGTGTAGGGAGAGGGACGGCCATAAGGCCTGGACGACGCCGCTCATCGCCTGCCGAACACGCTCGAGCAGTTGCACCAGCTCGGGAAGTTGATCACCCGTTGAGACGGGCATCTCCTCCGCAGGGCGACCTGTGAGCACACCTACAGACATATTTCCGTCAATTGACTTCCTCGCCGAACTCTTCTTTTCAAATGAGTTCGCTCAAGCACTTACTATAGATGCCGCGACGAAGCCGCTGATTCTCCTTCATGGAGCCAGACAGCTCGGCCCGAACACCTTTCAGCTCTTCTCCAAGCTGGGCGTGGGCATCCTGGAGTTTGTTCCTCTCCTGTTGCGCCTTCATAAGCACCCTCTCGCCGGCCTTCAGCTGGCGCAATAGGTGTTGCTTGTCCGGATCCAGTCCGTCAACATCTGCAATATCATTGTCAGACTTACACGCACGCCGCACACCGCTTATCTTTTTGAAATAATGTGTTACCAGGAGGGGCCTCTGTGTTTCCTCCCGCGGCAGCGAGTGCGGCCTCAAGTTGGGCCTTGCACTCTTGTAGCTCCTGGGACAATTGGGTATTCTTCTCTGTAAGATCCTGCATATCAAATGATCCTTAAATCAGTTACTCTAACTACTTTAAATCTCAGGGGCTACTGGCATATACAACTATTAAAATCTCTTACCCGTATGTCTTTTACATACTGCTCCGTGGCTCAGGTCAAACCATCTTGAGCAGCACGGAGGTGCGCGTCCCCCGCGTTAAAGGCATTCAACTCCTCAGGGGAGAAGCACGCGTCACGAAAAACTGTCCGGCGGCGCCTATGGTTCATGGCGCTCACCACCTCAGACCTGGTGGCGGACAGCCTGTCGGCATCCTCCGTTGGAGGAGTATCCGGCTCGCGCCTTGCGCTCGCCTCCCCCTCCAGGCCAGGTGTTGGAGCCTGGCTGGCAGAGGCTTGGTTGGCAACCTCTACGCCCACAGTCCGGCGGGCACTCTTTCTCCTGCAAAAGTCATGAGCATTCAAACACCTCCTAGGAACTTTGTCCTAAATAACAATCGCGAGCTATACCGTTGCGGTGACGTTTTGATCCGCGCCGCACTCCTCTTCCGCTTGCTGGGCCGGACTGACCCTTGTTGGCTAGCTGCCGTGGGCTCGGCTTCCTGCCTTGAAGGCACCTCCTGCGAGACACCATTGTATACGGTGGTCAGAAATGCGCAAGGACGAAATAATGGTGTCACGACTTCGGTCACAATCACCTGGGGAGCTGGAGATAGGCCGGGGTAGTCAGCCTTAATGGCGACTAGAGCATTATCCATCCTGAGTTGGTGGAACACCCCGTCGATTAGCTCCACCTTTATGTCCGGATCCTCTTCGGGGGCCGGATCAAGGGACCTTCCTGGATCCTCGGGTTGTGGAGCCGGACTATGTATGCCCTCCACATCCCAACACAGCTCATGCGTCGAAATCGTAAAGTAAGGTACTTAACTTTGAAAGCATGGGTCGGATAAACAAAATGTCCGCTTACCCAGCGCCGAGGGTTATTCATGGAGAACCCATTCAATGGGCTTGTTTGGAGGAAGTCCTCCTTCTCCCCCTTGTACAGGCCGGACAGAATCTTCACCAGATCTTCGGCTGATCCCGGCCCTTTGCGGCCATGACGGGTGGCATCATTTTCCCCGTTGAAATCCCACATGCGGTGGCCCCTGTATTGCAGCGGCTGCACCCCCGCATTATGCACGTGGCCATGACTCCAATCATGGTCAATCCGGAATGGGCCAGCAACCTTATCCGGCCCATAAAATAATGGACGCTCTTGTCTTCCTCCAGCTGAGGGCTCCGCGGGTGCCAACTTAGGCGTTTCTTCAGAGGAGCATTGCTGAACTCCGGGAGGCCGATCTGAACTGGGTCCGGCAGTGGAGCGTCTTCTACATAAAACCATTCTGAAGGCCAGTCTTCAGACGCCTTCTTAGGGGTTCCGGATGGATATCCGGTCCCGGCGATGCGCCATATTTCGGCATCGCCCACTTGATATATTGACCCCTCGTGAGAGCGGGGTACGAGGCAGAATAGCCTCTTCCACAGTGCAAAGTGGGGCTCGATGCCCAGGAATAGCTCGCAAAGAGCTACGAAACCCGCAATATGCAGAATAGAGGCGGGCGTGAGGTGATTGAGCTGGAGTCCGTAGAACTCCAGAAGCCCGCGGAGGAACGTATGTACAGGAAATCCAAGCCCCCTTATCAGATAGGCGACGAAGCATACCCGCTCCCCTTTAGTGGGACTAGGGGTGGCCTCCGCTTGCTTCCCACCTTTGTAGGTGGCCAGCCCGGCTTGAACCGGGACCATAAAGGCCGGGGGAAGATATCCCTCCGCTTGGAGCGTCACCAGCTCGTTGTGCGGGACAGAACATCTCCTCCAATCTCCTGGCAGAGGGCTGGGGGCGCGAGAGGAGGAGCCACGTCGATGGTCCATGATGGATTGGATTTTTGGTCAGAAGCGCTCCGATGAGTACTCGCGGAAGGAAGATGGTGTGATTTGGATCTGGATTCTTGCCTCTCTTATAGGCAGATTATTTGCGCAGCTAAGGGGTAAAGCTTAAAAGATACCCTTGCTTTTCGCATTCGTGCGACGCGTGGAAGAAGGCCATTATTGAGCGTGGAAGCCAAGGAGCGCAACATTTGTAAGGGAGCCGGACACTGTTCGGCAGGTACATGGAATTTGAAGAACCCGCCTTGCAACGCCAAAGACAATATATGTGCTGGACTCGTCGTCATTGAAGCCTGGTTCGGGGGCTACTGAGGGAGTCCTGGACTAGGGGGTGTCCGGACAGCCAGACTATCATCATCGGCCGAACTCCAAGACTATGAAGATACAAGATTGAAGACTTCGTCCCGTGTCCGGATGGGACTTTCCTTGGCGTGGAAGGCAAGCTTGGCGATGCGGATATGTAGATCTCCTACCATTGTAACCGACTCTGTGTAACCTTAGCCCTTTCCGGTGTCTATATAAACCGGAGGGTTTTAGTCCGTAGGACACACAACCATTACAACAATCATACCATAGGCTAGCTTCTAGGGTTTAGCCTCCTTGATCTCGTGGTAGATCCACTCTTGTACTACCCATATCATCAATATTAATCAAGCAGGAGTAGGGTTTTACCTCCATCGAGAGGGCCCGAACCTGGGTAAAAACATCGTGTCCCTTATCTCCTGTTACCATCCGCCTAGACGCACAGTTCGGGACCCCCTACCCGAGATCCGCCGGTTTTGACACCGACAATCATGCATAGTAGAAGTGGCATCATCAATAACATGCGACATATCAGAATTCATAGCAGCAGCAGGTTTAGGTGTCGCAAGTTCACTCATAACAGAAGGAGAATCTAGTGCAGAGCTAGATGGCAATTCCTTACCTCCCCTCGTAGTTGAGGGATAAATCTTAGTTCTTTCGTCTTTCAGGTTCCTCATAGTGATCAGTAGATATAAATCCCAAGTGATTCAAAGAATAGAGCTATGCTCCCCGGCGACGGCGCCAGAAAATAGTCTTTATAACCCACAAGTATAGGGGATCACAATGGTTTTCGAGGGTAGAGTATTCAACCCAAATTTATTGATTCGACACAAGGGGAGCCAAAGAATATTCTCAAGTATTAGCAATTGAGTTGTCAATTCAACCACACCTGGATAATTTAGTATCTGCAGCCAAGGTAGTCAGAGTCGGGATTCGGAGTCGGATCGTTTTTCCTTAGACAGAATCGAGTCATAAGATCGAGTCGTGGAATCGAGGATTCTACTAGATTTACTCAAATAAGATATTTTGTATTCACACAAGAAACTATATGGGTTCTATAGAGTTTTGACACTAAATATGGAGCAAAGAACATACACATCAATGCTAGTTGCATTTCACTTCTTTTTATGGCTAACCTACCATCTAGCTCGCATGTCCGGGACATATATGAGAGGGAAATATATAGAACATTTAAACCTTCAATGTGAAATTTACTTATTTTGTTTTTAGAGTGCGTGAATAGTCGATCACTTGTCTATCTGACCTACAGTGCTAAACCTTGAAGGGTCTTGCTCTCCTTCTCCGATCAATCTTGAAGCATCCTCTTTTCACGCCAATTCCATATGTCGACCAGCCTGATCTTCAATTTCAATCTAAGGTTTCTGAGAGCTAGATCAAAGGTGTCTATGGCTGAGCGTTTGGACTTGGGAGGGGAATAAAGGTCCATGAGGTACTCCCTCCGTCCGGAATTACTTGTCATCAAAATGGATGAGAATGGACGTATCTAGAATTAAAATACATCTAGATACATCCATTTCAATGACAAGTATTTCCGGACGGAGGGAGTATATGAAAAGGGGTTTGGATGATGGCATACTATTTTGCTACAACTAAACAAACGGCTTAGATAAGTTAGTAGAATCGGATGTAGTCCATAGCATAGTCGGGATTGTACAGTTTTGTACAGGATTCTATGATTTGCATCACAACCCAACATGGATTCTACCTTATTTGGATTCATAGTGGGATTTGGATCGACATGCTTCCGTAGGGTTGTGAAGTCGTAGGATACTAGCAGTCGAATCGGGATTCTGACTACCTTGTCTACAGCAAAGTATTAAGTAGCAAAGTAGTATGGAAGTAACGGTAATAGTAGCAAAAGTAACAGTAGCAGTTTTGTAGTAATTGTAACAGTGGCAACGGTAAAGTAAATAAGAAAAGAACAATATGTGAAAAGCTCGTAGGCATTGGATTAGTGATGGATAATTATGTCGGATGCGATTCCTCATGTAATAGTTATAACATAGGGTGACACAGAACTATCTCCAATTCATCAATGTAATGTAGGCATGTATTCCGAATATAGTCATACTTGCTTATGGAAAAGAACTTGCATGGCATCTTTTGTCCTACCCTCCCGTGGCAGCGGGGTCCTAATGGAAACTAAGGGATATTAAGGCCTGCTTTTAATAGAGTACCTGACCAAAGCATTAGCACTTAGTGAATACATGAACTCCTCAAACTACGGTCATCACCGAGAAGTATCCCGATTATTGTCACTTCGGGGTTGTCGGATCATAACACATAATAGGTGACTATAGACTTGAAAGATGGGATCAAGAACTCACATATATTCATGAAAACATAATAGGTTCAGATCTAAAATCACGGCACTCGGGCCCTAGTGACAAGCATTAAGCATAGCAAAGTCATAGCAACATCAATATCAGAACATAGTGGATACTAGGGACCAAACCCTAACAAAACTAACTTGATTACATGGTAAATCTCATCCAACCCATCACCGTCCAGCAAGTCTACGATGGAATTACTCACGCACGGCGGTGAGAATCATGAAATTGGTGATGGAGGATGGTTGATGATGATGACGGCGACGAATCCCCCTCTCCGGAGCCCCGAACGGACTCCAGATCAGCCCTCCCGAGAGAGATTAGGGCTTGGCGGCAGCTCCGTATCGTAAAACGTGATGAATCTTTCTCTCTGATTTTTTTCTCTGCGAACGTGAATATATGGAGTTGGAGTTGTGGTCGATGGAGGTCCAGGGGGCCCACGAGGCAGGGGTGCGCCCTAGGAGGGGGCACGCCCCCCACCCTCGTGGACAGGGTGTGGGCCCCTGACGTTGATTCTTTCGCCAATATTTTTTATTAATTCTGAAAAGTTGCTCCGTGGATTTTCAGGTCATTCCGAGAACTTTTATTTCTGTACAAAAATAACACCATGGCAGTTCTGCTGAAAACAGCGTCAGTCCGGGTTAGTTCCATTAAAATCATGCAAGTTAGAGTTCAAAACAAGGGCAAAAGTGTTTGGAAAAGTAGATACGACGGAGACGTATCATATATAAAGGAGCAAGGGGAGGGGGCCGGCGGCCTCATAGGGTGCGCCCCAAGGGGGGAATCCTACTCCTACTAGGAGTAGGTTCCCCCTTTCCTAGTCCAACTAGGAGGGAAAGGAAAGAGGAGGAGGGGAGAACGAAGGAGGAGGCCCCCCCCCCCAAGCCCTAAAAAATTTGGTTTGGGCCTAGGGGGCAAGCCCCACAGCTCCCTTGCTTCCCTCTATTTCCACTAAGGCCCATGAAGGCCCATTGACCCCCCCCCCCCCCCCGGGGGTTCGGTAACCTCCCGGTACTCCGGTAAATGCCTGAACTCATCCGAAACTATTCCGGTGTCCAAACATGACCTTCCAATATATCAATCTTCATTTCTCGACCATTCGAGACTCCTCGTCATGTCCGTGATCATATCCGGGACTCTGAACAACCTTCGGTACATCAAAACACATCAACTCATAATACCAATCGTCATCGAATGTTAAGCATGCGGACCCTACGGGTTCGAGAACTATGTAGACATGACCGAGACACACTTCCGGTCAATAACCAATAGTGGAACCTGGATGCTCATATTGGTTCCTACATATTCTACGAAGATCTTTATCGGTCAAACCGCATAACAACATATGTTGTTCCCTTTGTCATCGGTGTGTTACTTGCCCAAGATTCGATCATCGGTACCATCATACCTCGCTCAATCTCGTTACCGGCAAGTCTCTTTACTCGTTCCATAATACTTCATCCCGCAACTAACTCATTATTTACAATGCTTGCAAGGCTTATAGTGATGAGTATTACCGAGAGGGCCCAGAGATACCTCTCCGAAACATGGAGTGACAAATCCTAATCTCGATATATGCCAACCCATCAAACACCTTCGGAGACACCTGTAGAGCACCTTTATAATCACCCATTTACGTTGTGACGTTTGGTAGCACACAAAGTGTTCCTCCGGTATTCGGGAGTTGCATAATATCATAGTCTGAGGAACAAGTATAAGTCATGAAGAGAACAGTAGCAATGAAACTGTAACGATCATAATGCTAAGCTAACGGATGGGTCATGTCCATCACATCATTCTCCTAATGATGTGATCATGTTCATCAAATGACAACACATGTCTATGGTTAGGAAACATAACCATCTTTGATTAATGAGCTAGTCAAGTAGAGGCATACTAGGGACTATATGTTTTGTCTGCATTCACACATGTACCAACTTTCCAGTTAATACAATTCTAGCATGAATAATAAACATTTATCATGAATTAAGGAAATAAATAATAACTTTGTTATTGCCTCTAGGGCATATTTCCTTCAGTCTCCCACTTGCACTAGAGTCAGTAATCTAGTTCACATCACCATGTGATTTAACGCCAATATTCACATCTGTATGTGATTAACACCCATAGTTCACATCGTCATGTGACCAACACCCAAAGGGTTTACTATAGTCAATAATCTAGTTCACATCTCTATGTGATTAACACCCAAAGAGTACTAAGGTGTGATCATGTTTTGCTCGTGAGAGAAGTTTAGTCAACGGGTCTGTCACATTCTGAGCCGTATGTATTTTGCAAATATTCTATGTCTACAATGCTCTGCATGGAGCTACTCTGGCTAATTGCTCCCACTTTCAATATGTATCCAGATTGAGACTTAGAGTCATCTGTATCGGTGTAAGAGCTTGCATCAACGTAACTCTTTACGACGAGCTCTTTTATCACCTCCATAATCGAGAAATATTTCCTTAGTTCCCACTAAGGATATTTTTGACCGCTGTCTAGTGATCTACTCTTAAATCACTATTGTACCCCCTTGTCAAAATTCATGGCAAGAGACACAATAGGTGAGGTACACAACACAACATACTTTATAGAACCTGTGACTGTGGAATAGGGAATGACTTTCATTCTCTTTCTATTTTCTGCCGTGGTCAGGCTTTGAGTCTTACTCAATTTTAAACCTTGTAATACAGGCAAGAACCCTTTCTTTGACTAATCCATTTTGAACTTCTTCAAAACTTTATCAAGGTATGTGCTTTGTGAAAGTCCAATTAAGAGTCTTGATCTATCTCTATAGATCTTGATGCCCAATATGTAAGCAGCTTCACCGAGGTCTTTCATTGAAAAATCTCTTATTCAAGTATCCCTTTATGCTATCCAGAAATTCTATATCATTTCCAATCAACAATATGTCATCCACATATAATATTAGAAATGCTAAAGAGCTCCCACTCACTTCCTTGTAAATATAGGCTTCTCCAAAAGTCTGTATAAAACCATATGCTTTGATCACACTACCAAAGCATTTATTCCAACTCCAAGAGGCTTGCACTAGCCCATAAATGGATCGCTGGAGCTTGCACATTTTGTTAGTACCCTTTGGATCGACAAAACCTTCTGGTTGCATCATATACAACTCTTCTTCTAGAAATCCATTCAGGAATGTAGTTTTGACATCCATCTGCCAAATTTCATAATCATAAAATGCAGCAATTGCTAACATGATTCGGACAGACTTAAGCATTGCTACTCGTGAGAAAGTCTCATCATAGTTAACTCCTTGAACTTGTCGAAAACTATCGGTGTCAAAACCGGCGGATCTCGGGTAGGGGGTCCCGAACTGTGCGTCTAGGCGGATGGTAACAGGAGACAAGGGACACGATGTTTTTACCCAGGTTTGGGCCCTCTCGATGGAGGTAAAACCCTACTCCTGCTTGATTGATATTGATGATATGGGTAGTACAAGAGTGGATCTACCACGAGATCAAGGAGGCTAAACCCTAGAGCTAGCCTATGGTATGATTGTTGTAATGGTTGTGTTGTCCTACGGACTAAAACCGACCAGTTTATATAGACACTGGAGAGGGTTAGGGTTACACAGAGTCGGTTACAATGGTAGGAGATCTACATATCCGTATCGCCAAGCTTGCCTTCACGCCAAGGAAAGTCCCATCCGGACATGGGACGGAGTCTTCAATCTTGTATCTTCATAGTCTTGGAGTCCGGCTGACGATGATAGTCCGGCTGTCCGGACACCCCCTCGTCCAGGACTCCCTCAGTAGCCCCTGAACCAGGCTTCAATGACGATGAGTCCGGCGCGCATATTGTTCGGCATTGCAAGGCGGGTTCCTCCTCCGAATAATTCATAGAAGATTGTGAACACCAGGATAGTGTCCGGCTCTGCAAAATAATTTCCACATTCCACCGTAGAGAGAATAATATGTACACAAGTTCAATCTGCTGACGTATTCTGTGGCATGACGTCATACCACCACCAAGCCTTTACTTGAATCGTTTTTTATTATACCACCTCAGCGTGTTTAGCGAAGCGGTTTCCTTGGCACGTCTTGTCGAAGCAGAGATCGTGTTCCCCTTATTCCGGGATTCCCATCAATACGGACGTGGGTAACCCAACCGCGCCATTGATGGTGGCGCTTGGGAGATAAGCGAGTTTTACCAGGCCGGTGGGGACGCATAGTCTTCGTCCGCCTATATATAAGGGGATAAGGATCCACCTTTTCACCTACGCCTTCTTCCTCCTTTGCTTATCCATCTCTGCACACTTGAGCTCCAGCGCCCAAGTCCGCACATCTCGTCTCAACCTCCTCCAGTCATGTCCGGAGCGGGAGGCAAGTGGTTGGCCCCCTCCGTTATGGAGGAGCACATCGCAAAGCTGCGCGGCGCCGGATACCTTTCCAGCGACATCGCGCACCGGCTGCCCGACGAGGGGCAGCTCATCCCCACCCCCAGGCCCCATGAGAGGGTCGTATTCCTTCCCCACTTCCTCTGCGGACTGGGCTTCCCACTTCATCCCTTCGTCCGGGGGCTCATGTTCTACTACGGCCTGGATTTCCACGATCTGGCACCGAACTTCATCCTCAACATCTCGGTGTTTATCGTCGTGTGTGAGGCCTTTCTCTGCATCCGGCCCCACTTCGGCTTGTGGCTCAAGACCATCAACGTCAAGCCGAAGGTAGTGAAGGGCGTCTAGGCGGAGTGCGGAGGCGCTATGGTGGGCAAGATGCCCAACGTTCTCTGGCTTGAGGGCGCCTTTGTGGAAACCATCAAAGGGTGGCAATCGGGGTGGTTCTATATCACCGAGCCGCGGGACCCTAAATGGGCAGCGGCCCCCGAGTTCAGATCTGGTGCCCCTATGCAGCTCACCTCCTGGAAAAAGAAGGGCTTGCTATGGAGCAGTTCGGAGGAGCTGACAGGACTCCAGTCCTGTCTCCAGACCTTGGTGAACAAGAAGCTTAGGCTTGTCAATGTGATCCAGGTCATGCTCATCCGCCGGATTCTCCCCTGCCAACAGCGGGCCTTTACTTTGTGGGAGTTCAATCCGGCACAGCACCAGGCTTTGAGCGGGCTCTTTGACACGACGTACGAAGCTGCCTGGAGGGTGCTGTTCAATGGCGGAGAAGCCCCCGCCTCCGTGACGGAAGACCGCGGATTCAGCACCAAGCGCCCGGCCGGCGAGGTAAGCTTTGTTATCCTCTATGGGACATTTATTTTCTTTCATAGTTTGACTCTATGTGGGATTTTAAAACTCCCAATGCCTTTGACAGGACTGGCAGAGGACGTCCGGACAGGTAGACTGTCCGGCTCCCCTTCCCGAAGACCCAACGGACGCCCGCTTAACGGGGCTGCTGGTCCCGGCACTTTATGTGGTGCCGGAGAAGAAGGCCACCGGAACCCGAAGAAGTTCCTGGCACCAGGTGATATCGGACTCATCGTCCAATGGCTCCGAGGCGGACTCCTCCCCTGAAGATGACGAGGAGAGAGAGGACTCTCTCCCAGAGGAGGGAGAGAGGAAGAGGAAGGCTTCCCCAACGGGGGAGGCCGAAGGGTCCAAGAGGGGAAGGACCCATCCCCCGGACAGCTCCGCCAACGCCAACGTTGGCGACGAAGAGTGGCCCTCAAGGGCCAGGCCTCCGGCAAGATCGTAAGTATCCGGATTCCTGAATGATTTATAATTTGTCTTTTGTGTCACATAGTGTCCTTCTAATGCCGCACACTACCTGTAGTCCGGCCGATGATGATCTTCCCGCTTCGTCGAGCGGGTCCTTGGCTCCGTCGGACGTGGATTCCATTCCGACCGCCTGCACCCCTCGTGCTGACAACGCCGAGGTGGGATCCCAAGAGGGGACCCATCAGGAGGAGGCTCCGAAGGTGCCGCAAGGCAGCCTCCCGGACTTTGCGCCGGACTCCATGCTGGAACCCGCAGTGGTTCTGGAGCCCGGCAGGCGGCCTCTTCGTAAGAAGGGCAAGACCGTGACGCCGGCAGCCTCCGTCCAACCGGAGGCGCCGGACAACTTGTTGGAAGCGCTTAACGGCGCTTCCATCGAGGAAGAACACCGCACTATCATGAGTGCGGTGATTCAGAAGGTTCAGCTCGCCAAGAGCGGGCTGACCGAAGCCTGCAGTAGCCTTCTAACAGGCTTTGAGGTAAGAAGTTTAAAATATGTAATGTAATACCGCATAGACAGTAGCCCCTGATGCTCGGTTGGGTGTTCGGAAAGAAAAACCAGACTGAGGATCTAAAAAAGATATACGTAGGAGTACTAAAAATAATGTCAATATGGGTTTGCAGGCTGCGCTGCTGACCTCTGCCGCACTGACTGCGGTGGTCGGTGCTTTGAAGTAGGACCTCGAGCGGTCCGAGCAAGAGCTCGGCCTTGCCAAGAAGCAGCTCGAGGATAAAGAAGGTGAGTAACACCACTTTAAAATTTGTACCTTACAGAAAAGGATTTTGGTTGCAATAGAAATAACAAGGATAACGTGGGTACTACAGGGGCCACGAACGAGGTGGCGACCTTGAAGGAGGCCGTGTCCGCGGCTGAACACAATGCGGCCGTGGAACGAGCGGAGCGAGAGAAGCAGGAGGCGCGGGTGGCAGGGCTGCGGCAAGAGCTCCAGGCTCTCATGGAAAAGCATGAGAGTTTGGAGCGCGACTCGAAGACTCGAGAGTCCGAGCTTGCCTCGGCTCTTGAAAGTGCCAAAGCCGCTAAGGCCGAGGCCCGTAAGGCCCTCCAGGAGGTTGAGGATGTGAAGAAAATAGCGGCGGGTAAGGCATTTTTCATGCAAAGCAAGCATGTTAATGTAAATTACCTGTTACTTACCCGAATTCGAAGCTCTCCAGGGGCGTTTGCAGATCTGCCTCACAGTGTGTCTGATGCCGCCGCATTCTACCGCGGCGAGGAGGGGAGCTCAACGGAGAAGGTCTTTTGGTCTCAGTACTCTGAGGACGGACATCCGGTGCCCCCTAGCGACCAGCTGAAGCAGCTGGTCGAGCTCCACAAGGTAGCCGAGCAGGCCATGAAGGGTCTCATAGTCCGGCTGTGGCCTGGAGAGGCCATGCCTGGGAGCTACTTTGGCCTCGTGCGGCGGCTAGTGGATGTGTGCCCCTAGGTTGTCGTCAAGCGCTCTGCCTGCATTGAAGGTGCCCGTCGGGCCCTTGCCCGCGCAAAGATGCATTGGGGCAGGCTGGATGCAGAGAGGCTTATCACTGACGCGCCGCCAGCAGGCAAGGAGTATCGTACGCCCGAGATGTACTATAAGACTGTCCTGAAGGGTGCCCGCAAGATTGCGGATGAGTGCCCCAGAGATGTAATTATTGAGTGAACTCGCAATGTGTTATCCAGTGCGCTAAAAACTTTGTTCATATGCGCTAAGCAACGCTTATTGATTTAAAATATTACCTTCTGTGCGGCCATTTATTAAATCTGAGAGATGGCAAGTCGTCGGCTTCAGCCCCCATGCCACTAGTGCTGGGGTGTTCGGGATAAACTTGAGCACTCTTGTTCCCATTTTTGGGTCCATCTAGGGAGGCGCTCAACACAACGAACAAGGCAACCAGACTTATAATGCTTGAACACTCTCACTTAGCCATAGAATTCTATAATTTTAAATTTTGGCGAAGCCCCTAGTATTCGGAAGACCGAGTTCGGGGCGCTATCCACGCCTGGGCCGGACACAGCCGGTTCCTCGCTCGAAGCGGCATAAGTCTTTAGGGACTCAAAAAGACCTCTCGAACAGCGACCATTCTCTCGCCTTATCATGACAGTCAGTTTTAGCTTTCTCCACTGAGGCGCTCGCCCAGCTCAACCGGGGCACAATCGCAGTGGTTCTCCCAGTTCTACCTTAGCCGACAGAACGGATCGTAAGGTACCAAAACATGGGAGCCGGGCAAACCCAACTATTGACCCAAGACATGATTCGGAGCCGATGCATATAATGCTATAAGTTCGGGGTGCCACACTTGTGAAAGTGTTCAGACTTATCACACCATAATGCGGGAAACATAAGCCCCTAGTGTATTCGGCCGTACCAAAATGTACGGGTGCAAGATGTCAAGAATAAACATATATGTAAAAAGGAAATGCAATTATAAGCAAAAAGCGATGCATTGTTTATTCAAGAGATTCTGCCATGAGTGTAGAACAATACAAATAGTGCGGTAAGCAAGGGCTGGACTATTAGAAGTGTCTCCCTCCAGGGGTAAGCTGCGGAATGGTGTATTTAACAAATTTAATGCTCGCAATGGAGACCACCTGAGTGTTCGTCGTAGCCTTTGTCCCTCCCTGGCTGTTGCATCGTGAGTTCGGCGGATCTACTGCCGGACAGGGCCTCTGGTGAACAGAGTCCTGTGGAAAAATAAAAAAAGAAGAAAAAAGAGTGACACACTTGGGAGCCCTTGGTGTGGTTAAGCCGCACTCTGGGCCTGTCGTGGTCGTGCCCCTCCCCCTATGCCCATGGTATCTCCAGAGCGTAATGATGTACGCGAAGAGCTGGTCTTGCAATCATGCAAGGGCTGGGGTTGGGGCCGCATTGCTATGCGTGCTCGAAACGTGCCAGGTGGTCTTGATTGATGTTACTCCGGGTGCGTTTGGCTATGTCCGGTCGTTTAACGGCCAGACTCGAAAATTGCCTTAAAAGGCTGCTCTGTACTTCTGCCGCGAGAGCCGCTATGTGTTCCTCCGTTCGGAGGGAGCGTTCGGTATTTCCGTTGACTGTGATTACTCCACGAGGGCCTGGCATCTTGAGCTTGAGGTATGCATAATGCGGCACCGCATTGAACTTTGCAAACGTGGTTCGTCCGAGCAGGGCATGATAGACACTGCGGAACGGGACTATGTCGAAGATTAACTCCTCGCATCGAAAATTATCCGGGGATCCGAAGACCACTTCCAGTGTGACTGAGCCTGTACAATTGGCCTCAACACCTGGTATGACGCCTTTAAAGGTCGTTTTTGTAGGTTTAATCCTTGAGGGGTCTATGCCCATCTTGCGCACTGTATCCTGATAAAGCAGATTCAGGCTGCTGCCGCCGTCCATCAGGACTCTAGTGAGGTGAAATCCATCGACGATTGGGTCTAAAACCAATGCAGCGAATCCGCCATGGCGGATACTGGTCGGGTGGTCTCTTCGATCGAAAGTGATCGGGCAAGAAGACCATGGATTGATCTTCGGGGCGACTGGCTCCATCGCATATACGTCCCTAAGTGCACGCTTCCGCTCCCTCTTGGGTATATGGGTTGCGTATATCATGTTTACTGTCCGCACTTGTGGGGGGAAACCCTTCTGTCCTCTACTGTTCGGCGGCCGAGTCTCCTCCTCGTCGTCGCTGTGTAGCCCCTTGTCATTGTTTTCGGCAATTAACTTGCCTGCCTGCTTGAATACCCAACAATCTCTGTTGGTGTGGTTAGCTGGCTTTTCGGGGGTGCCATGTATCTGGCAAGAGCGGTCGAGTATTCGGTCCAGATTGGACGGACCCGGAGTAGTTCTTTTGAATGGCTTCTTCCGCTGACCGGGTTTAGGGCCTCTGAATCCGGCGTTGACTGCCGTATCCTCATTGTTATCGTCGTTAATGCGGCGTTTGTTTTTGTTTCGACGCGACCTGCCATTGTGGTCCTTAGTATCCGGACTGCCAGTGTTTTTGCTGAGGTTGTTGCTGCGAGCTAGCCAGCTGTCCTCTCCCACGCAGAAGCGGGTCATGAGTGATGTGAGGGCTGCCATGGATTTCGGCTTTTCCTGTCCTAGGTGCCGGGCCAGCCACTCGTCGCAGATGTTATGTTTGAAGGTTGCGAGGGCCTCTGCATCCGAACAGTCGACGATTTGATTTTTCTTTGTTAAGAACCATGTCCAGAACTATCTGGCCGATTCGTCTGGCTGCTGAATTATGTGGCTTAGGTCATCGGCGTCTGGTGGTCGCTCATATGTGCCCTGGAATTTGTCGAGGAATGCGGCTTCCAGGTCCTCCCAACACCCAATTGACTCTGCGGGCAAGCTGTTAAGCCAATGCCGAGCTGGTCCTTTAAGCTTGAGTGGGAGGTACTTGATGGCGTGGAGATCGTCGCCGCGGGCCATATGGATATGAAGGAGATAATCTTCGATCCAAACCGCGGGGTCTGTTGTGCCATCATAAGATTCAATGTTCGCGGGTTTAAACCCTTTAGGGATTTGATGATCCATTACTTCGTCTGTGAAGCATAGTGGGTGTGCGGCGCCCCTATATTGAGCAATATCACGACGTAGCTCAAGAGAGTGTTGCCTGCTGTGTTCGGCCCGGACGGAGTTGCTGTATCCGGCGCGACGGTAGTCGTCGTGGGTCGTGGGGCGCCCACATGATCTATAGATAGATCTGGATTGTCTTGCCTTGTCCTCCAATATGTCTCGCAAGTCCGGCGCATTCCCTTGTGGCTTCGTAATTTTCGAGCGATGTCGGGGTACGGTCCTGATGGAGGGCCTAGATGCCTCTCTGTCACGGCCACAGGGTGGTCGATCTGCCGTATTGTGCGCTGGTGATGAAGGTTTGTGTGCTTCCTCCTCTAGCCGGGGGAGCAACTTGCGTTTTGGGAAACTTTTGGAGGGGCGTTCGAGTTCATACTCTTCGGCCGCGAGGACCTCGGTCCATCTATCGGCCAGCAGGTCTTGATCAGCTTGAAGCTGTTGCTGCTTTTTCTTTAGGCTGTTCGCCGTGGCAATAAGCCTGCATTTAAAACGCTCTTGTTCGACGGGATCCTCTGGCACGACGAATTCGTCGTCGTTGAGGCTTGCTTCGTCTCCGGAGGGAGGCATGTAGTCTTCATCCTCCTCGTCTGCTGCTCTCTCTCGAGGGCTGGCTTCCCCGTCCTCCTGTGCTGAATCTTGCTGGAGGGGGTTGTCTTCGGCACTCTCTGGGGTGTTATTATCTCCAGTGCCGGAATCTCCATTCTTGCTGTGGCGGGATTTAGAGCAGCGCCGCTGACGTTGGCGCTTGGGCTGTTTCTTAGAAGAATCTGCCTCCGCTGCTTCTTCGCCGTCCCCATCCTTTGGGGTGTCCGGCATGTATATGTCGTATGACGAGGTGGTCTTCCAGTGCCCTGTAGGCGCTGGTTCTTGATCGTCTCCGGCATCGTCGTCCATACCGTCGATGTCTTAAGAGTCGTAGTCTAGCATGTCGGTTAGGTTGTCGACAGTAGCTACAAAGTGGGTGGTGGGTGGGCTTTGAATTTCTTCGTCGTCCGCATCCCAACCGTCCTGACCGCAGTCCGACCAGGGCTCTCCTGATAGCGAGAGATGCTTTAGCGAATTTAGGATGTCGCCAAAGGGTGAGTGCTGAAAGATGTCCGCGGCGGTGAACTCCATGATCGGCGCCCAATCGGATTCGATTGGCAGGAGCGCAGGAGGTTCAGAGTCCGGCAAGGAGTCCGGCGCCTCGGAGTCACGAGCTTTATAAGGGACAAGGTCGGAATTCGGCTCCATCATCGTAGAAGTTGCAGCTACCGAGGCGGTGTCCAGCCACCTATCCTCGATCTGTGCGGTCTGCTCTGAACTATGGGTCAGAGCGGACTCGTGTGCGGCCTCTAGGGCACTATCCGGCGGCAGAGCTAAATCATGCCCATCGTGACAGCGCGGCATGCTCGGCTGTGGCTCGAATCCGTTGAAGATCAAGTCTCCGCGGATGTCGGCCGTGAAGTTTAGGCTTCCAAACTTGATCTGATGACCAGGGGCGTAGCTTTCGATCTGCTCCAGATGGCCAAGCGAATTGGCCCGCAGTGCAAAGCCGCCGAACACGAAGATCTGTCCGGTGAGGAAAGTCTCACCCTGGAGGGCGTCGTTATTGATCGAAGAAGCCATCAAGCCTATCGGTGATGACACAGAGGAACTCTCAATGAAAGCACCAATGTCGGTGTCAAAACCGGCGGATCTCGGGTAGGGGGTCCCGAACTGTGCGTCTAGGCGGATGGTAACAGGAGACAAGGGACACGATGTTTTTACCCAGGTTCGGGCCCTCTTGATGGAGGTAAAACCCTACTCTTGCTTGATTGATATTGATGATATGGGTAGTACAAGAGTGGATCTACCACAAGATCAAGGAGGCTAAACCCTAGAAGCTAGCCTATGGTATGATTGTTGTAATGGTTGTGTTGTCCTACGGACTAAAACCCTCCAGTTTATATAGACACCGGAGAGGGTTAGGGTTACACAGAGTCGGTTACAATGGTAGGAGATCTACATATCCATATTGCCAAGCTTGCCTTCCACGCCAAGGAAAGTCCCATCCGGACACGGGACAGAGTCTTCAGTCTTGTATCTTCATAGTCTTGGAGTCCGGCTGACGATGATAGTCCGGCTCTCCGGACACCCCCTAGTCCAGGACACCCTCAAAAACCTTTTGCGACAAGTCGAGATTTGTAGATAGTATAACTACTATCAGCGTCCATCTTCCTCTTGAAGATCCATTTATTCTGGCTTGCCGATCATCGAGCAAATCCACCAAAGTCCACACTTTGTTTTTATACATGGATCCCATCTCAGATTTCATGGCTTCAAGCCATTTCGTGGAATCTGGGCTCATCATTGCTTCCTCATAGTTCGTAGGTTCATCATGGTCTAGTAACATGACTTCCAGAAGAGGATTACCGTACCACTCTGGTGCTGATCTTACTCTAGAAGACCTACGAAGTTCAGCAGTAACTTGATCTGAAGTTTCATGATCATCATCATTAGCTTCCTCACTAACTGGCGTAGGAATCACTATAACTGATTTCTATGATGAACTACTTTCCAATAAGGGAGAAGGTACAGTTACCTCATCAAGTTCTTCTTTCCTCCCACTCACTTCTTTCGAGAGAAACTCCTTCTCTAGAAATTATCCATTTTTAGCAACAAAGATTTTTCCTTCGGATCTGTGATAGAAGGTGTACCCAACAGTTTCCTTTGGGTATCCTATGAAGACGCACTTCTCCGATTTGGGTTCGAGCTTATCAGGTTGAAGCTTTTTCACATAAGCATCGCAACCCCAAACTTTAAGAAACGACAACTTTGGTTTCTTGCCAAACCACGGTTCATAAGGCGTCGTCTCAACAGATTTTGATGGTGCCCTGTTTAACGTGAATGCAGCTGTCTCTAATGCATAACCCCAAAACAACAGTGGTAAATTGGTAAGAGACATCATAGATCGCACCATATCTAATAAAGTGCTGTTATGACGTTCGTACACACCATTATGTTGTGGTGTTCCAGGTGGCGTGAGCTGTGAAACTATTCCACATTGTTTTAAATGAAGGCCAAACTTGTAACTCAAATATTCTCCTCTATGATCAGATCGTAGAAACTTTATTTTTTTGTTACGATGATTTTCCACTTCACTCTAAAATTCTTTGAACTATTCAAATGTTTCAGACTTGTGTTTCATTAAGTAGATATACCCATATTTGCTCAAATCATTTGTGAAGGTCAGAAAATAACGATACCTACCACGAGCAGCAACACTCATTGGACCGCATACAGTTATTTCCATTAAGTCACTAGCTCATTCCATTGTTCCGGAGAACGGAGTTTTAGTCATGATCTTGCCCATAAGGCACGGTTCGCAAGCATCAAATGATTCATAATCAAGTGTTTCCAAAAGTCCGTCTTTATGGAGTTTCTTCATGTGTTTTACACCGATATGACCCAAACGGCAGTGCCACAAATATGTTGCATTATCATTATAAACTTTGCATCTTTTGGCATCAATAACCTGTATATCAAATATTTCTTTGTTCATTTTGCCATCCCTCTTTTCCACCAAATATTTGGGGTAGTTCTGCTTCTAGTGACCATTTCCTTTGCAGTAGAAGCACTCAGTTTCAGGCTTAGGTCTAGCTTTGGGCTTCTTCACGTAAGTGACAACTTGCTTGCCACTCTACTAGAAGTTCCCTTTCTTTCCCTTTGCTCTTTTTCTTGAAACTAATGGTCTTGTCAATCATCAACACTTGATGCTCTTTCTTGATTTCTACCTTTGTCGATTTTAGCATCATGAAGAGCTCGGGAATCATTTTCGTCATCCCTTGCATACTACAGTTCATCATGAAGTTCCAGTAACTTGGTGATGGTGACTAGAGAACTTTGTCAATTACTATCTTATCTGGAAGATTAACTGACACTTGATTCAAGCAATTGTAGTACCCAGACAATCTGAGCACATGCTCATAGGTTGAGCTATTCTCCTCCATCTTGTAGACAAAGTACTGTCAGAGGTCTCATACCTCTTGACACGAACATGAGTATGAAATAACAATTTGTCACGCCCAAGATGCAACCCTATCCTAAAAGAACTCAAAGGTCCCACCAAGGATAGAAGCGCATCTTGAAGACGCTTTTGCAAGGTGGATATCATTACATCAACATTACATAATAGTTGGGGATACATACAAAAGGCATAGAATGCCACACGAATACAACATCATCATACATAAGAGCATCATCCGACTACGGATGGAACACAAACAAAAACTCAAACGACATCCACCCTGCTAGCCCAGGCTGCCGACCTAGAACCTACCCCCTGATCGAAGAAGAAGCAGAAGACGAACTCCAAAATAAGCAAACATCGCTCTCGCGTCATGATCATCGCATAACCTGTACCTGCAATTGTTTTTGTAGTAATATGTGAGCCACGAGGACTCAGCAATCCCATTACCATGGGTATCAAGACTAGCAAAGCTTAATGGGAAAGGAAGGGGTAGAGTGGTGAGGTTGCAGCAGCGACTAAGCATATATGGTGGCTAACATACGCAAATAAGAGCGAGCAGAGAGCAAATGGAACGGTCGTGAACTAGCAATGATCAAGAAGTGATCCTGAACTCCTGCTTACGTCAAACATAACCCAAAACCGTGTTGACTTCCCAGACTCCGCCGAAAAGAGACCATCACGGCTACACACGCGGTTGATGCGTTTTAATTCGAATCTGGTGTCAAGTTATCTACAACCGGACATTAACAAATTCCCATCTGCCACATAACTGCGGGCATGGCTCTCGAAAGTTTATACCCTGCAGGGGTGTCCCAACTTAGCCCATGATAAGCTTTCGCGATCAACGAAGGATATTCCTTCTCCCAGGAAGACCCGATCAGTCTCGGAATACCGGTTTACAAGACATTTCAACAATGGTAAAACAAGACCAGCAAAGCCGCACGATGTGCCGACAAATCCCGATAGGAGCTGCACATATCTCGTTCTCAGGGCAACACCGGATGAGACTAGCTACGAGTAAAACCAGACTTCGAGTTTCCCCGAGGTGGCCCTACAGGCAGCTCAGTTCGGACCAACACTCGAAGGAGCACTGTCCCGGGGGGGGTTAAATAAAGATGACCCTCGGGCTCCGGAAACCCAAGGGAAAAAGGGCTAGGTGAGGCAAATGGTAAAACCAAGGTTGGGCCTTGCTGGAGGAGTTTTATTCAAAGCGAACTGTCAAGGGGGTCCCATAAATCACCCGACCGCGTAAGGAACGCAAAATCCGGGAACATAACACCGGTATGATGGAAACTAGGGCGGCAAGAGTGGAACAAAACACCAGTCATAAGGCCGAGCCTTCCACCCTTTACCAAGTATATAGATGCATTAATTAAATAAGAGATATTGTGATATCCCAACATAATCCTGTCCATCATGGAGCAATCTTCAACTTCACCTGCAACTAACAACGCTATAAGAGGGGCTGAGCAAAGCGGTAACATAGCCAAACAACGGTTTGCTAGGAAGGGTGTCAAAGGTTAGAGGTTCATGGCAACTTGGGAGGCTTAAGGAACAAGTGATAGGAAGCGCAGCATAGCGATAGAACGAAGCAACTAGCATAGCAATGATAGTAGTGAGATCCAGGGTAGTGGTCATCTTGCCTGAGATCCCACTAGGAAGAAGAACGAGTCCATGAAGAAGACGAATGGGAGCAGTCGTACGAATCCTCACAATCGCAACATTACCGGAACTAAGAAGCAACACCGGAAAGAAACAAACAACATGGTAAATGCACAAGCATAAACATGGCATGATGCACAAACAAGTATGATGCATGTCCGGTTTAATGAGGCATGGCATGGCCATATGCACAAACAATACTACAAGTTAAGTGGATCTCAATATGCAACGAGTTGAATATGATGAAACACCACATTCAAGTTATTTAGTTCGCTCTCGTTTATGCTACTCATCAATATTAAATGTTGTTAAACATGGCATGAGGTGAAGCACAATGGAAACTACCTGTCTAGGCAAGTTTAAATGAGGCCGGAACAACAAACAACAATTCCGGTAAATTCTCCTTTCATTTAGCAATTTAATGAAAACACAATTTTAAACATTTTAATTGTTGTTATCATGATGCGGATGACATATGCAAGTCTTATGCAATTTTATGAAAATGTTGACATGAGCATGATATGAAACATTTGTCACCATGGCGGAAACGAAAGGGGTGCCATGGCAATGACAACGAAAATGGTGCCACGGCAACATTCCGATGATCCGACAACTCATCGGGATGTCGGTGCAAAAGAAAATGTGGATTAATGGGACATGCAAAAGATGGTGGGGTGATCCCGGATTCCGGGTTCCCACGGGACGGTGGCATGGCAAACGAGGAGGAACGTGCATGACGCAAATAGGCACGGTGCAAACATACGGTTCATCTCAGACAACATGCATTCGTCCATGGGTCATTGTCTCGGCGATTACCTTTGAAGCATGAATTTTCGGAGTGGTTCGGGTTCGGTATGATGTAGAGGAAGTAGTCGTTCATGGGTGGTCGTGGGAAGTAGTTGTTCACGTGGCGACGGTAGTGGAAGTAGTCGTTCTCGTGATGGTAGTGGAAGTAGTGTTACACGGCGACGGTAGTTGTACACGGTTGTAGACGTTCTCGGGTCGTGGGTAGAGGTACTTGGCGCATCGTCGTGTGTAGTCGTACTCGGTGTCCTCGGGGCAACGACTATAGTCGTGGTACTTGGCATCTCACCGTGTAGTTGTACACGGAGTCGAACAGATGGCCTTGACGATTCAACGGGTATGAAGCAACGGAAAAGCACAGGCCTCCCCTGTACTTGGCACAAGCCGAGACGATCTCAACGATCCAGCGAGGCGACGTGGTACAGGGCAGTCTTCATCTTGGCAGGGCAGCGGCCCAAGCGAGCACTAGCTCTGCTCAATGCAGGGCAGCACGAGGTGATGCAGGGGAAGTCAACGCGGGGAAGATGCGTTCGCTCTTCTCCTGGATGAGGCCGAGGCGAAGGTGGGATATGGCGCTGAGGAAGGAGGTCCGGCGGGGCGGCGACGCTACTGGTGGAGGAGGGCGTGTGCGGAGAAGGCCCGGAACAGGACGGAGACGGCGGGTTCAAGGCGGAGGTCGCCGAATCCGGCGAGGAACTTGACCGGAGCGGCGGCCTTGCTATGGTCGGGGATGCGTCAAGAGACACGAGGACGAGGCACGGGGCTCCAAGGCAAGGAGGAGGGCACGACGGTGATGCTTGGTGGTGGGGAAGACAGAAGCGGCGGCCATGGAAGGCATGCAGGAGGCGTCGCGCGGAGGGGTGGCGCTCGGCTGCGGGGCCGACGTCGAGGAGGAGATTGGGGCGGGGGAGATGGGAATGGAGGGAGGAGAGATGGGGCGCAGAGGAGGGGGAGGGGAAGATCGAGGAGATGGGCTCCTCTGGCGGCGCGAGGGAGGAGAGGGGGCGAAAGGGAGAGACCGAGAGGACGAGGGTTTGGGTAGCTAGGGTTGTCGAGCTGGTGGGGGTGGCTGGGCCTTAGAGGCCGGCCCGGTAGAGAAGGAAGTGGCCAGAGGCCTGGCTGGAGGCCTGGTGAAAAGAAAAAAAAGGGTTTTCCTCATTGGAAAAGAAAAGAGGGGCCAAAGGATTTATTTGGAGGTCTAAATAAATCCAAATTTAGCTGAAATTTGGCAAGTGGCCTCACTGGAATATAAGAAGGCTCCACAAGAAGGATTGGAGGCAAAAGGAGAATAGAGCAACGATGTGAATATTCAGAAATGAAAGGAACTTTAAAATGCAAGTGGGTTGTGGTTAATTCCAAATAAATGGAATAATTTCATTATAGCTCCCTAATAATAGTAGCAGACTTTGAATATGTTTTAAAGAGAAATCATCATGTGAATATCCCTCGATTTAAATAGATCAACGATCTATGCAATTTATTAGTTGAGTTCAGATGCAAAGATTAATGACATGATGGCATGATGACATGATGCAATGCAAAAAAATAAAAGAGCAAGCACAAATGAAACACACGGTTGATCGCGAAAATATGGAAGTCTTCTGGAGCGTCGGTCTCGGGGTGTTACAACACTCCACCACTACAAGAGGATCTCGTCCCGAGATCTAGGATGGCACCGGAGAGAAACGAAAGAGGAAGAGAAGAGGTAAAACTAAGTTACTTCTTTGACGAACGAGTGAAACCACGAACCTTGAGAGGTTGAGCAATTTAAAAGAAAGAGTACAACAGAGATGAACGAGATTGCAAATAATCCTATAGAAAAGAGGAACAAGGAGTATTACGAGAACTTGAAGGTTGAAAGACATGGAAATAAGAGCTTCACGAACGAAAAGAATATGACCACCTCGGTATAATGAGATAGACAAGGAACAAGAATGACAGAATTTGGACAGCACTCCGGTAGAAAAGAGAAGAAAACTTGATGAGATGAAAAGACATTGAAGAGATGATACAACACTTCGGTTAAATGGATAAGCAAGAAAAGAACACGATCCTCACAAAACGAGGTGATGGGTGAAGGGCACAACATCACAATACCTCCGTAACGAAAGAATAGAAGTTAGATCCTTGGGATAAAGAGACGGAGAAGAAAATTACAACTTTTGCCACGAGTGAACTTGGAAAGCATCCTTGCAAAGAAGAACCGAACGGAGTTGTTGGAAAATCAACAACGAGAAGCACAAGCTTGTTGTGGGCTTATGGGAAACATCTTGAGACTATGAGGTGACAACCGGCCACAAATGGAAACCATTGATTTGATTGAGAGCACCGAAGAGATGAAAAACTTCTTCCACCAAGATGACAGAGAGATAACTTGGATCATTGATAAACACCATAATAGCAACATTCCTTACGGAAGGCTTTAGGTGAAATCTTTGCCAAGATAACTCCAACGAAGAGATTGATGGATTTAAAATACCTCATTCTTGACAACATGTGAATCACGAAGCATGAATGGAAATTATCGAGAATGACATATCACCATCTCAAAAGATAAGGTAGAAAGAATTGCACTTCGAAATGCAAGAAGAAGAATACTTGAACTCCCCAAAACAAAACATTTGTTGAACACCATGTTAATTTTTAGAGTATAGCTTGGCGGATCATAACTTCGAGAGAAATCTTGAAAAACAATTGAAGAATGAAGAGAATCCTTGATGAACCACCATGTAGAGCCTCAATGAAGAACTCCGGTAATAAAAGGGTGATAGGAAGGAAGATAAGTTGAAAACACAAGGTGAAGCCTTGCAATAATTCAGGTGGAGCTTCATGACGATATAACCAAGAAAACTTGGAACTCCGAAAAAGGAAAAGATGAACATCTTAGAACCGAGAATTTATTCCTCATGAACAAACTCCAAAGGAAGGGATTAATCACTTGGATGAAACAAGAATAAGAATTATGTTATGCGTATTCTTCACCAATTTAAATTGGTGAGAAGCAACAGATTTGGCATACTACTTATTCTTCTTAAGGGATTGAAAAGAGATAAAGTGCCAACTTGAAGAAGGTGTTCCACGAACCACCGGTAGGATTTGGAAAGAGCGAATGAATTGATATGATAACAAAGGAAGTGAAATCTTGAACGAACCACCGTAAAAATTGGAAAAGAGAGTAGCAAGGGCAAAATTCACCGGAAAGAATTGGAAAACGAATAAAGATACTTGAGGGGATTTAGATACATGAGAACGAAGAGAACATGACCTGATTAGAGGATATTTGAACGATTCACCGGTAAGATTTGGAGAACGATAGCTACACGCTGAGAATGAAGAATTATGACATGATGGCCTTCGGAGGAAAGAAATGGAAACAACTCATGAAATGCTCCGGATGGTAAGAAAAGAATTGTCACAATCAAAAACAATTATGAGGATGGCATGAAGCTAGAACCATGAATCTCTGGAAGAACGGGTAAGGATTTAAGAGGAACTCTTCTTCGATCTTCAAAATCCGAGAATGACAAGGAGAAACACCACCAAATTGTTGAGGCACTCCGGAAGGATTAAAAGAGGAAAGATTGAGCCAAAGATGAAAATGATTTGAAAGCGATCTTGGAGAAGGAATATGACTGATGAGAATTCATTCTTACGTCAAACTTGGAAAAGAATTTATGAATGGCTCCTGATAATTAGAAGAGTTAGATAATATCCTGGGAAAAAACCTGTGGGTTAGGGCCCACTCAAAAGAAGCACCATTGAAATGATTACTTGAAAGGGAGATTGCACCGGTTAAATGGCTTGAATGAGATAACAACCTCGAAATAGCTAAAAAGGATTAAGAATAGAAACTTGAATCTTCTGAGATAATCTTAAGCACTCCGGAGAAGAAAAGAGGGAGGTGAATAATTAAGAGGTGCACCAAACATGACAAAGCAATTGACACTAGGAAAGGAATATGATCACAACTGAAAGCTTGAATTGGATCCACCGGAGAAGAAACAACGATGAAGGATGATGAACTTGAAACTGTTGAGCATCTTCGTGGGAAATCACTGGATAAGAACACTGAAAGAAAAGAATGAAGAGACTTCCCACAAATAAAAGGATACATGATTACGAAATCTGAGTCCTTGAAGAAAAGGGTGGGAGGGCGGGAAAACAAAGGCAACTTGGGGACGGATGAAACAAACACCGGTGAGAAAACTTAGAGTTGATCTTGCGGATGTTGAAAATGATCAGATCCACTTGAAGAGAAGCACACCGGTTGAAAAAGAGTTGACATGACAATCTCAATGATCAAGAAGGATTAGTGCTCCCATAGAAATATGAGAACACCATTTAGAAAAGGTATGGAATCAACACTTGACATTGAAGCAACTCAAATACCACAACTCAAAACAAAACAAAGGATTGGCTTGCAGAATAAGCCGGAACAAATACATATGATAGAGATTTACCCAATTCCATATCATGCATCTGTCGGAAAGATATTCTAGGAGCTACTTGAATTCCCACCTATAAAATCCCGAAACTTTCTGGTTATGCAATCTGGTGTTGGGGATACAAGGGAAGCAATATATCTCACCCAAACTAACAATCCCTACATCCAGCTGTATCCATCCGTCAACACATAACCAAGAAAACTCCGGAAATCGTGTACCTCAACCTTTGAAAAGCACCCGCTATACGAGCTATGGCAATACTCCCGAACTCCCCAGTACTGGGTGACGTCGAGGTTATCTCACCAACAACTGCATAAAAAGAGATTTTCGATGTCGGCAAAACTCAGGTATTCCAGAACTGCAATGATAAAATTATGACGACAACACCTCAGAGATCAACTCCCCGGGACACTGCCACAACCCCTAAATGTCAGGAGGCACCAAGAACAATGTTCTCGTCACAAGACTATCGGAACGATTCCAAGATACCCGCGTGATCCTAAAATTTTTTTTGTGAAAAATTGAGGAGAGGAAAGACAAAACATCTACGTCGAGAGTCCTCACCAGAGCAACGAAGGGGGCTGAGGAGTAAAAAGAATCCTACTCTCCGATATATATATATAATCCTAAGACTCAAAATAGTTTTTTTTCTAGACTCAACAACGGCCAACAAATAAGGGGGCTCCTATGGTCGGTCGAGGCTCTGATACCAACTTGTCACGCCCAAGATGCGACCCTATCCTAAAAGAACTCGAAGGTCCCACCAAGGATAGAAGCGCATCTTGAAGACGCTTTTGCAAGGTGGATATCATTACATCAACATTACATAATAGTTGGGGATACATACAAAAGGCATAGAATGCCACACGAATACAACATCATCATACATAAGAGCATCATCCGACTACGGATGGAACACAAACAGAAACTCAAACGACATCCACCCTGCT
Source organism: Triticum timopheevii (assembly GCA_963921465.1). Classification (NCBI taxonomy): domain Eukaryota; kingdom Viridiplantae; phylum Streptophyta; class Magnoliopsida; order Poales; family Poaceae; genus Triticum; species Triticum timopheevii. The sequence continues at coordinate 128,483,993 of OY997271.1, read as the reverse complement.
AGCCCAGGCTGCTGACCTGGAACCTATCCCCTGATCGAAGAAGAAGTAGAAGACGAGCTCCAAAATAAGCAAACATCGCTCTCGCGTCATGATCATCGCATAACCTGTACCTGCAACTATTGTTGTAGTAATCTGTGAGCCACGAGGACTCAGCAATCCCATTACCATGGGTATCAAGACTAGCAAAGCTTAATGGGAAAGGAAGGGGTAGAGTGGTGAGGTTGCAGCAGCGACTAAGCATATATGGTGGCTAACATACGCAAATAAGAGCGAGCAGAGAGCAAACGGAACGGTCGTGAACTAGCAATGATCAAGAAGTGATCCTAAACTCCTGCTTACGTCAAACATAACCCAAAAGCGTGTTGACTTCCCAGACTCCGCCGAAAAGAGACCATCACGGCTACACACGCGGTTGATGCGTTTTAATTCGAATCTGGTGTCAAGTTATCTACAACCGGACATTAACAAATTCCCATCTGCCACATAACCGCGGGCATGGCTCTCGAAAGTTTATACCCTGCAGGGGTGTCCCAACTTAGCCCATGATAAGCTTTCGCAATCAACGAAGGATATTCCTTCTCCCAGGAAGACCCGATCAGTCTCGGAATACCGGTTTACAAGACATTTCAACAATGGTAAAACAAGACCAGCAAAGCCGCATGATGTGCCGACAAATCCCGATAGGAGCTGCACATATCTCGTTCTCAGGGCAACACCGGATGAGACTAGCTATGAGTAAAACCAGACTTCGAGTTTCCCCGAGGTGGCCCTGCAGGCAGCTCAGTTCGGACCAACACTCGAAGGAGCACTGTCCCGGGGGGGTTAAATAAAGATGACCCTCGGGCTCCGGAAACCCAAGGGAAAAAGGGCTAGGTGAGGCAAATGGTAAAACCAAGGTTGGACCTTGCTGGAGGAGTTTTATTCAAAGCGAACTGTCAAGGGGGTCCCATAAATCACCCGACCGCGTAAGGAACGCAAAATCCGGGAACATAACACCGGTATGACGGAAACTAGGGCGGCAAGAGTGGAACAAAACACCAGTCATAAGGCCGAGCCTTCCACCCTTTACCAAGTATATAGATGCATTAATTAAATAAGAGATATTGTGATATCCCAACATAATCCTGTCCATCATGGAGCAATCTTCAACTTCTCCTGCAACTAACAACGCTATAAGAGGGGCTGAGCAAAGCGGTAACATAGCCAAACAACGGTTTGCTAGGAAGGGTGTCAAAGGTTAGAGGTTCATGGCAACTTGGGAGGCTTAAGGAACAAGTGATAGGAAGCACAGCATAGCGATAGAACGAAGCAACTAGCATAGCAATGATAGTAGTGAGATCCAGGGTAGTGGTCATCTTGCCTGAGATCCCACTAGGAAGAAGAACGAGTCCATGAAGAAGACGAATTGGAGCAGCCGTACGAATCCTCACAATCGCAACATTACCGGAACTAAGAAGCAACACCGGAAAGAAACAAACAACATGGTAAATGCACAAGCATAAACATGGCATGATGCACAAACAAGTATGATGCATGTCCGGTTTAATGAGGCATGGCATGGCCATATGCACAAACAATACTACAAGTTAAGTGGAGCTCAATATGCAACGAGTTGAATATGATGAAACACCACATTCAAGTTATTTAGTTCGCTCTCGTTTATGCTACTCATCAATATTAAATGTTGTTAAACATGGCATGAGGTGAAGCACAATGGAAACTACCTGTCTAGGCAAGTTTAAATGAGGCCGGAACAACAAACAACAATTCCGGTAAATCCTCCTTTCATTTAGCAATTTAATGAAAACACAATTTTAAACATTTTAATTGTTGTTATCATGATGCGGATGACATATGCAAGTCTTATGCAATTTTATGAAAATGTTGACATGAGCATGATATGAAACATTTGTCACCATGGCGGAAACGAAAGGGGTGCCACGGCAATGACAACGAAAATGGTGCCACGGCAACATTCCGATGATCCGACAACTCGTCGGGATGTCGGTGCAAAAGAAAATGTGGATTAATGGGACATGCAAAAGATGGTGGGGTGATCCCGGATTCCTGGTTCCCACGGGACGGCGGCATGGCAAACGAGGAGGAACGTGCATGAAGCAAACAGGCACGGTGCAAACATACGGTTCATCTCAGACAACATGCATTTGTCCACGGGTCATCGTCTCGGCGATGATACCTCTGAAGCATGCATTTTCGGAGCGGTTCGGGTTTGGTACGATGTAGAGGAAGTAGTCGTTCACGGGTCGTCGTGGGAAGTAGTTGTTCACGTGGCGACGGTAGTGGAAGTAGTCGTTCTCCTGATGGTAATGGAAGTAGTGGTACACGACGATGGTAGTTGTACACGGTTTTAGACGTTCTCGGGTCGTGGGTAGAGGTACTTGGCGCATCGTCGTGTGTAGTCGTACTCGGTGTCCTCGGGGCAACGACTATAGTCGTGGTACTTGGCGTCTCACCGTGTAGTTATACACGGAGTTGAACAGAGGGCCTTGACGATTCAACGGGTATGAAGCAACGGAAAAGCACAGGCCTCCCCTGTACTTGGCGCAAGCCGAGACGATCTCGATGATCCAGCAAGGCGACGTGGTACAGGGCAGTCTTCATCTTGGCAGGGCAGCGGTCCAAGCGAGCAGCAGCTCTGCTCAATGCAGGGCAGCACGAGGCGATGCCGGGGATGTCAACGCGGGGAAGATGCGTTCGCTCATCTCCTGGATGAGGCCGAGGCGAAGGTGGGATATGGCGCTGAGGAAGGAGGTCCGGCGGGGCGGCGACGCTGCTGGTGGAGGAGGGCGTGGGCGGAGAAGGCCCGGAACAGGACGGAGACGGCGGGTTCAAGGCGGAGGTCGCCGAATCCGGCGAGGAACTTGACCGGAGCGGCGGCCTTGCTGTGGTCGGGGACGCGTCAAGAGACACGAGGACGAGGCGCGGGGCTCCAAGGCAAGGAGGAGGGCATGACGGTGATGCTTGGCGGTGGGGAAGACAGAAGCGGCGGCCATGGAAGGCAAGCAGGAGGCGTCGCGCGGAGGGGCGGCGCTCGGCTGCGGGGACGACGTCGAGGAGGAGATCGGGCGCGGGGGAGATGGGAATGGAGGGAGGAGAGATGGGGCGCAGAGGAGGGGGAGGGGAAGATCGAGGAGATGGGCTCCTCTGGCGGCGCGAGGGAGGAGAGGGGGCGAAAGGGAGAGATCGAGAGGATGAGGGTTGGGGTAGCTAGGGTTGTCGAGCTGGTGGGGGCGGCTGGGCCTTAGAGGCCGGCCCGGTAGAGAAGGAAGTGGCCAGAGGCCTGGCTGGAGGCCTGGTGAAAAGAAAAAAAAGGGTTTTCCTCATTGGAAAAGAAAAGAGGGGCCAAAGGATTTATTTGGAGGTCTAAATAAATCCAAATTTAGCTGAAATTTGGCAAGTGGCCTCACTGGAATATGAGAAGGCTCCACAAGAAGGATTGGAGGCAAAAGGAGAATAGAGCAACGATGTGAATATTCGTAAATGAAAGGAACTTTAAAATGCAAGTGGGTTGTGGTTAATTCCAAATAAATGGAATAATTTCATTATAGCTCCCTAATAATAGTAGGAGACTTTGAATATGTTTTAAAGAGAAATCACCATGTGAATATCCCTCGATTTAAATAGATCAACGATCTATGCAATTTATTAGTTGAGTTGAGAAGATTAATGACATGATGCAATGCAAAAAAAATAAAAGAGCAAGCACAAATGAAACACACGGTTGATCACGAAAATATGGAAGTCTTCTGGAGCGTCGGTCTTGGGGTGTTACACAATTTCAACTATTGGAACTTCTTATATGCTCTGTGGCGTTTCAAAACGTTTTTGAAGTCCCGGTTCTAAGCCGTAAAGCATGGTGCACTAAACTATCAAGTAGTCGTCATATCAAGCGTTGTCAAATGTTCATAACGTCTGCATCTGCTCCTGCAATAGGTCTGTCACCTAGCGGTGCATTGAGGACATAATACTTTTGTGCAGCAATGAGGATAATCCTCAGATCACAGACCAAGTCCACATCATTGCTACTATCATCTTTCAACTTATTTTTCTCTAGGAACATATAAAAAACATAGGGAATCTATAACGCGAGCTATTGATCTACAACATAATTTGCAGAATACTATCAGGACTAAGTTCATGATAAATTAAAGTTCAATTAATCATATTACTTAAGAACTCCCACTTAGATAGACATCCCTCTAGTCATCTAAATGATCACGTGATCCATATCAACTAAACCATGTCTGATCATCACGTGAGATGGATTAGCTTTCAATGGTGAACATCTCTATGTTGATCATATCTACTATATGATTCACGCTCGACCTTTCGGTCTCCAATGTTCCGAGGCCATATCTGCATATGCTAGGCTCGTCAAGTTTAACCCGAGTATTCTGCGTGTGCAAAACTGGCTTGCACCCGTTGTATGTGAACGTAGAGCTTATCACACCCGATCATCATGTGGTGTCTCAGCATGAAGAACTGTAGCAACGGTGCATACTCAAGGAGAACACTTATACCTTGAAATTTAGTAAGGGATCATCTTATAATGCTACCGCCGTACTAAGCAAAATAAGAAGCATAAAGGATAAACATCACATGCAATCAAAATATGTGACATGATATGGCCATCATCATCTTGTGCTCATGATCTCCATCACCGAAGCATCGTCATGACTCCATCGTCACCGGCGCGGCACCTTGATCTCCATCATGGCATCTTTGTCGTCTCGCCAACTATTGCTACTACGACTATCTCTACCGCTTAGTGATAAAGTAAAACAATTACATGGCAATTGCTTTACATACAATAAAGCGAGAACCATATGGCTCCCGCGAGTTGCCGATAACTTTGTTACAAAACATGATCATCTCATACAACAAATTATATCACATCATGCCTTGACCATATCACATCACAACAAGCCCTGCAAAAACAAGTTAGACGTCCTCTACTTTGTTGTTGCAAGTTTTACGTGGCTGGTAGCAGCTTCTAGCAAGAACCGTTCTTACCTACGCATCAAAACCACAAAGATTTTTCGTCAAGTGTGTTGTTTTAACCTTCAACAAGGACCAGGCGTAGCCACACTCAATTCAACTAAAGTTGGAGAAACAGACACTCACCAGCCACCTATGTGCGAAGCACGTCGGTAGAACCAGTCTCGCATAAGCGTACGTGTAATGTCGGTCTGAGCCGCTTCATCCAACAATACCGTCGAATCAAAGTATGACATGCTGGTAAGCAGTATGACTATTATCGCCCACAACTCTTTGTGTTCTACTCGTGCATATAACATCTGCGCATAGACCGGCTCGGATGCCACTGATGGGGAATGCAGTAATTATAAAAAAATTCCTACGATCACGCAAGATCTATCTAGGTGATGCATAACAACGAGAGGGGAGAGTGTCCACGTACCCTCGTAGACCGAAAGCGGAAGCTTTTAGTTAACGTGGTTGATGTAGTCGAACGTCTTCGCGATCCAACCGATCCAAGCACCGAAGGTACGGCACCTCCGGGATCTGCACACGTTCAGCTCGGTGACGTCCCACGAACTCTAGATCCAGCTAAGGTCAAGGGAGAGTTTGGTCAGCACGACGGCGTGTTGACGGTGGTGATGAAGTTACCGGCGCAGGGCTTCGCCTAAGCACTACGACGATATGACCGAGGTGGAAATCTGTGGAGGGGGCACCACACACGGCTAAAACAATTGTCAACTTGTGTGTCATAGGGGTGCTCCCCTCCCCCGTATATAAAGGAGCAAGGGGAGGGGGCCGGCGGCCTCATAGGGTGCACCCCAAGGGGGGGTCCTACTCCTACTAGGAGTAGGTTCCCACTTTCCTAGTCCAACTAGGAGGGGAAGGAAAGAGCAGGAGGGGAGAAGGAAGGGGGGCCGGCCCCCAAGACCTAATCCAATTCTGTTTGGGCCTGTGGGGGGGGGTGCGCGCCACAACTCCCTTGTTGCCCTCTATTTCCACAAAGGCCCATGAAGGCCCATTGACCCCCAAGGGGTTCCGATAACCTCCCGGTACTCCGGTAAATGCCCGAACTCATCCGAAACTATTTCGGTGTCCAAACATAACCTTCCAATATATCAATCTTCATGTCTCGACCATTTTGAGACTCCTCGTCATGTCCGTGATCATATCCGGGACTCCAAACAACCTTCGGTACATCAGAACGCATAAACTCGTAATACCAATCGTCATCGAACGTTAAGCGTGCGGACCCTATGGGTTCGAGAACTATGTAGACATGATCAAGACTCACTTCTGGTCAATAACCAATAGCGGAACTTGGATGCTCATATTGGTTCCTACATATTCTACAAAGATCTTTATCGGTCAAACCGCATAACAACATATGTTGTTCCCGTTGTCATCGGTATGTTACTTGCCCGAGATTCGATAGTCGGTATCATCATACCTAGCTCAATCTCGTTACCGGCAAGTCTCTTTACTCATTCCATAATACTTCGTCCCACAACTAACTCATTAGTTAATATGCTTGCAAGGCTTATAGTGATTAGTATTACCGAGAGGGCCCAAAGATAACTCTCCGAAACATGGAGTGACAAATCCTAACCTCGATATATGCCAACCCAACAAACACCTTTAGAGACACCTGTAGAGCACCTTTATAATCACCCATTTACATTGTGACGTTTGGTAGCACACAAAGTGTTCCTCCGGTATTCGGGAGTTGCATAATCTCATAGTCTGAGGAACAAGTATAAGTCATGAAGAGAACAGTAGCAATGAAACTGTAACGATCATAATGCTAAGCTAACGGATGGGTCATGTCCATCACATCATTCTCCTAATGATGTGATCATGTTCATCAAATGACAACACATGTCTATGGTTAGGAAACATAACCATCTTTGATTAATGAGCTAGTCAAGTAGAGGCATACTAGGGACTATATGTTTTGTCTGCATTCACACATGTACCAACTTTCCAGTTAATACAATTCTAGCATGAATAATAAACATTTATCATGAATTAAGGAAATAAATAATAACTTTGTTATTGCCTCTAGGGCATATTTCCTTCAGTCTCCCACTTGCACTAGAGTCAGTAATCTAGTTCACATCACCATGTGATTTAACGCCAATATTCACATCTGTATGTGATTAACACCCATAGTCATGAAGAGAGCAGTAGCAATGAAACTGTAATGATCATAATGCTAAGCTAACGGATGGGTCATGTCCATCACATCATTCTCCTAATGATGTGATCCTGTTCATCAAATGACAACACATGTCTATGGTTAGGAAACATAACCATATTTGATTAACGAGCTAGTCAAGTAGAGGCATACTAGGGACTATATGTTTTGTCTATTTATTCACACATGTACTAAGTTTCCCGTTAATACAATTCTAGAATGAATAATAAACATTTATCATGAATTAAGGAAATAAATAATAACTTTATTATTGCATCTAGGGCATATTTCCTTCACCGCTAAGGCCCATTATTCCCCCGGGGGGTTCCAGTAACCCTCCGGTACTCCGGTTTTATCCGGAACACTTCAGATGTCCGAACATAGCCATCCAATATATCAATCTTTATGTCTCGACCATTTCAAGACTCCTCGTCATGTCCGTGATCTCATCCAGGACTCTGAACAACCTTCGGTACATCAAATCACATAAACTCATAATACCAATCGTCATCGAACGTTAAGCGTGCGGACCCTACAGGTTCAAGAACTATGTAGACATGGTCGAGACACGTCTCCGATCAATAACCAATAGCGGAACCTGGATGCTCATATTGGTTCCTACATATTCTACGAAGATCTTTATCATCAAACCGCATAACAATATACGTTGTTCCCTTTGTCATCGGTATGTTACTTGCCCGAGATTCGAGCGTCGGTATCATCATACCTAGTTCAATCTTGTTACTGGCAAGTCTCTTTACTCATTCCGTAATACTTCATCCCGCAACTAACTCATTAGTCACCGTGCTTGCAAGGCTTATAGTGATGAGTATTACCGAGAGGGCCCATAGATACCTCTCTGAAACACTGAGTGACATCCTAATCTCGATCTATGCCAACCCAATAAACACCTCCGGAGACACCTGTAGAGCACCTTTATAATCACCCATTTACGTTGTGATGTTTGGTAGCACACAAAGTGTTCCTCCGGTATTTGGGAGTTGCATAATCTCATAGTCTGAGGAACTTGTATAAGTCATGAACAAAGCAGTACCAATAAAATTGTCACGATCATAATGCTAAGCTAACGGATGGGTCATGTCCATCACATCATTCTCCTAATGATGTGATCCCATTCATCAAATGACAACACATGTCTATGGTTACGAAACATAACCATCTTTGATTAAGGAGCTAGTCTAGTAGAGGCATACTAGGGACAATATATTTTGTCTATGTATTCACACATGTACTAAGTTTCCGGCTAATACAATTCTAGCATGAATAATAAACATTTATCATGAAATAAGGAAATAAATAATAACTTTATTATTACCTCTAGGGCATATTTCCTTCAGTATCTTAGGTAGTTCGTATCTAGGAGAGCTAGGTCTAACATGTGTTTCAAGATTTTCAGTTTCAAGTACTTCATCAGTTTCAATGATCTCATCAGTTTCAATAATCTCTTTATCTCTAACTCTAGCAATTTGTTCATCAAGAAATTCACCTAGTGGCACATCATCATCAAGCAAGGTACTAGCATCATCATGAGTAGCATTCATGGAAGTAGCATCATCAATAGCTTGCAACATATCAGGATTAATAGCATGTGGTGGGGTTGCAAGTCTACTCAAAATAGAAGGTGAATCAAGTGCAGAGCTAGATGGCAGTTCCTTACCTCCCCTCATCTCAGAGGGAAAAAATTACTCCTGGAATCCTTTTGATTCTTCATAATGATAGATTGATAATAATCCCAAATGACTCAACAAATATAGCTATGGTCCCCGGCAACGGCACCAGAAAAAGGTCTTGATAACCCACAAGCATAAGGGATCGCAACAGTTTTCGAGGGTAGAGTATTCAACCCAAATTTATAGATTCGACACAAGGAGAGCCAAAGAATATTCGCAAGTATTAGCAGCTGAGTTGTCAATTCAACCACACATGGAGATTAATTATCTGCAACAATATGATTAGTAGCACAATAATATGATAGTTTGGATGGTAGTAGCAATTGTAGTAGTAACGGTAATAGTGATAGCAATGATTTTGTAGCAAGTGTAACAGTAGGAATATCAATGGTAACTTAGCAAGAACAGTATGTAACAAACTCGTAGGCATTGGATCGGTGAATTCGTTGGATGATATTCATCATATAACAGTCATAACCTAGGGCGATACAGCACTATCTCTAATTCATAAATATAAGGTAGGCATGTATTTCGTAAATAGTCATACGTGCTTATGGAAAGAACTTACATGAAATCTTTTGTCCTACCCTCCCATGGCAGCGGGGTCCATAAGGAAACTAAGGGATATTAAGGCCCCTTTTAATAGAGAACTGGAACAAAGCATTAACACATAGTGAATACATGAACTCCTCAAATTACAGCCATCACCGGAAAGTATCCTGAATACTGTCACTTCGGGGTTTGCGGATCATAATACGTAATAGGTGACTATAACTTGCAAGATCGGATCTAGAACATAGATATAATTGTGATAACATAAATGCTTCAGATCTGAAATCATGACACCCAGGCCCAAAGTGACAAGCATTAACCATGGCAAATTCATAGCAACATCAATCTTAGAACATAATGGATACTAGGGATACTAACTCGATTACATGATGAATCTCATCCAACTTCCTCACCGACCAGCGAGCCTATGAAGGAATTACTCACTCCCGGTGGGGATTATCATGGAATTGATGATGGAGAAGGGTTAGTGATGACGAAGATCGAAGATTCCCCTCTCTGGAGCCCCAAACGGACTCTAGATCTGGCCTTCCGATGAAGAACAGGAGGTGGCAGCGGCTCTGTCTCATGAAACACGACAATTCTTTCTCCTTGATTTTTCTCCGAAAATAGGATTTTATAGCATCAGAGATAGGGTCAGCGGGGCCACCAGGTGGGCACAACCCACCTGGGCGCACCAGGAGGGGGGTGCGCCCTGGTGGGTTGTGCTCCCCCAGGGCCCCTCCTCCGGTGGTTCTTGGCTCCAGTATTTTTCTTTTATTCCATAAAAAATATCCAAAAGGTTTTGTTCCAAGAACTTTTATTTCTGCACAAAAACAAAACCATGGTAGTTCTGCTGAAAACAGCGTCAGTCCGAGTTAGTTTCATTCAAATCATGCAAATTAGAGTCCAAAACAAGAGTAAAAGTTTTAGGAAAAGTAGATACGACGGAGACATATCAATGCTGCCCACGGGGAGCACAGAACGAGGGGAATGCTGAGGAGAGACTTTTGGCGCGTGGGGCCTTTTCGTGAAAAGATATTTGATTTGGGGCCTTTGTGCCTTTGTTATGGAACCTGGTTCAGATTTTCCTGCATGGCACAAGTTTATTATGGTTTCTCTGTTTTTAACAACACATGACATTTCATAGGTCAGCCTGCTTTTACGCGTATCATACTTGTTTCCCCATATTACAAGGTGCTCCCGGGGTCAGTGCACCCGGGGAGCCCCGAGCCCTGTGCCCGCCACCCCGAGGTCCTCATGTGCCTGTAGGCACCAGGTCCTGTGGCCTCGAGACAGGCTCGAGTTACCTTAGATAGATGTAACCCGCTGCCCTTGATGTTTTCATCTTCAGGTGCGTATGGATCCCCAGCCTGGGGTACTCTATTTCTGAGCCAACACTTATCGGGGGGTCAACCATTTACCCAAAAAATGCCTTATTTAATAGTCAAGAAAAGTATGATAAATGCATATGCAAATCGATCCTTTGAAACTCTTTATTAAAAAGATGAAAGTACAAAGTGCAAGAAAACTTAGGCTGATCTTGGTTCTTCTGTACTCATCCTAGGGTATCTCCTGGGATCCTTGTGCTAACACTAACTCTATCCGTCGTCGGGAACGTCACGGGGAGGGGGGGGGGCGCAGTATCGGGGTTCTTGCGATGTGAGGGTGGCCGGCGGCTTGTGATTTTTCCACCATCCTGATGTCTTCCTTCTTGCTATTCCTTAATTCTTTTCGAAGCCTCCTATATACCGCACTTATCTTCACCATGGATCCGAGAGATTGTGCACATCTTTCTTTTTGGGGATCGGAGATTCGCCCGGAAGGTTAGCCTTTGATGGAGGGCAATACCCTCCTCAAGCATTCTTCCCGCTGGTTCCAACTCGTCCAGCCTCACCCATCAGGGGGGACAACGGGATCTACAACCCATTTTCCTTGTTGAGGCTCCGGCTACCCCGACCATGTCGGCCAATCCCTTAACCCACGGGGTTAAAGACGAGGATTCGTCTATCAGGATTGACGGGTGCCTCAATAGGTGGCTTGCCTTTGCCAATGATTTGGAAGGAGTCATTTTATTTTGCTGTGGGCGAGCCACACTTTTTCCCTTTTGGATGTCCCTTCTTGCTAAGACCTGGGGCCGACCGGGACTTCTTCCTTTTCCCGCCATGGCCACGGGTCGGACTGGCAAAGTCGACTTTGGCCCCTTACCTGGCATGCTAGACGTCAGAGTGCGTTCTCCTGACAAAAGGGATCAAGGATACCCTGTATTTGTGAGTTCAGCTAGGGGCTAAAACGCCTAGTCAATCAACTCCCGAAGGCACATAGAGGAACAAGGACACGAGGGATTTTATACAGGTTCATGATGCCATCTTGGGGTAAACCCCTACGCCATGTTGGTATTTGAGATAATAGGAGCAATACAAGTGCTCAAGTGTTACAAAAGAAGTGGTCGGAGGGGGGAGACCAGTGGTGGTTGGGGTACTAACTAAAGTGCCTGAGCACTCCTAACTCTCTCCTCTCTCTTCCTTTCTTCTAGTCTTGCTTGAAGGTGGATGGGATGTTGTGTGTGAGTTTATTCTTGCTTGTCCCTATTTTGACCACGGTCCCACTCTTATATAGGCCGGGGGCTACCACACTTGGTCTGTAAATAATTACAAGGTAATAGGTAATATACAAAATGATAGTCGGTTCATCTAGTCCACTTGCTCCTAATGCACGACAGTAGATGAGCTGACACTGCAAAGTGTCAGGTGCTCGAGTGCCTTCCCTGACGTGGCGCGCCGCACCACCCTCCTACCACTTTATGCCGCGCCAACGTTCCATCTTGTCACACGCCCCTTGGGTCATCGTGATGATAACCCTAGACGTAGCCCTGCGCCGGGCTACACCAGGTAGACTGGCCGAGCATTTAATGCCTGGTCGGTGGAGTGCGCTGCAAGGCCAGCTTCTCCGGCCGATGCATGCCCCATCTGCTCGGGGAATCATCCCCCGAGTGCGTCATGGCTGATATCAGGGTCCTCCTCGGGGAACTTTTGTGGTTGTTTTTCTCTGTTTGGGCCTGTATTTCATACCTCTCGATGGACCATACTCCATAATTTAGTTAGTATTCCATCACGCTGAATTGCTTCCGAATGGGCGCAAATACACAACATATAATGTATACCCTATGACTTAATGTCCGGTCATAGCTATAGATCAAGTAACTCCTAATCATGCTAGGATTGTAAGGAACATGGATTTAGGGTTACAAGATCATGTCATGCAAAGGATAGGCTTAAATACCACTCCACCCATATCAAAATATAAGACGTTTTTGTAGACTAGTTTAGCCTACCAAAACATCTCATATTTTGGTAGAGGTAGTATCTAAAATAACATAGCAGTTAAATCGTAGGGATGAGGGAACTATGAGTTCAAGTTTCGTGTTATTAGCAACAAAAAGAAAGAAAAGAGACTGAACCACATTATCACTAACGTCAGCAGATAAGGAGGAGCAAAAGGCGGTGAGCAAACTAGATAATAATTTTTATTTGAAAAACATGGAACTATGAGTTCGATTTTAGTCATACTAGCAATAATAACAATAAGAAAAAGATGGAACACATTAATGTAACATCCCAAATTTCCAATTTGGCATGTTATACATAGATCATCCATGCATATCATATTTCATTGCTTTTTCGTTTGCAATCCTCGAAATCCTAAGCAACTCAAGGACTCTCGGAGAGAGTTGGGGATTTTCTGATTTTCATATTTGAGTTTTATCAAATAATGAAGACGAGGATTTTGATTTTATTATTTTTCTCTCCGAAAAATATTTCATTCAAATACAAAAAAATGAGGGGAGATAATATGACTTCTCTACAATAAATGAAATATCGGAGGAAAAATGTTAAAATCATTATTGGGTTTTATTTGATTTTATTCGGAATTTTATTTGCCCTAGAAAAATTTGCATGTTTTAAAAATTGCATTTTAGGGGCCAAGAAAAGTTCATCTCTTTCTAAATATTCCATTTAGATGGAGAAAACTTGTTTTGGAATTTTTAGATTTTTATTTATTTTTCTAGGATTTATCTAAGTCGGCGGAATGTTTAAAAAAGAAGACCCGCGCCCGACTGGGCCTAGGGCCCAGCCAAGCAGGCCGGCCCAGCCGCCCGCCGCCGCCGCCTCCTGCGTGCGCGCGCGCACCGCCGCCGCTGACCCGGACTCCGGAGTCCGAGCCGGACTCCGCCGCCGCGCCTTGCCCCCTCCTCCAAGTCGCCGCCCCCGCCCCCTTTATATACGCCGCCACCCCCCCCCCCCCTCTAGCCACCACCACCACCGCCGCCTCCCGGAGCCCGGAGCCGAGCCCCAAGCCCCGAGCCGCCGCCGCCGAGTCGCCGCCGCCGCCGAGTCGCCGCAGCCGCCCTAGCGCCACCGCCGCCTCTCGCCGAACCCCGCGCCCTCGCCGAGCCCCGCCGGAGCCGCCCGCCTCGCTGGACGACCTCGCCGGAGGTAGCCACCCCGCCGCCAGTTTTTTTTAAATAAAACCCTTTGGTTTTTTTAGAAAAACCCTAGTTCGTTTTTTTATATAGATCGGTTTTATTCTCCGGTTTATTTACTTAGCGAGCGTTCGCTCATCCGTTTGTTTTAACAAACGTGTTCGTCGTTTAGTTTCTGCTAACGAACGTCCGTTCGTTTAGCCGTTCGTTGTTTTTCTTTTTATCGGATTTATTCCGCGATTATTCTGATCGCGATTTCTGATCTGATGTTCGAACCTGTTTATCTTTTCGCTCGTTTATCGGAATCAGGCGATTCAAGCGCTTGGAGTTTCGTCTCGAAACCCTCTTTCCGAATAATCAACTCAAACAAGTTTTTGTCTCTGTAAAATTTTACCCTAGTTCAGATTAGTAAACGGATCTTATTTCTTTCGCCGTTTGAGTTTCGTTGCTCCGTTTGATTTGATTCTTTTTGCGAACCGGAGTTCTTAAGTTGAACGCTCCGGTCAAACTCTTTTATTTGGAGTTCTACTTGTGCATCTTTGTTGGTTGCTTATGCATGTTATTGTTTGTTTGCGATAGAATTCCCGGAGTGCGAAGCGTGTTACTACGAGTCTCTAGGATTCATGGATCGTCAGCAAGGCAAGTAACACATTGATCATACTCTTTTCATACACAGTTTTATGCATTAGTTTCAATCCCCAAACATTGCATGATTAGGATGTCTTTAACATGTGGGTATTGGGAAGTAGTTGCTGAGGTAGAACCTATTGCCCTGTTTATTATCAAACCCTTGGGAGTTACTTCTACGTTATGCTTATATTACCGTGCTATGCTCGTAGACGTGGATTGGGTTTGAGTGTTTCCATGACAGATGTGAGATTTTAATTAATGGTTTACTTAAGGTGGCAACTTTAATACACATCTGGGTGGATTGAGGCACCTGGGGTATCCAGTGATTGCCTGTTTTATTTTTGGAGATCCCGGGGTTACCGTGTGATTTTCCTATGGACCGCCACCCAGGCTCAAAGGGAACTGGGTCTATTCATGCTAGAAACTTCCGTGTGCAGCCACAAGCTATTATGGGCTCTAGCATAGTTGAGTAAGTTACGTGAAGCTCTTGAAGAGGTGGATCAGCGGGTAGTGGGATTGTAGGTTTGGTATGGTCTGCCCAGAGTAGAGAGTTAATGTTTCTGAAAGACTGTGTCTCGGTCATCCGTTTCTCAAACACCATGTAGTGCGACAAATTCAATGGAGGCAATCGAGTCTTGTGGGGAAAAGTGCGCAAACCTCTGCAGAGTGTACAATCTAATCATGGTTAGCCGTGTCCCCGGTTATGGACAATTCTGAGTATCTAGTACTTGAGTATTCACATGTATCTCAACACTCTAAATTAATATTGCTGGGATGTTAACTATTTTAATTGGGATCATTGAGTTGGGGTTACCTTCTCAAATGATGTTTCAACCACCATGATAGTTAAATAAAAATTATATTCCTTTGTAGTAGGGAAAAATTGGCTTTTCGCAAAACTGTAACCATAGAGCTTTTCCACCAGCCAAATATGCATGTAGTGGTAGCATTATTCTGTTATTGCTCTTTTGTGTTACATTGCCAGCATATTCCATGTGCTGACCCGTTCTCGGGCTGCAACGTATTATGTTGCAAACTTTTCAGACGAGGAGTAAGGTTCGATAGGTCGTTGCCGTGCAGCTCAGCTATGCCGTTGGAGTTGATGGACTCACTTTATCTTCCAAGCCTTCCGCTTTTATCACATTAGATGGCCTTAAGCCATATTATTGTTATAAGTTCTCTGTTGAGACATTCAATGTAATAAGTGTGTGATTGCTACTCTGTTATAAATCCTTTGAGTACTGTGTGTGTCAGCATTACCGATCCAGGGATGACACGGAAGCACAGAGACTTAACCATCTGAGGTCGGGTCGCTATAAGATGGTATCAGAGCACGCGCTGAGTGTAGGACACGACCACTAAGATAAACCATAGGTCACTCTTCTCTACTCATTTCTGACTCCTCTTCTTTTCCACTCTTTAGGATGAAAGAGATGAAGAACAAGTTTGCACAACCGGATGAAGACACGCCTTTTGTATGCCACTTAAAGGAAGTCACTAGGTACTTGAATATTGGAATACCAAGCTTCACCGGGACGTACAACGCCACTCTACCAGAAGAAGAGCGCTGGATGATTCAAGTACGAGTTCCAGGAAGAACGTTCTCGCCAAATTCCAAACCCATAGAGTTTTCTTTCGAAGCACCCACTTGGAGCCTTGGCAAGAGTATGGCAGCTCATATTACCATGGAACGCATTGGAGAAATCTACAACAAGGTACTTGAGGACACCACCTATCAAATATGTGGGCGCCGAGATGAACAATGGGAGATGATCAGCACCAGGAAGGACAGATCTGTCGCAGCTTTTATCCAGGAACAAAACCAGCACATTCGACGTCAGGAGAACCAGATGTGCGCAGACATGATGGAGTTGAAAAGGGCGAAAACTAGGATCATCGAGCTGGAGGAAGAACTCAAGTTCACACGCGATGGATATGAGGAGGAAATCAAGACCCTATTGGAGAAGAATGATGACCTAGTCAAGAAGATCGGAATTTTCATGGGAGGACCAGTTCCGAGAGAAGAGTAAGGAGATCCCATTTGTCCGGACAACTACATCATCATCGACGACACCGATTCAGATCCAAGTGATGATGACTACGAAGATGAAGCTGGAGCTGACATCATGGAGTCTTCCACCGATCAAAATTTCTAGATGACCACCATATAGTAGTAGTATCCCCCCATGTAACTAGTAGTAGTGGAGCACTTTTGCGATAGTCCGTTTTGTATGCCCTTGCTTGATTGATTGAATGAATGCTTGTGTTTGCCTCATATACATATGGGTAGTGTTTCTCCCCTAGATCTTTTTTCTATTCTAATCTCTTCCATCTAAACCCATCAGATGCCTCCGAGAAGAGACCCCGATTTTGTTTTCCCACCGGAGATCACCCAGTTGATCCAGCAACAGAATGCCTTGATGCAATTGCTAGTTCAGAACCAGGGCAATGCCAATAACAACAATGCCAACAACAACCCGCCGCAAGTGGATAACCTCGCCCGTTTCTTAAGGTTACAGCCGCCGGTGTTCTCCATTAGCATAGAGCCAATAGTTGGAGATGATTGCTACGTCGTATTGGAAGGGAGTTAACCACCGCAGGATGCACAGATGCTGAGAAGGTGCGTTTTGCTGCACACCAACTGGATGGACCTGCAATAGCATGGTGGGAGAATTTCACAGCCATCTATCCTATCGACACTGTCACATGGGCTCAGTTTCAGCAGACTTTTCGTACAGCCCATGTCTCGACTGGAGCTATGCAGATGAAGAAGCGTGAGTTTCGCAATTTACGCCAGGGGAACCGTACTGTTGGTCAGTACGTGGATGAGTTTAGCAAGTTATCACGCTATGCCCCTGATGATGTGGCCACAGATGCCGCGAAGCAGGAGAAGTTTATGGAAGGGCTAAATGATGAGATGAGCATGCAGTTGATGGTAGCAACCTTCAACAACTACCAGGAGTTGGTAGATAAGGCTCTAATGATTGAAGGAAAGCAGCAGCAGATTGAGAATCGTAAGAGGAAGTATGGACAAGGGAAATACAACTCAGGAGCTCACCAGAAGCCTCGCTTAACCCCGAACTCGGGAGGACTTGTTCATAACCATGGAGGTCATAACCATACTGGAGGAGGATCTCATAACCATAATGGTGTGAAGAACGGGAATGGGAACGGAGCCAACAATAATCAGAATCGCTCTAACCCATCTACACCCGCAAAGAGGGACTTAAGTCAAGTCATTTGCTATAAGTGCGGGAAGACAGGGCACTATGCCAATGACTTCTCTGAAGGAAAGAATGGAAATGGAAATGGGAGTGCTGGGAAGAAGCCCAATCCATTCAACAAAGGACAAGTGAACCACGTTAACGTGGAGGAAGTTGAAGAGCAGCCGGACGCGGTAATAGGTAAGTTTTTGGTTCAGTCATTTACCGCTATTGTTCTTTTCGATACTGGTGCATCGCATTCATACATATCAAGGGGATTTGCGGAAAAGTTCAAGTTACCAACCCAAACCCTTAGGACCCCTCTTTTAGTGAGTTTGCCAGGAGCAGAGTACATGGCTAGCAGATGGTGCACCCAGATACCCTTAATCATTGGCACGCATGTTTTTCCGTCTGACCTAATCATCTTGGAGTCGCAAGGATTGGATGTGATATTAGGTATGGACTGGATGTCAAAGTATGGAGGAAGTAGTCACTGTGCTAGCAAGTCAATTTATCTTACCACCCCGGAGGGAAAAAGGATTAAGTATGTATCTAGGCATGTGCCTAGGAGGAACCAAGTAAACGCCCTCACGGGAGTTGTATAGGAGGAAGTACCGGTAGTAAAGGATTTTCCAGATGTTTTCCCCGAGGAGTTACCAGGTATGCCACCGGATAGAGACATCGAGTTTTTGATAGAGCTATTGCCAGGAACAGGGCCAATATCCAAGAGACCCTATCGGATGCCAGCAAATGACCTGGAGGAAATTAAGAAGCAGATCAAAGAGTTGTTGGAGAAAGGTTACATTCGTAGAAGTTCATCACCTTGGGGAGCCCCAGTACTTTTGGTGGAGAAGAAGGATAAATCCCTGAGGATGGTCGTTTATTATCGAGCTCTGAATGAAGTAACGATAAAGAACAAGTATCCCTTACCGATGATTAACGACCTATTTGATCAGTTACAAGGAGCTAAGGTGTTTTCGAAGATTGATCTACGATCAGGATACCATCAGTTGAAGATCCGAGAGAAGGATATACCAAAGACAGCGTTTACCACGCGGTATGGATTATATGAGTATACGGTCATGTCATTTGGACTGACTAACACCCCTGCCTATTTCATGAGTATGATGAACAAGGTGTTTATTGAGTATTTGGACAAGTTTGTTGTGGTATTTATCGATGATATTATGATATACTCGAAGAACGAAGAGGAGCACGCGGAACACTTGCGTTTGGTTCTCGAGAAACTCAGGGAACATCAGTTATACGCCAAATTCAGCAAGTGCGAGTTTTGGTTGAAAGAAGTTGGATTTCTTGGGCATGTTATATCAGGAGAGGGTATAGCAGTAGATCCCAGTAAGGTTCAGTCGGTCACTGAATGGTTGGCACCCACTTCAGTTGGCGAGATCCGCAGTTTCCTTGGACTAGCAGGATATTATCGGAGATTCATTGAGAATTTTTTCCAAGATTGCTAAACCGATGACTGAATTGTTAAAGAAGGATACTAAGTTCAAATGGACAGAGGATTGTGAGACAAGCTTTCAGGAGCTGAAGAAACGATTGACTACAGCCCCAGTGTTGACCTTGCCAGATATACATAAGGAGTTTCAAGTGTATTGTGACGCCTCCCGTTTGGGACTTGGATGTGTGCTTATGCAGGAAGGAAAAGTTGTTTCGTATGCCTCACGACAACTGAAGCCACATGAGTTGAACTATGCCACGCATGATCTGGAGTTAGCAGCCGTAGTGCATGCGTTGAAGACCTGGAGACATTATCTTATTGGAAACCGTTGTGATGTGTACACGGATCATAAGAGCTTGAAGTACATTTTCACACAGAAGGAGTTGAACCTCAGGCAGAGGAGATGGTTGGAGCTTATAAAGGATTACGATATGAAGCTACACTATCATCCAGGGAAAGCCAACGTCGTAGCAGACGCTTTGAGCCGGAAGAGTTATGCTAATATTCTCGAGAGCAAAGGATTGCCAAAAGAGTTAGCTGCGGAGATCATGGAACTTCGATTGGAGATTGTTCCAAGAGGTTTTCTTGCAGCAATGGAGGTTCAGTCGACGTTGTTGGACAAGATTCAAGAAGCTCAGAAGGAGGACAAAGAGATTGCCGAGATAAGAGAGAAGATGGGCGAAGGTAAAGCCAAAGGTTTTCGCGAGGATGAGCATGATACCTTGTGGTTCGAGGACCGGATTTATGTGCCTGACAATTTGGAGATCAGGAAGTTGATACTTCAGGAGGCCCATGACTCACCATACTCGATTCACCCCGGGAACACCAAGATGTATTTGGACTTGAAGGAACGTTTCTGGTGGACTGGTATGAAGAATGCCGAGTATGTAGCCGTATGTGATGTATGTCAGAGAGTGAAGGCCGAGCATCAGAAGCCAGCAGGACTGTTACAGCCTATGCCAATACCCGAATGGAAGTGGGACAAACTTGGTATGGACTTTATTACCGGATTACCCAGAACCAAGGCAGGATATGATTCTATATGGGTAGTTGTGGATCGTTTGACCAAAGTAGCTCACTTCATCCCAGTGAAAACAACTTATACAAGTGCAAAGTTGGCCAAGATATATATGTCCAGGATCGTATGTTTGCATGGAGTTCCGAGGAGCATCGTATCAGATAGAGGAACACAGTTTACTTCAAAGTTTGGCATCAACTACACCAGACTTTGGGTACCCGATTGGAGTTCAGTACCGCTTTTCACCCGCAGACAGATGGACAGACAGAGAGAGTCAATCAGATTCTGGAGGACATGTTGAGAGCCTGTGCGCTAGATTATGGATCTAGTTGGGATGACAATTTACCATACGCGGAGTTCTCTTATAACAACAGCTACCAAGACAGTATGAAGATGGCACCGTTCGAAGCTCTGTATGGACGCAGATGTAGAACACCATTGATGTGGGATGAGGTAGGAGACCGTCAGTTGTTTGGACCAGATTTGATCAAAGAATCAGAGGAGAAAGTTAAACTGATCAGAGACAGACTAAAGATTGCTCAGTCCAGACAGAAGAGTTATGCAAATTCAAAACGTAAGGAAGTAACCTATGAAATTGGAGACATAGCCTATTTACGAGTATCACCCTTGAGGGGGGTAAAACGTTTTGGAGTTAAGGGAAAGTTAGCCCCGAGATTTGTAGGACCATATCGTATTTTGGAACGGATGGGAGAAGTTGCCTACAAGCTGGAGTTACCTGAAGGATTGTCAGGAGTTCACGATGTGTTTCACGTATCACAGCTGAAGAAGTGCCATGCTGAGATGGCCGATATACCGTTGAATGATACAGTACCTTTGGAGGTGATTCAGCTGGATAATAATCTGACCTACGAGGAGAAGCCAGTAAAGATTCTTGAGTTTGATAGTCGAGTCACTCGCAACAAAGTTATCAAGTTTTGCAAAGTTCAGTGGAGTCATCATACCGAGGAAGAAGCCACCTGGAGCGAGAAGAGGATATTCGCAAGGACCATCCGCACCTATTTTCTAGCCAACCCGAATCTCAGGGGCGAGATTCATCTTAAGGGGGGTAGGTTTGTAACATCCCAAATTTCTAATTTGGCATGTTATACATAGATCATCCATGCATATCGTATTTCATTGCTTTTTCGTTTGCAATCCTCGAAATCCTAAGCAACTCAAGGACCCTCGGAGAGAGTTGGGGATTTTCCGATTTTCATATTTGAGTTTTATCAAATAATGAAGACGAGGATTTTGATTTTATTATTTTTCTCTCCGGAAAAATATTTCATTCAAATACAAAAAAAAATGAGGGGAGATAATATGACTTCTCTACAATAAATGAAATATCAGAGGAAAAATGTTAAAATCATTATTGGGTTTTATTTGATTTTATTCGGAATTTTATTTGCCCTAGAAAATTTTGCATGTTTTAAAAATGGGACATTTACATCTATGCCCCTAATTTGCGCCCACTCTCAGATTTACCCCTAATTTCAAAGCATGCTCAAATTTGCCCCTCCGCCGTTAGGTGCACTTACTGAAATGCCCTTCTGTGCCGTTACCGTCCGGTCAAAGCTGGTCAAAGCTAGTCAAAGGGCATTGACCGTCCTGAAAAAAAATAGCAAAACAGTTCTAAAAAATCTGAAAATTTGTGAGATCAAAGATACTCAGGTTCGCAAGGTGCGTGCAAATTTTCGTGCTGTTTGGGCATTCCAGGAGCTCGTGTCAAAGGAAAAACAATAAATATGTAAGCCTGTGAACAGTAAATTCAAAAAAATAGCAAGAAAATTAAAAAAATATGAATTTTTTTGGCATCAAAGAGGCTATAGTCTACAAGCTGCGTGCAAATTTTTGTTGTGTTTGGACATTGGAGGGGCTTGTGGAGAAAAAAAACAAAATTTGGCTCGAGAAAAAACTTGGGAAAAAATGACTATTTTGTTTTTTCTTGCTAGAGCTCCTCACATGTCATTTGATCACAAAAACTTGCAAGCACCTTGTGCACCCAAGCCTCTTTGATGCCAAATTTTTTCATATTTTTTTGAATTTTCTTGCTATTTTATTTCAAATTTACTGTTCACAAGTGTGCATATTAAATGTTTTTCCTCGCCACGAGCTCCTGGAATGTCCAAATAGCACAAAAATTTGCACGCACCTTGCGCACATGAGTATCTTCAAACTCACAAAATTTTAGATTTTTTAAATTTTTTTTGCTATTTTTTTCAAGACGGTCAAACTTGTTTGACCGGACGGTAACGGCGCAGAAGGGCATTTCTGTAAGGGCACCTAACGACAGAGGGGCAAATTTGAGCAGGCTTTCGAATTAGGGGTATATCTGATTAGGTGGTTCAAGTTAGGGACAGAAATGCAAATGGCTTTTTAAAAACTGCATTTTAGGGGCCAAGAAAAGTTCATCTCTTTCTAAATATTCCATTTAGACGGAGAAAACTTGTTTTCGAATTTTTAGATTTTTATTTATTTTTCTAGGATTTTTCTAAGTCGGCGGAATGTTTTTTTTTAAAAAAAAGACCCGCGCCCGACTGGGCCTAGGGCCCAGCCGAGCAGGCCGGCCCAGCCGCCCGCCGCCGCCGCCTCCTGCGTGCGCGCGCGCACCGCCGCCGCCGACCCGGACTCCGGAGTCCGAGCCGGACTCCGCCGCCGCGCCTTGCCCCCTCCTCCAAGTCGTCGCCCCCGTCCCCTTTATATACGCCCCCCCTCTAGCCACCACCACCGCCGCCGCCTCCCGGAGCCCGGAGCTGAGCCCCAAGCCCCGAGCCGCCGCCGCCGAGTCGCCGCCGCCGCCCTAGCGCCGCCGCCACCTCTCGCCGAACCCCGCGCCCTCGCCGAGCCCCGTCGGAGCCGCCCGCCTCGCTGGACGACCTCGCCGGAGGTAGCCACCCCGCCGCCGGTTTTTTTTAAATAAAACCCTTCGTTTTTTAGAAAAACCCTAGTTCGTTTTTTTATAGATCGGTTTTATTCTCCGGTTTATTTACTTAGCGAGCGTTCGCTCGTCCGTTCGTTTTAACGAACGTGTTCGTCGTTTAGTTTCTGCTAACAAACGTCCGTTCGTTTAGCCGTTCGTCGTTTTTCTTTTTATCGGATTTATTCCGCGATTATTCTGATCGCGATTTCTGATCCGATATTCGAACCTGTTTATCTTTTCGCTCGTTTATCGGAATCAGGCGATTCAAGCGCCTGGAGTTTCATCTCGAAACCCTCTTTCCGAATAATCAACTCAAACAAGTTTTTGTCTCTGCAAAATTTGACCCTAGTTCAGATTAGTAAACGGGTCTTATTTCTTTCGCCGTTTGAGTTTCGTTGCTCCGTTTGATTTGATTCTTTTTGCGAACCGGAGTTCTTAAGTTGAACTCTCCGGTCAAACTCTTTTATTTGGAGTTCTACTTGGGCATCTTTGTTGGTTGCTTATGTATGTTATTGTTTGTTTGCGATAGAATTCCCGGAGTGCGAAGCGTGTTACTACGAGTCTCTAGGATTCACGGATCGTCAGCAAGGCAAGTAACACATTGATCATACTCTTTTCATACCCAGTTTTATGCATTAGTTTCAATCCTCAAACATTGCATGATTAGGATATCTTTAACATGTGGGTATTGGGAAGTAGTTGCTGAGGTAGAACCTATTGCCCTGTTTATTATCAAACCCTTGGGAGTTACTTCTACGTTATGCTTATATTGCCGTGCTATGCTCGTAGACGTGGATTGGGTTTGAGTGTTTCCATGACAGATGTGAGATTTTAATTAATGGTTTACTTAAGGTGGCAACTTTAATACACATCTGGGTGGATTGAGGCACCTGGGGTATCCAGTGATTGCCTGTTTTATTTTTGGAGATCCCGGGGTTACCGTGTGATTTTCCTATGGACCGCCACCCAGGCTCAAAGGGAACTGGGTCTATTCATGCTAGAAACTTCCGTGTGCAGCCACAAGCTATTATGGGCTCTAGCATAGTTGAGTAAGTTACGTGAAGCTCTTGAAGAGGTGGATCAGCAGGTAGTGGGATTGTAGGTTTGGTATGGTCTGCCCAGAGTAGAGAGTTAATGTTTCTGAAAGACTGTGTCTCGGTCATCCGTTTCTCAAACACCATGTAGTGCGACAAATTCAACGGAGGCGATCGAGTCTTGTGGGGAAAAGTGCGCAAACCTCTGCAGAGTGTACAATCTAATCATGGTTAGCCGTGTCCCCGGTTATGGACAATTCTGAGTATCTAGTACTTGAGTATTCACATGTATCTCAACACTCTAAATTAATATTGCTGGGATGTTAACTATTTTAATTGGGATAATTGAGTTGGGGTTACCTTCTCAAATGATGTTTCAACCACCATGATAGTTAAATAAAAATTATATTCCTTTGTAGTAGGGAAAAATTGGCTTTTCGCAAAACTGTAACCATAGAGCTTTTCCACCAGCCAAATATGCATGTAGTGGTAGCATTATTCTGTTATTGCTCTTTTGTGTTACATTGCCAGC
Source organism: Triticum timopheevii (assembly GCA_963921465.1). Lineage (NCBI taxonomy): Eukaryota > Viridiplantae > Streptophyta > Magnoliopsida > Poales > Poaceae > Triticum > Triticum timopheevii. The sequence continues at coordinate 128,459,276 of OY997271.1, read as the reverse complement.
ATATTCCATGTGCTGACCCGTTCTCGGGCTGCAACGTATTATGTTGCAGACTTTTCAGACGAGGAGTAAGGTTCGATAGGTCGTTGTCGTGCAGCTCAGCTATGCCGTTGGAGTTGATGGACTCACTTTATCTTCCAAGTCTTCCGCTGTTATCGCATTAGATGGCCTTAAGCCATATTATTGTAATAAGTTCTCTGTTGAGACATTCGATGTAATAAGTGTGTGATTGCTACTCTGTTATAAATCCTTCGAGTACTGTGTGTGTCAGCATTACCGATCCAGGGATGACACGGAAGCACAGAGACTTGACCATCTGAGGTCGGGTCGCTACAATTAACAAGAACGACAACAGATAAGGAGGGACAAAACAACGATTATCAAACTAGATAATAAAATTTTATTTGAAAAATAGGTAGCTATGAGTTTGATGTTAGCCCTATTATGAACAATAACAAAATAAAGAGATGGAAACGCATTAACAGGCATTAACACCAGCACCAGCAGATAAGGAGGGACAGAAAGCGGCGAGCAAAGTAGATAACGGTCGAGCCAACATGTTTTCCACAATACATATAATCAAACCACATGTTTCACCACTCCTACCAAAAAAGGCCGAGCATTCATTTCCGCTCCAATATTATGTAGCAAAATTTTCATGCTAGGATTGGATGTTTATGATCTTTACCAGAATTTGTTGGACTTTTATCCTCGGAATTTGATGGAACATTCAACTATGTTGTGACTACGATGTTATCAACAAATTTCAATATGAAAGCAATTATAGCAACATGGGCAGCGAGCTACTATACAATGTGTGTTCTCCTCTCTAAATCTGATGGACCTTTCCACTCTGTTCCTACAATGTTAGCAACAAATGTCAATATGGAAGTAATTATAGCAACTTTAAATGGGCATGTATTGAACTTATTCGTCGTAAAACCACATGTTTTCATGCTCGGCAAAAAAAGTGGAGGATCCATTTTTGCTCTGGCGTAATCCGTAACGAGACCGTCCGCTTCATATTTACCCGAAACAGCGGGGGTACTTTTCGCTCCGTTTTCGCCCTTGTTTGCTAGCAACGGATAAGGAGACTACGAACATATTAATACAGGGGCTAGAAGATAAGGAGGGAACTTGTACAAGTACCCTACCAACTTGCAGCCTAGCCAGAGATCAAAAACAAAACTTGCAGCCTAGCCTTGGTTGCTATCTCTTCTCCTCTCCCCTCCCCAACTACTCCCTCTCCTCCCACATACGCTTCTTCAAGAGAGCAGAGCAAACCCAGCACGACACCCTCATCTCCGACCAAGATCACCGCCGAGCAGACCACCCGTCCAGCGCCGCCGATGGATTCGTCTCACCACAAGGTTCATCTCTCTGCCCAGCCGTCTTCTAATTGAAAAAAAAATAGATCTTCTTATGCTCTGTGGCTGCTGATGTGTTCCTGCCCTCTGCCTTGTCTCCCTCAGGTGATCGGGGTCGCTCCGGCGGCGGCGGAGGGAGGGAGGATGTGCTGCGTCGAATGCCGCACCACCACCACTCCCATGTGGCGCAGCGGTCCAACGGGGCCGAGGGTGAGTTCCCCACTTCTCCCCTATTTTTCCTTTCTTTCTTGTTTGTGCTGTGGCCTTGTGGGGGAGGTGATCGGTGGTATCAACCATGGCCTGATCACCACAGTTCTTGCGGTTCATACTGCGATCGTGCGATCGCTTCTTGATTATATCGTCCAACCTGTTCCTAGAGCGATTATGCTAGGAATCATTAGCGTCCCTGGTTTTGTCAGAGTAAGATCATAAGATAGGGTGGCGATTTTAATCCGGGTATTTGCGTGGGAGAGGAAGATCATAAGATATGGCGGCGATTTTTATCTAAAAAAAGATATGGTGATGATTGTTCTAATCAGGGCAGCTTGGAGCTTTGGATAAAGTCCCACGGCAAAGGAAAAAAAAAGGAATCCGTGTGTGTACTCAGTTTTGATTCCATTTGGAGGTTAGGTGAGCTGTTCCTCGCAACAGTGCTAACCTCCAATCCCCCCTAATATTCCAAGTGGCATGTGTGAGATGGGATATTTAAAAAGGGGCCAGCTTTTCTCTGGTTGTTTTCTATTGGTTGGACCAATTCTTTAAGGGATATCCTTATCACGATGATAGTTTTTCACTTCATTCCGGCACTGAGCCATGCACCCATCAACCTGTAATCTCTCTTTTTTCGTTGGCAAAACTGATATGTTTCCCTGATCTGAAAAGTAACAATGGAGTTAGTGGTCCTTATTGTAGTCCTAGTCTGATGACAAAAATAAAACTGAATGTGTATTGAACATTTTTTTTCTGAATTGTGTATTGAACATTTTTCATTTTGATCGTAGACGCTTTGCAACGCGTGCGGGATCCGATACAGGAAGAAGAGGAGGCAAGAGCTAGGTCTCGACAACAAGCCGCAGAACCAGCAGCTGAACCAACAACAACAACAACAACAACAACAGCAGCAGCAGCAGCAACAACAACAACAACAACAACAACAACAACAACGAGAAGATCACGGAGAGGCAACAAGTGCAGTAAAAGACAGCAGCAGCAGTAGCAACAACAAAAGCAACAGTCTCCAAGTGGTGAAGAAGAAAAGGACGGTCTCAATGGGGGTGGAGGAGGCTGCATTCTTGCTCATGGCCTTGTCCTCCTCATCTACACCCCCACTACTACATGGCTGACGACCCCCCACAACTGGTGCGCCGTGTACATACATACATGATATACAAGGCAGCCTAAACAGACCACCAAGTGATTCCAAACCAGTCATACAGATTTCTTAGATGGATTATCAGGATGGAGCAGCAGGGAAATGATGTCTCTTTCAGGCTGATGATGTTGATGTGATGGGGGGGCTGGATTTTGTATTTGGATCCACCTGCGCCGTAGATCTTGGATCGTGTCAGTGTGTCGCATTCGGGACCGAAAGGGAAGGTGCTCTGGGGGAAATGTTTGCTCCGGAGAGGGAAAAAGCTGGTCAGTGGCTGTATGTTGTTCGTCGTGGTAGGCTCAACTGTGATTAGTCCAGAGTTTGTTTTAATTTTACCCCTGATTCATGTTGTTACCCATTTTCTGTTTATTTCCATGTATGTGTTTTGTTCCCATTGTTAATTGAGAAGGATAGGTGATCAAAAGCAAGCATTGCCCTCCTTCATGTGTAATAAGGATCAATCGAATAAAAATGATTCATTCGTTTCAAATTCAATCAGTGCAAATCAAGAGAGTAAATTTGTGTGTCTTACACGGATTGATGCTGATAATTCCAGATTTTATTTGCAGCCATAACCATTCTTGCAGATGCAAATGCAAAACTTACAAAGTACATATACATAGCAGAAATAACCACCATGAAATTACACCTGTCATGCCAAAGTGGTAACCTCTACTAGTTAGAGACAAGCTCAGCATATACAGTGTTGGACAAAAGGAAAGATCAATCCAACTATCTCTTTATTCAGCCCTAGCAGTCGATGTTGGTTTAGGCTACTGCTGCCTCTCTAGCATGTACGATGGTCTGCTTCTTGCACACATCTGATCAGAATTACAACCATCTAATCATCACAAAACTCCAGGTTACTCCTGGTTTATCTCACAAAATATAGTGGTAACCTATGGTTTTAAGAGTGGTTTAAATTCTCCGGGACGTTTCATGCGTAGCATGGTTTCCCTGAACAGCATGTCACATGGTTGCGTTTTAAATGTAAAAACTCATTCCATCTGGCCAGCCAGTTCAGCTTCCTCATCACCATCAAACTCTTGCTCCACTCCTTTCACCTGCCAAAGAATGGAACATTGAAGTTTGTGAAGCCTTCCAACGGCGATATATTGATCAAAGATGAACAAGTTACTCTTTTAAGCAAGCTGGGCATAAGAAGCAATGACAATGGCAACAGATTTCTTGATTAGTACTCCCTCTGTCCCTTAATATCAGACACATTTTGTATTAAGGGACGGAGGCAATACCAGATAACCAGTATTCTAGCTATCAAATAATGGACAACCTTTTTCACTTAACACACACACACACACACACACACATAAACACACTGGGAGCTGTTTCAAGAAGCGGGAAACAAAGCACTGAATATTACCTCGGGCACATAGTGCATGAGCATGTTCTCTATGCCAGATTTCAACGTGACTGATGAACTCGGGCAGCCACTGCAGGCACCTTGCATTTTTAGCTTCACTATTCCTGTTTCTCTGTAAGGATAGTATCACAGTGAGACAATGTAGCCAACATTCTTTAAATTCAGCATCATACATGAACATCAGGAGAGGGGAGGTACTAACGGTTCAAATCCTCGGTATTCAATGTCACCACCATCATCTTGAACAGCCGGACGAATACGGGTCTCCAACAGTTCTTTTATCATAGCAACTATTTCTGAATCATCCTTCAACACAGACAAACGTTGCATGGCAGATTTAGAATCTCAAGCACAGGTTTTCAATTATTCATGATGACAAATGTTATTTTGCTTCCCCGCAGAGAACAAAAAAATATTGTGTCAGTGCTACTGCTACCCACCTTCCTGTCACACACAAGAATTAACAGTATGGACATTCTTGATTTAGGTCATAGTATAGATTTGTAAAATTATAAGTTCGTTAGCATTATTCAGTGGTATTGTGCTGATGATGTGAACCTTGATTCACAAGGTGATAACTGCCGTGCTGAAGATAACCAGATGGCATGGATGTGTTGCTCAGGTCACCAACCTCTACTAATTGGACTTACTAGATCTTTCCTAAGACAACTAGACTCTTCCATAATTCTGTACTTTCCTAATGAACTCTTAGTATCCGTCTCTCCCATGGACTTTTGTTTTATATTGTTACTGTATGCTTACATCTTGCATAAAACCAACACCGTTTATACTTCACACCCTAGATGAACACTTCTATAAAAAGCGATATGACTAAAAAGCATAAAGGTTCTGCCAACAGTATTCTTTTCTTATAATTGTAGTTTAGAAATATTGTACGGCACAAGAAATGACCATGCTGCAGAAGAACAAAGCTATCGAAACAAACCACAAAATAGAAAGAATGTCCATGAATACCTCGTGAATTGCTGTGTCCATAGCAGCTGCGGTAGTTGAGTCCAAGAAAATTGGCTGTCCAGATGAGTAGAAATCCATTATCGCAGCAAAGACCTCAGGCTTAAGATAGTCCCATGAAGTCTCGTCAGATTTTGTCACAGTTACAAAATCAGATCCAAAGAATACTCTTGTAACTCCTGCATAGAAATTGAATCCAGTCAATATCATGACCAAATGGAACATTTCACTGAGAAATTTTGGCGCCAATTTCAGATGTTGTTCTGTGAAATCTTTGCTGTTACACATTTACCGATCCTAGCATTTATTTTGTTGTTATGGTTCCAAAGAATATACCGAGAATGCCAAACTAAGCCTGAAGCATTTGCATGGATGTGCTATTTTGTAAGAAGTCAAATCCCTTACTAAACAATGATAAAGTTGCACGTCCGCATCATGGTGACACATTTGAAAAATAAAGAACCATCAGCTCCAAATATGTCTTGCCTAACAGATTTCAAGATAAGATCAGGATTCTTGCTTTTTGAATGACTTCCTTATGCCCTATGAACCATTCAACCGTGTGCATTTTTGCATACTATTCTTCAAATTTAACCCGCCTCAATGCCTGCATGAAGTTATCATGCCCTTTGCCCACGTTAAATAGGTCTCCCTCAATTTATGTTTCACCAATTTATTGTATTCAAGTCCCCTTACTCTTCTTCTGTGCCCAAATGGTTGCTTGGATGTCCAACAAACCACAGTGCTTACTTAGTTGCTAATTTATTTGGTAAGAATCCAGTGAATGGCTCTCTGTAGTTTGTAAGCCACTTTTTTCAATTACATCTCATAATAGTTCCCTTTAATAGCTAAAAGGCTTTTAGTTCAACAACAGAAGATCAACACGACAAAATGAAAAGGAAAACTAAAAAGTAATTGAACAGAATGAATAGTTGACATTGATTCATTCAAAAAGAACTGTTTACCAAACACGGAAGACTAAAAGGATCTGTTCTTCCAACTCAATTTCATGGCACAACCTCGTATGCCCTTACAAGTAAACCTTATCTACACCTAGACTCGCATGTCATAGACAGAGAGCACCAGCTTGTAATACACAAGGGGGCCGGGGTAGGTTTTTAAACTTTGCAGGGGCATGTAAGGACTAAACCCATATTCAATACACAGCAACAGATTGCTTGTTGTGACGACGGTAACTAACTGATTAACAAGAGGACTGGTAAATAAGCAAATTGAAATACTGAAATATAAAATAATGCAGTAGATTACTAGGGCGGCTGGTCTGGTAAATAAGCAAATTGAAATACTGAAATATAAAATAATGCAGTAAATTACTAGGGCGGCTGGTATGATGTACCTTCGATCGCAAACAGCGCCTTTGCCAAAGGTGATGTCATCGCAGTCCGAGCATTAGGGAAATCAGAGCTCCCAACTTCCATAACTGGCTTTCCAGGATGGAACATGAGCGACTGCGGGTTGGGGGTCGACTGCGTCTGGATGAACATGGTCCTCTTCTGCCCTGTCCATGACACCAATTTTGCAACCAAACAAACATGAGCACATGAGCTCAGGCACTGAAACCAACATATTCACGAACAATCAGGTCAATGCAAGAACAAGATCGCCTAAGTGGAGCCCATTTCAGCTCAATGCAATGCAAGCAATCAGAGAACATTGCTGAGCTACCAACGAACGCGTCGTCGCTCAGATGAAGAAACCGACCTACCACGTGCTAAACTAATTCGCTAGCCGACCCTAAAGTTCACATCTCCACGCGTCCAATCCGTCAATCCGACCTCCCTAGCATGCCAACCTCGCAGCGCCAAATTCGACACAAGGAGAAGGGGAGCGGCGAAATCTAACCTCCAAGCCGATACCATGGGGAAGGGGGAGCGGGATTCCTGGGCGCGGCCTGGCGCGCGAAGGGCGGCGAATTGAGGCGGTCTAGAGCGCCGCCGGCCGCCGACGAGAGGAAGCGCGGCGCGGGGAGAACCCGCCTCTGTAGGAGCTGGGACACGAGCGCGAGGGCCCTCCTCCTCGCCATCGCCATTCTTGCCTCTGCTTGCGTTGCGCTCTTCTCTTCCTCTTCTTCTAGGTCGGCTGACAAATTCGTTCCTTCTTCTTGGGCCGGTGCTAAGATTCTCGGCTCGTATATGATCTGGACCCTGGTGGGCCCAATGGTTGGGCCTTCCGCTCAAAAGAAGTAGTCGACGTTTTCGCGAGGAAGACTGCAAACTCGAGCGGTTCTCGTGTGCGGCGGCGGCAGATCGAGGACATTGGCGGCGGCGGCAAATCGTCTGAACCAGGTACCTCCTCCTCCTTACCCCCCCCCCTCTCTCGCTGCTGCAAACGGCCGCCGCCGCCGCCAGTCCAGGAAACCCGCCGCCGCCCTGCTCCGCTCTTGTCTGACTCACCGTTGCCGGCTAATAGTGATAGGCCCATCAGCCATCTTAGCTTTGGTGTTCCACCTTTTGCAGGTTTTCGCATTTGTTGCTATCTTATGGACGACAAGAGTAACGTGAAGAAGGAAATAGATGGCTCCCTTGCGCCCCGTCCTCGCAAGGTTAGTGTTCACTTTCGTTGTTCCTCATGTATATTGGATTGTTTCAATTTGATGGTTACGGTTTTTGCTTCTTGCATGTTAAGGGGGGACTTAAATTCGCACCCAAAAAGCCTCCAAAGAAACCTGCAAAGGTTGTCCCAAAAGCGTATGTTTCTTCTGCCTAGACTTTCTTCATAATTCCAGTTATTTAAGGTTTTCTAGATGGGCAGGCACGGTATCTGGGGATTTATAGTTGATTAAACTGTCTACAGGGAGCCTGTTGAGGAGAGCAAGGATGAAATCATTGATAAGGAATTGTTGATGAAACTGAAGACATCACAGGTGCCTATATTAGTCTGTTGGCCGTTTGTTGTATCAGCAAGCTTTTTAATTGATGGCTGATTGGTGTGTTTTATATTTTGTTTCATCTGTAGAGCACTGATCCCTTTGGAAGAAGACCTAAGGTTGAGAAAAAAGGTAAATGTGGTTAATTGATATTGTGTTCCATGATCCTACTCTTTGAGCATGCTCAGCGCATATTTTCTCCCATTTGCATTGGACATCAGTCAACTCTTGTTGTGAAAGAAGCACCTCTTAAGTTCTAAATTTTCTTACTTGACTATATGTCTGTAAGAATCTTGGGGGCTGCTAATTGAGGAAGTCGCATCTAATTCCTCATCACTAGACAAAATTGACCAATCAACTTCCCTTTTAAGTCATGGACTTCTTTGAGCAATTTCTAGTTACTAGTTTGTGTGTTTCGTCCCTAATATACACAATGTTGTTCTACCAATACACCGGTCCTGGAAAGAGAACTGTGGATTGTTTCAGAGCTGGCCCAGCACAAGTGTTTGGTACTGTAGTTTTGTTGGCCTCTGAGGGTGAAAACATATTGCGAATAACTTGTGAGGCAACTGTAACTTACAAGGCTTCATGTGCTCATCTTCAGGAATACAATATGCAGAGGTTACACCAAATTAGATTCTTGTTCTCTTGTATAGTGTAAAATTACTGCACGTAGTTAAGTGTATCTTATTATAGAGTAGATGTTAAAGAATCTCTCTTAGCTTAGCCCTTTCTTATGTCAATATGTTAGATTATTGCAACCATCAAACTAGTTTGGTCTTGTTGATGAATTCAGCCACTGTTTCTAATATTGCTGGCATTTTCTCTGTAAATTTGAATATATTACTAATGATATATCAATCTGCTGGCACAACAGAAATCAATACACAGGTTGCATTTGGGCAAGGGAACTCTTCGTACGCAAGATCTTTTCCTATGCGGAAGTATTCGGCAGGTATTATTGCGACATATTTATCTAGATGGTTCTATGTTTAGTTAAACGTTCCACTAAATGGTAATATCTGTTCGTGAAAATTGGAAAAAGAAAATAACTTGCGCTTTTTGGTAGGTTGTTGGCTGGCTTTGCAGTTTTGTTTCTCCTTCTGAACAAAACATAGAACATGGAACACTTATTTGCTGTACATATTACTGTATTTGGATGAAGACCTTGCACTCTTGTAGTTGTTAGTCTGGCATTGCAATTTTGTTTCACTTTCAGAATGGAACACAGATCATGCAACACTGTTTTAACTGTACATATTGCTGTATTTGGAGCTTTAACACCCTTTCTTTTCATGCATGCTCTATATGATGTTACAGCGCCAAAACCTCCAAAAGAATATGTGGATCCATGGGTGAGTGGATTTACCAAGTGCGAACCAATATGAATGTCTTCCTGTGCATGCATTATTCATTTGATTTATTTCCATCTTTTTACAGGATTATACCCATAGCGACTATCCTATAACTCTCCCACTTAGGAGGCCCTACTCTGGAGATCCTGGTATTCTATTGGTCCTTCTGGTCTTATGTTGTAAGATTATTTTTCTTTAACCCTCCATTATTTCTCTCCTACGTACGTCATGTAGAGATTCTTGATGAAGAGGAGTTTGGAGAGAATTCGGCCAGCAGAGCTCAGGATGGCGAATTAACTGCAGCAGAAGAACTTGGATTAATGGTAACTTATTATCAAATTGTTACAGCATGTCATTTCTTGTCCTATGCTTTAGAGCAAAATCAGAATTTTGAATTTACATATTATTAGTATGCAACCTGGCGTCTAACTGCTTGAACCTTTTAAGGCTGTGTTTGGTATTGCAGTGGATTGTGATGATCCCGTTTGCCCCACCAGATTTTGTCTATTTGTGTTATTTCACGCACGTTTTTGTACTTCTATGATGAAATATGTACAGAAGATTATAAAATAAGCACAGCACAATACAATTCAGCAACCACAAACAGACGACTATGGCTGCTTTTTATATTGACTGTTGTGCTGACAGGATTGGTCCGACACACCACAGTTACTCTTCTTCCAGTTACCTGCGTCTCTTCCTTTACCAAAGCAAATGGAATCTGTTGAAGAACCAAATACTGGCTCTGAGGAGAATGTTGAACCTGCCACAAGCTCTAAAGTGGCACGTGGGCAGACACTCCCTGGCTCTAAGATCAAAGATCTGCCAGGAGGTCTCATGGGGAAGATACTCGTTTATAAAAGCGGTAAAGTGAAGATGAAGATAGGAGATGCACTGTTTGATGTAAGTATGAAAACTGTAAACTGCTGCATTTTGTGTTTGTGTATATGTTTTCCATGCAACACTGACAATTACAAACTTCCCAGGTATCTCCTGGTTCAAATTGCATGTTTGTCCAGGAGGCCGTAGCGGTTAACACCAGAGAAAATCATTGCTGCACCCTGGGAGAGGTCAGTAAGCGCGCGGTTATTACCCCGGACGTTGGCTATCTGCTGGGCTCTACTGACAAGATGGAAGAATAAGTCCATGTTTGCATGGAATATTGTTCAGGAGAACAACCTGTGAGTATACTTGCCCTTCCTGGACTTCATTCTAGGAGGGGGGTATCAGCTTTTCCCAATATGATAGTCTTTGGTTTTCAAGGAAATGCATTGAACAATAGTTGAATTGATCAGTCAGTGACAAATAGATCAGTGCTGAAGTGAGGGGAATGGCATAAAATCACAATTTTGGTAGTAAAGATAAGCTCGTGGAGTGATTTTTGTGCCTTGTTCAGGCCGCTCGATCAAGTTTTCTCGGTAAAGTGAAGGTGCTTATATTTGCAAACCTGCTCTCTTTTTTTTACCTTGCCATGTGTGGTTTTATAAGTGCAATTGAATGTGTCATGAAAAAACATGATGTCCTAGATTACGCCCTTACTTTGCTTACAGATGTGCATCTCCATTTGAGTCACCAAAGACACAGCCAATTATAATGTGATGTGATCACAGCAGCAATTCCTCACCACGTTAGTCTTTGTTCGGTTTGTCGGGTGATCCCCACTTCCTCACCCATTCCCTTTAGGGATTACACCTCTAAATTCTTCCTCAATCCCTCCCTGAATTTTTGTTTGGTTAACCCCTCCCAGCATGCACCTATTAATAGCACCCATCATACACCATGCATCAAGTTAAGAGTTATGTTTCACAGTGTCATCATTTGAACTGAACAAACATGAATAAGAGAAGATAATCAGTCAGAATCAAGTACAAAGGATCACACATTTTGTGAAACTTCAGTTTTTTATAGTACCACTGACTAGAAAGCAGATTCAGTTTCATTCAGAAGCAAAAGTTGGATAGTCCAGACCATGTTCTCTCTCTTGACCAAAGCAAACTGCCTAGTTACTGGCAAAGAATTTTGAATAGCCAAGGGTCGTCATCATCTGCACAAAAATAGAATAAAATTTCAATGAGCACAACAATTTAAGAAAGGGTGTGATATCCGTAGCTATTGATATCACTGAGCATCAAATCAAGCAAACGGTTCCTTTGGAAATGCATTTTACTGTATTGTAGAAAAAATGCATTTTACTGTATTGTAAAAAAAAATGCATTTTACTGTATATATAACAGATACCAGATCATGATAGAATAGCCAAAACATATCTGTAGCATCCGGAAAAAAACTTCCATTTACAAAATTGCTATTATAACGAAATGAAACTATAGTGGTAGTACTAAGCAGGAGGTAAATGAGGGATCCATCCATAATGAGTTGCACGGCAGTTGGGACATACACTAGCAAAACTGTGTTAATTGTAGTAGTCTTGAATTGAACATACCCTAACAATCCACATCAGTGTTTGCTAGAGCTCCTGTCCTGCTAACCAAAGTATATGCAGATGAACATGGGGGGTTCATCCAATGTTTGGTGATAAGCTATGCTATCTACCTCAACAATTGCAGAACCACCTGCATCTTTTGAATTTTGCTGGACCATAGAGGAAGCAGCAAGCACTGAAGTCATTTGACTGTACTATATGCTACTCCCTTTTTTCACTATTATGAAATGTTTTGGATATTTCAATATGGACTATATACGGATTGAAATGAGTAAACAAACACACTAAAATACGTAAACACTGGAGCGAAGCGTTCAATTCAAGACTAAAGTGAATATTAAATGGTCTTTGGTTTCGCTATCTAAAAGTGGTAGCTCCCCATCTTTTTGATATGTTAGCTATGCTATGAACATGTTCAGGAGTGGTGATTGTTCATGTATGTGTACATATCTTGCTTGCTTGCATTATAAATAAGGTGGACAAAGGGATGAAAGAAACTATAATAAAGCTTCAATTCCGAAACATGGATCTGAATGTTTTGTCATTTAATCGAGATGAGTTAAACAATAAAACAAGTATTCCCTCCGTAACAAAATGCAAGACATTGGCATAAAAACGTCACATTTTGTTACGGATGGAGTAGTAAAAGATGGGATTAAAGGACCCTGCTTGTTTGTGATGACCCTGTCTGTCAAATATTTTATGGTGAGCAATGTCATGCGTATGGCGGATTTCATCCGAATTCGGTATGATATATTTGTCTGACCCGTTGGATCCTCACCTCCTTTTAATCCGTGTTGCTCAGAAATACAGTATCGTACAATTTCGTTTGTGCATGTGCTCAGAACATATTTCCTTTTGTTCCTCGTGTGGTTTGTATAATTGCACAAAGATTAATTTTTTTTAAAGCAGTCATAACTAGATTGCACTAAAATCAGCATGCTTCATCGAACTACACGAAAGGGTAACCTACACAAATTGTAACTTTGCCGTAAACAGAGGCATGAGTTGGTACCAATTCCCTGGTTTTTGCACCAGCTTTAGGCAACAGAGATGAAACATTGAACTTCCACTGATCAACCATGCTAAATGACATGGTAGTAGCTACTGCCAGTCTAAAAATTTACGCAAATGTTCAAGTAGTCCAGGCATATATTCTTTAGTTGGAAAGTTCACAGAAAAAGGTCAGAACATGATGACTACCTGTCTAACTAACTGTCTTCAAATGATATTTCCGCTCATTTGTAACTGTGAGCATCCAACGGGTTTCGATTTGTAGCAACTTTTGGATTTACACAATTCCAATAACCACTAATCAGCTAGGCAGCCAACTTCAAACCCCTGAAATAGTAAGGGACGAAGTGAACCAATATGACCAAACTGCTCAACTATAACCACCAAGCCACTAATCCCAGTATGCCGAGTAGTTTATTTGTACGACAAATTGAACTCTTTTAATATGGAGAGTATGGAATTTGCGGACCGATTTATTGCATGAAAAGGACGGTAAAAATCTCAATCGACTTCTTGAATAGCTATCTGAACTCTTTATGGCATGCAAAAAAGTACAACACGGAGGAGACAGTCAAAGATAAAATGGTAGAGAAAGGGTGATCAGAATCCAAGAACAAGAAAACTGCGTCGGCCAGACCATGGCCTGCACCTGCTGCTAGTGGCGGCTTCAGAAATTTGCAACCGAGTATTCATGTGTATTCATTTTGCCAAAATCATTGCTGTTTTCCGAAAATTGTCACTGTTTTGCCAAAATCAACACTGTTTTCTAAAAATCATGGGTATTCACATGAAGACCCAAGAATACCCATAGCGCCGCCCCTGCCTGCTGCAGGATGGGTCACCCTTTCGGTTGACGGTTCGTTCTCCTCAGATGGGACTGTGGGTTCAGGGATGGTCCTCAGGAATCCGGATGAAAGCTTGATCTTTGTTGCTTATCGAAACCTCCTTTCTGCAACGATGCTGTCGAAGCGGAACTACATGCAATTAGGGAGGGTATGGCGCTAGCTTTGGAGCGATCAGACTTTTCCATGGTAAACGACACTTTCTTCATTGTCCTCAAATATTCTTGATCGGTCGGCTTATGGTCATTTAGTCATGGATATTAAGCACCTCTTAGCTGGTAGAGAGTTTGTTCCTATGAAAATTTCTAGAGATCAAAACAGAGTAGCAGATCCCCTGGCGAACCATGGGAGAGTAGAGTGTAGCACGGCTTGTTGGCTACAGAATTGCCCACCTTGTATCGCTGAGTTTTTGTCTGCTGACTGTAACTCTGCATCTATGGAATAAAACACTTTTACCCCGAAAAAAAGATGAACTCTTTTCTTTTCAACAAAGAAATTGAACTCTGAGATAATGATATACTATTTGGTTTATTTGGCTTGCGCGTATCCCTAAATTGACAATTTAACCAAAATGACACGAGTAACATGTCCCAAAAATCAACTAAAAATTATCCTAAAAATTATACTAATAAAAAATATATCATTTGAAATTTCTAATGATATAATGTTTATGACATATAAATCGTACTATGTTTGTCAAATTGTTATTCCACGAATGTGTGCATGTCTAATAACCGAAAAGGAGGTACTCTCTTCGATCTAAAATAAGTGACGTGGTTTTAGTTCAAGAATCGGAGAGAGTAGTATCTACGGGCTGCTCACAAGCCAAAAATCATCTAGGCAGAAATTCAGACCAAATGTGAGCAACCATGTGTCAATTAACAAGAAAGCTAAATTTCATTATCTCCATATTTGTTCCAAATTCAGACTAACACTCCAACTACACATTACATACATACACATGTCCATACAGGAACATGAACAAGAAGCATGGCAAGTCAAGCCTTTATGGCGGCCGTGCCTTCCTCTTCCTTCTTCTTCTCGGCCACCTCGTCCTCGTCCATGGCCTCGACGAGCGCCTCGAGCACGACCGACTTGGGGTTCACCATGGGCGGGCCCTTCTCCCGGCCCTCGAGCTCGTCGACGCCGAAGGTGATGAGCCTGTCCCAGTTCCCGCCCTCGAACAGCACCCCGACCTTCCCATCGGTGACGCGCTGCACGATGCCGCAGTACATGTGGTACGCGTTGTTGGGGTTCTTGACGAGCACCACCATGCCCGGGAGGAACAGCGGCAGCTCCGGCGGCCTCGGCCTCCCCGCAGGGACCACGGCGGAGGACGCTTTCCCGTCCGACTGGGTTCTCTTGGGGGGAGGAGGCGGGTTCTTGGCGACGAAATCCTTGAGCCCGACCTCGCCGCCGGGGAAGCCGCCCGTGAGGCCCATCATCTCCTTCTCGAACGCGTCCGGGTCCACCGTCGGAGGGTCCGACTCAGCGCTTCCTGGTGAGGAGTCTCCCGAGGGCGTGGACGGAGGAGGTGAAGGCGGGGTGGGCGACGAGAGCTCCTTGCGGATGCCGACCTCACCATTGCAGAGGCCGCGGCCGCCGAGGATTTCGGAGAGGCGGAAGGACGCGGAGGGAGGAGGGGCGGGGAGGCGGATGCGGTGGGGGTGCAGCGGCAGGGGCCGGAGGAAGGAGGGGGTGGTGGGCGCGGGCGCCATTGGAGGGTGAAGAAGAGAGAGGAGCAATGTGTGGAAGTGGGGGCAAGGGGGAGGAGAAGAGGTGATGAGGCGGCCCGTGTGCTTCCCGACACGTGGCGCTGCTGATCAGTTGGTACTTCTGTGAAAGGCGTGGTTGTGGCTGAGAAACACATACTTCCTTTCGGACGACAATCCTGTTTCTGTTCAGTGCATCTATCTCCAATAGATAATGCACTATTTTACGTTATTATACCTGGCCAAACGGGCCGGCCCGGCACGGCACGGCCCAGCCTGTGCTAATCGTGCCTGGCCCGGCACGGCCCGCCATGGCACGTTTAATAGCCGGGCCGTGCCGTGCCGGCCCACGGGCGCTGCTCCTTGGCCCAGGCACGGCCTGATTAGTAAACGGGCTGGCCCGATGGCCCGTTTAGCACGCTGGGCTGCACATATTCAGCCTGTTGGGCTGTTTTTAGGCCTATTGGACTGTATTTTAGATATAAATATATATAAAAAATCTGAAAATTATATAAAAAAATTAAACGGGCCGTGCCGTGCCGGCGCGCGTGCCCAGACTCCAGGCCCAGGCACGGCCCAAGGCGTACCGCGTGCCGGGCACGGCCCGTTTAGCCCGTGCCGTGCCTGGCCCATAGCGGGCCGTGCCGGCGTGCTCGCGGGCTGGCCTGTTTGGCCCGGCCAGTTTGGCCAGCTATATTTTACATCATCAAATTAGTTTTGGAGTAAATTTAACATCACCAGAAAATGTTCTTTTACATCGTTAAAAACCATCCAACTCAACCAGATGATGTAAAATAGGACACTAGTGCTCCAATAGATGATGTAAAATTGCAAGGATTAGATCATTTCAAACATACTCCGTGCCAAGTTCATCTAAAACAAACATAGTTCATACTACAAACATTGCACGACTACTACATACTGATTCTACCTGAACTACATCACCCTACATAAAACTACTCGTCGGACTCCGGGTCGCTGACGAACTGTTCCGGTGGAGTCGTCAGAGTCGTGGAGCTCCTCGTCCTCCTCCTCCAAGTTGGACTCGATGGGGATCACCACTGAGGGACCGGCCTCGGCCTCCTGCTTCGTTGTGTTCTGGACATCTCGTGGATTCTCCCGCGCGAACCTCGCCATCGCCGCTTCATCACTCTTGCCATGAGTAATGTGAATCCCCGACTTCTTCTTCTTCTCTTCGATCGGTCGTACGATCAGATTCTTCGGCCCGACAAACTCCACTTGCTCTCGGTTTTCGGTCTCCGGGGAATTCATCTCGTGCCTCAGTCGGCCGAAACGCCACACGCCGACGTCTTACATGTGCACGGCCTCATTGGCGGACTCGAAGGTGACGAGCCAGTAGTAACGAGCGTCGCATTAGGACTCGACACTAAAGTTGCTAGAGGGTCGCATTCACACCCCCTTAAAGCCAACCCTGCTCTTAAACGGCTTCGTCAGCGGCATGATGGCGGCACAAGTGCGACATCGGCGCGGGCAGCGGTGTCGACGGAAGACGAACGAAAGAAGTGTGGCGGGGTGTCGCAGAGGCTGTGCGACGGCGGATTTGGGCGGTGCGGCTTCCCAATCGGGCTGCGCGGTGCCGGCGGCAGTTGATTTGGGGTCGCGGCAGAAGTGGCGGATTTGGCGGCATCGGGTATGGAATGGACGGATCTGACGGCAGCGACGACGGTTGATTTGGGGTCGTGACGGAAGTGGCAGATGCGGCTGCACCGGGAACGGAATGGACGGATCCGGCGAGTGGCGGCGGTAGATTTGGGGTTGCGGCAGAAGTGGCGGATCCGGCGGCGTCGAGGTTGGATGGATGGATCCGACGGTGGCGGGGTGTAGCGAGTGGGCTTCGGTGGCGGCAGGTGGCACCACAGTCACGTGGGGTGGGAAAAATGTTGGGCATTCACGCCGCGCGTTTTGGTTTACTTGGGGGGCGGTTGGTAACGCAAATTTGCATCAATAAGGGCATGTACAATGGAAGCATCACTTTGATGCTGCCCCAGGCTTTCCACATAGATAAATGTGTTAGAGCAGTAGTATAAAGTTGTAATCACCCAATGCATAGCTGCCTCACTAGGCCCACGCTTAATCTCTCTTCCTCCATCTTTTAATCAATTCCAAACCGTGGATGAAAGTCACACACCCTAGAGAGCCCTTACATGTCTATACTTTTCTTCCTACCTCTCTACTTTTTCCACTTTTGTCAAGGAGGAGCCCGTCTCTTCTGCAGGAGCCGGGTTGACTCTTCAAGCGACACCATGCG
This sequence comes from Triticum timopheevii, assembly GCA_963921465.1. Lineage (NCBI taxonomy): Eukaryota > Viridiplantae > Streptophyta > Magnoliopsida > Poales > Poaceae > Triticum > Triticum timopheevii. The sequence goes on along the minus strand of OY997271.1, from coordinate 128,441,665 downwards.
TCATTTTGGACCACCCAAGCCTAGGTGGATAGCTAGGGCAGCTGTCCACCATGGAGCATTGGCCATGCCCTAAGTGCCCTAGTTTGCATCTATAGCAAATTTGGAGTAAAAGAATTACATGGGTCACCATTTCAGTGCCTTTGTGATGTGAAATTCATTTGTTTTTATATCTACATCATCTATTGGAGATGCTCTTAGGCTGGTCACAATGGAAATATCATATGTAGTATCGTGCATGTCAACTAGGTATTTTTGTTGAGGTAGCACACAACTAAATGAGAAAAGGAGGATTGAGTATCATAATATGATCCGTATCATATTAAATAATATACTAATATGTGTCATGCATGACCATAAATGAGATCACTAAAATACAAGTTACGATACTATGCATTGTGAAGGTAGTATCATACACTAATGTCATATGCATGATACTAATATATGATACTTCCCATTGTGATCGGCCTTAGAAATGAAAGCTCAAGATCCAACAGGTTTTCTCATTGATTGAAGACTAGGTATTTATAACCTCTTTGCAAGGCAGTTATGATTACAACCGACTTGAAGAACCTAAGCATTGATTATTAGGATTACATTAATCCTGAACACTCCCCCTAATATATGCTACTCTAATACACATCATCTTGATAAAGACTCCTCCTAGTACGTGTTTGCCTTGAGAATGTTCATCATCTTGAGAATCCTCTAAAAGCCGGTGGAAAATACATGAGAATGCCGGGGTACACAAACAGGGGTGTTTGGTCCCCCTGACTTGTGCACGAACGAAAAGCCTCCGCGCCAACGGCCGGTGCTCGCCGAGAGAATAACTACCTCAACACCAACGTACAATGCAAGGCCAAGTCAGAGAAGCCACTCTTCATGAGATCAATGAGAGCATCAAGAAGATCAAGACATCAAGATATCACCTTGGGAAGGCCTCCCTTGCCGGGCAGGAGAGCCCGGTCGGGTCGAGACCGCCCCAAAGGCATGCCAGAATTGCCTCGGCAGGCCTGCCAGGGCCGCCAAGGCCAAAAACCCCCGCCAAGGCATCACCGCTCCACCGCACCGCGACGCCAGTCACTTATCAACGCGGTGTCGAACCCCGGGCAATTAAGTGGCTTCCACTAAGAACATGTCAGCTTGTTGGAAGACAGATTACACCCATTTGACACCCGTCCAAAAGCGTGTCAAGATGATAAAGAAGGAGATGATTAAGCGGAACGGCAGCCTTGCCGGGCTTCACCCTCAGCACGACACCTAGTAGTGCATTGAATGCACTTTTTCCTAACTACCAGAGTTAGGTATGATAGCACTGTTGGCTATCTAATCCCGAGATAATGTCGGTTTTGCCACTGTGGTTACCCCTTGGGCTATAAAAGGAGGTCCAAGGCAACTTAGAAAATGATTCGGACATTCGCACACTTGTACGCGCGTAGCAGCTCTCACCGAGACCACCTTGCCGGGCTTGAGCAATGTGTGTTCTTCGTGTTCCCCCATCTAGTCCACCAAAGTACGAGTAGGGTTTTACGCTTCCCAGCAGCCCGAACCTGGGTAAAAACCACCAGAGTCCCATTGTCGTGCTGCCTCATGGCCTCTGCTCTTTGTGCAACGTGATCCCCCTGCATTTGTCCTGCTAAGGATAAATCCCGAGTTGAATGTTAGAGCGAATCCGTCGGTTGGCAACCCCGGCAGGGCCCTGTACGCTAGTGTGTCCATCATGCCGGCCACTGAGGGGTCATTGGCAGATAGGGAAAGGAGGGTGGGACCAGTTTATCCCTTTTTCCGTGATATTTTTCGTTAATTTGCGAATGTTTACATTGACCCCTCGGCTCGCACCGGGGGTAAGCACGTGACTAACGAACCTCCAAGTTCCTCCATTTTGTTCCTCCCTGTTTTTCCCTCCCTCTCAAGGTGAAAGCAAATGTGTGTGCACAATTTCGCCAGGTGACACAAAGAAGACGGGGGACCACGCGTGAAGGAAGGAATGGTATACGCAAGAGAATACACACCCCAGCAGGAGGGAAGCATAAACAAAAGATAAGTTGACACACTTGTAAACTTTCCTTAGAACTTGAGCTTGTGCATCCCCAGAACAACCAAGGTTTCGTATGGCAAGTCCATTGCGCGATGGAACCTTACCGTGCTTGTCTACGCCCTTGCTTTGTTCTGAGTCCGCTCAATGAAGCAGGTGGTTGCATCAAATGCTATTAAGGAAAAACCCACCGGCAGCGTGTCCTTGCCAACTGAATGCTAAGGACCGCTCCTCAAAGCAATCGCGGCAGCATGCCATTGATGGGCAACTAAAGTACGCGAGGAAATCAACCATACGAATACCAGTGCACTACTAGGGAAAAGCTTATACACAGATGCTTACTAGTAGTGAGGGTTAAAAACCCTCGCTACTGCTACTTACTAGTAGCGCAGGTTTTTAAACCTCGCTACTACTAAGTTGATAGCAGTAGCGCGGGTTTTTAACCCTCGCTACTACTAAGCGGTCTCTACCGTGCCCCCCGGGACATGCCATAGTAGTAGCGCGGGTTTTTAACCCTCGCTACTACTAAGTTGATAGCAGTAGCGTTGGTTTTTAACCCTCGCTACTACTAAGTGGCCCCTAGACCATGCCATAGTAGTAGCGATGGTTATAAACCCGCGCTACTACTAAGTTGATAGTAGTAGCGCGGGTTTTTACCCCTCGCTACTACTAATCGTCTGCCATAGTAGTAGCGCGAGGTATGGCCTGTTTGCAAATTTTCAAACTCCACCCCCGCCCCCCCTGGATCGCCTTTTCAGTTTTTTAAAAAAATAAAAGAAAATGATGAAAATGTCAAAAAATAAAAGAAAATAAGTTTCCCATGTGATATGTGGTCTAGTTGTTGGGAAAATTTGCAAATATGAATTTCGACTTCATTTGCAAAATCTCTCGAGAATTTGTAAAAATGGGCATAACTTTTGCATACTAACTTGGATGAAAAAGTTTTTTATATGAAAAATCATCTACTCGAAAAGTTACATCCAAATTTAATCAGGGCAACCTCGTTAAACATTTTTAAAATCCTCAAAAACCTAACAGAAAAAAAGTTAGGGGGCTTTTCCCTAGTAGTGGTGGGGAAACGAAGGGATAGCATACACTTGCATATAAATACCAGTTCAGCAAGCATTAAAATGTAAATAGTGCGGAAACATAATACAAGATACATATTGTGTCTTAGTACATGACAACACAACCACAAGAATGGCTTAAGGCTGCGTGTGGCGACCTCCTTGGACTCTTGGGACGGAAAGGACCTTGTCGGCAAGGGGGCCGGCCTTCGGTGCGGCAACAGAGACGTCGGCACCTGGCGGCAGCTTCTTGAAGCCGTCGGAGAGGTTGAGGTCCGGATGGAAGAAGGTGAGGTTGCTCAAGACTAAGAAAAGGGCGTCGCGAGCAAGCTTCCGGGATTCATCGGCAAAGCAGGCGGCCCTGTCGTCTTCATACATCTTCAACCCTTCGATCAGGCCTCACGCATTTTGTTACCCTTGTCCCTCAGCTTCTGATCCATGAGATCGACGGAGTCGCACTGCTCCTTGATTGCCTGCCATTTGTGGCTATACCTGTTCTACACAACCTTGAGCCCTGCCGCCGCAAATTCCCGGAATGCCAAATTCTTGGTGCCATCGTCTGAGTCACCGGCTTCTCCAATTCTCTAAGATAGCGGCACTAGTATGCGACTAACCTCCTCATAAAAATCTACGCCTGCTGCAGCAGATGAGCTGGGGGTTGTGGATCCGGGACGAGCGAGGATCGATGCCAACTTGCTTGGGAAAGAGTGCGGGACCGTTGCCGAAGGATGGTTCATAGGAAAGGGCCCCATAGATTGGAGAGGAGCCTTCTCCTTGATGACTGTTTCCAGGCTAGATATGCTGCTGGGGGTTCTCGCTCCTTCTTCCGGGAATTCCTGAATATCCATGGCAGCTCGCTCATGGCCCTCCAGGGCAGCAATCTTGACTGCCTCCTCAGCAACACTTTTCCCAATGCTGGCCACTTCCTCCAGAAGCTTAGGTTCTTCATTCAATAAAACTACAAAATCAGCAGTTGGAATGATGAGGAGCCTGACGCCACTGAATCAAAGCCAGGAGATAAATAATTCAAGCAAGTAGAAACAAGGACAAGTGGATTACCCGGTGGCGGCTGCTGTAAGGTGACGTCTCCTTGCCCGGCAGCGTGGGTTGCCGGCGCGTAGTCCACAACCACCCCTTTGGTGGTTGTGGCCTTAACGCGAGCAAACCCCTCGGTGGAGGCCCTTGCCAGTGATTCCTCTGCTTGAACCTTGGTCAGCGGGGACCCTTGGAGGGTGGTCCCCTCTTGGTGGGCTCCGCCTTGCTGACTTTCGCCCGACCCCTTGCCCGGGGTTGAGGGGCGTTCCTCCACATCTCCACGTGCAGGCAAAGTGTGCCCCGTTCCTTCGCGCCGGGGGCTGGACTGGGGGCCAGCCATGAGATCCCCTGCCCTATCCCCCGCCAGACCTGTGCTTGTTGAATGGCCCGGTACCATGACATGCTTGGCCTGCTTGGCCCACTGAGCAAGGGGCTCTTCATCCCTGCCAAGCCAACAAGACAAGATTAAATTAGCAACTAAGTGTGGGATACTTCAACAAAAGGACGTTCTGCTTACTCTGGGTCCACGAGCATGTAGCCCAGCTCGTACGCCGCAGGTGGCGGGGTCACCCTACCCCTTTTTAGAGTTGGAGAAGTAGAACTTCCCGGCAGCGATGAACTCGTCGGTGGGACCGAGGCCTCTGGCGGGATCGGGCTTGGCGGGGAAGTTGGGCTTGACGGGGAAGTTGGGCTTGACTGGGGGCTAGGGTCTACCCCCATGAACACTCGTCGCTTGGCGGGCGGAGTCTTGGCTTCAGAAAGGCGAGTAGACTGGCGGCATACCACATCTTGTTTGTCGCCCTTGGTGGCTGTCTTCTTCTCCCTTTTGGGGGCCCGCGAGGAGGCAGGGGCCACTGGTTCCCGGCTGGCCCGCTTGCGAAGGCGTCGACCTGGCTCTGGGGCTTGAGGGCCCATTTCGAGCCCCTCCTCCACCTCGGGCTGCTTTGCCTCCTTGGCCTCGTCTCCTTCTTGGGCCCTTGCTGCCGTGGCATGGGGAACTCCAGCCCCGACATGGTCAAACCCGATAGCCTCTTTCGCGGCGTGCTCTTCACTCCCTTCATCGAAAGAGCCCTCACCTTCACATCTTCCTCTTCCTCCTCTTCAGGCCTCGTTCCTTCGGTAGCCCGGAGCGCTCTGTCCTCTGCGATCCGCTTCGCAATGAACGCTGCCTCAGCCTTGGAGGGGCGCTTGACAAGGTCGTCCTCCCCTTAGAAGCTCTTTCTTCCAAGCAAGAGACCTAGTCCATTTCTGCATCTAGTTCGAGCAGTTTCCAATCAGCCTCGACTCCGTAGGTGTTGCAATCGGGCATCAATTGCAGGATCTAGCCCAGGGCGGAGTTGAGGTGCAGCGTCACAACCTTTGCCAGTAGATGGAATGGCCTAGGGTTGCCAAATAGCTGTTCACACAACCAGCCATGGCCATATATCGTCAAGTTGTTGGCCGGGCATGGGTACAGTCGCATCTTGTCGGCAGAATTCCTGTATTCTCAAGCAAACATGTCCCTTTCTACATCGGCGCAATGCGACGCTGGAGGAAGTCGGCCCCCACATGCTCAACGGTTAGCCCTACAGCTTTGAGGTAGGCAATCTTGTTCAGTGCCAGGTGGAGCCTATTGTTGGTGAGGCCCAGCTTACTCCAGTCACTTCCACGCGTGACACATTCAGTCCGTGCCGAGCAGAACTCAGGAGCGTCCTTGTCCTGGATCCAACACCAATCCGCCCTCCATTCCTCCCACTTGTTGCGCTGCTGGCCAGAAAGATAGTCCCACTCATCCTTCTTGCCCTGGGGGATCCAGCTTATGTTTCTCGAGCGATGAGATTTATCTTCTATCTGTGGGATGAAGAAGTGCCTGAACAGATCCACATTGGGGGCAACTCCAACAAAGTTCTCGCACAAATGGGCGAAAATTGCCATGCATGCCATCTCATTAGGCGTAAAATCCAGAAGATGGAATCCATACACAGTCATCATGGCACAAAATAAGTCGGAGAAGGGGAGGTGAGGCCACCGAGGAAGTACGCGCAGAAGAAGCGGTACGAGTCCTATGGAATTTTGGCCCCCTCCGGCAGAACCACGGGCGCTCCATGCCCTTTTGGGACTTCCCTTCCCCACATATACGCGTACCCCATGATTAAGGTATTGCCATCCAGGCTCGACGGGAAGAAAACCATGTCTTTCTGTTGCTTCTTGTCCAGCTCCTCTCCTTTTTCTTCTTCCCCTCCACTGCGGCGTCTTTGGCGCCAGCCGCCTGGTTCCCCTTCTCGGCACTCGCCTTTCGCCCCATCTCTTGGACTCACAGGAGAAGCGAAAGATCTAGCAGAGCTTTGGGGGTGGTTTCTTGGCTTGAGGAAGAAGATGATGGGAGGAGAAACATATGCGAATGAGCAATGCCCCTTCGCCTTGCCTTTTTATTGGGAAGAAGCACGGGGGCTGGCTCTTCGCTATCTTTCTTCATGAAGTTACCATTTTTGTAGGCGCATTGCCCACTAACGACTACTGTTCCACGACCCCATGACCTGCGGTAATTACACGGAGTGGATGTTGGATTGAGTGGTCATCATGACGACAACTGCATAAGCAACATTTCTTTGCCATGTATCCGTGCACTATTTGGCGCCTAACCCAACGTGCCCAGCGACAAGTTTGGCTTAGGCCTGGGGGCTTCTTTCGGGGTACACAATCAGGGGTATTTAGTCCCCCTGACTTGTGCATGGACAAAAAGCCTCCGCCCCGACGGCCAGTGCTCGCCGAGAGAATAACTACCTCAAGACCAACGTACAATGCAAGGCCAAGTCAGAGAAGCCGCTCTTCGTGAGATCAAGGAGAGCATCAAGAAGATAAAGAAAACAAGATATCACCTTGGGAAGGCCTCCCTTGTCGGGCAGGAGAGCCCGGCCGGGTCGAGACCACCCCAAAGGCAAGTCCAGAATTGTCTCGGCAGGCCTGCCGGGGACGCCAAGGCCAAAAACCCCCAGCCAAGGCATCACCGCTCCACCGCCGACGCCAGTCACTTATCAACACAGTGTCGACCCCCTAGGCGATTAAGTGGTTTCCACTAAGCATGTGGTAGCTTGTTGGAAGATAGATTACACCCATTTGACACCCGTCAAGAAGTGTGTCAAGATGATAAAGTAGGAGATGATTAAGCGTCATGGCAGGCTTGCCGGGCTTCACCCTCAGCACGACACCTAGCAGTGGATTTAATGCACTTTGTCCTAACTGCCAGAGTTAGGTATGATAGCACTGTTGGCTATCTAATCACGAGATAATGTCTGTTTTGCCACTATGGTTACCCCTTGGTCTATAAAAGGAGGTTCAAGGTAACCTAGAAAAGGATTCGAACCTTCGCACACTTGTACGCGTGTAGCAGCTCTCCTCGAGGCCACCTTGCCGAGCTTGATTGCTACGTGTTCTTCGTGTTCCTCCATCTAGTCCACCAAAGCAGGAGTAGGGTTTTACGCTTCCCAGCAGCCCGAACCTGGGTAAAAAACACCAGAGTCCCATCGTCGTGCTGCCTCATGGCCTCTTCTCTTTGTGCAATGTGATCTCCCCCTTGTCGAACCACAAAGGGGCCCGTGGCCCCATAGGTGATCGTGTTCACCCACGGCAGAGAAGAATAGTGCGTATGTTTCTAAAACTCATTTAAACCAATGAGAAAAAAATAAGAAGAAGAAAGTGATGCAACATATAATGATTATTGTCTCTTGATAACTCGTATGAGAATAACCTTTGAAGAAGGAGAAAACTTGTTGGTGAATTTAGAGAACAACAAATATGCTTTGTATACTCCCCTTTAAAAAAATTGATGAGGAAAAACTTAAAAGTATTGCATATGATCTTAAAAAGATATTGCCTCAGTAAAAACCGTGATGAGAACCTTCGGGAGAATACGTATAAGGTAAAAGAGTGCAATCTAACATGCCAATGAAAACTCCTTTAAAATCCAATGGAAAATATAAGGAGGAGATGATATGGCATATATAGACACTTGTGTTTATATTGCCTCGTTAAGCACCTTTTATGAGAAACCATTAGGGAAAAACTCTTCAAGGGGAGAAGAATATAATATATGCAATCTGATGATTGTCAACGGGTTATAGTTTAGGAAATTACCCCCCTTGAACTTTACAAATCTAGAGTATGTGTCATACCATTGACATGGTCATGACATTGTGAATAGTATGTTGGATTTTCACAGTTTGTTTCAAATTGTTTGTGAATAATCTGGCGGATCAAACATAGTTCAATAAAATTCATGGTTTGTTGTTAAGAAGTGCCAAGGTATTTGAGAATTTCTCGCTTAAACCCACAACCTCTTCCTCTGAGCTATAATAACCTAAATATAGCATAAAAATGAGAGGTTTTTCTATGAAATACAGATCCAGGTATCAAGCAAGCAATAAAAAATAGCCAAAGTTTGGGATGGACTCCTTTAAATTAGATGCAACATCACTGGCATAAAGAAATGATATTTTTTATCATCAAATGTGATCCGACTATAAAGCAAGAAGAAGAAAAAGGATCCAGAAATTTATGTGGGACTTCCCTTAAATTAGACATGGGATCATTTTTTTCCTTGATTTATTATAACCATTTAGCATAAACTTGATGTGTCACATTATTGCATCAAGTTCCATTTGACAAACTTAGAAAAATTATTAAGCATGGTCCATTTACCATTTAAGAATGATAACTATGCTCTCGATGGTAGGTGCTCGAGGAAAGTGATGACACAACATAAAAGGCGAAAGTTTAGGACCTTCGAAGAGGGGGAGTAGGGATTGTCATGTGCTTATTTTTATAAAACTAGCAAACTTAAGATGCAAAGTTTTAGGATTTTCTTTCCGGTTTTGACGAGTTGGAAAAGAAATTTTACCATTCTCTTTGTAATAGCCCCAAACATAAGCACTTTTCTTCCTTTAGTTTTGGAATTTATTTGTAGGACATTTTATTTTCTTTTCTTTCCTTTGTTTCCATGTGCAACCATTTTGAAGGTGGAGGAAAACCACACTTGCCCCACTTAAAAAACTTAGGCAACAAAAAGATGATTCGGCGTGACGATAACAATTTACTTGGAATGACTTTTAGTCATGATAGGAAGGTATAGTTGACTCTTATGGTAAACTTGGCCCAAAAACTTTGGATGCACAAGCAGACTTCATGTTTAGTCTAGACGAAGGCTAGCAATAGACTAGAAAGTGACTAAGTATGGAGGATAATGCTCAAAATCATGCATTTTGAATAAGTAAGCACTAGGAGGTAATACAAACAGGATACTAACACTCTAAAGTTATAATATCTTTGAGGACAAATTGGAATTATAAAAACACATGTAAACATTTGGAATTTGTTAGTAGGACTTTGGTCAAAACCCAACCAAAATTATAAATTCTAATGGCTCATTCATGCATGGCTGTAAGTGGTGTGAGTGGGACTAAAGTTTAGTCCCACTCCAGAAGTTGAGTGGGAGTTGCAGCTCTTTATAAGGTGAGCTCTTCTACCACTTGTATGAGCATGAGAATACGAGACCTACACGCTCGCTCCTCCTCCTCGCTCACCTCGCCACGCCACGCCTCGTCACGATGCGCCGTGCCGCGCCGCGCCGCGTTTTGGGAATGATCCGAGCAAAGGACAAAACTATGCACGTTGTCTATACTTTTGCTGCTCAGGAAAATTAATGAGTCATTAATTAATAATTAACAGACACGTTAATTACTGAACTGTTTCCGATTCTTTTGGATCACGACTTGGACGTGGGATTTACTCCCACGACCTACCTGACCCACATTATATAGTCAGACATGAAGGAAATATGCCCTAGAGGAAATAATAAATTTGTTATTTTATATTTCCTTAATTCATGATAAATGTTTATTATTCATGCTAGAATTGTATTAACCGGAAACTTGATACATGTGTGGATACATAGACAAAATACCGTGTCCCTAGTAAGCCTCTACAAGACTAGCTCGTTGATCAAAGATGGTTAAGTATCCTAACCATAGAGTTGTGTTGTCATTTGATAACCGGGATCACATCATTAGGAGAATGATGTGATGGACAAGACCCATTCGTTAGCTTAGCATTTTGATCGTTCAGTTTTATTGTTATTGCTTTCTTCATGTCAAATACATGTTCCTTGGACTATGAGGTTATGCAACTCCCGGATACCAGAGGAATGCCTTGTGTGCTATCAAACGTCACAACGTAACTGGGTGATTATAAAGATCCTCTACAGGTATGTCCTAAGGTGTTTGTTGGGTTGGCATAGATCGAGATTAGGATTTGTCACTCTGAGTATCGCAGAGGTATCTCCGGTCCCTCTCCGTAATACACATCATAAGGAGCCTGACAAGCAAAATGACTAATGAGTTAGTGGCAGGATTATGTATTACGGGACAAGTAAAGAGACTTGTCAATAACGAGATTGAACTAGGTATGAAGATACCCACGATTAAATCTTGGGCAAGTAACATACCGATGACAAAGGGAATAACGTATGTTGTCATAACGGTTCGACCGATAAAGATCTTCGTAGAATATGTGGGAGCCAATATGAGCATCCAGGTTCCTCTATTGGTTATTGACCGGAGAGGAGTCTCGATCATGTCTACATAGTTCTCGAACCCGTAGGGTCCGCACGCTTAACGTTTGATGACGATATTGTATTATAAGAGTTATGTGATTTGGTGACCGAATGTTGTTCGGAGTCCTAGATGAGATTGCGGACATGAGAGGAGTCTCGAAATGGTTGTGAGGTAAAGATTTATATATATAGGACGATGGTATTCGGACACCAGAAGTGTTCCGGAGGGCACTGGGTACATATCGGGTCACCGGAAAGGAGTTTCGGGCAACCCCGGCAAAGATATGGGCTTAATGGGTCGAAGGAGGGATAGACCAGCCCACAAGGGGTTGGTGCGCCCCTTTTCTTGGCCGCAGGCCCTAGAGGAAGGAAAGGAGGTGGCACCACCTCTTCCTGCCATTCCCCCTTGGTAGGAGAAAGGAAAGGGGGGGGGGGGGGGGGCGCCACCTCCTCCTTCCTTCCCCTCATGGCCAAAATATGGAAAGTGGGGCGCCGGCCTAGGGCAGGATTCCAAGTAGGATCCCTCCTACTTGGGGTGCCCCTAGGGCTGCTCCTTCCTCCCTCCCTCCCTCCCTCCCACCTATATATACATGGGGGGCACACATAGACAAGACAATTGCCTAGCCGTGTGCGGCGCCCCCCTCCACAGTTTACACCTCGGTCATATTCTCGCAGAGCTTAGGCGAAGCCCTGTGCGGATCACTTCACTATCACCGTCACCACGCCGTCATGCTGACGGAACTCATCTACTTCCTCAACACCTTGCTGGATCAAGAGGGCGAGGGACGTCATTGAGCTGAACGTGTGCATAACTCGATGGTGTCGTACATTCGGTACTTGATCGGTCGGAGCTAGAAGAAGTTCGACTACATCAACCACGTTGTCAAACGCTTCCGCTTTCGGTCTACAAGGGTACGTAGAAACACTCCCCCCTCTCGTTGCTATGCATCTCCTAGATAGATCTTGCATGAGCGTAGGAAATTTTTGAAATTGCATGCTACGTTCCCCAACAGTGGCATCTGAGCCAGGTCTATGCTGAGATGATATGCACGAGTAGAACACAAAGAGTTGTGGGCGGTGATGTCATACTGCTTACCACCAGTGTCTTATTTTGATTCGGCGGTATTGTTGGATGAAGCGGCCTGGACCAACCTTACATGACCACATTCATGAGACCGGTTCCACCGACAGACATGCAACTAGTTTTGCATAAAGGTGGCTGGCGGGTGTCTGTTTCTCCTACTTTAGTTGAATCAAATTTGACTGCGGCCGGTCCTTGTTGAAGGTTAAAACAACAAACTTGATAAATCACCGTTGTGGTTTTGTGTCGTGGGAAAGAACGGTTCTTGCGAGAAGCCCATAGCAGCCACGTAAAACTTGCAACAAAAAAGTAGAGGATGTCTAACTTGTTTTTGCAGGCTATGTTGTGATGTGATATGGTCAAGACATGATGTCATATACATTGTTGTATGAGATGATCATCTTTTGTAGAAGTTATCGCCAACTGGCAGGAGGCTTATGGTTGTCGCTCTATGGTATGAAATGCAAATGCCATGTAATTGCTCTACTTTATCACTAAGCGGTAGCAATAGTTGTAGAAGCAATAGTTGGCGAGACGACCACGATGCTACGATGGAGATCAAGGTGTCGAGCCAGTGACGATGGAGATCATCATGATGCTTTGGAGATGGAGATCAAAAGCACAAGATGATGATGGCCATATCATGTCACCTATTTTGATTGCATGTGATGTTTATCTTTTATGCTTCTTATTTTTCTTTGTACGACGGTAGCATTATAAGATGATCCCTTAACTAAATTTCAAGGTATAAGTGTTCTCCCTGAGTATGCACCGTTGCCACAGTTCTTCATGCTGAGACACCACGTGATGATCGGATGTGATAGGCTCTACGTTCAAATACAATGGGTGCAAGACAGTTTTGCACATGCGGAATACTCAGGTTAGACTTGACGAGCCTAGCATGTACAGACATGGCCTCAGAACACTGGAAACCGGAAGGTCGAACATGAATCATATAGTATATATGATCAACATAGAGATGTTCACCATTGATTACTACCCCATCTCACATGATGATCGGCCATGGGTTAGTTGATTTGGATCACGTTCATTTAGATGACTTGAGGGATGTCTATCTAAGTGGGAGTTCTTAAGTAATTTGATTAATTGAACTTAATTTATCATGAACTTAGTGTCGTGGTACTAAGTCTGACAGTAAGAGTGGGGGGTACATATGAGGAGGCAAGGCCCTGGCTACGGCGAAATTGCACACACGAGTTTACGAGTTCAGGCCCCTCTGGGAGGAGGTAAAAGCCCTACGTCTCAGTGCCCTGAGGCAGTCGACTGGAATATGGACGTGTGTTACAAGGGGTGCGAACCCTTGTGCCAGAGGAGGGGGTGGCTTATATAGAGTGCGCCAGGATCCCAGCCGTCCCCCGTTACAGAGTTCAATGTACATTAAGACAGTGCGTTACTGGTAACGCTAGTTATAAAGGGCTATTAATGATCTTTAAGACTACGTAGTGAACGCCTAACTGTTGTCATCCTGAGTGACTCTAAGTCTTTTATACTCCGAGTGGTTTCTCATATGGTCAAATGACTTCATCTTGGTCGAGTGGAATTGGGGGTATCCGAGTGGGGTAACTGGTCGAGTGGATTGCACTCCATGGTTACTTCAGTTGGTATCTCCTGTTATATTTTGAATGTCCTTGATTATAAGGTAGTGACCTTGGGTAGGGCGTATAGGTCAGGCCTATGACCCTACCCTAGGTCCATGGCATTGTCATTAGCCCCTGAATGGATTGAGGTCTGAGTGAAAAGAGAGTTGAAGTTGATCCTGTCCCGAGTCTTATGCTTCATAGGCATTCTTACTGAGTTCGAGAATCATGCTGAAACTTCGACTTCATTTCAGTCGCCTTGATCGATTCTGAGGTTGTTGAGTGAACTTATACTGGCAGGCTTCGAGTGTTGATATGGTGCGAAATCTTCGGCACAATTGGTTACAGCAGTTCCCGGATCTCACGGGATTCGAAACTTTAGGGAAGCATGCGAGACGGAGCACGCCGCAGTAAAAAAGACGGATAGACAGGGGCACCTCGATTCTTGCGCCACCTTTTTTGCCACGTATCAGGTGCGCGACTGTTGCGGGATTTGACAGGATTGCTCGGGCCTATGCGTCAGCCACTCGGAAGCAGGCTCATAAAAGGCGTCGAGGCCGACGCGTTTGCATAGTGCATCCCATTCCCCTTCCTCTTCCTCTACTTCTCCACTGCGTCCTCCTCCACTCTCAACGCCGCCACCCTGCCCATGCGCAGTCCACCGCAATGCTCAAGGACAAGACGGCGGCCTGGAGCGCACGAAGAAGGCGACGGCAATGGCGAAGGGCAAGAAGACAAGTCGGGGGTCGTCGTCGAGGTCCGGATTGCCACCTGGCTGGATCTAGGGGGACTGGATTCGGTCCATGCTCCAGAAAGAAGATCTGGAGGATCTGGCCGCTGTGGGCTTGATCGCCGATGGGTCTTGGAGGCTGCCGGGGGACTAGATCGAACCTCAGCCACGGAGGGTGAGTGCGTTCTCCTCGCAACCCATGTCGACCGTGGTTTCTCTTTGCCTCCGCATCCTTTCTTTTGGGGTTTCCTGAACTTTTTCGATGCCCAACTTCACCATTTCTCTCCCAACACTATCACATACCTTGCTGCATATGTTTCTCTGTGCGAAAACTTCTTGGGTTGTAGACCGCACTGGGGTCTATTCAAACATATCTTCACTTGCCGTTCCCAATATGTGAAGACGGCGAATCCAACTAACAAGAGGACGCACGTGATTCAAATGTGCGGGGGTTTAGGGATTCAGATGAGGGTTAGGAGTACTTTTCCCCCTATGACTCTTCCTGGGTCGGTTAGGGGATGGCAGTCGACCTGGTTCTACTGCCAAGATATTCCGACCCCAGGTCAGTTGACCGGTCTTCCTCCCTTCACCCTAGATCGAATCTAGCAACCTTCTTCATTGATCGTGTCTGCAGCGTAGAAAGTAGAGGTGAACATGCTAGTCGAGCGGCTAGTCCAATTGGTCCTTGAGGGCGTAACTGGCATGGATTTATTGGAAGTGTTTCTCAGTTGACGCATCCAGCCACTCCAAGCTCGCGATCATCCAATGTGGATTTATTAGGGCTCCAATGACCCGCTCGGGTACACCCAGAGGAGGTCGCCGATGAGATGGTGGCCCAGTGGATGAAGGGCATTACTGGAAACAAAGACAACCCCAGGGGGCCCCGAAGAGTCATCCCATTCGATGCCGAAAGTCAGTCGGACAAGGTCTGATCCTTATTACTGAGTGTCTTTTCATTCTGACCTGGAACCATCTTTGAATCTGACTGATGTTTGTTTAACTTCTTGCTTTGCAGATTTATACTGAGATGTACTCGAAGCCATACGGGGAGCAAGCCCAGGAGGGATTGGAGAACGCGGACGAGAGCACCAGCTGGCAATCCCCCTACAACGACGATGAGGAAGAGAGTGATGAGTCGGACAATGAAGAAGAGGTCGACTCACCACCCTGCACAGAGCGCCGATCCAAATAGTCTCACGATCATGCGGGTGGGCGCAACAAGGTAGCTCCTCCAAGCACACAAGTGCATAAACGCACTCGGACTTTCAACTTCGGAGCCGTCTGAAAAGGTCGCCAAGCAGCCCAAGGTTGTCCCTTCGAAGCCTCGGAAGACCTTGCCTATGATCAAGATGGACGTTCTCGTCGCTTCTGTGTAAGTGTTCTGTCTTCCTGTATTTTACTGTCGACTCATACTTCTGCTTGACCAAGTGAGTTCTGAATCTTTCAGTGCTGCAACTTTTGGGACCTCCATGGACATTGACAAGGCTCAGGATGGTGAAGAAACTGAAGATGCGGCTACTTCCAAAGCGGGTAAGATTCTGCAATCTTGTGCTTATTTTGTCTGTTGGACTGTCGGCCGACTAAGCTCTTATGGTTGAATTTTGTGCAGCCCCACAAGACGTCATTGAACTTCTAGACGACGAGGAAGAAGTGCCTCAGAAGAATACGGGAAGGAGGGGCAGGACTTCAAGCAGGAGGACGCCTGCTAGCCAGGTGCCTCAGTCAACATCAGCACCGGAAACATTGGTCCAGCGATCCGGAGATCCGATTCGGGCCTCTGTTTCTTTTGCCAATTCTATGTCGACTGACCGTCCTTCAGCGTCGCTTTCTCAAGTCCTTGCTCCATCCGTGCAACTCCATGCCTCAGATCCTCTGGCTGCTCCGGATGTTCCACCATCTCCTCTCTTTATTACCCGTCATACTCCAGAAGACCCGGTGGGTGCTGCTAAGGAAGCTATACTCCAAGCAGGTTTTATGATGGACAAAATAAAGGTAGTGCATGAGGCTAGCAAGGCTGCCTACGATGCTAGCTCTGCTCTACAGATCAATGTCAAGGTGAGTTGATTTCCAACTGAACAGAAACTGCTGCTTTGTTATCCGTAAGATGTCCCTGGAGCGTTTTGGAACCTTTTATGTGCATTTATCATGAGTCTGCACTTTATATCCACTCACCCACTGGTGTTTTAACTTTAGCTGAATAGTTCTTCCTATTGAGTCGACCAGGTCGAGTCGAGTGTACCTCTGAACCGGTGGGGGCACGCAGAGTGCACCCACTGGGTGTAGTCCCTGAGACCGCCATCGAATGTTTGATTCGGTGGGGGTCTTTATCAAATGTCTCTTCATAGTTCTCTCACTCAGTGGAACAGATTGAACCGAGTGGGATCTAGACCAGTGGGGGCACGCAGAGTGCACCCACTGGGTGTAGTCCCTGAGACCATTGTCAACTGTGGGCAGTCGGCCAAGGTCTGAAAATCTTGCTTCTTCTTTTTTTATATATATACTCATGCTGGGCAGACCATGCCGAGTGGTAAATTGGAACAGTGGGGGCACGCCAAGTGCACCCACTGGGTGTAGTCCCCGAGACTACTAGTGAATGTTTGATTCGGCAGTAGTCTTAGAACACTTTCTGTTGTGATTGACTTTTGTTTCTGTCGACTGGCGTGTCTTATTTGTTGCCTGCACAAATATTGTGAGCTCGGGGCCCAATTTGCTGAGTTGGAGAAGAAACAGATCAGTCTCAACCTTGACCTGGAGCTAGCCAAGAAGAATCTTCAAAAGGCCAAGGATGATGTTGCTGCTATGGGAGGTAATAACTCGCCGACTATCCACCTTATAACATTCCCTTTTAGTCTTTTGAACCTAGTGACTCCACTCGAATAGATGTGCGTAGTGAAAACCGTCAAATCCAAGCTCGTCTGAAGAATGTTATTTCTTTAGTCAAAATGAAGAAGGCTCTGGAGCAGAAGGATCTTGACCTTGCCGCAACACAGATGGAGGTGCGAGAGAAAACAGAACTTGCTGACAAGAAGCTGGCTTCAATCAGCAACTTGGAAGAGGAAAACACCCGGCTGAAGACTGCTGTCAATGAAGCCAACAAAGAAGTTGTGCAACTGAAGAAGGACAAGGAGTCCCTATCTGACAAGGTTGGAGATCTCACACAAAAGAAGGGTGAACTGGAGGCTTATCTGGAAAGACTCGCTGAGAAGATGGTCCTGAAGCTTGAAGGTACTTTCTCTTGTTTGACTTATTTGCAACTATCGACTCATCATATAACTGTCGACTCACCATTTTTCCATGTGTGCAGAATTCTATCAAGACTTCGAGGCAGAGACTGGGTGGATCGAGATGGACCTAGATCCCATAAACTCTCCCGTCAAGGATGAAGTTGCGATGAACATGCTGCGATTGGAGTCTCGTCTTGATAGTGTTGTGGATTATCTTGCTCGCCTGAAAGCGGCGGTGTCGTGGATTGATGCTGAGCTCTGGCCCGAAAGGACCTATAGAACGATCTCGATTCTCCGATGACTCGACTCAAAGAAATCCATGGTTGAGTGCAAGAGTGGAAGAAGTCATCTGCTCGCTGTGGCACTGATGTGGCTCTGTCCTTGGTCCGAGTCCATTGCAAGGAGGTCAGAGAAGACAAGCTGGCGGCTCTCAAGGTTGCCAACACCAAGAAGCTCCAATTCCAATCCTTCATGGAGACCTACATCGACGCTGCTACTCGTATTGCGGACGGCATCGACCTTGACAGCTTCATCGAGCCAGCAAGCCCTCCTCCTACCGAGTGAACAAACTTTATGTCTCACCTTTATTTGCCTCGGAATGCCAAGTGAATTTGTAACCGTTAAACTCTTTCAGGCCTGATGCCTGAGTACTTCTGCCCGTGGTTCTGAACTTTGCTGGGTTTATCTGAACTTGGTTTTTCCTTGAATATGGTGACTTTGCCTTTACAACTTTTAGATCTTTTTTTAATATCGAGTGGAATATGGTGAGTTCTCACTCAGAATAGACGTTGTACTTGTGACGCAGCCCCGACGATGTGTTCAATTAGCACCTCGTTGTCCTTGCGGATCAGGATGGAGCGGACGTTGTACTTGTGATGCAGGTCCGACGACGTGCTTGATTGGCACCTTGTCGTCCTTGCGGATTAGGATGGAACGGACGTTGTACTTGTGACGTAGCTCGGAGGATCTTTGCGATTTAGGCGAGTACGGGGTCGCAGCTAGGCCTCCGAGTGGGAGGATTGCTCTCCACTCGGAATAGTTTTTTAACTTAGGCGAGTACGGGGTCGCAGCTAAGTCCCCGAGTGAGAGGGTTGCTCTTCACTCGGAATGGTTTTTTAACTTAGGAAAGTACGGGGTCGCAGCTAACCCTCCGAGTGGGAGGATTTCTCTCCACTCGGAATGGTTTTTGACTTAGGCAAGTACGGGGTCGCAGCTAAGCCCCCGAGTGGGAGGATTGCTCTCCACTCGGAATGGTTTTTTAACTTTGGCGAGTACGGGGTCGCAGCTAAGCCCCCGAGTGGGAGGATTGCTCTCCACTCGGAATGGTTTTTTAACTTAGGCGAGTACGGGGTCGTAGCTAAGCCCCCCGAGTGGGAGGATTGCTTTCCACTCGGAATGATTTTTAACTTAGGCAAGTACGGGGTCGCAGCTAAGCCACCGAGTGGCAGGATTGCTCTCCACTTGGAATGGTTTTTTAACTTAGGTGAGTACGGGGTCGCAGCTAAGCCCTCGAGTGGGAGGATTGCTCTCCACTCAAAATGGTTTTTTAACGTAGGCGAGTACGGGGTCGCAGCTAAGCCCCCGAGTGGGAGGATTGCTCTCCACTCAGAATGGTTTTTTAACTTAGGAGAATCAGGTTCGCGGCTAAGCTCCTGAGTGAGAGGGTTTCTCTTCACACGGAGTGGTTTTGAAACTTAGGCGAATCAGGTTCACAGCTAAGCCCCCGAGTGGGAGGATTGCTCTCCACTCGGAATGATTCTTTAACTTAGCCGAATCAGGTTCGCGGCTAAGCCCCCGAGTGAGAGGGTTGCTCTTCACTCGGAGTTGTTTTGAAACTTAGGAGAATCAGGTTCGCAGCTAAGCCCCCGAGTGGGAGGATTGCTCTCCACTCGGAATGGTTTTTTTAACTTAGGTGAATCAGGTTCGCGGCTAAGCCCCCGAGTGAGAGGGTTACTCTTCACTCGGAGTGGTTTTGAAGATTAGGCAAATCAGGTTCGCGGCTAAGCCACCCACTAGGGGATTTGAACACATATGTTTATGGGAAAACAATCATTCAGATACTGCAAAAATCTTGTCTTTGATAAACAAACTGAAGGATTCTTATTACAACTCGTCGATCCAAGTGGTTTAGGTATAGAAACGGCAGAGCAGCTCCGCATTCCACGAGCGTGGCTCTTCTTCTTTATTGGCTATGTTGTAGAGGTGATACGCCCCATTGTGAAGCATCTTGGTGATGATGAAGGGACCTTCCCAGGCCGGAGCGAGCTTGTGAGGTCGCTTCTGATGCACTCGGAGCACAATGTCTCCTTCCTGGAATGCTCGACCTCTGACATTACGGGCATGGAATCGACGCAGGTCTTGTTGGTAGATGGTCGGTCGGATCAGAGCCATCTCACGTTCCTCCTCCAGGAGATCAACTACATCCTGGCGTGCATGTTCTGCTTCAGCTTCTGGGAAGAGTTCCACTCGGGGAGCGTTGTGCAGCAAGTCACTCGGAAGCACAGCTTCAGCACCATACACCATAAAGAAAGGGGTTCGATCAGTCGACCGGTTTGGAGTTGTTCTCAATCCCCATAAGACGGATGGCAACTCAGTCACCCAAGCTCTAGCAGCGTGCTTGAGGTCGCGCATCAGTCGGGGGTTCGGCCCTTGAAGGATCAAACCATTCGCCCTTTCCGCTTGCCCATTCGACTGCGGGTGCACAACAGATGCGTAGTCGACCCGAGTGCCTTGGGAAGCACAAAACACCCTGAACTCATTAGAATCAAAGTTGGAGCCATTATCTGTGATAATGATGTGAGGGACTCTATATCTAAATATCAACTCCTTGATGAAACTTATGGCAGTGCTTGAGTCAAGGTTCTTGATAGGCTTGGCTTCGATCCATTTGGTGAATTTGTCGACTGCCATGAGCAAATGAGTGAAACCACTTCTACCGGTCTTGAAGGGTCCAACCATATCCAACCAGCAGACTGCGAACGGCCAGACGAGTGGAATAGTCTTCAAGGTGGATGCAGGCTTGTGAGACATGTTGGAGTAGAACTGGCAACCTACGCACTTGTCGACTATATCCTTTGCCATCTCATTTGCACATGGCCAATAGCATCCCGCTCGGTATTCTTGACCACGATGGTCCAAGAGGACACATGGTGACCACAAGTTCCCGAGTGGATCTTATTTAAAATCATTCGACCTTCTTCCGGGGAGATGCAATGCTGAGCCACTCATGTGATACTTTCCCTGTAAAGCTACCCTCTTATCACGGTGAAAGCTTCGGATTGATGGACGATCTGGCGGGCCTCATGTTCATCTTCTATGAGTTCCTGCCTGAGCAGGTACGCGATATACGACACCGTCTAGTCAGGCGTGATCACTAAAACTTCCATGACCAAGTTGACTATAGCTGGGACTTCAACCTCAGTCGGATTGGTTGAACTTATCGGTTGCGAGGGATCTTCATTGAAGGGATCTTCTTGTACTGACGGGGTGTGGAGATGCTCCAAGAACACATTATTGGGGATAGGCTTCCGAGTGGAACCTATCTTTGCCAGATCATCAACAACTTGATTCATGATTCGGGGTATGGGGTGGAGCTCTAACCCCTCAAACTTCTTCTCTAGCTTTCTTACTTCATTGCAGTAACCGGTCATTGCTGGACTCCTGATGTCCCATTCCTTCATTACTTGATTAACAACTAAGTCTGAGTCGCCGTAGACTATCAAGCGTCGGACGCCGAGTGAAATGGCCATACGTAACCCATACAACAGTGCCTCATACTCAGCTTCATTATTTGAAGAATCGAAGTGAATCTGGAGGACATAGCTGAGCTTGTCGCCTCTTGTGGATACCAAAACCACTCCTGCACCAGAGCCATCCAACATCTTGGACCCATCAAAGAACATAGTCTAATGCTCTGAGTGAATCTAAGTCGTCTGCTGCTGTTCAATCCACTCTACGAGGAAATTTGCTATTGCTTGGGACTTGATGGCTTTCTTTGCCTCAAACTTGATATCCAACGGAAGGAGTTCAATTGCCCATTTTCCCACTCGACCAGTTGCGTCCCTATTATTCAGAATTTCTGACAATGGAGCATCACTGACGACTAAAACCAAGTGGTCTGAGAATTAGTCAAGTAAATTCCATAAACAAGCTTCTGATAATGAGGATATCTCTGCTTGGACAAAATCAAGACTTCAGAAATGTAATACACAGGGCACTGAACTTTCTAGGCTTTGCCTTCTTCTTCCCGCTCGACCGTGAGATTGTGCTGACAACTTGTCCAGTGGCTGCGATGTAAAGAAGTAAAGGCTCCTTGCTGATTGGAGCAGCAAGCACTGGCTGGGTGGAAAGCAGGGCTTTGTGCTCTTCAAACGCTGCTTCGGCTTCATCATTCCACTCGAACTTGTCAGACTTCTTCATCAGTCGGTAAAGAGGTAATGCCTTTTCACCGAGGCGTGAGATGAATCGACTCAATGCGGCCAAACAACCAATAAGCTTCTGAACATCGTGCACACGCACAGGGCGTTTCATTCGGAGGATTGTGCCAACTTTCTCTGGGTTTGCGTCGATTCCTCGTTCGGAAATGAGGAAACTGAGTAACTTTCCACCTGGGACTCCGAACATGCACTATGACGGATTGAGCTTGATATCATATCTTCTTAAGTTGGAAAAGGTTTCGGTGAGGTCAATCAGTAGGTCGGAACCTTTGCGTGACTTGACCACTATGTGATCCATGTGTGCTTCCACATTCCGACTGATTCGAGTGAGCAGGCACTTCTGAATCATGTGCATGAACGTGTCACCAGCATTCTTGAGGCCAAAGGGCATAGTAACATAGCAAAAACACTCGAATGGGGTGATGAAAGCTGTTTTTATTTCGTCGGGTCCATACAGTCGGATCTGATGGTACCCGGAATAACCATCCAAATAGGACAATCGCTCACACCCTACAGTTGAGTCGACTATCTGGTTGATGCGGGGCAGAGGAAAATGATCTTTCGGGCAGGCCCGATTGATATGCTTGAAATCAATACACATTCGAAGTGACTTATCTTTCTTGGGGACCATAACAACATTGGCGAGCCACTCAGAGTGGTATATCTCATGGATGAACTCAGCAGCGAGGAGCCGAGCCACCTCCTCGCCAATTGCCTTCCTCTTCTTCGCAGCGGACCGATGGAGATGCTCTTTAACGGGTTTTGCTTTCGGGTTGACTCGCAAACGGTGCTCAGCCAGTCCCCTGGGTACACCTGGCATGTCAGATGGTTTCCATGCGAAGATGTCCGAGTTCTCACGGAGGAACTAGATGAGTGCTTCTTCCTATTTGCCGTCGAGTGTTGTTGAGATATGAGTCGGAGTAGCATTGGGATCGGTCGGGTGAATGTGAACCGGTTTTGTTTCACCGAACGACTGAAATGTGGACTCTGAAGCTGGCCTCTTGGCACGCAACAAATCACTCGGATCTGCATTCTTCTGGAATTCTTGCATTTATACTGCCGCCATCTGTTCATCGGTGATCTTTGAGCCTTTCTAGAGGCAATCTTCTGCTCTCTGCCGATTTCCAGTGATTGTGATCACTCCTCTGGGGCCAGGCATCTTCAACTTGAGGTACACGTAACATGGTTGAGCCATGAAACAAGCACAGACAGGTCTTCCTAGAATGACATGATAGGCACTATCAAAATCCACCACCTCAAACGTCAACTTTTCCTTGCGGTAATTCTTTGAATCACTGAAAACCACATCAAGAGTGATCTGACCGAGTGAGTCGGCTTTCTTTCCTGGGATGAGACCATGGAATCTCATGTTGCTCTCACTGAGCTTGGACATCGGAATGCCCATCCCATGGAGGGCCTCAGCTTACAATATATTCAAACCACTACCACCGTCCATCAAAACCTTGGTCAGTCGAGTGCCCCCAATGACTGGGTCGACCACCAACACTTGCCTCCCAGGGGTAGCAACGTGTGCTAGATGGTCAGACTGGTCGAATGTAACAGGGGTTTTTGACCACTTCAAATATTTCGTCGTTGTCGGAGCAACCATGTTTACTTCTTTGTTAATAACCTTTAATCGACTTTTGCTCTTGATGTCAGCAAAAATCACCAAAGTAGCATTGACATTAGGGTAACCTCCATCTTCCTCTTTGTCCTCCTCCTTATCAGACTCTTTGTCCTTTTCACTGGGCTAGCCCTCTCGGAAACTCTGAATCAGGATTCGAGTGGTATGCTTGGGAAGAATCAAATTTCCCTCTCCATCCTTCTTAGTGTGTATATGACACGGTAAATCAAGCACATCATTTCCCGCTTGATCTTTCACTTTTTAGGGGTCCAAGGCCCTTTAAGCTTCCCCTTGAACTTCCCTTGATTCAAAATTGCTGCCTCAGTGGGACCTGCAACCTCAACTTTTCGTTTCTGCTTTTGACAGGAGTTTCCCCCTCCAGTGTCCTGGACGACTGATTTGTTCTTTCCACTCTGGAGTCGGTCCTCCTCTTCGCCGTTAGCGTATCGAGTGGCAATCTCCATCATCCGAGTCAGAGACATGTCTCTGGTCCAACCAAACTTAAGATTGAGATCTCTGTAGTGAACGCCTTCTTTAAAGGCACAAACTGCTTGGTGCTCTGACACATTCTCCACCGGGTGATGAAGAGTAGTCCATCTCTGGATATAATCTCTCAAAGTCTCATTCTGTTTATAAACACAATGCTGTAATTCTGCCAAACCAGCAGGTCACTTGCAGGTGCCCTCAAATGTTTTGGCAAACACTCGAGCCAATCCTTCCCAATTGAAAATGCTCCCAGGGGCCAACTGATTCAACCAGGCTCTAGTAGAACCCTCAAGCATCAAAGGGAGGTGTTTCATGGCCACCTCATCATTGCCACCACCAATGTGCACAGCCACTCGGTAATCCTCCAACCAAGTGTCGAGCTTCCACTCTCCGGTGAACTTACGCTCGTCGCCAACCTAAAGTTGTGAGGGATCTCAGCAGCTCGGAAGGCTCTTCCGAAGCACCCGGGGCCGGAAACATGCACCCTGCTTCCGTTGGGTCGATCTCTATCCAACCCTTCTCTGTATGCTCTGTTCCGGTCGACCAAACCTTGTACAAGGACTAACCTTGCGTCGAACCCAGTCTCTCTGGGGTCGATTGGAACTCTGCGGTCATTACCATACGGCGCCTGTCATCATACCGCCGAGGCGTGTATGACCCGTCCCTCGGAGGGGGTGAAGGCACTCGACGGTGGTTGTCACAGGCATACTCACGATCAAATTCTCCATGGGATCTTCCCAGGTGCCGATCTCGACGGTGATCACGATCTTCACGCTGCAAAGGTGACCCAGGGCTGTGCACCGACTGAACTATATCTGCCCTCACTGACCTGCTATGGATCCTGTTGCGTGACCGAGAAATGGCGGAGTTTTGCTCTCCTGCTGCTCGGAGCAGTGCTCGGATCTGCTCCAAGCCCCTTCTAGCTTCCGAACGGGACGGCTGAATAGACTCTGCTATACGTGCAGTAGCTGTAAGATTCTGGATCGGAGTGCGGTATACCTGGGGTTCAGGAGGAAACAATTATCATTGTCGTCGACTGGACTCGGGGATTAGTCGACGGGCGCGTTCGTCGAGAGAATGTTGGAGGTTCTCCAGACGCGTGCGCTCGGCCAACGTGGCCAGGCGCGCAGCCTCCAAGGCCCGAGCCTCGGTGGTCTCCCCCATGATGGGGATCTGGAGCGCCTCCACGTTGCGGCAGTGCAACTCTTCCCTCTGCTGCGAATTGAGAGGTTCGGGCTCATACTCGTCATGGTCGTATGACGGACCGTCACCGTCGCCATTGCCGCCGTTGCTGCGAAACCTGGGTGGGCTGCGACGGCAGTCGACCATGAGGAATTCTGCCGGCGGGTCGCTTCTCCCATGCTCGGAAGGATTATCTGGAGAGCTAGTCGACGGGTCGACTAGACCGCAGAGAAATTCGTCGGGCTCGATCACCGTGACTTGAGGGGTGGCCATCTGACGGGCCACCGCATGCTTCACCCACCGCTAGATCCGCAACCAACCAGATCGCTTGCGGCGGCGTCCAGCGGAGTGAGCGGATGATGCGAGGACCGACCGATACGGAGTTGACGGCTGCCGTAGAAGAACACCGCAGGCACTCGCGCGGAAGTGCGACGCCCCGCGGATCAGAAGGGCCTCGACATCGAGGGGGGCTTCTTGGAGCTAGGCGGAGTCATCGCCGACGAAAGTGAGTGCACCGAGTTGGAACTCGCGGCCCACGACCAAACCATCATCGGAAACCATGTTGATGAAAATCGGAAAAAATGCAACCATGCCGGAAGTTGCCAAGACGCTTTGCCCCATGGTGGGCGCCAACTGTCGTGGTACTAAGTCTGACAATAAGAGTAGTGGGTATGTATAAGGAGGCAAGGCCCTAGCTACGGCGAGATTGTACACATGAGTTTACGAGTTCAGGCCCCTCGCGGAGGAGGTAAAAGAACTACGTCTCGGTGCCCTGAGGCGGTCGAATGGAATATGGATGTGTGTTACAGGGGGTGCAAACCCTTGGGCCAGAGGAGGGGGGTGGCTTATATGGAGTGCGCTAGGATCCCAACCGCCCCCCGTTACAGAGTTCAATGTACACTAAGACAGGGTGTTACTGGTAATGCCAGCTATAAAGGGCTATTAATGATCTTTAAGACTACAGAGTGAACGCCTGACCGTTGCCATCTTGAGTGACTCCAAGTCTTTTGTACTCCGAGTGGTTTCTCGTATGGTCGAATGACTTCATCTTGGTCGAGTGGAATTGGGGGTATCCGAGTGGGGTAACTGGTCGAGTGGATTGCACTCCATGGTTACTTCAGTCGGTATCTCCTGTTATATTTTGAATGTCCTTCATTCTAAGGTAGTGACCTTGGGTAGGGCATATAGGTCAGGCCTATGACCCTACCCTAGGTCCATGGCATTGTCACTTAGTCCTTATAGTATTTGCACATTATGTTGTAGATCAATAGCTTGCGATGTAGCTCTCTGTTTATTTTTGATATGTTCTAGAGAAAAATAGGTTGAAAAATTATAGTAGCAATGATGCGGACTGGTTCCATGATATGAGGATTATCCTCATTGCTGCACAGAAGAATTATGTCCTTGATGCACCTCTAGGTGACAGACCTATTGCAAGAGCAGATGTAGACGTTATGAACATTTTGGCAAGCTCGATATGATGACTACTTGATAGTTTAGTGCGCCATGATTTATGGCTTAGAACAGGGACTTCAAAAATGTTTTGAATGCCACGGAGCATATGAGATGTTCCAAGAGCTGAAATCGGTATTTTAGACTCATGCCCATGTTGAGAGTATGAGACCTCTGACAAGTACTTTGCCTACAAGATGGAGGAGAATAGCTCAACCAATGAGCATTTTCTTACAATGTCTGGGTATACAATCACTTGAATCAAGTGGGAGTTAATATTCCAGATAAGGTACTGATTGACAAGAGTTCTCTAGTCACTTTCACCAAGCTACTCTAACTTCGTGATGAACTATAATATGCAAGGGACGACGAAAATGATTCACAAGCTCTTCGCGATGTTGAAATTGGCGAAGGTAGAAATCAAGAAAGGGCATCAAGTGTTGATGGTTAACATGACCACTAGTTTCAAGAAAAGGGCAAGGGAAAGAAAGGGAACTTCAAGAAGAATGGCAAGCAAGTTGCCGCTCCCATGAAGAAGCCCAAAGCTGGACCCGATCCTGAAACTAAGTGCTTCTACTACAAAGAAAATGGTCACTAGAAGCGGAACTGCCCCAAATGCCTGGCGGATAAGAAGGATGGCAAAGTGAACAAAAGTATATTTGATATACATGTTATTGATGTGTACCTTACCAGTGTTCAAAGTAGCCCTTGGGTATTTGATACCGGTTCAGTTGCTAAGATTGATAACTCAAAACAGGAGTTGCAAAATGAACAGAGACTAGTTAAGGGCGATGTGATGATGTGTGTTGAAAGTGATTCCAAGGTTGATAAGATCACTATCTCACACTCCCTCTACTTTCAGGATTAGTGTTGAACCTAAATAAATGTTATTTGGTGTTTGCGTTGAGCATGAATATGATTGGATCATGTTTATTGCAATACAGTTATTCATTTAAGTCGGAGAATAATTGTTGTTATGTTTACATGAATAAAACCTTCTATGGTCATACACCTAAAGTGAATGGTTTATTGAATCTGGATCGTAGTGATACACATATTCATAATAGTGATGCCAAAAGATGCAAAGTTGATAATGATAGTGCAACATATTCGTGGAACTACCGTTTAGGTCATATTGGTGTAAAGTGCATGAAGAAACTCCATGCAGATGGACTTTTGGAATCACTTGATTATGAATCATTTGATACTTATGAACCATGCCTCATGAGCAAGATGACTAAAACTCCGTTCTCCAAAACAATAGAGCAAGCTAATGACTTATTGGGAATAATGCATACCGATGTATGCGGTCCAATGAGTATTGAAGCACGTGACAGGTATCATTATTTTCTGACCTTCATAGATGATTTTAGCAGATATGGGTATATCTACTTAATGAAACACCAGTCTGAAACATTTGAAAAGTTCAAAGAATTTCAAAGTGAAGTGGAGAATCATCGTAACAAGAAAATAAAGTTTCTACGATCTGATCACGAAGGCGAATATTTGAGTTACAAGTTTGGCCTTCATTTAAAACAATGTGGAATAGTTTCACAACTCACGCCACCTGGAACACAACAGCGTAAAGGTTTGTCTGAATGTCACAACCGTACTTTATTAGATATGGTGCGATCTATGAGGTCTCTTACCAATTTACCGCTATCGTTTTGGGGTTATGCATTAGAGACAGTTGCATTCACGTTAAATAGGGCACCGTCTAAATCCGTTGAGACGATGCCGTATGAACTGTGGTTTGGCAAGAAACCTAAGTTGTCATTTCTTAAAGTTTGGGGTTGCGACACTTATGTCAAAAGGCTTCAGCCTGATAACCTTGAACCCAAATTGAAGAAGTGCATCTTCATAGGATACCCAAGAAACAATTGGGTACACCTTCTACCACAGATCCGAAGGCAAGATCTTTGTTGCCACGAATGGAACCTTTCTAGAGAAGGAGTTTCTCCCAAAAGAAGTGAGTGGGAGGAAAGTAGAACTTGATGAGGTAATTGTACCTTCTCTTGAATTGGAGAGTAGCACATTAAAGAAATCTATTCTCGTGATGCCTACACCAACTAGAGAGGGAGCTAATGATAATGATCATGAAATTTAGATCAAGTTACTACTGAACCTCGTAGGTCAACCAAAACACGATCAACACCAGAGTGGTACGGTAATCCTATTCTAGAAGTCATGTTACTAGACCATGGCGAACCTACAAACTATGAAGAAGCTATGATGAGCCTAGATTCCAATAAATGACTTGAGGCCATGAAATCTGAGATAGGTCCATAGAACAAAGTGTGGACTTTGGTGGATTTGCCCGATGATCAACGACCCATAGAGAATAAATGGATCTTCAAAAAGAAGACTGGCGCTGATGGTAATGTTACTGTCTATAAAGCTTGACTTGTCGCAAATGGTTTTTCACAAGTTCAAGGAGTTTACTACGATATGACTTTCTCACCCGTAGCGATGCTTAAGTCCGTCCAAATCATGTTACAAATTGCCACATTTTATGAAATCTGGCAAATGGATGTCAAAACTGCATTCCTTAAATGGATATCTCAAAGAAGAGTTGTATATCATGCAACCAGAAGGTTTTTTCGATCCTAAAGGTGCTAACAAGATGTGCAAGATCCAGTGATCCATCTATGGACAAGTGCAAGCATCTCGGAGTTGGAATATACGCTTTGATGAGGTGATCAAAGCATATGGTTTTATACAGAATTACGGTGAATCTTGTATTTACAAGAAAGTGAGTGGGAGGTCTGTAGCATTTCTGATATTATATGTGGATGTCATATTATTGATTGGAAATGATATAGAATTTCTGGATAGCATAAAAGTATACTTGAATAAGAATTTTTAAATGAAATACCTCGGTGAAGCTGCTTACATATTGGGCATCAAGATCTATAGAGATAGATCAAGACGCTTGATAAGACTTTCAATGAGTACATACCTTGACAAGATTTTGAAGGAGTTCAAAATGGATCAGTCAAAGAAGGAGTTCTTGCATGTATTATAAGGTGTGAAATTTAGTAAAAGACTCAAAACCTGACCACGACAGAAGATAAAGAGAGAATGAAAGTCATTCCCTATGCCTCAGCCATAGGTTCTATAAAGTATGTCATGTTGTGTACCAAACCTGTTGTGTACCTTGCCATGAGTTTGGCAAGGGGGTACAATAGTGATCAGGAGTAGATCACTGGACAACGGTCAAAATTATCCTTAGTTACCTTAAAAAGGACTAAGGAAATGTTTCTCGGTTATGGAGGTGATAAAGAGTTTGTCGTAAAGAGTTACGTCGATGCAAGCTTTGGCACTGATCTAGATGATTCTAAGTTCAATCTAGATACATATTGAACATTGGAGCAATTAGCTAGAGTAGCTCCACGCAGAGCATTGTAGACATAGAAATTTGCAAAATACATATGGATCTGAATGTGGCAGACCCGTTGACTAAACTTCTCTCACAAGCAGAACATGATCACACCTTAGTACTCTTTGGGTGTTAATCACATAGCGATGTGAACTAGATTATTGACTCTAGTAAACCCTTTGGGTGTTGGTCACATGGTGATGTGAACTATGGGTATTACTCACATAAAGATGTGAACTATTGGTGTTAAATCACATGACGATGTGAACTAGATTATTGACTCTTGTGCAAGTGGGAGACTGAAGGAAGTATGCCCTAGAGGAAATGATAAAGTTGTTATTTTAAATTTCCTTATTTCATGATAAATGTTTATTTTTCATGCTAGAATTGTATTAACCGGAAACTTGATACATGTGTGGATACATTGACAAAATACCGTGTCCCTAGTAAGCCTCTATTAGAGTAGCTCGTTGATCAAAGATGGTTAAGTTTCCTAACCATAGACATGTGTTGTCATTTGATCAATGGGATCACATCATTAGGATAATGATGTGATGGACAAGACCCATTCGTTAGCTTAGCATTATGATCTTTAAATTTTATTGCTATTGCTTTCTTCATGTCAAATACATATTCTTTCGACTATGAGATTATGCAACTCCCGGATACCGGAGGAATGCTTTGTGTGCTATCAAACATCACAACATAACTGGGTGATTATAAATATGCTCTACAGGTATCTCCGAAGGTGTTTGTTCGGTTGGCATAGATCGAGATTAGGATATGTCACTCCGAGTATCGGAGAGGTATCTCTAGGCCCTCTCGGTAATACAAATCATAAGAAGCCTTGCAAGCAAAGTGACTAATGAGTTAGTTGCAGGATGATGTATTACAAAATGAGTAAAGAGACTTTCCGGTAACGAGATTGAACTAGGTATGAAGATACCGACGATCAAATCTTGGGCAGGTAACATGCCGATGACAAAGGGAATAACATATGTTGTCATAACGGTTCGACTGATAAAGATCTTCATTGAATATGTGGGAGCCAATATGAGCATCAAGGTTCCGCTATTTGTATTGACCGGAGAGGTGTCTCGGTCATGTCTACATAGTTCTTGAACCCGTAGGGTCCGCACGCTTAATGTTCAATGACGATATTGTATTATATGAGTTATGTGATTTGGTGACCGAATGTTGTTTGGAGTCCAGGATGAGATCACGGACATGACGAGGAGTCTCGAAATGGTTGAGAGATACATATTTATATATAGGATGATCGTATTCAAACACCGGAAGTGTTCCAGAGGGTACTGGGTACATATCGGGTCATCGGAAAGGAGTTTCGGCAACCCCGGCAAAGATATGGGCTTAATGGGCCGACGGAGGGACAGACCAGCCCACAAGGGGCTGGTGCGCCCCTTTCCTTGGCCGCATGCCCTAGAGGAGGGAAAGGAGGGGCACCACCTCTTCCTGCCTTTCCCCCTTGGTGGGAGAAAGGAAAGGGGGGCACCTCCTCCTTCCTTCCCCTCATCGGCAAAATAAGGAAAGGAGGGGCACCGGCTTAGGACAGGAGCCCAAGTAGGATCCCTCCTACTTGGGGTGCCCCTAGGGCTGATCCTCCCTCCCACCCACCTATATATACATGGGGGGGGCACACATAGACAAGACAATTGCCTAGCCATGTGCGGCGCCCCCCCTCCATAGTTTACACCCCGGTCATATTCTCGCGGAGCTTAGTGAAGCCCTGTGCGAATCACTTCACCATCACCATCACCACATAGTCGTGTTGACGGAACTCATCTACTTCCTCGACACCTTTCTGGATCAAGAGGGCGAGGGACGTCATCGGGATGAACGTGTGCAGAACTTGGAGGTGTTGTACGTTTGGTACTTGATCGGTCGGAGCTAGAACAAGTTCGACTACACCAACCGCATTGTCAAACGCTTCCGCTTTCGGTCTGCGAGGGTACATAGACACACTCTCCCAATCTCGTTTCTATGCATCTCCTAGATAGATCTTGCGTGAGCTTAGGAAATTTTAGAAATTGCTTTCTACGTTCCCCAACAAGAATGACGTCTACCCTAGCCGTTGCCGCATCATATGGTTTGCACTGTTCCAGATCATTGCACTGCCACATAATTCTTCTCCATCCCTCCTTCTGGCATGCACCATGAGAAGGGACAGCAGGCATCCAGAACCCCACCTCTCGTGATCATGTACGAGAGAGGGGAGATTAGATTTTTGGGGACTGCGCTCGCACGACTGCTGGCAATGATGAATTGTTCCCCGAACTCAACAACCTCTTCCTCAACGACATGGGCGACAACATCAACACCAACAGTTCTGCTCCCGTTGCACCATATGTGATTCTATCCTTCTTGTTTGAGATTGTGATAGAATTCATGTTTCTAGTCTGTGCCCTAGATTATGTGTTCATCTATTATGCTAGTCTGCATTATTAGTTCAATCTCTGTTATTGCTATGATGATTTATTTTGTGTTTATTCGGATTAAATCTCATAGTAATATGCTCATATGTTCAACAATTGAAAAACCTGGTGAGGGAGTCCTGGACTAGGGGGTGTCCGGACAGCCGGACTATCATCGTCCGCCAGACTCCAAGACTACGAAGATACAAGATTGAAGACTCCGTCCCGTGTCCGAATGGGACTTTCCTTGGCGTGGAAGGCAAGCTTGGCAATATAGATATGTAGATCTCCTACCATTGTAACCGACTCTGTGTAACCCTAGCCCTCTCCGGTGTCTATATAAACCGGAGGGCTTTAGTCCGTAGGACATAACCTCCATTACAACAATCATACCATAGGCTAGCTTCTAGGGTTTAGCCTCCTTGATCTCGTGGTAGATCCACTCTTGTAATACACATCATCAATATTAATCAAGCAGGACGTAGGGTTTTACCTCCATCAAGAGGGCTCGAACCTGGGTAAAACATCGTGTCCCTTGTCTCCTGTTACCATCCGCCTAGACGCACAGTTTGGGACCCCCTACCCGAGATCCACCGGTTTTGACACCGACATTGGTGCTTTCATTGAGAGTTCCTCTGTGTCATCACCGATAGGCTCGATGGCTTCTTCAACCAACGACGCCGTCCAGGGTGAGACTTTTTTTCCCGGACAGATCTTCGTATTCGGAGGCTTCGCACTACGGGCCAACTCACTTGGCCATCTGGAGCAGATCGAAAGCTACGCCCCTGGCCATCAGGTCAGGTTCGGAAGCCTAAACTTCACGGCGGACATCCGCGGGGACTTGATCTTCGACGGACTCGAGCCTCAACCGAGCGTGCCGCGCTGTCACGATGGGCATGATTCAGTCTGCAGCCGGACACTGCCTTGGTGGCCGCACACGAATCCGCTCCGGCCTTCAGTCCGGAGCCGATCGCCCAGATCGGGGACCGGTGGCTGGACACCGCCTCGGGGGCTGCTCCTTCCACGGCGATGGAGCCGAACTCTGACCTTGTCCCCCATAAAGCTCGTAACTCCGAGGTGCCGGACTCCCTACCGGACTCCGAACCTCCGGCGCCTCTGCCAATCGAATCCGATTGGGCGCCGATCATGGAGTTCACCGCGGCGGACATCTTTCAGCACTCGCCTTTTGGCGACATCCTAAATTCACTAAAGCATATCTCGCTATCCGGAGAGACCTGGCTGGACTATGGCCAGGATGGTTGGCATACAAACAACGAAGAAATTCAGAGCCCACCCACCACCCACTTTGTAGCCACTGTCGACGATCTAACCGACATGCTAGACTATGACTTCGAAGACATCGACGGCATGGACGACGATGCCGGAGACGAACAGGAACCAGCGCCTACAGGGCACTGGAAGACCACCTCGT
This sequence comes from Triticum timopheevii, assembly GCA_963921465.1. Lineage (NCBI taxonomy): Eukaryota > Viridiplantae > Streptophyta > Magnoliopsida > Poales > Poaceae > Triticum > Triticum timopheevii. The sequence continues at coordinate 128,407,889 of OY997271.1, read as the reverse complement.
CATATGACATATACATGGTGGACACCCCAAAATATGGGGACGGCGAAGAAGCAGCGGAGGCAGATTCCTTAAAGAAACATCCCAAGCGCCGGCGTCAGCGGCGCCGCTCCAAATCCCGCCATAGCAAGAATGGAGATTCCGGCATAGGAGATAATAACACTCCAGACAGTGCCGAAGACAATCCCCTCTAGCAAGATTCAGCGCAGGAGGATGCAGAAGCAAGCCCTCGCGAGAGAGTGGCAGACGAAGAGGTCGAGGATGATAATTACATGCCTCCCTCCAGAGACGAAGCAAGCCTCGGCGACGATGAATTCATCGTGCCCGAGGATCCTGTCGAACAAGAGCGTTTGAAACGCAGGCTAATGGCCACGGCAAATAGCCTAAAGAAAAAGTAGCAGCAGCTTCAAGCTGATCAAGACCTGCTGGCCGATCGATGGACCGAGGTCCTCGCGGCCGAAGAGTATGAACTCGAACGCCCCTCCAAGAGCTACCCAAAACGCAAGCTGCTCCCCCGTTAGAGGAGGAAGCATGCATACCTTCATCACCAGCGCACAATACGGCCGACCGACCACCCCGTGGTCGCGACAGAGAGGCATCTAGGCCCTCCACCAAGACCGTACCCCGGCATCGCTCCAAGAGCACGAAGCCAACAGGGAACGCGCCGGACTTGCGAGGTATATTGGAGGACAAAGCAAGGCAATCCAGATTCATCTACGGATCACGCGGGCGCCCCACGACCCACGACGAATACCGTCGCACCGGATACAACAACTTCGGCCGGGCCGAACACAGCAGACAACGCTCACTCGAGCTACGTCGTGATATTGCTCAATACAGAGGCGCCGCACACCCGCTATGCTTCACTGATGAAGTAATGGATCATCAAATCCCTGAAGGGTGTAAACCCGTAAACATTGAATCCTACGATGGCTCCACAGGCCCCGCGGTTTGGATTGAAGATTATCTCCTTCACATCCATATGGCCCGCGGCGACAATCTCCACACCATCAAATACCCCCCACTCAAGCTTAAAGGACCAGCTCGGCATTGGCTCAACAGCTTGCCCGCAGAGTCAATTGGGTGTTGGGAGGACCTGGAAGCCTCTTTCCTCGACAACTTCCAGGGCACATATGTGCGACTACCAGACGCCGATGACCTAAGCCACATAATTCAGCAGCCAGACGAATCGGCCAGACAGTTCTGGACACGGTTCTTGACAAAGAAAAACCAAATCGTCGACTATCCAGATGCAGAGGCCCTCGCAGCCTTCAAACATAACATCCGCGACGAGTGGCTAGCCCGGCACCTAGGACAGGAAAAGCCGAAATCCATGGCATCCCTCACAACATTAATGACCCGCTTTTGTGCGGGAGAGGATAGCTGGCTAGCTCGCAGCAACAACCTCAGTAAAAATTCTGGCAGTCCGGATACTAAGGACCACAATGGCAGGTCGCGTCGAAGCAAAAATAAACGCCGTGTTAACGGTGACGACAAGGAGGATACAGCGGTCAACGCCGGATTCCGAGGCTCCAAACCGGGTCAGCGGAAGAAGCCATTCAAAAGAACCACTCCGGGTCCGTCCAATTTGGACCGAATCCTCGACCGCTTATGCCAGATACATGGCACCCCCGAAAAGCCAGCTAACCACACCAACAGAGACTGTTGGGTATTCAAGCAAGCAGGCAAGTTAATTGCCGAAAACAATGACAAGGGGCTGCATAGAGATGACGAGGAAGAAACCCAACCGCCGAACAGTAGAGGACAGAAGGGTTTCCCACCACAAATGCGGACAGTGAACATGATGTACGCAACCCATATACCCAAGAGGGAGCGGAAGCGTGCACTAAGGGACGTATATGCGATGGAGCCAGTCGCCCCTAAGTTCAATCCATGGTCCTCTTGTCCGATCACTTTCGATCGAAGAGACCATCCAACCAGTATCCGCCATGGCGGATTCGCCGCATTGGTTTTAGACCCAATCGTTGATGGATTTCACCTCACGAGAGTCCTGATGGACGGCGACAGTAGCCTGAACCTGCTTTATCAGGATACAGTGCGCAAGATGGGCATAGACCCCTCAAGGATTAAACCTACAAAGACGACCTTTAAAGGCGTCATACCAGGTGTTGAAGCCAATTGTACAGGCTCAGTCACACTGGAAGTGGTCTTCGGATCCCCGGACAATTTCCGGAGCGAGGAGTTAATCTTCGACATAGTCCCGTTCCACAGCAGCTATCACGCTCTGCTCGGACGAACCGCGTTTGCAAAGTTCAACGCGGTGCCCCATTATGCATACCTCAAGCTCAAGATGCCAGGCCCTCGTGGAGTCATCACGGTCAACGGAAATACAGAACGCTCCCTCCGAACAGAGGAACATACAGCGGCTCCCGCGGCAGAAGTACAGAGCAGCCTTTTAAGGCAATTTTCTAGTCCGGCCGTTAAATGGCCGGATACAGCCAAACGCGCCCGGAGCAACATCAACCAAGACCACCTGGCACGATCCGAGCACGCGTAGCAATGCGGCCCCGACCCCAGCCCTCGCATGATTGCAAAACCAACCCTCCGCGTACATCATTACGCTCTGGAGATACCATGGGCCTGGGGGGGAGGGGCACTGTGACGCCCGGGTAATTAGGCTACAGTAATCCCGCGTTAATGTCGCCACGTCACCTTGGATACTATTGCTAATCTCGCGCTAGATCAAAATCGGTCCAAAACATTCAAAGTTAAAATCAAGTCAAACAGTTAAAGTTTTCAAAAGTCAAAACTAAAATGTTCTTAACATGACAATTAATTCATAAGGCATATTGGTGGAGAAACCAACGCTTTACAAAATGTTTAAATGTACTAAACTAATTAAATCATTAGCTAAAACCATTAATTAAATGCCTTTTATGTTTTGAAAATTTCTAAACTAAATTATTTTGGGTTGAAACCTTTTGTGGTTGTGACATAAGTTGTAACATCAATTTAGGTGCCACTTTGGTAGTTTGTTAATAGTAAAATAATTAGGAACTAAATGAAAACAGTAAAGTAAAAATACAAAGGGGGGAAAAAATTCAAAACCAAAAACAAAAGAGAGTAAAAGCGCCCCCCCCCCCGCTGGGCTTCGGCCCACCAGGCCGCTACCCGGCCGGCCCACCCCACAACCCCCCTGGCCTATATGGCCTCACCCCTGAAACCCTAGCCCCCACGCACCACTCCCCCCCGTCGCCCCACGTTCCCCCACTCCCCACCCCCCTTCCCCCGATCCAGAATTGGATCGGGGCGCTCGACGCCGCCGCCGCTCGGAGGCGCCCGAACCCCGCGCCCCGCCGCGCCTCCGTCCGTCCCTGCCGGCTCCCGTTGCTCGTCCTCGCCCCCTCTCTTCGCCGGACGCCGTCCACGCACGCCGCCGCCGTCCACGCACGCCGCCGCCGTCCTCTTCGCTCGACGCCGTCGCCAAAGACCAACACGCCGGCCTGCTTCCTCCTCCCCATCGGACTGCCTCCCCGTTGCCGGCCGTCCCCGTCTCCCTCCTCACGCCCGTTGCCTAGTCCCTACGACCCGCTGTGAGCCCCGCTTCCTCTCCTCTTCCGCGCACGACGCGCTCACTGCGGCCGACGCACCGGCCACCGCCCCGCGCGCCCATGGCCACCGCGCTGTCCGCGCCCACCAGCGCCGTCCGGCTTCCGCGCCCGTGGTCACCCCCGATGCTGTACGCCCGTTGGCCGCCCACCGCGCACACGCGCACCACCCCGGCGCCTGCAACGTCCCGACCTGCAGCCACCCGCTCCTGCTGGCTGCACTACTGCCTGCAGCTGCGCCCCCCCGCTGCCTCACCTCCTCTCGCAGCCCTCCGCCATTCGCTGCCCCCACCGCGGCTGCGCTCTGCCTCGCCGGCGCCGCGCCGCTGGCCGTGCCCGAGGCCAGCTCCTGGGTTCCCCCGATCGGGCGCTCGCAGCGCCCAGCGCCCCTGCCCGTTCGGGTTGCGCCCGTAACCTACACACCCGCAAAGGCCCCTAGGGCCTATGACAAGTGGGCCCCTGCCCAGAACGTTTTAGTAAAAAAACAATTTATTAAAAATTAATTAAAACAATAAATATGTAATTAATTAATTAATTAATTAATGAGTTAATTAAGTTAATTAATCCTGTTTAATTAATCTAATTAACTAGTTAGTTTAAAACTAATTAGACTAAACAGACAATGACGAACGGGACCCACACGTCAGGTCAACTCCCTGTTGACTGCTGATGTCATGCTAACGTCATGATGACGTCAGCAAACACTATTCTGGATAATGTTAGAATTAAATAGTTAAATAAATCCTAAAAATGATTTAAATCTTTTAAAATTAAAATAAAATAAACCGTAGCTCAGATGAAAATACTTTCTACATGAAAGTTGCTCAGAACGACGAGACGATTCCGGATACGCAACCCGTTCGTCCGCCACACCCCCCTAACCTATCGAACTCGCAACTTTCCCCCTCCGGCTCCTCTGCCCAAAAACGCGAAACACCGGGAGTACTTTCCCGGATGCTTCCCCCCTTCACCGGTATCACCTCATACCGCGTTAGGGCACCCCTAGCACCGATACTTGTCATGTCATGCATTGCTATGCACCTGCTTGCTTAAATATTTATTGTTTCTTCCCCCTCTTCTCTCGCTAGACACCGAGACCGACGCTGCTGCTGCCCAGTTCGACTACGGAGTTGACGACCCCTCTCTCTTGCCAGAGCAACCAGGCAAGCCCCCTCTCTCTTGCCAGAGCAACCAGGCAAGCCCCCCCTCTCTCTACGGAGTTTATCATCATTGGCCCTACATTCTTGTCAGTCTGCCTTGCTATACTATCGGGCCGTGATCACTTGGGAGGTGATCACGGGTATATACTATACATATATACATACTACAGATGGTGACTAAAGTCGGGTCCGCTCGAAGAGTACCCGCGAGTGATTCACGGATTGGGGGCTGAAAGGACCTTTGTCCCGACGGCCCTCTGTGTGGATCTTTGTGGCGGAGCGACTGGGCAGGTTGAGACCACCTAGGCGAGAGGTGGGCCTGGCCCTGGTCGGTGTCCGCGGTTGCTTCATAATAACACGCTTAACAAGATCTTGGTATTTGATCTGAGTCTGGCCATTTGGTCTATACACACTAACCATCTACGCGGGAGTAGTTATGGGTATCCCGGCGTCGTGGTATCAGCCGAAGCCTTCGTGACGTCAGCGACTGAGTGGCGCGCGCCGGATTGGACTGGAATGCCACTAGGCTAGGTCTGCTTCCGGCCGCGTTCGCAACGTGCATGTGTGCAAAGGGCGATGGGCCCAGACCCCTGCGCCATAGGAGTTAGACCGGCGTGCTGACCTCTCTGTTGTGCCTAGGTGGGGCTGCGACATGTTGATCTTCCGAGGCCGGGCATGACCCAGGAAAGTGTGTCCGGCCAAATGGGATCGAGCGTGTTGGGTTATGTGGTGCACCCCTGCAGGGAAGTTTATCTATTCGAATAGCCGTGTCCCTCAGTAAAAGGACGACCCGGAGTTGTACCTTGACCTTATGACAACTAGAACCGGATACTTAATAAAACACACCCAGACAAGTTCCACAGACAACCCGGTGATCGCTTTTCTACAGGGCGACAAGGGGACGATCGCTGGGTAGGATTATGCTATGCGATGCTACTGGAGATGCTACTTGGAGATGCTACTTGGAGATGCTACTTGGAGGACTTCAATCTACTCTCTTCTACATGCTGCAAGACGGAGGCTGCCAGAAGCGTAGTCTTCGATAGGACTAGCTATCCCCCTCTTATTTTGGCATTCTGCAGTTCAGTCCACTGATATGGCCTCCTTACACATATACCCATGCATATGTAGTGTAGTTCCTTGCTTGCGAGTACTTTGGATGAGTACTCACGGTTGCTTTCTCCCCCTTTTTCCCCCTTTCCTTTCTTTCTGGTTGTCGCAACCAGATGCTGGAGTCCAGGAGCCAGACGCCACCGTCGACGATGTCTCCTACTACGCTGGAGGTGCCTACTACTACGTGCAGCCCGCTGACGACGACCAGGAGTAGTTAGGAGGATCCCAGGCAGGAGGCCTGCGCCTCTTTCGATCTGTATCCAGTTTGTGCTAGCCATCTTATGGCAACTTGTTTAACTTATGTCTGTACTCAGATATTGTTGCTTCCGCTGACTCGTCTATGATCGAGCACTTGTATTCGATCCCTCGAGGCCCCTGTCTTGTATTATGATGCTTGTATGACTTATTTATGTTTTAGAGTTGTGTTGTGATATCTTCCCGTGAGTCCCTGATCTTGATCGTACACATTTGCGTGCATGATTAGTGTACGATTGAATCGGGGGCGTCACAAGTTGGTATCAGAGCCGACTGCCTGCTCCCCCTTCCATACTCCTTGGCCGAAGTCGAGTCTAGTCAATACAAAACTTTTACTAACATGGCTGTGTGTCTTACGGGCACACGTCGCCATTGGGTGGTAGTAGGATCTTTTACTCCTCGACCTATACTCTGGGACTCTGACATCTCTTCTATTCGGGTTAAACGATTTTACTAACTCTGACTCTAGGTTCTCGATAATACTTTCTCACCGGAGAGCCCCTTATTACAGATGAGCGTCTGCTGCACCAGAAGACCCTGAAGATACTCTCCGATGTTAACCCAAGAACTTGTGTTCATCGCGTTTGCAATTCCCCTTCCACCGCAAACCCTTATGGATAACTACTTGCAGTTGTTATTCTTACATTCATCCTCAGTTGGTCTTGTTATTACAAGATACCCTGAAAAACTCGTCGTTGTTTCGATAATCCTTTGAACTTACTGCCTTGCTGTTCTTTCTCACCTGAATACCCCTACGGTTAATTCTCGCACTTATCGAGTATCCGCTCATCCCCCAGTTGATCATGTGTTACACAAAAGTCTTCGAAATACCATTCAATATTCTGAAAATCCTTAGCAACCTATTGCTCTGGAATTTCTTGTTTGCTTTCATTATGATTAATCCCATAAGTATAGTAATCATATTGGCATCCTTTGTCACCACATTTTTGAGTCCGTTGATTCAATATGTTGTGAATGTTCACAATCATCGGTTGATCCTTTTAAATTATCTTTCTGGCTCGGATGTCATTTTGAACACGAGCTGGATCTCGACCAATCAAATTACCATCGATGGTATCCCTAAGTCTACTCAACTTATCCATCCTTAGATCAGAGCGACTGCTTCTGATCCTTTGTTTTGGAAATCGTAATTCCTTTGTTATCTAAGTATCGAATTATTCAGATGTTCTATAATATGATGCCCGTGCATTCTTCTTCCTCTGGTTGAGTACCGATGCTCACATTAGATCCCTTGTGGACCATCGGTTCCTTTGTTGGATTTTATCCGACAGTGTCCTTCGTATTGAATAACCTTGAGAGCCTTTCCATGGGTATATAATGCTTTTGGTAAATTGTATCATCTGGTTTTGAACAATGCTCTACTTTCGAGCTTGTATTATTTACCTTGAAGTTTGTGGTATATGTTCCTAAGATGCCCTGATGGGTTGAACCTATGCCTTCCTTAATATGTGTGAACTTGGAAGTTTTCAGGGGTCATACTCATCTGGTATTTCACCAGGTAAAACTTTCAAAACTAATGCCATTATCGAAACGAGTAGTGACTGTAAGGTTATGCTTTGGAGAAGTGGGAGTCCACCTTGAACTTTGTGTTCATGCCCATGGACCCGAGGTGGAACTCATCATGGAAGCTTCTCGTAGTAATAATAATCCCCTTGTTATAACTTCTTCTCTTATCTATGCTTGGTCTTTTGCGACCGTGGTTCCGACCATGTTTGTTCTCCCTTGATTCTATTTCTCAGACAAGTTAGAGTACTTGTCTTCTGCAGAGCATTACCCCAGTCCAACCTCTACTTTGATCTGTCGTTGAGTATTACCCCTCTGGTATCTCGAGATTATCATGGAACTGCATAACTTCTTATGAGTTCTTCATCAAGTGCTACCTTCCCACTGATTCCAATTTTTCACGGGCTCTGAGTTATTAAACACTTAAAGACACCGATAACTGAACCGAGTCCGCACTACGGTTCAACAACTCTCCAGTAAGCTTCTATAAGTACGAGTTTGTACCCGATCACGCCATTCCTAGCCTGTTTGGCTATATCATTGTCTTGATGATTTCAAACTGTGCTACCTGGTCCTTATTCCGGGAGCACCAGTTTCGACGATGAGCTAAGCTTACGTCGATCTTCCTCGTCATACCATTTCTCCTTGACCAACAAACTTGATTTCGAGTTTGTGTCGTACCCTTGGTTCCAATAACCATTCGCTTCGCCAATTCCTTTGACTTGATGTCATTACCGATCGATTACATCTTGAAATCTCTCGACAACTGTATCGTGATCATCATCAAACATCCTAAGCTCTTCCAAGATATATGTCGAATTCTTGATGGGTAATACCATCCTTGCCCCTCGATGATTCGTGTTATCATCGACCAATTTATTGCCCTCCGTTCAACACAAACTTGTTCGTGTTTTGTGTTATACCTTGAGATCCTTGCTACCCAGCAGTTGTTCTTCTTTACCTTGGAAGTATTACCATCTTTAATGTCAAGATTGTCGTGAGAATTTCACCACCTCCTAAGAATTCTTGATACAGGTGATACTTTTTGCCATATCCGTTCATTCCTTGGTCCCCGTGTTGTTTCTAACTGAAAAACCGACCATTGAACTATGTTGTGCGACTTCAAAACTTCTAACAACCCTATTGCTTTGAATTTAATGATCGATAGCTCATTCTTAGGCTGTTGGTTATTGAATCGTCTCTCTAACAGTGATCTTGTTGCCTAAGGTCATATTCGGGCACACCTTTCAACTAATGATTGTTGGTGTATGTTTTCCTCGAGCATACAACATTATATCATTTGAATTGACAAGTGTCATCTTCTTGTTCACATCATTGTGGAAATCCATCCATTTGGAATTCTCGATGAATTGTCGCTGAGCCCATCAGCCACCTCCTCATCCTCTCCTTGGTTTAATGATGAACTATTGTTTGAGGAACCCGCTCCCATAGTTCATTTCCCAAGAATCTTGCAATGTCATTTCGTCGATATGTGTCGCACCTTTTCTTCTCGGACATCCTAAGTCTGAGGTATCATGACACCAATCGGATCTGAATCTTGGTCAGATATGATGGTTGGAACATATTTGCAAGAGTTATAACATTGGTCCTTATATGACCCGGTAAGGTGATGTCATGCCTAGCACACCTGGCCGGAGGACCTATCATTATAATTTCTTTTGCAAGGATAACCATTCTTCCTGGAGAAAATTGTAAGACTTATTCTATAAGTTGTTCCTGATGGATCCTTTGAGTTTCCAAAGTCTGATCTTCACCTGATGACCATGTCAATGCTATCTCAAAGCATGTCGGTTATACTCTGATTTTCAACAAGAACATTTGAAGCCCAATGCTAAATGTTTCCTGCTCAATTATCCAAACACCGTTGTATGGGTAACGTCATGAAATTCTCTCCCCTCACCTAGAGGATTTTCTACGTTATATCCTATCGTGGATATCATGCTCTGCTTGTCCTTGGGAAGGATATACCCCTGGAATATGTGTTTAAACACATTTTTCCTTTCCATTGTTCTGTTTAACCTAATGATCACATTTTCCTTTCCATTGGTCTGTTCGACCTTTCTTGTGATCTATATAATCTAAGCAGTAATAATTCACTGCTTACGTAAACACCTCGATGTATAACTCTGTCAGTGAGACCCCGTTTCTACTGTTGATGACATTCCGGTAGCCACCGATGGACGAGAACGTTGCCTATTGGTCCGCCTCGTGCAACTAGCAGGAAAATGGTTCTCTTCGTCCCTCGCCCTTGGTACCAACGTTGTTGCCGACATAACTGACATGGTACTCTCTGACATGCCTTGCTATCATGACCGTGCAAGATGCCACTACTCCTATAAAAAAAACCACATGGTGGGCCCATAACCCACAGTTCCACAGGATCGAAACCTGACTGTCCTGTACACCCCCTATTCCCAAAGTTATTCCTCGCGCGTGGCCTCGTATATAATTCACGGGCCACCATCCTAGTGATCTAGTCTGGTATCAGACGCAATACTTACTCTCGCTACTCTGAACCCCTTTCTCACTCTGGTTCAGACTTCGAGCAACTATCTATCCGCTTGGAACCTCTTATTGTACCTTCGTACCTTACTCTCGATGTATTTCATTTGTTCAACTCGAGAGATACTCTTATGATCATTCTTGGGATACCCCCGCCCAAATGATTTTCCTTTATAACATTCAATTGTTGTAAAGCTGCCCCTTACCTATTCGTAAGTACGATGGAGTTCCCGAAGGAAGGATGACAACTTCATCATGATGACCTGAAACAGCGAAATGAGGACATGAAACAGCAAAATGAAGACATCAATGTAATGGATCAACCTCTTCGAGAAGAACAACCAAGACCAAGAACACTCCCTGGAATTTTGTAACACGAACCTTCCCCCTTTACTTCCCTCTTAAATCTCGGGACGAGATTTCTTGTAGTGGAGGAGAATTGTGACGCCCGGGTAATTAGACTACAGTAATCCCGCGTTAATGTCGCCACGTCACCTTGGATACTATTGCTAATCTCGCTCTAGATCAAAACCGGTCCAAAACATTCAAAGTTAAAATCAAGTGAAACAGTTAAAGTTTTCAAAAGTTTAAAATGTTCTTAACATGACAATTAATTCATAAGGCATATTGGTGGAGAAACCAACGCTTTACAAAATGTTTAAATGTACTAAACTAATTAAATCATTAGCTAAAACCATTAATTAAATGCCTTTTATGTTTTGAAAATTTCTAAACTAAATTATTTTGGGTTGAAACCTTTTGTGGTTGTGACATAAGTTGTAACATCAATTTAGGTGCCACTTTGGTATTTTGTTAATACTAAAATAATTAGGAACTAAATGAAAACAGTAAAGTAAAAATACAAGGGGGGGGGGGGAATTCAAAACCAAAAACAAAAGAGAGTAAAAGCGCCCCCCCGCTGGGCTTCAGCCCACCAGGCCGCTACCCGGCCGGCCCACCCCACAACCCCCCTGGCCTATATGGCCTCATCCCTGAAACCCTAGCCCCCACGCACCACTCCCCCCCGTCGCCCCACGTTCCCCCACTCCCCACTCCCCCTTCCCCCGATCCAGAATTGGATCGGGGCGCTCGACGCCGCCGCCGCTCGGAGGCGCCCGAACCCCGCGCCCCGCCGCGCCTCCGTTCGTCCCTGCCGGCTCCCGTTGCTCGTCCTCGCCCCCTCTCTTCGCCGGACGCCGTCCGCGCACGCCGCCGCCATCCACGCACGCCGCCGCCGTCCTCTTCGCTCGACGCCGTCGCCAAAGACCAACACGCCGGCCTGCTTCCTCCTCCCCATCGGACTGCCTCCCCGTCGCCGGCCGTCCCCGTCTCCCTCCTCACGCCCACTGCCTAGTCCCTACGACCCGCTGTGAGCCCCGCTTCCTCTCCTCTTCCCCCCACGACGCGCTCACCACGGCCGACGCACCGGCCACCGCCCCGCGCGCCCATGGCCACCGCACTGTCCGCGCCCACCAGCGTCGTCCGGCTTCCGCGCCCGTGGTCACCCCCGACGCTGCACGCCCGTTGGCCGCCCACCGCGCACACGCGCACCACCGCGGCGCCTGCAACGTCCCGACCTGCAGCCACCCACTCCTGCTGGCTGCACTACTGCCTGTAGCTGCGCCCCCCCGCTGCCTCACCTCCTCTCGCAGCCCTCGAACGTTCGCTGCCCCCACCGCGGCTGCGCTCTGCCTCGCCGGTGCCTCGCCGGCGCCGCGCCGTTGGCCGTGCCCGAGGCCAGCTCCCGGGTTCCCCTGATCGGGCGCCCGTAGCGCCCAGCGCCCCTGCCCGTTCGGGTTGCGCCCGTAACCTGCACACCCGCAAAGGCCCCTGGGGCCTATGACAAGTGGGCCCCTGCCTAGAACGTTTTAGTAAAAAAACAATTTATTAAAAATTAATTAAAACAATAAATATATAATTAATTAATTAATGAGTTAATTAAGTTAATTAATCCTATTTAATTAATCTAATTAACTAGTTAGTTTAAATAAAGACTAATTAGACTAAACAGACAATGACGAACGGGACCCACACGTCAGGTCAACTCCCTGTTGACTGCTGATGTCATGCTAACGTCATGATGACGTCAGCAAACACTATTCTGGATAATGTTAGAATTAAATAGTTAAATAAATCCTAAAAATGATTTAAATCTTTTAAAATTAAAATAAAATAAACTGTAGCTCAGATGAAAATACTTTCTACATGAAAGTTGCTCAGAACGACGAGACGATTCCGGATACGCAACCCGTTCGTCCGCCACACCCCCTAACCTATCGAACTTGCAACTTTCCCCCTCCGGCTCCTCTGCCCAAAAACGCGAAACACCGGGAGTACTTTCCCGGATGCTTCCCCCCTTCACCGGTATCACCTCATACCGCGTTAGGGCACCCCTAGCACCGATACTTGTCATGTCATGCATTGCTATGCACCTGCTTGCTTAAATATTTATTGTTTCTTCTCCCTCTTCTCTCGCTAGACACCGAGACCGACGCTGCTGCTGCCCAGTTCGACTATGGAGTTGACGACCCCTCCCTCTTGCCAGAGCAACCAGGCAAGCCCCCCCCCCTTGATCACCAGATATCGCCTATTCTCCTCTATACTGCTTGCATTAGAGTAGTGTAGCATGTTACTGCTTTCCGTTGATCCTATTCTGATGCATAGCCTGACATTGTTGCTACATCTGTTGATACCTTACCTGCAATCCTAAATGCTTAGTATAGGACGCTAGTTTATCATCATTGGCCCTACATTCTTGTCAGTCTGCCTTGCTATACTATCGGGCCGTGATCACTTGGGAGGTGATCACGGGTATATACTATACATATATACATACTATAGATGGTGACTAAAGTCGGGTCCGCTCGAAGAGTACCCACGAGTGATTCACGGATTAGGGGCTGAAAGGACCTTTGTCCCGACGGCCCTCTGTGTGGATCTTTGTGGCGGAGCGACTGGGCAGGTTGAGACCACCTAGGCGAGAGGTGGGCCTGGCCCTGGTCGGTGTCCGCGGTTGCTTCATAATAACACGCTTAACAAGATCTTGGTATTTGATCTGAGTCTGGCCATTTGGTCTATACGCACTAACCATCTACGCGGGAGTAGTTATGGGTATCCCGGCGTCGTGGTATCAGCCGAAGCCTTCGTGACGTCAGTGACTGAGTGGCGCGCGCCGGATTGGACTGGAATTCCACTAGGCTAGGTCTGCTTCCGGCCGCGTTCGCAACGTGCAGGTGTGCAAAGGGCGATGGGCCCAGACCCCTGCGCCATACGAGTTAGACCGGCGTGCTGACCTCTCTGTTGTGCCTAGGTGGGGCTGCGATGTGTTGATCTTCCGATGCCGGGCATGACCCAGGAAAGTGTGTCTGGCCAAATGGGATCGAGCGTGTTGGGTTATGTGGTGCACCCCTGCAGGGAAGTTTATCTATTCAAATAGCCGTGTCCCTCGGTAAAAGGACGACCCGGAGTTGTACCTTGACCTTATGACAACTAGAACCGGATACTTAATAAAACACACCCAGACAAGTTCCACAGACAACCCGGTGATCACTTTTCTACAGGGCAACGAGGGGAGGATCGCCGGGTAGGATTATGCTATGCGATGCTACTGGAGATGCTACTTGGAGATGCTACTTGGAGATGCTACTTGGAGGACTTCAATCTACTCTCTTCTACATGCTGCAAGACGGAGGCTGCCCGAAGCGTAGTCTTCGATAGGACTAGCTATCCCCCTCTTATTCTGGCATTCTGCAGTTCAGTCCACTGATATGGCCTCCTTACACATATACCCATGCATATGTAGTGTAGTTCCTTGCTTGCGAGTACATTGGATGAGTACTCACGGTTGCTTTCTCCCCCTTTTTCCCCCTTTCCTTTCTTTCTGTTTGTCACAACCAGATGCTGGAGTCCAGGAGCCAGATGCCACCATCGATGACGTCTCCTACTACGCTGGAGGTGCCTACTACTACGTGCAGCCCGCTGACGACGACCAGGAGTAGTTAGGAGGATCCCAGGCAGGAGGCCTGCGCCTCTTTCAATCTGTATCTAGTTTGTGCTAGCCATCTTATGGCAACTTGTTTAACTTATGTCTGTACTCAGATATTGTTGCTTCCGCTGACTCGTCTATGATCGAGCACTTGTATTCGAGCCCTCGAGGCCCCTGGCTTGTATTATGATGTTTGTATGACTTATTTATGTTTTAGAGTTGTGTTGTGATATCTTCCCGTGAGTCCCTGATCTTGATCGTACACATTTGCGTGCATGATTAGTGTATGATTGAATCAGGGGTGTCACAGGCACGACCACAATAGCCCCAGAGTGCGGCTCGACCACACCAGGGGCTCACAAGTGTGTCGCCTTTATTTTATTTTATTTTATTTTCCTTTTTTTGTATACACATGACTCCGTTCACCAGAGGTTCTGTCCGGCGGCGAACCCACTGAACTCACGATGCAACAGCCAGGGAGGGAATAAGGCTGCGACGAACACTCATGTGGTCTCCATTACGAGCATTAAATTCGATTATATACACCAGTCTGCAGCCCACCCCTGGAGGGGGACATGTTTATTCAGTCCAATCCCTTGCTTACCGCACTGTTTGTATCCTTCCGCACTCATAACAGAACTCCTTGAATAAATAATGCAGCATCTTTTGCCTGTTATTGCATTACTTTACACATACGTTCATTAATGATATCTTGCACCCGTATATTTTGGTATGGCCGAATACACCAGGGGCTTACGTTCCCCGCATTATGGTGTGATAAGTCCGAACACTTTCACAAGTGCGGCACCCCGAACTTATAGCATTATATGAATCGGCTCTGAATCATGTCTTGGGTCAATAGTTGGGTTTGCCCGGCTCCCACGTTTTGGTACCTTACGTTCCGTTCTGTCGGCTAAGGTGGCACTGGGAGAACCACTGCGATTGCGCCCCGGTTGAGCTGGGTGAGCGCCTCAGTGGAGAAAGCTAAAACTGACTGGCATGATAAGGCGAGAGACCGGTCGCTGTTCGAGAGGTCTTTTCGGGTCCTTAAAGGCTTATGCCGCTTCGAGCGAAGTACCGGATAATGTCCGACGAAGGCGTGGATAGTGCCCCGAATTCGGTCTTCCGAATACTCGAGGCTTCGCTGAAATTTAAAATTATAGAATTCTATGGCTAAGTGAGAGTGTTCAAGCATTATAAGTCCGGTTTCCTTGTTCGTTGTGTTGAGTGCCTCCCTCGATGGACCCAAAAATGGGAACAAGAGTGCTCAAGTTTATTCCGAACACCCCAGCACTCGCGGCTTGGGGGCTGAAGCCAACGACTTGCCATCTCTCAGATCTTATAAACGGCCGCACAGAAGGTAATATTTTAAATTAAACAAGTGTTGCTTAGCGTATATGAACAAAGTTTTCAGCGCACAGGATAATACATAGCGAGTTTACTCAAAAATTACATCTCTGGAGCACTCATCCGCAATATTGCGGGCACCCTTCAGGACAGTCTTATAGTACATTTCGGGCGTACGATACTCCTTGCCCACTGGCGGCGGGTCAGTAAGAAGCTTCTCCGCATCCAGCCTGCCCCAGTGCACCTTTGTGCGGGCAAGGGCCCGACGAGCACCTTCAATACAGGCGGAGCGCTTGATGACCTCCACCCAGGGGCACGCATCCACCAGCCGCCGCACGAGGCCGAAATAGCTCCCAGGCATGGCCTGTCCAGGCCACAGCCGGACTATGAGGCCCTTCATGGCCTCCTCAGCCGCCTTGTGGAGCTCGACCAGCTGTTTCAGCTGGTCGCTAGGGGGCACCGGATGGCCGGCCTCAGCATACTGAGACCAGAAGACCTTCTCCGTCGAGCTCCCCTCCTGGCCACGATAGAATGCGGCGGCATCGGATACACTGCGTGGCAGATCTGCAAACGCCCCTGGAGAGCTCCGAATGCGGGTAAGTGTCAGGTAGTTTACATTAACATGCCTACTTTGCATGAAAAATGCCTTACCCGCCGCTATCTTCTTCACATCTTCAACCTCCTGAAGGGCCTTATGGGCCTCGGCCTTGGCGGACTTGGCACTTTCGAGAGCCGAGGCGAGCTCGGACTCTCGAGTCTTTGAGTCACGCTCCAAACTCTCGTGCTTCTCCATGAGAGCCTGGAGCTGTTGCCGCACTTCCGCCACCCGCGCCTCCTGCTTCTCTCACTCTGCCCGTTCCGCGGCCGCATTGCGTTCGGCCGCAGACACAGCCTCCTTCAGGGTTGCCACCTCGTTAGTGGCCCCTGCAGTACCCACGTTATCCTTGTCATTTTTATTGCAACCTAAATCCTTTTCTGTAAGGTAAATTATTAAAGTGGTGTTACTCACCTTCTCTGTCCTCGAGCTGCTTCTTGGCATGGCCAAGCTCTTGCTCGGACCGCTCGAGATCCTGCTTCAATGCACCGACCTCCGCAGTAAGTGCGGCAGAGGTCAGCAGCGCAGCCTGCAAACCCATATTGACATATTTTTAAGCAACCCTGCGTATATCTTTTTAGATCCTCAGTCCGGCTTTTCTTTCCGAACACCGAACTGAGCATCAGGGGCTACTGTCTATGCGGTATTACATTACATAATTTTAACTTCTTACCTCAAAGCCTGTTAGAAGGCTGCTGCAGGCTTCGGTCAGCCTGCTCTTGGCGAGCTGAACCTTCTGAATCACCGCACTCATAATAGTGCGGTGTTCTTCCTCGATGGAAGCGCCTTTGAGCGCCTCCAGCAAGTTGTCCGGCGCCTCCGGTTGGACGGGGGCCGCCGGTGTCACGGTCTTGCCCTTCTTGTGAAGGGGCCGCCTGCCGGACTCTGGAACCACTGCGGGTTCCGGCGTAGAGTCCGGCGCAAAGTCCGGGAGGCTGCCTTGCGGCGCCTCCGGAGCCTCCTCCTGATGGGTCCCTTCCCGGGATCCCACCTCGGCGTCCTCAGCGGCGTGAGGGGTGGAGGCAGTCGGAACGGATTCCACGTCCGACGTAGCCAATGACCCGCTCAACGAAGCAGGGAGATCATCGTCGGCCGGACTGCAGATAGTATGCGGCGTTAGAAGGACACTATGTGACAAAAAGAAACTGCAGATCATTCAGGGATCCGGATACTTACGATCTCGCCTGAGGCCTGGCCCTTGAGGGCCACTCTTCTTCGCCAACGTTGGTGTTGGCAGAGCTGTCCGGGGGAATAGTTCTTCCCCTCTTGGACCCTTCGGCCTCCCCTGTTGGGGAGGCCTTCCTCTTTCTCTCTCCCCCCTCTGGGAGAGAGTCTTCTTCCTCCTCCTCATTTTTGGGGGAGGAATCCACCTTGGAGTCGTCGAACACCTGAAAACGGGAACTCTTTCGAGTGCATGTGGCCACCTTCTTGGCCTTCTTCTCCGGCACCACGTGCGGTCCCGGGACCAGTAGCCCCGCTAGGCGGGCGTCCACTGGGTCTTTTGGCATGGGGGCCGGGCAGATGAGCTGCTTCGCCTTCTTCATCCATTCCTGTCAAAGGAGAAGGGAGATTAACAACCCGCTCAGGGTCAAATTATTAACAATAAGTGTCCCGTAAAGGGGTAGAATCACTTACCTTGTCAGCTGGATGCTGCGAGTGGAATCCGCGATCTTCCGTCGTGGACGCGGGGGCTTCGGCGCCCTTAAACAGCACCCTCCAGGCGCCTTCGTACATTGTGTCGAAGAGCCCGCTCAGTGCCTGGTGCTGTTTCGGATCGAACTCCCACAGATTGAATGCCCGTTCTTGGCATGGGAGAATCCGGCGGACGAGCATGACTTGGACTACGTTAACCAGCCCGAGCTTCTTGTTCACCAGCTTCTGGATACAGGCTTGGAGTCCCGTCAGCTCCTTCAAATTGCCCCACAGCAAGCCCTTCTCTTTCCAGGAGGTGAGCTGCATGGGGATACCAGGTCTGAACTCGGGGGCCGCCGCCCACGTAGGGTCGCGCGGCTCGGTGATGTAGAACCACCCCGATTGCCACCCCTTGACGGATTCCACGAAGGCCCCTTCGAACTAAAGGACGTTGGGCATCTTGCCCAACATGGCTCCTCCGCACTCCGCTTGAGTGCCCTTCACTACCTTCGGCTTGACATTGAAGGTCTTGAGCCACAAGCCGAAGTGGGGCTAGGTGCAGAGGAAGGCCTCGCACACGATGATAAACACCGAGATGTTGAGGATGAAGTTCGGCGCCAGATCATGGAAATCCAGGCCGTAGTAGAACATGAGCCCCCGGACGAAGGGGTGAAGTGGAAAGCCCAGTCCGCGGAGGAAGTGGAGGAGGAAAACGACCCTCTCATGGGGCCCGGGGGTGGGGATGAGCTGCCCCTCGTCGGGCAGCCGGTGCGCGACGTCGCCGGAAAGGTATCCGGCGCTGCGCAACTTTGTGATGTGCTCCTCCTTAACGGTGGAGGCCAGCCATTTGCCTCTCGCTCCGGACATGGTCGGAGAAGGTCGAGGCGAGATGAGCGAACTTGGGCGCTGGAGCTCGAGTGCGCGGAGATGGATAAGCAAAGGAGGAAGAAGGCGTAGGTGAGAAGGTGAATCCTTATCCCTTATATATAGGCGGACGAAGACTATGCGTCCCCCCTAGCCTAGTAAAACTCGCTTATCTCCCAAGCGCCACCATCAATGGCGCGGTTGGGTTACCCACGCCCGTATTGATGAGAATCCCGAAATAAGGGGGAACACGATCTCTGCTTCGACAAGACGTGCCAAGGAAACCGCTTCGCTAAACACGCTGAGGTGGTATAATGAAAAACAATTCAAGTAAAGGCTTGGTAGTGGTGTGATGTCATGCCACAAAAAACGTCAGCAGATTGAACTTGTGTATATATTATTCTCTCTAGGGTGGAATGTGGAATTTATTTTGCAGAGCCGGACACTATCCTGGTGTTCACAATCTTCTCTGGATTATTCAAAGGAGGAACCCGCCTTGCAATGCCGAACATTATGCGCGCCAGACTCATCGTCATTGAAGCCAGGTTCAGGGGCTACTGAGGGAGTCCGGGACTAGGGGGTGTCCGGACAGCCGGACTATCATCTCCGCCGGACTCCAAGACTACGAAGATACAAGATTGAAGACTCCGTCCCGTGTCCGGATGGGACTTTCCTTGGCGTGGAAGGCAAGCTTGGCAATACGGATATGTAGATCTCTTACCATTGTAACCGACTCTGTGTAACCCTAGCCCTCTCCGGTGTCTATATAAACCGGAGGGCTTTAGTCCGTAGGACATAACCTCCATTACAACAATCATACCATAGGCTAGCTTCTAGGGTTTAGCCTCCTTGATCTCGTGGTAGATCCACTCTTGTAATACACATCATCAATATTAATCAAGCATGACATAGGGTTTTACCTCCATCAAGATGGCCCGAACCTGGGTAAAATATCGTGTCCCTTGTCTCCTGTTACCATCCGCCTAGACGCATAGTTCGGGACCCCCTACCCGAGATCCACCGGTTTTGACACCGACACCTGGTGATAGGAAATTTACTCCAAGTGGTTTTGTTGCACATTTGAAGTCGCCTATCTTTAAGGGGGTGCAATATCAGAGGTGGCACATGAGAGTAGTTTACTGGTTTCAGACCATGTACTGCTATGACGCCACCCAGGGCAAGCCTGAGGGTGATCTTAATCCTGCACAGTAGGAAGCTTTTGAGAAGATTGATAACCTCTTCAAGGGCGCCCTTCTGAGTGTTCTTGAGGATTCCATTGTGGATTTGTATATGTAGTTTGACAATGGCAAGGACATGTGGGTTGGGCTTGAGGCCAAGTTTGGAGCCTCGAACACCGGCAACGAGTAGTATGTCATGGAGCAATTTTCTGACTACAAGATGATCGATGAGCACTCTATTGTACAGCAAGCTCATGAGATACAGTCGCTCGCAAAGGAACTTGAGTACTTCAAGTGTGTGTTGCCGGACAATTTTTTTGCCGGAGGAATCATTGCGATGCTTCCACCTTCGTGGAACAATTTTGCTACCTCTCTGAAACACAAGAGAGAGGAGTTTTCCGTTTTGGATCTCATTGGTACTCTTGATGTTGAAGAGAAGGCGAGAGAAAATACACACGTGCTCGAGTTGCTGAGGGAGATTCTAGTGCCCACGTGGTACAGAAGAAGAACTTCCAGCCCAACAAGTTCAAAAACAAGAAAAACAAATCTCAGGGCAAAGGCAAGTTTGATGCTAAGAACAAGCCATCACATTCTACAAACTTCCAAGAAGAATTCATAAGGGGAAGGGACTATGCTATGTCTACGGGGATCCTAATCACTAGGCTCCGAGATGTCCTAACCGCCTTGAGGAGTGCGAACTTGAGAAGAGCGGAAAGTCCGCTAATGTTGGCATCAGTGATACTGAAATGAAGGAATCTGGGTATGGTATTTCTCCTACCATCCTTTCAGTATGTAAATCTCCTGATTGGTTAATTGACACTAGTGCCAATGTACATGTTTGTGCTGATGCCTCCATGTTTTCTTCTTACCAAGTCACATGGACTTCTCTTGTTGTCGGTGTCAAAATCGGCGGATCTCGGGTAGGGGGTCCCGAGCTGTGCATCTAGGATCGATGGTGAACAAGGGACGATGAACACATTATTTACCTAGGTTCGGGCCCTCTTGAAGAGGTAAAACCCTATGTCCTGCTTGATTGTATTTGATGTATGGTATGGTTACAGAGTAGATCTAACTCAAGATCAAGCGAGCTAAACCCTAAGGTAATGAGGTGATTAATGTAGCTCTCGCCATAAAGCCCCTAAACCCCCTGGTTTATATAGACACCAGTAGGGTTAGGGTTACATTTGATCGGCTACAATGAAGGAAAGATCACGCTAATCTTGACTTGGAGGTCACACCATGACTCTGAATTTCTCCTGTCCGGTCATGGGTCCGCACTCTAGCTTGGCTCCATAGTGGCCCATCAGTCTGACCCATATGCAATAGGTTGACAGCCCAGGGACCCCTTAGTCTAGGACTCCCTCAGTAGCCGCCGAACTAGCCTCCAACGCCAAGGCTTGTATGTGGCATCCACACATATCATGGTCTTTGGCTTGCGAGGCGAATTCTTCATTTAGCTTGAGTGGTGTTCAGAATCAGAAGCATCTACTTACTTAGCCTTGAAGGCCAAAGTGATTGAGTATGAATAGTGCCCATGCCTGACAACTTTTAGCGAAGGGTCGCGGCCGGTCATAACGTCGAATGGCTGGCAATTCTTGATGCGCGGCTCGAGGCTGCCCCTCCATTGGCACGTCTCATCAAGGCAGAGATCATGCCCCGTTTTTTAGGGATACGATAAATGATTTCAATTCCCCATCCGCACATGACGTCACGAGTATATTGGGAAGTGGAGAACCCCACGACATGAAAAGTGGAACCATTGGATCCTCCGTAGCCCATAAAAGGGGAACAACCACAGTTATCATTTTATGCCTTCTTCCTCCTCTGCTACTGCTTTTCTAATCTCCAGAGCTCCAGTGCCCTTTCACAATGATTCCCTTTCCCGTTTCCTCCTAACCTCGGCCATGGCCGGATCCGGACCTAATGGCAAGTGGGAAGCCTCTGTCATCATCAACAACGACATCGAGGGGCTAAAGCGAGCCGGCTACCTATCGGCCGATATCGCTCACCGGGCCCCCGAGAAGGGCCAGGTCATCCCCACGCCAAAGCCAGGCGAGAGGGTGGTTTTCCTCCCCCATTTCATCCAGGGTTTAGAATTCCTGCTACACCCTTTTGTGCGGGGACTGATGGTCTTCTATGGGCTAGACTTCCATGATCTAGCCCCCAACTCCCTCCTCCACATATATACATTCATCATTGTTTGCAAGGCCCTTCTACGGGTCCAGCCGCACTTCGGCATGTGGCTGAAAGTGTTCAACATTAAGCCAAAGGTGGTCGGCGGTGCCCAAGCGTACTGCAGTGGAGTAATGATCACTACTAGAAGAAGGGAATTTGTCGTCTGTCTGTTCTTTGTCGTCTGCTAGCAAACGACAAAGAAGGTCTTTGTCGTCCGCATACACAAATAGATGGAAAAGAACTGGCTAATGGCAAAGATACTATTTGCCATCATCCAGTTCTTTGCCGTCTGCTAGCAGACGACAAAGAATCTTTGCCGTCAACTAGCAGACAGCAAAGAAAATGCTACCTACAGGCTAAGGCCCCCCCTGCACACTACAAAAAAGACACATCCGTGACATTTTGGGCCGAACGATTTTTTTCTGTGATACATATGACACTTCTGTGACCATAATTGTGACAAAACCCGGTATCATCATAGATGTGGTGGGCTCCTACTTCTATGACAAAAAATCATGACAGAAAATGGGCTTTTCGTCCTGGGCGGGCCGGAGACGCAGTTGCATGACATTCTTTGGGCCGTCCATGACGGAAAAAACCGTGGTAGAAGCGAGGGGGAGGAAAATTTCGGGGAGTTGCCAGTTACGGTGGGAGGTCGGGGGCCGAGAGATGCGCGTTTCTCGCGTACACGTACGCGCATGTGTGCGAGGCGTTGGCTCTAACTGAACCCGAGCGAGGCGTTGGGCTCTAACTGAACCCGAGCGATTGCACTGCAGGCTACGCATTACTGAACTCGAGCGATCGATCGATGGCTGTTAACTGAACCCGATCGAGCGAGTCCTTCGCTACTGCTGCTAACTGAAGCAGATCGATGCTGCCTCTGGGATGAACAGTGAGCATTGGGGGGGGGGGGTTGGATGAATAGTGAGCAGTGGCGTTGCCTCTGGATGAACAGGACCCCATGGTGTCGAGGGCTGGATGAACAGTAGACGGTGGAGGGGTACCCGTGGAGGGGTGGTTGAACAGGACCCCGTGGTGTGGAGGGCTGGATGAACAGAAGACGGTGGATGGGTGGTTGAAAAGTAGCCGGTGGAGTAGCGCGCGGTGGAGGCTGGAGGAGGTCGACGGTAGCCCGTGGAGGCTGGAGGAGGTCGACGGTGGAGATGAACAGTATCCCGTGGAGTCCCGTTTTGCGGTACGCCACAGCCCTCCCGATGAACAGGACCCCCGTTTCGACCGTAGAGCTCCAACACAAGTCCGTTTCGTCCATTTTGCGGTACGCCACACCCCTGCCAATCAACAGGACCCCGTTTCGACTGTAGGAGGTCCGTTTCGTCCGTTTTGCAGTACACCACACCACTCCCAATCAACAGGACCCCCGTTTCGACCGTAGGAGGTCCGTTTCGTCCATTTTGCGGTACGCCACACCCCTCCCGATCAACAGGACCCCCGTTTCGACCGTAGGAGGTCCGTTTCCTCCGTTTTGCGGTACGTCACACCCCTCCCGATCAACAGGACCCTGTTCCGAACGTAGGAGGTTCGTTTGCTCCATTGTGCAGTACTCCAGGCCTCGTTTCCATTGCCTGTTCCGTCCAAGCCCTCCCGATGAACACGACCACGCATTCCGTTCCGATCCAGCCGGTTGGCTCCCATGCATTCCGTTGCCTCCCGATGAACACGACGCATTCCGTTGCCTCCCCATGAACACGATGCATTCTGTTGCCTCCCCATGAACACAACGACGACGCTGTTTCTCCGTTCAGACCCAGCCATGTACACGAGCCCTGGCCGTACGTATGCGCAAGTAGGCATTCGAGACCCCGCCTGTATGTACGTACGTGGCCGTATTTTCTTTCTTGCACCCTGGCCGTTGTACGTACGTGTACATGTTACGTGCGCGCCTCTACTACGACACGTACGCGCCTCTACTACGACACGTGCGCGCCTCTACATCGACCAGTATATATGTACGTACACGTTCGCGACCAGAATGACAACACTATGTACGCTTCGACCAGGTGGGTCCCGACTGTCAGGCACTTCTTGCATGTGAAGATGTAGCTGGTGGGTCCCAGCAGTCAGGGGGCGAATCGTTATTTTGCCCGGACTCACTTCCTTGCGTGCGAAGATGTAGCTGCTGGGTCCGAGTAGTCAGGGGGGCGAATCATTTTTTTGGACGCACTTCCTTGCGTGCAAAGATGTAGCTGGTGGGTCCCAGCAGTCAGGGGGAAATGTTTTTTCGCGAAATACGGTGGCCCGTCCGGTGGGTCCCCGCTGTCAGGCGGAGGAATAATTATTTTGCGCGTAGTAAGGAGGCACTTTCTTGCTGCGGCCGTGGACCCAGCTGTCAGCCTCTCCACGTACAGTCCATGTCCGATGGAAGCCATTCCTTGACCATGTTGACCACACCGCCCTGAGAGCACCAGGGCGGTGGACGACAGCGAGGCCTAGGAAGGGGATGACGCGGAGCCGAGGAAGACGCGGCAGTGGATGCCCACGCGTAGAGGAGTATGAGGGTTCACTCGTTTGGCTGCGGTGTGAGGCTGCCGTCGCCATAGAATAACAGGGGGTGTGGGTGCGTAGAGGGATGGCCTGGCCAGCGGTGGGAGTAGTAGGGGGCGGTGAGGCCTCCGCGGCATCACAGCCGGCCACGGGCGGCAGGAGCAGGCGGCACGACCGGCGCTGCTTTGGGCGGCTGGAGCAAGAAGACCAGAGGTTGAAGAAGCACTACGGCCGTTGGATGGACATCGTACGGTCACTGGAGCTAGAATCATTCATATATTGACTAAAGTTGACAAAGGCCTCCGTCCCAGTCAACTTAGTAGGCCCACAAGTCAGCCTCCCACCAAGGTGGGTCCCAGCTAGCAGGGGGGTATTCATTTTTTTGTGCATAATAAGGAGGCACTTCAGGTGGGTCCGAGCTGACAGCGGGGGGAACGTTTTTTTTTGCGAAATATGGTGGCCCGTCCTGTGGGTCCCAGCAGTCAGGGGGAAACTTTTTTTTTTGCGAAATACTGGTGGCCCGTCCGGTCGGTCCCTGCTATCAGGTGGAGGAATAATTATTTTCCGCATAATAAGGAGGCACTTCCTTGCGGTTGCCGTGGACCCAGCTGTCAGCCTCTCCACGTACAGTACTCTTCCGATGGAAGTCGGTCGTTGACCACATTGACCACGCCGCACCGAGAGAACCACGGCGGTGGACGACGGTGAGGCCTAGGAAGGGGATGACGCAGAGCCGGGGAAGACGCGGCAGTGGAAGCCCGCGCGAAGAGGAGTACGAGGGTTCACCGGTTCGGCTGCGGTGTGAGGCTGCCGTTGCCGCAGAATAACAGGGGGTGTGGGTGAGTAGAGGGATGCCCTGGCCAGCGGTGGGAGTAGTAGGGGGCACTGAGGCCTGCACGGCAGCACAGCCGGTCACGGGAGGCAGGAGCAGGAGGTCCCGCCGGCGCTTCTTTGGCGGCTGGAGCAAGAAGATCAGAGATTGAAGAAACACGACGGCCGTTGGATTGACATCCAACGGTTACGTCTGCTATAATCGTTTGTTGACGTATATAATAACTAAAAAAAATCTTGCATACGCGTCAACTAATTAAACAGGCCCACAAGTCAGACCACTCCTTCTTTTTTTAATAATTTATATATAGCTCATGGCAACTTCTTATGCAATTTATTGCAGTCATTTTTTTGGTTGGCCAGGGCCAATTTCGCATATTTCTGTGGGTTCCAAACTATTTTTAATACCGAAATGTCGAGCCAGATTTAAAGTACTTTGAAGATATATTTAAATTAGGTTAATGCCCAGTGAAATAGGAATCATAAAATGTGAAAAGAAATCAGAAATTATAAAGTAATTGCCAATTTGTCATTTGTTTTTATATTTACAACCCATTTCATATTACTTTCAAGATTTGCAGGCGTCTTGAAAGAGTTGCAGCCCATCAGGGCGTAGAAAAATAACTAGGCCTGGATTGGGTATTCTTCAGAAAAAATAAACTGGGCTCATTTTCACAAAGAAAAAATAGCTGGGCTGGTCACATGGTGAACATAAAATATAAGCCTGGGCTAGACGGGCCATAGCCTAGTTCAAACCCTTCTCCGTCTCAACAATACCAAACAAAAAAAAATACTGCTCGAGTAGCTACGTCCCAGGTGTCAGCCGATCTTGTGTTGTTCTCTTGTTTATTGACTATATACGCTCACAATGTCGTGGGTCCTAGATGTCAGGAAAACACTAGGAGGAAGCATTTTATTTTTCCATACGCTGACGTGGTGGGCCCCTACTGTCATCCTCTCCACGTACTTCTGCCGATTCCTGTTGTTTGTTGACCATGTTGACAACGCAAGAGGGCGGCGCCGCGGCGAGCCCACCAAAGCGCGCGGAGGACATTGGCGTTAACAATTTAGGAGACGGTGGGGCGGTGATGCATGCGCTGAGGCGCAGCCAGCCGTGGGAGGCGGAAGCAGGCGACCCCGCCGGTGCTGGTTTGGTTTTGACGGCTGGAGGAAGACATAACTGAAGAAACACGATAGACTATAAAAGTAGCAGGAGTACTTAACAACCTTAACTGAAACCAGCAGGGGCACTTGACAACCAAAGCTGAAAGCAGTATGAGTACTTATACAGGTTCAACCGTACAAAGCACGCCTCGAACAGTGCTACTTTGCCTACAGTTAACCAAGGGTGAGGCCGCCAAGCCCCAGGACAAGGCCCAGGCGCCACCACTCGCATCCACAACCTTTTAAAAGCGGCTTCATCTCGCAACGTGGTCAATAAACAGGATATTCGCTTTAGAGCCATGGAAAAGCATGAACATAATCTTCTATCCTATTCTCCAAGATGGACGGGCCTTCATTATTTGAGACCACCCATGAATAAGTATCTTTTCACCTCCAAGGGGAATTGAGTAGGTCGACATAAACATCATGCTGTGACAAAGCGCAAGTCTGATCCGACCATGGTCAGGCATCTGTATAGGAACAATAGAACTCAGCAGTTCCTGTTTCAAGAAGATCACAACTGTAAAACTGTGTATAAGCAATAGTTTATGAACAACATATATAATAGAAAACAGCTCGTACCATAAGTTTCTCGATACAGTTGGACCTGTTGAACGAGTGCAGCAGTGGCACACATATCCCACGTGGCCTTCCACCATTGAAAGCCCCACAAGGACCACAAGACGATCAATAAAGTGTAGGAACTTGTGGATGTCGATACAGTCAACTTCAGTGCCATTAGTAACAGCCGAGTTATTACAGAGTAACAAACGAGTAGACTGCTTAACTCTGAAAAAACCTACACGTGCCACCAATTATAAGAAAATATTAGTTAGAAGTAGCATCTTCATGAGAGATTCGTTGCTACTTCTAAAGTTAAATTGTGATTAGTTAGACAGAATAGGTGGATTAAGAAGTAATCGAGGCAACAAACAAGAACCTGATACAAAACTAACATGGATGAACAATTGGAATGATGTCGGGGTTGAAGATCGTAGTGAAGATGAGACCAGGTTCTGCTATTTCCATCAGCATTCGTGCGCCAACTTTCAGTCCGTAACACTTGAGAAAGTTTAACCAAGTTCGGCCATAAAAAAAGAAGCGATCTTCTTGGTTCATGAACCCAACTCGGAAGTAATATCCATGGCTTGTCTTCACTGTGACCATTAAACTAGTGTATTCAGTTATGGCAAGGCCGAGCATCTTGAGTACATGTGTTCTGGTAGAGCAAATAATACACTATAGGAAAAATAATATGAGAACACATCATGTTCAGAAAACCCCCACCCTCCCGGATAGAAAAAAGGATTCTAGGAACATACTATGCGCGTTTCAAAATGCTGTGTTAGGATGAGAAGGAACAAGTGTGGTGTCTCGCCAAGGGCACAGAAATCTATAGGGTACTCGCACTTTGGGCACTGCAACTGAAACACACTAGATTCAGTACGAAGAAAAATGCTTCAACAGCGGCGGCTGCCATCCGAGGATTATCTGCGACCAAGGGACTTGGATTTATCGGGGATGGATGAAGAATTCGTACCTGGTTCTCCATGAGAAAACCCTATGCAATCGCCGAGCGGGGGTTTTCTCTGAACAAGCAGACGAGGGAGAAGGGGATTCAGGCCCAGTGAAATATTGCTGCTTCGTCCATCCAGCTTACTGCTAAAGCTGGAATGGGGGGGGTTGTGATTTGACGGCTCATTGGGCATTATTGCGGCGCTATGACTGGGGTGTGTCTACCATGAAGTTGTGCACTCTAATTTGTGCATATGGCACGTGGACCCCGTTGCCGGTTGCCCCACATATCAGCGAAAGGAAGTAGAAAGACAAGAGTAACTAGTTACACATAAATATATTTTTTGACAGAGAGATACTCCCTTTGTAAAGAAATATACAAATCTTTTATATCACAGGCTCACCTTCCCAAGAAATATACTCCCTCTGCAACGCACGAGCATTATGGGGGTTCAACTTTTTTTATGGGGGTTCAGCTGAGAATATAATACTCAGATAGGCTCACAGTTCTAGACTTTGGGCCGCAGGCCGACCCTGCATGTTTGGGGGCCCATGTGTTCTACCTCAGCGCTTTTCATATTGCAAGCGATCGGTATGGCGCTGGTTTTAGATGCTGTCGCAAGGCGAATACACAAAATTGAATAAAGCACGGCAGCTGTTGGAATGAAATCGAACGACAGTTCCTAACTAGCAATTAGAGTTGCAATTCTATCAACGATATACCATGTGATAAATAATACTGCCGTACTAGTTATAAACACAGGACACTTGTTTCACCATGCCAGATTATTACGTCAAAATCTCTCGGAGGATAGATCAGTTCGGCAGTTGCATGCTGCTACTGAAGAATTTCAAAGTTGATTTGGACCAGCTCTCCTTGCCGAGAAAGTTTGATTTTGACATCATCCCCTACCGCAAGATATGATTTAGATTTGAACCTTGACCATCCTTTAGCATCAATCATCATGCGACCATCCTTTGTACTTATGGTATATTGAGCAGGTTCATTCACACCAAGGCTACGCATGGTAAGAGAAACTTGGCCGCGGTCGCCCAGATTGTTGAACGACTCCCTCGTTGCTCTAGGAATTCTCTGTTTGCAAACAAGAAGACATACCCAAGTAGTTAGATCAACACAGTGAATCATGTGAAACAACATGGAAGTAAAAAAGAACGAAGCACTTGGGCGGCCAATGCTTACCAAGAAGGTGGACATGTCAGTTTTTGTAAGGACTTTGGTATATGAAGTGCAAACTGCAGTCCAGTCTGTTGCCGGTGCAACTGCATGGGCTGGAGCAGATGCACGTGCAAGTGTTGGTGCAGGTGCCAAAGCCGCCACTGCTGCCGGAGATGGTGCTCCTTGTAGAGCAGGTGCCGGTGTCGGAGCAGGTGCCGGTGTCGATGCCCGATCCTCCGGTAGATCAGAATGATCCGCTGACGCGGTCGGTGCCCAATCCTCAGTTGGATCAGACTGAGCTGCTGCCGCTGTTAGTGCTAGAGCAACTGCCGATGCTCGATCTGTGCGAGACAACAACGATCGTGTCTGGTCTGCTATGATCAGCTTTCTAACTAGACTAGGATCTGTGACCGTGATCCAGTTTTTTTCTTCATTTCTTTTAAACGCGAGAAGGACTAATTGTGGCGTTTTTGTTAAACCAAACTGCAGTTCATCATAGGGATTCAGCTTGTACTCAGATAACAGATTGATCCAATTTTTTCCAGTAATATAAGTGATGGACAGTGCCTTCGTTACTGATACGACATAAGAAGTGAAACCTGCAAAAATAGCCATCATAGAGCAAACCAAATGGTTTATTCTGTGATGAATGTCACATGGCAAAACCTGCATTGTAAAATTGCAGGAAAAGAAAGAAAACATGACATTAAATCAATAAGATTTAGGCAGTAAATCAATAAGATTTACTTGATGTGACACGAGTGAATCCTTACCAGGAAATCACTATGTTGAAATACTAAACTGAAGATTGATTGTCCAACTACGCGTGGCATGCAGGGGCCCCGCCTACTCCCACAAGTAGGACAGTCCAAAGGTCGTGACAAATTGTATGGACCGAACATCCATGGGACTAGAAATCCTGGTGGGTGCGATAAACCATGCAATGCATACAGATATTGGAGTGTAACCATAATTGATAAACCGTCCTCACAAAACATATGATCTGGATACTTCAAAATGTATAGACTGAATTGAGTGGACAGACATTAACATAGACCATTCTCAGGACTGACCACACACCAAAAGCGGCAGTACTAATAAACAATACAGGGTTCACAAACACAAATCAAGTACTGAACAATAGTACTTACTACAGACAAGCAAAGTTGCACTAACTAAACTCTGCAGACTATTTCTTGCCACCGACCTATGGGATGACCCCCACATAACTGACTAGGCCATGGACTTTGTGTCAGATGTCTACATGCACCATCACCATCTTGTCAACCTTGGAGAACCTAACAGAGTGGTCTTTCCACTCATAAACATGATGATGAAGATAGGCCGCATCAGATTTATTGGGAAGCTTTACAAGAACCACACCCTTAGTAATCGAAGGCACATCCAGGAAATTGTTGTGGTCAAGTACAGCCTGGAGAACATGCCTGACAACAATGCTACAGGAAAACACTAGTTCAGGACATGTGGCGACAAGGACACAGCAGCTGGATAGTTCAACAATAGAACTCATCATCAGGTCTTCCAGTTCACACGGCATGACTTTGAGAACTTCATCTCCACCGCGGACATGGTTCTAATTCAAATAGAAACCATATTTTATTACTACCTCCGTTCAGAAATATAAGATGATTTTCGATATTATACTCCATATATGACTACATATACGCACAGAAATGAGTGAACAAAGACACTAGAACATGTCTTCAAAGGCATGAGAGCAGAGGGATTACATGCAATATCCATAACACAAGTTACTGAGGCAAATATACCCTCTTAAAAGGTAGCATTGATGTTCATAAAGTACTCCCTCCGTCCCAAAATTCTTCTCTTAGATTTGTCTAGATACGGATGTATCAAGTCACATTTTAGTATCAGATACATCCGTATCTAGACAAATCTAAGACAAGAAATTTGGGACAGAGGGAGTAGTTGAAAGTAATCTATAAGAAATCAGTGTCAAACTCTCGCATGTTTTGGTCAAAAGAGGAATTTAGAACCGTCATTTGGCACACTAAAATCACATGCAAGATCACCCAGAAAGTTGTACTACCAGTACTAGTACTGCGTGTTAGATGAAAAAACACGATTAAGATCGAGAAAAAGATCGTCAACAAGAGACATTACCCGGACTTGCTTAAGGAGGGATCCCGGAGAGGGGGGCTTGGACAGGGCGATGGCTTTGAGCTTGTCTGTGGTAGTCTCAGCGGGGTACTTGCACTTCTTTGTACCATGAGCCTCGAAGGTTTTGGCCAGAGCCATAGACATCATGTCGGCCGGTGCTCCGGCGTCCATCCAAGAGAGGAAGCTGAGAGAGAAGAGTGAAAGGAAGAACGGGATGAGGGATAAGCGAAGCGAGTGGGGGTTTTCTTCAAGAGAGGAAGCTGAGAGAGAAGAGTGAAATGATGGTTGCTTCGTCCATCCAACTTACTGCTGGAAAGGAGGGGGTTTTGTGATTTGGCGGCTCATTGGGCATTACTGCGGCGGTTCGATCGGGGTATTCTACCGTCACTCTACTATGGAGTAATTTAGTGCATGGCTGGTGGACCTAGGTGCTGGCTGTCCCACACGTCAGCAAAAGTGAGTAATTTAGTGCATGGCTGGAGGAGGATCCGCACAATAGAGCGTGTCCATTGTTTTTCATTCTGAAGAAAAAAATGATTACAACAAGCGTTTCCACTCTTACGACGAAGGAGTGCGAAACACGGCAGCCACTTGAACATACACAATGCTCCTACTACTAGGCATGTGCAGTGGTTCATACGTCAGTACTACACAATCTTGTTGCTAGTGTAGTAAGATATGACGATAACAAATGATGTTGTGCGCATGTCAACTACTCCTATATGTAACATAGTACCGCTTTTTCGACTGTCCGGTCGATAATGAACGGTGAGATCAATGTTAACAGAACTAGGTCCACAACGCACGGAGAGTACAGTGCTACAGTACTCCACGAAACATGAACCATATGAAGCACGAATAGTGTTAGACAAGGTGTATGAAGGGTGCACGGGATGGGAGCAAAAGTTCCCTTCTCGACCCACTTTTGGGTGTTTGGCAGAGTGCATGAAGGGTGCATGAGTCCACACTAGTAGGTTGACAAAAATACACGAAGAGGAAACAACTATATTGAGATGAGAATGCAACCAAACACACCCACACGCTTTGTGCTACAGTGACTGATCTGCACCGTCTGAGTTTGATCCAACGGTCATGTTGCGCCGAGACATCAACATGCCCATGTAGAGGGCGCCTAAACACCACCGAAGTCCCTCTGCTTCTCAAGGCGCACGATGTTGGTGATGCAGGGTGCAACTGCCCGCAGAGCCCGCTCTCGGTCGACGGGAGCCAGCTCGTCAAAGACTGCGTCCAATGGCACAAATGGATTCCGGTGACGGAGCCCTAAAAGGATTCGCCCGGCAACGGCGACGGCAGCCCGCAACCCCTCCTTGTCCAGCTCAGCCCCCACCATCGCGCGGAGACGGCTCAGCTCCTCGGAGATATAGGAGAAGAAGGAGACCAGGTCAGGAAGCCGCAGCTCGTTGAAGTCGATCGGGTGGTCGAACGGGTTTAGCCCGACGGCCGGCATCGTCGCACTGGCACAATGGTAGGCATCGCGCAGCCGCAACACGTGCGTGTCAACTTGGTTCACCAAGTGGCTGAGGCAATCCTGGACCTCGTCACGATCAGCCCGCTCGCGCTCCAGCCGGCTCCCCTGATGGCCTATCGTATCTCCCGCTTTCTGCAGCAACACCGCCGTCGCCTCGAGCATCTTTGTGGCGGACGCCTGCCGCTTTTGAAGCTCCATGAACACCCACACATAAAGAAGGAGCATGGCACTCCTCTCTTCCTTGATCTCACGGAGCTCCACGTCCTTGGCCCTGAGCTCCGCATCCTTGGCATGAGGCTCCTGTGTCAGGCGCCTCACCTCGGACTCCGTGATCTGCTGCACCGCCATGGCACCAGGCAGAAGCAATGGGGAGAGGAAGAAAAGGGGGCGAAACGGCTGAAAGGCAATGCAATCTACGGGAAGGCGGAGGGAGCCAGCCGAGGAGCGGGGAATCTTTTGGTTTTCACCACGGTAAAACACCAGTCGACGACTTCTCACATCAGGGAGCAGTGGGTTTTTATAGGCGGAGTCATCATGACTAATTGCTGCTGCGCCTGCTCTCGTCAATCAAAAAATTAAAAATCCTGCCGCGCCTACTCCCGTCAATCAAAAAATTAAAAATCCTGCCGCACCCAAACACCAGAGCAACGCTGCGGTGGATATTTAAATTTACCTGCCGGCAAGTAGATAAAAAAGGGGTGAAAAAACAAATGTGGCGGCGGCCTAGCTAATCGGTCGAACTAGCCCAACTAGCTAGCCACCGTGCTTCACTGATGTACTCGGCGAGAAAGGTGGTCTTTCGTGATTTGACGACTCATTTACTTGCTTTGGCGCTACGACCGAGGAGGACCCAGAGAACGCGCGGCAGGGCGTCCCACGTCAGGAGAATATATGCGTGCACCACCCGGGAGGACCCCAAAACCGCACGGTAGGGTGTGCCACATCTCGGCACGGAGGAAAAATGTGCGTGTAAAAAATATACTGTATCAGACGTAGTACCTATAGTTCGACCTCGGGACCCAGCCAGTCGGTCAAAAACACCCCACTAGCCACACAGATTCATCATGCAAATGTGGCACGGAGGATAGATGTGGTTAGCTCCGTGTCGACCAGCCACAACGTCTCTTGTTCTAGGCGATTCTTCTATTTTCCAAGCTTTTTTTTGGTTGTAATAACACCACGGCAAGCTAGCGCCACTCTTTGTGTGTGCACGTGCAAAGGTTAGATGATGGAGAGAAGAGAGATTGAGATCGCAGACCTGGGACCCACCAGTATGAGACAACGGTCATGCATGTGTTGATGAGGCACTCCCTCTACTCTACTCAATGCAAGTACTGTATAAAATCAAGTTATGGGACAAAGCCAACAACCGTTCGTTTTTTCAGGCTATCGACTTACGCTTTGTAGTCCGGGTTGCCAGTTCGAATCTCGTCTTTCAGATTTGTTAGTTTAGGTCCAAATTTGATTAATGACAAGTGGGACCCCCGTGTGTTGTTCCGATATTTCAGTGTAGGATGGTTTTTTTGAACAAACACTTTGCGCGGTTAGACAAGTAACGACACGAGTTACACGTATTTTGGAAGTTTACAAACAAAAATGACAGCGGCATAGAATATCACATCCACCCCGCAGCTTAGATACTGTGGTGATACGAGTTTTTACACCGTTGGCAGTGAGATCCAATGGCTTGGTAGTAGTCTTTGTAATTATGCGCAATTTCCAAACTCTCCAAAGGTTTTTTTGCAAATAAAACATTCAGGCCTCGTGTGTGCCACTGCATCTTCGATCAACGGCTCCCCAGTGCTCATATTAGGCGCTCCCTGTAGCTTAATTACCCGCTACGGTGATATGAGCATCTAGGTCGTATGATCATTGATCAGATGGCACGTGCGTAGTACTTGTACTTTCTGCGCATTTCCCAAACTCTATCAGCCGTATATTGCAAAAACATTCAAACCTCCTGCTGTGGGCCGTTAGATCTCAGTAAACTCGTATCACCATAGAATCTATGGTGCGGGAGCACCTCATACTCTGCCGTGCGAGAAAACATAAGGTGCTATCGCAGCTTGGATGCTACGGTGGTACGAGCTTGGAGGTCATTTGATCTGAGATCCAATGGCATCTGAGCAGTCTTTGTGCTTGTAAGCAGTGGCCAAACTCCTTTGGGGCTTTTCTGCAAAAAACCATTCGAACCACCGAGGAGGTGTTGGGTCACAAATCCAACGCCTCCGAAGAGCTTGTATCACCAAAGCATCTAAGGTGTGGTAGCACATGATATTCTTACATACAGGAGAATATGATGTCCTCCTTCATCTTAGATGCTATGGTGATATGAGCTTCGAGGTCGTTGGATATGGGATCAAAGGGCATCTAAGTAGTTTTTGTACAAATTGTGTGCAATTCTCAAACTCATCAAGGTTTCCTGCAAAAAAATTAAGACACATCATGTGAGCTGCTATATCTCAGATCTACAAGCTCCAAGCAACTCGTATCAGCATATAGCATCTAAGGTATGGGAGCACATGATATTCTCCCGGGGAGGAGGGGTGGGGGGTGCACAACCAATCTGTGGTTGGGAGGGTGGGGACAAATATAATCTAAACAACCCTAAATAGAGCTCCACAATTTTATCTCAGGTCGAGGGGGTGACCTCCGACAATCATAGCTCCGCCTAAACACAACATTTGCATGTACTGTAGTACTAGACTTAATATTCATGTTTCAGTTTCATGTTCATTTTAAATATTGAACTGAGTACCATGGATGTCTTACATTTTACTCCCTTCGTTCCTAAATATTAGTCTTTTTAGAGGGTTCAAATGGACTGGCACATACGGATGTATATAGACATATTTTAGAGTCTAGATTCACTCATTTTGCTCCGTATGTAGTCACTTGTTGAACTCTCTAAAAGACTAATATTTAGGAATAGAAGGAGTATTTTTGAATTCGTGTCATACATGCATGGTTTAGAAAAATAGATGCACTATACTTATTGGATTGTTGTTGTGTTCATGCATGTGTGTCTCTATGTGTGTGTGTGTGTGGTCATATGCTTGATACATACAAACTTTTCTCACCTCCATATTGTTCATCTTTTAAATGTGAATTTGCATTGGAAAACTTACTAGGGATACCATGAAATGTGAAATCCACGTTGAGATCACTATATCACAAACTCACTCTAATTCAACAACTCGTCATAAATCAGTTACCACGTTGAGATTAGTATTTGCAAGGAAAATACGGGTATTGTAATACACATAGATTCGTTCGGCAATTTAAAAGGTTCCTTTCGTATTCTCGAATGGTAGGACCCAACGGCGTACCAGCCAGACCTTGGCTCGTGTTGATCCTAAAAAAACCGGGCTCGTGTCCTTCGGTGGCGTGCGTGGTACGCACATTAGGCAACCCCAACCAGTCGAGCCTCAGCGTTTCAAGTCGAAATATCTGGTGGCCAGAATTCCAGCTCTAGGAAATTCCCCTCATGTCCTCGGTCCATAATTACTACCGATGAACAACCAGGGATGCTTTAGTAACTAGACAATGTTACCTACCGTGCCGAGCACGGTTCAATTCCCTCGGTCGCTGCTCGTCAAGGTCGCCTGTCAACTGCATTGCCTTGTACTACTACCACTACACCAGGATGAGCACAGAATTGAGCCCATTTGTTCGTGCCTAGCACTTGAGTTAATATATCAGGCAATGCACTGGTACAGAGGGATTATCCTTTTTCTCTGCATATATAACTTGGCTGAAGTCTAACTAAGCAAAATGTTTGAACCAATCCTTTCTTAAGAAATACAACAGGACAGATGTACGCCTTGAAAATTTATTGCATGATGCAGGTTATGATATTGTTTCGAATCCTGGATCTTAAATTTTAGAAAATCCAAAAGTGAGCATAAATTCTTGAAACTGAGCATGGTCACGTGATATGGCATAAATATTACTTCGTAAGTTTTTTCTTCAATTCGAGACAAGCTGCTTATGACAAGTTGCACAAATGAAGAACCAAGGTATTTTGGAACAAAGACCTGTCACGTTAAGGCGAACGCTTTAACTATTGAAACCGTGGGCGTTTACGTGCCGCCACGAGTCCCCGCTTCTCATCGGCAGGTGCTGTCCCAGCAAGCGTGTGAGTCGATGGGAGGCGTGCGAGCAGACGGCTGCACCGGTTGTCAGGAAGGTGTGTGAGCAGACCGCTGTGCAGACTCACCGGGAGGCGAGCCCTTTGACCAGGCTCCGCCGCCCACCGTCGTCCCAACTGCTCCCACTTTTAATGTCGCAGGTGCCGTAGTTTAAAATCAACCCGCACTACCCGGTATCGCTACAATCCTCTCTCTTCCTCTCCAATTCTCCTGTCGTCTACCTCCAACTAGCCTGACCTAAATGTACGCCATGCCGCATCACGATGGTCTACCCTCAGTGTTCCAGTTTCATGAGGAAGACACCCAGCCGGAGTCTCAAGACATAAGGCGCTTTGGGACGAGCTTGAACTGGCCTTGCGGGAAGACGCCGCGCCTGTCCCCGCTCCCGTTCCGGCTTCAGTCGCCCCGATTGCGCCAGCGCCCATCCCCGTGGCATTGATGGGCTGGGAGCGCACATTGTCGCCGAGCTTGATGCCACGGGGTTCCACGAGGTCCTCGCCGACTTTCACGCGCCCGTGCACCTGCCAGCGCATGCGCCTGCGCGTGCACTGATGCGCACACCCGTGCCGGTGCCCGTGCACCTTCCAGTGCATGCGCCTGTGCGTGCACCGACGTGCGTGCCCGTGCTGGTGCCCGTGCACACGAATGTCTCTGCCGCACCATTGACAGTGCCTGTCCCCGCGCGGGTGCCAGTGCCCCCCTCAGCGGCATGGATGGCCACCGTCGACCACTTTCTTGCAATAACTCCAGTCGCCTCCTCCCGCCAGTTGACTCGCTCCGAAGTCCAGAACATTTTGGCCTTCCTTGAAGCTAGGCCAACGTCCAGGAGTATGCCAAGAACGGTGCAAGATGCCGCCGTCGCCGTCGGTCAGTGGCCCGACGACACACAGAGCACGGCAGAGGAGCCGCTTCCCACCACGAGACACACCCGCCGCCGCCGCGTAATCTAAACTTGCCATGAAAAACGTTCGGATTTCCATGCTTAAAATCCGAACGTCGATCATTTCCGTTTATTTTATATCGATCGTCGTATAATTTAAAGTCGGAGTCAGACTGAACAAAATGTATGGTTTGATCGATTGAATGGTCTCCTAGAGCCGTATCAAATTAAATATAAAACTTCATCAAGCCACATGTATTCCTTGTCATCCAACGACCTAGACTGCTTCAATGTCGAGCGCTCAACACGTTTAGCGTGCAGTTAATTTCATGCCAAAAATAGTGCTAATCACATGATGACACGCAAATAATATCCTAGTAGTTAATATCCGCATGCCCTTAATATACTTCCGAATTAACGTGCATTGCACGTACACACTGACTAGTGCTGCTTGTACGTGAAACTGGTGCCGTGACTTGTGAACGCGTCCAGATATGGTCAACGACAACATCACCCGCGAGTTCTTCTTGTTTGTCCGTGCGTCTAAACGCAGAAGGGGAGGAGAGAGAGAGATAGCACACATGGAACCCACCAGTAAGTGAAGGCGAATAGTACTAAAAATAATATTACATGTTAACCATTAATTAGGCTGTGGTAATATAAAAACATTATGTGAACAAAGGGGGTACAACAGACATTGCTATTATACGTATGTTGCCTATTGACGTGTGGCTTGAAGGCCCGGTCGCATGTTCGATCCTCATCCTTTATTTTTTTAATTTGTATATGGGTCCAAATTTGTTCCATGACATGTGGGCCCCTCGGTGTGTAGTTTGTAGCACTTTAATTTGTGGGTCGAAATTTGTTCCATTCCAAGTGGACTATCGGTGTGTAGTTTTGTAGCTTATTTATAATAATTAAAGAGAACAACATAGTTTTTTCAGTAATACAATGGTGCGACGTTGAAGGCGAGAAAGCACGTGCGAGAGAGCGATGACCGAGCCAGAGGGAAATCAACTAGGGGAATTGCATGGGTTGCAACGGTGTTTGGAGTAGTTGTGGGCCGAATGCTACGAAAATATAATCTAACCCGACCGAAATAAATGCCTACACAAATTAATCCAAGGTTGGAGTGCCCCTCGCAATGTAAATAGCTCCGTCTTTGCGAGGGATGGAGATGTAGTAGCTTCAACGCGTGGAAGATACGGTGTGAGAAAGCGAGGTCAATCGAGAGACATATAGATAGAGAGACAAAGTGAATGTGGCCCGACATTCATTGAACAAATATATATGCTCCGGA
Source organism: Triticum timopheevii (assembly GCA_963921465.1). NCBI lineage: Eukaryota > Viridiplantae > Streptophyta > Magnoliopsida > Poales > Poaceae > Triticum > Triticum timopheevii. The sequence goes on along the minus strand of OY997271.1, from coordinate 128,368,821 downwards.
GAGATATTGTCTGATTGAGCTTTTGGCAAGGGTGAGGGATGTAAGATAGAGCTTGAGAGATGATCCAGTCACAGACGTGTAGATATATTTTGTGCGTGGGAGGAAGCAAGGTCAACCGATCACATAGGGTCGCCGTGCGATCGAAATAGTGAGACGGGTTGGAGAGAGTGACCTAGATAGATGATGTGCGTGAGAGAGTATATAATGTGAATAGGTCGAATTGGGCTCAAACATGGTGATATATCGTTATATATATATATATATATATATATATATATATATATATATATATATATATATATATATATATATATATATAGAGAGAGAGAGAGAGAGAGAGAGAGAGAGAGAGAGAGATTGACTGAGCGTGGCCCACCATGAGGTTCAAAGAGTGGCGGCGGCTTGGATGGACTGACCTAGATAGACAATCTGCGTGAGAGCATATAGAGTGTGTCGATCGAGGCCCGAACAGGGAGATATATCATTTGTATGTCAAAGAAAACGAGGTTAAATGAGACTCAGATAAAGAGAGCGAGATTGAGAGAGTGTGGCCCGCCGTGCGGAAGAAAGAGTGAGACAGTCTCGAGGGAGTGACCTAGATATACAACGTCCGTGCGTGCACACGAGAGGTTGGGTGGGCTAGATAGGCAATGCATGTATTTAGCGCGAGAGGGTGAGAGGGAGAGGAGGAGAGAGAGAGCTCGGCATGGGGTGCAATGGCGGGTGTGTGAGGTAAATACATTTGGTAACAGAGTGGAAAAAGGGGTTGTGTAGTTGAGAGACTTAGAGATCGAAACATGGAGAGAAAGAATGAATGTGTGTTGGAAACCGATAGCTTCCTAAGGTGGTTAGGAGAGGAAGATTGACCGATACAGGAAGTATGTAGCGTTTGTGCAGGGGGGGGGGGGGCTAAAAACAACATTTTAATGTACATAGTACGATACTTAATATCGATGTTTCAATTTGGTGTAAATTGTAAGATTTGAACCGAGGGCCAGACATACGGGTAATTATTTCAAATTCGTGCCATACTAAGTTTCAAAAAGTTGACATTGACTCAATTTGTTGTGCTATTTTGTAGGTCATATGTTTGAATCCATCCAAAAGTTTTCTCACTACCATTGTGTTCATCAAATACATATGAATTTGTATTAAAAAAGTAGCATGGATAAAGTGAAATGCGAAATCCACGTTAGAATTGGAGATCGCTACGTGACACACACTCTAATTCAAATAACTAACTACGTGACACACACTCTAATTCAAATAACTAATTATGTGGCACACACTCTAATCCATGTTAGCGTGGGTACCATTTCGATTTTTTTCAAATAACTCCTCATTAATTAATTTATAGTACTCCCTATGTTCACTTTTATAAGACCTTGAAGACATTTTAGACAATGTGCAAAACAGTTCATTTTAAGTTGTCTGAAACAACTTACAGAAGTGAACGGATGGAGTATCTCGTTTCGAATGACTACTTATTGCAAGGAAAACACGGGCATGGTAATACATACAGACTCGTTTGCAAATGAAAGAAGATTCGTTTGCATTCTCAAATGTAGGTGCACCAGGCAGACCAGGGTCATGTCGGGGTGGACGCTGCTTCGGTGCCTTAAAGGCAATTACCCTTGGGTGAATGACATGTGGGCCAGCCTCCTGTTGGGCCCACATGTCATGGACACAAAGGCAGGTGCCTTAAGGCACCGAAGCATAGTCTTGTCGGGGTGGTCGCGTGTGTCGGACCGACGCGTAGCACCCAGGCACTCACCGACCTCCCCCCCAAAAAAGGATGACGACAATATAAGTTCGCGCTTCCACGTTTCGGATTGAAATATCTGGCAGCCCCAATTCCAGCCCTGCAAAATCTCTCTTCTCCACCGTCTCCTTCCGCGCCCAGATTGCTCAAATCCCTAATTCGCCGCCAACCCTCGAATCGCCCCTCGTCTCGTCTATTTCCCCACCGTTCCCCACCTCTGTGCCGGACGAAGACGACGGTCGCGCTTCACCACCGCACTGGAGCTACCTCATCTGCGCCCTCGTCCACCGCACCGGGTGGTCCACTGACAATGTCGGCCACCGCAACTGACGTGCCTCACAGACACCGAGTTCCACCGCATCAGGTGCGCTTAACCGACGCCATCTCCCAGCTCACCGGGGCTACTTCACCGAGCACATCGTCGCACCTCCGCCCCCCGAGGCTGTTGGGGCTTCACCAACGGTATTGTCCACCGCATCATAGCACTCCACTGCCACTCAAGATCTGCATCCGTGCGCGGCCAGCCAATGCCAGCACATCACCCTCAACGGTTCTGAAGTGACCCGCACTCTAGCTAGGCGAGCATGCCCAAACGCTGGCCCGAACTAGGTATCCACACATCACTCCCTTGTGCACTGTTCCGACGATGTTTGGATATCCTTTCACTGCTCTCTTAGCTTACACGCCTATGCAACTCTGACTTTAACTCTTATTTCTTCTGGAGATATCATCTGAAACAAGCAAATCCATTTTTTAGCGAAGCATGATGGCGCTACGGGATCTGGTACACATCTTGCACACCCGTATAACCTTGTAAGTATCTGTCCTCCGGTACAACATCAAGGTCGATTCCTCTTATTTGATCAACCATTCACCATGTCAAAAATGCAGAGGGGGATGCAAGGAGCACAAGGCTTGCACATCCAAGCAAGTGGTAACATGGACTTGTACATGGAACATCCCAAGTGCAAGCAGAGCTGTAGTGAGCCTGAACAACGAGCTAGCGTAAGTCCCTGCATTTCATTTAATTCGTACTGGCTTTCGTGTATGATTTGTGTGCAGTGGCTGATCCACGAATTCAAGTTACCAGGGGCGAACATTTAACTTAAAAAGTACGAAGGCACTTGTACTCCGGAAATCAACATAACTTGAGAAATGTGAAGCTACATGCACTTTGAAAACCAGCTAATGATCCAAAGTAGTTCAGATTATAAACACTAAATGATGCAAGCACCAAAAAACAAAAAATGCAACATGGTGTACAAGGACTACAAACATGGTCTGTACCTGCTTGAATTATTCATTCTCTGGCTAAAAATATCGAAGTGTAATTGCACGTATAACCAGTGCCCAAACTGCATATCAATATATATATCCTGCACAAGTATGCCAATAGTTTCAAACAACATAATAGAAAAGTATTTATGCTATGTTGTCATCATACGGGGACTTTCTGGTAGATGGCCTCGACGTTTCCTCAACCTATGAAAATGCACTATAATTTGCTTGTCATCAATGCCTGCAAATCTCTGTCTCTCTCAACATAGTAGATCATCATTAGACACTAAATCCTTCAATGAGCTTGCAAAATGCTTGCATTAGATCCCTCATTAGACACTATATGTTCATCACCAGGAGCATGTAAAATGTTTGCATCAAATCCTTCATTAGCTGTCTGTTCATTAGACACTTCAGGCTCAAGAACAACATGAGCTTGTATGTTTACAGCGGAAACTTGATTAGATACATCAGATTCAGTCAGTTCAGTATTGATTGGGGGAGTTATAAAATAAGTAGAAATTGGTTCCATTTTCTCATAGATTCCCTACATACAAGCAGTTTTACAACACCGTCAGGTTTAACTATTGGCCAGAAATTGAAGAGTTGAATTAGATATAATCAGGGATGTGATGTACCTGCTCGTTGCGCATGCTACTCTTGCAAGCTGCGACTGTCCGTTTGCGCAAGCTCGATGCCATGCCCGTGCCGCCGCAGGCTACACCCAGGGTTGGATCTTCATCTTCTTGTCCTTCCGTTCGCTTGAAGCCCAACGACTGCCCTCCAACAAGGGCGCAAGTGCTGTGTCGGTCTGTCTAGCAACGGCTAGGTTAGGAGCGAACTAGACTGGAGGCTGGAGCGAATGAATTGGGATTTTTCCTGCTGTCGATCGATATGGGAGGCACTCGTTTGGGCCGCGAGCCTGCTATAGGGCCTGCCTTGCACTTATGTTATTGGCCCATCCAAATTGAAACATTTTTCTTCATTTTTTACATTGCCTACTCGTGCGTTGGGACGAACAAAACTAGCGTGGTCCAACCTGGACGTCTCAAACTAGGTGCACACTTTCCAGCCACCTGAGGCGGCCGCCCATACCAGCCCCTATGGTGGTGTCACCCCTTTTTGCGTGTATGATCGGATAGTGAAACATATTCCAGTGGCGCTTTTGATTTACCCACAGAATGGTTGAATTGCTTGTTTCTATGAACTGAGTTCGCCAATAATGTGAAGGATGCTAGTATTTTCATCCTATTGTAGATTGCTTAGATCTCGATATGCCAAAAGTAATCGCATGAAATATACAGTAAAAGCCAGTGTGATGTGTTTGGATACAACTAGTCTGACTACATGTCTTCATATAACATATCAAGGACGCATCATCTTACCAAATTAACCATTCAACTTACCCATGCAGTGTGGGAAGAAAGAAGTATTGGGACTGCGTATCCAAGCAATTGATGCCATGGACTCCTTCGTACAACCTTGTAAGCGAAAAAGAAGTTGCAGTGTGCCTGTACAAAGAACTAGCGTAAGTTCAGTTACCTGCTTCTCAGACTTTTAGTTAGCCACTTATTGCAAAATTGTTCAATTACGTTGCTTGGCTTAATTTAGTTTGCTACTGATTACATAATGGCACAGCCTGTTAATCATATTGTAGACTGCGCCTATCTATGTGTTTGATACTTAATGTTAAGAATTACCTATTTGCCTTAACTTAAATATCTACTTGTTTGTTTAACTGCTTTTTTGCTGCAACAGCGGGTTACGATGATGTTAATAACTACTTTCCAGCATCCAATTGAAACTCTTTAATTCCTTGTTTGTTTAACTGGTTTGCTGTTATAACTCCCAGTTGAGATGTTTTGCTAAGTTCAACTTTTCTGAATCCAATCGGAACTTTAATGGCAAAATAGGTTAGCCGAAGATCAAAGAGCGAGGTCCCCATGGACGTTGCATCATCCCACAGCAGTGGCACCAGCCCAGTCGTGTATTATGAATTGCCAAGTGCTGATGCTCTAGAGGCTAAACTAGTGGTAGAAAGAGATTCTGCTTCTGCACTTAGAGATGAAGTTGACATGTTGAGGAAGCAAACAGCACAATCACAAGCAGTACTCAAGACAACCATTAAATATTTGGTGGATTTCAAAACGAAGCAAGCTGAGACTGACCAGATTGTTAAGGTCCTGAAGGAAAAAAGGAAATTAAATTCCTACTTGGTAAATCATAGGTGCAATGTTCTTTCCATAGTTGAATAACCTTTGTGGTGTCTATTCATGTAATCAATCAAACCATTTGTTTTATAGATCATGTAATAATTGTTTTTTGGTTTGTAATTTTATTTGAGCACAAGTCCGTATTAATTGATAAGACTCGGAGACATTTCATTTGGATTGCTGTGCCAGACCTACAAATATGCCAATCAGGCTGAATGTGCATTCAGCAATTGTAGTAGTATAGATAGACCATAAGTGGCACGCATCGGAAAGGGCCAAGATGCTGGCTAAAAAAAGGATGCTGTTGTAGCCAAAAAAAGTACAGCGACCTGGCTTATGTATGTTAGTTGATATTATTGATCCATATACTCTATAAGTGTTTATATGTCTGCTAGTTCTGTACATTCTTGGTTGATTGACTCGGTATTTGAATCTTGATACATCGCTTGTGTACATATCTAAATGGGAGTACACATTATGCTGCGTGTGACATTTGAGTTGGACATGAAGTGTTCCAATTATTCGAATTCACCTTAAACTGGATTCTAGTTTCTGAATTTGAGTATCGGCATTTGTAAACCATATTCATATATGACAGTGGAATACATCTTTGTCGTCCTTTTGAAGATATATAAAAACACATAGAATAATTTATAAAGATTCATATAGGAATACGAAATGGATTCGAATTTAGTTGCCAGGGTAAACGTGGATGCTTATTGTCCCAAAATTCAAAAGAAGTAGCAAAATGTCCACTCCCACGTCGGCTGCCCGAAGCCAAGTGTTTGGGAGATGGAAATTACTGTCTAGCCATTACGCGGACAATCCATCGGCCCAATTTCCACTGCTCTAAATAGGGGTAGGTTAGTAACTTCAATTAGACGTGACACGACCGCCTCTGAGCCCATTCCGACACGGTGGGCGTCAAACATGGGCGGCAAAACACATTTGATTCAAGCTCGTCCGAAAGACCTCTGTTTCTCCCTCCATTCCCCATTCATATACGGTGGGTGGCAAAACAAACTCGACTCGGCCGAAATCGATGTAGGCAAATATTTTCAATAGGGACAGGTTTGTAACTTCACTCAGATGTGACACAACCGCCCTACCTATCAGCCCCGTTCATACACCGTGGGCGCCAACCATGGGCGCCAACCACCCTCTCCTCGCCCGAAATCGCTCTGGGCAAATATTGGCGAGATGCGAGATTACCGTCCTATCCCCAACCAATGCACCCGTCTATCGTCGCAGATCTGCTTCAACGCCACCGACAGCCATCGCACCCCGATGCCTACACGGCGCCGCAAGAGAGGTGGTACTTCATATCTCCTCAACTTTTTGATCTCAACCAGAAAATAGATCTTAACTTGGTTACTCTACTTTCTTTTCAGCTCTTAGAATTTAGTTCTTAGTTCGAAGCAAACAATGGGTGCTAAATATCATTTCTCTGGTTTGCAACTTCAAATCTGCCATGGCATAGCCATAATACGGTTTAATTGATCATGCTTAGGGTTTAATTGACCATGTTGGTTCCGTGGTGGTTTCTTTAATAGAAATCTGAGGGGAAACCCTCTTTTGCTAAAAAATATGCTTAGAGTTTCCCCCTTTTATGATCACTATACGATCAGAATACGTGCTTCGTGTCATAATAACACCGCTCCACCCGTCAAGCTAAACAAGCTTAGATGTTCAAATACGAATATGATATTATTAAAACAGAGTTGTTTAATTGGTCAGCTAAATGTTCCTAAATTAGTTTCGAAAATGCATGTTCGCCGCTCGGGTGTGTATCTCTACAGGGTGCCCACGGTGGGCTGGCCCACCTTGGGATTTTGGGTCGTCCTAGGCCCCGATTCCCCTTTGTTCTGCTGCGCGCTTCCGATCTCTACTTTCCCCCAGCCGCCTGCCTCGCCGGCGACTTGCCGTCCATAGACGGCATGACTCTAGGAGGAGACGTCGGACTAACAGGAGGCCAGGAGCCGCTCGCCCAACAGCGTCACCGCTGCCCGGGCGCGCCGCCGTGCCTACCTTCCCAGTCCGTTCAGGGCTCAGGCGTGCAGCACCCACCAAGCCAACCCGATTTATCCTGAGATACGTCCTCAACACTCAGCAGCCACTCCTCATCACCCATTTTCTAATTGATTCATTACTCATTAGGCAGGACTGTCATTAGGGTTTGTTGTGTGCTTAGTGCTACCTACACTTAATGGTTCAGATGTATTTCGGTAATCTTTAGTACCTCTAAAGTTCACAGGGTTTTCAAAATTTCGGCCCTCGGAACAGAAGCTAGTCATTTTGGATTGTTGGTCGTAGTGACATTGACCCAGGTTACTACTGCAAGCCAAGTTTGTTGACAATTTTACTTGTCTTTCTTACTCATTCGATATAATATCCAATTATTCACGTCGATTAGTTGCAAACAATAAGTGCTAGACAAACTTCTTCATTCAGATTTTGGACGGTCTCTTACTGCAGTTACAATTCTGCATACTTGTCCTAATAAGCTCACAAGTAAATGATTGATTCACTACATCTATGCTTGCCTTGTCAGATTTGTCGTCAATATTCTTTTAGGGTGGACCACCCTATTTCTAAATACTGGAACCGTAGACATGAGTGAATAGTATTTCTCTATGTGATCTCTTCCATCATGTGTGGGTAACGAACACTGCATTGTATAGAAAGAAAGTGTCATTTCCAGCTTTTACATAGGTTTCGATCTTTTACATGGAATACAATCTGCCTACTTGCTTTGTGTCGCACTACCAACACTCCACCCTTGAAGCTAAACATTACGCCACTAATAATTGCTTAGTTTATTTGTTCAAATACGAATTTCATATGATTCTAATGTTCCTACTTCAGTTTTGAAATGTGTGCCTTCCTGTTATAGAGACATAAGGGGTTTGTGTTTCTGTGTGTGGTCTGGTCAGCACGGTTGGGGAGGTGAACTTTGCATATGCAGGGGTTTATAGGGAGACACTCTCCGAGTTGAATCTGCAATGCATTTCATAGATAATCTGACTACTTTTTATGTTTTCATGAATCTCAGATTCTGAACAACATCATAATGATTATGAGCTTGCACGCATGAAAAGAATAAAGCAGAACAATGCCATGGCTGTCAAACTTGGCATTAAGGGACTGAAATCAAGTCTGGATGCAATGCAATGCAAACGTTCTCCACCTACAGATTCATGCTCAAAATAAGATCCTAACAGTGTTTTTGAGCTAGAGGGAGACCTAAGTCAATGTAGCTCCCTAGTGGAGGAGTCAGAGGAAGATGCCCTATCTTATTCACCCATCAAGGTACTTGCTCTAACTTTCCAAGGTTACATTGCTCGCACATATCTTGCAACTGATGCTTTGCATTGCTTCTACTTTGTTGAACTGCCATTAGCTTAGTTTACACATCGTGTATGTGAATACGCCCTACCTATCCATTTTTAGTACATATTCCATCTGTCATCATACCATATTTATCCATTCAAATGTAGTTCTTGTGTATCAGACGTTCAAAAGGAAGAGGGCGATTGCTGATCGTGGAGGAGCACAAGCAAAGTATTTGGAAAAGGTAGTGGCACCTGATAAATCAAATAGCCCATTAGGTGTAGTTGCAATATCACTTGACCCACAAAATACGCCAACTCTAGCAGACTCTAGCCCTACTACACTGGTCATTTCTGATGCCCCAACTCAACAGACCCCAACTGCAGCAAACAGTATGATTATGCCAGTTGACATAACACCATCTGTACGACGCAAAACCCCCATTCCAGCAATGAGTACACCAAATCTAGTTGCCAAATCCTTTTTTGAACCAGAGAGAGCCCCAATTGCAGCAAATAGGACCCCTGTTCCATTTCTTCCCAGTTTAGAAGACGAAGCTTATGTTGTTGTCAGGAACTTTGTGCGCATCTTTCCTTCATGGAAAGATTATACCGTAGACATAGAACAATTTCCAGTCTTCCTCCGCAACTTATGCGTAAGTAATGTACTAATGTTATTCATGGTCATTACTGCATATGTTTCTGCTGACAGAAGACACAAGATTTCATTCTTTTAAATAGGCAAGGAGCAAACTGGATTGTGATGACGAGCAAGGGTTGGTTGCGCTTTTCAAGCACTTGTTGATGAAGTATCGTTCCTACCTGAGGCAAGAACACTTCGATGGCAAGCCTCTGAACTAAATTTCTGTAAAGTCTCTGGTGCTACATTTATCCGACGGTGACTGGAATATCTTGTTACACATTGGTCTCGGCTGCAGTGTAAGGTACTGTCTATGATATCACATCACAATTTGAACTACATTTCTGCATTTGCCTTAATGTCTCACTTGTACGAAAACTGTTAGCAGAAGAACATTCGTTCTCAAGGGACCACAGAATCTCGCAACTATACTGCACACTGCATTGCTCTTGTGAGTACCTCTTGCCCTGTATGACCATACTTACTTTCATAGCTATTTGATTATGTAGCATCACTGCACATGTTAGCCTCGTAATCGTCCATTTGGTGGACATTATAAGATCCGTATGGACTCTTACACAAATTTAGAATCAACCCAATGCTTTTGAAGAGGTTTAGCTCTGCAGTCCTCTTGTAAGGACTGAACGTGGTCTATCACTGTACTTACATTAATGGCTACTCCCTCCGTCCCATAATATAAGAATGTTTTGTACAGTACACCAGTGTTCAAACACTCTTGTATTATGGGAAGAGGGATTGGTTCATTTTGTAGCATTTTGCATCTTATCTCCCTCGCCCACCATTTACTAAAAAAGATCAGATCTATATTTAATCTTACCAACAAGTAGAATACACAGACAATGCCAGTGCAGAAGTGTAGCCCATTGCTCTTGTCAGTACATTTTGTCCTGTAATGCTTGTACTTCCGGGGATTGGTAGTTGATTATGTAGCATAAATCTGCATCTTATCTTCATTATCCTCTAACCCTTCCAGTATTATCATATCTATAATTACTCTCTACAAAATGTAAAGTACAGGCAATGCTTATGAAGAAGATTTTGTGCTGAAATTCTTGAGTTATCCTTCCCTTGACATGGAGAAGGGCATTATAAAGCCGGTGTTAACTATTAATGTAAGTCAGTCCTTCTAAAGCCTTTATCCTCAACTGCTGTTTAATTTGCTCATACTCCTTATCGTTTACTGCTATTTAGTTTGCTGTTTCTACCAAAATGCATGTTCGTAAGAACCGTAAGTTCTAAGTTTTACTTGTAAAACCAAATTCCTTAGTCATACCATGCACATTACTTAATACTCACTATATGTATGCTTGGTTTTGTGGATCTATAATCTAGTGTGTGGTGAAGCAGCCCACGTTTGCACCTTGTCATCTCCTGTTTTATCTTACCGATGTGGCTGATGATATGAACAACATGCCATGCACATTATCCAAAATAGATACAATGGTTTTCTTTGCCCTTCATCTATGCCTGTTATGTTCACATGGTAATCCAGTAGTGTGGTGAAGCTCCCCGCATTATGAACAAAGCCAAATTATGCTATTGATATTTTGAACTTACTTTTTATTTTCTAATTTGAAATTGGATAGAATTGACAGAACAGTTATCATCTTTGTTTGTACACGTGCAAAACCTATCATCTCTTTGCTTTGTTTTAGGGTGATATGCCTGATGGCATGCACAAGTCTGCTGAAGGCTGTGAGACAAACCCAACATATATTGCAGCAAAGAAGGCAAAACATCTTGAAGATAGCGAGACAACCCCAAAGTCTTGTCTTGATGCAGTGTTCAAGTTACTTGAGACTAACAGTCAGACAAGCTCACATAATTCATTGTCTGAATCAGTTCGACTTCTTCAGTCCCAAGTTCTAGCAGAAAGGCATTCTGCAACTCAACTTCGACTTGAAGTCATATCTCTAAGAAAGATTGCAGAGAACACCAATGAGAACCTCATCGCTAAACAACTACACCTGGAAGCTATAACCGACATGCTAGGCCAGTCTCACAGCCTTGCTCAGTAGATTGCGCAGCAGTTCCCCCACAAGGCTAACCTTTCTTGAACTGTCTTGGAAGTGGTCTCAGTTCAGTATTATTTTGTTACGCTGCAATGGTGCCCATGTTTTGTAATCTGCTTCTTCGTTGCGCTTTATGATCATTGGTGGCGAACTTCGATGCCCAGTGGATGTAATATACCTTAAATCCTTTATTGTATAGTGTAGGTTTATTCTTAGTTACTATGCTGTAATTTCTTTATTGTATAGAGTAGGTTTGTTCTTAATTCCTACTAGTTACTGCCATCATTCGCTCTCTGAAAAAAATCAGATGTAGTCGACCGGGCCGAAACATTCGAATCTAATAGGCCAGGTTTTTAGCGGGCCACAATTGGGCCGGCCTGCGTCTTTCTTGGGCCCGAATGATTGGGGCCTTCACACATTGCGCCGGGCCCAAACTTACACCGACCTATATTTTAGTTGGGCCTTTTGTCGACCCAGCGCTTAGTTTGGCGCAGGTAGCGTTGGGCCATTAATAGGCCGAATATTGTACTGGCCTGTTACGGCCGAGATGAAACCACGGGCTTTTAGCAGGCCAAAATGCATGTTGGGCCTCAATTTTCACTAGTTGTCAACGGGCCTTCAGTAGGCCGAAATGTAGACCGGGCTGTTTTGGGCCCAGTTAGCTCACGGGCCATTACCAGGCTGAAACATATCTCGAAACCTTAGTTGTCCCACTGATATCATGGGCCTTTAAGAGGCCGAAAGCTTAGCACAGGCGTCAATGGGCCGAATTACGCGACAGGCCTTTAACAGGCCCAGAGTCACGTTGGGCTTAACTGTTGCCACCTTTAGCACGGGCCGTTAGTGGGCCCGATGTCCCGTCGGACCATATATGGCCCATGGGCAGCACGGGCCATTCCCAGGCCGAAAGTCACACCGGGCTAAAATGGGCCCATGTCTACATCAGGCCTCTAACAGGCCGAAAGTCACTGGGCTATAGTTGGGCCCAAATATTCGGCGAACAATTAAGGGCCAGATCTGGCTTCGGGCCGCAAATGGTCCCAAATATTGGGTGAACAATTAATGGGCCAGATCTGGCTTCAGGCCATAAATGGGCCCAAATATTGGGCGAACAATTAATAGGCCAGATCTGGCTTCGGGCCGTAAATGGGCCTTTATTAAGCAGGCCATTATTGGGCTGGCCCACTAGTACCTGATTAAGTTTTATGGGCCTTTGACTGGGCCGGCCTTTTTAACCTTTATGGGCCGCTGTTGGGTCCAGCCACGTGTCGACGTATCATAGGCGTGTCTCCTCCAATGGACGGGCGACATCTGGCCCACCGACGAGCTGACAGGTGTTCCCTTCGGTGAATCAGAATTTTACACGTGGAAATTTCCCATTGGTCAGGGCTATTAACGGGTTATCGGATCCAAAATCCGACCCGATAGCTTAAAGGCGTTCCATTACGGTGGATGCCACGTGTCGGCCAGCCTTGACGAAAGCACTTCTGTGACGCACGATTTATCGTCATGGAAGTGGACACTTCCATGATGATAATTTTGGTAATGTCATAGAACACTTCTATGACAGCACATGTATGACTATCTTGATTCTGTCATAAAATCATCATGGATGTACATGCATGATAAAAAACGCGACCTACTGTGACAAACACGTATCATCACGGAAGTGTATTTTTTTAGTGGCACCAACTCTCTCTCTCTCTCTGCCTCTCTCTCCTCCCCGACCCCACCGCACCCGCCGGCTGCCGCCCCCGACTCCCACCGCCCCTGAACCACCGCCGCCCTGGACTGTCGCCTGTCAGCCATGTCGCCCCACCCAGGCCCCGTTGCTGCGGCCGCCCCCCTCCCCTACAGTGGCCGCCCAAGCCCCACCGTTAGGCAGGCCGTGGCACCGCCCCCTCCCTTGCGGCGGCCTTCCTCCACCACCCCCCTCCTCCACCGGCCCCCTCCAAGGTGAGCTTCTCTTCTCCTCTTTTTCTGTTTTTTCTGTGTTTTAGGTTTAGTTTAGATTTAGTTTAGGTTTAGGTTTAGGTTGAATGACATCTATATAGGTTAGGGGTGCGTCGGCGTTGATGGAACCCTAAATTATAACTCTTTAGTTTAGGGGTTGTTTCGGGGAACGAGCATCGTGAATCATTTTTTTACAACTGGGCGTTGGCATCCTGTTGTAAATATTTAGTTAGGTTGACGGAAAAAACAATAATGCTATGTTACTCATCTTTGGATTTAATTGTGTAGTTGTTTCGTCTCTGGAAGGGTTACGTGTTCGACGAGCTCCGCCCCTGTGTTCGTGGGTGAGCACAAATGACATCTCATCCTCCCTCCTTCATTAATTGATCTGTTCTGATCAAACTTGCTAGCTATAGTTTTCTTCAATCATCAGTATGCGTGACCAATATGCGTCTCCCATTCGAAAGGGTTACAGTTATAAATATGCATGCATTTGCATATTTATAAGCGTGATTATTTCTTCAACGTTATCCATGGAAAGCCCGAGTATGTGTAGATTGGGTTCGTTTTCCCATATGCTATGCTCCCGATCCGATGCATAATTTCGTGAGTGCCTCCATGTTGTTCTCTGGGTACACTTCCTCTCTCTTTATTGCCGAGATGTGTATCAGGAGAACAGCGGGGCGGTGTTGCCAAAATTTTGTGTCGGATCCGGAGCAGAGCATGGGAAAATGAACCCAATCTACACATATTAGGGTGGGATTATGACCTATTTTTACCTATTAGAGTATAGGTTGCATGGACGTAATAAAATTGACAAACTAGATTAACTAATGAATATACATGCCGAATTATATATATATATATTGTGTGTCCATTTGCTAGGCAAGATGAGTGATCGTGCATGGATGTACACCGGTCACACTAGTCATAAAGACATGACCAATGAATGGTTAACAAAAACAAAGGGGTTTGTGAGAGCCGCATTTGAAAATGGCCAGAGAAAAACCTGGTGCCTCTGTGCTAGGTGCGACAACTTTCAGAAGAGGACGGAGGATGAAATGGTAAACACCTACAGAAGAGGGGTTTTACACCCAGTTATACAGTGTGGACATTTCATGGTGAGTCTGCCCAACGTGCCAGAGCTGAGGAGGTTTGTCGGTGCACCGACGAGCATGGTACCGGGATGGAAGACATGGTGCAAGACCTTGATGATGCTCAGGATTCGGACGATGAGATGGAGGAATCTGCAAAGGCCTTCAATGAAATGTTGGAGTAGTCTTCAAAACATCCTCTCCACGAGCACACTGAGGTTTGTCAGCTGGATGCCATCTCACAAGTAATGGCTCTGAAGGCTCAATTCAACTTGGGCAGAGAATGCTATGATGCGATGATGACAGTATTTGGACGCTTCCTACCCAAAGGCCATGTAATGCCTGCAAACCTGTACCAGTCGGACAAAATCCCCCGTGTACTTAAGATGCCCTATGAGAAGATAGATGCCTGTGAGAAAGGATGTGCCTTATTTAGGCTTGAGTACGTGGACTTGAACTATTGTCCCATTTGAAGGTCTTCCAGGTATGTTGTGGTAGACTACGGTATGGGTGAGAAGATGCGGACCAAAATCCCCGTTAATGTTCTTCGGTATATCCAATTGAACGAATACTTAAACGTCTTTTCATGGTCGAAGAGACGGCTAGATAGATGACATGGCAAATGGGAAAAAGAACCGAACAAGATGCAGATGGGAATCTGATGATGGTACACACATCGGATGGTTCTGCGTGGAAGCACTTCGATGCATTACATGATCAAAAAGAGGCAGATCTAAGGCATCCTCGAGTCGCCATCGGCACGGATGGGTTCAATGTGTCTAGTCTGACGGCAACCCAATACAATTGTCGGCCTGTATTTGTCATTCCACTCAATCCCCCTGGATAGATTATGCAAAGAAAGAACATTTCTCTGACGTTCATAATTTCAGGGCCCAACTATCCAGGGAATAATATGAATGTGTACATGCAGCCGCTTAAGGATGAATTGCAAGAAGCTTGGGATAATGGGTTCAAGACATACGACATCGCTAGCAAACAAAACTTCATAATGCGTGTTTGGTACATTTACTCGATGCATGACTTGTCGGTGTATGCGCTATTCGTTGGCTGGTGTGTGCATGGAAGGTTCCCATGCCCCACATGTAAGGCAACTCTTCAGTTTCGTTGGCTGCAGATGGTGACGGGGATCAGATTTCTGATAGCGAGGGTGAGGTGGTTGAGGGCGGCAACGTCTACCGCGTGGAAGTACACGACTCCTGCCCGTGCCGGCGACCCGCGAGCAGAGGTGGTTGATTAGGCCTGATGGGGTGAGGTAAGTGCATTTACTCTTTTTGTACCTTCTGCCTTCACATTTCTTCAAATTTCTAATGCATTGGCCTTGTCATACTGCAGGGGCTGGATACACGCCCTTGATGTCCGCAGGCCCAACACCATCCTTGCTGTGATTTACCGGCAAAACTTCCCGGGGTTTGTCACGTTGCCCGGTGAGTGTCAGCTTCCACAACTAGGATTGAGCTAGGAGCACTACTTGGTTGCCCCGGCCCTGCCAGAGGAGATGATCGACGGTGTCTTGAGCCACATGAGGGCCGACATGGTGATCAAAAAGTTTTCGGTAATTTCTCCTTTACACAATTAAAAATTAACAATAGCTAGTTATTGTACTAATTAGTGTTGTATCATTTGATTCTAGACCTTCTATATGTGTGAGGAGGGATACGAGCACTACAAAAAAATACACTTCCGTGATGATACGTGTTTGTCATAGTAGGTCGCGTTTCTTGTCATGCATGTACATCCATGACAAATTTATGACAGAATCAAGATAGTCATACCTGTGCTATCGTAGAAGTGTTCCATGACATTACCAAAATTATCATCACGGAAGTGTCCACTTCCATGACGATAAATCGTGCATCATAGAAGTGCTTTCGTCAAGGGTGACCGACACGTGGCATCCACCATAACGGAACACCGTTAAGCTATCGGGTCGGGTTTTGGATCCGATAACCCGTTAACAGCCCCGACCAATGGCGATTTTCCACGTGTAAAATCATCATTGGCTGGAGGAAACACGTGTCTGCTCATTGTTGGGACTGATGTCATCCACTCATTGGACGGAAGGTGCCTATGATACGTCGACATGTGGCACGGCCCAACAGAGGCCCATTCCTGTGAAAAGGCCGGCCCGTTTGACTTGTTCAAAATGTGGCGGGCCGACCCATGGAAAGCTTGTTAACGGCCTGTTCGCATATAGCCCATTTACAGCCCGCTAACCCAAGGCCCGTTAGGCCCTATCCGAATTAGGCCCAGTAGCGTCATCTGGGCCACCCAATATGATTCCAGCCCGTTTTCACTTCTGGCCCATGTATGGCCCATGACGTCTTTCGGCCCGTATGAGGCCCTATGTAACTCTTGGCCTATTAACGGTCCGTGGTGCAACTGGCCCGTAATGAACAGTGTATCACTTTACACCCATTAACTGCCCGTGGAGAAACTGGCCCGTAATGAACAGTGTATCACTTTATACCCATTAACGGCCCGTTATTCCGTTGGGCCGTTTCCAGCCCATGTTATCTTTCGGCCTTCTCGGAGCCCATTTATTCTTGGGCTCATTTCCAGCATTTGTTTACTTATGGCCCATTACTGTCATTTTCTGTTTGTGGGCCAAATTCAGCCCGTGGTTACAGTTGGCCCGTTTGTGGTCCGTTAATACGTTGGACCATTTTCATAGCGTCATGAAATATGACCTATTAACGATGGCCCGTTATGGTCAGCCCATGAATGGACGATTCCAACTCTAGCCCGTTTACCGCCATAATGCGGCCTGTTATTGGCCCATGTTATCATACTGCCCGTATAAGGCCCATTTACGATACGGCCCGTAGAAAGCCCATTGTTTCTACGGCCCTTAGAAGGCCCATTGTTTCTACGGCCCGTAGAAGGCCCACTGTTTCTACGGCCCGTAGGAGGCCTAGTGTCACTACAGTAAATATTAGCCCATGGTTATTGTAGCCTAGTTTTAAAAAATAGGTTATTGCGGCCACTAGCAAACCGCGGAAAAAGAACTGCAATGACTACAAGCAAACAAATAAACAAGACAACAAGGAAATAAATAAGCAAGCAACTTACGCTAGGCTATCACGGCTATCACATATTACATCCACTAGGCATCAAAGTTCGCCACCAGTGCAAATAAACGCGCCGACGAAAGAATATACAAAACTGAGAGCACTTCAGAAGGCACTAGGCCTGGCCAGGAAGGGCCCCCCAAACAGTTGAAGAAGCTGAGTAGACCTCAGTTGTGTCAACGATAGATGCATCAACACTAGATTTAAGGCTTGATGGTGCGCACGGAAGTCCTCTGACATCTTCATTGCATCTTTGACTTCAAAGTCGGAGCTGAGCTGAAGCAAGCCTTTCCGCTTTAAGTTGAGACTGAAGAAGTCGAACTGATTGAGGCAGCGACTGCACAGAGGTTGTCTCACACCTGCTGGTGAGTAGCTTCAACTCACTGTCTTCATCAATACAGGACCTTGGGGTCATCTCGCTGTCCACAAGATGGTTTCTCACTATCTTCCCTAAAGTTCTGCCTGGCGTAAGAGATATGAATCTAAAAGAGAAACAAGGAGACACGTAACAGGTTTCACAATTATATAAGAAAATAAATGGATCTGTACTGCATAAGGAACATGTTTTTACGACTACAATTTGAAACTAGTAGTTGTTGCAAACATCCAATCAGATGTAAACAGCAAAGCAAACAGCAGAGGGGGAAATGATGCCTATCCAAATCTATACTAGAACAAAGTTTGAAGGCTTGAGAAGGATGAACTTCCATTACATGTTAACACGGGCTGGACAAAGCCCTTCTCCATGTTGATGGAAGGATAATTCAATAAATTCCTCAAAGAAAATTCTTTATAAGCGTTGCCATTATTCTACATTTTGCAAAGAGTAAATATAGATCAAATAATATTGGAAGAAACAGAGGATAATGAAGCTCAGGTGCAGACTGATGATACATAATCAAATAGCAATTAATTAAGTACAGTGTTACAAGGCAAAAGGGAGAGAGGTACTGACGAGAGAAATGCAGAGCCCATTATTGTTTTGAGATCGTATGATCCTTTGAGCAAGGAGATTCATCTGAAATTAGTTTTCATACAAGAGAGAAGGTAAGGCACACGCAGAAATTTAGGAGTTCAAATTTTGAATTGATATCATAGACAGTACCTGACGCTGGGCTCCCAGCAGTTCTAATAGGGGTTTGGCCACTAGAGTAGGGGTAAAGTGTGGTACAGTTGGGCCTGTGTTTTCTGTGGCTGCTGATCTATCTGATTTAGCAGGTATCACTACCTTTTCCCAATACCTAGTTTGTACTCCTTGAGGATCTGCACTCACCCTCTTCCTTTTGGACATCTATTATGAAAGAACAACATTTGACTCGAAAAACATAGTGTGACAAAACATGGAATAGGTACAGAAAATGGATAGGTATGGCATATAATCATATATGATGCTTAAACTAAGAAGATGGTGTAACAAAGTAGAAGTAATGCAAGAGGTCAGATGCAAAATACATGCGACCAAGGCAACTTCGCAAAGCTAGAGCAAGCACCTTGATGGGTGAATAAGATAGGCCATCCTCCACCATGCCAAGTTTGTTAGCCAGTGGATCGTTCTGCAATATTCCTCTCGTGCGCCCATTCTCATATTCATTTTGATAATGTTCAATATCTGACATGCATGAAAACATAAAAACAAGTGAGATTTTCTTTGTAATGCAGAAGTGATTCTAATCCAATACTGCCTCCCTATAAACCCCTTTGTGCTATCTCTGTAATTCTTTTAAAAGATGCCATGCATGCTGTAATTTGTTGTGTGCATTAATATAATGTGGCCTACTACTCAAAATATGAGAGCTCCAGAAGTGATGACACTTCGCAGATGATAGCTTCAACATATAGTAAAGAAGAACAAGTCAACCTGACCTGACAGATTCAAAATATACTAAGAGAGAACAACTCGACTTGACCAGTCGACCGCAAGAGAAGAGTATCATCTTAAAGAAGAGCAGAAGAGCAAGCAGATTGAAGATATTACAAGTCTTTCAATACAATGTCGGTTGGCCACCCATGATGAACCAGAGCGCATAGAGAAATACTATTCTTTCCGGTCTCTCCATATTTGGCTCACATGCATTTCGAAACTAAAGTAGGAACATTTAGCTCACCAATTAAACATCTCTCAGTTTTACTAATATCAGCAATAATATCAGATATGAATTTGTACAACTAAGCTTGTTTAGCTCGATGAGTGGAGCAGTGCTATTACAACACGAACCACGTAGGCTGATTGTGGTCATCATAAAATGGGGAAAACATAAGCATGATGAGTACAGTGTTGATCGTGGCAGTGGGATGGCAGATCTGAAGCTGCAAACCACGCAAAGGGTAGTTAGCAACCGATGTTTGCTTTGAAATAACAACTAAGATTTGGTATGGACAAGAAAGTACGGTCAACAAGTGACAAAGAAATGCAATTATGTTGTCTCTCTATATGTCGCAACATGCATTTGGAAAATCAAGTGGGACCTTTATCTAACCAATTAAATGTGTCGGTTAACTAATATCAGTATCATATCACAATCATATTTGAACAACTAAGCTTTCGAATTCTGAGTGTTGTGTTGTTTAGCTTGAAGGGTGGAGTGATGCCGGTATGATAGAAAGCACCTACACAGATCATAGTAGAGTAGATAAAAGGGGAAAACCCTAAGCATCAAGAGAAAAATCAGGAAAGTGAAACTAGCTGGACCAGTGGGTGGCGCACATGCTTTTCGAAACGAATATAGGAACATTAGGTGACCAATTAAACGTTCTCTATTATAGTGATATGAGCATCATATCAGATTAGTATTTCAACACATAAGCTTTGGGTTGAGGTCTTGAGGAGCAGTGCTAGCACGACACGAAGCACCTATGATGATGGTAGTGAATATAAAGGGGGGAAACCATAAGCTTTACGAGTATAGTGCCCGTGCCATGGCGGATTTGAAGGTGCAAACCGGACAAAGCTACTTCGCAACCAATGTTTGCTTTCAACTAGCCACTACAATTTGGTACGGACGAGAAAAGTACAGTAAACAAATTACGATCTATTTTCCGGGTGAGATCAATAACTTAAGCACATATGGAAGAGTACCACCTCTCTTGCGACGCCGTGTAGGCCTATGCCGATACGTTGAGGGTGCTGCGGGTGCAATGGCTGTCAGCAGCGGGGAAGAAGACTTTAGACGGCAGACGGCCGGGTCGGGGGATATATCCTGTTGCCGTGGACGAGGCGGTTGTAGGAGCGGCAATGGCAAGGTGGACAATGGCGCCGATGAAGCGAGAGGAGGCGATGAAAGGATCCTGGTCCAGCACCGTGGATGAGAGACGTCCATCTCTTTGCAGTGGACGACGGGGTAGGGGTAGTGGCTCTGGCAAGGTGGAGGATGGGGTGGAGGACGGAGGAGGCTGGCCGTAGTGCGGAGGTTGTCATGCCGCCGACGGTGTATGAATGGGGAAATGGAGGGGAGGGGGATCTCAAACTTTGGGATGCACTTCTCTGAAATGGGGGAAAGTTATGAACTTATCCCCCGTTTAAAATTTCGGACATCGCGTCTGTTGGGGATAGGACGGTAATCTCGCATCTCCCAAATATTTGCCGGTAACTATTTCGGGCAAGGAGAGGGTGTTTTGCCGCCAATGGTTGGCGCCCATGGTGTATGAACGGGGCTGACAGGTAGGGCGGTTGTGTCACGTCTGATGGAAGTTACACATCTGCCCCTATTTAAAATATTAGCCTACATCGATTTCGGACGAGGAGAGTTTGTTTTGCCGCCCACCGTGTATGAATGGGGAAACGGAGGAAGAGACACATGTGTTTCGTACGAGCTTGAATCAAATGTGTTTTGCCGCCGACGTTTGGCGCCCACCATGTCTGAATGGGCTCAGAGGCCGTCGTGCCACGTCTGATTGAAGTTACTAGTCTACCCCTATTGACAGTAGTGTAAATGCGGTCGATAAGGATGTACTCAGTGTCAGGGGTAGACAGTAATTTCCATCTCGCAAACACTTGCTTCATGCAGCCCACAGATTATAGTGGGTGTTTAGCCGCTTCGTTCAAAACTTGGGAGAATTAGTATTCACGTTTGCCCTGGGACCTGGCAAACTAAATTCAAATCCAATTTGTATTCGATTACGAATATCCATAGATAATTATACATTTTGTTATTTATTTCTTCAACACCACAACAAAGATTTATTCCACCTTTATATATGATTATGATTTAGAAATGCCGTGATCTTCGAATTCAGTAGGTTGGATACACTCTGATTCAAATAGTTATTTCATCCAATACAATATGCTCACAAGAAAAACAGTTCACCTTATGTCAATCATACAAGTACTGAGGATTACCTCGCCTAAAAAATTCAGATCATTACAACACATGGACAACATGGAATTCCGGACAACACAGGGGGTCTTGCAACATAATCCATTCAGAGACATGACACAACATGCAAGTACAATAATCTAATGACAATTTCAACTAGTATCTAAAGAAGAACCGGGATTACCTTGGGCTTCAGATAGCAGAAACAGAAGGACCTCCTCCATCTTCAAATGCAACATTCTTACTTCCTCCAATTCTTGGGTTGCTTGCATAATGCGTGCCGCTAATTCCGTAATTTCCAACCTCAAGATAAAGATTACCTCATTCATGGCAGCCACACCATCTCTTTCAGCCTCTAGTAGAGCCTCAAGCACTATAATATCTGTGCTCAGACTGCTCTCCGGCGGTGTTGCCGCTGAACTGCTACCATCTGGTAACATGGATGGCGCACTGCTTCCACAAATAGATTCTGGGGTTGTACATTGTGTCCTAGTGTGAACGACATCCTGAAAGGTTTCCGCTAGACATAAGTAAGAGGTAGTTATCGTATGATCCAGGCAGTAAGCTTACATGGTAAATGGCGGATGAATTATTGCCGAGCATGGCAAACTATATTTGAATGGTTCGAAGCAGCATCAGCCGAAAAGAAATTAAAATGGTAAGATGAAACTAGGGATGTAAGTGGCAAATAAACGACATCCGCCAGTCCCATCTAGTTAGTTTTTGCTACCTCCCTAGTTCATTTTCCTCAAAAAACAAAAACTCTTCTGAACTATCATACCACTAGTGGACTTTAATCGGGATTAAACGGGACCCAGTTGACATCCCTAGTTGAAAGGGAGTGTACAACCGCTATATTTAAGTTGCCAAGGCATCTAAGCAGTTGAAATAATCTGAGAAAGCACTTAACAGTGTGGCCTCATATAAACTACAAAGACAGTCTTGTGATGAAGTTGAGAGGAAAAGTTAAGGACCCAAATGAAATAGGCATGCATTTCGTTACGATTATACAGCAGGCACTGCTGACATATTGGCCAACTCAGGTATAGCGTAACAACGAACAAGCATTCGAATGAAGCAATACAGCAAAGCAGACAGCTGAACTATTTGTAATTCGGTAGGATTACACGTTGAGGGCACAAGCCAAGAAAGCAGCCCACTCGCATTACATTTCACATGTACTAAAACACATTTGCTTACCATATGTTGCTGTGAAGCCTAGATGCTGTTGCAATGTTGTTTGAAAATATCATCAGCATCTCGTGGTTGCAAATCTAGTTGTTGTAGTTTATTCTGCACCATCTATTTAGGTAAAATTAATTTTAATCGCATGCACTGGTCCGAATTGATCATCATTGGTTCATCTAAACTAATGAAAGAAGGGTGTGTGCATACACGACAATATATCTGCTTCCCTCTATTTTTATGCTTGTTCGAGGTGCCAGCCCCAAAAGAACAAATATTTTGGTTGATGAGGTTGGCAGCTCCATAATTAATAGAAGCATCAAATTAGTCATGCAACTTGGGAAGATCAAGAACACACAAACAAGTACTCCCTCTGTCCCAAAATATAAGAACGTTTTTAACACTACACTAGTGTTAAAAATGTTCTTATATTATGGGACGGAGGGAGTAATGAACAGAGGCTCGGAGCAGTGATGTAATAGCTAGCATCAGAAAATGTAGGGTAAAACGAACAAAAAGCAGCGGAACCACATGCTAGTTTGCTGATGTGTAATTAAGCATAGAGAACATTAACCAGTCTGATGGAACCAACAGGTGGCATCAGAACAAAACTAAAGCATATTAACTACATGTGCACTGGTATGTAATTTAGCACATGTAACATGTTCACTGCTAGAAGTATGGCCCACCAGGTGCAAGCAAAATAACGCGTCTCATGAAAAACTGAATGATGCCCTGAAGAAATTCAAAGGTGCGGTGCTTATGCTAGGAAAATGAACGTAGGCACCGGCCGTTGGATGATAGTACCTGATTCTCGGCGGCGTATGGGTATCGTTGTCATACTTGATAGCTAAGGATCGTCGATGGTGCTCGTGTTGCGGTTGAGTTTGGTCCGGCTGTTGCCGTCGCTGAAGCGGCTCCGGTGCTACGGTTGCGGCGCCTGTCGACATACAAGAAAGCTCATCTGTGGTAAGTGAACAGTTGCACGATAAAGAGAAAAACCGAAGGAGTACAAATCGAAATAACCTGATGAGGCTGCGGCGTCGGTAAAGCAGGGCCGGTGGAGTTGAATATGGTGTCCGTGGAGCGGGTCCGGTGCAGTGGACGAAGGCTTCAGCGGGCGCATTGTACAGTGCTTTCGGTGAGGCAGATCTGTTGCCGAGGATGAGGGCTTGTATGAAGGGCCAGCGAAGGGGCGGACGAGGGAGTCAGTGAAGGGCCTACGCTGTGGTGGACGAGGGCACCGGTTAAGCAGATCCGGTGCGGTGGACCATGATGGCGGTCAAGGAGATCTAGAGCGGTGGACAAGCCAGTCGCTGAAGCGGCTCCGGTGAAGTGGTGAGTTGGCAGTTGGGGGTTCCAAGGTGCGGAAGGTAGATCCAGTGGGTGTGAGGTCCATCACTGTGGTGGAGGACTAGATTCGGCGGCTTGCCGTGGTTGGGGGGGTTGGGGGAGGGGAAGGGGAGGGGCTCTGGGGAAGAATGTTGGGGGCAAAGAGGGGAAAACAATGGAGTTACCAAAGCAGCCCTTTTCCGTTCATGTGGCAGGGGTAAAATAGGAATATCGCAGGGCTAAACTTTCAGGCGCATGATATTTCAATGTGAGCGGGAAGTTTGAAAGCTTTTGGCGCCTAAAATTATAAGTATTCTGCTGTCGTACGGCCGACTATGATATCATGGCCGACAATTTGTTTGTTTTGCGCGCAAAAAAAAGTGCAAGTTTTGAAAATCAGTGTCTCCAACTCGAAACTTAGATTGTCCATTCAATTCAAATATGGATCGTTGAGCTACTACAAGCAAATACCATCATACGGTCCAATTCAAATGAAATTCCAAATGTGTTTATCCTAAATATGATGACAAAAGCAAAAATGTGTATGTGTATGAATAAAGTGAATGATTATAAAGTTTGAACATGCCCGTATGTGTATATCTCTAGGTTTGATATATGAATTTGAAATCACGAAATTCTGGCTTAAAAAATGTACCTCCGTTTAAATGAATTACAAAAGCTAATGATGGACTCTAATTCCAAAATTCCAATCTTAGGTTTGTAATTCTGGTACATCAAGGTATATCACGCATGTTCAAAAGTATCGTTATCTCATAGTACAAATTGTGAAACAAATTGATCAACCATGAGTGCACAATATCTCAATTACGCTAAAGTCCCTCAAATATAGACACCTCACTCTTTATCTAAAGTCACCCCCACCACCACCACCACACACACACACACATACATAGAGAAGTCGTTCTCTCCCCCAAACACCAACACACGAGCACATTAACACCCCTCTCTCTTGTAAAGTCCGGACCCCAACATAGGTCTCTATCACTTTGTCTCCTGGGCATGCACACATCTCTTCCCTCACTCTCTAGGTCTCCCGCTATCTCTCTTACCCAAGCACACGCACTATGTAGAGTGTATATTTCCCATACACACAAAACATCGCCCCCAAACGTCTATCTCCCTAGTTATGGGGTTCTCGCGCACTCACCTCACACACCACCCCCACTGCAAACAAGCACACTTTATCTCCTTGTGCACCACTCTCCTCTTTCTATCTCTCCCACATGCGGACCCGCCCCAGCACCTTCCCTGTATACATATATGTCATGACTCTTTGCATAGCTCCCCAATATATAATCGTTCTCGATTTCGCACATTGTTATCTACACCATCTATTCTAAATCTCTCATGAAGTCCCTATCACACACACGATGACTCGCTTCCCCTGTGTCTCCGTTCATAGGCCAATTTCGGACAACATCAACATTGTCTCCCTATCTATACGCCATTTATGGACACAAACAACCCCTCTCGCCCCCCCTCTCTCTCTCTCTCCGTCTCTATCTCTCTCCGTCGCTAGCTCTCCCTTTCTCTCGCTCTCACACCCCTCCCCCACACACACACTCGATGTCTCTTCCAAATAGTCTGCTCCCCCCGCCCGCACCCGTGCTATCTCGCTACTACACATGTCACACCATTCCCCCTTCCCTTATACTAGGTTTACATCATCAGTGGTCTCTCTACTCCACATACACTCTCTCCCTGTCACACACAAACGCGTGCACAAACACACACAGACATGCACAAACACCCATTTATCTAGATCCTCATCTCTCCCCATGTCCGCATGTGTATCTCACACACTCACTCTCTAATTATGTATATGTGTCTCCACGTTACACAACACAAAGCCCCATGTACATGTCTCTCTCTATCCTCCACACACATAGACACAAAGAATCTGTTATCATTGCCTCAGTCTCTAACATATCGCACACGCACACTCTCTCTCTCTCTCTCTCTCTCTCCCTCTCTCTCTCTCTCTCTCTCTCTCTCGCAAACACGCTCAATAAGGGTTTCCCCGTGAATAACTTACCATCTACTCATCAACAGTCGTGGCAGTACGGCGAACACGAGACGTGAAAAAGAATAAATCTGCACGTGCTTAGACCACCTAGTATGACTACTAGGACTAGAGCAAGCCAAAAAGCGCGCAGCCGTCACCCCCTCCTTGTTGGCGACGGGAAAATCTTTGTTTTACATAGTCGAGAAGTCATTGTGCTAAGGCCCCACATGCCGAGGCGTTGAATAGAATGTAGATGCTAGTTGACGGAAGCAAGTATCGATAATACGTTTGTATCTCCATACTTATATTTCTTCTTTTATAAAAAACCGAGTTGGTGATGATGGTACGTGTGCCATCTTGCAATATAGACCGTCCGATCTATATCTGACGGATGGAAATTCAACTAAAAGATACCCGCACCCCTCTCCACATTTGCAGACAAGGCCTTCCCTCGTTCATCCTTATCTCCAACAAACCTCATTGTTGAGCAATTAAGAAAGGAAGCCTCTGGAACAAACTGGCCTAGTGGCCGCTGCCGGCGTCGTCAATCCCCATGCCTCCGCTCAGTCTGACCACCAACCACCACCACACCCAACTCCTCTTCACCTTATCTCATATTTCTCGAGATATCATTAGTTTTTACACATGGGATTACTCCCGCAAGGGTCAATCACAACAAGTGTTTTTATAAAAAAATGCATCTTGACGTTCCGTTAATGCACGCATCTTGCTAGTACTCCTACACAAGACTAAGTTGGTGATGCTGGTGTGTCTACCATCCGTCATTTCTGACCATTAGATCTACATCTAACGATTGTGAGGTAAGTTGTTGCCTTTTCTCACAAACATCCCACTTGTCTACCAATCTGTAGAAAAACCCATAATTAGTATCTTAAAACCAACCACATCCCTCCCTGACCTCACCAAAACAGCCCAAGGAATATATTATAATTGAAACATAATATACATATGTATATCAAAATTAGGGTGTTTTGTACCAAGTTTGTGAATAAGTATTATTCTAATTATGACTCGTTGCAACGGACATGAACATTGCTAGTATTTCCAACCATGTATTTTTTTCTAGTATTCCATAGTTTCAAGTTTTCCATCAAGATATTAGTCACTCATGGTTGATATTTACTTTCAATCATGTACACATATGCACTATGTAACTAGCCTTGCTTATTGGCTTCCAAAGCTTAACTTTCACTCCTACTTACAATATGTAGAGTATTTAACAAAAAACTACCACTTTCAACCATCCCTAGGAAGAATCTATTGTACAATAAATAGCAAAAACATACCCAAAATTTCTTAATCCACGCCAAAAACTACTACTACCTAGTACTCCTACCGATTAGGTTCGTTTAAACCCATTTATGACTGGGTTGGCCCACACGTCCGTGCTGACGAGGCAGCTTAAACCAACACATTTTGTTTGACCGTTGACACGAGGGACCCACATCTGACCTTCTATCCTGTTATTCCCCCTCAAATCATTATTTTTCTTGAACATTACTTCAAACAGTACTGATGCGTGTTCGTTGGTGGCGCTGGTGATGAGCGAGTTGGCCGCCGCTCCACCAGACAGGCCGGACGCCGCGCCAGCCTCCGCACGGGTTGGCAGGCTGGCCCGAGCGTGACTCAGGAGCGAGCAAGCCGCCGCGCTGGCCTTCGCTCGAGCCAAATGGCTGGCCTGAGCGCGGCACGCGCGAACAAGCCGCCGCGCTGCCGTGCCAATCTAGCTAGCAAACCTTGCAGACAAGCAGCTGGACGGAGCTATCTTGGCTAGCTAGCGGCCGCGAGCGCCGGACGGAGCTGGCATCCGGGCTGCCGCAACATGGGCTCCGCACCGCCGGCGGTTTTGACCTCACCTTCTGCCGGCGGCGATAGCTGCGTCCCATGGCCGAGGATGACTAGGTGGACGGGCCGGAGGTAGGAGGTCACTCGAGGATTTTGGTTGGTAAGAGCATGTACAATGGTTGATAAGGTAGTCTTATCTGAAGTCTGCCACGTATGCAAGTGGTAGTAGTTTCTTGGCATTTTAGTGGTTTCTTGCATTATTAGGGGTTTCTTGTAAGGAATAGTGTACGTACTAATAGCAACAAAAGGCGATTCTAGGTTGTGTTGTACTCCAACGAGTACTACTAGTGGTCGCGGGAGTGTATACCTCGTTTTGTGGGTTCGATCCTGGCCGAACGCACGATGACCTTTTAAAAAAAATAGTACTACTACACTTTGTTGCGAGCCAATATTTTACACGGGTAGTTTGAGTTTTGAAGTCAAACGGACGTGCGGCCCCACAATCTGGGTGCACTGGACAACCTAGCCACGTGAACGGGTTTTCCTTCCTAGCATCCCGTGGCTCGCGTGCTCGCCCTAGCCGCACCTCGCTTGCAGCTTCCTCATCAGCTAGTAGTAGCATATTTAAACTAGCACCTCCCAATTAAGCCCGAGGAGCCGGAAAAGCCCAGCAGGGCATTGGGAACTGTGCAATATGGCTCTGTACTCTATGTAAAGTGTTGTACTACTAGTACTCTGTAGCTTGTGGCATTGCACGCATGGACTTCACTCCATTATCGGCTCTACTATAAAAGAAATTCCTCTTGACGTGTTTTTTTTGAAACGGAGGCAAAAGCTTTGCTTCATCTCATTCATAAAGAAGGAACTACTAACAAAGTTCGACGAGATCCATTACACCTCCACAAATGGAAGCGAAAAGCCTAGTCTCGCTGTATCAAATAACTCAAATGTTCTGCCCCCGCAGACCGCAGTAACCGTCGCTGATAAACAGGCTGCTAGTGTGTGCGTGAGAGGAGCGGCTGAGTAGGCCAGCTACTCCTACGTGAGAGAAGGGGCTGAATATAGCACCGAGAGTACCCACTAGGCCACTACGCAGGTGTACTTCCCCTGCATTGATAGTACAACGATGGTTCTAGAGAACAGTAGTACCCTCCACTACCAACTGTAGCTCCTTGGCCCTGAGATTCAAGAGTTCAAAACTGGTGCACTATACTAGACTAGACTAGAAGTACAGTACATCGCACTAATACTCGTAGTTGAGAAAAGTAGTACTGGTACTGCTACAGTACGGGTAAGTACTCCTTCGTCACATAATGTAAGACGTTTTTTGACACTAGTTGGCGTGTACAAAAAATGGGAAAAACATACCCAAAATTTCTTAATCCACGCCAAAAACTACTACCTAGTGCCAAAAATTTCTTACTAGTGCTATTATTTATAGTATAATGCAATCCCATAATGTTCCATAATGCTAGTACTAGTAGTAAATAATAGCTCACCCCTTCGCTGAGGAACGATCTACAGTTGGAAGGGACGAGGCCCTGCGGTTACTATGCTCTTATCTCCTCCTCGCCAGTTCCCCTCCCCCAGAAGAGAAGGCAGTTCGTCACTGCCCCCATGGATTCGCCAGGCGGTTCTCCTCCTTGTCGGGCTGGGAGACCTTGGATGACGATCCTCTGGGAGAAATCGCACGCTTCTCCGACATCCTCACCGCCGCAGGACTCGGTGCTTCCTGCACCAACTTTTTCAAGATGCTGCTTAAACAGGTTTGGGAAAAGGCCATGCTTGTTGGTCTTCCATGCGTCCTCGAGGAGAAGGTTCTTCTATGGGAAAATCCTTCGAACAGTCCACCGCTCCCTGGCCATGGTTGCACGTTGTCGTGGGAAACGAACACCTATGGGGCAGGGCCCCTTCTCGGTCCGGCAGGGAGCAGAGGGCGCACGAAGACCGGATCGAGGCGGAGCACGCGAGCGATTTTTACCCAGCTTCGGAGCTCTCCGGAGAGATAATACTCCTACTACTGCTTTGTGGTTGTATTATGTTCTTGCTCGAGAGCGTGGAAGTGTTCTGGTTTCGAATGAGTCGAACCCCTTCTACGTTGCGCATGGGCCTCCTTTTATAGGCTAAAGGGGTCACCGACAGGTGGCAACGCAGACAGGGGTACAAATGTAAAAAGAGGGGTTGGTACAACTGCCTCTACAGTGTACCCTACCTAACTCTGACGGCAGGGGACAAGAGCCTTTAATGCCCATCCGCGTCGCCCAACAGTGCAGAAAAGAGACCATTAGGGGCGCCACCGTTCGCCACGATGGCCTTCTCGTCGTCTCCACTCGCCACCTCGCACCGCTTGGCTGCACAGCTTCCTGCCACGTGCGCCTGGAACGGTCTTGCGGCGACACGTCAACGGATGCGCTGGAGCGTGGGCACAGAGTGGTGGCTTCGCCGCGGCAAGCGCCTTGCCGCGGTCGTTGTCTTGTCGCGCCCGGAAGCTTGTGGCTTGCCGGGTCTTGCCGAGACGCGCGGCGCGTCGCGACAAGTTTCTTGAAATGCCTTGGTTGGCCTTCCCGGCAAGCTCCTCTTGCCGGGGCCTTGTCCTTCCCGGCAAGCTCCTCTTGCCGGGGCTTTCTCTTCTCAGTTAAAACACTTTGTTCTTGAATGGCATTAATAGGAACTACGGAGGATCTTGGCGGGCACCCGACAAGCCTTGCCGCGGGGCGCTGCGTCTGCCCGTGCACAAGTTCGGGATACTAAGGTACCCCTACTTTAGTACACCGACAGGAGCCCCCAGGCCTGGGCCACACACGGTGCCGAGCGCTGTTGGGCCAGGCCCAAAACAGGGCATGGGCACACGCGGCCTGGGTCCACACCATATCTAACTCCGTATCCACCGCGCCCTCCCGTAACGGCACGCGTCGAACGCGGCGTCGTGGGAGAGATCGTGGGTGATTCTTTAATCAAAAAAGGCGTAACGTTCGCCTCCTCCTCTTTATAAGCAGGGGAAACAGGGGCCGTTCCCCCACCTTCGCCACTTGCGGTTCCTTCCTCAGAAATCTCCGCCGCTCCCCTCCGCTTTCCAAGTCGAAAGAGAGCAGCGCTCCGCCCCCCGTCGCCGCCGTCGCCGCCAACGCCCTCGCTCTCCCCCACCGCCTCTGCCATGGCTCCGAAGACCGGGAAGGGTGCGAAGTCGGCCGAGGCGCTGCGGCTTGAGGCGCTGCGGAAGGAGCGGGCACTCTTCCCCCCTGAGCTCTCCGCGAAGGAGTTGAGGGAATGGTTCTACCTCTTCTGGTCGACGGAGACGCGGGCGCATCCGCGCACGCAGGTACTCTCCGCCGAAGCTTCTACTTCGAAACGGTGTCCAAAAGGATACCCTTTCTTCCCACTGTTCTTCTATTGCGGGCTCTGCCCGCCCTTTTCCGATTTCTTCTGTGACATCATGAACACATACGGGCTCCATCTCCTCGATTTCACCCCCAACGCCGTTCTGACCATGGCGGTTTTCGCACATCTCTGCGAGAACTTCGTCGGAATCGACCCAAACGTAGCCCTTTTCCGCCACTACTTCATGCCCCGGGTCGAGAAAGGAGAGCCCTTATCTGGCGGGATCGCCTGGATCTCGAGAGCCGGTATGAAGGAGGTCTATCTGGAGGGGGAGCTCCGTAGCAAATGGGAGGAGTGGAGAGCGGAATGGTGTTGGATTGTTGATGAGGATCCGCAGCCATTCACCAACTTGTGCCAAGCCCGAGTAGTGCGCGGCGGCGATTGGAGCGCCCTAGCGGCGGACGATGCTAGACTGAAGATCGCCACCACCCGGATCTTGCGGCTCAGGCTTGCCGGGCTCACCGTAGGTGCTGTTGGCGCGGACTTTCTTCGCCGCCGTATTGCCCCTCTGCAGGAGAGGGGGAGACCCGCCTGGCTGTTCGGGAGTCCGACGGATATCATGAGGCTGTGCCCAGGCCTCAATTTTAATTTTACTGTCTTAGAGTTGGATGGGACGCTCAAGGAGCTGTTTAAGCACGACCCCAACCATCCCGAGTGGTTCAGGCTGCCGCAGGGCGTCGTCCCATTGTGCAACAACTCCCAGCTCGATCGCATCCGCGCAATGATGCCGGAGTGCGACTCACATGGGATTATCCCAACTTGGTAGGAGACCGCCGACGACGTCGTGCAGCAATTCTTCGACGACTTGGTGGAGGTAGCGGTCCGCGCCGACGAGCAGAGGCTCCTCACCCGCGACACCACCGATGACGAGATGCGGCGCATCGCCACCAGGGCGGAAGAGGCGGCGGCGGCTGCCGCCGCGGGTGAATTTGGGTTCACTGTGGAGGAGGTAGAGGCGGCCGAGGCGGCAAGCCTTGCCGATCGAGAAGAGCTTGTCGGGGAAGTCGTCGGCGAGGGAGAGCCCGGAGCCGAACTGAGCGAGCCCGCCGAGGGTGCAAGCGGCCAGCCGTCTTCGAGCAGCTTGCCGCAGGCGGAGCCCCCAGCGTAGCCCCCAGCTCAACCAAGAAGGCGCCTCCGCAGGACCGGAGACATAGCAGGGCGGCAGGCAGGCCAACAGCCGCCGCGCCGCGGGACACGCTCCACCGCGACAAGCACCATTGCCGCGGGAGCATCTCATGCCGTGCCGGCAACGGGAGCGGGGTCCTCTCGAGCCGCCGCTTCTGATCCTGCCGCAGCTCCCGCCAAGCGTCCAAGGGAGCCTACTCCTCCGCCTCGTCGCGCTGAAAGAGTACCGGACTTTGACCTCTCCGCGCTGAGCTCCGACGAGGAGGAAGAAGAGGAGGAGGAGTAAGACTTTCTCCTTGTTGTACATATATTTCTTCGATTCTTGCTGTTTCTTGTCCCGTATCTGATCTGCTTTCTTCTGAACCCTGTTCCTTTCCAGGACTCTGGCCCAGAGAGCGGCGAAGAGGGCCAAGGTCCCCGTGGTTGTCATCGAGGACGATCCTGCTGTGACAACAGAGGATGCGTCCGAGACCACCTTGTCGGACCCGGCAATTACTCCTCGAAGCAGCCCCCAGCGCAGCCCCCAGCGTAAGCATATAATTTTACTTCCCGCTGTCAGGCGCGCATGGGTGTTCTTTCCTTGATGATATCTTGATTGTTGGTTTGCTTGTGTAGGAGCAGAACAGGCCCATCAGGAACAACCAGAAGCCGCTCCTGAGGTGCTATCTGCTTCAACTACGCCGCCAAGGGATGACTCCCCGACAAGGGAACGCTCTCCGGCAAGGGAGAGGTCCCCGGCAAGGGGCAGTTCTCCGGCAAGGGATGGGACCAGTGATCCCCCGGTGGTGGAGCCCATGATTACAGAGCCCAGCACAGGTAATTCTTCTTGTCAGAAAATTTCCCTCGGGTTCTTCTTCTTCTGATCTTCTTTTTTGGATATTTGCTTGACTTTTTCTCCCTCTTCCTGTCTTCAGATCCTCCCTCCACGGAGCCGATGGATACTGATGCCACCGGTGAGGAGAACGTGCGTGGCAACACTGATGATGCCGCTGCCACCGAAGAAGAGGCCGGCGCTGATGATCCTGCCGACGAAGAGGCCGCCAAGGCTGCTGGCACTGGAGCTGACGAGGGGTCCGGCGATCGCACTGATGACCTGGGGGCCGCAGGAGCGCAAGGCCCTACGCCGACCGCCGATCCCTCCGCCGCTGACGCAGCGCCAGGCTCCGAGGAGCCCCAGCCCGGCGCCTACTTGAAGGCCGGCGATGGTGTCTTCATCAAGCTCCCCTGGGCGTCAAGCTCTAGGGCGCCGGTCGAGGGAGAAGCTTTTGACGGAGAAGTGCTCGCCTCCGCTGGGCTGATGGTGGTTGACGCACCAAGCAGCAGCAGCGGCGAGTCTGAGGAGGAGCAGCTGCTCCGGAAGCTGGTGTCACTCTACCGCGCCCGACAAGCCAAACTGGAGTCTCGGGAAGCGCTTGTCGCACAGGCGGGAGTGGACATAGAGAAGCATGCGGAGGAACTCCAGAGCCGCAACCAAGAGGCCCTCCGGTCTATTGCAGAGGAGCGGGCGCAGCACGTCGAGGTGCGGAAAGCCTTCCTCCTCGAGAAGGCTGAGGCTGAGGAGCAACAGAGGCTTGCTGTCGAGGATCTATCCACACGGGAAGGTGAACTGACGCAGCGAAAAGTCAACCTGGACAGCTACGAGGAAGAACTTGCCGCACGCGAGGAGACACTTGGCGGGGCTCTCAAGGAAGCGAAGGGTGCTGCTGCAGCTGCCGAGGCCGCCAAGAAGGAGCTGGACGTGAAAGTGACGCAGCTGGAGGCTGATCTGAAGGGGAAGGATGAAGAGCTCGCCGCGCTCCAGCGCGAGCGCGAGAAGGATGCCCTCGCCCATGGTGATCTACAGGGTCAACTCGCCGAGAAGGGCAAAGAGTTGAGCGCCGCCAAGAACTCCAATGCTGATCTCGAGCTGAAGCTGGCCATGCTGACCCAGACGCTGGATAGCGCCAAGAAGTAGGAGGCGACCTTGAGGGAGGAGATCAAGGCCAACGAAGAGCTGCTAACGAGGGCCGCCGAGACTCAAAACACCTTCGGGGCTACGGTGGAGCTCTGGACAGAGGGCCTTGTAAACATTGCCGCAGTCATCGACGAGGAGCTGGCGCAACTAGAAATGGAGGGCTTCGGGTACTCCTCTGACGAGAATCTCCAACCTAGTGCCAAGCTCACTCTGTTCTTCAAGGGCGTGGCGACGGCTCTCCAGCAACTCCGGGAAAGGATCCCAAATCAGCTGGCTGACGAGTCGTGCACGATCTGTGCCAGAGTCCTGGAGAATGTGTTGGTGAAGGTGCTCTTCCGCAATCCGGGCCTCAACCTCACCAACGTCCTAAAGAAGCTGCCGGTGGGTGCTGATCTTGAAGAGCTCAAGGCCCTTGTCGCACCCATTGTGGACAAGGTGAATGAAGTCAAGAGGGTAGATGGTGGCCGCGTAGATTAGGCCGCGTGCTTTCTCCTTTTTCTTGCCGCTGCCAAACATGTTAGGGGAACAATCTATTAGAGCACGGCAAGCCATTTTTGTAATATAACTTTATCTTGGGCAGTATTTGCTATGTTATTTCCTTTACTTGATTCCTCCCTTTGTATGTTTTCTACCCTACGCTTTCAGGGAACTTGCCGGCGCAGGCACCCTTGCCGCGAGCGCTGAGTGCGGAACATCAGCAGCCTGCTGGCGGTGTTGCTTCCAGCAAGAAACGTTGTCGCAACTAGTCGCAGCACACTTAAGTTGTTGAGCGGACTCGAAACAAAGTAAGGGCGCAACTAGCTACGAGTTGGTTCCTCCGCGCACAGGCTTTCCATACAAAGCACGGTCGTTCAAGGAAGATAACTTAAAATTTTTAAAACTGATTGCGCTCAAACTTTGGCGACTTAGCTTTTCTGTCGCTTGCGTCCCGGCAAGGCGATACTTTTCTTGAACGAAGCCTGGTCCACACCATTATCTTCTCCTTCCCCCCCGGTGAACTTGTGGGCAAGGGAACCTTCCTTTTGAGAAAAAGAAAGAAGAGAAAATAAAGATATGGAGCCTTGAGGCTCGTTATTGCTTACCGTGGATAAGTGCTGCACAAAGTGTCAGATAATACATGCAAAAAAGAAAAAATCATGAATTTTGACAAGATGTGCAGAGCATATGATCTTTATTTATGCACGGGATCTGCGCCTGGCTTTGTACAAAGGGTTACATGCAACAGCGGCAAGGCTTGTACAAAAGGTGGTTGCCGGAACAGGTTCCGGCAACCGCACCTTATGGGTGAAACTTACGAAGATGCTCAATGTTCCAGGAGTTGCTCACCGGAAAGCCATCTTCGGTCTCAAGGCAGACAGCGCCAGGCCTAGTGACTCACTTTACCCGATAAGGGCCTTCCCACTTTGGCATCAACCTTTTGGAATTCTTGGCGGATTGAACACGCCGAAGAACAAGGTCGCCTTCCTCGAGACTTCTGTCCTTAACTTTGCGGCTATGGTAGCGGCGCAAAGCTTGCTGGTATCGAGCAGCTCGTACAGCAGCCTGAAGACGATCTTCCTCAAGGAGCAGCGCGTCATCTTGCCGCAGCTGCTCTTGCTCAAGCTCATCATAAGCGAGCACTCGAGGCGATCCGTATGCGAGTTCCATGGGGAGAACTGCCTCTGCTCCATAGACTAGAGCAAAAGGTGTCTGGCCAGTGGCTCGATTTGGCGTCGTCCTAATCGACCAAAGAACCACCGGCAGCTCCTCGATCCAGTTCTTTCCGCACTTGTGCAGCCTGTCGAAAGTTCTGGTCTTGAGTCCGTGCAGCACTTCAGCGTTTGCCCTCTCCGCTTGACCGTTGCTTCTCGGGTGAGCAACAGAAGCGAAACAGACCTTGGCACCAAGATCTTGGACGTACTGCATGAAGGTGCGGCTCGTAAATTGTGTGCCATTGTCGGTGATGATCCTGTTCGGGACTCCGAAACGGCAAACAATCAACCTAAAGAACTTGACTGCTGACTGTGCTGTCACCTTCCTCACTGCTTCCACTTCCGGCCACTTTGTGAACTTGTCGATCGCAACGTACAAGTACTCAAAGCCCCCGACAGCTCGGGGAAAGGGGCCGAGGATGTCGAGCCCCCAGACCGAAAATGGCCAGGATAAAGGGATCGTCTGGAGAGCTTGAGTTGGCTGGTGTATCTGCTTGGAATGGAACTGGCACGCTTCACACTTGGTTACTTGTGCAGTTGCATCCTGGAGGGCTGTTGGCCAAAAGAAACCTTGCCGGAATGCTTTGCCGGCAAGTGCTCTTGCGCCGATGTGATGACCACATATGCCTCCATGTATCTCTGCCAACAGCTTCTGTCCATCTTCCCGGGGAATGCACTTCAATTTCACTCCGTTGAATCTTCTTCTGTACAGTATGTCGTCGACAAACTGGTACATACTTGATTGCCGGGCTACTCTCTCCGCTTCTTCTTGGTCTTCGGGAAGTTCTCCTGTCTGAAGGAAACGGACAATCTGCTGTGCCCATGTTGGAGCTTGTGGCTCGACAACAAGGACTAAAGGCATAAACGCTGCTGCGGGAACATCTGCTTCTACGGCAAGAATCTGCGGGTCATCGGAGCTTGATGTTCCCCGGCAAGCTTGCCGGAGCAAAACTTGTCGGGAGCGTCTGCTTCAACGGAACAAGCCTTAGAGCTTGTCGGAGCAGACTGCTCCTCAGCACTCTTGGTGTTGATCTTGGGGACTTTCTTGGCGGCCGCTTCGGGGAGCTCTGCCGGAAAGTAGTCACCAGAAACCAACTTCCTCTTCTTGCTCTGTCCAGTTGATGGTGTTACAGATGGTTGAGTCAGCTTGAGCACAAAGATCCCTGGTTCCACAGGTAACTTTAATGCAGCGCATTTTGACAAGCCATCGGCAACGTCGTTCTGGGCTCTCGGAACATGTTGCATGTACAGGCCGTCAAAATGCTCTTCTAACTTTCTCACTTCGTCAATGTAAGCTTCCATCAACGAACTCTGATAATCTTTGTTTACTTGGCGAACGACAAGCTGCGAGTCACCCCTAATAATAAGCTTCTTGATCCCAAGGTCTGCTGCGATCCTGAGTCCGGCAAGCAAACCTTCATACTCTGCAGTATTGTTTGTCGCTTGCTCCTTGGGAAAGTGCATCTGGACCACGTACTTGAGGTGCTCTCCGGTGGGTGCGACAAGCAACACGCCCGCACCGGTGCCTTGCAGCGAGAAGGCACCATCAAAGTACATGATCCATTCTTTGCTTGCTTCCTTGACGGGAATGCCTGTCTCTGGAGTTTCTTCATCAGGTGTTGGTGTCCATTCTGCTATGAATTCTGCTAATGCTCGGCTCTGGATAGTTGAAGTACTCTCAAACTTGAGGCCAAAGCTTTACAATTTCAGTGCCCACTCGACAATCCTGCCTGTTGCTTCAGGATTCTGTAATATCCTCTTCAACGGAAAGCGAGTGACAACTGTGATCTCATGTGCTTGAAAGTAATGCCGCAGCTTTCTCAAGGCCATGAGAAGACCGAAAAGCAATTTCTGCACACCAGAGTACCTTGATCTAGCCCCCTGCAGAAGGGAACTGACAAAGTAAACTGGGCGCTGCACCATTTTCTTCTGCTTCTCTTCTTGTGGCTGCACAGATCCATCCTTGTCGGGACCGGAGCTTGTCAGGGAAGCCCCCTGCTTGTCGCTGGACGCGCTTGCCGTGGTTGCTGGCTCATCATCCGCTTCTCTTTCCGCTACTAACGCAGCACTAACCACTTGATTGGTTGCCGCTAGATATAGCAGCAACTTCTCTTGTGGCTTAGGTGCGACAAGTATTGGAGTGGAGGACAGGTATCTCTTCAAGTCCTGCAGCGCAGCCTCCGCTTCCGGAGTCCATTTCATTGGACCTGCCTTTTTCAATATTTTGAAAAATGGCAGGGCACGCTCAGCAGACTTAGAGATGAACCTGCTGAGAGCAGCTACGCAGCCGGCAAGCCTGCGTACATCCTTGACGCGCTTCGGTGCTTCGATCTGCTCAATGGCCTTAATTTTGTCGGGATTGGCTTCAATCCCCCGCTGAGATACAAAGAACCCGAGAAGCTTGCCGGAAGGGACTCCAAACACACACTTCTCGGGGTTGAGCTTGAGGTTGATCTTGTGCAGATTTGCAAAGGTCTCGTCCAAATCCTGGATCAGAGTTGCTCTGTTTTTGCTCTTGACCACTATGTCATCCATGTAGGCTTCTACATTTCTGTGCAACTGCTGCTCAAAAGCTTCGTGAACTACCCTTGCAAACGTTGAACCAGCATTGTTTAGTCCGAAAGGCATCCGTACAAAGAAGTATGTGCCACATGGAGTAATGAATGCGGTTTTCTCCTCATCCTCTTCTGCCATGAAGATCTGATGATATCCTGAATATGCATTAAGAAATGAAAGCAAATCACATCCTGCCGTGGAGTCGACAATCTGGTCAGTGCGCGGCAAGGGAAATGGATCCTTGGGACAAGCTTTATTAACATCAGTGAAGTCAATACAAAGCCTCCATTTTCCATTCGCCTTGCGCACGACTACAGGATTGGCCAACCACGTAGGATGGAGCACTCCTCGGACAAGACCTGCTGCTTCCAACTTCTTGATCTCTTCTGCAATGAATTCTTGGCGCTCCACTGCTTGTTTTCTGACTTTCTGCTTGACGGGCCGCGCGTGAGGACAGACGGCAAGGTGGTGCTCAATTACTTTCCTGGGAACACCGGGGATGTCAGATGGTTGCCATGCAAACACATCGACATTCGCCTGCAGGAAAGCAACGAGCACGCTTTCCTATTTAGGATCAAGCGTGGCACTGATGGTGAAGGTACCACCGGTGCCGTCCTCCTTTGCGGCCACTTTCTTGGTCTCTGGCGGAGCTGCCTTCGTCTTCTTACACTTGCCGGTCGAGCTCGATGGTGCGTCCTCGTCGGTAGCGCAGCACTCCGAAGAGGTGCGCTTGCCGGAGTGGGCATCAGAGCTCTTGCCGGACTTAGTCTTCTTCTTCCCCCCGGGAGCTTCAGCGGC
Source organism: Triticum timopheevii (assembly GCA_963921465.1). Lineage (NCBI taxonomy): Eukaryota > Viridiplantae > Streptophyta > Magnoliopsida > Poales > Poaceae > Triticum > Triticum timopheevii. The sequence continues at coordinate 128,329,266 of OY997271.1, read as the reverse complement.
AAGTGGTTTGCGATCTGCTGCGGCTGCTGCTTCCCGGTAGATCTTGTCGGTGCAGATAAGGGCATCTTTCTTGTCGCCAGGGACAGAGATGACACTTATCGGACCTGGCATCTTGAGCATGTTGTAGGCATAGTGAGAAGCTGCCATGAACTTGGCGAGCGCTGGACGGCCGAGTATCCCATTGTAGGGCAATGGGAAATCAGCAACGTCAAAAGTGACCTTCTCTGTTCTGAAGTTCAGCTTGCTGCCAAATGTCACCGGCAACGTGATCTTCCCCTTCGGCTTGCTCCTTCCCGGATTGATTCCTTGGAAGGTACCAGTCTCTTCGAGCTCGCTGTCGGGGATCTGGAGCTTCTTGAGTACTGCTGAGGAGATCAGGTTCAAGCCGGCCCCGCCGTCAACCAGCATCTTTGTGACCTTGAGGTTGCGGATAGTTGGTGAAACCAACATCGGCAAGCACCCGACCGCAGTTACGCGATCAGGGTGGTCCTCAATATCAAAGACGATAGGCGTGCTGGACCACTTCAGAGGCTTGCGTGACTCAACTGGTGGTTCTGCTGCATTCACTTCCCGCACCCACTGTTTGAGCTGGCGGTGCGAAGTATGCAGAGAAGCACCGCCGTCAACGCACAGAACCTCTGTTGCTTTCTGAAACTCCTGCTCGTCGGCCTCGTTATCTTCCATATCCTCATCTTCGTCTTCATCTTCATCATTGTCGCGGCCGCGGGGAAGCCTGTCTCCTTGCCGCTGCTTGGCCTTGCCGCGGCGTCCTCCCCTGCCGGGACGCTTCCTGACGGATCCGCTAGTACCTTCCTGGTCCTTCTCCTTGTCGCGTCGCTCGTACTCAGCTTTCTGCAGTTCAACAAGCTGCTCAACTTTCTTGCATGTCTGGAGATCGTGGCCCTTGGTGCGATGGATCTTGCAGTACTGCTTGTCGGAGCCGTCTTGCTTGTCGGCGGCTGCCACAGGCTCTGCTTCCTTGGCGCCTCCTCTGTTGCTGGACTGCTCGACAGCTACCACATCTTTGCCTTTCCTTCTTCTGTTGTTCCGCCGCCGGTTTTTCTTTGCCGGGGCAGCATCTTAACTGTCAGACCCTTCTGCTCCTGCGTTCTCTCCGGGGAGTTTCCTCCCTTCCTCAGCACGTGCACACCTGTCGGCCAGGGCATATAGCTCACTGACGTCTCTGATCTTGCACATCGCCATTTCCTCCCGCATCCTGCGGTTACGCACGTTCTGGTGGAACGCGCTGATGACCGCGGCAGGGTGGACATCTGGGATGTTGCGTTGCACTTGGCTGAATCTTTGAATATACTTGCGCAGAGGCTCTCCTTCCTTCTGGGCGAGCAGATGGAGATCGCTCTCCTGGCCGTGGGGCTTGTGGCCGCCTGTGAAGGCGTCGACAAACTGATGGCACAGATCGGCCCATGAGGAGATGGAGTCGTCCGGCAAGTGCATGAGCCAGGATCTGACATTGGGCTTGAGCACCAGCGGGAAGTAGTTGGCAAGGATCTTCTCGTCGCGCCCCCCGGCATCTTGCACCGCAATGGTGTAGATGCTGAGGAACTCCGACGGATGCAACCTGCCATCATACTTCTCTGGTACATCTGGCTTGAAGTTCTTGGTACTGGGCCACTGGACTTGCCGCAGCTCATGGGTGAACGCAGGGCAACCTACCGCGTACGGCAAGTCGCCTGGTTCCCCTGGCGCATGCATGTCGACAGCGGGCCCAGCGCGCTGGTCTAACTGACGCCGTGCTTCTCTTCGGCGCTCGATGCGAGTGCGAGCGTCTTCTTGCTGCCGCTCTTGAAGAATTTGGCGCTGATCACAACGCGCTCGTGGATCTGATGCCGCTGTGGAGTCAGTGTCGAGGTTGACCCGGCGAGTTGGCCATCTTGGCCTTCGAGGTGGGGAGTGCATGGTGGTTGCACCCCCACCAGTCTTGTCGCCATCGGCTTGCGCCTGGGCATCTTGCCGCGGCTTCGATGTGCTCGGTTGCCGGGGAGTGTCGCCGTTGGCGAAGCCGATGAGGCTCTGAATTGTGGCCCTCCAACCGTCGATCTTGTCCGCCATTGAAGGGTAATCCAGGAGCAGTTGGGCTCGAGCCAACGCTTCTTCTGGAGTCTTTGGTGGCGGTGGCGAACGGTGCGAGGAGCGGGATATGCTCGGACTTCTAACTATGTTAGAAGGAGCAGGATCCCGTCTAGGCGACCGTGTCTTGCTCGTGCCAGCAGGTTGGCGTGCGTGCTGGTCTTGAGCGTCTCGGGATCCGCCAGCTCAACCTTGGTCCAAGGAGCTTATGGTACTACGAGTACCATGACGCTGTCGGTCTCGTGCCTCCTGAGATGGGCGCGGTGCGTGTACGGACGCCGAAGTTTGCGCGGCCTTGTCCTTGGATCTGGCGGCGGCTTGAGCTTCCTCGTCGGCGCCCGTTCGTCCGCCGGCGTCCACCCCACCACCCGTTTGCTCCGGTGGCGGTAGGACCGACGCGGACGGAGCAGCCACCTCCGAAGCCTTCTTCTTCGGTGGCATGTCGATGAAGATGATGAAACAGATGAAGATCTGGCTCGCGTGAACGCCGGATCGGGTTCACACAACCTTGACGCCCCCTACCTGGCGCGCCAAAGATGTCATGGGAAACGAACACCTATGGGGCAGGGCCCCTTCTCGGTCCGGCAGGGAGCGGAGGGCGCATGAAGAGCGGATCGAGGTGGAGCACGCGAGCAATTTTTACCCAGCTTCGGAGCTCTCCGGAGAGATAATACTCCTACTGCTGCTTTGTGGTTGTATTATGTTCTTGCTCGAGAGCGTGGAAGTGTTCTGGTTTCGAATGAGTCGAACCCCTTCTACGTTGCGCATGGGCCTCCTTTTATAGGCTAAAGGGGTCACCGACACGTGGCAACGCAGACATGGGTACAAATGTAAAAAGAGGGGTTGGTACAACTGCCTCTACAGTGTACCCTACCTAACTCTCACGGCAGGGGACAAGAGCATTTAATGCCCGTCCACGTCGCCCAACAGTGCAGAAAAGCGACCGTTAGGGGCGCCACCGTTCGCCACGATGGCCTTCTCGTCGTCTCCACTCGCCACCTCGCACCGCTTGGCTGCACAGCTTCCCGCCACGTGCGCCTGGAACGGTCCTGCGGCGACACGTCAACGGATGCGCTGGAGCGTGGGCACAGAGTGGTGGCTTCGCCGCGGCAAGCGCCTTGCCGCGGTCGTTGTCTTGTCGCGCCCGGAAGCTTGTCGCTTGCCGGGTCTTGCCGGGACGCGCGGCGCGTCGCGGCAAGTTTCTTGAAATGCCTTGGTTGGCCTTCCCGGCAAGCTCCTCTTGCCGGGGCCTTGTCCTTCCCAGCAAGCTCCTCTTGCCGAGGCTTTGTCTTCTCAGTTAAAACACTTTGTTCTTGAATGGCATTAATAGGAACTACGGAGGATCTTGGCGGGCACCCGGCAAGCCTTGCCGCGGGGCACTGCGACTGCCCGTGCACAAGTTCGGGATACTAAGGTACCCCTACTTTAGTATACCGACACACGTTGACTCCGCTAGAGTTTCCGATGTTGAGAGGTAGTCGGATTTTGTCTGATGAGCAGGTCAGTAATGGAGTTTGATCATGTAGTACTTAGTTATTCCATTTCCATCCCGTAATTTCTCCGCTGCCCACCGTCTTATATATAGGTCTGGGTCGGTGCCAACGAAGATTGGCTTGCATACCTCCGGTCGGATTCCACCATCATTTTGCACAACATCCACAACAGTGCGGCCGTTCCGGTAGACCCCTTCTCCACCATTGGGATCGGCCTTCTGGACTGGCTGGGCTTGAATACGTATGATGATGCCTACATGAGATTGAAGAAGATAGCAATTGAAGACCCGCCAACAAAGCAACGCGGCTACGATGATTACTATCTCATCGCGGTCTTCGACATAAGGATTGCCATCAATGCAAGACGCAGTAACGGCAGAGGCTGGCGCATGTTGGTGGCGGCAGATTTGTACCCCTACACGTTCGAAGATGCCGTGCGCCATCTAGGCCGCATCTTCGCGGTGACAAGCCAGGGGACTTGTTTCATCTGGTTGCCATCCTACGGTATGGGAGATTACAAACGGAATGCACAAACCATCATTTGCATCCCTAACGGTACTCCATTATTTTGCAGGGACCAGTCATCCCCCGATCAAAATAAGATCGCCGATCCTGGATGTGCATTTGCATCCGCGATTCGGTCTAACCTAGAACCTTGTAGCTTACTTTGGCATATTGGGATCAACTATCTTAGCAGTCGTTACCCATGGTACCACTAATGTGCAACATGGTCACACAATCTACCACGATCGGACCGTCACCATCTACCCAGGTATTCCATTTTTTAACCCTCTCGCCTTCTCTTTCATTGTTGTACTAGTAGTATACTTAGTACTACTAGTAGGAGTACTTTTTACCTTGGAGGACGCGTATAGCTAGCTGGGCCCTTGAAGACTTGAACCCACTAGCTGCCACCATTTTTGTTTTTCCATGTCTTACTATCTCATCCATGTGGCCAAGAGTGGCTATATATAATAAGCCGGTTATTTTACTTCCTCTATACCGAAGTAGTACTATTTGCTGCACAGTATTACTGACCGCCATATTTGAGCACAACATTATTATGCATGGACCTTGACCATGTACGTCACCATGTGTCCAGATCTGGGATGCCGCGTGTACCAGATGAACGGCGCCGAGTTCGACCCCCGTGATGCTACGTGGGTGCCGATGAACACTCTTGGAGAGTACTCGCTTCTCATCAGGGACAGCTACCCCATTGTGAAGCGGATGCCACCTTCCATGCACGACACGGAAGGCCTGCTGTTCATGAAGCATGGTTGTGTCTTCATTGCGCACCGCCGGATGAATGACATGCTGGGACACGCTATCCCTGATTTATGCCGCTTCAGCTTGGATGAGTCTCCATCGTGTGGAACCGGACTAGAAAGCTGCGACAATGATTCCCGTTTCCCACCGCTATGGATCATGCCATCCATGAAGAACACCTGGGACTGGAACCTGGAGGAGGACATGCATGTAGCCCATCTATAACGTGTAAGTGGAGTACGGTAATTGTGAACGGTAGCGCTGTGAATATATGTAGACTAGTCGTGCACAAATTTATCACATGAATTGGAGATGAACTTGTGTGGCATATTGGCATTTGTCCTTTAGAATTTATTACTAGTAAATGTGTTATGTGTACATGCAACTTGTGTGGTTGTTGCACGGGCTCCAACACGCTCTTTGAGAAAAAAGGTGGCACAACTTTGGATATACGTGACGTGGCGGCATCATACAGTAGCATCGTTCGCTATAGTTGTAGTACACTCCTACTAGGACGACAACTCCTATAAAACCTTGCGCTTGGCTCTTTGCCTCTTCGGGAGGTTCAACAGTTCGTACTCGTGTGAACCTTGCACTTGCCTCTTCGCCTCTTCGGAAGGTCCAACAATGATGATACTACAGTACAATATGCGTCTGGCAATCTGACACTGATTGAACTGCTGCACGTCCACCGCGAGGGCGAGGGAGAGGGCGAGGGAGAGGAAGAGGGAGAGGGCGCTGTAGTCAAAACCCTCTCCTCGTCCTGCGAACCACCACGCGCGTGGGCGAGGGAGAGGCGTAGTAAGCAAGCTTCTCCTTGTTTGGCGAGTTGACGGGACACATCAAAGCAGTACTAGTACTAGTAGTAGTCCATACTGCGTCCTTTCCGATTAATATGGCTTAATTTGAAACAAGAAAAATACACTGGCGGTCAACGTTTGTAACAATACGCTCTTTACGGTCACTATATATAGTTTAGCGTCGATTATATGATCACTAGCTCATCGTAGAGCACCGTATTGCACCCTACTGACCGGCCACATAGTCGAAGTGGCACTTTGTTGACTGGTTAAATTGTCACCTGGTTTCTGGGCCCCACCTGTCAGTTAGCGGAGCAAAGAAATCAGTTAAACAAAACTTTATGCAGGCGCCACACGAGTCCAACCCTTGCACCTGAACCGCCCTGGCTGTGTATGTGAGTGCATGCACGTGTCCTCCCTCGGCCTTCCAACAAAGAGTGTACATCGACTATAAAACAAATAGTGTAGTAGTACATGATGTACATCAACACTTCCAATGCATTTAGCCTTTAATCCAAATCGATATTGATTGACTAATGCACCAACTTGTGCTGTAGGTATAGGCTACATGTCTATCCTTAATTACAGCATGCAACGGCCTTCATTTAATCTTCTTATCTCAATGGTCGCATGCACACATAAGTCTGCTACTTTTGGGCGTTAATTATACCCTGGTCAATGTGTAAATCTCTAAATGTACAATCTTTCAAGGACGTAGGGAGTAGGCTGAGCACTTGAGCGTGAGCGTGTGTGTAGCGTCGTGTGCTGTGTGCCGCATGGGTGCGTGAGTGTTGCGTGCGTCCATGTGGAGTACGTGTGAGTGTTGCATGTTGCATGCATGCATGCATGCATGGGGCTTACTCCCTCCCATTGACATGTTCATATTTCAAACTTCCTCTGTTCCCTCCATATGGTGATACTCCCTCTGTTCCCAAATACTCCAGTACGGAGTAAAAGCCTCCCTCTGTTCCCATATACGGAGTATTTGTCTTTCTACAGATTTCAACAAGTGACTAGGTACGGAGCAAAATGAGTGAAGTGAGGGTAGAGGCATAGGGATACTGTAGAAAGGAAATCCTCGCGATCCATCATTCCCCATCTCGGTCAGAGAGAACTATTCAACTAGTCTTCGTAGTGAAGTGACAATACACGCTGCAGCAGATGGGACACGTAATTAATAAGCTGAACCAGCATGTTGGTGTTACTAAATCAGCCTTACCCAGTACTACCATCATGTTTGCCAGTAGAGCACGCTTCCGCAAATACGCCTGTGCACCTGTGTCCTCCATTAACTGACATATGGGCCCTCTTGTGGTAGACCCACATGTCATCGGCGTAACTATTGACACTCCGGAGGAAGGTGCCTATATCCTGGTAGTAGTACTAGTAGAATTGAGATTTAATGCACTTTCTTCCCCGTCTTCCACTCTTCTTCCTCCTCTCTTCTTCTTCCTTCTCTCTTCCCCATCGGCTGCCGCACACCATTTACCCCCGCTCACTGCTCGCCGCCCGCGCCATCTTCCTTGGTAGCTCGCGCGTACCATATCCCCCCGCTCACTGCTCGGCCACATGAGGAGAAGCTTCTTCGCTCGCCCGCGCGAATCCACTTCCCCGCTGGCTCACAGGCACCGAAAACCCCAATGGCAGAACCGACTGACACGCAGAGCCGCGATTGGAATTCCCTCCCCAATGTTCTCTTGGAGCAGATCTATAGTCGTATGGACCTACTCAGCACCGTCCGTCTGGCTGCATGCTCGGTATCTTTGTACCGTATACTCGTCTGCAACCGGCCGGCTCTTTTCAAGACACCCTGCTTGCTAATGCCTGATCCTCGCTGGTGGCCCAGACACCGACTTGACGATCCTACGGAGGTTGCCGTGGTGCCCCTCGACATGCTACCACTACCCGTCCACCTGTCCTTCATGCGTGGCCACTACTGGGCGGGCATGAAGGCCAACTGGATTGTCCTCATCCAGCACACCGATAGTCCGTGGCATCTCGTGGATATCTACACCCAGTGAGAGATCACCCTTCCATTGTTGGATACCGCCGACATCGAGCCTCACGGCCCGCCGGACACTCCTGCCTACTACGCACGAGACGCGTCAAGCTTTTGGCTCGACCTCTGTTTGCAGAAAGTTGTAATCTACGAAGTGCCCACACCATCAGAAGACTACATGGATTACAAGCTCGATTCCTTGTTCAACATGGGATTAGTCTATCTGGAATCCGGTCGCCATACATGGTTATGGCTCATCATCAATCCTGTTGAGGCAACATTTCTGTCTGATGCTATAGTGCACGATGGCATCATTTATGCGGTCGACGCACAGATTGGCTGCCTATACTGGTGGAATCTATCATTGTGATATTGTTCTATCTCATCTCATCTTTACCTTATGAATACGACTACCTATTCATTTGTTACAAATTTAGAATGCATAGCATGTCTATAACCACATCATTGCTATATGTTCCTCTCATTTCCTAGATTTTTATGACCACACATGTTATTGTTAGAGTTGATATGAGAACAATTGTCATCTAATGATTGTTAGAATACATATTATGAGCATAACATCATGATTGCTATATGTTACTCTTGTTTACTAGATTTTTATAACAACGCATGATATTGCTTAGAGTTGATATGAGAATAGTAGTAGTAAGTGCTATGGTAGAATATGAGTAGGCGCTGTCATAGCTGTTTTCCTCTCATTGTTACATGATGTTTGAACCATGACATGTTGCTAGAATATGAAAGCCATTGGCTTATTTTTTTAACTTGGGGTATGATTATGACCACGACATTGCAATTCTCTGTCTATGATATGTGTCACTGTTATAATAATCTTAATTCCACACATACTCTGAACATGATTGTTTATTTTTGTCCTTTTCGTCTCCAATTTGAATTGTTGCGGCAGACGCAAATGCGCTGGCCTTCATGATTCCAGGACCTGGAATCATACCAGCTGATGGGTGCTGGTTTATCGCTCGTTCAGCTGACAGCGGTCATTTGATACTCATTCGCACATACCAAATTGACCAAACCATTACATCAAACCACATGCAGTACAATGCATGGGGCATTCGTGACATTGATGGCTATGGCTGCTTCGTGTTCGAGAATGATCCCAGCTCCGTTGGGCCAGGCGTATTCAACTGGAGGCGGGTTTACAGCCTCGGCAACCACTCCTTGTTCCTCGAGCTCAATTATCCGATCATCCAACCAATCATCGATCATATTAACGGCGATGATTACTGTGTTATGCAACTTCCATTCGCGAGGCGGGGCTGTGTTTACACATCATACCATGGGTTTCATGAATCACCATATCCAGAGATTGGTCGACACAGCTTGTTGCCAGGTAATCTTCAGTGTGTGAAAGGCATCAAGCTTCCATGCGATGGATGGATTTTGCAAACCCGACATGCGGCGATGTGGTTCATGCCAACAGCAAATATGCACAACTTGATTCGTGCTGATATCTAGACTGAGCCATGTATTCTGCGGCTGTAGCACGACCCTCTTTTGTTGGATATTATGTACTGTTGTTAGTTTGAAGCACTCCTCTGGTTTGAAGGATAGATACCTTCCTGGGATCAAGTGCATCCTAACTCACCTGCGTAGGATGTAGTGATAATGATGATGGAGATGCTGTGCAGAAGCCATATATATATACATATATATCAGTTAGGCTTCAAGTGCGTAATTGTTAGTTAAACCTATGTATAAATTGTGACACTAAATACGACTAGTAAGTAGTACAGTAGTAGTACTAGTATACGTCGGTCAAGTTATTCATCATGTCCACACATTGAATTAACGTGACAACACGCTGCACGTGAGGTGACACAAGAATCCCGGCAACGTGTTTGGGTATTCCGGACTTCAGATTTGGAGTACCACTTATCTGTCGAAATCTCTTTTTTCAAAACGGAGGCAAAAGATTTGCCTCATCCATTAAATAAGAGGAGAATAGAGTTTAGAGTTTTTACAAGCGCCCTTGCAAAACGGCATGGCAATTACTCTCGTACAACTGTCGAAGAAGCGCGAGTTTTTACTCTGTCGAAATCTTTCATCATTCACTTAAAATAGTCGACTGGTCATACATTGAGATCCATATAACTGGAATTACCGATGCAAGTCGAAGAAGGATTGGCCGGTGCTGCCGGCTGGCGTCAAGTTCGATCCCACGGATCAGGAGCTGATCAAGCACCTTGAGGCCAAAGTAAGTGTTGACAGCGCGAAATTTCAGTCTCTCATCGATTTGTTCATACCAACCATCGACAACGAGCACGACATATGCTACACCAAACCTGAGAAACTTCCAGGTAAGACACCGATCGGCCGTCTACTTGCACAAACATATTCCTTTGTTTATAGCTCTATTTTTCTTTTTAGACGCAGACTTGGTGAAACAATTACAATTTGACAGTTAATAAAAAGTGAAACAAGTGACTGCAACATGCCAAAGATGTTATGAAAATGCCAACTAGGTACACTAAAACATGTATTCCACAATACTGCAGGTATCACACTGAGTGGCCTAAGGAAGCATTTCTTCCAGCACAATTCCAGGGTGTTCAAAAGGGGCATGTGGACGCGTCGCAAGATACAGTCGGAGTGCGGCACGCACGCGATGTGGCACAAGACCGGCAATACCTTGCCTGTGATGGTCAACGGCCGGCAGACGGGCAGCAAAAAAGGTTCTGGTGCTGCACACCAACAAGAACTTCGACCAATAGAGGACCAACTGGGTGATGCACCAGTACCACATCGGGGACCTGGAGCAAGAGAAGGAGCGGGAGCTGGTCGTCTGCAAGATTTTCTACCAGACGAACACTAGGGCCAGGAGCCCAGGAGTAGTTTGGTATTGGTAGTTGTACTACCTTGTCGTCCGCAAGTTGGTATTGTTGTTAACGATCTTTTGGTATGAACTTGCATTTGCTTCCAACCATCATGCCGAGGGTCGACGTGGATATAAAGCTGAATCATTTGTTTCGAAACGAATTCTCAGGCACCTGATTTTTATTTGATGGGTAGCATAAGCACCCGCCGTTCGAATTCCCAGTTCTGCATTTTTTTCGAAACAAGTGCATGCACTTAATATCACGATAAAAAACAACATCCGTGCTACATCCCAGTTATCAGTCTGTGCTTGCAGAATTCTCTCGTTTATTGAGCACGTATATTGTTTTTTCAGGTCGAGCAAGTTTCAACTGGGCTGTAGACTGACCAGGGTTGGTTTTGTTTTTAACAGGCCCAGCCCATGATGACAACGGGGCACAAAGATCCAGTAGGTATCTACTGGCCCTTGCCCGCCAGCGTTAGTTATATTTTGTCTTACAACATCCGCAGGCAGTTTTGTTACTGATTCAAACACACAGCCCAGTTCTATTTTCCTCTTGAAATGCATGTCCTACATCCGTTTTCTAATCTCTACCTATAGTTTTACTAGTTCATATACACGTATCATTATATTGCAAACACATAAAATTCCCTTTTCATATTTACATCCTTATTTTTGTTGTTTTTCCCACCCAGCGCTGATTTTTTTACCACTGGTTTTCCCTTAAACCAACTCAATTGTCCCACGTCTTATTTGCTTACAAAAACAAAACGATTTTTTTGGCAAATCAATAAGTTCTTAAAAAAATGTTTATCATTTCGGGATTATAACAATTTGGACTCCACCGAAATATGCAAAACAAGGTTGAACTTTTTGACCGTGGTCCTCGGCAGAAAATGGGCTGTAATAAATTACTTAAGAATTAGCAAATGGGCTGCAAATTATTAAAAATAGCAAATGGGCTGCAAATTGTAAAAAATAGCAAATGGGCTTTATGTTGTCTACCACAGATTTGGAGGCTGACTTGTGGGCCTACTAAGTTCATGTGTACACAAGGTTTCTTAAAAAAGAAACTTAGTCAACAATCGACTCTACCAGCGTCAGACCGTTAGATGTCAATCTAACGGCAATCGTGCTTCTTCAGTCTCTGATCTTCCTGCCCCAGCCGCGCAAACCAGCACCGTCGGAACTGCCTGCTCCCGCCTCCCATGGCCGGCTGTGCTGCCGGGCAGGCCTCACGGCCCCATCATACTCGCATCCCTGGCCTGTCTATCTCTCTACTCACTCACACCTCCTGTTATTTTCCGGCGACGGGAGCCGAACCAGTCAACCCTCGTACTCTCCACCGCGTGGGCAGCCACTGTCGTGTCTTCGCCGGCTCCCTGTCGTTCCCTTCGTAGGCCTCGCCGCCGTCCACCGCCCTGGTGCTCTCGGCGCGGCGTGGTCAACGATGTCCATCCAACGGCCGTAGTGCTTCTTCAACCTCTGGTCTTCTTGCCCCAGCCGCCCAAAGCAGCACCGTCCATACTACTCCCACCGCTGGCCAGGCCATCCCTCCACTCACCCACTCCCCCTGTTATTCTGCAGCGATGGCAGCCTCACACCGCAGCCGAACCAGTGAACCCTCGTACTCCTCTCCGCGTGGGCATCCACTTCCGCGTCTTCCCCGGCTCCGCGTCGTCCCCTTCCTAGGCCTCACCATCGTCCACCGCCCTGGTGCTCTCGGCGCGGCGTGGTCAATGTGGTCAATGACCGACTTCCATCCGAAGAGTACTGTACGTGGAGAGGCTGACAGTTGGGTCCACGTCAGCCGCAAGGAAGTGCCTCCTTATTACGCGCAAAAAAATTATTCCTCCACCTGACAGCAAGGACCCATCGGACGGGCCACCAGTATTTCGTGGAAAAAATATTTCCCCCCTGACTGCTGTGACCCACCGGACGGGCCACCGTATTTCGTGAAAAAACATTTGCCGCTGACTGCTGGGACCCACCGGACGGACCATCGTATTTTGTGAAAAAACGTTCCCCCCTGTGGGGACCCTGACTCATAAGTCGTGATCACCGATTGCACGTGTACAGTGATCCCAGAGATCAATGCTCACTGAACACACAGAAGCTGAATAACAAGAGTCTTACATCCATACATACCGTATTACGCAAGTAGGACCATTATGGTCGAGTCTTGAGTATAACATCGCAGCGGAAATCTTCGTCGATAACTTGGACCCATGCCATCTGCCTTAACCCTACAGGCATTCTGACTGGGAAGCGTCCTAGCTCGCATGATCGTCACCGAAGTATTCTTCATCATATCATGTTCTTTCATGCCTGGCCAATAAAATAACCAGTGGCAAGCCAATGAGTACTTTGAATGTACTCGCAAGCAACCCATGTTTTGGTTCAAGGTACAACAATGCATGATATAGGTAAATTTTGCAGAAAGCTAGTTTTGAGTGCAATGACATGTTCAACATCTTTGTAAGGCATGCATCAAGAGAATTCAAGTAACCATGAGGACAGGTTACAGATATCAACATAAATAGAGTGGGCACCAACCCATCTAACATAAATAGAGTGGGCACCAACCCATCTCAATCATGTCAAGTCCCTTGACTTGACCCAAGTCATTTTTTTATCAACACACACACTTGGTTTGTAAACAAGTGGACGTAGCCCAAGAGCGGTTACCCAACTGTCCTTGACCATGGACACAGCTATTCGAATAGTTTTACACTCTGCAGAGGTTGCACACTATACCCACAAGATCCCGGGAACTTCCGTGTCAGCCACTACCCGCAATACCTCAAGTACCCGGGGTAAGCACCCGATCACTACCTTTCCCTAGACGACACTAACATGGAGTCCACTCGATTGGTAGTAACCCCTGTGCCCAACATTTCTCATCATAAAGTTGTGGAGCCTCGCTCCCATATTCATCACATACCACAAGCACGGGGTACCAACGGTGTGTTCGGTGCCCTGTGAAAACAGTCATGGCCGCCCTACCTGGCACGACCCCGTCCCGAGAGAGCACACCAACAACTCTCCCGTCACTAGTAATGCGGGCTCCAAGCTAGTATCGGTCTAGGTAATCAATAATGCCCTTTCCCATATAAGGGTAGAGTGGTTGCGCATGTAAGGTTGGAATAACGGTCGCAACTTCAACCAATCCGTTTTTGAAAACAACACACACTTTCCTCGGTACACCACTTCGTCATCAAGTGGTTACCCATCTCATCATCTCCCTCGGGCATAAGTGGCACCCGACGGGGTTTTCAAAAAGACTTTTGAAATCACTTTGTCTCCTTCACCATGCATATACCCATCCCTTTTGCGTAGCATCTACTTTAGCATCCTATCTACTCCCACCAGCATAACCTTCATAAGAAGGTAGGGCCATGCACAATGCAAGTATCAACGAGGAAGTAACCGAGGCAACCAACCCACGTGGTTCACCATCTCACCATGATTCCGATGCAACAATAATAAAGAGCTATACGACATGCATAAAAAGGGTTTCATAGACATGGTCAAAGGGCTGCTTGCCTGGTTCATCAGAGTCTTCGAGGTCTTCAAATATCTCTGGTCCAACTCCGAGCATTTCGTCTACTTCGTCAACTATCGTTGAAAGCAACCATAATAAGCATCACAACAAGGCAGGAAATAAAAGTGCTCTAAAAACATGAGTTGGACTTTTCTGGGATACCTCTGGTCATATGAGGGATGACCAAAGTGGTTTCATTAGGATTTGATCAATGGACATCTCTGAACATTTCAATATGATGGAATCAATAGGTTTATGGATTTGCAGGAAGTGTACAGAAATATATTTTTGAAAAATGAGCAAAGGCACCCATTTAACAAAGGATGATTTTAGAAGCATCTAGGAATTGGTTTCACTGGATTTGGAGTTGAGATGATTTTCCTATGAATTTGCAAAGTTGGCTATATACAAAGAAATAGACCATTAGTTGAGGTGATACAGAAAGTATTAGTAAAAATGTTCAAAAACTAAGTTTTGAACTTAGATGCATCTAGGAATTTGAATCATGGAATTTGGTTCAATATTAAGCTTTCTGTGATTTTCTAAAGTTCATCACAGAAATGGAAACATGGGGTTTTGATAAATATTTGTGAAGGGAAGGTCTCTGGAAAAATGTGCATGCTGCATCACCAGGTAGATCATGATTTATAGAGTCACTAGAAATTTGAATCATCAAATTTGGAGTTGATTTGATTTGTTTATGGATTTTACAAGTCTACAGAAAAAGGAAAAGAAAAGGGGAAAGGGTTGTACCCTTGTCCAGCGCACTGGGCGCAGTTTAGCAGTGGGCCGGCCTAGTGGCTCGGCTGGACGGCAAAGGAGGCGACGTCGATGGCGGTTTTTCCGAAGTACGCCAACGCGCGAGGAAAGCGGATCCGGCCGAAGCAGTCTCCACTTAAACGGGCGGGGCCCAGCTGCTAGGTCGCCGACATGCGGGGCCCGCTGGCAGGCTCATCCTCAACCTCCTGCGCGGGTGCGACGGGAGATAGAGGAGCTGTTCGACACCGGCTGCGGGCGCTACAGGGCGTCTCCGGCGATGCTCCGCCCACCGGCGTGTTCAGGAGGATGAGCCGCATCCATCGGTGTACGGCTCGCTTGCCGAGGAGAGCCGTGGCGGCGACGGCCTGGGCGACCGCGGAGGAGGCCGTCGGCCATCTTCGGCTTCGAGCATGCGATGCTCCTGGGGACGAACGGCGGCGAGGGGATTGCTTGTGGTGGTGACAAGAGGGTGCGGTGCTATCCAGGGGGAAGAGAGAGGGGCCGAGGCCTGCGGATTTGAGCAGCGGCCGGCGGCTCGGCTCCGGCCCAGGAGGGGGATGGAGTGCGCGAGGAGGGGAGTGGGCTGGTTCAGGGGGTTCACAGGAGGTAGGGAGAGGCAAAGGAGTAGAGAGGAGGCTCGGGGGTGGCCCTAAATAGAAGGGGGCGAGGTGCACCGTGGCTCGTGCGCCGGTGAGCTCCTAGCCGTTGCTGGATGCCACGGGGGCGCGCGTGGGCGTGTCTGGGGTGTTCGTGGGGTTGGTCTAGGGCGAGAGGAGGGGAGAGAAGAAGCGGGGGAAGGGCCAGGGTGCCGCGCGTGTGAGGCGCTCCATTGGTGCGCTTGGGCGGCCTCTGTTCGCTAGCGCGGAGGCGCGGGGAGGGGGAAAGAGAAGGGGGCCGACCGCGTAGCGTGTTGCGGATGCCGAGGCGCATCGGCAGGCGCGCGGGGGAGGCCCGAGGTGGCCGGAGGCGGTTGGAAGGGGGCGGCTACAGTGCGGGAGCGCACTGTAGCGCCCTCCAGAGCGCCCAAATGGCCGGCATGGCATGCCTTTTGTGGAATGGGCGCGGCCACTTGTGTCTGGAAGCTGCAGGGGGGAGTAAACAATGGGAAAGTGGCATTGGATGCCCTCTAACATGCCAGGAGTGAGAGAGAGATGAGAAATGGAGGAAAAAGTGGCTGTCCAGAGAAGAAAAATGGATCCCTGCCCCCCTTCATCATTGCCTCTTGGGCAGGGAAGCACACCAGAGGTAGAGGGGGACTAGTAGGGGCCGTGGTAAAAGGGAGAACTCTTGGAGATTAGTGGAAAGGGTTAAAACATGCATTTTAAGTTTCTGCCAGAAGGTGTTTGTTGTTGGTTTGGGCAAGAAAATTAATTCCACTTTCCATGAGAATTAACAGGATGGAATGGCACATATAATTAGGGTCTTCCACCAATCTTGAGTCCATTTGGGCAAAGTTGCCAATGCAACTTTTGTGAACCCTAGAAATTAGCAGAAATGAACTTGTGCAGATCCAGTTGAGTAAATCACTTCTCCTTGATGCATCGCTTGGTGTGGTGGCCTCATTTGGTCATGTGATCATGCTCACAAAAGTTGGGGTCAAGGAGAGAAAGTTGGCAATGTAGAGTTGTTCAAATTTGCTTCTGGTCAGAGAGGGTTTTGGGGCACTTTGATCAATATAACTTGTTCTCCAACTTGTGCCACTTGGTCTAGATGAATAATTAGGCCATTGGAGAATGTTCACAAGGTTTGAGAACATTTGGACATGTTTGGCAATGTAAAGTTGCTCAAACTTCAAAATGGACAGAAATGGTTTTGTGAGGATTTGATGATGTTATCTTGTTCTCCAAGACATGATACTTGGCAAGATCACCAAATATGTCATATGTGACATGATAGAATTTTATTGGAATTTTTGGGGAATATTTCCTTTGTAAATATTTCAAAAGCTTTAAATATCCAGAAAGGGTTCTTGAGGTATTTGACCAATATTTTGAACATGACCATGTGTTGAAACTCTTATATATGGACAATATATGTCCTATGAGTTTCCCTAAATTTTGTCAAATATTTTTGAAGCAATAAAATAATTTTCCCTCTTAAAGACCATTTCTGGCCTTAAGAAAAAGCTTTTAAATAAAATAGGAAAATAACTTACAAAATTATATTTTTGTGGTTTCTGGGTATCCTATATCTAATAGGAGTCGAATATATTTTTATAAAGATTTTTACTGCGCTTAATTAAGTACTTGCAGTGCAAACCTCAATTCAGGGGTTTTTGGAAAACTAATTGTTGAAAATACTTTTTGGCCAAATTATTTTTGTAAGAAAAAACTATATTGCTCTATACACATGGCATGATCATTGGGAAAAGGTTTTGGATCAAGGAGATGAAGTATAGGAGTTGGGGGATTTATTTGATTTTTAGAGCACTTGCAAACAACAGACAAACATTCAATCAAAGCAAAGACAAAACACTCAAAAGTTTTTGTCAAACCACATTTTAGCATGATTTATTGACTTAAGTGTTGCGGCATGAAAATCAGGGTGTGACAGACCTACCCCCCTTACAAGAATCTCGTCCCCGAGATTCCCAGACTAGGCGCAGGAAGGAGTATGGAAACTTGGATCTGGGGTAGTCTTCAAGTCCTCATGTCGCTTCTGCTTCCGTGTAGTGCTCCATTCAGCTTGAAGTACTTGATGGTGTGGCTCGTGTATGACACTCTTCTTGATCCAGGTTGCTAGTGGGTAGCTCGCGGTAGGTTAGATTGGGCTAGGGGTCGATGGCTCGGTGGTCAATGCCCTCGTAGAGATCGGGCAAGTTAGGAAGTTGGAAACACTTCCGGGGTTGTGATGCATGGAAAGCGTTGTGCACATCGGGTAACTCAGGTGGCAACTCCAGCTAGTAACTGTCTTCTCTTCGTCCCATAGTGATTTCAGAGGGGGTTGTTAAATCTTGGAGTGATCTCGAAGGGGGCCGATGAATCTTGGCGTGGGTCTCCTTCTCATGGAAATGCTTGGTTCCTTAGAGAGGAGTGGTTTGTAGATACGCACGGTATTCAATGAGGAAGTTCACTTCTTGGCGATGGCGGTTGACATAGTTCTTCCTCCTAGAAATGACGATCTTCCGATGTTCCTTGACCAGCTCAACGATTCTTCTTCCGTCTTCGGGTAGACAAGTATGTCACCAAAGAAAGATGACAACTAACTTGTCCAAGCACTCCATGAAGTCTATGGGGTACTTAAAGTGGGCTGGGGAATTAGTGGTGGTCAGGGTTGAGTATGGTCCAAGGTGTTCTTGATCTAGAGTCGAGACCCACGGTCATGGTCTGACCATGTTGTAGCTTGGTAGGGCTTAAGGGTTTCAAGGATTCTAGTGTGCGAGTGAATGTTTATCATCCCATCCTTGAGCACAGTTTCTGAGATGCCAATACTTCTACCTAGTCTTCACCTCATATTACCAAAAGAATCATCTCGTATAGGTCAACTCCAATCATCACTCATGTTATTCCTATCCTCATGGCTCTCAAGAGGAGGTCTAACAAAATCATTTATGTCTACAATCCCCAAACCCATATGTATGTCTACCCCTAAAAATCCATGGGTAGAACATATAAGCTGCTAAGCTGGAATAAAACAGGACAATCCAAGTGCTCATCCTATTCCTCCAAGGTCCATGCTAGTGCATCTCTATCTTAAGGAAACACGTCGTATGCCACTCCAAAATCTTGTTTCCTTTTCTATGAATCAACTCCAACAACCTGTTAACTTCCATTAATCACTACATAATCCATTAATTCTACAAATCCAATGCCTATGCTGGTGTTCCACATGATCTCCTAAAGTCCTTATAATCCCCAATACTTGAAAGGGCTTCCTTACTATAGTCAGACCACCAATTCCCGTTATTGTGATCTAATAATACTCCAAGGTCAAGCTCACAAAGATGCCTAAATAAACTCCGACAATTAGTCCAATCTCCTAGTTTACCGTCCACCGAGAAACATGGTATCATGATCGAGATCATCAGTCTAAATCCAATTTACTCCGAACCATGTAGACATACTCAACATCTATACTCATCTAGGATCACCTATTTAAATCCAAATCTCTTGTCCAACGAGGAATCCTACATGTTTCCCTCAAGTTATTTACGTAATATCAACTGTCTCCTAACAATATCCCATGGCTAAGTTAAATCCAAATACATCCAAGAATTCCAGCTTGCGAACACAATTATCCTACTAAATCCAATTTACTCAGGGGTAATGAAATCTATGCTAATCTATACTCATGATCCCACCAAGTTCATCTACCAACATCAAAGCCTCATAATCCACCAAATAGTCTCATATAATTCCTCAAGGTCATTGATATAAACTCATCAAGTCATTTGTCCTCTATTCCTATATCCTCAGATTGGTCTTCCCTATGGCATCGTCAGTTTGGTGCTATCTTAGGATGATAATGTGCTAGTTCACTATGTCCACTAGTCCCATGATGGACCCATGGTTATGCAAGGTTACGCAGTCTTAACTGATGCTTTAGCAATACTGTGGGTTAAGCACATGGTTAAGGACTTGAGCTGGGGTATCTCGTGGAGTCTGCAAGGGTCTAGGGATGGGGCTCTAGTCTTGAGGTGTAAACATATGGGGTTGTACTTGGTCGAGGAGGTTGTAGCAAAAGTCTTCAGTGCTTGTTGGTTGCCAAAGTAGAATCCTTGGTGTATCTTGTCTTGCTTGTCTTCAGTTGAGGAGAGAGATAAGAGGGAAAAAGTAGCATAGAGGAGGTGGGTTGCCTAAAGGGGGTTCTATAGGGCAAGTGCAAACAAACTTGTGCAAAAAGGGCCAAACAGAAGAAGCAAGGTAAGGAAGGTGATATAGTCGCATACTTGTCGCCTAGGGCAAAAGTGCGACCTATATCAAAACACAAACAAATAAAAACAAGCAACACACAATAATGGTTCTATTCGAACCATCATATGGACTCGACTGCGCATAGGGGGTACACGACTCATCCTACCCTAGGGGTTCTCGGACTCAGTAGTCGTGCCTTGTGCCTCGTGCAGTCTCCTGAGTTTTCCTCAAGTGTTGCTACGTCTCTTGTTTGATGAAACGGTCTGGGTTGAGCCTGAAGAATCTTCGACAACTCCGCGCCTGATGAGGTGATGGGGTGAAGGTGGCTCCTTGTGGCTGGCATTGACTTGATCTTCTCTTGTCTTCTTAATCACGACGATCCCTTTCTGTCTTCTAAGCCATCGATGGTACCTGGTAGGTAATCCTTTATGCAATGACATTATCAAGGCGTAATAGAGGTCCATCATGTCGGTTACGTTGATGTCAACATCGACACCAAGAGCGGGGGATGAGGAGAACCGTTTTCCTGCTCACTATGGTGAGGCGGACCAATTGGCTAGGTTCTCATCCATCGGTGGTTACCGATACAACAACGGTAGTGACAGGGTTACCCTATTAGCGATGTATATCATGATCTTGCATAACCTATGCCCTGATCATCGTAGGCTAAGGTTGCATCATCTTGGGACAGTGTCAAGGGTGTCACCATCTCCTGGGTCTTCAGGTCCTCGTTCCTTGAGGATGTATCTTCTGTTGGTATCGTCTTGTTGTGATGTCGCCAATCTTGTGTTTAGGAGATGTGGGTGAACGTCTGGCAAGGCATCTTCCTTCTAGATTATCCGCGAGGATTACAAGGAATCAAGTGGTCAGGGGCATAAGGGTTCTAGCGACCAAAGGTTTTGAAGAGGAATAGATTAATAAGGAAAGTATACCCTAGTTTTTGAAAAACTGAGAAGGGAAGAGAAGTATAGATAGTTTTGGAAAACTAGTAGTAGTTTTGGAAACAGTTTTACCCTAACTAACGACCATGCTAACTAAGGCTTCCTACAATCAGGATGGCTCTGATACCAGCTCTGTGGGGACCACGACTCATAAGTCGTGATCACCGATTGCACGTGTACAGTGATCCCAGAGATCAATGCTCACTGAACACACAGAAGCTGAATAACAAGAGTCTTACATCCATACATACCGTATTACGCAAGTAGGACCATTATGGTCGAGTCTTGAGTATAACATCGCAGTGGAAATCTTCGTCGATAACTTGGACCCATGCCATCTGCCTTAACCCTACAGGCATTCTGACTGGGAAGCGTCCTAGCTCGCATGATCGTCACCGAAGTATTCTTCATCATATCCTGTTCTTTCATGCCTGGCCAATAAAATAACCAGTGGCAAGCCAATGAGTACTTTGAATGTACTCGCAAGCAACCCATGTTTTGGTTCAAGGTACACCAATGCATGATATAGGTAAATTTTGCAGAAAGCTAGTTTTGAGTGCAATGACATGTTCAACATCTTTGTAAGGCATGCATCAAGAGAATTCAAGTAACCATGAGGACAGGTTACAGATATCAACATAAATAGAGTGGGCACCAACCCATCTAACATAAATAGAGTGGGCACCAACCCATCTCAATCATGTCAAGTCCCTTGACTTGACCCAAGTCATTTTTTTTATCAACAAACACACTTGGTTTGTAAACAAGTGGACGTAGCCCAAGAGCGGTTACCCAACTATCCTTGACCGTGGACACGGCTATTCGAATAGTTTTACACTCTGTAGAGGTTGCACACTGTACCCACAAGATCCGGGGAACTTCCGTGTCAGCCACGACCCGCGATACCTCAAGTACCCGGGGTAAGCACCCGATCACTACCTTTCCCTAGACGACACTAACATGGAGTCCACTCGATTGGTAGTAACCCCTGTGCCCAACATTTCTCATCATAAAGTTGTGGAGCCTCGCTCCCATATTCATCACATACCACAAGCACGGGGTACCAACGGTGTGTTCGGTGCCCTGTGAAAACAGTCATGGCCGCCCTACCTGGCACGACCCCGTCCCGAGAGAGCACACCAACAACTCTCCCGTCACTAGTAATGCGGGCTCCAAGCTAGTATCGGTCTAGGTAATCAATAATGCCCTTTCCCATATAAAGGTAGAGTGGTTGCGCATGTAAGGTTGGAATAACAGTCGCAACTTCAACCAAGCCGTTTTTGTAAACAACACACACTTTCCTCGGTACACCACTTCGTCATCAAGTGGTTACCCATCTCATCATCTCCCTCGGGCATAAGTGGCACCCGACGGGGTTTTCGAAAAGACTTTTGAAATCACTTTGTCTCCTTCACCATGCATATACCCATCCCTTTTGCGTAGCATCTACTTTATCATCCTATCTACTCCCACCAGCACAACCCTCATAAGAAGGTAGGGCCATGCACAATGCAAGTATCAACGAGGAAGTAACCGAGGCAACCAACCCACGTGGTTCACCATCTCACCATGATTCCGATGCAACAATAATAAAGAGCTATACGACATGCATAAAAAGGGTTTCATAGACATGGTCAAAGGGCTGCTTGCCTGGTTCATCAGAGTCTTCGAGGTCTTCAAATATCTCTGGTCCAACTCCGAGCATTTCGTCTACTTCGTCAACTATCGTTGAAAGCAACCATAATAAGCATCACAACAAGGCAGGAAATAAAAGTGCTCTAAAAACTTGAGTTGGACTTTTCTGGGATACCTCTGGTCATATGAGGGATGACCAAAGTGGTTTCATTAGGATTTGATCAATGGACATCTCTGAACATTTCAATATGATGGAATCAAGAGGTTTATGGATTTGCAAGAAGTGTACAGAAATATATTTTTGAAAAATGAGCAAAGGCACCCATTTAACAAAGGATGATTTTAGAAGCATCTAGGAATTGGTTTCACTGGATTTGGAGTTGAGATGATTTTCCTATGAATTTGCAAAGTTGGCGATATACAAAGAAATAGACCATTAGTTGAGGTGATACAGAAAGTATTAGTAAAAATGTTCAAAAACTAAGTTTTGAACTTAGATGCATCTAGGAATTTGAATCATGGCATTTGGTTCAATATTGAGCTCTCTGTAATTTTCTAAAGTTCATCACAGAAATGGAAAAATGGGGTTTTGATAAATATTTGTGAAGGGAATGTCTCTAGAAAAATGTGCATGCTGCATCACCAGGTAGATCATGATTTATAGAGTCACTAGAAATTTGAATCATCAAATTTGGAGTTGATTTGATTTGTTTATGGATTTTACAAGTCTACAGAAAAAGGAAAAGAAAAGGGGAAAGGGTTGTACCCTTGTCCAGCGCACTGGGTGCAGTTTAGCAGTGGGCCGGCCCAGTGGCTCGGCTGGACGGCAGAGGAGGCGACGTCGATGGCGGTTTTTTCGAAGTATGCCAACGCGCGAGGAAAGCGGATCCGGCCGAAGCCGTCTCCACTTAAGCTGGCGGGGCCCAGCCGCTGGGTCGCCGACACGCGGGGCCCACTGGCAGGCTCGTCCTCAACCTCCCGCGCGGGCGTGACGGGAGACAGAGGAGGCGTTCGACGCCGGTTGCTGGCGCTACAGGGCGTCTCCGGCGATGCTCCGCCCACCGGCGTGCTCAGGAGGATGAGCCGCATCCATCGGTGTATGGCTCGCTTGCCGAGGAGAGCCGTGGCAGCGACGGCCTGGGCGACCGCGGAGGAGGCCGTCGGCCATCTTCGGCTTCGAGCATGCGATGTTCCTGGGGACGAACGGCGGCGAGGGGAGGGCTTGAGGTGGTGACAAGAGGGTGCGGTGCTATCCAGGGGGAAGAGAGAGGGGCCGAGGCCTGCGGATTTGAGCAGCGGCCGGCGGCTCGGCTCCAGCCCAGGAGGGGGATGGAGTGCGCAAGGAGGGGAGTGGGCTGGTTCAGGGGGTTCACAGGAGGGAGGGAGAGGCAAAGGAGTAGAGAGGAGGCTCGGGGGTGGCCCTAAATAGAAGGGGGCGAGGTGCACCGTGGCTCGTGCGCCGACGAGCTCCTAGCCATTGCTGGAGGCCACGGGGGCGCGCGTGGGTGTGTCTGGGGTGTTCGTGGGGTTGGTCTAGGGTGAGAGGAGGGGAGAGAAGAAGCGGGGGAAGGGCCAGGGTGCCGCGCGTGTGAGGCACTCCATTGGCATGCTCGGGCGGCCTCTGTTCGCTAGCGCGGAGGCGCGGGGAGGGGGGGAGAGAAGGGGGCCGACCGCGTAGCGTGTTGCGGACGCTGAGGCGCATTGGCAGGCGCGCGGGGGAGGCCCGAGGTGGCCGGAGGCGGTTGGAAGGGGGCGGCTACAGTGCGGGAGCGCACTATAGCGCGCTCCAGAGCGCCCAAATGGCCGGCATGGCATGCCTTTTGCGGAATGGGCGCGGCCACTTGTGTTTGGAAGCTGCAGGGGGGAGTAAACAATGGGAAAGTGGCATTGGATGCCCTCTAACATGCCAGGAGTGAGAGAGAGATGAGAAATGGAGGAAAAAGTGGCTGTCCAGAGAAGAAAAAAGGATCCCTGCCCCCCTTCATCATTGCCTCTTGGGCAGGGAAGCACACCAGAGGTAGAGGGGGAATAGTAGGGGCCGTGGTAAAAGGGAGAACTCTTGGAGATTAGTGGAAAGGGTTAAAACATGCATTTTAAGTTTCTGCCAGAAGGTGTTTGTTGTTGGTTTGGGCAAGAAAATTAATTCCACTTTCCATGAGAATCAACAGGATGGAATGGCACATATAAATAGGGTCTTCCACCAATCTTGAGTTCATTTGGGCAAAGTTGCCAATGCAACTTTTGTGAACCCTAGAAATTAGCAGAAATGAACTTGTGCAGATCCAGTTGAGTAAATCACTTCTCCTTGATGCATCACTTGGTGTGGTGGCCTCATTTGGTCATGTGATCATGCTCACAAAAGTTGGGGTCAAGGAGAGAAAGTTGGCAATGTAGAGTTGTTCAAATTTGGTTCTGGTCAGAGAGGGTTTTGGGGCACTTTGTTCAATATAACTTGTTCTCCAACTTGTGCCACTTGGTCTATATGAATAATTAGTCCATTGGAGAATGTTCACAAGGTTTGAGAACATTTGGACATGTTTGGCAATGTAAAGTTGCTCAAACTTCAAAATGGACAGAAATGGTTTTGAGAGGATTTGATGATGTTATCTTGTTCTCCAAGACATGATACTTGGCAAGATCACCAAATATGTCATATGTGACATGATAGAATTTTATTGGAATTTTTGGGGAATATTTCCTTTGTAAATATTTCAAAAGCTTGAAATATCCAGAAAGGGTTTTTGAGGTATTTGACCAATATTTTGAACATGACCATGTGTTGAAACTCTTATATATGGACAATATATGTCCTATGAGTTTCCCTAAATTTTGTCAAATATTTTTGAAGCAATAAAATAATTTTTCCCTATTAAAGACCATTTCTGGCCATAAGAAAAAGCTTTTAAATAAAATAGGAAAATAACTTTCAAAATTATATTTTTGTGGTTTCTGGGTATCCTATATCTAATAGGAGTAAAATATATTTTTATAAAGATTTTTACTGCCCTTAATTAAGTACTTGTAGTGCAAACCTCAATTCAGGGGTTTTTGGAAAACTAATTGTTGAAAATACTTTTTGGCCAAATTATTTTTGTAAGAAAAAACTATATTGCTCTATACACATGGCATGATCATTGGGAAAAGGTTTTGGATCAAGGAGATGAAGTATAGGAGTTGGGGGATTTATTTGATTTTTAGAGCACTTGCAAACAACAGACAAACATTCAATCAAAGCAAAGACAAAACACTCAAAAGTTTTTGTCAAACCACATTTTAGCATGATTTATTGACTTAAGTGTTGTGGCATGAAAATCAGGGTGTGACACCCCCGCTGTCAGCTCGGACCCACCGGAAGTGCCTCCTTATTACAGACAGAAAAATGAATACCCCCCCTGCTAGCTGGGACCCACCATGGTGGGAGGCTGACTTGTGGGCCTACTAAGTTGAGGGGGACAAAGGGCTTTGTCAACTCAGTCAATATGAACGATTCTAGCTCAAGTGACCGTACGAAGTCCATCCAACGGCCGTCGTGCTTCTTCAATCTCTGCTCTTCCTGCTCCAGCCGCTCAAACAAGCGCCGGGGACTGCCTGCTCCCTCCTCCCCGCGGCCGGCTGTGCTGCCGCGCAGGCCTCACCGCCCCACCGTACTCCCATCGTTGGCCTAGCCATCCCTCTACTCACCCACACGGCCACACCTGTTGTTATTCTCCGACGAGGGTAGACGAACCAGTAAACCCTCGTACAGTCGTACTCCCCTCTGCGTCGGAAACAACTGTCGAGTCTTCCCTGCCTCCATGTCGTTCCCTTCCTAGGCCTCGCCGTCGTCCACCGCCCTAGTGCTCTCGGCGCGCCGTGGTCAACGTCGTCAAGGAACGGCTTCTATCGGACATGGACTGTACGTGGAGAGGCTGACAACTGGGTCCACAGCCGCAGCAAGGAAGTGCCTCCTTATTACGTGCAAAATAATTATTCCTCCACCTGACATCTGGGACCCACCGGAAGGGCCTCTGTATTTCGCGAAAAAAATGTGCCCGCAGCTGACATGTTGGACCCACCAGCTATCTTCGCACGCAAGGAAGTGCCTCCTTATTACGCACAAAAAAATGAATACTCCCCCTGCTAGCTAGAACCCAGCATAGTGGGAGGCTGACTTGTGGGCCTACCAAGTTGACGGGGACGGAGGGCTTTGTCAAGTTAGTCAACGTGAACGATTCTAGCTCCTGTTACCGTACGATGTTCATCCAACGACCGTACTGCTTCTTCAACCTCTAGTCTTCTTGCTCCAGCCGCCCAAACCAGCGCCGGTCGTGCCGCGTGCTCCTGCCTCCCGTGGCCGGCTGTGATGCCGCGGAGGCCTCATCGCCCCCTACTACTCCCACCGCTGTCCAGGCCATCCCTCTACTCACCCACACCCCCTGTTATTCTGCGGCGACAGCAACCCCACACCGCAGCCGAACCAGTTAATCCTCATACTCCTCTTCGCGCGGGCATCCACTGCTGCGTTTTCCCCGGCTCCGAGTCGTCCCCTTCCTAGGCCTCGCCGTCGTCCACCGCCGTGGTGCTCTCGGCGCGGCATGGTCAACGTGGTCAAGGAACGACTTCCATCGGACGTGGACTGTACGTGGAGAGGCTGACAGCTGGATCCACGGCCGCCGCAAGGAAGTGCCTCCTTATTACGCGCAAAATAATGATTCCTCCACCTGACAGCAGGGACCCACCAGACGGGCCACCGTATTTCGCGAAAAAAATGATTCGCCCCCCTGACTGCTGGGACCCACCAGCTACATCTTCGCACGCAAGGAAGTGCATCCGGGCAAAAAAAACGATTCACCCCCTGACTGCTGGGACCCACCAGCTACATCTTCTTTTTTGTGAGGGAACACCAGCTACATCTTCGCAGGCAAGGAACTGCCTGACAGTCGGGACCCACCTGGTCGAAGCATACGTAGCGTTGTCATTCTGGTTGCGAACGTGTACGTACATACTGGTCGATGTAGAGGCGCGCACGTGTCGTAGATGTAGAGACGCGCACGTGTCGTAGTAGAGGCGCGCACGTAGCATGTACACGTACATACAGCGGCAAGGGTGCAATAAAGAAAATACGACCACGTAAGTACATACGGGCAGGGTCTCTAATGCCTATCGGGCATACGTACATGGCTGGGTCGGAATGGAGAAACAGCGTCGTCGTCGTGTTCATGGGGAGCCAACCGGCTGGGTCGGAATGGAATGCGTGGTCGTGTTCATCGGGAGGGCTTGGACGGAACAGGCGATGGAAACGAGGCCTGGCGTACCGCACAACGGAGGAAACGGCCTTGTGTTCGACTGGCCACGTTCGAAACAGGGTCCTGTTGATCGGGAGGGGCCTGGCGTACCACAAAACGGAGGAAACGGACCTCCTACGATCGAAACGGGGGTCCTGTTGATCGGGAGGGGTGTGGCGTACCGCAAAATGGACGAAACGGACCTCCTACGGTCGAAACGGGGGTCCTGTTGATCGGGAGGGGTGTGGCGTACCGCAAAACGGACGAAACAGACTTGTGTTGGAGCGCTACGGTCAAAACGGGGGGGGAGAGGGAGGGGTGTGGCGTACCGCAAAACGGGATTCGACGGGATACTGTTCATCTCCACCATCGACCTCCTCCAGCCTCCATGGGCTACCGTCGACCTCCTCCAGCCTCCACGGGCTCCTGTTCATCCAGCCTCCACCGCGTGCTACTCCACCAGCTACTGTTCAACCACCCTCCACGGGCACCCCTCCGTTGTCTACTATTCATCCAGCCCTCCACACCACGGGGTCCTGTTCAACCACCCCTCCATGGCCACCCCTCCACCGTCTACTGTTCATCCAGCCCTCCACACCACGGGGTCCTGTTCAACCACCCCTCCACGGCCACCCCTCCACCGTCTACTATTCATCCAGCCCTCCACACCACGGGTTCCTGTTCATCCAGAGGCAACGCCACCGCTCACTGTTCATCCAACCCCCCTGCAATGCTCACTGTTCAACCCAGAGGCAGCATCGATCGGCTTCAGTTAGCAGCAATAGCGAAGGAATCGCTCCATCGGGTTCAGTTAACAGCCATCGATCGATCGCTCGGGTTCAGTAACGCGTAGCCTGCAGTGCAATCGCTCGGGTTCAGTTAAAGCCAACGCCTCGCACACATGCGCGTACCTGTACGAGAGAAACACGCATCGCTCTCCCACCGTAACCGGCAACTCCCCGAAATTTTCCTCCCCCTTGCTTCTACCACGGTTTTTTCCGTCATGGACGGCCCAAAGAATGTCATGCAGCTGCCATTCCAGCCCACCCAGGACGAAAAGCCCATTTTCTGTCATGTTTTTTTTTCATAGAAGTAGGAGCCCACCACATCTATGATGATACCTGGATTTGTCACAATTATCGTCATAGAAGTGTCATATGTATGACAGAAAAAAAATTCGTTCGGCCCAAAATGTCACGGATGTGTCTTTTTTTGTAGTGGAGGAGGCTGCAGCAAAGGTTATTGATACTGAGTGCAAGCGCCTACTACAAAACTTACGGCACGAGGTTCGGTCGCAAGCTGTCCGAGACTACTACGCCTCACGGGGTGTTAAGAAGGACAAGCTATCGTGCTGCGCAAAGTTTCTGAAGAAGGAGAAGTACATGAAGGTAATTAGCTATTCTTAAGACCTTGTACTTAGTTTCCTTGATTTGATTCGTAGGCATAGCGCTCAAATTTCTCTTTACTAACTTAGGTGTCCCCGAGATGGTGTGCGGATAAGATGGATTGTTGGGAGGCGTTGGTGGATCAGTGGTGCTCAAACCAATGGCTAGCCGTCCACAATAATGCCAAGGACCGGCGTGCCCCAATGGAAGGTGTGCCACACCATCAAGGCAGCACCAACTTATTTTAGTTCAGGCGCAATTGGGTATGTGGTTTTCTTCATGATTCATGCAATTCATTCTTCATGCTAGCTTGACCCCTTTAATTAATAATACTCTATTCCCCTCTTTTAAGTGCGACACAATCAGAAGGAGGTGCTAGAGGTGTACGACCTCTATGCCATGGCCCATACTACCTCGTACAAGAAGGCCAAGGCATTCTCTGCGTCTGACCTCGATCATCCAGAGAGCTTCACCAGCATCTCCTCGCACAACAAGCTCGTAAGGTACAGAGATGAGGGAAGGCAAGGAAAGGGGAGGACTTTAACCCTAACCAGGGTCCCATTGATCCAGAGCTGGTGATGATATCTGGTGGCAGGAGGCCCCATGGCTCGATAGCCATTGGAGATGGACTTATACGTTCTCCTCGCACTCTCCCGAAGACCAAGGAACGCCAAACGAGCTCGTGTCCTGAGATAAGGGCTCGTCCATGGCCAATGTATCTCGCCATCGAGGTTAGCTATATGGACTCAGATATCTTTCCTCCATTACATTGTGCGTGTGGCCATCGATGATTACAATGCTAATGAGGAGTGGAATTCCAGGCCGCTCTTCGAAGAGAGGGAGGGAGGGAGGGAGGGAGAGAGAGAGAGAGAGAGAGAGAGAGAGAGAGAGGGAGGGAGGGAGGGAGGGAGGGAGGGGGAGAGAGAGAGAGAGAGAGAGAGAGAGGCAACCTAGGCGCTTTTGCAGGAGAGGGACCGATAGGCAGAGGAGAAGGAGAGGAAGTTGGAGGAGAGAACGACTTAGTTGCTGGAGGAGGAGACGGCATGAAATGACATGGCAAACCCGGCCATGTACGAGCTCCTCATGGTAAGTTTCTTCTACATATTAGCCAAATCATGCACATAATGTTCATTTCATTACTAACTAATGTGACTGACTCGTCAAAACCAAATGTGCAGTCTATGTGCGAGAAGACTGATCAGACCCCTCTGCCGATGCCAATATTGCTCTGGGGACCACGGTGTGTTTCATTTGGATGGTCATTACTTACTAGTCTTAACATTTGGGTGTCATCATGCTAACAAGACATTGCAAATGATCTTTGGTGCAGCGTAACTCCAGACAAGGATCGCATGATCCTTCTCCGGGTGGTACCGGCATGAGCAACCCCAGTGCTTCACCTCCGTGATGACGGTAAGTTTTCTGTAGTGTTTTGCTTAACAAATACATAATGACCTATACTTAGCTTTATCTAGTTCATTTATGACATAATTAGCTTACTTAGGTCAAAAATTGCATAATAACCTTGGTTAACTCATAAATGTCATATACTTAGCTCATTTTCCTCCAAAATGACATAATAAGCTTACTTAGCTCCAAAAGGACCCGTTTTACCTAAGTTGGCTCTAAGGTGACCTATACTTAGCTTTGTTTCCTCCAAAATGAACTAAGTTAGCTCAAGTTAGCTCTAATATGCTTAGTTACCTAGGTTAGCTCAATAATGACCTATACTTAGCTTTTATGTCAAAATGGCATAATTACTTACTTAGGTCAAAATGGCATAATAACGTTCGTAACCTCATACATGTCATATAATTAGCTTATTTTCATCCAAAATGACATAATAAGCTTACTTAGCTCCAAAATGACCTATTTTACCTAAGTTAGCTCTAAAAGGACCTATACTTAGCTTTGTTTTCTCCAAAACGACATAATATGCTTAACTTAAAAATGGCATAATTACCTAGGTTAGCTCAATAATGACCTATACTTAGCTTATTTAGTTCATTTATGACATAATTAGCTTACTTTGGTCAAAAATGGCATGATAACCTTGGTAAGCTCATAAATGTCATATACTTGGCTTACTTGGGTAAAAATGGCATCATAACCTTGGTAACCTCATAAATGTCATATACTTCTTCTTCTAGTCTTGTTCTTCTTCTTCTTCTTCTTCTAGTCTTCTTCTTCTTGTTCTCCTTATTCTTCTTCTTCTTCTTCTTCCAGTCTTCTTCTTCTTCTTCCAGTCTTCTTCTTCTTCTTCTTCTTCTTCTTCTTCTGCTAGTCTTCTTCTTCTAACTTGCTTATTTCCCATTTTGCAGATTTCATTCACTTCACGGAAGCTTGCATTGATGGAGTGCTCGTTTTTACTTTTTGTTTTGATTTTCTATTGATGAACAATGTGGAACTTGCTACCTATGAATGAAACTATTGTAACTATGTATGTATGGATGAAACTATGTATGTATGGATGAAACTTATGTGTTGGATATCTCATATATTTGCTGTGAAACTTGCCCTGTGAAATATATATATCATATATTTTGCTCTGAAACTGCTTGGATATAGCAAAAAACTGAATAAAATGGGCAATACAGGCACTTTGCCGTCTTCCATAGATGGCAAAATGGACACGTGGCAGCAACCTGTGCAACCTGGGATGGTCAGGTCTGACCATTTAGTCACTTTGCCATCTGTGGCAGACGACAAAGGCTGCTGTGGTTTGCCGTCTGTGGCTGGTGGCATAGTTGGCCAGTAGGCAGCTAAGGTCAGCCGACATCACCTGGCAGACGACAAAGGAGGTTGTCTCTTTGCCGTCTGCAGGCAGAACGAGACCGATCATTCATTCCCTCTTTCTCTGGCTGTAGTGGCAATGTATGTCGTTAGCCACCTAACGGGGCTAAAGTATGTGCTATGCCATCCAACTCCTTTGCCGTGTGTTTTCACTATATGGCTGATGGCAAAGATCATTGTCGTCCGCTTAATTTATGCAGACGGCAAAGAAGCCCTTTGCCGTGGTTTTCTGTGCTGGAAGTGGGGCCGTCTGCCAGTAGATGGCAAAGGTCTTTGCCGTCTGCCATGGCAGACGGCAAAATACCTGATTCCTATAGTGGATAAGCAAGCTCACCCGAGTCCAATGGCCGGTGGGCACGTTTATCTATACTGTCAAAGTGTGGCAGAAGGGAGTGGTTCTACATAACAGAGCCACGGGAGGCGACCAGGGCGCCAGCCTCCGAGTTTAGATCTGAACTCCCAACGAGATTGACATCGTGGACCAAGAAAGGCCTTGATTGGAGTTCGCCGATGAAGTGAAGAAATTGCATAGAGGTATTTCCAATGTGATGGAGACCGGCGTCAAGCTGACCAACGTGGTTCAGATAATGCTGCAGCACCGCTGCCTCCCCTGCCAGCAGAGGGCGACTCCGATGTGGGCTCACAAGCCTGAGGATACGACCACCATCCAATACCTCTTCGGCAGACAAGGTGTGGAGCCTACTGTTCAAACCCCAGAAAGAGTGGTCGACCGAGACAGAAGACATCGGCCTTGACGCCGCGCATCCTCCGAAGAAGGTAACTGATCCTTGGCCCTTCTTATACTCTGACGCCCACACCATCCAATGTTTGGTCTAAGTCCCTTTTTGTTGCCTTCGCAGGGTTGGCTCGAGAAGGCTAAGAAGATGAGAAGTTCAGCTCCTCAGCCCGAAGAGCGTCGATCCGCTCAACTGGAGGAGCTGCTGGTCGTGGCGCCTTACAAGGTGCCAGAGAAGAAGGGGAAGAAGAACAAGAAGGACCAACCAGAGGCCAAGGAAGGCCTCCGCCAACGAGCTCGTCCGGACTCCCAGACCAGAGATGTTGCGGCCCCATCTGCCCAAGACGGGGAGGAAGATGAAGACGAGGAGGAAACTGCCTCCTCCCACTCCAAGAAGAGGGCGGTGTCCGAAGATGTCGAGGAGGAACAACCTCCTCGGGCCTCAAAGAGGCAGTGCAGGCCCAAGGTGGTCCTGCCTAACAGTTCAGACTCCGATGAGCAGTCAGTGGCATCTGAGGAGGTTCCAGAGAAGGACCGCAGGGTCAAGCCCCCTGCCACAAGGTACAAACTTGAGCATTTCTTGTTTCATTTTTACTAGTCCTGTACCAACGGATATTGATTGTGCAGCATTGCAGCCCACCATGCGGCCTCCCTACCGAGAAGACCTCGGAGGGGACCTCTCCACCCACCGAGTTGGCGGACAACGGATCCGAGCTGCGCTCCGCACCTCCCATGGTTCCCGAAGAGACTGTAGAGGTGCTGTCCCGAAGGACCCATCCCCGTCCGAAGACGGAATAGGGGCCGATGCAACCTTGGCTGACGTTGATGCCTCAGCCCCCAAAGACCAGGAGGACGCATTCCTCCTGGTGAACACGGGAGGGGAATCCGTACCATCCGGACCCTCCCGACCAGCCGCGCCGGAGCCCCCAAGGCCCATTTTTTATGGTAAGGACAGTAGGAGAGGCTCCTATTGTGTTTTCACAATGATGTGATCAGTTACATAGTTACAGAATGTCCACACCCCCACCCCCCATAGGTGTCGGTGACACGTAACCAAATCTAGGAAATGAATAGAAGAAAGTCTAGGGTGGGTCAAATGAGGGTGTCTACAAAGGAGGAAATAAAGGTCATGTGGGGCTCCCACACCCTATGCTGTAGTAGACTAAAGTCGTTCTTGAACCTAGCTAACCAGGAGGTTAGGTTGGGATTGATTCCACGAAAATGCTTATTATTCCTCTCTTTCCACAGGCTCTAGGCCACAGTGAGAAAGACCTCTAAGAAGACTAGTTTAGTTCATGCCCCCTGGGTCTGCTGGATGAGATCGAGCCTCGAGGCGTTTGCCTGCCAAATGATGTCAAGTTTCACCCAGGAGGCTTGGCTAAAACGGGCAATGAAAGACCATGTGATCAACCATTTCCTCAATGTGTTGTCCGCAAAGGAGGCAGTCAAAATCCATGCCAATTGTTATAATGCCGTCGTTTAAGCATAATCCTTGTATTCAGCCGGTCATGCATAAGCAACCACCCGAAGACCTTGATTTTCATGGTACATCTGGAAGACCAAAGTAGATGGAAAGATGAGTGGGTTTGTATGTCTTCGAAGCAGAACTTGTAGTAATGAGCCGCCTTGAAGTCAGCTTCCCCATACATAGTGCCATATATCAGTGTTTGTGGTGGCTGGACACATCTGTACGGTGAGTGTTTGTAAATCGCGAACCTCAGCAAGCGCCTGGGTAGTAAGTGGTAGATGGAACGCCTCATGCAGAGACGTGCATTCTAATAAATCTTTGGCAGAAGTGTCTTCATGCACAGTGAAGGAGAAGGCCCTAGGATGGGTGGATTCTAGGGTATCCTTAAGCCAGAGATCCTTCCAAAATAGGGTAATGGTGCCGTCGACCACCTGGACAGTGGAGATCCCCCGAAAAAGAGGTGAGTCTCAGAACATCTTTCCACCAGAAGGATCCCAGTGGGTCCATTGCATGTGGTATTTTGTTCGTGTGGTATGTGTCCCAGATAAGTGTTATCAAGGTAAGTCCTTTTTGTTGTAAAACTTGTGTAAAAATTTCATGAGCAGAGCATCATTTTGTACTTTGAGGTTGATCACCCCGAGCCCTCCATGTTTCTTTGGTTTGCAAACCATATCCCATGCTGCCAGGGAGTTGCACTTGTCACCTTGTTTAGTTTTCTTGTTCCAAAGGCATCTGCGGCGGATCTTGTCCAACATTTCCAAGATTTTGGGAGGGATCTTCAGTGTGCACATGTCATATATGAGCAGAGAGGTTACTGTTGCATTAATCCAAGAAACTTTACCCCCATATGACATCATGGTGATCGTGGCAGTGAGACGACGCTCAGCGCTACAAACAAGCAACATGAGATCTTGAACTGTAGGTCTTGAGGTGCCCATTGCGAGGCCGAGGTAAGTGAAAGGCATGTGTCCAATGGAGAAACCAAAGATGTGGGCTAAGTCACCAGCCGTGTTAGCATCAATGTTGATTGGGGTCGGGGTTGATTTACGAAAATTGATCTTGAGGCCGACTAAGGTAGCATAATCAGTGAGGATCCCTTTAATAAGACTTGCTTGACGGGGATAGGCAGGTAAGGCAAGTATCGTGTCATCCGCGTATCGAATAATGGATAGTCAGTTTGCCCGGGGCAGGGAAATGGCAGATCAATTTTACCTTGCCTGTATGCATCATTAATCGCAACTTGGAGGAGATCGGCCGCAAGGACATAAAGGAGTGGGGACATGGGATCTCCTTGCCGCACTCCACTCAAGCAATGGAATGATTGTCCCGAGAAACCATTAAGAAGGACCGAAGAGCATCCCGAGGAGAAGATGGTCCTGACCCATTTGATCCACGTGCTATTGAAACCCATGTGTTGCATGATTTGGATCATAGGCTCATGTCCAATGGGGTCAAAAGCTTTGGCAAAGTCAAGTTTGAGCAGGATGATCCCTTTTCTTGATGCCTGAGATTGGTGAATATATTGGTACATCCAAGCGAGGCAGTCTTGGATAGTTCTTCCTTTAATGAACCCATACTGGTTGCGATGGATCAATTGTAGGATCACATGTTGTAATCGATTAGCTAGTAGCTTGGTGATAAGCTTCAGACAGCAGTTAAGGAGAGTGATTGGTCGATAGTCCATGACTGTCTCTGGTGAATTAACCTTGGGTATTAGGGTGGAAACATACCGTCATTGATTCTAGTAAGATCAAGATCCCCAGTGTAGAACAGAGAGCACATCGCATAAAAGTCATGCTTGATTATAGGCCAGCATGCTTTGAGAAATGCACCACTCAAACCATCTAGTCCTGGTGCACGATCCCCGACATTTCTTTTATAACTGCATCTATCTCCACATGGGTAAAAAGTTCAGTTCGGAGATCTAAATTGTCAACCCTTTTGATAAGGGCTTGTAGGTCAAAACGCATCTTAGATGGGGAGACAGTGCCCAGATGGTTTTTGTAGGTTTTAAAAAGTAAAGCTTCTTTGCCCGGGTAATCTTCCACTTGGGTGCTAGTCTCATCTCGAAAACAGGCAATGTTATTTGTTACGATATCTTTCAGTAGCAACTGCCTAGAAGAATTTGGTATTCTTGTCTCCAAATTTTATCCAACGGATCGTGCAACGTTTTTCCAATACATTTTCTGGTAGTTGAGCAAGTGGAGCAAATGTTTTTTGAGGATGTTTCTAAAGTTGTGCTCCAGGTTGGAAAGGACCCTCTTCCAGTTCATCTACATCAGTCAAGGCCTTGTTGCATTTGTCAATTCCGATCAAGAAACGGGAGATGTGTTTACTCCAATTCTTCATAGCATGGCGAAGTGCCTTAAACTTGTGGCAAATGACCGTGGCAGCATTGGAACAACGTACCTGCTTAGCCCAAGTCACTTGCACCACCTCCATAAATCCGGGAAGAAGTATCCAATAGGGATTGAATCTGAGCAGCTTACTGCGCGGGATCATAGTTTCAATAGTGATGATGCAGGGTATATGGTCAGTGACTGGTTTACCAAGAGGTTTCACGAGGGTTTTAGCGTATACGTTTGTCCAATGGAGCGATGTGAAGAACCAGTCGAGTTGTTCAAGGAGTGGGTCAAGTTGCGTGTTACTCCAAGTGTAGGACCTACCTTTTATCGGTAGCTCAATGATGTTCAATTTACGGATGATATCAATGAAAGTGAACATGTTAGAGGTGCTACCGCCAGGTTTATTGTGGTTATTCATGTCTACTATGCAACCTTCTTCTTGTAGACTCGTATTGGGCCTCCAAGCGCAGAGTTTTGTAGGACAGTAGCAAATTTCTCTTAAGTGGATGACCTAAGGTTTATCAATCCGTGGGAGGCGTAGGATGAAGATGGTCTCTCTCAAACAATCTTGCAACCAAATAACAAAGAGTCTCTTTTGTCCCAAACACAACCAATACAATGGTAAATTGTATAGGTGCACTAGTTCGGCGAAGAGATGGTGATACAAGTGCAATATGGATGGTAGATATAGGTTTTTGTAATCTGAAAATATAAAAATAGCAAGGTAGCAAGTAACAAAAGTGACCGAAAACGATATTGCAATGCTTTGAAACAAGGCCTAGGGTTCATACTTAACTAGTGCAAGTTCTCTCAACAATGATAACATAATTGGATCATATAACAATCCCTCAACATGCAACAGAGAGTCACTACAAAGTCACTAATAGTGGAGAACAAATGAAGAGATTATTGTAGGGTATGAAACCACCTCAAAGTTATTCTTTCCGATCAATCCATTGGGCTATTCCTATAAGTGTCACAAACAACCCTAGAGTTCATAGTAAAATAACACCTTAAGACACACATCAACCAAAACCCTAATGTCACCTACATACTCCAATGTCACCTCAAGAATCCGCGGGTATGATTATATGATATGCATCACACGATCTCAGATTCATCTATTCAAACCAACACAAAGAACTTCAAAGTGTGCCCCAAAGTTTCTACCGGAGAGTCAAGACAAAAACGTGTGCCAACCACTATGCATAAGTTCACAAGGTCACAGAACCCACAAGTTGATCACCAAACCATACATCAAGTAGATCACGTGAATATCTCATTGCCACCACAGATAAGCACATGCAAGACATACATCAAGTGTTCTCAAATCCTTAAAGACTCAATCCGATAAGATAATTTAAAATGGAAAACTCAATCCATTACAAGAAGATAGAGGGAGAGAAACATCATATGATTCAACTATAGTAGCAAAGCTCGCGGTACATCAAGATCGTGCCAAATCAAGAACACGAGAGAGAGAGAGAGAGAGAGAGAGATAGAGAGAGAGAGAGATCAAACACATAGATATTGGTACCTACCCTCAACCCCGGGGGTGAACTACTCCCTCCTTGGCATGTAGAGCACCGGGATGATGAAGATGGCCACCGGTGATGGATTTCCCCACCGGCAGGGTGCCGGAATAGGGTCCCGATCGGTTTTTCATGGCTATAGAGGCTTGCGGTGGCGGAACTCCCGATCTAGGTTCTGTTCTGGAAGTTTGAGGATATATAAGAGGTTTTTGCCTTGGGGGAAAGTCAGGGGGGTCCCCAAGTCAGCCACGAGGTAGGGAGGCGTGCCCTCCACCCTCGTGGTTGACTCGAGACTCTTTTGGCCTGACTCCTTTGCATTGGGGCTTCTTCTAGTACAAAAATAATCTCCGTAAGTTTTCAGGTCAATTGGACTCCGTTTGATATTCCTTTTCTGTAGAACTCAAAAACAAGGAAAAAAACAGAAACTGGCACTAGGCTCTAGGTTAATAGGTTAGTCCCAAATATCATATAAAATAGCATATAAATGCATATAAAACATCCAAGATGGATAATATAATAGCATGGAACAATCAAAAATTATAGATACATTGGAGACATATCGAGCATCCCCAAGCTTAATTCCTCCTCGTCCTCGAGTAGGTAAATAATAAAAATAGAATTTTTGATGTGGAATGCTACCTAACATATTTATGAATGTAATCTTCTCTATTGTGGCAAGAATATTTAGATCCATAAGGTTCAAAATGAAAGTTTAATATTGACATGAAAACAATAATACTTCAAGCATACTAACAAGGCAATTATGTCTTCTCAAAATAACATGGCCAAATAAAGCTTATCCCTACAAAATCATATAGTCTAGCTATGCTCCATCTTCGTCACACAAAATATTCAAATCATGCACAACCCCGGTTTCAGCCAAGCAATTGTTTCATACTTTAGTATTCTCAATCTTTTTCAACTTTCACGCAATACATGAGCGTGAGCCATGGACATAGCACTATAAGTGGAATAGAATGGTGGTTGTGGAGAATACAAAATAGAGGGAGATAGTCTCACATCAACTAGGCGTATCAATGGGCTATGGAGATGCCCATCAACATATATTAATGTGAGTTAGTAGGGATTGCCATGAAACGGATGCACTAGAGCTATAAGTGTATGAAAGCTCAAAAAAAGAAACTAAATGGGTGTGCATCCAACTTGCTTGCTCATGAAGACCTAGGGCATTTGAGGAAGCCCATCGTTGGAATATACAAGCCAAGTTCTATAAATGAAAAATTCCCACTAGTATATGAAAGTGACAAAATAAGAGACTCTGTATCATGAAGATCATGGTGCTACTTTGAAGCACAAGTGTGAAAAAAGGATAGTAACATTGCCCCTTCTCTCTTTTTCTCTCATTTTTTGTTTGGGATTCTTTGGCATCTTTATTATTATTATTTTGGCCTCTTTTTTTTATTTCCTCATGGAACAATGCTCTAACAATGATGATCATCACACTTCTATTTACTTACAACTCAAAAAATTACAATTCAATGCTTAGAACAAAATATGACTATATGTGAATGCCTCCGGTGGTTTACCGGGATGTGCAATGAATCAAGAGTGACATGTATGAAGGAATTATGAAAGGTGGCTTTGCCAAAAATACAATGTCAACTACATGATCATGCAAAGCAATATGACAATGATGAAGCGTGTCATAATAAATAGAACAGTGGAAAGTTGCATGGCAATATATCTCGGAATGGCTATGGAAATGCCATAATAGGTAGGTAGGGTGGCTGTTTTGAGGAAGGTATATGGTCGGTGTATGGTACCGGTGAAACTTGCGCGACACAAGAGAGGCTAGCAATGGTGGAAGGGTGAGAGTGCGTATAATCCATGGACTCATCATTAGTCATAAAGAACTCACATACTTATTGCAAAAATATATAAGTCATCGAAACCAAGCACTACACGCATGCTCCTAGGGGAAGGGTTGGTAGGATTTAACCATCGCGCGATCCCAACCTCCACAAAACGATGACAATCAAAGAAATACAGCATGCTTCAAATTTGTTACACAACGGTTCACCATACGTGCATGCTACGGGACTCACAAACCCCAACACAAGTATTTCTCTAATTCACAATTAATCCACTAGCATGACTCTAATGTCACCATCTTGATATCTCAAAACAATCATAAAGAATCAAACTTCTCATAGTATACAATGCACCTTATATGAAAGTTTTTGTTATATCCCTCTTGGATGCCTATCATACTAGGACTAAATTTGTAACCAAAGAAAATTACCGTGCTATTCTAAAATACTCTCAAAATAATATAAGTGAAGTATGAGAGTTCATCTATTCTTCAAAATAAAACCACCGACGTGCTCTAAAAAGATATAAGTGAAGCACTAGAGCAATCGACCAACTACTCCAAAAGATATAAGTGAAGATCAATGAGTAGTTGAATAATTATGCAACTATGTGAAGACTCTCTAACATTTAAGAATTTCATATCTTGGTATATTATTCAAACAGAAAGCAAAACAAAATAAAATGAAATGATGCTCCAAGCAAAACACATATCATGTGATGAATAAAAATATAGCTCCAAGTAAAGTTACCGATGAACGAAGACGAAAGAGGGGATGCAATCCGGGGCATCCCCAAGCTTAGGCTCTTGGTTGTCCTTGAATATTACCTTGGGGTGCCTTGGGCATCCCTGAGCTTAGGCTCTTGCCACTCTTTATTCCATAAGTCCATCGAATCTTTACCCAAAACTTGAAAACTTCACAACACAAAACTCAACAGAAAACTCGTAAGCTCCGTTAGTATAAGAAAGCAAATCACCACTTAGGTACTGCTGTGAACTCATTCTTTATTTATATTGGTGTAGTATCTACTGTATTCCAACTTCTCTATGGTTCATACCCGCCGATACTAATCATAGATTCATCAAAATAAGCAAACAACACATAGAAAACAGAATCTGTCAAAAATAGAATAGTCAGTAGTAATCTGTAACTCTCGAATACTTCTGCAACTCCAAAAATCCTAAGAAATTAGGAAGTCCTAATAAATTTATTTATTAATATTTTTCAAAAATAATCAACATAAATGTCGCATCTGTGAGTTATGAAAATTGTTTTAGTGAGCACAAAAGTTTCTGTTTTTCATCAAGATCAAATCAACTATTACCGTAAGCCATCCCAAAGGTCTTACTTGGCACTTTATTGAAACAAAAGCTATAAAAAATGATTAATACAGTACATAATCATGTGAACACATAAAAGTAGTAGGGGTAAATATTGGGTTGTCTCCCAACAAGCGCTTTTCTTTAATGCCTTTCTAGCTAGGCATGATGATTTCAATGATGCTCACATAAAAGATAAGAATTGAAACACAAAGAGAGCATCATGAAGAATATGACTAGCACATTTAAGTCTAACCCACTTCCTATGCATAGGTATTTTGTGAGAAAACAATTTATGGGAGCAAGAATCAACTAGCATAGGAAGGCAAAACAAGCATAACTTCAAGATTTTCAACACATAGAGAGGAAACTTGATATTATTGAAACTCCTACAAGCATATATTCCTCCCTCATAATAATTTCCGGTAGCATCATGAATGAATTCAACAATATAACCATCACATAAAGCATTATTTTCATGATCCCCAAGCATATAAATTTTATTATTCTCCACATAAGGAAAATTCTTCTCATTCGGAATAGTGGGAGTGTCATAAGAAACTCGAATACTATAAATTGTTTCCACATTAAAAGAGTTATGTTCAAAAAAAGGGTAATCATAATCATGACAAGTTTTATAAATATAATCATCACCACTTTTTATAACATAAGTGTCATCGCAATAATCATCATAAGCAGAAACTTTGTTCTCATCATAATCAATTGAAACCTCTTCTGAAATAGTGGAATCATTACTAAATAAAGTCATGACCTCTCCAAATCCACTTTCATAATTATCACAATAAGATTCAACACCCTCCAAAATAGTGCGATAATTACTTCCTAAATTTTAAACTCTTCCAAACCCACTTTCATCAATATAATCATCATAAATAGTAGGCATGCTATCATCATAATAAATTTGCACATCAAAACTTGGGAGGCTAAAAATATCATCTTCAATAAGCATAGCATCCCCAAGGTTGGGACAAACATTAATTGTAGCAAATAAATTCTCAAACATGTCATTCTCATCAAACATAGCATCCCCAAGCTTGGGCCTTTGCATATCATAAGCATAATCACTCTCATCGTTAATAGTATGGATAGCACTAATAGTATAGCAATTATTATCATCACAATGAGTAATAGGCGTAACAATAATAGGAGCAACATCATTTGGGACGGATACCTTTTTACCTTTGCTTCTCTGCCTTTTCTTTTTGTTCTTCACATCATGTTTGGGTTTAATCCTCTTTTTGGAGCTCCTTATTAATGAGATAGGTTGAATAGAAAGCTCCTCCTCGTTACCAGATTCATCATAAGAAAGAATAGGAGGATATTGGAAACCTCTTCCCTTTCATTAGTATTCTCTTCATCTTCCGTTTGTTTTCTTGTTTTTATGTAATTGGCAATATAAGGATTTTCAATGCAATTTATTGCACAATACATATAAATTTCCTCTAGATCAAAAGCAAGGAATATCTCAAGGTTATATTCTGGAATGCCCTTCGTTATACATTTCATTTCTTCATATCCTAGAAGCAAACTAATTTCATTATGATGCGTAAGGGAAATCA
Organism: Triticum timopheevii; assembly: GCA_963921465.1. Classification (NCBI taxonomy): domain Eukaryota; kingdom Viridiplantae; phylum Streptophyta; class Magnoliopsida; order Poales; family Poaceae; genus Triticum; species Triticum timopheevii. The sequence continues at coordinate 128,286,774 of OY997271.1, read as the reverse complement.
AGTCATCACAATTTTTGGACACAATTCGATCATGAAACAATTTGCATTGGAGATTAAAATTACCATGTTCATTGCAAAGTTCACAAGGATGGCTAGAAATATTAAAATTTTCAGCACAAGCATCTAGCCTCTCTTGCAAACATTTAGTTTCTAAATACTTATGCCTCTTGCAAAATCTATCTTCCCTATTTGGTGTGTACTTGCAAACTCTATGCACTCCACAAAAGTTGACATGCTTATAAGAGACATCTTTATCATGACTAGCGCAATCATCATTAGTACTATTTATATTCATAGAGTTCGTACTAACAACATTGCAATCATGCTCATCATTCAAAGATTGTATGCCAAACATTTTATTGCATTCTTCTTCTAACACTTTGGAACAATTATCGGAATCCTTATTTCACAAAAGACATTAAAAATATGAAGCATATGAGGCACCCTCAATTCCAAACAAAATTTGTAGTTTTCTTTTATATACTAAACTAGTGATAAAACAAGAAACTAAAAGATTCAATTGCAAGAACTAAAGCTATACCTTCAAGCACTAACCTCCCTGGCAACAGTGCCAGAAAAGAGCATGACCTCTACTACGCAACCTTCTTCTTGTAGACTCGTGTTGGGCCTCCAAGCATAGAGTTTTTTTAGGACAGTAGCAAAAATCACTCAAGTGGATGACCTAAGGTTTATCAATCCGTGGGAGGCGTAGGATGAAGATGGCCTCTCTCAAACAACCCTGCAACCAAATAACAAAGTCTCTTATGTCCCCAACACACCCAATACAATGGTAAATTGTATAGGTGCACTAGTTCGGTGAAGAGATGGTGATACAAGTGCAATGTGGATGGTAGATATAGGTTTTTGTAATCTGAAAATATAAAAACAGCAAGGTAGCAAGTAACAAAAGTGAGCGAAAACGATATTGCAATGCTTCGAAACAAGGCCTAGGGTTCATACTTGAACTAGTGCAAGTTCTCTCCACAATGATAACATAATTGGATCATATAACAATCCCTCAACATGCAACAAAGAGTCACTACAAAGTCACTAATAGTGGAGAACAAATGAAGAGATTATTGTAGGGTACGAAACCACCGCAAAGTTATTCTTTCCGATCAATCCATTGGGCTATTCCTATAAGTGTCACAAACAACCCTAGAGTTCATAGTAAAATAACACCTTAAGACACACATCAACCAAAACCCTAATGTCACCTACATACTCCAATGTCACCTCAAGAATCCGCGGGTATGATTATATGATATGCATCACACGATCTCAGATTCATCTATTCAAACCAACACAAAGAACTTCAAAGAGTGCCCCAAAGTATCTACTGGAGAGTCAAGACGAAAACGTCTGACAACCCCTATGCATAAGTTCAGAAGGTCACAGAACCCGCAAGTTGATCACCAAAACATACATCAAGTAGATCACGTGAATATCCCATTGTCACCACAGATAAGCACATGCAAGACATACATCAAGTTTTCTCAAATCCTTGAAGACTCAATCCTATAAGATAAATTCAAAGGGAAAACTCAATCCATTACAAGAAGATGGAGGGGGAGAAACATCATATGATTCAACTATAGTAGCAAAGCTTGCGGTACATCAAGATCGTGCCAATTCAAGAACACGAGAGATAGAGAGAGAGAGAGAGAGAGGGAGAGAGAGAGATCAAACACATAGCTACTGGTACATACCCTCAGCCCCGAGGGTGAACTACTCCCTCCTCGTCACGGAGAGCGCCAGGATGATGAAGATGGCCTCCGGCGATGGATTCCCCCTCCGGCAGGGTGCCGGAACAGGGTCCGATTGGTTTTTTGTGGCTATAGAGGCTTGCGGCGGAGGAACTCCCAATCTAGGTTCTGTTCTGGAAGTTTGGGGATATATAAGTGGTTTTGCTGTTGGGGGCAAGTCTGGGGGATCCCGAGTCAGCCTTGAGGTAGGGGGGCACGCCCAGGGGGTTATGGTGCGCCCTCCACCCTCGTGGTTGACTCGGGATCTTCTGGCCCAACTCCTTTGCTTTGGGGGCTTCTTCTGGTCCAAAAATAATCCTCGTAAGTTTTCAGGCCAATTTTACTCCGTTTGATATTCCTTTTCTGTAAAACTCAAAAACAAGGAAAAACAGAAACTGACACCGGGCTCTTGTTTAATAGGTTAGTGCCAAAAATCATATAAAATAGCATATAAATGCATATAAAACATCGAAGATGGATAATATAATAGCATGGAACAATGAAAAATTATAGATACGTTGGAGACGTATTAGTTATCAGCACTCTAATATAATTGAAATCTCCCAATAGAAGCCAGTACTGGTGTTAGGAATATCCAAGTCGTATAGCCAGATTGTTAATGTAATTTTGTCATCACCAGTGCACGGACCATAAATATTAGCTAGCGTCCACGATTGAGGAGATTGAGTGCTAACAAAATCAATAACTAGCGCAAAGACTTCAGAGACCAAAACATTGACAGTAAACATAGAGCTTTTCCAAATGGTACTCAGGCCACCAGAGGAGCCCCGAGAGGGAACATAAGCAAAGCGATCAAATTGTCGGGGACAGAAAGTCTTAATAAACGCAAGATCAAAATATGTTTTTTGGTTTCTTGAAGATAAACGATAGAGCATGCACTAGAACGAATTGCATTATTAAGTGCCAACTGCTTAACTTTAGAGTTTTAGCCTTGGATGTTCTAGGAGAGAACATTGCAACTACGCAAAAGGTTCATGCCTCAAACTGTATTAAGAAGAGATCTGGGTGGCTTTCTCCACTGCGTTCTCGGATAGAGATGTACCTGCAGATGAAGTGGTAGTGTGGACAGGGGTATTGGGCTCAGCCAGCAGTATTTCTTTAGATAATTCAGCCTCTGGGACAACACATCTATTGATGCCAATTGCCTGAAGAACTAGTATAGGAGTTGGCGGTGGGATCTCATCACACGCTGGAGCTGTGGACCTAGATGAAGAAGCAACAATTGGGACAAGCCTGGGATGGACCTTGGAGCAGACCTTGCGACTATCAGAGGTCTGTGTAACTTTAAACCCATTATACTTGTTGGACCTATTGCTGTGCCTAACTTCAGACATAGAGATGGGTGTCATTGCTCAAGGACGACGACCTCGAGGAGGCACTACGGGCATTGTGGCTGTGCCAAGAGGAGCAGTGTTCATATCATTCAGAGTCAAACAGGGGGCAAGTTCAGTAGAAGTGTCAGTAGCACTCTCTTTAGTCATTTGTGGCAAAGGATCAGACCTGTCAGCAGAGCCGGTGAGGAATGATAACGTGCTTGCATCAATCAAATCAACATCAGAGGGAGCAGTAGGTAGTTCCATGGTGGCCTCATCATGTTGCGCGTACCTGTACGAGAGAAACACGCATCGCTCTCCCACCGTAACCGGCAACTCCCCGAAATTTTCCTCCCCCTTGCTTCTACCACGGTTTTTTCCGTCATGGACGACCCAAAGAATGTCATGCAGCTGCGTCTCCGGCCCACCCAGGATGAAAAGCCCATTTTCTGTCATGATTTTTTGTCATAGAAGTAGGAGCCCACCACATCTATGATGATACCTGGATTTGTCACAATTATCGTCATAGAAGTGTCATATGTATGACAGAAAAAAAATTCGTTCGGCCCAAAATGTCACGGATGTGTCTTTTTTTGTAGTGGAGGAGGCTGCAGCAAAGGTTATCGATACTGAGTGCAAGCGCCTACTACAAAACTTACGGCACGAGGTTCGGTCGCAAGCTGTCCGAGACTACTACGCCTCACGGGGTGTTAAGAAGGACAAGCTATCGTGCTGCGCAAAGTTTCTGAAGAAGGAGCAGTACATGAAGGTAATTAGCTATTCTTAAGACCTTGTACTTAGTTTCCTTGATTTGATTCGTAGGCATAGCGCTCAAATTTCTCTTTACTAACTTAGGTGTCCCCGAGATGGTGTGCGGATAAGATGGATTGTTGGGAGGCGTTGGTGGATCAGTGGTGCTCAAACCAATGGCTAGCCGTCCACAATAATGCCAAGGACCGGCGTGCCCCAATGGAAGGTGTGCCACACCATCAAGGCAGCACCAACTTATTTTAGTTTAGGCGCAATTGGGTATGTGGTTTTCTTCATGATTCATGCAATTCATTCTTCATGCTAGCTTGACCCCTTTAATTAATAATACTCTATTCCCCTCTTTTAAGTGCGACACAATCAGAAGGAGGTGCTAGAGGTGTACGACCTCTATGCCATGGCCCATTCTACCTCGTACAAGAAGGCCAAGGCATTCTCTGCGTCTGACCTCGATCATCCAGAGAGCTTCACCAGCATCTCCTCGCACAACAAGCTCGTAAGGTACAGAGATGAGGGAAGGCAAGGAAAGGGGAGGACTTTAACCCTAACCAGGGTCCCATTGATCCAGAGCTGGTGATGATATCTGGTGGCAGGAGGCCCCATGGCTCGATAGCCATTGGAGATGGACTTATACGTTCTCCTCGCACTCTCCCGAAGACCAAGGAACGCCAAACGAGCTCGTGTCCTGAGATAAGGGCTCGTCCATGGCCAATGGATCTCGCCATCGAGGTTAGCTATACGGACTCAGATATCTTTCCTCCATTACATTGTGTGTGTGGCCATCAATGATTACAATGCTAATGAGGAGTGGAATTCCAGGCCGCTCTTCGGAGAGAGGGAGGGAGGGAGGGAGGGAGAGAGAGAGAGAGAGGGAGGGAGGGAGGGAGGGAGGGAGGGGGAGAGAGAGAGAGAGAGAGAGAGAGAGAGAGGCAACCTAGGCGCTTTTGCAGGAGAGGGACCGATAGGCAGAGGAGAAGGAGAGGAAGTTGGAGGAGAGAACGACTTAGTTGCTGGAGGAGGAGACGGCATGAAATGACATGGCAAACCCGGCCATGTACGAGCTCCTCATGGTAAGTTTCTTCTACATATTAGCCAAATCATGCACATAATGTTCATTTCATTACTAACTAATGTGACTGACTCGTTAAAACCAAATGTGCAGTCTATGTGCGAGAAGACTGATCAGACCCCTCTGCCGATGCCAATATTGCTCTGGGGACCACGGTGTGTTTCATTTGAATGGTCATTACTTACTAGTCTTAACATTTGGGTGTCATCATGCTAACAAGACATTGCAAATGATCTTTGGTGCAGCGTAACTCCAGACAAGGATCGCATGATCCTTCTCCGGGTGGTACCGGCATGAGCAACCCCAGTGCTTCACCTCTGTGATGACGGTAAGTTTTCTGTAGTGTTTTGCTTAACAAATACATAATGACCTATACTTAGCTTTATCTAGTTCATTTATGACATAATTAGCTTACTTAGGTCAAAAACTGCATAATAACCTTGGTTAACTCATAAATGTCATATACTTAGCTCATTTTCCTCCAAAATGACATAATAAGCTTACTTAGCTCCAAAAGGACCCGTTTTACCTAAGTTGGCTCTAAGGTGACCTATACTTAGCTTTGTTTCCTCCAAAATGAACTAAGTTAGCTCAAGTTAGCTCTAATATGCTTAGTTACCTAGGTTAGCTCAATAATGACCTATACTTAGCTTTTATGTCAAAATGGCATAATTACTTACTTAGGTCAAAATGGCATAATAACGTTCGTAACCTCATACATGTCATATAATTAGCTTATTTTCATCCAAATGACATAATAAGCTTACTTAGCTCCAAAATGACCTATTTTACCTAAGTTAGCTCTAAAAGGACCTATACTTAGCTTTGTTTTCTCCAAAACGACATAATATGCTTAACTTAAAAATGGCATAATTACCTAGGTTAGCTCAATAATGACCTATACTTAGCTTATTTAGTTCATTTATGACATAATTAGCTTACTTTGGTCAAAAATGGCATGATAACCTTGGTAAGATCATAAATGTCATATACTTGGCTTACTTGGGTAAAAATGGCATCATAACCTTGGTAACCTCATAAATGTCATATACTTCTTCTTCTAGTCTTGTTCTTCTTCTTCTTCTTCTAGTCTTCTTCTTCTTGTTCTCCTTATTCTTCTTCTTCTTCTTCCAGTCTTCTTCTTCTTCTTCTTCTTCTTCTTCTTCTTCTGCTGCTAGTCTTCTTCTTCTAACTTGCTTATTTCCCATTTTGCAGATTTCATTCACTTCACGGAAGCTTGCATTGATGGAGTGCTCGTTTTTACTTTTTGTTTTGATTTTCTATTGATGAACAATGTGGAACTTGCTACCTATGAATGAAACTATTGTAACTATGTATGTATGGATGAAACTATGTATGTATGGATGAAACTTATGTGTTGGATATCTCATATATTTGCTGTGAAACTTGCCCTGTGAAATATATATATATCATATATTTTGCTCTGAAACTGCTTGGATATAGCAAAAAACTGAATAAAATGGGCAATACAGGCACTTTGCCGTCTTCCATAGATGGCAAAGTGGACACGTGGCAGCAACCTGTGCAACCTGGGATGGTCAGGTCTGACCATTTAGTCACTTTGCCATCTGTGGCAGACGACAAAGGCTGCTGTGGTTTGCCGTCTGTGGCTGGTGGCATAGTTGGCCAGTAGGCAGCTAAGGTCAGCCGACATCACCTGGCAGACGACAAAGGAGGTTGTCTCTTTGCCGTCTGCAGGCAGAACGAGACTGATCATTCATTCCCTCTTTCTCTGGCTGTAGTGGCAATGTATGTCGTTAGCCACCTAACGGGGCTAAAGTATGTGCTATGCCATCCAACTCCTTTGCCGTGTGTTTTCACTGTATGGCTGATGGCAAAGATCATTGTCGTCCGCTTAATTTATGCAGACGGCAAAGAAGCCCTTTGCCGTGGTTTTCTGTGCTGGAAGTGGGGCCGTCTGCCAGTAGACGGCAAAGGTCTTTGCTGTCTGCCATGGCAGACGGCAAAATACCTGATTCCTGTAGTGGATAAGCAAGCTCACCCGAGTCCAATGGCCGGTGGGCACGTTTATCTATACTGTCAAAGTGTGGCAGAAGGGAGTGGTTCTACATAACAGAGCCACGGGAGGCGACCAGGGCGCCAGCCTCCGAGTTTAGATCTAAACTCCCAACGAGATTGACATCGTGGACCAAGAAAGGCCTTGATTGGAGTTCGCCGATGAAGTGAAGAAATTGCATAGAGGTATTTCCAATGTGATGGAGACCGGCGTCAAGCTGACCAACGTGGTTCAGATAATGCTGCAGCACCGCTGCCTCCCCTGCCAGCAGAGGGCGACTCCGATGTGGGCTCACAAGCCTGAGGATACGACCACCATCCAATACCTCTTCGGCAGACAAGGTGTGGAGCCTACTGTTCAAACCCCAGAAAGAGTGGTCGACCGAGACAGAAGACATCGGCCTTGACGCCGCGCATCCTCCGAAGAAGGTAACTGATCCTTGGCCCTTCTTATACTCTGACGCCCACACCATCCAATGTTTGGTCTAAGTCCCTTTTTGTTGCCTTCGCAGGGTTGGCTCGAGAAGGCTAAGAAGATGAGAAGTTCAGCTCCTCAGCCCGAAGAGCGTCGATCCGCTCAACTGGAGGAGCTGCTGGTCGTGGCGCCTTACAAGGTGCCAGAGAAGAAGGGGAAGAAGAACAAGAAGGACCAACCAGAGGCCAAGGAAGGCCTCCGCCAACAAGCTCGTCCGGACTCCCAGACCAGAGATGTTGCGGCCCCATCTGCCCAAGACGGGGAGGAAGATGAAGACGAGGAGGAAACTGCCTCCTCCCACTCCAAGAAGAGGGCGGTGTCCGAAGATGTCGAGGAGGAACAACCTCCTCGGGCCTCAAAGAGGCAGTGCAGGCCCAAGGTGGTCCTGCCTAACAGTTCAGACTCCGATGAGCAGTCTGTGGCATCTGAGGAGGTTCCAGAGAAGGATCGCAGGGTCAAGCCCCCTGCCACAAGGTACAAACTTGAGCATTTCTTGTTTCATTTTTACTAGTCCTGTACCAACGGATATTGATTGTGCAGCATTGCAGCCCACCATGCGGCCTCCCTACCGAGAAGACCTCGGAGGGGACCTCTCCACCCACCAAGTTGGCGGACAACGGATCCGAGCTGCGCTCCGCACCTCCCATGGTTCCCGAAGAGACTGCAGAGGTGCTGTCCCGAAGGACCCATCCCCGTCCGATGACGGAATAGGGGCCGATGCAACCTTGGCTGACGTTGATGCCTCAGCCCCCAAAGACCAGGAGGACGCATTCCTCCTGGTGAACACGGGAGGGGAATCCGTACCATCCGGACCCTCCCGACCAGCCGCGCTGGAGCCCCCAAGGCCCATTTTTTATGGTAAGGACAGTAGGAGAGGCTCCTATTGTGTTTTCACAATGATGTGATCAGTTACATAGTTACAGAATGTCCACACCCCCACCCCCCATAGGTGTCAGTGACACGTAACCAAATCTAGGAAATGAATAGAAGAAAGTCTAGGGTGGGTCAAATGAGGGTGTCTACAAAGGAGGAAATAAAGGTCGTGTGGGGCTCCCACACCCTATGCTGTAGTAGACTAAAGTCGTTCTTGAACCTAGCTAACCAGGAGGTTAGGTTGGGATTGATTCCACGAAAATGCTTATTATTCCTCTCTTTCCACAGGCTCTAGGCCACAGTGAGAAAGACCTCTAAGAAGACTAGTTTAGTTCATGCCCCCTGGGTCTGCTGGATGAGATTGAGCCTCGAGGCGTTTGCCTGCCAAATGATGTCAAGTTTCGCCCAGGAGGCTTGGCTAAAACGGGCAATGAAAGACCATGTGATCAACCATTTCCTCAATGTGTTGTCCGCAAAGGAGGCAGTCAAAATCCGTGCCAATTGTTATAATGCCATCGTTTAAGCATAATCCTTGTATTCAGCTGGTCATGCATAAGCAACCACCCGAAGACCTTGATTTTCATGGTACATCTGGAAGACCAAAGTAGATGGAAAGATGAGTGGGTTTGTATGTCTTCGAAGCAGAACTTGTAGTAATGAGCCGCCTTGAAGTCAGCTTCCCCATACATAGTGCCATATATCAGTGTTTGTGGTGGCCGGACACATCTGTACGGTGAGTGTTTGTAAATCGCGAACCTCAGCAAGCGCCTGGGTAGTAAGTGGTAGATGGAACGCCTCATGCAGAGACGTGCATTCTAAGAAATCTTTGGCAGAAGTGTCTTCATGCACAGTGAAGGAGAAGGCCCTAGGATGGGTGGATTCTAGGGTATCCTTAAGCCAGAGATCCTTCCAAAATAGGGTAATGGTGCCGTCGACCACCTGGACAGTGGAGATCCCCCGAAAAAGAGGTGAGTCTCAGAACATCTTTCCACCAGAAGGATCCCAGTGGGTCCATTGCATGTGGTATTTTGTTCGTGTGGTATGTGTCCCAGATAAGTGTTATCAAGGTAAGTCCTTTTTGTTGTAAAACTTGTGTAAAAATTTCATGAGCAGAGCATCATTTTGTACTTTGAGGTTGATCACCCCGAGCCCTCCATGTTTCTTTGGTTTGCAAACCATATCCCATGCTGCCAGGGAGTTGCACTTGTCACCTTGTTTAGTTTTCTTGTTCCAAAGGCATCTGCGGCGGATCTTGTCCAACATTTCCAAGATTTTGGGAGGGATCTTCAGTGTGCACATGTCATATATGAGCAGAGAGGTTACTGTTGCATTAATCCAAGAAACTTTACCCCCATATGACATCATGGTGATCGTGGCAGTGAGACGACGCTCAGCGCTACAAACAAGCGGCATGAGATCTTGAACTGTAGGTCTTGAGGTGCCCATTGCGAGGCCGAGGTAAGTGAAAGGCATGTGTCCAATGGAGAAACCAAAGATGTGGGCTAAGTCACCAGCCGTGTTAGCATCAATGTTGATTGGGGTCGGGGTTGATTTACGAAAATTGATCTTGAGGCCGACTAAGGTAGCATAATCAGTGAGGATCCCTTTAATAAGACTTGCTTGACGGGGATAGGCAGGTAAGGCAAGTATCGTGTCATCCGCGTATTGAATAATGGATAGTCAGTTTGCCCGGGGCAGGGAAATGGCAGATCAATTTTACCTTGCCTGTATGCATCATTAATCGCAACTTGGAGGAGATCGGCCGCAAGGACATAAAGGAGTGGGGACATGGGATCTCCTTGCCGCACTCCACTCAAGCAATGGAATGATTGTCCCGAGAAACCATTAAGAAGGACCGAAGAGCATCCCGAGGAGAAGATGGTCCTGACCCATTTGATCCACGTGCTATTGAAACCCATGTGTTGCATGATTTGGATCATAGGCTCATGTCCAATGGGGTCAAAAGCTTTGGCAAAGTCAAGTTTGAGCAGGATGATCCCTTTTCTTGATGCCTGAGATTGGTGAATATATTGGTACATCCAAGCGAGGCAGTCTTGGATAGTTCTTCCTTTAATGAACCCATACTGGTTGCGATGGATCAATTGTAGGATCACATGTTGTAATCGATTAGCTAGTAGCTTGGTGATAAGCTTCAGACAGCAGTTAAGGAGAGTGATTGGTCGATAGTCCATGACTGTCTCTGGTGAATTAACCTTGGGTATTAGGGTGGAAACATACCGTCATTGATTCTAGTAAGATCAAGATCCCCAGTGTAGAACAGAGAGCACATCGCATAAAAGTCATGCTTGATTATAGGCCAGCATGCTTTGAGAAATGCACCACTCAAACCATCTAGTCCTGGTGCACGATCCCCGGCATTTCTTTTATAAATGCATCTATCTCCACATGGGTAAAAAGTTCAGTTCGGAGATCTAAATTGTCAACCCTTTTGATAAGGGCTTGTAGGTCAAAACGCATCTTAGATGGGGAGACAGTGCCCAGATGGTTTTTGTAGGTTTTAAAAAGTAAAGCTTCTTTGCCCGGGTAATCTTCCACTTGGGTGCTAGTCTCATCTCGAAAACAGGCAATGTTATTTGTTACGATATCTTTCAGTAGCAACTGCCTAGAAGAATTTGGTATTCTTGTCTCCAAATTTTATCCAACGGATCGTGCAACGTTTTTCCAATACATTTTCTGGTAGTTGAGCAAGTGGAGCAAATGTTTTTTGAGGATGTTTCTAAAGTTGTGCTCCAGGTTGGAAAGGACCCTCTTCCAGTTCATCTACATCAGTCAAGGCCTTGTTGCATTTGTCAATTCCGATCAAGAAACGGGAGATGTGTTTACTCCAATTCTTCATAGCATGGCGAAGTGCCTTAAACTTGTGGCAAATGACCGTGGCAGCATTGGAACAACGTACCTGCTTAGCCCAAGTCACTTGCACCACCTCCATAAATCCGGGAAGAAGTATCCAATAGGGATTGAATCTGAGCAGCTTACTGCGCGGGATCATAGTTTCAATAGTGATGATGCAGGGTATATGGTCAGTGACTGGTTTACCAAGAGGTTTCACGAGGGTTTTAGCGTATACGTTTGTCCAATGGAGCGATGTGAAGAACCAGTCGAGTTGTTCAAGGAGTGGGTCAAGTTGCGTGTTACTCCAAGTGTAGGACCTACCTTTTATCGATAGCTCAATGAGGTTCAATTTACGGATGATATCAATGAAAGTGAACATGTTAGAGGTGCTACCGCCAGGTTTATTGCGGTTATTCATGTCTACTATGCAACCTTCTTCTTGTAGACTCGTATTGGGCCTCCAAGCGCAGAGTTTTGTAGGACAGTAGCAAATTTCTCTTAAGTGGATGACCTAAGGTTTATCAATCCGTGGGAGGCGTAGGATGAAGATGGTCTCTCTCAAACAATCTTGCAACCAAATAACAAAGAGTCTCTTTTGTCCCCAACACAACCAATACAATGGTAAATTGTATAGGTGCACTAGTTCGGCGAAGAGATGGTGATACAAGTGCAATATGGATGGTAGATATAGGTTTTTGTAATCTGAAAATATAAAAATAGCAAGGTAGCAAGTAACAAAAGTGAGCGAAAACGATATTGCAATGCTTTGAAACAAGGCCTAGGGTTCATACTTTAACTAGTGCAAGTTCTCTCAACAATGATAACATAATTGGATCATATAACAATCCCTCAACATGCAACAGAGAGTCACTACAAAGTCACTAATAGTGGAGAACAAATGAAGAGATTATTGTAGGGTATGAAACCACCTCAAAGTTATTCTTTCCGATCAATCCATTGGGCTATTCCTATAAGTGTCACAAACAACCCTAGAGTTCATAGTAAAATAACACCTTAAGACACACATCAACCAAAACCCTAATGTCACCTACATACTCCAATGTCACCTCAAGAATCCGCGGGTATGATTATATGATATGCATCACACGATCTCAGATTCATCTATTCAAACCAACACAAAGAACTTCAAAGTGTGCCCCAAAGTTTCTACCGGAGAGTCAAGACAAAAACGTGTGCCAACCCCTATGCATAAGTTCACAAGGTCACAGAACCCACAAGTTGATCACCAAACCATACATCAAGTAGATCACGTGAATATCTCATTGCCACCACAGATAAGCACATGCAAGACATACATCAAGTGTTCTCAAATCCTTAAAGACTCAATCCGATAAGATAATTTAAAATGGAAAACTCAATCCATTACAAGAAGATAGAGGGAGAGAAACATCATATGATTCAACTATAGTAGCAAAGCTCGCGGTACATCAAGATCGTGCCAAATCAAGAACACGAGAGAGAGAGAGAGAGAGAGAGATAGAGAGAGAGAGAGAGAGAGAGAGAGAGATCAAACACATAGATATTGGTACCTACCCTCAACCCCGGGGGTGAACTACTCCCTCCTTGGCATGTAGAGCACTGGGATGATGAAGATGGCCACCGGTGATGGATTTCCCCACCGGCAGGGTGCCGGAATAGGGTCCCGATCGGTTTTTCATGGCTATAGAGGCTTGCGGTGGCGGAACTCCCGATCTAGGTTCTGTTCTGGAAGTTTGAGGATATATAAGAGGTTTTTGCCTTGGGGGAAAGTCAGGGGGGTCCCCAAGTCAGCCACGAGGTAGGGAGGCGTGCCCTCCACCCTCGTGGTTGACTCGAGACTCTTCTGGCCTGACTCCTTTGCATTGGGGCTTCTTCTAGTACAAAAATAATCTCCGTAAGTTTTCAGGTCAATTGGACTCCGTTTGATATTCCTTTTCTGTAGAACTCAAAAACAAGGAAAAAAACAGAAACTGGCACTAGGCTCTAGGTTAATAGGTTAGTCCCAAATATCATATAAAATAGCATATAAATGCATATAAAACATCCAAGATGGATAATATAATAGCATGGAACAATCAAAAATTATAGATACATTGGAGACATATCGAGCATCCCCAAGCTTAATTCCTCCTCGTCCTCGAGTAGGTAAATAATAAAAATAGAATTTTTGATGTGGAATGCTACCTAACATATTTATGAATGTAATATTCTCTATTGTGGCAAGAATATTTAGATCCATAAGGTTCAAAATGAAAGTTTAATATTGACATGAAAACAATAATACTTCAAGCATACTAACAAGGCAATTATGTCTTCTCAAAATAACATGGCCAAATAAAGCTTATCCCTACAAAATCATATAGTCTAGCTATGCTCCATCTTTGTCACACAAAATATTCAAATCATGCACAACCCCGGTTTCAGCCAAGCAATTGTTTCATACTTTAGTATTCTCAATCTTTTTCAACTTTCACGCAATACATGAGCGTGAGCCATGGACATAGCACTATAAGTGGAATAGAATGGTGGTTGTGGAGAATACAAAATAGAGGGAGATAGTCTCACATCAACTAGGCGTATCAATGGGCTATGGAGATGCCCATCAACATATATTAATGTGAGTTAGTAGGGATTGCCATGAAACGGATGCACTAGAGCTATAAGTGTATGAAAGCTCAAAAAAAGAAACTAAATGGGTGTGCATCCAACTTGCTTGCTCATGAAGACCTAGGGCATTTGAGGAAGCCCATCGTTGGAATATACAAGCCAAGTTCTATAAATGAAAAATTCCCACTAGTATATGAAAGTGACAAAATAAGAGACTCTGTATCATGAAGATCATGGTGCTACTTTGAAGCACAAGTGTGAAAAAAGGATAGTAACATTGCCCCTTCTCTCTTTTTCTCTCATTTTTTGTTTGGGATTCTTTGGCATCTTTATTATTATTATTTTGGCCTCTTTTTTTTTATTTCCTCATGGAACAATGCTCTAACAATGATGATCATCACACTTCTATTTACTTACAACTCAAAAAATTACAATTCAATGCTTAGAACAAAATATGACTATATGTGAATGCCTCCGGTGGTTTACCGGGATGTGCAATGAATCAAGAGTGACATGTATGAAGGAATTATGAAAGGTGGCTTTGCCAAAAATACAATGTCAACTACATGATCATGCAAAGCAATATGACAATGATGAAGCGTGTCATAATAAATAGAACAGTGGAAAGTTGCATGGCAATATATCTCGGAATGGCTATGGAAATGCCATAATAGGTAGGTAGGGTGGCTGTTTTGAGGAAGGTATATGGTCGGTGTATGGTACCGGTGAAACTTGCGCGACACAAGAGAGGCTAGCAATGGTGGAAGGGTGAGAGTGCGTATAATCCATGGACTCATCATTAGTCATAAAGAACTCACATACTTATTGCAAAAATATATAAGTCATCGAAACCAAGCACTACACGCATGCTCCTAGGGGAAGGGTTGGTAGGATTTAACCATCGCGCGATCCCAACCTCCACAAAACGATGACAATCAAAGAAATACAGCATGCTTCAAATTTGTTACACAACGGTTCACCATACGTGCATGCTACGGGACTCACAAACCCCAACACAAGTATTTCTCTAATTCACAATTAATCCACTAGCATGACTCTAATGTCACCATCTTGATATCTCAAAACAATCATAAAGAATCAAACTTCTCATAGTATACAATGCACCTTATATGAAAGTTTTTGTTATATCCCTCTTGGATGCCTATCATACTAGGACTAAATTTGTAACCAAAGAAAATTACCGTGCTATTCTAAAATACTCTCAAAATAATATAAGTGAAGTATGAGAGTTCATCTATTCTTCAAAATAAAACCACCGACGTGCTCTAAAAAGATATAAGTGAAGCACTAGAGCAATCGACCAACTACTCCAAAAGATATAAGTGAAGATCAATGAGTAGTTGAATAATTATGCAACTATGTGAAGACTCTCTAACATTTAAGAATTTCATATCTTGGTATATTATTCAAACAGAAAGCAAAACAAAATAAAATGAAATGATGCTCCAAGCAAAACACATATCATGTGATGAATAAAAATATAGCTCCAAGTAAAGTTACCGATGAACGAAGACGAAAGAGGGGATGCAATCCGGGGCATCCCCAAGCTTAGGCTCTTGGTTGTCCTTGAATATTACCTTGGGGTGCCTTGGGCATCCCTGAGCTTAGGCTCTTGCCACTCTTTATTCCATAAGTCCATCGAATCTTTACCCAAAACTTGAAAACTTCACAACACAAAACTCAACAGAAAACTCGTAAGCTCCGTTAGTATAAGAAAGCAAATCACCACTTAGGTACTGCTGTGAACTCATTCTTTATTTATATTGGTGTAATATCTACTGTATTCCAACTTCTCTATGGTTCATACCCGCCGATACTAATCATAGATTCATCAAAATAAGCAAACAACACATAGAAAACAGAATCTGTCAAAAATAGAATAGTCAGTAGTAATCTGTAACTCTCGAATACTTCTGCAACTCCAAAAATCCTAAGAAATTAGGAAGTCCTAATAAATTTATTTATTAATATTTTTCAAAAATAATCAACATAAATGTCGCATCTGTGAGTTATGAAAATTGTTTTAGTGAGCACAAAAGTTTCTGTTTTTCATCAAGATCAAATCAACTATTACCGTAAGCCATCCCAAAGGTCTTACTTGGCACTTTATTGAAACAAAAGCTATAAAAAATGATTAATACAGTACATAATCATGTGAACACATAAAAGTAGTAGGGGTAAATATTGGGTTGTCTCCCAACAAGCGCTTTTCTTTAATGCCTTTCTAGCTAGGCATGATGATTTCAATGATGCTCACATAAAAGATAAGAATTGAAACACAAAGAGAGCATCATGAAGAATATGACTAGCACATTTAAGTCTAACCCACTTCCTATGCATAGGTATTTTGTGAGAAAACAATTTATGGGAGCAAGAATCAACTAGCATAGGAAGGCAAAACAAGCATAACTTCAAGATTTTCAACACATAGAGAGGAAACTTGATATTATTGAAACTCCTACAAGCATATATTCCTCCCTCATAATAATTTCCGGTAGCATCATGAATGAATTCAACAATATAACCATCACATAAAGCATTATTTTCATGATCCCCAAGCATATAAATTTTATTATTCTCCACATAAGGAAAATTCTTCTCATTCGGAATAGTGGGAGTGTCATAAGAAACTCGAATACTATAAATTGTTTCCACATTAAAAGAGTTATGTTCAAAAAAAGGGTAATCATAATCATGACAAGTTTTATAAATATAATCATCACCACTTTTTATAACATAAGTGTCATCGCAATAATCATCATAAGCAGAAACTTTGTTCTCATCATAATCAATTGAAACCTCTTCTGAAATAGTGGATTCATTACTAAATAAAGTCATGACCTCTCCAAATCCACTTTCATAATTATCACAATAAGATTCAACACCCTCCAAAATAGTGCGATAATTACTTCCTAAATTTTAAACTCTTCCAAACCCACTTTCATCAATATAATCATCATAAATAGTAGGCATGCTATCATCATAATAAATTTGCACATCAAAACTTGGGAGGCTAAAAATATCATCTTCAATAAGCATAGCATCCCCAAGGTTGGGACAAACATTAATTGTAGCAAATAAATTCTCAAACATGTCATTCTCATCAAACATAGCATCCCCAAGCTTGGGCCTTTGCATATCATAAGCATAATCACTCTCATCGTTAATAGTATGGATAGCACTAATAGTATAGCAATTATTATCATCACAATGAGTAATAGGCGTAACAATAATAGGAGCAACATCATTTGGGACGGATACCTTTTTACCTTTGCTTCTCTGCCTTTTCTTTTTGTTCTTCACATCATGTTTGGGTTTAATCCTCTTTTTGGAGCTCCTTATTAATGAGATAGGTTGAATAGAAAGCTCCTCCTCGTTACCAGATTCATCATAAGAAAGAATAGGAGGATATTGGAAACCTCTTCCCTTTCATTAGTATTCTCTTCATCTTCCGTTTGTTTTCTTGTTTTTATGTAATTGGCAATATAAGGATTTTCAATGCAATTTATTGCACAATACATATAAATTTCCTCTAGATCAAAAGCAAGGAATATCTCAAGGTTATATTCTGGAATGCCCTTCGTTATACATTTCATTTCTTCATATCCTAGAAGCAAACTAATTTCATTATGATGCGTAAGGGAAATCAAGTCATCACAATTTTTGGACACAATTCGATCATGAAACAATTTGCATTGGAGATTAAAATTACCATGTTCATTGCAAAGTTCACAAGGATGGCTAGAAATATTAAAATTTTCAGCACAAGCATCTAGCCTCTCTTGCAAACATTTAGTTTCTAAATACTTATGCCTCTTGCAAAATCTATCTTCCCTATTTGGTGTGTACTTGCAAACTCTATGCACTCCACAAAAGTTGACATGCTTATAAGAGACATCTTTATCATGACTAGCGCAATCATCATTAGTACTATTTATATTCATAGAGTTCGTACTAACAACATTGCAATCATGCTCATCATTCAAAGATTGTATGCCAAACATTTTATTGCATTCTTCTTCTAACACTTTGGAACAATTATCGGAATCCTTATTTCACAAAAGACATTAAAAATATGAAGCATATGAGGCACCCTCAATTCCAAACAAAATTTGTAGTTTTCTTTTATATACTAAACTAGTGATAAAACAAGAAACTAAAAGATTCAATTGCAAGAACTAAAGCTATACCTTCAAGCACTAACCTCCCTGGCAACAGTGCCAGAAAAGAGCATGACCTCTACTACGCAACCTTCTTCTTGTAGACTCGTGTTGGGCCTCCAAGCATAGAGTTTTTTTAGGACAGTAGCAAAAATCACTCAAGTGGATGACCTAAGGTTTATCAATCCGTGGGAGGCGTAGGATGAAGATGGTCTCTCTCAAACAACCCTGCAACCAAATAACAAAGTCTCTTATGTCCCCAACACACCCAATACAATGGTAAATTGTATAGGTGCACTAGTTCGGCGAAGAGATGGTGATACAAGTGCAATGTGGATGGTAGATATAGGTTTTTGTAATCTGAAAATATAAAAACAGCAAGGTAGCAAGTAACAAAAGTGAGCGAAAACGATATTGCAATGCTTCGAAACAAGGCCTAGGGTTCATACTTGAACTAGTGCAAGTTCTCTCCACAATGATAACATAATTGGATCATATAACAATCCCTCAACATGCAACAAAGAGTCACTACAAAGTCACTAATAGTGGAGAACAAATGAAGAGATTATTGTAGGGTACGAAACCACCTCAAAGTTATTCTTTCCGATCAATCCATTGGGCTATTCCTATAAGTGTCACAAACAACCCTAGAGTTCATAGTAAAATAACACCTTAAGACACACATCAACCAAAACCCTAATGTCACCTACATACTCCAATGTCACCTCAAGAATCCGCGGGTATGATTATATGATATGCATCACACGATCTCAGATTCATCTATTCAAACCAACACAAAGAACTTCAAAGAGTGCCCCAAAGTATCTACTGGAGAGTCAAGACGAAAACGTCTGACAACCCCTATGCATAAGTTCAGAAGGTCACAGAACCCGCAAGTTGATCACCAAAACATACATCAAGTAGATCACGTGAATATCCCATTGTCACCACAGATAAGCACATGCAAGACATACATCAAGTTTTCTCAAATCCTTGAAGACTCAATCCTATAAGATAAATTCAAAGGGAAAACTCAATCCATTACAAGAAGATGGAGGGGGAGAAACATCATATGATTCAACTATAGTAGCAAAGCTTGCGGTACATCAAGATCGTGCCAATTCAAGAACACGAGAGAGAAAGAGAGAGAGAGAGGGAGAGAGAGAGATCAAACACATAGCTACTGGTACATACCCTCAGCCCCGAGGGTGAACTACTCCCTCCTCGTCACGGAGAGCGCCAGGATGATGAAGATGGCCTCCGGCGATGGATTCCCCCTCCGGCAGGGTGCCGGAACAGGGTCCGATTGGTTTTTTGTGGCTATAGAGGCTTGCGGCAGAGGAACTCCCAATCTAGGTTCTGTTCTGGAAGTTTGGGGATATATAAGTGGTTTTGCTGTTGGGGGCAAGTCTGGGGGATCCCCGAGTCAGCCTTGAGGTAGGGGGGCACGCCCAGGGGGTTATGGTGCGCCCTCCACCCTCGTGGTTGACTCGGGATCTTCTGGCCCAACTCCTTTGCTTTGGGGGCTTCTTCTGGTCCAAAAATAATCCTCGTAAGTTTTCAGGCCAATTTTACTCCGTTTGATATTCCTTTTCTGTAAAACTCAAAAACAAGGAAAAACAGAAACTGACACCGGGCTCTTGTTTAATAGGTTAGTGCCAAAAATCATATAAAATAGCATATAAATGCATATAAAACATCGAAGATGGATAATATAATAGCATGGAACAATGAAAAATTATAGATACGTTGGAGACGTATTAGTTATCAGCACTCTAATATAATTGAAATCTCCCAATAGAAGCCAGTACTGGTGTTAGGAATATCCAAGTCGTATAGCCAGATTGTTAATGTAATTTTGTCATCACCAGTGCACGGACCATAAATATTAGCTAGCGTCCACGATTGAGGAGATTGAGTGCTAACAAAATCAATAACTAGCGCAAAGACTTCAGAGACCAAAACATGGACAGTAAACATAGAGCTTTTCCAAATGGTACTCAGGCCACCAGAGGAGCCCCGAGAGGGAACATAAGCAAAGCGATCAAATTGTCGGGGACAGAAAGTCTTAATAAACGCAAGATCAAAATATGTTTTTTGGTTTCTTGAAGATAAACGATAGAGCATGCACTAGAACGAATAGCATTATTAAGTGCCAACTGCTTAACTTTAGAGTTTTGGCCTTGGATGTTCTAGGAGAGAACATTGCAACTACGCAAAAGGTTCATGCCTCAAACTGTATTAAGAAGAGATCTGGGTGGCTTTCTCCACTGCGTTCTCGGATAGAGATGTACCTGCAGATGAAGTGGTAGTGTGGACAGGGGTATTGGCCTCAGCCAGCAGTATTTCTTTAGATAATTCAGCCTCTGGGACAACACATCTATTGATGCCAATTGCCTGAAGAACTAGTATAGGAGTTGGCGGTGGGATCTCATCACACGCTGGAGCTGTGGACCTGGATGAAGAAGCAGCAATTGGGACAAGCCTGGGATGGACCTTGGAGCAGACCTTGCGACTATCATAGGTCTGTGTAACTTTAAACCCATTATACTTGTTGGACCTATTGCTGTGCCTAACTTCAGACATAGAGATGGGTGTCATTGCTCAAGGACGACGACCTCGAGGAGGCACTACGGGCATTGTGGCTGTGCCAAGAGGAGCAGTGTTCATATCATTCAGAGTCAAATAGGGGGCAAGTTCAGTAGAAGTGTCAGTGGCACTCTCTTTAGTCATTTGTGGCAAAGGATCAGACCTGTCAGCAGAGCCGGTGAGGAATGATAACGTGCTTGCATCAATCAAATCAACATCAGAGGGAGCAGTAGGTAGTTCCATGGTGGCCTCATCATGTTGTGGAACAGACTCATTAGATGGTAATTCCTCAATAACCACTAAAGAGGCTGATTGCTGTGTAAAGTGGGCGCTAGTCAGGTCAGCTGAAACTCGGACAGAAACCTTGTCCTGAAGATTTCTCATGCCAAATCCCCCACTCCATGGGCCAAAAGAACCTACCATTGGCCTTAACGCCTCAAAGACAAAAGGGTTGACCATTTGCCTTGGAATAGGGTCCGCAATAACCAGCAAGAGCAACTCATTACCTTCAGCAGATAACCCAAAGTGAACTCCTTGGTTATGGAGAGAAACAGTGACTGTAAAAGAATCCATGGGCACTGGAGGATCCTGCAGCTATGAATGAGGCAGAGGAACTATCGCTAGTTGAGAGTGCTCAGAGCTGCTATCATCAGAGACGGTGATGGAGTCGTTCTAGGCTTGTGTAGCACTTTCAGTTAGATTGTCTTCATGAACTACACCATGTTGGATAGTCTGGCCTTGGGCAGCCAACTAGGCTTGGCAATTGACAAGGTGAAGTGGGAGGACAGGCAGGGGCGGAGCAGGGGGCACTGGCCACGCACCCCAACCAGCATTGTGAGCTTCATTGGCGGCCACTCCATGATTACCGCCATTGTTTCCAGCAGGTGGAGCAGCATTCTGGACTAGCCAGTTATGGACATGTTGTTGATAGAGCTGCTCTGCAGTAAGTTCAGGGCCTAACTGAGGATTAGGGTTTCCATCCGGGGGTGGTGGCTCTTTTCCAGCAGGCAACACCTTTGGGAGCAGGTTGTTCTAGTCATTGTTGAGAAGGATAGTACCTTGAACTGTCCAGCAATCACGAGCACCACCCAGTTGCTAGAATACAAAGCTCTTTGGGATCAAATTTAAGTGAATAACCTGAGCCTTTAGCAAATATAACATCTGTCTTGCTTGCGGATTGTACCAAGACACTAAGAAACCATATCCACCCAAAGCTTTGGTGATGTAGTAGTTGGTCTAGTAGTCATAAGGAAAGCCAAAGAACATCAACCAAATTTTAGGGCCAAAGGATGTTGTGCACATATTCAGTACCTCATTATTTGGGACAAACGAGATCAGAAGATCTTCCTCCTCAAGTTCAGTGGGTGTAGCAACCGTGGTATCCCTCATGAACGAATCCATGAATCCCAAAATCCCAATGCCAAGTGGGTGGTCACTTACTTCGGTGGTGAATAGCTGAGATTTGTGAAGAAGACCAATGATCATGTTGCGGATGGTTGCCCGGTGATTGAGGGGGACGTAGTGGCTGGACTCCATGATGGCCAAGAAGTCGTAGTTCAGTGGGGTATTGGCCCGACCACCATGTCGTTGAGGATGAGACGGAAGGCCGGTCCTGGCTCAATGGCAAAACCCGGCGGGAGGAAGGGCGCCAGATTCAATGGGTAGTTTGCCATGGCTAGGGTGCTCGAGATGGGCGATGGCTGCTCTGAGTGTTATAATGGAGATGGGACGGGGCACAGTAGAGAGGTTTGGGAAGTCGAGGCAGAAGGCGGAACATGAGGGGTATGGATGGAAAGTTTTGTTGCCTTGGGAACCCACTTCCACTTTTGGGCGAAGGATTTTCTGAAGTAGGATGAAGCCACGTGTTTGTAGAAGGCACAAGAGGTGCATCGGACAGTGGTACAAGCTCTCTTTCTCTTGTGGCGGTAAATATGGTGGGGTATAGAAGATCCAGGTCTGATTGTTTGATTTTGGATTGTGGAGACCTGCCCAGCAAATGAAGGAGGCTTACCAGAAACAGGGCAGTTAATTGCCTTGTGGTCAGGCGCCAAGCATCTAAGGCAAATCAAATGGGCTTCACAAGAAATTTTTCCATGCCCCCATTGAAGACAGCATGGGCACAGTACGGCGCAATTAGTGGACAGGGCGATAATTTCCTCCAGAGAACAGTTGGCTTGGGCCAAATCCTCTTTGTGTGTAGCTTTGAGCATAGGTGGCCAAGCCTCATGGGGTGGGGCATATTTGAATGCCAAGTTTAAAAAACTTTGAGGGAGCTGCGGGTAAGGAATATTCAGGGGGCATTGAAACTTTCCCAATTTAATGGTCTTGGGTGATTGTTTCTCCTCCAACTCCGCCTCAACCATAAAGAGCTCCATCAGGGCAATACGATCAATGCTGTCAGAATTAAGAGGGCAAAAATTGCGTGGAATATCCTCCTCAGTATTCTTGTTGATGTGGGCAAAAGAACCAAAATGAATTTGAGCATCCCGATGATCATGGTGCAGCAAATCCACCCGTAGAGGATTTGGGAAGATGATGAAGCTTCATGTGCATTATCATTTGTCAAAACCATATGATCAATGGGAGTAAGCTTACACTTGCTTAGAATCTTGTCCGACGGGGGCCCTGAGTGTGTATGAGAATGCAGAAAACCCGAAGTAGACTTGATGGCCATCGGGTTACGGGCCAAGTTGTCAGAAAGAACAGTGTCTGTGTGCCCATCAGAGGCAAGGATTGGGGCCCTAGCGAATCTACAATTGAAAAGATGAATGTTGGATATCGGGTTCCGGCAAAACCCTTAAGGTTTGAACACTGGGGTGCGCACAAATATCCTACTGGTGTCAACAATCACAACGTCGGAACATCGTCTACTGAGAGGGGACGGTTACCGGCAAACAGAGAAGGACACAATCAATGCAATGCAACATTATGATGCATGCTATGACATGGCAATATGAATCTGCTTTGAGCTAATGCAACTAGCAACAGATTAAATGAAGTTTGTTTGAATACAAGATTCAAACTCAAACTCCATATGTGATTATTCAAATACCATTTATGCAAATTGCCATATACAGCAACCTTAGGTTGTTCAAACATGCATGAAAATGCTACAGATGGATAGATTGGATTTTTCTGATCATTTTTCATATATAATTTGTTTGATTTGGAGCTACGGTTGAATTTCTATGATTTTTAGAAGTTTATACTATTTTCTGGAATTTCCTAAAAAGATTAAATCCAGAAAATGATTAACTTCGTCAGCACTACGTCACTGTGACATCAGCAGGTCAACGGGGCGGTCCAGGTCAAACTGACCAGTGGGTCCCGCATGTCAGTGTTATTAGTCTAACTAATTTTTAGTTAGTCCTAATCCTAACTTAATTAGCAGGCGGGTCCCATTTGTCATTGACCCAGAGGGGTCAAACTAGGCCCACCCAGGGTCAACTTGGTCAGCAGGTCAAACCTGCCGGCGTTGAGCCGCCGGCGAGGCCGAGACGGCGAAGAGCATCGGAAACGCTGCCCCGGCCACGGTTCGATGCGCGGGTGCTACGGGTAGCTGGCGGTGTGGCGCATCCAACGATTGCGGTGGTTGGTGCTGGGGTGGCCGGGAACGACGATGGCGTCGAGCCGGGCGGCGGTCGGAGCTCGGGCGTCAATGGATTCGTCGCTACGGTGAGCAAGGCGTGCGTTGCTTGGCATCTACGGCGGCTGCACGTGCTAACAAGGCTATTGGGCATGCTAGCATGACCAAAGGGTCACCGGACTGACGCCGGCGACGAGCTCGGGCGGAGGTGAGCTTCGGCCTCGATGAACACGATGACTACGGTGTGCAAAAGGACGAGGCGTTAGGGGAAAATGGCCGGAGGCTCACAGCGCGTCGATTGAAGTACTCGTCAGGCTCGGGGAAGGCCTGCGGACGACGGAGCGACGATGACGATCACCGGATTCCGGGGAAGAAGACGGGGCCGATGGCGGCGTTGTAGGGGCTCCCGCGGGGCATGGCTCAGTGAGGAGGAAGAGGGGGTCGAGGCGGAGCCTCTGAGATCATCGGCGAGGCGAGGCAGTTGCTGTGGCCACGGTGGTGCTCGTCGGCGGCAATGGCTGCGCTCGATGGGTGTGCGTGAGAGGAACAGGGGATGGGATGAGCACGGGGGAAGAAGTGAGAGGACCCGGGGGGGTGCGTGGCGTCCTCGGGTGCCTCCAGCAGCGAGCAGGTAAGCAGGAGGTGGCCAGCGTGTGGTCGCGCGCGCCGGGCACGCGCCCTTCGTCCTCCTGGCAAAAGGAGGAAGACAACATGGGAGGTGGAGCTGGGCTGGGCCGGCTATGCACAGTGTTGGGCTACAGGAGCACCAGGTAAGAAAGCCCAGGTTAGTCCTCTCTCTCTCTCTTTTATTTAATGTTTTCTATTTTCTGTCTTTGTTATTTTGGATTTAGTAAAATACTAAATCACTTAATAAAATCCTGAAATAAATTGTGGGCACATACTGGATTATTCCCAACAGCCCTCAACTATTCTCAGAATTTATTAGAGCATTTAAAATATTTATAGAGTTTAAATGCCCCAATTCAAATATAATATGAGTTAATTCAAAAATCCATAAATGGCCAAGAAATATGCTCATCATTATTGGCAGAGGTTTTCACCTTTATCAAAAATCATGAACATTTCCAAAGGCATTTTGGGTTCATTGAAGATTATTTTAGGTTGAACCTATTTGATTTGATCTGGTGCTAGGGTTTGAACAATGTCCATTTCAAGTTAAAAAGAAATTAAACATGATGCAACACATGACTAGCTAGCTCAGAGCATACCAGAACTAGGGATGTGACAACTCACCCCCACTAAACAAGAATCTCGACCCGAGATTCAAGACGTGAGGTAGGTAGACAGAGGGGACACAAAGCTAACACGATCTTCATGATCCAGTTGCTTCATATTGATCTTGACGTCTTGCTCTGAGAACTCCAACCAACGTGACAACAAGAGGAGAAGGAAACTCTAGAAGGATCGATCTTCTCGAAGATCGAATGACTCAGGATCATCTCAATGATCACGAGATCAACTCACTAGAAACATCTCTAGAGCTGAGAGGCAAGACATGCATTAGGAGGGACGGAAGAAACAATTTGACGAGGGTTTCAAAGTAGCGAGGAAACAATTACTATGATCCCACAACAGGGCACCTTGGGAGAGGTGACTCGTAGAAATATTCCCTTAAGTGGAAGAAAGAATTACCTTTGATTCAGAGACCATGGAAACTCTTTATACTAGCATAAGGCAATCACAAACGATCGTTTAAAGGATTTTGAAGAAGTGGCATGCTCCATTGGAGACGATACTATGGTTATAGAATAATCGGCAAATGGAAGGAACATTCCAATTGATATCATGAATATAACCCAGTGACTGAGCGTGCTCTCAAGAACTTGAGCATTTCCATATTCATCAAGTTTTACCAATATCCATGTCAAGGATCCTGGCAACACATCATACTACCATGATGAATACCGGTGGAAGATGCAGATGCAAAGGAAGATAACACCTTCTCAGATTTCACCTTAGCAATGCCAAGGTCGCGAGATCTGGGTAATCGACCGAGAGACATTTAGCACTCCGCTTCTAATGTTCTCCTTGATGTGCTAGTGTATCCCATTCATAGATATGGTTTGATATCTAGAACATCAAGTAAAAGGTCGGACTTCGGGAACACAAAAATCCATAAGGAACGACTAGGGAGGTAAGTCCTACGAAGTCCTTATGGGGAGGTGACCAACTTTCTCAATCAGGATACTACAATAATAGGTCTTCCAGCTGGGTGTATTGGCCACGACATCCACTTTACCGGGTTACAGAGAGACCAATACTATAGTTCTTGGGAAACGTTCCAACCATCATAACTGCCCGAGATTCAGATCTGGTTGGTGTTAGGAAATTCCGGACTCATCAAGTCTAGAAAGAAAAATGGAAGTTTGCAACACAAATCAACGAGATGACGTTGCGAGATTCTCGGGGGATGAACTACGATAGCAAGCTCCAAAACATGAGCTGGTTCTGCTACAAACATGTGAACACGTTGTCCAGACAAGCATGACCACATAGTAGTCTTATAATAAAATACTACCGAGTTCAGGTGGGAACCATCATCTAGGATATCGAAGTGCTTGCGTAAGTCTAGCTCTTAAGAAGGAACGCCTTCTCCTTGAACAAGTCAATCAGTGGCTTGGCGTGCTAGGGACACATATAGAATGGAGGTAGCTAATCTCACAATCCAATGTATACTTTGCACATGCATGACTGACTTGGGATGATTCCAAAGGAAGCAAGAACAATCTTTCTCGGATCCACGGCGGCAACTTACACCAAGTGCACGTGAATTAGAGAAAGTCACATCTTTCATCCGGACATATGATCCATGAGTGGGTCATGAAGATAATGCTTATATAAGTTTCCAATACTAGCTGGATGTTCAACACAATCATGGAGAGGTTAAATATGTTGCTGTTGGGCTCAACAACAATTCATCCCAGTTTCCATGAAGAAGGAATTCCATAATTATGTGAACAAGTGATAGCACTGGTCAGACCCAAAAGATTTAATGGTGTATGCTCGAGGAATCAACAACGAATAAGACAACATTATGAACATCGTTGGTTCTGATTTGATTTGATGATAGCCCATACTCAAATCAAAGGTTTTGGGTAAGAAATAAATCCAACAATTGACCACGAGGATCAAACAATGAAGATATCATCTTTCTTCAATACACACACACACACACACACACACACACACACACAAGATATCCCTTTGGAATGAACTGAGTCGGACAAGCTTTCATCTTCCAATTCTCCAAGTTGTTGTTTAGCTTAACCAACTAGCTCAGGGGTATCCAACACGGATTCTTGGAGAAAGGGTGGTTTCGAAAACCAACTTGATCACTAGCTCAACATAGCGGTCAGGTGACATCCTGGTGATACCTCCGAGAAGACATTCGGAGAATCACGAACCACCGGTATGTTACTAAGCTCGAGATCAATCTTGCTTTTCAGGGCAAGGTGATATGATCAAATAAGCAAGGATTGACACATTCCTAACTCATTGATCAAGAGTGCACCAGAAATAAGGACTAGGTAGCACAACCTATCTTAGAATGATGATTCAATATCCAACACGCTAAGAATGAGAATACTGTCCATTTACTACCAAGCAACGAGTTGCTCAGAGTATTGATTTCACACATCACAATTCACTTGTCGGCATTCCGGTTGCAACAACACGGAAGCCGAGAAATGAATAATGAGGGTGAGAAGTATCACTGTATCAAGAGTTCATAGGATGGTGTGCAATTCCCATGATAATCCTGATATAAGATAGCAATACTTCAAGGTAGAACAAACCAGAAGCTGGATTGTATCTTGATCTACGGAACACAACTGCTTTGACCCAATCCTGGAAATGGAAAAGGGTACTGGAGTTTGTTTCTCCTAGTCATCCTGAATAGAATGGCTTGACGGACCACAAGAATAATAAGCATCGATATCACGAATGCACAATTACTCCTGACTATCAATTGATAGACAAAGATCGTAATACGACTGAAGAGGGACAACTCAAAGGAACATATATCTTTCTGAGTTGTGGATGCATAGGTTAGTATGTCGAACAAGTCCATCATATTTCTTCCAGATAACCCATGCTGAAAAGGAAGGACTGGCAGATTCACAATGTAGAATGGAGAACTCATCAAGAGCACCCTGGTTGTGATCTTTTGGTTCAAAAGAACTCCTGCCACGAATGGTTCATGGTATTTGGAAGAACGATATACCACAGACCTCGAGGACTATCGCAAAGGTTACTAATATCCTAAAGGAACTAGCAAACACTATCAACACGAGGTAAGTAGGGTGAATCTCGGGTTCAAAACCCAAGGAGTAGAATACCTACTAACTAAATGGCATCACGGGATGCTGTTGAGAATGATGGCCAGAATTATCACACTAGGACCACAAAACATGGCTAGATTACTAGTGATACTCTAAGACACCTAGGGTCATAATACTAGCTCCAACATATATGTCGAGGCAACAGAGTACCTCAACTCAGCAATTTAGTGTGGTTAACCTGGCCTAAAAGACATCGGAACGAAAAGAAAGGATTTGCAAATGCATCAGACTATTTAGAAACCTGGGATGACTCGGACAGCATAACGGCTGTAAATGCTCAAAAATATTTGAGGAATCCAACAAAATGGTGGCATAACCACTCGATCATCACAATATCAAGAATCTGAGGCCATCTATGAATACACGAAAGTAGTAGCAACTCAACTGAGGCTTGAATCCATCAATCCTATAAGTCTACGGATTAGTAACACGTGATCCTGATAGAAAGAAGCGAAAGCCTAGTTCCTTAACCCCGTAGAGAAGAAGAGGGTGACTCAGATCAGAAGGACATAAGGTAAAGGAGTAAAAAGAGCCTTACGTTCCATCCCACAATCAATTCCCTTATATAACTAAAGAATTTCTAGACTCAACTTCGACCAGTTTGGCTTGGTAATCCTACAGGCAGTCTGGCTCTGATACCAAAGCTGTCAGGACCCCGACTCAATGCCACATCGATCTAGCATGTAACACCTCATATCACTTTGCGGCCTCACGCACGGTATCCCCACGGGTGTCGCCTTACCTTTGCCCGGGACCGTTTGCGCCTTTTGGCACACGTATATGATAGTGTCGCTAGCATCCATATGATAAGGAGCCCGGGCTGACATGGCTAGTCGTAAACCCAAAGTGGCACAAACTTACAGGGACAGGCATCCATGACCCAACATCGAACGTGTCGGTCATCAGCGAGTGAATCCAGGCTGTAGCACTGGGCTAGCAGGACTCCGGTGAATCGAGCTGTAGCAGGCTAACAGGACTCCGGTATTCATCGCGTGACATTTCCCCGAAGGGACAGACACAGGAACGAAGAAGGACACATGCCGGCTAGCCTAAGTGTTCCAGAGTAGTAGCAAGCTACCATGGCTCAATGGAAGCACTAGGAGACATTTCCCGGTAAGAGAGGTGTCGGTGTCAAAACCGGCGGATCTCGGGTAGGGGGTCCCGAACTGTGCGTCTAGGCGGATGGTAACAGGAGACGAGGGACACGATGTTTTACCCAGGTTCGGGCCCTCTCGATGGAGGTAAAACCCTACGTCCTGCTTGATTAATATTGATGATATGGGTAGTACAAGAGTGGATCTACCACGAGATCAAGGAGGCTAAACCCTAAAGCTAGCCTATGGTATGATTGTTGTAATGTATGTTGTGTCCTACGGACTAAAGCCCTCCGGTTTATATAGACACCGGAGGAGGCTAGGGTTACACAGAGTCGGTTACAATGGTAGGAGATCTACATATTCGTATCGCCAAGCTTGCCTTCCACGCCAAGGAAAGTCCCATCCGGACACGGGACGGAGTCTTCAATCTTGTATCTTCGTAGTCTTGGAGTCCGTCGGACGATGATAGTCCGGCTGTCCGGACACCCCCTAGTCCAGGACTCCCTCAGTAGCCCCTGAACCAGGCTTCAATGACGATAAGTCCGGCATGCATAATGTTCGGCATTGCAAGGCGGGTTCCTTCCTTGAATGATCCAGAGAAGATCATGAACACCAGGATAGTGTCCGGCTCTGCAAAATAAATTCCACATTCCACCGTAGAGAGAATAAAATGTATACCAGTCCAATCTGCTGACGTATTACACGGCGTGACATCACACCTCTACCAAGCCTTTGTTTGAATCGTTTTTTTTACTACACCACCTTAGCACGTTTAGCGAAGCGGTTTCCTTGGCACGTCTTGTCGAAGCAGAGATCGTGTTCCCCTTATTCCGGGATTCTCATCAATACGTGCGTGGGTAACCCAACCGTGCCCGTCGCTACGCCTCCTCCATCGAAGGTGAATCCCGAACGGTCACGGAGACGACCCTTGGTATTTTTCCCCTTTATAAGAGGACCAAGGACC
Source organism: Triticum timopheevii (assembly GCA_963921465.1). Taxonomy (NCBI): domain Eukaryota; kingdom Viridiplantae; phylum Streptophyta; class Magnoliopsida; order Poales; family Poaceae; genus Triticum; species Triticum timopheevii. The sequence continues at coordinate 128,256,235 of OY997271.1, read as the reverse complement.
GTTCCATTTTTTTAATCTCGCATCGAATCTCCTTCTTGCTCCTAGCTCCAGCACCCAGAGTCCCAGATTCGAGCGCTTCGGATTCTCAATCATGTCCGGCTCCGACCTTCAGGGCCGGTGGATGCCCTCCTCCATCACGGAGGAGGACATATTGAAGTTACGTGAGGCCAAGTACCTGACCTACGAGATTTCGCGCAGGTTGCCTGTCCAAGGGCAGGCCGTGCCCGCCCCCGAGCCTGGCGAATACGTCGTCTTCGTATCCCACCTCCGTCGGGGTTTAGGCTTCCCGACGGACCCCTTCGTGAGAGGTCTCATGTTCTACTACGGGCTGGATTTTCACGATTTGGCTCTGGAGTCCATCCTCCATATCTCCGCATTCATTATCGTCTGCAAGGTCTTCCTCTGTGTCACTCCCCACTTCGGCCTGTGGCTGAAGACCTTCTATGTGGAGTCGAAGATGATCGGGGGGCGTCAAGCGGAGTGCGGCGGGGCGGCCATAAGCAAAAAGGCCAATGCCCCGTGGCCCGAGGGTTCCTTCCAAGAGGAACCCGGACTGTGGCAGCAGGAGTGGTTCTATATCACCGCTCCGAAGGGCAGCAAGCAAAAGCCGCCGCCTTCATTCCGCCCGGGACCTCCACGTCAACTGATGTCGTGGGTCAACCAAGGGCTCAATTGGGGGCCGTCCGAAGACGTGCCCTCACTGCAGGGCTGGATTCGAGACCTCCATGCAAGGGCGATCAATCTGGTCGTGGTGATGCAGGTTATGCTAATCAGGCATCTTCTGCCCTGCAAACGCCGTCCTCTCCGTCTATGGGAATTCAACCCGGAGGGACCTCGGATTCTCCAACACTTCATGGGTGCGACACCCGTGGAGATGTACAAGTTGTTCTTCGGACCGCAGGTGGCGTGTCCGGAATTAGCCGAGGATGCAGGCCTAAGCCGCAATCGCCCGGATACTCAGGTAAATAGCTCAGAGTCCGGACATTCTGTTTATCTGCCTTTCTAGAGTTCTCCTCCTGACCCATTACTCTTCACAGGAGTGGGTGGCGCGATCAAGGCTGATAAGGTGTCCGGCCCCCCTCTCAGAGACCGCATTGGAGCCCGTGCTGGTCAGAATGTTGGAGGTCGCGCCCACAGAAGGGAGCAATGGGGAAAATAGAGGAGCTAATATTTCTCCCAAAGGGGCGTCTGAAGAGGGGGGAATCAAGAACCCCTCCTTCCGGGGGGAGAAGAGGACTGCCTCCGAGGATCCGGAGGCCAAAGCCCCTAAACGGGGGAAGAGATCTTCCTCGGGGGGTCCGGCGTCCGGGGAGAATCCGGATGCACAATCATCGCCAAAGAATCAGCCCTCTAGCGAGCCGTGAGTATGAAAAGGGAATTTCATTAGTAAGAAAATACCTCCATTTGTGCTTCTGTGGGTGACCGAAATTTTTATCTTGCAGTTCGGATTTGCAGCCTTCGCAGATGAGTTCGTCTTCGGGGGACCTTCTTCCGGAGATGATGGAGAGCGAAACGCCCCCGTCTGCTGCGCCATCAGATAAGGCAGACGAGCCTGTAGTATCGTCACGGACGGTATCCCCAAGTCCGGAGGGGCCAGAGAGTTCGGCGCCCGCTAGTATCCGGCCGGGAGAACTGAAGAATCTACTTGAGAGGGCGTCCATCTCAGAATATCATCGTGCGTTGATGCACATGGTGATTGGAAGGATTTCGTCCGCCGAGAGCGGATTGCGTAACGCCGCTATGAGTTTGCTGGCGGGATTTGAGGTACGCGAAAATGACGCACCTTCTATTTTTGACAGTTTTGCACATAAAAGTGTGCCCTGTATAGATAGTAGCCCCTGAGACTCGGTAGGTTGTCGAAGACGACAGCGTGCCGAGGATCGAAATTGCAAGTAATGAATGTCGCCTTTCCTATGCAGGTGGCGGATAGTCCGAGGGCTAGCCGGACTAGTGGGGTTGCCGAGTTAATGCGGCAACTTGACGCGGCGGATGCGGACATCACACTTGTCAACCGGCGACTTGACGAGTCGCAAGGTAAATGAGTTCTCCACGGTCGCTTTATTAATGGGGTCAAAGCCCTCCTCTGATAAATTATATGCTGTTATACAGACGGTGCTGCTGCTGTGGAGAGCCTTCGGGCCGAACTTGCTCAAGCTAAGGAGCAAGCCCGAAGGAGTGACGCGGCTGCCTCGAGGGCGGCCGAGGAGTTGAAAGCCGAAAGGGCTGCTCACTGCCTAAGCAGGGAAGAGGTGGCCGAATTGGCCGTGAAAGTAAAAGATGCTGCCGACCGCAATGAGGCTCTTGAAAAGGAGCGCTTATCGGAGCGGGAAGACCTGAAGAAGGCCACCGCCGAGGCCAAGGATGCCCGTTCTGCAATGCGGGCCATGAGGGAGGAGCTGCGCCAGGCCAGAGATATCGTGGCTGGCAAGCGTTATCTGCTGCGTCATCGGTTTATGGATCAAAAGTACGCTCAATTTGATCGGCTGTGGAGTCCGGAGGATCCGTATATGGACTTAGCGGCAAGTGCGGCTGATGCCGTTGAGCACTTCCGGAGCCAGAAGGATCACAAGACGGAAGAGCTATTTTGGTCTCAATTCCATAGTCCGGATCGCTCACTTCCGTTGACCGACCGGTTGGCCGAATGGGCCGAGCTAAATAGATTATCCGGACTTGCCATGACTGACATCGTGGCTCATGTCTGGCCAGAGAGGCCCAAGGCGACGAGCTACTTCGGCTTACTACAGCAATTCCTTGGAGTGGTGCCGCATATCAAGGAGATGAAGCGGTCGGCCTGCATCGAAGGCGCGCGGATGGCACTTGCCCACATAAAGGTGCATTGGACAGAGATGGATGCCACCGCTGTTGCCGCCCAGGGTTCGGATGAAAGCCGGCTCCCCGCCAAGCACTATTTCGGGGAAGTTATGCGTGGTGCTCGTGTAATAGAGTCGCAGTGCTAAAAAAATGTCACGTTCAAATGAACGTTTTAGCTTCTAAAACAATGATTATGCAATAACTGCTTTTTATACTTGTGCGTCCCAAGTGGTAAAACTGCTCCTGAGCGGCCGTTTTCGTATACATTTGTATAACCTGAAAGATTGCAGTCTTCGGCTTCAGCCCCCACGCACAAGGTGCGGGGGTGTTCGCAAAAATAGCGCGTGTTCACACTTAATCCGATGTCTCGGTCCTGTTTAGGAGGTGGTAGCGTAGCAAACGAGGCAATCCGGACTATAATGCTTTATCACTTTCACTTAGCCAGTGGAGTTCGAGGGTGGGGCTACGATATAGCCCCTGGGGGCACCGCACTTCTCCGATTGCGGGGCGCGTGTGTGCCTGACCGGGAAACGGTCCTTCGTCAAAGCGGGGAATTCTAAACATTTCAGTAGTCGATCGAGTGGTTGACCAGTCTCTCGCTATATCATGACAGTCAGTTTTCGGCTTTCTCTACTAAGGTGCTCGCCCAGCCGAACTGGGGCACAATCGCAGTAGTTCTCCTGGTGCTGCATTAGCCGATGATACGGAACGTAAGGCAGCAAAACACAGGAGCCGGGCAAACCCAACATTTGACAAAAGACATGATTCAGAGCTGATGCATATAATGCCTAACTCGAGACGCCGAACACTCCCTAAGGTGTTCGGTCTTTATGATAATGGGCAGAATAATGCCCTAAGCCCCTAGTGTCCAGGTACGGGCATGGTCTTCTGACGCGGCCGATGCCAAAACGTCAGGCTCCGCTGTGGTTATAGGAAGAAACCAAGGGAGAATAACAACAAGAGACAGTAAAAAAGGTTTACGCAGGGTCTTAATCTGAAAAGAATCCTCGCAATGGGTCCCTACTGCACGTCTGCGCCTGTGTCTCCGTTCTGCCGTTATCCTGGACGGGTATGCACGTTGTTCATCTGTAAAAAGAGAGGAACGGTTAGTTTGGAAACAATTCGTGCGAAAAAAGGAGAAGAAGAAACATAAATAAGTAAAGTGGGATTCGTATGAACTCGCGATTCTTTGTGCGCGCAACCCCTTATCAAGGGTTGTGCGGCTAGGGAGCCCCTAGCCAACCAATGCCGGACTCGTCTATCCGTGTCCGGGGTCTTCAAGTGACCCTCGCACTGAAATGATGCCTCGAGGACCGGGCATCTTGAGTGTAAGAGACGCGTAATGCGGTATGGCGTTGAAACGGACAAAAGCCTTTCGTCCCAAGAGTGCTTGATGTCCACTTTTAACTGGGACAATATGAAAAATTAGTTTTTCGCGCCGAAAATTGTTCGGTGATCCGAACACGACTTCTAGTAATAGGGAGCCTGTGCACTTGGCATAAGGGCCTGGCGTCACCCCTTTGAAGGAAGTGCGGCTGTGTCGAATTTTGGTAGGGTCTATCCCCATCTTGCGGATTGTGTTTAAATACAGCAGGTTTAAGTCGCTGCCTCCGTCCATTAGGACTTTAGTAAATTGTAATCCGTCGATTATGGGATTCAATATCAAGGCAGTCCGTCCCGCGTTTCGAACGCTTCTGGAATAGTCCAGGTGGTCGAAAGTGATTGGTTTTGATATCCAATCTCTATGGTCTGCTGGGTTGGACCGTGCGAGGCTCTTTTTAGGAAGTGCCGCACTATTTTTCCGTATTATCACATGAAGTGAGTTTACTGCTTTGACCTCTTGTGGGAAAGTCTTTTGTTTTCCGGTGCTCTGCTGGTGGGGTTTATCGTCTTCGCTTGACGCGTCGAGCCCCTTGTGTTCGGCGTTTAGTCGGCCGGACTGTTTGAAAACCCAACAATCCCTGTGGGTGTGGTTTGCAGGCCTTCCGGGGGTACTGTGGATTTGACATATCCGACCCAAAATCTTGTTTAAGTTGGACAACTCATCGCTGTCATCCTTAAGAGGCGGTGCTTTGTTGTTTGGCTGCGAGCTTTTGAATCCGGCGTTGACTGCCGTTCTCTTTGGGCATTTCTCTTTATTCCGGCGCTGCTCTTTTCTGCGCCGTGATTTTCCGTTTCCATCTCTTATCTCGGATGTACTTGGGTCGCTGGTGCTGCATCTTGCTAGCCAGCTATCCTCTCCCGCACAGAAGCGGGTCATGAGGCTTGTTAGTGCGGACATTGTCCTCGGTTTCTCTTGGCCGAGGTGCCTGGCAAGCCATTCGTCTCGGACATTGTGTTTAAAAGCTGCTAAGGCTTCGGTGTCCGGACAGTCGACTATTTGGTTCTTTTTGGTGAGAAACCTGTTCCAGAATTTCCGCGCTGACTCTCCGGGCTGTTGAGTTATATGACTTAGGTCATCTGCGTCCGGAGGGCGGACATAAGTCCCTTGAAAATTTGCTCTAAACGCGTCCTCGAGCTCTTCCCAACTTCCAACAGTGTTTTCTGGGAGGCTTTTAAGCCAATGACGGGCTGGCCCTTTGAGCTTGAGGGATAGGTATTTTATGGCGTGGAGATCGTCTCCTCTGGCCATGTGTATATGTAGTATATAATCTTCTATCCAGACTCCAGGGTCTGTTGTTCCATCGTAGGCCTCTATGTTTATGGGTTTAAATCCTGCTGGGAATTCATGGTCCAGCACCTCATCAGTGAAACATAGTGGGTGTGCGGCGCCCCTGTATTTGGGTGTGCCGCTATCTTCGGACACTTGACGTGTTTCCTTGCTTCTTGGGGCCTTCTTCTTTGGCCCGTAGATGGACCTGGCTGGGCCATCTATCCTTCCAAGTTCGTTGGTTGGTTTATGTGTGGCGCCGCTTTCAGAATTTGGCCTGTCATCTGGCCGTCTATCCAACCAGGCTGCCTCTTTTATTTTTTAACTGTGGGGGCTCTATGGCCTCGTCGTCGAATTCTGGTAGCAGCTTGCGCTTCGGGTAGCTCTTTGATTGGTGGCTATTGCCGTATTTATCCGCGGTTTTGAGTACTTTGCTCCACCTCATTCTGAGTGTGTCTTCCACTGTTTTGAGCTTCCGTTTTTCTTTCTTCAAGCTTCTTGCAGTGTTGACGAGTCTTTTCCGAGTTTTTACTTTCCGGCGGCGTGTCCGGCGTGAGATCGTCCGAACCGTCATTTTCGCCGGGCCTGGACTGATTATCTGACTCGTCCTGTTCGGACGGTTGCTTATCTACATGCTCATCGTCCACTTCTGTGCCCTGCTGTAATGCGGGGTCCTTAGGAGCGTTGTTGTTGTCGAGGCGGGGCTTAGGGCGGCGTCTTCGCCGCCGTTTTGGTTGTTTATCGGCGGGGTTATCCTCTGCCGCGGCCCGTTGGTCCCCGCTATCGCTCTCTTTTGGGGTATCCACCATGTATATGCCGTGTGACGAGGTGGCCCTCGCGTGCTCTATAGGCGCTGTTTCTTGTTCGTCTCCGGCGTCGTCGTCTATAGTGTCGATGTCTTCGGAGTCGTAGTCTAGCATGTCGTTTAAGTCGTCGACAGTGGCTACAAAGTGGGTGGTGGGTGGGCTTTGAATTTCTTCGTTGCCCGTATCCCAACCATCCTGGCCATAGTCCGGCCAGGGCTCTCCTGATAACGAGAGATGCTTTAGTGAATTCAGGATGTCGCCAAAAGGCGAGTATTGGAAGATGTCCGTGGCGGTGAATTCCATAACCGGCGCCCAATCCGATTTGCTTAGTAGGGGCGCGGGCGGTTCGGAGTCCGGCAGGGAGTCTGGCACCTCGGAATCACAAGTTTTGCGAGGGACAAGATTGGTGTTCGGCTCCATCGCCGTGGTAGTTGAAGCCCCCGAGGCGGTGTCTATCCACCGATCCTCTATCCGAGCAATCGGCTCCGGACTAGTGGCCGGAGCGGATTCGTGTGCGGCCTCCAAGGCACTGTTCGGCGGCAGAGCTAGATCATGCCCATCGCAACAGTGCGGCGCGCTTGGCTGTGGCTCGGGTCCGTCGAAGATGAAGTCTCCGTGGACATCGGCCGTGAAGTTTAGGCTTCCGAATCTGACCTGACGGCCAGGGGCATAGCTTTCGATCTGCTCCAGATGGCCAAGTGAATTAGCCCGCAGTGCGAAACCGCCGAATACGAAGATCTGTCCGGGGAGAAAAGTCTCACCTTGGACAGCGTCGTTGGTTGAAGATGCCATCGGGCCTATCGGTGACGACACAGAGGAACTCTCAATGAAAGCACCAATGTCGGTGTCAAAACCAGCGGATCTCGGTTAGGGGGTCCCGAACTGTGCGTCTAGGCGGATGGTAATAGGAGACGAGGGACACGATGTTTTACCCAGGTTCGGGCCCTCTCGATGGAGGTAAAACCCTACGTCCTGCTTGATTAATATTGATGATATGGGTAGTACAAGAGTGGATCTACCACGAGATCAAGGAGGCTAAACCCTAAAGCTAGCCTATGGTATGATTGTTGTAATGTATGTTGTGTCCTACGGACTAAAGCCCTCCGGTTTATATAGACACCGGAGGAGGCTAGGGTTACACAGAGTCGGTTACAATGGTAGGAGATCTACATATCCGTATCGCCAAGCTTGCCTTCCACGCCAAGGAAAGTCCCATCCAGACACGGGACAGAGTCTTCAATCTTGTATCTTCGTAGTCTTGGAGTCCGGCGGACGATGATAGTCCGGCTGTCCGGACACCCCCTAATCCAGGACTCCCTCAAGAGGCTACTAAGGATAAACAACTAGATAGTCAGATCCCACACATACCAAGCATTTGAATAACATACACACAATATGCTCAATATGTGCAAATACAACATGGCATCACAACATGACTCTACAACTCAAGTATTTTATTCAATATGCTCCGAGGAGCGAGATATTACAAACATGGGTCTCTCGACCCAGCATTCAGACCATACAAGTCAAAGCACATGCGGAAGCTTAACATGTCTGAGTACAGACAACTACAAATGAAAAAGGCTGAGAAGCCTGACTAACTACCAGATCCTGCCGACGGCACAAGATCGTAGCTGAGGTAACAAGCTAAACGTCAAAGTCCAAGCAGAACTACTAGCGAGACTGAAGTCTCTCTGCAAAAACATAAAATAGGCAAACATGAGTACAAATGTACCCAGCAAGACTTAGATCAGAACTAACTACATATGCATCATTATCAACAAAGGGATGGTGGGGTTTAACTGCAGCAAGCCAGCTTTGACTCGGTGGCTATCCTGAACTACGACTGCAAGTAACTCTTTTGAGGTGGTGCACACGAGTCCACATATTCACCATATCAATACACCACTATGGATCCGCTCCCGTCTCCCTATGAGAACGCCATCCATAGCACTCACGCTTATCATGCGCATTTTAGAGTATCCACTTTCACTTGTCTATGAACTGTACAGGCAACCCAGAAGTCCTTTACCGCGGACACGGCTATTCGAATAGATAATGTTAACCCTGCAGGGGTGTACTTCTTCACACACGCTCTCGCCACTTACCGCCATGTACACCTCGTGTATCTCAGCAACCTTCAAGCAGAAGCCTTGTGAGGGAGTCGGCCATGACCTGAATAACCACACAAGTCTCTCGTCTAGGTTTATCACCTATTCGGGTTCCCAAGCCCACCATCCGGGTGCCACTTGGTACACCGTGCCACTGTGCCTAGTCTGTCCCAAGCCCACCTATACCGGCTGCCACCTGGTAGACTACTAACACTACCTACAAACACCAGAAACTAGTTGCAACTCCTGGACAGAGATCAAGTTGATTAATAAGTCGAGAGAGCTTGGAGTGCCCGGAGCCCAATGTGTGGTAGTAACTGTTCATGGATCACAAACACAGAACTCAGTTCCTGAGGATGGCTGCAATGAGACAACCCACCATGTACTCCTACATGGCCTCTCACCGCTACCTTTACCAAATCGTGTTCACACACTTAGCTCACACACAGTAGGACATGTTCACACACCTCCGATTCATCCCCGATGAATCAGACCTGACTCAACTCTAAGCAATAGCAGGCATGACAAACAAGCATGAATGAGTAGGCACATCAGGGTTCAAACAACTCCTACTCATGCTAGTGGGTTTCATCTATTTACTGTGGCAATGACAGGTCATGCAGAGGATAAAGGGGTTCAGCTACCGCAGCAAGTAACAGATGAATCGTTGTTGTTCTAATGCAGTAAAAGAGAGCAGGAGCGAGAGAGTGGGATCGTATCGGAATGAACAAGGGGGTTTTGCTTGCCTGGCACTTCTGAAGATAGCATTGAGTCTTCATCAGTGTCAACGATCACAACGTCGGAACATCGTCTACTGAGAGGGGACGGTTACCGGCAAACAGAGAAGGACACAACCAGTGCAATGCAACATTATGATGCATGCTATGACATGGCAATATGAATGTGTTTTGGGCTAATGCAACTAGCAACAGATTAAATGAAGTTTGTTTGAATACAAGATTCAAATTCAAACTCCATATGTGATTATTCAAATGCCATTTATGCAAATTGCCATATAGAGCAACCTTAGGTTGTTCAAACATGCATGAAAATGGTACAGATGGATAGATTGGATTTTTCTGATCATTTTTCATATATAATTTGTTTGATTTGGAGCTACGGTTGAATTTCTATGATTTTTAGAAGTTTATACTATTTTCTGGAATTTCCTAAAAAGATTAAATCCAGAAAATGATTAACTGCGTCAGCACTACGTCACTGTGACGTCAGTAGGTCAACGGGGAGGTCCAGGTCAAACTGACTAGTGGGTCCCGCATGTCAGTGTTATTAGTCTAACTAATTTTTAGTTAGTCCTTATCCTAACTTAATTAGGAGGCGGGTCCCATTTCTCATTGACCCAGAGGGGTCAAACTAGGCCCACCCGGGGTCAACTTGGTCAGCAGGTCAAACCTGCCGGTGTTGAGCCGCCGGCGAGGCCGAGACGGCGGAGAGCATCGGAAACGCTGCCCCGGCCACGGTTCGATGCGTGGGTGGGTGCTACGGGTGGCTGGCGGTGTGGTGCATCCAACGGTGGCGGTTGTTGGTGCTGGGGTGGCCGGGAACGACGACGGCGTCGAGCCGGGCGGCGGCCGCAGCTCGGGCGTTGACGGATTCGTTGCTACGGTGAGCAAGGTGTGCGTTGCTTGGCATCTACGACGGCTGCACGTGCTAACAAGGCTATTGGGCATGCTAGCATGACCAAAGGGTCACCGGACTGACGCCGGTGACGAGCTTGGGCGGAGGTGAGCTTCAGCCTCGATGAACACAATGACTACGGTGTGCAAAAGGATGAGGCGTTAGGGGAAAATGATCGGAGGCTCACAGCGCGTCGATTGAAGTACTCGTCGGGCTCGGGGAAGGCCTGCAGACGACGGAGCGACGACGGCGATCGCCGGAGTCCGAGGAAGAAGACAGGGCCGATGGCGGCGTTGTAGGGGCTCCCGCGGGGCGTGGCTCGGTGCGGAAGAGGGGGTCGAGGCGGTGCCTCTGAGAGCATCGGCGAGGCGAGGCAGTGGCTGTGGCCACGGCGGTGCTCGTCGGCGGCAACGGCTGCGCTCGGTGGGTGCACGCGAGAGGAACAGGGGAGGGGATGAGCACGGGGGAAGAAGTGAGAGGACCCGGGGGGTGCGTGGCATCCTCGGGTGCCTCCAGCAGCGAGCAGGTAAGCAGGAGGTGGCCGGCGTGTGGTCGCGCGCACCGGGCACGCGCCCTTCGTCCTCCTGGCAAAAGGAGGAAGACGACAGGGGAGGTGGAGCTGGGCTGGGCCGGCTATGCACAGTGTTGGGCTACAGGAGCACCAGGTAAGAAAGCCCAGGTTAGTCCTCTCTCTCTCTCTCTTTTATTTAATGTTTTCTATTTTCTGTCTTTGTTATTTTGAATTTAGTAAAATACTAAATCACTTAATAAAATCCTGAAATAAATTGTGGGCACGTACTGGATTATTCCCAACAGCCCTCAACTATTCTCAGAATTTATTAGAGCATTTAAAATATTTATAGAGTTTAAATGCCCCAATTCAAATATAATATGAGTTAATTCAAAAATCCATAAATGTCCAAGAAATATGCTCATCATTTTTGGCAGAGGTTTTCACCTTTATGAAAAATCATGAACATTTCCAAAGGCATTTTGGGTTCATTGAAGATTATTTTAGGTTGAACCTATTTGATTTGATCTGGTGCTAGGGTTTGAACAATCCCCATTTCAAGTTAAAAGGAAATTAAACATGATGCAACACATGACTAGCTAGCTCAGAGCATACCATAACTAGGGATGTGATACCGCCCCTAAGGAGGCCTTGCATCGTCCGCCCCACGAGGCTTGGCCCCTCGCGAGGGTCTTGAGTGTTTGGTTGATGAAGACGGGTCGTACTGGGCCACCGATTGAGCCATGCTGCAGGCCGCAGGCAGGCAAGTCTGGGGACCCCGTTCCCAGAATGCTGACAGTAGCCCCCGAGCCCAAGGCGTGCTCGGACTTGGCTTTGCGGCAAAGCCAAAGGGCAAGTGCGGAGCGCCACGGGCTCCCACAGCCTGCGGCCTTGGTCGATGCTTGGTGACTGATTGGACGTGGACGTCTCTACTTCCCCACGCTGCCTCGGCAACTACCCGATTTGATGAGTCCTTGCTGCATGCAAAAAGAGTCATCATTACCTGCGATCGTGGAGGTCGATGGTTGGCATCCCTTGGGCTATAAATGAGGAGGGGCGATGTCCCCCATCGCCCATCTCTTCTTGCTCCACCTGCTCGCTTCTTCTTCCTCGCTCCTGCTACTGGCAGCGCCCCCCATGGCGCCCGTGAAGAGGTTTTCGGCCGCGGAGAAGGGGAAGGCTTGCCAGGAAGGGCCTCGCTCTCCTCTGCCCAAGCACGGCCGTGGTCGTCCTCGCAAGCATCCCGCGACCCCTGCCGTGGCTTCCCGTGGTCGTGGCGGTGGCCCTTCATGTGATGGTGGCCACCCGTGTTGAGGCAGCCCAGTTGGTGGGGGAAGGCGTTCCGTGGCCGTGCAGCCTCCCCAGCCGTGCTTCCATTCGGCGGAGGTGTTGCCTGAGTTCATTGTGTGGTCGGATAACCCGGCCGGCAACTGGCTTCAGCTCCCTCGCTCCTTCGCTGGCGAACTGCCGGCCGCTGCTCCTGGCGGGCTCTGGTTGCAAGCGGATGGCTGCTGCAGCAAGGCCTCCTGGGTCGCGGTGGAGATCTCCGTCGCCGGCAACATTGTCCTGGCCCAGGGCTGGCACACGTTTGCCCATGCGCGTGGCCTGGGCAGATGGTGCACCCTCCACTTCAAGTATGACGACAACGCAGCCCTCTATGTGAGGGTGTTCGGAGAAGATGGCTTCCATATTGGTTGCTGCCCTGAAGACGACGATGGCAACAAGGTGCTCGGCCTTGGCGATGGCCGCGACGAGGGCGAAGGCGAACCTGCTCCTGGTGGCGACCGCAGCTCGCCAAGCTTCAGCGGCTCCTCCTCCGGCAACAGCTCCTCCAGCGGTGGCTACGATCAACCACCACGCCGTCGTGCCTGCCTCGAGGGCGGCGGTGGGTCGTCCCATCGCTGCGCTCCTGTGAAGAGCGAGGCAGAGTCTGACTGAGCTCTGGAGGACTCCATGGATCCCTCCTCGCGAGATGTTGCAAGGCGTGTGCCGCTTTTGTTTTGTTTTCCTTCTTTTCCTGCATCGAGAGAGAGAAGCATGGGGCCCCGTGGGGGCGTGCAACAGACTATGATTCCCTAGTTATTGTACTGCATTTATTGTTCATGTGCTGTTTTATGGTGTCATTGTTATGCGCCTGCGCATAGGAACAACTTAGCTTGGGAAGTTTAAAGTAGTTTCCGCCTCGCGAGGTGTCTGCTTCAGGCCTTGCCGGGCGCCTTAAGAGGTGCAAAAAATTCATTGGGAGAATCATTTCCGAACCTTGGTCACGTGGGTTGCTGGCCATGGCCCGGCGCTTCAGGTCGTGATGCTCGAGGGGCACGGACTGGGAGGGGTGCTCCCGTTGTGAACTCGAATGAGAGAGCCCCGCGAAAATTAGGAGGGGAAGGGCTCACGAAGGCACCCGCGCATCCCCCTTGTGAGGTTTGAGAGAGAGAGAAACGAGTCAGATGAAAGAGCTAAAAACAGATAACAGGGCAGAAGACGACGGGCAGAACCGGCAAATAACATCATAAGCAACGTCACTCAAGGTTCAAACAAAGAAAAGCGAGCCAACTACAGAAAGCAAATGAAAAGCCGTGTCCGGCACCTAGTCTAGTCTTTGACGTCTTCTCACCAGCGCAGAGCTAAGTGTTGCCACTGGGCATGGGCGGGAGCCCCCGAGGCCCAAGGGCGGCACTCCGAAGACTTCAGGGCGTGTACAACCCCAACTCATTATTATGTGAGAGTGTCACGGGCGGCGAGCTTCACAAGCACTAGGCCTTCTTCACAGGCACCGGGCCTTTCTTTGGGCGGCGAGCTTCATAGGCACCAGCCTTCTTCACAGGTACCGGGCCTTTCTTCTGGCGGCGAGCTTCACAGGCACCGGGCCTTTATTCGGGCGGCAAGCTTCACAGGCACCAGACCTTTCTTCGGGCGGCGAGCTTCACAAGCACCGAGCCTTCTTCACAGGCACTGGGCCTTTCTTCAGGGGTAGTACTTCCGGAGGTGCTAAATGTTACAGACGTTCGTGATGGGCACCCCATCCTGAGTCTCCAGGTGCGCGGCGCCAGGCCTAGGGACGTGGACAACCTTGAATGGGCCCTCCCACATGGGTGAAAGCTTATGCAACCCTTCCCTGGAGAGCACCCGCCTGAGTATGAGCTCACCTACCTCGAGCGTCCTGGGGCGGATGTTGTGACAGTGATACCGCCGTAGCGCCTGGTGGTACCTTGCCGCCCGAAGCGTGCCTTCACGGTGACGTTCTTCCCCCAGCACAAGGTTCATCCCCCGCATGGCGTCCTGCTGTGTCTCATCAAACGCCAGGACCCGCGTGGAGCGACGCCTGACCTCGTGAGGGAGAACCGCTTCCACTCCATAGACGAGGAAGAATGGGGTCTCGCCCGTTGGTTTGGTGGCGGTGGTGCGAATGGACCACAACACGGACTGGAGCTCGTCATGCCAGCCCCTGCCGCAAGCCTCCAACTTCTTCTTGGAAGTTATTGTCTTGAGGCCTCTCAGGACCTCCGCGTTGGCGTGTTCGGCCTGGCCATTGCTCCGGGGGTGCGCCACTAAAGCGTAGCAGATCTGCGTTCCAAAATTAGCACAATATGTTTTGAAGAGATTGTTGGTGAACTGCGAACTGTTGTCAGTGATGATGCGGTTAGGGACCCCAAACCGTCTCACGAGACCCTTAATGAACTTGATCGTGGACCCGGCTGGGATGGTGCGGACACCTTCCACCTCCGCCCACTTGGTAAACTTGTCGATGGCGACATAGAGGTGGCGGTAGCCCCCAGGTGCTCGAGGGAATGGGCCCAGGATATCCAGCCCCCAGACCGCAAACGGCCACGAGAGCGGGATGGTCTGCAGGCCCTGCGCTGGCTGATGGATCTGCTTGGCATGTAATTGGCAGGATTTGCAGGACTTCACCAGCTCTGTCGCGTCGTTGAGTGCCGTAGGCCAGTAGAACCCACTGCAAAATGCCTTGCCGACGAGGGTCCGTGACGATGAGTGGTGTCCGCAATCTCCATCGTGTATGTCGGCCAGCAGCTCCTTCCCCTATTCCCTGGAGATGCAGTGTAGGCAAACTTCATTTAGCCGCCTCCGGTATAACTCACCGTCTTGGATGCAATAGGCCATGGCCTGCCTGGCCACACGCTCTGCATCCTCCTCTTTCTCTGGCAGCTTCCCTTGCATCAGGTAGTCCTTGAATTCTGTGGTCCAGCATCCCTCCTGAGGCTCCAGCGCCAAGAGTAGGCATGCTCCCAAGGTCGGGCCACAGGCCGGGGCTCCTGTGGCAGGTGGCTGAGGGAGATCTTCTTGAGGCTGTGCCGTGCTTGAAAGTGATGGTGCCGCTGATGGTTTGAAGGGTTGTTCCTCAAAAACGCTAGGCTCCTAACGCAGCCGCCTGGACGCCCTTTTGGCAATGTCATCATCCTCTTGGTTGGTATCGCGGGGCACATGCTGCAACTCCAACCCCCAAAACTGCTTTTCCATCTTGCACAATTCCACAAGATACGATTCCATGTGCTCGTCCCTCGGCTCATACACCATGTTGGAGAAGTTGACAAGAAGTTGTGAATCTCCCTTGATGACGAGGCGCTTCACCCCCAGTGCAGTTGCAGCTTTCAGGCCTACTATGAGGCCCTCATATTCTGCTATGTTGTTGGAGACCTTCTCGCCCTGCTGGAAACAGAGTTGTACGGCGTAGTAGAGCTTGTCCTGAGTGGGGGATATAAGCACTGCACTAGCCCTCATGCCCTGCCGTGAGAATGCTCCATCGAAGTACATGACCCAGCCATCTGGTGCCTCACTTCCTGGGGAGAGGGACCGATCCTCCCCTGCCTTGAGCCCTGGCGCCTCTATCCATTCTGCCACAAAATCTGCAAGTGCGGCTCCCTTGACGACCCTGGTTGTGCTGAACTCCAACTGAAATGCTTGCAGCTCGATGTTCCATTCGGCGACCCTTCCAGCGGAGTTGGGGGGGTCCTGAGTACCCTTTCCAATGGGTAGGCCGAGACGACCTTGATGGGGTGACCTTGAAAGTAGTGCCACAGCTTACGCAAGGCCACCAAAAGCGCGAGTAAGAGCTTCTGAGGCATGGGGTATCGTTCCCTTGCATCCCGCAACACCATGCTGACGAAGTACACTGGATGCTCAATGAGGGTGGGTGTGCTGACAAATCCCGTGTCCTCTGGAGGTCGAGGTGCCTCCTGAGACGATGGAGCCCCCAGCACCCGGTCACCTGGTGCGACCTCTTCAGCCCTGGGGGCGTCTTCCTGCTGAGGCTGGTCTCCAGCTGTCGAGGCCGTGGTCCTCGTGAGGCCTTCTTGGTCTTGTGTCACCCTGGCTGAGGCTGTGGCTGGGCGTGATGTAGCCTTAGCCTGGCGTTCCTCCGGAACCGCCACCAGGGCTGCGCTGGCGGAGTAGGGAGCGGCGGCGAGGTAGAGCACCAAGGACTCGAGAGGGCGCGGTGCCACCATCACCGGAGGGCTGGTCAGATATTTCTTGAGGTCTTGAAACGCTTGATCGGCCTCCTGTGTCCACTTAAACGGGCCTTTATCCTTCATCAGCTTGAAGAACAGCAGGGCACGCTCCCCCAGCTTGGAGATGCAGCGTCCTAACGCAGTCACGCAACCAGCGATCTTCTGCATTGCTCTGAGGGTTTGTAGTGGACTCATGTCTTCGATTGCCTTGACCTTCTCCGGGTTGGCTTGGATCCCCTTGTGGGACACGAGGAAGCCCAGTAGGTTGCCGGAAGGGACGCCAAACACGCACTTCTCCGAGTTGAGTCGCAGGTCCACCTGGCGGAGACTCGCGAAGGTCTCCTCCAGATCCTGGATCAAGGTCCTTGCCTCTCAAGATTTCACCACAATGTCGTCGACGTAGGCCTCGGCATTTCTCCCGAGTTGCCGACCCAGGACAATGTGCATCTGCTGCTGGAAGGTCGCGCCCGTGTTGCGCAACCCGAACGGCATGCAGGTGTAGTAGTACACCCCACACAGGGTCAGGAAGGCTGTCTTCTCCATGTCTTCACCACCATCTTGATTTGGTGATAACCCGAAAATGCATCCAGGAAACACAGTAGGTCGCATTCGGTGGTGGAGTCGACAATCCGGTCAATGCGGGGGAACGGGAACGGATCTTGGGGGCAGGCCTTGTTGAGGTTGGTGAAGTCAATGCACATGCACTCCTTTCCTCCCTTTTTTTGGCATGACGATGGGGTTTGCCAGCCATTCGGGGTAGCGAACCTCAGAAATAACACCTGCTGCTTCTAGCTTGTGGGTCTCTTGGATGATGAAGGCCTGCTTCTCGGTGGACTGCCGCCTCGCTTTCTGCTTCACGGGGCATACATTGGGGAACACATTCAGGTGATGCTCAATCACCTCCCTTGGGACCCCCGCTAGCTTCTTGGGTTCCCATGCGAACACCTCCTTGTTCAAGCACAAAAACTTCACCAGCGCCTCTTCTTGGTCGGGGTCGAGGTTGGCACCTATGGTGAAGGTGGCTCCTGAGGACCCGTCCTCCTCAACTGGCAC
Source organism: Triticum timopheevii (assembly GCA_963921465.1). Classification (NCBI taxonomy): domain Eukaryota; kingdom Viridiplantae; phylum Streptophyta; class Magnoliopsida; order Poales; family Poaceae; genus Triticum; species Triticum timopheevii. The sequence goes on along the minus strand of OY997271.1, from coordinate 128,239,193 downwards.
CTGCTTGGTCTCCGCCTTGTCCTGAGTGAACAACTGCATCTTTTTGGTCGGTGCAGCTTCCTTGGCCTTGGAGAAGTCCGCGCCAGTGGGCTGCGCCGCGGCGGTAGCCTTGAGGGCCAGCTTGAGCGCCAGCAGAGCCTCCCTGGTATCTCCAGCTATGATGAGGACATCGCTGCTCCCGGGCATCTTCCTGAGGTTGTAGGCCGGATGGGTCGCTGCCATGAACTGAGCCAAGGCAGGGTATTCGAGGATGGCGTTGTACGGCAGGCCGATGTGGGCAATGTCGAAGTCGACCAGCTCCGTGCAGTAGTTGTCGTGGGTGCCGAAGGTCACAGGAAGGCAGATCTGCACTAGGGAGCTAGAGGAACCGCCTCCGAGGCCCGAGAAGGGCTTGCTGGGTCGGAGCCGTTCCAGCGGTACATGGAGGAGGCTGAAGGCCTCCACCGAGAGCATGTTGAGGCCGGCACCACCGTCGATGAAGGTTTTGGTGACAGCCACATGCCAGATGGTGGGCGTGCAGAGCATCGGGAGCGCGCCCGAGCAGGCGATGTTGATGGGGTGATCGTCCGAGTTGAAGGTCAGGTCGGCCTTGGGTGCCACCCAGCCCGGGGGAGCTCCTTGCCGCGTGAGGGCAGCGCCAATCTGGCGAAAGAACAGCTTGGCGTGGTGGTCTGAGGGTGGTGCCTGCGAGCCGCCCAGTAGGGCGGCGACGACCGGGGGCACCAGCGTGGCGTAGTGGGCGAGAAAGAGGTCATGCAGTTCCTCCTAGGAGGCCACAAAAGATGCTGGCGGTTGAGCAGCCAAGCGCGCGGGACGCTAGTGAGGGCCATGGGAAGCCAGTTGGCCATGACTATGCTAGCAGGAAAGCCAGCAGGTCCGCCGCGCCGTCGTAGCGCGGCGGCATCTCTGGCTTGAACTTGTGCGGCCACTGGACCTGCCGAAAGGCGGGGGCCAGGGCTCGGAGCCCCCTGGCCTCGGTGCTGGCACCGGCCGCCAGAGTCGGAGGCACGATGCCCGCCATGAGGGCGAAGCGCGGTGTTGGTGGAGAGCGAGTCGACGGAAGGAAGAGCTCCGGTGCACCCCTACCTGGTGCGCCAAATATCGGATATCGGGTTCCGGCAAAACCCTTAAGGTTCGAACACTAGGGTGCGCACAAAGATCTCTCCCTACCAAAACACACCCTCAAACTCGCCGTGATTTCTAAGCTAGGTCCATGAACTACACAAGAGACACGAGATTTATACAGGTTCATGCCACCGTTGTGGTGTAATACCCTACTCATGTGTGTGGTGTGGTGGATTGCCTCTTGGGCTGATGATGAACAGTACAAGGGAAGAACAGCCCCGCGAGGAGAGGTGTTCTTGTGCTTGGTGGTGTGTAGATGAACTGGGTTCGGATTAGATGCCTCTAGATGAGTTGCTCCTCGATCCGTTGCCTTCTACTGTGGTGGCTAGCCCTATTTATAGAGGCCCTGGTCTTCTTCCCAAATATTGAGCGGGAAGGGATCCAACAATGGCCATTTTGAAAGGGGACAACTAATACAAGCTATGCTGACTAAAGGTGGTCTTCGCCTGCCAATGGTGCTGGTGATGATGCCATCTTGGGCTCCCTGGTGACCTCCGTCCTGCCGTTCTGCTGGTTTTGGTCTCATTGCACAGATAAGGAAACCTTTGCGTGATGCCTCGGTACTCCACACCTACGCTTGCCCCCTTTGCACCAAAGAGGAAACGAGGACACTGCGCGGGCTGGCGCCCGCCTGGCGCCAGCCTGGTCTTGATCGTCATGGCTTGCATCATGGGCACCTCGTGAGGCACCCCTTGCCTTGATCTCTCCGCCCCCTCGCGAGCCTGCCTGGTGAGGCCGCCCCTGAGGAGGCCTTGCATCGTCCGCCCCGTGAGGCTTGGCCTCTTGCGAGGTTCTTGAGTGTTCGGTTGATGAAGACGGGCTGTACTGGGCCACCGACTGAGCCACACCGCAGGCCGCAGGCAGGCAAGTCTGGGGACCCCCGTTCCCAGAACGCCGACAATGAAAGTGGAAAACGAAGTTTGGCCATAGTTGGTCTTTTAGCCGGTAAATGAAATGCCCCACTTTGCTGTTAGCTACTGAGAACCGAAAAGGGCACGAGTTGATCTAAGACAGGTCGAAACCAGAACAAATACCACCAATGCAACATTGGAGAGCAACACCAACCGAATCAACTGTGAGGGGGAAGGAGGCCGAAGAGATCGAAACCACCAGAAAGAACTCCTTGATGTCTCTTGAAGGAGAGAAGTGGACAGTGGACCCAGATTTTGTTTTCACCTAATCTGCTAGGGCAATACCTGGTGCAAAATCCTAGTGAAGTAGGCCTTCCACCATGTACAAGGTTAGAGATTGCCATGGAAATTTTGGTGGAGGTGGAGGTGGAGGGGGGAGGGGCTGGAGGGGACAGGAGAGGAGGAGAGGGGAGCCATCCTCTTTCTCGGCTTTCTTAGAAACTTCAAGGCCCTTGGGAGGAGCCATGAAGGAGGAGCCAAGGCACCGCCTCCCGCATCGAGCACCAATAATCAGGCAACGGCAAGCTGGCTGGACGTGATGGAGGGGCTGGTGAACAACTCCGCCATCGTTGACGAATACTGCGCCCTTATGGGTGCGGTTCTGCTGGGTGTTCGGTCCTTCCTTGCCGGACTAAAAAATGACGTTCAAGGCCTCTTGATAGGCTTTGAGGTAACTCAAGTAATATTCTTTTTCCATAAAGATGGCTTTAGCTTTCTTAGAAAAACTTGAGTATGCCATATATATGTCAGCCCCCAAGACTCTATATGGTTTCCAAAAACCTTACAGAGGGCCAAATACCCGTAGGCTAGCTTATAAGGCTTGTTGATTTATTTGACATCACAGCATCATTCTTGGTCGCGGCTGCTAATGCCGCTGCCCTGGAGGAGATGGATCGGAAGCTAAAACGCTGCAATGAAGAGCTTAACCTTGTCAACAAGCGGCTTGATGAGGCACAAGGTAAGCTCGTGTTAGAATACATAGCTAATACTGCCGAATACCGACGTTCTGGATTGTATACTAAGCCCCTGTTATTTGGTGAATACAGCTGCTGCCGCAGAGGTTGAGAGCCTCAGGGTGGCGCTTAAGAAATCTTTGGCCGAGGCGGTCGAGAAGAAGGTGGCTGCCGAAAAGAAGATGACCGAACTGGAGGCGGTGAAGACCGCCGTGGGAAGCACGAGGCTCAAGTGGCCTAAGTGCAGGTGGAACTCAAGGATGCCATCATGAAATGTGTGGCCCTAGAGCGGAAGCACAAAGGGCAGTCTTCCGAGCTGTCCAAGGTGGAGAAAGAGCTCCAAGAGGCTAGGACCAAAGTGCGGGGCACCTACAAGGAGCTCCACCATTGAGGCGGATCGCAGATGGTAAGCCATACTTACTACAGAGTGGTTTTGGTGGCAACAGGTTTGCCTTGCTGATGCCGGTCTGGCGCTCCACAGGCGTTTTTGCCGAGCTTCCTAGGAGTGTGGCGGATGCGGCGGAGCACTACGCTAAGCGTGAAGAGAACCCCGCATAGCGGGTCTTATGGTCACAGTTCCTGGCGCCCGAGCATCCTCCCCTCCTCACTAACCAGATGTAGCAGCTGATGGAGCTGCATCGGATGGCCGGGCTGGCCATGAAGGATATCTGCATCCGGTTGTGGCCCTCGGAGACGATTCCGAGCAGCTACTTCGGGTTGGTGCAAAAGATGCATGACGGCTCGCCCTGGGTTGATTCCATGAAGCGTTCTGCCTCGCTAGAGGGGGCTAGACTAGCCTTTCCAAAGACCATGGCGCATTGGCCGAAGTGGATATGGCTACTGGTCCTCGCCCGTCGGAAAGGAGCACCGCCGCCCCGAACTGTATTTTGCACAGGACATGGATGGTGCTCAGGCGATAGAGAGCCAGTGTTTCAAGGATGTAATCATTGAGTGGAAGTATGTTAAATCATCGGTCAAACTCTTTTGCTTTATGATCCAGTTCGTTTGGATATTATGGTGTGTTTATTTTAACTCTTATGCGGCCATTTATTTTTCTGAAAGTTATCAGTCGTCGGCTTCATCCCCCAATTAAATGTTATGAGGGGTGTTTCATCTTCGCGCTGTTACCCTTAGCCGACGTCTCGGTGCCCGAAGGCGGTGGTGTGAGAGAGAAATTAAGCAATAAGACTATGCGACTTTATCGCTTTCACTTAGCCATAGGAGCTTGACGGCGGGAGCTAGTTGCTAGCCCCTAGGTTTTTGTGATGTATGTGGGAGCCGAGGCATGCCTTTTTAATCACATGGTTTGTGCTAGGACAAACCCTGCATATGACACATGTCGTTGGATCGCTGACCAATTCCCGCTTACTATGATTGTCAGTTTTCGACTTTCTCCCCTGAGGTGCTTGAATGGACTAGCCAGAAGCACAACCGCAGGGGTTCTCCCTTTACCTTCTTAGCCGAACATGCAGAACATAAGAGGGCAAGCACAGGAGTCGGGCAACCCAATTATTGACCCAAGACATAGTTCGGAACTAATGCATATAGTGCAATATCCGAGATGTCGAACACTCGACGAGAAGTGGTGTCGGACTTAAAATTTGGAGCTGATGGGAAAATTAGGCCTTTGGTGAATTAACCTATTTGTATTTATTACATGATGTGTCCATGCCCAGCTATTCGAAGAGCGGAAAAAAGGATAAAGGAAAGAAAGAAGGCCTAATAATGTGGATGCTCAGACACCGTAAAAGATGTTTTATTTTCCATAAGCTCTGGACGTCTATCTGTACAATTTAAACTGTTGAGGCATTTATAATAAGTAAGAAATTTTTTTTACAAAGAAAGGTTTACACAGGGCCTTGATGCGTGGGTCAAAGCCTCAACTGCGCCCTGCTGCATGTTTGCGCCTTTTCTTCTGCGAGGTGGAGGTGAGTGAGCTAGATATCCATGTGGAAAACCACATACTGGCGAGGGGTCCCTCGATAGGGGCCTAAAGATGTAGTCTAGCCATCATAGCTTGATGCTGAGCGAGTCCGGAGTCCTACCCATTGTCGTCCGAGGACGTGGTAGTGACATAGTTCAGTTGAGCCGAACATATGGTGTTATAAGCCCCCATAGCCGCCCATGGTATCTTGAGCACGAAGTTGTGCTTACGAGGCATGTAACCCATGGGGAAGGCGGGCGTACCTTGGGGAGCGTATCCCTATTTGTGGCGATCGGGCTCGAGCCCATGACGGGGATCGGGCTCGAGCCCATTTAAGTGTATCCTTTGCCTTTACGGCAGGCTGATACCTTGTCCTACTGGCGACAGACTGGTCTTCGTCTTCCAGGGCCGCAGTGTGTTCCTCAGTCCAGAGTGAACGCTCCATGTTACCGTTTATCATTATGACGCCCGTTGGACCAGGCGTCTTTTGCATGAGGTACGCGTAGTGTGGGACAGCGTTCACTACAAAAAAAATACACTTCCGTGATGATACGTGTTTGTCATAGTAGGTCACGTTTTCTATCATGCATATACATCCATGATGATTTTATGACAGAATCAAGATAGTCATACATGTGATGTATTAGAAATGTTCCATGACAATACCAAAATTATCATCACAGAAGTGTCCACTACCATGACGATAATCGGTGTGTCATAGAAGTATTTTCGTCAAGGGTAACCAACACGTGGCATCCACCATAATGGGTCGTCGTTAAGCTATTGGGTTCCGGTTTGGATCTGATAACCTGTTAACAACCCCGAGCAATGGGGATTTTCCACATGTAAAATTCTCATTCGCCGGAGGATCCATGTGTCGGCTCAGCGTTGGGACAGATGTCATCCACTCATTGGATAGGAGGAGCCTATGATACGTCGACACATGGCATGGCCCAACAGAGGCCCATTCTGGTGAAAAGGCCAGCCCGTTTGACTTAGTTAAAAGGTAGCGGGCCGGCCCACAGAAATCCTGTTAATGGCCTGCTCGCATATAGCCCATTTACAACCCACTAACTCACGACCCATTATGGCCTATCCGAATTAGGCCCAGTAGCGTCATCTAGGCTGTCCAATATGATTCCAGCCCATTTTAACTTCCCGCCCATGTATGGCCCATGACGTCTTTCGGCCCATATGAAGCCCTTTGTAACTCTTAGCCCATTTACGACCCATGGTGAAATTGGCCCGTAATGAACAGTGTATGGCTTTATACCCATTAACGGCACATTATTCCATTGGGCCGTTTCGAGCCCGTGTTATCTTTTCGCCTTCTTAGGGCCCATTCATTCTTCGGCCAATTTTTAGTATTCGATTACTTACGGTCCGTTACTGGCATGTTCCGGTAGTGCGCCAAATTCAGCCCGTGGTTAAACTCGACCTATTTGTGGCACGGTAATCCATTGGGCCATTTTCATAGCGTCATCAAATACGAACGATTAACGACAGCCCGTTATGGTCGGCCAATGAAAGGACGATTCGAACTCTAGCCTGTTTACGGCCCATAATGCGGTTCATTATTGGCCCATGTTTGGCCAATCGATCATACGGCGCGTAGAAGGCCCATTGATTCTACGGCCCATAGAAGGCCCATTGTTTATATGGCCCGTAGAACTATGGCCCGTAGGAGTCCCATGGTCACACAGTAGATATGTAGCCCATGGATATTGTTGCCTAGTTTTAAAAAAATAGGTTATTGCAGCCACTAGCAAACCGCGGAAAAAGAACTGCACTGACTACAAGCAAACAAATAAACAAGACAAGAAGGAAATAAATAAGCAAGCAACTTAAGCTAGGCCATCACGGCTATTATACATATTACATCCACCGGGCATCAAAGTTTGCCACCAGTGCAAATATGGGGAACAAAGCAACATATTACATACACTGGTTGTCTAAATTGGCAACCAGTGCAAATAAACGGCGCAGCAAAACAAATCCAGCAGTGAAACCACTTCACAAGAGCTCAAGAAACAATATGTTGGGTTTACACCATGCTGGCAAGACTCTTAGCAAGCTTATTCGATTTCTCTTGTTTGGCACTTAAATCCTCTAGCGCTTGTTGTTGCACCAGAAAGTATGCATCTGAATTTTGTAGGGACTTCCTTGATCCTTCGGCTTCCTATCATAGAACATCTGATCGATGTCTTTCAACATGAAGTTGAGACTCAAAAGCCAAACTAATTCAGGCAGCGAGTTCGAAGGGCTAGTGCCAGTAGTAGTGGCTAGTAACTCGAACAATACATCAACACATGACTATGGGGTTTTCTCAGTGTCTTCAATGTAGTTTTTATCAGCTTTCTTGGAGAACAACATGGATATCTCACTGTCTTGAACCTTATATGCATTACTTCCTTTACCATTGCATAACGGGGTACTCTTCTCCAATATTTTGTCTGCATTCTAAAAGAGAAACAAACAGACACATCACATGTTTACCATGTTATATATGAAACTCATTTTGGTAAACTAGTTCAATAGTAAGGTGGACAGGATAACAACATGAAACAAACATATATCTATGTAGTATGGTCACTATATGGTCCATATCATTCTAGTTTATGTTGCCAAATCAAGATAGAGACAGTTCAAATCATATCTATTTTAGACAAAGCAGCATAGATAGAATATAAGTGTGGGAACTACACAACAATAGCAACACTTGTAATGTGCATGGCATGAGAACATAACTGTTTATTCAATTGAAACTGAAATCAACATAGAGCAACTTACAATAGCAAACATGTTAAAGAAACAGGTTTAAAACATACCTATTGCGCCATTGGAGTTTCAATCGCATCCTTCAAATTTGAAATTAGTTGGTATGAGTAAATACAATGATGCAAGAGCAAAGGAGTATGAACCATAGCTACGGAACCCGACCTGAAAACAATTATTCTTCTGCTTTAAGCGTTGACTTGGGGTTCGGAGTGGTGGTCCTCGTGCTTTGGGCACTGCAGTTGCCTTACTAACTACTCGTGTTTGGGTGCTCTGTGGTGGAGACGGTGTTGTGTCAATTGGAACTGTATTACTATCTTCTGGGGTTGGGGTTAGAATGGGAGTAGCTGGTTCTCTGTCCAACTGGGTAGGGGTACAATCTACGTGAGTCTGGGCTATGTGTGGTGGTGCTGGTTCTTGGGCAAGTACAACTATGGTTCTATCTGCATCGACAGGTAGCACGATCTTTTCTGAACACCATGCTTGTACTCCCATAGATACTGCCATCACCCCCTCCAGTTCAAATGGCTGATAAACAAGAAAAGTAATTGAATGTATAGACATTGTAAGATAGACAGGTGCAATAGATAGTAGGGAAGAAAACAGGGCATGAAATATTTCACATTTATGTTGTCTAACCAAACAGGTAGCATGAGATAATTTCACATATATGATGGCTAATTAAACTGGATAGCATGACACAATTTCACATGTATGATGGCTAACTAAACATGATAGAATGACATACTTCAAAATATGATGACTATGTAAGCAGGATGACATGATATAACTATATGATGTCTCTATTAAAGTGGTTGGCATGCCATAATTCACAAACATGTCATTGATGGAAACATGATGGCATGATATAATTCATAGATAGAATGACATAATTGAAAATATGATGACTATGTAAATAGGATGAGATGATATAACTATATTATGTCTTTAGAAAATGTGTTCGCATGCCATAATTCAGATACATGCTATCTATGTAAACATCATGGCATGATATAATTCAAATATATGATTTATATACTAAGCAAGTGAGCAGAGGGCAATCGCATATATGATCTATCAACTAAGCAGATGGCATTCATATTGTGTATATGATGTAAAAACTAAGCATTGCAAGACAACATATGCATGATATGAGTATTATAACCCTGCCAAGTTAGAGCATACACCTCGGGGGGGGGGGGATAGGACTGGTCATCTATCTCTGAATCCTCCTTTGAGGAGCTATTTGTAACCAGCGAGATATGCTCTTCGTTAGATAGCATAGTATGCTCTGAAGACCTTGTTTTCACTCCAGATATTTCCATCACCAATTCAAATGGCTGATGCACAGGAAGAGCAGTTGAATAGACTAACATTGTCGACAAATGGAATGAGTAATACAAAAAAGGATGCATGATATAATTCACATATATGACGCTTGGCTAAACAACATGGCATTGCATAATTCACATACATAATGCCTTGCAACAAGATAGCATTGCATAATTCACATATATAATGTCTTGCAACAATATGGCATTGCAAAATTCACATATATGGTAATTAGACACTAAACAAGTGGCATTCACACAAAGCATGTCTAAACTAAGAAAATGACATGCCAATGCAAGACACCATATGCACGATATGAGCAATATAACCCTGCCAAGTTAGAGCATGCACCTCAGGGAGAATAAGACTGGTCATCTGTCTCTGAATCCTGCTCCGAGGAGCTATCCGTAACCAGCAAGACATGCGCTTCGTCAGATTGCATTGTCTGCTCTGAAGACCTTGTTTCACTCCAGATTTTTCCATGACCGTGTCGAATGGCTGATGCACAGTAAGAGCAATTGAATGTACTAAAATTGTTGACAAATTTAATATGTAATAAAAAGGATGGCATGATATAATTCACATATAAGATGACAGGCTAACCAGGATGGCATTGCAAAATTCACATATATGATGCCTGGCTAAACAAGATGGCATTGCATGATTCATATATATGATATAGAAACTAGACAGATGGCATTCACACAATGCATGTCTAAACTAAGCAGCTGACATATTTTATGTATAAAGTAAGCAATGCAAGGCACCATATGCATGATATGACCAACATCTGCATGCCAAGATAGAGCAAAAGACCTCAGGGGGTAAATAGGAGTGGTCTGCTCCCTCTGAATCCCCCTCTGAACTGTTATCTTCCTCTTGATTACATTCTGGAATGGGGGGAGGGGGGTTGCTTTTGCACCGACCATGGAGCGACCTCTGCATGAAATTTTATTGCCACGCAAGGCTCGCCTCTTTTCCTCTACATGTTCAGTACCATTGTGTACAATAACTGACATGCATAGGAATAAAACATAGTGAGATTATGTACGAGTGCATGCACAAATCCAGAGTGATGGTAGCAAACTATGGATAGACCCAAAACCAATGATAGAAGGCGGATAATAGCTTCAGTTTAAAAATACAAATAATGCCTCCTTTAATTTTTGTTTCCACCCAACATGAAACTCACAGTAGACACCTGAGATTAACCAGATCGTAGACATAAAGTATTGATTGATGCCCCATATGTACCCTACAACCATTTAAAAAACTAAAGTTTGAGAATTATTTTGGACCTGACTTGGAGTCTAATCGGTGAATAGGATGATAATGTAGCATGTCATCATATTAATCGATGCATAACGTAAGCAGACTTGAAAGAGTGCAACCTCTCTTGCGGACCCGTGTAGTCCTCATGGTCATCTGCTCAGTTGATGATGGTAATGCAGTTGTCGTGGCTGCCGGCGGTGGGTAAGAAGATCTGAAGAGGCAAAAGACAGTCTGGAGGGCGGATCCCTGCTATGGTGAACCCTTTCGTCATTGGAGCAGCTGAGCTGGGGTGGAACACAGCGCAACAAGAGCAGGACAAACCACACAAGGTTTTCTTTGACACATATCTGTAACAGAAGTAATTCTGTAAGGGCTTTTTTGAATTGGAGGATTCTAACAATGCAGGGATAGGAAATACACAGGAATAGGATAGGAATGCATGTCCAAACAGAGAATTTAAAAACACAGGATTTCTGCCAATCTGGGTGTTTGGTTCAAAAGAATTGGAAGATTACAGGATGCGAAGAAGCATGGTGACATTAAGTCAAACCACAAGAAAATGTATGCTTATAATGCTATTATTCTACCATCTCTTAGTCTTGTGCTTCATGAATGGGAATTTGAAAAGGAGGACAAGTGGATATTAAAATTCCTATGGTTTTTATTTCAAGGAGACACTAAAGGAACAAATCCTACAGTTTTCCTTTGCTCAATTCCTTTGAACCAGATGCATAAAATATTAGTACCATAGGAAATTTTCCGATTCCTACGTTTTCCTTCACTTTTCCTTTTAAGCACTGGCGATTCTAGTAAGTAGGCTTGAACAGGGAAAAGCCTACTCTCAAAAAATGTTTTTGTGCTACTTCTACTACTTTGGACCCACGCCACTACCCTACTAGCTCAACTCCCAGGCCCATCTATAAATGCATAGCTCAAACATGCAAAAATAAATAATGATGGCGTTCAAGAGAGTCCACGGATAGCTAAGTTGCCTGGTACCTCACTGCTTGTCATATAGTAGGAGAAACTAATCGTATTTCACGTTACTATGCATGCTCAGTGGACAATATATATAACATGTAGAGTAAAAAAGTGATGCCACAAGTGTACAACCTCTTTGGCGAAGCCATGTCGATCTCAGCGTGATTGGGTTGGTCGGTGAGGATGCTCCGACTGATTTGGCTGTCGGAGGAGGGGAAGAAGATCTTAGGCATCTGGAGATGGAGCCGGGGGTACTGCTCCGCTGTGATGGAGGGTTTTGTCGTTGGAGAAGCTACGGTGAGTTGTACAACAGCGAGGATGAAGCAGGACAAGAGAGACAATGTTAACCTAAGTGGACTTCTAATAGCATCTCCAAAAGATGATGTAAAATACATAATCACAAAGTGCTAGATGTAAAATACATTAGTTGCTCATCTCTGAACTTAACTTTTGAAACTGAATTTAACTGTCAAAACTGAATTTTACTGTCGAAACTGAATTTTGCAGTTGAAACTGAATTTTACTGTCAAAACTAAACGCACTAGTAGTAGAAAAGCAGTAGCAGCAGCAAGAGCCGAGGCAGCTAGTCGTGTAGCAGCATCTCGGGTAGCAGCTGTGGGGGCTCGAGCTCGAGCAGGATAGGATGCTCGTGCCGCTGTAGTGCGAGCAAGAGTAGAGCAGCAGTGCAAGTAAGAGCAAGGGCGAGAGAAGCAGCGCGAGCAAGAGTAGACCAGGCAGGGGATCGAGAACAAGAGCAGAGCAGCAGCGCAAGCGAGAGCCAAAGCAGCAGTAGCATCTCCTACTGATGTGGACATCGCCGCCAAGGGAGCAACGTCATGGAGGAAGTGGCCGGCGACACTGCCGTAGATGGAATCGCGCCGTGTCGGCTCGGGACCGACCGCCGGCAGCATCGTAAGATTGAATTAAGAATAAAATGTAGTGATTAGTATAGTACCTCTTTGGTGGCACCGATTAGGCCTCGGCTTCATCCAAGTAATCAGTGATGATGTTGCTCTTCTGGTGGTGCAGGTGAAGACGGCAGTGTGGGAATGGAGGTGGCATGAAAGACGAGGGAAACATCAGGGTAGCTCCTTGGAGGTGGAGGACAAGGTGGCTGAACCGGCGAGACAACGAGATCAACGATGGATCCTCATTCGGTGCGGTGGATGGGGGACGTCGATGTGTTGTTGTGGACGATGTCATTGGGGAAGAGGCTCCGACTGGGTCACGGGTGGAGGAGAGTGTGGGGGTTCGCGGGTTTTCGCAGCCTTAGTGTACGAATGGGTGGGCGGATGGGATGGGAGTGGGGACCATGGCTTAGGGACACCCTTGTCCGAAATGTGGGGTAAGTTACAAAAGTACCCCCACCAATTTGAGCTAGGCGGTTCGTTCGGTTCATGGGTATCAAGGGCATTTCGTGTGTCAGGATTTCGCAGGAGGTGGGAGTTTTCACGCGCGTTGTAATTTTGGGATAGCAAGGCGCGAGTTGAGATGGAGGGAGTTTTTGGAGCACAACGAGACAAAGAGATATCTTAAAATTTCGGGGTAACAAGGCGCGTGTTGAAGAGGCGGGAGTTTCGTAGCACGATAGACAGAGATGCTAGCTTGAAATTTCGGCATAACAAGGCGCGGCTTGAAATTTTGGGAGAACAAGCTTAACGTGTACAAAAAAGACAATTTGCACCTCACTAGAGAGAGCCATGTCCCATTTTACTATATTACTAGAAATGCATTCAAATACAACGACAACAAAATAAAAAAATCGAGACAACAAACATAATGTGTACAGTACCAAATCAATTTGCACTTCCCTCGACAATAAAAAGCAATTCGTGTTGTCTAGCATATGGACTAAATTTGAGTGCATTTTCCCTGTTTGAATGGGACTGTACTCGGGTTAGTTATACAACCATCTAAGTATTATCTTCACAGCACATGACATGAATATAGGAGTAGTAAATTCCTATATAAATATGAACTACATGTACATACGATCTCAAATTCAAATATATGTATCCATTTTATGTTGAATTCAAATCATAATACATGTATGCTCTAGCTAGATGTTCAGAATCTGAACCATGTATGATACTACGTACAATGTGTTTAACACGCACAACACACACACAAACACCATTTAGACTAGTAAGGTACATGTGCATTGCATGCATGAGATTTGGCAACCAAATTATGAATAAATACCACATTATAGCAAGTAAGCTTTGAGTCATATATGCATGATGTAGATGTTCGTTTATTTCTTATAGGTCGTCTCATTCAAAATAAATTAGTTTTTACAAAAAAAGCTAATCTACTTTAAGATTCATGGAATTTACGTTGTAAAGCATAAAGTAAAAACAAATAATGGCAATTCATGTAGCAAAAAATTCGGGCAATTATGGTATGGAAGATTCTAGAAAAAAGGAGAAGTGTTTGTGTTTTGAGGTTTGTGCATTATGCTTAAGTTCAACAATGGAGTCTTCTAGATTGTACATGTGGCAAATTCTGGTGGAATGTAGATGATATCCAACGGCTAGTAGTGCTCGGAGTTTCTATCTCTGCACCGTCAGATTGGCTTCATCCAATGACCATCTTTCAAAGTTATTCGCACACTATATAGGGGTATAGATATGTGATGCGAAAGACACCCATCATCTCAAATTTGAATGGTGTGTCCATGCATGGATGCAATGTGGCCAAACGATGCCTGCCATCGGTATCTCAAATTCAAATCAGTCTGACATTGTTCAATGTGTATATAGTATTGCGTGCTCGTTTCCAAACCACACCGTGCATATCGTAGTTATATTCATGCATGCATGGGTTTCAAACATCAAGATCTCTTATTCAAATATTTGAATTCTATTTTACATTGATTATGACCTCACCTAGTCTTTTAAACCCACACAGTCGTCTTCTCTTTCTAATAGTACCACTAACTTTCTCTCGTGCATGCATGCACACACACACACACTACCACTTGGCATCAATTGCTGGTAAAATGGTTTAAGTTTTTGAATTGGCCCTCCCCGTAAAGGATTAGCAATTCTTGGCCCCCTAGCTCATTTATTTTTCATGGCTCCGCCACTGCGCGCAACCGCGCACGTACTCGCCCCCTCTCTTTAAATATCGATCTCGCACTTGTGCACTCTTTCATAGTCTCCCTCCACTTGGCCCCACGCACTATCTTCCAGCCCCCCTCCCATAACCCAGTGCTTGTACGCTCGTAGAGTTCTTTCCTCTATCTGTCTCTATCGATATCTCGCGCGGTCGACCCCTCCCCTCCCTTCTCGTATATCACCCGGGCCCCATGCACATACATGTATGTATATAGGCCTCTCCTTCACAAATTTCATTGACACGTATTCCCTCACCATATCTTAGTATCTCTCTCACACACGGACTACGTGTGCGAAAGAGAAGAGGTGCACTCATGCACTCGCTCCCACATACAAACGTGCGGGTGCATGGTGGAGCACATTTGTACAAAAAATGAGCGTGTAGAAAGGCTTTAGATGATGTGCCAAACTAGTCTATATTTATACCTCTATATCTATATCTATACCAGTATATTGAGTGCGAATAAATTTGAAAGATGGTCGTTGGATGAAGCTAATCAGACGGTGTAGAGATGGCAAATCCGAGCACTACTGGCTATTGGGTATCATCTACATTCCACCAGATTCTGCCACATGTACAATCTAGAAGACTCCATGGTTGAACTTAAGCATAATGCACAAACCTCAAAACACAAGTACTTCTCCGTTGTTCTAGAATCTTTCGTATCATAACTTTCCAAACTTTTTTCTAGTTGAATTGCCCTTATTTGTTTTTACTTTATGCTTTACAAGGCACAATTCCATGAATCATAAAATAGATTAACTTTTTTTATAAAAACTAATTGATTTTGAATGAGATGAACTATAAAAATTAAATGAACGTCTACATCATGCTTATATGACTCAAAGCTTACATGATATATTGTGGTATTTATTCATAATTTGGTTGCCAAATCTCATGCGTGCAATGCATGTGTACCTTACTAGTACTTCCAGTATGTGCAAAACACGTAAATTAGAATTCCAATGGCATGCTAAACAGTGTCTCTCCCTTTTTCGGTTAATATATTATGATTAAAATGGTGTCGGGGCATCCATGAAGCCACGTGGCACGTGTGGAGGCGTTGTTGCGACCTCCTTGTGTGGATTGATCACAGTGATGTGTTATTGGTTCCAGAAGAATGTACTCATCCTCTCTCATGCACACTGGCAGTGCATGCATGAAGCGAAGATGTGCACGCACACACTCATTCCCTCGCACGCAGACGCGGGTACACGGTGGACATATTTACGAAGATCCAACCATGTTATAGTTTGACGCATGTAAAGTCGTTCACTTCATTGATGGTCAATTAATAAAGTGCATGCAAATTGAGTGGACGTGAGGAGGAAGTAGTTGAGAAATACATTACTACTCCATTGTCTGCATGCGAGTAGTTAAATCATGGGTTGCTACTTCCATTGGTGTCCTTCGTATTTTGTGCCAATTTTTGACCATAATTTTAAGTATTACAATATTTATGCATGTCATAAAAATTAATGTCACCGAAAACTATGTTCAAATGTGATTCCAATGACATAATTTTTGGTGACATGCATTAACATTTTGTTAGTTAAATGTTTGGACAAAAATTGGCACAAAATAAAAAGGGGGCCAATAAACCAGGATGCAAGCAGGATGATCAATTTTTTCCTAGGTTACTGTTGGTAGCCTTTGTATTTAAATATGGACGGAGTGGAATAGTACTATCTTTATCTTAGCCTCGTAGGGCTCTCCTAGCGCCTACGCTCGCCTCCCCGCCTCGCCCATCGGATCTTGCCATGGAGGATCCCACCATGGATAATTCCTTAGATCCCAGGATCCCGCGGGCTACCCTCTCGATGCGGCCCGTAGCACTACCGCCTTTGAGTGGAACCCACATGTGTTTCAGAGGGGATCCATTGCTCTGGAATCACAGATAGGTGGCGCCGGAGGACATGCCAGGGCTACGTTTCAGGTGGTGGGCAACAACGGAAAATTGGATTGAGGAAGCATCACATCAATTGGAGATAAGTTCGAAGGAGTTGCGCCAGGCGAAGCACAAGGTAGAGGCGCAAGTCGATCTTAGAGGAGATTTCGAGCTGGGGCTAATGGCAGAGATCATATTCACGGAGTCGACTCTGGAGGAAAGAACGCGCATGCCTGTGGAATGGCATGAGCAGCTGGTGCAACTATTGAAATGGGCGGTAGGAGAAGCCAAATCCCGAGACCAGCTGCGGCGGCGCCGCTGGGCATGCATCGTAGGTGAAGTGAGCTTCCCTCCTTCCCCTCCAGTGATGCAATGACCTACTCGGTTGCTGCTGCAGTGAAGTTGCGGTGCCATATATGTTGGTTTGCAACTGTGACAATTATTCCATCTATATGTATTGTATTCCTATGAAAATACTTGGTCATTTGGAAAAAGATGGTAATTTATTTATGACTAGTTTTTGAATGCTTGGTTGTGACAATCACCCGAAGCCACAACCAGAAGTCTCCATCGCATAATACTTACGGTCGGTCGCACCAACAGACGGTCAGTCGGACCCGCGTCTCACCGAAGGGACACGCATCGGCTTGGTCTGACATGTACGACCAGTTACATCACTGACTTGTG
The DNA here is from genome assembly GCA_963921465.1 of Triticum timopheevii. Lineage (NCBI taxonomy): Eukaryota > Viridiplantae > Streptophyta > Magnoliopsida > Poales > Poaceae > Triticum > Triticum timopheevii. Next base: position 128,222,225 of record OY997271.1, on the reverse strand, counting down.
TGACCGCATTTGAGCAATAGTACTTGAAATTTATGTTCCACTAAACTCATCGGGAACCGTTTCGGGCCTCGAAACCAAAACCATCAATTAATCTTTAGCTTGTTCCCATCACATTCCAAACTAGTACTGCCATGCTATAATTAAGTGCAAACCTGCTCACACCTAGTACGTATCAAACCTAAACGTGTTCCCACCATGTAGGTTTTAGTACTACTAGTGCTAGTAATAGGTTATAAAAAGGGGAACTACCTAGCCAAAAATCACTCTACCTTCCTCCCCATAGGTCTTTCTTGTTCGTATGTCCTTGCCAAGGCCAGTGTGCAGGTTGTGCAAAAAAGAGGAACTACTCGTAACAAGGGATCGGCGAGCAAGGCTGTGGAAAAAAGAGAGGGCTCGCCACCATGCAGAGACCTAGAAAGATCTCTCGCAGGCAGGCGAGGGCTCCCAGGAGCACCCTAGCCGCGGAGGCGAACATGCCGAGCTGGCGGCACTGGAGTCATTGTCCCTCGATGACATGCCCGAACAGCTCAATAAGCAGAAGGAGTTCATCGATGTCCTAGTGGAGCTGTTGAAGGAGAGCCTCGGCGACATGATCGCTGAGCTAAATGAGCAGGGGGAGTTGACCCCTGGCTTGGCGATGCTGTTGAAGGAGAGCATTGCCTCGGGTAAGAAGGCGACCGATGAAATCCTGCAAATTTAGGAGGACAAGGCGAAGCTCCACCATGAGCTCGACCTGCTGAAGGAGGAGAACGCCGGATGGAAGTAGCTACATGAGAAGAGTAGTTCCTTGGTGAAGATGTTGCACGCCCTCATCATGGAACAGAAGGAGGAGTTGGCAAAGTTCCACATCAAGCACCCGGTTGTTGTCAAGGTAGGTAATGCGGCCGTGGAAGAGATGATGAAGGCTTGCATCGAGAAATCCTACATCATGGACAGAATGAAGAAGATGACGGAGGAGATGCGCGAGGAGATGGAGGTCATGGAGACGATGAAGAAGTAGTTACGGCTCCGCTGCCAGCAACCCTTCATGTAGTAGAGAGCAGGGCCCCAGACTTGTGTTTGCGTCTTCCTTCTTTTTTGGGGGGATAATCTTATTTTTCTTTTGCTTCGGGTGTTTCACCGCACGTGTCACGTTCTCTGCGAGGTGTGAATAGAACAATTCTAACGATGAGCGGCATTGTGGGATCGATGACTAGCAAATAAGATCATTTTTATTGCCATATCGCATTGGGCTGCTGTGTTTCATGCTCCTCCGAAGTACTAGTACTCCTGTGGAAAACTTGAGTACACCGCAGAGTTCTTTGCTCCCCCTCAGGCCATCGATGACATTTATACGAGCAGTCAAATAACAAGGCCCCACCTTCCAGCAGTAATGAGCTGTCAAATCACAAAGTCCCTCGCCTCTCGTGAAACCGACCAAGCGAGACTGCCTCGCCCTCTAGCCTTATAAATGTATACTTTTGTACAGTAGTAGTATCGATGGATTGCGCCATGGAGCAAAACTAACAAGATGAAATTAAGGAAAAAAGGTGGTACATATAGAGAGCGCTCCTCGCCAAATTATGCATAGAGTACTATTAAAAAAGCTAGTATGTGCTTAGAGGTGCTAAAGTCTATTAAAGAAATTAGCATACCTATTTAATTCTTTGACAACTAAACTGTTGGTTATATGTACGTATATAATGTGAAGAAACGAGTGGTAGTACTACCAACTACAAGATGGACTATAAGAAATACTAGTATGTACATACTGAAGAGTTAAAGTAACGAGAAGGAACATCACATAGTTCTGCTGGGGCCTCAGCACAACGTACCCCTCAAATAAAACTAAGCACCCTGAAATTAAACTAAGCAACTAATCTGGTAGACACTGCATTAGAACCCCCATGAGCAACGACACTGCCACCTTACTCGGACTCCTCATCCACGTGCTCGACTTCGTCCTTGTCCCTCTTCCTCTTGGCTGATACTTCTTTGCTTGAACCGCACACTTGTCTCTCTCTCTTCATCCAACCCTTCTAGATATTGAAACAAAGGTAGGCATCCATTGCAACGAAATGGATGTTGTCTCTATCTAGTACATTCCACTGCCATGCAAGATGAAACTTGGGCGGAGGATTCGTCAGTTTACCGTACGAAGGATCAACCATATGGTTGCTGCCAGGGTCAGCATTGAAGGCTAACGGGGGGACACCAGCCCATTCCTCTAGAGGTCGAAGGGCTGTGCTACAACGCGGCCTATCCAATCCAGGACTTCTACGTTGTTCATAAAGTCTACAGAAATGAATTTGACTTTGCCGCAGAAGCGGTTTTCCGATTGTAAAAATGCTGAGTGGGGCATGCGAATGGCAGGGTAATGGCTTGCCTGATGGATAAATGTATTCATGCACAGTACTATGGGGGCCCAATTCGATGTCATGTCTACTAGACACCCAATTAAATGGCTTCATGTATCTGTGTGTTCACACGTCAAGCGTCGGGAAAATTACAGGTGATACGAAGCTTTCCATGCTCCCATGATACGGGCTTCCGAGAGCCCTTAGATCTGAGATCAAATGGTTGCATGGCGTGATTCTAGACCTATGGGTGAATATCCTATCCTGGAGGACTATTCTGCAAATTTTTAGCAACTTAGCATGCGACTGTTTGATCTCACATCTGATGGCTGTCAGCAGCTCGTATCATGGTCGCACCAACCACGACCGTCGCCTCGCTCACGCGGTAACGCACTTGGAGATTTCAGACAGCTATAAATGAGAATTTTTTGCCTACTTCACATGCATGAAACTACTTCCTCCATCCAGGTGCGTTAGGCTATCTGATGTTGGCATGTCATACATAGTCATCACTTAGTCACTCATACAACAAGGTTAGCTATAAGGTTCGCTATAAGAGTATTTTTTACTCCTATCTATCTCTTTTTTTGTAGTATTTATTGCATTTTCCAAAAGGAGTAAGGAGTACAGTACTTGGCACCTTTATACCATGGAGGTGGTCATGAATTAGGAGACTCACGTCGGTCGTAGTGTCGCGGTAATAATGATAATGGCAAGTCAAATAACAGGGGCCCACCATATGCATGATATGAGCAATATAAGCCTGCCAAGTTAGAGCATGCACCTCGGGGGGGAATAGGACTGGTCATCTGTCTCTGAATCCTCCTCTGAGGAGCTATCCGTAACCAGCAAGACATGCGCCTCGTCGGATAGCATTGTCTACTCTGAAGACATTGTTTCACTCTAGATTTTTCCATGACCATGTCGAATGGCTGATGCATAGTAAGAGTAATTGAATGTACTAAAAATGTTGACAAATTTAATACGTAATAAAAATGATGGCATGATATAATTCACATATAAGATGACTTGCTAACCAGGATGGCATTGCAAAATTCACATATATGATGCCTGGCTAAACAAGATGGCATTGTATGATTCACATATATGATATAGAAACTAAAGAGATGACATTCACACAATGCATGTCGAAATTAAGCAGGTGACTTTTCTTATATACAAAGTAAGCAATGCAAGGCACCATATGCATGATATGACCAACATCAGCATGCCAAGTTAGAGCAAAAGACCTCATGGGGTAAATAGGAGTGGTCTGCTCCCTCTGAATCCCCCTCTAAACTGTTATCTTCCTCTTGATTATAGTCTGGAATGGGGGGTTGCTTTTACACCGACCATGGAGCAACCTCTGCATGAAATTTTATTGCCACGCAAGGCTCGCCTCTTTTTCTCTACATGTTCAGTACCATTGTGTACAGTAACTGACATGCATAGGAATAAAACATAGTGAGATTATGTACGAGTGCATGCACAAATCCAGAGTGATGGTAGCAGACCGTGGATACACCCAAAACCAATGATAGAAGGCAGATAATAGCTTCAGTTTAAAAATTCAAATAATGGCTCCTTTAATTTTTGTTTCCAACCAACATGAAACTCATAGTAGACACCTGAGATTAACCAGATAGTAGACAGAAAGTATTGATTGATGCCCCAATATGTACCCCACAACCATTTAAAACTCAAGTTTGAGCATTAGTTTGGACGTGACTCGGAGTCTAATCGGTGAACAGGGAAATAAAGTAGCATGTCATCATATTAAGCGATGCATAACGTAAGCAGACATGAAAGAGTGTGACCTGTCATGCGGACCCGTGTAGTCCTCAAGGTCATCTGCTCAGTTGATGATGGTAATGCAGTTGTCATGGCTGCCGGCGGCGGGGAAGAAGATCTGAGGTGCCGAAAGACAGTCTGGAGGGCGGATCCCTGTTGTGGTGAACCCTTTCATCATTGGAGCTGCTAAGTGGGGGTGGAACACAGCGCAGCAAGAGCGGGACAAACCACACAAGGTTTCCTTTGACACATATCTGTAACGGAAGTAATTCTGTAAGGGGATTGTTTGAATTGGAGGATTCTAACAATGCAGGGATAGGAAATACACAGGAATAGGATAGGAATGCATGTCCAAACAGAGAATTTAAAAACACGGGATTTCTGCCAATCTGGGTGTTTGGTTCACAAGAATTGGAAGATTACAGGATGCAAAGAAGCATGGTGATATTAAGTCAAACCACAAGAAAATGTACGGTTATAATGCTATTATGCTACTATCTCTTAGTCTTGTGCTTCATGAATGGGAATTTGAAAAGGAGGACAAGTGGATATTAAAATTCCTATGGTTTTTATTTGAAGGAGACACTAAAGGAAAAAATCCTACAGCTTTCCTTTGCTCCATTCCTTTGAACCAAATGCATGAATAGTAGTACCGTAGGAAACTTTCCGATTGCTATGTTTTTACTTCACTTTTCCTTTCAAGCACTGGCGATTCTAATAGGTAGGCTTGAACAGGGAAAAGCCTACACTCAGAAAATGTTTTTGTGCTACTTCTACTACTTTGGACCCAGGCCACTGCCCTACTATCTCAACTCCCAAGCCATCTACAAATGCACAACTCAAACATGCAGAAATAAATAATGATGGCGTTCAAGAGAGTCCATCACGGATAGCTAAGTTGCCTGGTACCTCACTACTTGTCATATAGTAGGAGGAACTAATCGTATTTCACGTTACTATGCGTGCTCAGTGGACAATATATATAAAATGTAGAATAAAAAAGTGATGCAACAAGTGTACAACCTCTTTGGCAAAGCCATGTAGCTCTCAGCGTGATTGGGCTGGTCGGTGAGGATGCTCCGACTGATTTGGTTGTCAGAGGAGGGGAAGAAGATCTTAGGCATCTGGAGATGGAGCCGGGGGGTACTTCTCCACTATGATGGAGGGTTTTGTCGTTGGAGAAGCTCCGGTGAGTTGTACAACGGTGATACATCTCCGTCGTATCTATAATTTTTGATTGTTCCATGCCAATATTCTACAACTTTCATATACTTTTGGCAACTTTTTATACTATTTTTGGGACTAACATACTGATCCAATGCCTAGTGCCAGTTCCTGTTTGTTGCATGTTTTTTGTCTCGCAGAAAACCCATATCAAACGGAGGCCAAATGGGATAAAAACTGACGGAGATTATTTTTGGAGTATTTATGAATTTTGGGAAGTGGAATCAACGCGAGACGATGCTCGAGGGGCCCACGAGGCAGGGGGCGCGCCCCAGGGGGGTGGGCGCGCCCCTAACCCTCATGGACACCTCGTAAGGCGGTTGTTGCCCTTCTTTCTCCGCAAGAAAGCTAATATCCGGATAGAAATCGTGTTAAAATTTCAGCCCAATCGGTGTTACGGATCTCCGGGAATATAAGAAATGGTGTAAGGCCAGAATCTGGAACGCAGAAACAGAGAGAGACAGAGAGAAAAATCCAATCTCGGAGGGGCTCTCTCCCCTCCCATGCCATGGGGACCAAGAACCAGAGGGAGAACCCTTCTCCCACCTAGGGAGAAGACTAAGGAAGAAGAAGAAGGGGGCTCTCTCCCCCTCGCTTTCGGTGGCGCCGGAACGCCGACGGGGCCATCATCATCACCGCAATCTACACCAAGAACTTCACCGCCCTCATCACCAACTCTTCCCCCCTCTATGCAGCGGTGTAACCCCTCTTTTACCCGTTGTAATCTCTACTTAAACATGGTGCTCAACACTACATATTATTTCCCAATAATGTATGGCTATCCTCTGATGTTTGAGTAGATCGGTTTTGTCCTATGGGTTAATTGATGATCGTGATTGGTTTGAGTTGCATGTTTTATTATTGGTGTTGTCCTTTGGTGCTCTCCGTGTCGTGCAAGCATGAGGGATTCCCGCTGTAGGGTTTGCAATATGTTCATGGTTTGCTTATTGTCTGTGTTGTGTGAGTGAATGAAACACAAACACGGATAAGTGGGTCATGGCGTATGGGAATAAAGAGTACTTGATACTTTAATGCTATGGTTGGTTTTTACCTTAATGATCTTTAGTAGTTGCGAATGCTTGCTAGAGTTCCAATGATAAGTGCATATGATCCAAGAAGAGAAAGTATGCTAGCTTATGCCTCTCCCTCAAATAAAATTACAATAGTGATGGTTTAGTTATCGATTGCCTAGGGACAAATAACTTTCTCGTGACAAAAAGCTCTCTACTAAAACTAACTTTATTGCTTCTTTATCTAAACAGCCCCTACTTTTTATTTACATGCTCTTTATTATCTTGCAAACCTATCCAAAAATACCTACAAAGTACTTCTAGTTTTATACTTGTTCTAGGTAGAGCGAACGTCAAGCGTGCGCAGAGTTGTATCGGTGGTCGATAGAACTTGAGGGAATATTTGTTCTAACTTTAGCTCCTTGTTGGGTTCAACACTCTTTCTTATGAAAGTGGCTACAATTGATACCCTATACTTTTGGGCTATCAAGACCTTTTTCTAGCGCCATTGCCGGGCAGTTATAGCGTGGGGTGAATATTCTCGTGTGTGCTTGTTTGCTTTATCACTAAGTAGTTTTTATTTTGTGCTCTTGTTTTCTACCTATAGTTACGGGTAGGAAACGCAAAATACCAAAAAAAATTAGTTGTACCTACTACCCCAATGGTTGAAGAACCACTCAAAATCTATCACACTCCTGAAGCTTTTTACTTGGATCATCTTTGATCCCTTTGTGCTCGTGCTAAAACCCCAACTAGCTTAATTGAGGGCAAATCTTTAGATGAGCATGCTTGTTATGTGCGACACCGCTTATCTCAAAAAGGGAAACTTTTACTGGATCAAATTCATCGTTTGCAATGGTATGCTTGGAATTTATGTGAAATATATGATTTTACTTGCTGTTCTGAAGACCCTAAGAAACACCTTCCCTACCAATGTGAGTTTAGTGATAATGGAATCGTATCTTCATATGCTAAGGGTGTTTGTAATTACTATGATGTTCAACAAATTGAAGAATTTTTTGCTTTTAAGGGTGCTTATGAAATTGCTTCTTTGATTGGAAAGTATGATGCTACTCTTTACGAATCTGAAAATTTTGGCATACTTAAATATTGTTAAGATAATTATGCTTCTAATGCCTATGTTAAATCATATATTGAGGACTCCTCCACTGTCCAAGAAGAGACTAATATTTTGCAGGAGTCTATGGAAGAAGAAATTGCTGAAACTGTGAGCTCATTGGATGAAAAAGATGAGGAGAAGAGCGAAGAACAAAAGGAGGAAGAGCGGATTGATCACCCGTGCCCACCTTCTAATGAGAGTAACTCTTCAACTCATACATTGTTTAATTTCCCTTCGTGCTTACCGAAGGATGATTCCTATGATGATTGTTATGATCCTATTGATTCTCTTTAAATACTCCTTTTTGATGATGCTTGCTATGCTTGTGGCGAAGATGCCAATATGAATTATACTTATGGAGATGAACTTACTATAGTTCCTTATGTTAAACATGAAATTGTTCCTATTGCACCCACACATGATATTCCTATTATCATTTTGAATTCTCCCGACTACACCATATCGGAGAAGTTTGTTCTTATTATTGATTATATTGATGGATTGTGTTTTACTACTACACATGATGATTTTGATAGATATAATATGCATGTGCTTGCTGCTCCAACTTGCAATTATTATGAGAGAGGAACTACATCTCCGCCTCTCCATGTTTTCAATATGATAAAATTGCAAGAAATTGTTTATACTATGCATTGGCCTTTACTATGTGTGCATGAATTGTTCTTTTATGACATGCCGATGCATAGGAAGAGAGTTAGACTTTGTTGTTGCATGATATATGTTACTTTGTGCTCACTACTAAATCACAAATCATTGTTAATTAAAATTGGCTTTGATATACCTTGGGATCCGGGTGGATCCATTACTTGAGCACTATATGCCTAGCTTAATGGCTTTAAAGAAAGCGCTGCCAGGGAGACAACTCGGAAGTTTTAGAGAGTCATTTATTTCTATTGTGAGCTTTCATAAAGTTTAAAAACAAAAAAATAAAGAGGGTAACCCAATTTATTCAGAAAGAAAAGTGAAAGTGAGAAAGACGAGCATTGTTAAAGTGGGAGCTAGCCTTGAACTTTGTTCATGCTCACGGAAACTTTGTGAATCTTGATTACAGAAACTTTTCAACAAAAATAATTATCCCCTTGTACAATTCCATTGTATTATAAAAATAATGTGCCAAGGTTTGCCTTTAGGATGTTTAGATTGCTTGTTGGTTTGTGCGGTGCAAGACAGAAACTTTGGCTGTAGTGCACGATTTTACATTTTTTTAATGGAATGTCAAACAGTTTTGAAACTTTTTGCACTGTCTTTCTATACAAATTGTTTATTTTTCCTAATTGTTTCAGAACTTTTGGGGTACCATAAGTATGGTGAATGTTCAGATTACTACAGACTGCCTGTTTAAGACAGATTCTGTTTTTGATGCATAGTTTGCTTGTTTTGATGAAACTATCAATTTCTATCAGTGGATTAAGCCATGGAAAAGTTATATTACAGTAGCTACAATGCAAAAACAAAATATGAATTGGTTTGCAACAGTACCAAGAGTAGTGATTTGTTTTATATACTAATGGATCTTACCGAGCTTTCTGTTGAGTTTTGTGTGGATGAAGTGTTCGAAGATCGAGGAGGTATCGATATGAGGAGAAGGAGGAGAGGCAAGAGCTCAAGCTTGGGGATGCCCAAGGCACCCCAAGTAAATTTTCAAGGAGACTCAAGCATCTAAGCTTGGGGATGCCCCAGAAGGCATCCCATCTTGCTTCAACAAGTATCGGTATGTTTTGGATTCGTTTCGTTCATGCGATATGTGCAAATCTTGGAGCGTCTTTTGCATTTAGTTTTCACTTTTATTTTATGCACCATGCTGGTATGAGATAGTCCTTGGTTAATTTATAGAATGCTCATTGCACTTCACTTATATCTTTTGAGTATGGCTTTATAGAATGCTTCATGCGCTTCACTTATATCATTTGAAGTTTGGATTGGCTGTTTCTCTTCACATAGAAAACCGCCATTTGTAGAATGCTCTTTTGCTTCACTTATATTTGTTTGAGCGTGGTCATATATTTTGTAAGAATTAAACTCTCTTGCTTCACTTATATTTAGAGAGATGACAGGAATTGGTCATTCACATGGTTAGTCATAAAATCCTACATAAAACTTGTGGATCACTGAATATGATATGTTTGATTCCTTGCAATAGTTTTGCGATATAAAGGTGGTGATATTAGAGTGGTGCTAGTAGATTAATTATGAAATTGAGAAATACTTGTGTTGAGGTTTGTAAGTCCCATAGCATGCACGTATGGTAACCGTTGTGTGACAAATTTGAAGCATGGGGTGTTCTTTGATTGCCTTCCTTATGAGTGGAGGTCGGGATCGCGCGATGGTAACTCCTACCAACCCTTCCCCTAGGATTATGCGTAGTAGTACTTTGCTTCGAGGGCTAATAAACTTTTGCAATAAGTATATGAGTTCTTTATGACTAATGTGAGTTGATGGATTATACGCACTCTCACCCTTCCATCATTGCTAGCCTCTTCGGTACCGTGCATTGCTCTTTCTCACCTCGAGAGTTGGTGCAAACTTTGCCGGTGCATCCAAACCCCGTGATACGATACGCTCTATCACACATAAGCCTCCTTATATCTTCCTCAAAACAGCCACCATACCTACCTATTATGGCATTTCCATAGCCATTCTGAGATATATTGCCACGCAACTTCCATCATCATCATATACATGACTTGAGCATTCATTGTCATATTGCTTTGCATGATCGTAAGATAGCTAGCATGACGGTTTCATGGCTTGTCCATTTTTTGATGTCATTGCTAAACTAGATCATTGCACATCCCGGTACACCACCGGAGGCATTCATACAGAGTCATATTTTTGTTCTAGTATCGAGTTGTAATATTGAGTTGTAAGTAAATAATAGTGTGATGATCATCATTATTAGAGCATTGCCCCAGTGAGGAAAGGATGATGGAGACTATGATTCCCCCACAAGTCGGGGTGAGACTCCGGACTTTATGAAAAATAAAAGAGGCCAAAGAAGCCCAAATAAAAAAAAAGAGGCCAAAGAAGCCCACCAAAAAAGGAGAAAATAAAAAAATGAGAGAAAAAGAGAGAAGGGGCAATATTACTATCCTTTTACCACACTTGTGAGTCTCTTGAGTGATCACTTCATATACTAGTGGGAATTTTCATTATAGAACTTGGCTTGTATATTTCTTTGATGGGCTTCCTCAAATGCCCGAGGTCTTCATGAGCAAGCAAGTTGGATGCACACCCACTTAGTGTCAGTTTGAGCTTTCATACACTTATAGCTCTAGTGCATCCATTGCATGGCAATCCCTACTCCTCGCATTGACATCAACTGATGGGCATCTCCATAGCCCGTTGATTAGCCACGTCGATGTGAGACTTTCTCCCTTTTTGTCTTCTCCACACAACCTCCACCATCATACTCTATTCCACCTGTAGTGCTATATCCATGGCTTATGCTCATGTATTGTGTAAGGGTTGAAAAGGCTGAAGCGCGTTAAAAAGTATGAACCAATTGCTTGGCTGAAACCGGGGTTATGCATGATGGGAGCATTTTGTGTGACGAAAATGAAGCATGGCCAAACTATATGATTTTATAGGGATAAGCTTTCTTTGGCTATATTATTTTGATAAGACATAATAGCTTTATTAGTATGCTTGAAGTATTATTGTCTTAATGTCAAATGATAGACTATTGCCTTGAATCACTCGTATCTTAATATTCATGCCATGATTAGATTACATGATCAAGATTATGCTAGGTAACATTCCACATCAAAAATTATCTTTTTATCATTTACCTACTCGAGGACGAGCAGGAATTAAGCTTGGTGATGCTGATACGTCTCCGTCGTATCTATAATTTTTGATTGTTCCATGCCAATATTCTACAACTTTCATATACTTTTGGCAACTTTTTATACTATTTTTGGGACTAACATATTGATCCAGTGCCCAGTGCTAGTTCCTGTTTGTTCCATGTTTTTTGTTTCGCAGAAAACCCATATCAAACGGAGTACAAATGGGATAAAAACTGACGGAGATTATTTTTGGAATATTTATGAATTTTGGGAAGTGGAATCAACGCGAGACGATGCTCGAGGGGCCCATGAGGTGGGGGCGCGCCCTAGGGGGGTGGGCGCGCCCCTGACCCTCGTGGACACCCCGTAAGGCAGTTGTTGCCCTTCTTTCGCCGCAAGAAAGCTAATATCCAGATAGAAATCGAGTTAAAATTTCAGCCCAATCGGAGTTACGGATCTCCGGGAATATAAGAAACGGTGAAAGGCCAGAATCTAGAACGCAGAAACAGAGAGAGACAAAGAGACATATCCAATCTTGGAGGGGATCTCTCCCCTCCCATGCCATGGGGACCAAGGACCAGAGGGAGAACCCTTCTCCCACCTAGGGAGAATACTAAGGAAGAAGAAGAAGGGGGGCTCTCTCCCCCTCGCTTCCGGCGGCGCCGGAACGCCGCCAGGGCCATCATCATCACCGCAATCTACACTAACAACTTCACCGCCCTCATCACCAACTCTCCCCCCTCTATGCAGCGGTGTAACCCCTCATTTACCCACTTTAATCTATACTTACACATGGTGCTCAATGCTATATATTATTTCCCAATGATGTATGTTTATCCAATGATGTTTGAGTAGATCCGTTTTGTCTTATGGGTTAATTGATGATCATGATTGGTTTGAGTTTCATGTTTTATTATTGGTGCTGTCCTATGTTTCTCTCCGTGTCGCGCAAGCGTAAGGGATCCCCGCTATAGGGTTAGCAATATGTTCATGGTTTTCTTATAGTCTGTGTTGCGTGAGTGACTGAAACACAAACATGGATAAGTGGGTCATGGCGTATAGGAATAAAGAGGACTTGATACTTTAATGCTATGGTTGGGTTTTACCTTAATGATCTTTAGTAGTTGCGGATGCTTGTTAGAGTTCCAATGATAAGTGCATATGATCCAAGAAGAGTAAGTATGTTAGCTCATGCCTCTCCCTCAAATAAAATTGCAATAGTGATTACCGGTTTAGTTATCGATTGCCTAGGGACAAATAACTTTCTTGTGACAAAAAGCTCTCTACTAAAACTAACTTTATTGCTTATTTATCTAAACAGCCCCTACTTTTTATTTACGCGCTCTTTATTATCTTGCAAACCTATCCAAAAATACCTACGAAGTACTTCTAGTTTCATACTTGTTCTAGGTGGAGCGAACGTCAAGCATGCGTAGAGTTGTATCGGTGGTCGATAGAAATTGAGGGAATATTTGTTCTACCTTTAGCTCCTCGTTGGGTTCAACACTCTTACTTATCGAAAGAGGCTACAATTGATCCCCTATGTTGTGGGGGACGAGCACCTATGGGGCAGGGGGCCCCTTCTTGTCCGGCAAGGGAGCGGAGGGCGCACGCAGAGCGGATCGAGGCGAGAGCACGCGGGGGATTTTACCCAGCTTCGGAGCTCTCCGGAGAGATAAAACTCCTACTGCTGCTTTGTGTTTGTATTCTGTTCTTGCTCAAGAACGTGGGTGTGTTGTGGTGTCGAATGAGCCGAGCCGAACCCAACTGCGGAACCCCTTCTACGTGCGCATGGGCCTCCTTTTTATAGGCTAAAGGGGTCACCGACAGGTGGCAGCGTAGAAAGAGGGGTAATAGAGTAAAAACGCAGGTTGGTACAACTACTACCAACAGTGCCCCCTACCTAACTCTGACGGCAGGGGACAAGGGCATTTAATGCCCGTCCGGTCGCCCCAACAGTGCAGGAAGCGACCGTTAGGGGCGCCACCGATCGCCACGATGGCCTCCTTGTCAGCTTCGCATGCCGCCTCGCACCGCTCGACTGCGCAGCTACCCGCCACGTGCACCAGGAGCGATCCTGTGGCGACACGTCGTCGGATGCGCTGGAGCTCGGGTGCAGAGTGGCAGCCTTGCCGCGGCAAGCGCCTTGCCGCGGTCGTTGTCTTGTCGCATCAGCAAGCTTGCCACTCGACGTGCCTTGCCGGGATGCGCGGGGCGTCGCGGCGAGTTTTCTGAAGTGCCTTGGTTGGCCTTCCCGGCAAGCTCCTCTCGCCGGGGTCTTTGTCCTTCCCGGCAAGCTCCTCTTGTCGGGGTCTGGTCCTTCCCGGCAAGCTCCTCTTGCCGGGGCCTTGTCTTCTTGGCTAACACTTTGTTCTTGAATGGCAGTAAAATAGGAATAGCAGAGGATCTTGGCGGACGCCCGGCAATCCTTGCCGCGGGACGCTGCGACTGCCCGTGCACAAGTTCGGGGTACTAAGGTACCCCTACTTTAGTACACCGACAGGAGCCCCCGGGCCTAGGCCATACACGGTGCCGAGCGCTGTTGGGCCAGGCCCAAAACAGGGCACGGGCACACGCGGCCTGGGTCCACCTTAAATCTGACTCCGCACCCGCCGCGCCCTCCCGCAACAGCACGCGTCAATCGCGGCGTCGTGGGAGAGATCGTGGGCAATTTTTAATTCGGGAAATGCGTAACGTCCGCCTCGGTTCCGCCTCCCCGCCACGCGGCTCCCATGCGCTTGGGGTCGTGGGCGGTGGAAGTGGGAAACCGGGCCGTCACGGGCGGAGGCAGCGGGTCGGCCCCGACTCCCTACTCTTCCCATGCTCTGATTCGCTGAGCGGGGCGGCCGAGCCCCCACCTCGCTCCTTTAAGAAGAGCGGGAGGGGAGCGTAGAAGCCCGCACTCTCCCATCTTCTCCTTTCTTCAGTTTCTGCTCCTCTTTCTCCCATTCGCCATGGAGGAAGGGAACCCTGGCCCTTCATCGGTGGCGGCGAGGGTCGCCGCCAGGCAGCGCATCCTTCCCTATTTTGCGCCCGTGGTGGCAGAGCCAGCCACAAGGGGAAGAGGGAGGGGGCGAGGTCGTGGACGAGGTCGAGGACGAGGTCGAGGCGCTCGGGGAAGAGGCGGACGGGGCGGCGCAGCATCTCCGCCTCCACCGGCAGTTCCTCCCCTCGCGGCGGTCCATACAGGGGACGACCCTTGCGAGTTCTTCGTCAAGCTACGCCAGGCGCCTCGTCGTCGTCTCCGGCTTCCAGCTCCGTTTGCGAACGCGATGGAGTTGGACCCGCCCGAGACATTGAGACTGCACATGAGGGGCTGTGGGATCAACGGCACGCGAGTCCATGTTGTATTCCCAGCCCCTAATGTGATGTATCTTGATCGAGGGTGGAAGACGTTCGCCCGTATCCACAGCCTGACGGCGGTGTTTACCCTCCATTTTAAGTTAATGGAGGGCGACCTCCTCTCCGTCAAGGTCTTCGGGGACTCCGTCATTCGGGCGAGGTGCTGCGTGGACAGCTCCTCCGATAGCGAAGACTCCCCCTCGAGCGAGAGTGACGAGGAGGAGAGCGACAGCGACGACGAGGGTAGCGGGCGGCGGAGTGGCGGGTCCGACTAGGTGTCGGGCGCCGCTTCGCGCGTCACCGGCGACCCCATCATCCGCGTCGCCGGCACCTTGAACTCCCCGGGGTCGTCTCCTTGGGCGGCTGGCGTAGGAAGGCTGCGAAAGGGGAAGAGGGTTGGCGACAAGGCCGTCAAGTCGGAGTACGAGGGCATAGTGCCCTCGAGAGCGTGCTGACGTCCTGCCGCCCCGTCTTCGAGCTCTGCTTCCGGCGCCGCCATCACCATCCAGCCTTCGGACGGCTCCCGGGATGTTCTCTTGGTGTCTTCTGGCAGCTGTAGCTCGCCTAGGCGCTTGTTTTGCCCTTTTTGCCTCCTTGACCTACCTCCTGAAAAGAGGGACAGGAAAAGGATTACGGGCATCTTATCTTTTTAATTTGTAAGCCTCCGGGCCTTAGCCGCATCTAAAACTTGTAATCCCCTCTTTCATGTTTTTCATCCTCTATGGATTGTACCAGAGTGGGATGTTTTTTTAATGAAAGAGGGAATTCTTGCTATGCTATATCCTTTCTTCTGTTACATCCCTTGTATGTTTTTACCCTACGCTTTTAGGGAACTTGCCGGCGCAAGCACACTTGCTGAGTGCGGAACATCAGCAGCCTGCTGGCGGTGTTGCCTCCGGCAAGAAACCTTGCCGGGGCTAGTTGCAGCGCACTTGTATTGTTGAGCGGACTCGAAACAAATCAAGGGCGCAACTTAGCCACGAGTCGATTCCTCCGCGCACAGGTTTTCCATACAAGGCACGGACATTCAAGGAATATAACTTAAAAATTTAAAATTGACCGTGCTCAAACTTCGGCAACTTAGCTTTTCTGTCGTCCGTGTCCCGGCAAGGCTGTTCTCCGCTTCTTCTCGCTCTTCGGGACGTTATCCTGCCTGAAGGAAACGGATGATTTGCTGCGCCCATGCCGGAGCTTGCGGCTCGACGACAAGGACTAAAGGCGCAAATGCTGCTGCGGGAACATCCGCTTCTACGGCAAGAATCTAGGATCCTGCCGGAGCGTGATGCTCCCCGGCAAGCGTGTCGGGACACAGCTTGTCGGGAGCGTCTGCTTCAACGAAACAAGCCCTGGGGCTTGTCGGAGCAGACTGCTCCTCAGCACTCTTTGTGTTGATCCTGGGGACCTTCTTGGCGGCAGCTTCGGGGAGCTCTGCCGGAAGGTAGTCGCCAGTAACCAACTTTCTCTTCTTGCTCTGTCCAGTTGATGGTGTTACAGATGGTTGATTCAGCTTGAGCACAAAAATCCCTGGTTCCACAGGTAACTTGAGTGCGGCACACTTTGACAGGCCATCTGCAATGTCATTCTGAGCTCTTGGAACGTGTTCCATCTGCAGGCCGTCAAAATGTTCTTCCAGCTTCCTTACTTCATCGATGTATGCTTCCATCAACGGACTCTGATAATCCTTGTTTACTTGACGTACGACAAGCTGTGAGTCACCCCTGACAATAAGCTTCTTGATCCCAAGGTCTACCGCGATCCTGAGTCCGGCAAGCAAGCCTTCATACTCGGCAGTATTGTTTGTTGCTTGCTCCTTGGGAAAGTGCATTTGGACCACGTACTTGAGGTGCTCTCCGGTGGGTGCGACAAGTAGTACGCCCGCACCGGCGCCTTGCAGCGAGAAGGCACCATCAAAGTACATGATCCATTCCTTGTTTGCTTCCTTGACGGGGATGCTCCTCTCCGGAGTTTCTTCATCGGGTGTTGGCGTCCATTCTGCTATGAATTCTGCCAATGCTCGGCTCTGAATAGTTGAAGTACTTTCAAACTTGAGGCTAAAGCTTGACAATTCCAGTGCCCACTCGACATTCCTGCCTGTTGCCTCTGGATTTTGCAGTATCCTCTTCAACGGAAAGCGAGTGACCACTATGATCTCGTGTGCTTGAAAGTAATGGCGCAGCTTCCTCGAGGCCATGAGAAGGCCGAAAAGCAACTTCTGCACACCAGAGTACCTTGATCTAGCCCCCTGTAGAAGGGAACTGACAAAGTAAACTGGGCGCTGCACCATCTTCTTCTGTTTCTCTTCTTGTGGCTGAGCAGATCCATCCTTGCCGGAACCAGAGCTTGTCGGATCAGGGCTTGTCGGGCCAGAGCTTGTCGGGGAAGCCCCCTGCTTGTCGCTGGACTCGCTTGCCGCGGCCGCTGGCTCATCATCTGCCTCCCTCTCCGCTACTAACGCAGCACTAACCACTTGATTGGTTGCCGCCAGATATAGCAGCAACTTCTCTTTTGGCTTAGGTGCGACAAGTGTTGGAGTGGAGGACAAATATTTCTTCAAGTCTTGCAGCGCAGCCTCCACTTCCGGAGTCCATTTCATCGGACCCGCCTTTTTCAAGATTTTGCAAAATGGCAGGGCGCGTTCAGCAGACTTGGAAATGAACCTGCTGAGAGCAGCAACGCAGCCGGCAAGCCTTCGTACGTCCTTGACTCGCTTCGGTGCTTCAATTTGCTCGATGGCCTTGATCTTGTCGGGATTGGCTTCGATCCCCCGCTGAGACACAAAGAATCCGAGGAGCTTGCCGGAAGGGACTCCAAACACGCACTTCTCGGGGTTCAGCTTGAGATTGATCTTGCGCAGATTTGCAAAAGTCTCGTCCAAATCTTGGATCAGAGTTTCTTTTTCCTTGCTCTTGACCACAATGTCATCCATGTAAGCTTCTACATTTCTGTGTAGCTGCGGCTCAAAAGCATGACTGACTACTCTTGCAAATGTTGAACCAGCATTCTTTAGTCCAAAAGGCATCCGTACAAAGCAGTACGTGCCACATGGAGTAATGAATGCGGTTTTCTCTTCATCCTCTTCAGCCATGAAGATCTGGTGATATCCTGAGTAGGCATCAAGGAATGAAAGCAGATCACATCCTGCCGTGGAGTCGACAATCTGGTCAATGCGCGGCAAGGGAAATGGATCCTTGGGACAAGCTTTATTAACATCAGTGAAGTCAATACAAAGCCTCCACTTCCCGTTTGCTTTGCGCACGACTACTGGATTGGCTAACCACGTTGGATGGAGTACTCCTCGGACCAGGCCTGCTGCTTCCAACTTCTTGATCTCCTCTGCAATGAACTCTTGGCGTTCCACTGCTTGTTTTCTGACTCTCTGCTTGACGGGCCGCGCGTAAGGACAGACGGCAAGGTGGTGCTCAATTACTTCCCTGGGAACACCGGGGATGTCAGATGGTTGCCATGCAAACACATCGACATTCGCCCGCAGGAAAGCAACGAGCGCGCTTTCCTATTTAGGGTCAAGTGTGGCACTGATGGTGAAGGTACCACCAGTGCCGTCCTCCTTGGCGGCCACTTTCTTGGTCTCTGGTGAAGCTGGCTTTGCCTTCTTGCACTTGCCGGTGGAGCTCGATGGTGCGTCCTCGACGGTAGCGCAGCACTCCGAAGAGGTGCGCTTGCCGGAGTAGGCATCAGAGCTACTCTTGCCGGACTTGGTCTTCTTCTTCTTCCCTCCGGGAGCTTCAGCGGCAAGTGGTTTGCGCTCTGCTGCGGCTGCTGCTTCCCGGTAGATTTTGTCGGTACAGATAAGTGCATCCTTCTTGTCGCCTTGGACAGAAATGACACTTATCGGACCAGGCATCTTGAGTACATTGTAGGCGTAGTGAGAGGCTGCCATGAACTTGGCGAGCGCTGGACGGCCAAGTATCCCATTGTAGGGCAATGGGAAATCAGCAACGTCAAATGTGACTCTCTCTGTCCTGAAGTTCAGCTCGCTGCCAAACGTTACTGGCAGTGTGATCTTCCCCTTGGGCTTGCTCCTTCCCGGGTTGATTCCTTGAAATGTACCGGTCTCTTCGAGCTCGCTGTCGGGGATCTGGAGTTTCTTGAGCACTGCGGAGGAGATCAGATTCAGGCCGGCCCCGCCGTCAACCAGCATCTTCGTGACCTTGAGGTTGCGGATTGTTGGCGAAACCAACATCGGCAAGCAACCAACATGGGCGTGCTGGACCACTTCAGGGGCTTGCGCGACTCAACGGACGGTTCTGCTGCGTTCACTTCCCGCACCCACTATTTGAGTTGGCGGTGCGAGGTGTGCAGAGAAGCACCGCCGTCGACGCACAACACCTCTGTTGCCTTCTGGAACTCCTGCTCGTCAGTCTCATCTTCCTCCATCTCATCATCCTCATCTTCGTCTTCGTCCTTGTCGCGGCCACGGGGAGGCCTATTTCCTTGCCGCTGCTTGGCCTTGCCGCGGCGCCCTCCCCGGGCGGGATACTTCTTGCCGGATCCTCCGCCACCTTCCCGGGCCTTCTCCTTGTCGCGGCGCTCGTATTCAGCTTTCTGTAGCTCCGCCATCTGCTCAACTTTCTTGCAGGCTTGGAGGTCATGGCCCTTGGTGTGGTGGATCTTGCAGTACTGCTTGCCGGATCCGTCCTGCTTGTCGGCGGCTACCACAGCCTCGCCGGAGTCACCAGCTTTGGCCTTCTCGGAGCCGCCTCCGCTGCCGGACTGCTCAACAACTAGCACATCCTTAGCTTTCCTCTTTCTGTTATTCCGCCTCCGATTCCTCTTTGCCGGAGGGGTGTCCTCACTGTCGGATCCTTCTGCTCCTGCGTTCTCTCCGGGGAGTCTCCTCCCCTCTTCAGCCCGTGCACACTTGTCGGCCAGAGCATATAGCTCGCTGACATCTCTGATTTTGCACATTGCCATCTCCTCCCTCATCCTGCGGTTACGCACGTTCTGATGGAACGCGCTGATAACCGCGGTAGGGTGGACGTCTGGGATGTTGCGCTGCACCTGGCTGAATCTCTGTATGTACTTGCGCAGGGGTTCTCCTTCCTTCTGGGCGAGCAGATGAAGATCACTCTCCTGGCCATGGGGTTTGTGGCCGCCTGTGAAGGCACCGACAAACTGATGGCACAGGTCCGCCCACGAAGAGATGGAGTTGTCCGGCAAGTGCATGAGCCAAGATCTGACGTTGGGCTTGAGCACCAGCGGGAAGTAGTTGGCGAGGATCTTCTCGTCGCGCCCTCCGGCAGCCTGCACCGCAATGGTGTAGACGCTGAGGAACTCTGACGGATGTATCCTGCCATCGTACTTCTCAGGCACGTCGGGCTTGAAGTTCTTGGTACTGGGCCACTGGACCTGCCACAGCTCACGAGTGAACGCAGGGCAACCTACCGCGTATGGCAAGTCGCCTGGCTCCCCTGGCGCATGCATATCGACAGTGGGCCCAGCGCGCTGGTCAGATTGACGCCGCGCTTCTCTTCGACGCTCGATGCAAGTGCGAGCGTCTTTGTGTCGTCGTTCTTGGAGAACTTGGTGTTGATCGCGGCGAGCTCGCGGGTCCGACGACGCGGTGGAGTCGGTGTCGAGGTTGGCCCGGCGAGTCGGCGATCTTGGCCTTCGGGGCGGGGAGTGCGCAGTGGTGGCACCCCCAGCGGTCTTGTCGGTGTCGGCTTGCGCCTGGGCGTCTTGCCGGGGCTTCGAGGTGCTCGGTTGCCGGGGCTTGTCGCCGTTGGCGAAGCCGATGAGGCTATAAATGGCGGCCCTCCAGTCGTCGATCTTGTCTGGCGCTGGAGGGTAATCTAGAAGCAGCTGGGCTCGGGCCAGCGCTTCCTCTAGAGTGTTGGGTGGCGGTGGCGAGCGACGCGAGGTGCGAGACATGCTCAAACTTCTAACAGTGTTAGAAGGAGCAACATCTCGCACAGGCGACCGCAATGCGCTCGTGCCGGCGTGCTGACGCGTGCGTTGGCCTTGAGCGTCCCGTGACCCACCAGCTTGGCCTTTTTCCAACGCGAGTACGGTGCTAGGAGCACCGTGGTGTCGTCGATCCTGCATCTCCTGGGAGGGGTGCGGTGGATGTGCAGACGCTGAACCTTGCGGGGCCTTGTCCTTGGACCGGGTGACGATGTGAGTCCCCTCACTGGCGCCCGCTCCTCCGCCGGCGTCCACCCCACCGCCTGTTTGCTCCGGTGGCGGTAGGATAGTCGCGGACGGAGCGGCCACCTCCGAAGTTTTCTTCTTCGGCGGCATGTCGATGAAGATGTTGATGTAGCGCGCGCAGACGCCGGATCAGATACGCACGACCTCGACGCTCCCCTACCTGGCGCGCCAGAGATGTCGTGGGGGACGAGCACCTGTGGGGCAGGGGGCCCCTTCTTGTCCGGCAAGGGAGCGGAGGGCGCACGCAGAGCGGATCGAGGCGACAGCACGCGGGGGATTTTACCCAGCTTCGGAGCTCTCCGGAGAGATAAAACTCCTACTGCTGCTTTGTGTTTGTATTCTGTTCTTGCTCAAGAACGTGGGTGTGTTGTGGTGTCGAATGAGCCGAGCCGAACCCAACTGTGGAACCCCTTCTACGTGCGCATGGGCCTCCTTTTTATAGGCTAAAGGGGTCACCGACAGGTGGCAGCATAGAAAGAGGGGTAAAAGAGTAAAAACGCAGGTTGGTACAACTACTACCAACAGTGGCCCCTACCTAACTCTGACGGCAGGGGACAAGGGTATTTAATGCCCGTCCGGTCGCCCCAACAGTGCAGGAAGCGACCGTTAGGGGCGCCACCGATCGCCACGATGGCCTCCTTGTCAGCTTCGCATGCCACCTTGCACCGCTCGGCTGCGCAGCTACCCGCCACGTGCACCAGGAGCGATCCTGTGGCGACACGTCGTCAGATGCGCTGGAGCTCGAGTGCAGAGTGGCAGCCTTGCCGCGGCAAGCGCCTTGCCGCGGCCGTTGTCTTGTCGCATCAGCAAGCTTGCCGCTCACCGTGCCTTGCCGGGACGCGCGGGGCGTAGCGGCGAGTTTTCTGATGTGCCTTGGTTGGCCTTCCCGGCAAGCTCCTCTCGCCGGGGTCTTTGTCCTTCCCGGCAAGCTCCTCTTGCCGGGGTCTAGTCCTTCCCAGCAAGCTCCTCTTGCCAGGACCTTGTCTTCTTGGCTAACACTTTGTTCTTGAATGGCAGTAAAATAGGAATAGTGGAGGATCTTGGCGGACGCCCGGCAATCCTTGCCGCGGGACGCTGCGACTGCCCGTGCACAAGTTCGGGGTACTAAGGTACCCCTACTTTAGTACACCGACACCCTATACTTATGGGCTATCAGACGGTGAGGTTGAAGCAGGACAAGAGAGACAATGTTAACCTGAGTAGAATTCTAATATCATCTCCAATAGATGATGTAAAATACATAATCACAAAGTGCTAGATGTAAAATACATCAGCTGCTCTTCTTGGGACTTAACTTTCGAAACTGAATTTTGCAGTTGAAACTGAATTTTACTGTTGAAATTGAATGCACTAGGAGCAGAAAAGCAACACCAGGGCATGCGAGAGCCGGGGTAGCTAGTCGTGTAGCAGCATCTCGGTAGCAGCTGTGGGGGGCGAGCGAGAGCAGGATAGGCTGCTCGTGCAGCAGTAGCATGAGCAAGAGTAGAGCAGCAGTGCAAGCAAGAGCAAGAGCGAGAGAAGCAGCACGAGCAAGAGCAAGAGCAGACCAGGCAGGGGACCGAGAGCAAGAGCAGAGCAGTAGCATGAGCGAGAGCCAAAGCAGCAGCGGCTGCAGCTCCTACGGATATGGACATCACCACCGAGGGAGCGACATCGTGGAGGAAGTGGCCGGCGACACCTCTGTAGATGGAGCCGTGCCATGTCGGCTTGGGACCGACTGCCGGCAGCATCGTATGATTGAATTAAGAAGAAAATGCAGCGATTAGTGTAGTACCTCTTTGGTGGTGCCAATTAGGCCTCGACTTCATCCAAGGAATCAGTGATGATGTTGCTCTTCTGGTGGTGCAGGTGAAGACGGCGGTGTGGGAATGGAGGTGGCATAAAAGACGAGGGAAACATCGGGGCAGATCCTTGGAGGTGGAGGACGGGGTGGCTAAATCGACGGGATAACAAGATAAACGAGGATCCTCATCCGGTGTGGTGGATGAGGGACGTCGAGGTGTTGCTGTGGACTACGTCGTTGGGGAAGAGGCTTCGGCTGGGTGGCGGACGGAGGAGGGTGTGGGGGTTCGCAGGGTTTTGCGGCCTCGATGTACGAATGGGTGGGCGGATGGGATGGGAGGGGGAACCATGGCTTAGGGACGCACTTGTCCGAAATGTGGGGTAAGTTACAAAAGTATCCCCGCTGGTTTGAGCTAGGCGGTTCTTTCGGTTCAGGGGTATCACGGGCATTTCACGTGTCGGGATTTCGCAGGAGGTGGGAGTTTTCGCGCGCATTCTAATTTTGGGATAGCAAGGCGCGGGTTGAGATGGAGGGAGTTTTTGGAGCACAACGAGACAAATAGATATCTTAAAATTTCGGGGTAACAAGGTGTGGGTTGAAGAGGCGGGAGTTTCGCAGCATGATAGACAGAGATGCTTGCTTGAAATTTTGGCATAACAAGGCGCGGCTTGAAATTTTGGGAGAACAAGCTTAACGTGTACAAAAAAGACAATTCGCACCTCACTAGAGAGAGCCATGTCCCATTTTACTGTATTGCTAGAAATGCATTCAAATACAACAATAACAAAATAAAAAAATTGAGACAACAAACATAATGTGTACAGTACCAAATCAATTTGCACTTCCCTCGACAATAACAAAACAATTGAGTACATTTTCCCTGTTTGAATGGGACTGTACTCGGGTTAGTTATACAACCATCTAAATATTATCTTCACAACACATGACATGAATATAGGAGTAGTAAATTCCTATATAAATACAAACTACATGTACATACGATCTCTAATTCAAATATATGTATCCGTTTTATGTTGAATTCAAATCATAGTACATGTATGCTCTAGCTAGATGTTCAGAATCTAAACCATGTATGATACTACGTACAATATGTTTAACACGCACAACACACACACACACAAACACCATTTAGACTAGTAAGGTACACGTGCATTGCACACATGAGATTTGGCAACCAAATTATGAATAAATACCACATGATAGCATGTAAGCTTTGAGTCATGTATGCATGATGTAGATGTTCGTTTAATTCTTATACTTCATCGCATTCAAAATCAATTAGTTTTTATTAAAAAAAAGCTAACCTATTTTAAGATTCATGGAATTTGTGTCGTAAAGCATAAAGTAAAACAAATAATGGCAATTCATGTAGAAATTTTTTTGGGCAATTATGGTACGGAAGATACTAGAACAAAGGAGAAGTGTTTGTGTTTTGAGGTTTGTGCATTATGCTTAAGTTCAACCATGGAGTTTTCTAGATTGTACATGTGGCAAAATCTGGTGGAATGTAGATGATATCCAACGGCCAGTAGTGCTCGGATTGGCCATCTCTGCACCGTCGGATTGGCTTCATCCAACGTCCATCTTTCAAAGTTATTCTCACACTATAGAGGGGTATAGATATGTGATGCAAAAGACAGCCATCATGTCCAATTTGAATGGTGTGTCCATGCATGGATGCAATGTGGCCAAATGATGCCTGCCATCGGTATCTCAAATTCAAATCAGTCTGACCTTGTTCAATGTGTATATAGTACAGCATGCTCGTTTCCAAACCACACCGCGCATATCGTAGTTATATTCATGCATGCATGGGTTTCGAACATCATGATCTCTTATTAAAATATTTGAATTCTATTTTACATTGATTATGACCTCACTTAGTCTTTTACACCCACACAGTCGTCTTCTCTTTACAATTGTACCACTAACTTTCTCTTGTGCATGCATGCACACACACTACCACTTATCAATTGCTGGTAAAATGGTTTAAGTTGATGAATTGGCCCTCCCCATAAAGGATTAGCAATGCTTGGCCCCCTAGCTCATTTATTTTTCATGGATCCGCCACTGCGTGCAATCATGCACGTTCTCGCCCCCTCTCTTCAAATATCGATATCGCACTTGTGCACTCCTTCATAGTCTCCCTCCACTTGGCCCCTCACACCATCTTGCAGCCCCCCATATCCCAGTGCTTGTACGCTCATAGAGCTCTTCCCTCTATTTGTCTCTATCGATATCTCGCGCGGTCGACGCCTCCCCTCCCTTCTCGTATATCACCCCGGCCCCATGCACATACATGTATGTATATAGGCCTCCCCTTCACACAAATTGCATTGACACGTATTCCCTCACCATATCTTAGTATCTCTCACACACACAGACTATGTGTGCAAAAGAGAAGAGGTGCACTCACGCACTCGCTCCCACATACAAACGTGCGGGTGCATGGTGGAGCACATTGTACAAAAAATGAGCGTGTAGAAAGGCTTTAGATGATGTGCCAAACTAGTCTATATTTATACCTCTATATCTATATCTATACCCATATATTGAGTGCGAATAAATTTGAAAGATGGTCTTTGGATGAAGCTAATCAGACGGTGTAGAGATGGCAAATCTGAGCACTACTGCTATTGTATATCATCTATATTCCACCAGATTCTGCCACATGTACAATCTAGAAGACTCCATGGTTGTACTTAAGTATAATGCACAAACCTCAAAACACAAGTACTTCTCCTTTGTTCTAGAATCTTTCTTATCATAACTGCCCAAATTTTTTTCTAGTTGAATTGCCATAATTTGTTTTTACTTTATGCTTTACAAGGCACAATTCCATGAATCATAAAATAGATTAACTATTTTATGAAACTAGTTGATTTTGAATAAGATGAACTATAAGAATTAAGCGAACGTCTACATCATGCATATATGACTCAAAGCTTACATGCTATAGTGTGGTATTTATTCATAATTTGGTTTCCAAATCTCATGCGTGCAATGCATGTGTACCTTACTAGTACTTCTAGTATGTGCAAACCACGTAAATTAGAATTCTGATGGCATGCTACACATTGTCTCTCCCTTTTTGGGTTAATATATTATGATTAAAATGGTGTCGGGGCATCCATGATGCCAGTGGCACATGTGGAGGCGTTGTCGCGACCTCCTTGTGTGGATTGATCACAGTGATGTGTTGTTGGTTCCAGAAGAATGTACTTGTCCTCTCTCACGCACGCTGGCAGTACATGCATGAAGCGAAATGTGCACGCATGCACTCATTCCCTCACACACACGCGCGGGAACGCGTTGGGACGCATTTTTGTACGAAGATCCAACCCATGTTATAGTTTGGCGCATGTAAAATCGTTCACTTCATTGATGGTCAATTAATACAGTGCATGCAAATTGAGTGGACGTGAGGGAGGAAGTAGTTGATAAAGACATTACTACTCCATTGTGTGCATGCAAGTAGTTAAATCATGGGTTGCTACTTCCACTGGTCTCCTTCGTATTTTGTGCCAATTTTTGACCATAATTTGAAGTAACACAATATTTATGCATGTCATAAGATTTAATGTCATCGAAAACTATGTACAAATATGATTCCAGTGCTATAATTTTTGGTGACATGCATTAACATTTTGTTAGTTAAATGTTTGGTCAAAAATTGGCACAAAATAAAAAGGGGGCCAATAAACCAGGATGCAAGCAGGATGATCAATTTTTGCCTGGGTTACTGTTGGTGGGCTTTGTATTTAAATACGGATGGACTAGAATAGTACTATCTTTATCTTAGCATCGTAGGGATCTCCCAGCTCCTATGCTTTCCTCCCCGCCTCGCCCACCGGATCCCGCCATGGAGGATCTCGCCATGGATAATCCCTTAGATCCTAGGATCCCACGGGCTGCCCTCTCGATGCGGCCCGCAGCACTGCCGCCTTTGAGCAGAACCCACATGTGTTTTAGAGGTGATCCATTGCTCTGGAATCACATATCGGTGGCGCCAGAGGACATGCCAGGGCTGCATTTCAGGTGGTGGGCAGCAACGGCAAATTGGATTGAGGAAGCGTTGCATCGAGATAAGTTCGAAGGAGTTGCGCCTGACGAAGCACAAGGCAAAGGTGCAAGTCGATCTTAGGGGAGATTTCGAGATGGGGCTAATGGCAGAGATCATATTCACGGAGTCGAATGTGCAGGAAAGAACGCGCATGCCTGTGGAATGGCATGAGCAGCTGGTGCAACTATTCAAATGGGTGGTAGGAGAAACCAAATCCTGGGACCAGCTGTGACGGCGCCTCTGGGCATGCATCGTAGGCAAGGTGAGCTGCCCTCCTTCCCCGCCAGTGATGCAATGACCTACTCGGTTGCTGCTGCAGTGAACTTGTGGCACCATGTATGTTGGTTTGCAACCGTGACAATCACTCCATCTATATGTATTTTATTCCTATGAAAATATTTGGTCGTTTGGAAAAAGATGGTATTTGATTTATCACTAGTTTTTGAATGCTTGGTCATGACAATCACCCGAAGTCACAACTAGAAGTCTCCATCGCTTAATACTTACGGTCGGTCGCACCAATAGACGGTCGGTCGGACCCGCGTCTCACCGAAGGGACACACATCGGATTGGTCTGACATGTATGACCAGTTACATCACTGACTTTTGCAACCGCACTTGAGCAATAATACTTGAAATTTATGTTCCACTAAACTCATCGGGAACCGTTTCGGGCCTCGAAACCAAAACCATCAATTAATATTTAGCTTGTTCCCATCACATTCCAAACTAGTACTGTCATGCTATAATTAAGTGCAAACCTGCTCACACCTAGTACGTATCAAATCTGAACGTGTTCCCACCATGTAGGTTTTAGTACTAGTGCTAGTAATAGGTTATAAAAAGGGGAACTACCTAGCCAAAAATCACTCTACCTTCCTCGCCATAGGTATTTCATGTTCGTATGTCCTTGCCATGGCTGGTGGGCAGAGCTCTGGTCTAGAACTACTCGTAACAAGGGATCGGTGAGCAAGGCCGTGGAATAAAAGAGAGGGATCGCCGCCATGCAGAGACCTAGAAAGATCTCTCGCAGGCAGGCGAGGGCTCCCAGGAGCGCCCTAGCCCCGGAGGCGAACATGCCAAGCTGGCGGTGCTGGAGTCATTGTCCCTCGATGACATGCCCGGTCAACTCAATAAGCAGAAGGAGTTCATCGATGGCCTGGTGGAGCTGTGGAAGGAGAGCCTCGACGACATGCCCGCTAAGTTCAATGAGCAGGGGGAGTTGACCGCTGGCTTGATGATGCTGCTGAAGCAAAGCATTGCCTCAGGTAAGAAGGCGACCGGTGAAATCCTGCAACTTTAGGAGGACAAGGCGAAGCTCCACCATAAGCTCGACCTGCTGAAGGAGGAGAACACCGGATGGAAGTAGTTGCATGAGAAGAGTAGTTCCTTGGTGAAGATGTTGCATGCCCTCATCATGGAACAAAAGGAGGAGTTGGCAAAGTTCCGCATCGAGCACCCGGTTGCTATCAAGGTACGTAATGCGGCCTTGGAAGAGATGACGAAGGCTAGCGTCAAGAAATCCTGCGTCATGGATAGAATGAAGAAGATCGCGGAGGAGATGCGCGAGGAGATGGAGGTGATGGAGGCGATGAAGTAGCAGTTACGACTTCGCAACCAGCAACACTTCATGTAGTCGAGAGCAGGGCCCCAGACTTGTGTCTGCATCTTTCTTCTTTTTTGGGGGGATAATCTTCTTTTTTCTTTTGCTTCGGGTGTTTCACTGCACGTGCCCCGCCCTCTAGCCTTCTAAATGTATACTTTTGTAGAGTGGTAGTATTGATGGATTGCGCCATGGAGCAAAACTAACAAGATGAAATTAAAGAAAAAAGTGGTACATATACAGAGCGCTCATCGCCAAATTATGCCTATAGTACTATTTAAAAAGCTAGTATGTGCTTATATGGGGTGCTAAAGTCTATTAAAGAAACTAGCATACCTATTTAATTCTTTGACAACTAAACTGCTGGTTATATGTACGTATATAATGTGATGAAACGAGTGGTAGTACTACCAACTACAAGATGGACTATAAGAAATACTAGTATGTACGTACTGAAGAGTTAAAGTAACGAGAACGAACATAACATGGTTCTGCTGGGGCCTCAGCACAACACACCCCTCAAATAAAACTAAGCACCCTGAAATTAAACTAAGCAACTAATCCGGTAGACACTGCATTAGGACCACCATGCGCAACGACACTGCCATCTTCTCGGACTCGTCATCCACGTGCTCGACTTCGTCCTTGTACCTCTTCCTCTTGGCTGATACTTCTTTGCTTGAACCGCACACTTGGCTCTCACTCTTCATCCAACCCTTATAGATATTGAAACAAAGGTAGGCATCCATTG
This sequence comes from Triticum timopheevii, assembly GCA_963921465.1. Taxonomy (NCBI): domain Eukaryota; kingdom Viridiplantae; phylum Streptophyta; class Magnoliopsida; order Poales; family Poaceae; genus Triticum; species Triticum timopheevii. Next base: position 128,193,204 of record OY997271.1, on the reverse strand, counting down.
CAGCGAAATGGATGTGGTATGTATCTAGTACATTACATTGCCATGCAAGATGAAACTTGGGCGGAGGTTTCGTCAGTTTACCGTACGAAGGATCAACCATATGGCTACTACCGGGGTCAGCATTGAAGGCCGCAAAATGAATTTGACTTTGCCGTAGAAGTGGTTTTCCAATTTTAAAAATGCTGAGTGCGGCGGGTAATGGCTTGCCCGATGGATAAATGGATTCATGCACAATACTATGGGGGCCCAATTAGATGTCATGTCTATTGGTCGCCCAATTAAATGGCTTCATGCATCTGTGTGTTCGCACGTCAAGCATCGCGAAAATTACAGGTGATACGAAGCTTTCCATGCTCCCATGATACGGGCTTCCGAGAGCCCTTGGATCTGAGATTGAATGGTTGCATGGCGTGATTCTAGACCTATGGGTGAATATCCTATCTTGGAGGACTATTTTGCAAATTTTCAACAACTTAGCATGCGACTGTTTGATCTCACATCTGAGGGCTGTCAGCAGCCCGTATCATGGTTGCACCAACCACGACCGTTGCCTCGCTCGCGCGGTCGCGCTCTTGGAGATTTCAGATGGCTATAAATGAGCATCTTTTGCCTACTTCGCATGCATGAAACTACTTCCTCCGTTCAGGTGCGTTAGGCTATGTGATGTTGGCATGTCATACATAGTCATCACTTAGTCACTCATACAACAAGGTTAGCTATAAGGTTGGCTATAAGAGTATTTTTTTTACTCCTATATATCTCTTTCTTCGTAGTATTTATTGCATTTGCCAAAAGGAGTACGGAGTACAGTACTTGGCACCTATATACCATGGAGGTGGTCAGGAATTGGGAGACTCACATCGGTCATAGTGCTGCATTAATAATGATAATGGCAAGTCAAATCACAGGGCCCCACCTGTCCAGCAGTAATGAGCCGACAAATCACACAACCCTACGTTTGCAGCAGCCTACTCCCTCATCTTCTCGCCTCTCTATCGAACCGACTAAGCGGAACTGGCCCACCAACTGCACAGGAAATTCCCGCTCTTGACTTTTAAATATAATTTTGTATCCATGGATTGCTCCATGGAGCAAAGCCTAAGAAAACGGCGGTACACATGTATACAACATGCTCGTCGGGTTCGCATCGCACACCAGATGGTGATGACCCACAAGTGTAGGGGATCTATCGTAGTCCTTTCGATAAGTAAGAGTGTTGAACCCAACGAGGAGCAGAAGGAAATGATAAGCAGTTTTCAGTAAGGTTTTCTCTGCAAGCACTGAAATTGTAGGTGATAGATAGTTTTGTGATAAGATAAATAGTAACGAGTAACAAGTAAATAAAGTAAACAAAGTGCAGCAAGGTGGCCCAATCCTTTATGTAGAAAAGGATAAGCCTGGACAATTTCTAATAATGATAAAGGAGCTCCCGAGGACACATTGGGAATTATCGTCAAGCTAGTTTTCATCACGTTCATATGATTCGCGTTCGGTACTTTGATAATTTGATATGTAGGTGGACCGGTACTTGGGTACTGCCCTAACTTGGACAAGCATCCCACTTATGATTAACCCCTATTGCAAGCATCGGCAACTACAAAAGAAGTATTAAGGTAAACCTAACCACAGCATTAAACATATGGATCCATATCAGCCCCTAACGAAGCAACGCATAAACCAGGGTTTAAGCTTCTGTCACTCTAGCAACCCATCATCTACTTATTACTTCCCTATGCCTTCCTCTAGGCCCAAATAATGGTGAAGTGTCATGTAGTCGACGTTCACATAACACCACTAGAGGAAAAGACAACATACATCTCATCAAACTATCGAACGAATACCAAATTTACATGACTACTAATAGCAAGACTTCACCCATGTCCTCAGGAACAAACCTAACTACTCACAAAGCATATTCATGTTCATAATCAGAGGAGAAATAATATGCATAAAGGATCTGAACATATGATCTTCCACCAAGTAAACCAATTAGCATCAACTAAAAGGAGTAATCAACACTACTAGCAACCCATAGGTACCAATTTGTGGTTTTGATACAAGATTGGATACAAGAGATGAACTAGGGTTTTGAGAGGAGATGGTGCTGGTGAAGATGTTGATGGAGATTGACCCCCTCCCAATGAGAGGATCGTTGGTGATGACGTTGGTGATGATTTCCCCCTCCCGGAGGGAAGTGTCCCCGGCAGAACAGCTCCGCCAGAGCCCTAGATTGATTCCGCCAAGGTTCCGCCTCATGGCGGCGGAGTTTCGTCCCGTAAGCTTGCCCATGATTTTTTCCAGGGTAAAAGTGATGATATAGCAGAAGATGGACGCCGGAGGCCCACCAGGGGGCCTAGGAGATAGAGGCGCGCCCTATAGGGGGGCGTGCCCCCCTGTCTCTTGGACAGGGTGTGGGCCCCCTGGCCTATTTCTTTTGCTCAAAAATTCTTATTAAATCCAAAAAGTTGTTTCGTGGTGTTTCAGGACTTTTGGAGCTGTGCAGAATAGGTTTCCAACGTTTGCTCCTTTTCCAGCCAGAATTCCAGCTGCCGGCATTCCCCCTCTTCATGGTAAACCTTGTAAAATAAGAGAGAATAGCCATAACTATTGAGATATAATGTGTAATAACATCCCATAATACAATAAATATTGATATAAAAGCATGATGCAAAATGGACGTATCAACTCCCCCAAGCTTAGACCTCGCGTGTCCTCAAGCGGAAGCCGAAATCGAAAAATATGTCCACATGTTTAGAGATAGAGGTGTCGATAAAAAAGAAAATACGAACATGAAGGCATCATGATCATTGTAATAACAGCAACATATATAGATTTTGTCGTATGATTTCCTATGATCAAGTGACAAGCAGTTCACAATGTCAAGTATGGTTCAAAAACTTCATTGGGAACTAACAAACTATAATCTTAGTCATTGAAGCAATTGCAATTTATCGTAACATCAGAAAGAGTCAACAATAGAGCTTTTCAGCAAGCTCACATACTCAACTATCTTGTAGTCTTCTATAATTGCTAACACTCATGCAATACTTGTGGTTATGGAGTTTCAGCCAGACACTGAGAAAGATAGGGGCTTATTGTGTTGCCTCCCAACGTATTCACCTTTAGGTGATGTCAACAATAATAGCCCATTCTAACTTACATCCAATTGGATATATATATCATGATCTTTCAAACACGAGGAGCTTGCTAAAGGATAAAATGAAAAAGGGAAAGGTGAGGATCACCTTGACTCAAGCATAAAGTAAAAACATAAAGTAAAAGATAGGCCCTTCACAGAGGGAAGCAGAGGTTGTCATGCGGGTTTAGGATTGATGCACGAAATCTTAATGCAAAAGAACATCACTTTATATTGCCCCTTGTATGTGGACCTTTATTATGCAGTCCGTCGCTTTTATTACTTCCACAACAAGTTCGTACAAAGCTTATTTTTTCCGCACTAATAAGTCATACATAATTAGAGAGCAATTTTTATTGCTTGCACCAATGACAACTTACTTGAAGGATCTTACTCAATCCATAGGTAGGTATGGTGGATTCTCATGGCAAAACTGGGTTTAAGGATATTTGGAGCACAAGTAGTATCTTTACTTGGTGCAAGGAATTTGGCTAGCATGAGGGGGAAAGGCAAGCTCAACATGTTTGGAAGGTCAATGACAATATACTTTAACTGAGATGTCGGAAAACATAAACCATTACGTTGTCTTCCTTGACCAACATCAACTCTTTTAGCATGTCATACTTAATGAGTGCTTCACAATCATAAAAGATGTCCAAGATAATATATTTATATGTGAACCCCTCTTTCCTTATCACTTCCTATTAATTGCAACGATGACCAAGACTACGTTCATCAACTCTCAACAATTTTTATGCCTCATACTTTCTATATGTGAGGTTATCACTATCCATAAGATCAATATGAACTCTTTTATTCTTTCTACTTTCTCAAGATCATAGCAACATAGCAAAGCCCTTGACTCAAAATTAATCTTTATTATAGATAGCACACGGACTCGATTACATAAAGAGATCACAAAGCAAAACTTGAAACTACTTGATCAAGACATTACTTGGTCAAGCAGTGTTGTACAAACGTCGATGCCTGGACGATCCCTGCATGACATGGGAGATCAGTTCGTCCATGCATGTGACCAGGCTCCAGCAGACGGCTGGATTGGATATCGTCTACATATCATGCAAGCTGTGTCGTACAGGGTTGTAGTTCTTATGAGAAATCTAAAAAAAGGTTCCTTGTCATCTTGCAATATTAGGTGTCATGTGCTTCGGATCACTGCGAGGGTTAAAGAGCAACAACTGAGTTGCTCCAAGGCGCTGGTCATTGGGGGCACATGCACGAAGACTACTCGGCTGCCATCTAGGTCAAGCCGGCTATGTTAATTAGGACATCTATCGATTGACCCCTTTTATACGAGTTTGTCTTTAATTTGAGCTTTGATCCTCGTCTAGTTTGTTCGTTAGGATTCATGTTGTCTCCTTGGGCAGTGAGGTTATGGTTTTGTCATGTGGCATTTTTTCGTGTTACTACCTCCGTCCTCGTTTATTGGTCCCCATTGTAATTGGTGCCAAATTTTAACCATAAATTGAACTAACAAAATATTTATGCATGTCACTAAAAATTATATCATTGAAACTATGTTCAAATACTAGTCTGATGACATAATTTTTGTTGACATGCATTAACATTTTTTATTTAAATATTTGGTTAAATTTTGACACAAATTACAAAGGGACCTATAAACTAGGATGGAGGTAGTATATGTTAAAATCTGGTGATTCAGATCAAAATGACAAGAACTGCGCCTCCCGGGCATGTGCATGAAGACTTCTCGACAGTCATTGAAGAGGTCAAGACGGCTCCGGTAGATAAAATAAAACTACTCCACTATATAGGCAGGAGCCCCCACACTTGCTTGCTAATGTTTCTCTCTTCACACTCTCTCATCCTCTCTAGATCCAAACACGATAGCGGTGGCCACACTCTCTCTCTCTGCTCACCGCTGGTCACAGATCCAGCTGGATCCCCTCCACCGGGGAAGGTGAGAAGGTTCAATGTTCACACGGTCGTGCTCGGCGATGGCTCGTACCTACTGCCGGCGCATCCCGATCAGCGTGCCTTGTCGTTCTCTCCCACACAGCGCCGCCTAGGAAGGGCCTCCGACCCCTTCTTCCTTGATTTTGTAGTGTGGGCAGATCCGTCCTCCTGCCGCCCACCTAGCGACATCCCGGCGACCCTCGGGTATAAATTCCTTCGAAACCGGCCTTGCTCTAATTCCCCAGCTGCTGACATCGCTGCATTTGTATCTTTTACTATTTCCCAGGACCCCTCGTAGATAGGATCAATCGGCTGTTCGAAAGGCACCTAAATTTTTAATGTTAAGATGTAAAACTACTTCATGCAGTTGAATCTAGTACTACTTGGTTCAAACATGGAAGAAAGGGGGTGGGTGGGGGAATATTTGTTACATGAATCTAGGACTTGGTCAAAAGAGGAAATAATGGGGGCGAAAAGTAGCAGAGACTGGCTATCCAACTGATATGTTGGTCTAATAGGGAAATAAAGGGAAACGCAGTACAAACTCAATATAAACCAATCTATTGGTTGAAAAAGGAAAGAAAGTGGGGATTGGGGGACAATTCAACAGAGTATGTCCAGCACTAGATTTACTAGCCTCACACAGTATAAGGTGGCTATACCGAACAAAAATGGGACCAACCCAGATATCCTGTTATGATGTTTGTTGCCCCGAGCCCCTCTTATGTAATGCCACTGGTAAAATGTAGCAGTCCCACTGTTAAAAGTAAGGACACGTTAAACCAATGTTTTTTCAATGTAATGCCTCCAACGATATGAATCAATGTCACTGTTTTTCATGTCCTACTAAATTTCCTATTAAGATAAGTTACTTCTTTTTGTTAGAAATGCAACTGTCATGGTCCGCCTACTCTCTTGTGCCCAAATACCAACTCCTTATCAGTTGCTAATGTAATGTTGCTGGTAAAATGAAGCAATTGCACCATTAAAGTAATGTCGTATTTAACGGTTGTCATAGTTAATCCTAATTCCCACACTAATATCTAGCAATGTTGTTGCTTTAGAAATTGCTATTGTCCTTGTAGGATGGCCGTTCAGATAAGGAACATGCTTCTTTTCATTTAATGTATGTTTCATCACTTGTTAGTCACCTTCCTTTCAACCTTTTTGTGCAAACAGAGATATACATTTCATGCTTGATCTTAGTTGAACTGCACAAATGATATCCAAATTATAGTTGAACATTCCACGAGCTTCACGACCAACCTTTATGTTGCTCAATTTTATTGCAACTAATGAAGAAGAAGCTGCTAGCTCATGGGACATTGCTTCATTTTAGGTGAACTGCACAAAAAGGACCCATGAATTGAATCATCCATGTTGGTGATTGGTGTCATCCCTTCTACGATGGCGTTGACTGCAGATATGGTTCCCATCATGAGGTATGTTCCTTTTTGGTCCGACAGTTTGCCACAGATCCTACATGTTGACTCTGCTCTTGTGCTACCGTTTTGGCACTGCCATGATAAATCAGTAATGTTATTATTTTGCACCTTAATCTAGTGGCACTATTAATTCGAGGCAATGTTTTGGCACCGCTAGTGCCACTGTTTTTTTATATATCAAAAGAGGGGGTTTCCACCAATTTCATTAAAGAAACCCAACCATAGAGAACCATTATTCGACAAAATCTCAGTGTAAACGGGCAGTTATGCAACTATTACTAGAACGGACTGAGTACTAGCAGGAGACAAGTTTGCCACATAAGCAAGGTAGGTAGGGGAACATAGTACCAACTCGACCAAGTTTGGATTACCACCCAAATGCTACCACAGAAACATCAAGGGGGAAGATAGGGACTGAAAGAGCCAGATTCAGCATCCCAGTCTAAGCACCCCCGGCCTCCATCCTTGTGACGCATGATACACCTTGCTTGCCACCTGCTCGACCTAGTTCCACTGATAAAATGAAGTAATAATACAGTTAAAATAGAGCGAGTGTCCTCTCGATCATTTCATTTCCAATGTAGATAAAGAAAGTGCTTCTCTTTGTTAGTATATGTTTCATCAACCAGTCCCATTGTTAATGTTTAAGTGTTTATGCAAACTGGGGTGCTTAATTTTAGTTGGTCTGCACAAAAATAGAGATTGGAATGTCTCAAGGCCCCTCCTTGTACTACCATTGTACACTGATGTTCATCACTGGCAGAAGGTGTATCGGGAAGAATTGGGTCGATTTCCAGTATGAGGCCTACCGTATGAGGTGTCGCAGGGCCCATCTCGCCCTCGCAGCATGGCATACTATGATACTATCGCAATATTTTCTTATATTTATTAGTGTATGTTCCATCAACTAGTGCCACTATAATGTAATCACGCTTTTTCATTATCTGTGCAAACAGGGTTATTCAGCTGCATTTTGGTGGAACTTCACAAATGTACGGATGGAACCAACATATATGCAGAGTGCGTGGTGCCAAGTAAAAATTATCAACACCAACCATGCTCCATCTAAGCATTGGCATCCTCCACCACCAATGGGATGGGTGGCACTCTCTATGGATGGATCTTTCTCGACTACAAATCCTCTAATCAAATACTAGTAGCTTATACTGGCACTTTTCCAGAGAGTACTCTTTTCTGAAAGAAGCACGAATCTATTTTTCTGTCAGCACCCCCATTCTAAGTCACACCGATCTAGCATGTAACACATCATATCACTTTGCAGCCTCACGCACGGTATTACCACGGGTGCCACCTTACCTGGCCCGGGACCGTTTGCGCCTTTTGGCTCATGTATATGATAGTGTCGCTAGCATCCATATGACAAGAACCCGGGCTGACATGACTAGTCGTGAACCCAAAGTGGTGCTAACTTATAGGGACAGGCATACATGACCTAGCAAGGAACGTGTCGATCAACAGCGAATGAACCCAAGTCGTAGCAAGCTACAAGGACTTAAAGGAACACAATGTGACATTTCCCCAAAGGGACAGACACAGGAACGAAGGACACATGCCGGCCAGCCTAAGTGTTCCGGAGCAGTAGCAAGATACCATGGCTCAGTGGAAGCACTAGGAGACATTTCCCGGTAAGAGAGGCCACCAAGGATAACCAAAGGTTATCAGATCCCACACATACCATGCATTTCAAATCGTACACACAATATGCTCAATATGTGCAAATACAACATGACATCACAACAGAACTCTACAACTCAAGTACTTTATTTAAAAGGCTCCAGAGAGCCATACGTATCATTCATATAGATAGGGGTTACACAACCCGACATTCAAGTCATACAAGCATACAAGCACAAACGGAAGCAACATGTCTGAGTACAGACAACTAGAAAGCAAAAGGCTTGAGGAAGCCTAACTATCTACAAGGGTCCTTCACATGCTCAGGATCACCACCTGGGCATCAAGCTACTCATCAACGTCAAGGTCTACGTAAAACCCATCAGAAGGGGCGGCATTCTCTTCTGCAACAGTAATTAAGCAAACATGAGTACAAAGGTACTCAGCAAGACTTACATCAGATCCTACATACATGCACATTATCAACAAAGGGATAGTGGAGTTTATTGCAGCAAGCTAGCTTTGACTCTTGTGTAAGCTATCCTACAACAGCAACATGTAAATGTTTTGCGCACATGAGTCCACTAATCATCACAACAATACACTACCGCGGATCCTCTTCCGTCATCCTACGGAAGGGCCATCCATGGCACTCACACTTGTTTCGAGGCTTTTAGTAGTTTCCATTAACTTGTCTATGAACTGTATAGGCAACCAAGTAGTCCTTTACAGCGGACGCGGCTATTCGGATAGATGATGTTAACCCTGCAGGGGTGTACTTCTTCATACATGCTTCCACCACTTATTGCCGTTTACACGACATGTACTCGACAACCTTCAAGCGGAAGCCCAATGAGGGTGTCAGCCACGGTCTCACTAAACACTCAAGTCTCTAGTCCAGGTTTATCGCCTATTCAGGTTCCATCCATGGGGAGCCCAGCTGAGGTTTCCACATACGGCCCCGAATGATGTGTACAAGGTTCTCAGACACCAAACGGGCGCCCGGCATACCGGCCACGTACCTACTGTATCACATCCCACCCCGAGGGTCAGTGCTGTGCACGGCCTCCAGTATACTACAAACACCAGAAACTACTTGCAACTCCTGGACAGAGGACAAGGGCGGTTAATAAGCCAAGAGGGTCCATTGGTTTTGGGCCCAATACAGGTAGTAGTTGAATCTTAAATCACACATACAGATCTTAGTTCTTAAGGACAGTTCCAATGAAACAACCCACCATGTACTCCTACATGGCCTCTCATTGATACTTTTACCAAATCGTGTTCAACGCTTCACTCTCATCACTGACATATTCATTTCACTCTAGCCCATCACCCAGATGAACTAGACCTGACACGACTCTAAGCATAGTAGGCATAGCAAGGTAGGAAACACAAACATGGCTCAATCAAATCCTACACATGCTAGTGGGTTTCATCTAGTTACTGTGGCAATGACAGGTCATGCAGAGGAAATGGGTTCAACTACCGCGGCACACAGCAGTTTGAAACATTGTTGTCTTAAATGTGGTAATGAGAGCAAGAGCGAGAACATGGGATTTTATCGATATGATCAAATGGTGGTTGCTTGCCTGGCAGATCGGTAGACGGGTATTGTCCTTTAGTTGGATATTCATGGTAATCCTTTGGAATAGAACCTACCATAGAGAACACACCGGTAACACAATCAATAGACGACAATATGCAACAATATGATAAATGCATATTACATGGAAAAATGAGTGTGTTGGGCTAATGCAACTACAACTAGATGGGTTTGAGCCATTTTGAACCAAAGATTCAATCCCAAACTCATCTGATGAATTTAAATAGTGCCTTATCATGTTTTGCACTAAACAGCACGTTTAAGTTGTTTAAACATGCATGAAGCCAGCACAGATGGATAGATTAGATTTTTCAGATCATTTTTCATATATAAATCTTTGCATTTGGACTTACAGATTAATTTCTATGATTTTTAGAAGTTAGCACTATTTTCTGGAATTTCCTGAATAAGAATAAATCCAGAAAAGCATTACTACGTCAGCATTGCGTCAACAAGTCAACTGGGCGGTCCAGGTCACAGTTAGTTAACTAACTAATTAAGGTTAGTTTAATTACTAACCTAGGTTTGACCAAAGGGCAGGTGTCGGTGTCAAAACCGGCGGATCTCGGGTAGGGGGTCCCGAACTGTGCTTCTAGGCGGATGGTAACAGGAGACAAGGGACACAATGTTTTTACCCAGGTTCGGGCCCTCTCGGTGGAGGTAAAACCCTACTCCTTCTTGATTGATATTGATGATATGGGTAGTACAAGAGTAGATCTACCACGAGATCAGAGAGGCTAAACCCTAGAAGCTAGCCTATGGTATGATTGTTGTTCATCCTACGGACTAAAACCCTCCGGTTTATATAGACACCGGAGAGGGCTAGGGTTACACAGAGTCGGTTACAATGGTAGGAGATCTACACATACGTATCGCCAAGCTTGCCTTCCACGCCAAGGAAAGTCCCATTCGGACACGGGACGGAGTCTTCAATCTTGTATCTTCATAGTCCAGGAGTCCGGCCGACGGTGATAGTTTGGCTATCCGGACACCCCCTAATCCGGGACTCCCTCAGTAGCCCCTGAACCAGGCTTCAATGACGATGAGTCCGGCGCGTAGATTGTCTTCGGCATTGCGAGGCGGGTTCTTCTCCAAATCCCATATACCTGTCGAATAGTGACCGGCTTCTTATAAATGCTGCGCTCCTTGGCTTCCACGCCCAATAATGGCCATCTTCCATGTGTCGAACGAATGCGAAAAGCCAAGGTATTTTTACACTTTTCCCCCTAGCTGCGCAAATGAGCCACCTATAAAAAAGAGACGAGGATCTAGATCCGAATCACACCATCCCCCCTCCGCAAGCTTTCATCGGAGCGCTTCTGACAAACAATCCATTCCATCATGGACAGTCGACGCGGCTCCTCCTCTCGCGCTCCCAGCCCTCAGCCTGGGGTTTGGGAGAGATGCTCAGTCCCGCATAGCAAGCTAGTGACGCTCCAAACTAAGGGATTTCTTCCCCCAGCCTTCATGGTTCTGGTTCGAGCCGGACTTGCCACCTACAAGGGTGGAAAGCAAGTGGAGAGCATCCCCGATCCTTCCAAAGGAGAGCGGGTATGCTTTGTCTCTTATCTGTTAAGAGGACTCGGATTTCCAATACATCCGCTTCTCCGGGGGCTCCTGGAGTTCTACGGCCTCGAGCTGCACCACCTTACGCCTGCCTCCATTCTGCACATCGCGGGCTTCGTGGCCCTTTGCGAGCTGTTCTTGGTCGTCGAGGTTCATTTTGCGCTGTGGAAGAGATTATTCTACCTTGTACCCCGTTCTTATGAGGGGTCAATATATCAAGTGGGCGGAGCCGAGCTATGGCGCATCGCCGGGACCGGATATCTATCCGGAACCCCAAAGAAGGCTTCCGAAGAATGGCCTTCGGAATGGTTTTATATAGAAGACGCCCCGCTACCGGATCCAGTTCGGATCGGCCTCCCGGAGTTCAGTAATGCTCCTCTGAAGAAACGCCTAAGTTGGCATCCCGGAGCTCTCAAATGGAGAATGACAGGGACGTCCTTTACCTGATGAGACGAATAAGGTTACTAGCTCATTCCGGACTGATCATGATCGGAGTCGTGGCCACATGCATTATGCGGGGGGTGCAGCCGCTCCAGTATAGGGGCCACCCCATGTGGGATTTCAACGGGGAGGATGATGCCACCCGCCATGGACGTAAGGGGCCGGGATCGGTCGCCGATCTGGTGAAGATCTTGTCCGGCTTGTACAAAGGGGAAAAGGAGGATTTTCTCTGTGTCAGTCCACTGAACGGGTTTTCTATGAACAATCCTCGAAGCTGGGTAAGTGGACACTTCTTTTTGCCTATCCGATCCCCATTCCCATGGTTAAGTATCTCATTTTGTGATTTCGACGCAGGAACTGCGCCGGGCTGTAGAGGATATACACAGCCCGCCTCCACAACCTGAGGAACCAGAACGGTCCCTCGATCTGGCCTCCGAAGAGGATCCAGACATAAAGGTGGACCTGATCGATGGGGTGTTCCACCAACTTAGCATCGACAATGCTTTGGTCACCATTACGGCCGACTACCCCGGAATATTTCCAGCTTCCCAGGTAACTGTGACCGAAGTCCTGATACCATGATCCATTCATGCTTATTTCTGATCACCGCATACCAATGGTGTTTCGCAGGAGGTGCCTTTGAGGCAGCAAGCCGAGCCCGCGGCGGCTGGCCAACAAGGGGCAGTGATAACCCACAAGTATAGGGGATCGCAACAGTTTTCGATGGTAGAGTATTCAACCCAAATTTATTGATTCGACACAAGGGGAGCCAAATAATATTCTCAAGTATTAGCAGCTGAGTTGTCAATTCAACCACACCTAGAAACTTAGTATCTGCAGCAAAGTGTTTAGTAGCAAAGTAATATGATAGTGGTGGTAACGGTAACAAAAGTAAAGACAGCAAAAGTAATGTTTTTGGTATTTTGTAGTGATTGTAACAGTAGCAACAGAAAAGTAAATAAGCGTGAACCAGTATATGGAAAACTCGTAGGCACCGGATTAGCGATGGATAATTATGCCGGATGTGGTTCATCATGTAACAGTCGTAACATTGGGTGACACAGAACTAGCTCCAGTTCATCAATGTAATGTAGGCATGTATTCCGAATATAGTCATACGTGCTTATGGAAAAGAACTTGCATGACATCTTTTGTCCTACCCTCCCGTGGCAGCGGGGTCCTATTGGAAACTAAGGGATATTAAGGCCTCCTTTTAATAGAGAACCGGAACAAAGCATTAGCACATAGTGAATACATGAACTCCTCAAACTACGGTCATCACCGGGAGTGGTCCCGATTATTGTCACTTCGGGGTTGCCGGATCATAACACATAGTAGGTGACTATAGACTTGCAAGATAGGATCTAGAACACACATATATTCATGAAAACATAATAGGTTCAGATCTGAAATCATGGCACTCGGGCCCTAGTGACAAGCATTAAGCAAAGCAAAGTCATAGCAACATCAACCTCAGAACATAATGGATACTAGGGATCAAACCCTAACAAAACTAACTCAATTACATGATAAATCTCATCCAACCCATCACCGTACAGCAAGCCAACGATGCAATTACTCACGCACGGCGGCGAGCATCATGAAATTGGTGATGGAGGATGGTTGATGATGACGACGGCGATGAATCCCCCTCTCCGGAGCCCCGAACGGACTCCAGATCAGCCCTCCCGAGAGAGATTAGGGCTTGGCGGCGGCTCCATATCGTAAAACGCGATGAAACTTTCTCTCCGATTTTTTTCTCCCCGAAAGCCAATATATGGAGTTGGAGTTGGCGTCGGAGGGCCACCAGGGGGCCCACAAGGTAGGGGGCGCGCCCGGGGGGAGGGGCGCGCCCCCACCCTTGTGAACAGGGTGTGGGCCCCCTGGCCTTCATCTTTGGCGAGGATTTTTTATTATTTATTCTAAGATATTCTGTGGAGTTTCAGGTCATTCCGAGAACTTTTGTTTTCTGCACATAAAACAACACCATGGCAATTCTGCTGAAAACAGCGTCAGTCCGGGTTAGTTCCATTCAAATCATACAAGTTAGAGTCGAAACAAGGGCAAAAGTGTTTGGAAAAGTAGATACGATGGAGACGTATCAACTCCCCCAAGCTTAAACCCTTGCTTGTTCCCAAGCAATTCAGTTGACAAACTAAAAGAGAAAAAGAAAAACTTTTACAAACTCTGTTTGCTCTTATTGTTGTAAACATGAAAAGCCAGCATTCAAGTTTCAGCAATTATTATGAACTAACCATACTCACAATAACACGTAGGTCTCACAATTACTAATATCAATAGCATAATCAGCTAGCGAGCCATAATAATAAAACTCGGATGACAACACTTTCTCAAAATAATTATAACATGATATAACAAAATGGTATCTCGCTAGCCCTTTCTGAGACCGCAAACATAAATGTAGAGCACCTTTAAAGATCAAGGACTGACTAAACATTGTAATTCATGGTAAAAGAGATCCAGTCAAGTCATACCCAATATAAACCAATCATAAAGAATGCAAACGACAGTGTGCTCTCCAGCGGGTGCTTTTTAATAAGAAGGGTGATGACTCAACATAAAAGTAAATAGATAGGCCCTTCGCAGAGGAAAGCAGGGATTTGTAGAGGTGCCAGAGCTCGGTTTTGAAATAGAGATAAATTATATTTTGAGCGGCATACTTTCATTGTCAAGATAACAACTAAAAGACGATGATATCTTCCATGCTAAACAGATATAGGCGGTTCCCAAACAGAATGGTAAAGTTTATACTCCCCCTTCCTCCACAAGCATCAATCCATGGCTTGCTCGAAACAATGAGTGCCTCCAACATTCAACGGGTCCCAAGGGGAGTTTTGTTTGCAGTTATTTTGATTTAGTTTGCACGAAGCATGGGACTGGGCATCCCAAATACCAGCCATTTTCTCGTGAATGAGGAGCGGAGTCCACTCCTCTTCAGAATAACCCGCCTAACACAGAAGATAAGGGCAGCTCTAGTTGACATATGAGCTATTTGAGCATGCAAAACAGAATGTTTATTTGAAGGTTTAGAGTTTGGCACATACAAATTTACTTGGAACGGCAGGTAAATACCGGATATAGGAAGGTATGGTGGACTCTTATGGAATAACTTTGGGGTTTAAGGAGTTTGGATGCACAAGCAGTATTCCCGCTTAGTGCAGGTGAAGGCTAGCAAAAGACTGGGAAGCGACCAACTGAGAGAGCGACAATAGTCGTAAACATGCATTAAAATTAATTTACACCGAATATAAGCATGAGTAGGATATAATCCACCATGAACATAAATATCATGAAGGCTATGTTGATTTGATTCAACTACATGCATGAACATGTGCCAAGTCGAGTCACTCAATTCATTTAAATGAGGATACCACCCCATCATACCACATCATAATCATTCTAATAGCATGTTGGCACGCAAGGTAAACCATTATAACCCATAGCTAATCAAGCATGGCACAAGCAACTATAATCTCTAAATGTCATTGCAAATATGTTTACTTCATAATAGCTAAATCAAGAACGATGAATCATCATATTTACAAAAACAAGAGAGGTCGAGTTCATACCAGCTTTTCTCTTCCCAATAAGTCCATCATATATCATCATTATTGCCTTTCACTTGCACGACCGAACGGTGTGTATAATAATAAGAGTGCACGTGCATTGGACTAAGCTGGAATCTGCAAGCATTCAACTCAAGAGAGAAGACAAGTAATATGGGCTCTAGGTTAAATAGACAATCATGCATATAAGAGCCACTAAGCATTTTCAATATGGTCTTCTCGACCCCCAAAGAAAGAAAAAGAAATAAAAACTATTTACATGGGAAAGCTCCCAACAAGTAAAAAGAAGAACGGGAAATATTTTTGGGTTTTCTTTTTAATTCTACTACAAGCATGGAAAGTAAACTAACTAAATTTTTTGATTTTTTTTTCTTAAAGTTTATCAAACACACAAGAAGAAAGCAGGAAAAAGAAAAATAAACTAGCATGGATATTACAGTGAAAAAGTATGAGCACCGACATCTAGCAATGAGTCTGTGTGAACATGAATGTAATGTCGGTGCGAAATACGTATTCCCCCAAGATTAGGCTTTTGGCCTAAGTTGGTCTATTGCCAGGGGTGGCCTGGCGGATATCCGTAGGTGAAGCTGGGGTCGTAGTGTGATGCAGCGGCTATCGCCGCCTGAGCTATAGCGTGGAGTCGAGCAGCCTCCACTCTCCTTTCGTACTCATCTGCCTCCTCTCTGGTAATAATGTATCTTCCTCTCGCCTCCCCACAAATGAACTTGTGAGATAACGATACTGTGGGCATTTATCAGCTTCAAAGTCCTCAAGATTGGTGTTACGCAAATATGCGTAGAATTCTTCTTTAATTCCCGATTATTAAAATTTTCTGAAGGCCATTCACAGGGCCTTACGAGTGCGTCTCTTGGTGGTTCCTCGTCAGCATCACATATTGCGAGCCTAGGGCCTTTCTTCCTTGAAGGACCACCTTGAAACATCCTCCTAAGCATATTGTTTCCTCTGAAAAATTTCTGAAATTTTTAGTAACTTCAAATAAAAGTGAACCAACTTCAATAAAATTGATAGCAACAACTCCCACAAGTGCCTAGGGCCTATATAAAGCATTGGAACTACTTGGAACCATATAAATTTGACATGCAAGCTCAAGAACATGGTCACTCATGTAGCACAAATTTGCAATGAATAAAGCACTAGAAGAAAAACTAATTGGACCAATGGAGGAGTCACATACCAAGGAACAATCTCCCCGAGCAGTTTTGCGAGAGGTGCTTTGAGCAAGGAGATCGAAAATCACAGCAACGGGGGCTGGAACTCGTGCTTGAGTTGGTTTTTCGTGTTTGTGTGAGGCAGAGGAAGAAGATGGGTGAAGGAATAAGTGGAGGAGGGCCACCGTGGGCCCATGAGGCAGGGGGGTGCGCCCAGGGGGGTAGGACGCGCCCTGCACCCTCGTGGCCAGGTGGCAGCTTCCCCTGTGGTAATTTTTGCACAATAAATTCTCAAATATTCCCGAAAAAATCATATTAAATTGGCATGGCATTCTGAGGACTTTTATTTTCGGGATTTTTATATTGCACGGATAAGTCAGAAAACAGACAGAAAAATACTATTTTACTTTATTTCTACTAAATAACAGAAAATATAAAGAGGGTACAGAAAGTTGTGCTTCTAGTTTCATCCATCTCGTGATCATCAAAATGAACCCACTAACAAGGTTGATCAAGTCTTGTTAACAAACTCATTCCGAATAATCACGGAACCGGAGAAATTTCGAATGACACTAAGTTACCTCAACGGGGATATGAAAATCCCCACCAATAAGAATTTCATACTTTTTCTTGACAGTAGGGGGAGGAAATTCAAAACCTCCAAATATAATCAATGGAACTTTTCCAATAGAGTTGATACTATAAACTTGAGGTTGTTTCCTCAGAAAATGTACTGTGTGCTCATTGCCATTAACATGAAAAGTGACATTGCCTTTGGTGCAATCAATAACAGCCCCTGCAGTATTAAGGAAAGGTCTTCCAAGAATAATAGACATACTATCATCCTCGGAAATATCAAGAATAACAAAGTCCGTTAAAATAGTAACGTTTGCAACCACAACAGGCACATCCTCACAAATACCGATAGGTATAGCAGTTGATTTATCAGCCATTTGCAAAGATATTTCAGTAGGTGTCAACTTATTCAAGTCAAGTCTACGATATAAAGAGAGAGGCATAACACTGACACCGGCTCCAAGATCACATAAAGCAGTTTTAACATAATTTCTTTTAATGGAGCATGGTATAGTAGGCACTCCGGGATCTCCAAGTTTCTTTGATATTCCACCCTTAAAAGTGTAATTAGCAAGCATGGTGGGAATTTCAGCTTCAGGTATCTTTCTTTTATTAGTAATAATATCCTTCATATACTTAGCATAAGGATTTGTTTTGAGCACATCAGTTAACCGCATACGCAAAAAGATGGGTCTAATCATTTCAGCAAAGCGCTCAAAATCCTCATCATCCTTCTTCTTGGATGGTTTGGGAGGAAAAGGCATGGGTTTCTGAACACATGGTTCTCTTTCTTTACCATGTTTCCTAGCAATGAAGTCTCTTTTATCATAACGTTGATTCTTTGATTGTGGGTTATCAAGATCAACAGCAGGTTCAACTTCTACATCATTATCATTACTATGTTGAGCATCGACATGAACATTATCATTAACATTATCACTAGGTTCATGTTCATCACCTGATTATGTTTCAGCATCAGATATAGAGATATCATTTGGATTATTAGGAGGTTCAGCAATAGGTTCACTAGAAGTTTGCACAGTCCTATCATTTTTCTTTTTCTTCCTCTTAGAAGAACTAGGCATATCAATATTGTTTCTCCGAGAATCTTGCTCGATTCTCTTAGGGTGGCCTTCAGGATACAAAGGTTCCTGAGTCATTCTACCAGCTCTAGTAGCCACTCTAACAGCATAATCATTTTTCTTACTATTCATTTCATCAAGCACTTCTTTCTGAGCTTTAAGTACTTGTTCTACTTGAGTGGTAACGATAGAAGCATGTTTGCTAACAAGTTTAAGTTCACCTCTAATATCAGCCATATAATCACTCAAGCGTTTAATCATAAAGGTGTTATGATTTAATTGTCTACCAAAATAAGCATTAAATTCATCTTGCTTAAACATAAAGTCATCAAACTCATCCAAGCACTGACTAGCAATTTTAGTAGGAGGAACTTCAGCTTTATCATATCTATAGAGAGAATTTACCTTTACTACCTGTGTCGGGATATCGGGAGGTTCTTCAGTAAATAAGTAATTGAGATCATATACTTCTTCAACAGGTGGTAAATTAAGACCATGTATTTCTTCAATAGGAGGTAAATTCTTAACATCTTCAGCTTTAATACCTTTTTCTTTCATAGATTTCTTTGCCTCTTGCGTATCTTCGAGACTGAGAAATAGAACACCTCTCTTCTTCGGAGTTGGTTTAGGAATAGGATCAGTAATAGGCTCAGGAGCTGGCTCAGGAGTTGGCTCAGGAGTTGGCTCAGGAGGTGCCCAATTATTTTCATTAGCCAACATATTATTCAATAGAAGTTCAGTGTCATCCGGTGTTCTTTCCCTGAAAAGAGAACCAGCACAACTATCCAGGTAATCTCTGGAAGCATCAGTTAGTCCATTATAAAAGATATCAAATATTTCAGGTTTCTTAAGAGGATGATCAGGCAAAGCATTAAGTAACTTGAGAAGCCTCCCCCAAGCTTGTGGGAGACTCTCTTCTACAATTTGCACAAAATTGTATATTTCCCTCAAAGCAGCTTGTTTCTTATGAGCAGGGAAATATTTAGCAGAGAAGTAATAAATCATATCCTGGGGACTTTGCACACAACCAGGATCAAGAGAATTAAACCATTTCTTAGCATCACCCTTTAATGAGAACGGAAATATTTGAGTATATAAAAGTGGCGCGATCTCAGGTTATTAGTAAACATGGCAGCTATATCATCTAACTTACGAAGATGTGCCACAACAGTTTCAGATTCATAGCCGTAAAAAGGATCAGATTCAACCAAAGTAATTATATCTGGATCGACAGAAATATCATAATAATCATAATCAGGAACACAGATAGGTGAAGTAGCAAAAGCAGGGTCGGGTCTCATCCTACCTCCAAAAGATTCTTTACTCCACTTAATTAGCAACCTCTTACATTCAAGACTATCCTCGCAAGCAACAACAGCTTCAAAAGATTCAGCACTAAAAAGATAACCCTCGGGAATAGCAGGCATAGGCTCATCATCACTAACATCATCGTGTTCAGATTCAATAATTTCTCTTTCTCTAGACCTAGCAATTTGCTCATCAAGAAATTCACTGAGTGGCACAGTAGTATCAAGCATAGAAGTAGTTTCATCATAAGTATCATGCATAGCAGAAGTGGCATCATCAATAACATGCGACATATCAGAATCAATAGCAGTAGTAGGTTTAGGTGTCGCAAACTTACTCATAACAGAAGGAGAATCTAGTGCAAGGCTAGATGGCAGTCCCTTACCTCCCCTCGTAGTTGAGGGCAAAATAGTAGTTCGATCATCTTCCAAATTCTTCATAGTGTCCAGCAGATATAAATCCCAAGTGACTCAAAGAATAGAGCTATGCTCCCCGGCAACGGCGCCAGAAAAAGGTCTTGATAACCCACAAGTAAAGGGGATCGCAATAGTTTTCGAGGGTAGAGTATTCAACCCAAATTTATTGATTCGAGCCAAAGAATATTCTCAAGTATTAGCAGCTAGGTTGTCAATTCAACCACACCTGGAAACTTAGTATCTGCAGCAAAGTGTTTATAAGCAAAGTAATATGATAGTGGTGGTAACGGTAACAAAAGTAAAGACAGCAAAAGTAATGTTTTTGGTATTTTGTAGTGATTGTAACAGTAGCAACAGAAAAGTAAATAAGCGTGAACCAGTATATGGAAAACTCGTAGGCACCGAATTAGCGATGGATAATTATGCCGGATGTGGTTCATCATGTAACAGTCGTAACATAGGGTGACACAGAACTAGCTCCAGTTCATCAATGTAATGTAGGCATGTATTCCGAATATAGTCATACGTGCTTATGGAAAAGAACTTGCATGACATCTTTTGTCCTACCCTCCCGTGGCAGCGGGGTCCTATTGGAAACTAAGGGATATTAAGGCCTCCTTTTAATAGAGAACCGGAACAAAGCATTAGCACATAGTGAATACATGAACTCCTCAAACTACGATCATCACCGGGAGTGGTCCCGATTATTGTCATTTCGGGGTTGCCGGATCATAACACATAGTAGGTGACTATAGACTTGCAAGATAGGATCTAGAACACACATATATTCATGAAAACATAATAGGTTCAGATCTGAAATCATGGCACTCAGGCCCTAGTGACAAGCATTAAGCATAGCAAAGTCATAGCAACATCAATCTCAGAACATAATGGATACTAGGGATCAAACCCTAACAAAACTAACTCGATTACATGATAAATCTCATCCAACCCATCACCGTCCAGCAAGCCTACAATGCAATTACTCACGCACGGCGGTGAGCATCATGAAATTGGTGATGGAGGATGGTTGATGATGACGACGGCGACAAATCCCCCTCTCCGGAGCCCCGAACGGACTCCAGATCAGCCCTCCCAAGAGAGATTAGGGCTTGGCGTATATATGGAGTTGGGGTTGGCGTCAGAGGGCCACCAGGGGGCCCACGAGGTAGGGGGCGTGCCCAGGGGGAGGGGCGCCACCCACCCTCGTAAACAGGGTGTGGGCCCCCTGGCCTTCATCTTTGGCGAGGATTTTTTATTATTTATTCTAAGATATTCCGTGGAGTTTCAGGTCATTCCGAGAACTTTTGTTTTCTGCACATAAAACAACACCATGGCAATTCTGCTAAAAACAGCGTCAGTCCGGGTTAGTTCCATTCAAATCATACAAGTTAGAGTCCAAAACAAGGGCAAAAGTGTTTGGAAAAGTAGATACGACGGAGACGTATCAGGCAGCTCGGCCCAGCAGGCGGAAAGGAAGTGCGGTGCGGATTGAGATGTCGCCGCAACGGTATGGCGCGCCATCATGTTTCAAGGAAAGATTCCTGGAAGGCATACTAACGCTCGTGATCTTTTCAGGAAAAAGAGCGCCCGCGGGACTGTGTTCGGAGAGGTTGCCAATCGAGCCTCCGCCGGCCAGGCTTCAAAGCCAGGTCAGGAAGGGGAGGCGAACACAAGGCGCGCGTCGGATGCTCCTCCAGTGGAGGATGCCGACAGGTTGTCCGCCACCAAATCTGAGGTGGAGAGTGCCATGAATCAGAGGCGCCGCCGGACAATCTTCATGACGCATGTTTCTCCCAAGAGGCATTGAATGCCTTTAATTCTGGAGGTGCGCACCTCCGTGCCGCTCAAGATGGTCTAGCCAAAGCCACGGAGCAGTATGTGAAAGACATACGGGTGAGGGATTTTGACAGTTATATATGCCAGTAGCCCCCGAGACATAAAATAGTTAGAATAAATGATTTAAGGATCATTTGTTATGCAGGATCTTATAGAAAAGAATACCCAACTGTCCCATGAGCTTCAAGAGTGCAAGGCCCAACTTGAGGCCGCACTAGCCGCGATAGGGAAGCCACAGAGACCCCCTCTGGTAATATAGGCATTAAAAGAGAAGTAGTTTGCGAAGTGCGGCGTGTGTATAAGTCTGACAATAACATTGTAGATGGCGCCGGGGTAGATCCGGACAAGCAACAGCTCCTGTGCCGGTTAAAAGCCGGCGAGAATGTGCTTACAAGGGTGCGGCAAGAGAAAAATAACCTCCAAGATGCCAACACCCAGCTGGGCGAGGAACTAAAAGATGTTCGTGCCCAGCTGTCTGACTCCGTTAAGGAGAATCGGCGGCTTCGTTGCAGTATTTATAGTAAGTGCTTGAGCGAACTTATGAAAAGAAGAGTTCGGCGAGGAAGTCGATTAACAGAAATATGTCTGTAGGTATGCTCATAGGTCGTCCTGCAAAGGAAATGCCCGGTTCAATGGGTGACCTACTTCCCGAGCTGCTGCAACTGCACGAACGAGTTCGGCAGGTGATGAGCGGCGTCGCCCAGGCCTTGTGGCCATCCATCTCCCGACCCGAAGGCCTTGGAGAGCTTGCAGAGAAGCTTCAGGGAGCACGGTGGCGCTTCCGGCTATGGAAGATATCGGCCTGCCGTCAAGGTGCCAGGGAGGCCTGGGCCATGGTGAAGACGCGACCCAAACCACATGGCCGAGGTCGGACCTGTGGGGCCTGATGGGAAGGAGATCCCTGTGAGCTTAGTGTACGGCCAAATAGAGTTGGCCGCAAAGTATTCCCAGCGGGACTGCGAACTAGACAGCCTATTAGATGGTATTGAAGAGGAATACAGTCAGTCAATTTGACTATGTAGTTTAAAATGACATGTAAAATGCCTTCTAGCCGGATTGTAGATCGTTTGTCATAGCGGACCTTTTCGCTTCAACCTCGGGACCTGACAGTCTGGAGTGTGTCCGAATACCCTCGCGGTTATGTAAGAACCGGGGCATGCATGGAGACCAGGCGTAGGGGTCATAAGTGCTTTATTAGACAAGTGCCCAACTAGTTATGTTATATTACATGGTTAGTAAGAAACATCTTCCAGGGAGAATAGTTCCGTTAGGGGTTCCTTTCCGTGGGAGGCATCCCCTAAAGTTCATGTCCGGACTACAAAAAAAGCAGAAAAACATCTGGGGGCAGATAAATGAATAAGTAAGAATTCGTCTTTTAGTTCACCGACTGAATATTCCCTTAAGAACGCTAGCTTTCGGCTTCACCCAGTCTGAGGTACGCGTCCAGCTGACCCGGCGGTAACAATCGCAGAGGTGCTCCCTTTACCATCTAGCCGAACAATCAGGAACATAGGGGTAAGCACAGGAGCCAGGCAACCCAGCTTGGACAAAACTTAAGTCATATCGATGCATATAATGGTGAATAAAAGGTACATGCGGAAGTGTGATACATGTGTTGGGCATAAAGCCTGTATAAATAAGCTTCTGTTAAAGAAGCCCCCAGGTATACTGAGCGCGGATAACGCGTCAAGTGTGTGTGAACAATGCGCAAACGAGCCTTCAACGGCTTCAGAAAAAAGGAGGGAGAAGGAGAGAAACAAAAGACAGTTAAAGTATAAAATATAAACGGAGGAAGGAGACGAACTCAGAGTCCGGCGCTAGGCGTAGAATCTTCGGAGACGGGCGGTGTTCCATGGGTTCAGCTCGAGTCGGTTATCCGATGCGTTTCGCAGACGGTACGCTTTGCCAGTCAGGACTTGGCCGATGATGAAGGGACCTTCCCATTTGGGCTTGATTTTGTCCTTTTTCTTGTCCGGAAGGCATAGAACTAGTTCGCCAACATTGTAAGTTTTGGCCCGTACTTCTCTGCTTTGATATCTTCGAGCCTGCTGTTGATAGAATGTGGAACGAGCTTTTGCCACGTCGCGCTCCTCCTCTAAGGCGTCCAAACTGTCCTGCCGATCCAGCTTGGCTTCTCTTTCTTCGTACATGCGCACGCAAGGTGAGTCATGAATTATGTCGCAGCGCAAAACTGCCTCTGCGCCGTATACCATAAAAAATGGTGTGAATCCGGTAGTGTGATTCGGCGTGGTCCGCAGCCCCCAGAGTACGGAGTCGAGCTCCTCTACCCGGTGCGTGTTAGATTCCTTAAGGGACCGCACTAGTCTGGGTTTAATGCCGCTCATGATTAGACCGTTTGCTCGTTCGACTTGACCGTTAGTTTGAGGGTGATAGACTGAAGCGTAGTCGAGCTTGATGCCCATGTTTTTGCACCAGAGTTTAACCTCGTCGGCCGTGAAGTTCGTGCCATTATCAGTGATGATGCTATGGGGGACGCCGTAACGGTGTACTACCCCTGATATGAAGTCTAACACGGGTCCGGATTCAGCCGTCTTAACTGGCTTGGCCTCTATCCATTTGGTGAATTTATCCACCATTACCAATAGGTATTTTTTCTTGTGGGTTCCTCCTTTAAGGGGTCCAACCATGTCAAGCCCCCAGACCGTGAACGGCCAGGTGATGGGTATAGTTTTGAGGGTGCTGGGTGGCATGTGGCTTTGATTAGCAAAGAGCTGGCAACCGACACATCGTTGGACTAAGTCCTGTGCATCTGCCCGGGCCGTCGGCCAATAAAATCCTGTACGGAAGGCCTTGCCTACAAGGGCCCGGGCTGCGGCGTGGTGCCCACCGAGTCCGGCATGAACTTCAGCCAGAAGATTTCGCCCTTCCTCTTCGGAGATACACCTTTGAAGGACTCCGGTTGTGCTTTTCTTATAAAGCTCTCCCTCATGGACCTTATAGGCTTTAGATCGCCGTACAATGCAGCGGGCCTCGTTTTGGTCCTCGGGAAGTTCCTGCCTAGTTAAGTAGGCTAGGAATGGCTCGGTCCACGGGGCAATGACTGCCATTATTTTATGGGCTGAGGGTGTTATTTCATTGGCAGAGCCACCGATTGTGTCAAAATGTTTGGTGTCGGGCGGTGCGGTTGGGTCCAGATTGTTGTTTCCGGAATCCCCTTCCCATAGTACGGATGGCTTGAACAGCCGCTCTAGGAAGATATTGGGAGGGACGGCATCGCGCTTTGCGCCGATGCGTGCCAATACGTCCGCCGCCTGGTTATTATCCTGGGCTATATGGTGAAATTTAAGCCCTTCAAACCGAGCTGACATTTTTAGGACGGCGTTACGGTAAGCTGCCATTTTCGGATCCTTGGCATCGAAGTATCCATTTATTTGGGATATCGCGAGGTTCGAATCCCCGCGCACCTCTAGGCGTTTAATGCCCATGGAGACCGCCATCCAGAGGCCATGTAGAAGGGCCTCGTATTCGGCTGCATTGTTGGAGTCCATGTACATTATCTAGAGTTCGTATTTGACTGTGTCTCTGGTTGGGGACGTCAGGACGATGCCAGCCCCCAAGCCGGCCAACATTTTGGAGCCGTTGAAGTGCATGATCCAATTGGAATATGCGCCGTACTCTTTAGGGAGTTCGTCTTCAGTCCATTCGACGACGAAGTCAGCCAAAACTTGCGACTTGATAGCTCGCCGTGGTTTATAGGTTATGTCGAGTGGGAGGAGCTCGATGGCCCATTTTGCAATCCGGCCAGTCACGTCGCGGTTGTTTATAATGTCATTAAGAGGTACTTCGGAGGCTACTGTTATCGAACACTCTTGAAAGTAGTGTCGCAGCTTCTGGGATGCCATGAACACCACGTACGCTATCTTTTGATAATGTGGTTACTGGGACTTGCAAGGAGTTAGGACAGTGGACACGTAGTAAACTGGTTTTTGAAGGGGGAACTTGTGTCCGTCCGTTTCTCGTTCGACGACGAGCACCGCGCTTACAACTTGATGTGTTGCTGCGATATATAATAACATTGGTTCGCCCAGGTTGGGCGTGGCCAGGACCGGATTTGTTGCCAATATGGCTTTTATTTCTTCGAGTCTGGCCGTGGTGGCATCCGTCCACTCGAAGTGTTCGGTGCGCCGGAGGAGGCGATAAAGGGGTAATGCCTTTTCTCCCAAACGGGAGATAAAGCGGCTTAGGGCCGCCACGCATCCAGTCAATTTTTGTATTTGTTTGAGGTCTTTTGAGATATCCAGTTGTGACAGAGCTTGGTTCTTGGCTGGGTTTACTTCAATTCCTCTACCGGATACAAGGAAGCCCAAGAGCTTGTTTGACTGGCTTGAATCCTTTTAGGATATTTAGGCTATGCTCGGCCAGCCGGCGTGGGATTCCTGGCATGTCTGAAGGGTGCCAGGCAAAAATGTCCCAATTTTCCTGTAGGAATTCTCGTAGTGCAGCGTCTACATCAGGGTTTAACTGTGCCCCAATGGATGCCGTCTTTGTAGGGTCCGTTGGATGGACTTGGAATTTGACTATTTCGTCCGCTGGCTTAAAAGAGGTGGACTTGGATCTCTTATCGAGTATCACATCGTCCCTGTTCACCGTGGAGCACAGCGCAGTGAGTTCCTCAGCCGCTAGGGCTTCGGATAGTGCCTCGAGGGCTAGTGCGGCTGTCTTATTTTCGGCGCGGAGTGCTATGTCCGGATCACTAGCAAGAGTGATGATTCCGTTGGGCCCGGGCATTTTTAGCTTCATGTACCCGTAATGGGGTATAGCTTGAAAAAATTGTGAATGCCTCTCGCCCTAATAAAGTGTGATATCCGCTGCTGAACGGGGCCACTTGGAACGTGACCTCCTCGGACCTGTAATTGTCCAGCGAGCCGAACACCACATACAGTGTAATTTTTCTGTGCAGCATGCTTCCCGACTAGGGATTATTCCTCTAAAGGTTGTGCTTCTTCGCTCAATGCGGCTCCAGTCTATTTCCATTTTTTGAAGGGTTTCCTTTTAAATGAGGTTTAATCCGCTGCCGCCATCCATGAGTACCTTGATAAGGCGAAAGCCGTCCACTATTGGACTGAGGACCAATGCGGCTGGTGCTCGGGCTGTTCGGAATTTAGGTTCGTCACTGGCGTTAAAGGTAATAGCCGTGTCACTCCATGGATTTATTGTTGCTACTTGGTAGACTTCGGCAAGGCTGCGGAGTGTTCGTTTCCGCACATTATTTAATGCGAAAGTCTCGAAGACTGTTAATACCATACTGGTATTGCTGGGCTGGTTCTCTGGAGCTAGAAGCTCTTCGCCACTTTTGGCCACCTGCCATAGTATCCAACATGCTCGAAGGCTATGAGTTGGAGTGGCGCCCTCTGTACTATGAATTTTGCAGGGTCCATTGAGCCATCCCTCTAGTACGGTTCCGTGCCCTTTAGGTTTTTTTTTGCTTTTTGGTATTTAACCCAGGTGCCTGGCGATGATGCACCCTTTTATTTCGAACTAGGGTTGTATTCGGAGCCGGATTATCCCAAAATTTGGTTTCGGTTTTCCAGGCGCTCTCCATCGCACAGTACTTTCGTACTATGGATGCCAAGTTGGCAAAGTGTGTAATTTCACGACGACTTATGGCGTTTAGGATTCCCTTGTCCGTGCAATTATTGCAGAAAAGTGAGATTGCGTCTTCCTCGCGGCAGTCCTTTATCCTGTCCATAACCAGGAGGAATCTGGCCCAGTAATGGTGTACTATTTCAGCAGGCTCTTGCCGGATTCAGGATAGATCGCTTATGTTTCGGCGGGCGGTTGGAATTAAATTCGGAACCCCGTACAATCTAAGACTCAAAGGCCGAGAAGTTTCCGAACTTGGAAGCTTGGGTTTTTGGATATTGTCCAATGAATCCAGCCCACTGCCTGACTTTAGGTTCAGGACTTGATTGACGTCCATCCCTCCGTGGGAATCCGGCATGGAGGGGTCGAGAATCCGGACATAGCTAGTCCTTAATATAGAAGAAGAGTTGCCGTGCTGTTCCTCCACCACAGCAACGTGGTGGGTAGCCTGGGGAGAGTTGATCTCTCTCGGATCGGTTTTAGGCCCAATCTGATCGTAGTCTGTAGCGACTCCCAGGGCGGCGATGCGATCTAAGAGCTCATTTAAGGAGGAGAGCTCCATCGGATCTAGCTGCTCGGCGAGTTCTGAGTTGACGTGAAGATTGCTTTTGATGACCCGAGAAGTCATCGTCAGCGCGGCGCCCGAACAGGCGGTCATAAGAAAACCGCCTAGCTGGATAGTTTGGCCGATGGCCAAAGCTCCTTTAGCAACGGTGCAGTCTTTAAAGACGGGACGAGGCATCCTTCCTGATGGCGATAGCACAGAGGAACTCTCAATGAAAGCACAAATGTCGGTGTCAAAACCGGCGGATCTCGGGTAGGGGGTCCCTGTAATGCCCGGATACAACTTTCCATATTTGTAACTCCAACACTTGCCATTTCCGGCTATGTGATATATTATTTTCTCCGTGGTAGGGTTTTGTATTCGTTTTGCATTTTGTTGATGTCATACATCTCATCTCATAGCATCATCCGCACTGCATCAGAACTCGTTGCCGTCATTGTTTTTTAAAACTTGCATCCGCTCGTAGTTGCCGTGTCCCCCTAGTTTTGTTGACCGTTCGAAGACCAACCTTGTTCTTCATTTTCCCTCTTGCCTAAACCAGAGTCTCTCTGTACAGTGCTCAAACCTCTCGCGCGCGTCCGAAATCTTCCCCGAACCCGAACCGGTCTGTCGTTACTGATGGATCCGGATCATCCCCAAACATCTATCAAACATCTGCGTTTATTTGATGGACTCCCTAGCCTACTTTATCTCAACCATCCGATTTCGATCGGATGATCCAAACCCCCTCTCTTTTCAATATATATAGTCAAACCTTAATCCATTTGAGACCAAACCCTAAAATCTAGGGACCTGTCCCATCCACCCGTCGCCGCTGCCGCCACTCCACCAAATTCCCCTCGGGATCCATCCCCAATCAGCCTCCTTTCTTCCTCGTTTTTAGATCCAACCAATCCACCAGCAGCCTCCGACCATCTCCCTCGTTTTCAGTCCCCTCCATCCACCAGCGCCTCCTTTGCTCGAGCCCGAGGGGGTCACGAGCAGCACCACCAGGACCTCGTCGCCCCTTCCCCTCTTCTTCTCCTCCGTCCCTTCTCCCTCTGGTTCTCTCCCTCGTCTCTCATGCCTCTCCCTCTCTGTACCAGGTACAACCAGGGTTGGCCGCAGCTCACTTGCCGCCGTTTGCACCAGGCCCAGTCGGGAGACGGACGGGTCCGTCCTCCCGCGTCCATCGACCGCGCCCGCAACCCCCTGCCTCGTCCCAATATCAAGGCCCGGCTCCTCCCGAGCTTCCCCTGACCTGAGGCCGTCGTCCTCAACCGCGCCAAGCCCCTTGTCGCGCTGCCCTTCGCCAAGTCCCGCACCGCTGTCGTCTTCACGAACTGCACCGAGCGCAGTCGAGCTCTGCTTCCCCTGCGCGCGCTCCCTCCTGTTCATTCAGATCGAGCAGCAGCAGCTCGCCCGCTCGTCCCCGTTGACCGTGCGCCTCACGCACTTGGGCCAGATCAGCGCCAAGACCCAGCATCGTCCCCTGCCAGCCTCTCTCTCCACCGACCGGGCCTTGGCCCATGGTGAGCAGATCCCCCAACGCCACTCCTCTGTTCCTACTTGGGCTTGGCCCAATTCTGCTGCTGCTGATGATGTCCTGCGCCTAGTAGTTTTGGCCCGTGTAATGTTTTTTTTCTTCAGTTAGTGCGAATTTAGCTATTAACCCAGGTTTAACCATGCATTGGATTAAAATGGTTTAAACATGTAAATTGCTTAGAATTTTGTGTAGATTAATAATATGCCACTTTCATCCCTGTTAAAAATGTTTAAAATTGTTGTTTGTAATAATTTGCACAAATGCCATGTTAAAATGATTTATTTCATAACTAAATAACCGTAGCTCAGTTTTAAACAAACTTTATATGTGTTTGGGGTGAAAAAATGCCTATTTTAACATGGTGGAATTTATTTTCCTGTTTAACAACAATACAATATGTTTTAGGGCAGAACAGTAGCTAATTCAAAATATGCACATGGGGATTTTCCGGAATT
Source organism: Triticum timopheevii (assembly GCA_963921465.1). Taxonomy (NCBI): domain Eukaryota; kingdom Viridiplantae; phylum Streptophyta; class Magnoliopsida; order Poales; family Poaceae; genus Triticum; species Triticum timopheevii. The sequence continues at coordinate 128,163,311 of OY997271.1, read as the reverse complement.
GTTGTTTGTTGTTCCGGCCTCATTTAAACTTGCCTAGATAGGTAGTCTAATTATGCTTCACCTCTTGCCATGTTTAACAACATTTAATATTGTTTGGTAGCTTAAATGAGATTAAACTAAATATGTCAATGTGGTGTTTTGTCAATATGCAACTCGTTGCATATTGAGCTCCACTTAACTTGTAGTATTGTTTGTTACACTTTGCCATGCCATGCCTCATTAAACCGGACATGCATCATACTTGATTGTGCATCATGCCATGTTTATGTGACGTTTGTTTACCATGTTGTTTGCTTCTTTCCGGTTGTGCTTCTTCTCGATAGTTCCTGTTTTGTTGCGATCGTGAGGATTCGTTCGACTACTCCCGTTCGTCTTCTTCATGGACTCGTTCTTCTTCCTAGCGGGATTTCAGGCAAGATGACCGTTACCTTGGATCTCACTACTATCATTGCTATGCTAGTTGCTTCGTTCTACCGCTTTGCTGCGCTACCTATCATTTGCTCTTCAAGCCTCCCAAATTGCCATGTCAGCCTCTAACCTTTTCACCCTTCCTAGCAAACTGTTGGTTGGCTATGTTACCACTTTGCTCAGCCCCTCTTATAGCATTGTTAGTTGCAGGTGAAGTTGAAGATTGCTCCATGATGGACAGGATTATGTTGGGATATCACAATATCTCTTATTTAATTAATGCATCTATATACTTGGTAAAGGATGGAAGGCTCGGCCTTATGCCTGGTGTTTTGTTCCACTCTTTCCGCCCTAGTTTCCGTCATACCGGTGTTATGTCCCGGATTTTGCGTTCCTTATGCGGTTGGGTGATTTATGGGACCCCCTCGATAGTTCGCTTTGAATAAAACTCCTCCAGCAAGGCCCAACCTTGGTTTTACCATTTGCCTCACCTAGCCCTTTTTCCCTTGGGTTTCCGGAGCCCGAGGGTCATCTTTATTTACCCCCCCGGGCAAGTGCTCATCGTGAGTGTTGGTCCAACCTATCAGCCACCGGTGGCCACCAGGGGCAACTCTGGGATGGCCTACCGGAAGTTTGGACAATCCGGTGTGCCCTGAGAACGAGATATGTGCAGCTCCTATCAGGATTTGTCGGCACATTCAGGCGGCTTTGCTGGTCTTGTGTTACCATTGTCAAAATGACTTGTAAACCGGGATTCCGAGACTGATCGGGTCTTCCTGGGAGAAGGTATATCCTTCGTTGATCGCGAGAGCTTATCATGGGCTAAGTTGGGACACCCCTGCAGGGTATTATCTTTTGAAAGTCGTGCCCGCGGTTATGTGGCAGATGGGAATTTGTTAATGTCCGGTTGTAGATAACTTTACACCAGATCCGAATTAAAACGCATCAACCGCGTGTGTAGCCGTGATTGTCTCTTTTTGGCGGAGTCCGGGAAGTGAACACGGTTTCTGGGGTATGTCTGACGTAAGTAGGAGTTCAGGATCACTTCTTGATCATTACTAGTTGACGACCATTCCTTTGCTCCTCTTCTCGCTCTCATTTACGTATGTTAGCCACCATATCATGCTTAGTCGCTGCTGCAACCTCACCACTTTACCCCTTCATTTCCCATTAAGCTTTGCTAGTCTTGATACCCATGGTAATGGGATTGCTGAGTCCTCGTGGCTCACAAATTACTACAACAACAGTTGCAGGTACAGGTTTTGCGATGATCTTGACGTGAGAGCGATGTTTGCTTACTTTGGAGTTCTTCTTCTGCTTCTTCTTCGATCAGGGGATAGGTTCCAGGTCGGCGGCCTAGGCTAGTAGGGTGGATGTCGTTTGAGTTTCTGTTTGTGTTTCATCCGTAGTCGAATGGTGCTCTTATGTAAGATGATGTTGAATTCGTGTGGCATTGTATGCCTTTTGTATGTGTCCCCATCTATTATGTAATGTTGATGTAATGATATCCACCTTGCAAAAGCGTTTCAATATGCGGTTCTATCCTTGGTGGGACCTTCGAGTCTCTTTAGGATAGTATCGCATATTGGGCGTGACAAGTTGGTATCAGAGCCTCGACCGGCCATAGGAGCCCCCTTGATTGTTGGCCATTGTTGAGTCTAGACGAAAACTATTTTGAGTCTTAGGATTATATATATCGAAGAGTAGGATTCTTTTTACTCTTCAGCCCCCTTCATCGCTCTGGTGAGGACTCTCGACGTAGATGTTTTATCTTTCCTCTCCTCAATTTCTTTCTCAATTTTTTTAGGATCTCGCGGGTATCTTGGAATCGTTCTAATATTCTTGTGACGAGAAAATTGTTCTTGGTGCCTCCTGACATTTAGGGGTTGTGGCAGTGTCCCGGGGAGTTGAGCTCCGAGGTGTTGTCGTCACAACTTTATCGTTGCAGTTCTGGAATATCTGAGTTTTGCCAACATCGAAAATCTCTTTTATGCAGTTTTTGGTGAGGTAACCTCGACGCCACCCAGTACTGGGGAGTTCGGGAGTATTGACATAGCTCGTATAACGAATGCTTTTTGAAGGTTGAGGTACACGATTTCCGGAGTTTTCTTGGTTATGTGTTGACGGATGGATACAGCTGGATGTAGGGATTGTTAGTTTGGGTGAGATATATTGCTTCCCCTGTATCCCCAACACCAGATTGCATAACTAGAAAGTTTCAGGAGTTTATAGGTGGGAATTCAAGTAGCTCCTAGAATATCTTTTCCACAAATGCATGATAAGGGATTGTGTAAATCTCTATCATATGTATTTGTTCCGGCTTATTCTGCAAGCCAATCCTTTGTATTGTTTTGAGTTGTGGTATTTGAGTTGCTTCAATGTCAAGTGTTGATTCCATACATTTCCTAAACGGTGTTCTCATATTGCTATGTGAATACTAATCCTTCACTACTAGGGAAAAGCCTATACACAGAATCTTACCTGCAGCGCTCTTCAAAATACCACGCTACCGCTACTTAGCAGCAGCGCGTGTCTGCCAAACGCGCTACTGACTTGGAAGTAGCAGTAGCACGTTTGTGGCCTACGGCGCTACTGCTATAGTTGCCATGACCTTGGCCCCCCCGCTAGCTATAGCAGTAGCACACTATACTGTAGAGCGCTACTGCTACTTAGGTTAGCTGTAGCGCGTTTTGTCAAACGCGCTACAACTATCCCTACCTTATCCCCACGGGACCGGCCCCTTCTCACTCACACTCTCACTCTCGCCCGCGTCAACCATCATCGTCCGTCGCCGCCCCCGCCGCCGCCTTCGTTCATCCGCCGCCGAGGTACTCCCCTTCTTCCGTCCCTCCTCCATCCTCCTCGCACATCCTCCCTCCGCCTGCGGCCGCCCCTCCCTCCTCCGCCGCCGCCCTCCTCCCTCCGCCTGCGGCCGCCGCTCCTCCCTCCTCCGCCGGCAGCCCTCCTCCCACCGCCCTCGACCTCGCCGCCCCTAGCTACCTCTCCGTCGCCCCCCACCCCCTGCCACTAGTTAGTACTAGATTTAGTAGTAGTAGATGTTAATTTAGGGTTAGCTAGTACTAGATGTTAATTTAGTAGTAGTAGATGTTAATTTAGCTTAGTTAGTACTAGATTTTTAGTAGTAGTAGTGGTAGTTGAACTACTTTAGTTGTAGTTGAACTAGTTTAGTAAGTAAATTAATAAACTAGTTGAACTAGTTGAATTAACAGAACTAATCTATTTTTAGTAAGATAATTAATATAACTAGTTGAACTACTTTATTTTTAGAAAGAACTATTTTTTCTATTTATAGTAAGTTTATATTTAGTAAGAACTAGTTGAATTAATAAAACTAGTTGAACATGTTTTGTTGCTAGTGATAACTTATATGGTTTCAGGTGACCTCCGTCGTCCCCGTCACCGACCCCCTCCGACATCCCCGCCGTCATCCCAGTCACCGACGTACCCCCTCCGACATCGAGGTGAGACCAGCCAAATATCCTTGTATATCTTGTGTTGTTGCTCAAATAGGATATGTGGTTGCCCAAGTGGCCGTTCATGTTCAGTTTACATCTCCGAGTGGCCTATGTTTTGTCGGAGTGTTGATTAATTTCCGTTCCGGCAAATTTCAGGCGCTCGATATGTCCTTTTTTAGCAAAGGTCATGCCGGATTTTGTCGTGAATTCTGACATGACTTGTGCTAGAATATGTACAAGTTTAATCTTTAAATTATGATTGTAGGAAATGTCGTACTCGGACGACGACGGTCTCCCAGGGGAGTGTAGCTGGTGCCACGACAATCGAGGTATGTGTGACAGGTTCGTTCGGCTGGACGACGATCGGCGCTTCAGCATTAAGCTCGAGGAGACCTGCGATGTTCATACGGTACGCAACGACGACAATAGTTTTTTTCTCCATTAAGCATGACTTCAACTATTTCAACGTCTAATTTTCATATTTTACAATTCGACTAGCTTATCCCATGCCATGCAAGACGCTATGTCTTGGAGAGGATGGGTTTTGAAGACCATGAAAATTTCGAAACAAAGAAAATACACCTAAGGACCCATCATGATATGGATTTTGAAGTAAATCTGTACGATGCTCAGAGTGTAACCCATTTTGGTTGCCAAAATTGGGAAGCACTTTGCAAAATGTATGGTTTTGATGAGGGTATGATTATCACCATGGATCTTGGTGATCCTGACAGCGAGGAAGACAATATGGACATTTGGGTCCTTGTTGATACGCTTCTGATTGTACCGCTATGTGAGTTTCTCAAACATAGTTATTAACTAATTTATATTGTTTATTTCAAAATAGTTGATAGCTTATTTCCATTGACAGCTTATTTTGATTCTTCAAAGACTGTGCGGAAGATGGTAGATAAAACCCACTACACCGAAGGCACCCAATTAACGTATAAGGAGAAAAATCATCTGATCACATTTTGTACTCTTCTTGAGAATTACAATGCCTATTATCGAACTCCTCCAAATTATGGTGAATACGTGCCACTAGTGCATGTGTTGAACAACGATAACTTCTCTGGAGATACCCTGGTAAGATTTTTTACTATTACGACATTCGTGCATTTTTTGCATACTTCTAAAACTAGTACATCATTGCTAACTACGAAGTTATTATTATGTTTTTCAACAGAAACTCCCGATGGATTGTGTGTCTCATCTGATGTCTCTGCATGGTCGCCTCTCAGTTCTGAACATACTGCCAGGTAAATCCACGGAGCTCACCTGTGCATATCGGATTTCTAAAACCCGTGAACACATGATCATCAGAGAATGGAAGAAATGTATGGACATTCGCAAGGAGGTTCTTGGAAGTAACATTCAGCGAAAGGCAAGAATGGGAGACATGCTAATCTCCATTCTCCATAATGGAGAGTCAGGGGCTATCTTGTTTTTTGTTATTTTACCTTAGAAAATGTAGTAGGTCTTAATCGAATGTAATAGGTCCTATGAGGTACAATATGTTTATTATGTGGTAATGTGTTAGAGTTGATAATGATGATCTTGAGGAGGTGTTATGTGATGTTAATGATGAAAACGATGATATTGAGGAGGTGTTATATGACAATGATGTATTATGATGCTAAGTTGTTAATGATATGATGATGATGATGATATTATTATATCATTGGGTGAAAGAACCGCGGATTAGTTTCAAGTGGATGGACATCCACTTGAAACTAGTCCACAGTTCTTTCACCCCATGATGTAATAACTCATTATGATGTAAAAACAATCTCTAAATTCCTGTTGTATGAAAACTTGTGTAAAGGTGTATGAATAAATACAACATGAAATAGAAAAGAAATAAAATACTAAATAATAATCGTGGGCAATACTTAAATCCAGGAAATGCATAACGTTCGCCTTGGTTCTACATCCCCGCCACGCGGCTCCCATGCGCTTGGGGTCGCGGACGGTGGAAGCGAGAAACTAGGCCGTTGCGAGCAGAGGCAGCGGGTCAGCCCCGACTCCCTGCTCTTCCCGTGCCCTGATTCGCTGAGCGGGGCGGCCGAGCCCCCACCTCGCTCCTTTTAGAAGAGCGGGAGGGGAGCGCAGAAGCCCGCACTCTCTCATATTCTCCTTTCTTCAGCTTCTGCTCCCCTTTCTCTCATTCGCCATGGAGGAAGGGAACCCTGGCCCTTCATCGGTGGCGGCGAGGGTCGCCGCCAGACAGCTCACCCCTTCCTATCCCGCGCCCGTGGTGGCAGAGCCAGCCATAAGGGGAAGAGGGAGGGGGCGAGGTCGTGGACGAGGTCGAGGACGAGGTCGAGGCGCTCGGGGAAGAGGCGGACGGGGCGGCACGCCAGCTCCGTCTCCGCCGGCGGTTCCTCTCCCCACGGCGGTCCATACGGGGGACGACCCTTGCGAGTTCTTCGTCAGGCTGCGCCGGGCGCCTCGTCGTCGCCTCCGGCTTCCAGCTCCGTTTGCGAGCGCGATGGAGTTGGACCCGCCCGAGACACTGAGACTGCACATGAGGGGCTGTGGGATCAGCGGCACGCGAGTCCGCGTTGTATTCCCAGCCCCTAATGTGATGTATCTTGATCGTGGGTGGAAGACGTTCGCCCGTATCCACAGCCTGATGGAGGGGTTTACCCTCCATTTTAAGTTAATGGAGGGCGATCTCCTCTCTGTCAAAGTCTTCGGGTGCTTCGGCACTCGGGCGAAGTGTTGCGTGGACAGCTCCTCCGATAGCGAAGGCTCCCCCTCGAGCGAGAGTGACGAGGAGGAGAGCGACAGCGATGATGAGGGTAGCGGGCGGCGGGATGGCGGGCCCGACTAGGTGTCGGGCGCCGCTTCATGCGTCACCGGTGACCCCATCATCCGTGTCGCCGGCTCCTTGAACTCCCCGGGGTCGTCTCCTTGGGCGGCTGGCGTAGCGAGGCTGAGGAAGGGGAAGAGGGCTGGAAACAAGGCCGTCAAATCGGAGTACGAGGGCGTAGTGCCCTCGACAGCATGCTGACGTCCTGCCGTCCCGTCTTCGAGCCCCGCTTCCGGCGCCGCCATCACCGTCCAGCCTTCGGACGGCCCCCGGGATGTTCTCTTGGTGTCTTCTGGCACCTGTAGCTCGCCTAGGCGCCCCTTTTGCCCTTTTCGCCTCCTTGACCTACCTCCTGAAGAGAGGGACAGGAAAGGGATTACGGGCATCTTATCTTTTTAATTTGTAAGCCTCCGGGCCTTAGCCGCATCTAAAACTTGTAATCCTCTCTTTCATGTTTTTCATCCTCTATGGACTGTACCTGAGTGGGATGTTTTTTAATGAAAAGGGGATGCTTGTTATGTTATATCCTTTACTCAATTGCATCCCTTGTATGTTTTTACACTACGCTTTTAGGGAACTTGCCGGCGCAAGCACACTTGCCGCGAGCGCTGAGTGCGGAACATCAGCAGCCTGCTGGCGGTGTTGCCTCCGGCAAGAAACCTTGTCGGGACTAGTCGCGGCACACTTTCATTGTTGAGCGGACTCGAAACAAAGTAAGGGCGCAACTTAGCCATGAGCCGGTTCCTCAGCGCACAGGTTTTCCATACAAGGCACGGTCGTTCAAGGAATATAACTTAAAAATTTAAAACTGACTGTGCTCAAACTTTGGCAACTTAGCTTTTCTGTCGTCTGTGTCCCGGCAAGGCCATACTTCTTTGAACGACGCCCGGTCCACACCTTTATCCTCTCCTCCCCCCCCCCCCCCCCCCCCCCGTGAACTTGTGGGCGAAGGAACCTTCGGAAAGCCATCTTCGGTCTCAAGGCGGATGGCGCCGGGCCTAGTGACTCGTTTCACCCGATAAGGGCCTTCCCACTTCGGCGTCAACTTGTTGGAATTCTTGGCGGATTGAACGCGCCGAAGAACAAGGTCGCCTTCCTCGAAGCTTCGGGCATTGACTTTGCGGCAATGGTAGCGACGCAAAGCTTGCTGGTAACGAGCAGCTCGTACAGCAGCCTGAAGACGATCTTCCTCGAGGAGCAGCGCGTCATCTTGCCGCAGCTGCTCTTGCTCAAGCTCATCATAAGCGAGCACTCGAGGCGATCCGTATACGAGTTCCGTGGGGAGAACTGCTTCTGCTCCATAGACAAGAGCAAAAGGTGTCTGGCCAGTGGCTCGATTTGGCGTCGTCCTGATCGACCAAAGAACCACCGGCAGCTCCTCGATCCAATTTCTTCCGCACTTGCGCAGCCTGTCGAAAGTTCTGGTCTTGAGCCCGCGCAGCACTTCAGCGTTTGCCCTCTCCGCTTGACCGTTGCTTCTCGGGTGAGCAACAGAAGCGAAGCAGATCTTGGTGCCAAGATCTTGGACGTACTGCATGAAGGTGTGGCTCGTGAATTGCGTGCCATTGTCGGTGATGATCCTATTAGGGACTCCGAAACGGCAAACAATTGACCTGAAGAACTTGACTGCTGACTGTGCTGTCACCTTCCTCACTGCTTCCACTTCAGGCCACTTTGTGAACTTGTCGATTCCAACGTACAAGTACTCAAAGCCCCCGACAGCTCGGGGAAAGGGGCCGAGGATGTCGAGCCCCCAGACCGAAAATGGCCAGGATAAAGGGATTGTTTGGAGAGCTGGAGCTGGTTGATGTATCTGCTTGGAGTGGAACTGGCACGCTTCACACTTGGTTACTTGTGCAGTTGCATCCTGGAGGGCTGTCGGCCAAAAGAAACCTTGCCGGAAGGCCTTGCCGGCAAGTGCTCTTGCACCATTGTGGTGACCACATATGCCTCTGTGTATCTCCGCCAACAGCTCTTGTCCTTCTTCCCGGGAAATGCACTTCAATTTCACTCCGTTGAATCTTCTTCTGTACAGTATGTCATCGACAAACTGGTACATACTTGATTGCCGGGCTACTCTTTCCGCTTCTTCTTGCTCTTCGGGAAGTTCTCCTGTCTGAAGGAAATGGATGATCTGCTGTGCCCATGCCAGAGCTTGTAGCTCGACGACAAGGACCAAAGGCGCAAATGCTGCTGCGGGAACATCTGCTTCCACGGCCAGAATCTGTGATTCAGCCAGAGCATGATGCTCCCCGGCAAGCGTGTCGGGACACAGCTTGTCAGGAGCGTCTGCTTCAACGAAACAAACCCTGGGGCTTGTCGGAGCAGACTGCCCCTCAGCACTCTTTGTGTTGATCTTGGGGACCTTCTTGACGGCGGCTTCGGGGAGCTCTGCCGGAAAGTAGTCGCCAGTAACCAATTTCCTCTTCTTGCTCTGTCCAGTAGACGGTGTTACAGATGGTTGAGTCAGCTTGAGCACAAAAATTCCTGGTTCCACAGGTAACTTGAGTGCGGCGCATTTTGACAGGCCGTCTGCAATGTCGTTCTGAGCTCTTGGAACGTGTTCCATTTGCAGGCCGTCAAAATGCTCTTCCAGCTTCCTCACTTCATCAATGTAGGCTTCCATCAACGGACTTTGATAATCTTTGTTTACTTGATGGACGACAAGCTGTGAGTCACCCCTGACAATAAGCTTCTTGATCCCAAGTTCTGCCGCGATCCTGAGTCCGGCAAGCAAGCCTTCATACTCTGCAGTATTGTTTGTTGCTTGCTCCTTAGGAAAGTGCATTTGGATCACATACTTGAGGTGCTCTCCGGTGGGTGCGACAAGTAGCACACCCGCACCGGCGCCTTGCAGCGAGAAGGCACCATCAAAGTACATGACCCATTCTTTACTTGCTTCCTTGACGGGGATGCTCTTCTCCGGAGTTTCTTCATCAGGTGTTGGCGTCCATTCTGCTATGAATTCTGCCAATGCTCGGCTCTGAATAGTTGAAGTACTTTCAAACTTGAGGCCAAAGCTTGACAATTCCAGTGCCCACTCGACAATCCTGCCTGTTGCCTCTGGATTTTGCAATATCCTCTTCAACGGAAAGCGAGTGACCACTGTGATCTCATGTGCTTGAAAGTAATGGCGCAGCTTCCTCGAGGCCATGAGAAGGCCGAAAAGCAACTTCTGCACACCAGAGTACCTTTATCTAGCCCCCTGCAGAAGGGAACTGACAAAGTAAACTGGGCGCTGCACCATCTTCTTTTGTTTCTCTTCTTGTGGCTGCGCAGATCCATCCTTGTCGGGACCAGAGCTTGTCGGGGAAGCCCCCTGCTTGTCGCTGGATTCGCTTGCCGGGGTTGCTGGCTCATCATCCGCCTCCCTCTCCGCTACTAACGTAGCACTAACCACTTGATTGGTTGCCGCCAGATATAGCAGCAACTTCTCTTGTGGCTTAGGTGCGACAAGTATTGGAGTGGAGGATAGGTATCTCTTCAAGTCCTGCAGCGTAGCCTCCGCTTCCGGAGTCCATTTCATTGGACCTGCCTTTTTCAAAATTTTGAAAAATGGCAGGGCGCGCTCAGCAGACTTAGAGATGAACCTACTCAGAGCAGCAACGCAGCCGGCAAGCCTTCGTACGTCCTTGACTCGCTTCGGTGCTTCGATTTGCTCGATGGCCTTGATCTTGTCGGGATTGGCTTCAATCCCCCTCTGGGATACAAAGAACCCGAGAAGCTTGCCGGAAGGAACTCCAAACACGCACTTCTCGGGGTTCAACTTGAGATTGATCTTGCGCAGATTTGCAAAAGTCTCGTCCAAATCTTGGATCAAAGTTTCTTTGTCCTTGCTCTTGACCACTATGTCATCCATGTAAGCTTCTACATTTCTGTGCAGCTATGGCTCAAAAGCATGACTGACTACCCTTGCAAATGTTGAACCAGCATTCTTTAGTCCGAAAGGCATCCGTACAAAGCAGTACGTGCCACATGGAGTAATGAATGCGGTTTTCTCTTCATCCTCTTCAGCCATGAAGATCTGATGATATCCTGAGTATGCATCAAGGAATGAAAGCAGATCACATCCTGCCGTTGAGTCGACAATCTGGTCAATGTGCGGCAAGGGAAATGGATCCTCGGGACAAGCTTTATTAACATAAGTGAAGTCAATACAAAGCCTCCATTTCCCGTTTGCTTTGCGCACGACTACTGGATTGGCTAACCACGTTGGATGGAGTACTCCTCGGACCAGGCCTGCTGCTTCCAACTTCTTGATCTCCTCTGCAATGAACTCTTGGCGTTCTGCTGCTTGCTTCCTGACTCTTTGCTTGACGGGCCGCGCGTGAGGGCAGACGGCAAGGTGGTGCTCAATTACTTTCCTGGGAACACCGGGGATGTCAGATGGTTGCCATGCAAACACATTGACATTCGCCCGCAGGAAAGCAACGAGCGCGCTTTCCTATTTAGGGTCAAGCGTGGCACTGATGGTGAAGGTACCACCAGTGCCGTCCTCCTTGGCGGCCACTTTCTTGGTCCCTGGTGAAGCTGTCCTTGCCTTCTTGCACTTGCCGGTGGAGCTCGATGGTGCATCCTCGACGGTAGCGCAGCACTCCGAAGAGGTGCGCTTGCCGGAGCGGGCATCAGAGCTACTCTTGCCGGACTTGGTCTTCTTCTTCCCCCCGGGAGCTTCAGCGGCAAGTGGTTTGCGTTCTGCTGCGGCTGCTGCTTCCCGGTAGATCTTGTCGGTATAGATAAGTGCATCTTTCTTGTCGCCATGGACAGAAATAACACTTATCGGACCAGGCATCTTGAGCACGTTGTAGGCGTAATGAGAGGCTGCCATGAACTTGGCGAGCGCTGGACGGCCGAGTATCCCATTGTAGGGCAATGGGAAATCAGCAATGTCAAATGTAACTCTCTCTGTCCTGAAATTCAGCTCACTGCCAAACGTCACTGGCAGCGTGATCTTCCCCTTCGGCTTGCTTCTTCCTGGGTTGATTCCTTGGAAAGTGCCAGTCTCTTCGAGCTCACTGTCGGGGATCTGGAGCTTCTTGAGCACTGCGGAGGAGATCAGATTTAGGCTGGCCCCGCCGTCAACCAGCATCTTCGTGACCTTGAGGTTGCGGATTGTTGGCGAAACCAACATCGGCAAGCACCCGACCGCAGTGATGCGATCAGGGTGATCCTCAATGTCGAAGATGATGGGTGTGCTGGACCACTTCAGGGGCTTGCGCGACTCGACGGACGGTTCTGCTGCGTTCACTTCCCGCACCCACTGTTTGAGTTGGCGGTGCGAGGTGTGCAGAGAAGCACCGCCGTCGACGCACAACACCTCCGTTGCCTTCTGGAACTCCTGCTCGTCAGTCTCATCCTCCTCCATCTCATCATCTTCATCTTCGTCTTCATCTTTGTCGCGGCCATGGGGAGGCCTATCTCCTTGCCGCTGCTTGGCCTTGCCGCGGCGCCCTGCCCGGGCGGGACGCTTCTTGCCGGATCCTCCGCCACCTTCCTGGGCCTTCTCCTTGTCGCGGCGCTCGTATTCAGCTTTCTGTAGCTCTGCCATCTGCTCAACCTTCTTGCAAGCTTGGAGGTCATGGCCCTTGGTGCGGTGGATCTTGCAGTACTGCTTGCCGGAGCCATCCTGCTTGTCGGCGGCTACCACAGCCTCGCCGGAGTCACCAGCTTTGGCCTTCTCGGAACCGCCTCCGTTGCAGACTGCTCGACAACTAGCACATCCTTAGCCTTCCTCTTTCTGTTGTTCCGCCTCCGGATCTTCTTTGCCGGAGGGGCGTCTTCACTGTCAGATCCTTCTGCTCCTGCGTTCTCTCCGAGGAGTCTCCTCCCCTCTTCAGCCCGTGCACACTTGTCGGCCAGAGCATATAGCTCGCTGACATCTCTGATTTTGCACATCGCCATCTCCTCCCTCATCCTGCGGTTACGCACGTTCTGATGGAACGCGCTGATAACCGCGGCAGGGTGGACGTCTGGGATGTTGCGCTGCACCTGACAGAATCTCTGTATATACTTGCGCAGGGGTTCTCCTTCCTTCTGGGCGAGCAGATGAAGGTCGCTCTCCTGGCCATGGGGTTTGTGGCCGCCTGTGAAGGCGCCGACAAACTGATGACACAGGTCCGCCCACGAAGAGATGGAGTTGTCCGGCAAGTGCATGAGCCAAGATCTGACGTTGGGCTTGAGCACCAGCGGGAAGTAGTTGGCGAGGATCTTCTCGTCGCGCCCTCCGGCAGCCTGCACCGCGATGGTGTAGACGCTGAGGAACTCTGACGGATGTATCCTGCCATCATACTTCTCGGGCACGTCTGGCTTGAAGTTCTTGGTACTGGGCCACTGGACCTGCCGCATCTCACGGGTGAACGCAGGGCAACCTGCCGCGTATGGCAAGTTGCCTAGTTCCCCTAGCGCATGCATATCGACAGTGGGCCCAACGCGCTGGTCAGATTGACGCCGCGCTTCTCTTCGGCGCTCGATGCGAGTGCGAGCGTCTTCGTGTCGTCGTTCTTGGAGAACATGGCGTTGATCGTGGCGAGCTCGCGGGTCCGACGACGCGGTGGAGTCGGTGTCGAGATTGGCCCGGCGAGTTGGCGACCTTGGCCTTCGAGGCGGGGAGTGCACGGTGGTGGCACCCCCAGCGGTCTTGTCGGCGTCGGCTTGCGCCTGGGCATCTTGCCGGGGCTTCGATGTGCTCGGTTGCCGGGGCTTGTCGCCGTTGGCGAAGCCGATGAGGCTCTGAATGGTGGCCCTCCAGTCGTCGATCTTGTCTGGCGCTGGAGGGTAATCTAGAAGCAGCTGGGCTCAGGCCAGCGCTTCCTCTGGAGTGTTGGGTGGCGGTGGCGAGCGATGCGAGGTGCGGGATACGCTCAAACTTCTAACAGTGTTAGAAGGAGCGACATCTCGTCCAGGCGACCGCACTACGCTCGTGCCAGCGTGTTGACGCGTACGTTGGCCTTGAGCGTCCCGCGACCCACCAGCTTGGCCTTGTTCCAATGCGAGTACGGTGCTAGGAGCACTGTGGCGTTGTCTATCCTGCACCCCCTGGGAGGGTTGCGGTGGATGTATAGACGTTGAAGCTTGCGAGGCCTTGTCCTTGGACCTGGTGACGACGTGAGTCCCCCCGTCGGCGCCCGCTCCTCCGCCGGCGTCCACCCACCACCCGTTTGCTCCGGTGGCGGCAGGATAGTCGCAGACGGAGCGGCCACCTCCGAAGTCTTCTTCTTCGATGGCATGTCGATGTAGATGTTGATGTAGCGCGCGCAGACGCCGGATCAGATACGCACGACCTCGACGCCCCCCTACCTGGCGCGCCAAAGATGTCGTGGGGAACGAACACCTATGGGGCAGGGCCCCTTTTCGGTCCGGCAAGGGAGCGGAGGGCGCGCGTAGAGCAGATCGAGGCGAAAGCACGCGGGGGATTTTACCCAGCTTCGGAGCTCTCCGGAGAGATAAAACTCCTACTTCTGCTTTGTGTTTCTATTCTGTTCTTGCTCAAGAGCGTAGGTGTGTTGTAGTTTCGAATGAGTCGAACCCCTTGTACGTGCGCATGGGCCTCCTTTTTATAGTCTAAAGGGGTCACTGACAGGTGGCAGCGTAGAAAGAGGGGTAAAAAAGTAAAAACGGGGGTTGGTACAACCGCTACCAACAGTGCCCCCTACCTAACTCTGACGGCAGGGGACAAGGGCATTTAATGCCCGTCCGGTCGCCAAAACAGTGCAAGGAAGTGACCGTTAGGAGCGCCACCGTCTGCCACGATGGCCTTCTCGTCATCTCCTCTTGCCACCTCGCACCGCTTGGCTGCACAGCGCCTCGCCACGTGCTCCTGGGATGGTCCTGGGGCGACACGTCGTCGGATGTGCTGGAGCTCGGGTGCAGAGCGGCAGCCTTGCCGCGGCAAGCGTCTTGCCGCGGCCGTTGTCTTGCCGCACCCGCAATCTTGCCGCTCGCTGGGTTTTGGTTGGCCTTCCCGGCAAGCTCCTCTTGCCGGGGTCTTGTCCTTCCCGGCAAGCTCCTCTTGCCGGGGCCTTGTCTTCTCGGTTAACACTTTGTTCTTGAATGGCAGTAATATGAATAGCAAAGGGTCTTGGCGGACGCCCGGCAAGCCTTGCCGCGGGACGCTGCGACTGCCCGTGCACAAGTTCGGGGTACTAAGGTACCCTTACTTTAGTACACCGACACTTGTTATTGAACCATTTGATGTTTGGGGCTTTGATTATATGGGACCTTTTCCTGCCTCTAATGGTTACACACATATTCTAGTTGTTGTTGATTATGTTACTAAGTGGATAGAAGCTATTCCAACTAGTAGTGTTGATCATAACACCTCTATTAAAATGCTTAAAGAAGTTATTTTTCCGAGGTTTGGAGTCCCTAGATATCTTATGACTGATGGTGGTTCACATTTTATTCATGGTGCTTTCCGTAAGATGCTTGCTAAGTATGATGTTAATCATAGAAGCGCATCTCCTTATCATCCGCAGTCTAGTGGTCAAGTAGAGTTGAGCAATAGAGAGCTCAAATTAAATTTGCAAAATACTGACAATAGATCTAGAAATAATTGGTCCAAAAAAGTTGATGATGCATTATGGGCCTATAGAACTGCATACAAAAATCCTATGCGTATGTCTCCGTATAAGATGGTTTATGGAAAAGCATGTCATTTACCTCTAGAACTTGAACATAAAGCATATTGGGCTATTAAAGAGCTCAACTATGACTTCACACTTGCCGGTGAGAAGAGGTTGTTTGATATTAGCTCACTTGATGAATGGAGAACCCAAGCCTATGAGAATGCCAAGCTATTCAAAGAAAAAGTCAAACGCTGGCATGACAAAAGGATACAAAAGCATGAGTTTAACGTAGGTGATTATGTGTTATTATTCAACTCTCGTTAAAGATTTTTTGCAGGGAAACTTCTCTCTAAATGGGAAGGTCCTTACATTATCGAGGAGGTCTATCGTTCTGGTGCCATAAAAATCAACAACTTCGAAGGCACAAGTCCGAGGGTGGTGAACGGTCAAAGAATCAAACATTACATCACAGGTAATCCTATCAATGTTGAAACTAATATTATTGAAACCGTAACCCCGGAGGAATTCATAAGGGACACTTTCTAGAACGTTCCAGACTCTGAAAAGGAATAGGTATGTGGTACAGTAAGTAAACCGACTCCAAAACAACTCGAATGGCAAGTTTTGTTAGTTTTGGAATATTTAAGAATTTTAGGAAGAAGGAAGTAGTCCGGGAAAGACAAGAGGCCTCCACGAGGGTGGAGGGCGCGCCCACCCTTACTGGACGCGCCCCCTGTATCGTGGCCACCTCGTGTGCCTCCCGGACTCCATTTTCTTGCACGTTACGTATTTTGGTCGGTAAAAATTCATTATATAAACTCCCGAAGGTTTTGACCACTATAGCATGCAATACCCCCTGTTTTCGTTTCGAGTTGTTTCTGTTGTAGATCTAGAGCACCATGATGTCGCCCTCCTTCAACAATGAAGACAAGGATGCTTGGCTATTGAAGATAGAGCTGAAAAGAGAAGAACCGGAAGAAATCAACAAGGATAAAGGATCAAGAAGGCCATGGAGGTTCAAGCTCCGGCAGTGAAAGAAGAAGACATCCCTCAACCCTTACCTAACCTCTTTACTCCAACTGAGATTGAAACTTTCAAGATGATTGAGTTAGCTCGCATATAGAATAAGTATCTCACACAGGAGAATATTTTGCTGAAGGATCATATCGCCGGACTCAAGGGCCTTATCCGCAGGTTGGAGGAGCTTTTACGCTCGATGTGCGATTATCCACCATCATCATCACCACCTCCATCACCTCCGAGGACATAATTACATGGGTATAGGCACTCCCCTTGGCAACTGCCAAGCTTGGGGGAGGTGCCCCGGTATCGTATCACTGTCACACTCCTATCTTTACCGTTTTATTTAGTTCGATCCTTTTAGTAGTATGTTGTTCTTGTAGATTGAAGTTTTAGTATCAAGAAGTTTCGAGTTTTGCTTTGTGATCTCTTTATGTAATCGAGTCTGTGATCTATCTATAATAAAGATTAGTGTTGAGTCAAGGGCTTTGCTATGTTGCTATGATCTTGAGAAAGTAGAAACTAAAAGAGTTCATATTGATCTTATGGTTAGTGATGACTTCACACATAGAAAGTATGAGGCATAAAAGTTGTTGAGAGTTGATAAACGTAGTTTTGGTCATCGTTGCATTAATAGGAAGTAATAAGGAAAGAGAGGTTTACATACAAATATATTATCTTGGACATCTTTTAAGATTGTGAAGCACTCATTAAGTATGACATGCTAAAAGAGTTGATGTTGGACAAGGAAGACAACATAATGGTTTATGTTTTCTCACATCTCAGTTAAAGTATATTGTCATTGACCTTCCAAACATGTCGAGCTTGCCTTTCCCCCTCATGCTAGCCAAATTCCTTGCACTAAGTAGAGATACTACTTGTGCTTCCAAATATCCTTAAACCCAGTTTCGCCATGAGAGTCCACCATATGTGATCTACCTATGGATTGAGTAAGATCCTTCAAGTAACTTGTCATGTTGCAGGCAATAAAAAATTGCTATCTAAATATGTATGACTTATTAGTGCAGAGAAGCTTTATACAATCTTCTTACGGAAGCAATAAAAGTGATGGACTGCACAATAAAGGTCCATATACAAGTGGCAATATAAAGTGGCGTTCTTTTGCATTAAGATTTCATGCATCCAACCCTAAACACACATGACAACCTCTGCTTCCCTCTGCGAAGGGCCTATCTTTTACTTTATGTTTTTACTTTATGCTTAAGTCAAGGTGATCTTCACCTTCCCCTTCTTCATTTTATCCTTTGGCAAGCTCCTCGTGTTTGAAAGATCATGATATATATATATATCCAATTGGATGTAAGTTAGCATGGGCTATTATTGTTGACATCACCTAAAGGTGAATACGTTGGGAGGCAACACAATAAGCCCCTATCTTTCTCAGTGTCCGGCTGAAACTCTATAACCACAAGTACCGCATGAGTGTTAGCAATTGTAGAAGACTACATGATAGTTGAGTGTGTGGATTTGCTGAAAAGCTCTATTCTTAACTCTTTCTGATGTTATGATAAATTGCAATTGCTTCAATGACTGAGATATAGTTTGTTAGCTTCCAATGAAGTTTCTGAACCATGCTTGACATTGTGAATCGATCATTACTTGAGCATAAGAAATCATATGATAAAATCTATTTATGTTGTTGTTATAAGAATGATCATGATGCCCTCATGTCCGTATTTTATTTTTATCGACACCTCTATCTCTAAACATGTGGACATATTTTTCGATATCGGCTTCCGCTTGAGGACAAGCGAGGTCTAAGCTTGGGGCAGTTGATACGTCCATTTTGCATCATGCTTTTATATCAATATTTATTGCATTATGGGCTGTTATTACACATTATATCTCAATACTTATGGCTGTTCTCTCCTATTTTACAAGGTTTACCATGAAGAGGGGGAATGCCGGCAGCTGGAATTCTGGCTGGAAAAGGAGCAAACATTGGAAACATATTCTGCACTGCTCCAAAAATCCTGAAACTCCACGAAACTTATTTTTGGAATTAATAAGAATTACTGAGCGGAAGAAACACCTCAGGGGGCCCACACCCTGGCCAGGAGGGTGGGGGCGCGCCCACCCCTACTAGGCGCGCCCCCTATCTCCTGGGCCCCCCTGGTGGCCCTGCGGTGTCCATCTTCTGCTATATGAAGGCTTTTACCCTAGAAAAAATCGGAGGCAAGCTTATGGGACAAAACTCCGCCTCCACGAGGCGGAACCTTGGCGGAACCAATCTAGGGCTCCGGCGGAGCTGTTCTGCCTGGGAAACTTCCCTCCGGGAGGGGGAAATCATCACCAACGACCCTCTCATCGGGAGGGGGTCAATCTCCATCAACATCTTCACCATCACCATCTCCTCTCAAAACCCTAGTTCATCTCTTGTATCCAATCTTGTATCCAAACCACAAATTGCTACCTGTGGGTTGCTAGTAGTGTTGATTACTCCTTGTAGTTGATGCTAATTGGTTTACTTGGTGGAAGATCATATGTTCAGATCCTTAATGCATATTATTACTCCTATGATTATGAACATGAATATGCTTTGTTAGTAGTTACGTTTGTTCCCGAGGACATGGGTGAAGTCTTGCTATTAGTAGTCATGTGAATTTGGTATTCGTTCGATATTTTGATGAGATGTATGTTGTCTTTCCTCTAGTGGTGTTATGTGAACGTCGACTACATGACACTTCACCATTATTTGGGCCTAGAGGAAGGCATTGGGAATTAATAAGTAGATGATGGGTTGGTAGAGTGACAGAAGCTTAAACCCTAGTGAGGGAGTCCTGGACTAGGGGGTGTCCGGACAGCCGGACTATCATCGTCCGCCGGACTCCAAGACTACGAAGATACAAGATTGAAGACTCCGTCCCGTGTCCGGATGGGACATTCCTTGGCGTGGAAGGCAAGCTTGGTGATACGGATATGTAGATCTCCTACCATTGTAACCGACTCTGTGTAACCCTAGCCCTCTCCGGTGTCTATATAAACTGGAGGGCTTTAGTCTGTAGGACATAACCTCCATTACAACAATCATACCATAGGCTAGCTTCTAGGGGTTTAGCCTCCTTGATCTCGTGGTAGATCCACTCTTATACTACCCATATCATTAATATTAATCAAGCAGGATGTAGGGTTTTACCTCCATTGAGAGGGCCCGAACCTGGGTAAAACATCGTGTCCCTCGTCTCGTGTTACCATCCGCCTAGACGCACAGTTCGGGACCCCCTACCCGAGATCCGCCGGTTCTGACACCGACATTGGTGCTTTCATTGAGAGTTCCTCTGTGTCGTCACCGATAGGCTCGATGGCTTCTTCAATCAACAACAACACCGTCCAGGGTGAGACTTTTCTCCCCAGACAGATCTTCATATTTGGCGGCTTCGCACTGCGGGCTAATTCACTTGGCCATCTGGAGCAGATCGAAAGCTACGCCCCTAGCCATCAGGTCAGGTTCGGAAGAATAAACTTCACGGCCGACATCCGCGGGGACTTGATCTTCGACGGGCTCGAGCCACAGCCAAGCGTGCCGCACTATCACGATGGGCATGATCTCGCTCTGCCGCTGGACAGTGCCTTGGTGGCCGCACATGAATCCGCTCCGGCCCTTAGTCCGGAGTCGATCGCCCAGATCGAGGACCGGTGGCTGGACACCGCCTCAGGGGCTGTAACTTCCTCGGCGATGGAGCCGAACACTGACCTTGTCCCCTACAAAGCTCGTGACTCCGAGGTGCTGGACTCCCTTCCGTACTCCGAACCTCCTACACCCCTGCCAATCGAATCCGATTGGGCGCCGATCATGGAATTCACCGCTGCGGACATCTTTCAGCACTCGCCCTTTGGCGACATCCTAAATTCGCTAAAACATCTCTCGCTATCCGGAGAGCCCTGGCCGGATTACGGCCAGGATGGTTGGGAAGCGGACGACAAAGAAATTCAAAGCCCACCCACCTCCCACTTTGTAGCCACTGTCGAAGATTTAACCGACATACTAGACTATGACTCCGAAGACATCGACGGTATGGACGACGATGCCGGAGACGAACAAGAACCAACGCCTACAGGGCACTGGAAGACCACCTCGTCATATGACATATACATGGTGGACACCCCAAAAGATGGGGACGGCGAAGAAGCAGCGGAGGCAGATTCCTTAAAGAAACAGCCCAAGCGCCGACTTCAGCGGCGCCGCTCTAAATCTCTCCACAGCAAGAATGGAGATTCCGGCACAGGAGATAATAATACCCCAGAAAGTGCCGAAGACAATCCCCTCCAGCAAGATTCAGCGCAGGAGGATGTAGAAGCAAGCCCTCATGAGAGAGCGGCAGATGAAGAGGTCGAGGATGATAATTACATACCTCCCTCCACAGACGAGGCAAGCCTCAACGACGACGAATTCGTCGTGCCCGAGGATCCCGTCGAACAAGAGCGTTTTAAACGCAGGCTTATCGCCATGGCAAATAGCCTAAAGAAAAAGCAGCAGCAGCTTCAAGCTGATCAAGACCTGCTTGCCGATCGATGGACCGAGGTCCTCGCGGCCGAAGAGTACGAACTCGAACGCCCCTCCAAAAGCTACCCAAAACGCAAGTTGCTCCCCCGATTAGAGGAGGAAGCATACATACCTTCATCACCAACGCACAATACGGCCGACCGACCACCCCGTGGTCGCGACAGAGAGGCATCTAGGCCCTCCACCAAGACCGTACCTCGGCATCGCTCCAAAAGTACGAAGCCAAGAGGGAACGCGCCGGACTTGCGAGATATATTGGAGGACAAAGCAAGGCAATCCAGATTCATCTATGAATCACGTGGGCGCCCCGCGACCCACGACGAATACCGTCGCGCCGGATACAACAACTCCGGTCGGGCCGAACACAGCAGACAACGCTCACTCGAGCTACGTCGTGATATTGCTCAATACAGAGGCGCCGCACACCCGCTATGCTTCACTGACGAAGTAATGGATCATCAAATCCCTGAAGGGTTTAAACCCATAAACATTGAATCCTATGATGGCACAACAGACCCCGCGGTTTGGATCGAAGATTATCTCCTTCACATCCATATGGCCCGCGGCGACGATCTCCACGCCATCAAGTATCTCCCACTCAAGCTTAAAGGACCAGCTCGGCATTGGCTTAACAGCTTGCCCGCAGAGTCAATTGGGTGTTGGGAAGACCTGGAAGCCGCGTTCCTCGAAAACTTCCAGGGCACATATGTGCGACCACCAGACGCCGATGACCTAAGCCACATAATTCAGCAGCCAGACGAATCGGCCAGACAGTTCTGGACACGGTTCTTAACAAAGAAAAATCAAATCGTCGACTGTCCGGATGCAGAGGCCCTCGCAGCCTTCAAACATAACATCCGCGATGAGTGGCTAGCCCGGCACCTAGGACAGGAAAAGCCGAAATCCATGCCAGCCCTCATGTCTCTAATGACCCGCTTCTGCGCGGGAGAGGACAGCTGGCTAGCTCGCAGCAACAACCTCAGTAAAAATTCTGGCAGTCTAGACACCAAGGACAACAATGGCAGGTCGCGTCGAAGCAAAAATAAACGCCACATTAACGGCGACGACAAGGAGGATACGGTAGTCAACGCCGGATTTCGAGGCTCTAAACCCGGTCAGCGGAAGAAGCCATTCAAAAGAACCACTCCGGGTCCGTCCAATTTGGACCGAATACTCGACCGCTTATGCCAGATACATGGCACCCCTGAAAAGCCAGCTAATCACACCAACAGAGATTGTTGGGTATTCAGGCAGGCAGGCAAGTTAATTGCCGAAAACAATGACAAGGGGCTGCACAGCGACGACGAGGAAGAGACCCGACCGCCGAACAATAGAGGACAGAAGGGTTTCCCCCCACAAGTGTGGATGGTGAATATGATATACGCAACCCATATACCTAAGAGGGAGCGGAAGCGTGCACTAAGGGACGTATATGCGATGGAGCCAGTCACCCCGAAGTTCAATCCATGGTCCTCTTGCCCGATCACTTTCGACCGAAGAGACCATCCGACCAGTATCCGCCATGGCGGATTCGCCGCATTGGTTTTAGACCCAATCGTCGATGGATTTCACCTCACGAGAGTCCTGATGGACGGCGGCAGTAGCCTGAACCTGCTTTATCAGGATACAGTGCACAAGATGGGCATAGACCCCTCAAGGATTAAACCTACAAAGACGACCTTCAAAGGCGTCATACCAGGTGTTGAGGCCAATTGTACAGGATCAGTCACACTGGAAGTGGTCTTCAGATCCCCGGGTAATTTCCGGAGAGAGGAGTTAATCTTCGACATAGTCCCATTCTGCAGCGGCTATCACGCTCTGCTCGGACGAACCGCGTTTGCAAAGTTCAACGCGGTGCCGCATTACGCATACCTCAAGCTCAAGATGCCAGGTCCTCGTGGAGTCATCACGGTCAACGGAAATACGGAACGCTCCCTCCGAACGGAGGAACATACAGCGGCTCTCGCGGCAAAAGTACAAAGTAGCCTTCTAAGGCAATTTTTGAGTCCGGCCGTTAAACGGCCGGACACGGCCAAACGAGCCTAGAGCAACATCAACCAAGACCACCTGGCACGTTTCGAGCACGCGTAACAATGCGGCCCCAACCCCAGCCCTCGCATAATTGCAAGACCAACCCTCCACGTACATCGTTACGCTCTGGAGATACCATGGGCCTAGGGGGAGGGGCGCGACCACAACAGACCCAGAGTGCGGCTCGACCACACCAGGGGCTCCCAAGTGTGTCACTCTTTTTATTTTTCTTCTTTCTTATATAGGACTCCATTTTCCAGAAGCCCTATCCGGCGATGGACCCGCCGAACTCACGATGCAACAGCCAGGGAAGAAAGAAGGCTGCGATGAACACTCAGGTGGTCTCCATTACGAGCATTAAATTTGATTATACACACCAGTCCGCAGCCTACCCCTGGAGGGGGACATGTTTAATTAGTCCAATCCCTTGCTTACCGCACTATTTGTATCATTCCGCACTCATAGCAGGATCCCTTAAATAAATAATGCAGCACTTTTTGCCTGTCATTGCATTACTTTACATATATGTTCATTAATGACATCATGCACCCGTATATTTTGGTACGGCCGAATACACCAGGGGCTTATCTTCCCCGCATTATGGTGTGACAAGTCCGAACACTTTCACAAGTGCGGCACCCCGAACTTATAGCATTATATGAATCGGCTCCGAATCATGTCTTGGGTCAATAGTTGGGCTTGGCCGGCTCCCACGTTTTGGTGCCTTACGTTCCGTTATGTCGGCTAAGGTGTCACTGGGAGAACCACTGCGATTGCGCCCCGGTTGAGCTGGGCGAGCGCCTCAGTGGAGAAAGCTAAAACTGACTGGCATGATAAGGCGAGAGACTGGTCGCTGTTCAAGAGGTCTTTTCGGGTCCCTAAAGACTTATGCCGCTTCGAGTGAAGTACCGGATGATGTCCGACGAAGGCGTGGATAGCGCCCCGAATTCGGTCTTCCGAATACCAGGGGCTTCGCCGAAATTTAAAATTATAGAATTCTATGGCTAAGTGAGAGTGTTCAAGCATTATAAGTCCAGTTGCCTTGTTCGTTGTGTTGATCGCCTCCCTAGATGGACCCAAAAATGGGAACAAGAGTGCTCAAGTTTATCCCGAACACCCCAGCACTAGTGGCATGGGGGCTGAAGCCGACGACTTGCCATCTCTCAGATTTTATAAACGGCCGCACAGAAGGTAATATTTTAAATTAAACAAGCGTTGCTTAGCGCATATGAACAAAGTCTTCAGCGCACAGGATAATACATAGCGAGTTTACTCAATAATTACATCTCTGGGGCACTCATCCGCAATATTGCGGGCACCCTTCAGGACAGTCTTATAGTACATATCGGGCGTACGATACTCCTTGCCCGCTGGCGGTGGGTCAGTAAGAAGCCTCTCCGCATCCAGCCTGCCCCAGTGCACCTTTGCGCGGGCAAGGGCCCGACGAGCACCTTCAATACAGGCGGAGCGCTTGATGACCTCCACCCAGGGGCGCGCATCCACCAGCCGCCGCACGAGGCCGAAGTAGCTCCCATGCATGGCTTGTCCAGGCCACAGCCGGACTATGAGGCCCTTCATGGCCTCCTCAGCCGCCTTGTGGAGCTCGACCAGCTGCTTCAGCTGGTCGCTAGGGGGCACCAGATGGTCGGCCTCAGCGTACAGAGACCAAAAGACCTTCTCCGTTGAGCTCCCCTACTCGCCACGGTAGAATGCAGCGGCATCGGATACACTGCGCGGCAGATCTGCAAACACCTCTGGAGAGCTCCGAATTCGGGTAAGTGTCAGGTAGTTTACATTAACATGCTTGCTTTGCATGAAAAATGCCTTACCCGCCGCTATCTTCTTCACATCTTCAACCTCCTGAAGGGCCTTACGGGCCTCGGCCTTGGCGGACTTGGCACTTTCGAGAGCCGAGGCGAGCTCGGACTCTCGAGTCTTTGAGTCGCGCTCCAAACTCTCATGCTTCTCCATGAGAGCCTGGAGCTCTTGCCGCACTTCCGCCACCAGCGCCTCCTGCTTCTCTCGCTCTACCCGTTCCGCGGCCGCATTGCATTCGGCCGCGGGCACAGACTCCTTAAGGGTTGCCACCTCGTTAGTGGCCCCTACAGTACCCACGTTATCCTTGTCATGTTTATTTGCAACCTAAACCCTTTTCTGTAAGGTAAATTTTCAAAGTGGTGTTACTCACCTTCTTTGTCCTCGAGCTGCTTTTTGGCACGACCGAGCTCTTGCTCGGACCGCTCGAGATCCTGCTTCAACACACCAACCTCCGCAGTCAGTGCGGCAGAGGTCAGCAGCGCAGCCTGCAAACCCATATTGACATATTTTTTAGCAACCCTGCGTATATCTTTTTAGATCCTCAGTCCGGCTTTTCTTTCCGAACACCAAACTGAGCATCAGGGGCTACTGTCTATGCGGTATTACATTACATAACTTTAACTTCTTACCTCAAAGCCTGTTAGAAGGCTGCTGCAGGCTTCGGTCAGCCCGCTCTTGGCGAGCTGAACCTTCTGAATCACCGCACTCATAACAGTGTGGTGTTCTTCCTCGATGGAAGCGCCTTTGAGCGCCTCCAACAAGTTGTCCGGCGCCTCCGGTTGGACGGGGGCCGCCAGTGTCACGGTCTTGCCCTTCTTGCGAAGGGGCCGCCTTCCGGACTCTGGAACTACTCCAGGTTCCGGCGCAGAGTCCGGCGCATAGTCCGGGAGGCTGCCTTGTGGCGCCTCCGGAGCCTCCTCCTGATGGGTCCCTTTCTGGGACCCCACCTCGGCGTCCTCATCGGCGCGAGGGGTGGAGGCAGTCGGGATGGAATCCACATCCGACGGAGCCAACGACCCGCTCGATGAAGCGGGGAGATCGTCATCAGCCGGACTGCAGGAAGTATGCGGCATTAGAAGGACACTATGTGACACAAAAGAAATTGCAGATCATTCAGGGATTCGGATACTTACGATCTCGCCTGAGGCCTGGCCCTTGAAGGCCACTCTTCACCGCCAACGTTGGTGTTGCCGGAGCTGTCCCGGGGAATAGTTCTTCCCCTCTTGGACCCTTCGGCCTCCCCGGTTGGGGAAGCCTTCCTCTTCCTCTCTCCCTCCTCTGGGAGAGAGTCTTCTTCCTCCTCCTCATCTTCGGGGGAGGAGTCCGCCTCGAAGTCGTCGGAGACATGAAAATGGGAACTCTTTCGAGTGCTCGTGGCCACCTTCTTGGCCTTCTTCTCCGGCACCACATGTGGTGCCGGAACCAGCAACCCCGCTAGACGAGCGTCCACTGGGTCTTCTGGCATGGGAGCCGGGCAGATGAGCTGCTCGGCCTTCTTCATCCATTCCTATTAAAGGAAAAGGGAGATTGAAACCCGCTCAGAATCAATTTATTAACAATAAGTGCCCCGTAAAGAGATAGAATCACTTACCTCGTCAGCTGGACGCTGCGAGTGAAATCTGTGATCTTCCTTCGCGGATGCGGGGGCTTCGGCGCCCTTAAATAGCACCCTCCAGGCGCCTTCGTACATCGTGTCGAAGAGCCTGCTTAACGCCTAGTGCTGTTCCGGATTGAAATCCCACAGATTGAATGCCCGTTCTTGGCATGAGAGAATCCGGCGGACGAGCATGACTTGGACCACGTTAACCAGCCTGAGCTTTTTATTCACCAGCTTCTGGATACAGGCTTGGAGTCCCGTCAGCTCCTTCGAATTGCCCCACAGCAAGCCCTTCTCTTTCCAGGAGGTGAGCTGTGTAGGGATTCCAGATCTGAACTCGGGGGCCGCCGCCCACGTAGGGTCGCGCGGCTCGGTGATATAGAACAACCCCTACTGCCACCCCTTGACGGATTCCATGAAGGCCCCTTCGAACCAAAGGACGTTGGGCATCTTGCCCAACATGGCGCCTCCGCACTCCACTTGAGTGCCCTTCACCACCTTCGGCTTGACATTGAAGGTCTTGAGCAACAAGCCGAAGTGGGGCTGGATGCAAAGGAAGGCCTCGCACACGACGATAAACACCGAGATGTTGAGTATGATGTTCGGCACCAGATCATGGAAATCCAGGCCGTAGTAGAACATGAGCCCCCGGACAAAGGGGTGAAGTGGAAAGCCCAGTCCGCGGAGGAAGTGGGGAAGGAAAACGACCCTCTCATGGGGCCTAGGGGTGGGGCTGAGCTGCCCCTCGTCGGGCAGCCGGTGCGCGACGTCGCCGGAAAGGTATCCGGCGCTGCGCAGCCTTGTGATGTGCTCCTCCTTGACGGTGGAGGCCAACCATTTACCTCCCGCTCCGGACATGGTCGGAGAAGGTCGAGATGAGATGCGCGAACTTGGGCGCTGGAGCTCGAGTGCGCGGAGATGGATAAGCAAAGGAGGAAGAAGGCGTAGGTGAAAAGGTGAATCCTTATCCCTTATATGTAGGTGGACGAAACTATGCGTCCCCACTAGCCTGGTAAAACTCGCTTATCTCCCAAGCGCCACCATCAATGGCGCGGTTGGGTTACCCATGTCCGTATTGATGAGAATCCCGGAATAAGGGGAACACGATCTCTGCTTCGACAAGACGTGCCAAGGAAACCGCTTCGCCAAACGCGCTGAGGCGGTATAATAAAAAATGATTCAAGTAAAGGCTTGGTAATGGTGTGACGTCATGCCGCAAAATACGTCAGCAGATGGAACTTGTGTACATTTTATTCTCTCTACGGTGGAATGTGGAATTTGTTTTGCAGAGCCGGACACTATCCTAGTGTTCACAATCTTCTTTGGATTATTCGGAGGAGGAACCCGCCTTGCAATGCCGAACATTATGCGTGCCGGACTCATCGTCATTGAAGCCAGGTTCAGGGGCTACTGAGGGAGTCCTGGACTAGGGGGTGTCCGGACAGCCGGACTATCATCGTCCGCCGGACTCCAAGACTACGAAGATACAAGATTTAAGACTCCATCCCGTGTCCGGATGGGACTTTCCTTGGCGTGGAAGGCAAGCTTGGCGATATGGATATGTAGATCTCCTACCATTGTAACCGACTCTGTGTAACCCTAGCCCTCTCTGGTGTCTATATAAACCGGAGGGCTTTAGTCCGTAGGACATAACCTCCATTACAACAATCATACCATAGGCTAGCTTCTAGGGTTTAGCCTCCTTGATCTCGTGGTAGATCCACTCTTGTACTACCCATATCATCAATATTAATCAAGCAGGACGTAGGGTTTTACCTCCATCGAGAGGGCCGGAACCTGGGTAAAACATCGTGTCCCTCGTCTCCTGTTACCATCCGCCTAGACGCATAGTTCGGGACCCCCTACCCGAGATCCGCCGGTTTTGACACCGACACCTAGTTTATGCGTTGCTTCGTTAGGGGCTGATTTGGATCCATATGTTTAATTTTGTGGTTAGGTTTACCTTAATACTTCTTTTGTAGTTGCGGATGCTTGCAATAGGGGTTAATCATAAGTGGGATGCTTGTCCAAGTAAGGGCAGTACCCAAGCACCGGTCCACCCACATATCAAATTATCAAAGTACCGATCCGAATCATATGAGCGTGATGAAAACTAGCTTGACGATAATTCCCATGTGTCCTCGGGAGCTCCTTTCTCATTATAAGAAATTGTCCAGTCTTATCCTTTGCTACAAAAAGGATTGGGCCACCTACCTGCACGTTATTTACTTTATTTACTTATTACTCATTACGATTTATCTTTTCACAAAACTATCTATTACCTACAATTTCAGTGCTTGCACAGAAAACGTTACTGAAAACCGCTTATCATTTCCTTCTGCTCCTCGTTGGGTTCGACACTCTTACTTATCGAAAGGACTATGATAGATCCCCTACACTTGTGGGTCATCAGGGTGCCATCGTATAGGGTATCCTAGAGATTGGGACAATTCCTAGGACAAGATCTATCACGAACTCGACATCCCTGTCAGGTGGAACACCTGGCAGTTCTTTGGGAAAGATGTCCGGGAAGTCACGGACTACTGGGACATCTTCGAGGTCTGGCAAAGGACTGGCATTAAGAGAGTAGAGCTGATGCTCGGACACTCGGGTCAAGACATTGACTACCTTGCCCAATGGATGTGTAAGTTGAACAGCCCTAGACTAACAACAATCTTAGCGTGATGGGCTGTCATCCAGTCCATACCCTGGATGATATTTATGTACTAGGATTTGAGAGCTATCAAAGATGCAAGGAAAACAAGTCTATCTACATGAATTTCATTGCCATGGCTTACTCTACAAGTTTGCCATCTAGAACCAGGAGTAGAAATTTCCATGGTGGAGGGCATATCACAAAATGCAGTGTTCTTGAAAGCACAAGTGCTCCCTGGGTGATTTTGGTAATTGATGTCAACATATCTCTTGTAGGACTAATACTTTTATCTAGTATATTTCAGATAAGTCCAACAGTGGAGTGGCATGGACAAGAGGATGTGGAACCCCTTCAAGATGCTAAGGACGAAGGATTGGCTCAATCTCAAAGCTCAGGACTCCACATTTTCTATTTCAGTGATCCAAGATCACATTGAGTCCATAGGAAAGCCAATACTATTAAAAGGGGATGAGGTGTTGCTTAATGGCTTGCTTGCTAAAACTGCTTGGGGATATGCTCCAAAGCTCTCAACCACTTTCTCATATCCACATATGTCTCATACCAAAAGTCAAACTCGGCCCCACCGATTTGATCTATCTGGCGCCACCGAGTTCATTTGACATACCCACTGCCAGAAACCCTAGTCACTTCGGTCTCACCAATGGATTATCAGTCTCGTCGAGATGGGCATGCAAACTCTCTGTTACCTATTGCAATAATTTCGGTCTCACCGAGATATGCAATCGGTCCCACCGAGTTTGCTTGACCAACTCTCTGTTTCGCTTATTACCAAAATCGGTCCCACCGAGTTTGTGTAATTGGTCAAACCGAGATGAGGTTTTACCCTAACCCTAGCACATCGGTCCTACCGAGTTGATCATATTGGTCCCACCGAAATGCCTAACGGTCACATTATGAACTAAATCAGTCTGACCGAGTTTTCTGATTCGGTCTCACCGAGTTTGGTAAATTGTGTGTAACAGTTAGATTTTGTGTGGAGGCTATATATACCCCTCCACCCTCTCTTCATTCGTGGAGAAAGCCATCAGAACATGCCTACACTTCCAGCATTCCTTTTCTGAGAGAGAACCACCTACTCATGTGTTGAGGTCAAGATATTCCATTCCAACCACATAAATCTTGATCTCTAGCCTTCCCCAAGTTGCTTTCCACTCAAAACATCTTTCCACCAAATCCAATCCTATGAGAGAGAGTTGAGTGTTGGGGAGACTATCATTTGAAGCACAAGCGCAAGGAGTTCATCATCAACACACCATCTAATACCTTTTGGAGAGTGGTGTCTCCTAGATTGGTTAGGTGTCACTTGGGAGCCTCTGTCAAGATTGTGGAGTTGAACCAAGGATTTTGTACGGGCAAGGAGATCGCCTACTTCGTGAAGATCTACCCTAGTGAGGCAAGTCCTTCGTGGGTGATGGCCATGGTGCGATAGATAAGGTTGCTTCTTTGTGGACCCTTCATGGGTGGAGCCCTCCATGGACTCATGCAGCCATTACCCTTCGTGGGTTGAAGTCTCCATCAACGTGGATGTACGGTAGCACCACCTATCGGAACCACGGATAAAAAATCTTCATGTTTCCAATTGCATGTGCACTCTCCAATCCCATCCCTTTACATTCTTGCAATTTTCATGCTTTACTTTCCGCTGCACATATACTCTTGTCATACTTGCTTGATATGTATTGTGAATGTTTAAACTTGTTCTTACACTCCTCCTCAACTTGAAGAACTAAACATTGCTACTTTTCTTGGTTGAGAGTCTATTCACCCCCCTCTAGACACCTCTTCTCGATCCTTTCGATTGGTATCAGAGCCTTGGTCTCCATTGCTTTGGTTTAATCACCATTGGAGGAAGATGCATGAGTCTACATTGGGGAGTCTTAGACATAGAGTGCCTATACTTGATGGAGAGTACTTTCATGAGTGGAAAAATGAGAGGCTTGAGATTTTCAATTAATATCATTTGAGCAAGTACATTACTAACCCTTGTGCTCGCCTTGTTGATCCTTTGCATCCCACTCCCGATGAGGATCTTGACATGATTCGTAATCTTAATACTATCAATCTTATCACTAGAGGATTACCTAGAAACTTGATTGTTAGCTTGCCTGCTCTTGATTGTGCCTACACCATTTGGAGATTTCTTAAGGAAAGATTTCCAAACTATTCCTTGCAAAATCTAGATGAGATTCTTCATAAGTCAATTGCCTTGAATAAAATGAGTACTAGTGATCCTAAGTTTGATGATTGTTTGTTTGAGCTTCGTGACCTTATGTGTGCCAAAGGAGATGTTGGAATCATTAGCAATATTATCTCCGAAGCCATCAGATTTCATAAACATGATTATTGTCATGATCATTTATCTAACGAATCACTCTCTCTAGGAATTGATCCATCACATGCCGATGTTGAACATGGATACTATGATGAGGATGATGATAGTGACTATGATCTTGATGATGCAATGAGACACTTTGGTCTTGTGGCTAATCTTCGCGGCTACATGGGAGGAGGAAAGGAACGGGTCCTTGATAGTGGATGTACCGATCACATGACCGGAGCAGGGATATGTTTCGTGAGCTCACTGAAAACGATGGCCCTCGAAAGTATGTCACTTTTGGTGATAACTCAAAGGGTAAGGTGGTTGGCCTTGGTAAGGTGGCCATCTCACATGATAGCTCCATACAAAATGTCATGCTCGTTGAATTTCTTGGCTATAATTTACTTTCTATATCTAGACTTGCTGATTTTGGTTTCAATGTCCTATTTACTGAAGTAGATTGCCAAGTGTTTCGAAGAGATAATCATAAAATGGTCTTTACCGGTATATGTAGAGGTGATCTATACATTGTTGATTTCACTAAAAAGGCTCAACCTAGAACTTGCTTAATTGCTAAATCCTCTAAAGGCTGGTTGTGGCATAGAAGGTTAGGTCATGTGGGCATGTGAAATCTTGATCAGCTTGTTAAAGGTGATCATATCCTTGGAATAAAAGATGTTATATTTGACAAGGATAGACTTTGTAGTTCTTGTCAAGCAGGATAAGAGGTTGGAGGAAGCCACCCCGTGAAGAATATCATGACCACGAGAAGACCGCTCGAGCTACTTCATATGGATCTCTTTGGTCCCAATGCCTACAAAAGTATAGGTGGAAACTCATTTGGTCTAGTTATAGTTGATGATTTTTCAAGATTTACGTGGGTCTTCTTTCTTGATGATAAATCGCAGGTCCAAAAGATCTTCAAGAACTTCGCTAGGAAGGCCCAAAATCATTTTGAAGTGAAGATCAAGAAGGTTCGCAGCAACAACAAAACGGAGTTCAAGAACGAAAATGTGGATTCCTTCCTTGACAAAGGAGGGATTTCACGTGAGTTCTCGGCTACGTACACGCCTCAACAAAATGGAGTTGTTGAGAGTAAGAACCGGACTCTTATTGAGATGGCAAGAATGATGGTTAATGAGTACAAGACACCAAAACACTTTTGGGCGGAAGTGGTTGAGATAGCTTGTCATGCAACAAATCGCTTGTATCTTCACAAGCTACTCGGCAAGATGGCATACGAACTCCTCACCGGTAACAAACCCCAAGTTGGATACTTTCGAGTATTCGGCTCAAAGTGCTACATTGATAAGCATCGTGATTCTAAATTTGCTCGCAAATCTCATGAAGGTTTCCTACTTGGTTATGGTTCAAACTCTCACACTTACCATGTCTACAACAATTTCACCCGAAAGGTTTAAGAGATGGTAGATGTGAAGTTTGATGAATCTAAAGGCTCGCAAGTAGAGCAATTGCCAATTGATGTAGGAGACAAAGACCCTTCGAAAACAATCCAAGACTTTTCTATTGGCAAGATCCATCCAACGGAGGTGAAGGAGAGTACCTCGTCCGTCCAAGTGGAAGCTTCTACCTCACAACAAGGTGAACCAAGAGTTGATATGGAAGCATGCACAAGTGAGACACACCAAGATGAAGAAAACGAGGAAGTACACCAAGATGAACCTTGTCAACCTCCTTCTCCACCACGACAAGAGAACGACAACGTCAACAATGAAGAAGGCCAAGAAGAAGAACAAGATGATGACGAAGATGTTCCACCCTGACCAAAACAAAAGATCTCATGAGTTCGAGCAAGACTCGCTAGAGACCATCCCGTCGAGCAAATCTACAACGATATCCAAACCGGGAGAATCACTCGCTCTAAAACTCGTTTGGCTAATTTTTGTGAACATTATTCATTCATCTCTAGCATTGAACCCATGAAGGTTGAAGAAGCATTGGAAGATCCGGATTGGATAAATGTCATGCATGAAGAGCTACACAACTTTGAGAGCAAGTGTGGACAGTGGTCGAGAAGCCCGACAACAACCACAACATCACCGGTACCAAATGGGTGTTTCGCAACAAGCAAGATTAAGATGAACAAGTAGTTTGCAACAAAGCACGTCTCGTTTCCCAAGGCTACACTTAAGTCGAAGGTATGGACTATGGTGAGACATATGCCCCCATTGCTAGACTTGAGTCCATTCGCATATTACTTGCCTATGCTAATCACCATGATATCACCTTGTACCAAATGGACGTTAAAAGTGCTTTTCTAAATGGTGAAATTAAGGAGGAAGTTTATGTTAAACAACCTCCCAGCTTTATTAATCCTAAGAAACCTGATCATGTGTACAAACTTCACAAAGATATTTATGGTCTCAAACAAGCTCCTAGAGCGTGCTATAAATTCTTGACCAAGTTCCTTATTGAAAAAGGCTTTGAGATCGGAAAAATTGATTCTACTCTCTTCACTAAAAGGGTTAATAGAAAATTATTCGTGTGCCAAATTTATGTTGATGATATTATATTTGGTTCAACTAACCCTCATTTTAGTGAGAAGTTTGGAAAGCTAATGTCGAAGAAGTTTGAGATGTCCATGATGAGTGAACTCAAATTCTTTCTTGGTTTGCAAATCAAGCAAACTAAGGCAGTTACCTTTGTCTCTCAAACAAAGTACGCCAAGGACTTATTCAAGAAGTTCAATATGCAAGAATGCAAAGGTATGAATACACTCATGCCTACTAGTGGACATCTTGATTTGACTAAAGATGGTGAACCCGTTGATCAAAAAGTTTACTACTCTATGATTGGTTCATTGTTATATCTACGTGCCTGACTGCCTCACATCCCGATATTATGCTAAGTGTGTGCATGTGCGCACGATATCAAGTGGCTCATAAATAATCACTACTAGGGAAAAGCCTAGCAGTAGCGCGGGTTCTAGGTGTATCAGTAGTGCGGGGACCGGCGCTACTAATAAGGCGATATAGCTAACTCGTAGCAGCAGCGTGTGCGCTCCCGCGCTACTGATATACAAGTGTAGCAGCAGTGTTCTTACAGGGAGCTCGCTACTGCTAATAGCTATAGCGCACTTCTCCTGTGTGCGCTACTGCTACTACCGCGCTGCTGCTAACTTTTCTCCACTCGCTACTGCTAATTTTAGTAGTTTTTTGTTTTTTGGCATATTTATTTTGTATTTGAACAGGCTTTATAGAAGAATCTTTAGCACATACAAATGTCATCACGATACACATACAAATGCCTGCGAGACCACAAATGTAATCATAGCATATACATACAAATAGTCTCATCATAATCATCATCCAATACAAAGTGGTATCTTGTCATCATCTCGAAAATAGCGATACATGCAAGTCTCGAATACTTGCAACTACAACGTCATCCATCTGAACAAAGGTATACGCGAGAAGAGCTATCACTAAGAGTGAGGGCGGAACTATGCAGTACATGAGGGTGGCGGTTACAAGTCCTCTCTCGCGCTAGCATGAACCTCAAGTAACTAGCTTCTCCTTCTTGTCTGCTTTTGAAGCCTTTATGGTTGGCGCCCGAGAACCCATTCACTTGCGCCTGACACTCATGCCACTCCTTGTACATCCCCGGAACCTTCCCTTTGTACACGACATAGCACTTCCATCTCGCCATCAAGAAACTAGGTACCTGTTAGAGATGCATGTTCATGAAGAGGATGTACAATCATATATATGCAACAAAATATACTAGAGCAACACTAAAAATAAAAGGGTTAGCAACTAGATGCAACATACAATACGCAAACTAATTAACTAGAGGTACGCAGGTCATTGTACGCAAACTAACAAAGTAGCGCTACGCAAGTTTGGCAGGGACCATGGACATCACAAAGTTTCATCGCTACAAAAAGTATACAAGTTCAACCGGCACATATCATCATCATCGGCATCATAAATCACTAGAAGTTCCATCCTTCCATATTATCGAGGATGGACCCTAGCTTCTTGAACGGCGTGAGGTCTAGACGCCTATGCGAGTTCGGACTTTAGCTCGCGATATAGGGCCGTGGTGGAACATCCCCTTCTCATCGACGACTTCTTTCATGATGATCGTCACAATGTCGCTTTGGATGCGAAAGAAGTCATCTCTAAGTTTATAATCCGCTTCTCCATGAGATTCTAGCCACTTGTGGATATGATCATCATTTCTGCTTCTCATGCGAAGCTTTTGGTGATCCGTGTTGAACTGAATCATGAGATGGACGATGTAGAATCCATCCTTCTTTCTTGGTTTTGCGACATGGATGCAGGAGAAGTTAGTTTTATGCGCTAAACCCATCTTCTTGTTCCTTTGTTTCCTGATCTGCATGTGGCCACCTCTAATGCTGAAGCCTTGGAGAGCATCATCTAGAATATTCATTATGTGGGTGTAGTCTTTTTTCTCGTAGTCTCTGGAAGGGTAAAAATACACGGCGCAGGAGACTTGCGGGTACAGAACGATAAGGACGGCGCGCCCGTTGCTGCGGGGAAAAGACACCTCAAATTATTCCCCATATGAGAGAGAAGGAATGATTGAAATGTACGAAAGGGTTGTCCGGAACTGACTTACTTTGGATGATAAGGCACGAGGACAATTTCCCGGTCCTTATTCTGTACCATGAAGTTTTGGAGGTACTCCCTAGCAGTTTCACGCTCAAAGTCGCCGAGACTCAAGAAAGACTCGTGCATGTAGTACGGATCTGCCACACAGATTTGCGAGACTTCTTCACTCTTCATGACGGAGCTCATATGTAGCGCAAAAAGGCGGACGATTGTAAAATTGAGCCGCCTTGTCAGAAACACTCTCAAAGATATGGTCAACCCGCAGGAAGAACACCTCCGCAGGCCGTGTCTCGAGTAGCACTTCCCCTCAGGCACACGAGCCACGTATGTCGGATATCCTAGATCCTTTGAGGCTAGTAGGCTTTTCTCAGTCGACAGCACATGGTCGTGCAGTCTCCTGAGATCCCCTGATATTGCCTCCAGTAGTTTCGGCGGTAGCATCGGCTTGCCCGTGAGATGGAACATGGCCGCACCTTTCACGGGTACATGCTCTTCAGAATGCATCGTCTGACTGCTTTGTGCTCTGGCTTGTTTGGAGGCAATTATCTTCCCCGATCTCTTCCTCTCCTTTTTCTTGGGCACACCTTCGAGACCCTTCCTTAACCCCTGCCCCAGGGTTCTCGGGCTAAGCAATGTATGACCCCCGGCTAGTTGAGCCTGTGTCGAGGCGACATCTTCAGGCGTGTCCTGTGAGGAATTCATGAAGAGAGACTTTTTGCAATCCTTCCAACGACCTTCCTGCCCGGGCATATCATTCATATCCTCATTAGCATGTTGATAGCCCGATTCTTCATATGGTTGACTCATCATATCTATGTCACAGCCATACTCGTTTGTATTGAGGAAACCCATAGGGTCGACCTCCATCTCATCATCCATTCTCTGTTCTACAAGACCGATTACATCAGCCAGTACTATTGCACCACCTTCATCACGTCGTCCGCCGCTCTCACTCGGCACTACAGGAGCTGGTAATTGCGTAGGCCGGGTGGTGGTCTCCGCACATGCTTGTTGATGTGTGGTTATTGATGTGCTCTCGGCCGGCTCCAGACGAATAAGATTCTTCGGCCATAGCAGCACCCAACCCTTGCAGCTTCCAATCCGCAGCGGGGTCTCGTTGTCCTCTCCCACATGCTGTACTGGAGGAGGCAACGCCTCGTGCCCCGATTTCACACTGGACAAGCTAACCCTGAAGTGCCCAGCAGGGATCAGCTAGTTGTGGAACATGGGTTTCAAGGGGTTCAATATCATCCCCTTTCCCACGTCGACCTTCTGGCCTTTTATCAAGTAGAGTATGGTGCACGGGGTTTCTTCGCCCTGCAAACACATATGTCTATGGCGTAAAACATCCGAAAGGCAATGAAAATGGAATATTTTATATGTATATGTTGGTGCGACATGTAATTACCGTGACAGAGTCGAGCTCAGCCAAAGACGAAGGCCCACCTAGCGTGCCAGAGACTGAGGATGGGCTGCTATGAGCGGGAGCAACCGTGAGAGTAGGCCCGGTTGCGTGAGCAAGTGATGGTGCGGTGTTGTTGTTGTTCATGGAGTTGCTCCCGACGAAACTGGGCATCGGGAAATCATGTACCGTCTTGTCTGGATTTTCCTTCATCCAGTTGATGATAGCTAGAACCAAGTTAGTAGCAAAATCATTTCTGTAGGCAGTTACAGCTGCGTTGACTGCCTGCTATAGCAACTCATTTTTCTCCTCGGCTATTTTTTCCGCGTCCTCGGCTGCTTTTTTCTCGACCGCAAGCTTCACCTTCGCGTTGATGTCCGCCTGACTAAACTTCTTTTTCTGCTTCTTGGCCTCCGGGCCCTCGTTGTAAAACACCTTCGACATGGCGCCATCTCCAGCGCCGTGCACATGACCATATTGTGGCCGCTGGCCCAAAGGGAGTCCCTTAAGTTCGTTCAAGGCCCGGTTGAGAGGGGTGTCCCACTTGGGCCTCATCGGAGAAGTAGGGCTTTCGGCTGCAAGCTGGTGATGCTTCTCCAGTAGTCTAATAAATTTCCTCGTGATCTGGTCCATGTAAAAAACCTTTTTCTCCTTGTCCCACTTGTAGCGGGCCTTGATGAAGTCATGCTCCAAGGGGTTGGTGAACTTCGTGAAGGGGTCTGGGAGACCCGCGGCTCCACGCTCCGCGTCCTCCTTATCCCATATGGGCCTTTTACCGAGGTAGCCACGGCTTTCAAGGCGATGCTTCCCCGTGTTCCTTTGCTGAAGGCTCTTGAATTTCGCAACCTTAGCCTTGGCTGCCTCGGTAGCGCAAGTGTCCTTGAACTTTTCGAACTCCTCTTTCGTAAGTGTCGGATTTCCTCCAGAATCTTGGACAGGGGTTCCTCAGCCTCAATAGCTCGTTTCACCCTCCCTTTCCAGGAGGCCAAATCATTACTGAACATGCCCATGGCATGATTGTTAATCTTTTTCATCTTTGGATCATCCCACGGTTGTTCTATGTTATCATCCCGATCGGGGAACTTGAATCTCTTGTGCAGCTTCATTAGGAGCAACGTCCGTCAGATGTTCTTTACTCCTTAAGTCATCGTCGTTGATGCTCGCGCATTCCTGTAGGATGCATCCTACTTGGTTCCCATAGCACTTGCGAGGTTCTTCCGGCTCTAATGGCTCAAACTTGCCAGGTACCATCTTTGTGATCACAAGTCGTCCAATCCCTACTTTGTTAGGTTTTCGTATCCTCTGCTTCTTATGCTTCCGCTTTTCGGTAGCGGCATCGGTGCCGGTACCTTCCCCGCCGATATCTTCCCCTCCGGTACCTTCCCCGCCGGTCTCAGCGCCGCTATCTGTGCCGGCGCTGTCGGTGTCGATGTCGGCGTCAGTACCATCATCGAGGCCGACCTTGAAACCTTGCTTAGCAGTCAAATAGTCGAGGTACTCTTGTTCACCCTCATAATCCATCTCGTCTGCATCTTGGTCAGAAGGCCCAGTTTCTTCGTTGTTCGACATGTTTCCTATGATTAAGTGTCCTTGTTTATATCTAAAAGTATGAATAAAGGAGAAATGACATAAAAAAGAAATCTATGTGCTAGCACTCGATATGCCAACTACGTAGCACAAATCATGCCTTTATTCACGGCAAATTTCGGTATGACCTTTGCTAAAAAAATGGACATATCGAGCGCCTGAAATTCACCAGAATGAAAATGAATCAACATTCCGGCGTAACATAGGCCACTCGAATCATTTACCAAAATTGAACCAAAACATCACATGTCGAAATGACATGTTCAAATTCCAAACATGACATTTCCAAAACATGACATATCCACATATCACATGTCCAGTTCAAATTTGCATATAAATTTAGCCTACTAAATTTGCTTTAACAAGGGATGTTGATTTGTACAATTGCTTAAATGCTGCCTTTTCTTTTAACTACAATTGCTTAACCCTAAATTTCTGTCCTATTTTAAAACCTAGCTAAATTCATAACTAAATAGATAACCTAATTAACCTACTGCCCTAACTAAAACCTAAGTAAATTAACCGAAGAACCCTAGCTAGCAGAGAGAGAGGGGGGGTTTACAGAGGGTGCAGGGGCGAGGAGGCAGGCCCGACGACGGACGAGGTTGGGAGGGGAGGAAGCAGAGGAGGGAGCCGAGGGCCGACGGGTCGGGGGTGAGCGTGTCAGGGTCGGGGGCGAGCGCGCCGGTGTCGGGGGTGAGGGCCGGGTCAGGGGCGAGCGCCGGGGTCGGGGCGAGGGCCGGGTCGGGGGCGAGCGCCGGGGCCGGCTCGCGGGCGAGTGCCGGGGCGCGGTGGTGCGACGGGGGAAGAGAGAGTGGGGATTTGGGGGGGGGGGGGAAAGAGGCGGGATGAAGCAGGGAGAGTGAGAACTTTGGGTTAAGTGGACGTAGTAGTAGCGCGTTTAGACAAAACGCGCTGCTACTACCTCCACTAGCTGTAGCGGTTTATACCAAATGCGCTGCTACTACCTTAACTAGCTGTAGCGGTTTTATAAGGAAATCACTACTGCTAGCTTGACTATAGCTGTTTTATAAGGAAATCGCTATTGCCAGTTTTCCTTTTTATTTTCCTTTATTTTCTCCCACTTTTATTTCCCGAGAGCCGTGAACAAGGGAAGCCGATATATATTGCATCATTTGACGGTTAAATATGTATACAAAATAGGAACAAATATATTACATCATTGGACCCATGCATAATAATGGCTAAGTGTGTATACAAAATAGGAATATATATATATATATATATATATATATATATTACATCATTTGACCGATAACATACGGTTCCTCAGCGCTGGCGTTTTTGTTTTTGAGTCAGCTTCTTTCCCTTCTTGTTCGTCGAAGAATAATTGAGCCCCTCATTGTGACTTTGCCTTTTCCATGGAGTACGATTTTTCTTAGGTAATGTAGTATTGATTCTTCTTTTGACGTATACTTCGTCATCATCGTCATCTTCCCTCATTGGGTTGCCGTACTGATCATAGTCTTCCTCGTTGGCGACTCCATCCATTCCAATGATGTTCCTTTTGCCTCTCCTCACGACAACACGATTGGGATTGCATGGGTCGGTTATGAAGAAGCATTGTGTCACGTGCTTAGCGTGTACCCATGGCTCGTTTTTGGTGATAATGTTCACGGTAGCGCTCTTGGCGTCGGGTATAGTCATGGTAGTGAAAATCCGGTTTTGTCTTTCAACATTCTTAGCCCATCTGACACGGAACATCGTCGTGTTGTGCAGTCCAGAGTAGTCAAGCTCCCAGATCTCCTCGACCCTTTCATAAAATTGTTCAGTTGCGCCGTTGTCGCTGCCGGTCATGCATTCCATCATCACCCCTGAGTTCTGATCATCACTGTCCATATCTTTCGCCTCCATGTAGAACGTGTATCCGTTGATATCATATGCCTGATAGGTTATGAGGTTGGGCGAGGGGCCATGTGCTAAGGCGTATATGAGCAATCCGTCCTTAGAGCCCTCCTCCGGGGGATTAGCAATAATATGCTCTTTGAACCAATGCAGGAAAGTGGAGTTGTGCTCTCTAGTAACTTCGGCGTCCGTCCTGTATACCCCCCAGTCACGATACTTCTTTGCGATAATTTCTTTGTGCAGTGCCACAAAAGGATCTACCTCGTCTAGGTGTTGTAGCACTACCAAGTTTGCTCTGTCAAAGTCACTCTGTCGATCTGAGTATGCCACGTGTAGTTCCCTGCGACCGTTGCAGCGACCTTCTCCTTCAAGCCTCCCATCATGCTTGTTAATGGGCAAACCAACACTAACACCAGGTGGCTGGTCTGCGCCATATAGAAAATTCTCATAGAAAGAGATGCACTCTTGTGTCACATAGCCCTGGACGATGCTTCCATCCGGACGGGACATGTTACGAACGAATCCTTTGATGATCCCATTCATCCTCTCAAACAGCATCATGTTGTGCAGGAATGACGGCCCCAGGTCTATTATGTCATCCACAATATGGACACATAGATGCACCATCACGTCAAAGAACGCGGGCGGGAAGTACATCTCAAGCTCATTCAGTATCACAACGATCTCTTCTTGTAGCCTTTGGAGCTGCTTCACACTGATCAACTTTCGAGAGATAACATTGAAAAAGTTGCAGGGACCAATAAGCGTGTCATGAACGTGCTTGTCCATTATCCCTCTAAGGGCAACAGGTAGTATCTGCATCATCATCACATGACAGTCATGGGACTTCATCCCGCTGAACCTTTTCTTGTTCGTGTCTAGATATCTGTTTATCTTGCCACAGTAACCGGAACTAACTTTGACTCCGGTAAGGCACTTAAAGAATTGATTGATCTCAGCCTGACTTAAGGTGAAGCAAGAAGGGCGGCAATAATCCTCTTTCTTTATTTTCTTGCCCTTCTTCTCCCGTGCCTCTATCTCTGTCTCTATCTCATCTGACATTTTATGGGGCGGCATGTGCAGATGTTCCCTGATTTTCAAATCTTGCAAGTCTTTTCTTGCCTTCGGTCCATCCTTGGTCTTATTCGGCATGTTCATCCGTGTTGCGAGCAAGCTCTCAAGGACATTCTTATAGATATGCATTTGATCAAGGCAATTAGGTGTATCAAGTTTGTGCCAGTACTCCAAGTCCTAGAACACAGACCTCGTCTTCCATACCTTCAGCAGCGGCTCCGGCGCCTTTCTCATCGTCTTTCCCGGCGCGGGGCACTCCTTCTAGTTTTTCAAAAGCTCATCGATTTTGGCACCGCTCCGCTTACGTGGAGGTCCTCGATGCTCAGCGTGACCATTGAATAGATCTCCCCGGTTTCTCCACGGGTCGTCTTGTTCGAGCCATCTTCGATGCCCCATGTACACGATTTTCCCAGACCCGCCATCTTTCCTTGACGTTAGCTGCTAAGACGTCGTATCATCCATGCACTGCGTGCATCCGCAATATCCATGGCACACCTGGCCTGCCACATATCCGTAACCGAGATAGTCCTGCACTGTCGTGAATAGCGCGACTCTCATGTTGAAATACTCGCCTTTGCTGGCGTCCCATGTCTTGGCCGGTGTTTTCCGTAACGTGTCTAACTCCTCTTGAAGTAGCCCCAAATACAAATTAATATTATTTCCTGGTTGTTTCAGCCCTTGAATAAGCATGCTCATGTGAATGTACTTCAATTTCATGCACAACCAGGGGGAGGTTGTACATCCATACAAAAACGGGCCATGTGCTATGGTTGGTGTTCTGGTTGCCAAACGGATTCATGCCATCGGTACACGCGCCGAGCACGATGTTCGTTGCATCACATTCAAAATACCGATAGAAGCTGTTCAACACTCTCCACTGGCTGCCATCCTTGACATGTCTCAGCTTCGGATCATCTCCATCATCGGGCTTCTTCCTCTCTGCGTGCTAGCGCATTAGCTTTGCTTCCTTGGGATCTACAAAATACCTCTGGAGACGGGGAGTGATCGGTAAGTACCATACCACTTTCTGGGGACATTTCTTCCCGGCCTTCTTGTATTGAGAAGCATTGCACACAGGACAGCTTGTTTTTTCCGCGTGCTCCTTCCGATAAATTATGCAATCATTGATGCATGCATGGTATCTAACGTGTGGAAGATCAAGAGGGCACACAATCTTCTTGGCCTCATCAACACTACTAGGACATAGATTACCCGCGGGAAGAACATCCTTTAGGTACATGAGATGCTCATCGAGGCTAGTGTCGGTCCATTTGTTTTTAGCCTTCGTCTTCAGGAGTTGGAGCATGAAACTCAAGCGGGTCACCTCAGGATTGCAACCATCATACAATGGAGTGTTCGAGTCTACCACCAGTTGCTCCAGCTTAGCCTCCTCTCTTGAAGCAGCTCTCTCAGTACTTGTCTCCTTGCGAAGTAATGCTTGAACATGAGGGTGCTGCACGATTGAACTTAGTACCGATGAACTCTGCTGTGTGGAGTCCATGTCGTTCTCTCTGCCGCCATGTCCGGCCCCTTCTCCGCCGCCATGTCCGGCCTCTTCCCCACCGCCATTATCGATCATCTCTTCGTCTTGCCACGTGTCATCATTGCCTGCCCCGTTGGCATCCTCAACGACGTCATCCTCATCTTCAATTATCCACCGAGTATAGCCATCCATGAAACCAGTCATGAGCAGGTGCGCTTCGACACGACCATCATCATGGGGGTCGAGCCAAACTATTCCTTTGCATTTTCGACACGGACATAAAACCTCTGTCCGGTTATTTTCTTTCATGTACTGCATCGCCGACCGCAACCACCTGTCCACCATCGTTCCACTGACCATCGTCAACTCTGCACGGTAATAATAAACAAATTGATTATAAAAATGCGTGCATGCATCAAAG
The DNA here is from genome assembly GCA_963921465.1 of Triticum timopheevii. Lineage (NCBI taxonomy): Eukaryota > Viridiplantae > Streptophyta > Magnoliopsida > Poales > Poaceae > Triticum > Triticum timopheevii. Next base: position 128,119,632 of record OY997271.1, on the reverse strand, counting down.
TCATACAAAAAATCGGCATGACCTTCCTTAAAAATAGGGCATATATAGATCTAGAGTTTGCTTGGAATTCGCCGAAACGGAAATAAATCGACATTTCGGCAAAACATAGGCAACTCAAAAGCACAATTTGGCATCAACTCATGCCACACACACAATTTCCATAAACATATCACACACACATAAACATATTTCCATTTTGAAAAAGCATGAAATTTTAATCACCTCTATCTCGAGATAGAGCACACGGTGGAGATGATGATGTAGGGAGACCAAAGTGCACAAAGCTCTTCTTGACAAAGATCGATCTAGTTAGGGGGCAAATAGGTCACTTAACTAAATGCTACATCTACCTAGCTACCTAATTTGGGAGGAGACAACTTCTACTAGTGGAGGGGGAAGGAAAAAGAGAAAGGAGATGCATTAATGGAGGTGGTGTAGTTAGGTAGGAGTAATGAAGAGAGAGAAAGGTAGGTAGAAGAGGGAGAGTAATGGGGGAGAAGTATTGAGGAAGAAGAAGAGTGAGAGTGGGAGGATGTGGGAGGTAGGGGAAAGGGAAGAGAGGAGGGGGAGGGGGAGGACGGGTGGGGAAAATGTGGTGGGTTGGTGCGGATTACCAATAGCGCGGGACGTAAAACACGCTGCTGCTAAGAAAGTAGCAGCAACGCGCTTTCGGCACAAGCGCTACTGCTAACCGGGACCAAAAGTGTGCCCAATTTGAAAATTAGCAGCAGCGACCTCAGAAAAAACGCGCTACTGCTACAGCTATAGTAGTAGCGCGGCTCGTGGCACTGCGCTGCTGGTAAATGGAGTTTGGTGGGCACTATCGGTCGATATTTGTAGCAGCGCATGTTACACTGAGCGCGCTACTACTAAACACTTTTTCAGTAGCGGGTTTTCCACACCCGCGCTCCTACTAATTAGCAGCAGCGCTCCTTTTTGAGCCGCGCTGCTGCTAAGATTCTGTGTATAGGGTTTTCCCTAGTAGTGAATGTCATCTTAAGGCTGTGAAAAGGATAGTGAGATACTTAATACATACACCAAATTTTGGCATTTGGTATCCAAAGAGGTCTTCTTTTGATCTTGTTGGCTACTCCGATTTGGACTATGCCGGAGCCAAGGTCGATAGAAAGTCCACTTCGGGTACTTGTGAATTTCTTGGCAGATCTCTTGTGTATTGGTCCTCCAAGAAACAAAACTCGGTATCCTTATCCACCGCCGAACCGGAATACATTGCCACCAGTTCATGTTGTGCTCAATTACTTTGGATGACCCAATCTCTTAAAGATTATGGGATATATGTGAAACATGTTCCGTTGCTTTGTGACAATGAAAGTGCTATTAAGATTGCTCACAATCCCGTGCAACATTCTCAAACTAAGCATATTGAGGTTCATCATCATTTCATTCGAGATCATGTTGCTAAAGGATACATTGACCTTAAGCATGTTCGTACCGATAAGCAATTGGCGGATATATTCACCAAATCGCTTGATGACAAAGTATTTTGCCAGTTGAGGGGTGAATTGAACATCATTGATGCTTCAAACTTGGAGTAGGAACTCCATTTGGATACATGCAAGGCATGAGCCTTTGACTAATCCTTGATATTTCTCTTATGATGATAATCATATGTCTTGGATATATTTGCACCCTTGCATGTTATCTAACCCTTGAAGGTACTTGGATGAATCTAAATGTATGAGATTACAACTCACTCACATCTTGAGCAATCTCTACATCACCAAGTATCTACAATACGGTGGTTGAAGACAAGGAAGCATGAAACCCTTCAAACATATCCTTTGACAATTTATATATATCATATTTCTTTTAGTATCATATTTCCTGATTGACACTTTGGATACACAAGTGCTCCTCCTTGCAAAACTAACTCATGTAGGTAGATGAACTCCAATTACAAGTGGTGCTCCCAATGAACTTCATCAACCTTGAGCATCCCACACAAGTTCAACTACATGATCAAGATCAACACCACCACCCAAGGCATGTTATTCCATCTTACAGAAGCTTTACCCCAAGTCATAGGTCAAAGCAGCTCAACAAGATGTGAATACATCAAAATGCTTAAACGAAAAATGGCAACCCCATTTTGAGCTTAAACGATGAGTATGACCTATGATCAAGTGTCTTCACTTGACTCCTAAGTCAATATACTCTAACATAGGTGACTTTGTCGCCGACCAAGTCTAGATGAAGTTCTCTAGTGTTTCTCCTTGTTCTCGCATTTGTCTCTTGCATATTCGTTTCCCTTCTTAATTCATCTAGATCTCTTTTCTTTTTAATTTTTGTTCTGCATCCTATTCATTGCAAATCCTTTAGTTAATTCCATGCAAATCCTTGTGAGATCTTATTTGCTTAGTGAGCTGAGGTGACAAGTGCTTTATCTCTGTAATGAACTCGGACACACCGGTTTGTCTCTTTCGGTCAAACCGAATCACCTCGGTGCCATCGAAGACAACAACTCGGTGTTACCAATTTCAAATGCTGAGGGGACACTTTGTCATTTGCATCCTGCACATTCTGTTCCAACTCCACTCGATGATTCTTATCCTCTACCAGCCCCTTATTTTTCCCTGCTACTTTGCTATGTGACTCATGGACCAAACCTATTTTGACTCACACTCCAGAAGGCCCCTTCTTGGAAATTGATGTCCAAGGGGGAGAGAGAGCTTACATCAAAGCTTAATCATATAAAAAGGGGGAAAGAGAGATAAATAATCACATCAAAGAGAGACCCCAGATGCTTGGTATTCAAAGAGGAGAGAAGTCACATGTCTTTAGAGGGGAAAGACATGTTCATGTTTGTGTGTTTGCTTTGCTCTAATTTTCTATTCCTTATCTTCTCCTAGTATCCCATATAAGATTCAGAGGGAACAAGACATCTAAGGGAAGGAAATCTTCAAATTCATTGCATATATTTACCTTTGGGGACATGTCTACACTCAAATAGAGTACCTAGTACTCACTCTCTACATGTCATCCCAATCTTGGTACTCTTGTGGTTTGCTGCTCTTCCTCTATTTAGTAGATGTTTCTGTGTTGTCTAACCTTGTTTACTCAGGTTCATCTCTTCCAACGCTAGCTCAAGACCACAAGGTAAGTATATGCATCACACTCATGTGCATGAGGATCTCTTGCTGATGTACATAGTGTTTGCAAGAAGGACTCATGAGCATGAAGGTACATTTTCCTATATTCATACCATTTGCTCTGATGCATATAGCCAAGATACATGTAACTCATTGCTTGCTTTGTCATGATTATGCACTAACATGCTCTTATGTTCCATATTTACACGATTGCATACATGTAGGGGGAGCCTATGCATGTTACATGTCCTTCCGAAGCTTTACCTGCCTTTCTCTATATCTTTATCTAAAGCTCTGATGTATGTGTTCTTGAAAGCATTGGCTCAAGCTCTTGAAAGCACAAGTGCTCCCTAGGTGATTTTGGTAATTGATGTCAACATATCTCTTGTTGGACTAATACTTTTATCTAGTATATTTCAGATAAGTCCAATAGTGGAGTGGCATGGACAAGAGGATGTGGAACCCCTTCAAGATGCTAAGGACAAAGAATTGGCTCAAGCTCAAAGCTCAGGACTCTACATTTTCTATTTCAGTGATCCAAGATCACATTTAGTCCATAGGAAAGCCAATACTATTAAAAGGGGATGAGGTGTTGCTTAATGGCTTGCTTGCTCAAAGTTCTTAGTGATATGTTCCAAAGCCCTCAACCACTTTCTCATATCCACATATGTCCCATACCAAAAGTGAAACTCGGCCCCACCGATTTGATCTATCTGGCGCCACCAAGTTCATTTGACATAGCCACTGCCAGAAACCCTAGTCACTTCGGTCTCACCGATGGGATCTTGATCTCACTGAGATGGGCTTGCAAACTCTCTGTTGCCTGTTACAATAATTTCGGTCTCACCTAGATATGCAATCGGTTCCACCGAGTCTGCTTGACCAACTCTTTGTTTTGCTTATTACCAAAATCGGTCCCACCGAGTTTGTATAATCGGTCAAACCAGATGAGGTTTTACCCTAACCCTAGCACATCGCTCCTACTGAGTTGACCATATCGGTCCCACCGAAATGCTTAACGGTCACATTATGAACTAAATCGGTTTGACCAAGTTTTTTCATTCGGTCTCACCGAGTTTGGTAAATTGTGTGTAAGGGTTAGATTTTGTGTGGAGGCCATATATACCCCTCCACCCTCTTTTCATTCGTGGATAAAGCCATCAGAACATGCCTACACTTCCAGCATTCATTTTCTGAGAGAGAACAACCTACTCATGTGTTGAGGTCAAGATATTCCATTCCAACCACATAAATCTTGATCTCTAGCCTTCCCCAAGTTGCTTTCCACTCAAAACATCTTTCCACCAAATCCAATCCTATGAGAGAGAGTTGAGTGTTGGGGAGACTATCATTTGAAGCACAAGGGCAAGGAGTTCATCATCAACACACCATCAATTACCTTTTGGAGAGTGCTATCTCCTAGATTGGTTAGGTGTCACTTGGGAGCCTCCGTCAAGATTGTGGAGTTGAACCAAGGAGTTTGTACGGGCAAGCACTACAAAAAAAGACGCATCATGACATTTTGGGCCGAACGAAATTTTTTTCTGTCATACATATGACACTTCTATGACGATAATAGTGACAAAACCCGGTATCATCATAGATGTGGTGGGCTCCTACTTCTATGACAAAAAATCATGACAGAAAATAGGCTTTTCGTCCTGGGTGGGCCGGAGACGCAGCTGCATGACATTCTTTGGGCCGTCCATGATGGAAAAAACCGTGGTATAAGCGAGGGGGAGGAAAATTTAGGGGAGTTTCTGGTTACGGTGGGAGGTCGGGGCCGAGCGATGTGCGTTTCTCTCGTACGTACGCGCGTGTGTGCGAGGCGTTGGCTCTAACGGAACCCGAGCGAGGCGTTGGGCTCTAACTAAACTTGAGCGATTGCACTGCAGGCTACGTGTTACTGAACCCGAGCGATCAATCGATGACTGTTAACTGAATTCGATGGAGCGATTCCTTCGCTACTGCTGCTAACTGAAGCCGATCGATGTTGCCTCTGGGATGAACAGTGAGCGTTGCGGGGGGGAGGGGGGCGGGGTTTGGATGAACAGTGTGCGGTGGCGTGGCCTCTGGATGAACAGGAACCCGTGGTGTGGAGGGCTGGATGAACAGTAGACGGTGGAGGGGTGGTCGTGGAGGGGTGGTTGAACAGGACCCCGTGGTGTGGAGGGCTGGATGAACAGTAGACGGTGGAGGGCTGGATGAACAGTAGACGGTGGAGGGGTGGTTGAATAGTAGCCGGTGGAGTTGTGCGCGGTGGAGGCTGGATGAACAGGAGCCCATGGAGGCTGGAGGAGGTCGACGGTAGCCCGTGGAGGCTGGAGGAGGTCGACGGTGGAGATGAACAGTATCCCGTGGAGTCCGTTTTGCGGTATGCCACACCCCTCCCGATCAACAGGACCCTGTTCCGAACGTAGGAGGTCCGTTTCCTCCGTTGTGCGGTACGCCAGGCCTCGTTTCCATCGCCTGTTCCGTCCAAGCCCTCCCGATGAACACGACCACGCATTCCGTTTCGACCCAGCCGGTTGGCTCCCACGCGTTCCATTGCCTCCCGATGAACACGAGCATTCCGTTGCCTCCCCATGAACACGATGCATTCCGTTGCCTCCCCATGAACACGACGACGACGCTGTTTCTCCATTCTGAGCCAGCCCTGTACGTATGCGCGAGTAGGTGTTCGAGACCCTGCCCGTATGTACATACATGGCCGTATTTTCTTTCTTGCACCCTCGCCGATGTACGTACGTGTACATGCTACGTGCGCGCCTCTACTACGACACGTGCGCGCCTCTACATCCACCAGTATGTACGTACACGTTCGCGACCAGAATGAAAACGCTACGTACGCTTCGACCAGGTGGGTCCTGACTGTCAGGCACTTCCTTGCCTGCGAAGATGTAGCTGCTGGGTCCCAGCAGTCAGGGGGCGAATCATTTTGTTTTTTTTTGCCCGGACACACTTCCTTGCGTGCGAAAATGTAGCTGGTGGGTCCCAGCAGTCAGGGGGGTGAATCATTTTTTTTGCCCGAACGCACTTCCTTGCGTGCGAAGGTGTAGCTGGTGGGTCCCAGCAGTAAGGGGGGAAACTTTTTTTTCACGAAATACGATGGCCCGTCCGGTGGGTCCCAGCTGTCAGGTGGAGGAATAATTATTTGCACGTAATAAGGAGGCACTTCCTTGCTGTGGCCGTGGACCCAGCTGTCAGCCTCTCCACACACAGTACTCTTCTGATGAAAGTCGGTCGTTGACCACATTGGCCACGCCGCGCCGAGAGCACCCCGGCGGTGGACGACGGCGAGGCCTAGGAAGGGGACGACACGGAGGTAGGGAAGACTCGGCAGTTGTTTCCCACGCGGAGGGGAGTATGACTGTACGAGGGTTTACTGGTTCGTCTGCCGTAGCCGGAGAATAACAGCAGGTGTGGGTGAGTAGAGGGATGGCTAGGCCAGCAATGGGAGTACGGTGGGGCGGTGAGGCCTGCGCGGCAGCACAGCCGGCCGCGGGAAGGAGGGAATAGGCAGTCCCGCCGGCGCTTGTTTGAGCGGCTGGAGCAGGAAGAGCAGAGATTGAAGAAGCACGACGGCCGTTGGATGGACATCCAACCGTCACTGCTTGTGCGTCAACCTTTTTTTAGGAAAGCCTCAAATCTATGGAAAACAGCATACATCCCATCTACCATTATTTCTAATAATTTACAGCCCATTTGCTAATTCTTAAGGTTTTTTTTTGGAGCCCATATTCTTTTTGTTAGCATTACAGCCCATATTGTGGCCACGGTTAAAAAATTATACGAAATTTTGCATATTTTGATGCGGTCCGAACTGTTTTTAATCCCAAAATTTCGACTCACATTCAAACTGAGTTTTAAAATAAATGTATATCAATATAAAATCCAACAAATTCTCCACGCATAAAAATTAATGTAATTTAAAATGTTGAAATGAAAAAAATATTTGAAACTAATTGCCGGTTTGATGTGTTTTAAAAATGTACAGCCCATTTCTCATTACTGATGGGCCATTTCCTCGGCCAGCCGAATGAAAGCTCTCCTCGTCTTGAAAGATTTGCACCCCAACAGGCCTGACAAAGCGACTTACTTGGCAAATACAAAAAAACTGGGCTATGGTCGTGGACCCAGCTGTCAGCCTCTCCACGTACAGTACTCTTCCGATGGAAGTCGTTCCTTGACCATGTTGACCACGCCGCACGGAGAGCACCACGACGGTGGACGACGACGAGGCCTAGGAAGGGGACGACGTGGAGCCGGGGAAGACGCGGCAGTGGAAGCCCGCGCGGAGAGGAGTACGAGGGTTCACTGGTTCGGCTGCGGTGTGAGGCTGCCGTCGCGCAGGGCCTGGCCAACGGTGGGAATAGTAGGGGCGATGAGGCCTCCGTGGCAGCACAGCCGGCCACGGGAGGCAGGAGCATGTGGCACGACCAACGCTGCTTTGGGCGGCTGGAGCAAGAAGACCAGAGGTTGAAGAAGCACAACGGCCGCTGGATGGACATCGTACGGTCATTGGAGCTAGAATCGTTCATATTGACTAAGTTGAGAAAGCCTTTCGTCCCCGTCAACTTAGTAGGCCCACTAGTGGGTCCCAGCTAGCCGGGGGAGTCTTCATTTTTTTGTGCGTAATAAGGATGCACTTCCGGTGGGTCTGAGCTGACAGCGGGCGAACATTTTTTTCGCGAAATATGGTGGCCCGTCCGATGGGTCCCAGCAGTCAGGGGCAAATGTTTTTTTCGCAAAATACTGGTGGCCCGTTCGGTGGGTCCCCTCTGTCAGGTGGAGGAATAATTATTTTCCGCGTAATAAGGAGGCACTTCCTTGCAGCTGCCGTGGACCCAGCTGTCAGCCTCTCCACATACAGTACTCTTCCAATGGAAGTCGGTCGTTGACCACATTGACCACGCCGCGCCGAGAGCACCACGGTGGTGGACGACAGCGAGGCCTAGGAAGGGGACGACGCGGAGCCGGTCCACGGGAGGCAGGAGCAGGCGGTAGCACAGCCGGCCACGGGAGGCAGGAGCAGGAGGCACGACCGGCGCTGCTTTGGGCGGCTGGAGCAAGAAGACCAGAGGTTGAAGAAGCACTATGGCCGTTGGATGGACATCATACGATCACTTGAGTATTGACTAAGTTGACAAAGCCCTCCGTCCCCGTCAACTTAGTAGGCCCACAAGTCAGCCCAACAATATGGTGGGTCCCAGCTAGCAGGGGGGTATTCATTTTTTGGGCGTAATTAGGAGGCACTTCCTTGCATGCGAAGATATAGCTGGTAGGTCCGACCTGTCAGCGGGGGGAACATTTTTTCGTGAAATAAAGAGGCCCTTCCTGTGGCTCCTAGCTGTCAGGTGGAGGAATCATTATTTTGCGCGTAATAAGGAGGCATTTCCTAGCATGCGGCTGTGGACCCAGCTGTCAGCCTCTCCACGTATAGTACACTTCCGATGGATGTCGTTCATTGACCCCGTTGACCAGGCCGCGCCGAGAGCACCAGGGCAGTGGAAGACGGCGAGGCCTAGGAAGGGAACGACACAGAGCCAGGGAATAATCCGCAGTTGTTTCCCACGCGGAGGAGTATGAGGGTTTACTAGTTCATCTGCCGTCGCCGGAGAATAACAGCATGTGTGGGTGAGTAGAGGGATGGCTAGGCCAGCGATGGGAGTACGGTGCGGCCGTGAGGCCTGCGCGGCAGCATAGCCGGCCGCGGGATGAGGGAGCAGGCAGTCCCACCGGCGCTTGTTTGAGCGGCTGGAGCATGAAGAGCAGAGATTGAAGAAGCATGACAGCCGTTGGATGGACATCCAACAGTCACTGCTCTCGTGTGTTGACTAAGTTGACAGGGCGTTGCGTGTGCGTCAACCTTTTTTTTATGAAAGCATACAGCATACAGCCCACCTGCCTTTATTTCTAATAATGTACAGCCCATTTGCTAATTCTTAAGATTTTTTTTGGAGCCCATCTTCTTTTTGTTAGCATTACACCCCATATTGTGGCCACGGTTAAAAAGTATACGAAATTTTGCATATTTTGGTGCGGTCAACTGTTTTTAATCCAGAAATATCGATTCACATTCAAACTATTTTGAAAAATAATTTATATAAATATAAAATCCAAATAATTGTCCACGCATAAAAATCAATGGAATTTAAGATCTTGTAATTAAAAAAGTTGAAACTACTTCCCGGTTTGATGTGTTTTAAAAAAATGTACAGGCCATTTCTGGGCAAACTGAATGAAACTCTCATCGTCTTGAAAGATTTGCAGCCCAGCAGGCCCGATAAAGCAAGTAGGCCTTGTTTGGGTATTTCTTTAAAAAATAGAACTGGGCTAGCCATTTTCAGCAAGAAAAAAACACAACTGGGCTCATGATGTGGTAAACATAAATAAAACCCTGGCTAGACGGGCCACAGCCCCCGCACAGCCCCGTTGTTACCCTGATCCGTCGCTAAAACTAGTATAAATAACAACTGCTTGTTCCTCAAAAAAACTGCGTGACTTGCTGGGTCACTAGTGTCAGCCGCTCGTAGTGTAATTCTCTCATTTATTGACTATGTTGACAATGGCGTGAGCCCCAGATGTCCAACCATTAGGAGAAACCATATTTTTGGGCTTGTACTATAGAGGCACTTGCTTGCGTACTGCCATAACGCTGGTGGGTCCCTACTGTCATCCTCTCCACGTACAGTCATCTCCTTGTTCCTCTCGGTTGTTGACGACTTTGACAACGCAAGAGGGCGGCGCACCGCGCACGGCGAGCGAACCAAGGCCGCAAGGTGGAGGACGACAGCGAGGCCTCAGAAGGAACGAACAGGAGCCGTTGAAGATGCGCCGGTCAAGTCACGGGAGGAGGGGAGTACGAGGGTTGACTGGTTCGGGCACGGGTGCGTGTTGGGGCTGACATCACCGGAGAATAACCTGACGTGTGGGGGAATAGAGGGAGGGACTGGCCAACATTGCAGGGTACGTACGGTAGGGCGGCGAAGGCGCAGCCAGCCATGGGAGGCAGGAGCAGGCGGAGCCGACGGGGTGGTTTGGTTTGGGCGGCTGGAGGAAGAAGAATATAAGAGATAGAAGATACAGTACACGACAGGTGTTAGAATCCAAATCTGTCACGGTCATGCAGCCTTTCCTATGAAAATTTATAGCCCATTTGATGTGCTAGTTCGAAATAAGTTTGTGGGTGCTGGTGGGGGCTAATCACTTGGCTTCTGTAATGCACAATGAGCTCAAGCAGCCGGCGTAAGTGATGTTATTTCCCTTGGTTGTGATTTGCTACTATATTTCACTCTAAATTAAACGAATGGCGAGCCATTTGCCTTGTTTCAAAGAAAATATGACAGTCACAACCGAGTTGAAAAGGGCAGGAACATCTAACTCCAGCTTACAAACTGTACAAAAGCACGAGGGTTGATTGTTCATTAGGTTTACAAAAAAACCAGATTGAAAAGGGCAACAACATCTAACTCCAACACTGTTTTCGGCAGTCACACTCAAATGGATCGGTCAGGTCCATAGAATGAACATCCGGAGTCGTAAAATTTACTAGATTATGACCACAATATGTTGTAAATAGAAGCCCGACACGTTCTGAAGCTCTTTTGCCCACCTGAAACTCCTTTTTTTGCTCTTCGACATACCCATCCGTCAAAACCATGCTACTGATAAACTTAAGCCTGATGGACAATAGTAACCTCGCATTCAGCAGGAAGAATGTGACAAATCTTTTGTTTGCACGGTTGGCTACATATCATTCTAGCGTTATTGTCTTCAATCGAATCTCATGAGAAGTAGAAAATCCCGATGCTTACGAATCCACCGATTGGTTATAACTTTCTTACCCCGTCCTGTTGCCTAAATAGACATGAAGATTGAAAACAGTTAAGGTCTAAAAGAAGAGTGTCGAAAGAGCAACAACTGAATGGTTAATTCTAGTACACTATATGCGGGCTTCCAATGTGCGTGAAATTATCACCTTTATATACAACTTCTCCAAACATGGAAAGCATTGTAGCAAGCCAATAATCTTGTTCAGATCAAAACTATTCATTTGGATATATAAGATCTTGACAGAATCCAGTACCATTGATAGGCCATCCATGGAGAAACTCTTCATTGAGCATAGAACATAATATTAGTACAAAACGTGTACTCCAAGATGATATATAAATTATGCACAGAAATTTAAAATGCAGCTTATGGTTACAAGTGTAGATGATAATATAAAGTACCTGAAGAACTGTGAAGCCAAACACCATATTGAAATGAGCATAGAGATCATGTATTACACCCAAGTTCTCCAGTTTAGGTGCAGAGAGGACGGTTATTTGCAAAGGTGAATAACTAGAATCAAGGATCAACCTTTGAAGTGAAGGGGCACCTTGGATGATGAGCTGCCTTCCGTCAAAAGAAATTCCAATTCTTACAAGCTTAGGCGACTTTATTTGGAGACAACCGATTCTAACTGTGAAAATAAGCACCAAGCACTCCAGCGCAGGGCAACTGGAGTGGATGATGTTGTGCAATGAGGCCTCTGATATACGAACCCGCACAAGTGAAAGTTTCTTGAGAAATGGGAGTCAAAGGTTTAGTACCAGATTGTCTGGTAGGTAGCACAGCGCAAAGGTGGCAGTGTGGAGAGAGGAGGAAAACCGCGAGATGGACATCGGTGCCGAGGGCACAAGTTCATGGCGTTCGGTATGTGGTATGTGATTTCCAGGGGAATAGTAGAACTCAAGCAGCTGTAGTTCTGTGAATTCAGGCGATTTCAGCCAGGCATCCACCGTGTAGGGCATGGTATGCTTGCTCAGGTAGCATGACGGGATGCAGATGCTTTAAACGGAGCCCTGGTGGGAGGAGATGATGCTCTGGGGATTTCAAAATCATTGAAGAGAGATAGCTGGACATCGGTGCTGAGGGCACAAGTTCATGGCGTTCGGTATGTGGTATGTGATTTCCAAGGGAATAGTAGAACTCAAGCAGCTGTAGTTCTGTGAATTCAGGGGATTTCAGCCAGGCATCCACCGTGTAGGGCATGGTATGCTTGCTCAGGTAGCATGACGGGATGCAGAGGCTTTGAACGGAGCCCTGGTGGGAGGAGATGATGGCTCTGGGGATTTCAAAAACATTGAAGAGAGATAGCTGACGACAGTCGAGATTAAGGGGCACGGCGCGCCATAGAGGGCGCCACTGAATTGAGAGGACTTGGGTGCGGCAGCAATCCTTGGTGGGGAGAAGCGAGATGATCTCCCCAAGGACGGCGTCCGGGAGATGGCTGATGCGGTCCACCCGAGATTCTACGGGTTCCTGGGATCCGGTGGGGGGGTCGCCGCTTCTCCCCTCGTTGCCGGGTGCGGGATCTACAACAGGCGTCGCCGCTGGCGGGAGCCTCATCTTCTTGGCGCTGGGGTTAGCCGACTCCATTTTCCTCGAGGGCATCGCGTTGCGCTCACGCATTTGAGCAGAGTAACGAATGACGAGCCTAGTTGTAGTGCGAGCGAAGAAGAAGGGGAGCTAGGGGTTTTCTGTAGGAGTGAGGAAGAAGGAGAGCTGGGGTTTTCTGTAGGAGTGAGGTGAGGAATTTGGGGGTACGAGTGGAGCGAGCTGACGTGAGGTGGGTGGGAGCGAGGAGGAAGAAGAGCACCCAGGGTTTTTTTCGGGGGGAGGGGGGCGGGGCGGTGTGCTGGGTGTGGGTAGCGCCTTTTGAATTGATTTTACTATTTAGTAGTGTGGATTGGCTGTTTTGTCTTGGGCCCAAAGAAACAATTACTACTAGTATAGTGGAGACACTCTACAGCTACCGAGAAAAACAATTACTACTAGTACAGTGGAGACACTCTACCGCTTCTGGCTCCTCCTAGGTCATTGAAACGTCTCCCTCTACTGAATGCCGTTATACTTTTGTTCACCGACATGCGGGCCATGTAGCGCGCGTGCCCAAATGCCATCCACCAAATTAGAAGGCAGTATGCAGGCGGAGAGTCACCCCGGTCGTAGCGCGGCAGTAACGAGCCGTCGTATCACAAAACCCCACCTCCCCGCAGTCTAAGTTTGACGGACGAAGCAACCATCATTTCACTCTTTGCTGAATCCCCTTCTCCCTCACCGTCTTCAAGAAAGGCAATACTCTCATCTTCCACTGTTCTTCTCTCCCAACGAAGGGAAGGTAAGTGGATCCGTGATGTTGGTATATTTTTGTTTAGAAATAAAGAGAATTTTTGCAAAGCAATAACCGATCCTCACTCTCTTTTTTGTTTCATTGTCATTGCGATTGTGTTTTCCTTTCAGTGGTCTCCTAGTATTCGTCAGTTTCATGATGGACCAAGGAGAACCAAGCAAAGATCTGTCGATATTGGAGCAGACGCGGGAGGCTGATCCCCACGAGACAGAGAGCTCCAAGAAGATGGAGGCAAGCACCGAGCCGACCCCAGATACGCTCACGGCCACTACTGAGATGGTCAATGCCCCGTTTGAGGTTACAGCCCCCGTGGCACTGCAGGAGCAGTTTTCCCCCTTCGAGGATGTGCCCCCCCCCCCCCCCCCCCCGCTGAGCTGCCCAAGGTGATTTCCTTCTTTGCCGATCTCAATTGTGGTTTTTCATCTAAGTATGTGGTGATTTTTTTTAGAAGAGGAAGTATGTGGTGATTAATAATGCAAAATTTTATTAGCTTCGATGCCATGCTATACATAGTGGTTTAAATAACTTGTGTTTCTTATACTGAAAAGTAATTCAGAATTTGTTTCTGTTTCAATTAGAGCCCTGATGCAGACAAGGATTGTGTTGTTGTGCATGTCACTCGCTATGACGCGGACGACCTGAATATACGCACTTGGAAAACAGATTTCTTAGGCTGTTGGATCCTGGAAGCCATTTGCGGTTATACCAATGAAGAGTTGTATTCCAGCCTCACCGTTGTCAGACGTGTTGTCCAGGGTGTACTGAAGCACAAGAAGTTCAAAGCTACTCCTTCGTTTGTGAGGCATACTGTTCTTGTCAAGCTTACGCAGGAAGATGACGTGGCATGCCTCCACAAACAAGTTTATCAGTGGCAAGGCCTCAAGGTTATCTTCATGAAGGTTCACAGGATTGAGCTGCTGTGGGACGTCCTCGATGATGTTCATGGCAAGGTCCGTCTTGTGTCCAGCCCAAATTAGATCGAGGCATGAAATAGTTGCCCCAGCTAGTGTTTAATAGTAGTTTGGATTGTGTCTAATTATCCGGACCTTGCCTGTTATCGACCCCTTTGGGGCTAGTACTCTGTTTGAATCCATCTATGGGAACTGCTGCTACTTTTGTGTGCCTGTGAATCATGTGAGAACCATCGTAATTGTTGTCGAAACAGATGCGTCCTCACTAGTTTTTTCATGAATATGGCATGGTAAGACATAAGTTGTCACGGTTTATCATACGAGCAGTGTGTGTTTTGATGAAATAGAGCACTCGTTCGAGAACCGTGCGCTGACGTATACATAAGTACTTGTAAACACTGTTGGTGCTACCCCACTTGTAAGCAGTTGTGCAAAACACGGCACATTGGCTCAACTCGCTTCAACACTAGGCTATCGACCAGCTAACAATCTGCTGTCTGACATATAAGCAACTATGTATCTTGTTACACTGGTTCATGCAGTTAATTGAGGCCACAATGTAATAAATTCCAAACGTTCAACGCTAGTCCAGCGCTCATGTGGAACACTCACATTAAACTCGTCTTCATAACAATCTTGAAAAGCATAAGTTAAGCAGTTTTATACATCTCAATGATTCATAGAACATAACAAACATTTACTAGTTCACAGCAAAAGACAAAGTTGTGAGAAGGTTTACAAATCAGGAAAAACAAGCAAGGCTTCTCTGAGCAAAGGGCCTCCCGACAGGCTTAAATTTCCTGGAGTTCACTCTGGTTTTTTCTTGTTGCCACCATCCAGGGTTAGGTTCTCTCATTCCAGAATAACCAATTATAATTGTGGTCTCAGATGGAATGCTGAACTGAACCATGCAGTGTACTGACCAGGTGAAATTATTGTGCATTCCACTAAATTTAAGCACCGCTATTTGCAAAAATAAGCAGACCACAATGCCTCTTGTCTGCGCACCTGTCCAAAAAACCGTCGTGCAGCCGTGCCAGCTAGTCCTCGTTCCATGGATGAACTGGTAGAAAGTGCATTCTGGACTAGGATGCAGTTGTTTTCGCTCGTCCCTGCACTGCAATCAGGAAGTAAAACGTACAAATCAGCTTCTTTTAGATTGTGTTGGTCATTCTACCTTAGTTACTACCAATGTAGGGATACCTTGAAGAAGGGAGGTTAGACGACGGCAACAAGGGATAGCCATCTCATTTTGTGCAGTTGTACTAAAACTGAGGTGTGTGCTTTTGATTGCGCGGATAGAAACGATACGAAGACAGACATCCCGAAACGATATGGAGACAGACATCCCTGTTTGCGCAAATACGAAATACGGTTATTTAAATAGTGACAGATATTACTACTTCCCCCGTTTCCTCTTAGAACCAAGTCCTAGATTCATGCTACAGCTTTCCCACTTTCTTCCCTGTTTGAACCAAAGCTTTGAGTTGACTGTATGAACTAGCTTTACTTCTAATAATAGTAGAAGTCTAGGTGGCTTTGGAACAGTGGATGGAAGTAGAAATGGTCCACACGAAAGGGGAAGACCTGGGGCAGTAGAGCAAGGCAGGTTTTGAAGGAATATATACTTGAGGGTTGTCGACATGTGGCAAAGACGGCGTCGGGAGGCCGCATCTTGGCCACAATACCGCAGGGAGGAAGAAGGGATCGGAGGCCCTCCCGAGCCGGCGCTCTCTCGGAGAGAACGGCACGGCCGTCGATCGGGACGCGTGGGCAGTCGTTGGTCTCCTCCCTTGCCGCTGACGATAGTGTGAACGCTGCACCTACACCCCTTGCCCCGGTCGAGGTTGTCCTGCCAGATTTGTGACCAGCCGTGAGCTGAGAGAGAGAGTGTGGCCACGGCCACCTATGTCTTGCTTAGATCTGGAGAGCATGAGAGAGTGAATGAGAGGAACCCTAGTAAAGCAAGTGCTAAGGCTCCTGCTTTTATATATAGTGGAGTGATTTTGTTGTACCGGCTTCAAAAAAATGCGCTCCTACGTGTACCCGCGAGTGGGTGTGAGAGAACTAGTGCATGCGTGCACCGCTTCTCTTCGTGAGAGTATAATATATACTATGCCCAAAGAACGTTCGCCAGAAGAGTAATAATATAAGTGTGTGACGTGTGAGCTAAAATAAAATGTGTGCGCCGTCTTTTGTTTTTTAGAAGTTCTGAGGGTAGGGTGTGAAGAGCACATATGTGCGTGACGTTTACTTGCAGATAGACGATAGGTGCCACGTGCGAGTCTGCGAGAGGACTCGGGAGAGTTGTGACTCGTGAGTGTGCGTGTGCGTGTGCGTGAGATAGGGGGGGGGGCACGTATCAATGCAATGCATGTGTCCATAAATCATTATCCGACAAACGTTCGCCACAAGCCTTTTCCTGACGAACGTCGTAAGAACCGTTAGATCGGCATCCGACAGCGTCAGTTTTGCCATGTCATTTAACAGAACAGCCACTCCTCCTACACACAAATCTTCCACGTGAGTGTTAGCAACTGCCGTATGCTCCCTCCGTTCCGAAATGCAGTGCATATAGCTTTATTGAAAATTAGAACCTCGCAAACTTTTACCAAGTTTTCGTGTACCAAATTGCACATGTAGAATACCCTGTATATATCATTTCATTCATCTTCGAGAGGTAACTATAAAGATGGGTGAGGAGTCTACAAAGAAAGACCATCGTATCACCCGCAGCAATTTCAACCATCCTTTAGTGTCGAGGAATATCATAGGAACTCTATATGATATGATTTTTATAGGATTTTTTTCCTTTAGAGCCAATTGGTTCATAGGAATAGATTCATATACTCTACATTTCAAAGGAAATAAACATGATATCATTTCTATAGCTTTAGAGCCACTTGGTTCATATGAATGGATTCCTATACTCCCTTAATTTCAAAGGAAAATAAACATTAGCGTATATTCAATAGAAAAGTTCCTATGATATGAACCAAATTACATCTCTTTACTAATCCCTCCTCATAGTAATTGAGATACATGTCATATCTAGATTCAATAGAAAAGTTCTTATGATGTGAACCAAATGACATCTCTTTTCCAATCCCTAATCATAGGAATTGAGATCCTCCATGTCATCTCTTTCCCTACAACTTCCATGTATACATCTTCTATTCCTAAATAGATAGTACAACCCACTAGTAGCTTTTTCCCAAAACATGCAACTATAGCACAAGAACTATATATTGTGCCAATAACTTTGAAAGATGGTCGCTGGATGAAGCTAACCCGACAGTGCAGAGATGGGCAAATCCGAGCACTACTGGCCGTTGGATATCATCAACATTCCACCAGATCTGCCATATGTACAATTTAGAAGACTCCATGGTTGAACTTAAGCATAATGCACAAACCTCAAAACACAAGCACTTCTCGTTTGTTCTAGAATCTTCTGTATCATAATTGATTATTTTTTCTAAATGAATTGCCATTATTTGTTTTTTACTTTATGATTTACAATGCACAACCCCATGAATCTTAACATTTTTATAAAACTAATTGATTTTGAATGAGATGAACTATAAGAACTAAATGAACATCTACATCATGCATATATGACTCAAAGCTTTACATGCTATATTGTGTATTTATTCATAATTTGGTTTCGAAATCTCATGCGCTCAATACATGTGTACCTTACTAGTTTTGAGTAGAGTAGCAAATTTCACGCGGCCCCGGGTATATCAAAATGCAGGGCCCATGCATCATTGCCTTTCGGTAGAACCTACGTCCACAATTTTTTGTACGTGCTATATCTTCACTGGTCCCCGAACCCAAAATGCTGCCTCGTTCCTGTAAAACCAAGCGGCCCACACATATTTAAGGCGTAAACTCGAACCCGTTTACTATGACGGGGCCCCGCACGCTGTAGTACTCCTACAAACCCTACCGCCACAATCATCATCGGTTTTCTTCAAGAGGACGAGGGAGAAGCCGATTTGTAGTGGAGGCGCTTTCAAAAAAGAGGATCTGTAGTGGAGACCCCTACCCTAGGGTGCCCTAGGTAGCTGCCGCACGCATCATTGTTTTCTCTTTTCTCTATGCTCTTGCACGCTAGAGTGAAATGATGGTTGCTTCGTCCGTCCAGCTTAATGCGGGAAAGGTGGGGCTTTGTGATTTGACCCCTCATCGCTCATTTTCTACTACTACGGCGCTACGACCGGGCTGCCTCCAATTCCAACCGCTGCTCTGAACTGTAATTTGGTGCATCGCACGTGGAACAAGACGGTGGATGAGCCACATGCTTGCCAAAGGGGTCCTGTTAAGTGTGTCTCCATTTCGTGTGCGGACTGACCCTGCTTGAGTTGCTATGCCAACACGATAGGAGCAGCCTACCACTTGGTTTTCCTCCTTGGTGAATCCTGACTATATTGATCTAAAAAGATACGTGCTGAACTACCCTCTCCGTCTCGGTTTTTTATTTGTAGGCGTCTCGGTTTATAGGGCCTGAACGTAGTTCCAGGTCATCCATTTGACTAACTAAATATGAGTTACTATGTCACAAAAAGTATATCATTGGATTCTTATTGGTTGATATGTGAAGAAACAAGAAACGAGGTAGAAGTTAATGCACCGCGCCTTAGTATTTTGGGATTATTTGGTTTTCGTAAGATGACTTACTCACCTAGACGGAGAGAGTAGTTGTATTTAAAAGTCGAGGGCGGGGCTTTTCCTGCACGGTAGGCGGGGCAGTTCCGCCTAGTTGGTTCGACAGAGACGCGAGAAGACGAGGGAGTAGGCTGCTGCAAACGTAGGGCTGTGTGATTTGATAGCAATTTACCGCTGGACAGGTGGGGCCTCGAGATTTGACTTGCCATTATCATTTTAACTGCGGCGCTACGACCGGCGTGAGTCTCCCGATTCCTGACCACCTTCATACAGGTGCCTCTCCCAATGCTCCACCATGTAGTAGTAGAGGCTGGCTCTTGCATGAGAGCCCACTTCTCCACTTTTTCCTTGCCTCTCTTTCCTCCACATATGCAAAAATTCCATGTAAAGCGCACTATTGTACTTGCTCCTACAGGTGCTTAAGCTTGCCACATAGGCATAAAGTCTGATGTGGCAAGTTAATCAAGAAGAGAGAGACTAGTTTGGTGACCCAAGGAAGAAACAGTGCTAAGCGCGTGTACCTAGGTGAAAAGACAATTTTGAGTCTATAGCTAATTAAATGAAGCAAACTTAGCAACACCATTTCATTGGAAGAGGTCACTCCTTGGCAAATGCAATAAATACTAGTACTCCCTGTGTCCCATTATATAAGAACCTTTTTGACACTACACTAGTGTCAAAAACGTTCTTATATTATGGGACGGAGGGAGTACGAAGAAAGAGATAGAGAGGAGTAAAAAAATACACTTATAGCCAACCTTATAGCCAACCTTGTTGAAGTATGACTGACTAAGTGATGACTATGTATGACATGCCAACATCAGATAGCCTAACGCACCATGTTAAATCTCCAAGGGCGCGATCGCGCGAGCGACGCGACGGTCGTGGTAGGCGCGACCATGATACGGGCTGCTGGCAGCCCTTGGATCTGAGATTAAATGGTCGCATGCTAAGTTGTTGAAAATTTTAAGAATAACCCTCCAGGATAGGATATTCACCCATAGGTCTAGAATCACGCCATGCAACCGTTCGATCTCAGATCCAAGGGCTCTCGGAAGCCCGTGTCATGGGAGAATGGAAAGCCACTACCCTGCCGTTCGCACGCTAGCAGTTCGCTCCTACTCGTCCCCGCACATCCTTTAATACTACGGCGGTTCACTCCTAGTCGTCCCGGCCATTCACATTACAGCAGTTCCACTAATCCTAACCCTCCTCCCAAATCCATGGCGTGCCAAATCTCCCCGATCGGCGGTGAGTACAAGGTTAGAACCATCACCGGCGATGAGTTTGACGTCATCTACACCCGTTCTTCCGCGATGGTGAAAGGATGCCTTTCTTGCTTCAGACGCATGTTTGAAAACTCACATGATGAGTGGGTCGCTCGGCTAGATGTTGAGTACACCATAGTCGTGGGACGAGAGAAGGCTCTAAAGGACGAAGAGACAAAGAAGCCCGCCGTGATCCAAGTTTGCGTACATAACGTTTGCTTGGTCTACCACATATGCCATGCCGACGTTGAGTGCCAGGATTTTAAGAACTTCCTCGAGGACAAAACAGTCAAATTCGTTACTGTAGACTTTAAGAACGACACAGAAGTCCTGCGTCGGATGGCCTCGTTGTAGGCAACCCCTTCGACCTCCAGAAGAATCGGCTGGTGCCCTCTCGTCAGCCTTCAATGGTGACCCTGGCAGGAGCCATGGTTCATCCTTCGTACGGTAAACTGGAGAAACCTCATTACACGTTTCATCGTCATGCATGGCAGCGAAATGTACTAGATATAGACCACATCCAGTATGCTGCAATGGATGGCTAACTTTGTTTCAATATCTACAAGGGTTGGATGAAGAGCAACAGCCAAGTTGGCGGTTCAAGCAAAGAAGTATTGGCCAAGAGGAAGAGGGACAAGGACGAAGTCGAGGACGTGGACGAGGACTCCGAGTAAGGTGGCAGTGTCGTTGCTCATGGTGGTTCTAAACTTCTAATGCGGTGTCTACCAGATTAGTTGCATAGTTTAATTTTAGGTGTGCTTAGTTTAATTTGAGGGGTGTGTTGTGCTGAGCCCCCAGCAGAACTTTGTTATGTTTCTTCTCGTTACTTTAACTCTTCAGTATGTACAAACTAGTACTAGTATTTCTTTAATAGAA
Source organism: Triticum timopheevii (assembly GCA_963921465.1). Taxonomy (NCBI): domain Eukaryota; kingdom Viridiplantae; phylum Streptophyta; class Magnoliopsida; order Poales; family Poaceae; genus Triticum; species Triticum timopheevii. Next base: position 128,098,613 of record OY997271.1, on the reverse strand, counting down.
TTTAGCACCCCAATTAAGCACGTACTAGCTTTTTTAATAGTACTATATGTATAATTTGGCGACAAGCGCTCTCTATATGTACCACCTTTTTTTAAATTTCAATTTTTGCTCCATGGCGCAATCCATCGATAGTGGAGTACTATTGTACAAAAGTATACATTTTTTAAAAGGCTAGCGTACTGTTCATCACACATATATATATATAGCCAGTTAAATTCTCAACCTAGAACGACATGCATGCCATGTAGTAAACCGATCCGGAGGAAGTATAGTAAAAATGAGGTGATTTTACCGAGCGATCGGCGGGGGAGCATGGCGTGTCATGCGGTCCCACGTGTCATGATGTACCAAGGCGATGCGAGTGTCCCTCTTGAGGTAGAAGCAATACTAGTACGTGGTTTGAGATGATGTCGAACAGAAGTGTGAAATAATGGTTGCTTTGTCCATCTGGGAAGGTGCGGCATTGTGATTTGACGTCTCATTGCTCATTACTACTACTGGGCCAGTACGAGTGGGGTGCGTCCCCCTGCTGTTCTGCACTGTTATTTGGTGCTTGATACGTCGACCCGGTTGCTATATGTCCCACATGTCGGCGACATGAAGTACAGAATTCATGAAAGGGAGCGTCGACGGAGGAGTATACTACAGAATTCATGAAAGGGAGCGACTTAGTTTTGGAAAAATCTGTTTTTACGGAGTACGTACCCACTAGGGTTTATAGGGCTCATCTAAAAACATTCTTTTTTCCGTTTGATAAGTCTCGATTTTACTATACTAGTAGTAGTACCATTACATGTTGGATTTCGAGGTGCGTTAGATCACCCGACGCAAGCAGTGTCAAGAGGAAACTAACCAATGCATGTACAAGTTCATGGAAATTTAGTGGTCATTCATGCATTCATTCTAATTAATGCCCCGATAAACATAACTTCTTGAGAAAAATGAGCGTACTGTGCAAACTACGAAATTAATTCGACCACTCACCGTCTACCTTGGTTGGAGAGATTTTGAAATTGAGCCATAAACTGGAAAGGAGGGAGTAGTAACTTTTGTCTCGATTACTATTTGTGGCCTTGTATAGATGCAAAATGTATTTTTTATAGTGGCCTTGTATAAGTAAATAGAGGGAGTACTAACCAAAGTACGTAGTAGGGACGAGGAGTAAACAGAGGGAGTAGTAAAATTTTCTCCTCGTGCTGCGAGCCACCACGTGCGTGGGCGAGGGAGCGGGCGTAAAGGCGTATAGTAGTAGTAAGCTTCACCTCATCCTGCGAGCCACCGCGCCCGTGGGCGGGGGAGACGGCGTACTAAGCAAGTTTCTCCTCGTTCTGCGAGTTGACGGGACACATCAAAAGTACTCCAGTGTATAGAGCCTTGCCTCTAAGGTAGGCCCCACATGGTTTGCCTCTTTTTTTAATTTAACATAACGCATCAAATCGCAATTTGTTTGTTCACCCGTGGTAGACGATCCTCCCTCCACCAAGTGGACAACCAGTACACGTGCCAAATTACCATGTGGGCTGCCTTTTTCGTACAGAAATGAGCTCCACCGTGTACCCGCGCGGGTGTGGTTGGGAAAGAGACGGGAGTACGTGCGCCGTGCGTGCACCTCTTCTCTTCGTGCACGTCCCCCACCTACGTGGGTGTGTGAGAGAGAGATACAAACCTAGACATAATGCACCGTCCATCCCCATGCCTCCGCCCAGTCCGACCACCAGTCACCACCATGGCACCACGCCCCACTCCTCCTCACCTTATCTCTCATATTTCTCCCTCCATTTTTATATACAAGGGGCCACTATCAAAATTACAATTTGCAGATATACAAGGCCACTAACACTAATTGATGCAATATTAATGGTGTTTGCCTCATGGTACTAGCAAAGGAGGACATTAATTATCCCTTGCATGCATGCGGGAGTTTGTAAAAAAATGCATCTTGATGTTCCGTGCAATGCACGGGCATCTTGCTAGTCCATGAAAACAACACATGGCAAAATTCCACGACGAACGAGGGATTTGAATCTATTGGGAGGGGCTGTTTGGATCTTGCCCGGGGTAGCCAAAATATTGGAGACCCTTTTGTCCACCGGTGCCTTTGCCACCGATGAACGAGGAATGGCTCGGGTGCTCATGCTGTCATGCATCCTCCAGCGCGCACATTGGAGACGAGCTCGCACGAGCTGTGTTTTTCTGTCCCACAATGCCACCCGAGCCGCCTGCAGACCAACCAGCGACCCGCAAAATACGCCATCCAACCGTAGCCGCACACATTATGACAACAACTCAACCAACCGGGCGAAATTCATGCAAGCACGTAGACAAACTGATATTTCATATAAACAACGACGAAAATCATATAAAATACCGGATTTTCACACAAACATGACAGATTTCATTACATTCAAATGAACTACGCGGTGCTAGTTCTGGACAGCACAGGTATATAATACCTGGCCTAAATGGTTGCCCGTCGATCGATTTTTGTTCCTCATGTCCGGCAGCATGATCACCGGACTGCTGGGAGCCCCGGAGGTATATGCTTCAGTGCAAAGGATGGCTCGCTTCCCCACTGCCCAACTGATATCATTGGCTGGTGCCGAAGATGATGGTGGCCGGCACCGGTTCGAGTCATCACCGGCCACTACTTCGCCATGGCCGGCACCGGCTCGAGTTCATCCTAACATTGACCTCTTCCGTGGAGCCCATGCGGGGTCGACGAAGGTCCTCACAACAAAAGGATCCGGCAAGACACCTGCTGTGTACGCCGGCATCGCCTCCGCGGTGGCCTTCATGGGACCCAAGCGGCGGCGGCCTCCTGTGTTCTACTTCTCCTCGATGATGGCGGCGGACGCGGAGGCGCTGGCCACTGACTCGTCGCTCTCCGCGCACCCGGCTTTTGTCGCTGCTTGCATGGCGCGGCTGCCGGCATGGGAGTCTCGGCCACAGAAACGGGAGACGCGGTACGAGGCGACGGCATGGACGGCAGCAACGACGCTCGTCCGCTGCTCCTCGTTGAGCTGGCCTGGAGCGGCGAGTTGCTGAACCGTGCACCGGCTTGGGGCGTCAACTGGCTCCATCGGGAGAGGGGAGGGAGGTGGATCAGCGAGCTGCATAGCTCGTATCCGGCGGGCTACCAAGCTGGCTTGCATGCGGAATAACTACTCTTCGTAAGCCATTGTAAGAGTGGACAAAATGGTGGAGGAGATAGGGGAGCGGCGGAGGTGTGCGATTCTTGGCCGGCATTTGGCCTTGTTTAAATAGGAGATTAAATAGACGGCGGACGAGAGGAGCTCGGCCGACGTTGTGTTTAATGCCAGCCCGGTTATGAACAGACGTGTGTCCAGAGTGGGTTTTTCAGCTTCCACACGGGCGGGTTTCATGGAGGCGTTTGAATGCGGCACGGAGGCGTGTTCAGCCGGGCGTGCCGCGAGTGGCGCCCTCGACTCCGACCTAGGACACCGCGCCATTCTTCCACTGACGTGTGGGCTCTTTGGGTGCATGGCCTGCATGTCAATGACCCAACGCAGGCAGCGCACAGCAGAGGAACCTTTGGTGGGCCAGGGCGGTCAGAAGCAGGCATTTCATAAACCGATGATTGTTCATTGAGTGTGACATCATCTTTTTCATGTAGTTAAGCCCACTATGTTGATAGCCCGTTCGATACGTTGTGATTCATAAAGACCGATGCAAACATCAATGTTTTGCTTATCACAGATAAGATTGATTACCGTAACAATCCATGTCCTTAACAAAGGGTGCATGCACGTATAGGTTGAGCGTGTGTCTTGCGTCGTGTGCTGTGTGCATGCAGGCGTGCGAGTGTTGCATGCGTGCAAGGGTGCGTTTTAGTGTTGCATGCATGGGTGCGTACGTGCGTGTGTTCGTGAGTGCATGTGTACGTGTCAGTGTTGCACGCCAGCATGTGTGCGTGTGTACGTTATGTGTACGTGTCAGTGTTGCATGCCAACATGCGTGCGTGTCTTGCGTGCGTGCATGTGTACGTGCGGGGTGAGGCTACACGTCAGTCGACTGACTTTTTCATCTCTGGTCATTAGATTTTCCAGCCGTTGGACACGGAATCAAGGGCCTCAAGTTTATCATCAAACTCCACCCTCCCGAGCCGCCAGCCACCATCGGCCGAACCGCTCGCCCCCGCCGCCCGCGGCTGGCCCGCCCTCCCCGAGACCACTCCCCATCGCCGGTCCACCGCTGCACCGGCCATCCCTCTAGCCCCCTCTCCCCCCCTGCGCCGAGTTTTTTCTACGGGGATCCCCACCCCACCGCCCAATGAACGCCCCCCAACCGCCGATGACTGCCAACCAGAGGTCTCACGACTTCGAATACCCACCGACCACTAGTTTATTACCATTTCTGTCCTTCATATATGCGCTGACGGGTGGGCCCTATGGTAATGTGCGCTGCTGAATGTGGACCGTTTGACTGGTCAATTGATCGTGTTATCAACAAATTACGGAGCTGTATGGTGAGATAGTGATCGTATGATCACCCTAAAATGTACTCCTATTTTATTAACACAGTACAGACTCAAACTACCATTTCTCTCTTTCGTATACGGGCTGACAGGTGGGCCCCACGGTTACGCGCCCCGATGGTGCAACACTAGTTGTGCCGTTTGACTGGTCAATTGATTGTGTCATCAACAAAATACGGAGTTGTACGGGTGAGCCAGTGACAGTATAATCATGACATGTATTTGTTTAACATGGTACAGACGCAAGGGCTCATATATACGCGCAAGCACTCACCGCTATAAGTGCACACACGCGAATCCTACCCCTATGAGCACCTTCGAGAGAGTGGGCCAGCATATATGATCTTGAGATTTTACGAAGTCACCATAGGTGCCTTGTAGTCGAGTGGAACGTCTCCTCCCACTGAACGTACATCGCCGGAAAATACTGAAATTAACACAAGATAAATGCGAGCACCGGGACTTTAACCTTGGTGGGCTCGAGAAACCACTGTCCTCTAACCATCCAACCACATGTTGGTTAGCACGACAAAATGTATGTGGTGACCGTGATGAGCTTATTCTGAAGTCCAGTGACCGTATCGTGCTTTCGCTTCAAATACAATGACCGTAAGTGTCGTCAACAAAATATGGAGCACGCATCAAATGCAAAGTCCGTTAGTGTCATCAACAAAATATGGAGACGTATCATGAGCTAGATACCGTTGTACTATTGTATATGCTTATTTTCTTAGTGGCCGATTGCGTGTGTGGTGTGGTGGGCACATCATTTCTAGTTGTGGTGGGTCAACATGAAGACTCATGGGTCGGTTCCATCCTGCGCCACATATAAGTTCGACCGAGATGTGTTATACGGAGACCCATGTGGAGGACTCGGCGTACAACACGAAGCTACCAGAGTCGCGAAGGACTCTATACCCACTGGTGATAAGCCGACTATATAGGATTTGTAACCCTAGGCCCTTAGTATCTTATACAAGCTTGGGGGCTAGTTCGTCGATAATATATACACACGCACAATGCCTGGTATTTACGTGTACTTTCTACACACCCCTGTCACTAATATACAATACCAGGAGTAGGCTCTTTGTTCAACTGCAAGGGTCCAATCCGAACTAGGGTAAAACTTTGCCTCGTATTACCATCCAGCCTAATAGCCAGGGATATCCTACCGAATGATATGATGAAATCATATCTGCCAACTACTATTACAGAGGTGTGTCGGGGGGGGCAATGTGTGCGAGAGAGGCCTAAAGATAATGTGCGTGCGGGAGACACGTAGGCACATATATGTGCGTATAGAGGGCTAGTAGAGACCGTGCATGTGTATATATGCATGTGAGAGAAACAGTGTTTTCCAACTGAGATTAGTGAAAAGAGTGGTACATAGTAGTCGGAGAGCGAGAGAGAGAAACAGAGAGAGCATGTGCGTGAGACACCCCGACACCCAGAGAGAGATTGTGAGCATGTGTGAAAGAGAAATGCCGATGCATATAAAGTGTGTGCACTTATGCGTTAGATAGAGAGATATATAACATGTTTGTGAGAACAGGGCGAGGCATAGTGCATCTACGTGTAAAAGGCAGTTCTACGCATTAAATTAAAATATAAATGGCATTATTATTTTTGGATGAGATCATGAATTTTGCAAAATTGCGTATGGACAAAAATTGGTCTATAGACACCCATACTCTACTGAATTCTAGCATGTGCATGTGTTTATTTCATATTATCGATCCATAGAGTGAGAGTGGTTTGAAATACATGCAATGGATGCTTTTGCAATTCATATATAAACATTAATTAGTGCACTCCATGTTGTTAGTGTGAAGCACTTTATACATTTGTCACTTGCATGGATACATTCCAAATTGCTAGCTACGAAATAAAATACATGTCGAATTCAACATAAAGGGGGTTCCGAAGATGCGAATTCATAGGAAGTGAATTCATCTATTTGAACCCGAGATAATGGCATTTGTAAATCAGATGTAAAAGGGGGCATCAATCTTTGTTGTGAGTTTGAACATGCTATATATATTCATACTCATATCTAACTTTTTTTTGCAACCAAGGAGATTATACCTGGAACCATGCATGAACTGAGGTAAGTTGCATATTTTTTAGTATATACTGTTGTACAATGTATATTAAAATGTACCCCCTCCATTCCAAAATAATCGTAGCTTTAGGATTTTAAAGAGTAAAGATTTGTGAAGCTTGACAAATCCTGAAAGTTCAGTTCAAGAAAACCGAAAACGTTAATGCTTCAGGCCCCAAATATTGAATGAAGCGCCAAATAGGCCTCTGGTCACCCGAAACCGCGCGAGACTAATGTTTTGGTGGTAGGAAATTACTGTCCTGACTCTGGCCCGTGTAGCCTATCAGCCCGATGTCCAAAGGTCTAAACCGGGGTAGGTTTGTAACTTCACCAAGACGCCAGTCTCAACCGCCTCCGAGAAGCATTCATACGCCGTGGGCGCCTAAACACCTATGCGCTCGGCCGAAATCTATCCCGCCCACATTTGGGACACCTGACATGACTGTCCTACCCCCAACCCGCAATATGTCCGAAATTTTAGATGGGGGCAAAGTTTGTAGTTTCCCCAAATTTCAAACAAGCGTGTCTCAAACCGAAACATTGTTCCCCCTTAGTTCCCCGCCTCCCTCCGTTTCCCCATTCATACTCCGTGGGCGCGAAAACGCCCTCTCCACCAGCCACGAAACCCCAGCCTCCTCCGTCCTCCACCCCATAGTGGCCAATCCATCACCGCCCTCCTCCATCATGCCGGAGCCGATACCCCGACGTCGTCATCCAACGCAACCACAACCGCAACACCCTCAACGACTTAGCAGCTGAAGCCGAGGTAGAGCTGCCTCCACGACGCCGACGCCGACGTGCGCCGTACCAGAACCACTCCGACCACGCCGTCCTGCGCCTCACTATTGCGGATCCACTGTCGCAACCATCCACCGCACCGAATTTGTTCCCGCTACGCCGTCGTTCGCTACCTCGGATCTGCTTCCCCACTGCCGACAGACGGCCACCGCACCACACTCAACAACTTGGGCATGGGTGCGTCCAAGGTTGCACCGTCCTCCACAACTTCTGGTTTCCGGCGAACAACAATATCGTCGGAAAAACAGAAGGAGGACACAGCACTGTCAGCAGAAAGAGGTACTCCTCTTTCCTTATTCGTGCAAATCTTACGTCTCCGCTCACACCGTATTCATCCCATGAAAGAAACTAGTTGAGCGCTCCTTACTGCATCTTCGTCGTGATACTAAATGCACAAGGTTTCCTCCCTTTTACTATTTCACCTTTGCTAGATGTCAGTAGCCCGCCTGGATTTCAATTCAGGGTTAGTCGAACTGCAATTAAAAGAAGCAGCACCCGCTTAGGCGCGCGGAGCACCTAGTCCGCCTGTTCCCCAGGGAAGCGGCGCATCGGTGTCTATCATAGGGGTGTGGGGTGCAGGAACTGCTTGCGCCTGATCTGGAGGTCGGCGGGGCTTGAATGGATGGCCGGGGGCGGTTCCAAGCACGGTGGTGCAGTGACGTCGACGGGAGGGCGCATGCAGGGGAGGAATACTGGGCCGGTGGTCGCTGGCGTTTCGAGGAAGATCGTCAACACTGACTGGCTGGAGGTAGATGAAGGCATCAGACGGTGCAGAAAAAATGGACTGACCTATTTGCTTTCAGTCGAGTGTTATTTTCATAGAATCCTGTAGTAATTGAGTGTGCCATGCGTGTTGTAGAGCTATCATATGTCTCCCGTCATTTATTTCTGACCGACCTGCTATGTGCTACCTTTACATTGTACTAATTGTGCACACACTTCACCCATACTCACACTATTGTTTTTTTATGCATGGGTATTTCATACTCTGACGCAGTGTTGATGAATGCAGAAAAGAAAAGACAGAAGTCGCTCCAGTGTAATTCGAAGATAAGCAGTAAGCGTTTCAGTGCTCTAATGGGTGCAGTGTCAGCAGTTGGAGACAGTAAACGTAGCTCTGCAGTTGATGATCTCAATTGCCACACACAACCATCCCAGGTGCTTGCTTTAACTTCGCGCTGTCAAATGTGGTTGCATGTTGCATATGGTGTCTAGCTTGTATTGCTTCCAATTTGGTTAAATTTCATCTGCTTACTTTACACATTATACCTTTAATAATGACATGCCTTCCTATTTTTGATACATACTACATATGTCTATTAACCATGTTCGTACATCAAACTAATGCTCTTTTGTATCCCTCGTCAATCACTTATGATGAGACAGTCACCCAGGTGGGTTACTATGAGACGCCCTACTCGTTTAAAGAGTGTAGTATCATCCTCCCCAGATGATTCTCAAGAAACAGCAAGGCTAAATGAAGATAGTCAACGTAGCTCTCTAGTTGATCACCGCAATTCCCCCACACCACCATCGCAGGTGCTTGCTCTTACTTGGCAGTGTGATATCTGGTTGCATGTTGCATATGGTGTCTACCTTGTAATGCTTCTAATTAGGGTAAATTGCATCTGCTTAGTTAACACATTATACCTGTGAATATGACATGCCTTCCTGTTTTTGGTACATACTACGTCTTTCTATTAACCATGTTCTTACATCAAACTACTTCTCTTGTGTATCCCTCATCAATGCTCCTAATTTGTTAAATTGCATCTCCTTAGCTTACACATTATACATGTGAATATGACACGCCTTCCTGTTTTTGGTACATACTACATCTGCCTATCACACCATGTTTTTACATCAAACTACTGTTCTTGTGTATCCTACATCTATCGCTTATGATGAGACAGTCACGCGCGTGGGTCAATATGAGACGCAATACTCTTATAAAGAATGCAATTTCATCCTCTCCACATGATTCTCAAGAAACAGCAAGCCTAAATGAAGATATTGAACGTTGCTCTGTACCTGAAGACATCACTTCCCCTACACCACCATCACAGGTGCTTGCTCCAACTTCGCAGTGTGATATGTGGTTGCATGTTGCATATGGTGTCTAGCTTGTAATGCTTCTAATTAGGGTAAATTGCATCTGCTTAGTTTACACACTATACCTGTGAATATGACATGCCTTCCTATTTTTGGTACACACTACATCTATGTGTTAACCTTGTTCTTACATGAAACTACCTCTCTTCTGTATCCTGCATCAATCACTTACGATGAGTCACCTTTATTCGTTGCATATTGCATATTATTTCTAGCCTGTTGCCATGTATTTCTTCTAATTTGGTCAAATACATTTGTTAGGCCACCCTTTTAATTTGGAAGAGTGATATTGGTTTCATCTTTCATATCGTTTCTAGCTTGCATCGATTCTAACCAGTTCAAGCACCTTGTGCTTAGTTTACACTTTATACATCATACATGTCAATATGTCACGCCGTCCTGTTTTTCATACATATTCCATCTTCCTATCATGCGGCTGCTTTACATGAAAGTAGTGTTCATCAGTATCATGCATCAATAAGTTCTGAAGAGCAAATTTTATTCCTTTTTATTGTGGTTTTGACTTGACAAGGCAAAATCAAGAAAGAGGAAGGAAAAGAGTAAGGAAGGCGATGATGGTGGTCCTCTGTAGCAACATAAATGGAGCATCTATACCGATTCTCCTTGTACTGATAGTGCATTACATGGTCCAAGTCTCCGCTCCCCTACTCCACCATCCAAGGTGCTTGCTCTAACTTGGCAGTGTGATATCTGGTTGCATGTTGCATATGGTGTCTAGCTCGTATTGCTCCTAATTAGTGTAAACTGCATCTTCTTAGCTTACACATGATACATGTGAATATGACACGCTTTCCTGTTTTTCTTACATACTATATCTGTCTATCACACCATGTTCTTACATGAAACTACTCTTCTTGTGTATCCTGCATCAGTCACTTATGATGGGACACCTTTAAGTTGGCAGTGTGATATTGGTTTGCGTCTTGGATATGATTTCTAGCATGTATTGCTTCTAGTTTGATGAAAGCCACCTATGACGAGACAGTTTTAACTAGGTAGAGTGATATTGATTGCACCTTCCATATGGTGTCTTGCAGTGTTTCTAATTTGTTGAAGTGCCTTCTGCTTAGTTACCACATCATAGGTGTGAATATGTCAAGCCGTCCATTTTTTCGTACATATTCCATCCTCGTATCATGCCTTTGCTTTTCATCAGAGTAGTGTTCATCAGTATCATGCATGAATGAGTTCTGAAGAGCGAATGATATTCCTTTTTCTTGTCGGTATGACCTCACATTGCAAAATCAATAAAGCTGAAGGAAATTGCCAAGGCATTGGATGATGGTGGTCCTTCCGAGCAACTGAAACGGAGGTTCTCTACAGATTCTACTCCGCCATCCTCCCAACAAGATTCGCAAGACAACGCAAGGCTAGACAATCAACGTAGCTGTGTGGATGATGAGCACATCTCCCCTACTCCACCAACACAGGTGCTTGCTCTAACTTGTCACTATTATATGTGGCTACATGTTGCATATGATGTCTAGCTTGTATTGCTTCTAACTTTGTTGAATTGCATCTGCTTAATTTACACATAATGCCTGTGAATATGACATGTGTTCCTGTTTCTACATCACACTACTATTCTTGCATATCCCGCATCAGTCACTTATGATAAGGCACCTTTAAGTCGCCACTGTGATATTGGTTGTGTCTTGCATATGATTTCTAGCATATACTGCTTCTAATTTGTTGAAACAACATATAGTTTGAACTTGGCAGAGTGATATTGGTTGCATATTTCATATGGTGTCTAGCTTGCAATGCTTCTAATTTGTTGAAATGCCTTCTACTTAGTTACCACATCATAGGTGTGAATATGTCACACCATCCTGTTTTTCATACATATATCATCCTCGCATCATGTGTTTGCCTTTCATCCGAGTAGTATTCGTCTGTATCATGCATGAATGAGTTCTGAAGAGCGAATTTTATTCCTTTTTCTTATTGGTTTGACTTCACAATGCAAAATCATTACAGCTGAAGGAAATTAGTCCGGCAGTGGATGATGGTGGTCCTTCGGAGCAACTCAAACAGGGGGTCTCTACAGATTCTACTCCGCCATCCTACCAACAAGATTCGCAAGACAACACAAGGTTGGACAGTCAACGTAGCTGTGTAGATGATGAGCACATCTACCCTACTCCACCATCACAGGTGCTTGCTCTAACTTGACACTATTATATGTCGTTGCATGTTGCGTATGATGTCTAGCTTGTATTGCTTCTAACTTGAATTGCATCTGCTTACTTTACACATAATGCCTGTGAATATGACACGTGTTCCTGTTTCTAGAACATACGTGTACATGATGAGCACATCTCCCCTACTCCACCATCACATGTGCTTGCTCTTACTTGGAAGTGTTATACGTGGTTGTGTTTTCTGTATGATGTCTAGTTTGTATTGCTTCTGATTATGTAGAATTGCATCTGCATAGTTTACAACTTATACCTACAACGATCACTTACCCATAAGACACATTTAACTTGGGACTGTGAAGTAGGTTGCATCTTGCATTGTCTTCTAGCTTGTACTGCTTCTAATTTCTTGAAATGGCACTTACGATGAGACACTTTTTACCTGATAGAGTGATATTGGTTGCATGTTCATATGGTGCCTAGCTTTCATTTCTTCTAATTTTGTTGAAATGCCTTCCACTTACTGTTTTTTCATACATATTCCATCCTCCTATCGTATGTGTGAATATGAAATGCTCTCTTTTTTGTATATATTCCATCCTCCTATCCAGCGCTTTTCTTACATCAAAGTAGTGTTCGTTTGTATCATGCATCAACCAGTTATGCAGAGCTAATTTTATTCATCTTCTTGTGGTTTTGACTTCATAAGGCAATATCAGAAAATGGGAAGGAAAAGAGTAAGTTAGGGGATGTTGGTGGTACTCCGCACCGACGCAAACAGAGACTCTCTAGATTTGCCACTGCTACTGCTAATGAAGTTGAAGTCCCAAGCCTACATGATGAGTTCATCTCCCGCACTCCACCATCGCAGGTGCTTGCTCTAAGTTGACAGTGTGATAATTGGTTTCATGTTGCATATGTTATCTAGCCTGTATTTCTTATATTTTGATTAAATTGCACTTGCTGAGTTTATACGTTATACATGTGCATATGACATGGCTTTCTGTGTCTACAATACACTGCATCTATATATCATACCATGTTCTTACATCAAAGTACTGCTGTTGTGTATCCCGCATCAGTAACTCATGATTGGATGCTTTTAACATGGCAGTTTGATAGTGGTTGCATCTTGCATTGATTTCTATGTTGTACTGCTTCTAATTTTTTGAATTGCCACTTATGACAAGACACTTTTAACTTGGCAGAGTAATATTGGTTGCATCTTTCATATGGTGTCTAGCTTGCATTACTTCTATTTTCTTGAAAATCCTTTTGCTTAGTTTGCACATCGTAGCTGTGAATATGTCATGTCGTCCTATTTTTCTTACATATTCCATCCTCATACGGTTGTCTTACATCAAAGTATTGCTTGTCTGTATCATGCATCAATGAGTTCTGAAGAGTGATTTTATTCTTTTGTGTTGTGGGTACAGCTTGACATGGCAAAGTCAAAAAAGAGCAAGGAAAATAATATAGTAGGGAGTGCTATTACTCGTCGGGTGAAACGGAAAAGGTTTTGCCTTCGAGATTCTGCTGGTACTTATAGTGCAGTAGAAGGTCCAAGTCCTTCGGCTAAATCTACAAACACAGTATCACCTGCTCCACCGGCTGCAGCATCCTCTTCAACTGTACCAGCATCTCAACCAGTTACTCGTTCGTTTGCTCCGGAACTGGCTAGTTCCCAAGATGCCTTCACACCTAACACTACTTCCGAAGCACTGCTGACACAATAGGACTTGGCAAGATCAGATGAACCTCATGAGCATCAACACCAAGACGGTACATGACCAAGTCAAGTTGCAGTTGCATGGTCCTTTATATGTACTCTCACAGTTTGATGTACACTAACACTTTCCATAATCGTTGTTGAACTAGCACCACGGCGCAAGCGGAAATAGACATCAGGGATAATGCTTGACAGATTAACAAAATCTAAAGGAGGAAGAATGGAGATCCATTTTGAGGCAGGTTTAAAAAGGCCACGTGATGCTACAAAGTCAGCCAAGTTAGTATCAGAGGCAGCCGTTGCCGTTAGGTGTCATGTGCGTATCCTCCCAACGTGGATCCAGTACAGGAATGAGAAAGACAATACCCAATTTAACACCTTCCTTGACCATTTATCCGTAAGTAATGTTATTCATCGCAATTTGTAATATTGTCTTGCTCTGTCCCATACTTTCTAGCTTCCTCCTAATAAGACTCACATTCTTTTTAAAACAGATGAGGTTCAAGTTGGATCCGAAAGATGATGCAACTAAACAAGCATGCACTCATGTTTTTTAGTTTGCTCTGCGACAGTATCGGTACCACCTTAGAAAATCTCACTTTGAAGGCAAGGCTAACAATGAAATCGCCCAAACATCTCCAGTGGAATATATTACAGATGAAGACTGGACAGCCCTCGTTAAACACTGGTCTAATCCAAAGTATCAGGTAGGCTATATGTATTTGATCAGACCACATATTGAACTTGTATTTATGTATGTGCCTTACAAGTGTATCTTCTTCTAGGCTAACTGTTTGAAGAACAAAACCAACCGTTCTAAAGTGAAATTCCAACAGACAACAGGATCTCGTAGCTATATTGCACACTGTGAGGCTCTTGTAAATAGCTGCTACTTCCTTCTTCTTTTTTGCCATATTATCATATCTATATTGACTTGTTCCATATACAGAGGAAAGCCCGTGCGGACCAAAAAGAACCTAAACCGAATGTAGTGCAAATCTTCAAGGATTGCCACACCAGCAAGATGAAGGGCATGAGCACACCGGTTCAAGCCACTGTTGTAAGTCCTTACTCCTCCTGCCTTGAACTGATTGGTACTGTGATGTGTTCATTTAACTACTTGGTTTGCAGCCAATGTCAGTTACTCTGTTCACTTTTATACACAGTTGTCTTAACATATCATTTCACCTTACATGGTTTAAAAGAGATGAAGGATATTCTTTTGGTCTTGATCTGTAATCTAGTTGTTATGTTCACGTGTGCACACAATGATAAAATAGCATGTTTGTTTTATATCTGTTTGCCCATGATATGAATGATGTCATACTATGTTCATCCTACTCTAAACCATGTATCTTTATCTTTAGATGTCAACGAATGTGAGGAAATAGACAATACAATAGGCATGCTACATGGACATATGTTCGGAAAGTGATTTTATTATGTAGTTGGCACTACAATACATGCTAATGTATTATAGTAGTTCACCAAAATAAGTTGTGTATAAACGTTTAACCTACTTTGTTTGTTTTTTTCTCATTAGTAACACACTGGTACACTAATCTACAAGTTCAAACTTTCAGGAAGCTATGGAACAAATGATTGAACAGCCACAACCACCTGAAGGTGACGAGGCTACTACAGGCACAATGTCACCTCTTGCTGCAGTGCGTCAGTATCCCTCCACTAACAGTGCAAAAAGCACCTTCCTGCGTAATTCTGGGTTGGTTGTCAAGGTAACCTCGTCCAAATCGCCTACTGAAAAAAATCTTCCTGCTAGACAGAGTGATATATCTGTGCTCCAGACACAAGTCCAATCCCTAATGGACGCTGTTTCGGAAACAAGAATAGTGGTTGAGAAATTTCGTCAAGATATGAATGGTTTTGAAACCAGACTATCAGACATCCGCTTCGTTGTTGAAGAGCAATGGCGGAAAAAGGTGGAGATCGTGTTGCTCCATCAGATTCTACAGCCTGAAACATTAGCACTCAAGTCAAATGATCTGTGCTTCTATACATCTAATGGTGCTTTTATCTGGAAGGACTGTAAACTTTATGCCAACTGGCCTTTTGTTGTATGATTGGAATTTATTTTGTTGTGATACAACATTTATGATGCTGCCACATGCTGCAGTAATTATGACGCTATTTTTGTATAGTGTAGGTTTATCTTAGTAATGTATTCAGACGAAAGCTTCGTAGGAGCCCAACATGCCAACATTCGGCGGGCCCATTCCAATTGGGCTAAAAATGATTACGGGTCGAAATTGGCATGTAGCCCACTAAAAATATCTGGGCTTAAATTAGCATAAGCTTTCAAATTTTTCTGGTAGGCATGTGCCCATAGTGGGCCTTTAACGGGCCTAAACATAATTTGGGCCCTTAGTAAAAATAGGCCGTTTACAGGTGTAAATATCTTGAGCCCATAAAAAACATGGGCCTTTAATAGACCGAAAGTGAGATTGGGCCCTGATTGTGCAAAATAACCCACTGGACTTAGCAGGCTGAAATGGTGGCCCATTTACGGTGCGGATGTTTGACAGGCCAAAATACGGACGGGCCGTAAATGCGTCGACCTAATACGCGGGCCTTTAACAGGTCGGAACTTCGGTCGGGCTAGATTATCATCATTTTTATATGGGCCGTTAATGGGCCCGATATGACGTTGGGCCACATATGGCCCATGGTTTACGTCCGGCGTTAACAGGCCAAAAATGACAACAGGCCGAAAGTGGCCCAAAACTACAGTGGGCCTCTAACAAGACGAATGATATACATGGCCGAATATGACCCAAATCCTTCACGGTCGTTTATGGGCCGAAAGTTTTGATGGCCTGTAAATGGGCCCAAATGAAGCTGGACCTTTAACAGGCCAGAAATACACCGGGCCATAATTCGGCCCAATTACTTAACAGACTATTAACGGGCCAGAACTGACCATGGGCCGCATTGATGACAAGTTTAGACCAGGCCGTTGACGGGCCGATTTGACAGAGAATGTTGGGCCTTTAGCTGGGCCGGCCCATTATGGTCTGCAAAATCTTGTGGGCCTTTAGCTGGGCCGGCCCATTATGGTCCGCAAAATCTCGTGGGCCTTTAGCTGGGCTAGCCCATTATGGTCTGCTAAATTTTGTGGGCCTTTAGCTGGGCCGGCCCATTATGGTCCGCTAAATCTTATGGGCCTTTGGTTGGGTTGGCCCATTTAAACTTTGTGGGACACTTTTGGGCCGGTCCATGTGTCAACATATCATAGGCCCATCTCGACCGTTGGATGAGTGACACCTGTGCCAACGCAGAGCTGACACGTGGATCCGTAAGCCAATGAGAATTTTACACGTGGAAAATCGGCATTGGTCGTGGCTGTTAACGGGTTATCGGATACAAAATCTGACCCGATAGCTTAATGGCATTCCGTTACGGTGGATGCCATGTGTCGGTCACCCTTGACGAAAGCACTTCTGTGACGCGCGATTTATCGTCATGGAAGTGGACACTTCCGTGATGATAATTTTGGTAATGTCATGGAACACTTCTACGACAGCACAGGTATGACTATCTTGATTCTGTCATAAATTTGTCATGGATGTACATGCATGACAAAAAACGCGACCTACTGTGACAAACACGTATCATCACGGAAGTGTATTTTTTTGTAGTGAAGGAGATCGCCTACTTCGTGAAGATCTACGATAGTGAGGCAAGTCCTTCGTGGGCGATGGCCATGGTGGGATAGACAAGGTGCTTCTTCGTGGACCCTTCATGGGTGGAGCCCTCCGTGGACTCGCGCAGCCATTACCCTTCGTGGGTTGAAGTCTCCATCAATGTGGATGTACGATAGCACCACCTATCGGAACCAGGGATAAAAAATCTTCATGTCTCCAATTGTGTTTGCACTCTCCAATCCCATCCCTTTACGTTCTTGCAATTTTCATGCTTTACTTTCCGCTTCTCATATACTCTTGTCATGCTTGCTTGATATGTATTGTGAATGTTTAAACTTGTGCTTAAACTCCACCTCAACTTGAAGAACTTAAAAATTGCTACTTTTCTTGGTTGAGAGTCTATTCACCCCCCTCTAGACACCTCTTCTCGATCCTTTCAGTTGTGCAAGCAAGCATAGCTCTCAGATATAAATGAATGAGATGCTCCAGTATCGAAAAGAACAGATACCGGATGGCACTTAACAAGGAGCATACCAAGAACGACGTTGGGATCATCCTGAGCCTCTTCAGTTGAGACATAGTTCACATGGCCACGTGCAGCGATGGCTGGCTTGGCATAATACACCTTCCCTGTTGGCTTGCCATGGCCAACAGCCTTTCCGGATTGGTTGGGGCTGTTGTTCGGGGGACACTCGCATGTAGTGACCCGGTTCTCCACACTTGAAGCATCTCACGGTGTTGGTGCGTGGAGGAGCATTGGTGGCTGATCCACCATAAGTCTTAGGCGGTGCATACTACTGGGTTGGATGAGGCGCCTAATAGGATGGCCTCAGAGTGAACCTGGCTAGCAGAGCTGTGTTTGGCACCCACACCCGATGCTTTTGAGAGCCAGAACTGGATGAGGAACTAGTGGCGCGGGCGTGCTTGCGTGTAGCTTTGAAGTTAGTCTGACCTATCTCAGCACTGATAGCCTTGTTCACTAGCTTATGAAAGGAAGTGCATTCGTGCAGTTGAAGATCATGGCGAAGCTTGGAGCTGAGTCCCTTGCTGAACCTCGCGTGCTTCTTGGCATCGGTGGACACTACTTCGGGTGCATAACATGCTAGGTTTCCAAACTCTCTGCTGTATGCATCCACGATTAGCCTGCCTTGGGTGAAGTTGCAGAACTCCTCCCTCTTATGATCCATAAGACCTTCCGAGATGTGATGCTCATGGAAAGCCTCACTGAAATCTGCCCAAGTGGTATCCTGGCCAGCTGGGCGCATGGCCTCATAGTTCTCCCACCAAAGGCTGGCAGGGCCCTCAAGATGATAAGCAGCGTAAGTGACCTTGTCAGCTTCGGCTACGTGTGCAGAACATAGCTTGTGGGTGATGCTGCGGAGCCAATCATCCGCATCGAGGGGCTCGACGAAATGATGGGAGGTAGGTGGGTACAGCTTGATGAAGTCATTGAGAGACACCAAGTCGTTCCTCCGGTGATGTGCAGTGTTCTGCTCAATGCATTCCAGAAAACAGTTGGTCTCACGTTTGTTCCTTTCAGCCTCCAACATGACCTCAGCCAAGGAAGGTGGATGAGGCAGATTCCCATCCCTAGCTCCACTGGCTTCACCCTGCTCCTGGGCAGCAGGGGTGCTTCGGGTGTTGACCATCCTAGGAAAACAAAACAATGGTTTAGACAAGGATGGCAAAACTCTGACATAGGAGTGCAGAATGTAATGGATGACACAGAATGCAGAGATGTTCATCCGTACGGCATGGTAATACAGAACTGCCATATATATATATATATATATATATATATATATATATATATATATATATATATATATATATATATATATATATATATACCATCAGTCATGCACACCATACATAGTTTAGTACAAGCCCAAGCTAAAGTACAACTACGGTGAAAGAACATTATATATCATCGGAGGCATTCCAAGATCCTATACATTATTTTTCTACACCTCCGGAATTCAGTACACACTAAGTCATATTCCACAAGACACGCAGGACTGTGGAGATACAACTACTACAATACTACTAGTGCCATGATCCAACTCAGTCGTCTCCGTCTCCGTAGTAGTCTTAATAGAGATTACCCGCGTAGCCTAGAAGTGGTACATGCGGATCTGAAAACTCATGGTGGCATGGGGCCTGTGGACCATAAGGGCAAGGATGAGGCCTTGGTCCCACGAACGGTGGCAGACAACACCCACATGGAGGTGTGATGCCTCCAACATCTAGATAGTCCATACGAGCTGGCAGACGAGTGCGTACGGGGTACAAATCCCGTATATCAAGGTAACCAGTCTGCACGGCGGGTGCAAGCCGTGTCAAAGTGGCCCAATGGTCCTCTCGAGTGTTGTACAGCTCCATGCGGAGGGCACGGTTCTCAAGGTCCCTTTCCTCCAACATCTCTATGGGGGTACAAAGGCGCGGCTCATCATGAGTAGCGTCAGCATAAAGACCACTGTAATACCCCTCCTGACCAGTGAGTGCTGCTGGCAGATAGCAGAACTTAGTGTTCTGAAGTGACGCATGCCCGGCTCGAATGATAGTGATCAAGTAAGCAGCATCCTGGACAGACATCTCCACGGTAACTCTGAGCCTGTAAGACCAGTGAAGGGAATCGGTAGCTGTAACGCCCCGGATTCGTTGCGCCAGGTGTCTTTCAGTTATTCGCCGTCGTTGCCATGTCATTTGCTTGCGTGTTGCACTTTGCCATGTCATCATATGCATTTCATAGCGTGTCATCATGTGCATCTCATTTCGCATTCGTGTTCATCTCTTGCATCCGAGCATTTTCCCCGTTGTCCGTTTTCCAATCCGGCACTCCTATGCCCTCCGGCGTCCCCTTTTTGTCTCTCGTTGTGAGCGGGTGTTAAACTTTCTCGGAATGGCCCGAGGCTTGCCAAGTGGCCTTGGTATAGCACCGGTAGACCGCCTGTCAAGTTTCGTGCCATTTGGAGGTCGTTTGATACTCCAACGGTTAACCGGGTAACCGTAAAGCCCTCTTTGAGTTGCAGCCCAACACCCCTTCCAAAGTGGCCCAAAACCCAGCAAACTCCCCTCCATGCTCTCGGTCGTTCGATCACGATCGTGTGGGTGAAAACCGCTCCTCATTTGGACTCTCCTAGCTCCCCCTACCTATAAATATGCCCTCCCCGTCCAAATTCACGGATGAATCCCCCCGAAACCCTAGCCCCGCTCCCTCTCCGCCGCCGGACACGTCCGGATCGGACCGGACTTGTCCGCGCCGCCGCCCTCAGCGAACCGGAGGCCGCCATGTGGCACCCGGCCACCGCGCGCGCCGCCGGCCCGCCGAGCCCGCAGCCGGCCCCCGCGGCCCACGCCCGCTCCGCTGCCGCCCGCCGCCCGCGCTCGCCCTCCGCTCCGACAGGGTCGCCTGCGCCGCCGCTCGCCGCCTCCGCAGGAGGAGCCCGGCCGCCCCGCGCCTCCTCCGCTGGCGCCCCTCCGTCCGGTCGCCGCCGCCCGGCCGCCGCCTCCCGCTCGCCTCCGCCGCCTCCCGACCGGCTTCCGCCGCCGACCCGACCAGCGACCTCCCTGCCCGGCCGCCGCCTCCATCTGCGCCGCCCCATGCGCCTCCTCCCGTCCCCTCGCCTCCGGCCACCTCCTCCCCGAGCTCCGGTGAGCTCCTCCCGGTCGGATCCGCCCTCCCTCGCCCTCTCCGGTGAGCTCTCCGCGAGCTCGTGCCCTGCCTCGGTCCGCGTGCAAGTCAACCCAGATCCGGATCCTCAGGTTGACCCCCGAAATCCCCCAAGTCCCTGTTTTCCTATGATATGTGTGCATGTTCCTGAGGCTGTAACTTGCCGCATACTGCTCCGTTTCGTGCGTGTAATATGTCAAATTGTTCGCCTCGATGAGTACTTAATCTCATTCCATTGCATCATGTTCATTTGAGCTCATCTTGATGCCCGAATCATCGTTGTAAGAGTGATATGTGATGTTAATCTGCTGAAACTGTTATAACTTGCTCATTTGTCATTTTTGCCATGGTTGATGTGTGCATCCTATGAGGTTGATGTCTACATGTGTTTTGATCTATGCCATGCCATCTTTCCAGGGGTGTATGCCATGTATTTTTGTGATCAATGTGGTGACTAGCACAAGCATGCAAACTAGGCTTCGTGATATTGCTGATTTTAGTCCCTGTTCTGCTGTTATTTTGATGCCATGTAAACTTGATGCTACAGAGAGATCCATGCATATTTTGAGATACTTCACTAAGGGTGTTTTGAACATATGGTTATTGTCTATCCATTAATGCCCTTGTTTGCAATTATGGAGTAGCCTAGCATGTCATTTGAGTGCTCTACTTTTGCTTCAAAATGTTTCCTGGCAGATTGTTTACATGTTATTCAATTTGGCCAAGGTTGCTATAGTTGATCCTTGCATGCTATGGACTTGTTCTTGCCTTGGTTTGTTTCACAAACATGTCTTCTTGATGATGCTATGCTTATCTTGTCATGCAATGACTTGTGGTGAGTGAATCGAGCTTGTTAAGTAGGGCACTTGCTGTTGCTGTTTTCCTGACAGATTCTGTTATATTTTGTTGCTATGTAAACATGTTGCTACTAATCATTCTATGCATAATCTGGAGATGTTCTATAAATATGTTTTGATCTACATGTCATGCTCTATCCATCCATGCCCCTGGTTGCATTTATAGCTTGCTGTAGATTGTTCATATCTTGCTCCAAAGTTGCTTGATGATGTTCCTGTCAGCCTGTTAACATTAAGTTCAATGTTTCCATGATTGTTTGCTAGTGATCCATGCACCCTATGACCTTGCTCTTGCCATGCTTAGCTTCATAAACATGTCTTATTACTGTAGGTTGCCTTGCCATGTCATGTATTGCTCTGTGGTGAGTGGTTCAAGCTCACCAACATGCCTACTTATTGTTGTTTCTGCCATGTTTGAATCTGTAATATAACTTGCCATGTTTACATGGGTGCCATCATATTTTCTGTGCCTTTTTGGCTCATGGTTAGTAAGGGACTTTTGTTCTATGCATTTAGTAGATTCATGCCATGCCTTTGTTTTCCATGATATGTTCCTTTAACATGTTGTTTCATAGCTCTAAATATTGCAACCTGATGTTATTTCTGCTAAAGTCTGAAACTGTTATTATTTGCAATCTTACCATGTGTTTTGGAGCATGTTCTATTGATTTCTGGAGATAGCTCAGTGTTCATGTTTTGTTGTGCTTTACCTGTACTTCATGCCCATGCCTTTTGTTATTACGTTGGGGTGCTGTAGCATATTGTTTTGATGCTTGCAATATGCCTAGTTGCTGTTATGGACAGATTGTTGCTATGACTTGTATAGTGTGTGTGTGTGTGTTGAACCGTTGCTCCGTTTTGAGTGTGCTCTATATGAAACTTGCTTGTTTTTGCATGTAGTTCCATATTATCATGTTGCATCCTTGTTTTGAGGTGTTTGCTTGATGTTTGTATGTATTTTGCATCAATGCCATGCTTAACTTGTTTTGCTCATATCTTCTAGGCCGTAGCTCCAAATCTAATGAACTTTATATGTAACTTGACTAGAATTTTGTGTAGATCATCTTGGTGCATCTTAACCTGCTGTTTAACAACTTGAACATAAGGTTTATTCAGTTCTGGACCAATTTCGAAATATGCATATGAGGACTTACCGGAATTGTTATATGTTGTTTCCGGCCTCATTTAAACTTGCCTTGATGTGTTGTTCTTATTTGCATCGCCTCTTTCCATGAGTAGCCTCATCTAGCTTTCTCATGCATCATGTCTTGCCTATGTGTGGTGTGTTAACCATGTTGTGTGCTTCTTCTCGATAGTTCCCGTTTCGTTGCGATCGTGAGGATTCGTTCGTCTACGTGTGGTTCGTTTTCGTGGCTTCATCTTCTTCATGGACTCGTTCTTCTTCCTTGCGGGATTTCAGGCAAGATGACCGCTACCCTGGATCTCACTACTATCATTGCTATGCTAGTTGCTTCGTTCTATCGCTATGCTGCGTTACCTATCATTTTCTCTTCAAGCCTCCCAAATTGCCATGAACCTCTAACCTTTGACACCATTCCTAGCAAACTGTTGTTTGGCTATGTTACCGCTTTGCTCAGCCCCTCTGATAGCGTTGCTAGCTGCAAGTGAAGTTGAAGATTTCTCCATGGTGGATAGGGTTATGTTGGGATATCACAATATCTCTTATATTATTAATGCATCTATATATTTGGTAAAGGGTGGAAGGCTCGGCCTTATGCCTGGTGTTTTGTTCCACTCTTGCCGCCCTAGTTTCCGTCATACTGGTGTTATGTTCCCGGATTTTGCATTCCTAACGCGGTCAGGTGATTTATAGGACCCCCCCTGACAGTTCGCTTTGAATAAAACTTGTCCAGCAAGGCCCAACCTTGGTTTTACCATTTGCCTCACCACCACCTACTTTTCCCTTGGGAGTAATTAACCCAAGGGTCATCTTTATTTTAGCCCCCCCCCCCCCCCGGGCCAATGCTTTTCTAAGTGTTGGTCCAAACCGAGCGATGTCCGGCGCCCCCTGGGCAACCAGGGTCTATGCCAACCCGACGTCTGGCTCATCCGGTGTGCCCTGAGAACGAGATATGTGCAGCTCCTATCGGGATTGTCGGCGCATCGGGCGGCTTTGCTGGTCTTGTTTTACCATTTTCGAAATGTCTTGTAAACCGGGATTCCGAGACTGATCGGGTCTTCCTGGGAGAAGGTCTATTCCTTCATTGATTGCGAGAGCTTGTCATGGGCTAAGTTGGGACACCCCTGCAGGGTATAAACTTTCGAGAGCTGTGCCCGCGGTTATGTGGCAGATGGGAATTTGTTAATGTCCGGTTGTAGATAACTTGACACCAGATCCGAATTAAAATGCATCAACCGCGTGTGTAGCCGTGATTGTCTCTTCTCGGCGGAGTCCGGGAAGTGAACACGGTTTCTGGGTTATGTTTGACGTAAGTAGGTGTTCAGGATCACCTCTTGATCATTGCTAGCTTCACGACCGTTCCTTTGCTTCTCTTCTCGCTCTCATTTGCGTTGGTTAGCCACAATATATGCTTAGTCGCTGCTGCAACCTCACCACTTTACCCCTTCCTTTCCCATTAAGCTTTGCTAGTCTTGATACCCATGGTAATGGGATTGCGGAGTCCTCGTGGCTCACAGATTACTACAACAACAGTGCAGGTACAGGTTTTCCGATGATCATGACGCGAGAGCGATGCTAGCTTGCGTTGAGTTCTTCTGTTTCTTCTTCGATTAGGGGATAGGTTCCAGGTCGGCAGCCTGGGCTAGCAGGGTGGATGTCGTTTGAGTTTCTGTTTGTGTTTCATCTGTAGTCGGATGGTTCCCTTATGTAAGATGATGTTGTATTCGTGTGGCATTGTATGCCTCTTGTATGTATCCCTATGTATTATGTAATGTTGATGTAATGATATCCACCTTGCAAAAGCGTTCCAATATGCAGGTCTATCCTTGGTGGGACCCTCGTGTTCCTTTTGGATAGGGTCGCATATTGGGCGTGATAGTAGCTCCGGGGTAAGAAGGAAATATCCTTACTGTGCAGATATACTGACTCTGATTAAAATCTCGATACTACTCTTCAACGGTATACTCTGTATACCATCGATAGCCTGTCTCTGTCATCACATGGACTAGCATGGCCATGTGCCCTGGCACGTCAATGCACTGAGTCAGACGTACTACCTAGTGTGTGGTGCGGGAAGGCATGTGAAACATGAAATAATGCAAAGGCATTAGAATTTCTAGTAGAAATCGGACAGCATAACGGCTGTAAATGCTCAAAAAGGATTTTGAGACATTTTGCAAAGGATTACATAGTCACTCAACAACATCATATCAAGGTTCTGGGTCCAACTAACAACATACTGAAGTAGTAGAACTGAACTGGGGCTTGTAACCAACAATCCAATAAGAGTCTACGGATTAGTAACACATGAACCTGATAGAAAGATGAGATCCTAGTCCTTAACCCCCATGGAAAGAATGGACTGACTCAGATCAGAATGCCATGAGGTAAAGAAGAAAAAAAGAGCTTTACGTTCCTATCACAGCCCTAGCTTAGCCTTTGCTTGTCCTTGCATGATCATCATGTCATCATGTTTAAATTTCATTTAACTATGAAATGGGGATTCTCAAACCCTAGCACCAAAAGAATTCGACTAGGGTCAAAATAAAATCTTTTTCATTGAAATCAAAATGCCCTTTAAAATGTTCAACATTTCTGGTTTGAGGTGGAAGCATCTACCAAAGATGGTTTACATTTTTGCAGGACATATTTGGGCTTTGAATTAATTCAAACATATTTGAATTGGAGCTATTTAAATGCTATATATATTTTAGGTGCTCCAAAAATGTTGGAAATTGTTATGGGTCACTGGAATAATTCAGACAACACCCCTAATTATTTCCAGGATTTTATAAAATGGTTTAGTATTTTACTAAATCAAAACAAAATAGAATAAATAGAAAATAGAAACAATTTAAATTAGAAAACAGAGAGAGAGAGAGAGTTACATGGGCCAGCCTACCTGTTCTGGCACTGTAGCGGCCCAGCCCACCGAGGGCAGAGCCGTCTTCTTCCTCCTGCCAGTAGGCAGAGGGAAAGCATGGCGCGCGCGCGTGCGTTCCCGGCCACCTCCTGCTTGCCGACGATCCCCTGGACGCGTGGACGATTTTCCCGTGTCATCCCGATCCCGCTGACCCCCTCGCTCACTCTCCCTCTCCTCTGGCTCTCTCACTCACGCACACCCGAGCACGGCCGTCACCGCCGCTCACTGCCACCGTGCTTTCTGGCCATCCCTCGACCAACCGCCAAGCCCATCGGCTCCGCCTCATCGCCTGCTACCTCTCCGTCGAGCTACGCATCGCTGGACGGCCCACCGCCTCGCCATCGACCCGTCTTCTCCATGCTCGGCAGATGAGATCACCATCGCCGCACCGGCTGCAACAAGCCTTCCCCGAGCTCGCCGACCGCTGCATTAGATCCGCTGTGAGCTCCCGCATCGAAAACCCCTCTCCCCCGAGCTCGTTACGCCCTGTAGCCGTCGCCCCCTTGCCGACCAACGCGCCGCCGCCTGAGCTCCTCACCGCCATGGCCACGTCCACTGGAGCTCGAAACTGAGCGCGTCACCGTGCTCAGCGCGTCACCACGGGGCCGTAGCAACCACCCGTTGCTCCTTTCGTGCCCTGCGACGTCGGAACGGTCGACGTCCAAACTTCGGCCGCCGCGGACGTGCTTGCCGCCGTCATCTCCGGCCACCCCAGCACCAGCCACCACCACCGTTGGACGCGCCGCCTCGCGGGCGTTCCAACGAGCCCAACCCCGCCTCTTCTCATCGCCGGAATCTCCGGGACGAACGACTCCGCCGCGTTTGTGTGCTCGCCGGTGATTAGCCGCCGATGACAACCACTGTTAGGGGCTAATCACCCCGCTAACCACCCCCCTGGACCACTGACTCATGGGCCCCATGCCTTATTAATTCCAGCTTTATTTTTTTTCTTAGGTGAGTTATAACCCAGTGGGACCCACCCGTCAGCATTGACTTTGCTGACGAGGCTGTTGACCGGACCCACCTGTCCGTGACACCAATAACGCTGGGTCACTGACCAGTGGACCCCACTGGTCAGGTTTGACCCTGGTCAGCCTCGGTTGACTCACTGACGTTATAGTGACGCAATGCTGACGCCATAAGTATTTTCTGGATTTATTTTTATACACGAAATTCCAGAAAATAGCCAAAACTTCTAAAAATCATAGAAATTCAACCCTAACTCCAAATGAAATAATTTATATATGAAAAATGATCAGAAAAATCCAATCTATCCATCTGTATTGTTTTCATGCATGTTAGAACAACTTATAGTCGCTGAATTGGGCAAAACAAATAATGGCATTTGAATATCCACATATGGAGTTTGAATTTGAACCTAGGGTTCAAACCAACTTCATTTAACCTGTTGCCAGTTGCATTAGCTCAAATCACAGCATATTGCCACGTCATGATCATGCATCATATTGTGCATTGCATTGATTGTGTTCTTCCATGTTTGTCGGTGTTTGTCCCCTCTCGATAGACGTGACTCCGACGCTGTGATCGTTGACACCGATGAAGAGCTATACTATCTTTAGAAGTGCCAGGCAAGCAAAACCCCCTTGTTCATTCTGATACAATCCCACTCTCTTGCTCCTGCTCTATTTTATTGCATTAGGACAACAACGATACAACTGTTACTTGCTGCGGTAGTTGAACCCCTTTATCCTCTGCATGACCTGTCATTGCCACAGTAAATAGATGAAACCCACCAGCATGAGTAGGAATTGTTTGAGCCCTGATGTGCCTACTCATTCATGCTTGTTTGTCATGCCTGCTACTGCTTAGAGTTGAGTCAGGTCTGATTCATCGGGAATGAATTGGAAAGTGGTGAACATGTCCTGCTGTGTGTGAGCTAAGTGTGTGAACACGATTTGGTAAAGGTAGCGATGAGAGGCCATGTAGGAGTACATGGTGGGTTGTCTCATTGAAGCCGTCCTCAGGAACTGAGTTCTGTGTTTGTGATCCATGAACAACTACTACCATGCATTGGAATGCTTAAGTGCCCCTCTCAACTTATTAATCAACCTGATCTCTGTCCAGGAGTTGCAACTAGTTTCTGGTGTTTGTAGGTAGTGTTAGTAGTCTACCAAGTGGCACCCGGTACAGGTGGGCTTGGGACAGACTAGGCACAGTGGCCCAGTGTACCAAGTGGCACCCGGATGGTGGGCTTGGGAACCCTGCACACATTGTTTGGGGCCGTGAGCGACACCCCGGCCGGATCTCCTTGTGGATGGAACCTAGACTAGAGACTTGTGTGGTTAGTCAGGTCGTGGCCGACTCCCTCGCCAGGCTTCCGCTTGAAGGTTGCTGAGATACACGAGGTGTACATGGCGGTAAGTGGCGAGAGCGTGTGTGAAGAAGTACACCCCTGCAGGGTTAATATGATCTATTCGAATAGCCGTGTCCGCGGAAAAGGACTTCTGGGTTGCCTGTACAGTTCATAGACAAGTGAAAGTGGATACTCTAAAATACGCAAGATAAGCGTGAGTGCTATGGATGGCGTTCTCGTAGGGAGACGGGAGCGGATCCATAGTGGTGTATTGATATGGTGAATATGTGGACTCATGTGCGCCACCTCAAAAGAGTTACATTGCAATCGTAGTTCAGGATAGCCACCGAGTCAAAGCTGGCTTGCTGCAGTCAAACTCCACCATCCCCCTTGTTGATAATGATGCATATGTAGATAGTTCTCATGTAAGTCTTGCTGGGTACATTTGTACTCACGTTTGCCTATTTTATGTTTTTGCAGAGAGGCTTCAGTCTAGCTAGTAGTTCCACGTGGACTTCGACGTTTAGCTTGTTACCTCAGCTACGATTTTGTGCCCTCGACAGGATCTGGTAGATAGTCAAGCTTCTCAGCCTTTTTCTTTTGTAGATGTCTATACTCAGACATGTTAAGCTTCCGTTTGTGCTTGACGTGTTTGCTCTTAATGTTGGGTCGTGAGACCCATGTTTGTAATATCTCGCTCCTCGGAGCCTAATGAATAAATATTTGAGTTGCAGAGTCATGTTGTGATGCCATGTTGTATTTGCACATATCGAGCATATTGTGTGTATGTTATTGAAATGCTTGGTATGTGTGGGATCTGACTATCTAGTTGTTTATCCTTAGTAGCCTCTCTTACCGGGAAATGTCTCCTAGTGCTTCCACTGAGCCATGGTAGCTTGCTACTGCTCCGGAACACTTAGGCTGGCCGGCATGTGTCCTTCTTCGTTCCTGTGTCTGTCCCTTCGGGGAAATGTCACGCGATGAATATCGGAGTCCTATTAGCCCGCTACAGCCCGGTTCACCGGAGTCCTGCTAGCCCAGTGCTACAGCCTGGATTCACTCGCTGATGACCGACACATTCGATGCTGGGTCATGGATGCCTGTCCCTGTAAGTTTGTGCCACTTTGGGTTTACGACTAGCCATGTCAGCCCGGGCTCCTTATCATATGGATGCTAGCGACACTATCATATACGTGTGCCAAAAGGCGCAAACGGTCCCGGGCAAAGGTAAGGCGACACCCGTGGGGATACCGTGCGTGAGGCCGCAAAGTGATATGAGGTGTTACATGCTAGATCGATGTGGCATTGAGTCGGGGTCCTGACAGTTCCATCCCATAGTCAATTCCCCTACATATAACTAAAGCATTTCTAGAGTCAACATCGACCAGTTTGGCTTGAAGAACCTACAGGCAGTCCGACTCTGATGTCAACGCTGCCAGGAACCCCATTCTAAGTCACACCAATCTAGCATGTAACACATCATATCACTTTGCGGCTGTCGGTGGAAACGACACCTATGGGATCACAAGAATCCCTACTACGGTTGTGGGGCGCGGGGTCGTGAGAAGAGCGGGATCAGCAATCAGCACAAGCACGCACGGGTCATTTACCTAGGTTCGGGCCGCGAGGATGCGTAATACCCTAGTCCTGCTTTTGTGTCTATTTGAGTGTTCTTGGAGTTCTTGAGCTAGCTACGATGAGTGTAACTTGTCCAAGGGTCCGAATCCCTCTCCTGGATGCCTTGGGCCTCCTTTTATAGTCAAAGGGGATCACCACAGTGGCACACAGGAGGTGGCATCGGTGTATAGTGGCTAAGCTTATCGCTTAGCCATTACAGGACAAGACACATTTAATGCGCCTCCTAGGTGTCCCCCCTCACTTTATCGGGGACGGAAACTAGCCCCCGTCCCATCCGTCGCCACTCCACCTCGCTTCGACACGAGTCTAGGCCAGCGGTGCGCATGGTGCCATGTAGACTGGCAAGCTGCTGAGGTTGCGCGATGGTAGGGCCTTCACGAAGATTTGCATGCCACCATGCAGGCATGCGCTGAGTTGGCCTAGAAGCCTCACGTCGACACGCAGGTGTCTGCCTAGCTGGTGGGCTGGCAGCTGCATGAGGGCGGCAGTAGAAACTTGGCGGGCGTGGCCTGGCTGTGGCCCCGCGGATGTCCTCGTCAAGGGCCTTGCCGGGGCCCCGGCAAGGGTCTTGCCATGGCGTCGTGGTCGTCCCCGGCAAGGATCTTGCCGGAGGTCTTGTGGATTTCCTCGGTAAGGATCTCGCCGAGGTTTGTCGTCTTCTAATCCCCATCTGACTTGGAGTGTTCGTGATCTTCACAAAGATCTACATGCCATCATGGAGGCACCTCTGGAGCCTTGGTCCCAACGTGGTTGGTGGTGTTGGAAAACCTGGGGCTCAAGGGTGGCGCGCTCTTCTGGCATTGGGCAAGCTGCCCCGGCAAGATCCTTGCCGGGGCTGTGGAGGCCGCCCCGCGAAGGGTCTCGCCAGGGGAACCCTCCTCACCCTTTTGCTCTTCATGTCTTTGTGTCTTGGCGTTGCTTTGACCGCCTTGTGGCTTCAGCCTCCTTCCCTTATCTTGCCGAGTGTGGCCTTGGGCATGGCTTGACTGCCCATGCACAGGTAGAGGGGTACAAAGTAGAACCCCTACTTCTGTACACCGACAGGAGCCCCCGGGCCTGGGCCACACATAAGCGTAACGCGTTGTTGGGCTAGGCCTAGAACGATGCACGGGCAGGCAGGGCCGGTTTTGACCGTGGTAATCCTTCGTCCGCTCCACTTCCCCAAGATTCGCGTTGAAAATACGTGATGTGGGGATCTCGCGCGGGGTGACCGAAGCATGCTTGCGTCATCCTGCGGTGAATAGTAAACAGGCGGCTTGTGTGTCCCTTTAAGACCGCGGGGCCGCTGCTCATTTACGCTTTCTGCCCTGGAACCGTCGTTCCACGCGTCCCACTACGCCCGCCCCTTGCGCCACGTACGCCGCATGCACGGTGCAAGGCGGGTGACAGGCGCGCGGAATGTGGGAAGACATGCGCGTGTGGGTCGATACCCACGCACCTTCAATTGGGCGGGGAGGGCGGTCGACGGCCTCGCCCGCTGTCATTAACGAGCTGGGTTGGCTGAGAGGGGCGGCCGAGTGTCAGTGTACAAAAGTAGGGGCTCTCCTTTTGACCCCTTTACTTGTGCACGGGCAGTCGAGAGCCAGCCGCCATGGCCGCCATAACAGGGCAGGGAAGGGAAGCTGGAGAGAAGCCGAAGGCACAAGACAAACAAAGCAACGGCAAGGACCAAGTCCACAAAGATCGGATGGACCAAGCAGGTTTCCCCGGCAAGGACCCTTGCCGGGGCAGCCTCAGCAGCCCCGGCAAGACCCTTGCCGGGGGAGCTCGCCCCCGCCAGCCGAGTGAGCCACCTTTGAGCCCACCAATGCTAGACAAACACGTTGGGACAGGGCTCGGGAGGCGCCTCCGTGGTGGCATGCAGATCTTTGTGAAGACATAGAATAGTAAAGATCAACCGAGGATAGGAAGGCAACAATCCTCACCAAGACCCTCACCGAAGAAACCCACAAGACCCCCGGCAAGATCCTTGCCGGGGATGCCAGCGCGCCACGGCAACACCCTTGCCGGGCAACCCGGCAAGACCCTTGTCAGGCCACCCGACAAGACCCTCACCAAGCGCGCCAGCAGGACCACTGCCAGGCCCACGCCAGCCAAGTCTCCGCCGCCGTTCGCATGAAGCTGCCGACCCAACCAGCTGGGCAAGCACCTGCGTGGCAACATGCAGCCCTTCGTGGAGGCTCCACCACTGTGCCACCTCAGCTGCCTGCCTGCCTACATGGCACCGCATGCATCGCTGGCCAGGGCGCGTGTCAAGGCAAGGAAGAGCGGCAAAGGATGGGACGGGCCTCGCCCCCGTCCCTGATAAAGTGAAGGGACACCTAAGCCTCGCATTAAATGCGCTTTGTCCTGTAATACCAGCGATAAGCTCACAGCACTGTAGCACTTTCCACCTCCTGTGTGCCACTGTGGCAGCCCCTTTCGCCTATAAGAGGAGGCCCATGGCGCACTGGAGAAGGATTCGGCTCTTTCGAACCTGGCTGCACCTAGAGCTAGTTCAAGAGTCCAAGAACACTAAATACATCCACCAAAGCAGGATCGTAGGGTTTTACGCATCTTTGCGCGCCAGGTAGGGGGCGCAATTGTGAGAATCGGGTCTAGTGGTAGACCTAGTTGTTCTTCATTGCCATGGCTCCTAAGAAGAAGACGACCGCGGCGATCGGTTCATCCGGGACCAAGTTGCCAGTACCGTCGTGGACCAGTAGCGGGCCAGTCGCAGAGAGAACCCGTGGCGCGTCCCGCGAACATCCACATCGCCCTGGCGGTCCGGGCCTGGTGAGTGGCGTCATTCGCGCGCCAAGCGATGAGCCACCAGTTGCGGGCTCCAGAGACGGAGTCGGGGCCCCCGCAGGCGGCGCGGGGCCCTCCAGGGGCACCGCCATCCCGCCAGGCGGCGGCACGGCGACCTCCAAGATGCCAACACCGGCACCCACGGCACGCTCTTCCCAGGTTGTTCGTGACAAGTAGCGTCACCCTGCCGATGACCCTGCGCGCCGCCCTGGGAAGAGTCCCGTGCGCCCATCACATGATGAGGAGGGCCGGCATGTGCGCCGAGGTGCTGACGGAGGTGGAGAATGGCTGCGGGGCTGTGACGCAGCTCCTTCTAACGTGGTTAGAAGTCGAGGCGCATCGCGGTCCACCTAGCTTTCGCTGCCACCCACGCCAGCGGAAGCCATAGCGCGCGCAGCTGCTCCTTGATTTTCCTCCTGCCGCGGAGAAGCTCGGCGAATGGAGGGCCACCGTCTGGAGCCTCGTCGGCATCACCAACAACGATGAGTTGCGGCCGGCGGGACCCGTAGGCCGTCGCTCCACCGGGCCACTGCAGGCCAATGGAGACTGTGCTGGAGGCGATGCAGCCACGGTGCACTCCCCTCCTCCATCTCGGCCACCCCGGGCGTCGGTTCATCGCGACGGCGGTCGAGACGATATCTTCATCGTGTGGTCCGACCCGTGAACCAACCGCGATCAGCGTCAAGTCCTTCGGGAGCGGGTTCATGAGGAAGCTTGAACTACCATCGAGCGTCGACGTGACATGCGCCACCAGTCGGACAGGCGGGCAGGGCCCGCTACGGACCACCCAGCACCAGGAGGCTATGGTGGCCTACCCTACGAGGTGGGTTGTCCAGCTTTTACCCATGAGCTGCAGCAGTTCCAATGGCCCTCCCACCATACATTCAAGCCTGACGTTGGCGAGAAGTATAACGGCAAGACTCACCCGTCAGAGTTCCTCAGCATCTACACCATCTCAATGCAAGCTGTTGGGGCTCGTGATGATAAGGTGCTTGCCAACTACTTCCCGTTGGCACTCAAGCCTAATGTTATGTCATGGTTGATGCACTTGCTGGTGGATTCCATCTCTTCTTGGGCGGATCTGTGCCATGAGTTTGTTGGCGCCTTTACCGGAGGTCACCAAGCTGATGGCCAGGTGAGTGATTTACACATCATCCCCTAGAAGGAAGGAGAAAACTTGCGCAAGTACATGCAAAGGTTCAGCCGGGTGCAGTACAACATCCCCGATGTTCACCCCGCCGCCGTGATCAGTGCGTTCCATCAGAACATGCGGAACCGCAAGATGCGTGAAGAGCTGGCGATGAACAAGGTCAAGGATGTGGCCGAGCTTCATGTCCTGGCCGATCGATGCGCTCGGGCTGAAGAGGGAAGGAAGTACCCCGGCGAAGATGCCGGCGTGGAAACCGACTCCACTGGCGACACCGCCACCCCAGCGAAGAAGGGCCGACGCCGTAACAGGAACCGCAAGGGCAAGGTCGTGCTTGGCGTCGAGGGATCCGACGACACCGGCGCCACCACGAAGACCAAGGCGAGCGACCCCAGCAAGGAGGTTGCTGGGTGTGCATCTTGCCGGGCCTTGGCGGCTGCCGACAAGTTAGGAGGCTCCGACAAGCAGTACTGCAAGATCCACCACACCAAGGGCCATGACCTCCAAAACTGCCGGTAGGTAGAGTTGCTCGCTGAGAAGTAGAAAGCCGAGTATGAGTGCGGGGACAAGGATAAAGTCCCAGATGGTGCCGAGGGATCCGGTAAGAAACGTGGTCGCCAAGGAAGCCGCCGTGGCAAGGATAATCAGCAAGAAAGGCCCGCCCGGGGCCGCGACAAGAAGCAGGAAGACGATGATCATGATGAGGACGACGAGTCCGGCGACCACGAGTTACAAAAAGCCACAGAGGCCATGTGTGTCGATGGTGGCGCCTCGCTACATACGTCCCACCGCCAACTCAAGCAGTGGGCGCGTGAGATCACGGCGGTGGAGCCATCATTCGACGCGCGGAAGCCGCTGAAATGGTCTAGCACGCCCATCATCTTCGACACCGAGGACCACCCTGACTGCACTACTGCAGTCAGGTTCTTGCCATTGTTGGTTTCACCAACAATCCGCAACCTCAAGGTGACAAAGATGTTGGCTGACGGCGGGGCCATCCTGAACTTGATTTCGCCTGTTGTGGTCAAAAGGCTGCAGATCCCCGATGGAGACCTCGAGGAGACGGGCACGTTCCAAGGGGTTAACCCGGGGAGGAGCCAGCCAAAGGGAAAGGTCATGCTGCCCGTGATATTCGGAGGTGAGCTGAACCACAGGACGGAAAGGATTGTTTTAGATGTAGCCGAGATCCCCTTGCCTTACAACGGGATCCTCGGCTGCCCGGCACTAGCCAAGTTCATGGCGGCTTCACACTATGCCTAAAACATGCTGAAGATGCCCGGGCCGATGAAAATCATCACCGTACCCTCCGACAAGAAAGATGCATTGATCTGCGCCGACCAACTCTATCGGGAAGCAGTTGCAGCGGCTGCCGCTAAGGCACCTGCTCCTGCCGACTGAGCCCCGGGGGGGAGGAAGACCGGCGAGACCTCTCGCACCCACTCCGGCAAGCGCACCTTTTCGGGGTGTTGCGCTTCCATTGAGAACGTGCCAGAGAGCTCCACTGGTAAGAGCAAGAAGTCCAGAGCCATACCACCAGAGACCAAGAAGGTGCCCGTCAAGGAGGACGGCATGGGGGGAGCTTTTACCATAAGCTCCACCCTCGACGGCAAATAGGAAAGCGAGATTGTCACCTTCCTGCGGGTGAATATCGATGTGTTTGCATGACAAGCCTCCAACATCCCCTGCGTTCCCAGGGAGGTGATTGAGCACCACCTTCTTGTCTGTCCTCATGCGTGGCCTGTCAAGCAGAAGGTCAGGAAGCAAGCTCTGGAGAGGCAGGAGTTCATCATAGAGGAAATCAGAAAGCTAGAGGCGGCAGGCCTGGTGAGAGGAGTACTCCATCCGATGTGGTTGGCCAATCCGGTAATAGTGCGCAAGGCAAATGGGAAGTGGAGGCTGTGTACTGATTACACAGACATTAATAAGGCTTGTCCAAAGGATCCCTTCCCATTACCGTGCATTGACCAGATTGTTGACTCCACGGTCAGGTGTGACCTTTTATCATTCCTCGACGCCTACTCGGGATACCACCAGATCTTCATGGCAAAAGAAGGCGAGGAGAAGACAGCATTCATCACCCCATGTGGTACGTATTGCTTTTTACAGATGCCTTTCGGGTTGAAGAGTTCTGGCTCAACCTTTGCAAGAGCGGTCCAAATTGGTTTTGTGCCCCAACTGCGTAGAAATATGGAAGCTTATATGGATGAGATATTGGTCGAAACCAAGGACAAAGCAAACCTTGTGCAAGATCTGGAGGAAACATTTGCAAACCTGCGCAAGATCAACCTCAAATGGAACCCTGAGAAGTGTGTCTTCAGCGTCCCGTCTGGCAAGCTTCTCGGGTTCTTTGTGTCCCAGCGCGGGATTGAAGCAAACTCAGATAAGATCAGGGCCATCGAGCAGATTGAGGCACCCAAAAGGATCAAGGATGTGCATCGGCTCACTAGCTGCATTGCTGCCATGAGCCAGTTCATCTCCAAGTCCGCGGAGCATGCCCTTCCGTTTTTTCAAGATCTTGAAGAAGGCATGGCCAGTGGAGTGGACCCCAGAGGCCAGGCAGCACTGCAAGATTTGAAGAAATATGTCTCCTCTACCCCTGGTTGCGCCCAAACCACAAGAACCGTTGCTGCTTTATCTAGCGGCAACAAATCAGGTGGTTAGTGCCGCACTATTGGCGCAGAGAGAGGTCGACGAGAAGGCAGCTGCAGCAGCAGAGTCAATGATTGGCGGGCCAGAACCCTCCCCGGCAGGGCTCGGTCCCGGCAAGACCGAGTCCCCGGTAGGGCTCGGTCTCGGCAAGACTGGCGCCAGTGCGACAGGACCCGCACGGCCAGGTGAAGTGGCGCAAAGGAAGAAGAAGGTGCAGCACCCAGTTTACTTCGTCAGCTCCCTCTTGCAGGGAGCTAGGTCGAGGTATTCAGGTGTGCAAAAATTGCTCTTCAGCCTCCTTATGGCCTCGAGGAAGCTGCACCACTACTTCCAAGAGCACGAGATCACCCTGGTTACCCGCCTTCCGTTGCAATGGATACTGCATAACCCAGATGCAACAGGAAGGATCGTGGAATGGGCCTTGGAGCTGTCAAGTTTTGGTCTGAAGTTTGAAAGTACCTCGACAATCCAGAGCCGAGTCTTGGTGGAGTTTGTTGCAGAATGGACCTCGACGCCTAACAAAGAGGTACAGGAGACTACTCTCCCCGGCGAGGAAACAAGCGGCCACTGGATCATGTACTTTGATGGGGCCTTTTCGATTCAAGGCGCCGGTGCTGGTGTGCTGCTTGTCGCACCCACCGGAGAGCACCTCAAGTACGTCATCCAAATGCACTTTACCCAGGAGATGTCAACCAACAACACCGCCGAGTACGAGGGTTTGCTTGCCGGTCTCAGGATCGCAGTGGACCTCGGAGTTAAAAAGCTCATCATCAGGGGCGATTCACAACTTGTCGTCAGGCAGGTCAACAAAGATTATCAGAGCCCCTTGACGGAAGCTTACGTACATGAGGTGAGGAAACTGGAGGAGCACTTTGACGGTATTCTAGCGGAGCATGTCCCTCGGGCAGAGAATGACATTGCCGACTACTTGTCGAAGCGCGTTGCCCTCAAGCTACCTGTGGAACCAGGTACTTTTGTGCTTCAGTTAACTCAATCATCCGTTGAGCCGTCGACCGGGCAAAACAAGCGGAGGAAGCTAGTCTCCGGCAATTACTTCCCCGCCGAGCTCCCCGGAGCCGCCGGCAAAGATGTTACCGTGGATGCCGATCCTGTCGCGGGACAACCGACTCCGGCAGGACCTTGGGTCATGGACGTGGAGGCGGCAGCTCCCGTGGCAGAAGAGATGCCTTTGGTCCTTGTCGTCGAGCCACAGGCTCCGGCATGGGTGCAGCACACCGCTTGATTCCTTCAAAAGGGAGAGATTTCTGAGGAGCGGGAAGAGGCAGAAAGAGTAGCCCGCCGGTCTGCTCTGTACCAATTCGTTGATAATGTATTGTACAGGAAGAGACCTAATGGGGTGAACTTGAAGTGCATCTCCTGGGAGGAAGGACTAGAGCTGTTGGCAGAGATACATGGAGGCATATGTGGATCCCACATAGTGTCGAAGGCCCTTGCCAGCAAGGCTTTCCGGCAAGGTTTCTACAGGCCCACCTGTTGGGGAACGTAGTATTTTCAAAAATTCTCGTACGCACACGCAAGATCATGGTAATGCATAGCAATGAGAGGGGAGAGTGTGTCCACGTACCCTCGTAGACCGAAAGCGGAAGCGTTATAAAAATGCGGTTGATGTAGTCGTGCGTCTTCATGGTCCGACCGATCCAAGTACCGAACGTACGGCACCTCCGAGTTCAGCACACGTTCAGCTCGATGACGATCCCCGGACTCGAATCCAGCAGGGTGTCAGGGATGAGTTCCGTCAGCACGACGGCGTGGTGACGGTGATGATGTTCTATCGATGCAGGGCTTCGCCTAAGCACCGCTACGATATGACCGAGGTGGAATATGGTGGAGGGGAGCACCGCACACGGCTAAGGAACGATCACGAAGATCAACTTGTGTCTTGGGGTGCCCCCCTGCCCCCGTATATAAAGGAGCAAGGGGGAGGCCAGCCGGCCCTAGGGGGCGCGCCAAGGAGGGGGGAGTCCTCCTCCTAGTGGGAGTAGGACTCCCCTTTCCTAGTCCCACTAGGAAGGAGGGAGGGGGAGGAAAGAGAGGGAGAGGGAGAGGGAAAGAGGGGCCGCACCCCCTTCCCCTAGTCCAATTCAGACTCCCCATGGGGGGGCGCCACCCCCTGGGCTGCTGCCCTCTCTCTCCCCTCAGGCCCACTAAGGCCCAATACTTCCCCGGGGGGTTCCGGTAACCCCTCCGGCACTCTGGTTTTTTCCGAAATCACCCGGAACATTTCTGGTGTCCGAATATAGTCGTCCAATATATCAATCTTTATGTCTCGACCATTTCGAGACTCCACGTCATGTCTGTGATCACATCCGGGACTCCGAACAACCTTCGGTACATCAAAACTTATAAACTCATAATAAAACTGTCATCGTAACGTTAAGCGTGCGGAACCTACGGGTTCGAGAACTATGTAGACATGACCTAGATCTGTTTCCGGTCAATAACCAATAGCGGAACCTGGATGCTCATATTGGCTCCTACATATTCTATGCAGATCTTTATCGGCCAAACCGCATAACAACATACGTTGTTCCCTTTGTCATCGGTATGTTACTTGCCCGAGATTTGATCGTCGGTATCCAATACCTAGTTCAATCTCGTTACCGGCAAGTCTCTTTACTCGTAACGTAATGCATCATTCCGTAACTAACTCATTAGCTACATTGCTTGCAAGGCTTATAGTGATGTGCATTACCGAGAGGGCCCAGAGATACCTCTCCGACAATCGGAGTGACAAAACCTAATCTCGAAATACGCCAACTAAACATGTACCTTCGGTGACACCTGTAGAGCTCCTTTATAATCACCCAATTACGTTGTGACGTTTGGTAGCACACAAAGTGTTCCTCCGGTAAACGGGAGTTGCATAATCTCATAGTTGTAGGAACTTTGTATAAGTCATGAAGAAAGCAATAGCAACATACTAAACGATCAAGTGCTAGGCTAATGGACTGGGTCATGTCAATCACATTATTCTCCTAATGATGTGATCCCGTTAATCAAATGGCAACACATGTCTATGGTTAGGAAACATAACCATCTTTGATTAATGAGCTAGTCAAGTAGAGGCACACTAGTGACATTATGTTTGTCTATGTATTCACACATGTATCATGTTTCCGGGTAATACAATTCTAGCATGAATAATAAAAATTTATCATGATATGAGGAAATAAATAATAACTTTATTATTGCCTCTAGGGCATATTTCCTTCAGTCTCCCACTTGCACTAGAGTCAATAATCTAGATTACACAGTAATGATTCTAACACCCATGGAGTCTTGGTGTTGATCATGTTTTCCTCGTGGAAGAGGCTTAGTCAATGGGTCTGCAACATTCAGATCCGTATGTATCTTGCAAATATCTATGTCTCCCACCTGGACTTGGTCACGGATGGAATTGAAGCGTCTCTTGATGTGCTTGGTCCTCTTGTGAAATCTGGATTCCTTTGCCAAGGCAATTGCACCAGTATTGTCACAGAAGATCTTCATTGGTCCCGATGCACTAGGTATGACACCTAGATCGGAAATGAACTCCTTCATCCAGACTGCTTCATTTGCCGCTTCCGAAGCAGCTATGTACTCCGCTTCGCATGTAGATCCTGCCACGACGCTTTGTTTAGAACTGCACCAACTTACAGCTCCACCGTTTAATAAAAACACGTATCCGGTTTGCGATTTAGAATCGTCCGGATCAGTGTCAAAGCTTGCATCGACATAACCATTTACGACTAGCTCTTTGTCACCTCCATAAACGAGAAACATATCCTTAGTCCTTTTCAGGTATTTCAAGATGTTCTTGACCGCTGTCCAGTGATCCACTCTTGGATTACTTTGGTACCTCCCTGCTAAACTTATTGCTAAGCATACGTCAGGTCTGGTACACAGCATTGCATACATGATAGACCCTATGGCTGAAGCATAGGGAACATCTTTCATTTTCTCTCTATCTTCTGCTGTGGTCGAGCATTGAGTCTGACTCAACTTCACACCTTGTAATACAGGCAAGAACCCTTTCTTTGCCTGATCCATTTTGAACTCTTTCAAAACTTTATCAAGGTATGTGCTTTGTGAAAGTCCAATTAAGCGTCTTGATCTATCTCTATAGATCTTGGTGCCCAATATGTAAGCAGCTTCACCGAGGTCTTTCATCAAAAAACTTTTATTCAAGTATCCCTTTATGCTATCCAGAAATTCTATATCATTTCCGATCAACAATATGTCATCTACATATAATGTCAGAAATGCTACAGAGCTCCCACTCACTTTCTTGTAAATACAGGCTTCTCCAAAAGTCTGTATAAAACCATATGCTTTGATCACACTATCAAAGCGTTTATTCCAACTCCGAGATGCTTGCACCAGTCCATAAATGGATCACTGGAGCTTACACACTTTGTTAGCACCTTTTGGATCGACAAAACCTTCCGGTTGCATCATATACAACTCTTCTTCTAGAAATCCATTCAGGAATGCAGTTTTGACATCCATTTGCCAAATTCCATAATCATAAAATGCAGCAATTGCTAACATGATTCAGACAGACTTAAGCATCGCTACGGGTGAGAAAGCCTTATCGTAGTCAACCCCTTGAACTTGTTGAAAACCTTTCGCAACAAGTTGAGCTTTGTAGACAGTTACATTACCATCAGCGTCAGTCTTCTTCTTGAAGATCCATTTATTCTCAATGGCTTGCCGGTCATCGGGCAAGTCAACCAAAGTCCATACTTTGTTCTCATACATGGATCCCATCTCAGATTTCATGGCTTCAAGCCATTTTGCGGAATCTGGGCTCATCATCGCTTCTCATAGTTCGTAGGTTCGTCATGGTCAAGTAATATGACTTCTAGAATAGGATTACCGTACCACTCTGGTGCGGATCTTACTCTGGTAGACCTACGAGGTTCAGTAGAAACTTGATCTGAAGTTTCATGATCAATATCATTAGCTTCCTCACTAATTGGTGTAGTTGTCACAGGAACCGGTTCTTGTGATGAACTACTTTCCAATAAGGGAGCAGGTACAGTTACCTCATCAAGTTCTACTTTCCTCCCACTCACTTCTTTCGAGAGAAACTCCTCTAGAAAGGATCCGAATTTAGCAACGAAAATCTTGCCCTCAGATCTGTGATAGAAGGTGTCTTTTGGGTATCCTATGAAGACACATTTCTCCGATTTGGGTTCGGGCTTATCTAGTTGAAGTTTCTTCACATAAGCATCGCAGCCCCAAACTTTAAGAAACGACAACTTTGGTTTCTTGCCAAACCACAGTTCATAAGGCGTCGTCTCAATGGATTTTGATGGTGCCCTGTTTAACGTGAATACAGCTGTCTCTAAAGCATAACCCCAAAACGATAGCGGTAAATCTGTAAGAGACATCATAGATTGCACCATATCTAGTAAAGTACGATTACGACGTTCGGACACACCATTTTGTTGTGGTGTTCCGGGTGGCGTGAGTTGCGAAACTATTCCGCATTGTTTCAAATGTAAACCAAACTCGTAACTCAAATATTCTCCTCCGCGATCAGATCGTAGAAATTTTATTTTCTTGTTACGATGATTTTCCACTTCACTCTGAAATTCTTTGAACTTTTCAATTGTTTCAGACTTGTGTTTCATCAAGTAGATATACCCATATCTGCTCAAATCATCTGTGAAGGTGAGAAAATAATGATACCCGCCGCGAGCCTCAATATTCATTGGACCACATACATCAGTATGTATGATTTCCAATAAATTAGTTGCTCGCTCCATAGTTCCGGAGAATGGCGTTTTAGTCATCTTGCCCATGAGGCACGGTTCGCAAGTACCAAGTGATTCATAATCAAGTGATTCCAAAAGTCCATCAGTATGGAGTTTCTTCATGCGCTTTACTCCGATATGACCTAAACGGCAGTGCCACAAATAAGTTGCACTATCATTATCAACTCTGCATCTTTTGGCTTCAACATTATGAATATGTGTAT
The DNA here is from genome assembly GCA_963921465.1 of Triticum timopheevii. Taxonomy (NCBI): domain Eukaryota; kingdom Viridiplantae; phylum Streptophyta; class Magnoliopsida; order Poales; family Poaceae; genus Triticum; species Triticum timopheevii. Next base: position 128,056,436 of record OY997271.1, on the reverse strand, counting down.
CACTACTATCGAGATTCAATAAAAATAGACCACTCTTCAAGGGGCATGACCATAAAAGATATTACTCATATAAATAGAGCAACCATTATTCTCTGATTTAAATGAATAACCGTCTTGCATCAAACAAGATCCAGATATAATGTTCATGCTCAACGCTGGCACCAAATAACAATTGTTTAGGTATAAAACTAATCCCGATGGTAGATGTAGAGGTAGCATGCCGACCGCGATCACATCTACTTTGGAACCATTTCCCACGTGCATTGTCACCTCGTCCTTAGCCAATCTTCGCTTAATCTGTAGTCCCTATTTCGAGTTGCAAATATTAGCAACGGAACCAGTATCAAATACCCAGGTGCTACTGTGAGCATTAGTAAGGTACACATCAATAACATATATATATCACATATACCTTTGTTCACTTTGCCATCCTTCTTATCCGCCAAAACTTGGGGCAGTTCCGCTTCTAGTGTCCAGTCTGCTTGCAGTAGAAGCACTTAGTCTCAGGCTTAGCTCCAGACTTGGGTTTCTTCTCTTGAGCAGCAACTTGTTTGCTATTCTTCTTGAAGTTCCCCTTCTTCTTCCCTTTTCCCTTTTTCTTGAAACTGGTGGTCTTATTGACCATCAACACTTGATGCTCCTTCTTGATTTCTACCTCCGCAGCCTTTAGCATTGCGAAGAGCTCGGGAATAGTCTTGTCCATCCCTTGCATATTATAGTTCATCAAGAAGCTCTTGTAGCTTGGTGGCAGTGATTGAAGAATTCTGTCAATGACACTATCATCAGGAAGATTAACTCCCAGTTGAATCAAGTGATTATTATACCCAGACATTTTGAGTATGTGTTCACTGACAGAACTATTCTCCTCCATCTTACAGCTATAGAACTTATTGGAGACCTCATATCTCTCAATCTGGGCATTTGCTTGAAATATTAACTTCAACTCCTGGAACATCTCATATGCTCCATGACGTTCAAAACATCGTTGAACACACGATTCCAAGCCGTAAAGCATGGCACACTGAACTATCGAGTAGTCATCAGCTTTGCTCTGCCAGACGTTCTTAACGTCATCAGTTGCATCTGCAGCAGGCCTGGCACCCAACAATGCTTCCAGGACGTAATTCTTCTGTGCAACAATGAGGATAATCCTCAGGTTACGGACCCAGTCCGTGTAATTGCTACCATCATCTTTCAACTTAGCTTTCTCAAGGAACGCATTAAAATTCAACGGAACAACAGCACGAGCCATCTATCTACAACAAACTTAGACAAGCAAAATACTATTAGGTACTAAGTTCATGATAAATTTAAGTTCAATTAATCATATTACTTAAGAACTCCCACTTAGACAGACATCTCTCTAGTCATCTAAGTGATCACGTGATCCAAATCAACTAAACCATGTCCGATCATCACGTGAGATGGAGTAGTTTCAATTGTGAACATCTCTATGTTGATCATATCTACAATATGATTCACGTTCGACCTTTTGGTCTCCGTGTTCCGAGGCCATATCTGTATATGCTAGGCTCGTCAAGTTTAACCTGAGTATTCCGCATGTGCAACTGTTTTGCACCCGTTGTATTTGAACATAGAGCCTATCACACCAGATCATCACGTGGTGTCTCATCACGAAGAACTTTCGCAACGGTGCATACTCAGGGAGAACACTTCTTGACAATTTAGTGAGAGATCATCTTAAAATGCTACCGTCAATCAAAGCAAGATAAGATGCATAAAGGATAAACATCACATGCAATCAATATAAGTGATATGATATGGCCATCATCATCTTGTGCTTGTGATCTCCATCTCCGAAGCACCATCGTGATCACCATCGTCACCGGTGCGACACCTTGATCTCCATCTTAGCATCATTGTCGTTACGCCATCTATTGCTTCTACGACTATTGCTACCGCTTAGTGATAAAGTAAAGCAATTACAGGGCGTTTGCATTTCATACAATAAAGCGACAACCATATGGCTCCTGCCAGTTGCCGATAACTCGGTTACAAAACATGATCATCTCATACAATAAAATATAGCATCACGTCTTGCCCATATCACATCACAACATGCCCTGCAAAAGCAAGTTAGACGTCCTCTACTTTGTTGTTGCAAATTTTACGTGGCTGCTACGGGCTGAGCAAGAACCGTTCTTACCTACGCATCAAAACCACCACGATAGTTCGTCAAGTTAGTGTTGTTTTAACCTTCGCGAGGACCGGGCGTAGCCACACTCGGTTCAACTAAAGTGAGAGAGACAGACACCTGCTAGTCACCTTTAAGCACGAGTGCTCGTAACGGTGAAACCAGTCTCGCGTAAGCGTACGCGTAATATTGGTCCGGGCTGCTTCATCTCACAATACCGCTGAACCAAAGTATGACATGCTGGTAAGCAGTATGACTTGTATCGCCCACAACTCACTTGTGTTCTACTCATGCATATGACATCTTCGCATAAAACAAGGCTCGGATGCCACTGTTGGGGAACGTAGTAATTTCAAAAATTCTCCTACGCACATGCAAGATCATGGTGATGCATAGCAACGAGAGGGGAGAGTGTGTCCACGTACCCTCGTAGACTGAAAGCGGAAGCGTTAGAACAACGCGGTTGATGTAGTCATACGTCTTCACGGTCCGACCGATCCAAGTACCGAACGTACGGCACCTTCGAGTTCAGCACACGTTCAGCTCGATGACGATCCCCGGACTCCGATCCAGCAGGGTGTCGGGGATGAGTTCCGTCAGCACGACGGCATGGTGACGGTGATGATGTTCTACCGACACAGGGCTTCGCCTAAGCACCGCTACGATATGACCGAGGTGGAATATGGTGGAGGGGGGCACCGCACACGGCTAAGGAACGATCACGAAGATCAACTTGTGTCTTGGGGTGCCCCCCTGCCCCCGTATATAAAGGAGCAAGGGCGGGAGGCCGGCCGGCCCTAGGGGGCGCACCAAGGAGGGGGGAGTCCTCCTCCTAGTGGGAGTAGGACTCCCCTTTCCTTGTCCCACTAGGAAGGAGGAAGGGAGAAGGAAAGAGAAGGAGAGGGAGAGGGAAAGAGGGGCCGCGCCCCCTTCCCCTAGTCCAATTCGGCCTCCCCATGGGGGGGCCGCCACCCCCTCGGCTGCTACCCTCTCTCTCCCCTCAGGCCCACTAAGGCCCAATACTTCCCCGGGGGGTTCCGGTAACCCCTCCGGCACTCCGGTTTTCTCCGAAATCACCCGGAACATTTCCGGTGTCCGAATATAGTCGTCCAATACGTCAATCTCTATGTCTCGACCATTTCGAGACTCCTCGTCATGTCCGTGATCACATCAAGGACTCAGAACAACCTTCGGCACATCAAAACTTATAAACTCATAATAAAACTGTCATCGTAACGTTAATCGTGCGGACCCTATGGGTTTGAGAACTATGTAGACATGACCTAGAACTGTTTCCGGTCAATAACCAATAGCGGAACCTGGATGCTCATATTGTCTCCTACATATTCTACGAAGATCTTTATCGGTCAAACCGCATAACAACATACGTTGTTCCCTTTGTCATCGGTATGTTACTTGCCCGAGATTTGATCGTCGGTATCCAATACCTAGTTCAATCTCATTACCGGCATGTCTCTTTACTCGTTATGTAATGCATCATTCCGTAACTAACTCATTAGCTACATTGCTTGCAAGGCTTATAGTGATGTGCATTACCGAGAGGGCCCAGAGATACCTCTCCGACAATCGGAGTGACAAAACCTAATCTTGAAATATGCCAACTCAACATGTACCTTCGGTGACACCTGTAGAGCTCCTTTATAATCACCCAGTTACATTGTGACGTTTGGTAGCACACAAGGTGTCCCTCCAGTAAACGGGAGTTGCATAATCTCATAGTTGTAGGAACTTTGTATAAGTCATGAAGAAAGCAATAGCAACATACTAAACGATCAAGTGCTAGGCTAACGGAATGGGTCATGTCAATCACATTATTCTCCTAATGATGTGATCCCGTTAATCAAATGACAACACATGTCTATGGTTAGGAAACATAACCATCTTTGATTAATGAGCTAGTCAAGTAGAGGCACACTAATGACATTATGTTTGTCTATGTATTCACACATGTATCATGTTTCCGGGTAATACAATTCTAGCATGAATAATAAACATTTATCATGATATGAGGAAATAAATAATAACTTTATTATTGCCTCTAGGGCATATTTCCTTCACCACCGCCCTCCAGGATGCGATGGAACTAGTAACCAAGTGTGAAGCGTGCTAGTTCCATTCGAAGAAGCTTCATCAACGAGCTGAAGCCCTTCAAACTATCCCTCTCTCCTGGCCCTTCTCAGTTTGGGGGCTCGACATATTGAGCCCCTTCCCCCATGCTGTCGGGGGCTTTGAGTACTTGTACATCGCAATTGACAAGTTCACAAGGTGGCCAGAAGTGGAAGCAGTGAGGAAGGTGACAGCGCAGTCAGCCATCAAGTTCTTCAACGGACTAGTGTGCCATTTTGTGGTGCCCAACAGGATCATCACCGACAACGGCACAAAGTTCACAAGCCACGCCTTCATGCAATATATTGAGGATCTCGGCAGCAGGGCCTGTTTTGCTTCTGTGGCACATCCACGGAGCAACGGCCAAGCGGAGAGAGCAAATGCTGAAGTCCTGCGAGGCTTAAGAACGAAGACTTTTGATAGGTTGCGCAAGATTGGAAGGCGCTGGATTGATGAGTTGTCGACGGTTCTTAGGTCGATCAGAACGATGCAAATCGAGCCACCGGCCAAACACCCTTTGCCCTGGTTTACGGGGCAGAAGCAGTTCTCCCCACAGAACTCATATACGGGTCACCTCGAGTGCTCGCTTATGATGAGCTTGAGCAAGAGTTATTGCGGCAAGACGACGCAACGCTCCTTGAGGAAGATCGTCTCCGGGCGGCTGTGAGAGCAGCATGCTACCAGCAAGCCTTGCGCCGCTACCATAGCCGCAAGGTTCATGCCCGGAGCTTTGAGGAAGGCGACCTTGTTCTTCGGCATGTTCAGTCGGCCAAGAATTCCAACAAGTTGATGCCGAAGTGGGAAGGCCCTTATCGGGTAACACGAGCCACCAGGCCCGGCGCAGTCCGGCTGGAGAACGAAGATGCCATTCCAGTAAGAAACTCCTGGAACATCGAGCATCTCCGCAAGTTTTACCCATAAGGGGCGGTTGCCGGGCCTCCCGGCAAGCCACCCTTTTGTACCAGCCTTGCCGGCAAGGCATGTAACCCTTTGTACAAAGCCAGGCGCAGACCCTGAGCATAAATAAACGAAGCGCCGACGCCCTAACTTATAGCATGCATGCTAGGTTGAGTATCTTCCTTGGTTAGGGTTGATAGTGCTTAGCGGCGGCTAACCCCTAGCTTAGAGGTCGAGTGTGCGTCTCTCTGTTCTTCTCTGTCTTCTCTGGTTCACAGGGCACATAAGTATTCCTGCTGAGCTATTTTGGTAGGAAGGGCACGGACCGGCGTCCGGGCCCCGGCAAGCCAGAGTTGCCGGGGGCTGCAAGAACAAGGATCCGTACGCGGCAAGCCAAGGTTGCCGGGGGCTATAGATCCCGATAAGTTCTCTATCCTCTATCATGCATTTCGTTATGGACTGGGATGCGTGAAACCTCGTTTTATCCCTAGGCTATTGTGCTCCCCTTTTTCCGTACCCTAGGGCTATCTCCTGGGGCCGGATTTGGTCATAGCCGCGGCAGCAAGGAAATGAAACGAGGAGCCTAAGCCCACTTCATCCCTGCCTCCGCCAAGGGCATGAGAAAGGTCGAGCGAAGTGGGGGGACGACAAGGCCTGTTGTCGGGCAAAAAAAACGTTTATCCTAAAGGTAATAAGGATTCACTCCTTGTCGTGGGTTCCACCTGCGAACAAAAAACCTGGCGAACATCCCTTTTTCATTAAAAAACATCCCGTACAGGTATAGTTCATACGAAATGAAAAACATGAGCAGGGGGATTACAAGTTATAAAGTTAACAAAGGCCCGAAGGCTTACAAGACTAAAAAGAGATAAGGTGCCCGTAATCCCTTTCCTGCCCCTCTCCTCAGGAAATGGAACAAGAAAGCAGAAGGGCAAAAGGGGCGCCTAGGCGAGTTACGAGTGGCAGAAGACACCAAGAGAACATCGCGGTGGCCGTCCGTGGGCTGGATGGTGATGGCGGCGCCGGAGGAAGAGCTCGAAGACGAGGCGGCAGGACGTCAATACGCGATGAAGGCGTCGGTGCCCGCGTACTCCGACTTGACAGCCTGGCCGCCCGCCCTCTTCCTCTTCCGCATCCTCCCAACGCCAGCCGCCCAAGGAGACGACCCCGAGAAGTTCAAGGAGCCGGCAACACGGATGATGGGGTCACCGGTACCCCTTGGAGCGGCGCCCGACGCCTAGTCGGACCCGTCATCCTGCCGCCCGCTAGCCTCGTCGTCGTTGCTGTTGTCTTCCTCACCACTCTTGCTCGAGGAGGTATCTTCATCATGAGAAGAGCTCTCCACGCAACACCTTACATGAGTCCCGAAGTGCCTGAAGATGTTGACGGAGAGGAGGCCACTCTCCATTAGTTTGAAATGGAGAGTGAGCCCCTCTGTCAAGCTATGGAGGCGAGCGAAGGTCTTCCACCCTCGGTGGAGATACATGATGTGACGGGCGGGGAACTCGGCGTCGACCCATGTGCCACTGTTCCCACAACCCCTCATATGCAGTCGCAATGCCTCCGGCGGATCCAGCTCCATCTCCCGCGCAAATGGAGTCAGGAGGCGAAGGCGACGGCGCGGTGGCTGGCGTAGCCTGACGAAGAATTCGCAAGGGTTGTCCCCGGCGTGGCCCTCCATCGGAGGAGGGGCTGCTGGCGGAGGCAAGGCTGATTTGCCGCCCCGTCCTCCTCTCCCTCGAGCACCACGACAGCCTCGACCTCGCCCCCTCCCACTTCCTCTAGCGGTTGGCTCCGCCGCCAAGAGCTCTTGGGGAGGAACGATGCGTTGTCTGGCCGAAACCCTCGCCGCCACCGATGAAGCGTCGCCACGCACCCTCGCCATGACAGAAGAAAGGAAGAAGCAGGAATGGGGAGAGGCAGATGGCGAAGGGTTGAGAGGCACCGTTCCTCCCGCTCCCCTCTTTATAAGGGGGTGAGGCTCGGCCGCCCCCTCTCGGCCAATCCGGCCCGTTGAAGTGACAGCGAGTGGGGTCGTCGACCGCCCTCTTCGCTCCATTGAAGGCGCATGGGAATCGACCCACGCGCGCGCACAACTTCTCACATCCCGTGCGCCTGTCATCCGCCCTGCATCGTGCATGCACCGAACATGGCGCGAGGGATAGGCGTAGTGGTACGCGTGGAGCGACGGTTCCCAAGCGAGGGCAGTAAATGAGCGGCGGCCCTGCGGTCTCAAAGAGACACGCAAGCCGCCTCTTTACTGTCCGCCATGGGATGATGCCAGCATGCTTCCGTCATACGCGCGCACGACCCCCACATCGCACGTTCAACGCGGGTTGTGGAGAAGCGCAGCGGACGGAGCAGTTACCACCATAAAAATCCGCCCCAACTGCCCGCGCACCGTTCTGGGCCTGGCCCAACAACGTGCTGCGCTTATATATGGCCCAGGCCCGGGGGCTCCTGTCGGTGTACAAAACTAGGGGCTCTCCTTTTGACCCCTTCACTTGTGCACGGGCAGTCAAGAGCCACCCGCCACGGCCACGCATAATAGGGCAGGGAAGGGAAGTCGGAGAGAAGTCGAAGCCACAAGACAAACAAAGCAACGGCAAGGACCAAGGCCACAAAGATCAAATGGACGAAGCAGGTTTCCCCGGCAAGGACCCTTGCCGGGGCAGCCTCAGCGGCCCCGGCAAGACCCTTGCCGGGGGAGCTCGCCCCCGCCAGCCGAGCGAGGCACCTTTCAGCCCACCAACGCTAGACAAACGCGTTGGGACAGGGCTTGGGAGGCGCCTCCGTGGTGGCATGTAGATCTTTGTGAAGACATAGAATAGTCAAGATCAAACGAGGATAGGAAGGCAACAATCCTCACCAAGACCCTCACAGAAGAAACCCACAAGACCCCCGGCAAGATCCTTGCCGGGGACGCCAGCGTGCCACGACAAGACCCTTGCCGGGCCACCCGGCAAGACCCTTGCCAGGCCACCCGACAAGACCCTCACCAAGCGCTCCAGCAGGACCACTGCCAGGCCCACGCCAGCCAAGTCTCCGCCGCTGTTCGCATGCAGCTGCCGGCCCAACCAGCTGGGCAGGCACCTATGTGGCAACATGCAAACCTTCGTGGAGGCTCCACCACCGCGCCACCTCAGCTGCCTACCTGCCTACATGGCACCGCATGAACGTTGGCCAGGGCGCGTGTCAAAGCAAGGAGGAGTGGCGACGGACGGGACGGGCCTCGCCCCCGTCCCCGATAAAGTGAAGGGACACCTAAGCCTCGCATTAAATGCACTTTGTCCTGTAATACCAGTGATAAGCTCATAGCGTTGTAGCACTTTCCACCTCCTGTGTGCCACTGTGGCAGCCCCTTTCAACTATAAAAGGAGGCCCATGGCGCACAGAGGATTCGGCTCTTTCGAACCTGGCAGCACCCAAAGCTAGTTCAAGAGTCCAAGAACACTAAATACATCCACCAAAGCAGGATCGTAGGGTTTTACACATCTTTGCGGCCCGAACCTGGGTAAATCCCCTTTGTGTTGTCTGCTAGTCCCGCTCTTCTCACGATCCAGCGCCCCGCAACCGTAGTAGGGATTCAAGTGATCCCATAGGTGTCGTTTCCCACCGACACCGAGCCCTAACCCCGCCCCTTTATAAGCAGGGGAGCGGGAAGGATGGCACCCTTCAGTCTTTCACCATCCGCCTCCTCCCATCTTTGCTTCTTCCTCGCCTCTGCCATGGCAACAGGGCGTGCTGATGGTTCGACGGTGGTGGCGAGGGTCTCTGCTCGACAATGCGCCACTCCTCCCCAAGAGCCCGTGGCGACGAAGCTGGCCGCGAGGGGCAGGGGGAGGGGGCGAGGCCGAGGTCGCTATGGTGCTCGAGGAAGAGGAGGACGGGGCGGTGCATCGGCCTCGCCTCCGCCAGCGGCCCTTCCCCCAATGGAGGGCCACGTCGGGGACCAGCCCTGCAAGTACTTCATCTGGCTGCACTGGCCGGCGCCTTGTTGTCTTCGTCTCCCTACCCCATTCGCTCAGGAGATGGAGCTCGACCTACCGTAGGCACTGAGACTGCATATCAGGGGCTGTGGGAATAGCGGCACATGGGCCGATGTCGATTTCCCAGCCTGATACGTCCATTTTGCATCATGCTTTTATATCGATATTTATTGCATTATGGGTTGTTATTACACATTATGTCTCAATAATTATGGCTATTCTCTCTTATTTTACAAGATTTATCATGAAGAGGGAGAATGCCGGCAGCTGGAATTCTAGCTGGAAAAGGAGCAAATATTGGAAACCTATTTTGCACAGCTCCAAAAATCCTGAAACTCAAGGGAAGCCATTTTTGGAATTAATAAGAATTGTTGAGCATAGAAAATACCAGAGGGGGCCCACACCCTGGCCAGGAGGGTGGGGGCACCCCCCTACTGGGCGCGCCCCCTATCTCCTGGGCCCCCAGTTGGCCCTCCGGTGCCCCCTGTTACCCTGGAAAAAAGCTCTAACGATGTGTCCGGCATGAGATCGTCCGGACTGTTATCTTCGCCGGGGACGGATTGTTTATCCAAGTTATCATGTTCGGATGGTTGCTCGAGGGCATGTTCGTCGTCCACCGGTTCGCCTTGCTCTATGGCTGGGTCTGTATGGGTGCTATCTTTGACGAGGCGGGGGTTCGAGCGGTTTTGACTGCTTTTCGAGGGAATTGTCCTTTGCAGTGTCCCGTTGTTCCTCATTATCGCTTCCTTTAGGTGTATCCACCATATATACATCTTGAGTTGAGGTGGCCTTCCAGTGCCCTGTAGGCGCTGGTTCTTGGTCATCTCCGGCATCGTCATCCATTCCGTCGATGTCTTCGGAGTCAAAATCGAGCATGTTGGTTAAATCATCGACAGTGGCTACAAAGTGGGTGGTGGGTGGGCGTTGAATTTCTTCGTCGTCCACATCCCAACCTTCCTGACCATAGTCCGGCCAGGGATCTCCTGACAAAGAGAGAGACTTTAGTGAATTCAGGATGTCGCCAAAGGGCGAGTGCTGAAAGATGTCCGTAGCGGTGAACTCCATGATCGGTGCCCAATCGGATTTGATTGGCAGGGGCGCGGAACGTTCGGAGTCCAGAGAGGAGTCCGGCACCTTGGAGTCACGAGCTTCGCAAAGGACCGGGTTGGTATCCGGCTCTATCGCCATAGAGGTAGCAGCCCCCGAGGCGGTGTCCAGCCACCCGTCCTCGATTGGCGCAGTCGGCTCCGAGCTAAGGGTCGGAGCAGACACTTGTGCGGCCTCCAGGACACTGTCCGGCAGTAGAGCTAGATCATGCCCATCGTGACAGTGCGGCGCGCTTGGCCGTGGCTCGAATCCGTCGAAGATCAAGTCTCCGCGGATGTCAGCCGTGTAGTTTAAACTCCCAAATCTGACCTGATGGCTAGGGGCGTAGCTTTTGATCTGCTCCAGATGGCCAAGTGAATTGGCCCGCAGTGCAAAGCCGCCGGATACAAAGATCTGTCCGGGGAGAAAAGTTTCACCCTAGACCGTGTCGTTGTTGATGATCGAAGGAGCCATCGGGCCTAAAGGCGACGACACAGAGGAACTCTCAATGAAAGCACCAATGTCGGTGTCAAAACCAGCAGATCTTGGGTAGGGGGTCCCGAACTGTGCGTCTAGGCGGATGGTAACAGGAGACAAGGGACATGATGTTTTTACCCAGGTTCGGGCCCTCTCGGTGGAGGTAAAACCCTACTCCTACTTGATTGATATTGATGATATGGGTAGTACAAGAGTAGATCTACCACGAGATCAAGGAGGGTAAACCCTAGAAGCTATCCTATGGTATGATTGTTGTTCATCCTACGGACTAAAACCCTCCGGTTTATATAGACACCGGAGAGGGCTAGGGTTACACAGAGTCGGTTACAATGATAGGAGATCTACATATCCGTATCGCCAAGTTTGCCTTCCACGCCAAGGAAAGTCCCATCCGGACATGGGACAGAGTCCTCAATCTTGTATCTTCATAGTCTTGGAGTACGGCCAAAGATGATAGTTCGGCTATCCGGACACCCCCTAGTCTAGGACTCCCTCACCCGTTGCAGACAACTTGTCTACCTATTGATGATAGCTTTCCTGATGAACAATTAGCAGTCATTAATGCTTCTCGTACTGCTCCATGGCTAATTATGCTAATTATATTGTTGCTAAATTTATACCACCTAGTTGCACATACCAGCAAAAGAAAAAGTCCTTTTATGATTTAAGACATTACTTCTGGGATGACCCACACTTTATAAAGGAGTAGATGGTGTTATTAGACGTTGTGTACCTAAGCATGAACAGGAACAGATCCTACGCAAGTGTCACTCCGAACCATATGGAGGATACCACGCTGGAGATAGAACTGCACATAAGATGCTCGTAAGTTTGTCTTGTCTTGTGATGAATGTCAAAGAATAGGTAATATTAGTAAACGTCAAGAAATTCCTATGAATTATTCTCTTGTTATTGAACCATTTGATGTTTGGGGCTTTGATTATATGGGACCTTTTCCTGCCTCTAATGGATATACACATATTTTATTTGCTGTTGATTACGTTACTAAGTGGGTAGAAGCTATTCCAACTAGTAGTGCTGATCATAACACTTCTATTAAGATGCTTAAAGAAGTTATTTTTCCGAGGTTAGGAGTCCCTAGATATCTCATGACTGATGGTGGTTCACATTTTATTCATGGTGCTTTTCGTAAAATGCTTGCTAAGTATGATGTTAATCATAGAATTGCATCTCCTTATCACCCGCAGTCTAGTGGTCAAGTAGAGTTGAGTAATAGGGAGCTCAAATTAATTTTGCAAAAGACTGTTAATAGATCTAGAAAGAATTGGTCCAAGAAACTTGATGATGCATTATGGGCCTATAGAACTGCATATAAAAATCCTATGGGTATGTCTCTGTATAAGATGGTATATGGAAAAGCATGTCACTTACCTCTCGAACTTGAACATAAGGCATATTGGGCTATTACAAAGCTCAACTATGACTTCAAACTTGCCGGTGAGAAGAGGTTATTTGACATTAGTGTACTCGATGAATGGAGAACCCAAGCTTCTGAGAATGCCAAGCTGTTCAAAGAAACAGTTAAAAGATGGCATGACAAAAGCATACAAAAGCGTGAGTTTAACATAGGTGATTATGTGTTGCTATTCAACTCTCGTTTAAGATTTTTTGCAGGAAAGCTTCTCTCTAAATGGGAAGGTCCTTACGTTATCGAGGAGGTCTATCGTTCCGGTGCCATAAAAATCAACAACTTCGAAGGCACAAGTCCGAGGGTGGTGAACGGTCAAAGAAGCAAACATTATATCTCAGGTAATCCTATAAATGTTAAAACTAATATTATTGAAACCGTAACCCCAGAGAAACACATAAGGGACACTTTCCAGAGCATTTTAGACTCCGAAAAGGAATAGGTATGTGGTACGGTAAGTAAACCGACTCCAAAACAATTCTAATGGCAATTTTTCTCCGTTTTCGAATATTTAATAATTTTGGGAAGCAAGAAGTAATCTGGGAAGGACACATGAAAGTGCAACTATCCCTAGGTGGTTTTGGTAATTCATAACAACATATAGCTCATTGAGCTAATGCTATTTCAAGACTATTATTTCAGGAAAGCTCAATGAATGGCATGGCATGGATGATGAAAATGGATCCCTCAAAATACTGAGGACAAAGGATTGGCTCAAGCTCAAAACCTCAAGACTCTTCATTTTATATTTTAGTGATCCAAGATCACATTGAGTCTATAGGATAAGCCAATACTATCAAGGAGGGATGAGGTCTTTCTTAATGAGCCTCTTACTTCATGTGCTTAGCGATATGCTCCAAAACCCTCAACTACTTTCTCACATCCACAAATGACCTAGACCCAAAGCCAAAATTGGTCACACCGATTCTTTCTATCCGGCGCCACCGATTTCAAAAGTCATAGCCACTGCCACAAACCCTAAGCAAATCGGTTCTACCGATAGGGATCTCGGTCTCACCGAGATGGGATTGTAATATCTCTGTTTCCCTTCGTAATGTTTCGGTCTAACCGAATTGAGCAATCGGTCCCACCGAGATTGCAATGTAAACTCTCTTTTTCCCTTTTGTAACATTTCGGTCTCACCGAAAAGAGCAAATCGGTCCCACCGAGTTTACCTGACCAACTCTCTGGAAAGCTTATTACCAAAATCGGTCTCACCGAGTTTGTGTAATCGGTCTTACCGAGATTAATTTATGCCCTAACCCTAACCAAGTCGGTCTTACCGAGTTGCATGTCAGTCCCACCGAAAATCACTAACGGTCACTAGGTTTACTAAATCGGTCCGATCGAGTCTGTTGAATCGGTCCCACCGAGTTTGGTAAATTGTGTGTAACGGTTAGATTTTGTGTGGAGGCTATATATACCCCTCCACCTCCTCTTCATTTGTGGAGAGAGCCATCAGACTAAACCTACACTTCCAACTTACCATTTCTGAGAAAGAACCACCTACTCATGTGTTGAGGCCAAGATATTCCATTCCTACCATATGAATCTTGATCTCTAGCCTTCCCCAAGTTGCTTTCCACTCAAATCTTCTTTCCACCAGATCCAAATCCCATGAGAGAGAGTTGAGTGTTGGGGAGACTATCATTTGAAGCACAAGAGCAAGGAGTTCATCATCAACGCACCATTTGTTACTTCTTGGAGAGTGGTGTCTCCTAGATTGGCTAGGTGTCACTTGGGAGCCTCCAACAAGATTGTGGAGTTGAACCAAGGAGTTTGTAAGGGCAAGTGTAAGGGCATATTTATCCCCAAGTGGTTTTGGTGATTGATGACAATGCTCTTGTGGACTAATCATGTGTGTTAAGTTCTTTCAGAGATTCATCTATTGGCACGAGACGATTTCCTCCCCTCGGTGTTTTATTCAAGACGGTGTAGCTCCTTCGTTTCGTTGTTGGTGGACTAGTTTCGTAGGAGTCACCGTACTATCAAGAGGGGATCCGCTTTGGTAAGACTAGGGTGGAATCAACACGTACACATCCCTATCACACCCGTCGTCTTCCTTTCGCATCTTTGGAGCTGCCTCTTCTCTTCCATACCTGCTCCGTTCTGTGCCAGCGGTAGTACCGTGGTCTACAGCGGTAGTACCGCCGAAGCTCTCCAGCGGTAGTACCGCTCCACAAAGCGGTAGTTCCGCTCTCAGCGGTAGTACCGCTCCGCAGGGCGGTAGTACCACTTGAGGGCTTCGGCCGTAGTACCGCAGCTGTTCCGCGCTACTACCACCTCGATTCGAGACCGGTGTTTTCTCGTGTCGGGTTTTGCGGTACTAGAAGCGGTAGTACCGCTCCAAGCGGTAGTACCGCTCTTACTCCCGCGGTAGTACCGCTCTAGGGCCAAGGCTCCGTCTACCTCGCCAGCGCGGTAGTACCGCTGGGTAGGGAGCGGTAGTACCGCTCTCAGCGGTAGTACCGCCCTGCCCTAGCGGTAGTACCGCTCTGTGCGGGGCTGCTCAGTGGGGTACCGGTTGGAATTGTTCCCCCACTATATAAAGGTGTCTTCTTCCTCCAAGTTGACCTACCTCTTCCCCCAAAAGCTCCATTGTTGCTCCAAGCTCCATTTTCGCCCGATCTCTCTCCCTAGCCAATCAAACTTGTTGATTTGCTCGGGATTGGTTGAGAAGGCCCAGATCTACACTTCCACCAAGAGAAATTTGATTCCCCCCACTTATCCCTAGCGGATCTTGTTACTCTTGGGTGTTGAGCACCCTAGACGGTTGAGGTCACCTCGAAGCCATACTCCATTGTGGTGAAGCTTCGTGGTGGTGTTGGGAGCCTCCAATTGTTGTGGAGATTGCCCCAACCTTGTTTGTAAAGGTTCGGTCGCCGCCTTCAAGGGTACCAATAGTGGAATCACGGCATCTCGCATTGTGTGAGGGCGTGAGGAGAATACAGTGGCCCTAGTGGCTTCTTGGGGAGCATTGTGCCTCCACACCGCTCTAACGGAGACATACTTCCCCTTAAAAGGAAGGAACTCCGGTAACACATCCTCGTCTCCACCGGCTCCACTCATGGTTACTTCGTGCCTTTACTTTTGCAAGCCTTCTTGTTTTACATCCTTTGCTTGCATGTGTGCTAGTTGTTATTGCATCATATAGGTTGCTCACTTAGTTGCACATCTAGACAACCTATTTTGTTGCAAAGTTTAATTTGGTAAAGAAAAGCTTAAAAATTGTTAGTTGCCTATTCACCCCCCCCCCCCTCTAGTCAACCATATCGATCCTTTCAATTGGTATCAGAGCCTCGTCTCTTTTTAAGGGCTTTACTGTCGGTGTACTAGAGTAGGGGTACCCTAGTATCCCGAACTTGTGCACGGGCAGTCGCAGCACCCCGTGGCAAGGCTTGCCGGGTGACCGCCAAGGTCCTCCGTGGTTCCTTTGGAGCCATTCAGGAACGAAGTATTCAAGCCAAGGAGACAAGGCCCCGGCAAGAGGAGCTTGCCGGGAAGGCCAACCGAGGCATCTCAAGGAACTTGCCGCGACGCGCCACGCGTCCCGGCGAGGCCCGGTGAGCGACAAGCTTCCGGACGCGACAAGACAACGACCACGGCAAGGCGCTTGCCGCGGCAAGCTACCACTCTGTACCCGCGCTCCAGCACATCCACCAACGTGTCGCCCTGGGACCTTTCCAGGCGCACGTGCCAAGAGGCTGTGCAGCCAGCGGTGCGCGGAGGCAAGCGGCGCTGACAAGATTGCCATCGTGGCAAGCGGTAGCATCCCTGACGGTCCCTTTTTGCACTATTTGGGCGACGCAGACGGGCATTTAATGCCTTTGTCCCCTGCCGTCAGGGTTAGGTATGGTACACTGTACAGGTAGTTGTACCAACCGCAACTCCTTTCCATTTTTACCCTTGTCTACGTTGCCACCTGTCGGTGACCCCTTGAGCATATAAAAGGAGGCCCATGCGCAACGTAGAGGGGGGTTCGAAGGCAGAAAAACACTCACACTCGGTCTCGTTAGCAGCTAGTGTGTACTGTAGCATTTAGCGCTCCCGAGCAAGAACTCAATACACTCAGACATGCAGCAGTAGGAGTACTATCTCTCCGGAGAGCTCCGAAGCTGGGTAAACTGCTCGTGTGCTTCGCCTCGATCTGCTCTTTGTGCGATCTCCGCCCCCCGCCGAACCGAAAGGGGCTCGGTCCGCCGGTCCCATAGGTGTTCGTGGATCAGTTTCCCCGACATCTTTGGCGCGCCAGGTAGGGGGCGTCGAGGTTGTGTGAACCTGATCCGGCGTTCACACGAGCTAGATCTTCATCTTCTTCATCGACATGCCGCCGAAGAAGAAGGCTTCGGAGGCGGCTGCTCCGTCCGCGTCGATCCCACCACCACCGGAGCAAACGGGTGGTGGGGTAGACGCCGGCGGAAGAACGGGCGTCGACGAGGGAGCTCACGGTGCTGCCAGGTCCAAGGACAAGGCTGCGCAGACCTCGGCGTCCATACATGCACCGCGCCCATCTCAGGAGGCGCGGGACCGACAGCGTCATGGTACTTACGGTACCATACGTTCGTTGGACCAAGATCGAGCCGGTGGATCTCGGGGTGCTCAAGACCAGCATGCACGCCAACATGCTGGCACGAGCGAGACACGGTCGCCTAGACGGGATACTGCTCCTTCTAACATAGTTAGAAGTCTGAGCATATCCCGCTCCTCGCACCGTTCGCCACTGCCACCCACCACTCCAGCAGAAGCTTTGGCGCGAGCTCAACTGCTCCTGGATTACCCTCCAACAGCAGACAAGATCAACGAATGGAGGGCCACCATTCAGAGTCTCATCGGCTTCGCCAACGGTGACACTCCACGGCAGCCGAGTACATCGCAGCCGCGGCAGGACTGCCAGGCACGAGCCGATGGCGACAAAACCGGTGGGGGTGCAACCACCGTGCACTCTCTGCCCCGAAGGCCAAGATCGCCGACTCGCCGGATCTACCTCGACAGCGACTCCACCGCATCATCAGATCCACGAGCTCGTCGCGATCAGCGCCAAGTTCTACACGAGCGACAGCAAGAAGACGCTCGTACTCGCATCGAGCGCCGAAGAGAAGCGCGGCGTCAATCGGACCAGCGCGCTGGGCCCTCTGTCGACATGCATGCGCCAGGGGAACCAGGCGACTTGCCGTACGCGGTAGGTTGCCCTGCGTTCACTCGTGAGCTGCGGCAAGTCCAGTGGCCCAGCACGAAGAATTTCAAGCCAGACGTACCAGAGAAGTACGACGGAAAGTCGCATCCGTCGGAGTTCCTCAGCATCTACACCATCGCGGTGCAAGCTGCCAGGGGGCGGGACGACAAGATCCTTGCCAACTACTTCCCACTGGTGCTCAAGCCCAATGTCAGGTCCTGGCTCATGCACTTACCGGACAACTCCATATCCTCCTAGGTAGACCTATGCCATCAGTTTGTCAGCGCCTTTACAGGCGGCCACAAGCCTCATGGCCAAGAGAGCGACCTTCATCTGCTCGCCCAGAAGGAAGGAGAGCCCCTACGCAAGTACATTCAGAGATTCAGCCGCGTACAGCACAACATCCTAGATGTCCACCCTGCCGCGGTCATCAGCGCGTTCCATCAGAACGTGCGAAACCGCAGGATGCGGGAGGAGATGGCGATGTGCAAGATCAGAGACGTCAGTGAGCTATATGCCCTGACCGACAAGTGTGCACGTGCTGAGGAAGGGAGGAAACTCCTCGGAGAGAATACAGAAGCAGGAGGATCTGATAGCGAGGATGCTGCCCCGGCAAAGAAAAACCGGCGGCGGAACAACAGGAAGAAGAAAGGCAAAGATGTGCTAGTCGTTGAGCAGTCCGGCAATGGAGGTGGCGCCAAGAAAGCCAAAGCTGGTAGCTCCGGCGAGGATATTGCCGCAGGCACCAACTACCAGGCTGTGGCGGTCGCCGACAAGCAGGACGGCACCAACAAGCAGTACTGCAAGATCCACCGCACCAAGGGCCATGACCTCCAGAGCTGCAAGAAGGTCGAGCAGCTTGTCGAGCAGCAAAAGGCTGAATACGAGCGACGCAACAAGGAGAAGGCCCAAGAAGGTGCTGGAGGAGCCGACAAGAAACGCCCCGGCCGAGGAGGACGCCGCGGCAAGGCCAAGCAGCGGCAAGGAGACAGACCTCCCCGCGGCCACGACAAGGTTGAAGATGACGACGACGATGAAGATATGGATGATGACGAGACCGATGAGCAGGAGTTCCAGAAAACCACAGAGGTCATGTGCGTTGACGGTGGTGCTTCTCTGCATACTTCACACCGCCAGCTCAAGCAGTGGGTGCGGGAAGTCAATGCGGCAGAACCACCCGTCGAGTCACGCAAGCCTCTGAAATGGTCCAGCACGCCTATCATCTTTGATATTGAGGACCACCCTGATCGCATAACTGCGGTCGGGTGCTTGCCGATGTTGGTTTCACCAACTATCCGCAACCTCAAGGTCACTAAGATGCTAGTTGACAACGGGGCCGGCTTGAACCTGATCTCCTCCGCGGTACTCCAGAAACTCCAGATCCCTGACAGCGAGCTCGAAGAGACCGGCACATTCCAAGGAATCAATCCGGGAAGGAGCAAGCCGAAGGGAAAGATCACGTTGCCGGTGACATTCGGCAGCGAGTTGAACTTCAGGACTGAGAGTCACTTTTGACGTTGCTGACTTTCCATTGAACTTCAGGCTTCGGAGGTGGCTGCCCCGTCCACGTCGATCCCACCGCCACCGGAGCAAACGGGTGGTGGGGTAGACGCCGGCGGAGGAACGGGCGTCGACGAGGGAGCTCACACTGCCGCCAGGTCCAAGGACAAGGCTGCGCAAACCTCGGTGTTCGTACATGCACCGCGCCCATCTCAAGAGGCGCGGGACCGACAGCGTCATGGTATTCGCGGTACCATACGTTCGTTGGACCGAGATCGAGCTGGTGGATCTCGGGATGCTCAAGACCAGCATGCGCGCCAACATGCTGGCACGAGCAAGACATGGTCGCCTGGACGAGATACTGCTCCTTCCAACCCAGTTGGGAGTCCGAGCATATCCCGCTCCTCGCACCATTCGCCGCCACCACCGAAGACCTCAGCAGAAGCGTTGGCTCGAGCTCAACTGCTCCTGGATTACCCTCCAACGGCGGACAAGATCGACGATTGGAAGGCCACCATTCAGAGTCTCATCGGCTTCACCAATGGCGACACTCCGCAGCAGCCGAATGCGTCGCAGCCGCGGCAAGATTGCCAGGCACGAGCCGATGGTGACAAGACTGGTGGGGGTGCAACCACCGTGCACTCTACACCCCGAAGGCCAAGATCGCCGACTCGCTGGGTCAACCTCGACAGCGACTCCACCGCATCATCTGATCCTCGAGCTCGTCGCGATCAGCGCCAAGTTCTTCACGAACGACAGCAAGAAGACACTCGTACTCGCATCGAGCGTCGAAGAGAAGCGCGGCGTCAATCGGACCAGCGCGCTGGGCCCACTGTCGACATGCATGCGCCAGGGGAACCAGGCGACTTGCCGTACGCGGTAGGTTGCCCTGCGTTCACTCGTGAGCTGCGGCAAGTCCAGTGGCCCAGCACGAAGAATTTCAAGCCAGACGTACCAGAGAAGTACGACGGCAAGACGCATCCGTCGGAGTTCCTCAACATCTACACCATCACGGTGCAAGCTGCCGAGGGACGGGACGACAAGATCCTTGCCAACTACTTCCCGCTGGTGCTCAAGCCCAATGTCAGATCCTGGCTCATGCACTTGCCGGATAACTCCATATCCTCATGGGCAGATCTATGCCATCAGTTTGTCGGCGCCTTTACAGGCGGCCACAAACCTCATGGCCAAGAGAGCGACCTTCACATACTCATCCATAAGGAAGGAGAGTCCCTGCGCAAGTACACTCAGAGATTCAGCCATGTACAGCACACAATCCCAGATGTCCACCCCGCCGCGGTCATCAGCGCGTTCCATCAGAACGTGCGTAACCGCAGAATGCGAGAGGAGATGGCGATGTGCAAGATCAGGGATGTCAGTGAGCTATATGCCCTGGCCGACAGGTGTGCACGTGCTGAGGAAGGGAGGAAACTCCCCGAAGAGAATGCAGAAGCAGGAGGATCTGATAGTGAAGATGCTGCCCCGGCAAGGAAAAACCGGCGGCGGAACAACAGAAGAAGGAAAGGCAAAGATGTGCTAGTTGTAGAGCAGTCCGGCAACGGAGGTGGCGCCAAGAAAGCCAAAGCTGGTAGCTCCGGCGAGGAGGCTATGGCGGTCGCCGACAAGCAGGACGGCTCCGGCAAGCAGTACTGCAAGATCCACCGCACCAAAGGCCATGACCTCCAGAGCTGCAAGAAGGTCGAGCAGCTTATCGAGCAGCAGAAGGCTGAATATGAGCGACGCGACAAGGAGAAGGCCCAAGAAGGTACTAGAGGAACCGGCAAGAAGTGCCCCAGCCGGGGAGGACGCCGCGGCAAGGACAAGCAGCGGCAAGGAGACAGACCTCCCCGCGGCCGCGACAAGGATGAAGATGACGACGACGATGAAGAGATGGATGATGACGAGGCCAATGAGCAGGAGTTCCAGAAAGCCACAGAGGTCCTGTGCGTTGACGGCGGTGCTTCTCTACACACTTCACACCGCCAGCTCAAGTAGTGGGTGTGGGAAGTCAATGTGGCAGAACCACCCGTCGAGTCACGCAAGACTCTGAAATGGTCAAGCACGCCTATCATCTTTGATATTGAGGACCACCCTGATCGCATAACTGTGGTCGGGTGCTTGCCGATGTTGGTTTCACCAACTATTCGCAACCTCAAGGTCACTAAGATGTTAGTTGACGGCGGGGCCGGCTTGAACCTGATCTCCTCCGCGGTACTCCAGAAACTCCAGATCCCTGACAGCGAGCTCGAAGAGACCGGCACATTCCAAGGAATCAATCCGAGAAGGAGCAAGCCGAAGGGGAAGATCACGTTGTCGGTGACATTCGGCAGCGAGTTGAACTTCAGGACTGAGAGGGTCACTTTTGACGTTGCTGACTTTCCATTGCCTTACAATGGGATACTCGGCCGTCCAGCACTCGCCAAATTCATGGCAGCCTCTCACTATGCATACAACATGCTGAAGATGCCAGGCCCGATAAGCGTCATCTCTGTCCCTGGCGACAAGAAAGATGCTCTTATCTGCACCGACAAGATCTACAGGGAAGCAGCAGCCACAACAGATCGCAAGTCACTTGCCGTTGAAGCTCCCGGGGGGAAGAAGGAGACCAACTCCGGCAAGAGCTCTGATGCCCACTCCGGCAAGCGCACCTCTTCAGAGTGCAGCGCTACCGTCGAGGACGCACCATCGAGCTCCACCGGCAAGCGTAAGAAGACAATGGCAGCTCCATCAGAGACCAAGAAGGTGTATGCCAAGGAGGACGGCACTTGTGGTACCTTCACCATCAGTGCCACTCTCGACCCTAAATAGGAAAGCGCGCTCGTTGCTTTCCTGCGGGCGAACGTCGACGTGTTTGCGTGGCAACCGTCTGACATCCCCGGTGTTCCCAGGAAAGTAATCGAGCACCATCTTGCCGTCTGTCCTCATGCGCGGCCCATCAAGCAGAATGTCAGGAAACAAGCAGTGGAGCGCCAAGAATTCATCGCAGAAGAAATCAAGAAATTGGAAGCAGCAAGCCTTGTCAGAGGAGTGCTCCATCCTACGTGGTTGGCCAATCCTGTGGTCGTGCGCAAGGCAAACGGGAAATGGAGGCTTTGTATCGACTTTGCCGATGTCAATAAAGCTTGTCCCAAAGACCCATTTCCCTTGCCGCACATTGACCAGATTGTTGACTCCACGGCCGGATGTGACTTGCTTTCATTTCTTGACGCATACTCAGGATACCATCAGATCTTCATGGCAGAAGAGGATGAGGAGAAGACCGCATTCATCACTCCATGTGGCACATACTGTTTCATACGGATGCCTTTCGGTTTAAAGAATGCTGGTTCAACATTTGCAAGGGTAGTCCATGACGCTTTTGAGCCACAAATACATAGAAATGTGGAAGCCTACATGGATGACATAGTGGTCAAGAGCAAGGACAAGGCAACTCTGATTCAAGATTTAGACGAAACCTTTGCAAATCTGCACAAGATCAACCTCAAGCTTAACCCCGAGAAGTGTGTGTTTGGAGTCCCCTCCGGCAAGCTTCTCGGGTTCTTCGTGTCTCAGCGGGGAATTGAAGCCAATCCCGACAAGATCAAAGCCATTGAGCAGATTGAAGCACCAAAGCGCGTCAAGGATGTACGAAGACTTGCCGGTTGCGTGGCTGCTCTCAGCAGGTTTATCTCTAGGTCTTGAGCGCGCCCTGCCGTTTTTCAAAATATTGAAAAAGGCAGGTCAATGAAATGGACTCCGGAAGCGGAGGCTGCGCTGCAGGACTTAAAGAGATACCTGTCCTCCACTCCAACACTTGTCGCACCTAAGCCACAAGAGAAGTTGCTGTTGTATATAGCGGCAACCAATCAAGTGGTTAGTGCTGCGTTAGTAGCAGAGAGGGAGGCGGATGATGAGCCAGCAACCACGGCAGATGCATCCAGCGACAAGCAGGGGACTTCACCGACAAGCTCTGGTCCCGACAAAGATGGATCTGCGCAGGCGCGTGAGGAAATGCAGAAGAGAATGGTGCAGCGCCCATTTTACTTTGTCAGTTCCCTTCTGCAGGGGGCTAGGTCGAGGTACTCTGGTGTACAGAAATTGCTTTTCGGCCTTCTCATGGCCTCGAGAAAGCTGCGCCATTACTTCCAAGCACATGAGATCACAGTTGTCACTCGTTTTCCGCTGAAGAGGATACTGCGGAATCAAGAAGCAACAGGCAGGATTGTCGAGTGGGCACTGGAACTGTGAAGCTTTGGCCTCAAGTTTGAGAGCACTTCAACTATCCAAAGCAGAGCATTGGCAGAGTTCATAGCAGAGTGGACGCGAACACAAGATAAAGAAATTCCAGAAACAAGCATCCCTATCAAGGAAGCAAGCAAAGAGTGGCTGATGTACTTTGATGGTGCCTTCTCGCTGCAAGGCGCCGGTGCGGGCGTGCTACTTGTTGCACCCACCGGAGAGCACCTCAAGTACGTAGTCCAGATGCACTTTCCTAGGGAACCAGCAACAAACAATACCGCAGACTATGAAGGTTTGCTTGCCGGTCTCAAGATCGCGGCAGACCTTGGGATAAAGAAGCTCCTCGTCAGGGGTGACTCACAGCTTGTCGTCCGCCAAGTGAACAAGAATTATCAGAGTTCGTTGATGGAAGCTTACGTTAATGAAGTGAGAAAGCTAGAAGAACACTTTGACGGCCTACAGATGGAGCATGTTCCAAGAGCTGATAACGACATTGCCGATGGCCTGTCGAAGTGCGCCGCACTTAAGTTACCTGTGGAACTAGGGATCTTTGTGCTCAAACTGACTCAACTGTCTGTAACGCCATCAACTGGACAGAGCAAGAAGAGGAAGTTGATTTCTGGTGACTATTTTCCGGCAGAGCTCCCCGAAGCCGCCGCCAAGAAGGTCCCCAAGATCAACACCAAGGGTGCTGAGGAGCAGTCTGCTCCGGCAAGCCCTACGGTTTGTTCTGTTGAAGCAAACGCTCCCGACAAGTTTTGCCCCGGCAAGCTTTCCGGGGAACGTCAAGCTCCGGCTGAGCCGCAGGTTCTCTCCGTAGAAGCGGATGTTCCCGCAGCAGCAGATGTGCCTTTAGTCCTTGTTGTCGAGCCGCAAGCTCCAGCATGGGCACAGTAGATTGTCCGTTTCCTTCAGACAGGAGAACTTCCCGAAGAGCAAGAAGAAGCGGAAAGGGTAGCCCGGCAGTCAAGTATGTACCAGTTTGTCGACAACACACTGTACAGAAGAAGACTCAACGGTGTGAAATTGAAGTGTATTCACTGGGAAGACGGACAAAAGCTGTTGGCAGAGATACATGGAGGCATATGTCGTCACCACATTGGTGCAAGAGCACTTGCCGGCAAAGCATTCCGGCAATGTTTCTTTTGGCCGACAGCCCTCCAGGATGCAACTCCACAAGTAACCAAGTGTGAAGCGTGCCAGTTCCATTCCAAGCAGATACACCAGCCAGCTCAAGCTCTCCAGACGATCCCTTTATCCTGGCCCTTTTCGGCCTGGGGGCTCGACATCCTCGGCACCTTTCCCCGAGCTGTCGGGGGATTTGAGTACTTGTACGTTGCAATCGACAAGTTCACAAAGTGGCCGGAAGTGGAAGCAGTGAGGAAGGTGATAGCACAGTCAGCAGTCAAGTTCTTCAGGTCGATTGTTTGCCGCTTCGGGATCCCTAACAGGATCATCACCGACAACGGCACGCAATTCACGAGCCGCACCTTCATGCAGTACGTCCAAGATCTTGGCGCCAAGGTCTGCTTCACTTCTGTTGCTCATCCGAGAAGCAACGGTCAAGCGGAGAGGGCAAATGCTGAAGTGCTGCGCAGGCTCAAGACCAGGACTTTCGACAGCCTGCGCAAGTGTGGAAAGAACTGGATTGAGGAGCTGCCGGTGGTTCTTTGGTCGATCAGGACGACGCCAAATCGAGCCACTGGCCAGACACCTTTCGCTCTAGTCTATGGAGCAGAGGCAGTTCTCCCCACGGAACTCGTATACAGGTCACCTCGAGTGCTCGCTTATGATGAGCTTGAGCAAGAGCAGCTGCGACAAGATGACGCGCTGCTCCTTGAGGAAGACCATCTTCAGGCCATTGTACGAGCTGCTCGATACCAGCAAGCTTTGCGCCGCTACCATAGCCGCAAAGTTAATGCTAGAAGTCTCGAGGAAGGCGACCTTGTTCTTCGGTGCGTTCAGTCCGCCAAGAATTCCAACAAGTTGACGCCAAAGTGGGAAGACCCTTACCGGGTGAAACGAGTCACTAGGCCTGGCGCTGTCCGCCTTGAGACCGAAGATGGCACTCCGGTGAGCAACTCCTCGAACATTGAGCATCTTCGTAAGTTTTACCCGTAAGGCGCGGTTGCCGGAACCAGATCCGGCAACCACCTTTTGTAGAAGTCTTACTGATGTTGCATGTAATCCTTTGTACAAAGCCGGGTGCAGACCCCGTGCATAAGTAAAGCTCATGTGCTCCGAAGATAATGGTGTGGACCAGGCGTTGTTCAAGAAAGTTTTGCTTTACCAGGAAGAAAACGACAGAAAAGCTAAGTTGCCAAAGTTTGAGCAATCAGTTTTAAAATTTTTAAAGTTATCTTCCTCGAACGACCGTGCTTTGTATGGAAAACCTGTGCGCGGAGGAACCAACTCGTAACTAGTTGCGCCCTTACTTTGTTTCGAGTCCGCTCAACAACTTAAGTGAGCTGCAACTAGTTGCGACAAGGTTTCTTGTCGGTAGCGGCACCACCAGCAGGCTGCTGACGTCCCACACTCAGCGCTCGCGGCTAAGGCGCCTGCACCGGCAAGTTCCCTAAAAGCGTAGGGCAAAAACATACAAAGGAAGGAATCAAGTAAAGGAAATAACATAGCAATCGCTACCCAAAATAGAGTTATACTACAAGATAGCTTGTCGCAGCTCTAATAGATTGTTCTCATAACATGACCAGCAGCGAAAAGAAAAGGAGAAAACGGGCAGCCTAATCTACGTGATCGCCCTCAACCCTCTTGATCCCGCTCACCTTGTCCACAATGGGTGCGACAAGGGTCTTCAGCACTTCTAGATCAGCATCCGGCGGCAAGGTCCTGAGGACGTTGGTGAGGTTGAGGCCTGGGTTGCGGAAGGCCACCTTCACCAACACCTTTTGAAGAGCTCTCGTGCAGATCTTGCGCGACTCGTCGGCCAGCTGCTTTGGGATCTTCTCCCGGAGTCGTTGGAGGGCCGTCGCCACGCCTTTGAAGAACAAGGTGAGCTTGGCGCTGGGTTGGAGGTTCTCATCGGAGGGATACCCGAGATCCTCCATCCCCAGCCGCGCCAGCTCCCTGTCAATGGATGCGGCAACATCCACGAGACCCTTCGTCCAGTGCTCCACATTCTCCCTAAAAGTGTTCTGGACGGCAACAGCACTCGCCAGCAGCGCCTCGTCGGCCTTGATCTTCTCCTTCAAGGCCACCTCTGGCTCCCTGGCGCCGTCCAGCGTCTTGGTCAAAGTAGTCAGCTTCAACTCAAGATCTGCATTGGAGTCCTTGGCGGTGCTAAGCTCCTTTCCCTTCTCGGCGAGATGATCCTGCAGCTCGCCAAAGGTGTAGGCATCCTTCTCGCGCTCACGCTTGAGCGCGGCAAGCTTTTCACCGCTCGCCTTGAGATCGGCCTCCAGCTGCGCCACCTTCGTCTCCAGCTCCTTCTTGGCGGCCTCGGCAGCTGTGGCAGCATCCTCTGCTTCCTTGAGAGCCCCGCCGAATGTTTGCTCGCGCGCAGCAAGCTCCTCCTCATGGCTGTCAAGGTTGACCTTCCGCTGCGCCAACTCGCCCTCCCGTGCAGACAGCTTCTCGGCGGCAAGCCGCTGTTGCTCTTCAACTTCGGCCTTCTTGAGGAAGAAGGCTTTCCGCTCCTCGGCGAGTTGCTCCCGCTCCTCTGCCAGGGACCAGAGAGCTTCCTGGTTAAGACCCCGGAGCTCCTTCGCGCGCTTCTCGATGTCCACTCCCGCCTTTGTGACAAGCGCTTCTCGGGATTCCAGCTTGGCCTGTCGAGCGCGGTAGAGCGACACCAGCTTCCGCAGCAGCCGCTCCTCCTCAGACTCGCTGCTGCTACTGCTCGGCGCATCAACCAGCGTCAGCCCAGCGGAGGCGAGCACCTCTCCATCCAAGATTTCTCCTTTGACCGGCGCCCTGGAGCTTGACGCCCAGGGGAGCTTGATGAAGACGCCATCGCCGGCCCTCAAATAGGCGCCGGGCTGGGGCTCTTCGGAGCCTGACGCTGCAGCAGTGGCGGAGGGATCGGCGGTCGGCGTAGCGCCTGGCGCTCCTGCGGCCTCGGGGCCGTCAGTGCGATCGCCGGACCCCTCGCCAGCTTTTACGGCGGTAGCTTTGGCGGCCTCTTCGCCGGCGGGATCATCAGCGCCGGCTGCTTCTTCGGTGGCAGTGGTGTCGTCGGTATTGCCGCGCGCGTTCCCCTCGCCGGCGACCTCGGTCTCCATCGGCTCTGTGGCAGATGGATCTGACGACCGGAAAAGGGAGAAAAGTCAAGCAAATATCCAAAAAGAAAATCAGAAGAAGAAGAACCCAAGGGAAGTTTTCAAGCAAGAGGATTACCTATACTAGGTTCTACAGTCGTGGTCTCCGCCACCGGGGGGTCGCTGGTGCTGTCCCTTGCCGGAGGACTCTCCCTTGCCGGAGACTTCTCCCTTACCGGAAAATTCTCCCTTGCCGGAGAACGCTCCCTTGCCGGGGAACCCTCCCTTGGCGGTGTAGTCGAAGCAGATGGCATGCCGGGAGCGGCTTCCGAGCGCTCCTGGTGAGGCTGCTCTGCTCCTACGCAAACCAATAGTCAGATGTCAGCAAAGAAAGAGCACCCATGCGCGCCTAACAACGGGAAGTAAACCATATACTTACGCTGGGGGCTGCGCTGGGGGCTGCTTTGGGGAATAGTTGCCGGGTCCGGCAAGGTGGTCTCGGACACATCCCCCGCTGTCGCGGTGGGTTCGTCCTCGATGACAATCACCGGGACCTTGGCTCTCTTCGCCGCTCTCTGGGCCAGAGTCCTGAAAAGGAATGGGTTCGGAGTAAAGCAAATCAGATACAAGACAAAACAGCAAGAATTGAAGAACTACAAGTACAGCAAAGAATCTTACTCTTCTTCTTCCTCGTCGGAGCTGAGCGCGGAGAGGTCGAAGTCCGGCTCACCTCCGGCGCGACGAGGCGGAGGAATAGGTTCCCTTAGCCGCTTGGCGGGGGCAGTGGCGGTGGTCTGAGACGGCCCAGCTCCGGCCGCTGCCACGGCATGAGGAGCGGCAGGAGCAGAAGCGGTGGTCCGGGAGGACCCCGCTCCAGTTGCCGCAGCGGCGTGAGGTGCTCCTGCAGTAACAGTGCTTGCCACGGTAGAGCGTGTCGCGCGGCGCGGCGGCTGTTGACTCGTCTGCCGCCCCGCTACGTCCCCGGCCTTGCGGAGATGCCTTCTTGTGGAGCTGGGGGCTCTGCTTGCGGCGAGCTGTCTGAAGATGAGGAGGAAGAGGAGTTGGTCTTCAACAAGCCACTCGCACCCTCGGCGGGATCGCTCGACTCGACTTCAGGCCTGACAAGCTCTCCCTCACCGGCAAGCCCCTCTCGCTCGGCAAGGCTTGCCGCCTCTGCTGCCTCTGCCTCCTCCACGGTGAATCCAAACTCGCCTGCGGCAGCGGCTGCCGCCGCCTCTTCCATCCTAGTGGCGATGCGCTGCATCTCCGCATCGGTGGTTTCGCGACTAAGGCTTTTCTGTTCATCGGAGCGGACCGACACTTCTACCAAGCCGTCAAAGAACTCCTGCACGACGTCGTCTGCAGGCTCTTGCCAAGTTGGGACAATTCCATGCGAATCGCACAGCGGCATCATTGCACGGATGCAGTCGAGCGAGGAGTTATTGCACAGCGGAACGACACCCTTCGGCAACCTAAACACTTTGGGATGTTGAGGGTCGTGCTTGAACAGTTCCTGGAGCATCGCATCCAGTTCTAGGATAGTGAAGTTGAAGTTGAGGCCCGAGCGTAGCCTCATGATATCCGCCGCATTCTGGAACTCCCAGGAGGGTCTCCTCCTCTCCTGCAGGGGGGCGATGTGGCGGCGAAGAAAATTTGTGCCAACGGCACCTACAGTGAGCCTGGCAAGCCTGAGGCGTTGGATCCGGGTGACGGCAATCTTCAGCCTATCGTCTTCCGGGGCCACGTTGCTCCAATCGTTGCCGCGCGCTACTGGGCTTGGTGCCGGGCGGTAAATGGCTGCGGGTTTTCCTCGACAATCCAGCACCAATCTGCTCTCCATTCCTCCCACTTTCCGCAGAGCTCTCCCTCCAGATAAGCTTCCTTCTTGCCAGCTCTCGAGATCTAGGTGATTCCGCCAGATAAAGGCTCCCCTCTCTCAACTTGGGGCATAAAGAAGTGGCGAAAAAGAGCTACATTTGGATAGACTCCAACAAAGTTTTCGCAGAGATGTGCGAAAACTGCCACGGTCAGAACGGCATTGGGGGTGAAGTCAAGGAGGCGGAACCCGTAGGTGTTCATAATGTCGCAGAAAAACTCAGAGAAAGGCGGGCAGAGCCCGCAGTAGAAGAACAACGTGAAGAAGGGATATCCATTCGGAGCCCATTTCAAAGTGACGGCTGAGAGTACCTTCGTGCGCGGATGCGCTCGCATCTCCGTCCACCAGAAGAGGTAGTAATACTCCCTCAGCTCCTTCGCGGCGAGCTTGGGGTGGAAGGTTGCCCGCTCCTTTCGCAGCGCCGCGAGCCGCTGCGCCTCGATCGACTTCACGACCTTCCCCTTGTCGGCTTTCGGAGCCATGGCGGAGGTGGTAGGGGAGATCGATGGTGTTGGTGGTGCTGGTGGCGATGGGGGGCGGAGCGCTGTTCTCTTTCAGCTTTGGGAAGAAAGGGAGGGGCAGCGGAGGTTTCTGAGATTGGAATAGCAACCGGCGAAATGGGCGAACTGCCCGTCGGGGGTTGCCGACGGTGTCTGCGGCCCCGCGGCACCTATGGGGCACGGGGGGCCCCTTCTAGTCCGGCAAGGGGGCGGCGAGCGCACGAAGAGCAGATCGAGGCGGAGCACGCGGGGGATTTTTACCCAGCTTCGGAGCTCTCCGGAGAGATAACACTCCTACTGCTGCTTTGTGTTTGTATTCAATCTTGCCCGAGGGTGCGAGCGTGTGGTGGTGTTGCCTGTGTCGAACAGATCTAACCGTGTGATGGCGAATGGACCGAACCCTATGATGGCCAATGGACCGAACCCTGTGATGGCCAATGGACCCGAACCCTTTCTACGTGCGCATGGGCCTCCCTTTTATAGTCTGAAGGGGGCACCAACAGGTGGCAACGTAGGGAGAGGGGGTAGAAAGGTAAAAACGCAGGTTGGTACAACAGTGACCAACAGTGTCCCCTACCTAACTCTGACAGCAGGGGACAGGGGCATTTAATGCCCGTCCGGTCGCCCCAACAGTGCAAAGAGACGACCGCTAGGTGAGCCACCGGTTGCCACGATGGCTCCTCCGTCAGCTCCGCTTGCCACCTCGCTTTGCATGGCTACGCAATGCCCCGCCACGTGCCCCTGGGGAGGCCCCGGGGTGACACGTTGCTGGGTGCGCTGGATTTTGGGTGGCCGCCTTGCCGTGGCCCTTCTCTTGTCGCGCCGCCAAGCTTGCCGGTCATCGGGCCTTGCCGGGGCGCGCGGGGCGCCGCGGCAAGTCTTTTGGAGGTGCCTTGGTCGGCCTTCCCGGCAAGCTCCTCTTGTCGGGGCCTTTGTTTTCTTCCCGGCAAGCTCTTCTTGCCGGGGCGTTGGTTGGCCTTCCCGGCAAGCTCCTCTTGCCGGGGTTTTAGCTTGAGTACTCTGTTCTTGAATGGCATCAAAGTAGCCGTGGAGGATCTTGGCGGACGCCCGGCAAGCCCTGCCGCGGGTCGCTGCGACTGCCCGTGCACAAGTTCGGGGTACTAAGGTACCCCCCTACTTTAGTACACCGACACGAGCCCCCAGGCCTGGGCCATACACGGTGCCGAGCGTTGTTGGGCCAGGCCCAAAATAGTGCACGGGCACGCGTGGCCTGGGTCCACACAGAATCGGACTCCGCTTCCACCGCGCACGCCCAGAGTGGCACGCGTCAAACGCGGCGTCATGGGCGACGTGGGCGGTGCGCGCGGGGCTGAGCCTCGCGAGCATGCATCAAACCATGATGAAGGGGACGGCTCACGCCCTCCTACCTAAACGGAGGTAGGCGTAGGGGTGTGGTGCATTTACTGGACGGGGCCAGTGCGCGGCTTTTGAGGCGTCCACTCCCATGCTCACGGGGTGGGGCGAGACCGCCTCACCCGTCCACTCGGCGCTACATCCCTGCCACGCGGCTCCCATGCGCTTGGGGTCACGGACGGTGAGATTGGGAATCCGGGCCGGCGTGAGCAGAGGCAGTGGGTCGCCCCCGATTCCCTGCTCTCCTGTGTCTTGATTCGCCGAGCGGGGCGGCCGGGCTCCCACCCTGCTCCTTTATAAAGAGCAGGAGGGGGCACGGAAGCCCGCACTCCCTCATCTCCTTCTTTCTTTTAACTTCTGCTCCCCTTTCTCCCATTCGCCATGGAGAAAGGGAATCCTGGCCCTTCATCGGTGGCGGCGAGGGTTGCCGCCAGACAGCGCACCCCTCTCCCTCTCGCCCCTGCGGTGGCGGAGCTGGCCGCGAGGGGAAGAGGGAGGGGGCGGGGCCGAGGTGCTCGGGGAAGAGGCGGCCGGGGTGGTGCGCCACCTCCGTCTCCGCCGGCGGCTCCTCTCCTCGAGGCGGTCCACACCGGGGACGACCCCTGGGAGTTCTTCGTCAAGCTGCGTCGGGCACCTCGTCGACGCCTCCGGCTTCCGGCTCTGTTTGCGAGTGCGATGGAGCCGGACCCGCCCGAGAGGCTGGAGTTACGCATGAGGGGCTGCGGGATCAGCGGCACTCGAGTTAGTGTCGTATCCCCAGCCCCCGGCGTGATGTACTTCGACCGAGGGTGGAAGACGTTCGCCCGCATCCATAGCTTGACGGCGGGATTTACCCTCCATTTTAAGTTAATGGAGGGCAACCTTCTCGCCGTCAAGGTCTTCGGGGACTCCGGCATCCGGGCGAGATGCTGCGTGGACAGCTCCTCCGATAGCGAAGGTCCCTCCTCGAGCAAGAGTGATGAGGAGGGGAGCGACAGCGACGATGAGGACGGCGGGTCCTACTAGGGGTCGGACGCTGCCTCGCGCGCGCCACCGGCGAGGAGCGCGGGCGCGGCAACACTGGGGATGCCGCCGTCGCTGAGGAAGAGGCCGGCGCGGAGGAGCCCGCCGGCGAAGAGGCCGCCAAGGCCGCTGGCGCAGGGGCCGGCGAGGGGTCCGGCGACCGCACTAATGACCCAGAGGACGCAGGAGCGCGAGGCGCTGCACCGACTGCCGACCCCTCTGCCGCTGACGCGGCACTGGGCTCCGAGGAGTCTCAGCCCGGCGCATATTTGAAAGCCGGTGAGGGCGTATACATCAAGCTCCCATGGGCGTTGAGCTCCAGGGCACCGGTTGAAGGAGAGGAGTTTGACGGGGAGGTACTTGCCTCTGCCGGGCTGGCGGTGGTCGACAGGCCAAGCTGCAGCAGTGGCGAGTCCGAGGAGGAGCAGTTGCTCCGAAAGCTGGTGTCACTCTACCGCGCCCGGCAAGCGAAGCTCGAGTCCCGGGAAGCGCTCGTCACGCAGGCGGGAGTTGACATAGAAAAGCATGCGCAAGAACTCAGGAGCTGCAACCAGGAGGCCCTCCAGTCCATTGCTGAGGAGAGGGCGCAGCTCGATGAAGCGAAGAAGGCGTTCATCCTGGAGAAGGCTGAAGCCGAGGAGCAGCAGAGGCTCATCGCCGAGGAGCTGTCCAAGCGGGACGGCGAGCTGATACAGAGGAAGGCGCACTTGGATAGCCATGACGAGGAGCTCGCCGCCCGGGAACAATCACTTGGCGGGGCACTCAAGGAGGCGAAGGATGCCGCCGCGACTGCCGAAGCCGCCAGGAAGGAGTTGGAGGGGAAGGTGACGCGGCTGGAGGCGGACGCGACAAGGAAAAACGAAGAGCTTGCCGCACTCCAGCGCGATCGCGAGAAGGATGCGCGCGCCCACGGCGATCTGCAAGTCCAGCTCTCCGAGAAGATCAAAGAGCTGAATGCCGTCAAGGACTCGAGCGCTGATCTAGAGCTGAAATTGGCCACCTTGACGGAGGCGCTGGACGCCGCCAAGAAGCGAGAAGATATCCTGAGGAAAGACCTCAAGGGCAATGAGGAGCTGCTGACGAGGGCCGCCGAGACCCAGAACACCTTCAAGACCACGGTGGAGCTCTGGACGGAGGGCCTTGTCAACATCGCCGCGCTCATTGGCGAGGAGTTGGCGGAGCTGAACTTGACGGGTTTCGGGTACTCCACTGAGGAGAACCTCCAACCCAGCGCCAAGCTCACGCTCTTCTTCAAGGATGTGGTGGCGGCTCTCCGGCAGCTCCGGGAAAGGATCCCGAAGCAGCTGGCCGACGAGTCGCGCGCGATCTGCGCCGGGGTCTTGGAGAAGGTGTTGGTGAAGGTCCTCTTCCGCAATCCGAGTATCGACCTCTCCCGCGTCACCAAGAAGCTGCCGGAGGGCGCCGATCTTGAAGAACTCAGGGCCATCGTTGCACCCATCGTGGACAAGGTGAACGAGGTCAAGAGGGTCGACGGCGGGCGCGCGGATTAGGCCGCCCTTCTTCTCCCGTTTTCTAGCTGCTGCCGTTTTGGTTACGAGAACAATTTAATCAGTGCCACAATAAGTCATTCTTGTAATATAACTCTATTCTGGGTACTGCTCGCCATGTTATTCCCTCTACTCTGTTGCATCCCTTGTATGCTTTTGCCCTACGCTTTGAGGGATCTTGCCGGCGCGAGCACTCTTGTTGAGTGCGGAACATCAACAGCCTGCCGGCGGTGCTGCTTCCGGCAAGAAATCTTGTCGGGACAAGTTGCAGCTCGCTTGTATTGTCGAGCGGGCTCGGAGACAATGCAGGGTCGCAACTTAGCCGCGAGTCGATTCCTCCGCGCACAGGTTTTCCATACAAGGTACGAACGTTCAAGGGATATAACTCGAAAAAATTTAAAATTGACTGGGCTCAAACTTTAGCCACTTAGCTTTTTTTTGTCTTCTTCGTCCCGGCAAGGCTAGATTCTTTTGAACGGCGCCTGGTCCAGACCTGACCGGGGGAAAGTGCTGCACGAAGTGTCAGATATACATGCAAGAAAAATAGATATGCACTGAATTTGACAAGATGTGCAGGGCACATAGACTTTTATTTACGCACGGGAGCTGCGCCCGGCTTTGTAAAAAGTGTCACATGCGACAGCGGCAAGGCTTGTACAAAAGGTGGTTGCCGGAGCAGGTCCGGCAACCGCGCCTTATGGATAAAACTTGCGAAGATGTTCTATGTTCCAGGAGTTGCTCACCGGAATGCCATCTTCTGTCTCTAGGCGGACAGCGCCGGGCCTAGTGACTCGTTTCACCCGATAAGGGCCCTCCCACTTCGGCGTCAACTTGTTTGAATTCTTGGCGGATTGAACGCGCCGAAGAACATGGTCGCCTTCCTCGAAGCTTCTGGCGTTAACCTTGCGGCTATGATAGCGGTGCAAAGCTTGCTGGTAGCGAGCGGCTCGCACAGCGGCCTGAAGACGATCCTCCTCGAGGAGCAGCGCGTCATCTTGTCGCAGCTGCTCTTGCTCAAGCTCATCATAAGCGAGCACTCGTGGCGATCCGTATACGAGTTCCGTGGGGAGAACTGCCTCTGCTCCATAGACTAGAGCAAAAGGTGTCTAGCCAGTGGCTCGATTTGGTGTCGTCCTGATTGACCAAAGAACCATCGGCAACTGCTCGATCCAATTCTTTCCGCACCTACGCAGCCTATCGAAAGTTCTGGTCTTGAGCCCGCGCAACACTTCAGCGTTTGCCCTCTCCGCTTGACCATTGCTTCTTAGGTGAGCAACAGAAGCGAAGCAGATCTTGGTGCCAAGATCTTGGACATATTGCATGAAGGTGTGGCTCGTAAACTGTGTGCCATTGTCGGTGATGATCCTGTTAGGGATCCCGAAACGGCAAACAATCGACCTAAAGAACTTGACTACTGATTGTGCTATCACCTTCCTCACTGGCTCCACTTCAGGCCACTTTGTGAACTTGTCGATTGCAACGTACAAGTACTCAAAGCCCCCGACAGCTCGGGGGAAGGGGCCGAGGATGTCGAGCCCCCAGACCGAAAATGGCCAGGACAAAGGGATTGTTTGGAGAGCTTGAGCTGGTTGATGAATCTGTTTGGAATGGAACTGGCACGCTTCACACTTGGTTACTTGTGCAGTTGCATCCTGGAGGGCTGTCGGCCAGAAGAAGCCTTGCCGGAAAGCCTTGCCGGCGAGTGCTCTTGCGCCAATGTGGTGACCACATATGCCTCCATGCATCTCTGCCAACAACTCTCGTCCATCTTCCCGGGAAATGCACTTCAATTTCACTCCGTTGAATCTTCTTCTGTACAGTATGTCATCGACAAACTGGTACATACTTGATTGTCGGGCTACTCTTTCCGCTGCTTGTTGCTCCTCGGGAAGTTCTCCTGTTTGAAGGAAATGGACGATCTGCTGTGCCCATGCCGGAGCCTGTGGCTCGACGACAAGGACTAAAGGCGCAAATGCAGCTGCGGGAACATCCGCTTCCACGGCAAGAATCTGGGATCCTGCTGGAGCGTGATGCTCCCCGGCAAGCGTGTCGGGACACAGCTTGTCGGGAGCGTCTGCTTCAACGAAACAAACCCTAGGGCTTGTCGGAGTAGACTGCTCCTCAGCGCTCTCTGTGTTGAGCCTGGGGACCTTCTTGGCGGCGGCTCCGGGAAGCTCTACCGGAAAGTAGTCGCCAGTGACCAACTTTCTCTTTCTGCTCTGTCCAGTTGATGGTTTGACAGATGGTTGAGTCAGCTTGAGCACAAAAATTCCTGGTTCCACAGGTAACTTGAGTGCGGCACACTTTGACAGGCCATCTGCAATGTCATTCTGAGCTCTTGGAACATGTTCCATCTGCAGGCCGTCAAAATGTTCTTCTAGCTTCCTCACTTCATCGATGTATGCTTCCATCAACGGACTCTGATAATCTTTGTTAACTTGGCGGATGACAAGCTGTGAGTCACCCCTGACAATGAGCTTCTTGATCCCAAGTTCTGCTGCTATTCTGAGTCCGGCAAGCAAGCCTTCATACGCTGCAGTATTGTTTGTTGCTTGCTCCTTGGGAAAGTGCATTTGGACCACGTACTTGA
The DNA here is from genome assembly GCA_963921465.1 of Triticum timopheevii. NCBI lineage: Eukaryota > Viridiplantae > Streptophyta > Magnoliopsida > Poales > Poaceae > Triticum > Triticum timopheevii. The sequence goes on along the minus strand of OY997271.1, from coordinate 128,020,300 downwards.
GGTACTCTCCGGTGGGGGCGACAAGTAGTACGCCCGCACCGGCGCCTTGCAGCGAAAAGGCTCCGTCAAAGTACATGATCCACTCTCTGCTCGCTTCCTTGACGGGGATGCTCCTCTCCGGAGTCTCTTCATCAGGCGTTGGCGTCCACTCCGCTATGAATTCTGCCAAGGCTCGGCTCTGAATAGTTGAATTACTTTCAAACTTGAGGCTAAAGCTCAACAATTCCAGTGCCCACTCGACAATCCTGCCTGTTGCTTCTGGATTTTGCAATATCCTCTTCAGCGGAAAGCGAGTGACAACTGTGACCTCATGTGCTTGAAAGTAATGGCGCAGCTTCCTCGAGGCCATGAGGAGGCCGAAAAGCAACTTCTGCACACTAGAGTACCTTGATCTAGCCCCCTGTAGAAGGGAACTGACAAAGTAAACTGGGCGCTGCACCATCTTCTTCTGTTTCTCCTCTAGCAACTGTACAGATCCATCCTTGCCGGAGCCAGAACTTGTCGGATCAGGGCTTGTCGGGCCAGAGCTTGTCGGGGAAGCCCCCTGCTTGTCGCTGGATTCGCTCGTTGCGGCCGCTGGCTCATCATCTGCCTCCCTCTCTGCTACTAACGCAGCACTAACCACTTGATTGGTTGCCGCCAGATATAGCAGCAACTTCTCTTGTGGCTTAGGCGCGACAAGTGTTGGAGTGGAGGACAAATATTTCTTCAAGTCTTGCAGCGCAGCCTCCGCTTCCGGAGTCCACTTCATTGGACCCGCCTTTTTCAAGATTTTGAAAAACGGCAGGGCGCGTTCAGCAGACTTGGAAATGAACCTGCTGAGAGCAGCAACGCAGCCTGCAAGCCTTCGCACGTCCTTGACTCGCTTCGGTGCTTCTATTTGCTCGATGGCCTCGATCTTGTCGGGGTTAGCTTCAATCCCCCTCTGTGACACAAAGAATCCGAGAAGCTTGCCGGAAGGGACTCCAAACACACACTTCTCGGGATTCAACTTGAGATTGATCTTGCGCAGATTTGTGAAGGTCTCGTCCAAATCTTGGATCAGAGTTGCCCTGTCTCTGCTCTTGACCACTATGTCATCCATGTAAGCTTCTACATTTCTGTGCAGCTGTGGCTCAAAAGCATGACTGACTATTCTTGCAAACGTTGAACCAGCATTCTTTAGTCCGAAAGGCATCCGTACAAAGCAATACGTGCCACATGGAGTAATGAATGCGGTTTTCTCTTCATCCTCTTCTGCCATGAAGATCTGGTGATATCCTGAGTATGCATCAAGGAACGAAAGCAGATCACATCCTGCGGTGGAGTCAACAATCTGATCGATGCGCGGCAAGGGGAATGGATCCTTGGGACAGGCTTTGTTGACATCAGTGAAGTCAATGCAGAGCCTCCACCTCCCGTTCGCCTTGCGCACGACTACCGGATTGGCTAGCCACGTTGGATGGAGTACTCCTCGGACCAATCCCGCTGCTTCCAACTTCCTGATCTCCTCTGCTATGAACTCTTGGCGCTCTACTGCTTGCTTCCTGACTCTTTGCTTGACGGGCCGCGCGTGAGGGCAGACGGCAAGGTGGTGCTCGATTACTTCCCTGGGAACACCGGGGATGTCAGATGGTTGCCACGCAAACACATCGACATTCGCCCGCAGGAAAGCAACGAGCGCGCTTTCCTATTTAGGATCAAGCGTGGCACTGATGGTGAAGGTACCACCAGTGCCGTCCTTCTTGGCGGCCACCTTCTTGGTCTCTGGAGAGGCTACCTTCGCCTTCTTGCACTTGCCGGTGGAGCTCGATGGTGCGCCCTCGACGGCAGCGCAGCACTCCGGGGAGGTGCGCTTGCCGGAGTGGGCATCAGAGCTGCTCTTGCCGGTCTTGACTTTCTTCTTCCCCCGGGGAGCTTCAGCGGCAAGTGGCTTGCACTCTGCTGTGGCTGCTGCTTCCCGGTAGATCTTGTCGGTGCAGATAAGTGCATCCTTCTTGTCGCCTTGGACAGAGATGACACTTATCGGACCAGGCATCTTGAGCACGTTGTATGCATAATGAGAGGCTGCCATGAACTTGGCAAGCACTGGACGGCCGAGTATCCCATTGTAGGGTAATGGGATATCAACAACATCGAAGGTGACCCTCTCTGTCCTGAAGTTCAGCTCGCTGCCAAATGTCACTGGCAGCGTGATCTTCCCCTTGGGCTTGCTCCTTCCCGGATTTATCCCTTGAAAGGTACCAGTTTCTTCAAGCTCGCTGTCGGGGATCTGGAGCTTCTTGAGCACTGTGGAGGAAATCAGGTTCAGGCCGGCCCCGCCGTCAACCAACATCTTCGTGACCTTGAGGTTGCGGATTGTTGGTGAGACCAACATCGGCAAGCACCCGACCGCAGTGATGCGATCAGGGTGGTCCTCAACATCGAAAATGATGGGCGTGCTGGACCATTTCAGAGGCTTGCGCGCCTCGACGCACGGCTCCACTGCATTCACCTCTCGCACCCACTGCTTGAGTTGGCGGTGCGAGGCGTGCAGAGAGGCGCCGCCGTCGATGCACAACACCTCTGTTGCCTTCTGGAACTCATGGTCCTCGGTCTCATCTTCCTCCATCTCATCATCCTCATCCTCATCTTCGTCCTTGTCGCGGCCGCGGGGAGGCCTATCTCCTTGCCGCAGCTTGGCCTTGCCGCGGTGCCCTCCCCGGGCAGGAAGCTTCTTGCCGGATCCTCCGCCACCTCCCTGGGCTCTCTCCTTATCGCGGCGCTCATATTCGGCTTTCTGTAGCTCCGCCATCTGCTCCACTTTCTTGCAGGTTTGGAGATCATGGCCCCTGGTGCGGCGGATCTTGCAGTACCGCTTGCCGGAGCCACCCTGCTTCTCGGCGGCTACCACAGCCTCGCCGGAGTCATCGGCTTTGGCCTTGTCGGAGCTACCTCTGTTGCCGGAATGCTCAACAGCTAGCACATCCTTAGCCTTTCTCTTCCTGTTGTTCTGCCTCCGGTTCTTCCTTGCCAGGGCGGCACCCTCACTGTCAGATCCTTCTGCTCCTGCAACCTCTCCGGGGATTTTCCTCCCCTCCTCAGCCCGTGCACACTTGTCGGCCAGAGCATAGAGCTCGCTGACGTCTCTGATCTTGCACATCGCCATCTCCTCCCTCATCCTGCGGTTTCGCATGTTCTGATGAAACGCGCTGATAACTGCGGCAGGGTGGACGTCTGGGATGTTGCGCTGCACTTGGCTGAATCTCTGTATGTACTTGCACAGGGGTTCTCCCTCCTTCTGGACGAGCAAGTGGAGGTCACTCTCCTGGCCATGAGGCTTGTGGCCACCTGTGAAGGCGCCGACAAACTGATGACACAGGTCCGCCCACGAAGAGATGGAACCGTCCGGCAAGTGCATGAGCCAAGATCTGACATTGGGCTTGAGCACCAGCGGGAAGTAATTGGCGAGGATCTTCTCGTCGCGCCCTCCGGCAGCCTGCACCGCGATGGTGTAGATGCTGAGGAACTCCGATGGATGTATCCTGCCATCGTACTTCTCGGGCACGTCTGGCTTGAAGTTCTTGGTTCTGGGCCACTGGACTTGCCGCAGCTCGCGGGTAAACGCAGGGCAACCTGCCGCGTACGGCAAGTCGCTCGGTTCCCCGGGTGCGCGCATGTCGACAGTGGGCCCAGCGCGCTGGTCGGATTGACGTCGCGCTTCCCTTCTGCGCTCGATATGAGTGCGAGCGTCTTCGTGCCGCCGTTCTTGGAGAACGTGGCGTTGATCGCGTCGGGTTCGCGGGTCCGACGATGCGGTGGAGTCGCTGCCGGGGTTGGCCCGACGAGCCGGCGATCTTGGCCTTCGGGGCTGGGAGTGCACGGAGGTGGCACCCCCAGCGGTCTTGTCGGCGTCGGCTTGCGCCTGGGCGCCTTGCCGCGACCTCGATGCGCTCGGCTGCCGGGGTTTGTCGCCGTTGGCGAAGCTGATGAGACTGTATATGGTCATCCTCCAGTCGTCGATCTTGTGCGGCGCCGGAGGGTAGTCTAGAAGCAACTGGGCTCGGGCCAGCGCTTCCTCTGCTGTCTTGGGTGGCGGTGGTGATGAGCGGCGCGAGGAGCGGGATGTGCTCGGACTCCCAACTGGATTGGGAGGTGCAACACCCCGTCCGGGCGACCGGACCTCGCTCGCGCCAGCATGCGGGCGTGCATGCTGACCTCGAGCGTCCCGCGACCCACCAGCTTGGCCTTGTTCCAATGCGAGCACGGTGCTAGGAGCACCGGGGCGTTGTTGACCTTGCACCTCCTGGGAAGGGTGTGGTGTCTGCACGGTCGTCGACGCTTGCGGGGCCTTGTTTTTGGATCTGGTGACGACGTGAGTCCCACCGTCGGCGCCCGCTCCTCCGCTGGCGTCCACTCCACTGCCCGTTTGCTCCGGCGGTGGTGGCGGAATCGATGTAGATGGAGCGGCCACCTCCGAAGGCCTCTTCTTCGGTGGCATGTTGATGAAGTTTTTGATGTAGCGCGCACGAACGTCGGATCAGGTTCGCACAATCTCGATGCTCCCCCTACCTGGCGCGCCAAAGATGTCGGGGGTCGCCGACGGTGTCTGCGGCCCCGCGGCACCTATGGGGCACGGGGGGCCCCTTCTAGTTCGGCAAGGGGGCGGCGAGCGCACGAAGAGCAGATCGAGGTGGAGCACGCGGGGGATTTTTACCCAGCTTCGGAGCTCTCCGGAGAGATAACACTCCTACTGCTGCTTTGTGTTTGTATTCAATCTTGCTCGAGGGTGCGAGCGTGTCGTGGTGTTGCCTGTGTCGAACGGATCTAACCGTGTGATGGCGAATGGACCGAACCCTATGATGGCCAATGGACCGAACCCTGTGATGGCCAATGGACCCGAACCCTTTCTACGTGCGCATGGGCCTCCCTTTTATAGTCTGAAGGGGGCACCAACAGGTGGCAACGTAGGGAGAGGGGGTAGAAAGGTAAAAACGCAGGTTGGTACAACAGTGACCAACAGTGTCCCCTACCTAACTCTGACAGCAGGGGACAGGGGCATTTAATGCCCATCCGGTCGCCCCAACAGTGCAAAGAGACAACCGCTAGGTGAGCCACCGGTTGCCACGATGGCTCCTCCGTCAGCTCCGCTTGCCACCTCGCTTTGCATGGCTACACAACGCCCCGCCACGTGCCCCTGGGGAGGCCCCGGGGTGACACGTTGCTGGGTGCGCTGGATTTTGGGTGGCCGCCTTGCCGCGGCAAGTGTCTTGCCGCGGCCCTTCTCTTGTCGCACCGCCAAGCTTGCCGGTCATCGGGCCTTGCCGGGGCGCGCGGGGCGCCGCGGCAAGTCTTCTGGAGGTGCCTTGGTCGGCCTTCCCGGCAAGCTCCTCTTGCCGGGGCCTTTGTTTTCTTCCTGGCAAGCTCTTCTTGCCGGGGCCTTGGTTGGCCTTCCCGGCAAGCTCCTCTTGCCGGGGTTTTAGCTTGAGTACTCTGTTCTTGAATGGCATCAAAGTAGCCGTGGAGGATCTTGGCGGACGCCCGGCAAGCCCTGCCGCGGGTCGCTGCGACTGCCCGTGCACAAGTTCGGGGTACTAAGGTACCCCCCTACTTTAGTACACCGACACTGCCCCTATTTCCCCTGCTTATAAAGAGGGAGGGGGCGGACGTTCCGTCTTTCCGAATAAAGAAACCACCCATGATATCTCCCACGACGCCGCATTCGACGCGTGTCGTTCGGGGAGGGCGCGGTGGATACAGAGTGAGATACAGCGTAACCCAGGCCGCGCGTGCCCATGCCCTGTTTTGGGCCTGGCCCAACAGCGCTCGGCACCATGTGTGGCCCAGGCCCGGGGGCTCCTGTCGGTGTACTAGAGTAGGGGTACCCTAGTATCCCGAACTTGTGCACGGGCAGTCGCAGCACCCCGTGGCAAGGCTTGCCGGGTGACCGCCAAGGTCCTCCGTGGTTCCTTTGGAGCCATTCAAGAACAAAGTATTCAAGCCAAGGAGACAAGGCCCCGGCAAGAGGAGCTTGCCGGGAAGGCCAACCGAGGCATCTCAAGGAACTTGCCGCGACGCGCCACGCGTCCCGGCGAGGCCCGGTGAGCGACAAGCTTCCGGACGCGACAAGACAACGACCGCGGCAAGGCGCTTGCCGCGGCAAGCTACCACTCTGTACCCGCGCTCCAGCACATCCACCAACGTGTCGCCCTGGGACCTTTCCAGGCGCGCGTGGCAAGAGGCTGTGCAGCCAGCGGTGCGCGGTGGCAAGCGGCGCTGACAAGATTGCCATCGTGGCAAGCGGTGGCGTCCCTGACGGTCCCTTTTTGCACTATTTGGGCGACGCAGACGGGCATTTAATGCCTTTGTCCCCTGCCGTCAAGGTTAGGTATGGTACACTGTACAGGTAGTTGTACCAACCGCAACTCCTTTCCATTTTTACCCTTGTCTACGTTGCCACCTGTCGGTGACCCCTTGAGCATATAAAAGGAGGCCCATGCGCAACGTAGAGGGGGGGTCAAAGGCAGAAAAACACTCACGCTCGGTCTCGTTAGCAGCTAGTGTGTATTGTAGCATTTAGCGCTCCCGAGCAAGAACTCAATACACTCAGACATGCAGCAGTAGGAGTATTATCTCTCCGGAGAGCTCCGAAGCTGGGTAAACTGCTCGTGTGCTTCGCCTCGATCTGCTCTTCGTGCGATCTCCGCCCCCCGCCGAACCGAAAGGGGCTCGGTCCGCCGGTCCCATAGGTGTTCGTGGATCAGTTTCCTCGACATTTACCGTCCGAAGAGTATGGTTGATGTCGTAGATGAGGTGGGAGAGCACTCTGGTGCGAATCCCATCTCATCTACGGGAGATGGGGGTAACTCGATCTCACGTGAGGAATTCAATGTGGCTTTGGAAACATTGGAAACCTCCTTGATGACCGTGGTCAAGGACATGTTTAAGGAATTCCTAGAAGGACTTAAACAATCTACCTCGCCGATGAAAGTGGGTGATCCCACCAACAAGGTGACGGATGCTACCTCCGACAAGGGGGAAGCTAACATTGAAAAGAGTCCTTCTATTAGTGGTAGAAATGGTACCGGCATCTTTGCCCATGTGGAACCTCCAATTTATGGAGGGCCAATCCCATCCACTCATTTGAATCATGCCGGTCCTCCTCCTAAATATGAGAAGCATGAAGATTTTGATTCTTGGGTCTATTGCTTTAAGCGTCATTTAAAACATGTGAACACTAACCTTTGGAGAATCATTGAAGAAGGTTTCTATCCTCATGACCCAAGCAACTTCACCCCTCGAGAAGTCGTGGACAATCAATTCAATGAGAGTGCTCTCTTCATCATCCAAGATGCTATCCTTCCCGAAGATCTTCCTCACCTTCGACCGCATGTCATGGCTAAAGAAGCATGTAAATGTGTCGAGGGTCTCTATCGAGGAAGTGCTAGCATTCAACGCTCCAACTATGAAGTGGTGCAAGATAAAGCCGATGAGTTTGCAATGAAAGAAGATGAAGAACCTCGTGAGCTCTTTCGAAGAGTGACCAAACTCGCGGTTGCACTCCGAGATCATGGAAGCAAGGACACGGATGACAATTGGATCAAGCGGAAGTTCCTCAAGGCCATGATGCCCTACAACAAGGCCATGTCCTCCGTCATTCGTCAACGACCGGACTTCCACTCCATGACCTCAAGTGAAGTGTTGGATGAGTTCTTTGCAATGAGCATCTTGGACAAGACCGCCGACAATGCGGTGCTCCGTTCTCAAAGGGCAAAGAAGCCCAACCTTGCTTTGAAGGCCAAGGTTATTATGGAAGAAGAGGAAGAAGTGGAAGATGAGGAAAGCAACCCCGAAGACACCAAATTTGATTACCATGAGCACATGGCCCTTGCTTCAGGACAATTTTGGAGCAAGAAGAGTTCAAGACCCAACTTCAACAAGAACAACTCAAGTGGCGTCAAGGGCAAGCAACGAGTTAGAACTTGCTTCAACTGTGGCAATGTGAGCCATTTCATTGCGGATTGTCCTTACGAGAAGCGGGAAGACAATGGTGGCAAGTTCATCCGAAAAGACAAAGCCAAGTCCTTCCCCAACAAGAACAACTTCGCCAAGAAGACTCCCACTCGTGGGTTGGTGGTTCAAGAAGAATACCAAGAGGATGACGATGATGATGAAAATGAAGAAGCTATGGCCATGGCATCCGTTGCCATTGCTACTACTCCCCGGGTGTCTCTCTTTGATTCACCCAACGAAAACATCACCGCCAAATGCCTCATGGCTAAAGCTTCAAACAAGGTAACCCCCAACATCACAACCACCATCATTACTAATCCCTCCTTGGAGGATTGCATTGATGAAAATGTTGAGTCTAATGAGGGAGTGAATGAATTTGAGTCTTTTATGAATAATCTCAAGGGTAAGTCCAAGAAGCACTTTGTTGCTCTCTTGTAACAACTTGGTGAGGCCAATGACATGATCGAGGCTCACGAAGAAACCATCTCCAAGATGGAAGGTCATAGTCGTGACTATGCCGATGAGATATTGGATCTCTCTAATGCTCTTGAGGAAGAGCGTGTGCATCGTTTGACTCTTGAGGAGTCACACAATGATGACCATGCTAAGTTAAAGAAAGATCTCGATCATGCTCTTGTCATGTCTCGTGTGCTAACCTCCGAGAAGGCTAAACTTGGGGTTGATCATGCTAGACTCAAAGAGGAGTTTGAGATACTTGGCAAGGCCCACAAGGTCTTGAAGGGTACTCATGCTAACCTCAAAGAGTCTCATGCTCAACTCCAAGTTAAGCTAATCAAGGAAAAGGCCACCTTTCCTCATATGGTATTAATTGATAATGCATGTGCTACTAACCCGTATTGTGAGCATGTGCATCTTGTGGAGGAGAATGCCAAGTTGAAGGATCAACTTGAGAAAGGCCTTGTGACTTGCATTCAAGGTGAGAAGAACCTCAACGACCTTTTGAGCAATCAAAAGGAAGTTGTGGCCAAAGAAGGAATTGGGTTTGCACCCAAGTCCAAGAGCAAGAAGAAGAAGAACAACAAGACCAAACGTCCTCCTCCTCTCAAACAAACGTTTGTGAAAGAGGGAGAGGGTGCTCCTAAGGAGAAGAAGGAAAAAGTGAAGGGAGTTGATGTCCAAAAGGGCAAAAGCATTTCCTCAAACAAAGCCGGCGACTTTAACCCGTCATATGTGTTATGCCGTGCTAGCGATGGACATGTCTTTGCTAAATTTGTTGGTTCTCCTTATGAGTACATTGAATGGTCTATTTGGGTTCCCAAGACCCTTGTTACTAACATCAAAGGACCCATTACTAAATGGGTACCTAAAACCAAGCATTGATCTCTTGTAGGTGTTTGCTTCCGGTGGGGGATCATGGTTGCTCGATAGTGGAGCAACAAATCATATGACTGGGAGCAAGGACTTGGTGGTGGACGTGCAAGAGATTCCATCTATGCCCACCAATGTCGAGTGGGGTGATGCATCACATTCTAAGGTATTGGGTCTCGGCAAGGTTGTTATTTCTCATGATCTAACGATCGAGAAAGTCATGCTTGTTGAGTCCCTCGCATACAATTTGCTTTCCGTTTGTCAACTTGCGCTCATGGGTTTTGCTACATTCTTTGACATTGATACCGTGGCCCTCTTGTGGAGCAAGACTCTTAAAGTAGCCTTTGTTGGGCATGTCGAGAACGGTCTCTATGTGATTAACTTTTTGGAGCGACCCACTAAGAACGCGACATGCCTAATGGCTAAAGTTGACGTGGGATGTCTTTGGCATTGCCGTTTAGCCCACGTCAATATGAGATCTTTGCAAAGTCCTCTCAAGGGGGACCATGTCCGTGGACTAACAAATGTTAGTTTTGCCAAAGATCGTGCTTGCAGTGCTTGTATCGAAGGAAAGCTTCATGAAAAGGCTCACCCTCCATCAACCATCATCTACTCGAAGAAACCCTTGGAGCTCCTTCACATGGATCTATTTGGGCCTCCATATTTTGATAGTCTTGGAGGAAGAAAGTATTGCTTGGTGATTGTGGATGACTATTCAAGATACACTTGGGTATACTTCTTCAAGAGGAAGAGTGAGACTCAACAAACTGTCATCGACTTTGCAAATGAAGCTCAACGTCAACACAATGCAAAGATCTTGACAATAAGAAGTGACAACGGCACCGAGTTCAAGAACTACACCTTGGATGAGTTTCTTAGTGATGAGGGGATCAAGCACCAATATTCTGCTCCATACACCCCTCCACAAAATGGTGTTGCGGAGAGGAAGAACCGGATGTTGATGGATGCGGCTAGGACCATGATGGTGGAGTTCAAGTCTCCATACAACTTTTGGGTCGAAGCCATCAACACCGCATGTCATGCATCCAATCGGCTCTATCTTCGCAACGGCTTGAACAAGACTCCTTATGAGATACTCACCGGCAACAAGCCCAACCTCAAGTACTTCCGGGTGTTCAGTTGTAAGTGTTTCATTCTCAAGAAAGGTGTTCGTTTGTCTAAATTTGAGGCTAGAGCTCATGAGGGAATATTTGTTGGTTATGCTACAAACTCTCATGCTTACCGTGTCCTCAACAAGTCCAGCGGACTCATTGAGGAGACGTGTAACGTGGAGTTTGACGAAAATAACGGCTCCCAAGTGGAGCAAAGTGGTACTTGTGATGTAGGTGATGAAATTCCTCCCCAAGCCATAAGAAGAATGGGTATTGGTCAAATTCTACCCATTGAGGAACCCCTTGTGGCCGAAGGAGAAGGACAATGCTCTACTCAAGTAGCGCCATCACCTCATCAAGACCCACACGCTTCCGAAGAACAAAGTGAAGGCCCTCAACCTAACAAGACCAAGGGCAAGATCAACCTCAAGATGGTGGTGAACCTCTAAATGATGCCCAAGGTCAAGTTCTCCCCCTCGAGCAAGTTCAAGATCAAGAGCAAGCTCAAGATCAAGAACAAGCTCAAGACGGCGCTCAAGATGATCAAGTCAACCCTCCTCCTTCCACATCCGAGGAGGAATTAGAGCGTCGTGCCGTGAAGATTGCTTCCAAGCTCACCACCCAAGGCCATCTCATGGAAAATGTGGTTGGAAGCCTAAGAAAGGGGGTAAGCACTCATAGACAATTAGCAAACTATTGTGAACATCACGCGTTTGTCTCTTGTGTTGAACCCCAAAAGGTCTATGAGGCGCTCGAAGACTCGGATTGGCTCAATGCCATGCATGAAGAACTCAACAAATTCGAGTACAACAAAGTATGGAGATTGGTGCCAAGGCCATCGGGACACCACAACGTCATTGGGACCAAATGGATCTTCAAGAACAAGCAAGATGCTCATGGGAACATTGTTCGCAACAAGGCAAGATTGGTAGCACAAGGCTACTCCCAAGTCGAGGGTATTGACTATGGTGAAACCTTTGCTCCCGTCGCTCGTCTTGAATCCATTTGTTTGTTGATTGCTTATGCTTCCCATCACAACTTTAAGTTGCAACAAATGGATGTGAAAAGTGCTTTTCTTAATGGTCCTATTAATGGGTTGGTCTATGTCAAGCAACCTCCCGGGTTCGAGGACCCCTACTTCCCGGATCATGTGTATCAACTCGATAAGGCACTCTATGGCCTTAAACAAGCCCCACGTGCGTGGTATGACCACCTTACCGAGTTGCTACAAGATCGTGGATTTGAAGTAGGACAAATCGATCCCACTCTTTTTACTAAGAAGGTCAAAGGGGAGTTGTTTGTATGCCAACTATATGTTGATGATATTATCTTTGGTTCTCCTAACAAAGCTTTCAATGAGGAATTTGCCGCTCTCATGACCTCCAAGTTCAAGATGTCTTCGATGGGAGAGTTGAAGTTCTTCCTTGGTTTTGACATCAAACAAAGAAGAGAAGGAACCTTCATCAACCAAGCCAAATACACTCAAGACATGCTTAAAAGATTCAAGCTAAGTGATGTCAAGCCAGCTACTACACCAATGCCTACCAAGTGCCAACTTGACATCGATCCCAACGGAAAAGCGGTGGATCAAAAGGTATATTGCTCCATGATTGGCTCCTTGCTTTACCTTTGTGCATCTAGACCAGATATCATGTTGAGTGTGGGGATGTGTGCACGTTTTCAAGCCGCACCAAAGGAAAGTCACTATGTAGCGGTTAAGCGAATCTTTCGATATTTGGCTCATACCCCAAACTTTGGCTTATGGTACCCAAGAGGAGCAAACTTCAAGCTTGAAGGTTTCACGGATTCCGATTGGGCGGGAGACAAAGTGGATAGGAAGTCCACTTCCGGAGGGTGCCAATTACTTGGTTGCTCTTTGGTAAGTTGGTCTTCCAAGAAGCAAAGTTGTGTGTCTCTCTCGTCCACTGAAGCGGAGTATGTGGAGGCCGGTAGTTGTTGTGCTCAACTCCTATGGATGAGGCAAACTTTAAAGGAGTACGGTGTCATTTGTGACAAAGTGCCTCTTTGGTGTGATAATGAAAGTGCCATCAAGATTTCTCTCAACCCGGTGCAACACTTCAAGACGAAGCACATTGAGATTCAGTATCACTTCATCCGGGATCACATTAGGCGAGGGGAGATCGAGCTCAAGTATGTCAACACTCATGATAACCACCTTGTAAATTGTGTACATTTGTAACCTTTTCTTCAAGAGCAATAAAATTACTGTGGGGTCAATACCCTACAGTTTCAGGTCAAAAAAAACACTCATGATAACCTTGCAGATATTTTCACGAAGCCCTTGGATGAAGCAAGATTTCACGAGTTAAGGCATGAGCTAAATATCATTGATTTGAGCAATGTGACTTGAACCCATGCACCCCCCACCACACTCAACTTGTTGTCTAGTTTAGGTGTAGGCATGGACATAGGGGGAGTGTTGTTCTCTCAATGAACTCTCCCTCCCCCCATTATGCATAAAACGATCAACTCTTTCACATTAGCCATTTTTGATGGTACTTGTGCTTCAAAGATGAGTTTTGGTCATGGGCCCAAGGATAATTCTTCGCGGTGCCATACCAATTGACTCAAACATAGGTGGCTCCGGCCACCGCCCTCTCTTGAGAGAGGCCAGAGCTCGCTCTTCTTTCATTTGGTTGTTTTGAAGGAGTGGGTTCTGGATCTTTGTGAGTCTGTGTATTGTCTTGTTGGTCTTTTATTTTCTTGTCCTTGCCTTCCCGTTCTTTTCGTTGTGCTTGTGTTTTTGTCTAGGGGCATTTTTTTTGGTTGTTGGCGGTACTACCGCTGCTGGCGAGCGGTACTACCACTCCAAGCGGTACTACTGCCCTCCAGCGTGGTACTACCGCTGTGAGGCGTGGGCAGGGGGTTATATCGGGGCAGGGGGAGTTTTCTTCTCCCCCATACCCATTCGCTCGCCCCCTCGTTCTGTTCCTCTCTCGCCAGCAACTGGCGCCGCGGGAGGGCTCCGGCGGATCTCCCTCTCCGGGGCGTCCCTCTCCATTTCCTTCGGTAGAGACGATTCCCACCTTGTCCTATTGCCATGGATGCCGGTATTTCCCCCGTTCTCTTGTTCTTCTTGTCTAGATTTCCAATCTAGCATCTTAGGGGCAGTAGCAGTTGCATCTCTAGATTTTTGGCCAAATCTAGGCTTGAGTAGGATGGAGAATGCTTCTAGGCAGTTTGGATTGATGTTTGGTTGGAGTATTTTTGAATTTGGTAGGACGGTAGTGCCGGATCTGACCACGATAGTAGGAAACTGTTGTTTCCCCATCTCGAGCGGTACTACCGCCCTCTCCAGGGCGGTACTACCGCTTGGAGCGGTACTACCGCTCCCTGTGGAGCGGTACTACCACTTGGAGCGGTACTACCGCTAGCAGGTCGCGGTACTACCGCTCCCTACCAATTTCCACCATATTCCTACCTTTCAGTGATCTTTTTGCTCATGTTTTGTGGCTTATGCTCGTTCTTTCTGGTTGTTTGCGTGTTCTTGTGTGTGGTTCCAGGTGATGAGGTCCCTGAGCATCAGGCTCATCGTGTCAACCCCGGTTGTGCCACGTCCAAGTGCTACCGCACCACCGAGCCTGCCGGAGGTTCTTCAACTGCTCCACCTCCACCTCAACTCCAGAAGAAGCCTGGGGTCAAGCCAAAGCCAGGCAAAACCATGCCAGAAATGCAGCCAAAGGAGTTCTGGGCAAGGCGCCGCCGCAACACGTATGAGGCTGACCAAGATCCCACTTTGTTCAACCGTCTATTCTGGAATAGGTTCCAGTTTGCCATCTTCTTTGATGTTCTCAAAGCCAAGAAGAACCTCTATGTCAACGTGCACTCCATCGACACCGACCATATGGAGCAAGATCCTGAATACTTTGGTGAAGCTCTTCAGATGTGCACTCAACTGAACATTCTTGGGATCATGAAATTCAACAAGGACTATGATGCTGATATTGTGGCCCAATTCTATGCCACGGTTCACCTTGGGACTGATGAGGACAGGACACTGACCTGGATGACCAATGGCAAGTTGCTTTCAGTCAAGTGGAAAGCGTTCATGCAGTTGATTGGGGTGCAAGATCTAGGTCTTGAGTCTCCTGTCGGCTTTCTCCCTCACGGCCGCCCCAATGCCACTCACAAGCAAGCTCTCTGGCCCTACTGCACTCTGAGGATCAACCATGAGACAAAGAAGGAAACCTATGAGCTGCCTGCCTATCTGGATATCCTTCACCGCATCTTCAGAGATACTCTTTTCCCTCGTATCGGGAATCTGGAGCAGGTTCACTCTTATCTCGTGGACATGCTTCTTTTCTGCCAGCGTGAGAAGGGACAGCACACTGGAGAGTCCTTGGATATCTCTCGTGTTATGTGGTCTGAGCTGCTGTCTGCTATCTCCGAGCGCAAGTGCCCGATTTATGGTCCGTTCATCATGCTGCTCATTGAGAAGGCCTGGGATCGTGTCTATCCCAAGGTGATACTGGAGACTGGAGAGTTGATCTCTCACGATGTCAAGCGTCTGAGGAAGAAGGATAACTGGGGCACTCAGGCCCCTAGGACTGGAGTTCCTTCGTCTGTAGCTGCCATGGAGACCGAGGAGGAGACTGGGGCTGATGATGATGATGATGACTACATGCCTTCTGAGGCAGAGCCCTCTTGGGCAAAGAAGCTCAAGTCTAAGATGAAGAAGTTGTTCTGCATGGAGGCTCACGGTCAGTACATGACTCATGTGGCTGAGAAGAAGGCTCGAGGTCACCACAAGGAGCTCATGCGTCAGTTGGTTGCTACAGTCAACAGTAGATCTGAGGACCAGCTTACTGAGGAGGAGGAGTGGATTCAGCAGCACTGCCCGTGGACCGATTCTGATGCCGAGCACTTCCAGACTGACGATGGTGGCGCAGATGATCCTGCTGACATCTAATGTGTGTGTCCGTCTACTGCTATCACCTGGAGCCGTAGCAACACTCCCTCTCCTTTTTGGTGTCTCGATGCCAAAGGGGGAGAGAGTTTAGGGATTTGCGATTTGTGTCTTCCATTTCTTGTGTTCGTGTTTTCCTCGCATTTGCTTTGGTTGGTTTGTCTGTGAGACCTAAGTTCGAGTCATATGGTGTGAGACATATGCTACCTTATCTTTCCAGTATCATTATCTATGTCACTATCTAGCTTAAGAGTTTCTTTCTTTTCTTGTTATATCATCTATGCTGCTCTCATATACCTTGCTTAGATTGTTGGTCTCTAAAATGTAGGGGGAGTGTTGATCCTAGTATGTGTGCCGTGCAGTCCAACGCACTTATCTAGATAAGCACACATCTAGGGGGAGCCCATCTACATTTTAGGACGATGGGGTTTGTACGCTTACTCTATTTCATGCTTGTGCAAATCCCGTATTGTCATCAATCCACCAAAAAGGGGGAGATTGTAAGGGCATATTTATCCCCAAGTGGTTTTGGTGATTGATGACAATGCTTTTGCGGACTAATCGTGTGCGTTAAGTTCTTTCAGAGATTCATCCATTGGCACGAGACGATTTCCTCCCCTCGGTGTTTTATTCAAGACGGTGTAGCTCCTTTGTTTCGCTGTTGGTGGACTAGTTTCGTAGGAGTCATCGTACTATCAAGAGGGGATCCGCTTTGGTAAGACTAGGGTGGAATCAACACATACACATCCCTATCACACCCATCGTCTTCCTTTCGCATCTTTGGAGCTGCCCCTTCTCTTCCATACCTGCTCCGTTCTGTGCCAGCGGTAGTACCGCGGTCTACAACGGTAGTACCGCCGAAGCTCTCCGGCGGTAGTACCGCTCCACGAAGCGGTAGTACCGCTCTGCAGGGCAGTAGTACCACTTGCGGGCTTCGTCCATAGTACCGCAGCTGTTCCGCGCTACTACCGCCTCGATTCGAGACCGGTGTTTTCTCGTGTCGGGTTTTGCGGTACTAGAAGCGGTAGTAGAAGCGGTAGTACCGCTCCAAGCGGTAGTACCGCTCTTACTCCCGTGGTAGTACCGCTCTAGGGCCAGGGCTCTGTCTACCTCGCCAGCGCGGTAGTACCACTGGGTAGGGAGCGGTAGTACCACTCTCAGCAGTAGTACCGCCCTGCCCTAGCGGTAGTACCGCTCTATGCGGGGCTGCTCAGTGGGGTAACGGTTGGAATTGTTCCCCCACTATATAAAGGTGTCTTCTTCCTCCAAGTTGACCTACCTCTTCCCCCAAAAGCTCCATTGTTGCTCCAAGCTCCATTTTTGCCTGATCTCTCTCCCTAGCCAATCAAACTTGTTGATTTGCTCGGGATTGGTTGAGAAGGCCCAGATCTACACTTCCACTAAGAGAAATTTGATTCCCCCCACTTATCCCTAGCGGATCTTGTTACTCTTGGGTGTTGAGCACCCTAGACGGTTGAGGTCACCTCGAAGCCATACTCCATTGTGGTGAAGCTTCGTGGTGTTGTTGGGAGCCTCCAATTGTTGTGGAGATTGCACCAACCTTGTTTGTAAAGGTTCGGTCGCCGCCTTCAAGGGCACCAATAGTGGAATCATGGCATCTCGCATTGTGTGAGGGCGTGAGGAGAATACGGTGGCCCTAGTGGCTTCTTGGGGAGCATTGTGCCTCCACACCACTCTAACGGAGACGTACTTCCCCTTAAAAGGAAGGAACTCCGGTAACACATCCTCGTCTCCACCGGCTCCACTCTTGGTTACTTCGTGCCTTTACTTTTGCAAGCCTTCTTGTTTTACATCATTTGCTTGCATGTGTGCTAGTTGTTATTGCATCATATAGGTTGCTCACTTAGTTGCACATCTAGACAACCTATTTTGTTGCAAAGTTTAATTTGGTAAAGAAAAGCTTAAAAATTGTTAGTTGCCTATTCACCCCCCTCTAGTCAACCATATCGATCCTTTCAGCAAGGAGAGCGCCTACTTCGTGAAGATCTACCGCTAGTGAGGCAAGTCCTTTGTGGGCGACGGCCATGGTGGGATAGACAAGGTTGCTTCTTCGTGGACCCTTCATGGGTGGAGCCCTCCGTGGACACGCGCAACCTTTACCCTTCATGGGTTGAAGTCTCCATCAACGTGGATGTACGATAGCACCACCTATCGGAACCACGCCAAAAACATCCGTGTCTCCAATTGCCTTTGAATCCTCCAAACCCTTCCCTTTACTTTCTTGCAAGTTGTGTGCTTTAATTTCTGTTGCCCATATACTCTTTGCATGCTTGCTTGAATTGTGTGATGATTGCTTGACTTGTCCTAAGATAGCTAAAATCTGCCAAACTCTAAAATTGGGAAAAGGTTAAGTTTTAATTGGTCAAGTAGTCTAATCACCCCCCCCCCTCTAGACATACTTCAAAGTCCTACAAGTGGTATCAGAGCCTTGGTCTCCATTTGCTTTGATTTCCATAGCTTTTGGTGGTCATAGCCTTGGTTTCACAACCTAGGAGAATATGGCGTCTAGCGAGGGAAATTATCACCGTAGAGGTCCTTACTTTGATGGTACTAATTTTGCTAGTTTGAAGCATAAGATGAAAATGCATATTCTTGGACATAACCCCGCCGTTTGGGCAATTATTTGTATTGGCTTGCAAGGTGAATTCTTTGATGGGAGAGATCCGAACCGTGAAGCTAATGCGGAAGAATTGAAGATGCTGCAATACAACGCTCAAGCTTGTGATATCATCTTCAACAGATTGTGCCCCGAAGAATTCAACAAAATCATCCGTCTTGAGAATGCAAAGGAAATTTGGGATACTTTGATTGATATGCATGAAGGTACCGAATCCGTCAAGGAATCCAAGTTGGATGTGCTCCAAAGTCAGCTTGACAAGTTCAAAATGAAGGATGGTGAAGGTGTCGCTGAAATGTACTCTAGGCTTGCTCTTATCAGAAATGAGATTGCCGGCTTAGGGAGTGAAGAGATGACCGACAAATTCATCATCAACAAGTATGATAACGTGTGCACATTGATCCAAATGATGCCAAACTACAAAGATCTCAAGCCAACGGAAGTCATTGGAAGAATTGTTACTCATGAGATGTCACTCAAGGATAAGGAGGAACTTCACAACAAGTCAAGTGGTGCTTACAAAGCCTCAAGTGAAGCCCCCACATCATCAAGTGAGAAACAAACCTTCAATGAAGAATTGAGCTTAATGGTGAAGAACTTCAACAAATTCTACAAGAGTAGAAGCAAAGAAAGAAGCTCCAAGTCAAGGTCTTACAATGACAAAAGATCTTCTAGTCGAGAGCGCAATTGCTACAATTGTGGGAGACCCGGACACTATTCCAATGAGTGTACGGCACCCTACAAAAGAAGAGAAGATTCTCCAAGAAGAAGAAGCAAAAGAGAAGAATCACCACCAAGAGAGAGGAGGAGTAGAGATGATCGTTATGAACGAAGACCCTCACGGAGAAGCAAGGATTCAGAAAGGAAGAACAAGTCATCGAGGAGCTACACAAAACAAAGACATCAAGCTCATGTTGGTGAATGGGTATCCGGCTCCGACTCCGACAATCACTCCGAGAGAAGCTATCACTCTGACTCCGAATATACTCAAGATGAAGGTGTTGCTGGTCTAGCACTTGTGTCAACCAACTCCTACGACATATTTGATTCACCAAATGAAGGAATTGGAATATGCTTCATGGCCAAAGGTCCAAAGGTAACACATCCTGAGTATGTTGATTTCAATAGTGATGAAGATGACTTGCTTGTGGATGATGATTTACTTGTTGACAACTCTAGTGATGAATACTATGATGAAACGTCAATTAATGCTAATCAAGATAAAACGAATGACAATGATAAGGAGAAGATTGAGCTTCTAACTAAAGAACTAAACACTCTTAAGTTGGCTCATGAAACTATCTTCGAAGATCATCGAGAACTTTTAAGGGCTCATGAGAAGTTACGCTTTGAAAAGCTCAATCTTGAGCAAGAGCATGAGTTCTTAAAAGCAATCAATGATGATCTCTGTAAGAAAAGTTCTTCTTACATTGCCAAGCGTTTACTCTTATCTACTTACACGCCTCAAGTCAAGTCTAGTAACAAGTACAAGAAAGATACTTCCTCTAGTAGTAACAATAATAATGTCAAATCCAATATTGTTGCTTCTAGTAGTTCTCTTGATTCCACTAATGATTCTCTTAGCCAAGTTACACTTGAGCAAAAAATAGCTTATTGAAGGGAATTATAGAGAAAGGTGTTTACAAGAGCCTTGCCGGGAGTAAGCAATTCGAGGAAATTGTACGCAAGCAAGGAAGGCACCGGAAGAATCAAGGTGTTGGTTTTGAACGAAAGTTCAATGCCAATGGAGTTGAGTGGGAAGAAGATCAATACCCCAAGACGAAGTTTGTTCCTCAACAAGAGAACTATGACCCTACTTCCTTCAAAGGAACACAAGCACAAGATGATCTTCCACCACAAGACCACAAGAACAAAGGCAAGGACAAGCTTCAAGAAGAGATTGATGCATTTGAAGAAGCACCTAAGGCCTCGTTCAAGTGGGTTCCCAAGACTACGTCAAGTTCTACTTCATCAAGTACAACTACAACTCCAAGGATTCCCATCAAGATGATGTGGATCCCGAAGAAGAAGAACTAGAGAGTTCTTGAGGGTGACTCCGCCAACATTCTTCACTCATATCATTATGGCAAGAACAAGTGCAATCAACTTCCACATCTTGCACTAGTTCAAGGAGTCACAAACCCTCATGTTGGTAAGGCAAGGGACAAGGTAACCTAATGATTTCATGGACATCATCTTGTGTGTGCTTCACTCTATGTCTATGGATATTCTTGTTTGTTCCTTGTGGGACTAACCCATGTAGGTAAGTTGAAAGTGCAACTCACTCCAAAGGATTGCTCCAAATGATCTACATCAACATTGAGCATCCACATCTTCAACACCTACATGAAGTCATCATCGACAAAACCCAAGGTTAGTTCATCCCTCTAGAAGGGGATCTCACATCTAGGGGGAGCTTAACTCTAAGAATTGAGTCAAAGCAACTCTAATGGTGTGAACACATCAATGCATTATGTAAAAGTGGTAACCCCACTTGAGCTTAAACGATGAGTATGACCTATGATCAAATGTTATCACTTGACTCCTAAGTCAATATACTCATATATAGATGACCTAGTCATCACCAATTGTTTGATAGATGCTAGAATTGGTTGTGCATGCTTTGCCACATATTTCATTTGCCATCTTATTGTGTGAGCATGTTGGTGCATATTTTACTCATTCAAGGACATCCACTTGTTGCTTTGATTGTTTGGTTTCTTTTCTTTTTGCCAAGTGGATGGACAAGAATGCCTAAGAACCTTCTCTAGCTATCTACGCTTTTCTCGTCTCAAACTCTATTCATGCTACATCACAAAATTTGATCAAGTCAGATTCGAACCATTCTGTGTGAGGAGCACTCGGAGTCCCCAATTCGTCATAGACTTAAACTTCCAAAACTTCTTTGTGATTCTCAGTCTGACTGATTCCTCCATTTCGGTCCTACCAAGATCATTAAGTCGATCTAAGTTTTCAATCTCGGTGCAACCGATTTGAACTTTTCGGTCACACCGAGTTGCTGTAACTGTACATAGTTATGCATCTCGGTGCCACCGAGTTGTTCCACTCGGTCACACCGACAAGGTCGGGCTATATATAGTCACGGGCAAAAATTTGGAAATTCCTCCGAACCCCTTCGCCCGCGCAATATCTCGCTCTGCCTCCAAGGTCTCCGGATCGTCTCCTCGTTGCCAGCCGCCTCCTGTCGCTGGTCTCCGCCGCCGTCAATGGATTTTAACCCCGCCGTTGCCGCCGTAGCGAGTTCATCGCCAAGCTAGGGTATGGACTCGATCACTGTGCTATCCTCGTCCGATTCCTAGCACATTGTGTTCTTATTGATTCTTGCCACGATTGAAACACTCCTATCCAGTCAATGCAATCCGTAGATTAGTTGGGATTCGAAATTTTAGGGTTAGGTTTCCGCCGAAACCATCTCGGACCCACCGAGTTGAAAAACTTGGTCCCACCGATCTGGCTTATGCCATTGCACTAGTAACTCTCGGTCTGACCAAGAATTGCTAATCAGTGCGACTGATTTTAGGACTTTGTGAAACCCTAGCAGTCTTGGTGCCACCGAACTGAGACTCGGTCCAACCGAGTCCATCAGTTTAGGTTCCAAAACTACTTCGGTATCACCGAGTTTGAAAATCGGTTGATCCGAAATGCTTTCTGTGGACAATTAATACTGAATTTCTGAATCGTTCTTTTGCAAAAATCTCTGCATTTTGTGATGCTCATCCACTCTATCTCATCTATAACTCTTCACAGGGTCAGCAGTCAGTGTTTGCAGCATGTCAGACCAGAGTGACAGCCAGAACAGGTCAGAAGAGCAGGTTCAGATGAGTGAGGGCACTAGTCCCTCCAGTTCCTCAGATGATGGCAGCAGAAGCACTCCTAGCAATCTGCCTAAAGCTGCTACCAAGCAAAGGAAGAAAAGAACTTCAGACTCTGAAGATGAGGACTATAGAGCTGAAGAGGATGAGGCTACTTCCAAGAAAGTAGTGCTCAAAAAGGAGTATGGCTCAGCACATAACACAAAGCCTGGACTGAATAAGAAGGTTCCTGCCAAGAGGACACCCATGCCCAAGGTTAGAAGGTCCACTCAAGTGCTAGAACAGACTGAACCCAAAGAGGCACCTGCAAAGAAAGTCACAACTTCCAAATCCAAGAAGGTTCCTACTGGAGAAACTATGAAGTTTACCATTGAATCAGAGGATGAAGCTGCTCAGGTTAAGAAGAAGAAGAGAGCAAGAACCACAACTGCCTAGGTTCTTGGAAACCCTCAATGAGAAGAGATTCTGAAGAGGAAGAAGAGGTTGCTGCACCAGCACCCAAGGCACCAAAGCTTATGGGTGATGCTATTAGATCAGGGGCTGCAACATCTAAGCCCAAGGAAGCACCCAAAGATGCCCCCAAGGCCAAGCTTGCACCAAAGAGGAATACCAGGAGTATTCCAGCTGCTGAGAAGAACAAGGCCCCAGTGCCTAATGTTGCTGATGAGGAAGATGAAGAAGGACAGGTCCTAAGGAAGCTCAAGCCCAAGATACCAGACCACAATGATGCCCATCCTGTGGCTGAGGACATGTACATCAGAAGAGACTCAGTGTTGAGGCTATGGAGGCTGACAGATCCATATGCCACAAGGATAAGAACTGCTGTTGATTACAGGTTCCATACAAAGGAACAACATGACTTCTATGAGACAATCTTGTTGGACAAGAAGCCCATAGTGTGTGATATGAGGTGGGTCGACTGGACCTACATAAAGGAAAATGAAGAACACTATCCTGGAGTGCAAGACAGCTTTGTTGCTTGTGGAGTTGCAGATTATGTTGGGCAAAAGCTCACCAACTGGAATGATGAACTTATCATGCAATTCTACTCCACAACACACTTCTATCCAGATGGAAGGATAGTTTGGATGTCTGAAGGTACAAGGTACCAGTCCACTGTTGAGGAATGGGCAAGACTGATCAATGCCCCAAAGGAAAATGATGATGACCTGGATGTATATGCCAAGAAGAAGATGGACCACAATTCCATGGCACACATGTACAAGGAGATCCCAGACAAAGCTGTAGAGACACATAACTTTGGGTCAGTCCACTTTCTTCTGTCAGGGCTGCCCACAATCAATTTGATCCTAAGGCACACTCTATTGCCTAAGTTTGGTGACCACAATATGATCAGAGGGCATGCAATCAACATGTTGCATTTGTTTGATGTGCCACAGAAATTCAAAGTCATGAGCCTTATGGTTGAAACCATTAAGAGGACTGTAGCAGATCAGAAGAGGAGCTGTGGATATGCCCCTCAGATTCAGGAGTTGATTAACTCAAAGATGGGAACGGGCAAATATCTATTGGATAAGGAACATTTTCCACTTTATCTGGACTTTGAGGACAATCAGGTTGTCATGAATGAGAATGATCCATCATCAGTACATGCTCAAGAGAAGAAGGAGAAGGCAAGGAAGGAGAAGGCTGCCAAGATGCCACCTCAAGAGGAGGCATCTAAGTATTTCTTGAAGAACAAGCAGGAGCAGCTTGGTTACTTAATAGGATCAACTCTGAGGATTGAGAAGGGATTGGCCACCCTCACTCGAAATCAAGAGATCTTGGAAAGAATCATGGAACTCAAATTCCATGATCTAGATGTCAAAGTAACTAAGATTCAGTCAGTTGTGGAGCAGCTACAGGATGACATGCAGGAGAGGCAGGGCAAGACTACCACTAATGTGTTTGCCAGAGTGCCTAGAGCCCAGAGGTCAGTCGCAGTGCCTGTGACAGACACCAGAGACACATCATCTGCACCAGCTATAGCCCCTACTTCTCCAGTGCAACCAGCTCCAGCTTCAACTCCAGCACCCTCTACTTCAACTGAAGCCTTCGTTCTTGGAGTTATCCGGACACCACCACCTGAAGATCAAGCCTGAGAGTCGATCTAGCACTATGCATTTTCTATGAACTTTTTGGTAACTTGTTGCCAAAGGGGGAGAAAAATGTATAGATCATAGGCTTCGAGAGAGAGTGTGTGTGTTGTGATTTTGTTCTCTCTTGATTTGGTGGTTAAACTTGTTTGCTTTTGATTGCTTGAGATATTATGCTATTCTTGTGAGACATTGATGATCATGTGTTTGATCATAAGCTACACTTATGCATGTTTGATGATATTATCTTATCTATCCTATGTGATCATTCACTTTGCTTGGTGATGAGTGCAATGTATTTAATCCTTATTATTTTGAGCGCTCCACCAAGATGTATGTGACATGGAAGAGTAACCCATGAGCCTAATTCCTTGTGCATTTGCAGTCCAAAGCAAATCTTAAACTATGCACAAATTTAGGGGGAGCTCTTGCTTATCACATACTTCTCAAAGCGACGATGTTTTTCAATCTTATTATCATTTGTCGAATCTTTGATCTATATGATGTCATCAATTACCAAAAAGGGGGAGATTGAACGTGCAACTATCCCTAGGTGGTTTTGGTAATTCATAACAACATATAGCTCATTGAGCTAATGCTATTCCAAGACTATTATTTCAGGAAAGCTCAAAGAATGGCATGGCATGGATGATGAAAGTGGATCCCTCAAAATACTAAGGACAAAGGATTGGCTCAAGCTCAAAAGCTCAAGACTCTTCATTTTATATTTTAGTGATCCAAGATCACATTGGGTCTATAGGATAAGCCAATACTATCAAGGAGGGATGAGGTGTTGCTTAATGAGCCTCTTGCTTCATGTGCTTAGTGATATGCTCCAAAACCCTCGGCTACTTTCTCACATCCACAAATGACCTAGACCCAAAGTCAAAATCGGTCACACCGATTCTTTCTATCCGGCGCCACCGATTTCAAAAGTCATAGCCACTGCCACAAACCCTAAGCAAATCGGTTCTACCGATAGGGATCTCGGTCTCACCGAGATGGGGTTGTAATATCTCTGTTTCCCTTCGTAACATTTCGGTCTAACCAAAGTGAGCGATCGGTCCCACCAAGATTGCAATGTAAACTCTCTTTTTCCCTTTTGTAACATTTCGGTCTCACCGAAAAGGGCAAATCGGTCCCACCGAGTTTACCTGACCAACTCTCTGGAAAGCTTATTACCAAAATCGGTCTCACCGAGTTTGTGTAATCGATCTTACCGAGATTACGTTATGCCCTAACCCTAACCGAGTCGGTCTTACTGAGTTGCATGTCAGTCCCACCGAAAATCACTAACGGTCACTAGGTTTACTAAATCGGTCCGACCGAGTCTGTTGAATCAGTCCCACCGAGTTTGGTAAATTGTGTGTAACGGTTAGATTTTGTGTGGAGGCTATATATACCCCTCCACCTCCTCTTCATTCGTGGAGAGAGCCATCAGACTAAACCTACACTTCCAACTTACCATTTCTGAGAAAGAACCACCTACTCATGTGTTGAGGCCAAGATATTCCATTCCTACCATAAGAATCTTGATCTAGCCTTCCCCAAGTTGCTTTCCACTCAAATCTTCTTTCCATCACATCCAAATCCCATGAGAGAGAGTTGAGTGTTGGGGAGACTATCATTTGAAGCACAAGAGCAAGGAGTTCATCATCAACGCACCATTTGTTACTTCTTGGAGAGTGGATCATCAACGCACCATTTGTTACTTCTTGGAGAGTGGTGTCTCCTAGATTGGCTAGGTGTCACTTGGGAGCCTCCGACAAGATTGTGGAGTTGAACCAAGGAGTTTGTAAGGGCAAGGAGATCGCCTACTTCGTGAAGATCTACCGCTAGTGAGGCAAGTCCTTCGTGGGCGACGGCCATGGTGGGATAGACAAGGTTGCTTCTTTGTGGACCCTTTGTGGTTGGAGCCCTCCGTGGACTCGCGCAACCGTTACCCTTCGTGGGTTGAAGTCTCCATCAACGTGGATGTACGATAGCACCACCTATCGGAACCACGCCAAAAACATCTGTGTCTCCAATTGCATTTGAATCCTCCAAACCCTTCCCTTTACTTTCTTGCAAGTTGCATGCTTTAATTTTCGCTGCCCATATACTCTTTGCATGCTTGCTTGAATTGTGTGATGATTGCTTGACTTGTCCTAAGATAGCTAAAATCTGCCAAACTCTAAAATTGGGAAAAGGTTAAGTTTTAATTGGTCAAGTAGTCTAATCACCCCCCCTCTAGACATACTTCAAGGTCCTACAACACGAGGCCTCCACGAGGGTGGAGGGTGCGCCCCCCTGTCTCGTGGGCACCTCGTGTGCCTCCCGAACTCCGTATTCTTGCACGTTACTTCTTTTGGTCGGTAAAAATTCATTATATAATCTCCCGAAGGCTTTGACCACCGTATCACGCAAAAATCCTCTGTTTTCGTTTCGATATCCTCCTTCAACAATGAAGACAAGGATGCTTGGCTATTGAAGATAGAGCTGAAAAGAGAAGAACCTGAGGAGATCAACAAGGATGAAGGGATCAAGAAGGCCATGGAGGATCAAGCTCCGGCGATGGAAGAAGAAAACATCCCTCAACCTCTACCTAACCTCTTTACTCCAACGGAGACTGAAGCTTCAAGATGATTGAGTTAGCTCGCATACAAAACAAGTATCTCACACAGGAAAATATTTTGTTGAAGGATCATATCGCCGGACTCAAGGGCATTATCCGCAAGTTGGAGGAACTTTTACGCTCGATGTGCGATTATCCACCATCATCATCACCACCTTCATCGCCTCCGAGGACATGGGTATGGGCACTCCCCTTGGAAACTGCCAAGCTTGGGGGAGGTGCCCAGGTATCGTATCACCATCACACTCTATCTTTACCACTTTACTTAGTTCGATCCTTTTAGTAATATCTTGATCTAGTAGATTGAAGTTTTGGTATGGGTTAGTTTTGAGTTTTGCTTTGTGATCTCTTTATGTAATCGAGTCCATGAGCTATATAATAAAGATTAGTGTTGAGTCAAGGGCTTTGCTATCTTGCTATAATCTTGAGAAAATAGAAAGAATAAAAAGGAATAAAAGAGTTCATATTGATCTTATGGATAGTAATGACTTCACATATAAAGAGTATGAGGCATAAAAGTTGTTGAGAGTTGACAAACATAGTTTTGGTCATCATTGCAATTAATAGGAAGCAATTAATAGTTTTGGTCTCACATATAAATATACTATCTTGGACATCTTTTATGATTGTGAGCACTCATTAAGTATGACATGCTAAAGAGTTGATGTTGGACAAGGAAGACAACGTAATGGGTTATGTTTTCTCACATCTCAGTTAAAGTATATTGTCATGGATCTTTCAAACATGTTGAGCTTGCCTTTCCCCCTCATGCTAGCCAAAAATTCCCTGCACCAAGTAGAGATACTACTTCTGCTTCCAAATATCCTTAAACCCAGTTTTGCCATGAGAGTCCACCATACCTACCTATGGATTGAGTAAGATCCTTCAAGTAAGTTGTCATGTTGAAAGCAATAAAAATTGCTCTCTAAATATGTATGACTTATTAGTGCGGAGAAAATAAGCTTTATACGATCGTGTGATATGCAAGTAATAAAAGCGACGGACTGCATAATAAAGGTTCATATCACAAGTGGCAATATAAAGTGACATTCTTTTGCATTAAGATTTTGTGCATCCAACCCTAAAAGCACATGACAACCTCTGCTTCCCTCTGCGAAGGGCCTATCTTTTACTTTATGTCTTTTACTTTATGCATGAGTCAAGGTGATCTTCACCTTTCCCTTTTTCATTTTATCCTTTGGCAAGCACCTCGTGTTGGAAAGATCCTGATATATATATATATATCCAATTGATGTAAGTTAGCATGAATTATTATTGTTGACATCACCCAAAGGTGAATACATTGGGAGGCGAAACTATAAGCCCCTATCTTTCTCAGTGTCCAGTTGAGACTCCATAAACATAAGTATTGCGTGAGTGTTAGCAATTGTAGAAGACTATGTGATAGTTGAGTATGTGGGCTTGCTGAAAAGCTCTATTCTTGACTCTTTCTAATGTTATGATAAATTGCAATTGCTTCAATGACTGAGATTATACTTTGTTAGTTCTCAATGAAGTTTATGTTCCATACTTGACATTGTGAATCGATTGTTACTTGAGCATAAGAAATCATATGACAAAATCCATATATGTTGCTGTTATAAGAATGATCATGATGCCGTCATGTCCGCGTATTTTATTTTTATCGACACCTCTATCTCTAAACATGTGGACATATTTTCTGATTTCGGCTTCCGCTTGAGGACAAGCGAGGTCTAAGCTTGGGGGAGTTGATACATCCATTTTGCATCATGCTTTTATATCGATATTTATTGCATTATGGGCTGTTATTACACATTATGTCTCAATACTTATGGCTATTCTCTCTTATTTTACAAGGTTTATCATGAAGAGGGAGAATGCCGGCAGCTGGAATTCTGGCTGGAAAAGGAGCAAATATTGGAAACCTATTCTGCACAGCTCCAAAAATCCTGAAACTCCACGAAAGTCATTTTTGGAATTAATAAGAATTGTTGAGCGAAGAAAATACCAGAGGGGGCCCACAACCTGGCCAGGAGGGTGGGGCGCCCCCCTACTTGGCGCGCCCCCTGTCTCCTGGGCCCCCTATTGGCCCTCCGATGCCCATCTTCTGCTATATGAAGGCTTTTAGCCTGGAAAAAAATAAGAAGCAAGCTTACGGGACGAAACTCGACCGCCACAAGGCGGAACCTTGGCGGAACCAATCTAGGGCTCCGACGGAGCTGTTCTGTTGGGGAAACTTCCCTCCGGGAGGGGGAAATCATCACCATCATCATCACCATCATCATCACCAACGATCCTCTCATCGGGAGGGGGTCAATCTCCCTCAAAATCTTCACCAGCACTATCTCCTCTCAAAATCCTAGTTCATGTCTTGTATACAATCTTGTATCCAAACCACAAATTGGTACCTGTGGGTTGCTAGTAGTGTTGATTACTCCTTCTAGTTGATGCTAATTGGTTTACTTGGTGGAAGATCATATGTTCAGATCCTTAATGCATATTAATACTCCTCTGATCAAGAACATGAGTATGCTTTGTGAGTAGTTACGTTTGTTCCTGAGGACATGGGTGAAGTCTTGCTATTAGTAGTCATGTGAATTTGGTATTCATTCGATATTTTGATGAGATGTATGTTGTCTCTCCTCTAGTGGTGTTATGTGAACGTCGACTACATGACACTTCACCATTATTTGGGCCTAGAGGAAGGCATTGGGAAGAAATAAGTAGATTATGGGTTGTTAGAGTGACGGAAGCTTAAACCCTAGTTTATGCGTTGCTTCGTAAGGGGCTGATTTGGATCCACTAGTTTCATGCTATGGTTAGGTTTACCTTAATACTTCTTTTGTAGTTGCGGATGCTTGCAATAGGGGTTAATCATAAGTGGTATGCTTGTCCAAGAAAGGGCAGTACCCAAGCACCGGTCCACCCACATATCAAATTATCAAAGTACCGAACGTGAATAATATGAGCGTGATGAAACTAGCTTGACGATAATTCCCATGTGTCCTCAGGAGCACTTTTCTCATTATAAGAAATTGTCCATGCTTTTCCTTTGCTACAAAAAGGATTGGGCCACCTGGCTGCACTTTATTTACTTTTATTGCTTGTTACCCGTTACAAATTATCTTATCACAAAACTATCTGTTACCTACAATTTCAGTGCTTGCAGAGAATACCTTACTGAAAACCGCTTGTCATTTCCTTCTGCTCCTTGTTGGGTTCGACATTCTTACTTATCGTAAGGACTAGATAGATCCCCTATACTTGTGGGTCATCACAGCCCCTCATGTCATGTATCTCCGTTGCGTATGGGAAACCTTCGCTCGCGTCCACAACCTGACGGCAGGGCTCATTCTCTACTTCAAGCTAATGGAGAATGGCCTCCTCTCCGTCAAGGTCTTCGGCGACTTTAGAATTCGCCTGAAGTGTTGCATGGAGAGCTCCTCGGATGACACAGACTCGTCCTCGAGCGAGAGTGATGAGGAGGACAGCAGCAGCAACGACGAGGGTAGCGGCAAGAGGATGACGGGTCCGACTAGGTGTCGGACCCGCCGTCTCATGGCGCTGCTGGCAGCAGCAGCAGCATCTGCACTGGGCCCCTTCTCCCGGTGGGGCCGGCTCCTTGAACTTCTCGGGGTCGCCTCCTTGGGCGGCTGGTGTGGGGAGGCCGGAGAAGGCGAAGAAGGCGGGTGGCGGGCCGTCAAGTCGGAGTACGATGGCACCGACGCCTTCATAGCGTATTGACGGACCGCTGCCTCATCTTCTAGCTCTTCTCCCGACACCATCATCACCAGCCCTCCCTCAGGCGGCCGCCGGCATGTTCTCTTGGCGCCTTCTACTGCTCGTACCTCGCCTAGGCGCTCCTTTCGCCCTCTTGCCTTCTTGTTCCGTTTCCTGAGGAGAGGGACAAGAAAGGGATTATGGGCACCTTATCTCTTTTTAGCTTGTAAGCCTATGGGCCTTAGTTATATTTAAAACTTGTAATCCCCTTGCTCATGTTTACATTCCGTATGAACTGTACCTGTATGAAATGTATTAATGAAAAAGGGTGCTTGTCGGGTCTTGTGTGTGTGAGCAAAGCCCATACCAAGGAACGAATCCTTGTTATTTTTAACATAAACATTGTTGTCCGGCAGCAGGCCTTGCCGCTCCCCTACTCCATTTGACTATACTCATGCCTTTGGCGGAGGCAGGGGCAAAGTAGGGGTGGGCCCTACGCTTGCTTCCTTGCCGCCGCGTCTACAACCAAATTCTGAACCAAGAAGAGGTTCTTGGGTGGCAGGAATGAAGCGAGCACGGTAGCCTTGGAATAAACGAGGCTTCATACGTCCCAATTTAATACGGAAATGCATAACAGGGGATAACAAAACTTATCTAAATCCGCAACCCCCAGCAACCCTAGCTTGCCGTGGGTGGACCTTCGTGTCTTCAGCCCCCGGAAAGCTCGGCTTGCCGGGGCCGGAGCGCCGGCTTGTTCTCTTTCTCCCACATAGCTCGGAAAAACATTCATGCACCCTGCGAACCAAAGAGGACGGAAAGGAACAGAGAGACGCAAACTCGACCTCTATGCTAGGGGTTAGTCACCGCTACGCACTATCAACCCTAACCAAGGGAGAGACTCAACCTAGCATGCATGCTATGACTTAGGGCGCCAGCGCTTCGTTTATTTATGCTCAGGGTATGCGCATGGCTTTGTATAGAGGGTTACATGCCTTGCCGGCAAGGCTTGTACAAAAGGTGGCTTGCCGGGGGCCTCGGTAGCAGCGCCTTATGGGTAAAACTTGCGAAGATGCTCGATGTTCCAGGAGTTGCTCACTGGAATGGCATCTTCGGTCTCCAAGGCGGACCGCGTCGGGCCTGGTGACTCGTGTTACCCGATAAGGGCCTTCCCACTTTAGCGTCAACTTGTTGGAATTCTTGGCCGACTGAATGCGCCGAAGAACAAGGTCGCCTTCCTCAAAGCTTTGGGCATGAACCTTGCGGCTATGGTAGCGGTGCAAGGCTTGTTGGTAGCATGCTGCTGTCACAGCCACCAGAAGACGATCTTCCTCAAGGAGCGTCGCGTCATCTTGCCGCAATCGCTCTTGCTCAAGCTCATCATAAGCGAGCACTCGAGGTGACCCGTATATGAGTTCCGTGGGGAGAACTGCTTCTGCCCCGTATACTAGGGCAAAGGGTGTCTGGCCGGTGGCTCGATTTGTTGTCGTTCTGATCGACCAAAGAACCGCTGGCAACTCATCAATCCAGCGCCTTCCGTTCTTGTGCAGCCTATCAAAAGTCTTCGTCCTCAGGCCATGCAGCACTTCAACATTTGCCCTCTCCGCTTGGCTATTGCTTCGTTGGTGTGCCACGGAAGCAAAACAGACCTTGCTACTGAGGTCTCCAATGTATTGCATGAAGGTTTGGCTTGTGAACTATGTGCTGTTGTCAGTGATGACTCTGTTCAGCACTCCAAAGCGGCAAACTAGCCCCTTAAAGAATTTGACGGCTAACTGTACAGTCACCTTCCTCACTGCTTCCACCTCTGGCCACTTTGTGAACTTGTCGATTGCAACGTACAAGTACTCAAAGCCCCTGACGGCGCTGGGAAAAGGGCCCAGTATGTCGAGCCCCCAGACCGAGAATGCCCAGGAGAGAGGGATTGTCTGCAAGGTTTGAGCTAGCTGATGAAGCTTATTTGAATGGAACTGGCACGCTTCACACTTGGTTACTAGTGCCGTCGCATCCTGGAGGGCAGTGGGCCAGAAGAAACCTTTGCCGGAAAGCCTAGCCGGCAAGGGCCCTCGACCCTATGTGGGAGCCACATATGCCTCCATGTATCTCTGCCAACAGCTCCAGTCCTTCGTCCCGGGGGATGCACTTCAATTTCATTCCATTTGGTCTTTTTCTGTACAGAACATTGTCAACGAACTGGTACAGG
This sequence comes from Triticum timopheevii, assembly GCA_963921465.1. Classification (NCBI taxonomy): domain Eukaryota; kingdom Viridiplantae; phylum Streptophyta; class Magnoliopsida; order Poales; family Poaceae; genus Triticum; species Triticum timopheevii. The sequence continues at coordinate 127,987,878 of OY997271.1, read as the reverse complement.
GCAGACCAGCGGGCTACTTTCTCTGCTTCTTCCTGCTCCTCAGGAAGCTCCCCTGTTTAGAGGAATCGGACAGTATGTTGCACCCATGCTGGATCCTGTGGCTCGACGGCAAGGACCAAAGGCATTTCCTCTGCCGCAGGAACGGTCGCCTCCACGGCAAGGGCTTGGCGCCCCGCCAGAGTCGGTTGTCCCATGGCAGGCTCGGCGTCCACGACAACATCTTCGCCGGTGGCTCCAGGGAGCTCGGTGGGGAAGTACTTGCCGGGGCCTGGCTTCCTTCGCTTGTTCTGCTCTGTTGATGGTTCAACGGATGGTTGAGTTAACCGAAGCACAAAAGTACCTGGTTCCATAGGTAGCTTGAGGGCGCCGTGCTTTGACAGGTAGTCAGCAATGTCGTTCTCCACTCGGGGGACATGCTCTGCCTGTATACCATTAAAGTGCTCCTCCAGTTACCTCACTTCATCTACGTAGGCTTCCATCAACGGGATTTGATAATCCTTGTTGATATGCCGGATGACAAGCTGTGAATCGCCCCTGACGATGAGCTTTTTGACCCCGAGGTCTGCCGCGATCCCGACACCGGCAAGCAATCCCTTGTACTCAGCAGTGTTGTTCATCGACATCTCCCTGGGAAAGTGCATCTGGATCACATACTTGAGGTGCTCTCTGGTGGGTGCGACGAGCAGCACACCAGCACCGACGCCTTGTAGCGAAAAAGCCCCATCAAACTACATAATCTAGTTGTGACTTGTTTCCTTGCCGAGGAGAGTGGTCTCCTGGATTTCTTCATCGGGCGTCGAGGTCCATTCGGCAATGAACTCCACCAGGACTCTGCTCTGAATTGTCGAGGTCCTTTCGAACTTCAAACCAAAACTTGACAGCTCCAAGGCCCATTCCACAATCCTCCCCGTTGCATCTAGGTTATGCAGTATCCGTTGCAACGGGAGGTGGGTGACGATGGTGATCTCGTGCGCTTGGAAGTAATGATGCAGCTTCCTCAAGGCCATAAGGAGGTCGAAGAGCAATTTCTGCACACCGGAGTACCTCAACCTAGCCCCCTGCAAGAGGGAGCTGACGAAGTAAATCGGGTGCTGCATCATCTTCTTCCTATGTACCACTTCACCTAGTTGCGTGGGCCCTGTCGCACTGGTGTCAGCCCTTGCCGGGGGCCCAGCCTTGCCGGGACCAGGCCTTGCCGGGAGAGTTCTGGTTCACCATCTATCAACTTTGCCTTGCTGCGGCCTCTTAGTCGACCTTCCTCTGCGCCACCAGTGCGGCGCCAATCACTTGATTCATTGCTACTAGATACAGCAGCAATTGTTCTTGTGGTTTGGGCACAACCATCACTCGGGTGGAGGAGAGGTATTTCTTCAAATCCTGCAGCGCTGCCTCGGCCTTCGGGGTCCACTCCATTGGGCCCGCCTTCTTCAAGATCTTGAAAAAGGGAAGGGCACGCTCAGTGGACTTGGAGATGAATCTGCTCATGGCGGCGATGTAGCCAGTGAGCTGACGCACATCCTTGATCTGCTTAGGTGCCTCAATCTGCTCGATGGCCTTGATCTTGTCTGGGTTCGCCTCAATCCCACGCTGCGACACAAAGAACCCAAGAAGCTTGCCGGACGGGACACCGAAGACACACTTCTCAGGGTTCAACTTGAGGTTGATCTTGCGCAAATTTGCAAACGTCTCTTCCAAATCTTGCACAAGTGTCGCCTTGTCCTTGGTTTTGACCACTATATCAACCATATAAGCTTCCATATTACTATGTAGCTGGGGCTGATATGTCTCCAACGTATCTATAATTTATGAAGCATTCATGCTATTATCTGTTTGGATGTTTATGGGCTTTACTAAGCACTTTTATATTATTTTTGGGACTAACCTATTAACCAGAGGCCCAGCCCAAATTGATGTTTTCTTGCCTATTTCAGTGTTTCGAAGAAAAGGAATATCAAACAGAGTCCAAACGGAATGAAACCTTCGGGAGCGTGATTTTTGGAACGAACGTGATCCAGGAGACGTGGAGGTGAAGTCAGGGAAGCTTCGAGGAGGCCACGAGGCAGGGGGCGTGCCCACCCCCCTGGGCGCGCTCTCCACCCATGTGGGCCCCTTGTGGCTCCCTTGACCGACTTCTTTTGCCTATATAAGTCCATATACCCTAAAACCTTCAGGGAACACAATAGATCGGGAGTTCTGCCGCCGCAAGCCTCTATAGCCACCAAAAACCTCTCGGGAGCCCGTTCTGGCACCCTGCCGGAGGGGGGATCCCTCACCGGTGGCCATCTTCATCATCCCGGCGCTCTCCATGACGAGGAGGGAGTAGTTCACCCTCAGGGCTGAGGGTATGTACCAATAGCTATGTGTTTGATCTCTCTCTCTCTCTCGTGTTCTCTCTATGGCACGATCTTGATGTATCGCGAGCTTTGCTATTATAGTTGGATTTTATGATGTTTCTCCCCCTCTACTCTCTTGTAACGGATTGAGTTTTCCCTTTGAAGTTATCTTATTGCATTGAGTCTTTAAGGATTTGAGAACACTTGATGTATGTCTTGCTGTGCTTATTTGTGGTGACAATGGGATATTCACGTGATCCACTTAATGTATGTTTTGGTGATCAACTTGCGGGTTTACCTTGTGAACTTATGCATAGGGGTTGGCACACGTTTTCGTCTTGACTCTCTGGTAGAAACTTTGGGGCACTCTTTGAAGTACTCTGTGTTAGTTGAATAGATGAATCTGAGATTGTGTGATGCATATCGTATAATCATGCCCACGGATACTTGAGGTGACATTGGAGTATCTAGGTGACATTAGGGTTTTGGTTGATTTGTGTCTTAAGGTGTTATTCTAGTACGAACTCTATGATAGATCGAACGGAAAGAATAGCTTCGTGTTATTTTACTACGGACTCTTGAATAGATCTAGCAGAAAGGATAACTTTGAGGTGGTTTCGCACTCTACCATAATCTCTTCGTTTGTTCTCCGCTATTAGTGGCTTTGGAGTGACTCTTTGTTGCATGTTGAGGGGTAGCTATATGATCCAATTATGTTATTATTGTTGAGAGAACTTGCACTAGTGAAAGTATGAACCCTATGCCTTGTTTCCTAGAATTGCAATACCGTTTACGTCACTTTTATCATTAGTTACCTTGCTGTTTTTATATTTTCAGATTACAAAAATCTATATATACCATCCATATTGCACTTGTATCACCACCTCTTCGCCAAACTAGTGCACCTATACAATTAACCATTGTATTGGCTGTGTTGGGGACACAAGAGACTCGTTGTTATTTGGTTGTAGGGTTGTTTGAGAGAGACCATCTTCATCCTACGCCTCCCACGAATTGATAATCCTTAGGTCATCCACTTGAGGAAAATTTGCTACTGTCCTACAAACCTCTGCACTTGGAGGCTCTTTTCTGGCGCCGTTGCCGGGGAGGTGAGTGCTTGAAGGTATATCTTTAGATCTTGCAATCGAATCTTTTAGTTTCTTGTTTTATCACTAGTTTAGTCTATAAAAGAAAATTACAAAAAATGGAATTGAGTTTGCCTCATACGCTTCATCTTTTTAATATCTTTCGTGAGAATGATGGAAAGGAAAATTGTGCTCAAGTACTAGAAGAAGAATTACATAGAATGCTTGGCATGAAATATGTGAATAATGAGCATGATTTCAATGTTGTTAGTTTGAATTCTTTGAATACCCATGATGCTAATGATATGCAAAGCCACAAGCTTGGGGATGCTATGTTTGATGAAGATGATATGTTTAGTCCCCCAAGTTTTGATGAGAATATTTATTATGATGAAAGTATGCCTCCTATTTATGATGATTATATTGATAAAAGTGGGTTTGGAAGAGTGTAAACTTTAGGAAGTAATTGTCCCTATATTTTGGAGGATATTGAATATTATTGTGATAATTATGAAAGTGTATTTGGAGAGGTCATGACTTTATTTAGTGATGAATCCACTATTTCGGAAGAGGTTCCAATTGATTATGAGAACAAAGTTGCTATCTATAATGATTATTGTGATGACTTGTATGCTATTAAGAATAATGATAACCATGAAACTTGTCATCATGATTTTAGTTTTCAATTGGATTATGCCTCACATGATAATTATTTTGTTGAGTTTGCTCCCACTACTATTCATGAGAAGAAATTTGCTTATGTGGAGAGTGGTAAATTTTCAATGCTTGTAGATCATGAAAAGAATGATTTAGGTTCTGGTTATATTGTTGAATTCATTCATGAAGCTACTGAAAATTATTATGAGGGAGGAACATATGCTTGTAGGAATTGTAATAATATCAAGTTTCCTCTCTATGTGTTGAAAATCTTGAAGCTATGCTTGTTTTACCTTCCTATGCTAGTTGATTATTGTTCCCATAAGTTGTTTTCTCACAAAATCCCTATGCATAGGAAGTGGGTTAGACTTAAATGTGCTAGTCATATTCTTCATGATGCTCTCTTTATGTTTCAGTTCTTATCTTTTATGTGAGCATCATTGAAATCATCATGCCTAACTAAAAGGCATTAAAGAAAAACACTTGTTGGGAGACAACCCAATATTTATCCTTACTGTTTTTGTGTGTCCACATGATTAAGCTACTGTAGTAATCATGTTTTATAGCTTTTGTTTCAATAAAGTGCCAAGTAAGACCTTTAGGATAGCTTACGGTGATAGTTGTGTTGATCCTGCTGAAAATTAGAAACTTTTGCACCCAGTAAATTAGTTTTGATAATTCACAGAAACTTTATTTTGATATGATTATTTTTTATCTGTATTGGTACACAAATTTCTCAGGACTTCCTAATTTGGTAGGATTTTTGGAGTTCCAGAAGTATACGTTTGATACAGATTACTACAGACTGTTCTGTTTTTGACAGATTCTGTTTTCTATGTGTTGTTTGCTTATTTTGATGATTCTGTGAGTAGTATCAGAGGGTATGAACCATAGAGAAGTTATAATACAGTAGATATTACACCAATATGAATTTAGAATGAGTTCACCACAGTACCTAAGTGGTGGTTTTATTTTCTTTTACTAACGGAGCTTACAAGTTTTCTGTTGAGTTTTGTGTTGTGAAGTTTTCAAGTTTTGGGTAAAGATTCGATGGACTATGGAATAAGGAGTGTAAAGAGCCTAAGCTTGGGGATTCCCAAGGCACCCCAAGGTAATATTCAAGGAAAACCAAGAGCCTAAGCTTGGGGATGCCCCGGATGGCATCCCCTCTTTCGTCTTCGTTCATCGGTAACTTTACTTGGAGCTATATTTTTATTCACCACATGATATGTGTTTTGCTTGGAGCATCATTTTCTTTTGTTATTATTTTATTTCTGTTATTTATAATAATGTTTTGCATCTTTAGTTTCAATAAAAATGTCAAGGATAGCCTTTACCATTCTTATTTTTCAAGTATACATGTTGCTGTTTCAAAACAGAAAGTTTACCGCCGTTGCAAAAATTCCCTAGAAAAGTCAGAGAATGATAAAATGTTGAAACTTTTTTCATATTGAGCTCTGATAAATTCTCTACAGTGTAGTATTTTTCTCATAATTTTTGGAGTTAGGGAAGTATGATGAATCTTGCATTCTTTACAGACTGTACTGTTTTGGCAGATTGCTGTTATGTTTGCATTGTTTGCGTATGTTTGCTTGTTTAATGATTGTATTTGAGGATAGGAGTATTAAATATGCAGAGGCATTTAGTATGCAATGTTGAATAATAATTTTAATGATTTGCTACAGTATAGAATGGTAAGGTTTTTGCATTGGTTTATACTAACTTATCTCACGAGTCCTTGTTGAGTTTTGTGTGGATGGAGCTTTCGAGATTTAAGAAACCGAGATATAAAAGGAATTAAGGAGACACAAAAGCTCAAGCTTGGGGATGCCCAAGGCACCCCAAGATAATATTCCAAGAAGTCTCAAGCATCTAAGCTTGGGGATGCCCCGGTAGGCATCCCACCTTTCTTCTTCAACAATTATCGGTTAGTATCGGTTGAACCTAAGTTTTTGCTTCTTCACATGAGTTGTGCTATCCTTGCAGTGTCATTTTATTTTGTTTTGCTTGCTATTTGAATAAAATACCAAGATCTGAAATTCTTAAATGAGATAGAGTCTTCACATAGTTACATAATTATTTAACTACTCATTGATCTTCACTTATATCTTTTTGGAGTAGTTTGTCATTTACTCATGTGCTTCACTTATATCCTATGAGTAAATGGTTGAATGAGTTAAATGTCATAAGTCTGAAATTATATATGCTTACCCCGTTGGGAGTAATGATTGCACATCTAAGAAGTAGAGGTAGTAAATTTATTGAAGGTTAGCAAGCATTGTATTGGTCATTTGAACAATTCATGAAAGAATATTGAAGGAAGAGAGATTTCACATATAAATATACTATCTTAGACATCTTCTATGATTGTGAGCCCCATTAATTATTTTCAAACCTGAGCAAATTAGTTGAAATTGGATAAGGAAAACAACGTAATGAGTTATGCTTGGGTATATTTGTATAGAAGTTATATTGTTATAGATCCTCCAACATGTGGTGCTTGCTGTTTAGAATCCATTGCTAGCCAAAATATCTGTACTAAGCGGGAATACTGCTTGTGCATCCTAATTCCTTGAACCAAGTTTCTTCCATGAGTGTCCACCATACCTACCTATATGCGGTATTTACATGTCGTTCCAACTAAATTTGCATGTGCCAAACTCTAAACCTTCAAATAATAATTTGTTTTGTATGCCCGAATCGCTCATGTAGCAACTAGGGGCTGTCAGTATCTTCCATGCTAGGTGGGTTATTCTCACGATGAGTGGACTCCGCTCATCATTCAAGAGAAAAATGGCTGGTAACTTGGATTCCCAGTCCCATGATCAAAAGATCAGAATCAAATCAAAAATAATTGCAAACAAAACTCCCCCAGGATTGATGTTAGTTGGAGGCACCCGTTGTTTCGGGCAAGCCATGGATTGATGATTGTTGGTGGAGGGGGAGTAAAAAGTTTACCATTCTGTTTGGGAACCGCATATAATGTATGTAGTATGGAAGATATTGGGAACTCTTGGTTGTTATGTTGACAATGAAAGCATACCTCTCAAAATTATTTTCATCTCTATTTCAAAATCGAGCTCTGGCACCTCTGTAAATCCCTGCTTCCCTCTGCGAAGGGCCTATCTTTTACTTTTATGCAAGAGTCAGTAGTATTCCTTCTCATTCCTACCTACTCTTTAGTTGGCAAGCATTGTTGGTTGGGGAAAGATCTAAGCATATATGGCCATTCAAATATATTTGATCATGAATTATTATTGTTGACAATTATCTATATGATAAGTAAGTTGGGAGGCGAAATATTAAGCCCCTATCTTTCTCTGTGTTCAATCGATGCTATTTGTTCTAAAAATATGCTTTGAGTGGTAGAAATCATGGAAGACTATATGATAGTTGAGTATGTGGAGTTTGCTAAATCAAAGCTCTGACATAGACCCTTCCTGAAAATAAGGTGAATTGTAATTGTTTGATGACTGAGAATGAGGTTTGCTAGTTTTCAAGAAACTTTATGGCCTATGCTTTAACATGTGAATAGCTTGTTACTTGATCGTGAGAAGTTTTATGAGATAAACTACTGTTATGATATATAATGATGCTAGAAAAGGGTGACTGAAATTATCATTGATCAAACTTATGCACCTGCTAGCATTCACACTTCATAAATAAAAAATTATCATTTACCTACTCGAGGACGAGCAGGAATTAAGCTTGGGGATGCTGATACGTCTCCAACGTATCTATAATTTATGAAGCATTCATGCTATTATATTATCTGTTTTGGATGTTTATGGGCTTTACTAAGCACTTTTATATTATTTTGGGACTAACCTATTCACCGGAGGCCCAGCCCAAATTGTTGTTTTCTTGCCTATTTCAGTGTTTCGAAGAAAAGGAATATCAAATGGAGTCCAAACGGAATGAAACCTTCGGGAGCGTGATTTTTGGAACGAACGTGATCCAAGAGACGTGGAGCTAAAGTCAGGGAAGCTTCAAGGAGGCCACGAGGCAGGGGGGCGCGCCCACCCCCCCTGGGCGCGCCCACCACCCTCGTGGGCCCCTCGTGGCTCCCCTGACCGACTTCTTTCGCCTATATAAGTCCATATACCCTAAAACCTTCGGGGAACACAACAGATCAGGAGTTCCGCTGCCGCAAGCCTCTATAGCCACCAAAAACCTCTCGGGAGCCCGTTCCGGCACCCTGCCGGAGGGGGGATCCCTCACCGGTGGACATCTTCATCATCCTGGCGCTCTCCATGACGAGAAGGGAGTAGTTCACCCTCGGGGCTGAGGGTATGTACCAATAGCTATGTGTTTGATCTCTCTCTCTCTCTCTCGTGTTCTCTCTATGGCATGATCTTGATGTATCGCGAGCTTTGCTATTATAGTTGGATCTTATGATGTTTCTCCCCCTCTACTCTCTTGTAATGGATTGAGTTTTCCCTTTGAAGTTATCTTATCAGATTGAGTCTTTAAGGATTTGAAAACACTTGATGTATGTCTTGTCGTGCTTATCTGTGGTGACAATGGGATATTCACGTGATCCTCTTGATGTATGTTTTGCTGATCAACTTGCGGGTTTACCTTGTGAACTTATGCATAGGGTTGGCACACGTTTTCGTCTTGACTCTCCAGTAGAAACTTTGGGCCACTCTCTGAAGTACTTTGTGTTAGTTGAATAGATGAATTTGAGATTGTGTGATGCATATCGTACAATCATGCCCACGGATACTTGAGGTGACATTGGAGTATCTAGGTGACATTAGGGTTTTGGTTGATTTGTGTCTTAAGGTGTTATTCTAGTACGAACTCTATGATAGATCAAACGGAAAGAATATCTTCATGTTATTTTACTACAGACTCTTGAATAGATCGAGCAGAAAGGATAACTTTGAGGTGGTTTCGTACCCTACCATAATCTCTTCGTTTGTTCTCCGCTATTAGTGGCTTTGGAGTGACTCTTTGTTGCATGTTGAGGGATAGCTATATGATCCTATTATGTTATTATTGTTGAGAGAACTTGCACTAGTGAAAGTATGAACCCTATGCCTTGTTTCCTAGCATTGCAATACCATTTACGCTCACTTTTATCATTAGTTACCTTGCTGTTTTTATATTTTCAGATTACAAAAACCTATATCTACCATCCATATTGCACTTGTATCACCACCTCTTCGCCAAACTAGTGCACCTATACAATTTACCATTGTATTGGGTGTGTTGGGGACACAAGAGACTCTTTGTTATTTGGTTGCAGGGTTCTTTGAGAGAGACCATCTTCATCCTATGCCTCCCACGGATTGATAAACCTTAGGTCATCCACTTGAGGGAAATTTGCTACTGTCCTACAAACCTCTGAACTTGGAGGCCCAACAGCGTCTACAAGAAGAAGGTTGCGTAGTAGACATTAGGGCTCAAAACCAATTTGGACTGCTCTTGCAAAGGTCGAGCCAGCACTCTTCAACCCGAAAGGCATCCGTAAAAAGAAATACATACCACATGAGGTGATGAATGCTGTCTTATCCTCATCTTCTCTTGTCATGAAAATTTGGTGGTAGCCTGAGTAGGCGTCAAGGAATGATAACTGGTCGCACCCGGCCGTGGAGTCAACAATCTGGTCGATGCGCGGCAACGGGAAAGGATCTTTTGGACAAGCCTTATTGATATCCGTGTAATCAATACACAGCCTCCACTTCCCGTTTGCCTTGCGCACCACCACCGGATTGGCCAACCACGTCGGATGGAGTACCCCTCTTACCAAGCCTGCCGCCTCTAGCTTCCTGATCTCTTCTGTGATGAACTCCTGCCTCTCCAGAGCTTGCTTCCTGATCTTCTGCTTGACAGGCCGCGCATGAGGACAGACAGCAAGATGGTGCTCAATCACTTCCCTCGGAACGCCGGGGATGTCGGATGCTTGCCATGCAAACACATCGACATTTGCCCGCAGGAAAGTGACGAGCTCGCCTTCCTATTTGTTGTCGAGGGTGGAGCTTATGGTGAAAGCCCCTCCCGAGCCTTCCTCTCTAACGGACACCTTCTTGGTCTCTGGTGGTGCAGCTCTGGATTTCTTGCTCTTGCCGGTGGAGCTCTCTGGCACGTCCTCAATGGGAGCATAGCACTCCGGAGAGGTGCGCTTGCCAGAGTGGGTGCGACAGGTCTCGACGGTCTTCTTCCCTCCCGGGACTCCAGTGGCAGGAGCAAGTGCCTTAGCGGCAGCTGCTGCAACTGCTTCCCGGTAGAGTTGGTCAGTGCAGATCAGCGCGTCCTTCTTATCGGAGGGGACGGTGATTATGTTCATCGGCCCCGACATCTTCAGCGTATTGTAGGCGTAATGTGACGCTGTCATGACCTTGGCGAGTGCCGGGAGGCCGAGGATCCCATTGTAGGGCAAGGGGATCTCGGCCACGTCGAAGGCAATCCTCTCTGTCCTGTAGTTCAGCTCTCCTCCAAACGTCACGGGCAGCGTGACCTTACCTTTCGGTTGGCTTCTCCCCGGATTGACCCCTTGAAACGTGCCCATTTTTTTGAGGTCTCCATCAGGAATCTGCAGCCTTTTGACCACGATTGGCGAGATCAAGTTCAGACCGGCCCCGCCATCAACTAGCATCTGTTGACGCTCAAAAGTGGCACAATGGTAAAAGTTTCTTTAAACTATGTCAAGATTAATTCAAACTTATGATTGGAGGTCACCATGGGATGGATCTTTTCGAGAGGATCAATATGGATATGAACATGGTCTAAAACGGAGCTCGGATGCAAAAGTTATGACAAGTTCAGAGATGCTCATGTTGACACCAGATTAAAGAATGGCTGGAAACCCAATTAAGATGTCCTCATATGGAAAAATGATCAACAAGAGTTGTCTTCGTCTCGTCGAAATGGTCGATTTTGATATAAAAATCGTCTTAATCCGAGGTCGTATGCAAAAGTTACAGCTAGTACAAGACGCTACTACACTGGATGGCCGGACACTCCGGGGAAAACCATCCGGGTTTTGATTTTCTCCGTGGATGGCCAGACACTCCGGGTATGTCCGTCCGGGTTTTGAATTTCGCTGCTGCGGACTTCGGAAAACAGCCGAAAACTCCCTCAAGATGGCCTCAGATCAAAAAACGTTCAACATGAAAGTTGTTCGTCTCGTCGAAACGGTCAAGATTGCTTTTGCGCTCATTTCCATCCAAGATCGTTTAATCTCCCAAACATGGCCCTCAAGGTGCAGCCAGATTTTACCGAACAGTTTCGGAAAGTTCGGACCAAACAAATCCGAATTGGACTAGGGTTTTGGACGTGAATTGAAGCCTTTTCCTTGCACGGGAAGTCCAGCCGCCTCTTATATACTTAAGGGGTGACGGCCGATTGAACAACAACACACAATCGCAAAACCCATCTACTTTTTACCCTAGTTTTACATCTCTCCCTTATTCTTTCTCTCTCATTCTTCGTTCGTTCTTCGTATTGAAGGGCAGCGATCCTCGAGGCTCTAGGCGCGGGCGAACCGACCTAGGGCAGCCCATAGCCGCCGCGTGTCCAGACGGGGTCCCTCCCAGGCGCGTGGGGTTTCGGGTCCTGAAAAGCACCCGCCGGATTGCTTGCGAACCGCGCTTCCGGACGGGTCTCCTTCGGCGTGAGCTGCAGTGCATCACCCTCGGCTTCGGAGGTACACGGTGATGTGTTCGTGTGCGAACACACTTTTTGGCGACTCGCCGACTCCGCTGGGGACAAAAGATCAAGAATCATCATCAACCATGTCTAATCTCCCCAAGCCCTCAGAAGTTGACGCCGATAACGTCATTAAGCCCGGTCTAGATGAGCTATCGGATGAACATCGCCAAGCCTACGAAGCGCACAAGAAGTAGCGTGAAGAGGCTTTTGAGGCGCTCAAGAAGAAGCGCGAGGAGGAGGATTTGGAAGCGTTTCTTTCAAGTTTCAAGAAGGACCGTCAAGGCAACATCACTCCGGTTGGAAACGTCAATTTTCCTCCCCTCATCGACGAACAAGATGTAATCACTGTGAGTAAAGTTTTTTCTCTGGAGCAAGTGGCTGTGATTGAAAGTCTTGTTAGTAAGGGTAATGTGATGGCATACAATTCTTTTGTGGCTAGTGCTAATGCTCAGAAAAATATGCCTCCGTCATCTAGTGGTATTGTTGGTGTATCTGAAAACGCTAGTCCAACTTTACCTATTTCATCGGCACCTCCTATACAACAACAATATAGTATGCCATTGAATTTTTACCTTAGTCAAACCAACCAGCTTGTGACTAAACCTACATACCCTAATCCTATTATGAGTGTGCCCAATTCGGCGTCAACGCCGAATCACTTTGTCACACCACCCATAGGCGCAAGCATGTTTGGTCTTCCGCCGAATTATGGTTCGGCGCCCATCCCACAAGTTGCACCAATAGCTAGTACCCAGGTTGCTCCTATGTCATTGCCACAAACATCTTCATCTACCTTGGATCCAATTTTAGCTAAATTAAGGGAGGATTTGCATAAGATTTTTCTAGAAACTTTCGGAAACGAGCCGAAAGTAAAGAGTCATGTGTACCAAAAGCCTTATCCTGAACACTTCGATGCAATTTCTTACCCTCAAGGTTATAAGGTTCCCGATTTTGTTAAATTTAGTGGTGAGGGTACGAAAACAACTTGGGAGCATGTGAGTCAGTATCTAGCACAGTTGGGTGAAGCAGGTTCCATAGAAGAATTGAAAGTGCGTTTATTTCCCTTGTCTTTAACTGGCACCGCATTTTCGTGGTTTGCTGCTTTACCACATGGCTCAATTCTCTTATGGTCGCAATTATAGCAAAAGTTTCATGATCACTTTTATAGCGGCGATAATGAGCTAAAGTTGTCACATCTTACATCGGTTAGGCAGAAACATGATGAATCGGTCACCGATTACGTCAAGAGATTTAGAGATATAAAGAATCGATGTTATAGCTTAGTGATAACTGAGAGAGACTTGGCGGATCTTGTTCTTAATGGTTTAAAAACTCAAATTAAAGAGAGGCTAGAAAGTTATGAGTTTTTGAATATTAACCAAGTCTTGCAAAAGGCTTTGGCTCAAGAGAGTCAAAGTAAAGAGGTTCATAGGTCTACAACCGATCGTCCTAGAATGCATATGGTTGAATACAATGATGATAATTCGGACGATGAGGTTGATTTCTATACTACTGAGTTTGTTTGGTCCTCAAAGGCCAAACCCTATACATGCAATGCTCTTAAGCCGATTCGCAAGAATCGTGATGAGGAGATGAAGTTTACTTTTGATATATCTAAGTGTGATAAAATATTTGATGCTCTCTTGCAAGATAAGATGATTAGAATATCACACACCATACCACCATTTGACGAGCTGAAACGGCGTTCTTATTGCAAATACCATAATTCATTTTCTCATGCTACTAATGATTGCAATGTTTTCCGAAGACAGATACAATCGGCCATTAATGATGGACGATTGAATTTTGCTGAGATGCAAGTTGATAAACAGCCCTTCCTGATAAACACCATGGACTTGGAGGGAAAGAAAATGTTGATTCGGCCTAGCATAGCCGAATCTGCTAATAAAGATAATGTTCTTATTGGTGAACCTAGGAAAGGCAAGGAGGGCAACAAAGTCTTGGGACGAGAGGTTGTGCTTGATAAGCAACCCGATGGCAAGGAAGTATTGAAGATCACCATAAAAAATCCTGCACTCGGGGGGCAACCACAAGTAGAAGAAGATACTCATGTTAAATTTATCAAGCCCAAGAATTCAGAAGTTGGCAAGTGGGGAAAGAGTGAAGCTAAGCGCAAGAGAATCAGGCCAATTTTTGATATGTTGCTATCCAAATTGCAAGTCAAGCGGCAGGTTCTAGCTCTAATCGGCCATCACATTCAAAGCATTCAAGATCGCTTCCGGAGCAAGAGTTTCGACTCTATGCAAGGCCATATGGGTCATGGGCGCCGACACCATGGATGTCACAACCCTCCTATGCGCCATATTACATGAGAGACTTCAATGGAGGATGGGGGCAGCCCCCAATGGCTCCTTATGCTTTCCGTATGGGATGGACAACACCTAGAAGGCCCGCTCGTGAGAGGCTTTATTATCCCATCCAAGGCCGTTGGAGTTATGGTGCTAATCGGCCAACAAAAAATTCTCCAAGTAAGGCCAATAAAAAAGTGTGGCGTGTTAAGTCACCTAATGCGGAAATTTCAGAATGCGACAAGCAAAAGGAGATCAAAAAGCCGGTTGTTGGTAATCTGGCTACTTCTAATGGTGATATTGTTATTGTTCAGCAGGGTTCCATGGTTGATGATCATGAGGCAAGCACAAGCAAGGCCAAACCAAGGGATCCCAAATATACTCAACCTAAGTGGTGTCCTCCCAGTTTAACTAAGACCATGAAAAGGAGATTACAACGCATGAGGAACCACGAGAAGGTAGAACACAAAGAGGAGAGGCAAAGGGACGAATTGTTTAGTGAAATTCGGCCCATAGCACTCACAAAACAAGTGTGGAGGCCTAAACAAAAACAAAACACAGATGCTTCTACATTAGCTGCAGCAACACCTTCACCACAAAAAGAGGATGATGCGACCCCTATTACATCGTCCACACTACTTGAAACATCCCCTTCAATTGATGAATCTTTAAGCCCAATATACACATTGGGAGATGAAGACAAGATGGTGGATTATGAATCTACGCCGGTTCGGGAAGGTATGGATATTAATATGGTATATTACTTACCTGCGAAGTTTCGTGCTATAGGTGAAGAAGGGGAGGTAGCCCAGCTGAATTTTGGTCCTAAGAATGCTATTTTCGAGAAGCCAAGAGAACCGGTGAAACACTTGAACCATTGTACCTCAAAGGTCATATTAACGGATCGCCGATTGCTAGGATGCTCGTTGATGGTGGCGCTATAGTAATCTTATGCCCTACTCGGTCTTCAAAAAGTTGGGGTTAGATGATGATGCATTAATGAAGACCAATATGGTACTTAATGGATTCGAGGGTAAAGAAAAGACAGAGGCCAAAGGTGTGATGTGCATGGAACTCACCGTGGAAGCAAAACTTTGGCCACCACATTCTTCATCGCTGAGGTGCAAGGTAACTATAATGTTATATTAGGTCGCGATTGGGTTCATGCTAACCAATGTGTTCCATCTACCATGCATCAATTCTTAATACAATGGGTCGATGATGAGGTACAAGTCATTCACGCGGATAATTCGGCTTGTGTTGCTTTGGCCGATGCATCGGTGGATTGGAATAATCCCGATGTTACTTGCTTAACAGGGCATGACCTCTCGGAGTTTGATTTTCTTAGTGCTATGAGGAACGGGTTCATTCCCATCTCTTTAAAGCCGATTGGTGATAATCGGTTCCAAGGTATGATGTAAACAAGAAGTTAAAATCAAAGGCCGATATAGAATTATCACCCTAAGCATAAACATGGCCGATATAGAAATTATCGCCCGAAGCACATAAAATGGCTGATGGAGTGTTGACATCGTCCTTAGAAAAAGCATCGTGCAAGTTATTTTTCAGCACACAAGTTTGTCGAAAAACAGGGTGGCATATGTTGAAGCTCAAAAGTGGCACAATGGTAAAAGTTTCTTTAAACTATGCCAAGATTAATTCAAACTTATGATTGGAGGTCACCATGGGATGGATCTTTTCGAGAGGATCAAGATGGATATGAACATGGTCTAAAACGGAGCTCGGATGCAAAAGTTATGACAAGTTCAGAGATGCTCATGTTGACACCAGATTAAAGAATGGCTGGAAACCCAATTAAGATGTCCTCATATGGAAAAATGATCAACAAGAGTTGTCTTCGTCTCGTCGAAATGGTCGATTTTGATATAAAAATCGTCTTAACCCGAGGTCGTATGCAAAAGTTACAGCTAGTACAAGACGCTACTACACTGGATGGCCGGACACTCCGGGGAAAACCATCCGGGTTTTGATTTTCTCTGTGGATGGCCAGACACTCCGGGTATGTCCGTCCGGGTTTTGAATTTCGCTGCTGCAGACTTCAGAAAAACAGCCAAAAACTCCCTCAAGATGGCCTCAGATCAAAAAACGTTCAACATGAAAGTTGTTCGTCTCGTCGAAACGGTCAAGATTGCTTTTGGACTCGTTTCCATCCGAGGTCGTTTACTCCCCTAAACATGGTCCTCAAGGTGCAGCCAGATTTTACCGAACAGTTTTGGAAAGTTCGGACCAAACAAATCCGAATTGGACTAGGGTTTTGGACGTGAATTGAAGCCTTTTCCTTGCACGGGAAGTCCAGCCGCCTCTTATATACTTAAGGGGTGACGGCCGATTGAACAACAACACACAATCGCAAAACCCATCTACTTTTTACCCTAGTTTTACATCTCTCCCTTGTTCTTTCTCTCTCGTTCTTCGTTCGTTCTTCGTATTGAAGGGCAGCGACCCTCGAGGCTCTAGGGGCGGGAGAACCAACCTAGGGCAGCCCATAGCCGCCGCGTGTCCAGACGGGGTCCCTCCCAGGCGCGTGGGGTTTCGGGTCCTGAAAAGCACCCGCCGGATTGCTTGCGAACCGCGCTTCCAGACGGGTCTCCTTCGGTGTGAGCTGCGCTGCATCACCCTCGGCGTCGGAGGTACACGGTGACGTGTTCGTGTGCGAACAGCATCTTCGTCACCTTGAGGTAGCAGATCGTTGGTGAAACCAACAACGGCAAACACCCGACCGCAGTTGTGGGATCAGGGTGATCCTTGGTGTCAAAGATGATAGGCGTGCTGGACCACTTCAGTGGCTTCCGTGCATCGAGTGATGGCTCCACTGTTGTGATCTCACGTTCCCACTGCGTGAGTTGGTGGTGAGAGGTGTGCAGCGAGGCACCACCATCGATGCACATGGCCTCCATAGCTTTCTGAAACTCATGGTCGCCGGACTCGTCGTCCTCGTCATGATCATCATATTCCTGTTTCTTGTCGCGGCCCCAGGCGGGCCTCTCTTGCTGGTTATCCTTGCCGCGGCGGCCTCCTTGGCCGCTACGCTTCTTGCCGGACCCTTCGGCACCGTCTTGACCCTTCTCCTTGTCCCTCCTCTCATATTCAGCTTTCTGCTTCTCAGCGAGCAGCTCAACTTGCCGGCAGTTTTGGAGGTCGTGGCCCTTGGTGCGGTGGATCTTGCAATACTGCTTGTCGGAGCTTCCCGGCTTGTCAGTCGCTGCCAAGGCCCGACAAGCGGCACACCCAGCAACTTCCTTGCCGGGGTCGCTCGCCTTGGCCTTCTTGGCGGTGCCGGTGTCGTCGGACCCCTCGACAGCAAGTACAGTCTTGCCTTTGCGCCTCCTGTTACGGCGCCGACCCTTCTTCGTCGGGGCAGCGGTGTTGTCGTCCGTGGAGTCGGTTTCCGTTCCGGCGTCCTCGCCGGGGTACTTCCTCCCCTCTTCCGCCCGAGCGCATCTATCGGCCAGAACATAAAGTTTGGCCACATCCCTGACCTTGTTCATCGCCAGCTCCTCACGCATCTTGCGGTTACGCACATTCTGATGGAGTGCGCTGATCACGGCAGCGGGATGAACGTCCGTGATGTTGTACTGCACTCGGCTGAACCTTTGGATATACTTGCGCAGGTTTTCTCCTTCCTTCTAGGGATAATATGCCGGTCGCTTGCCTGGGCATGAGCTTGATGGCCTCCAGTGAAGGCGCCAACGAACTCATGGCACAGATCCGACCAAGAGGATATGGAGTCCACCGGCAAGTGCATCAACCATGACATGACATTGGGCTTGAGCGCCAAAGGGAAGTAATTGGCAAGCACCTTATTATCGTGGGCTCCAGCAGCTTGCATCGCGATGGTGTAGATGTTGAGGAACTCTGACAGGTGAGTCTTGCCATTGTACTTCTCGCCAACGTCGGGCTTGAAAGTGTGGTGGGAGGGCCACTGGAACTACCACAGCTCACGGGTGAAGGCCGGACAACCCACCTCGTAGGGTAGTCCACCATAGCCTCCCGGTGCGGGGTGGTCCATAGTTGGTCCTGCCCGCCTGTCTGATTGGTGGCATGCATCACGCCGGCGCTCAATGGTGGTTCGAGCGTCTTCAAGGGCTTGCTCCCGAAGAACTTGACGCTAGTCACGGTGGGTCTGTGGATCGGATGACGCTATGGAGATATTATCGCAAGCGTCATCGCGACGGATCGACACCTGCGGTGGCTGGCATGGGGGAGGAGAGTGCACCGTGGCTGCATCGCCCCCGGCCCTTCCACCGCTGGCATGCGGTGGCTCGACGGAGCGACAGCCTACGGGCCCCGCCAGTCGTGGCTCATCTTTGTTGGTGATGCCGACGAGGCTCCAGATAGTGTCTCTCCACTTGTCGAGCCTCTCCGCAGCAGGAGGAAAGTCGAGGAGCAGCTGTGTGCATGCCAGAGCTTCTGCTGATGTGGGTGGCGGCGAAAGCTGCATGGATCGTGACGCGCTTCGACTTCTAACTATGTTAGAAGGAGCTCTATCGCGGCCCTGCGGCTGTCCGCCATTTTCACCAGCACCTCGGCGTGCATGCTAGCCTTCCTCGTCCCGTGAAGGACGCGCGGGACTCTTCCCAGGTCGGCGCCCAGGGTCACCAGCGGGGTGACGCTGCTCATCTCGCACAACTTGGGAAGAACGCGCCATGGGCGCCGGTGTTGGTGTCTTGGAGGCCGCCACGCTGCCGCTAGGCGGCATGGAGACGCCTATGGAGGTTCCCACGCCGCTTGCGGGGGGCCCAACTTCGTCTCTGGAATTTGCGGCGTGCGGCCCGTCGTCTGGCGCACGAACGATGCCTCTCACCGGGCTCGGACTGTCATGGCGATGTGGGTGTTCGCGGGCCACGCCTCGGGTTCTTTCCGCGACCGGCCTGCTACTGGCCCGCACCAGTACAGGCAGTCCGGCTCCGGATGAACCGATCACCGTGGTCGTCTTCCTCTTGGGAGCCATGGCGACGAAGAGCTATTCGACTAGCTGCCAAGCCAGATTCTCATGACTGCGCCCCCTACCTGGCGCGCCAAAGATGTCGGTGGAAACGACACCTATGGGATCACAAGAATCCCTACTATGATTGCGGGGCGCGGGGTTGTGAGAAGAGCGGGATCAGCAATCAGCACAAGCACGCACGGGTCGTTTACCCAGGTTCGGGCCGCGAGGATCCGTAATACCCTAGTCCTGCTTTTGTGTCTATTTGAGTGTTCTTGGAGTTTGAGCTAGCTACGATGAGTGTAACTTGTCCAAGGGTCTGAATCCCTCTCCTGGATGCCTTGGGCCTCCTTTTATAGTCAAAGGGGATCGCCACACTGGCACACAGGAGGTGGCATCGGTGTACAGTGGCTAATCTTATCGCTTAGCCATTATAGGACAAGACGCATTTAATGCGCCTCCTAGGTGTCCCCCTCACTTTATCAGGGACGGAAACCAACCCCCATCCCATCCGTCGCTGCTCCACCTCGCTCCGACACGCGTCCAAGCCAGTGGTGTGCATGGTGCCATGTAGGCTGGCAAGCTGCTGAGGTGGCGCGGTGTGGTAGGGCCTTCATGAAGATTTGCATGCCACCACGCAGGCATGCGCTGAGTTGGCCTGGAAGCCTCATGTCAACACGCAGGTGTCTACCTAGCTGGTGGGCTAGCAGCTGCATGGGAGCGGCGGTGGAAACTTGGCGGGCGTGGGCCTGGCTGTGGCCCCACGGATGTCCTCGGCAAGGGCCTTGCCAGGGCCCCGGCAAGGGTCTTGCCATGGCGTCGTGGTTGTCCCCGGCAAGGATCTTGCCGGAGGTCCTGTGGGTTTCCTCGGTAAGGATCTCGCCGAGCTTTGTCGTCTTCTAATCCTCATCTGACCTGGAGTGTTCGTGATCTTCACAAAGATCTGCATGCCATCATGGAGGCGCCTCCCGAGCCTTGGTCCCAACGTCGTTGGTGGTGTTGGAAAACTAGGGCTCAAGGGTGGCGCACTCTGCTGGCATTGGGCAAGCTGCCCCGGCAAGGTCCTTGCCAGGGCCGTGGAGGCCGCCCCGGTAAGGGTCTCGCCAGGGGAACCCTCCTCACCATTTTGCTCTTCATGTCTCTTTGTCTTGGCGTTGCTTTGACCGCCTTGTGGTTTCGGCCTCCATCCCTTGTCTTGCCGAGTGTGGCCTTGGGCATGGCTTTGACTGCCCGTGCACAGGTAGAGGGGTACAAAGTAGAACCCCTACTTCTGTACACCGACAGCGGCCTCACACACGGTATTCCCACAGGTGCCACCTTACCTGGCACGGGACCGTTTGTGGCTTTTGGCTTACATATATGATAGTGTCGCTAGCATCCATATGACAAAGAACCCGGGCTGACATGACTAGTCATGAACCCAAAGTGGCGCTAACTTAAAGGGACAGGCATACATGACTAGCCATTAAGCCATAAAAGCGAATGAACCCAAGTCGTAGCAAGCTACAAGGACTTAGGAACACCGCGTGACATTTCCGCGAAGGGACAGACACAGGAACGAAGAAGGACACATGCCGACCAGCCTAAGTGTTCCGGAGCAGTAGCAAGCTACCATGGCTCAGTGGAAGCACTAGGAGACATTTCCCGGTAAGAGAGGCTACCAAGGATAACCAAAGTTTGTCAGATCCCACACATACCAAGCATCTCAAATCATACACACAATATGCTCGACATGTGCAAATACAACATGGCATCACAACAAAACTCTACAACTCAAGTACTTTATTTAAAAGGCTCCAGAGAGCCATACATATCATTCATATAGATAGGGGTCACATGACCGTACATTCAAGTCATACAAGCATACAAGCACAAATGGAAGCAACATGTCTGAGTACAGACAACTAGAAATCAGAAGGCTTGAGGAAGCCTAACTATCTACAAGGGTCCTTGAGGGAGTCCTGGACTAGGGGGTGTCCGGACAGCCGGACTATCATCGTCCGCCGGACTCCAAGACTACGAAGATACAAGATTGAAGACTCCGTCCCGTGTCCGGATGGGACTTTCCTTGGCGTGGAAGGCAAGCTTGGCGATACGGATATGTAGATCTCCTACAATTGTAACCGACTCTGTGTAACCCTAGCCTCCTCCGGTGTCTATATAAACCGGAGGGCTTTAGTCCGTAGGACACAACATACATTACAACAATCATACCATAGGCTAGCTTCTAGGGTTTAGCCTCCTTGATCTCGTGGTAGATCCACTCTTGTACTACCCATATCATCAATATTAATCAAGCAGGACGTAGGGTTTTACCTCCATCGAGAGGGCCCGAACCTGGGTAAAACATCGTGTCCCTCGTCTCCTGTTACCATCCGCCTAGACGCATAGTTCGGAACCCCCTACCCGAGATCCGCCGGTTTTGACACCGACATTGGTGCTTTCATTGAGAGTTCCTCTGTGTCGTCACCGATAGGCTTGATGGCATCTTCAACCAACAACGCTGTCCAGGGTGAGACTTTTCTCCCCGGACAGATCTTCATATTCGGTGGCTTCGCATTGCGGGCTAATTCACTTGGCCATCGAGAGCAGATCGAAAGCTACGCCCCTGGCCGTCAGGTCAGATTCGGAAGCCTAAACTTTACGGCCGATGTCCACGGAGACTTGATCTTCGACGGACCCGAGCCACAGCCAAGCATGCCGCACTGTTGCGATGGGCATGATCTAGCTCTACCGCCGAACTGTGCCTTGGTGGCCGCACACGAATCCGCTCCGGCCATTAGTCCGGAGCCGATCACTCGGATAGAGGATCGGTGGATAGACACCGCCTCGGGGGCTTCAACATCCACGGCGATGGAGCCGAACACTAATCTTGTCCCCTGCGAAACTCGTGATTCCGAGGCGCCAGACTCCTTGCCGGACTCCGAACCTCCCGCGCCCCTACCAATCGATTCGGATTGGGCGCCGGTTATGGAATTCACCGCCACAGACATCTTCCAATACTCGCCTTTTGGCGATATCCTGAATTCACTAAAGCATCTCTCGTTATCAGGAGAGTCCTGGCCGGACTATGGCCAGGATGGTTGGGGTACGGACAACGAAGAAATTCAGAGCCCACCCACCGCCCACTTTGTAGCCACTGTCGACGATCTAACCGACATGCTAGACTACGACTCCGAAGACATCGACGCTATGGACGACGATGCCGGAGACGAACTGGAACCAGCGCCCACAGGGCACTAGAAAACCACCTCGTCATATGACATATACATGGTGGATACCCCAAAAGATGGGGACGGCGAAGAAGCAGCGGAGGCAGACTCTTTAAAGAAGTAGCCCAAACGCCAGCGTCAGCGGCGCCGCTCTAAATCCCGCCACAGCAAGAATGGAGATTCCGGCATAGGAGATAATAATACTCCAGAGAGTGCCGAAGACAATCCCCTGCAGCAAGACTCAGCGCAGGAGGATGCAGAAGCAAGCCCTCACGAGAGGGAGGCAGACGAAGAGGTTGAGGATCATAACTATATGCCTCCCTCCGAAGACGAAGCAAGCCTCAACGATGATGAATTCGTCGTACCTGAGCATCCCATCGAACAAGAGCGCTTCAAGCGCAGGCTTATCGCCACAGCAAACAGCCTAAAGAAAAAGCAGCAACAGCTTCAAGCTGATCAGGACCTGCTGGCCGATCGATAGACCGAGGTCCTCGCGGCCGAAGAGTATAAACTCGAACGCCCCTCCAAAAGTTACCCAAGACGCAAGCTGCTCCCCCGATTAGAGGGGGAAGCATACATACCTCCATCACCAGCGCACGATATGGCTGACCGACCACCCCGTGGTCGTGACAGAGAGGCATCCAGGGCCCCAGCCAAGACCGTACCCCGGCATTGCTCCAAAAGTACGAATCCAAGAGGGAACACGCCGGACTTGCGAGATATATTGGAGGACAAAGCAAGGCAATCCAGATCCATCTACGGATCACGTGGGTGCCCCACGACCCACGACGAATACCGTCGCGCCGGATACAATAACACCGGCCGGCCCGAGCACAGCAGACAGTGCTCCCTCGAGCTGCGTCGCGATATTGCTCAATACAGAGGCGCCGCACACCCACTATGCTTCACTGACGAAGTAATGGATCATCAAATCCCTGAAGGGTTTAAACCCGTAAACATTGAATCCTACGATGGCACAACAGACCCCGCGGTTTGGATAGAAGATTATCTTCTCCACATCCATATGGCCCGCGGCGATGATCTCCACGCCATCAAGTACCTCCCACTCAAGCTTAAAGGACCAGCTCGGCATTGGCTTCACAGCCTGCCCGCAGAGTCAATTGGGTGTTGGGAAGACCTGGAGGCCGCATTCCTTGATAACTTCCAAGGCACGTATGTGCGACCACCAGACGCCGATGACCTAAGCCACATCATTCAGCAGCCAGACGAATCGGCCAGACAATTCTAGACACGGTTCTTGACAAAGAAAAACCAAATCGTCGACTGTCCGGATGCAGAGGCCCTTGCAGCCTTCAAACATAACATCCGGGACGAATGGCTAGCCCGGCACCTGGGGCAGGAAAAGCCGAAATCCATGGCAGCCCTCACATTGTTAATGACCCGCTTTTGCGCAGGAGAGGACAGCTGGCTAGCTCGCAGCAACAATCTCCGTAAAAATTCTGGCAGTCCGGATACTAAGGACAACAACGGCAGGTCACGTCAAAACAAAAACAAACGCCGCATTAATGGCGACGATAAGGAGGATACGGCAGTCAACGCCGGATTCCGAGGCTCTAAACCCGGTCAGCGGAAGAAGCCATTCAAAAGAACCACTCCGGGTCCGTCCAATCTGGACCGAATACTCGACCGCTTATGCCAGATACATGGCACCTCTGAAAAGCTAGCTAACCACACTAATAGAGATTGCTGGGTGTTCAAGCAGGCCGGCAAGTTAATTGCCGAAAACAATGACAAGGGGCTAAACAGCGACGACGAGGAAGAGACCCGACCGCCGAACAATAGAGGACAAAAGGGTTTTCCCCCACAAGTGCGGACGGTGAATATGATATACGCGACCCATATACCCAAGAGGGAGAGGAAACGCGCACTAAGGGACGTCTACGCGATGGAGCCAGTCGCCCCGAAGTTCAATCCATGGTCCTCTTGTCCGATCACTTTCGATCGAAGAGACCATCCGACCAGCATACGCCATGGCGGATTCGCCGCATTGGTTTTAGACCCAATCGTCGATGGATTTCACCTCACGAGAGTCTTTATGGACGGCGGCAGTAGCCTGAACCTGCTTTATCAGGATACAGTGCGCAAAATGGGCATAGACCCATCAAGGATTAAACCTACAAAGTCAACCTTTAAAGGTGTCATACCAGGAGTGGAAGCCAACTGTACAGGCTCAGTCACACTGGAAGTGGTCTTCGGATCCCTGGATAATTTCCGGAGCGAAGAGTTAATCTTCGACATAGTCCCGTTTCGCAGCGGCTGTCACGCTCTGCTCGGACGAACCGCGTTTGCAAAATTCAACGCGGTGCCGCATTATGCATACCTAAAGCTCAAGATGCCAGGCCCTCGTGGAGTCATCACAGTCAATGGGAATACGGAACGCTCCCTCCGAACGGAGGAACATACAGCGGCTCTCGCGGCAGAAGTACAGAGTAGCCTCTTAAGGCAATTCCCCAGTCCGGCCGTTAAACAGCCGGATACAGCAAAACGCGCCCGAAGCAATACCAACCAAGACCACCTGGCGCGATCAGAGCATGCGTAGCAATGCGGCCCCAACCCTCGCCCGCGCATGATCGCAATAATAACACTCCGCGTACATCATTACGCTTTGGAGATACCATGGGCACAGGGGAAGGGGCACGATCGCAACGGACCCAGCGTGCGGTTCGACCACACCGGGGGCTCGCAAGTGTGCCCCCCTTTTTTTATTTTTTATTTCCCTTCTTTGTGTACATGGGACTCTGTTAACCAGAGGCCCTGTCCGGCGATGAACCTGCCGAACTCATGATGCAACAGTCAGGGACGAAAGAAGGCTGCGACGAACACTCAGGTGGTCCCAATTACGAGCATTAAATTCGATTATATACACCAAGTCCGCAGCTCACCCCTGGAGGGGGACATGTTTACTTAGTCCAAATCCCTTGCTTACCGCACTATTTGTATCAGTCCGCTCTACTAGCAGACTTTCTTTCATTAATAATGCAGCACCTTTTTGATTGCAATTGCATTACCTATTATATATATATGTTCATTATATGACATCTTGCGCCCGTATATTTTGGTACGTCCTAATACGCCAGGGGCTTATGTTCCCCACTCTATGGTGTGATAAGTCCGAACACTTTCACAAGTGCGGCACCCCGAACTTATAGCATTATATGAATCGGCTCCGAATCATGTCTTGGGTCAATAGTTGGGTTTGCCCGGCTCCCACGTTTTAGTGCCTTACGTTCCGTTCTGTCGGCTAAGGTGGCACTGGGAGAACCACTGCGATTGCGCCCCGGTTGAGCCGGGCGAGCGCCTCAGTGGAGAAAGCTAGAACTGACTGGCATGATAAGGCGAGAGACTGGTCGCTGTTCGAGAGGTTTTTTTGGGTCCTTAAAGACTCACGCCGCTTCGAGCGAAGTTCCGGACAATGTCCGACGAAGGCGTGGATAGCGCCCCGGATTCGGTCTTCCAAATACCAGGGGCTTCGCCGAAATTTAAAATTATAGAATTCTATGGCTAAGTGAGAGTGTTCAAGCATTATAAGTCCGGTTGCCTTGTTCGTTGTGTTGAGCGCCTCCCTCGATGGACCCAACAATGGGAACAAGAGTGCTCAAGTTTATCCTGAACACCCCAGCACTCGTGGCTTGGGGGCTGAAGCCAACGACTTGCCATCTCCCAAATATTATAAACGGCCGCACAGAAGGTAATATTTTAAATTAAAAAAGTGTTGCTCAAAGCGCACATGAACAAAGTTTCAGCGCACAGGATAATACATAGCAAATTCACTCAAAGATTACATTTCTGGGGCACTCATCCGCAATATCGCGGGCTCCCTTCAGGACAGATTTATAATACATTTCGGGCGTGCGATATTCCTTGCCCGGTGGCGGTGGGTCCGTGAGAAGCTTCTCCGCATCCAACTTGCCCCATTGCACCTTCGTGCGGGCGAGGGCCCGACGAGCGCCTTCAATACAGGCGGAGCGCTTGATGACATCCACCCAGGGGCATGCATCCACCAGCCGCCGCATGAGGCCAAAGTAGCTCCCAGGCATGGCCTGTCCAGACCACAGCCGGACTATAAGGCCCTTCATGGCCTCTTCAGCTACCTTGTGGAGTTCAACCAGCTGCTTCAGCTGGTCGCTTGGGGGCACCGGGTGTCCGGCCTCAGCATACTGAGACCAGAAGACTTTTTCCGTCGAGCTCCCCTCCTCGCCACGATAGAATGCGGCGGCATCAGACGCACTACGCGGCAGATCTGCAAACGCCCCTGGAAAGCTCCGAATGCGGGTAAGTGTCTGGTATTTTACATTAACATGCTTGCTTTGCATGAAAAATGCCTTACCCGCCGCTATTTTCTTTACATCTTCCATCTCCTGAAGGGCCTTATGGGCTTCGGCCTTGGCGGACTTGGCACTTTCGAGAGCCGAGGCAAGCTCGGACTCTCGAGTCTTGGAGTCACGCTCCAGCCTCTCATGTTTCTCCATGAGAGCCTGGAGCTCTTGCCGTACTTCCGCCACCCGCGCCTCCTGCTTTTCTCTCTCTGCCCGTTCCGCGGCCACACTATGTTCGGCCGCGGATACAGCCTCCTTCAGGGCTGCCACCTCGTTAGTGGCCCCTGCAATACACATATTATCCTTGTTAATTTTATTGCAACCAAAATCCTTTTCTGTAAGGTAACCATTCAAAGCGGTGTGACTCACCTTCTTTGTCCTCGAGCTGCTTCTTGGCATGGCCAAGCTCTTGCTCGGACCGCTCAAGATCCTTTTTCAGCACATCGACCTCCGCTGTTAGTGCGGCAGAGGTCAGCAGTGCAGCCTGCAAACCCATATTGACATATTTTAAGCAACCCTGCGTATATCTTGTTAGATCCTTAGTCCGGCTTTTTCTTTCCGAACACCGAACTAAGCATCAGGGGCTACTGTCTATGCGGTATTACATTACATAATTTTAACTTCTTACCTCAAAGCCTGTTAGAAGGCTGCTGCAGGCTTCGGTCAGCCCGCTTTTGGCGAGCTGAACCTTTTGAATCACCGCACTCATGATAGTGCGGTGTTCTTCCTCGATGGAAGCGCCTTTAAGCGCCTCCAACAAGTTATCCGGCGCCTCCGGTTGGACGGAGGCCACCGGTGTCACGGTCTTGCCCTTCTTTCGAAGGGGCCGCTTGCCGGACTCTGGAACCATTGCGGGTTCCGATGTAGAGTCCGGCGCAAAGTCCGGGAGGCTGCCTGACGGCGCCTCCGGAGCCTCCTCCTGATGGGTCCCTCTCTGGGATCCCACCTCGGCGTCCTCGTCGGCGCGTGGGGTAGAGGCAGTCGGAAGTGAATTCACATCCGACGAGGCCAAGGACCCGCTTGATGAAGCGGGGAGATCATCATCGGCCGGACTACGGACAGAACGCGGCATTAGAAGGACACTACGCGACATAAAATATATTGCATATCAAGGATCCGGATACTTACGATCTCGCCGGACGCCTGGCCCTTGGAGGCCACTCATCCTCGCCAACGCTGGTGTTGGCAAAACTGTCCGGGGGGATAGTTCTCCCCCTCTTGGACCCTTCGGCCTCCCCTGTTGGGGAAGCCTTCCTCTTCTTCTCTCCCCCTCCGGGAGAGAGTACTCCTCCTCCTCCTCGTCTTCGGGGGAGGAGTCCGCGTCGTCGTCAGACGCCTGATTGCGGGAGCTCTTTCGAGTCCCCGCGGCCACCTTCTTGGCCTTCTTCTCCGGCACCACGTGCGGTGCCGGAACCAGCAGCCCTGCTAAGCGGGCGTCCACTGGATCTTCTGGCATGGGAGCCGGGCTGATAAGCTGCCTGGCCTTCTCCATCCATTCCTGTCAAAGGAAAGGAAGGGATGAAACCCTCTTATAATCAATTCGATTACTACAAAGTGTCCCGTAATGGGGTTGAATCACTTACCTCGTCAGTTGGATACTGCGAGCTGAATCCGCGATCTTCCGTCGCGGATGCGGGGGCTTCGGCGCCCTTAAACAGCACCCTCCAGGCGCCTTCATATGTTGTATCGAAGAGCCCGCTCAGCGCCTGGTGCTGTTCCGGATTGAACTCCCACAGATTGAATGCCCGTTCTTGACATGGGAGAATCCGGTGGATGAGCATGACTTGGACCACGTCGACGAGCCTGAGCTCATTGCTCACCAGCTTCTGGATGCAGGTTCGGAGTCCAGTCACCTCCTTCGGGTCGCCCCATAGCAAGCCCTTCTCTTTCCAGGAGGTGAGCTGCATGGGGACGCCAGATCTGAACTCGGGGGCTGCCGACCATGTGGGCTTGCGCGGCTCGGTGATGTAGAACCACCCCGATTGCCACCCCTTGACGGAGTCCACAAAGGCCCCTTCGAGCCAAAGGACGTTGGGTAATTTACCCAACATGGCGCCTCCGCATTCCGCTTGCGTGCCCTTCACAACCTTCGGCTTGACGTTGAAGGTCTTGAGCCACAGGCCGAAGTGGGGCCGGATGCAGAGGAAGGCCTCACACACGACGATGAACGCCGAGATGTTGAGGATGAAGTTCGGCGCCAGATCGTGGAAATCCAGGCCGTAATAGAACATGAGCCCCCGGACGAATGGATGGAGCGGAAAGCCCAGTCCGCGGAGGAAGTGGGGAAGCAAGACGACCCTCTCGTGAGGCCCAGGGGTAGGGACGAGCTGCCCCTCGTCGGGCAGCCGATGCGCGATATCGCCGGAGAGGTATCCGGTGTTGCGCAGCTTGGTGATGTGCTCCTCCTTAACGGTGGAGGCCAACCACTTGCCTCCCCCTCCGGACATATTCGGAGAAGGTCGAGGTGAGACGCGCGAGCTTGGGCGTTGGAGCTTGAGTGCGCAGAGATGTATAAGCAAAGGAGGAAGAAGGCGTAGGTGAGAAGGTAAATCCTTATCCCTTATATATAGGCGGACGAAAACTGTGCGTCCCGCTGGCCTGATAAAACTCGCTTATCTCCCAAGCGCCACCATCAATGGCGCGGTTGGGTTACCCACGTCTGTATTGATGAGAATCCCGGAATAAGGGGAACATGATCTCTGCTTCGACAAGACGTGCCAAGGAAACCGCTTCGCTAAACGTGCTGAGGTGGTATAGTAAAAAACGATTCAAACAAAGGCTTGGTAGCGGTGTGATGTCACGCCGCATAATACGTCAGCAGATTGAACTAAGTGTACATTTTATTCTCTCTACGGTGGAGTGTGGAATTTATTTTGCAGAGCCGGACACTATCCTGGTGTTCACGATCTTCTCTGGATTATTCAAAGGGAGGAACCCGCCTTGCAATGCCGAACATTATGCGCGCCGGACTTATCGTCATTGAAGCCTGGTTCAGGGGCTACTGAGGGAGTCCTGGACTAGGGGGTGTCCGGACAGCCGGACTATCATCGTCCGCCGGACTCCAAGACTACGAAGATACAAGATTGAAGACTCCGTCCCGTGTCCGGATGGGACTTTCCTTGGCGTGGAAGGCAAGCTTGGCGATACGGATATGTAGATCTCCTACCATTGTAACCGACTCTGTGTAACCCTGGCCTCCTCCGGTGTCTATATAAACCGGAGGGCTTTAGTCCGTAGGACACAACATACATTACAACAATCATACCATAGGCTAGCTTCTAGGGTTTAGCCTCCTTGATCTCGTGGTAGATCCACTCTTGTACTACCCATATCATCAATATTAATCAAGCAGGACGTAGGGTTTTACCTCAATCGAGAGGGCCCGAACCTGGGTAAAACATCGTGTCCCTCGTCTCCTGTTACCATCCGCCTAGACGCACAGTTCGGGACCCCCTACCAAAATCGGTCTCACCGAGTTTGTGTAATCGGTCTCACCGAGATTACATTATTCCCTAACCCTAACCATATCGGTCCTACCGAGTTGCATGTCGGTCCCACCGAAAAACCTAACGGTCACTAGATTTGCTGAATTGGTCCGACCGAGTTTCTCAATTCGGTCCCACCGAGATTGGAAAGTTGTGTGTAACGGTTAGGTTTTGTGTGGAGGCTATATATACCCCTCCACCTCCTCTTCATTCGCGGAGAGAGCCATTAGAACGAACCTACACTTCCAACTTACATTTTCTTAGAGAGAACCACCTACTCATGTGTTGAGACCAAGATATTCCATTCCTACCATATGAATCTTGATCTCTAGCCTTCCCCAAGTTGCTTTCCACTCAAATCTTCTTTCCACCAAATCCAAATCCTGTGAGAGAGAGTTGAGTGTTGGGGAGACTATCATTTGAAGCTCAAGAGCAAGGAGTTCATCATCAACACACCATTTGTTACTTCTTGGAGAGTGGTGTCTCCTAGATTGGCTAGGTGTCACTTGGGGGCCTCCGACAAGATTGTGGAGTTTAACCAAGGAGTTTGTAAGGGCAAGGAGATTGCCTACTTCGTGAAGATCTACCGCTAGTGAGGCAAGTCCTTCGTGGGTGACAGCCATGGTGGGATAGACAAGTTGCTTCTTCGTGGACCCTTCATGGGTGGAGCCCTCTATGGACTCGCACAGCCGTTACCCTTCGTGGGTTGAAGTGTCCATCAACGTGGATGTACGATAGCACCACCTATCGGAACCACGACAAAAACATCTGTGTCTCCAATTGCGTTTGAATTCTCCAAACCCTTCCCTTTACATTCTTGCAAGTTGCATGCTTTACTTTCCGCTGCTCATATACTCTTCGCATGCTTGCTTGAATTGTGTTAAGATTGCTTGGCTTGTGCTAAGTTAGCTAAAATCTGCTAAAGACTAAAATTGGGAAAAGGATAAGCTTTTATTTGGTCAAGTAGTCTAATCACCCCCCCCCCCTCTAGACATACTTTCGGTCCTACAAGTGGTATCAGAGCTTTGGTCTCCATTTGCTTTGATTTCCATAGCTTTTGGTAGTCATAGCCTTGGTTTCACAACCTAGGATAGTATGGCGTCTAGCAAGGGAAATTATCACCGTAGAGGTCCTTACTTTGATGGTACTAATTTTTCTAGTTGGAAGCATAAGATGAAAATGCATATTCTTGGACAAAACCCCGCCATTTAGGCTATTGTGTGTGTTGGCTTGCAAGGTGAATTCTTTGATGGGAGAGAACTGAACCGTGAAGCTACCGCGGAAGAGTTGAAGATGCTGCAATACAATGCTCAAGCTTGTGATATCCTCTTCAACGGATTGTTCCCCGAAGAATTCAACAAAATCAGCCGTCTTGAGAATGCAAAGGAAATTTGGGATACTTTGATTGATATGCACGAAGGTACCGACTCTATCAAGGAATCCAAGTTGGATGTGCTTCAAAGTTAGCTTGACAAGTTTGAAATGAAGGATGGTGAAGGTGTCGCTGAAATGTACTCTAGGATTGCTCTTATCACAAATGAGATTTCCGGCTTAGGAAGTGAAGAGATGACCGACAAATTCATCATCAAGAAGATCCTACGAGCTTTGGACGGAATATATGATACCGTGTGCACATTGATCCAAATGATGCCCACTTATAAAGATCTCAAGCCAACGGAAGTCATTGGAAGAATTGTTGCTCATGATATGTCACTCGAGGATAAGGAGGAACTTTTTGGAAATATGCCCTAGAGGCAATAATAAATTAGTTATTATTATATTTCCTTGTTCATGATAATCGTTTACTATCCATGCTATAATTGTATTGATAGGAAACTCAGATACATGTGTGGATACATAGACAACACCATGTCCCTAGTAAGCCTCTAGTTGACTAGCTCGTTGATCAATAGATGGTTACGGTTTCCTGACCATGGACATTGGATGTCGTTGATAACGGGATCACATCATTAGGAGAATGATGTGATGGACAAGACCCAATCCTAAGCCTAGCACAGAGATCGTGTAGTTCGTATGCTAAAGCTTTTCTAATGTCAAGTATCTTTTCCTTAGACCATGAGATTGTGCAACTCCCGGATACTGTAGGAATGCTTTGGGTGTACCAAACGTCACAACGTAACTGGGTGGCTATAAAGGTGCACTACAGGTATCTCCGAAAGTGTCTGTTGGGTTGGCACGAATCGAGACTGGGATTTGTCACTCCGTGTAAACGGAGAGGTATCTCTGGGCCCACTCGGTAGGACATCATCATAATGTGCACAATGTGACCAAGGGGTTGATCACGGGATGATGTGTTACGGAACGAGTAAAGAGACTTGCCGGTAACGAGATTGAACAAGGTATCGGTATACCGACAATCGAATCTCGGGCAAGTACAATACGGTTAGACAAAGGGAATTATATACGGGATCGATTGAGTCCTTGACATTGTGGTTCTTCCGATGAGATTATCATGGAACATGTGGGAGCCAACATGGGTATCCAGATCCAGCTGTTAGTTATTGACCAGAGAACGTCTCGGTCATGTCTACATGTCTCCCGAACCCGTAGGGTCTACACAGTTAAGGTTCGATGACGCTAGGGTTATAAAGGAAGTTTGTATGTGGTTACCGAATGTTGTTCGGAGTCCCGGATGAGATCCCGGACATCAGGAGGAGTTCCGGAATGGTCCGGAAGTAAAGATTTATATATGGAAAGTTGTTGTTCGGGTTCCGGAAAAGTTCGGGTTTTTTCGGTATTGTACCGGGAAGCTTCCAGAAGGTTCCGGAGGATTACGGAGGGGTCCGGAGGTCCGGAAATTGTTCCACCACATCCAATATAGTAGCATGGGCTGTAGGGGGCGCTCTCGCCTTAATGGGCCAAGGGCACCAGCCCCCCCAAGGCCCATGCGCCTGGGAGAGGGAAAACCCTAAGGGGGAGGGCCTCCACTTGACTTGGGAGGCACTCCTCCCCCCCTTGGCCGCCGCCCCCTCCTCAGATTGGATCTGAGGGGGCCGGCCCCCCTCTCCCTTGCCCCTATATATATGTGGGGGGTGGGAGGCCAGCCGAACCACAAGTTCTGGCGCAGCCCTCCCCCTCTCCCAAGTACTCCTCCTCTCTCGCGGTGCTTGGCGAAGCCCTGCAGGATTGCCACGCTCCTCCACCACCACCACGCCGTTGTGCTGCTGCTGGATGGAGTCTTCCTCAACCTCTCCCTCTCTCCTTGCTGGATCAAGGCATGGGAGACATCACCGGGCTGTACGTGTGTTGAACGCGGAGGTGCCGTCCGTTCGGCACTAGGATCTCCGGTGATTTGGATCACGACGAGTACGACTCCTTCAACCCCATTCTCTTGAACGCTTCCGCTTAGCGATCTACAAGGGTATGTAGATGCACTCTCCTTCCCCTCGTTGCTGGTTTCTCCATAGATAGATCTTGGTGACACGTAAGAAAATTTTGAATTTCTGCTACGTTCCCCAACAGTGGAATCAGAGCTAGGTCTATTGCGTAGATTCTTTGCACGAGTAGAACACAAAGTAGTTGTGGGCGTTGATTTTGTTCAATATGCTTACCGTTACTAGTCCAATCTTGTTTCGACGGTATTGTGGGATGAAGCGGCCCGGACCGACCTTACACGTACTCTTACGTGAGACAGGTTCCACCGATTGACATGCACTTGGTGCATAAGGTGGCTAGCGGGTGCCAGTCTCTCCCACTTTAGTCGGAACAGATTCGATGAAAAGGGTCCTTATGAAGGGTAAATAGCAATTGGCATATCACGTTGTGGTGTTGTGTAGGTAAGAAACATTCTTGCTAGAAACCCATAGCAGCCACGTAAAACATGCAAACAACAATAAGAGGACGTCTAACTTGTTTTTGCAGGGTATGCTATGTGATGTGATATGGCCAAGAAGAATGTGATGAATGATATGTGATGTATGAGATTGATCATGTTCTTGTAATAGGAATCACGACTTGCATGTCGATGAGTATGACAACCGGCAGGAGCCATAGGAGTTGTCTTTATTTATTGTATGACCTGCGTGTCATTGAACAACGCCATGTAATTACTTTACTTTATTGCTAACCGGTAGCCATAGTAGTAGAAGTAATAAGTTGGCGAGACAACTTCATGGAGACACGATGATGGAGATCATGGTGTCATGCCGGTGACGATGATGATCATGGAGCCCCGAAGATGGAGATCAAAAGGAGCAAAATGATATTGGCCATATCATGTCACTATTTGATTGCATATGATGTTTATCATGTTTATGCATCTTGTTTACTTAGAATGACGGTAGTAAATAAGATGATCCCTTACAACAATTTCAAGAAGTGTTCTCCCCTAACTGTGCACCATTGCTAAAGTTTGTCGTTTCGAAGCACCACGTGATGATCGGGTGTGATAGATCCTTACGTTCACATACAATGGGTGTAAGACAGTTTTACACATGCAAAACACTTAGGGTTAACTTGACAAGCCTAGCATGTACAGACATGGCCTCGGAACACAGAGACCGAAAGGTCGAGCATGAGTCATATAGTAGATACGATCAACATGAAGATGTTCACCGATGATGACTAGTCTGTCTCACGTGATGATCGGACACGGCCTAGTTTACTCGGATCATGTAATCACTTAGATGACTAGAGGGATGTCTATCTGAGTGGGAGTTCATAAGATGAACTTAATTATCCTGAACATAGTCAAAAGATCTTTGCAAATTATGTCGTAAGCTCGCGCTTTAGTTCCACTGTTTAGATATGTTCCTAGAGAAAATATAGTTGAAAGTTGACAATAGCGATTATGCGGACAGTAGAAAGCTTATGTCCTTAATGCACCGCTCAGTGTGCTGAACCCCAAACGTCATTTGTGGATGTTGCGAACATCAGACATACACGTTTTGATAACTACGTGATAGTTCAGTTAAACGGTTTAGAGTTGAGGCACCAAAGACGTTTTTGAAACGTCGCGGAACATATGAGATGTTTCGAGGGCTGAAATTGAGATTTCAGGCTCGTGCCCATGTCAAGAGGTATGAGACCTCCGACAATTTTCTTAGCCTGCAAACTAAGGGAGAAAAGCTCAATCATTGAGCTTGTGCTCAGATTGTCTGAGTGCAACAATCACTTGAATCGAGTGGGAGTTGATCTTCCAGATGAGATAGTGATGTTTCTCCAAAGTCATTGCCACCAAGCTGCTAGAGCTTCGGGATGAGCTATAACATATCAGGGATAGATATGATGATCCTTGAGGTATTCGCGATGTTTGACACCGCGAAAGTAGAAATCAAGAAGGAGCATCAATTGTTGATGGTTGGTGAAACCACTAGTTTCAAGAAGGGCAAGGGCAAGAAGGGATACTTCATGAAATGGCAAATCAGCTGCTGCTCTAGTGAAGAAACCCAAGGTTGAACCCAAACCCGAGACTAAGTGCTTATGTAATAAGGGGAACAACCACTGGAGCGGAATTACCCTAGATACTTGGTAGATGAGTAGGCTGGCAAGGTCGATAGAAGTATATTGGATATACATTATGTTAATGTGTACCTTACTAGTACTCCTAGTAGCACCAGGGTATTAGATACCGGTTCGGTTGCTAAGTGTTAGTAACTCGAAATAAAAGCTACGGAATAAACGGAGACTAGCTAAAGGTGAGCTGACGATATGTGTTGGAAGTGTTTCCAAGGTTGATGTGATCAAGCATCGCACGCTCCCTCTACCATCGAGATTTGGTGTTTGCGTTGAGCATAGACATGATTGGATTATGTCTATCGCAATACGGTTATTCATTTAAGGAGAATAATGGTTACTCTCTTTATTTGAATAATACCATCAATGGTCTTGCACCTAAAAGAATGGTTTATTGAATCTCGATCATAGTGATGCACATTTTCATGCCAAAAGATATAATATAGTAATGATAGTACCACTTACTTGTGGCACTACCATGTAAGTCATAATGGTATAAAACGCATGAAGAAGCTCCATGTTGATGGATCTTTGGACTCACTCATTTTTGAAAAGTTTGAGACATGCGAACCACGTCTATTGGTGTATACGCATGAAGAAACTCCATTCAAGATGGATCATTTGGACTCACTTGATTTTGAATCACTTGATATATGCAAATCATACCACATGGGCAAGATGACTGAAAAGCCTCGTTTTCAGTAAGATGGAACAAGATAGCAACTTATTGGAAGTAACACATTTTTGATGTGTGCAGTCCAATGAGTGCTGAGGCATGCAGTGAATATCGTTATGTTCTTACTTCACAGATGATTCGAGTAGATGTTGAGTATATTTACTTGATGAAACACAAGTCTGAATTATTGAATGGTTCAAGTAATTTCAGAGTGAAGTTGAAGATCATTGTGACAAGAGGATAAAATGTCTATGATATGATCATAGAGATGAGTATCTGAGTTATGAGTTTGGCACACAATTAAGACATTGTGGAAATTGTTTCACAATTAATACCGCCTGGAACACCATAGTGTGATGGTGTGTCCGAACATCATAGTTGCACCCTATTGGATATGGTGCGTGCCATGATATCTCTTATCGAATTACCACTATCGTTTATGGGTTAGGCATTAGAGACAACCGCATTCACTTTAAAATAGGGCACCATGTAATTCCGCTGAGACGACACTGTTTGAACTATGGTTTGGAGAAACCTAAGTTGTCGTTTCTTAAAAGTTTGGGGCTGTGACGCTTATGTGAAGAAGTTTCAGGTTGATAAGCTCGAACCCAAAGCGGATAAAATGCATCTTCATAGGACACCCAAAATAGTTGGGTATACCTCCTAATTCAGATCCGAAAGCAATAGGGATTGTTTCTTGAATCGCGTCCTTTCTCAAGGAAAGGTTTGTCTCGAAAATTGAGTGGGAGGATGGTGGAGACTTGATGAGGGTATTGAACCGTCACTTCAACAAGTATGTAGCAGGGCACAGGAAGTTGTTCTTGTGGCTCCTACACCAATTGAAGTAGAAGCTTATGATAGTGATCATGAAGTTTTTGGATCAAGTCACTACCGTACCTCTTAGGGAGACAAGGATGCGTACTACTTTAGAGTGGTACAGTAATCCTGTCTTGAAGGTCATGTTGCTAGACAACAATAAACCTACGAGCTATGGAGAAGCGATGGTGGGCCCAAATTCCGACAAATGGTTAGAAGCCATGAAATCCAAGATAGGATCCATTTATCAGAACAAAGCATGGACTTTGGTGGACTTGCTCGATGTTCGGCAAGCCATTGCGATAAATGGATCTTTAAGAAGAAGACGGACGTGGACGGTAATGTCACCGTCTATGAAGCTCGACTTGTGGCAAAGAGTTTTTCACAAGTTCAAAGAGTTGACTACGATGATATTTTCTCATCCGTAGCGATGCTTAAGTCCGTTGGAATCATGTTAGCACTAGCTGCATTTATGAAATCTGGCTGATGGATGTCAAAAATGAGTTTCCTTACCAGTTTTCGTAAGGAAAGGTTGTATGTGATACAATCAGAAAGGTTTTGTCGATCCTAAGGATGCTAAAAGGTATGCTAGCTCTAGTGATCCTTCTAAGGACTGGAGTAAGCATCTCGGAGTTGGAATATGTACTTTGATAAGATGATCAAAGATTTTGGGTTTATACAAATTTATGAGAAACTTGTATTTCCAAAGAAGTGAGTGGGAGCACTATAGAATTTCTGATGAGTATATGTTGTTGACATATTGTTGATCAGAAATGATGTAGATTTTTCTATAAAGCATATAGGGTTATTTGAAAAGTGTTTTTCAAGTGAAAACCTGGTTTAAGCTACTTGAACATTGAGCATCAAGATCTATGAGGATAGATCAAAAACCGCTTAATGGTACTTTCAAATGAGCATATACCTTGACATGATCTTGAAGGTGTTCAAGATGGATCAGTCAAAGAAGGAGTTCCTGCCTGAGATGTAAGGTATGAAGTCAAGACTTAAAGCTCGACCATGGTCGAAAAGAGAGAAAGGACGAAGGTCGTCCCCTATGTTTCAGACATAGGCTCTATAGTATGCTATGCTGTGTACCGCACCGGAAGTGTGCCTTGCCATGAGTCAGTCAAGGGGTACAAGAATGATCCAGGAATGGATCATTGGACAGCGGTCAAAAATTGTCCTTGGAGTAAATAAGGACATGTTTCTCGATTTTGGAGGTGATAAAGAGTTCGGCGTAAAGGGTTACGTCGATGCAAGCTTTAACACCTATCCGAGTGACTCTGAGTAGCAAACCGGATACGTATAGTGGAGCAACCATTTGGAATAGCTCCAAGTGGAGCGTGGAAGCAGCATTTACAGAATGACCTAGAGATTTGCAAAGTACATACGGATCTTAAAGTTGCAGACCCGTTGACTAAAACCTCTCTCACAAGCAAAACATGATCAAACCCCAGAACTCATTGAGTCTTAATCACATGATGATGTGAACTAGTTTAATGACACTAGTAAACTCTTTGGATGTTGGTCACATGGCGATGTGACATGTGAATGTTAATCACATGACGATGTGAACTAGATTATTGACTCTAGTGCAAGTGGGAGACTGTTGGAAATATGCCCTAGAGGCAATAATAAATTAGTTATTATTATATTTCCTTGTTCATGATAATCGTTTATTATCCATGCTATAATTGTATTGATAGGAAACTCAGATACATGTGTGGATACATAGACAACACCATGTCCCTAGTAAGCCTCTAGTTGACTAGCTCGTTGATCAATAGATGGTCACGGTTTCCTGACCATGGACATTGGATGTCGTTGATAACGGGATCACATCATTAGGAGAATGATGTGATGGACAAGACCCAATCCTGAGCCTAGCACAGAGATCGTGTAGTTCGTATGCTAAAGCTTTTCTAATGTCAAGTATCTTTTCCTTAGACCATGAGATTGTGCAACTCCCGGATACCGTAGAAATGCTTTGGGTGTACCAAACGTCACAACGTAACTGGGTGGCTATAAAGGTGCACTACAGGTATCTCCGAAAGTGTCTGTTGGGTTGGCACAAATCGAGACTGGGATTTGTCACTCCGTGCAAACGGAGAGGTATCTCTGGGCCCACTCGGTAGGACATCATCATAATGTGCACAATGTGACCAAGGGGTTGATCACGGGATGATGTGTTATGGAACGAGTAAAGAGACTTGCCGGTAACGAGATTGAACAAGGTATCGGTATACCGATAATCGAATCTCGGGCAAGTACAATACGGTTAGACAAAGGGAATTATATACGGGATCGATTGAGTCCTTGACATCGTGGTTCTTCCGATGAGATCATCGTGGAACATGTGGGAGCCAACATGGGTATCCAGATCCCGCTGTTGGTTATTGACCAGAGAACGTCTTGGTCATGTCTACATGTCTCCCGAACCCGTAGGGTCTACACAGTTAAGGTTCGATGACGCTAGGGTTATAAAGGAAGTTTGTATGTGGTTACCGAATGTTGTTCGGAGTCCCGGATGAGATCCCGGACGTCACGAGGAGTTCTGGAATGGTCCGGAAGTAAAGATTTATATATGGAAAGTTGTTGTTCGGGTTCCGGAAAAGTTCGGGTTTTTCCGGTATTGTACCGGGAAGCTTCCAGAAGGTTCCGGAGGATTCCGGAGGGGTCCGGAGGTCCGGAAATTGTTCCACCACGTCCAATACAGTAGCATGGGCTGTAGGGGGGCTCCCTAGCCTTAATGGGCCAGGGGCACCAGCCCCCCCAAGGCCCATGCGCCTGGGAGAGGGAAAACCCTAAGGGGGAGGGCCTCCACTTGACTTGGGAGGCACTCCTCCCCCCCCTTGGCCGCCGCCCCCTCCTCAGATTGGATCTGAGGGGGCCGGCCCCCCTCTCCCTTGCCCCTATATATATGTGGGGGCTGGGAGGGCAGCCGAACCACAAGTTCTGGCGCAGCCCTCCCCCTCTCCCAAGTACTCCTCCTCTCTCGCGGTGCTTGGCGAAGCCCTGCAGGATTGCCACGCTCCTCCACCACCACCACGCCGTTGTGATGCTGCTGGATGGAGTCTTCCTCAACCTCTCCCTCTCTCCTTGCAGGATCAAGGCATGGGAGACGTCACCGGGCTGTACGTGTGTTGAACGCGGAGGTGCCGTCCGTTCGGCACTAAGATCTCCGGTGATTTGGATCACGACGAGTACGACTCCTTCAACCCCGTTCTCTTGAACGCTTCCGCTTAGCGATCTACAAGGGTATGTAGATGCACTCTCCTTCCCCTCGTTGCTGGTTTCTCCATAGATAGATCTTGGTGACACGTAAGAAAATTTTGAATTTCTACTACGTTCCCCAACTGGACTCCACAACAAGTCAAGTGGTGCTTACAAAGCCTCATGTGAAGCTCCCACATCATCAAGTGAGAAACAAACCTTCAATGAAGAATTGAGCCTAATGGTGAAGAACTTCAACAAGTTTTACAAGAGTAGAAGCAAAGAGAGAAGTTCCAAGTCAAGGTCCTACAATGACAAAAGATCTTCTAGTCGAGAACGTAATTGCTACAATTGTGGAAGACCCGGACACTATTCAAATGAGTGTACGGCTCCCTACAAAAGAAGAGAAGAATCACCTAAGAGGAGAAGTAGAAGAGAAGAATCACCATCAAGAGAGAGAAGGAGTAGAGATGATCGTTATGAACGAAGAACATCCCGGAGAAGCAAGGATTCGGAAAGGAAGGACAAGTCATCAAGGAGCTACACAAAACAAAGACATCAAGCTCATGTTGGTGAATGGGTATCCGGCTCCGACTCCGACAATCACTCCGAGAGAAGCTATCACTCTGACTCCGAATATACTCAAGATGAAGGTGTTGCCGGTCTAGCACTTGTATCAACCAACTCCTACGACATATTTGATTCACCAAATGAAGGACTTGGAAGATGCTTCATGGCTAAAGGCCCAAAGGTAACACACCCCGAGTATGTTGATTTCAATAGTGATGAAGATGACTTGTTAGGTGATGATGATTTACTTGTTGACAACTCTAGTGATGAATACTATGATGAAACGTCAATTAATCATGCTAATCAAGATAAAACGAATGACAATGATAAGGAGAAGATTGAGCTTCTAACTAAAGAACTAAACACTCTTAAGTTAGCTCATGAAACTATCTTAGAAGATCACCGAGAACTTTTAAGGACTCACGAGAAGTTACGATTTGAAAAGCTCACCCTTGAGCAAGAGCATGAGTTCTTAAAGGCAATCAATGATGATCTTCATAAGAAAAGTTCTTCTTACATTGCCAAGCGTTTACTCTTATCTACTTACATGCCTCAAGTCAAGACTAGTAACAAGAACAAGAAGGATTCTTCCTCTAGTAGTAACAATAATCATGCTAAATCCAATGTTGTTGCTTCTAGTAGTTCTCTTGATTCCACTAATGATTCTCTTAGCCAAGTTACACTTGAGCAAGAAAAGAGCTTATTGAAGGGAATCGTAGAGAAAGGTGTTTACAAGAGCCTTGCCAGGAGTAAGCAATTCAAGGAAATTGTACGCAAGCAAGGAAGGCACCGGAAGAACCAAGGTGTTGGTTTTGAACGAAAGTTCAATGCCAATGGAGTTGAGTGGGAAGAAGATCAATACCCCAAGACAAAGTTTGTTCCTCAACAAGAGAAGTATGATCCTACTTCCTTCAAAGGGTCACAACCTCAAGATGATCTTCCACCACAAGACCACAAGCAAAAAGGCAACGACAAGCTTCAAGAAGAGATTGATGCATTTGAAGAAGCTCCTAAGGCCTTGGTCAAGTGGGTTCCCAAGACTACGTCAAGTTCTACTTCATCAAGTACGACTACAACTCCAAGGATTCCCATCAAGATGATGTGGATCCCGAAGAAGAAGAACTAGAGAGTTCTTGAGGGTGACTCCGCCAACATATTTCACTCATATCATTTTGGCAAGGACAAGTGCAATCAACTTCCACATCTTGCACTAGTTCAAGGAGTCACAAACCCTCTTGTTGGTAAGACAAGGGACAAGGTAACCTAATGCTTCCATAGACATCATCTTGTGTGTGCATCACTCTATGTCTATGGATATCCTTGTTTGTTCCCTGTGGGACTAACCCGTGTAGGTATTGAAAGTGCAACTAACCCCAAAGGATTGCTCCGAATGATCTACATCAACATTGAGCATCCACATCTTCAACACCTACATGAAGTCATCATCGACAAAACCCAAGGTTAGTTCATCCCTCTTAGGGGGGATCTCACATCTAGGGGGAGCTTTACTCTAAGAATTGAGCTAAAGCAACTCTAATGGTGTGAACACAACAATGCTTTATGTAAAAGTGGTAACCCCACTTGTG
The DNA here is from genome assembly GCA_963921465.1 of Triticum timopheevii. NCBI lineage: Eukaryota > Viridiplantae > Streptophyta > Magnoliopsida > Poales > Poaceae > Triticum > Triticum timopheevii. Next base: position 127,945,517 of record OY997271.1, on the reverse strand, counting down.
CTTAAACGATGAGTATGACCTATGATCAAATGTTCTCATTTGACTCCTAAGTCAATATACTCATACATAGATGACCTAGTCATCGCCAATTGCTTGATAGATGCTAGAATTGGTTGTGCATGCTTTGCCACATATTTCATTTGCCATTTCATTGTGTGAGCATGTTGGTTGCATAATTTTCTCATTTGAGGACATCCACTTGTTGTTTTGATTGTTTGGCTTCGTTTCTTTTGCCAAGTGGATGGACGAGAATGCCTAAGAACCTTCTCTAGCTATCTATGCTTCACTTGTCTCAAACTCTATTCATGCTATATCACAAAGTTTGATCAAGTCAGATTCGAACCACTCTGTGTGAGGAGCACTCGGAGTCCCCGATTCGTCATAGACTTAAAATTCCAAAACTTCTTTGTGCGTTTTGGTCTGACCGATTCTTCCATTTCGGTCATACCGACATCACTAAGTCGATCTAGGTTTTCAATCTTGGTGCAACCGATTTGAACTTTTCGGTCACCCCGAGTTGCAGTAACTGCTAGCAGTTATGCATCTTGGTGCCACCGAGTTGTTCCACTCGGTCACACTGACAGGGACAGGCTATATATATATCCACGGGCCAAAATTTGGAAATTTCTCTGAACTCTTTCGCCCACGCTCAGCCCGCTCTGCCTTCCTGGGTCTTCGGATCGTCCTCCTCGTCGCCAGCTACCTCCCGCCGCTGGTCTCCGCCATCGTCAACGAGAATTGTCTCTGCCGTTGCCGCCGTAGCAAGTCCATCGCCGAACTAGGGTATGGACTTGATCCTTGTGCTAATCCCACTCCGAATTCCTAGCACATTGTTTTGCCATGTATCTTGCCATGATTGAGATCATCTTATCCAGCGAAAACACTTCGCAGTCTAGTTGTGGATCAAAAATTTAGGGTTAGGTTTCCGCCGAAACCATCTCGGACCAGCCGAGTTCTAGAAATCGGTTCCACCGATTTGGCCAAGGCCATTGCACATGTGATTCTCGGTCTAACCGAGAATTGCAAATCGGTGCGACTGAGTTCAGGACTTTGTGAAACCCTAGCAGTCTCAGTGCCACCAAACTGTGACTCAGTCTGACCGAGTTCACTAGTTTAGGTTCCAAAAGCTGCTTCGGTATCACCAAGTTTACAAATCGGTAGATCCGAAATGCTTTCTGTGGAAAGCTAAAACTAAGTTTTTGACTCATTCTTTTGCAAAAACCTCTGTATTTTGTGATGCTCATCCACTCTACTTGATCTATATCTATTCACAGGATCTGCTGTCAGTGTTTGCAACATGTCTGATCAGAGTGACAGTCAGAACAAGTCTGAGGAGTAGGTCCAGATGAGTGAGGGCACTAGTCCCTCTAGCAGCTATGATTATGGTAGCAGAAGCACACCCAACAACTTACCCAAGGCAGCCACCAGGGCCAGAAAGAAGAGAACCTCAGATTCTGAGGACGAAGACTATGTGGTTGTTGAGGATGAGGCCACTTCCAAGAAGAAGGTGCTCAAGAAGGAGTATGGCACAGCTGCTGACACTAAGCCTGGTATGAGGACCAAAGCACCTGCAAGAAGAATTCCCATGTCTAAAGCCAAAGCCTCCACTCAAGTATCTTTGGAATCTGAACCCAAAGAGTGTGCTGCAGAAGGGAAGAAGAGGAAGGAAAGGGTCAAGAAGACCATGGCCAGGGTTGTTGGAAAGCCTTCCATGATGGAAGAAGAAGAAGAGGAAGAGGCTACTGCACTAGCACCTAAAGCTCAAAAGCTTATGGGTGATGCCATCAGGTCAGGAGCTACTTCATCAAAGCCCAAAGAAGCTCCCAAGGCAGCTGCTCCAAAGCCCAAAGCTGCACCCAAGAGGAATACAAGGAACATTCCTGCTGGAGAGAAGAACAAGGTCCTAGTGCCTGAAGCTGCTGTTGAAGAAGAAGATGAGGAGGAACATGTCTTGAGAAAGTTGAAGCCCAAAATTCCAGATCACGATGATGTTCATCCTGTAGCTGAGGATATGAAGCTGAGGAAGGATGCAGGACTCAGAAAGTGGAGATTGACTGATCCCTATGCAGTCAGGAGGAGAACTGCTATGGACTACAGGTTCCATACAAAGGAACAGCAGGACTTCTATGAGACAGTGCTGCTTGACAAGAAGCCAATAGTCTGTGATATGAGATGGGTGGACTGGGAGTACATCAGGAAGAATGAAGAGCATTATTCGGGAGTGTATGATAGTTTCAATGCTTGTGGAGTGGATGACTTTGTTGGGCAAAAGCTCACAAAGTGGAATGATGAGCTTATTGTGCAGTTCTACTCCACATCTCACTTCTATGCATATGGAAGAATTGTCTGGATGTCTAAAGGTACTAGGTACCAATCAACAGTTGGAGAATGGGCAAATCTGATCAATGCACCTAAGGAAAATGAGGATGACTTGGATGTCTATGCCAAGAAGAAGAAGGATCACAACTCCATGGCACATATGTACAGAGAGATCCCAGATGCTGCTGTTGAGACACACAAGTTTGGATCAGTACATTACCTTCTGTCAGGATTGCCAACAATCAACTGGATCCTCAGGCACACTCTTTTTCCAAAGTCAGGTGATCACAAAATGATCAGAGGCCATGCTATCAACCTACTTCACATATTTGATGTGCCTCAAAAGTTCAAGGTCATGAGCCTCATAGTGGAAACTATCAAGAGAACAGTTGCTGACCAAAAGAGAAGTTGTGGGTATGCCCCACAGATCCAGGAGCTAATCAACTCCAAGATGGGCACTGGCACATACCTCTTGGACAAGGAACACATACCCATCTATCCAGATTTTGAGGACAACATAGTGGTTATGGATGAAAATGAACCATCTTCTATGCAAGCACAAGCAAAGAAGGAGAAGGTAAGGACTGAAAAGGCTGCAAAGATGCCAACCATTGATGAGGCATCTCAGTACTTCTTGAAGAGCAAGCAGGACCAGCTTGGCTACTTGATTGCCTCCACTCTAAGGATTGAGAAGGGATTGGCCACCCTGACTAAAAACCAGGAGAGCCTGGAGAGGATCATGGAGCAGAAGTTCTATGACTTAGATGTGAAGGTCATTGAGATACAGTCAGTTGTTGAGCAACTTCAGGATGACATGCAGGAGAGGAAGGGCAAGACTACCACTGATGCTTTTGCTAGAGTGCCCAGGAGTCAGAGATCGGCTGCAGTGCCTGTTCCAGACACCGGAGCAACTTCATCTACACCAGCTACATCTTCAGTGCCACCAGCTCCAGCACCTACTCCACCAGCTCCATCTACATCAACAGAAGTCTTCGTCCAAGGAGCCATCTCTACACCATCACATGAAGACCAAGCCTGAGAGTCGTTTAGCACTATGCATTTTCTATGAACTTTTTGGTAACTTGTTGCCAAAGGGGGGAAATGTAAAGATCATAGGCTTCGAGAGAGAGAGAGTTGCTTTTTCTCTCTCTTGTTTTGGTGGTTGAACTTTATTTGCTTGTTTGAGATACTTTATGCTTTTGTGTGATACTTGGATGATCATGTGTTTGATCATATGCTACCTTAATGCTTGTTGGATGACATTATCCTTTTATCTCTATATCATTCACTTTGCTTGGTGATGAGTGCATGTATTTAATTATTATCATTTTGAGCGCTCCACCAAGATGTATGTGACATGGAAGAGTAACTCATGATCCTAACTCATTGTGCATTTGCTGTCCAAAGCAAATCTTAAACTATGCACAAATTTAGGGGGAGCTCTTACATTTCACATACTTCTCAAAGCGACAATGTTTTCCAATCTTACTATCATTTGTCGAAGCTTTGATCTATATGTTGTCATCAATTACCAAAAATGGGGAGATTGAAAGTGCAACTATCCCTAGGTGGTTTTGGGTAATTCCTAACAACATATAGCTCATTGAGCTAATGCTATTTCAAGACAAATATTTCAGGAAAGCTCAATGATTGGCATGGCATGGATGAGAAAAGTGGACCCCTCAAAATACTAAGGACAAAGGATTGGCTCAAGCTCAAAGCTCAAGACTCTACATTTTATATTTTAATGATCCAAGATTACATTGAGTCTATAGGAAAAGCCAATACTATCAAGGAGGGATGAGGTGTTGCTTAATGGCTTACTTGCTCAAAGTGCTTAGTGATATGCTCCAAATCCCTCAACTATTTTCTCACATCCACGTATGACCTAAACCAAAAGTCAAACTCGGCCCCACCGATTCTTTCTATCCGGCGCCACCGAGTTCAGATGTCATAGCCACTGCCACAAACCCTAGGTAAATCGGTCTCACTGATAGGGATCTCAGTCTCACCGAGATGGGATTGTAATCTCTCTATTTCCCTTCGTAACGTTTCGGTACCACCGAGATGAGCGATCGGTCCCACCGAGATTGCAATGTAAACTCTCTGTTTCCCTTTCGTAACATTTCGGTCTCATCGAAATGAGCGAACCAGTCCCACCGAGTTTACCTGACCAACTCTCTGGTTAGCTTATTACCAAAATCGGTCTCACTGAGTTTCTGTAATCAGTCTCACCGAGATTACGTTATGCCCTAACCCTAACCATATCGGTCCTACCAAGTTGCATGTCGGTTCCACCGAAAATCCTAACGGTCACTAGATTTGCTGAATCGGTCCAACCGAGTTTCTCAATTCGGTCCCACCGAGATTGGCAAGTTGTGTGTAACGGTTAGATTTTGTGTGGAGGCTATATATACCCCTCCACCTCCTCTTCATTCGTGGAGAGAGCCATCAGAACGAACCTACACTTCCAACTTAAATTTTCTGAGAGAGAACCACCTACTCATGTGTTGAGACCAAGATATTCCATTCCTACCATATGAATCTTGATCTCTAGCCTTCCCCAAGTTGCTTTCCACTCAAATCTTCTTTCCACCAAATCCAAATCCTATGAGAGAGAGTTGAGTGTTGGGGAGACTATCATTTGAAGGACAAGAGCAAGGAGTTAATCATCAACACACCATTTATTACTTCTTGGAGAGTGGTGTCTCCTAGATTGGCTAGGTGTCACTTGGGAGCCTCCGACAAGATTATGGAGTTGAACCAAGGAGTTTGTAAGGGCAAGGAGATCGCCTAATTCATGAAGATCTACCGCTAGTGAGGCAAGTCCTTCGTGGGCGACGGCCATGGTGGGATAGACACGGTTGCTTCTTCGTGGACCCTTCGTGGGTGGAGCCCTCCGTGGACTCGCGCAGCCGTTACCCTTCGTGGGTTGAAGTCTCCATCAACGTGGATGTACGATAGCACCACCTATCGGAACCACGACAAAAACATCTGTGTCTCCAATTGCGTTTGAATTCTCAAAACCCTTCTCGTTACATTCTTGCAAGTTGCATGCTTTACTTTCCGCTGCTTGTATACTCTTTGCATGCTTGCTTGAATTGTGTTAAGATTACTTGGCTTGTGCTAAGTTAGCTAAAATCTGCCAAAGACTAAAATTGGGAAAAGGATAAGCTTTTATTTGGTCAAGTAGTCTAATCACCCCCCCCCCTCTAGACATACTTTTGGTCCTACAATGAGTACAAAGGTACTCAGCAAGACTTACATCAGATCCTACAGACATGCACATTATCAACAATGGGATAGTGGAGTTTATTGCAGCAAGCTAGCTTTGACTCTTTGCTAAGCTATCCTACGATAGCAACTTATAAATGTTTTGCGCACACGAGTCCACTACTCACCACAACAATACACTACGGCGGATCCTCTTCTAGCATCCTACGGAAGGGCCACCCACGGCACTCACACTTGTCTTGAGGCTTTTAGTAGTTTCCATTTACTTGTCTATGAACTGTATAGGCAACCAAGTAGTCCTTTACCATGGACGCGGCTATTCAATAGATGATGTTAACCCTGCAAGGGTGTACTTCTTCATACACGCTTCCACCACTTATCGCCGTTTACAGGACATGTACTCGGCAACCATCAAGCGGAAGCCCGACGAGGGTGTCAGTCACGGCTTGACTAAACACTCAAGTCTCTAGTCCAGGTTTATTGCCTATTCAGGTCCCATCCGCAAGGAGTCCGGCCTAGGTTTGCACATACGGCCCTGAACGATGTGTACAGGGTTCCGAGACACCAAACGGGCACCCGGCATACCCGGCCACGTACCTACCGCATCACAGCCCACCCCGAGTGTCAGCATTGTGCATGGCCTCCAGTATACTACAAACACCAGAAACTACTTGCAACTCCTGGACAGAGGATAAGGGCGGTTAATAAGCCGAGAGGGTCCATTGATTTCGGGCCCAATGCATGGTAGTAGCTGAATCTTAAACCACACATACAGATCTCAGTTCTTAAGGACGGTTCCAATGAAACAACCCACCATGTACTCCTACATGGCCTCTCATCGACACCTTTACCAAATCATGTTCAACGCTTCACTCTCATCACCGACATATTCATTTCACTCTAGCCCATCACCCAGATGAACCAGACCTGACACGACTCTAAGCATAGCAGGCATAGCAAGGTAAGAAACACAAACATGGCTCAATCAACTCCAAAACATTCTAGTGGGTTTCATCTAGTTACTGTGGCAATGGCACGTCATGCTGAGGAAATGGGTTCAACTACCACAGCACACAGCAGTTTGAAACGTTGTTGTCTTAAATGCAATAAATGAGAGCAAGAGCGAGAACATGGGATTTTATCGATATAATCAAATGGTGGTTGCTTGCCTGGCAGATCGGTAGATGGGTACTGTGCTTCAGTTGGATATTCACGGTAATCCTCCAGAACAGAACCTACCGCAGAGAACACACCGGTAACATAATCAATACACGACAATATGCAACAATATGACGCATGCATATGACATGGCAAAATGAGTGTGTTGGGCTAATGCAACTACAACCAGATGGGTTTGAGCCATTTTGAACCAAAGGTTCAATACCAAACTCATCTTGTGAATTTAAATAGTGCCTTATCATGTTTTGCACTAAACAGCAAGGTTAAGTTGTTTAAGCATGCATGAAACCAGTATAGATGGATTGATTGGATTTTCTGATCATTTTTCATATATAAATCATTGCATTTCAAGTTACAGATTAATTTCCATGATTTTTAGAGGTTAGCACTATTTTCTGGAATTTCCTGAATAAGAATAAATCCAGAAAAGCATTACTGCATCAGAAAGTCAACTGGGCGGTCCAGGTCAAACATGACCAGTGGGACCCACTGGTCCGTGTCACAATTAGTTAACTAACTAATTAAGGTTAGTTTAATTACTAACCTAGGTTTGACCAAAGGGCAGGGCCCACATGTCAGTGACCCGGGGGTCAAATCCCTGGTCAAACTAGGTCAAATCCCGATGTTTAGCCTCCGGTGACGACCAGACGCGGTGGAGGGTGCGGGTTTCGCGCTCCGGTGACCAAATGGACGGCGGAGGCCATCTACGCGTAGCTGGGAGCAAGTCGCGTCGAGTGGTGGTGGTGGTTGAGCTCGGGGTCACCGGAAACGATGTCGGCGACGAGTTTGGCGGCTGCCGGAGTTCGGGCGAGGTTGAACTCGTCATTGCGGTGATCTTGGAGGCACGAGGCTAGCTCCTACGAGGCCTATGTGGTGTAGTGAGTGTGTTGGGCACGGTGGTTAAGCCGTTGCGTGATCGGAGCCACGCCGGCGGCAAGCTCAGGCGGCGGCGCGTGCGGGTGTGCTTCATGTGGTCGCTACAGAGGACGGTTGCAAGAACGGAGAGGAGGGGAGAGGCAGGAGCTCAAAGCGGTCACGGCAAGCTAGGCAGCGAGGTCGGGGACGAGCTGGAGCGAGCGAGACAGTGAAGTGGATCTTCGGCGACGGCGAGGCGGAGCGAGGTTGGTGCAGTGGCTCCGGGGCAAACGAGCGCTCGGGGCTCGGTCTGCTCGACGAAGTGGAGGATGGCGGAGCTCCTGGACACGGTGGGGCGACGTGGAGGGGATGGTGGCCACGGTTACGACGGTGGTGCGGCTGCGACTGCGTCGGCCATGGTGGCGAGAGAGCAAGAGAGAGGCGCAGGGGGGAGAGTGAGGTGTCGGGGAGGTCGGAGCGATGAGGTGGAACTCATCCACGCGTCCAGCAGCTCGGCGGCAAGCAGGTGACGACGTGGCGAGCTCGGGCACGCCGGCGCTCTCCTCTCTGCCTGCCTGGCGAGAGGAAGTAGCTGACTGGCCATGGTCCAACACAGTGTTGGGCCGCCAGGTAAGTTTCCTTTTCTTTTATTTCTATTTTCTTTTTCTTTTGTAACTTTGTGGCTTTATTAAAAATACCAAAACAAACCCAAAAATCATGAAACTGCTCATGGCTACTGTTTAGAATATTTCCAACAGTAAACATTTTAGTTCAAGATTATTTGGACATTTAAAATATTATTTAGCATTTAAATGCCCAAATGCAAATAGAATATGATTTAAGTCAGTGACCCTATGCTATCCTAGAAAATTGTGCACCATTTTTGTCAGAGGTTCTAGACCAAGGCAAACATGATGAACATTTTAGAAGGGCATTTCAGGTTCATTGAGAAAGATTTTAGTAAACCCTAGTTGGATTAAGTGGTGATGGGGGTTTCTGTCATCCCCATTTCAACTTTCTGTGAAAAGTAAACATGATGCAATCACTCTAATGCATGCACTGACTAGGGTTGTGACATTTTCTTTATTTGTACACAGTGTCACAACTTTGCTTTTGGTCCAGAGCTATTTTAGGGTGATTGGTGTAGTACTCGGAGACTGATTGTCAGCATGATTTTCATTATCTTTCACACTAATTGTAAGCATGAGCATATGGAAGATTAGGTTAGTGTGAAGCTTACCTTAAACCCTACTGCTGCCGTTGAAATGAGGCGAGCAGCGAGGGAACCATGGAGAACGACATGGAAGCGATGTTGCGCCATCTAGCCTCCTCTTGTGGTGGGAGAACGAATACTCCTGTGGCTCCGGCTCGCACTGCACCCTCATGAATGGCACACCGTACTCGATCGATTCATTATCCTATGGATGCTCGACCTTTGAACTATACACCCACCACCTCCGCCTGACTTTTGCCTCGGGTGAATCTGTCTGCTCCATCACTCAGAGATACTCGATGAACTCGAAGGACTGCGGCGTGACTGCCGTCGAGGAGTACATCGCCGCCCTCGATCATCGCTGCCATCTTGCTCTTTCGCATACATTGCCACATGGCCCCCATCGTCCTCAAAATCTCCTACTCGTTGTCAAACCTAGTAAGGATCTCCTTCAACCTAGCTAACTTCGCCTGGTCGCTGCCAGCGATCTGCCCGATTCGTTGCTGCATCCTCTCCAAAGATGTCCTTCTGACAGGTCTGGTGCTAGATTTGGAAGATGAGATAAGAGATGGTGGTCTTGCAATGGAGAAGAGGGAGAGGCGAGACGGTGGTTTTGCAATGGAGAAGAAGGAGAGGAGAGGGGGTGGTTTTGCAATGCAGTAGAGGAAGAGACGAGACGGTGGTTTTGGAATGAGATGATGGAGAGGAGAGGAGGTGGTTTTGCAATGGAGAAGAGTGAGAGGAGCGTGCAGCGGCGATTTAGGATTGGACTAGAGGGTCGGTGCTCTTTGACTGGATCAAAATCAAAATCAATTTACTCTTCAATTAAGAAAGCGACCCCACATTAACTAGTCTCCCTTATATTCTAGGTCATATTTGACCATGATTTTCACAAATAAAATATATGTTATATGTTGCAAAAATAATATAATTTGAAAGTACATTCAGATACGAACCAAATGATACAGTTTTTGATGACATGCATTCACATTTTGCTTGTCAAATACAGTATGTGGTCAAACTTTAACCCAAAATACGCAAAACAAGAAAATACTTCCAAGACCAGCGCCGCTCCTCTCCTCTTAAACCACCGCCGCTCCTCTCCTATTCCAATCCAAATCCAGCGCTGCTCCTCTCCTCTTCCATTTCAAAACCATCGCCCCTCCTCTCCTATTCCAATCCAAAACCAGCGCCGCTCCTCTCCTCTTCCATTCAAAAACCACCGCCGATGAGTGAAGGTGCTGTGGAGAAGTAGATCGATGGAGGAGTACAACCAATACGTGAGGATTGCAGACAGCGACCCTGTGAAGCTATCTAGGATGTTGGAGATACAGTCTTGGTTTGACAATAAGGACCAATTAGCGGCGACGGCGACATCCACGGCCAAATGTCTTCAACGGAGCGAAAAGGCGGCGATACTCCCGAAGGGAGTCGCGCGTGAGTACATAGAGCTGCTCCTCTGGGCCATGGAGAAAATAGATTCACCAAATCTGATCATGAGGCAATGGTGGTGGGAGTATCGATCCAAGATAGAGCATCCACCAGAGATTGAAGGATCGAGCATCTAAAATGTGTCGCTTGTGAGGGTGATGTGCAAGAGCGAGCCAGTGGAGTCTTCCCTGTCATCCTCTCCCTCGCCGTTCACCTCGTCTCACGGGGCGGCTGTCTACCACCGAGGAATAGGAGGGGACCACCCCCCCCCCCCAACCCAATAGTTGTGCAGGTTGTGAATTGTTAGGAGGAGCTAAGGGTTGTCAGTATTTGTAGGTTGTGAATTGTGTTTTGTGTTGTGTATTTTGAGAGTACTTTCAGATAAGAATGTATTTTGAATTTAAGATTTGCAGTATTGAGCATATGAAGTATTTTATGAATTCTAGAGATCTATTTTTAGCACTTAAAAAATGTAGTTTCATATAAAAATGCAGACAATGTGATTCTCGGAGAAGAAACTGCAAGTTTCAGTTTCGGATAAGAAACTGCAAGTTTAAGAGGCGGAGCATTTATATTAACATGCACTTTTCAAACAGAGATAACATCATGTTGGAAGTTTTATTGATGGTCAAAAATGGAACTACCAGCCAGTTAACATCGTGCTGATCAACATTCATGCATAGCACATCTTCATATGATGCACAGTCAAAAAGATATGCTATTTTCAAAATGCCCACACATTGTCGAGTGTGCGAAAAACAGAGAAAATGAGGGACGAAGTTTTGGCAAGTGTTGGAGGTGGTGTGCGTAGATGACAATGGGGACCCACATGTCAATAATGGCAGAGAAAAAAATTGGATATATTTTCACTGCATCAGGTGGAATCGAACCCGGGTGGAACTGCGGTTGGGTAGTGTCACTTGGCCACTAGGCTAGTTCAGGAGTTTCTCTAGAAATTAGGCACAACATCTACCATTACTGTAGCATGCTTTCCCCGGTTCCGTTCCGTTCTTGTCCGAGGCCTGGACGTCATCCTTCGCCTTTATGTGATTGCCGCAGCGCCGCTATCTGTCGTTGTGAACATGCTAAAAAAACGAGAGGAAACTGGAGAGGACTGTACGTGGAGAGGCGGATATTCGGGACCCACCAGGTCCATGGCCGTATGCAAGAAAGTGCCTTGTTGAAAAAATACTTTCTCCTAATGCTATACTGACATTGGGGCCCACGGGTTTGTCAACATAGTTAAATTTTTTTTGAGGTGCTTCAACGTAGTTACTAAAGGAGATAAATTTACAACGAAGCCGGGGAGCTGCAGGCATCATTTATTATCAGTGGGCCAGCAAGTATCAGCTGGGTTGTGGGCTGCCCCGTCTAGGTTTTCTTTTTTAACATGTGCAACCCACGACATGTTGGTTTGTATTTTCTTGAGGGTCGTCATGTATCGACCGGCCTATGGACCTCCCATCCTAGGTTTTATTTTTCCTGAAACATCCACAGCCCAACCTATGTATTTTTTGAAGAAAACGCATAGGTCTGTTTTATATTTCCATATATAAGAATAGGAACGTCACGTCCAACTTATGTTTCCCTTCTAACTATATTATATGTATTTATATTATTTTATATGTTATTATATATTATTGTTAATGTCAATCATATATTTAGCAGATACTTACATATATAAGAAAAAAATATCCCACATCTTATTAACTTATAAAAATAATTTTTTTAACAAAAAAATCCTGGATTTTTTTACAATAAGGCAACGAAAATCCTGGCGATTGTGTACAAAAGCTTGGTAAGATTTAAGGACCAATGTAATAATAAAGCACTTATTATTTAAATATATTTATAAGAAATGCTCAGGCCCTGTTTATTTTTTTGATAACATTGTTGCGCCCAACCCAACATTATAATTAGTACTAGCCCAGCAAAATCATGTATTCCGAGAAAGTGCAAATGGTTTGTAATTTTGTAGGAAAAAATAAATGGGCCGCATGGACGCTACATTATTTGTTCAGCCAGCCCAGCAAATTTGTGTATTTCGAGGAAGTGAAAATGGGTTGTAGTTTAAAAAATGGGTCATATGAATGCTACATTATTTGTTCACCCAAACCAGCAAATGGACTATAATTCTCAAAAAAAAAGATCAAATGGACTATAAATTCTAAAAAAAATGGGTTGAATATGTGCCACATTTTTGGAGGCTGAAATGTGGGCCAATAGGTCGAAGCCAACGCAAGTCGTTGTCAACTTAGTCAACAAATGATTCTTACATCGATAGCCGTTGGATTTACATACAATGACCAACATCCATCTTCAATCTCTCGTCTTCTTCCTCCAGCGCCGCCGGGGCCACCTGATCCTGCCTCCTGCTACTAGCAACTCTGCTTAGCACGCTTCATTGTGAAGCGTTATCCCACTACCGGACAGGCCATCCCTCCACCCCTCCACACCTCATGTTATTCTCCACCGACTGCGCCACGATGCACCAGAACCAGTTAACCCTCATACACCTCTCTGTCTACGACTCCACTCCCGCGTCTTCCCATCTCCGGCTCGTTGTCATTCGGGGCCTCACCGTCGTCCACCACCTTCGATGCGCTCAGTGCTGCATGGTCAACATGGTCAACAAACAAGAGTCATCGAAAGAGGACTGTACGTGGAGAGGCTGACAGTGGGGACGCACCAGGTCCATGGACGCACGCATGCAACCGCCTCCTTATTACACGGAAATAAAATTATTCCTCTCCCTGAAAGCTGGGACCCACCACGTATATCTTCGCACAAAAGGAAGTGCCTCCTTATTCCTGCCACTGACAGTTGCAACCCACCAGCTCCATCTTCGCACGCAAGGAAGTGTGTCCATACTATTAAAAAAAATCTTCCCCCTGACAGCTGGGACCCACCAGCTATATTTTCGCACGCAATGAAGTGCCTCCTTATCCTCCCTGATAGTTGGGACCCACCCGATCGAATCGTACGTAGGGTTGTCTGTCTGATCGCGAACATGTATGTACATATTGGTTGATCGGTCTCTCTACAGCGATGAACCGTAACCGAGTAAGGAGCGGCACATGCCGTAGTAGAGGTGCGTCTGTAGCATGTCACGTAGTCCCTTCTATATCATGTACATGTATGTACAGCCACGCTGCAAGAAAATAAATATGGCTACATACGTACATATGGGCGGGGTCTCGAACGCGTACAACGACGGCGTCATGTTCATTGTCAGCCAACCAGCTGGGTCGGAACAGAGAAACTGCATCATGTTCATCAGGAGGAAGCGGAATGCGTCCTGTTTGTCGGGAGCCAACCGGCTTGGACGGAACATCCTAAACGAGGCCTAGCGTACCGCAGAACGGAGGAAACGGCCTTCTGTTTGACCGCCTACGGTCAAAACGGGATCATGTTCATCGGGAGGGGTTTGGCGTACCGCAAAATGGAGGAAACAGACTTCTCTTTGACCTCCTACGGTCAAAACGAGATCCTGTTCATCGGGAGGGGTGTGGCGTACCGTAAAACGAGACTCCACTGGCTACTGTTCATCCATCGTTGACCTCCTCCAGCCTCCACCTGCTACTGTTCATACACGGCGTCTCCCTCCTGCCTCCACGGGCTCCTGTTCATCCAGCCTCCACCAGCTACTATTCAACTAGCCCTTCATAGGGTCCTGTACATCCAGCCTCCATCGGCTACTATTCAACCAGCCCTCCACGGGGTCCTGTTCATCCACCCCCAACCGGCTCGATCGGGGTCCTGTTCATCCAGTGGCAACAACCTCAACTACCACGGGGTCCTATTCATCCAACCCCCACCAGGAACTATTCATCCAAACCCCAATAACACTCACTGTTCATCAAGAGGCAGCAGGTTCGATCGACTTCAGTTAGCAGCAGTAGCGAAGGAATCGCTCGATTGGGTTCAGTTAACAGCCAGGGATCAATCGATCGCTCGGGTTCAGTAACGCGTAGCCAGTGCAATCGCTCGTGTTCAGTAAGCAAACGCCTCGCCCGGGTTCAGGAGCCCAACGCCTCGCACCCACACGTGTATGTGTACAAGAGAAGCGTGCAAACCCTTCGTGCATCGCTCGGCCCCGACCACCCACGATAACCAAGAACTCCCCAATATTTTCTGCACCCTCGCTTCTACCATGATTTTTTTTCGTCATGGACAGCCCAAAGAATGTCATGCAGTTGCGTCTCCAGTCTGCCCAGGATGAAAAGCCCATTTTCTGTCATGATTTTTTTGTCATAGAAGTAGGAGCCCACCACATCTATGATTATACTGGGTTTTGTCATAACTATCATCGTAGAAGTGTCATAAGCATGACGGAAAAAAAAATTTCGGCCCAAAATGTCACGGATGTGTCTTTTTTTGTAGTGGTTGAACTTGGCAAATGCCGTTCGACCGAGGAGGGCATGATAGCCATTGCAGAATGGGGCGATATCGAAGATCGGGTCTTCGGATCAGAAATTGTCCGGTGAGCCGAATACTACTTCTAGCGTTACCATGCCTCAGCAGCGGGTCTCTACGCCCGGAATAACCCCCTTGAAGGTGGTGCTGCTGGGTTTGATCCTTGATGGATCGATCCCCATTATCCTCATTGTGCATGCATAAATCAAATTGAGGCTACTGCCTCCGTCCATTAGGACTCTTGTGAGGTGGTACCCATCAATAATGGCGTCAAGTACCAGAGCCGCCGATCCTCCATGACGGATACTGGTCGAATGGTCCGTGTGGTCAAAGGTCATCGGGCAAGCCGGCCACGGGTTGAACTTTCATTCTATGGGCTCGACGGTGTAGACAACCTATAGCGCGCACTTCCTCTCCTTCCGTGGTATATGGGTGGCGTAGATCATATTCACTGTCTTGACATCAAAAGGAAAGGGTTTTTGGCCTCCACTGTTTAGCCTGCGGGGCTCGTCATCATCCTCACTTCATGGGCTTTTGCCCGAGTCTTCGGCTGTGGGCTTGCCGGCTTGCTTCATCACCCAACAATTATGGTTGGTGTGGTCAGCGGTTTTTCGACGGTGGCGTGAATCTGGCAGGGCCTGTCCAAGATTACATCCAATTTAGTTGGTCCATCCTGGTTGCCTTTAGAAGGCTTTTTCCATGACCTGACTTCTGATTACGGAATCCGGCCTTTACTACCGTCTCGTCGGTTTCGCCTTTATTGTGGCGACGCTTGTTCTTGTTACACTGTGGCTTTCCATTCCCATCCCGGACCTAAGAGGTGTCGGGGGCTTTAAGGTTAGTGCTTCTATGAGCCAACCAACTATCCTCCCTAGCGCAGAAATGGGTCACGAAGGAGGTAATCGCCGCCATTGTCTTCGGCTTGTCCTGGCCGAGCTGCCCTTCATCTCGAATATTGTGCCTGAAGGCAGCTATGGCTTCAGCGTCCGAACATTCGACGATTTGGTTCTTCTTGGTCAAAACTGGTTCCAGAATTGTCGGGCTAACTCACTGAGTTGTTGGATTACGTGGCTCAAGTCATCGACGTCCGGGGGCCGGACATAAGTGCCCTGAAAGTTGGCTCGAAAGGCGTCCTCGAGCTCCTCCCAACTTCCTATGGAGTCTTCAGGGAGGCTATTTAGCCAGTGTTGAGCCGGACCCTTGAGCTTCAGTGGTAAGTATTTGATGGCATGAAGGTCATCACCTCGTGCCATGTGGATGTGCATTAGGAATTGTTCAATCCATATGGCCGGATCCATCGTCCCATCGTAGGGTTCGATATTTACGGGCTTGAAGCCATCCGAAAATTGGTGTTGCATCACTCTATCCATGAAGCACAGAGGGTGAGCGGCGCCCCTAACTCGGGCTACGTCACGCCGGAGACTGTCTGTCATCCGGGCTTGCTATTGTTCGGGAGCTCTGTCATTTCGGTATAGCCAAGCTTGGTAACTGTCTCGTCTAACAGGAGAGTCTTCTTTGTGTCTGTAAATAGACCTAGTCAGACCTGCGCGGGCGTCCAGGTCGCGTCGTAGGTCATACATGTAAGCTGGCCAAACTGGCTCCTTGCCTGGACGGCGAGGTGGAGCAGGAGGTTGTTCAGTCTTGTCGGCAGACCTATCCCGTCCATGAGGGGGGGGGGTTCCAGCTGGTCCGCCTGTGTGTGTCATGCAGGTACTGGCTCTATGGCCTCATCGTCAAACTGCGGCAAAAGCTTTCGCATCTGGTAACTTTTGGTCTGCCATTCGTAGCCGTACCCTTCTTCGGCAAATAGGATTTTGGTCTGTCTGCCATTGAGGGTGTCTTGCTCGGCCTTTATTCTTTGTTGCTATTTCTTCAGGCTACGCGCGGTGGTAATGAGCTGCCATTTAAACCGCTCTTGATCCAGCGGGTCTTCGGGGACGATGAAATCCTCGTCGCCCAAACTAACCTCCTCTTCGAAGGGGGGGTAGTTCTTGTCTTCAGAATCACCGAAGTCCTCTAGGTTGAGCGGGTCTTCCTCCTCATGATCGGCTTGAGGTTGTTCGTCAGCGCCGTGGTCATCGAGGTTGTCCATGTTGTCTGGAGTGTCGTTCTCTCTGGTGTCCGTGTTGCTCGCATGGCTTCGACGTGCCTTGGAGTGACAGTGTTGTTTGCGGCGCATGTGTGGCTCCTCGCCGGGTTTGCCACTATCCTTCCACGGGGTGCGTCGTCATTCGGAGTGTCCACAATGTAAATGTTGTAAGTGGGTGTGGCCGTCCAGCGGCCGGTGACGGGGGGTGTGGCATCGACGTTGGCGGTGGCTCTGCTATCCTCGTCCATGGAGTAGGCGTTTTCCAAAGTGTAGTCCAACATGTCCGTTAAGTCCTCGACTGTGGCCACAAGGTGGGTGGTGGGTGGGACACCAAATTCCCCAAGGTATTCCTCAAAGGGCTGCTGAATGCAAGCAGAGGGCGGGTCCTCCCGAATAGCCATCATATGGATTCGGTCCAACCACTACTGCAGGATGCTGCTAACGCGACACTACGATCAGAGACCCTTCGAGAAATTGTGTGCGATGCAATAATCGCAAACGGTGGTGTAAGAAAACCGTCAAAAATGTGTAAAACGTTTGCGATGATGGATGCATCAAACACGGTTCAGATTTTAGTTGCATGTGCGATGCAGGGCATATGGTTCAATTCAATTAACTGTTTGCGATGAGGAGGAACAAAAGAAACGGGCAGCCAGATGAAGGTGTGTGCGATACACAGCATATGGTTCACTCGTATGAACTTTTTGTGATTAGGCAACACAAAAGAAACGGTCAGCCAGATCAAGGTGTGTGCGATATACAGCATGCGGTTCACTTGGATGAACTGTTTGTATTGAGACAAGAGAACAGAAACGGTTCAATATAACAAGATGTGTGTGATACGTGTCAAACAGGTCTATAATCAGAAATGTGTGGGAAGACCAATAACAACACAGACGATTCCTGTTAACAAGCCGTGTGTGTTGTGATAAAACGATTGCTGGTATACAATTGTCAGTGATTGATGAAATCATCACCGACGGGTTCCCTTGTTTAGTCCGTGTGCGATGTGATTTGCTCTGTCTACAGAGCATCAACATATATACTTAAAAAGACAGCACTGCATAACCAAATTAAGCATACAATTACACAAGTGACTACACAGATAATATTTTCACACACCAAAGTAAGCAATTACATGCATACTAAACTAGGAGAAACGAGGATCTAATCATCTACTTCTTGTTGCGATGACGCTTGCCATTGCTCTGCTTCCGGCTGGATCCCTGGCCGTTTTGGGGAAGGAGGCACTTCCTCATGTCAACGATCTGCCTGTACATGTCTTAGCACGTGTACGCCTCCTTGTCCGCGTACACGACGTGAGCTTTGTCGAGTTTCTCCTTCCAGGCCGAGTGCTAGACACGCTTGTCGTTGTTGCAGGAATCCTTCATGTCTCTGTAGTAGGGGTCGATGATGGCCTCGGCGAGGTGAACCAGTGAGTCATTCTCATGCTCCTTGCTGCCCCAGATCTTGTATTGGCCCTGGATGTCGACAAGATTCTTACAGGAAATGACCGAATTCTTGAGGACCTTGACATCGTTGGTGATGTCAAGCGTAGCGAACATGTAGTGGGGGTTGTTGACAAACCTGGCGGAACGCTCGCAAGGCCTTGTGGCCAGGCAGTAATGGTAGACGAGGATGTGGTGGTACATGCACATCTGGGCAATGGCGGCCTTGGGACGAGACCCGACACAAGAGCGGGTGTGCTCGAGGTCGAACCTGACCACCTTGTACTTCTCGTCGGCAAGCAATAGCTCCATGATGCGGATGGTGTGCTCCACCCAGACTGGGTTGTTGGTGTACACCACCGAGAGCTCCATGAACCTTCGGTGGGTGTCCACCACGGCATGCATGGTGAACTGCTGCTCGTCGTCGGCAGCCGCTTGGAGCGCCATTGGAGCCGCGCAGGATACTCTCTAAGAATTTGTCATGGTGGGTGTGCTTCTTGCAATGGTGGGGTGCAATCGAAAGGTTGAAGAGACACAAGGGTTAATTAGCCGCTGTAACAAATGGGGGCCAGCCGGCCTGTAATCATCATGTCTTGTCACGGCGTGCAGAGCGGAGGATTCTAGTGCACGCTTGACAACACCGCACCGCAGTGAGGTTCTAGTGTGCGCTTGACAACACTGCACCACAGTTTGACCATGCGTGGGCTCGAAGAGGCGCCAAATGTATCATCGGTGAGCCTGTTCCCGCGCTACCATGCAGTTTACCGCGCAAGCTTCCCATCCGGCTTGGTTTGCCATGCGTCGGCTAAAAGAGGGACAAATCATGGGCGTTTATTGGCAAAAAGCTTTGTAAAAACAAAGTGTGTGGAATGACTTCGCTCGTAAGTTTACCCGTGGGTGATGAGGTCAAAGTTACACACAAGGGTGATGATGGACACTCGAGTGCAATAATTAATTCTGCGCTCTACAGGGAACACGGTGGAAGAAATCAATTGTGTACAATAATGTCCAAGATCGCAGTCGAGTTAGCTATACAGATCGTGTGCTGTGAGATTGACAAGGTAAACAGATTCGAGAATGGTAAATAAAATCAAATCTAAGACCATTGCATATTAAGGTCAAAATAGTGCTACCAATATACGAGACCCATACGATGCCATTTCAATGATTGCACCACAAAGGCTCGAAATATTACAAGGTTCAAATTCCAGAGTTATATGGCTCAAATTCAAAGATTACAGGGTTCAAAATTGATATTAGAAATGAAATTCAGCTCATCAGCTGCAAATGCTCGTGTTGATCCACTGAACATGGATATCAGAGAGGTTCAAACTAATATTACCACTTCTATGTCTGGCTTCGAAACCTCACAACTTGTGCAAAGGGGTCAGGCATTGAGAAGTCATGTATGGGGTTGACACGATGAGTTCCGATTACTCTGTCATCTGAAGTTCCAAAATGAAATTCAGCATTTTTGGATCCTATTCCATTCTGCCACAGGCGCCGGCGCTGATCAACAAACCATTCATTTTTATGAAATAAATGTAGGGCAAACCTCATTACCTTTAGCACCCTTGCTCTGACAACAAAGAACCTGGCGAATATAATCTCCGGTAAGGTCCCTCGGTAGGAGTTCAAAGTAATTTTTTAGAGATGCAAATCTAGGCATTCGACGTGATTGTTATACTGTATCACATTATCCATCACTGGGCCTAATTTTATCTGCAAAATAAGAAAACGTGTTACTGCCTAGATGCAGTTTTGAACACTACTACAGGCCTATTTGGTTTGCAGGATTTGTAAAATGCACTAACATGTCATCTTCGATCTGACATGATTTACATGGGCATTAACATGCGATCTTTGATCTTCACAAGATGTTGGAGTGGATGAAAAGTTCCCTAAGAAAACTAGTACATATGAATCCAAAGGAGAAATGCATATGGATTGTAACCATATGGATCAAGCATTGTCATTGTAAACTTGGAAAAGGAGACATGTATGTACTGAAATCCTCCAAATGAATCCTTCAGAAATCATAGAACATTGTCATTGTAAACTTGGAAAAAGGTGCCACAAATTGAACTCCCTTATGGTTAACATTTAACAGGAAAGGAACATCACCTCGATATATAGCTTCTCCAGGCACGGAAAGCATCTCAGGAAAGTGAAAACTTGCTCCAGGTTGGGGCCGATAGATTCTAGTGCCAAGACCTTCATTGTGCGCAGTTTTGGGGTCACGCTTGTCGGAATCATTTTCTGAATGACAGATGAACAAACATCTTCAAAATTAGAAATAATGTAAATTTTTAGAAGGAGAGGTAGAAGGCGGCTGTTGTACCTGAACGGGTGTGGATCCAATAACAAGTTCAGAGTATTTGTCAGACGAGTAGCCCAACACTGTCAATTTCGGCGCAGAAATGACATTGATTCTTGATGGACCTACTTGATCAAGTACAAGTAATCTCTCAAGTGTAGGTGTGTCCTCAATGACCATACCATGGTACACATCTTGTGATGTCTTCCTGCTGAACCAGCAACACACATAAATAGTCCGGAGAGTCATGGAGGTGATGTGGAATGTACTCAACCCATTGATTGTCTGAAGACGAAGGTACTCGAGTGCAGTACAGCCATGGAGCAGGCGCTCCATGTCACCATTTGAGAGGCAGAGAGTGACGATCTCGTGGTGCTTCAGTCATGGTAGAATAAGAGTGGGCGCGTCATTAAGGAGGGATGGCAGTTCCTGAACTTGGCAATGCGCAGCGTGGGCGCGAGGCGGAGCGCGGATGTCTGCAGCAAGCGCATGTGCCCATCATCAAAAGTGAGCTCCTCGAGCTGATCTAGGGCGGGGGATCCGAACCAGTTATCAAGCTTGGCTTGGTCCCTGCCGTTGGAACGGAACTTGCCCATTCTAAGGCCTCTGGTTGGGCCAGGGTGACTGCCGAGGATCTTGGAGAATGCATCCAAGCTTTTGCAATAGCCATGGCAGAGCTCGTGGGTGTCGATGAGGTCGAGAGGGGTGAAGTTCCATAGGGGGCGCCACCGCCGGGAAAGAACGGCTGTCTGCGCCCCACATTTGATGGGCAGGAGGGAGATGATGACTATCAACATATCACCGGGGAGGCTGCTGATGAAGTCTATGCCTGCTGGTGTCGCTTGCGGTTCTAGCTCGCCCCGCCTCCGCTTGTTGGCAGCCCATTCTCCACCTCCAGAGTCTCCTAGTCAGCGGCGCTTTCTGATAGAAATGAGAGTACAGGGAATATTTAGTTAAAACAGGGCAATAGAAAAGTGTATTGGTAACTAGACGTTATAAGGTAGGAATATAGTAAGAAAAGGGAATAACAATTGGTTGCTTAAATACTACACAATTCATTTAACATTGCTGGGTAAGTCAACATGCAGATAGTTGAAAAGAAAACTTACTTCAAACAAAGTCGGGACGGATGATTTTGTCGGGGAAGTTAACATATATTTCATGACCAGGCCCTTTTATGTGCAGTCCAATTTTAGTGCCAGCTTTCAGTACATAAAATTTAGAAATTTCTTTCCAAAAGCCAGCGCCAAAATAGGAGTCACCATGT
Organism: Triticum timopheevii; assembly: GCA_963921465.1. NCBI lineage: Eukaryota > Viridiplantae > Streptophyta > Magnoliopsida > Poales > Poaceae > Triticum > Triticum timopheevii. Next base: position 127,923,749 of record OY997271.1, on the reverse strand, counting down.
TCATCAAGTCTTATAGTAGCAACGATTGTAAATCCATGGTTTCTGTGCAGTATGACATCCGTGCAGCCTTGATCTATGTAAAGGGAAAAAATATGCACTACATAATTTGTTGCATAGCAAGGGATGCGCTGCAGAAAATGGTAGGATTGTTAAAGAAAATATGGTAACATGCAAATATGGGCCCAAATTGAAAGAACTGTACAGCAGTTGAAATCGAAGGACAAAAACCTATAATTAAACAGATAGGGTAAACATGATGCCATGGAAATATGAGAGTAATCGAAAGAACAATACATCATTAATTTGCCTAATATAGAAAGAAGAGGGGGAAATCCCCTTTGATGTATATGGTGCATGTGGCACCTTTTATCCAAATGTAGCAATATTTAGAATATCTTCAGGAAAGTAGGCCATGCCAACTAACTTAGGATGAGATTGAACATACCGTGCACATGCTCAAGTCATGTGGTACGGTGAGATGGAATCTCTAGCAGAGGTCGCAAGGTCCTGATGTGTCGGTGCACTGTACACTCTATGAATGAAAGAAAACCCTCAAATAAGCTCGAATAAAAATGAATTCATGGCGATTTCCGCCGGGTGATTAAAGGAGGCAGATGAACTGGGATGAGAGATGAGATAATATCTCATTAAATTAGTTACCTTGTCGTCCATGAGAAAAAAACCTCAGTACAGCAGATTCCCTAACCGAGCAGAGCTGGGTCGACCGCAAGCAGCATCGAGAAAGTCGATGGCGATAGGCGGCGGCAAGCTGAAGTGGCAAAATGCGGTGGGGTTTGACGAGAGCCTGGCGGTGGTGGTAGGCGTCGAGCTAAGTGGTTACCGCCGCGATAGTTGGTGCCATGCATAGACGCGGAGGAGCTTGTGCAGGTGTGAATGGGGACCAGAGGCATGGGGTGGCGGGCGGGGGTGAGGGTTTTTGTGACGTGGGGATGGCGAGGGTTTTCTTTTTCCTTTTTTGAATTGGGTGGTGAGGGTTTTCTGTCCCACAAATAATTTCGGAGGGAACGGTTTGCTAGAGCCAACCGTGTGTGATTGACGCAACAAGCAAAACGAAAGTCATTGCACACGGTTCCAATTTTGGGAACCGTGTGTGATTGAAGTAATAGGCAAAATGGAAGTCATTGCACACGGTTCCAATTTTGGGAACTGTGTGTGATTGACGTACTACCTCCGTCCTGATTTATTGGTCCCCTCTGTAATTTGTACCAAATTACGACCAAATAAGAAATGTTATGCATGTCACTAAAAATTATATCATTGAACACTATGTTCAAATACGCATCCAACGATATAAATCTTTGCTGACCTGCACTAACATTTTGTCAGTTAAATCTTTGGTCAACATTTAACACAAATTACAAAGGGGACCAATAAATGAGGACGGAGGTAGATTCCATCAACCGAACTGATTGCATCCATATCCCACAGTTAGACATAAGTAAACATAGACTAAACATACTCAGACATAGATAATAATCGTACACGTACACAAGCATAGTTCAACCATCATTAAGCATGCTCAAGCGTACATTGTTCGATCCCACATATCATATCACAAGCCGGCATGATCCTGCAGCTTCTCCAGGTACTCGGCGTATGTGCCGTGCTCCCCCCTGTGAGAATACTTCTGCTTGAAGGAGCCAAGGCCCGTCCTCTTGCATGCGCCAGAACACTTTGATAGTGTCATGAAGCTTGTGGTTGCAAAATGGGCATCGATAGCCATTGTCCCAGGTCCTAATACGCCTGTTATGCATTCCCACATAAAGCTCCCTCAGGATTTGCCTCTTGTACCTGCTATAGACATCTTCATCCTCGTTGTCCACATCGTCAGATAGCACCTATACAAATAGTAAAAAAATGTGGCGTCAAATTAATGGTTACAAACTAATCTCTAGCGAACATTTGGCAGTTGCCAAAAATTGGCATCAAATCAACGATTACATGTCGTGAAGCAGGATTAGGAATTTATGGCTATTTATTTATACATATCCAGAGATTATGGTTCAATTTTTAAGCACATTCGTCTATGTACACACCAATCTTGAAGAAAATAATTGCACAAACATATGTAGGTCATTCAAAATCAATTGTCAAGTCCTGGCTAGGAATTATTAGCATGAACACTAACCCTAGTCAGATTACTAGCAGAAATCATTTCCATAGATGAAACAACTAATCACTTATCACTTGTACCATTCAAACAATCAATACACTACACGGATCTAACAAAACTTACTCAGATTTCATGGATTGGGAGAACATAACCATAGGATTTATATTCCAAAAAGGGGGAGGCAGGAGTAACCACAGAAACCCTGGGATCTATTTGACACATAAATGGGTATAGATGACTAACCAGTTGTCTGTCGTCGTCGGAGTTGTTGCCGGAGTGGTCGTTCGGAGTCGTTGCCCGAGTCGTCACCAGAGTCGGTGTGGAACTCCGCCTCCGGCTATGGAAGCTCGCGCCGTCGACGACGTCAGGTTGCAGAGATAACTTGCCGGCGGTGACGGCAACCTCTGTCTCCATCTCCACGCCGTGCTCCGGTGCTTTAGCAGCCCCGGCGTCGCCACTCCCTCCGATGGGGTGCTTGGGCGGCATCCTCATACACTGACGGCTTTGATGACTAAGAGCGGCGTCGAGGATGCAAGCGGAGAGAGGGGATTGTGTGTGTGGCGAGGATGGGGGTGCGGCCGCTCGGGCGCACCATTAATATGGAGTAGTGGGAGAGAGGCAGGGGGTGGTCAAACCGCTGGCTCGCCTCCCGGTGAGTCTGCGCACCGGACTGCTGGCATGCCTACCATTGTTTCACACAACTAGTCACATGCAGGGCCGGGCCCACAGTGGTGCCAAAGGTGCAGCCCGCACAGGGCCCAAAATTCTGAGGGGCCCCATATTTTTTATATAGGTATAGTAACAGTAAACGTAACTGGGCCGAGCGGCGAGCGACTAGGCCCATCGAGCGAGAGCGAGGCCATCGAGCGGACGGAGCGCTAGGACTCCTCCACATCACTACGAGATCAGGCGACGAGGCAGCACTCAGAAAAAAAAAGCGACAAGGGATCGCTAATTAGCTACGTTAGTAGATCGCTACCATAAAAAAAAAACATTAGATCACTACAGCCTGCAACCCTGCAGGGATCGGATCGCTGGAGCCATCGACGGCTGGATGCCTGGAGCCCTTGACGTCATCACGTCGACGCCTCCTCCCTCGGTAGCTCTCGCTCGGTCCCTGGTCCTTACTCCTTAGACCGATCCAATTTCAGATTCAGGCCGACTTAAGCGACAGGCCACTGCTGCGGTGCCGCCGTTGACTTCCTTGACTCCTTTCTTAAATTTCAGACTCGTCGACGTCATCTCATCGGATTGACCGGTCACCGATGCTAGCCTTCAGGTGCTTAGCGAGTCATTCTTTTTGGTTAACTTTGGTTCCTACTCCTAAATCCTAATTCTTAATTTTCTAATTATTTATTGACAGGGATCGTTACTTCATTAGAGATTGGTTCTTACCTCCCCGGTTAAAGATCACAGGACCAAAAATTAGGTGAGTTAGACGGTTCGTCTAATTCCCAAGCATTGACGCATGATGTCCAATTGATATATGCTATGTATAAATTCAATTTTATTGTATTCATCTTCTTTATCTTGTGTTTCAATAATATAGATTTGAGTCATCATGGGGAAACATCAGTCGGGTGCCTATAAGCGCAAGAAAAAAGCAGAAGAAGAAAATTTAATTAATAAATGTTTTAAAGGTGGTATGGATAGTTTTGTTATTGTTAAAAAAAGGCACCGCAAGTGTCATCTGGTAATCAGTCTACGGATCCTTCTACCCTTGCACTTGCAATTATTCCTTACAATGATTCTAGAGATAGTCACACAGAGACAGATAATATGGATGTAGAGGAAGATAATATTGATGTTAACTTGAATAGTTCACCTCATGAGGATGTTGATGATTCTTTTCGGTCTGATATATTTGATCCAAGAAACTAGAATTCTCTTAATTCTAAATAGATTGATATCTTAGCACAGAAGGGTCCAAAAACAGACAAGTCAGCTAAAGGTCCCAAAGATAGATATCGTAAAAGGTTTACTTCAGTATTCTATACTAGAATCCTATCAAATGGAGAGTATTGTGATAGAGACTGGCTTGTCTATTCTGAACAACTTGATAGAGTCTTTTGTTTTGGTTGTAAATTATTTACAAAAGGTCACCGGAAAGGTCAGTTGGCAAATGAGGGTTGTAATGATTAGTCACATATGACCAATAGACTAAAAGATCATGAGACAAGTGTGGATCATGTTTCCAGTATGACTAATTGGTATGAGTTGCATAGTAGATTGGAAAAACATCAAACTATTGATAAAGCTGCTCAACGACAACTTGAGAAAGAGAAGGACCATTGGAGAAAGGTATTATTCAGAATTGTTTGCATTGTAAAATTTCTTGCAAAGCATAATCTAGCATTCCGTGGTACTAATGGCAAGCTGTATGAAGATAGCAATGGTAATTTCTTGGGTTTGGTAGAGATGTTGGCTGAATTTGACCCCGTTATTCAGGAGCATGTTCGTCGTATTACAAATGAAGAAACTCATGCTCATTATCTTGATCATAAGATTCAGAATGAATTGCTACACTTGCTTGCTTCTTCTATTAGGTCTGAAATTATCAAGAAAATAAAGAGCTCAAAGTATTTCTCTATCATACTTGATTGTACCCCTGATGCAAGTCACCAAGAGCAAATGTCTTTAATTATAAGATATGTGGATTCATCTTCAAGTCAAGTTTGCATAGAAGAGTCCTTTCTAGGATTTCTAGATGTAAATGATACAACCGGCCAAGGACTTTTCGATGTGCTAGAGAAGGAGCTAAAACTTCTTGATCTTGATATAAATGATGTGCGAGGACAAGGTTATGATAATGGATTAAATATGAAAGGAACGCATCAAGGGGTACAAAGGAAACTTTTGGATATAAATCCTAGAGCTTTTTATTCAGCTTGTGGTTGTCATAGCCTTAATTTAACACTTTGTGATATGGCCAAGACTTGTGGTATAGAAAAAGGACTTTTTTGGAATCATCCAACGCATCTATACAATTTTTTCCAATTCTACTAAGAAATGGCATATTTTGAAAGAAAATGTATCAGGATTGACTCTCAAGTCTATGTCCGCTACGCGTTGGGAGAGTCGTGTTGAAAGTGTTAAAGCTATTATATTTCAATGTTCAGACATTCGGGAGGCTCTACTTCAGGTAACCAATATGTCCATATTAATAGTGATGTAATTCCTTTAGGCTTTGACTAAATCCAACCATAACATTTATGGACTTTCTTTTAATTTCAGGTATCTGAAACTGATAGTGATCCAAAGGCAAGCAGTGAGGCTCTAGGTTTGGCAAATAATGAACTTGGAGAGTATGAATTTATCTTGGCAATAGTCATTTGGTATGAGGTATTGTTTGTTGTTAATTTAGTAAGCAAAAACTTGCAAACAAAGGATATGCTTATTGATGTTGCTATTGAGAAAGTTAAAGGGCTAATTTCTTTCTTCGAGGGGTACAGGGAAACTGGTTTCTTAGAAGCATTGGAGATAGCCAAAGAAATTGCACTTGAGATGGATATTGGTGCAACATTTCGTAAAAGGAGAGAGATTAAAAGAAAGAAACAGTATGATGAGAACCCAGACGACACAAATATTGCCACACGGTCTGCAGAGGAATCATTTAGAATCAACTATTTTACACCAATTATCGATCAAGCAATTTCCTCACTCACAAGGAGATTTGAGCAATATCAACATTACCAGAAAATTTTTGGTTTCTTATTTACCTCTGAAACATTGCGTTCATTGGATAAGGATAGTTTGAAATCCTCTTGTATTAATCTTGAGGCTGCCCTTATGAAGGATAAACAATCTGATATTGATGCCAATGATCTGTTTGTTGAGTTGAAGTTCCTTCAAAATTTCATGCCAAAGGAAAATATCGGACCTGTTGAAATTCTGAATTTTTTAAAGCGGCATGACTGTTTTCCCAATGCAAGTATTGCATATAGAGTTTTGTTGACCATTCCTGTGACAGTTGCATCGGCAGAAAGAAGTTTTTATAAGTTGAAGCTATTGAAGTCCTATATGCGTACTACTATGACACAACAGAGACTCAATGATTTGGCCACAATAGCACTTGAGAGTGGAGTGTTCGAGAAGATTGATTACGAGGATATCATTGAAGATTTCATATCAAAGAATACTAAAAGAATGAAGTTTTTCAAATAAATAGCAACCGGGAGTTGAATAGGTATGATTTTTTATACGTCCAATTGTTGTGTAAGACATTATATTATATATATTATGAAAAAATCTGCTTGATTTATATTAATATATACAATATAATTGCTCGTTAGGTTATTTTTTAGTGAGATAGGGCCCCATTTTTTAGTTTGGCACAGGGCCCCGGATTTTGTCCGCCAGGCCCTGGTCGCATGCCTCCTGGTGACACTTCGCAGCGAGCACGCCTCCGTCAATTCACACACCTGCACGCACACCTCCCGGTATGCCTGCACGGTGGACTGCTCGCATGCGTCCCGTCAACTCATGCCTGCTCGCACGGTACACGGGTCGCATGGCGGCACGTATATTGTTTTTCTATTTGGATGATTAATGATGCCACTTTATTTTTTGCTTAACTGAAGCATGGCACTTATCCGTTGTTGGTCTAACGCTCATGGTTCGAATAAATAGTCCGTTTGGGGTATTGGTTCCCAATTATTAATAATCTCCCATTTGTAATTAGATAAAGATTACATCAAAACTAGTCTCAAATTTGACCCAAAAAAGTACAATGCAACTTTGTATTGGTGTCCATATGATAACACGATAAGTTTCATGAACTTCAAATAAGTTTTGGATGTACTAGAATTTAAAAATCAAGATTCTCATTGTTTGAAATTTGTTGCACGGGGAGTAAACATGCACCCAGTGAGACACATGTGTTTTTGCAATCCATTTAGGTGCACTGTCATGTGTGCATGTAGCTCGAATTTGATTTTTGCACATTATACCCGTAGAAAATCAATCAATTAATGTACTAAAACATCTTAATGATCTCTGATTTTTTTCAAAATTAAAACGTCCCTCCTTGGGTAACATATATATGTTCACCGCGGGATAATTAATTTAACATGCATCGTAGTTGCGGTGGATTCGCGTTGTGTGTGTGGGTGTGTGCGTCTGGGGGTGGCGAGTGGCTCACAGTACACTACGAGTTGTGAGCCACTGTGTGGGTTGGCCATTTTGTTAGACAGGCCGGTGCCACATCAAAGTCATGAATTCGTAATTTAAAACATTACACAACCCTTTCATATATGCATGTTTTGGCCACATGCAGTCGATGGTTGTCCTACACGACACTCGATACTCGCGTATGATGCTTTCTGTGGGCCCGCGAGGTCGTCGTCCATCACTTTGACGAACAGCCGGTAGTGAGGTTAATTTGACCAGTAGGTAGAATATTTTTTGTTTGTGTTATGGTGGTATATAGTACACGTCGAATAGGTGGGAGGGGACTCGCATACACACACACACACACACACACGTACGCGTCCGTGAACAAGTACACCTCACTCAGTGTCAGGACTTTTCGGTTTTCGAGGCACGTGCCACATCAAAATTGTGAAAATGGCTATTCAAACATCGCACAAACACCTCTTTGCACCACATGCATGCAGGCGGTGGTTATCCTAGCTAGGACACTCACGTGTGACGATTCCATCTGTGGGCCCGCGAGGCCGTCGTCGATGCATGTGCATCACTTTGACCTACGTCAGGAGAGGTTAATTAATTTCACCATCGAGTTGTATTACGGTATGAGCATATAGTATGCGTCGAAGAGGGGGAAGGGGACCATCATATGTAGTATGCTTCATGAACCTCGCTTTGTGTGGGTGCATGGTTTACGATTTTTGAGGCATGCATGGCACATCAAAGTTGTGCATTTTAGGTATTATATTCAATATATGTTTGGCCCACTTGAAAAGCGATGGTGGTTGTCCTCTCGCACCCACTTAAGCGGTTATCAGCGATATCGATGCTTTCCATTTGTGGGCCCGCTTGGTCCATCACTACTTTTTGCCTGACAACGAGAGTGGTTAATTTGACTTAGGAGGGGGTTATTTTTTTTGCTTGTAAATACGGTATATATATATATATATATATATATATATATATATATATATATATATGAGCACACGCACATGCATGTGTACACATGAATCCCTCCCATCGACTCGAAGTGGCTAGTACAAAGACACGTCATGAACCGATCTCGCTCTGTGTGGGGAGAGTGTACGATATTTGACGCACACGCCACATCAATGTTGTGAAATGGTATTCAAACATGCATGCACACATCACCTCCATACATATGCATGTAGTGGTTGTCTTCGAATGGTACACTCCCTCGCGTGGTTATCGGCGACAAGCCTATATATTCGTGGGCCCGCGTGGACATCCATGATCACCTTGACCGACAACAAGATAGGTTACCATGGCGGATTCTTCATTTGGTTCGTGTTATCGTAGTATAGGTCATGGTGAGATTCAGACCTAATTAAAGTTTGAGCGCATATACTATGCACGCATGCATGCATGAATTCCCGTCATAAGCTGAAGTGTGGTGTAACATACATATGCATCATCAACCTAACCCTCACTCAGTGTGGGGATTTCTAGTTCGAAATCACGGTGCCACATCAAAGTTGTTCCATTGTGTACTAAAAAACACACCTAATCCATACATATGCTTGGGCCACACGCATGTAGTGGTTGTCTTCGGGGACTAGCTACTTGCGTGATTATTGGCGAGCTAGCCTATCTGGGGTCGCATGGACGACCATCACTTTGACCAGCAACAAGAGAGAGGTCGTACGACCAAGGTGGATTATTCTTGGTCCGTTTTACGATCAATCTTGGTGAGATGCCTCTCTGGCCCGCCGACTAAAAGTGTGTGGGGGGCTTCTACTTTGCACTTTGCTAGGTGAACCTCAGTTGGGGGGCGCATTCATAGCTTAGGATTCCCTTCGTGCCGACACAAGGGGGCTGCTAACTACTTCGCACTTTGCTAGGTGAACCACGGTTGGGGGGCATACATTCATATATAGCTTAGGATTCCCTTCGTACCGACACGAGGGAGGGGGGTTGCTAGCTTCTTCGCACTTTTCTAGGTGAGCCTTGGTTGGGGGGGGCATGCATTCATAGCTTAGGATTCCCTTCGTGCCGACACGAGGGGGGCTGCTAGCTACTTCGCAATTTGCTAGGTGAACCACGGTTGGGGGGCATCCATTCATAGCTTAGGATTCCCTTCGTGCCGACACGAGGGAGGGGGGCTGCTAGCTACTTTGCACTTTGCTAGGTGAGCCTCGGTTGGGGGGCATGCATTCATAGCTTAGGATTCCCTTCGTGCTGACACGAGGGGGGCAAGCAATACCATGCGCTTTGCGAGATAGGTGCAACATCGAAGTTGCATTTGGTATTTGAAAACCAAACCACCCTTTTCATACATATAAATTTGGTCCACATGCAAGTGTGTTCGTGTTCTGACCCTCTCCCACGTCATTTTTCGCCAAAATTTTTGAACATTAGACAAGTCGGATGACGCAACAGACACGGTTCACTCAAACTAACCGTGTGCCATGCTGGTGCCCCTGTCACGCACACATCCTCACATTACATTGGGCTCCATGAGGCTCCCCTCTCAAAATATCTACCCGCCTCGAGGTTTTTTTGTTTCATAACACACGATTGTTATCTCCGGACCGTGTGCGATGTTTCTTCTTCCCAGTCCCACCTGCATCCCTAGAAAATATCTGCCCGCCTCGAGGAGGGTTTTTCTATTTCATAACACATGGTTGTTATCTCTAGACCGTGTGCAATGTTTCTTCTTCCCAATCTCGCCTGCCCCTGGAAAATAGCTGCCTGCCTCAAGGGTTTTTTATTTCATAACACACGATTGTTATCTCTAGACCGTGTGCGATGTTTCTTGTTCCCAATCCCGCCTGCACCTAGAAAATATCTGCCCACCTCGAGGGTTTTTCTCACTGAAAAATAGCGCGCTATAGCGTATTGAGAGTTGTCTCGATAAATATATCAGTGTACAATGTCTTGCTAATAGCACGCTATAGCGCGGTATAGCACGTTAATAGCATATTTTGAGGTCGGCGCTATTTTGTTGTAGCGTGCTATTTTTTTCATTGTTTCTGTTTCATAACACACAGTTGTTATCTTCGGACTGTGTGCGATGCACCATCATCAAAATTTTCAATACCCCGGCATTTCACTCCCGCGTTTGACTCCCGCGTAGTAAAATTTTCAGTACCCGCGTCATTTCCTCAAACACCCCCCCCCCTCCACACACACACACACACACCAAAACCTCCTCGGGCACGCGCGCACACACACACACCCTCCCTCACTCAAAACCCTAGCAAGGTCCCCGTCATCGCCGCCGCCGCCGCGAGACCTCCATTGTCAACATCTGCCGGTTTGCCCGTGCAGCTTACCCACTGATCTCCATACTAAGGTCGCCCTGAGTTTCTTAGATATGCCTACCAAACACCCATTTTCCCACAGATCCCCATCCCCCACTCCAAAGCGTTGCAACCTAAGCCCGGCTACGTTTCCCGTGGAGCTCGAGGAGCGACTGGCCCAAAAGAGGTGTATCGCGGTCTCTTCGCCCGACGTCGCCGAGGAAGCTGACGACCATTACTGGCGGCTAGCACTCAAGCAGCGGGCTAGAGTATGCGGGCATGTCTCGGCCGCCGGCTATGACATCAAGGTCATCGACAGCGATGGCCTGAGGCGGGCTATGTCACAGGTTAAGTGGCCCACCCCCAACCCCTCGGTTTTAACCGCCGTCGATCTCATCCATGGCCCCGCCACTGATCTCCTCTAGCTCGCTGTCAACAACTTGCCATCCTACATCACCATCGAGCCCCTTTTGTCATTTCTGAAGGACACGTTCTGCGATGCTGGCTTGGGATCCACAGCTTCCAAGTCAGACCTCATCGACGGCGACCACGAGGAGGGCACCCTCTCCGGCTCTTCCAAGAGGAAAGAGCCCATCTGCTCTTCCAAGGGGAAAGAGCCCGTCTGTGACATTAGGGAGGGCACCCTATAGTCATGCTCTTCCAAGGGGAAGGAGCCCATCTGCGACAACATGGAGCACATCCAGGGTCCATGCTCTTCCCACGGGAACGAGCCCATCTGCTACAAGTGAGGAAACCCATGATTTTTTTTGCCATGCCTCTTCACAGGGGGAAACCCATGATTTGTTTTGTCGAGTCCCTTTTGTAGTGTAGTGAGAATATGTCCAATTTTAATTGCTATATCTGGTTGTTTGCAGTATGCCTTGTTTATTTCAGTTGTTCACAATGCAATGCTCTGTATGTGCAATCATTTACTCTGCAATACATTTCATCAATCCAGTTTTCAACATACCGATAGGAATGCATATATTTGCTTGATGTTAAGCCTGTTATAGCTAGCATATGCCTCTTTTAAAGTTTTTTGACCATTCAGTTGTTTGTAGTTAGCATATGTCCAGTTTCAAATGCTATCTTTGGTTGTTCAGTATGCCTTGTTTATTCCAGTTATTCACAACGTGATGTTCTATATGTGCAAGTATGAACTGTGCAATTCAATTTCATCAGTACCAGTTTCAACAATACCACCATGGCCCTGTTTGTTTCGGATTCTGGGACAAGATTCAGCTTTGCCAGTGAAGCCGAATCTGGAATCCGAAACAAACAGCTATTTGGAATCAGCTTTGCCAGTGAAGCTGAATCTGGATTTGTGTCATTTTTAGTGCAATTTCCTGAAGCACCTCAAAGTGTACTTCGGTGGTGAAGTTGATTCGCAGAAACAGCTTCGCCACTAAAGTGAATCCATAGGTGATTAAAATCCAAGCGAAGCTGAAACAAACAGAGCATGAATGACTACATTTGGTTGTTGCATCTTGTATTTAAACACGCCTTTCCATTTTTATTTAACAATAGCCAGTGTACTTAGACCGACACAATACCAGTTTGAATGACTATGTTTGCATATTGTTAAACGTTAGGCCTGTTGCAGTTAACACACCGTTTCACTTGTTTTGCTTTACTAGCGTGCTTAAACCTGCACACTAAAGCTATCTTTTGGATATTATTTTGTCTGTCATGGATAATTTTGGTTGCTGTTTAGCCTGTTGTGCTTAACATGCTTCTCAATGTACCTACACAGGACAATTTTGGGAACGACTGCTGTTTTCCATCGAGGTTAGTTTCATCCCATGGCTTATATATGCTCACCGTTCAGGATATCGGTAGCTGGTACCATATAGGTCGGGGGCTGATAAGGGACTAATCGGTGAATCGGACTTTTAACTGAATATATCTGCAACCCATTTATCGTTAGGTTAACTAGGGCCGTATGTAATATATCTGAGGCTACATAGCAACATGCACTGTACTAAATGTCTACATATGCAATCCTGGGCTACATAGCAACAAGGAAGAGTGTTACCTTAATGTTCTGATGATGTCTAGATACACATAGAAGAGCAGCAGCAGCAACAACAACAACAACAACAACAACAACAACAACACAACCCTGTTTGGATATTCAACTTAGCTTAGAGGTTAGAGTTAGTTTCTAGCTCATGACTAACCATGAACTAACTCCATCCAAAGAGGTGTTTGGATGACAGGGTTAGATACTTAGATTGACAACAAATGCACTAGGAGAACTAGCTCCAATTAGCACCTCTTGGGTCGGATAGTTTTTTTGGGTGGGTTATAGATGCAACTAGCTCAAACTATCCCTCATGCTTAGATATACTTTAGGCTATTTGAGCCTGAACTAGCTCAAACTAACTCTAACCCATGGATACAATAGCAGTTAATCAGCCGATAATTTGTAAGAATGCAATAAACTCCTTTCGGCCCATAATATAATATGTTAATTCATCTAATATGTGAGTATATTGGATGTTATAAGATAATATAAAAGAGTGTTGTACTACATCATTGTGCAATTGGTGTTTAGCTTCTAATATTAACTTGGTGCTTTTAGGTACATATTTCATTGGTAAAGATCCGCGCTTTGACCCTTTTTGCGTATGGGGAAATGAGATATCGATGAACCAGCATCAAGTGAGGAAGCTGATAAAGATTGTTAGTAAAATGGGTCAAAAGATGGCAATTAACCTATTTGTTTACACTTTATCCAATACAACAGCGAACTGCAGGATGGTAAGTAAGAACTCTGCATCCTTCTTTTTACTGCCCATAATGAGTTGTGTTAGATGACAATGTCTGAATCTTTTTTCCTTTGCAGTGGTTCCCAAAGCAGTTTACTAAAGATTACCTCTCAAACTACAAGATTGGTGGGCATGCAAAGGTTAAAGTATGTCTACCAGAACACGATGATTATCTAGATGTTTTCATGAAGACCGTGAAGGATGGGCGGTCGGCCATCACAAGGGGTTGGACTAGAATCGTGTGTGCCTTCTGCATTGGAGGACGGCACAATATGAGCATTATGCTTCACCTTGTTCAGCAACCAGAATGTATTTTGCCTCTTTCTTAACCGTCTTTAATAGTACAAGTATACAACTGTGGTTCATCATTCTTTATTTGGTTCTTATGTAATTCTTGATGTGTACCTATGAATCGAATAATGCATTGGCTGTCTGACCTGATGGATATGAATAAAGCTATAACATACATTCAAGTTCAATTTCAATTTCAATTTGATATAGCAGCAATTAAATTACAGTGAAATTATGCTCTCCAGGTTGTTACGGCACACACGGTTGGTAAAACACAAACGTTTGCGATATACACCATAATCCGAGATGGTTCACAGAGAGGAAACGTGTGCAAGCGTGCACATAGTTGTCGTTTGCAAAGCGTGTGTGATGTCAGACAATATCACAAACGGTGCTGGCAAACTAATTGTTTGCGATAGTTGCCTTATCGTACACGATTCGCAACCATGAACTGTTTCTAATGAAGTATGCATCGTAAACGTTGCACCACAGAATAGCGTGTGCGATAGTTGCCTTATCGTACACGATTTGCCACCATGAACTATTTCTAATGAAGTATGCATCATAGACGTTGCACCACAGAATAGCGTGTGCGATAGTTGTCGTGTACGATGATGTTATGACGGTCCGATGTTTCGTAATCATATCCGACACTCGTACGACAATTAGCTGATCTTCTTAATTAGTTATCGCATACGGTTTGTGAAAAGCAAATGTGTGTGGTTTTATGCTTATCATATACGTTCTATAATAGTGAACCGTTTGTGATGGGCCGTGCAACGTAAACGTAGCACCACAGAATACCGACTGCGATGGCAATGAAAGCACAAACGAGTAGGAGTACTGTACATGCATCTTGGCTCCCTATCCCCGACGATTTCTGGGTTGTGTGGGAAGGACCCCCTATTGCCCACACTCACTTGGCGACAGTTCCAAATGCCGTCGTGGAAAGGGGTTAAAAATCGTTTGTATAACACCGACGCATACCAGTGAACACCTCATTTGATAAGGTGAGAGTCGTCGGACTGGTATGCGATGGCTGCCAAGGGCCAGTTTCCAATGTCGCGGGGAAAGGAATGATCCGAGCCTGGGCCGGATCCTGATATCCGAGGGTCAAGTTAACCTTGAGACATGGGGCCAGACAGTCATAAGAGATCGAGGACAAGGCTTGGTCTTCGGATACTGCTTCTGTGTTTTGGCTTGAAGCCAAGTTGTTGAGGAGGAGTTCAGCTAGGGGTGACTCCTGGCCACTGAACGTCGACCCGTCGCTAGGACTCAAGGCCGTAGGCGTGTTGCAAGGAGAGGGTTCGGTCGAAAGCGATTCTCGGCATCTGAACATTACTTCCACGTTGTGGCCCAAAGATGGGTCTTCGTCGGTCATTGGGGACGCGGTCGAAAGGGACTCGCGGTCTTCGTTCAAGGTGGAGACGTCTGAGCTCAAGGCCTGATGAGGATTGGGGTCGATCCAAAGATTGGATCGAGGGACAACCCCGGAGCGGGCACGACAAATCCAATAAAAACCAGATTGCCTCGGGCGTCCGCAACATACTCCAGATTGCTGAACCAAATCCGGTGCTCGGGGGCGAAGTTGTTGATCTGATCTAGATGACCAGTTGGGTTGGCGTGCAGCACGATGTTGCCGAACGCGAAGAGTTGGCCGGGGACAAAAAGGTCCCCAAAGCTGACGCCTTCTCCAATGATCAGGCGAGCCATTGATCCTTTAGCGACCCAACAACGAAACTCTCAATGAAAGCACCAATGTCGGTGTAAAAACCGGCGGATCTCGGGGAGGGGGGTCCCGAGCTGTGGATCTAGGATCGATGGGGAACAAGGGATGATGAACATGTATTTACCAAGGTTCGGGCCCTCTCGAAGAGGTAAAACCCTAGTCCTGCTTGATTGTATTTGATGTATGGTATGGTTACAAAGTAGATCTACCTCAAGAGCAAGCGAGCTAAACCCTAAGGTAATGAGATGATGAATGTAGCTCTCGCCCTAAAGCCCCTAAACCCCCTTGCTTATATAGACACCAGTAGGGTTAGGGTTACATTTGGTCGGCTGCAATGAAGGAAAGATCACAGTAATCCTGACTTGGAGGGAACACCATGACTCCAAAGATCTCATGTCCGGTCACGGGTTTCCACTCTAGTGTTGGGCCTCCAAGTGTAGAGGTTTGTAGGATAGTAGCAAATTTCCCTCAAGTGGATGACCTAAGGTTTATCAGTCCGTGGGAGGCGTAGGATGAAGATGGTCTCTCTCAAGCAACCCTGCAACCAAATAACAAAGAGTCTCTTGTGTCCCCAACACATCCAATACAATGGTAAATTATATAGGTGCACTAGTTCGGCGAAGAGATGGTGATAAAAGTGCAATATGGATGGTAGATATAGGTTTTGGTAATCTGAAATTATAAAAACAGCAAGGTAACTAATGATAAAAGTGAGTGTAAATGGTATTGCAATGATAGGAAACAAGGCATAGGGTTCATACTTTCACTAGTGCAAGTTCTCTCAACAATAATAACATAAATAGATCATATAACAATCCCTCAACATGCAACAAAGAGTCACTCCAAATCCACTAATAGCGGAGAACAAACGAAGAGATTATGGTAGGGTACGAAACCACCTCAAAGTTATTCTTTCGAATCAATCTATTCAAGAGTTCGTACTAGAATAACACCTTAAGATACAAATCAACCAAAACCCTAATGTCACCCAGATACTCCATTGTCACCTCAAGTATCCGTGGGAATGATTATACGATATGCATCACACAATCTCAGATTCATCTATTCAACCAACACAAAGTACATCAAAGAGTGCCCCAAAGTTTCTACCAGAGAGTCAAGCCGAAAACGTGTGCCAACCCCTATGCATAGGTTCATTGGGCGGAACCCGCAAGTTGATCACCAAAACATACATCAAGCGGCACGTGATATCCCATTGTCACCACAGATAAGCACGGCAAGACATACATCAAGTGTTCTCAAATCCTTAAAGACTCAATCCGATAAGACAACTTCAAAGGAAAACTCAATTCATCACAAGAGAGTAGAGGGGGGAGAAACATCATAAGATCCAACTATAATAGCAAAGCTCGCGATACATCAAGATCGTGCCATAGAGAGAACATGAGAGAGAGAGAGAGATCAAACACATAGCTACTGGTACATACCCTCAGCCCTGAGGGTGAACTACTCCCTCCTCGTCATGGATAGTGCCGGGATGATGAAGATGGCCACCAGTGAGGGATTCCCCCTCCGGCAGGGTGCCGAAATGGGCTCCCAAGAGGTTTTTGGTGGCTACAGAGGCTTGTGGTGGCGGAACTCCCGATCTATCTTTGTCTTCGATGTTTTTAGGGTACGTGGACTTATACAGGCGAAAGAAGATGGTCGGGGGAGCCTCGAGGGGCCCAGGAGACAGGGGCGCGCCCAGGGGGGTGGGCGCGCCCTCCTATCTCCTGGCTTCCTCGAACCTTCCTTGGCTTGAACTCCAAGTCTCCCGGATCATATCCTTTCCAAAAATCACGCTCCCGAAGGTTTCATTCCGTTTGGACTCTGTTTGATATTCCTTTTATTCGAAATACTGACACAGGCAATAAAACAGCAATATGGGTTGGGCCTCCGATTAATAGGTTAGTCCCAAAAGTAATATAGAAGTGTATAAGAAAGTCCGTAATCATTCAAAACAGATAATAAAATAGCATGAATGCTTCATAAATTATAGATACGTTGGAGACGTATCAGCATCCCCAAGCTTAATTCCTACTCGTCCTCGAGTAGGTAAATGATAAAAGAAAGAATTTATGAAGTGTGAATGCTAGCAGGTGCACAAGTTTGATCAATGATAATTTCAATCACCTTTTCTAGCATGATCATATGTCATAACAGTAGTTCATCTCATAAAACTTCTCAAGATCAAGTAACAAACAATTCACATGTTAAAGCATAGACCAAAAACTTTCTTGAAAACTAGCAAACTTCATTCTCAGTCATCAAACAATTACAATTCATCTTATTTTCAGGAAGGGTCCATGTCAGAGCTTTGATTTAGCAAACTCCACATACTCAACTATCATATAGTCTTCCACAATTGCTAACACTCACGCAATACTAATGGTTATGGAGTTTTAATCGGACACTGAGAAAGATAGGGGCTTATAGTGTTGCCTCCCAACGTATTCACCTTTGGGTGATGTCAACAATAATAGTTCATGCTAACTTACATCCAATTGGATATATATATCAGGATCTTTCCAACACGACGTGATTGCCAAAGGATAAAATGAAAAAGGGAAAGGTGAAGATCACCTTGACTCTTGCATAAAGTAAAAGACATAAAGTAAAAGATAGGCCCTTCGCAGAGGGAAGCAGAGGTTGTCATGCGCTTTTATGGTTGGATGCATAAATCTTAATGCAAAAGAACGTCACTTATATTGCCACTTGTGTATGGACCTTTATTATGTAGTCCGTCACTTTTATTGCTTCCATAACAAGATCGTATAAAGCTTATTTTCTTCACACTAATAGATCATACATATTTAGAGAGCAATTTTTATTGCTTGCACCGATGACAACTTACTTGAAGGATCTTACTCAATCCATAGGTAGGTATGGTGGACTCCCATGGCAAAACTGGGTTTAAGGATATTTGGAAGCACAAGTAGTATCTCTACTTGGTGCAAGGAATTTGGCTAGCATGAGGGGGAAAGGCAAGCTCAACATGTTTGAATGATCCATGACAATATACTTTAACTAAGATGTGAGAAAACATAACCCATTATGTTGTCTTCCTTGTTTAACATCAACTCTTTAGCATGTCATACTTAATGAGTGCTCACAATTATAAAAGATGTCTAAGATAGTATATTTATATGTGAAATCTCTCTTCCTTCAATATTCTTTCATGAATTGTTCAAATGACCAATACAATGCTTGCTAACCTTCAATAAATTTACAACCTCTACTTCTTAGATGTGAAGTCATTACTCCCCATGGGATAAGCAAATGAAACATATATAACTTCAGATTTATGACATTCAACTCATTCAACCATTTACTCATAGGATGTAAGTGAAGCACACGAGTAAATGACAAACTACTCCAAAAAAATATAAGTGAAGATCAATGAGTAGCTAAATAATTATGTAGCTATATGAAGACTCTCTCTCATTAAAGAATCTCAGATCTTAAGTACTTTACTCAAGCATCAAGCAAAGCAAAATAAAATGGGATTGCAAGGATAGCACAACTCATGTGAAGAAGCAAAAACTTAGGCTCAACCGATACTAACCGATAGTTGTTGAAGAAGAAAGGTGGGATGCCTACGGGGCATCCCCAAGCTTAGATGCTTGAGACTTCTTGAAATATTATCTTGGGGTGCCTTGGGCATACCCAAGCTTGAACTTTTGTGTCTCCTTAGTTCCTCTCATATCATGGTTTCTCTATTTCTCAAAAGCTTCATCCACAACAAACTCAACAAGAACTCGTGAGATAGGTTAGTATAAACCAATGCAAAACCTTATCATTTTCTACTGTAACAAATCACTAAAATTATTATTCAACATTGCATACTAAATGCCTCTGCATATTTAATACTCCTATCCTCAAATAGAATCATTAAATGAGTAAACATATGCAAACAATGCAAACATAACAGCAATCTGCCAAAACAGTATAGTCTGTAAAGAATGCAAGAGTATCAATACTTCCCTAACTCCAAAAATTATGAGAAAAATACTACACTGTAGAAGATTTATCAGAGCTCAATATTCAAGAAGTTTCAACATTATACCATTCTCCGACTTTTCTAGGGAAATTTTGCAACAGCGGTAAACTTTCTGTTTTCAAACAGTAACATGTATACTAGCAAAATAAGCATGGGAAAGGCTATCCTTGACATTTTTATTGAAAATATAGATGAAAAACATTATTCTAAATAATATAAAACAAATACTAACAAGAGAAAATGACGCTCCAAGCAAAACACATGTCATGTGGTGAATAAAAATATAGCTCCAAGTAAAGTTACCGATGGACGAAGACGAAAGAGGGGATGCCATCCGGGGCATCCCCAAGCTTAGGCTATTGGTTGTCCTTTAATATTACCTTGGGGTGCCTTGGGAATCCCCAATCTTAGGCTCTTGCCACTCCTTATTCCATAGTCCATCGAATCTTTACCCAAAACTTGAAAACTCCACAACACAAAACTCAACAGAAAACTCGTAAGCTCCGTTAGTATAAGAAAATAAAACCACCACTTAAGTACTGTAATGAACTCATTATAAATTCATATTGGTGTAATATCTACTGTACTTCAACTTATCTATGGTTCATACCCTCCGATACTACTCATAGATTCATCAAAATAAGCAAACAACACATAGAAAACAGAATCTGTCAAAAACAGAACAGTCTGTAGTAATCTGTATCAAACATATACTTATGGAACTCCAAACATTCTACAAAATTAGGAAGTCCTAAGGAATTTATGTACCAATCCAGAGCAAAAAAAATAAGATCAAAATCACGTTTCTGTGAATTAACGAAACTAATTTAATGTGTGCAAAAGTTTCTGATTCTCATCAGGATCAACACAACTATCACCGTAAGCTATCCTAAAGGTCTTACTTGGCACTTTATTGAAACAAAACCTCTAAAACATGATTAATACAATAACATAATCATGTGAACACACAAAGACAGTAAGGATAAATATTGGGTTGTCTACCAACAAGTGTTTTTCTTTAATGCCTTTCTAGCTAGGCATAATGATGGCAATGATGCTCTCATAAAAGGTAAGAATTGAAACATAAAGGGAGCATCATGAAGCATATGACTAGCAAATTTAAGTCTAACCCACTTCCTATGCATAGGGACTTTGTGAGCAAAGAACTTATGGGAACAAGAATCAACTAGCATCGGAAGGTAAAACAAGCATAGCTTCGAGATTTTCAACACATAGAGAGGAAACTTGACATTATTGCAATTCCAACAAGCATATATTCCTCCCTCATAATAATGTTCAGTAGCATCATGAATAAATTCAACAATATAACCAGCACCTAAAGCATTCTTTTCATGATCTACAAGCATAGAAAATTTACACTCTCCACATAAGCAAAATTC
Source organism: Triticum timopheevii (assembly GCA_963921465.1). NCBI lineage: Eukaryota > Viridiplantae > Streptophyta > Magnoliopsida > Poales > Poaceae > Triticum > Triticum timopheevii. The sequence goes on along the minus strand of OY997271.1, from coordinate 127,903,013 downwards.
TTGTCATTCGGAATAGTGGGAGTATCATAAGAGACTTGAACACTAAAAATTGTATCCACATTGAAAGAGTAATGTTTAGAAAAAGGGTAATCATAATCATGACAAGTTTTATAAATATAATCATCACTACTTTTTATAGCATAAGTTTTGTCACAATAATCATCATAAGTAGCAACTTCGTTCTCATCATAATCGATTGAAACCTCTCCCAAGATAGTGGAATCATCACTAAATAAAGTTGACACTCTTCCAAATCCACTTTCATATTCATCACAATAAAATTCAACATCCTCCAAAATAGTGGGATCACTACTTCCTAAAGTTGACACTTTTCCAAACCCACTTTCATCAATATAATCATCATAGGTAAGAGGCATGCTATCATCATAACAACTTTGCATATCAAAACTTGGGAGGCAAAAAATATCATCTTCATTAAATGTAGCATCCCCAAGCTTGGGACAAACATTAATTTCAGCAAATATATTCTCAAATATTTCATCCTCATCAAACATAGCTTCCCCAAGCTTGGGCCCTTTCAAATCATAAGTATAATCACTCTCATCATTAAAAATATGGATAGCACCAATAGTATAGTAATTATCATCATCACAATGAGTAGTAGGAGCAACATCATTTGGGAGGGATACCTTTCTACCTTTGTTGCTCCTTCTTTTCTTTTTCTTCTTCACATTATGTGTGGGTTCAACCTTCCTCTTTGAGCTCCTTATTGACGAGATTGGTTGAATAGAAAGCTCCTCCTTGTTACCTGATTCATCATAAGAAATAATAGGAGGATATTGGGAAGTCTCTTCCCTTTCATTAGTATTCTCATCATATTCTATTTGCTTTCGTTTCTTTAGGTAATTGGCAATATAAGGATTTTCAATGCAATTCACCGCACAATACATATAAATCTTCTCTAGACCAAAATCAAGAAATCTATCAAGATTAAATTTTGGAATACCCTCAGTTATACGTTTCATTTCTTCATACCCCAAAAGAAGACTAATCTCTTTATGATGCCCAAGGGTAATCAAGTTATCACAATTTTTGGACACAATTCGATCATGAAACAATTTGCATTGGAGATTTAAATGACCACGTTCATTGCAAAGTTCACAAGGGGCACGAAAAATATTGAATCTTTCAGCACAATCATCAAGACTTTCTTGCAAACCTTTAATTTCTAAATACTTATGCCTCTTGCAATATCTATCTTCCCTATTTGGTGTGTACTTGCAAACCCAATCTACTCCACAAAAATCAACATGCTTATAAGAGACATTTTCATCATAACTAGTGCAATCATCATTAGTACTATGGATATTCAAAGAGTTCATACTAACAACATTGCAATCATGCTCATCATTCAAAGATTTAGTATCAAACATTCTATAGATTTCTTCTTCTAGCACTTGAGCACAATTTTCCTTTTCATCAAACTCACGAAAGATATTAAAAAGACGAAGCGTATGAGACAAACTCAATTCCATTTTTTTAGTTTTCTTTTATAAACTAAACTAGTGATAAAACAAGAAACAAAAAGATTCGATTGCAAGATCTAAAGATATACCTTCAAGCACTCACCTCCCCGGCAACGGCGCCGGAAAAGAGCTTGATGTCTACTACGCAACCTTCTTCTTGTAGACGTTGTTGGGCCTCCAAGTGCAGAGGTTTGTAGGACAGTAGCAAATTTCCCTCAAGTGGATGACCTAAGGTTTATCAGTCCGTGGGAGGCGTAGGATGAAGATGGTCTCTCTCAAGCAACCCTGCAACCAAATAACAAAGAGTCTCTTGTGTCCCCAACACACCCAATACAATGGTAAATTGTATAGGTGCACTAGTTCGGCTAAGAGATGGTGAAAGTGCAATATGGATGGTAGATATAGGTTTTTGTAATCTGAAATTATAAAAACAGCAAGGTAACTAATGATAAAAGTGAGCGTAAATGGTATTGCAATGGTAGGAAACAAGGCATAGGGTTCATACTTTCACTAGTACAAGTTCTCTCAACAATAATAACATAAATAGATCATATAACAATCCCTCAACATGCAACAAAGAGTCACTCCAAAGCCACTAATAGTGGAGAACAAACGAAGAGATTATGGTAGGGTACGAAACCACCTCAAAGTTATTCTTTCGGATCAATCTATTCAAGAGTTCGTACTAGAATAACACCTTAAGATACAAATCAACCAAAACCCTAATGTCACCTAGATACTCCATTGTCACCTCAAGTATCCGTGGACATGATTATACGATATGCATCACACAATCTCATATTCATCTATTCAACCAACACAAAGTACTTCAAAGAGTGCCCCAAAGTTTCTACCGGAGAGTCAAGACAAAAATGTGTGCCAACCCCTATGCATAGGTTCATGGGCGGAACCCGCAAGTTGATCACCAAAACATACATCAAGTGGCACGTGATATCCCATTGTCACCACAGATAAGCATGGCAAGACATACATCAAGTGTTCTCAAATCCTTAAAGACTCAATCCGATAAGACAACTTCAAAGGAAAACTCAATTCATAACAAGAGAGTAGAGGGGGAGAAACATCATAAGATCCAACTATAATAGCAAAGCTCGCGATACATCAAGATTGTGCCATAGAGAGAACACGAGAGAGAGAGAGATCAAACACATAGCTACTGGTACATACCCTTAGCCCCGAGGGTGAACTACTCCCTCCTCGTCATGGATAGCGCCGGGATGATGAAGATGGCCACCGGTGAGGGATTCCCCCTCCTGCAGGGTGCCGGAACAGGCTCCCGAGAGGTTTTTGGTGGCTACAGAGGCCTGCGGCGGCGGAACTCCCGATCTATCTTTGTCTTCGATGTTTTTAGGGTACGTGGACTTATATAGGCGAAAGAAGTCGATCGGGGGAGCCTTGAGGGGCCTAGGAGACAGGAGGCACGCCCAGCGGGGTGGGCGCGCCCTCCTATCTCTTGGCTTCCTCGAACCTTCCCTGGCTTGAACTCCAAGTCTCCCGGATCATATCCTTTCCAAAATCACGCTCCCGAAGGTTTCGTTCTGTTTGGACTCCGTTTGATATTCCTTTTCTTCGAAATACTGAAACAGGCAATAAAACAGCAATATGGGTTGGGCCTCCGGTTAATAGGTTGGTCCCAAAAGTAATATAGAAGTGTATAATAAAGACCGCAATCATTCAAAAGAGATAATAAAATAGCATGAATGCTTCATAAATTATAGATACGTTGGAGACGTATCATCTAGCTTGGCCCCATAGTGGCCCATCAGTCCAGCCCATATGCAATAGGTTGACGGCCCGGGAACCCCTTAGTCCAAGACTCTCTCACCTATGCTGATGGGGAACGGGTCACATGCCATTGTTTGAGGTGTCGGTATGGTCGATCTGAAGTTCACTTCGGGGAAGATCGTGCGCCTGGAGAACGTTCATCATGTGCCCCTCCATCAATAAAAATCTCGTTAGCGGTTCCCGTTTATGTTGAGATGGTTTAAAGTTGGTTTTAGAGTCCAATAAAGTTGTAATTTCTAAGTATGGACAATTTGTTGGAAAAGGCTATGAGTGCAGAGGCTTGTTCCGCCTATCTTTGCCAGATATTTATACTAAAGTTATTAATCATGTTTGCCACGATAATGAGTCTAATATTTGGCATTCACGACTTTGTCATATTAACTTTGGTTGCCTGACGCGGCTAGCTAATATGAGTTTAATTCTGAAATTCACTAATGTCAAGGGCTCCAAGTGCCAAGTGTGTGTGCAAGCTAAGCACAAGTCCCATAAGACTGCAGAGGCAAGAGACTTGGCACCACTAGAGCTTATACATTGTGATCTTTGTGAGATGAATGGCATGTTAACAAAAGGTGGAAATAAATACTCCATGATGTTGATTGATGACTCCACTAGATATTGTTATGTGTATCTTCTGGAATCAAAACATGAGGCTTTAAAGTTCTTCAAAAACTATAAAGCTGAAGCAGAAAACCAACTTGGTTAGAAAATTAAACAGCTTAGGTCTGATCGTGGTGGAGAGTATTTTTTCAATGATTTTGATTTTTTTTGTGTGGAACATGGTATAATCCATGAGAGGATGCCTCCCTACTCACCTCAGTCAAATGGGGTGGCCGAAAGAAAGAACCGAACTCTAACTGATTTGGTTCACACCATGTTAGACACATTGGGTCTCTCCAAGGCATGGTGGGGGAGGCACTAATGACAACATGTCATGTCCTAAACCGAGTTCCCACAAAGTATAAGACCATGACTCCAGTTGAGGAATGGGAAAGGAAAAGGTCGAAACTCTCTTATCTACGTACTTGGGGTTGTTTGGCGAAAGTCAATATAGAAATTCCCAAGAAGCACAAGCTTGGACCAAAAACATTCTGGGCTATGCTTTTCATTGCATTGGCTATAGATTTTTGATAATAAAATATGAGGTATCTGACATGCATGTTAGTACAATTATGAAGTCGAATGATGTGACTTTCTTTGAGGATATTTCCTATGAAGGATATTTCGAGTTCAGCAAATCAGGAGATACCTATTCCATCTAGTCAGGAATTTGCTATAATTCATGGACCCACCATTGCAATGGAACATGTTGAGAATCCTATGGAGGATGAGAATGAAACTCCTGTAAGGAGTAAGAGACAAAGGACTGCAAAGTCCTTTGGTGGTGATTTCATTGTGTACCTCGTGGATGACCACCCAGGACTATTTTAGAAGCCTATGCATCTTCTGATGCTGACTACTGGAAGGAAGTTATCCGTAGCGAGATGGATTCCATCTTAGCTAACGGAACCTAGGAAATCATTGATCATTCTTATGGGTGTAAACCTATAGGATGTAAGTGGGTGTTCAAAAAAAGCTTAGACCTCATGGTATGATTGAAAAGTATAAGACACGACTTGTGGCCAAGGGTTATACCCAGAAATAAGGTGAATACTACTTTGATACTTACTCACATGTGGCTAGACTGACCACTATTTGGGTGCTTCTATCACTGGTTGCCTCACACGGTCTTCTTGTTCATCAAATGGACGTTAAGAAGGCTTTCCTCAATGGAGACTTGAATGAGGAAATTTACATGGATCGGCCGGATGGTTTTACGGTACCTGGTCAGGAAGGAAATGTGTGCATGTAATTAAAGTCTTTATATGGCCTTAAACAAGCTCCCAAGGAGTGGCATGAGAAGTTCAAAAGAAGATTAACTGTTGCAGGCTTTGTTGTAAACGAAGGTGACAAGTGTGTGTACTATCGCCATGGTGGGGGCGAAGGAGTTATTCTTTGTCTGTATGTCGATGACATACTGATCTTTGGAACCAAACTCGATTTAATCGAGAAGAGGTTAAGGATTTCTTATCTCGTTGTTTTGAGATGAAGGATCTAGGAGTAGCTGATGTTATCTAAAACATCAAGCTGTTGAGAGATGAGAATGGTGGGATTACACTGCTTCAATCTCACTTTGTGGAAGTCTTGAGTCATTTTGGCTATAGCGACTGCAAGCCTTCTCCAACTCCATATGATGCTAGTGTGTTGCTTTGAAAGAATCAACGGATTGCTAGAGATCAACTGAGATATTCTCAAATTATTGGCTCGCTTATGTATCTAGCGAGTGCCACGAGGCCTGACATCTTGTTTGTTGTGAGCAAACTGAGTCGGTTTGTGTCAAAACCGGGAGATGATCATTGGCATGCGCTTGAGAGAGTTATGCACTATTTGAAAGGCACTACGAGGTATCGGATTCACTACACCGGGTATCCCAGGGTACTGGAGGGTTATAGTGACTCAAACTGGATATTTGATGCTGGTGAGATTAAGGCCACAAGTGGTTATGTTTTTACACTTGATGGTGGCGCTGCTTCCTAGAAGTCTTGCAAGCAGACCATCTTAACGAGGTCAACTATGGAAGCAGAACTCACAGCATTAGACACTGTCATTGTTCAAGCAGAGTACCTTCGTCAGCTCTTGATATACTTACCCATGGTTGAAAAACCAATACCCCCAATCCTGATGAACTGTGATAATCAAACTATGATCGTTAAGATAAACAGTTCTAAGGATAATATGAAGTCCTCAAGGCATGTCAAGAGGAGATTAAAATATGTCAGAAAATTAAGGAACTCCGGAGTTATTACATTTGATTATATCCAAACGTCGAAAAACTTGGCAGATCCCTTCACAAAGGGTTTATCACGTAATGTGATAGATAACGCATCGATGGAGATGGATTTGAGGCCCACCATATGAGTTGTCCACACTGGTAACCCACTCTATGTGATCGGGAGATCCTGTGAAGTAGAAGTGGGAGACAAGTTGTTGGTCGGCTGGGAGGAGAGTATCCCTATATTAATTATCCCACTCCGTGAGGATGCAATACTCTCCTGATCTGCATGGCAGGTTGATAGTTATCTTAATGTGTTCCGAGTTGCTTATTTGAGTAAGCAGAGATGTTGTCCTGTAGAGCATCTCCTGAGGAACACACCTATATGAATTTGATTGCTAATATCGTAGTCTATGAGAATCAGGTGATCTCTAATAAATTCAAGAAAGGCCCTGGAGTATGACGTATACGCTCCACCCGCGGGGAAGCCTTGCGGTAGCTCAGTGAAGCGCGCTCCCGCGCTAGCTGGCAGCAATGACTTCTTTCCTGACCTCGGCAACCTCTTCCTCAACGACATGGGCGACAACATCAACGCCAACGGTTCTGCTCCCGTTGCACCGTATGTGATTCTGTCCTTCTTGTTCGAGATTGTGGTAGACTTCATGTTTCTAGTCTGTGTCCTAGATTCGATATGTTCATCTACCATGCTAGTCTGCATTATTAGTTCAATCTCTGTTATTGCCGTCATGATTTATTTTGTGTTTATTCGTATTAATCTCGTAGTAATATGCTCATATATTCAACATAAACATGTGCCAAGTCAAGCTACTTGAATACTTCAAAGGAAGATACCATGATGTCATACCAAATTATGATCCAGTATAATGCATGTTCATATTCATGATAACACATCGGACACTCCTAGATGATTAAGACTTAGCAGGAGAAAGCATGAATCACCAAGCTTATATTATGCACAAGATTACTAACACAAGATGCTATATAGAGAGCATGTCAATAGACATATGTACACAAACAAAACAAAGGATGATTGTGCGGCTTTCTTTGCCACAGTCACTTCATCAAGCAATCGTCATTGTTGATGTGTCACTCACTTGCACAACTGAATAATATAAACGACAATATATATAATGGAGTGCAAGTGTCGACGTGGACTGGAGCTGAAATTTGCGACCAAACTATACAAAAGAAAAGACATTCAAAATATATTTGGGGTTTGATTAGTCCAAAGGATAAAACAATAAGTCCCAACCAAAATTTTGTTTGTTGTTTTCTCTTCTTGAAACACCAAGACTCAACAAGACACGAATAAAGGAATCATTTTGTGTTCCATAAGGAATCATGCGACTTAAATACAAAGAAGAAAAAAACAATTAGAGAAGCAGTAAAAACAACGAAAGGGGGCAAGTGAAAACCTAAGAAAACCATAAGAAGGAATAAAGAGAAATATTTTGGTATTTTCCTTCATATATTTGTTCAGGTGAGAGAAGATAAACACTCATCATAGTGCGACTTAAATATAAATTAGATGTAAAGAAAACGTGAAATGCTTTTTTGTTTTAATTTTTTTCTTAAAAAATGCAATAAGAAAGCAAAAAAGAAACACATATCATATTTTTGTGATTTTTAAAGTTCAACAAAGAGGCAACAAAATAAACAACCAAAGAAAGATAAAAAGAAAAGAACAAACACATTTTTAAATTTTGAAACCTTTCCTTTACAGTAACATAAACAGCTTACCAAAACTGGTACATAGAAGCTAACAAATAGATTATAGATCACACAATGTAATGAGGCAAAAAACAATTTGCAAATGCTTTCTAGTACAACAAATCTTCTAAGAAAAAGGTATCAGTGCGAGACAACAAACATAAATGTTCCTTGGATTCAAGGGAATTTATAGATTCTTTTAGGATCTGGTCCCGAGGATAAATATTTTTGTACATAGGTTATTTGATTCGTAAGATTGGAATCCTTAGGAAAAATTCCTAAGAATTGCCCTGTTTTTTTTATCCACTAAAACCTCTTACATCTACTTTGCACAAAAATGGTTGGCAGTTTCGACGTCGTGGAAAACTTTGGTTTGCTCTCTAGGCCTAACTCACTCCTTGAAGGCTCAGCGGTACATGGTAGAAACACATGGTGGTATCAGGACTTTAGAAAAGAGATGAGTTGATTGGCTTGAGTAAATGGTTTGAGGACTTCGGTTTAGGATATGTCTTGGAGTTCAAACCAAAGTGCATTTTCTTATGCCCTCCTGATAGTATGGATGTCGTACGCTCAAAGTGAATCTTGGATTAACTAGAAACCTATAAATTACATTATAAGAGCTTTAGGTAAGCAACCGTAAAACAACCATGAATAAACACATAAACTAAATTTGAGTTGATTTGCAAACAAAAGTCACGAAGCTAACTCTAGATTATAGACCAAAAAATATAATGACGTGACACCATTTGCAAATAATTTTTAGTACAACAAGTCAAATATGAAAAAAGATCATATATGAGACAACAAATATAAACGCTCCTTGGGTTCAAAGAAATTTCATAGATTTTTGGAGGATCCAGACCCGTAGTAATTTTCTCCTACATAGGCTATTTGATTAGTAAGATTACTATTCTTAGGAAATTTTCTAAGGATTGATGCGGACCCTATTTGGGAGGAACAGTTTTCATCCACTCAAACTTTTTTACATTTTCAAGGAAGCGCATCGACAAGGGGGGTCGCAAAGGATTTGATGCACTATGCACGTCCGTCTGCTGGAACATATGGAAACAGAGGAACAACAGAGTATTCCACAACACAACCACTGCCACCGAATAGGAAGTAGCCGATATAATCCATCGTGAGTTCATGCTTTGGATAGCGGCGCGAGGAAGAGGAGTGCAAAACGGTATAGAGTAGTAGCCTAGCTTTGTGTGGAGTGGAGGGGTGTTGTGATAGCCGAGTGCGGATGTGCACATTGGTCTTATCTCTTGTAATTAACTCTCTCTCTCTCTCTTCTACAAAGCTAAGGTACGCGATTTGCGTACTCTCAAAAAAAATGTTTTTACATTTTCATTGTTTTTCTTGTGGCATCAAATAGTTTTAAATACAAATTTCTGTGGATTCCTAATACTGTAGGATTGTATTCAAGAGAAGGTTGCCACTAAATGGGACGTGGAGTATTTGATCCCTAGCACAAATGGACCCCAAATGAATAGTATTTTTGTAAAAGATGGTAAAAAAAATACTGAATTCTTTTATGGCAAACATTGTGGAATGTTTTGAGTGCTCGCAAAGTTTGATGATGTAATGACATTCTGAAAGTCGTGGAAAACATAAATATTCCAAAAAAGCTAATTTTAAGCATTTTGAAGCACCGATATTTTTTTGTTACGACTTCTGAGTGTCATTCCATGATGAAATTTTACAAACACTTGAAACATTCAACAATGTTTGCCTAAAAAGATTAAATTAAAAATTGTTTACTTTTTTTCGAATTCACTGTTCACAGCAGATGCATGCGTGCTCATGTGGAGAAGAGGACTTTCACACTAAATCTTTCTTTTTTACGGTTTTGTGTTTTAAAAATCCTACGAATTAGAGAGGGCCGACAATACTGTTTGTGGTTCCCCGGGCCATTGTGTTTGTAAGCACAAACACAAAAGGGGTAATGGAAAGGGCCCATGATGAGCAAGGTGCAACCCATCACACATCAGCATGCCGTACACCCTACAGCGAAGCATCTCTCTCTGTGGTCAAGTCTGACTCCAAACGTCTGCCTCACATGTCCATGCATCCAGCCCAGCAGATGCAGTGCATCCAGCCTCCCCTGTCGCTTTCACCAAGGATTTGTTTCCCCTTAAGAATTAGTAGTGGTATTATTATGCAAATTAGTAGTGGTCTTCATTCTTCAGATGCACGGTTGGATTCAAGCGTTACTGAGTTGAGAAAGGATTGTAGGAACAAACACATGAAATTATTAGCTTGTTGGTGCCTTCAGAGACATTGTTCTTAGTATATTTTTGCTTGGAGGAGAACCTAATCACGCCACAAAATCATCATGTGCAACTTGGCTGCTAAAAAATGCATCAGAACGGCATGAAAGTCTTCCGCCGATTTTCTCTATGCCAAACAAAGAAAGCCAAACTCCCTTGGATAAATGTGCAACTTGAAACAGAATTTATGCATCGCGATAATCTTGCACAAAATCATGGTATATGTTTTAAAATACGCACCAAAATCCTGCACAAATCGTTGATGTACTAAACAAAGAACTTCAAGAGAAAAGGCTCGATTAGTACTCCATTTTTTTAACTGCAAAGTGTAGCGAAGTTCCAAGTTGCTGCCATTGACGGCGGGGTGTCGCGTCTTCGCTTTCACATCCAACCGAAACCAAAAGGGCGCTTTTTTCTCTAGTCACTTGCAGCTCCGAGACATCCCCTCTAGCCCCTCTCTCTCTCTCTCCCCATTCCCAAGAATCCATCCATCCCGACAATCGCGGGCAGCTGCGGCACGGGAGCGCCGAGCGGCAGATCGAGTCGCCGCCCGTCTCTCCTCCCGTGTCTCAGGTCAACACGCGAGCGGCCCTTGCTTCGATTTAGAGCGAGGAGACCTCGTCGTTTTCCACCGGCGGTTGTTGGTGCGTTCTTGGCTCCGGCGCGCTGCCGTGCTGAGATCGGCGCGGTGTCCCTGGAGTTCCTTGTGCGGCTGGGGGAGTAGCTGGAAGAGCTGCCTCCGTTTTCTTGCATTTTCCTGCTGCTGTTGCGGTGGGATTCTTCCTCTTGCCTGCCGTGCTCGAGCTTGCCGCGCCGTCTTGCTCTGGTCAAGACAAGGCGTGCGGCGGCAGAGGAGAGCAGGCAAAGAAAAGAGAGAGAAGCTTAAGCTGAGGTATCTTGCTGAAGTAATTTCTCAGCCTCAAGCAGTCAAGCTATTTCGTGAATTGCAAATAAAAATCTCAAGCAGTTTTATGTAACCTGTTGTAAATTGTAATACTTAATCGATTTCAATTTGGGTTGGGTCATGGTAGGGTTCTGTTTAGGTTCACAGACCTCAGTTTTCAATATAATTTCTCAGCTTCACAGACCTCAGTTTAGATTCACAAGTAATTTGACCTTCATTTAGGTGTTCCATGGATGATGGTTCAGAGTTGGATTCAGGGTCAAAGTGTGATGTTTAGTTTCACGGCGCCTTGGAGCTTGTGGCTTTTAATTCTATAGGGACTGGTAATCTTTTTCACTAGTGCCTTTGTTCGGAGGTGTAAGTTATTGTTATTCGTTTGATGGCATTAGTTGATGTTTCATGTTAGTAATGAACTTGATCCTTACTTTCTAAATTTTCTTCTGCTTGGTGAGAGAAGACGGATTGAAAATCGTGATCCCCGACTATTTCAAGCACCAGCTATAGTTTATTCGTGTAGCGGGTAGCACTGTGTTCTTTATGTAAATGTGATTGCTGATCTTACAGATGCGTTCTGTCTTCTGCATGTCCTCTTGATCTTGACTGTATTTTTCATAGCTTAACCCAACTAGAGCCTGTCATATGCAAATCTGGCTGATGGATGTATGGTTTGGATCACCACTACCACTCCATGCTATTAACATATTATTATAGCTGCCCTATGGAAGTTGCTCTCTTTCATGGTTTTTTGTGGAATTGTTTTTCAAATCAAGTCAAGTAAAAGTTTGCTGTTATGTTTTCACAGGTCAAGTAGAGGTGCAGCTCTCCGGTAACACCTTTTGCTGTTAGCAGATGGATGCATGTGATTGCATCGAACCACTTTGGCAGGCCGATGATCTCCTTGTGAAGTATCAGTACATATCTGACTTTTTCATCGCACTTGCATACTTCTCGATCCCTTTGGAGCTCATATACTTTGTCAAGAAGTCATCATTCTTCCCTTACCGATGGGTGCTAATACAGTTTGGCGCCTTCATTGTGCTTTGTGGGGCAACTCACCTGATAAACTTGTGGACTTTCGCCACTTATAGCAAGACTATAGCGGTGGTAATGACAGTGGCGAAAGCTGCGACAGCAGTGGTTTCATGCATAACGGCATTGATGCTTGTGCACATAATTCCTGATTTGTTGAGCGTGAAGCTGCGAGAGAGGTATCTGAAGGATAAGGCTGAAGAGCTTGACAAAGAGATGGGGATTATAAGAACACAGGAGGAGACAGGCAGACATGTCCACATGCTCACACATGAGATAAGGAGCACGCTTGACAGGCACACTATTTTGAGAACTACGCTTGTTGAGTTGGGAAGGACTCTTGGGTTAGCTGAATGTGCCCTGTGGATGCCATCCCGCTCTGGAACAGCTCTTCACCTGTCCCATACAATCCATAACAGCGCTCCTATTGGCTTAGTTGTTCCTATCAATCTTCCGGTTGTTTCAAAGGTTTTTAATAGTAACCGTGCAGAAAGCATTCCACATACTTCCCCATTGGCTTCAATAAAGGCAGACACAAGCAGGTATGTGCCACCAGAGGTCGTAGCTGTCCGAGTTCCACTGCTGCACCTTACAAATTTCGAAATAAATGATTGGCCCGAGCTATCTGCAAAAAGCTTTGCTGTAATGGTTTTGATGCTGCCTCCAGACAGTGCAAGAAAATGGCGTACCCATGAACTGGAGCTTGTTGAAGTTGTTGCTGATCAGGTAGTTGTTGATTTCATTTCTGTTCATTTTTCTATGTATGTAATCTGTAATCACTGGTGTGGTTGTCTGGTAACCTATGTCTGGCCTCTGATATTATCAGCTTTAGAATCCTATAGGGCTGCTTTTGTATATTTCTTTGGCCTGCTCTGTTCAAGTTTTATTATTAGTCAATGAATAAATGCCTATGCTTTGATGTTGCAATTGAGTTAACCTAGTAATTCATTTTATTATGGTTTGAAGTGTGAAACATTTTTTCTTGATTTTTTTTTAGTTCCCCTTATCGCCCTATCTATCTTCCTTTTCCCTAATATGATATTGCTTGGGAGTAATTGGTTTATATACTGACAAGCTCTGTAAAAGCCATGCAGCACTTGTAGGCATCCTTGATTTAATTATTGGAAGTATGCATGTCTTCATCATTGATACTTTTGTTTCCTTGTTAAAGAAATGTTTCAGGTTAACCAGTTAAGTGTTGTTCCTGAATGTGTATCACGCTACACTTCCTATGTGCCCTCCTCCAAGTTTAGTTATTAGTTTGTTCCTGGCACTAATGATTTTTTCTTCTGATTTCATTGTGTTTGTGACTTTGTGTGGTATGTCCTTGAGTTGTTCTCAGCGTTTGGTCAGTTTACTTGGACTACAACTATTATAAAGTCGTATTATCAATGCTTAATGTTTAGCATTTTCTGTTAGCATTTAGCCTGTAATGCTGCTCTTAGATGGATAATTTTGCATTTAATTATTTCTTTATGAAGTAGAGTGCACTACACTTCATGCCTGCAGATATTGTAAAAAAACATGACCACATTCGCTCATTTTTTCTTATTTAGGTGGCTGTTGCACTGTCTCATGCTGCCATTTTGGAAGAGTCCATGAGGGCCCGTGATCTACTAATGGAGCAGAATATTGCCCTTGATGCAGCACGTCGAGAGGCGGAAATGGCCATATGTGCTCGAAATGATTTTCTTGCTGTGATGAACCATGAAATGTGTACTCCTATGAAAGCCATTGTTTCTTTATCCTCCCTCCTTCTGGAAACAACTCTTACGGCTGAACAACGCCTGATGATTGAGACCATACTAAAGAGTAGCGATTTTCTAGTAACTTTGACCAACGATGTTTTGGATATTTCCAAGCTTGGAAATGGGAGTCTTGAGCTGGATATTGCACCTTTCAACCTGCATGCTGCCTTTACAGATGTAAGTGCCCTGACAGCAGTTTTAATATTTCGACTTTGCTACTATGTTCACTAAAAGGAAGGAGGGGAAAATATACAGTTGGATTTGAGGTCAACTCACTAGTTCATCTTGTAGGTGGTTAATTTGATTAAGCCAGTGGCTGCATGCAAAAGGCTCTCGGTAATGGTTTCCTTGGCTCCAGAGTTGCCTTCCTGTGCAATTGGTGATCGCAAGCGATTGATGCAAATAATGCTGAATGTTGCTTGCAACTCCATTAAGTTCACAAAGGAGGGCCACATTTCAATTGCAGCTTCCATAGCCAGGCCAGATTCATTGAGGGACCCGTATGCTTCTAACTTGCATCCAGTTCCCTCTGATGGGTCTTTCTACTTGGTTGTTCAGGTTTGCCTATGAACATCCACTTTCTTTTTCGCTTAATTCCTCAATATGCCAAAAGTTGCCACAAACACGTAATACATAACACCATAACTTTCTAGTGTTGCTTGCCAAGTTAATGCAGTGGTACACAAGTGATTGATTAGCTATGTTCGTAAATGTAGACATTAGCACTCCAAAGAGACCTCGGTTGAGGTCTTCAAGGTGATAGATAAGCTGAAGAGGAAAAGAATGATTTGGATTTTGGATAGTAATTGACAGTTCTTTATTACTGAGAAAAAAAGTTACTGTAAACATACCATAAATATCATATTTGAGTACAAATCCTTTTGGGGGAAAAATGATTTTAGATCACTTGTGGCTGCCCATAGAAACTGTACAAACTAATTAAGGAGCAAAAACACCGGACAAGCGTGGGGTTAATAACTTAATGTTAGCAGAAGACCTGATGTCGTATTCTCCTGTAGGTAAAAGACACTGGCTGTGGAATCGGACCAGAGGATATGGCTCACACCTTCAGAAAATTCGCACACGGTGAGAATGCAACAACGAAATTGCACAATGGCAACGGGTTGGGTCTGGCCCTCTCCAGAAGGTATATCAAGAGGGCATTTCTGCACATTCCTTTTCCCCCCTGAAACTCTCTGATCTCTGTGCTGACCGATGTCTCTACACTCTCCGGTTCCATCAGATTTGTTGGCCTGATGCAAGGGGACATCTGGCTCGAAAGTGAAGGTGTAGGGAAGGGATGTACCGCCACGTTCTTTGTGAAACTCGGCACGCCCAAGAAACCGAATGTAAATGCAAATCCTCGAAGAATGATGGCGCCTCTACAACCAAGCAAAGGTGCTGGAGGCCCCGGCGCTGATGCTCTCAGTATATCCATAAGAGATGGTGATTCACGGATTCCTAGGGCCCGCTACCAGTCGATCGTGTGAGAAGCAGAAGCGTCGTCGGACGCATGCAGTTGGGCAAAGCTCGACTGACGGGAGGCGGGTCGCAGGCCCAATTTTGTGACCGAAGTTGGTACGCTCCATTTGAAGAGCGGGTGTTGTTAACTTGTCATGCTGGTGTAGGATAGTTTTCCTACTGAGTTGAGTTGTTGGGGCGATTGGGTCAGTCTGAGATAGTGACTTGGCCTTATTGGCAGCATGGTGGCGAGGAGAGCAGTGTTTGTGCTGTACATGAGGGTATTGTTAGGGAGGCAAAAGCTGATACTACATACAGACATTAGGCACTGCAGCGAGATCCTGTGAAGAGTCAGTGAGCTGCAGGTGTAATTCATGAACATGAACTTGGAAGCATTGATCGGACGAATGGCGTATTGGCGTGTTTGCTCTGATGATTGCAGTTTGTGCCGGTTGCATTTTCGCGGTTAATTCAACAGGGACGCTAGGGGTCGGTCGCGCAGAGGATGTGCCTAGCTTTTCCCCTAAATAGTTTTCACTGCCAGGAAGCTGCTTTTTTAGAGTGAAAACCACCCGGCCATTCTCCTAAGTTTTTAATTCCCTCTCTAAAAAAGGATTTAAACTCCCTTAATTTTGAGTTCACACTCAAATTGAGCATTTCTGCTAAAAAAGATATGTGCCTCAATCCATATTTAGTCGAAGGTTTAGTATGTAGATAATTAATATGGATCGGATGCAGTAGTATATTTTTAGGAATAGCCCTTCCACTATTCCACTATTCTCCTCCCCGAAGAGCAAAATTTTGGCGCCGAGACATTTCCCACTCAACCGCCTCCGGTTGCCACTGCTCGATGTTCAATTATACGTGATGAAATGTCGCACCTTCTCCATTGTAGTGGGGAAACCGGACTGAATGGCTTGCGGGCCTTCATGTCAATGTTGGATGATTCAAATCACATCATAAGGCTCGATGGAGGATGAACGCCACGAAGTGTCAAATGCAAGTGAGTGGAGGAGATTGATCCATATCAACAAGAGGCTAGCATGATCAGTGAACTAGTCTCGATGAAGATCAAACTTTCTTATATGCTTGGATGAACATCGCTCTTGACACCACAGTCGGTGCCGATCAAACTAAGGAGACCTTTTGGAAGAGAGTTGAGGAATACTATGTACGCCATTTCCCCACTCCATTGAACCCGACAAAATATTCTCTCGCCCACAATATTCTCCCTTTTGGAACTGAATGTCATCCAAGATTGTTGCAAACGGTGGTTAGGTTGAGTCAAACAAGTGCCACTTAATGAGTATGACATCTACACCCAAAAGCTATACAAGCATATGAAAAAAAGAAATAGGAACAAGACATTCACTTTGCTCATTGTTTCATAAAGCTCAAAGGCAAAATGAGAAGTGGGCGAGAACATTATGAAACAATATCGAGGAGGTCAAGATTGAGCATCTCCGGCTCCATAGATCTTGAAGATGAAGGTGATGGTTTTTTTTTTTTTTTTGAGGAGAAGCCTCACTCCTAGATCTCGCAAGGATGGGAGAAATCAAGAGAGAGTGCAAGAAAAATGGTGGAGCGTGTGCATATACTCCCTCTATAACATTTTATAAGACATTTTTAGAGTCCATGGCAGTGTAAAAAAACGTTTTATATTATGTTACGGAGGGAGTAATAAAGAACTCAATGCAATGATCGGGACAAAGGAGAAATTATCAACCGGGCACAAAGCATGAGAAGATGTTGAGGTGGATGGAACTCAAAGAGATTGAGAGTGCAGGGAAGGTCGTGGAAGACACGCACGGCTTTGATGAAGGTTGAGGAAAGGAGTGCATGTGCGGAGGGGCATAGGCTTGCCTCGATTCTCGCCATTGAACTTTTCCATCGAAATATGGCTTTCAAATTAAGTAGGCCTCCCAAAAAGGAACAGAGGCATGCAAATGTTTCCTCGGGAAGGGGGCTCGACTGCTATGCTAGACTCACCCTCGGCTTCCCTATTCTAGGATCCTGAGAGTTGGCCCTATCGAGGCCGAAGCGGAAATGAACAAGATGAAAGAGCAAGAGCAAAGGATATATTGAAGATCACTCGTGGACAAGATCTTGGTTCGCCGGTTGTCACCTTCTGTGTATCCTGGTTGTACGGCAGTGAGGTGCTATGTGGAATGGGGAGGCTTTTGACACGTGGTGACTCAGGCTGCAAGTGGACGTGAGCTGCATGCGGCGCCCACGTCCAAGCCCACATAATTTATGTACGTGGACATCCACGGTTAAAGCACCGATGCGGATTATGTGGGGTGTCCCTAGGCGCCCGCATCAAACCTACATCTCTTCTAAGTCGAACGTCAATGGTGTGGATTAGCCGATTATGACATTGCCGCCATGGCCGCGCCGCCGCCGTGTATCTTCCCTATGGCCGCCTAGCGCCGCTGTCCAACTCCGCCATGGACGCCGTAATGTCGTCGTTAACATCCGCCATGTACAGGTGCAGTTCAGTCTTCTTTCCCTCTCTCATCTGTGATTTATTTCCTATCAACTACTACATCTTCTTCAGCCAATTTCCTCTAAATTGTTTAGAGCAGAGCCGATTCATTCCACCTTGTTGAATCACAGGTTGCGGTATCTTCAAAAATCAAGCAGATTGCACTCTGCTCACCTCTTATTTTGAGCTTATAACAGTGACACTTCTAAAATCATTTTCAACGTGATTCTTCTACTGAAGTGACCCACCGAAGCACCGAGCTGCGACTTCGTAGAGGCAGAGGATTACCACTCTCAGATAAACAAAAATACTACGAAAAAGATGTAATTTGCAGTGCCAACTCTGAAGATTCTTCACCTGATAAATTTAGTCTGAACTTCTCTGCTCCTTCCATGTCCATTGCAAATCACAAAATATAAGCTTGAACATGTGATTTACATAGGGATTATGTGGGATGTGGGAATCCACTTATCCCGTGAAAAATTATGTGGACATATGCAGGCTTCCCACTAATACCACGCAGCAGTGGACACGGCTAACTCGGAACGTCCCACTTTTGATGCTCAATGCTGATGGTTTTCATTGATCTAGTATGTGGTTTGTATTTGAAATGTTGTTCCATTTTGTGTATTTGGAATGTCATTCCAATTATTAAGTGTCAACCAAAAGTTTATAAAACATACTCCCTCCGTCCCAAAATAAGTATCTTAACTTTGTATTAGCTCTAGTACAAATTCGTACTAAGCTCAAGACAGTTATTTTGGGACAAAGAGAGTACAAGACAAACTTCATGTATGGAAATGGTTAGGAGAAAAGGCAAATAAAAACACCAGAAAGGTTTAATGAAAGGAATGGGTACATAGAAATTTAAATTCTCAAATTTTGAGTAAAGAGTAAGAGGGTGGTCTATTTAAAATGTCACATTCCAGTTGCATTTAACTACAGAGAATTATGTGTTGCTAAGCAACAGATAGGGGCAAAGTTCACAAATGGTACTGCAAACTGGAGCTCACATAGATAACACATTCACCAATGGACATTTGCCAACAGATAATTCTAAGCAAAGACAAGCAACAAAACATGGTCTTCAAGTTCAAAAATTCAGAACAGTTGACAGCGATAAGAATCTTCCAAAATATCATTCAAATACTGGGGGGGTAGATTGTGCTACTCTCAGTACAAAGTACTTTACTAATTACTGTCAATTGCTCAAACAGAACAACAGTCGCTCCACACAAACAGCGACTACACAGAAAGGGCGACTTAAACCTTGAATCCACGGCTGTTCCTCCTACCACGAGCCTTCTCAAACTTCCTACCCTTGGAGCGCACATAAGGCTTGGTGTGGCTGTGCGGCACACCAGGCGCCTTGCCAAAGTGCCTCACCGCCTCGCGGGCATTCTTGGGTCCCCTCAACAGGATCTGCAGATGCACACATTTGCAAACATAAGACTGAATTCCCCACTGGAATCACTAACAAGAAAAATAGCTGAATTGATTTCTCTAGTTATTTGAAATTTAGAAGTACACTTGAGACTGCTACCTCTACATATTAAATAGTGGGTAATCATGTTCTCAAACTAGTCTGCTCAGATATAACTATAACGCTTGTTTCATATCACAAACGACCCACAGAGGGAAGTTTTCATGGAGCTGGGATTATAGTGTATCATCCCTGCAGTAGTAACAATCTAGCTGTGTTTATTTTGCCAAAGAAAATAGGTTGTAATGAAGAAATAATAAGAAAAATGTGAGTGGGCTCAGATACAAAAGAGAAGTTCATATCATGACTTCCCACAAAGGGAAGTTTCATAATGAGCTGGGTAATAGTATCATCATTGCAAAGATAATCAAGACAAAATGCTAGCACTAAACATTTGCCTAAGCAAAAAATACAAAAAGAATTCAGTGCTCTTTTCAAGTAAAGAAGAAAATAGCAGATAGTATGCTCAGATAGAACTATAACGTTTAATTGAGATCAAACAACCCACAGAGGGAAGTATTCATAGAGCTGGGATTATAGTGTATCATCATTGCAAGTCAAAACAATAACATATACAATAGGCAATAATGAAATGCAATGAAGAGATCATAAAAAAGAATGTTGAGAATGCTCAGATACAAAGAGAAGTTGATATCACGACAACCCACAAAGAGAGGTCTCATAATGAGCTGGGTAATAGTATCATCATTGCAAAAATAATCAAGTCAAAATACTATCACTAAACATTTGCATAAGCAAAAATAATAGAAACAAATTAGTTACTGTTTTGAAGTAAAAGGTAAACAGCAGGTAGTTTGGTCAGATAGAACTATAACATTTAGTTGAGATCAGACAACCCACAGAGGGAAGTACTCATAGAGCTGGGATTATAGTGTATCATCATTTGCAAGTCACAAAAACATTTACAATGAGACTAATACTTTATGCCAACATGCCAAAATAGCAAAACAAACAATTATCAAGAGCTCAGATACAATGGAAAAAAGTACATATCACAACAACCCACAGAGGGAAGTCTCATAATGAGCTGGGTAAAATGTATCATCATCGCAAAATTCAGAACAGGATGCAAATGCAGAAATTTCAACAGGGAACAAATAAAATAAAGAATTCAATGTTTCTGGAAGTCAAAACAACAGACCTAGGTAAATGGTTCCCTCAGTAAAAATATATTGCTCGTCAGTTAGTATCAGTATTAGCATGGTTGAAGCATCACTGGGAACCTCAAAAAGATCAAAACCAAAAGAAGACCAAATAGTAATGAATTTCTAGGCAGGCAGACAAGTTCACTATCACAATCACACTCCATCAGTGTAACAATTTAGTCTCTCTGAAGAAAATTGGTAACTGGTGAGCAGGGTCATAAACCTAACTTTTGTACTCTACAGAACACTTCCAATACAGCCACAGAAAATCTATAAACATAATATAATGACACCACTTCCTAAGAACTTATAATATAGTTAAAAGTGCTAACCATAGCAATGGCAAGTGAATATACAAATCAAAAGATCAGAGAGACTAAAAGCTTACGGTGTTCTCCCCAGTTGGAGCACGGAGTGCAAGCTGGTCAAAAGTGAGGCACTCCCCACCAGCATTGACAATCCTTGCCCTCGCTGTCTCTGTGAACCTCAGAGCAGTAACCTTCATTGCTGGGACCTCTTGGATCCGCATGTCATCTGTGATTGTACCAACAACCACAGCAATGTTCTTCTCCTCCTGTCAAGATACAGTTTAAATATGAGCGTCAGTTGGGTTGATACCAAAACCAGAACACCATATAGACCTAGACTGATGGACATTAAGTTGGTTTTGTAGACTAGATGGTTTGCAGGGCACTTGGCGCATTAAGTTGGAGAGGAAATGCACAAATTTCAACAGGGGGAAATAAAATAAAGAATTCAATGTATTTGGAAGTCGAAAAGGCAGCACTAAGTAAATGGTTCCCTCAGTAACAATATATTGCTCGTCAGATGGTATTAGTATTAGCATGGTTAATGCATCATTGGGAACCTTACCACTAGATTACAAGCAAACAGACGGTAATGTCCCTCGACAAAGTATGGGTGTACATACCTTTCCCTTCATGAAGTTGGAGAGGCGGCGCATGGAGAGCGGCGGGCGGTTAGTCTTGCTCATGAAGAGCCTCTTGAGGATGACGGCGTTGAACTTGCTCTTGGTCCTCCTCACCAGGAAACGGTAGAGCTGCACTCCAGAAAGCAACACAACAATCACAATCCAGAAGCAAACCACACATAAAACAAGCCGATCTGGTCTATGCAACACTAAAAGCAACACAACAATCACAATCCAGAAGCAAACCACACCTAAAAAAAGCCGATCTGGTCTATGCAACACTAGACTATACAGCGCTGCATCCAACGAGAAATGGCGGCCTACCTAGGTAGATGGAAATACAGCTAAACTAACAATCACAGATGCGGCTAGAGCTAATCGAATCACGAAACATTGCTTGCGGATGACATCCTAAACAGAGAAGTGGGTCATCGGACGACGAGTTCGCGCGTGAATACCTTGACGAGGAGCTTGAGGTAGACATCGTCGGACTTGGGCGCGACGCGCTTGGTCCTCTTGTTCCTCCCACCGGCAACGAGGTCGATACCCTGAGCAGCACAGCAGCGTTAGCGCACGCGGCCTAGAGGAAACCCGGAAGGATCTGGATGGGGAGCGGGGGCTGGGAGGCTCACCATGGCTGCTTCTGCGGCGGTAGGGTTTCCTCGCGGGGTCGCGCTGCGGCTGCTGCTTCTTACCTCGTCCGCCTCCGGCTCGGGAAGGAGAGTGGCGGCGCGTGGATGGGACGCTATATAGGGAGCGGAGGGAGAGGCGTGGAGAAGGTGTTTAGGGTTTTGATGACTCGTTTGGGCTTTTGGGCTAAGCTGTGGGCCTGCTGAGCCCGACGAATGGAGCACTGCTGTTATGTGGGCCTTTTCCTGTTGGGCGACTCATCGTGTCTGGGCTTTCCGGCGAATTCAATGCCCTTCTCAACTTTTTTTTTAACTATACTAACAAAACATGCACCTACATGCCCATGCATTGCAACGGAAAAGAAAAGTCATCCCTCATACTCACACCTGACAACATTGACGAATCCCTTGAAATCACGATGTCACACGACAAACAACATGATAAGTGGTGTTGGGCAAAAAGCATAAGGTTTGATGAATTTTGAAGTGTACTCAAGATGTTTCTAATTTATTAGACAACAAAAATATCGGCGTTAAGCCGGCATTTTCAAAATACCCCATATAAAGAAGATATTAATTAAGATTGCATCGTAAACAGAATTTTAGAAACGATTAATATAATAGCACATTTGAAATCTACACATCTTTTTAAGAGATTTCCGTACATAACATGTTAGATTTGGAGTTAGGGTTTGAAAGTTATGATTTTTTTTCACATTTGAATATGTTCGAAAATAGAAAGAACAAAAAAGAGTAGCTGGGACGAAACTGGAACATTGTGCAGCCAGACGAGGCAGTAATATCCTACGCCTACCAGCATTAGTAGGAGAAGGAAAGGAAATGGAATCAAACCCGTGTCTCAGGTGTGGAGTGGTGAGGCTCATACCATTGCGCCTCTCACGGACTTGTGATGTATGGGAGGATTTACTATCAATAAACTGAAGCCGTCGGCGATTTCAGAAGGAAAAAAGTGAACCGTTTTTTTCCATTTACTGGTGGCATGGTGGGTAATTATTTACAACTCCAGGGGTACTTATTTCCTATATAAAACATTTTCCCGAGCGTTTTCACTACACTCACTTATTATGGGACGGAAGAAGTATATCTTTACCTCTTTACCTACCGCTCATAAAAAACCTCTTCCTACCCGGGCCACGAAGTCTTATTGGCATCGGCTGGGCTTGCTCCAGATCATTAGAGAAACAACCCAAAAAATAATAATTCCCTGCTGATAGTTGCCAACTACTGCCCAAGACCATGTCCAACCGGGCAACTCCTGATCGTGTGCAAAACAAGGATTCACTTTGTTATTAAATAGTACCACCTCGCTCCTTTCTATTCCACTAATTTATATGTGTCTATGATGTGAAATCAGCAAAGCAACCTTAGAGCATCTCCAACAATCGCGCTATATAAGCGCCGCGCCGGATATTTTTGGTTTTTAGCGCACGCAACCGCTCAGCGAGCTCCACGGAGGCGCAATAACCGCGCGCGCGGCATAAAGAGTTCAGCGCGTGGTCCGAAACACCATCACGCGCCGTTAATTTGTTACGCCCGCTTCCGCGCGCCGCACCCTCTCCGCCGCGCCACATTCGCCCCGCCCGCGCCGCCACCGGCGAATTGACCCGATGGACGGACGCGTCGGCACCCCCCTCACCCCTTCCTACACCCGCGACCCCTCCGCCGCCGCCGAGAACCCTACTGCGGGGAGCTTTGGCTTCGCCTCCGCCGGTGCTCCTCCAAGCACCGGCATCGCGCGCGACCTTTTCATGCCGCCACGGACGACCTCGGCGGCGGGTGGCGTCACGCCGGCGCCCGCCGTGAAGCCTCGTGCCCCCCTCTTGAAGCTCCCAAATGCGGCGCGGCTGGAGAAGGGCAAGGTATCCGCGAAGAAGAACAAGGCGGCGGATGGCTCCTCTAGCCGTCAAGGAAGAAGGTTGCAGGGTGTGCGACGGACGCGGCGACGACCGAAGCACCGGCGAGCTCGCTTGTTGAGCCGGTGGCCGACACGCACAAGGTGTTCGATGACATGCCCACAAGGTAAAATTTCGTCAACTTTTTGTTGTTGTTGTTGTTTTTTGAATGCATACATATGGATAGCTTATTTGCTTCATTGTATATACTTTGTAGCTTCAAAGATGAGGCATATATGTCAACTATGGGTGTTGGCTCCAACAATTCTCATTGGTCTCAAACCAATGAGATGCATTTCGATGATCGTGAGTTTGAGGTGGACGAGAATGGTGAGGGCATCGTCGATGCACCGAAAGGAAGAGGGGGCAACTACACCATGGATGAGGACATCTTGCTATGCAATACTTGGTTGCAAGTGTCGAGGGATCCCTCCGTTGGAGGGGATCAAATTAGAGATGCATATTGGCTCCGGATGAAGGAACACTTTGATGTACACAACAAAAGTGGAATTGACCGCTCCGAAAGATCTCTTCGCTCCCGGTGGTTGACACAACCGAGATCGTCAAAGGTGGGTGTTGGGGATATAACTACTGGGTACAGCCCCCAAGGTGAGCCAGAACCCTGATATAACTTCATTTTAAGCGTTCTGATCCAAGGTGAGCCAGAACGACTCTGCCTGGATCCGTTGGGATTGTCCGTCCAAGGCGGCTCGCTCTGTCGCCATCCTAGCGTTCTTAGCAGCAAGTTCTTCCTTGGCTTGAGCTATCTCATCTCGCAGTTTCGCAACATCCACCTTATGTTGTGCCTGAGTCTCTGGGGTTATCTCTGCCCCCATTAAAGTAGCCAAAGCGTCCAAAAGCTCGGTCAGAACCTGAGCCGGCGGGCGCGCAAAGCTGTTCGCTCCGGTTGTCACCGCGGTCGTTGAACTATAAGTCATAGCAGCAGCAGTCGTTGAATTGAGTATCGGTTGTGTGCCGGCCATGAAGATCGCAACCCGGCTCGGCGGCTTATAGGGGTCCGGAATACTGTCGCCATCGAAACAACCCCCAAGCCCACCATCTTGCAATTGATATATGGAACTGGTCTCGGCGGTTGAGGACTCATCACCAGAGTAGATGGTCGTCTCTCCACCGAACACAGATCCTTCCTCAAGATCCACTCCTTGAGTAAAACCCACGAAAGCATGCTTCACGGCGGGTCAAACCTTGGGGGGTCGTGCACGCTGAGCCGTCTCGACGATGTGGGTGCAGGTGTCTCGCTCATGCCCCGACTCACCGATCTTGCCGATGAAGATGTGGATTCCGCCGAAGGGGACCCGGTACCCGTACTCAATTGATCCGGCCTCGGGGGCCGAGCCAGCATCATCGATGTAGAGCTTGCCACGACGACTCTTGGTCATCCGGCCCACGGCGTATCCCTTGATCCCTGCGAAGTTTCCCTTCAAGAACTCAAAACCACTGTGCGCTGGCCCCATGGTGGGCGCCAGTGTACAACTGCTCCACAAGGGTATATATAGCTTTCAGCCTTATGCTCATATCATCACCTAGCTTGGAGCTTCTGGAACCTGCATTAACAAGTATATTCATGAACCGGCCCACTAGTTGTTCAATATTGATGAAGAAATATTGAAGTATGTTATTACTTTCCAAAGATGGCTGTTGTCATGCTATTGATTTGATACTTTAAACCGGACAATTCATTGGTTACCGACTTAAGGGCAGCTTCGGCATCTTCTGCTCTTTTCAATAGAGTTGCCTTCTCAGTGTCCCAGCCGGTTCTTTCAGTACTGAAGTCCTTTTTCAGCTTTTCCATGTTTTCCAAAGCGGTCTTCAATTCTGACTTGGCCTTTGAAGTTTCTGCTTGCTGGGACTGGATATTTTGCCTTAGATCTACCACTTGAGATTCTTTCATATTCAATTCAACCTACAAGAGAAGACGAGTCAACAATAATATATGGTTATGATAATCACTTTCTTTGAAGTCCATAGCATAATACTAGTATTTTACTTGGCACTTGGGGGCTAATGCACATTGCTCTTTTTGAAGACAAATCTTTAATGACCCGGCTTAGCCATGCTGATTAAGCCGACTCATGGGGGCTACATGTTTGGATTTTGATCACAATTGTGGTGATTGTTGGGGAACGTAGTAATAATTCAAAAAATTCCTACGTGTCACCAAGATCAATCTAGGAGATGCTAGCAACGAGAGAGAGGGAGTGCATCTTCATACCCTTGAAGATCGCTAAGCGGAAGCGTTACAAGAACACAGTTGATGGAGTCGTACTCGCAGTGATTCAAATCACGGAAGACCCGATCCAAGCGCCGAACGGACGGCGCCTCCGCATTCAACACACGTACAGCCCGGGGACGTCTCCTCCTTGTTCCAGCAAGGGGGACGAGAAGTTGAGGGAGAGCTCTTGCAGCTTGACGGCGTGGTGGTGGAGCTTGCGGTTCTCTGGCAGGGCTTCGCCAAGCACTACGGAGGAGGAGGAGGAGTTGGAGGGGGAAGGGCTGCGCCAGGGGAAGGGTGCGGCTAGGGATGGCAACGGGGCCCCATACCCGCCAAACCCGTGGGGATATTTACCAAACTAATTTATTCCCCATAGGGTACAACGGGGATGGGGACGATATCCTATTCCCCAGACCCAATACCCATTGGGGACCCGGTTAGTAACCGTGACACTGCGGTTAATGTTAAAATATTCACAAACAAACTTGCAAAAACAAAAAAAAGCTCTGAAAAAACCTTAAACCTATCTCACATCCTCACCTTAGCTGCCACCATGACCAAGAAGTCAATACGACCTAGATAGGCATTAGCAGGACAAGGACAACACCATGTATTTATGTTGATCATAGGGTGTCATATTATGTATATGAGTATTTGTTTATGGGGATGGGGACCCTAATGGGGCCCCGTTCCCAGTGGGGCATGGGTATGGGGAAATTTCATCCCCAGTCATGTAAACGGGGATGGGGATGAGATGATGGGGAATAGATGGGATGGGGATGTTGTTGGTATCCCCATAGGGGATTGTCCCCATTGCCATCCCTTAGGTGCAGCTGCCCTCCCCCCCCACTATTTATAGGGTAAAGGGGAGAGGGGGTCGGGCCCCCTAGATGCATCTAGAGGGGGGAGGCGGCCAAGGGGGAGACTTGCCCCCAAGCATGTGGGAGGCGCCCCCACCCCTTAGGGTTTTCAATCCTAGGCGCCTTGGGCCCTTGGGGGGTGCACCAACCCACAAGGGGGCTGGTCCCACCCATGTTCAGCCCACGAAGCCCTCCGGGGTAGGTAGCCCTACCCGGTGGACCCCCGGACACCTTTTGGTGGTCCCGGTACAATACCAATAACCCCAAAAACTATTTCGGTGACTAAAACTAGACTTCTTCACCTCTGGACCATTACGGAACTCCTCGTCACATTCGGAATCTCAGCAGGGACTCTGAACAACTTTTAGTAACCACATACAATTTCCCATAACAACTCTAGCATCACTGAACCTTAAGTGTGTAGACCCTATGGGTTCGGGAACCATGCAGACATGACCGAGACATCTCTCTGGCCAATAACCAATAGCGGGATCGATATACCCATATTGGCTCCCACATGTTCCACGATGATCTCATCGGATGAACCACAATGTCGAGGATTCAATCAATCCCATATACAATTCCCTTTGTCCATCGGTATGTTACTTGCCCGAGATTCGATCGTCGGTATCCCTATACCTTGTTCAATCTCGCTACCGGCAAGTCTCTTTACTCATTCCGTAATGCATGATCCCGTGGCTAACTCCTTAGTCACATTGAGGTCATTATGATGATGCATTACCGAGTGGGCCCAGAGATACATCTCCGTCATACGGAGTGACAAATCCCAGTCTCGGTTCGTGCCAACCCAACAGACACTTCCGGAGATACCTATAGTGCACCTTTATAGTCACCCAGTTACGTTGTGACATTTGATACACCCAAAGCATTCCTACGGTATCCGGGAGTTGCACAACCTCATGGTCTAAGGAAATGATACTTGACATTAGAAAGCTCTAGCAAACGAACTACACGATCTTGTGCTATGCTTAGGATTGGGTCTTGTCCATCACATCATTCTCCTAATGATGTGATCCCGTTATCAATGACATCCAATGTCCATGGTCAGGAAACCACAACCATCTATTGATCAACGAGCTAGTCAACTAGAGGCTTACTAGGGACATGTTGTGGTCTATGTATTCACACATGTATTACGGTTTCCTGTTAATACAATTATAGCATGAACAATAGACAATTATCATTAACAAGGAAATATAATAGTAACCATTTTATTATTGACTCTAGGGCATATTTCCAACAGTCTCCCACTTGTACTAGAGTCAATAATCTAGTTACATTGTGATGAATTGAACACCCATAGAGTTCTGGTGTTGATCATGTTTTGCTCGTGGAAGAGGTTTAGTCAATGGATCTGCGACATTCAGATCTGTATGTACTTTACAAATATGTATGTCTCCATCTTGAATATATTCATGGATGGAGTTGAAGCGGCGCTTGATGTGCCTGGTCTTCTTGTGAAACCTGGGCTCCTTGGCAAGGGCAATAGCTCCAGTGTTGTCACATAAGAGAGTCATTGGGCCCGACGCATTGGGAATCACTCCTAGGTCAGTGATAAACTCCTTCATCCAGACTCCTTCTTGTGCTGCTTCCGAAGCAGCTATGTACTCCGCTTCACATGTAGATCCTGCCACAACGCTTTGCTTGCAACTACACCAGCTGACTGCCCCACCATTCAAAATATACACGTATCTGGTTTGTGACTTGGAGACATCCGGATCCGTGTCAAAGCTAGCATCGACGTAACCCTTTACGACGAGCTCTTCGGCACCTCCATAAACGAGAAACATATCCTTAGTCCTTCTCAGGTACTTCATGATATTCTTGACCGATGTCCAGTGTTTCATTCCGGGATCACTTTGGTACCTCCCTACCAAACTTATGACAAGGTTCACACCAGGTCTGGTACACAACATGGCATACAGAGCCTATGGTTGAGGCATAGGGGATAACACTCATCTTCTCTCTATCTTCTGCCGAGGTCGGGCATTGAGCAGCGCTCAATCTCACTCCTTGCAATACATGAAAGAACCCCTTCTTGGACTGATCCATACTGAACTTCTTCAATATCTTGTCAAGGTATGTGCTTGTGAAAGACCAATGAGGCATCTCGATTTATCTCTATAGATCTTGATGCCTAATATGTAAGCAGCTTCTCCAAGGTCCTTCGTTGAAAAACACTTATTCAAGTAGGCCTTTATGCTTTCCAAAAGTTCTATATCATTTCCCATCAATAGTATGTCACATATAATATGAGAAATGCTACAGAGCTCCCACTCACTTTCTTGTAAATACAGGCTTCTCCATAAGTCTATATAAACCCAAACACTTTGATCACTTCATTAAGGCAAATGTTCCAACTCCGAGATGCTTGCACGAGCCCATAGATGGAGCGTTGGAGCTTGCATACCTTGTCAGCATTCTTAGGATTGAAAAAACCTTCCGGCTGCATCATATACAATTCTTCCTTAAGGAAACCGTTAAGGAATGCCATTTTGACGTCCATTTGCCAGATCTCATAATCATAGAATGCGACAATTTCTAACATGATTCAGACGGGCTTTAGCATTGCTACGGGCGAGAAGGTCTCATCGTAGTCAACTCCTTGAACTTGTCGATAACCCTTAGCGACAAGCCGAGCCTTATAGACGGTCACATTACCATCCGCGTCAGTCTTCTTCTTAAGGATCCACTTATTCTCTATGGCTTGCCGATCATCGGGCAAGTCCACCAAAGTCCATACTTTGTTCTCATACATGGATCCTATCTCGGATTTCATGGCTTCAAGCCATTTGTTGGAATCCGTGTCCGCCATCACTTCTTCATAGTTCAAAGTCTCACCGTTGTCTAACAGCATGATTTCCAGGACAGGGTTGCCATACCACTCTGGTGCGGAACGTGTCCTTGTGGACCTACGAAGTTCAGTAGCAACTTGATCCGAAGTTTCATGATCATCATCATTAACTTCCTCTCTAGTCGGTGCAGGCACCACAGAAACATCTTCCTGAGCTGCGCTACTCTCTGGTTCGAGAGGGGGTACTTCATCAAGTTCTACTTTCCTCCCACTTACTTTTTTCGAGAGAAACTCTTTCTCCAGAAAGGGTCCATTCTTGGCAACAAAGATCTTGCCTTCAGATCTGAGGCAGAAGGTATACCCAATAGTTTCCTCAGGGTATCCTATGAAGACACATTTTTCTGATTTGGGTTTGAGCTTTTCAGGTTGAAGTTTCTTGACATAAGTATCGCATCCCCAAACTTTCAGAAATGACAACTTAGGTTTCTTCCCAAACCATAATTCATACAGTGTTGTCTCAATGGATTTAGACAGTGCCCTATTTAAAGTGAGTGCGGCAGTCTCTAAAGCATAACCCGAAAATGATAACGGTAGATCGGTATGAGACATCATAGATCGCACCATATCCAATTGAGTGCGATTGCGACATTCGGACACACCATTACGCTAAGGTGTTCCAGGCGGCGTGAGTTGTGAAACAATTCGACATTTCCTTAAGTCTGTGCCAAACTCGTGACTCAAGTATTTGATACGTCTCCAATGCATCTATTATTTTTTATTGTTCCATGCTGTTATATTATCAATCTTGGATGTTTTATAATCATTTTATAGTCATTTTATATTATTTTTTGGTACTAACCTATTGACATAGTGCCAAGTGCCAGTTGCTGTTTTCTGCATGTTTTTTACATCACAGGAAATCAATATCAGACGGAGTCCAAACGCAACGAAACTTGACGTAGATTTTTTTGGACCAGAAGGAAAATAATGGGCCCTCACTGTGCCTGGGGGGTGCTCCGAGGAGAGCACAACCCACCAGGGTGCGCCGGGAGGCCCAGGCGCGCCCTGGTGGGTTGTGCCCACCTCGGGTGCCCCCCGGACCGCCTCTTTGCTCAATAAATATCCCATATTCCCAAAACCCTAGGGGAGTCGACGAAATATTCATCCAGCCGCCGCAGAGTCCAGAACCACCAGACCCAATCTAGACACCATCTCGGATGGGGTTCACCACCTCCATTGGTGCCTCTTTGATGATGCGTGAGTAGTTATTTGTAGACCTTCGGGTCCGTAGTTAGTAGCTAGACGGCTTCATCTCTCTCTCTCTGAATTCTCAATACAATGGTCTCTTGGAGATCCATATGATGTAGCTCTTTTGCGGTGTGTTTGTTGGGATCGATGAACTTTGAGTTTATGACCAGATCTATCTTTTTATATCCCTGAAAGTTATTTGAGTTTCTTTGATCTCTTATATGCATGATTGCTTATAGCCTCGTATTTCTTCAAGAAATTCTCTCTTGCTTCACTTAAAGTATTTTGAGAGAAAGAAATATTATGCTCATGATCTTCACTTATACTCCCTCTGTAAACTAATATAAGAGTGTTTAGATCACTAAATTAGTGACCTAAAATGCTCTTATATTAGTTTACAAAGGGAGTATTTGTTTGAGCTTATGAAAAGCAACACATGAAAATTAGTCCCAAAGTGATAGATATCCAAGAAGGATATAATAAAAACTTTCATGAAGATCATTGGACAAAATAAACTTGATTCTTAGTAATAGTTTTGAGATATGATGATGTGATATATGGGTTATGTTGATGAGTAATTATGCTTTAGTAAGAATATTGGTGTTAAGGTTTGTGATTGCCTATGCAAGCATGAAAGTCAATAGTCATGCAATGAAATTATATCCTACTTGTGGTGCATTATTCGGTGTTATTTATGCTTAATGCTTGCTTATAAGATTATCCGTTTCTTGGTTGGTCGCTTCTCAATCTTTTGCTAGCCTTCATTTTGCACTAAGTATGATCTCTACTTGTGCATCCAAAAACCTTTAAACCAGTTTTGCCACATGAGTCCACTATATCTACCTATATGTGGTATTCTTTTGCCGTTCTAAGCAAATTTGTATGTGCCATCTCTAATTTTGAAATTAAACTTCTCTTTTGTGTGTTGGTTTTGCTCGCGGAGCGGTGAGGGATGGCTAATATTTTCCATGCTAGATGTGGTATTCTCACGATGAGTGTTTATTCACTTGTCATTGCACGAGAGTAAGGCAAAGTTATTAGGGATGCCCAGTCCCGAAATGAAAAATTAATTTACTTTATGTTGTCAAATAATAAATTCCTCGAAAAGTGTTGGTATGGAAGGCACCCGTGGATACGGTTAGCCATGGAAAGTGAAAGTATGGTGGAAAAAGGAATAAACTTTATTTTCTGTTTGGGAGCTGCCTGTGATATATCTAGCATGGAAAGTGTCGGGAACTCTAAGTCGTTTCGTTGGTGGGATGGATACACCTCCCAAAAAAAAATTATCTCTAGGTTTTTCGCATTGAGCTCTGGCACCTCTACAAATCCCTACTTCCCTCTGCGAAGGGCCTTTCTTTTACTTTATGCAATTTTTATTTTGAATTTAAGTCTCCATCTTCTCTTATAAAAGCACCAACTAGGAGGCAATGTGATCGTACTTAAGTATTGGGTGTAACTAATATGCGAGTGTGTTTCATGAATGGATCAATGGTTGAGCATGATGGGCTAGGGATAACTTATTTTAGCGTTGATATTTTGAAAGACATGGTTGCTTGTTGACATGCTTGAGTATTTAAATTATCATGTCAAAACTAGACTATTGCTTTGAATCACATAAAAGTCCAAATGTTCATGCTATAAAGAAAAGAATATGATATGACATGATAGGTAGCATTCCACATCAAAAATTCTGTTTTTATCACTTACCTACTCGAGGACGAGCAGGAGTTAAGCTTGGGGATGCTGATACGTCTCCAAGGTATCTATAATTTTTGATTAGTCCATGTTGTTATATTATCAATCTTGGATGTTTTATAATCATTTTATATCATTTTTGGTATTAACCTATTGACATAGTGCCAAGTGTCAGTTGCTGTTTTCTGCATGTTTTTACATCGCAGGAAATAAATATCAGACGGAGTCCAAACGCAACGAAACTTCACGGAGATCTTTTTTGACTAGAAGGAACATAATGGGCCCTGGTTGCGCCTGGGGGTGCTCTGAAGAGAGCACAACCCACCAGGGCATGCCAGGAGGCCCAGGCGCGCCCTGGTGGGTTATGCCCACCTCGGGTGCCCCCGGACCGCCTCTTTGCTCTATTAATACCCCAATATTCCCAAAACCCTAGGGGAGTCGGCGAAATATTCATCCAGCCGCCGCAGAGTCTAGAACAACCAGATCCAATCTAGACACCATCTCGGATGGGGTTCACCACCTCCATTGGTGCTTCTCTGATGATGCGTGAGTAGTTCTTTGTAGACCTTCGGGTCCGTAGTTAGTAGCTAGATGGCTTCATCTCTCTCTCTCTCTCTCCCCCCCTCTCTCTCTCTAAATTCTCAATATAATGGTCTCTTAGAGATCCATATGATGTAACTCTTTTGCGGTGTGTTTGTTGGGATCGATGAACTTTGAGTTTATGATCAGATCTATCTTTTTATATCCATGAAAGTTATTTGAGTTTCTTTGATCTCTTATATGCATGATTGCTTATAGCCTCGTATTTCTTCTCTGATATTTGGGTTTTGTTTGGCCAACTTGATCTATTTATCTTGCAATGGGAAGAGGTGCTTTGTAGTGGGTTCAATCTTACGGTGCTTGATCCCAGTGACAGAAGGGGAACCGACACGTATGTATCATTGCTACTAAGGATAAAATGATGGGGTATATCTCTACATAGATATATCTTGTCTACATCATGTCATTGTTCTTATTGCATTACTCCATTTTTCCATGAACTTAATACACTAGATGCATGCTGGATAGCGGTCGATGTGTGGAGTAATAGTAGTAGATGCAGGCAGGAGTCGGTCTACTAATCTTGGACGTGATGCCTATATAGTGATCATTGCCTGGATATCGTCATGAGTATTTGAAGTTCTATCAATTTCCCAACAGTAATTTGTTCACCCACCGTTTGCTATTTTTCTCGAGAGAAGCCACTAGTGAAACCTACGGCCCCCGGGTCTCTTTCTCATATATTAGCCTTTACGATCTAATTTTTCCTTGCATTTATTTTCAGATATATTAAACCAAAAATACAAAAATACCTTGCTGCAATTTATTCTTATGTATTTTATTTGGCGTTCGATCTATCAAGCTACTACAATTTTATCTCACGTCTGTTTGCCTATCTTGAGGCGTCATACTCGGAAGGGATTGACAACCCCTTTAACACGTCGGGTTGTGGGGATTTGTTATCTATGTGCAGGGGCTGTTTACGTTGGGTTGCTTGGTTCTCCTACTGGTTCGATAACCTTGGTTTCATCTCTGAGGAAAATACCTACTGCCGTTGTGCTGAATCATCCCTTCCTCTTTGGGGAAATACCGACGTAGCTTCAAGCAACATCAGTATTCTCCTCGATGATCTGATCGTAAGAACTTTATTTTCCTGTCACGTTGATTCTCTACCTCGTTCTAAAATTCCTTGAACTTTTCAAAGGTCTCAGACTTTTGTTCCATTAAGTAGACATACCCATATCTACTTAAGTCATTAGTGAGGATGAGAACATAATGATAGCCACCGCGAGCCTCAAAGCTCATTGGACCGCATACATCAGTATGTATTATTTCCAACAAGTTGGTTGCTTGCTCCATTGTTCCGGAGAACGGAGTCTTGGTCATTTTGCCCATGAGGTATGGTTTGCATGTGTCAAATGATCCGTAATCAAGAGACTCTGAAAGTCCATCTGCATGGAGTTTCTTCATGCGTTTGACACCAATGTGACCAAGGCGGCAGTGCCACAAGTATGTGGGACTATCATTATCAACCTTACATATTTTGGCATTCACACTATGAATATGTGTAACATCACGTTCGAGATTCAATAAAAATAAACCATTGACCAGCGGGGCATGACCATAAAACATATCTATCATATAAATAGAACAATCATTATTCTCAGATTTAAATGAGTAGCCATCTTGCATTAAACGAGATCCATATAAAATGTTCATGCTCAAAGCTAGCACTAAATAACAATTGTTGAGGTTTAAAACTAATCCGGAAGGTAGATGTAGAGGTAGCGTGCCGAGGGCAATCACATTGACCTTGGAACCATTCCCGACGCGCATCATCACCTCGTCCTTTGCCGGTCTCCACTTATTCCGGGGCTCCTGTTTTGAGTTATAAATGTGAGCAACCGCACCGGTATCAAATACCCAGGAGCTACTACGAGCGCTGGTAAGGTACACATCAATAACATGTATATCATATATACCTTTGGTGTTGCCAGTCTTCTTATCCGCTAAGTACTTGGGGCAGTTCCGCTTCCAGTGACCATTTCCCTTGCAATAAAAGCACTCAGTCTCAGGCTTGGGTCCATTCTGTGGCTTCTTCCCGGCAACTAACTTACCGGGCGCGGCAACTCCCTTGTCGTCCTTCTTGAAGTTCTTCTTACCCTTGCCTTTCTTGAAACTAGTGGCCTTATTCACCATCAACACTTGATGTTCCTTTTTTATCTCCACCTCCGCTGATTTCAGCATCGAATATAACTCAGGAATGGACTTCTCCATCCATTGCATATTGTAGTTCATCACAAAGCTCTTGTAGCTAGGTGGAAGTGACCTAAGGATTCTGTCAATGACCGAGTCATCTAGAAGATTAACTCCCAACTGAAACAAGCGGTTGTGCAACCCAAACATCTTGAGTATATGCTCACTGACATAACTGTTTTCCTCCATCTTACAACTATAGAACTTGTCGGAGACTTCATATCTCTCGACCCGAGCATGAGCTTGGAAAACCATTTTCAGCTCTTGGAACATCTCATATGCTCCGTGTTGCTCAAAACGCTTTTGGAGCCCCGGTTCTAAGCTGTAAAGCATGCTGCACTGAACTAGGGAGTAATCATCACTACGCGACTGCCAGGCGTTCATAACGTCTTGAGTTGCTGGGAAAATGGGTGCGTCACCTAGCGGTGCTTCAAGGACATACGCTTTCTTGGCAGCTATGAGGATGATAGTCAAGTTATGGACCCAGTCCGTATAGTTGCTTCCATCGTCTTTCAGCTTGGTTTTCTCTAGGAACGCGTTGAAGTTGAAGGCAACATTAGCGTGGGCCATCGGTCTGCAAGATAGATTGTAAAGACAAATTTTAGACTAAGTTCATGATAATTAAGTTCATCTAATCAAATTATTTAATGAACTCCCACTTAGATAGACATCCCTCTTGTCATCTAAGTGATACATGATCCGAATCGACTAGGCCGTGTCCGATCATCACGTGAGACGAACTAGTCATTAACGGTGAACATCTCCATGTTGATTGCATCTACTATATGACTCATGTTCGACCTTTCGGTCTCCATGTTCCAAGGCCATGTCTATACATGCTAGGCTCGTCAAGTCAACCTAAGTGTTCCGCATGTGTAAATCTGGCTTACACCCGTTGTATGTGAACGTTAGAATCTATCACACCCGATCATCACGTGGTGCTTCGAAACAACGAACCTTCGCAATGGTGCACACTTAGGGGGAACACATTTCTTGAAATTTTAGTAAGGGATCATCTTATTTATGCTACCGTCTTTCTAAGAATAAGATGTGAACATGATAAACATCACATGCAAATCATAAAGTGACATGATATGGCCAATATCATCTTGTGCTTTTGATCTCCATCTTCGAGGCACGACACGATCGCCATCGTCACTGGCATGACACCATGATCTCCATCATCGTGCCTTCATGAAGTTGTCTTGCCAACTATTACTTCTACTACTATGGCTAATGGTTAGCAATAAAGTAAATGCGTTTATATTGACTCGCATGTCATACAATAAAGTAAGACAACCCCTATGGCTCCTGCCGGTTGTCATACTCATTGACATGCAAGTCGTGATTTCTATTACAAGAACATGATCAATCTCATACATCACATATATAATTCATCACATCCTTTTGGCCATATCACATCACATAGCATACCCTACAAAAAGAAATTAGACGTCCTCTAATTGTTGTGGCATGTTTTATATGGCTGCTATGGGTTTCTAGCAAGAACGTTTCTTACCTATGCAAAATCCACAACAGTGATATTCCAATTGCTATTTACCCTTCATAAGGACCCTCTCCATCGAATCCGATCCGACTAAAGTGGGAGAGACAGACACCCGTTAGCCACCTTATGCAACAAGTGTATGTCAGTCGTTGGAACCCGTCTCACGTAAGCGTATGTGTAAGGTCGGTCAGGGCCGTTTCATCCCACAATGCCACCGAATCAAGATAGGACTAGTAACGGTAAGCAAATTGAACAAATCATCGCCCACAACTACTTGTGTTCTACTCGTGCATAGAATCTACGCATAGACCTAGCTCATGATGCCGCTATTGGGGAACGTAGTAATAATTCAAAAAAATTCCTACGTGTCACCAAGATCAATCTAGGAGATGTTGGCAATGAGAGAGAGAGGGAGTGCATCTTCATACCCTTGAAGATTGCTAAGCGGAAGCGTTACAAGAACGCGGTTGATGGAGTCGTACTCGCGGCAATTCAAATCGCGAAAGATCCGATTCAAGCGTCGAACGAACGACACCTCCACGTTCAACACACATACAGCCCGGGGACGTCTCCTCCTTCTTGATCCAGCAAGGGGGAAGGAAGTTGAGGGAGAGCTCCGGCAGCATGACGGCGTGGTGGTGGAGCTTGCGGTTCTCCGGCAGGGCTTCGCCAATCACTACATAGGAGGAGGAGGAGTTGGAGTGGGAAGGGATGCGCCAGGGGAAGGGTGCGGCTGCCCTCCCACCCCCCACTATTTATAGGGTGAAGGGGAGAGGGGGTTGGCTCCCTAGATGTATCTAGAGGGGGGCGGCGGCCAAGGGGGAAGACTTGCCCCCCAAGCATGTGGGAGACG
This sequence comes from Triticum timopheevii, assembly GCA_963921465.1. Taxonomy (NCBI): domain Eukaryota; kingdom Viridiplantae; phylum Streptophyta; class Magnoliopsida; order Poales; family Poaceae; genus Triticum; species Triticum timopheevii. The sequence goes on along the minus strand of OY997271.1, from coordinate 127,865,151 downwards.
CCCCGACCCCTTAGGGTTTTCAACCCTAGGTGCCTTGGGCCCTTGGGGGGGGGGGGCGCACCAGCCCACTAGGGGGCTGGTTCCCACCCATGTTCAGCCCACCAAGCCCTCCGGGGAAGGTAGCCCTACCCGGTGGACCCCCGGACACCTTTCGGTGGTCATGGTACAATACTGATAACCCCCGAAACTATTCTGGCGACTGAAACGGGACTTCCCATATATAAACCTTCACCTCCGAACCATTTTGGAACTCCTTGTGATGTCTGGGATCTCATACGGGACTCCGAACAACTTTCGGTAACCACATACAATTTCCCATAACAACTCTAGCGTCACCGAACCTTAAGTGTGTAGACCCTACGGGTTCGGGAACCATGCAGACATGACCGAGACATCTCTCCGGCCAATAACCAATAGCGGGATTTGGATACCCATATTGGCTCCCACATGTTCCACGATGATCTCATCAGATGAACCACGATGTCGGGGATTCAATCAATCCCGTATACAATTCCCTTTGTCCATCGGTATGTTACTTGCCCGAGATTCGATCGTCGGTATCCCTATACCTTGTTCAATCTCGCTACCGGCAAGTCTCTTTACTCATTCCGTAATGCATGATCATGTGGCTAACTCCTTAGTCACATTGAGCTCATTATGATGATGCATTATCGAGTGGGCCCAGAGATACCTCTCCGTCATACAGAGTGACAAATCCCAGTCTCGATTCGTGCCAACCCAACAGACACTTTCGGAGGTACCTATAGTGCACCTTTATAGTCAGCCAGTTACGTTGTGATGTTTGATACACCCAAAGCATTCCTATAGTATCCGGGAGTTGCACAACCTCATGGTCTAAGGAAATGATACCTGGCATTAGAAAAGCTCTAGCAAACGAACTACACGATCTTGTGCTATGCTTAGGATTGGGTCTTGTCCATCACATCGTTCTCCTAATGATGTGATCCTGTTGTCAATGACATCCAATGTCCATGATCAGGAAACCACAACCATCTATTGATCAACGAGCTAGTCAACTAGAGGCTTACTAGGGACATGTTGTGGTCTATGTATTCACATATGTATTATGGTTTCCGGTTAATACAATTATAGCATGAACAATAGGCAATTATCATTAACAAGGAAATATAATAATAACCATTTTATTATTGCCTCTAGGGCATATTTCCAACAGTGATAAGTCCCGGCTTAGCCATGCTGATTAAGCCGGCCCTTGGGGGCTACGGGTGCAAAATTGAGCACTACTATTTGAAGTCCCGCCCTAACTTGTCAGTTCAAGCTTAAGCTGGCCCTTGGGGGCTACTTGTGTTGATTCTGCAGTTTTAACATGCTATGACATGTATATCACGATCAACAAGGATATTTAAGGTCTACAACATATTCAAGTTTATCATATCTAGTAGACTTGGCGGCGGACAGGTATATATTTGTATGAGACAAGTTTTTTACTTACCTCAACATGATCTTTCATGAGATTAACCAAGCCGGCTTCAAAGCCACGGCTGGTGTGGAGAAGGTTCAAGTAACCCGCGTGAAGCTCCTGGGCATTGAATTGAGCATAGCTCTCCAGATCCAGTTTCCACTTTCCTTTGTCAACAACGGAGAATTCCTATTTGGCGTTGTGGTTGGACAAGACGGTGGGGTTACCTGGTGATGTGTAAGCCATCCCAGTAACTATGACATCTTCGGCTTCTTGAGCCGATTGAGCGGCGGCTTAGCATTTTCTGGATCAGCATTAATGGGGTCTGTGGTGACATGGTGCTCTTCTGGTGGCGGATCATCCATGGCTACTTCGGAGGTTTGATACAAAGATTCAGACATTGTCTGCTTCTCCGGGCCAGCAACCTTGGGATCTTTGGCCAGTTTACTAACCTTCAGCTTCTTACTGGTTTGGCCATGGCACTGAAAAATAAAACACATGATGAGATTAGTATACCAATTGAGTAAGGAGTTAAAGCAAGCAGGTTTAAGTGTTTGTACCCAGGAACAGGCTTGAACAGAGGAACCTGACTCCCAATGGAATCACCTAATGACGAGTGAGAGGTTCCCTGATAGTTTGAATCAGAAGGGTTAAGAGGCTGCCAAAAAAGGCCCGCCTCAGGAAAGGTTAAGTCGGAAATCTATGAAACCTTTGCATGGCGCTTGCGAGGAGTTGGTGTGTTGGGTAAGCCGGAGGATAGAACCCCGCCGCCACTATTTTGGGTTGTGCGGCGAACTTCATGTTGCTGCTTCTTCAAAATAAAGTTGGGATCCAAGTAAGCTAAAGGGTGAGAAAACCTTACTTTCCAGCTCGCTTGACGAACTTTCTGTCTTGGCAGAGGTTCTGAATCGGAGGAAAGGATAGTTACCTCTTCACCATCTGCGTGGCTGCCTTCCGCGATGTACAAAAAATGAGCCAAGGGAGTCAAGTTCTACCTCCGACTCATCATCATCCAAGTTAAATGACTCAGAGGGGTTGGTCTTCTTCTTGGCAGGCTTTTTCCGAGCCTTATTCTTTGTCCGGGTCTTCTTGGCCGGTTTATATTGCAACTTCCTATTCCAGAAAGGAGAGTCGACCTGCGAAAGTTAAAGTGATTGTAAGAAGGCAATTTCAAATGAATAACTGAATAAACCGGAAACTGTTTCAAATACTTACAGCTGGAGGTTGGTTAAGGGTGCAAAAAGGATTTAAGTCGGCCTTGCTGCAATCTTCCAAGCTCTAATTCAGTAGAGTCTTGGTCATATTATTGATGTCTTCATCAGTCAGCTCTATCTGACAGTGGTGCTGAGGGTCTTTGACATTGCCAGTATATTCACACATTAAACTAGAGCGACGGCTTAAGGGCAAAATTCTCCAGGCGACCCAACATCGGACTAGGTTGATTCCAGTCAAACCATTAATCATTAAGGCTCTGATCTTTGGAAATATGGGCATGTATTTGGCCCGTTCTCCTGTGATAATCCATTCTGGAAGAGGGTGCATGTTACTAAGCTGGTTTTCACGATAACCCGACAGAGGATTAGAAGTATCTTGGCAATAAAACCAAGTCTGGTTCCAGTTCTTAGGATGACTGGGCAATTTGGCGGTTGGGAAGCTGGGCTCTTTCCGCCTTTGAATCGAAATGCCACCCAACTCTAGGCTGGGCCCATCTGTGAATTCAGTCTGCCGGTTTAAATAGTAAAACCCCCTGAATAGTTCTACAGTGGGCTCTTGTTGAAGGTACATCTCGCACAACACTTGAAAGTTCCAGATATATGAAACGGAATTGGGCCCGATATCTTGAGGATGGAGCATGAAAAAGTGCAACACGTCGCAGAAGAATTTTGAGCCAGGAGTGGTAAACCCTCGGAGCAGATGATCAGTAAAAACAATTACTTCACCTTCCTTGGTCTCCGGAGCGGTTTCTGTGCCTGGGACCCTCCAATGGATGACGTCTTTTTTGGCTAAGACGCCCGTTTGAACATACTCGTTTGACATTTCCTCGGTGACCCGGGAAACAACCCAGTTGCATGAAGTGACGGTCTTGGCTTTAGACATTTTTTGACTAGAAAGGAAAATATTGTCGGGTTAAGGATTGTAATGCTAAGTGATAACCCACAAGTATAGGGGATCGTTTGTAGCCTACTTCAATAAATAAGAGTGTCGAACCCAATGAGGAGCTAAAGGCAGAACAAATATTCCCTCAAGTTCTATCGACCACCGATACAACTCTACGCACACTTGACGTTTGCTTTACCTAAAACAAGTATGAAACTATTTTGCAAGACTAAAACTATGAATACTTTGCGATAAGAAAACTATGAATAAATTGCAAGGTAATAAAAGTGGATAGCTTTTGTCAACAAGAAAGTCATTTGTCCCTAGGTAATCGATAACAAGTACCGGTAATCATTCTTGTAATTTTATATGAGGGAGAGGCATGAGCTAACATACTTTCTCTACTTGGATCATATGCACTTATGACTGGACCCCTAGCAAGCATCTGCAACTACTAAAGATCATTAAGATCGTGAAACCCAACCATATCATTAAGTGTCAAGTCCTCTTTACTCCCATACGCAACAACCCACCTACTCGGGTTTAAGCTTCTGTCACTCTCGCAACCCACCATAAGCAAATCATGAACGTATTGCAACACCCTACAACGGGGATTCCTCACGTTTGCGCGAGACGGAGGGCACCGTAGGACAACACCATAAATAAAATATACAATCATACCAACCAAGATCATGATTAACCCATAGGACAAAATGGATCCACTCAAACATCATAGGATAGCCAAATACCATTGGGAAATAATATATTGAGTTGAGCACCATGTTTAAGTAGAGATTACAGCGGGGAGAAGAGGTGTTACACCGCTCCATATAGGGGGAGAAAGTTGGTGTTGACGGTGGCAAGATTGTTGATGTAGATCGCCGTCCCGATCGTTGCCCCGGCGGCACTCCGGCGCCACGGGAAGCGAGGGGGAGAGAGCCCCCTCCTTCTTCTTCTTCCTTGGCCTCCCCCTAGATGGGAGGAGAGTTCCCCCTCTGGTCCTTGGTCTCCATGGCGGCGGGGGGGGGGGGGGGGGACCCTCCGAGATTGGATCCCCCTCTTCGCGTTCTCCAGATCTGGCCGAAAACAGTTTCTTATATTCCCGGAGATCCGTAATTCCGATTGTGCTAAGATTTTAACACGATTTTTTTCTGGATATAAGCTTCCTTGCGCCCGAAATAGAGCTCCAACCGACGTTCGAGGAGGGCACAACCCACCACCACGCGCCAGGGGCCTCTGGCGCGCCCTGGTGTCTTGTGGGCTGTGTGGACCTCCATTTGCGGTGATTCCAACTCCCAAAAATCACATATATTCTAAAATAACTCTCCGTGAAATTTTGTTGCATTTATACCTAGTTTGATATGGATTTTCTGCGATACAAAAACATGCAGAAAACAGGAACTAGCACTGGGCACTGGATCAATAGGTTAGTCCAGTAAATCATATAAAAAGTTGCCAAAAACATGTGAAATTTGTATAATATTGGCATGAAACAATCAAAAATTATAGATACGATGGAGACGTATCAGCACCCCAAGCTTAATCCTGCTCGTCCTCGAGTAGGTAAATGATAAAAAAGATAATTTTTGATGTGGAATGCTACCTAACATAAACTTGATCATATGCCTAGTCATGGCGTGCATATTAAGACATAAGTGATTCAAAGAAATAGTCTATAATTTGACATAAAGACATCAATACTCAGGCATCCCAACAAACAATCATGTTTTTCAAAATATCAACGCTAAAGAAAGTTATCCCTACAAAACCATATAGTCTTGTCATGTTCTGTCTTCTTAACACAAAGTATTTATCATGCACAACCCCGATGACAAGCCGAGCAATTGGTTCATACTTTTTAACGCGCTTCAACTTTTTCAACGCTCACGCAATACATGAGCACAAGCCATGGATATAGCACTACGGGTGGAATAGAGTATGATGATAGGGGTAAATATAAAGAATACAAAAAAGTAGAAAGTCTCACACCGATGCGGCTAACCAACGGGCTATGAAGATGCCCATCGATTGATATCAACGTGAGGAGTAGGGATTGCCATGCAACGAATGCACTAAGAGCTATAAGTGTATGAGAGCTCAATATGAAACTAAGTGGGTGTGCATCTAATCCTATAATGAAAAATTCCCACTAGTATATGAAAGTGACAACATAGGAGACTCTCCATATGAAAAACATGGTTCTACTTTGAAGCACAAGTGTGGTAAAAGATACTAACAATGCCCCTTCTCTCTTTGTTTATTTATTTATTTCCCTTTTTTTCTTTTTCTTTCTTTTCTTTCTTTTCTTTTTTTCTTTCTTTTCTTTTTTTTCTCTCTCATTGTCCGGAGTCTCATCCCGACTTGTGGGGGAATCATAGTCTCCATCATCCTTTCCTCACTGGGGCACTGACCTAAAAATGAATAATGATCATCACACTTCTATTTACTTATAACTCAAAAGAAAAAAAATTACAACTCGATACTGATACGTCTCCAACGAATCTGTAATTTTTGATTGTTCCATGCTATTATATTACCCGTTTTGGATGTTTATGGGCTTTACTTTACACTTTTATATCATTTTTGGGACTAGCCTACTAACCGGAGGCCCAGCCCGTATTGCTGTTTTTTTGCCTATTTTAGTGTTTCGAAGAAAAGGAATATCAACGGAGTCCAAATGGAATGAAACCTTCGGGCGCGTGATTTTTGGAACAAACATGATCCACAGGACTTGGAGTGCAAGTCAAGAAGCAATCGAGGAAGCCACGAGGGTGGAGGGCGCCCCCCCTAATGGGCGCGCCCCCTATCTCATGGGCCCCTCAGGCGTCCACCGACCTACTTCTTCCTCCTATATATACCTATGTACCCCGAGAACATCAGAGGCGACCACGAAATTCCAACTTCAATCGCTTATAATTCCAAGATCTCGTATCATCACATAGCCTATACCATGTCAATGCATCTCCCTTCAAAGATAAAGGGAAGACCTTACTTTTGACAACATCATCGGGAATACCTGCAAGCTTGAATAATCCACAAACTTCATCCACAAAGATAAGGTGTAAATCGGGATGCAATGTTCCATCTCCTGCAAATGGATTAGCTAGCGGTTTCTCTATCATACCCGAAGGAATCTCAAAGTAAATATTTTCATAAAGTTCAGTAGGTTGAGGAGCAACTCTTTGCTCTTCTGGTCGGGGTGAAGATACCCCGAACAAGCCCCTCAAAGGATTAGTTTCCATAGTGACAAGTAACAGAAAATTTCAGCACACTATATAAATGTTTCCTTACCAAGTTCCACTCACCAAAAGCGCTACACTCCCCGGCAACGGCGCCAGAAAAGAGTCTTGATGACCCACACGTGTAGGGGATCAATCTAGTCCTTTCGATAAGTAAGAGTGTCGAACCCAACGAGGAGCAGAAGGAAATGATAAGCGGTTTTCAGTAAGGTTTTCTCTCCAAGCACTGAAATTGTAGGTGATAGATAGTTTTGTGATAAGATAAATAGTAACGAGTAACACGTAAATAAAGTAAGTAAAGTGCAGCAAGGTGGCCCAATCCTTTATGTAACAAAGGATAAGCCTGGACAATTTCTAATAATGAGAAAGGAGCTCCCGAGGACACATGGGAATTATCGTCAAGCTAGTTTTCATCATGTTCATATGATTCGCGTTCGGTACTTTGATACTTTGATATGTGTGTGGACCGGTGCTTGGGTACTGCCCTTACTTGGACAAGCATCCCACTTATGATTAACCCTATTGCAAGCATCTGCAACTACAAAATAAGTATTAAGGTAAACCTAACCACAGCATTAAACATATGGATCCAAATCAGCCCCTAACGAAGCAACACATAAACTAGGGTTTAAGCTTCTGTCACTCTAGCAACCCATCATCTACTTATTACTTCCCAATGCCTTCCTCTAGGCCCAAATAATGGTGAAGTGTCATGTAGTCGACGTTCACATAACACCACTAGAGGAAAAGACAACATACATCTCATCAAAATATCGAATGAATACCAAATTCACAGGACTACTAATAGCAAGACTTCACCCATGTCCTCAGGAACAAACGTAACTACTCACAAAGCATATTCATGTTCATAATCAGAGGAGTAATAATATGCATTAAGGATCTGAACATATCATCTTCCACCAAGTAAACCAATTAGCATCAACTACAAGGAGTAATCAACACTACTAGCAACCCACAGGTACCAATTTGTGGTTTTGATACAAGATTGGATACAAGAGATGAACTAGGGTTTTGAGAGGAGACGGTGCTGGTGAAGATGTTGATGGAGATTGACCCCCTCCTGATGAGAGGATCGTTGGTGATGGTGTTGGTGATGATTTCCCCCTCCCGGAGGGAAGTGTCCCCGGCAGAACAGCTCCGCCGGAGCCCTAGATTGGTTCCGCCAAGGTTCTGCCTCGTGGCGGCGGAGTTTCATCCCGTAAGCTTGCCCCCGATTTTTTCCAGGGTAAAAGCTCTCATATAGTAGAAGATGGACACCGGAGGCCCACCAGGGGGGCCAGGAGACAGGGGGCACGCCCAGTAGGAGGGGGCGCGCCTCCCACTCTCCTGGCCAAAGTGTGGCCCCCCTGATGTATTTCTTTCGCTCAATAATTCTTATTAATTCCAAAAAGATGTTTCGTGGAGTTTCAGGATTTTTGGAGCGGTGCAGAATAGGTTTCCAATGTTTGCTCCTTTTCCAGTTCCCCCTCTTCATGGTAAACCTTGTAAAATAAGAGAGAATAGCCATAAGTATTGAGATATAATGTGTAGTAACAGCCCATAATGCAATAAATATTGATATAAAAGCATGATGCAAAATGGACGTATCAACTCCCCCAAGCTTAGACCTCGCTTGTCCTCAAGCGGAAGCCGATATCGAAAAAAATATGTCCACATGTTTAGAGATAGAGGTGTCGATAAAAATAAAATACGGTCATGAGGGCATCATGATCATTCTTATAACAGCAACATATATAGATTTTATCATATGATTTCCTATGCTCAAGTGACAATCAATTCACAATGTCAAGTACGGTTCAAAAACTTCATTGGGAACTAACAAACTATACTCTCAGTCATTGAAGCAATTGCAATTTATCATAACATCAGAAAGAGTCAACAATAGAGCTTTTCAGCAAATTCACATACTCAACTATCTTGTAGTCTTCTATAATTTCTAACACTCACGCAATACTTGTGGTTATGGAGTTTCAGCCGGACACTGAGAAAGATAGGGGCTTATTGTGTTGCCTCCCAATGTATTCACCTTTAGGTGATGTCAACAATAATAGCCCATGCTAACTTACATCCAATTGGATATATATATCATGATCTTTCAAACACGAGGAGCTTGCCAAAGGATAAAATGAAAAAGGGAAAGGTGATGATCACCTTGACTCAAGCATAAAGTAAAAACATAAAGTAAAAGATAGGCCCTTCACAGAGGGAAGCAGAGGTTGTCATGTGCGTTTAGGGTTGATGCACAAAATCTTAATGCAAAAGAACGTCACTTTATATTGCCCCTTGTATGTGGACCTTTATTATGCAGTCCATCGCTTTTATTACTTCCACAACAAGATCATACAAAGCTTATTTTCTCTGCACTAATAAGTCATACATATTTAGATAGAAATTTTTATTGCTTGCAACATGACAACTTACTTGAAGGATCTTACTCAATCCATAGGTAGGTATGGTGGACTCTCATGGCAAAACTGGGTTTAAGGATATTTGGAAGCACAAGTAGTATCTCTACTTGGTGCAAGGAATTTGGCTAGCATGAGGGGGAAAGACAAGCTCAACATGTTTGGAAGGTCAATGACAATATACTTTAACTGAGATGTGCGAAAACATAAACCATTACGTTGTCTTCCTTGTCCAACGTCAACTCTTTTAGCATGTCATACTTAATGAGTGCTCCCAATTATAAAAGGTGTCCAAGATGATATATTTATATGTGAACCCCTCTTTCCTTATCACTTCCTATTAATTGCAACGATGACCAAGACTACGTTTATCAACTCTCAACAACTTTTATGCCTCATACTTCCTATATGTGAAATCATCACTATCCATAAGATCAATATGATTTTTTTTCTTTCTACTTTCTCAAGATCATAGCAACATAGCAAAGCCCTTGACTCAACACTAATCTTTATTATAGAAAGCTCACGGACTCGATTACAAAAAGAGATCACAAAGCAAAACTCAAACTACTTGATATCAAAACTTCAATCTACTAGATCAAGATACTACTAAAAGGGATCGAACTAAATAAAATGGTAAAGATAGGAGTGTGATGGTGATACGATACCGGGGCACCTCCCCCAAGCTTGGCAGTTGCCAAGGGGAGTGCCCATACCCATGTGATTATGTCCTCGGAGGTGACGAAGGTGGTGATGATGACGGTGGATAATCGCACATTAAGCGTAAAAGCTCCTCCAACTTGCGGATAATGCCCTTGAGTCCGGCGATATGATCCTTCAACAGGATATTCTCCTGTGTGAGATACTTGTTCTGTATGCGAGCTAACTCAATCATCTTGAAAGCTTCAATCTCTGTTGGAGTAAAGAGGCTAGGTAAAGGTTGAGAGATGTCTTCTTCTTTCACCGTCGGAGCTTGAACCTCCATGGCCTTCTTGATCCCTTGATCCTTGTTGATCTCTTCCGATTCTTCTCTTTTCAGCTCTATCTTCAATAGCCAAGCATCCTTGTCTTCGTTGTTGGAGGAGGGCGATGTCATGGTGCTCTTGATCTACAACAGAAACAGCTCGAAACGAAAACAAAGGATATTTACGTGATACGGTGGTCAAAATCTTCGGGAGTATATATAATGAATTTTTACCGACCAAAATACGTAACATGCAAGAAGACGGAGTCCAAGAGGCACACGAGGTGTCCACGAGACAGGGGGGCGTGCCCAGTAGGAGGCGGCGCGCCCTCCACTCTCGTGGGGGGCTCGTGTCCCTTTCGGACTACTTCTTTCTTCCTAAAATTCTTAAATATTCCAAAACTGATAAAAATTGCCATTGGAGTTGTTTTGGAGTCAGTTTACTTACCGTACGACATACCTATTCCTTTTCGGAGTTTGGAACGATCTGGAAAGTGTCCCTTATGTATTCCTCAGGGGTTACAGTTTCAATAATATTAGTTTCAACATTGATAGGATTACCTGAAATATAATGTTTAATTCTTTGACCGTTTACCACCCTTGGACTTGTGCCTTAAAAGTTGTTGATTTTTATGGCACCAGAACGATAGACCTCCTCGATAATGTAGGGACCTTCCCATTTAGAGAGAAGTTTTCCTGCAAAAAATCTTAAAGAGAGTTGAATAATAATACATAGTCTCCTACGTTAAACTCATGCTTTTGTATCCTCTTATCATGCCAGCGTTTGACTTTTTCTTTGAATAGCTTGGCATTCTCATATGCTTGGGTTCTCCATTCATCAAGTGAGCTAATATCAAACAACCTCTTCTCACTAGCAAGTTTGAAGTCATAATTGAGCTCTTTAATAGCCCAATATGCCTTATGTTCAAGTTCAAGAGGTAAATGACATGCTTTTCCATAAACCATCTTATATGGAGACATACCCATAGGATTTTTGTATGCAGTTCTATAGGCCCATAATGCATCATCAAGTTTTTTGGACCAATTCTTTCTAGATCTATTCACAATCTTTTGCAAAATTAATTTGAGCTCTCTATTGCTCAACTCGACTTGGCCACTAGACTGCGGATGATAAGGAGATGCGATTCTATGATTAACATCATACTTGGCAAGCATCTTACGGAAAGCACCATGAATAAAATGTGAACCACCATCAGCCATAAGATATCTAGGGACTCCAAACTTCGGAAAAATAACTTCTTTAAGCATTTTAATAGAAGTGTTATGATTAGCACTACTAGTTGGAATAGCTTCTACCCACTTAGTAACGTAATCAACAACAACTAAAATATGTGTATAACCATTGGAGGCAGGAAAAGGTCCCATATAATCAAAGCCCCAAACATCAAATGGTTCAATAACAAGAGAATAATTCATAGGCATTTCTTGACGTCTACTAATGTTACCTACTCTTTGGCATTTATCACAAGATAAGACAAACTTACGAGCATCTTTGAAGAGAGTGGGCCAATAAAAACCAGATTGTAGTACCTTGTGTGCAGTTCTATCTCCAGCGTGGTGTCCTCCATAAGATTCAGAGTGACACTTGCATAGAATCTGTTCCTGTTCCTGCTCAGGCACACAACATATAATAACACCATCTACTCCTTCTTTATAAAGGTGTGGGTCGTCCCAAAAGTAATGTCTTAAATCATAAAAGAACTTTTTCTTTTGCTGGTATGTGAAACTAGGCGGTATAAATTTAGCAACAATGTAATTAGCATAATCAGCATACCAAGGAGCAGTACGAGAAGCATTAATGACCGCTAATTGTTCATCAGGAAAACTATCATCAATAGGCAGTGGGTCATCAAGAACATTCTCTAACCTAAACAAGTTATCTACAATGGGGTTCTCAGCTCCCTTTCTATCAATAATATGTAAATCAAATTCTTGGAGCAAGAGAACCCATCTAATGAGCCTAGGCTTAGCATCTTTCTTTTCCATAAGATATTTAATAGCAGCATGATCAGTGTGAATAGTAACTTTGGAATCAACAATATAAGGTCTAAACTTATCACATGCAAACACAAGTGCTAAGAACTCTTTTTCAATAGTAGCATAATTTCTCTAGGCAGTATCAAGAGTCTTACTAGCATACTGGATAACATTCAATTTCTTATCAACTCTTTTCCCTAGAACAACACCTACAGCATAATCACTAGCATCGCACATAATTTCAAAAGGTAAATTCCAATCAGGTGGCTGAACAATAGGTGCAGCGATCAAAGTTTTCTTAAGTATTTCAAATGCTTCTAAGCAATCATCATCAAAGAAAAAAGGAATATCTTTTTGCAATAAATTAGTCAGAGGCCTAGAGATTTTAGAAAAGTCCTTAATGAACCTCCTATAAAAACCGGCATGACCAAGGAAACTTCTTATACCTTTTATGTCCTTGGGACATGGCATCTTTTCAATAGCATCAACTTTGGCTTTATCAACTTCAATACCTCTCTCGGAGATCTTATGCCCCAAGACGATGCCTTCATTAACCATAAAGTGACACTTTTCCCAATTGAGGATGAGACTAGTGTCTTCACATCTCTGCAAAACTCGATCAAGGTTGCCCAAACAATCATCAAAAGAGGATCCATAAACGGAGAAGTCATCCATGAATACCTCACAAATCTTTTCACAAAAATCAGAGAATATAGCCATCATGCATCTTTGAAAGGTAGCAGGTGCATTACATAAACCAAAAGGCATACGTCTATAAGCAAAAGTACCAAAAGGGCAAGTAAAAGTAGTTTTAGATTGATCCTTTGCTGACACAGGTATTTGAGAGAAGCCAGAATAACCATCTAGAAAGCAGAAATGTGTGTGTTTGGATAGTCTTTCTAGCATTTGATCAATAAAAGGTAAAGGGTAGTGATCTTTCTTAGTAGCTTTATTTAACTTACGGAAATCAATTACCATCCTATAAACTGTAATAATTCTATGCGGGGTCAATTCATCTTTATCATTAGGAACAACGGTAATACCTCCCTTTTTAGGAACACAATGGACAGGGCTTACCCATTCACTATCAGCAACGGGATAAATAATACCTGCCTCAAGGAGCTTTCGTATCTCCTTTCTTACCACCTCTTTCATCTTGGGATTTAGTCGTCGTTGAGGATCTCTAACTGGTTTGGCATCTTTCTCCACTGTAATTTTGTGTTGACATAATGTGGGACTAATGCCCTTAAGATCATCCAGAGTATATCCAATAGCTGCTCGGTGCTTCTTCAAAGTTTTCAATAATCTTTCTTCTTCTTGCTCTGAAAGGTTAGCACTAATAATAACAGGTATATTTTCTTTTCATCAAGATAAGCATACTTAAGATTATCAGGTAAAGGTTTGAGTTCAAACACGGGATCACCCTTGGGTGGAGGGGGGTCCCCAAGAATTTCAAAGGGAAGGTTATGTTTCAGCATAGGTTCCTGTTTGAGGAACACTTCATCTATTTCCCTTCTTTCCTTCATAAACATATCGCTTTCATGGTCTAGCAAGTATTGTTCTAACGGATCAGTAGGAGGCACATTAATGGAAGCAAGACCAATAATCTCATCCTTACTAGGTGGTTCCCTATCACAAGGTTGTCTACGAAACTTAGCAAAATTAAACTCATGAGACATACCATCTATGCCAACGGTGACAGTATCTTTTTCACAATCAATCTTAGCACTAGCTGTATTCAAGAAGGGTCTACCAAAAATAATGGGACAAAAATCATCTTGTGGGGAACCAAGAACAAGAAAATCAGCAGGGTATTTAACCTTCCCACACAAGACTTTAACATCTCTAACAATCCCAACTGGTTTAATGGTATCCCTATTAGCAAGCTTAATAGTAACATCAATGTCTTCTAATTCAATGGGTTCAATGTCGTGCATAATTTATTTATATAGATCATAAGGTATCGCACTAGCACTTGCACCCATATCACATAAGCCATGATAACAATGATCTCCAATTTTAACAGAAATAACAGGCATGCCTACGATAGGTCTATGTATCTTAGTATCTGGTCTAGCAATATTAGCAGTTTCACCACAGAAATAAATAACATGCCCATCTAAATCATCATCCAAGAGATCTTTAACCATATCAATACTAGGTTCAACATTGATTTGCTCAGGAGGTGTATAAGTTCTAGTATTACTCTAACGAACAACAGTCGAAGCTTTAGCATGATCCTTTATCCTAACAGGAAAAGGAGGTTTCTCAACATAAGTAGTCGGAACAATAGGATCACTATAGGTGATAGTCTTTTCTTCAACTATAATAGGTGCAACTACTTTCACTTCAACAGGGGGATTATATTTAAACCACTTCTCTTTAGGGAGATCAACATGAGTAGCAAAAGATTCACAGAAAGAAGCTACTATCTTAGAGTCAAGTCCATACTTAGCGCTAAATCCACGAAAAGCATCGGTATCCATAAAAGATTTAACACAATCGAACTTAGGTGTCATACCTGACTCCTTACCATCATCGGAACCCCAATCTTTAGAGTTGCATTTAATTCTTTCCAATAAGTCCCATTTGAAATGAATAGTCTTCAGCATATAAGAACCAGCACAAGAAGTATCGAGCAGGTTGTGACTGTTGGGGAACGTAGTAATTTCAAAAAATTTCCTACGCACACGCAAGATCATGGTGATGATATAGCAACGAGAGAGGAGAGTGTTGTCTACGTACCCTCGTAGACCGAAGCGGAAGCGTTGACGCAACATAGAGGAAGTAGTCGTACGTCCTCCCGGTCCAACTGATCCAAGCACCGTTACTCCGGCACCTCCGAGTTCTTGACACATGTACAGCTCGATGACGCACCCCGAACTCCGATCCAGCAGAGGTACGGGGAGGAGTTCCGTCAGCACGACGGCGTGGTGACGATCTTGATGTTCTCCTGTCGCAGGGCTTCGCCTAAGCACCGCTACAATATGATCGAGGTGTAATATCATGGAGGGGGGCACCGCACACGGCTAAGGAACGATCTCAATGATCAACTTGTGTGTCTATGGGGTGCCCCCCACCCCCGTATATAAAGGAGGGAGGGAGGAGGAGGCCGGCCCAAGGGGGAGGCGCGCCCTAGGGGGGGCAAACCTACTCCAAGTAGGTTTGGCCCCCCTTTCCTATTAGGAGTAGGAGAGGGAAGGAAGAGGGGGGGAGGAGAGAAGGAAAGGGGGAGCCGGCCCCCCTCCCAATTCGGATTGGGCTTGGGGGGGCGCGCCCCCTCCCTTGCTCCTTCTCCCTCCCTTCCACTAAGGCCCAATAAGGCCCATATACTTACCGGGGGGTTCCGGTAACCTCCCGGAACTCCGGTATAATCCCAATCTCATCCAGAACCTTTCCGGTGTCCAAATATATCCGTCCAATATATCAATCTTTATGTCTCGACCATTTCGAGACTCCTCGTCATGTCCGTGATCACATCCGGGACTCCGAAAAACCTTCGGTACATCAAAATACATAAACTCATAATATAACTGTCATCGAAACCTTAAGCGTGCGGACCCTACGGTTCGAGAACAATGTAGACATGACCGAGACACGTCTCCGGTCAATAACCAATAGCGGGACCTGGATGCCCATATTGGTTCCTACATATTCTACGAAGATCTTTATCGGTCAGACCGCATAACAACATACGTTGTTACCTTTGTCATCGGTATGTTACTTGCCCGAGATTCGATCATCGGTATCCAATACCTAGTTCATTCTCGTTACCGGCAAGTCTCTTTACTCGTTCCGTAATACATCATCTTGCAACTAACTCATTAGTTGAAATGCTTGCAAGGCTTAAGTGATGTGTATTACCGAGAGGGCCCAGAGATACCTCTCCGACATTCGGAGTGACAAATCCTAATCTCAAAATACGCCAACTCAACAAGTACCTTCGGAGACACCTGTAGAGCACCTTTATAATCACCCAGTTACGTTGTGACATTTGGTAGCACACAAAGTGTTCCTCCGGTAAACGGGAGTTGCATAATCTCATAGTCATAGGAACATGTATAAGTCATGAAGAAAGCAATAGCAACATACTAAACGATCGGGTGCTAAGCTAACGGAATGGGTCATGTCAATCAGATCATTCAACTAATGATGTGATCCCGTTAATCAAATAACAACTCTTTGTCCATGGTTAGGAAACATAACCATCTTTGATTAACAAGCTAGTCAAGTAGAGGCATACTAGTGACACTCTGTTTGTCTATATATTCACACATGTATTATGTTTCCGTTTAATACAATTCTAGCATGAATAATAAACATTTATCATGATATAAGGAAATAAATAATAACTTTATTATTGCCTCTAGGGCATATTTCCTTCAGTCTCCCACTTGCACTAGAGTCAATAATCTAGTTCACATCACCATGTGATTAACACCCATAGTTCACATCACCATGTGATTAACACCCATAGTTCACATCGTCATGTGATCAACACCCAAAGGGTTTACTAGATTCAGTAATCTAGTTCACATTGCTATGTGATTAACACCCAAAGAGTACTAAGGTGTGATCATGTTTTGCTTGTGAGAGAATATTAGTCAACGGGTCTTTCACATTCAGATCCGTTATGTATTTTGCAATTTTTTATGTCTACAATGCTCTGCACGGAGCTACTCTAGCTAATTGCTCCCACTTTCAATATGTATCTAGATCGAGACTTAGAGTCATCCAGATCGGTGTCAAAACTTGCATCGACATAACCCTTTACGACGAACCTTTTATCACTTCCATAATCGAGAAACATATCCTTATTCCACTAAGGATAATTTTGACCGCTGTCCAGTGATCTACTCCTAGATCACTATTGTACTCCCTTGCCAAACTCAGTGCAGGGTATACAATAGATCTGGTACACATCATGGCATACTTTATAGAACCTATGGCCAAGGCATAGGGAATGACTTTCATTCTCTTTCTATCTTCTGCCGTGGTCGGGTTTTGAGTCTTACTCAATTTCACACCTTGTAACACAGGCAAGAACTCTTTCTTTGACTGTTCCATTTTGAACTACTTCAAAATCTTGTCAAGGTATGTACTCATTGAAAAAACTTATCAAGCGTCTTGATCTATCTCTATAGATCTTAATGCTCAATATGTAAGCAGCTTCACCGAGGTCTTTCTTTGAAAAACTCCTTTTAAACACTCCTTTATGCTTTGCAGAATAATTCTACATTATTTCCGATCTACAATATGTCATTCACATATACTTATCAGAAATGCTGTAGTGCTCCCACTCACTTTCTAGTAAATACAGGCTTCACTGCAAGTCTGTATAAACTATATGCTTTGATCAACTTATCAAAGCGTATATTCCAACTCCGAGATGCTTGCACCAGTCCATAGATGGATCACTGGAGCTTGCGTATTTTGTCAGCACCTTTAGGATTGGCAAAACCTTCTGGTTGCATCATATACAACTCTTCTTTAAATCCATTAAGGAATGTAGTTTTGTTTATCCATTTGCCAGATTTCATAAAAATGCGGCAATTGCTAACATGATTCAGACAGACTTAAGCATAGATACGAGTGAGAAACTCTCATCGTAGTCAACACCTTGAACTTGTCGAAAACCTTTTGCGACCATTCCAACTTTGTAGATAGTAACACTACTATCAACGTCCGTCTTCCTCTTGAAGATCCATTTATACAATATGGCTTGCCAATCATCGGGCAACTCCACCAAAGTCCACACTTTGTTCTCATACATGGATCCTATCTCAGGTTTCATGGCCTCCAGCCATTTCGCGGAATCTGGGCTCATCATCGCTTCCTCATAGTTCGTAGGTTTATCATGGTCTAGTAACATGACTTTAAGAACAGGATTACCGTACCACTCTGGTGCGGACCGTACTCTGGTAGACCTACGAGGTTCTATAGTAACTTGATCTGAAGTTTCATGATCATCATCATTAGCTTCCTCACTAATTGGTGTAGGAATCACTGGAACTGAATTTCCGTGATGAAATACTTTCCAATTCGGGAGAAGGTACAAATTACCTTATCAAGCTCTACTTTCCTCCCACTCACTTCTTTCGAGAGAAACTCCTTCTCTAGAAAGGATCCATTATTAGCAACGAATGTTTTGCCTTCGGATCTGTGATAGAAGGTGTACCCAACAATTTCCTTTGGGTATTCTATGAAAACGCACTTCTCCGATTTGGGTTTGAGCTTATCAGGATGAAACTTTTTCACATAAGCATCGCAGCCCCAAACTTTAAGAAATGAAAACTTTGGTTTCTTGCTAAACCACAGTTCATATAGTGTCGTCTCAACGGACTTAGATGGTGCCCTATTTAACGTGAATGCAGTTGTCTCTAATGCATGATCCCAAAACGATATTGGTAAATCGGTAAGAAACATCATAGATTGTACTATATCCAATAAAGTATGGTTATGACGTTCGGACACACCATTATGATGTGGTGTTCCAGGTGGCATGAATTTGTGAAACTATTCCACATTGTTTTAATTGAAGACCAAACTCGTAACTCAAATATTTGTCTCCGCGATCAGATCGTAGAAACTTTATTTTTCTTGTTACGATGATTTTTCCACTTCACTCTGAAATTCTTTGAACCTTTCAACTATTTCAGACTTATGTTTCATCAAGTAGATATACCCATATCTGCTCAAATCATCTTGTGAAGGTCAGAAAATAACGATATCCGCCACGAGCCTCAACATTCATCGGACCACATACATCTGTATGTATGATTTCCAACAAATCTATTGCTCTCTCCATAGTACTGGAGAACGGCGTTTTAGTCATCTTGCCCATGAGGCACGGTTCGCAAGTACCAAGTGATTCATAATCAAGTGGTTCCAAAAGTCCATCAGTATGGAGCTTCTTCATGCGCTTTACACCGATATGACCTAAACGGCAGTGCCACAAATAAGTTGCACTATCATTATTAACTTTGCATCTTTTGGCATCAATATTATGAATATGTGTATCACTACGATCGAGATCCAATGAATCAATTTCATTGGGTGTGTAACCATATAAGGTATTATTCATGTAAACAGAACAACAGTTTATTCTCTTACTTAAATGAATAACCGTATTGCAATAAACACGATCAAATCATATTCATGCTCAATGCAAACACCAAATAACTTTTATTTAGGTTCAACACTAATCCCGGAAGTATAGGGAGTGTGCGATGATGATCATATCAATCTTGAAACTACTTTCAACATACATCGTCACTTCACCCTTAACTAGTTTCTGTTTATTCTGCAACTCCCGTTTCGAGTTACTACTCTTAGCAACTGAACCAGTACCAAATACCGAGGGGTTGCTATAAACACTAGTAAAGTACACCTCAATAACATGTATATCAAATATACCTTTGTTCACTTTGCCATCCTTCTTATCCGCCAAATACTTGGGGTAGTTCTGCTTCAAGTGACCAGTCCCTTTGCAGTAGAAGCACTTAGTCTCAGGCTTAGGTCCAGACTTGGGCTTCTTCACTTGAGCAGCAACTTGCTTGTCGTTCTTCTTGAAGTTCCCTTCTATCCCTTTGCCCTTTTCTTGAAACTAGTGGTCTTGTTAACCATCAACACTTGATGTTCTTTCTTGATTTCTACCTTCATCGATTTCATCATCATGAAAAACTCGGGAATCGTTTTCATCATCCCTTGCTTATTATAGTTCATCACGAAGTTCTACTAACTTGGTGATGGTGACTAGAGAATTCTGTCAATCACTATCTTATCTGAAAGATTAACTCCCACTTGATTCAAGCGATTGAAGTATCCAGACAATCTGAGCACATGCTCACTAGTTGAGCGATTCTCCTCCATCTTTTAGCTATAGAACTTGTTGGAGACTTCATATCTCTCAACTCGGGTATTTGCTTGAAATATTAACTTCAACTCCTGGAACATCTCATATGGTCCATGATGTTCAAAACATCTTTGAAGTCCCGATTCTAAGCCATAAAGCATGGTGCACAAAACTATCAAGTAGTCATCATATTGAGCTAGCCAAACGTTCATAACGTCTGCATCTGCTCCTGCAATAGGTCTGTCACCTAGCGGTGCATTAAGGACATAATTCTTCTGTGCAGCAATGAGGATAAGCCTCAAATCGCGGATCCAATCTGCATCATTGCTACTAACATTTTTCAACACAATTTTCTCTAGGAACATATCAAAATAAACATATGAAAGCAACAACGCGAGCTATTGATCAACATAATTTGCAAAATACTACCAGGACTAAGTTCATGATAAATTTAAGTTCAATTAATCATATTACTTAAGAACTCCCACTTAGACAGACATCTCTCTAGTCATCTAAGTGATCACGTGATCCAAATCAACTAAACCATAACCGATCATCACGTGAGATGGAGTAGTTTTCAATGGTAAACATCACTATGTTGATCATATCTACTATATGATTCACGCTCGACCTTTCGGTCTCTGTGCTCCGAGGCCATATCTGCATATGCTAGGCTCGTCAAGTTTAACCTGAGTATTCCGCGTGTGCAAAACTGGCTTGCACCCGTTGTAGATGGACGTATAGCTTATCACACCCGATCATCACGTGGTGTCTGGGCACGACGAACTTTGGCAACGGTGCATACTTAGGGAGAACACTTCTTGATAATTAGTGAGAGATCATCTTAAAATGCTACCGTCAATCAAAGCAAGAATAAGATGTATAATAGATAAACATCATATGCAATCAAAATATGTGACATGATATGGCCATGATCATCTTGCACCTTTGATCTCCATCTCCAAAGTACTGTCATGATCTCTATCGTCACCGGCACGACACCATGATCTTCATCATCTTGATCTATATCAATGTGTCATCACATGGTTGTCTCACCAACTATTGCTCTTGCAACTATTGCTATCGTATAGCGATAAAGTAAAGCAATTATTTGGCACTTGCATCTTATGCAACAAAGAGACATCCATAGGGCTTCTGCCAGTTGCCGATAACTTCAACAAAACATGATCATCTCATACAACAACTTATATCTTATCATGTCTTGACCATATCACATCACAACATGACCTGCAAAAACAAGTTAGACGTCCTCTACTTTGTTGTTGCAAATTTTACGTGGCTGCTACGGGCTGAGCAAGAACCGTTCTTACCTACGCATCAAAACCACAATGATAGTTTGTCAAGTTGGTGCTGTTTTAACCTTCGCAAGGACCGGGCGTAGCCACACTCGGTTCAACTAAAGTTGGAGAAACTGACACCCGCTAGTCACCTGTGTGCAAAGCACGGCGGTAAAACCAGTCTCGCGTAAGCGTACGCCGAACCAAAGTATGACATGCTGGTAAGCAGTATGACTTATATCGCCCACAACTCACTTGTGTTCTACTCGTGCATATAACATCAAACCATAAAACCTAGGCTCGGATGCCATTGTTAGGGAACGTAGTAATTTCAAAAAATTTCCTACGCAGACGCAAGATCATGGTGATGATATAGCAACGAGAGAGGAGAGTGTTGTCTACATACCCTCGTAGACCGAAGCGGAAGCGTTGACGCAACATAGAGGAAGTAGTCGTACGTCCTCCCGGTCCAACCGATCCAAGCACCGTTACTCCGGCACCTCCGAGTTCTTGACACACGTACAACTCGATGACGCACCCCGAACTCCGATCCAGCAGAGGTACGGGGAGGAGTTCCGTCAGCACGACGGCGTGGTGACGATCTTGATGTTCTCCTGTCGAAGGGCTTCGCCTAAGCACCGCTACAATATGATCGAGGTGTAATATCGTGGAGGGGGGCACCGCACACGGCTAAGGAACGATCTCAATGATCAACTTGTGTGTCTATGGGGTGCCCCCCACCCCCGTATATAAAGGAGGGAGGGAGGAGGAGGCCGGCCCAAGGGGGAGGCGCGCCCTAGGGGGGGCAAACCTACTCCAAGTAGGTTTGGCCCCCCTTTCCTATTAGGAGTAGGAGAGGGAAGGAAGAGGGGGGAGGAGAGAAGGAAAGGGGGGGCCGGCCCCCCTCCCAACTCGGATTGGGCTTGGGGGGGGGGGTGCGCGCCCCCTCCCTTGCTCCTTCTCCCTCCCTTCCACTAAGGCCCAATAAGGCCCATATACTTACCGGGGGGGGTTCCGGTAACCTCCCGGAACTCCGGTATAATCCCAATCTCATCCAGAACCTTTCCGGTGTCCAAATATATCCGTCCAATATATCAATCTTTATGTCTCGACCATTTCGAGACTCCTTGTCATGTCGGTGATCACATCCGGGACTTCAAACAACCTTCGATACATCAAAATACATAAACTCATAATATAACTGTCATCGAAACCTTAAGCGTGCGGACCCTATGGTTCGAGAACAATGTAGACATGACCGAGACACGTCTCCGGTCAATAACCAATAGCGGGACCTGGATGCCCATATTGGTTCCTACATATTCTACGAAGATCTTTATCGGTCAGACCGCATAACAACATACGTTGTTCCCTTTGTCATCGGTATGTTACTTGCCCGAGATTCGATCGTCGGTATCCAATACCTAGTTCATTCTCGTTACCGGCAAGTCTCTTTACTCGTTCCGTAATACATCATCTTGCAACTAACTCATTAGTTGAAATGCTTGCAAGGCTTTATAGTGACGTGCATTACCGAGAGGGCCCAGAGATACCTCTCCGACATTCGGAGTGACAAATCCTAATCTCAAAATACGCCAACTCAACAAGTACCTTCGGAGACACCTGTAGAGCACCTTTATAATCACCCAGTTACGTTGTGACGTTTGGTAGCACACAAAGTGTTCCTCCGGTAAACGGGAGTTGCATAATCTCATAGTCATAGGAACATGTATAAGTCATGAAGAAAGCAATAGCAACATACTAAACGATCGGGTGCTAAGCTAACGGAATGGGTCATGTCAATCAGATCATTCAACTAATGATGTGATCCCGTTAATCAAATAACAACTCTTTGTCCATGGTTAGGAAACATAACCATCTTTGATTAACAAGCTAGTCAAGTAGAGGCATACTAGTGACACTCTGTTTGTCTATATATTCACACATGTATTATGTTTCCGGTTAATATAATTCTAGCATGAATAATAAACATTTATCATGATATAAGGAAATAAATAATAACTTTATTATTGCCTCTAGGGCATATTTCCTTCAGCGATTATCATGAGAAAGCCGAGCATAAAATTTTTGAATAATCATTTCCTGGGAGAGCTCATGATTGGGGCATGAATATAACATTGACTTAAGCCTCCCCCAAGCTTGAGCGATGCTTTCTCCTTCGCGAGGCCAGAAATTATATATGTAATTACGATCACGATGAACAAGATGCATAGGGTAGAACTTCTGGTGAAATTCCAACTTCAATCACTTATAATTCCAAGATCTCGTATCATCACATAGCCTATACCATGTCAATGCATCTCCCTTCAAAGATAAAGGGAAGACCTTACTTTTGACAACATCATTGGGAATACCTGCAAGCTTGAATAATCCACAAACTTCATCCACAAAGATAAGGTGTAAATCAGGATGCAATGTTCCATCTCCTGCAATTGGATTAGCTAGCAGTTTCTCTATCATACCCGAAGGAATCTCAAAGTAAATATTTTCATAAAGTTCAGTAGGTTGAGGAGCAACTCTTTGCTCTTCTGGTCGGGTGAAGATACCCCAAACAAGCCCCTCAAAGGATTAGTTTCCATAGTGACAAGTAACAGAAAATTTCAGCACACTATATAAATGTTTCCTTACCAAGTTCCACTCACCAAAAGCACAACACTCCCCGGCAACGGCGCCAGAAAAGAGTCTTGATGACCCACAAGTGTAGGGGATCAATCATAGTCCTTTCCATAAGTAAGAGTGTCGAACCCAATGAGGAGCAGAAGGAAATGATAAGCGGTTTTCAGTAAGGTTTTCTCTGCAAGCACTGAAATTGTAGGTGATAGATAGTTTTGTGATAAGATAAATAGTAGTGAGTAACATGTAAATAAACTAAGTAAAGTGCAACAAGGTGGCCCAATCCTTTATGTAACAAAGGATAAGCCTGGACAATTTCTAATAATGAGAAAGGAGCTCCCGAGGACACATGGGAATTATCGTCAAGCTAGTTTTCATCACGTTCATATGATTCGCGTTCGGTACTTTGATAATTTGATATGTGGGTGGACCGGTGCTTGGGTACTGCCCTTACTTGGACAAGCATACCACTTATAATTAACCCCTATTGCAAGCGTCCACAACTACAAAAGAAGTATTAAGGTAAACCTAACCACAACATTAAACATATGGAGCCAAATCAGCCCCTAACGAAGAAACGCATAAACTAGGGTTTAAGCTTCTGTCACTCTAGCAACCCATCATCTACTTATTACTTCCCAATGCCTTCCTCTAGGCCCAAATAATGGTGAAATGTCATGTAGTCGATGTTCACATAACACCACTAGAGGAAAAGACAACATACATCTCATCAAAATATCGAACGAATACCAAATTCACATGACTACTAATAGCAAGACTTCACCCATGTCCTCAGGAACAAATGTAACTACTCACAAAGCATATTCATGTTCATAATCATAGGAGTAATAATATGCATTAAGGATCTGAACATATTATCTTCCACCAAGTAAACCAAAGCATCAACTACAAGGAGTAATCAACACTACTAGCAACCCACAGGTACCAATTTGTGGTTTTGATACAAGATTGGATACAAGAGATGAACTAGGGTTTTGAGAGGAGATGGTGCTGGTGAAGATGTTGATGGAGATTGACCCCTCCCGATGAGAGAACCGTTGGTGATGATTTCCCCCTCCCGGTGGGAAGTGTCCCCGGCAGAACAGCTCCGCCGGAGCCCTAGATTGGTTCCGCCTCGTGGCGGCGGAGTTTCGTCCCGTAAGCTTGCCCCTGATTTTTTTCAGGGTAAAAGCTCTCATATAGCAGAAGATGGACACCGGAGGCCCACCAGGGGCCCCAGGAGACAGGGGGCGTGCCTAGTAGGAGGGGGGGCGCCCCCCACTCTCCTGGCCAAAGTGTGGGCCCCCTGATGTATTTCTTTCGCTCAATAATTCTTATTAATTCCAAAAAGATGTTTCATGGAGTTTCAGGATTTTTGGAGCAGTGCAGAATAGGTTTCGAATGTTTGCTCCTTTTCCAGCCAGAATTCCAGCTGTCGGCATTCCCCCTTGAAAGATCGAGGATGTCGCCTAGAGGGGGGGGTGAATAGGTGCTTTAAAATATTCACGGTTTAGGCTTGAACAAATGCGGAATAAACCTGACGGTTAATTTGTCAAGAACAAAACCTAAAACAACTAGGCTCACCTATGTGCACCAACAAGTTATGCTAAGCAAGATAAACAACTATGTGATAGCAAGATATATAACAAGGAACACTATGGCTATCACAAAGTAAAGTGCATAAGTAAAGGGGCTCGGGTAAGAGATAACCGAGGCACGCGGAGACGACGATGTATCCCGAAGTTCACACCCTTGCGGATGCTAATCTCCATTTTGGAGTGGTGTGGAGGCACAATGCTCCCCAAGAAGCCACTAGGGCCACCGTAATGTCCTCACGCCCTTGCACAATGCAAGATGCCACGATTCCACTAAGGGACCCTTGAGGGCGGTCACCGAACCCGTACAAATGGCAACCCTTGGGGGCGGTCACCGAACCCGTACACTTTGGCAACCCTTGGGGGCGGTCACTGGTACCCGTCAAATTGCTCGGGGCGATCTCCACAACCTAATTGGAGACTCCGACGCTTGCCCGGAGCTTTACACCACAATGATTGAGCTCCGAACACCACCAACCGTCTAGGGCGCCCAAGCACCCAAGAGGAACAAGCTCAAGGGCACCAAGCACCCAAGAGTAATAAGCTTCTCAACTTGTAACTTCCACGTATCACCATGGATAACTCAAACCGATGCACCAAATGCAATGGCAAGGGCACACGAAGTGCCCAAGTCCTTCTCTCTCAAACCCCACCGAAGCAACTAATGCTAGGGAGGAAGATGAGAGGAAGAACAAGAAGGAGAACACCAAGAACTCCAAGATCTAGATCCAAGGGGTCCCCCTCACATAGAGGAGAAAGCGATTGGTGGAAATGTGGATCTAGATCTCCTCTCTCTTTTCCCTCAAAAACTAGCAAGAATCCATGGAGGGATTGAGAGTTAGCAAGCTCGAAGAAGGTCAACAATGGGGGAAGAACACGAGCTCAAAGGATGAGGTTCAATGGGGAAGAAGACCCCCTTTTATAGGTGGGAAAAAATCCAACCGTTATGCCCACAGCCCGCATAGAGCGGTACTACCGCTCCAAGGAGTGGTACTACCGCTCCAAGGAGTGGTACTACCGCTCCAAGGAGTGGTACTACCGCTAGGGCGGTAGTACCCCTTCGAAACACAACAGCGAGGAGGCAAAAAGGCCAGAAGAACCGTCGGAGCGTTAGTACCGCTTGACCTCACGGTACTACCGCTAGGGGTAGCGGTACTACTGCCTAAGGGTAGCGGTACTACTGCTTGCGAGCGGTACTAAAAAATACATCCGGGCCTACCACCGCAGGACTTGGGACGAGTTTTTGGCCCGGAGCGGTACTACCGCTGTAGGAGCCGCGGTAGTACTGCTCTGGAGTGGTAGTAAAAAATTACATCCGCTCCAATTCGTGGTAGTACCGCTGCAGCCTTTTCAGAACACTAAAACTGCCACAACTTTTGCAAACGGACTCCGAATTCGATGAAACCAAGTTTGTTGGAAAGCTAGCGACAAGGGCTAACACAATCTTGAAATAAATATAGATAAGAAGCAAATTAGAAAAGTCCCATAAGAAAATGGTGAGAACCCTTCCTCGGATAAGACCTGTAAAACCTCCAACACCGAAAACATCATAGAAGACACATGCAAACTCCATTTTCGATGAACTCAAGCTTGTCATCAAGATGACCATAAGATCTAAGACTCACAAAGAGAACCAAACAAGAACCAATAAACAAGATGCAAGGATGCAATGGTTTGAGCTCTCTGCTAACGATACGATCAAGCTACCAACTTGAGAGCCCCCCTTGATAGTACGGCAAACGATCCTATAACCCGGTCTCCCAACTACCACCACGAGACCGGTAAAATAGAAAACCTATCAAGGGAAAACCTTTGCCTTGCACATGGACCACTTGAGCTAGATGATGACGATCTTGACTCCCTCAAGTTGGACCACCTTTCTTGATTACGTTGGCTCGATGAAGACTAGATGATTGCTCCCCCATAGTCCACTATGGGTGAGCCTCTCTTCGACACATCTTCACAAGACCATTGAAACCACAAAGGATGGCAAGATTCAAGCACTTGATCTCTTCGTGATGCTCCACTTGAACTTGCACACGACAATCATGATGACGATCACCAGTTGATGTCATCCTTTCCATGGGTTGTATGATATCTTCCTCTTGACGCAAGCCCATGGACACGTACCTAACCCCACATAGAACTCTCACATAGACCATGGGTTAGTAAAAAAAGTGCAATGGACAATGCTTACCATACCATGAGATCACTTGATCCCTCTCGGTACATCTTCTACGCTTTGTGAGTTGATCAACTTGATTCACTCTTGACTTAGTCTTGATCAACCTTGAATCTTTCCAACTCTCTTCATTTGGATGATGTCTTGAAGGTAAACATGAATGATCACACAATCTTCTTCTTCAAGACATGCTTGCAATAAGCTCAACACTCACATGACCAATCTTTGGATAAATCCTTAATAGCACCTTGGTCAACTCATAAACTCCTTGAAACCAACACATGGACTTCAAGAAAAGCCTATGGACAAAACCTTCAAATATAACTCAAGGCAACCATTAGTCCATCGAGATTGTCATCAATTACCAAAACCAAACATGGGGGCGTCGCATGTTCTTTCAATCTCCCCCATTTTGGTAATTGATGACAATCACTTTCAAGAGAGTTTATACAAGGAGTTATGCATCACCATGCAATGCAACAACCAATGATGCATGAGAATGGGATGCAAATGCTTAGGAATCAAAACCAAAGCAAGGAGAAAACTCTGAAGACTTCTCCACAAAACTCTCTGAAACTCCTCCCCCATTGGCATCGATTGCCAAAATGGGTGAAAAGCTTAGAAGGCCAATATAAAGAGTGTTCCTCCATAAATTGTGTATCTCTCAAAAACAGAGTGGAATGCAATACACATATCCAATGGTAAATACTTGGAGGAAGATAAACTATATTGAGGCCCAAAGATTGCAAAAGAATGATATGCCACAAAGACATAATAAAGAGAGAAACAATCAATCGAGCAATCAAAAGATACCAATTGAAGCAAGCAATCAAATGATATCAATTAAACCAACTAGACCAAAGATCCTATGAGCCACATGAATGAAGGATATTATGATATGAGTAAAGGAGTGTTCTAAATATGCTAGAGAAGCACCCCATGATTTGTGCACACATAAGAATATTTGTATTTGGATACAAAGTGCACAAAATAGGATCATAGCTCCCCCAAAATCAATAGAAGCTTACAACAAGTGCAAGTGAGCATGTAGGAAACAAAGCCTAGCACTTGCAACAAACAAATGGTTGAGCAACATATAAAAGAGGCAACTTAAGAGAAGGTTCAACCAAAATAATGTGTGTGAGTCATGGCAAAGCACTTGAGAAGACTAATGTACAGATGAGCATTAAGCATCAACATAGTCTTGGATAGTGGAGATACAAGGTGCATGACATGTCCTCCCCACACACACCAAGCTAAAGGGTTCACAAGCACACTAAAAATGCAAAATGAAGAACCAACACTTGTGACAACCCATGGTGAAGATAGAATATGAAAGCCTCATCAATACGAGGGATACCAATTAAGATGGCAAAAGCCTCATAGAGATAAGCATGAGGAAAATAATCTTCACCACACAAGAGTGCATCAAGATGCAACGAGATAAGACACGCACTCAAGGTAAAAGCTTTCACGGAGCCACCAAAGAAAAAAACAAAAGAAAGACAAGGTGGACATGAAAGAAAGGATATCATCTAGATATGCAACTTCTTTCAAGTGTATAAGATTCTAGGTAGACGAAATCATGATGATATATATCTACAAAGAAGGATGTACACCCAGAATAGTTACAACACTACAAAAAAAAGACACATCCGTGACATTTTGAGCCGAATGAATTTTTTTTCTGTCATGCATATGACACTTCTATGACGATAATTGTGACAAAACCCGGTATCATCATAGATGTGGTGGGCTCCTACTTCTATGACAAAAAATCATGACAAAAAATGGGCTTTTCATCCTGGGCGGGCCGGAGATGCAGCTACATGACATTCTTTGGGCCGTCCATGACGGAAAAAACCATGGTAGAAGCAAGGGGGAGGAAAATTTCGGGGAGTTGCCAGTTACGGTGGGAGGTCGGGGGTGGAGCGATGCGTGTTTCTCTCGTACGTACGCGCGTGTGTGCGAGGCGTTGTCTCTAACTGAAGCCGAGCGAGGCGTTGGGCTCTAACTGAACCCGAGTGATTGCACTGCAGGCTACGCGTTACTGAACCCGAGGGACCGATCGATGGCTGTTAACTGAACCCGATGGAGCGATTCCTTCGCTACTGCTGCTAACTGAAGCCGATCGATTGGATGAACAGTGAGCGTTGCGGGGGGGGGGGGGGGGGGTTGAATGAACAGTGAGCGGTGGCGTTGCCTCTGGATGAACAGGAACCCGTGGTGTGGAGGGCTGGATGAACAGTAGACGGTGGAGGGGTGGTCGTGGAGGGGTGGTTGAACAGGACCCCGTGGTGTGGAGGGCTGGATGAACAGTAGACGGTGGAGGGGTGCCCGTGGAGGGGTGGTTGAACAGTAGCCGGTGGAGTAGCGTGCGGTGGAGGCTGGATGAACAGGAGCCCGTGGAGGCTGGAGGAGGTCGACGGTAGCCCGTGGAGGCTGGAGGAGGTCGACGGTGGAGATGAACAGTATCCCGTGGAGTCCCGTTTTGCGGTACGCCACACCCCTCCCCCCTGTTTCGACCATAGCGCTCCAACACAAGTCCGTTTCGTCTGTTTTGTAGTACGCCACACCCCTCCCGGTCAACAGGACCCCCGTTTCGACCGTAGCGCTCCAAAACAAGTCTGTTTCGTCCGTTTTGCGGTACGCCACACCCCTCCCGATGAACAGGACCCCCGTTTCGACCGTAGGAGATCCGTTTCCTCCGTTTTGCGGTACGCCAGGCCCCTCCCGATCAACAGGACCCCGTTTCGAACATGGCTGGTCGAACACAAGGCCGTTTCCTCCGTTGTGTGGTACGCCAGGCCTCGTTTCCATTGCCTGTTCTGTCCAAGCCCTCCTGATGAACACGACCATGCATTCCATTCCGACCCAGCCGGTTGGCTCCCCATGAACACGACGACGATGATGTTTCTCCGTTCTGACCCAGCCATGTACGTATGCATGATAGGCATTAGAGACCCTGCCCGTATGTACGTACGTGGCCATATTTTCTTTCTTGCACCCTCGCCGCTGTACGTACGTGTACATGCTACGTGCGCGCCTCTACTACGACACGTGTGCGCCTCTACATCCACCAGTATATATGTACGTACACGTTCGTGACCAGAATGACAACGGTACGTACGCTTCGACCAGGTGGGTCACGACTGTCAGGCACTTCCTTGCCTGCGAAGATGTAGCTGGTGGGTCCCAGCTGTCAGGGGGGCGAATCGTTTTGTTTTCGTTTTTTTGCCTGGACGCACTTCCTTGCGTGCGAAGATGTAGCTGGTGGGTCCCAGTAGTCAGGGGGGCAAATCATTTTTTTTGCCCGGACGCACTTCCATGCGCGGAGAGGAGTACGAGGGTTCACTGGTTCGGCTGCGGTGTGAGGCTGCCGTCGCCGCAGGGCCTGGCCAGCGGTGGGAATAGTAGGGGGCGGTGAGGCCTTCGCGGCAGCACATCCGGCCATGGGAAGCAGGAGCATGCGGCACGACCGGCGCTGCTTTGGGCGGCTGGAGCAAGAAGACCAGAGGTTGAAGAAGCACTACGGCCGTTGGATGGACATCGTACGGTCACTGGAGCTAGAATCGTTTATATTGACTAAGTTGACAAAGCCCTTCGTCCCCGTCAACTTAGTAGGCCCACAAGTCAGCCTCCCACCAAGGTGGGTCCCAGCTAGCAGGGGGGTATTCATTTTTTTGTGCGTAATAAGGAGGCACTTCTGGTGGGTCCGAGCTGACAGCAGGGGGAACGTTTTTTTTCGCGAAATACGGTGACCCGTCGGGTGGGTCCCAGCAGTCAGGGGCACATGTTTTTTTCACGAAATACTGGTGGCCCGTCCGATGGGTCCCTGCTGCCAGGTGGAGGAATAATTATTTTCCGCATAATAAGGAGGCACTTCCTTGCGGCTGCCATGGACCCAACTATCAGCCTCTTCACGTACAGTATTCTTCCGATGGAATTCGGTCGTTGACCACATTGACCACGCCGCGCCGAGAGCACCACGGTGGTGGACGACAGCGAGGCCTAGGAAGGGGACTACACAGAGCCGGGGAAGACGCGGCAGTGGATGCCCACGCGGAGAGGAGTATGAGGGTTCACTGGTTCCGCTGCGCTGCTGTCGCTGCAGAATAACAGGGGGTGTGGGTGAGTGGAGTGGCGGGATGGCCTGGCCAGCGGTGGGAGTAGTATGGAGGCGGTGAGGCCTCCGCGGCAGCACAGCCGGCCATGGGAGGTAGGAGCAGGCGGCACGACCGGCGCTGCTTTGGGTGGCTGGAGCAAGAAGACCAGAGGTTGAAGAAGCACTACGGCCGTTCGATGGACATCGTACGGTCACTAGAGCTAGAATCATTCATATTCACTAAGTTGACAAAGCCCTCCGTCCCCATCAACTTAGTAGGCCCACAAGTCAGCTTCCCACCAAGGTGAGTCCCAGCTAGCAGGGGGAGTATTCATTTTTTTGTGCGTAATAAAGAGGCACTTCCGGTGGGTCTGAGCTGACAGTGGGGGGAACATTTTTTTCGCGAAATACGGTGGCCCGTCCGGTGGGTACCAGCAGTCAGGGGGGAAACGTTTTTTTCGCGAAATAAGGTGGCCCGTCCGGCAGGTCCCTGCTGTCAGGTGGAGGAATAATTATCTTGCGTGTAATAAGGAGGCACTTCCTTGCGGCCGCCGTGGACCCAGCTGTCAGCCTCTCCACGTACAGTACTCTTCCGATGGAAGTCAGTCATTGACCATGTTGACCACGCTGCACCGACAACACCAGGGCGGTGGACGACGGCGATGCCTAGGAAGGGGACGACGTGGAGCCGGGGAAGACGCAACAGTGGAAGCCCGCGCGGAGAGGAGTACGAGGGTTCACTGGTTCGGCTACGGTGTGAGGCTGCCATCGCCGCAGAATAACAGGGGGTGTGGGTGAGTGGAGGGATGGCCTGGCCAGCGGTGGGAGTAGTATGGGGGCGGTGAGGCCTCCGCGGCAGCACAGCCAGCCACGGGAGGCAGGAGCAGGCGGCACGACCGGCGCTGCTTTCGGTGGCTGGACCAAGAAGACCAGAGGTTGAAGAAGCACTACGACCGTTGGATGGACATCATACGATCACTGAATCTAGAATTATTTATATTGACTAAGTCGACAAAGCCCTTGGTACGCTCCAACTTAGTAGGCCCACAGGTCAGCCTCCGAAACAGTGCGCCCCAGATGTCAGGGGGAGGAATCATTTTTTGGGCGGCCGAAGCTAAGAATATCCGAGATTGAAGAAGAAGCACGGCATCCGTTGGATAGACATCCAATGGCCACTGCTGCTAGAACCGTGTGTTGACTATAATAAGTTGACAAAGCCTTGCATATGCGTCAACTTATTTTTTTAGGGGACGCGTCACTTAGTAGGCCCACAAGTGTGTGGCAGAGAACTTATAGCCCATTTGCGTTTTGTAAGAATGTACAACCCATTTTTGAATTCTAATGGAATTTACAACAGCCCATATACAGTTTGTTAAAAGTACAACCCATTTTCTAGCTAGGACAATGATTAATAATTTCAACCAACCGTTGAAGACAGAATTCAATAAAATTTCCCACATTTTGATGGGATCCGAAATATTTTTATCCCGAAATTTCTATTCAGATTAAATATAATTTTGTATTACGTAAAAATCCAACGAAACATTGCACGCGCAACAATGAAAATTTAAGATTTTCAAAATCCATAAATAATATTTTATAAACTAATTTCGTGTTTGGTGCATTTTTTTATAGTTACTGCCCAGTTTTTATAATTACATCCCATTTATTATTTTTAAAGCCCATTTTCCTGTTAAGCCTAATGCATCCCTCCTAGGAAAGATTTGCAGCACAGCGGGGCGGAGAATAACAAGTTGACCTTGCCTGGGTATTCCTCAAAAAGACGTATAGCTGGGCTAGCCATTTTCATCTTGAAAAAAGTAGTATCTGGGCTGGATATCTGGCCTGGGCTAGACGGGCCACAGCCCGCCCAGTTAATACCCTGCTCTCCTCTGAACAAGAACGAAATCATCGCCAAGAAAAACTCAGCAGTGCTCACGCCTCAAAAACACAAATACTGCTCGAGCTGCTTGGTCCCAGTTGTCGGCCGCACCTTGTGCAATTCTCTCGTTTATATTGACTACATAGGTTGACAATGGTGTGGGACCGTGATGTCAGGAAACCAGGAGAAAGCAAAAAAAAATATAGCTGTACGTAATAAAGAGGCACTTGCGTACGTACGGCTATGGCCCTAGTGGGTCCCTAGTGTCATCCAGTCAAAATAAAGTCATCTCCTGAATCCTCATGTTCGTTGACCATGTTAACAATGCTTGGCGCCACGGCAAGCGCAACAACTCGAAGGACAACGGAGAGGGCCTTGCGGGCCCTACGGAGGTCTGATACAGCGCCCGCTGCTCATTCAGGAAGCCAGGATCATCGAGCACCTATGAGCACCTTCGAGAAACTGAGACGGCATGAAACGGTAAGGCCGCGCTTGGGAGCTCTGGTTTATTTCAAACCTGTATTAACATACAAGTGTAATTTACTCGTCATCGGAAGGCCCGAGGTCTGTAAGTAAAACCGGCGGGTTACGCGTGTAATTTGAGAGACCAGTGTATATTTTACGAGCATTGCTATATGGACGACATTATCAGACGATACATGCACGACGTGCGTATCATGCCATCCATGGGCAAGGCTGAAACAGCAGCTAACGGCTCGATTAGCAATCATCCGAGTGTCGTTCAGCGTTTTTATCGTGTGTCAAGTACTTCTGATATTTTACTAGTCGAAATCGACCAACCAAGCGCCTTCGCCCGAGACCATCTGCTTTAATTTACAAGCGTCAGTTTTACAAGCAGTTTTGGTTGGAAAACGACGATCCAATCACGGCCTAATATCATGAGTTGGTCGGAAGATCATATGGTTTCACGTCTAACCTACCCGACATGTCGTATAGGCTATGAATGAAACATCAGACGATGAACTTCTTACGCACGGAAACAACAGAAGAGGATGATCTTCTTAACAAGCAAATCACTGGCATTAGATTGACATGCAAAACAATACGAATCATTATTCTCAGGAGGCACTGTGAACAGCTCGTGATGCCGCATGCCACAACATTCCAAGCTCAACTTTGCAATCAAACACAAGGCCTGGCATTACATAGACGATATTCAGAACAAACTCTTAACACAGGAATATCTCAGCAGAGTAACTATTTACTTCTAAACTGAACACAAGAATAGGAAAAAACACTCGACGTTGCTCACAGCAAGGGCGTCCCACTCAAAAATATCAAATGCATGTCTTCTGGATAACATCAATGAGCAAATTTTGACAAGGTTTTCCAATTCCAATATATTAAACTAACGTCTTCTTGCTAACATCAATGAGCAAATTTTGACAAGGTTTTCCAATTCCAATATATTAAACTAACATCTTCTTGCTAACATCAATGCTTAAACTTTGACAAGCTTTTCCCATTCAAAATATGTAATGCCTATGATCGTGTCCTGTCTTAGCTTCTTGTACATGTTTGGGCACTTTTTGCCCAGGGCACTCCACGTGTTGTTAAATTGCCAATGGTCTCTACAGACTAGTCATGTCACCGGTGTCTAATAATACTCTATAAAGCTTCCCGGTCATTCCTTATGTAATGTACCGCATCCAGTGACTACTTCTTTCTGCAAAGTGGAACGACCAACTGGACCCCGTAACGCAGCAGTTTGCCTTGGACACATTGGCTCCTTTTGTGCAGTTCAACTAAAATTGAAGTCGGAATGAAACCGAGCTTTAATTTTGATATCCCTGTAAGCAACAATAGGTATAAGGGAAACAATTACTGAGAAATAACGGTTGATGACTTGTCCTAATGGGAAACAAAGCAGGAGAGGAGCAATTCTCCCTCAGTGTGATTCATTCATATTGACGGAGACATTATCTTAACAATGCCTTGGTTCAACATGTATAAAGAACGACAAAGCAGAAAAGTGTCATTCCTAAAACAATGCAACTGATTCATTTTTAAAGAGACATTATCTTAACAATACCTTGGTCAAACATGTAGAAAGAACTACAAAGCAGGATAGTACCATTCCTAACAAGTGTTGCAGTTTTGAACTAAGATTCAGTAGTTAATTAATTATGAGAGTGCATTGCTTAATTTTACCAGCGGCATTAGATTAACAAAAAGCATAAACAGTTCCAGGGGAGAGTGGGCGCAACAACAATATGTGCTTCCATCTACTTATGAAGGGGGGTGATGCAGAGTTTGTTGTAACAAAGCAACAAGCATCATGTCTGGGTTGGTCCCATTTTTGTTCACTACTTAATGGGACAAGACAGCAATACAATAGCTTCAATTCAACATTTATTTAAAACAGTACCAATACAAGTAGCACAACATCTCAAAGCACACTGCACAATCATGTGGATGAAGGCTTGTACTGACCTTTCATGAGAACACCAGGATAAAATACGAATCTGCTAACACGAATAGGAAATCCAATCTCATTTTGTGTAGTTGGACTGAAATCAAGCAAAGTGTTTCACGTAGCGAAGCAAAATGTTGCAATAGCAACAATTTGAATAGATATCATGTGGTAGAGACCAAAATTTGAAACAACTCGACAGGAACACTGGAAACAAATCTCGATCTCCTTTTGTGCAGTTCCACCTAAATTAAGCAAAGTCACCAGTGTGACATTCAAGTTGAACTGCACAAAACTCTTAAAACATAAGTGTTTCGAGTAGCGAAGCAAAATGTCGCAATAGCAACAAGTTGAATCGATACCCCTATTTTAACAGAGGCAAAAAGGGAAACAATTACTTGCCGATAAAGGAGGATGAAACAAACGGTGACAGAAAGAAGCATCTAACTTATCTTGGATGGAAAACAAAGTAGGATAGTAGCATTTCTAAAATGGTAGCATTGATTCATATTAACAGAGACACTCTCTTGAAACAACATTCGTTAAAAAATGTAATTTACTTTTAAGAGTGGCATTGCTTCAATTTTTCGGCGGCATTCTTAGATTAACAACAGCAAAATAGCTGTATGGGACATGCTAGCACCATGTGCGTCCACACGTATAAATGGGTGATGCAGAGTATGTAGCCAAGCAACATATCTGTGTTGGTCCCATATTTGTTCTCTTTGAACTCTTTTCCTATGTGAGGGCAGCAAATCTAGTCCTGCACAAACTACCCGACCCCCCAGTTTCTTTCCCTTTTCAACAAAGAGATCGGTTCCTTAGAGATGTGTGTACTAGGTTACCCCCTTTTCCCTTTTCGACCAACAAAGCGGCTGGATAGCCAGGGTCCTTGTCCAAAAGGACCCCTTGCCGAGATGAATTGCCAAAAAAGACTACCTCTGGATCAATTTGACAAAAAATACCCCCTCAGCGGTGGCGGCAAGCGCGGCAGGTGACACGTGGCACCTGCCGCCATGCCAGGAGGCGGCGGGCCCTGCCGCCACCGCAGGAGGCGGCCACCCCAGCCGAACGGCTTTCGTACAGTGCACCACGCCGCGACGTAACGGGCAAGGCCAGGTGGGCCCCGCCGCCACCGGGCGAGGCAACCTCTCGTGCCCATGCCACGCCCAGGCCAGCTGCACGCGCGACGAGACAGCGGGCCCTGCCGCCACCGGGTGAGGCGGCCGCGCTGCATGCGGCCTGACGGCCGGCCCTGTTGCAGACCGCTGGGATTATTCCTGGCGCTGATTCCGACGTAAACTTCCCTCCTTCCCACGCGCGCAATGACGACGAATTTCACGGGCTCGCTGTTGCAAACTGGGCTGATTCCCACGCGCGGAGGACGACGAATTTCATGGGCGGGAACTGTTGTGCCGACACTACAGGGATGCTCCTCCTTTATATAGTATGCGTATGCTCTGCGCGCAAGCACACTCTGCCCTCCTCTTCTACTCTCTGCGTGTAAGAACAGAGAGAAAGCAAAACTCATTACGCATTTTCATTCGTGATTTAGGGTGATTTAGAGTTGGATTTTGAATATGCTGAAGTTGAAGAAAAGATAGACGAAGGTAAGATCTATCCATTTTTGTTGGTTTGGTTCACATGCATGCAGTTTGTACTATTTTTGTTTAGTTCATAACTATGTGTTCTCTGTTGTGTTAGGTATTATTTCATCAATTTTTGGAGTCATTTAGTGCTTCAGGAGTAGGATTTGTGTAGCGAAGTGAACTACGAAGTTGAAGATCAAGGTATGAGCTTTGCAACACATTTATTTATTTGTGAATGTAGGGTGGTAATTAGTTTGTCCTTTAGCTCGTTATTAACTATGCGATGGTAGTGCTTAGAGGTTAGAAATAATTTCAAACGAGAGATGTAGCATTTAAACTATTTTTTTAAATAGTAGGTTGAAGATGTTGCATCGATGTTAGGTGCGTCCATTAGTATTGACACACGGGAAATCTTAATATGGTAATTAAGAAAAATTGTACTGTAATTGTTTATTGCATGCGGTATGTTATTTCATGTGGTATGTTATTTTATGTGGTATGTTTATTAATAAGTCTATAGTTAGGAAATCGTAGGTCTACTTTGTTATGTCGCAATAATCTAAATTTTATATGTTAAAATTAGGTGCTAATGTACTTAATGATGTATGTAATTAGGTAAAATAATTCATCTTAGTAGCAAACAAGGAGGAGAAGACGTGATTGAAGAAATTGTGTTTCCATTTTCGCTGTCCCATTTTGAGGTGATGAACACATACATGGAAGTGCTATTTTCATACTTTTGTTAGCAGGAATAAAAATCTATGTGTAATATTGATGTTAATGTGATAATAGGTTGACTCCGTTCATATAGTACTGGTGACGGATATTTATTGGAAATATTTTGACGCTTAATTGCATTCGCAAGCACATCCATATTGGAGCTAAGGTAAAAAATGACAGTGTAATTTTGTTAATATTTTTTGTATTGATGTACTATTGTGAATAATGTGCATGCCGCTGCAAATATTATTATTTGTAGATAAATGATTGTTATCGTATGATGTGAAAAAATTATATAAAGCCGAAAAAAATTAAATGTTTTACTCATATGATATTAAAATGTTATTATCGTACTATTATGTTTACTGGTTGTTTGGATAGCGAGTAATTACCATGGGTTTTGTCATAACCTCTTGTAAG
Organism: Triticum timopheevii; assembly: GCA_963921465.1. Taxonomy (NCBI): domain Eukaryota; kingdom Viridiplantae; phylum Streptophyta; class Magnoliopsida; order Poales; family Poaceae; genus Triticum; species Triticum timopheevii. Next base: position 127,826,272 of record OY997271.1, on the reverse strand, counting down.
AAAAATAGTTTTTACTAATAGTCGTATTTTCAAAAGCTCAGCTTTTGCATGTTATGAGAATCAATTTAGGATATTTTTGGGGTAGTTAGAGAAAAGCAAAGAGAGTTTTAGTTTGTGACGCTCGTAGACGAGTTTGAGAAAAAAAAACTCTAAATACCCGTTAACCAAACAACCCCGAAAAGTCTAAGCAAATGATTCTAAAAACAAAATGAATATTTGTAACGAAAATATGATTATTATTTTAGTCGTCTGATATGTAAATGTTGTCATCGTACTACTACTAAATGTTCAGTTACTAATTGTTTGAAATGTAAACATGTATTTTGGTTATGTACTATGGAAAATTTATTAGTGTACTATGGGAACGTCTTACGGGACTGTCTTTTCGGGGTGGATGTGTCCTTGTGCGAGTCGACTACAGTTGTAGTTAGAGACATGGTGAACGTGGGTTACGCAGCTGTCAGAAGGTGCATCTGAGCGGTGTTTGGCCCAGGGATGCAGGAAAAAAAATGACAATGGAGGCCTTCGTCGCTGACAGAGCAAAAGATGGGACAGCTGCCCGTTGGGGTTTGCGGCCTGTCACAGGTGATCAGTCATGGGGGTGGTACATGAGGTTTGCAACCAATCCCAATAACCCAGTGTTTGGTCAGCCGATGGTGTATGTGGAGTTCATTTCAGTCACTGATGTTGCTGGATGCAGTAGCAGGGGCGGTGAGGTCGAGTTGACCATCACATCAGCCCCTAGCATCGGCCCATCGGAACCGACGGGCGACCAGCCTGTGTATGACACAGGATATTGGTCTGCGGCCGTTGACATGAGTGAACACGTGGAGGGATTGCCGGAGGTGCTCGATGATGACGATCACTCTTCCGCGTCTTTCGAGTCAAGCGAAGAAGAAGATGTTCCTCCCCAAAGGAAGGTCGCGGCGTCACTGCAACCTGGGTTTTTACAGGATATGAGCATCACAAATGAATTTCACTCTGTTTCTGGCCTAGAAGCGGGGAGTCTGGAGGTTGGGAAGGTTTTCCCAGACAAGAAGTCTGCTTACCAAGCAATTAATAGGTATGCAATCACCCTGCACCGCCGGCAAAAAGTGAAGCAGTCTGATAAAAAAGAGTTGAAGGTCATATGCATCCACACCGCGAAAGGTTGCCGCGAAAGAGTTCTCGCTAGACTGAAGCCTGGGGTATGTCAGCCATGGCATATCCCAAAAATAGTGCAGCATAGCTGTGAGCAAACTGGAACTCTTTCAAATCACTACAATGTGACGGCAAGATATGTGACACAGGTGATGGAAACAATTGTGCAGGGAAGTCTCAACATTAGTGTTAGGGCTTTGCAAAAAGATGCAGAAGATCAGATTGGCTTCCTTGTCAGCTACAGCAAGGCTAGGCATGCGAAGAAAAATATATTCAAGAACTTGTATGGAACCTATGAGGAGGCCTATTCTTATGCCCCCAAAATGCTTCATCAGATAGCAAGTGCTAATAGGGGGACTCAAGTTTGGCGGAGAGAATGTCAGAACCCAAAGAACCCGGGTGAGCAAATCCTGGACCGCTTATTCTGGGCATTCGCCCAGACTATACAAGCTTTCAGGCACTGTCGCCCGGTATTATTAGTTGATGGTATCTTTCTCACTGGAAAGTACAAGGGCACACTATTGGTGGCGATTGCAGAAGATGCAAATAATCAGCTTCTTCCTATTGCATACGCACTGGTCGAGAGCGAGAACAAAGATAGCTGGTTGTGGTTCCTGAGCTGCGTGAAGATGGTTGTCGGGTGTCGTGAAAGAGCGTTTAGGTGTTTGCATCATCTTTGATTGCAACACAGGATTATTAAGTGCTCTCGACATAATTAAGCAGTCGTCAGAAGAGTGGAAGTGGCCTGATCTAGAGGGAAGGTGGTGCATGCGGCATTTGGCAGCAAACTTTTACTCCAAATTCAAGAATAAGGATTGGTTCAAGTTATTCAAGAGGATGTGCATGCAGAAAACTCAAGCCAAAATGAATGCCATTTGGGCAGGTATCAATGGTGAGATCGAGCGCGTGACCTTGCCGTAGAGAGAAGACCGGAGGGGTCGAAGGACGGCCATAAATTTGAGCCAGTGGATTGGCCAGAATTGCTCTGATTTGTCCAAGTGGGCGCAGGCTCATGACACCGGGGCTCGGTATGGAATAATGACCAGCAACATGTCAGAGGTGTACAATGGTGTTCTTAAAGGGGTGAGGGCCTTGCCTATCACAGCCCTAATTGAAGAAACTTGGAACCGGACACTGTCATACTTTGTAGACACGGTTATCGTGGCTAAAGCACAAGTTGAATTGAACAAGCCATGGTCCAAGAAGATGCAAAGACATCTGGACGAGAAAGCAAAGAAGTCCCAAAGCCATGGCTGCAGGAAAGTGGACGCACTTAGGAATAAGTGGGAGGTCAATGTGCAAGCCAAGTACGTTAAGGGTTACCACAGAGGATCCAAAAAGCAAGCTGTCACCCTCGGCCCAATGTCATGTGAGTGCACATGTAACAAGCCCAAGCTTGAGGGCTACCCTTGTAGTCATGTGCTCCGGGCGGCTGCAGATCAAAAAATCAGTGTTGAGCCATACATATCACCGTACTTCAACATGTACAATCTGTACAACACTAGGAACGGTGAGTTCTGGGCCTGGGGCATTGATATGAACTACAAAATGTTGTGGCCAGATGGGCCGAAATGGGTTCTGAACACCGACTTGATGAGAACCGCCAAGGGACGACGTTAGTCTAGGCGTCATCGCAATGACATGGACCACAGCCAGATGGGAGAACCAAGGCGATGCCGCGTTTGTAGGTGTCCTGGACATTCACGTAGGGAATGCCCGTATCGAGCGAACAACACCGCATGATGTTGATTTATCTGTACTCGCTATGTCTACTTATATTTGTACTATACTTTTATTAATTTAAATTGAATTTGTTTGTATTATTGAATCTCTTTGTGTTATTGTATTTATATTTATTTTAAATTGAATCTCTTTGTATTATTGTACCCGTGATGTTAACTTTAGCTAATTAATGTAAATTATATCTCTTTGTATTATTGAATCTCTTTGTGTTATTGTATTTATATTTATTGTACATTGAATCTCTTTGTATTTTCTTTGTATGTTTGTGTGCAGGTTATGGCTGAAGTGCCGCGGCTTTTAGAGGGGCCCCATGACGCCGGCCACCATTGCCATCTATTTTTGAACCCAAATAAAGAACATGATTATCGGAGTTTCAGACTTTGAACCATAAAGAAAACCTGGCCAATACACAATTATTTCATTCATCACCTTGACGCTTATGGACTACATGCTTTTGCTAGGCTCACATCAAGCAAAGACCAATCCCAGTTACGTTCGGACCCATCCCTTTTGACATACCTCATTGACCGGTGGAAACCTGAAACCCACAACTTTCACTTTCGTTTTGGGGAGCTTGCACCTACACTGAAAGATATTTCTATGATCCTTGCTCTGCCAATTAGAGTTGAGCCGTTAGTCTCTCCACAAGTGTCTAAAACTTGGGCACAAAATATATCAGACCGTCTTGGGATGACAATGCCAGAATCACAACATACTGATGGCCCTCGTGGCATCCCACTCCCCTGGCTTCATGATAACTTTCTTAATATTTCTAGCTTCGCTGATTCTGAGACGAGGAAAAGACAGCTGTTTGCGTATTTTTTGTGACTCCTTGGGGTTATGTTTCCAAATTCACACGGGGACGTACTTCTCCCTGGTCTCATCTACATTATGGAGAAGATGGTAGATGAACCTTTACCCGAGCATCCAAAATACAGCTTCGGTTCTGCCATTCTATCTCATACATATAGAGGCTTGTGTGATGCCACACAAAAAACTTCCTTCACAAAAAATGCTATGTTACTTTGTGTCCCCTACGAGTTTCTACAGTTGTGTTCCTGGGAATACCTCCCTGTAGGACGACCTCGTATAATAAATCCCATACACCCATACGACTATAGCGAGGGCAGCTGTGTAACTATGGCCAGCAGGTGGACAAGGGCACAGAAACATTGGTCTCCAAGTATTGCGAAAATTGTTACCCTATATACCACCAACAGTTTGAGGCACTTGATGAGTCTGTAGTCACATGGAACCCATGGACTCAGGAGCATGTACAAATGGTCTTTAATATACGACCCATCACACCAGGCATGTTGACCGATAGTGCATTCTGGCTGACTCGCTGCTACTTATTGTTCCTGTGGTGTGTTGAGCCTTACAACCCAGAGCGTGTCATGAGACAGTTCGGTCTGTATCAGGAGATTCCACCACCTTTTCCAAGATGTACTGATGAGGAAACCCATAAGTAAGATGTGACCTCCCTAAATAGTTAGTGTCCTTTTTAATTTATTAAACTCACACTTTGTTACATAATTTACAGGCTAACCAATATGGGCCACGGTTGGAGTCTTTACGATTGGAGGGAGCGCAACATTCAATGGGTGCAGAAGTGGGAAAATGACGCGCTAGCAGATATAGTGTATCAACTTAGGTACATTTTATTTACATTATTTATTACGATGACCATACGATGCGTGAAGATGACCATACGTTATTTATTATTCAGTGTACATTTATTTACATTATTATTTACATTTTATTTACATTATTTTGCAGACCGTACGATGGAAGTACAGCTCAAGCGTACAAGCAGTGGTACTGCATTAGGACGCGTGTATGCCTGGCCGGTCAACCAGCTACGATACCAACAAATCTCATGCACGAGGAGCAGATGCAGAGACCTGTTGAGCTGCATGCAGCTTACTTTCATGACCGGGTGGTAATCACTAGTAATTTTTTCAGGTCCATCATTTCATAATCATTTCAACCAAATAACAACCAAATATTTTTCCAGCTTCAAGCTGCCCACGATATAGGGCAGATGGCGATGGAAAGCATGCCGCCCAGGGCTGTCAAGTCATTCAATAAACGTGTTAAAGAATACATGCTAACAAAGTTGAGATGTGGTAGAGGCGACGACGTTGTCACTGGAGCGTACAACATGCCAGTACCGAGGTCAGCCAGACTGAGTGCAGCACCGTCGTCCAGACCGAGTGAGGCGCGTACAAGCCATGGGCAGCGGGGGGAGGGTCTGAGTACTACAACGACATTGCCACGACATGACTCTTCTCTGCCACTACACCGCTCTTCTTTGGTGCTGCTTCGTCAGGGGCAGACATCGCAGGACCATGGCATGGGCTTGGATTCGATGCCCAAGCTGTATCTTTCCCCAAACCCATATGCATACACAAGATATGGCACATACACTCAAGGTGAGGGATCTCAGCCGTATCTCTCCATGCAAGGGATCTCCATGCCCGAGGAGACTCGTGTCCCAGATTTAAACCAGTACCAGGTAGAATGTCCAGACAGTACAGGCGAGGGATCTGATCAGGTAGTCATGTTTACATTTTAATGCATTTATAGTGATATTACATATTATCCTCTAACAGTTTTTGTTTACAATGTTTCTATGTGCAGGACATACCTGATGTAAATTGGAACGATGAGTACACCCAACCTGGCGACAATGTTTATGTAGTAGATACGGATTTCTTCAGAGAGGACGTTATTGGCCCATCTTTTATCCCCGAGGAGTCACAACAACCATACGCCTACAATTACGCATCAGGTTTGCAACAAGGATTACAGACTCCACCAACTATGCAAGAGTCGCAGACACAGGAAGACCAACTGGAGTACGATCACGGTCTTCGTGTACCTCGACCACCTAATCGCTTGGAACCTTCTGGCCCGAAGGGAAGGCCAGGTGGCCGTCGTCGACTACAATGATTCATCTATGCGCGACCCATTGTATCTACATATGTCTGTATCAGACTTTTCGATTTGAACATCTATGTATGCTGTAATAAAAATGCACCAGTCAGGAACAATTTTTCCTGCCTATATCTCCCGCCATACTATCCTGCTCCACTCTTCGGCTTATGTTTTCGTGCAACCCTTTCCCCTCAATATTTTCCCGCCAACGCTTTCCCTCCATATGTTCCCGCCACCCGTTTCCCGCCAACGCTTTCCCTCGATATGTTCCCGCCACTCGTTTCCCGCCATATGTTCCCGCCAACCCTTTCCCGCCATACTGCACTCGTTCTTTCCCGCCATTTTCTCCTCTCTACCTATAAAACCCCCTTCAGACGGAGGTGGATAAGCATTCGAGTGTAGTGTAGTCGAGATGTCCCATTATCCTTTCGATCGTAGTTTTCACCCTGGGATGAGCAGGACTCTTCTGAGGCTAGCTACCGATTTTAGGATGGACAATAGGATAGTTCCATGGGACGAACTCACCGGTAGTGACACCATAATGAATGAGTTGGCTCACCAATTACGTAGGTCTGGGTGGCCTGAAAGGACCTATGAGGAGGTACGTAAAGAACTTCTTAGGTTGCATGCAAGGTGGAATAATGTAGTGGAGCCGAAGAGTGAAAATTTCAGAAGGACTGTAGAAAATCATCCATTTTTATGGACTGAGGAGAGCGAGGATGAAGATGATATCTTCATGCCGCCGCTTCCGGGTGCTGCATCATCAAAGGGCAAGAGTTCTGCATCGTCTAAGGGCAAGAGTACTGCATCCTCGAAGAGCAAGAGTTCTGCATCGTCCAAGGGTAAGAGTTCTACATCCTCGAAGGGCAAGAGTTCTGCATCGATGGAGGATGACGATGATGCCTTCATGTAGTTTTTAAGATGTATTCCAGTTCTACCGTTTAATTCGGATGTACTTGCATTATTAGTTTGTACTCTCTTATTGTAGGGCATTATGTTCTATCTTAATTTTATTTTGTAGTTGTTGCACGATGTTCGATATTAGTGGAGGGAAAGAAAATGCCACTACTTTATTCTAAAACCATTTTTTTCATTACGACACGGCACAACTGAAAATAAGATACATCGTAGGAATAAAGCTACATTTAACTCCTGAAATAAAGCTACATTAAAGTGCAGAAATAAAGATACAAATAATTGCGAAATTTAAAATACTACCACAGGAATATACTGAGTCCAGCGTGGATATTTTCCTTTTCCATCGCCAGCTTCTTCTGCTGCCTTGGCCTCACGAGCCCTTTCTTTCTTTCTCTGCCTCTCCGCCTCACGAGCCTCCTTTCGCTGTCGTTCTTGCTCCTCCATGCGACGAGCCTCTTCCCTGTTTTTCTTTCCTAAATCCTGAAAAAACGGTGTTGCTCCGCATAGTATTCTTTTAACTCTCTCTCTTGCTCCGCTTTCTCCTCAGCTTCCGCCTTCTTGCGTCGCTCTTCCGCAAAGAAACTATTCCACGCACGACGACTTCTTTCACGAATCTCAGTCACTGCCCAAGCCGGCTTCTCCGTGTCAATCCAACGATAGTACATGCACAGAGGCGGAGGAGACTACAACAAGAAACAAGAATGTTACTAAAGAATCAATGAAAATACCAACAATATCTATTCGTGATGGTTAAAGCATACCGGAGGCTTGTCGTACTCTGAAATAGCTACGGCAGGATCTTCCTCATAATTGGCGCACATGAAAAACTTCATGCCCAACCAATCTGAAAAATCCGTCACCTCCTTCACCTTGCAAAGATTGCCACACCAACACCGCAGGACTGCCACCCCCGGAGGCAAACTTGCATTCTTCATTTTCCTCGGCCTAATGCTTTGATCCGAACAAGGCAAACTCATATCGACTGAAAAAATATGTTACACACTTTGCGCACTGGCGATTTCTAGGATGGCTAGACGAGAGCCTCGGTGTCTCCTTTTATAGGCTCAGACGATAAATGATGGCGAGAAAATAAGCGAGAACAGAGGAAATTAGGTGGGATATTTTAGGATCCCTGTAGTGTCGGCACTATAGGTTCCCGCAGCATCGGATTCCCGCAGCGAGTGACTGATTACCGCAGTGTCGTTGCATTCGCTCAAGCAATAGCCAGAGCAATTTTCGCAGTGCCGTCGCATTCTATGAGGCAGAAGTAGCAAAAGTAGGACTGATTCCCCAGCGAAAGAACCAAAAGTAGGCATCAATGTCCATATCCCTGTACGGAAATCACGCTCTTGGGTGCTGTCACCTCACCTGCAGCAACAATTTTCAAAGCATGGGAATGAGCGCCATTTGCCACAGTTCTCATGTCGGCCACACTGCAAGGAATCAGCCCAGTTTGCAACAGCGAGCCCGTGAAATTAGCGCACCGCATCGGATTACCGCTCAATCGTGAAAATAAGCATCATCAGCAACAAGCAATCACACACACGTGGGAATCAACGCCATTTACCACAGTGCTCATGTCGGCCAGGGGAATCAGCGCGCGCATGCAGCAACGGTCGCCTACGCTAGTGGCGGCGGGGCCCGCGCCTCGGCCAGCGAGCAGCAGCAGCTGTCGGGCAGCAGTGACAGCCAGGTGAGGCCACCTCAGGCTGTGGCGGCGAGGCCCACTGGCGGGGCCCGTGCACAGCAGGACCTGTCGGCCAGCCAGCGACCGCGCCAGGGCTGGCCGCCTTGCCCGGTGGCGGTAGGGCCCACCTGGCCCGCCCCGTTCCGTCGCGGCGCGGTGCACTGTACAAAAGCCGTTCGGCTGGGGTGGCCGCCTCCTATGGTGGCGGCAGGGCCCGCCGCCTCCTGGCGTGGCGGCAGGTTCCACGTGTCGCCTGCCGCGCATGCCGCCGCCGCTGAGGGGGTCCTTTTTGTCAAATTGATCCAGAGGTAGTCTTTTTTGGCAATTCACATCGGATAGCCAGTCTATACTACTTTTCCTCCCTCCTTTCCTCATTGAACCATGTCCTAGATTCATGCTCCACCCCATCGCACCTTTCTTTCCTCTTTGAACCAAGACCTAGATTCGACTACAGATCAAAAAAGATCCACATGCAGCTAGAGCAACGATGGTTTCAAAGAAACTTATAACTTATGGTCGTTGGGATGTGGCAAGGCGGGCGGCGGGAGGCCGGATCTGCCCACACTGCGTACGGTAGTGAGGAAGAAGGGGTCGGTGGCCCTCCCGCACAGGCGCTGGGTGAAAGAGAACAGCGCAGCCGGCAGTGGATTGCCTCCCTCGCCGAAGGCGATAGAGTTAACGCTGCACCTCCTCCCCTTCCCGGTTCGACAGGATACGGACGCCTCCTTCACCAGCTGTGAGGGGGGAGAGAGACAAGAGGCCAACGCAATCTTATTTAGATCTGGTGAAGAGAGGGTGAGAGACTATGAATATAGCAAACCCTAGCAAATGAACGCCGAGCCTCCAGCGTGTAACATATATGTATTGCGGCGAGCGTGTGGAGAGTGCAAACCCTAGTGAACAAGCGCTGAGGCTCCCGCTTATATATATACTCTACTAATGTAGTATGGACTGAGCTCCGGTGCCTTCACTCCATCTGCTTTTGGCTGTATGACAGGTGAGCCAGCCACATTTTGGGTCCACCTGTCATAAACCCCAAAGGTAGGTGCACTAAGTCAATGAAGCTGCGTCCATATAATACTCTCGTGTGTATACGACTAATATATAGTGGAGTAGTTTTCTTATTCTCTCCATAACAATCGTTTTAAATTGTGTAAGTATGAAACGAAACTCTTTATTTAATGTACAGAGGGAGTACTACTTCCGATGAACTAACGGCCCACGCCCACGCATCCTGGTCGCACTTCCTGTCCTTCACGTGTGGTACACTACCCTCCCTTAAGTGAACAACCACACATGCGCCAAATTATCGGAAACGTGTGAGAGTGTGTACAAATAAAGAATTTTAATTTCAATTATTGGAAAGGTTTGAGAGTATTACAAAGTTTGACTTCAATCAAATCTAATATGCGGAGTAAATAAAAATGGAGGGCTACTACGTCCATCCGGGTTTATAGTCCACACCATTTTTTAAATCAAAGTTAATAGCTGGACAAATAAAATTACAGGGGAGCTGGAGACAAAGTTGTGAGAAGGCTTAGAAATCAATACAAAACTTATGCTCTTAGTACCAACATCGATCCTTCTTCGAGGAAACATTTGGTTCATAGCCAATTGTGTGATAAAATTGCACTAACATGAAAGACGACTGCGTCTCCAACGCAACCAAGGTGAACTGACGAAGGATATCATCTTTGTGCGTAACAAGCAAAGAGCACTGATGGAAGACATCTTGTTTTTCATTGAAAATCGATCAGCTTCACCAGCCGATGCAACCATGAGGCGCGACCATGAGCATCGATAGGTCATCGTGGTGATGCATCATCCATTTGGCATCAAGTTTGGGTGAGGCACCTATGAAGTTCGACAAATCCTCACTGTGGTCTATTTCTTCTTAGTAATCAAGCTCGAGGAAGGAAGAACCACGTGGTAGAGGACAGTGAGGCGGAACAACAATGGCCATCCAATTTTGTGTAGTTCCACTAAAATTGAGGAAGACATGCCCGGGTATGGAGACACGCATCGCTGTTTCCAAAAATATAAAAAAGCGTTAATGAAAAGTACACCAACAAACAGAAGCATCATAATTATATCTTGATGGGAACTAAACCAGGATACCTGAGAAAAAAACATTTCTTCATTTAACCAGTGATAGTACTACCACCATATGGACAATGACCGCACAACCACCATGTACTTTTTGTCGAAACAACATGTATACCTCCACCGAGGCATAAATCAGGACAACTTTTCGAGTGGCATTTCCTCTATAATAGTACTAGTAGGTGATGTTGGACCAGCCAACGAACCCTAGCTACTATGCATGGGGAGATGGGGAGTAGTCGCATAGAAGAAAACCCGCACGCAGCGATCTCGGGAGCTGGACCAGTACAAGAAGTTATACCTCAGGTGGGCGAGATGTCGTTTAGGCGGGCGGGCGGGATCTGCCCACACGACGGCAGCAAACAAGGGCGCGGAGGATCTTCGTCTGTGCCAGCGCCAGCTCCGAGAGGATGGTGCGCATCGGCTCCCCCCGTCACTGACGGCAACAACGTCAACGCTGCACCTCCTCACCTCCCGCAGCGGACGGGATTCGGCCGGATCTGTGACCACCGGTGAGGAGAGAGATAGACTGGACACTGTCATCTTGTTTTGATATGGAGAGGGTGAGAGAGCGAGACGCGAGAAACTCTATCAAACAAGAGGCTATAATGGAGTAAAAAAATCTCTCCATAGAAGTGGTTTTAAATAGAATACGCGCATTCCCGGAAAAAAGAAACAAAAACTGGCAGACAATTTTTTAAGGGTCTGTCTAGGACACATCTAGATGTGACATAGTTATGTCACATCTAAGTTGATGTCCACTCTGTTTGTGGTCTATTTTTTTTTGTCCTAGTTTTTTTGTTTCTTGTTGCTACATTATATACTTGTGGGAGCTTAGATGTGATATCCTTAAATAACATCTAGATGTGAATTGGACAAACTGATTTTCTAACGTACCAAGAAAGAAAACTCGATCAAAAACACGCCCCCGCTTCCAGGTCGCGAGAGTCATTGCGCACACACACATAGACATAGACATGCATATCCGTGTTTACGTAAAATTCCATTTCCATCTCCATCTGCAATCATATTTGTCCAACTGGCACATTATTTACGTTGTTAATTATATACGCAGCAATATTAACGTACAACATCTCTTGTTTGCGCACGTCTGGACCGCTGCCACGGCCGCTCCTGACCAACCCGAACCCTCTTGATCACCCGCGCGTGCTTCCCGCCCGAAACGGTCAGTGCCACATTCATGCCCGGCCAAAGCGGACGCGACCTCTCACTGGCGCCGGCATTGAAGCGGCGCGCCGGCCGAGAGAGCGTCGCCCGCGCCGCTTCCGGGTGCACGCGGCTGCTCCGCGTTCAAAGGTCGCAATAGCCGGCTACAACATGCATGTAAAAAGTTTTTGGGAGTCCGTGCTAAAGCTAGCTGTCCTCCCCCAACTCGTCAATCTCTTTCAGTAGTGCTAGTAGTACTCCATGGCGCGATCCATCGACAAGCAGGCAGGCAAAGTTATCGTATACTCGGTTTGCGGTGAGTGGCATGCCGAGCGACCATGTGGGGTCGAGCCGTGGAGGAGGGTGAGACACGAACACGACATACATGATTTAAACGTTGGTTTTGCTCTATGGCGCGATCCAACGAAACGAAACGTTGGTTTCTCTCTGTTTCTATTTTTTTCTCCGAAAAAACGGAAACTTTCCACTCCATTTTCATTCCTATTCCAAGGTTGCCCCATTACAACATTCCATCAAATACAAAGGAAAACTAACACGCATGCTGATGCATCTCAATGATTCACAGATCATAGCCAATATTTACTTCACAACTAAAGAAAAAAGTTGTGAGAGCGTGTACGAAAGAAAAACTGCTGATGGGGTCACTACGACTTAAACCCTAAACCCTAAACATGATTTAATTCCCTGGCCAGGTAGAACCTGTCGAAGGAAAGACGGCTGGCACCCTCGGATCATACGATGATTTTGTGGAGTTCCACTAAAATCGACCTGAGCATCCCTGATGGCAAAGATATTGAAGAAGTGTGATTAGAATAATAGTACTGGCACTAGTTCATGAGACATAAACTCATCACAAGTAGAAGCCGGTAGAAGTAGAGCAAGATCGACATGGAGATGGAGCTACGGCAGTGGAGCAAGCCGGCTCGAAAAGGAAGATGGACTACTTGGGACGTCGGGCTGTAGCTAGAAGGGCGGTTGGGACGCGGCATCGGCCCAAACCGCGGTGACCCCCGATTGGGATGCACCGACTGTGGGTTTTCTCCCTCGCCGATGTCGACCGCGTCTACGCAGAACATTATTCCCTTCCCCCAGCTGCGGGATCAGGCCCGTCGTTCTATGCTTGTGAAGAGAGCAACCTTAGCAAGCAGGCTTGTAGCTTAGGCTCCTGCTAGTGTATATATAGTGGTTTTCTTTTTCTCTCCATATCAACCATTTTATATTGCGTACGTGTCATTCAAGAGTGAAATGATGGTTGCTTCTTCCGACTAACTTACTGTGTGATTTGACTGCTCCTTAGTGGCCCCTACACGTACTCCCCCTACGTGTATGCAACAGTCACATGTACACATGGACGCAAAAACACGCGCGACGCCTAATGCATGCATGTCCGAGTACACGACGGAACACACACGGTCACGCTAAGTGCTCAACCTACACGTGCATGCACACACATACTTAGTCAGGGTGAGCTAGTGACCGTGTAAACACCGGAAAATATATATATTGAGCGCAATAAGCGTATTATGAAGTCCACTGACCGTATTTTTACAAATATACAATGACAGACAGTGCATTTATCTCGTTTGAAATTAATCCATATTAACCGGAGAGGAGGCAGTATGGACTAGCATTACTTGCGCGCGGTGGCTCGCAGGACAAGGAGAAACTGTTGACTAATGCAAGCTCTCCCTCGCTCAGGCGATGGACGTGCAACTGTTAATTCGGTGTCAGATTGCCAGAAGCATACACTATACTACTAGTGCTACTATTGTTCGACTTCCCGAATAGGCGAACAGCCAAGCGCAAAGTTTACTAATATAGTCTATAAAGGTACGTACTATACTAGTACTAGGAACCGGATGGAGGAGCGTCTGTACTCTTATTATAATTTTAAAATGTGATAAAGCAATCTTCAACACATTTGTTATCTTCGAGGGTTCTCGCATGTGATAATGTAAGTTGATTGCATGGAACACTCGCCACAATTCTTGCTTAATTCTGGCTCATATCCTGTTACAAATAGTAGCGCTCGGTAATATTTCCTCTTGTTTTTGTTATTCAGCATGTAAACAGGTCAGCAAACCTTGCGGCGCATCTTCGTGCGAACCGTGCTTGCTGCACTTTGAATGTGGCCGAGAGCTGGCTTGATGAAACACCTCGCTTCCTACTTCTTTTTTGCGGGGTACCTCACTTCCTAGTGACCAGTGTCTTGGATGATCGTCCTAAGAATGCTTATATATGAATAAAGCTCTCTCATTTACTCGCAAAAATGATTGAGCCATATTAACCAGAAAGGAGGGAGTATGGACTAGCACTACTTTTTGGTGTGTCCCGTCAACTCGCAGAACAAGGAGAAGCTTGCAGGACAAGGTGAAGCTCGCTTACGCCTTTTGACTAATGCAACCTACCCTCGGTGGACATGCATTAGTCCATTCGGTGTCAGATTGTCAGAGGCATACACTGTAGTACCCAAAATGCGGAGTACCATCATTGTTCGACTTCATGAAGAAGCGAAGAGCCAAGCGCAGTAGTACGAGTAGTACTCCTTCCGGTCCTTTATTGTTTGCGTTTTAGCTCCTGCCCGGATACCAAGGAGAGGAGCACTCAGCAAAATTTGGACTATTTTGCCCCTGAATTGCTACCGAGGAGACGCTGGTCAGTTACTCTGTGCATGCAAACGATTGGCCTGCAGCCATATATTCTCACGCCCACTCTCTCCATCTTTGCATGCGCGTCTCTCTCTCCTCTCCATCTCTATGCATGCGCCTCTCTCTCCCCGGTTTGCATGCATGCGCATCTCGGGAAGACACGAACGTTGGAGAGAGAGATGCGAATAACTACACGCATGCATGCGATCGACTGGAAAGCAGGGGCATAGCTGGAAACAGAAGCCAGAAAAAGCCAATGCGCAGAGCATTGCGGGAAAAACTGATTTTTCCAAAACGCAGACAATAAAGGACCGGAGGGAGTACTACTACTAGAACCGCATGGTGGAGCGTTTGTACTCTTATTTCTTTTTATATCTGATAAAGTACACGTTTATTCCGGAGAAGGGCGGAAAACGGCAGCCCAACATGTAATGAATGATATCGATCAACCAACCATGCTCGAATATATCTTGGCCTCCATGCGAACTCGTCTGTGTGTTCTCGCTCCTCGTCTCTCTCAAGGAACGGCGGGTTGGCTCTTTGCCGTCAATTGAGATCAGTTTGCTCACACTCCTATCCCACATGTCAGTGATATGCCAAGAGGAGGTGCGTTGACCGACTGGCCATACGCGTACTTGGTTTTGAACCTTCATACTACTCCTCCCTCCGTCACAGTTTACAGGGCGCGCTTCATTATGATGCATTTCTCTCAATGCATTTCCACCACCAGAGAGACTTTAGATGCGTTTGGTTTAATGCTCAATTAATTAGGGCATGGTAACCGCAATCAAGTCCACAATTTTCTCTCCATGTAACTATGGAATGGAGTAAGTGCATGCATGTGTGTACCCGGGGTGGAAGCACTACATGCATGTGTGTACGCATTATTCCCTCTACTAGTAATAGACGCCGTGCTATAACTACCAATGCTATTTTTCAGGCCGATCGCTAGTCGCCTTGGTCCCACAGATCTTTTTTCTTTTTTCTGAAGAGCGCTGTATAAACAGTGACGGATGGAGTAGTATGAGCGGATTCAAAGAAGAGCGTATTGATGGTTGCTTCTTCAGAGCAACTTACAGTGGGAAAGGTGGGGCTTACAATTTGACTGCTCATTACTCACTATTAATGCGGCGCAACAACCGGGCTGAGTCTCCCATGCGGTTGTGCACTACTCCCTCGGTTCTTAAATATACTCCGGAGTATATTTGTCTTTCTAGAGATTTCAACGAGTGACTACTCAAATATTTGTCTTTTTAGAGATTTCAAATGGACTGGCACATACGGATGTATATACATATTTTAGAGTGTAGATTCTCTCATTTTGCTCCCTATGTAGTCACTTGTTGAAATCTCTAGAAAGACGAATAGAATATTTAGGAACGGAGGGAGTACACATACGAAGCAAAATGAGTGAATCTACACTCTAAAATATGCCCGTTTGAAATTTGTAAAAAGACAAATATTTAGGAACGAAGAAGTATAATTTTGTGCATGGCACATGGACCCGGATGATGAAGAGGCTTCTGGCAATGCTATCAAGCTTCCATCATTTGTTTACATAATTGACGTACTATACAAATAATTTTCCAGCGAGACATGAAATTGTACAATGGTGTGAGTTTTCAGCTTCTGTTTCACGTGTCTTGCCATCGATGCTCTTTCAGAAACAATAAAAAACTAACTTCCTTGCTAATGCATGTCAATTATTAGCAGATCAGAGCTAATAATTACATCACAACTGAAGACAGAGTTGTGAGAAGGTGTTAAATTAAAATTGGTCCATGCTTTCATTGGCAGCAACGTCCCCCCAGCTCTGTCTAAATCAACAAGGCATGTTGGGAAAAAAGTAGCTGTCTGGAGCATGCAACATTCCGATCATTTTGTGCAGTTCCACTAAAATAGAGATGAGCGCCCCTGTTCCAAAGATATTAAGTGTGATTACGATAATAGAGGACTGCTGATGAAACAATAAACACATAAATAGAAGCCAGTCACCTTTGCAGTCTCTTTTAAGACTAACTAGTTGGAGAAGATTAGGCTCGGAGTTGGATGAGGAGGATAGAGCAAAACCAATCTCCCTTTGTGTAGTCGCACTGAAATGTAGAGACGTTGCCCATGTGACATTTTAGTACAACTGCACAAAACACTCTTAAGAAAAAAGTGATTTATGCAGTTCACCAAAAGGTCGCGATAGCAACGAGGTGAAATGGATAGCCCTGTTTGCAAAAAAGAGGTAGAAAGGAAACAATTACTGGCCAATAACAGTTGATGACACATGCGACGACAAAAAAGAAGCATATTCCTTGCCCTAAGGGAAGATAACAACACGGTTGTGTTTGTCTAAAACGGTGTGAGGACGAGAATGCAATATGGAAAGTGCGCTGGACGAGCTACTTTTCGGGCAAAGAACTATGGAAGATCCACATCCAGCAACGTGGGAAGACGGGCAGTGGAGCAAGGCCGGAGGGGATACCTGGAGGTCGTCGGGATGTAACTAGGTGAGCGGCGGCAGGCGGAATCTGCGAGTAGGTGGCGTAGGCCCTGCCGCGCCGGAGCTTGGTCAGAGAGAACGACGTGTACCGCAGATTGGGACGTGCTGCCTCGGCGCCGTCGAACGGAGAAACGATGCACTTCCTCCCTTTCCCCCGGTGGACGGGATGCGGCCGGATCAATGACCAACGGTGAGAGAGAGAGAGGCCACCACACTCCCTTTCCCCTGGCGGACGGGATGCGGCCGGATCAGTGACCAACGGTGAGAGAGAGAGAGGCCACCACAGAAGCGACAAACCAGGCACGCAAGGCTCCATTGTATATAGTGAGCGGACTACCTTTTTCTCCATAAAAATCGTTTTATATTTTGTGTACGTGCCATTGAGCGCTATAACTTTATTTAAAAATAACGCGGCAACACATCAAGTCGAACTTTGTTTCGTGCAGGCGTGGTACACGACCTCCCTAGGTAAACAACCGCTACAGGCATTCAAATTAGCACGTGGGCTGCCATTTCGTAAAGAAATGAGCTCCACCGTGTACCCGCGCGGGTGTGGCTGGGCACGAAGCATGAGTACGTGCATGGTGCACCTATTATCTTCTTGTATACGTACACCACCTACGTGGGGTTGTGTGAGAGAGATACAAACCTAGAGAGATATAGTGTGTGGGTTCTTGAGAGTTTTTTTTGGGGGGGGGGGGTTCAATCAAAAAATGTAACATATGCAATGTGTGTGAAATAGAGTCCTGGATATAACATATATATAGAGGGGGCGATCCACGAGAAGAGAGTGGAGGTATCACCGGCTTGAGGTGTCCATAGAATCGAAAAGAGGGATGATGTGTGTGTGTGCGTGCGCGCGCGATTGATAAAGAGTGCCATCGAATTTGTGTGTGCCCACGTCATAGATACCTACCTGCCTGTGGAGGGGACATGTGCAGTTTGTCTCTGTGGCATGGATACCTACCTGCAGCGCTCGACTATCGGTGTGTGGTGGGGGAATAGGGAGGCCCAATGAACTATAGAGGTACAATGGCTGGTATATGTGTGGAGGAGGAGAGAGGCCTACCTCATGTATTAAGGAGATCGATCTGCCTCATGTATTAAGGGAGATCGATCGGCATCCATGCATATGCGCATGAGAGGAATAAGGTTGGGAGAGAGACAGAGCTAGAGTGTTGGAGGGGGTGGTAGTGGAGTTGCTTCTAACAAATGGTGGGATAGGCTTGCTAGACAAACGGAGGGCACGCCCGCAATATCAATAAGAGAGGAGATGGCTGCTTGTTGTCTGTGCACATGCGTGTGAGAGACGGGTCAGGAGGCATGAACGAATGATTAGGGGGGAAGATGTGGCTGTGGTAAGTAGACATAACTACATAGGAAAATCAATCGCCCTTTGTTAGAGAAAGGAGAGACATAACTTGTGAGGTACGTCGATCGATGGGGGGGGGGGTAGTTAAAGTCGATCCAGGTATATGTTGGGAGATCGATCGGTATACATGCATGTGTGTGTTAGAAGCAAACGAGGCACGATGAGAAGGATAGAGATAGAGGGATGCATGTAGGAGGTGGTACGAGAGGCATACTATATCGAGCGGGGAGGAGTGTGCGAGTACGAGAACGATGAAAAGAGTGGTGGGAGTGAGGCATGGACGGTGACAAGAGAAGAGGGGAAGCTTGTGTTTGTGCTAGGCACACCTGGCTAGAGAGGCATATCGATCGATGTGTGCCATAAAGAAGGAGCTGGGGGGCCTACACACACCATGGGTGAACGACCTAAAGTGAAAAGACGAATTTGTGCGATGGAGCTAGAGAATGCTGAGGGAGGGTGAGAGGGATGCGGGCGTGTGCATGCACAAGAGAAAGTTAGTGCTAGCTACAAAGATAAGAGGGTTGTGTGGGTGTAAAAGACGAATAGAGATCATATATACTTCATTATAAAAAGCGAATTAGGATATTTGAAGAATTTATCATAGTGTTTTAAACCGACGTATGTGTGAATATATATAACGGTGATACACATGGTGTGTTTATGAACATGTTATACTACATTTAATATATTTTATCTCTACTCTTATAAAAAAACGGAGTTGTTGATGATGGTGTGCCTGCCATCCTGCATTATAGGCCGTCCGATTTATATCTGGCGGATAGCAAGGAAACTATGATGGTTGAAGTTGGCAACAATCATGATTGTAGATTCTTATTGAAATAGAGAAACGAATTCAAATTTAGTTCGAATTGCAGCGGTAGTATAGACATTTGGAATGCACTAAAATGTTGGTATGAGTAGGTTACATGCATTATACAGCAAAGCGAAAAAAATTAATCGGACATAACATGGATTCATACTCCCTCCTTCCATCTATATAGGGCATAATGAGATTTTTAAGACCGCCTTTGACTATTGACAAGATTAATAGTACATGACATGCACAATGTGAAAATTATATCATTGAAAGAACCTTTCACAGACGAAGTTAACGGTGTGCTTTGTGTAAGTTGCATGTCATATATCAATGCTCTAATAGTTGGTCAAAGTTAGCATCGAAAAACGCATTAGGCCCTATATAGATGGAAGGAGGGAGTAGCTTTGAATAGCATTTGTATAGTAAAACGGGGCAAGACTCTCTCTTTGTGTGGTGTGAATAGTTTTATTTTTTTCGTTTTCTTTTTGGTTGAGGGAAGTGCGAATTGATTTGGTACGTACAAGTACAATATTGCTACACGTTAGGTTTGTTATATCCCGAAAATTCAGATATCGTGCTCCCAAAACTGGCGCCTTCACAACCCGTGCCTTGCTATCCCAAAATTACAACGCGCGCGAAAACTCCCTCCAGCTGCCAAATCCCGACACGCGAAATCCCCCTTCTAACCCTGAGCCGAAAGGGCCGCTAGTTCAAATCGGTGGGGGGTACTTTTGTAACACACCCTACAATTTGGACAAGCGCGTCCGTAAGTCGTGCTTCAGCCCCTCCCATCGCCCCCTTTTCGACATTCGAAATCCCAGGCCGCCATAACCTCTCCGCTCCAGCCGCAAAACCCCACCCTCCTTCGTCCGCCACGTCACCGCTGCCTTGCCGGAGCCTCTTCCCCGACAACGTCGTCCACCGCAATAGCTCGACGTCCCTCGTCCACCTCCCCGGATGAGGATCCGTCGTCCATCTCGCCGTCCCGCCAGTTCAGCCGCCCCGTCCTCCATCTCCAAGGAGCTGCTCCGACAGTCGCCTCGTCTATCGCGGCTGCTCCATCCCCACAGCGCCGCCTTAACCTGCTCCACCGGAACCGCAGCATCCTCACCGACTCCTCAGACGAAGCCGAGGCCTACTCGGCGCCACCAAAGAGGTTGTACACTCATCGCATCGCACCTTCTCCTTAACTCAACCTCCCGGCACCGATGGTGCTCCATCCCGCACCCCCATGGAGCGGCTACCTTGAAGCCGGCGCCGCGGACGACATCTCCACGGCGGCTCTCCCCCAATGTGAGGCCCCTTCGACGGCGGCGTCCATACCAGCTGGATCTGCTGCTGCTACTTCGGCTCTCGCTCGCTCGCTCACGCTGCTGCTGCTGCTCCGGCTCTCGCTCGATCGCTCGCTCACCCAGCTGCTGCTGCTGCTCTCCCCCTCGCTCGTGTTGCTGCTCTGCTCCGATTAAGACACACTTCAGTTGACTGAATCGACTTTTGGTTCAGTCGATTTTCAGGGATTGGGGGGGGGGGGGGCTCACCGGAGTTAAGGAAGAACCACCCGCAGCAGGGACGGGGGCTCGCCGGAGAGGTACCCCACTATCTATCTTAGGGTTCAGGGTGGGGGGCGGGGGCGGGGGGCCTAGAGGGCTGGCCGGGGCGGCGGTGGCGAGTTGTTTCGGGGCGGCGAGGCGGCGCTGGGGCCGGCGGTTCGGCCGGTGGTGGCAGGCGGCTCAGGGGTGTGCAGGTTGAAGATGAACTGCAGGCCCTCCCTAAACTACATGTCAAGTGTCTCTCTGCTACCATTGCGTTCAGTTTCGACAGTAGCATTCAGATTCCACAGTTAATTTCAGTTTCGACAGTTAAGTTCAGAGTCAACAGTTTTTACCTCATCTGTTGTAGTTAGGTGGTTTTTGGTGATGTTAATTTTACATCCATTTCTCATCATCTATTGGAGATGCTATTAGAATCCCACTTGAGATTGACGATGTCTGTCTTGTGCTGCTTCAGCCTTGACGTCTTACGGCTCACTGGAGCTGCTCCAACGACAGAACGATCCATCACAACAGAGCAGTGCCCTGGACGCCGTCTACAGATTCCTCAGATCTTCCTCCACACCTCCGACAGCCACCTCTACCTCAACTGCTTCAGCGACCAACCCAATGATGCTGAGGTCGACACGGCTACGGCAAAGAGGTTGTACACTTGTTGCGTCACTTATTACTATACATTCACGTCGATCCATTAGGGCTATTTTGGTTCAACGGAAAAACGTCGATCCACTGGTTGTTACCATCACTCTAAATTTCTGCATCCTCTCCTCACATAATCTCACCATATTTTTTTCGTATGCATGTCAGATATTGTACACAGTCATGCTGAACATGTAGAGAAAAACAGAAGAGTTTTGCGCGGCAATACAATGTAATGCAGACATCGCTCCATGGTGGGTTCAATGGCAAACCCTCCCCACCCCTCTCCAGATTGTAATCCAGAGGAAGATATCTGTTCTGAGGCGTATTCAGACGCCGCTGACCACTCCTATTTACCCTCCAAGGTGTTTGCTCTACCTTGGCATGATGATGTTAGTCATATCATGCATATGTTGCCTTGTAGTGCCTACTTTTGACATCATATATGTCATCTGCTTAGTTTAGACATGTTCTGTAATGCCACCTGTTTAGTTTCTGTATCATATATGGGAATTATGCAGTCTCATGTCTTTTAGCCAGCCATAATATATGTGAAATGTGCAATGCCATCCTGTTTAACCAGGCATCATATATTTGAATGATATCTTGCCCATCCTTTTCTTCATTACATTTCCATTTGTCGACAATGTTTGTACATTAAACTACTCTTCATGTGAATCAACCATTTGGGTGGGAGATGGAAAAATCTAGAGTGAAAACAAGGCCTTCAGAGCAGACAGTGCTACCTGTCGAAGCAGATCTCTTGTTGGGTCCCGATAGCTCCTCAGAGATGGATTCAGAGATAGATGACCAGTCCTATTCCCCCACTGAGGTATATGCTCTAACTTGGCACGGTTATACTGCTCATATCATGCATACGGTTTCTTGCATTGCATAGTTTAGACATTATATACACAATATTCAACACCATGTTCTTAGTTCAGACATCATATCGAGTGCCCTCTGTTTAGCATATAAATCACATATGTGAATTAAATGATGTGATCCTAATTACTTAGATAACATGTAGGTGAATTATGTCATGCGATCCTGTTTAGTTATTCATCATATCTTTGAATTATGTTATGCTATGCTATCCAGTTTAGATAGACATCATATATGTAAAATTATGTCATGTTATCCGTTTTAGTTAAACAATATACATGTCAACTATTTCATGCCCTCTTTTTTCCACACTATCTATTGCATCTGTCTCTCATACAATGTCTGTACATTCAACTATGTTTCCTATTTATCAGCCATTTGAATTGGAGCAGGTGATGCCAGTATCTAGCAGAATAAAAACACGGTCTTCAAATAAAACAGTGCTACCTCTTGGTGGAGATAGCACCCGGTTGTACATGCACAAGAACCAGCCCTACCACACATAACCCAAACTCTCGCAAATTGTACCCCTATTGCGATGGACAGAGAACCAGCTTCACCCAATCTAACCCCAACCCCAGCCGATAGTAACCCAGTTCCTGTTGACACAACACCATCTCCACCACAGAGCTCCCAAACAACAGCAGTTAGTAAGGCAGCTCCAGTGCCCAAAGGGCCAGTACTATCACGGCGAACCCCAACTCCACCAGTTAGTACGCCTATTCCTGTGGAGGAAGCACAACCAGCCAGTCGTAGTTTAGCATCTATCGCATTTGATGTTGTTAAATCTTATGTGCGTATCTTTCCATCTTGGAAATATTATACTGAAGATGAAGGAAAATGCCAGTTGTAGGTGTTTGTCCAGGAGTTATGTGTAAGTAATGTTATTCATGGCAATTACTTTGCTTCGTCCCATACATCCTACCTCCATGATGGTTATAATACAACAAAATTTCCCATTTTTCTCTATAGAGAAGGACCGATTTGAAACTCAGGATGAGGTAACCTGTGCTAATACCTCTGCTATCTTCAAGAATGCTTGGTGGCAGTATCGGAATTACCTGAAGAAAACGTACTTCAGCGGCAAAGAAACTCATCAAATTCCCTTACGTTCTCCTGAGACACATTTATTGGACGATGACTGGGAACGCCTTGTTCTGTACTGGTCCCGAACCAAGAATGTGGTAAGGTCTATGAGCTCATTTTTTATTTTTAAGTATTTTATTCTTGCGTCTTACTGTACTCTGTTCATGTAGAACAAGTGCCTAAACCTGAAGAAAAACTGTTCTAATTTAAGATTCCATTGCTTTCATAGTTCAAAAAAGCGCTAGACGTTAATTGTGCGTTTTGCCACCGCCTTGCGCTTTACTAACCAAAGCGCATGCTTATGCGTAGTTATGCACAGATTATGCGTAGTTATGCGCAATGCGTTTTGCCAACGCCTAGAGCGTAGGCGCGCTTAAGCGCTCGCTTAGGCGCGCCTTTTTTAACTATGATTGCTTTGCTCTTGTATCACTATATTTAGTGATACGAACTTATTTTTAAATTGAAGGATCCAATCGAAACTCCAATGGCACAACAGGTATGTTCACGCATGTTTCTTTAACATGTTTGCTCTTATCAATAGCTCTGTTGATTTCTATTTCAATTGTGTATACAGTTGACTTTCATATCATGCACATTACTAGCATCACAACAGAGCCAATAGTGTTGTTGTACATGTAGACCCGTGGTACCCATCTGAAATCTTGTTGTGCCGTGTAGTTTCCCACACTTTGTATTCTTTCACTGCTGCTTTGTCTTGAACTGATATGATTTGAACCGTGTCTCTATTTTGATTTGGCAAGACAATGCAGTGACCATAGGACATAGATATGTTGGGGAACGTAGTAATTTCAAAAAAATTCCAACGCACATGCAAGATCATGGTGATGCATAGCAACAAGAGGGGAGAGTGTTGTCCACGTACCCTCGTAGACCGTAAGCGGAAGCGTTACGACAACGCGGTTGATGTAGTCGTACGTCTTCACGATCCGACCGATCCAAGTACCGAACGTATGGCACCTCCGAGTTCAGCACACGTTCAGCTCGATGACGATCCCCGGACTCCGATCCAGCAGGGTGTCGGGGATGATTTCCGTCAGCACGACGGCGTGGTGATGATGATGATGTTCTATCGACGCAGGGCTTCCCCTAAGCACCGCTACGATATGACCGAGGTGGAATATGGTGGAGGAGGGCACCGCACACGGCTAAGGAACGATCACGATGATTAACTTGTGTGTCTAGAGGTGCCCCACTGCCCCCGTATATAAAGCAGGGAGGGGGGAGGTGCGGCCGGCCCCCTAGGGGTGTGCCTGGAGGAGTCCTACTCCCACCAAGAGTAGGACTCCCTCCTCTTGCCTTGTTGGAGAAGGAAAGGGGGGAGGGGAAAGAGGAAAGGGGGCCGCCCCCCCCCCCCCTTCCTTGTCCTATTAGGACTAGGGGGGAGGGGGCGCGCGGCCTGCCTTGGCCAGCCCTCCTCTTCTCCCTCATGGCCCATGTAGGCCCATTAACCCCCGGGGGGGGGGGGGGGTTCCGGTACCCCCCCGGTACTCAGGTAAAATCCCAATTTCACCCGGAACTATTCTGATGTCCAAATATAGGCCTCCAATATATAAATCTTTATGTCTCGACCATTTCGAGACTCCTCGTCATGTCCGTGATCATATCCGGGACTCCAAACAACCTTCGGTACATCAAAACTTATAAACTCATAATAAACTGTCATCGTAACGTTAAGCGTGCAGACCCTACGGGTTCGAGAACTATGTAGACATGACCTAGAACTGTTTCCGGTCAATAACCAATAGCAGAACCTGGATGCTCATATTGGCTCCTACATATTCTACGAAGATCTTTATCGGTCAAACCGCATAACAACATACGTTGTTCCCTTTGTCATCAGTATGTTACTTGCCCAAGATTCAATCGTCGGTATCCAATACCTAGTTCAATCTCGTTACTGGCAAGTCTCTTTACTCGTTACGTAATTCATCATTCTGTAACTAACTCATTAATCACATTGCTTGCAAGGCTTATAGTGATGTGCATTACCGAGAGGGCCCAGAGATACCTCTCCGACAATCGGAATGACAAAACCTAATCTCAAAATACGCCAACTCAACATGTACCTTTGGAGACACCTGTAGAGCTCCTTTATAATCACCCAGTTACGTTGTGACGTTTGGTAGCACACAAAGTGTTCCTCCGATAAACGGGAGTTGCATATTCTCATAGTCATAGGAACATGTATAAGTCATGAAGAAAGCAACAACAACATACTAAACGATCGTGTGCTAAGCTAACGGAATGGGTCATGTCAATCACATCATTCTCCTAATGACGTGATCCCATTAATCAAATGACAACTCATGTCTATGGTTAGGAAACATAACCATCTTTGATCAACGAGCTAGTCAAGTAGAGGCATACTAGTGACAATCTGTTTGTCTATGTATTTCACACATGTATTATGTTTCCGGTTAATACAATTCTAGCATGAATAATAAACATTTATCATGATATAAGGAAAGAAATAATAACTTTATTATTGCCTCTAGGGCATATTTCCTTCAGTCTCCCACTTGCACTAGAGTCAATAATCTAGTTCACATCATCATGTGATTCAACACCAATATTCACATCTGTATGTGATTAACACCCATAGTTCACATCGTCATGTGACCAACACCCAAAGGGTTTACTAGAATCAATAATCTAGTTCACATCGCTATGTGATTAACACCCAAAGAGTACTAAGTTATGATCATGTTTTGCTCGTGAGAGTAGTTTAGTCAACGGGTCTGTCACATTCAAAGCCGTATGTATTTTGCAAATATTCTATGTCTACAATGCTCTGCACGGAGCTACTCTAGCTAATTGCTCCCACTTTCAATATGTATCCAGATTAAGACTTAGAGTCATCTGGATCAGTGCCAAAACTTGTATCGACGTAACCCTTTACGACGAACCTTTTGTCACCTCCATAATTGAGAAACATATCCTTATTCTACTAAGGATAATTTTTGACCGCTGTCCAGTGATCTACTCCTAGATCACTATTGTACTCCCTTGCCAAACTCAGTGGTAGGGTATGCAATAGATCTGGTACACAGCATGGCATACTTTATAGAACCTATGGCCAAGGCATAGGTAATGACTTTCATTCTCTTTCTATCTTCTGCCGTGGTCGGGCTTTGAGTCTTACTCAATTTCACACCTTGTAACACAGGCAAGAACTCTTTCTTTGACTGTTCCATTTTGAACTACTTCAAAATCTTGTCAAGGTATGTATTCATTGAAAAACTTATCCAGCATCTTGATCTATCTCTATAGATCTTGATGCTCAATATGTAAGTAGCTTCACCGAGGTCTTTCTTTGAAAAACTCCTTTCAAACACTCCTTTATGCTTTGCAGAATAATTCTACATTATTTCCGATCAACAATATGTCATTCACATATACTTATCGGAAATGCTATAGTGCTCCCACTCACTTTCTTGTAAATAGAGGCTTCTCCAAAAGTCTGTACAAAACCAAATGCTTTGATCACACTATCAAAGCGTTTATTCCAACTCCGAGAGGCTTGCACCAGTCCATAAATGGATCGCTGGAGCTTGCACACTTTGTTAGCTCCCTTTGGATCGACAAAACCTTCTGGCTGCATCATATACAACTCTTCTTCCAGAAACCCGTTCAGGAATGCTGTTTTGACATCCATCTGCCATATTTCATAATCATAAAATGCGGCAATTGCTAACATGATTCGGACAGACTTTTAAGCATCGATACGAGTGAGAAAAATCTCATTGTATTCAACACCTTGAACTTGTCGAATTTTTTTTCTACAATTCGAGCTTTGTAGATAGTAACACTACTATCAACGTCCGTCTTCTTCTTGAAGATCCATTTATTTTCTATGGATTGCCGATTATCGGGCAAGTCCACCAAAGTCCACACTTTGTTCTCATACATGGATCCTATCTCAGATTTCATGGTCTCCAGCCATTTCGCGGAATCTGGGCTCATCATCGCTTCCTCATAGTTCGTAGGTTCATCATGGTCTAGTAACATGACTTCCAGAACAGGATTACCGTACCACTCTGGTGCGGACCGTACTCTGGAAGACCTACGAGGTTCTGTAATAACTTGATCTGAAGTTTCATGATCATCATCATTAGCTTCCTCACTAATTGGTGTAGGAATCACTGGAACTGATTTCAGCGATGAACTATTTTCCAATTCAGGAGAAGGTACAATTACCTTATCAAGTTCTACTTTCCTCCCACTCACTTCTTTCGAGAGAAACTCCTTCTCTAGAAAGGATCCATTCTTAGCAAAGAATGTTTTGCCTTCGGATCTGTGATAGAAGGAGTACCCAACAGTTTCCTTTGGGTATTCTATGAAGACGCACTTCTCTGATTTGGGTTTGAGCTTATCAGGTTGAAAACCTTTTTCATATAAGCATCGCAACTCCAAACTTTAAGAAACAGAAGCTTAGGTTTACTGCTAAACCATAGTTCATACGGTGTCGTCTCAACGGATTTAGATGGTGCCCTATTAAACGTGAATGCAACTGTCTCTAATGCATAACCCCAAAACGATAGTGGTAAACTGATAAGAGACATCATAGATCGCACCATATCTAGTAAAGTACGATTACGACGTTCGGACACACCATTACATTGTGGTGTTCCAGGTGGCGTGAGCTGTGAAACTATTCCACATTGTTTTATATGAAGGCAAACTCATAACTCAAATATTCTCCTCCACGATCATATCGTAGAAACTTTATTTTCTTGTTACGATGATTCTCCACTTTACTCTGAAATTCTTTGAACTTTTCAACTATTTTAGACTTATGTTTCATCAAGTAGATATACGCATATCTGCTCAAATCATCTGTGAAGGTTAGAAAATAACGATACTTTCCATGAGCCTTCATACTCATTGGTCTGCATACATCAGTATGTATTATTTCCAACAAGTCAGTAGCTCGTTCCATTGTTCCAAAGAATGGAGTTTTAGTCATCTTGCCCAAAAGGCACGGTTCACAAGCATCAAATGATTCATAACCAAGTGATTCCAAAAATCCATTTTATGGAGTTTCTTCATGCGCTTTACACCGATATGACCCAAACGGCAGTGCCACAAATAAGTTGCACTATCATTATTAACTTTGCATCTTTTGGCATCAATATTATGGATATGTGTATCACTACGATCGAGATCCAACAAACTATTTTCATTGGGTGTATGACCATTGAAGGTTTTATTCATGTAAACAGAACAACAATTATTCTCTGATTTTAAATGAATAACCGTATTGCAATAAACATGATCAAATCATATTCATGCTCGACACAAACGCCAAATAACATTTATTTAGGTTTAACACTAATCCCAAAAGTATAGGGAGTGTGCGATGATGATCATATCAATCTTGGAACTACTTCCAACACTCATCGTCACTTCCCCTTCAACTAGTCTTTGTTTATTCTGTAACTCCTGTTTCGAGTTACTAATCTTAGCAACCGAACAAGTATCAAATACTCAGGGGCTACTGTAAACACTAGTAAGGCACACATCAATAATCTATATATCAAATATACCCTTGTTCACTTTGCCATCCTTCTTATCCACCAAATATTCAGGGCATTTCCGCTTCCAGTGACCATTTCCTTTGTAGTGTAAGCACTCAGTTTCAGGCTTTGGTCCAGCTTTGGTCTTCTTCATGGGAGTGACAACTTGTTTGCCATTCTACTTGAAGTTTCCCTTTCTTTCCCTTTGCCCTTTTCTTGAAACTAGTGGTCTTGTCAATCATCAACACTTGATGCTCTTTCTTGATTTCTACCTTCGTCGATTTCAACATCACGAAGAGCTCGGGAATCATTTTTGTCATCCCTTGCATACTATAGTTCATCACGAAGTTCTAGTAACTTAGTGGTGGTGACTAGAGACTTCTGTCAATCACTATCTTATCTGGAAGATTAACTCCCACTTGATTCAAGCGATCAAAGTACCCAGACAATCTGAGCACATGCTCACTAGTTGAGCGATTCTCCTCCATCTTTTAGCTATAGAACTTGTTGGAGACTTCATATCTCTCAACTCGGGTATTAACTTCAACTCCTGGAACATCTCATATGGTCCATGACGTTTAAAACGTCTTTGAAGTCCCGATTCTAAGCCGTTAAGCATGGTGCACTAAACTATTAAGTAGTCATCATATTGAGCTAGCCAAACGTTCATAATGTCTGCATCTGCTCCTGCAATAGGTCTGTCACCTAGCGGTGCATTAAGGACATAATTCTTCTGTGCAGCAATGAGGATAAACCTCAGATCACGGATCCAATCCGCATCATTGCTACTAACATCTTTCAACACAATTTTCTCTAGGAACATATCAAAATAAACATTTGAAAGCAACAACACAAGCTATTGATCTACAACATAATTTGCAAAATACTACCAGGACTAAGTTCATGATAAATTTAAGTTCAATTAATCATATTACTTAAGAACTCCCACTTAGACAGACATCTCTCTAGTCATCTAAGTGATCACGTGATCCAAATCAACTAAACCATGTCTGATCATCACGTGAGATGGAGTAGTTTTCAATGGTGAACATCACTATGTTGATCATATCTACTATATGATTCACGCTCGACCTTTCGGTCTCCGTGTTCCGAGGCCATATCTGTATATGCCAGGCTCGTCAAGTTTAACCTGAGTATTCCGCGTGTGCAACTGTTTTGCACCCGTTGTATTTGAACGTAGAGCCTATCACACCCGATCATCACGTGGTGTCTCAGCACGATGAACTTTCGCAATGGTGCATACTTCGGGAGAACACTTCTTGATAATTAGTGAGAGATCATCTTAAAATGCTACCGTCAAACAAAACAGAATAAGATGTATAACAAATAAACATCATATGCAATCAAAATATGTGACATGATATGGCCATGATCATCTTGCGCCTTTGATCTCCATCTCCAAAGTACTGTCGTGATCTCTATCATTACCGGCACGACACCATGATCTTCATCATCTTGATCTATATCAATGTGTCGTCACATGGTCGTCTCGCCAACTATTGCTCTTGCAACTATTGCTATCGCATAGCGATAAAGTAAAGCAATTATTCGGTGCTTGCATCTTATGCAACAAAGAGACAACCATAGGGCTTCTGCCAGTTGCCGATAACTTCAACAAAACATGATCATCTCATACAACAACTTATATCTCATCATGTCTTGACCATATCACATCACAACATGCCCTGCAAAAACAATTTAGACGTCCTCTACTTTGTTGTTGCAAATTTTACGTGGCTGCTATGGGCTTAGCAAGAACCGTTCTTACCTACGCATCAAAACCACAACAATAGTTCATCAAGTTAGTGTTGTTTTAAACTTCGCAAGGACCAGGCGTAGCCACACTCGGTTCAACTAAAGTTGGAGAAACAGACACCCGCTAGCCACCTGTGTGCAAAGCACGTCGGTAGAACCAGTCTCGCGTAAGCGTACGCGTAATGTCGGTCCGGGCCGCTTCATCCAACAATACTGCCAAACCAAAGTATGACATGCTGGTAAGTAGTATGACTTGTATTGCCCACAACTCACTTGTGTTCTACTCGTGCATATAACATCAACGCATAAAACCTAGGCTCGGATGCCACTGTTGGGGAACGTGGTAATTTCAAAAAATTTCCTACGCACACGCAAGATCATGGTGATGCATAGCAACGAGAGGGGAGAGTGTTGTCCACGTACCCTCGTAGACGGTAAGCGGAAGAGTTATGACAATGCGGTTGATGTAGTCGTATGTCTTCATGATCCGACCGATGCAAGTACCGAACGTATGGCACCTCCGAGTTCAGCACACGTTCAGCTCGATGACGATCCCCGGACTCCGATCCAGCAGGGTGTCGGGGATGAGTTCCGTCAGCACGACGGCGTGGTGACGATGGTGATGTTCTACCGACGCAGGGCTTCGCCTAAGCACCGCTACGATATGACCGAGGTGGAATATGGTGGAGGGGGGCACCGCACACGGCTAAGGAACGATCACGATGATCAACTTGTGTGTCTAGAGGTGCCCCACTGCCCCCATATATAAAGCAGGGAGGGGGGAGGTGCGGCCGGCCCCCTAGGGGTGCGCCTGGAGGAGTCCTACTCCCACCGGGAGTAGGACTCCCTCCTCTTGCCTTGTTGGAGAAGGAAAGGGGGGAGGGGAAAGAGGAAAGGGGGGCGCCGCCCCCCCCCCCTTCCTTGTCCTATTCGGACTAGGGGGGAGGGGGCGCGCGGCGTGCCTTGGCCGGCCCTCCTCTTCTCCCTCATGGCCCATGTAGTCCCATTAACCCCCGACCCCCCCCCCCCCCCGGGGGGGGGGGGGGGGTTCCGGTAACCCCTCAGTACCCCGGTAAAATCCCGACTTCACCCGGAACTATTCCGATGTCCAAATATAGGCCTCCAATATATCAATCTTTATGTCTCGACCATTTCGAGACTCCTCGTCATGTCCGTGATCATATCCGGGACTCCGAACAACCTTCGGTACATCAAAACTTATAAACTCATAATAAAACTGTCATTGTAACGTTAAGCGTGCGGACCCTACGGGTTCGAGAACTATGTAGACATGACCTAGAACTGTTTCTGGTCAATAACCAATAGCGGAACTTGGATGCTCATATTGGCTCCTACATATTCTACGAAGATCTTTATCGGTCAAACCGCATAACAACATACGTTGTTCCCTTTGTCATCGGTATGCTACTTGCCCGAGATTCGATCATCGGTATCCAATACCTAGTTCAATCTCATTACCGGCAAGTCTCTTTACTTGTTATGTAATGCATCATTCCGTAACTAATTCATTAGTCACATTGCTTGCAAGGCTTATAGTGATGTGCATTACCGAGAGGGCCCAGAGATACCTCTCCGACAATCGGAGTGACAAAACCTAATCTCAAAATACGCCAACTCAACATGTACCTTTGGAGACACCTGTAGAGCTCCTTTATAATCACCCAGTTACGTTGTGACGTTTGGTAGCACAAAAAGTGTTCCTCCGATAAACGGGAGTTGCATAATCTCATAGTCATAGGAACATGTATAAGTCATGAAGAAAGCAACAGCAACATACTAAATGATCATGTGCTAAGCTAACGGAATGGGTCATGTCAATCACATCATTCTCCTAATGACGTGATCCCATTAATCAAATGACAACTCATGTCTATGGTTAGGAAACATAACCATCTTTGATCAACGAGCTAGTCAAGTAGAGGCATACTAGTGACAATCTGTTTGTCTATGTATTTCACACATGTATTATGTTTCCGACTAATACAATTCTAGCATGAATAATAAACATTTATCATGATATAAGGAAATAAATAATAACTTTATTATTGCCTCTAGGGCATATTTCCTTCAAGATATATGTTTGTTTGATACTTATATTATGTACTAGTACTTGGCAATAGAAGACTTGGTAGTTTAGTCCTGTCCACCTTACTAATGAACTGGTTCACCGAAATGAGTTTCATATACTAGTAAATGCTAAACTTGTTATGTGTCTGCTTGTTTCTTCTTTTAGAATGCTGACAGAATATTGGGGAAGAGTGCCTTATTAAGCAATGGTAAAGGAAGTAATGCAGATAAGGTTCAGGATAGTGACACATCCTTGTTGGTCTCCAACAAAGCTGATAAAACAGCTAAGGAAGACTATCTTGAAGACAGTAAGACAACCCCAAAGTCCTGTCTTGGTTTAGTGTTCGAGTTACTGGCCACTACCGCATGCACAAGCTATTCAAACTCACTGTCTGAATCAGTTCGGTTTCTTGAGTCTGAACTACAAGCTGAAAGACATCGATCAGCTGTGCTGCGACAAGAAGCGGAAGGACTGCGGAAGTCCCTGGAGCATTCAGATGCATACTTTCTGGTGCAACAGCAAGCGTTGGAGGATTTTAGCGCCAAACAGGACAAAGCTAATCAGCTTGCTAAGCTTATTGCCAACATGGTGGATACCCAGGATAACGTTTCTTGAGCTCTTCTGAAGTTGTTTCAGTTATGCTCTTGTTTTGCTGCCGCATTTATTTGCACTGGTGGCCAATTTTGACGGCCAAGTGTATGTAATATGCTGCTTTGTTCCCTATATTTGCACTGGTGGCGAACTTTGATGCCCAGTGGATGTAATATGTGTAATAGCGGTAATAGGCTAGCCTTAATTGCTTGCTTATTTATTTCCTTATTGTCTTGTTTAGTTGTTTGCTTGTAGTCACTGCAGTTCTTTTTGTGTGTTTTTCTAGTGGCCACAATATCCTATTTTTGGTAACTAGGCCAAAATAATCATGGCAACACACGGACTGTTGTAACCATGGGCTTCCTGCAGGCCGTATGATCCATGGGCCTTCGTTCGGCCGTAGGACCATTGGCCTTCTATATGGGCCGTGGGATCCATCGGCCTTCTATACGGGACTTAGGGATCAATGGTCCTTCTACGGGCCGTAGGGTCCATGGGCCTTCTACAGGCCGTACTATCCATGGGCTTCATACGGGCCATAGGATCCATGGGCCTTCTACGGGGCGTATCATCATTTCGCCAATCATGGGCCATACTATTCGTGGACCATAACGGGCCGTTAATAGGCCGTATTTGATAACTCTATGAAAACAGCCCAACGGTTTTTTTTTGACATGAAAACGGCCCAACGTATTAACGGTCCGCAAACGGGCCGACTGTAATGATGGGCTGAATTTGGCCCACAAGCAGAAAATGACAGTAACGGGCCGTATGTAACCGAAGGCTGCAAATGAGCCCAAGAATCAATGGGCCCTGAGAAGGCCGAAAGATAACTTGGGCTGGAAACGGCCCAATGGAATAACGGGCCGTTAATGGGTATAAAGTGATACACTGTTCATTACGGGCCAGTTTCACCACGGGCCATTAATGGGCCAAGAGTTACAAAGGTCCTCATATGGGCCGAAAGAAGTCATGGGCCACACATGGGCCGGAAGTTAAAACGGGCTGAATCATATTGGACGGCCCAGATGACGCTACTGGGCCTAATTTGGATAGGGCGTAATGGGCCTGGGTTAGCGGGCTGTAAAT
Organism: Triticum timopheevii; assembly: GCA_963921465.1. NCBI lineage: Eukaryota > Viridiplantae > Streptophyta > Magnoliopsida > Poales > Poaceae > Triticum > Triticum timopheevii. The sequence continues at coordinate 127,791,983 of OY997271.1, read as the reverse complement.
GTGCTATATGCGAACAGGCCGTTAACAGGCTTTCCGTGGGCCGGCCCGCCACCTTTTGACCAAGTCAAACAGGCTGATCTTTTCACAGGAATGGGCCTCTATTGGGCCGTGCCATGTGTCGCCGTATCATAGGCGCCTTCGGTCCAATGAGCGGATGACATATGTCCCAGCGGTGAGCCGACACGTGTTTGCTCTAGCCAATGATGATTTTACACGTGGAAAATCCCCATTGGTCGGGGCTATTAACGGGTTATCGGATCCAAAACCCGACCCGATAGCTTAACGGTGTTCCATTACGGTGGATGCCACGTGTCGGTCACCCTTGACGAAAGCAGTTCTGTGACGCGTGATTTATCGTCATGGAAGTGGACACTTCCGTGATGATAATTTTGGTAATGTCATGGAACACTTCTATGACAGCACAGGTATGACTATCTTGATTCTGTCATAAATTTGTCATGGATGTACATGCATGACAAAAAACACGACCTACTGTGACAAACACGTATCATCGTATCATCACGGAAGTGTATTTTTTTTGTAGTGCAACACGAAGGAACAAGATATCCAAAAGGAAGTCATAGATATAGCAATAAGATATTTGCTTCGAAGCATAGCACATGGCTAGATATGGTCTTATTGTATATAGATGAATTCCTACCACACAACGATCAAAGACATCACAACTAGCAACATGAGATCATCATTGAGATGCTTTGAGAAAGGAAACAAGTATCACAAGATGGAATGACTATCATGCCAAGATGCAACCTACACAAGGTTGAATGCAAGAAAAGAATGCATGAATAGATACTTGTTACCAGATATTATTGGAAGGATGTAGAAGAAACCAATTGAAGGTAATAGATAGTAGTTCATTGATCATCCTAGCTTGACTCCAATATGCACATGGTGACAACACCTTCCTTGAGAGTGAGCCGAGCATCCAATGCATCTCCAAATGTTCCTAGAACAACAACACAAACAAAATGGTACCCAAACTCATCGGGACCAAATAGTTAGAAACACCAATACATAGGACAAACTCCACATAAATATGTGCATATAGATATGAAAATGAATTTCATGCACATCTCATCCAAATTGAGACTAGGTGGAGTTTCCCCTATATATTGAGTTAAAGAAAGAAAGCAAGCCAAATAAAATGCATGAAGTAAACATGCATGCTCAAGACTTCCAAACCCCGAAACCAAAAGACAAAGAAATGCCAAGTGAAAAGGATACCAAATGGAGAAATCATCACTTGGAAGATATCATTAAAGATACATCAAGGAATGAGATATCCATTGATACACACTAAATTAAAGATGTCAAACTCCCAAAGAGAGGATGGTTCAAAACAAACCAAGCTCTCAACAAAGTTTCATGATGGCACAAGGTACCAAAAGAAAACGGCTTGCCTTCCACCAACACACACTTGATAAGGATCACAAGAAGAGTGTTCTAAAGAAAATAGGATAGCTCCCCCACGAGTTGTGTACTAAAGAGAATTTGCTTTTGAATACAAAATGCACAAGGTGGGATCACCACTTTCACTATATCTAGAAAACACTAGACAAGAACAAGAAATTAAAAAGATCTACAAGAGGTATGGAAGACAACAGGAGTTGACACAACCCTTGGCAAGAGAAAAGGCAAATAAAAACAAAAGCCAATGTAAAGATGATCAATAAATTCTACCACACATAAGTGACTACCAATTGTCAAAAGACAAGAAGTATTTGGAAATAATTCCAAGTGGTAGATAACAAGGATATCCAATATCATCTTCAGAACAAACACAAGCAAACTGCCAGCTAACATGTCACCTAGGAACAATATAATTTACAATATCAATTCTAGGAGACAATATCTCAAATGTACACATTTTCCTCTAGGCTTGTAATATGCACATAGCATATTACTCCCCCATAATGTGATACCAATAAGAACTTAACAAGAGGCAATAAGAGGATCCAACACGAGATAATCAATGGAATTTTTAGAATTTGAATTTCTCATGAGAGATATACCACATAGCGACTAGATAATCTTGTAATATCAATACTAGATGGTATCCGTCATGTACACACATTTATAGGACTCTGAGGTGCACAAAGCACATCACTCCCCCAAAATGGGATGTTCCATTGATCTCTCACATGAGCCAACTAGGATACAAACAAGAAGCAAAAAGGCTCAACGCACGACGCACACGTACATGATGTGCAAAACAAACACACACATACTTGATTGCTCAAGATAAGCAAGTTGGAAGCGCAACATATAAAAACACATGCAAGGAACAAAACCAAAACATGCAAGGGGGCAAGTAACTTTGAAAGTAAACAATTTAAGTACAAGTTACCACAAGGAGGCACATTGGATATAAGATAGAAACTTGATAATCCAATTGACTTGGCTTGAGACAAAAAGAATGATGAAGTCCCCTTAATTCTTCATAATGTAGCCAAGTCTCCAATGCCCTCCATCAACACCTATTGATAAAGTTTTAGCTTGTTGGTCCCCAACCAAGTTGGGTCCTAAGAGGTTAGTCACAATAGGATTGGCCACCCAAATGGTTCTTTTCTTAACACCACTTTGAGTACCAACAAACTTTGCAAACACATTGCCAACATTATCCTTCCCAAGAGAATATACATCATCAATAATAATTGGGTTGGATACGTTACCACTTGTGCATGAAGAAGCGAGGTGACCTTTCTCACGACATAGGTAGCAATGTCTACTCTTCACTTTCTTCTCACTTGATTTCTCAACTTGAGAAGAATTAGCTCGAGTTTTCTTGGGAAGAGGCCTTTCTTCAACTTGAGGTTGAGCATGAAAGTGAACTTGTGGCCGCTTCCCTTGTTGCTTGTCACTAATGGGCTTCTTCTTCAATGGGCAAGATCTAACATGATGCCCTTCTACTTTGCACTTGAAGCAAACAATCTTGGCCGAATTCTTGACTTGTTCTTGGCCCTTCTTTTTGTTCATCTTGGACTTATTCTTCTTATTGGAGTTGAATCCAAGTCCACCTTTGTCATTGGGGGATTTTTGCACACTCAAGATATTGTTGAGTGTGGATTTCCCTTCATGACTCTTTTCCAAGTCTTTCTTCAAAGAAGTGACTTGGGCCTTGAGTTCTTTGATTTCCTCTACATGGTTAGTCTCGGCACAAGTACTAGAGGAAGTATAAGCTTCATCATTAGAGCAACAAGGCAATGAAAGCAATTCATCACAAGATGTACCAATGTTATGCATAGACGAATTACGAGGACTAGCACAAGGCAATATAGCATTTTGACTAAAAGTGGTGCTAATGTCCACATGAGGTTCACTAGATGTTACCTTAGCAATCATAGCCTCATGAGCTATTTTTAAAACATTATGGGATACAAGAAGATCATCATGAGAGCTAGAAAGCTTTTCATGACTTTAAAATGGGATACAAGAAGATCATCATGAGAGCTAGAAAGCTTCCAATTTCCCATACTTGCTAGATAGCAACTCAAGTTGAGCCCTTAGCTCAACATTCTCCTTTAAAATGGATGATTCACAATAAATAGAGTTAGTAGAACAAGCATCATCATTAACAACAAGAGGAGAAAGCAACTTGGCATGCTCTTTTAAATAAGAAGCTTCAAGTTGAGCATGAGGCTCGGTGAGTTTGATGAGCTCACCCTTGATGACCCTTGAGCCATTTTCGAGGTGCTCAAAATCCTCAAGGAGTCTAGCATGAGCAACTTCAAGCTTAACATTTTTAGTTTCAAAAACATTGGCCACCTCAAGAGCTCTATCATTAGATTCCTTCACTCTAGATAATTCTAGAGCAAAAGTCTCCTCAAGAAATTCGGAGGTGGTTTGTTCATGTTCAAGAGCTTGAGATAGCTCCGCGATCTCATTTGCGTAATCACGCCCATGAGCTTCCATTTTCTCAATGGTGACCTCATGCTCCTCTAGATGAGATTCCAACTCCTCAATGTATTTCTTGCCATCAATGGCAATGGACATTATTTCCATGGAGTTGGAACGGGCAATTTTATTTTTATGAAGAGCTTTAAAAATCATTTCCCCCTTAGTTTTTAAGGAGGCAACATTATCATTCTCTTCATCATTATCCTCATCATCATTAGCATCAACATCATCATCAAGAGACATATTGGGGTACAAAGTAGGAGATACCTTTGACGCCTTAGCCATAAGGCAAAAAGCAATAGATGATGATGTAGGATCCCTTGAGGCACCATTAAACACCACATCTTGTTCCATGGAGTGTTGGGTTTCCTCTACATTGTTAGCACAACAATTCGAGGAAATAGATGCATTTTTATCATGGCAACAAGACATAGCAAGCATATCATCATGAGATTTAGTCAAGCAATTTCTACATGATATGCAAGGACTATCAACACAAGCATGTGAAACATTTGGAGTGCTCGAAGTGTTAAAGCCCAAAGAAGGAGCATTGCAATAATATAGTGATGAAGGATCATCCACAATAAGCATACTATCATCATTGCAATGACCAACACTACTCACCACATCATTACCTTATGGCAAACCACATGTAGGTGAAGTAGAAGAAGTTGAGAAGACTATACGACCGGAGGTGGAGGGAGAACAATCATCTCCACAAATCTTGGACACACCATATTTATCTTGAAGCTTCGTCCACAACTCATGAGCATGCCGGAATGGCATGAGTTGAAATATAACTACATTGCTCAAAGCATCAAAAAGCACATTAGAAGCTTGACCATTGAGATAAGAGTTTTTCTCATCCTCTAAAGATAATCTTTGGGGATCCTTTGGAGGAGAAAAACCCATATCTACAATTCGCTCTAAATTTGGGTCCATGACCCTAAAGAGATTAAGCATGCGAATTACCCAAACATCAAAATTTGTGCCATCGAAACTAAGAGTGTCAGAGAATCCTAATCCCCTAGTCGACATCTTTACTCTCTAGGCGGTAAAGCCTAATAAAGAGAGACGAGGCTCTGATACCAATTGAAAGATCGAGGATGTCGCCTAGAGGGGGGTGAATAGGCGCTTTAAAATATTCACGGTTTAGGCTTGAACAAATGAGGAATAAACCTAACGGTTAATTTGTCAAGCGCAAAACCTAAAACAACTAGGCTCACTTATGTGCACCAACAAGTTATGCTAAGCAAGATAAACAACTATGTGATAGCAAGATATATAACAAGGAACACTACGGCTATCACAAAGTAAAGTGCATAAGTAAAGGGGCTCAGGTAAGAGATAACCGAGGCACGCGGAGACGACGATGTATCCCGAAGTTCACACCCTTGCGGATGCTAATCTCCGTTTGGAGCGGTGTGGAGGCACAATGCTCCCCAAGAAGCCACTAGGGCCACCGTAATCTCCTCACGCCTTCGCACAATGCAAGATGCCGTGATTCCACTAAGGGACCCTTGAGGGCGGTCACCGAACCCGTACAAATGGCAACCCTTGGGGGCGGTCACCGAACCCGTACACTTTGGCAACCCTTGGGGGAGGTCAAGGGTACCCGTCAAATTGCTCGGGGCGATCTCCACAACCTAATTGGAGACCCCGATGCTTGCCCGGAGCTTTACACCACAATGATTGAGCTCCGAACACCACCAACCGTCTAGGGCGCCCAAGCACCCAAGAGGAACAAGCTCAAGGGCACCAAGAACCCAAGAGTAATAAGCTTCTCAACTTGTAACTTCCACGTATCACCGTGGAGAAATCAAACCGATGCACCAAATGCAATGGCAAGGGCACATGGAGTGCCCAAGTCCTTCTCTCTCAAATCCCACCGAAGCAACTAATGCTAGGGAGGAAGATGAGAGGAAGAACAAGAAGGAGAACACCAAGAACTCCAAGATCTAGATCCAAGGGGTTCCCCTCACATAGAGGAGAAAGTGATTGGTGGAAATGTGGATCTAGATCTCCTCTCTCTTTTCCCTCAAAAACTAGCAAGAATCCATGGAGGGATTGAGAGTTAGCAAGCTCGAAGAAGATCAACAATGGGGGAAGAACACGAGCTCAAAGGATGAGGTTCAATGGGGAAGAAGACCCCCTTTTATAGGTGGGGGAAAATCCAACCGTTATGCCCACAGCCCGCACAGAGCGGTACTATCGCTCCAAGGAGTGGTAGTACCCCTTCGAAACACAACAGCGAGGAGGCAAAAAGGCCAGAAGAACCGTCGGAGCGGTAGTACCGCTTGACCTCACGGTACTACCGCTAGGGGTAGCGGTACTACTGCTTGCGAGCGGTACTAAAAAAATACATCCAGGCCTACCACCGCAGGATTTGGGACGAGTTTTTGGTCTGGAGCGGTACTACCGCTGTAGGAGCCGCGGTAGTACTGCTCTGGAGCGGTAGTAAAAAATTACATCTACTCCAATTCGCGGTAGTACTGCTGCAGCCTTTTCAGAACACCAAAACTGCCACAACTTTTGCAAACGGACTCCAAATTCGATGAAACCAAGTTTGTTGGAAAGCTAGAGACAAGGGCTAACACAATCTTGAAAGAAATATCAATAAGAAGCAAATTAGAAAATTCCCATAAGAAAATGGTGAGAACCCTTCCTCGGATAAGACCGGTACAACCTCCAACACCGAAAACATCATAGAAGACGCATGCAAACTCCGTTTTCGATGAACTCAAGCTTGTCATCAAGATGACCATAAGATCTAATACTCTCAAAGAGAACCAAACAAGAACCAATAAACAAGATGCAAGGATGTAATGGTTTGAGCTCTCTACTAACAATACGATCAAGCTACCAACTTGACAACCCCCCTTGATAGTACGGCAAACGATCCTATAACCCGGTCTCCCAACTACCACCACGAGACCGGTAAAATAGAAAACCTATCAAGGGCAAACCTTTGCCTTGCACATGGAACACTTGAGCTAGATGATGACGATCTTGACTCCCTCAAGTTGGACCACCTTTCTTGATTGCGTTGGCTCGATGAAGACTAGATGATTGCTCCCCCATAGTCCACTATGGGTGAGCCTCTCTTTGGCATATCTTCACAAGACCATTGACACCACAAAGGATGGCAAGATTCAAGCACTTGATCTCTTCGTGATGCTCCACTTGAACTTGCACACGGCAATCATGACGACGATCACCACTTGATGTCATCCTTTCCATGGGTTGTATGATATCTTCCTCTTGACGCAAGCCCATGGACACGTACCTAACCCCACATAGAACTCTCACATAGACCATGGGTTAGTAAACAAAGTGCAACGGACAATGCTTACCATACCATGGGATCACTTGATCCCTCTCGGTACATCTTCTACGCTTTGTGAGTTGATCAACTTGATTCACTCTTGACTTAGTCTTGATCAACCTTGAATCTTTCCAACTCTCTTCATTTGGATGATGTCTTGAAGGTAAACATGAATGATCACACAATCTTCTTCTTCAAGACATGCTTGCAATAAGCTCAACACTCACATGACCAATCTTTGGATAATTCCTTAATAGCACCTTGGTCAACTCATAAACTCCTTGAAACCAACACATGGACTTCAAGAAAAGCCTATGGACAAAACCTTCAAATATAACTCAAGGCAACCATTAGTCCATAGAGATTGTCATCAATTACCAAAACCAAACATGGGGGCACCACATGTTCTTTCTCCCCTCTTCATGGTAAACCTTGTAAAATAAGAGAGAATAGCCATAAGTATTGAGATATAATGTGTAATAACAACCCATAATGCAATAAATATTGATATAAAAGCATGATGCAAAATGGACGTATCAGTTACTCTGTTCTTTATGAACTTAATACTCTAGATGCATGCTGGATAGCGGTCGATGTGTGGAGTAATAGTAGTAGATGCAGGCAGGAGTCGGTCTACTTGTCGCGGATGTGATGCCTATATACATTATCATGCCTAGATAATCTCATAATTATTCGCTTTTCTATCAATTGCTCGACAGTAATTTGTTCACCCACCGTAATACTTATGCTATCTTGAGAGAAGCCACTAGTGAAACCTATGGCCCCCGGGTCTATCTTTTATCATATAAGCTTTCAATCTACTTTTATTTGCATCTTTACTTTTCCAATCTATATCATAAAATACCAAAAATATATTTATCTTATCATTTTATCTCTATCAGATCTCACTTTCGGAAGTGGCCGTGAAGGGATTGACAACTCCTTTATTGCGTTGGTTGCGAGTTCTTGTTTGTTTGTGTAGGTGCGTGGGACTTTTGAGGAGCCTCCTACTAGATTGATACCTTGGTTCTCAAAAACTGAGGGAAATACTTACGCTACTATTGCTGCATCACCCTTTCCTCTTCAAGGAAAACCAACGCAAGCTCAAGACGTAGGAGATACCTATGACAAAATATGACTCTATATGGATGCCTCTGGCAATGTACCAGGATGTGCAATGATCTAGCATAACATATGAAAAATGATGAATGGTGGCTGAGCCACAACTATTATGTCGGATATATGATCATGCAAAGCAATATGACAATGAATGCTCAAGTCATCAAACGGAAGCGGTGGAAGTTGCATGGCAATATATCTCGGAATGGCCATGGAAAAAACCATAATAGGTAGGTATGGTGGCTGTTTTGAGGAAGAGATAATAAGGCTTATGTGTGATAGAGCGTATCAGCTCATGGGGTTTGGATGCACCTGCGAAGTTTGCACCATGTCTCGAGGTGAGAAAGGGCAATGCACGGTATCGTAGAGGCTAGCAAATTGTTGAAAGGTAAGAGTGCGTATAATCCATGGACTCACATTAGTCATAAAGAACTCATATACTTATTGCAAAATTTTATTAGCCCTCGAAGCTAAGTACTACTACGCATGCCTCTAGGGGGATAGATTGGTATGAAAAGACCATCGCCCGTCCCCGATCGTCACTCATAAGGAAGACAATCAATAATAAGTCATGCTCCAACTTCATAGCATAACGAGAGACTATATGTGCATGCTTCGGGAATCACAAACCTTAACACCAATATTCTTACTAACCACAACCATTTATTTCAAATGATATTAGTGAAGCACATGAAGCATTCTATAAAGCCATACTCAAAAGATATAAGTGAAGTGCAATGAGCATTCTATAAATCAACCATGGACTATCTCAAAGCAGCATGGTGCATAAAAGAAAAGTGAAAACTAAATGCAAAAGACGCTCCAAGATTTGCATATATCACATGAACGAAACGAAACCGAAAACATACAGATACTTGTTGAAGAAAGATGGGATGCCTTCCAGGCATCCCCAAGCTTAGACGCTTGAGTCTCCTTGAATATTTACTTGGGGTGCCTTGGGCATCCCCAAGCTTGAGCTCTTGCCTCTCCTCTTTCTCGTCATATCGGGACCTCCTCGATCTTTGATCACTTCATCCACACAAAACTCAACCGAACGTTTAGTGGCGGGGTTAGTGAATATGGCAATGAAATCCCGTCATGTACTGCTGTAACATTATTGTATAGTTATAAACAAAAATTATCCACTATATGATATCACAATTCTATGGCCTCAAGTCAAGGAGGCTTCAACAAGAATTACCTATTAATAAAGCAAGGTGCGTTTCTTCGATTTTTTCATCTGTTCACCGTCAAAATAATTTTTTTTCTATCCGAGGTGGTACTAAACTTGTACGTCTGTCTGTTAGCAAAGAAAAAACGATTTGTGCAAAATTACGTACATGGGCCGCGCGCCCTATAGCCCAGTAGAGTCAGCCCATTTTTTTTGCCCACACAACAATAAATATCCTATTTCTCGCACACTACGGTAAATAGTTCAATGTATGCACATGGCGCCCAAGACTGGGCCGCCCTTTTCTGTTTCTTTCTCTTTGTACTTCCTTTTTTTACTTTTCCATTTTAAGTATATTTTTTTAACTTTTTCTGCAATTCAAAATTTTCGAAAAATGTTTGTAATTTCAATTTTTATTCAAAATTTCGTAAAAAGTTATGAATTACAAAAATGTGTTCTATTTTAAAAAATGTTTGGATTTTTTGTCGTTCCAATTTTTTTCGAATTTTTCAAAAATTATTCCCATTTTTTAGAAACTTTTTGTATTTTTCACAATTGTCCAAGATTTTAAAAATTTGTCCCAAATTCGGAAAATATTCTTGTTTTAGCGATATGTTCAAAAATTGAAAATAATATTTGCATTAAAGAAACACATTTTATAAAATTCTTCTGAATGTTCAAAACATGTTCGCATTTTATAAAAGTGTTCACAACTTAAAAATGTTCATATTTTTATAAAAGGTTCATGTTTTTAAGAAATGTATGTGAAATTCAAGAAATCTTTCGTTCTAATTTTTTGTTCTTGTTTTTTGCAAAAATGTATGGAATTTTCAAAAAACTGTTTGTAATTTGGAAAATTGTTCACATTGCCAAGTATATTTGGTACTTCATGTTACGAACTGCAAAATTTTGTTCCTATTTCGAAAATGTTTGCACTCTTAAATTTTTTGCCATTCTGATTTTGTTTTCAAAATTTAAAGAACTATTCCCATTTTATAAAAAAGTGATTGGAGTTTTCCAAATTTGTTCAAGATTTAAAAAATGTGACAAATTCGAAAAATATTCTTGTTTTTGTGATATGTTCAAAAATTAAAAATACTTTTTGCATGAAGAAACACATTTTCTAAATTTCTTCTAAATGTTCAAACATGCTCCCATTTCCAAAAATTGTTCACGAATTCAAAAAATGTTTGTATTTTTATAGAAAGTTCATGCTTTTAAGAAATGTATGTGAATTACAAAAAAAGTTCCGTTCAAAATTTTTGTTTGTGTTTTTCAAATGTATGGAATTTTCGAAAACTGTTTGTAATTTGGAAAATTGTTCACGTTGCCAAGTACATTTGGCACTTCATAGTTATCATTTTCTTAAAGTTCAAAAAAATAAATAAAAATCTTTCAAATATGACGTTGCATTAGATTCTTAAATATTCACGCTGACCATTGGTTAGCAGGACGTGTTTGTTTGAGTGGCTTGCAACATGTGGTTGGGTCTTTGTTGTCGTGAGTTCGGTCACTCCCATACTGGGCCTGCTCCGCATCCGGCATATCGAGCTAGGTCGGCTTGTTCAGAATAAGAGACGTCATGGTTCTGTCATTTTTAACTGAAGTGAAGTGAATTAGGCTCATTACACTACTCTGGCATTGTGTGAATTGATATTAACATATTAACATATTACTCTGCATGTTTATTTTATTTATTCTGACATTGAAGTGAATTGATATTAACATATTAACATATTAACTGAACTGAATTCAGTGTGCTGTTAATAGTTGATTCAGTGTACTGTTAACTGAATATGTTGTGCTCTGTGTTGTGTTTGTTTGCAGTCTGGATGATGACATATGGAATGTTAGGTTTCATTTCCATGGCTGTGACAATTTGGAAAGGAGCTTATGTCAGTCAGATATTACCTACATCAATCTTTTAGCTCTTATTGGGACAGAGGGGTATGATGAGAAGAACTCCATGTACTATGTGAAGGAAGATGGTGTAGGAATGCAAGGGATGCAGCTGATTAAGTGTGATGAAGATGTAGAAGAAATGCTGGAATTATATGAGGAGAAATTGTGTATCACTATCACTGTTTTGAAAGGAAGAACATGAGTGAGGCCAGAGTTGCACATCAACAATGGAGAAGAAAGTGAGAAGCAACTGCCTATTTCAGAGATTGGTTCACCTAAAATATATGATATAGATGATGCAGGTGTGCTCCATCCAAGTCAGTGCAGTGATAGAGCAGAGTGCTCTGCTCCTATTGTGAGTGTTCACACACAAGATTCTATTGGAGATTACATGTTCACTCAAGAGAGCTCCAATATGAGAAATGTGAGGGAGCTAAATCAATTTCTCAATGAGTTTGCTGATGAAATGTCAGTAGTTCAAGAAGTCCAGGAGGAGGAGGAAATGTTTGTGGAGAAAGAAGTTACAAATGCTGACAGCTCTGAAGATGATGATGGGAGTTCAGAATCTGATTATGGCATGGGGAAGGATGTAGCTGGAGAGGTAGTGGATGATGATGCCGATCTCCACCAGAAAATAAAATTTAAAGATGAAAAGAGAATTTGAAGGGGATTCAGAGCCAGAGGACTTGTTCTGTGAGTCTCAGGAGGAAGAGGAATTTGTTCCACCAGAACCTTTGCATAAATTGCTAGTGAGGAGGGGCCCAACAAGTAGATCTCATTGCAGCTCTCAATCTGCACTTGAGGCTGATTATATCCCCTCAAGTGATGAAGACATAGATCAGCCACATCCAGATGATTCTGATGCAGAAGTGGAGGTTTATTTGCCTTCAAGTGGTAGAAAATCCAGGGCAAAGAAGAGGAAGGTCAGGCAATGGTATGATGAGAGCAGGTTAACCCCACAGGAGCAAATTTGCTGGCATTTGTGTTTTCTGGAGTGTACCAGTTCAGAAGAGCTTTGGTTAACTTGCATGTCACTCAAAGGAGGAATTTTCATTACCACAGAAACAACAAAGACAGGATTATAGTTGATTGTGTTGAGAAAGTATGCCCCTTTCACATGGTTGCTTCTGTAATTGGTAATGAAAAAACTTTCTGTATTAGGAAATTGCAACTAGAGCACACCTGTGCTCCATCTGGTGAGAACTGCAAGGTACCAACAAGGTTTGTGGCAAAACCAATTGAGGATAGCATGAGGACAGATCCTAGAGCAGGAGTTGAAACTGTCATAGAGAAGACAAAGGAGAAATTTGGTGTGGAGGTTGGAAAGAACAAGGCCTATAGGGCAAGGCAGAAAGCTCTTTCAGTTGTCCAAGGTGATCAAGAAGCACAATACACAAGGATCAGAGACTATCTACAAACTGTGTTGGACACCAACCCTGGGAGCAGATGCATTTTCACCACAAGAGTTGTGAGAGAGCACCCTAGTCCCAATCCAAGATTGCATAGACTTTTCATGTGTCTTGGAGCACAAATAGAAGGATTTTTGTAAGGGTGTAGACCTTTCATTGGTATGTTCTTTTCACATTTATTCCACTTCATTTATTCTCTTTCATTGCATTTTTAATTTGTTCTGCTGTATTATATTAAATCATGTTGATTTCAGGCCTGGATGGATGTTTTGTGAAGCTGAATACAGGACAACAAATATTGGCTGCTACAGGCAGAGATGGAATTAATTGTTTGACAACCCAGTTAGCATTTTAACTTAGGTATTAGCTGTTTCACCAGGGCCTTCTTAATGCCATAACCCACATTTTTCCCAACTGCCCACAAAGATATTGTCTAAGGCACATTTATGCAAATTTCCAAAATGCTGGGTTTAGAGGCGATGAACTTAAGAAATATATGGATGCAGCTGCATATTCATACACTAAGGATGGTTTTAATGTTGCAATGGAAGAAATGAGGAAAGAAAGTGAGGATGCTTGGGCTTGGTTAAAGGGAATTCCTGTTGAAACATGGGCTAGGCATGCTATGGACAAGCATTGTAAAACTAACCTAGTAGTTAATAACATTAGTGAGGTATTCAATAGGATGATTTTAGATATTAGAGGAAAACCCATTAAAACAATGCTTGAAGGAGTAAGGTCTAAGTTGATGGTCAAGTTTAATGAAAAGAGAATTGGAGGAGAGATTCCTAGATGGACAATTACCCCTGCATATTCAGAAAAACTGGAAGAGTCCAAGGAATGGGCTAGGAACTGCAAAGTTTTGATGGCAGGCCCAGATTTGTATCAAGTCAATAGTGGGGAGAAATCATATGCAATCAATTTAAAGGATTGGACTTGTGGCTGTGGAAAATGGGACATGACAGCCATACCTTGCAATCATGCTGTCTCTGCAATTTATAAATCCAAACATCATCCAGAAGATTTTTTGTGCATCAGTTCTTTAAGAAGGAAATGTATTTGGAAGCCTACAAGCCAATGACATACCCTGTTCCTGGACCTGATCTACGGACAAAAACTGCTACAAGAGACATTGACCCCCCTGTTTTCCACAAGAAGAAGGGTAGGAAACAAACAAAGAGGAGGAAGGGCAGGTTTGAAGTGCCTAACCTAAGGACACATCAAGGATGGGGACAATTACATGCAGTAACTACAACAAGCAGGGCCACAGGTACACAAATTGTGGGGATGCTTTAAAGCCAACACTTGCTGCTAGGAAGAACAAACACAAGGTACCTTGCATTACATGTGACCTTAGATAGATTTCCAAATTATACCATTAATGCTCTGACCTGCCATTTTATTCTTGTTGCAGGAAAACAGGGGTGCACCATCTTCTGCACCAAGGGTTGCACCATCTTCTGCACCAAGGTCTGCACCATCTACTGCTGCAGCACCATCTGTTGCATCACCAGCTAGGAGAGCACCACCAAGGGCAGCTACCTCAGCAACTCTAGCAAGCAGAGCAAGCAGCTCAAGAGCTCCAGCAAGCAGGGCAAGCCTCTCAAGAGCTCCAGCAGCAAGGGCAAGCACATCTGGTGCAACAACAAGGAGAGCTTCAACAGCAGCAGCTACCCCAGCAACACCCTTCTTGCCACCAAGACAGAGGAAAAAACCATCCAGGCTTAGAGATTACTTTTATGCTTCAGGGAACTAATGCTTCCTTGTTGATCATTATTCCTGTTGGTCTGATGTTGGCCTGAACTTGTTATTTTGGAACTAATGCTTCCTTGTTGATCATTATTCCTGTTGGTCTGATGTGGGTCTGATGTTGGTCTAAACTTGTTATTTTGGAACAACTTATGTTGGTCTGATGTTATGGAGCAAGAACCCATGTAACGATCTTGCTGTTATGATACTTTATGCACTGTTATTATGATCCATATGATGTTATGGTGTTTGCTGAAATTTTTCCTCAAATGACCATGCTAAAATGATCATGGCGTTGCTAGATTTTAGCATGAGTTGATGGCATCCTCGACGGTTGTCGAAGGGTAGGATTAACCCTACATGAGTTGATGGCATCCTCGACGGTTGTCGAGGGGTAGGGTTAACCCTACATGAGTTGATGCCATCCTCGACGGTTGTCGAGGGGTAGGGTTAACCCTACATGAGTTGATGGCATCCTCGACGGTTATCGAGGGGTAGGGTTAACCCTACATGAGTTGATGCCATCCTCGACGGTTGTCGAGGGGTAGGGTTAACCCTACATGAGTTGATGGCATCCTCGACGGTTGTCGAGGGGTAGGGTTAACCCTACATGAGTTGAGAGCATCCTCGACGGTTGTCGAGGGGTAGGGTTAACCCTACATGAGTTGATGCCATCCTCGACGGTTGTCGAGGGGTAGGGTTAACCCTACATGAGTTGATGCCATCCTCGACGGTTGTCGAGGGGTAGGGTTAACCCTACATGAGTTGGTGGCATCCTCGACGGTGCCATCAAAATTCATATTAAACTTTAACAAGTACCATCATAATTCATATTAAACTTTATCAAGTGCCATCAAATACCAAATCTTGGATTACAACAAGTAGCATCACATGGCAGATTAAAATTTAACCAGTGCCATCAAGTACCAAATCTTGGATTACAACAAGTACCATAAATAAGCATCATACATAATTTTCCAATCATTCCTTCTATTCTAAATAAGCACCATACATAATAAATAATTATTGCAATCACTCATCACATATACCCTTGATTCTCTTCAGCTTAGACTTGTTGGCCTCTCCATCCTTGAAAAGGTCAGATATGGCAAACTCAAGCCTTTTCTTTTGCTGATTGACTTCATCAACATGTGCATCTTTCCTCCATTTGCTAATGAGTTCGGCCTGAGTGGACTGGATCTTCTTCAGCATCTCTACCTCTCCCTTCAGTGCCATATTCTCCTTCTCAAGATCAGTCTTGATTTCATTAGCATCAGGTGCAACCTGATCAGCGGCACTTTCCTGAACACTCTTCTGTTTCGCCTGCATCAGACGCTTCTCTTATTCTAGCAGGGCAATCACATCTTCTTTAACCTTGATCTGCTCTTGGCTCTGCTCATACATATCCCAAAGCTTGCGCAGAGCATTCTTAAGTGGCTCTGGCCATTCTGGGTCAACCCACTCAACAAGACCACAGTTGTAACCTCCCTGATTAACCAAATAAATATTACAACAAGAATTATAATCAATTATTCAGGATTTAAGCAGTTCATATAGTTAAGCCGGAGGAAGGAGAGGATGAGGCCAAGTCATCATGGAAGCAACCGCGAAAGCGGGGGTCGACGAAGCGGAAGCGAGAATGTCGGCTTGAGTAACAAAAACATTGGTGAGAATCCAATGCTCCGAAAACCCAAGGTTTCCTCCGCAAGGTTCGTCCACGGAGAGTGAGTCAGGGCCTAAGATCAGGCCGAAAGGCGTAGTCGATGGACAACAGGTCAATATTCATATAATTAGATCTATCTCGAATTTTTGAGAACCATTTGAGAAGGCGTTCAAGGGGTTCTCAAATAAAACATAAAAGTAAAACCTTCATGAAATGAAGGTTTTATTTTATGTAATCATTTAGGTGTTAATGTAAACGAACCATAAATATGTAAGCCTATTCCTAATAGATTTATACCAAAATAACAAATCCAAATTATAAGAAATACTATCGAAGCTATAAGTGCAGAATTCGTACCCTTCCAATTTGGATTTGTTCTACTATGTAAGTAAATTGCGAATATGGTCCAAGTAATAAATGCCCAAGTTTCCTTAGGATCCCAATTCCAATAAGATCCCCAGGCCTCATTAGCCCATACTGCTCCACGGGAAGGGGCGACGGCGGGGCGGGAGCGGCGGGGTCCGACAGGCGAGGAGTGGGGAATGGCCGACCCGGTTGGGTTCGACCAATTTGTCTCTTGCCGTCTAACGGCGCTTGACGGGCGCCGTGTGCGCATAGGCCATGTGGCACCTGACAGCGGGCCCTGGGCGTCAGGTTTGCCCTCACACGGGACTGATCGAGCAATCAACATTTTTTGCAAACTGTTAGCACAATAGTGGTGGTTTTTTTGCAAAAAAACCCCAAAAGGTGGCGGTTTTTGATTTAGCATCCCAAATGTGGTGGTTATTTGCAATTTACTCCATGCCCGACAGATGGTTTCTCCTCAGAGAAAGCATGTCTTCTTCTGTTTAGCCATGCATGCCGTTGGTACATGAATTACATCATGCCGACGGATGCTGCATGAGCCTACCCTGATCATGATCCATCCAAGCCATACATGCGTTTTCTGAGCATGGTGAACTCCAATACAACGGGACACGACCGGTTGACTGGAGATTTCAAATGATACACCTGCAGCGAGCGACAGGCAGGAATATCATGTACGTCGTGGCCCATCTTATGCAAACTGGGACCATGGCATTTGACGTCAATCTGATGGATGAGATGGAGAGGTTGGCGAGGGAGTTCTTCATCATCTCTGGCGACCAGAATGAAGCTCGACTGCTGCAACATGTTGGTTCTTGGCATCACATCGGCGTCCATCCGGCAAATTGTCAATCCCAATGACTGGCTCGAGCTGCTCACCAAAGCGTCGGGTGGTGACCAACGCCAACTAGGACCAACAGTCCGCCGTGCCGGAACCGGATATTCAATCATGTCGAGTACAACCTGCAGTATGTCAATAGCAAGCTCAATGGCAAGAAGACGCCGGATTTCACGTCAACCCTGTGCCACGTAAGCAATCCCGGAGCCCAAACAAAATTTCAGTCGAAAACCATCGGGATAAACCGGGATTAGAAAGGACGGAGTGCCAATTTTAGGGATTTTGAGGTCAGCGTTTGATTCAGACCGAGGGAACGAATTTAAGGTCCATTTTACACTTTTCTCGTCAAAGCAACCACCGAGCAGTTTTTTGGAGTACGTCTTTTATCCCTTGGGTGGCACCGCACCTTTTTTTTTTCTTTTGTTTCTTTGGGTTACCGGGAGTTAATTGCACAGAAGTATCACAATTGGGGCATCACATGCAGATTTGGTACCACGATTGCTAATTTTTGCATGTCAGTACCACGATTGCTTCAAGTTTTTGCAAATAAGGCTAAAACGCGTATTTATACGTATTGACGCTCGATCCGACAGCTCGGGCCCACCCGTCAGGTGCCACGCTAGCCAATCAGCGCGTGCCCGCGCGCTGACTAGGACGAGCCGGTGCGCTGCTGCTCTCCAATCCGGTCCAGTCGCACCAGCTCGCCCCCGCCGCACCATTCCCCTCCCCTCCTCCTCCTCACTCATTTCCTCCGTCGCCGCCTCCCGCGTCCCGACTGCTGGCCGCTGCACCGTCCTGCCGACGCCATGGTTTTGGAGGACAAAAGCAGCGACGACCAGTCTAGCCTCCCGTACATACATTCTTCCTCCACAGACGGTCTCAACCAGGTCAGTACAGTGAGTTTAGGGTTAGGGTTTCAGATTTGGGATTTCTTGATTTAGTTGATTTCGCTAGGTTTTGATTTGGCCATTGTCTTTGTGCGAGCTTCTGCAGGTCCCTTTCAGCCTTGAAGATCCAGATTACAAGGGGCTTGAGCTGGATGTGATGTCTACATGTGAGAAGCACGGCATGGCATCTGAGAGGCTTGTTGCCTTTGAAGGAACAAACACAGGCAGGAGGTTTTTAGCATGTGCACAGTCGGTATGGATTGTAGGCATAGTGATTTTTTTCTTACTTTGTCAGTGCCATATTGGACTCTGTTTGCTGGAGTACTCTGCTTGCTGTCAACATTTTGGTTCATAGTGGTACTAGAGTAGCTTATTTAGGTCAAGCATGAGTATATTTTGCTGGAGTACAATGGCATAGTAATTTTGGTTAATAGTGGTACTAGAGTAGCTTAAAAATGGTTGAACACTCCTTGATATGAACACTAGAGTAACTAACCTAGTCAGTCAGCTACTCAAGTGGCTGCTCCTCTTGTTAAATGTAGTGGTATGATGCTAAATTTAGATATTCTTTTTGGCAACTGCAGTGATCTTGTGTAATTACTTGCTGTATGAACTGTGTTGGTGTTGTTGTGGTTTTTGCAGGAAGGTAGCAATTGTGGATTTGTTGAATGGGTTGATCACCAGTGGTTGAAGCTATGGGCAATGGTTGAAGATGCCAAAAGTGCTAGGGTGAATGACAATCTTGAAAGTTCTTTCACTATCCACCATCTGACAGAAGGGAAGAAGCTGGAGGCCAACTATGACAAGATAGTCCAAGATGTGCATGAGCTGATGAACTTCCAGGAAGATAAGGTGGTAGGTTTCAGACATCTGCAGTCTGTCATTACATATCAGCAGGAGGTAAGAAAAGAACTGATTGATGATATGAAGGCACAGATGGCAACTGAGATGGCAAAGAAAGATGCAGAGACCCATAAACTTACTCAGAAGTATGAGCTGCTACTCAACCTGACAAGAGCTCAAGCAACAGTCATTCAGAACTTCAAGTTGAACAAAATGAAAGAGAAGCAAGTGCTTACTGAAGCTAGTATGAATTTGGAGCTGAAGAATGCAGAGCTAACAAAGTGTCAGGAGAAGCTCACCCAAGAGAAGCCAGAGTTGAAGCTTCAGGTTGCTGATCTGCTTAAGGGAAATGAAAAGCATATTGAAGAGAAGTGGCAGTTAGAGTTTCAGAATGAAAAGTTGAAGGAGAAGTTCAGGGGGATTCAGGCCATCTTGGAGAAGTGAAGAAGATGAAAATGAGATTAGTGGCATTGCTGACCTTTTGGGAATGATGGTTGTGTAATGACCTAGCATCTAGGAACTAAGGTTGTGTACTGTATGCTTGTACTAATGGTGAATTATGGCTGTGTATGTATGTAGTAGTTATGTTATTCATCTTTTTGTGAGAAAAGGATGAACTATGCATTTGAAGTTGAACTCCTCTATGTATTGTGAACAATGGTTATGTATTGCTACAGTGAGTTGAACTCCAGAAACTAACGTGTGCTATGATTGGTAGACATGGATCAGTTTCTTATTATGTATGGATATGCTGATTATGTAGATGGATATGTTGATGACGATACATTATGACAATGTTGCAGCAAACCACTCATCTCATACAAAATAAAAGAGGAACAAGACTGACTAAATCTCATTGCATCAGAAGATAACTTCACTGATCCATTACAACTTGGCTTAAACTAGAGCAACTAAACCAGACAGTACATTGCATTTAGATTGGCTGCAACTAAACCAACTAACTAACTTAATATCTTGCCTGCAACTAAGCCAAGCACAAATATAGTGAGAAGAAACAGCACATTGTGAAATTTGGCCCTAATCCCTGCAATCTCTGCATTCTTCTCTCTGAGTTGAGTTTGCAGAGACAGAAACATGGCCTCCATTGTGCCATCATCTTCACTTGGAGTCAGTATTGGAAATTGATCTTCAGATCTTGCAACAGTTGCACCTTTAAGCCTCCATACTTAATCACACAGATCCCCAATGAGCTCACTCCAGAATGTGGGCAATGGATCATCATGCCATTGCACAAATCCACAACCACCGTGCTATTAAGATACACAAACAAATTTCCAAAAATATATCATTTCACATACTATTGCACAGAAGAAAAAGGAAGAAAATTAGGCAAAAAACAACACTCACCATAGCATCCACGCAGCTATAGTACCTCCTACCAGGGTTCTGCCTGCTCCAGGAGATCCATCTTGGTGCCTTCCTCGGAGTTGAGCAGTGGCACATCGCTGGAGGCTCGCATGCCATTGAGTTCTCGCGGTAGCGCACCAGCAAGCGCGACTCCTCCCCCCTCCTTCCTGCAGCTCGGACTCGGCACTGGACGACCATGACATCTCTCTCTCCGCCGCTGGCCCCAGTCAGCGCCTCCACGTTGAGATTTCTCCTTCGCTGTGCTCCAAATGGACACTGCATGGACGAACCCTAGTTTCGTTCTCCACTCTGAGATCTTGTGTTTTCACTTTGATAGTAGGAGAGGTATCTGTCCCACATGTCAGAATCCCCAAATGTGGTACTGCATGTTATGTGATGCCTCAATATTGGTACTGACATGCAACAGCTTGCAACAGTATTGGTACTGATTTGCAACAAGTAACTGCAAATGTGGTGGCATGGAATCTTGGGCCTGGGTGGGGTATTTTTGCATTTGGTACTGGAGTAACAGTAGTGACTATTACTCTACTCCCAGGGTTTGTGTCCATGAAAGTCTGAGCATAGTCTTTAAGCCTAGGATATTGCTTCTTGTGATCTCCTAAGACAGCTTCAATAGCTATGTTCTTTGCCCTATATGCCATGCACTTGGGCACATCTACACCATATTTCTCCATGCATGCATCAATTATAGTCTGAATACCAGTAGTTATATCAGATCTGAAGAGATGCTCATATTTTTGTGCTAGCCACTTAGTACTAACCCTGGTGGTCTCAGTGGTACTAGGGCAAGTGTGCTCTAGTCTCATCTTCTTAAGTACAAAGGTTTTCTCCTCTTTTATAACTGATGCCACCATAAAGAACTGACATTGTTTATCTGTACACTCAACAATTATTCTCTGATCTGAATTCATGTGATACTTAAAATTCCTGGCCTGAGTGATGTGCAAATTCAACAAAGCATCTCTGAATTGATGCTGATCCCTAAAACGCAACTTCATACACAGTTGCTCAAGTGGTTGCTCCATTTTCTCATTGTACCACTTCCTAGCAGGCCTTTTCTTTGCCCTACTCTTCCTTTCCTTTGGTAGGACCAAAGAGAGTGGCTCAAAACCATCATCATCACTCTCCCTCAACAACCCCTTCTCTTCTTCATCTGATGATGGTCTAAAATCAGGTTCAACCTCTGGTAGCTTACTACAATGTGACCTAGTTGTTGGTCATCTTCTAACTGGTAGCTTCTGCTTCTTCTTCACAGGTTCAACTATAGTTTCTTCTTCTTCTTCTTCAAAAGTCCTATCTTCCTCTACCTCAAATGGGTCCTCAACTTCAGTGTCACCCTCATAATGCAGCATTTCTTCCTCTTCTGATTGATCATCATCTGATTCTTCCTCTTGTACTTCTAGCTCTCTTTGTCTCTTTCCCTCTTCCACCTCTACATCATCATCATCACCCATGTAATGAGGGTCGCTTCCAATTTGAGCATCCTCATCAGAGGCATTAGCATCACTGTCCTCATATGCCTCAAATCCTTGATATCCCTCTTCTTCTTCTTCCAAAACTGCTTTCAACTTGGCTGTTGCATTCTTGCTTTCTTGTGTGCAAACACCAGCAGGACCAGTAGGATGAGGTGTGCTAGAGGTGTTGGAAATATGCCCTAGAGGCAATAATAAAATGGTTATTATTATATTTCCTTGTTCATAATAATTGTCTATTGTTCATGCTATAATTGTATTGATCGGAAACCGTAATACATGTGTGAATACATAGACCACACCATGTCCCTAGTGAGCCTCTAGTTGACTAGCTCGTTGATCAACAGATGGTCATGGTTTCCTGACTATGGACATTGGATGCCATTGATAAAGGGATCACATCATTAGGAGAATGATGTGATGGACAAGACCCAATCCTAAGCATAGCACATGATCGTGTAGTTCGTTTGCTAGAGCTTTTCTAATGTTAAGTATCATTTCCTTAGACCATGAGATTGTGTAACTCCCGGATACCATAGGAGTGCTTTGGGTGTACCAAACATCACAACGTAACTGGGTGACTACAAAGGTGCTCTACAGGTATCTCCGAAAGTGTCTGTTGGGTTGGCACGAATCGAGACTGGGATTTGTCACTCCGTATCGGAGAGGTATCTCTGGGCCCACTTGGTAATGCATCATCATAATGAGCTCAATGTGACCAAGTGGTTGGTCACGGGATCATGCATTACGGAACGAGTAAAGTGACTTGCCGGTAACGAGATTGAACGAGGTATTGGGATACCGATGATCGAATCTCGGGCAAGTAACGTACCGATTGACAAAGGGAATTGTATACGGGATTGCTTGAATCCTCGACATCGTGGTTCATCCGATGAGATCATCGTGGAACATGTGGGAGCCAACATGGGTATCCAGATCCTGCTGTTGGTTATTGGCCGGAGAGCTGTCTCGGTCATGTCTGCGTGATTCCCGAACCCGTAGGGTCTACACACTTAAGGTTCGATGACGCTAGGGTTATTAGGAAGATTTGTATGTGATTACTGAATGTTGTTCGAAGTCCCGGATGAGTTCCCGGACGTCACGAGGAGTTTCGGAATGGTCCGGAGGTGAAGATTTATATATGGGAAGTTGTCATACGGTCACCATAAATATTCTGGGGCATACCGGTATTGTACCGGGGCCACCGGAGGGGTTCCAGGGGTCCATCGGGAGGGGCCACCTGTCCCGGAGGGACTCATGGGATATATAGGGAAGGGTACCAGCCCCTTGGAGGGCTGGGCGCCACCCCCCTTGGGCTCATGCGCCTAGGGTTGGGGGGGGGGGGAACCCTAAAGGGGGCGCCCCCTTGCTTAGGGGGCAAGCCCCCTCCCCTTGGCCGCCGCCCCCCTCTAGATCTCATCTAGAGGGGGCCGGCCCCCTTTCCCCTTCTCCCTATAAATAGAGGGACGAGGGGAGGGCTACAATAGAACATCCAAGGCGCAGCCCCTCCCCTTTCCAACACCTCTCCTCCTCCGCAAGAGCTTGGCGAAGCCCTACCGGAGAACTGCCACTCCATCACCACCACGCCGTCGTGCTGCTGTTGGAGCCCTCTTACTCAACCGCTCCCTCCTCCTTGCTGGATCAAGGCGCGGGAGACGTCACCGGGCTGCACGTGTGTTGAACGCGGAGGCACCGTTGTTCGGTGCTTAGATCGGATTCGGCCGCGATTTAAATCGCTATGTGTATGACTCCTCCAACCGCGTTCTTGCAACGCTTCCGACTAGCGATCTTCAAGGGTATGAAGATGCACTCCCCTCTCTCTCGTTGCTAGTTACTCCATAGATTGATCTTGGTGATGCGTAGATTTTTTTTTTAATTTCTGCAACAATCCCCAACAAGAGGTGCTACATTGACTCTCAAAAACTACTCCTTGCTGATCAACAGCTAAGACAGGAGGCTCACTCAGATCTAAAACAACCATCTCTTGGTACACCATAGTGGACAACTCTGGCTTCTCAAAATGTTGCCTCTCAAAATCAGTATCAGGGGGTGGACAAGCCCTGACTAGCAAATTAAGCACCAATTTGTCCTGGATCTTCCTCTTTATCATCTGTAATTCTGCATGACTGTCTACCAAATCTAGCCCTTTATCTCCTAAAGATGGATTTTCAATGTGATACAAACAATCATATGCATTAAATCCTTAGGTTTCCATCACTGTAACCAAATTCAAATAAGTAATATATGAACCACACAGCTTCATCTCCAATGGTTCTCTTGCATCAAAATGGATCCTTACTTGCCAAATGTCTTCATCCAAACTACAGAACAAATTAAATTTCATGTATTCATTATAATCACTCTTAATTTGGAGAGCAACAATACAGTACAGTACAGAACAATTTAAAGTAACCTGTAAGTCTAATATTTACTATTAACTCTACTATTACAGATGCTTTTTCAGCACAGAACAATGCTATTAAAGTAACCTGTATGTCTAATATTTACAGTATAGAACAATGTACTTTACTATTTCAGCACAATAGAAAAATCAAGGAAAAAGACAAGGCCATAATCCCAAATTGTTACTGTAATTGAACTAATTTGAGAGTGCAATACACTGAGTTACTAGGTTACTGTAATTGTCCTATACTAGTCACTATAATTGGACAAACCCTAATCCCCAACTGGATAAAGAAGAAGATGAACAAACCCTAAAAATCCCCAATTGGATAAACCAGAGCAGGAGGAGGACAAGGGTACTTACATCACGCCGCCAAGTCCATGCGTCAACTCATGGTTGTTGCTAGGGTTCGCCACCCACTGTTGCGCCAACCGCAGCTGCTGCTCCATGGTGAGTAACATCGACTCCTCCTCATCGTCGGTTGAGTACGCGGAGCTGGAGTCGTCGCCGCCATTGCCGTCGACGCCAGCCGTTCCGCTAGGTGGACAGAACGACATCTCACTGCCGCCGTGGACGCCCTCGCCGCCGTCTGGCGGAGTCGCCGATGCCATAGACTAGGGTTCGAGCGAGTGAGGAGGAGGAGGGGAGGGGAATGGTGCGGCGGGGGCGAGCTGGTGCGACCGGACCGGGTTGGAGAGCAGCAGCGCACCGGCTCGTCCTAGTCAGCGCGCGGGCACGCGCCGATTGGCCAGCGTGGCACCTGACGGGTGGGCCCGAGCTGTCGGATCGAGCGTCAATACGTATAAATACGCGTTTTAGCCTTATTTGCAAAACCTAGAGCAATCGTGGTACTGACATGCAAAAATTAGCAATCGTGGTACCAATCTGCATGTCTATACCTACTATTAAAGTAAGGTGATATTCTTAGTTTCGTCCCGTGATTAGTTTTTTTCTACTGTTAGTTTTGGTCACGTACGAGGTAGCGAGGTGGTACTAACGTCATGTACGAGGTGGCGAGGAGGTGGTTCGTAACTTCGTATCGCTGTTTTAAGATCGATCGCTCCATCGGTACGTACTGGGCCAGAAGCCAAGCAAGCAAGTGGGCCTTCTGGGTCCCGATAATTGCCACACGTGTGGCGGGAAAGGAGACGCACCACGGACGAGACTTGCCTGCTCCCCGCATGTGTGCCCATCCGTGCTCCCGCATACGTGGTATGATTTGATTGGAACAAAATAAGACCCGACCCCATCCCTTAAAATCAGGGGGGCGATGATTAGATTAGAAAAGAAAAAGGAAAAAGACAACCGTAGGATGAAGTGGGAGCACGGATGGGAGCATGGGGAGGGAGCAGGCAAGCCGGATCCGACGCACCACACGTCTCTAATGTAAATAGATTGCCACGTCATCGCATGCATGCATGCGAGAATCTTTTTGGATTTTCAATTTTTAAAATGTTTTATCTCTTAAATGAAAAATCCGATTGAAAATCCGTTTTCACCATTAAATCCTTCGCGACGAGATCTTCAAAACTAGATCTCATATCGATATATTTCAGCGATTTTTTTTGTTAAAAGTTGCCATGTCTATTGCACATGAATTGCCATGATATTTACATTGAAGTTGCCATGATATGTTTCAACTATTTTTTTATATTTAAAAGCAATTTTAACATATTATAAACCAAAGAATTAAGAAACTAGACTTGCCATGCACCATAAACTAAAATTGCCACGATACATGTACTTAAAATTGCCATGGTTCAATAAAAAAATATTTTCATGGTCAAAGTACTGGAATTGCCATCATAAAAAAACTAAAATTGCCATGATCTACAAACTAAAATTGCCACATGGCAACTTTAGTTTAAGCACTATGGCAACTATAGTGTAAACATCATGGCAATTTCTGGGCAAAAAAAAATTTCGTCGAAACATATCAACATGGTGTCTAGTTTTGAAGATCTCGTCGAGGCGGATTTAATGGTGAAAACGGATTTTTAGTTCGCTTTTTTATTTAGGAGATAAAACATTTTTAAGCCAAAAACAAAAAGATTTCTGCTGATGTCATGTATTCATACGTGGCAAAATGAGTGGTGGTGGAGGCGTGTGGGCGATCTGCAAACGCCCACACGTGTATATGGGCGGTCTTTCAAAATATATATATAGAAAAATACTACTGCTTGCATGGTTGTTCGATCTCACGGCCATCTAACTATGCGAAACGTTTCTGAAAAAAAACTAACTATACCAAGCAAAAGAACAATGTAGCCAAAGCTAGCTGATGATTATACTTGTCTAAAAATAAGCTGATGACTATGTGAGAAAGAGGTTTGTTTCCTAATAAAATAGTCCCACTTCACTTTTTAACACAAAATCTGACCAATTTATATACTCCCTCCGTCACGGTTTAGAAGGCGCGCTTGGAAATTCTCTGGGACCTAGGTGGTTATCTATTGGTTGTGAGATGGGCTAAAAAATAGCATTCATACTACGCATGCATATATAAATAGTACTCTGGAGTACTAATTAGCTACTAGAAATAAATGCAATGCGCCCTAAACCTTATCTATTGCGGAAACGCACGCAAATTTAACTGTGCCTTCTAAATCGTGACGGAGGGAGTACTTGCGTGAGGTGCTTGTACAAACAACCAGCCACTTGGAGAAGCAACAAACAAACAGTAATCTGCAAGAATTAATTTGGATTGGGGGCTGCATGAGATAAATAGAGGAGGGCACAAAAAGCCTAGGGTTTCCGCTACCTCCTGCCGTGTAGCCGCCATGCCGCCTCGTCTCCTATGGATCACGGTCCTTGCCGGCAGGAGGGCTTTGTTTTTAGGTATTTTTCGTTTTGGTAGGGTTCATGTCCTACTTAGAAAGACAAGGTGGTGGCGGCTCCGTGAAGATCCCCGCCATGATGATGCTTCTAGCATCATCGAAGGATGTGTGTAGGTTTTTCTTCGATGGATATCGTGGGATTTGGTCTGTGTTTGTCTTTCGTGGATCAACTTGGATCCGCTCTTTCTTTGTCTATGTCAGTGTGCCTATAAGTTGAATTCTTTCAATCTACGCTTTTCTTTATCGGCGGTAGTTATTGTTTCAGCGCTTGTAGTCGACGCTAGATGGTCTATGGACCTGGATATATATTTAAATGGGATTGTGGGTTGTGTCTGAGAAACAATATTTCATGGGATTGTGACAGAGAGTAATATTTAAAGATGCCCTCGTGCCACTTTGATGAATTTTTTGATGGAAACATATTAATTTACTTTACCGTTGCAACGCACGGGCATTTATGCTAGTGATATCTTAATTGTGGTATTTCTGTGCAATTAACTCGGTTGCTAGCCCAAACTCGAGATGCGGTAGCATAGATATCCAGCCGATCCTGCGGAGGCCTCCCTGCCGTCCGCCGCCGGCCACCTCCACTCTCCTTCGTTGCCACCACATCTGCTGCCCGGGCTATTATGCCCGGCTGCGTCTTGGCCGAAATAATCTCGCGGGAGACCGAAACGGAGACGGAGGCGGAAGAAGAATTGGTTTTATTGCGCAATCAGTTAAGAGAGGAGGTACATTTCTGTTTGTGCTGCAAGCACAGTCCAAAAGGAGTAATTTTTATTCCGAGTTTATCCGTTGAGAAGCTGTAATCCGCCTTCTCCTCCAACAATCCCCTCCGTTTTGGAGTAGAGCCGGCCCAAATAAGAGGGGGCGCTCGATCGAATTAGTTGGCGTCGCCGATTTGATTTTCTCCAACGAGTCTGCTTGTTGCGCCGCCTAAATAAACAGCAGAGAGGAGGGGATTGGAATAAGCCCCGCTCAGGCGTCCGCCGTTGTCACAGATCCAATAAGGTCGATCAGATCAGCGCAGGCCATGACGAAGAAAAGGCATCATCGCAGACGCAATGTAAGTGTTGTTCCTTCTGTTCCCGATTGATGTTTGTCCTTCACCTAATGTTCTTCCTCGAAAGGCTGATTATTTGTTGTTCCAGCTAAATGCAACACAGCGAGCAACTCGCGACGAAGACGCTGCTGCCAACAGAGATGGAGACATGCTTAGCAAGCTGCCCAATGACCTTCTGCTCAACATTCTGGAGAGGGTGGACACACTCGATGCTGTGAGGACCTGCATCCTATCCAAGCAAATGCTGAAGCTCCCCACCATGCTCTCGCAGTTCTTTGTAAGTTTTTGTTCCAGTCCATGCCGTCGTGATAAAGCTCGTGTTTTCAGCCTCAGTGACGCGTTCCGAACCAACCATGCTGTGGCTCATGTAACCGATAACATCTTGAGCACAAGGAGCCCGGAAATCACCATCAGAAAACTCAAAATCACATTCCTCTTGGTGCATGAGGACTGTCTCACCATTGGCAGATGTGTTGCCCGCGCCATGGCAACCCAGAAGGTTGGCGCAGCTGAGTTTGTGATCTTGACGGAGAAGACTTATGAGAACTGCTCTCCTGCCGATCTCCTCCACTTTGGGAAGATGTTCAATAATTTTGTCGGTGCTTGTCCGGATACATTTGCCGGCCTAAGGCGCTTGTGGCTGCGCAATATGAAGTTTGGTGAACTGGATATCCCCAACATCCTCAGCACCTGCAAGCTCTTGGAGTATTTGCGTTTAAGCCACTGCGACTCAGGGATCCATTCTGTGCTGCAGGTAGAACATGCTCAACTTGTTGAGCTCGAGGTTGACTATGGGGAATTTGAGAGACTTGAGCTGATATGTGTACCAAAACTCCAACGGGTGAGCTATACAAACTGGTACTCTTATAAAGATCCCATGTATCTTGGTTTTGTACCACAGCTTACAAAGCTGAGCCTCACCAAAACCGGCGTCCGTTCAGAAAAGATTCTTGAATTAAGTCACCTCCTTGCTAATGTTCCTTCCATAAGCGATTTGCATCTGCATTTTGAAAGTGAAAAGGTAATCATTAGTCATTTGAATCATATCTGTGCATTCTCACTCTGATGGCTATATATGTAACAGTAGTAAATTTGTCAATTGTTTTTTCTATCCTAGATTTGGGTTGTACCAGAATGCCTGAAGCTGCTCAGGCCTGTCCTCAGCAACCTACAGCAAGTGAATCTGGACAATCTTCCTGAAGGATGTGATTTAGCTTGGACAATGTTTATTCTTGAAGCCGCACCCTCCCTAAAAGAGATGTGCATCACAGTATGGGATCATTGGTGCATAATAATGACAGACAAAGAGTATCGGAAGAAAAATGGTTTCTGCGAAAAGGCAGATGTGAAGTGGAAGCCATATGCCCCTGATTTCAAGCACAAGAATCTGGTTAGGCTCACCATCTACGGCTTCCAGCCAGACGGCAGTTTTGTGCGATACATCAGGTGTGTCATGAAACATGCGATTAATATGGCCGAGATATCTCTGCACGACAGAAAGGTGTGTGGGAGCTGTGGTAACTTGAATACCAAGATCAAGGACACGGTTTGTCCATCAAGATATCCACGAACCGCGGAGGGGAGGAATCGGACAACCGAGGGGTTGGGTTTGGATTCACGTGCTGTGATTCGCTTCGAGTCCTAGTTCTCTGGCACTGCTGGAAGCTACCAGATGTCACGCACGCCCTCTATGGACTCTACTGCTGGGGAGGAGAGCTCTGGCGATGCTGTGGCGGGAGGAGCATAGGCGCCAGCTTGCTCAGCGGCGGGAGGCGAATTGTCGAAATGTTTAGTTAGTGTTTGGCTTCAGTTAAGGCTTGAGAAGAGTTCCTAGCTACAGTTTGGCTTGAGCTAAATGCTTCAGAAGAGATCTCTAAGAATAACATACAGGGGCATCCGCTTTTGACAAAATTTCTTCATACATTGTGCATATTTTACATCCTGCAGGCTACATCATTAACAATGCTACAGCAATGATCAGTGCAGGATCATCAAGTCAGAGTTCGTTCATATGCTCGGTGCCAGCTGAGGTTCAGTTGCCTGTGTGACGTCTGGGACTCTAAGCCGGGGAACTGCCCGGTGCCATGACGTTCTACTCGGGCTGTCATCCAAACCAACCGCACACTCCTCACGGCTTGCAAAGTAGTCAGCGACCTGCGTTAACCAAATTTGAACCAAGGAATTGGCATCAAACCGACTGGACTCGTATAGCTAGAGCTAGTTTCTCATCATCCCAAATAAATTCACACGTTGCTAATTGAGGTGCTGCCTGTAGTACTTAATCTCCATCTCCTCGTGCTCTTCAGTTAGCACCTCAATTAGCAACGAGGAGAGGGATTTTTGTGCTCTTCAGCACTGATCAAACCTTGAGCTAATTAGTGCTATTATTTCCCTATTAGTTTGATTAGCTAATATGAGCCTAAATACTGAACTGAATCTGATCTTCCTCTTGTTTGCACAAAAAACTGTTGTGTTTTTTATCACCTTGTCTTATCATTGTTTTCTTAGGTGTCCTTGTTAGGGTACTTTCATATACACAACAGATGATTATTTATATATGGATCTGGTGGTGCCATTGACATGACGAATCCATAACAAAAGTAAGAGAGAGTTGGGTTGTACATGTAAATTTGTCAGTCGACATGAGTTTCTGCCAAATGAGGCTTGAGCTATAGTTGCTCTAGAAAGTGCAAGAAGCACTGGTTGCTTTGTGCTGTTTCTGAGCTGATCCAGTTCCAGGGCCTTACTTATATACTCCTGCTTAATTACCAAGTAAAGATTTGGAAGCTTGCAGTGATCCAACCTTGACAACACTACACGGACCTGGATTTGAAGCATCAATTAACTAAAAGAAACATTGTCTGCAAGTGCCGTTGTTGACATACATTACAGGGTCATGGCTGATGTTTTGTGTGCAAAATTTAAATTTGAACTGTACTGTTATGAGTCCGGCTGGTTACCCAAGAGGTTGATCCAAGTTAACTTATATATGTTCTATGTAACATGATTTTCTGTGTGTCCTTGAAGTTACTTTGATGCTGCCTTTTCTTGTTGTTGACAAGCACTAGCTTTCCTCCCAGTCCAATTATAAGAAGGGGAAGTTGCAGGTCAAGATCCATGAATAGGAGCAAGGAATCACACTCAAGCTCTGATAAGAAAGTCTATCAAGACAATAGGACTGTTAGAATATATAACCGTATTGTTTGTATAGATATATGGTTGTATATGTGTAGACCTTGTATAGGTGTCCGTATATTGATCAATACAAAGCAGCACAACGTGTGGTTTCCCCAATCTTACATGGTATAGAGCCTAAAACCCTAACCCTAGCCTGTGCCGCCCTCCTCCTCCTTCCGCTGCCGCCGAAGCCACCACCCCTCTCGCTGCTGCGCCCCGATCGCCGCCTCCATGTTGCAGCCCGATGGAGACGCAACGAACCAGGCGCTAGCCGCGGCCAAGGAGCGCCAGGACGCCGAGGCTGCCGCCAAGGCCAAGCTGCCTCTCGCGACCGCCGCCGATGGATCCGGGACGAGCGCGGGGTCTTTCTCCTTGACCTCGCTGCATGCCCAGGCTGTCGGCCTGCACTGCATTAAGGGAGACATTCCCGTCGAGCTCGCGCTTGACACCGGCGTTCACCATTAGTGGCGCACCTTCTTCTGCGCCGCCTGCCGCAAGTGCGCCCTCCTGGATCACCTCGACTTCGATGCCCCCGACGCGCCGAACCCGGAGTGGTCTCTCCTCGACGCCACCGTCGTCTCTTGGCTCTATGGGTCTGTCTTGCTCAGCATCCTCGTCGCCGTCATGACGCCCGGTGATAATCCCCTTGCCGTCGATCTCTGGAACAACATCAACGGTCTCTTCAACGACCACAAGATCAATCGTCAGCTCCATCTCACGGTCAAGCTCGGCGATGTCAAGATGGGAGAGATGAGCATGGCCGACTATCTTCAGAAGGTCAAATCCCTCTCCGATGGGCTTGCGGATCTTGGCACCCCCGTTGATGATGCCGAGATGGTCGTCCACTGCCTCAACGGCCTCTCCGAGCAATACGAGGTCGCTACTGATCTGATCTCCCTCATGCCGGGCATGACCTTCGCGCAGTGCCGCTCGTTGCTCGCGCTCCAGGACATGAAGCGCAAAAATCGCCGCGCCCGCAACTCGGACACGACCCTCTTCACCAACACCGCCGACAACTCTGGCAACACCGGCAACCTTGGCAAGGCCTCTGGCAAAGGAAAGAAGAAGAAGAAGGCTGCTGCTGGCGTCGCCAAGGAGATCATCCCGGCGCCCACGACCCCGCCGGCTACCACTCCTTCCTGGCCCTCACCGCAGCATCCCTGGAACGGTGCCATCCTGATGTGGCCCTATGGCCAGGGGGCCTGCTCGGCCGTGCGCCGCCCGCCTACACCCCGGCTCCGGGCTACGCGCCCCAGCACACCCTGTCGCCGCATGCGTTCTACGCCCAGAGCCCGTACGGCATTGCCCCCTACGGTTATGGCTACGCCCCTGGACAACCCTCCTACGGACTCACCGGTCCGGCTCCATCATCACCGACATCAACAACTGCTTCGTGGGAACGGGCTGCGCTCATGCATCAGTTCCAGACCATGGGGCTGCAAGCACCCACCAGGGAGTGGGTGATGGACACCGGCGCCTCCTCCCACTTCGCGTCCGATCCTGGTATGCTCACCTCCGTGTCTCCCCATCTTCCTCTCGTCGTGTTGTCGTTGTCGGTAACGGTTCCACCCTTCCAATCACCGCTACCGGGCATGCACGTCTTCCTATTTCCACCACCTCTCGTCCTCTTTACCTTCGTAATGTCTTAGTAGTTCCTAACATAGTTAAAAACCTTTTGTCTGTTCGTCAGTTCACCATTGATAATCGTGTATCCGTCGAATTTGACCCTCTTGGTTTTTCTATGAAGGATCTTCTATCCAGGACCGAGATTCTCTGATGCAATAGCTTTGGAGCTCTGTACTCCATCTGTCCTTCCTCTACCAGCCAGCCACACGCCTTCCTAGTCGTCAATGCATCACTCTGGCACCGTCGGCTTGGGCATCCTAGGCGGCCCGTTATGGATTCAATAGCTCGTTCTTCGATCATCCCTAGGGAAAAGAATAAAAGTAGTTTGTGTCATGCTTGTCAGTTAGGTCATCATATTCGTCTTCCTTTTTCTTTCACCAATCGTGTAACCACTACTTCAATTCAGATAATTCATTGTGATTTGTGCACATCTCCTGTTGAGAGCATTTCTGGCTTTAAGTATTATCTCATTTGTCTCGATGATTTTACTCAGTATGCATGGGTTTATCCTCCACGGGCTAAGTCAGAAGCTTTCTCGCACTTGTCGTCCCTTAATGCTTTAGCTCTCACCTAGTTTAGTGCACGCTTGCAGGCTATTCAGTGTGATAATGGTCGTGAGTTCGATAATTCACTCCTCCATTCGTTTGCCCAGCACCATGGAATTGCACTCCGCTTTTCATGTCCATACACTTCGCAACAGAACGGTAAAGCCGAATGCATTATTCGTACTCTTAGTGACATTACTCGTACACTCCTCATCCAAGCTAGCATGCCACCTCGTTTCTGGGTTGAGGCTCTTCACACCGCCGTTATGTTGCATAATCGGCTGCCTTCCAAGGCAATCTCAGATCGCATACCCTTTCGTGCCTTACTTGGCGTGGATCCTGCTTATGCTGGTCTTCGGGTTTTCAGATGTCTATGTTACCCCAACACCACCGCCATTGCTCTGCACAAACTTGCGCCTCGCTTCGTGCCATGCATGTTTCTAGGGTACCCATCACGGCATCATGGCTATCGTTGCCTTGATCGTTCCACCCAAAAGATCATCATCTCTTTCCATGTCGTGTTCGCTGAGTCAAGCTTTCCATTTTCCTCCACTCCATCTTCGCCAACTACTACTCCTTCCCTGCACACCTATGATTTCTTGCAGGGTACTGAGCAGCCGCTGTCGTTGATGCCGTTCACCGTGCCGGGCCCGGTAACCCCGGATGCGACCCCACGGTCGCCGCCACCGACCTCGCCTCGGCCGCCACCACCGAACCCGCCTCGGTCGCCGCCACCGACATCGCCTCCATCGCCTGGGGCGTGGGCTTCTGCCGAGCGCCTTTCTGGGGGCCTTGATGACGACTCTGCTGGGAGTCCCTCTCCTACCGCAGTAGCAGCACCGCCGGCCACGCCGTCGCCAGCTCCTGCTATTGTGGATCCACCCCGAACCCGCTGGCAGCGCCCCCCCACTGCCACCATCTCATGCCATGGCCACTCGTGCCAAACAGGGTACTATGCAGCCGAAAAAGATTTTTGATCTTCATGTTGAGGGTTTATCTCCAATACCGAAAACTTATCGTGGTGCTCTCAAGGATCCAGACTGGCATTCCGCTATGGTTGAAGAGTATGGTGCTCTTCTCTCCAACAACACTTTGGACCTTGTTGATCCACCTCGCAATGCTAACATCGTTACTAGTAAGTGGATCTACCGTCACAAGATGAAGTCTGATGGTTCTTTGGATCGCTACAAAGCTCGTTGAGTGCTCCGTGGATTTACTCAGCGCGAAGGTATTGATTTTGATGAAACTTTCAGCCCTGTCGTCAAGCCAGCCACTAATCACACAGTGCTCTCTCTTGCTCTCTCTAGTGACTGGTCGATTCATCAGCTTGACGTCAAGAATGCGTTCCTCAATGGCACTCTCACCAAGACTGTTTATGCTCGTCAGCCTTCTGGGTTCACTGATCCTCGCTTCCCTGGTAAGGTTTGTCGCCTCAACAAATCACTCTGTGGTTTGAAACAGGCGCCTCGAGCATGGTTTCAGCGGTTTGCTTCATTCATTGCATCGATTGGTTTCGTTGACTCCAAGTTCGACAGCTCGTTGTTCGTCTATCGGCGTGGCGCTAACATGGCCTATCTCCTGCTCTATGTGGATGACATCATCCTGACTGCATATTCCTCGACATTGTTGCACAGTTTGATTGCCTCTCTTCGTACCGAGTTCAGTATGACAGATATGGGTGATCTTCATTACTTTCTAGGCATCTCTGTCACATGCAGCAAGGACAATTTGTTCCTCACACAGGAGAAGTATGCAATGGATCTTCTTGACCGAGCTGGCATGTTGCAGTGAAAACCCAACTCTACTCCCGTTGATACTACCTCCAAACTTTCAGCCAAGTCCAGTGATCCAGTTGTAGATCCCATCGAGTATCGTAGTATTGCAGGCGGTCTTCAGTACCTCACATTCACTTAGCCAGACATCTCTTATGTTGTGCAGCAGATTTGTCTTCATATGCATGATCCTCGGGCTAATCATTTGCTCCTTGTGAAGCGTGTGCTTCGCTATATCCGCGGCACCACCGTCCATGGCCTCACTTTGTTTCGACGCAGCTCCAACAAATTGATGGCCTATTCTGACGTTGATTGGGCAGGTTGCCCTGATACTCGTCGGTCTACCTCAGGTTATTGTGTCTTCCTCGGCACTTGAAGGAAATATGCCCTAGAGGTTATTATTTATTTCCTTATTTCATGATAAATGTTTATTATTCATGCTAGAATTGTATTAATTGGAAACTTGATACATGTGTGAATACATAGACAAAACAATGTGTCCATGCCTCTACTTGACTAGCTTGTTCATCAAAGATGGTTATGTTTCCTAGCCATAGACATGTGTTGTCATTTGATTAATGGGATCACATCATTAGGAGAATGATGTAATGGACAAGACCCATTCCGTTAGCTTAGCACTTGATTGTTTAGTATGTTGTTATTGCTTTCTTCATGACTTGTACATGTTCCTATGACTATGAGATTATGCAACTCCCGTTTACCGGAGAAACACTTTGTGTTCCACCAAACGTCACAATGTAACTGGGTGATTATAAAGGTGCTCTACAGGTGTCTCTAAAGGTACTTATTGAGTTGGCGTATTTCGAGATTGGGATTTATCACTCCGATTTTCGAAGAGGTATCGCTGGGCCCACTCGGTAATGCACATCACTATAGGCCTTGCAAGCATTGTAACTAATGAGTTAGTTGCGGGATGATGTATTACGGAACAAGTAAAGGGACTTGCCGGTAACGAGATTGAACTAGGCATTGAGATACCGACTGTCGAATCTCGGGAAAGTAACATACCGATGACAAAGGGAACAACGTATGTTGTTATGCGGTTTGACCGATAAAGATCTTCGTACAATATGTGGGAGCCAATATGAGCATCCATATTCCGCTATTGGTTATTGACCGGGACATGTCTCGATCATGTCTACATAGTTCTCGAACCCGTAGGGTCCGCACGCTTAAAGTTCGATGGCGATCAGTATTATGAGTTTATGTGATTTGATGTATCGAAGGTAGTTCGGAGTCCCGGATGAGATCGGGGACATGACGAGGAGTCTCGAAATGGTCGAGACGTAAAGATCGACATATTGGATGACTATATTCGGACATCGGAAAGGTTCCGAGTGATTCGGGTATTTTTCAGGATATCGGGGAGTTACGGGAATACGAGGAAGAAGTAATGGGCCTCATGGGCCAAGTGCTGGAAGAGAGGTGGCAGGGCGCGCGGCCCCCCTCCTAGCCCAAACCGAATTGGACTAGGGGGCCGACCCTGATAACCCATAAGTATAGGGGATCAATTGTAGCCTCTTTCGATAAGTAAGAGTGTCGAACCCAATGAGGAACTAAAGGTAGAACAAATATTCCCTCAAGTTCTATCGACCACCGATACAACTCTACGCACGCTTGACGTTCGCTTTACCTAGAACAAGTATGAAACTAGAAGTACTTTGTATGTGCGATAGGATAGGTTTGCAAGATAATAAAGAACGCGTAAATATAAACTAGGGGCTGTTTAGATAAAGAAGCAATAAAGTAAATATAGCGAGTGTGGAAAAGTGGTGGTAGGAGTTGTGGAATTGTCCCTAAGCAATTGACTATGTTACTAGACCGGTAATCACTATTGCAATTCTATTTGAGGGAGAGGCATAAGCTAACATACTTTCTCTACTTGGATCATATGCACTTATGATTGGAACTCTAGCAAGCATCCGCAACTACTAAAGATTCATTAAGGTAAAACCCAACCATATCATTAAAGTATCAAGTCCCCTTTATCCCATACGCAAACAACCTATTTACTCGGGTCTGTGTTTCTGTCACTCACGCCACCCACCATAAGCAAGTCATAAACATATTGCAAACCCTACAACGGGAATCCCTCACGCTTGCGCGACACGTAGGGCATAATAGGACAGCACCAATAATAAAATATGCAATTCAAACCAATCATAGCAATTCATCAATCACCGATAGGACAACGAAAAATCTACTCAGACATCATAGGATGGCAACACATCATTGGAAAATAATATGAAGCATAAAGCACCATGTTCAAGTAGAGGGTACAACGGGTTGTGGGAGAGTGGACCGCTGAATATAGAAGGGGGAAGGTGATGGAGATGTTGGTGAAGATGACGACGGTGTTTGTGAAGATCACGGTGATGATGATGGCCCCCGGTGGCGTTCCGGCACCACCGGAAGCAAGGGGGAGAGAGCCCCCCTTCTTCTTCTTCTTCCTTGACCTCCTCCCTAGATGGGAGAAGGGTTTCCCCTCTGGTCCTTGGCTCCCATGGCGTGGGAGGGGCAAGAGCCCCTCCGAGATTGGATCTATCTCTCTGTTTCTGCGTTCTCAGATTCTACCCCTTCACCGTTTCCTTTATATCTGGAGATCCGTAACTCCGATTGGGGTGAATCTTTCGCCCAGATCTTTCTCATAAAATTATCTTTCTTGCGCCAAAAGAAGAGCATCAACCGCCTTACGGGTGGACCATGAGGGTCAGGGGTGCGCCTGGGGGGTAGGGCGCGCCCCCTACCTCGTGACCACCTCAGACACCGTCTCGCGTTGATTTTACTTCCCAAAAATCATAAATATTCCAAAATAACTCTCCGTCCATTTTTATCCGGTTTGGACTCCGTTTGATATTGGGTTTCTGCGAAACAAAAAACATGCAACAGACAGGAACTGGCACTAGGCACTGGATCAATATGTTAGTCCCAAAAATAATATAAAAAGATGCCAAAAAGTATATGAAAGTGAATAATATTGGCATGGAACAATCAAAAATTATAGATACGACGGAGACGTATCAGCATCCCCAAGCTTAATTCCTGCTCGTCCTCGAGTAGGTAAATGACAAAAAAGAATAATTTTTGATGTGGAATGCTACCTAGCATAATCTTGATCATATGTCTAATCATGGCATGAATATTAAGACACGAGTGATTCAAAGCAATAGTCTATCATTTGACATAAAAACAATAATACTTCGAGCATACCAATAAAGCAATCATGTCTTTTCAAAACAACAAGGTCAAAGCAAGCTTATCCCTACAAAATCATACAGTTTGGTCATGCTTCATTTTCGTCACACAAAATTCCCCCATCATGCACAACCCCGATGACAAGCCAATCAATTGGTTCATACTTTTTAACGCGCTTCAGCTTTTTCAACCCTCACGCAATACATGAGCGCGAGCCATGGATATAGCACTATAGGTGGAATAGAATATAATGATGGAGGTTATGTGGAGAAGACAAAAAAGGAGAAAGTCTCACATCGACGCGGCTAATCAACGGGCTATGGAGATGCCCATCAATTGATGTCAATGCGAGGAGTAGGGATTGCCATGCAACGGATGCACTAAGAGCTATAAGTGTATGAAAGCTCAACAAAAGAAACTAAGTGGGTGTGCATCCAACTTGCTTGCTCATGAAGACCTAGGGCATTTGAGGAATCCCATCGTTGGAATATACAAGCCAAGTTCTATAATGAAAATTCCCACAAGTATATGAAAGTGACAACATAGGAGACAATCTATATGAAGAACATGGTGCTACTTTGAAGCACAAGATATGAGACTCACTACATGAAGAACATGGTGCTACTTTGAAGCACAAGTGTGGAAAAAGAGATAGTAACATTGCCCCTTTTTTTGAATGGGCTTCTTTGGCCCCCCCTTTTTTTATTTAGGCTTCTTTGGCCTTTCCCTTTTTTTCTTTTTTTTTTCTTTTTTTTCATGGGGCAATGCTCTATAATGATGATCACCACACTTTTATTTACTTACAACTCAACATTACAACTCGATACTAGAACAAAGATATGACTCTATATGAATGCTTCCGGCGGTGTACCGGGATGTGCAATGATCTAGCGTAGCAATGACATCAAAAAATGGACAAGCCATGAAAACATCATGCTAGCTATCTTACGATCATGCAAAGCAATATGACAATGAATGCTCAAGTCATGAATATGATGATGATGGAAGTTGCATGGCAATATATCTTGGAATGGCTATGGAAATGCCATGATAGGTAGGTATGGTGGCTGTTTTGAGGAAGATATAATGAGGCTTATGTGTGATAGAGTGTATCGTATCACGGGGTTTGGATGCACCGGCGAAGTTTGCACCAACTCTCGAGGTGAGAAAGGGCAATACACGGTACCGAAGAGGCTAGCAGTGATGGAAGGGTGAGAGTGCGTATAATCCATGGACTCACATTAGTCATAAAGAGCTCATATACTTATTGCAAAAGTTTATTAGCCCTCGAAGCAAAGTACTACTACGCATGCCCCTAGGGGGATAGATTGGTAGGAAAAGACCATCGCTCGTCCCCGACTGCCACTCATAAGGAAGACAATCAAAGAAACACCCATGCTTCAGATTTGTCACACAACGGTTACCATACGTGCATGCTACAGGACTTGCGAACCTCAACACAAGTGTCTCTACAATCCACAACCACCCACTAGCATGACTCTAATATCACCATCTTTATATCGCAAAACTATTGCAAGGAATCAAACATATCATATTCATCGATCTACAAGTTTATGTAGGATTTTATGACTAACCATGTGAATGACCAATTCCTGTCATCTCTCTAAAAAGATATAAGTGAAGCAAGAGAGTTTAATTCTTTCTACAAAAGATATGCCCACGTTCTAACAAATATAAGTGAAGCAAAAGAGCATTCTACAAATGGCGGTTTTCTATGTAAAGAGAAACAGGCAATCCAACTTCAAATGATATAAGTGAAGCACATGAAGCATTCTATAAAGCCACACTCAAAAGATTTAAGTGAAGTGCAATGAGCATTCTATAAATCAACCAAGGACTATCTCATACCATCATGGTGCATAGAAGAAAAATAAAAACCTAATTGCAAAAGACGCTCCAAGACTTGCACATAATGCATGAACGAAACGAATCCGAAACATACCGATACTTGTTGAAGAAAGAGGGGATGCCTCCCTAGCATCCCCAAGCTTAGACACTTGAGTCTCCTTGATTATTTACTTGGGGTGCCTCGGGCATCCCCAAGCTTGAGCTCTCGCCTCTCTTCCTTCTTCTCACATCGAAACATCCTCGATTAGACACTACATCCACACAAAACTTCAACAGAAAACTCGGTAAGAACCGTTAGTATAATAAAGCAAATAACCACTCTAAGTACTGTTGCAAACCAATCCATATTTTGTTTTTGCATTGTGTCTACTGTAATATAACTTTTTCATGGTTTAATCCACTGATAAAAAATGATAGATTCATCAAAACAAGCAAACTATGCATCAAAAACAAAATCTGTCAAAAACAGAACAGTCTGTAGCAATCTGAAAAACCACCATACTTCTGGTACCCAAAAAATTCTACCAAAATTAGGAAAAATAAAAAAGTTGTATAGAAAGACACTGCAGAAGGAATTAGAACCAATTTACATACCAGATAAAAATGTAAAATCGCGCACTACAGCCAAAGTTTCTGTCCTGCACCGTACAAACCAACAAGCATTGTAAACATCCTAAAGGCAAACCTTGGCACATTATTTTTATAATACAATGGAATTATACAAGGGGATAATTATTTTTTATGAAAAGTTTCTGTAATTAAGATTCACAAAGTTCCCATGTGCATGAACAAAGTTCAAGGACATCCCCCACTTTCACAATGCTCGTCTCTCTCACTTTCACTTCTCTTTTTGAAAAGTTTTAGGTTCCCCTCTTTATTTTTGTTGTTTTTAAACTATATGAAAGCACTCAACAGAAATAAATGACTCTCTAAAACTTCCGGGTTGTCTCCCTGGCAGCGCTTTCTTTAAAGCCATTAAGCTAGGCATATAGTGATCAAGTAGTGAATCCACCCGGATCCCAAGGTATATCAAAGCCAATTTTAATTAACAATGATTTGTAATTTAGTGGTGAGCACAAAGTAACATATATCATGCAACAACGAAGTCTAACTCTCTTCCTATACATCGGCATATCATAAAAGAACAATTCATGCACACATAGTAAAGGCCAATGCATAGTATAAACAGTTTCTTGCAATTTCATAGTATGGGAAACATAGAGAGGTGGAGAAATAGTTCCTCTCTCATAATAATTGCAAGTATGAGCAGCAAGCACATGCATATTATATTCATCAAAATCATCATGTGCAATGGTAAAAGGCAACCCATCAATATAATCCTTAATAAGCACAAACTTCTCTGATATAGTGTAGTTGGGAGAATTCAAAAAGATAATAGGACTATCATGTGTGGGCGCAATAGCAACAATTTCATTCATAACATAAGGAACTATAGCAAGTTCATCTCTATAAGAATAATTAATATTGGCATCTTGGCCACAAGCATAGCAAGCATCATCAAAAGGGGGTATTTCAAGAGAATCAACGGGATCATAGCAATCATCATAGCAGTCATCCTTCGGTAAGCACGAAGGGGGATTAAACAATGTATGAGTTGAAGAGTTACTCTCATTATAAGGTGGGCACGGGTGATCAATCCGCTCTTCCTCCTTTTGTTCTTCGCTCTCCTCATCATCTTTTTCATCCAATGAGCTCACAGTTTCATCAATTTCCTCTTCCATA
Organism: Triticum timopheevii; assembly: GCA_963921465.1. Lineage (NCBI taxonomy): Eukaryota > Viridiplantae > Streptophyta > Magnoliopsida > Poales > Poaceae > Triticum > Triticum timopheevii. The sequence goes on along the minus strand of OY997271.1, from coordinate 127,749,680 downwards.
GGCTCCTGCAAAATATTACTCTCTTCTTGGACAGCGGGGTAAGCCTCGGTATATTGTTTAACATAGGCATTAGAAGCATAATTCTCATAACAATATTCAAGTATGGCAAAATTTTCAGATTTGTAAAGAGTAGCATCATACTTTTCAATCAAAGTAGCAATTTCAAAAGCACCCTTAAAAGCAAAAAATTCTTCAATTTGTCGAACATCATAGTAACTATAAACACCCTTAGCATATGAAGATAAGATCCCATTATCAATAAACTCACATTGGTAGGGAAGGTGTTTTTAGGGTTTTCAGAACAACAAGTAAAATCATATTCCCAACATAAATACCAAGCATAGCATTGCAAACGTTGAATTTGACCCCATAGTAGTTTCCCTTTTTCAGATATACGGTGTTGCACATAACAAGCATGCTCATCTAAAGATTTTCCCTCAACTAAGCTAGTTGGGGTTTCAGCACGAGCACATAGGGATCGAAGATGATCCAAATAATAAGCTTCGGCAGTGTGATAGATTTTGAGTGGTTCTTCAACCATTGGAGCAGTAGGTACAACTATTTTTTCTGGTATTTTGCGTTTCCTACCCATGACTAAAGATAGAAAACAACTAAGGACAGCAAATAAAAATTACTTAGTGATAAAGCAAACCAGCACACACGAGAATATTCACCCCACGCTATGACTCCCCGACAACGGCGCTAGAAAAAGATCTTGATAACCCACAAGTATAGGGGATCAATTGTAGCCTCTTTCGATAAGTAAGAGTGTCGAACCCAACGAGGAGCTAAAGGTAGAACAAATATTCCCTCAAGTTCTATCGACCACCAATACAACTCTACGCACGCTTGACGTTCGCTTTACCTAGAACAAGTATGCAACTAGAAGTACTTTGTAGGTGCGATAGGATAGGTTTGCAAGATAATAAAGAACGCGTAAATATAAACCAGGGGCTGTTTAGATAAAGAAGCAATAAAGTAAATATAGCGAGTGTGGAAAAGTGGTGGTAGGAGTTGTGGAATTGTCCCTAGGCAATTGACTACGTTACTAGACCGGTAATCACTATTGCAATTCTATTTGAGGGAGAGGCATAAGCTAACATACTTTCTCTACTTGGATCATATGCACTTATGATTGGAACTCTAGCAAGCATCCGCAACTACTAAAGATTCATTAAGGTAAAACCCAACCATAGCATTGAAGTATCAAGTCCCCTTTATCCCATACGCAAACAACCTACTTACTCGGATTTGTGCTTCTGTCACTCACGCCACCCACCATAAGCAAGTCATAAACATATTGCAAACCCTACAGCGGGAATGCCTCACGCTTGCGCGGCACGGATGGCACAATAGGACAGCACCAATAACAAAATATGCAATTCAAACCAATCATAGCAATTCATCAATCACTGATAGGACAACGAAAAATCTACTCAGACATCATAGGATGGCAACACATAATTGGAAAATAATATGAAGCATAAAGCACCATGTTCAAGTAGAGGGTACAGCAGGTTGCGGGAGAGTGGACCACTGAATATAGAAGGGGGAAGGTGATGGAGATGTTGGTGAAGACGACGACAGTGTTGGTGAAGATCGCGGTGATGATGATGGCCCCCGGTGGCGTTCCGGCGCCACCGGAAGCAAGGGGGAGAGAGCCCCCCTTCTTTTTCTTCTTCCTTGACCTCCTCCCTAGATGGGAGAAGGGTTTCCCCTCTGGTCCTTGGCTCCCATCGTGTGGGAGGGGCGAGAGCCCCTCCGAGATTGAATCTATCTCTCTGTTTCTGCGTTCTCAGATTCTACCCCTTCACTGTTTCCTTTATATCTGGAGATCCGTAACTCCGATTGGGGTGAATCTTTCGCCCAGATCTTTCTCATAAAATTATCTTTCTTGCGCCAAAGGAAGAGCATCAACCGCCTTATGGGTGGACCACGAGGGTTAGGGGCGCGCCTGGGGGGGGGGGGGTAAGGCGTGCCCCCTACCTCGTGACCACCTCGGACACCGTCTCGCGTTGATTTTACTTCCCAAAAATCATAAATATTCCAAAATAATTCTCCGTCCGTTTTTATCCCGTTTGGACTCTGTTTGATATTGGGTTTCTGCGAAACAAAAAACATGCAACAGACAGGAACTGGCACTGGGCACTGGATCAATATGTTAGTCCCAAAAATAATATAAAAAGTTGCCAAAAAGTATATGAAAGTGAATAATATTGGCATGGAACAATCAAAAATTATAGATACGACGGAGACGTATCAGACCCCCCTTTCCTCCTTTTCCTCACTCTCCTTCCTTCTCCCTCTCCTCCTTCCCTTCCTCCTCCTAGTAGGAGTAGGAAAGGGGAGTCTTACTCCTACTAGGAGGAGGACTCCTCCTCCTGGCGCGCCCTACAGGGGCTGGCCGGCCTCCCCTTGCTCCTTTATATACGGGGGCAGGGGGGCACCCCAAGACACACAAGTTGACATTGTTCCAAGCCGTGTGCGGTGCCCCCCTCCACCATAATCCACCTCGGTCATATTGTAGCGGTGCTTAGGTGAAGCCCTGTGTCGGTAGCATCATCATCACCATCATCATGCCGTCGTGCTGACGGAACTCTCCCTCGAAGCTCCGCTAGATCGGAGTTTGTGGGACGTCATCGAGCTGAACGTGTGCTGAACTCGGAGGTGCTGTGCGTTCGGTACTTGGATCGGTCGGATCGCGAAGACGTACGACTACATCAACTGCGTTGTGCTAACGCTTCCGCTTTCGGTCTACGAGGGTATGTGGACACACTCTCCCCTCTCGTTGCTATGCATCACCATGATCCTATGTGTGCGTAGGAATTTTTTTGAAATTACTACGTTCCCCAACAGTGGCATCTATCGTGGAATTAACACGTCAGATGTCCTAGCAAGAGGACTTAGTCGTGGAGCCATCGCAACGAGATTAGCAAAAAGGGGTTAAACCGGACAAAGGACACGGGGAGTTTATACTGGTTCGGCCCCTTGTGGTGAAGGTAAAAGCCTACGATCCAGTTGTGGTGGAATTGATGGGGTCTCGATGAGCAGGGAGCGAATCCGCTTTACCTATCTCTTGAGTTGTTGTTTCTTGTCCCTAAACCGCCGCCGGGTCGTCCCTTTATATACACAGATTGACGCCTGGTGGTTTACAGAACACTGAGGCCGGCTCATACACGTGTCCGGCTCGGTTTCTACTCTTCCTAACTTACAACACAAGTTTACACATCTCATACCGGTTTACGTTTATGGACCCTAAACCGCCTTTGGGCCCTGGGCCTCTAAGCTTCAATGGTAGAGGGCCATAGTCCTTGTCTTCATGGGCTTAAATACGAATGAGTGTAAACCGGCCCCTCCTGGGCGGTTTACACTCAGTAGTTATATCCCCAACATTAGGCCCCAAATTGATTTGAACCTGTTCATGTCAATCTTCAATACTTAGAAAAATTCCTTGAACATACTCCTATGATCCTTGTAAACCGCCATGATATTTCCTTCATATGAACTTGGCAAACCGCCATGATGTTATCTTCTAAAACTGCAGCAAATCGTCATGACGTCATCTCTGTATAAAAACATGTAAATGCTTCTTTTATTAATTAATCCCCAAAGACCGAGGCGATAGCTGTATCAGATATCCGATTTTTGGCTCCTCGATTCTCGCACCTATCATTTATCCCTTTGCCCTTATAAATAAGACCGGGGGTCCTTTCCATTCTCCCCCTTGCCTCTTCACCTCTTCTTCTTCCTTGCGACCCTGAAGAGCCCAAGCTCCGCCGCTGCCTTCGTCCTTCGAGCACTGCATCAACAAGGCCGCTGCATCACCCTGTTCTTGATTAGATAGACTGCGACGCCCCTCCGCTGCCCCGCAGCATCAGTAAGTACTCCTCTTTCCAAATATTAGATCTGCATTAAGGTTCTGCTGTTCGTCGGTGTTCTTCATCGTTCATCCTTTTTCTCTTCTAGATCTCATAAATAGGTCTGAAAATGATAGCAAAGGTGTGCGGTAGTAGTTCAGCGCCCTAGTCACCCTCAAAAACCACTTTTTACTGCATGAGATCTCATCTAAGCATATGCACTCTTCTGCTGTCACGTCCTTTAGTTTTAAAATTTATCCCCTTTTGTAGAACTGTGGTAGATCCGAAATTATCACACCAACTGGTAAAACCTGTTTGTGCAACACTTAGGAAAATTTCAGATCTATCCCTTCCGCACCATTGTAGGCGGTTTAACTGTTAGAAATTCATAATCCAGCAGGTACCATTAGCCCTCTCTTAAACTGCCATTTTTACCTGAGCATCAGTATCCGGTTTAACATGTATATTTTCCTTATTTGATCCCTTCCCCTGCCCTGGCGCCGGTTTATGCATATCAATCATGAACCGTAATCCGGCATCTGAACTTCTTTTACAGCTTTTCACCAAAAATGACCAAACAGTTCTTCTCCTGCAACTGGGCTCCCTCTCGGGTTACGGAAGAACAACTTAATTCGTATGTTGTGACTGGTGCTTTAGCAAAGCAAGAAATCATCCATTGGAGAGCCCCGGGCACTGAAAACCCTCCTGAACCTCAAGATGGAGAAGTGGTTGTTTTTGTACATCATCTGGACCGAGGGTTTAGCTCTCCCGGATCAAAAAAATTCCAGGATGTACTTGCCAGCTTCCAACTCCACCCTCAGGATATTGGACCGAACTCTGTGTCCAACATTTGCAACTTCCAAGTCTTCTGTGAAGTTTATCTGCAAGAAGAACCAACCGTTGAGTTTTTTAGAGACTTCTTCCACTTGAACCGCCATATAGAATTTACTGACGGCCCCAACACTGAACTTGGCGGGGTGTCAATCCGGAAAAGGAAAGAAGTCAATTTTCCTCACACCAGACACCACAGCCAACCCAAGGATTGGAATCAAACGTGGTTCTACTGCCGGAATACCGCTCCTGAAGATGAAAATCCTCTACCGGGTTATCGTGCTCACCGGCTTAGTAATGAACACCCATTGCCTCAATGGCTAACTGAAGGAAATATGCCCTAGAGGCAATAATAAAGTTATTATTTATTTCTTTCATGATAAATGTTTATTATTCATGCTAGAATTGTATTAACCGGAAATATAATACATGTGTGAATACATAGACAAACATAGTGTCACTAGTATGCCTCTACTTGACTAGCTCGTTGAATCAAAGATGGTTAAGTTTCCTAGCCATAGACATGAGCTGTCATTTGATTAACGGGATCACATCATTAGGAGAATGATGTGATTGACATGACCCATTCCGTTAGCCTAGCACTTGATCGTTTAGTATATTGCTATTGCTTTCTTCATGACTTATACATGTTCCTGTAACTATGAGATTATGCAACTCCCGTTTACCGGAGGAACACTTTGGGTGCTACCAAACGTCACAACGTAACTGGGTGATTATAAAGGAGTACTACAGGTGTCTCCAAAGGTACATGTTGAGTCGGCGTATTTCGAGATTAGGTTTTGTCACCCCGATTGTCGGAGAGGTATCTCTGGGCCCTCTCGGTAATGCACGTCACTATAAAGCCTTGCAAGCAATGTGACCAATGAGTTGGTTACGGGATGATGCATTACGTAACGAGTAAAGAGACTTGCCGGTAACGAGATTGAACTAGGTATTGGATACCGACGATCGAATCTCGGGCAAGTAACATACCGATGACAAAGGGAACAATGTATGTTGTTATGCGGTTTGACCGATAAAGATCTTCGTAGAATATGTAGGAACCAATATGGGCATCCAGGTTCCGCTATTGGTTATTGACCAAGAATAGTTCTAGGTCATGTCTACATAGTTCTCGAACCCGTAGGGTCCGCACGCTTAACGTTACGATGATAGTTTTATTATGAGTTTATGAGTTTTGATGTACCGAAGGAGTTCGGAGTCCCGGATGAGATCGGGGACATGACGAGGAGTCTCGAAATGGTCGAGACGTAAAGATCGATATATTGGACGACTATATTCGGAGTTCGGAAAGGTTCCGAGTGATTCGGGTATTTTTCGGAGTACCGGAGAGTTACGGGAATTCGTATTGGGCCTCATTGGGCCATACGGGAAAGGCGAGAAAGGGCCAAAAGGGTGGCCGCACCCCTCCCCTTGGACTAGTCCGAATTGGACTAGGGAGGGGGGGCGCCCCCTTCCTTCCTTCTCCTTCTCTCTTCCCTTTCCTTCTCTCCTACTCCTACTACATGGAAGGGTTCCTAGCTGGACTAGGAAAGGGGGAATCCTACTCCCGGTGGGAGTAGGACTCCCCTAGGGCGCGCCATAGAGAGGGCCGGCCCTCCCCCTCCTCCACTCCTTTATATACGGGGGCAGGGGGCACCCCATAGACACACAAGTTGATCTACGGATCGTTCCTTAGCCGTGTGCGGTGCCCCCCTCCACCATATTCCACCTCGGTCATATCGTCGCAGAGTTTAGGCGAAGCCCTGCGCCGGTAGAACATCAACATCGTCACCACGCCGTCGTGCTGACGGAACTCATCTCCGGAGCCTTTGCTGGATCGGAGGGCTGGAGATCGTCATCGAGCTGAACGTGTGCTGAACTCGGAGGCCCCGTACGTTCGGTGCTTGGGTCGGTCGGATCGTGAAGACGTACGACTACATCAACCGCGTTGTGCTAACGCTTCCGCTTACGGTCTACGAGGGTACGTGGACGAACACTCTCCCCTCTCGTTGCTATATCATCACCATGATCTTGCGTGTGCGTAGGAATTTTTTTTTTAAATTACTACGTTCCCCAACAGTGGCATCCGAGCCTAGGTTTTATGCGTTGATGTTATATGCACGAGTAGAAAACAAGTGAGTTGTGGGCGATACAAGTCATACTGCTTACCAGCATGTCATACTTTGGTTCAGCGGTATTGTTGGATGAAGCGGCCCGGACCGACATTACGCGTACGCTTACGCGAGACTGGTTTTACCGCCGTGCTTTGCACACAGGTAACTAGCGGGTGTCAGTTTCTCCAACTTTAGTTGAACCGAGTGTGGCTACGCCCGGTCCTTGCGAAGGTTAAAACAGCACCAACTTGACGAACTATCGTTGTGGTTTTGATGCGTAGGTAAGAACGGTTCTTGCTCAGCCCGTAGCAGCCACGTAAAACTTGCAACAACAAAGTAGAGGACGTCTAACTTGTTTTTGCATTGTTTTTGCAGGGCATGTTGTGATGTGATACGGTCAAGACGTGATGAGATATAAGTTGTTGTATGAGATGATTATGTTTTGTTGAAGTTATCGGCAACTGGCAGAAGCCCTATGGTTGTCTCTTTGTTGCATAAGATGCAAGTGCCAAATAATTGCTTTACTTTATCGCTATGCGATAGCAATAGTTGCAAGAGCAATAGTTGGCGAGACGACTATGTGACGACACATTGATATAGATCAAGATGATGAAGATCATGGTGTCGTGGTGACGATAGAGATCATAACAGTACTTTGGAGATGGAGATCAAAGGCGCAAGATGATCATGGCCATATCATGTAAACCCGGGCATGGGCAGCCCGGCCCGACGACCCGGCCCGAGCCCGGCCCGACGACCCGGCCCGAGCCCGGCCCGAAAAACCCGGGCCGGGCCGGGCTCGGGCTTTGTTTTGCAGCCCGAAAGATAGTTCGGGCCGGGCTCGGGCTTCAATTTTTCCGTATTTCGGGCCAGGCTTTCGGGCTTCGGGCCGGGCTTGCACGTGCGCGTACTAAAAAACAGCATTCGGGCCGGGCTTTCGGGCTTCGGGCTTGATTTCGGGCCGGGCTCGGGCTTGAAAATATGGAGTATTTCGGGCTTCGGGCCGGGCTCGGGCTTGAGAAATGAAGGTCGGGCTTTTACAAGCCCGGCCCGAAATCCGGCCCGGCCCGACGTTTGCCCAGGTTTAATATCATGTCATATATTTTGATTGCATATGATGTTTATCTGTTATGCATCTTATTCTGTTTTGATTGACGGTAGCATTTTAAGATGATCTCTCACTAATTATCAAGAAGTGTTCTCCTTGAGTATGCACCGTTGCGAAAGTTCTTCGTGCTGAGACACCACGTGATGATCGAGTGTGATAGGCTCTACGTTCAAATACAACGGGTGCAAAACAGTTGCACACGCGGAATACTCAGGTTAAACTTGACGAGCCTAGCATATACAAATATGGCCTCGGAACACGGAGACCGAAAGGTCGAGCGTGAATCATATAGTAGATATGATCAACATAGTGATGTTCACCATTGAAAACTACTCCATCTCACGTGATGATCGGACATGGTTTAGTTGATTTGGATCACGTGATCACTTAGATGACTAGAGAGATGTCTGTCTAAGTGGGAGTTCTTAAGTAATATGATTAATTGAACTTAAATTTATCATGAACTTAGTCCTAGTAGTACTTTGCAAATTATGTTGTAGATCAATAGCTCGCGTTGTTGCTTTCATATGTTTATTTTGATATGTTCCTAGAGAAAACTGTGTTGAAAGATGTTAGTAGCAATGATGCGGATTGGATCCGTGATCTGAGGTTTATCCTCATTGCTGCATAGAAGAATTATGTCCTTGATGCACTGCTAGGTGACAAACCTATTGCAGGAGCATATGCAGACGTTATGAACGTTTGCCTAGCTCAATATGATGACTACTTGATAGTTTTGTGCACCATGCTTTATGACTTAGAATCGGGACTTCAAAGACGTTTTGAACGTCATGGACCATATGAGATGTTCCAGGAATTGAAGTTAATATTTCAAGCAAATACCCAAGTTGAGAGATATGAAGTCTCCAACAAGTTCTATAGCTAAAAGATGGAGGAGAATCGCTCAACTAGTGAGCATGTACTCAGATTGTCTGGGTACTACAATCGCTTGAATCAAGTGGGAGTTAATCTTCCAGATAAAATAGTGATTGACAGAATTCTCTAGTCACCATCACCAAGTTAGTAGAACTTCGTGATGAACTATAATATGCAAGGGATGACGAAAGTGATTCCCAAGCTCTTCGTGATGTTGAAATCGACGAAGGTAGAAATCAAGAAAGAGCATCAAGTGTTGATGATTGACAAGATCACTAGTTTCAAGAAAAGGGCAAAGGGAAAGAAAGGGAAACTTCAAGTAGAATGGCAAACAAGTTGTCACTCCCGTGAAGAAGACCAAAGCTGGACCAAAGCCTGAAACTGAGTGCTTACACTGCAAAGGAAATGGTCACTAGAAGCGGAAATGCCCTGAATATTTGGTTGATAAGAAGGATGTCAAAGTGAACAAGGGTATATTTGATATACAGGTTATTGATGTGTAGCTTACTAGTGTTTATAGTAGCCCCTGAGTATTTGATACTTGTTCGGTTGCTAAGATTAATAACTCGAAACAGGAGTTACATAATAAACAGAGACTAGTTGAGGGGAAGTGATGATGAGTGTTGGAAATAGTTCCAAGATTGATATGATCATCATCGCACACTCCATATATTTTTGAGATTAGTATTAAACCTAAATAAATGTTATTTAGCGTTTGCATTGAGCATGAATATGATTTGATCATGTTTATTGTGATACGGTTATTCATTTGAAGTTAAAGAATAATTGTTATTCTGTTTACATGAATAAGACCTTCGATGGTTATACACCCAATGAAAATAGTTTGTTGGATCTCGATCGTAGTGATACACATATTCATAATATTGATGCCAAAAGATGCAAAGTTAATAATGATAGTGCAACTTATTTGTGGCACTGCCGTTTGGGTCATATCGGTGTAAAGCGCATGAAGAAACTCCATAAAGATGAATTTTCGGAATCACTTGGTTATGAATCATTTGATGCTTGCGAACCGTGCCTTTTGGGCAAGATGACTAAAACTCCGTTCTCCGGAACAATGGAACAAGCTACTGACTTATTGGAAATAATACATACCGATGTATGCAATCCAATGAGTGTTGATGCTCGTGGCAAGTATCGTTATTTTCTGACCTTCACAAGATGATTTGAGCAGATATGGGTATATCTACTTGATGAAACATAAGTCTGAAATAATTGAAAGGTTCAAAGAATTTCAGAGTGAAGTGGAAAAATCATCGTAACAAGAAAATAAAGTTTCTGCGATCTGATCACGGAAACGAATATTTGAGTTACGAGTTTGGTCTTCAATTAAAACAATGTGGAATAGTTTCACAGCTCACGCCACCTGGAACACCATAATGTTATGGTGTGTTCGAACATCGTAACCGCATTTTATTGGATATGGTGCGATCTATGATGTCTCTTATTGATTTACCATTATTGTTTTGGGGTTATGCATTAGAGACAGCTGCATTCACGTTTAATAGGGCACCATCTAAATCCCTTGAGACGACACCATATGAACTGTGGTTTAGCAAGAAACCCAAGTTGTCGTTTCTTAAAGTTTGGAGTTGCGATGCTTATATGAAAAGGTTTTTCAACCTGATAAGCTCGAACCCAAATCGGAGAAGTGTGTCTTCATAGAATACCCAAAGGAAATTGTTGGGTAATCCTTCTATCACAGATCCGAAGGCAAAACATTCGTTGCTAAAAATGGATCCTTTCTAGAGAAGGAGTTTCTCTCGAAAGAAGTGAGTGGGAGGAAAGTAGAGCTTGATAAGGTAATTTGTACCTTCTCCCGAATTGGAAAGTAGTTCATCACAGAAATCAGTTCGAGTGACTCCTACACCAATTAGTGAGGAAGCTAATGATGATGATCATGAAACTTCAGATCAAGTTACTACAAAACCTCGTAGGTCTTCCAGAGTACGATCCGCACCAGAGTGGTACGGTAATCCTATTCTGGAAGTCATGTTACTAGACCATGATGAACCTACAAACTATGAGGAAGCGATGATGAGCCCAGATTCCGCGAAATGGCTTAAGGCCATGAAATCTGAGATTGGATCCATGTATGAGAACAAAGTGTGGACTTTGGTGGAGTTGCCCGATGATCGGCAAGCCATATTGTATAAATGGATCTTCAAGAGGAAGACAGATGCTGATAGTAGTGTTACTATCTACAAAGCTCGACTTGTCGCAAAAAGATTTTTGACAAGTTCAAGGTGTTGACTACAATGAGATTTTCTCAACTGTAGCGATGCTTAAGTCTGTCCGAATCATGTTAGCAATTGCCACAATTTATGAAATCTGGCAAATGGATGTCAAAACTGCATTCCTTAATGGTTTTCTTAAAGAAGAGTTGTATATGATGCAACCAGAAGGTTTTGTCAATCCTAAAGGTGTTAACAAAATGTGCAAGCTCCAGCGATCCATCTATGGACTGGTGCAAGCATCTCAGAGTTGGAATATATGCTTTGATATGTTGATCAAAGCATATAGTTTTGTACAGACTTACGGTGAAGCCTGTATTTACAAGAAAGTGAGTGGGAGCACTACAGCATTTCTGATAAGTATATTTGAATGACATATTATTGATCGGAAATAATGTAGAATTATTCTGCAAAGCATGAAAGGATACTTGAATAAGAGTTTTTCAATGAAAGACCTCGGTGAAGCTGCTTACACATTGAGCGTCAAGATCTATATAGATAGATCAAGATGCTTGATAAAAATTTTCAATGAGTACATACCCTGATAAATTTTTGAAATAGTTCAAAATAGAACAGCCAAAGAAGGAGTTCTTGCCTGTGATGCAAAGGTGTGAAGTTGAGTAAGACTCAAGACCCGACCATGGCAGAAAATAGAAAGAGAATGAAAAGTCATTCACTATGCCTCAGTCATAGGTTCTATAAAGTATGCTATGCTATGTACCAGACCTATTGTATACCTTGCTCTTTGTTTGGCAAGGGAGTACAATAGTGATCTAGGAGTAGATCACTGGACATTGGTCAAGAATATCCTTAGTGAGGACTAAGGAAATATTTCTCGATAATGGAAGTGATAAAAGAGCTCGTCGTAAAAAGTTACAACGGTGCAAGCTTTTACACCGATCCAGATGACTCTAAGTCTTAATCTGGATACATATTGAAAGTGGGAGCAATTAGCTAGAGTAGCTCCGTACAGAGCATTGTAGACATAGAATATTTGCAAAATACATACAGCTCTGAATGAGACAGACCCGTTGACTAAGCTTCTCTCACGAGCAAAACATGATCACACCTTAGTACTCTTTGGGTGTTAATCACATAAGCGATGTGAACTAGATTATTGACTCTAGTAAACCCTTTGGGTGTTGGTCACATGACGATGTGAACTATGGATGTTAATCATATACAGATATGAATATTGGTGTTAAATCACATGGTGATGTGAACTAGATTATTGACTCTAGTGCAAGTGGGAGACTGAAGGAAATATGCCCTAGAGGCAATAATAAAGTTATTATTTATTTCCTTATTTCATGATAAATGTTTATTATTCATGCTAGAATTGTATTAACCGGAAACATAATACATGTGTGAATACATAGACACACATAGTGTCACTAGTATGCCTCTACTTGACTAGCTCGTTGAATCAAAGATGGTTAAGTTTCCTAGCCATAGACATGAGTTGTCATTTGATTAACGGGATCACATCATTAGGAGAATGATGTGATTGACATGACCCATTCCGTTAGCCTAGCACTTGATCGTTTAGTATATTGCTATTGCTTTCTTCATGACTTATACATGTTCCTGTAACTATGAGATTATGCAACTCCCGTTTACCGGAGGAACACTTTGGGTGCTACCAAACGTCACAACGTAACTGGGTGATTATAAAGGAGTACTACAGGTGTCTCCAAAGGTACATGTTGAGTCGGCGTATTTCGAGATTAGGTTTTGTCACTCCGATTGTCGGAGAGGTATCTCTGGGCCCTCTCGGTAATGCACATCACTATAAAGCCTTGCAAGCAATGTGACCAATGAGTTGGTTACGGGATGATGCATTACGTAACGAGTAAAGAGACTTGTCGGTAACGAGATTGAACTAGGTATTGGATACCGACGATCGAATCTCGGGCAAGTAACATACCGATGACAAAGGGAACAACGTATGTTGTTATGCTATTTGACCGATAAAGATCTTCATAGAATATGTAGGAACCAATATGGGCATCCAGGTTCCGCTATTGGTTATTGACCGAGAATAGTTCTAGGTCATGTCTACATAGTTCTCGAACCCGTAGGGTCCGCACGCTTAACGTTGACAGTTTTATTATGAGTTTATGAGTTTTAATGTACCGAAGGAGTTCGGAGTCCCGGATGAGATTGGGGACATGACGAGGAGTCTCGAAATGGTCGAGACGTAAAGATCGATATATTGGACGACTATATTCGGAGTTCGGAAAGGTTCTGAGTGATTCGGGTATTTTTCGGAGTACCGGAGAGTTACGGGAATTCGTATTGGGCCTCATTGGGCCATACGGGAAAGGCGAGAAAGGGCCAAAAGGGTGGCCGCACCCCTCCCCTTGGACTAGTCCGAATTGGACTAGGGAGGGGGGGGGGGCGCCCCCTTCCTTCCTTCTCCTTCTCTCTTCCCTTTCCTTCTCTCCTACTCCTACTACATGGAAGGGTTCCTAGCTGGACTAGGAAAGGGGGAATCCTACTCCCGGTGGGAGTAGGACTCCCCTAGGGCGCGCCATAGAGAGGGCCGGCCCTCCCCCTCCTCCACTCCTTTATATACGGGGGCAGGGGGCACCCCATAGACACACAAGTTGATCTACGGATCGTTCCTTAGCCGTGTGCGGTGCCCCCCTCCACCATATTCCACCTCGGTCATATCGTCGCAGAGTTTAGGCGAAGCCCTGCGCCGGTAGAACATCAACATCGTCACCACGCCGTCGTGCTGACGGAACTCATCTCCGGAGCCTTTGCTGGATCGGAGGGCTGGAGATCGTCATCGAGCTGAACGTGTGCTGAACTCGGAGGCCCCGTATGTTCGGTGCTTGGATCGGTCGGATCGTGAAAACGTACGACTACATCAACCGCGTTGTGCTAACGCTTCCGCTTACGGTCTACGAGGGTACGTGGATGAACACTCTCCCCTCTCGTTGCTATATCATCACCATGATCTTGCGTGTGCGTAGGATTTTTTTTTGAAATTAGTATGTTTCCCAACACTAACTGCCAAGGAACGATCGAAATATGCACCACAGATTTCCAAGATTCGGGCTTTTATGGCAAACGGTTTAACTGGTATTGACCTTGTCCGTTGCTGGGTTTCGTGGAGTATCTTGACCTTAAGCCAGCATCCCGGTTTAATGTGCGAGTACACAGGAGAGTTAAAAGATCCTCAACGTCATATCGATGTTTAGCTAACTGATGACGAAATTACTGAAGCTGTCAAAAAGATGTTGGATGAACCGATATCCTGAGTGCAGCAAGACCGGGCTGCGTCGCTATTAGGCCTCCCATAAACCGCCAGCGGTAAGGATTGTATTTTTCTGCTTTTAATTCGCCCCCGTTGTTGAAACTTTTCTGATGACTTTCTGTTTATCCTTGCATAGCAATGATCCATTCTGGAAGAGAAAAACTCAAGACAAACCGGTGAGAGCGCATCATGCTAAGAGCAAGGCCTCAAAGAAACCAGCAAAGAAAAGAACCGCCGAGTCCCCTGATCCGGCCGAAGATGTTGATGACTCAGAGTCAGAGGTAGAACTTGATTCCCTTGGCTCATTTTCATGCATCTTATTGACAATGATCATTATCAGGATGATGCGGAAGCCAGCCGTGCTGATCATGTAGAAGTAATTCCCCTTTCTTCCGATTCAGATCTTGTGCCAGTACGAAAACTCCATCGCGCAGTCCGGAAAGTGAAACCTTCACATCCTCTCGCTTATTTTGATCCACACTTTTCTTTGAAGACACAACACCCTGAAGCTCGTCGCACAACACGGCACAGTGGCCAACATGTTACCTCCTCCGGTTTACCGGACACACCGGCTCGGAAATGCCGTGCAGAGGTCTCGTGTACTTCTGATAAATCTTATCCCAAAGCGGGTTACTTCCGATACCCTCTTAATCTGCCCGATTCCAATTTCCAGGGCACTTCCAATTCATCCTCTGGCGACTCATCAACCACACAGATGCCTCCCCTCAAGACCGTACCTGGGTAAGCATAGTAATTTTAGTTTTTCTTTCTTGCACCGGTTTATCATACTAACCTCTGCTTGTTACTTGTAGTGCCAAAGCCCGACTCAGTAAGAAGGCCAAGCTGACTGCTCCCACTGATGATAATCCGTCTTTTGAACCGGAGAGGACCTCAGAAGCTGCTGATCGAGATGCTGATATCTCTCTGGATGATCCTGTGCCACAAGGTCAGGACACTTATGTTGATCCACCAGAAGTTAACCTGGTTACTCCTCATGCTGATCCGCCAAGCCCAGCCGCCGATCCACCAAGCCCAGCTGCTAATCCATCAAGCCCAGCAAGAGCCTCTGCTAAACCGTCTGACGCAGATAAGATTGTTGATGGCACGACCGGTGATGTGGTGATTACCTGTTTTGGCCACACTACTCCTGGCAACCCTGTTGCTTTATCAAAGCACAGTGCCAAAGAGGAATTTACTGCTGTGGACAAAGGCAAGTGGAAGACTGAATTGTCAAGCTATGCTCATCTCAATACTCAGGAACTCCACTCTGGATATCTAAACCGCCTGTATACAAGTCGTAATTTTGAGGCCGGTTTAGTCAACTTGATGAAGGAACACTATGAGGTAATTTCTATTAGTAACTTTTCTTTGTGCTTTATATCAACTCCATTGTAGCCCCCAAGGGCCGGTTTATCTCTTCAAGATGAACCGGGACTTTTGACAAAAAAGACTTCAACTATGTAGCCCCCAAGGGCCGGTTTATCTCTTCAAGATGAACCGGGACTTTCTGTTGCAAAGCTTATCCTTGTTGAATTCTTTCACCTCCGGTTTATGTGATCAATTAAGCATTAGCCCCCAAGTGCCAAGATTAATAATTGTATTGAGCCTTGGGACTTAAAATATCAGTTAAAAAGAAGCAATCCGCATTAGCCCCCAAGTGCCAAGTGTATAACTTGTTATGTGCTTGGGACTTTTGAGAAAATATTAACAACTTCATTATCTGTCTTTTGCAAGCTGACTTGAGCAACAAAGATTCCCAAATCGCCGATCTTCAAGAAAATATCAAGTCCCAATAAGCAGAAACTTCCAAGGCCAAAGAGGAATTAAAGGGCGCTTTAACTGCCATGGAGCAATTAAAGGATGGCTTCAAAAGCGAGCGGGCGGACTGGGAAACTGAGAGGGCCACTCTGTTAAAACGGGCTGAGGATGCTGAGACGGCTCTTAAATCGGTAGCAGATGAGCTAACTGGGTTAAAGCGTCAGATCAATGCTATGACTTCTGCTATATTGGGTAAGTACTCTTTGCAAGAGCCTTTCTTAAACATCTTTGAAACTGCCGGTTTAGCAGCGAACTCTTTAACCGTTGCAGGTAGTCGTGTTGCTCATCTGGGCTCGGATATGCGTAGGAAGTTGAAGGCAGCCTATACCTTGATAGAACAACTGTATACCGGTGCTCAACGAGTCATCTGCGTGGCCTCATACAATAAACCTCCTCCAACATTAATCAAGGATACATTGGCCAAATTATCTATGACTCCTGCCCAAATAGAAGAGGTAAAGAGATCTGACGCAAGGGCTGGCGCTCTATCTGCACTGACTCAGGCCAAAGCTTGGATAGCTGATCTTGATTCGGAAGATATCGGAAAGGGCTATCCTAGCCAACAAGAAGACGGGTCAGAATTTGATAATGAAGCCCTCAAAGCCTTGACAAAGGAGATGCGCCCGCTTGCAAGCAGATTGGCCGAAGAAGTTGATTTGTCTGTCCACCGGTCCAACTATGATGCGGACAACAAATGGGTTGATGCATCTGTGAAAGAAGTGCAGAATCTTATCCCGCCAATCCGTAAGCACACTTATGCCCCTGACGGTGAACCATCCAATCTTATAAGTGACGAAGCTATCTTCCAAGCTTTAACTGGGATTGACTGGGCAACCATTGACTTCCAGCCACTGGGTGGGGAGGAGGAGGTTGAACCAGCGCAAGGTGATCCGCAAACTTCTCGTCAAGCCGAAGAGGAATCGTAATCCGGAAGCCGGTTTACCATTTGTGTACCGTCCTCTGTGGAAAAACAATTATCTTGTTGGGCGGTCCAAGCGTCTTGTAATAGGCTAGTTTAAAATACTTGGTCTGCTATGGCATCGTGCATAGCTCGAAACACTTGGTATGCTATGTCGTATAATCACTTTCCTGAATTTGCCACTTTGTCATAAGATGCAATGTGTGCTTATGACTTTACCAGTGTTATGCAATCCTGTTTTCTGCATGTCATAAACTGAAAACTTATCCTGGCGGTTTACCGCCGGACGGGTTACGATGCCCAATATGAAGTCATAGTTTATAACCAAGGCTGTAAAGAGAATGAAATATGAAAATATCTCATACCTGTGATTTAAACACATCATTGGTTTACCAATATTTTTGTAGTAAGGATGATAACCCAAATCCTGAGTATTGATGACTCTCACCATGCTATACTGGTATATAATAAACCACGCCGGGTTATGATAAACACCGGATGATCATCCTGGCGATTTATAATCAATGCCACCGGGCTAAGAGCACCGGTTTATATTGATTCTGTGCTAACAACTGATAGTTGAAAGCTGCACCGGGTTAAGAAACACCGGGCTGATGGAATGACTTATAGTCAGACCAGGTCGATGGATGCCGGTTTACCTTAAAACCTTAACAAAGGAAAGAAAAACTTGCAAAAACAAAGTCAAATAAAAACTTGTAGTCGAGGATTTTCAAGGGCCGCCAGGCCCAAATTCGAGGCTTTTCATGGGCTGCCAGGCCGCTGAGTTAAACCATTTGACAAAGCCTTTTAAGATGGGCCTCCAATTAACCAATCGTCGTTTTAACTTTGACAAGTTCAGGGTCCGTATAAGATTGACTTGTCAAACGTTCGACGGGTCATACCAGGATTACCTGGATGGAGTGGCTTACTTGATGAAGGCAAGTTAACCCGGGGTTTTAGGTGAATACACCTGGCTTCCAAGCCTGGCTTGATAGCCTATTACAAGGGTCCTTTCAAACTCTTTTGTTGCTGTGCACAAAGATCCCCCAAGTAACATTGTGAGCTGTGCTCAATGGGTACCTATGTTTGAGCTGTGCATGGCAACAGGATCTCTTTGGTCCCTTGGGTGTGAAGCTCCCAAGCTATGTTGTGGTTTTATAAGCCGGTTTACTGGAAAATTCTGCTTTGTAAGCATGAGCCCCCAAGTAACCAAGGAGACATATAAGATGAAAACGGCAGAGGCCCCACTTTAGCAAGGATGGCGGTTTATTTATTGATCATAATATGTACATTGTCAAAAATATATACATAGTAGGAGCCTATGACTCAGGTGTAGTAAGGCCGAAGATGAGCTATGTTCCACGGCCGGCGACTCTCCTCCTCTGATTTGCGTGAGTCTTTGTGCTCTCGAACGTCGATGAGGTAGTATGACCCGTTGTTCAAATTCTTGCTGACCACAAAGGGTCCTTCCCAAGGTGGAGACAACTTATGCATGTCAGTCTGATCTTGGATAATCCGGAGCACCAAATCTCCTTCTTGGAAAGTCCTGGTTTTAACCCGGCGGCTGTGATAACGCCGCAGGTCTTGCTGATAAATCACCGAGCGAGCTGCCGCAATATCCCGTTGTTCATCTAACAGGTCCAAGGCATCCTGGCGTGCTCTTTCATTATCCGTTTCAACGTAAGCTGCCACTCGGGGCGAGTCATGACGTATATCACTTGGGAGAACTGCTTCTGCTCCAGACCATGAAGAAGGGTGTGTAACCCGTAGATCTATTGGGGGTGGTGTTAATACTCCATAGAACGGAAGGTAACTCCTCCACCCAACAACCCGGCGTCCGTTTCAAAGGGACCATGAGCCGGGGCTTGATACCTTTTAAGATTTCCTGATTAGCTCGCTCTGCTTGACCATTGGATTGGGGGTGGGCTACCGACAACACATCAAGCCGGATGTGCTCACGTTGACAGAACTCTTCCATAGCTCCCTTGGAGAGATTCGTGCCATTATCTGTTATAATGCTGTGTGGAAAACCAAACCAGAAGATCACCTTTTTCATGAACTGAACCGCCATGGCCGCATCACACTTGCTCACTGGCTCTGCCTCCACCCACTTGGTGAATTTATCAACCACCACCAGGAGGTGGGTCTTCTTATCCTTGGATCTCTTAAAAGGTCCAACCATATCCAGCCCCCAAATTGCAAACGTCCAGGTAATTGGAATCATCCTCAACTCCTGAGCCGGAACATGAGCTCGACGTGCAAACTTTTGACAGCCGTCACACCTTCGGACCAGATCTTCCGCATTAGCATGAGCTATTAACCAGTAAAAGCCGTGCCGGAAAGCCTTAGCCACCAAGGATTTTGAACCGGCATGATGACCACAATCTCCTTCGTGGATTTCATGCAAGATCTCACAGCCTTCTTTAGAAGAAACACAACGCTGAAACGCCCTTGAGACATTGAAGTGGTGCAACTCGCCATTGACAATAGCCATGGACTTAGAATGCCGGATTATCTGCTTGGCTAAAACTTCATCCTCTGGTAACTCGCCCCGGTTCATGTATGCCAGATACGGCAATGTCCAGTCAGGGATAGCAGGAAGAACCGCCACCAGTTGAGCCTCTGGGTCAGGAATCGCCAGATCCTCCTCCGTTGGTACCTTGACTGACGGATTATGCAGAACATCCAGAAAAACATTAGGCGGCACTGGTTTACGCTGGGATCCGAGTCGGCTTAAAGCGTCTGCCGCTTCATTTTTACGTCGATCAATGTGCTCGACCTGATAACCCTTGAAGTGACCGGCAATGACGTCCACCTCCCGTCGATAAGCCATCATGAGTGGATCCTTGGAATCCCACGTACCGGATACTTGCTGAGCCACTAAATCGGAGTCACCAAAGCAACATACCCGGATTAAGTTCTTCTCCTTAGCCATCCGCAGTCCATGGAGTAAGGCCTCATACTCAGCTGCATTATTAGTACATGGAAACATTAAGTGGAGAACATAACAAAATTTGTCACCTCGAGGGGAAGTAAGAACAACTCCAACCCCTGAGCCCTCCAATTGCCTGGATCCATCAAAGTGAATAGTCCAATATGTGTTATCCGGTTTATCCTCTGGTGCCTGCAATTCTGTCCAGTCGTTGATGAAGTCTACGAGTGCTTGGGACTTGATAGCAGTGCGAGGCATGTATTTCAACCCATGAGGCCCAAGCTCAATAGCCCACTTAGCAACCCGGCCAGTTGCCTCCTTGTTTTGAATGATGTCTCCCAATGGAGCAGAACTGACCACGGTGATGGGATGGCCTTGAAAATATTGCTTGAGCTTCCGGCTCGCCATAAACACTCCATACACCAGCTTCTGCCAATGGGGGTATCTCTGTTTGGACTCGATAAGCACCTCACTGATATAGTAAACCGGCTGTTGAACCGGATATTCCTTACCAGCCTCCTTGCGCTCCACCACAATAGCCACGCTGACAGCTCGGGCATTAGCAGCCACATATAACAGCAATGGTTCCTTATCAATGGGGGCAGCAAGGACGGGCGGCTCGGCCAACTGCTTCTTCAAATCCTCAAACACCGAATCAGCATCATCACTCTAAACAAAGTTGTCTGTTTTCTTCATCATCTGATAAAGCGGGATCGCCTTCTCTCCCAACCGGCTGATAAACTGGCTCAGTGCTGCAATCCGACCTGCCAGTCTTTGAACGTCACTGATACACGCCGATTTAGCCAGGGACGTGATAGCCTTGATCTTTTCCGGATTAGCCTCAATGCCCCTATTGGACACCAGAAAACCCAAGAGCTTGCCAGCCGGTACACCAAAAACACACTTAGCCGGATTAAGCATCATTTTATAAACCCTCAGATTATCAAAAGTTTCCTGCAAATCAGTTATGAGTGTCTCCGCTTTCCTGGATATCACCATGATATCATCCACATAAGCATGAACATTACGCCCAATCTGATTATGGAGGCAATTCTGCACACACCGCTGATAAGTCGCCTGAGCACTCTTAAGCCCAAAAGGCATAGATACATAACAGAAGGCTCCAAATGGAGTTATAAAAGTTGTCTTCTCCTGGTCCTTAACTGCCATTTTGATCTGATGGTAACTCGAATAAGCATCCAGGAAACTCAAACGCTCATAGCCTGCCGTAGCATCAATGATTTGATCAACACGAGGGAGGGCAAAGGGATCAGCTGGGCAAGCTTTGTTCAAATCTGTGTAATCCACACACATACGCCAAGTGTCGTTTTTCTTAAGTACCAGCACCGGATTAGCCAACCACTCAGGTTGAAACACCTCCACAATAAACCATGCCGCCAATAGCCGGGCTACCTCTTCACCAATGGCCTTGCGTCTCTCTTCATTAAAGCGGCAAAGAAACTGTTTGACCGGTTTGAGCTTCGGATCCACATTAAGAGTGTGCTGAGCGAGTTCCCTCGGTACACCTGGCATGTCAGAAGGTTTCCATGCAAAGATGTCCTGGTTCTCGCAGATGAACTCAATGAGCGCACCTTCCTATTTCGGATCCAAGTTAACGCTGATGCTGAACTGCTTGGATGAATTGCCAGGAACAGAATCAACCAACTTAGTTTTATCAGCCAATTTAAACTTCAAAGCTGGATCATGCTCTGTAGTGGGCTTCTTCAGAGAAGTCATATCTACCGGATCAACATTGTCCTTATAAAACTTCAACTCCTCCGTCACACAAACCGACTCAGCATAAGCCGCATCACCTTCCTCGCACTCTAGAGCAATCTTGCGGCAACCATGAACCGTGATGGTCCCCTTATGACCCGGCATCTTGAGCTGCAGATAAACATAACACGGCCTCGCCATGAATTTAGTATAAACCGGTCGTCCAAACAGGGCATGGTACGGACTTCTGATTTTTACTACTTCAAAGGTTAGTGTCTCAGACCTTGAATCATAATCATCTCCAAAAACCACCTCCAGAGCTATCTTACCGACCGGGTAAGCTGATTTACCAGGCACCACACCGTGAAAACGGTGTTTGACGGTTTAAGATTCTTATCTGTTAACCCCATATGCCGGAAGGTTTCATAATACAAGATTTGATACTGCTCCCTCCATCCATGAGCACTTTGGTGAACTTATAACCCCCAACTTGCGGTGCAACCACCAATGCTAGATGACCAGAATTATCAACCCGGGGCGGATGATCCTCCCGACTCCACACAATAGGCTGTTCAGACCAACGCAGATAACGGGGCACTGCCGGTTCAATAGAGTTTACTGCCCTTTTATGAAGCTTCTGATCGCGCTTGCACAGACTAGCAGTGAAGACATGATACTGTCCACCATTTAACTGCTTCGGGTTGCTCTGGTAACCCGACTGCTGCTGTTGCTGATTCCCCTGCTGATTATAACCACCTTGGTTGCTCTGATTGCCTTGATTGCCCTGTCCACCTTGATTACCTTGAAAACCTGAACCGGAATTACCTCCACCATAACCCGGTCCGTGAAACCCGGGTCCTGATCCGCGGGACGGTCCATGATCATACCGGAAGAGGTCTGAATTTTTGAACGCTTCATCCACATCCAGCATCTCCATTGCCATCTCATAGCTTTCAACCCATGTCTCGGGGGGTAAATCGGCGGTATAATTAGGCACTTTACACGGACCCTTGAAATCCTTGGGTAGCCGCACATTGCGTAGAGCTTGGATAAGACACGACACTCCCCAAGAGCTGAA
Organism: Triticum timopheevii; assembly: GCA_963921465.1. Taxonomy (NCBI): domain Eukaryota; kingdom Viridiplantae; phylum Streptophyta; class Magnoliopsida; order Poales; family Poaceae; genus Triticum; species Triticum timopheevii. The sequence goes on along the minus strand of OY997271.1, from coordinate 127,726,908 downwards.
AGCCAGTCCCTGTTCAACTGATGCTGTCGGTTGAACCGACACAGTTTGATGATTCGCATACTGTGCTGCCAACTGCGCTGCTAATTCTGCCTCCCGTCGTGCTCTGCCATTGTTTACCACATCCTGAGCATTCATACCGCCACGCGCCGGATTAGGCCCTCGAGGGGCGTCACGGTGCCGCCCACTGCTTGACAAAGCCGGTTCGTCAATGTGCCTGCTGTAACTCTTGCTCGGACAAGGGCTTGAATGTATTCTATCTCGACTGTAGGAATGAGCCTGCTGCTGCACCACAACGGTTTGAAGAAGATCCCTGGCCTGTCGCGTTTCAACCGCTGCCAGCGATTCTCCCTCCATCGGAATAGCTGCCAAGCGAGACGCCGCAACAATCATGTTATCCAGAGGGCTAGAGAAATGACCCGGTGGCGTCGGTATGTACTGCGGCGGGTTATCTATTCCTCGAGGCGGGTCCGTCACCTGTGGCTGACCCGGCGCTGTCCCAGGTGCCTCGGTCCGGTTCACTGCCGCCGGATTACTTAGCCCAGCTCCTGGCATATTGAAGAGATTAATTCCTTCTAAACCGGCAGCAGACGAGACCGGTGCTTCCTCCTTAGTACTTTGTTCGACACGTTCTGATCCAACATAAGCCGGTAATTCTGCGCCTGGATCTGCTGTGACTGGGCATCTAAAGCGGCCCGCTCTTTAGTCATCCTGGCTTCCTCAACCGCCAAGTCCTCCTTGGCCTGAGTTATCTGATCCCTTAGCTTTGTAACCTCCGCGTTATGCTGATCCTGAGTCTCCAGGGTGACTGCCGTGGTCAACAATGTCGTCAAAGCATCCAACAAATCAGAAAGAACTTGAGCTAACCGTCGCGCAGGGCCTCCTGCCCCAGCTGCCAATCCAAAAATCATTGCTGCCACAGATGAAGATTGCAATATGGGCTGCGTACCGGCCATGAAGATCGCAACCCGGTTCGGTGGTTCAAGGGGGTCCGGAATATTGTCGCCATCGGAACAGCCCCCAATCCGGTCGTCTTGCAATTGGTACAGCGACTCGGTTTCACCAGTGGATGACTCACCATCTGAGTAGATGGCCGTCTCACCGTCGGACACCGGTTCAGATTCCGCACCATGGATGAATCCTACGAACACATGCTTCATGGCAGGCTGAACCTGGGTAGGACATGCACGCTGAGCCGTCTCGACGAGGTCGGTGAAGATGTTCGGCTCAGGGCCCGGTTCGCCGATCTTGCCGATGAAAACGTGAATTCCGCCATAGGGGACCTGGTACCCGTACTCAATTGAGCCGGCCTCGGGGCCCCATCCTGCGTCGTCGATGTAGAGCTTGCCGCGATGACTCTTGGTCATCCGGCCAACCGCATATCCCTTGAGTCCTTCAAAGTTGCCCTTTAAGAACTCGAAACCATCGTGCAATAGCCCCACGGTGGGCGCCAACTGTCATGGAATTAACCCGTCAGATGTCCTAGCAAGAGGACTAAGTCGTGGAGCCATCGCAATGAGATTAGCAAAAAGGGTTAAACCGAACAAAGGACACGGTGAGTTTATACTAGTTTGGCCCCTTGCGGTGAAGGTAAAAGCCTACGATCCAGTTGTGGTGGAATTGATGGGGTCTCGATGAGTAGGGAGCGAATCTGCTTTACCTATCTCTCGAGTTGTTGCTTCTTGTCCCTGAACCGCCGCCGGGTTGTCCCTTTATATACACACGTTGACGCCTGGTGGTTTACAGAACACCGAGGCCGGCTCATACACGTGTCCGGCTCGGTTTCTACTCTTCCTAACTTACAACACAAGTTTACACATCTCATACCGGTTTACGTTTATGGGCCCTAAACCGCCTTTGGGCCCTGGGCCTCTAAGCTTCAATGGTAGAGCGCCATACTCCTTGTCTTCATGGGCTTCAATACAGATGAGTGTAAACCGGCCCCTCCTAGGCGGTTTACTTTCAGTAGTTATATCCCCGACAGCATCCGAGCCAGGTTTATGCATAGATGTTATATGCACGAGTAGAACACAAAGTGAGTTGTGGGCGATACAAGTCATACTGCTTACCAGCATGTCACACTTTGGTTCGGCGGTATTGTTGGATGCAGTGGCCCGGACCGACATTACGCGTACGCTTACGCGAGACTGGTTTTACCGCCGTGCTTTGCACACAGGTGACTAGCGGGTGTCAGTTTCTCCAACTTTAGTTGAACCGAGTGTGGCTATGCCCGGTCCTTGTGAAGGTTAAAACAACACTAACTTCACAAACTATCATTGTGGTTTTGATGCGTAGGTAAGAACGGTTCTTGCTCAGCCCGTAGCAGCCATGTAAAACTTGTAACAACAAAGTAGAGGACGTCTAACTTGTTTTTGCAGGGCATGTTGTGATGTGATATGGTCAAGGCATGATGCTATATTTTGTTGTAGGAGATGATCATTTTTTATTAAAGTTATCGGCAACTGGTAGTAGCCTTATGGTTGTCTCTTTATTGCATAAGATGCAAGCACCAAATAATTGCTTTACTTTATCGCTATATGATAGCAATAGTTGCAAAAGCAATTGTTGATGAGATGACCATGTGACGACATGTTGATAAAAGATCAAATGATGGAGATCACGGTGTCATGCCGATAACAATGGAGATCATGATAGTACTTTGGAAATGGAGATCAAAATCACAAGATGATGATGGCCATATCATGTCACATATTTTGATTACATGTGATGTTTATTTTTTATGCATCTTATTTTGCTTAGATCAACGGTATCATTATAAGATGATCTCTCACTAAATTTCAAGGTATAAGTCTTCTCCCTGAGTATGCACCATTGCGAAAGTTCTTCGTGCTGAGACACCACATGATGATCGGGTGTGATAAGCTCTATGTTCAAATACAATGGGTGCAAGACATTTTGCACACGCGGAATACTCAGGTTAAACTTGACGAGCCTAGCATATGCAGATATGGCCTTGGAACACTGGAGATCGAAAGGTCGAGCGTGAATCATATAGAAGATATGATCAACATAGTGATGTTCACCATTGAAAACTACTCCATCTCATGTGATGATCGTGCATGGTTTAGTTGATTTGGATCACGTGATCACTTAGATGATTAGAGGGATGTCTATCTAAGTGGGAGTTCTTAAGTAATATGATTAATTGAACTTTAATTTATCATGAACTTAGTCCTGATAGTATTTGCATAACTATGTTGTAGATCAATAGCTCGCGATATAGCTCCCCGTTTATTTTTGATATGTTCCTAGAGAAAAACTATGTTAAAAGATGTTAGTAGCAATGATGCGGACTTGGTCCGTGATCTGAGGATTTTCCTCATTGCTGAACAGAAGAATTGTGTCCTTGATGCACCGCTAGGTGACAGAACTATTGCAAGAGCAGATGCATACGTTATGAATGTTTTGACAAAGCTCGGTATGATGACTACTTGATAGTTTAGTGCACCATGCTTTATGGCTTAGAACTGGGACTTCAAAAACGTTTTGAATGCCATGGAGCATATGAGATGTTCCAAGAGTTCAAATTTGTATTTCATACTCACGCCCGTGTCGAGAGGTATGAGACCTCTGACAGTACTTTGCCTACAAGATGGAGGAGAATAGCTCAACCAGTGAGCATGTGCTCAGATTGTCTGGGTACTACAATTGCTTGAATCAAGTGGGAGTTAATCTTCCAGATAAGATAGTAATTGACAAAGTTCTCCAGTCACTATCACCAAGTTACTAGAACTTCGTGATGAACTATAATATGCAAGGGATAACGAAAACGATTCACAAGCTCCTCGTGATGCTGAAATCGACGAAGGTAGAAATCAAGAAAAGCATCAAGTGTTGATGTTTGACAAGACCACTAGTTTCAAGAAAAGGGCAAAGGGAAGAAGGGGAACTTCAAGAAGAACGGCAAGCAAGTTGTTGATCAAGTGAAGAAGCCCAAGTCAGGACCTAAGCCTGAAACTGAGTGCTTCTACTGCAAAGGGACTGATCACTGGAAGCGGAACTGCCCCAAGTATTTGGCAGATAAGAAGGATGGCAAAGTGAACAAGAGTATATTTGATATACATGTTATTGATGTGTACTTTACTAGTGTTTATAGCAACCCCCCTCGGTATTTTGATACTGGTTCAGTTGCTAAGAGCAGTAACTCGAAATGGGACTTGCAAAATAAACAAAGACTAGTTAAGGGTGAAGTGACGATGTGTGTTGGAAGTGGCTCCAAGATTGATATGATCATCATCGCACACTCCCTATACTTTCGGGATTAGTTTTGGACCTAAATAAGTGTTATTTGGTGTTTGCGTTGAGCATGAATATGATTTGATCATGTTTATTGCAATACGGTTATTCATTTAAGTTAGAGAATAATTGTTGTTCTGTTTACATGAATAAAACCTTCTATGGTTATACTGAAGGAAATATGCCCTAGAGGCAATAATAAAGTTATTATTTATTTCCTTATATCAAGATAAATGTTTATTATTCATTCTAAAATTGTATTAACCGGAAACATGATACATGTTTGAATACATAGACAAACATAATGTCACTAGTATGCCTCTACTTGACTAGCTCATTAATCAAAGATGGTTATGTTTCCTAACCATAGACATGAGTTGTCATTTGATTAATGGGATCACATCATTAGTAGAATGATGTGATTGACTTGACCCATTCCGTTAGCTTAGCACTTGATCGTTTAGTATGTTGCTATTGCTTTCTTCATGACTTATACATGTTCCTACAACTATAGGATTATGCAACTCCCGTTTACCGGAGGAACACTTTGTGTGCTACCAAACATCATAACATAACTGGGTGATTATAAAGGAGCTCTACAGGTGTCTCCAAAGGTACATGTTGTGTTGGCATATTTCGAGATTAGGTTTTGTCACTCCGATTGTCGGAGAGGTATGTCTAGGCCCACTCGGTAATGTACATCACTATAAGCCTTGCAAGCAATGTAACTAATGAGTTAGTTACGGAATGATGCATTACATAACGAGTAAAGAGAGTTGCCAGTAATGAGATTGAACTAGGTATTGAGATACCGATGATCGAATCTCGGGCAAGTAACATACCGATGACAAAGGGAACAACGTATGTTGTTATGCCGTTTAACCGATAAAGATCTTCATAGAATATGTAGGAGCCAATATGAGCATCCAGGTTCCGCTATTGGTTATTAACCGGAAACGTGTCTCGGTCATGTCTACATAGTTCTCGAACCATTAGGGTCCGCACGCTTAAAGTTTCGATGACAGTTATATTATGAGTTTTGATGTACCAAAGGTTGTCCGGAGTCCTGGATGTGATCACGGACATGACGAGGAGTCTCGAAATGGTCGATACATGAAGATTGATATATTGGAAGCCTATATTTGGATGTCAGAAGTGTTCCGGGTGAAATCAGGATTTTACCGGAGTACCGGGGGTTACCGGAACCCCCCGGGGGCTTAATGGGCCATAGTGGGCCTTAGTGGAGAAGAGGAGAGGAGGCCAGGGCAGGGCCGTGCACCCCTCCCTCCTAGTCCGAATAGGACAAGGAGAGGGGGGCGGCGCCCCCCCTTTCCTTCCTCTCTCTCCCTCCTCTTTCCCCCCTTCTCCTAATCCAACAAGGAAGAAGGGAGTCCTACTCCCGGTCGGAGTAGGACTCCCCTAGGCGCGCCTCCTCCCTGGCCGGCCGCCCCCTCCCCCCTTGCTCCTTTATATACGGGGGCAGGGGGGCACCTCTAGAGACACAACAATGGATCATTGATCTCTTAGTCGTGTGCGGTGCCCCCCTCCACCATAGTCCTTGTCGATAATATTGTAGCGGTGCTTAGGTGAAGCCCTGCGACGGTAGAACATCAACATCATCACCACGCCATCATGCTGACGGAACTCTCCCTCGACACTCGGCTGGATCGGAGTTCGAGGGACGTCATCGAGTTGAACGTGTGCTAGAACTCGGAGGTGCCATACTTTCGGTGCTTGATCAGTCGGGCCGTGAAGACGTACGACTACATCAACCACGTTGTTCTAACGCTTCCGCTTTCGGTCTACAAGGGTACGTGGACGACACTCTCCCCTCTCGTTGCTATGCATCACCATGATCTTGCGTGTGCGTAGGAAAATTTTGAAATTACTACGTTCCCCAACAGTGGCATCCGAGCCAGGTTTAATGCGTAGATGTTATATGCATGAGTAGAACACAAGTGAGTTGTTAGCGATACAAGTCATACTGCTTACCAGCATGTCATACTTTCGTTCGGCGGTATTGTTGGATGAAGCGGCCCGGACCGACATTACGCGTACACTTACGCGAGACTGGTTCTACCGACGTGCTTTGCACACAGGTGGCTGGAGGGTGTCAGTTTCTCCAACTTTAGTTAAACCGAGTGTGGCTACGCCCGGTCCTTGCGAAGGTTAAAACAGCACTAACTTGACGAACTATCGTTGTGGTTTTGATGCGTAGGTAAGAACGGTTCTTGCTCAGCCCGTAGCAGCCACGTAAAATTTGCAACAACAAAGTAGAGGACGTCTAACTTGTTTTTGTAGGGCATGTGGTGATGTGATATGGTCAAGGCGTGATGCTATATTTTATTGCATGAGATGATCATGTTTTGTAACCGAGTTATCGACAACTGGCAGGAGCCATATGGTTGTCGCTTTATTGTATGAAATGCAAGCGCCCTGTACTTGCTTTACTTTATCACTAAGCGGTAGCGATAGTCGTAGAAGCAATAGGTGGCGAAACGACAACGATGCTACAATGGAGATCATGGTGTCGCGCTAGTGATGATGGTGATCACGACGGTGCTTCGGAGATGGAGATCACAAGCACAAGATGATGATGTCCATATCATATCACTTATACTGATTGCATGTGATGTTTATCCTTTATGCATCTTATTTTGCTTTCATTGTGTTGGAAATATGCCCTAGAGGCAATAATAAAATGGTTATTATTATATTTCCTTGTTCATGATAATTGTCTATTGTTCATGCTATAATTGTATTAACTGGAAACCGTAACACATGTGTGAAAACATATACCACAACATGTCCCTGGTGAGCCTCTAGTTGACTAGCTCGTTGATCAATAGATGGTTATGGTTTCCTGACCATGGACATAGGATGTCATTGATAACGGGATCACATCATTAGGAGAATGATGTGATGGACAAGACCCAATCCTAAGCATAGCACAAGATCGTGTAGTTCATTTGCTAAAGCTTTTCTAATGTCAAGTATCATTTCCTTAGACCATGAGATTGTGCAACTCCCGGATACCGTAGGAATGCTTTAGGTGTACCAAACGTCACAACGTAACTGGGTGGCTATAAAGGTGCACTACAGGTATCTTCGAAAGTGTCTGTTGGGTTGGCACGAATCGAGACTGGGATTTGTCACTCCGTATGACGGAGAGGTATCTCTGGGCCCACTCGGTAATGCATCATCATAATGAGCTCAATGTGACTAAGTAGTTAGTCACGGGATCATGCATTATGGAACGAGTAAAGTGACTTGCCGGTAACGAGATTGAACAAGGTATTGGGATACCGACGATCGAATCTCGGGCAAGTAACGTACCGATTGACAAAGGGAATTGCATACGGGATTGCTTGAATCCCCGACATCGTGGTTCATCCATGAGATCATCGTGGAACATGTGGGAGCCAACATGGGTATCCAGATCCCGCTGTTGGTTATTGGCCGGAGAGATGTCTCGGTCATGTCTGAATGATTCCCGAACCCGTAGGGTCTACACACTTAAGGTTCGGTGACGCTAGAGTTGTTATGGGAAATAGTATGTGGTTACCGAAGGTAGTTCGGAGTCCCGAATGTGATCCCGGACGTCATGAGGAGTTCCGGAATGGTCTGGCGGTGAAGATCGATATATTGGACGAAGGGTATTGGAGTCCGGAAGTGTTCCGGGGGTACCAGGCTATGGGCAGCATGACCGAAAGGTGTTTCGGGAGCCCCGACAAGTGTTGCAGGGCCTCATGGGCCAAAGGGGAAGGGGCAAACCAGCCCACTAAGGGGTGTGCGCCCCCCACACCCTTTCCCATGTTAGTGAAGGAAATATGCCCTAGAGGCAATAATAAAGTTATTATTTATTTCCTCATATCATGATAAATGTTTATTATTCATGCTAGAATTGTATTAACCGGAAACATAATACATGTGTGAATATATAGACAAACAGAGTGTCACTAGTATGCCTCTACTTGACTAGCTTGTTAATCAAAGATGGTTATGTTTCCTAACCATGAACAAGGAGTTGTTATTTGATTAACAAGGTCACATCATTAGTTGAATGATCTGATTGATATGACCCATTCCGTTAGCTTAGCACCCGATCGTTTAGTATGTTGCTACTGCTTCCTTCATGACTTATACATGTTCCTATGACTATGAGATTACGCAACTCCCGTTTATCGGAGGAACACTTTGTGTGCTACCAAACGTCACAACGTAACTGGGTGATTATAAAGGTGCTCTACAGGTGTCTCCGAAGGTACTTGTTGAGTTGGCGTATTTCGAGATTAGGATTTGTCACTCCGAATGTCGGAGAGGTATCTCTGGGCCCTCTCGGTAATGCACATCACTTAAGCCTTGCAAGCATTTCAACTAATGAGTTAGTTGCGAGATGATGTATTACGGAACGAGTAAAGAGACTTGCCGGTAACGAGATTGAACTAGGTATTGGATACCGACGATCGAATCTCGGGCAAGTAACATACCGATGACAAAGGGAACAACGTATGTTGTTATGCGGTTTGACCGATAAAGATCTTCGTAGAATATGTAGGAACCAATATGGGCATCCAGGTCCCGCTATTGGTTATTGACAGGAGACGTGTCTCGGTCATGTCTACATTGTTCTCGAACCGTAGGGTCCGCACGCTTAAGGTTTCGATGACAGTTATATTATGAGTTTATGTATTTTGATGTACCGAAGGTTGTTCGGAGTCCCGGATGTGATCACGGACATGACGAGGAGTCTCGAAATGGTCGAGACATAAAGATTGATATATTGGACGGATATATTTGGACACCGGAAAGGTTTCGGGTGAGATTGGAAATATACCGGAGTTCCGGGAGGTTACCGGAACCCCCCGGTAAGTATATGGGCCTTATTGGGCCTTAGTGGAAAGGAGGGAGAAGGAGCAAGGGAGGGGGCGCGCCCCCCCCCCCCCCAAGCCCAATCCGAATTGGGAGGGGGGCCGGCCCCCCCTTTCCTTCTCTCCTCCCCCCTCTTCCTTCCTTCTCCTACTCCTAATAGGAAAGGGGGGCCAAACCTACTTGGAGTAGGTTTGCCCCCCCTATGGCGCGCCTCCTCCCTAGGCCGGCCTCCTCCTCCCTCCCTCCTTTATATACGGGGGCGGGGGGGGGGGGCACCCTAGACACACAAGTTGATCATTGAGATCGTTCCTTAGCCGTGTACGGTGCCCCCCTCCACGATATTACACCTCGGTCATATTGTAGCGGTGCTTAGGCGAAGCCCTGCGACAGGAGAACATCAAGATCGTCACCACGCCGTCGTGCTGACGGAACTCCTCCCCGCGCCTCTGCTGGATTGGAGATCGGGGTGCATCATCGAGCTGTACGTGTGTCAAGAACTCGGAGGTGCCGGAGTAACGGTGCTTGGATCGGTTGGACCGGGAGGACGTACGACTACTTCCTCTATGTTGCGTCAACGCTTCCTCTTCGGTCTACGAGGGTACGTAGACAACACTCTCCCCTCTCGTTGCTATGCATCACCATGATCTTGCGTGTGCGTAGGAAATTTTTTGAAATTACTACGTTACCCAACAGTGGCATCCGAGCCTAGGTTTTTATGGTTTGATGTTATATGCACGAGTAGAACACAAGTGAGTTGTGGGCGATATAAGTCATACTGCTTACCAGCATGTCATACTTTGGTTCGGCGGTATTGTTGGATGAAGCGGCCCGGACCGACATTACGCGTACGCTTACGCGAGACTGGTTTTACCGCCGTGCTTTGCACACAGGTGACTAGCGGGTGTCAGTTTCTCCAACTTTAGTTGAACCGAGTGTGGCTACGCCCGGTCCTTGCGAAGGTTAAAACAGCATCAACTTGACAAACTATCGTTGTGGTTTTGATGCGTAGGTGAGATTGGTTCTTGCTCAAGCCTGTAGCAGCCACGTAAAACTTGCAACAACAAAGTAGAGGACGTCTAACTTGTTTTTGCAGGGCATGTTGTGATGTGATATGGCCAAGACATGATGCTATATTTTATTGTATGAGATGATCATGTTTTGTAACCGAAGTTATTGGCAACTGGCAGGAGCCATATAGTTGTCGCTTTATTGTATGAAATGCAAACGCCCTGTAATTGCTTTACTTTATCACTAAGCGGTAGCGATAGTCGTAGAAGCAATAGATGGCGTAAACGACAACGATGCTACGATGGAGATCAAGGTGTCGCGCCGGTGACGATGGTGATCATGATGGTGCTTCGGAGATGGAGATCACAAGCACAAGATGATGATGGCCATATCATATCGCTTATATTGATTGCATGTGATGTTTATCCTTTATGCATCTTATCTTGCTTTGATTGACGGTAGCATTTTAAGATGATCTCTCACTAAAAATTATCAAGAAGTGTTCTCCCTGAGTATGCACCGTTGCCAAAGTTCGTCGTGCCCAGACACCACGTGATGATCGGGTGTGATAAGCTCTACGTCCATCTACAACGGGTGCAAGCCAGTTTTTGCACACGCAGAATACTTAGGTTAAACTTGACGAGCCTAGCATATGCAGATATGGCCTCGGAACACGGAGACCAAAAGGTCGAGCGTGAATCATATAGTAGATATGATCAACATAAGATGTTCACCATTGAAAACTACTCCATCTCACGTGATGATCGGTTATGGTTTAGTTGATTTGGATCACGTGATCACTTAGATGACTAGAGAGATGTCTGTCTAAGTGGGAGTTCTTTAGTAATATGATTAATTGAACTTAAATTTATCATGAACTTAGTACCTGATAGTATCTTGCTTGTCTATGTTGATTGTAGATAGATGGCCCGTGCTGTTGTTTCGTTGAATTTTAATGCGTTCCTTGAGAAAGCTAAGTTGAAAGATAATGGTAGCAACTATGCGGACTGGGTCCGTAACTTGAGGATTATCCTCATTGCTGCACAGAAAAATTACGTCCTGGAAGCACCGCTGGGTGCCAGGCCTGCTGCTGATGCAACTGACGACGTTAAGAACGTCTGGCAGAGCAAAGCTGATGACTACTCGATAGTTCAATGTGCCATGCTTTACGGCTTAGAACCGGGACTTCAACGACGTTTTGAACGTCATGGAGCATATGAGAAGTTCCAGGAGTTGAAGTTAATATTCCAGAAGAATGCCCGGATTGAGAGATATGAAGTCTCCAATAAGTTCTATAGCTGCAAGATGGAGGAGAATAGTTTTGTCAGTGAGCACATACTCAAGATGTCTGGGTATTGTAATCACTTGATTCAACTGGGAGTTACTCTTCCGGATGATAGCGTCATTGACAGAATTCTCCAATCACTTCCACCAAGCTACAAGAGCTTCGTGATGAACTATAATATGCAAGGGATGGATAAGACGATTCCCGAGCTCTTCGCAATGCTAAAGGCTGCGGAGGTAGAAATCAAGAAGGAGCATCAAGTGTTGATGGTTAACAAGACCACTAGTTTCAAGAAAAAGGGCAAAGGGAAGAAGAAGGGGAACTTCAAGAAGAACAGCAAACAAGTTGCTGCTCAAGAGAAGAAACCCAAGTCTGGACCTAAGCCTGAAACTGAGTGCTTCTACTGCAAGCAGACTAGTCACTGGAAGCGGAACTGCCCCAAGTATTTGGCGGATAAGAAGGATGGCAAGGTGAACAAAGGTATATGTGATATACATGTTATTGATGTGTACCTTACTAGAGCTCGCAGTAGCACCTGGGTATTTGATACTGGTTCTGTTGCTAATATTTGCAACTCGAAACAGGGACTACGGATTAAGCGAACACTGGCAAAGGACGAGGTGACGATGCGCGTGGGAAACGGTTCCAAAGTCGATGTGATCGCGGTCGGCACGCTACCTCTACATCTACCTTCGGGATTAGTATTAGACCTAAATAATTGTTATTTGGTGCCAGCATTGAGCATGAACATTATATCTGGATCTTGTTTGATGCGAGATGGTTATTCATTTAAATCAGAGAATAATGGTTGTTCTATTTATATGAGTAATATCTTTTATGGTCATGCACCCTTGAAGAGTGGTCTATTTTTGATGAATCTCGATAGTAGTGATACACATATTCATAGTGTTGAAACCAAAAGATGCAGAGTTGATAATGATAGTGCAACTTATTTGTGGCACTGCCGTTTAGGTCATATCCGTGTAAAGCGCATGAAGAAACTCCATACTGATGGACTTTTGGAACCTCTTGATTATGAATCACTTGGTACTTGCGAACCGTGCCTCATGGGCAAGATGACCAAAACGCCGTTCTCCGGTACTATGGAGAGAGCAACAGATTTGTTGGAAATCATACATATAGATGTATGTGGTCCGATGAATATTGAGGCTCATGGCGGATATCGTTATTTTCTCACCTTCACAGATGATTTAAGTAGATATGGGTATATCTACTTAATGAAGCATAAGTCTGAAACATTTGAAAAGTTCAAAGAATTTTAGAGTGAAGTTGAAAATCATCGTAACAAGAAAATAAAGTTTCTACGATCTGATCATGGAGGAGAATATTTGAGTTACGAGTTTGGTCTACACTTAAAACAATGTGGAATAGTTTCGCAACTCACGCCACCCGGAACACCACAGCGTAATGGTGTGTCCGAACGTCGTAATCATACTTTACTTGATATGGTGCGATCTATGATGTCTCTTACAGATTTACCGCTATCATTTTGGGGTTATGCTTTAGAGACGGCCACATTCACGTTAAATAGGGCACCATCGAAATCCGTTGAGACGACACCTTATGAACTATGGTTTGGCAAGAAACCAAAGTTGTCGTTTCTTAAAGTTTGGGGCTGCGATGCTTATGTGAAAAAGCTTCAACCTGATAAGCTCGAACCCAAATCGGAGAAATGTGTCTTCATAGGATACCCAAAGGAGACAGTTGGGTACACCTTCTATCATAGATTCGAGGGCAAGACATTCGTTGCTAAGAATGGATCCTTTCTAGAGAAGGAGTTTCTCTCAAAAGAAGTGAGTGGGAGGAAAGTAGAACTTGATGAGGTAACTGTACCTACTCCCTTGTTGGAAAATAATACATCATAGGAACCGGTTTCTGTGACATCAAAACCAACTAGTGAGGAAGTTGATGATGATGATCATAGAACTTCAGATCAAGTTAATACAGAACCTCGTAGGTCGAACAGAGTAAGATCCGCACAAGAGTGATACGGTAATCCTATTCTGGAAGTCATGCTACTAGATCATGATGAACCTACAAACTATGAAGAAGCGATGGTGAGCCCAGATTCCGCAAAATGGCTTGAAGCCATGAAATCTGAGATGGGATCCATGTATGAGAACAAAGTATGGACTTTGGTTGACTTGCCCGATGGTCGGCAAGCAATTGAGAATAAATGGATCTTCAAGAAGAAGACTGACGCTGACGATAATGTTACTGTCTACAAAGCTCAACTTGTTGCAAAAGGTTTTTGACAAGTTCAAGGGGTTGACTACGATGAGACCTTCTCACCCGTAGCGATGCTTAAGTCTGTCCGAATCATGTTAGCAATTGCCGCATTTTATGATTATTAAATTTGGCAAATGGATGTAAAAACTGCATTCCTGAATGGATTTCTGGAAGAAGAGTTGTATATGATGCAACCAGAAGGTTTTATCGATCCAAAGGGAGCTAACAAAGTGTGCAAGCTCCAGCGATCCATTTATGGACTGGTGCAAGCCTCTCGGAGTTGGAATAAATGTTTTGATAGTGTGATCAAAGCATTTGGTTTTATACAGACTTTTGGAGAAGCCTGTATTTACAAGAAAGTGAGTGGGAGCTCTGTAGCATTTCTAATATTATATGTGGATGACATATTATTGATTGGAAATGATATAGAATTTCTGGATAGCATAAAGGGATACTTGAATAAAAGTTTTTCAATGAAAGACCTCGGTGAAGCTGCTTACATATTGGGCATTAAGATCTATAGAGATAGATCAAGACGCTTAATTGGACTTTCACAAAGCACATACCTTGACAAAGTTTTGAAGAAGTTCAAAATGGATCAAGCAAAGAAAGGGTTCTTGCCTGTATTGCAAGGTGTGAAGTTGAGTAAGACTCAAAGCCCGACCACTGCAGAAGATAGAGAGAAAATGAAAAGTGTTCCCTATGCTTCAGCCATAGGCTCTATCATGTATGCAATGCTGTGTACCAGACCTGATGTGTGCCTTGCTATAAGTCTAGCAGGGAGGTACCAAAGTAATCCAGGAGTGGATCACTGGACATCGGTCAAGAACATCCTGAAATACCTGAAAAGGACTAAGGATATGTTTCTCGTATATGGAGGTGACAAAGAGCTCATCGTAAATGGTTACGTTGATGCAAGCTTTGACACTGATCCGGACGATTCTAAATCGCAAACCGGATACGTGTTTACATTAAACGGTGGAGCTGTCAGTTGGTGCAGTTCAAAGGAAAGCGTCGTGGCGGGATCTACGTGTGAAGCGGAATACATAGCTGCTTCGGAAGCAGCCAATGAAGGAGTCTGGATGAAGGAGTTCATATCCGATCTAGGTGTCATACCTAGTGCATCGGGTCCAATGAAAATCTTTTGTGACAATACTGGAGCGATTGCCTTAGCGAAGGAATCCAGATTTCACAAGAGAACCAAGCACATCAAGAGACGCTTCAATTCCATCCGGGATCTAGTCCATGTGGGAGACATAGAGATTTGCAAGATACATACAGATCTGAATGTTGCAGACCCGTTGACTAAGCCTCTTCCACGAGCAAAACATGATCAACACCAAGACTCCATGGGTGTTAGAATCATTACTGTGTAATCTAGATTATTGACTCTAGTGCAAGTGGGAGACTGAAGGAAATATGCCCTAGAGGCAATAATAAAGTTATTATTTATTTCCTCATATCATGATAAATGTTTATTATTCATGCTAGAATTGTATTAACCGGAAACATAATACATGTGTGAATATATAGACAAACAGAGTGTCACTAGTATGCCTCTACTTGACTAGCTTGTTAATCAAAGATGGTTATGTTTCCTAACCATGAACAAGGAGTTGTTATTTGATTAACAAGGTCACATCATTAGTTGAATGATCTGATTGACATGACCCATTCCGTTAGCTTAGCACCCGATCGTTTAGTATGTTGCTACTGCTTCCTTCATGACTTATACATGTTCCTATGACTATGAGATTATGCAACTCCCGTTTACCGGAGGAACACTTTATGTGCTACCAAACGTCACAACGTAACTGGGTGATTATAAAGGTGCTCTACAGGTGTCTCTGAAGGTACTTGTTGAGTTGGCGTATTTCGAGATTAGGATTTGTCACTCCGAATGTCGGAGAGGTATCTCTGGGCCCTCTCGGTAATGCACATCACTTAAGCCTTGCAAGCATTTCAACTAATGAGTTAGTTGCGAGATGATGTATTACGGAACGAGTAAAGAGACTTGCCGGTAACGAGATTGAACTAGGTATTGGATACCGACGATCGAATCTCGGGCAAGTAACATACCGATGACAAAGGGAACAACGTATGTTGTTATGCGGTTTGACCGATAAAGATCTTCGTAGAATATGTAGGAACCAATATGGGCATCCAGGTCCCGCTATTGGTTATTGACCGGAGACGTGTCTCGGTCATGTCTACATTGTTCTCGAACCGTAGGGTCCGCACGCTTAAGGTTTCGATGAAAGTTATATTATGAGTTTATGTATTTTGATGTACCGAAGGTTGTTCGGAGTCCCGGATGTGATCACGGAAATGACGAGGAGTCTCGAAATGGTCGAGACATAAAGATTGATATATTGGACGGATATATTTGGACACCGAAAAGGTTCCGGGTGAGATTGGAAATATACCGGAGTTCCGGGAGGTTACCGGAACCCCCCGGTAAGTATATGGGCCTTATTGGGCCTTAGTGGAAGGGAGGGAGAAGGAGCAAGGGAGGGGGCGCGCCCCCCCCAAGCCCAATCCGAATTGGGAGGGGGGCCGCCCCCCCTTTCCTTCTCTCCTCCCCCCTCTTCCTTCCTTCTCCTACTCCTAATAGGAAAGGGGGGCCAAACCTACTTGGAGTAGGTTTGCCCCCCCTATGGCGCGCCTCCTCCCTAGGCCGGCCTCCTCCTCCCTCCCTCCTTTATATACGGGGGCGGGGGGCACCCTAGACACACAAGTTGATCATTGAGATCGTTCCTTAGCCATGTGCGGTGCCCCCCTCCACGATATTACACCTCGGTCATATTGTAGCGGTGCTTAGGCGAAGCCCTGCGACAGGAGAACATCAAGATCGTCACCACGCCGTCGTGCTGACGAAACTCCTCCCCGCGCCTCTGCTGGATCGGAGATCGGGGTGCGTCATCGAGCTGTACGTGTGTCAAGAACTCGGAGGTGCCGGAGTAACAGTGCTTGGATCAGTTGGACCGGGAGGACGTACGACTACTTCCTCTACGTTGCGTCAACGCTTCCGCTTCGGTCTACGAGGGTACGTAGACAACACTCTCCCCTCTCGTTGCTATGCATCACCATGATCTTGCGTGTGCGTAGGAATTTTTTTGAAATTACTACGTTCCCCAACAGTTAGTTGGGGAGGTGGGGCGCCTCCACCTAGCTTGGGAGGCAATCCTCCACCTGCTTGGCTTGGGGGGCAAGTCTCCCTAGGATTTTCCCTAGGGAGATCCAATCTACTTGGCCGTCGCCCCCTAAGGGAAACCCTAGGGCGCCTCCCCCTCTCCCCTTGCCCCTATATATAGTGGAGGGGTGGGAGGGCAGTCGAACCTCTCCCCTGGCGTGGCCCTCTCCCTCCTCCAACACCTCCTCCTCCTCCGTAGTGCTTGGGGAAGCCCTGCTGGAGAACCACGAGCTCCACCACCACCACGCCGTCGTGCTGTCGGAGTTCTCCCTCAACTTCTCCTCTCCCCTTGCTGGATCAAGAAGGAGGAGACGTCCCCGGGCTGTATGTGTGTTGAACGCGGAGGCGCCGTCCGTTCGGCGCTTAGATCAAAATCGACCGCGATCTGAATCGCTGCGTGTACGACTCCACCAACCGCGTTCTTGTAACGCTTCCGCTTAGCGATCTTCAAGGGTATGAAGATGCTCATCCTCTCCCTCTCTTGCTGCTAGAATCTCCATAGATTGATCTTGGTGATGCGTAATTTTTTTTGAATTTCTGCTACGTTCCCCAACTGTGGCATCATGAGCTAGGTCTATGTGTAGTTTCTATGCACGAGTAGAACACAAAGTAGTTGTGGGCGTCGATTTTGTCAATTTACTTGCTGTTACTAGTCTTATCTTGATTCGGCGGCATCGTGGGATGAAGCGTCCCGGACCGACCTTACACGTACACTTACATGAGACAGGTTCCACCGACTGACATGCACTAGTTGCATAAGGTGGCTAGCGGGTGTCTGTCTCTCCTACTTTAGTCGGATCGGATTCAATGAAAAGGGTCCTTATGAAGGGTAAATAGAAATTGGCATATCACATTGTGGCTTTGCGTAGGTAAGAAACGTTCTTGCTAGAAACCTGTAGCAGCCACGTAGAACATGCAACAACAATTAGAGGACGTCTAACTTGTTTTTGCAGGTTTTGCTATGTGATGTGATATGGCCCAAAAAGAATGTGATGAATGATATATGTGATGTATGAGATTGATCATATTCTTGTAATAGGAATCACGACTTGCATGTCGATGAGTATGACAACCGGCAGGAGCCATAGGAGTTGTCTTTAATTATTGTATGATCTGCGTGTCACTGAATAACGCCATGTAATTACTTTACTTCATTGCTAAACCGTTAGCCATAGTAGTAGAAGTAACTAGCGGGTGCGCCCGCGCATTTGCGCGGCTAGACTTTGATTGTTTTTTGACAAAGCAAAAATTGTATTTGTATTGATGTCCTCCGTATGCATTTTTCTTAGCTTCTCATGGTTATTTGAGTTCTAGTTATCGCCATTTTTTTTAGGTTTATCAATTTTTTTGTTCCCTTTCTTGCCTATCCACTAAATAGTCCTAATCCATGAGAGCAACAACAAATTGGTATCAAATGTTGTAATAATTTAATATATATATATAATATATACACATACACATATTTTTGCTTGCAATATACTGGTTATAGAGTTTTGACTTGCCATCGATATATTTTTATTTTCATATTTTTGTCGCCCCAAATTTTGATTCGGTTTATATATTTTAAATTCTATATTCTTTCATATATTAGACGCATTCTCAGAATTTTTGCATTCTCAGAATTTTTTTGTCCATTGCACGTACTTGTGCAACCATTTTTTACTCAGTTATTTGTCATCTACTTATATATGTTCATCTATTCAGATTCTTTATTGAGAGCTGTGCATTTTGGCGGCTAAATTTGTATACATATTTTATTAGAAAATAAAGGTTATAATATTATATGACTTTACATTGACCTTCCTTTTGATTTTTTGGCTTCAACTCAAGTATAGCTAATCTTTCTAGAAACCTTCGGTTTTATATATTTCGAATAACCTCTAGTTTTCACCCGCAAAAAAAAAAGAATAACCTTTAGTTTGCAGTTTAGATTTTATATTAATACCGTTTGCATTTCATAGTTTTAGTACTATGTGTATGTTTCAGCTATTTAGAAGCACTTAAATCTTGGATTTTTTTTTTTTTACGTATGACTGGGTCGGCATATTAGATACGATAAGTAACTGAATCCTTATTTTGTTTAGGAAAATTGGATTCATATTATCGTATAGGTTGCAGTAAAAAAAAAGCTGAACCCAATTGTGCATACCCCACAGAGTTAAGGTCACCTCTCTGTATGATATTCTTTTCTAATCCAAGTTATAAAAACATAGCTCGTATTTCTTTTCACCCCTAAAAAAGCTCGTATTTCTTTTCTTCTCAAGAAAAAAAGTACGTAATAAAATACGTAGCTCATAGGGTCTACAGGTTCTGAACTTATCCTTAGGCCTCCTTCGATCCCCACAGAACTCCCGAGCCGCCGAGCCACATGAGCCATTTCTTCCGATTTGCCTCCGGTGAAGAAAGGTATGACCGCTGGCCATCAGGAAATCAAACCACAGGCTATCCTGGATCTACTTGTCACTTATTTTCTTCGAATTTCTTTTTCTGGTTGCGCAGGTGGGCGGGTGAGTCCGTAAGGTGTGAATCCACGCCAACCTCGTTGAGTCTAGCGGAGCGGCGAGGAGGGCCATTGCGAGCGCGGCGCGCTGCTGAACCGGCGGCTAGTGGCTGTGGCGGAGATGCTGGAGGTTGGTGGCACCGAGGAGGCGGTGAGGGAGCACCGGTTCACGGATTTTCTGGACGAAATCATGAGATTCGGTCTAAGTTTGTTGGTGGCAAGGCAACAATGTCAGCGCAACAAATGTCCCAAAAGAATGGTTGTTCGGATGCAGGATGCTGAAGAATGGCTGGATGGACAGAGGATGGCCTGCTGCGATGGTCCATGGGAGGTATGGGGGTAACAGAGGCAAGATGCATATAAGGAGACCGTTGGATAATCAAATAGCAGCAAGATGTTAGTGGCTTCTGGGGACGGCATGGCTCCTACAAAATGTGAAGTACCAGCTAATGGTATGCATTCTTCCATTGTGGTTCCTCCATATCACTATTGAGTATGTTTTTTAGTTTTTTTTTACGGGTTGATATTTTTTTAGTTGTTGTTACTATGTGTTAGTAAGAAAGCTTTCATTTATCTCCATGATTGTAAAGCCGGTGATCCCCAGCAGATGAGCAGTTGTGGTTCGTTTGCTTAATATATATAGGGCATGCCTGTGCCTTTTCTCTAAATATAAGAAGGATTTCATTTATTAATTGAAATTTGGTTCATGTGTTAATTAACCTAAAATGATTAGTCTATTTACACGTCTTGTCGCTGCTGCGTATGATAGATGACGGCCCTCATTTCTATTCCACTCGTTGATATTAGGAGGGGCCAAAGTAAGTGTATGACATAAAAACGCCTAGGGTGATCAGAGACGCCGGAGAATTAGTACAACGATTAGCATAAATATAAGCATATTTGGTAAAATTTCCTCTGGGAAGGGGGGGGGGGGGGGGGGGGGGGGGCAAGGCCTGGTATTGTCCCGCCTATGCTCCGCCACTGATCAAATGTGTTTGCTGGTTAGGTTGAATTTCCTATATTAACATGATTAGTAATTTTTATTGAATTTTATTGAAAGAATTCAGAAACTCAATTTTTTTACTTTATACAGAGTTTACATGAAACCAAATGTTGGTTTCCTTCTATTTTTTTCGAAATACACATATAAATAGAGCCTTTTTCTTTTCATGTTACACTATTTAATCACCTACTGGTACCTATTACGAACTTCTATAAAAAAATTCAACGACATTGTTATATCCTATACCAACCACCCATTAAGTGATGCATATATTTTAGCACGCATACATACTACGGAAGTTATCCATTGGTATGACACATGCGAATGCCAGCCCAACTTGCCAGTGCTTAAACACTCCCAGGTGGTCAATGTTGTGGAACGGAAAATGTGTCGCTTTTCATGCACACTTACAATTTGTATAGTTGGCTTGTACGCAAGTAATTAATGCATAACCATAAACTGTATTACTGTTTGACATCAAATGTATTGTTTTAGTTAAAGAAAAGTGGTTAATGTTTTGCAACAAAATAGAAACGGTGAAGAGATCATGTGTGAGAGCTAGGCAGAAGCAAGTTTCAGTTTATCATGTAATTGGAACTGGAAGGGATTCCAACTGAGGGTAAAATTTTCTGGCTTCCTTGCAGTATGTGATATCATCAGTTCCTTTTTCTTTTCTTTTGAGGGAATGCAGGTCTCATATGATTAGTTAACAATGCAAACTTCTATTTCCTGTTTCTAGTTTCTTATACTTATGTCTCATGCTCCTGACCTTTTTCTTTGCGCGGAGACACGCTTTGTCAATAGAGACGCTATGTCCTTATGACGGGTAACTTTTTAGTATTTTTTCTTTCTTTACAGTACTAAGTAAAATTGTGGGTAACATATAATTGAGCATAATATATATGTCTTGGAGGCGACTGTTTTAACATCATGTAATCATTATCTCAAGCATGCATTTGTAGCTTCACCCATCAGTATAGTGTTGTGTGCAGAGTGAAAATTAGGGAATCTCTTTTAATTTAGCAAGTCAAGATTATATAAAAAATAACAGAAGCATGGTCATATATATTGTTTAATTTGACAATATAACCAACAGATACATATGACAACATTGACACACTATATCTGCTATATTTATTGACCAATCCAGAACCTCGTATTCATATGATAAAACTTAGGAGAATTCAGAATTCCAGTACTCTAGTTGTCTAGATCTGGTAAGTAGATAACAGAAGAGTGATTACAACACATTTGAAAGCATGTCTATTTGCAGATGGGAAACTATGCCCCAATTGAATTTCATCACGTAAGATTGGAAATCATATCTCATCCATAAGCACAAATGATGTTCATTTATAATTGCCATTAAATATTGACATCTTTCTGTGTAAACATTACCTAACTATTTCACGTAGCATAAAACTTCCCCATATTTCTCTAGACCATGTCTAATAGTGTATAATATATGATAGATAGACTACTTGAGTTCTACAGGTTTCTATTTACATGTCCTTTGATGTACGAAGATTGGTTATAGATAACGATTTCTTTGATATAAAATAAAGCACCCCTCTAACTAAATAATTCATTTTCCCTGAAGTCTTAAAAATATTTTGGAAGATTTGGAATTCAGACCAGTAACCTATAGGCAAGAATATAGTAATGTATCGTCAAATATCATCTTTCAAGTGTTATATTACCAACTGTGCATAATAAATAGAAGTGAGTTCTGTAGATTGGCAATGGTCTACAGACTCTCAAGTGAATCCGTGCACCCAATCAGTTGATTTATGACTTAGATATACCATGTAGATAATCATAGATTTATACTTCATATTTGGAAGAAACAACTTCAAACATCCAAATCATCTCCACGCATTGTTTGTTACGTACCAGAGAAGTGGAGGCTCTAAGAATTAAAAAGTAGTCTTGCACAACATTCTTTCTTACGTATAAATTTTGTAAAACAAAACTCCTTGCTGCGTCTTCAGGGAAACAGAAACAGAAAGAATGTAAAGGAAGTAGTTTCTCTTGATAACTACAATCATTTTAAATTGACATTGGCAAGGAAAACTTCTAAATTGTGATTGAAAGGTAGTATAACCGAAGATGCAACAGGTGGATAGTCTAGCTTGAAAAGGTACATGAATCGAAGGATTAAACTACATTGAATCACTGGATAAGTATACCATTAATTAGTGCATATATTGGCATCATGCATATTTCCTTGTAAGTTGTATAACTATTTCCCATGGCAGAGATAACTGATATGAAGAACTTTATTCCTTCTTGAATAACTAAAGGCCTTGAAAGCTAGCCGTCAATATTATGTCTCGGCTATCATAGCAACAACTATGCCTGTTTATAGAACAATGTTAATTAGATTCAAAGTACAGTAATATAGAGGTAACTATATATTCTTAGAAAGAAAGAAAACTTACAAATTTCAAGCACCACCTTAGTGTCTTCTGACATATTATAGGTGGGGAGTTAGCCCATCTGAGCTTGGACTTGCAAGGAAATATTGGCAAGAAATGTTTCGAAAAGAATTAGAAAGGGAGGAGAATGAATACATTACAGTATAAATAATGTATGCATCTAGATGGTTATAAAATGTAGAAGACTAAAAGTTAATCAAGGCGATCTGGCGAGGTTCTATATGAAATTTGATGTTCTGGGGAACAAATCATTTAAGTTGTGTTTGGGATTACTTGCCTGTTGAGTTTGGGAATCAGCGGCAGGCGATGAACTCAAAACTTGTCCAGGATGACTGCTTTATAGTGTCACTTACAGTTACAAATAGATGAAGATCTAATAAATTAAATTCTAGGGGAGGGAAAATTTGGGAACAATTCAAAGAAAATTTAGATGGCATCTGCAGGGTGAATTCAGAGAAGGACTTCATTTGTCTATTGCCTTGACTGGAGCAGTGGAGCTTGCTAGGTTCAATGACATGGCTGTAGGTTTACCTCATCGTCGGCGTCGTCTTTGCTGCCACAGCCGCTTCTTCGATGCCTGCGTCACGCAGCCATTGGATGGCGGCTTCTGCTCCCTCTGTCATATTCCTGATGTTTTCCAGCCGTGAGACACGGTTCCTGTCCCTGATTGGATCATATACCTAGGAATTGAAGGCAAGCCTCTATTCAATTAGGAGATGACATGGTTCCTGTGCTTGGAGCTTTAAACATCCAAATCATCTCCGTGCATTAAGAACTCAAGAAGTAACTAATTTGCTCGTCTGTGTTGATGCGTTCAAGTCCTGCACGCTGTACTCACCATGGGTGGTGATGCTATGTGAAGACTTTAGCGACCAAAAAGAAATTAGTTTTGAAACCAAATTCATCTATTTGTAACTGTAAGTGACACTATATTTAAATTTTGAAATCCCAGGCTTCAATTGCTAGCTTCAAGGAGACGGTTGTAGGGTTACCTCATCATCGTCATCATCTCTGCCGCCACCGCTGCTTCTTCGACGTCTACGTCCATGTCGGCCAGGCTTCAAGTGCTAGCTTCAAGGAGACGGCTGTAGGGTTACCTCATCATCGTCGTCATCTCTGTTCGCCGCCGCTGCTTCTTCGATGCCTCCATGTCGGCCATGGGATGGCTGCTTGGTACTCTTACCTTTGCTGCCATCCGCTGATTTCAAGACGCGAAGACTTCGTCCCTGATCGATCGTATTCCTAGGGTTTGAAGGCAAGCCTCTATTCAATTGAGATGACTGGTTCGTGTGCTCAGAGCCAAATTTCCTTCCCGGTCTGTGTTGATGTTCGAGTTCATGAGCACGTTATGGTTCCTCCACGTACATGTGTAATCTAACCGAGAGATTATTAGAAGTTAAAAAGTATTTCCTTCTATGACATGACCTGGTTCTACACGTGACTATGATATACTTGTTTGTACTCCATACGTGCCAAAGAAAGAAAGAACTTTTCTTTTCCGATGATGAACCCCTTTGTACGTGTCAAAGAAGAATTGTACCTAATAGATGTTGTACGGAACTTTTTTCATCCTTCAATCTTGACCGTTTTGATTAGAATCAACGGATAATAATTTTTTAGCATATGTGGATTAACGTGGTGGCTTGTTTGACTTACGTCTTAATTATATAATAGATAGATAGTTGGCGAGACAACTTCATGGAGACACGATGATGAAGATCATGATGATGGAGATCATGGTGTCATGCCGGTGACGATAATGATCATGGAGCCCCGAAGATGGAGATCAAAAGGAGCAAAATGACATTGGCCATATCATGTCACTATTTGATTGCATGTGATGTTTATCATGTTTATGCATCTTATTTGCTTAGAACGACGGTAGTAAATAAGATGATCCCTCATAATAATTTCAAGAAAGTGTTCCCCCTAACTGTGCACCGTTGCGAAAGTTCATTGTTTCGAAGCACCACGTGATGATCGGGTGTGATAGATTTTAACGTTCACATACAACGGGTGTAAGCCAGATTTACACACGCGTAACACTTAGGTTGACTTGACGAGCCTAGCATGTACAAACATGGCCTCGGAACACAAGAGACCGAAAGGTCGAACATGAGTCGTATAGTGGATATGATCAACATGAAGATGTTCACCGATGATGACACGTGACATCCACAAACGACGCTAGTTCAGTGTGACGATCAACACGTGATAGTTCAGTGTGTAATGTTAAACGGTTTAGAATTGAGGCACCGAAGACATTTTTGAAATGTCGCAGAACATATGAGATGTTCCAAGAGCTGAAATTGGGATTTCAGGCTCGTGCCCACGTCAAGAGATGTGAGACCTCCGACAAGTTTCTTAAGCCTGCAAACTAAGGGAGAAAAGCTCAATCGTTGAGCATGTGCTCAGATTGTCTGAGTACTACAGTCGCTTGAATCGAGTGTGAGTTATCTTCGAGATGAGATAGTGATGGTTCTCCAAAGTCACTGCCACCAAGCTGAAGGAAATATGTCCTAGAGGCAATAATAAAGTTATTATTTATTTCCTTATATCATGATAAATGTTTATTATTCATGCTAGAATTGTATTAACCGGAAACATGATACATGTGTGAATACATAGACAAACATAATGTCACTAGTATGCCTCTACTTGACTAGCTCATTAATCAAAGATGGTTATGTTTCCTAACCATAGACATGTGTTGTCATTTGATTAACGGGATCACATCATTAGGAGAATGATGTGATTGACTTGACCCATTCCGTTAGCCTAGCACTTGATCGTTTAGTATGTTGCTATTGCTTTCTTCATGACTTATACAAAGTTCCTACAACTATGAGATTATGCAACTCCCGTTTACCGGAGGAACACTTTGTGTGCTACTAAACGTCACAACGTAACTGTGTGATTATAAAGGTGCTCTACAGGTGTCTCCGAAGGTACATGTTGGGTTGGCGTATTTCGAGATTAGGTTTTGTCACTCCGATTGTCGGAGAGGTATCTCTGGGCCCTCTCGGTAATACACATCACTTAAGCCTTGCAAGCATTGTAACTAATGATTAGTTACGGGATGATGTATTACGAAACGAGTAAAGAGACTTGCCGGTAACGAGATTGAACTAGGTATTTGTTGGGGATATTACCACTGGGTGTGAACCGGCCTACCTGGGCCGGGTTAACTTCAGTAGTAGTATAAGCAGATGAAGGCCCAAGGCCTGTAGTCGGTTTAGAACCTGTAGCCGTAAACCGGCTTGATATGTAAACTTGTATTGTAAGTTAGGAATAGAGAGATACCAACCGGGATACGAGTATGAACCGGTTGGGACTCTATGGACCGACGGGCGTCACCCGTGTATATAAGGGGACGACCCGGCGGCGGTTCAAAGAGGGACAACAACAACTCGAGCCTAGGCGAAGCTTGTTTTCTCCCTAGCCATCGAGACCATATCAATTCCATCACAACTAGACGTAGACTTTTACCTTCATCGAAGGGGCCGAACTAGTATAAACCCTTGTGTCTTTGTGTCCGCTTTAACCCCTTCAAGTTAACCCGTAGCGATGGCTCCACGACTAAGTCCTTTCACTAGGACATCTGCCGTGACAAATCCACGACAGTTGGCGCCCACCGTGGGGCTATCGCACGACGGTTTGATGATCTTGGAGGGCAAACTCAAAGGACTCGAAGGCTATGCTGTGGGCCGGATGACCAAGAGTCGTCGTGGCAAGATCTACATCGACAACGCAGGATGGGGTCCCAAAGCCGATTCGATCGAGTACGGATACCGGGTCCCCTTTGGTGGCATACACGTTTTCATCGGCAAGATTGGTGAGCCTGGGCCTGAGCCGGACATCTGCACCGACCTCGTCGAGACGGCTCAGCGGGCGAGATCTACCCAGGTTAAACCGGCTGTGAAGCGTGCCTTCGTGGGAGTCATCCACGGAGGAGAACATGAGGACGAGTCAGAATACGGTAGCGAGACTGTCGTCTATTCCGGCGACGAATCTTCAACCGGAGAGACCGAATCATTGTACCAGTTGCAAGACGACCAGATTAGGGGCTGTTCCGATGGCGACAGTATTTTGGACCCCCCAGATCAGATCAACCGGGTTGGAATATTCATGGCCGGCACGTAGGCGGCGAATCACTCTTCGACCGCAGCAGCAATGCTCTCCGGATCCACAGCGGCAGCGGCAGCAGGGGCAGGAGGCCTTGTGCGCCCACCGGTTCAAGTTCTGTCTGACCTGTTTGATGCACTAGCTGCACTTATGGCAGAGGCCAATCCAGCGGATCAGGAGGCCCATGATGCAGAGATTGCAAAGGTGAGAGAGAAGATCATACAGGCCAAAGCCGACCTGGCAGCAGAGAAGGACAGGATGGCCGCAGAGCGGGCCGCTTTGGACGCCCAGGCCTGTAAGCTCATGCTCGACCAGAACGCATCACAGGAGGTCTTGAAGCGGAAGCATCGATCACGCCTGCCGTTAGGGTTCGACCCTCGAAATCTCTTTCACACTCCGGGAGCTGGAACCAGTAATCCGCCGGGGCACCTAGAGGCAAACCGGATTGAGGCACCAGGGCCAGGAGCGACGGTCCAATCCCGCCTGATGGAACCTCCTCAACAGAACATTGTGATTCCTCCGCCGGTTCAGACACCTCCGGGTCATTATTCTAATCCTATGGATAATCTTGTTGCAGTTGCTGCGCGATTAGAAGCTATCCCGGTGGAAGGAGACTCTCCGCAAGCAATAGAGACGCGCCGGGTTAAGGAACTTCTCCGGACTGATTTGATTCAACAGGAGGCGTATTCATACAGCCGCGATCGGATTCACTCCACACCTCGTCCAAGCCGGAGCTATAGCAGGTGCCTGGATGAACCGGCCATATCGAGCAACGCGCGAGGCCGTGAAGCGGCCCGTGGCAATAACCCGACAGGTGGTGTTCGCGATGCTCAGGATGTAGTGGACCGGGCCCGGGCACGAAGGGAGGCCGAGTTAGCAGCGCAGAACAAGGCGGGTCAGCTTACACCGGTTCGTCCTACCACCTCTGTTGGGCCAAGGGTCGCATCCGCTTTGGGAGTACCCTGTTTAGTCCCCGCTTTACGCAATGTACGCCTGCCCAAAGATTTCAAGGGTCCGCGCAAGGTGCCGAATTACACCGCTGATTTATCTCCAGAAGCGTGGGTAGAGAGTTATGAGATGGCCATGGAGATGTTGGATGTGGATGAGACCGCATGTGCAAAGTACTTCACCATGATGCTTGAAGGCACGGCCCGTACTTGGTTGAAGAGCCTGCCACCTAATTCTATCAGTTCATGGGCCCAGTTGCGGGCCCGGTTTATCCAGAATTTCAAAGATACGTGTAAGCAGCCCAAGTCCATAGTAGACCTGGTGGCTTGTGTTCAGGAGGATGGAGAATCAACAACCCATTGGGTACGCCGCGTTTCGGAAGTCTTGCACTCGTCTGACAGGATCAATGCTGACTCTGGGATCTTAACCCTGGAGGGCAACTGCCGGTTTATGCCTTTAAAGTTGAAATTGGGGCGTATGAAGCGGTTCTGTAATGACATGGGAACTCTCATGGCCGCTTTGGTGAAGTATGCTGATTCTGATAGTACCAAGGATCCCGAGACTGATGATGATGAAGTAGGGAAGGGAAAGAAGAATAGCAACTCCAAGGGGCATCAGTACAAACCGGCGGGCCATGGAAGCGGAGGCAAGCGTAAGGCGGATGGCAGCATGGATTTTGTGGCTAACACTAATACGCAGGACAAGGGTCAGCGGCGTAGAGGTAAAGCGACAAATCGTAATGGGGCTCCAAACCCTAACCCGGATCGCTTAAACTATTTGTTGAATCAGCCTTGTCCAAAGCACGGGACGAAGGAGGCGCCGGCTAACCACCTTTGGAAGGATTGTTACATCATGCAGGAATTTAAGAACTCTAATGCCTTCCGGTATGACCGTGGGTCAGGTGGTGGCTCAGGATCCGGTTTCCAGGGGCCGGGTCACGATGGAGCTTCCGGTTCAGGTTTCAATCAGGGCGGTCACAACAACCAGAATAATCAGAGCGGTCAAGGGGGTTACAACCAACAGCAGCAGCAGTAGCAATCGGGTTATCAGAGCCAGCCAAAGCAGTTGAACAATGGGCAGTATCACGTTTTCACAACTAGCTTGGATAAGCGCGACCGGAAACTCCACAAGCGAGCGGTGAACTCTGTTGAACCGGCCGTGCCACGTTACTTACGCTGGTCGGAGCAGCCTATCGTGTGGAGCAGGGAGGACCACCCACCCCGGGTTGACAATCCGGGCCAGTTGGCATTAGTGGTAGACCCTCAGGTGGGAGGTTATAAATTCACCAAGGTGCTCATGGATGAAGGGAGCAGTATTAACATCCTGTACTATGAGACATTCCGCCGCATGGGGCTAACAGACAAAGATCTCAGACCGTCTAATACGGTGTTCCATGGTGTGGTGCCTGGCAAATCAGCATATCCTGTTGGTAAGATAGCCCTGGAGGTGGCTTTTGGGGACGAGCATGATTCTCGATCCGAGACACTAACCTTTGAGGTGGTGAAAATCCGGAGTCCATATCACGCCTTGTTTGGGCAGCCGGCTTATGCCAAATTCATGGCACGGCCTTGTTATATCTATTTGCAGCTCAAGATGCCGGGTTAAAGGGACAATAACGGTTCATGAGAGCCGCAAGATTGCTTTGGAATGTGAGGAAGGTGATGCGGCCTATGCAGAGTCGATTTGTGCCACGGAGGAGTTGAAATGTTATAGAGACAATGTTGATCCGGCGGACATGACCCCTTTGAAGAAGCCCACTACAGAGCATGATTCAGATCTGAAGTTCAAATCGGCAGCTGAGACCAAGCTTGTTGACTTCGTGCCCGGCGATTCGTCCAAGTAGTTCACTGTCAGTGCCAACTTGGACCCTAAATAGGAAAGCACCCTCATCGAGTTCATCCGTGAGAATCGGGACATTTTTGCATGGAAGCCTTCTGACATGCCAGGTGTACCGAGGGAACTCGCTGAGCACACTCTTAATGTTGATCCCAAGTATAAACCGGTAAAGCAGTTTCTCCACCGGTTTAACGAAGAAAGGCGCAAAGCCATTGGAGAGGAAGTGGCCAGGCTCTTAGCGGCTGGCTTTATCATTGAGGTGTTCCATCCAGAGTGGCTTGCTAATCCGGTGCTGGTTCTTAAGAAAAACGGCACTTGGCGTATGTGTGTGGATTACACGGATCTTAACAAGGCTTGTCCAGCGGATCCTTTTGCCCTCCCCCGCATTGACCAGATTATTGATGCCACGGCGGGTTGTGAGCGTTTGAGTTTTTTGGATGCATATTCTGGGTATCATCAGATCAAAATGGCGGTTAAGGACCAGGAGAAGACGGCGTTTATTACTCCCTTTGGAGCCTTCTGCTATGTATCTATGCCTTTTGGGCTCAAGAGCGCCCAAGCCACTTATCAACGGTGTGTACAGAATTGCCTGCATAAACAAATCGGCCGCAATGCGCACGCCTATGTGGATGATATTGTAGTCAAGTTAAGGCAGAAGGAGACGCTGGTTGATGATTTGAAGGAAACCTTTGACAACTTGCGGGTTTACAAGATGATGCTTAACCCGGCCAAGTGTGTCTTCGGTGTTCCGGCAGGCAAGTTACTGGGTTTTCTTGTGTCCAACAGAGGAATTGAGGCTAATCCGGAGAAGATTACGGCTATCACCTCCCTGGCTAAACCGAAGTGTATCAACGATGTTCAACGTTTGGCGGGTCGGATCGCCGCACTGAGCCGGTTTATCAGCCGCCTCGGAGAGAAGGCCATCCCTTTATACCAGATGCTGAGAAAGACAGATCAATTCATCTGGAGTCCGGCTGCTAATGAAGCATTGGAGGACTTGAAGCGGCAATTAGCCAATCCGCCCGTTCTTGCGGCTCCGGTTGACAAGGAGCCGTTATTGTTATACGTAGCGGCCAATGCTCGTGCAGTTAGCGTGGCTATTGTGGTGGAACACAAGGAGGCAGGCAAGGAGTATCCGGTTCAGCGGCCGGTTTACTATATCAGCGAGGTGCTCATTGAATCCAAGCAAAGGTATCTGCATTGGCAGAAGCTGGTATATGGAGTTTTTATGGCAAGCCGGAAGTTGAAGCAGTATTTCCAAGGGCACCCCATCACAGTGGTCAGTTCAGCTCCCTTGGGCGATATCATACAGAACCGGGAGGCGACTGGCCGGATTGCCAAGTGGGCTATAGAACTTGGGCCGCACGGATTGAAGTACGTACCTCGGACGGCGGTGAAGTCTCAAGCACTTGTGGATTTCATCAATGATTGGACTGAGTTGCAAGCACCAGAGGAGAAGCCGGATCACACATATTGGACTATCCATTTTGATGGATCCAGGCAATTGGAGGGCTCGGGGGCTGGAGTCGTATTAACTTCCCCACGAGGTGATAAGTTTTGTTATGTTCTCCGCTTAATGTTCCCTTGTACTAATAATGCAGCTGAGTATGAAGCCTTGCTCCATGGTCTCCGGATGGCTAAGGAGATGAACCTAAGTCGGGTTAAGTGCTTCGGTGACTCGGACCTCATGGCTCAACAAGTGTCTGGCACTTGGGATTCTAAAGACCCACTTATGGCTGCATATCGTTGTGAGGTGGATAATATTGCGGGTCACTTCAAGGGTTATCAGGTGGATCATGTGGACCGTCGAAAGAATGAAGCGGCGAGCTTTAAGCCGGTTGGGCTCTCAGCGTAAACCGGTCCCGCCTAATGTCTTTCTTGATGTGTTGCACAATCCGTCAGTCAAGCTCCCGGGTGAAGCGGATTTGGCTATTCCTGATCCGGAGGCTCAATTGGTGGCAGCCCTGCATGTCATATCGGATTGGACAGTTCCTTATCTTGCGTACATGAACCGGGGAGAGTTACCAGAGGATGAGACTCTAGCCAGGCAGATAGTGCGGCGATCCAAGTCTATGACTATTGTCAATGGCGAATTGCATCATTGCAGTGTATCAGGGGCGTTTCAGCGCTGCGTTTCCCCCTGAGGAAGGCTGTGAGATTTTACGTGAAATCCATGAAGGGGATTGTGGTCACCATGCCGGTTCAAAGTCTCTGGTGGCAAAAGCGTTTCGTCACGGGTTCTACTGGTTGACAGCTCATGCTGATGCGGAGGACTTGGTTAAACGGTGTGATGGCTGTCAGAAATTTTCAAGGCGTGCTCATGTACCGGCTCAAGAATTAAGGATGATTCCAATTACTTGGCCATTTGCAACATGGGGGATAGATATGGCCGGACCCTTTAAAATATCCAAGGATAAGAAAACCCACCTTTTGGTGGCAGTTGACAAGTTTACCAAGTGGGTTGAAGCGGAGCCTGTCAGCAAGTGTGATGCAGCTACAGCGGTGCAGTTCATTAAAAAGGTGATTTTCCGGTTTGGCTTTCCACACAGTATCATTACTGGCAATGGTACCAATTTATCCAAGGGTGCTATGAAGGAATTCTATGAACGTGAGCACATCCGACTTGACGTATCATCAGTGGCTCACCCCCAGTCCAATGGGCAGGCAGAACGAGCTAATCAAGAGATCTTGCGAGGCATCAAACCCCGACTTATGGTTCCATTGCAAAGAACACCGGGATGTTGGATTGAAGAGCTACCATCGATGCTATGGAGTATCAATACTACACCCAACCGATCTACAGGATACACGCCGTTTTTTATGGTCTACGGAGCGGAGGCGGTTCTCCCTAGTGATATCCGGCACGATTCGCCTCGTGTAGCGGCTTATGTTGAAGCGGACAATGAGACAGCACGGCAAGACGCTTTGGACCTATTGGATGAGGAGCGTGACATAGCGGCTGCCCGCTCGGCGATTTATCAACAAGATCTTCGTTGCTATCACAGCCGCCGGGTCAGAACAGAACTTTTTAAGAAGGAGATTTGGTGCTTCGGCTCATCCAAGACCAGACGGATATGTACAAGTTATCCCCACCTTGGGAGGGACCTTTCATGGTCAGCAAGAATCTGCACAACGGGTCGTACTATCTAATTGATATTCGAGAGCATAAAGACTCACACACATCAGAGGAGGAGACCAACAGGCCGTGGAACATAGCTCATCTTCGGCCTTACTACACCTGAGCCATTGGCTCTATCTATGTACATATTATGATAGTGTATATATTATCTTTGATATAATAAAACCGGAGCCTCAGCTAAAGCGGGGTCTCTGTCCTTTCATATCATGTGTGGTTACATGGAGTGGTTCTGTCTTAAAGCGGCCTCCGGTTTACCCCTTGAAATTTGCTTTTCATATCACTTGGGGCCTTGGTCGTGTCTGAACCAATGCGATGCCTTTTGATAGGCGAAAGCCACCAGATCACTTGGGGACATGGTCAAGTCTGAACCAGTCACGCCTCTTGATCGGCCTAAGGCCACAAAATCACTTGGGGGCTTGGTCGAACCCGAACCATTGCCACGCCTTTTGATTGGCATATATGCCACGGTTTCATTTGGGGACCTGGCTGACTTGAACCATTGTCACTCCTATTGGGGGCTTGGTCCTGTCCGACCATGGTAACACCATCTGATCAGCTCAGTAAAGCATGTTTTTTGCAAACGGTTTTTATCATTGCCTTTGCTTCCATATTTCTCTTATGACTATTCTTTCATTTTTATTGTGTTTCCTTTAAATCTAACAACACTTGTTTACTGGTTCAGCTGATGGATTCGGTTCATTTTTAATCCGGAGAAATATGCCCAGTTTACCTTTCCTGTTAACATCATGGAGTAACAGGGGGGCTCATAATGACCCAGCACGGTTTACATGGGAGCTGTTTTCTCCCCTTTGACGGTAATGGTTTATAAAACCTCCGCTTCAAGCCTGGCTAAGCCAACTTCATGCCCAGCGATGGCAGGTACTTTGTATCGCCTATTTGGTTATATGTTTTAAATACATTGATGATATATATATCAAGATCATAAACCGGTTGGCGGTATAACCGCCACCGCAGTTCAAGATTTTCTGATTGCAGGAAATATAAATTGAGGATTTCAAGCAAAAGCATCAGTACTTATGCACGAAGGCATATTTAAAGCGGAAGTATTGGCTATTCTATTACAAGGCAACGCGGTGCCCAAATAAGATCATTGTTCTTCTGGCGGATCATAATAAAGTAGCTATGTAAACCGGCTTCCGGTTCAAGCCTGCTCATCGTCCTGCGCCGCTTCAGCTTCCTCGTCTCTATCCATTGGCTGGAAATCAACAGTGGTCCAGTCGATTCCCATTAAAGCTTGAAAGACAGCCTCTTCATGGATCAGAGAAGACGGTTCAATATCAGGAGCATAAGTATGCTTACGGATTGGAGGAATCAGATTCTCCGCTTCAAGAGTTGGTGCAGGCACTCGTTTGTTCTGATCGTTGTACTGGGCTTGATAATGCGACAAGTCTGCCTCTTCAGCCAATTGACAAGCCAGAGGGCGTACTGCACGGTTTATCGCCCTCAAATCATCTTCATTGAACTCGGATCCATCTTCCTTCAGGCTGGGATAGCCTTGAGCTGCCTCAACAGGATCGAAATCCGGCACCCATGCTTTTGCCCGGATCAAGGCATTAATGGCTCCGGTTCGAGCAGCAGATTTTTTCAGCTCTTCAATCCGAGCAGGAAGCATTGATAACCTATTAAGAGTGTCTTGGATTAAAGAGGGTGCCGGATTGTTATGAGAGGCTGTGGTGATGATCCGCTGCGCTCCGGTATACATTGTTCAACTAAAGTGTAGGCAGCTTTCAACTTCTTTCGAACATCTGACCCTAAGTGACCAATGCGTGTACCTGCAACAGTACATGAACAACCACAAACCGGATCTATTATAAGCAGGCCAGAGTTGTCACAGAAACCAAAAGGAGCTTACCAAAGATAGCAACGGTCATGGAGTGTATTTGCCGCTTTACGGCGGTCAGCTCATCTACCACCGGTTTAAGGGCAGCTTCAGCGTTTTCAGCTCTTTTTATTAAAGCGGCCTTCTCAGTGGCCCAATCAGCCCGCTCCTTCTTGAAGCCCTCTTTCAGCTATTCTGTGATGCTCAAAGCGCTGGTTAATTCTTCCCTTGCCTTGTCGGTTTCAGCTTGTTGGGTCTTCAAAGTTTCCTGCAGATCGGTAATCCGGTCCTCTTTGATCCTCACTTTAGCTTGCATCAAGACAGTGCTTGGCTTTAAACAAACGGTACAAGAATTTGAAGTACCAACCATATAACAAGTTATATGCTTGATACTTGGGGGCTAATGCACCTTCAATTTTTATCTCTTACTAAATCGCAAAGTCCCAAGCTCAATACAGGTATTCAACTTGGCACTTGGGGGCTAATGGCTATTTTGTTTAGTTATTTTCTGATGTTAGAATCTTTATTGGAGTCCCGGTTTAACTATACTAAGTTGAACCGGCCCTTGGGGGCTACATTGATGGATTTCAAAGTTTTGAGGATTATATTCAAGTCCCGGTTTGAACAAGGTTACAAACCGGCCCTTGGGGGCTAGGATGATTAACGCAGTAGCAGTAATTAAAGAAAGAAGAAGCACAAGGAAGTTACCTCAAATTTATCCCTCATCATCTTTACCAGACCAACTTCACAGTTACGACTAGTATATAGCCGGTTCAAGTAACCAGAATGAAGATCCTGGGCACTCAGAGCAGCATATGTTTCCAGATTAACATCCCATTTGCCTTTGTTCGTGGCAGAAGAATCTTCTTTCATAGTATGCTTAGTTAAAGCGACAGGATTCCCTGGTTCAAAGCGGCCTACGCCGGTAATTACAACGTCATCATCCTTGGACTCGCCGGTTTGCGTTGGCGCAGTCGGTTTATCGGCAGGTTTTGAAGGACTGCAGGATCTTTCAATCTGGACGGAGCTGGCAGGCTGGTCAACAGGGACTGAAGTATTGATAGGCCTTTCCTCAGGAATAGCATCATCTTGCAAGGGAGGATCATTGGGAATATCCTCATGAACGAATGCTTCAACATCTGGTGCTTTATCCTGTTCAGGGGCGACGTCTTCCTCGTTCGCTTTATCCAGGCGGGTTTTCTTGCTCAGTTTAGGTTTAGCCCTGAAAGAGAAACAAAGAGTCAAGGAATGGCATAAGTTATAACACAGTATATCAGAAGCATATGTTCAGCCTAGCTTACCCAAGAACCGTTTTCAATGGCGGCAGCTGAGTGGCCGATGATTCACCAGAGGAAGAATGAGAAGTAACCTGATAATCGGAGTCGGACGGATTAAGAGGTTGACGGATGAAACCCGCTTTAGGATATAAATTAATAAAAAGGTCGGAGACCTCAGAGCGGCGTTTTTGAACCGGACTGTTTGGTAAACCGGCGGAGGTAACTACCTGGCCGCCGTGCCGGGTTGTGCGGTGAGCTTCATGTTGCTGAGTCTTCATAAGAAATTTGGGATCCAAGTAAGCAAGAGGATGAGAAAATTTAACTTTCCGGTTTGCCTGGCGAAATTTTGGCAAAGGCAAAGGATCTGAATCGGAAGAAAGAATAGTTACCTCAGCGACATCAACATTGCTGGCTTCGGCGTCGTCCTGACAAGTATCATCATCAATAAGGCGTGTAAAAAGTAAGCCTAGTGAATCAAGTTCTACCTCAAGGTCCGAGTTACCCACATCATCATCAACAACAGGATCAGATGAAGCAGTGGTTTTCCTCTTTTTAGCAGGCTTCTTGATCACCTTGGTTTTTGGCCGGGTTGACCGTTCTGTTTTCTCCGGTTTGTCTTGCGGAAGCTTCTTGCTCCAAAACGGATTATCACCCTGGTTAAGCAGCAATTGATGTCAGACAGAGATAGCAATAACAGGTTCAGTAAAAAGTACAATCAAAATCTTACAGCTGGCGGTTTGTTGGTAGCACAGAAAGGCAGCAGGCCGGTTTGAGCGCAAAGGTGTTCCGGTTCGTTCAACATTTTCTTCACAGCATCTGTGACTTCATCATCTGAGAGCTGGATTTTGGTGTGTCGGAGCGGATCATCGACGCTACCAGTATACTTGCACATTTAACCGAAGCGCCGGCTGAGAGGCAGTATGCTCCATGATATCCAACAGCGTGCGAGATCTACTCCTATTAAACCATTAGCCATGAAGGCGCGAAGCTTGGACAGTTGCGGAGCGTATTTACTCCTTTCCTTGGCACTTAACCTTTGTGGGAAGGGGTGTGTATTGCTGAGTCGCTCCGGACGAAAGCCAGGCAAATGATTTTTCATTGTCAGGGGAGGTATCTTTGCAGTAGAACCATGTGGCATTCCACTCCTTGGGGTGACTGTGTAGTCTGGCATGGGGATAAGTGATCTCTTTCCTTTTCTGAATTGCCATACCGCCCAATTTGGTATTGGGGCCATCAGTAAATTCTGTGCGGCGGTTTAAGTGGAAGCAGTCTCTAAACAATTCAACTGAAGGCTCCTCTTGAAGGTATACCTCACAGAGCACTTGGAAGTGACATAGGTTGGTAACAGAATTGGGGCCAGTATCTTGCGGGCGGAGCTGAAAATTGGCTAGCACATCCCGATAAAATTTAGAACCGGGCGGTTTGAAGCCCCGAGCTAGATGATCTGCAAAGATCACAACCTCTCCCTCTTAAGGTGTGGGAGGACATTCATTACCAGGAACCCTCCAGTGGATAGTATCTTTGCTGTCTAAAGCGCCGATCAAGACTAAATCATCCAGCTGGGTTTCTGTGACGCGAGAAGGAACCCAGTTGCACTCATATACTTGTTTGGCCATGGTGAGAACTACAAGAAATAGGTGATTCCGGTTCAAGAATATGTTGGATAAAAAAAGGTGTTGGTATGAACAATGCTAAACCGGAGGCAGTATATTTAAACCGGATTTCTATGAGGTGGCATCATATGGATAAAGAATTCTGGCGGTTCAACAAGGGGACTAATGGTGTATACCGGTTTACTAACTTTTTCTATATTAAGTTAAACCGCCTGATCTAAACATTGGAGGCAATTGCGGATGGCTAAGTATGCAGAAACAGGTTTCACAAAGTCTTATTGCAGCAATGGATCTGAAGCAAGTTCAGAAAAAACAGAAAATATTCAAAAGAGTAAAGCGGAACGGAAGTAAATCAATGGGCAGGTATGTGGATGAGATCTATAAACTTGAGTGAGAAACTACAGGCGGATGCTACAAAGTTACTGCTAGTCAGAGCAGGGTTTTACAGATCTATCCAGGAGTATGGGTACGAGCATGAACAAGTTATGAATACGGCAAGAACACGAACCCTAGAACAGAGGGCTTACCAGAATCGAGGAAGACGCGGAAGGCTACCGCGATGCTCTGGTGCGTTCAGGTTGATGCAGCGGCCCAAGACGGTGCAGATGTCAACGGCGGCGGAGGAGCTCCGAAGCGGGCGACGCGAGGAAGACAAAGAGAAAGAGACGAAGGGGAGAAAAGGAAATGACCCTTCGGTCCTATTTATAAGGCAGGGGACGTGTGTCAGGCGCGCGAATCCAGGAGCCAAAAATTTCGGAAGTGGAGCTGTTGCTTTGGGCATTGCAGATCTATTAATAAAAGAAGGAGTCATAAATGTTAAACTTCGTGATGGCGTCATGCCGGTTTAGAGCAACCAGAGATGATTTCAACATGGCGGTTTACCAATTACCAAGATGTTGAAGACAAAAGATTTTTATGAAGGATTGACATGAACCAGTTCAAATCAATTTGGGGCCTAATGTTGGGGATATTACCACTGGGCGTGAACCGGCCTACCTGGGCCGGGTTAACTTCAGTAGTAGTATAAGCAGATGAAGGCCCAAGGCCTGTAGTCGGTTTAGAACCTGTAGTAGTAAACCGGCTTGATATGTAAACTTGTATTGTAAGTTAGGAATAGAGAGATACCAACCGGGATACGAGTATGAACCGGTTGGGACTCTATGGACCGACGGGCGTCACCCGTGTATATAAGGGGACGACCCGGCGGCGGTTCAAAGAGAGACAACAACAACTCGAGCCTAGGGGAAGCTTGTTTACTCCCTAGCCATCGAGACCATATCAATTCCATCACAACTAGACGTAGGCTTTTACCTTCATCGAAGGGGCCGAACTAGTATAAACCCTTGTGTCTTTGTGTCCGCTTTAACCCCTTCAAGTTAACCGTAGCGATGGCTCCACGACTAAGTCCTTTCACTAGGACATCTGCCGTGACAAATCCATGACAATATTGGATACCGACGATCGAATCTCGGGCAAGTAACATACCGATGACAAAGGGAACAACGTATGTTGTTATGCGGTTTGACCGATAAAGATCTTCGTAGAATAAGTAGGAGCCAATATGAACATCCAGGTTCCACTATTGGTTATTGACCGAAAACAGTTCTAGGTCATGTCGACATAGTTCTCGAACCCGTAGGGTCCGCACGCTTAGGGTTTCGATGACAGTTTTATTATGAGTTTATGAGTTTTGATGTACCGAAGGAGTTCGGAGTCCCAGATGAGATCAGGGACATGACGAGGAGTCTCGAAATGGTCGAGACGTAAAGATCGATATATTGGACGACTATATTCGGACTTCGGAAATGTTCCGAGTGATTCGGGTATTTTCGGGAGTACCCGAGAGTTACGGGAATTCGTATTGGGCCTTAATGGGCCATACGGGAAAGGAGAGAAAGGCCTCAAAGGGTGGCCGCACCCCTCCCCATTGGCTAGTCCGAATTGGACTAGGGAGGGGGGCGCCCCCTTCCTTCCTTCTCCTTTTCCCTTCCCTTTCCTTCCTTCCTACTCCTACTACTTGGAAGGGCTCCTAGTTCTACTAGGAAAGGGGGAATCCTACTCCCGGTGGGAGTAGGACTCCCCTAGGGCACGCCATAGAGAGGGTCGGTCCTCCCCCTCCTCCACTCGTTTATATACGGGGGCAGGGGGCACCCCATAGACACACAAGTTGAAATTACTACGTTCCCCAACAGTGGTATCAGAGCCAGGTTTTATGCGTTGATGTTATATGCACGAGTAGAACACAAGTGAGTTGTGGGCAATACAAGTCATACTGCTTACCAGCATGTCATACTTTGGTTCGGCGGTATTGTTGGATGAAGCGGCCCGGACCGACATTACACGTACGCTTACGCGAGACTGGTTCTGCCGACGTGCTTTGCACACAGGTGGCTGGCGGGTGTCAGTTTCTCCAACTTTAGTTGAACCGAGTGTGGCTACGCCCGGTCCTTGCGAAGGTTAAAACAACACTAACTTGACGAACTATCGTTGTGGTTTTGATGCGTAGGTAAGAACAGTTCTTGCTAAGCCCGTAGCAGCCACGTAAAACTTGCAACAACAAAGTAGAGGACGTCTAACTTGTTTTTGCAGGGCATGTTGTGATGTGATATGGTCAAGACGTGATGCTATATTTTTATTGTATGAGATGATCATGTTTTGTAACCGAAGTTATCGGCAACTGGCAGGAGCCATATGGTTGTCGCTTTATTGTATGAAATGCAAACGCCCTGTAATTGCTTTACTTTATCACTAAGCGGTAGCGATAGTCGTAGAAGCAATAGACGGCGTAAACAACAACGATGCTACGATGGAGATCAAGGTGTCGCGCCGGTGACGATGGTGATCATGACGGTGCTGCGGAGATGGAGATCACTAGCACAAGATGATGATGGCCATATCATATCACTTATATTGATTGCATGTGATGTTTATCTTTTATGCATCTTATCTTGCTTTGATTGACGGTAGCATTTTAAGATGATCTCTCACTAATTATCAAGAAGTGTTCTCCCTGAGTATGCACTGTTGCCAAAGTTCGTCGTGCCCAGACACCACGTGATGATCGGGTGTGATAAGCTCTACGTCCATCTACAACGGGTGCAAGCCAGTTTTGCACACGCAGAATACTCAGGTTAAACTTGACGAGCCTAGCATATGCAGATATGGCCTCGGAACACGGAGACCGAAAGGTCGAGCGTGAATCATATAGTAGATATGATCAACATAGTGATGTTCACCATTGAAAACTACTCCATCTCACGTGATGATCGGTTATGATTTAGTTGATATGGATCACATGATCTCTTAGATGACTAGAGAGATGTCTGTCTAAGTGGGAGTTCTTAAGTAATATGATTAATTGAACTTAAATTTATCATGAACTTAGTCCTGGTAGTATTTTGCATATTATGTTGTAGATCAATAGCTCGCGTTGTTGCTTTCATATGTTTATTTTGATATGTTCCTAGAGAAAACTGTGTTGAAAGATGTTAGTAGCAATGATGCGGATTGGATCCGTGATCTGAGGTTTATCCTCATTGCTGCACAGAAGAATTATGTCCTTAATGCACCGCTAGGTGACAGACCTATTGCAGAAGCAGATGCAGACGTTATGAACCTTTGGCTAGCTTAATATGATGACTACTTGATAGTTTAGTGCACCATGCTTAACGGCTTAGAATCGGGACTTCAAAGATGTTTTGAACGTCATGGACCATATGAGATGTTCTAGGAATTGAAGTTAATATTTCAAGCAAATACCCGAGTTGAGAGATATGAAGTCTCCAACAAGTTCTATAGCTAAAAGATGGAAGAGAATCGCTCAACTAGTGAGCATGTGCTCAGATTGTCTGGGTACTTCAATCACTTGAATCAAGTGGGAGTTAATCTTCCAGATAAGATAGTGATTGACAGAATTCTCTAGTCACCATCACTAAGTTACTAGAACTTCGTGATGAACTATAGTATGCAAGGGATGACGAAAACGATTCCCGAGCTCTTCGTGATGTTGAAATCGACGAAGGTAGAAATCAAGAAAGAGCATCAAGTGTTGATGATTGACAAGACCACTAGTTTCAAGAAAAGGGCAAAGGGAAAGAAAAGGAAAACTTCAAGTAGAATGACAAGCAAGTTTTCACTCCCGCGAAGAAGCTCCAAGCTAGACCAAAGCCTGAAACTGAGTGCTTACACTGCAAAGGAAATGGTCACTCGAAGCGGAAATGCCCTGAATATTTGGTGGATAAGGATGGCAAAGTGAACAAAGGTATATTGGATATACATGTTATTGATGTGTACTTTACTAGTGTTTATAGCAACCCCTCGGCTTTTGATACTGGTTCAGTTGCTAAGAGTAGTAACTCAACACGAGAGTTGCAGAATAAACAGAGACTAGTTGAGGGTGACGTGACGATGTGTGTTGGAAGTAATTCCAAGATTGATATGATCATCATCGCACACTCCCTACACTTTCAGGATTAGTGTTGAACCTAAATAAGTGTTATTTTGTGTTTGCGTTGAGCATGAATATGATTTGATCATGTTTATTGCAATACGGTTATTCATGTGAATAATTATTGTTCTGTTTACATGAATAAAAACCTTCTATCGTCATACACCCAATGAAAATGGTTTGTTGGATCTCGATCGTGTGATACACATATTCATAATATTGAAGCCAAAAGATGCAAAGTTAATAATGATAGTGCAACTTATTTGTGGCACTGCCGTTTAGGTCATATTGGTGTAAAGCGCATGAAGAAACTCCATGCTAATGGACTTTTCGAATCACTTGATTATGAATCACTTGATGCTTGCGAACCATGCCTCATGGGCAAGATGACTAAGACCCTGTTCTCCAGAACAATGGAGCGAGCAACAGATTTGTTGGAAATCATACATATTGATGTATGTGGTCCGATGAATATTAAGGCTCGCGACAAGTATCATTATTTTCTGACCTTCATAGATGATTTGAGCAGATATGGGTATATCTACTTGATGAAACATAAGTCTGAAACGTTTGAAAAGAATTTCAGAGTGAAGTGGAGAATCATCGTAACAAGAAAATAAAAGTTTCTACGATATGATCACAGAGGTAAAATATTTGAGTTACGAGTTTGGCCTTCAGTTAAAACAATGTGAAATAGTTTCACTACTCACGCCACCTGGAACACCACAGTGTAATGGTGTGTCCGAACATCGTAACCGTACTTTATTAGATATGGTGCGATCTATGATGTCTCTTACCGATCTACCACTATCGTTTTTGGGGTTATGCATTAGAGACAGCTGCATTCACGTTAAAAAGGGCACCATATAAAATCCATTGAGACGACACCGTATGAATTATGGTTTAGCAAGAAACCAAAGTTGTCGTTTCTTAAAGTTTGGGTTGCGATGCTTATGTGAAAAAGTTCCAACATGATAAGCTTGAACCCAAATCGGAAAAGTGCGTCTTCATAGGATACCCAAAATGTTGGGTACACCTTCTATCACAGATCCGAAAGGCAAGACATTCGTTGCCAAGAATGGATCCTTTCTAGAGAAGGAGTTTCTCTCGAAAGAAGTGAGTGGGAGGAAAGTAGAGCTTGATAAGGTAATTGTACCTTCTCCCGAATTGGAAAGTAGTTCATCACAGAAATTAGTTCCAGTGATTTCTACACCAATTAGTGAGGAAGCTAATGATGATGATCATGAAACTTCAGATCAAGTTACTACAGAACCTCGTAGGTCTTCTAGAGTAAGATCCGCACCAGAGTGGTATGGTAATCCTGTTCTGAAAGTTATGTTACTAGACCATGACGAACCTACGAACTATGAAGAAGCGATGGTGAGCCCAGATTCCGCAAAATGGCTTGAGGCCATGAGATCTGAGATGAGATCCATGTATGAAAACAAAGTATGGACTTTGATTGACTTGCCCAATGATCGGCAATACATTGATATTAAATGGATCTTCAAGAGGAAGACGGACGCTGATAGTGTTACTATCTACAAAGCTAGAATTGTCGCAAAAGGTTTTCGACAAGTTCAAGGTGTTGACTACGATGAGAGTTTCTCACTTGTATCTATGCTTAAGTCTGTCCGAATCATGTTAGCAATTGCCACATTTTATGAAATCTGGCAAATGGATAAACAAAACTGCATTCCATAATGGATTTATTAAAAAAGAGTTGTATATGATGCAACCAAGAGGTTTTGTCGATCCTAAAGGTGTTAACAAAATGTGCAAGCTCCAGCGATCCATCTATGGACTGGTGCAAGCATCTCGGAGTTGGAATATACGCTTTGATAAGTTGATCAAAGCATATAGTTTTATACAGACTTGCGATCAAGCCTGTATTTACTAGAAAGTGAGTGGGAGCACTACAGCATTTCTGATAAGTATATGTGAATGACATATTGTTGATCGGAAATAATGTAGAATTATTCTGCAAAGCATAAAGGAGAGTTTGAAAGGAGTTTTTTCAAAGAAAGACCTCGGTGAAGCTGCTTATATATTGAGCATCAAGATCTATAGAGATAGATCAAGATGCTTGATAAGTTTTTTCAATGAGTACATACCTTGACAAGATTTTGAAGTAATTCAAAATGGAACAGTCAAAGAAAGAGTTCTTGCCTGTGTTACAAGGTATGAAATTGAG
This sequence comes from Triticum timopheevii, assembly GCA_963921465.1. Classification (NCBI taxonomy): domain Eukaryota; kingdom Viridiplantae; phylum Streptophyta; class Magnoliopsida; order Poales; family Poaceae; genus Triticum; species Triticum timopheevii. The sequence continues at coordinate 127,682,686 of OY997271.1, read as the reverse complement.
TAAGACTCAAAACCCGACCACGGCAGAAGATAGAAATAGAATGTAAGTCATTCCCTATGCTTTGGCCATAGGTTCTATAAAGTATGCCATGCTATGTACCAGATCTATTGTATACCCCACCACTGAGTTTGGCAAGGGAGTACAATAGTGATCTAGGAGTAGATCACTGGACAGCGATCAAAATTATCCTTAGTGGAAAAAGGATATGTTTCTCGATTATGGAAGTGACAAAAGGTTCGTCGTAAAGGGTTACGTCGATACAAGTTTTGGCACTGATCCAGATGACTCTAAGTCTTAATCTGGATACATATTGAAAGTGGGAGCAATTAGCTAGAGTAGCTCCGTGCAAAGCATTGTAGACATAGAATATTTGCAAAATACATACGGCTCTGAATGTGACAGACCCATTGACTAAACTTCTCTCACAAGCAAAACATGATCATACCTTAGTACTCTTTGGGTGTTAATCACATAGCGATGTGAACTAGATTACTGACTCTAGTAAACCCTTTGGGCGTTGGTCACATGACGATGTGAACTATGGGTGTTATTGGTGTTAGATAACATGGCGATGTGAACTAGATTATTGACTCTAGTGCAAGTGGGAGACTGAAGGAAATATGCCCTAGAGGCAATAATAAAGTTATTATTTATTTCCTTATATTATGATAAATGTTTATTATTCATGCTAGAATTGTATTAACCGGAAACATGATACATGTGTGAATACATAGACAAACATAATGTCACTAGTATGCCTCTACTTGACTAGCTCATTAATCAAAGATGGTTATGTTTCCTAACCATAGACATGTGTTGTCATTTGATTAACGGGATCACATCATTAGGAGAATGATGTGATTGACTTGACCCATTCCGTTAGCCTAGCACTTGATCGTTTAGTATGTTGCTATTGCTTTCTTCATGACTTATACAAAGTTCCTACAACTATGAGATTATGCAACTCCCGTTTACCGGAGGAACACTTTGTGTGCTACCAAACATCACAACGTAACAGGGTGATTATAAAGGTGCTCTACAGGTGTCTCCAAAGGTACATGTTGGGTTGGCGTATTTCGAGATTAGGTTTTGTCACTCCGATTATCGGAGAGGTATCTCTGGGCCCTCTCGGTAATACACACCACTTAAGCCTTGCAAGCATTGTAACTAATGAGTTAGTTACGGGATGATGTATTACGAAACGAGTAAAGAGACTTGCCGGTAATGAGATTGAACTAGGTATTGGATACCGACGATCGAATCTCGGGCAAGTAACATACCGATGACAAAGGGAACAACGTATGTTGTTATGCGGTTTGACCGATAAAGATCTTCGTAGAATATGTAGGAGCCAATATGAACATCCAGGTTCCACTATTGGTTATTGACCGAAAACAGTTCTAGGTCATGTCTACATAGTTCTCGAACCCGTAGGGTCCATACGCTTAAGGTTTCGATGACAGTTTTATTATGAGTTTATGAGTTTTGATGTACCGAAGGAGTTCGGAGTCCAGGATGAGATCGGGGACATGACGAGGAGTCTTGAAATGGTCGAGACGTAAAGATCGATATACTGGACGACTATATTCGGACTTCGGAAAGGTTCCGAGTGATTCGGATATTTTCGGGAGTACCGGCGAGTTACGGGAATTCGTATTGGGCCTTAATGGGCCATACGGGAAAGGAGAGAAAGGCCTCACAGGGTGGCCGCACCCCTCCCCATTGGCTAGTCTGAATTGGACTAGGGAGGGGGGCACCCCCTTCCTTCCTTCTCCTTTTCCCTTCCCTTTCCTTCCCTCCTACTCCTACTACTTGGAAGGGCTCCTAGTTCTACTAGGAAAGGGGGAATCCTACTCCCGGTGGGAGTAGGACTCCCCTAGGGCGCGCCATAGAGAGGGCCGGCCCTCCCCCTCCTCCACTCCTTTATATACGGGGGCAGGGGGCACCCCATAGACACACAAGTTGATCTACGGATTGCTCCTTAGCCGTGTGCGGTGCCCCCCTCCACCATATTCCACCTCGGTCATATCGTCGCGGAGTTTAGGCGAAGCCCTGCGCCGGTAGAGCATCATCATCGTCACCACACCGTCGTGCTGACGGAACTCATCCCCGACACCCTGCTGGATCGGAGTCCGGGGAACGTCATCGAGCTGAACGTGTGCAGAACACGGAGGTGCCGTACGTTAGGTGCTTGGATCGGTCGGATCGTGAAGACGTACGACTACATCAACCGCGTTGTCATAACACTTCCGCTTTCGGTCTACGAGGGTACATGGACACTCTCCCCTCTCATTGCTATGCATCACCATGATCTTGCGTGTGCGTAGGAAATTTTTTGAAATTACTACGTTCCCCAACACAAGCTACTAGAGCTTCGTGATGAACTATAACATATCAGGGATAGACATGATGATCCTTGAGAAATTCGCGATGTTTGACACCGCGAAAGTAGAAATCAAGTAGGAGCATCAATTGTTGATGGTTAGTAAAACCACTAGTTTCAAGAAGGGCAAGAGAAAGAAGGGATACTTCATGAAACGGCAAATCAGTTGCTGCTCTAGTGAAGAAACCCAAGGTTGAACCCAAACCCGAGACTAAGTGCTTCTGTAATATGGGGAACGGTCATTGAAGCAGAACTACCCTAGATACTTGGTAGATGAGAAGGCTGGCAAGGTCGACAGAAGTATATTGGATATACATTATATTAATGTGTACTTTACTAGTACTCCTAGTAGCACCAGGGTATTAGATACCAGCTCGGTTGCTAAGTGTTAGTAACTCGGAATAAAAGAGCTACGGAATAAACGGAGACTAGCTAAAGGTAAGATGACGATGTGTGTTGGAAGTGTTTTCAAGGTTGATGTGATCAAGCATCGCATGCTCCCTCTACCATCGAGATTGGTGTTAAACCTAAATAATTGTTATTTGGTGTTTGCGTTGAGCATAGACATGGTTGGATAATGTTTATCGCAATACGGTTATTCATTTAGGGAGAATAATGGTTACTCTGTTTATTTGAATAATACCTTCAATGGTCTTGCACCTAAAATGAATGTTTTATTGAATCTCGATCGTAGTGATACACATGTTCATATCAAAAGATATAAGATAGTAATGATGGTACCACATACTTGTGGCACTGCCATTTGAGTCATACTGGTATAAAACGCATGAAGAAGCTCCATGTTGATGGATCTTTGGACTCACTCGTTTTTGAAAAGATTGAGACATGCGAACCATGTCTATTGGTATATATGCATGAAGAAACTCCATACAGATGGATCGTTTGGACTCACTTGATTTTGAATCACTTGAGACATGCAAATCATACCACATGGGCAAGATGACTGAAAGGCCTCATTTTTTAGTGAGATGAAACAAGAGAGCAACTTGTTGGAAGTAATACATTTGATGTGTGCAATCCAATGAGTGCCGAGGTACGCAGTGAATATCGTTATGCTCTTACTTCACAGATGATTTGAGTAGATTCTGAGTATATTTACTTGATGAAACACGAGTCTGAATTATTGAAAGGTTCAAGCAATTTCAGAGTGAAGTTGAAGATCATCGTGGCAAGAGGATCAAATATCTATGATATGATCATAGAGATGAATATCTAAGTTACGAGTTTGGTACACAATTAAGACCTTGTGGAAATTGTTTCATAACTAATACCGCCTGGAACACCATAGTGTGATGGTGTGTCCGAACATCATAAATGCACCCTATTGGATATGGTGCATACCATGATGTCTCTTATCGAATTACCACTATCATTTATGGGTTAGGCATTAAAGACAACCGCATTCACTTTAAATAGGGCACCACGTAATTCCATTGAGATGACACCGTATGAACTATATGGTTTGGAGAAACCTAATCTGTCATTTCTTAAAAGTTTGGGGCTGTGACGCTTATGTAAAAAGTTTTTCCTGATAAGCTCGAACCCAAAGCGGATAAAATGCATCTTCATAGGACACCCAAAAACAGTTGGGTATACCTCCTAATTCAGATCCGGAAGCAAAAGTGATTGTTTCCAGAAATGGGTCCTTTCTCGAGGAAAAGTTTCTCTTGAAAGAATTGAGTGGGAGGATGGTGGAGACTTGATGAGGTTATTGAACCATCACTTCAACTAGTGTGTAGCAGGGCACAGGAAGTTGTTCCTATGGAGCCTACACCAATTGAAGTGGAAGCTAATGATAGTGATCATGAAACTTCAGATCAAGTCACTACCAAACCTTGTAGGTCGACAAGGATGCGTACTACTTCAGAGTGGTACGTAATCCTGTCTTAGAGGTCATGTTGCTAGATAACAATGAACCTACGAGATATGGAGAAGCGATGGTGGGCCCGGATTCCGACAAATGGCTTGAGGCAATAAAATTCGAGAGAGGATCCATGTATGAAGACAAAGTATAGACTTTGGAAGAACTACTCGATGGTCGTAAGGCTGTTGAGTACAAATGGATTTTAAAAGGAAGACAGACAATGATGGTAAATACCACAATTAAGAAAGCTCGACTCGTCGTTAAGATGTTTTCCGACAAGTTCAAGGAGTTGACTGTGATGAGACTTTCTCATTCGTAGCGATGCGAAGAGTCTGTTGGAATTATATTAGCAGTTACTGCATTATTTATGAAATCTTGCAGATAGGATGTCAAAACATTGTTTCCTCGACGATTTTCTTGAGGAAAGGTTGTATGTGATACGACCAGAAGGTTTTGACAATCCTAAAAGATGCTAACAAGTATGCAAAGCTCCAGCAATCCTTCTAAGGACTGGAGTAAGCGTCTCGGAGTTGGAATATACGCTTGGATGAGATGATCAAAGATTTTGGGTTTATACAAAGTTTATGAGAAACTTGTATTTCCAAAGAAGTGAGTGGGAGCAATATAGAATTTCTGATGAGTATATGTTGTTGACATATTGTTGATCAGAAATGATGTAGAGTTTTTGGAAAGCGTATAGGGTTATTTGAAAAGTGTTTTTCAATGGAAAACCTAGATTAAGCTGCTTGAACATTGAGCATCAAGATCTATAAGGATAGATCAAGATCGCTTGATAGTACTTTCAAACGAACACATACCGTGACAAGATTTTGAAGGAGTTCAAAATCGATCGGCAAAGAAGGAGTTCTTGGCTGTGTTATAAGGTGTGAGTATTGAGTGACTCAAGACCTGACCACGGCAGAAGAGAGAGAAAGGACGAAGGTCGTCCCCTATGCTTTAGACGTAGGCTCTATAGTATGCTATGCTGAGTACCGCACCTGAAGTGTGCCTTGCCATGAGTCAGTCAAGGGGTACAAGAGTGATCCAAGAATGGATCACATGACAGCGGTCAAACTTAACCTTAGTAACTAGTGGACTAAGGAATTTTCTCGATTATGGAGGTGGTAAAAGAGTTCGTCGTAAAGGGTTACGTCGATGCAAACTTTGACACTAATTCGGATGACTCTGAGTAGTAAACCGGATTTGTATAGTAGAGCAGTTGTTTGGAATAGCTGCAAGTAGCGTCTGGTAGCTGCATCTACAAGATGACATAGATATTTGTAAAGCACACACAGATCTGAAAGGTTCAAACCCGTTGACTAATAAACCTCTCTCACAAGTGAGATATGATCAAACACCATGGGTATTGGATTCAATACAATCACATAATGATGTGAACTATATTATTGACTCTAGTGCAAGTGGGAGACTGTTGGAAATATTCCCTAGAGGCAATAATAAAATGGTTATTATCATATTTCCTTGTTCATGATAATTGTCTATTGTTCATGCTATAATTGTATTAACTGGAAACCGTAATACATGTGTGAATACATAGACCACAACATGTCCCTAGTGAGCCTCTAGTTGACTAGCTCGTTGATCAATAGATGGTTATGGTTTCCTGACCATGGACATAGGATGTCATTGATAACGGGATCACATCATTAGGAGAATGATGTGATGGACAAGACCCAATCCTAAGCATAGCACAAGATCGTGTAGTTCATTTGCTAAAGCTTTTCTAATGTCAAGTATCATTTCCTTAGACCATGAGATTGTGCAACTCCCGGATACCGTTGGAATGCTTTGGGTGTACCAAACGTCACAACGTAACTGGGTGGCTATAAAGGTGCACTATAGGTATGTCCGAAAGTGTCTGTTGGGTTGGCACGAATCGAGACTGGGATTTGTCACTCCGTATGACGGAGAGGTATCTCTGGGCCCACTCGGCAATGCATCATCATAATGAGCTCAATGTGACTAATTAGTTAGTCACGGGATCATGCATTATGGAACGAGTAAAGTGACTTGCCGGTAACGAGATTGAACGAGGTATTGGGATACCGACGATCGAATCTCGGGCAAGTAACATACCGATTGACAAAGGGAATTGCATACAGGATTGCTTGAATCCCCGACATCGTGGTTCGTCCGATGAGATCATCGTGGAACATGTGGGAGCCAACATGGGTATCCAGATCCCGCTGTTGGTTATTGGCTGGAGAGATGTCTCGGTCATGTCTGAATGATTCCCGAACCCGTAGGGTCTACACACTTAAGGTTCGGTGACGCTAGAGTTGTTATGGGAAATAGTATGTGGTTACAGAAGGTAGTTCGGAGTCCCGGATGTGATCCCGGACGTCACGAGGAGTTCCGAAATGGTCCGGCGGTGAAGATCGATATATTGGACGAAGGATATTGGAGTCCGGAAGTGTTCCGGGGGTACCAGGCTATGGCCAGCATGACCGAAAGGTGTTTCAGGAGCCCCGACAAGTGTTGGAGGGCCTCATGGGCCAAAGGGGAAGGGGCAAACCAGCCCACTAAGGGGTGGTGAGCCCCCCACACCCTTTCCCACGTTAGTTGGGGAGGTGGGGAGCCGCCACCTAGCTTGGGAGGCAATCCTCCACCTTCTTGGCTTGGGGGGGCAAGTCTCCCTAGGATTTTCCCTAGGGAGATCCAATCTGCTTGGCCGCCGCCCCCCTAAGAGAAACCCTATGGCGCCTCCCCCTCTCCCCTTGCCCCTATATATAGTGGAGGGGTGGGAGGGCAGCCGAACCTCTCCCCTGGCACAACCCTCTCCCTCCTCCAACACCTCCTCCTCCTCCGTAGTGCTTGGGGAAGCCCTACTGGAGAACCACGAGCTCCACCACCACCACGCCGTCGTGCTGTCGGAGTTCTCCCTCAACTTCTCCTCTCTCCTTGCTGGATCAAGAAGGAGGAGACGTCCCCGGTCTGTACGTGTGTTGAATGTGGAGGCGCCGTCCGTTCGGCGCTTAGATCGGAATCGACCGCAATCTGAATCGCTGCGTGTACGACTCCACCAACCGCGTTCTTGTAACGCTTCCGCTTAGAGATCTTCAAGTGTATGAAGATGCTCATCCTCTCCCTCTCTTGTTGCTAGAATCTCCATAGATTGATCTTGGTGATGCGTAGAAAATTTTGAATTTCTGCTATGTTTCCCGACAGATTGACGGTGGCATTATAAGATGGTCTCTCACTAAATTTCAAGAAGTGTTCTCCCTGAGTATGCACCATTGCGAAAGTTCTTCGTGCTGAGACACCACGTGATGATCGGGTGTGATAGGCTCTATGTTCAAATACAATGGGTGCAAAACAGTTGCACATGCAAAATACTCAGGTTAAACTTGACGAACCTAGCATATACAAATATGGCCTCGGAACACGGAGACCGAAAGGTCGAATGTAAATCATATAGTAGATATGATCAACATAGTGATGTTCACCATTGAAAACTACTCCATCTCACGTGATGATCGGACATGGTTTAGTTGATTTGGGTCACGGGATCACTTAGATGACTAGAGGGATGTCTGTCTAAGTGGGAGTTCTTTAGTAATATGATTAATTGAACTTAAATTTAGCATGAACTTAGTACCTGATAGTATTTTGCTTGTCTATGTTTGTCGTAGATAGATGGCTCGTGTTGTTGTTCCGTTGAATTTTAATGCGTTCCTTGAGAAAGCTAAGTTGAAAGATGATGGTAGCAATTACACGAACTGGGTCCGTATCCTGAGGATTATTCACATTGCTGCACAGAAGAATTACGTCCTGGAAGCACTGTTGGGTGCCAGGCCTGCTGCAGATGCAACTGACGACGTTAAGAACGTCTGGCAGAGCAAAGCTGATGACTACTCGATAGTTCAGTGTGCCATGCTTTACGGCTTAGAACCGGGACTTCAACGACGTTTTGAACGTCATGGAGCATATGAGATGTTCCGGGAGTTGAAGTTAATATTTCAAGCAAATGCCCGGTTTGAGAGATATGAAGTCTCCAATAAGTTCTATAGCTGCAAAATGGAAGAGAATAGTTCTGTTAGTGAACATATACTCAAAATGTCTGGGTATAATAATCACTTGATTCAACTGGGAGTTAATCTTCCTGATGATAGTGTCATTGAAAGAATTCTTCAATCACTGCCACCAAGCTAAAAGAGCTTCGTGATGAACTATAATATGCAAGGGATGGACAAGACTATTCCCGAGCTCTTCGCAATGCTAAAGGCTGCGGAGGTAGAAATCAAGAAGGAGCATCAAGTGTTGATGGTCAATAAGACCACCAGTTTCAAGAAGAAGGGTAAAGGGAAGAAGAAGGGGAACTTCAAGAAGAACACCAAACAAGTTGCTGCTCAAGAGAAGAAACCCAAATCTAGACCTAAGCCTGATACTGAGTGCTTCTACTGCAAGCATACTGGTCACTGGAAGCGGAACTGCCCCAAGTATTTGGCGGATAAGAAGGATGGCAAGGTGAACAAAGGTATATGTGATATACATGTTATTGATGTGTACCTTACTAATGCTCGCAGTAGCACCTGGGTATTTGATACTGGTTCTGTTGCTAATATTTGCAACTCGAAACAGGGACTACGGATTAAGTGAAGATTGGCTAAGGACGAGGTGACGATGCGCGTGGGAAATGGTTCCAAAGTCGATGTGATCGCGATCGGCACGCTACCTCTACATCTACCTTCGGGATTAGTTTTAGACCTGAATAATTGTTATTTGGTGCCAGCGTTGAGCATGAACATTATATCTGGATCTTGTTTGATGCGAGAGGTTATTCATTTAAATCAGAGAATAATGGTTGTTCTATTTATATGAGTAATATCTTTTATGGTCATGCACCCTTGAAGAGTGGTCTATTTTTATTAAATCTCGATAGTAGTGATACACATATTCATAATGTTGAAACCAAAAGATGCAGAGTTGATAATGATAGTGCAACTTATTTGTGGCACTGCCGTTTGGGTCATATTGGTGTAAAGCGCATGAAGAAACTCCATACTGATGGCTTCTGGAATCACTTGATTATGAATCACTTGGTACTTGCGAACCGTGCCTCATGGGCAAGATGACTAAAACGCTGTTCTCCGGAACTATGGAGCGAGCAACAGACTTGTTGGAAATCATACATACTGATGTATGTGGTCCAATGAATATTGAGGCTCGCGGCGGATATCATTATTTTCTCACCTTCATAGATGATTTGAGCAGATATGGGTATATCTACTTAATAAGACACAAGTCTGAAACATTTGAAAAGTTCAAAGAATTTCATAGTGAAATGGAAAATCATCGTAACAAGAAAATAAAGTTCAGAGGAGAATATTTGAGTTACGAGTTTGGTTTACATTTGAAACAATGCGGAATAGTTTCGCAACTCACGCCACCCGGAACACCACAGCGAAATGGTGTGTCCGAACATCGTAATCGTACTTTACTAGATATGGTGCGATCTATGATGTCTCATACTGATTTACCGCTATTGTTTTGGGGTTATGCTTTAGAGACGACTGCATTCACGTTAAATAGGGCACCGTCAAAATCCGTTGAGACGACGCCTTATGAACTGTGGTTTGGCAAGAAGCCAAAGTTGTCGTTTCTTAAAGTTTGGGGTTGCGATGCTTATGTGAAAAAACTTCAACCAGATAAGCTCGAACCCAAATCAGAGAAATGTGTCTTCATAGGATACTCAAAAGAGACTATTGGGTACACCTTCTATCACAGATCTGAAGGCAAGACTTTTGTTGCTAAATTTGGATCCTTTCTAGAAAAAGAGTTTCTCTCGAAAGAAGTGAGTGGGAGCAAAGTAGAACTTGATGGGGTAACTGTACCTGCTCCCTTATTGGAAAGTAGTTCATCACAGAAACCGGTTCCTGTGACAACTACACCAATCAGTGAGGAAGCTAATGATATTGATCATGAAACTTCAGATCAAGTTACAACAGAACCTCGTAGGTCATCCAAAGTAAGATCCACTTCACAGTGGTATGGTAATCCTATTCTAGAAGTCATGTTACTTGACCATGGCGAACCTACAAACTATGAGGAAGCGATGATGAGCCCAGATTCCACAAAATGGCTTGAGGCCATGAAATCTGAGATGGGATCCATGTATGAGAACAAAGTATGGACTTTGGTTGACTTGCCCGATGATCGGCAAGCCATCGAGAATAAATGGATCTTCAAGAAGAAGACTGACGCTGATGGTAATGTAACTGTCTACAAAGCTCGACTCGTTGCGAAAGGTTTTCGACAAGTTCAAGGAGTTGATTACGATGAGACTTTCTCACCTGTAGCGATGCTTAAGTCTGTCTGAATCATGTTAGCAATTCCCGCATTTTATGATTATGAAATATGGCAAATGGATGTCAAAACTGCATTCCTGAATGGATTTCTGGAAGAAGAGTTGTATATGATGCAACTAGAAGGTTTTGTCGATCCAAAAGGTGCTAACAAAGTGTGCAAGCTCCAGCGATCCAGTTATGGACTGGTGCAAGCCTCTCGGAGTTGGAATAAACGCTTTGATAGTGTGATCAAAGCATATGGTTTTATACAGACTTTTGGAGAAGCCTGTATTTACAAGAAAGTGAGTGGGAGCTCTGTTGCATTTCTGATATTATATGTAGACGACATATTGTTAATTGGAAATGATATAGAATTTCTTGATAGCATAAAGGGATACTTGAATAAAAGTTTTTCGATGAAAGACCTCGGTGAAGCTGCTTACATATTGGGCATCAAGATCTATAGAGATAGATCAAGACGCTTAATTGGACTTTCACAAAGCACATACCTTGATAAAGTTTTGAAAAAGTTCAAAATGGATCAGGCAAAGAAAGGGTTCTTGCCTGTATTACAAGGTGTGAAGTTGAGTCGGACTCAATGCCCGACCACAGCAGAAGATAGAGAGAAAATGAAAGATGTTACCTATGCTTCAGCCATAGTCTCTATCATGTATGCAATGCTATGTACCAGACCTGATGTATGCTTAGCAATAATTTTAGCAGGGAGGTACCAAAGTAATCCAGGAGTGGATCACTAGACAACGATCAAGAACATCCTGAAATACCTGAAAAGGACTAAGGATATGTTTCTCGTTTATGGAGGCGACAAACAGCTAGTCATAAATGGTTACGTCGATGCAAGCTTTGACACTGATCCGAACGATTCTAAATCGCAAACCGGATACGTGTTTATATTGAACGGTGGGGCTGTCAATTGGTGCAGTTCTAAACAAAGCGTCGTGGTGGGATCTACATGCGAAGTGGAGTACGTAGCTACTTCGGAAGCAGCAAATTTAGGAGTCTGGATGAAGGAGTTCATTTCCGATCTAGGTGTCATACCTAGTGCATCGGGACCAATGAAGATCTTCTGTGACAATACTGGTGCAATTGCCCTGGCAAAGGAATCCAGATTTCACAAGAGGACCAAGCACATCAAGAGACGCTTCAATTCCATCCGGGACCAAGTCCAGGTGGGAGACATAGAGATTTGCAATATACATAAGGATCTGAATGTTGCAGACCCGTTGACTAAGCCTCTTCCACGAGCAAAACATGATCAACACCAAGGCTCCATGGGTGTTAGAATCATTACTGTTTAATCTAGATTATTGACTCTAGTGCAAGTGGGATACTGAAAGAAATATGCCCTAGAGGCAATAATAAAGTTATTATTTATTTGCTTATATCATGATAAATGTTTATTATTCATGCTAGAATTGTATTAACCGGAAACATGATACATGTGTGAATACATAGACAAACATAATGTCACTAGTATGCCTCTACTTGAGTAGCTCATTAATCAAAGATGGTTATGTTTCCTAACCATAAACATGAGTTGTCATTTGATTAACGGGATCACATCATTAGTAGAATGATGTGATTGACTTGACCCATTCTGTTATCTTAGCACTTGATCGTCTAGTATGTAGCTATTGCTTTCTTCATGACTTATACATGTTCCTACAACTATGAGATTATGCAACTCCCGTTTATCGGAGGAACACTTTGTGTGCTACCAAACGTCACAACGTAACTGGGTGATTATAAAGGAGCTCTACAGGTGTCTCCAAAGGTACATGTTGAGTTGGCCTATTTCGAGATTAGGTTTTGTCTCTCCGATTGTCGGAGAGGTATCTCTGGGCCGTTTCGGTAATGTACATCACTATTAGCTTTGCAAGCAATGTAACTAATGAGTTAGTTACGGAATGATGCATTACATAACGAGTAAAGAGACTTGCTGGTAACGAGATTGAACTAGGTATTGAGATACCGACGATCGAATCTCGGGCAAGTAACATACCGATGACAAAGGGAACAGCGTATGTTGTTATGCGGTTTGACCGATAAAGATCTTCGTAGAATATGTAGGAGCCAATATGAGCATCCAGGTTCGGCTATTGGTTATTGACCGGAAACATGTCTCGGTCATGTCTACATAGTTCTCGAACCTGTAGGGTCCGCACGCTTAAAGTTTTGATGACAGTTATATTATGAGTTTTGATGCACCGAAGGTTGTTCGGAGTCCCGGATGTGATCACGGACATGACGAGGAGTCTCGAAATGGTCGAGACATGAAGATTGATATATTGGAAGCCTATATTTGGATGTCGGAAGTGTTCCGGGTGAAATCGGGATTTTACCGGAGTACCGGGGGGTTACCGGAACCCCTCGGGGGCTTAATGGGCCATAGTGGGCCTTAGTGGAGAAGAGGAGAGGAGGCCAGGGCAGGACCGCGCGCCCCTCCCCCCTAGTCCGAATAGGACAAGGAGAGGGGGGCGGTGCCCCCCCTTTCCTTCCTCTCTCTCCCTCCTCTTTCCCCCCTTCTCCTAATCCAACAAGGAAGGAGGGAGTCCTACTCCCGGTGGGAGTAAGACTCCCCTAGGCGCGCCTCCTCCTTGGCCGGCCGCCCCCTCCCCCCTTTCGCCTTTATATACGGGGGCAGGGGGCACCTCTAGAGACAGAACAACAGATCATTGATCTCTTAGCCGTGTGCGGTGCGCCCCCTCCACCATAGTCCTCCTCAATAATATTGTAGCGGTGCTTAGGTGAAGCCCTGCGACGGTAGAACATCAACATCGTCACCACGCCGTCATGCTGACGAAACTCTCCCTCGACACTCGGCTGGATCGGAGTTCGAGGGACATCATCGAGTTGAACATGTGCTAGAACTCGGAGGTGCCGTACTTTTGGTGCTTGATCGGTCGGGCCGTGAAGACGTGCGACTACATCAACCGCGTTGTTCTAATGCTTCCGCTTTCGGTCTACGAGGGTACATGGACGATACTCTCCTCTCTCGTTGCTATGCATCACCATGATCTTGCGCGTGAGTAGGAAAATTTTGAAATTACTACATTCCCCAACATATACATCCAATAAAAATGGTTCGTTGGATCTTGATCGTAGTGATACACATATTCATAAAATTGTAGCCAAAAGATGCAAAGTTAATAATGATAGTGCAACTTATTTGTGGCACTGCCATTTAGGTCATATTGGTGTAAAGCGCATGAAGAAACTCCATGCCGATGGGCTGTTGGAATCACTTGATTATGAATCACTTGATGCTTGCGAACCATGCCTCTTGGGCAAGATGACTAAAACGATGTTCTCTAGAACAATGGAGCGAGCAGCAGATTTGTTGGAAATCATACATATTGATGTATGTGGTCCGATGAATATTGAGGCTCGCGGCGGGTATCGTTATTTTCTGACCTTAAAAGATGATTTGAGCAGATATGGGTATATCTACTTGATGAAACATAAGTCTGAAACATTTGAAAAGTTCGTATAATTACAGAGTGAAGTGGAAAATCATCATAACAAGAAAAATAAAGTTTCTACAATCTGATCATGGAGGAGAATATTTGAGTTACGAGTTTGGTCTTCATTTGAAACAATGCGGTATAGTTTCGTAACTCATGCCACCTGGAACACCACAGCGTAATGGTGTGTCCGAACATCGTAACCGTACTTTATTAGATATGGTGCGATCTATGATGTCTCTTACTCGCTATCGTTTTGGGGTTATGTATTAGAGACAGCTGCATTCACGTTAAACAGGGCACCATCTGAATTCGTTCAGACGACACCATATGAACTGTGGTTTGGCAAGAAACCAAAGTTGTTGCTTCTTAAAGTTTGGGGTTGCGATGCTTATGTGAAGAAGTTTCAACATGATAAGCTTGAACCAAATCGGAGAAGTGCGTCTTCATAGGATGTTGGGTACACCTTCTATCACAGATCCGAAGGCAAGATCTTTGTTGCTATGAATGGATCCTTTCTGGAGAAGGAGTTTCTCTCGAAGGATTTGAGTGGGAGGAAAGTAGAACTTGATGAGGTAACTATACCTGCTCCCTTATTGGAAAGTAGTTCATCACGGAAATCTGTTCCTGTGACTCCTACACCAACTAGTGAGGAAGCTAATGATGATGATCATGTAACTTCAGATCAAGTTACTACCGAATCTCGTAGGTTAACCAGAGTAAGGTCCGCACTAGAGTGGTACAGAATCTTGTTCTGGAGGTCATGTTACTTGACCATGACGAACCTACGAACTATGAGGAAGCGATGATGAGCCCAGATTCCGCGAAATGGCTTGAGGCCATGAAATCTGAGATGGGATCCATGTATGAGAACAAAGTATGGACTTTGGTTGACTTGCCCGATGATCGGAAAGCCATAGAGAATAAAATGGATCTTCAAGAGGAAGATAGACGCTGATAGTAGTGTTACTATCTACAAAGCTCGAATTGTCACAAAAGGTTTTCAACAAGTTCAAGGTGTTGACTACAATGAGTTTTTCTCACTCGTAGTGATGCTTAAGTATGTCCGAATCATGTTAGCAATTGTTGCATTTTATGAAATCTGGCAAATGGATAAACAAAACTGCATTCCTTAATGGATTTCTTAAAGAAGAGTTGTATATGATGCAACCAGAAGGTTTTGTCGATCCTAAAGATGCTAACAAAGTGTGCAAAGCTCCAGCGATCCATCTTTGGACTGGTGCAAGCATCTCGGAGTTGGAATATACGCTTTCATGAGTTGATCAAAGCATATAGTTTTATACAGACTTTTGGTGAAGGCTGTATTTACAAGAAAGTGAGTGGGAGCACTACAACCTTTCTGATAAGTATATGTGAATGACATATCGACGATCGGAAATGATGTAGAATTTTCTGGAAAGCATAAAGGAGTGTTTGAAAGGAGGTTTTCAAAGAAAGACCTCGGTGAAGCTGCTTACATATTGAGCATCAAGATCTGTAGAGAAAGATCAAGACGCTTGATAAGATTTTTCAGCAAGTAAAAACCTTGACAAGATTTTGAAGTAGTTCAAAATGGAACAGTCAAAGAAAGAGTTGTTGCCTGTGTTACAAGGTGTGAAATTGAGTAAGACTCAAAGCTCGACCACAGATAGAAAGAGAATGAAAGTCATTCACTATGCCTCAGCCATAGGTTCTATAAAGTATGCTATGTTGTATACCAGATCTATTGTATACCCTACACTGAGTTTGGCAAGGGAGGACAATAGTGATCTAGGAGTAGATCACTGGACAGCGGTCAAAATTATCCTTAGCAGAATAAGGATATATTTCTCGATTATGGAGGTGACAAAAGGTTCGTCGTAAAGAGTTACGTCGATGCAAGCTTTGACACCGATCTGGATGACTCTAAGTCTCGATCTGGATACATATTGAAAGTGGGAGCAATTAGCTAGAGTAGCTCCGTGCAGAGCATTGTTGACATAGAAATTTGCAAAAATACATACGGATCTGAATATGGCAGACCGGTTGACTAAACTTCTCTCACAAGCAAAACATGATCACACCTTAGTACTCTTTGGGTGTTAATCACATAGCAATGTGAACTAGATTATTGACTCTAGTAAACCCTTTGGGTGTTGGTCACATGACGATGTAAACTATGGGTGTTAATCACATGGTGATGTGAACTATTGATGTTAAATCACATGGCGATGTGATCTAGATTATTGACTCCAGTGCAAGTGGGAGACTGAAGGAAATATGCCCTAGAGGCAATAATAAAGTTATTATTTATATCCTTATTTCATGATAGATGTTTATTATTCATGCTAGAATTGTATTAATTGGAAACTTGATAAATGTGTGAATACATAGACAAAACAATGTGTCCCTAGTATGCCTCTACTTGACTAGCTTGTTCATCAAAGATGGTTATGTTTCCTAGCCATAGACATGTGTTGTCATTTGATGAACGGGATCACATCATTAGGAGAATGATGTGATTGACATGACCCATTCCGTTAGCTTAGCACTTGATCGTTTAGTATGTTGCTATTGCTTTCTTCATGACTTATACATGTTCCTATGACTATGAGATTATGCAACTCCCGTTTACCGGAGGAACACTTTGTGTGCCACCAAACGTCATAACATAACTGGGTGATTATAAAGGTACTCTACAGGTGTCTCCGAAGGTACTTGTTGAGTTGGCGTATTTCGAGATTGGGATTTATCACTCCGATTTTTGGAGAGGTATCTCTGGGCCCACTCGGTAATGCACATCACTATAAGCCTTGCAAGCATTGTAACTAATGGTTAGTTGCGGGATGATGTATTACGGAACGAGTAAAGAGACTTGCCAGTAACGAGATTAAACTAGGTATTGAGATACCAACGATCGAATCTCGGGCAAGTAACATACCGATGACAAAGGGAACAACGTATGTTGTTATGCGGTTTGACCGATAAAGATCTTTGTAGAATATGTGGGAGCCAATATGAGCATCCAGTTTCCGCTATTGGTTATTGACCGGAGACATGTCTTGGTCATGTCTACATAGTTCTCGAACCCGTAGGGTCCGCGCGCTTAAAGTTTGGTGGCGTTCGGTATTATGAGTTTATGTGATTTGATGTACTAAAGGTAGTTCGGTATCCCGGATGAGATCGGGGACATGACGAGGAGTCTCGAAATGGTTGAGACGTAAAGATCGATATATTGGATGACTATATTCGGACATCGGAAAGGTTCCGAGTGATTCGGGTATTTTTCGGGGTACCGGGGAGTTACGGGAATACGAGGAAGAAGTAATGGGCCTCATGGGCCAAGTGGTGGAAGAGAGGTGGCAGGGCGCGCGGCCCCCCTAGCCCAAACCGAATTGGACTAGGGGGCCGGCCCCCCTTTCCTCCTTTTCCCCCCTCTCCTTCCTTCTCCCTCTGCTCCTTCCTTTCCTCCTCCTAGTAGGAGTAGGAAAGGGGAGTCCTACTCCTACTAGGAGGAGGACTCCTCCTGGCACGCCCTGCAGGGGCCGGCCGGCCTCCCCGTTGCTCCTTTATATACGGGGGCAGGGGGGCATCCCAAGACACACAAGTTGACATTGTTCCAAGCCGTGTGTGGTGCCCCCCTCCACCATAATCCACCTCGGTCATATTGTAGCGGTGCTTAGGCGAAACCCTGCGTCGGTAGCATCATCATCACCGTCATCACGCCGTTGTGCTAACGGAACTCTCCCTCGAAGCTCTGCTGGATTGGAGTTCGTGGGACGTCATCGAGCTGAACGTGTGCTGAACTCGAAGGTGCCGTGCGTTCGGTACTTGGATCGGTCGGATTGCAAAGACGTACGACTACATCAACCGCGTTGTGGTAACGCTTCCGCTTTCGGTCTACGAGGGTACGAGGACACACTCTCCCCTCTCATTGCTATGCATCACCATGATCCTGTGTGTGCATAGGAATTTTTTTGAAATTACTACGTTCCCCAACAGCACTAACCTGGTGTCATGGTCTGCTAAGCGGCAGCACACGGTCTCTCGCTCCAGCGCCGAGGCCGAATACAGGGCAATTGCAAATGTAGTGGCTGAAACATGTTGGCTACGGCGGCTTCTTCAGAAGCTTCATCGACCGGTGACTGGTGCCACTGTGGTGTTTTGTGACAATGTGAGCTCTGTTTACATGACACAGAATCCCGTTCATCATCAGCTCACCAAGCATGTGAAGATCGATCTACACTTTGTACGAGACCGTGTCACCATAGGCGAGGTCCAGGTTCTTCACGTTCCGAGTTCTTCTCAATTTGCGGACATTTTCACCGAAGGGTTACCATCCCCTCTCTTCTTGGATTTTCAGGACAGTCTTAACATTCCTCGTCGCCCGTTTACAACTGAGGGAGGGTGTTAGAATATATAACCGTATTGTTTGTATAGATATACGGTTGTATATGTGTAGACCTTGTATAGGTGTTCGTATATTGTACGATACAAACTCTGCCTTGTAACCTTTATATATTGATCAATACAAGGCACCACAACGTGTGGTTTCCCCAATCTTACAAGGACAGATCACTTCACTGTATTCTGCTCCGAAGCAAAGAACTCTTTTGTGGAATCCATGTTGTTAGAATAAATCCGAGGCCACCGTCGATCATCCAAGGACCAAGCAATCACACGAGGCACGACACCGAGATTTGTTAACGAGGTTCACCGATATGGCTACATCCCCAGGGCCTGACTACGGGCGCTCCTCCCCGTGACACCGTCACAATACCGCACCCGGTCGCCCTGGACACCGACACATGCCGCCGGCTTCCCCTGCGTTCCGGTCGCTATCTAGTCGTCATAGGTTACATCGTGTGTCTACCCCCGCTATATATGAGAGGCCTAGGATACAAGTGTCCTACTAGGACACGACTCCACATCCTATGTAAACACAATACAACTACAAGTCCAACTGTAACCTACCTTGTACACTATATTCGACACAACTCTAACACATGTTACAGTGTGTTGTAATTTACTGCCATTTCTAAGACTGGCCAGCCCTGTTACCAGCCTGGTGATTGCTTTTATATTATGGAATTGTGACTCGGTCGTATATATATTTATATTCATGCTGTCAAAGCCATCTCGAAAACAGGCCTACTCTATTACCAGATTATAGATTATTGAATTCTGACTTGGTCATGTATATTTATATTCACGCTGTCAAGCTGTGGTTTAACAGTAGGGAGAATTTCCCATAAAGTTATTCTCTGCACTACTAATTGAAGACAGTGTATCTTTTCCTATAAAACAAAAAAAATCCATATGTGCGGTGCAATCATGTACTCCCTTTGATCCATATTACTTGTCACAGCTTTAGTACAAAAGTAATATGGATCAGAGGGAGTATTATACTTATGTATAGGAGAAATGGAAAGTGTTTCAGTAACTTTGGTCTAAATGACACACAAGTAAATAAATAGTAAATCAACAATTATGCCTCTTTGCTTCCTCATTAAGATAACAGATTGTGTATGGAAAAAATCTCCTTATTTTTCATCTAAAAAGGATTGAATTGATACCCTAAGTGGTTACTAAAACGTAATTTTACCAACAAAAGCAAACCGTTTCAGAACACTCCGGATTTGAATTGGTATTTTGCTGCAATCGGGCTGAACCCAACCAAACCTTGGTGGGCCAAATAAAATCCAATAAAACCCAGAAAAGTTAAGCCTGCATTAAAAGAACTTAACGTTTTGATTAAAATGGCACCCCGTCGAATATGTATGAAACCAGTGTATGCCTCATTAGCTTCCACCTTACATACTACTCCCTCCGTTCCTAAATACTTGTCTTTCTAGACATTTCAACAAGTGACTACATACGGAGCAAAATGAGTGAATCTACACTCTAAAATATGTCTACATACATCCGTATGTAGTAGTCATTTGAAATGTCTAGAAAGACAAATATTTAGGAACGGAGGGAGTAGCAAATTGTATGAAGAGAATTTATTCCCGCATTGCGAAGACTCTATCATGTAGTAGTTTGAAGCTACGTTTCCTTAAAATTTAATTATTGAAAGAGCTCTCTGTATTGCCAAATTGCCAATCATTTGTTTTCAAATAACTCTCAGTTTGAAACGGGACCTTGCGCCATTTGGCTCAACGGGTAATCTTGTCAGCTTAGCAAAAGGAACTTATCCACCTCCTGTTTGTCATATTGAGGGGGGAAGATTCGGCTTTGATGAGCAGAGTTTAACAATATTTACAATGATAAAGATCCAAATTTAAGTTAGCAGTGTGATATATAATACTAATACTTCAGTTCACATGATTCTCCGTCAACTCTGCTAGTGCTATCATGTGACAAAAAACCATACGACAACACATTCGTCCGAAGATAGATGGCTACTACAAAACCTTTTTGAGACATATATCCACCTCATTAATGCCGCGATTCTAGTACTACTAGACAGGCAGCCGGGAAACCAGAAGGTTTAATCTGCACAGATCATAACTGAAAAAAAAACCAAGTGCACTAATAGAGGCACACATATGTGACATAAGTTCCTCTAAACAATCCCTTGGGTAGAAAGAATTTGATCTGTCAACGTCAGCAAGCACATGAACTGGACTTCTTACGCGAAATGTTCTTCCTGATCTCCTTTTTGCACATAGGCCTTTTTCGAGACACCGTTTGTTGCCACTGTAATTTCCGTTAGATAATGGCTAGGCCGCTTTCGATTCAGCGCCTCTGCTGATAATTTGTCAGCAGCGGCATTGCCCTGCTTTGCCTGACACTCATCACATGACCATTCTACTAATGTTGCATCAAGAACAACCGGGTCTGAACAATATCTGCAGAATAATGGATCACATCGGTCAAGCAACAGACAATAATGACCAAATAACGGTTGAAGAGCAAATGGTCAAAACCCATTTTCATTATCACCAAACTAACCTCCCAATGAGAGTAGAGTACTCACTAAACAACACATAGTTTGGTGAAAGATCTATATTTTTTACTAAAGACGTCTATATTTTGCACATTGGTAGCAGTAGTGAGAGGCTTGGAACATCTATATTTTGTCAAATAAAGACGTAAAAAACATAATTAGTTCTTTTTTTCTTTTTAGAGAAGTAAAGAATGTTTTGAATTTTCATAGTTTCCCAGACTTAACTTCGACATTAGATTTGCAACTCAAGTTAATGCAAATTAGTAAAATCGCAGTATTGCAAAATCTATTTTAACGATAAATATGATGAAGATAGATTTCAGAATGTACGAACTTCAGGGTGCAGTCTATGATATATTGTAGAGAAACGTACTGATGCACAGTAGCACCGCAAGGGCAGAACATCACAAGATCTTCCATACCAGCATCTCCACACACTTCACATAAAAATTTCTGCAAAATCACAAAATTAAGAGCATGTTCTTAAAAGCGTTAATAAGAGCATGTAGCACTACTTCAAAATCAAATATGCACACATTAAAAATGTGCATAATAATTCTTTTGTGAAAAGAATGGTATGCCCATTTCTATTTTCACAAACACTACTTTTTTTGTAAGATTGTTCTCATACACTGAGCCTGAATGCATCAGAATGTCCATGGTAAATATTTCTACAACATTCTCGCAAATCTACACTTGATAGCTCCAGCAGACTTCTTCTCGGTAGTTAATACCTGATTGAAAACTCTAGCATCATCAGATTGGCCATCCTGTTCTCCACCGTTGGCTGAACCAACCACAACACCGTTCACGTGGTTACCGCATCGAGTAGAACGCTCGTAACAAACATCAGAGGCCTCTCGTGCCTGTCAAGCAATCATTTAAACCAATACCATGAACACTTACATATCATCATATAAAGAAAAAAAATCTCAAAGACACAACGTACCGACTTTCTTCCAAAGGACCTTAAACCACCATCACGAGAACAGGTGCGATCGGCTTTGGCGAGATTCTTAATCGTGTCGTAGTCATAGTCCTTGCATCGTGGTGTCTGATCATGCAGCAGATTCTTCTCATGACCAAAATCCAAGTTATCCAGATAGAATATCTGCAAGTGGTTAGTAATAAAAACCAATTAGCAAAGATTGCATCCTAACACCATTGTTTTTTTCGAAAAGGATTACCATCCTAATAACCAAACCAGAAGTGTAACCCCCTGCCTACCTGTAAGAAAAGAATGCATCCAATCAAGTTCTCCACAGGCCGCCCCTGAGCAAAAGCAGCCTGAACATGGCAGGCAGAGTCCAAAATGACACGGATCACGTACTCGGACCAATCATACGTCTGAATCTCATCAGGACGCCGCAGGGCCATGAAGTAGTCCAGGGATACAGAGGCCACCTCCCTTGGAGCCAGCAGATTCTCCACCACGAAGACCACGAACGCTACCTTGAATGCAGCCCGGTCCTTCTCCGCCATTCCCCGACGGAATCTCTTCTTCAGTACATGCTTTGCAGCATGCAGGATTCCGAGTCTGCTGTCATCTCCTTCGTCCAAGCCGAGCGCGCCGCGCACGGTCGCCTTGGCCTCGTCGGAGACCAGCACCTGACCCTGATCCTTCTTGGGCACCGGACGTCCTCCGGAAGGCACGCCGAACACTTTGCTGACGTCGTGTGGGTAGAACGGTATGCCGGCTACTTTGCCGGCTGCTGCAGATTGAGCACGAGTGGCATCTCGTGCTACCTTGGTGAGGAGCCACAGTGAGAACCTGTGGCCGACCTTCCTGTGCAGTGGCAGCTCCAGCAGGCCCCCGAAACCGATTGACTGCACGAGCTGCTTCTTCTCGGGGGAGAAGCGCGAGATGACCTTGTGGACGGCCTTCGGGGAGCAAGGCGAGCTTAGTTTGGGATGGCTCCGACTCCGAGGCATCACTCACTGAACCAATGGGCTGTGCTATCCCAAAATAAGAAACCAATCTGTGCTGCCTTGCGGAATGAAGAGCAAAATCAAGTGAGTTGGTAGGCGATTATGATGCTCGTCTGCTAAGCTGGGTGCGTCTTGCACAAGATTGAAGCAAGATTTACAGTTTCTGACTGCAAATCCCAACTCAGTCGCTTGCAGATTATGCAAGAGAGGCTAGCTCAACTGGATGCCATGGGACAGAAAGCAGAGCACATAGCCAGTGGAGCTCACCAGTGCACGCCGAGAAGGAGCAATGCCCACCGCCGATCGAGAGCCGCCGCCGTCAAGAAAGTCCGATGGGGCGAAGTGGGAGGGGGAGGGGGAGAGAGAGAGATAGGAGCAGTCAAGGCACGCGGCGACAGTACGGCCAGCTCGGGGACTGACGAGGCATGGACGGACGGTGGCAGGCGAAGCAGCGACGGAAGTGACAATTCATGGAGATGGAAAGCAGGGCCCACAAAGCCCTGAGAACACTGCGAGGATGACTGAGGAAAGGGCAAGGAGGACACGACGCTATGCTCATCTTTTTTGACTTTTCTCGACCTGTTCATACTTGATCAGATCAGACCGATAATGTGAACGTTCACTTTTACTTTTTGAAAGGAGCAGTGTGTCATTCCGAAACCTGCAAGTTCGGCGTAATCAGCATACGATCCATCGCATATGGTGCGTGCGAGCAGCCACCGATTGAAACGATCGTATGCGCAACATTTTCGTAAGCAAAGAGGCCCAACACACTCAAATTGTGCGCTGTATCATTAGAGCATTTTAATTTTCTGAAAACTGAAATCTATTAACTTATAGCCATCTAGCCTTTCCCATCAAGTTTTCTTTATACTAGCTAATTGTCTGTCCGTTGCAACGGGCAAACAAATTTTAGTGACTCAATACCAATTACGAGTGCCTCGATAAAGATGTTGCGAGTGTCATCAAAGCCATATTGCATATAGAATCGTCTTTTCATCTGTTTTCTACAGTGATCTTGCCGGTACATTCAATGTACTGGTCTACATGACTGCAACGTCTCATGTTGTAGGATTTTTACGACGAGTAGGAGTTACGATATAGGGTTACGGTGTACACTCAACTTGCAGATGGAGTTGATGGGACTCCACACCCGTTTGTTTGTTTCTGTTGAGACTTATGAGGTATGTATCAGTTTTACGTTATTTATACATGTGATTGCACTTTGATATATACATTGATGTACTGTGTGTGCCGGCATACTGATCTAAGGATGACACATATACACAGGGGCTTGGTCGTTTGAGGTCGGGTCGCTACAAGTCCATATCCAGTCCCTCCCCCCCCCCCAACGATGAAGGAGAGAAGCTCTTGGTCGATGATGGGCTTTCCAGCAGCAGCTAGCTCATCGGAGAGGGCTCTTATCTGGACGAAGTAGGTGGAGGCATTCTGAGAACCTTTTTGGGCATTGGAGACGGCTATGCGACAATTATTATCACGGGAGCGGGATTGGGCTGCAAACATCTTTATAGGGTAGACCAAATGGCATGCAATTGCTCTAAGGATGCTACTTGAACGAGAACTTCCTTGGAGAGGTTCCATAGAAGATAGGACACAATCTGTTGGTCCTAGACAAGCCAGGGGTTGTAGGCGAGGTTGGGAGCGATCTGGTCTTTCCCTTCAGAGGTTTTGATCACGATGATTTTGGATGGTTCAGGAGTAGATTGATCGATGTACCCATATAACCCTGCTCCCATGATCTGGGAATGAGCTTGGGATTTCCAGAGAATATAACTGGTGCGGTTTAGTGGCTCGGAAGTGGTGTAATTGAGGCCGGGGGAAGGAACTTGTGAGGAGTAAGACATGGCTGCACATGGGGGGAGGTGGTGGCTGCGGGGGGAAGGGTTTAGCTAGATGCCATGGGAGAGGAGGCTCTATATACCATGTCAAAGATGGGTAAAGCGTCTCAACCCTCATAGGAGAGCCCACATGGTCTTATATTGATTGTATGAGAGAAACCCTTT
This sequence comes from Triticum timopheevii, assembly GCA_963921465.1. Classification (NCBI taxonomy): domain Eukaryota; kingdom Viridiplantae; phylum Streptophyta; class Magnoliopsida; order Poales; family Poaceae; genus Triticum; species Triticum timopheevii. The sequence goes on along the minus strand of OY997271.1, from coordinate 127,657,741 downwards.
CGTAGGAGTTTACAGAACCGTTGAATAACAAAAGAAAAGATAGGAAGTTACAGAGAGAGAAAGCCTCCGACAAACTCTATCTAATCTAGAGATATAACTTGGCCTACAAGAGAGAATATTAGAGAGGGGTGTGTGTGTGACAACATGTCATGTTACAAAGGTGGACATATAAGATATTTAACAGAGGTCAATGCCCCATGTGGTAATCTTGATTTCGTGGCTGCAGACGAGATGGAGAAATGGCGGGTGATGACGGCCGGAAGAAGATTGACTCGAGCAAGTGTTTCTCAGTTTAAAAAAAGAGGTTTGGACCTCTTTTTCAAATACAACAAAAAAACCAGGGTTTTAGATATACTATGGTTTATAAAACTGCAGTATTTGTCAAAGCCAAACATGTCAAATTATTTAAAACCGAGGTTTCTAAAAAAAATAGTACCTATAGTATGCTTCATTCTCTTTTATTTTGTTTCTGAGTACAAGTACAATGCCTAACCTACACCGTAGTATATGTTTAGGTGATGTAATCTATGGAATACTGCATTCTTTAGGTGAGAGAGATATATTAAAAAAAGACTGATGAATATTGCGTGCTCTGGTAGTACCTTGGAGGAAGTTCACCTAAAGCCATCTAAGTGGAATTATTAGCGATGACTCCAACTACAGGTTCAACCCCACGAGCTTTAGTGGCAAGGAAGGTTGGATCCTCGCCAAACCAACGAGAATCATAGGAGGATCCCACCTAGCTTCCTGCTACTGGGGGAAATGGTACATAGATAGTTTACTTCGATCTTTATGTTGTTCAGATGTGTTTATGTAAGCATTGCTCACTGGATTACGCTCTACATTTTTTTGTTCTCTAGCTTCTTGACCAATGATACAATGGGTACGGAGTTGCAGGATAGTCAGAGTTATGATCTATCTACTTGGTTGATGGTAGATGCCCTTTTCATCAACTATACTCAGATCAGGTTGTATTGAGGTTATAGTAATTAATGATGCAAATAATTGTCATCAATGAGGAAAAACATACCCTAGTCGTATTATGCACAAAAGTAAAATGCCAATTTTAGAAATATTGACTTGCACCTTTGTTGATTTATTTTACAGGAAGCTATATTTAGAGTTGTAGCAGTTGTACTTCATATTGGAAATATTAACATTGCCAAGGAAACATAAGTTGATTCATCCGGGACTCTGGGATGAGAGATTGTGATTAAGAATGATAACTCCAGGTTTCACCTTAAGTCTATGGAAGAGCTATTGGAGTGCGTACAGTTTCGTGAGCATCATGCTTTGATACATCTCCAATGTATCTATATTTTTTTATTGTTCCATGCTATTATATTATGTATTTTGGATGTTTTATATGCATTAATATGCTATTTTATATTATTTTTGGGACTAACCTATTAACCTAGAGCCCAGTGCCAGTTTCTGTTTTTTCCTTGATTTTGAGTTTTACAGAAAAGGAATATCAAACGGAGTCCAAACGGAATAAAACTTTCGCGATGATTTTTCTTGGACCAGAATACACCTACAAGACTTGGAGAGGAGGTGAGAAGACCGACGAGGAGACGGCAAGCCATAGGGGCACCCCCCCCATGATTGTGGCCCCCCTAGAGGTCCTCTAACCCTAATATTTGGCTTATAAATTCCTAAATATTCCCGAACCAACAAAAGTGTCCACCAAAATACTTTTCCACCGCCGCAAGGCTCTGTTCCCGTGAGATCCCATCTTGGGGCCTTTTCCAGCGATCTGCCGGAGGGGGATTCGATCACGGAGGGCATCTACATCAACCCTATTGCACTTCCAATGATGTGTGAGTAGTTTACCACGGACCTACGTGTCCATAGCTAGTAGCTAGATGGCTTCTTCTCTCTCTTTGATCTTCAATACAATGTTCTCCTCGATGTTCTTGGAGTTCTATCCGATGTAATACTTTTTTGAGGTGTGTTTGTCGAGATCCGATGAATTGTGGATTTATGATCAGATTATCTATGAATATTATTTGAATCTTCTCTGAATACTTATATGCATGATTTAATATCTTTATATTTCTCTTCGAATTATCGGTTTGGTTTGGCCAACTAGATTGGTATTTCTTGCAATGGAAGAGGTGCTTATAGTTTCGGGTTCAATCTTGCGGTGCCCTCACCCAATGACATAGTAGGGGTAGCGAGGCACGTATTGTATTGTTGCCATCAAGGATAAAAGGATGGGGTTTCATCATATTGCTTGAGTTTATCCCTCTACATCATGTCATCTTACTTAAGGTGTTACTCTGTTCTTATGAACTTAATACTCTAGATGCATGATGGATAGCGGTCAATGTGTGGAGTAATAGTAGTAGATGCACGCAGGAGTCGGTCTACTTGACATGGACGTGATGACTATATTCATAATCGTTGCCTTGGATAACTTTACACTTTTCTATCAATTGCTCGACAATAATTTGTTCACCCACCATGTTATTTTCTTTCAAGAGAGAAGCCTCTAGTGAAACCTATGCCCCCCGGGTCTATTTTCCATCATATATTTTCAGATCTATAAACCAAAAAACCTAAAAATTTCTTTCTGCAATTTATTTGTTTTTATTTTGTTTTAAGTTTTAGAAATCTTTTATATGTATCTCTATCAGATCTCATCCTTAAAATTGACCATGAAGGGGTTGACAACCCCTTTATCGCGTTGGGTGCAAGTGTTTGTGTCGGATATCGGGTTCCGGCAAAACCCTTAAGGTTCGAACTCTGGGGTGCGCACGAAGATCTTCTCCCTACCGAAACACGCCCTCACCTCGCCATTGTTTCTAAGCTAGATCGATGAGCAACACAAGAGACACAAGGTTTATACTGGTTCGGGCCACCGTTGTGGTGTAATACCCTAATCCAGTGTGTGGTGTGGTGGATTGCCTCTTGGGCTGATGATGAACAGTACAGAGGAAGAACAGCCTTGCGAGGAGAGGTGTTTTTGTGGTGGTGTGTTTGGAGAGGAGTCGATCCGTCTCTCTTGGCTCTAGATGAGATGCCTTCTACTGTGGTGGCTAGCCCTATTTATAGAGGCCCTGGTCCTCTTCCCAAATATTGAGCGGGAAGGGAGCCAACAACGACCATTTTGAAAGGGGACAGCTAGTACAAGCTATCCCGACTAAAGGTGGTCTTCGACTGCCAAAGGCACTGGTGATGACGCCGTCTTGGGCTCCACGATGACCTCCGTCCTGCCGTCCTGCTGGTATTGGTCTCGTTGCACCGATATGGAAACCTTTGCCTGATGCCTCGGTACTCCGCGCCTGCACTTGCCCCCTTTGCACCAAAGAGGAAATGAGGACACTACGCAGGCTGGCGCCCGCCTGGTCTTGATCGTCATGGCTTGCGTCATGAGCACCTCGCGAGGTACCCCTCGCCTTGATCTCTCCGCCTCCTCGCGAGCCCGCCTGGTGAGGCCGCCCCTGAGGAGGCCTTGTGTCGTCCACCCCACGAGGCTTGGCCCCTCGGGAGGGTCTTCAGCTTGGTTGATGAACACGGGCCGTACTGGGCCACTTGCTGAGCCACGCTACAGGCTGCAGGCAGGCAAGTCTGGGGACCCCCATTCCCAGAACGCCGACAGTAGCCCCCGTGCCCAAGGCGTGCTTGGACTTGGCTTAGCAGCGAAGCCAAAGGGCAAGTGCAGAGCGCTGCGGGCCCCAATAGCCTGCGGCCTTGGTCGCCGCGTGGCGATTGATTGGACGTGGGCGTCCCCGCTTTCCCACGCTCCCCCAATATCCGCCTGGCTAGGCGGCCACAGAGCTTTACACAGTTATTTCCTCCCCACTACCCGCGTGCTTCCTGTTCCCCTTTCTTCCTTGAGCCCCTGTTTCCGCTTCCAATCTGACTTGAGCTCTGCCCCCTCCATTGCCATGGCGCCAACTAGCAAGGAGAAGGGGAAGAAGCCTCTGTCCTCATCCAGCTCGCCCCCGGCAATCGAGCCCGCCGTTAGCCGGACGTTGGTGCTCAACTTGGAGGCCCTGGGCAAGGTCTGCCCTGCGCTCGCATCCAGCTTCAACGAGTGCGGAAAGACGATGGCTTGGCCTGCCTCCCATGCCTCCATTGACAGGACAGTCACTAAGGTTCGATTCTTCGTCGACGCCCTGTGGGCTGGCCTGGTTCCCCCTTTCTCCGCCTTCTTCAATGTAGTGCTTTCCCATTATCAGATCCATATGATGCATCTTGATCCCCAATCTGTTACCCTTCTTGCCGTCTTCGCCTTTGTTTGCAAAGCCATGGTGGGCATTGCTCCTTCCGTCGCCCTCTTGCGCCACTTCTTCTCACTGCGCCTGACCGACCCCTCGCAGTGCTTGAGGTGTGTGAGCTTCCAGGCCGTAGCAGAGATGGCCGCCTCGGGGATTGATTTTGATCTCCCGCCGTCCACAAGTGGGTTCCGGACGCGGTGGTTGTACGTGGACGTCGGAGTGCTCAGCCCTCCGCTCTCGTCTCCATCGTCGCCTGCTGTCCCCAACCCTAGCTGGGGCCACGAGAGACTCGTGAGCCCCCGACTCTCCTTCGTCTGGTACCGCCTGAGGAGGTTGAGAGATCTCAGCGTGACTGCGCCCCGGGTGGTGAAGGAGTTCCTCCAGTGTCACATTGCTCCTCTTCAGCACCACTCCCGACTGATATGGGCCCTGGCGGGCAACCAGGACCGCATGAGGCTTCAGGAGATGGAACTGGCGCCCGAAACACTGAAGAAGGTGCTTGAGGTCTTGACTGGCGAGCCCCCGCCGGGAGATATACGGCACGGGGGTAGCCTCCTGTATCTCTGCTCGAACAGGGCTGAGTTCGCAAGGCAGATGCCTCTCTTCGACGAATGGGGGTTGCGTCCGGCTGGTCTTGCGAGGCCTCGCGAGAATCCTGTCGCCGTGGCTCCCTTCCCCATCGCCAGCACCGATCTTGCCCCAGGAGCGGGTGCAGGGAGGTAAGCATCGTTTGAGACTGGAGGCTCGGGTGTCGTGGAGCCGATGCCACACGGGGTTCCCGAAGCGCCATCCTCCGGAGCTTGTGAAGCCCGCCCTGAGGCGGTCGTCGATGGGGGATGCAACCCGCGGCTCTTGAGGCCGGAGCCCCCGAGGCCTCGGCAAGCCATCAGGAAGTGGTGCCTGATCGCTCCTTCCAACTTGGCGCCCCTGAGGTTGGCCGCCTGGGTGCTTCTCCATCCGCGCCACGCGCTGGTCCTCACGTTGAGCGCCTGGGTCAGTTCCGCGTGGACTTCGTCGCCCTCTATAAGAGGAAGGAGTCTTCAAGTTGTAGTGGACGCCCCTTCCGACCGTTGAAGCATAGGAAGTACTTCGCCATAGATGAGTAAGTACCTCATTCTTGTAACTCCTCAACCGCTGCTCCCTTTCTTAACTGTGGCTTTTCAGGGTCCCTCCTGCCAAGCCTGCGGGGTCTCCCAAGAAGCAACTTCCTCTGGCCTCGCCTTCATCGCTGGCCTTGAGCGTCCCGAGCCTGTATGCTGCCCCTGGCGCAGGGTTAGCCGGAGAAGCAAGCCTGCCCGCAGGGTGTCTTGAGCCTGTGCCCTTGCCACCTTTCCTCCGCGACCTTGCCTGGGGCGTGACCAGCCTGCCCAGGGCTCCTCCTCTGATCGCAGACGGCGAGTGGTTGGCGTTGGTCCTTGGCTCTTCTTCTGGGGATGGACTTGCGCCTGTCTGGGTCCCTTGCGGAGCCTGTCCGGCTATCGTGGGGGCGCCAGGCCCCAGCCCCCTGCCCAGAGGGGGCGAACCGCTTCAGGGCCCGCCGACAGAACTGGCAGAGGAGGACGACCTTGACAGCATGCTCAAGCATGCGCGAGAGCAAAGCATCGTTCGCCGAGAGTTCCTCCGGAAGGCGATGGACGCAATGGGCCAGCTTGGTGGAGAGCTTGCGGATGTGGAAGCGTGTCTTGAAGCTGAGGGCCTGCGGCTGATTGAGGAGCGACGCAAGCTGAAGGTTGAAGTCAACCTCGCGCGCTATCAGTGCGAGCTTGACAACGCGAAGGCCGAGGCATCCCTTGCAGCCTCGCGAAAGGCCTTCTCCCGAGCTCTGGAGGAGGCTCGGGAAGCAGATCATCATCGCGAGATCATGGAGAAGCATGCGTGGGAGCTCCAAGCCTGGAGCGCTTCCCTGGAGCAGCAAGTGGAGCTGCGCTAGGCCACCCTTGCGTCGCTGAAGGGGACGCCTGTCGAGGAGGAGGAGCTCTGGGGGCGTGAGGAAGCGCTAACGCTGGAGGCCGCCGAATGCAATCCTGACCTTGAGCGGTTGGAGACGAGGGAGCGCCAGGTTACCCAGGCAGAGGACAATGTTGGCGCGCGAGAGGCTCGAATCCAAGAAGAGGTCGACCGCCACATGGCGGTAGTTCGTGCAGATCTTGTGCGCAAGTATGACCAGAGGCTGGAGCTGATTGAAGCTGAGGCTGCAGGCAGGACTGCCACTCTCAGGTCCAAGCTGACTGAAACGGAGCAGCGCGCGGAGGCCGCCGCAGCCGCCTTGGTCTCGGCGCAGACTGAGTTGGCCTCCACCCATGCCGAGCTGCTTCTTCTTCAACAGCGGGTCGACGATGCCGAGTCCGTTGCGCGGCAGAACAGAGAAGAAATTCTTCAATGACATACGCTGGAGCACATGCATGGCCCCATGCTCCAGCAACTCAGGAGCAGGGCCAACACGGCCTTGGGCAATATCTGCGATGCGGACGCCCCGCATCCTCATGTGACCAACTATGCCAATCATCTCTAATTCTTCACTGATGTGGTGACGCCCTTGGAGAACCGCTCCAAGAGAGCTCGCCAGCTTGTCGAGGAGAGGAGCCGCAGCCTGCTCGGGCGTGCATTCTCTCGCGTCTTCAGCCATCTTCAGAACACCGATCCCCACTTCGAATTTGACGTCATCATCGCCCCAGTGCCCGAGGCCATCTGTTGCGACCTGGCGCGGTGGGTAGAGGACAATGTGGATGCGCTTGTTAGGGCCTTTGCTTCTGACAACGACGGGGTGATAGTTGCCGCGGATGAAGGCGATGTGGTCAATGGTGGTGAAGACAGCGCCAATGATGGCGATGGTGATGCCAGTGACAACGACAGCGCTGCCAGTGATGCCTCTGGAGGCGACCAAGAGGGTGCGGTGAGCGATATGTCTGACTGATCCTTAATAACCCACAAGTGTAGGGGATAATTGTAGCCTCTTTCGATAAGTAAGAGTGTCGAACCCAACGAGGAGCTAAAGGTAGAACAAATATCCTCTCAAGTCCTATCTACCACTGATACGACTCTACGCACGCTTAGTGTGCGCTTTACCTAGAACAAGTATGAAACTAGAAGTACTTTGTAGGTGTTGTTGGATAGGTTTGCAAGATAATAAAGAGCACGTAAATAAAAGCTAGGGGCTGTTTAGATAAAGAAGCAATAAAGTAAATATAGCGAGTGTGGAAAAGTGGTGGTAGGAGTTGTGAAATTGTCCCTAAGCAATTGACTACGTTACTAGACCGATAATCACTATTGCAATTTTATTTGAGGGAGAGGCATAAGCTAACATACTTTCTCTTCTTGGATCATATGCACTTATGATTGGAAATCTAGCAAGCATCCACAACTACTAAAGATCATTAAGGTAAAACCCAACCATAGCATTAAAGTATCAAGTCCCCTTTATCCCATACGCAAACAACCAACTTACTCGGGTCTGTGCTTCTGTCACTCACGCCACCCACCATAAGCAAATCATGAACATATTGCAAACCCAACAGCGGGGATCCCTCACGCTTGCGCGACACAGAGAGCACCATAGGACAACACCAATAATAAAACATGCAACTCAAACCAATCCTAGCAATTCATCAATCACCGATAGGATAACGAAAATCTACTCAGACATCATAGGATGGCAACACATCATTGGATAATAATATGAAGCATAAAGCACCATGTTCAAGTAGAGGGTACAGTGGGTTGCGGGAGAGTGGACCGTTGAATATAGATGGGAGAAGGTGATGGAGATGTTGGTGAAGATGATGGAGGTGTTGGTGAAGATCGCGGTGATGATGATGGCCCCCGGCAGCGTTCCGGCGCCACCGGAAGCAAGGGGGAGAGAGCCCCCCTTCTTCTTCTTCTTCTTCTTCCTTGACCTTCTCCCTAGATGGGAGAAGGGTTCCTCCTCTGGTCCCTTGCTCCCATGGCGTGGGAGCGGCGAGAGCCCCTCCGAGATTGGATCTATCTCTCTGTCTCTCTCTGTTTCTGCGCTCTTGGATTCTGCCCTGGCACCATTTTTTTATATCTGGAGATCCGTAACTCCGATTGGATTGAAACCTTCGCCCAGATCTTTTTCCAAAAATTAGCTTTCTTGCTGCCAAAGAAGGGCATCAACCGCCTTACGAGGGGCCCAGGAGGGTGGGGCGCGCCCACCTAGAGTGGGCGTGGGCCCCTGTCTTGTGGCCACCTCGGGCACCGTCTCGTGTTGATTTTACTTCCCAAAAATCACAAATATTCCAAAATAATTCTCCGTCCATTTTTATCCCATTTGGACTCCGTTTGATATGGGGTTTCTGCGAACCATAAAACATGCAACAGACAGGAACTGGCACTGGGCACTGGATCAATATGTTAGTCCCAAAAATAATATAAAAAGTTGCCAAAAGTATATGAAAGTTGAATAATATTGGCATGGAACAATCAAAAATTATAGATACGACAGAGACGTATCAGCATCCCCGAGCTTAATTCCTGCTCGTCCTCGAGTAGGTAAATGATAAAAAGGATAATTTTTGATGTGGAATGCTACCTAGCATAATCTTGATCATATATCTAATCATGGCATGAATATTAAGACACGAGTGATTCAAAGCAATAGTCTATCATTTGACATAAAAAACAATAATACTTCGAGCGTACTAATAAAGCAATCATGTCTTTTCAAAACAACAAGGCCAAAGCAAGCTTATCCCTACAAAATCATATAGTTTGGCCATGCTTCATTTTCGTCACACAAAATGCTCCCATCATGCACAACCCCGATGACAAGCCGAGCAATTGGTTTATACTTTTTAACGTGCTTCAGCTTTTTCAACCCCCACGCAATACATGAGCGCAAGCCATGGATATAGCACTATAGGTGGAATAGAATATGATGGTGGAGGTTTATATGGAGAAGTCAAAAAAGGGAGAAAGTCTCACATCGACACGGCTAATAAACGGGCTATGGAGATGCCCATCAATTGATGTCAATGTGAGGAGTAGGGGTTGTCATGCAACAGATGCACTAGAGCTATAAGTGTATGAAAGCTCAAACTGAAAACTAAGTGGGTGTGCATCCAACTTGCTTGCTCATGAAGACCTCGGGCATTTGAGGAAGCCCATCATTAGAATATACAAGCCAAGTTCTATAATGAAAATTCCCACTAGTATATGAAAGTGACAATATAGGAGACTCTCTATATGAAGAACATGGTGCTACTCTGAAGCACAAGTGTGGTAAAAGGATAGTAACATTGCCCCTTTTCTTTTTCTTTTTTTTTCTTTTTCGTTTTTTTGTGGGCTTCTTTGGCCCCCTTTTTTATTTAGGCTTCTTTGGCCTTTCCTTTTTTCTTCTTCTTTTTTTCCTTTTTTTCATGGGGCAATGCTCTATAATGATGATCATCACACTTTTATTTACTTACAACTCAATATTACAACTCGATACTAGAACAAAGATATGACTCTATATGAATGCCTCCGGCAGTGTACCGGGATGTGCAATGATCTAGCATAGCAATGACATAAAAAAGGGACAAGCCATGAAAACATCATGCTAGCTATCTTACGATCATGCAAAGCAATATGACATTGAATTCTCAAGTCATGTATATGATAATGATGGAAGTTGCATGGCAATATATCTCGGAATGGCTATGGAAATGCCATAATAGGTAGGTATGGTGGCTGTTTTGAGGAAGATATAAGGAGGCTTATGTGTGATAGAGCATATTGTATCACGGGGTTTGGATGCACCGGCGAAGTTTGCACCAACTCTCAAGGTGAGAAAGGGCAATGCACGGTACCGAAGAGGCTAGCGATGATGGAAAGGTAAAAGTGCGTATAATCCATGGACTCACATTAGTCATAAAGAACTCATATACTTATTGCAAAAGTTCATTAGCCCTCGAAGCAAAGTACTACTACGCATGCCCCTAGGGGGATAGATTGGTAGTAAAAGACCATCGCTCGTCCCCGACCACCACTCATAAGGAAGATAATCAAAGAAACACCCCATGCTTTAAATTTGTCACACAACGGTTACCATACGTGCATGCTACGGAACTTGCAAACCTCAACACAAGTGTTTCTACAATCCACAACTACCCACTAGCATGACTCTAATATCACCATCTTTATATCGCAAAACTATTGAAAGGAATCAAACATATCATATTCAACGATCTACAAGTTTATGTAGGATTTTATGACTAACCATGTGAATGACCAATTCCTGTCATCTCTCTAAATAGATATAAGTGAAGCAAGAGAGTTTAATTCTTTCTACAAAAGATATGCCCATGCTCTAATAAATATAAGTGAAGAAAAAGAGCATTCTACAAATGGCGGTTTTCTATGTGAAGAGAAACAGGCAATCCAAACTTCAAATGATATAAGTGAAGCACATGAAGCATTCTATAAAGCCATACTCAAAAGATTTAAGTGAAGTGCAATGAGCATTCTATAAATCAACCAAGGACTATCTCATAACAGCATGGTGCATAAAATAAAAGTGAAAACTAAATGCAAAAGACGCTCCAAGACTTGCACATATCGGATGAACGAAACGGATATGAAAACATACCGATACTTGTTGAAGAAAGAGGGGATGCCTTCCGGGGCATCCCCAAGCTTAGACGCTTGAGTCTCCTTGAATATTTACTTGGGGTGCCTTGGGAATCCCCAAGCTTGAGCTCTTGCCTCTCTTCCTTTTCCTCATATCGAGACCTCCTCGATCAAACACTTCATCCACACAAAACTTCAACAGAAAACTCGGTAAGATCCGATAGTATAATAAAGCAAATTACCACTCTAAGTACTGTTGCAAACCAATTCATATTTTGTTTTTGCATTGTGTCTACTGTAATATAACTTTTCCATGGCTTAATCCACTGATATAAATTGATAGTTTCATCAAAACAAGCAAACTATGCATCAAAAATAGAATCTGTCAAAAACAGAACAGTCAGTTGCAATCTGAGCATCCACCATACTTATGATACCACAACAATTCTACAAAAATTAGGAAAAGTAAACAATTTGTACATAAATACAGTGCAAAAAGAATCAGAACCGTTTGACTTTCCAATTAAAAATGTAAAATCTCTCACTACAGCCAAAGTTTTTGTCCTGCACCGTACAAACCAACAAGCATTGTAAACATCTTAAAGGCAAACCTTGGCACATTATTTTTATAATACAATGGAATTGTACAAGGGGATAATTATTTTTGATGAAAAGTTTTGTAATTAAGATTCACAAAGTTTCCGTGAGCATGAACAAAGTTCAAGGCTAGCTCCCACTTCAACAATGCTTGTCTTTCTCACTTTCACTTTCCTTTTTGAAAAGTTTTCGGTTCCCCTCTTTATTTTATTTTTTTTAACTATATGAAAGCATTCAACAGAAGTAAGTGACTCTCTAAAACTTCCGGGTTGTCTCCCTGGCAGCGCTTTCTTTAAAGCCATTAAGCTAGGCATATAGTGCTCAAGTAATGAATCCACCCGGATCCCAAGGTATATCAAAGCCAATTTTAATTAACAATGATTTTTAATTTAGTAGCAAGCACAAAGTAACATATATCATGCAACAACGAAGTCTAACTCTCTTCCTATGCATTGGCATGTCATAAAAGAACAGTTCATGCACACCAAGTAAAGGCCAATGCATAGTATAAGCAGTTTCTTGCAATTCTATCATATTGGAAACATAGAGAGGTGGAGATATAGTTCCTCTCTCATAATAATTGCAAGTAGGAGCAGCAAGCACATGCATATCACATTCATCAAAATTATCATGTGCAATGGTAAAAGGCGACCCATCAATATAATCCTTAATGAGCACAAACTTCTCCGATATAGTGTAGTTCGGAGAATTCAAAAAGATAATAGGACTATTATGCGTGGGTGCAATAGTAACAATTTCATGTTTAACATAAGAAACTATAGCAAGTTCATCTCCATAAGCATAATTCATATTGGCATCTTGGCCACAAGTATAGCAAGCATCATCAAAAAGGGATATTTCAAGAGAATCAATGGGATCATAACAATCATCATAGCAATCATCCTTCGGTAAGAACAAAGGAACATTAAATAATGTATGAGTTGGAGGGTTACTCTCATTAGAAGGTGGGCACGGGTAGCTAATCTGCTCTTCCTCCTTTTGTTCTTCGCTCTCCTCATCACCTTTCTCATCCAATGAGCTCACTGTTTCATCAATTTCTTCTTCCATAGCTTCCTGCAAAATATTAGTCTCTTCTTGGACAATGGAGGAGTCCTCAATATATAGTTTAACATAGGCATTAGAAGCATAATTATCATAACAATATTCAAGTATGGCAAAATTTTCAGATATGTAGAGAGTAGCATCATACTTTTCAAGCAAAGAAGCAATTTCATAAGCACCCTTAAAAGCAATAGATTCTTCAATTTGTTGAACATCATAGTAATTACAAACACCCTTAGAATACGAAGATACGATTCCATTATCAATAACCTCACATTGGTAGGGAAGGTGTTTCTTAGGGTTTTCAGAAAAACAAGTAACATAATATATTTCACATAAAGTCCAAGCATAGCATTGCAAACGATGAATTTGATCCAGTAAAAGTTTCCCTTTTTCATATATACGGTGTCGCACATAATAAGCATGCTCATATAAAGATTTGCCCTCAACTAAGCTAGTGGGGGTTTCAGCACGAGCACAAAGGGATCGAAGATGATCCAAGTAAAAAGCTTCAAGAGTGTGATAGATTTTGAGTGGTTCTTCAACCATTGGTTCAGTAGGTACAACTATTTTTTTGGTATTTTGCATTTCCTACCCATAACTAAAGATAGAAAACAACTAAGAACAGCAAAAAAAATTACTTAGTGATAAAGCAAACAAGCACACACGAGAATATTCACCCCACGCTATGACTCCCCAGCAACGGTGCCAGAAAAAGGTCTTGATAACCCACAAGTGTAGGGGATAATTGTAGCCTCTTTTGAAAAGTAAGAGTGTCGAACCCAACGAGGAGCTAAAGGTAGAACAAATATTCTCTCAAGTCCTATCTACCACTGATACGACTCTACGCACGCTTAGTGTTCGCTTTGCCTAGAACAAGTATGAAACTAGAAGTACTTCGTAGGTGTTGTTGGATAGGTTTGCAAGATAATAAAGAGCACGTAAATAAAAGCTAGGGTCTGTTTAGATAAAGAAGCAATAAAGTAAATATAGCGAGTCTGGAAAAGTGGTGGTAGGAGTTGTGAAATTGTCCCTAAGCAATTGACTACGTTACTAGACCGATAATCACTATTGCAATTTTATTTGAGGGAGAGGCATAAGCTAACATACTTTCTCTTCTTGGATCATATGCACTTATGATTGGAAATCTAGCAGGCATCTGCAACTACTAAAGATCATTAAGGTAAAACCCAACCATAGCATTAAAGTATCAAGTCCCCTTTATCCCATACGCAAACAACCTACTTACTCGGGTCTGTGCTTCTGTCACTCACGCCACCCACTATAAGCAAATCATGAACATATTGAAAACCCTACAGCGGGGATCCCTCACGCTTGTGCGACACGGAGAGCACCATAGGACAACACCAATAATAAAACATGCAATTCAAACCAATCATAGCAATTCATCAATCACCGATAGGACAACAAAAATCTACTCAGATATCATAGGATGGCAACACATCATTGGATAATAATATGAAGCATAAAGCACCATGTTCAAGTAGAGGGTACAATAGGTTGCGGGAGAGTGGACCGCTGAATATAGATGGGGGAAGGTGATGGAGATGTTGGTGAAGATGATGGAGCTGTTGGTGAAGATCGCGGTGATGATGATGGCCCCCGGCAACGTTCCGGCGCCACCGGAAGCAAGGGGGAGAGAGCCCCCTTCTTCTTCTTCTTCTTCCTTGACCTTCTCCCTAGATGGGAGAAGGGTTTCCCCTCTGGTCCTTGGCTCCCATGGCGTGGGAGGGGCGAGAGCCCCTCTGAGATTGGATCTATCTCTCTGTCTCTCTTTGTTTCTGCGCTCTTGGATTCTGCCCTGGCACCGTTTCTTTTATATCCGGAGATCCGTAACTCTGATTGGATTGAAACCTTTGCCCAGATCTTTTTCCAAAAAATAGCTTTCTTGCGGCCAAAGAAGGGCATCAACCGCCTTACGAGGGGCCCAGGAGGGTGGGGGCGCGCCCACCTGGAGTGGGCGTGGGCCCCTGTCTCGTGGCCACCTCGGGCACCATCTCGCATTGATTTTACTTCGCAAAAATTACAAATATTCCAAAATAATTCTCCGTCCGTTTTTATCCTGTTTGGACTCCGTTTGATATGGGAATTCTGCGAAACATAAAACATGCAACAGACAGGAACTGGCACTGGGCACTGGATCAATATGTTAGTCCCAAAAATAATATAAAAAGTGCCAAAAGTATATGAAAGTTGAATAATATTGGCATGGAACAATAAAAAATTATAGATACGATGGAAACGTATCAATCCTGTGTTCCCCTGCTGTTTATCCTGCACACAAAAAGCTCGGGCGTGGCCCTGAAGGTTGTAAGAGAATTTTGGGAGGGGAAGCCCCTCATGTAAAAAGATTGTCGTCCACATGCTTTTAGGAACGATGCTGAACGTGCGCCTAGATATCACAGGCCCTACGATGAGTTAGTTGCTGTAGCTTACCTTTAGTTCGGACAAGTCCTGAATAGGCCTGCGAGGCCGTGAGTCTCCGAGGGTCCTCTGAGGGACCTGCTGACCAAGTGGTGAGGGCCTCGCGAGAGCGAGTGCCAGCCATGGGACTGTATGCGTGCGTGCGCTTGGTCCAGCCCCGCCCGCGAGTGGCTCGCGAGGGTGAGGCAGCTAGTGCAAATTCCAAACTAGGGCAGAAACCAAAACACAAGAAATCACACGAACGAGACAAGACACCCCCCCGCATACGCAAATGCAAATTCAATCTCAACTTAAATCCGAAGGAAGGAAGCTTGACCACAGAAAGGGAGGCAAAAAGCAAAAGGCCGCGTCCGGCACCTAGTCTAGTCTTCGACGTCTTCTCACCAGCGCGGAGTTTAGTGCTACCACTGGGCATGGGAGGGAGCCCCCGAGGTCCGAGGGCGGCTCTCCGGAGACTCTGGGGCGTGTACAACCCCAACTCATTATTGCGTGAGAGTGTCACGGGCGGCGAGCTTCACAGGCACTGGGCCTTCTTCATAGGCACCGGGCCTTGCTTCATATCGCCAGACGAGGGCCCCGCCTTGCACCACCCTCGGCTACCATTGACGGCGGCCGAAGACCAAGGACGACACCAATGGGGCAAAGGGGATGCTAGCAGTTCCATCGGCGACCACGGGTCCTCTGCCGGGGGCAGACTTTACAGCACCTCCCCGGCAGAGGGCCTACCTCCGGGAAATGCCTTGCTCCGTGCACCGTGGGGAGGGGCCTGGCTCCCGGCCCCTCTCCTGCAGCCCCCAGTGCGCTCCTCCTAGCGGAAGGGAGGCTGCTGAGCTGGGGCAGCCTTCCGCTGCAGTGACCTGAACTTCCTTTGACCCATGGTTAGCATAAGCTTGCTCTTGAGGAATTAGTGGTACCGGATAGCTGCTGCTACCAGCGCGGTTGGTGAGGCTTCCTTGGGGCTCCTAAAAAGGCTTGGCTTCCGGAGTTTCTTCCTCCCAGCCTGACCCGAGGAACGAGCCAGGGCCGTCTTCCAGTGCGTACTCCCGGTCCACCATGTGGGGCACGTAAGCCTTTGAGGTCGTCGCCCCAAAGACTTCGCCGTAGTGCCCCACACTCCATGCGGCCTGGCCTAACGCGCCGTCTTGGGGATGGTAGGGCGGCGGCCCGCCCGAGCCATAGGTGGCGATGCGCATGCCCTCGCTCGCCGGGGGTGGTGCTGGTGTAGCCTGATGCCCGGCGCCGATGGTTGAGCTGGTGTCGATGAAGCCTTGGGGTGCACCTGAGGGAGCACGGGCATGGATGGGCCCGCCACGTGATCCGACCGGGGCCTAGGGTGGAAGCTGGACACAGAAGGGAGGCGCCCCCGAAGCTGCGACATCCAGGAGCTCGGCAACGCGCTCCAGCAGCACGTCTCGGCCGCTCTCCTGCAACCTGCACCGCAGCAGCTCCCAAGCCACAGTGAGCGCAGCCCTCATGTTCACTTGTTCCCGTTGGGTGTGCGACGCCGTGGCTGCGGCGTGGTTTGAGGCCCTTGCGGCTGATCACACCTGCCGCGGAGTGAGGGCAGGCAGTGCTTGACCGCGTCGCCCACGCCCCGCGGCGTTCTGCGCGCGGGGTTGAGGTCACCTTGGGCAGGCAGCGCGGCATGGGCTGGCCATGCCGCCCAGTGGTTGGCGTTGGTCGTCGGGTCGCTGGACATGGATGCGACGAAGCAGTGGAGCGCAGATCAGTGGAAAGAAGATTTTGGCGCACCCCTACCTGGCGCGCCAAATGTCGGATATCGGGTTCTGGCAAAACTCTTATGGTTCGAACTCTTGGGTGCGCACGAAGATCTTCTCCCTACCGAAACACGCCCTCAGCCTCGTCGAGGTTTCTAAGCTAGATCGATGAGCAACACAAGAGACACACGGTTTATACTGGTTCGGGCCACCGTTGTGGTGTAATACCCTAATCCAATGTATGGTGTGGTGGATTGCCTCTTGGGCTGATGATGAATAGTACAGAGGAAGAACAGCCTAGTGAGGAGAGGTGTTCTTGTGGTGGTGTGTTTGGAGAGGAGTCGATCCGTCTCTCTTGGCTCTAGATGAGATGCCTCCTACTGTGGTGGCTAGCCCTATTTATAGAGGCCCTGGTCCTCTTCCCAAATATTGAGCGGGAAGGGAGCCAACAACGGCCATTTTCAAAGGGGACAACTAGTACAAGCTATCCTGACTAAAGGTGGTCTTCGACTGCCAAAGGCACTGGTGATGACGCCATCTTGGGCTCCACGATGACCTCCGTCCTGCCGTCCTGCTGGTCTTGGTCTTTTTGCACCGATATGGAAACCTTTGCCTGATGCCTCGGTACTCCACGCCTGCGCTTGCCCCCTTTGCACCAAATAGGAAACGAGGACACTGCGCAGGCTGGCGCCCGCCTGGTCTTGATCGTCATGGCTTGCGTCATGAGCACCTCGCGAGGTACCCCTCGCCTTGATCTCTCCGCCTCCTCGCGAGCCTGCCTGGTGAGGCCGCCCCTGAGGAGGCCTTGTTTCATCCGCCCCGTGAGGCTTGGCCCCTCGCGAGGGTCTTGAGCTTGGTTGATGAAGACGGGCCATACTAGGCCACTTACTGAGCCATGCTGCAGGCCGCAGCCAGGCAAGTCTGGGGACACCCATTCCTAGAACGCTGACAGTTTGATTGTTAGTGCAGGTGCATAGATTGGAGACTTGCTTGTACCTCCTACTGGATTGATACCTTGGTTCTCTAACTGAGGGAAGTACTTATCTCTACTTTGCTGCATCACCCTTTCAAGGGAAAAACCAACGCAAGATCAAGAAGTAGCATGCTTCTTATTTTATGTATGTTCATTATGACCACAAACCAAAATGCTAACTACTAAATTTTCTCTTGTAGCCCTGAGTGGAATAATTTCATTCCTTTCTATGCGTTTAAATGAGTGTAGTTGCCATTTGTTTGGGCAGGGAAATCGCCTTAGTATAGCACCAACAGTTGGGGTTGTTGCTGGCCATAGGTAGTAAGAAAATGTATTGAGAATTTGAGATTCAAATATTGTGTCCTTTCTAACGCCTCTATTATGATCTGTACATTTACATACATCAATTTTTCCCTAAATCCTTCTCCTGATTTCTATTGCAATGCCATTGCAATATTTATTTTCACTTTATATTAGTAGAAACATATTGTACCTCTTAGAGTATAGGTACATATCCTCTTATGGTGATTATCTTACCAATGTTTTATTCCAAACATTGAGGTTTAAGTCGGATCTTGATACAACTAAACAGAGGCAAACAAGTTGTGCCTTTTTATACTACATGTACTTATGAGATCTGCCTTGCATTTGGTTTGTTAAATTCGTTACCAGGTTACCCACCGAGTCATGCATAAATCAATGCATCTTGATTTACTGCTTTGGCTGCAACACTAAAAAGGTTGTTCCATTTATATGACTGGATGAATATCTTCACTTGAAAGGTTGTTCCATCTAGGCATCTCGGTTTACTGACCCGCACTTTGCTGCCCCATTTTTCTTTATCGTGTTAAACAATTGCTTTCTCTTTATCATGCGTTGTTGGCGAACTAAGCAACATCATGTTTTTTTCTCTTTGGGATGTATGTCTCCTACTGAAAAGCACAGGGTCATGGTTCTTTCTATTCTTCTATTCAGCATAAAATAGATGTTCGTAGCCATTTCAGAGGTATGTGAACATACCTTCTTAGTACGCTCAAATCCTCAATTACCTATTGGATTGAATTTTCTAAATATTTCAATTAAGCAACATGTGAGAATTTTTGTAAAATATAACTGTAAGAGGGAATTAGTTTATTTTGTTTAAGTATGTTTCACCTAGCTTGAATGAATGCGAACTTTTTATGTTAAGGTCTGTCACTATGATGGCCTGGATGAATTCATCTCCAGGGTAAAAAAGGCAACAAGCGTGCATCTATTTGGTTGGAAACAATATTGCCATGAAAATGTATGAGTGCATTCTTGGCATAAATATTCAAAAATGTGTTGCACATGCAAGCCTACTAGTTCTCCTAAAACTTCAAAAACACCGAGTAGCCAAACGCAGCCTAAATATTTGTTTTTGAATTTGCCCAGCAGTGGGCTTGGAATCTGCGCCCGAACGTGTCTCATGGGACCTTGTCGTGCCTGGCCCGTTGGCTAAGTCCGGTCGGGCTAAGTCCGGTCTTGTTTGGATCCCATGCCAACGCACCTAGCTGGCCAGGGACCTCCTATTCAGCGTTGTTAGCGCCAATTAGCGATGCTGGCGCTCGCAGGGGCACGTAGTTGTACGGCCCAGTAACTCTCACATGTGCTCGCAAGAAGCAAATGCGAAGTTTTTTTTGGAAAAAACATGTAATCGTTAAATGGGAGAACAGGGTCTCGAACTCCAGTCGTCAACAAGAATGTCACACGCCATAACCACTAGACCAAATTCACCTCCTCGACAATAATTAGGAGAGTGCTCTATTTGAGCCTTATTCTAGTAAAACAAAGGACACGGCTAGCCAGCAACCGTTGGCTGGCTAGTCCGCTGGAGCACACACCCAAAAATAGCATGTTCTTGTCTACACCTTCCTATAAAGGAAAGGCTACCCTCCTCATGTGACGTTTAACAGAATGTATTTGGCCTCTTCACCCTTGTTTCCATCATACGTGACTCCTTTCTGCAATTGCGTGCAACACGCAATTTAGGAAATGCACGATAGGCATTTAATTTCATTCCGTAAAACCAAAAGGCTACAATTTTTAAATTGAGTGTCAAAATTAAGTTCCATTTTCATTGTTACGTTTCTTGCAACAAGCTCTTCAAAACAAGATCCATCATGGATATGTTTCGGCAAACTTTTTTTATCAAGCAACTTCGATGCTATATGAGGCAATCTTGGTGCTACAGTAAGCAACTTGGCAATACATTGTCTATCACAATTACATATCTACCCGCAAGCACTTACAAGTTTTCTACCAGGAAGCAACTTTGATATGGGGCAACATTTCTGTTGCCTAATATCACCTATGCTTCCCCCTAAGTTGGAGACCATGACTGCCAAATTAGGCAGTTGCCTAACGTCATTGCTAAAGTTGCATAACATCATCTATAAAGTTGACTAACATGACTAATAGCATCCTAACATTATCCTAACTTGCCTATAAGTACTTTAGTCAAGTTAGCTTTAGAGGTGGACAAAACTTAGGAACAATGTTGGGCCACTTTTTACAATATGGTAGGCAGCTAATAAGCGATTGTTCGCAACCGAGCGTCATCGGAAGAAAACTAGTTAGCAATGTCAAGTAATTTATCAGACACAAATAGGCGACTAAAGAATCACAATGATAGACAACTAAGGATCGACAATAGGCAACTTCCTAGTATTGTAGGCAAAAGATAGGGGAAAGTTAGACAAATTTATTAATACACACTTGTACTGAGCTTGCTTCTGTGTACCACTAAAGTTGCGTCACATAGTAGGAAAATTGCTTTGTAAAGTGTTGTAAAGTTTTGCCACCCCAGATAGGTTTGCCCTTTTCCTCGGACAACAAAAATGGTGTGAAGTTGCCAACCCCGAGCCAACTGACCACTTGTTGTGGGCAACTAATGGTTGTCATTTAGACAACTTTCCCCTATCCCCCTAGACAACAAAACTGGTGTGAAGTTTTCCACCCAAAACAACTAGTTTCTTTGTCCCAAGCAATTAGTAGTTATTGTTTAGGCAACTTTCATCTTGTACAAGACAACTACTTTGCTTCTGACCGCGACAACGGACTAGCGGCGATGGTGTGGAAGCCGAGGAGGAAGGAGTTGCCGAAGGTGACGACATAGACGAGCCTTGTACCAGACAACTAATGGGTGCTTGTTATGCAACAATGGAAATGATTTACTTGTTTGGTGGACCAAAAGAAAATCTAGTTTAGTGTATCAAATTAGTGAATAAAGAAATATCTACAAAATTTAGGTGATTTAGGCAAGTACTGTTTATATGTAGACAACTTATCCTATTGGAAATAGCAACCTTTTGCAAATTAAATCAATTTTTTGATAAAAATATCCCTGGGCAACTCGCATCATCCTCTCTAGAAACTAACTATCATGCATTGGGCAAGTTTTGGGCGAAACAAAACAGATACTCTCAGGACCGAATCTTTAGGCAACTCGTGCCATCAGTCCTAGCAACTAACAATCATTGTAATAACAACAACTCTTCGCAATTAAATCAATTTGTTGCTAAAAAAATATCCTTGGCAACTTGTGTCAGCCTCTCTAGCAACTAACTATCATGCGTTGGGCAAGTTTTGGGCGAAATAAAACACAACACTCTCAGAAGTGGATCTTTGGGAAACTCACACGATCATATCTAACAACTAACTGTCATGTGTAATACCAACTTTTTGAAAATTAAATCAATTTGTTGCTGACAAATATCCCTAGGCAACTCACGCCAAACTCTCTAGCAACTATCATGCATTGGGCAAGTTTTGGGTGAAATAAAACACAACACTCTCAGGGGCGGATCTTTGGGCAACTCGCGCCATCATCTCTGGCAACTAACTATGTTGTGTTGGGCAAGTTTTGGAAACTTTCGGCTCAATCATTGACAATTCCAGCCACAACATCCCCATGCTGCAAACCACCCACACGCTTAAAAATTGTCGATTCGCACAAAATCCCGATACCCCATGCACCACTCTTCAACCACCCTATCCCACCCCTATCGCACAAAATCGTAAAATGTGCATTCTTAGTGGGTCGGTTTGAGATACTTACCGAGGTCCGACGATTTGTGGCCCAATTCCTTGACCGCCGGCTATAGCGCTTCTCATGCTCTAGTTCCTCCCACTAGGTGGTCACGACAAACAGATGACGCTGCCCCCTCGACTCTTGCTCCTGCTTTGCTTTCTGGTCCCCAGCACTCAGACACCTCTCTCCTCTCTTTGCTTGCTGGTTGCTAGCACTCCGACACCTTTCTCGTCCCTCCGCTTGTAGGCAACTTTCTGACATCATTAGGCAAGTTAGGGCAAGTTAGTGCAGAATCATCGGTTAGAAGAAAGCATTTCTTTGGCTAGAACTCAATGCACAAAGAAGTTATACATTGTAGGGTAGATCATATGCCATAGTGTCAAGGATGCAGTGACAAAAACTACATTCAGTACTTAAAAGTCTACTATAATCAACCCTTTATGTTCTCTAGTATATCAATTTTCAAAATGCAGAATGTTGTAACTACTAAAATACCAACCAAATCAACAATCTAGGAGGCACGTCATACCCATTTGGTTATTTATGCCAACACCTATGATTATTTATTACAAGTACACAATGTGCTCCTAAAACACTGAGCACAAAACCATACTAGGTTAGTCTCCTCGGTGTACCATGACCAAGCTACAACGATGCAATCCTAGGCTGCGTGTAGGATGGTGCATATAAATGTGCATTCTTGTATAGGCAAAAGAAAACGAACACTATGTATACACTTTAATCATTGCATCCACCTCTCAAAACCAACAACAGTATCTGCATCGATTGTTTCTGCACGAGAAAAGGAAAGGGTAACCTCCCTACTGACACATACTTGCCTAAGTGTTGGTTACAACTTGCATGATTGCAAAGGAAAATTTGCCTCAAGAAACACCCACCATTCTGCATCACAAACAGAATGAAAAATGGTGACAGTTCAGAATGTACCACGAGTTCTACTTCTATTTGCATGTATAAAGCCAGTTCAGAATTTACAGCGAGTCTACCAACGACAGAACTTCACGAATTCCTTCACTATGGGAGCACGCTCTACCTTCTCAAGCAATGCTCACCCCCTAGCAAAGTAGTACCCTGCATCAATCACACAGGTAATATAGATAGGTTCAGAAAACTGCATATTTCACAAATCTGTTCTTCTTTGATCTCATTGGCGGTCAGGCCCTTGTTTTTGAGGAAGGAGAGGAACTTGATGGAGTTCTGGACGTACTTCTCTCAACATCAGCGTCTGCAACAGCGCCTTGAAGGCCAGTTGTGGCTGCGTCTCGCCGCCGTTGGCATTCGCTGCTACTCCTGGTGGTTTCGGACATAACTGGCTTGATCAGGAATCAAATCGAATTGCAAAATCGAGAGAGAGAGAGAGAGAGAGAGAGAGAGAGAGAGAGATGGTAGAACTTACGTGCAGAGTTGGCACATCACGACCGAGGAGCAAGCTGATGTCGTAGTGAGGCATAACAGGCGGGTAACTGGTGACACAGGGGACCGAGGGAGTATGTCCTACCGAGCGTGTCGTGCGTCACTAGGAGGAGCAGGACGGCCGGGCGTGTGCTAGGTGTGGCGCTCATCACAGGGAGTAGGTAAGAGGAGGAGGCGGCCCGGGCTGTGTGATAACCCACAAGTATTGGGGATTGCAAAGGTTTTCAAGGGTAGAGTATTCAACCCAAATTTATAGATTCGATACGATGGGGCCAAAGAATATTTGCAAGTATTAGCAGTTGAGTTGTCAATTCAACCACACCTCGAGATTAATTATCTGCAGCAATATGATTAGTAGCATAGTAGTATGATAATTGTGTTAGTAGTTGTAACAGTAATAATAACAGTAACAGTGATAGCAATGATTTTGTAGCAAGTGTAACAATAGCAATAGTAATAGTATCTTAGCAAGAACAATATGTGAAAAACTCGTAGGCATTGGATCAGTGAATTCCTTGGATGATATTCATCATATAACAGTCATAACCTAGGGCGATACGACACTAGCTCCAGTTCATAAATATAATCTAGGCATGTATTCCGTAAATAGTCATACGTGCTTATGGAAAGAACTTGCATGACATCTTTTGTCCTACCCTCCCGTGGCAGCGGGGTCCCATAAGGAAACTAAGGGATATTAAGGCCTCCTTTTAATAGAGAACCGAAACAAAGCATTAGCACAAAGTGAATACATGAACTCCTCAAATTATAGTCATCACCTGAGAGTATCTCGACTATTGTCACTCTGGGGTTTGCGGATCATAACACATAATAGGTGACTATAACTTGCAAGATTGGATCTAGAACATTGATATAATGGTGATAACATAAATGGTTCAGATCTGAAATCATGGCACCTGAGCCCAAAGTGACAAGCATTAAGCATGGCAAAGTCATAGCAACATCAATCTCAGAACATAATGGATACTAGGGATTAGGCCCTAACAAAACTAGCTTGATTACATGATGAATCTCATCCAACTCCCTCATCGACCAGCGAGCCTACGAAGGATTACTCACTCCTCGTGGGGAGCATCATGGAATTGGCGATGGATAAGGGTTGGTGATGACGAAGATCGAAGACCGTCCTCTCCGGAGCCCCAAACAGACTCCATATCTAGCCTCCCGATGAAGAACAGGAGGCGGCTGATACGTCTCCAACGTATCTATAATTTTTGATTGCTCCATGCTACTTTATCTACTGTTTTGGACTATATTGGGCTTTATTTTCCACTTTTATATTACTTTTGGGACTAACCTATTAATCGGAGGCCCAGCCCAGAATTGCTGTTTTTTGCCTTTTTCAGTATTTCAAAGAAACAGAATATCAAACGGAGTCCAAACGGAATGAAACCTTCGGGATCGTGATTTTCCAACCGAACGTGACCCAGGAGACTTGGACCCTACTCCAAGCAGTGCCCGAGGAGGTCACGAGGGTGGAGGGCGCCCCCCCCCCCGGGCGCGCCCCCCTACCTCGTGGGCCCCTCGGAGCTCCACCGACGTACTCCTTTCTCCTATATATACCTACGTATCCCCGAACGATCAGAACAGGAACCAAAAACCTAATTCCACCACCGCAACCTTCTGTATCCACGAGATCCCATCTTGGGGCCTGTTTCGGAGCTCCGCTGGAGGGGGCATCCACCACGGAGGGCTTCCACATCATCACCATAGCCCCTCCGATGAAGTGTGAGTAGTTTACTTCAGACCTTCGGGTCCATAGCTAGTAGCTAGATGGCTTCTTCTCTCTTTTTGGATCTCAATACAATGTTCTCCCCCTCTCTCGTGGAGATCTATTCGATGTAATCTTATTTTTGCGGTGTGTTTGTTGAGACAGATGAATTGTGGGTTTATGGTCCAGTATTATCTATGGAAAATATTTGATTCTTCTCTGAATTCTTTTATGTATGATTGAGTTATCTTTGCAAGTCTCTTCGAATTATCTTTTTGGTTTGGCCAACTAGATTGGTAGTTCTTGCAATGGGAGAAGTGCTTACCTTTGGGTTCAATCTTGCGGTGTCCTTACTCAGTGACAGAAAGAGTTGCAAGGCACGTATTGTATTGTTGCCATCGAGGATAACAAGATGGGGTTTTTATCATATTGCATGAATTTATCCCTCTACATCATGTCATCTTGCTTACGGCGTTACTCTGTTTTTACTTAATACTCTAGATGCATGCTGGATAGCAGTCGATGAGTGGAGTAATAGTAGTAGATGCAGAATCATTTCGATCTACTTGTTTTGGACGTGATGCCTATATACATGATCATTGCCTAGATATACTCATAACTATGCTCAATTCTATCAATTGCTCAACAGTAATTTGTTCACCCACCGTAGAATACTTATGCTCTTGAGAGAAGCCACTAGTGAAACCTATGGCCCCCGGGTCTATTCTCATCATATCAATCTATATCACTTTATTTACTTGCTTTGTTTTTACTTTGCCTTTACTTTTAATTTGCATCTATCTATCAAAAATACCAAAAATATTATCTCTATCAGATCTCACTCTCGCAAGTGACCGTGAAGGGATTGACAACCCCTAAGCGTTGGTTGCGAGTTTCTATCGTTTTGTGTAGGTACGAGGGACTTGTGCGTGGTCTCCTACTGGATTGATACCTTGGTTCTCAAAAACTGAGGGAAATACTTACGCTACTTTACTGCATCATCCTTTCCTCTTCGGGGAAATCCAACGCAGTGCTCAAGAGGTAGCAAGAAGAATTTCTGGCGCCGTTGCCGGGGAGGCTCACACAAGCAACTCATCCATACCAAGTACCCATCGCAATCCCTATCTCTCGCATTACATTATTTGCCATTTGCCTCTCGTTTTCCTCTTCCCCACTTCACCCTTGCCGTTTTATTTGCCCTCTCTTTCCCAATCTCCTCTTCTCTTTCCCGTTTGCCTTTTTCCCTTTGCCTTTCTGTTTGCTTGTGTGTTGGATTACTTGTTGCCATGGCACAAGATAATACCAAATTGTGTGATTTCTCGAATACCAATAATATTGATTTCCTTAGTACTCCGATTGCTCCTCTTAATAATGATGAGTCTTGTGAAATCAATACCGCTTTGTTGAATCTTGTTATGAAAGATCAATTCGCCGGCCTTCCTAGTGAAGATGCTGCTACTCATCTAAACAATTTTGTTGATTTGTGTTATATGCAAAAGAAGAAAGATACGGATAACAATATTGTCAAATTAAAGTTATTTCCGTTTTCACTTAGAGATCATGCTAAAGTTTGGTTTTCGTCTTTGCCTAAAAATAGTATTGATTCTTGGAACAAGTGCAAAGATGCTTTTATCTCTAAGTATTTTCCTCCCGCTAAGATTATCACTCTTAGGAACGATATCATGAATTTTATAAAACTTGATCATGAGCATGTTGCCTAATCTTGGGAAAGAATGAAATTAATGCTTCGCAATTGCCCTACTCATGGTTTGAATTTATGGATGATCATACAATTTTTTTATGCCGGATTGAATTTTGCTTCTAGAAATCTTTTAGATTCGGCCGCAGGAGGCACTTTTATGGAAATTACGTTAGGGGATGCTACCAAATTGCTTGATAATATTATGGCTAATTATTCTCAATGGCACACCGAAAGATCTTCTAGTAAAAAAGTGCATGCTATAGAAGAAATCAATGTTTTGAGTGAAAAGATGGATGAACTTATGAAGATGTTTGCTCCTAAAAATACTCCTCTTGATCCCAATGATATGCCTTTGTCTACTTTGCTTGAGAATAATAATGAATCTATGGATGTGAATTTTGTTGGTAGGAATAGTTTTGGAAACAATGCTTATAGAGGGAATTAATCCTTCTAATAATTATGGAAATCCCTACAATAACTCTTATGGAAATTTTAATAAGATTCCCTCTGAATTTGAGAGTAGTGTTAAAGAGTTTATGAATTCACAAAAGAATTTTAATGCTTTGCTTGAAGAGAAATTGCTTAAAGTTGATGATTTGGCTAGGAACGTTGATAGAATTTCTCTTGAAATTGATTCTTTAAAGCTTAGATCTATTCCTCCTAAGCATGATATCAATGAGTCTCTCAAAGCCATGAGAATTTCCATTGATGAGTGCAAGGAAAGAACCGCTAGGATGCGTGCTTCCAAAGATGCTTTTATTAAAGCGTGTTCTTCCAATCCCTATGAAAATCAAGATGAAGATCTAAAAGTTATTGATGTGTCCCCCATTAAATCTTTGTTTTGCAATATGAATCTTGATGAATCTGAAGATTATCTTCCTTTACCTAGAAGGCGTTCTAAGAATTCAGAGTTTCTAGATCTTGATGATGAAATTGATGAAAGTGGGATTGAAATAAATAAAAACCGCGATGTAGCTAAACCCACTATTTTGGATCTCAAGGAATTTAATTATGAAAATTGCTCTTTGATTGGTTGTATTTCCTTGTTGCAATCCATGCTAGAATCTCCTCATTCTTATAGTCAAAATAAGGCCTTTACCGAACACATTGTTGATGCCTTGATGCAATCTTATGAAGAAAAACTTGAGTTGAAAGTTTCTATCCCTAGAAAACTCTATGATGAGTGGGAACCTACTATTAAAATTAAAATTAAAGATTTTGAGTTTCATGCTTTGTTTGATTTGGGTGCTAGTGTCTCTACTATCCCCAAAACTTTATGTGATTTGCTAGATTTTCGTGATTTTGATGATTGCTCTCTAAACTTGCATCTTGCGGATTCCACTATTAAAAAACCTATGGGAAGAATTAATGATGTTCTTATTGTTGCAAATAGGAATTATGTGCCCGTAGATTTTATCGTTCTTGATATAGATTGCAATCTTTCATGTCCTATTATTCTTGGTAGACCTTTCCTTAGAACGATTGGTGCAATTATTGATATGTAGGAAGGGAATATTAGATTCCAATTTCCCTTAAAGAAGGGTATGGAACACTTCCCTAGAAACAAAATAAAATTACCATATGAATCTATCATGAGAGCCACTTATGGATTGCCTACCAAAGATGGGAATACCTAGATCTATCCTTGCTTTTATGCCTAGCTAGGGGCATTAAACGATAGCGCTTGTTGGGAGGCAACCCAATTTTATTTTGTGGTTTTTGTTTTTGCTTCTGTTTAGGAATAAATAATCCATCTACCTTCTGTTTGGATGTGGTTTTATGTTTTAATTAGTGTTTGTGCCAAGTAGGACCTATAGGATAACCTACGATGATAGTTGATTTGATTCTGCTGAAAAACAGAAACTTTGCACGCATGAATTTAGTTATGATAAATCACAGGAACGTAATTTTGCGTTGATTCTTTTTGCTTATGATCAATAAACAAAATTTCCAGGACTTCCTATTTTGGTAGAATTTTTAGAGTTCCAGAAGTTTGCATTAGTTGCAGATTACTACAGACTGTTCTGTTTTTGACAGATTCTGTTTTTCGTGTGTTGTTTGCTTATTTTGATGAATCTATGGCTAGTAAATTAGTTTATAAACCATAGAGAAGTTGTAATACAGTAGGTTTAACACCAATATAAATAAAGAATGAGTTCATTACAGTACCTTGAAGTAGTCTTTTGTTTTCTTTCTCTAACGGAGCTCACGAGATTTCTGTTGAGTTTTGTGTTGTGAAGTTTTCAAGTTTTGGGTGAATTCTTTTGATGGATTCCCATGGCACCTCCAAGATAATCCAAGGACACCAAAAAGTCAAAGCTTGGGGATGACCCGGAAGGCATCCCCTCTTTCGTCCACTTTCATCGGTAATTTACTTGGAGCTATATTGTTATTCACCAACATGATATGTGTTTTTCTTGGAGTGTCTTGTATTATTTGTGTCTTTGCTTGTTAGTCTACCACAATCATCCTTGCTGTACACATCTTTTGAGAGAGCCATACATGAATTGGAATTTGTTAGAATACTCTATGTGCTTCACTTATATCTTTTGAGCGTAATAATTTTTGCTCTAGTACTTCACTTAGATCTTTTAGAGCACGGTGGTGGATTTGTTTTAAAGAAACTATTGATCTCTCATGCTTCACTTAGATTATTTTGAGAGTCTTTAATAGCATGGTAATTCGCTTAATGTTAATATACTTGGTGTTCAAGATATGTGAAACTTTCTTTTGAGTGAATTGAATACTAAGATAAGTTTGATGCTTGATAATTGTTTTGAGATATGGAGGTGATAATATCAAAGTCATGCTAGTAGGGTGATTATGAATTTGAGAAATACTTGTGTTGAAGTTTGCAAGTCCCGTAGCATGCATGTATGGTTAAAGTTGTGTAACAAATTTGAAACATGAAGTGTACCTGGCTTGTGCATCCTTATGAGTGGCGGTCGGGGACGAGCGATGGTCTTTTCCTACCAATCTATCCCCCTAGGAGCATGCACGTAGTACTTGAATTTTTGATGACTTCTAAATTTTTGCAATAAGTATATGAGTTCTTTTGACTAATGTTGAGTCCATGGATTATACGCACTCTCACCTTTCCACCTTTGCTAGCCTCTTCGGTACCGTGCATTGCCGTTTCTCACCTTGAGAGTTGGCGCAAACTTCGCCGGTGCATCCAAACCCCGTGATACGATACACTCTATCACACATAAACCTCCTTATATCTTCCTCAAAACAGCCACCATACCTACCTATCATGGCATTTCCATAGCCATTCCGAGATATATTGCCATGCAACTTCCACCATCATCATCATGACATACATTACTTTTGTCATATTGTCATTGCATGATCTTGTAATTGACATCGTTTTTGTGGCAAAGCCACCATGCATTATTTTCCATACATGTCACTCTTGATTCATTGCACCATCCCGGTACACCGCCGGAGGCATTCATATAGAGTCATATCTTGTTCTAAGTTTTGAGTTGTAATCCTTGTGTTGTAATCAATAGAAGTGTGATGATCATCATTATTAGAGCATTGCCCAAATAAAAAAAGAGAAAGGCCAAAAAAGAAAAAAAATAAAGGCCCCAAAAAAAGAAAGAGAAAGGGCAATGCTACTATCTCTTTTTCCACACTTGTGCTTCAAAGTAGCACCTTGTTCTTCATGTAGTGAGTCTCATATATTGTGCTTCAAAGTAGCACCTTGTTCCTCATGTAGTGAGTCTCATAAGTTGTCTTTTTTGTTATACTAGTGGGAATTTTTCATTATATAACTTGGCTTGTATATTCCTACGATGGGCTTCCTCAAATGCTCTAGGTCTTCATGAGCAAGCAAGTTGGATGCACACCCACTAGTTTTCTTTTGTTGAGCATTCATAGCTCTAGTGCATCCGTTGCATGGCAATCCCTACTCCTCATGTTGACATCAATTGATGGGCATCTCCATAGTCCATTGATTAGCCTCGTCAATGTGAGACTTTCTCCTTTTTGTCTTCTCCACACAATCCCCATCATCATATTCTATTCCACCCATAGTGCTATATCCATGGCTCACGCTCATGTATTGCGTGAAAGTTGAAAAAGTTTGAGAAAATCAAAAGTATGAAACAATTGCATGGCTTGTCATCAGGGTTGTGCATGATTTAAATATTTTGTGTGATGAAGATGGAGCATAGCCAGACTATATGATTTTGTAGGGATAGCTTTCTTTGGCCATGTTATTTTGAGAAGACATAATTGCTTTATTAGTATGCTTGAAGTATTATCATTTTTATGCCAATATTAAACTTTTGTTTTGAATCTTTCGGATCTGAACATTCATGCCACAATAAAGGAAATTACATGGATAAAAATGTTAGGTAGCATTCCACATCAAAATTTCCGTTTTTATCATTTACCTGCTCGAGCATGAGCAGGAACTAAGCCTAGGGATGCTTGATACGTCTCCAACGTATCTATAATTTTTGATTGTTCCATGCTATTATATTATCTGTTTTGGATGTTTTATATGCATTATTATGCTATTTTATATTATTTTTGGGACTAACCTATTAACCTAGAGCCCAGTGTCAGTTCATGTTTTTTCCCTGTTTTAGCGTTTCGTAGAAAAGGAATACAAAACAGAGTCCAAACGGAATAAAACTTTTGAGATGATCTTTCTTGGACTACAAGCAAACCAGGAGACTTGGAGATGAAGTCGGAAGAGCCTCGAGGCGGCCACAAGGGTGGAGGGCGCGCCCCCTATCTTGTGGGCCCCTTGTGGGTCTCCTGACCTAATTCTTTTGCCAATATATATACTCTTATACCCCAAAACCACCAGAGGCATCCACGAAAAATACTTTTCCACCACCGCAACTTTCTGTACCCGTGAGATCCCATCTAGGGGCCTTTTCCGGCGTCCTGTCGGAAGGGGGTCCGATCACGGAGGGCTTCTACATCAACACCATTGCCCTTCCGATGAAGCGTGCATAGTTTACCTCAGACCTACGGGTCCATTGCCAGTAGCTATATGGCTTCCTCTCTCTCTCTTTGATTCTCAAAACCATGTTCTCCTCGTTGTTCTTGGAGATCTATTCGATGTAGTAACTTTTTGCGGTGTGTTTGCCGAGATCTAATGAATTGTGGATTTATGATCAGCTTATCTATGGATATTATTTGAATCTCCTTTGAATTCTTATATGCATGATTTGATATCTTTGCAAGTCTCTTAGAATTATCGGTTTTGTCTGGCCAACTAGATTGGTTCTTCTTGCAATGGGAGAAGTGCTTAGCTTTGGGTTCAATCTTGTGGTGTCCTTTCCTAGGGACAGTAGGGGCAGCAAGGCACGTATTGTATTATTGCCATCAAGGATAAAAAGTTGGGGTTTTCATCAGATTTCTTGAGTTAATTCCTCTACATCATGTCATCTTACTTAATGTGTTACTCCGTTCTTTATGAACTTAATACTCTAGATGCATGCTGGATAGCGGTCGATGTGTGGAGTAATAGTAGTAGATGCAGAATCGTTTCGGTCTACTTGACACGGACGTGATGCCTATGTTCATGATCATTGCCTTAGATATCGTCATAACTTTGCGCTTTTCTATCAATTGCTCAGTAGTAATTTGTTCACCCACCGTATTATTTTTTATCTTGAGAGAGCCTCTAGTGAAACCTATGGCCCCGAGTCTCTTTTCCATCATATAAAGTCTCTTTTGCATCATACAAATTTCCGATCTACTATTCTTGCAATCTTTTACTTTTCGATCTATTAACCAAAATACCAAAAATATTTACTTTATTGTTTATCTATCTCTATTAGATCTTACTTTTGCAAGTAACCGTGAAGAGATTGACAACCCCTTTATCGCGTTGGGTGCAATTTGTTTGATTGTTTGGGCACGTATTTTGTGATTTGTGCGTTGTCTCCTACTGGATTGATACCTTGGTTCACAAACTGAGGGAAATACTTACTCTACTTTGTTGCATCACCCTTTCCTATTCAAGGGAAAAACCAACGCAAGGTCAAGAAGTCGCAATCGACCGCTATCCAGCATGCATCTAGTGTATTAAGTTCATGGAAAAACAAAGTAATGCAATAAGAATGATGACATGATGTAGACAAGATCTATTTATGTAGAAATAGACCCCATCTTGTTATCCTTAATAGCAATGATACATATGTGTCGGTTCCCCTTCTGTCACTGGGATCAAGCGCCGTAAGATCAAACCCATCATAAAGCACCTCTTCCCATTGCAAGATAAAAAGATCAAGTTGGCCAAACAAAACCAAAATATTGGAGAAGAAATACGAAGCTATAAGCAATCATTCATATAAGAGATCAAACAAGACTCAAATAACTTCCATGGATAAAACATAGATCTGATCATAAACTCAAAGTTCATCGGATCCCAACAAACACACCACAAAAGGGTTACATCATATGGATCTCCAAGAGACCATTGTATTGAGAACAATATATATATATATATATATATATATATATATATAGAGAGAGAGAGAGAGAGAGAGAGAGAGGAAGCCATCTAGCTACTAACTACGGACCTAGGTCTACAATGAACTACTCATGCATCGTGGGAGAGGCACCAATGGAGATGATGAACCCCTCCGTGATTTCTTTAGATTGGATTTGGTGGTTCTGGAACTTGCGGCAGATGGAATTGATTTTCGTCGACTCCCCTAGGGTTTCTGGAATACTGGGGTATTTATAGAGCAAAGAGGCGATGCAGGCGAGGTGGGCATAACCCAATTGGGTGCGCCTGGGCCCCCAGGTGCACCCTGGTGGCTTGTGCCCCCTCAGGGCACCCCTCTGGTACTTCTTCGGCCCATACCGTGTCTTCTGGTCCAGAAAAAATCCACAAAAAGTTTCGCTGCGTTTGGACTCCGTTTGGTATTGCTTTCCTGCGATGTTAAAAACAAACAAAAAATAGCAACTAGCACTAGGCACTATGTCAATAGGTTAGTACCAAAAAATGGTATAAAATGATTGTAAAACATCCAAGAATGATAATATAACAGCATGGAACAATCAAAATTTATAGATACGTTGGAGACGTATCAGCATCCCCAAGCTTAATTCCTGCTCGTCCTTGAGTAGGTAAATGATAAAAACAGAATTTTTGATGTGGAATGCTGCCTAACATGTTCATCACATATTCTTTTATTTGTAGCATGGACATTTGGAGTTTTATATGGTTCAAAGCAATAGTATAGTTTTGACATGAAGACTTTAATACTCAAGCATATCAACAAGCAACCATGTCTTTCAAAATATCAACACTAAAGCAAGTTATCCCTAGCCATGCTCAATCATTGATCCATTCATGAAACACACTCGAATACTAGCTATACCCAATGCTCAAGTACGATCATAGTGCTCCTTAGTTGGTGCTTTATAAGATAACATGGAGACTCAAGTAAAAATAAAAATTGCATAAAGTAAAAGAAAGGCCCTTCATAGAGGGAAGTAGGGATTTGTAGAGGAGCCAGAGCTCAAAGCGAAAATTGAGAGATAAAAACATTTTGGGAGGCATACTTTTCCCACCAACGAAAATGATTTAGAGTTCCCAACACTTTCCATGCTAGCTAGATACATCATAGGAGGTTCCCAAATAGAAAGTAAAGTTTATTCCTTTTTTCACCATACTTTCACTTTCCATGGCTAACCGTATCCACAGTGCCCTCCATACCAACACTTTCCAAGGAATTTATTATTTGACAAAATTAAGTAAATTTATTTTTCATTTCGGGACTTGGTATCCCTAATACCTTTTCCATACTCTCATGCAATGACAAGTGAATAAACCCTCGTCGTGAGAATAACACATCTAGCATGGAAAACATCAGCCACCCCTCACTGCCTCGCGAGCGGTACGAGCACACAAAAGAGAAATTTATTTTGAAAATTAGAGATGGCACATGCAAATTTGCTTAGGATGGCATGGAAATACCACATATAGGTAGGTATAGTGGACTCATATGGCAAAACTGTTTTAAAGGGTTTTGAATGCACAAGTAGTGATCATACTTAGTGCAAATGAAGACTAGTAAAAATATTGAGAAGCATCCAAACAAGAAACGAAAAATCTCATAAGCGAGCATTAAGCATAGCTAACACCGAATAATGCACCACAAGTAGGATGTAATTTCGTTGCATAACTATTGACTTTCGTGCTTGCATAGGGAATCACAAACCTTAACACCAATATTCTTACTAAACCATAATTACTCATCAACATGACTCACATATCATATCGTCATATCTCAAAACCATTACAAATAACCAAGTTTATTTTGCCCAATGATCTTCATGAATTTTTTTATTATATCCTCCTTGGATATCTATCGCTTTGGGAATAATTTCATATGTTGCTTTTAATAAGCTCAAACAAATTTAAGTGCAGAACATGAGCATAATATTTCTTTTCTCCCAAAATAATTTAAGTGAAGCAAGAGAGAATTTCTTCAAAATTGTACTAACTCACAAATAAATATAAGTGAAGCATGAGAGCATTTCTTCAAAAATAACAAAGCACACCGTGCTCAAAAGGATATAAGTGAAGCACTAGCGCAATTCCAAGGCTCTAAAAATTTAAGTGAAGCATAGAAGCAAGCATAGAACAGTTTTTGGCTCTCTCAAAAAGGTGTGTCCAGAAAGGATTCAAGATTTAAAACACAAAGAAAAACAAGCAAAGACTCATATCATACAATACGCTCCAAGCAAAACTCATAATATGTGATGAATAAAAGTATAGGTCTAAGTAAAATACCGATGGTTGTTAGAAGAAAGAGGGGATGCCACTCGGGGGCATCCCCAAGATTAGTTGCTTGATACTTCTTGAATATTATCTCGGGGTGCCTCGGGCATCCCCAAGCTTAGACTTTTGCTAATCCTTATTCCTTATCCATCGTAATGTCGCCCAAAACTTGAAAACTTCAATCACACAAAACTCAACAAAACCTTCGTGTGATCCGTTAGTATAAGAAAGCAAACCACTACTATAAGTATTGTTAAAAACCCATTAATATTTTATTTTTGCATTATATCTACTATATTCCAACTTTTATATGGCAAAAACTCTTCAAATAAAACCATAGAATCATCAAAACAAGCACACAACGCAAAGAAAACAGAATCTGCCAAAAACAGAACAGTTTGTAGCAATTTGGAAACTTTGAATACTTCTGTACCTCAAAAAATTCTGAACAATTAGGAAAACGTGGACAATTTTTTTATTAATCTTCTGAAAAAAGAATAAACTCAAAATCACTTTTCTGTTAAAAATGGGAATTATTTTCGTGAGTGCAAAAGTTCCTGTTTTTCAGCAAGATCAAATCAACTCTCACCCAAATCATCCCAAAGGCCTTGATTGGCACAAACACTAATTTAAACCACAAAACACATCTAATCAGAGGCATAATTGGGTATTTTATTGAAAACAGCAAGAAAACCAAAAAGCAAAAAGATACAAGTTGGGTTGCCTCCCAACGAGCGCTATCGTTGTACGCCCCTAGCTAGGCATAATGCGAAGGATCTAAGTGTTGTCGTTTTTAGTTCTAGATCCATATGATGCCCTCATTATTGATTCATATGGTGGACTAATTCTTGTCCTAGGGAAGTGCTCCATACCCTTCCCTAGTGGAAATTGAAATTTAATATTACCTTCTCTCATATCAATCAGGTTACCAATAGTTGATAAAAACGGTCTACCAAGTATAATTGGACAAGACGGATTGCAATCAATATCAAGAACAATAAAATCTATGGGCACGTAATTCCTATTTTCAAGAATAAGAACATCATTAATTCTTCCCATATGCTTTTTAATAGTGGAATCCACCAAGCACAAATTTAAAGAGCATTCTTCAATATCAGTAAGACCAAGCACATCACATAAATATTTTGGAATTGTAGAAACACTAGCACCCAAATCACATAAAGAAAAACACTCAAAAATTTTAATCTTGACATTGATGGTAGGTTCCCATTTATCATGTAATTTTCTAGGAACTGAAACTTCTAGTTCCAACTTTTCCTCAAAAGCTTTCATCATAGCATCAACAATATGTTTAGTAAAAGCTTTATTTTGTTCATAAGCATGGGTTGAATTTATCATGGATTGCAACAAAGAAATACAATCAACCAAAGAGCAACTATCATAATTAAAGTCTTTGTAATCCAAAATAGTGGGCACATCACTAGTTAAAGTTTTGACCTCTTCAAAGCCACTTTTATCAATTTTCTCTACAAGATTTTCACCCTCCGAATCATCGGGATGCCTTCTAGCTAAAGTTGACTCTTCTCCAGTCCCTTTTTCATCAATATTAATTTTAGTAAACAAAGAATCAATAGAGGAAACACCAATCATTTTAAGATCTTCATCACTTTTATCTTCTAACGAGATAGGTTTGGCGGCCATTTGATTTACTAAAGTGGCTTGTGCATCGGATATTTTACCTAGCAAACTTTAAGCAAAAGCATACTTATATTGGAGATTGCATACTTCTCTACTAATATCATCAAGTTGCTTTGTTATAGCATCTAGCACAACGGAGTGCTCCTTCAGTTCTTTAGTAAAATATTTATTATGCTCAAATTGTGTAGTCATATATTCCTTAGTACTTTTATCAATTTCAAGCAAAATATTTGGGTAAGGAACATCATAATATTTTCTTTGAGGCATCATGACTACGCAAACAAGAATGCACTCAAAAAAAGATCTGACGAGAAAACAGCGAACGAAAAAGAGGGCGAATAAAATGGCAAATTTTTTGTGAAGTGGGGGAGAGGAAAACAAGAGCCAAATGGCAAATAATGTAAATTGCAAGGAGATGAGATTTGTGATTAGGAACCTGGTTGATGTTGATGATGTCTCCCCGGCAATGGCGCCCGAAATTTCTTTTGATGTTTGCTTGAACTACGTTGGTATTTCCCCAAAGAGGAAGGGATGATGTAGCACAACAATGGTACGTAGCATTGACAATGTTCAAGAAAGGTCTACCAAAGATAATGGGACAAAATTCATCTTGTGGGGAACCAAGAACTAGAAAATCAGTAGGGTATTTTATTTTCCCACACGAGACTTCAACATCCCTAACAATCCCAAGTGGTGTGATGGTGTCTCTATTAGTAAGAGTTTAAAAGTGACATCTTTGTCTTTTATTTCAGGGGTGCTATATCATTTATAGTTTCTTGGTATAAGTTAAAAGGAATCGCACTCATGCTAGCACCTAATAATCACATAAACCATGATAACGATGATCTCCTATTTTAACTGAGACAAGAGGCATGCTAACAATAGGTCTATGTTTATCTTTCTCATCAGGTTTAGCAATTCTAGCAGCTTCATCACAGAAGTAAATAACATGCCCATCAATATTGTCTACCAGGAGATCTTTAACCATAGCAACACTAGGTTCTACTTTAATTTGTTAGGTGCTCTAATATTACTTTTTCGAACCACAGTTGAAACCTTAGCATGTTCCTTTATCCTAATAGGGAAAGGTGGTTTTTGAATATAAGCAGTAGGTACAACTGGATCAACATTGTAAATAATAATTTCATCTTTAACTATGTCTGGTTCTTTAATTTCTTATTTAATAGGGGGGTGATATTTAAACCCCTTCTCTTTTGGGAGATGAACATGAGTAGCAAATGATTTGCACAAGGAGGCTAGTATCTCAGAGTCAAGTTCATATTTAGTGCTAAACTTGTGAAAAGCATCAGTATTCAAGATTTAACACAATCAAATTCAAGCTTTATACTTGACTCTTTACCTTCGTCGAGTTCCCAATCTTCAGAGTTGCATTTAATTCTTTCTAAAAGATCCCACGTGAATTCAACAATATTCTTCATAAAAGAACCAATACAAGAAGTATCGAGCATGGATCGATCATCATGAGAAAGCAGAGCATAAAAATTGTGAATAATAATTTCTCTAGAGAGCTCATGATTGGGGCATTAATATAACATTGACTTAAGCCTCCCACAAGCTAGAGTGATACTTTCTCCTTCATGAGGCCAAAAATTATATATATAATTTTGATCACGATGAACTAGATGTATAGGATTTTTTTTTGTGAAATTCCAATTTCAAACGATTCCAGTTCCAAGATACAATATCATCGCATAGCCTATACCATGTCAATGCTTTTCCCTTCAAAGATAAAGGGAAAACCTTCTTTTTAGCTTCATCTCCGGATATACCTGCAAGCTTAAATAATCCACAAATTTCATCCACATATATCAAGTGCATATCAGGATGTTCAGTTCCATTTCCTGCATAAGGGTTAGCTAGCAGTTGTTCCATCATACTGAAAGGAATTTCATAACCAATATTCTCAGTAGGTGCAATAGGTTGAGGGGAAATTAATTGCTCTTCCTGTTGAGGTGAAGATACCCCAAACAGACCCCTCAAAGGATTGTTTTCCATAGAAACAAGTGATAATAAATTTCAGCACGCAGTAATAATTTTTCCTTACCAATTTCCACTTACCAGGAGCGCATCACTCCCCGGCAATGGCTCTAGAAGGGAGCCTTGATGACCCACAAGTATAGGGGATCAATCATAGTCCTTTCCATAAGTAATAGTGTCGATCCCAATGAGGAGCGGAAGGAAATGACAAGTGGTTTTCAGCAAAGTAATTTCTGCAAGCAGTGAAATAGTCGGTAACAACTAGTTTCATAGCAAGATAACTTGTAATGGAAAAGTAAAGATAATGGTAAATAAAGTCCAGCAAGGTATCCTAATCCTTTTGTGGCAAAGAACAGGACAAAACAGTCTCTTATGATAAGCAAAGCGTTCTCGAGGGTACACGGGAATTTCATCTAGTCACTTTCATCATGTTGGCTTGATTCGTGTTCGCTACTTTGATAATTTGATATGTGGGTGGACCGGTTCTTAGGTGTTGTTCTTACTTGAAAAAACCTCCTACTTATGATTAACCCCCTCGCAAGAATTCGCAACTACGAGAAAAGTATTAAGATACAATCTAACCATAGCATTAAACTTTTGGATCCAAATCGGTCCCTTACGAAGTAGCGCATAAACTAGTGTTTAAGCTTCTGTCACTCTAGCAACCTATAATCTAATAACTACTCCACAATGCATTCCCTTAGGCCCAAAATATGGTGAAGTGTCATGTAGTTGACGTTCACATGACACCACTAAGGGAATCACAACATACATATCATCAAAATATCGAACACATATCAAGTTCACATGATTACTTGCAACATGACTTCTCCCGTGACCTCAAGAACAAAAGTAACTACTCACAGATGATAATAATGCTCAAGATCAGAAGAGTATTAAATAGCATAATGGATCTGAACATATAATCTTCCACCAAATAAACCATATAGTAATCAACTACAAGATGTAATCAACACTACTAGTCACCCACAAGTACCAATGTAAGGTTTCGGTACAAAGATTGAACACAAGAGATGAACTAGGGTTTGAGAGGAGATGGTGATGTTGAAGATGTTGGTGGAGATTGCCCTCCCAAAGATGGAAGAGATGTTGGTGATAACGATGGCGATGATTTGCCCCTCCGGGCGGGGGGGGGGGGGGGGGAGTTCTCCCGGCGGAATCGCTCCGCTGGAGGGCAAAAATGCTCCTGCCTAAGTTCCGCCTCGAGACGGCGGCGCTTCGTCCCGAAAGTCCCCCTCTGATATTTTTCTAGGTAAAAATGACTTATATACCATAAGAGGGGCACCAGAGGTGGCCAAGGAGGGCACAACCCCCCAGGGCGCGCCTGTGGGGCCTGGCGCGCCCAGGTGGGTTGTCCCCACCTATTGAGCCTCCTCCGGTAGTTATTTGCTCTAGTCTTTTTCATATATTGCAAAGTAATTCTCCGTAAATTTTCAGCTCATTTGGAGATGTGCAGAATAGGTAACTCTCGCATAGATTTTTGTGGTCTAGAATTCCAGCCACCGGTATTCTCCCTCTTTGTATAAACCTTGCGTATTATGTGAGAAAAGGCATTAAAAATACTCCAAAAAGAATTATTATGGATAAAAACATTATAAATAACAGTAGGAAAACATGATGGAAAATGGACGTATCACGCCCACGTACGACAGTGTCAGCAGCGCCGTTGTCGCTGCCGTGGCGGTACCGGAACTTGAACTGGAGGCCCACCAGTTTTGCCATGGCCTTCGGCTGCAGATCGGTCGCTAGCTGGTGATCTTGAAGGTTGCATAAGCTCTTGTGGTCCATGATGATGGTGAATGGTCCCATCTGCAGGTAGGAGTGCCACTTGTCCATGGCCATCATTGAAGGAAATATGCCCTAGAGGCAATAATAAAGTTGTTACTTATATTTCCTTATATCATGATAAATGTTTATTATTCATGCTAGAATTGTATTAACCATAAACTTAGTACATGTGTGAATACATAGACAAACAAAGTGTCACTTGTATGCCTCTACTTGACTAGCTCGTTGAATCAAAGATGGTTGTGTTTCCTAACCATAGACATGAGTTGTCATTTGATTAACGGGATCACATCATTAGAGAATGATGTGATTGACTTGACCCATTCCATTAGCTTAGCACTTGATTGTTTAGTTTGTTGCTATTGCTTTCTTCATGACTTATACATGTTCCTATGACTATGAGATTATGCAACTCCCGAATACCGGAGGAACACTCTGTGTGCTACCAAACATCACAACGTAACTGGGTGATTATAAAGGTGCTCTATAGGTGTCTCTGATGGTACTTGTTAGGATTTGTCACTTCGATTGTCGGAGAGGTATCTCTGGGCCCTCTCGGTAATGCACATCACTATAAGCCTTACAAGCAATGTGACTAATGAGTTAGTTGCAGGATGATGCATTATGGAACAAGTAAAGAGACTTGCCGGTAACCAGATTGAACTAGGTATTGAGATACCGACGATCGAATCTCGGGCAAGTAACATACCGATAACAAAGGGAACAACGTATGTTGTTATGCGGTTTGACCGATAAAGATCTTCGTAGAATATGTGGGAGCCAATATGAGCATCCAGGTTCCACTATTGGTTATTGACTAGAGACGTGTCTCGGTCATGTCTACATAGTTCTCGAACCCGTAGGGTCCACACGCTTAACGTTCGGTGACGATCGGTATTATGAGTTTATGTGTTTTGATGTACCGAAGGTTGTTCGGAGTCCCGGATGAGATCACGGACATGACAAGGATTCTCGAAATGGTCGAGACATAAAGATTGATATATTGGAAGGTTATATTCGGGCACCGGAAGGGT
This sequence comes from Triticum timopheevii, assembly GCA_963921465.1. Lineage (NCBI taxonomy): Eukaryota > Viridiplantae > Streptophyta > Magnoliopsida > Poales > Poaceae > Triticum > Triticum timopheevii. Next base: position 127,615,976 of record OY997271.1, on the reverse strand, counting down.
TCCGGGAGTCACCAGATAAATACCGGAGTACCAGGAGGTTACCGGAACCCCCCGGGGAGTGTATGGGCCTTAATGGGCTTTAGGGAGAGAGAGAGAGAGGGGATGGATAGGGCTGGGCCGCGCGCCCCCCAAGCCTAGTCCGAATTAGACTAGGGGTAGGGGCGGCGCCCCCTCCTTCCTTCTCCTCCTCTCCTTCCCTTCCCCCTTCTCCTACTCCTACTAGGAAAGGGGACTCCTACTCCCGGTGGGAGTAGGACTCCCCACTTGGCGCGCCCTCCTCCTAGGCCGGCCGCCTCCCCCCTTGCTCCTTTATATACGGGGGCAGGGGGGCACCCCAACACACAAGTTAATCATTGATCTTTAGCCATGTGCGGTGCCCCCCTCCACCATAATCCACTTCGTTCATATTGTATCGGTGCTTAGGCGAAGCCCTACGTCGGTAGCTTCATCAACACTGTCATCACGCCATCATGCTGACGGAACTCTCCCTCGAAGCTCTACTAGATCGTGAGTTCGTGGGATGTCACCAAGCTGAACATGTGCAGATCGCGGAGGTGTCGTACGTTCGGTACTAGGATCGGTCGATCGTGAAGACGTACGACTACATCAACCGCGTTCTCATAACGCTTCCGCTTATGGTCTACGAGGGTACGTGGACGACACTCTCCCCTGTTGTTTCTATGCATCACCATGATCTTGTGTGTGCGTAGGAATTTTTTTGAAATTACTATGTTCCCCAACAATGGCATCCGAGCCAGGTTTATGCGTAGATGTTATATGCACAAGTAGAACACAAGTGAGTTGTGGGCGATACTAGTCATACTGCTTAGCATGTCATACTTTGATTCGGCGGTATTGTTGGATGAGGCGGCCCGGACCGACATTATGCGTACGCTTACGCGAGACAGGTTCTACCGACATGCTTCGCACACAGGTGGCTGGCGGGTGTCAGTTTCTCCAACTTTAGTTGAATCGAGTATGGCTACGCCCAGTCCTTATGAAGGTTAACACAACACGTACTTGGCAAAATATCATTGTGGTTTTGATGCGTAGGTAAGAACGGTTCTTGCTTAGCCTGTAGCAGCCACGTAAAACTTGCAACAACAAAGTAGAGGACGTCTAACTTGTTTTTGCAGGGCATGTTGTGATGTGATATGGTCAAGACATGATGCTATATTTTATTGTATGAGATGATCATGTTTTGTAACGGAGTTATCGGCAACTGGCAGGAGCCATATGGTTGTCGCTTTATTGTATGAAATGCAATCGCCATGTAATTGCTTTACTTTATCACTAAGCGGTAGCGATAGTCATAGAAGCAATAGTTGGCGAGACGACAACGATGCTACGATGGAGATCAAGGTGTCGCGCTGGTGACAATGGTGATCATGACGGTGCTTTGGAGATGGAGATCAAAGGCACAAGATGATGATGGCCATATCATATCACTTATATTGATTACATGTGATGTTTATCTTTTATGCATCTTATTTTGCTTAGATCGACGGTAGCATTATAAGATGATCTCTCACTAGATTTCAAGGTATAAGTGTTCTCCCTGAGTATGCACCATTGCGAAAGTTCGTCGTGCCGAGACACCACGTGATGATCGGGTTTGATAAGCTCTACGTTCATATACAACGGGTACAAGCACGTTTTGCACACGCAGAATACTTGGGTTAAACTTGACGAGCCTAGCATATGCAGATATGGCCTCGGAACACTGAGATCGAAAGGTTGAGCGTGAATCATATAGTAGATATGATCAACATAGTGATGTTCACCATTGAAACTACTCCATCTCACGTGATGATCGGACATGGTTTAGTTGATTTGGATCGCGTGATCACTTAGATGATTAGAGGGATGTCTATCTAAGTGGGAGTTCTTAAGTAATTTGATTAATTGAACTTTGATTTATCATGAACTTAGTACCTGATAGTATTTTGCATATTTATGTTGTTGTAGATAGATGGCCCGTGTTGTTGTTCCGTTGAATTTTCATGCGTTCCTTGAGAAAGCTAAGTTGAAAGATGATGGTAGGAATTACACAGACTGGGTCCGTAACTTGAGGATTATCCTCATTGCTGCACAAAAGAATTACATCCTAGAAGCACCGCTAGGTGCAAGACCCGCTGCAGGAGCAACGCCGACGTTATGAACGTCTGGTAGAGCAAAGCTGATGACTACTCGATGATTCAGTGTGCCATGCTTTACGGCTTAGAACCGGGACTTCAATGATGTTTTGAACGTCATGTAGCATATGAGATGTTCCAGGAGTTGAAGTTAATATTTCAAGCAAATGCCCGGATTGAGAGACTTGAGGTCTCCAATTAGTTCTACAGCTGCAAGATGGAGGAGAGTAGTTCTGTCAGTGAACATATACTCAAAATGTCTAGGTGTAATAATCACTTGATTCAACTAGGAGTTAATCTTCCGGATGACAGTGTCATTGACAGAATTCTTCAATCACTACCACCAAGCTACAAGAGCTTCGTGATGAACTATAATATGCAAGGGATGGAAAAGACAATTCCCGAGCTCTTCGCAATGCTAAAGGCTGCGGAGGTAGAAATCAAGAAGGAGCATCAAGTGTTGATGGTCAACAAGACCACTAGTTTCAAGAAAAAGTTAAAGGGAAGAAGGGGAACTTCAAGAAGAACGGCAAGCAAGTTGAAGCTCAAGTGAAGAAGCCCAAGTCTGGACCTAAGTCTGAGACTAAGTGCTTCTACTACAAAGGGACTGGTCACTGGAAGCGGAACTGCCCCAAGTATTTGGCGGATAAGAAGGATGGCAAGGTGAACAAAAGTATATGTGATATATATGTTATTGATGTGTACCATACTAATGGTCGTAGTAGTGTCTGGATATTTGATACTAGTTCTGTTGCTAATATTTGCAACTCGAAACATGGACTGCGGATTAAGCAAAGATTAGCTAAGGACCAGGTGACGATGCACGTGGGAAATGGTTCCAAAGTCGATGTGATCGCGGTCGGCACGCTACCTCTACATCTACCTTCGGGATTAGTTTTAGACCTGAATAATTGTTATTTGGTGCCAGCGTTGAGCATGAACATTATATCTGGATCTTGTTTGATGCGAGATGGTTATTCATTTAAATTCGAGAATAATGGTTGTTCTATTTATATGAGTAATATCTTTTATGGTCATGCACCCTTGAAGAGTGGTCTATTTTTATTGAATCTCGATAGTAGTGATACACATATTCATAATATTGAAGCCAAAAGATGTAGAGTTGATAATGATAGTGCAACTTATTTGTGGCACTGCCGTTTGGGTCATATTGGTGTAAAACGCATGAAGAAACTCCATTCTGATGGACTTTTGCAATCACTTGATTATGAATCACTTGGTACTTGCGAACCATGCCTCATGGGCAAGATGACTAAAACTCCGTTCTCCGGAACAATGGAGCGAGCAACAGATTTGTTGGAAATCATACATACTGATGTATGTGGTCCGATGAATATTGAGGCTCGCGGTGGGTATCATTATTTTCTCACCTTCACAGATGATTTGAGCAGATATGGGTATATCTACCTAATGAAACATAAGTCTAAAACATTTCAAAAGTTCAAAGAATTTCAGAGTGAAGTGGAAAATCATTGTAACAAGAAAATAAAGTTTCTACGATCTGATCGTGGAGGAGAATATTTGAGTTATGAGTTTGGTCTTCATTTGAAACAATGCGGAATAGTTTCACAACGCACGCCACCTGGAACACCACAGCATAATGGTGTGTCTGAATGTCGTAACTGCACTTTATTAGATATGGTGCGATCTATGATGCCTCTTACTGATTTACCGCTATCGTTTTGGGGTTATGCTTTAGAGACGGCTGCATTCATGTTAAATAGGGCACCATCTAAATCCGTTGAGATGACGCCTTATGAACTGTGGTTTGGCAAGAAACCAAAGTTGTCGTTTCTTAAAGTTTGGGGCTGCGATGCTTATGTGAAAAATCTTCAACCTGATAAGCTCGAACCCAAATCATAGAAATGTGTCTTCATAGGATATCCAAAGGAGACTGTTGGGTACACCTTCTATCACAGATCCGAAGGCAACACATTCGTTGCTAAGAATGGTTCCTTTCTAGAGAAGGAGTTTCTCTCGAAAGAAGTGAGTGGGAGGAAAGTAGAACTTGATGAGGTAAATGTACCTGCTCCCTTATTGGAAAGTAGTTCATCACAGAAATCAGTTCATGTGATCCCTACACCAATTAGTGAGGAAGCTGATGATAATGATCATGACACTTTAGATCAAGTTACTACTGAACCTCGTAGGTCAACTAGAATAAGATCCACATGAGAGTGGTACAGTAATCCTATTCTGGAGGTCATGTTACTTGACTATGGCGAACCTACGAACTATGGGGAAGAGATGATGAGCCCAGATTCTGCGAAATGGCTTGAGGCCATGAAATGTGAGATGGGATCCCTGTATGAGAACAAATTATGGACTTTGGTTGACTTGCCCGATGATCGGCAAGCCATCGAGAATAAATGGATCTTCAAGAAGAAGACTGACGCTGACGGTAATGTTTTTTTTTTTGACAAAAAGACTGTAAGGGAACCCCATACGGTATAATTGGTGCAACAAACCCAAATTGCAAGTACCATGCCTTGAACCTGGGTGGGTGGGAAGGCATCAGCCCCTTCCCACCACTAGGCTATGCCTTAGTCTACTGACGGTAATGTTACTGTCTACAAAGCTCGACTTGTTGTGAAAGGTTTTTGACAAGTTCAAGGAGTTGACTATGATGAGACCTTCTCACCCATAGCGATGCTTAAGTCTGTCTGAATCATGTTAGCAATTGCCGCATTTTATGATTATGAAATTTGGCAAATGGATGTAAAGGCTGCATTCCTGAATGGATTTCTGGAAGAAGAGTTGTATATGATGCAACCTGAAGCTTTTATCGATCCAAAGGATACTAACAAAGTGTGTAAGCTCCAGCAATCCATCTATGGACTGGTGCAAGTATCTCGGAGTTGGAATAAACGTTTTGATAGTGTGATCAAAGCATATGGTTTTATACATACTTTTGGAGAAGACTGTATTTACAAGAAAGTGAGTGGGAGCTCTGTAGCATTTATAATATTATATGTGGATGACATATTGTTGATTGGAAATGATACAAAATTTCTGGATAGCACAAAAGGATACTTGAATAAGAATTTTTCAATGAAAGACCTCGGTGAAGCTGCTTATATATTGGGCATCAAGATCTATAGAGATAGATCAAGACGCTTAATTGGACTTTCACAAAGCACATACCTTGATAAAGTTTTGAAGAAGTTCAAAATGGATCAAGCAAAGAAAGGGTTCTTGCCTGTGTTACAAGGTGTGAAGTTGAGTTAGACTCAATGCCCGACCACTGCAGAAGATAGAGAGAAAATGAAAGGTGTTCCCTATGCTTCAGCCATTGGCTCTATCATGTATGCAATGCTGTGTACCAGACCTGATGTGTGCCTTGCTATTAGTTTAACAGGGAGGTACCAAAGTAATCCAGGAGTGGATCACTGGACAGCGGTCAAGAACATCCTGAAATACCTGAAAAGGACTAAGGATATGTTTCTCGTATATGGAGGTGACAAAGAGCTCATTGTAAATGGTTACGTTGATGCAAGCTTTGACACTGATCCAGATGACTCTAAGTCACAAACCGGATACGTGTTTATATTGAACAGTGGAGTTGTCAGTTGGTGCAGTTCTAAACAAAGCATGGTGGGAGGATCTACGTGTGAAGCGGAGTACATAGCTGCTTCGGAAGCAGCAATTGAAGGAGTCTGGATGAAGGAGTTCATATCCGATCTAGGTGTCATACCTAGTGCATTGGGTCCAATTTAAAGTTTTTTGTGACAATACTGGTGCAATTGCGTTGGCAAAGGAATCCAGATTTCACAAGAGAATCAAGCACATCAAAATACGCTTCAATTCCATCCGCGATCAAGTCAAGGAGGGAGACATAGAGATTTTCAAGATACATACAGATCTGAATGTTGCAGACCCATTGACTAAGCCTCTCTCACGAGCAAAACATGATCAACACCAAGAATCCATGGGTGTTAGAATCATTACTATGTAATCTAGATTATCGACTCTAGTGCAAGTGGGAGATTGAAGGAAATATGCCCTAGAGGCAATAATAAAGTTGTTATTTATATTTCCTTATATCATGATAAATGTTTATTATTCATGCTAGAATTGTATTAACCGGAAACTTAGTACATGTGTGAATACATAGATAAACAAAGTGTCACTAGTATGCCTCTACTTGACTAGCTCGTTGAATCAAAGATGGTTGTGTTTCCTAACCATAGACATGAGTTGTCATTTGATTAATGGATCACATCATTAGAGAATGATGTGATTGACTTGACCCACTCCGTTAGCTTAGCACTTGATCATTTAGTTTGTTGCTATTGCTTTCTTCATGACTTATACATGTTCCTATGACTATGAGATTATGCAACTCCCGAATATTGGAGGAACACTTTGTGTGCTACCAAACGTCACAACGTAACTGGGTGATTATAAAGGTGCTCTACAGGTGTCTCCGATGGTACTTGTTCAGTTGGCATAGATCAAGATTAGGATTTGTCACTCTGATTGTCGGAGAGGTATCTCTAGGCCCTCTCGGTAATGCACATCACTATAAGCCTTGAAAGCAATGTGACTAATGAGTTAGTTGCAGGATGATGCATTACGGAACGAGTAAAGAGACTTGCCGGTAACGAGATTGAACTAGGTATTGAGATACTGAAGATCGAATCTCGGGCAAGTAACATACCAATGACAAAGGGAATAACGTATGTTGTTATGCGGTTTGACAGATAAAGATCTCCGTAGAATATGTAGGAGCCAATATGAGCATCCAGGTTCCGCTATTGGTTATTGACTAGAGACGTGTCTCGGTCATGTCTACATAGTTCGAACCCGTAGGGTCCGCACGCTTAACGTTCGGTGACGATCGGTATTATGAGTTTATGTGTTTTGATGTACCGAAGGTTGTTCGGAGTCCCGGTGTAGCGACCGTCTCTGTGCTTAAGTGTCATCCCTGGATCGGTATGCTGACACACACAGTACTCGAGGATTTATAACAAAGGTAAATCACATGTATAAAGTAACGTAAATACTATTACCTCAATCCAAATAGCGGAAGTAACAAGGTTGTGGATTCCCATCAACACAAACGGAAAAGTTGAGTGTAGAAATCGTAACCCTAACATATCACTTACTCGTCCTAAGAAAAATCCTGCAACATGAGACGTTGCAGCCACAAAGGGTCAGTACATTGAATGTACTGGCAAATTCACACCATAGAGCAATGATGAATAAAGGCTATCACTACATGCATATATGGCTAGTGGAGGCTCTATGGTTATAATGTTTTTGCGAAAAGCCAATTTTTCCCTACTGCAAAGGAATAAATTTTATTTAACTATCATGGTGGTTGTTAAACATTGAGAATGGATGACAGCATTCTCAATCCCAATTAAGTAATCATCATCATTAAAACCCAACAATATTAATTAAAGTAACATGATGAGATTCACATGATAATCCAAGTACTAGATACTCAAAACGTCCATAACCGGGGACACGGCTAATCATGATTAGTTTATACACTCTGCAGAGGTTTGTGCACTTTTCCCCACACGACTCGATCTCCTCCGTTGTTTTTCTCGCACTACATGGTGTTTGAGAAACGGATGACCGAGACATAGTCTTTCAGAAGCGCTAGCACCTTACGATGGGTAGACCTGTACACCTACTTTCCCCTAGATCTGCTAGTCTACCACTGGAAGAGTTCGCACGACTTAGTCAACTATGCTAGAGCCCATAATAGAATGTGGCTGCACACGGAAGTTTCTAGCATGAATAACCTCATGATCCCTTTGAGCCTGGGTGGCAGTCCAAAACAAAGAGGCAATCCTAGAATACCCAAGTGCCTCAATCCACCCAGATGTGTATTAAAGTTGCCACCTTAAATAAACCATTAATTAACAATCTCACATCTGTCATGGAAATTCACTCACCCAATCCACATCTACTAGCATAGCATGGCATAATAAGCAAACGTAGAAGTAAATCCCAAGGGTTTGATAATAAAACAGGTGATAAGTACTACCTCATCTACTTCCCAAAACCCACATATTAATCAGATCCTAATCATGCAATTGTTTGAGGATTGAAACTAATGCATAAAAACTGGGTATGAAAAGAGATATGATCAAAGTGTGAACTTGCCTGCAATGTTGATGAAGATGATTCGCACTCAAAACTCTTGATAGTTCTATGTGTCACACTCCGGTCAATCTATCATAAGCAAGCAATAGTAACCACACATAAGCAATCACTCAAAAGCATCTAAAGAACGAAGAAAACAATTCCAAAAACATCAAAACCAAGCAAATAACTCCTGCAACATAAAACAATTTCCAACAGTACCCAAAATTATGTGAATTTGGCCTTATCAGAAAGTTTAGGTCAAGAGCTTCGATTTGCAAAAAGAATCAACTAAATCGGAGTTATGAAACTCAAGTTATGATCAAACGAAGTTCAAATTCAAATGTGATCTAATTCTAATTTTAAACTTTCAAAAACATGTTTGAGTTGGATTACTGGATAGAGGGGATCATAACGAAGAAGTGGGTGTTAGTTTCGTTTGATTTGGACTAACGAGTAAAAAGTTGTGGAGGTTTGAAGATCAGGGGCTAAACTGTAAAGAAAAATAATCACAGATAGGTCCCTGACCGGAAATAAAAAAGAAAAGGAAAAATTATATCGAGCGAACGGTCGCTACAGAACGATGATGAACAAAAACAGTTCGCTACGTATACTAACGGACAAACGCCCGCTAATTAAGCTAAACAAAAGAAATAAACCAGGTTTTTAAACGAAAACCGGAAACCCAAAAAAACCGGATCGGGGTCGGCGGTTTATACCGGTTCGGCCGGTTCGGGCAGATCGGTCGGCGGGTCATCGGCGGCAGTGGTTACGGCGTCGGCTGCGCGCGGGGAGGCGACTCCGGTGGTCGGTGTCGGCGGCGGAGTAGACGGGGTGGGGCAGCGCTGCGAGGCGAGGAGAATGGCGGCGTCGGCGGTGGTCCATGGCGTCGGCATGGTGCGGCAGCGGCGAGCGGATCTCGCCGGCGGCGGCGGATCCCGACGAGTGCGGCAGCGGCTGCGACGTGATTCGGGGAGGAGAGGAGAGGCGTCGGGGGGAGAGAGGGGGAGGAGTCCCGGTCGGGGACGACAGGCAAGGCGGCGCGGAGCTGGGCCACGGCCTGGCAGGAGCTGGGCCGGCCCAGTTCGGCGGAGGAAAGTTTTTTTAAAATATTTTCCAGAAAATAAATAAATAAAATAAATAAGTAAAAAATAAATAGAAATAAACCACCAAAATAAGAATATACTATAGGCATATTATATATCAAAATTTTCAGAAAAAGATTTCCTGCAACCTGAACATTTTACTAACATCAAATAAAATTCACACTAATTTAAATAATTCAAACAGTGCTACTGCTCTAATAAAATCCAACAAAAATCATTTTAAAAATACCAAAATTAATTCAAATCTATTTCTCTCCAATTTTCTGATGTAGGGAATCATGTTACCCTATTTTCCATATAACTCCAAATTGAAAATAAATTCAAAAGAACTTTGAATTTAATTCTTTAAAACTCCCAACTCATATTTCATATGTTTTGAAGAAGTCATTTTATTTTCGCTCGTGAAAATCATTGAGTTGCATAAAGTTCTTGGGTTGGAAATATTTTCCAAATGAAATTCAAATATTTTCAACACCCCTTGTCATTTAAATAAATGGAATAAGTAATGTCATCTTCTCTCCAGGGTTTTGTGGTGAAAATAATTTGAATTCACGGAGATCACAAATGCAAAAATGAAAGTTTGGGAAAGTCCTTTTATTCCCTCTCATTTAACTTTCAAAAAGTTTCGAATTTCACTCAATTTCACACAATCAATCAAACAATCAATCAAATCTATCTATTTATTATAACATTCCAAAATTTAGAATTTTGGGATGTTACAAACCTACCACCCTTAAAATGAATCTCGTCCTCAAGATTCGGAAAGGCTAGCAAGAAATAGGTGAGGTTCGGGGTCTTCAAAATCCATCGATCATCTCCGGGGTCTCGGGTGCTACCACCCTTAGAAGCATTGTTACGGTTCCATCAAAACTCATATACTCCATCCTTATTCTTGACAGGGCCGATCTTCTCAGATCTTCAGTATAATTCCTTCTCTGGGCTCTTCCGGTAGTAGCATAACCTTGACCGCAATTCTTCTGTCCTTTTATCTTGGTAAGGTTCTTCCATGACTGGGTCTTCTTAGCTGACGGGTCTGGCGCCAATACTAAACAACTATCGATATCTCATGGTGGTCAACAATTTATGGTTTCTCCTGCAGGAAACTGGGTCTGGGCTGAACCTCACCGTATGACCTACGTTTGGCAACAGCTGCCTTGTACAAGGGAAAAATACTTATACCATTGTAAGGTTCAAACAAGGTTTGATCGTCGTCTCTCTACTATAGGTAAGTCACTCAGATTTACCATCCCGTATAGCAAGGTGAATAATAAGAGTAAGTCGGTATGGTGATCAATCCATCCCGCACCCAAATCATTACCGTGTATATGGTTTAGCAAATCTCGCATTCTAACACTCAGTCATCCTCACAAGCATTGCAGAATTTCTCTTGTCAATGAACCAAGTTCGGATAAATCCATTGATTCTGCAAGCCAAACAAACATCTATCATTTTCTTCACAACTCTCAGGTTTTGCGTTGTTCCTATAAAATCATCGGTTGATAAAGGCATATCCTCTTCTTCTAGGGTTTTTTCCTTCAGCAAGAGTGTGCTTGATTCTTGGCAGGTCCTGGGGCCTGCGGGTTATGGCCCATCTCATCACTTGTAGTCCTTGAACTTATCCTCGGGCATCTGATCATTATTCCAACTTCCAACTTCCTAGTATTCTTAAATCCATCCAAGTGTACTGTCTTCCTTCCTTCTATTGGCACCAAACTAGGACATGATTACTCAGACTCATCATGGAATTTCCATTGATCCATATTTCCAACATCATACCTCCTTTATATCCAATAGTAATTCGTCTCTTCATCCTCGTGGGATACCCACATACCGAGATAAAGACTTATACTTATGAAGTCCGTACTCCACTTCAGTGAATATCATTATCCTTTCCAGGGTCAAGGGTCCTTAAGGGGAATATTGGCCATCTCTGCATGGCACTTCTTCAACTGGGAAACGTGAAACACATCATGAACTTCTTACAGTCCTTCGGGTGACTCCAATTTGTTGGCCACTTCTCCCATATGCTCCAAACTTGGTATGGTCCTACAAATCTCGGGGCTAACTTTCCCTTAACTCCAAATCATTTAACTCCTCGCAGAGGGGACACACGAATACATGCTCTGTCTCCAATTTCATAGACTACCTCCTTGCGTTTTTGAGTCTGCATAACTCTTCTGCTTGGACTGAGCTACCTTCAGTCTATCTTGAATCAACTTAACATTCTCTTCTGACTCCTTGATCACATTTGGTCCAAACAACTGACGGTCTCCAACTTCATCCCACATCAACGGTGTCTGGCTCCTTCTCCCATACAAAGTTTCAAAAGGGGCCATCTTCAAACTAGCTTGGTAACTGTTGTTGTATGAGAACTCAGCGTAAGGTAGATTATCATCCCTACTAGATCCATAATCTAGTGCACACGCTCTCAACATGTCCTCCAGAATCTGATTGACTCTCTCGGTCTATCCATCTGTCTGCAGATGAAAGGCTGTATTGAACTCTAGCCTAGTACCGAAAGTGTGGTGCAGCTGATTCCAAAACTTTGAGGTAAATTGTGTTCCTCTATCTGATACGATGGTCCTCGGAACTCCATGCAGACATACGATCCTGGTCAAATATATCTTGGCCAACTTCGCACTTGTATAGGTGGTTTTCACTGGGATAAAGTGAGCCACTTTGGTCAAGAGAATCAACTACTAACCAGATAGAATCATGTCCTGTTTGGGTTCTGGGAAATCCAGTAATGAAATCCATGCCAAGCTTATCCCACTTCCATTCGGTTATCGGCATAGGCTGTAGTAATCCTGCTGGCTTTTGATGCTCTGCTCTTACTCTCTTTGGCATACATCACCTACGACTACATACTCCACAATATCATTCTTCATACCAGTCCACCAGAAACGCTCCTTCAAATCCAAATACATCTTGGTGTTTCCAGGGCGAATCGAGTATGGTGAGTCATGAGCCTCCTGAAGTATTAACTTCCTGATATCTGCATTATTGGGTACATGTACACTATCCACAAACCATAAGGTGTCGCTCTCATCCTTACGAAAACCTTTGGCCTTTCCTTTGCTCATCCTCTCTTTTAACTCAGCAATCCCTTTGTCATCCTTTTGAGCTTCACGGATCTTTCCCAACAATGTAGACTGAACTTCCATTGCTGCAACCAAACCTTTGGGAACAATCTCCAACCGAAGTTCCCTGGAAATCCTCGGCTAACTCCTTTGGTAATCCTCCTCTTATGAGGGTATTCGTCCTTGTTTTCTTTATGGTTGTGTCCTATTTCTCCACAAAGCTTGTATGCACAAGGTTTCTTCATATCATTTCCATAAGACTTCAACTTCTGGGACACAAACCGAGATTTTTTTGCAGAGTCAACTTAAATTCTTTCCAAGTGGTTACTCCTTGCCATCCATTGATGGTTTGGTACATCCTCCACTAAGTAGAAGCACCTCCTTCAAAACACTGAAGAGCATGCTGGGTCATATCCTTTCTGTCTATAGTGTCATTCTCCATATGATCCTCCATGTTCTGAATCCATTGGTCCATCTCCAATTGACTCATCGGTCCAGAAAATATAAGCTCATCTCCATTCATCCCCTATTGGGTCCATGGGTTTGGGGTCGGATAAGAGAGATCGAGAGGGATGCACATAGTACAAACAAAAGTTTTGAAAAGACAGGTTTTATTGTGGTTGTCGAAAAAACAACAAACAAATGACAGCTCACAATCGTTGCATCTAATGTAAGTATATAACAGGGGTTGGGTCCTCTAATGGTCTATAGATCTCAACGTCATCAAACTCTTCAAGTCTTGGTCATGTCTCCGATGGCTCCTTCTGATCATGCTTGTCCTTCTCAAGTTCTTTTGCCAAATCATCTCTGTTGACGTGAAGTCTCTCATGACATCCTTTAATATTTCTGGGGTTGCATTCCAAACTTCTGGGTTTCAACATCCTTGGCATGAACCATGGTCTTAATGTCCTTCAGTTCCTGACAAATCTTCGGTATCTCGAGGTTTAGCTCCTCCTGCTTTGCTACTTTCAGCTTCTAGTTCCTGAGTTCTTCACGAACTGCTTCCTTGTCAAATATAGCTTCCTGCATGTCCATCTTAAACTTCTTGATGTAATACTCCAGATCCTGGTGATACACCCACTAAGGTTAAAACTTCATCCTTTGCTGACAGGTGCTCCATCAGCCTTCTACCATCCAATCCTTCCGATGTAAAGTATGCTTAACTCAGCATGGCACAAGCGGGCGATAGTATCATGGATAATCGTGTTTCTGTCCTTGTCATTGCCATGAGCTATCATTCCAAAGTTCATATCTCTAGCCTTGGGGTTTTCTTGACAAAACTTTGAGTTCTAATGCTCCATGTTCAGGTCTTTCTCCGATACACCTTGATCTCGGGTATTGACAGCTTCCATAGAATGTCAAGTTCCATAATTGTAGCCTTCCTTGGCCATACCAAATCTGGAAATTCTTCATATTCTCCTAGTCTTCGAAGTCTTTATCTGTTGTAGTTTCCATCATTATAATGCTCGGTAAAATCCTCTTCATTCCTAAGTGGTCTTAGTTGTCTGATAATCTGGTCCTTCTTAGAGTGGTCTCACCAGTCGAATCTTCATGTGGTCAAAAGGGAAAGGGGTATAGTCTCACTAGCTAAAAGGGAATATTTGAATAAGCTCAGAAGAGAAGAGAGGTAAAAGATTCTTTTGAAAAGAAAGTTGTAGAGAAAATCTTTCCTATGGGCTTGCCAGTTTCTAGGGTCACGTCCTACAGTCAACATGTGCTCTGATACCATCTTGTAGGGACCCGATCCGAATGGATCAAGTCTCTGTGCTTAAGTGTCATCCCTGGATCGGTATGCTGACACACACAGTACTCGGGGATTTATAACATAGGTAAATCACATGTATAAAGTAACGTAAATACTATTACCTCAATCCAAATAGCGGAAGTAACAAGGTTGTGGATTCCCATCAACACCAACGGCAAAGTTGAGTGTAGAAATCGTAACCTAACGTATCACTTACTCGTCATAAGAAAAATCCTGCAACATGAGACGTTGCAGCCACAAAGGGTCAGTACATTGAATGTACTGGCAAATTCACACCATAGAGTAATGATGAATAAAGGCTATCACTACATGCATATATGGCTGGTGGAGGCTCTATGGTTATAATGTTTTTGTGAAAAGCCAATTTTTCCCTACTGCAAAGGAATAAATTTTATTTAACTATCATGGTGGTTGTTAAACATTGAGAATGGATGACAGCATTCTCAATCCTAATTAAGTAATCATCATCATTAAAACCCAACAATATTAATTAAAGTAACATGATGAGATTCACATGATAATCCAAGTACTAGATACTCAAAACGTCCATAACCGGGGACACGGCTAATCATGATTAGTTTATACACTCTGCAGAGGTTTGTGCACTTTTCCCCACACGACTCGATCTCCTCCGTTGGTTTTCTTGCACTACATGGTGTTTGAGAAACGGATGACCGAGACATAGTCTTTCAGAAGCGCTAGCACCTTACGATGGGTAGACCTATACACCTACTTTCCCCTAGATCTGCTAGTCTACCACTGTAAGAGTTCACACGACTTAGTCAACTATGCTAGCGCCCATAATAGCATGTGGCTGCACACGGATGTTTTTAGCATGAATAATCTCATGATCCCTTTGAGCCTGGGTGGCGGTCCAAAACAAACATGCAATCCTGGAATACCCAAGTGCCTCAAGCCACCCAGATGTGTATTGAAGTTGCCACCTTAAATAAACCATTAATTAACAATCTCACATCTTTCATGGAAATTCACTCACCCAATCCACGTCTACTAGCATAGCATGGCATAATAAGCAAACATAGAAGTAACTCCCAAGGGTTTGATAATAAAACATGTGATATGTACTACCTCATCTACTTCCCAAACCCACATATTAATCAGATCCTAATCATGCAATTGTTTGAGGATTGAAACTAATGCATAAAAACTGGGTATGAAAAGGGATATGATCAAAGTGTGAACTTGCCTGCAATGTTGATGAAGATGATTCGCACTCAAAACTCTTGATAGTTCTATGCGTCACACTCCGGTCAATCTATCGCAAGCAAGCAATAGTAACCACACATAAGCAATCACTCAAAAGCATCTAAAGAACGAAGAAAACAATTCGGAAAACATCAAAACCAAGCAAATAACTCTTGCAACATAAAACAATTTCTAACAATACCCAAAATTATGTGAATTTGGTCTTTTCAGAAAGTTTAGGTCAAGACCTTCGATTTGCAAAAAGAATCAACTAAATCGGAGTTACGAAACTCAAGTTATGATCAAACGAAGTTCAAATTCAAATCTGATCTAATTCAAATTTTAAACTTTCAAAAACATGTTTGAGTTGGATTACTGGATAGAGGGGATCATAATGAAGAAGTGGGCGTTGGTTTCGTTTGATTTGGACTAACGAGTAAAAAGTTGTGGAGGTTTGAAGATCAGGGGCTAAAAGAACTTTGAATTTAATTCTTTAAAACTCCCAACTCATATTTCATATGTTTTGAAGAAGTCATTTTATCTTGGCTCGTGAAAATCTTTGAGTTGCATAAAGTTCTTGGGTTGGAAATATTTTCCAAATGAAATTCAAATATTTTCAACACCCCTTGTCATTTAAATAAATGGAAGAAGTCATGTCATCTTCTCTCCAGGGTTTTGTGGTGAAAAGAATTTGAATTCACGGAGATCACGAATGCAAAAATGAAAGTTTGGGAAAGTCCTTTTATTCCCTCTCATTAAATTTCAAAAAGTTTCGGATTTCACTCAATTTCACACAATCAATCAAACAATCAATCAAATCTCTATTTATTATAACATTCCAAAATTTAGAATTTTGGGATGTTACACCCGGATGAGATCATGGACATGACGAGGAGTCTCGAAATGGTAGAGGCATAAAGATTGATATATTGGAAGGTTATATTCGGGCACCGGAAGGGTTCCCGGGGTCACTGGATAAATATCGGAGTACCGGGAGGTTACCGGAACCCCTAGGGAGGTTACCTCGTTGAGCAGCTCATCAATGACCGGGAGCGGAAATTTGTTTTTCACCATGGCATTTTTGAGCCGCCAGTAGTCGATGCAAAAAACACCACTTGTCGTCCTTTGAAAACCCACAAGTATAGGGGATCACAACAGTTTTCGAGGGTAGAGTATTCAACCCAAATTTTTAGAATTGACACAAGGGGAGCCAAAGAATATTTGTAAGTATTAGTAGCCGTGTTATCAATTCAACCACACCTAGAGATTAATTATCTGCAGCAAAGTGATCAGTAGCATAGTAATATGATAGTTTTGATGGCAGTGGTATCAATAGTAGTAATATGCCCTAGAGGCAATAATAAAGTTGTTATTTTATATTTCCTTATTCATGATAAATGTTTGCTATTCATGCTAGAATTGTATTAACCAGAAACTTGATACATGTGTGAATACATAGACAAAACAACATGTCCATAGTATGCCTCTACTAGACTAGCTCGTTGATCAAAGATGGTTAAGTGTCCTAGCCATGGACATGAGTTGTCATTTGAGAACGGGATCACATCATTAGTGGAATGATGTGATGTACAAGACCCATTCGTTAGCTTAGCATAATGATTGTTCAGTTTTATTGCTAGTTCTTTCTTTGTGTCAAATATATATTCCTATGACTATGAGCTTGTGCAACCCCTGGACACCGGAGGAATGCCTTATGTGCTATCAAACGTCACAACATAACAGGGTGATTATAAAGATGCTCTATAGGTATCTTTGAAGGTGTTTGTTGGGTTAGCATAGATCGAGATTAGGATTTGTCACTCCGAGTATCGGAGAGGTATCTCTGGGCCCTCTCGGTAATGCACATCATATGAAGCCTTGCAAGCAATGTGACTAATGAGTTACTTGCAGGATGATGCACTACAGAACGAGTAAAGAGACTTGCCGGTAATGAGATTGAACTAGGTATGAAGATACCGATGATCGAATCTCGGGCAACGAACGTACCGATGACAAAGGGAATAACTATATTGACATTGCGGTTCGACCGATAAAGATCTTCGTAGAATATGTGGGAACCAATATGAGCATCCATGTTACGCTATTGGTTATTGACCGTAGAGGTGTCTCAGTCATGTCTACATAGTTCTCGAACCCTTAGGGTCCGCACGCTTAATGTTCGATGACAATAGGTATTATATGAGTTATGTGTTTTGGTGATCGTAGGTTGTTTGGAGTCCCGGATGAGATCACGGACATGACGAGGAGTCTCAAAATGGTCGACAGGTAAAGATTGATATATTGGAAGGTTATATATGAACACCGGAATGGTTCCGAAGAGGTTCGGGGATTTTTTGGAGTACCGGGAGGTTACCGGAACCCCCCTAGAAAGTTAATAGGCCTCATGGACATAGTGGAGTGGAGAGGGCAAGCCACAGGAGGTGGCACGCGCCCCCACCCCAAGGCCAATCCAAATTGGACAAGGGGTGAGGGGCACGGCCCCCCTTTCCTTCTCCCTCTCCACCTCTTTCCCTTTTCCCCCTCTCCATAAAATGGAAAAATAGGGGGGGGGGGCGAATCCTACTAGGAGTCGAGTCCTAGTAGGATTCCCCCCTCATGGCGCGCCCCTTGGTGGCCGGCCTCCTCCCCTCCTCCTTTATATACAGGGACAGGGGGCACCCCAAGGCACACCAATTGTTTAGTCGTGTGCGGTGCCCCCCTCCACCATTTACTCCTCCGGCCATATTCTCATAGTGCTTAGGCGAAGCCCTGCGTGGATCACTTCACCAACACCGTCATCACGCCACCGTGCTGACAGAACTCATCAACTCCTTCGTGCCTCTACTGGATCAAGAGTTTGAGGGACATCATTGAGCTGAACATGTGCAGAACTCGGAGGTGTCGTACGTTCGGTACTTGATCGGTTGATTCGAGAAGATATCCAACTACATCAACTGCGTTAAGTTAATGCTTCCGCTTTTGGTCTACGAGGGTACGTGGACACACTCTCCCCCTCTCATTGCTATGCATCTCCTAGATAGATCTTGCGTGAGCGTAGGAATTTTTTTGAAATTACATGATACATTTTCCAACAGTGGCATTCGAGCCAGGTCTATGCATGGATGATATGCACGAGTAGAACACAAAAAGTTGTGGGCGGTGATCATCATACTACTTACCACCAATGTCTTATTTTGATTCGATGGTATTGTTGGATGAAGCATCCCGGACCAACCTTACATGACCACGTTCATGAGACCGGTTCCACCGACAAACATGCAACTAGTTTTGCATAAAGGTGGCTGGCAGGTGTCTGTTTCTCCAACTTTAGTTGAATCAAATTTGACTGCGGCCGGTCCATGTGAAGGTTAAAACAACAAACTTGATAAATCACCATTGTGGTTTTTGTGCCGTAGGTATGTACGGTTCATGCTAGCAGCCCATAGCAGCCACGTAAAACTTGCAACAAACAAAGTAGAGGATGTCTAACTTGTTTTTGCAGGGCATGTTGTGATGTGATATGGTCAAGACATGATGTGATATAATGATTGTTGTATGAGATGATCATGTTTTGTAAAAGTTATCCGCAACTGGCAGGAGCCATATGGTTGTCGCTTTATTGTATGAAATACAAGCGCTATGTAATTGCTTTACTTTATCACTAAGCGGTAGCGATAGTCATAGAAGCAATGGTTGGTGATACAACCACGACGCAACAATGGAGATCAAGGTGTCAAGCCGGTGACGATGGAGATCATAACGTTGCTTCGGTGATGGAGATCATGAGCACAAGACGATGATGGCCATATCATGTCACATATTTTGATTGCATGTGATGTTTATCTTTTATGCATCTTATTTTGCTTAGTACGACGGTAGCATTATAAGATGACCCCTCACTAGAATTTCAAGGTACAAGTGTTGTCCCCGAGTATGTACCATTGCGAAAGTTCTTCGTGCTGAGATACCACATGATAATCGGGTGTGATAAGCTCTATGTTCAAATACAATAGGTGCAAGCAAGATTTGCACACGCGGAATACAGCTACCTCTTGAGAATGCGTTGGTTTTCCCTTGAAGAGGAAAGGGTGATGCAGCAAAGTACCATAAGTATTTCCCTCACTTTTGAGAACCAAGGTATCAATCCAGTAGGAGACGACACACAAGTCACCTAGTACCTGCACAAACAATCAATAACCTTGCAACCAACGCAATAAAGGGGTTGTCAATCCCTTCACGGTCACTCGCAAAAGTGAGATCTGATAGAGATAATAAAGTAAATATTTTTGGTATTTTTATTGTATAGATTGGAAAGTAAAGATTGCAAAATAGTAAACGAGACGCGATGTAAATAAAAGAGATGTAATATGATAAGGAAGAGACCCGGGGGCCATAGGTTTAACTAGTGGCTTCTCTCAAGATAGCATGTATTACGGTGGGTGAACAAATTACTGCCGAGGAATTGATAGAATAGCGCATAATTATGAAGACATCTAAGGCAATGATCATGAACATAGGCATCACGTCCGTGTCAAGTAGACCGAAATGATTCTACATCTACTACTATTACTCCACACATCGACCGCTATCCAACATGCATCTAGAGTATTAATTTAATAAGAACGGAGTAACGCATTAAGCAAGATGACATGATGTAGAGGGATAAACTCAAGCAATATGATATAAACCCCATCTTTTTATCCTCGATGGAAACAATACAATACGTGCCTTGCTGCCCCTACTGTCATCGGGAAAGGACACCGCAAGATTGAACCCAAAGTTAAGCACTTCTCCTATTGCAAGAAATATCAATCTAGTAGGCCAAACTAAACCGATAATTTGAAGTGACTTGCAAAGATATCAAATCATGCATATAAGAATTCAAAGAACCAAATAATATTCATAGATAATCAAGTTCGTAAATCCACAATTCATCGGATCTCGACAAACACACCACAAAAGAATATTACATCGAATAGATCTCCAAGAACATCGAGGAGAACATGGTATTAAGAATCAAAGAGAGAGAAGAAGCCATATAGCTAATAACTATGGACCCGAAGGTCTGTGGTAAACTACTCGCGCTTCATCGGAGAGGCAATGGTGTTGATGTAGAAGCCCTCCATGATCGATTCCCCTCCGGCAGATCACCGGAAAAGGCCCCAAGATGGGATCGCACGGGTACAGAAGGTTGCGGCGGTGTAAAAGTGGTTTCGTGGCTCCTCCTGATGTTTCTAGGGTATAAGAGTATATATAGGCGAAAGAAGTACGATGGTGGAGCTACGAGGGGCCCACGAGGGTGGGGGCGTACCTACCCCCTAGGTGCGCCCTTCTGCCTCGTGGCCTCCTCGTAGAGTCCCAGACTTCAACTCCAAGTCTTCTGGATTACTTTTGGTCCAAGAAAGATCCTCGCGAAGGTTTCATTCCGTTTGGACTCCGTTTGGTATTCCTTTTCTGTAAAACACTAAAATAGGCAAAAAAACAGAAAGTGGCACTGGGCCTCCGGTTAATAGGTTAGTCCCAAAAATAATATAAAAGAGCATATTAAAGCCCATTAAACATCCAAAACAGATAATATAATAGCAGGGAACAACCAAATATTATAGATACGTTGGAGACGTATCAAGCATCCCCAAGCTTAATTCCTGCTCGTCCTCGTGTAGGTAAATGATAAAAACAGAATTTTTGATGTGGAATGCTACCTAGCATATTTATCAATGTAATTTTCTTTATTGCCGCATGAATGTTCAGATCCGAAAGATTCAAGACAAAAGTTTAATATTGACATAAAAATAATAATACTTCAAGCATACTAACAAAGCAATCATGTCTTCTCAAAATAACATGGCCAAAGAAAGCTATCCCTACAAAATCATATAGTCTGATTATGCTCTATCTTCATCACACAAAGTATTTAATCATGCACAACCCCGATGACAAGCCAAGCAATTGTTTCATACTTTTGATGTTCTCAAACTTCTTCAATCTTCACGCAATACATGAGCGTGAGCCATGGACATAGCAATATAGGTGGAATAGAATGGTGTTTGTGGAGAAGACAAAAAGGAGAAGATAGTCTCACATCAACTAGGCGTATCAACGGGCTATGGAGATGCCCATCAATAGATATCAATGTGAGTGAGTAGGGATTGCCATGCAACGGATGCACTAGAGCTATAAGTGTATGAAAGCTCAGAAAGAAACTAAGTGGATGTGCATCCAACTTGCTTGCTCACGAAGACCTAGGGCACTTTTGAGCCATCACTGGAATATACAAGCCAAGTTCTATAATGAAAAATTCCCACTAGTAAATGAAAGTGACAACATAGGAGACTCTCTATCATGAAGATCATGGTGATACTTTGAAGCACAAGTGTGGTAAAATGATAGTAGCATTGTCCCTTCTCTCATTTTCTCTCATTTTTTTATTTGGTCCTTTTCTATTTTTTATGGCCTATATTTTTATTTGGTCCGGAGTCTCATCCCGACTGGTGGGGGAATCATAGTCTCCATCATCCTTTCCTCACATGGGACAATGCTCTAGAAATGAACATCATCACACTTTTATTTACTTACAACTCAAGAATTACAACTTGATACTTAGAACAAAATATGACTCTATGTGAATGCCTCCGATGGTGTACCGGGATGTGCAATGATTCAAGAGTGACATGTATGAAAAATTATGAACAGTGGCTTTGCCACAAATACGGTGTCAACTACATGATCATGCAAGGCAATATGACAATGATGGAGCATGTCATAATAAGTGGAACGGTGGAAAGTTGCATGGCAATATATCTCGGAATGGCTATGGAAATGCCATAATAGGTAGGTATGGTGGCTGTTTTGAGGAAGGTATATGGTGGGTGTATGGTACCGGCGAAAGTTGCGCGGTACTAGAGAGGCTAGCAACGGTGGAAGGGTGAGAGTGCGTATAATTCATGGACTCAACATTAGTCATAAAGAACTCATATTAGTTATCGAAACGAAGTACTACGCGCATGCTCCTAGGGGGATAGATTGGTAGGAAAAGACCATCGCTCGTCCTGACCGCCACTCATAAGGAAGATAATCAATAAATAAATCATGCTCCAACTTCATCACATAACGGTTCACCATACGTGCACTTGTATAGGTGGTTTTCACTGGGATAAAGTGAGCCACTTTGGTCAAGAGAATCAACTACTAACCAGATAGAATCATGTCCTGTTTGGGTTCTGGGAAATCCAGTAATGAAATCCATGCCAAGCTTATCCCACTTCCATTCGGTTATCGGCATAGGCTGTAGTAATCCTGCTGGCTTTTGATGCTCTGCTCTTACTCTCTTTGGCATACATCACCTACGACTACATACTCCACAATATCATTCTTCATACCAGTCCACCAGAAACGCTCCTTCAAATCCAAATACATCTTGGTGTTTCTAGGGCGAATCGAGTATGGTGAGTCATGAGCCTCCTGAAGTATTAACTTCCTGATATCTGCATTATTGGGTACATGTACACTATCCACAAACCATAAGGTGTCGCTCTCATCCTTACGAAAACCTTTGGCCTTTCCTTTGCTCATCCTCTCTTTTAACTCAGCAATCCCTTTGTCATCCTTTTGAGCTTCACGGATCTTTCCCAACAATGTAGACTGAACTTCCATTGCTGCAACCAAACCTTTGGGAACAATCTCCAACCGAAGTTCCCTGGAAATCCTCGGCTAACTCCTTTGGTAATCCTCCTCTTATGAGGGTATTCGTCCTTGTTTTCTTTATGGTTGTGTCCTATTTCTCCACAAAGCTTGTATGCACAAGGTTTCTTCATATCATTTCCATAAGACTTCAACTTCTGGGACACAAACCGAGATTTTTTTGCAGAGTCAACTTAAATTCTTTCCAAGTGGTTACTCCTTGCCATCCATTGATGGTTTGGTACATCCTCCACTAAGTAGAAGCACCTCCTTCAAAACACTGAAGAGCATGCTGGGTCATATCCTTTCTGTCTATAGTGTCATTCTCCATATGATCCTCCATGTTCTGAATCCATTGGTCCATCTCCAATTGACTCATCGGTCCAGAAAATATAAGCTCATCTCCATTCATCCCCTATTGGGTCCATGGGTTTGGGGTCGGATAAGAGAGATCGAGAGGGATGCACATAGTACAAACAAAAGTTTTGAAAAGACAGGTTTTATTGTGGTTGTCGAAAAAACAACAAACAAATGACAGCTCACAATCGTTGCATCTAATGTAAGTATATAACAGGGGTTGGGTCCTCTAATGGTCTATAGATCTCAACGTCATCAAACTCTTCAAGTCTTGGTCATGTCTCCGATGGCTCCTTCTGATCATGCTTGTCCTTCTCAAGTTCTTTTGCCAAATCATCTCTGTTGACGTGAAGTCTCTCATGACATCCTTTAATATTTCTGGGGTTGCATTCCAAACTTCTGGGTTTCAACATCCTTGGCATGAACCATGGTCTTAATGTCCTTCAGTTCCTGACAAATCTTCGGTATCTTGAGGTTTAGGTCCTCCTGCTTTGCTACTTTCAGCTTCTAGTTCCTGAGTTCTTCACGAACTGCTTCCTTGTCAAATATAGCTTCCTGCATGTCCATCTTAAACTTCTTGATGTAATACTCCAGATCCTGGTGATACACCCACTAAGGTTAAAACTTCATCCTTTGCTGACAGGTGCTCCATCAGCCTTCTACCATCCAATCCTTCCGATGTAAAGTATGCTTAACTCAGCATGGCACAAGCGGGCGATAGTATCATGGATAATCGTGTTTCTGTCCTTGTCATTGCCATGAGCTATCATTCCAAAGTTCATATCTCTAGCCTTGGGGTTTTCTTGACAAAACTTTGAGTTCTAATGCTCCATGTTCAGGTCTTTCTCCGATACACCTTGATCTCGGGTATTGACAGCTTCCATAGAATGTCAAGTTCCATAATTGTAGCCTTCCTTGGCCATACCAAATCTGGAAATTCTTCATATTCTCCTAGTCTTCGAAGTCTTTATCTGTTGTAGTTTCCATCATTATAATGCTCGGTAAAATCCTCTTCATTCCTAAGTGGTCTTAGTTGTCTGATAATCTGGTCCTTCTTAGAGTGGTCTCACCAGTCGAATCTTCATGTGGTCAAAAGGGAAAGGGGTATAGTCTCACTAGCTAAAAGGGAATATTTGAATAAGCTCAGAAGAGAAGAGAGGTAAAAGATTCTTTTGAAAAGAAAGTTGTAGAGAAAATCTTTCCTATGGGCTTGCCAGTTTCTAGGGTCACGTCCTACAGTCAACATGTGCTCTGATACCATCTTGTAGGGACCCGATCCGAATGGATCAAGTCTCTGTGCTTAAGTGTCATCCCTGGATCGGTATGCTGACACACACAGTACTCGGGGATTTATAACATAGGTAAATCACATGTATAAAGTAACGTAAATACTATTACCTCAATCCAAATAGCGGAAGTAACAAGGTTGTGGATTCCCATCAACACCAACGGCAAAGTTGAGTGTAGAAATCGTAACCTAACGTATCACTTACTCGTCATAAGAAAAATCCTGCAACATGAGACGTTGCAGCCACAAAGGGTCAGTACATTGAATGTACTGGCAAATTCACACCATAGAGTAATGATGAATAAAGGCTATCACTACATGCATATATGGCTGGTGGAGGCTCTATGGTTATAATGTTTTTGTGAAAAGCCAATTTTTCCCTACTGCAAAGGAATAAATTTTATTTAACTATCATGGTGGTTGTTAAACATTGAGAATGGATGACAGCATTCTCAATCCTAATTAAGTAATCATCATCATTAAAACCCAACAATATTAATTAAAGTAACATGATGAGATTCACATGATAATCCAAGTACTAGATACTCAAAACGTCCATAACCGGGGACACGGCTAATCATGATTAGTTTATACACTCTGCAGAGGTTTGTGCACTTTTCCCCACACGACTCGATCTCCTCCGTTGGTTTTCTTGCACTACATGGTGTTTGAGAAACGGATGACCGAGACATAGTCTTTCAGAAGCGCTAGCACCTTACGATGGGTAGACCTGTACACCTACTTTCCCCTAGATCTGCTAGTCTACCACTGTAAGAGTTCACACGACTTAGTCAACTATGCTAGCGCCCATAATAGCATGTGGCTGCACACGGATGTTTTTAGCATGAATAATCTCATGATCCCTTTGAGCCTGGGTGGCGGTCCAAAACAAACATGCAATCCTGGAATACCCAAGTGCCTCAAGCCACCCAGATGTGTATTGAAGTTGCCACCTTAAATAAACCATTAATTAACAATCTCACATCTGTCATGGAAATTCACTCACCCAATCCACGTCTACTAGCATAGCATGGCATAATAAGCAAACATAGAAGTAACTCCCAAGGGTTTGATAATAAAACATGTGATATGTACTACCTCATCTACTTCCCAAACCCACATATTAATCAGATCCTAATCATGCAATTGTTTGAGGATTGAAACTAATGCATAAAAACTGGGTATGAAAAGGGATATGATCAAAGTGTGAACTTGCCTGCAATGTTGATGAAGATGATTCGCACTCAAAACTCTTGATAGTTCTATGCGTCACACTCCGGTCAATCTATCGCAAGCAAGCAATAGTAACCACACATAAGCAATCACTCAAAAGCATCTAAAGAACGAAGAAAACAATTCGGAAAACATCAAAACCAAGCAAATAACTCTTGCAACATAAAACAATTTCTAACAATACCCAAAATTATGTGAATTTGGTCTTTTCAGAAAGTTTAGGTCAAGACCTTCGATTTGCAAAAAGAATCAACTAAATCGGAGTTACGAAACTCAAGTTATGATCAAACGAAGTTCAAATTCAAATCTGATCTAATTCAAATTTTAAACTTTCAAAAACATGTTTGAGTTGGATTACTGGATAGAGGGGATCATAATGAAGAAGTGGCCGTTGGTTTCGTTTGATTTGGACTAACGAGTAAAAAGTTGTGGAGGTTTGAAGATCAGGGGCTAAAAGAACTTTGAATTTAATTCTTTAAAACTCCCAACTCATATTTCATATGTTTTGAAGAAGTCATTTTATCTTGGCTCGTGAAAATCTTTGAGTTGCATAAAGTTCTTGGGTTGGAAATATTTTCCAAATGAAATTCAAATATTTTCAACACCCCTTGTCATTTAAATAAATGGAAGAAGTCATGTCATCTTCTCTCCAGGGTTTTGTGGTGAAAAGAATTTGAATTCACGGAGATCACGAATGCAAAAATGAAAGTTTGGGAAAGTCCTTTTATTCCCTCTGATTAAATTTCAAAAAGTTTCGGATTTCACTCAATTTCACACAATCAATCAAACAATCAATCAAACAATCAATCAAATCTCTATTTATTATAACATTCCAAAATTTAGAATTTTGGGATGTTACACCCGGATGAGATCACGGACATGACGAGGAGTCTCGAAATGGTCGAGGCATAAAGATTGATATATTGGAAGGTTATATTCGGGCACCGGAAGGGTTCCGGGGGTCACTGGATAAATATCGGAGTACCGGGAGGTTACCGGAACCCCTAGGGAGGTTACCTCGTTGAGCAGCTCATCAATGATCGGGAGCGGAAATTTGTTTTTCACCATGGCATTTTTGAGCCGCCAGTAGTCGATGCAAAAAACACCACTTGTCGTCCTTTGAAAACCCACAAGTATAGGGGATCACAACAGTTTTCGAGGGTAGAGTATTCAACCCAAATTTTTAGAATTGACACAAGGGGAGCCAAAGAATAATTGTAAGTATTAGTAGCCGTGTTATCAATTCAACCACACCTAGAGATTAATTATCTGCAGCAAAGTGATCAGTAGCATAGTAATATGATAGTTTTGATGGCAGTGGTATCAATAGTAGTAATATGCCCTAGAGGCAATAATAAAGTTGTTATTTTATATTTCCTTATTCATGATAAATGTTTGCTATTCATGCTAGAATTGTATTAACCAGAAACTTGATACATGTGTGAATACATAGACAAAACAACATGTCCATAGTATGCCTCTACTAGACTAGCTCGTTGATCAAAGATGGTTAAGTGTCCTAGCCATGGACATGAGTTGTCATTTGAGAACGGGATCACATCATTAGTGGAATGATGTGATGTACAAGACCCATTCGTTAGCTTAGCATAATGATTGTTCAGTTTTATTGCTAGTTCTTTCTTTGTGTCAAATATATATTCCTATGACTATGAGCTTGTGCAACCCCTGGACACCGGAGGAATGCCTTATGTGCTATCAAACGTCACAACATAACAGGGTGATTATAAAGATGCTCTACAGGTATCTTTGAAGGTGTTTGTTGGGTTAGCATAGATCGAGATTAGGATTTGTCACTCCGAGTATCGGAGAGGTATCTCTGGGCCCTCTCGGTAATGCACATCATATGAAGCCTTGCAAGCAATGTGACTAATGAGTTACTTGCAGGATGATGCACTACAGAACGAGTAAAGAGACTTGCCGGTAATGAGATTGAACTAGGTATGAAGATACCGATGATCGAATCTCGGGCAACGAACGTACCGATGACAAAGGGAATAACTATATTGACATTGCGGTTCGGCCGATAAAGATCTTCGTAGAATATGTGGGAACCAATATGAGCATCCATGTTACGCTATTGGTTATTGACCGTAGAGGTGTCTCAGTCATGTCTACATAGTTCTCGAACCCTTAGGGTCCGCACGCTTAATGTTCGATGACAATAGGTATTATATGAGTTATGTGTTTTGGTGATCGTAGGTTGTTTGGAGTCCCGGATGAGATCACGGACATGACGAGGAGTCTCAAAATGGTCGACAGGTAAAGATTGATATATTGGAAGGTTATATATGAACACCGGAATGGTTCCGAAGAGGTTCGGGGATTTTTCGGAGTACCGGGAGGTTACCGGAACCCCCCTAGAAAGTTAATAGGCCTCATGGACATAGTGGAGTGGAGAGGGCAAGCCACAGGAGGTGGCACGCGCCCCCACCCCAAGGCCAATCCAAATTGGACAAGGGGTGAGGGGCACGGCCCCCCTTTCCTTCTCCCTCTCCACCTCTTTCCCTTTTCCCCCTCTCCATAAAATGGAAAAATAGGGGGGGGGGGCGAATCCTACTAGGAGTCGAGTCCTAGTAGGATTCCCCCCTCATGGCGCGCCCCTTGGTGGCCGGCCTCCTGCCCTCCTCCTTTATATACAGGGACAGGGGGCACCCCAAGGCACACCAATTGTTTAGTCGTGTGCGGTGCCCCCCTCCACCATTTACTCCTCCGGCCATATTCTCATAGTGCTTAGGCGAAGCCCTGCGTGGATCACTTCACCAACACCGTCATCACGCCACCGTGCTGACAGAACTCATCAACTCCTTCGTGCCTCTACTGGATCAAGAGTTTGAGGGACATCATTGAGCTGAACATGTGCAGAACTCGGAGGTGTCGTACGTTCGGTACTTGATCGGTTGATTCGAGAAGATATCCGACTACATCAACTGCGTTAAGTTAATGCTTCCGCTTTTGGTCTACGAGGGTACGTGGACACACTCTCCCCCTCTCATTGCTATGCATCTCCTAGATAGATCTTGCGTGAGCGTAGGAATTTTTTTGAAATTACATGCTACATTTTCCAACAGTGGCATTCGAGCCAGGTCTATGCATGGATGATATGCACGAGTAGAACACAAAAAGTTGTGGGCGGTGATCATCATACTACTTACCACCAATGTCTTATTTTGATTCGATGGTATTGTTGGATGAAGCATCCCGGACCAACCTTACATGACCACGTTCATGAGACCGGTTCCACCGACAAACATGCAACTAGTTTTGCATAAAGGTGGCTGGCAGGTGTCTGTTTCTCCAACTTTAGTTGAATCAAATTTGACTGCGGCCGGTCCATGTGAAGGTTAAAACAACAAACTTGATAAATCACCATTGTGGTTTTTGTGCCGTAGGTATGTACGGTTCATGCTAGCAGCCCATAGCAGCCACGTAAAACTTGCAACAAACAAAGTAGAGGATGTCTAACTTGTTTTTGCAGGGCATGTTGTGATGTGATATGGTCAAGACATGATGTGATATAATGATTGTTGTATGAGATGATCATGTTTTGTAAAAGTTATCCGCAACTGGCAGGAGCCATATGGTTGTCGCTTTATTGTATGAAATACAAGCGCTATGTAATTGCTTTACTTTATCACTAAGCGGTAGCGATAGTCATAGAAGCAATGGTTGGTGATACAACCACGACGCAACAATGGAGATCAAGGTGTCAAGCTGGTGACGATGGAGATCATAACGTTGCTTCGGTGATGGAGATCATGAGCACAAGACGATGATGGCCATATCATGTCACATATTTTGATTGCATGTGATGTTTATCTTTTATGCATCTTATTTTGCTTAGTACGACGGTAGCATT
Organism: Triticum timopheevii; assembly: GCA_963921465.1. NCBI lineage: Eukaryota > Viridiplantae > Streptophyta > Magnoliopsida > Poales > Poaceae > Triticum > Triticum timopheevii. The sequence continues at coordinate 127,586,129 of OY997271.1, read as the reverse complement.
ATAAGATGACCCCTCACTAGAATTTCAAGGTACAAGTGTTGTCCCCGAGTATGTACCATTGCGAAAGTTCTTCGTGCTGAGATACCACATGATAATCGGGTGTGATAAGCTCTATGTTCAAATACAATAGGTGCAAGCAAGATTTGCACACGCGGAATACAGCTACCTCTTGAGAATGCGTTGGTTTTCCCTTGAAGAGGAAAGGGTGATGCAGCAAAGTACCATAAGTATTTCCCTCACTTTTGAGAACCAAGGTATCAATCCAGTAGGAGACGACACACAAGTCACCTAGTACCTGCACAAACAATCAATAACCTTGCAACCAACGCAATAAAGGGGTTGTCAATCCCTTCACGGTCACTCGCAAAAGTGAGATCTGCTAGAGATAATAAAGTAAATATTTTTGGTATTTTTATTGTATAGATTGGAAAGTAAAGATTGCAAAATAGTAAACGAGACGCGATGTAAATAAAAGAGATGTAATATGATAAGGAAGAGACCCGGGGGCCATAGGTTTAACTAGTGGCTTCTCTCAAGATAGCATGTATTACGGTGGGTGAACAAATTACTGCCGAGGAATTGATAGAATAGCGCATAATTATGAAGACATCTAAGGCAATGATCATGAACATAGGCATCACGTCCGTGTCAAGTAGACCGAAATGATTCTACATCTACTACTATTACTCCACACATCGACCGCTATCCAACATGCATCTAGAGTATTAATTTAATAAGAACGGAGTAACGCATTAAGCAAGATGACATGATGTAGAGGGATAAACTCAAGCAATATGATATAAACCCCATCTTTTTATCCTCGATGGAAACAATACAATACGTGCCTTGCTGCCCCTACTGTCATCGGGAAAGGACACCGCAAGATTGAACCCAAAGTTAAGCACTTCTCCTATTGCAAGAAATATCAATCTAGTAGGCCAAACTAAACCGATAATTTGAAGTGACTTGCAAAGATATCAAATCATGCATATAAGAATTCAAAGAACCAAATAATATTCATAGATAATCAAGTTCGTAAATCCACAATTCATCGGATCTCGACAAACACACCACAAAAGAATATTACATCGAATAGATCTCCAAGAACATCGAGGAGAACATGGTATTAAGAATCAAAGAGAGAGAAGAAGCCATATAGCTAATAACTATGGACCCGAAGGTCTGTGGTAAACTACTCGCGCTTCATCGGAGAGGCAATGGTGTTGATGTAGAAGCCCTCCATGATCGATTCCCCTCCGGCAGATCACCGGAAAAGGCCCCAAGATGGGATCTCACGGGTACAGAAGGTTGCGGCGGTGTAAAAGTGGTTTCGTGGCTCCTCCTGATGTTTCTAGGGTATAAGAGTATATATAGGCGAAAGAAGTACGATGGTGGAGCTACGAGGGGCCCACGAGGGTGGGGGCGTACCTACCCCCTAGGTGCGCCCTTCTGCCTCGTGGCCTCCTCGTAGAGTCCCAGACTTCAACTCCAAGTCTTCTGGATTACTTTTGGTCCAAGAAAGATCCTCGCGAAGGTTTCATTCCGTTTGGACTCCGTTTGGTATTCCTTTTCTGTAAAACACTAAAATAGGCAAAAAAACAGAAAGTGGCACTGGGCCTCCGGTTAATAGGTTAGTCCCAAAAATAATATAAAAGAGCATATTAAAGCCCATTAAACATCCAAAACAGATAATTTAATAGCAGGGAACAACCAAATATTATAGATACGTTGGAGACGTATCAAGCATCCCCAAGCTTAATTCCTGCTCGTCCTCGTGTAGGTAAATGATAAAAATAGAATTTTTGATGTGGAATGCTACCTAGCATATTTATCAATGTAATTTTCTTTATTGCCGCATGAATGTTCAGATCCGAAAGATTCAAGACAAAAGTTTAATATTGACATAAAAATAATAATACTTCAAGCATACTAACAAAGCAATCATGTCTTCTCAAAATAACATGGCCAAAGAAAGCTATCCCTACAAAATCATATAGTCTGATTATGCTCTATCTTCATCACACAAAGTATTTAATCATGCACAACCCCGATGACAAGCCAAGCAATTGTTTCATACTTTTGATGTTCTCAAACTTCTTCAATCTTCACGCAATACATGAGCGTGAGCCATGGACATAGCAATATAGGTGGAATAGAATGGTGTTTGTGGAGAAGACAAAAAGGAGAAGATAGTCTCACATCAACTAGGCGTATCAACGGGCTATGGAGATGCCCATCAATAGATATCAATGTGAGTGAGTAGGGATTGCCATGCAACGGATGCACTAGAGCTATAAGTGTATGAAAGCTCAGAAAGAAACTAAGTGGATGTGCATCCAACTTGCTTGCTCACGAAGACCTAGGGCACTTTTGAGCCATCACTGGAATATACAAGCCAAGTTCTATAATGAAAAATTCCCACTAGTAAATGAAAGTGACAACATAGGAGACTCTCTATCATGAAGATCATGGTGATACTTTGAAGCACAAGTGTGGTAAAATGATAGTAGCATTGTCCCTTCTCTCATTTTCTCTCATTTTTTTATTTGGTCCTTTTCTATTTTTTATGGCCTATATTTTTATTTGGTCCGGAGTCTCATCCCGACTGGTGGGGGAATCATAGTCTCCATCATCCTTTCCTCACATGGGACAATGCTCTAGAAATGAACATCATCACACTTTTATTTACTTACAACTCAAGAATTACAACTCGATACTTAGAACAAAATATGACTCTATGTGAATGCCTCCGATGGTGTACCGGGATGTGCAATGATTCAAGAGTGACATGTATGAAAAATTATGAACAGTGGCTTTGCCACAAATACGGTGTCAACTACATGATCATGCAAGGCAATATGACAATGATGGAGCATGTCATAATAAGTGGAACGGTGGAAAGTTGCATGGCAATATATCTCGGAATGGCTATGGAAATGCCATAATAGGTAGGTATGGTGGCTGTTTTGAGGAAGGTATATGGTGGGTGTATGGTACCGGCGAAAGTTGCGCGGTACTAGAGAGGCTAGCAACGGTGGAAGGGTGAGAGTGCGTATAATTCATGGACTCAACATTAGTCATAAAGAACTCATATTAGTTATCGAAACGAAGTACTACGCGCATGCTCCTAGGGGGATATATTGGTAGGAAAAGACCATCGCTCGTCCTGACCGCCACTCATAAGGAAGATAATCAATAAATAAATCATGCTCCAACTTCATCACATAACGGTTCACCATACGTGCATGCTACTGGAATCACAAACTTTAACACAAGTGTCTCTAAAATTCACAACTACTCTACTAGCATGACTCTAATATCACCATCTTCATATCTCAAAACAATCATAAAGAATCAAACTTCTCATAGTATTCAATGCACTTTATATGAAAGTTTTTATTATACCCATCTTGGATGCCCATCATATTAGGACTAATTTTATAACCAAAGCAAATTACCATGCTGTTCTAAAAGACTCTCAAAATAATATAAGTGAATCATGATAGATCAATAATTTCTATAAAATAAAACCACCACCGTGCTCTAAAAAGATATAAGCGAAGCACTAGAGCAATATTGTCTAGCTCAAAAGATATAAGTGAAGCACATAGAGTATTCTAATAAATTCTGATTCATGCGTGTCTCTTCCAAAAGGTGTGTACAGCAAGGATGATTGTGGTAAACTAAATATCAAAGACTCAAATCATACAAGACGCTCCAAGCAAAACACATATCATGTGGTGAATAAAAATATAGCCTCAAGTAAAGTTACCGATAGACGAAGACGAAAGAGGGGATGCCTTCCGGGGCATCCCCAAGCTTAGGCTTTTGGTTTTCCTTGAATTATCTTGGGGTGCCTTGGGAATCCCCAAGCTTAGGCTCTTGCCACTCCTTATTCCAAATCCATCAAATCTTTACCCAAAAACTTGAAAACTTCACAACACAAAACTTCAACAGAAAATCTCATGAGCTCCGTTAGTATAAGAAAACAAACCACCACTTTAAGGTACTGTAATGAACTCATTATTTATTTATGTTGTTATTAAACCTAATGTATTCCAACTTCTCTATGGTACATACCCCCGATACTACTCATAGATTCATCAAAATAAGCAAACAACACACGAAAAACAGAATCTGGCAAAAACAGAACAGTCTGTAGAAATCTGTAACTTTAGAATACTTCTGTAAGTCTAAAAATTCTGAAATAAATTGGTGGACGTGGGGAATTTTCCTATTAATCATCTTCAAAACGAATCAACCTAAAATCACTCTCCAGTAAAACATGACAGCTATTCTCGTGAGCGCAAAAGTTTCTGTTTTTTTACAACAAGATCGCAAAGACTTCACCCAAGTCTTCCCAAAGGTTCTACTTGGCACAAACACTAATTAAAACATAAAACCACATATAAACAGAAGCTATATGAATTATTTATTACTAAACAGGAGCAAAAAGAAAATAACAAAAGATAAAATTGGGTTGCCTCCCTACAAGCGCTATCATTTAACGCCCTAGCTAGGCATAAAAACACGAATAGATCTAGGTATTGCCATCTTTGGTATGCAATCCATAAGTGGCTCTCATAATATATTTATTAGGAAATTTAATTTTCTTCCTAGGAAAGTGTTCCATGCCCTTCCTTGACGGAAATTAGAATCTAATATTTCCTTCTTTCATATCAATAATCGCACCAATCGTTCTAAGGAAAGGTCTGCCAAGAATAATAGGACATGTAGGCTTGCAATCTATATCAAGAACAATGAAATCTACGGGCACATAATTCCTATTTGTAACAATAATAACATCATTAATTCTTCCCATAGGTTTCTTAATAGTGGAATCTGCAAGATGCAAATTTAGAGAACAATCATCAAATTCACGAAAACCTAGCACATCACACAAAGTTTTTGGAATCGTGGAAACACTAGCACCCAAATCACAAAAAGCATAGAATTCATAATCTTTAATCTTAATTTTAATAGTAGGTTCCCACTCATCATAAAGTTTTCAAGGGATAGAAACTTCTAGTTCAAGCTTTTCTTCATAAGATTGCATCAAAGCATCAACGATATGTTTAGTAAAAGCTTTATTTTGATTATAAGCATGAGGAGAATTTAGCACGGATTCCAACAAGGAAATACAATCTATTAAAGAGAAATTATCATAATTACATCCCTTGAAATCCAAACTAGTGGGTTCATTGCTACTTAAAGTCTTGACCTCTCCAATCCCACTTTTATCAATTTTTGCATCTAGATCTAAAAACTCCGAATCATTGGGACGCCTTTTAGCTAAAGTTGACTTATCTCCAGTCCCATCTTTATCAAGATTCATATTGGAAAACAAATATTTAATAGGATTCACAACAATCACTTTTAGATCTTCATCATTATTATCATGAAAACTAGAAGAACACGCTTTCATAAAGCAATCTTTTTTTGCACGCATCCTAGTGGTTCTTTCTTTGCACTCATCAATGAAAATTCTCATGGATTTGAGAGACTCATTGATATCATGCTTAGGTGGAATAGATCTAAGTTTTAAAGAATCAACATCAAGAGAAATTCTATCCATGTTCCTAGCCAACTCATCAATCTTAAGCAATTTTTCTTCAATCAAAGCATTGAAATTCTTTTGCAAACTCATAAATTCTTTAACACTATTCTCAAATCAGAGGGAATCTTATTAAAATTTCCATAAGAGTTGTTGTAGGAATTACCATAATTATTAGAGGAATTACTAGGAAACGACCTAGGATTTAAATTTCCTCTATACGCGTTGTTACCAAAATTGTTCCTACCAACAAAATTGACATCCATAGATTCATTATTATTCTCATCAAAGTGGACAAAGGCATATCATTAGGATCATAAGAAACACTTTTATTAGCAAACAATTTCATAAGTTAATCCATCTTTCCACTCAAAACATTAATCTCTTCAATCGCATGAACTTTTTACTAGTGGATCTTTCGGTGTGCCATTGAGAATAATTAACCATAATATTATCTAGGAGCTTAGTAGCTTGTCCTAGAGTGATTTCCATAAAAGTGCCTCCCGCAAACGAATCTAAAAGATTTCTAGAAGCAAAATTCAATCCAGCATAAAAATTTTGTATAATCATCCACAAGTTCAAACCATGTGTAGGGCAATTACTTATCATTAATTTTATCCTCTCCCAAGCTTGTGCAACATGCTCATGATCAAGTTGCTTAAAATTCATAATATCGTTCCTAAGAGAGATGATCTTAGCGGGAGGAAAATACTTAGAGATGAAAGCATCTTTGCACTTATTCCATGAATCAATACTATTGTTTAGGCAAAGAAGAGAACCATGTTTTAGCACGATCTCTAAGCGAAAACGGAAATAGCTTCAATTTAACAATATCATTATCCACATCTTTCTTCTTTTGCATATCACACAAATCAATGAAGTTGTTTAGATGGGTTGCGACATCTTCACTAGGAAGGCCAGAAAATTGATCTTTCATAACAAGATTCAACAAAGCGGTATTAATTTCACAAGATTCAGCATCGATAGTAGGAGCAATCGGAGTAATAATAAAATCATTATTGTTGGTATTGGAAAAGTCACACAATTTAGTATTATCTTGAGCCATCGTGACAAGCAATCAATCCAACACACAAGCACACAAGAAGTAAGCGAAAAGAGAAGAACGAAAGAGGGGCGGACAAAAGGCAAAGGTTTTCGACAATCATTTTAGAAGTGGGAGAGAGGAAAACGAGAGGCGGATGGCAAATAATGTAATGCAAGGGAGAAGAGTTTATGATGGGTACTTGGTATGTCTTGACATGGCGTAGATCTTCCCGGCAACGGCGCCAGAAATCCTTCTTGCTACCTCTTGAGCATGCGTTGGTTTTTCCTTGAAGAGGAAAGGGTGATGCAGCAAAGTAGCGTAAGTACTTCCCTTAGTTTTGAGAACCAATGTATAAATCCAGTAGGAGACAACACACAAGTCACCTACTACCTGCACAAACAATCAAGAACCTTGCAACCAACATGATAAAGGGGTTGTCAATCCCTTCACGGTCACTTGCAAAAGTGAGATCTGCTAGAGATAATAAAGTAAATATTTTTGGTATTTTTATTGTATAGATTGGAAAGTAAAGATTGCAAAATAGTAAACGAGATGCAATGTAAATAAAAGAGATGTAATATGATAAGAAAGAGACCTGGGGGCCATAGGTTTCACTAGTGGCTTCTCTGAAGATAGCATGTATTACGGTCGGTGAACAAATTACTGCCGAGCAATTTATATAATAGCGCATAATTATAAAGACATCTAAGGCAATGATCATGAACATAGGCATCACGTCTGTGTCAAGTAGACCGAAACGATTCTTCATCTACTACTATTACTCCACACGTCAACCGCTATCCAGCATGCATCTAGAGTATAAAGTTCATAAGAACAGAGTAACGCATTAAGCAAGATGACATGATGTAGAGGGATAAACTCAAGCAATATGATATAAACCCCATCTTTTTATCCTCGATGGCAACAATACAATACGTGCCTTGCTGCCCCTACTGTCACTGGGAAAGGACACCGCAAGATTGAACCCAAAGCTAAGCACTTCTCCTATTGCAAGAAAGATCAATCTAGTAGGCCAAACTAAACCGATAATTCGAAGTGACTTGCAAAGAAATCAAATCATGCGTATAAGAATTCAGAGAAGAACCAAATAATATTCATAGATAATCAAGTTCATAAATTTACAATTCATCGAATCTCGACAAACACACCGCAAAAGAATACGTCGAATAGATCTCCAAGAACATCGAGGAGAACATGGTATTGAGAATCAAAGAGAGAGAAGAAACCATCTAGCTAATAACTATGGACCCGAAGGTCTGTGGTAAACTACTCGTGCTTCATCGGAGAGGTAATGGTGTTGATGTAGAAGCCCTCCGTGATCAATTCCCCCTCCGGCAGATCGCCGGAAAGGGCCCCAAGATGCGATCTCATGGGTACAAAAGGTTGTGGCGGTGGAAAAGTGGTTTCGTGGCTCCCCCTGATGTTTCTAGGGTATAAGAGTATATATAGGCGAAGGAAGTACGTCGGTAGAACTACAAGGGGCCCACGAGGGTGGGGGCGCGCCTACCCCCCCTGGGCGCGCCCTCCTGCCTTGTGGCTTCCTTGTAGAGTCCCATACTTCAACTCCAAGTCTTCTGGATTGCTTTTGGTCAAAGAAAGATCCTCGTGAAGGTTTCATTCCGTTTAGACTCCGTTTGGTATTCCTTTTCTGTAAAACACTAAAATAGGCACACAAAAAGACAGAAACTGGCACCGGGCCTCCAGTTAATAGGTTAGTCCCAAAAATAATATAAAAGAGCATATTAAAGCCCATTAAACATCCAAAACAGATAATATAATAGCATGGAACAATAAAAAATTATAGATACGTTGGAGACGTATCAAAAACTCGGGTTAAACTTGACGAGCCTAGCATATACAGATATGGCCTCGGAACACTGGAGACCGAAAGGTCGAACGTGAATCATATAGTAGATATGATCAACATAGTGATGTTCACCATTGAAGATAACTCCATATCATGAGATGATTGGACATGGTTTAGTTGATCTGGATCACATATCATTTAGATGACTAGAGGGATGTCTTTCTAAGCTGGAGTTCTTAAGTAATATGATTAATTAAACTTAATTTATCATGAACTTAGACCTGATAGTTTTTTGCATATCTATGTTGTAGATCAATGGCCTGTGCTACCGTTCCTTAGGATTTTAATGCGTTCCTAGAGAAAGATAAGTTAAAAGATGATGGCAGCAACTACACGGACTGGGTCTGTAACTTGAGGATTATCCTCGTTGCTGGACAGAAGAATTATGTCCTTGATGCACCGTGATGCGTCCATTTTGCATCATGCTTTATTATTGATATTTATTGCATTATGGACTGTTATTACTCATCATGTCACAATCCTTATGCCTTTTCTCTCTTATTTTACAAGGTTTACACGAAGAGCGAGAACGCCGGCAGCTGGAATTCTGGGATGGAAAAGGAGCAAATATTAGAGACCTATTCTGCACAACTCCAAAAGTCCTGAAACTCCACGAAAGTTATTTTTGGAATTAACAAAAAAACTGAGCAAAGAAAATACCAGAGGGGGCCACCCACCGTCCACGAGGGTGGGGGGCACGCCCTACCCCCCTGGGCGTGCCCCCTGCCTCGTGGGCCACCTGGCAGGCCTCCGGTGCCCATCTTTGGCTATATGAAGTCTTTCGCCATAGAAAGAAGAAGAAGAAGAAGCTTTCGGGATGAAACACCGCCGCCACGAGGCGGAACCTTCGCAGAACCAATCTAGGGCTCCGACAGAGCTCTTCTGTAGGGGAAACATCCCTCCGGGAGGGGGAAATCGTCACCATCATCATCACCATCGATCCTCTCATCGGGAGGGGGTCAATCTCCATCAACATCTTCACTAGCACCATCTCCTCTCAAACCCTAGTTCATCTCTTGTATCCGATCTTTGTCTCAAAGCCTCAGATTGGTACCTGTGGGTTGCTAGTAGTGTTGATTACTCCTTGTAGTTGATGCTAGTTGGTTTATTTGGTGGAAGATCATATGTTCAGATCCTATATGCATATTAATACCCCTCTGATTATGAACATGAATATGATTTGTGAGTAGTTACATTTGTTCCTGAGGACATGGGAGAAGTCTTGCTATAAGTAGTCATGTGAATTTGGTATTCGTTCGATATTTTGATAAGATGTAAGTTGTCTTTCCTCTAGTGGTGTCATGTGAACGTCGACTACATGACACTTCACCATTACTTGGGACTAGGGGAAGGCATTGGGAAGTAATAAGTAGATGATGGGTTGCTAGGGTGACAGAAGCTTAAACCCTAGTTTATGTGTTGCTTTGTAAGGGGCTGATTTGGATCCATATGTTTCATGCTATGGTTAGGTTTACCTTAATTCTTCTTTCGTAGTTGTGGATGCTTGCGAGAGTAGTTAATCATAAGTGGGATGCTTCTCCAAGGAAGGTCAGCACCCAAGCACCGGTCCACCCACATATCAAATTATCAAAGTAACGAACGTGAATCATATGAGCATGATGAAAACTATCTTGACGATAATTCCCATGTGTCCTCGGGAGCGCTTTCCTTTATATAAGAGTTTGTCCAGGCTTGTCCTTTGATACAAAAAGGATTGGGACACCTCGCTGCACCTTATTTACTTTTGTTACTTGTTACCCGTTACGAATTACCTTATCACAAAACTATCTGTTACCGATAATTTCAATGCTTGCAGAGAATACCTTACTGAAAACCGCTTGTCATTTCCTTCTGCTCCTCGTTGGGTTCGACACTCTTACTTATCGAAAGGACTACAATAGATCCCCTACACTTGTGGGTCATCAAGACTCTTTTCTGGTGCCGTTGCCAGGGAGTGAAGTGCCTTTGGTAAGTGGAACTTGGTAAGGAAAAATTTATATAGTGTGCTGAAATTTGCTGTCACTGGTTACTATGGAAAGTAACCCTTTGAGGGGTTTGTTCGGGGTATCTTCACCCCGACCAGGCGAGCAAAGAGTTGCTCCTGAACCTACTGAACCTACTAAAATGTTTACTTTCAAATTCCTTAGGGTATGATAGAGAAACTGCTAGCTGATCCTTTTACAGGAGATGGAACATTGCATCCCGATTTGCACCTAATCTATGTGGATGAAGTTTGTGGATTATTTAAGCTTGCAGGTATGCCCGAGGATGTTATCAAGAAGAAGGTCTTCCCTTTATCTTTGAAGGGAAAGGCATTGACATGGTTTAGGCTATGTGATGATATGGGATCATGAAACTATAACCTATTGAAATTGGAATTTCATCAAAAGTTTTATCCTATGCATCTTGTTCATCGTGATCGTAGTTATATATATAATTTTTGGCCTCGCGAAGGAGAAAGCATCGCTCAAGCTTGGGGGAGGCTTAAGTCAATGTTATATTCATGCCCCAATCATGAGCTCTCAGGAGAAATTATTATTCAAAATTTTTATGCTCGGCTTTCTCTCAACAATCGCTCCATGCTTGATGCTTCTTGTACTGGCTCTTTCATGATGAAGACTATTGAATTCAAATGGGATTTATTGGAAAGAATTAACGCAACTCGGAAGATTGGGATCTCGACGAAGGTAAGGAGTCAGGTATAACACCTAAGTTTGATTGTGTTAAATCTTTTATGGATACCGATGCTTTTCGTGAATTTAGCACTAAATATGGACTTGACTGTGAGATAGTAGCTTCTTTCTGTGAATCATTTTCTACTCATGTTGACCTCCCTAAGGAGAAGTGGTTTAAAGATAGTCCTCCCATTGAAGTAAAAGTAGTTGCACCTATTAAAGTCGAACAAAAGACTATCACTTATAATGATCCTATTGTTCCTAATACCTATATTGAGAAACCACCTTTCCCTGTTAGGATAAAGGATCATGCTAAAGCTTCAACTATGGTTCATAAGAGTAATACTAGAACACCTACACCACCTGAGCAAATTAAAGTTGAACCCAGTATTGCCATGGTTAAAGATCTCTTGGCTAATAATATTGATGGGCATGTCATTTACTTCTGGGATGAAGTTGCTAGAATTGCTAGACCCGATACTAAAAATAAACATAGACCTGTTGTAGGCATGCCTGTTATTTCTGTTAAAATGGGAGATCATTGTTATCATGGCTTATGTGATATGTGTGCTAGTGCAAGTGCAATACCTCATTCCTTATACAAAGAAAATATGCATGATATTGCACCTGCTGAGATAGAAGAAATTGATGTTACAATTAAGCTTGCCTATAGACATACTATTTCACCAGTTGGGATTGTTAGAGATGTTGAAGTCTTGTGTGGGAAAGTTAAATATCCTACTGATTATCTTGTTCTTGGCTCCCCACAAGATGACTTTTGTCCCATTATATTTGGTAGACCCTTCTTGAATACTGTTAATGCTAAAATAGACTACAAAAAGGATATTGTTACGATTGGTTTAGGGGATATGTCTCATGACTTTAATTTTGCTAAATTTCGTAGACAACCCCATGATAAAGAATTGCCTAGTAAGGATGAAATTATTGGTCTTGCTTCTATTGCCGTGCCTCCTAATGATCCTTTAGAACAATATTTGCTAGACCATGAAAATGATATGTTTATGAATGAAAGAAGGGAGATAGATGAAGTATTCTTTAAACAGGGACCTGTTTTGAAACACAACTTACCTGCTAAAATTCTAGGGGATCCTCCACCACCCAACGGTGATCCCATGTTTGAGCTTAAACCACTACCTGATACTCTTAAATATGCTTATCTTGATGAAAAGAAGATATATCATGTTATTATTAGTGCTAACCTTTCAGAGCAGGAAGAGGAGAAATTATTGAAAACTCTAAAGAAGCACCGTGCTGCTATTGGATATACTCTTGATGATCTTAAGGGCATTAGTCCCACTCTATGCCAACACAAAATAAAATTGGAGAAAGACGCCAAACCAGTTGTTGATCACCAACGATGGTTAAATCCTAAGATGAAAGAAGTGGTAAGAAAAGAAATACTAAAGCTCCTGGAGGCAGGTATAAGTTATCCCATTGCTGATAGTCAGTGGGTAAGTCCTGTCCATTGTGTCCCTAAGAAGGGAGGTATTACTGTCGTTCCTAATGATAAAGATGAATTGATCCCGCAAAGAATTGTTATAGGTTATAGGATGGTAATTGATGTCTGCAAATTAAATAAAGCTACTAAAAAGGATCATTACCCATTGCCTTTTATTGATCAAATGCTAGAAAGATTATCCAAACATACACATTTTTGCTTTCTAGACGGTTACTCTGGTTTCTCTCAAATACCTGTGTCAAAAGAGGATCAAGAAAAGACCACTTTTACTTGCCCATTCGGTACTTTTGCTTATAGATGTATGCCTTTTGGTTTATGTAATGCACCTGCTACCTTTCAAAGATGCATGATGGCTATATTCTCTGACTTCTACGGAAAGATTGTTGAGGTTTTCATGGATGATTTCTCTGTTTATGGATCTTCTTTTGATGATTGCTTGAGAAACCTTGATCAAGTTTTGCAGAGATGTGAAGAAACTAATCTTGTCTTGAATTGGGAAAAATGCCACTTTACGGTTAATAAAGGCATTGTCTTGGGGCATAAAATTTCTGAAAGAGGTATTGAAGTTGATAAAGCTAAAGTTGATGTTATTGAAAAGATGTCGTGTCCTAAAGACATTAAAGGTATAAGAAGTTTCCTTGATCATGCTAGTTTTTATAGGAGGTTTATTAAGGACTTCTCTAAAATTTCTAGGCCTCTGACTGATCTCTTACAAAAATATATTCCTTTTATCTTCGATGATGATTGTGTAGAAGCATTTGAAATACTTAAGAAAGCTTTGATTTCTGCACCTATTGTTCAGCCACCTGATTGGAATTTACCCTTTGAAATTATGTGCGATGCTAGTGATTATGCCGTAGGTGTTGTTCTAGGACAAAGAGTTGATAAGAAGCTAAATGTTATTCAATATGATAGTAAAACTCTAGACAGTGCCCAGAGAAATTATGCTACTACTGAAAAAGAATTTTTAGCAGTTGTATTTGCTTGTGATAAGTTTAGACCTTATATCGTTGACTCTAAAGTTACTGTTTACACTGATCATGCTGCTATTAACTATCTTATGGAAAGAAATATGCTAAACCTAGACTTATTAGATGGGTTCTCCTACTACAAGAATTTGATTTGCATATTATTGATAGAAAGGTAGCTGAGAACCCTGTTGCACACAACTTGTCTAGGTTAGAGAATGTTCTTCATGACCCACTACCTATTGATGATAGCTTTCCTGATGAACAATTAGCTGCCATAAATGCTTCTCGTACTGCTCCATGGTATGCTGATTATGCTAATTACATTGTTGCTAAATTTATACCACCTAGTTTCACGTACCAGCAAAAGAAAAAGGTTTTCTATGATTTAAGACATTACTTCTGGGATGACCCACACCTTTATAAAGGAGTAGATGGTGTCATTAGACGTTGTGTACCTGAGCATGAACAGGAACAGATCCTATGCAAGAGTCACTCCGAGGCCTATGGAGGACACCACGCTGGAGATAGAACTGCACATAAGGTATTGCAATCCGGTTTTTATTGGCCTACTCTCTTCAAGGATGCCCGTAAGTTTGTCTTGTCTTGCGATGAATGTCAAAGAATTGGTAATATTAGTAGACGTCAAGAAATTCCTATGAATTATTCACTTGTTATTGAACCATTTGATGTTTGGGGCTTTGACTATATGGGACTATTTCCTTCCTCTAATGGGTATACACATATTTTAGTTGTTGTTGACTATGTTACTAAGTGGGTAGAAGCTATTCCAACTAGTAGTGCTGATCATAACACCTCTATTAAGATGCTTAAAGAACTTATTTTCCAAGGTTTGGATTCCCTAGATACCTAATGACTGATGGTGGTTCACATTTTATTCATGGTGCTCTTCGTAAAATGCTTGCTAAGTATGATGTTAATCATAGAATTGCATCTCCATATCACCCACAGTCTAGTGGCCAAGTAGAACTGAGTAAAAGAGAGCTTAAATTGATTTTACAAAAGACTATTAATAGATCTAGAAAGAATTGGTCCAAGAAACTTTATGATGCATTATGGGCTTATAGAACTGCATATAAAAAATCCTATGGGTATGTCTCCATATAAAATGGTTTATGGAAAAGCAAGTGCTACCTCTTGAGCACTGTGTTGGTTTTCCTTGAAGTGGAAAGGGTGATGCAGCAAAGGAGCATAAGTATTTCCCTCAGTTTTTGAGAACCAAGGTATCAATCCAGTAGGAGGCTCCTCAAAAGTCCCACGCACCTACACAAACAAACAAGAATCTCACAACCAACGCAATAAAGGGGTTGTCAATCCCTTCATGGTAACTTGCAAAAGTGAGATCTGATAGAGATAATATGATAAGATAAATATTTTTGGTATTTTTATGATATAGATTGGAAAGTAAAAGATGCAAATAAAACTAGATTGAAAACTTATATGATAAAAGATAGACCCGGGGGCCATAGGTTTCACTAGTGGCTTCTCTCAAGATAGCATAAGTATTACGGTGGGTGAACAAATTACTGTCGAGCAATTCATAGAAAAGTGCATAGTTATGAGATTATCTAGGCATGATCATGTTATAGGCATCACGTCCGTGACAAGTAGATCGAAACGATTCTGCATCTACTACTATTAGTCCACACATCAATCGACTCCCGCCTGCATCTAGAGTATTAAGTTCATGAAGAACAGAGTAACGCATTAAGAAAGATGACATGATGTAGAGGGATAAACTCATGCAATATGATATAAACCCCATCTTTTTATCCTCGATGGCAACAATACAATACATGCCTTGCTGCCCCTGCTGTCACCGGGAAAGGACACCACAAGATTGAACCCAAAGCTAAGCACTTCTCCCATTGCAAGAAACATCAATCTAGTAGGCCAAACCAAACTGTTAATTCAAAGAGACTTGCAAAGATAACTTAATCACACATAAAATAATTCAGAGGAGATTCAAATATTTCTCATAGATAAACTTGATCATAAACCCACAATTCATCGGATCTCGGCAAACACACCGCAAAAAGGAGTTACATCGAATAGATCTCCAAGAAGATCGAGGAGAACTTTTTATTGAGATTCAAAAAGAGAGAAGAAGCCATCTAGCTAATAACTATGGACCCGAAGGTCTATGGTAAACTACTCACAACTCATCGGGGTGGCCTTGGCGATGATGTAGAGGCCCTCCGTGGTCGATTCCCCCTCCGACGGAGCGCCGACAATGGCTCTAAGATGGGATCTCATGGATGCAGAAGGTTGTGGCGGTGGAATTAAGTTTTCGTGGTGCTATGCGATGTTTTCAGGGTACGGGAGTATATATAGGCGAAGGAAGTACGTCGGTTGACGGTCGAGGGGCCCACGAGGGTGGAGGGCGCGCCCACCCCCAGGGTGCGCGCCGGGCACCCTTGTGGCCGCCTCGTTTGTTGCTTGACGTCCACTCCAAGTCTCCTGGTTGGTATTTGTTCCAAAAAGATCGCTCCCGGAGGTTTCATCCCGTTTGGACTCCATTTGATATTCCTTTTCTTTGAAACACTGAAATATGCAAAAAAACATCAATTCGGGCTGGGCCTCCGGTTAGTAGGTTAGTCCCAAAAATGATATAAAAGTGAAGAGTAAAGCCCATAAACATCCAAAACAGGTAATATAATAGCATGGAACGCATCCCCAAGCTTAATTTCTGCTCGTTCTCGAGTAGGTAAATGATAAAAATAGAATTTTTGATGTGGAATGCTACCTAGCATAATTCTTAATGTAATTCCCTTTATTGTGGCATGAATGTTCAGATCCAAATGATTCAAAATAAAAGTTCATATTGACATAAGAAATAGTAATACTTCAAGCATACTAATCAAAGCAATCATGTCTTCTCAAAATAACATGGCTAAAGAAAGTTCATCCCTACAAATCATATAGTTTGGTCATGCTCCATTTTCGTCACACAAAAATGCTCTCATCTTGCACCCCCCCCCCCCCCCCGATGACAAGCCAAGCAATTGTTTCATACTTTAGCAATCTCAAACTTTTTTCAACTTTCATGCAATACATGAGCGTGAGCCATGGATATAGCACTATGGGTGGAATAGAATATGATGATGGAGGTTGTGTGGAGAAGACAAAAAGGAAGAAAGTCTCACATTGATGAGGATAATAAACGGGCTATGGAGATGCCCATCAATTGATGTCAACATGAGGAGTAGGGATTGCCATGCAACGGATGCACTAGAGCTATAAATGTATGAAAGCTCAACAAAAGAAACTAGTGGGTGTGCATCCAACTTGCTTGCTCAAGAAGACCTAGGGCATTTTGAGGAAGCCCATCGTTGAAATATACAAGCCAAGTTCTATAATGAAAAATTCCCACTAGTATATGAAAATTACAACAAATGAGACTCTCTATATGAAGAACATGATGCTACTGTTGGGGAACGTAGTAATTTCAAAAAAATTCCTACGCACACGCAAGATAATGGTGATGCATAGCAATGAGAGGGAGAGTGTTGTCCACGTACCCTCGTAGACCGTAAGCGGAAGCGTTATGACAACGCGGTTGATGTAGTCGTACGTCTTCACGATCCGACCGATCCAAGTACCGAACGTACGGCACCTCCGAGTTCAACACACGTTCAGCTCGATGACGATCCCCGGACTCCGATCCAGCAAAGTGTCAGGGATGAGTTCCATCAGCACGACGGTGTGCTGACGATGATGATGTTCTACCGACGCAGGGCTTCGCCTAAGCACCGCAACGATATGACCGAGGTGGAATATGGTGGAGGGGGGCACCGCACACGGCTAAGGAACGATCACGAAGATCGACTTGTGTGTCATGGGGTGCCCCCCTGCCCCCGTATATAAAGGAGGGAGGGGGGAGGTGCGGCCGGCCAAGGAGGGCGCGCCAAGGAGGAGTCCTACTCCCACCGGGAGTAGGATTCCCCCCTTCCAAGTAGTAGGAGTAGGAGGCAAGGAAAGGGGGAAGAGAAGAGAAGGAAGGAGGGGGCGCAGCCCCTCCCCCTAGTCCAATTTGGACTAGGCCTTGGGGGGCGCCCAGCCTCTCCTCTCTCTTTCCCCTAAAGCCCAATAAGGCCCATATACTCCCCGGCGAATTCCCGTAACTCTCCGGTACTCCGAAAAAATACCCGAATCACTCGGAACCTTTCCGAACTCCGAATATAGTCGTCCAATATATCAATCTTTACGTCTCGATCTCATCCAGGACTCCGAACTCCTTCGGTACATCAAAACTCATAAACTCATAATATAACTGTCATCGAAACCTTAAGCGTGCGGACCCTACGGGTTCGAGAACAATGTAGACATGACCTAGAACTATTTCTGGTCAATAACCAATAGCGGAACCTGGATGCTCATATTGGCGCCTACATATTCTACGAAGATCTTTATCGGTCAAACCGCATAACAACATACGTTGTTCCCTTTGTCATCAGTATGTTACTTGCCGGAGATTTGATCGTCGGTATCCAATACCTAGTTCAATCTTGTTACCGGCAAGTCTCTTTACTTGTTACGTAATGCATCATTCCGTAACTAACTCATTAGCTACATTTCTTGCAAGGCTTATAGTGATGTGCATTACCGAGAGGGCCTAGAGATACCTCTGACAATCGGAGTGACAAATCCTAATCTCGAAATACGCCAACCCAACATGTACCTTCGGAGACACCTGTAGAGCTCCTTTATAATCACACAGTTATGTTGTGACGTTTGGTAGCACACAAAGTGTTCCTCCGGTAAACGGGAGTTGCATAATCTCATAGTCATAGGAACATGTATAAGTCATGAAGAAAGCAATAGCAACATACTAAACGATCAAGTGCTAAGCTAACAGAATGGGTCAAGTCAATCACATCATTCTTCTAATGATGTGATCCTGCTAAACAAATGACAACTCATGTCTATGGTTAGGAAACTTAACCATCTTTGATTAACGAGCTAGTCAAGTGGAGGCATACTAGTGACACTATGGGTGTCTATGTATTCACACATGTATTATGTTTCCGGTTAATACAATTCTAGCATGAATAATAAACATTTATCATGAAATAAGGAAATAAATAATAACTTTATTATTGCCTCTAGGGCATATTTCCTTCAGTCTCCCACTTGCACTAGAGTCAATAATCTAGTTCACATCGCCATGTGATTTAACACCAATATACACATCTGTATGTGATTAATACCCATAGTTCACATCGTCATGTGATCAACACCCAAAGGGTTTACTAGAGTCAATAATCTAGTTCACATCGTTATGTGATTAACACCCAAAGAGTACTAAGGTATGATCATGTTTTGCTTGTGAGAGAAGTTTAGTCAACGGGTCTGTCATATTCAGAGCCGTATGTATTTTGAAAATATTCTATGTCCACAATGCTCTGCACGGAGCTACTCTAGCTAATTGCTCCTACTTTCAATATGTATCCTGATTGAGACTTAGAGTCATCTGGATTGGTGTAAAAGCTTGCATCGTTGTAAATTTTTACGACGAGCTCTTTTATCACTTCCATTATGGAGAAATATTTCCTTAGTCCTCACTAAGGATATTCTTGACTGCTATCCAGTGATCTACTCTTAGATCAAAATTGTACTCCCTTGCCAAACCAAGGCAGAGTATACAATAGGTCCGGTCCATAGCATGGCATACTTTTATAGAACCTATGACTGATGCATAGGAAATGACTTTCATTCTCTTTCTATTTTCTGTCGTGGTCGGGATTTGAGTCTTACTCAATTTCATACCTTTGCAACACAGGCAAGAACTCTTTCTTTGACTGTTTCATTTTGAACTACTTCAAAATCTTGTCAAGGTATGTACTCATTGAAAATCTTATCAAGCGTCTTTATCTATCTCAATAGATCTTGATGCTCAATAT
Organism: Triticum timopheevii; assembly: GCA_963921465.1. Lineage (NCBI taxonomy): Eukaryota > Viridiplantae > Streptophyta > Magnoliopsida > Poales > Poaceae > Triticum > Triticum timopheevii. The sequence goes on along the minus strand of OY997271.1, from coordinate 127,566,595 downwards.
GTAAGTAGCTTTACTGAGGTCTTTCTTTTAAAGAACTCCTTTCAAACACTCCTTTATGCTTTGCAGAATAATTCTACATTATTTCCGATCAACAATATGTCATTCACAAATACTTATCAGAAATGTTGTAGTGCTCCCACTCACTTTCTTGTAAATACAGGCTTCACCATAAGTCTGTACAAAACTATATGCTTTGATCAACTTACCAAAGCATATATTCCAACTCTGAGATGCTTGCACCAGTCCATAGATGGATCGCTGGAGCTTGCACATTTTTTTAGCACCTTTAGGATTGAAAAAACCTTCTGGTTGCATCATATACAACTCTTCTTTAAGAAAACCATTAAGGAATGCAGTTTTGACATCCATTTGCCATATTTCATAAATTGTGGCAATTGCTAACATGATTCGGACAGACTTAAGCATCGCTACAGTTGAGAAAATCTCATTGTAGTCAACACCTTGAACTTGTCAAAAACCTTTTAGCGACAAGTCGAGCTTTGTAGATAGTAACACTACTATCAACGTCCATCTTCCTCTTGAAGATCCATTTATTTTTCTATGGTTTGCCGATCATCGAGCAAGTCCACCAAAGTCCACACTTTGTTCTCATACATGGATCCTATCTCAGATTTCATGGCCTCCAGCCATTTTACGGAATCTGGGCTCATCATCGCTTCCTCATAGTTCGTAGGTTTATCATGGTCTAGTAACATGACTTTCAGAACAGGATTACTATACCACTCTGGTGCGGATCGTACTCTGGAAGACCTACGAGGTTCTGTAGTAACTTGATCAGAAGTTTCATGATCATCATCATTAGCTTCCTCACTAATCGGTGCAGGAATCACTGGAACTGATTTCTGTGATGAACTACTTTCCAATTCGGGAGAAGGTACGGTTACCTCATCAAGTTCTACTTTCCTCCCACTCACTTCTTTCGAGAGAAAATCCTTCTCTAGAAAGGATCCATTCTTAGAAACGAATGGTTTGCCTTCAGATCTGTGATAGAAGGAGTACCCAACAGTTTCCTTTGGGTATTCTATGAAGACGCACTTCTCCGATTTGGGTTTGAGCTTATCAGGTTGAAAACCTTTTTCATATAAGCATCGCAACTCCAAACTTTAAGAAATGACAGCTTAGGTTTACTGCTAAACCATAGTTCATACGGTGTCGTCTCAACGGATTTAGATGGTGCCCTATTAAACGTGAATGCAGCTGTCTCTAATGCATAACCCCAAAACAATAGTGGTAAACTGATAAGAGACATCATAGATCGCACCATATCTAGTAAAGTACGATTACGACGTTCGGACAAACCATTACATTGTGGTGTTCCAGGTGGCGTGAGCTGTGAAACTATTCCACATTGTTTTATATGAAGGCCAAACTCATAACTCAAATATTCTCCTCCACGATCAGATCGTAGAAACTTTATTTTCTTGTTACGATGATTCTCCACTTTACTCTGAAATTCTTTGAACTTTTCAACTATTTCAGACTTATGTTTCATCAAGTAGATATACACATATCTGCTCAAATCATCTGTGAAGGTTAGAAAATAACGATACTTGCCATGAGCCTTCATACTCATTGGTCTGCATACATCAGTATGTATTATTTCCAACAAGTCAGTAGCTCGTTCCATTGTTACAAAAAACGAAGTTTTAGTCATCTTGCCCAAAAGGCACGGTTCGCAAGCATCAAATGATTCATAACCAAGTGATTCCGAAAATCCATCTTTATGGAGTTTCTTCATGCGCTTTACACCGATATGACCCAAACGGCAGTGCCACAAATAAGTTGCACTATCATTATTAACTTTGCATCTTTTGGCATCAATATTATGAATATGTGTATCACTACGATCGAGATCCAACAAACTATTTTCATTGGGTGTATGACCATTGAAGGTTTTATTCATGTAAACAGAACAACAATTATTCTCTGATTTTAAATGAATAACCGTATTGCAATAAACATGGTCAAATCATATTCATGCTCAACGCAAATGCCAAATAACGTTTATTCAGGTTTAACACTAATCCTAAAAGTGTAGGGACTGTGCGATGATCATCATATCAATCTTGGAACTACTTCCAACACTCATCGTCACTTCCCCTTCAACTAGTCTCTGTTTATTCTGTAACTCCTGTTTCGAGTTACTAATTACAGCAACCGAACAAGTATCAAATACTCAAGGGCTACTATAAACACTAGTAAGGCATACATCAATAACCTGTATATCAAATATACCCTGGTTCAATTTGCGATCCTTCTTATCCACCAAATATTCAGGGCATTTCCGCTTCCAGTGACCATTCCCTTTGCAGTGTAAGCACTCAGTTTCAGGCTTTGGTCCAGCTTTGGTCTTCTTCACGGGAGTGACAACTTGTTTGCCATTCTACTTGAAGTTTCCCTTCTTTCCCTTTGCCCTTTTCTTGAAACTAGTGGTCTTGTCAATCATCAACACTTGATGCTCTTTCTAGATTTCTACCTTCGTCGATTTCAACATCATGAAGAGCTCGGGAATCGTTTTCGTCATCCCTTGCATACTATAGTTCATCACAAAGTTCTACTAACTTGGTGATGGTGACTAGAGAACTCTGTCAATCACTATCTTATCTAGAAGATTAACTCCCACTTGATTCAAGCGATTGTAGTACCCAGACAATCTGAGCACATGCTCACTAGTTGAGCGATTCTCCTCCATCTTTTAGCCATAGAACTTGTTGGAGACTTCATATCTCTCAACTCGGGTATTTGCTTGAAATATTAACTTCAACTCCAGGAACATCTCATATGGTCCATGACGTTCAAAACGTCTTTGAAGTCCCGATTCTAAGCCGTTAAGCATGGTGCACTAAACTATCAAGTAGTCATCATATTGAGCTAGCCAAATGTTTATAACGTCTGCATCTGCTCCTGCAATAGGTTTGTCACCTAGCGGTGCATCAAGGACATAATTCTTTTGTGCGGCAATGAGGATAAACCTCAGATCACGGATCCAATCCGCATCATTGCTACTAACATCTTTCAATACAGATTTCTCTAGGAACATATCAAAATAAACATATGAAAGCAACAACGCGAGCTATTGATCTGCAACATAATTTGCAAAATACTACCAGGACTAAGTTCATGATAAATTTAAGTTCAATTAATCATATTACTAAAGAACTCCCACTTAGATAGACATCCCTCTAATCCTCTAAGTGATTACATGATCCATATCAACTACACCATGTCCGATCATCACGTGAGATGGAGTAGTTTCAACGGTGAACATTAATATGTTGATCATATCTACTATCTGATTCACGCTCGACCTTTTGGTCTTCGTGTTCCGAGGCCATATCTGTTATATGCTAGACTCGTCAAGTTTAACCTGAGTATTCCGCGTGTGCAACTGTTTTGCACCCGTTGTATTTGAACGTAGAGCCTATCACACCCGATCATCACGTGGTGTCTCAGAACAAAGAAATTTCGCAACGGTGCATACTCAGGGAGAACACTTCTTGATAATTTTTTAGTGAGAGATCATCTTAAAATGCTACCGTCAATCAAAGCAAGATAAGATGCATAAAGGATAAACATCACATGCAATCAATATAAGTGATATGATATGGCCATCATCATCTTGTGCTTGTGATCTCCATCTCTGAAGCACCGTCGTGATCACCATCGTCATCGGCGCGACACCTTGATCTCCATCGTAGCATCGTTGTCGTTACGCCATCTATTTCTTCTACGACTATCGCTACCGCTTAGTGATAAAGTAAAGCAATTACAGGCGTTTGCATTTCATACAATAAAGCGACAACCATATGGCTCCTGCCAGTTGCCGATAACTTCGGTTACAAAACATGATCATCTCATACAATAAAATATAGCATCACGTCTTGACCATATCAAATCACAACATGCCCTGCAAAAACAAGTTAGACGTCCTCTACTTTGTTGTTGCAAATTTTACGTGGCTGCTACGGGCTGAGCAAGAACCATTCTTACCTACGCATCAAAACCACAATGATAGTTCGTCAAGTTAGTGCTGTCTTAACCTTCTCAAGGACCGGGCGTAGCCACACTCGGTTCAACTAAAGTTGGAGAAACAAACACCCGCTAGTCACCTGTGTGCAAAGCATGGCAGTAAAACCAGTCTTGCGTAAGCGTACGCGTAATGTCGGTCCGGGCCGCTTCATCCAACAATACCGCTGAACCAAAGTATGACATGCTGGTAAGCAGTATGACTTGTATCGCCCACAACTCACTTGTGTTCTACTCGTGATTATAACATCAACGCATAAAACCTAGACTCGGATGCCACTGTTGGGGAACGTAGTTATTTCAAAAAAATTCCTACGCACACGCAAGATCATGGTGATGCATAGCAACGAGAGGGGAGAGTGTTGTCCACGTACCCTCGTAGACCGTAAGCGGAAGCATTATGACAACGCGGTTGATGTAGTCGTACGTCTTCACAATCCGACCGATCCAACTACCGAATGTACGGCACCTCCGAGTTTAGCACACGTTCAACTCGATGACGATCCTCGGACTCCGATCCAGCAAAGTGACGGGGATGAGTTCCGTCAGCACGACGGCGTGGTGATGATGATGATGTTCTACCGACGCAGGGCTTCACCTAAGCACCGCAACGATATGACCGAGGTGGAATATGGTGGAGGGGGGCACCGCACACGGCTAAGGAACGATCACGAAGATCAACTTGTGTGTCATGGGGTGTCCCCCTGCCTCCGTATATAAAGGAGGGAGGGGGGAGGTGCGGCCAGCCAAGGAGGGCGCGCCAAGGAGGAGTCCTACTCCCACCGGGAGTAGGATTCCCCCACTTCCAAGTAGTAGGAGTAGGAGTCAAGGAAAGGGGGAAGAGAAGAGAAGAAAGGAGGGGGCGCAGCCCCTCCCCCTAGTCCAATTCGGACTAGGCCTTGGGGGGCACCCAGCCTCTCCTCTCTCTTTCCCCTAAAGCCCAATAAGGCCCATATACTCCCCGACGAATTCCCGTAACTCTCCGGTACTCCGAAAAAATACCCGAATCACTCGGAACCTTTCCGAACTCCGAATATAGTCGTCCAATATATGGATCTTTACATCTCGACCATTTCGAGACTCCTCGTCATGTCCCCGATCTCATCCGAGACTCCGAACTCCTTCGGTACATCAATACTGATAAACTCATAATATAACTGTCATCGAAACCTTAAGCGTGCGGACCCTACGGGTTCGAGAACAATGTAGACATGACCTAGAACTATTTCCGGTCAATAACGAATAGCAGAACCTGGATGCTCATATTGGCTCCTATATATTCTACGAAGATCTTTATCGGTCAAACCGCATAACAACATACGTTGTTCCCTTTGTCATCGGTATGTTACTTGCCCGAGATTTGATCGTCGGTATCCAATACCTAGTTCAATCTCATTACCGGCAAGTCTCTTTACTCGTTACGTAATGCATCATTCCGTAACTAACTCATTAGCTACATTGCTTGCAAGGCTTATAGTGATGTGCATTACCGAGAGGGCCTAGAGATACCTCTCCGACAATCGGAGTGACAAATCCTAATCTCGAAATACGCCAACCCAACATGTACCTTCGGAGACACCTGTAGAGCTCCTTTATAATCACCCAGTTACGTTGAGACGTTTGGTAGCACACAAAGTGTTCCTCCGGTAAACGGGAGTTGCATAATCTCATAGTCATAGGAACATGTATAAGTCATGAAGAAAACAATAGCAACATGCTAAATGATCAAGTGCTAAGCTAACGGAATGGGTCAAGTCAATCACATCATTCTTCTAATGATGTGATCCCGTTAATCAAATGACAACTCATGTCTATGGTTAGGAAACTTAATCATCTTTGATTAACGAGCTAGTCAAGTAGAGGCATACTAGTGAAACTATGTTTGTCTATGTATTCACACATGTATTATGTTTCCGGTTAATACAATTCTAGCATGAATAATAAACATTTATCATGAAATAAGGAAATAAATAATAACTTTATTATTGCCTCTAGGGCATATTTCCTTCAGCTACTTTGATGCACAAGTGTGGAAAAGGATAGTAACATTGTCCCCCTTTTTTGGGGGCCTTTTTTTATTTGGCCTTTCTTCTTTTTTGGCCTTTCTTTTTTGTCCTTTATTTTTTTGGCCTTTCTCTTTTTTTATAAGGGACAATGCTCTAATAATTATGATCATCACACTTTTATTTATTTACAACTCATGAGTTACAACTCAAAACTAGAACAAGATATGACTCTATATGAATGCCTCCAGCGGTGTACCGGGATGGGCAATGAATCAAGGGTGACATGTATGAAAAATTATGAAGGTGGCCTAGCCACAATACGATGTCAACTACATGATCATGCAAGGCAATATGAAAATGATGATGCATGTCATGGTGAACGGAACGGTGGAAAGTTGCATGGCAATATATCTCGGAATGGCTATGGAAATGCCATAATAGGTAGGTATGGTGGCTGTTTTGAGGAAGATATAAGGAGGTTTATGTGTGATAGAGCGTATCGTATCACAGGGTTTGGATGCACCGGCGAAGTTTGCACCAACTCTCAAGGTGAGAAAGGGCAATACACGGTACTGAAGAGGCTAGCAATGATGGAAAGGTAAGAGTGCGTATAATCCATGGACTCAACATTAGTCATAAAGAACTCATATACTTATTGCAAAAATCTACAAGTCATCAAAAACCAAGCACTACGTGCATGCTCCTAGGGGGATAGATTGGTAGGAAAAGACCATCGCTCGTCCCCGACCGCCACTCAAAAGGATGACAATCTAAGAACACCTCATGTTTCAAATTTGTTACACAATGGTTACCATACATGCATGCTACTAGACTTGCCAACTTCAACACAAGTATTCTTTAAATTCAAAATTACCCAACTAGCATGACTCTAATATCACCACCTCTATATCTCAAAACAATTATCAAGCACCAAATTGATCATAGTATCCAATTCACTTCCTATGATAGTTTTTATTATACCCAACTTGGATGCCCATCATTCTAGGACCAATTTTATAACCATAGCAAATACCATGTTGTTCTAAAAGACTCTCAAAATAATATAAGTGAAGCATGAGAGATCAACAATTTCTACAAAATTAAGCCACCGCCGTGCTCTAAAAGATATAAGTGAAGTACTAGAGGAAAACTATCTAGCTCAAACGATATAAGTGAAGCACATAGAGTATTCTAATAAATTCCAAATCATGTGGGTTTCTCCCAAAAGGTGTGTACAGAAAGGATGATTGTGGAAATCTAAAAAGCAAAGACTAATATCATACAAGATGCTCCAAGCAAAACACATATCATGTGGCAAATAAAAATATAGCTCCAAGTAAAGTTACCGATAGACTAAGACGAAAGAGGGGATGCCTTCTGGGGCATCTGCAAGCTTAAGGCCTCTTTGATTCGTAGGATTTTGAAAATATAGGAATAGGAAAAGTATAGGGTTGGAGTGGCATGCCCACTTGAATCCTATAAGATTAACAATGAGTGTTTGATGCCACAGGAAAAACAAAGGAATTGTAAAAAGAGGTTGGAGTGGATGTTAGATATCCTATGAAATGTAGTACAAAAGATTCCATAGGAAAAACTCCTATGGGATCCAATCCTATGAATCAAAGGACCAACATAGAAAAAAATCCTGAGAGTTTCAATCCTCCAGAAATCCTATAAAATTCCTTCGAATCAAAGGATCCCTAGGATTTTGGTTATCCTTTAATATCTTGGGGTGACATGGGCATCCCCAATCTTAGGCTCTTGCCACTCCTAATTCCATAGTCCATCAAATCTTTACCCAAAACTTGAGAACTTCACAACACAAAACTCAACAGGAAATCTCATAAGCTCCATTAGTGCAAGAAAGAAAAACCACTACATAAGGTAATGTAATGAACTCATTCTTTATGTATATTTTTGTTAAACCTACTGTATTACAACTTCTCTATGGTTCATACCCCCCGATACTAGCCATAGATGCATCAAAATAAGCAAACAACACACGAAAAACAGAATCTGTCAAAAACAGAACAGTCTGTAGCAATCTGTAACTTTCGAATACTTATGGAACTCTAAAAATCCTACAAAAATAGGAAGTCCTGGGAACTTTGTCTATTGATCTACAGAAAAAAGAATCAACGCAAAATCTCGTTTCTGTGATTTACTAAAATTATTTTCGTGCGCGTAAAAGTTTCTGTTTTTCAACATAATCAAATTAACTATCACCGTAGGTTATCCAATAGGTTCTACTTGGCACAAACGCTAATTAAAACATAAAAACACATCTAAAAATAATCTAGATGAAATATTTATTACTAAACATAAGCAAAAAGCAAGAAACAAAAATAAAATTGGGTTGCCTCCCAACTAGCGCTATTGTTTAACGCCCGTAGCTAGGCATAAAAGCGAGAATAGATCTAAGTATTGCCATCTTTGGCATTCAATTCATAAGTAGCTCGCATGATAGATTCATAAGGTAATTTAACTTTCTTTCTTGGAAAGTGTTCCATGCCTTACCTTAATGGAAATTGGAATCTAATATTCCCTTCCTTCGTATCAATAATTGCACCAATCGTTCTAAGGAAAGGTCTACCAAGAATAATAGGGCATGAAAGATTGCAATCTATATCAAGAACGATAAAATCTACGGGCACATAATTCCTATTTGCAACAATAAGAACATCATTGATCATTCTCATAGGTTTCTTAATGGTGGAATCCGCAAGGTGCAAGTTTAAAGAGCAATCATCAAAATCATGGAAACCTAGCACATCACATAAAGTTTTAGGAATCATGGAAACACTAGCACCCAAATCACACAAAGCATAGCACTCATGATCTTTAATTTTAATCTTTATAGTAGGTTCCCACTCATCATGAAGTTTTCTAGGTATAGAAACTTCCAAATTAAGTTTTTCTTGATAAGATTGCATCAAGGCATCAACAATATGTTTGGCAAAAGCTTTATTTTTACTATAAGCATGAGGAGAATTCAACACGGATTGCAACAAGGAAATACAATCTATTAAAGAACAATTATCATAATTAGATTCCTTGAAATCCATAATAGTGGGTTCAATGCTATTTAAAGTCTTGACCTCTCCAATCCCACTTTTACCAAATTTAGCATCAAGATCTAAAAACTCCGAATTATTGGGACGCCTTTTAACTAAAGTTGACTCATCTCTAGTCCCATCATTATCAAGATTCATATTGCAAAACAAGGATTTAATAGGGGATACACAATAACTTTTAGATCTTCATCATTATTTTCATGGAGACTAGAAGAACACGCTTTTACAAAGCAATCTTTCTTAGCACGCAATCTAGCGGTTCTTTCTTTGCACTCATCAATGGAAATTCTCATGGCTTTGAGAGACTCATTGATATCATGCTTAGGTGGAATAGATCTAAGTTTCAAATAATCAACATCAAGCGAAAGTCTATCAACGTTCCTAGGCAATTCATCAACTTTAAGCAATTTTTCTTCAAGCAAAGCATTAAAATTCTTTTGAGATATCATAAATTCTTTAACGCTATTCTCAAAATCAGAGGGCATCTTATTGAAATTTCCATAAGAGTTGTTGTAGGAATTACCATAATTATTAGAGGAATTACTAGGAAACGGTCTAGGATTAAAGTTTCATTTATAAGCATTGTTACCAAAATTATTCCTACCAACAAAATTCACATCCATAGATTCATTATTATTCTCAATCAAAGTAGACAAAGGCATATCATTAGGATCAATAGGAGCACTCTCAGTAGCAAACAATTTCATAAGTTCATCCATCCTTCCACTCAAAACATTAATTTCTTCTATAGCATGCACTTTTTTACTAGTAGATCTTTCGGTGTGCCATTGAGAATAATTAGCCATAATGTTATCAAGGAGTTTAGTAGCATCTCCTAAGGTGATTTCCATAAAAGTGCCTCCCGCGGCCGAATCTAAAAGATTTTTAGAAGCAAAATTCAATCCTGCATAAAATTTTTGTATGATCATCCATAAGTTCAAACCATGAGTAGGGCAATTGCGAATCATTAATTTCATTCTTTCCCAAGATTGGGCAACATGCTCATGATCAACTTGTTTAAAATTCATAATATCGTTCCTAAGAGAGATGATCTTAGCGGGAGGAAAATACTTAGTGATAAAAGCATCTTTGCACTTATTCCATGAATCAATACTATTCTTAGGCAAAGACGAAAACCAAGTTTTAGCACGATCTCTAAGTGAAAACAGAAATAACTTCAATTTAACAATATCATTATATGTATCTTTATTCTTTTGCATATCACACAAGTCAACAAAGTTGTTTAGATGAGTAGCGACATCTTCACTGGGAAGGCCCGAAAATTGATCTTTCATAACAAGATTCAACAAAGCAGCATTGATTTCACAAGATTCAACATCATTAAGAGGAGCAATCGGAGTGCTAAGGAAATCATTATTATTGGTATTGGAAAAGTCACACAGTTTGGTATTATCTTGCGTCATCGTGACAAACAATCCAACACACAAGCACACACACAAAAAAAGCAAGCGAAAGAGAGAGGAGAACGGGAAAGAGGGGGCGAATAAAATGGTAAGGGTGAAGTGGGGAAGAGGAACGAGAGGAAAATGGCAAATAATATAATGCGAGGGAGATGAGTTTGTGATGGGTACTTGGGGCCAGTTCTTTTCGCCCAGGATTCTACAGAATTAAGATTCTGGAAAATTCTCCTAGAATCCGCTTCTCCCAGAATCTGTGGTCGAGTTCTTTTTTGAGATTGTAGTTTGAGATTCTGAAAAGAGTTGTGTGTTCAAATATCTGTACTACCCTTGGAGAAATTGTTTGATGAATTGTTAAAACTTTGTTTTTTCTAACATTATCTACTAGTCGAATGTAACAACATCTTCATACAATAGTAAAGATCACAACACCAATATCTACCAATATAACCAATATACACAGTAGCATCGATAATATGAACAAAAAATATCTGGCATCATTCATCCATCTAACAAATTAAAAAATCAATTCATTCATCCATCTATCCAACGGACACATCGATTCATCCATCTATGCAACAAAGTATTTGCATCTATCCAATTTATATAGCTAAAAAGAAGAACAGAGAGTTCGGATAGAGAGGATGACTCACCGTGGAGGAGTGGAGGACTGGATGAATGGTGGGCACTTCGGCTGCGGCTTCTGGACGGAGGCGCTGCAAACATTGTGAATGCCTGGCAGCCGCGTGTTAACGACTACTCGTTATTTCGGTGTGCCATGCCTTACGGCTTAGAATCGGGGCTTGAAAGACATTTTGAACGTCATGGACCATATGAGATGTTCGAGGAGTTGAAGTTGATATTTCAAGAAAATGCCCGAGTTGGGAGATAAGAAGTCTCCAACAAGTTTTATAACTGCAAGATGAAGGAGAACAGTTCTGTTAGTGAGCACATACTCAGAATGTCTGGGTACCATAATCACTTGACTCGGCTGGGAGTTAATCTTCCCTATGATTGTGTCATTGACAGAGTTCTTAAATCACTGCCACCAAGCTACAAAGGCTTCATGATGAACAACAATATGCAAGGGATGCTAAAGACAGCGGAGTTAGAAATCAAGAAGGAGCATCAAGTGTTGATGGTTAACAAGACCACTAGTTTTAAGAAAAAGGGAAAGGGTAAAAAGAAGGGGAACTTCAAGAAGACTAACAAGCAAGTTGTCACTCCTGGGAAGAAACCCAAAGTTGGACCCAAGCCTAAAACTGAGTGCTTCTACTGCAAAGGGACTGGTCACTGGAAGAGGAACTGCCCCAAGTATTTGGCGGATAAGAAGGATGGCAAAGTGAACAAAGGTATATTTGATATACAAGTTATTGATGTGTACCTTACTAATTCTCATAGTAGTGCCTGGGTATTTGATACCGGTTCAGTTGCCCATATTTGTAACTCGAAGCAGGGACTATGGATTAAATGATGATTGGCTAAGGACAAGGTGACAATGCACATCGGAAATGGTTCCAAGGTTTATGTGATCGCCATCGGCACACTACCTCTACATCTACCTTCAGGATTAGTTTTAGACCTGAATAATTGTTATTTGGTGCCAGCGTTGAGCATGAACATTATATCTGGATCTTGTTTAGTGCGAGATGGTTATTCATTTAAATTAGAGAATAATGTTTGTTCTATTATATGAGTAATATCTTTATGGTCATGCACCCTTGAAGAGTGGTCTATTTATTTTGAATCTTGATCGTGATGATACACATATTCATAATATTGATGCCAAAAGATGCAAAGTTGATAATGAGATAGTGCAACTTATTTGTGGCACTGCCATTTGGGTCATATCAGTGTAAACCGCATGAAGAAACTCCATGATGATGGACTTTTGTAATCACTTGATTATGAATCATTTGATACTTCTGAACCATGCCTTATGGGCAAGATGACTAAAACTCCGTTCTTTGGAACAATGGAATGAGCTAGTGACTTATTGGAAATAATACATACCGATGTATGCGTTCCAATGATTGTTGATGCTCGTGGCGGGTATCGTTATTTTCTGACCTTCATAGATGATTTGAGTAGATATGGGTATATCTACTTAATGAAACACAAGTCTGAAACATTTGAAAAGTTCAAAGAATTTCAGAGTGAAGTGGAGAATCATCATAACAAGAAAATAAAGTTTCTACGATTTCATCATGGAGGAGAATATTCGAGTTACGAGTTTGGCCTTCATTTAAAATAATGTGGAATAGTTTCACAGCTCACGCCACCTGGAACACCACAGCGTAATGGTGTGTCCGAACGTCGTAACCGCACTTTATTGGATATGGTGCGATATGATGTCTCTTACGGATTTACCAATATCGTTTTGGGGTTATGCATTAGAGACAGCTACATTCACTTTAAGCAGGGCACCATCAAAGTCCGTTGAGATGACACTGTATGAACTGTGGTTTGGCAACAAACCTAAGCTATCGTTTCTTAAAGTTTGGGGATGCGTTGCTTATGTCAAAAGGCTTTAGCCCGATAAGCTTGAACCCAAATTGGAGAAATGTGTCTTCATAGGATACCCTAAGGAAACAATTGGGTACACCTTCTACCACAAGTCTGAAGGCAAGATTTTTGTTGCTAAAAACGGAATCTTTCTAGAGAAGGAGTTTCTCTCAAAAGAAGTGAGTGGGGGGAAAATAGAACTTGATGAGGTAATTGTACATGCTCTCAATTTGGAAAGTGTAATTGTACGTGCTCTCAATTTGGAAAGTAGATCATCCGAGAAATCTGTTCCCGTGATGCCTACACCAACTAGAGAGGAAGCTAATGATAAAGATCATGAAACTACGGATCAAGTTGCTATAGAACCTCGTAGGTCAGGCGGAGCACGATCCGCACCAGAGTGGTATGGTAATCCTGCTCTGGAGGTCATGTTACTTGACCATGACGAACCTACGAACTATGAAGAAGCTATGATGAGCCCAGATTCCGATAAATGGCTCGAGGCCATGAAATCTGAGATAGGATCCATGTATGAGAACAAAGTGTGGACTTTGGTGGATCTACCCAATGATCAGCGACCCATAGAGAATAAATGGATCTTTAAGAAGAAGACATACACTGATGGTAATGTTACTGTCTATAAAGCTCGACTTGTTGCAAAGGGTTTTTGACAAGTTCAAGGAGTTGACTATGATGAGACGTTCTCACCTGTAGCGATGCTTAAATCTGTCCAAATCATGTTAGCAACTGCCGCATTTTATGATTATGAAATCTGGCAAATGGATGTCAAAATTGCATTCCTTAATGGATTTCTTAAAGAAGAGTTGTATATGATGCAACCAGAAGGTTTTGTCGATCTTAAAGGTGCTAACAAAGTGTGCAAGCTCCAGCGATCCATTTATGGACTGGTGCAAGCATCTCGGAGTTGGAATATGCGCTTTGATGAAGTGATCAAAGCATATGGTTTTATACAGACTTTTGGAGAAGCCTGTATTTACAAGAAAGTGAGTGGGAGCTCTATTGCATTTATAATATTATATGTGGATGACATATTGTTGATTGGAAATGATGTAGAATTTCTGAATAGCATAAAAGGATACTTGAACAAGAGTTTTTCAATGGAAGACCTCGGAGAAGCTGCTTATATATTGGGCATCGAGATCTATAGAGATAGATCAAGACGCTTGATAGAACTTTCACAAAGCACATACCTTGATAAAGTTTTGAAGAAGTTCAAAATGGATCAGTCAAAGAAAGGGTTCTTACCTGTGTTACAAGGTGTGAAGTTGAGTCAGACTCAATGCCCGACCACTGCAGAAGATAGAGAGAAAATGAAAGTCATTCCCTATGCTTCAGCCATAGGTTTTATCATCTATGCTATGCTGTGTACCAGACCTGATGTGTTCCTTGCTATAAGTTTAGCAGGGAGGTACCAAAGTAATCCAGGAGTGGATCACTAGACAGCGGTCAAGAACATCCTGAAGTACCTGAAAAGGACTAGGGATATGTTTCTCGTCTATGGAGGTGACAAAGAGCTTGTCGTCAATGGTTACGTCGATGCTAGCTTTGACACTGATCCGGATGACTCTAAGTCGCAATCTGGATACATATTTTTATTGAATGGTGGAGCTGTCAGTTGGTGCAGTTCCAAGCAGAGCATCGTGGCGGGATCTACGTGTGAAGCGGAGTACATAACTGCTTCGGAAGCAGCAAATGAAAGAGTCTAGATGAAGGAGTTCATATCCGATCTAGGTGTAATACCTAGTGCATCGGGTCCAATGAAAATCTTTTGTGACAATACTGGAGCAATTGCCTTGGCGAAGGAATCCAGATTTCACAAAAAGACCAAATACATCAAGAGACGCTTCAACTCCATCCGACATTTGGTCAAGGAGGGAGACATAGAGATTTGCAAAATACATACGGATATGAATGTTGCACAACCGTTGACTAAGCCTCTTCCACGAGCAAAATATGATCAGCACCAAGACTCCATGGGTGTTAGATTCATTACAATGTAATCTAGATTATTGACTCTAGTGCAAGTGGGAGACTGAAGGAAATATGCCCTAGAGGCAATAATAAAGTTTTTATTTTCTATTTCCTTATTCATGATAAATGTTTATTATTTATGATAAATGTTTATTATTCATGCTAGAATTGTATTAACCGAAAACTTGATACATGTGTGAAAACATAGACAAAACAACATGTCCCTAGTATGCCTCTACTAGACAAGCTCGTTGATCAAAGATGGTTAAGTTTCCTAGCCATGGACATGAGTTGTCAGTAGATAATGGGATCACATCATTAGTGGAATGATGAGATGGACAAGACCCATCTGTTAGCTTAGCATAATGATCATTCAGTTTTATTGCTATTGCTTTCTTCGTGTCAAATATATATTCCTCCGACTATGAGATTATGCAACTCCCGGACACCGGAGGAATGTCGTGTGTGCTATCAAACGTCACAACGTAACTGGGTGATTATAAAGGTGCTCTACAGGTATATCCGAAGGTGTTTGTTGGGTTGGCATAGATCAAGATTATGATTTGTCACTCCGAGTATCGGAGAGGTATCTCTAGGCCCTCTCGGTAATGCACATCATATGAAGCCTTGCAAGCAATGTGACTAATGAGTTACTTGCGGGATGATGCACTACAGAACGAGTAAAGATACTTGCCGGTAACGAGATTGAACTAGGTATGGGGATACCGATGATCGAATCTCGGGCAAGCAACATACCAATGACAAAGGGAATAACTATATTGACATTGCGGTTCAATCGATAAAGATCTTCGTAGAATATGTGGGAACCAATATGAGCATCCAGGTTCCGCTATTGGTTATTGACCGGAGAGGTGTCTCGGCCATGTCTACATAGTTCTCGAACCCGTAGGGTCCGCACGCTTAACTTCGATGACGATAGGTATTATATGAGTTATGTGTTTGGGTGACCGAAGGTTGTTCAGAGTTCCGGATGAGATCATGGACATGACAAGGAGTCTCGAAATGGTTGAGAGGTAAAGATTGATATATTGGAAGGTTATATACGGACACTGAAATGATTCCGAAGAGGTTCGGGGATTTTTCGGACTACTAGGAGGTTACCGGAACCCCCCGGGAAAGTTAATGGGCCTCATGGGCCATAGTGGAGAGGAGAGGGCAGGCCACGGGAGGTGGTGCGCGCCTCCCCAAGCCAATCCGAATTGGACAAGGGTTGAGGGGCGTGACCCCCCTTTCCTTCTCCCTCTCCACCTCTTTCCCTTTTCCACCTCGAATCCTACTAGGAGTGGAGTCCTAGTAGGACTCCCCCCTCCATGGCACGCCCCTTGGTGGCCGGCCTCCTGCCCTCCTCCTTTATATACGGGGCAGGGGGCACCACCAATTGTTTAGCCATGTGTGGTGCCCCCCTCCACCGTTTACTCCTCCGGTCATATTGTCGTAGTGCTTAGGTGAAGCCCTACATGGATCACTTCACCAACACCGTCATCACCTCGTCGTGCTGACGGAAATCATCGACTCCTTCGTGCCTCTACTGGATCAAGAGTTTGAGGGACGTCATTGAGTTGAACGTGAGCAGAACTCGGAGGTGCCATACATTCGGTACTTGATCGATTGATTCGAGAAGACGTTCGACTACATCAACCGCGTTAAGTCAACGCTTCCGCTTTTGGTCTATGAGGGTACGTGGACACACTCTCCCCCTCTCGTCGCTATGCATCTCCTGGATAGATCTTGCATGAGCGTAGGATTTTTTTTGAAATTAAATGCTATGTTTCCCAACAATAGTAACAGCGATAGAAATAATTTCATCGGTTTCAAAGATCTAGTTTCAGTAATTTCATTCTCTTTAGCTCTAGCAATTTGTTCATCAAGAAAATCACCTAGTGGCACACCATCATGAAGCAAGGTACTAGCATCATCATGAGTAGTATTTATAGAAGTAGCATCATCAGTAACTTGTGACATATCAAGATTAATAACATGTGGTGGTATTGCAAGTCTACTCAAAACAGAAGGTGCATCAAGTGCGGAGTGTGATGGCACTTCCTTACCTCCCCTCGTCCTAGAGGGAAGAATCTCGGTATTTGTATCCTTTATATTCTTCATAGTGATAAATAGGTAATAATCCCAAATGACTCAACAAATATAGCTATGCTCCCCGGCAACGGCGCCAGAAAAGGGTCTTGATAACCCACAAGTATCGGGGACCGCAACAGTCTTTGAGGGTAGAGTATTCAACCCAAAATTAGAGATTCGACACAAGGGGAGCCAAAGAATATTTGCAAGTATTAGCAGCTGAGTTGTCAATTCAACCACACCTCGAGATTAATTATTTGCCGCAAAGTGATCAGTAGCACAGTAATATGATAGTTTTGATGGCAGTGGTAACAGTAGTAGTAACAGTAACAGCGATAGCAATAATTTTGTAGCAGTTGTGACAGTAGCAATAACAATAGTAACTTAGCAAGAATAATATGTGAAAAACTCATAGGCATTGGATCAGTGAATTCGTTGGATGATATTCATCATATAACAGTCATAACCTAGGGCGATACAAAACTAGCTCCAGTTCATAAATATAATGTACGCATGTATTTCGTAAATAGTCATACATGCTTATGGAAAGAACTTGCATGACATCTTTTGTCCTACCCTCCTGTGGCAGCGGGGTCCATAAGGAAACTAAGGGGTATTAAGGCCTCCTTTTAGTAGAGAACCAAAACAAAGCATTAGCACACAGTGAATACATGAACTCCTCAAATTACGGTCATCACCAAAAAGTATCCCGGCTATTGTCACTCCGTGGTTTATGGATCATAACACGTAATAGGTGACTATAACTTGCAAGATCGGATCTAGAACATAGAAATAATGGTGATAACATAAAAGGTTCAGATCTGAAATCATGGCACCCAGGCCCAAAGTGACAAGCATTAAGCATGGCAAAGTCATAGTAACATCAGCCTCAGAACATAATGGATACTAGGGATCAAGCCCTAACAAAACTAACTCGATTACATGATGAATCTCATCCAACCTCCTCACCGACCAGCGAGCCTACGAAGGAATTACTCACTCCTAGTGTGGAGCATCATGGAATTGGCAATGGAGAAGGGTTGGTGATGACGAAGATCGAAGATTCCCTCTCCGGAGCCCAAACGGACTCTAGATCTTGCCTCCCAACGAAGAACATGAGGCGGCGGCACCCGTCTCGTGAAATGCGATAATTCTTCCTCCATGATTTTTTCTCCGAAAATATGATATTATAGCATCGTAGATAGGGTCAGCGGGGCCACCAGGTGGCCATAACCCACCTGGGCGCGCCAGGAGGGAGGCGTCCTGGTGGGTTGTGCTCCCCTAGGGACCCCCTCTTCGGTGGTTCTTGGCTCCAGTATTTTTCTTTTATTGTATAATTCACCAAAAAAATTCGTTCCATTCCGAGAACTTTTATTTCTGCACAAAAACAACACCATGGTAGGTCTGCTAAAAACAGCGCCAGTCCGGCTTAGTTTTATTCAAATCATGCAAATTATAGTCCAAAACAATAGAAAGGGCGTTAGGAAAAGTAGATACGACGGAGACATATCAACTCCCCCAAGCTTAAACATTTGCTTGTCCTCAAGCAATTAAGTTGATAAATTGAAAATGAAAAGGAAAAACATTTATGAACTCTTTTGCTCTTGTTTACATAAATAAGCTTAAGTAGCACCCTGGTTTTCAACAAAGCTTATGGTTAACCATGTCAACAATAACTCTCAAAAATATATTAACTCATATCAATGGCATAAGCAACTAGCGAGCAATAATAAGATATCTCAAATGACAACACTTTGTCAAAACAACCATGATATAATATGACAACAGTGGTATCTCGCTAGCCCTTTCTGAGACCGCAAAACATAAATGCAGAGCAGCTCCAAAGTTCAAGCAGCGACTAAACATTGTAATTCATGGTAGAAAAGATCCAGTCATGACGCACCCAACATTAACTATACACAATGCATGAGGATGACAATAGTGCTCTCAGATCTGACGCTTATTTAAGAAGGTGGTGACTCAACAGAAAAGTAAATAGATAGTCCCCTCGCAGAGGGAAGCAGGGATTTGCTGCGGTACCATAGCTCAGATTTTTTTAAATAATGGTAAATGAAATTTTGAGAAATGCACCCTTCCTGTTTACTTCGCGACCATCAATTATCGATATCTTCCATGCTAAACACATTAGTGGCGGTTCCCAAGCGATAGAAGTAAATATTTACCCCCCCCCCCCTCCACCAATAAACACATACCATGACTAGCCGAATCCACGGGTACCGTCCATACCGACATCATTCCTGGGTGAGTCTTGTTTAATTATTTGCAATTTGAATTCGGGACTGGGAATCCCTGTTACCGCCCTGTCGTGCAAGGACACATGAATAAACACTCATCATGGGAATAACCCGCTTAGCATGGAAGATACCGACTACCTCCTGCCGATCTATGAACAATCCAGGCACACAAAAACAGAAGTTTATTTGAAGTTTTTAGAGGTGGCACATGCAAATTTACTTAGAACGGCAGGATAATACCGCATATAGGTAGATATAGTGGACTCATGTGGAATAACTTTGGTTTTTAGGATTTCGATGAACAAGCAGTATTTCCACTTAGTACAGGCGAAGGCTAGCAAATAGGTTGAGAAACGACCGGCTAGAGAGCAAAATGGCCATGAACATGCATTATGCATAATAAACATTGAGTACTAGCATGAGTAGGATATGAACACCATGAACATAAATATCATAGAGGCTAAGTTGGTTTTGATTCAACTACATGCATGAACATGTGCCAAGTCAAGCAAGTCAAACATTCAAAGGAGGATATCATATCATCATACTACATCACAATCATTTTAACGCAATGTTGACATCCAAGATAAATCATTATCCACTCCTAGCTACTTAAGCATGGCATGATAAACTATAATCTCTAATTGTCATTGCAAACATGTTTGATCATAATAGGATGAATCATGGATACTAGGTTAAACATACTTACAAAAAGAAAACAAGTTGAGTTCATACCCGTTTCTCTCTGCCACAACCAGTTCATCAAATATCATCATTATTGCCTTTCACTTGCACGCGAATGATATAAAAATAATAATAGTGCAAGAGTGCCATGGACTAAGCCGGAATCTGCAAACATTTTATTCAACAAGGAGAATACAACGCAATATGGCTCTTTGTTGGATCAATATCAATGCATATGAGAGCCACTCAACATTTTCATTGTGGTCTTCTCCTTAGTATGACTCAATAAAAAGAAAATAATTTCATAGAAACACACTGAAGTATTTTTGGAGTTTTTAGTTTTTCTTGAAGAAAGCAAATTAAAGAGAAAGAAAAATAAAAACGAGAAAAACTATTTACACGGGAGAGCTCCCAACAAGCAAAAGAAGAACTGGGTTTTATTTTTAATACTATATCTAACTAAGCTAGAAATAAAAACCGAAAAGAAACAAGAAATATTTTTGGGTTTTGTCAAAGTTTTTCAAACACACAAGAAGAAAGCGAGAAAAAATAAATCTAGCATAGATAATACAATGAAAAAGTGTGAACACCGACCACTGGAATGAAATGTATGAACATGAATGTAATGTCGGTGGAAATATGTACTCCCCCAAGGTTAGGCTTTTGGCCTAGCTTGGTAATCACCATCCGCGACCTACATAAAATTAGAGTGGTAGCTCACAGAGGCTCTCGGTGTAGCCTCCTCAACCCACTGAGCAGCCACAACCTCTGCGTTGTGTGCGCGGTCCTCACTCTCAAGAGCATAATACCTTCCTTTGATGTGATAATCAAAGAGAGCAGGCGTAGGCAAAAAGTTATGCACAATGGATTCTTTATTGAACATCAAGTTATAAGTATAATCAGTCATCTCGCCCTTAAGGAACTTATTGCGCTTCATGGCCTCAAAGTCTAAGTACTGAGTAGGTAGGATGGGGACATTAGGCCAAAGTGATAAACCAAACTCCTCTCCTAAACGTGAAGCATCCACTACCAGTGTTGTGTTGCAATCTGCGTGCAACAATCGCTCCAAGGTTATAACAATTAACACCGGTGAGAGTAGTGTGTATGAAGCTCAAGTTAGGGGCACATAGTGTACTACAGTATTGTTTGCCTACAATGCATTTTCCATTAAACAGTGCAAAGTATTGAATTGATGGGAAATGAATACTTTTTATTCTACATTGTGTTACCTTTCTATTCTCACTGTTGCAAAGACTACTCAAAAATGACTCATACTCAGACCTTGGTGGTTCGTCCAACGAACCCCAAAATGGAATTTTACACACACCACTAAATGTGTCTAGAGGCATGGTAATTGAATGGTCATAAAGTTTAAATGAAACCCTAGATTCATGAGGATGAAATTTAAACTCTTTAGTAAATGATTCCGTGAGGCTGAGATACTGGTTGCACTTATCTTCAATGTAGGGACCAAGCTCGGCATTGTGAACATATTTCTCAAATTCTTCTTTAATACCTACCATCCTCATGAAATTGTCGCATGGCCATAAGCATGATTTGGTGGCGGCATCCCGCATTGAACTTGCACTTGGCTCAACATAAGACTGACGGGTTGAGCCACTACTAGAAGATTCCTCCGAGGACCTCTGCCTCGAAGAACTCCTTCCAAAGAAGTTCATCATATTTGCGTACAATTTTCAGGAAAAAAATTTGGGTCAGAATTTTTTTGTCAACAAAACTTCACAAGATTGATAGCAACTACTCATAGGGATGTATAGAGGCTATATTGAGCATTCAAACTACTTAGAACTCTAAGAACTCAACATGCAAGCTCATCTACAACAGCACCAATAGTAGCTAATTATTCAAAATATAATTCACTAAAGCAAAAACTAATTGGACCAATGGAGGAGTCACATACCAAGTAGCAATCCCCCAAAACAGTTTCAGAAATGGAGCTTCGAGCAAAGAGATCAAAACCCGCGGGTTTGAGAGCAAGAACACAAGAGAGAGAGAGAGAGCAATGGTGATTTTTTTTCTGGAGGTAGGTGATGATATGGGCTAAAGAGATAAGTGAGGGGGCCCACGTGGGGACCACAACCCACTAGGGCGCGCCTGGGGCTGCTGACACGCCCAGGTGGGTTGTGCCCACCAGGCGCACCCCCCCTCTAATGTTATTTGCACTAAAAATTGAAAAATATTCAGAAAATATCATATTAAATTTTCATGGCATTCTGAGAACTTTTATTTTTGGGTATTTTTTATTGCACAGGAAATTCAGAAAACAGGCAAAACATGGCATTTTATTTTAGTTAACTAATGAAAACAAGAAACCAAAGGTTGGGAATAGAAGGCGGTGCTTACTAAATTCATCAACTTCATACCTCTAAAAATGATCCATTAATAAGGTTGATCAGGTCTTATTAACAACCACTTTCGATTAGCATGAAACCGGAGAACTTTCATAAAACACTAAGTTACCTCAACAGGGATATGCATGTCCCTAACAATAAGCATTTCATATTTCTTTTTGACAGTAGGTAGAGGTAGTTGAAAACTTCCAATAGTGAGTGTCGGAGATATTTCAATAACATTAATACCATTCACTTGGAATTGTTTCTTCGGGAAGTGCACCGTATGCTCATTACCATTGATGTAAAAAGTAACCTTGCTTTTATTGCAATCAATAACAGCCCCTGTAGTATTCAAGAAGGGTCTACCAAGGATAATCGACTTGTTGTCGTCCTCGGGCATCTCAAGTATAACAAAGTCAGTTAAGATAGTAACATTTGCAACAACAACATGCACATCCTCACAAATACCGATAGGTATGGCAATTGATTTGTTAGCCATTTGCAACGATATTTCAGTAGGTGTGAGTTTATTCAAATCAAGTCTTTTATATAAGGAGAAAGGCATAACGCTAACACTAGCTCCTAAATCACACAAAGCAATTTTGACATAATCTCTACTCCTAATGGAGCAGTTGGTAGTCTCGCTTCCAGGTTTTTTTTCGTCCCACCACTTTCGTCCGGGTTTTTTTCGTAGGTTAACCGTCGTAGATTTTTTTCGATGCTGGTTTCTTATTCACCGGTTTATTTACCCCTCAGCTCTTTCCTTGCAAATCAGCACTTTCCAAACGTGCACGCAATCACGGATCTAAATTTACTAACTTATCCAAATCAACCGATACCTTCCATTATTGCAAATTTCTTTAGGAAACAAATAATAGATTTTAAGGAAACAAATAAAAGATTTTAAAGATGCATCATACTTTACTAACAATCACTAAAAATCAAATCTAAATTAATTAACCTTACCTTAAATCACTCAATCACTTTAATTAGAAAACATTTTCTTTCCTAACTGCACCCCGCTTAGTGTGCACATAACAATCTGAAGTAATTAGAGTCACATGATTGAATCCATTTATTTAGAGCGACATGATTGTGTTCCGGGATGGAGGCCATGATTTCGTCGAGGTCGTTGCTGCCTCCTACACTCAGGGTGTGTCGCCGAGATCGAGGCGAGCATGAGGAGCTGTGGCCACCGCCATGGTCACCCCATCGCAGGGGATGGAGCATGCCGTCGGCCTACAGCTTGTGGAGATCACTGTTGCTCTTCAAGTCGCGTGGTGACCGGATCTTGCCGATGTGTCCTTCCCCGACGACCTCCTCTTCGCCCGGTTGGCCAGCATGGATCTCCCCATTACTGCCCTCAACTTCTCTGCCTCGAGCTCGACGGTCAGCCACCATGGATCCCCCAGCTGGAGGGTCACGTGAACCAGCCGTCCTCCCATGCTGCAGCGGTGAGAAGGCGACATGGCTCTCCGTACACGAAGAGTGGAGTTCGGTCAAGTACTTATATACTTGGCCTCTACTGCTGATCCATGTACATGGAGAAGAAGAGACAACCGCTCATTCATGCTTCGTTCCACTCCTTTGCGCTACATTACTGGAGGTGACATTTTCCTATCTCTCTATGTTGTAACAAGCCTGCTGCCTGCATAGTTAATGGATTTTTTATTTAAATTTATCGCTGCTTACTGCTTTGTTGCAATTGTTCATCCAAGATTCTTATATATAATCTGAGCGTATGTAGGCATACTTAGCTTTGCTATTCCATTTTTTCTGGCGCATAGAAATAAGAGTATTGTCCAGGTTAGGTATTCAATTGAGTATGGTATTTGGATTGCTATCATAATGTCTTTTTCTATGCATGTGATTTCTCACATCTGGTTATAATATTTGTGAAGACGTGCATTGCATGTGCACTTGGAAGCGGGCCCGTGGCCCGTGCTGGACGGCGCCGACGCCGACCCGAGCCACCTCGTCCGCGTATTCTTGGAGCTGTGGCTAGTCGATTTACATGAAATTAATTCCCTCGGTTCTGGTGGCAAATATAATACACATAATCCATATTGTTATGCACCAGCGTGTATGTGTGAAATAGATGGATTATGGTCCCGTACCCAATAAGATGGATATGTGTGTGTGTTAGAGAGAGAGGGAGAGGGGGATAGAGAGTGAGGAAGAGGGAGGGAGAGTGTGTGTCTGTGTGTGTGTGAGGATTTGATGGTAAAAAAGGTCGCCAATATCGTAATATTGAACTCTTAAAGTTAATGTGGCCCTGTTGCAACGCACGAGTGTTCTTCTAGTTTCTTTTGATGGAGCAAGGTATAGTTGGTATTCTCGGGTCTCCAAGTTTTTTAGCTACTCTATCCTTAAAAGAATAATGAGCAAGCATGGTGGAGATTTCGGCTTCAGGTATTTTTCTCTTATTAGTGATGATGTCTTTTATGTACTTTGCATAAGGGGCCATCTTTAAAATATCAGTCAAGCGAGTGCGCAAAAAGATTGGCCTAAGCATTTCAGCAAAGCGTTCGAATTCTTCATCATCCTTTTTCTTAGTTTATTTAGGTGGAAAGGGCATGGGGTTTTGTGCCCATGGTTCTCTTTCTTTACCATGTTTCTACCAACAAAGTCTCTTTTATCATATCTTTTATTTTTAGATTGTGGGTTATCAAGATCAACATCAGGTTGTATTTCAACATCATTATCTGGTTGTTTATCATTGTCTAGTTGAGTATCTTCTTGAACAACATCATCATCTTTTTCATTATCGCTAGGTGAATGTTCATTACTAGATTGAGTTTCAGCATCAGAAATAGAAACATTATTATTATCTGCAGGAGGTTTTTGTTTCCCAGGTTCACTAGAAGCATGCAAAGTCCTATCATTTTTCTTTTCCTTTTTAGAAGGACTAGGTGCATCAGAGTCAATTCTTTGAGTGTCTTGTTCAATTCTTTTAGGGTGACCTTAAGGATAAAGTGGTTCCTGAGTTATTCTACCTCCCTAGTTACTACTCTTATAGCATGATCATTCATATTGTTGTTCATTTCATCAAGCAACTCTCTTTGAGATTTAGAAACTTGTTCTAGTTGAGTTTGAACCATAGAAGCATGTTTTCCTACACCTCTAACAACATTAGAGATTCTAAATAACAAGTCACTTAAGCGAGCAATCATATCAAAATTATATTTCAATTGTTTCATAACATTGGCATTGAAGTGATCTTGTTTCATAATGTAGTTGTAAAACTCATATAAGCATTGGCTAGGATGTTTATTATAAGGAATATCACCTTCATCAAACTTCAATAAAGAATTTACCTCTACCACTTGTGGAGGTGGTGCATTCCGTCCATGTATTTCTTCAATAGGAGGTAAATATTTAACATCCTCTGCTTTAATACCTTTTTCCTTCATACTTTTCTTTGCCTCTTGCATATCATCAGGACTTAGATATAAGATACCCCTGTTCTTCAGAGTGGGTTTAGGCGGTGGTTCAGGAAGAGTCCAATCATCATAATTTTTCAATATATTATTCAATAATTCCTCAGCTTGTCCAACAGTTCGTTCCCTGAAAACACAACCAACACAACTATCTAGGAAATCCCTAGAAGCATCAGCTGGTCCATTATAGAAAATATCAAGTATTTCATTTTCCTTAAGTGGATGATCAGGCAACGCATTAAGTAACTAGAGAAGTCTCCCCAAAGCTTGTGGGAGACTCTCTTCTTCAATTTGCACAAAGTTAAATATTTCCTGTAAGGCAACTTGTTTCTTATGAGCAGGAAAATATTTTTCAGGGAAGTAATAAATCATATCATGTGGATTACAGACACAACCAGGAGCAAGAGTATTTACCATATCTTAGCATCACCCTTTAATAAGAACGGAAATAATTTGAGAATATAGTAATAGTGAATCTTCTCATCATGAGCAAATAGGGTGGCTATATCATTCAATTTAGTAAGGTGTGCCACAATAGTTTTAGTTTCATAACCATGAAAAGGATCTGATTCA
This sequence comes from Triticum timopheevii, assembly GCA_963921465.1. Classification (NCBI taxonomy): domain Eukaryota; kingdom Viridiplantae; phylum Streptophyta; class Magnoliopsida; order Poales; family Poaceae; genus Triticum; species Triticum timopheevii. The sequence goes on along the minus strand of OY997271.1, from coordinate 127,540,153 downwards.
ACCAGAGTAATTAACTTTGGGATGACAGAGAATTCATAATCCTTATCATCAACAAAGATAGGCGAGGTGGCAAACTGAGGATCACATTTCATTCTAGCATTCAAAGATTTCTCTTTCAGTTTGCATAATAATTTCTTAAGATCATCTCTATCATTGCAAGCAAGTAAATCTCTAGTTGTCTCCGCATCCATAACATAACCTTTAGGTATCTTAGGCAATTCATATCTAGGAGAGCTAGATCTAATAGGTGTTTCAAGATTTTTAGTTTCAGGTATTTCATCAGTTTCAATGATCTTATCGGTTTCAGTAATTTCATTCTCTTTAGCTCTAGCAATTTTTTCATCATGAAAATCACGTAGTGGCACACCATCATCAAGCAAGGTACTAGCATCATCATGAGTAATATATATAGAAGTAGCATCATTAGTAACTTGCGACCTATCAGGAATAATTGCATGTGGTGGTGCAAGTCTACTCAAAACAGAAGGTGAATCAAGTGCAGAGTGCGATGGCAGTTCCTTACCTCCCCTCGCCCTAGAGGAAACGATCTTGGTCTTTGTATCCTTCAGATTCTTCATAGTGATAAATAGATAATAATCCCAAATGACTCAACAAATATAGCTATGCTCCCCGGCAACGGCGACAGAAAAGGGTCTTGATAACCCACAAGTATCGGGGACCGCAACAGTCTTTGAGGGTAGAGTATTCAACCCAAAATTAGAGATTCGACACAAGGGGAGCCAAAGAATATTTGCAAGTATTAGCAGCTGAGTTGTCAATTCAACCACACCTCGAGATTAATTATTTGCAGCAAAGTGATCAGTGGCACAGTAATATGATAGTTTTGATGGCAGTGGTAACAGTAGTAGTAACAGTAATAGTGATAGCAATAATTTTGTAGCAGTTGTGACAGTAGCAATAACAATAGTAACTTAGCAAGAACAATATGTGAAAAACTCATAGGCATTGGATCGGTAAATTCGTTGGATGATATTCATCATATAACAGTCATAACCTAGGGTGATACAAAACTAGCTCTAGTTCATAAATATAATGTAGGCGTGTATTCCGCAAATAGTCATACCGTGCTTATGGAAAGAACTTGCATCACATCTATTGTCCTACCCTCCCGTGGTAGCGGGGTCCATAAGGAAACTAAGGGATATTAAGGCCTCTTTTTAATAGAGAATCGGAACAAAGCATTAGCACACACTAAATTCATGAACTCCTCAAATTATGGTCATCACCGGAAAGTATCCCGACTATTGTCACTCCGGGGTTTACGGACCATAATACGTAATAGGTGACTATAACTTGCAAGATCGGATCTAAAACATAGATATAATGGTGATAACATAAATGGTTCAGATCTGAAATCATGGCACCTGGGCCCAAAGTGACAAGAATTGAGCATGGCAAGGTCATAGCAACATCAATCTCAGAACATAATGGATACTAGAGATCAAGCCCTAACAAAACTAACTCGATTACATGATGAATCTCATCCAACTCCCTCACCGATCAGCGAGCTTACGAAGGAATTACTCACTCCTGGTGGGGAGCATCATGGAATTGGCGATGGGGAAGGGTTGGTGATGACGAAGATCGAAGGTTCCCTTCTTCGGAGCCCCGAACAGACTCCAGATCTGGCCTCTGATGAAGAATAGGATGCGGCGGCGGCTGCTCCGTCTCATGAAATGTGATAATTCTTCCTCCTAGATTTAATAGCGTCGAAGATAGGGTCGACGGGGCCACCAAGTGGGCACAACCCACCTGGGCATGCTAGGAGGGGAGGCGCCCTGGTGGGTTGTGCTCCCCTAGGGACCCCCCCCCCCCCCCCCCTCCGGTGGTTCTTGGGTCTAGTATTTTTCTTTTATTGTATAAAAATCTCCAAAAAGTTTTGTTCCATTCCGAGAACTTTTATATCTGCACAAAAACAACACCATGGTGGTTCTGCTGAAAATAGTGTGATTCCGGGTTAGTTTCATTCAAATCATGCAAATTAGAGTCCAAAACAAGAGCAAAAGCATTAGGAAAAGTAGATACGACGGAGACGTATCGTCCTTCTTCTTGACGAGGAGCACGGGTTTTGCGAAGGGGCTCATGCTATGCTCGATGACGCCCGACTGCAGCATCTCTTCGACCTGGCGCTCGATCTCGTCTTCCTGCAACGGCGAGTAGAGGTATGGTTTGGAGTTGGCAGGGCACGCATCCTCCACCAGCATGATGGCGTGATCATAGCAGCGATGTGGTGGCAGGCCTTTGGGGTCGGCGAATTCGTCTAGGACACCATGCACGATAGAAGGCACCTTGGTGGCTTGGGGCTCCTTGGCGCGGGGCAGGTCCAGCACCGCCATGTACCAGATGTCATTTCCGGCTTGCCATTTGTGCAGCTGATAGGGCTCGATCACTTCTAGAGCCTATTGGTCCTTCGGTCGAACACCTTGCAGGGTGATCATGGAGTCCTGGTGCATGAACGTCAATATCTTCTAGAACCAGTGGCAGCTCATCAGACTAAATTGTTCAAGCCAGTCCATGCCGAGCACTCCGTCATAGGCCCCCAATGCCAGCTGCCGCATGTCCGTGTAAAACGTGTCCCCTTGAATCCACCACTGCAGCCCTTTGTTGGAAATATGCCCTAGAGGCAATAATAAAATGGTTATTATTATATTTCCATGTTCATGATAATTGTCTATTGTTCATGCTATAATTGTATTGACCGGAAACCGTAATACATGTGTGAATACATAGACCACAACATGTCCCTAGCAAGCCTCTAGTTGACTAGCTCGTTGATCAATAGATGGTCATGGTTTCCTGACCATGGACATTGGATGTCATTGATAACGGGATCACATCATTAGGAGAATGACGTGATGGACAAGACCCAATCATAAGCATAGCACAAGATCGTGTAGTTCGTTTGCTAAAATCTTTTCTAGTGTCAAGTATGATTTCCTTAGACCATGAGATTGTGCAACTCCCGGATACCGTAGGAATTCTTTGGGTGTACCAAACGTCACAACGTAACTGGGTGGCTATAAAGGTACACTATAGGTATCTCTGAAAGTGTCTGTTGGGTTGGCACGAATCGAGACTGGGATTGGTCACTCCGTATGACGGAGAGGTATCTCTGGGCCCACTCGGTAATGCACCATCATAATGACCTCAATGTGACTAAGTAGTTAGTCATGGGATCATGCATTACATAATGAACAAAGTGACTTGCCGGTAACAAGATTGAATGAGGTATTGGGATACCGACGATCGAATCTCGGGCAAGTAACATACCGATTGACAAAGGGAATTGTATACGGGATTGATTGAATCCTCGACATCGTGGTTCATCCGATAAGATCATCGTGGAACATGTGGGAGCCAACATGGGTATCCAGATCCCGATGTTGGTTATTGACCGGAGAGATGTCTCGGTCATGTCTACATGCCTCCCGAACCCGTAGGGTCTACACACTTAAGGTTCGATGACGCTAGGGTTATAGGGAAAGTTTGTATGTGGTTACAGAATATTGTTCGAAGTCCCGGATGAGATCCCGGATGTCACGAGGAGTTCCGGAATGATCCGGAGGTAAAGAATAATATATAGGAAGTGAGGTTTTGGCCACCGGAAGTATTTCGGGCGTCATCGGTAATGTACCGGGACCACCGGAAGGGTTCCGGGGGTCCACCGGGAGGGGCCAACAGCCCCGGAGGCTTGCATGGGCCAAGAGTGGGAATGGACCAGCCCTTGAGTGGGCTGGTGCACCTCCCACCAAGGCCCAAGGCGCAGCTAGGAGGACAGGGGAAACCCTAGGCGCAGATGGGCCTAAAGGCCCACCCTAGGGCGCCCCCCTCTCTCCCCCTCTTGGTCGCCCCCTCCAATCCCATGTAGGGCTGCCGCACCCCCTAGGGTGGGAACCCTAGAGGGGGTGCAGCCACCTCCCCTCCTCCTATATATAGTGGGGGTTTTGGGGTTGCCGAAGACATGAGTCTCTCTCTCTCTCTCTCTCTCTCGGCGCAGCCCTACCTCTCCACTTCCTCGTCCTTCGTAGTGCTTGGCGAAGCCCTGCTGGAAACCACGCCGCTCCACCACCACCGTCGTGCTGCTGCTAGAGTTGTCTTCCCCAACCTCTCCCTCCTCCTTGCTGGATCAAGGCGCGGGAGACGTCACCGGGATGCATGTGTGTTGAACGCGGAGGCGCCGTTGTTCGGCGCTTAGATCGGAATCGGCCGTGATCTGAATCGCTGTGTGTACAACTCCTCCAACCGCGTTCTTGTAACGCTTCCGCATCGCGATCTTCAAGGGTATGAAGATTCACTCCCCTCTCTCTCGTTGCTAGTCTCTCATAGATTGATCTTGGTGATGCGTAGAATTTTTTTAATTTCTGCAACAGTCGCATCATGAGCCAGGTCTATTGCGTAGATTCTATGCACAAGTAGAATACAAATAGTTGTGGGCGTTGGTTTTGTTCAATTTGCTTACTATTACTAGTTCTATCTTGTTTCGGCGGTATTGTGGGATGAAGCGGCCCGGACCGACCTTACACGTACGCTTACGTGAGACAGGTTCCACCGACTAACATGCACTTGTTGCATAAAGGTGGCTAGCGGGTGCCAGTCTCTCCCACTTTAGTCGGATCGGATTCGATGAAAAGGGTCCTTATGAAGGGTAAATAGCAATTGGCATATCACCGTTGTGGCTTTTGCGTAGGTAAGAAACGTTCTTGCTAGAAACCCGTAGTAGCCACGTAAAACATGCAACAATAATTAGAGGACGTCTAACTTGTTTTTGCAGGGTATGCTATGTGATGTGATATGGCCAAAAAGAATGTGATGAATGATATGTGATGTATGAGATTGATCATGTTCTTATAATAGGAATCACGACTTGCATGTCGATGAGTATGACGACCGGCAGGAACCATAGGAGTTGTCTTAATTTATTGTATGACCTGCGTGTCATTGAATAACGCCATGTAATTACTTTACTTTATTGCTAAACCGTTAGCCATAGTAGTAGAAGTAATAGTTGGCGAGACAACTTCATGAAGACACGACGGTGGAGATCATGGTGTCATGCCGGTGATGAAGGTGATCATGCCATGCCTCAAGATGAAGATCAAAGGCGCAAGATGATATTGGCCATATCATGTCACTTTATGATTTGCATGTGATGTTTGTCATGTTTACATCTTATTTGCTTAGAACGACGGTAGCATAAATAAGATGATCCCTCTTTTAAAATTTCAAGAAAGTGTTCCCCCTAACTGTGCACCATTGCGAAAGTTCGTTGTTTCGAAGCACCACGTGATGATCGGGTGTGATAGATTCTAACGTTCGCATACAACGGGTGTAAGCCAGATTTACACATGCAAAACACTTAGGTTGACTTGACGAGCCTAGCATGTACAGACATGGCCTCGTAACACAAGAGACCGAAAGGTCAAACATGAGTCGTGTAGTAGATACGATCAACATAAGATGTTCACCGATGATGACTAGTCCGTCTCACGTGATGATCGTACACGACCTAGTTGACTCGGATCATGTATCACTTAGATGACTAGAGGGATGTCTATCTGAGTGGGAGTTCATTAATAATTTGATTAGATGAACTTAATTATCATGAACATAGTCTAAAATCTTTGCAATATGTCTTGTAGATCAAATGGCCCACGCTAATGTTGCCCTCAACTTCAACGTGTTCCTAGAGAAAACCAAGCTGAAAGACGATGGTAGCAACTATACGGACTGGGTCTGGAACTTGAGGATCATCCTCATAGCTGCCAAGAAAGCATATGTCCTAGAAGCACCACTAGGTGAAGCACCCATTTTCCCAGCAACTCAAGACGTTATGAACGCCCGGCAGTCGCCTAGTGATGATTACTCCCTGGTTCAGTGCGGCATGCTTTACAGCTTAGAACCAGGGCTCCAAAAGCGTTTTGAGCAGCACGGAGCATATGCGATATTCCAAGAGCTGAAAATGGTTTTCCAAGCTCATGCCAGGGTCGAGAGATATGAAGTCTCCGACAAGTTCTACAGTTGTAAGATGGAGGAAAACAGTTCTATCAGTGAGCACATACTCACTATGTCTGGGTTACACAACTGTTTGTCTCAGTTGGGAGTTAATCTCCCAGATGACTTAGTCATTGACAGGATCCTCCAGTCGCTCCCACCTAGCTACAAGAGCTTTGTGATGAACTACAATATGCAGGGGATGGAGAAGTTCATTCCTGAGTTATATTCAATGCTGAAATCAGCGGAGGTGGAAATCAAAAAGGAACATCAAGTGTTGATGGTGAATAAGACCACTAGTTTCAAGAAAGGCAAGGGTAAAAAGAACTTCAAGAAGGATGGCAAGGGAGTTGCTGCGCCCGGTAAATCAGTTGCCGGGAAGAAGCCAAACAATGGACCCAAGCCCGAGACTCAGTGCTTTTATTGCAAGGGAAATGATCACTGGAAGCGGAACTATCCCAAGTACTTAGCGGACAAGAAGGTCGGCAACACTAAAGGTATATGTGATATACATGTTATTGATGTGTACCTTACCAGTACTCGTAGTAGCTCCTGGGTATTTGATACTGGTGCGGTTGCTCATATTTATAACTCAAAACAGGAGCTGTGGAATAAGCGGAGACTAGTGAGGGACGAGGTGACGATGCGCGTCGAGAATGGTTCCAAGGTCGATGTGATCGCTGTCGGCATGCTACCTCTACATTTACCTACGGGATTAGTTTTAAACCTCAATAATTGTTATTTAGTGCCAGCTTTGAGCATGAACATTGTATCTGGAACTCATTTAATGAGAGATGGCTACTCATTTAAATCCGAGAATAATGGTTGTTCTATTTATATGAGACATATGTTTTATGGTCATGCCCTGCTGGTCAATGGTTTATTCTTATTGAATCTCAAACGTTATGTTACACATATTCATAGTGTGAATACCAAAAGATGTAAGGTTAATAATGATAGTCCCACATACTTGTGGCACTGCCGCCTTGGTCACATTGGTGTCAAACGCATGAAGAAGCTCCACACAGGTGGACTTTTGGAGTCTCTTGATTATGAATCATTTGACACATGCGAACCATGCCTCATGGGCAAGATGACCAAGACTCCGTTCTCCGGAACAGTGGAGCGAGCAACAAACTTGTTGGAAATCATACATACTGATGTGTGCGGTCCAATGAGCGTTGAGGCTTGCGGTGGCTATCGTTATGTTCTCACCCTCACTGATGACTTAAGTAGATATGGGTATGTCTACTTAATGAAAAACAAGTCTGAGACCTTTGAAAAGTTCAAGGAATTTCAGAGCGAGGTGGAGAATAAACATGACAGGAAAATAAAGTTCTAACGATCAGATCATGGGGGAGAATATTTGAGTCGCGAATTTGGTACGCACTTAAGGAAATGTGGAATTGTTTCACAACTCAAGCCGCCTAGAACACCTCAGCATAATGGTGTGTCCGAACATTGTAATCGCACTCTATCGGATATGGTGCGATCTATGATGTCTCTTACCGATTTGCCGCTATCATTTTGGGGATACGCTTTAGAAACATCCACATTCACTTTAAATAGGGCACCGTCTAAATCCGTTGAGACGACACTGTATGAATTATGGTTTGGGAAGAAACCTAAGCTATCGTTTCTAAAAGTTTGGGGATGCGATGCTTATGTCAAGAAACTTCAACCTGAAAAGCTCGAACTCAAGTCGGAAAAATGCGTCTTCATAGGATACCCTAAGGAAACCATTGGGTATACCTTCTACCTAAGATGCGAAGGCAAGATCTTTGTTGCCAAGAACGGGTCCTTTCTGGAGAAAGAGTTTCTCTCGAAATAAGTAAGTGGGAGGAAAGTAGAACTTGATGAAGTACTGCCTCTTGAACCGGAAAGTAGCGCAGCTCAGGAAAATGTTTCTGTGGTGCCTGCAGCGACTAGAGAGGAAGTTAATGATGATGATCAAGGAACTTCGGATCAAGTTGCTACTAAACTTCGTAGGTCCACAAGGACATGTTCCACACCAGAATGGTATGGCAACCCTGTCCTGGAAATCATGTTGTTAGACAACGGTGAACCTTTGAACTATGAAGAAGTGATGGCGGGCCCAGATTCCAACAAATGGCTTGAAGCCATGAAATTCGAGATAGGATCCATGTATGAAAACAAAGTATGGACTTTGATAGACTTGCCCGATGATCGGTGAGCCATAGAAAATAAATGGATCTTTAAGAAGAAGACAGACGCGGATGGTAATGTGACCATCTATAAGGCTCGGCTTGTCGCTAAGGGTTATCGACAAGTTCAAGGGGTTGACTACGATGAGACTTTCTCACCTGTAGCGAAGCTGAAGTCCATCCGAATCATGTGAGCAATTGCCGCATTCTATGATTATGAAATATGGCAAATGGATGTCAAAACAGCATTCCTTAACGGCTTCCTTAAGGAAGAATTGTATATGATGCAGCCGGAAGGTTTTGTCGATCCTAAGAATGCTAACAAGGTATGCAAGCTCCAGCGCTCCATCTATGGGCTGGTGCAAGCATCTCGGAGTTGGAACATTTGCTTTTGATGAAATGATCAAAGCATTTGGGTTTATGCAAACTTATGGAGAAGCCCGCGTTTACAAGAAAGTGAGTGGGAGCTCTGTAGCATTTCTCATATTATATGTGGATGACATATTATTGATGGGAAATGATATGGAACTTTTGGAAAGCATCAAGGCCTACTTGAATAAGTGTTTTTCAATGAAGGACCTTGGAGAACCTGCTTACATATTAGGCATCAGATCTATAGAGATAGATTGAGATGCCTCATAGGTCTTTCACAAAGCACATACCTTGATAAGATATTGAAGAAGTTCAATATGGATCAGTCCAAGAAGGAGTTCTTGCCTGTTTTGCAAGGTGTGAGATTGAGCACGGCTCAAAGCCCGACCACGGCAGAAGATAGAGAAAAGATGAGTGTCATCCCCTATGCCTCAGCCATAGGGTCTATTATGTATGCCATGTTGTGTACCAGATCTTATGTAAATCTAGCCGCAAGTTTGGTAGGGAGATACCAAAGTAATCCCGGCATGGAACACTGTACAACTGTCAAGAATATCCTGAAGTACCTGAAAAGGACTAAGGATATGTTTCTCATTTATGGAGGTGACGAAGAGCTCGTCGTAAAGGGTTACGTCGATGCTAGCTTCAACACAGATCTGGATGACTCCAAGTCACAAACCGGATACGTGTATATTTTGAATGGTGGGGCAGTAAGCTGGTGCAGTTGCAAGCAAAGCATCATGGTGGGATCTACATGTGAAGCGGAATACATGGCAGCCTCGGAGGCAGCACATGAAGCAATATGGATGAAGGAGTTCATTACCGACCTAGGAGTTATTCCCAATGCGTCGGGCCCAATGACTCTCTTCTGTGACAACACTGGTGCTATTGCCCTTGCCAAGGAGCCCAGGTTTCACAAAAAGACCAGGCATATCAAGCGTCGCTTCAACTCCATTCGTGAAAATGTTCAAGATGGAGACATAGATATTTTTAAAGTGCATACGGATCTGAATGTTGTAGATCCGTTGACTAAACCTCTTCCACAAGAAAAACATGATCAACACCAGAACTCTATGGGTGTTTGATTCATCACAATGTAACTAGATTATTGACTCTAGTGCAAGTGGGAGACTATTAGAAATATGCCCTAGAGGCAATAATAAAATGGTAATTATTATATTTCCATGTTCATGATAATTGTCTATTGTTCATGCTATAATTGTATTGACCGGAAACCGTAATACATGTGTGAATACATAGACCACAATATGTCCCTAGTAAGCCTCTAGTTGACTAGCTCGTTGATCAATAGATGGTCATGGTTTCCTGACCATGGACATTGGATGGCATTGATAACGGGATCACATCATTAGGAGAATGATGTGATAGACAAGATCCAATCATAAGCATAGCACAAGATCGTGTAGTTCGTCTGCTAAAAGCTTTTCTAATGTCAAGTATCATTTCCTTAGACAATGAGATTGTGCAACTCCCGGATACCATAGGAATGCTTTGGGTGTACCAAACGTCACAACATAACTGGGTGGCTATAAAGGTACACTACAGGTATCTCCGAAAGTGTCTGTTGGGTTGGCACGAATTGAGACTGGGATTTGTCACTCCGTATGACAGAGAGGTATCTCTGGGCCCACTCGGTAATGCATCATCATAATGAGCTCAATGTGACTAAGTAGTTAGTCACGGGATCATGCATTACGGAATGAGTAAAGTGACTTGCCGGTAACGAGATTGAACGAGGTATTGGGATATCGACGATCGAATCTCGGGCAAGTAACGTATCGATTGACAAAGGGAATTGTATACGGGATTGATTGAATCCTCGACATCGTGGTTCATCCAATAAGATCATCATGGAACATGTGGGAGCCAACATGGGTATCTAGATCCCTCTGTAGGTTATTGACCGGAGAGATGTCTCGGTCATGTCTACATGCATCCCAAACCCGTAGGGTCTACACACTTAAGGTTCGATGACGCTAGGGTTATAGGGAATGTTTGTATGTGGTTGGTTACCGAATGTTGTTCGGAGTCCCGGATGAGATCTCGGACGTCACGAGGAGTTCCGGAATGATTCGGATGTAAAGAATAATATATAGGAAGTGAGGTTTTGGCCACCGGAAGTATTTCGGGCGTCACCAGTAATGTACCGGGACCACCGGAAGGGTTCCGGGGGTCCATCGGGAGGGGCCAACAGCCCCGGAGGCTTGCATGGGCCAAGAGTGGGAATGGAACAGCCCCTGAGTGGGTAGGTGCGCCTCCCACCAAGGCCCAAGGCGCAGCTAGGAGGAGACGGGAAACCCTAGGCGCAGATGGACCTAAAGGCCCACCCTAGGGCGCGCCCCCTCTCTCCCCCTCTTGGCCGCCCCCTCCAATCCCATCTAGGGCTGCCGCACCCCCTAGGGTGGGAACCCTAGAGGGGGCGCAGCCACCTACCCTCCTCCTATATATAGTGGGGTTTTTGGGGCTGCCAAAGACACGAGTCTCTCTCTCTCTCTCGGCGCAGCCCTACCTCTCCACATCCTCATCCTTCGTAGTGCTTGGCAAAGCCCTGCTGGAAACCACGCTGCTCCACCACCACCACGCCATCGTGCTACTGCTGGAGTTTTCTTCCCCAACCTCTTCCTCCTCCTTGCTGGATCAAGGCGCAAGAGACGTCACCGGGCTGCACGTGTGTTGAACGCGGAGGCGCCGTTGTTCGGCGCTTATATCGGAATCGACCGCGATCTGAATTGCTGCGTGTACGACTCGTCCAACCGCGTTCTTGTAACGCTTCCGCATCGCGATCTTCAAGGGTATGAAGATTCACTCCCCTCTCTCTCGTTGCTAGTCTCTCCATAGATTGATCTTGGTGATGCGTAGAATTTTTTTTAATTTCTGCAACGATCCCCAACACCCTTGGACCATGCTGTTACAGGTCATGCGCTCCCCATTGGCTACCGTACCTCAACTGCTGGCATGGCGATGGTGGTGGCCTTGATGCGATTTGCGAAAGCCATGTATGAAGCTGGAGTCCACCAACAGCAACATGACATGATTGTCGACGATTGCACGAAAGTAGATGGTACGTGGTGACTCCATGCCCGCAACGACATGTGTGGAGAGCATACAACATTCAGGCGCCGGGTCTTGTGGTGCTAGCGAGTCAAGCAAGCCCAGGGCATGGACTGCGTCGTCGCTGAGCATCTCTCCATAGTCCCCTACATGGATCGTGAGCAGCTGCGTGGCCTGCTTGCACCAGTGCTCGCGCGAGTAATGATCTCCGCATTTGAAGCATAAGCCGTTGGCATGGCGATGGTCGCGCAGCTGGCGTTTGCGGGCCAGCTCGTCATTGGGTAGGGCACCGCCCCCTGGTCGTGGTGCGCCAACGGCCTGTTGTTGTTGCAGCAGGGGGGAGGCGGTGGTCTACCCGCTGGGATGATGCATGGACGAGGGTGTTGATGACCTGCTTCTTCTTCCATGATCCAGGCCAGTACGGTGGCGCGGGTGATGCTCGAAGGCTCTTGAAGGCGGACCGTCGCTCGTAAATCATCGCACAGGCAGAGTAGGAATTGGGTGACGAAGAGCTTGGGGTTGAGCGTCGCGTTGAGGGCGAGCAGGTGGTATATGTGAGCTTCGAAGTCCATCCTATACTCTACAATTGTGTCGTCTGCCGAAGCTGCAACAATTTGTGCATCTCCACTTCAAATTAATCTGGGCCAAACTCACTGATGAGCTCCGATGTGAATTCGTCCCAGGTTGGGGATCGGTGGGTTTGACAAAACGCCTGGAGCCAGTGCACGGTGTGCCCCTTGATGTAGAGCGTCGCCATGGTGATCCAGGTGTGCAGCGGGATGCGGTACAGGTCGAAGTACGCGATGCAACGGTCAATCCAGAGGTTGGGGGTGTCGCCGTCGAAGCGTGGGAAGTCGTGCTTTGGCGGCTTCACTGTGTACTCCTCCGCTTGCCCGTAGTGGATGTCGTGCACCATAGTGTGCACTGTGGCAGGGCTCGTGCTGGCGAACAGTGGCGCTGGCCGCATGGTGATCAATGGCGGATCGTCGTGGGTGAGGCGTGCCGTTGGGCCTTGAGTGAGCGGCCTGCGTGGTTACTCCAGGGACGTGACTGAAGACGCCTGGGGCTCACCTTCGTGTGCGCCTGCCGCTTGCTGTTGCTGATGCGTGGAGGCGGTCAGAGGCGGTGGAAGATCATGGTGATGCCTTACTGTCGGTGTCAAAACCGGCGGATCTCGGGTAGGGGGTCCCGAACTGTGCGTCTAGGCGGATGGTAACAGGAGACAAGGGACACGATGTTTTTACCCAGGTTCGGGCCCTCTCGTTGGAGGTAAAACCCTACTCCTGCTCGATTGATATTGATGATATGGGTAGTACAAGAGTGGATCTACCACGAGATCAAGGAGGCTAAACCCTAGAAGCTAGCCTATGGTATGATTGTTGTAATGGTTGTGTCCTGCGGACTAAAACCCTCCGGTTTATATAGACACCGGAGAGGGCTAGGGTTACACAGAGTCGGTTACAATGGTAGGAGATCTACATATCCGTATCGCCAAGCTTGCCTTCCACGCCAAGGAAAGTCCCATCCGGACACGGGACGAAGTCTTCAATCTTGTATCTTCATAGTCTTGGAGTCCGGCTGACGATGATAGTCCGGCTGTCCGGACACCCCCTAGTCCAGGACTCCCTCAGTAGCCCCCGAACCAGGCTTCAATAACGATAAGTCCAGCGAGTATATAGTCCTCGGCGTTGCAAGGCGGGTTCTCCTTTAAGTTCCATGTACCTGCCGAATAGTGTCCGGCTCTTTGGTAAACGTTGCACTCCTTGGCTTCCACGCCCAATAATGGCCTTCTTCCACGCGTCGCACGAATGCGAAAAGCCAGGGTATCTTTTATGTTTTACCCCCTAGCTGTGCAAATAATCTGCCTATAAGAGAGGCAAGAATCCAGATCCAAATCACACCATCTTCCTTCCGCGGGTACTCAGCGGAGCGCTTTCGACCAAAAATCCATTCCATCATGGATCGTCGACGCGGTTCCTCCTCTCGCGCTCCCAGCCCTCTGCCAGGAGATTGGAGGAGATGTTCTGTCCCGCACAACGAGCTAGTGACGCTCCAAGCGGAGGGATATCTTCCTCCGGCCTTTATGGTTCCGGTTCGAGCCGGGCTGGCCACCTACAAAGGTGGGAAGCAAGCGGAGGCCGCCCCAAGTCCCAACAAAGGGGAGCGGGTATGCTTCGTCCCCTACCTGATAAGGGGGCTTGGATTTCCTGTACATCCGTTCCTCCACGGGCTTCTGGAGTTCTGTCGACTCCAGCTCCATCACCTCACGCCCGCCTCGATTCTGCATATCGCGGGCTTCGTAGCTCTTTGCGAGTTATTCCTGGGCATCGAGCCCCATTTTGCGCTGTGGAAGAGGTTGTTCTGCCTCGTACCCCGCTCTCATGAGGGGTCCATATATCAAGTGGGTGGTGCCGAAATATGGCGCATCGCCGGGACCGGATATCCATCCGGAACCCCTAAGAAGGCGTCCGAAGACTGGCCTTCAAAATGGTTTTATGTAGAAGACGCCCCGCTGCCGGACCCTGTTCGGATCGGCCTCCCGGAGTTCAGCAATGCTCCTCTGAAGAAACGCCTGAGTTGGCGCCCGCGGAGCCCCCAGCTGGAGGAAGACAAGAGCGTCCATTATTTGATGGACCGGATAAGGTTACTAGCCCATTCCGGACTGACCATGATTGGAGTCATGGACACATGCATTATGCGGGGTGGTGCAGCCGCTGCAATACAGGGGCCACCCCATGTGGGATTTCAACGGAGAGAATGATGCCACTCGTCACGGCCGCCAAGGGCCGGGATCGGCCGAAGATCTGGTGAAGATTCTGTCCGGCCTATACAAGGGGGAGAAGGAGGACTTTCTCCAGATGAGCCCATTGAATGGGTTCTCCATGAACAACCCTCGAAGCTGGGTAAGAGGATGTTCATTTATCCGACCCACGCTTTCAAAGTTAAATACCTTACTTTACGGTTTTGACGCAGGATCTGCGCCGGACTGTGGAGAGCATACATAGCCCGGCTCCACAGCCCGAGGATCCAGAAAGATCCCTTGATCCGTCCTCCAAAGAGGATCCGGACACATAAAGGTGGAGCTAATTGACGGGGTGTTTTACCAGCTCAGCATGGATAATGCTCTAATCGCCATTACGGCTGACTACCCCGGCCTATCTCCGGCTCCCCAGGTGATTGTGACCGAAGTCCTGACGCCATTATTTTCATCCTTGCGCATTTCTGACCACCGTATACAATGGTGTCTCGTAGGAGGTACCTTCAAGGCAGGAAGCTGAACCCACGGCGGCTGGCCAACAAGGGTCAGTCCGGCCCAGCAGGTGGAAGAGGAATGCGGCGTGGATCGAAACATTGCCGCAACGGTATAGATCGCGGTTGTTATTTAGGACGAAGTTCCTAGGAAGTGTTTGAATGCTCATGACCTTTGCAGGAGAAAGAGTGCCCGCCGGACTGTGGGCGTAGAGGTTGCCAACCAAGCCTCTGGCAGCCAGGCTCCAACACCTGGTCTGGAAGGGGAGGCGAGCGCAAGGCGCGAGCCGGATACTCCTCCAACGGAGGATGCCGACAGACTGTCCGCCACCAGGTCTGAGGTGGAGAGCGCCATGAACCATAGGCGCCGCCGGACAGTTTTTCGTGACGCGTGCTTCTCCCCTGAGGCGTTGAATGCCTTCAACACGGGGGACGCGCACCTCCGTGCTGCTCAAGATGGTTTGACCAGAGCCACGGAGCAGTATGTAAAGGACATACGGGTAAGAGATTTTAATAGTTGTATATGCCAGTAGCCCCCGAGACTTAAAGTAGTTAGAGTAACTGATTTAAGGATCATTTGATATGCAGGATCTTACAGAGAAGAATACCCAGTTGTCACAGGAGCTAGAAGAGTGCAAGGCCCAACTCGAGGCCGCACTAGCTGCCGCAGGAGGAAACACAGAGACCCCTCCTGGTAACACATTATTTCAAAAAGATAATCGGTGTGCGGCGTGCGTGTAAGTCTGGCAATGACAGTGCAGGTGTTGTCGGACTAGATCCGGACAAGCAAGACCTACTGCGCCAGCTGAAGGCCGGTGAGAGGGTGCTGACGAAGGTGCAGCAGGAAAGGAACAAACTCCAGGATGCCCACGCCTAGCTTGGAGAAGAGCTGAAAGGTGTTCTGGCCGAGCTGTCTGGCTCCGTGAAGGAGAATCAGTGGCTTCGTCGCGGCATCTATAGTAAGTGCTTGAGCGAGCTCCTTTGAAAAGAAGATTTCGGCGAGGAAGTCAATTGACAAAAATATGTCTGTAGGTGTGCTCATAGGTCGCCCTGCGGAGGAGATGCCTGTATCAACGGGTGATCAACTTCCCGAGCTGGTGCAACTGCTCGAACAAGTTCGGCAGGCGATGAGCGGCGTCGTCCAGGCTTTATGGCCGTCCCTCTCCCTGCCCGAGGGCCTTGGAGAGCTTGCGGAGAAGCTTCAGGGAGCGCGGCAGCGCTTCCGTTTATGGAAGATTTCGGCCTGCCGCCAAGGTGTCAGGGAGGCCTGGGCCATGGTGAAGACGCGGTACAAGAAGGCGGATCCCAACCACATGGCCGAGGTGGGACCTGTGGGGCCCGACGGGAAGGAGATCCCTGTGAGTTTAGTGTACGGCCAAGTAGAGTTGGCCGCTAAATATTCCCAACGGGACTGTAAATTAGACAGCCTGTTAGACGGGATTGAGGAGGAATACAGTCAGTCTATTTGACAATGTATTTAAAATGACATGTAAAATGCCTTCTAGCCGGACTGTAGATCGTTTGTCTTTGCCGACCTTTTCGCTTCAACCTAAGGACCCTAGAGTCCGGAGTGTGTCCGAATACCTTCTCGGTTAAGAAACAACCGGGGCATGCATGGAGACCAGGCGTAGGGGTCATTAGTGCTTTATCAGACAAGTGCCCAACTAGTTATGTTATATTACATGGTTAGTAAGAAACATCTTCCAGAGAGAATAGTTCCGTTAAGGGTTCCTTTCCCTGGGAGGCATGCCCTAAAGTGCATGTCCGGACTGCGAAAAGAGCAGGAAAACATCTGGGGGCAGATAAATAAATAGGTAAAAAAATCATCTTTCAAGTCACCGACCGAATATTCCCTTAAGAACGCTAGCTTTCGGCTTCACCCAGTCTGAGGTACACATCCGGCTGACCCGGCAGTAACAATCGCAGAGGTGCTCCCTTTACCTCCTAGCCGAACAATCGGGAACGTAGGGGTAAGCACAGGAGCCAGGCAACCCAGCTTGGCCAAAACTTAAGTCATATCGATGCATATAATGGTGAATAAAAGGTACACGTGGAAGTTTGACACATGTGCTGGGCATGAAGCCCTTATAAGTAAGCTTCTGGTAAAGAAGCCCCCAGGTATAATGAGTGCGGATAGCATATCAATTGTGTGCGAACAATGCGCAAGTAGGCCTTTAAGGGCTTTTATTAAAAGGGGTGAGAGAAAAAAGAGAAACAAAAGACAGCTGAAGTGTAAAAATTTGGACGGGGGAAGGAGACGAACTCTTAGTCCGGCGCTAGGCGTAGAATCTTCGGAGGCGGGCTGCGTTCCATGGGTTCGGCTTGAGTCGGTTGTCCGACGCATTTCGCAGACGGTACGCTCCGCCGGTCAGGACTTGATCGATAATGAAGGGGCCTTCCCATTTGGGCTTGAGCTTGTCCTTTTTCTTGTCCGGCAGGCGTAGAACTAGTTCGCCAACATTGTGAGTCTTAGCCCGTACTTCTCTGCTTTGATATCTTCGAGCCTGCTGCTGATAGAACGCGGAACGAGCCTTGGCGACGTCGCGTTCTTCCTCCAATGCGTCCAAGCTGTCCTGCCGATCCAGCTCGGCTTCTCTTTCTTCGTACATGCGCACTCGAGGTGAGTCATGAATGATGTCGCAGGGTAAAACTGCCTCTGCGCCGTATACCATAAAAAATGGTGTGAATCCGGTAGTACAGTTGGGCATTGTCCGCAGCCCCCAGAGTACGGAGTCGAGCTCCTCTACCCAGTGCGTGTCAGATTTCGTAAGGGACCGCACTAGTCTGGGTTTGATGCCGCTCATTATTAGACCATTTGCTCATTCCACTTGACCGTTGGTTTGAGGATGATAGACTGAAGCGTAATCGAGCTTAATGCCCATATTTTTACACCATAATTTAACCTCGTCGGACGTGAAGTTCGTGCCGTTATCGGTAATGATGCTATGGGGGACACCATAACGGTGTACTACCCCGGATATGAAGTCTATCACTGGTCCGGACTCTGCCGTTTTAACTGGCTTGGCCTCTATCCATTTGGTGAATTTGTCCACCATGACCAATAGGTACCTTTGCTTGTGGGTTCCCCCTTTAAGGGGTCCGACCATGTCAAGCCCCCAGACCGCGAACGGCCAGGTAATGGGTATAGTTTTGAGGGCGGTGGGTGGCATATGGCTCTGATTAGCAAAGAGCTGACAACCGATGCACCTTTCGACTAAGTCCTGAGCATCTGCCCGGGCTGTCAGCCAATAAAATCTTGTACGAAATGTCTTGCCTACAAGGGCCCGAGCTGCGGCGTGGTGTCCGCCTAGTCCGGCGTGAATTTCAGCCAGAAGGTTTCGCCCTTCCTCTTCGGAGATACACCATTGAAGGACTCCGGTTGTGCTTTTCTTATAGAGTTCTCCCTCGTGGACCTTGTAGGCTTTAGATCGCCGGACTATGCAGCGGGCCTCATTTTGGTCTTCGGGAAGTTCCTGCCTGAGTAAGTAGGCTAGGAATGGCTCTGTCCACGGGGCGATTACTGCCATTATTTCGTGGGCTGAGGGTGTTATTTCATCGGCTGAATCGCCGATTATGTCAGATTGTTCTGTATTGGGTGGTGCGGCTGCCTCCGGGTTGTTATTTCCGGACTCTTCTTCCCATAGTACGGATGGCTTAAAGAACCGTTCTAGGAAGATGTTTGGAGGGACAGCGTCGCGTTTCGCGCCGATGCGTGCCAATACGTCGGCTGCTTGGTTATTATCACGGGCTACGTGGTGGAATTCGAGTCCTTCGAACCGAGCTGACATCTTTAGGACAGCGTTACGATAGGCTGCCATTTTCGGATCCTTGGCGTCAAAGTCTCCATTTACTTGGGATATTGCGAGGTTTGAATCCCCGCGCACCTCTAGGCGTTGAATGCCCATGGAGATTGCCATCCGGAGGCCATGTAGGAGGGCCTCGTATTCGGCTGCGTTGTTGGAGTCCGTGTACATTATCTGAAGTACGTATTGGACTGTGTCCCCGGTTGGGGACGTCAATACGATGCCAGCCCCCAAGCTGGCCAACATTTTGGAGCCGTCGAAATGCATAGTCCAATTGGAGTATGCGCCGTACTCTTTAGGGAGTTCGGCTTCAGTCCATTCGGCGACAAAGTCAGCCAAGACTTGCGACTTTATAGCTTGCCGAGGTTTATAAGTTATATCGAATGGTAAGAGCTCAATGGCCCATTTTGCAATCCTGCCCGTTGCGTCGCGGTTGTTTATAATGTCGTTGAGGGGCACTTCGGAGGCCACTGTTATCGAACACTCTTGAAAGTAGTGTCGGAGCTTCCGGGATGCCATGAACACCGCATACGCTATCTTTTGATAGTGCGGGTAACAGGACTTGCAGGGAGTTAAGACAGTGGATACGTAGTACACTGGTTTCTAAAGAGGGAATTTGTGCCCTTCTGTTTCTTGTTTGACGACGAGTACCGCGCTTACAACTTGATGTGTTGTCGCGATGTATAACAACATTGGTTCGCCCAGGTTAGGCGCAGCCAGGACCGGATTTGTTGCCAATATGGCTTTTATTTCTTCGAGTCCGGCAGTGGCAGCATCCGTCCACTCGAAGTGTTCGTTGCGCCTGAGGAGGCGATATAGGGGCAATGCCTTTTCTCCCAAATGGGAGATAAAGCAGCTTAGAGCCGCCACGCATCCAGTCAATTTTTGTATTTGTTTGAGGTCTTTTGGAATATCCAGCTATGACAGAGCTCGGATCTTGGATGGGTTTGCTTCAATTCCTCTACCGGATACGATGAAGCCCAGGAGCTTTCCGGCTGGTACGCCGAAAATGCATTTTTCCGGATTCAGCTTAATGTCATATGCTCGGAGGTTGTCGAATGTGAGCCTCAAATCGTCTACCAGAGTCTCGACGTGTTTGGTTTTGACGACTACGTCGTCTACGTATGCCTCTACTGTTTTGCCGATCTGAGTAACCAAACATGTCTGGATCATGCGCTGATATGTTGCGCCGGCGTTTTTGAGTCCGAAGGGCATCGTGTTGAAGCAGAATGGTCCATATGGAGTAATGAATGCCGTTGCGGCTTGGTCCGCTTCCACCATCTTGATTTGATGGTAGCCGGAGTATGCGTCAAGGAAGCACAATTAATCGTGCCCTGTAGTAGCATCGATTATTTGGTCGATGCGGGGGAGAGGGATCCTTTGGGCAGGCCTTGTTGAGGTCTTTAAAGTCAACACATAGGCGCCAGGATTTGTCCTTCTTTGGTACCATTACCAGGTTTGCTAGCCAGTCCGGATGTTTGATGTCTCTGATGAATTCGGCTTCCAGTAGTTTGGCTAGCTCTTCTCCCATTGCCTGTCTTTTGGGTTCGGAAAATCGCCGAAGAGCCTGTTTGACTGGCTTGAATCCTTTTAGGATGTTTAGGCTGTGTTCTGCCAATCTGCGTGGGATTCCTGGCATATCTGAAGGGTGCCAGGCGAAGATGTCCCAATTTTCCCGAAGGAATTCTCGCAGTGCGGCATCTACATCAGGGTTCAACTGTGCCCTGATGGAGGCCGTCTTTGTTGGGTCCGTTGGGTGGACCTAGAATTTGACTATTTCGTCCGCTGGTTTAAAAGAGGTGGACTTGGATCTCTTATCGAGTATCACATCGTCCCTATTCACCGTAGAGCGCAGCTTAGTGAGTTCTTCTGCCGCTAGGGCTTCGAATAGTGCCTCCAAGGCTAATGCGGCTGTCTTGTTTTCGACGCGGAGTGCTATGTCCGGATCACTAGCGAGAGTGATTGTTCCGCCGGGCCCAGGCATCTTAAGCTTCATGTACCCGTAATGGGGTATGGCTTGAAAAATTGTGAATGCCTCCCGTCCTAATATAGCGTGATATCCGCTGCTGAACGGGGCCACTTGGAACGTGACCTCTTCGGACCTGTAATTGTCCGGCGAGCCGAACACCACATCAAGTGTGATTTTTCCTGTGCAGCGCGCTTCCCGGCTAGGGATTATTCCTCTAAAGGTTGTGCTGCTTCGCTCAATGCGGCTCCAGTCTATTTCCATTTTTTGAAGAGTTTCCACGTAGATGAGGTTTAGTCCGCTGCCGCCATCCATGAGTACCTTGGTAAGACGAAAGCCGTCCACTATTGGACTGAGGACCAATGCGGCTGGTGCTCGGGCTGTTCGGAATTTAGGTTCATCGCTGGCGTTGAAGGTGATGGCCGTGTCGCTCCATGGATTTGTTGTTGCTACTTCATAGACTTCGGCGAGGCTGCGGATTGTTCGTTTTCGCACATTATTTGATGCGAAAGTCTTGAAGATTGTTGACACCGTACTGGTGCTGTTGGAGTGGTTTTCCGGGGCTAGAAGCTCCTCGCCACTTTTGGCCACCTGCCGCAATATCCAACATGCTCGAAGGCTATGTGTTGGGGTGGCGCCTTCTGTACTGTGAATTTTACAGGGTCCGCTGAGCCATCCCTCCAGTACGGTTCCTTGCCCTTTATGGGGTTTTTGCTTTTTGGTTTTCATGCCTGGTGCCTGAGTGTGCTGCACCCTTTTGTTACGGACTAGGGTTGTATTCGGGGCCGGATTGTCCCAAAACTTAGTTTCGGTTTTCCGGAAACTCTCCATCGCATAGTACTTTCGTAC
The DNA here is from genome assembly GCA_963921465.1 of Triticum timopheevii. Taxonomy (NCBI): domain Eukaryota; kingdom Viridiplantae; phylum Streptophyta; class Magnoliopsida; order Poales; family Poaceae; genus Triticum; species Triticum timopheevii. Next base: position 127,518,665 of record OY997271.1, on the reverse strand, counting down.
TATGGACGCCAGGTCGGAGAAGCGTGTAATTTCACGGCGACTGACGGCGTTCAAGATTCCCTCGTCCGTGCAATTATTGCAGAAAATTGAGATTGCGTTTTCCTCTCGGCAGTCCTTTATCCTGTCCATAACCAGGAGGAATCTGGCCCAATAATGATGTACTGTTTCAGCGGGCTCTTGCCGGATTTGAGATAGATCGCATATGTCTGGGTGGGTGGGTGGAATTAAGTCCGGAATCCTACCCATCTCGAGGCTCGAGGGCCGAGAAGTTTCTGAATTTGGAAGCTTGGGTCGTTGGACGTTGTCCAACGAGTCCGGTCCGACGCATGACTTTAGGTTCAGTGCTTGATCGAAGTCCGTCCCCCTGCGGTAATCCGGCAAGGAGGGTTCGGAAGCCCGGACATGACTAGTTTTCAATATAGGGGAAGAGTCGCCGCGTTGTTCCTCTACCACCGCAACATGGTGGGTAACCTGGGGAGAGTTAATCTCTCTCAGATCGGTTTTAAGCCCAATCTGATTGTAGTCCGTAGCGACTCCCAGGGCGGCGATGCGATCCAAGAGCTCGTTTACGGACGAAAGCTCTATTGGATCCAACTGCTCGGCGAATTCCGAGTTGACACGAAGATTGCTTTTGACGACCTGAGAGGTCGTCGTCGAAGCGGTGGCCGAACAGGCGGTCATGAGAAAACCACCCCGCCGGATAGTTTGGCCAGCGGCCAAGGCTCCTTTGGCGAAGATACCGTCTTTAAAGACAGGAAGAGGCATCCTTCCTATCGGTGACGGCACAGAGGAACTCTCAATGAAAGCACCAATGTCGGTGTCAAAACCGGCGGATCTCGGGTAGGGGGTCCCGAACTGTGCGTCTAGGCGGATGGTAACAGGAGACAAGGGACACGATGTTTTTACCCAGGTTCGGGCCCTCTCGATGGAGGTAAAACCCTATTCCTGCTCGATTGATATTGATGATATGGGTAGTAAAAGAGTGGATCTACCACGAGATCAAGGAGGCTAAACCCTAGAAGCTAGCCTATGGTATGATTGTTGTAATGGTTGTGTGTCCTACGGACTAAAACCCTCCGGTTTATATAGACACCGGAGAGGGCTAGGGTTACACAGAGTCGGTTACAATGGTAGGAGATCTACATATCCGTATCGCCAAGCTTGCCTTCCACGCCAAGGAAAGTCCCATCCGGACACGGGACGAAGTCTTCAATCTTGTATCTTCATAGTCTTGGAGTCCGGCTGACGATGATAGTCCGGCTGTCCGGACACCCCCTAGTCCAGGACTCCCTCACTTACCTCGTCGACATCCGCCTGCATGAGATCCAGCTGCTTGCGGAGATGCGCCAGATCGTTCGAAACTTGCATGTTGAACGCGAGCTGCGCCTTGAGGTGCTTGCCGCCCGCGAGCTTCTTGTCATCGAATCTCGACAGAAGGGAGTGGATTATCGATTTGAGCTCTCCGAAGGATTCTGACATGGCGGAGAGGATGTGGCGGGTTTGAGCGGATGGTTTGGAAGATGGCGTCATCGCCGCGCTCTAAAGCCGGCCAACCCCGCTAGGGATTTTGTGTGGATCTCGCCGGAGCAAGCCCGCACTCGCAACGGTGGATGTTACGGCAGATCGAGAGGAAAGGGGGAGGCGGAGCGGCGAATTTTTTTGGGGGGTGGGCGAATCAATGCTCTGGATACCAACTATCACACACCCAGTTGCTTAGATCAAATCGAGGAAGGGAAGGGGATGAGATCATGCTTGGAAGAGAGTTTTCTTGCCAAGAAAAATGAGATACAGAGCATGTCCGCATGCCTTGCCTACTGGCTACCGCTGGCTATATACCCAGCCACTCACACACACGGGTGGGCCCATGCCACATGGCAGCAGGGGTCCCATGATCACACGTCCACCACATCAACCCTTGGTGATGCAGGTGTGACAGGAGAGGAGTGCCAACAGGGAGGAGCGGTTCCTTGATCTTTGGATTCATCTCCCTCTTCCGTCTTGTCTCACCGACTTTCTCTCTCTTTCACACACACACGGCGGTCGTGCTCCTACTGCCGCCCTGCCTGCGGCCTCTTCCCGACACCGCCACAGCATCGGTTGCCTCCCTCTGTGACAGCCTCCACAAGCCCGGCCCTTGACACCGCCTAGCCTGCGACGCCGACCGGGATGCACCGCTCGACGCCAGGACGGACAATAGTATGGCAGGACGCGGTCCGTGGCAGGGCAAGGAACACTATTTATTTTTTAAGTAGTAGAGACAGAGATAGAGATCTGTTCAGTAATTTCAGTTCACATGTAGTCCCCAGTACTACGTTCTCTTTTGCTTTTCTCGAATAATAATGTCCGACTGTCGAAACTCAGTTCACTCCGGTGGTCGGACGTGCAATCCAGAGAGAACTCAGGGCGCGCATCCGGGAGAAGTAGTCGCTGACCACGAGCACCGCCCGTGCGCACTGACGGATGGTCAGTACCCGCCGCGTTTCCTCAAGAATCCGCAGTCGCAGATCATCAGCCTGCGAAACAGCCGATCACCGCGAAACAGTTCAGGAAAACCCTGCATCTGAGCGCACACGACTGTTCAAACTGAACCCCCATGGCCTGCGCAAGTTTACCTGCCGCAGGAGGCCTTCCATGGCGCCTAGCTTTCCCACCGCCACCGCCATTTGGCCCGTGCAATCATCGTCGGAGCAGCTCACGGACGACGGTCCTGCCGCCGCGACGGTTTCCGTGACCGACTGCCGCAGCGCTTCCATCTCTTTCGAGAGTGCTTCTTCGGCTCGCAGGGAGGAACGTCGCAGGACGTCGATACTGTCGAGCTGCTTCTCGGTGAGGGGCTCCAGCCGGCTCGCGAGTAGCTGCAGCAGTGTCATGGGCGCACGTCAGAATGAGGCAAGGGGAAGCGTCTGCTTGCTCGACCCAAAATTGATCGAAAATAGCATAGCAGAATCTGTCGACAAGCTTCAACGATCGATGGTCCGAACCTTGAGAAGCTCCGACGGCCGGAAGCAGCCGAGCCAGAGGAAGCACCGCTCGACGGGGGTCGTCCACGTCCCCGACAGGACGCGGAAGGCGTCGGCCTTGGCCGCGGCGCCCTTGAGCCTGAAGATCTCGTCGCAGCGTGCCATGACGGTGTCAACGATGGCCTGGAGGTCGCCGTCTCCGGCGTGGGCGCTGACGGCGGCCCTGAGCTCGTCTACCTGCTTGTGGTGCTCCTCCAGCCACCGTGCGTGCTCCACGTAGAACGAAGAAGCTGCTGCAGACCGAGAAATGGTAAATTTTTACGCAGAAATAGAAGAAGCAATTCCTGGCCTGGACAGTAACAGTGGTTTATTACCATTTCCATTCTCTGAATCAGGCTGGTCTCCCGAACTAGAAATGAGAAATCCCTGAGTAGATAGATAAGCAAAACAAATTACTACCAATATGTTGGACAACAATACATACGGGAATGAATTCTGTAAAGAAATGGGGAGACGAAGGTGAGCATATATACCTGTTGGCGTGCACGCTGGAGCTCCTGCTCCAGCCGAGCAAGCCTCAGGCCGCTGCTCTCGAGCTGCTGGACATATGCCTGAAGAGGGTGATGGGAAGGATGAACGGGTTAAGGTTCCAAGCCAATCCTTGTACTGTATTGTTTACCGATCTGGCACCAAGTGATCGTGCTACAGTACCTTTTTTCTTAGACGGCTTCTCCTAGCAGCTTCACGGTTTTGGGCGAGGCGACGGAGCGTCTGTCAGTCAACGAAGAATGAGAAGAAATCTTAAGCAGCTGAATGCACTGGAGTTTTGCTGGTCTGCCGTATCCATACCTTTGGACCTGGTTCACCATTTGATTTGTCACTGGAATCCGGAGGCTTGAGCCCAGCAGCAGCACGCCCTTGTTCCAACTGATGCAGACAAGTTCAGTTAACATCATGTGTAGCAGCAGTTTGCTGTAACAAAAAAATTGCAGCGGTGTTTGCGCATTTTCATTTTTCGAAAAAACAGTTTCTGCACATGTGCGTTGAAACTCAGCCATCAAGGCTCATCAACAAGATCATTAGGGAAACATATACAGTTGCTAAGGATTAAGAGTCATCCACAGCTGCTAAGGATTAAGAGTTACTATTTACTACAGAACATGGAAATCGAACATATACAGCGAGGATATAACAAACAGAGCTGACGAATGTGCTAGTGATCAGTACCGCTTGATTCTTGTCGAGGTCTGGGTCCGTGGATGTGTCAGTCCCACCAGGGCTTGCGCAATCCATGGCGAAGCTCGTACTACCAAGCACGCCCGTGGGTAATTAGTACGTATTCTACTAGACTACTAGAGTGAGCAGCAGCAGAAGAAGAAAGCAGAGAGAGTTGCACGGGCAGCAACAGATCATTGGTCCTCGAGAGAACTGACAGCCAATTATATGCAGCTGCTGCGAACAGGAGACCGGAATGATACACGTGGCCGACAAATCTAAGGGTGCGGCTAGCAAGCAAGCAAGCGAATATCTTCCCGGTATCTTTTCTTCTTCCAAGTGAGATATCTTGCGGTATCTCCTTGCGATCAAGGACGGCGAGGATAATAATGTGTGTGTATCTAGCCATCTAGGCGTACGTCTAGCTGCATGCGCTATATACGGCGGCAGATACAGACCCAACCCAGCCCTGTAGCACGGATGCGGAATCGGAATCGATGCCCGCCGCTTATCGCAAATGTGGGATCCACAGGCTGCAGCAGGTAGAGTCGCGCGCTGGCTAGCTGGACCGGTCGGTCTGTTGGACTGGAAATCTTTAGAAATCTGCAGCCGTGCGTATAGAACCCCTTTTCATTGTTGCGCTAGCTAGCGTGTCGAGTGTAGAGTCAAGGCAGAGAATATCTCTCTTGCAATGCATTAGTTCTCTTGAATATATTGGTGCTTGAGGTGCTAAGGACATTTCGCGGCGACCCCCAAACCAGACATCGCATCAGTCTCTGCAGGGACCGGTACGCGGACACGCATGCAGAAGCCAGCCATCCAAAATTAGCCGCATACATTCATCCTCTATTTTTTTCCCAGTCCACACACTCTAAATGGCCGCATGTCTAGTTTCAGTTTAGTAAAAATTGTTAAAACGCAGCAATAGTTCTAATTTAAATATCCTAAAATCTAAAAAGTGCTATATATATGGCGTCTAGGCGTAATAATGTGTATATATCTAGCCATCTAGGAGTCTAGCTGCATGCGCTATATATGACGGCAGATACAGAGCCCTTGTAGCAAGGATGCAGAATCTGGTTAGTAGTCATTTTATATAGGTCCACGCGTAACGCGTTTAGCATCGTTTCTTTCTAGGGTTATCATAAAATGCTATCTTCCCTTTTTAATTGATTTGTCACGCTATTATTATTTTTGCCTATGTTGTACACTTAGCACCTGTACAATGTGGAGCACTCGGAAGGGAGTCATGCATGTTGCATAGGTGCCTTTGTGCTAACGTGCTGCTGACTGGTGGTGTAGGTGGTCCACGGCCAACATGATGCCATCGTTTCTCTGCCACGTGCAGCTGCGCGCTCCGACAAGGCAAACCGGACCACAAACTACATTGTAATATTTTGATGAAAAGTAACGGCGTTCATTTCATTGATGAAGAAGAAAACAGATTACATGAATAACAAAAAAAAAGACACATTACAAAGCCATGAGCCAACAAACCCACAACAATACACACAGGAACAAAACAGCATCACCACCACAACACCACACCCTCGAAGAGAAGGAACTTGGCTTCAAGGATCACAAAGTCTCGACAAGCGGAGGGAGGTCTTCGGCTTCCATCATTATCTAACCAAGCAAGGCAGACACCTTAAGCGCGTGGCCATCTTGTTCCACCTAACAACACCCCTCAAAGAGAGGGAGGGGTGTTGTATGGGAACGAGGAAATCCGAGAAGGGTCACACTCACTAACCCGGCTTCATCAAATGCAAACGTCAGACCTTCCCACCAAAAGATCGAGACCGCATCTGCCTAACACCAACACCACCAACCACCGTGTTGTAGGGTGAAACCCTAGAGGGGATCTTTTCACACTTGGAGGGGGGAAAGAGGAAGAACACTCAAGAACACAAGGCACAAATCACTCAAACAAACCCAAATATCACATCCACTAGAGTAGCATACATGAGATCCACAAGATTACATGAACAATTTAAGGAAAATAGCACTAGGTAAGTTCTTCCCACTAGGTGAGGTCTTGATGTTGATCTTCTCCAAGAGGAGGCCTTGACAATCCAAAGGATTCTTCCGTAGGTGGGGGCTTGATCTCCAAGAGGAGGGGATACAAGGAGCAAAGCTCTTTCTTTGTGTTCTAAATACTTTGCTATCCTTCCCAAAGAGCTAGGCAAAGAGTATATAAAGGCTAGGGACGAAACTTGGAGAAAGAGGGGCACAAAAGGACCAAAATATCCCTAAAACGCATAGCCACAGAGGAGGAGTCCGGGCACCCGGGGTAGAACCGGCCGGGCACCCAGGCCGGTCAGGGGCACCGGGGGAAGGAGGACCGGGCACCCGGGGGTCCTAGGCGCGGGAACCCGGGGAGGCCGCATGTGGCTGGGCGGGGCAGGCCGAGCACCCGGGGTTGAGGGCCCGGGCACCTAGCGATGGGCCGGGCGCGACCCTGGGAGGTGGTCGGGTACCCGGGTGGTGCTGGGGCGAGTCCCAGGCGGCGCCCGGGCACCCAGGGCCGAGATGGCCGGGCACCCGGGGTGTCTAGGGGGTTTGCCCCTCCCCGCGTCTTTGACTCCGGGCACCCGGGGTCCTTCCGTCCGGGCACCCGAGGTGTCCAGGAGCTTCTCTCCTTCATTCTTCTTGACCTCTCCTTCCTTCTCTTGCTCCATGGATGCTCGAACCTTCCCCTTCTCCTTCTCACGATCATCTCCTTGGTGTCCTAGAATGCATAACATTTCTTTATGAGGTAGAACCCAATTCTCATGCGAATCCGACCGAAACTTGAAGAGGAGAGAGTCAACCTCGTTCTTGATGGCGCGTGCACGTGCTCTTGTCATTGGTCCTCTTGGTGCTTGCGGTGGTGATGGAGTGTTGGTGCGGGTAGTCGAGGGATGCTCCGCATCATCTCCCCCCCCCTTGGGAGAGATCCGTCCACGGATCATGCTCTTCATCACCATGGTACTTGGCCAAGTCTTTGACGTTGAAGATGTCGCTTACGTTGTACTTGTCACATGGGATGTCGACCTTGTAGGCGTTGTCGTTGTAGCGTGCTAGCACCTTGAATGGTCCATCGGCTCTCGGGAGTAGCTTGGACTTGCGTTCCTTGGGGAAGCGGTCCTTGCGTAGATGTATCCATACTTCATCACCCGGTTGGAACACCATCGGTGACTTGTTGATGTTGAGCTTGGAGGCGAGTCGTTGTACTTGGCGCTCGATCATGGAACGTGTTTCTTCATGCATTTTCTTGAGGTAGGTGGCTCTTGCACTTGCGTCCATGTTTGCTCGTTCTTGAAGCGGTAGAGGAAGGATGTCCAACGGTAACAATGGGTTGAAGCCGTAGACAACCTCGAAGGGGGACTTGTCAGTGGTAGAGTGTCTTGTGCGGTTGTAGGCATACTCGGTGATGGGTAGGCACTCCTCCCACTCCTTGATGTTCTTCTTTATCAACACGCGTAGGAGAGTTGCAAGTGTCCGGTTGGTGACTTCCGTTTGGCCATCGGTTTGAGGATGATACGCCGTGGAGAAGAGTAGCTTGATTCCGAGCTTGGCGCATAGTGTCTTCCAAAAGTAGCTTAAGAACTTGACATCTCGATCCGACACAATTGTCTTTGGCACACCGTGCAACCTCAAGATTTCCCTACAAAAGAGATTGGCAACATGTGAAGCATTGTCTATCTTATTGTATGGGATAAAATGAGCCATTTTATAGAATTGGTCCACAACAACAAAAACGGAGTCCTTGCCATTTTGAGTCCTAGGTAATGCAAGCACAAAATCCATGCTAATATCTTCCCAAGGTTGATGTGGAATAGGTAAAGGCATATGTAAACCATGGGATTGAGATTGTGACTTAGCTTTGCAACATGTAGATCACCGGTTGCTGAAGCGGGCGACATCGCGAAACATCTTGGGCCAAAAATAGTTCTTGGAAAGCATTGCACAAGTCTTGTCGCGTACAAAGTGTCCCATGATTCCACCTCCATGAGCCTCTTGCAAAAGTAACAAACAAAGAGAAGACTCGGGAATGCATAGTTTGTTAGCTCTCATAAGATAACCATCTTTGATATAATATCGTTCCCAAGAAGTATGCGTCACACACTTAGCATAAGGAGTAGCAAAAGTCACATCATGCTCATACAAATCTTTGATATGATCAAATCCAACAACATTCAATTCAAGTTGAGTAAGTAACATGCATTTGCAGGAAAGTGCATCCGCCACAACATTCTCTTTTCCCTTAATGTACTTGATCACATAGGGGAAAGATTCAATAAATTCACTCCATTTAGCATGCCTTTTAGTCAACTTGGTTTGACCTTTAAGGTACTTAAGTGTTTCATGATCGGTATGTATGACAAACTCATGCAGTCTAAGATAATGTTCCCAAACATGTAACACACGTACTAAAGCATACAATTCTTTGTCATAGATGGGATAGTTAAGTTGAGCACCAGAGAGTTTTTCACTAAAATATGCAATAGCTCGCTTTTCTTGCATCAAAACTCCACCAATTCCATTACCACTTGCATCGCAATGAACCTCAAAAGTTTTGTCAAAGTTGGGTAAAGCAAGAATCGAAGCATGAGTAAGCAAAAGATTTGAGCTCATCAAAAGCGGTATATTGCAAAGGTCCCCAAACAAAAGGAGCATTTTTCTTACTCAAGGCATGCAAAGGTGCAGCGATGGTGCTAAAATCTTTCACAAAGCAACGATGGAAACCCGCAAGGCCAAGAAAGCTACGCACTTGTTGCAAATTAGTGGGTTGTGGCCAAATTTTAATTGCTTCAATTTTAGAGTCATCAACATGAACACCTTTGGAAGAAACAACGAAACCCAAGAAGACAAGCTTGTCAACACCAAATGTGCACTTTTTCATGTTGGCATAAAGACGTTCCTTGCGAAGAGTTTGTAAAACAGCCCTAACATGATTTAGATGATCTTTGATGGATTTGCTAAAAACAAGTATGTCATCGAAATAGACCACAACAAACACTCCAATGTAAGGACGAAGCACAAAATTCATAACACGCATGAAAGTACCGGGAGCTTCCGATAAACCCATAGGCATAACCAACCACTCGTACAAGCCAAATTTTGTTTTGAAAGTGGTTTTCCATTCATCACCTTCTTGTATGCGGATTTGATAATAGCCACTTTTAAGATCAATTTTTGAGAAAATGGTGGTGCCGCTAAGTTCATCTAGCATATCATCTAGGCGAGGAATGGGATGCCTATAATGAACGGTGATAGCATTGATGGGTCTACAATCGGAGCACATGCGAAAACTACCATCTTGCTTGGGCACAAGTATAACTGGAACGACACAAGGGCTTAAGCTTTCACGTACATGTCCGTTGTCGATGAGTTGTTGTACTTGCCATTGGATCTCCTTAGTTTCTTCGGGGTTGACGCGGTAGGGAGCCTTGTTTGGAAGAGGTGCGCCGGGGATGAGGTCGATCCTATGTTCAATGCCACGTAGAGGAGGGAGACTAGGAGGTAGCTCATTGGGAAAGACATCCTCGAATTCCTGCAACAAGTTAGAAAACACTAGAGGAAGAGGATTAGGATTGTTAGTTGTTGTCACCTAATCTTTGCATAGGAGGAAAAAGTGGATGACACTCGATGGTTTCTCACACACTTCTCTCATCTCTCTTTTGTGGCTAGGAGGACTAAGCTTTTCTCTCTTGGCGAAAAGGCGCTCAATTTTGGCTTGTGGCTCTCACTTTATTTTTGGTGGTTCACTCTCTCACTAGTATCTCCATGATGTGTGGAAGCTTACTTGTCGGCGATCACTTGGCTTGGTCACATTGGTCGAAGTATGTACCCCTTGCCCTTCATCTTGAAGCTATAGTGGTTAGTTCTTCCGTTGTGGATGACGCCATGGTCGAATTGCCAAGGTCTTTCCAAAAGAAGATGGCACACAGACATAGGAACCACATCGCACTCCAAGGTGTCCTTGTAGGTGCCGATCTTGAAAGAAACTTGCACCGTGTGCTCCACTTGAATAGTGCTGGAGTCACTTAGCCATTGCACCTTGTAGGACGAGGGTGCTTCTTCTTGACCAATTGCAGCTTGGAACATAGCTCTTCACTTGCCAAATTGTGACAACTACCTCCGTCGATGATGACTTTGACGGAACGCCCATTGATGCTGGCCTTGGTGTGGAAGATGTGGCACCGTTGGTCTTCTTCTTGGTGGTGTTGGAGCGTAAAGACCTTGGAGACCACGAGAGAGGGACTTGAATCGTTATCACAAAAGACTTGATCATCTTCATCTTTGTTCACGCGCCGGTGCATGGCCACGTGCTCAATGGCTTCCATTTCTTCTTCACTCATCAAGTCGTATGTGCCATCATCGTCGAAGATCATGGTTTGCTTGTTGGTGCATTGGAAAGACTTGTGTCCTCGGCCTCCACATGTGAAGCACTTGAATGAACTTGTCTTGACGGGATCATTGGTAGGCGCAAAGATGAAAGAGTCTTGGATTTGTAGGTGCTTACCGGAGGACGAGTCGAGGAAGGTGCAGCTTGCTTGGAACTTGACTTGTCGCCGGTACTTGGTGATGCTCTAGTTGAGGTAGGAGGTGCCAAAGTCGCGGGAGCTTGAGAGTAGGAGCCGTAGGTCTTGGACGAGTACTTGGCGTATTTGAAGTCATCTTGCACTTGTCGCTCGGCCTTGGTCGCTTGATGAACTAGCTCGAGAAGGTTTGAGTATGGTTGGAAGTCGGCAATCCGCTTGATTAGGTGGTTAGGCCGTTCAAGAAGCGTGTCATTGTTTGCTCGTCGTCTTCCTTGACATTGGCTCGTATCATGGCAATCTCCATTTCTTGGTAGTAATCTTCCTCCGTCTTCGTGCCTTGCTTGAGGAGTTGCAACTTCTTGAAGAGATCACGGGTGTAGTGAGTAGGCACAAAGCGGGCTCTCATGACTTCCTTCAGGTCCTCCCAAGTTGTGATTGGTGGTTCGCCTCTTGTATGTCGTCGCTCGATCACTTATTCCCACCAAATGAGGATGTAGTCTTGGAACTCGAGGGGCCATGGCGATCTTCTTCTCCTCGTCGTAGTTGTGAAGGCGGAAAATCTTGTCCACCTTCAAGGCCCATGAGGGATATTCTTCGGGATCATTGAGGGAGTCCTGGATTAAGGGGTCCTCGGATAGCCGGACTATATACTTTGGCCGGACTATTGGACTATGAAGATACAAGATTGAAGACTTTGTCCCGTGTCTGGATGGGACTCTCCTTTGCGTGGAAGGCAAGCTTGGCAATTTGGATATGTAGATCTCCTTCTTTGTAACCAACTCTTTGTAACCCTAGCCCCCTCCGATGTCTATATAAACTGGAGGGTTTAGTCCGTAGGACAACAACAATCATAATCATAGGCTAGCTTCTAGGGTTTAGCCTCTACGATATCGTGGTAGATCAACTCTTGTAATACTCATATCATCAAGATCAATCAAGCAGGAAGTAGTGTATTACCTCCATCGAGAGGGCCCGAACCTGGGTAAAACATCGTGTCCCTGCCTCCTATTACCATTAGCCTTAGATGCATAGTTCGGAACCCCCTACCCGAGATCCGCCGGTTTTGACACCGACATTGGTGCTTTCATTGAGAATTCCACTGTGTTGTCGTGATAAGGCTTGATGGCTCCTTCGATCATCTTCAACGATGCGTTCCAGGGGGAGGTTTTCCTTCCCGGACAAATCTTCGTATTCGGCGGCTTCGTATTGCGGGCCAACTCGCTTGGCCATCTGGAGCAGATCGATAGCTACGCCCCTGGCCATCGGGTCACGTTTGGAAGCTTGAACTATACTGCCGACATCCATGGAGACTTAATCTTCGACGGATTTGAGCCCATGTCAGGAGTGTCGAACGGTCACGACGGGCATGACTTTGATCTACCATCAGACAGTGTTCGGGAGATCGCGCCTGCGGTGGCACCGGGAATTAATCTGGAGCAGATCGTGCCTCCCGAGGACGGGTGGATAGACCCCGCCACAGAGGCCACACACTCATCGGTGTTGGAGCCGAACACTGATCCCACCTCTGGTGAGGATGGTGTCATCGAACCCTCGGACTTGTTTCCGTCTACAGGATCCAAACCGCGCACACCCATGCCTATCATGGAGTTCACCGCCGCAGATATTTTTCAGCACTCGCCCTTGGGCGATGTGCTAAACTCATTAAGGTCTCTTTCCTTGTCGGGAGATTCTTGGCCGAACTTGTCTGGCTCGAGTGGGAAGCGGATGACGAAGAAATTCGTTCCCCACCCACCACCCACTTAATAGCCACTGTAGATGACTTAACCGACGTGCTTGACTTCAACTCCGAAGACATCGACGGTATGGATGACGATGCAGGAGAAGAACAGGAACCACCGCCTATAGGGCGCTGGACAGCCACCTCATCATATGATATATATATATGGTGGATACCCCCAAAGAAAGCAATGGCAATGAGGCAACAGACGATAACCCCTCGGAGAAGCAATCTAAGCACCGGCGCCATAGGCGCTGCTCCAAGCCCCACCATAGCAAAAATAGCGATACTGACACAAGAGATAACAATCCGGATGGTGCCGAAGATGAAAACAATCCTGCCCGCCAGGCTTCGAGCAGACCGAGCAAGAGGATGGACAAGCTAGCCCTAAGGAACAGGTGACAGATGGAGAATCAGAGGACGATAATTACATGCCTCTCTCCGAAGACGAAGTGAGCCTTGGCATCGAAGAATTCATCGTCCCTGAGGATCCCGTCGAGCAGGAGCGCTTCAAGCGCCGGCTTATAGCCACTACAAAAAGCCTGAAGAAAAAGCAGCAACAGCTTCAAGCTGATCAAGATCTGCTAACTGATAGATGGACCGAAGTCCTGGCTGCCGAGGAATACTGACTCGAGCGCCCTAGCAAAAGCTACCCAAAGCACAGGTTGCTACCTCAACTTGAGGAGGAGGCTTTAAGGCCCATGCTACCAGTGCATGATGCGGCTGATTGACCACCCCGTGGCCGCGACAAAGAGGTGTACCAGCCCGAAGTCCAGCCCGCACCCCGGCGCCAAACAAACAGTAACACTAAGGCCTAGGGCTCCACGCATGACCTGCGAGACAAATGGAAAAGCAAAGCAGGACAGTCAAGATCAATATACAGATCACGGGTGCACGCCCCAACGCATGACGAGGACCGTCACGCCGGACACACTAACAAATCCGGCTGGGCAGAACACAATGAAGCACGGCACAGAGGCGCCACACATCGCCTATGCTTCACTGATGAAGTAATGGATCATGAATTCCCAGAAGGGTTTAAACCCGTGAACATTGAATCATACGACGGTACCACAGACCCTGTGGTATCGATAGAAGATTTTTTTCCTCCATATTCACATGGCCCGTGGAGATGATCTACACGCTATCAAGTACCTTCCACTAAAACTCAAGGGACCGGCTCGGCATTGGCTGAATAGCTTGCCGGCAAACTCCATCGGGAGTTGGGAGAACCTGGCAGACGCATTCCTTGACAACTTCCAGGGCACTTATGTGCGACCACCAGATGTTGATGATCTAAGTCACATAACCCAACAGCCCGGAGAGTCAACAAGGAAATTTTGGACCCGGTTCCTAACCAAAAAGAACCAAATTGTCGACTGTCCGGATGCCGAAGCCCTAGCGGCCTTGAAGCATAACATCCGTGACGAGTGGCTTGCCCGACATCTCGGCCAAGAAAAGCCAAAGTCCATGGCAGCCCTCACAACATTCATGACCCGCTTCTGCGCTGGCAAGGATAGCTGGTTGGCTCGTAGCAACAACACAACAAGCAATCCGGGCACATTGAAAGCCAAGGATAGCAACGACAAACCACGGCGCAACAAACACAAGCGCCGCAAAAACGGTGATAGTGCCGAAGACACGTCAGTCAATGCCGGATTCAATGGCTCCAAGTCCGGTCAACGGAAGAAGTCATTCAACAAAAACAATTCAGGCCCGTCCAGTTTGGACCGCATACTCGACCGTCCATGCCAAATTCATGGCACCACAGGAACACCAGCCAACCACATCAATAGAGAATGCTGGGTCTTCAGACAAGCCGGAAGATCGGATGCCAAAAACAAGGGGCAGGGGTCTCAAAGAGACAAAGGCGACGAAGAGCCCCGATCATCGAATACTGGAGGACAGAAGAAATTCCCTCCCTAGGTGAAAACGGTGAATACGATATGCGCAAGCCACATTCCCAAGTGGAAACGTCCACTAAGGGAGGTCTATACAATCGACCCGGAGTTTAACCCATGGTCCTCTTGCCCGATCACTTTCGATCGCAGGGACCATCCTACCAGTATCTGTCATAGCGGTTCGGCCGCACTGGTCCTCGACCCCATCATTGATGGATTCCACCTCACACGAGTCCTTATGGACGGAGGTAGCAGCCTGAACCTGCTATACCAGGATACAGTGCACAAAATGGGCATCAACCCCTCAAGGATCGAGCCCACCAAAACCATCTTCGAAGGTGCCATACCAGGGGCAGAGTCCTGTTGCACGGGCTCAATAACACTGGAAGTGGTCTTCGGATCTCCGAACAATCACTGTACCGAAGATTTAGTCTTCTACATCGTCCCCTTTCACAGTGACCATCAGACACTGCTCGGACAAACTGATTCGCTCGGTTCAACGCGGTACCACATTATGCCTACCATAAATTAAAGATGCCCAGTCCGCGCGGCGTCATCACGGTTAATGGCAGGCCCGAACTCCCCTCCCCCCCACTGCCGAAGAGTCTACCACCGCTTTAACAGCAGGAGCAACGGATGTCACCTTCCAGCCGAACCTCGAGTCGACGGCCAAGCTCCCGGACACCGCCAAAGGAGTCCGAACTACGGCGCGGTAGGGCAGCCCGGCTCGCCCGGAGCTTAATTAAAAACACTCTAGAAAAAGATAATACAAGCGACATACTGCGGCTCAACCGCTCTGTGGCGCTAAACCATTTCTTGCATTTTCTTTGCAGATTCACCCTTACATAGGCCAGGATGGATGGCATGGGAACAGTTCGAGCGCGTAAGGGAATCTCTAGATATTCCCCTCTATGATCATCCGACTACACCCCGGATCCGAACACAACTTCCCCGCGCCTGGCATCAGCAGGTTCCGCAATCATATTTCTTTTTATCACATCATCTGTACTCATACGCATTGACGTATTATTCAAATACAACATGTGGATTTATGTGATGCTCATCTACTACTATTTCTTATTTAAAAATATTTTGTTAAAAGGCGGCTGCTTATCGTGATATGCCTTAATATGCCAGGGGCTTCATCATGCCCATACTACGGCAAAAAAGTCCGAACACCTTCACGGCAGTTCGGCACCCCGAACTTATAGCATTATATGCATCAGCTCTGAATCATGTCTTGGGTCAATAGTTGGGTTTGCCCGGCTCCTATGTTTTGGTACCTTACGTTCCGCTATATCGGCTAAGGTAGCACTGGGAGAACTACTGCGATTGTGTCCCGGTTCTTCCGGACGAGCACCTCAGTAGAGAAAGCCGAAAACTGACTGTCATGATGTGAGCTGGTTAGCTGTTCGAGAGGTTCTAAAATCTTTAAGGATTTCTTCCGCATAATGCCATAACCAATGCAGCATGTGACGGATCGGCCTTTTCTGATCAGGCGCTTATGGAGCCCCTCGTGCGGTCTTTCGAACACCAGGGGCTGCGCTTACCTTCCTTGTAAAAAACTCCTATGGCAAAGTGAGAGCGATAAAGCTCTATAGTCCGATTGCCTGGTTCGCTGTGCTGAGCACCTCCTTTAGGGACCCAAAACTGGGATAAAGAGTGCTCAGGTTTATCCCGAACACCCCTGTATTTACTACGTGGGGGTGGAAGCCGACGACTGGCCGACTCTTAGGATTAATATATAAAACGGCCGCACAGGAGGAAAAACTTTCATACGACAAGCAATAAATAATAAGAAAATGACCTTGTTCAAATATTACAAAGGACAAACATGACCGTATTCATGGAAATATAATGTCCTTGGTGCATTGCTCCGCCGCAAGGCGGGCTCCTTTCAAGACACCTTCATAATACAGTTCGGGCTTGCGGTGCTCCTTCCCCTCCGGCGGTCCCTCGGTCATCAGCTTTTCTGCATCCATCTTCCCCCAATGCACCTTTGCACGGGCGAAGGCCATTCACGCACCTTCTATGTAGACCGGCCGCTTGATGACTTCGAGTTGAGGGCAGGCACTCACAAGCCGCTTCATGAGCCCGAAGTAACTGCTCGGAATCGCCTCAGCAAGCCACAGCCGGATAATTAAATCCTTCATGGCTAGCTCGGCCGCCTTATGCAGTTCGACCAGCTGCTTCAGTTGATCAGAGAAATGCACCGGATAATTCGGCGCCAGATACTGCATCCAGAAGAGCTTATCTGCGGTATTCTTCTCTTCGGCTTGGTAGAATTGGGCGGCATCAGATATGCTGCGCGGCAGCTCCGCGAATACCCCTGTATACATCAAAACTCAAGCTATCAAACTTGATTTTCTCCTCTCAAATACCCGCTTTGTATAGAAAAAGCCTTACCAGCCGCAATCTTCCTCGCCTCCTGAATTTCCTTCAGGGCACCCTGGGCTTCCCCCTGGGCATCACTGGTGGTTTGGCGAGCCTGGGAGAGTTCGGATTATTTCCCTGATAAACTCTGCTCCAAGGACTCGCATTTCTTCACGGCCTCCTGAAGCTCCCGCTCAGCTTCAATAACTCTGGCCTCGTGCTTCTCACGGAGAGCCTGCTCTATGGCTACCTTCTTCTCGGCTTCGGCCATAGCCTTCTTCAGAGCCTCAATTTCGGCCATCGCCCCTAGAGCACATTATCAAAATATTTTCATCATGCACATTCATTCATTCGTGCTAAATAAACAAGGTTTCTGCATACCTTGGTTACCCTCCAGTTGTTTCTTCACTTGGACAAGTTCTCCTTCGGCCCGCTCCAGACTATGCCTCAATCCGGATACTTCCGCAACATGAGTGGTGGCAGCCGCTACAGACACCTGCTTATTAAAAAGAGTGATAGATGTCATTAAGTGAGTCCCCCACGAACATAAATTCGATCCTCTGTCCAGTTCTTTTTTTCACCGAACAGTGTATCAGGGGCTGCTATCTATACCATGACACTCTTCCAAACTTCATAAAACATACCTCAAAGCCTCTTTATGGCTGATATAGGATTCATTCAGTCCACTCTCAGCAGACTAAATCTTCTCAATCACCGCACCCATAAGGGCACGGTGTTCATCAACAATGGAGGCACCCTTCAGCGCCGCCAGTAAAGCATCCGACACCTCTGGCTGGACAGAGGTTGCCGGTGGAACAGACACACCTCCTCCAGCTGACGGAGGTCGCCTGCCTGACCCTGCGGCCTTATGGGTCTCTAGAATTGTGTCCGGCTGGGGGCGGATTCAAGATAATCCCTGCCGTCGATGTTTACGGGAGCCTTCTCTCCCGTATGTCCGGGCCCTAAAGTCTGGCCTCCTAGCGCCGCCTTTGCGATCTCCCCCTCCCTCCGTGGCCTGGGCCTTCTGGGACAAAACCTCGGTTTTAGTCATATGTTTGGAGGAGGGGGCCTTCGAGGGTGTCCCGTTCTCCATTGCATCTGAACCCAGCAGATCCTCTGATGAGGATTGTTCGGCGCGGGACCTCGCTGGACTGAAAAAAGTATGACTCAGATTAAAATATCACGCCGTGACAATTCTGGACACATGAGCGTGTTCGGATTTTATACTCACGAGTTCACCAGGGGCTCGGCCCTGGGATCCCACTCCGGGCTGCTATCGGCGACGGCGGTGGACTCCTCTTGAAGAGGAGTTTTTCCCCTCTTAGGCAAATCGGCCTCCAAGGATGTGGAGGCCATCCTTTTCTTCTTTTCCCCCGCGGGGGATTCTTCTTCCTCCTCCTCCCCGTCCTATTCGGAGGAAGAATGGGCATCAGAGTCTTCGGATTTTGTGTCCGAGGCTCCATGACGACGGAGGCCGCCCCTGGTCTTCTTGGCCTCCTTTTCGGCCTTCTTCTTCGGCGCCTTAAAAGGCGCCGGGACCAACATCTTCATTAGAAGTGGGCCGGCCGGTTCTTCTGGCAGCGGGGCCGGACAGTAGATCCGCCCCGCCTTCTTCACCCAGCCCTAGGAAATTGATGGGAAATACGTTAAGTATTTTCCTAAGGATGTGCAGATAAAACACATGAATTGTCAAACATACAGTTACTTACCGAACTTGCGGGGCTGGACAGTTGGTACCCGCGGTCCTTGGTGGAGTCCGGCCACGGTTTGCCGGACTTAAAAAGCACCTTCCAGATGTCCTTATGCGTAGAGCCAAAGAGCTCTAGCAGGGTCTGGTGCTTGGCCGGGTCGAACTCCCATAGATTGCAAGCCCGGTGTTGACATGGTAGAATCCGGTGAACTAACATCACCTGGACTACATTGACGAGCTTGATGCTCTTGTCTTCCATGTCTTCGACGCGCGTCTGGAGCTCCGATAGCTCGTCATACGAAGCCCAGTTCTGTTGGGGAACGTAGTAATTTCAAAAAATTTCCTACGTACACGCAAGATCATGGTGATGGCATAGCAACGAGAGGGGCAAGTGTTGTCCATGTACCCTCGTAGACCGTAAGCGGAAGCGTTATGACAACGCGGTTGATGTAGTCGTACGTCTTCACGATCCGACCGATCCAAGTACCGAACGTACGGCACCTCCGAGTTCAGCACATGTTCAGTTCGATGACCATCCCCGGACTCCGATCCAGCAAAGTGTCGGGGATGAGTTTCGTCAGCATGACGGCGTGGTGACGATGATGATGCTCTACCGGCACAGGGCTTCGCCTAAACTCCGTGACGATATGACCGAGGTGGAATATGGTGGAGGGGGGCACCGCACATGGCTAAGGAATGATCCGTAGATCAACTTGTGTGTCATGGGGTGTCCCCCTGCCCCCGTATATAAAGGAGCAAGGGGGAGGAGGCCGGCCCTAGGAGGGGGCGCGCCAAGTGTGGAGTCCTACTAGGACTCCCTAGTCCTAGTAGGATTCCACCTCCCTTGTTGGAGTAGGAGAAGGGGAAAGAGGGGGAGAGGAAGAAGGAAAGGGGGGCTGCGCCCCTTGTCCAATTCGGACCAGAGGGCGGGCGCAGGCCTCCTTCCTTTTGGCCTCTCTCCTCTATTCCCGTATGGCCCAATAAGGCCCATATACTCCCCGACGAATTCCCGTAACTCTCCGGTACTCAGAAAAATACCCGAATCACTCAGAACCTTTCCGAACTCCGAATATAGTCGTCCAATATATCGATCTTTACGTCTCGACCATTTCGAGACTCCTCGTCATGTCCCCGATCTCATCTGGGACTCCGAACTCCTTCGGTACATCAAAACTCATAAACTCATAATATAACTGTCATCGAAACCTTAAGCGTGCGGACCCTACGGATTCGAGAACTATGTAGACATGACCTAGAACTATTCTTGGTCAATAACCAATAGTGGAACCTGGATGCCCATATTGGCTCCTACATATTCTACGAAGATCTTTATCGGTCAAACCGCATAACAACATACTTTGTTCCCTTTGTCATCGATATGTTACTTGCCCGAGATTCGATCGTCGGTATCCAATACCTAGTTCAATCTTGTTACTGGCAAGTCTCTTTACTCGTTACGTAATGCCTCATTCCGTAACTAACTCATTAGCTACATTGCTTGCAAGGCTTATAGTGATGTGCATTACCGAGAGGGCCCCGAGATACCTCTCCGACAATCGAAGTGACAAAACCTAATCTCGAAATACGCCAACCCAACATGCACCTTTGGAGACACCTGTAGTACTCCTTTATAATCACCCAGTTACGTTGTGATGTTTGGTAGCACCCAAAGTGTTCCTCCAGTAAACGGGAGTTGCATAATCTCATAGTTACAGGAACATGTATAAGTCATGAAGAAAGCAATAGCAACATACTAAACGATCAAGTGCTAGGCTAACGGAATGGGTCATGTCAATCCCATCATTCTCCTAATGATGTGATCCCGTTAATCAAATGACAACTCATGTCTATGGCTAGGAAACTTAACCATCTTTGATTCACGAGCTAGTCAAGTAGAGGCATACTAGTGACACTATGTTTGTCTATGTATTCACACATGTATTATGTTTCCGGTTCATAAAATTCTAGCATGAATAATAAACATTTATCATGAAATAAGGAAATAAATAATAACTTTATTATTGCCTCTAGGGCATATTTCCTTCAGTCTCCCACTTGCACTAGAGTCAATAATCTAGTTCACATCGCCATGTGATTTAACACCAATATTCACATCTGTATGTGATTAATACCCATAGTTCACACCATCAAGTGATCAATACCCAAAGGGTTTGTTCACATCGCTATGTGATTAACACCCAAAGAGTACTAAGGTATGATCATGTTTTGCTTGTGAGAGAAGTTTAGTCAACGGGTTTGTCATATTCAGAGCCGTATGTATTTTGCAAATATTCTACGTCCACAATGCTCTGCACGGAGCTACTCTAGCTAATTGCTCCCACTTTCAATATGTATCCAGATTGAGACTTAGAGTCATCTGGATTGGTGTAAAAGCTTGCATCGTTGTAACTTTTTATGACGGGCTCTTTTATCATCTCCATAATCGAGAAACATCTCCTTAGTCCTCACTAAGGATATTCTTGACCGCTGTCCAGTGATATACTCTTAGATCAAAATTGTATTCCTTTGTCAAGCTCAGAGCAAGGTATACAATAGGTCTGGTTCACAGCATATCATACTTTATAGAACCTATGACTGAGGCATAGGGAATGACTTTTCATTTTCTTTCTATTTTCTGCCATGGTCGGGTCTTGAGTCTTACTCAACTTCACACCTTTGCATCACAGGCAAGAACTCCTTCTTTGACTATTCTATTTTGAACTATTTCAAAAATTTATCAAGGTATGTACTCATTGAAAAATCTTATCAAGTGTCTTGATCTATCTATATAGATCTTGACGCTCAATGTGTAAGCAGCTTCACCGAGGTCTTTCATTGAAAAACTTTTATTCAAGTATCCCTTTATGCTATCCAGAAATTCTATATCATTTCCGATCAACAATATGTCATCTACATATAGTATCAGAAATGCTACAGAGCTCCCACTCACTTTCTTGTAAATACAGGCTTCACCGCAAGTCTGTATAATACTATATGCTTTGATCAACTTATCAAAGCGTATATTCCAACTCTGAGATGCTTGCACCAGTCCATAGATGGATCGCTGGAGCTTGCACATTTTGTTAGCACTTTTAGGATTGACAAAACCTTCTGGTTGTATCATATACAACTCTTCTTTAATAAATCCATTAAGGAATGTAGTTTTGACATCCATTTGCCAAATTTCATAAAATGTGGCAATTGCTAACATGATTCAGACAGACTCTTAAGCATCGATACGAGTGAGAAAATCTCATTGTATTCAACACTTTGAACTTTGTCAAAAAAACCTTTTTCGACAAGTCTAGCTTTGTAGATAGAGACACTACTATCAGCGTCCATCTTCCTCTTCAAGATCCACTTATTTTCTATGGCTTGCCAATCATCGGGCAAGTCTACCAAAGTCCACACTTTGTTCTCATACATGGATCCCATCTCAGATTTCATGGCCTCAAGCCATTTTGCGGAATTTGGGCTCATCATCGCTTCCTCATAGTTTGTAGGTTTGCCATGGTCAAGTAACATGACTTTCAGAATAAGATTACCGTACCACTCTGGTGCGGATCTTACTCTGGTAGACCTATGAGGTTCGGTAGTAACTTGATCTGAAGTTTCATGATCATTATCATTAGCTTCCTCACTAATTGGTGTATGAATCACTAGAACTGATTTCTGTGATAAACTACTTTCCAATTCGGGAGAAGGTACAATTACCTTATCAAGCTCTACTTTCCTCCCACTCACTTCTTTCGAGAGAAACTCCTTCTCTAGAAAGGATCCATTTTAGCAACGAATATCTTGCCTTCAGATCTGTGATAGAAGGTGTACGCAATAGTTTCCTTTGGGTATTCTATGAAGACGCACTTCTCCGATTTGGGTTTGAGCTTGTCAGGATGAAACTTTTTCACATAAGCATCGTAGCCCCAAACTTTAAGAAACGACAACTTGGGTTTCTCGCTAAACCACAGTTCATATGGTGTAGTCTCAACGGATTTAGATGGTGCCCTTTTAATGTGAATGCAGCTGTCTCTAATGCATAACCCCAAAACGTTAATGGTAAGAGACATCATAGATCGCACCATATACAATAAAGTGCGGTTACGATGTTCGGACACACCATAACGTTGTGGTGTTCCAGGTGGCGTGAGCTGTGAAACTATTCCACATTGTTTTAATTGAATACCAAACTCGTAACTCAAATATTCGTCTCCGCGATCAGATCGCAGAAACTTTATTTTCTTGTTATGATGATTTTTCCACTTCACTCTGAAATTCTTTTAACCTTTCAATTATTTCAGACTTATGTTTCATGAAGTAGATATCCGCATATCTGCTCAAATCATCTGTGAAGGTCAGAAAATAACGATACCCGCCATGAGCATTGTCGGTGTCAAAACCGGCGGATCTCGGGTAGGGGGTCCCGAACTGTGCGTCTAGGCGGATGGTAACAGGAGACAAGGGACACGATGTTTTTACCCAGGTTCGGGCCCTCTCGATGGAGGTAAAACCCTACTCCTGCTTGATTGATATTGATGATATGGGTAGTACAAGAGTGGATCTACCACGAGATCAAGGAGGATAAACCCTAGAAGCTAGCCTATGGTATGATTGTTGTAATGGTTGTCTGTCCTACGGACTAAAACCCTCCGGTTTATATAGACACCGGAGAGGGCTAGGGTTACACAGAGTCGGTTATAATGGTAGGAGATCTACATATCCGTATCGCCAAGCTTGCCTTCCACACCAAGGAAAGTCCCATCCGAACACGGGACGAAGTCTTCAATCTTGTATCTTCATAGTCTTAGAGTCCGGCTGACGATGATAGTCCGGCTGTTCGGACACCCCCTAGTCCAGGACTCCCTCAGTAGCCCCCGAACCAGGCTTCAATGACGATAAGTCCAGTGCGTATATAGTCTTCGGTGTTGCAAGGCGGGTTCTCGTTTAAGTTCCATGTACCTGCCGAATAGTGTCTAGCTCTTTGGTAAATGTTGCGCTCCTTGGCTTCCACGCCCAATAATGGCCTTCTTCCATGCGTCGCACGAATGCGAAAAGCCAGGGTATCTTTCATGTTTTACCCCCTAGCTGCGCAAATAATCTGCCTATAAGAGAGGCAAGAATCCAGATCCAAATCACCCCATCTTCCTTCCGCGAGTACTCATCTGAGCGGTTTTGACCAAAAATCCATTCCATCATGGATCGTCGACACGGCTCCTCCTCTCGCGCTCCCATCCCTCTGCCAGGAGATTGGAGGAGATGTTCTGTCCCGCACAACGAGCTAGTGACGCTCCAAGCGGAGGGATATCTTCCTCCGGCCTTTATGGTTCCGGTTCGAGTCGGGCTGGCCACCTACAAAGGTGGGAAGCAAGCGGAGGCCACCCCAAGTCCCAACAAAGGGGAGCGGGTATGCTTCGTCCCCTACCTGATAAAGGGGCTTGGATTTCATGTACACTCGTTCCTCCGCGGGCTTCTGGAGTTCTATGGACTCCAGCTCCATCACCTCACGCCCGCCTCGATTCTGCATATCGCAGGCTTCATAGCTCTTTGCGAGCTATTCCTGGGCATCAAGCCCCATTTTGCGTTGTGGAAAAGGTTATTCTGCCTCGTACCCGGCTCTCACGAGGGGTCCATGTATCAAGTGGGCGGTGCCGAAATATGGCGCATCGCCGGGACCGGATATCCATCCGGAACCCCTAAGAAGGCGTCCAAAGACTGGCCTTCAGAATGGTTTTATGTAGAAGACGCCCCGCTGCTGGACCCTGTTCGGATCGGCCTCCCGGAGCTCAGCAATGCTCCTTTGAAGAAATGCATGAGTTGGTGCCCGCGGAGCCCCCAGCTGGAGGAAGACAAGAGCGTCCATTATTTGATGGGCCGGATAAGGTTACTGGCCCATTCCGGACTAACCATGATTGGAGTCATGGCCACGTGCATTATGCGGGGGGTGCAGCCGCTGCAATATAGGGGCCACCCCATGTGGGATTTCAATGGAGAGAATGATGCCACTCGTCATGGCCGCCAAGGGCCGGGATCGGCCGAAGATCTGGTGAAGATTCTGTCCGGCCTGTACAAGGGGGAGAAGGAGGACTTTCTCCAGACGAGCCCATTGAATGGGTTCTCCATGAACAACCCTCGAAGCTGGGTAAGCGGATGTTCATTTATCCGACCCACGCTTTCAAAGTTAAATACCTTACTTTACGGTTTTGACGCAGGATCTACGCCGGACTATGGAGAGCATACATAGCCCGGCTCCACAGCCCGAGGATCCAGAAAGATCCCTAGATCTGTCCTCCGAAGAGGATCCGGACATAAAGGTGGAGCTAATTGACAGGGTGTTTTACCAGCTCAGCATGGATAATGCTCTAGTCGCCATTACGGCTGACTACCCCGGCCTATCTCCGGCTCCCCAGGTGATTGTGACCGAAGTCCTGAAGCCATTACTTTCGTCCTTGCGCATTTCTGACCACCATATACAATGGTGTCTCGCAGGAGGTACCTTCAAGGCAGGAAGCCGAACCCGCGGCGGCTGGCCAACAAGGGTCAGTCCGGCCCAGCAGGTGGAAGAGTGCGGTGTGGATCGAAATGTCGCCGCAACGGTATAGCTCGCGGTTGTTATTTCGGACGAAGTTCCTAGGAAGTGTTTGAATGCTCATGACCTTTGCAGGAGAAAGAGTGTCCGCCGGACTGTGGGCGTAGAGGTTGCCAACCAAGCCTCTGCCAGCCAGGCTCCAACACCTGGTCTGGAGGGGGAGGCGAGCGCAAGGCACGAGCCAGATACTCCTCCAACGGAGGATGCCGACAGACTGTCCGCCACCAGGTCTGAGGTGGAGAGTGCCATGAACCATAGGCGCTGCCGGACAGTTTTTCGTGACGCATGCTTCTCCCCTGAGGCGTTGAATGCCTTTAACGCGGGGGACGCGCACCTCCGTGCTGCTCAAGATGGTTTGACCAGAGCCACGGAGCAGTATGTAAAGGACATACGGGTAAGAGATTTTAATAGTTGTATATGCCAGTAGCCCCCGAGACTTAAAGTAGTTAGAGTAACTGATTTAAGGATCATTTGATATGCAGGATCTTACAGAGAAGAATACCCAGTTGTGCCAGGAGCTAGAAGAGTGCAAGGCCCAACTCGAGGCCGCACTAGCTGCCGTAGGAGGAAACACAGAGGCCCCTCCTGGTAACACATTATTTCAAAAAGATAATCGGTGTGCAGCGTACGTGTAAGTCTGACAATGACATTGCAGGTGTTGCCGGACTAGATCCGGACAAGCAAGACCTATTGCGCCAGCTGAAGGCTAGCGAGAGGGTGCTGACGAAGGTGCCGCAGGAAAGGAACAAGCTCCAGGATGCCCACGCCCAGCTTGGAGAAGAGCTGAAAGGTGTTCGGGCCAAGCTGTCTGGCTCCGTGAAGGAGAATCAGTGGCTTCGTCGCGGCATCAATAGTAAGTGCTTGAGCGAGCTCCTTTGAAAAGAAGAGTTCGGCGAGGAAGTCAATTGACAAAAATATGTCTGTAGGTGTGCTCACAGGTCGCCCTGCGGAGGAGATGCCCGTATCAACGGGTGATCAACTTCCCGAGCTGGTGCAACTGCTCCAAAGAGTTCGGCAGGTGATGAGCGGCGGCGTCCAGGCTTTATGGCTGTCCCTCTCCCTGCCCGAGGGCCTTGGAGAGCTTGCGGAGAAGCTTCAGGGAGCGCGGCAGCGCTTCCGTTTATGGAAGATTTCGGCCTGCCGCCAAGGTGTCAGGGAGGCCTGGGCCATGGTGAAGACGCGGTACAAGAAGGCGGATCCCAACCACATGGCCGAGGTCGGACCTGTGGGGCCCGATGGGAAGGAGATCCCTGTGAGTTTAGTGTACAGCCAAGTAGAGTTGGCCGCTAAATATTCCCAACGGGACTGTAAATTAGACAGCCTGTTAGACGGGATTGAGGAGGAATACAGTCAGTCAATTTGACAATGTATTTAAAATGACATGTAAAATGCCTTCTAGCCGGATTGTAGATCGTTTGTCTTTGCCGACCTTTTCGCTTCAACCTCGGGACCCTAGAGTCCGGAGTGTGTCTGAATACCTTCTCGGTTAAGAAACAACCGGGGCATGCATGGAGACTAGGCATAGGGGTCATTAGTGCTTTGTCAGACAAGTGCCCAACTAGTTATGTTATATTACATGGTTAGTAAGAAACATCTTCCAGGAAGAATAGTTCCATTAAGGGTTCCTTTCCCTTGGAGGCATGCCCTAAAGTGCATGTCCGGACTGCGAAAAGAGCAGGAAAACATCTGGGGGCAGATAAATAAATAGGTAAAAAATCATCTTTCAAGTCACCGACCGAATATTCCCTTAAGAACGCTAGCTTTCGGCTTCACCCAGTCTGAGGTACACATCCGGCTGACCGGGCAGTAACAATCGCAGAGGTGCTCCCTTTACCTCTTAGCCGAACAATCGGAAATGTAGGGGTAAGCACAGGAGCCAGGCAACCCAGCTTGGCCAAAACTTAAGTCATATCGATGCATATAATGGTGAATAAAAGGTACATGTGGAAGTTTGACACATGTGCTGGGCATGAAGCCCTTATAAGTAAGCTTCTGGTAAAGAAGCCCCCAGGTATAATGAGTGCGGATAGCGCATCAATTGTGTGCGAACAATGCGCAAGTAGGCCTTTAAGGGCTTTTATGAAAAGGGGTGAGAGAAAAAAGAGAAACAAAAGACAGCTGAAGTGTAAAAATTTGGACGGGGGAAGGAGACAAACTCTTAGTCCGGCGCTAGGCGTAGAATCTTCGGAGGTGGGCTGCGTTCCATGGGTTCGGCTCGAGTCGGTTATCCGACGCATTTCACAGATGGTACGCTCCGCCGGTCAGGACTTGATCGATAATGAAGGGGCCTTCCCATTTGGGCTTGAGCTTGTCCTTGTTCTTGTCCGGCAGGCGTAGAACTAGTTCGCCAACATTGTAAGTCTTAGCCCGTACTTCTCTGCTTTGATATCTTCGAGCCTGCTGCTGATAGAATGCGGAACGAGCCTTGGCAACGTCGCGTTCTTCCTCCAATGCATCCAAGCTGTCCTGCCGATCCAACTCGGCCTCTCTTTCTTCATACATGCGTACTCGAGGTGAGCCATGAATGATGTCGCAGGGCAAAACCGCCTCTGCGCCGTATACCATAAAAAATGGTGTGAATCCGGTAGTACGGTTGGGCGTTGTCCACAGCCCCCAGAGTACGGAGTCGAGCTCCTCTACCCAGTGCGTGTCAGATTTCGTAAGGGACCGCACTAGTCTGGGTTTGATGCCGCTCATTATTAGACCATTTGCTCGTTCCACTTGACCGTTGGTTTGAGGATGATAGACTAAAGCGTAATCGAGCTTAATGCCCATATTTTTGCACCATAATTTAACCTCGTCGGCCGTGAAGTTCGTGCCGTTATCGGTAATGATGCTATGGGGGACACCATAACGGTGTACTACCCCGGATATGAAGTCTATCACTGGTCCGGACTCTGCCGTTTTAACTGGCTTGGCCTCTATCCATTTGGTGAATTTGTCCACCATGACCAATAGGTACCTTTGCTTGTGGGTTCCCCCTTTAAGGGGTCCGACCATGTCAAGCCCCCAGACCGCGAACGGCCAGGTAATGGGTATAGTTTTGAGGGCGGTGGGTGGCATATGGCTCTGATTAGCAAAGAGCTGACAACCGACGCACCTTTGGACTAAGTCCTGAGCATCTGCCCGGGCCGTCGGCCAATAAAATCCTGTACGGAATGCTTTGCCTACAAGGGCCCGAGCTACGGCGTGGTGTCCGCCTAGTCCGGCGTGAAATTCAGCCAGAAGGCTTCGCCCTTCCTCTTCGGAGATACACCGTTGAAGGACTTCGGTTGTGCTTTTCTTATAGAGTTCTCCCTCGTGGACCTCTTGTAGGCTTTAGATCGCCGGACTATGCAGCAGGCCTCATTTTGGTCTTCGGGAAGTTCCTGCCTGAGTAAGTAGGCTAGGAATGGCTCTGTCCACGGGGTGATTACTGCCATTATTTCATGGGCTGAGGATGTTATTTCATCGGCTGAATCGCCGATTATGTCAGATTGTTCTGTATTGGGTGGTGCGGCTGCCTCCGGGTTGTTATTTCCGGACTCTTCTTCCCATAGTACGGATGGCTTAAAGAGCCGTTCCAGGAAGATGTTTGGAGGGACAGCGTCGTGTTTCACGCCGATGCGTCCCAATACGTCGGCTGCTTGGTTATTATCTCGGGCTACGTGGTGGAATTCGAGTCCTTCGAACCGAGCTGACATCTTTAGGACAGCGTTACGATAGGCTGCCATTTTCGGATCCTTGGCGTCAAAGTCTCCATTTACTTGGGATATTGCGAGGTTTGAATCCCCGTGCACCTCTAGGCGTTGAATGCCCATGGAGATTGCCATCCGGAGGCCATGTAGGAGGGCCTCGTATTCGGCTGCGTTGTTGGAGTCCGTGTACATTATCTGAAGTACGTATTGGACTGTGTCCCCGGTTGGGGACGTCAATACGACGCCAGCCCCCAAGCCGGCCAACATTTTGGAGCCATCGAAATGCATAGTCCAATTGGAGTACGCGCCGTACACTTTAGGGAGTTCGGCTTCAGTCCATTCGGCGACAAAGTCAGCCAAGACTTGCGACTTTATAGCTCGCCGAGGTTTATAAGTTATATCGAATGTTAAGAGCTCAATGGACCATTTTGCAATCCTGCCCGTTGCGTCGCGGTTGTTTATAATGTCGTTGAGGGGCACTTCAGAGGCCACTGTTATCGAACACTCTTGAAAGTAGTGTCAGAGCTTCCGGGATGCCATGAACACTGCATACGCTATCTTTTGATAGTGCGGGTAACGGGACTTGTAGGGAGTTAAGACAGTGGATACGTAGTACACTGGTTTCTGAAGAGGGAATTTGTGCCCTTCTGTTTCTCGTTCGACGACGTACCGCGCTTACAACTTGATGTGTTGCCGCGATGTATAACAACATTGGTTCGCCCAGGTTAGGCGCAGCCAGGACCGGATTTGTTGCCAATATGGCTTTTATTTCTTCGAGTCCGGCAGTGGCAGCATCCGTCCACTCGAAGTGTTCGGTGCGCCTGAGCAGGCGATATAGGGGCAATGCCTTTTCTCCCAAACGGGAGATAAAGCGGCTTAGAGCCGCCACGCATCCAGTCAATTTTTGTATTTGTTTGAGATCTTTTGGAATGTCCAGCTGTGACAGAGCTCGGATCTTGGCTGGGTTTGCTTTGATTCCTCTACCGGATATGATGAAGCCCAGGAGCTTTCCGGCTGGTACGCCGAAAACACATTTTTCCGGATTCAGCTTAATGTCATATGCTCGGAGGTTTTCGATTGTGAGCCTCTAATCGTCTACCAGAGTCTCGATGTGTTTGGTTTTGACGACTACGTCGTCTACGTATGCCTCTACTGTTTTGCCGATCTGAGTAGCCAGACATGTCTGGATCATGCGCTAATATGTTGCGTCGGCGTTTTTGAGTCCGAAGGGCATCGTGTTGAAGCAGAATGGTCCATATTGAGTAATGAATGCCGTTGCGGCTTGGTCCGCTTCCGCCATCTTGATTTGATGGTAGCCGGAGTATGCGTCAAGGAAGCACAATGAATCGTGCCCTGCAGTAGCATCGATTATTTGGTCGATGCGGGGGAAGGGGAAGGGATCCTTTGGGCAAGCCTTGTTGAGGTCTTTAAAGTCGGCACATAGGCGCCATGATTTGTCCTTCTTTGGTACCATTACCAGGTTTGCTAGCCAGTCCGGATGTTTGATGTCTCTGATGAATCCGGCTTCCAGTAGTTTGGCTAGCTCTTCTCCCATTGCCTGTCTTTTGGGTTCGGAAAATCGCTGAAGAGCCTGTTTGACTGGCTTGAATCCTTTTAGGATGTTTAGGCTGTGTTCTGCCAACCTGCGTGGGCTTCCTGGCATATCTGAGGGGTGCCAGGCGAAGATG
Source organism: Triticum timopheevii (assembly GCA_963921465.1). Lineage (NCBI taxonomy): Eukaryota > Viridiplantae > Streptophyta > Magnoliopsida > Poales > Poaceae > Triticum > Triticum timopheevii. The sequence goes on along the minus strand of OY997271.1, from coordinate 127,488,313 downwards.
TCCCAATTTTCCCGAAGGAATTCTCGCAGTGCGGCATCTACATCAGGGTTCAACTGTGCCCCGATGGAGGCCGTCTTTGTTGGGTCTGTTGGGTGGACCTGGAATTTGACTATTTCGTCCGCTGGTTTAAAAGAGGTGGACTTGGATCCATTATCGAGTATCACATCGTCCCTATTCACCATAGAGCGCAGCGCAGTGAGTTCTTCTGCCGCTAGGGCTTCGGATAGTGCCTCCAGGGCTAATGCGGCTGTCTTGTTTTCGGCGCGGAGTGCTTTGTCCGGATCACTAGCGAGAGTGATTGTTCCGCCGGGCCCAGGCATCTTAAGCTTCATGTACCCGTAATGGGGTATGGCTTGAAAAAATGTGAATGCCTCCCGTCCTAATATAGCGTGATATCCGCTGCTAAATGGGGCCACTTGGAACGTGACCTCTTCGGACCTGTAATTGTCCGGCGAGCCGAACACCACATCAAGTGTGATTTTTCCTGTGCAGCGCGCTTCCCGGCTAGGGATTATTCCTCTAAAGGTTGTGCTGCTTCGCTCAACGCGGCTCCAGTCTATTTCCATTTTTTGAAGAGTTCCTCGTAGATGAGGTTTAGTCCGCTGCCGCCATCCATGAGTACCTTGGTAAGACGAAAGCCGTCCACTATTGGACTGAGGACCAATGCGGCCGGTGCTCGGGCTGTTCGGAATTTAGGTTCGTCGCTGGCATTGAAGGTGATGGCCGTGTCGCTCCATGGATTTGTTGTTGCTACTTGATAGACTTCGGCGAGGCTGCGGATTGTTCGTTTTCGCACATTATTTGATGCGAAAGTCTCGAAGACTGTTGACACCGTACTGGTGCTGTTGGAGTGGTTTTCCGGGGCTAGAAGCTCCTCGCCACTTTTGGCCACCTGCCGCAATATCCAACATGCTCGAAGGCTATGTGTTGGGGTGGCGCCTTCTGTACTGTTAATTTTACAGGGTCCGCTGAGCCATCCCTCCAGTACGGTTCCTTGCACTTTATGGGGTTTTTGCTTTTTGGTTTTCGTGCCTGGTGCCTGAGTGTGCTGCACCCTTTTGTTATGGACTAGGGTTGTGTTCGGGGCCGGGTTGTCCCAAAACTTAGTTTCGGTTTTCCGGAAACTCTCCATCGCACAGTACTTTCGTACTATGGACGCCAGGTCGGAGAAGCGTGTAATTTCACGGCGACCGACGGCGTTCAAGATTCCCTCGTCCGTGAAACTATTGCAGAAAATTGAGATTGCGTTTTCCTCTCGGCAGTCCTTTATCCTGTCCATAACCAGGAGGAATCTGGCCCAGTAATGATGTACTGTTTCAGCGGGCTCTTGCCGGATTTGAGATAGATCGCATATGTCTGGGTGGGTGGGTGGAATTAAGTCCGGAATCCTACCCATCTCGAGGCTCAAGGGCCGAGAAGTTTCCGAATTTGGAAGCTTGGGTCATTGGACGTTGTCCAACGAGTCCGGTCCGATGCATGACTTTAGGTTCAGTGCTTGATCGAAGTCCGCCCCCCTGCGGGATTCCGGCAAGGAGGGTTCGGAAGCCCGAACATGACTAGTTTTCAATATAGGAGAAGAGTTGCCGCGTTGTTCCTCTACCACCGCAACATGGTGGGTAACCTGGGGAGAGTTAATCTCTCTCAGATCGGTTTTAAGACCAATCTGATTGTAGTCTGTAGCGACTCCCAGGGCGGCGATGCGATCGAAGAGCTCGTTTACAAACGAAAGCTCTATTGGATCCAACTGCTCGGCGAATTCCGAGTTTACGCGGAGATTGCTTTTGACGACCTGAGAGGTCATCGTCGAAGCGGTGGCCGAACAGGCGGTCATGAGAAAACCACCCAGCCGGATAGTTTGGCCAGCGGCCAAGGCTCCTTTGGCGAAGATACCGTCTTTAAAGACGGGAAGAGGCATCCTTCCTATCGGTGACGGCACAGAGGAACTCTCAATGAAAGCACCAATGTCGGTGTCAAAACCGGCGGATCTCGGGTAGGGGTCCTGAACTGTGCGTCTAGGCGGATGGTAACAGGAGACAAGGGACACGATGTTTTTACCCAGGTTCGGGCCCTCTCGATGGAGGTAAAACCCTACTCCTGCTTGATTGATATTGATGATATGGGTAGTACAAGAGTGGATCTACCACGAGATCAAGGAGGCTAAACCCTAGAAGCTAGCCTATGGTATGATTGTTGTAATGGTTGTGTGTCCTACGGACTAAAACCCTCCGGTTTATATAGACACCGAAGAGGGCTAGGGTTACACAAAGTCGGTTATAATGGTAGGAGATCTACATATCCGTATCGCCAAGCTTGCCTTCCACGCCAAGGAAAGTCCCATCCGGACACGGGACGAAGTCTTCAATCTTGTATCTTCATAGTCTTAGAGTCTGGCTGACGATGATAGTCCGGCTGTCCGGACACCCCCTAGTCCAGGACTCCCACAAGCATCAACACTCATTGGACAACATACATCGGTATGTATTATTTCCAACAAGTTAGTAGCTCGTTCCATTGTTCCGGAGAACGGAGTTTTAGTCATCTTGCCAAAAAGGCACGGTTCGCAAGCATCAAATGATTCATAACCAAGTGATTCCAAAAATCCATCTTTATGGAGTTTCTTCATGCGCTTTACACCGATATGACCCAAACGGCAGTGCCACAAATAAGTTGCACTATCATTATTAACTTTGCATCTTTTGGCATCAATATTATGAATATGTGTATCACTATGATCGAGATCCAACAAACTATTTTCATTGGGTGTATGACCATTAAAGGTTTTATTCATGTAAACAAAACAACAATTATTCTCTGACTTTAAATGAATAACCGTATTGCAATAAACATGATCAAATCATATTCATGCTCAACGCAAATGCTGAATAACATTTATTTAGGTTTAACACTTATCCCGCAAGTTTAGGGAGTGTGCGATGATGATCATATCAATCTTGGAACTACTTCCAACACTCATCGTCACTTCCCCTTCAACTAGTCTCTGTTTATTCTATAACTCCTGTTTCGAGTTACTAATCTTAGCAACCAAACAAGTATCAAATACTCAGGGGCTACTATAAACACTAGTAAGGCACATATCAATAACCTGTATATCAAATATACCCTTGTTCACTTTGCCATCCTTCTTATCCACCAAATGTTCAGGGCATTTCCGCTTCCAGTGACCATTTCCTTTGCAGTGTAAGCACTCAGTTTCAGGCTTTGGTCCAGCTTTGGGCTTCTTCGCGGGAGTGACAACTTGTTTGCCATTCTACTTGAAGTTCCCTTTCTTTCCCTTTGCCCTTCTCTTGAAACTAGTGGTCTTGTCAATCATCAACACTTGATGCTCTTTCTTGATTTCTACCTTCGCCGATTTCAACATCACGAAGAGCTCGGGAATCGTTTTCGTCATCCCTTGCATACTATAGTTCATCACAAAGTTCTATTAACTTAGTGATGGTGACTAGAGAATTCTGTCAATCACTATCTTATCTGGAAGATTAACTCCCACTTGATTCAAGCGATTGAAATACCCAGACAATCTGAGCACATGCTCACTAGTTGAGCGATTCTCCTCCATCTTTTAGCCATAGAACTTGTTGGAGACTTCATATCTCTCAACTCGGGTATTTGCTTGAAATATTAACTTCAATTCCTGGAACATCTTATATGGTCCATGACGTTCAAAACATCTTCGAAGTCCCGATTCTAAAGCTGTTAAGCATGGTGCACTAAACTATCAAGTAGTCATCATATTGAGCTAGCCAAACGTTCATCACGTCTGCATCTGTTCCTGCAATAGGTTTGTCACCTAGCGGTGCGTCAAGGACATAATTCTTCTGTGCAGCAATGAGGATAAACCTCAGAACACGGATCCAATCCGCATCATTGCTACTAACATCTTTCAACACAGTTTTCTCTAGGAACATACCAAAATAAACATATGAAAGCAACAACGCGAGCTATTGATCTATAACATAATTTGCAAAATACTACCAGGACTAAGTTCATGATAAATTAAAGTTCAATTAATCATATTACTAAAGAACTCCCACTTAGATAGACATCCCTCTAATCTTCTAAGTGATTACGTGATCCATATCAACTACACCATGTCCGATCGTCACGTGAGATGGAGTAGTTTCAACGGTGAACATCAATATGTTGATCATATCTACTATATGATTCACGCTCGACCTTTCGGTCTCCGTGTTCCGAGGCCATATCTGTTATATGCTAGACTCATCAAGTTTAACCTGAGTATTCCGCGTGTGCAACTGTTTTGCACCCGTTGTATTTGAACGTAGAGCCTATCACACCCGATCATCACGTGGTGTCTCAGCACGAAGAACTTTCGCAACGGTGCATACTCAGGGAGAACACTTCTTGATAATTTAGTGAGAGATCATCTTAAAATGCTACCGTCAATCAAAGCAAGATAAGATGCATAAAGGATAAACATCACATGCAATCAATATAAGTGATATGATATGGCCATCATCATCTTGTGCTTGTGATCTCCATCTCCGAAGCACCGTCGTGATCACCATCATCATCGGCGCGACACCTTGATCTCCATCGTAGCATCGTTGTCGTTACGCCATCTATTGCTTCTACAACTATCGCTACCGCTTAGTGATAAAGTAAAGCAATTACAGGGCGTTTGCATTTCATACAATAAAGCGACAACCATATGGCTCCTGCCAGTTGCCGATAACTTGGTTACAAAACATGATCATCTCATACAATAAAATATAGCATCACGCCTTGACCATATCACATCACAACATGCCCTGCAAAAACAAGTTAGACATCCTCTACTTTGTTGTTGCAAGTTTTACGTGGCTGCTACGGGCTGAGCAAGAACCGTTCTTACCTACGCATCAAAACCACAACGATAGTTCGTCAAGTTAGTGCTGTTTTAACCTTCGCAAGGACCGGGCGTAGTCACACTCGGTTCAACTAAAGTTGGAGAAACTGACACCCGCCAGCCACCTGTGTGCAAAGCACGTCGGTAGAACCAGTCTCGCGTAAGCGTACGCATAATGTCGGTCCGGGCCGCTTCATCCAACAATACCGCTGAACCAAAGTATGACATGCTGGTAAGCAGTATGATTTGTATCGCCCACAACTCACTTGTGTTCTGCTCGTGCATATAACATCAACGCATAAAACCTAGGCTCGGATGCCACTGTTGGGGAACGTAGTAATTTCAAAAAAATTCCTACGTACATGCAAGATCATGGTGATGACATAGCAACGAGAGGGGCGAGTGTTGTCCACGTACCCTCATAGACCGTAAGCGGAAGCGTTATGACAATGCGGTTGATGTAGTCGTACGTCTTCACGATCCGACCGATCCAAGTACCGAACGTACGGCACCTCCGAGTTCAGCACACGTTCAGTTCGATGATGATCCCCGGACTCCGATCCAGCAAAGTGTCGGGGATGAGTTTTGTCAGCACGACGGCATGGTGACGATGATGATGCTCTACCGGCGCAGGGCTTTGCCTAAACTCCGCGACGATATGACCGAGGTGGAATATGGTGGAGGGGGGCACCGCACATGGCTAAGGAACGATCCATAGATCAACTTGTGTGTCATGGGGTGCCCCCTGCCCTCATATATAAAGGAGCAAGGGGGGAGGAGGCCGGCCCTAGGAGGGGGCGCGCCAAGTGTGGAGTCCTACTAGGACTCCCTAGTCCTAGTAGGATTCCACCTCCCTTGTTGGAGTAGGAGAAGGGGAAAGAGGGGGAGAGGAAGAAGGAAAGGGGGGCTGCGCCCCTTGTCCAATTCGGACCAGAGGGGGGCGCATGCCTCCTTCCTTTTGGCCTCTCTCCTCTATTCCCGTATGGCCCAATAAGGCCCATATACTCCCCGGCGAATTCCCGTAACTCTCCGGTACTCCGAAAAATACCCGAATCACTCGGAACCTTTCCGAACTCCGAATATAGTCGTCAAATATATCGATCTTTACATCTCGACCATTTCGAGACTCCTCGTCATGTCCCCGATCTCATCCGGGACTCCGAACTCCTTCGGTACATCAAAACTCATAAACTCATAATATAACTGTCATCGAAACCTTAAGCGTGCGGACCCTACGGGTTCGAGAACTATGTAGACATGACCTAGAAGTATTCTTGGTCAATAACCAATAGCGGAACCTGAATGCCCATATTGGCTCCTACATATTCTACGAAGATCTTTATCGGTCAAACCGCATAACAACATACTTTGTTCCCTTTGTCATCAGTATGTTACTTGCCCGAGATTCGATCGTCGGTATCCAATACCTAGTTCAATCTCGTTACCGGCAAGTCTCTTTACTTGTTACGTAATGCATCATTCCGTAACTAACTCATTAGCTACATTGCTTGCAAGGCTTATAGTGATGTGCATTATCGAGAGGGCCCAGAGATACCTCTCCGACAATCGAAGTGACAAAACCTAATCTCGAAATACGCCAACCCAACATGTACCTTTGGAGACACCTGTAGTACTCCTTTATAATCACCCATTTACATTGTGACGTTTGGTAGCACCCAAAGTGTTCCTCTGGCAAACGGGAGTTGCATAATCTCATAGTTATAGGAACATGTATAAGTCATGAAGAAAGCAATAGCAACATACTAAACGATCAAGTTCTCGGCTAACAGAATGGGTCATGTCAATCACATCATTCTCCTAATGATGTGATCCCGTTAATCAAATGACAACTCATGTTTATGGCTAGGAAACTTAACCATCTTTGATTCACGAGCTAGTCAAGTAGAGGCATACTAGTGACACTATGTTTGTCTATGTATTCACACATGTATTATGTTTCCGGTTAATACAATTCTAGCATGAATAATAAACATTTATCATGAAATAAGGAAATAAATAATAACTTTATTATTGCCTCTAGGGCATATTTCCTTCAAGTTCAGGCCCTTCTTGTGCCAGGACGTAAGTCGCAGGGGGGCACCGGATCTGAACTCTGGAACGGCGGCCTATTCCTTGCCACGTGGCTTGGTGATGTAAAACCACTGCTGCTGTCACTCCTTGACGGAATCATTGAAAGCCCCTGTCGGCCATGTAACATTGGGCATCTTGCTCACCATGGCGCCTCCGCATTCGGCATGCTTGCCACTCACTACCTTTGGCTTCACATTAAAAACCTTCAGCCACAAGCCAAAGTGTGGTGGGACGCGGAGAAAGGCCTCGCACACGATGATGAATGTCGAGATGTTGAGGAAGGAATTTGGGGATAGATCATGAAAATCAATCCCGTAATAATACATGATGCCGCGAACGAACGGATGAAGGGGAAAGCCTAGCCCGCGGATAAAATGAGGGAGGAATACCACCCTCTCGTGGGGTTCCGGAGTGGGGATGATCTGTCCCGCCGTTGGAAGATGATGGCCAATTCTCTTGGCCAGATACCCGGCCCCCCAAAGCTTTTTGATATCCTTCTCCCAGACGGTAGATGCCATTCACTTGCCTCCTACTCCAGATCCGTACATCTTCGGGAAGCCTTTTTGGGCGGAGAAGAGGAGCGCTTGGGCACTAGGGCTTGAGAGGAAAGGAATGGATGAGTAGAGGAGGGCGTGGGTGAAAAAGGGAGTTCTTATCCCCTTATAAAGGCAGCAGAGATCCTGCGCCTCCCCACTTGCCCGCTAAAAACGCTTATTCCCCAAGTGCCACGATTGATGGCACGGTTGGGTTACCCACACCCGTATTGATGAAAATCCCGTGATGAGGGGACACGATCTCTGCTTCGACAAGACGTGCCAATAAAACTGCCTCGCGGCGCGTGTAGTGGCTGGTTGTGAAAAACGGTTCGAATAATGACCGGACTGTGGCGTGATGTCATGCTATAAAAAGCTGTTAGCAGATTAGATTTGTGGGATATTGTACTCTCTACGGTGGTATGTGGAATTTGTTTTACAGAGCCGGACACGATTCTTGTGTTCAAAATCTTCTATGGAGTATTCGGAGAAGGAACCCTCCTTGCAATGCCGAAGATAATCTGCACGCCGGACTCATGGTCATTGAAGCCTGGTTCAGGGGCTACTGAGGGAGTCCTGGATTAAGGGGTCCTCGGACAGCTGGACTATATACTTTTGCCGGACTGTTGGACTATGAAGATACAAGATTGAAGACTTCGTCCCGTGTCCGGATGGGACTCTCCTTTTTCGTGGAAGGCAAGCTTGGCAATTCAGATATGTAGATCTCCTTCTTTGTAACCGACTCTTTGTAACCCTAGCCTCCTCCGATGTCTATATAAATTGGAGGGTTTAGTCCGTAGGATAACAACAATCATAATTATAGGCTAGCTTCTAGGGTTTAGCCTCTACGATCTCGTGGTAGATCAACTCTTGTAATACTCATATCATCAAGATCAATCAAGTAGGAAGTAGGGTATTACCTCCATTGAGAGGGCCCGAAGCTGGGTAAAACATCGTGTCCCTGCCTCTTGTTACCATTAGCCTTAGACGCATAGTTCGGGACCCCCTACTCGAGATCCACCGGTTTTGACACCGACAATCATTGCTTCCGGAGAACTTGGGCATGGTGAACTTGAGCTTGCCGTAGCGGAGTTCTTGGTTTTGATATCGCTCTTGCCGAGGAGGAAGGTCCTCAAATGCACGTTCCTCGAGATGTCACTCTTGGCGTGGAGGAGGGTCTTGAAGCACTTGTTCCGCTTGGTGTCGTTCTTGTCTTGGAGGAGGGCGAGGGATATGCGCTTGGTTGCGCCTTTCTTGTTGTTCTTCGCGATGCGCGGCTTCTTCTTGTATCTCACGACGAAGAGCTTCCTCTTGTTCTCGCACTTGGCGGTTGCGCTCTTCAACGGCTCCAGTGGCCTCGCGTAGTGCGCATTGTGCTTCGAGTGCTTGAGCTTCACGGCGTTCTTGACCTTGTCTAATTGCATCACCGGCTTGAGGTTCTTGACGTTGCACTTGTGGAGCTATTTGCTCTTGCTCCATTGCTTCTTGCGCTTGTTGTCGCGCCCTTTCACGTGCTCGAACTCGGTCTTGTCAGTCATTGCCATGGAATGGATTTTCTTGCGCTTGGCGATCTTGAGGATCATCACGACGAGGAAAGCGAGCTCGTGGAGGACTTGCATCATAAGAGGGGTAGTTTGAAGATTGCCGACTTGTACGGTGGCTTGAGTGGCGTCGTCTTGAAGAAGCGGTTGAGGAAGACGGGCATCGCATGATCATGTTGCGGAGCTCTTCCATTTGTGTGGTGAACTTGGCGTCGATGTAGTCTCGGTTCCTTGCTTCCGATTGGCGAAGGTCGGTGGCGAGTTGCTCAATGTGTTCACCCAATGCTTCACTTTCTTGATGGAGAGCCCGTTGCGCGACGAAGAAGTGGCTCTTGGTGATGTAGTCGCGATCATCACCTTGCTCCTCAAAAAGTGGGTTCGCCGACGAGTTTGGCCTATCCATCATAACCAAGTGGGGTGAGTAGGAAAATGAGAGAACAATACCAAAGTTACCTTTTCCGAGGATTGAGGATGTAACAAGTGTCACTCAATGTAATGCCACAGTAGGAGAATTGGAACCGGGTTTGTTTCTCACACCTACAAATAAGAGGCTTATGGAGGAGCTCGGTTAGGATGGTGGCAAAAATTTCAAGCAAATGTTAGTCAAGATATCACGAGTAAAGCAAATAGATCAAACCCAAAGATATCATTAGGAACACACGCACGGAAGATAGATGGGATCCGCACAACCAAGGAGTGAGCTCAAAATGTGCAACCACGGAAAATGCTCTTGTTGTGCGAATGCTAGAGAGACGCCAGCTCGATTGCTCAAATGGGTAAGATACACTTGTGCACCCACGTACGAGAGAAACTCGCCGTCTTCAATCCCAACTATGCTATGTATGCGATGACCAAGATGATATAACTATGCAAAATGGCTCAATGCTATTGCTTACAAGCTCTTTGTTTCTCCTCTTTTGCTTAAAAGCTTTTCTTTCTTCTTATTTTTTCTCTATGCTTGATGCTCGAGCCTAGTATGATATGAGACAAGTATGTAAGATATGCACGGGAGAGACTTATGGCACAAAGATGATAACACGATCACTACGGTGCACAATAGCGTGGCCCAGCAATTCTCAACTTGCTAGTCTCGATGGGTAAGTGACGCAAAATGGCTCGGGCTATCAATGCAAAAGCAAAGGTAAGTGTCGTCGAGGTTACTGTCCTTTCTTACGGTTAGCGGTGGCAACTGTGATGATCGTTGGCGAAGATGACTCTGAGGCGATGATGAATGGCGGTGATGTCAATGTCACACGTTCCTAAGTAGCCGAAACACCTTAGGAAACGGAAACCGCAACTCAAAATCGGTCAAATGCGGAAGGTGGGTGCTATGATGATGAATTTTTGGGTGTAGGCTAATGGTGGTAGTAATGATATATGTGGATGGAGGGTGTCAAGAGCTTTCGAACGAGCTAAAGAACACGAAAAACGGACTTGGGAGGTGGAAATTATGGCCAAAACGATGTTGGTAGTGGGCTGATTTGGGGGGGGTGCGGGCACCCGGGGGTGGGGGTGCGGGTGCCCGGGGTGGTCCGGGGCAAACAGCCCGGGGGTGCGGGTGCCCGGTGGTTCGAGGTGTGGGCACCCGATGGTCTCCGGTTTGGGCGAAAAATTTGGGGGAAATGCAAAATTCGGAGGATTTCGTGGTGGGAAGGGTGGGGATTGTTGGGGAGGGGCTAGATCCACTTGCCAAACATCAAATCCATGGACCAAAACAACCAATTGTCACAAGATCCAACAAATTGCAAGAAAATTTTTTTGGGGCTATTTTCGTGGGGATTTTCGAATTTGGACGAAAAACAACAAAATCAAGCTAGCAAATGGGGGGATGGGACTCCAAGATGTGAATCAACCTTGCTCTTGATACCAAGATGTTGTAGGGTGAAACCCTAGAGGGGATCTTTTCACACTTGGAGGGGGAAAGAGGAAGAACACTCAAGAACACAGGGCACAAATCACTCAAACAAACCCAAATATCACATCCACTAGAGTAGCATACATGAGATCCACAAGATTACATGAACAATTCAAGGAAAATAGCACTAGGTAAGTTCTTCCCACTAGGTGAGGTCTTTATGTTGATCTTCTCCAAGAGGAGGCCTTGACAATCCAAAGGATTCTTCCCTAGGTGGGGGCTTGATCTCCAAGAGGAGGGGATACAAGGAGCAAAGCTCTCTCTTTGTGTTCTAAATACTTTGCTATCTTCCCAAAGAGCTAGGAAAAGAGTATATAAAGGCTAGGGAGGAAACTTGGAGAAAGAGGGGCACAAAAGGACCAAAATATCCCTAAAACGCGCAGCCACAGAGGATGAGTCTGGGCACCCGGAGTAGAACTGGTCGAGCACCCGGACCGGTCAGGGGCACCGGGGAAGGAGGACCGGGCACCCGGGGAGGCCGCATGTGGTTGGGCGGGGTAGGCCGGTCACCCGGGGTTGAGGGCCCGGGCACCCGGTGGTGGGCTGGGCGCGGCCCTGGGAGGTGGTTGGGCACCCGGAGCCAGGGGGCCGGGCACCCGGGTGGTGCTGGGGTGAGTCCCAGGCGGCGGCCGGGCACCCGGGGCCGAGATGGCCGGGCACCCAGGGTGTCCAGGGGGGTTGCCCCTCCCCGCGTCTTCGAGTCCGGGCACCCGGGGTCCTTCCGTCTGGGCACCCGGGGTGTACAGGAGCTTCTCTCCTTCATTCTTCTTGACCTCTCCTTCCTTCTCTTGCTCGATGGATGCTCGAACCTTCCCCTTCTCCTTCTCACGATCATCTCCTTGGTGTCCTAGAATGCATAACATGCCTTTATGAGGTAGAACCCGATTCTCATGCGAATCCGACCGAAACTTGAAGAGGAAAGAGTCAACCTTGTTCTCGCTGGCACGTGCACGTGCTCTTGTCATTGGTCCTCTTGGTGCTTGCGGTGGTGATGGAGTGTTGTGCGGGTAGTCGAGGGATGCTCCGCATCACACCGCCTACCACTGGCCCCTCCAACCGGTAGCCACTCCTAAGACGATGCCCCAAGAGGAGAATCGCACCGACGTCCTCATTGTCCAACTCCTAGATGATCTGAGGTTTCCCGTGGAGTTGCCTTCCCGGACAAAGAAGCGAGCACGCCGCCTCGATGAAGCCTTCAAGTCGGAAGCGAAATGCCCTCATACATTGCCATCATTAGTCCTGGACACAACTTGGAGCAAGGCCTTAGCCTAGCACAGTGCCACCGCCTCTCGCCCGAGCCCATACCGGTCAGGAGGCGGTTTCCATGGGCCCCACATGACTAGGGGTGCCCGTGTGGCCCCTAGAGGGCCCCTAGCCCCATCTTCTTGCTTCATGGGTCTTTTATTCTTAAATAATTTCCGATTTTTTTTGGTGATTTACTAAGCTCCAGAAAATTACTTTCTTTACTAGCATTTTTTTGCTCTTGCTTTCAGCTTTCCGGTAATTTTCCTCTTCGTGTAATTCATGCAAATTGAAGGGAAAATACATTAAAATTGAGCTATAATGTGAAAAATGTCAATGATAAATAGTAAATTATAATAGAGAATAGTGGTGCAAAATATGCATATCAACTCCCACAAGTTTAGACCTTGCTTGTATCCAAGCGGAAACCGAGATAAGAATATGAAATTGACAGCATCACTATTTACTCTCATGATTACACATTCAACGATCATTTCTTACAAAGCTTCTTATAAGGAGGTCATGACACCCTAGGTTGAACATATTTTTTTTAGTATAACAAACCATGTTCTCAATCATTAAAAAATTGCATTCTATTACTTTTTCAGAAGGGTCTATGTGAGACTTGTTTTATCAACAAATATCACATGCTCAACTATCTTTTAGTCTTTGCATAATTATCTAGCACTTAGGAGCATTTTTTTTAGAATAAATGTGTTTCAACCGGACACAAAGAAAAAAAAGGCTAGTAAGTTCTTAGCTTCTCAACTTATTTGTCTCAGGTATAATGTCAACAGTAATGAATCGATATAATTATGCACATCAATAGTTTACATGTTCATGGATCTTTCTCCACCATGCTATGTTTAGCTTAAGAGTTTAGAACGATAAATGAATTGACTCCACATAAAAGTAAAGATAGGCCCTTCGCACAGGAGAGCAGAGATTAGCATGCGCTTTTTTCGGTTTTGGTTGAACAAGAGATTACTAGAAAATAACCTTACTTTACATTGCCGCTTATGATGACGCCCCATTTGCTTTATTATTATGGTTTTACAGCTCATCACAAGTTTGCGTAAAGGTTCAGTTCCCTTCTAATAAAAACTCATACTTAATTAAATGACAACATTGTTGCCTACACCGATGATAACTTGCTTGGAAGGCATTTCTTGACCCATAGGTATGCATACTGGACGCTCAGGAATGAAAATGGGGTTTAGGGTTTTTCGGATGCACAAGCATTCATGCTTAGTGCATGATTTAGTCTAGCAAAGGTTGAAGTAAATCATGCATGTTGGAGGACCCGTGACATATTCTTCTTCTCATTTCCTTTTTCTTTCCTTCTTTGGTTTTCTTTGTTTCTTTCTTCGGTTTTCATTGATTTTCTTCCCTTTTCTCATTTTCCTTTTTTCCTTTTTAAGACATACTAAGTTTTTCATACACATTGTACATTTTTTCTTATACATCAGGAACAACTTTTATACAGGTTTAATGTTTTTTAAATACATCATTAACATTCTCCAAATATATGTTGTCATGTCTACTTTTTTCATACACATTGTACATTTTCGTATGAATCTATATTTTTTTATACATGTTTAACATTTTATTCTAGTACATGTTTTTGAACAGTTTCCAAACACGTGTTAAACATTTTCCAAATACATGTTTAAACATATTTTTTGAATGATACGATTTTTTCAAACTATGTGAATTTTTTACATTCTATAAACATTTAAAAAATGCTTCAAACATATTTTTTTCAAATGCATGATTTTTTTAAACGCAGTATATATTTGTTTTGAATGGTACGAAACATTTTTCTAATTACACAAACAATTTTTACATTGTAATAACATTTTTCAAAATACATTTTTTTGACAAACGTGAACATTTATTAAATGTCACATACAATTTTTGAAACTACAAAAAATTTCTAAAAGTTGAGCGAACATTTTTTTACACCGCATGAACATTTTTAAAATGTGTGATGAACACCATAAAAACATTTTTTTTCACAATGTATATGTTTTGTATTTTTCAGAATAGACGAAACGTAAAAGAACACGCCCGTGACGTGAGCTTGACAAACCCACATGACTTTTAGGCGAGCTGAGCTACTATCTCGCCCCAAGAGAGACATAGCCGCTCCCTCCAAACACGCCCGTACACTCCGCACATTTTATTCTTGACCATGGACTTTGTGTGCGTCAGTGCGTGTGTGTTAAACGAGAATGATTGACGCGAACCGACCTATGGTTGGATGCTTAGAGGGACTGTGGTATCCCGAGTCCATCAGGGTTCAAATCCTGGTGCTCGCGTTTATTTCTGGATTTATTTCAGGATTTCAACGCATTCAGTGGGAGGAGACGTTCCCGTCGACGACGAGGTGCCTAGGTGACTTCGTAAATCTCGAGATGATATGCCGGCTCAGTCTTTCGGAGGCTCTCATAGGGATAGGGTGTGCGTGTGTGCGTTTATAGAGGGTGAGTGTATGCGCGTGTATATGTGCGCTTGTGTCTGTACTGATGTTAAAAAAAACGAGAATGATGGACAACGGCTCCACAAAACATGTGCAACATCGTCTCCCTACGCATGATAGTTTTCTCCGCAAGATACTTCCAACATCTTAAACGCGGTGGGGTTTCCAACTGAACTGAAGTGCGTCGTCCTGATTCTTCCCTGCTGCCGTTTCTCCCTCCCAAATGCCCCCTCAACTCCGAACCAACTGACCCTGTAGCCGCGGCTGCCGGAGATCGAACAACTGCCGCCTTAATGGCGACTGGCTCCATTAAAATGGCGCCCAGCGTGGTGTGGCTTCCGATCAAACGGACGGCAGCCCCGCGAGCGGACGAGCGAGGTGGGAGATCCGAGGAAGCGGAAGGGAGGATCGATGGCGAAGGGGAGGACGGAGATGGAGGTCGGGTCCGACGGCGTCGCCGTCATCTACGTCGCCAACCCGCCCGTGAACGCCCTCTCCATCGACGGTGAATCCATCCCCTCTTCCTCTCCTTCTTCAGCCGGCATTTGGGAGAGATTCCCAGCAGCCTCCTTACCTAGGGGCTATCTGCTAGTACTTGCCATTTTGCTGTGTCCTTGGAATAATTCTTAGATGCATCTGGGGAATCAGTAGAGTACTGACCATTGATCATTTAGACGCAAATTATTCTGTCAAGTAGATCAACAGGTTCTCACAAAAACTATTTGCTCCTTAAGACCTTGAAGAAGAATATTAGCCATTAATTATTCAAGTTCTTTTGCCTAACATCTTTCTCGTCATATATTTTTCAGTCCTGTTTAGCTTGAAAGGGCACTACGAAGAGGCGCTTCGAAGGAATGATGTGAAAGCTATTGTTCTTACAGGTAATAGACAGTTTAAGATACAGGTATCATTTTGTGGATAATGTGCACTTCAAAAAATCCTAACGAAAACGCACGCACCACAATCTTGCCGATTTTTTCTCATCTTTTACTCTGTAGCAGTTTTCCTTCATGTGAATCTTTCTAAAGATGTGTGTGGAAATTCTTTTTGGGGGAATTAATTTTCCTTTCGTGTGGGAATTTTTAACAGGAAGTGGAAGGTCATTTTCTGCTGGACTCGACATTAGTGCCTTCGCTGATATTCGCAAACGTGAGATTCGCCCCCATTAAGCAAATTTTCTGTCGAGATCGTCATTTTACTGTGTCTCTACATACCTACTATACCAACATTGACATACAGAATTTATATGTTCCTAACAGCGGAGCAGCTAAAGGATCACTGCATATTGATTGAAGCCATGACTGATATTTTCGAAGGTGTTTGAGCAATTCATCATCTTTTCTCAAATATCTTTTCTGGCAATACACGTACCATCAGACTAGTAGATTTAAAAGTTCCATAATACATTTTTCGTGGGCGTTATCTCTGTCAGATGCTGGGAAGCCATCAGTGGCTGCTATTGATGGCCCTGCTCTTGGTGGAGGTTTAGAACTTTCCATGGTACAGAGTTGACCTCCTTCCTCAGTTCTCCACCTTCCAAGAGAAGTTTTGAAATGCAAAGTCTTACTAAGTTTGAATTCTTCTATTAGGTATGCCAAGCACGCATTTCAACTCCTAATGCTCAATTAGGCCTCACGGAGCTTCAGTTTGGAGTAATACCTGGATTTGGAGGTACTGTCACTTTTATATTTTCTTACAGAAATAAGGCTATTATTATCTATACTTGATGTCGTAGCTGATCTAATGATTTCCCTTGATTACACTAATATAGGAGAGAAAGTTAATGTATTGATGTTCCTTGTGATATGCTATGCACTCCAATTTACCATATGCATCACAAAACATAATTAAGTTATTTCCCTTCCGTTGTTCCTTGTACCATGCCATGCAATAGATTATGAATTATTAATATCAAGAACTGCTGTCATGGAATTGTACTTTATACGATGTGTTTGGTACTGGTCCATCCCACATTTCAGGAACACAGCGCCTTCCCCGCCTTGTAGGACTGACAAAAGCACTTGAAATGATGATGGTACGTTCATTTACTTCTCTCATTTCACAAAATTCCTTCTTTCATTCCTATGCTATTGCACATTAACTTCTTACATTGAAAACCCTGAAACACACTTATTTTCACCAGCTCTCGAAGCCAATTAATGCCGAAGAAGCCCATGAGCTGGGTCTGGTCGACGCTGTTGTTTCACCTAACGATTTGTTGAATGATGCCCGCCGTTGGGCTTTGGACATCTGTGAGTCGAAAAGGCCATGGGTCCGAGCCCTCTACAAAACCGACGAGCTTGAATCCCCTGAGGCGGCCAGAGAGATCCTCAATTCTGCCAGAGTTCTGTCTCGTAAGCACGCTGCCAATCTTCAGCATCCACTCGTCTGTATCGATGCTGTCGAAGAAGGTATAGTTTCAGGGCCACGAGCCGGGCTTCGGAAGGTATAATTGTCCTCACTGTTTAGCATTTGGCTTGACAAGAAAACTCAATACAAATTTAAGATTTCACCTGAGCTGTGTACAACACAATTGCAGGAAGCCATGGCTTTTCAGGAACTCTTTTTCTCGGATACATGTAAAAGCTTGATTCATGTGTTCTTTTCACAACGTGCAACATCAAAGGTAAAGAACAAGGAAAAAACACTGTGCCTGTTCGAGATAAAATGTCATACCTTTGAGTTGCATTGTTTGAAGCCATGGGAGTATGAGATATACATGTTGTAGGCAGAATTATACCCACTTACCCGTAGCTATATTATAATGCATTACAGATGTTCCAAATTATAAGACGTTTTGGATATTTCAATATGGACTACATACGAACTGAAATTATAGAACAAACGCACCAAAGCGCATCTATATACATCCGATTCAGAAAAAAGTTTGAACATCTTATAATCGAAACGGAGGGAGTAGCAAGTCTTATATCAAATTGCAGCAGGTTCCTGGGATCACAGACTTAGGGTTGACGCCAAGGAAGGTATCTAAAGTTGCCATCGTTGGTTGTGGACTTATGGGTTCTGGAATTGCAACCGCGCTGATACTAAGCCATTATCCTGTGATACTCAAAGAAGTCAATGAGAAATTCCTAAACGCGGGAATTGACAGGATCAAAGGTATAGAGGGTGGCTTAACATTACCTCATCACTTCCTATCTGAATATTATTTCATCTTGATGTCCAGACCAACATGAAAATGGAAGGGGGTGCCTAACTATAACACTTTGATCAGAAAACTTGCAGAGTCGTGTAAGGAAAGGAAAAATGACCAAGGAGAAATATGAGAAGACACTCTCACTTCTTACAGGTGTCCTCGATTATGAGAAATTCAAGACTGTAGACCTAGCAATCGAGGCAAGTTCTATATCTAATTGACATACATCTGCTGAATCAAGCAAAGAATAGTAGGGGAGGGCCCTACTAGAATTTACCGCTTTCACTATTTTAGTTAACCCGGTTTTCCTTATGCTGCTTGTTCAGGCAGTTGTAGAGAATGTGAAGTTGAAGCAGCAAATTTTTGCTGAATTGGAGCAACACTGTCCTTCCCATTGTATTCTCGCCACTAACACTTCCACCATTGATCTTAACCTAATTGGAGAGAAGACAAATTCCCAAGAACGCATTGTTGGCACACACTTCTTCGCGTAAGGAAATGCTAATCAGGTTCAGAATAAACTCTTTAGTTGTGATTCCTGAACTACTTCCTAATGCACTCCCTTTTTTTCGACAGTCCAGCTCATATCATGCCTCTTCTTGAGATAGTCCGCACCCCTCGTGCCTCTCTGCAAGCAGTTGTCACCTTGCTGGATGTAGGGAAGAAGATCAAGAAGACACCAATAGTGGTTGGAAATTGTACCGGCTTCGCGGTCTACCGGATGTTCTTTCCGTACACTCAGGCAGCACTCTTGCTTGTTGATCATGGAATGGATGTTTACAAGATTGATCAGGCTTGTACTGAATTCGGGATGTCAATTGGTCCATTCAGGTATTTAGATAACACTAAATCTCCTTGGTGGTCTCTCTCTTGGATATTGCAATTGTGATGATTCAAACGGGAATGCACATCAGTGAGACTGTCAGCATCATTTAGCTTGCCTTATGCACTTATGCTGATCAACTCATGTTGAATCACATACCGTTTTCATTTAAAGAGCTTCTCTGCAGAATGACAGATCTGGTTGGTTTTGGAGTTGCTCTAGCCACAGGCATGCAGTTCCTTGAAAACTTCCCTGAGCTGGTCTACAAGTCAATGCTGATTCCTCTCATGGTTGAAGACAAAAGAACAGGTAAAATAAATCATCTATAACTTGCAACGTTTCCTTGGTTCCCATTGATGAGTATGCTGTCCACAGGTGAAGCCTCCCAAAAGGGGTTTTACAGGTATGAGGGTAAGAGGAAGGCGAGCCCTGATCCTGAAATCATGAACTATGTCGACGAGTCGAGGAGAATTGCAGGAGCCACACCTGATCCCGAGGTTTGGTTTCACTTTCCAGTGTTTTTACCTACGTTCCTTTGTTCTTAACTTTGTCAATATGATCTTTTCTTGAGGGTTTGTGAAAAGAAAAAAAAGGAAATGTCAACATATGTTTCCCAGTACACATTAAAAATAGGTTCTTCATGAGGTTAGTGTTGGCTTGTAGATAATACGTGTTGATGGTCAAATAAGCAAGGCAGCTTTCAAATTAACCTGCTGCCTTTGGTGAAATCTCACTATGTGGTGGACTAGATATAAGCTAAACTAGTTTCAGTTTTGATGGCAGATAGATTTGTCTCACTGGTGCATACATTTATTTTGACTGAATGGACCTCTTACTCTCCATTAACACCATATTTCAGTTGAAGGCAAAATGTTGATAGATATCAGAAACACAAATGGCCATTTCTAATCACCATGATTCTTGTACATGATGGCAGTTGCTCAAGCTTGACAACAGCGCGATAGCAGAGATGGTGTTCTTCCCGGTTATCAACGAAGCCTGCCGTGTCCTGGGCGAGGGCATTGCCTTCAAGGCCTCGGACCTCGACATGGCCTCCATCTTCGGCATGGGTTTCCCACAATACAGGTGCTGTCTTTGAATCATCTAGTATAATTTTGAATGCTAATAAGATGATTGGTCGAGCTCCCTGACTGCCAACGAACTGCTGAAGAAACCAATTGTGAAATGAAACCAGGGGTGGCATCATGCACTGGGCGGATTCCATCGGCGCAAGGCGGATTTGCACGATGCTTTCGGAGTGGGAGATGAAGTATGGCCTGTTCTTTAAACCTTGCAGCCACCTGTTGGAGAGGGCTGCTGGAGGTCTTCCTCTGGTGAGAATAATGTCTGGGCACATTGCAGTCTGGTTCTTCAGATATCCCAATTAAATTTTTTTGTGATATTTGTGCGTGTATTTTCATTATTGTCTCCTGAAAATCAAATGAATTCCATTTGCAGAGCGCATCAGTGACGACAACGACAATGAACCTAGCCAACACCAAGCTGTAGGTTTTTGTTCTTCATTCTACCATCATGTGTCCTTTGCTAAGGTTGATGCAGAATGAGATTAACATGGCTTCAAATCATTTCAGACTGGGGGGCTGCTGAATCATGGAAGGGGAGAGCCAGGATACTGAATAAACGAATAACTATTTGACAAGAAGTTCATTTTTATGAGTGAGGTGATTTCACATAAGCTGGTCATGCAAAAAATGTGTCTGAATAAGAGTGATCAAAGATGTGCCGCACGGATTTCATACGAATTGTAACAAATTTTGATCATTGCATATATCATGTGTGACTGGATTATAAACGGGGTTTAAATCTTGGTTTGTGAAAGAGGTGTTCAAGCAGGATGACCTAACAAGAGTTTGAACTTTGTACTCCTGTTTTACAAGTATTTAGTGCACTATTAAATTGCTTTTTTATCATAAGAATGTCACTCATCTGACATCATAGCGGTCTTGTTAATCATAACTCCTAGGTGTCCCAATATCAATACCAGCACCAATTAAGACTAATCACATCGTCAGCTCTCATCTGTGAATATGCAGTAAATAAATAGAACTAAATGTTTATCTCTTTGGTTGTTAGTATCTTAGATGTGCTTTCATGGGAATCAACCCTGTCAATTTCTTTTTATATATTTTTTCTGAAAGAAAAGGTAGATCATGTTCTACCTTATGCATTCAAAACAGGCCGTAGCGTGAGCGACCAAAGTAGTTTTACATGAAGGCATTATGAGCGCTGCACAGAACGTGCAGCAGGCCAACGCCAGGCCTGATAAGAAGAACAAGGGAAGGTAGGAAGGAAGGGAAGAAAAAGAAATAGGGTGCACAGAAAAAGAAAAAGCTTTGCAGCTATTCTCGCACCATTACATCAGCCCAAGAAGATAAACGTTCCCTGACATTTCCCGCGGGTGCTCGCAGAGTCCATAATTTGATCAGGTCGGCCACCTCAACAAGCACCCTTCCAGATGTCCAGCACTTGTTGTGGAAAACTTGCTCGTTCCGAGCATGCCAAAGCGCAACAGCAGCAGCTGCAAAGAAAACATTCCAAAGATTGCCATGTGCCTCCTTTGGTATGTCAGAGCCCAAAAAATCTGATGTAGACTCACATGAAACTGCCAACTCCAGAAGGCCGGCCTTTGCCCAAATAGTTTGTGCAAGTTTGCATCTAAGCAGAATATGATGCATAGTCTCGGCTGCTGGGCATAGATCACATCCGTTATGTGTTACTAGCCTCGTCCAGTGCTTCCTTATCATGTTATTCCGGGTGTTGTGCCTATCCTTGAGGGCCAGCCATAGAAAGACACGGTGCCGTTTGGGTATGATTCGGTCCCAAATATAACAAGCCAACGGGCAGTCCCTGCCCCTGAATGTAAGCATCTTGTAGAAAAAAGCCGTAGAAATCTTGCTGTCAAAGGCAATTGGTCTCCTGACGTCTGCTCTAGCAGTTGTTGGTGAGTTGCAACTAAGTACCTGGGTTAGTCTTTCAAGCTCCCGCAGCGCTGTGTAGGATAGATTGGGATGAAGCTGCATCATCCAGTGTCCAGAGACGTACTCTGAGGCAACTGTGCAAGACTTGCATCGGGCAAAGGTGAAAAGGGTTGGAAAGGAGTTGGATAGCCGGCCACTCGCAATCCAAAGATCATACCAGAATGATATAAGTGGTGCCATCCCCAAGTTCACACCTTGTGGACTGTATGACAAACTTAATAGAAGATTTGATGCCACGCCAAATGGCAGTATCCGTAGTGCGCACTGTAAGTGGTATCTCTTTATGACAATATGTTGATGCAAACCATTGGTAACATGGCACGTCACTGGGCTGTAGGATCCTTGTCATGATCTTGCTTATCATTGCCAGGTTATGTGCATCAAGGTCTCGTACGCCCAAACCACCGGGCACTGCCCACCTTGAGCGTGGTTCTTTCCTTGCCACAGAAAGCCCCTCATAATCTGCTCTAGCTGCTGTAAGGATTGCTTCGGCCAAACGAACAGCCCATGAAGTAGCTGGGGATCGCTGCCAGAACAGCATTAATCAACGTTAGCCGTCCTCCCCAAGAAAGGAAAGTGGCCAGCCAACCTGAGAGTCGTTTGTCCACTTTGTGAATAACAGGCATTAGCAGCCCGTGAGTGATCTTATGTGTTGAGAGGGGCAGCCCAAGATAAGTGCACGGGAAAGCAGACGGTTGACACTGCAGAATTTGAGCAATCTGTTGACAAACTGCCAGATCAACGCAAATAGGGACGAAGGAGCTCTTCTGGAGATTAATTGATAGGCCAGTGAAGGTTGAAAAAGATTCAAGGACCCTCTTGATGATGCCAACTTGTTGTGTATCCCCTTGTATCAAAAGGAGGGTGTCGTCTGCGTACTGTAGGATAGGGAAAGGCTCCTCCCCCCCGAGCGGATGTTTGAGCAGACCAGCTTGATGCTCTCTGTCACAACACCTTTGTAGAACATCAGCAATTAATATAAAAAGGTAAGGTGACAGTGCATCCCCCTGCCTGAGGCCACATTTGGATTGTATCTTCTCCCCAATCTGGCCATTGAGAAGGACTTGAGAGGAGCTTGACTTGAAAATGCTGGAGATCCAGTGTTTCCAACGGTTCCCAAAACCCCTTGCTTGAAAAATTTGGAGAAGGGCATCCCAACTGACACTGTCAAAAGCCTTCCGAAAATCCAGTTTCAAAACAATCATAGGTTTCTTTCTCTTGGCTGCTTGCTGTACCAACTCAGCTGCTAAAATAAAATTCTCAATAATGCATCGCCCAGGTAAAAAACCGGATTGCAGCGGATGAATCATGGCTGGGAGGAGGCGTTGCAGTCCTGCGGCAAGCACTTTGGTTATCAGCTTGGGCAAGCTGTGTACCAAGGAGATGGGGCGGAAGTCTCTGATATCCGTTGGTGCGTCTTTCTTGGGTATAAGCACAATGTTTGCCACACTGATGCCGTGCAAGCTGCTACCTAGTTCATAAAATTCCTGAAAGAAACGCATCAGATCCTCCTTCAAAACCTCTTTGAAGCAGTTGTAGAACTCATTTGTGAAGCCATCAGGTCCCGGGCTTCTATTGTTCGGACTCTTCTTGATGGTTGTAACAATCTCCGCCCATGTGAACGGTTCTTCCAGCACCCCAAGGTCAGCACTGTCATATAGCTGGGAGAGGTCAATCGTTGGCAAGGAGGGGGATGTTTGTCCCAGCAAAGCCCTGTAGTACTCTGTTGCAATCCGTAGCTTGTCATTCTCTCCAAAAAACCGGACTCCGTCTTGTATTAGGAGCCTCACTTTATTCTTTTTGTGGTGCTGATTAGCCGCAGCATGGAAAAAACGTGTGTTCTCGTCCCTGAGCGTGCAACCCCGAATCTTTGCGCGGCGCCTCCATGCCATTGTTTGCCAGAGGATGAGCTGTTGTGCTTTTTCATTCGCATGCTTTCTTAAAGAGATCTCCAGCCTTGTTAAGTGGCGCCGTTCCTCCACTGTATCCAAAAACTGAACCACATGCTTACAATTATTCCAATCCTTTTGGCTAAGATCAAGTGTAATATCTTTTTATATTTTGATAAGCAAATTATTCCAATCCTTTCTAGGATTGGTCATGGAACAACAACCAAAAATAGCTTGGTGTCCATGTCCTCATGGAGGCAACCCCCTTCCCTTTCTTTGACCGAACTCTCACTTTGGTTTCTTTTGATGCCGAAGACCGGACCCGTCTAATTTGCTAAAAACACAATTAACATACTTGCCTGGAACTGCTGAGCGCTTCCCTCTTTTATTTCACTTTGACCACCACGAGTCATTCGATCCAGACCAATGATCTTTTTTCTTGATAAATCCAAGTTAGATAAATTAATGTACTTATAAAAAAGCGCACATGCATAGGAAACAATTTAACAATAAAAACTCCTCGGTTTTCTAATCCATGTGGCCATTGAGGTTGATCAACATCAACAAAGTTTTTTTGGGTCTAATTATTACTATAAAATTCCCTCTCCAGAGTGTTTATTTCATTCCCCATAACCACTGGTGAAGCTAGGTCAGATGTTTTTCTGGGGGCCGGGGGTGGCAAACACAAGATATGGATGTTTTGGGGGGGGCAAAACACTGTATTTTTCCTAATCTAGTCTCTCTAAAAAAATCATGTATTTGTACCAAGGCTGGGAGGGGGGTGGCCCCCTTTTTTTGCATCGAAGTTCGGACTTTATTCAAAATAACAGTAGTCGGTTACAGTCTGCCCGTAGGCTGGTTCGGATAAAATCTGGGCTACTCTCTAGCCAACATTCTGTCCCATCAAGCGTACATGCACGCTGAGCATAAAGATGGGCCGGCACATTCTTCTCTCTACCAACATGTTGAACCGAAAAAGAAGTAAAAGTAACGACGCAGTCCGCTAACTCTCTAAAGATGGGCGAAGCAACCGATCTAGAATTACCTCGCGAGTTCTAGAGGTCGACCAACTGTGAGCAGTCCACCTCCATGATCACATGTGAAAAACCTTGGAGTTGGGCGAAGATGACCCCCTCCCGAAAGGCCAGTAGCTCGGCTATGAACGGATCCGAAGCACTTGGCAAAGGCTTACACCATGCTCCTAGGAAAGAGGGGTGAGAGTGAGCCACTCCCCCTGCCCCTCCCCTAGTCGTATCTGCATACACTGAACCATTAGTGTTTATAGTGATCCATCCCGCCTCCGGAGGGCGCCAACCCTGGCTCGCAGTCCTGGTCCGGCGTCCCGGGATGTCGATGATGGATAAAGCTTCATGCACCCGTTTCAGCGCCATTGCCGGATCATACCCTTCTCAGCCATGAGTCCAGTTATTCCTTGAAGTCCAAATAGAGTGCATGATAGAGATGATTTTGCACCGTGTATCATCAGAGAACAAGCTATCCAACAGAATGTCACGAGCCCAAGTCTCGGGGTGCAGCCGTGGTAGCTGGAAGCCGAAGCGCTCCTTAGCTGCTACCCAAAATTTCCTTGCATGAGTGCAGGAAACAAGAGCATGCAGCGGATTCTCATCAAAGGCCATGCAGATGTCGCACCGGCCACTTGTTTTGATATGCCTGTACTGCAAGGTCACCGAGTCTGGTAAGATACCTCTGAGGACTCTCCACCAGAACACCCTAACCTTCGGTAGCACCTGGATCTTCCAAAGTGCAGTCCACAACTCTCTGTTTGCCGATGAAGATTCCGTTATCGTCCCTTCCTCTATGGAGCTAGGCTCGTTGCGAGTCATAAGAGATCGATACGCTGACTTTACAGAGTAGTTTCCTGACTTTTCCAAGTCCCATGCTAGTATATCTTCCCCTCCCACAGAATTAAGGGGGATGTTCAAGATTGCCTCTGCGTCAGGATGTAGGAAGTTTTGGCGTATTAGTTCCTCATCCCAATGGCCAGTATAATCATGAATCAACTCAGAAACCCTAGTCAAAGGTGCAACGCCAAGGCGACCTGTTGGTTTCCGCAATAGTGTATTTGGTATCCACGGGTCTGTCCAGATGGAGATTGTGGAGCCGTCCCCAACCCGATGAATTAAACCAACTTCCAATGCCTTCCGTCCCGCCACTATTGCTTTCCAAGTCGCCGAAGCTCGGGCCGGTACCATGGCATGGAGAAAATCCGTGTGTGGGTAGTATCTTCCTTTCAGCACTCGGGCACACAATGAGTTGGGATTTGTTAGCAGTCACCAACCTTGTTTGCCTAGCATGGCTAGGTTAAACACTTGGGGGTCCCGAAAGCCCGTTCCCCCCTTGACCTTTGGCACTGTTAACTTATCCCAGGATATCCAATGCATCGAGTTTTTGTCAAGAGAGCTTCCCCACCAATACTTGGCCATAGGAGATGTGACACTCTTACAAACTTTTTTCATCAAGTGAAAACAACTCATGATGTAGGTGTTGGAAATATGCCCTAGAGGCAATAATAAATTAGTTATTATTACTATATTTCCTTGTTCATGATAATCGTTTATTATCCATGCTATAATTGTATTGATAGGAAACTTAGATACATGTGTGGATACATAGACAACACCATGTCCCTAGTAAGCCTCTAGTTGACTAGCTCGTTGATCAATAGATGGTTATGATTTCCTGACCATGGACATTGGATGTCATTGATAACGGGATCACATCATTAGGAGAATGATGTGATGGACAAGACCCAATCCTAAGCCTAGCACAAAAGATCGTGTAGTTCGTATGCTAAAGCTTTTCTAATGTCAAGTATCATTTCCTTAGACCATGAGATTGTGCAACTCCCGGATACCGTAGAAATGCTTTGGGTGTACCAAACGTCACAACGTAACTGGGTGGCTATAAAGGTGCACTACGGGTATCTCCGAAAGTGTCTGTTGGATTGGCACGAATCGAGACTAGGATTTGTCACTCCGTGTGACGGAGAGGTATCTTTGGGCCCACTCGGTAGGACATCATCATAATGTGCACAATGTGACCAAGGGGTTGATCACGGGATGATGTGTTACGGAACGAGTAAAGAGACTTGCCGGTAACGAGATTGAACAAGGTATCGGGATACCGACGATCGAATCTCGGGCAAGTACTATACCGCTAGACAAAGGGAATTGAATACGGGATTGATTGAATCCTCGACATTGTGGTTCATCCGATGAGATCATCGTGGAACATGTGGGAGCCAACACGGGTATCCAGATCCCGCTGTTGGTTATTGGCCGGAGAGTTGTCTCGGTCATGTCTACGTGTCTCCCGAACCCGTAGGGTCTACACACTTAAGGTTCGATGACGCTAGGGTTATAGGGAATAGATGTACGTGGTTACCGAATGTTGTTCGGAGTCCCGGATGAGATCCCGGACGTCACGAGGAGTTCCGGAATGGTCCGGAGGTAAAGATTTATATATGGGAAGTCCTGCTTTGGTCACCGAAAAAGTTTCGGGTGATATCGGTAATGTACCGGGACCATCGGGAGGGTCTTGGGGGTCCACCAGGTGGGGCCACCAGCCCCAGAAGGCTGCGTGGGCCAAGTGTGGGAGGGGACCAGCTCCAGGTGGGCTGGTGCGCCCCCCCCACCAAGTCCCAAGGCGCATGGAAGAGTGGGAGGGGGCAAACCCTAGGGCACATGGGCCCTAAGGCCCACCCCAGGTGCGCCTCCCCCTCTCCCCCTTTGGCCGCCACCCTAGATGGGATCTGGGGCTGCCGCACCCCTTGGTGTGGGAACCCTAGAGGGGGTGCAGCCCCCTCCCCTCCCCCTATATATAATTGAGGTCTAGGGGCTTCCCAACACATGAGTTTCTCTCCCTCTTGGCGTAGCCCTATCTCTCTCCCTCCTCGTCTCTTGCGGTGCTTGGCGAAGCCCTGCAGGATTGCCACGCTCCTCCACCACCACCACGCCGTCGTGCTGCTGCTGGACGGAGTCTTCCTCAACCTCTCCCTCTCTCCTTGCTGGATCAAGGCATGGGAGACATCACCGGGCTGCATGTGTGTTGAACGCGGAGGTGCCGTCCGTTCGGCACTAGGATCATCGGTGATTTGGATCACGATGAGTACGACTCCATCAACCCCGTTCACTTGAACGCTTCCGCTTAGAGATCTACAAGGGTATGTAGATGCACTCTGCTTCCCTTCGTTGCTAGATTACTCCATAGATTGATCTTGGTGATGCGTAGAAAATTTTGAATTTCTGCTACGTTCCCCAACAGTGGCATCATGAGCTAGGTCTATGCGTAGTTTCTATGCATGAGTAGAACACAAGTTGTTGTGGGCGTTGATTTTGTTCAATATGCTTACCGTTACTAGTCCAATCTTGTTTCGACGGTATTGTGGGATGAAGCGGCCCAGACCGACCTTACACGTACACTTACGTGAGACAGGTTCCACCGACTGACATGCACTTGTTGCATAAGGTGGCTAGTGGGTGCTAGTCTCTCCCACTTTAGTCGGATCGGATTCGATGAAAAGGGTCCTTATGAAGGGTAAATAGCAATTGACATATCACGTTGTGGTTTTGCATAGGTAAGAAATGTTCTTGCTAGAAACCCATAGCAGCCACGTAAAACATGCAAACAACAATTAGAGGACGTCTAACTTGTTTTTGCAGGGTATGCTATGTGATGTGATATGGCCAAAAGAATGTGATGAATGGTATGTGATGTATGAGATTGATCATGTTCTTGTAATAGGAATCACGACTTGCATGTTGATGAGTATGACAACCGGCAGGAGCCATAGGAGTTGTCTTAATTTATTGTATGACCTACGTGTCAATGAACAACACCATGTAATTACTTTACTTTATTGCTAAACCGTTAGCCATATTAGTAGAAGTAATAGTTGGCGAGACAACTTCATGGAGACACGATGATGGAGATCATGATGAGGGAGATCATGGTGTCATGCCGGTGACGATGATGATCATGGAGCCCCGAAGATGGAGATCAAAAGGAGCAAAATGATATTGGCCATATCATGTCACTTTTGATTGCATGTGATGTTTATCATGTTTATGCATCTTATTTGCTTAGAACGACGGCAGCTTAAATAAGATGATCCCTCGCAATAATTTCAAGAAAAGTGTTCCCCCTAACTGTGCACTGTTGCGAAGGTTTGTTGTTTCGAAGCACCACGTGATGATCGGGTGTGATAGATTCTAACGTTCAAATACAACGGGTGTAAGCCAGATTTACACACGCAATACACTTAGGTTGACTTGACGAGCCTAGCATGTACAGACATGGCCTCGGAACACGGAAGACCGAAAGGTCGAGCATGAGTCGTATAGAAGATACGATCAACATGAAGATGTTCACCGACGTTGACTAGTCCGTCTCACGTGATGATCGGACACGGCCTAGTTGACTCGGATCATGTAATCACTTAGATAGCTAGAGGGATGTCTATCTGAGTGGGAGTTCATAAGATGAACTTAATTATCCTGAACATAGTCAAAAGATCTTTGCAAATTATGTCGTAAGCTCGCGCTTTAATTCTAATGTTTAGATATGTTCCTAGAGAAAATTCAGTTGAAAGTTAATAGTAGCGATTATGCGGACTAGGTCCGTAAACTGAGGATTGTCCTCGTTGCTTCGAAGAAGGCTTATGTCCTTAATGCACCGCTCAGTGTGTTGAACCTCGAACGTCGTCTATGGATGTTGGGAACATCGGACACACACGTTTTGATAACGACGTGATAGTTCAGTAATGTTAAGGTTTAGAGTTGAGGCACCGAAGACGATTTCGAAACGTCGCGGAACATATGAGATGTTTCGAGGTCTGAAATTGGGATTTCAGGCTCGTGCCCACGTCAGGAGGTATAAGACCTCTGACGATTTTCTTAACCTGCAAACTAAGGGAGAAAAGCTCAATCGTTGAGCTTGTGCTCAGATTGTCTGAGTACAACAATCACTTGAATCGAGTGGGAGTTGATCTTCTAGATGAGATAGTGATGTATCTCCAAACTCATTGCCACCAAGCTGCTAGAACTTCGTGATGAACTATAACATATCAGGGATAGATATGATGATCCTTGAGATATTCGCGATGTTTGACACCGCGAAAGTAGAAATCAAGAAGGAGCATCAATTGTTGATGGTTGGTGAAACCACTAGTTTCAAGAAGGGCAAGGGAAAGAAGGGATACTTCATGAAACGGCAAATCAGCTGTTACTCTAGTGGAGAAACCCAAGGTTGAACCCAAACCCGAGACTAAGTGCTTCTGTAATAAGGGGAACAGTCACTGGAGCAGAATTACCCTAGATACTTGGTAGATGAGAAGGCTGGCAAGGTCGATAGAAGTATATTGGATATACATTATGTTAATGTGTACTTTACTAGTACTCCTAGTAGCACCAGGGTATTAGATACTGGTTCGGTTGCTAAGTGTTAGTAACTCTAAATAAAAGGCTGCGGAGTAAACGGAGACTAGCTAAAGGTGAGCTAGCGATATGTGTTGGAAGTTTTTCCAAGCTTGATGTGATCAAGCATCGCACGCTCCCTCGACCATCGAGGTTGGTGTTAAATATAAATAATTGTTATTTGGTGTTTGTGTTGAGCATAGACATGATTGGATTATGTCTATCGCAATACGGTTATTCTTTAAGGAGAATAATGGTTACTCTGTTTATTTGAATAATACCTTCAATGGTCTTGCACCTAAAATGAATGGTTTATTAAATCTCGATCGTAGTGATACACATGTTCATGCCAAAAGATATAAGATAGTAATGATAGTACCACCTACTTGTGGCACTGCCATGTAAGTCATATTGGTATAAAACGCATGAAGAAGCTCCATGTTGATGGATCTTTGGACTCACTCATTTTTGAAAAGTTTGAGACATGCAAACCATGTCTATTGGTGTATATGCATGAAGAAACTCCATGCAAATGGACCGTTTGGACTCACTTGATTTTGAATCACTTGAGACATGCAAATCATACCACATGGGCAAGATGACTGAAAGCCTCGTTTTCAGTAAAATGGAACAAGAAAGCAACTTGTTGGAAGTAATACATTTTGGTGTGTGCAGTCCAATGAGTGCTGAGGCACGCAGTGGATATCGTTATGTTCTTACTTCACGGATGATTTGAGTAGATACTAAGTATATTTACTTGATGAAACACAAGTCTGAATTATTGAATGGTTCAAGTAATTTCAGAGTGAACTTGAAGATCATCGTGACAAGAGGATAAAATGTCTATGATATGATCATAGAGATGAGTATCTGAGTTACGAGCTTTGGCACGCAATTGAGACATTGTGGAAATTGTTTCACAATTAATACCGCCTGGAACACCATAGTGTGATGGTGTGTCCGAACATCATAGTTGCACCCTATTGGATATGGTGCGTACCATGATGTCTCTTATCGAATTACCACTATCGTTCATGGGTTAGGCATTAGAGACAACCGCACTCACTTTAATAGGGCACCACGTAATTCCGTTGAGACGACACTGTTTGAACTATGGTTTGGAGAAACCTAAGTTGTCGTTTCTTAAAAGTTTGGGGTTGCGACGCTTATGTGAAAAAGTTTCAGGTTGATAAGCTCGAACCCAAAGGGGATGAAATGCATCTTCATAGGACACCCAAAACAGTTGGGTATACCTCCAGTCTCAGTTCCGGAAGCAAAAGGGATTGTTTCTAGAATCAGGTCCTTTCTCGAGGAAAAGTTTCTCTCGAAAGAATTGAGTGGGAGGATAGTGGAGACTTGATGAGGTTATTGAACCATCACTTCAACTAGTGTGTGGCAGGGCACAGGAAGTTGTTCCTGTAGCACCTACACCAATTGAAGTAGAAGCTTATGATAGTGATCATGAAGTTTTGGATCAAGTCACTACCGTACCTCGTAGGGTGACAAGGATGCGTGCTACTTCAGAGTGGTACAGTAATCCTGTCTTGAAGGTCATGTTGCTAGACAACAATGAACCTACGAGCTATGGAGAAGTGATGGTGGGCCCGGATTCCAAAATGGCTCGAGGCCATAAAATCCGAGAGAGGATCCATGTATGAAAACAAAGTGTAGACTTTGGCAGAACTACCCGATGGTCGTAAGGCTGTTGAGTACAGATGGATTTTAGAAGGAAGACGGACAATGATGGTAAGTGTCACCATTAAGAAAGCTCGACTTGTCGTTAAGATGTTTCCCGACAAGTTCAAGGAGTTGAATATAGTGAGGCTTTCTCACTCGCAGTGATGCTAAGAGTCTGTTGGAATTGGATTAGCAGTTACTGCATTATTTATGAAATCTTGCAGATAGGATGTCAAAACATTGTTTCCTCGACTATTTTCTTTAGGAAAGGTTGTATGTGATACAACCAGAAGGTTTTGACAATCCTGAAAGACGCTAACAAGTATGCAAAGCTCCAGCAATCCTTCTAAGGACTGGAGTAAGCATCTCGGAGGTGGAATGTACGCTTTGATGAGATGACCACGGCAGAAGAAAGAGAAAGGACGAATGTCGTCCCCTATGCCTTAGCCATAGGCTCTACACGGTATGCCATGCTGAGTACCGCACCTGATGTGTGCCTTGCCACATGTCTGGCAAGAGGGTACAAAGGTGATCCAGGAGTAGATCACTAGATAGCGGTCAAAATTATCCTTAGAGGAATAAGGAAATGTTTCTTGATTATGGAGGTGATAAAGAGTTTGGCGTAAAGGATTACGTTGATGCAAGCTTTAACACCTATCCGAATGACTCTGAGTAGCAAAACAGATACGTATAGTGGAGCAACCATTTGGAATATCTTCAAGTGGAGCGTGGAAGCAGCATTTACAATATGACCTAGAGATTTGCGAAGTACATACGGATCTGAATGTTCCAGACCCGTTGACTAAAACCTCTCTCACAAGCAAAACATGATCAAACTCCAGAACTCATTGAGTCCTAATCACATGATGATGTGAACTATTTTAGACACTAGTAAACTCTTTGGATGTTGATCACATGGCGATGTGACCTGTGAGTGTTAATCACATGGCGATGTGAACTAGATTATTGACTCTAGTGCAAGTGGGAGACTGTTGGAAATATGCCCTAGAGGCAATAATAAATTAGTTATTATTACGTGATGAGATATAAGTTGTTGTATGAGATGATCATGTTTTGTTGAAGTTATCGGCAACTGGCAGAAGCTCTATGGTTGTCTCTTTGTTGCATAAGATGCAAGTGCCAAATAATTGCTTTACTTTATCGCTATGCGATAGCAATAATTGCAATAGCAATAGTTGGCGAGATGACCATGTGACGACACATTGATGTAGATCAAGATGATGAAGATCATGGTGTCGTGCCGGTGACGATAGAGATCATGACAGTACTTTGGAGATGGAGATCAAAGGCGCAAGATGATCATGGCCATATCATGTCACATATTTTGATTGCATATGATGTTTATCTGTTATACATCTTATTCTGTTTTGTTTGACGGTAACATCTTAAGATGATCTCTCACTAATTATCAAGAAGTGTTCTCCTTGAGTATGCACCGTTGCGAAAGTTCTTCGTGCTGAGACACCACGTGATGATCGGGTGTGATAGGCTCTACGTTCAAATACAACGGGTGCAAAACAGTTGCACACGCGGAATACTCAGGTTAAACTTGATGAGCCTAGCATATACATATATGGCCTCGGAACACGGAGACCGAAAGGTCAAACGTGAATCATATAGTAGATATGATCAACATAGTGATGTTCACCATTGAAACTACTCCATCTCACGTGATGATCGGACATGGTTTAGTTGATTTGGATCACGTGATCACTTAGATGACTAGAGAGATGTCTGTCTAAGTGGGAGTTCTTAAGTAATATGATTAATTGAACTTAAATTTATCATGAACTTAGTCCTGGTAGTATTTTGCAAATTATGTTGTAGATCAATAGCTTGCGTTGTTGCTTTTGATATGTTTATTTTGATGTGTTCCTAGAGAAAACTGTGTTGAAAAATGTTAGTAGCAATGATGCGGATTGGATCCGTGATTTGAGGTTTATCCTCATTGCTGCACAGAAGTATTATGTCCTTAATGCACCACTAGGTGACAGACCTATTGCAGGAGCAGATGCAGACGTTATGAACATCTGGCTAGCTCAATATGATGACTACTTGATAGTTTAGTGCACCATGCTTAACGGCTTAGAATCGGGACTTCAAAGACGTTTTGAACATCATGGACCATATAAGATGTTCCAGGTATTGAAGTTAATATTTTAAGCAAATACCCGAGTTGAGAGATATAAAGTATCCAACAAGTTCTATAGCTAAAAGATGGAGGAGAATCGCTCAACTAGTGAGCATGTGCTCAGATTGTCTGAGTACTTCAATCACTTGAATCAAGTGGGAGTTAATCTTCCATATAAGATAGTGATTGACAGAATTCTCTAGTCACTATCACTAAGTTACTAGAACTTCGTGATGAACTATAGTATGCAAGGGATGACAAAAATGATTCCCAAGCTCTTCGTGATGTTGAAATCGACGAAGGTAAAAATCAAGAAAGAGCATCAAGTGTTGATGATTGACAAGACCAGTAGTTTCAAGAAAAGGGCAAAGGAAAGAAAGGGAAACTTCAAGTAGAATGGCAAACAAGTTGCCACTCCCGTGAAGAAGACCAAAGCTGGACCAAAGCCTGAAACTGAGTGCTTACACTGCAAAGGAAATGGTCACTGGAAGCAGAAATGCCCTGAATATTTGGTGGATAAGAAGGATGGCAAAGTGAACAAGGGTATATTTGATATACAGGTTATTGATGTGTGCCTTACTAGTGTTTATAGTAGCCCCTGAGTATTTGATACTTGTTCAGTTGCTAAGATTAGTACCTCGAAACAGGAGTTACAGAATAAACAGAGACTAGTTGAAGGGGAAGTGACGATGGGTGTTGGAAGTAGTTCCAAGATTGATATGATCATCATCGCACACTCCCTATACTTTTGGGATTAGTGTTAAACCTAAATAAATGTTATTTGGCGTTTGCGTTGAGCATGAACATGATTTGATCGTGTTTATTGTGATACGGTTATTCATTTAAAGTTGGAGAATAATTGTTATTCTGTTTACATGAATAAGACCTTCGAGGGTCATACACCCAATGAACATAGTTTGTTGGATCTCGATCTTAGTGATACACATATTCATAATATTGATGCCAAAAGATGCAAAGTTAATAATGATAGTGCAACTTATTTGTGGCACTGCCGTTTGGGTCATATCGGTGTAAAGCGCATGAAGAAACTCCATAAAGATGGATTTTTGGAATCACTTGGTTATGAATCATTTGATACTTGCGAACCGTGCCTTTTGGGCAAGATGACTAAAACTCCGTTCTCCGGAACAATGGAACAAGCTACTGACTTATTGGAAATAATACATACCGATGTATGCGATCCAATGAGTGTTGATGCTCGTGGCAAGTATCGTTATTTTCTGACCTTCACAAGATGATTTGAGCAGATATGGGTATATCTACTTGATGAAACATAAGTCTGAAATAGTTGAAAGGTTCAAAGAATTTCAGAGTGAAGTGGAAAAATCGTCGTAACAAGAAAATAAAATTTCTGCGATCTGATCACAGAGACAAATATTTGAGTTACGAGTTTGGCCTTCATATAAAACAATGTGGAATAGTTTCACAGCTCATGCCACCTGGAACACCACAACGTTATGGTGTGTCCGAATGTTGTAACCGCACTTTATTGGATACGGTGCGATCTATGATGTCTCTTATTGATTTACCATTGTCGTTTTGGGGTTATGCATTAGAGACAGCTGCATTCACGTTAAAAGGGCACCATCTAAATCCGTTGAGACGACACCATATGAACTGTGGTTTAGCAAGAAACCCAAGTTGTCGTTTCTTAAAGTTTGGGGCTACGATGCTTATGTGAAAAAGTTTCATCCTGATAAGCTCAAACCCAAATCGGAGAAGTGCGTCTTCATAGAATACCCAAAGGAAACTGTTGGGTACACCTTCTATCACAGATCCGAAGGCAAGATATTCGTTGCTAAAAATGGATCCTTTCTAGAGAAGGAGTTTCTCTCGAAAGAAGTGAGTGGGAGGAAAGTAGAGCTTGATAAGGTAATTTGTACCTTCTCTCGAATTGGAAAGTAGTTCATCACAGAAATCAGTTCCAGTGATTCCTACACCAATTAATGAGGAAGCTAATGATGATGATCATGAAACTTCAGATCAAGTTACTACAGAACCTCGTAGGTCTTCCAGAGTACGGTCCGCACCAGAGTGGTACAATAATCTTGCTCTGAAAGTCATGTTACTAGACCATGATAAACCTACGAACTATGAGGAATCGATGATGAGCCCAGATTCCGCAAAATGGCTGGAGGCCATGAAATCTGAGATAGGATCCATGTATGAGAACAAAGTGTGGACTTTGGTGGACTTGCCCGATGATCGGCAAACCATAGAAAATAAATGGATCTTCAAGAGGAAGACGGACGTTGATAGTAGTGTTACTATCTACAAAGCTCGACTTGTCGCAAAAAGGTTTTTGACAAGTTCAAGGTGTTGACTACAATGAGATTTTCTCAACTGTAGAGATGCTTAAGTCTATCCGAATCATGTTAGCAATTGCCACATTTTATGAAATTTGGCAAATGGATGTCAAAACTACATTCCTTAATGGATTTATTAAAGAAGAGTTGTATATGATACAACTAGAAGGTTTTGTCAATCCTAAAGGTGCTAACAAAATGTGCAAGCTCCAGCGATCCATCCATGGACTGGTGCAAGCATCTCAGAGTTGGAATATACGCTTTGATAAGTTGATCAAAGCATATAGTTTTGTACAGACTTACGGTGAAGCCTGTATTTACAAGATAGTGAGTGGGAGCACTACAACATTTCTGATAAGTGTATGTGAATGACATATTGTTGATCGGAAATAATGTAGAATTATTCTGCAAAGCATAAAGGAGTGTTTGAAAGGAGTTCTTTAAAAGAAAGACCTCACTAAAGCTACTTACATATTGAGCATCAAGATCTATTGAGATAGATCAAGACGCTTGATAAGTTTTTCAATAAGTACATACCTTGTCAAGATTTTGAAATAGTTCAAAATGGAACAGTCAAAGAAGGAGTTCTTGCCTGTGATGCAAAGGTGTGAAGATGAGTAAGACTCAAGACCCGACCATGGCAGAAAATAGAAAGAGAATGAAAAGTCATTCCCTATGCCTCAGTCATAGGTTCTATAAAGTATGCTATGCTGTAAACCAGACCTATTGTATACCTTGCTCTGAGTTTGACAAAGGAATACAATTTTGATCTAAGAGTAGATCACTGGACAGCGGTCAAGAATATCCTTAGTAAGAACTAAGGAGATATTTCTCGATAATGGAAGTGATAAAAGTTACAACGATACAAGCTTTTACACCGATCCAGATGACTCTAAGTCTCAATCTGGATACATATTGAAAGTGGGAGCAATTAGCTAGAGTAGCTCCGTGCAGAGCATTGAAGTAATAGAATATTTGCAAAATACATACGACTCTGAATATGACAGACCCGTTGACTAAGCTTCTCTCACAAGCAAAACATGATCACACCTTAGTACTCTTTGGGTGTTAATCACATAAGCGATGTGAACTAGATTATTGACTCTAGTAAACCCTTTGGGTGTTGATCACATGACGATGTGAACTATGGGTGTTAATCATATACAAATATGAATATTAGTGTTAAATCACATGGCGATGTGAACTAGATTATTGACTCTAGTGCAAGTGGGAGACTGAAGGAAATATGCCCTAGAGGCAATAATAAAGTTATTATTTATTTCCTTATATCATGATAAATGTTTATTATTCATGCTAGAATTGTATTAACCGGAAACATAATACATGTGTGAATACATAGACAAACATAGTGTCACTAGTATGCCACTACTTGACTAGCTCGTGAATCAAAGATGGTTAAGTTTCCTAGCCATAAACATGAGTTGTCATTTGATTAACGGGATCACATCATTAGGAGAATGATGTGATTGACTTGACCCATTCCGTTAGCCTAGCACTTGATCGTTTAGTATGTTGCTATTGCTTTCTTCATGACTTATACATGTTCCTATAACTATGAGATTATGCAAATCCTGTTTATCGGAGGAACACTTTGGGTGCTACCAAACGTCACAACGTAACTGGGTGATTATAAAGGAGTACTACAGGTGTCTCCAAAGGTACATGTTGGGTTGGCGTATTTCGAGATTAGGTTTTGTCACTCCGATTGTCGGAGAGGTATCTCTGGGCCCTCTCGGTAATGCACATCACTATAAGCCTTGCAAGCAATGTAACTAATGAGTTAGTTGCGGGATGATGTATTACGTAACGAGTAAAGAGACTTGCCGGTAACAAGATTGAACTAGGTATTGGATACCGACGATCGAATCTCGGGCAAGTAACATACCGATGACAAAGGGAACAACGTATGTTGTTATGCGGTTTGACCGATAAAGATCTTCGTAGAATATGTAGGAGCCAATATGGGCATCCAGGTTCCGCTATTGGTTATTGACTGAGAATAGTTCTAGGTCATGTCTACATAGTTCTCGAACCCGTAGGGTCCGCACGCTTCAGGTTTCGATGACAGTTATATTATGAGTTTATGAGTTTTGATGTACCGAAGGAGTTCGGAGTCCCGGATGAGATCGGGGACATGACGAGGAGTCTCGAAATGGTCGAGATGTAAAGATCGATATATTGCACGACTATATTCGGACATCGGAAGGGTTCCGAGTGATTCGGGTATTTTCGGAGGTACCGGGGAGTTACGGGAATACGAGGAAGAAGTAATGGGCCTCATGGGCCAAGTGGTGGAAGAGAGGAGGCAGGGCGCGCGGCCCCCTAGCCCAAACCGAATTGGACTAGGGGGCCGGCCCCCCTTTCCTCCTTTTCCTCCCTCTCCTTCCTTCTCCTTCTCCTTCCCTTCCTTCCCCTCTCCTAGTTGGACTAGGAAAGGAGGGAGTCCTACTCCCGGTGGGAGTAGGACTCCTCCTTGGCGCGCCCTCCCTTGGCCGGCCGCCCCCTTCCCCTTGCTCCTTTATATACGGGGGCAGGGGGCACCCCATGACACATAAGTTGATCTACGGATCATTCCTTAGCCATGTGCGATGCCCCCCTCCACCATATTCCACCTCTATCATATCGTCGCGGAGTTTAGGCGAAGCCCCGCGCCGGTAGAACATCATCATCATCACCACGCCACCGTGCTGATGGAACTCATCCCCGAAGCTTTGCTGGATCGGAGCCCGGGGATCGTCATCGAGCTGAATGTGTGCTGAACTCGGAGGTGCCGTACGTTCGGTGCTTGGATCGGTCGGATCATGAAGACGTACGACTACATCAACCGCGTTGTGCTAATGCTTCCGCTTACGGTCTATGAGGGTACGTGGACAACACTCTCCCCTCTCGTTGCTATGCCATCACCATGATCTTGCGTGTGCGTAGGATTTTTTTTGAAATTACTACGTTCCCCAACAGTGGCATCCGAGCCTAGGTTTTATGCGTTGATGTTATATGCACGAGTAGAACACAAGTGAGTTGTGGGCGATACAAGTCATACTGCTTACCAGCATATCATACGTTGGTTCAGCGGTATTGTGAGATGAAGCGGACCGGACCGACATTACGCGTACGCTTACGCGAGACTGGTTTCACCGTTACGAGCACTCGTGCTTAAAGGTGGCTGGCGGGTGTCTGTCTCTCTCACTTTAGCTGAATCGAGTGTGGCTACGCCCGGTCCTTGCGAAGGTTAAAACAGCACCAACTTGACGAACTATCGTTGTGGTTTTTATGCGTAGGTAAGAACGGTTCTTGCTCGGCCCGTAGCAGCCACGTAAAACTTGCAACAACAAAGTAGAGGACGTCTAACTTGTTTTTGCAGGGCATGTTGTGATGTGATATGGTCAAGACGTGATGAGATATAAGTTGTTGTATGAGATGATCATGTTTTGTTGAAGTTATCGGCAACTGGCAGAAGCTCTATGGTTGTCTATTTGTTGCATAAGATGCAAGTGCCAAATAATTGCTTTACTTTATCGCTATGCGATAGCAATAGTAGCAAGAGCAATAGTTGGCGAGACGACCATGTGATGACACATTGATGTAGATCAAGATGATGAAGATCATGGTGTCGTGCCCGTGACGATAGAGATCATGACAGTACTTTGGAGATGGAGATCAAAGGCGCAAGATGATCATGGCCATATCATGTCACATATTTTGATTGCATATGATGTTTATCTGTTCTACATCTTATTCTGTTTTGTTTGACGATAACATTTTAAGATGATCTCTCACTAATTATCAAGAAGTGTTCTCCCTGAGTATGCACTGTTGCGAAAGTTCTTCGTGCTGAGACACCACGTGATGATCGAGTGTGATAGGCTCTACATTCAAATACAACGGGTGCAAAACAGTTGCACACGCGGAATACTCAGGTTAAACTTGACGAGCCTAGCATATACAGATATGGCCTCGGAACACGGAGACCGAAAGGTCAAACGTGAATCATATAGTAGATATGATCAACATAGTGATGTTCACCATTGAAACTACTCCATCTCACGTGATGATCGGACATGGTTTAGTTGATTTGGATCACGTGATCACTTAGATGACTAGAGAGATGTCTATCTAAGTGGGAGTTCTTAAGTAATATGATTAATTGAACTTAAATTTATCATGAACTTAGTCCTGGTAGTATTTTGCAAATTATGTTGTAGATCAATAGCTTGCGTTGTTGCTTTCATATGTTTATTTTGATATGTTCCTAGAGAAAACTGTGTTCAAAAATGTTAGTAGCAATGATGCGGATTGGATCCGTGATCTGAGGTTTATCCTCATTGCTGCATAGAAGTATTATGTCCTTAATGCACCGCTAGGTGACAGACCTATTGCAGGAGCAGATGCAGACGTTATGAACATCTGGCTAGCTCAATATGATGACTACTTGATAGTTTAGTGCACCATGCTTAATGGCTTAGAATCGGGACTTCAAAGACGTTTTGAACGTCATGGACCATATAAGATGTTCCAGGTATTGAAGTTAATATTTTAAGCAAATACCCGAGTTGAGAGATATGAAGTCTCCAACAAGTTCTATAGCTAAAAGATGGAGGAGAATCGCTCAACTAGTGAGCATGTGCTCAGATTGTCTGAGTACTTCAATCACTTGAATCAAGTGGGAGTTAATCTTCCAGATAAGATAGTGATTGACAGAATTCTCTAGTCACCATCACTAAGTTACTAGAACTTCGTGATGAACTATAGTATGCAAGGGATGACAAAAAGCTCTTCGTGATGTTGAAATCGACGAAGGTAGAAATCAAGAAAGAGCATCAAGTGTTGATGATTGACAAGACCACTAGTTTCAAGAAAAGGGCAAAGGAAAGAAAGGGAAACTTCAAGTAGAATGGCAAACAAGTTGCCACTCCCGTGAAGAAGACCAAAGCTGGACCAAAGCCTGAAACTAAGTGCTTACACTGCAAAGGAAATGGTCACCGAGCCCTTTGACGATTTTCTTAACCTGCAAACTAAGGGAGAAAAGCTCAATCGTTGAGCTTGTGCTCAGATTGTCTGAGTACAACAATCACTTGAATCGAGTGGGAGTTGATCTTCCAGATGAGATAGTGATGTTTCTCCAAAGTCATTGCCACCAAACTGCTAGAGCTTCATGATGAACTATAACATATCAGGGATAGATATGATGATCCTTGAGATATTCGCGATGTTTGACACCGCGAAAGTAGAAATCAAGAGGGAGCATCAATTGTTGATGGTTGGTGAAACCACTAGTTTCAAGAAGGGCAAGGGCAAGAAGGGATACTTCATGAAACGACAAATCGGCTGTTGCTCTAGTGGAGAAACCCAAAGTTGAACCCAAACCCGAGACTAAGTGCTTCTGTAATAAGGGGAACAGTCACTGGAGCAGAATTACCCTAGATACTTGGTAGATGAGAAGGCTGGCAAGGTCGATAGAAGTATATTGGATATACATTATGTTAATGTGTACTTTACTAGTACTCCTAGTAGCACCAGGGTATTAGATACCGGTTCGGTCGCTAAGTGTTAGTAACTCGAAATAAAAGGCTGCGGAGTAAACGGAGACTAGCTAAAGGTGAGCTAGCAATATGTGTTGGAAGTTTTTCCAAGCTTGATGTGATCAAGCATCACACGCTCCCTCAACCATCGAGATTGGTGTTAAATCTAAATAATTGTTATTTGGTGTTTGCGTTGAGCATAGACATGATTGGATTATGTCTATCGCAATACGGTTATTCATTTAAGGAGAATAATGGTTACTCTGTTTATTTGAATAATACCTTCAATGGTCTTGCACCTAAAATGAATGGTTTATTGAAACGCGATCGTAGTGATACACATGTTCATGCCAAAAGATATAAGATAGTAATGATAGTACCACCTACTTGTGGCACTGCCATGTAAGTCATATTGGTATAAAACGCATGAAGAAGCTCCATGTTGATGGATCTTTGGACTCACTCGTTATTGAAAAGTTTGAGACATGCAAACCATGTCTATTGGTGTATATGCATGAAGAAACTCCATGCAAATGGACCATTTGGACTCACTTGATTTTGAATCACTTGAGACATGCAAATCATACCACATGGGCAAGATGACTGAAAGCCTCGTTTTCAGTAAAATGGAACAAGAAAGCAACTTGTTGGAAGTAATACATTTTGGTGTGTGCAGTCCAATGAGTGCTGAGGCACGCAGTGGATATCGTTATGTTCTTACTTCACGGATGATTTGAGTAGATACTGAGTATATTTACTTGATGAAACACAAGTCTGAATTATTGAATGGTTCAAGTAATTTCAGAGTGAAGTTGAAGATCATCGTGACAAGAGGATAAAATGTCTATGATATGATCATAGAGATGAGTATCTGAGTTACGAGCTTTGGCATGCAATTGAGACATTGTGGAAATTGTTTCACAATTAATACCGCCTGGAACACTATAGTGTGATGGTGTGTCCGAACATCATAGTTGCACCCTATTGGATATGGTGCGTACCATGATGTCTCTTATCGAATTACCACTATCGTTCATGGTTAGGCATTAGAGACAACCGCACTCACTTTAATAGGGCACCACGTAATTCCGTTGAGACGACACCGTTTGAACTATGGTTTGGAGAAACCTAAGTTGTCGTTTCTTAAAAGTTTGGGGCTGCGACGCTTATGTGAAAAAGTTTTAGGTTGATAAGCTCGAACCCAAAGGGGATGAAATGCATCTTCATAGGACACCCAAAACAGTTGGGTATACCTCCAGTCTCAGTTCCGGAAGCAAAAGGGATTGTTTCTAGAATCAGGTCCTTTCTCGAGGAAAAGTTTCTCTTGAAAGAATTGAGTGGGAGGATAGTGG
Organism: Triticum timopheevii; assembly: GCA_963921465.1. Lineage (NCBI taxonomy): Eukaryota > Viridiplantae > Streptophyta > Magnoliopsida > Poales > Poaceae > Triticum > Triticum timopheevii. The sequence goes on along the minus strand of OY997271.1, from coordinate 127,445,292 downwards.
AGACTTGATGAGGTTATTGAACCATCACTTCAACTAGTGTGTGGCAGGGCACAGGAAGTTGTTCCTGTAGCGCCTACACCAATTGAAGTAGAAGCTTATGATAGTGATCATGAAGTTTTGGATCAAGTCACTACCGTACCTCGTAGGGTGACAAGGATGCGTGCTACTTCAGAGTGGTACAGTAATCCTGTCTTGAAGGTCATGTTGCTAGACAACAATGAACCTACGAGCTATGGAGAAGTGATGGTGGGCCCGGATTCCAAAATGGCTCGAGGCCGTAAAATCCGAGAGAGGATCCATGTATGAAAACAAAGTGTAGACTTTGGCAGAACTACCCGATGGTCGTAAGGCTGTTGAGTACAGATGGATTTTAGAAGGAAGACGGACAATGATGGTAAGTGTCACCATTAAGAAAGCTCGACTTGTCGTTAACATGTTTTCCGACAAGTTCAAGGAGTTGAATACAGTGAGGCTTTCTCACTCGCAGTGATGCTAAGAGTCTGTTGGAATTGGATTAGCAGTTACTGCATTATTTATGAAATCTTGCAGATAGGATGTCAAAACATTGTTTCCTCGACTATTTTCTTTAGGAAAGGTTGTATGTGATACAACCAAAAGGTTTTGACAATCCTGAAAGACGCTAACAAGTATGCAAAGCTCCAGCAATCCTTCGAAGGACTGGAGTAAGAATCTCGGAGTTGGAATGTACGCTTTGATGAGATGATCAAAGATTTTGGGTTTATACAAAGTTTATGAGAAACTTGTATTTCCAAAGAAGTGAGTGGGAGCACTATAGAATTTCTGATGAGTATATGTTGCTAACATATTGTTGATCAGAAATGTTGTAGAGTTTCTGGAAAGCATAAAGGGTTGTTTGAAAAGTGTTTTTCAATAGAAAACCTGGATTAAGTTGCTTCAACATTGAGCATCAAGATCTATGAGGATAGATCAAAACGCTTAATGGTACTTTCAAATGAGCACATACCTTGACATGATCTTGAAGGTGTTCAAGATGGATCAGTCAAAGAAGGAGTTCTTGCCTGAGTTGTAAGGTATGAAGTTAAGACTTAAAGCTCGACCACGGCAGAAGAAAGAGAAAGGATGAATGTCGTCCCCTATGCCTTAGCCATAGGCTCTACACGGTATGCCATGCTGAGTACCTCACCTGATGTGTGCCTTGCCACATGTCTGGCAAGAGGGTACAAAGGTGATCCAGGAGTAGATCACTAGATAGCGGTCAAAATTATCCTTAGAGGAATAAGGAAATGTTTCTCGATTATGGAGGTGATAAAGAGTTTGGCGTAAAGGGTTACGTCGATGCAAGCTTTAACACCTATGTAAGTGCATCTAGTGCCCCTTAGTGATTTTGGTGTATTGAAGACTTATAGGTTAAGGGACTGATGCGTTTGTGAGTGTACACAGGTCCATAAGTCTATGAGGAGTTTGATATTTACCGAGAAAGTCGACCCCTAAAAATGAAGTTCTTCGACTGAAGACTTTGATATTCTGAAGACTTTCTGAAGACTTTGAAAGTGAAGAAATTGGTGTGACCTTGAAGACTTGATATTCATTTGAGGAACATGAAGCGTGAAGACTTTTGTTTTCGTAATTTCATTTTCTCTTTCTTGAGTCATAGGAAACACCGTACTGTTAAAGGGGGTCGAGGAAATACTAAGGAAAAATTTCCATGTGATGCTCAACTCAAAATCCTACACCTACCAATCCCTTCGAGTGAAGCCATTGGAAATCTCATACAGTTCAGTCATTTTCTTCAGTGACAGAGACGTAGTTCTTCTAGTCACTGAGGACTTTGCTCTGACTGAGGAGTTAGGAATTCGCCAGTGCGAATTGCCTACACAGTGAGGAACATGATATCCCTGAGGAATTTGAGAGTCAAATTTCCGACCGTTGCTGTGCTGCGCGCCGGCTGTCCCAAAATATCTTATCCACCTAACGGTCATATCATTGAAGGGCATTTATGTCTTATCATGTCGGCCTGCTCCCTAGGCTATAAATAGCCGCCCCCTACAACCACTAGCTGGTTGGCTGCTCCGAGAGAACTTGACACTTGTCATTTGAGAGCAACCCATCCTCCGAGGACTTTGAGCGAAAATCATCAAGTGAGGAAAATCCCAAAACCAAACCCCCACAAACCCAAAGTGATTGAGCATCACTGAAGAAATTGATCCTGCATGGATCCGACGCTTGTTACCTTTGAAGACTGTGCTTCTTCCAGACGGTTAGGCGTCAAGGTCTAGAGCATCCAAGAGGAATTGTGGATCGCCGAGTGACCAAGTCTGTGAAGGTTTGGAAGTCACCTGAAGACTTACCACGAGTGATTGGACGAGGCTTGCGTGGTCTTAGTTCAAGGAGAATACGGTGAGGACCGGGTGTCCTGAGTTGCGGCTCAGTGACTGGGTGCCCGGGACTGCGTGTCCTCGAGTTTAAATACTCAGCCGCTCCAACCAGACGTACAACTGAGACAGCAATTGGAACTGGTTTACCAAATCATTGTCTTCACCAACTAACTGGTTCTATTTCCTCAACCCGTTCATTTCCTCATTACTGTGTTGAGTGTTTGTTCATATCTGTGCTTGAAGACTTTGACTGAAGACTTTCTCAATTTCCTCAGTTCAATTTCTTCAGTCTGTTTGTCTTCGTCTTGTGTTATCCTGTGATTACGCTTTCTGTACTCTGTGCTTGTCTTCATTCCATCATGATGACCATGCTTGTATTCTGTTATGTTTACTTCTGAGTACTTATTCCGCTGCAAGTAGTTCTTCGCTAAGGAATTTCCTCACCAGCAAATTCCTCAGTGAAGAAATTATAAAAATCGCCTATTCACCCCCCTCTAGTCGATATAACGCACTTTCAATTGGTATCAGAGCAAGGTACTCCCTTGTTCTGTGTGATTTTGGTTTAACCGCATGGAGTTTTAGTTATGTCGACCGCAGGTATGATCAAGGTCTCGGCTGGGTGTCCTACCTTTGATGGGACGGACTACCCCTACTGGAAGAACAAGATGCGAATGCATCTTGAGGCAATTGATAACGATCTCTGGTATGTTGTGGAAAATGGTGTTCCCTCTGTCTCACCCTCACTGAACGCTACCGATGTGAAGAGGTTCAAGCAACTCGATTCTCAAGTGAAGAATATCATATGTGGCCATCTGAGCAAAGGACAGTATGGAAGAGTGAGTGGTTTGGAAACTGCTAAGCTTATCTGGGATAGGCTGTCCAAAGTAAATGAAGGAGTCTCAACTCAGCGTGACTCTCGAGTTGATGTTCTTCGGAATCTCTTCAACCGCTTCAAAAGACTCGAGAATGAAAATGTCCAACAAACCTTTGATCGCCTCACTGACATCTCAAATGAACTTCAAGCCCTCGGTGCCACTGACATCACTGATCATGAAGTGGTGAAGAAACTGTTGAGATCGCTTGATTCCTCATTTGATACTCTGGGACTGACGATACAAGAACGTGCTGATTACAAGTCTCTTGATCCTGCCAATATCCTCGAAAGGCTAAATACTCACGAATTTCAGCTTGCTGAAAAGAGAGATCTCTATGGTTCAAACTATGGCAAACCACGTGCCCTGAAGGCCAAGGCTGTGTCTGACTCTGAATATGAGGATTCTGGTAGCAGCCTTGGTGATCCTGAAGAATTGAGCCAGGAGCTAGCACTGCTCGTGAAGAAATTCCAGAAGTTCTCAAGACGTGGTCGCTTTAGAAAATCCTCAAGAAGCAGTGATTCCTCATCCAGTGACTATAAGAGAAGGCTGTGCCACAAATGCAAGAAACCTGGTCACTATATCCAAGATTGTCCTCAGTGGGAAAAGGAAATGAAGAAGAAAAAATACAAGGATTACAGTTCTGATGATGCAAAGAAGAAGAAGAAATCGTCAAAATCTTCATCATCAAAATCCTCGAAGTCTTCATCTCACAAGAAGAACAGCTCCAAGAAGGCTCGGGCATTCATTGGCAAGGAGATGGACTCTGAAGCTGAATCTGAGGAAAATGATGAAGAGGAGGCGTCTGAAGAATCTGAATCTGGTGTGGCGAGTCTGGCCTTCGCTAGTGCTTTCGTCAGCAAGTCCATCTTCAACACTGAAGAAACTGACCCCAACGACAAGCCTGATGAAGATAATGATGGCTACGCTCCCACCTATTGCTTCATGGCGAAAGGTGCAAAGGTACTCAAATACAACTCCTCTGAGTCTAGTGAAAATGAATCTGATGAGGATCTCAAACCCAGCTACTCTAAACTTGCTAAGATTGCTGTAAAGCAACAACGGGCCTTTGAAAAGGTTCAAAACATGCTAGACAAAAGTGATGATATGTTGGGTGAAGAAATGGATCGCACTAAAGCCCTGACTGAAAATCTTCAGAGACTTCAGTCTAGGTTTGATAACCTTCAAAGTCATCATAACACTCTCTTATCTGATCATGAGAAACTTTCTTATGAATTTCTTCAAGAAAAGCAAGATCACGAGAAGCTTTACTCTGAATCTCTTCAAAGAAAGGAAGATCTTGAGAAGCTAAGAGTGTGTTATGAAGATCTTCAGAAGGAGCACGATTCATTACTAGCTCAACAAATCAGTGCTTCTCAGGAAGAATTTGTTCCTCCATGCTTAAAGTGCATTGAACGTGAATCTGCTAATTCTTCACCTGAATGTTCAAATGCTTCAACTGTTACAAATTCTTCATCTGCCTCTGCTATCACTAATTCCTCACCTGAGGACATTGCTAGTATCACTGACAATGCAGGGCTGAAGGAATTGTACATGACAGGCATGTACAAAAGCCTCAAAGGGCAGCAGACTCTTTGTGATGTGCTTAAAAAGCAGATCCTCAATAGAAACCCTAGGAAAGAGGGTATTGCCTTTGAGAGGAAACTCAATGCTGATGGAACATATTGGAAGCCTGAGCAGTACCCCAAAACCTCATGGGTTGCTGCAAAGGGACCTCCAGTTGATCCATCTAACTTATCTGGCTTTACATGTGAATCTCCTCATTCCTCTGATGAGTCATTTGACTCCAACTATAAACTGTTCAAAAATCAGAATGGTGAAGTATTTGCTAGATATGTTGGCACTAACTGCAGGAACGGTTCCCCTATGAAGAAAATCTGGGTTCCCAAAAGTTATGTTGAAAGTCTTCAGGTGAATGTCCTCATGACACCACCTGTGAAGAACATGAACCCCAGATCAAATTCTTCATATGGACCAAACTCTTCATATGGATCCAAGTCCTCATACGGACCAAATTCCTCACATGGATCAAATTCCTCAAAAGGATCAAAGTCCTCATATGATTATCATCGTGCTAACAACTCTGTCTCGCAGGGTAGAGCTAAGGGCTATGAATATGTGCATTATTCTTCAAACCATTATGTTCATAAGTCCTCGAAGAATTACTCTGCTTATTCATATGCTTACCCTAACCCCTCTTATGTGAAATGAAACGGTTTGGCATCTTTGCCACCTTTCTCATATGGTGCTCGCAGAGTGATGAATTCCTTGCCACCCCTCCAGATGTGGGTGGTGAAGAAAAAGAACTAATCTCTTCTGCAGGGTCAGGTCTCTAGACGTGCTTTAACGTCTGAAGAATTTGCTGGGGACCTGACAAAAATGCCTGAAAGGACGCAGGCGAATCATGATGAAATGAACTTTCATTTCACACGTCCTCATACTGCTATATTTGTTTACTGCTTGATGAAATTCATCTGATGAACTTGATATCATATTCTTCACTGATGAAGCATATGAGATTGTAAGCTACACTAATTCATCTGCAGGATGATCAACCCAAAACTACTGAATGGGTCCTCGATAGTGGATGTACAAATCACATGACTGGTGACAAGAATCTATTGATGGATGCTCCTTTATCACCGTCACCTCTGAAGCATATCATCTTTGCTAACAAAGGCAAAAGTCAGGTATTGGGTCTTGGTAAGGTTGCAATCTCTAAGGATAAACACATGGACAAAGTCATGCTTGTTGAGTCCATAGGATACAATCTAATGTCAGTCTCAATGCTTTGTGATCTTGATATGGTTGTTGTCTTTGGCAAGTATCGCTGTGTTGTGATTATGGAAGCTGACAATTCCAAAGTCTTCGAAGGCTTTAGGAGAGGAGATTTGTATATTGTTGATTTCTCTACAGGACCACAACCAGCCGTGTGTCTACTTGCAAAAGCTTCAGAAGGCTGGCTATGGCATCAACGACTTGGTCACGCAGGCATGAGGAATTTGCACACGCTTGCAAAGAAGAAGCATGTCATTGGCATTGAGAATGTCAAATTCCTCAAGGATAACTTATGCGGAGCCTGTGAAGCTAGAAAAATGACCAAGGCCAAGCATCCAGCGAAGACTATCATGACCACTACCCGTCCATTCGAATTGCTTCACATGGACCTTTTCGGACCTAATCATTACTCAGCAGTCACTAATGATGCATCTCTATATGGTTTTGTCATTGTTGATGATTACTCTCGATATACATGGGTACACATTGTTACTTACAAACATGAAGTGCAGGAAGTCTTCAAACGATTTTCCTCGAGGGCTTCAACCAACTTTGGTGTGAAGATCAAGCACATCAGAAGTGACAATGGAACTGATTTCAAGAATTCCGGTCTTGATGCCTATCTTGATGAACTTGGTATTACTCATGAGTTATCTGCTCCCTGTCGTGGGAACGAACACCTATGGGACCGGAGCCCCTTTTCGGTTCGGCGGGGGGCGGAGATCGCACGAAGAGCGGATCGAGGCGAAGCACACGAGCGATTTACCCAGCTTCGGAGCTCTCCGGAGAGATAATACTCCTACTGCTGCTTTGTGGTTGTATTGTGTTCTTGCTCGAGAGTGATGAGCGCTACAGTACACTAGCTGTGAGACCGAGCGTGAGTGTTTCTGGTTTCCAACCCCCTCTATGTTGCGCATGGGCCTCCTTTTATATGCTAAAGGGGTCACCGATTGGTGGCAACGCATGCAAGGGCAAAACTGTAAAAGAACTGTGGTTGGTACACCTACTTGCACAGTGTATCATACCTAACTCCGACGGCAGGGGACAAAGGCATTAGATGCCCGTCCGCGTCACCCAAACAGTGCAGAAAAGTGGCCGTTAGGGGCGCCACCGCTTGCCACGATGGCGATCTTGTCAGCGTCGTTTGCCACCTCGCACCGCTTGGCTGCACAGCCTCTCGCCACGCGCGCCTAGAACGGCCTCAGGGCGACACGTTGACGGATGCGCTGGAGCGTAGGTACAGAGAGGTGGCTTGCCGCGGCAAGCGCCTTGCCGCGGCCGTTGTCTTGCCGCGCCCGGAAGCTTGTCGCTCATCGGGCCTTGCCGGGACGCGAGGCGCGTCGCGGCAAGTTCCTTGAGATGCCTTGGTTGTCCTTCCCGGCAAGCTCCTCTTGCTGGGGTCTTGTCTCCTTCCCGGCCTCGCGTCGCAGCAAGTTCCTTGAGATGCCTTGGTTGGCCTTCCCGGCAAGCTCCTCTTGCCAGGGTCTTGTATCCTTCCCGGCAAGCTCCTCTTGCCGGGGCCTTGAACACTTTGTTCTTGAATGGCTCCAAAGGGAACCACGGAGGACCTTGGCAGTCGCCCGGCAAGCCTTGCCGCGGGGTGCTGCGATTGCCCGTGCACAAGTTCGGGATACTAGGGTACGCAGGGTACCCCTACTCTAGTACACCGACACTCCCTATACTCCTCAGCAAAATGGCGTCGTGGAGCGCAAGAACAGAACTCTTGTTGAGATGGCTCGCACTATGCTTGATGAATACAAAACGCCTCAGCGTTTTTGGATTGATGCAATTGATACTACGTGCCACATCATCAACAGAGTATATCTTCACAAATTCTTCAAGAAGACTGCCTATGAACTCCTCACTGACAAGAAACCCAATGTGAGTTATTTCAAAGTCTTCGGTGCTAAATGTTGGATTAGAGATCCTCACCACAACTCTAAATTTGCACCGAAAGCACATGAAGGTTTTATGCTTGGTTACGGAAAGGACTCGCACACCTACAGAGTCTTTAACATTGTTCTTCACAAGATTGTTGACACTGTAGATGTGCGGTTCGATGAAACTAATGGCTCGCAAAGAGAGCACCTACCTTCTGTGTTAGATGAACCAGCACCTGAGGATTCTATCAAGTTCAAGGCAACTGAGGATGTCATTCCTACTGAAGAATCTGCTGAAGAATTCATTCCTGTTCATGAAGAACGTCGAGATGATGCACCTGAAGAACATGATGAGGAAAATGGTGCTGAAGAAAATGTTGATCAAATTCCTCAGCAAAAACCAGCTCATCCTCGCGTTTCAAAAGAAGTGCAAGTGGAGAAGATCATCGATGACATTAGCGCACCAGGTCCTCTCACACGCTCAAAAGCTTCACATTTATCTAACTTTTGTGGGCACTATGCTTTCGTCTCTATCACAGAGCCCACTAAGGTAGATGAAGCATTTCTGGAGCCGGAGTGGATTCAGGCTATGCAAGAAGAACTACATCAGTTCGAGCTTAACAATGTCTGGGAACTGGTCAATCGCCCAGATCCTCGCAAGCATAATATCATTGGCACAAAGTGGATCTACCGCAACAAGCAAGATGAAAATGGCCTTGTGGTGAGGAATAAGGCACGACTAGTAGCTCAAGGCTACACACAGGTTGAAGGAATTGATTTCGATGAAACTTTTTCACCTGTTGCTAGACTTGAGGCTATTCGCATATTACTTGCTTACGCTAACCATCATGATATCATCTTATATCAAATGGATGTGAAAAGTGCATTCCTCAATGGTAAGCTTGAGGAAGAAGTATATGTTGCTCAACCCCCAGGTTTTGAAGATCCAAAGAATCCTGACAAAGTCTTCAGACTCAATAAGGCTCTCTATGGCCTCAAGCAAGCCCCTCGGGCGTGGTATGATACATTGAAGGAATTCTTCGTGAAGAATGGCTTCACACCCGGTTCACTCGACCCTACTCTCTTTACTAAATCTTATGATGGTGAACTATTTGTGTGCCAAATATATGTTGATGATATTATCTTTGGCTGTACTGACCAATGTTATAGTGATGAATTTGCCTATATGATGAGTGAAGAATATCAAATGTCTATGATGGGAGAGTTGAAATTCTTCTTAGGTCTTCTCGTCAGCAACGCAATGGCATATTCATATCTCAGGAGAAATACCTCAAAGATGTACTGAGGAAATTCGGCATGCAAGATTGCAAAGGCGTCAAAATTCCTATGCCCACAAATGGTTATCTATGCACTGATGAAAATGGTATTGACTTTGATCACAAGGTATACCGCTCCATGATTGGTTCTTTATTGTACTTATGTGCATCTAGGCCAGATATAATGCTTAGTGTTTGCATGTGTGCCCGATTTCAAGCTGCACCGAAGGAATCACACCATAAGGCTGTGAAGCATATTCTTCGATATCTAGCTCACACACCAACACTAGGATTATGGTACCCCAAGGGCTCTGCTTTTGATCTCATTGGATATTCTGACTCTAACTATGCTGGTGATCGTGCGGACCGCAAGTCAACATCTGGTACTTGTCATTTCCTCGGACGATCTTTGGTCTGTTGGTCCTCGAAGAAACAGAACTGCGTATCACTGTCTACTGCTGAAGCTGAATACATTGCTGCTGGCTCTTGCTGTGCTCAACTGCTTTGGATGAAGCAAACCCTCAAGGACTATGGCGTCAACGTGAAGAATGTGCCTCTTCTCTGCGACAATGAGAGTGCCATCAAGATTGCACACAACCCAGTTCAGCACTCGAAGACAAAGCACATTCAGATTCGTCATCATTTTCTTCGTGATCATGTGTTGAAGGGCGACATCTCCATTGAACATGTGAAGACTGAAGAACAGCTAGCTGATATCTTCACTAAGCCCTTGTATGAGAAGAGATTTAGCAAGTTGCGGTGTGAGCTAAATATCTTAGAGTCTTCGAATGTTCTTTGAAAAGGACACACATCCTAACACTTATGCAAAATTGATGAATTAGATGTGCAACACATGAAGAAACGTTTTTGTTCAATCAATGAAGAATAACACTCTAAGTGTGAAGAAATTAATGAAGAATTTGATTCTCAGAACCCTACGACAATTGTACGTGGTGTCTGAAATCATCATTCTTATACGGCTGGTTACACCACCACAAAAAGTTGAAAATCTTCAATTTGAGTTTTTCCTCAGTTTTTTGAAATTCTTCAGTTTTTCAAATTCTTCAACTTTACAAAATCTTCACTGTTTCCGTCGTTTTTCTTCATTGGCTATATATATATATGAGTTTATGTCCTCTACAGCATTCACTTATGGCTATTTCTTCAAGTTGCGTTTTCTGCTAAGTGAATGTGATCGGACCCTTCCCCCTCTATGATATACTCAACCCAATCTATTCACAAATTCTTCATGTGCATTCAAATTGAAACTCGTTCAAAATCTTCACTGTGTCCTTGTCAGCTGAAGAAATTGCGAACGAAACTTTAAACAAATCTTATCCAGATTTTCGGTTTTGCTGCTCAAACCGTTCCGCATCCCACGATGCATTATTATATTCACCCACGATCTTACACGATCTCATCTGCACAGTACGTGGGTGACACATGTCGCGTGAAGGATAAATGGCAGGGGCATGTTCATCCCAAAATCTTCGGGCGAACAGTTTTTCACCGTGGCTATAAATACCCCTCTCCCCTTCCTCATTTCATTTACTCCGCTCGACCGCGCTCTCTCTCGCTCGAGCTCCTCAAACCCTAGCGCCGCCGCTACTCCATCATCGCCGGTGAGGAAGAGCTTCGCTGCCTCGACCTCGTCGCCGTCGTACTCGCGCCGGTTGCGGAAATCTTCACTCCGCCGCCGCCGTAGCTGTCTCCCTCTGCCAAGTTAGGGCGTGGGAGATCTAACTTGACGAACTTCACCGCTGTTCATCTCAGTTCGTCGTGTTCTTCAGTTCGGGTAATTAAAAGTTACTTTTATTACTCACTTTGATTCTCAAGCTTTCCTGAAAATCTTCAAAGGTGTTTTATTCTTCAAATCTTCACACATATGAACACCTCACTCACTGTATGCTCTTGATCCATTTCTCTAAGCACTCATTTTCTTCAAGATTCCTGATCTTCGATCTGTACAACTCTGGAACCTAAGACAAAAACGCTTAGTGAAATTCCTCAAGGATCAACTAGTCAAATTCCTCAAAACTTGTCTTTTCGAAAAACCTTCTGAGAACGCATATGACCTCTCCAAATTCCTCGCACCTACACTCTGTTCATAGGTACTCATGTCCGCTGCTGAATCACTAGGTTCTCATCAACTTAACTCATTTGCAACGTTCCTCGAAGAAAAACTGCGTACTTCTTCAGAGTGTTCAATTGTTCAAATTCCTCATCTGAAGAATATGGCTGAAGGAAAGAGACCGCAGAAAGGAGGAAAGAAACCTGAGGTCATGACTGCTTTCGAGATCCCTGATGACATATACAAGGATTATTGCACACCTGATGAAGCCAAATTTGGCAAAGAGAACAAAAATCAGCGCAAGGTGCGCATTCAGAGGATTGAACGGAGATGGGCACGAGAATGGAGGGAATATCGATATGTTACTCCAAAGTACATGAAGAAATTCACTTTAAATCCTCCATGCCCAAGAGCTCCATTGGCACCTGGCCAAGTAGCTGATCCCACCAACATCAAGCGTGGTGAGGACTTTCCTGAAGAGTGGGCTAGGCGCCAAGCTAAATTGGCAAGACAAGCCAAGGAGGCAGTGAGGAAATTCAATGAGGATTCTGCTGCTGCTGCTGCTACTGAGGCCTCGGTCAAGCCGAGGAAATCAATGCCAAAGAAGCATGCTCACAAGCCAAGTGCTTCACCAACAGCGTCCTCACGGCCAGGTTCCTCAGCTATGCCCTCACGGCAAATTCCTCAGACCGCTACTGCTCCACCAAAGTCCTCAACTCCTGTGCATCTGGCAACATGTCAAAGGACTACGGGTTTTTCTATTGCTTCTGGTGTCTCAGCAAGTTCCTCAGCTGCACCAATGTCCTCATCAGGCCCCACACTGTTGAAGACTAAAGCAACAGCTGGACGCGGTCCTCGACCAAGTCCAAGGAAGAAAAAGGTTGCATTCCAAGTGCCCTCTGATGATGAAGCTTCTGATGAAGAACTTGCAGAAATCATCAGAGACAGACAAGTCAAGGCCGCTAGAGCCAAAGGCACATCGGTGCCACTGCTTTTGGATCCAAGGAAAATCCTCGATTACATTGACCTCTGGCACAAGGATCCAAACACCCCTATGCCTGATTTTCAACTGACTCCTGGTCAAAGTCACATGCTGACCCATTTCATCACTCAAGAGAAATGGAAGTTTGAAAAGGCCAGGGAGATCAAGAAGGCTCAATACAGGAAGGAGAAGCTCCTGAAGAAAAACGTTGTCGGAATGACACCTGAGGAACTTCTCCAGGCTCAGTCTGAAATCCAAGCCCTCAGCAAAGACTTCGATGCATACTATGCTGATTGGCAAGGAGCCAAAGTGAGATTCGTCAACCTGACGAAGAAAATGACAACTGTTGCAGCCCCATCGCCACAAGAAAATCTTCAGGTTGCACACTCTGCTCAGCCTGCTGAAGAACATGCCAGCACTGCTGATGACTTTCAGCCTGCTGATCAAAATGTAAGTTCCAGGGCTGATGACTCAATTCCAGCCGCTGAAGAAATTGCCACGGCATCCACTAGTGGTGCGCCTGAAGAAACTGAAGAGATCAGGGCAACTGCATCAGTTGCGCCTGAAGAAAATCAACCAGGTTCCTCAGCTCCTCCCGCGCCTACACCAACTCCAATTCTTCCTTCTGCCTATGAAGTGAAGAAGACCAAGGCTGCAGAGCGAGCTGCAGTGAAGAAAAGGAAGGCATCTGCTGCGTCAAATTCTTCGGCTGCGAAGAAACTGAAGCCAATGACCAGCTCACTTGAACATCCAATTAATGTCGTTCCGATTTCCTCCATGTCATCAAAGGAAATTGTTCCTTTTGGAGAAGACTACAAGATCCCAAGCGGATCTGATGAAGAAAATCATTCTGCTGCTTCGTCAGAGCAGATTGATGAAGAAATTGAAGTGGATACCATCCCTCCAACGACAGTCAATTCCTCACCTATGCCTCAGTTCACAGCTGAAGAGGCTGGTGCTGAGGAAATTGAAGATGAAGATGTGGATATCGGATGCACCACACCTATGATGAACGATGACTTCTGGGAAAGTCAGCATCCCAATACTCCTCTCTTCACTCCTATTCAACAGATTCCTCAGTCGGGCAACCACAGTTCAACTGGGCTCTGAAGAAACTCATCCCACTTCCTCTGTTCATGAAGATATTCCAGCCGCTAGTGCTGAAGAACCTGCTGCTGCTGATCCACAGATTGCACAAGAAGAGGAACCAGAAATTCCTCAGTCTGAAGAACCTGAGCTCGCGATTCCTGAGGTAGTACTGCAAATCACTGACATTCCTCTGCCGAAGCCAAAGAATCCGTTCTCAAGCAAACAGAAGTTCAAGGCTGAAGACTTCTTTTCCGAGCATGTGTTCTTCACTGACTACAACCCATATGACTCTGCTCGCATAAAGAAGAGGCGTTTCTGGACAACTAGTCAAGCCAACTTCTATTCCTCAGTGCTGTTTGACAAGGACAAAATCTTTGATCATGAACATATTCCTCACGTGGATATGGAATCTCTACCAAGCTTCGAGCCAGTCCTCAGTGTTCTTCATGATGCAGGATTACATAATTTCTGCACTGACATTTGCGATTGGAATGAAGAACTCATTCTTCAGTTCTACGCCACACTGCATATCACTGGAGACGCTGAAGATGTCAATTCATGGGTGTTGGATTGGATGACCGAAAACACTCACTACAAGGCACCGGCAACTGAATTGCTTCGTGTCCTTCCTCTTGATCCTCCCCATGACAGTGCATGTTGCATCTACAATGACCCTGAACTGACAAATCATTATATGCAAGTGCTCATGAAGCCTTTGAAGCCTGGGCAGGCCCCACGAACCAAATTCCTCGTCAAGGAATTGCTTTATGTGCCTCGGACTGTCTATCGCATCCTGACGAAGACAATGAGTCCTATCAAAGGCCACGACTCAAATGATGAAGATGTCGTTGGCATCATGAAGAACATGCTTTTCAACATCATTCATGGCGTTCCCGTCAACTTCCATGATTTCTTCATGAGGACTCTGGCCAATGTTGCTATGTCACCTTTCGAGCTGAAGCCCTATGCGCCTTGGATTATGAGATTCATACGGGCAAGATCTTCACTGAATTACAAAGCTGACACTCTGAACCATGGTAGCTACTTGCCTCCCATTGAAGTCCTCAAACGGACAGTTTCATCAGCTGATGATAAATGCAAGGCAGCTGCTGTGATCGATGAAGGCATTCGTCCATTGGATGGTCAGTTTCGCCTGGCTACATCTTACTCTACCAATGATGACTCTGCCACACATGACACTGCCGCAAATACCTCAGCCAAGCAAAATCCTCAAGCCACAGCACCCAGGGTGATGACTGACCGTGAATTACTCCTCAGTCTTCATCAGAAGGTTGATCGCAATCACAAATGGGTGAAGCATCAGTTTGCTGCCATTCTTCACAATATGACTTCAACCCATAATGCAGTGAAGAAAAACCATTATCACCTTCATGAAACCCTCAACCGCACCTGGGCTGTCCTCACACATGTCTATAGCGCGGAAGAACTGAAGACTATGGGTCTCCAAGAAGCATTTGACTGGTCTGCACCTCCTCCGAAGAAATTCAAGAGGGTCAAAGTTCCTGATCTGGTGGCCAGCTCTTATTCTTCATCGCGTGAAACTGATGAGTATGAAGATTTGGACGACACTGCGACAGGTCCTGCTACAACAAACAACCCCGACAACGCTGGCGCTCCTCCATCAACTTGAAATTCTTCAGGGGCGTTAGTCCTCAGTTTCAATCCTTTTGGTCACTTGATGACAAAGGGGGAGAAATCTGAGTTAGTCTTCAAGCGGGTTTATATTATGGGCGTTTTCTTAAGTTACAACTCTCGTTCTTCCGAAACCTTTTATTGGATCGAGTTGTAATCTTCAACCCGATGGTGCTTTGATACTTTTGGATGGTGCTTTTGTTGCACTATGCTCTGATACTTTTGATGCTTTCGGCATGCTTATTCCTCGTTAATATTATTGCACGCATGCTGAATTTCATCAGGCACCATATTTCATCATGCATTTCAAATTCTTCATATTATATATCAAATGCGTGTATGAATTACAAGATATAGGGGGAGTTCTCCATGATTCAACTCTTCAAATGTGCATTGCCTCAAAAGCAAATTCCTCACTATGCACATCTTCAGGGGGAGTTCTTCTATATCTTGCAATCAAATTCCTCAATATCAGTATTTACACTTCATATGTTTATCCCCGTTGAAAACTTAACCTATGTTGTCATCAATCACCAAAAAGGGGGAGATTGTAAGTGCATCTAGTGCCCCTTAGTGATTTTGGTGTATTGAAGACTTATAGGTTAAGGGACTGATGCGTTTGTGAGTGTACATAGGTCCATAAGTCTATGAGGAGTTTGATATTTACAGAGAAAGTCGACCCCTAAAAATGAAGTTCTTCGACTGAAGACTTTGATATTCTGAAGCTTTCTGAAGACTTTGAAAGTGAAGAAATTGGTGTGACCTTGAAGACTTGATATTCATTTGAGGAACATGAAGCGTGAAGACTTTTGTTTTAGTAGTTTCATTTTCTCTTTCTTGAGTCATAGGAAACACCGTACTGTTAAAGGGGGTCGAGGAAATACTAAGGAAAATTTTCCATGTGATGCTCAACTCAAAATCCTATACCTACCAATCCCTTCGAGTGAAGCCATTGGAAATCTCATACAGTTCAGTCATTTTCTTCAGTGACAAAGACACAGTTCTTCTGGTCACTGAGGACTTTGCTCTGACTGAGGAGTTAGGAATTCGCCAGTGCGAATTGCCTACACAGTGAGGAACATGATAGCCCTGAGGAATTTGAGAGTCAAATTTCCGACCGTTGCTGTGCTGCGCGCCGGCTGTCCCAAAATATCTTATCCACCTAACGGTCATATCATTGAAGGGCATTTATGTCTTATCATGTCGGGCTGCTCCCTAGGCTATAAATAGCTGCCCCCTACAACCACTAGCTGGTTGGCTGCTCCGAGAGAACTTGACACTTGTCATTTGAGAGCAACCCATCCTCCGAGGACTTTGAGCGAAAATCATCAAGTGAGGAAAATCCCAAAACCAAACCCCCACAAACCCAAAGTGATTGAGCATCACTGAAGAAATTGATCCTGCATGGATCCGACGCTTGTTACCTTTGAAGACTGTGCTTCTTCCAGACGGTTAGGCGTCAAGGTCTAGAGCATCCAAGAGGAATTGTGGATCGCCGAGTGACCAAGTCTGTGAAGGTTTGGAAGTCACCTGAAGACTTACCACGAGTGATTGGACGAGGCCTGCGTGGTCTTAGTTCAAGGAGAATACGGTGAGGACTGGGTGTCCTGAGTTGCGGCTCAGTGACTGGGTGTCCGGGACTGCGTGTCCTCGAGTTTAAATACTCAGCCGCTCCAACCAGATGTACAACTAAGACAGCAGTTGGAACTGGTTTACCAAATCATTGTCTTCACCAACTAACTGGTTCTATTTCCTCAACCCTTTCATTTCCTCATTACTGTGTTGAGTGTTTGTTCATATCTGTGCTTGAAGACTTTGACTGAAGACTTCCTCAATTTCCTCAGTTCAATTTCTTCAGTCTGTTTGTCTTCGTCTTGTGTTATCCTGTGATTACGCTTTCTGTACTCTGTGCTTGTCTTCATTCCATCATGATGACCATTGTCGGTGTCAAAACCGGCGGATCTTGGGTAGGGGGTCCCGAACTGTGCGTCTAGGCGGATGGTAACGGGAGACAAGGGACACGATGTTTTACCCAGGTTCGGGCCCTCTTGATGGAGGTAAAACCCTACGTCCTGCTTGATTAATATTGATGATATGGGTAGTACAAGAGTGGATCTACCACGAGATCAAGGAGGCTAAACCCTAGAAGCTAGCCTATGGTATGATTGTTGTAATGTATGTTGTGTCCTACGGACTAAAACCCTCCGGTTTATATAGACACCGGAGAGGGCTAGGGTTACACAGAGTCGGTTACAATGGTAGGAGATCTACATATCTGTATCGCCAAGCTTGCCTTCCACGCCAAGGAAAGTCCCATCCGGACACGGGACGGAGTCTTCAATCTTGTATCTTCGTAGTCTTGGAGTCCGGCGGACGATGATAGTCCGGCTGTCCGGACACCCCCTAGTCCAGGACTCCCTCAGTAGCCCCCAAACCAGGCTTCAATGACGATGAGTCCAGCGCGTATATAGTCTTCGGCGTTGCAAGGCGGGTTCTCCCTTTAAGTTCCATGTACCTGCCGAACAGTGTCCGGCTTCCTCATAAATGTTGTGCTTCTTGTCTTCTACGCCCAATAATGGCCTTCTTCCACGCGTCGCACGAATGCGAAAAGCCAGGGTGTCTTTTATGTTTCACCCCCTAGTCGTGCAAGTCATCTGCCTATAAAAGAGGCAAAAATCCAGATCCAAATCACACCATCCTCCTTCCGCAAATATTCATCGGAGCGCCTTTGACCCAAAAATCCATTCCATCATGGACCGTCAGCACGGCTCCTCTTCTCGCGCTCCCAGCCCATTGCCAGGAGATTGGAGGAGATGCTTTGTTCCACACAACGAGCTAGTGAAGCTCCAAGCGGGGGGATATCTCCCCCCGGCCTTCATGGTCCCGGTTCGAGACGGGCTGGCCACCTACCAAGGTGGGAAGCAAGCGGAGGCTGCCCCAAATCCCAACAAAGGGGAGCGGGTATGCTTCGTCCCCTATCTGATAAGGGGACTCGGATTTCCGATACATCCGTTCCTCCGCGGGCTCCTGGAGTTCTACGGACTCCAGCTCCATCACCTTACACCCGCCTCTGTCCTGCATATCGCGGGTTACGTAGCTCTTTGCGAGCTATTCCTGGGCATCGAGCCCCATTTTGCACTGTGGAAGAGGTTGTTCTGCCTCGTACCCTGTTCTCACGAGGGATCTATATATCAAGTGGGCGGCGCCGAAGTATGGCGCATTGCCGGGACCGGATATCCATCCGGAACCCCTAAGAAGGCGACCGAAGACTGGCCTTCGGAATGGTTTTACATAGAAGACGCTCCACTGCCGGACCCAGTCCGGGTCGGCCTCCCGGAGTTCAGTGCTGCTCCTCTGAAGAAACGCCTTAGTTGGCGCCCGCGGAGCCCCCAATTGGAGGAAGACAAGAGCATCCATTATCTGATGGGCCGAATAAGATTATTAGCCCATTCCGGGTTGACCATGATTGGAGTCATGGCAACATGCATCCTGCGGGGGGTACAGCCATTGCAATACAGGGGCCACCCCATGTGGGATTTCAACGGGGAAGACGATGCCACCCGCCATGGCCGCAAAGGGCCAGATTCGACCGAGGATCTGGTGCAGATCCTGTCCGGCCTGTACAAGGGGGAGAAGGAGAAATTCCTTCGAACGAACCCCTTGAATGGGTTTTCGATGAATAACCCTCGGGGCTGGGTAAGCGAACACTTTTAAGGGCTCAACCCATGCTTTCAAAGTTTAAGCTTCTTACATTATGTCTTCGGCGCAGGAACTGCGCAGGATTGTGGAGGACATGGTAAGTCCAGCTCCGCAACCCGAGGATCCAGAGAGATCCCAGGATCCGGCCTCCGAAGAGGATCCGGATATCAAGGTGGAGCTGATCGACGGGGTGTTCCACCAGCTCAGCATGGATAATGCTTTAGTCGCCATTACGGCGGACTACCCCGGATTATATCCGGCTTTCCAGGTGACTGTGACCGAGGTCCGGACACCATTATCTCTTCCTTGCCCATTTCTGACCTTCGCGAATGACAGTGTTTTACAGGAAGCGCCTTCAAGGCGGGAAGCCGAGCCCGCGGCGGCTGACTAACAAAGGCCAGTCCGGACCAACAGGTGGAAAAGGAGCGCGACACGGACTGAAATGTCGCCGCAAAGGTATAGCTCGTATTTAAATATTCAGAGCAACGTTCCTAGGAAGCGTCTGAGTGCTCATGATCTTTGTAGGAGAAAAAGCGCCCGCCGGACTGCGGGCGTAGAGGTTGCCGATCCGACCTATACCAGCCAGGCTCCAGCGCCCGGTCTGGAGGGGGAGGCAAGCGCAAGGCGCGGGCCGGATACTCCTCCAACGGAGGATGCCGACAGACTGTCCGCCACCAAGTCTGAGGTGGAGAGCGCCATGAACCACAGGCGCCGCCGGGCAGTATTTCGTGAAGCGTGATTCTCCCCTGAGGCGTTGAACGCCTTTAACGTGGGGGACACGCACCTCCGTGCTGCTCAAGATGGTTTTACCAGAGCCACGGAGCAGTATGTAAAAGACATACGGGTAAGGGAATTTAATGGTTATATATGCCAGTAGCCCCCGAGACTTAAAGTAGTTATGTTAACTGATTTAAGGATCATTTGAAACGCAGGCTCTTACCGAGAAGAATACCCAGCTGTCTCAGGAGCTGCAAGAATGCAAGGCCCAACTTGAGGCCGCACTTGCTGCCGCAGGAGGAAACACAAAGGCCCCTCCTGGTAACACATTTGTTTAAATATAAGCGTTGTGCGGCGTGCGCGCGAGTCTAATAATGACATTGCAGGTGCTGTCGGACAAGATCCGGACAGGCAGGAACTGCTGCGCCAGCTGAAGGCCGGCGAGAGGGTGCTGAATAGAGTACAGCAGGAAAGGAACAGGCTCCAAGATGCCCACGCCCATCTTGGAGAGAGCTGAAAGGCATTCGGGTCGAGCTGTCCGGCTCCGTTAAGGAGAATCAGCGGCTTCGTCGTGGCATCTATAGTAAGTGCTTGAGCGAACTCCTTTGAAAAGAAGAGTTCGACGAGGAAGTCAATTGACAGAATATGTCTTATAGGTATACTCACAGGTCGCCCTGCGGAGGAGATGCCCGTATCAACGGGTGATCAACTTCCCGAGCTGTTGCAACTGCTCGAACGAGTTCGGCAGGCGATGAGCGGTGTCGTCCAGGCATTATGGCCAGCCTTCTCCCTACCCGAGGGCCTTGGGGAGCTTGCGGAGAAGCTCCAGGGAGTGCGGCAGCGCCTCCGTTTATGGAAGATTTCGGCTTACCGCCAAGGTGCCAGGGAGGCTTGGGCCATGGTGAAGACGCGATACAAGAAGGCGGATCCCAACCACATGGCCGAGGTTGGACCGGTGGGGCCCGATGGGAAGGAGATCCCTGTGAGTTTAGTATACAGCCAAGTAGAGTTGGCTGCTAAATTTTCCCAACGGGACTGTAAGTTGGACAGCCTGTTAGACGGGATTGAGGAGGAATACAATCAGTAATTTTGACAATGTATTTTAAAATGACATGTGAAATGCCTTCTAGCCGGATTGTAGATCGTTTGTCTTTGCCGACCTTTTCGCTTCGACCTCGGGACCCTAGAGTCCGGAGTGTGTCCGAATACCTTTTTGGTTAAGAAACAACCGGGGTATGCATGGAGACCAGGCGTAGGGGTCATTAGTGCTTTATCAGACAAGTGCCCAACTAGTTATGTTATATTACATGGTTAGTAAGAAACATCTTCCAGGGAGAATGGTTCCGTTAAGGGTTCCTTTCCCTGGGAGGCATGCCCTAAAGTGCATGTCCGGACTGAAAAAAGCAGAAAAACATCTGGGGGCAGATAAATAGGTAGGTAAAAAATCATCTTTCAAGTCACCGACCGAATATTCCCTTAAGAACGCTAGCTTTCGGTTTCACCCAGTCTGAGGTACACATCCGGCTGACCCGGCAGTAACAATCGTAGAGGTGCTCCCTTTACCTCCTAGCCGAACGATTGGGAACGTAGGGGTAAGCACAGGAGCCAGGCAACCCAGCTTGGCCAAAACTTAAGTCATATCGATGCATATAATGGTGAGTAAAAGGTACATGTGGAAGCTTGACACATGTGCTAGGCGTGAAGCCCTTACAATTGAGCTTCTTGAAAAGAAGCCCCCAGGTATAATGAGTGCGAATGGCACGTCAAGTGTGTGCGAACAATGCGCAAGTGGGCCCTTAAGGGCTTTTTATGAAAAAAGGTTAAGAGAAGAAAGAGAAACAAAGTGCAGCTGGAGTGTAAAAAATTTGGACGGGGGAAGGGGACGAACTCTTAGTCCGGCGCTAGGCGTAGAATCTTCGGAGGCGGGCTGCGTTCCATGGGTTCGGCTCAAGTCGGTTGTCCGATGCATTTCGCAGACGGTACGCCCCACCGGTCAGGACTTGGTCGATAATGAAGGGGCCCTCCCATTTGGGCTTGAGCTTGTCCTTTTTCTTGTCCGACAGGCGTAGAACTAGTTCGCCAACATTGTAAGTCTTGGCCCGTACTTCTCTGATTTGATATCTTCGGGCCTGCTGCTGATAAAATGCGGAACGAGCCTTGGCGACGTCGCGTTCCTCCTCCAATGCGTCCAAGCTGTCCTGCCGATCTAGCTCGGCTTCTCGTTCTTCGTACATGCGCACTCGAGGTAAGTCATGAATGATGTCGCAGGGCAAAACTGCCTCTGCGCCGTATACCATAAAAATGGTGTGAATCCGGTAGTACGGTTGGGCATTGTCCGCAGCCCCCAGAGTACGGAGTCGAGCTCCTCTACCCAGTGCGTGTCGGATTTCGTAAGTGACCGCACTAGTCTGGGTTTAATGCCGCTCATTATTAGACCATTTGCTCGTTCCACTTGACCGTTGGTTTGAGGGTGATAGACTGAAGCGTAATCGAGCTTAATGCCCATGTTTTTGCACCATGACTTAACCTCGTCGGCCGTGAAGTTCGTGTCGTTGTCGGTGATGATGCTGTGGGGGACACCGTAACGGTGTACAACCCCGGATATAAAGTCTATCACTGGTCCGGACTCTGCCATTTTGACCGGTTTGGACTCTATCCATTTGGTGAATTTATCCACCATGACCAATAGGTACCTTTGCTTGTGGGTTCCACTTTAAGGGGTCCAACCATATCAAGCCCCCAGACCGCGAACGGCCAGGTAATGGGTATAGTTTTGAGGGCGGTGGGTGGCATATGGCTCTGATTAGCAAAGAGCTGACAACCGACGCATCTCTGGACTAAGTCCTGGGCATCTGCCCGGGCCGTCGGCCAATAAAATCCTGTACAGAATGCCTTTCCTACAAGGGCCCGGGCTACTGCGTGGTGTCCGCCTAGTCCGGCATGAATTTCAACCAGGAGGTTTCGCCCTTCCTCTTCGGAGATACACCTTTGAAGGACTCCGGTTGTACTTTTCTTGTAAAGTTCTCCCTCGTGGACCTTGTAGGCTTTCGATCGCCGGACTATGCGGCGGGCCTCATTTTGGTCTTCGGGAAGTTCCTGCCTAAGCAAGTAGGCTAGGAATGGCTCTGTCCACGGGGCGATTACTGCCATTATGTCGTGGGCTGAAGGTGTTATGTCATCGGCTGAATCGCCAGTTGGCGCGGTTGTTTCCGGTTTGTCATATCCGGACTCCCCTTCCCATAGTACGGATGGCTTGAAGAGCCATTCCAGGAAGATATTTGGAGGGACAGCGTCACGTTTTGCGCCGATGCGTGCCAGTACGTCGACTGCTTGGTTATTATCTCGGGCTACATGATGGAATTCAAGTCCTTCAAACCGAGCTGACATTTTTAGGACAGCATTGCGATATGCTGCCATTTTCGGATCCTTGGCATCAAAGTCTCCGTTTATTTGGGATATTGCGAGGTTTGAATCCCCACGCACCTCTAGGCGTTGAATGCCCATGGAGATTGCCATCCGAAGACCATGTAGAAGGGCCTCGTATTCGGCTGTGTTGTTGGAGTCCGTGTACATTATTTGAAGTACGTATTGAAATGTGTCCCCGGTTGGGGACGTCAAGATGACGCGAGCCCCCAGTCCGGCCAACATTTTGGAGCCGTCAAAGTGCATAGTCCAATTGGAGTATGCGCCGTTACTCTTTAGGGAGTTCGGCTTCGGTCCATTCAGCGACAAAGTCAGCCAAAACTTGTGACTTTATAGCTCGCCGAGGTTTGTAGGTTATATCGAATGGTAGGAGCTCAATGGCCCATTTTGCAATCCTGCCTGTTGCGTCGCGGTTGTTTATAATGTCATTGAGTGGTACTTCGGAGGCCACTGTTATCGAACACTCTTGATAGTAGTGTCGGAGCTTCCGGGATGCCATGAACACCGTGTACGCTATCTTTTGATAGTGCGGGTAACAGGACTTGCAGGGGGTTAACACAGTGGATACATAGTACACTGGTTTTTGAAGAGGGAATTTATGCCCTTCTGTCTCTCGTTCAACGACGAGTACCGCGCTTACAACTTGATGTGTTGCTGCGATGTATAACAACATAGGTTCGCCTAGGTTTGGCGCAGCTAGGACCGGATTTGTTGCCAATATGGCCTTTATTTCTTCGAGTCCGGCAGTGGCGGCATCCGTCCACTCGAAGTGTTCGGTGCGCCTAAGGAGGCGATAAAGGGGCAGTGCCTTTTCTCCCAAGCAGGAGATAAAACGGCTTAGAGCTGCCATGCATCCGGTCAATTTTTGTATCTATTTGAGGTCTTTTGGAATATCCAACTGTGACAGAGCTCGGATCTTGGCCGGGTTTGCTTCAATTCCTCTACCGGATACAATGAAGCCCAGCAGCTTTCCGGCTGGTATGCCGAAAACGCATTTTTCCGGATTCAGCTTGATGTCATATGCTCTGAGGTTGTCGAATGTGAGCCTCAAATCGTCTACTAGAGTTTCGACGTGTTTGGTTTTGACAACTACATCTTCTACGTATGCCTCAACTGTTTTGCCGATCTGGGTGGCCAGACATGTTTGAATCATGCGCTGATATGTTGCACCGGCGTTTTTAAGTCCGAAGGGCATCGTGTTGAAGCAGAATGGTCCATATGGAGTGATGAATGCCGTTGCGGCTTGGTCTGCTTCCGCCATCTTGATTTGATGGTAGCCAGAGTATGCGTCAAGGAAGCACAACGAATCGTGCCCTGCGGTAGCATCGATAATTTGGTCGATGCGGGGGAGGGGGAAGGGATCCTTTGGGCAAGCCTTATTGAGGTCTTTAAAATCGACGCATAGGCGCCAGGATTTGTCCTTCTTTGGTACCATTACCAGATTTGCTAGCCAATCCGGATGTTTGATGTCTCTGATGAATCCGGCTTCCAATAGTTTGGCTAGCTCTTCTCCCACTGCCTGTCTTTTGGGTTCAGAAAATCGTCGAAGAGCCTGTTTGACCGGCTTGAATCCTTTTAGGATGTTTAGGCTGTGTTCTGCCAATCTGCGTGGGATTCTGGGCATATCCGAAGGATGCCAGGAGAAAATGTCCCAATTTTCCCGAAGGAATTCTTGCAGTGCGGCGTCTACCTCGGGGTTCAATTGTGCCCCAATGGAGGCCATCTTTGTTGGGTCCGTTGGATGGACCTGGAATTTTACTATTTCATCTGCTGGTTTGAAGGAGGTGGACTTGGATCTTTTATCGAGTATCACATCGTCCCTATTCACCATAGAGCGCAGCACGGTGAGTTCTTCTGCCGCTAGGGCTTCGGATAGTGCCTCCAGGGCTAGTGCGGCTGTCTTGTTTTCGGCGCGGAGTGCTATGTCTGGATCACTAACGAGAGTGATTATTCCGCCGGGCCCGGGCATTTTGAGCTTCATGTACCCGTAATGGGGTACGGCTTGGAAAATTGTGAATGCCTCTCGTCCTAATATAGCGTGATATCCGCTGTTGAACGGGGCCACTTGGAACGTGACTTCTTTGGATCTGTAATTGTCCGGCGAGCCGAACACCACATCGAGTGTGATTTTTCCGGTGCAGCGCGCTTCCCGGCTAGGGATTATTCCTCTGAAGGTTGTGCTGCTTCGCTCAATATGGCTCCAGTCTATTTCCATTTTTTGAAGAGTTTCCTCGTAGATGAGGTTTAGTCCACTGCCGCCATCCATGAGGACCTTTGTAAGTCGAAAGTCGTCCACTATGGGACTAAGCACCAGTGCGGCTGGTGCTCGGGCTATTCGGAATTTAGGTTCGTCGCTGGCGTTGAAGGTGATGGCTGTGTCGCTCCATGGATTTGCTGTTGCTACTTGGTAGACTTCGGCGAGGCCGCGGATTGTTCTTTTTCGCATATTATTTGATGCGAAGGTCTCGAAGACTGTTGATACCGTACCGGTATTCTTGGAGTGGTTTTCCGGGGCTAGAAGCTCCTCGCCACTTTTGGCCACCTGCCGTAATATCCAACATGCTCGAAGGCTATGTGTTGGGACGGCGCCCTCTGTACTGTGAAGCTTACAGGGTCCGCTGAGCCATCCCTCCAGTACAGTTATGTGCCCTCTATGGGGTTTTTGCTTTTTGTTTTTTGTATCTGGGGCCTGAGTATGATGCACCCTTTTGTTGCGGACTAGGGTTGTATTCGGGACCGGATTGTCCCAAAGCTGGTTTTCGGTTTTCTGGGAACTCTCCATCACACAGTACTTTCATACTATGGACGCCAGATCGGAGAAGCGTGTAATTTTACGACGGCTGATGGCGTTCAATATTCCCTTGTCCGTGCAATTATTGCAAAAGATTGAGATTGCGTTTTCCTCTCGGCAGTCCTTTATCCTGTCCATAACCAGGAGGAATCTGGCCCAGTAGTGATGTACTATTTCAGCGGGCTCTTGCCGTATTAGAGATAGATCACATATGTCTGGGTGGGTGGGTGGAATAAAATCCGGATCCCTACCCATCCCGGGGCATAAAGGCCGTGAAGTTTCCAAATTTGGAAGCTTGGATTGCTGGACGTTGTCTAACGAGTCCGGTCCGATGCCTGACTTTAAGTTCAGTGCTCGATCGAAGTCCGTTCCTCCGCGGAAATCCGGCATGGAGGGTTCGGGAGCCCGGACTTGACTAGTTTTCAATACAAGAGAGGAGTCGCCGTATTGTTCCTCTACCACTGTGACGTGGTGGCTGACCTGGGGAGAGTTAATCTCTCTCAGATCGGTTTTAAGCCCAATCTGATTGTAGTCCGTAGCGACTCCCAGGGCGGCGATGCGATCCAAGAGCTCGTTGACAGACGAGAGCTCTATCGGATCCAGCCGCTCGGCAAATTCTGAGCTGATGTGAAGATTGCTTTTGACGACTTGAGAAGTCATTGTCGAAGCAGTGGCCGGACAGGCAGTCATAAGAAAACCACCTAGCCGGATAGTTTGGCCGGCGGCCAAGGCCCCTTTGGCGAAAATACCGTCCTTGAAAACGGGTGGAGGCATCCTTCCTATCGGTGACGACACAGAGGAACTATCAATGAAAGCACCAATGTCGGTGTCAAAACCGGCGGATCTCGGGTAGGGGGTCCCGAACTGTGCGTCTAGGCGGATGGCAACAGGAGACAAGGGACACGATGTTTTACCCAGGTTCGGGCCCTCTTGATGGAGGTAAAACCCTACGTCCTGCTTGATTAATATTGATGATATGGGTAGTACAAGAGTGGATCTACCACGAGATCAAGGAGGCTAAACCCTAGAAGCTAGCCTATGGTATGATTGTTGTAATGTATGTTGCGTCCTACGGACTAAAACCCTCTGGTTTATAAAGACACCGGAGAGGGCTAGGGTTACACAGAGTCGGTTACAATGGTAGGAGATCTACATATCCGTATCGCCAAGCTTGCCTTCCACGCCAAGGAAAGTCCCATCCGGACACGGGACGGAGTCTTCAATCTTGTATCTTCGTAGTCTTGGAGTCCGGCGGACGATGATAGTCCGGCTGTCCGGACACCCCCTAGTCCAGGACTCCCTCAACCATGCTTGTATTCTGTTATGTTTACTTCTGAGTACTTATTCCGCTGCAAGTAGTTCTTCGCTAAGGAATTTCCTCACCAGCAAATTCCTCAGTGAAGAAATTATAAAAATCGCCTATTCACCCCCCCTCTAGTCGATATAACGCACTTTCAACCTATCCGAATGACTCTGAGTAGCAAAACGGATACGTATAGTGGAGCAACCATTTGGAATATCTCCAAGTGGAGCGTGGAAGCGGCATTTACAATATGACCTAGAGATTTGCGAAGTACATACGGATCTGAATGTTCCAGACCCGTTGACTAAAACCTCTCTCACAAGCAAAACATGATCAAACTCCAGAACTCGTTGAGTCCTAATCACATGATGATGTGAACTATTTTAGACACTAGTAAACTCTTTGGATGTTGGTCACATGGCGATGTGACCTGTGAGTGTTAATCACATGGCGATGTGAACTAGATTATTGACTCTAGTGCAAGTGGGAGACTGTTGGAAATATGCCCTAGAGGCAATAATAAATTAGTTATTATTACTATATTTCCTTGTTCATGATAATCGTTTATTATCCATGCTATAATTGTATTGATAGGAAACTCCGATACATGTGTGGATACATAGACAACACCATGTCCCTAGTAAGCCTCTAGTTAACTAGCTCGTTGATCAATAGATGGTTACGGTTTCTTGACCATGGACATTGGATGTCGTTGATAACGGGATCACATCATTAGGAGAATGATGTGATGGACAAGACCCAATCCTAAGCCTAGCACAAAAGATCGTGTAGTTCGTATGCTAAAGCTTTTCTAATGTCAAGTATCATTTCCTTAGACCATGAGATTGTGCAACTCCCGGATACCGTAGGAATGCTTTGGGTGTACCAAACGTCACAACGTAACTGGGTGGCTATAAAGGTGCACTACGGGTATCTCCGAAAGTGTCTGTTGGGTTGGCACGAATCGAGACTGGGATTTGTCACTCCGTGTGACGGAGAGGTATCTCTGGGCCCACTCGGTAGGACATCATCATAATGTGCACAATGTGACCAAGGGGTTGATCACGGGATGATGTGTTACGGAACGAGTAAAGAGACTTGCCGATAACGAGATTGAACAAGGTATCGGGATACCGACGATCGAATCTCGGACAAGTACTATACCGCTAGACAATGGGAATTGAATACGAGATTGATTGAATCCTCGACATCGTGGTTCATCCGATGAGATCATTGTCGGTGTCAAAACCGGTGGATCTCGGGTAGGGGGTCCCGAACTATGCGTCTAGGCAGATGGTAACAGGAGACAAGGGACACGATGTTTTACCCAAGTTCGGGCCCTCTTGATGGAGGTAAAACCCTACGTCCTGCTTGATTAATATTGATGATATGGGTAGTACAAGAGTGGATCTACCACGAGATCAAGGAGGCTAAACCCTAGAAGCTAGCCTATGGTATGATTGTTGTAATGTATGTTATGTCCTACGGACTAAAGCCCTCCGGTTTATATAGGCACCGGAGAGGGCTAGGGTTACACAGAGTCGGTTACAATGGTAGGAGATCTACATATCCGTATCGCCAAGCTTGCCTTCCACGCCAAGGAAAGTCCCATCCGGACACGGGACGGAGTCTTCAATCTTGTATCTTCGTAGTCTTGGAGTCCGGCGGACGATGATAGTCCGGCTGTCCGGACACCCCCTAGTCCAGGACTCCCTCAGTAGCCCCTAAACCATGCTTCAATGACGATAAGTCCGGCGCGCATAATGTTCGGCATTGCAAGGCGGGTTCCTCCTTTGAATAATCCAGAGAAGATCATGAACACCCGGATAGTGTCCGGCTCTGCAAAATAAATTCCACATTCCACCGTAGAGAGAATAAAATGTACACAAGTTCAATCTGCTGACGTATTTTGCGGCATGATGTCACACCACTACCAAGCCTTTACTTGAATCGTTTTTTATTATACCACCTCATCACGTTTAGCGAAGCGGTTTCCTTGGCACGTCTTGTCGAAGCAGAGATCGTGTCGGGATTCTCATCAATACGGACGTGGGTAACCCAACCGCGCCATTGATGGTGGCGCTTGGGAGATAAGCGAGTTTTACCAAGCTGGTGGGGGACGCATAGTCTTCGCCCGCCTATATATAAGGGATAAGGATTCACCTTTTCACCCACGCCTTCTTCCTCCTTGGCTTATCCACCTCCGCGCACTCAAGCTCCAGCACCCAAGTTCGTGCATCTTGTCTCAACCTTCTCCGACCATGTCCGGAGGGGGAGGCAAATGGTTGGCTTCCACCGTTAAGGAGGAGCATATCACAAAGCTGCGCAGCGCCGGATACCTTTCCGGTGACATCGCGCACCAGCTGCCCGACGAGGGGCAGCTCATCCCCACCCCCGGGCCCCATGAGAGGGTCGTTTTCCTTCCCCACTTCCTCTGCGGACTGGGCTTTCCACTTCACCCCTTTGTCCGGGGGCTCATGTTCTACTATGGCCTGGATTTCCACGATCTGGCGCCGAACTTCATCCTCAACATCTCGGTGTTTATCGTCGTGTGCGAGGCCCTCCTCTGCATCCGGCCCCACTTCGGCTTGTGGCTCAAGACCTTCAACGTCAAGCCGAAGGTAGTGAAGGGCACGCAGGCGGAGTGCGGAGGCGCCATGTTGGGCAAGATGCCCAACGTCCTCTGGTTCGAAGGGGCCTTCGTGGACTCCGCCAAGGGGTGGCAATCGGGGTGGTTCTACATCACCGAGCCGCGCGACCCTACGTGGGCGGCGGCCCCCGAGTTTAGATCTGGTATCCCCACGCAGCTCACCTCCTGGAAAGAGAAGGGCTTGTTGTGGGGTAATTCGTCGGAGCTGACGGGACTCCGAGCCTGTATCCAGAAGCTGGTGAACAAGATGCTCAGGCTCGTCGACGTGGTCCAAGTCATGCTCGTCCGCCGGATTCTCCCATGCCAAGAACGGGCATTCAATCTGTGGGAGTTCGATCCGGAACAGCACCAGGCGCTGAGTGGGCTCTTCGACATGACGTACGAAAGCGCCTGAAGGGTGCTGTTTAAGGGCGCCGAAGCCCCCGCATCTGCGACGGAAGATCGCGGATTTCACTCGCAGCATCCGGCTGACGAGGTAAGTGATTCTACCCCTTTACGGGACACTTATTGCAAATAGATTGATTCTAAGAGGGTTTCAATTTCCCCTTTCCTTTGACATGAATGGATGAAGAAGGCCGAGCAGCTCATCTGCCCGGCTCCCATGCCAGAAGACCCAGTGGGTGCCTGTCTAGCGGGGCTGCTGGTTCCGGCACCGCATGTGGTGCCGGAGAAGAAGGCCAAGAAGGTGGCCACGGGCACTCGAAAGAGTTCCCGTTATCAGGCGTCCGACGACGAGGCGGACTCCTCCCCCGAAGACGAGGAGGAGGAAGAAGACTCTCTCCCGGAGGGGGGAGAGAGGAAGAGGAAGGCTTCCCCAACAGGGGAGGGCGAAGGGTCCAAGAGGGGGAGAACTATTCCCCCGGACAGCTCTGCCAACACCGACGTTGGCGACGAGGAGTGGCCTTCAAGGGCCAGGCCTCCGGCGAGATCGTAAGTATCCGGATCCCTGATATGCAATTTCTTTTGTGTCACATGGTGTCCTACTAATGCCGCATATTGCCCGCAGTCCGGCCGATGATGATCTCCCTGCTTCATCGAGCGGGTCGTTGGCCCCGTCGGATGTGGATTCCCTTCCGACTGCCTCCACCCCCGCGCCGATGAGGACGCCGAGGTGGGATCCCAGAAAGGGACCCATCAGGAGGAGGCTCCGGAGGCGCCGCGAGGCAGCCTCCCGGACTTTGTGCCGGACTCTACACCGGAACCTGTAGTGGTTCCAGAGTCTGGCAGGCGGCCCCTTCGAAAGAAGGGCAAGACCGTGACGCCGGCGGCCTCCGTCCAACCGGAGGCGCCGGACAACTTGCTGGAGGCGCTCAAAGGCGCTTCCATCGAGGAAGAACACCGCACCGTTATGAGTGCGGTGATTCAAAAGGTTCAGCTTGCCAAGAGCAGGCTGACCGAAGCCTGC
This sequence comes from Triticum timopheevii, assembly GCA_963921465.1. Classification (NCBI taxonomy): domain Eukaryota; kingdom Viridiplantae; phylum Streptophyta; class Magnoliopsida; order Poales; family Poaceae; genus Triticum; species Triticum timopheevii. The sequence goes on along the minus strand of OY997271.1, from coordinate 127,414,324 downwards.
AGTAGCCTTCTAACTGGCTTTGAGGTAAGAAGTTAAAGTTATGTAATGTAATACCGCATAGACAGTAGCCCCTGATGCTCGGTTCGGTGTTCGGAAAGAAAAGTCGGACTGAGGATCTAAAAAGATATTCGTAGATTGCTAATTAATTATGTCAATATGGGTTTGCAGGCTGTGCTGCTGACCTCTGCCGCACTGACTGCGGAGGTTGGTGCATTAAAGCAAGATCTCGAGTGGTCCGAGCGAGAGCTCGACCATGCCAAGAGGCAGCTCGAGGACAAAGAAGGTGAGTAGCACCACTTTGAATTTTTACCTTACAGAAAAGGATTTTGGTTGCAATTAACAAAGATAATACGTGTAATGCAGGGGCCACAAACGAGGTGGCAGCCCTGAAGGAGGTTGTGTCCGCGACCGAACGCAGTGCGGCCGCGGAACGGGCAGAGCGAGAAAAGCAGGAGGCACAGGTGGCGGCAGTGCGGCAAGAGCTCCAGGCTCTCATGGAGATGCATGAGAGTTTGGAGCGCGACTCCAGGACTCGAGAGTCCGAGCTCGCCTCGGCTCTCGAAAGTGCCAAGTCCGCCGAAGCCGAGGCCCGTAAGGCCCTTCAGGAGGTTGAAGATGTGAAGAAGATAGCGGCGGGTAAGGCATTTTTCATGCAAAGCAAGCATGTTAATGTAAACTACCTGACACTTACCCGCATTCGGAGCTCTCCAGGGGCGTTTGCAGATCTGCCGCGTAGTGTATCCGATGCCGCCGCATTCTACCGTGGCCAGGAGGGGAGCTCAACGGAGAAGGTCTTCTGGTCTCAGTATGCTGAGGCCGGCCATCTGGTGCCCCCTAGCAACCAGCTGAAGCAGCTGGTCGAGCTCCACAAGGCGGCTGAGGAGGCCATGAAGGGCCTCATAGTCCGGCTATGCCTGGACAGGCCATGCCTGGGAGCTATTTCGGCCTCGTGTGGCAGATGGTGGATGCGTGCCCCTGGGTGGAGGTCGTCAAGCGCTCCGCCTGTATTGAAGGTGCTCGTCGGGCCCTTGCCCACGCAAAGGTGCACTGGGGCAGGCTGGATGCGGAGAAGCTTCTTACTGACCCGCCGCCAGCGGGCAAGGAGTATCGTACGCCCGAAATGTACTATAAGACTGTCCTGAAGGGTGCCCGCAATATTGCGGATGAATGCCCCAGAGATGTAATTATTGAGTAAAAAACTCGCTATGTATTATCCTGTGCGCTGAAAACTTTGTTCATATGCGCTTTAAGCAACGCTTGTTTAATTCAAAATATTACCTTCTGTGCGGCCGTTTATAAAATCTGAGAGATGGCAAGTCGTTGGCTTCAGCCCCCAAGCCGCAAGTGCTGGGGTGTTCGGGATAACTTGAGCACTCTTGTTCCCATTTTTGGGTCCATCTAGGGAGGCGCTCAACACAACGAACAAGGCAACCGGACTTATAATGCTTGAACACTCTCACTTAGCCATAGAATTCTATAATTTTAAATTTCGGCAAAGCCCCTAGTATTCGGAAGACCGAATTCGGGGCGCTATCCACGCCTTCATCGGACATTATCCGGAACTTCGCTCGAAGCGGCGTGAGTCTTTAGGGACCCGAAAAGACCTCTCGAACAGCGACCAGTCTCTCGCCTTATCATGCCAGTCAGTTTTAGCTTTCTCCACTGAGGCGCTCGCCCGGCTCAACCGGAGCGCAATCGCAGTGGTTCTCCCAGTGCCACCTTAGCCGACAGAACGGAACGTAAGGCGCCAAAACGTGGGAGCCGGGCAAACCCAACTATTGACCCAAGACATGATTCGGAGCCGATTCATATAACGCTATAAGTTCGGGGTGCCGCACTTGTGAAAGTGTTCGGACTTATCACACCATAATGCAGGGAACATAAGCCCCTAGTGTATTCGGCCGTACCAATAATATACGGGTGCGAGATGTCATTAATGAACATGTGTGTAAAGTAATGCAATAACAGGCAAAAAATGCTGCATTATTTATTTAAAGAATTCTGCTATGAGTGCGGAATGATACAAATAGTGCGTAAGCAAGGGATTGGACTAATCAAACATGTCCCCCTCCAGGGGTGGGCTGCGGACTGGTGGATATAATCAAATTTAATGCTTGTAATGGAGACCACCTGAGTGTTTATCGCAGTCTTCTTTCTTCCCTGGCTGTTGCATCGTCAGTTCGGCGGGTTCACCGCCGGACAGGACCTCTAGTGAATGGAGTCCTGTGTACATAAAGAAAGAAAATAATGATAAAAAGGAGTGACACACTTGTGAGCCCCTGGTGTGGTCGAGCCGCACTCTGGGTCTGCTGTGGTCGTGCCCCTTCCCCTAGGCCCATGGTATCTCCAGAGCGTAATGATGTACGTGGAGGGTTGGTTTTGCAATTATGCAAGGGCTGGGGTTGGGGCCGCATTGCTACGCATGCTCGGAATGTGCCAGGTGGTCTTGATTGATGTTGCTCCGGGCGCGTTTGGCCGTGTCCGGCCGTTTAACGGCCGGACTCGAATATTGCCTTAAAAGGCTGCTCTATACTTTTGCCGCGAGAGCCGCTGTGTGTTCCTCCGTTCGGAGGGAGCGTTCCGTATTTCCATTGACCGTGATGACTCCAGAGGGTCTGGCATCTTGAGCTTGAGGTATGCGTAGTGCGGTACCGCGTTGAACTTTGCAAACGCGGTTCGTCCGAGCAGGGCGTGATAGCCACTGTGGAATGGGACTATGTCGAAGATTAACTCCTCGCTCCGGAAATTGTCCGGGGATCCGAAGACCCCTTCCAGTGTGACTGAGCCTGTACAATTGGCCTCAACACCTGGTATGACGCCTTTGAAAGTCGTCTTTGTAGGTTTAATCCTTGAGGGTTCTATGCCCATCTTGCGCACTGTATCCTGATAAAGCAGGTTCAGGCTACTGCCGCCGTCCATCAGGACTCTCGTGAGGTGAAATCCATCGACGATTGGGTCTAAAACCAATGCGGCGAATCCGCCATGGCGGATACTGGTCGGATGATCTCTTCGATCAAAAGTGATCGGGCAAGAGGACCATGGATTGAACTTAGGGGCGACTGGCTCCATCGCATATACGTCCCTTAGTGCACGCTTTCTCTCCCTCTTGGGTATATGGGTTGCGTATATCATGTTCACCGTCCGCACTTGTGGGGGGAAACCCTTCTGTCCTCTATTGTTCGGCGGTCGGGTCTCTTCCTCCTCGTCGTCGCTGTGTAGCCCCTTGTCATTGTTTTTGGCAATTAATTTGCCTGCCTGCTTGAACACCCAACCATCTTTGTTGGTGTGATTAGCTGGCTTTTCAGGGGTACCATGTATCTGGCATAAGCGGTCGAGTATTCGGTCCAAATAGGACGGACCCGGAGTGGTTCTTTTGAATGGCTTTTTCCGCTGACCGGGTTTAGAGCCTCGGAATCCGGCGTTGACTGCCGTATCCTCCTTGTCGTCGCCGTTAATGCGGCGTTTATTTTTATTTCGACGCGACCTGCCATTGTGGTCCTTGGTATCCGGACTGCTAGAATTTTTTCTGAGGTTGTTGCTGCGAGCTAGCCAGCTATCCTCTCCCGCACAGAAGCGGGTCATTAATGATGTGAGGGCTGCCATGGATTTCGGCTTTTCCTGTCCTAGGTGCCGGGCTAGCCATTCGTTACGGATGTTATGCTTGAAGGCTGCGAGGGCCTCTGCATCCGGACAGTCGACGATTTGATTTTTATTTGTGAGGAACCGTGTCCAGAATTGTCTGGCCCATTCGTCTGGCTGTTGAATTATGTGGCTTAGGTCATCGGCTTCTGGTGGTCGCACATATGTGCCCTGGAAATTGTCGAGGAATGCGGCTTTCAGGTCTTCCCAACACCCAATTGACTCTGCGGGCAGGCTGTTAAGCCAATGCCGAGCTGGTCCTTTAAGCTTGAGTGGGAGATACTTGATGGCGTGGAGATCATCGCCGCGGGCCATATGGATGTGAAGGAGATAATCTTCGATCCAAACCGCGGGGTCTATTGTGCCATCGTAGGATTCAATGTTTACGGGTTTAAACCCTTCAGGGATTTGATGATCCATTACTTCGTCAGTGAAGCATAACAGGTGTGCGGCACCTCTATATTGAGCAATATCACGACGTAGCTCGAGAGAGCGTTGTCTGCTGTGTTCGGCCCGGCCGGAGTTATTGTATCTGGCGCGACGGTATTCGTCGTGGGTCGTGGAGCGCCCACGTGATCCATAGATGGATCTAGATTCCTTGCTTTGTCCACCAATATATCTCGCAAGTCCGGCGCGTTCCCTCTTGGCTTCGTACTTTTGGAGCGATGCCGGGGTACAGTCTTGGTGGAGGGCCTAGATGCCTCTCTGTCTCGGCCACGGGGTGGTCGGTCGGCCATATTGTGCGCTGGCGATGAAGGTATGTATGTTTCCTCCTCTAATCGGGGGAGCAGCTTGCGTCTTGGGTAGCTTTTGGAGGGGCGTTCGAGTTCATACTCTTTGGCCGCGAGGACCTCGGTCCATCGATCGGCCAGCAGGTCCTGATCAGCTTGAAGCTGCTGCTGCTTTTTCTTTAGGCTATTTGCCGTGGCGATAAGCCTGCGTTTAAAACACTCTTGTTCGACAGGATCCTCGGGCACGACGAATTCGTCGTCGTTGAGGCTTGCCTCGTCTTCGGAGGGAGGTATGTAATTATCATCCTCGACCTCTTCGTCTGCCGCCCTCTCGTGAGGGCTTGCTTCTGCGTCCTCCTGCGTTGAATCTTGCTGGAGGGGATTATCTTCGGCACTCTCTAGGGTATTATTATCTCCTGTGCATGAATCTCCATTCTTGCTGTGGCGGGATTTAGAGCGGCGCCGCTGACGTCGGCGCTTGGGCTGTTTCTTTGAGGAATCTGCCTCTGCTGCTTCTTCGCCGTCCCCCTCTTTTGGGGTGTCCACCATGTATATGTCATATGACGAGGTGGTCTTCCAGTGCCCTGTAGGCACTGGTTCCTGTTCGTCTCCGGCATCATCGTCCATACCGTCGATGTCCTCGGAGTCGTAGTCTAGCATGTCTGTTAGATCGTCGACAGTGGCTACAAAGTGGGTGGTGGGTGGGCTTTGAATTTCTTCGTCGTCCGTATCCCAACCGTCCTGGCCATAGTCCGGCCAGGTCTCTCCGGATAGCGAGAGATATTTTAGCGAATTTAGGATGTCGCCAAAGGGCGAGTGTTGGAAGATGTCCACGGCGGTGAATTCCATAACTGGCGCCCAATCAGATTCGATTGGCAGGGGCGCGGGAGATCCGGAGTCCGGCGGGGAGTCCGGCACCTCGGAGTCACAAGTTTCGCAAGGGACAAGGTTAGTGTTCGGCTCCATCGCAGTGGAAGTTGCAGCCCCCGAGGTGGTGTCCAACCACCGGTCCTCGATCTGGGCGATCGGCTCCGGACTAAGGGCTGGAGCGGATTCGTGTGCGGCCACCAAGGCATTGTCCGACGGCAGAGCTAGATCATGCCCATCGTGACAGTGCGGCACGCTCGGCTGTGGCTCGAGCCCGTCGAAGATCAAGTCCCCGCGGATGTCGGCCATGAAGTTTAGGCTTCCGAACCTGACCTGATGGCCAGGGGCGTAGCTTTCGATCTGCTCCAGATGGCCAAGTGAATTAGCCCGCAGTGCGAAGCCGCTGAATACGAAGATCTGTCCGGGGTGAAAAGTCTCATCCTGGATAGCGTGGTTGTCGATTGAAGAAGCCATCGAGCCTATCGGTGACGACACAGATGAACTCTCAATGAAAGCACCAATGTCGGTGTCAAAACCGGCGGATCTCGGGTAGGGGGTCCCGAACTATGCGTCTAGGCGGATGGTAACAGGAGACAAGGGACATGATGTTTTACCCAGGTTCGGGCCCTCTTGATGGAGGTAAAATCCTACGTCCTGCTTGATTAATATTGATGATATGGGTAGTACAAGAGTGGATCTACCACGAGATCAAGGAGGCTAAACCCTAGAAGCTAGCCTATGGTATGATTGTTGTAATGTATGTTATGTCCTACGGACTAAAGCCCTCCGGTTTATATAGGCACCGGAGAGGGCTAGGGTTACACAGAGTCGGTTACAATGGTAGGAGATCTACATATCCATATCGCCAAGCTTGCCTTCCACGCCAAGGAAAGTCCCATCCGGACACGGGACGGAGTCTTCAATCTTGTATCTTCGTAGTCTTGGAGTCCGGCGGACGATGATAGTCCGGCTGTCCGGACACCCCCTAGTCCAGGACTCCCTCAATCATCGTGGAACATGTGGGAGCCAACATGGGTATCCAGATCCCCCTGTTGGTTATTGGCCGGAGAGTTGTCTTGGTCATGTCTCTACGTGTCTCCTGAACCCGTAGGGTCTACACACTTAAGGTTCGATGATGCTAGGGTTATAGGGAATAGATGTACGTGTTTACCGAATGTTGTTCGGAGTCCCGAATGAGATCCCGGACATCCCGAGGAGTTCCGGAATGGTCCGGAGGTAAAGATTTATATATGGGAAGTCCTGCTTTGGTCACCGGAAAAGTTTTGGGTGATATCGGTAATGTACCGGGACCACCGGGAGGGTCCCGGGGGTCCACCAGGTGGGGCCACCAGCCCTAGAAGGCTGCGTGGGCCAAGTGTGGGAGGGGACCAGCTCCAGGTGGGCTGGTGCGCCCCCCCCCCCCCCACCAAGGCCCAAGGCGCATGGAAGAGTGGGAGGGGGCAAACCCTAGGGCAGATGGGCCCTAAGGCCCACCCCAGGTGCGCCTCCCCCTCTCCCCCTTTGGCCGCCACCCTAGATGGGATCTGGGGCTGCCGCACCCCTTGGGGTGGGAACCCTAGAGGGGGTGCAGCCCCCTCCCCTCCCCCTATATATAATTGAGGTCTAGGGGCTGCCCAACACATGAGTTTCTCTCCCTCTTGGCGCAGCCCTATCTCTCTCCCTCCTCGTCTCTTGCGGTGCTTGGCGAAGCCCTGTAGGATTGCCACGCTCCTCCACCACCACCACGTTGTCGTGCTGCTGCTGTACGGAGTCTTCCTCAACCTCTCCCTCTCTCCTTGGTGGATCAAGGCATGGGAGACGTCACCGGGCTGCATGTGTGTTGAACGTGGAGGTGCCGTCCGTTCGGCACTAGGATCATCGGTGATTTGGATCACGACGAGTACGACTCCATCAACCCTGTTCACTTGAACGCTTCCGCTTAGCGATCTACAAGGGTATGTAGATGCACTCTCCTTCCCTTCGTTGCTAGATTACTCCATAGATTGATCTTGGTGATGCGTAGAAAATTTTGAATTTCTGCTACGTTCCCCAACAGTAGGTTGGTATCGCCTGAGCGATTGATTTGAGTAAAACTTCCCTCCCTGCACATGCGAGATTCCTTTCCGACCAGCCGTCGATCTTGGTGCGCACACGATCACCAATATGGTTGAAAGTGCCGCTAGTGATACGCCCAATAGCGGTCGGTAAACCCAAGTACCGTTCCGAAAATGCCTCCACTGAGATTCCAAGAGAGGCCTTGAGGGCTTCTCGGGTAGGCTGACTTGAGTTTGCACTAAAAAAGATTGAGCTCTTCTCCCGATTGACCGCTGGCCTGAGCACTCAGCGTGGCCCCTGCAGGAGTCAACATAGCTCCGCCGCTATTATTCCAAAAAGCATTATTATGCAATAAAACAACATAAATAACAGTAGGTAAACATGATGCAAAATGTGAAGGAAATATGCCCTAGAGGAAATAATAAAGTTATTATTTATTTCCTCATATCATGATAAATGTTTATTATTCATGCTAGAATTGTATTAACCGGAAACATGATACATGTGTGAATACATAGACAAACATAACGTCACTAGTATGCCTCTACTTGACTAGCTCATTAATCAAAGATGCTTATGTTTCCTAACCATAGACATGTGTTGTCATTTGATTAACGGGATCACATCATTAGGAGAATGATGTGATTGACATGACCCATTCCGTTAGCCTAGCACTTGATCGTTTAGTATGTTGCTATTGCTTTCTTCATGACTTATACATGTTCCTGTAACTATGAGATTATGCAACTCTCGTGTAACAGAGGAACACTTTGTGTGCTACCAAACATCACAACGTAACTGGGTGATTATAAAGGAGCTCTACAGGTGTCTCCGAAGGTACATGTTGGGTTGGCGTATTTCGAGATTAGGTTTTGTCACTCCGATTGTCGGAGAGGTATCTCTGGGCCCTCTTGGTAATGCACATCACTATAAGCCTTGCAAGCAATGTAGCTAATGAGTTAGTTACAGAATGATGCATTACGTAACGAGTAAAGAGACTTGCCGGTAACGAGATTGAACTAGGTATTGGATACCGACGATCGAATCTCGGGCAAGTAGCATGCCGATGACAAAAGGGAACAACGTATGTTGTTATGCGGTTTGACCGATAAAGATCTTCGTAGAATATGTAGGAGCCAATATGAGCATCCAGGTTCCGCTATTGGTTATTGACCGAGAATAGTTCTAGGTCATGTCTACATAGTTCTCGAACCCGTAGGGTCCGCACGCTTAATGTTACGATGACAGTTTTATTATGAGTTTATAAGTTTTGATGTACTGAAGATTGTTCGGAGTCCCGGATGTGATCACGGACATTACGAGGAGTCTCGAAATGGCCGAGACATAAAGATTGATATATTGGAAGCCTATGTTTGGACATCGGAAGTGTTCCGGGTGAAATCGGCATTTTACTAGAGTACCGGGAGGTTACCGGAACCCCCCGGTAACCTAATGGGCCTTATTGGGCCTAGTGGAGGAAGAGGAGAGGAGGCCTAGGGGCTGCCGCGCGCCCCTCCCTCCCCCCCCCCCCAAGTCCGAATTGGACAAGGAGGGGGGCGGCGCCCCCCCTTTCCTTTCCCCCCTCTCTTCCTTCCCCCCCAAGTCCTAATCCAACTAGGGAAAGGGGGAGTCCTACTCCCGGTGGGAGTAGGACTCCTCCGGCGCGCCTCCTCCTAGGGCCGCCCCCTTCCCCTGCTCCTTTATATACGGGGGCAGGGGGCACCCTAGAACACACAAGTTGATCTTCGTGATCGTTCCTCAGCCTTGTGCGGTGCCCCCCTCCACCATATTCCACATCGGTCATATCGTTGCGGTGCTTAGGCGAAGCCCTGTGTTGGTAGAACATCATCATCGTCACCACGCCGTCGTGCTGATGGAACTCATCCCCGACACTTTGCTGGATCGGAGTTCGGGGATCGTCATCGAGCTGAACGTGTGCTGAACTTGGAGGTGCCGTACGTTCAGTACTTGGATCGGTCGGATCGTGAAGACGTACGACTACATCAACCGCGTTGTCATAACGCTTCCGCTTACGGTCTACGAGGGTACGTGGACAACACTCTCCCCTCTCGTTGCTATGCATCACCATGATCTTGCGTGTGCGTAGGAAATTTTTTAAAATTACTACGTTCCCCAACAAAATGGACATATCACGGCGCCCTCGTCATCAACGAAGGCGCCCGTGGCCCCGCTCCTCCCTCTTCCCGCCTCGTCAGGCCAAAGACCGAGCCGGGGCTGCTCCCCGTGAAGGAGCACGAGGCCATGGCCGCCAACGATGAGATCACCCTCAAATGGGCGCGGGAGGACTACGTCCACGACGAGATGGCGCGCCAGCGCCGCGCCCTCAAGGAGATCGCCGCCCGGCGCCGCGGACGCGAAGAGGGCGGCATCATCGTCCTCGAGGACAGCGACGACGAGGCGCCTGGGCCATCCAACCCCCCATACATCGGCGACGCTGGTCAGGGGTGTAGCAGGGACGGCGGCGACGACGATGACGGCGGCGGCGATGACTACACCACCAAGATGTAGAGGATGCTCGGCATGTAGAAGGCGAGCGACGACGACTTATCTAGTTGTTTTTAGTATTTTAGTAGTTTAGTTGTTTTAAATTTATGTTTTCAGTTTTTGTACAAATATGAATGAAATCGCCTAGTTTGGCCGACTTTGTGTTCCGTTTGGCTGAATTTTGGCCGAGTTCAGTTTTCAAAAAATGGCATCTGGGGCGGCCTTGGGGCGGCGATTGGGAAACCGACCACCCCCATGCCGATTTTTTCGCTGGCGCGCCCTCAGGCGGCGCTATTTCAAGCCCCTGGGGGGGCGAACGAGTGAAGTTGCTCTTAGCCATGGATGGATGTAGCAAAATTCCTTGCTGGCAGTACAAAAGCGGATGTCAATTGCAGCAAAAGACGTCGTCGCTGTCGCAAGTCGCACCTCCACCGTGAAGATGGATGTAGTTCTCGCAGGTTCCATCACAAGGTCACCCCCCTCCCCCTCTGACGTCGGGGAGGAACAATTTGAGGTGCTTTGAGAGGGGATGCTCGCAACACATGTGGTCCTCCCCCCGACAGCGGTGCGAAGGAGTGGTGCGGCGACGACGTCTTGTAAAGAGGAGGAAGACGGGATATGGAGGCGTGCAAACAGATAAGTGTGGGAATGTGCTGGTGGTCCTGGCTATTGCATGGATGGTCGTGTACGTGAGGAGCGAGTCGACCGGCCAAAGACCAATTAAAATCGTTTTTCTCTTAAATTTTGGTTTGCAGATTAAATTGGAGGTGCTCTTGAGTCTCGACTCCTCACTGTCCTCCTGTTTCAGTTCCAGTAAAACTTTGTACTGTACTGTATTTTCCTTGGGGGAAAAACATCAAAAGTTCTTCTCTGCTCCTGCTGTTTTAGCACAAACTTTCTTTATCGTCACAGCCGTCCATCCTCCAACGAACGGGCGATATCTTCGCCTAAGCGAACCGGGGTTCCAAAGGATTTCGCGATCCCCATCTCCCTCTCTCTCCCATGGCAGAGCCGACGCCGCCCCCGTCACAGTCGCCGGCGCAGACGCCGCCTCCTACGCAGCAGCAGACGCCCGCGGCGAACGCGCGGGATGGCATGATGGCGTGCGTGGCTGCGCTGGAGGCGGCGCTGTTGCCGTGCCTCCCCGCGCGCGAGCTGCAGGCCGTCGACCGCTCCCTCCAGTCCTCCCACCAGAGTACGAACCCTCTCTCGCCGTCCTCCCTTCTCCTCCTCCTCTTGTCGATCCGAGCGGCCATGTTTCGGGCCAAGATTCGTGTTCTTGGTTGGTCGCTGGCCCCGCTCTCCCCTCGCGCACGCCAGGTGTTCGTTTTAGGGATTATGTCGTGATTGGCCCGTTTGATTCCCGGTAGATTAGACATCAGGTGCTTAGACTAGAGCAATTTGTGTATCTGTAGTTCCGATTGCCTTGTTACTTACTAGTGCCAAATTGGAGATGGTAACTGTGGTTTTGCTGTGGACAGTTGATGTCGAGAGGCACGCCAGGGATTTCATGGAGGCCGCCAAGAAGCTTCAGTCTTACTTCATCGGCATGCAGCGCGAGGACCAACCAACAACCGAAGAACTGCTTCGTAAGGTGTGATTCTTCAGCTAGATCCTTCACTTGGGATCACTTCATTGCTTTCTGACTGCAGGTTGAATGAACATGTACATGGTTCTGTGTGTTACGGTAGGGGAGAGGCAGTGGGAGTTTGTTCTGGGGGTCTAGGAATAAACCTATAGGGTACTCTTGCATTGCTGCTACTAGGCTGAGGGTGGGCGAGGTTTGTTACACCATAGTGGCGTCATAGGTGAGGTGGTGACACCTGAGTTGGAATGGCCAGGGAGAGGGTAGCAAAAGGAATTCAGACGGTTTTGGTTTAGTTTCATTGGCAGTATTCTTGACATGAGTTGATCAACCCATAATCCAACCCTTATGATTGTAGGTGGTCCTTAAAAGTAACTAATTTTAACTATAAACTTTTTACTATTATCAACTAATATGAATGGCATATTTGGGTAAGGCAGTAGTCTCAAGCACAGCATGACAGGTGTTGAACATACGCAGCAAGCGGGCTTTGAAAGCAAGTTGGCGAATTGAATTTTTAGAGAGGGGATATTTTTATTTTTGTTATTTGGTAATGTAAGACATTTTTGTAGTTCAATTTGAACTGCAAAAACGTCTTACGTTAAGTTATAGAGGGAGTGGTAGTTTTTTGCATGAGTTTATCAGCTATGAATGGACGTGGGAGTGATCTTCCCATCCCTTGGAACGAATTCTGATGTTCATATCGGATGGTTCTAAGCATCGACTTAAAGAGTTGTTTCTCAGTTGCCCGAGAAATCGCAAAAGCATTTAATATTATCTTCTGGTAACATGTTTGTTTGAAGAAAATTACATTTGGTACTACGGGCACCATTGTAAAAGCAGCTCTAATTGTAATCTGACCTCACTTTCACTTCTATGAAAAAAACATAGGTATGTGAATAGGGAGCGTAATGTTTGTGCTTGAGGAGCTTGATGCAACGCTTTTGTGCTATTATTAGCCTCGATTCTGTACTGCACAAGTATATAATTTTTATGAAAAAAAAATCACATGTATGTTCGCAGGGAGCATAATTTTTGTGATTGAGTGACTTGATGCTATGAACTCCGCCTATGTCTTCTAGGCATAGCCGGTCCCAAGCCCGGGTAAAGGAGGAGGGATGTGATAGGCTTGGCGAGCTAACGTAAAAACTAGCCAGTCCCATGGGTATGAAACCCATTTGAGCGAGAGTAGTACTAGGATGGGTGACCTCCTGGGAAGTCCTCGTGAAAGGGTTTCATATCTAAGGGTTGTGATAGGCTTGGCGAGCCAACGTAAAAACTAGCCAGTCCTTTGGGTATGAAACCCATTTGGGCGAGAGTAGTACTAGGATGGGTGACCTCCTGGGAAGTCCTCGTGAAAGGGTTTCATATCTAGCCTACCCCAACTTGTTTGGGCCAAAAGGCTTAGTAAGTAGGTGACTTGATGCTATGCTTTTGTGCTATTCAGCCTCAGTTCCATACTATTAAATGATATAAAAAGAAACAGTCAGACAGATTCAGAAGTGAAGAATCTTAAGAAACCAGTAGCCTTCTTAAAAATCATTTTTGCTTGAAGATAAAACAAAAATGGTTTCCGGCATGAATATGCAATTATGTTGACACGGGTACAATTAAACACTTCAAAGGCCTTATTTATTTGTCCCCCTAAAAGGCAGGCTTTGTTTATTCTGTATATTATCTTGTACTCCCTCTGTAAAGAAATATAAGAGTGTTTAGATCACTACTTTAGGGGGACAAATCTTAAGTACCTGGAAGTTGAGAAAATTCATATGCAGTATGACCTTGAAGCTTAATAAGTAAATTGCCAGCTCTGAACATATTTTCATGTTTGAGCTGCAGGATATTACTACAATGGAGGAAGAACTGAAGACCAAGTCTGAGCTCATTGCCAAGCACAAGAGTCTCATTGAAGGGTGGCAGAAAGAACTTAAGGACCAGCTGCGCAAGCACAACACCGAGCTCGAAAGAGTTTGATCCGCCATGTACATTTCCTATTTCGACCAGAATGACCATGAAATTCTGTGTGGCTGAATGTTAGAGTCGTCCCTGGAAAATTTGTGTCAGCAAGGAGACAAGCCAGCATAACTAATGTTTAGGATCTAACCAGTCAAATTGTTCATCGATGTCTTGTTTCGTTGTGGAACATGTAATTTTTTTTCTATCTGTTTGGTTACCAAATGTCTTGATTCGGAGGTTTGGGGCAATTTTGCCATGCAAAACATGTAGTTGAAAATTGATAACAATCTATACACCAGCTAATTGTCCGTGCATTGCAGAGGCAATAACTTACACCCACCATATTCTAATGGTTCAATGTCAGTTGTGTCCAACATCTAACTTACACCCATCATGTTCTAGATTTTTGGGAAGATTTGATTTGAGTATGTGTAGGAGATGGCAATGAAAGTTTTGATTTAGTTCGGCTCTAATAAGATTTGAATTGATTGAGTTTAATGTAGGACATGGTTTTGTTAAGATTTGATTTGAGTTAACAATATGTCAAGGAAAGGAAAATATCGATTTGATTTAGATTATTCCAAACCAAAAGAGGGGGGCAGGGCTTGAGGAGAACATACCAACTCCACTTTAGTATAGAGAAAGATGATATTGCATGAAAGCAAAGCAAATCTTCACATGTTCTAGAGAAAGTTTGTGAGGAACTTGTGGGAAAATAGCGACAAAAGTAGGAAACGGTTATTAAATGAAATTGACAACATATTATTTGACAAAAAATTATCACAACGATGCCAAACCCAAATACATTACTGAAAATAGCTTCCAAGCATGGACGCATAAATGCAGCTGAACCGTACATTAATTTACTGGATTATCCATGGTGTAGTCTACCTTACATGTGAAGAAAATCTACCAAATGGTGCAAAACTAGGGCTACAACATTAATTCAAATCAATACAGCTCATCGAGTTACTTCTTCGCATATGTGATGCGCATTGGGTTCTCTTTGATTTTGAAACCCTGAAGAAGGTTCATGGCTGCGGTCGCCTGCCCGTCGTCTCCATACTCCACGAAAGCGATACCGGGCTTTGCTTCGATCATCCGCACTTCCTTGAACCCGGGGTACTGGCAGAAGAACATCTGCAGCATCAAAGCCGTCGCGTCGTGTGGGAGTTCTTGGACGAAGAGAATGTTGTTTGGTACAATAATCTCTGGCATCATGACCTTCGGTCCCGCACCAAAAGGTAGCTGAGAGAGCTGCACAAGAAAAAGTCAAGCCAGTAATGACGTGAAGAAAACTAGTTACAGAATGAACATGAAAAGATGCCCAGTCCAAGTATTATATGATAGTAAGCGAACTTTGCACTAAGTCTGAGTCATGACTATTCCCTGCTAAATCGCAAGCTATTTCTCGAAGCAAAGTGAATCGCCTTAATATGTTGAATGCCAATTTTACTTGACCTAACCATGCAAGCAGGAATCACTGGCTTGCACAGACAGACAAACTCCATGTCTCTATCGCCAAAATATAATGACAAAACAGCAGGTAGGATGTCTGGCAAAGCAGTTAAAAGAAGTAAATTGTGTATGTGAACACAAAGCAAGGAAGAATGGAGCTTGGAAAACATGGTCACGACAACATATTCCACCATTCATATGCAACAACAAAAATCTCCACGCAACAGAAAATGAATAAATAAGAACATTTCTAATCAATTCTACTGCACTTACCGGCGGAGCCCCATAAGCACCAGGATAGGCATGCATGCCCACGCCAGCCTGGTTAACATCGTGGTGCTGCTCACGCTTCTGCTTCTTTTCAGCTGCATTATCAAAGAATAAGGCAAACTAAGTTTTGCTCGTGAATTTAAAAGGATGCCAAGTTGCCATAACTCGTAAAAAAAAAACAGCAAAACAAGTACCTCCCAGTACGAAGCAACTCTATGAACAAAGAGTCAAAAGTGTGTAAAGCTAAATACAGTGAATTGAACAGATATCTGATATTTAGACCTGGCGAGTGGCGACGACTGCTTTATTGATCTTTTGCTTCTATTCAAATTAATACTGGTACTCTCGTAGAAGTAACAGTAAGTGCAAGAACAGAGTAAAACATGATCACGCAAAGGCACATTCAGAAATTTTGGTTTTAGATAATCTGGAATTCTTTAGGCGAATGAGTGCATCTACTGATCTTAGTTGCAAAATCTGCATATACCACCTAAGAAAAATGTTTCAATGGAGGACTAAAGACTGGAATCAAGGACCACAAAAGGTCTGTTCTTGCTGTTTTAAACATTTTAGCAGTAATATATGCCCCACTACATGTGCAGGGGAAAAGTGAAAACTATGATAATGTATTAGTAGTGACACCAATACCTCCTCAAGTCAATTTATTAACCTGTTAAACAACAATCCATGGCTATGTGCAATAGAGTCCATCTCCAGCACATCTTTCAGTTAAGTTTTACAAAATATATGCTAACAAATGACAAGCCATGTATCCAAACAAAATATATAAGTGCAAATCAAGATAGAGTTCCGAGGGGCCAAAGTAAAACCGCGAACGTAAAGGGGTATGCACATTAACCAGAATCTTACGTTTCTCATCATTCCTCTTCCTTTTTTCTCGAGGTACGAAGGTGCCATCAGCTTTTGCTATAACATCTGACTTGGTCTTGGCATATTGAATTTTCTGAAATCAAATAGACAAGATTTTATGAGTGACAAAAATAGTACAGCTTCAGAAGTCAAAATGCAATGCAAAGGAGCAGATGAAAGAACATATGTGCATGTGTATAATAGTTAGTTAAGCAATTTGAACAACTCAAGTGTAGTTTGGTATTGACTAGACATGCCCAGTAAGAAACCTAATATATACAAATAAAATACTCCCTCTGTATCAAAATATAAGACGTTTTTTACACTAAGCACAACAAGCTTATATTTTGGCACGGAGGGAGTATCATCTAAGCACAAACAAGCTAGATTATAAACCACCTAGGCAGTAATGTTGTTTAGAACAAACCTTGCTTCAATAGAAAGAATTGAATAAGCTTAAATGCTAGATTATATTAGAGAACCATAATATTATGACATAATTGCAAGCAGTATAGATGCTCTTTTTTCTGTTGAGATGGTATTCATAAACCCAATACGCTTGGCTAAGAACACTATGAACAACAGGATATAGTAACATATCTCAAAAAAAAAGGATATAGTAACAATCAGATCAGATCAAATTATGGGACAATCAAAGCTGTAACGCCAATTTAGCTGTAAACTCACCATGGGTTTGTCATAGAAGGGAAAATCTTGCATCCGCTTTAAAGCCTCAGTTGCTGATGCAACATCTTCGAACACAACCCATGCCTGCCCTTTATGCTTCAAAGTCTTAAAAGCAAGCACCTCAATGATTTTCCCAAACTGGGAGAAAACGGCATTGAGGGACTTCTTAAGCGCTGTAAAGAATTCAGCAAATTATATTAGCCAGACGCATCGGTTCCAAAAAGTAAAACTAAGTAAGGCTTAACAGAAATATGTAACGACTTCAAAATTTAGAGATGCAGTACAGGGTGTGCAATTGCTGTTTTTGTTCGGTAAACCGGAGAATGTAATCTTACTTTCATGACCAAGATTCGACTCTATTAGCTCGGTACATCAAACAAAGAGGACTATCCTCGGATTAAGCAGACCGCCAGATCTCTAACACCAGCACACGCTAAACCGCTAATCCGTCCATGAGAAAACGACCACCCCCGCCGGAAACCAGCCGGGAATTTCGATAGCGGGTGCCAACGTGTCTGACAAAACGGCCTATAGAGTTTTATAGGCCCTGGAGAAGCGCCGAGATTTCCACCGGGCCAGTGTAGAGGAGCAACGGAGAACCAGAGGTAGCGAATACATTACAAGGGAAAGAAGAAATCCGCGAGAATCTCCCTAGGGTTTAGACGGGGGCGCGGAGGAAGGCGAGAGGGCTCAAGCAGGGGAAAGATACCTTCGAGTTTGATCTTCTCGTTGAGGTTATTGATGTAGATGGTCACGTTCGGCTGGACGCCGTTCGCCTCCCCGCCGCCGCCGGCCGCCGCCTCGCCGCTCATATCCTCGTCGCGCAGCCGCCGCTCGAGAGCCTTCTTCTCTCTCTAGCCTCCGGGCTCCTTCCTGTCCTCTGTCGCCCTCCTTTTTTTCTCGGGTTGGGCCTTCATGTCTTAGTCTCGCTCCAAAAGAGGCTTGCCGTCTGGGCTCGTTGGTTCGGCAAACGTCAGATCTGGGGGCGCGACTTTTTTTTTAAGGTGAACTTGTAAAAGTTGAATCATCTATTTTGAAACGGAAGGAGTAGAATTCAATGACGTTTGGAATACAAATAATGTCTGAAAAGCACCATGTGACGACCCACTGGCGTGAAACAGCTGCCTTAACTAAATCACGAGCTTCAAAATTACAGTACCTATGCTCAAACTTGAAAGTAACATTCCTGAAGTTGTTGCTCTGAAACATTTGGGGCGCAACTATGCCGCTTATAGCGAGCCCATCTCCTAGCTGACGCCCGCGAGCGTCAACAGGAGGAGCTTTCGTGCAGGGCGTGCATGGAATTGGGCCGGTCCGTTCGATGGCTTCACTGTAAGCTGCATTTACAAAATAGCAAAAAAAGGATGTTCTGTTGAGGAATCGAACTCACAACCAAAAGTACAAAGTAAGTCTATATTACCATTTGAGGTGTGAGTATATTTAAGAACTAAGCACAGCGGCAGATAATAACTCAAAAAAATCAACCATTGAACATCATTCTAATATACAATGAACAATTTTTAAATAAACATTGAACATTTTTGTGGTATACACTGGTTTTTTTAAATAAGTATTGAACATTTTTTTATATACGTTGAACATTTCTCAAGTACATAATGAACATTCTTTAAATACGATGAACATTTTCTTAATATAGGGTGAAAATTTTGTTAAATGTACGATGAATATTTTTGTAATACACACTGAACATTTTCATAATGATAGTGAACTTTTTCATAATGTAGGGTGAAACATTTTCTTAACATGCGATGAACATTTTTGTAATAGGAGATGAACTTTTTGTATAACAGACAAAAAAGAGAAGAAGAAATAAAAAAGAAAAATGAAAGAAACGAAAAAGAAAAAAACAGAAAGGAAAAAAGGAAGCAAAACCAAAAAATTAGAACAAAACCACTGAAAACCGGAAGCAAAAAACCACAGAAGAAAATCGAAACTCGCAGGGAACAGGGAAGGAAGTTGTAGCGAATTCTATATGAAATGGAGCCGGGGGTGATCCCTTGATTATCGGAAAAAAAAGAAGCTGTAGTGAACGAAGAAACGCGAACCCATATATGGGCCAGCCCAACCGGCAGCTCGCCTCAGCGAAAGCAGAACCTTTTGACGCTAACGAGCGTCAAATAGGGTCTGCCTATAGCGAGACCGGAACTCTCGCCTGAAACCGGCGACAATGGGCCGGCCGCCTTAAGCGTGCTCTTTCTTTCACATTTGTTCTTGTTTTTTTTTTGCTTTGCTTTTTAAAGTTTGTTTATATTCCAAAATATTCTAAACATATATATTATAAAAATGAAATTGCATTTGAATAAATGTTATGCATAAACGTTTATAGAATATACAAAAATGTATAATGTATATGAAAAAATAGACACCAAAAATATATGGAAAAAGGTAAACATGTATACAAAAATATGATGTATACAAAAATTATACATGGTGTATGGAAAAAAGTATACATCAATATATATATTTAAAATGTTAATCATGTGCGAACAAACTTGTGGTTGGATGGTTAGGAGAACAATGTTACCTCCAGCCCACCAGGATTCAAATTCTAGACTTAGACGTGGGTGCTCTTATTTTTCTAAATTTATTCCAAGCCTTCCTACGATGTGCATTCCCTGAGAGGAGACGTTCTCGTCGGCTACGAAGGGGTATGTAAAGATTCGTCAATCTTAAAATGATGTGTCAGATCAGTCTCTCGAAGATGCTCATAGGGTAGAGTGTGCATGCGTGTGTTTATAGAGATGAGCGTACGTGCGTATGAGTATCTACGTTTATACTATGTTAAAAATATATCAAACATGTATTTTAAAATGTTGGACGTGTATAAAAATGTCCCTGATGTATAGGAAAAATGTAAAATATGTATGAAAAAATGTTGAATCAAAAATAAATTTTAAAAACTTTAAAACATGTACTTAAAAAATGTCAAACCCATATACGAAAAAATCCTTATGTATTCGAAAATGTACATTTTTATGAAAAAAAGTAGACATCAAAATATATGTCTGAAAAAATGTTAATTATGTACTTTCAAAAATATTAAACATGTGTAACAAAAATGTTATTTATGTATACAAGAGATGCACGATCAATATGAAAAAAGTAGACATCAAAACATATAGCTGAAAAAATGATAGTAATGTATTTGAAAAACATTTCACAAGTATAAAAAGTTCTTACTATATACAAAAAATGTACAATATACATGGAAAAAGTAGACCCAAAACATATACCAAAAATGTTATCATGTATTTTAAAAAATAATAAGCATATATAAAACATTTTCCTGTTTTATGCAGAAAATGTACAATGTAAATTAACTAAAAGTAAAAATTAATGACATCTATTTAAAAAATATATTAATTCTTTATTTAAAAATGTTAAGCTTTTATATTAAGTAAATCCTGATGTATACGAAAAATGTACATTGTGTGCAAAAGAAGTTGTTGCCATTAAAAAAACGTTGACCTTGTGTTCAAAACATGTATTTAAGAAATAATGTACTTCGTTTATTTAGAAAATGTTCAATTTTCAACAATATGTTTCATGTGTACACTAGAAATGTACATTGTGTGCTGAAAAAAGTAAACACGTATTGAACAAAACAGAAACCAACGAAAACCAACAAAGAAGCACGGAGAAACGAAAGGAAACCAATAAAACCCAAAAACAAATAAGAAAACACAAAAGAAAACCAATAAAAACGATGAAAAGCGAAAAAGAAACAAAGAAAAATGGAGAAAACCAAAATAACAAAGAAAAAAGAACTAAAAGGAGAAAGAAACAAAGGAACCAAAGAATCATAGAATAAAAATCAATGAAACCGAGATAGAAATGAAGGAAACTGAAAAAAAATAGAGAAAGGAACAATAAAAAACAAAGAAAAGCAAATAAATAGTGAAAATCAAAGAAAACCAAATCAAAATAGTGGAAACAATGAAAACCAAAGAAAATTGAAGAAATCCGAAAAAGTAAACCATTACAAAAGAATGGTGAGTACAATGCTAGAATACCGAGCCAACCCAGTACTATAGCGAGAGGAGAAACGCTTCACGTGAGGGGACCGTACATCTCGCTATAAGCGATACCTTCTAGTTTGATCTTCTTGTTGAGGTTATTGATGTAGATGGTCACGTTCGGCTGGGAGTTGTTCGCCTCCCCGTTGCCTCCTCCTCACTCATATCCTCGTCACGCAACCGTCACTCGAGAGCCTTCTTCTTTCTCTAGCCTCCGGGTTTCTTCGTGTCCTCTCTCGTCCTTTTCTTTCTTCTAAGGGGCATTTTTTCTGCTATTTTTTTGCGTTGGGCCTTAATGTCTTAATCTCGCTTCAAAAGAGGCTTGTTGTTTGGACTTGTTGGTTTGGCCACCATTGCCTCATTTGCGACAAACACTAGATTTGATGATAACCCGTAAAAAACAAGATTTGATGACACTTCACTAGATTCTCGAAAAAGAAATAGTGACAGTCCACTATGATCTCAAAAAACATTGTGACACCCTCAAAAACAAAATTTGACCGTTCACTAATAAATAAACCCATATCATGACGAAACCATGTGATCATCAGAGTGAAAAAAATAAGAACAACACTGCCTTATTAATGGTTTCCATGCACACATCCATAATAATGTAGTATTGAAGATGAATGTGTCACTCTATTTTTACGCTTTTTGGTTTCTGCGTTTAAGAATCATGTGAATCAAGGAGATCTTAGGATTCAAATCCTCCAATATCTCTACTATTAAAAGGGATTTTGTACATTCGCAAAAAAAGGGATTTTGTACGTCATTTCGTTTCATTTCGTCCCTCCACCTATCATACAATCTCCCTCACCCCCATCAATTTTTTCTAAGCCGATACCCTACATGCCCCTCGATCCCATACGCACCATGCAGGAGACCTGTGGGGTGAAAAGAGGGAAAAATTAATGGTTGTCTATCCAGGTCTCCCCTCATGAGATCCCCAATAGTCGGCGCTAGACCAAGATCTAGCTTTGTCTCTCTCATCGGTTCGCTTGCAGCTAACAATAGGAGGAGACCATCAAAATCTAACATTATACCCACAGAAAGAGACCTTCAAAATATCAATAAAAGAAAACACACTTCATCATCTCCCCCACAAACCAAACCAATTCTTTTGTGAAATTCGCGAAGTGCATCCAATCCTTCTAGTGCTAATTAAGTATACTAAGTTGTGACCCTGGAAGAAGGTTTGGTCTTAATTCGCTCCAAGTTTGGGAGGCAACCAACTAATTGTGCAATCCAGTAAACACTTGAATCGTATCATTGGATAAAGAGATGAGATATTAGTTGAAGAGAGATTCTGCACATCCAAGGCGGCCAATGCGATCGACAGCCAAATCAATCGGTGCCAGCATCTAGGTGGTGACTAGCTATACCTATGCGGCGGCACGCCGCGCCCTGTTGATGCGTAGTCGTGATTTTTTTTCCATGTTGCTAATGAAATTTGCGATGTTGTGTGAGGTGTTGCTGAGTTGCCATTTTTTTCAATCGGTTGTGATTCAATGTAGATCATATGTGTATCAAATTGTATAGCATTAATAAGGCAGTAAAGATGCACTGCTAATAAATTGCCTTGATATTTTCAGTTGTAAAATACCTCTTCCCACATAACATCGTCAAAATATACTCATGTATTAGAGTTTACATTGAAAAGAAAAAAGAAGTTGAACAAATAGAACTATTGTCAAATCTGAAGTTAATTCTAGCTAGTTTTTTCCCTGGTTTTGTATTTTTTTTTCAAAATTCACAAACTTTTTCAAACTCGCGATTTATTTTTGAAATCATGAACTTTTTTGAAAACCAGGAGCATTTTTCAAATTAGTGATTAATTGTCAAATTCAAGAATGTTTTTCCAATTCATGAACATATTTATAAATCCACAAACGTTTTTCATATTAGTGAACTTTTCTCAAACAGTTCATGAATGTTTTTCAAATCCACAAACTTTTTTCAAATTCCTGAACTTTTTCTTCAAAATCCCTGAAGTTCTTTCAATTTAATAGAAAACATCATTATTTTTCAAGTCTATGAACTTTTTTCAAATTTTATGATTTTTTTAATCCCTGATTTTCTCTCAAAAGTCAATGGTTGAGGGTGAACGGTCAGCAGTCAATGGCCGACCGCTCAAAATGTCAAACCGAGCTTGGGACGATCCAAGCAAACCGAGCTGCTCGCGTTGGTATGCTAGGTCCCACTTGGCATCCGGCTAGTGCCACTTTAGATTTTGGGTGCTTAAGCACCAATTAGGAGTTCTTAGACCTAAACTACCTTGTTGGAATCGACCCATAGAATTTCTACTCTTATACTAAGATCAAACACATTAAAATCACTCATGGTTTATATCATTCTAGTGTGGCCTCATGTAGAGTTGGCATTCATGTTGCAAAAGGAAAAACGAAAGAAAGAATGTTCAATTAATCGGATATGTTCACAGGTGGATATAACAGGTTCATTGGAAGCATTACGTTTCATAAAATAAATAAATAATATTAAAACCCAAATAGATAAAATAATCCACTGTTCTGGCTCTTGATATTGGTAACTTGCCATAATATGAAATCATTCTAAAGTGCTACTCACCTACATCGACTATAGTTTATATCAAGCATGCAAGTATTGGTAGTGTTGGTTACAGAAAAGGATGGGAGCAACACTATGCACCTTCAATTTGAGAGCTTGTGCAGAAACCGTTAAGGGGAGCTCTATTTCATTAGACCTGTTTGCCACTGCTCTTGGCCGTATGCAAGTATTGTTGAGAGGCATGTCCAGCAACATTTATTATGTCATCTGACATAGAATGATTGCAAAATTATGGAGCAAGGGAGATACCTAATTACCTTTTCCTCATAACACAATCTTAATCCAGGTCCAAGAAAGAGAGAACATCCAATGACTAATCTTGATTTCAATTCATGTCTAGATTTACTCCACTGATATTAGAATTTAAAAGTGCAATTGTTAACAAAGACGAAATTATAAATTATAGCTTTATCAAGTTCCTCATGATCGGCACATACAGGGTAGAGTGATTAGGGGTGTAACTGAACCAAATTATAGCAAAACAAATTTGTTGTCATGGATCTCGTACCGAAATTGGTCTCAGGCCTCTCCTTCGTCGTGTTGTTCAACCTCTGACAACAGACTCATAGGAGAAATGCCGCAGCATGGGTTCAACACGCTGCCTCGGAGCCAGTACGCCGACGACACTGGCCTATGCTGCATGCCGGCGCTGCCGTGCAGCGACCGGCTACCAAGAGCAAGCATATCTGACCTTTTGGGCATTGATTCTGGCCGTGGTGGTCACCACTCACCACCGGGCTAGCATGTGTTGCGCCGATCTGGGCAGATGTAGGGTAGAAGGCACATATACTGAGCAACCTGCAGGATAGCACCGCTGAGGCAACGCATGAATACTGATTAATGAGCATGTGAGGTGACGCAGCCTGCGGCGCCGGCTCCGGCTCCGGCGAGCAATAACGACAGCGTGGCCGCGGCGACTAATCACAGGCACGGCTAGCCAGCGCGCTATGGTTCCCGCGCACGAGATGGTTGTGTACAGACGAGCGCTACATGACCCGACCCACGATCACGGCTTTGGCGGCGGCGTGGAAACAAAGAGCCGTGAGATGGCGACGTGGCGCATAACATAAGCATGGGCACATAGTGCCTATAACCTTTGGTCGCCTCACGAGTCACGAACAACGACAACTGGAGTGTCACAGTTCCCTCCATGCGCACCCAGGATCCACCTGCCACCGAAGTGGAGGTCCATTGTGGGCCGGTCGCGGTCGCGGCCAGGACGAAGGGGCCATAGTGTCCCCAGAGTCGGGGGCCATGGCGCTGAGGCTGTGTTGTTACGGGCGCATGAGGCAGACTGGCGGAGACGATGACGCCCGCGCTACGGGTTGCACCTCCCTTCAGGCACCTTGTTGGCGGTCTGCCATGGCGCAGCCGGCGACGGCATGGACGTCGCCAGGTTGGTGACCATGGTGAAGACCATGTACAAGGTAGCGGCCACGAAGGCTGCCGGATCTGTGAGGCCCACTCCAGCGGCGCAGGGCCTCTGCCCTGACGGGTGTGCACGCATATGCCATCACCGCGTACTCGACGGCCTTGCTTGTTGAGACTTCGCGACACCTCCGGATGGTGGAGCATGGGGTGGAACGGCCAGGCAAGACCGAAGATAAAGCGGGTTAGAGAAGAGGGGGTCGAGGTGATGACGGCGAACAGGAGGTCGATCTAAACGGCTGCGAACTTCAAGCGCCGATGGGTTGGACGGGCAGCCACCTACACTCTGTATTAACGAATACATAAACAAACTAATTAAACATACCAAGACACGTAGAACGCGACGGACGGCGAGCATCACGACGACCCTGTCGCGATGAATGAGCCCCAGACAATTCATCACCGACGGCAGTCTCCCCCATTAACGCGGAACGATTTTCAGTTGGAACAGAACGGCCGCCATTGCGCACACGGTTGATAACGGCTGCTCGGATTCAGGAGGACGACCCCGACGGCCTCAACCAGCACGAACAGAGCTACAACAAACCATCGGTATATGCAAGCGCGAATGAGCAAGAATCACAGGCTGCAATGGAAGAAGCAACAACAGGAAAGGTTCATATTTATAGCAGCTCGGAGGTAATAAAAAAATTCAGAAACAACCCCGAACAACCCAGAGAGGTAATGACCAGAACACGCGATGGAAGCGGTGACCGCATCTGAGCCGAACCAACGATGCATGTGCCATGGGGCGAAGCCAAATTGCAAACAATGACTCACGTGGCATCCTCCCAGTAGAACAACATAATCTGCGAGAAGAGTGGATGAACCTGCCGAATGACACGCACGCCTGCAGGATCAGCATGCACATCCAACATGAAAACGCCAAAGATCACGTAACCAAATCAACGAATCAATCCAGGGCGCGCATGCAGGCCAATGTGAACACGCCGATCCAGCCCACGTGCACACCAATGGAAAACTCGGCACAAATCCTGTGGATGACCTGCTGGAGCCACCCGAACAAATCCACACAGCCACATCCCCAGTAAATAAGTTGTCATCTCCCCATTGGTCCGATTAGCACTGTTTAAAAAACTCGAAAAAAACCCAGGTAAATGAAACTGAGCTTGGTGTAGTATATTTAAAATTTAGAATTAACGTGACAAATTTTTATTGGCCTGATTTAGGCTGTAAAAGAAGTAAAAAAATATCAAACAAGAAACTTAGTGAGAAATAGGGTGAAGAAAAATTGCAACACACACCCATAATTATACACGCCGATGGAGAGGAAGTTGAGAAAATTTGCAACTAAACGCTATGTCCACACACCAGATCCTACTCCGCCACGTCCCAAACAAATATACGTGTCACCCATACATAGGTTCCTAAGTCACTTTCACCCAAGTGGCCAAAAAGTAAAATCCTTTTCAGATATAGTGGTTTGGGTATATGCAATGGGGATTGAGTTAGACATCTACTACAATGAAGCCAACAACGGCTAGTGTATGCTACTGAGCTCAACTACTATTTATAGCAGGAGTTGGCTCCTTCCATTTCCATTTCCTTGTGAGCTACTCCACAGTGATCTAAAAAGTCTTATATTTCTTTACAGATGGAGTACTTAATTTTCACTAACTGACTTTTGGCTTTTGTGCAATCTATTTTCCCATCTTACTAACGCTACAGAGTGTCTACCATGTTTGTGAAAAAACACTAGCAACGAGTACGAAAGCACTAGGCATGAGGGGTTTGAAACAATAAGCTCTATTTTTTGCTGATGGAAAAAATTCTCAGTTAAATGAAAATATTTGGTCCGACAAACTATTTTGTATTCGTGACTCTCCGTAAATACACTAATATATCCTGGACAGTAGATGAATCACAAGAATTTAATTTACATATAGACATACTGATTGTTGATGTTTTCAGGATTTGACACAACTATCCGCCCAGGCTACAATACAAGCTAGTTAATGCAAATGATAATTTCTCAGAAAGTAAGACAACACTGAGGTAATTAACATAAGTAGAGGAAAGAAAGAAAGGTAGTCAAATAATAAACTAAGCTGAGAGAATATGATGCGGATTTAGGGAAATAATAGACAAATATTGATAACATATATGTATGTAGGCGCGCATAAAAAGAAAGAATGGAAACAAGTTACCACTTCATGTAACTAATTTAGTACTCCCTTTACAGAGGGTCACTTCTAAAAAAGACATACATAAACTAGCACCACCAAAGCACCAGAATGAATCCCTATAATAAAGTTCCATACCAAAATACATAAAGAACTGCATTGATAAAACTATCAAGACCCAACCAGTTGTTTGTTGCACAGATAGAGCATCAAGAAAGCATGACAGAAAAACAAAAGTACATTAATAGATCAACCATATAAAGCTTAACACAACACAGGGATGCCGAATCAATTGTCCAATCGTCGCCATCAGAATATGCTTGATAGGCCTCAAGAAGGTCACCAAACGATATTTGGCCAGTATGGAGCCTCTAAAGAATACTATCTTGATACTCTAACACCTGTGACGCTTGACCAGATTGCCAGTTGAAAGTGTAGAGGGAGAGAAGTTGAATGATGGTGCAGGGATGTTCGGTCATAGGATGACACAAAAAGGCGGGCATGTTTAGGTTCACTGAAGGACCGGCTCCACCGGCAACACTCATGGCGTTCTTAACTTGTTCTCCGTCCTTGAGGTGGTATATGTCTGTTGATGGTGAACTTAGGCACTCTGTGAAGTAGATGCAATTGGCTTCAATGGACGGGAACTTATCGGCATCGAGGGAGAGGCACCTTTGAGAGCAACCGATGAATATGGAACGACTGCCGATGTTCTTCACGCGCACCAGCATATTTCCACCCATGCCATCCATCTTGAAGACCTCCACACGATTCGTGAGCTTGAAGATGACCAGTATTTCTCCAGCAGATTCCACGAGGAAACAACTTTTCTGAGAATCCAACTGAATGTCAGGGGGAAACCCGATGATGAGCGGAGTCAATAGATCGGCGATCTTGGCGACAACCGTCACAGGAAGTGGTGGCAACAGTCCTTGGTGGCCGTCAACGGCGACACAACCTTGGACAACCTTCCTGACGAAAGGGCAAGCATAATTAGTTATGTACCTGATGAAGCTTGCAGTGTCAGGGCTGGCCATGTATAGCTTCATGGTGTCGTGGCAGTAGAGGATAAGGCGGGGTGGGGATGAGTTGGAGACAGCTGCCGCGAGCACGTTGGGGCGCATGCGCGCCACAAAGTGGACCATGTGACCCGTGAACGGGTTGAGGACACACACGGCGTGGGGCGGGATCTTGGCCATCAGGACCAGGAGCCCGTCGATGGTGATGGAGATGATGTAGTACTTGCGGAGTAGCGGCATATCCCTGCCATGGTACCGACCGGAGACGGTGTTCACTAGAAGGCGGGCGTCCTCACCGTGGGATGAATAGTCGAGCATAATCCAACGGTGTGGACGGAAGCGGGTGTGTAGAGTATTCTTGGGGTCTACGGTGGCGCCACGCCAGTTGTGGCAGACGGCACGGAGGGCCATGTAACAATCAAGGTCGGCGGTGTCCAGTAGGCAGCTACCGATGCGGTCGACGAGTTCGGGCATGAGCGAGGACCAACACCGGGTTCCCATGGTGGTGGAACTATTGGAGGCTTGCAATCTTAGATCTAAAAGTTGGAGGACTCTTCCTTTTGTCACAGGATGAGTACTGTGGGCCTGTGCTAATTAATTTCCCTTCCTTCCTTATATGCTTTCAAAAACCACGCCCGTATCCTTGTTTTTCCCATTTTTAATGTAACAAGGGTCCCGAAGGACCAAGAAAAGCATGTATTAGATATCTACAAGGATTCAAAAGAAACATAAGTTACATATCATTTCTTATTTTCGCAAATAGGACCCTAGCTAACAATATTAGACTGCTTGTAGCACTCTACCAAGATAGACACATGCTAGGCAGATGGACACGTCGTGACCCACGTGTCGCGGAGTTGGGCTGGCGTTGGTGTGGGGTAGGATATGAAGATCGGGATACACCGAAGGACATAAAAGCATGTAGCCACTCGAAATAAACTTCTAGAAGGACTCAAAGAAAAAGGAAATAACTTTGAAGGGTCACCCTTCGTCTAGAAGATTCAATGTGGGGTAGACTGGCTTTCGACTTTAAAGGTCAGATTCAGTATGAAGGTGGACGACGAAAGAAGGGGATGTAGCGCTTCTCCAAGCGCCGCTAAGGATGAGGTCACCATGTTGCCTCAAATCCATAGATCGAGACTCGTCGGAGGTTTTATTCCTAGGAAGAAAGAAGGGGATGGGAAAGGGAGCAAAGTCGGGGCCACCTTGGCCACTGACGAGTGCCAGTGGCAGGAGAGCGACAGGAGAAAAGCTTAACATAAGTGGTCCAGGAAGGGGGGAACATGTGGGGTCATCTTTCACAAGGAGGAAAAAATTGATCACTCGAATCCTTCCTGGTCCATCTACTCCATATTATGATTGCATTTTCAAAAAAGAAACCTCCATATTAATGATGATTATTTTTTGCTCCACAACAAGGAAAATATTGTTGGGAAATGTAGCATGCAATTTCAAAAAATTCCTACGCTCATGCAAGATCTATCTAGGAGATTGTCGGTGTCAAAACCGGCGGATCTTGGGTAGGGGGTCCCGAACTGTGCGTCTAGGCGGATGGTAACAGGAGACAAGGGACACGATGTTTTTACCCAGGTTCGGGCCCTCTCGATGGAGGTAAAACCCTACTCCTGCTTGATTGATATTGATGATATGGGTAGTACAAGAGTGGATCTACCACGAGATCAAGGAGGCTAAACCCTAGAAGCTAGCCTATGGTATGATTGTTGTAATGGTTGTTCGTCCTACAGACTAAAACCCTCTGGTTTATATAGACACCGGAGAGGGCTAGGGTTACACAGAGTCGGTTATAATGGTAGGAGATCTACATATCCGCATCGCCAAGCTTGCCTCCCACGCCAAGGAAAGTCCCATCCGGACACGGGACGAAGTCTTCAATCTTGTATCTTCATAGTCTTGGAGTCCGGCTGACGATGATAGTCCGGCTGTCCAGACACCCCCTAGTCCAGGACTCCCTCAGTAGCCCCTGAACCAGGCTTCAATGACGATGAGTCCGGCGCGCATATTGTTCGGCATTTCAAGGCGGGTTCCTCCTCCGAATAATTCATAGAAGATTGTGAACGCCAGGATAGTGTCCGGCTCTGCAAAATAAATTCCACATTCCACCGTAGAGAGAATAATATGTACACAAGTTCAATCTGCTGACATATTTTGTGGCATGACGTCACACCACCACCAAGCCTTTACTTGAATCGTTTTGTATTATACCACCTCAGCGCGTTTAGCGAAGCGGTTTCCTTGGCACGTCTTGTCGAAGCAGAGATCGTGCTCCCCTTGTTCTGGGATTCCCATCAATACGGACGTGGGTAACCCAACCGCGCCCGTTGCCACGCCCCCTCTATCGGAGACGAGTCCCGAACGGTCACGGGGACGGCTCTTGGTATTCTCCCTATTTATAATGGGATCAAGGCTTGTTTCTTTTCTTCAATCCTCAATCGAATCTTCTCCTCACCCCGAGTTCCAACACCCAGAGCCCCAGATTCGATCGCTTCGGACCTTCAACAATGTCCGGCTCCGACCTTCAGGGCCGGTGGATGCCCTCCTCCGTCATGGAAGAAGACGTGCTAAAGCTGCGAGAGGCCAAGTACCTGACTTATGAGATTTCGCATAGGTTGCCCGCCAAAGGGCAAGTCATTCCCACCCCCGTGCCCGGCGAGTATGTCGTGTTTGTATCCCACTTCCGTCGGGGTTTAGGTTTCCCGATGGATCCTTTTGTGAGAGGGATCATGTTTTACTATGGGTTGGAGTTCCACGACTTGGCTCTGGAGTCCATCCTCCATATCTCTTCATTCATTGTCGTCTGCGAAGCCTTCCTCCGCATCACCCCTCACTTCGGCTTGTGGCTTAAGACCTTCGACGTGGAGCCGAAGATGATCGAGGGGCGTCAAGCAGAGTGCGGCGGGGCGGTTGTAAGCAGAAGGGCCGACGCTCCATGGCCCGAGGGCTCTTTTCAGGAGGAGCTCGGCTTGTGGCAGCAGGAGTGGTTCTACATAACCACTCCCAGGGGCAGCAGGCAGAAGCCGCCGCCCATCTTCCGCTCGGGCCCTCCACAGCGGCTGATGTCATGGGTCAGCCAAGGGCTCAACTGGGGGCCGTCAAAAGACGTGCCCCTATTGCAGGGCCGGATTCGAGACCTCCAAGCGAGGGAGATCGATCTGGTCGTGGTGATGCAGGTCATGCTGATTAGGCGTCTCCTGCCCTGCAAACGCCGTCCTCTCCGGCTGTGGGAGTTTAATCCGGAGGGACCACGAATTCTCCAACACTTCATGGGTACGACACCCGTGGAGATGTACAAACTGTTCTTCGGATCACGAGAGGCGTGTCCGGAATTGACCGAGGACGCCGGCCTAAGCTGCAGTCGCCCGGATACACAAGTAAGTAGCTCCGTGTCCAGACATACCGTTTGTTTGCCTTTCTATGATTCGCCTTTTGACCAATTGCCCTCTAAATAGGAGTGGATAGTGCAAGCAAAACTGATACGGTGTCCGGCCCCCCTCCCAGAGACCGCGCCGGATCCCGTGCTGGTCAGGATGCTGGAGGTTGCGCCTTTAGAGGAAGACGAAGGGGAGAACAGAGGAACTACCGCCTCAACCAAGGAGGCTTTTGAGGAAGGGTGGATCGAGAATCCCTCCTTCCAGGGGGAGAAGAGGACCGCCTCCGAGAACCCGGAGGCCAAAGCCCCGAAGCGGGGGAAGAGATCTTCACCAGAGGGTCTTGCGTCCAGAGAGGCTCCGGCCGCACAGTCTCCCCTAAAGAATCAGCCCTCCAGCGAGCCGTAAGTAGAAAAAAGGGAGTTTTGTAATAAGGGACATCCCTATTTGTGCTTCTGAGGATAACTTAAGTTTTTACCTTGTAGTTCGGATCTCCGTCCTTCTCAGATGAGCTCGTCTTCGGGGGAACTCCGTCCGGAGATGATGGAGAGCGAGACGCCTCCATCTGCCGCACCATCGGATAGGGCGGACGAGCCTGAAGTGTCATCACGGAGGGTATCCCCGAGTCCGGCAGGGCCGCATAGTTCGGCACCAACTGGTGTGCGGCCGAGGGAACTGAAGGATCTGCTTGAGAGGGCGTCTGTCTCAGAAGGTCACCGTACACTGATGAGTTCGGTGATTGAAAGAATTTCATCCGCTGAAGGCGGATTGCGTGATGCCGTCAGGAGTTTACTGGCAGGGTTTGAGGTACGTAAAAATGACATACCCTTTGACACTTTTACACATAAAGTGCGCCCTGTATAGATAGTAGCCCCTGAGACTCGGTAGGGTGTCGAGAACGATAGCGTGCCGAGGATCAAAATCTCAGGTATTGATTTTCGCCTTTCCTATGCAGGTGGCGGATAGTTCGGTGGCTAGCCGGACTGATGGAGTTGCCGAACTAAAGCGGCAGCTCGACGTTGCGGATGTGGACATCGCGCTGGTCAATAAACGACTTGACGAGTCACAAGGTAGGTTTTTTCTCCATGGTCACCTAGTAAGGGAGCCGAAGCCCACTCCTTACGACATGTGTGCTCAATGCAGATGGTGCCGCTGCTGTGGAGAGCCTTCGGGCAGAACTTGCTCAAGCCAAGGAGCAAGCCAGAAGGAGTGATGCGGCTGCCTCGAGGGCGGCCGAAGAGCTAGAAGCCGAAAGGGCTGCACACTGCTGAAGCAGGGAGGAGATGGCCGAAATGGCCGTGAAGTTGAAAGATGCTACCGACCGCAATGAGGTTCTTGAAAAGGAATGCCTAGCGGAGCAAGAAGACCTGGGGAAGGCCACCGCCGAAGCCAAGGATGCCCGTTCTGCAATGCGGGCTATAAAGGAGGAGCTGCACCAGGCCGGAGACATTGTGGCTGGCAAGCCCTTTCTGCTGTGCCAGAGGTTTACAGATCCAAAGTATGCTCAGCTTGGCCAGCTGTGGGGTCCGGAGGATCCTTATATGGATTTAGCGGCGAGTGCGGCAGATGCCGTTGTGCACTTCCGAAGTCAGAAGGATCACAAGACAGAAGAGCTGTTTTGGTCTCAATTCCATAGTCCGGAGCGTTCACTTCCGCTGACCGATCGGCTGGCTGAGTGGGCTGAGCTGAATAGGCTGTCCGGACTTGCCATGACAGATATCGTGGCTCATGTCTGGCCGGATAGGCCTAAGCCGAAGAGTTATTTTGGCTTATTGCAACAATTTCTTGGGGCGGTGCCGCATATCAAGGCGATGAAGCGGTCGGCCTGCATAGAGGGTGCACGGATGGCCCTCGCCCGTGTGAAGACACACTGGACAGAGATGGATGCCACCGCTGTTGCGACCCAGGGTTCGGACGAGAGCCGGTTACCCGCCGAGCACTATTTTGGGGAGGTTCTGTGTGGTGCTCGTGTAATAGAGTCGCAGTGCTCAAAAAATGTCATGTTCAAATGAACGTTATGGTTTGTAAAATGATGTTTGTGATGTAAGCGCTTTTTGTACTTGTGCGTTCAAGTATTGAAATATCTCCTGTGCGGCCGTTTACGTATACGTGCGTATAACCTGAAAGATGGCAGTCATCGGCTTCAGCCCCCACGCACAAGGTGCGGGGGTGTTCGCAAAAATAGCGCATTTTCACACTTAATCCGACGTCTCGGTCCTGTGAAGGAGGAGGTAGCGTAGCAAACGAGGCAACCGGACTATAATGCATTATCACTTTCACTTAGCCATAGGAGTTCGAGGGTGGGGCTACGATATAGCCCCTAGGGGCACCGCGCTCTCCGAATTTGGGGCGTGTATATGCCTGACCGGGAAACGGTCCTTCGTCAAAGCGGAGGAATTCTAAACATTCCGGTGGTCGATCGAGTGGTTGACCAGTCTCTCGCTGTATCATGACAGTCAGTTTTCAACTTTCTCTACTTAGGTGCTCGCCCGGCCGAACCGGGGCACAATCGCAGTAGTTCTCCTGGTGCTGCGTTAGCCGATGATACGGAACGTACAGCAGCAAAACACAGGAGCCGGGCAAACCCAACATTTGACCAAAGACATGATTCGGAGCTGATGCATATAAGGCCTAACTCGAGACGCCGAACACTCCCTAAGGTATTCGGTCTTTATGATAGCGGGAAGACCAATGCTCTAAGCCCCTAGTGTCCAGGTACACACAAGGTCCTCTGACGTGGCCGATGCCAAAACGCCAGCCTCCTCTCTGGTTATAATGAGAAACCAGGGGATATATAGCAACAAGAGACAGTAAAAAAGGTTTACGCAGGGTCTTAATCTGAAAAGAATCCTTGCAACGGGTCCCTACTGCACGTCTGCGCCTGTGTCTCCGTTGTGCTGTATCCTGGACGGGTGTAACACGCTGTTCATCTGTAAAAGAGAGGAACTTAGTTTGAAAAGTAATCACGCAAAAAATGAATTAAAAATTGAAATATGAATGAATAAAGCTGAGCTTATATTAGCTCATACGCACAGCCCCTTGTATAGGGGTGTGCGGCTAGGGAGCCCCTAGCTTATTTACGCCGGACTCGTCTAGCCGTGTCCGGGGTCTTAACGACCTTTTAATGAGATGATGCCACGTGGACTGGGCATTTTAAGTGTAAGAGACGCGTAGTGTGGTATTGCATTAAAGCGGACAAAAGCTTCACGTCCCAATAGTGCTTGATGGCTACTTTTGAGTGGGGCGACATGAAAGATTAGCTTTTCGCGTTGGAAGTTGTCGGGTGACCCGAACACAACTTCTAGTAGTAGGGAGCCCGTGCACTTGGCGTAAGGGCCCGGCGTCACTCCCTTGAAGGAAGTGCGGCTATGTCGAATTTTAGTAAGGTCTATCCCCAACTTGCGAATTGTGTCCGGATATAGCAGGTTTAAATCGCTGCCTCCGTCCATCAGGACTTGTGTAAATTGTAGTCCGTCGATTATAGGATCCAATATCAGAGCAGTCCATCCTGCGTTTCGCATACTTCTGGAATAGTCCAGGTGGTCGAAAGTAATTGGTTTTGACATCCAACCTCGAGGTTCCGCTGGGGTGGACCGTGCGATACCTACTTTGGCGGGTGCCGCACTGTTGTTCCGTATTATCACATGAAGTGAGTTTACTATTTTGACTTCTTGTGGGAAAGTCTTTTGTTTTCCGGCGCTCTGCTGGTGGGGTTCGTCGTCATCCTCGCTTGGCGCGTCGAGCCCCTTGTGTTCGGCGTTGAGTCGGCCGGACTGTTTGAAGACCCAACAATCTCGGTGGGTGTGGTTTGCAGGCCTTCCGGAGGTGCTGTGGATTTGACATATCCGATCCAAAATTTTGTTTAAGTTGGATAGCTCGTCACTGTTGTCCTTAAGAGGCAGTGTTTTGCTGTTCGGCCGCGAGCTTTTGAATCCGGCGTTGACCGCCGTGTCCTTTGGCCTTTTTTCTTTGTTTCGGCGCTGGTCCTTTCTGTGCCATGATTTTCCGTTTCCATCTCTGATCTCGGATGTACTCGGGTCGCTGGTGCTGCATCTTGCTAGCCAGCTGTCTTCCCCTGCACAAAAGCGGGTCATGAGGCTTGTTAGCGCGGCCATAGTTCTCGGCTTCTCTTGGCCGAGGTGTCTGGCGAGCCATTCATCTCGGACATTATGTTTAAAAGCTGCTAGGGCTTCGGCGTCCGGACAGTCGACTATTTGGTTCTTTTTGGTAAGAAACCTATTCCAGAATTTGCGTGCTGACTCTCCGGGCTGTTGAGTTATGTGACTTAAATCGTCTGCATCCGGAGGTCGGACATAAGTCCCTTGAAAATTTTCTCTAAATGCGTCTTCGAGCTCTTCCCAACTTCCAACAGTATTTTCTGGGAGGCTTTTGAGCCAATGCCGAGCTGGCCCTTTGAGCTTGAGAGGCAGATATTTTATGGCGTGGAGATCATCTCCTCTAGCCATGTGTATGTGCAGGATGTAATCCTCAATCCAGACTCCGGGGTCTATTGGTCCGTCGTATGCCTCTATGTTTACGGGCTTGAATCCCGCTGGGAATTCATGATCCAGCACCTCATCGGAGAAACATAGTGGGTGTGCGGCGCCCCTGTATTTAGGCATGCCGTTATCTTTGAACATGCGGCGTGTTGTGTTGCTTCCTGGGGCCCTCTTTTTTGGCCCATAAATGGACCTGACCGGGCCATCTGTTTTACGAGGATCATGTGTCGGCTTGTGTGCGGCGCCGCTTGTCGCTTTTGGCCTGTCATCTGGTCGTCTATCCGGCCAGGCGGCCTCTTTGCTTTTTGACTGTGTGGGCTCTATGGCCTCCTCGTCGAATTCTGGTAGCAACTTGCGCTTCAGGTAGCTCTTTGTTTGGTGGCCATTGCCATATTTGTCCGCGGTCTTGAGTACTTTGTTCCACCTCATTCTGCGTATGTCTTCCGCTGTTTTGAGCTTCCGTTTTTCCTTCTTCAGGCTTCTTGCAGTGGCGACAAGTTTTTTGTGGAGGTTCTTATGCTCCGGTGGTGTGTCCGGCGTGAGATCGTCTGGACTGTTGTTTTCGCCGGGCACGGATTGATTATCCGATTCGTCCTGTTCGGATGGTTGCTTGGTTGCATGTTCGTCACCTGCTGGTTTGCCCTGCTCTATTGCTGGGTCATTAGGAGTGCTGTTTTTGTTGAGGCGGGACTTAGGGCGGCGCCTGCGTCGCCGCTTTGGTTGTTTGTCGGCGGGATTGTCTTTTGCCGCGTCCCGTTGTTCCTCGTTATCGCTTCCTTTTGGGGTGTCCACCATATATACATCATGAGTTGAGGTGGCCTTCCAGTGCTTGGTAGGCGCTGGTTCTTGGTAGTCTCCGGCATCGTCGTCCATACCGTCGATGTCTTCGGAGTCGTAGTCTAGCATGTCTGTTAGATCGTTGACAGTGGCTACAAAGTGGGTGGTGGGTGGGCTTTGAATTTCTTCGTCGTCCGTATCCCAACCATCCTGACCGCAGTCCGGCCAGGGCTCTCCTGATAACGAGAGATGCTTTAGCGAATTCAGGATGTCGCCAAAGGGTGAGTGCTGAAAGATGTCCGCGGCGGTGAACTCCATGATCGGCGCCCAATCGGATTCGATTGGTAGGCGCGCGGGGGGTTCAGAGTCCGGCGAGGAGTTCGGCACCTTGGAATCACGAGCTTTATAAGGGACAAGGTCAGTATTCGGCTCCATCGCCGTAGCAGTTGCAGCTCCCAAGGCGGTGTCCAGCCACCGGTCCTCGATCTGCACGGTCGGCTCCGAGCTATGGGTCGGAGCGGATTCGTGTGCGGCCTCCAAGGTACTGTCCGGCGGCAGAGCTAGATCATGCCCATCGTGACAGTGCGGCAGGCTTGGCTGTGGCTCGAATCCATCGAAGATCAAATCTCCGCGGATGTTAGCCGTGAAGTTTAGGCTTCCAAATCTGACCTGAAGGCCAGGGGCGTAGCTTTTGATCTGCTCCAGACGGCCAAGCGAATTGGCCCGCAGTGCAAAGCCGCCAAACACGAAGATCTGTCCGGGGAGAAAAGTCTCACCCTGGACGGCGTTGTTGTTGATTGAAGAAGCCATCAAGCCTATTGGTGACGACACAGAGGAACTCTCAATGAAAGCACCAATGTCGGTGTCAAAACCGGCGGATCTCGGGTAGGGGTTCCCGAACTGTGCGTCTAGGCGGATGGTAACAGGAGACAAGGGACACGATGTTTTTACCCATGTTCGGGCCCTCTCGATGGAGGTAAAACCCTACTCCTACTTGATTGATATTGATGATATGGGTAGTACAAGAGTGGATCTACCACGAGATCAAGGAGGCTAAACCCTAGAAGCTAGCCTATGGTATGATTGTTGTAATGGTTGTTCGTCCTACGGACTAAAACCCTCCGATTTATATAGACACCGGAGAGGGCTAGGGTTACACAGAGTCGGTTATAATGGTAGGAGATCTACATATCCGCATCGCCAAGCTTGCCTTCCACGCCAAGGAAAGTCCCATCCGGACACGGGACGAAGTCTTCAATCTTGTATCTTCATAGTCTTGGAGTCCGGCTGCCCGGACACCCCCTAGTCCAGGACTCCCTCAGAGATGCATAGCAATGAGAGGGGGAGAGTGTGTCCGCGTACCCTCGTAGACCGAAAGCGGAAGCGTTAACTTAACGCGGTTGATGTAGTCGAACGTATTCTCAAATCAACCGATCAAGTACCGAACGTACGGCACCTTCGAGTTCTGCACACATTCAGCTCGATGACGTCCCTAGAACTCTTTATCCAGTAGAGGCACAAAAGATTCGACGAGTTCCATCAGCACGACGGCGTGGTGACGGTGTTGGTGATGTGATCCGTGCAGGGCTTCGCCTAAGCACTACGACAATATGACCGGAGGAGTAAACGGTGGAGGGGGGGCACCGCACACGGCTAAGAAACAACTGTTGTGCTTTGGGGTGCCCCTGCCCCCGTATATAAAGGAGGAGAGGGGAGGCCGCCGGCCCTAGGGGGTGCGCCAAGTGGGGGGAGTCCCACTAGGACTCCTAGTCCTAGTCAGGAAAGAGGGAAGTGGAGGGAGAGACGGAGAAGGAAAGGGGGGCCGCGCCCCTCCCCCTTGTCCAATTCGGACTTCCATGGGGGGGGCGCCACCTCTTGTGGCCTGCCTCCTCCTCTCCACTATGGCCCAATAAGGCCCATTACTTCCCCGGGGGGTTCCGGTAACCCCTCGGTACTCCAAAAAATACTCAAACCTCTCCGGAACCATTCTGGTGTCCAAATATGACCTTCCAATATATCAATCTTTACTTCTCTACCATTTCGATACTCCTCGTCATGTCCGTGATCTCATCCGGGACTCCGAACAACCTTCGGTCACCACAACACATAACTCATATTATACATATCGTCATCGAACGTTAAGCGTGCGGACCCTACGGGTTCGAGAACTATGTAGACATGACCAAGACACCTCTCCGGTCAATAACCAATAGCGGAACCTAGATGCTCAATTGGTTCCCACATATTCTACGAAGATCTTTATCTCTCGAATCGCAATGTCAACATACATTATTCCCTTTGTCATCAGTGTGTTACTTGCCCGAGATTCGATCGTCGGTATCCTCATACCTAGTTCAATCTCGTTACCGGCAAGTCTCTTTACTCATTTCGTAGTGCATCATCCCGTAACTAACTCATCAGTCACATCGCTTGCAAGGCTTCATATGATGTGCATTACCGAGAGGGTCCAGAGATACCTCTCCAATACTCGGAGTGACAAATCCTAATCTCGATCTATGCCAACCCAACAAACACCTTCAGAGATACCTATAGAGCATCTTTATAATCACCCAGTTACATTGTGACGTTTGATAGCCCGCAGGGCATTCCTCTGGTGTCCGGGAGTTGCATAATCTCATAGTCGGAGGAATATATATTTGGCACGAAGAAAGAAGTAGCAAGAAAACTGAACAACCATTATGCTAACCTAACGGATGGGTCTTGTCCATCACATCATTCCACTAATGATTTGATCCCGTTTATCAAATGACAACTCATGTCCATGGCTAGGAAACTTAACCATCTTTGATCAACGAGCTAGTCTAGTAGAGGCATACTAGGGACACAGTGTTTTGTCTATATATTCACACATGTATCAAGTTTCCAGTTAATACAATTCTAGCATGAATAGTAAACATTTATCATGAATAAGGAAATATAAAATAATAAATTTATTATTGCCTTTAGGGCACATTTCCTTCAGTCTCCCACTTGCACTAGAGTCAATAATCTAGATTACATTGTAATGAATCTAACACCCATGGAGTTTTGGTGCTGATCATGTTTTGCTCGTGGAAGAGGCTTAGTCAAAGGGTCTGCAACATTTAGATCTATATGTATTTTGCAAATCTCTATGTCTCCCTCTTTCACCAAATCCCGGATGGAGTTGAAGCGTCTGTTGATGTGTTTTGTCTTTTTGTGAAATCTGGATTCCTTTGCCAAGGCAATTGCTCCAGTATTGTCACAAAAGATTTTCATTGTACCCAATGCACTAGATCGGATATGGACTCCTTCATCCAGACTCCTTCATTTGCTGCTTCCGAAGCAGCTATGTACTCCACTTCACACGTAGATCCTGCCACGCCGCTCTGCTTGGAACTGAAGGAAATATGCCCTAGAGGCAATAATAAAGTTGTTATTTATATTTCCTTATATCATGATAAATGTTTATTATTCATGCTAGAATTGTATTAACCGGAAACTTAGTACATGTGTGAATACATAGACAATACATAGTGTCCCTAGTATGCCTCTACTTGACTAGCTCGTTGATCAAAGATGGTTATGTTTCCTAACCATAGACATGTGTTGTCATTTGATGAACGAGATCACATCATTAGGAGAATGATGTGACGGACAAGACCCATCCGTTAGCTTAGCATAATGACCGATAAGTTTTATTGCTATTGCTTTCTTCATGACTTATACATGTTCCTTGATAGAGGCGAGGTGTCCCGATCTTTCGATGAGACGATAACTATCGATTTGGTGGAGTAGACTTTGATGATCCGACTACAAACATGCACGACGTTGCGCCTTAGCAATCGCTAAACCAATCTCCTGAGGTTACTAACGATGCCAAAAGCACGATCAGCCTGACCACGAAGGCCTATTCCTGCAAGCAATCAAAGAACAAGCAAGAATATGATAAAGCAATCTGAATATTGTGAATATGGATAAAGTATTGATAATGGTGGGGATCCGAAAGCGGTCTTGGTCTGGTAGTTGGACACAAACGAAGTACACGAAGTTGCGTTGGCTAACTTTTAACTAAACAAATCCCAAGGAAAAAGCTACTAGATGGATCTACTTATATAGGAGCAAGGGGTGCCGGCCAATGAGGTGGGAGGACGTCCCAAGGCAGCCTAAAACTAACCCTAGGTCATACAAGGCCAATGGGCCCAAGTGGAGGTGACATAACACCTTTGAAGTTGTAGTTTGACTCGGATTCTGCTGCAACATCATATTGTTTCATCCATAACTCAACGCTCCGGACGAATTTGAAGATGAATCCAATTGGGTTGGAAAGTGCACGAAATCTATTTTCCAATAAAAAAAGAATCACCCAATTCAGAGTCCGGATGAAAAAGTTATTGATGTTTTGATTCAGGTATGTCAGTGCAGTCTGAATCTGAGTCCAGAACGTGAGAGACTTGGACTCTATCTTCTCTTGGGCCAAAAGTGACGTGAGAGAACTTTTTGAACAACAAGTAAACATCTCTTTCTCCCTTATCTTCATATGTGGATTATACAAATGTCCCATACACCTGCAATTAGACATGGCACAAAAGTTTGTGAAGTATTTTTGTCCTGGATGACATAAATAAATTATTACTTTGCATTAGAAATCACCTCACAAATATACATATATGCAATATGTTTGGTCATATCCAAGGTAGTCATGTCCTCATCCCTCTGACTATGAGATTATGCAACTCCCGAATACGGGAGGAACACCTTGTGTGCTATCAAACGTCACAACGTAACTGGGTGATTATAAAGATGCTCTACAGGTGTCTCCGAAGGTGTTTGTTGGGTTGGCATAGATCGAGATTAGGATTTGTTACTCTGTGTATTAGAGAGGTATCTCTGGGCCCTCTTGGTAATGCTCATCACTATAAGCCTTGCAAGCAATGTGACTAATGAGTTAGTTGCGGGATGAAGCATTATGGAACGAGTAAAGAGACTTGCCGGTAACGAGATTGAACTAGGTATGAAGATACCGATGATAGAATCTCGGGCAAGTAACATACTGATGACAAAGGGAACAATGTATTTTGTTTGACCGATAAAGATCTTTGTAGAATATGTAGGAGCCAATATGAGCATCCAGGTTCCGCTATTGTTTATTTGTCGGAGATGTGTCTCGATCATGTCTACATAGTTCTCGAACCCGTAGGGTCTGCACGCTTAATGTTCGATGACGATTTGTATTATGAGTTATGTGTTTTGGTGACCGAAGTTTGTTCGGAGTCCCGGATGAGATCAGGACATGACGAGAAGTCTCGAAATGGTCGAGAGGTAAAGATTGATATATTGGAAGGTGGTATTCGGACACCGGAAGGGTTCCAGAGTGTATCAGGTACAAACCAGAGTACTAGAAGGGTTACCGGAACCCCCGGTGGAAGATATGGGCGACATGGGCCATGGGAGGGAGGCTAACCAGCCCACAAGGGGTTGGTGCACCCCCCACAAGGGAGGAGGTCGAATTGGACTAGGAAAAGGGGGTGCCACCCCCTTTCCTTGTCCTAGTCCCTCTCCTCCCCCTTTCCACCTCCGTAAGAAGGAAAAAAGAGGGGGGGGGGGGGGGGCGAATCCTACTAGGACTGGAGTCCTAGTAGGACTCCCCCCTCCCTTTGCGTGCCCCTGGTGTCCGGCCTCCTCCTCCCTCCTTTATATATGGGGGCAGGGGGCACCCCAAAGGCACAACATGTCTTAGCCGTGTGCGGTGCCCCGTCCACCATTTACTCCTCCGATAGTATCGTTGTAGTGCTTAGGCGAAGCCCTGCGCCGGTAACATCATCAACACCATCACCACGTCGTCGTGCTGATGGAACTCTCCGTCCTCAACTGGATCAAGAGCTCGAGGGACGTCATCATGCTGAATGTGTACTGAACACAAAGGTGTCGTACGTTCGGTACTTGGATCGGTTGGATCGTGAAGACGTTCGACTACATCAACCGCGTTACTAAACACTTCCACTTTCGGTCTACGAGGGTACGTGGACACACTCTCCCGTATTGTTGATATGCATCTCCTAGATAGATCTTGCGTGATCGTAGGAATTTTTTTGAATTACTACGTTCACCAACATGAACTGCACCAACTGACAGCTCCACCATTCAATAAAAATAGATATCCGAATTGTGACTTAGAGTCATCTAGATCAGTGTCAAAGCTAGCGTCGACGTAACCACTTACGACAAGCTCTTTGTCACCTCCATAAACGAGAAACATATCCCAAGTCCTTTTCAGGTACTTTAGGATGTTCTTGACCGCTGTCTAGTGATCCACTCCTGGATTACTTTGGTACCTCCCTGCTAAACTTATAGCAAGGCACACATCAGGTCTAGTACACAACATAGCATACATGATAGAACCTATGGCTAAAGCATAGGGAATGACTTTCATTTTCTCTCTATCTTCTACAGTGGTCGAGCATTGAGTCTGACTCAACTTCACACCTTGTAACATAGGCATGAACCCTTTCTTTGACTGATCCATTTTGAACTTCTTCAAAACTTTATCAAGGTATGTGCTTTGTGAAAGTCCTATCAAGTGTCTTGATCTATCTCTATAGATCTTGATGCCCAATATATAAGAAGCTTCACCGAGGTCCTTCATTGAAAAACTCTTATTCAAGTATCTTTTTATGCTATTCAGAAATTCTACATCATTTCCAATCAACAATATGCCATCCACATATAATATTAGAAATGCTACAGAGGTCCCACTCACTTGTAAATACAGGCTTCTCAAAAAGTCTATATAAAACCATATGCTTTGATCGCCTCCTCAAAGCGTATATTCCCACTCCGAGATGCTTGCACTAGTCCATAAATGGATCACTTGAGCTTGCACACTTTTTTAGCACCTTTTGGATTGACAAAACCTTCTGGTTGCATCATATAAAACTCTTCTTTAAGAAATCCATTAAGGAATGCAGTTTTGACATCCATTTGCCAGATTTCATGATCATAAAATGCGCCAATAGCTAACATGATTCTGATAGACTTAAGCATCGCTACGGGTGAGAAAGTCTCATCGTAGTCAACTCCTTGAACTTGTCAAAAAACATTTGCAACAAGTTGAGATTTATAGACAGTAACATTACCATCAGCGTCAATCTTCTTCTTGAAGATCCATTTATTCTCTATGGGTCGCCGATCATCGGGCAGATCCACCAAAGTCCACACTTTGTTCTCATACATGGATCCTATCTCAGATTTCATGGCCTCAAGCCATTTATCATAATTTGGGCTCATCATAGCTTCTTCATAGATCATAGGTTCGTCATGGTCAAGTAACATGACCTCCAGAACAGGATTACTGTACCACTTTGGTGCGGATCGTGCTGCGCCAGACCTACGAGGTTCTGTAGCAACTTGATCTGTAGTTTCATGATCTTTATCATTAGCTTCTCTCCAGTTGGTGTAGGCATCACCGGAACAGATTTCTCAAATGAGCTACTTTCCAAATTGAGAGCAAGTACAATTACCTCATCAAGTTCTACTTTCCTCCCACTCACTTCTTTCGAGAGAAACTCCTTCTCTAGAAAGGTTGCGTTCTTAGCAACAAAAATTTGCCTTCGGACTTGTGGTAGAAGGTGTACCCAATTGTTTCCTTAGGGCATCATATGAAGACACATTTCTCCGATTTGGGTTCAAGCTTATTGGGCTGAAGCCTTTTGACAAAAGCATCGCATCCCCAAACATTAAGAAACGACAACTTAGGTTTGTTGCCAAACCATAGTTCATACGGTGTCGTATCAACGAATTTTGATGGTGCACTATTTAAAGTGAATGCAGCTGTCTCTAATGCATAACCCAAAAACGATAATGGTAAATTGGTAAGAGACATCATAGATCGCACCATATCCAATAAAGTGCGGTTACGACGTTCGGACACACCATTATGCTGTGGTGTTCTAGGTGGCGTGAGCTGTGAAACTATTCCACACTGTTTTAAATGAAGGCC
Source organism: Triticum timopheevii (assembly GCA_963921465.1). Classification (NCBI taxonomy): domain Eukaryota; kingdom Viridiplantae; phylum Streptophyta; class Magnoliopsida; order Poales; family Poaceae; genus Triticum; species Triticum timopheevii. The sequence continues at coordinate 127,369,847 of OY997271.1, read as the reverse complement.
AAACTCGTAACGCAAATATTCTCCTCCACGATCAGATCATAGAGACTTTATTTTCTTGTTACAATGATTCTCCACTTCACTCTGAAATTCTTTGAAGTTTTCAAATGTTTCAGACTTGTGTTTCGTTAAGTAGATATACCCATATCTGCTCAAATCATCAGTGAAGGTCAGAAAATGGCGATACCCACCACGAGCATCAACACTCATTGGACCGCATACATAGGTATGTATTATTTCCAATAAGTCACTAGCTTGTTTCATTGTTCCGGAGAACGGAGTTTTAGTCATCTTGCCCATAAGGCGCGGTTCACAAGTATCAAATGATTCATAATCAAGTGATTCCAAAAATCCATCTTTATGGATTTTATTCATGCGCTTTACACCGATATGACCCAAAAGGTAGCGCCACAAATAAGTTGCACTATCATTATCAACTTTGCATATTTTGGCATCAATATTATGAATATGTGTATCATCACGATCAAGATTCAATAGAAATAGACCACTCTTCAAGGGTGCATGACCATAAAAGATATTACTCATATAAATAGAACAACCATTATTCTCTAATTTAAATGAATAACCGTTTCACACTAAACAAGATCCAGATATAATGTTCATGCTCAACGCTGGCACCAAATAATAATTATTCAGGTCTAAAACTAATCCCGAAGGTAGATGTAGAGGTAGCGTGCCGACGTGATCACATCGACCTTGGAACCATTTCCGACGTGCATCGTCACCTTGTCCTTAGCCAATCTTCGTTTAATCCGTAGTCCCTGCTTCGAGTTACAAATATGAGCAACTGAACCGGTATCAAATACCCAGGCACTACTACGAGAATTATTAAGGTACACATCAATAACATGTATATCAAATATACCTTTGTTCACTTTGCCATCCTTCTTATCCGCCAAATACTTGGGGCAGTTCCGATTCCAGTGACCAGTCCCTTTGCAGTAGAAGCACTGAGTTTCAGGCTTGGGTCCATTTTTAGGTTTCTTCTTGGGAGTGACAACTTGCTTTTCATTCTTCTTGAAGTTCCCCTTCTTTTTACACTTGCCCTTTTTATTGAAACTAGTGGTCTTGTTAACCATCAACACTTGATGTTCCTTCTTGATTTCTACCTCCACGGCCTTCAGCATCGTGAAGAGCTCGGGAACAGTCTTTTCCATCCCTTGCATATTATAGTTCATCACGAAGCCTTTGTAGCTTGGTGGCACTGATTGAAGAACTCTGTCAATGAAACAATCATCTGGAAGATTAACTCCCAGCTAAGTCAAGTGATTATGGTAACCAGACATTCTGAGTATGTGCTCACTAACAGAACTATTCTCCTCCATCTTGCAGCTATAGAACTTGTTGGAGACTTCATATCTCTCAACTCGGGCATTTTCTTGAAATATTAACTTCACCTCCTGTAACATCTCATATGGTCCATGACGTTCAAAACGTATTTGAAGTCCCGATTCTAAGCCGTAAAGCATGACACACTGAACTAGCGAGTAGTCATCAGATCGAGCTTGTCAGGCATTCACAACATCAGCTTCTGCTCCTGCAGCAGGCCTTGCACCCAGCAGTGCATCAAGGACATGATTCTTCTGTGTAACAATGAGGATAATCCACAAGTTACGGACCCAGTCCATGTAGTTGCTACCATCATCCTTCAACTTAGCTTTCTCTTGGAACACATTAAAATTCAAAGGAAAGGTAGCACGGGGCATTGATCTACAACATATATATGCAAAAAACTATCAGGACTAAGTTCATGATAAATTAAGTTTAATTAATCATATTACTTAAGTACTCCCACTTATATAGACATCCCTTTAGTCATCTAAATTATATGTGATCCAAATCAACTAAACCATGTCCGATCATCATGTGAGATGGGGTAGTCTTCAATGGTGAACATCACTATGTTGATCATATCTACTATATGATTCACGTTCGACCTTTCGGTCTCCAGTGTTCCGAGGCCTTATCTGTATATGCTAGGCTCGTCAAGTTTAACCCGAGTATTCAGCGTGTGCAAAACTGGCTTGCACCCGCTGTATTTGAACATAGAGCCTATCACACCCGATCATCACGTGGTGTCTCAGCACGAAGAACTCTCGCAACGGTGCATACTCGGGGAGAACACTTATATCTTGAAATTTAGTAAGGGATCATCTTATAATGCTACCACCGTACTAAGCAAAATAAGATGCATAAAAGATAAACATCACATGCAATCAAAACACATGACATGATATGGCCATCATGATCTTGTGCTTTTGATCTCCATCATCGAAGCAACGTCATGATCTCCATCGTCACCGGCTTGACACCTTGATCTCCATCGTAGCGTCGTGGTCGTCTTGCCAACCATTGCTTCTATGACTATCGCTACCACTTAGTGATAAAGTAAAGCAATTACATAGCGTTTGTATTTCATACAATAAAGCAACAACCATATGGCTCCTGCCAATTGTCGATAACTTGTTACAAAACATGATCATCTCATACAACAATCTTATATCACATCATGTCTTGACCATATCACATCACAACATGTCCTGCAAAAACAAGTTAGACGCCCTCTACTTTGTTTGTTGCAAGTTTTACGTGGCTGCTACGGGCTTCTAGCATGAACCGTACATACCTATGGCACAAAAACCACAATGGTGATTTATCAAGTTTGTTGTTTTAACCTTCACAAGGACCGGCCTCAGTCAAACTCGATTCAACTAAAGTTGGAGAAACAGACACCCGCCAGCCACCGTTATGCAAAACTAGTTGCATGTCTGTCGGTGGAACCGGTCTCATGAACGTGGTCATGTAAGGTTGGTCCAGGCCGCTTCATACAATATCGCCGAATCAAAATAAGACATTGGTTGTAAGCAGTATGACAATCAACACCCACAACTCTTTGTGTTCTACTCGTGCATATCATCTACGCATAGACCTGGCTCTGATACCACTATTGGGAAACATAGCATACAATTTCAAAAAAATCCTACGCTCACACAAGATCTATCTAGGAGATGCATAGAAATGAGAGGGAGAGTGTGTGTCCATTTACACTCGTAGAACAAAAGCAGAAGCGTTAACTTAATGCGGTTGATGTAGTCGAACGTCTTCTCGAATCAACCGACCAAGTACCAAAAGTACGGCACCTTCGAGTTCTGCACACATTCAGCTCGATGACGTCCCTTGAACTCTTGCTCTAGTAGAGGCACGAAGGAGTTGATGAGTTCCATCAGCACGACGGTGTGATGATGGTGTTGGTGTTGTGATCCGCGCAGGGCTCCGTCTAAGCACTACGACAATATGACCGGAGGAGTAAACGGTAGAGGGGGGCACTGCACATGGCTAAGAAACAACTCTTGTGCTTTGGGGTGCCCCCGCCACCGTATATAAAGGAGTAGAGGGGAGGCCGCCGGCCCTAGGGGGCGCGCCAAGTGGGGGGGGGGGGGTCCCACTAGGACTCCTAGTCCTAGTCGCCCCCTTCCTTTCCAACGGAGGGGGAAAGAGGGAAGTGGAGGGAGAGAGGGAGAAGGAAAGGGGACCACGCCCCCTCCCCCTTGTCCAATACGTACTGCCATTGGGGGGCACGCCACCTCTTGTGGCCTGCCTCCTCCTCTCCACTATGGCCGAATAAGGCCCATTACTTCCCTGGGGGGGTTCCGGTAACCCCTCGGTACTCCGAAAAATACCCGAACCTCTCCGGAACCATTCCGGTGTCCGAATATGACCTTCCAATATATCAATATTTACTTCTCGATCATTTCAAGATTCCTCGTCATGTCCGTGATCTCATCCGGGACTCCGAACAACCTTCGGTCACCAAAACACATAACTCATATAATACATATCGTCATCGAACGTTAAGCCTGTAGTCCCTACGGGTTCGAGAACTATGTAGACATGACTGAGGCACCTCTCCGGTCAATAACCAATAGCGGAACCTGGATGCTCATATTGGTTCCCAAATATTCTACGAAGATCTTTATCGGTCGAACCACAATGTCAACATACGTTATTTCCTTTGTCATCGGTATGTTACTTTCCTGAGATTCGATTGTCGGTATCCTCATACCTAGTTCAATCTCATTACCGACAAGTCTCTTTACTCGTTCCATAGTGCATCATCCTATAACTAACTCATTAGTAAGATTGCTTGCAAGGCTTCGTATGATGTGCATTACCGAGAGGGCCCAGAGATACCTCTTTGATACTCAGAGTGACAAATCCTAATCTCAATCTATGCCAACCCAACAAACACCTTCGGAGATACCTGTAGAGCATCTTTATAATCACCCAATTACGTTGTGATGTTTGATAGCACATAAGGCATTCCTCTGGTGTCCAGGAGTTGTGTAATCTCATAGTCGGAGGAATATATATTTGACACGAAGAAAGCAATAGCAATAAAACTGAATGATCATTATGCTAAGCTAATGGACGGGTCTTTGAAAGTGCAACTAATCCCTGGGTGGTTTTGGTAATTCCTAACAACATATAGTTCATTGAACTAATGATCTTTCAAGATAATCATTTCAGAAAGTTCAATGATTGGCATGGCATGGACTAGAGTCGTGGACCCCTCAAAATGCAAAGGACATATATTGCCAACAAGCTCAAGACTCTAAATTTTCATTCTAGTGATCCAAGATCACATTGAGTCCATAGGAAAGCCAATACTATTAAAAGGGGATGAGGTGTTGCTTAATGAGTTACTTGCTCAAAATGCTTTGTGATATGCTCCAAAACCCTCAACCACTTTCTCATTTCCACATATGTCCTAAACCCAAAAGTCAAATTCGGCCCCACCGATTTGATCTAGTCGGCGCCACCGAGTTTCATTTGACATAGGCACTGCCACAAACCCTAGTTACTTCGGTCTCACCGATAGGGATCTGAGTCTCACCGAGATGGGATTGTAAACTCTCTGTTTCCCTTTTGTAACATTTCGGTCTCACCGAAATGAGCAAATCGGTCCCACCGAGTCTGCATTGCAAACTCCCTGTTTCCTTTTGTAACACTTTGGTCCCACCGAAGTGAGCGAATCGGTCCCACCGAGTTTGCCTGACCAACCTTCTGTGTACCTATTGCTGAAATCGGTCCCATCGAGTTTATGCGATTGGTCACACCGAGATTACATTATGCCCTAACCCTAGCATATCGGTCCCACCGAGATGACTATATCGGTCCCACCGAAAATCCTAACATTCAAATTTTGCCTGGATCGATCTGGCCGAGTTTGCTAATTCGGTCTCACCTAGTTTGGGAATCTGTGTGTAACTGTTAGATTTTGTGTGGAGGCTATATATACCCCTCCACCCACTCTTCATTCATGGAGAGAGCTTTCAGAACAAACCTACACTTCCACTACTCATTTTCTGAGAGAGAACCACCTACTCATGTGTTGAGGCCAAGATATTCCAATCCTATCATATGAATCTTGATCTCTAGCCTTCCCCAAGTTGCTTTCCACTCAAATAATCTTTCCACCATAGCCAAATTTGTGAGAGAGAGTTGAGTGTTTGGGAGACTATCATTTGAAGCACAATAGCAAGGATTTCATCAACAACACACCATCTATTACCTTTTGGAGAGTGGTGTCTCCTAGATTAGTTAGGTGTCACTTGGGAGCCTTCGTCAAGATTGTGGATTTGAACCAAGGAGTTTGTAAGGGCAAGGAGATCACCTACTTCGTGAAGATCTACCCTAGTGAGGCAAGTCCTTCTTGGGCGATGGCCATGATGATGTGATAGACAAGGTTGCTTCTTCGTGGACCCTTCGTGGGTGGAGCCCCCCGTGGACTCGCGCAATTGTTACCCTCCGTGGGTTGAAGTCTCCGTCAACGTGGATGTACGATAGCACCACCTATCGGAACCACGCCAAAATCTCCGTGTCAACATTGCGTTTGCTCCCTCCAAACTTCTCCCATTTACTTTCTTGCAAGTTGCATGCTTTACTTTCCGCTGCTCATATACTCTTTGCATGCTTGCTTGAATTGTATTGTGATTGCTTGACTTGTGCTAAGTTGCTAAATCTGCCAAGAACTAAAATTGGGAAACGGTTAAGTTTTTATTTGGTCAAGTAGTCTAATCACCCCCCTCTAGACATACTTTCGATCCTACAAGTTGTATCAGAGCTTTGGTCTCCATTTGCCTTGATTTCAATAGCTTTGGTGATCATAGCCTTGGTTTCACAACCTAGGAGAGTATGGCGTCTAGCGAGTGAAATTATCACCGTAGAGGTCCTTACTTTGATGGTACTAATTTTGCTAGTTGGAAACATAAGATGAAAATGCATATTCTTGGACATAACCCCGCCGTTTGGGCTATTGTGTGTATTGGCTTGCAAGGTGAATTCTTTGATGGGAGAGAACCAAACCGTGAAGCTACTGCGGAAGAATTGAAGATGTTGCAATACAATGCTCAAGCTTGCGATATCCTCTTCAATGGATTGTGCCCCGAAGAATTCAAAAAAAATCAGCCGTCTTGAGAATGCAAAGGAAATTTGGCATACTTTGATCGATATGCATGAAGGTACCAACTCCGTCAAGGAATCCAAGTTGGATGTGCTTCAAAGTCAACTTGACAAGTTCAAAATGAAGGATAGTGAAGGTGTCGCTGAAATGTACTCTAGGCTTGCTCTCATCACAAATGAGATTGCCGGCTTAGGAAGTGAAGAGATGACCGAAAAATTCATCATCAAGAAGATCATGAGAGCCCTGGATGGAAAATATGATACGGCGTGCACATTGATCCAAATGATGCCAAGTTACAAAGATCTCAAGCCAACCGAAGTCATTGGAAGAATTGTTGCTCATGAGATGTCACTCAAGGACAAAGAAGAGCTTCACAACAAGTCTAGTGGTGCTTACAAAGCCTCATGTGATGCTCCTACATCATCAAACGAGAAACAAGCCTTCAATGAAGAACTGAGCTTAATGGTGAAGAACTTCAACAAATTCTACAAGAGTAGAAGCAAGGAAAGAAGTTCCAAGTGAAGGTCCTACAATGACAAAAGATCTTCTGGTCGTGAGCGAAACTGCTACAATTGTGGAAGACCCAGACACTACTCCAATGAGTGTACGGCTCTCTACAAAAGAAGAGAAGACTCACCTAAAAGAAGAAGCAAAAGGGAAGAATCACCTCCAAGAGAGAAGGAGTAGAGATGATTGTTATGAACGAAGAACCTCTCGAAGAAGCAAGGATTCAGAAAGGAAGGACAAGTCATCAAGGAGCTACAAAAAACAAAGACATCAAGCTCATGTTGGTGAATGGGTATCCAGCTCCGACTCCGACCACCAATCCAAGAGAAGTTATCACTCCGACTGCGAATATACTCAAGATGAAGGTGTTGCCGGTCTAACACTTGTGTCAACCAACTCCTACGACATATTTGACTCACCAAATGAAGGAATTGGGAGTTGCTTCATGGCTAAAGGCCCCAAGGTAACACATCCCGAGTATGTTGATTTCAATAGTGATGAAGATGACTTGCTAGGTGATGATGATTTACTTGTTGACAACTCTAGTGATGAATACTGTGATGAAACATCAATTAATCATGCTAATCAAGATAAAACGAATGACAATGATAAGAAGGAGATTGAGCATCTAACTAAAGAACTAAACACTCTTAAGTTAGCTCATGAAACTACTTTAGAAGATCATCTAGAACTTTTAAAAACTCATGAGAAGTTACGCTTCGAAAAGCTCAATCTTGAGCAAGAGCATGAGTTCTTAAAGGCCATCAATGATGATCTTCGGAAGAAAAGTTCTTCTTACATTGCCAAGCGTTTACTCTTGTCTACTTACATGCCACAAGTAAAATCTAGCAACAAGAACAAGAAAGATTCTTCTTCTAGGAGTAACAATAATCATGCTAAATCCAATATTGTTGCTTCTAGTAGTTCTCTTGATTCCACTAATGATTCTCTTAGCCAAGTTACACTTGAGCAAGAAAATAGCTTATTGAAGGGAATTATAGAGAAAGGTGTTTACAAAAGCCTTGTCGGAAGTAAGCAATTTGAGGAAATTGTACGCAAGCAAGGAAGGCACCGGAAGAATCAAGGTGTTGGTTTTGAACAAAAGTTCCATGCCAATGGAGTTGAGTGGGAAGAAGATCAATACACCAAGACGAAGTTTGTTCCTCAACATGAGAAGTATGACCCTACTTCCTTCAAGGGGACACAAGCTCAAGATGATCTTCCACCACAAGACCACAAGCTAAAAGGCAAGGACAAGCTTCAAGAAGAGATTGATGCATTTGAAGATGCTCCGAAGGCCTTGGTCAAGTGGGTTCCCAAGACTACATCAAGTTCTACTTCATTAAGTACATCTACAACTCCAAGGATTCCCATCAAGATGATGTGGATCCCTAAGAAGAAGAACTGGAGAGTTCTTGAGGGTGACTCTGCCAACATACTTCACTCATATTTATTTTGGCAAGGACAAGTGCAAACAACTTCCACATCTTGCACTAGTTCAAGGAGTCACAAACCCTCTTGTTGGTAAGACAAGGGACAAGGTAACCTAATGCTCTCATGGACATCATCATGTGTGTGCTTCACTCTATGTCTATGTATATCCTTGTTTGTTCCTTGTGGGACTAAACCATGTAGGTACTGAAAGTGCAACCCACTCCAATGGATTGCTTCAAATGATCTACACCAACAATGAGCATCCACATCTTCGATATCTACATGAAGTCATCATCGACAAAAACCAAGGTTAGTTGATCCCTCTTAAGGGGGGATATCACATCCAGGGGGAGCTTTACTCTAAGAATTGAGCTAAAGCAACTCTAATGGTGTGAACACAACAATGCTTTATGTAAAAGTGGTAACCCCACTTGTGCTTAAACGATGAGTATGACCTATGATCAAATGTTCTCATTTGACTCCTAAGTCAATATACTCATATATAGATTACCTAGTCATCACCCATTGCTTGATAGATGTTAGAGTGATTGTGCATGCTTTGCCACATATTTCATTTTCCATTTTATTGTGTGAGCATGTTGGTTGCATACTTTTCTCATTTGATGACATCCATTTGTTGCTTTGATTGTTTGGAGTTTCTTCTTTTTGTAAAATGGATGGACAAGAATGCCTAAGAACTCCCTCTAGCTATCTATGATTTTCTCTTCTCAAATTCTATTCATGCTACATCACAAAGTTTGATCTAAGTCAAATTCAAACCCTTTGTGTGAGGAGCACTCGGAGTCCCGTTTTGTCATAGACTTAAAACTTCCAAAACCTCACTGTGTATTTCGGTCTGACCGACTCCATTTTGGTCACACCGAGGTCACTGGGTTGATCAAGTTTCAATCTCGGTGCAACCAATTAGAACCTTTTGGTCTCACCGAGTTGCAGTAACCACTTGCAATTCTGCATCTCGGTGCCACCGAGTTGTTCCACTCGGTCACACCGACAGTGTCAGGATATAAATACTGACGGGCCAGATTTTGGAAATCACTTCAAAAGCCTGTCGCCCGCGCGTGTCCTGCTCTGCCTCTCGAGTCTTCGGATCGTCACCTCCTTGATAGCGACCTCCCGCTGCTGGTCTCTGCCGCCGTCAATGGATTCTTCACCGCCATTGCCGCTGTAGAGAACTCATCGCCGAACTAGGGTATGAGTTCGACCCCTTGTGCACTCTTTTTTACTTCTGATTCTACGCACAAGGTCAATGCCATGTTCATTACCACGTATGAGATCGATCCATCCACAAAGAATCTCCATTAGACTAGATTTGATTTGAAAATTTAGGGTTAGGTTTCCGCCGGACTCATCTCGGACCGACCGAGTTGTAGGAATTGGTTCCATCGATTTGGCTTAGGCCAAAGCACAAGTTATTTTCGGTCTGACTGAAAATTGCAAATCGGTGTGACCGGTACTAGGACTTTGTGAAACCCTAGCAAACTCGTAGTCACCGAACTGTGCCTCGGTCTGACTGATTCCACATGTTTAGACTCCAAAGTTGCTTTGGTGTCACCGAGTTTTACAAATAGGTAGCTCCGAAATGCTTCCTGTAGAAAACTAAAACTAAGTTTTTGACTCATTCTTTTTGCAAAAATTCTACACTTTGTGATGCTCATCTACTCTACCTCATGTACATCATAGGGACAGTTCTCAGCTTGCTATGCAGAATGTCTGACCAGAGTGATAGCCAGAACAAATTAGAAGAGCAAGTGCACATGAGTGAGTGCACTAGTCCCTCTAGCAGCTCTGATGATGGTAGCAGGAGCACTCCAAGCAATTTGCCAAAGGTAGCTACAAGGACAAGAAAGAAGAGAACCTCAGATTCAGAGGATGAGGACAATGTGGCTGCTGAGGATGAAATAAGCTCCAAGAAGAAAGTGATGAAAAAGGAATATGGAACTGCTGCTGAAACAAAACCTGGTATGCACAAGAAGGCACCTGCCAGAAGAGTTCCATGTCAAAGGCCAGAATTTCCACTCAGGAAACTATGGTCTTCTCACTCGAGCTAAGAGCAGGTGAATAAGGGAAGAAGAGGGTCAGAAAGACAATCGCTAGAGTGATTGGAAATCCATCTATGAGGAAGGATTCTGAGAGTGAAGAGGAAGAGGAAGAAGAGGTTGCTGCTCAAGCACCTCCTGCGAAGGCACATAAGCTGATTGGGGATGCCATCAAGTCTGGGGCAGCTCCTTCTAAGCCCAAGACAACCCCCAAAGCTCCAGTTCAAGCTCCAAATAGAAGTACCAGAAACATACCTGCAACAGAGAAGAACAAGGCCCCAGTGCCTGAAGCTGCAGAAGAAGCTGAAGCCCAAGTGCTTAGGAAGCTCAAGCCCAAGATTCCAGACCACAATTGTAGCATCCCGATTTCCCCTAAATTAGGATGTTAATAGATCATACATATGCATATCATATTTTCCATGCATTATTTGCTCTTCTGTAATATTCTTTTCATTATGCAACTAAAGGCAATTTATTGGAGTGGAGATAACATGACTTCTCCCCTGTTTAAAAATGTTCATAATGTCAGGAATATTATTTCTAGTTCATTCGATATGTTCTGGTATTTTTATTAGTCTGCAAACTATTTTACTTGTCTGTTTTGCTGTTGTTGTTGTGTTTTAAAAATGGTTTTTTGCTGCTGGTTTTTATTTTGGTTTTATTCATGTTCTGATGATTGATTTGTTGAATTGTGTGAAACGTGTAGATTGTCCGAAGTGCGATGCGAGCTATTGTCAGGAGTGTGACTTCTTGAACCAGAACCAAGGCAAGTTACATGTTGATCATCCTTTACCTATTGTTTTCTATGCATGTAGTTATATCACACTATGAATATATGCATGTATAGGATTACTATATTATTTTTTGCTATATTGTTGAGCTATCTCCCGTCATTGCAGATCGTGGTAGTTGTAGCTTTGCTATACTAGTAGACGGGGTGGCTCGTGTATTCATTGAGCTTATGTGAGGATTATAAATATAACAAATTGAGTAGTAATTAAGGACTTAATTCACCTCTGGGCGAAATTGGTATTGACGGGTGGTTTCAAGAACATCATGGTTTATACCCTCTGAATGTAAGTGGACGGCCGCCCAGGCTCAAAAAGATCAGACAGACTTAGTGACTAGTAGCTTCCATGCGCAACCACTAGCTAAATGGGCTCTGGCTTAGTTGAGTAGGTTGTGGGATCCTCGTGCAGGTAAGCTAGCAGATGTAGATATGAGTAGGTGTACCAGCTGCCGGTGTGTGGAGGTGACTACTTTTGAAAGACTTCGTCTCAACCTTCGGGTTGAGTCTAGTGGGTAAAGTGTGCAAAACTTTGCAGAGTATTAAAAACTAATCATGATTAGCCGTGTCCCCAGTTATGGATAAATTTGAGCGAGTACGCCATTACAGTTGTTGGATGATCTTGATAGATGTGACACTTAATAATATTTGTGGGCAACTTAATAAAGGGTAGGTTGGAGTTGATTTTTGCCAACTCAACCTTGTGTATATAATTGTAGTAATAAAAGAACTAAATAAAAATTTGACTATTAGGTAGTTATGAGGACAAAATCAGCTTTCCGCAAAAATAAACCCTCAAGCCTTCCTTTTGTTACACCATGCATATACATGCAGGTCTGCTATATTATTACTCCTGTGTAACTTGCCAATACATTCAAAGTATTGACCTATATGGCTGCAACGTCTCATGTTGTAAGATATTCAGACGAAGATTAAGGTACCATTAGGGTCGCGAGTCTGCACTCAACATCGCCAGTGGGCTATGATGGGACTCATCGTTATTTTCTGCTACTTTTCCGCTGTTTGATTGAATAAAGCTAGCCAAGTGATATGCAGATTGTTTTATTTTATATACTCTGGATCATACGTTGTAATAAATGATGCACTTGGTTTTCTGGTATTCATCTATATTGTTTGTGCTAGCGAGTTCGATCCAGGGACTAGCACGATAAGCACAGAGACTCAAATCCTTCAAGGTTTGGTCGTTACAGATGGTATCAGAGGTAGGTTGATTGTAGGATGTGACCCTAGAAAATGGATTGGAAAAGCCATAGGAGTAAAAATTATTTTATAGGACTAGCTATACTTCTTACTGTTTATTAGTTAACCCCCTCAAGTATGTTGACCAGTTAAGTAGGAACTAGTGCTGAGACCACCATTTATGCTTGTTTTATTTTGCAACGTTATCGTGTTAGTGTATCTGATTATGCCCACTTTCGTGGTATGAAGATACTAGATTGTTTGCTTGATTGGTTGTTTGTTTGTTAAATTATATCTTGTCGAATTTATTCGACTATATATATATAATTATTATGTTGTTTATTGTTTGTCTGTTGGTGTTATTCGTTGTTCTGTTTTGTTGCCTTGATCATATTATGCATATGGGTCGAATATATTTATATATACATAGCTTTTGGCCCCATTATATCTATAACTCATCTATGCTTGCCCACCAGATGCCGCCGAGGTGTGAGAATAGACGCAATGGTTCAGGTGGAGACAACTATGGCAATAATGTACCGCCATACATGCAACAGTTGCTTCAGGGACAGGTTGATCTAGTTGCTTGTCCAGAACCAGAACAACAACAATAACAACTACAATCCTCCGCCGCCGCCACCTGTGGATATGCTTACCAGGTTCTTGAGGTTGAATCCTCAAAGGTTCTCTAGTTCCCCTGAACCTATTGTGGCTGATGATTGGCTCCGTGCAGTCAATAGGAACCTGGATACGATTGGATGCACTGATGCAGAGAGGGTGAGGTTTGCCTCACATTTATTGGAGGGTCCTGCTGCAGCTTGGTGGGACAACTACTTGGTCACTTATCCCGTTGCTACTATCACATGGCCTCAGTTTCAGGATGCTTTCTATGCTGCACATGTGTCTGCTGGTGCTATGAGTCTGAAAAAGGAGTTTCGCAGTTTGTGCCAGGGAGGTTGCACAGTTAATGCTTATGTGGAGGAATTTAATAATCATGCACGTTATGCTCCTAATGATGTTAACACTGATGCAACTAGGCAGGAGAAAATCTTGGAGGACCTAAATGATGATTTGAGCCTTCAGTTGACAGTGGCCACTTTTAGGAATTGCCAAGATATGATTGATAAGGCTATTGTGCTGGAGGGAAAGCAACTAGCTATAGAGAATCGCAAGAGGAAGTACAATAACAATAACAGGTATAATTCAGGACCACAGCAGAAGCCACGCACTTCATATCATGGTAATGGAGGGAATAATAACCAGAGTCACCAGAGTATGCCTGTGCAGAGGGATATTAGCCAGGTTCAGTGCTATAAGTGTAGGTAGATGGGCCACTACTCCAATGCTTGTCCAGAGAGCAAGAACGGTAATGGGAATTCAGGAGTCAGCAAGCCAAACCCCTTCCAAAAGGGTCATGTCAACCATGTTAATGTGGAGGAGGTCTACAATGAACCTGATGTAGTGATTGGTAAGTTTTTGATCAATTCAATACCTGCGCTTGTTCTTTTTGAATCTGGTGCATCACATTCATTCATATCACGGGTATTTGTCGATAAACATAAGCTGTCTACTGTAGTACTTAAGTCACCTATTCTAGTAAGTTCTTCGGGAGCTGAGGTGGCAGCAAATTTGGGTTGTTTTCAGATGCCTTTGTCTATCGGGAAGCATGTTTTTCCTACAGATTTGATTATATTGAAGTCACAAGGTCTGGATATTATTTTGGGTATGGACTGGATGATCAAATATGAAGGTCTTATTGATTGTGCCAGTCGATCTATTACTCTCAGTGCACTAGGAGGGAAGATGATCAAATATGTATGTAAGTATAAGCGTGATCAGGTGCAAGTGAACTCTCTTAAGGGGGTAGCCTGGAAGAGGTGCTAGTTGTGAGGGATTATCCAGATGTGTTTCCAGAGGAGTTGCCAGGTATGCCACCAGATAGAGATATTGAGTTTCTTATTGATTTAATACCAGGCACTGGACCTATTGCAAAGAGACCGTATAGAATGCCTCCTCAAGAGTTGGAGGAATTGAAGAATTAGATAAGAGAATTGCAGGCACAAGGATTTATTTGCCCAAGTTCATCACCTTGGGGAGCTCCAGTTTTGTTTGTGGAGAAGAAGGATGGGACCTTGAGGGAGTGTGTTGATTATCGTTCTTTGAATGAGGTAACCATTAAGAATAAGTATCCTTTGCCTATGATAAATGATATGTTTGACCAGTTGGAGGGAGCTACTATGTTTTCTAAGATTGATCTTCGTTCTGGTTATCATCAATTGAAGATTTGTGAGCAAGATATTCCAAAGACTGCTTTTACTACAAGGTATGGGTTGTATGAATATACTATTATGTCATTTGGATTGACTAATGCTCCTGCATACTTCATGAATATGATGAACAAGGTGTTTATGGAGTTCTTGGATAAATTTGTGGTTGTTTTCATTGATGATATATTGGTGTTCTCCAAGAATAAGCAAGAGCATGAGGTTCATCTGCGTTTGGTATTGGAGAAATTGAGGGAACATCATTTGTATGCCAAGTTCAGCAAATGCGAGTTTTGGCTGGATGAGGTAGCATTCCTTGGACATGTTGTGTCAGGTAATGGAGTTGTAGTTGATACATCTAAGGTTGCTGTAGTTACAGAGTGGGAGACACCCACCATAGTTGGAGAGATTCATAGCTTTTTGGGCCTTGCAGGTTATTACAGGAGGTTTATTGAGAACTTCTCTAAGATTGCAAAGCCTATGACTGAATTGTTGAAGAAGGAGAAGAAGTTTGTTTGGACTGATGAATGTGAAGCCAGCTTCCAGGAATTGAAGCAACGTTTGGTTACAGCATCAGTTCTAACTCTGCCGGATATACATAAGGACTTCCAGGTATATTGTGATGCTTCTCGTCAAGGACTTGGCAGCGTTGTGATGCAGGAAGGTAAAGTTGTTTCATATGCTTCACGTCATCTTAAGAGTCATGAGCATAATTATCCTACGCATGATTTGGAGTTAGCCTCAGTTGTGGATGCATTGAAAACTTGGAGGCCATATCTTATTGGTAATCATTGTGATATATTTACTGATCATAAGAGCTTGAAGTATATTTTTACTCAAAAGGATTTGAACCTCAGGCAGAGGAGATGGTTGGAGCTTATTAAGGATCTATGATTTGAATGTGCGGTATCATCCTGGTAAGGCTAATGTTGTTACTGATGCATTGAGTCGTAGGAGCCATGCTAATGCAATTAATATTGATGATATGCCACCAGAGTTATGTGAACAGTTCAGGAATCTCAGGTTGGAGATGGTTCCTAAGGGATATTTAGCAACACTGGAGGTAAAGCCTACTTTGCTTGACAGGATCAGAGAAGCTCAAAAGAATGATAAGGAGATTACTGAGATAAAAGAGAATATGGTTAAAGGTAAGGCAGAAGGTTTCCATGAGGATGAACATAGAGCCATATGGTTTGAGAAGCGTATATGTGTACCTCAGGATGCAGATATCAGGAAGTTGATTCTTCAGGAGGCGCATGATTCACCTTATTCTATTCACCCAGGTAATACTAAGATGTATTTGGATTTGAGGGAAAGGTTTTGGTGGCCTAGCCTGAAGAGGGAAAGGTTTTGGTGGCCTAGCCTGAAGTGGGATGAGATTGGTATGGACTTCATTACAAGTCTACCCATGACTCAGTCAGGTTATGATTCTATTTGGGTAGTTGTTGATCGTTTGACTAAAGTTTCTCACTTCATCCCGGTAAAGACTACCTACCCAGCTAGCAAAGATTTATATGTCTAAAATTGTTTGTCTGCATGGAGTTCCAAGGAAGGTAGTGTCTGATAGAGGTACTCAGTTCACATCCAAATTTTGGCGTCAGTTGCATGAATCCTTGGGCACCAGGCTGGAGTTCAGTACAACTTTCCATCCATAGATAGATGGGCAGACAAAGAGGGTAAATCAGATTTTGTAGGATATGTTGAGAGCTTGCGCTTTGGACTATGGGTCCAGTTGGGATGATAATTTACCTTATGCAGAGTTCTCATATAATAATAGTTATCAGGCTAGCTTGAAGATGGCACCTGTCGGTGTCAAAACCGGCGGATCTCGGGTAGGGGGTCCCGAACTGTGCGTCTAGGCGGATGGTAACAGGAGACAAGGGACACGATGTTTTACCCAGGTTCGGGCCCTCTTGATGGAGGTAAAACCCTACGTCCTGCTTGATTAATATTGATGATATGGGTAGTACAAGAGTAGATCTACCACGAGATCAAGGAGGCTAAACCCTAAAGCTAGCCTATGGTATGATTGTTGTAATGTAGGTCGTGTCCTACGGACTAAAGCCCTCCGGTTTATATAGACACCGGAGGAGGCTAGGGTTACACAGAGTCGGTTACAATGGTAGGAGATCTACATATCCGTATCGCCAAGCTTGCCTTCCACGCCAAGGAAAGTCCCATCCGGACACGGGACGGAGTCTTCAATCTTGTATCTTCGTAGTCTTGGAGTCCGGCGGACGATGATAGTCCGGCTGTCCGGACACCCCCTAGTCCAGGACTCCCTCAATAGCCCCTGAACCAGGCTTCAATGACGATAAGTCCGGCGCGCATAATGTTCGGCATTGCAAGGCGGGTTCCTCCCTTGAATAATCCAGAGAAGATCATGAACACCAGGATAGTGTCCGGCTCTGCAAAATAAATTCCACATTCCACCGTAGAGAGAATAAAATGTACACAAGTCCAATCTGCTGACGTATTATGCGACACGACATCACACCGCTACCAGGCTTTTACTTGAATCGTTTTTTATTATACCACCTCAGCGCGTTTAACGAAGCGGTTTCCTTGGCACGTCTTGTCGAAGCAGAGATTGTGTTCCCCTTATTCCGGGATTCTCATCAATACGAGCGTGGGTAACCCAACCGCGCTCGTCGCCACGCCTCCTCTATCGAAGGTGAATCTCGAACGGTCACGAAGACGGCTCTTGGTATTTTCCCCCTTTATAAGAGGACCAAGGCTCGTTTCTTTCCTTCAATCTTCCATCGAATCTTCTCCTTGCTCCAAGTTCCAACACCCAGAGCCCCAGATTCGAGCGCTTTGGACCTTCAACAATGTCCGGCTCCGACCTTTAGGGTCGGTGGATGCCCTCCTCCGTCACGGAGGAGGACGTGCTAAAGCTGCGGGAGGCCAAATACCTGTCCTACGAGATTTTGCACAGGCTGCCCGCCCAAGGGCAGGTCGTACCCACTCCCGAGCCCGGTGAGTACGTCTTCTTCGTATCCCACCTCCGTCGGGGTTTAGGCTTCTCGATGGACCCCTTCGTGAGAGGGCTCATGTTCTACTACGGGCTGGATTTTCACGACTTGGCTCCGGAGTCCATCCTCCATATTTCCGCATTCATCATTGTCTGCAAAGCCTTCCTCCGCGTCACCCCCCACTTCGGCCTGTGGCTGAAGACCTTCAATGTGGAGCCGAAGATGATCGGGGGGCGTCAAGCGGAGTGCGGCGGGGCGGCCATAAGCAGGAGGGCCGATGCCCCGTGGCCCGAGGGCTACTTCAAAGAGGAGCTCGGCTTGTGGCAGCAGGAGTGGTTCTATATCACCGCTCCGAAGGGCAGCAAGCAAAAGCCACCGCCTTCATTCCGCCTGGGACCTCCACGCCGATTGATGTCGTGGGTCAACCAAGGGCTCAATTGGGGGTCGTCCGAAGACCTGCCTTTATTGCAGGGCTGGATTCGAGACCTCCAAGCGAGGGAGATCAATCTGGTTGTGGTGATGCAGGTCATGCTAATCAGGCGTCTTCTGCCCTGCAAACGCCGTCCTCTCCGGTTATGGGAGTTCAATCCGGAGGGACCACGAACTCTCCAACACTTCATGGGTATGACGCCCGTGGAGATGTACAAGTTGTTCTTCGGACCGCAGGTGGCGTGTCCGGAATTGACCGAGGACGCAGGCCTAAGCTGCAATCGCCTGGATACACAGGTAAGTAGCTCAGAGTCCGGACGTTCTGTTTGTTTGCTTTTCTGAAATTCGCCTTCTAACCCATTATTCTTCATCAGGAGTGGGTAGCGCGATCGAAGCTGATAAGGTGTCCGGCCCCCCTCCCAGAGACCGCACTGGAGCCCGTGCTGGTCAGAATGTTGGAGGTCACGCCCGTAGAAGGGGGCGATGGGGAAAATAGAAGAGCTTCGCCCAAGGGGGCGCCTGAAAAGGGGGGGGGGGGATCGAAAATCCCTCCTTCCAGGGGGAGAAGAGGACTGCCTCCGAAGACCCGGAGGCCAAAGCCCCTAAGCAGGGGAAGAAATCTTCATCGGAGGGTCCTGCATCCGGGGAGAGCCCGGACGTACAATCGTCTCTAAAGGATCAGCCCTCCAGCGAGCCGTGAGTAGGAAAAAAGGGGGGTTCATTAATAAGAAAATACCCCTATTTGTGCTTCTGTGGATGACCGAAATTTTTACCTTATAGTTCGGATCTGCGGCCTTCTCAGATGAGTTCGTCTTCGGGGGATCTTCGTCCGGAGATGATGGAGAGCGAAACGCCTCCGTCTGTCGCGCCGTCGGACAGGGCAGACGAGCCTGAAGTATCATCACTGAGGGTATCCTAGAGTCCGGTGGGGCCGGAGAGTTCGGCGCCAACTAGTGTCCGGCCGGGGGAGCTGAAGAATCTGCTTGAGAGGGCGTCCTTCTCAGAAGATCACCGTGCTTTGATGAGAATGGTGATTGGAAGGATTTCGTCCGCCGAAAGCGGATTGCATAATGCCGTCAGGAGTTTGCTGGCGGGATTTGAGGTACGTAAGAACGACGCACCTTTTTGACAGTTTGGCACATAGAAGTGCGCCCTGTATAGATAGTAGCCCCTGAGACTCGGTAGGTTGTCGAAAACGACAGCATGCCGAGGATCAAAATCGCAGGTTAATGAATGTTGCCGTTCCTATGCAGGTGGCGGATAGTCCGGGGGCTAGCCGGACTAGTGGAGTTGTCGAGTTAATGCGACAACTCGATGTGGCGGATGCGGACATCGCGCTTGTCAACCGGCGACTTGACAAGTCGCAAGGTAAATGAATTCTCCGCAGTCACTTATTTAAGGGAGTCAAAGCCCGCTTCTGACAATATATATGCTGTGATACAGACGGTGCTGCTGCTGTGGAGAGCCTTCGGGCCGAGCTTGCTCAAGCTAAGGAGCAAGCCCGAAGGAGTGATGCGGCTGCAACGAGGGAGGCCGAGGAGTTGATGAAGGAAATATGCCCTAGACGCAATGATAAAGTTATTATTTATTTCCTCATATCATGATAAATGTTTATTATTCATGCTAGAATTGTATTAACCGGAAACATGATACATGTGTGAATACATAGACAAACACATAGTCACTAGTATGCCTCTACTTGACTAGCTCATTAATCAAAGATGGTTATGTTTCCTGACCATAGACATGTGTTGTCATTTGATTAATGGGATCACATCATTAGGAGAATGATGTGATTGACATGACCCATTCCGTTAGCCTAGGACTTGATAGTTTAGTATACCGCTATTGCTTTCTTCATGACATATACAAAGTTCCTACAACTATGAGATTGTGCAACTCCCGTTTACCGAAAGAACACTTTGTGTGCTACCAAACGTCACAACGTAACTAGGTGATTATAAAGTTGCTCTACAGGTGTTTCCGAAGGTACATGTTGGGTTGGCATAATTCGAGATTAGGATTTGTCACTCCGATTGTCGGAGAGGTATCTCTGGGCCCTCTCGGTAATACTCATCACCTAAGCCTTGCAAGCATGTAACTAATGAGTTAGTTATGAGATGACGTATTACGGAACGAGTAAAGAGACTTGACGGTAACGAGATTGAACTAGGTATTAGATACCGACGATCAAATCTCGGGCAAGTAACATACCGATGACAAAGGGAACAAAGTATGTTGTTATGCGGTTTGACCGATAAAGATATTCGTAGAATATGTAGGAACCAATATGGGCATCCAGGTCCCGCTATTAGTTATTGACCAAGAATAGTTTTAGGTCATGTCTACATAGTTCTCGAACCCGTAGGGTCCGCACGCTTAACGTTTCGATGACAGTTTTATTATGAGTTTATAAGTTTTGATGTACCGAAGTTTGTTCGGAGTCCCGGATGTGATCACGGACATGAAGAGGAGTCTCAGAATGGTCGAGACATAAAGATTGATATATTGGACGACTATATTCGGACACCAAAAAGGTTCCGAGAGTTTTTCGAAGAAAACCGGAGTATCGGAGGGTTACCGGAACCCCCCCGGGAAGTAATGGGCCTTGATGGGCCCTATTGGAGAAAGAGAGGGGCCGGCCATGGCAAGTGGCGTGCCCCCTCCCCTTGAGTCTGAATAGGACAAGGAAGGGGGGGGCGCCCCCCTTGCCTTCCCCCTCTCCTACTCCTTCCTTCCCCCTCCTTCTTGGATTAGGAAAAGGAGGGGGGAAACCTACTTGGAGTAGGTTTCCCCCTCCTAGGGCGCGCCTCCCCTTAGGCCGGCCCCCTCCTCCCTCCCTCCTTTATATACGGGGGCGGGGGGCACCCCATAGACACACAAGTTGATCTACGGATTGTTCCTTAGCCGTGTGCGGTGCCCCCTTCCACCATATTCCACCTCGGTCATATCGTCGCGGAGTTTAGGCTAAGCCCTGCGCCGGTAGAACATCATCATCGTCACCACGCTGTCGTGCTGAAGGAACTCATCTCCGGATCCTTTGCTGGATCGGAGGGCCGGAGATCGTCATTGAGCTGAACGTGTGCTGAACTCGGAGGCTCCATACGTTCGGTGCTTGGATCGGTCGGATCGTGAAGACGTACGACTACATCAACCGCGTTGTGCTAACGCTTCCGCTTACGGTCTACGAGGGTACGTAGACGAACACTCTCCCCTCTCGTTGCTATGCCATCACCATGATCTTGCGTGTACGTAGGAATTTTTTTGAAATTACTACGTTCCCCAACAGTGGTATCCGAGCCAGGTTTTATGCGTTGATGTTATATGCACGAGTAGAACACAAGTGAGTTGTGGACGATATAAGTCATACTGCCTACCAGCATGTCATACTTTGGTTCAGCGGTATTGTGAGATGAAGCGGCCCGGACCGACATTACGCGTACGCTTACGCGAGACTGGTTTCACCGTTACGAGCACTCGTGCTTAAAGGTGGCTGGCGGGTGTCTGTCTCTCTCACTTTAGTTGAACCAAGTGTGGCTACGCCCGGTCCTTGCGAAGGTTAAAACGGAGTCTATTTGACGAACTATCGTTGTGGTTTTGATGCGTAGGTAAGAACGGTTCTTGCTAAGCCCGTAGCAGCCACGTAAAATTTGAAAACAACAAAGTAGAGGACGTCTAACTTGTTTTTGCAGGGCATGTTGTGATGTCATATGGTCAAGACGTGATGCTATATTTTATTGTATGAGATGATCATGTTTTGTAACCGAAGTTATCGGCAACTGGCAGGAGCCATATGGTTGTCGCTTTATTGTATGAAATGCAAACGCCCTGTAATTGCTTTACTTTATCACTAAGCGGTAGCGATAGTCGTAGATGCAATAGATGGCGTAACGACAATGATGCTATGATGGAGATCAAGGTGTCGCGCCGGTGACGATGGTGATCATGATGGTGTTTCGAAGATGGAGATCACAAGCACAAGATGATGATGGCCATATCATATCACTTATATTGATTGCATGTGATGTTTATCCTTTATGCATCTTATCTTGCTTTGATTGACGGTAGCATTTTAAGATGATCTCTCACTAAAATTATCAAGAAGTGTTCTCCCTGAGTATGCACCATTGCCAAAGTTCGTCGTGCCGAGACACCACGTGATGATCGGGTGTGATAAGCTCTACGTCCATCTACAACGGGTGCAAGCCAGTTTTGCACACGTAGAATACTCAGGTTAAACTTGACGAGCCTAGCATATGCAGATATGGCCTCGAAACACAGAGACTGAAAGGTCGAGCGTGAATCATATAGTAGATATGATCAACATAGTGATGTTCACCATTGAAAACTACTCCATCTCACGTGATGATCGGTTATGGTTTAGTTGATTTGGATCACGTGATCACTTAGATGACTAGAGAGATGTCTGTCTAAGTGGGAGTTCTTGAGTAATATGATTAATTGAACTAAAATTTATCATGAACTTAGTACCTGATAGTATCTTGCTTGTCTATGTTTGTTTGTAGATAGATGGCTCGTGCTGTTGTTCCGTTGAATTTTAATGCGTTCCTTGAGAAAGCAAAGTTGAAAGATGATGGTAGCAATTACACGGACTGGGTTCGTAACCTGAGGATTATCCTCATTGCTGCACAGAAGAGTTACATCCTGGAAGCACCGCTGGGTGCCAGGCCTGCTGCTGATGCAACTGACGACGTTAAGAACGTCTGGCAGAGCAAAGCTGATGACTACTCTATAGTTCAGTGTGCCATGCTTTACGGCTTGGAACCGGGTCTTCAACGACGTTTTGAACGTCATGGAGCATATGAGATGTTCCAGGAGTTGAAGTTAATATTTCAAGCAAATGCCCGGATTGAGAGATATGAAGTCTCCAATAAGTTCTATAGCTGCAAGATGGAGGAGAATAGTTCTGTCAGTGAACACATACTCAGAATGTCTGGGTATAATAATCACTTGATTGAACTGGGAGTTAATCTTCCTGATGATAGTGTCATTGACAGAATTCTCCAATCACTACCACCAATCTACAAGAGCTTCGTGATGAACTATAATATGCAAGGGATGAACAAGACTATTCCCGAGCTCTTCGCGATGCTGAAAGCCGCGGAGGTAGAAATCAAGGAGCATCAAGTGTTGATGGTCAACAAGACCACTAGTTTCAAGAAGAAGGGCAAAGGGAAGAAGAAGGGGAACTTCAAGAAGAATGGCAAGCAAGTTGCTGCTCAAGAGAAGAAACCCAAGTCTGGACCTAAGCCTGAAACTGAGTGCTTCTACTGCAAGCAGACTGGACACTGGAAGCGGAACTGCCCCAAGTATTTGGCGGATAAGAAGGATGGCAAAGTGAGCAAAGGTATATGTGATATACATGTTATTGATGTGTACCTAACTAGAGCTCGTAGTAGCACCTGGATATTTGATACTGGTTCTGTTGCTAATATTTGCAACTCGAAACAGGGACTATGGAATAAGCGAGCACTGGCCAAGGACGAGGTGACGATGCGCGTGGGAAACAGTTCCAAAGTCGATGTGATCGCGGTCGGCACGCTACCTCTACATCTACCTTCGGGATTTGTTTTAGACCTGAATAATTGTTATTTGGTGCCAGCGTTGAGCATGAACATTATATCTGGATCTTGTTTAATGCGAGACGGTTATTCATTTAAATCAGAGAATAATGGTTGTTCTATTTATATGAGTAATATCTTTTATGGTCATGCACCCTTGAAGAGTGGTCTATTTTTATTGAATCTCGATAGTAGTGATACACATATTCATAATGTTGAAGCCAAAAGATGCAGAGTTGATGATGATAGTGCAACTTATTTGTGGCACTGCCGTTTAGGTCATATCGGTGTAAAATGCATGAAGAAACTCCATACTGATGGACTTCTGGAATCACTTGATTATGAATCACTTGGTACTTGCGAACCGTGCCTCATGGGCAAGATGACTAAAACACCGTTCTCCGGAACTATGGAGAGAGCAACAGATTTGTTGGAAATCATACATACAGATGTATGTGGTCCGATGAATGTTGAGGCTCGTGGCGGATATCGTTATTTTCTCACCTTCACAGATGATTTGAGCAGATATGGGTATATCTACTTAATGAAGCACAAGTCTGAAACATTTGAAAAGTTCAAAGAATTTCAGAGTAAAGTGGAAAATCATCGTAACAAGAAAATAAAGTTTCTATGATCTGATCGTGGAGGAGAATATTTGAGTTACGAGTTCGGTTTACATTTGAAACAATGCGGAATAGTTTCGCAACTCACACCACCCGGAACACCACAACGAAATGGTGTGTCCGAACGTCGTAATCGTACTTTACTTGATATGGTGCGATCTATGATGTCTCTTACAGATTTACCGCTATCGTTTTGGGGTTATGCTTTAGAGACGGCCGCATTCACGTTAAATAGGGCACCATCTAAATCCGTTAAGACGACACCTTATGAACTGTGGTTTGGCAAGAAACCAAAGTCGTCGTTTCTTAAAGTTTGGGGTTGCGATGCTTATGTGAAGAAACTTCAACCAGATAAGCTCGAACCCAAATTGGAGAAATGTGTCTTCATAGGATACCCAAAAGAGACTGTTGGGTACACCTTCTATCACAGATCCGAAGGCAAGACATTCGTTGCTAAGAATGGATCCTTTCTAGAGAAGGAGTTTCTCTCGAAAGAAGTGAGTGGGAGGAAAGTAGAACTTGATGAGATAACTGTATCTACTCCCTTATTGGAAGGTAGTTCATCACGAGAACCAGTTCCTGTGACGACTACACCAATTAGTGATGAAGCTAATGATATTGATCATGAAACTTCAGATCAAGTTTCTGCTGAACCTCGTAGGTCTACCAGAGTAAGATCCGCGCCAGAGTGGTACGGTAATCCTATTCTGGAAGTCATGTTACTTGACCATGATGAACCTATGAACTATGAGGAAGCGATGATGAGCCCAGATTCCACAAAATGGCTAGAGGCCATGAAATCTGAGATGGGATCCATGTATGAAAACAAAGTATGGACTTTGGTTGACTTGCCCGATGATCGGCAAGCCATTGAGAATAAATGGATCTTTAAGAAGAAGACTGACGCTGATGGTAATGTTACTGTCTATAAAGCTCGACTTGTTGCGAAAGGTTTTCGACAAGTTCAAGGGGTTGACTACGATGAGACTTTCTCACCTGTAGCGATGCTTAAGTCTGTCCGAATCATGTTGGCTATTGCTGCATTTCATGATTATGAAATTTGGCAAATGGATGTCAAGACTGCATTCTTGAATGGATTTCTAGAAGAAGAGTTGTATATGATGCAGCCGGAAGGTTTTGTTGATGCAAAAGGTGCTGACAAAGTGTGCAAGCTCCAGCGTTCCATTTATGGACTGGTGCAAGCATCTCGGAGTTGGAATAAACGCTTTGATAGTGTAATCAAAGCATATGGTTTTATATAGACTTTTGGAGAAGCCTGTATTTACAAGAAAGTGAGTGGGAGCTCTGTAGCATTTCTAGTTTTATATGTCGATGACATATTATTAATTGGAAATGATATAGAATTTCTGGATAGCATAAAGGGATACTTGAATAAAAGTTTTTCAATGAAAGACCTCGGTGAAGCTGCTTACATATTGGGCATCAAGATCTATAGAGATAGATCAAGACGCTTAATAGGACTTTCACAAAGCACATACCTTGACAAAATTTTGAAAAAGTTCAAAATGGACCAGGCAAAGAAAGGATTCTTGCCTGTGCTACAAGGTGTGAAGTTGAGTCAAACTCAATGCCCGACCACAGCAGAAGATAGAGAGAAAATGAAAAATGTTCCCTATGCTTCAGCCATAGGCTCTATCATGTATGCAATGCTGTGTACCAGACCTGACGTATGCTTAGCAATAAGTTTGGCAGGAAGGTACCAAAGTAATCCAGGAGTGGATCACTGGACAGCGGTCAAGAACATCCTGAAATACCTGAAAAGGACTAAGGATATGTTTCTCGTATATGGAGGTGACAAAGAGCTAGTCGTAAATGGTTACGTCGATGCAAGCTTTGACACTGATCCGGACGATTCTAAATCGCAAACCGGATACGTGTTTTTATTAAACGGTGGAGCTGTAAGTTGGTGCAGTTCTAAACAAAGCATCGTGGCGGGATCTACATGTGAAGCGGAGTACATAGCTGCTTCTGAAGCAGCGAATGAAGGAGTCTGGATGAAGGAGTTCATTTCCGATCTAGGTGTCATACCTAGTGCATCGGGACCAATGAAGATCTTCTGTGACAATACTGGTGCAATTGCCTTGGCAAAGGAATCCAGATTTCACAAGAGGACCAAGCACATCAAGAGACGCTTCAGTTCCATTCGGGACCAAGTCCAAGTGGGAGACATAGAGATTTGCAAGATACATACGGATCTGAATGTTGCAGACCCATTGACTAAGCCTCTCTCACGAGCAAAACATGATCAGCACCAAGACTCCATGGGTGTTAGAATCATTACTATGTAATCTAGATTATTGACTCTAGTGCAAGTGGGAGACTGAAGGAAATATGCCCTAGAGGCAATAATAAAGTTATTATTTATTTCCTCATATCATGATAAATGTTTATTATTCATGCTAGAATTGTATTAACCGGAAACATGATACATGTGTGAATACATAGACAAACACATAGTCACTAGTATGCCTCTACTTGACTAGC
Source organism: Triticum timopheevii (assembly GCA_963921465.1). Taxonomy (NCBI): domain Eukaryota; kingdom Viridiplantae; phylum Streptophyta; class Magnoliopsida; order Poales; family Poaceae; genus Triticum; species Triticum timopheevii. The sequence continues at coordinate 127,343,003 of OY997271.1, read as the reverse complement.
TCATTAATCAAAGATGGTTATGTTTCCTGACCATAGACATGTGTTGTCATTTGATTAATGGGATCACATCATTAGGAGAATGATGTGATTGACATGACCCATTCCGTTAGCATAGCACTTGATCGTTTAGTATACTGCTATTGCTTTCTTCATGACTTATACAAAGTTCCTACAACTATGAGATTGTGCAACTCCCGTTTACCGAAAGAACACTTTGTGTGCTACCAAACGTCACAACGTAACTGGGTGATTATAAAGGTGCTCTACAGGTGTTTCCGAAGGTACATGTTGGGTTGGCATAATTCGAGATTAGGATTTGTCACTCCGATTGTCGGAGAGGTATCTCTGGGCCCTCTCGGTAATACTCATCACCTAAGCCTTGCAAGCATGTAACTAATGAGTTAGTTATGAGATGACGTATTACGGAACGAGTAAAGAGACTTGACGGTAACGAGATTGAACTAGGTATTAGATACCGACGATCAAATCTCGGGCAAGTAACATACCGATGACAAAGGGAACAAAGTATGTTGTTATGCGGTTTGACCGATAAAGATCTTCGTAGAATATGTAGGAACCAACATGGGCATCCAGGTCCCGCTATTGGTTATTGACCGAGAATGGTTTTAGGTCATGTCTACATAGTTCTCGAACCCGTAGGGTCCGCACGCTTAATGTTTCGATGACAGTTTTATTATGAGTTTATAAGTTTTGATGTACCGAAGTTTGTTCGGAGTCCCGGATGTGATCACGGACATGACGAGGAGTCTCGAAATGGTCGAGACATAAAGATTGATATATTTGACGACTATATTCGGACACCGGAAAGGTTCCGGGAGTTTTTCGGAGAAAACCGGAGTACCGGAGGGTTACCGGAACCCCCCCGGGAAGTAATGGGCCTTGATGGGCCCTATTGGAGAAAGAGAGTGGCCGGCCAGGGCAAGTGGCGCGCCCCCTCCCCTTGAGTCCGAATAGGACAAGGAGGGGGGGGGGCGGCGCCCCCCTTGCCTTCCCCCTCTCCTACTCCTTCCTTCCCCCTCCTTCTTGGATTAGGAAAATGAGGGGGGAAACCTACTTAGAGTAGGTTTCCCCCTCCTAGGGCGCGCCTCCCCTTAGGCCGGCCCCCTCCTCCCTCCCTCCTTTATATACGGGGGCGGGGGGGGCACCCCATAGACACACAAGTTGATCTATGGATCGTTCCTTAGCCGTGTGCGGTGCCCCCTTCCACCATATTCCACCTCGGTCATATCGTCGCGGAGTTTAGGCGAAGCCCTGCGCCGGTAGAACATCATCATCGTCACCACGCCGTCGTGCTGACGGAACTCATCTCCGGAGCCTTTGCTGGATCGGAGGGCCGGAGATCGTCATCGAGCTGAACGTGTGCTGAACTCGGAGGCTCCGTACGTTCGGTGCTTGGATCGGTCGGATCGTGAAGACGTACGACTACATCAACCGCATTGTGCTAACGCTTTCGCTTACGGTCTACGAGGGTACGTAGACGAACACTCTCCCCTCTCGTTGCTATGCCATCACCATGATCTTGCGTGTACGTAGGAATTTTTTTGAAATTACTACGTTCCCCAACAGTTGAAGGCCGAAAAGGCTGCACACTGCCTAAGCAGGGAAAAGATGGCCGAATTGGCCGTGAAACTGAAGGATGCTGCCGACCGCAATGAGGCTCTTGAAAAGGAGCGCCTATCAGAGCGGGAAGACCTGGGGAAGGCCACCGCCGAGGCCAAGGATGCCCGTTCTACAATGCGGGTTATGAAGGAGGAGCTGCGCCAGGCCGGAGATATTGTGGCTGGCAGGCCTTTTCTGCTGCGTCGCCGGTTTACGGATCCAAAGTATGCCCAACTTGGCCAGCTGTGGGGTCCGGAGGATCCATATATGGACTTAGCGGCAAGTGCGGCTGATGCCGTTGTGCACTTCCGGAGCCAGAAGGATCACAAGACGGAAGAGCTATTTTGGTCTCAATTCCATAGTCCGGACCGTTCACTTCTGTTGACCGATCGGTTGGCCGAGTGGGCTGAGCTGAACAGGTTGTCCGGACTTGCCATGACTGATATCGTGGCTCATGTCTGGCCAGAGAGGCCCAAGGTGACGAGCTATTTCGGCTTATTGCAGCAATTTCTTGGGGCGGTGCCGCATATCAAGGAGATGAAGCGGTCAGCCTGCATAGAAGGTGCGCGGATGGCCCTTGCCCGTGTGAAGACACATTGGACAGAGATGGATGCCACCGCTATTGCAGCCCAGGGTTCGGACGAAAGCCGGTTACCCGCCGAGCACTATTTTGGGGAAGTTATGCGTGGCGCTCGTGTAATAGAGTCGAAGTGCTCAAAAAATGTCACGTTCAAATGAACGTTTTATCTTGTAAAACAATGATTATGTTGTAACCGCTTTTTATACTTGTGCGTTCCAAGTATTAAAATATCTCCTATACGACCGTTTATGTATACGTTTGTATAACCTGAAAGATTGCAGTCTTCGGCTTCAGCCCCCACGCACAAGGTGCGGGGGTGTTCGCAAAAAATAGCGCATTTTCACACTTAATCCGACGTCTCGGGCCTGTTAAGGAGGTGGTAGCGTAGCAAACGAGGCAATTCGGACTATGATGCTTTATCACTTTCACTTAGCCATTGGAGTTCGAGGGTGGGGCTACGATATAGCCCCTTGGGGCACCGCCCTTCTCCGAATTCGGGGCGCATGTGTGCCTGACCGGGAAATGGTCCTTCGTCAAAGCGGGGAATTCTAAACATTCCGGTAGTCGATCGAGTGGTTGACCAGTCTCTCGCTGTATCATGACAGTCAGTTTTCGGCTTTCTCTACTGAGGTGCTCGCCCAGACGAACTGGGGCACAATCGCAGTAGTTCTCCTGGTGCCGCGTTAGCCGATGATACGGAACGTAAGGCAGCAAAACACAGGAGCCGGGCAAACCCAACATTTAACCAAAGACATGATTCGGAGCTGATGCATATAAGGCCTAACTCGAGACGCCGAACACTCCCTAAGGTGTTCGGTCTTTATAATAATGGGCAGAACAATGCCCTAAGCCCCTAGTGTCCAGGTACGGGCATGGTCCTCTGACGCGGCCGATGCCAAAACGTCAGGCTCCGTTTTGGTTATAATAAGAAACCAAGGGAGAATAACAACAAGAGATAGTAAAAAAGGTTTACGCAGGGTATTAATCTGAAAAGAATCCTCGCGACGGGTCCCTACTGCACGTCTGCGCCTGTGTCTCCGTTGTGCCGTTATCCTGGACGGGTGTGCACATTGTTCATCTGTAAAAAGAGAGGAACTTAGTTTGAAAGGAACTCGTGCGAAAAAAGTATATACGAAAGAAGAAATATAAATAAGTAAAGCGGAGTCTATATGAGCTCGCTGTTGCTTGTGCGCGCAGCCCCTTGTGAAGGGGTGTGCGGCTAGGGAGCCCCTAGCTTATTTATGCCGGACTCGTCTGACCGTGTCCGGGGTCTTTAAATGACCCTCGCACTGAAATGATGCCACGTGGACCGGGCATCTTAAGTGTAAGAGACGTGTAATGTGGTATGGCGTTGAAGCGGACAAAAGCTTCTAGTCCCAGGAGTGCTTGATAGCTACTTTTAAATGGGACGATATGAAATATTAGTTTTTCGCGTCGAAAGTTGTTCGGTGATCCGAACACAACTTCTAGTAATAAGAAGCCTGTGCACTTGGCGTAAGGGCCTGGCGTCACTCCTTTGAAGGAAGTGCGGTTGTGTCGAATTTTAGTAAGGTCTATCCCCAACTTGCGGATTGTGTTTGGATACAGCAGGTTTAGGTCACTGCCTCTGTCCATCAGGACTTGTGTAAATTGCAGTCTGTCGATTATAGGATCCAATATCAGGGCAGTCCATCCTGCGTTTCGAACGCTTCTGGATTAATCCAGGTGGTCGAAAGTGATTGGTTTTGTTGTCCAATCTCTATGTTCTGCTGGGTTGGACCGTGCGAGACCCATTTCAACGGGTGCCGCACTGTTTTGCCGTATTATCACATGAAGTGAGTTTACTGCTTTGACCTCTTGTGGGAAAGTCTTTTGTTTTCCGGTGCTCTGCTGGTGGGGTTTATCATCATCTTCGCTTGATGCGTCGAGCCCCTTGTATTCGGCGTTTAGTCGGCCGGACTGTTTGAAAACCCAACACTCTCGGTGGGTGTGGTTTGCAGGCCTTCTGGGGGTACTGTGGATTTGACATATCCGACCCAAGATCTTGTTTAAGTTGGATAGCTCATCGCTGTTATCCTTAAGGGGCGGTGTTTTGTTGTTTGGCCGCGAGCTTTTGAATCCGGCGTTGACTGCCGTGCTCTTCGGGCTTTTCTCTTTATTCCGGCGCTGCTCTTTTCTGCGCCGTGATTTTCCATTTCCATCTCTGATCTCGGATGTACTTGGGTCGCTAGTGCTGCATCTTGCTAGCCAGCTATCCTCTCCCGCACAAAAGCGGGTCATGAGGCTTGTTAGCGCGGACATTGTCCTCGGCTTCTCTTGGCCAAGGTGTCTGGCGAGCCATTCGTCTCGGACGTTGTGTTTAAAAGCTGCTAAGGCTTCGGCGTCCGGACAGTCGACTATTTGGTTCTTTTTGGTGAGGAACCTGTTCCAGAATTTGCGCGCTGACTCTCCGGGCTGTTGAGTTATATGACTTAGGTCATCTGCATCCGGAGGGCGGACATAAGTTCCTTGAAATTTTGCTCTAAACGCGTCCTCGAGCTCTTCCCAACTTCCAACAGTGTTTTCTGGGAGGCTTTTGAGCCAATGACGGGCTGGCCCTTTGAGCTTGAGGGGTAGGTATTTTATGGCGTGGAGATCATCTCCTCTGGCCATGTGTATGTGTAGTATATAATCTTCTATCCAGACTCCAGGGTCTGTTGTTCCGTCGTAGGCCTCTATGTTTATGGGTTTAAACCCTGCTGGGAATTCGTGATCCAGCACCTCGTTGGTGAAACATAGTGGGTGTGCGGCGCCCCTGTATTTGGGTGCACCGATGTCTTCGGACACTTGGCGTGTTGCATTGCTTCCTGGGGCCCTCTTCTTCGGCCCGTAAATGGACCTGGCTGGGCCATCTGTCTTTCCAGGGTCATTAGTCGGCTTATGTGCGGCGCTGCTTTCAGATTTTGGCCTATCATCTGGCCGTCTATCCAACCAGGCAGCCTCTTTTTTGATTGTGGGGGCTCTATGGCCTCCTCGTCAAATTCTGGCAGCAGCTTGCGCTTCGGGTAGCTCTTTGATTGACGGCCATTGCCGTATTTGTCTGCGGTTTTGAGCACTTTGCTCCACCTCATTCTGAGTGTATCTTCCGCTGTTTTGAGCTTCCGTTTTTCCTTTTTTCAAACTTCTTCCGGTGGCGACGAGTCTTTTCCGAAGGTTTTTATTCTCCGGCGGTGTGTCTGGCGTGAGGTCGTTTGGACTGTTGTTTTCGCCGGGCCTGTACTGATTATCTGACTCGTCCTATTCGGACGGTTGCTTGTCTGCATGTTCGTCGTCCACTTGTTTGCCCTGCCGTTTTGCGGGGTCATTAGGAGCGCTGTTGTTGTCGAGGCGGGACTTAGGGCGGCGTCTGCGCCGCCATTTTGGTTGTTTGTCGGCGGGGTTATCTTCTGCCGCGGCCCGTTGGTCCTCGTTATCACTTCCTTTTGGGGTATCCACCATATATACGTCGTATGACGGGGTGGTCTTCCAGTGCCCTGTAGGCGCTGGTTCTTGTTCATCTCCGGCATCGTCGTCCATACCGTCGATGTCCTCGGAGTCATAGTCTAGCATGTCGGTTAGATTGTCGAAAGTGGCTACAAAGTGGGTGGTGGGTGGGCTCTGAATTTCTTCGTCGTCCGTATCCCAACCATCCTGGCCATAATCCGGCCAGGACTCTCCGGATAGCGAGAGATGCTTTAGCGAATTTAGGATGTTGCCAAAGGGCGAGTGTGAAAAGATGTCCGCGGCGGCGAATTCCATAACCGGCGCCCAATCAGATTTGATTGGCAGGGGCGTGGGAGGTCTGGAGTCCGGCAAGGAGTCCGGCACCTCGGAATCACGAGCTTTGCGAGGGACAAGGTTAGTGTTTGGCTCTATCGCCGTAGAAGTTACAGCCCCCGAGACGGTGTCCAACCACCGGTCCTCGATCTGGGCGATCGGCTCCAGACTAAGGACCGGAGCGGATTCTTGTGCGGCCACCAAGGCACTGTTCGGCGGCAGAGCTAGATCATGCCCATCGTAACAGTGTGGCACACTTGGCTGTGGCTTGGGCCCGTCGAAGATCAGGTCCCCGCGGACGTTGGCCGTGAAGTTTAGGCTTCCGAATCTGACCTGATGGCCAGGGGCGTAGCTTTCGATCTGCTCCAGATGGCCAAGTGAATTAGCCCACAGTGCGAAGCCGCCGAATACGAAGATCTGTCCGGGGAGAAAAGTCTCATCCTGGACAGCGTCGTTGATTGAAGATGCCATCGAGCCTATCGATGACGACACAGAGGAACTCTCAATGAAAGCACCAATGTCGGTGTCAAAACCGGCGGATCTCGGGTAGGGGGTCCCGAACTGTGCGTCTAGGCGGATGGTAACAGGAGACAAGGGACACGATGTTTTACCCAGGTTCGGGCCCTCTTGATGGAGGTAAAACCCTACGTCCTGCTTGATTAATATTGATGATATGGGTAGTACAAGAGTAGATCTATCACGAGATCAAGGAGGCTAAACCCTAAAGCTAGCCTATGGTATGATTGTTGGAATGTAGGTCGTGTCCTATGGACTAAAGCCCTCCGGTTTATATAGACACCGGAGGAGGCTAGGGTTACACAGAGTCGGTTACAATGGTAGGAGATCTACATATCCGTATCGCCAAGCTTGCCTTCAACGCCAAGGAAAGTCCCATCCGGACACGGGACAGAGTCTTCAATCTTGTATCTTCGTAGTCTTGGAGTCCGGTGGATGATGATAGTCCGGCTGTCCGGACACCCCCTAGTCCAGGACTCCCTCAGCACCATTTGAGGTATTGTATGGTAGAAAGTGTAGGACACCATTGATGCGGGACGAGGTTGGAGAGCGTCAATTCTTTGGACCAGACTTGATCAGAGATGCTGAGGAGAAGGTCAAGTTGATTTGTGATAGACTGAAGATAGCACAGTCAAGGCAGAAGAGTTATGCAGATGCAAAATGTAAGGAGGCGACATGTGAGGTAGGAGACCGTGCATATCTTAGAGTTTCACCACTCTGTGGAATTAAGAGGTTTGGAATCAAAGGTAAGTTAGCACCATGTTCTGTGGGGCCTTATAAGATCTTGGAGCGTAGAGGAGAGGTAGCTTATCAACTGGAGTTGCCAGCATCTTTGTCTGGAGTTCATAATGTGTTTCATGTATCCCAATTGAAGAAGTGTCATGCAGAGATGATGGATGTTCCATTGAGGGATACAGTGCCACTTGAGGCAATTCAGTTGGAGAGTGATTTGACATATGAGGAGAAGCCTATTAAGATTCTGGAGGCATCAGAGAGAGTTACTCGCACCAAGACAATTAAGTTATGCAAGGTTCAGTGGATCATCACACGGAGGAGGAAGCTACGTGGGAACGAGAGGAAGATCTCAGGCAGGATCACTCACACCTATTTGCTAGCCAGCCCGAATCTCGAGGGCGAGATTCATCTTAAGGGGGGTAGGTTTGTAACATCCCGATTTTCCCTAAATTAGATGTTAATAGATCATACATATGCATATCATATTTTCCATGCATTATTTGCTCTTCTGCAATATTCTTTTCATTATGCAACTAAAGGCAATTTATTGGAGTGGAGATAACATGACTTCTCCCCTGTTTAAAAATGTTCATAATGTCAGGAATATTATTTCCAGTTCATTCGATATGTTCTGGTATTTTTATTAGTCTGCAAAATATTTTACTTGTCTGTTTTGCTAATGTTGTTGTGTTTTAAAAATGGTTTTCTTGATGTTGGTTTTTATTTTTGTTCTATTCGTGTTCTGATGATTGATTTGTTGAATTGTGTGAAATGTGTAGATTGTCCGGAGTGCGACGCAAACTATTGTCAGGAGTGTGACTTTCTAAACCAGAACCAAGGCAAGTTACATGTTGATCATCCTTTACCTATTGTTTTCTATGCATGTAGTTATATCACACTATGAATATATGCATATATAGGATTACTATATTATTTTTTGCTATACTGTTGAGCTATCTCCCGTCATTGCAGATCGTGGTAGTTGTAGCTTTGCTATGCTAGTAGACGGGGTGGTTCATGTATTCATTGAGCTTATGTGAGGATTATAAATATAACAAATTGAGTAGTAATTAAGGACTTAATTCACCTCTGGGCGAAATTGGTATTGATGGGTGGTTTCAAGAACATCATGGTTTATACCCTCTGAATGTAAGTTGACGGCCGCCCAGGCTCAAAAAGATCAGACAGACTTAGTGACTAGTAGCTTCCATGCACAACCACTAGCTAAATGGGCTCTGGCTTAGTTGAGTAGGTTGTGGGATCCTCGCCCAGGTAAGCTAGCAGATGTAGATATGAGTAGGTGTACCGGCTGCCGGTGGGTGGAGGTGACTACTTCTGAAAGACTTCGTCTCAACCTTCGGGTTGAGTCTAGTGGGTAAAGTGTGCAAAACTCTGCAGAGTATTAAAAACTAATCATGATTAGCCATGTCCCCGGTTATGGATAAATTTGAGCGACTATGCCATTGCAGTTGTTGGATGATCTTGACAGATGTGACACTTAATAATATTTGTGGGCAACTTAATAAAGGGTAGGTTGGAGTTGATTTTTGCCAACTCAACCTTGTGAATATAATTGTAGTAATAAAAGAACTAAATAAAAATTTGACTATTAGGTAGTTATGAGGACAAAATCAGCTTTCCGCAAAAATAAACCCTCAAGCCTTCCTTTTGTTATACTATGCATATACATGTAGGTCTGCTATATTATTACTCCGGTGTAACTTGCCAATACATTCAAAGTATTGACCTATGCAATGTCTCATGTTGCAGGATATTCAGATGAAGAGTAAGGTACTGTTAGGGTCGCGAGTCTGCACTCAGCATCGCCAGTGGGCTATGACGGGACTCATTGCTATTTTCTGCTACTTTTTCGCTGTTTGATTGAATAAAGCTAGCCAAGTGCTATGCAAATTGTTTTATTTTATATACTCTGGATCATACGTTGTACTAAATGATGCACTTGCTTTTCTGGTATTCATCTATACTATGTGTGCTAGCGAGTTCGATCCAGGGACTAGCACGGTAAGCACAAAGACTCAAATCCTTCGAGGTTTGGTCGTTACAATAATGACAGTCACCCAGTGGTTGAAAATATGAAGGAAAGAAATGATGCTAGTCTCAGGAAGTGGAGATGATACGTCTCCAACGTATCTATAATTTATGAAGCATTCATGCTATATTATCATCTGTTTTGGATGTTTATGGGCTTTATTATACACTTTTATAATATTTTTGGGACTAACCTATTAATCGGAGGCCCAGCCCATATTGCTGTTTTCTTGCCTATTTCAGTGTTTCGAAGAAAAGGAATATCAAACGGAGTCCAAACGGAATGAAAACTTCGGGAGCGTTATTTTTGGAACGGAAGCAATCCCGGGAACTTGGAGTGCAAGCCAGGGAAGCATCACGGAGGCCACGAGATAGGGGGGCACGCCCACCCCCCTGGGCGCGCCCTCCACCCTCGTGGGCCCCTCGAGGCTCCCCCGACCGACTTCTTTCGCCTATATATTCCCATATACCCTAAAAACATTGAAGCGAACAATAGATCGGGAGTTCCGCCGCCGCAAGCCTTTGTAGCCACCAAAAATCTCTCGGCAGCCCGTTCTGGCACCCTACCGGAGGGGGAATCCATCACCGGTGGCCATCTTCATCATCCCGGAGCTCTCCATGACGAGGAGGGAGTAGTTCACCCTCGGGGCTGAGGGTATGTACCAGTAGCTATGTGTTTGATCTCTCTCTCTCTCTATCTATCTATCTATCTATCTATCTATCTATCTATCTATCTCTCTCTCTCTCTCTCTCTCTCTCGTGTTCTTGACTTCGCATGATCTTGATGTATCGCGAGCTTTTCTATTATAGTTGGATCTTATGATGTTTCTCCCCCTCTACTCTCTTGTAATGGATTCATTTTTCCCTTTGAAGTTATCTTGTCGGATTGAGTCTTTAAGGATTTGAGAACACTTGATGTATGTCTTGTCGTGCTTATCTGTGGTGACAATGGGATATCATGTGATCCACTTGATGTATGTTTTGGTGATCAACTTGCGGGTTCTGCCCATGAACCTATGCATAGGGGTTGGCACACGTTTTCGTCTTGACTCTCCGGTAGAAACTTTGGGGCACTCTTTGAAGTATTTTGTGTTGGTTGAATAGATGAATCTGAGATTGTGTGATGCATATCGTATAATCATGCCCACGGATACTTGAGGTGACAATGGAGTATCTAGGTGACATTAGGGTTTTGGTTGATTTGTGTTTAAAGGTGTTATTCTAGTACGGACTCTATGATAGATTGAATGGAAAGAATAGCTTCATGTAATTTTACTACAGATCTTGAATAGATAGAGCAGAAAGGATAACTTTGAGGTGGTTTCATACCCTACCATAATCTCTTCGTTTGTTCTCCGCTATTAGTGGCTTTGGAGTGACTCTTTGTTGCATATTGAGGGATAGTTATATGATCCAGTTATGTTATTATTATTGAGAGAACTTGCACTAGTGAAAGTATGAACCCTATGCCTTGTTTCCTAGCATTGCAATACCGTTTATGCTCACTTTTATCGCTTACTACCTTGCTGTTTTTATATTTTCAGTTTACAAAACCTATATCTACCATCCATATTGCACTTGTATCACTATCTCTTCGCCGAACTAGTGCACATATACAATTTACCATTGTATTGGGTGTGTTGGGGACACAAGAGACTCTTTGTTATTTGGTTGTAGGGTTGCTTGAGAGAGACCATCTTCATCCTACGCCTCCCACAGATTGATAAACCTTAGGTCATCCACTTGAGGAAAATTTGCTACTGTCCTACAAACCTCTGCACTTGGAGGCCCATCAACGTCTACAAGAAGAAGGTTGTGTAGTAGACATCAAGCTCTTTTCTGGCGCCGTTGCCGGGGAGGTGAGTGCTTGAAGGTATATCTTTAGATCTTGCAATCGAATCTTTCTGTTTCTTGTTTTATCACTAGTTTAGTTTATAAAAGAAAATTTCAAAAAAATGGATTTGAGTTTGTCTCATACGCTTCATCTTTTTAATATCTTTCATGAGTATGATGGAAAGGAAAATTGTGCTCAATTGCTAGAAGAAGAATGCATTAAAATGCTTGATACCAAATCTTTGAATGATGAGCATGATTGCAATGTTGTTAGTATGAACTCTTTGAATATCCATAGTACTAATGATGATTGCACTTTTAATGATGATTGCACTAGTTATGATGAAAATGTCTCTTATAAGCATGTCGATTTTTGTGGAGTAGATTGGGTTTGCAAGTACACACCAAATAGTGAAAATAGATATTGCAAGGCGCATAAGCATTTAGAAACTAAATGGTTGCATGAAAGGCTTAATGTTAGTGCTGAAAATTTAAGATATCTTTACCGTACTTGTGAACTTTGCAATGAACATGGTCATTTAAATCTTCGATGCAAATTGTTTCATGATCGAATCGTGTCCAAAAGTTGTGATGAATTGATTTCCCTTGCGCATCATAATGAACTTAGTTTGCTTTTGGGTTATGAAGAATTGAAACGTTCAACTAAGCTTATTCCAGCATTTAACCTTGAGGAATTCCTTGATATTGATCTAGAGGAGATTTATTTGTATTGTGCGGTGAATTGCATTGAAAATCCTTATATTGACAATTACATAAAGAAAAGAAAGCAAATAGAAGATGATGAGAATACTAATGAAATGGAAGAGACTTCCCAATCTCCTCCTATTATTTCTTATGATGAATCAGGTAATGAGGAGGAGCTTTCTATTCAACCAATCTCATCAATAAGGAGCTCGAAAAAGAGGGATGAACCCACACATAACGTGAAGAAGAAAAAGAAAAGAAGGAGCAACAAAGGTAAAAAGGTATCCCTCCCAAATGATGTTGCTCCTACTACTCATTGTGATGATGATAATTGCTATACTATTGGTGCTATCCATACTATTAATGATGAGAGTGATTATGCTTATGATATGAAAAGGTCCAAGCTTGGGGATGCTATGTTTGATGAGGATGAAATATTTGAGAATATATTTGCTGAAATTAATGTTTGTCCCAAGCTTGGGGATGCTACCTTTAATGAAGATGATATTTTTAGCCTCCCAAGTTTTGATATACAAAGTTGTTATGATGATAGCATGCCTCTTACTTATGATGATTATATTGATGAAAGTGGGTTTGGAAGAGTGTTAACTTTAGTAAGTAATGAACCCACTATTTTGGAGGATGTTGAATCTTATTGTGATGAATATGAAAGTGGATTTGGAAGAGTGTCAACTTTATCTAGTGATGATTCCACTATCTTGGAAGAGGTTTCAATCGATTATGATGAGAACAAAGTTGCTACTTATGATGATTATTGTGATGAAACTTATGCTATAAAAAGTAGTGATGATTATATTTATAAAACTTGTCATGATTATGATTACCCTTTTTCTGAACATTACTCTTTTAATGTGGAAACAATTTTTATTATTCGAGTCTCTTATGATACTACCACTATTCCGAATAAGAAGAATTTTGCGTGGAGAGTAGTAAATTTTATATGCTTGTAGATCATGAAAAGAATGCTTTAGGTGCTGGTTATATTGTTGAATTCATTCATGATGCTACTAAAAATTATTATGACGGAGGAACATATGCTTGGAGGAATTGCAATAATGTCAAGTTTCCTCTCTATGTGCTTCAAGTTTTGAACTTATGCTTGTTTTGCCTTCCTATGCTAGTTGATTGTTGTTCCCATAAATTGTTTGCTCACAAAATCCCCATGCATAGGAAGTGGGTTAGGCTTAAATGTTCTAGTCATATGCTTCATGATGCTCCCATTATGTTTCAATTCTTATCTTTTATGTGAGCATCATTGTCATCATCATGCCTAGCTAGAAAGGCATTAAAGAAAAGTGCTTGTTGGGAGACAACCCAATATTTACCCATTCTGTTTTTGTGTGTACACATGACTATGCTACTGTAGTAATCATGTTTTATAGCTTTTGTTTCAATAAAGTGCCAAGTAAGACCTTTAGGATAGCTTACGGTGATAGTTGTGTTGATCCTGCTAAAAATCAGAAACTTTTGCACCCAGTAAATTAGTTCTGATAATTCACAGAAATGTGATTTTTATATGATTCTTTTTGATCTTGATTGGTACATAAATTTCTCAGGTTTTCCTAATTTGGTAGGATTTTTGGAGTTCCAGAAGTATAGGTTTGATACAGATTACCACAGACTATTCTGTTTTTGATAGATTCTGTTTTCTATGTGTTTTTTTGCTTATTTTGATCAATCTGTGAGTAGTATCAGAGGGTATGAACCATAGAGAAGTTGGAATACAGTATTACACCAATATGAATTTATAATGAGTTCATTACAGTACCTAAGTGGTGGTTTTATTTTCTTATACTAACGGAGCTTACGAGTTTTCTGTTGAGTTTTGTGTTGTGAAGTTTTCAAGTTTTGGGTAAAGATTCTATGGACTATGTAATAAGGAGTGGAAAGAGCCTAATCTTGGGGTTGCCCAAGGCACCCCAAGGTAATATTCAAGGACAACCAAGAGCCTAAGCTTGGGGATGCCCCGGAAGGCATCCCCTCTTTCGTCTTCGTTCATCGGTAACTTTACTTGGAGCTATATTTTTATTCACCACATGATATGTGTTTTTCTTGGAGCGTCATGTCATTTTATTTTGTTTTGCTTGCTATTTGAATACAATACCAAGATCTGAAATTCTTTAATGAGAGAGAGAGTCTTCACATAGTTACATAATTATTTAGCTACTCATTGATTTTCACTTATATCTTGTTGGAGTAGTTTGTCATTTACTCATGTGCTTCACTTATATCCTATGAGTAAATGGTTGAATGAGTTGAATGTCATAAACCTGAAATTTATATATGTTTCATTTGATTATCCCATGGGGAGTAATGACTTCACATCTAAGAAGTATAGGTTCTAAATTTATTGAAGGTTAGCAAGCATTGTATTGGTCATTTGAACAATTCATGAAAGAATATTGAAGGAAGAGAGATTTCACATATAAATATACTATCTTGGACATCTTTTATAATTGTGAGCACTCATTAAGTATGACATGCTAAAGAGTTGATGTTGGACAAGGAAGACAACGTAATGGGTTATGTTTTCTCACATCTCAGTTAAAGTATATTGTCATGGATCATTCAAACATGTTGAGCTTGCCTTTCCCCCTCATGCTAGCCAAAATTCCTTGCACCAAGTAGAGATACTACTTGTGCTTCCAAATATCCTTAAACCCAGTTTTTGCCATGAGTGTCCACCATACCTACCTATATGCGGTATTTACCTGCCGTTCCAAGTAAATTTGCATGTGCCAAACTCTAAACCTTCAAATAATAATCTGTTTTGTATGCCCGAATCGCTCATGTAGCGACTAGGGGCTGTCAGTGTCTTCCATGTTAGGTGAGTTATTCTAAAGATGAGTGGACTCTGCTCATCATTCACGAGAAAAATGGCTGGTAACCGGGATGCCCAGTCCCATGATCAAAAAGATCAAAATCAAATAAAAAATAATTGCAAACAAAACTCCCCCAGGACTGTTGTTGGTATGGACGGTACCCATTGTTTTGGATGGCCGTGGAGTGTGATTGTTGGTGGAGGGGGAGTAAAAACTTTACCATTCTGTTTGGGAACCGCCTATAATGTATGTAGTATGGAAGATATTGGGAACTCTTGGTTGTTATGTTGACAATGAAAGCATACCTCTCAAAATTATTTTCATCTCTATTTCAAAATCGAGCTCTGGCACCTCTGCAAATCCCTGCTTCCCTCTGCGAAGGGTCTATCTTTTAATTTATGTCTTTTACTTCATGCAAGCACCTCGTGTTGGAAAGATCCTGATATATATATCCAATTGGATGTAAGTTAGTATGAACTATTATTGTTGACATCACCCAAAGGTGAATACGTTGGGAGGCGAAATTATAAGCCCCTATCTTTCTCAGTGTCCGACTAAAACTCCATAACCATAAGTATTGCGTGAGTGTTAGCAATTGTAGAAGACTATATGATAGTTGAGTATGTGAAGTTTGCTAAATCAAAGCTCTGACGTAGACCCTTCCTGAAAATAAGATGAACTGTAATTGTTTGATGACTGAGAATGAAGTTTGCTAGTTTTCAAGAAAGTTTATGGTCTATGCTTTAACATGTGAATAGCTTGTTACTTGATCTTGAGAAGTTTTATGAGATGAACTACTGTTATGACATATAATCATGCTATAAAAGGTGATTGAAAATTTATCATTGATCAAACTTGTGCACCTGCTAGCATTCACACTTCACAAATTCTTTCTTTTATCATTTACCTACTCGAGGACGAGCAGGAATTAAGCTCGGGGATGCTGATACGTCTCCAACGTATCTATAATTTATGAAGCATTCATGCTATATTATCATCTGTTTTGGATGTTTATGGGCTTTATTATACACTTTTATATTATTTTTGGGACTAACCTATTAACCAGAGGCCCAGCCCATATTGCTGTTTTCTTGCCTATTTCAGTGTTTCCAAGAAAAGGAATATCAAATGGAGTCCAAACGGAATGAAACCTTCGGGAGCGTTATTTTTGAAACAGAAGCAATCCCGGGAACTTGGAGTGCAAGCCAGGGAAGCGTCGAGGAGGCCACGAGATAGGGGGGCGTGCCCTCCACCCTCGTGAGCCCCTCGAGGCTCCCCCGACCGACTTCTTTTGCCTATATATTCCCATATACCCTAAAAACATCGAAGCGAACAATAGACCGGGAGTTCCGCTGCCGCAAGCCTCTGTAGCCACCAAAAACCTCTCGGGAGCCCGTTCCCTACCAGAGGGGGAATCCATCACCGATGGCCATCTTCATCATCCCGGAGCTCTCCATGACGAGGAGGGAGTAGTTCACCCTCGGGGTTGAGGGTATGTACTAGTAGCTATGTGTTTGTTCTTTCTCTCTCTCTCTCTCTCATGTTCTTGACTTCGCACGATCTTGATGTATCGCGAGCTTTGCGATTATAGTTGGATCTTATGATGTTTCTCCCCCTCTACTCTCTTGTAATGGATTGAGTTTTCCCTTTGAAGTTATCTTGTCGGATTGAGTCTTTAAGGATTTGAGAACACTTGATGTATGTCTTGTCGTGCTTATCTGTGGTGACAATGGGATATCACGTGATCCACCTGATGTATGTTTTTGTGATCAACTTGCAGGTTCCGCCCATGAACCTATGCATAGGGGTTGGCACATGCTACGTCTCGAGCTTGCATTGGTTTTCCCCGAAGAGGAAGGGATGATGCAGCACAGTAGCGTAAGTATTTCCCTCAGTTTTTGAGAACCAAGGTATCAATCCAGTAGGAGGTCACGCGCAAGTCCCTCGTACCTGCACAACACGATAGCAACTCGCAACCAACACGCTTAGGGGTTGTCAATCCCTTCACGGTCACTTACGAGAGTGAGATCTGATAGAGATAATATTTTTGGTATTTTTGATAAATAGATGCAAAGTAAAAGTAAAGGCAAAGTAAAAACAAAGCAAGTAAATAAAGTGATATAGATTGATATGATGAGAATAGACCTGGGGGCCATAGGTTTCACTAGTGGCTTCTCTCAAGAGCATAAGTATTCTACGGTGGGTGAACAAATTACTGTTGAGCAATTGACAGAATTGAGCATAGTTATGAGTATATCTAGGCAATGATCATGTATATAGGCATCACGTCCGTGACAAGTAGATCGAAACGATTCTGCATCTACTACTATTACTCCACTCATCGACCGCTATCCAGCATGCATCTAGAGTATTAAGTTAAAAACAGAGTAACGCTTTAAGCAAGATGACATGATGTAGAGGGATAAATTCATGCAATATGATAAAACCCCCATCTTGTTATCCTCGATGGCAACAATACAATACGTGCCTTGCAACTCTTTCTGTCACTGAATAAGGACACTGCAAGATTGAACCCAAAGCCATGCACTTCTCCCATTCCAAGAACTACCAATCTAGTTGGCCAAACCAAACGGATAATTCGAAGAGACTTGCAAAGATAACTCAATCATACATAAAAGAATTCAGAGAAGAATCAAATATTTTCCATAGATAATACTGGATCATAAACCCACAATTCATCGATCTCAACAAACACACCGCTAAAAGAAGATTACATCGAATAGATCTCCACAAGAGAGGGGGAGAACATTGTATTGAGATCCAAAAAGAGAGAAGAAGCCATCTATCTACTAGCTATGGACCCGAAGGTCTGAAGTAAACTACTCACACTTCATCGGAGGGGCTATGGTGTTGATGTAGAAGCCCTCCGTGGTGGATGCCCCCTCCAGCGGAGCTCCGGAATAGGCCCCAAGATGGGATCTCGTGGATACAGAAGGTTGCGGCGGTGGAATTAGGTTTTTGGCTCCTGTTCTGATCATACGGGGATACGTAGGTATATATAGGAGGAAGGAGTACGTCGGTGGAGCTCCGAGGGGCCCACGAGGTAGGGGGTGCGCCCAGGGGGCGCCCTCCGCCCTCGTGACCGCCTCATGGCTTTCTTGACGGAGGGTCCAAGTCTCCTGGGTCACGTTCGGTTGGAAAATCACGATCCCGAAGGTTTCATTCCGTTTGGACTCCGTTTGATATTATGTTTCTTCGAAATACTAAAAAAGGCAAAAATAGCAATTCTGGGCTGGGCCTCCGGTTAATAGGTTAGTCCCAAAAATAATATAAAAGTGGAAAATAGAGCCCCATATAGTCCAAAACAGTAGATAAAGTAGCATGGAGCAATAAAAAATTATACATACGTTGGAGACGTATCAAGCATCCCCAAGCTTAATTCCTGCTCGTCCTCGAGTAGGTAAATGATAAAAAAGAATTTTTGATGCGGAGTGATACTTTGGCATAATTTCAATGTAAATCTTCTTAATCATGGTATGAATATTCAGATCCGAAAGATTCAAGACAAAAGTTCATATTGACATAAAAATAATAATACTTCAAGCATACTAACAAAGCAATTATGTCTTCTCAAAATAACATGGCCAAAGAAAGTTATCCCTACAAAATCATATAGTCTGGCTATGCTCCATCTTCCCCTCACAAAGTATTTAAATCATGCACAACCCCGATGACAAGCCAAGCAATTGTTTCATACTTATGACATTCTCAAAACTTTTTCAATCTTCACGCAATACATGAGCGTGAGCCATGGATATAGCACTATAGGTGGAATAGAAGGGTGGTTGTGGAGAAGACAAAAAGAGGGAAGATAGTCTCACATCAACTAGGCGTATCAACGGGCTATGGAGATGCCCATCAATAGATATCAATGTGAGTCAATAGGGATTGCCATGCAACGGATGCACTAGAGCTATAAGTATATGAAAGCTCAACAAAAGAAACTAAGTGGGTGTGCATCCAACTCACTTGCTCACGAAGACCTAGGGCATTTTGAGGAGGCCCATCATTGGAATATACAAGCCGACTTCTATAATGAAAAATTCCCACTAGTATATGGAAATGACGAAATGAGAGACTCTCTATCATGAAGATCATGGTGCTATTTTGAAGCACAAGTGTGGTAAAAGGATAGTAGCATTGTCCCTTCTCTCTTTTTCTCTCATTTTTTTATTTGGGCCTTCTCTCTTTTTTTGGCCTCTTTTTTTTTGTTCGGAGTCTTATCCCGACTTGTGGGGGAATCATAGACTCCATCATCTTTTCCTCACTAAGACAATGCTCTAATAATGATGATCATCACACTTTTATTTTTCTTACAACTCAACAATTACAACTCGATACTTAGAACAAAATTTGACTCTATATGAATGCCTCCGACGGTGTATCGGGATACGCAATGAAACATGAGTGACATGTATGAAAGAATTATGAAAGGTGGCTTTTGCCACAAATACGATGTCAACTACATGATCATGCTAGCAATATGACAATGATGGAGCGTGTCATAATAAACAGAACGGTGGAAAGTTGCATGGCAATATATCTCGGAATGGCTATGGAAATGCCATGATAGGTAGGTATGGTGGCTGTTTTGAGGAAGGTATATGGTGGGTGTATGATACCGGCGAAAAGTGCGCGGTATTAGAGAGGCTAGCAATGGTGGAAGGATGGGAAAAAGTGCGTATAATCCATGGACTCAACATTAGTCATAAAGAACTCATATACTTATTGCAAAAATCTAGAAGTTATCAAAGCAAAGTATTACGCGCATGCTCCTAGGGGGATAGATTGGTAGGAAAAGACCATCGCTCGTCCCCGACCACCACTCATAAGGAAGACAATCAATAAATAAATCATGCTCCGAGTTCATCACATAACGGTTCACCATACGTGCATGTTACGGGAATCACAAACTTCAACACAAGTATTATTTAAATTCACAACTAATCAACTAGCATGACTCTAATATTACCACCTTCATATCTCAAAACAATTATCAAGCATCGAACTTTTCTTAGTATTCAACACACTCATAAGAAAGTTTCACATATCTTGAACACCAAGTATATTAACATTAAGCAAATTACCATGCTATTAACATCTCTCAAAATAATCTAAGTGAAGCATGAGAGATCAAGTTTCTTTAAAACAAATCCATCACCGTGCTCTAAAAGATCTAAGTGAAGCACTAGAGCAGAAATTATCACGCTCAAAAGATATAAGTGAAGCACTATGAGCAAAACTATCAAGCTCAAAAGATATAAGTGAAGAACATAGAGTATTCTAACAAATTCCAATTCATGTATGGCTCTCTCAAAAGGTGTGTACAGCAAAGATGATTGTGGTAAACTAACAAGCAAAGACACAAATAATACAAGACGCTCCAAGCAAAACACATATCATGTTGGTGAATAAAAATATAGCTCCAAGTACTGGACGAAAGAGGGGATGCCTTCCGGGGCATCCCCAAGCTTTGACTTTTTGGTGTCCTTGGATTATCTTGGGGGTGCCATGGGCATCCCCAAGCTTAGGCTCTTGCCACTCCTTGTTCCATAATCCATCAAAAGAATTCACCCAAAACTTGAAAACTTCACAACACAGAACTCAACAGAAATCTCGTGAGCTCCGTTAGAGAAAGAAAACAAAAGACTACTTCAAGGTACTTTAATGAACTCATTCTTTATTTATATTGGTGTTAAACCTACTGTATTCCAACTTCTCTATGGTATATAAACTAATTTACTAGCCATAGATTCATCAAAATAAGCAAACAACACACAAAAACAGAATCTGTCAAAAACAGAACAGTCTGTAGTAATCTGTAACTAACGCAAACTTCTGGAACTCTAAAAATTCCACCAAAATAGGAAGTCCTGGACAATTTGTTTATTTATTAGCAGCAAAAATAATCAACGCAAAAGCTCTCTCCAGTAAAAAATGACAGCTTATCTCGTGAGCGCTAAAGTTTCTGTTTTTCAGCAGAATCAAATCAACTATCATCGTAGGTTATCCTATAGGTCCTACTTGGCACAAACACTAATTAAAACATAAAACCACATCCAAACAGAAGGTAGATGGATTATTTATTTCTAAACAGAAGAAAAAAAACACAAAATAAAATTGGGTTGCCTCCCAACAAGCGCTATCGTTTAACGCCCCTAGCTAGGCATAAAAGCAATGATAGATCTAGGTATTGCCATCTTTAGTAGGCAATTCTTCAATGAGGCATCTACCTCCCTTAGAGTTTTCTTTCTTTCTAGAAATTATCAAACCTTTAGGCATAAGATCGAAAAATTCATTCATAGCAAATGGTTCCCTAATGATAGTAAAAAGTTCGGGATGAATACTTATAGATTTAAGACCCGCATTTTCCTTACTAGATGATTCACCCTTATTTTTAGGAACATACATAAGCTTGGCAATTTTAGTAGGAGGACTAGGAGTATTCTTTGCGGAAGAAAAAGCGGTTCCCAAATTGGTAATGATACCCTCAAGTTTATCGATACGAGTAGAGTCTAGATTTATTTTTTCATTAACCATGGGTTCCTTATCCTTAATATTTTTCAAAGTCATTCCTAACTTAGATCCATATTGAGTAATTTGATTATGAATCTTTTTATCTGGATTTTCAATGGATTCAATGGTAGCAACTTTGTTTTCAATAATTTCAAGCCTTTGCATACCATGCTCCAAAGTTAACATAGTTCCATTAACCAAAAGAGGAGGTGAGCCAAATAAATCTATTAAAGCATTATAGGAATCAAAAGTATGGCTACCCAAGAAATTCACTCCGGTAATGGTATCAAGGATATATATATACCAAGGATTAGCACCTACATAAAAATTACGAAGAAGAACTGAAGTAGATTGCTTCCTGGTAGATCTATTTTGAGCATTGCAAATTCTATACCAAGCATCTTTTAGATTTTCTCCCTCCCTTTGTTTAAAATTTAGCACTTCATTCTCGGGGGATAACAGAGAAGATATAAGACTAGTCATGATGACAAGAAAGCAAACTAACACACGAGCAAACTAAAAGGCAACGAGAAAAGGCAAATGGGAAAGAGAGGAGATTGGGAAAGAGAAGGCAAATAAAACGGCAAGGGTGAAGTGGGGGAGAGGAAAACGAGAGGCAAATGGAAAATAATGTAATGCGAGAGATAGGGATTGTGATGGGTACTTGGTATGTTGACTTTTGCGTAAGCCTACCCGGCAACGGCGCCAGAAATCCTTCTTGCTACGTCTCGAGCTTGCGTTGGTTTTCCCCGAAGAGGAAGGGATGATGCAGCACAGTAGCGTAAGTATTTCCCTTAGTTTTTGAGAACCAAGGTATCAATCCAGTAGGAGGTCACGCGCAAGTCCCTCGTACCTGCACAACACGATAGCAACTCGCAACCAACACGCTTAGGGGTTGTCAATCCCTTCACGGTCACTTACGAGAGTGAGATCTGATAGAGATAATATTTTTAGTATTTTTGATAGATAGATGCAAAGTAAAAAGTAAAGGCAAAGTAAAAACAAAGCAAGTAAATAAAGTGATATAGATTGATATGATGAGAATAGACCCCGGGGCCATAGGTTTCACTAGTGACTTCTCTCAAGAGCATAAGTATTCTACGGTGGGTGGACAAATTACTGTTGAGCAATTGACAGAATTGAGCATAGTTATGAGAATATCTAGGCAATGATCATGTATATAGGCATCACGTCCGTGGCAAGTAGATCAAAATGATTCTGCATCTACTACTATTACTCCACTCATCGACCGCTATCCAGCATGCATCTAGAGTATTAAGTTAAAAACAGAGTAACGCTTTAAGCAAGATGACATGATGTAGAGGGATAAATTTATGCAATATGATAAAAACCCCATCTTGTTATCCTCGATGGCAACAATACAATACGTGCCTTGCAACTCTTTCTGTCACTGAGTAAGGACACCGCAAGATTGAACCCAAAGCCATGCACTTCTCCCATTGCAAGAACTACCAATCTAGTTGGTCAAACCAAACGGATAATTCGAAGAGACTTGCAAAGATAACTCAATCATACATAAAAGAATTCAGAGAAGAATCAAATATTTTCCATAGATAATACTGGATCATAAACCCACAATTCATTGGTCTCAACAAACACACCGCTAAAAGAAGAGTACATCGAATAGATCTCCACAAGAGAGGGGGAGAACATTGTATTGAGATCCAAAAAGAGAGAAGAAGCCATCTAGCTACTAGCTATGGTCCCAAAGGTCTGAAGTAAACTACTCACACTTCATCGGAGGGGCTATGGTGTTGATGTAGAAGCCCTGCATGGTGGATGCCCCCTCCGGCGGAGCTCCGGAACAGGCCACAAGATGGGATCTCGTGGATACAGAAGGTTGCGGCGGTGGAATTAGGTTTTTGGCTCCTGTTCTGATCATACGGGGATACGTAGGTATATATAGGAGGAAGGAGTACGTCGGTGGAGCTCCAAGGGGCCCACGAGGTAGGGGGCGCGCCCTCCACCCTCGTGACTGCCTCGTGGCTTTCTTGACGGAGGGTCCAAGTCTCCTGGGTCACGTTCGGTTGGAAAATCACGATCCCGAAGGTTTCATTCTGTTTGGACTCCGTTTGATATTATGTTTCTTCGAAATACTGAAAAAGGCAAAAAACAGCAATTCAGGGCCGGGCCTCCGGTTAATAGGTTAGTGCCAAAAATAATATAAAAGTGGAAAATAGAGCCCAATATAGTCCAAAACAGTAGATAAAGTAGCTTGGAGCTATCAAAAATTATAGATACATTGGAGACGTATCAGCACACGTTTTCGTCTTGAGTCTCCAGTAGAAATTTTGGGGCACTCTTTGAAGTACTTTGTGTTGGTTGAATAGATGAATCTGAGATTGTGTGATGCATATCGTATAATCATGCCCACAGATACTTGAGGTGACAGTGGAGTATCTAGGTGACATTAGGGTTTTGGTTGATTTGTGTCTTAAGGTGTTATTCTAGTACGAACTCTATGATAGATTGAACGGAAAGAATAGCTTCATGTTATTTTACTACGGACTCTTGAATAGATAGAGCAGAAAGGATAACTTTGAGGTGGTTTCGTACCCTACCATAATCTCTTCGTTTGTTCTCTGCTATTAGTGGCTTTGGAGTGACTCTTTGTTGCATGTTGAGGGATAGTTATATGATCTAGTTATGTTATTATTGTTGAGAGAACTTGCACTAGTGAAAGTATGAACCCTATGCCTTGTTTCCTAGCATTGCAATACCGTTTACACTCACTTTTATCGCTTACTACCTTGCTGTTTTTACATTTTCAGTTTACAAAAACCTATATCTACCATCCATATTGCACTTGTATCACTATCTCTTCGCCGAACTAGTGCACCTATACAATTTACCATTGTATTGGGTGTGTTGGGGACACAAGAGACTCTTTGTTATTTGGTTGTAGGGTTGCTTGAGAGAGACCATCTTCATCCTACGCCTCCCACGGATTGATAAACCGTAGGTCATCCACTTGAGGGAAATTTGCTACTGTCCTACAAACCTCTGCACTTGGAGGCCCAACAGCGTCTACAAGAAGAAGGTTGTGTAGTAGACGTTAGGAGACAAGCTGATCCTTATGCTATGAGGAGGAGGACTGCAGTGGACTACAGGTTCCACACCAAAGAGCAACAGGATTTCTATGAGACAGTGTTGCTTGACAAGAAACCCATAGTCAGTGATATGATATGGGTGGACTGGAAATTTATTGATGCTAATGCTGATCATTTCCCAGGTGTGCATGAAAGCTTCAAAGCTAATGGTGTTGATGACTTTGTTGGTCATAAGCTCACCAAATGGAATTATGAACTCATTATGCAATTCTACTCAATAGCTCACTTCTATCCAGATGGAATAATTGTGTGGATGACAGAAGGACAGAGGCACCAATCAACTGTTGATGAGTGGGCTAGGGCCATAAATGCCCCTGAAGAAGAAGAAGAACATCAAATAGATGTGTATGCTGAGAAGAAGAAGGATCACAACACCATGGCCAATATGTATAAGGAAATTCGAGATGAGGCCTTGGAAACACACAAGTTTGGATGAGTCTACTATCTGGTTTGGCCACCATAAACACAATCTTGAGGTACACTTTGTTACCCAAATCTGGAGATCACAAGATGATCAGAGGCCATTCCATCAACTTTTTACAGTTGTTTGATGTTGTGCCAGAGAAATTCAAGGTCATGAGCTTGATTGTTGAGACAATCAAAAGGACAGTAGCTGACCAGAAGAGATCTTGTGGATATGCTCCACACATCCATGAGCTAATCAATTCCAAGATGAAGCAAGGGGTGTATCTTTTGGACAAAGAACATCTTCCTTTGCTGCCTGAATTTGAGGACAACACAGTTTTCATGGATGCTAATGATCCATCTTCAGTTGCAGTTCATGAGAAGAAGGAGAAGGCCAGGGCAGAAAAAGTAGCAAAGATGCCAAGTGCAGCAGAGGCTTTAGAAGTCTTTCTCAATTCCAAACAAGACCAGCTCGGGTTTCTGATTCAATCAATCCTGAGGGTTGAGAAAGGACTAGCTACTCTGACTCAGAACCAGGAGAGCTTGGAGAGGATAATAGAGACAAAATTCTATGACCTGGACTTGAAGGTGATTGAGATTCAGACAGCTGTTGAAGAACTCCAGGAAGAAGCTCAGGAGAGGAAGGGCAAAGCTACAACACAGGTGTTCCACAAAGTGCCTAGAGCACAGAGGTCTGCAGCAGTGCTAGTGACAGACACTAGAGCTACAACTTCAGCACCTGCAGCCATAGCTCCTGTTGCCCCTCCAATGGCAACCCCTCCAGCTCCAACATCATCTACAAATGCATTCGTCCTTGGAGTCATCTCAACACCACCTCCTGAAGATCAAGCCTAGAGAGACGCATAGCACTATGCATTTTTGAGCTTTTTGGTAACTTGTTGCCAAAGGGGGAGAAAGTGTATAGATCATAGGCTTCGGAGAGAGAGAGATTTTTCTCTTTTTGCTACTTATTTGCTTTGCTTGCCTGGTTGAGATACATTATGTCTCTGTGTGTGTGTGTGTGTGTGTGATACTTTATATGATCATGTGCTTGATCATATCACTCTTTATGCTTATGCTTGAATGATGACATTATCTATCTCAGGTATGATCATTAACTTTGCCTTGGTGATGAGTGCTTGTTCTTATTTATTATCATTTTGAGTGCTCCACCAAGATGTATGTGACATGGAAAGTAACCCATGATCCTAACAGATTGTGCATTTGCAGTCCAAAGCAAATTTTAAACAATGCACAAATTTAGGGGGAGCTCTTGCTTATCACATACTTCTCAAAACGACAATGTACTTCATTCTTAATATCATTTGTCGAAGCTTTGATCTATATGTTGTCATTGATTACCAAAAAGGGGGAGATTGAAAGTGCAACTAATCCCTGGGTGGTTTTGGTAATTCCTAACAACATATAGTTCATTGAACTAATGATCTTTCAAGATAATCATTTTAGAAAGTTCAATGATTGGCATGGCATGGACTAGAGTTGTGGACCCCTCAAATTGCAAAGGATATATATTGGCAACAAGGTCAAGACTCTACATTTTCATTTTAGTGATACAAGATCACATTGAGTCCATAGGAAAGCCAATACTATTAAAAGGGGATGAGGTGTTGCTTAATGAGTTACTTGCTCAAAATGCATTGTGATATGCTCCAAAACCCTCAACCACTTTCTCATTTCCACATATGTCCTAAACCCAAAAGTCACATTTGGCCCCACCAATTTGATCTATCCGGCGCCACCGAGTTTCATTTGACATAGCCATTGCCACAAACCCTAGTTACTTCGGTCTCACCGATAGGGATCTCGGTCTCACCGAGATGGGATTGCAAATTCTCTGTTTCCCTTTTGTAACATTTCGGTCTCACCGAAATGAGCAAATCGGTCCCACCGAGTCTGCATTGCAAACTCCCTGTTTCCTTTTCGTAACACTTCGGTCCCACCGAAGTGAGCGAATCGGTCCCACCGAGTTTGCCTGACCAACCCTTCATGTACCTACGCTAAAATCGGTCCCACCGAGTTTATGCGATCGGTCACACCGAGATTACGTTATGCCCTAACCCTAGCATATCGGTCCCACCGAGATGACTATATCGGTCCCACCGAGATGACTATATCGGTCCCACCAAAAATCCTAACGTTCACATTTTTGCCTGGATCGGTCTGACCAAGTTTGCTGATTATGTCCCACCGAGTTTGGGAATCTGTGTGTAACGGTTAGATTTTGTGTGGAGGCTATATATACCCCTCCACCCACTCTTCATTTGTGGAGAGAGCTATCACAACAAACCTACACTTCCACTACTCATTTTTTGAGAGAGAACCACCTACTCATGTGTTGAGGCCAAGATATTCCAATCCTACCATATGAATCTTGATCTCTAGCTTTCCCCAAGTTGCTTTCCACTCAAATCATCTTTCCACCATAGCCAAATCTGTGAGAGAGAGTTGAGTGTTGGGGAGACTATTATTTGAAGCACAAGAGCAAGGAGTTCATCAACAACACACCATGTATTACCTTTTGGAGAGTGGTGTCTCCTAGATTGGTTAGGTGTCACTTGGGAGCCTCCGTCAAGATTGTGGAGTTGAACCAAGGAGTTTGTAAGCGCAAGGAGATCGCCTACTTCGTGAAGATCTACCCTAGTGAGGCAAGTCCTTTGTGGGCGATGGCCATGATGGGATAGACAAGGTTGCTTCTTCGTGGACCCTTCGTGGGTGGAGCCCTCCGTGGACTCACGCAACCGTGACCCTCCGTGGGTTGAAGTTTCCATCAACGTGGATGTACGATAGCACCACGTATCGGAACCACGCCAAAAATCTCCGTGTCAACATTGTGTTTGCTCCCTCCAAACTCCTCCCATTTACTTTCTTGCAAGTTGCATGCTTTACGTTTCGCTGCTAATATACTCTTTGCATGCTTGCTTGAATTGTATTGTGATTGCTTGACTTGTGCTAAGAGTCTAAAATCTGCCAAGAACTAAAATTAGGAAAAGGTTAATTTTTTATTTGGTCAAGTAGTCTAATCATCCGCCCTCTAGACATACTTTCGATCCTATAGTCTTGTCCATCACATCATTTCACTAATGACGTGATCTCGTTTATCAAATGACAACTCATGTCCATGGCTAGGAAACTTAACCATCTTTAATCAACGAGCTAGTCTAGTAGAGGCATACTAGGGACACGGTGTTTTGTCTATGTATTCACACATGTATCAAGTTTCCGGTTAATACAATTCTAGCATGAATAATAAACATTTATCATGAATAAGGAAATATAAAATAAAAACTTTATTATTGCCTCTAGGGCATATTTCCTTCAAATATGGTGAATCGGAATTGCTTTGATTAGAAAGAAATTTGCTTCCACGAATTGTTTTGTTTCTGATGCGGCGAGATTTAATTATTTTTGTGACTATAAAATTTGCTTTTATATGTCTTATATATTCTGTTCCAAAGCATCAAAATACTTTCAACGAAAAGAGAATATATTTCAAGCAAATAGATTTTTTTCATCAAATTGGTAAATATTCTCATTTTTATAAATTTGGTTTCTTACTTTATGGACGCCGATAAATCTCAAATGTTCAGGATTTGACCATGGGAAATCAAACATTTTTCTGGCAATTTATATTTGTTGACCATGGCAAGTTTAATTGGTAAGCATGGCAAATCTGAGCATGATTGGTTTGCAACCAATATTTACCGAAAAAGGGTTCCCTCCCGCTTTGTGTTACAAAACAACCAACCGATACAACCAACGATAGGTGCTGAGGCAGAAGCAACACAGTCACGTCCAAAAGAAATGAAAGAGAAAATACAAAAGTAACAAATCCCGACAACGGTGGATCGACAAAAGCGAAGAAGCCTCGCGACCACTGCGCCCACCGGAGATCTCCCACCAAGCTCCTAGACTCCAAAGCGCCGGTACCAATCAACACCTTCAAGAAGGGACACGACGATGGCGACACTATTGCCAAGGGTTTCCCCCGATACACTGTGACGAGAGAGGAAGGGTAGCCACTGACGCCCTCCAGGAATATCTAGCGGAACCCTCAAGCGCCACCGCATCGGTGTCGGCCAGGCCGACAGGGATTTCCCGATCCCAACCTTCACCTCGGGCGCTTCGGAGGTCGCCACCAAACCGACACCACCCTGCGCCAACACGGCCTTGAAGCTTGCCCCACTGTCTCACCACGACCCGCGAAGTAGGACCTGCACAATGAAGAAGAGGAGCCGGGACTCGAAGTAGTAGCACCGTCAGCACACGGAAGGGCCCAACCTCCACTGTCACCGACGGGATCCGGCCGGACGCAACAGCAGGAGCATACCAGGCCCGCTAGGCCCTGAAATGCCCGTAAAGCTCTCGTCGTCGTGTTGCAGAAGGCATGCCATCGGCGTCGCCGCTCCCTGTCCGAGCTGCTCCACCTCTTTAGCGCGTCAGAGGCAGCGAAGCCACGCCGGCGCCGGCCTGCTAGGACCCAGATGGGCCCCTAAGGGCCCAGATCTGGGCCGGGGTCGCACCGCCGGCCACACAGCGCCACCAGGCCGCCCCACCGTCAAGTGGCAGCATCACCACCGCGTCAGCCACCGGCCCCCGCCACCAGGACACCAGGCCGCCGCATGCCAAGCTGCACCCGCCGCCGAACCCTGCCCCGGGAAGGGCGTCGCACGCAGGAGAAAGGAAGTCCCGCGGCCGGCGAAACCACTCGGCCAGATCTGGGGGCACCCTCTGACAGCGGCGGGGGAGAGAGGACGGAGGGGGAGGGGGCGAGAAGAGAAGGCAGACGAGTTGCCTCGGCCGCCGCCTAGGAAGACGGCGCGAGGCGGGGTCAGGAGGAGGAGAGGAGCGTGATCCCTCCAGTTGGTCAATCCTTTATTCAGTCGGACCTGCAGCAAATATTTGGCTAGCCAATATTGGCAACAATACCAATACTTACCAAATATTGGCAACTTTATGTGAGATAGACTAGACAACTTGACAGCCAACCAATTAGTAGCTAATATTTGGCACAATGCCAAACAATAGCATGTCAATTCTTGGCACCAAACCAATTATGCTCTCAGTTTATTTTTTGCCAGAAAATTGCCGTGCTTGCCAACCAAACTTATCATCCTCACGTCAACTAAAATTAGCATAAAAACGTTTGATTTGCCATCAAATCCCAAACATCCGGAATTTCTCATTTTTGTTCCCTATTTGGAATAATCGTACAATTTGGCTTCTTACATTCTAGGATACTGCAACATCGTATGATAAGCCAGCTGGCATTGTTATACAAAGCAAAAGAGATTTATCACTTTTATTAACTAAAAAGAGAGTCGGTTAATAAATGAAAACCAGGCAAAAACCGTTATAGACCTGCACACGCAAATGCTATGAAAGATGGGAGATGAAGGAACGCTGACCAACCTGACCACGAACACAAGCATCACAAACAGAATGACGAGAAGCAAAACATCTGTTGAGATTGCTACATGCTTCATCGTGACCATCTATTGCCCAAACAAACGACTCCAATTTCACCATAGCCACTGCCAAAGAGACACTTTCACCTCATGTTTGCAGAAGCACGGAGTCCACGGTGACACATGCCAATAGTTAGAGCATCTCCAGCCCTTGGTCCCCCAGGGGGCGCCTAAAATCGCCGTTTGGGGGTGACCCGACGCAAAAAATGAGCTTGGAGGCGAGTTGGTCCCCAGCCGCCGCCCCAGGCGCGTTCAAAAAATTAAAAAATATAGCAAATTTAGCCAAAGTTTGACGAAGTTCAGTTAAACACGACAAATTTCGGCAAACTTGGGCATATATTATACATGTTCGCGGATTTTCATTACATGCATAGTAAACTAATCTAAAAAAACTGGCTGAACGCCGAGTAGTCGGCGTCGTCGCCGCCATCGTCGGCCTTCTCCTCTTTGACGCGGGCGCCCCTGCTGGACCCCTCCCCGGCGTCGCCATGGCGGACTGGTGGCGGCGGCGGCGCGTCGTCGTCGTCGTTGCTGTCGTCGATGATGACGACTCCTCCTTCGTCATGGCCTCGGCGGCGCTGCGCGAAGCGCCGCAGGGCGACGCACTGGCGCTCCCTCGCCATCTTCGGGGAGTCCTGGCGCGCCCATTCAAGGGCTGCGTCGTCGTCAAGTTCGACCTCGCCGTGCTCAGTCTTCACCGGCGCTAGTCCCGGCTCCGTCTTCACCGGCGCCAGCCCTGGCTCCGTCTTTGGCTTGACGAAGCGCGGAGGAGGAGCCGACGAGGAGGCGCGCCGGCCGCCCTTGTTGATGACGATGCCGGCGTTGCGAGTGCGCCGGCCGAGCGGCGTCTCCTCCGCGGGCTTGGCCTTGAGGCCGAGCAGCGTCGGAGTGCCGGAGGAGTGAGAGGAGGAGCGCGAGGAGGAAGAGGAGGAGGAGGCGCCGAACTTCCTTGGCGCCCATTGCCCGTCGCGTCGGCGGTGCGCCGGGACGGCTGCCCTCGCTGAGGGGTACGCCAACGACGGGTTGTTGCCGCCCTCGAGGTGCGTCAGCACGCCCTCAGGTGTGCGGCCAGGGGCGCCCCACCACAGGTGGCGCCCCTCGCTGTTCTTCAGGCCGCCGACCACTGGCGCGCCGTTCGTGGACGCCAGCCGCTGCTGCTGACGGCGCTCGAAGTACGCCGCCCAAGCCGCGTGGTTGTCGGCGGCGTACTGGGGGAGGGAGAGCTGGGCGTCGGTAAGGGAGGCGCACACGACCTCGACCTCGTCGGCGAAGTACGAGGGTTTGGCCACGGCGTCGGGCAACGGGGGAATGGGCACCTCCCCGTTGCTGAGCCTCCAGCCCGTCGGCCCGACGCGCATGTCCGGCGACACCGGGATGTTCGCCTGGAACAGGAGCCACGACTCCTGTTCGCGGAGCGAGCGGCGGCCGAAGCCGTTGGCCGCCGCCTCGTCTCCGGGGAAACGCTCGGCCATCGGGAAAAGGGGAGAGGGAGGGCTGGCGGAGAGCTCGGCGGTGGCGCTCGGGAGAGGGAGGGCTGGGGAGAGCTCGGCGGCGACGCTCGGGAGAGGTAGCGCTGACCAGAGGCGAGCGAGGCCATATATAGTAGCGCCGCGCCCGTGTGACGCGCCGCCCGTGAGGAAGGCAAAGCTGACCGGTGGCAGCCTTGCCATTGATTCCCCGCGGAAAACCAAGGCGTTGGGAGAAGACGAGGCGGTGTCGCTGACGCGGCTGGCCCGCGGCTCTTTCGCGCCAAAAACGGTTCGGCCGGCGCCCCCGAGCGCGCCGGGTTCGGGTTGGATCCGCCGGCGCCAATTTTGGCCCGAGCCGGCGAAAAATGGACCCTTGGGACGCGACTGAGCCGATTTTTTTACGCCGGCGGCCGAAAAGTCGCCTGTGGGGCCTTGTTGGGGGCGCGGCTGGTGATGCTGTTAGCCACACGCACCAACCCACAGGACACGGTGTTACCTTCCCAAATTTTCCACAGGGAAAAGATAAACATTCGAATTGGTAGTCACGCAATGTTTTTTTTGGATAAGAAGGCAGACCACAGTCTACCTTATATATTCCAAAACCAGACCAAGGTCTGAGAGTTGTCATGATACAAAGGAGCCAAGCCAACTAGCTAGCTACATTGGGAGGGAGGAGGGAAGAGAGGAGATACATCGGAGGTAGCTTAGACAGCGTTTGAAAGAAGCTCTGCTTTACACTGGAGGAAGGCCCTCAAGGAGAAATCGTTCGAGCGGGCGCACCAAAGGCGTAGCATCTCAGCTATAGCTGCCCCAAGAACTTCTGTCGGTGTGGTTTTATTGTCGAAGACACGAGCGTTGCGCACCAGCCAAAGCTGAGCAGCACATGCAGCAATCAAAACCGTCCAATGGCTGGTAACTTCCGTCATTGTGAGCACAAAATCTTGGAGGGAAGTAGCGGAACAGGCCTGTCGGAGCAGTCCAAGCTTCTGCCATAAGTAGTGAGCCGGCGCACATCGCAAAATGATGTGATCAACGGTTTCCTCTGCCGGGCATAAGTCACAGAATGGATGCTGAATGTTGTTCCATTGCTTACGCAGCATTGTCATTCTGGTGTTCAAGCGCCCTCTGTGAGCTAGCCATAGAAAAACCTTCCATCGAATTGGGATAGCTTTATTCCAGATGATTTCTGCTGGTGCCCAACGGACTCCTCTGAATGTAAGCAATGCATAGTAGTTGCTAGCCAGTGCAGGTTTACCAGTATAGATATGCATACGAGAGTCGTAGTGTCCTGCAGAGGGTGTGGGTATGGAGGCAAGCAGCTCACACAAGGTCTAAAGTTCCAAGGCAGCAGTTCGGGAGAGGTTTGGGTGAAGCTGTAGCTGCCATTGATCAAGGTATTGCGAGGCCACCGAGCATTGTTTATCCTTGGCAAAAGAGAAGAGCGTGGGGAAGAGCTGGTGGAGTCGGCCTGCACAACACCATTTATCCTGCCAGAAAACCATGAGCTTCCCATCACCGACCCTGCAGATAGAAGAATGCTGCACCATCGGAATGTATCTAGCTAAAGCTCTCCATAGGTGTGTGTCAGTGGCCTTAGGTTTGTTAGGCAAGCTTTTGCGCAAATATCTCTATTGGAACCATTGGTAGCATGGGACTGATGAACTTTGGAGTATCCTGCTGGTGAACTTGCAGAGCATTGCATCATTGTGAGCCTCTAAGTCCCTGATCCCCAAGCCACTGCTTTGCCTGCTGGAAACTACTTGATCCCAAGCAACCAGGAAGTCGGCACGCTGCCTATCCGCCTTCTTCTGCCAGAGAAAGTTTCTTCTGAGCTTGTCTATTTTTGCTATGCTGCTCTTGTTCCACTTTATACAGGCCATATAGTAATTCGGAATGGAAGAGAGGACAGCATCGATCATGGTGAGTCGCCCTCCCCAGGAGAGATACGTGGCCAACCAGCCTGCCAATCGCCTGTCGATCTTCTGGATAACCGGCATCAAAACTGAGTTCGAGACTTTCTGCAAAGAGAGCGGTAAGCCAAGATAGTTGCATGTCAAGGAGCTGATTGGGCACCCCAAAACAGAAGCTGTTGCTAGTGCCTCCTCTGCACACATATGTATAGGCACGAAAGTGCTCTTGTGATAATTAATCTGCAATCCAGTAAAGCTTGAGAACGCCTGTAAGATGTGCTTAATGTGTGTAGCTTGTGAAGCCGTGCCCTTGAGCAGAATAAGCGTGTCGTTCGCGTATTGCAGCACAGGAAAAAAACTCAGTCCGTCTATAGGGCACTCCAGAATTCCCTCGTTTGCGGCAGCAACACACATACGTTGTAGGATGTCAGCAACCAAAATGAAGAGATACGGAGAGAGAGGGTCACCCTGGCGAACTCCACGTTTGAAGACAATATCATCTCCGAGGCAGCCATTCATCATAACCTTAGCCTTGCCAGAATTGAGAATGGAGGAGACCCAAGAAATCCAATGAGCGCCAAAACCTCTGCGTTGCATCAGGTTCGTGAGACAGTTCCAGTTAACACTATCAAAAGCCTTTTTGAAATCCAACTTGAGTACCATCATGGGTATCTTCCTCTTTTGTGCACATTGTACCAATTCAGAAGCTAGCGCAAAGTTTTCAACGATGGCTCTCCCCCTGATGAATCCAGATTGCATGCAGTGAATCAACTGTGAAATGAAGCGTTGCAATCTCAGAGCAAGAACTTTAGTGAGCAACTTGATGACACTGTGGACTAAAGCAATGGGTCTGAAGTTGGTGATTCCAAGAGTGACTCCGTCTTAGGGAGTAAAGTAATATGGGCCCAATTGATGCCAGATAGATCAGCTCGCCCATGGAAGAAATCATCAAAGAACGTAAGAATGTCATCCTTAAGAGTAGAGGCAAACTGTTTGTAGAACTCGTTAGTGAAGCCATCCGGCCCGGGGCTTCTATTATTCGGTGATAGTTTGATGGCGTGGACGATCTCCTCCCAGCTGAATGGTTGCTCTAGGGCAGAGAGATCAAGAAGATCCACTTGGGAGTAAACTGCGGTTAGGTCAACCGCGAGTGGATCGTGCGGCCGAGAGCTGAAAATATCCTGGAAGAACGCCGTGGCAATCTTCAGCTTCTCAGAAATGCTGAAGTGCTCAACTCCATTGTGCACCAGAACCTTTACGCGGTTGTTTCTGGCATGCCAATTAGCAGCAAGGTGAAAAAAACGCGAGTTCTCGTCTCCAAACTTACACCAGTTGAGCTTGGCCCTCCTCTGCCAAAAATCCGCTCGCCACTTAAGCAGTTTCTCAAGTTTTGTATTTGCATGCAAGCGGAGTACAAACTCTAAATCCGTGAGTCTGCGCCGTTCCTCAACAGCATTCAAAAAATCGATCAGCAACTTGTTGTTATCAATCAGGAGCTGCAGATTTCCTTTGTTTTTAGCCCACTGCCTAACGCTTGCCCGAAGCCGCCTGAATTTGAAGCTTAGTCTAGACGCAGCAGAATCAATCTGACGATGGCCAGCATGCCAAGAGGCCAACACAAGCTGTTTGAGCTCCGGAATATGCAGCCAATGGTTCTCAAAGCGGAAGAACTTGGCAGTGGGTAGGGTGGTGCCAAAGTCAATACAAATAGGCACATGATCCGAGGTGACCGACGAAACGGAAGCAGCTGTAGTGTCCAAGAAGGCCAAATTCCAATCTGCATTGATGAGAACTCGATCTAGCTTGACTAGCGTTGGATCTCTGCGCTTATTAGACCAAGTGAACAGCCTGTTAACAATGTTGACATCCATCAGCCCATGACTGTTAATCCAGTCATTGAAAACTTCCATTAAGGACCAGCTGACACGGTCATTATTCTTCTCGAAGGCATATCGGTACATGTTGAAATCCCCAACAAGCATCCAGGCACCAGCAATCAAAGTGGATATGTAGTCAAGTGAGCTGAAGAAATTCGGCCGCTGATTTGCCTCGCAGGGAGCATAAACCGCTGTCAGAAAGAAACTGTGTCATCATTGGTTGACGAGAAAGCTATTGTCATA
Source organism: Triticum timopheevii (assembly GCA_963921465.1). Lineage (NCBI taxonomy): Eukaryota > Viridiplantae > Streptophyta > Magnoliopsida > Poales > Poaceae > Triticum > Triticum timopheevii. The sequence continues at coordinate 127,307,290 of OY997271.1, read as the reverse complement.
GAGAAATCATCTTGCGCCATAACATTTCCAGTGACCGTTGAATCCCAAGCAACAAGAATCCCACCACAGGAGCCCTGTGCTGACTGTGAGCGGAAGTTGCAAAATGATGCTGGAAATAACCTCTTGATCAGAAAAGTATCAACAGCGCTGAGCTTGGTTTCTTGCAAACAAACAATATTAGGCTTGCAGGAGGCAATTGTGTCTTTGACAAGGCAGTGTTTGCTACGATCACCCAAGCCACGAACATTCCAGTTAGTGATAATCATAAGAGCAGAGTGGCCGCCAAGAGGACCCGAAGGTCACGAAGTGCAAGAGATAGCAGAGAGAAACATGCCATGCATCAAGTAGCGATAGGAGCTTACAGAACGAAACGAAACACAATCTAACACCACACCAGACGACGCGACCACACACCCGGCCATAAGGGCCAGAAGCACCCGAAGAGAACAGCAAAAAAAGAGAGACACAGCGACTCCCGACATGCCGGAAGCAACTAACACAATGCAACAGCTCCTGATAACGTGGCTGAAGGCCAACTAATGCAGACGAGGTTGTGCAGGTCCTACTCATTGAGATCGAGCGAGCACACAGGAGAATCAGCTGTCGAGGCAGAAGCGAGGGCCTCGGCCTCCCTGCTTATGCCTTCCGCATCGAGATCGCAGCAGTCCGCGAACGCCTTGAGCTTGTTTCTACTAGTTCAGTTCAAACGTCGCCATGTGTGGCATTTGCAAATTTAGTAAAACTTTTCAGAGGAAGTCATTTTGTGTTAAACATTTAGTAAAATTCAGTAAATCCCGGTCAATTTTATACGATTTTCCTGCAATGCAATCATCGGCGTTGAAAAGACAACTCCGGTGAGCCTCGGGCGTCTCGTCTACCGGAGACTAATCCGGCACGTCCCAGTCGGACGGCGGCGAACGCAACCGCGGCCGACGCATCATATATGTATGTCGCCTCCGCTTCACCCTATGGCGTCCGCCGCCCCCGCACGTCGTCGTCGTCCGGCACCGTCACCCTCCGCCAGGTGCTCAGGCAGCGCGCTCGAATGGCACAAACCGCAGCCGCGGTCGCCGCGCTAGGCCTCACTAAGCCCAACGTCGTCGAGCCACTCCAGGTATGCTTGCCAGCTCCTTGCGCGGTGCTCTGAACTGAAATTACTTAGCGAACTCGCTGCCAAGAACTGCAAGCGTGAGCCTCTCTTCGTGTAGATCATTTTCGCCGCCATAGACATCGAACCATCCGGTTGGGAAGGAGATGTGCTGGCCGTCGCGGTCACGGAGAAGGACGTGTGCAGAAGCTCAGGCACCAGCTTCGAGAACGCCGTCCTGAAGCGGCTGGACAGCCAGCTCGGCGGCCTTCTGTCGGAGGCCTCGGCGGAGGAGGACTTCGCCGGGAAAGTCGGTCAGCTGGTGGTCCTCCGCCTCCAGGGGCAGGGCTTCAAGCGGCTGGGCCTTATCGGTCTTGGCCGGAGCGCCCCGTCCACAGCAGCGGCGTGCCGGGGCCTCGGCGAATCCTTGGCGTCGATTGCCAAGTCTGCTCGAGCCGGCAGCGCAGCTCTTGCTCTCGTCTCCCCCGGCGGGATCCATGGGGAGTTCAAGCCTAATGCAGCCGCAGCAATCGCTTCCGGTACCGCAATCGATCTTTGTATTTGGTAGCATGGTCCTATGGCTGAATTTTGCACTAGAATGACTTGATGCTGGATGGTCTCTGTCGATCCATTTCGACTGCAGGAACTGTGCTCGGATTGTACGAGGACAACCGATACAGATCTGAGTCCAACAAGGTGCATCTCAAACAAGTTGATCTCATCGGATTCGGATATGGTCCTGAGGTGGACCGTAGACTTGAACTGGCCAGTCATGTTTCCTCAGGCGTGATATTCGGAAAAGACCTTGTGAACTCACCTGCCAATGTGCTTACCCCCGGTCAGTAGGCCATTTACAAGCTGTTCATATACAGGTACCCTAATGACACTGATTCCATCGCAATCCACGCAGTTGTGCTCGCGGAGGAAGCGTCGAAGATTGCATCGACGTACAGCGATGTATTCACTGCCACAATATTAGACGAGGAGAGATGCAGAGAGCTGAAGATGGGCTCCTACTTGGCTGTCACCGCGGCTTCTGCAAATCCTCCTCGCTTTATCCACTTGTGCTATAAACCTCCTGGTGGGAATGTCAAGAGAAAGTTAGCTATTGTGGGGAAGGGTCTAACTTTTGACAGGTTTGTGCATATTTTGTGAATTATTACAGTGACGGATGATATGATTCAAGGTTGATATGCCATCTTCAATATGCTTTATTTGCCACAATGGTACTTCATTTTGTGCAGATGTTAATAGTAGCTCTCAATTCTAACTCTTGAATTTACCAATTTGCTGAAGTGGTGGATACAACATCAAGGTTGGAGCAGTTTGCAGTATTGAACTGATGAAGTGGGACATGGGAGGCTCTGCAGCAGTATTTGGTGCAGCAAAAGCTCTGGGCCAAATCAAGCCTCCTGGAGTGGAGGTACTTACTGTCTATGTGTAACCTTTATTATGTCAGTGGTGTGGTATTTGCTAATGATTCCCCATTTCACAGGTCCATTTCATTGTTGCTGCCTGTGAAAACATGATCAGTGGGACAGGCATGAGGCCTGGCGACATTGTGACTGCTTCTAACGGCAAGACGATCGAGGCATGTTTCTCTTGTGATAGTGTGATCGTGGCGTATAACCACCTCGTTTGGTGATGTATTCTAATCAGGTCCCAGATGTTACTACGTTCTTCTGGTCCAATTTGCGCTTATTTTGTAAATATTGTTTCAGGTAGATAACACTGATGCGGAGGGGCGGCTCACACTTGCTGATGCTTTGGTCTATGCTTGTAAACAAGGTGTTGACAAGGTAATGGGTTGTTTCCTCTGATGAAATGTTCTGTTCGTCACAGAGCTGCTGTATCCTGTATTTGTATGCTTTGATGATTGCTGTATACAACTATTGCAACAATCTCTACTTCATATTTGTGCTGTAGTTGCAACCCTGATAGTACTCGGTTACTTGCTCTAGCATCAAGGGATTTCTAATTTACTTGCTAGGCTAATCTATACTGTTTTGGGCCTCTGGAAGGCTGCATCCTGCATGGACTGAATTTTCTGCAACTAGCTTGCTTGAGTTACTGAATTTTCAACAATTATTGCATGCAGATTATAGATCTGGCAACGCTTACTGGTTTCTGCCGTGTTGCGCTTGGTCCAAGCATTGCCGGTAATTCTAGCTAAATACTAACCAATCTTCTTCACTCTTCTCTGCCAACTGCAATTTTTTACTTTTCCCAGTTATATTTAGTTCTTGCCCCGTTCTGGCATGTTCAAAGTAGCATCTCTGCAGGGATTCTGACACCGAGCGATGAACTCCACGAGGAAGTGGCCGCTGCGTCCGAGGTGTCGGGAGAGAAGTTCTGGAGGCTGCCACTAGAAGAAAGCTACTGGGAGACGATGAAGTCTGGTGTTGCTGATATGCTCAACACCGGCGCTATTCCACAGGGCGGCGTCATCACCGCTGCGCTGTTCCTGAAGCAGGTGTGTACAGTTTGATGTATTGGGTTGTTGTTATTCTCAGCTCAGTTGCTTACTTCTGGCTTGGTTCTTGGAAGGAACCTGAACATTTTGCTATACTGTATGCTTGGCCATATAGAATTTGGTGTTTATATGAAACAATAAAAAGAAGAGCTGCTCCTCGTGTTGCAGTTTGTCGATGAGAAAGTTCAGTGGATGCACATCGACATTGCTGGGCCGGTGTGGAGCCACAAGAACAGGTCGGCGACCGGATTCGGTGTCTCCACCATGGTGGAATGGGTTCTCAGGAACTCGTCGTGAATCAACGAAGATGAAGGCACGCAGGGGGAGAGGAAGTTGCCTGATGTTATCAGTTATCTCCTACCACGGAAGGGGGGATTTTACTAGTGCCCACGTTTTCTATATGTAGTGGGTTACAGAATAAGTGGACACATATTGATCAAACTTCACACATGCATTTCGTTTAGTCAAAGTTTAATTATGCAAGAGGCCTGCTTCCTCTAGTGTACAAGTTGTGAAAGATTGGGAGGATCTGTTTTCAGTTGTGAGCTCAGCAAAGATGGACCGGAGACTGAACTAAGGAGCAGAACTGCAGATGTGCCCACGTTTATGCTACCGTGCGGCGCCTGCCTACAACGGGTTCATGGATTTTTTAAAAGTTGGTGAATTTAAAAAATATTCATGAATTTGAAAAATATTCGTGAATTTGAAAAGTTCATAAATTTTAAAACAGTTAGTGAATTTTATAAAGTTCATGAATTTGAATAAGTTCCTGAGTTTGAAGAAGAAGAAAAAAAGATCAAAAAAAGAAAACTGAGTAAAACCAAAAAAAAAGGAAAACAAAAAACAAAAAACGAGCGAAGGAAGCTTCTGGAATGTTCCCAAAACCAATTCAAAATGGACCAAATTCCCCCTGTTATATGGGCCGTTCACTTAAAAAAATGCACCGATTCCCCCTGTGCGCGTTCTATCGATAACGAACTAACTGGTGCGTGAAGCATCAAATAGAATTTTCGGGGATTCTACGCCTTGCCCGTAGCGAGACACAAGGACTGCTTGAGCGAGCTTCAGTTGGCCCAGTAGCCGATTTCTTTGGTTCATCCATTCATCGTTGTTGCAGAATCACTAAGTGCAAAAATTTGAAAGGCAATATATTTCCCGTTGTGCTCGATTTTGAATGCAAAATTGGGTAATCATCAAGGCAGATTTGGAGAGGAGCAGTAGAAGGACGTGGTGTACTCAAGCAAGGATTGATACGGAGAATTGGCAATGGAGCATCAACTCATATATGGTCAGATAATTGGATCCCAAGGTCACCCCATGGATGTCGGGTAACCAATCCACCTTTACTTGTCACGGATCTTATTGACCATACAGCCGCAAGATGGGACATAGAGCAACTATGAGAGGTGTGTGTTTACCAATTGATATTCCATCTATTCTTAATATCCCAATCTGTATAAGTGAGGTTGAAGATAGCTGAGCGTGGCACTTCGAAAAAAGTGGCTGCTACACGGTGAGATCAGCGTACAAGATGATGATCGCTACAAAGTACAGGCGGAAACTTGGATCGATGGTTCTGCTGGTTCCTCCAGTACTGATAGAGATGTGGCTTCGTGGATCATTGACAACATTTGGGCAACTCCTCTCTCATTGTCCAGGGGATCATTGATGTAGCTACACTCGAGCGATGACATATAGAGAAGCATTGGCTCTTGCAGAAGACTTGATGATTTAAAATTATAATCGCCTCCGACTCAAAGCAGGTGGTGAACGTCATTTAGTGAGGAACTAGTAGTAGTTATGGCTGTATCATTATCAAGATAAAGCAGCAAGATAGTTTAGTTAATTGTAAGTTTACTCTTGAAGGTCGCGCTGCAAACACTGATGCAGATAGGTTAGCTAAGTTTTCAAACACTCTTGATCAGGGGCGACACCTTTGGTTGATCTATTCCTATGATTCATTTTGTATACCACTTCATGTGGACTATGATCAATAAAGCTTAGCTATACCAGTAAAAAAAGTCCATCCATCGTTGTCTCATTCGTTTCTTCATTATCTTCGTATGTTTTCTTTTGTTTCTTCACTCTTTTTCTCTTACTCATTTTTCATTTTTAAACTCCTGTTTACATTTTTGAGATATTCTACATGCATATATTTAATAATCTAATTCACCAAAATGTTTCAAAAACTTCTCCACGTATTTAAAAATATTAACGCAGTACAAAAAAAATGTTTGCACAATATTTTAGAATTGCCCATACATTTCAAAACAAATGTTCACAAGTTTCAAAAAAATATTTGATACAATTTTAAAATATTTACCCAATTTAAAAGAATATATTCACGCGATTTTTCAAAAATATATTACGTGTTATTCAAATAAATGTTCATTACATTCAAAAAGTGTTCATGCGTTTAAAAAATTGTTCGTGACATTTCAAAATAATATCATAAAATACTACAACAACAACAACAACAACAACAACAACAACAACAACAACAACAACAAGAACAACAACAAAGCCTTTAGTCCCAAACAAGTTGGGGTAGGCTAGAGGTGAAACCCATAAGATCTCGCAACCAACTCATGGCTCTGGCACATGGATAGCAAGCTTCCACGCATCCCTGTCCATAGCTAGCTCCTTGTCGATACTCCAATCCTTCAGGTCTCTCTTAACGGACTCCTCCCATGTCGAATTCGGTCGACCCCGCCCTCTCTTGACATTCTCCGCACGCTTTAGCCGTCCGCTATGCACTGGAGCTTCTGGAGGCCTGCGCTGAATATGCCCAAACCATCTCAAATGATGTTGGACAAGCTTCTCCTTAATTGGTGCTACCCCAACTCTATCTCGTATATCATCATTCCGGACTCGATCCTTCCTCGTGTGGCCACACATCCATCTCAACATACGCATAACATAAAATGTAATAAACATATTTGCATATCTTTAAAAAAATATTAAATATTTATTTAAAAATTATTTAACATTATCAAAAAATATATACAAACATCTATTTGATAAAATGTTTAATGTGTATCAAAAAATGTTCCGCGTGTATTAAAAAATGTTAAACGTGTATTAAAAAGCTGACATATTTTGACTGAAAGAAAAATATAAAATAATGTTTGAAAATGTATTTGAAAACTTATCCATCATGTATTTATAAAATGTTCAACGTGTATAAAAAATGATCGACGCATATATACAAAATGAACAATGTGTAGTATAAAATGTAAGGATGCATTTGAAATAAAAAGGAAAGGAAAAAAGATAGAAAAATAAAAACGAAAAAGCCTGGAGAAAACAGATACAAGAAACATGTAGAAACAAAAAAAACGTGGAGAAGCTTTTAAAACCTGTCCAAACCGGTCCATTGTAGCTTCCCAATATCACTACTACACCCAACGACACCAAATTGCATTTTAAATGTTCCATCAAGCTGTCCCTTGTGGCTAGTGAAGCTTGTCCATCCTGGTAAAGCTTGCGAATACATTCAATGTATTGATCCTTGTGACTGCAACGTATTATGTTGCAGGTTTGCCGTATGGAAGGAAATGTACAAAGTAGGGTGACACCGTTTATATTCAACTCTTGCCTGTGAGTGAATGGACACCACAAGACTAGAATATTATCTCTGTTGCATGATTGTATTGTAAGCTAACCCATGAGCTAAGCAGGTATATATTGTAAAGCACTGGATCTATGATGCAATACAATAACGTGTGATGTATTCTTGGTATTTCATCATCGATTGTCTATGCAATTCATTGACTGACACGGAAAGCGCAAAGTCCGGGGCCCCTATCAGGGACCGGTAGTGACACCCCGGCCGTGTGGAATCCTCACCATGTATAAACTCACCGGACCATTCGAGCTAGATGGAGCATCAAAGTAAAATACCACGACAACAAGGTCGAAGAAGAAGGACGCCGCCCCAGGGAAGGTCTGGAGGCTCCCGCTCTCATCGAGGAAGCTAGTTCAATATCCTTGCAGTATGTAATAAAACGGAGTATTGCATCAAGTAAAGCGATAATGTATGATCTTTATCTCCAGCTTATCACCAAGACTATTAGTCAATTATCGTTTTTATCCTTAATGGCAATAACACACTTACGAGATTGCCTCCCTTATTGTCACTTTGTACTGTCTTCTCAAGGTTAAACCCAACTAACACACACAACTCCCTCTTATAGATCATTCATCTAAACTGGTCAATGATTAAACTAATAGATTGGAGAGCATACATCTATATATCATGCAAACAAAACCATAATATATCCGTATACAACCTGGTCATAATGTAACAATCCATCACACCGCATAAAAAAATACCGAACATTACTCAGATTGATCACAATAATGTTATGTAGCTCATGTGATCTTTGTACTAAGAAACAGGGGGAGAGAAGATACCACATTGCTACTGTTATGACCCCATAGTCCAAGGAAGAACTAATCATACTTCTTTGATACTTTGAATGCCAAGATCATCTCTTTCTTGAACCCTATTTTTTAGTGTTTATTTCTTAGGCATCAAGTCTATCCTTTGTGTGAGAGAGATCCAATTGGTTCTTGAGAGTTATTTGATTTGAGATCTTTTGAGGAGTTCATCCAATTGACTTTGCATTGCTTGTTACCTTGGAGGGGTTGAGAGCCTTCTCAACCACATATTGTGAAGGAATTAGGGGTTTTATACATGGCCTAGTGATCACTTCTTGTGCAGGATCAAACCTGAGTGAGGCTTGTGAAGGAAATATGTCCTAGAGGCAATAATAAAGTTGTTATTTTATATTTACTTCTTCATGGTAAAGGTTTATTATTCATGCTAGAATTGTATTGATCGGAAACTTAAATACATGTGTGAATACATAAACAAATATTATGTCCCTAGTAAGCCTCCACTAGACTAGCTCGTTGATCAAAGATGGTTAAAGTTTCCTAACCATGGACATGTGTTGTCATTTGATAACGGGATCACATCATTGGGAGAATGATGTGATGGACAAGACCCATCTGTTAGCTTAGCATAATGATCGTTCAGTTTATTGCTATTGCTTTCTTCATGTCAAATACATATTCCTTCGACTACGAGATTATGCAACTCCCGGATACCGGAGGAATACCTTGTGTGCTATCAAACGTCACAACGTAACTGCGTGATCATAAATATGCTCTACAGGTATCTCCAAAGGTGTTTGTCGAGTCGGCATAGATCCAGATTAGGATTTGTCACTCCAAGATCGGAGAGGTATCTCTGGGCCCTCTCGGTAATACACATCATAAGATTGCAAGAAAATGACTAAGGAATTAGTTACGAGGTGATGTATTAAGGAATGAGTAAAGAGACTTGCCGGTAACGAGATTGAACTAGGTACGAAGATACCGACAATCAAACCTCGGGCAAGTAACATACCGATGGACAAAGGGAATTACATATGTTGTCATTACGGTTCGACCGATAAAGATCTTCGTAGAATATGTACAAGCCAATATGGGCATACAGGTTTCGCTAATGGTTATTGACCGGAGAGGTGTCTCGGTCATGTCTACATAGTTCTCGAACCCGTAGGGTCCGCACGCTTAACGTTCGTTGATGATGTAATGTTATATGAGTTATATGATTTGGTGACCGAATGTAGTTTGGAGTCCTGGATGAGAACACGGACATGGCGAGGAGTCTCGAAATGGTCGAGAGGTAAATATCGATATATAGGACGATGGTATTTGGACACTGGAAGTGTTTCGGGACGTACTAGGAAGGAATCGGGTCACCGGAAGGGGTTCCGGGCACCCCCCCCCCCCCCCGACAAGTTATTGGCTTAATGGGCCAAAGGGAGGGCCATACCAGCCCACTAGGGGGCTGGTGCGCCCCTCCACTTGGTTGGCCAGCCCTAGGGAAGGAAAAAAGGGGAGGGCTAGTGATGACCCACGAGTATAGGGGATCTATCGTAGTCCTTTCGATAAGTAAGAGTGTCGATCCCAACGAGGAGCTGAAGAAAATGACAAGCGGTTTTCAACAAGGTATTCTCTGGAAGCACTGAAATTATCGGTAACAGATAGTTTTGTGACAAGATAATTCATAACGGGTAACAAGTAACAGGAGTAACTAAGGTGCAGCAAGGTGGGCTGATCCTTTTTGTAGGAAAGGACAAGCCTGGACGAACACTTATATAAAGCAAAGCGCTCCCGAGGACACATGGGAATTGTTGTCAAGCTAGTTTTCATCATGCTCATATGATTTGTGTTCGTTACTTTGATAATTTAATATGTGGGTGGGCCGGTGCTCGGGTGTTGCCCTTCCTTGGACAAGCCTCCCACTTATGATTAACCCCTCTTGCAAGCATCCACAACTACGAAAGAAGAATTAAGGTAAACCTAACCATAGCATGAAACATATGGATCCAAGTCAACCCCTTACGAAGCAACGCATAAACTAGGGTTTAAGCTTCTGTCACTCCAGCAACCCATCATCTACTTATTACTTCGCAATGCCTCCCCCTAGGCCCAAATCATGGTGAAGTGTCATGTAGTCGATGTTCACATAACACCACTAGAGGAAATACAACATACATCTCATCAAAATATCGAATGAATATCACATGATTACTTATAACAAGACTTCTCCCATGTCCTCGGGAACAAAGGTAACTACTCACAAAGCATATTCTTGTTCATAATCAGAGGAGTATTAATTATCATTAAGGATCTGAACATATGGTCTTCCATCGAATAAACCAACTAGCATCAACTACAAGGAGTAATCAACACCACTAGCAACCCACACGTACCAATCTGAGGTTTTGAGACAAAGATCAGATACAAGAGATGAACTAAGGTTTGAGAGGAGATGGTGTTGGTGAAGATGTTGATGGAGATTGACCCCCTCTTGATGAGAGGATCGATGGTGATGATGATGGCGATGATTTCCCCCTCCCAGAGGGATGTTTCCCCGGCAGAACAGCTCCGTCGGAGCCCTAGATTGGCTCTACCCATGTTCCGCCTCGAGACGGCGGCGCTTCGTTCCGAAAGCTTCCTTCTGATTTTTCCAGGTCAAAACACACCATATAGCAGAAGATGGGCGTCGGGGGCCTGCCATGTGGCCAAAAAGGACGAAGGGCGCGCCCTACCCCCTGGGCGCGCCCTCCATCCTTGTGGATGGCAGGTAGCCCCCCTCTGGTGCTTCCTTCTGTAACATCCCAATTTTCAATTTGGATGTTATACATAGATCATCATATGCATATCATATTTATTTTTGCATTTTGTTGTGATCCTAGAAATCTTAAGCAATGCAAGGACCCAAGGAGAGAGTTGGAGGTTTCACAAAATTCATATTTGAATTTATTTCAAAATTTGAAAAAAGGATCAATTAGATTTTATTATTTTTCTCTCCAATTATTTCCAATAATAAAAATAAATGAGAGAAAATAATATGACTTCTTCAACCTCAGGGAAATATTGTAGAAAGAATTTTAAAATCAAATTATTATTCTTATTGGTATTTTATTTGAATTAGAAAATTTTGCATTTTTGAAAATTGCATTTTAGTCCAGAAAAATGTTCGTCTTGTCCTAAATATTAGGTTTGGACGGTGAAAATGGTTTCTTTAATTTTTAGAATATTTATTTAGGATTTTTCCTTCGCGGCGTAATTACTTTTAAAAAATCTTTCGGTCAGACTGGGCCGCAGCCCAACCAGCCTGTCGCGCCACCGTCTCCCCCTCCGTGCGGGATCCGGACTTGCCGGAGTCTGGGATCGCGCCGCCGCGCCGCCTGACCCCTCCTCCAAGTCGGAGGAGCCCGACCCCTCCCTTTATAAGCCGTCACCCCATCCCTCCTTTCCTCGTGAAACGTCGTCGCTGCCCGCCTCCATTGCCGCCGCAGCAGCCGCAGCCGCTCGCGCAACCGCCGCGCCGCTCGCCACCTAGCCCCGCCGCCGCCGCTGCTGCTAGTCGTCGCCGCCGCCCCGCCTCCATGCAGCCTCGCTGCCGCCAAGCCGCCGGAGCCGGAGCCGCGGCCGCCGTCGATCCGATCCGATCCGCCGAGTTGCCGGTTTATTTTGGCGAACAGGTATAACCGCCGAACCGTCCCAGTTTTTTATCGGTTTATTAGGATAGATCAGTTTTTGTTTTTATTTTAGTTATTTAACGAACGTTCATTCGTTTATTCATTTTAACAGACAGTTTTCGTTAGATTAGTTCTGTTAACGAACACTCACGCCGTATTTTTTTCTTTTTAGTTTATTTTCGGCCAGGGACCTATCCGTGAATAGTTTTCTCGTGATTTAGCCCCTGATCTTAAAACTAGCGTATCTTTTTACTTGTTTATCCAAATTAGATGAAACCAGCGCCTAAATCTTTGTATCGTTCTGTTCTTTCCAGTTAACCAACTTGAACATGATTTTGACACTGTAAAATTTGAGTTTAGTTCAGATTAGTAAACGATCCTGTGTCGTTCGTATTTTGAGTTTCGTTTCTCCGTTTAAGTTTTTTCTTTTTGCAAATCGTAGCTAATCACATGTACCTACTGTTAAGATCTAATCCACATGATAATAATGCTGTTAGGTTTCACTTTTGTTAGTTTAAGCCGCTTGCTTGTTTCGTGTTTGATTTGGATCTTTTCTCGCTTTTCTCGTTGTTTCGTTTGAGTGATTGCTTATGTATGCTACTGTTTGTCTACGCTAGATTATCCGGAGTGTGAATCTTGTTACTACGAATCTCTAGAGTTTGCATATTGTCAGCAAGGCAAGTTACACTTTGATCATACTCTTCTATACCCAGTTTTTACTATGCATTAGTATTACCCCTCAAATATTTGCATGAGTAGGATTGAGAACATGTGTTTTGGTGGTAGTACTTGAGGTAGGAACCTAATACCTTTTGATCACCCCGGGAATATACGTTATGCTTATTTATTGCTTAGCCATGCTCATAGACGGGGATTTGGATCGTGATTCACACATAGAAGTTTGAGAGTTATTAATCTTGGATAACATTAAGGTGGCCACTTTAATATACATCTGGGTGGATTGGTTGAGGCACCCGGGGAACCCATTGTTGCCTATTTAAGGCAATCCCGGAGTACCCGTGTGATTTTTCCTTCGGTATGCCACCCAGGCTCAAAGGGATCATATGATATTTCATGACTAGAAACTTCCGTGTGCAGCCACAAGCCATTATGGGCTCTAGCATAGTTGAGTAAGTTGCGTGAGCTCTCGAAGAGGTGGACTAGCAGATGTAGGGGAAAGTAGGTGTACCGCTATGTCCGGAGTAGAGAGTAAGTGCTTCAGAAAGACTATGTCTCGCTCATCCGATCATGGACATCTTGAGTATCTAGAATTGGATACTATTGTTGATCTCATCACTCTTTAATTAATTGAATTGGGTTTAATGATGATACTTTTAATTGGGATTTGAGTTGGGGTTACCTTCTCAAATATTGGGCAACTTGGGAGTAGTTAAATAAATTTATTCCTTTGTTGTAGGGAAAAACTAGATTTATACAAAATCATAAACTTAGAGCTTCCACCAGCCAAATATTGCATGTAGATATAGTTCTTGCATTTCATTGCTTTACAGTGTAACTCTGTCAGCATATTCAATGTGCTGACCTACACAGCTGCAACGTCTCATGTTGCAGACTACTCAGACGATGAATAAGGTGCGATAGGTCGTTGTTTTGCACTCACCTATGCCGTTGGAGTTGATGGACTCATTTACCTTCGAAGCTTCCGCAGTTATTTAGTTTAGATGGCCTTTAACCATGATATTTTTGTGTAATCATACTCTTTATGAGGAATCAATATAATAAGTGTGTGATTGAACTCTGTTATAATTCCTCGAGTATTGTGCGTGTTAGCATTACCGATCTAGGGATGACACAAGATGGTATCAGAGCCAGGTTGACTGTAGGACGCGACCACTAGAATAAGCCACAAGATTTCTCTTCTCTGCTCATTTCTAATTCTCCTTTATTTCTACTCTATAGATGCTGGATCCTAGGAACAAGTTCACTCAGCCAGATGACGACACCGTTTTGGTCGACACTTGAAGGAAGTCCCTAAGTACCTGAACATCGGACTACCAAGCTTCATGGGGACTTTCTCTGCAACCGTACCGGAAGAGGAGCGTTGGAAGATCAAAGTCTGGGTACCTGGGAGGACATTTGCGCCAACAACGGAGCCTATTGATTTCTACCTGGATGCACCAAGATGGAGCTTAGGAAAGAGCATGGTAGCCCATATCACCTTTGGATGCATATGTGAGGTGTATCACAAGGAGCTGGAGAACACCATTTATCAAATATGTGGCGGCCGAAATAAAGAATGGGAGATGATTCGTACCAGGAGGGATGGGTCAATTATAGCCTAATTCAAGAGATGGGATATCATATTCGTCGACAAGAGAATCAACTAATTATCAACATGAAGAAGATCAAGAAGCTGATGAAGAGAAATAACGAGCTAGAAGAGGAACTCAAGTTTACATGTGATGGATATGAGGAAGAGATTGCCGTACTACTAGAGAAGCATGAATACCTGAAGAGTAAGCTAGGATTACCAGTGGAGAATCACGAGCGAGAACCAGCAAAGGAGATCTGTTCGAAGGACTACATCATCCTGGACGACACCGACATGGATAGTGATGCAAGTGATGACAGCGATGACGACTACGTTGACGATGCTGGAGCAGATATTATGGAGTCTTCCTCTGATGAAAATTTCTAGATGACCACCATGTAACTAGTAGTATTCCTCCAAGTAGTTAGCAACGATCGAGTTTGTAATCATAGGTTAGATTGTTTGTGTGAATCTTGTGTGCTATTGAGTGAAGAGAATTGATTGTGTTTGTCTCATGAGCATATGGGTAGTGAATCTCTCTTAGACCTAAATTATATTCTGTTTTCTCACCCCTTCTAAACCATCAGATGCCTCCGAGACGTGACAATGGATTTGCATTCCCACCGGAGCTCACTCAGTTGATCTAGCAGCAAAATGCCTTGATGCAAATACTAGTTCAGAACCAGAACCAAGGCAACAACAACAACAACAACAACAACAACAACAATAACAACAACAACAACCCACCGCCACCACCCCCTGTTGACCACCTAGCCCGTTTTCTAAGGTTGAATCCGCCGGTGTTCTCTAGTAGCACCGAGCCGGTTGTTGCAGATGATTGGCTCCACACGATTGGAAGAGAGTTGACCACTGCAGGATGCACAGATGCGGAGAGAGTGCGCTTTGCCACACATCAGCTTGATGGACCCGCAACATCTTGGTGGGAGAATTTCACCGCCACTTACCCCATTGATACAGTTACATGGGATCAGTTTCAGCAGACTTTCTGCACTGCCCATGTTTCAACAAGATCTATGAGCATGAAAAAGCGCGAGTTTCGCAACTTGCGCCAAGGAGGGCGTACCGTGGGCCAGTATGTGGATGAGTTTAGCAAGTTAGCACGTTATGCCCCAGATAATGTAGCCATAGATGCTGCTAAGCAGGAGAAGTTTCTTGAGGGACTCAACGATGAGCTGAGCATGCAGTTGATGGTGGCAACCTTCAACAACTACCAGGAGTTGGTAGACAGGGCCCTCATGATTGAAGGCAAACAACAACAGATTGATAATAGCAAGAGGAAGTATGGACAGGGGAGGTACACTTCTGGAGCTCAGCAGAAGCCCCGCTATTCCCCGTACTCGGGAGGACATACCCACAACCATGGAGGCCATAACCATGGAGGACATACGCACAATGGAGCAAGTTCGCACAACCACAGTGGCCCCAAGAATGGCAATGGGAATGGAGGAAGCAGCAGCCAGAACCGTTCCAACCCTGCAACACTAGCCAAGAGGGATCTGAGCCACATTACTTATTTCAAGTGCCAGAAGACCGGACATTATGCCACTGAATGTCCTGAAGCAAAGAATGGAAATGGCAATGGAGGTTCTGCAAAGAAGCCCAACCCCTTCACCAAAGGTCAGGTGGACCACATCAGTGTGAAGGAGATTGAGGATCAACCCGACACAGTTGTCGGTAAGTTTTTGATTAATACATTTACCGCACTTGTTCTTTTTGATACTGGTGCATCACATTCATTCATATCAAGGGGATTTGTGGATAAGTATAAATTTCCAACTGTAGCCCTTAAGTCGCCTATGTTAGTAAGTTCCCCAGGAGTGGAGTATATGGCTAGTAGGGGATGCTATCAGTTGCGAGTAACCATAGGTAGACATGTTTTCCCCACCGACCTGGTTGTTCTGGAGTCCCAAGGATTGGATGTGATACTAGGCATGGATTGGCTATCCAAGTTTGAGGGAAACATCGATTGCGCTAGTAAATCAATTCTTCTCACCACCCCAGAAGCAAAGAGGATCAAGTATGTATCCCGGCATGCGCCGAGGAGAACTTGGTTGAATTCCTTATCAAGAGTTGTTCAGGAGGAAGTAACAATGGTGAAGGATTATCCCGGCATATTTCCAGAAGAGTTACCATGCATGCCAATGGATCGAGACATTGAGTTTTTGATTGAGTTATTGCCAGGCACCAGACCAATATCAAAGAGACCATATCGGATGCCCGCAAAAGATCTGGAGGAAATTAAGAAGCAGATTAAGGAGTTACTGGAGAAAGGTTACATTTGACCAAGTTCATCACCTTGGGGAGCCCCAGTGCTTCTAGTGGAGAAGAAGGATGGATCTTTGAGGATGGTTGTTGATTATCGTGCGCTGAATGAGGTGACGATCAAGAACAAGTACCCTCTGCCGATGATCAATGATTTGTTTGACCAGTTGCAAGGAGCTAAAGTTTTCTCCAAGATCGATCTTTGATCAGGTTATCACTAGTTGAAGATCCGAGAGCAGGATATACCTAAGACAGCCTTTACCACAAGGTATGGGCTATATGAGTATACAGTTATGTCATTTGGTTTGACTAACGACCTACCTATTTCATGAGTATGATGAACAAGGTGTTTATGGAGTTTTTGGATAAGTTCGTCGTGGTGTTCATTGATGATATATTGGTCTACTCAAAGAACGAAGAAGAGCATAAGGAGCATTTGCCTTTGGTTCTTGAGAAGCTCAAAGAACATCAATTGTATGCCAAGTTCAGCAAATGTGAGTTTCGGTTAAAGGAAGTGGGATTGCTCGGACATGTTATATCCAGAGAAGGAATAACAGTAGATCCTACCAAGGTTGCTTCTGTCACTAAATGGTTGGCACCCACCTTAGTTGGAGAGATCAGAAGTTTCCTTGGATCCGCAGGTTATTACCGGAGGTTTATTGAGAATTTCTCCAAGATTGCAAAGCCCATGACGGAGTTACTGAAGAAGGACACCAAGTTTAAATGGACTGAGGATTGTGAGGCTAGTTTTTAGGAGTTGAAGAAACGTTTGGTTACAGCCCCAGTGCTGATTCTCCCAGACCAACGTAAGGATTTCCAAGTATATTGCGATGCTTCACATTGAAGACCTGGAGGTGTGCTTATCCAGGAAGGAAGAGTTGTTTCATATGCCTCACGATAGCTTCGACCTCATGAGTTTAATTACGCTACACATGATTTGGAGTTAGCAGCCGTAGTACATGCGCTGAAGACATGGAGACATTTTCTCATCGAAAACCGTTGTGATGTATACACAGATCATAAGAGTTTGAAATACATCTTCACGCAGAAGGAGTTGAACCTAAGGCAAAGGAGATGGTTGGAGCTCATAAAGGATTATGACATGAGATTGCATTATCATCCAGGAAAGGCCAATGTCGTAGCAGATGTGTTGAGCCGCAAGAGTTATGTCAACACGCTCATAACCGGAGGATTATCAAAAGAGTTAGCTGATGACCTTCGAGAGCTATGCTTGGAGATAGTTCCGAGAGGCTATGTTGCAGCATTGAAAATTTAGTCCACTCTGTTGGGTAAGACCGGAGAAGCCCAGAAGACTGTCAAGGAGATTGCCGAGATAAAGGAAAGGATGAGAAAAGGAAAGGCTAAAGGATTTCGTGAGGATGAGCACGACACCTTATGGTTTGAAGATCGTATTTATGTGCCTAATGACCCTGAGATCAGGAAGTTTATTTTGCAGGAGGCCCATGATTCACCTTACTCGATTCACCCAGGCAACACTAAGATGTATCTGGATTTGAAGGAAAGTTTTTGGTGGATAGGAATGAAGAAGGATATTGCCTCCATATGTGATGTATGTCAGAGAGTCAAGGCAGAGCATCAGAAGCCAGCCGGATTGCTACAAACATTGCCGATACCCGAATGGAAGTGGGATAAACTTGGCATGGATTTTATCACTGGATTACCCAGGACTCATTCATGCTATGACTCTATCTGGGTTGTAGTCGATCGTTTGACAAAAGTAGCTCATTTCATCCCGGTGAAGACAACTTATACGAGTGCTAAGCTGGCAAAGATATACATGACCAGGGTCGTATGTCTGCATGGAGTTCCAAGGACCATTGTATCAGATAGAGGAACTCAGTTTACTTCAAAGTTTTGGAATCAGTTGCATGAAGCTTTGGGTACCGGGCTAGAGTTCAGTACAGCCTTTCATCCATAGACGGATGGATAGACCGAGAGAGTAAATCAGATTCTGGAGGACATGTTGAGAGCTTGTGCGCTAGATTATGGATCTAGTTGGGATGACAATTTGCCATATGCAGAGTTCTCTTATAACAACAGTTACCAAGCCAGTTTAAAGATGGCCCCTTTCAAAGCATTATACGGAAGGAGGTGCAGGACACCGTTATCATGGGATGAAGTTGGAGATCGATAGTTGTTCGGACCGGACTTAATCAAAGACTCGTAAGAGAAGGTTAAGTTGATTCCGACAGACTCAAGGTAGCCCAGTCAAGGCAGAAGAGTTATGCGGATACTAAACGCAAGGAGATAGTTTACGAAGTCGGAGACAGAGCATTTCTTCGTGTGTCCCCACTTCGAGGAGTTAAACGTTTTGGAGTCAAGGGAAAGCTAGCACCACGTTTTGTGGGACCATACATAGTTTTGGAACGCATGGGAGAAGTTGCATACAAGTTGGAATTGCCAGAAGGATTGTCAGGAGTTCATGATGTGTTTCACGCTTCCCAGTTGAAGAAGTGCCACACAGAGATGGCCGATATTCCTTTGGGAGATACAGTGCCCCTGGAAGCAATTCAATTAGATAGTGATCTGACCTATGAAGAGAAGCCAGTCAAGATTCTCGAGGTTTCCAGTCGAGTTACTAGCATCAAGGTTATCAAGTTCTGCAAAGTTAAGTGGAGCCACCATACCTAGGAGGAAGCCACCTGGGAGCGAGAAGAAGATCTCCGCCAGGACCACTCAAACATTTTTGCTAACCAACCCGAATCTCGAGGGCGAGATTCTTCTTAAGGGGGGTAGGTTTGTAACATCCCAATTTTCAATTTGGATGTTATACATAGATCATCATATGCATATCATATTTATTTTTGCATTTTGTTGTGATCCTAGAAATCTTAAGCAACTCAAGGACCCAAGGAGAGAGTTGGAGGTTTCACAAAACTCATATTTGAATTTATTTCAAAATTTGAAAAGAGGATCAATTTGATTTTATTACTTTTCTCTCCAATTATTTCCAATAATAAAAATAAATTAGAGAAGATAATATGACTTCTTCAACCTTAGGGAAATATTGTAGAAAGAATTTTAAAATCAAATTATTAATTTTATTGGTATTTTATTTGCTATTTTATTTGTATTAGAAAAAAATGCATTTTTGAAAATTGCATTTTAGTCCAGAAAAATGTTCATCTTCTCCTAAATATTAGGTTTGGATGGTGAAAATTGTTTCTGGAATTTTTAGAATTTTTTTATATTTATTTAGGATTTTTCTTTCGTGGCGTAATTATTTTAAAGAAAATCTTTCAGGCGGACTGGGCCGTAGCCTAGCCGGCCCGTCGCGCCACCGCCTCCCCCTCCGCGCGGGAATCGGACTCGCCGGAGTCCGGGTTCGCGCCGCCGCGCCTCCCGACCCCTCCTCGAAGTCGGAGGAGCCCGGCCCCTCCCTTTATAAACCGCCTCCCAACCCCTCCTCTCCTCGTCAAACGTCGCCACCGCCGCCTGCCGCGCCTCTCGCCGCCTAGCCCCCCCCCCCCCCCCCCGCCGCCGCTACTGCTAGTTGCCGCCACCGCCCCCCTCGCTACAGCCTCCCTGCCGCCGCCGCCGCCGTCGATCCGATCCGATCCACCGGTTTATTTTGGCGAACCGGTATAACCGTCGAACTGTCCCGTTTTTTTGTTTTTCTCAGTTTATTAGGATAGATCGATTTTCATTTTTATTTTAGTTATTTAACGAACGTTCGTTCATTTTAACGGACATTTTTCGTTAGATTAGTTCTATTAACGAACGTTCGCGCTGTAGTTTTTTTTTTCTTTTAATTTTTTTTTGGCCAGGGACCTATCCGTGAATAGTTTTCTTGCGATTTAGCCCTTGATTTTAAAACTAGCATAACTTTCTACTCGTTTATTCAAATTAGATGAAACCAGCGCCTAAATCTTCGTATCATTCTGTTATTTCCTGTTAACCAACTTGAACATGATTTTGACACTGTAAAATTTGAGTTTAGTTCAGATTAGCAAACGATCCTGTTTCGTTCGTATTTTGAGTTTTGTTTCTCCGTTTGAGTTGTTTCTTTTTGCAAATCGTAGCTAATCACATGTACCTACTGTTAAGATCTAATCCACATGATAATAATGCTGTTAGGTTTCACTTTTGTTAGTTTAAGCCGCTTGCTTGTTTCGTGTTTGATTTGGATCTTTTCTCGCTTTTCTCGTTGTTTCGTTTGAGTGATTGCTTATGTATGCTACTGTTTGTCTACGCTAGATTATCCGGAGTACAAATCTTGTTGCTACGAATCTCTAGAGTTTGCATATCATCAGCAAGGCAAGTTACACTTTGATCATAGTCTTCTATACCCAGTTTTTACTATGCATTAGTATTACCCCTCAAATATTTGCATGAGTAGGATTGAGAACATGGGTTTTGGTTGTAGTACTTGAGGCTGGAACCTAATACCTTTTGATCACCCCAGGAATATATGTTATGCTCATTTATTACTTAGCCATGCTCGTAGACGGGGATTTAGATCGTGACTCACACATGGAAGTTTGAGAGTTAGTAATCTTGGATAACATTAAGGTGGCAACCTTAATATACATCTAGGTGGATTGGTTGAGGCACCTGGGGAACCCAGTGTTGCCTATTTAAGGAAATCCCAGAGTACCCGTGTGATTTTTCCTTCGGCATGCCACTGAGGCTCAAAGGTATCATATGATATTTCATGACTAGAAACTTCCGTTGTAGCCACAAGCCATTATGGGCTCTAGCATAGTTGAGTAAGTTGCGTGAGCTCTCGAAGAGGTGGACTAGCAGATGGAGGGGAAAGTAGGTGTACCGGTCTGCCCGGAGTAGAGAGGAAGTGCTTCAGAAAGACTATGTCTCGATCATCCGATCATGGATGCGGTTGAGTCTTGTGGGGAAAAGTGTGCAACCTCTGCAGAGTGTATAAACTAATCATGGTTAGCCGTGTCCCCGGTTATGGACATCTTGAGTATCTGGAATTGGATATTATTGTTGATCTCATCACTCTTTAATTAATTGAATTGGGTTTAATGATGATACTTTTAATTGGGATTTGAGTTGGGGTTACCTTCTCAAATATAGGGAAACTTGGGAGTAGTTAAATAAATTTATTCCTTTGTTGTAGGGAAAAACTAGCTTTATGAAAAATCATGAACTTAGAGCCTCCACCAGCCAAATATTGTATGTAGATATAGTTCTTGCATTTCATTGCTTTAGAGTGTAACTCTACTAGCATATTCAATGTGCTGACCTACACGGCTGCAACGTCTCATGTTGCAGACTACTCAGACGACGAATAAGGTGCGATAGGTCGTTGTTTTGCACTCAGCTATGCCGTTGGAGTTGATGGACTCATTTACCTTCGAAGCTTCCGCAGTTATTTAGTTTAGATGGCCTTCAGCCATGATATTTTTGTGTAATCATACTCTTTATGAGGACTCTATGTAATAAGTGTGTCATTGAACTCTGCTATAATTCCTCGAGTACTACGCGTGTCAGCATTACCGATCCAGGGATGACCTAATGCATAGAGACTTCGGTCCATTCGGATCGTGGTCGCTACACCTTCGCCCAACATTTTTTATATTTTCCAAAAATATTCTCCGTGAAGTTTTAGGACATTTGGAGTTGTGCAGAATCGGTCTATAATATTTGCTCCTTCTCCAATCCAGAATTCCAGCTGCCGGCATTCTCCCTCTATGTGTAAACCTTGTAAAATAATAGAGAGAATGCGTAAGTATTGTGATATATCGTGTAATAACAACCTATAATGCAAGAAATAACGATATAAAAGCATGATGCAAAATGGACGTATCAACTCCCTCAAGCTTAGACCTTGCTTGTGCTCAAGCAAAAGCCGATATCGAAAAATATGTCCACATGTTTAGAGATAGAGGTGTCGATAGAAGAAAATACAGACATGAGGGCATCATGATCATCTTTAGAACAACAACATATATTGTCATATAATTTCTTATGCTAAAGTAACAATTCATTCACAAGGTAAAGTATGAATCAGAAACTTCATTGAAAACTAACAAACTATGATCTCAGTCATTGAAGCAATTGCAATTTATCATAACATCGGAAAGAGTCAATTCAAGAGCTTTTCAGCAAGTCCACATACAAAACTATCATTTAGTCTTTTACAATTGCTGACACTCATGCGATACTTATGCGTACAAAGTTCCAACCGGACACTGAGAAAGATAAGGGCTTATAGTTTCGCCTCCCAACCTTTTACCTCAAGGGTAATGTCAACAATAATACTTTATGAAAACCTACATCCGAGTGGATATATATATATATATATATATATATATATATATATATATATATATATATATATATATCCGTATCTCTCCAACACATAGTGCTTGCCAAAGGAAAAAGTGTAAAAAGGAAAGGTGAAGATCACCATAACTCTTGTATAAGGGTAGAAGGTAAAAAATAAAGGATAGGCCCTTCGTAGAGGGAAGCAGAGGTTGTCATGCGCTTTTATGGTTGGATGCACAAAATCTTAATGCAAAAAACATCACTTTATATTGCTGCTTGTGATAAAGAACTTTATTATGCAGTCTGTCGCTTTTATTTCTTCCATATCACAAGTTCGTATAAAGCTTATTTTCTTCACACTAATAGATCATACATATATCGAGAGCAATTTTTATTGCTTGCACCGATGACAACTTACTTGAAGGATCTTACTCAATCGATAGGTAGGTATGGTGGACTCTCATGGCAAAACTGGGTTTAGGGCTGTTTGGAAGCACAAGTAGTATCTCTACTTGGTGCAAAGAATTTGGCTATCATGAGTGGGAAAAGCAAGCTCAACATGTTGGATGATCCATGACAATATAACTTCTATTTGGATATAAGAAAACATAACCCAATATGTTGTCTTCCTTGTCCGGCATCAACTTTTTAGTATGTCATATTTTAATGAGTGCTCACAATCACAAAAGATGTCCAAGATAGTATATTTATATGTGAAACCTCTCTTTCTTTATTACTTCCTATTAATTGCAACAATGACCAAAACTATGTTTGTCAACTCTCAACAACTTTTATTTATCATACTCTTTATATGTGAAGTCATTACTTTTCATAAGATCAATATATGATCTTTTTATTCTTTCTGTTATTTTATTCCCTCAAGATCATAGCAAGATAGCAAAGCCCTCAACTCAAAACTACTCTTTATTATATATAACTCACAGACTCGATTACATAGATAGAGATCAAAACAAAACTCAAAGCTAGATCATATTAAAACTTCATTCTACTAGATCAAGATATAACTAAAATGATCGAACTAAGAAAAATGATAAAAGTAAAGGTGTGATGGTGATACGATACCGGGGCACCTCCCCCAAGCTTGGAAGTTGCCAAGGGGAGTGCCCATACCCATGTATTTATGTCTCTTTCTTCGGAGGTGGTGATGATGGAGTTGTTGATGTAGAAGGCTTCTTCCTTAGCTTACTCTTGAGGATAGAATTTTCCTCCCTTAAGTCATCGATCTCCTGCTCAAGACTTAGTATCTTTTTACATAATTCCTGTTTGTTTTCCTGCAAGATACAAAAGGGATAAACTAGATCTTAGGTTTCTTTGCTTTATTAGGGAGACTTGAATTTTTGAACTCCACGTCGCTACTTCTTGAGCTTGCATTGGTTTTTCCCTTGAAGAGGAAAGGGTGATGCAACAAAGTAGAGATAATCATTAGTTTGAGAACCAAGCAATCAATCCAGTAGGAGATAACACACAAATCACCAAATACCTGCACAAACAATCAAACAAACTTGCGCCCGACGCGATAAAGGGGTTGTCAATCCCTTCACGGTTACTTGCAAAAGTGAGATCTGATAGAGATAGATAAACGATAAAGTAAATATTTTTGGTATTTTTGGTTTATAGATCGGAAAGTAAAAGATTGAAAGAATAGTAGATCGTAAACTTGTATGATGTAAAAGAGACTTATATGATGGAAAAGAGACTTATATGATGGACAAGAGACCCGGGGGGCATAGGTTTCACTAGAGGCTTCTCTCAAGATGGAAAATAATACGGTGGGTGAACAAATTATTACTGCCGAGCAATTGATAGAAAATCGCAAAGTTATGATGATATCTAAGGCAATGTTCATGAATATAGGCATCACGTCCGTGTCAAGTATACCGAAACGATTCTGAATCTACTACTATTACTCCACACATCGACCGCTATCCAGCATGCATCTAGAATATTAAGTTCATAAATAATAGAGTAACGCATTAAGTAAGATGACATGATGAAGAGGAATTAACTCAAGCAATATGATGAAAACCCCATCTTTTTTATCCTTGATGGTAACAATACAATACGTGCCTTGCTGCCCCTACTGTCACTGGGAAAGAACACCGCAAGATTGAACCCAAATCTAAGCACTTCTCCCATTGCAAGAAGTACCAATTTAGTTGGCCAAACCGAACCGATAATTCGAAGAGACTTGAAAAGATATCAAATCATGCATATAAGAATTCAGAGCAGATCCAAATAATATTCATAGATAAGCTGATCATAAATCCACAATTCATCAGATCTCAACAAACACACCGTAAAAAGGTATTACATCGAATAGATCTCCAAGAACATTGAGTAGAACATGGTATTGAGAATCAAAGAGATAAAAGAAGCCCTCCATGATCGAATCCCCCTCCGGACCTGTAGGTCTGAGGTAAACTACGCACGCTTCATCAGAAGGGCAATGGTGTTGATGTAGAAGCCCTCCATGATCGAATCCCCCTCCGGCAGGACGCCGAAAAAGGCCCCTAAATGGTATCTCATGGGTACAGAAGGTTGCGGCTGTGGAAAAGTGTTTTCGTGGATGCCCCTTGTGGTTTTGGGGTATAAGAGTATATATAGGCGAAAGAATTAGGTCAGGAGACCCATGAGGGGCCCACAAGACAGGGGCGCGCCCTACCCCGCAGGGCGCGCCCTCTACCCTTGTGGCCGCCTCGAGGCTCCTCCGACTTCATCTCCAAGTCTCCTGGTTTGCTTCTGGTCCAAGAAAGATCATCTTGAAAGTTTTATTTTGTTTGGACTTAGTTTGGTATTTCTTTTCTGCAAAACTCTAAAATAGAAAAAAAATATGAATTGGCACTGGGCACTAGGTTAATAGGTTAGTCCCAAAAGTAATATAAAATAGCATAATAATGCATATAAAACATCCAAAACAGATAATATAATAGCATGGAACAATAAAAAATTATAGATACGTTGGAGACGTATCAAGCATCCCCAAGCTTAACTCCCGCTCGTCCTTGAGTAGGTAAACGATAAAAACAGAATTTTGATGTGGAATGCTGATGGGGAACGTAGCAGAAATGCAAAAATTTCTACGCAACACCAAGATCAATCTATGGAGTAATCTAGCAACGAGGGAAAGGGGAGTGCATCTACATACCCTTGTAGATCGCTAAGCGGAAGCGTTCAAGTGAACGGGGTTGATGGAGTCGTACTCATCGTGATCCAAATCACCGATGATCCTAGTACCGAACGGACGGCACCTCCGCATTTAACACACGTATAGCCCGGTGACGTCTCCCATGCCTTGATCCAGCAAGGAGAGAGGGAGAGGTTGGGGAAGACTCCGTCCAGCAGCAACACGATGGCATGGTGGTGGTGGAGGAGGGTGGCAATCCTGCAGGGCTTCGCCAAGCACCGCGAGAGACAAGGAGAAAGAGAGGTAGGGCTGCGCCAGGGAGAGGTGGAAACTCTTGTGTATGGCAGCCCTAGAACCTCAAGTATATATAGGGGAGAGGGAGGGGGTGCGCCCCCTCTAGGGTTTCCACCCCAAGGGGTGCGGCAGCCCAAACCCATCTACGGTGGCGGCCAAGGGGGGGAGAGGGGGAAACTTGCCCCCCAAGCAAGGTGGAGAAGCCCCCTCCCCAAACCCTAGGCGCCTTGGGCCCTTGTGGGGGGGCGCACCAGCCCACCTGGGGCTGGTCCCCTCCCACACTTGGCCCATGCAGCCCTCTGGGGCCGGTGGCCCCACTTGGTGGACCCCCGGGACCCTCCCGGTGGTCCCGGTACATTACCGATAACACCCGAAACCTTTCCGGTGACCAAAACAGGACTTCCCGTATATAAATCTTTACCTCTGGACCATTCCGGAACTCCTCGTGACGTCCGGGATCTCATCCGGGACTCCGAACAACATTCGGTAACCACGTATATCTATTCCCTATAACCCTAGCGTCATCGAACCTTAAGTGTGTAGACCCTACGGGTTCGGGAGACACGTAGACATGACCGAGACAACTCTCCGGCCAATAACCAACAGCGGGATCTGGATACCCATGTTGGCTCCCACATGTTCCACGATGATCTCATCGGATGAACCACGATGTCGAGGATTCAATCAATCCCGTATTCAATTCCCTTTGTCTAGCGGTATAGTACTTGCCCGAGATTCGATCGTCGGTATCCCGATACCTTGTTCAATCTCGTTACCGGCACGTCTCTTTACTCGTTCCGTAACACATCATCCCATGATCAACCCCTTGGTCACATTGTGCACATTATGATGATGTCCTACCGAGTGGGCCCAGAGATACCTCTCCGTCACACGGAGTGACAAATCCCAGTCTCGATTCGTGCCAACCCAACAGACACTTTCGGAGATACCCGTAGTGCACCTTTATAGCCACCCAGTTATGTTGTGACGTTTGGTACACCCAAAGCATTCCTTCGGTATCCGGGAGTTGCACAATCTCATGGTCTAAGGAAATGATACTTGACATTAGAAAAGCTTTAGCATACGAACTACACGATCTTTGTGCTAGGCTTAGGATTGGGTCTTGTCCATCACATCATTCTTCTAATGATGTGATCCTGTTATCAACGACATTCAATGTCCATGATCAGGAAACCGTAACCATCTATTGATCAATGAGCTCGTCAACTAGAGGCTTACTAGGGACATGGTGTTGTCTATGTATCCACACATGTATCTGAGTTTCCTATCAATACAATTATAGCATGGATAATAAACGATTATCATGAACAAGGAAATATAATAATAACTAATTTATTATTGCCTCTAGGGCATATTTCCAACAGTCTCCCACTTGCACTAGAGTCAATAATCTAGTTCACATCGCCATGTGATTAACACTCAGAGGTCACATCGCCATGTGACCAACATCCAAAGAGTTTACTAGTGTCTAAACTAGTTCACATCATCATGTGATTAAGACTCAATGAGTTCTGGGGTTTGATCATGTTTTGCTTGTGAGAGAGGTTTTAGTCAACGGGTCCGCAACATTCAGATCCGTATGTACTTCGCAAATCTCTAGGTCATATTGTAAATGCTGCTTCCACGCTCCACTTGGAGCTATTCCAAATGGTTGATCTACTATACGTATCCGGTTTGCTACTCAGAGTCATTTGG
The DNA here is from genome assembly GCA_963921465.1 of Triticum timopheevii. Classification (NCBI taxonomy): domain Eukaryota; kingdom Viridiplantae; phylum Streptophyta; class Magnoliopsida; order Poales; family Poaceae; genus Triticum; species Triticum timopheevii. The sequence continues at coordinate 127,279,702 of OY997271.1, read as the reverse complement.
ATAGGTGTTAAAGCTTGCATCGACGTAACCCTTTACGCCGAACTCTTTATCACCTCCATAACCGAGAAACATGTCCTTATTACTCCAAGGACAATTTTGACTGCTATCTGGTGATCCACTCCTTGATCGCCTTTGTACCCTCTTGCCAGACATGTGGCAAGGCACACATCAGGTGCGGTACTCAGCATGGCATACCGTATAGAGCCTATGACAAAAGCATAGGGGACGACCTTCACCCTTCCTCTTTCTTCTAGCGTGGTCGAGCTTTAAGTCTTAACTTCATACCTTACAACTCAGGCAAGAACTCCTTCTTTGACTGATCCATCTTGAACACCTTCAAGATCATGTCAAGGTACATGCTCATTTGAAAGTACCATTAAGCGTTTTTGATCTATCCTCATAGATCTTGATGCTCAATGTTCAAGCAGCTTAATCCAGTTTTTCTTGAAAAACATTTTTCAAATAACCCTATATGCTTTCCATAAATTCTACATCATTTCTGATCCACAATATGTCAACAACATATACTCATCAGAAATTCTATAGTGCTCCCACTCACTTCTTTGGAAATACAAGTTTCTCATAAACTTTGTATAAACCCAAAATCTTTGATCATCTCATCAAAGCGTACATTCCAACTCCGAGATGCTTACTCCAGTCCTTGGAAGGATCGCTGGAGCCAGCATACCTTTTAGCATCCTTAGGATCGACAAAACCTTTCTGATTGTATCACATACAACCTTTCCTTACGGAAACTGGTAAGGAAACTTGTTTTGACATCCATCTGCCAGATTTCATAAATGCAGCTAATGCTAACATGATTCCGACGGACTTAAGCATTGCTACAGATGAGAAAATCTCATCGTAGTCAACTCCTTGAACTTGTGAAAAACTCTTTGCCACAAGTCGAGCTTCATAGACGGTGACATTACCGTCCACGTCCGTCTTCTTCTTAAAGATCCATTTATCTCAATGGCTTGCCGATCATCGGGCAAGTCCACCAAAGTCCATGCTTTGTTCTGATACATGGATGCTATCTCGGATTTCATGGCTTCTAACCATTTGTCGGAATATGGGCCCACCATCGCTTCTCCATAACTTGTAGGTTCATTGTTGTCTAGCAACATGACCTTAAAGACAGGATTACTATACCACTCTGAAGTAGTACGCATGCTTGTCACCCTACAAGGTACGATAGTGACTTGATCCGAAACTTCATGATCACTATCATAAGCTTCTACTTAAATTGGTGTGGGCGCCACAGGAACAACTTCCTGTGCCCTGCTTCACACTAGTTGAAGTGATGGTTCAATAACCTCATCAAGTCTCCACCATGCTCCCACTCAACTTTCCGAGACAAATTTTCCTCGAGAAAGGACCCGATTAAAGAAACAATCCCTATTGCTTTCGGATCTGAATTAGGAGGTATACCCAACTATTTTGGGTGTCCTATGAAGATGCATTTTATCCGCTTTGGGTTCGAGCTTATCAACCTGAAACTTTTTCACATAAGCGTCGCAGCCCCAAACTTTTAAGAAACGACAACTTAGGTTTCTCCAAACCATAGTTCAAACGGTGTCGTCTCAACGGAATTACGTGGTGCCCTATTAAAGTGAGTGCAGTTGTCTCTAATGCCTAACCCATGAACGATAGTGGTAATTCGATAAGAGACATCATGGTACGCACCATATCCAATAGGGTGCAACTATGATGTTCGGACACACCATCACACTATGGTGTTCCAGGCGGTATTAATTGTGAAACAATTTCCACAATGTCTTAATTGCGTGCCAAAGCTCGTAACTCAGATACATCTCTATGATCATATCATAGACATTTTATCCTCTTGTCACGATGATCTTCAACTTCACTCTGAAATTACTTGAACCATTCAATAATTCAGACTTGTGTTTCATAAAGTAAATATACTCAGTATCTACTCAAATCATCCGTGAAGTAAGAACATAAGGATATCCACTGCGTGCCTCAGCACTCATTGGACTGCACACATCAAAATGTATTACTTCCAACAAGTTGCTTTCTTGTTCCATTTTACTGAAAACGAGGCTTTTAGTCATCTTGCCCATGTGGTATGATTTGCATGTCTCAAGTGATTCAAAATAAAGTGAGTCCAAACGGTCCATTTGCATGGAGTTTCTTCATGCATATACACCAATAGACATGGTTCACATGTCTCAAACTTTTCAAAAATGAGTGAGTCCAAAGATCCAACAACATGGAGCTTCTTCATGCGTTTTATACCAATATGACTTGCATGGTAGTGCCACAAGTAGGTGGTACTATCATTACTATCTTATATCTTTTGGCATGAACATGTGTATCACTACGATCGAGATTCCATAAACCATTCATTTTAGGTGCAAGACCACTAAAGGTATTATTCAAATAAACAGAGTAACCATTATTCTCCTTAAATGATTAACCGTATTGCGATAGACATAATTCAATAATGTCTATGCTCAACGCAAACACCAAATAACAATTATTTAGGTTTAACACCAATCTCGATGGTAGAGGGAGCGTGCGATGCTTGATCACATCAAGCTTGGAAAACTTCCAACACATATCGCCAGCTCACCTTTAGCTAGTCTCCGTTTACTCCGCAGCCTTTTATTTCGAGTTACTAACACTTAACAACCGAACCGGTATCTGAAAGTGCAACTATCCCTAGGTGGTTTTGGTAATTCATAACAACATATAGCTCATTGAGCTAATGCTATTCCAAGACTATTATTTCAGGAAAGCTCAATGAATGGCATGGCATGGATGATGAAAGTGGATCCCTCAAAATACTAAGGACAAAGGATTGGCTCAAGCTCAAAAGCTCAAGACTCTTCATTTTATATTTTAGTGATCCAAGATCACATTGAGTCTATAGGAAAAGCCAATACTATCAAGGAGGGATGAGGTGTTCCTTAATGAGCCTCTTGCTTCATGTGCTTAGTGATATGCTCCAAAACCCTCAGCTACTTACTCACATCCACAAATGACCTAAACCTAAAGCCAAAATCGGTCACACCGATTCTTCCTATCCGGCGCCACCGATTCCAAAAGTCATAGCCATTGCCACAAACCCTAAGCAAATCGGTCTTACCGATAGGGATCTCGGTCTCACCGAGATGGGATTGTAATCTCTCTGTTTCCCTTCGTAATGTTTCGGCAAAGTGAGCGATTGGTCCCACCGAGATTGCAATGTAAACTCTCTGTCTCCCTTTTGTAACATTTCGGTCTCACCGAAAAGAGCAAATCGGTCCCACCGAGTTTACCTGACCAACTCTCTGGAAAGCTTATTACCAAATCGGTCTCACTGAGTTTGTGTAATTGGTCTTACCAAGATTACGTTACGCCCTAACCCTAACCGCATCGGTCTCACCGAGATGCATGTCAGTCCCACCGAAAATCCTAACGGTCACATTATTTGCTAAATCGGTCTGACCGAGTTTAACGATTCGGTCCCACCGAGTTTGGTAAATTGTGTGTAACGGTTAGATTTTGTGTGGAGGCTATATATAGCCCTCCACCTCCTCTTCATATGTGGAGAGAGCCATCAGAACAAACCTACACTTCCAACTTACCATTTCTGAGAGAGAACCACCTACTCATGTGTTGAGGCCAAGATATTCCATTCCTACCATATGAATCTTGATCTCTAGCCTTCCCCAAGTTGCTTTCCACTCAAATCTTCTTTCCACCAGATCCAAAACCTATGAGAGAGAGTTGAGTGTTGGGGAGACTATAATTTGAAGCACAAGAGCAAGGAGTTCATCATTAATGCACCATTTGTTACTTCTTGGAGAGTGGTGTCTCCTAGATTGGCTAGGTGTCACTTGGGAGCCTCCGACAAGATTGTGGAGTTGAACCAAGGAGTTTGTAAGGGCAAGGAGATCGCCTACTTCATGAAGATCTACCGCTAGTGAGGCAAGTCCTTCGTGGGCGACGGCCATGGTGGGATAGACAAGGTTGCTTCTTCGTGGACCCTTCGTGGGTGGAGCCCTCCGTGGACTCGCGCAACCATTACCCTTCGTGGGTTGAAGTCTCCATCAACGTGGATGTACGATAGCACCACCTATCGGAACCACGCCAAAAACATCCGTGTCTCCAATTGCGTTTGAATCCTCCAAACCCTTCCCTTTACTTTCTTGCAAGTTGCATGCTTTAATTTCCACTGCCTATATACTCTTTGCATGCTTGCTTGAATAGTGTGATGATTGCTTGACTTGTCCTAAAGTAGCTAAAATCTGCCAAACTCTAAAAGTGGGAAAAGGTTAAGTTTTTATTTGGTCAAGTAGTCTAATCACCCCCCTCTAGACATACTTCAAGGTCCTACAAGTGGTATCAGAGCTTTGGTCTCCATTTGCTTTGATTTCCATAGAATTTGGTGGTCATAGCCTTGGTTTCACAACCTAGGAGAGTATGGCGTCTAGCGAGGGAAATTATCACGGTAGAGGTCCTTACTTTGATGGTACTAATTTTGCTAGTTGGAAGCATAAGATGAAAATGCATATTCTCGGACGTAACCCCACCGTTTGGGCAATTATATGTATTGGCTCACAAGGTGAATTCTTTGATGGGAGAGAACCAAACCGTGAAGCAAATGCGGAAGAATTGAAGATGCTGCAATACAACGATCAAGCTTGTGATATCATCTTCAACGGATTATGCCCCGAAGAATTCAACAAAATCAGCCGTCTTGAGAATGTAAAGGAAATTTGGGATACTTTGATTGATATGCATGAAGGTACCGAATCCATCAAGGAATCCAAGTTGGATGTGCTCCAAAGTCAGCTTGACAAGTCAAAATGAAGGATGGTGAAGGTGTCACTGAAATGTACTCTAGGCTTGCTCTTATCACAAATGAGATAGCCGGCTTAGGGAGTGAAGAGATGACCGACAAATTCATTATCAAGAAGATCCTAAGAGCATTGGATGGAAAGTATGATACAGTGTGCACATTGATCCAAATGATGCCAAACTACAAAGATCTCAAGCCAACGGAAGTCATTGGAAGAATTGTTGCTCATGAGATGTCACTCAAGGATAAGGAGGAACTTCACAACAAGTCAAGTGGTGCTTACAAAGCCTCAAGTGAAGCCCCCACATAATCAAGTGAGAAACAAACCTTCAATGAAGAATTGAGCTTAATGGTGAAGAACTTCAACAAATTCTACAAGAGTAGAAGCAAAGAAAGAAGCTCCAAGTCAAGGTCTTACAATGACAAAAGATCTTCTAGTCGAGAGCGCAATTGCTACAATTGTGGGAGACCCGGACACTATTCCAATGAGTGTACGGCACCCTACAAAAGAAGAGAAGATTCTCCAAGAATAAGAAGCAAAAGAGAAGAATCACCACCAAGAGAGAGGAGGAGTAGAGATGATCGTTATGAACGAAGACCCTCACGGAGAAGCAAGGATTCGGAAAGGAAGGACAATTCATCAAGGAGCTACACAAAATGAAGACATCAAGCTCATGTTGGTGAATGGGTATCCGGCTCCGACTCCGACAATCACTCCGAGAGAAGCTATCACTCCGACTCCGAATGTACTCAAGATGAAGGTGTTGCCGGTCTAGCACTTGTGTCAACCAACTCTGACGACATATTTGATTCACCAAATGAAGGAATTGGAAGATGCTTCATGGCCAAAGGTCCAAAGGTAACACATCCTGAGTATGTTGATTTCAATAGTGATGAAGATGACTTGCTTGTGGATGATGATTTACTTGTTGACAACTCTAGTGATGAATACTATGATGAAACGTCAATTAATCATGCTAATCAAGATAAAACGAATGACAATGATAAGGAGAAGATTGAGCTTCTAACTAAAGAACTAAACACTCTTAAGTTGGCTCATGAAACTATCTTCGAAGATCATCGAGAACTTTTAAGGGCTCATGAGAAGTTACGCTTTGAAAAGCTCAATCTTGAGCAAGAGCATGAGTTCTTAAAAGCAATCAATGATGATCTCCGCAAGAAAAGTTCTTCTTACATTGCCAAGCGTTTACTCTTATCTACTTACATGCCTCAAGTCAAGTCTAGTAACAAGTACAAGAAAGATACTTCCTCTAGTAGTAACAATAATAATGTCAAATCCAATATTGTTGCTTCTAGTAGTTCTCTTGATTCCACTAATGATTCTCTTAGCCAAGTTACACTTGAGCAAGAAAATAGCTTATTTAAGGGAATTATAGAGAAAGGTGTTTACAAGAGCCTTGCCGGGAGTAAGCAATTCGAGGAAATTGTACGCAAGCAAGGAAGGCACTAGAAGAATCAAGGTGTTGGTTTTGAATGAAAGTTCAATGCCAATGGAGTTGAGTGGGAAGAAGATTAATACCCCAAGACAAAGTTTGTTCCTCAACAAGAGAAGTATGATCCTACCTCCTTCAAGGGAACACAAGCTCAAGATGATCTTCCACCACAAGACCACAAGAACAAAGGCGGACAAGCTTCAAGAAGAGATTGATGCATTTGAAGAAGCACCTAAAGCCTCGTTCAAGTGGGTCCCCAAGACTACGTCAAGTTCTACTTCATCAAGTACAACTACAACTCCAAGGATTCCCATCAAGATGATGTGGATCCCGAAGAAGAAGAACTAGAGAGTTCTTGAGGGTGACTCCGCCAACATTCTTCACAAATATCATTATGGCAAGAACAAGTGCAATCAACTTCCACATCTTGCACTAGTTCAAGGAGTCACAAACCCTCATGTTGGTAAGACAAGGGACAAGGTAACCTAATGATTTCATGGACATCATCTTGTGTGTGCATCACTCTATGTCTATGGATATTCTTGTTTGTTCCTTGTGGGACTAACCCATGTAGGTAAGTTGAAAGTGCAACTCACTCCAAAGGATTGCTCCAAATGATCTACATCAACATTGAGCATCCACATCTTCAACACCTACATGAAGTCATCATCGACAAAACCCAAGGTTAGTTCATCCCTCTAAGGGGAGATCTCACATCTAGGGGGGGCTTAACTCTAAGAATTGAGTCAAAGCAACTCTAATTGTGTGAACATATCAATGCATTATGTAAAAGTGGTAACCCCACTTGAGCTTGAATGATGAGTATGACCTATGATCAAATTTTCTCATTTGACTCCTAAGTCAATATATTCATATATAGATGACCTAGTCATCGCCAATTGTTTGATAGATGCTAGAATTGGTTGTGCATGCTCTGCCACATATTTCATTTGCCATCTTATTGTGTGAGCATGTTGGTGCATATTTTACTCATTCAAGGACATCCACTTGTTGTTTTGATTGTTTGGGTTCTTTTCTTTTTGCCAAGTGGATGGACAAGAATGTCTAAGAACTTTCTCTAGCTATCTATGCTTTTCTCGTCTCAAACTCTATTCATGCTACATCACAAAATTTGAGCAAGTCAGATTCGAACCACTCTGTGTGAGAAGCACTCGGAGTCCCCGATTCGTCATAGACTTGAAATTCCAAAACCTCTTTGTGACTCTCGGTCTGACCGATTCCTCCATTTCGGTCCTACCGAGATCATTAACTTGATCTGAGTTTTCAATCTCGGCGCAACCGATTTGAACTATTCGGTCACACCGATTTGCTATAACTGTACACAGTTATGCATCTCGGTGCCACCGAGTTGTTCCACTCGGTCACACTGATAGGGTCGGGCTATATATAGTCACGGGCAAAATTTTGGAAATTTCTCCGAACCCCTTCGCCCGCGCAATAGCTCGCTCTGCCATCGAAGGTCTCCGGATCGTCTCCTCGTCGCCAGCCGCCTCCAGTAGCTGGTCTCCGCCGCCGTCAACGGATTTTGCCCCCGCCGTTGCCGCCGTAGCGAGTTGACCGCCAAGCTAGAGTATGGACTCGATCATTGTGCTATCCTCGTCTGATTCCTAGCACATTGTGTTCGTATTGAATCTTGCCACGATTGAAACAATCCTATCCACTCAATGTAGTCCGTAGGTTAGATGAGATTCAAAATTTTAGGGTTAGGTTTCCGGCAAAACCATCTCGGACCCACCGAGTTGAACAACTAGGTCCCACCGATTTGGCTTATGCCATTGCACTAGTGACTCTCAGTCTGACCGAGAATTACTAATCGGTGCGACCGATTTTAAGATTTTGTGAAACCCTAGCAGCCTTGGTGCCACCGAACTGTGACTTGGTCCAACCGAGATCATCAGTTTAGGTTCCAAAACTGCTTCGGTATCACCGAGTTTGAAAATAGGTTGATCCGAAATGCTTTCTGTGGAAAACTAACACTGAATTTTTGAATCATTCTTTTGCAAAAATCTCTGCATTTTGTGATGCTCATCCACTCTATCTCATCTATAACTCTTCACAGGGTCAGCAGTCAGTGTTTGCAGCATGTCAGACCAGAGTGATAGTCAGAACAGGTCAGAAGAGCAGATTGACATGAGCAAGGGCACTAGTCCCTCAAGATCCACAGATGAAGGGAGCAGAAGCACTCCTAGCAACCTGCCCAAGGCTGCTACGAGGAAAAGGAGGAAGAGAACTTCAGACTCAGAGGATGAGGACTACAAAGCTAAAGAAGATGAGGCTACTTCCAAGTAAGTAGTGCTCAAGAAGGAATATGGCTCAGCACATAGCACAAAGCCTGGACTGAAAAAGAAAGTTCCTGCCAAGAGGACACCAATGCCCAAAGCCAGAAGGTCCACTCAAGTGCCAGAACAGACTGAACCCAAAGAGGCACCTGAAAAGAAAGTCACTTCTTCCAAACCAAAGAAAGTTCCCACTTGAGAGACAATGAAGTTTACCATTGAATCAGAGGATGAAGGTGCTCAGGACAAGAAGAAGAAGAGAGCAAGAACCACAACTGCTCAGGTGCTTGGAAAGCCCTCAATGAGGAGAGACTCTGAAGAAGAAGAGGTTGCTGCACCAGCACCTAAGGCACCCAAGCTTATGGGTGATGCTATAAGATCAGGGGCTGCAACATCTAAGCCCAAGGAAGCACCCAAAGCTGCCTCCAAGGCCAAGCTTATACCAAAGAGGAATACAAGGAGTATTCCAGCTGCTGAGAAGAACAAGGCCCTAGTGCCAAATGTTGCTGAAGAAGAAGATGAAGAAGGACAGGTCCTAAGGAAGCTCAAGCCCAAGATACCAGACCACAATGATGCCCATCCTGTGGCTGAGGACATGAGGATCAGGAAGGATTCAGGGCTGAGTTTATGGAGATGGAAGATCCATATGCCTCAAGGAGAAGAACTGCTGTTGATTACAGGTTCCACACAAAGGAACAACAGGACTTCTATGAGACAATTCTGTTGGATAAGAAGCCCATAGTTTGTGATATGAGGTGGGTCGACTGGACCTACATCAAGGAAAATGAAGAGCACTATCCTGGAGTGCAAGACAGCTTTGTTGCTTGTGGAGTTGCTGATTTTGTTGGGCAAAAGCTTACCCACTGGAATGATGAGCTTATCATGCAATTCTACTCCACAGCACACTTTTATCCAGATGGAAGAATTGTTTGGATGTCAGAAGGCACCAGATACCAATCCACTGTTGAAGAATGGGCAAGTCTGATAAATGCCCCTAAGGAAAATGAGGATGACCTGGATATCTATGCAAAGAAGGAGATGGATCACAATTCCATGGCACACATGTACAAGGAGATCCCAGACAAGGCAGTTGAGACACGTAAGTTTGGATCAGTCCACTTTCTGTTGTCAGGGCTGCCAACTATCAATCGAATTCTGAGGCACACTCTGTTGCCCAAGTCTGGTGACCATAACATGATCAGAGGGCATGCCATCAACATGTTGCATGTGTTTGATGTGCCACAAAAGTTTAAAGTCATGAGCCTTATGATTGAAACCATTAAGAGGACTACAGCAGATCAGAAGAGGAGATGTGGATATGCACCTCAGATTCAGGAGTTGATAAACTCAAAGATGGGCACAGGGAAATATCAATTGGATAAGGAACATTTTCCACTTTATCCAGACTTTGAGGACAATGAGGTTGTTATGAATGAGAATGATCCATCATCAGTTCAAGCTCAAGAGAAGAAGGAGAAGGCAAAGAAGGAGAAGGCTGCCAGGATGCCAACTCAAGAGGAGGCATCTGAGTATTTCTTGAAGAACAAGCAGGAGCAGCTTGGTTACTTAATAGCATCAACACTGAGGATTGAGAAGGGACTGGCCACCCTCACTCAGAATCAGGAGAGCCTGGAAAGAATCATGGAACTCAAATTCCACGACCTTGATGTCAAAGTAACTGAGATTCAGTCAGTTGTAGAGCAGCTACAGGATGACATGCAGGAGAGGCAGGGCAAGACTACCACAAATGTGTTTGCCAGAGTGCCTAGAGCCCAGAGGTCAGTTGTAGTGCCTGTGACAGACACTAGAGCAACATCTTCTGCACCATCTACAACCCCTTCAGCTCTAGTGCAACCAGCTCCAGCATCCACTCCAGCACCCTCTACTTCAACTGAAGCCTTCGTTCTTGGAGTTATTCGGACACCACCACCTGAAGATCAAGCCTGAGAGTCGATCTAGCACTATGCATTTTCTATGAACTTTTTGGTAACTTGTTGCCAAAGGGGGAGAAAAATGTATAGATCATAGGCTTCGAGAGAGAGAGAGAGTGTTGCTTTTGTTCTCTCTTGCTTTATTTGGTGGTTAAACTTGTTTGCTTTTGATTGCTTGTGATACTATGCTTGTGAGACATTGATGATCATGTTTATTATTTTGAGCGCTCCACCAAGATGTATGTGACAGGGAAGAGTAACCCATGAGCCTAATTCATTGTGCATTTCCAGTCCAAAGCAAATCTTAAACTATGCACAAATTTAGAGGGAGCTCTTGCTTATCACATACTTCTCAAAGCGACGATGTTGTTAAATCTTATTATCATTTGTCGAAGCTTTGATCTATATGTTGTCATCAATTACCAAAAAGGGGGAGACTGAAAGTGCAACTATCCCTAGGTGGTTTTGGTAATTCATAACAACATATAGCTCATTGAGCTAATGCTATTCCAAGACTATTATTTCAGGAAAGCTCAATGAATGGCATGGCATGGATGATGAAAGTGGATCCCTCAAAATACTAAGGACAAAGGATTGGCTCAAGCTCAAAATCTCAAGACTCTTCATTTTATATTTTAGTGATCCAAAATCACATTGAGTCTATAGGAAAAGCCAATACTATCAAGGAGGGATGAGGTGTTGCTTAATGAGCCTCTTGCTTCATGTGCTTAGTGATATGCTCCAAAACCCTTAGATACTTACTCACATCCACAAATGACCTAAACCTAAAGCCAAAATCGGTCACACCGATTCTTCCTATCCGGCGCCACCGATTCCAAAAGTCACAGCCATAGCCATAAACCCTAAGCAAATCGGTCTTACCGATAGGGATCTCGGTCTCACCCAGATGGGATTGTAATCTCTCTGTTTCCCTTCGTAATGTTTCGGCGAAGTGAGCGACCAGTCCCACCGAGATTGCAATGTAAACTCTCTGTTTCCCTTTTGTAACATTCCGGTCTCACCGAAAAGAGCAAATCGGTCCCACCGAGTTTACCTGGCCAACTCTCTAGAAAGCTTATTACCAAATCGGTCTCATCGAGTTTGTGTAATCGGTCTTACCGAGATTACGTTATGCCCTAACCCTAACCGCATCGGTGTCACCGAGATGCATGTCAGTCCCACCAAAAATCCTAACGGTCACATTATTTGCTAAATCGGTCTGACCGAGTTTAACGATTCGGTCCCACCGAGTTTGGTAAATTGTGTGTAATGGTTAGATTTTGTGTGGAGGCTATATATACCCCTCCACCTCCTCTTCATACGTGGAGAGAGCCATCAGAACAAACCTATACTTCCAACTTACCATTTTTGAGAGAGAACCACCTACTCATGTGTTGAGGCCAAGATATTCCATTCCTACCATATGAATCTTGATCTCTAGCCTTCCCCAAGTTGCTTTCCACTCAAATCTTCTTTCCACCAAATCCAAAACCTATGAGAGAGAGTTGAGTGTTGGGGAGACTATCATTTGAAGCACAAGAGCAAGGAGTTCATCATCAACGCACACTTGGGAGCCTCCGACAAGATTGTGGAGTTGAACCAAGGAGTTTGTAAGGGCAAGGAGATCGCCTACTTCGTGAAGATCTACCGCTAGTGAGGCAAGTCCTTCGTGGGCGACGGCCATGGTGGGATAGACAAGGTTGCTTCTTCGTGGACCCTTCGTGGGTGGAGCCCTCCGTGGACTCGCGCAACCGTTACCCTTCGTGGGTTGAAGTCTCCATCAACGTGGATGTACGATAGCACCACCTATCGGAACCACGCCAAAAACATCCGTGTCTCCAATTGCGTTTGAATCCTCCAAACCCTTCCCTTAACTTTCTTGCAAGTTGCATGCTTTAATTTCCACTGCCTATATACTCTTTGCATGCTTGCTTGAATAGTGTGATGATTTCTTGACTTGTCCTAAAGTAGCTAAAATCTGCCAAACTCTAAAACTGGGAAAAGGTTAAGTTTTTATTTGGTCAAGTAGTCTAATCACCCCCCCCCTCTAGACATACTTCAAGGTCCTACAGTATCTAATACCCTGGTGCTACTAGGAGTACTAGTGAAGTACACACTAACATAATGTATATCTAATATACTTCTATCGACCTTGCCAGCCTTCTTATCTACCAAGTATCTAGGGCAATTCTGCTCCAGTGGCTGTTCCCCTTATCACAGAAGCACTTAGTCTCGGGTTTGGGTTCAACCTTGGGTTTCTTCACTAGAGAAGCAGTTGATTTGCTGTTTCATGAAGTATCCCTTCTTGCCCTTGCCCTTCTTGAAACTAGTGGTTTCACTAACAATCAACAATTGATGCTCCTTCTTGATTTATACTTTCGCAGTGTCAAACATCGCGAATATTTCAAGGATCATCATATCTATCCCTGATATGTTATAGTTCATCACGAAGCTCTAGTAGCTTGGTGGCAATGACTTTGGAGAAACATCACTATCTCATCTGGAAGATCAACTCCCACTCGATTCAAGTGATTGTTGTACTCAGACAATCTGAGCACAAGCTCAACGATTGAGATTTTCTCCCTTAGTTTGCAGGCTAAGAAAATCGTCGGAGGTCTTATACCTCTTGACATGGGCACGAGCCTGAAATCCCAATTTCAGCCCTCGAAACATCTCATATGTTCTGCGACATTTTGAAATCGTCTTTGGTGCCTCAACTCTAAACCATTTAACATTACTGAACTATCACGTAGTTATCAAAACGTGTGTGTCAGATGTTCGCAACATCCACAGACGACGTTCGAGGTTCAGCACACTGAGTGGTGCATTAAGGACATAAGCTTTCTACGAAGCAATGAGGACAATCCTCAGTTTACGGACCTAGTCCGCATAATCGCTACTATCAACTTTCAACTGAATTTTCTCTAGGAACATATCTAAACAGTAGAACTAAAGCGCGAGCTATGACATAATTTGCAAAAACCTTTTGACTATGTTCAGGATAATTAAGTTCATCTTATGAACTCCCACTCAGATAGACATCCCTCTAGTCATCTAAGTGATTACATGATCCGAGTCAACTAGGCCGTGTCCGATCATCACGTGAGACGGACTAGTCAACATCGGTGAACATCTTCATGTTGATCGTATCTTCCATATGACTCATGCTCGACCTTTCGGTCTTCCATGTTCCGAGGCCATGTCTGTACATGCTAGGCTCGTCAAGTCAACCCAAGTGTATTGCGTATGTAAATCTGGCTTACACCCGTTGTATTCGAACGTTAGGATCTATCACACCTGATCATCACGTGGTGCTTCGAAACAACGAACCTTCGCAACGGTGCATAGTTAGGGGAACACTTTTCTTGAAATTATTTCGAGGGATCATCTTATTTAAGCTACCGTCGTTCTAAGCAAATAAGATGTAAAACATGATAAACATCACATGCAATCAAATAGTGACATGATATGGCCAATATCATATTGCTCCTTTGATCTCCATCTTCGGGGCGCCATGATCATCTTCGTCACCGGCACGACACCATGATCTCCATCATCATGATCTCCATCATCGTGTCTTCATGAAGTTGTCACACCAACGACTACTTCTGCTTCTATGGCTAACGCGTTTAGGAATAAAGTAAAGTAATTTACATGGCGTTCTTCAATGACACGCAGGTCATACAAAAAATAAAGACAACTCCTATGGCTCCTGCCGGTTGTCATACTCATCGACATGCAAGTCGTGATTCCTATTACAAGAACATGATCATCTCATACATCACATATATCATTCATCACATCCTTTGTCCATATCACATCACAAAACACTTGCTGCAAAAACAAGTTAGACGTCCTCTAATTGTTGTTGCAAGTTTTTACGTGGCTTCTATAGGTGTTCTAGCAAGAACGTTTCTTACCTACGTAAAACCACAACGTGATATGCCAATTTCTATTTACCCTTCATAAGGACCCTTTTCATCGAATCCGCTCCAACTAAAGTGGGAGAGACAGACACCCTCTAGCCACCTTATGCAACTAGTGCATGTCAGTCGGTGGAACCTGTCTCACGTAAGCGTACGTGTAAGGTCGGTCCGGACCGCTTCATCCCATGATGCCGCTGAAGCAAGATAAGACTAGTAGTGGCAAGAAAATTAACAACATCTACGCCCACAACTTCTTTGTGTTCTACTCGTGCATAGTAACTACGCATAGACCTAGCTCATGATGCCACTGATGGGGAACGTAGCAGAAATTCAAAAAAATTCTACGCAACACCAAGATCAATCTATGGAGTAATATAGGAATGAGGGAAAGGGGAGTGCATCTACATACCCTTGTAGATCGCTAAGCGGAAGCGTTCAAGTGAATGGGGTTGATGGAGTCGTACTCGTCGTGATCCAAATCACCGATGATCCTAGTGCCAAACGGACGGCACCTCCGCGTTCAACACACGTACAGCCCGGTGACGTCTCCCATGCCTTGATCCAGCAAGGAGAGAGGGAGAGGTTGGGGAAGCCTCCGTCCAGCAACAGCACGATGGCATGGTGGTGGTAGAGGAGCGTGGCAATCCTGCAGGGCTTCACCAAGCACCGCGAGAGACAAGGAGAAAGAGAGGTAGGGCTGCGCCAGGGAGAGGTGGAAACTCTTGTGTATGGCAGCCCCAAAACCTCAAGTATATATAGGGGAGAGGGAGGGGGTGCGCCCCCTCTAGGGTTTCCACCCCAAGGGGTACGGCAGCCCAAACCCATCTAGGGTGGCGGCCAAGGGGGGTAGAGGGGGAAACTTGCCCCCCAAGCAAGGTGGAGAAGCCCCCTCCCCGAACCCTAGGCGCCTTGGGCCCTTATGGGGGGGGGCGCACCAGCCCACCTGGGGCTGGTCCCCTCCCACACTTGGCCCATGCAGCCCTCTGGGGCCGGTGGCCCCACTTGGTGGACCCCCGGGACCATCCCGGTGGTCCCGGTACATTACCGATAACACCCGAAACCTTTCCAGTGACCAAAACAGGACTTCCCATATATAAATCTTTACCTCCGGACCATTCCGGAACTCCTCGTGACGTCCGGGATCTTATCCGGGACTCCGAAAAACATTCAGTAACCACGTATATCTATTCCCTATAACCCTAGCGTCATCGAACCTTAAGTGTGTAGACCCTACGGGTTCGGGAGACACGTAGACATGACCGAGACAACTCTCCGGCCAATAACCAACAGCGGGATCTGGATACCCATGTTGGCTCCCACATGTTCCACGATGATCTCATCAGATGAACCACGATGTCGAGGATTCAATCAATCCCGTATTCAATTCCCTTTGTCTAGCGGTATAGTACTTGCCCGAGATTCGATCGTCGGTATCCCGATACCTTGTTCAATCTCGTTACCGGCAAGTCTCTTTACTCGTTCCGTAACACATCATCACGTGATCAACCCCTTGGTCACATTGTGCACATTATGATGATGTCCTACCGAGTGGGCCCAGAGATACCTCTCCGTCACACGGAGTGACAAATTCCAGTCTTGATTCGTGCCAACCCAACAGACACTTTCGGAGATACCCGTAGTGCACCTTTATAGCCACCTAGTTACATTATGACATTTGGTACACCCAAAGCATTCCTGCGGTATCCGGGGGTTGCACAATCTCATGGTCTAAGGAAATGATACTTGACATTAGAAAAGCTTTAGCATACGAACTACACGATCTTTGTGCTAGGCTTAGGATTGGGTCTTGTCCATCACATCATTCTCCTAATGATGTGATCCCGTTATCAACGACATTCAATGTCCATGGTCAGGAAACCGTAACCATCTATTGATCAACGAGCTAGTCAACTAGAGGCTTACTAGGGGCATGGTGTTGTCTATGTATCCACACATGTATCTGAGTTTCCTATCAATACAATTATAGAATGGATAATAAACGATTATCATGAACAAGGAAATATAATAATAACTAATTTATTATTGCCTCTAGGGCATATTTCCAACAAATGCTAGCTAACATAATTATCCATGTAATTTCCTTTATTGTGGCAAGAATGTTCAGATCCGAAAGATTCAAAACAAAAGTTTAATATTGACATAAAAACGATAATACTTCAAGCATACTAATAAAGCAATCATGTCTTCTCAAAATAACATGGCCAAAGAAAGCTATCCCTACAAAATCACATAGTCCGGCTATGCTCCATCTTCATCACGCAAAATGTTTAAATCATGCACAACCCTGATGACAATCCAAGCAATTGTTTCATACTTTTGATGTTCTCGAACCTTTTTAACTTTCACGTAATACATGAGCGTGAGCCATGGATATAACACTATAGGTGGAATAGAATATGGTGGTTGTGGAGAAGACAAAAAGAGGGAGATAGTCTCACATCAACTAGGCATATCAACGGGCTATGGAGATGCCCATCAGTAGATATCAATGTGAGTGAGTAGGGATTGCCATGCAACAGATGCACTAGAGCTATAAGTTTATGAAAGCTCAAAAAGAAAACTAAGTGGGTGTGCATCCAACTAGCTTGCTCACGAAGACTTAGGGCAATTTGAGGAAGCCCATCATTGGAATATACAAGCCAAGTTCTATAATGAAAAATTCTAACTAGTATATGGAAGAGATATCATAGGAGACTCTCTATCATGAAGATCATGGTGCTACTTTGAAGCACAAGTGTGGTAAAAGGATAGTACCATTGCCTCTTCTCTCTTTTTCTCTCATTTTTTATTTTTATTTGGGCCTTTCTCATTTTTAGCCTCTTTTTTTTGTCCGGAGTCTCATCCCGACTTGTGGGGGAATCATAGTCTCCATTATCCTTTCCTCACTGGGACAATGCTCTAATAATGAAGATCATCACACTTTTATTTACTTACAACTCAAGAATTACAGCTCGATACTTAGAACAAATATGACTCTATATGAATGCCTCTGTTGGTGTACCGGGATGTGCAATGAATCAAGAGTGACATGTATGAAAGAATTATGAATGGTGGCTTTGCCACAAATACGATGTCAACTACATGATCATGCAAAGCAATATGACAACGATGAAGTGTGTCATAATAAACGGAATGATGGAAAGTTGCATGGCAATGTATCTCGGACTGGCTATGGAAATGCCATAATAGGAAGGTATGGTGGCTGTTTTGAGGAAGGTATATGGTGGGTGTATGGTACCGGCGAGAGTTGCGTAGCACAAGAGAGGCTAGCAATGGTGGAAGGGTGAGAGTGCGTATAATCCATGAACTCAACATTTGTCATAAAGAACTCACATACTTATTGCAAAAATCTATTAGTTATCGAAACAAAGTACTACACACATGCTCCCATGGGGATAGATTGGTAGGAAATGACCATCGCTCGTCCCCAACCGCCACTCATAAGGAAGACAATCAAAAAATAAATCATGCTCCGACTTCATCACATAACGGTTCACCATACGTGCATGCTACGGGAATCACAAACTTTAACACAAGTATTTATTGCATTATGGGCTTTTATTTCACGTTATGTCACAATACTTATGGCTATTCTCTCTTATTTTACAAGGTTTACATGAAGAGGGAGAATGCCGGGAGCTGGAATTCTGGGCTGGAAAAGGAGCAAATATTGAAGGACTATTCTGCGCAACTCCAAAAGTCCTGAAACCCCAAGGAATACCTTAAAATAAATAAAGAAAAATCGTCGCCAAAGATGAAGGCCAGGGGGCCCACACCCTGATCACGAGGGTGGGGAGCGCGCCCCCTAGGCGCGCCCCCTACATCGTGGGCCCCCTGGTGGCTCTCCAACGTCCATCTTATCCTATATGAAGTCTTTCGATGAGAAAAAAATAGAAGGCAACCTTTCGGGATGAGACTCCGCCGCCACGAGGCGGAACCTTGGCGGAACCAATCTAGGGCTCCGGCAGAGCTATTCTGCCGGGGACACTTCCCTCCGGGAGGGGGAAATCATCACCATCGTCATCACCAACGCTCCTCTCATCGGGAGAGGGAAATCTCCATCAACATCTTCACCAGCACCATCTCATCTCCAAACCCTAGTTCATCTCTTGTATCCAATTCTTGTCTCCAAGTCCGGGATTGGTGCTAGTAGGTTGCTAGTAGTGTTGATTACTCCTTGTAGTTGATGCTAGTTGGTTTATTTGGTGGAAGATCATATGTTCAGATCCTTTATGCACATTATTACCCCTCTGATTATGAACATGAATATGATTTGTGAGTAGTTACGTTTGTTCCTGAGGACAAGGGAGAAGTCTTGCTGTTAGTAGTCATGTGAATTTGGTATTCGTTCGAAATTTTGATAAGATGTATGTTGTCTAACCTCTAGTGGTGTTATGTGAACATTTACTACATAACACTTCACCATTATTTGGGCCTAGAGGAAGGCATTGGGAAGTAATAAGTAGATGATGGGTTGCTAGAGTGACAGAAGCTTAAACCCTAGTTTATGTGTTGCTTCGTAAGGGGCTGATTTGGATCCATATGTTTCATGCTATGGTTAGGTTTACCTTAATACTTTTGTTGTAGTTGTGAATGCTTGCAATAGAGGTTAATCATAAGTGGGATGCTTGTCCAAGTAAGGTCAGTAGCCAAGCACCGGTCCACCCACATATCAAATTATCAAAGTACCGAATGTGAATCATATGAGCGTGATGAAAACTAGCTTGACGATATTCCCATGTGTCCTCGGGAGCGCTTTTCCTATTATAAGAGTTTGTCTAGGCTTGTCCTTTGCTACAAAAAGTATTGGGCCACCTTTTTGCACTTTACTTAATTTTGTTACTTGTTGCTCGTTACAATTTATCTTATCACAAAACTATCTGTTACCACTTATTTCAGTACTTGCAGAGAATACCTTGCTGAAAACCGCTTATCATTTCCTTCTGCCCCTCGTTGGGTTTGACACTCTTACTTATCTAAAGGACTACGATAGATCCCCTATACTTGTGGGTCATCAAGACTATTTTCTGGCGCCGTTGCCGGGGAGTGAAGCGCCTTTGGTAGGTGGAATTTGGTAAGGAAAAATTTATTTAGTGTGTTGAAATTTTCTGTCACTTGTTACTATGGAAAGTAATTGTTTGAGGGGCTTGTTCGGGGTATCTTCACCCCGTCCAATTGAGCTAAGAGTTGCTCCTCAACCTACTGAACCTACTAAGACTACTGGAAATGAAACTCCTTTCCAGATTCCTTCGGGTATGATAGAAAAACTGCTAGCTAACACTTTTGCAGGAGATGGAACAAAGCATCCTGACGAACATCTACGCTATATGGATGATATTGTGGACTATTTAAGCTTGCAGGTATACCCGATGATGTTGTTAAGAAGAAGGCTTTCGCTTTATCTTTGGAGGGAGATGCATTGACATGGTATAGGCTATGTGATTATATGGGATCATGGAACTATAAAAGATTGAAATTGGAATTTCATCAAAAGTATTACCTATGCATCTTGTTCATCGTGACCGCAATTATATATATATATTTGGCCTCGCAAAGGAGAAAGCATCGCTCAAGCTTGGGGGAGGCTTAAATCAATGTTATATTCATGCCCCAATCATGAGCTCTCAAAAGAAGTGATTATGCAAAGTTTTTATGCTCGGCTTTCTAGTAACAATCACACCACGCTCGATAATTCTTGTGCTGGCTCTTTTATGATGAAGCCTATTGAATTTAGATGGAATTTATTGGATAGAATTAAATGCAACTCTAAAGATTGGGACCTTGACGAAGGTAAGGAGTCAGGTATGACACCTAAGTTTGATTGTGTTAAATCTTTTATGGATACCGATATTTTCCGTAAGTTTAGCACTAAATATGGACTTGACTCTGAGATAGTAGATTCTTTCTGTGAATCTTTTGCTACTTATGTTGATCTCCCCAAGGAGAAGTGGTTTAAATATCATCCTCCCATATAAGTAAAAGTAGGTGCACCTATTAAATTTGAAGAAAAGATTGTCACTTATAATGATCCTATTGTTCCTACTTCTTATGCTGAGAAACCACCTTTCCCTGTTAGAATGAAGGATCATGCCAAAGCTTCAACTGTTGTTCGTAAAAGCAATACTAGGACTTATACACCTCCTGAGCAAGTCAAAGTAGAACCCAATATTGCTATTGTTAAAGATCTCTTGTCTGATAATATTGATGGGCATGTTATTCAATTGTCTAGTGAAACTGCTAGAATTGCTAAACCCTGTGATAGAGATAAACATAGACCTGTGGTAGGCGTGCCTGTTATTTCTGTTAAAATAGGAGATCATTGTTATCATGGCTTATGTGATATGGGTGCTAGTGCTAGTGTTATACCCATTGACTTATACAAAGAAATTATGCATGAAATTGCACCTGCTGAGTTAGAAGAAATTGATGTCACAATTAAACTTGCCAATAGAGATACTATTTCACCAGTGGGGATTGTTAGAGGTGTTGAAGTCTTGTGTGGGAAAACCAAATATCCCGCTGATTATCTTGTTCTTGGTTCTCCACAAGATAGCTTTTGTCCCATTATATTTGGTAGACCCTTCTTGAATACTGTTAATGCTATGATAGACTGCAAAAAGAATGTTGTTACTGTTGGCCTGGATGATATGGTTCATGAGTTCAATTTCTCTAAATTTAGTAAACAACATCGTGAGGAAGAATTGCCTAGTAAGGATGAAATTATTGGTCTTGCTTCTATTGCTGTACCTCCTAGTGATCCTTTAGAACACTATTTGCTAGACCATGAAAATGATATGTTCATGAATGAAAGAAGGGAAATAGATGAAGTATTCTTTAAACAGGAACCTATTCTGCAACACAATTTGCCTGTTGAAATCCTAGGGGATCCTCCTCCACCCAAGGGTGATCCCGTGTTTGAGCTTAAACCGTTGCCTGATAATCTTAAATATGCTTATCTTGATGAGAAAAAGATATATCCTGTCATTATTAGTGCTAACCTTTCAGAGCATGAAGAAGAAAGATTATTGAAAACTCTGAAGAAGCACCGTGCTGCTATTGGATATACTCTGGATGATCTTAAGGGCATCAGTCCCACTCTATGTCAACATAAAATAAATTTGGAAGCGAATGCTAAACCAGTTTGTGATCCTCAACGACGTTTGAATCCTAAAATGAAAGAAGTGGTAAGAAAGGAAATACTCAAGCTTCTAGAGGCAGGTATAATTTATCCCGTTGCTGATAGTCAGTGGGTAAGTCCTGTCCATTGTGTCCCTAAGAAGGGAGGTATTACTGTTGTCCCTAATGATAATGATGAATTGATTCCGCAAAGAATTATCACAGGTTATAGGATGGTAATTGATTTCCGCAAATTAAATAAGGCTACTAAAAAAGATCATTACCCCTTACCTTTTATTGATCAAATGCTAGAAAGATTATGCAAACATACACACTATTGCTTTCTAGATGGTTATTCTGGCTTCTCTCAAATACCTGTGTCGGCTAAAGATCAATCAAAGACCACTTTTACTTGCCCTTTTGGTACTTTGAAAGTGCGTTATATCGGCTAGAGGGGGGTGAATAGGCGATTTTTATGAATTCTTCACTGAGGAATTAGCTGGTGAGGAAATTCCTTAGCGAAGAACTACTTGCAGCGGAATAAGTACTCAGAAGTAAACATAACAGGATACAAACATAGTCATCATGATGAAATGAAGACTAGCACAGAGTACAGAAAGCGTAAACACAGGATAACAAGATGAAGACGGACAGACTGAAGAAATTGAACTGAGGAATTTGTGGAAGTCTTCAGTCAAAGTCTTCAAGCACAGATATGAACAATGTACAACACAGTAATGAGGAAATGGAAGAGTTGAGGAGATAGAACCAGTTAGTTGGTGAAGACAATGATTTGGTAAACCAGTTCCAACTGCTGTCTCAGTTGTACGTCTGGATGCTCTAGACCTTGACGTCTAACCGTCTGGAAGAAGCACAGTCTTCAAAGGTAACAAGCGTCGGATCCACGCAGGATCAATTTCTTCAGTGATGCTCAATCACTTTGGGTTTGTGGGGGTTTGGTTTTAGGATTTCCTCACTTGATGATTTTTGCTCAAAGTCCTCGGAGGATGGGTTGCTCTCAGATGACAAGTGTCAAGTTCTCTCGGAGCAGCCAACCAACTAGTGGTTGTAGGGGGCGGCTATTTATAGCCTAGGGAGCAGCCCGACATGATAAGACATAAATGCCCTTCAATGATATGACCGTTAGGTGGATAAGATATTTTGGACAGCCGGCGCGCAGCACAGCAACGGTCGGAAATTTGTCTCTCAAATTCCTCAGGGCTATCATGTTCCTCACTGTGTAGGCGATTCGCACTGGCGAATTCCTAACTCCTCAGTCAGAGAAAAGTCCTCAGTGACCAGAAGAACTGCGTCTCTGTCATTGAAGAAATTGACTGAACTGTATGAGATTTCCAATGGCTTCACTCGAAGGGATTGGTAGGTGTAGGATTTTGAGTTGAGCATCACATGGAAATTTTTCCTTAGTATTTCCTCGACCCCCTTTAACAGTACGGTGTTTCCTACGACTCAAGAAAGAGAAAATGAAACTACAAAAACAAAAGTCTTCACGCTTCATATTCCTCGATTGAATATCAAGTCTTCAAGGTCACACCAATTTCTTCACTTTCAAAGTCTTCAAAAAGTCTTCAGAATATCAAAGTCTTCAGTCGAAGAACTTCATTTTTAGGGGTCGACTTTCTCTGTAAATATCAAACTCCTCATAGACTTACAGACCTGTGTACACTCACATACGCATCAGTCACTTAACCTATAAGTCTTCAATACACCAAAATCACTAAGGGGCACTAGATGCACTTACAATCTCCCCCTTTTTGGTAACTGATGACAACATAGGTTAAGTTTTCAACGGGGATAAACATATGAGGTGTAAATACTGATATTGAGGAATTTGATTGCAAGATATAGAAGAACTCCCCCTGAATGTGTGCATAGTGAGGAATTTGCTTTTGAGGCAATGCACATTTGAAGAATTGAATCATGGAGATCTCCCCCTATATCTTGTAATTCATACACGCATTTGATATATAATATGAAGAATTTGAAATGCATGATGAAATATGGTGCCTGATGAGATTCAGCATGCGTGCAATAATATTAACGAGGAATAGGCATGCAGAATAACACATCAAAAGTATCAGAGCACAGTGCATCAGTCAGAGCACAATTCACCGTTCAAAAGTATCATGGCACCATCGGATTTAAGATTACAACTCGATCCAATAAAAGTTTCAGAAGAACGAGAGTTGTAACTTAACAAAAACGCCCATAATATAAACCCGCTTGAAGACTAACTCAGATTTCTCCCCCTTTGTCATCAAATGACCAAAAGGGTTGAAACTGAGGACTAACGCCCCTGAAGATTTTCAAGTCGATGGAGGAGCGCCAGCGTTGTCGGGGTTGTTTGTTGAATTAGGGCCTGCCGCACTGTCGTCCAAATCTTCATGTTCATCAGTTTCACGCGATGAAGAATAAGAACTGGCCACCAGATCAGGAACTTTGACTCTCTTGAATTTCTTCGGAGGTGGTGCAGACCAGTCAAATGCTTCCTGGAGACCCGTAGTCTTCAGTTCTTCCATGGAATATACATGAGTGAGAACAGCCCAGGTGCGGTTAAGGGTTTCATGAAGGTGATACTGATTTTTCTTCACTGTATTATGGGTTGAGGTCATGTTGTGAAGAATTGCAGCAAATTGGCGTTTCACCCATTTGTGATTGCGATCAACCTTCTGATGAAGACTGAGGAGTAACTCATGGTCAGTCATCACCCTGGGTGCTGTTGCTTGAGGCTTTTGCTTGGCTGATGTATTTGCGGCAGTGTCATGTGTTGCAGAATCCTCATTGGTGGAGTAAGATGTAGCCAGACGGAATTGACCATCCAATGGATGAGTGCCTTCATTGATCACAGCAGCTGCCTTGCCCTTATCATCAGATGATGAAACTGGTCGCTTGAGGACTTCAATGGGCGGCAAGTAGCTACCATGGTTCAGAGTGTCAGCCTTGTAATTCAATGAAGATCTTGCCCTTATGAATCTCATAATCCAAGGCGCATAGGGCTTCAGCTCAAAAGGTGACATTGCAACATTAGCCAGAGTCCTCATGAAGAAATCATGGAAGTTGACGGGAACGCCATGAATGATGTTGAAAAGCATGTTCTTCATGATGCCAATGACATCTTCATCATTTGAGTCGTGGCCTTTGATAGGACTCATTGTCTTTGTCAGGATTCGATAGACAGTCCGAGGCACATACAGCAATTCCTTGACGAGGAATTTGGTTCGAGGGGCCTGCCCTGGCTTCAAAGGCTTCATGAGCACTTGCATATAATGATCTGTCAGTTCGCGGTCATTGTAGATGCGTCGTGAACTGTCATGGGGAGGATCAAGAGGAAGGACACGAAGCAATTCAGTTGTTGGTGCCTTATAGTGAGTGTTTTCTGTCATCCAATCCAGCACCCATGAATTGATATCTTCAGCATCTCCGGTGATATGCAAAGTGGCATAGAACTGAAGAATGAGTTCTTCATTCCAATCACAGATATCAGTGCAGAAATTCAGTAGTCCTGCATCATGAATAACTTGGAGTACTGGCTCGAAGCACGGCAGAGATTCCATATCCACATGAGGAATGTGCTCATGATCGAAGATTTTGTCCTTGTCAAAGAGCACTGAGGAATAGAAGTTGGCTTGAGTAGCAGTCCAGAAGCGTCTTTTCCTTATGCGAGCAGAGTCATATGGATTGTAATCAGTGAAGAACACATGCTCAGAAAAGAAGTCTTCAGCCTTGAATTTTTGCTTGCTAGAGAACGGATTCTTCGGTTTGGGCAGAGGAGTATCAGTGATTTGCAGTACAACCTCAGGAATCGCGATCTCAGGTGCTTCAGGCTGAGGAATTTCTGGTTCCTCTTCTTGTGAAATTTGGGGATCAGCAGCAGGTTCTTCAGCACTAGCGGCTGGAATCTCTTCATGAACAGACGATGTGGGATGAGTTTCTTCAGAGCCCATTTGAACAGTTGTAGCCGGGGACTGAGGAATTTGTTGAATAGGAGTGAAGAGAGGAGTATTGGGATGCTGACTTTCCCAAAAGTCATCGTTCATCACTGGTGTAGTGCATCCAATATCCACATCTTCGTCTTCTTTTTCAATTTCCTCAACACCAGCCTCTTCAGCTGTGAACTGAGGCATAGGTGAGGAAACGACTGGCGTTGAAGGGAATGTTTCCACTTCAATTTCTTCATCAAACTGCTCTGAGGTAGCAACAGAATGATTTTCTTCATCAGATCCGCTTGGGATCTTGTAGTCTTCTCCATAAGGAACAATTTCCTTAGACGACATGGAGGAAATGGGAACGGCATCAATGGGATTTTCAAGCGAGCTGGTCATTGGCTTCATTTTCTTCGCGGCCGAAGAATTTGACACAGTTGATGCCTTCCTTTTCTTCACTGCAGCTCGCTCTGCAGCCTTGGTCTTCTTCACTTCATAGGCAGAAGGAAGAATTGGAGTTGGTGTTGGCGCGGGAGGAGCTGAGGACTGTGGTTCATTTTCTCCAGGCGCAACTGGTGCAGTTGCCCTGATCTCTTCAGTTTCTTCAGGCGCACCACTAGTGGATGCCCTGGGAATTTCTTCAGCGGCTGGGATGGAGTCATCAGCCCTGGAACTTGTAGTCTCATCAGCAGGCTAAAAGTCATCAGCGGTGCTGGCAAATTCATCAGCAAGCTGAGCAGAGTCTTCAGCCTGAGGATTTTCTTGTTGCGATGGGGTTGCAACAGTTGTCATTTTCTTCGTCAAATTGACGAATCTCACTTTGGCTCCTTGCCAATCAGCATTGTATGCATCAAAATCTTTGCTGAGGGCTTGGATCTCAGATTGAGCCTTGAGAAGTTCTTCAGGAGTCAGTCTGACGATGTTCTTCTTCAGAAGCTTCTCCTTTCTAGCTTGTGCTCTCTTTATCTCACGAGCCTTTTCAAACTTCCATTTCTCTTCAGCGATGAAATGGGTCAGCATATGACTTTGACCAGGAGTCAGAGGCAGATCAGGCATTGGAGTGTTTGGATCCTGATGCCATAAGTCGATGTAGTCTAGGATCTTCTTCGGATCCAGAAGCAGAGGCACAGGTGTTCCTTTGGCTCTAGCGGCCTTTGCTTGTCTATCTCTGATGATTTCTACAAGTTCTTCATCAGAAGCCTCGTCATCAGAGGGCACTTGGAAAGCAACTTTCTTTCTTGGACTTGGCCGAGGACCGCGTCCAGCTGTTGCTTTTGTCTTCAGCAGAGTGGGGCCTGATGAGGACATTGGTGCAGCTGAAGAACTTGCTGAGACACCAGAAGCAATTGAGAAACCCTGAGTCCTTTGACATGTAGCCAGAGGCACATGAGTTGAGGACTTGGAGGGAGCTGCTGAGGACTTTGGTGGAGCAGCAGTAGTCTGAGGAATTTGCCGTGAGGGCGCGGCTGAGGAACTTGGCCGTGAGGGCGCTGATGGTGAAGCACTTGGCTTGCGAGCAGGCTTCTTTGGCATTGATTTCCTCGGCTTGACCGAGGTCTCAGCGGCAGCAGCAGCAGAATCCTCATTGAATTTCCTCACTGCCTCCTTGGCCTGTCTTGCCAATTTGGCTTGGCGCCTAGCCCATTCTTCAGGAAAGTCTTCACCACTTTTGATGCTGGTGGGATCAGCGACTTGGCCAGGTGCCAATGGAGCTCTTGGGCATGGAGGATTTAAGGCGAATTTCTTCATGTACTTTGGAGTAACATATCGATATTCTCGCCATTCTCGTGCCCATCTTCGTTCAATCCTCTGAATGCGCACTTTGCGCTGATTTTTGTTCTCTTTGCCAAATTTGGCTTCATCAGGTGTGCAGTAATCCTTGTATATGTCATCAGGGATTTTGAAAGCAGTCATGACCTCAGGCTTCTTTCCTCCTTTCTGTGGTCTCTTTCCTTCTGCCATTTTCTTCAGATGAGGAATTTGAACAATAGAACACTCTGAGGAAGTATGCAGTTTTTCTTCGAGGAACGCTGCAAATGAGTTAAGTTGATGAGAACCTAGTGTTTCAGCAGCGGACATGAGTACCTGTGAACAGAGTGTAGGTGCGAGGAATTTGGAGAGGTCATATGCGTTCTCAGAAGATTTTTTCGAAAAGACAAGTTTTGTGGAATTTGACCAGTTGAGCCTTGAGGAATTTCACTAAGCGTTCTTGTCTTAGGTTCCAGAGTTGTACAGATTGAAAATCCGCACAATTGAGGAATCTTGAAGAAATGAGTGCTTAGAGAGATGGATCAAGAGCATACAGTGTGTGAGGTGTTCATATGTGAAGATTTGAAGAATAAAACACCTTTGAAGATTTTCAGAAAAGTTTGAGAATCAAAGCGAGTAAATAAAAGTGACTTTTAATTTACCCGAACTGAAGAACACGACGAACAGAGATGAACAGTGGTGAAGTTCGTCAAGTTAGATCTCCCACGCCCTAACTTGGCAGAGGGAGACAGCTACGGCGGCGGCGGAGTGAAGATTTCCGCAGCCGGCACGAGTACGACGGCGACGAGGTTGAGGCAGTGAAACTCTTCCTCACCGGCGTCGATGGAGTAGCGGTGGTGCTAGGGTTTGAGGAGAGCTCGAGCGGGAGACAGCGACCGAGTGGAGTAAATGAAGTAAGGAAGGGGAGAGGGGTATTTATAGCCACGGTAAAAACTGTTCGCCCGAAGATTTTGGGACGAACATGCCCCTGCCCTTTCTTCTTCACGCGACATGTGTCACCCACGTACTGTGCAGATGAGATTGTGTAAGATTGTGGGTGAATAAAATAATGCATCGTGGGATGCGGAG
This sequence comes from Triticum timopheevii, assembly GCA_963921465.1. Classification (NCBI taxonomy): domain Eukaryota; kingdom Viridiplantae; phylum Streptophyta; class Magnoliopsida; order Poales; family Poaceae; genus Triticum; species Triticum timopheevii. Next base: position 127,251,365 of record OY997271.1, on the reverse strand, counting down.
CGGTTTGAGCGGTAAAACCGAAAATCTGGATAAGATTTGTTTTAAAATTTCGTTCGCAATTTCTTCAGCTGACAAGGACACAGTGAAGACTTTGAACGAGTTTCAATTAGAACGCACATGAAGAATTTGTGAATAGATTGGGTTGAGTGTAGCATAGAGGGGGAAGGGTCCGATCACATTCACTTAGCAGAAATCTCAACTTGAAGAAATAGCAATAAGTGAATGCTGTAGAGGACATAAACTCATATATATATATATATATAGTCAATGAAGAAAAATGACGGAAACAGTGAAGATTTTGCAAAGTTGAAGAATTTGAAAAACTGAAGAATTTCAAAAATGAGGAAAAACTCAAATTGAAGATTTTCAACTTTTGTGGTGGCGTGACCCACCATATAAGAATGATGATTTCAGACACCGCGTACAATTGTCGCAGGGTTCTGAGAATCAAATTCTTCATTAATTTCTTCACACTTAGAGTGTTATTCTTCATTGATTGAAGAAAAACGTTTCTTCATGTGTTGCACATCTAAGTCATCAATTCTGCATAAGGGTTAGGATGTGTGTCCTTTTCAAAGAACATTCGAAGATTCTAAGATATTTAGCTCACACCGCAACTTGCTAAATCTCTTCTCATCCAAGGGCTTAGTGAAGATATCAGCTAGCTGTTCTTCAGTCTTCACATGCTCGATGGAGATGTCGCCCTTCAACACATGATCACGAAGAAAATGATGACGAATCTGGATGTGCTTAGTCTTCGAGTGCTGAACTGGGTTGTGAGCAATCTTGATGGCACTCTCATTGTCGCAGAGGAGAGGCACATTCTTCACGTTGACGCCATAGTCCTTGAGGGTTTGCTTCATCTCAAAGCAGCATGAGCCAGCAGCATTGTATTCAGCTTCAGCAGTAGACAGTGATACGTAGTTCTATTTCTTCGAGGACCAACAGACCAAAGATCGTCCGAGGAAATGACAAGTGCCAGATGTTGACTTGCGGTCCACACGATCACCAGCATAGTCAGAGTCAGAATATCCAATGAGGTCAAAAGCAGAGCCCTTGGGGTACCATAATCCTAGTGTTGGTGTGTGAGCTAGATATCGAAGAATATGCTTCACAGCCTTATGGTGTGATTCCTTCGGTGCAGCTTGAAATCGGGCACACATGCAAACACTAAGCATTATATCTGGCCTAGATGCACATAAGTACAATAAAGAACCAATCATGGAGCGGTATACCTTGTGATCGAAGTCAATACCATTTTCATCAGTGCATAGATGGCCATCTGTGGGCATAGTAATTTTGACGCCTTTGCAATCTTGCATGCCGAATTTCCTCAGTACATCTTTGAGGTATTTCTCCTGGGATATGAATATGCCATTGCACTGCTGATGAATTTGAAGACCTAAGAAGAATTTCAACTCTCCCATCATAGAAATTTGATATTCTTCACTCATCATATAGGCAAATTCATCACTATATCGTTGGTTAGTACAGCCAAAGATAATATCATCAACATATATTTGGCACACAAACAGTTCACCATCATATGATTTAGTAAAAAGAGTAGGGTCGAGTGAACCGGGTGTGAAGCCATTCTTCACGAAGAATTCCTTCAATGTATCATACCACGCCCGAGGGGCTTGCTTGAGGCCATAGAGGGCCTTATTGAGTCTGAAGACTTTGTCAGGATTCTTGGGATCTTCAAAACCTGGGGGTTGAGCAACATATACTTCTTCCTCAAGCTTACCATTGAGGAATGCACTTTTCACATCCATTTGATATAAGATGATATCATGATGGTTAGCATAAGCAATTAATATGCGAATAGCCTCAAGTCTAGCAACAGGTGCAAAAGTTTCATCGAAATCAATTCCTTCAACCTGTGTGTAGCCTTGAGCTACTAGTCGTGCCTTATTCCTCACCACAACGCCATTTTCATCTTGCTTGTTGCGGTAGATCCACTTTGTGACGATGATATTATGCTTGCGAGGATCTGGGCGATTGACCAATTCCCAGACATTGTTCAGCTCGAACTGATGTAATTCTTCTTGCATAGCCTGAATCCACTCCGGCTCCAGAAATGCTTCATCTACCTTAGTGGGCTCTGTGATAGAGACAAAAGCATAGTGCCCACAGAAGTTAGATAAATGTGATGCTTTTGAGCGTGTGAGAGGACCTGGTGCGCTAATGTCATCAATGATCTTCTCCACTTGCACTTCTTTTGCAACGTGTGGATGAGTTGGCTGTCGCTGAGGATTTTGATCAGCATTTTCTTCAGCACCATTTTCCTCATCTTGTTCTTCAGGTGCATCAGTTCGACGTTCTTCATGAACAGGAATGAATTCTTCAGCAGATTCTTCAGTAGGAATGACATCCTCAGTTGCCTTGAGCTTGATAGCATCTTCAGGTGCTGGTACATCTAACACAGAAGGTAGGTGCTCTCTTTGCGAGCCATTAGTTTCATCGAACCGCACATCTACAGTGTCAACAATCTTGTGAAGAACAATGTTGAAGACTCTGTAGGTGTGCGAGTCCTTTCCGTAACCAAGCATAAAACCTTCATGTGCTTTCGGTGCAAATTTAGAGTTGTGGTGAGGATCTCTAATCCAACATTTAGCACCGAAGACTTTGAAATAGCTCACATTGTGTTGGGGATATTACCACTAGGTATAAACCGGCTTACTTGGGCCGGGTTAGCTTCATTAGTGGTATAAACAGATAAGGGCCCAAGGCCTGTAGTTGATTTAGAACCTGTAGCCGTAAACCGGCCTAATGTATAACTTGTGTTGTAAGTTAGGAATAGAGAGGAACCAACCGGGATACGAGTATGAACCGGTTGGGACTCTATGGACCGACGGGCGTCACCCGTGTATATAAGGGGACGACCCGGCGGCGGTTCAAGACAGACAACGACAACTCGAGCCTAGGCGAAGCTTGTTTGCTCCCTAGCCATCGAGATCACATCAATTCCATCACAACTAGACGTAGGCTTTTACCTTCATCGAAGGGGCCGAACTAGTATAAACCCTCGTGTCTTTGTGTCCGCTTTAACCCCTTCAAGTAAACCCGTAGCGATGGCTCCACGACTAAGTCCTTTCACTAGGACATCTGCCGTGACAAATCCACGATAGTTGGCGCCCACCGTGGGGCTATCGCACGATGGTTTGACGATCTTGGAGGGCAAGCTCAAAGGACTCGAAGGCTATGCTGTGGGCCGAATGACCAAGAGTCGTCGTGGCAAGATCTACATCGACGACGCAGGATGGGGTCCCGAGGCCGATTCGATCGAGTACGGGTACCGGGTCCCCTTTGGTGGCATACACGTTTTCATCGGCAAGATTGGTGAACCTGGGCCTGAGCCGGACATCTGCACCGACCTCGTCGAGACGGCTCAGCGTGCGAGATCTACCCAGGCTAAACCGGCCGTGAAGCGTGCCTTCGTTGGAGTCATCCACGGAGGAGAGCGTGAGGAGAGTCAGAACGCGGTAGCGAGACCGTCGTCTATTCCGGCGACGAGTCCTCGACCGGAGAGACCGAGTCACTATACCAGTTGCAAGACGACCAGGTTAGGGGCTGTTCCGATGGCGACAGTATTCCGGACCCCCCGGGCCAGGTCAACCGGGTTGGAATATTCATGGCCGGCACCCAGGCGGCGAACCACTCTTCGACCGCCGCAGCCATGCTCTCCGGATCAGCAGCGGCAGCGGCAACAGGGGCAGGAGGCCTTGTGCGCCCGCCGGTTCAAGTTCTATCTGATCTGTTTGATGCGCTAGCCGTGCTCATGGCAGAGGCCAATCCGGCGGATCAGGAGGCCCATGATGCAGAGATTGCAAAGGTGAGGGAGTAGATCGTGCAAGCCAAAGCGGATCTGGCAGCAGAAAAAGACTGGATGGCTGCAGAGCGGGCCGCTTTGGACGCCCAGGCCTATAAGCTCATGCTTGACCAGAACGCATCACGGGAGGTCTTGAAGCGGAAGCACAGATCACGCCTGCCGTTAGGGTTTGACCCCCGAAATCTCTTTCACACTCCAGGAGCTGGACCCAGTAATCCGCCGCGGTACCTGGAGACAAACCGGACTGAGGCACCAGGACCAGGGGCGACGGGCCAACCTCGCCTGATGGAACCTCCTCAACAGAACATTGTGGTTCCTCCGCCGGTCCAGACGTCCCCGGGTCATTATTCTAATCCTATGGACAACCTTGTTGCAGCCGCCGCGCGATTAGAGGCTATCCCAGTCGAAGGGGACTCTCCGCAAGCGATAGAGACGCGCCGGGTTAAGGAGCTTCTCCGGACCGCGCTGATTCAGCAGGAAGCATATTCGTACAGCCGTGATCGGATTCACTCCACGCCCCGTCCAAGCCGGAGCTATAGCAGGTGCATGGATGAACCGGCCATATCAAGCAATGCGCGAGGCCGTGAAGTGGCCCGTGGCAATAACCCCGCAGGTGGAGTTCGCGATGCTCAGGATGTGGTGGACCGGGCCCGGGCACGAAGGGAGGCCGAGTTAGCAGCACAGAATGATGCGGGTCAACTTACACCGGTTCGTCCTACCACCTCCGCCGGACCAGGGGTCGCATCCGCTTTGGGAGTGCCTTGTTTAATCCCCGCTTTACGCAATGTACGCCTGCCCAAAGATTTCAAGGGTCCGCGCAAGGTGCCGAATTACACCGCTGATTTATCTCCCGAAGCGTGGGTAGAGAGTTATGAGATGGCCATGGAGATGCTAGATGTGGATGCGACCGCGTGTGCAAAATACTTCACCATGATGCTTGAAGGCACGACTCGTACTTGGTTGAAGAGCCTGCCGCCCAATTCTATCAGCTCATGGGCCCAGTTGCGGGCCCGGTTTATCCAGAATTTCAAGGATACATGTAAGCAGCCCAAGTCCATAGTAGATCTGGCAGCTTGTGTCCAGGAGGACGGAGAATCAACGACCCATTGGGTGCGCCGCGTTTCAGAAGTTTTGCACTCGTCTGACAGGATCAATGCTGACTCTGCGATCTTAACACTGGAAGGCAACTGCCGGTTTAAGCCTTTAAAATTGAAGTTGGGACGCATGAAGCGGTTCTGTAATGACATGGGAACTCTCATGGCCGCTTTAGTGAAGTATGCTGATTCGGACAGTACCAAGGATCCCGAGACTGATGATGATGAAGCAGGGAAGGGAAAGAAGAATAGCAACTCCAAGCAGCAGCAGTACAAACTGGCGGGTTATGGAAACGGAGGCAAACGAAAGGCGGATGGAAGCATAGATTTCGTGGCTAACACTAATGCACAGGACAGGGGGCAGCGGCGCAGAGGTAAAGCGGCAAATCGTAATGGGGCTCCCAATCCTAACGCAGATCGTTTGAATTATTTGTTGAACCAGCCTTGCCCAAAGCACGGGACAAAGGAGGCGCCGGCTAACCACCTTTGGAAGGATTGTTATATTATGCAGGAGTTTAAAAACTCTAATGCCTTCCGGTATGACCGCGGGTCAGGTGGCGGTTCAGGATCCGGTTTCCACGGGCCGGGCCACGATGGAGCTTCCGGTTCAGGTCTCAATCAGGGCGGTCACAACAACCAGAATAATCAGAACGGCCAGCAGCAGCAGCAGTCGGGTTATCAGAGCCAGCCAAAACAGTTGAACAATGGGCAATATCATGTTTTCACAACTAGCTTGGATAAACGCGACCGAAAACTTCACAAGCGAGCGGTGAATTCTGTTGAACCGGCCTTACCACGTTACTTACGCTGGTCGGAGCAGCCTATCGTGTGGAGCAGAGAGGATCATCCGCCCCGGGTTGATAATCCGGGCCAGCTAGCATTAGTGGTAGACCCTCAGGTGGGGGGTTATAAATTCACCAAGGTACTCATGGATGGAGGAAGCAGTATTAACATACTATACTATGAGACATTCCGCCGCATGGGTCTAACGGACAAGGATCTTAGACCGTCTAATACGGTGTTCCATGGTGTGGTGCCTGGCAAATCTGCATAACCTGTTGGTAAGATAGCCCTGGATGTGGCTTTTGGGGACGAACACGATTCCCGGTCTGAAAAACTAACCTTTGAGGTAGTGAAGATCCGGAGCCCGTATCATGCCTTGTTTGGGCGGCCGGCTTATGCCAAGTTTATGGCGCGGCCTTGTTATATCTACTTGCAGCTCAAGATGCCGGGTTACAAGGGGATAATAACGGTTCATGGGAGCCGTAAGGTCGCTTTGGAATGTGAGGAAGGTGATGCGGCTTATGCAGAGTCGGCCTGTGCCACAGAGGAGTTGAAATACTATAAGGACAATGTTGATCTGGCGGATATGACTCCTTTGAAGAAGCCAACTACAGAGCATGATTCGGATCTGAAGTTCAAATCGGCAGCTGAGACCAAGCTTGTTGACTTCGTGCCCGGCGATTCGTCCAAGCAGTTCACTGTCAGTGCCAATCTGGATCCCAAAAAGGAAAGCGCGCTCATCGAGTTCATCCGTGAGAATCGGGACATTTTTGCATGGAAACCGTCCGACATGCCAGGTGTACCGAGGGAACTCGCTGAGCACACTAATGTGGATCCTAAGTATAAACCGGTGAAACAATTCCTCCGCCGGTTTAACAAAGAAAGGCACAAGGCCATTGGAGAGGAAGTGGCCAGGCTTTTAGCAGCTGGCTTTACCATTAAGGTGTTCCATCCAGAGTGGCTTGCTAATCCGGTGCTGGTTCTTAAGAAAAACGGCACTTGGCGTATGTGTGTGGATTACACAGATCTTAACAGGGCTTGTCCAGCGGATCCTTTTGCCCTCCCCTGCATTGACCAGATCATTGATGCCACGGCGGGTTGTGAGCGTTTGAGTTTTCTGGATGCATACTCTGGATATCATCAGATCAAAATGGCGGTTAAGGACCAGGAGAAAACAGCGTTTATTACTCCCTTTGGAGCCTTCTGCTATGTATCTATGCCCTTCGGGCTCAAGAGTGCCCAAGCCACCTATCAACGGTGTGTACAGAATTGCCTGCATAAACAGATCGGCCGCAATGTGCATGCCTATGTGGATGATATTGTAGTGAAGTCAAGGCAGAAGGAGACGCTGGTGGATGATTTGAAGGAAACCTTTGACAACTTGCGAGTTTACAAGATGATGCTTAATCCGGCCAAGTGTGTCTTTGGTGTTTCGGCAGGCAAGTTACTGGGTTTCCTGGTGTCTAACAGAGGAATTGAGGCTAATCCGGAGAAGATTACGGCTATTACCTCCCTGGCTAAACCGAAGTGTATCAACGATGTTCAGCGTTTGGCGGGCCGAATCGCCGCACTGAGCCGGTTTATCAGCCGCCTCGGAGAGAAGGCCATCCCTTTGTACCAAATGTTGAGGAAGACAGACAATTTTGTCTGGAGTCCGGCTGCTGATGAAGCATTTGAGGACTTGAAGCGGCAATTAGCCAATCCGCCTGTTCTTGCAGCTCTGGTTGACAAGGAGCCACTATTATTATACGTAGCAGCCAATGCTCGGGCAGTTAGCATGGCTATTGTGGTGGAACGCAAGGAGGCAGGCAAGGAATATCCGGTTCAGCGGCCGGTTTATTATATCAGCGAGGTGCTTATTGAATCCAAGCAAAGGTATCCGCACTGTCAGAAGCTGGTCTATGGTGTCTTCATGGCCAGCCGGAAGTTGAAGCAGTATTTTCAAGGGCACCCCATCACAGTGGTCAGTTCAGCTCCTTTGGGTGATATCATACAGAACTGGGAGGCGACTGGCCGGATTGCCAAGTGGGCTATAGAGCTTGGGCCACACGGACTGAAGTATGTACCTCGGATGGCGGTGAAGTCTCAAGCACTTGTTGATTTCATCAATGACTGGACGGAGTTACAAGCACCAGAGGAGAAGCCGGATCACACATATTGGACTATTCATTTTGATGGATCCAGGCAATTGGAAGGCTCGGGGGCTGGAGTCGTATTAACTTCCCCACGAGGTGATAAGTTTTGTTATGTTCTCCGCTTAATGTTCCCTTGTACTAATAATGCAGCTGAGTACGAAGCCTTGCTCCATGGTCTCCGGATGGCCAAAGAGATGAACTTAAGCCGGGTTAAGTGCTTCGGTGACTCGGACCTCGTGGCTCAATAGGTGTCTGGCACTTGGGATTCTAAGGACCCGCTCATGGCTGCATATCGTCGGGAAGTGGATAATATTGCGGGTTGCTTCAAGGGTTATCAAGTGGATCATGTGGACCGTCGAAAGAATGAAGCGGCGGACGCTTTAAGCCGGTTGGGTTCTCAGCGCAAACCGGTCCCGCCTAATGTCTTTCTGGACGTGTTGCACAACCCGTCAGTCCAGCTCCCAGGTGAAGCGGATTTGGCTATTCCTGATCCGGAGGCTCAATTGGTGGCAGCCCTGCATGTTATTCCGGATTGGACAGTTCCTTATCTTGCGTACATGAACCGGGGGGAGTTACCAGAGGATGAGATTCTAGCCAGGCAGATAGTCCGGCGATCCAAGTCTATGACGATTGTCAATGGTGAATTGCATCATTGCAGTGTATCAGGGGCGTTTCAACATTGTGTTTCTCCTGAGGAAGGCTGTGAAATCTTAAGAGAAATCCATGAAGGGGATTGTGGACACCACGCCGGTTCAAAGTCTCTGGTGGCAAAGGCGTTTCGTCACGGGTTTTACTGGTTGATAGCGCATGCTGATGCGGAGGACTTGGTTAAACGGTGTGATGGATGTCAGAAATTTTCAAGGCGTGCTCATGTGCCGGCTCAAGAATTGAGGATGATCCCAATAACGTGGCTGTTTGCAACTTGGGGGCTGGATATGGTCGGACCTTTTAAAAGATCCAAGGATAAGAAAACCCACCTTTTGGTGGCAGTTGACAAATTTACCAAGTGGGTTGAAGCGGAGCCTGTTAGCAAGTGTGATGCAACAACAGCGGTGCAGTTCATCAAAAAGGTGATTTTCCGGTTTGGCTTTCCACACAGTATCATTACTGACAATGGTACCAATTTATCCAAGGGCGCTATGAAGGAGTTCTGTGAACGTGAGCACATCCGACTTGACGTGTCGTTAGTAGCACACCCACAGTCCAATGGACAGGCAGAACGAGCTAATCAAGAGATCTTGCGAGGCATTAAACCTCGGCTTATGGTCCCCTTGCAAAGAACACCAGGATGTTGGGTTGAAGAACTACCATCTGTGTTATGGAGTATCAATACTACGCCAAACCGATCCACAGGATACACACCATTTTTCATGGTCTATGGAGCAGAGGCCGTCCTCCCTAGTGATATCCGGCACGATTCGCCTCGTGTGGCAGCTTATGTTGAAGCGGACAATGAGACAGCACGGCAAGACGCTTTGGACCTATTGGACGAGGAGCGTGATATAGCGGCTGCCCGTTCGGCGATTTACCAACAAGATCTTCGCCGCTATCACAGTCGCCGGGTTAGAACTAGAACTTTTCAAGAAGGAGATTTGGTGCTTCGACTCATCCAAGACCAGACAGATATGCACAAGTTATCCCCACCTTGGGAGGGACCTTTCGTAGTCAGCAAGAATCTGCACAACGGGTCGTACTATCTGATTGATATTCGAGAGCATAAAGACTCACGCACATCAGAGGAGGAGACCAACAGGCCGTGGAACATAGCTCATCTTCGGCCTTACTACACTTGAGCCATCGGCTCTATCCATGTATATATCATAACAGTGTATATATTATCTTCAATATAATAAAACCGGGGCCTCAGCTAAAGCGGGGTCTCTGTCTTTTCTTATCATGCGTGGTTACATGGAGTGGTTCTATTTTTAAAGCGGCCTCCGGTTTACCCCTTGACATTTGCTTTTTATATATCACTTGGGGCCTTGGTCGTGTCCGAACCAACGCGACACCTTTTGATAGGCGACAGCCACCAGATCACTTGGGGACATGGTCAAGTCTGAACTAGTCACGCCTCTTGATCGGCCTAAGGCCACAAAATCACTTGGGGGCTTGGTCGAACCCGAACCATTGCCACGCCTCTTGATTGGCATATATGCCACGGTTTCATTTGGGGACCTGGCTGACTTGAATCATTGTCACTCCTATTGGGGGCTTGGTCCTGTCCGACCATGGTAACACCATCTGATCAGCTCAGTATAGCATATTTTTGCAAACGGTCTTTATCATTGCCTTTGTTTCCATGTTATTTTCATGGCCTGTTTTTTCTTGATTTTTGTTGTATTTCTTTTATGTCAACAACACCTTTTTTCCGATTCAGCCGATGGGTTTAATCCGGAGATATATGCCCGGTTTACCTTTTCCTGTTAACATCATGGAGTAACCAGGGGGTTCGTATTGACTCAGTACGGTTTATACGGGAGCTGTTTTCTCCCCCCTATTTGACGATAATGGTTTATAAAACCTCCGCTTCAAGCATGGCTAAGCATCATGCCCAGACATGGCAGGTATTTTGTATCACCTATTTGTTACATTACTGATACACATATCAAGATCATAAACCGGCTGGCGGTATAACCGCCACCGAAGTTCAAATTTTTCTGATTGCAGGAAATATGAATTGAAGTTTTTCGAACAAAAGCTTCAGTACTTATGCACGAAGGCATATTCAAGGTAGAAGTATTAACTATCCTATTACAAGGCAACACGGTGCCCAAATAAGATCATTGTTATTTTGGAAAGATGCCAAAGACAGCTATCCAAACCGGCTTCCGGTTCAAGCCTGCTCCTCATCATCCGCCGCTTCAGCTTTCGCGTCTCTATCCATTGGCTGGAAATCAACAGTGGTCCAGTCGATTCCCATTAAAGCTTGGAAAACAGCTTCTGCATGGATCAGGGAAGACGGTTCAATATCAGGAGCGTAAGTATGCTTACGGATTGGAGGAATCAGATTCTCCGCTTCAACCGTTGGGGCAGGCACTCGTTTGTTTTGGTCGTTGTATTGCGCCTGATAATGCGTCAAGTCTGCCTCTTCAGCTAATTGACAAGCCAGAGGGCGCACTGCACGGTTTATTACCCTCAAATCATCTTCGTTGAATTCATAGCCATCTTCCTTCAGGCTGGGATAGCCTTGAGCTGCCTCCACAGGGTCGAAATCTGGCACCCATGCCTTTGCCCGGATCAAGGCGTTAATAGCTCCGGTTCGAGCAGCAGATTTTTTCAGCTCCTCAATCCGGGCTGGAAGCATTGACAACCTGTTAAGAGTGTCCTGGATTAAAGAGGGTGCCGGGTTGTTATGAGAGGCTGTGGTGATGATCCGCTAGGCTCCGGTATACAGTTGTTCCACTAAGGTGTAGGCAGCCTTCAGTTTCTTCCGCACATCGGATCCTAAGTGCCCGATGCGAGTACCTGCAACGATACAGGGACGGTCTCAAACCGTATTTATGCTACAGCAGGTTCAAGTTATCACAGAAGTTAAAAGGAGCTTACCAAAGATCGCAGCGGTCATGGAGTGTATTTGCCGCTTTACGGCCGTAAGTTCATCCACCACCGGTTTAAGGGCAGCTTCAGCGTTTTCAGCCCTTTTGGTTAAAGCGATTTTCTCAATGGCCCAATCGGCCCGCTCTTTCTTGAAGCCTTCCTTCAGCTGTTCAGCGATGCTCAAGGCACTGGTTAATTCTTCCCTTGCCTTGTCTGTTTCAGCCTGTTGGGTTTTCAAGATCTCCTGCAAATCGGCAATCCGGTCCTCCTTGATTCTCACCTCAGCCTGCATACAGACAGCATTTAGCTTTAAACAAGCGGTCCAAGAAATTGAAGTATCAACCGCATAACAAAGTTATACGCCTGATACTTGGGGGCTAATGCACCTTCAATTTTTATATATTACTAGATTGCAAAGTCCCAAGCTCAATACAGGTATTCAACTTGGCACTTGGGGGCTAATGGCTATTTGATCAAATTATGTTCTAAGTTTTCTATCGGAGCCCCGGTTTAATTATGCTAAGTTAAGCCGGCCCTTGGGGGCTATACTGATGGATTTCAAAGTGTTGAGGATTGTGTTCAAGTCCCGGTTTGACGACGGTTACAAACCGACCCTTAGGGGGCTAGGAGGATTGATACAATGGCAGTAAGTAAAGAAGTAAGTTACCTCAAATTTTCCCTCATCATCTTTACCAGACCAGCTTCACAGTCACGTCTAGTATAAAGCCGGTTTAAATAGCCGGAATGAAGATCTTGGGCACTCAGAGCAGCATATGTCTCCAGTTCAACATCCCATTTTCCTTTGTTCAGAGCGGAAAAATCCTCTTTTATGGTATGCCTGGTTAAGGTGACAGGATTCCCGGGTTCAAAGCGGCCTACACCGGTAATCACAACATCATCATCTTTGGACTCGCCAATTTGTGTTGGTGCGGTCGGTTTGTCAGCAGGACTGTGGGATTTCTCAATCCGGGCGGAGCTGGCAGGCGGGTTAGCAGAGACTGAAGTGTTAATAGGCCTCTCTTCAGGAATAGCATCATCTTGCAAAGGAGGATCATTAGGAATATCTTCAGGGGCAAACTCTTCAAGATCTGGCGCTTTGTCATGTTCTGGGGCTACATCTTCTTCAGCCGCTTTATCCAGGCGGGCCTTCTTGCTTGGTTTCGGTTTGGCCCTAAAAGAAAAACAAAGATTCAAGGAAAAGCATAAGCCATTACACAGTATACTGGAAGCATATGTTCAGTTTAGCTTACCCAAGAACTATTTTCAATGGTGGCAGCTGAGTGGCTGATGATTCACCAGAAGATGAATGAGAAGTAACCTGATAATCGGAGTCGGATGGATTAAGAGGTTGACGGAAGAAACCCGCTTTAGGATTTAAATCAATAAAAAGGTCGGAGACCTCGGAGCGGCGTTTTCGAACCGGACTGTTTGGTAAACCGGCGGAGGTAACTACCTGGCCACTGTGCCGGGTTGTGCGGCGAGCTTCATGTTGCTGAGTCTTCATAACAAATTTGGGATCCAAATAAGCAAGAGGATGAGAAAATTTAACTTTCCGGTTTGCCTGGCGAAATTTTGGCAAAGGCAAGATTTCTGAATCGGAAGAGAGAATAATTACCTCAGCAAATTCCACATTGCTGGCTTCGGCGTCGTCCTGACAAGCATCATCATCAATAAGGCGTGTAAAAAGTAAGCCAAGTGAATCAAGTTCTACCTCAAGGTCCGGGTTACCCACATCATCATCAATAGCTGGATCAGATGAAGCGGTGGTTTTTCTCTTGTGAGCTGGCTTCTTGATAACCTTGGTCTTGGGCCGGGTTGACCGCCCTGCCTTCTCCGTTTTGTCTTGTGGAAGCTTCTTGCTCCAAAACGGATTATCGCCCTGGATCAGCAGTAATCAAATATCAGACAGATAAAGCGGTAACAGGTTCAACAATAGAGCAATTAAAATCTTACCACTGGCGGTTTGTTGGTGGTGCAGTAAGGAAGCAGACCAGTTTGAGCACAGAGGTGCTCCGGTTCATTCAACATCTTCTTTACAGAATCTGTGACTTCATCGTTGGAGAGTTGGATTTTGGTGTGTCGGAGTGGGTCATCGACGCTATCAGTATATTTGCACATCAAACTGGGGCGCCGGCTCAGAGGCAGTATGCTCCATGATATCCAACAGCGTGCAAGGTCTATTCCCGTTAAACCATTGGCCATAAAGGCTCGGAGCTTGGACAGTTGCGGAGCATATTTACTTCTCTCTTTGGCGTTTAGTCTTTGTGGAAAAGGGTGAGTGTTGCTGAGCCGTTCCGGATGGAAGCCAGTCAAGGGATTTTCATTATCAGGGGAGGTATCCTTGCAATAAAACCAAGTTGCATTCCACTCCTTGGGGTGAGTATGGAGTTTGACGTGGGGATAAGTGATCTCCTTCCTCTTCTGAATGGCCATGCCGCCCAATTCAGTATTGGCGCCGTCGGTAAATTCAGTGCGACGGTTTAAATGGAAGCAATCTCTAAACAAATCGACTGAAGGCTCCTCTTGAAGGTATACCTCAGAGAGCACTTGAAAGTGACATAGATTGGTAACAGAATTGGGGCCAATATCCTGTGGACGGAGCTGAAAGTTGGCTAACACATCCCGGTAAAATTTTGAACCGGGCGGTTTGAAGCCCCGGGCCAAGTGATCTGCAAAGACCACAACCTCTCCCTCCTGAGGTGCGGGAGGAGATTCATTTCCAGGAACCCTCCAGTGGACCGTATCTTTATTGTCTAAAGCGCCGATCAGGACTAGATCATCCAACTGAGATTCTGTGACGCGAGAGGGAACCCAATTGCACTCATATACTTGTTTGGCCATGGTGAGATCTACAAGAAATAGGCGATCCGGTTCAAGAATATGTTGGACAAAAGAAAGTGTTGATCTAAACAACGATAAACCGGAGGCAATACCTATAAACCGGTCTTCTACAATACGGCATCACATGGATTCTGGCGGTTCAACCAGGGGACTAATGGTATATACCGGTTTAGTAACTTTTTTCTATGGTAAGTTAAACCGCCTGACCTAAGCATCGGAAGCAATTGAAGTTGTGGACAGCTAGGTATGCAGAAACAGGTTTCACAAGATCCTATTACAGCCGCGGATCTACGGCAAGCTCGCAAAAAACAGAAAATATTCCGAAGAGTAAGGCAGAACGGAAGTGAACCATTGAGCGGGTATGTGCGTGAGATCTATGGACTTAGATGAGAAATTACAGGCGGATGCTTAAAAGACTACTACTAAACACAGCAGGGATTCACAGATTCATTCAAGAGTCAAAGAACAAGTATGAGCAAGCGATGAACATAGCGCGAACATGAAACCCTAAGAACAGATCTAGGTCAAGAAGAGGAGTAAGCTTACTGGAAACGGAGAAGATGCGGAAGGATACCGCAATGCTCTGGTGCGTTCAGGTTGATGCAGCGGCCCAAGACGAAGCAGAGGTCGACGGCGGTGGCGGAGCTCCAAGGCTGGCGACGCGAGGAAGACGAAGAAGAAGGGACGAAGGGAAAGGAAAAGAAATGACCCTTCGGTCTTATTTATAAGGCAACAGAGTTAGGTCAAGTGCGCGGATCCAGGAGCTATTGTTAAAGGAGGGCGTTATAAATGACAAATTTCATGATGACGTCATGCCGGTTTACAGCAACCAGAAATGATGACGACATGGCGGTTTACCAATTACCAGAAGATGTCCAAGACACAAGATTTTGTGAAGGATTGACATGAACCAGTTCAAATCAATCTGGGGCCTAATGTTGGGGATATTACCACTAGGTATAAACCGGCTTACTTGGGCCGGGTTAGCTTCATTAGTGGTATAAACAGATAAGGGCCCAAGGCCTGTAGTTGATTTAGAACCTGTAGTCGTAAACCGGCCTAATGTATAACTTGTGTTGTAAGTTAGGAATAGAGAGGAACCAACCGGGATACGAGTATGAACCGGTTGGGACTCTATGGACCGACGGGCGTCACCCGTGCATATAAGGGGACGACCCGGCGGCGGTTCAAGACAGACAATGACAACTCAAGCCTAGGCGAAGCTTGTTTGCTCCCTAGCCATCGAGATCACATCAATTCCATCACAAAGACGTAGGCTTTTACCTTCATCGAAGGGGCCGAACTAGTATAAACCCTCGTGTCTTTGTGTCCGCTTTAACCCCTTCAAGTAAACCCGTAGCGATGGCTCCACGACTAAGTCCTTTCACTAGGACATCTGCCGTGACAAATCCACGACACATTGGGTTTCTTGTCAGTGAGGAGTTCATAGGCAGTCTTCTTGAAGAATTTGTGAAGATATACTCTGTTGATGATGTGGCAGGCAGTATCAATTGCATCAATCCAAAAACGCTGAGGCATTTTGTATTCATCAAGCATAGTGCAAGCCATCTCAACAAGAGTTCTGTTCTTGCGCTCCACGACGCCATTCTGCTGAGGAGTATAGGGAGCAGATAACTCATGAGTAATACCAAGTTCATCAAGATAAGCATCAAGACCGGAATTCTTGAACTCAGTTCCATTGTCACTTCTGATATGCTTGATCTTCACACCAAAGTTGGTTGAAGCCCTCGAGGAAAATCGTTTGAAGACTTCCTGCACTTCATGTTTGTAAGTAACAATGTGTACCCATGTATATCGAGAATAATCATCAACAATGACAAAACCATATAAAGATGCATCATTAGTGACTGCTGAATAATGATTAGGTCCGAAGAGGTCCACGTGAAGCAATTCGAATGGACGTGTAGTGGTCATGTTAGTCTTCGCTGGATGCTTGGCCTTGGTCATTTTTTCGGCTTCACATGCTCCGCATAAGTGATCCTTGAGGAATTTGACATTCTCAATGCCAATGACATGCTTCTTCTTTGCAAGCGTGTTCAGATTCCTCATGCCTGCATGACCAAGTCGTCGATGCCATAGCCAGCCTTCTGAAGCTTTTGCAAGTAGACACACGGCTGGTTGTGGTCCTGTAGAGAAATCAACAATATACAGATCTCCTCTCCTAAAGCCTTCGAAGACTTTGGAATTGTCAGCTTCCATAATCACAACACAGCGATATTTGCCGAAGACAACAACCATATCAAGATCACAAAGCATTGAGACTGACATGAGATTGTATCCTAAGGACTCAACAAGCATGACTTTGTCCATGTGCTTATCCTTAGATATAGCAACCTTACCAAGACCCAATACCTGACTTTTGCCTTTGTCAGCAAAGATGATATGCTTCAGAGGTGACGGTGATAAGGGAGCATCCATCAATAGATTCTTGTCACCAGTCATGTGATTTGTACATCCACTATCGAGGACCCATTCAGTGGTTTTGGGTTGATCATCCTGCAGATGAATTAGTGTAGCTTACAATCTCATATGCTTCATCAGTGAAGAATATGATATCAAGTTCATCAGATGAATTTCATCAAATCAGTAAACAGATATAGCAGTATGAGGACGTGTGAAATGAATGTTCATTTCATCATGATTCGCCTGCGTCCTTTCAGGCATTTTTGTCAGGTCCCCAGCAAATTCTTCAGACGTTAAGGCACGTCTGGAGACCTGACCCTGCAAAAGAGATTAGTTCTTTTTCTTCACCACCCACATCTGGAGGGGTGGCAAAGAGTTCATCATTCTGCGAGCACCATATGAGAAGGGTGGCAAAGATGCCAAACCATTTTGTTTCACATAAGAGGGGTTAGGGTAAGCATATGAATAAGCAGAGTAATTCTTCGAGGACTTATGAACATAATGGTTTGAAGAATAATGCACATATTCATAGCCCTTAGCTCTACCCTGCGAGACAGAGTTGTTAGCACAATGATAATCATATGAGGACTTTGATCCATGTGAAGAATTTGGTCCATATGAAGAATTTGATCTGGGGTTCCTGTTCTTCACAGGTGGTGTCATGAGGACATTCACCTGAAGACTTTCAACACAACTTTTGGGAACCCAAATCTTCTTCATAGGGGAACCGTTCCTGCAGTTAGTGCCAACATATCTAGCAAATACTTCACCATTCTGTTTTTTGAACAGTTTATAGTTGGAGTCAAATGACTCATCAGAAGAATGAGGAGATTCACATGTAAATCCAGATAAGTTAGATGGATCAACTGGAGGTCCCTTTGCAGCAACCCATGAGGTTTTGGGGTACTGCTCAGGCTTCCAATATGTTCCATCAGCATTGAGTTTCCTCTCAAAGGCAATACCCTCTTTCCTAGGGTTTCTGTTGAGGATCTGCTTTTTGAGCACATCACAAAGCGTCTGATGCCCTTTGAGGCTTTTGTACATGCCTGTCATGTACAATTCCTTCAGCCCTGCATTGTCAGTGATACTAGCAATGTCCTCAGATGAGGAATTAGTGATAGCAGAGGCAGATGAAGAATTTGTAACATTTGAAGCATTTGAACATTCAGGTGCAGAATTAGCAGATTCACGTTCAATGAACTTTAAGCATGGGGGAACAAATTCTTCCTGAGAAGTGCTGATTTGTTGAGCTAGTAATGAATCGCGCTCCTTCTGAAGATCTTCATAACACACTCTTAGCTTTTCAAGATCTTCCTTTCTTTGAAGAGATTCAAGAGAAAGCTTCTTGTGATCAGCCAAGAGGGTATTATGTTGATCTTGAAGGGCGTCAAATTTGGAGTGAATTCTCTGAAGACATTCACCCAATGCTTTTGACTGATCCATTTCTTTGCGCAACATATTATCACTTTTCTCTAGCATATCTTGAGTTTGTTCTAAAGCCGTTTGTTGTTTAGTGGCAACGCAAATAAGTTTGGTATAGCAGGATTCAATGTCATCATCAGATTCATCATTGTCAGATTCATCATTATCAGATTCATCATTATCAGATTCGGATGAGGGGCATTCGGTTACCTCAGCATCGTTTGCCTTGAGGTAAGATGCAGAAGATGATGATTCTTGCTCGAAAGTCATCGTTTTGAGAGATTCCTTGAAATCCTCAAACCAGGGATCATGACGAGTTCGATGAACTTCATAGACATCAGAGATTCGGTCCCAGATGAGCTTCGAATTGCCAAGATGCATAATTCGCCCGAATTGATCTCTGGATAGGTAGGAGCAGATGATATCCCTCGCTATGATGTCAAGTCGAGTGTACTTGCGAATATCATCAGCATTCGCCATCTTGCATAGATCAGTAAGACCAATCTCAGTGACGGTCCACATCTCGTTGTTCCTTGCCATGAGGCGCTTTCTCATCATGGCCTTCCACTTGGGATAGTCACGACCGTCAAAGATAGGGCAAGTCACTTTCTTCATACCTGCGGTCGACATAACTGAAACTCCAGGCGGTTAAACCAAAATCACAAAGAACAAGGGAGTACCTTCCTCTGATACCAATTGAAAGTGTGTTATATCGACTAGAGGGGGGTGAATAGGCAATTTTTATGAATTCTTCACTGAGGAATTTGCTGGTGAGGAAATTCCTTAGCGAAGAACTACTTGCAGCGGAATAAGTACTCAGAAGTAAACATAATAGGATACAAACATAGTCATCATGATGAAATGAAGACTAGCACAGAGTACAGAAAGCATAAACACAGGATAACAAGATGAAGACGGACAGACTGAAGAAATTGAACTGAGAAATTTGTGAAAGTCTTCAGTCAAAGTCTTCAAGCACAAATATGAACAATGTACAACACAGTAATGAGGAAATGGAAGAGTTGAGGAGATAGAACCAGTTAGTTGGTGAAGACAATGATTTGGTAAACCAGTTCCAACTGCTGTCTCAGTTGTACGTCTGGTTGGAGCGGCTGAGTATTTAAACTCGAGGACACACAGTCCCGGACACCCAGTCTCTGAGCCGCAACTCAGGACACACAGTCCTCACCGTATTCTCCTTGAACTAAGACCACGCAGGCCTCGTCCAATCACTCGTGGTAAGTCTTCAGGTGACTTCCAAACCTTCACAGACTTGGTCACTCGGCGATCCACAATTCCTCTTGGATGCTCTAGACCTTGACGCCTAACCGTCTGGAAGAAGCACAGTCTTCAAAGGTAACAAGCGTCGGATCCACGCAGGATCAATTTCTTCAGTGATGCTCAATCACTTTGGGTTTGTGGGGGTTTGGTTTTAGGATTTCCTCACTTGATGATTTTCGCTCAAAGTCCTCGGAGGATGGGTTGCTCTCAGATGACAAGTGTCAAGTTCTCTCGGAGCAGCCAACCAACTAGTGGTTGTAGGGGGGGGGCTATTTATAGACTAGGGAGCAGCCCGACATGATAAGACATAAATGCCCTTCAATGATATGACCGTTAGGTGGATAAGATATTTTGGACAGCCGGCGCGCAGCACAGCAACGGTCGGAAATTTGTCTCTCAAATTCCTCAGGGCTATCATGTTCCTCACTGTGTAGGCAATTCGCACTGGCGAATTCCTAACTCCTCAGTCAGAGCAAAGTCCTCAGTGACCAGAAGAACTGCGTCTCTGTCACTGAAGAAATTGACTGAACTGTATGAGATTTCCAATGGCTTCACTCGAAGGGATTGGTAGGTGTAGGATTTTGAGTTGAGCATCACATGGAAATTTTTCCTTAGTATTTCCTCGACCCCCTTTAACAGTACGGTGTTTCCTACGACTCAAGAAAGAGAAAATGAAACTACAAAAACAAAAGTCTTCACGCTTCATATTCCTCGATTGAATATCAAGTCTTCAAGGTCACACAAATTTCTTCACTTTCAAAGTCTTCAGAAAGTCTTTAGAATATCAAAGTCTTCAGTCGAAGAACTTCATTTTTAGGGGTCGACTTTCTCTGTAAATATCAAACTCCTCATAGACTTATAGACCTGTGTACACTCACAAACGCATCAGTCACTTAACCTATAAGTCTTCAATACACCAAAATCACTAAGGGGCACTAGATGCACTTACATACTTTTGCTTATAGACATATGCCTTTTGGTTTATGTAATGCACCTTCTACCTTTCAAAGATGCATGGCTATATTCTCTGACTTTTGCGAGAAAATTTGTGAGGTTTTCATGGATGACTTTTCCGTCTATGGTTCCTCTTTTCATGATTGCTTGAGCAATCTTGCTCGAGTTTTGTAGAGATGCGAAGAAACTAATCTTGTCTTGAATTGGGAAAAGTGCCACTTTATGGTTAATGAAGGTATGGTCTTGGGGCACAAAGTTTCTGAAAGAGGTATTGAAGTTGATAAAGCCAAGGTTGATGCTATGGAAAAGATGCCATGTCCCAAGGACATCAAAGGTATAAGAAGTTTCCTTGGTCACGCAAGATTTTATAGGAGGTTCATTAAGGACTTCTCAAAAATCTCTCGGCCTCTGACCAATTTATTACAAAAAGATGTACCATTTGTCTTTGATGATGATTGTGTAGAAGCATTTGAAATACTTAAGAAAGCATTAGTCTCTGCACCTGTTGTTCAGCCACCTGATTGGAATTTACCCTTTGAAATTATGTGTGACGCTAGCGATTATGCTGTAGGTGTTGTTCTAGGAAAAAGAATTGATAAGAAATTAAATGTTATCCATTATGCTAGTAAGACTCTAGACAGTGCTCAAAGAAATTATGCTACTACCGAAAAGGAACTTTTAGCAGTTGTATTTGCTTGTGATAAATTTTGATTCTAAAGTAACTATTCACACAGATCATGCTGCTATTAAATATCTTATGGAAAAGAAAGATGCAAAACCTAGACTCATTAGATGGGTTCTCTTGCTCCAAGAATTTGATTGACATATTGTTGATAGGAAAGGAGCTGAGAACCCCGTTGCAGACAATTTATCTAGGTTAGAGAAAGTTCTTGATGACCCACTACCTATTGATGATAGCTTTCCTGATGAACAATTAAATGTCATAAGCACTTCTCGTAGCACTCCATTGTATGCTGATTATGCTAATTATATTGTTGCTAAATTTACCGCCTAGCTTCACATACCAACAAAAGAAAAAGTTTTTATATGACTTGTGACATTACTTTTGGAATGACCCACATCTTTATAAAGGAGTAGATGGTGTTATTCGACGTTGTGTACCTGAGCATGAACAGGAACAGATCCTACGCAAGTGTCACTCCGAAGCTTATGGAGGACACCACGCTGGAGATAGAACTGCACATAAGGTATTGCAATCCGGTTTTTATTGGCCCACTCTCTTCAAGGATGCCCGTAAGTTTGTTTTATCTTACGATGAATGTCAAAGAATTGGTAATATTAGTAGACTTCAAGAAATGCCTATGAATTATTCACTTGTTATTGAACCATTTGATGTTTGGGGCTTTGATTATATGGGACCTTTTCCTACCTCTAATGGATATACTCATATTTTAGTTGCCGTTGATTACGTTACCAAGTGGGTAGAAACTATTCCAACTAGTAGTGCTGATCATAACACTTCTATTAAAATGCTTAAGGAAGTTATTTTTCCAAGGTTTGGAGTCCCTAGATACTTAATGACTGATGGCGGTTCACACTTTATTCATGGTGCTTTCCGTAAGATGCTTGCTAAATACGACGTTAATCATAGAATTGCATCTCCATATCACCCGCAGTCTAGTGGTGAGGTAGAATTGAGCAATAGAGAGCTCAAATTAATTTTGCAAAAGACTGTCAATAGGTCTAGAAAGAATTTGTCCAAGAAACTTGATGATGCATTATGGGCCTATAGAACTGCATACAAAAATCCTATGGGTATGTCTCCGTATAAAATGGTTTATGGAAAAGCTTGTCACTTACCTCTCGAACTAGAACATAAGGCATATTGGGCTATTAAAGAGCTCAACTATGATTTTAAACTTGCCGGTTAGAAGAGGTTATTTGATATTAGCTCACTTGATGAATGGAGAACCCAAGCTTATGAAAATGCCAAGTTGTTTAAAGAAAAAGTTAAAAGATGGCATGACAAAAGGATACAAAAGCGTGAGTTTAATGTAGGTGATTATGTATTGCTATACAACTCTCATTTAAGATTTTTTGCAGGAAAAATTCTCTCTAAATGGGAAGGTCCCTACGTTATCGAGGAGGTCTATCGTTCCGGAGCCATAAAAATCAACAACTTCGTGGGCACAAATCCGAAGGTGGTAAACGGTCAAAGGATCAAACACTATATCTCAGGTAATCCTATAAATGTTGAAACTAATATTATTGAAACCGTAACCCCGGAGGAATACATAAGGGACACCTTCCAGAACGTTCCAGACCCCGAAAAGGAATAGGTATGTGGTACGGTAAGTAAACCGACTCCAAAACAATTTTTAAGGCTATATTTCTCCGTTTTGGAATATTTAGAAAAATAGAAAAATAAGTAGTAGTCCGGGGAGGACACGAGGCCTCCACGAGGGTGGAGGGCGCGCCCCCTACCTCGTGAGCACCTCGTGTGCCCTCCGGACTCCTTTTCCTTACAAGATACGTATTTTGGTCGGTAAAAATTCATTATATATACTCCCGAAGGTTTTCACTCGCGTATCACGCAAATATCCCCTGTTTTGTTTCGAGTTGTTGCTGCTGTAGATTAGAGCAAGATGTCTTCTCAGGAATCAGTCGGGGAGAGCCGGGTATCTAACCCAGCACCGGAACCAAGGGCAAACAGCGACGCTGACCACTTTGGGCCAGCAACAGAGGAAGAGATGGAGGTTGACCTGATGAGAGTAGATGCCATGGAAGATCGAGAAGTCACCTCTCGCCTCCGAGCTGGGTTCGCGATGGGGGAACTACAGAGCTCAGCTATTCCAAACTCGGTTATCCCTTCTAATGTTAGATTTCTTTCCTTTGAAAATATGAGGAGGAGTGTCTCTGGTTCTCCCGCGGCTATGCAACACCCTTGGGTGCAGGGAGCTTTAGCCATTACAGGAAAGCTTTGCAAGGAAATAATGGACCTCAAGAAGCAAGCCAATAAGCTCGAGGAGGAGAATCGTATCTTAAGGGGAATCATCGCCAAGAATATTACACCAACAACAAAGAAGGAGAAATAATCACATGGGTATGGGCACTCCCCTTGGCAACTGCCAAGCTTGGGGGAGGTGCCCTGGTATCGTATCACCATCACAACTCCTATCTTTACCATTTTTCTTAGTTTGATTCTATTAGTAGTATCTTGATTTAGTAGAATAAAGTCATGGCATGATCTAGTTTTGAGTTTTGCTTTATGATTCTTCTTTGTAATCGAGTCCGTGAGCTATATAATAAAGATTAGTGTTGAGTCAAGGGCTTGAGTATTTTGCCATGATCTTGGGTGATTAGAAGAAAAAGAATAAAAAGAATCAAAGAGTTCATATTGATCTTATTGAAAGTAATGAGTTCACATAGAAAGAATACGATGATTTAAAGTTGTTGGGAGTTGGCAAATATAGCTTTGGTCATCGTTGCAATTAATAGGAAGTAATAATGAAAGAGAGGTTTCACATATAGATATATTATCATTGACATCTTTTATGATTGGGAGCACTCATTAAAATATGACATGCTAAAGAGTTGAGGTTGGACAAGGAAGACAACATAATGAGTTATGTTTTCTTATATCTGAGATAAAGTATGTTGTCATGGATCCTCTACCGTGTTGAGCTTGCCTTTCCCCCTCATGCTAGCCAAATTCTCAGCACCAAGTAGAAATACTACTTGTGTTTCCAAATACCCTTAAACCAGTTTTGCCATGAGAGTCCACCATATCTACCTATGGATTGAGTAAGATCCTTCAAGTAAGTTGTCATCGGTGCCAGCAATAAAAATTGCTCTCTAAATATGCATGACTTATTAGTGAAGAGAAAATAAACTTTGTACAAACTTGTTGTGGACGCAATAAAAGCGACGGACTACATAATAAAGGTTCACATACAAGGGGCAATATAAAGTGACGTTCTTTTGCATTAAGATTTTGTGCATCAACCCTAAACGCGCATGACAACCTCTGCTTCCCTCTGCGAAGGGCCTATCTTATATTATTATCCTCTACCTTATGCAAGAGTCACGGTGATCTTCACCTTCTCCTTTTTTATTTTATCTTTTGGCAAGCTCAGCATGTTGGAAAGAACGTGATATATATATCTAATTGGATGTGGGGGAGCATGAATTATTATTGTTGACATTACACTTGAGGTAAAAGGTTGTGGGGCAAAACTATAAGCCCCTATCTTTCTCTGTGTCCGGTTAAAACTCCGTAACCACAAGTATTGCATGAGTGTTAGCAACTATGAAGGACTATGTGATAGTTGAGTATGTGGACTTGCTCTTAAGCTCTGACATAGACTCTTTCCGATGTTATGATAAATTGCAATTGCTTCAATGACTGACATTATAATTTTTTGGTGCTCAATAAGGTTTCTGATTCCTACTTTGGCTTGGTGAAAAGATCATCACTTGAACTTGAGTAATCTTATGACAAAATTTATATATGTTGCTGTTATGAAATAATCATGATGCCTTCATGTCTGTATTTTATTTTTATGGACGCCTCTACCTCTAAACATGAGGACATATTTATTGTTATCAGCTTTTCGCTTGAGGACAAGCGAGGTCTAAGCTTGGGGGAGTTGATACATCCATTTTGCATCATGCTTTTATGACAATATTTATTGCATTATGGGCTGTTATTTCACGTTATGTCACAATACTTATGGCTATTCTATCTTATTTTACAAGGTTTACATGAAGAGGGAGAATGCTGGCAGCTGGAATTCTGGGTTGGAAAAGGAGCAAATATTGAAGGACTATTCTGCGCAACTCCAAAAGTCCTGAAACCACACGGAATACCTTAAGATAAATAAAGAAAAATCGTCGCCAAAGATGAAGGCCAGGGGGCCCACACCCTACTCACGAGGGTGGGGGGCACGCCCAGTTCGATGAGAAAAAAATAGAAGGCAACCTTTCGGGACGAGACTCCGCCGCCATGAGGCGGAACCTTGGCTAAACCAATCTAGGGCTCCGGTAGAGCTGTTCTGCCGGGGACACTTCCCTCCGGGAGGGGGAAATCATCACCATCGTCATCAC
Organism: Triticum timopheevii; assembly: GCA_963921465.1. NCBI lineage: Eukaryota > Viridiplantae > Streptophyta > Magnoliopsida > Poales > Poaceae > Triticum > Triticum timopheevii. Next base: position 127,225,995 of record OY997271.1, on the reverse strand, counting down.
CAACGCTCCTCTCATCGGGAGAGGGCAATATCCATCAACATCTTCACCAGCACCATCTCATCTCCAAACCCTAGTTCATCTCTTGTATCCAATTCTTGTCTCCAAGTCCGGGATTGGTGCTAGTAGGTTGCTAGTAGTGTTGATTACTCCATGTAGTTGATGCTAGTTGGTTTATTTGGTGGAAGATCATATGTTCAGATCCTTTATGCACATTATTACCCCTCTGATTATGAACATGAATATGCTTTGTGAGTAGTTACGTTTGTTCCTGAGGACAAGGCAGAAGTCTTGCTATTAGTAGTCATGTGAATTTGGTATTCGTTCGATATTTTGATAAGATGTATGTTGTCTAACCTCTAGTGGTGTTATGTGAACGTCGAATACATAACACTTCACCATTATTTTGGCCTAGGGGAAGGCATTGGGAAGTAATAAGTAGATGATGGGTTGCTAGAGTGACAGAAGCTTAAACCCTAGTTTATGCGTTGCTTCGTAAGGTGCTTATTTGGATCCATATGTTTCATGATATGGTTAGGTTTACCTTAATACTTTTGTTGTAGTTGCGGATGCTTGCAATAGAGGTTAATCATAAGTGGGATGCTTGTACAAGTAAGGGCAGTACCCAAGCACCGGTCCACCCACATATCAAATTATCAAAGTACCGAATGCGAATCATATGAGCGTGATGAAAACTAGCTTGACGATATTCCCATGTGTCCTCGGTAGCGCTTTTCCTATTATAAGAGTTTGTCCAGGCTTGTCCTTTGCTACAAAAAGGATTGGGCCACCTTGCTGCACTTTACTTACTTTTGTTACTTGTTGCTCGTTACAATTTATCTTATCACAAAACTATCTGTTACCACTTATTTCAGTACTTGCAGAGAATACCTTGCTGAAAACCGCTTATCATTTCCTTCTGCTCCTCGTTGGGTTCGACACTCTTACTTATCGAAAGGACTACGATAGATCCCCTATACTTGTGGGTCATCATCATGCTCTAAAAAGATATAAGTGAAGCACTAGAGCAATATTGCCTAGCTCAAAAGATATAAGTGAAGCACATAGAGTATTCTTATAAATCATGATTCATGCGTGTCTGTCTCAAAAGGTGTGTACAACAAGGATGATTGTGGCAAACTAAAAAGCAAAGACTCAAATCCTACAAGACGTTCCAAGAAAAACACATATCATGTGGTGAATAAAAATATAGCCTCAAGTAAAGTTACCGATAGACGAAGACGAAGGAGGGGATGCCTTCCGGGGCATCCCCAAGCTTAGGCTTTTGGTTGTCCTTGAATATTATCTTGGGGTGCCTTGGGAATCCCCAAGCTTAGGCTCTTGCCACTCCTTATTCCATAGTCCATCAAATCCTTACCCAAAACTTGAGAACTTCACAACACAAAACTCAACAGAAAATCTCATAAGCTCCGTTAGTATAAGAAAATAAATCACCACTTTATGGTACTGTTGAAAACTCATTATTTATTTATATTGGTGTAATATATACTGTATTCCAACTTTTCCATGGTTTATACCCCCCTATACTACCCATAGATTCATCAAAATAAGCAAACAACACATAGAAAACAGAATCTGTCAAAAACAGAACAATCTGTAACTCGAATACTTCTGTAACTCCAAAAATTCTAGAAAATTAGGACAACCTGAGAAATTTGTGCATCAATCCATAGCAAAAAGAATCAGATCAAAAGCACATTCCAATAAAATCCTGGAGATTATTTACTGGGCGCAAAAGTTTCTGTTTTTCAGCAGAATCAACACAACTATCACCGGAAGCTATCCTAAAGGTCTTACTTGGCACAAACACTAATTAAAACACAAAAGCACATCTAACCAGAGGCTAGATGAATTATTCAAAGCAAAACAGTAACAAAGAGCAAAGAATAAAAATAAAATTGGGTTGCGTCCCAACAAGCGCTATTGTTTAACGCCCTTAGCTAGGCATAAAAACACGAATATATCTAAGTGTTGTCATCTTTGGTATGCAATTATTCAATTGAACATGTATAGTCCTTAGGAGATTCTTTGGTTTTATCGATGATCAAACTCCTAGGAAAGAAATCAAGAAATTCATTCATGGCAAAAGGTTCCATGATAATATCGAAAAAATTGGGTGAACACTTATTGATTTGAGATCTTCATTATCTTTACAAGAAGATTCACCCTTATTCTTTGGTATGAAACTAGAAGTACTTTGTAGGTGTGATAGGATAGGTTTGCAAGATAATAAAGAACACGTAAATAAAAAGTAGGGGCTGTTTAGATAAAGATGCAATAAAGTAAATATAGCGAGTGTGGAAAAGTGGTGGTAGGAGTTGTGGAATTGTCCCTAAGCAACTGACTATGTTACTAGACCGGTAATCACTATTGCAATTCTATTTGAGGGAGAGGCATAAGCTAACATACTTTCTCTTCTTGGATCATATGTACTTATGATTGGAACTCTAACAAGCATCCGCAACTACTAAAGATTCATTAAGGTAAAACCCAACCATAGCATTAAAGTATCAAGTCCCCTTTTATTCCATACGCAAACAACCTACTTACTCGGGTTTGTGTTTCAGTCACTCACGCAACCCACCATAAGCAAATCATAAACATATTGCAAACCCTACAGCGGGAATCCCTCATGCTTGCACGACACGGAGAGCAACATAGGACAGCACCAATAATAAAACATGCAACTCAACCCAATCATGATCATCAATTAACCCATAGGACAAAACGGATCTACTCAGACATCATAGGATGGCAACACATCATTGGATAATAATATGAAGCATAAAGCACCATGTTCAAGTAGAGGGTACAGCGGGTTGCGGGAGAGTGGACCGCTGGATATAGATGGGGGAAGGTGATGGAGATGTTGGTGAAGATGACGGCAGTGTTGGTGAAGATCGCGGTGATGATGATGGCCCCCGGCGGCGTTCCGGCGCCACCGGAAGCAAGGGGGAGAGAGCCCCCCTTCTTCTTCTTATTCTCCATCCTTGACCTTCTCCCTAGATGGGAGAAGGGTTTCCCCTCTGGTCCTTGGCTCCCATGGCTTGGGAGGGGCGAGAGCCCCTCCGAGATTGGATCTATCTCTATGTTTCTACGTTCTCTGATTCTACCCCTTCACCATTTCTTAAATATCCGGAGATCCGTAACTCCGATTGGGGTGAATCTTTCGCCCAGATCTTTCTTATAAAATTAGCTTTCTTGCGCCAAAAAAAGAGCATCAACCACCTTACGGGTGGCCCACGAGAGCCCAGTCCGCGCCCAGGGGGGAGGGCGCGCCCCCCCTATCTCGTGGCCACCCCGGACACCGATTTGCGTTGATTTTACTTCCCAAAAATCATAAATATTCCAAAAAAAATCGTTGTCCATTTTTATCCCGTTTGGACTCCGTTTAATATTGGGTTTCTGCGAAACAAAAAACATGCAACAGACAGGAACTGGCACTGGACACTGGATCAATATGTTAGTCCCAAAAAATAGTATAAAAAGTTGCCAAAAGTATATAAAAGTTGAATAATATTGGCATGGAACAATCAAAAATTATAGATACGACGGAGACGTATCAGCATCCCCAAGCTTAATTCCTGCTCGTCCTCGAGTATGTAAATGATAAAAAAGATAATTTTTGATGTGGAATGCTACCTAGCATAATCTTGATCATATGTCTAATCATGGCATGAATATTAAGACACGAGTGATTCAAAGCAATAGTCTATCATTTGACATAAAAACAATAATACTTCGAGTGTACCAATAAAGCAATCATGTCTTTTCAAAACAACATGGCCAAAGAAAGTTATCCCTACAAAATCATATAGTTTGGCTTCTGCTCTATCTTGATCACACAAAGTATTTAATCATGCACAACCCCGATGACAAGCCAAGCAATTGTTTCATACTTTAATAATCTCGAACTTTTTCAACTTTCACGCAATACATGAGCGTGAGCCATGGATATAGCACTATTGGTGGAATAGAATATGATGGTGGAGGTTATGTGGAGAAGACAAAAAAGGAGAAAGTCTCACATCGACTAGGCGTATCAACGGGCTATGGAGATGCCCATCAATAGATATCAATGTGAGTGAGTAGGGATTGCCATGCAACGGATGCACTAGAGCTATAAGTGTATGAAAGCTCAAACTGAAAACTAAGTTGGTGTGCATCCAACTTGCTTGCTCATGAAGACCTCGGGCATTTGAGGAAGCCCATCATCGGAATATACAAGCCAAGTCCTATAATGAAAATTCCCACTAGTATATGAAAGTGAAAGCATAGGAGACTCTCTCTATGAAGAACATGGTGCTACTCTGAAGCACAAGTGTGGTAAAAGGATAGTAACATTGCCCCTTCTCTCCTTTTCTCTCATTTTTTCTTTTCTCTTTTTTACTTCTTTTTTTTCTTTTTTTTTAATATTTTTTTTATTTTTGATGGGTTTCTTTGGCCTCTTTTTTTTTGTTTGGGCTTCTTTGGCCTCTCTTATTTTTCATAAAGTCCGGAGTCTCATCCCGACTTGTGGGGGAATCATAGTCTCCATCATCCTTCCTCACTGGGGCAATGCTCTAATAATGATGATCATCACACTTTTATTTACTTACAACTCAATATCTAGAACAAAGATATGACTCTATATGAATGCTTCCGGCGGTGTACCGGGATGTGCAATGATCTAGCATAGCAATGACATCAAAAAACGGACAAGCCATGAAAACATCATGCTAGCTATCTTACGATCATGCAAAGCAATATGACAATGAATGCTCAAGTCATGTATATGATGATGATGGAAGTTTCATGGCAATATATCTCGGAATGGCTATGGAAATGCCATGATAGGTAGGTATGATGGCTGTTTTGAGGAAGATATAAGGAGGCTTATGTGTGACAGAGCATATCATATCACGGGGTTTGGATGCACCGGCGAAGTTTGCACCAACTCTCGAGGTGAGAAAGGGCAATGCACGGTACCGAAGAGGCTAGCAATGATGGAAAGGTAAAAGTGTGTATAATCCATGGACTCACATTAGTCATAAAGAACTCATATACTTATTGCAAAAATCTACAAGCCATTGAAAATAAAGTACTACGCGCATGCTCCTAGGGGGATAGATTGGTAAGAAAAGACCATCGCTCGTCCCCAACCGCCAGTCATAAGGAAGACAATCAATAAATAAAATTGTGCTCCAACTTCATCACAAAGCGGTTCACCATACGTGCATGCTACGGGAATCACAAACTTCAACACAAGTGTCTCTACAATCCACAACCACCCACTAGCATGACTCTAATATCACCATCTTTATATCGCAAAACTATTGCAAGGAATCAAACATATCATATTCAGCGATCTACAAGTTTATGTACGATTTTATGACTAACCATGTGAATGACCAATTCCTGTCATCTCTCTAAATAGATATAAGTGAAGGAAGAGAGTTTAATTCTTTCTACAAAAGATATGCCCAAGCTCTAACAAGTAGAAGTGAAGCAAAAGAGCATTCTACAAATGGCGGTTTTCTATGTGAAGAGAAACACGCAATCCAAACTTCAAATGATATAAGTGAAGCACATGAAGCATTCTATAAATCCATACTCAAAAGATTTAAGTGAAGTGCAATGAGCATTCTATAAATCAACCAAGGACTATCTCATACAAGCATGGTGCATAAAAGAAAAATGAAAACTAAATGCAAAAGATGCTCCAAGACTTGCACATAATGCATGAACGAAACGAATTCGAAAACATACCGATACTTGTTGAAGAAAGAGGGGATGCCTTCCGGGGCATCCCCAATCTTAGACGCTTGAGTCTCCTTGAATATTTAATTGGGGTGCCTCGGGCATCCCCAAGCTTGAGCTCTTGCCTCTCTTCCTTTTCCTCATATCGAGACATCCTCGATTAAACACTACATCCACACAAAACTTCAACAGAAAACTCGGTAAGATCCGTTAGTATAATAAAGCAAATCACCACTCTAAGTACTGTAGCAAACCAATTCATATTTTGTTTTTGCATTGTGTCTACTGTAATATAACTTTTCCATGGCTTAGTCCACTAATATAAATTGATAGATTCATCAAAACAAGCAAACTATGCATCAAAAACAGAATCTGTCAAAAACAGAACAGTCTGTAGCAATCTGAACATCCACCATACTTCTGGTACCCCACAAATTCTACCAAAATTAGGAACAATAAACAAGTTGTATAGCAAGACAGTGCAAAAGGAATCAGAACCATTTGACGTTCCAGTTAAAAATGTAAAATACGCGCACTACAGCCAAAGTTTCTGTCCTACACCGTGCAAACCAACAAGCATTGTAAACATCCTAAAGGCAAACCTTAGAACATTATTTTTATAATACAATGGAATTATACAAGGGGATAATTATTTTTGTTGAAAGTTTCTGTAATCAAGATTCACAAAGTTTCCATGAGCATGAGCAAAGTTCAAGGCTAGCTCCCACTTCAACAATGCTTGTCTTTCTCACTTTCACTTTCCTTTTTGAAAAGTTCTTAGGTTCCCCTCTTTATTTTTTTGTTTTAAAACTATATGAAAGCACTCAACAGAAATAAATGACTCTCTAAAACTTCCGGGTTGTCTCCCTGGCGGCGCTTTCTTTAAATCCATTAAGCTAGGCATTTAGTGCTCAAGTAATGAATCCACCCGGATCCCAAGGTATATCGAAGCCAATTTTAATTAACAATGATTTGTAATTTAGTAGTGAGCACAAAGTAACATAAATCATGCAACAACGATGTCTAACTCTCTTCCTATGCATCGGCATGTCATAAAAGAACAATTCATGCACACAAAGTAAAGGCCAATGCATAGTATAAGCAGTTTCTTGCAATTTCATCGTGTTGGAAACATAGGGAGAAATAGTTCCTCTCTCATAATAATTGCAAGTAGGAGCAGCAAGCACATGCATATTACATTCATCAAAATCATCATGTGCAATGGTAAAAGGCAACCCATCAATATAATCCTTAATGATCACAAACTTCTCCGATATAGTGTAGTTTGGAGAATTCAAAAAGATAATAGGACTATCATGCGTGGGTGCAATAGCAACAATTTCATGTTTAACATAAGGAACTATAGCAAGTTCATCTCCATAAGCATAATTCATATTGGCATCTTGGCCACAAGCATAGCAAGCATCATCAAAAAGGGATATTTCAAACAAATTCAAGGGATCATAGCAATCATCATGGCAATCATCCTTCGGTAAGCACGAAGGGGAATTAAATAATGTATGAGTTGGAGGGTTACTCTCATTAGAAGGTGGGCACGGGTAGCTAATTCGTTCTTCCTCCTTTTGTTCTTCGCTCTCCTCATCATCTTTTTCATCCAATGAGCTCACTGTTTCATCAATTTCTTCTTCCATAGCTTCCTGCAAAATATTAGTCTCTTCTTGGACAGCGGAGAATTTCTCAATATATGGTTTAACATTGGCATTAGAAGCATAATTATCATAACAATATTCAAGTATGGCAAAACTTTCAGATTTGTAAAGAGTAGCATCATACTTTTCAATCAAAGAAGCAATTTCAAAAGCACCCTTAAAAGCAACAAATTCTTCAATTTGTTGAACATCATAGTAATTATAAACACACTTAGCATACGAAGATATGATTCCATTATCAATAAATTCACATTGGTAGGGAAGGTGTTTCTTAGGGTTTTCAGAACAGCAAGTAACATCATAAATTTCACATAAATTCCAAGCATAGCATTGCAAATGGTGAATTTGATCCCATAATAGTTTCCCTTTTTTAGATATATGGTGTCGCACAAAACAAGCATGCTCATCTAAAGATTTGCCCTCAACTAAGCTAGTTGGGGTTTCAGCAAGAGCACATAGGGATCGAAGATGATCCAAGTAAAAAGCTTCAGTAGTGTGATAGATTTTGAGTGGTTCTTCAACCATTGGAGCAGTAGGTACAACTAATTTTTTTGGTATTTTGCGTTTCCTACCCATAGCTAAAGATAGAAAACAACTAAGAACAGCAAACAAAAATTACTTGATAAAGCAAACAAGCACACATGAGAGTATTTACCCCACGCTATGACTCCCCGGCAACGGCGCCAGAAAAAGGTCTTGATGACCCGCAAGTATATGGGATAGTTGTAGCCTATTTCAATAAGTAAGAGTGTCGAGCCCAACGAGGAGCTAAAGGTAGAACAAATACTCTCTCAAGTCCTATCGGCCACTGATATGACTCTACGCACGCTTGACGTTCACTTTACCTAGAACAAGTATGAAACTAGAAGTACTTTGTAGGTGTGATAGGATAGGTTTGCAAGATAATAAAAAACACGTAAATAAAAAGTAGGGGCTGTTTAGATAAAGATGCAATAAAGTAAATATAGCGAGTGTGGAAAAGTGGTGGTAGGAGTTGTGGAATTGTCCCTAAGCAACTGACTATGTTACTAGACCGGTAATCACTATTGCAATTCTATTTGAGGGAGAGGCATAAGCTAACATACTTTCTCTTCTTGGATCATATGTACTTATGATTGGAAGTCTAGCATGCATCCGCAACTACTAGAGATTCATTAAGGTAAAACCCAACCATAGCATTAAAGTATCAAGTCCCCTTTTATCCCATACGCAAACAACCTACTTACTCGGGTTTGTGTTTCGGTCACTCACGCAACCCACCATAAGCAAATCATGAACATATTGCAAAACCACAGCGAGAATCCCTCACGCTTGCGTGACACAGAGAGCACCATAGGACAGCACCAATAATAAAATATGCAACTCAACCCAATCACGATCATCAATTAACCCATAGGACAAAACGGATCTACTCAGACATCGTAGGATGGCAACACATCATTGGATAATAATATGAAGCATAAAGCACCATGTTAAAGTAGAGGTTACAGCGGGTTGCGGGAGAGTGGACCGCTGGATATAGAAGGGGAAAGGTGATGGAGATGTTGGTGAAGATGACGGCGGTGTTGGTGAAGATCGCGGTGATGATGATGGCCCCCGGCGGCGTTCCGGCGCCACCGGAAGCAAGGGGGAGAGATCCCCCCTTCTTCTTCTTCTTCCTTGACCTTCTCCCTAGATGGGAGAAGGGTTTCCCCTCTGGTCCTTGGCTCCCATGGCTTGGGAGGGGCGAGAGCCCCTCCGAGATTGGATCTATCTCTTTGTTTCTGCGTTCTCTGATTCTACCCCTTCACCGTTTCTTAAATATCCGGAGATCCGTAACTCCGATAGGGGTGAATCTTTCACCCAGATCTTTCTCATAAAATTAGCTTCTTTCTTGCGCCAAATGAAGAGCATCAACCGCCTTACGGGTGGCCCACGAGAGCCCAGGCCGCGCCTAGGGGGGAGGGCGCGCCCCCCTGTCTCGTGGCCACCCCGGACACCATTTCGCGTTGATTTTACTTCCCAAAAATCATAAATATTCTAAAAAAAAATCTCCGACCATTTTTATCCCGTTTGGAATCCGTTTGATATTGGGTTTCTGCAAAACAAAAAACATGCAACAGACAGGAACTGGCACTGGGCACTGGATCAATATGTTAGTCCCAAAAATTAGTATAAAAAGTTGCCAAAAGTATATAAAAGTTGAATAATATTGGCATGGAACAATCAAAAATTATAGATACGACAGAGACGTATCAATGGTCTCTCTCAAACAACCCTGCAACAAAATAACAAAGAGTCTTGTCGAAGCCACACAAACCCTCATGCATGTGCCACGTGTTTCCACGCCCCAGAAGTCGGTCACCATCAGCATCACGCTCCTATGTCGTCGTCGCCGATCCCACCACCGTCTTCTGTACCAACCGACTCACGTCGATCCATCAGACTGTCCAGTCCGACCCAGCCGAACTTATCCAGCTACATGACACGCTCCAGACTCCTCAAGCCATCACCGTATCCAACACCATCCATACACAAAAGTGTACCAGCAAAGAAAACCAAAGGAAAGTCCCTCACAGCCTTCCCGTGTGAACCACACGTATATAGCTTCTGGATCCCTTCTTTTATTTCTTTCTTGATGATAGCATCACGATCAAACTCTAGGTCTTTGTGCCATTTTTTTCCAAACAAATCTCTAGGTTCATGCAAAGCCTTCCGTTCCACCATACAGCACACACGTGCCTCGCGCCACGTCCCAGACCTGAACGTGCACGCCAGCCTCCCGCAGCATGACTCGGCCTCGGCCTGCTGGGCCAGCTGCCGCCGGTCCTCTGTGCCTCGGCCCACTAGCACCACGCTGTGGCTATGGACGCACCTGCATCGCTCCACACCAGCAACCCACCGAGATCGCCCATCGCCTGTCTCCCGTACGTGACCCAACTCGCGGCATCGCCAGTAGCATACTCCGCGCCTACGCGAATCGATCTGGCTCGCCTTCCGCGTTGTGCCGCCGCTTCCACATCTGATCTATTGCCCTGTTGCCACAATCCAATTTGCTCTGAATTCAACAAGCGTTAGCTTCCGATCTCACAACAATGCACCGATCTATGCCATTGACAATTCCTCTAGATCAACACCACCTTCTCCCGGATCTTGCAACCTTGCTCATGATACCACTTGTTAGAATAAATTCGAGGCCATCGTCGATCATCTGAGGACCAAGCAATCATACAAGCACCACACTGAGATTTGTTAACGAGGTTCACCGATATGGCTACATCCCCGGGGCATGACTACATGCGCTCCTCCCCGTGACACCGTCACAATACCGCACACCGGCCACCCGGGCGCCGGCACATGCCGCCGGCTCCCCCTTGCGTGCCTGTGCTATTACCGAAAAAGGCTTTCGCCCCGCTTTATAAATAAAGCAAACCGCCACAAGACATACAACCATAGCAGGTCCACACACACACACACCACCCAAGTACCACAATCAAAGTACAGAGGTTCTGCTGAGGGCACAGCTCAACAAGCCCAGAAGAAAGAGAAAAAACACAACATAGCAAAGCCTGCCCAGCGCAGGTGACCTAGTCAGGCTCCGGCGGCGGCGGCGGCGGCAGGCGGACGGCCATCGAGCGGAGATCGGCGATGAAGGCTGAGATGGCGTCCCGATCCGGGGGGCGGCTAAGCGGCTGCCAAAGCTGCAAGAAACCCGAGAATTTGTAGAGAGCGTCAGTAGCGCGACGGAGGGGAGAATGTTGGATCACAAGCTTATTGCGAACGGCGCCTATGCTATTATGTTGGCATAGGTTACATCGTGTGTCTACCCCCGCTATATAAGAGAGGCCTAGGATACTAGTGTCCTACTAGGACACGACTCCACATCCTATATAAACACAATACAACTACAAGTCCAACTGTAACCTACCTTGTACACAATATTCGACACAACTCCAACACTGAGGTGTCCTGGCTCATGGAGGTTCACCTCTTTCCTTCCCCAGCCTCATCTACTAGACCGGCAACGCGGCTTGGCGCGAGGGTGCCTGGCTGAACATACTATTCAAGCGCTTAAACAAAGCATTTAATGTTGCCAAATGGGAATTAGAATGATTGTTTGGGATGGATCAACCCAGTACAGTTGGCAAATAAGAATTAAAATGATTGCTTATGATAGTTCAACCCACTAAGTTAAATCAATAGCCTGTAACATTTTCTCAAAGCAATACAAAGGGGCAGTAAAATTGGATATAACAAAAGCAAATCAAGCAGGATGCAAAATAGAACAGTTGATGTGGAAGTTCATGCCAAAGTGGAAATATAGATATATAATTGGTTGCAGAATTAAGCCAGGATGATGGGTCCTCAGCAAGTACTATAGTTGGGTTATTAGATAGCAAAAGCAAACCATATATTTCTGCTAAAGCTCCAGAACCGAAAGTGCATCAATGTAACTAATATGTAGTCAACATAAAGAATGTTAAATAATTCTTAGAGCAGGGCACTCTTTCAAAAGGTGAGGACAATCAGACAGTAGTTTGCACAACATATCAAAGTAGCTAGTGATGGCTTGAATCACAAACAACAAACACAGCAGTCCACAAGACCATCGCATGCACCAAAAGATGGCCAAACACATGTGCAAAGGAATGTAAGATGTCGAGGAAGATGAGTCGTCGGCCATGGCGGTCAACAAGCACACACCAAGCCACCTAATTAACTTGTTCGTCGGCGCACAGATGGAGCAGATAACAGACGGTAGTAGCTTCCGCAGCTCACTCAAGAACCACCAACTCCAAACTTGACAGTAAGGAACAATACACAAAAACGAACCTGTATCAGAGCAAAAGAAATGTTGTGAGTCTAAAGATCCAACCCTACTGCATAAGAAACTCACAACAATGGATCCAGCTCTATTTTAAATCCATTTCTCACCCTGGATCCAGCTGTACTTCAAATCAATTTGATTGCACATGTTCAAACTGAACCAAACCAAGATGTGCATTATTTTAAAACGGAATCAAATTGCACAATGGCAATCAACACCTCCAAAACAACAATGGATTACTGTTACTCATGCATCTTCAGTACAATCTTCATTAGCTCAGTTAACCACTAACTTACTGTAACTTAGGCACCATATATACAGGGTATAAAAACAGAATTGCAGAGCACTTGCAGATTTGTACTGTATCAAACTACAGACTTGGAGGAGGAGGGACACTTGTGCATACATTTTCATTTTGTGACCATCAACCAATGTTACTCCAGTACCCATAGAAATAGAACTTATTGTAGCCAGAAGTTTTCCCATGAATGCAAGACCAAGTGGCGGAGGTAGAGGAACAATGAATTTACTTCATAAACCAATTCGAATCAGTAATGTTGAGAAAGTTAACCCGAGTATTAACCTGTAATATTTTCTGTGTGTGTGTGTGTGTGTGTGTGTGTAATACATGATCATCAGATAATTAAGGGTCACACGATGTGCTCAGTATGCAGATTATGCCCAATCATATACACTGTTGCCTATTTTTGCAAGAACAAAAGAGACTATTGCTACAGGAGATAGAAGTTTAAAAACTTCATCATCTGCACAGAATATATACAATGTTCGGAAACATAGAGAAGAAATGCAGTCAATGTTCTTAATACATCAATAGAGAAGATCACCTGCATGGCGTGATGCGGGTGAATCAGGTGAGAAGGGTGCCGATAGGGCTGCGACCACATTGTCCTTCTTCCCTCCTCTCAGCGCATAACAAAGATTAGGAACTGAGATTGTGGAGTGTGCCTACTGCATTGCAGAACAAATGAGAGAACTGGTTCCATGATAGCCTGCAGGTGCTCCTGGTCCTAAGAAAAACGGGAATATAATCAATTTCCTCTGTTTTTGCCCTATGGTCAAAATGAATATTTATGTAATGCTTCTGCTTATTGAAAATGGCATGCACAACTATTTAAATAATGAACTCCTCGTCATGGGGAGGCAGATCTCTATTATGAGCAGATACTCTCTTGTTCATGAATAGGAGTAATTCACATGATTAGAGTACAAAACGGGTGCTATTTGAAGAAACAACTACCAACTGACTTGTATCATGGGGACAGGTCGGTATATAAAACTGACTTGTTCATAGGCATTTATCCAAAGGAGGGTTACAGACTTAATTCTTAGAAAAGAGGAGATGTACGTTATCATTTGTGGCGAGTAGTTCTATTGCAGAAAATTATAATAAAAGACAACACAATAAGCAGTCTATGTATACAAAAAATTGAGTATAGAAGTGAAAGCTGAACTAAAAGTACAATGGACAGTGGCATGAGGTGATAATACCCTGCACTGACCAGACCTTCCAGTTTGAGGATTATTAGTGTGATAGGTATCTGCCGCACATCCCTGCAATGTGTAACCTGAGGTCCCCAACCAAAGAAACCCGCAGCGGCTCTCTCAACAAAATTTGGCTCCAAAATACCAAATGGGTTGCCCATAGGTCAGCTAAATATGGGATCAAATGGTTCGTCCCGATCCATCATGTCAGCATGACTATCGGCTATTGAATTCTGATGGATTCTTGTGCTGAAAATCATAAAGCTTGGTTACATTTCATAAAGTGAATTTCATGGGTGTTAGGACAGTAAATGCAAAGGAAACTCACACATTACTTAACTATCCTTTTGGGGTCATCACAATGCTGCTTGCCTATTCTATTTGAAGCAATCTACGTACACAAGTGTCTACATTAACCATTTACGTTTTCCTTTACTACTATTGTTAAAGGTAACCGTTTTTATTGACTGATGACAACCCAAGTAATCTTAGCAACCAGGTGAGTTTCAATCGAAGCTGAGAAGGGGATAGTGACTGCTTACATCAAGATAGAAGCCCATATTACTTGCGGGAGCACCAAGCTATCCTAGCAACAGAACAACACAATCAGAACCTCTTCGAATCTTCATCAAATATTTAACTGAATGTAGATACGAAGGGCCAGAGGAGAATCAACGGCTTACTGCTAGTTCCTAGAGGAGGTGCAGGATGGGCTCCTCGTCGGGGTCGGCGCTGCCGCCAGTCGAGAAGGAGGCGAGGGGCTTGCAGGAGACAGTGTGTCATCGATGGGCTAGACTTGGAAGAGGAGGAGCCGTCGTCGTCGATGAAAAAATTCAGAATTTGCAATGGTTCAGAACTTAATGATCTAGTATTTGATTTAAAACTCAACCAAATTTGTTTAAAACTTACTGATGCAATGCAATGGTTCAGAATTCTAATGAATTTGTTTAAAACTTACTCCACAACATAAATGATTACAGCAGATTGACAAAATAGAGACCATGTTGTGGCTAAACTTACTCCACAACATAAAATATATTGTGTTTGAAAAGAATCTCTTCAATCTTGCAGCAAAATAGAAGTTCATACCATTATAAAACAAGAGAGGAAGAGAGACTAAAGTAACAAACCTAAAATGTAGCAATATATTTTCATAGCAGTAACAATGCAAGGAATTAAACTTTCACAGTACAGTAAGAAATCATAAGCAAAAAGAATTTTACAACAGAATAGAAGGAGATTACAGATAGGCAAAGCATGGCGCCAACACATCCTGAGTGCAATAAGCAAGGGGCGAGTGCAAAGCATACAGACCTATCTGGCAGTGTGTTGTGGGGCAGCGGGGAGGGCGATGACAGCAGCGGTGGTGGTGGCAACCAGGGAGGCCCCCATCGGTGTTGTTGCCGGTGGTGTTTCCCTTTTGGTCTATCTCGATGGCATGATCCGCACTGCAAAGTAATAACGCGAGCGGTGGCCTGCACAACCCTCCCGGTGATGGCAAGGAGAGAGCCAGCGAGAGACACGGCGGCGTCCTGCAAACCAAGATAATGGGAGGAGCAGTCAGAGAGACAACCCCAAATGAGGTAGCATTTGATAACGCAAACTTTTGGAGCCCCTCAACTACACCAAATGGAAGCAAATGATGATGCTAAGCACCATACCATGATAGGGAACATGGTTCTAGTGTTAATGCACATTGAGCAGAAGTCGCCACTGCATATGTAGTAGACAAAAAAGAGCTCTTGCTTGGCCACTCGGAAATGTCACCACCCAACCAGGCTGCTCCTGAATAAAGACACCCAAATCATATGATATATCAGCCGATATCACACATTGAGATAATTTTAAGAGTACTCTAGTTTTAATAGTAGTGTTCAGATAGACATATTCAGCAACCCAATGCTCATATCTAAGTTCGGATTGTTCAACGGACACTCTTAATGTACCTTTTATCTCAGTATAAATGAAACATCGATATAAACCATATAACCAAAACCATTTCATATTCTAAGAGTTATAAAGAGAAGGAAATGGCTGCCCTGTTACAATCCATCATCTCATCATGGAACAAATATTAAAACAAATTAGATGCCTACACTGGATAGTATGCACATTGGCTATACCAAATCATTAAAGACTAATTTTTTTGAAATGATGAATAAGAAAAACAGTACACCACTGTCAAAAAAAACAGAACACAGGTGTAGATGGAGAAAATCTAGTGTTACATAATAATTGAGTACTGCCTCTATAAATTAATATAAGATCTATTAGAACGCTAAAGTAGCGATCTAAATGATCTTATATTAGTTTAGAGAGGAAGTAATTGCTAAGAAGTTTTAGGTTATTTAATCACATAACTAAGCCTGCCACCAGACCACCTTGAGCACCACGGTCCGGAAGCCAAGAGCATGAGCAGACCAAAATAAGAATGGATTAACCAGGAAACCCTAGACAAATCCCTAAAAAACAACAAAGCCCTTGATGATCACATACACATCACAAAGGGAAAGAAAAACAAGGGAGCAAATAATCACCTCAGCCATCTTCGAAGCCCACTCGGTGTGCTCCCTCTCCGGCCGACCCGCAAGACAGCCCCAACGCCATGCCACCGTCCCAACCGTGAAACAGCCAGAGAAGCAAGGAAGATGGTAAGAAACAAGCGAAATAAAAGGTAGTGGGCTCCAATACAAACATTAACCAGCCTAAAGACGCTGTTATTAGAAACATGACACCGTGGTTTCTGCTGGTTTATCAACAAATTAAAACAAGCCATTGAACCGACAACTTGCTTACTCTTAACCAGATGAAATCAAGGACCAACAACAAACGATAAAAGTCAAGAACAACTTATATGCAATAAAGGTATGAGAGAGAAGAAATATTCACATAAGACGGCTATAAACACTGGAGCATAAATAAGCAATACCTTTAAATACAAATAAAAAGGGTTCAGGGTTCAATGCATAGTAGGCTCAGATTTGCCTTTCCTCGATCATATAATCTACCCCCGCCATCTCTTGTCACCAGATTAATCTGTTTATACAGTGGAGCTGCCCTGGTTATCACTCAACAAGAATGACCATCCAAGGACAGAACAATAAGTATCACATGATCAAAAAGGATTCTAGAGACAAGAGGGAGGACCCAACTTGATACCCACAGGTGCCTTGATTGCTCAAAGGCACACTTATTTCAGCCACAGCGAATCATCATCGCCCTAGCAAGGATGACTTACGACCGGTGGGGCACGTGCGAATAAAAAGGGTTCAGGGTTCAATGCATATGGGCTCAGATTTGCCTTTCCTCGATCATATAATCTACCCCCATCATCTCTTATCACCAGATCAATCTGTTTATATAGTGGAGCTGCCCTGGTTATCACTCAATAAGAATGACCATCCAAAGGACAGAACAATAAGTATCACAATATCAAAAAGGATTCTAGAGACAAGAGGGAGGACCCAACTTGATACCCACGGCTAATCATCATCGCCCTAGCAAGAATGGCTTCCGACCGATGGGGGACGTGATTCAAACGCGGTGGCACGAGATATCTCATTTTGGGAGTAACTATTCATTCCAGCAGTAACTTTTTGTTATCCGACAGACGAGGTCGTTACAGGGGTTGATCCAACTGCCCAAGATCCATCAAGCAACCAGATCCGACGGCCAGGAATCCCAAATCGCTGAGGAGCGGCCTGAGGAGCTGCTATTCTTATTTCTGGATGGACTTATTTCTGGATTTCTGGATGGATCACCAGATCAATATGTTCTTACGAGGGTTTAACTGCCCTGGTTATCACTCATTAGAAATGACCATCCAAGGACAGAGCCACTAAAATAAGAACGTGATCAAAACAGCTCAAAGAAACGAGGGAGGATCCAAATTAATACCCACAAATTCCTCGAATGCTTGAGAGCATGCCTATATCAGCCATAACTGATCATCATAGCCCTGGCCATGTCCCATATAGTAGCCGAAGCAGAGCAAGGGAAGATGGAGCTCACAGAGGGAGGTTGTAGCCAAGGCAGTACTCAGAGGACACCGGGGTTGCGCCTGAACGCCATCCAACCAATGAGGAACCACGTCGGAGTTGCGCCTTGCACCATCCCGCCAACGAGCACGAAAGTCATGGGCACCGAAGTGGCCAAGGACGTGAGGAGGTGATGTATAGCACATCTAGGAGCACCATCAGAGACGACCGGGGCAACGAGCAGGCAGGGAGAGAGGCGAGACGGCAGGGAGAGGAAAGGGCGTGATGCGAGTGCAGGCCTGCAGGGAGCGGAACATCAGCTATTTTTTCTTTCGGAGTATATAGGAAGTATCAAACATATCATATAAGTGCAATCATCTTTGATAATATAAGAGAGCATACAAATCACAGAGCTTGTTTAAGATATTTTGTCACATCAAGTAGTTTAGATAAGAAAAGCCTAACCCAGAATTACAAATAATTGGAGCGAGTGATAGATTTATTATTCCGATAATTTGGTAGTAACTATACATAAATAATTCATTTGCCAACAGTAAAAAATATGTGATGCATTATTTACACAAAACAATATTTTTTGTATAGGGTCAGAAAGATATTTCAGCATTCAAATCAATAAGGCTGAAATAATATAAGAGTATTATCACTACAGAGCAACAATTTATGGACTCGCTGTCAGTCAGAAGTAATAATACATGGAAATCTATCTTGAAGTGCAAGAGTTCAATTTAGCAGATCTGACACACCAGACACGAATGTGCTTACCTGTTTTCCCAGGCGGGCCTAGTCAGCTCTCTTTTAGCTGCAATCAAAGATAAGATTTGTTAGGACATTCTTGTGGGCAAAATTTATCATCATGCAAGCAATGGGCCTATCTATTGGCTGCTTGTAGTGCCTAAGGTAAAATCGAAAGGCCTTTTACTGCCACCTTGCATGAAGAGTTTCTATTCACACATGTGCACTGCTATATGAACCTGCACAAGCTGACTAATTAAACAAAAAAAGCTACAGAGGTGAACTGACCTTTCTCTAATCAGACTCTCTGGACAAACCAAGAAGCACAGATAAATACGCTGCTGGGCAGAACACATAATCTAGTACGGTATAACACTGACTAAGCCTAGGTTTGTGGCCGGAAGGAGAGACCAGAAAGCTATATAAAGCACACACCCAAAGAAACTAAAACTGGGCAGAGCATTGAATGGATAGGTAGCAAAGGCACGCATACCCAAATTCCATAAAAAACCAAAGGAGGTATAATCACTAAATTAGAAATCTAATTAACTTAGCAAACAAACCTAAATTAAGCAGCCTAACTCAAATGGACAACAGTAAATTGAAGCCTACATGCCTCAGTATCACAACAGAGGACGAGCAGGACCAACCGACAAACCAGCAGGCTATTGGTATAAAGCCAAAAATAAATAGTAAACAAAACAAAGAAAAGAACAAAAGCATCCAGAATCATGTGCAAATGAACAAAAAAAACTAGGGCCTAGCACGATCCAGACAAGGAACAAGAAGCACACACCTATAATCCAGGAATTAAGGAAGATAGGACACCACATAAATCCAACCAGGGAATAATACCCTTTGCCTCTCATTGGCCAGCCTGCACACAATAGACCAAATCTAGCAGCGTACTCATATAGAAAAGACAAGGAATATACACTACTTCACAAATGTAACCCTAGGTCTGGAAAGAAGAGAAGCACAAAGAAGGAGAGGAAAAGCAGTCGACCTGTACATCCCTGGATGAAGACGAAACAGGCTGGCACAGATCGAGCGACGAGCTGACGAGAAGAACGAGCACCTGCAAACGATGGATCAATCCGCAGCAAAATCAGAGACAAAATCACGGTTAAGCTGCAGGGAATGACCAAGAACGGGGCAAAATAAATGCCTACCCACAAACTGATGAATGCACCATCAGATCTAGCGCAACGACGGCAAGAACAAGGAACACCGGCGTCGCACAGCAGATCCATCACATTTGACGCAGCAGGCTGGCACAGATCCCCCATAGCCTCACGTTCCTCTCCCAGTTGCTCCCCCATCGAGCTCGAGCTCGTCCATGGCCGCCGCGGCGGGCGGGGCCGTGGTCATCGGCCATGGCCATGGCCATGGAGAGCGGGGCGGGCGGGGCGGCCCCTTGCTCCCCAGTCGAGCTCGAACTCGTCCATGGCAGCCGCGGCGGGCAGGGCGGGACGGCGGGGCCGCTACGGGTAGGGCGGGACGGCGGGGCCGTGCCCATCATCCCCGAGGAGGTTGACCCGCGGCGCCCATGCCTCTGGCAACCGCGGCGCGCCCACAACCAGCGACGCCCTCTGGCGGCGATGCGCGTGGCGGCCGTGGACGGACAGGATGGCCAGCGAGGAGTGGCGGCTAGAGTTCAATCGGGGGCGGAGCGAGTGGGCGCCTGGGAGAAGACGTGGTGCGGGGTCACGGGGAGGAGAGGAGGCAAGCGGCGACGCGCGAGAAAGGGAGCGAGGCGGCTAGGGTTTCACCACGGGCGTGGCCGCCGTTTATACCCCCAGGAAGCGAAATGACGAAAGTGCCCCCGGCGAGGCAGCGTAATTACGAGCAGTGGCACGAAACGGGAGTAACTATTCATTCCAGCAGTAATTTTTTTATCCGACGGACGAGGTCGTTACAGGGGTCAATCCGACGACCCAAGATTCATCAAGCAGCCAGATCCAACGGCCAGAATCCAGATCGCTGAGGAGGCTTGTAGGAGGCTTCATCTCTTATTTCTAGATACTGCAAAACTGCGTATGTAGGTGGTGGCAGTATAGGCAGAAACAACAGGGGAAATATTTTTTATTAGATTATCTATCACAAAAGTGTATTCAATGGAACAATGCTGCAGATTTAACTAATCGGTTAAGTAAACCTTGAAACGGAACTTGAATCGGAATGAAGGGCTAATACGTCTCCGCCGTATCTATAATTTTTGATTGTTCCATGCCAATATTATTCACTTTCATATACTTTTTGGCAACTTTTTATATTATTTTTGGGACTAACATATTGATCCAGTGCCCAGTGCCAGTTCTTGTCTGTTGCATGTTTTTTGTTTCGCAGAAACCCAATATCAAACGGAGTCCAAACGGGATAAAATGGACGGAGATTTTTTTTGAAATATTTATGATTTTCTGGAAGTAAAATCAACGCGAAACGGTGTCCAGGGTGGTCACGAGGTAGGGGGGCGCGCCCTACCCCCCAGGCGCGCCCCTGACCCTCGTGGTCCACCCGTAAGACAGTTGATGCTCTTCTTCTGGTGCAAGAAAGCTTATTTTACAAGGACGATCTGAGCGAAAGATTCATCCCAATCGGAGTTACGGATCTCCGGATATAAAAGAAACGGTGAAGGGGTAGAATCAGGGAACGCAGAAACAGAGAGATAGATCCAATCTCGGAGGGGCTCTTGCCCCTCCCAAGCCATGGGAGCCAAGGACCAGAGGGGAAACCCTTCTCCCATCTAGGGAGAAGGTCAAGGAAGAAGAAGAAGAAGGGGGGCTCTCTCCCCCTTGCTTCCGGTGGCGCCGGAACGCCGTTGGGGGCCATCATCATCACTGCGATCTTCACCAACACCTCCATCATCTTCACCAACATCTCCATCACCTCCCCCCTTCTATATCCAGCGGTCCACTCTCCCGCAACCCCCTGTACCCTCTACTTGAACATGGTGCTTTATGCCTCATATTATTATCCAATGTGTTGCCATCCTATGATGTCTGAGTAGATTTTCGTTGTCCTATCGGTGATTGATGAATTGCTATGATTGGCTTGAGTTGCATGTTTTATTATTGGTGCTGTCCTATTGTGCCCTCCGTGTCGCGCAAGCGTGAGGGATTCCTGCTGTAGGGTTTGCAATATGTTTATGATTTGCTTATGGTGGGTGGCGTGAGTGACAGAAGCACATACCCGAGTAAGTAGGTTGTTTGCGTATGGGATAAAAGGGGACTTGATGCTTTAATGCTATGGTTGGGTTTTACCTTAATGAATCTTTAGTAGTTGCGGATGCTTGCTAGAGTTCCAATCATAAGTGCATATGATCCAAGTAGAGAAAGTATGTTAGCTTATGCTTCTCCCTCAAATAAAATTGCAATAATGATTACCGGTCTACTTATCGATTGCCTAGGGACAAATAACTTTCTCGTGACAACAAACTCTTTACTTTTACTAATTTAGTTGTGTCTTTATCTATACAGCCCCTAGTTTATATTTACGTGTTCTTTACTTTCTTGTAAACCTATCCTATCACACCTACAAAGTACTTCTAGTTTCATACTTGTTCTAGGTAAAGCAAACGTCAAGCGTGCGTAGAGTTGTATCGGTGGTCGATAGAACTTGAGGGAATATTTATTCTACCTTTAGCTCCTCGTTGGGTTCGACACTCTTACTTATCGAAAGAGGCTACAACTATCCCCTATACTTGTGGGTTATCAAGACCTTTTTCTGGCGCCGTTGCCGGGGAGTCATAGCGTGGGGTGAATATTCTCGTGTGTGCTTGTTTGCTTTATCACTAAGTAATTTTTATTTGCTATTCTAAGTTGTTCTCTATCTTTAGTCATGGATATGAAACGCAAAATACCAAAAAATTAGAGGTACTTGCTACTCATGAGGATGGGGTAACTCCTAAAACCCTCGATTCTCATCATGAGAAAAATATTTTGTACTACTTTGATAATCCTGAGAAAACCCCATTCAACTTTATAATGGGAGTAACGTTGGATCAACGTGAATACTTTAGGGATTATCACTCGACACAAAAAGGGAAACTATTATGGGATCAATTTATTATGTTGCATTGGTATGCCCGGGATCTATGCTTGAGATATGATATTACTTGTTGCTCTAGGATGAAGGCTCCACACCTTCCCTTTTCATGCAAATTTAATGCTAATGAAACCTTAGCTTCTTATGCTAATGGTATATATGATTACTATGATGTGGAACAAATAGAAGAATTTGTTGCTTTTAAGGCTGCTTATGAAATTGAAACTTTGTTTGAAAAGTATGAAGCTTTAGATGATGATGTTTATAGGCCTGAAAATCTTGCTATACTTACATATTGCTATGCAAACTATGAATACAATTACTATATTAATGCATTTATTGAGAAAGTCTCCGCTGTCCAAGAAGTGACTAATATTTTGCAGGAAGCTATGGAAGAAGAAATTGATGAAACTGTGAGCTCATTGCATGAAAAGATGATGAGGAGAGCGAAGAACAAAAGGAGGAAGAGTGGATTAGCTACCCGTGCCCACCTTCTAATGAGAGTAACCCTCCAACTCATACATTATTTAATTCCCCTTCGTGCTTACCGAAGGATGATTACTATGATGATTGCTATGATCCCTTGAATTTGTTTGAAATATCCTTTTTGATGATGCTTGCTATGTTGTGGCCAAGATGCCAATATGAATTATGCTTATGGAGATGAACTTGCTATAATTCCTTATGTTAAACATAAAATTGTTGCTATTACACCCACACATGATAGTCCTATTATCTTTTTGAATTCTCCCGATTATACCATATCGGAGAAGTTTGCCCTTATTAAGGATTATATTGATGGGTTGCCTTTTACCGTTGCTCATGATGATTTTGATGAATATAATATACATGTGCTTGCTGCTCCTACTTGCAATTATTATGAGAGAGGAACTCTATCTCCGCCTCTTTATGTTTCCAATATGATAGAATTGCAAAAAACTGCTTATACTATGCATTGGCCTTTACTATGTGTGCATGAATTGTTCTTTTATGACATGCCGATGCATAGGAAGAGAGTTAGACTTCGTTGTTGCATAATATATGTTACTTTGTGCTCACTACTAAATTACAAATCTTTGTTAATTAAAATTGGCTTTGATATACCTTGGGATCTGGGTGGATTCACTACTTGAGCACTAAATGCCTAGCTTAATGGCTTTAAAGAAAGCGCTGCCAGGGAGAAAACCCGGAAGTTTTAGAGAGTCATTTATTTCTGTTGAGTGCTTTTATATAGTTTAAAAACAACAAAAATAAAGAGGGGAACCTAAAAACTTTTCAAAAAGGAAAGTGAAAGTAAGAAAGACAAGCATTGTTGAAGTGGGAGAGCTCCTTGAACTTTGTTCATGCTCACGGAAACTTTGTGAACCTTGATAACAGAAATTTTTCAACAAAAATAATTATCCCCTTGTACAATTTCATTGTATTATAAAAATAATGTGCCAAGGTTTGCCTTTAGGATGTTTACAATGCTTGTTGGTTTGTACGGTGCAGGACAGAAACTTTGACTGTATTGCGTGATTTTACATTTTAACTGGAACGTCAATTGGTTCTGATTCCTTTTGCACTGTCTTACTATACAACTTTTTTATTTTTCCTAATTTTGGTAGAATTTTTGGGGTAATAGAAGTATGGTGGTTGTTCAGATTGCTACAGACTGTTCTGTTTTTGACAGATTCTGTTTTTGATGCATAGTTTGCTTGTTTTGATGAATCTATCAATTTATATTAGTGGATTAAGCCATGAAAAAGTTATATTACAGTAGACACAATGCAAAAACAAAATATGAATTGGTTTTCAATAGTACTTAGAGTGGTGATTTGCTTTATTATACTAACGGATCTTACCGAGTTTTCTGTTGAAGTTTTGTGTGGATGTAGTGTATAATCGAGGATGTTTCGATGTGAGAAGAAGGAAGTGTTGGGGAACGTAGTAATTTCAAAAAAATTCCTACGCACACGCAAGATCATGGTGATGCATAGCAACGAGAGGGGAGAGTGTTGTCTACGTACCCTTGTAGACCGAAGCGGAAGCGTTGACGCAACGTAGAGGAAGTAGTCGTACGTATTCCCGGTCCAACCGATCCAAGCACCGTTACTCCGGCACCTCCAAGTTCTTGACACACGTACAGCTCGATGACGCACCCCGAACTCTGATCCAGTAGAGGTATGGGGAGGAGTTCCGTCAGCACGACGGCGTGGTGACGATCTTGATGATCAACTGTCGCAGGGCTTCGCCTAAGCACCGCTACAATATGACCGAGGTGTAATATCGTGGAGGGGGGCACCGCACACGGCTAAGGAACGATCACGATGATCAACTTGTGTGTCTATGGGGTGCCCCCCGCCCCCGTATATAAAGGAGGGAGGGAGGAGGGGGCCGGCCTAAGGGGGAGGCGCGCCCTAGGAGGGGGAAACCTACTCCAAGTAGGTTTCCCCCTTCTTTTCCTAATCCAAGAAGGAGGGGGAAGGAAGGAGTAGGAGAGGGGGAAGGCAAGGGGGGCGCCGCCCCCCCCCCCCCTTCCTTGTCCTATTCGGACTCAAGGGGAGGGGGCGCGCCACTTGCCCTGGCCGGCCCCTCTCTTTCTCCAATAGGGCCCATCAAGGCCCATTACTTCCCGGGGGGGTTCCGGTAACCCTCCGGTACTCCGGTTTTTCTCCGAAAACTCCTGGAACCCTTCCGGTGTCCGAATATAGCCATCCAATATATCAATCTTTATGTCTCGACCATTTCGAGACTCCTCGTCATGTCCGTGATCACATCCGAGACTCCGAACAACCTTCGGTACATCAAAATACATAAACTCATAATATAACTGTCATCGAAACCTTAAGCGTGCGGACCCTACGGTTCGAGAACAATGTAGACATGACCGAGACACGTCTCTGGTCAATAACCAATAGCGGGACCTGGATGCCCATATTGGTTCCTACATATTCTACGAAGATCTTTATCGGTCAGACCGCATAACAACATACGTTGTTGCCTTTGTCATCGGTATGTTACTTGCCCGAGATTCGATCGTCGGTATCCAATACCTAGTTCAATCTCGTTACCGGAAAGTCTCTTTACTCGTTCCGTAATACATCATCTCGCAACTAACTCATTAGTTGAAATGCTTGCAAGGCTTAAGTGATGTGCATTACTGAGAGGGCCCAGAGATACCTCTCCGACATTCGGAGTGACAAATCCTAATCTCGAAATACGCCAACCCAACAAGTACCTTCGGAGACACCTGTAGAGCACCTTTATAATCACCCAGTTACGTTGTGACGTTTGGTAGCACACAAAGTGTTCCTCCGGTAAATGGGAGTTGCATAATCTCATAGTCATAGGAACATGTATAAGTCATGAAGAAAGCAATAGCAACATACTAAACGATCGGGTGCTAAGATAACTGAATGGGTCATGTCAATCACATCATTCTCCCAATGATGTGATCCCGTTAATCAAATAACAACTCTTTGTTCATGGTTACGAAACATAACCATCTTTGATTAACAAGCTAGTCAAGTAGAGGCATACTAGTGACACTCTGTTTGTCTATATATTCACACATGTATTATGTTTCCGGTTAATACAATTCTAGCATGAATAATAGACATTTATCATGAAATAAGGAAATAAATAATAACTTTATTATTGCCTCTAGGGCATATTTCCTTCAGTCTCCCACTTGCACTAGAGTCAATAATGCAGTTCACATCACCATGTGATTAACACCCATAGTTCACATCACCATGTGATTAACACCCATAGTTCACATCGTCATGTGATCAACACCCAAAGGGTTTACTAGATTCAGTAATCTAGTTCACATCGCTATGTGATTAACACCCAAAGAGTACTAAGGTGTGATCATGTTTTGCTTGTGAGAGAATCTTAGTCAATGGGTCTTTCACATTCAGATCCGTTATGTACTTTGCAATTTTCTATGTCTACAATGCTCTGCACGGAGCTACTCTACCTAATTGCTCCCACTTTCAATATGTATCTAGATCGAGACTTAGAGTCATCCAGATCGGTGTCAAAACTTGCATCGACGTAACCCTTTACGACGAACCTTTTGTCACTTCCTTAATCGAGAAACATATCCTTATTCCACTAAAGATAATTTTGACCGCTGTCCAGTGATCTACTCCTAGATCACTATTGTACTCCCTTGCCAAACTCAATGTAGGGTATACAATAGATCTGGTACACAGCATGGCATACTTTATAGAACCTATGGCCAAGGCATAGGGAATGACTTTCATTCTCTTTCTATCTTCTGCCGTGGTCGGGTTTTGAGTCTTACTCAATTTCACACCTTGTAACACAGGCAAGAACTCTTTCTTTGACTGTTCCATTTTGAACTACTTCAAAATCTTGTCAAGGTATGTACTCATTGAAAAAACTTATCAAGCGTCTTGATCTATCTCTATAGATATTGATGCTCAATATGTAAGCAGCTTCACCGAGGTCTTTCTTTGAAAAACTCCTTTCAAACACTCCTTTATGCTTTGCAGAATAATTCTACATTATTTCCAATCTACAATATGTCATTCACATATACTTATCAGAAATGTTGTAGTGCTCCCACTCACTTTCTGGTAAATACAGGCTTCACTGCAAGTATGTATAAACTATATGCTTTGATCAACTTATCAAAGCGTATATTCCAACTCCGAGATGCTTGCACCAGTCCATAAATGGGTCGCTGGAGCTTGCACACTTTGTTAGCTCCCTTTGGATCGATAAAACCTTCTGGTTGCATCATATACAACTCTTCCTCCAAAAATCCATTCAGGAATGCAGTTTTTACATCCATTTGCCAAATTTCATAATCATAAAATGCGGCAATTGCTAACATGATTCGGACAGACTTAACCATCACTACGGGTGAGAAGGTCTCATCGTAGTCAACCCCTTGAACTTGTCGAAAACCTTTTGCAACAAGTCGAGCTTTGTAGATAGTAACACTACTATCAACGTTCGTCTTCCTCTTGAAGATCCATTTATTTTCTATGGTTTGCCGATCATCGGGCAAATCCATCAAAGTCCATACTTTGTTCTCATACATGGATCATATCTCAGATTTCATGGCCTCAAACCATTTTGCGGAATCTGGGCTCATCATCACTTCCTCATAGTTCGTAGGTTTGTCATGGTCAAGTAACACAACCTCTAGAACAGGATTACCGTACCACTCTGGTGCGGATCTCACTCTGTTTTACCTACGAGATTCGGTAGTAACTTGATCTGAAGTTACATGATCATCATCATTAGCTTCCTCACTAATTGGTATAGTAGTCACAAGAACAGATTTCTGCGATGA
This sequence comes from Triticum timopheevii, assembly GCA_963921465.1. Classification (NCBI taxonomy): domain Eukaryota; kingdom Viridiplantae; phylum Streptophyta; class Magnoliopsida; order Poales; family Poaceae; genus Triticum; species Triticum timopheevii. The sequence continues at coordinate 127,198,167 of OY997271.1, read as the reverse complement.
ACTACTTTCCAATAAGGGAACAGGTGCAGTTACCTCATCAAGTTCTACTTTCCTCCCACTCACTTCTTTCGAGAGAAACTCCTTCTCTAGAAAGGATCCATTTATTAGCAACGAATGTTTTGCCTTCGGATCTGTGATAGAAGGTGTACCCAACAATTTCCTTTGGGTATTCTATGAAGACGCACTTCTCCGATTTGGGTTTGAGCTTATCAGGATGAAACTTTTTCACATAAGTATCGCAGCCCCAAACTTTAAGAAACGACAACTTTGGTTTCTTGCTAAACCACAGTTCATATAGTGTCGTCTCAACGGATTTAGATGGTGCCCTATTTAACGTGAATGCAGTTGTCTCTAATGCATGATCCCAAAACGATATTGGTAAATCGGTAAGAAACATCATAGATTGTACCATATCAAGTAAAGTACGATTACGACGTTCGGACACACCATTACGCTGTGGTGTTCCGGGTGGCGTGAGTTGCGAAACTATTCCACATTGTTTTAAGTGTAAACCAAACTCGTAACTCAAATATTCTCCTCCACGATCAGATCGTAGAAACTTTATTTTCTTGTTACGATGATTTTCAACTTCACTCTGAAATTCTTTGAACTTTTCAAATGTTTTGGACTTATGCTTCATTAAGTAGATATACCCATATCTGCTTAAATCATCTGTGAAGGTGAGAAAATAACGATATCCGCCACGAGCCTCAACATTCATCGGACCACATACATCTGTATGTATGATTTCCAACAAATCTGTTGCTCTCTCCATAGTACCGGAGAACGGCGTTTTAGTCATCTTACCCCTGAGGCACGGTTCGCAAGTACCAAGTAATTCATAATCAAGTGGTTCCAAAAGACCATTAGTATGGAGTTTCTTCATGCGCTTTACACCGATATGACCTAAACGGCAGTGCCACAAATAAGTTGCACTATCATTATCAACTCTGCATCTTTTGGCTTCAACACTATGAATATGTGTATCACTACTATCAAGATTCATAAAAAATAGACCACTCTTCAAGGGTGCATGACCATAAAAGATATTACTCATATAAATAGAACAACCATTATTCTCTGATTTAAATGAATAACCGTTTCGCATCAAACAAGATCCAGATATAATGTTCATGCTCAACGCTGGCACCAAATAACAATTATTTAGGTCTAATACTAATCCCGAAGGTAGATGTAGAGGTAGCGTGCCGACCGCGATCACATCGACTTTGGAACCATTTTCCACGCGCATCGTCACCTCGTCCTTTGCTAGTGTTCGCTTAATCCGTAGTCCCTGTTTCGAGTTGCAAATATTAGCAACAGAACCAGTATCAAATACCCAGGTGCTACTGCGAGCTCTAGTAAGGTACACATCAATAACATGTATATCACATATACCTTTGTTCACCTTGCCATCCTTCTTATCCGCCAAATACTTGGGGCAGTTCCGCTTCCAGTGACCAGTCTGCTTGCAGTAGAAGCACTCAGTTTCAGGCTTAGGTCCAGACTTGGGTTTCTTCTCTTGAGCAACAACTTGTTTGCTGTTCTTCTTGAAGTTCCCCTTCTTCTTCCCTTTGCCCTTTTTCTTGAAACTAGTGGTCTTGTTGACCATCAACACTTGATGCTCCTTCTTGATTTCTACCTCCGCAGCCTTTAGCATTGCGAAGAGCTCGGGAATCGTCTTATCCATCCCTTGCATATTATAGTTCATCACGAAGCTCTTGTAGCTTGGTGGAAGTGATTGGAGAATTCTGTCAATGACGCTATCATCCGGAAGAGTAACTCCCAGTTGAATCAAGTGATTACAATACCCAGACATCTTGAGTATGTGCTCACTGACAGAATTATTCTCCTCCATCTTGCAGCTATAGAACTTATTGGAGACTTCGTATCTCTCAATCCAGGCATTCTTCTGGAATATTAACTTCAACTCCTGGAACATCTCATATGCTCCATGACGTTCAAAACATCGTTGAAGTCCCGGTTCTAAGCCGTAAAGCATGGCACATTGAACTATCGAGTAGTCATCAGCTTTGCTCTGCCAGACGTTCTTAACGTCGTCAGTTGCATCAGCAGCAGGCCTGGCACCCAGCGGTGCTTCCAGGACGTAATTTTTCTGTGCAGCAATGAGGATAATCCTCAAGTTACGGACCCAGTCCGCGTAGTTGCTACCATCATCTTTCAACTTAGCTTTCTCAAGGAACGCATTAAAATTCAACGGAACAACAGCACGGGCATCTATCTACAATCAACATAGACAAGCAAGATACTATCAGGTACTAAGTTCATGATAAATTTAAGTTCAATTAATCATATTACTTAAGAACTCCCACTTAGACAGACATCTCTCTAGTCATCTAAGTGATCACGTGACCCAAATCAACTAAACCATAACCGATCATCACGTGAGATGGAGTAGTTTTCAATGGTGAACATCTTATGTTGATCATATCTACTATATGATTCACGCTCGACCTTTCGGTCTCCGTGTTCCGAGGCCATATCTGCATATGCTAGGCTCGTCAAGTTTAACCTGAGTATTCCGTGTGTGCAAAACTGGCTTGCACCCGTTGTAGATGGACGTAGAGCTTATCACACCCGATCATCACGTGGTGTCTGGGCACGACGAACTTTGGCAACGGTGCATACTCAGGGAGAACACTTTTATCTTGAAATTTAGTGAGAGATCATCTTACAAAGCTACCGTCGAACTAAGCAAAATAAGATGTATAAAAGATAAACATCACATGCAATCAAAATAAGTGATATGATATGGCCATCATCATCTTGTGCTTGTGATCTCCATCTCCGAAGCACCATCATGATCACCATCGTCACCGGCGCGACACCTTGATCTCCATCGTAGCATCGTTGTCGTTTACGCCATCTATTGCTTCTACGACTATCGCTAGCGCTTAGTGATAAAGTAAAGCAATTACAGGGCGTTTGCATTTCATACAATAAAGCGACAACCATATGGCTCCTGCCAGTTGCCGATAACTTCGGTTACAAAACATGATCATCTCATACAATAAAATATAGCATCATGTCTTGGCCATATCACATCACAACATGCCCTGCAAAAACAAGTTAGACGTCCTCTACTTTGTTGTTGCAAGTTTTACATGGCTGCTACGGGCTTAAGCAAGAACCAATCTCACCTACGCATCAAAACCACAACGATAGTTTGTCAAGTTGATGCTGTTTTAACCTTCGCAAGGACCGGGCGTAGCCACACTCGGTTCAACTAAAGTTGGAGAAACTGACACCCGCTAGTCACCTGTGTGCAAAGCACGACGGTAAAACCAGCCTCGCGTAAGCGTACGCGTAATGTCGGTTCGGGCCGCTTCATCCAACAATACCGCCGAACCAAAGTATGACATGCTGGTAAGCAGTATGACTTATATCGCCCACAACTCACTTGTGTTCTACTCGTGCATATTACATCAAACCATAAAAACCTGGGCTCGGATGCCACTGTTGGGTAACGTAGTAATTTCAAAAAATTTCCTACGCACACGCAAGATCATGGTGATGCATAGCAACAAGAGGGGAGAGTGTTGTCTACGTACCCTTGTAGACCGAAGCGGAAGCGTTGACGCAACGTAGAGGAAGTAGTCATACGTCTTCCCGGTCCAACCGATCCAAGCACCGTTACTCCGGCACCTCCGAGTTCTTGACACATGTACAGCTCGATGACGCACCCGAACTCCGATCCAGCAGAGGTACGGGGAGGAGTTCTGTCAGCACGACGGCATGGTGACGATCTTGATGATCATCTGTCGCAGGGCTTCGCCTAAGCACCGCTACAATATGACCGAGGTGTAATATCGTGGAGGGGGCACCACACACGGCTAAGGAACGATCACGATGATCAACTTGTGTGTCTATGGGGTGCCCCCCGCCCCCGTATATAAAGGAGGGAGGGAGGAGGGGGCCGGCCTAAGGGGGAGGCGCGCCCTAGGAGGGGGAAACCTACTCCAAGTAGGTTTCCCCCTTCTTTTCCTAATCCAAGAAGGAGGGGGAAGGAAGGAGTAGGAGAGGGGGAAGGCAAGGGGGGCGCCGCCCCCCCTTCCTTGTCCTATTCGGACTCAAGGGGAGGGGGCGCGCCAGTTGCCCTGGCCGGCCCCTCTCTTTCTCCAATAGGGCCCATCAAGGCCCATTACTTCCCGGGGGGTTCCGATAACCCTCCAGTACTCCGGTTTTTCTCCGAAAACTCCCGGAACCCTTCCGGTGTCCGAATATAGCCATCCAATATATCAATCTTTATGTCTCGACCATTTCGAGACTCCTCATCATGTCCGTGATCACATCCGAGACTCCGAACAACCTTCGGTACATCAAAATACATAAACTCATAATATAACTGTCATCGAAACCTTAAGCGTGCGGACCCTCCGGTTCGAGAACAATGTAGACATGACGAAGACACGTCTCTGGTCAATAACCAATAGCGGGACCTGGATGCCCATATTGGTTCCTACATATTCTACGAAGATCTTTATCGGTCAGACCGCATAACAACATATGTTGTTCCCTTTGTCATCGGTATGTTACTTGCCCGAGATTTGATCGTCGGTATCCAATACCTAGTTCAATCTCATTACCGGCAAGTCTCTTTACTCGTTCCGTAATACATCATCTCGCAACTAACTCATTAGTTGAAATGCTCGCAAGGCTTAAGTGATGTGCATTACCGAGAGGGCCCAGAGATACCTCTCCGACATTCGGAGTGACAAATCCTAATCTCGAAATACGCCAACCCAACAAGTACCTTCGGAGACACCTGTAGAGCACCTTTATAATCACCCAGTTACGTTGTGACGTTTGGTAGCACACAAAGTGTTCCTCCGGTAAACTGGAGTTGCATAATCTCATAGTTATAGGAACATGTATAAGTCATGAAGAAAGCAATAACAACATACTAAATGATCGGGTGCTAAGCTAACTGAATGGGTCATGTCAATCACATCATTCTCCCAATGATGTGATCCCGTTAATCAAATAACAACTCTTTGTTCATGGTTAGGAAACATAACCATCTTTGATTAACAAGCTAGTCAAGTAGAGGCATACTAGTGACACTCTGTTTGTCTATATATTCACACATGTATTATGTTTCCGGTTAATACAATTCTAGCATGAATAATAGACATTTATCATGAAATAAGGAAATAAATAATAACTTTATTATTGCCTCTAGGGCATATTTCCTTCAGGAAGAGAGGCAAGAGCTCATGCTTGGGGATGCCCGAGGCACCCCAAGTAAATATTCACGGAGACTCAAGCGTCTAAGCTTGGGGATGCTGGGGAGGCATCCCCTCTTTCTTCAACAAGTATCGACATGTTTTCGAATTTGTTTCGTTCATGCATTATGTGCAAGTCTTGGAGCGTCTTTTGCAATTAGGTTTTTATTTTTATTTTATGCACCATGCTGGTATGAGATAGTCCTTGGTTGATTTATAGAATGCTCATTGCACTTCACATAAATCTTTTGAGTATGGCTTTATAGAATGATTCATGTGCTTCACTTATATCATTTGAAGTTTGGATTGCCTGTTTCTCTTCACATAGAAAACCACCATTTGTAGAATGCTCTTTTGCTTCACTTATACTTGTTAGATCATGGGCATACCTTTTGTAGAAAGAATTAAACTCTCTTGCTTCACTTATATATATTTAGAGAGATGACAGGAATTGGTCATACACATGGTTAGTCATAAAATCCTACATAAACTTGTAGATCGCTGAATATGATATGTTTGATTCCTTGCAATAGTTTTGCGATATAAATATGGTGATATTAGAGTTATGCTAGTGGGTGGTTGTGGATTGTAGAGACACTTGTGTTGAGGTTTGCAAGTCCCGTAGCATGCACGTATGGTAACCGTTGTGTGACAAATTTGAAGCATGGGGTGTTTCTTTGATTGTCTTCCTTATGAGTGGCTATCGGGGACGAGTGATGGTCTTTTCCTACCAATCTGTCCCCCTAGGGGCATGCGTAGTAGTACTTTGCTTCGAGGGCTAATAAACTTTTGCAATAAGTATATGAGTTCTTTATGACTAATGTGAGTCCATGGATTATACGCACTCTCACCCTTCCATCATTGCTAGCCTCTTCGGTACCGTGCATTGCCCTTTCTCACCTCGAGAGTTGGTGCAAACTTCGCCGGTGCATCCAAACCCCGTGATACGATACGCTCTATCACACATAAGCCTCATTATATCTTCCTCAAAACAGCCACCATACCTACCTATCATGGCATTTCCATAGCCATTCCGAGATATATTGCGATGCAACTTCCATCATCATCATATTCATGACTTGAGCATTCATTGTCATATTGCTTTGCATGATCGTAAGATAGCTAGCATGATGTTTTGATGGCTTGTCCGTTTTTTGATGTCATTGCTATGCTAGATCATTGCACATCCTGGTACACTGCCGGAAGCATTCATATAGAGTCATATCTTTGTTCCAGTATCGAGTTGTAATATCGAGTTGTAAGTAAATAAAAGTGTGATGATTATCATTATTGGAGCATTGTCCCCCCACCCCCCAAAAAAAGAAAAAAAGGGGGAAGGCCAAAGAAGCCTAAATAAAAAAAGGGGGGCCAAGGAAGCCCACCAAAAAAAGGGGCAATGTTACTATCTCTTTTTCCACACTTGTGCTTCAAAGTAGCACCATGTTCTTCATGTAGCGAGTCTCATATCTTGTGCTTCAAAGTAGCACCATGTTCTTCATATAGATTGTCTCCTATGTTGTCACTTTCATATACTAGTGGGAATTTTAATTATAGAACTTGGCTTGTATATTCCAACGATGGGCTTCCTCAAATGCCCTAGGTCTTCATGAGCAAGCAAGTTGGATGCACACCCACTTAGTTTCTTTTGTTGAGCTTTCATACACTTATAGCTCTTAGTGCATCCGTTGCATGGCAATCCTTACTCCTCGCATTGACATCAATTGATGGGCATCTCCATAGCCCGTTGATTAGCCGTGTCGATGTGAGACTTTCTCCTTTTTTGTCTTCTCCACATAACCTCCATCAGTATATTCTATTCCACCTATAGTGCTATATCCATGGCTTGCGCTCATGTATTGCGTGAGGGTTGAAAAAGCTGAAGCGCGTTAACAAGTATGAACCAATTGCTCGGCTTGTCATGATGGGGGCATTTTGTGTGACGAAAATGGAGCTTGGCCAAACTGTATGATTTTGTAGGGATAAGCTTTCTTTGGCCTTGTTGTTTTGAAAAGACATGATTGCTTTATTGGTACGCTCAAAGTATTATTGTTTTTATGTCAAATGATAGACTATTGCTTTGAATCACTCGTGTCTTATTCATGCCATGATTAGACATATGATCAAGATTATGCTAGGTAGCATTCCACATCAAAAATTATTCTTTTTTATCATTTACCTACTTGAGGACGAGCAGGAATTAAGCTTGGGGATGCTGATACGTCTCCGTCGTATCTATAATTTTTGATTGTTCCATGCTAATATTATTCACTTTCATATACTTTTTGGCAACTTTTTATATTATTTTTGGGACTAACATATTGATCCAGTGCCCAGTGCCAGTTCCTGTCTGTTGCATGTTTTTTGTTTCACAGAAACCCAATATCAAACGGAGTCCAAACGGGATAAAAACAGACAGAGATTTTTTTGGAATATTTATGATTTTCTGGAAGTAAAATCAACGCAAAACGGTCTCCAGGGTGGTCACGAGGTAGGGGGGCGCGCCCTACCCCCCCAGGCACGCCCCTGACCCTCGTGGTCCACCCGTAAGGCGGTTGATGCTCTTCTTCTGGCGCAAGAAAGCTAATTTTACAAGGAAGATCTGAGCGAAAGATTCACCCCAATCGGAGTTACGGATCTCCGAATATAAAAGAAACGGTGAAGGGGTAGAATCAGGGAACGCAAAAACAGAGAGATAGATCCAATCTCGGAGGGGCTCTCGCCCCTCCCAAGCCATGGGAGCCAAGGACCAGAGGGAAAACCCTTCTACCATCTAGGGAGAAGGTCAAGGAAGAAGAAGAAGGGGGGGCTCTCTCCCCCTTGCATCCGGTGGCACCGGAACGCCGCCGGGGGCCATCATCATCACCGCGATCTTCACCAACACCTCCATCATCTTCACCAACATCTCCATCACCTTCCCCCTTCTACATCCAGCGGTCCACTCTCCCACAACCCGCTGTACCCTCTACTTGAACATGGTGCTTTATGCTTCATATTATTATCCAATGATGTGTTGCCATCCTATGATGTCTGAGTAGATTTTCGTTGTCCTATCGGTGATTGATGAATTGCTATGATTGGCTTGAGTTGCATGTTTTATTATTGGTGCTGTCCTATTGTGCCCTCCGTGTCGCGCAAGCGTGCGGGATTCCTGGTGTAGGGTTTGCAATATGTTTATGATTTGCTTATGGTGGGTGGCGTGAGTGACAGAAGCACATACCCGAGTAAGTAGGTTGTTTGCGTATGGGATAAAAGGGGACTTGATGCTTTAATGCTATGGTTGGGTTTTACCTTAATGAATCTTTAGTAGTTGCGGATGCTTGCTAGAGTTCCAATCATAAGTGCATATGATCCAAGTAGAGAAAGTATGTTAGCTTATGCTTCTCCCTCAAATAAAATTGCAATAATGATTACCGGTCTACTTATCGATTGCCTAGGGACAAATAACTTTCTCGTGACAACAAACTCTTTACTTTTACTAATTTAGTTGTGTCTTTATCTATACAGCCCCTAGTTTATATTTACGTGTTCTTTACTTTCTTGTAAACCTATCCTATCACACCTACAAAGTACTTCTAGTTTCATACTTGTTCTAGGTAAAGCAAACGTCAAGCATGCGTAGAGTTGTATCGGTGGTCGATAGAACTTGAGGGAATATTTATTCTACCTTTAGCTCCTCATTGGGTTCGACACTCTTACTTATCGAAAGAGGCTACAACTATCCCCTATACTTGTGGGTTATCAAGGGCTCCTTGCTTAATTTGTCCACAAGTAGTTTAATGATTCATGGGTTTGGACTTGGCAGCAACCCAGATTTTGAGCACGCCCAAACAAATTGAATTGGGGTCTTTGCTTTCGGTTGTTCCAAGTTTGTGGTAAATCATTACGTACTGTTGGGTTTTGGTGGCACCTAAATACATTGGTTGATCTGCACCGTACTCTGCCCTTATTGATTGGTGATCACAAGTCAGAACCCAATCTTAGATCTATTTGATTTGTTTCGTTTAGTGTTGGATGGAGCAAATTAAAGAAATTGTACTGCCATTCATCAATTTACTACTCAGTCTGGCCTGAGTGCTCGACTTCTGAGTGCCAGAGAATCTGTGCTTGAATGCGTCGTCGTCTAGACTTTGAATCTTTTTTTGGGAACAAAGACGGTAGACGCGTCCGACTTTAAATTAATAAAGCCAACAAGCAACACCACAAGGTTCGAGTAGCATACACACCAACATAGTTTGGCCAAATCGCAAGGCCATACAATCATTACATAACCAAGTCCAAATAATAGAGACCCAACATGGGTGATAACCCGCAAGTATAGGGGATCGCAACAGTTTTCGAGGGTAGAGTATTCAACCCAAATTTATTGATTCGACACAAGGGGAGCCAAAGAATATTCTCAAGTATTAGCAGCTGAGTTGTTAATTCAACCACACCTGGAAACTTAGTATCTGCAGCAAAGTGTTTAGTAGCAAAGTAATATGATAGTGGTGGTAACGGTAACAAAAGTAAAGATAGCAAAAGTAATGTTTTTGGTATTTTGTAGTGATTGTAACAGTAGCAACGGAAAAGTAAATAAGCAAGAACCAGTATATGGAAAGCTCGTAGGAACCGGATTAGTGATGGATAATTATGCCGGATGCGGTTCGTCATGTAACAGTCATAACATAGGGTGACACAGAACTAGCTCCAGTTCATCACTGTAATGTAGGCATGTATTCCATATATAGTCATACGTGCTTATGGAAAAGAACTTGCATGACATCTTTTGTCCTACCCTCCCGTGGCAGCGGGGTCCTATTGGAAACTAAGGGATATTAAGGCCTCCTTTTAATAGAGAACTGGAACAAAGCATTAGCACATAGTGAATACATGAACTCCCCAAACTATGGTCATCACCGGGAGTGGTCCCGATTATTGTCACTTCCGGGTTGCCGGATCATAACACAAAGTAGGTGACTATAGACTTGCAAGATAGGATCAAGAACACACATATATTCATGAAAACATCATAGGTTCAGATCTGAAATCATGGCACTCGGGCCCTAGTGACAAGCATTAAGCATAGCAAAGTCATAGCAACATCAATCTCAAAACATAGTGGATACTAGGGATCAAACCCTAACAAAACTAACTCGATTACATGATAAATCTCATCCAACCCATCACCGTCCAGCAAGCCTACGATGGAATTACTCACACATGGCGGTGAGCATCATGAAATTGGTGATGGAGGATGGTTGATGATGACGACGGCGACGAATCCCCCTCTCCGGAGCCCCGAACGGACTCCAGATCAGCCCTCCCAAGAGAGATTAGGGCTTGGCGGCGGCTCCGTATCGTAAAACGCGATGATTTCTTCTCTCTGATTTTTTTCTCCCCGAAAGCCAATATATGGAGTTGGAGTTGGCATCGGAGGGCCACCAGGGGGCCCACGAGGTAGGGGGGCGCGCCCAGGGGGGCGCCCCCCACCCTCGTGAGCAGGGTGTGGGCCCCCTGGTCTTCATCTTTGGCGAGGATTTTTTATTGTTTTTTCTAAGGTGTTCTGTGGAGTTTCAGGTCATTCCGAGAACTTTTATTTTCTGCACATAAAACAACACCATGGCAATTCTGCTGAAAACAGCGTCAGTCCGGGTTAGTTCCATTCAAATCATACAAGTTAGAGTCCAAAACAAGGGCAAAAGTGTTTGGAAAAGTAGATACGACAGAGACGTATCAACTCCCCCAAGTTTAAACCCTTGCTTGTCCTCAAGCAATTCAGTTGACAAACTGAAAGAGAAAAAGAAAAACTTTTACAAACTCTGTTTGCTCTTGTTGTTGTAAACATGAAAAGCCAGCATTCAAGTTTCAGCAAATATTTTGAACTAACCATACTCACAATAACACATAGATCTCATAATTACTCATATCAATAGCATAATCAGCTAGCGAGCCATAATAATAAAACTCGGATGACAACACTTTCTCAAAATAATCATAACATGATATAACAAAATGGTATCTCGCTAGCCCTTTCTGAGACCGCAAAACATAAATGCAGAGCACCTTTAACGATCAAGGACTGACTAAACATTGTAATTCATGGTAAAAGAGATCCAGTCAAGTCATACCCAATATAAACCAATTATAATGAATGCAAACGACAGTGTGCTCTCCAGCGGGTGCTTTTTAATAAGAAGGATGGTGACTCAACATGAAAGTAAATAGATAGGCCCTTCGCAGAGGGAAGCAGGAATTTATAGAGGTGCCAGAGCTCAGTTTTGAAATAGAGATAAATTATATTTTGAGCGGCATAGTTTCATTGTCAACATAACAACTAAAAGACGACGATATCTTCCATGCTAAACAGATTATAGGCGGTTCCCAAACAGAATGGTAAAGTTTATACTCCCCCTCGTCCACAAGCATCAATCGATGGCTTGCTTAAAACAACGAGTGCCTCAAACATTCAACGGGTCCCAGAGGAGTTTTGTTTGCAGTTATTTTGATTTAGTTTGCATAAAGCATGGGACTGGGCATCCCGGTTACCAGCCATTTTCTCGTAAATGAGGAGCGGAGTCCACTGCTCTTGAGAATAACCCTCCTAACACGGAAGATAAGGGCAGCTCTAGTTGACATATGAGCTATTCGAGCATGCAAAACAGAATGTTTATTTGAAGGTTTAGAGTTTGGCACATACAAATTTACTTGGAACAGCAGGTAAATACCGCATATAGGAAGGTATGGTGGACTCATATGGAACAACTTTGGGGTTTAAGGAGTTTGGATGCACAAGCAGTATTCCCGCTTAGTACAGGTGAAGGCTAGCAAAAGACTGGGAAGCGACCAACTGAGAGAGCGACAACAGTCGTAAACATGCATTAAAATTAATTTACACCGAATACAAGCATGAGTAGGATATAATCCACCATGAACATAAATATCATGAAGGCTATGTTGATTTGATTCAACTACATGCGTGAACATGTGCCAAGTCGAGTCACTCAATTCATTTAAAGGAGGATACCATCCCATCATACCACATCATAGTCATTCTAATAGCATGTTGGCACGCAAGGTAAAACCATTATAACTCATAGCTAATCAAGCATGGCACAAGCAACTATAATCTCTAAATGTCATTGCAAATATGTTTACTTCATAATAGCTGACTCAGGAACGATGAATCATCATATTTACAAAAACAAGAGAGGTCGAGTTCATACCAGCTTTTCTCATCCCAATAAGTCCATCATATGTCATCATTATTGCCTTTCACTTGCACGACCGAACGATGTGTATAATAATAATAAGAGTGCACGTGCATTGGACTAAGCTGGAATCTGCAAGCATTCAACTCAAGAGAGAAGACAAGTAATATGGGCTCTAAGTTAAATAAACAATCATGCATATAAGAGCCACTAAACATTTTCAATATAGTCTTCTCGACCCCCAAAAGAAAGAAAAGAAAATAAAACTATTTACACGGGAAAGCTTCCAACAAGCAAAAGAAGAACGGGAAATATTTTTGGGTTTTCTTTTTAATTACTACATCAAAGAAATAAACTACTACTAATTTTTTTGGTTTTTTCTTAAGGTTTATTAAACACACAAGAAGAAAGCAGGAAAAAGAAAATAAACTAGCATGGACAATACAATGAAAGAGTATGAGCACTGACATCTAGCAATGAGTGTGTGTGAACATGAATGTAATGTCGGTGGGAAATACGTACTCCCCCAAGCTTAGGCTTTTGGCCTAAGTTGGTCTATTGCCAGGGATAGCCTGACGGATACCCGTAGGTGAAGCTGGGGTCATACTGCGATGCAGCGGCTATCGCCGCCTGAGCTGTAGCGTGGCGTCGAGCAGCCTCCGCTCTCCTCTCGTACTCATCTGCCTCCTCTCTGGTAATAATATATCTTCCTTTTGTCTGAGAATCAAAGAAGGCAGGAGCAGGAAGAGAAATATGGACTACATGACGTTTGTTAAAGATTAGTCGATACTGGAGAGGTGGTTCAGTCCTCTCAACAAACTGGTGGGAAACCATAGAATCAAAATCTAAATAAGAAGGGGGTAACTCCATATCACCCTCACGAATGTCTATCTCAAGAAAATTAGCTAAACGGGTTGCATAAATTCCTCCAAAGAAATCTCCGTTATGTCTATTCTGATGCAACCTGCGAGCTACAATGGCTCCCATATGATAAGATTGGTCTCCTAACACAGCACTCTTGAGAATGCTGAGATCAGGGACACACATGTGACATGCTTCATCCTTAGCATTTATGCATCTACCTATGAAGAGAGCAAAATAATGTATAACAGGAAAGTGAACGCTCCCTATAGTGGCTTGTGTTATATCTCTAGATTCCCCCACAGTTATTCTAGCAAGAAAGTCTCTATATTCAGATTTAGGGGGATCCCTGACATTACCCCAAGATGGAAGTTTGTAAGCAAAAGTGAAATCCTCTAAGTCCATGGTATAAGATTTGTCATAAAGGTCAAACATGACCGAAGGAGAATTACGCGAAGATGAAAACTCAAACCTCCTCACAAATGAACTTGTGAGATCATGATACTGGGGGCATTTGTCAGCTTCAAAATCCTCAAGACCGGCATTACGCAAATATGGACTAAATTCTTCTTTGATTCCCACTTGATTCATAAAATTTTCCGATGGCCATTCGCAGGGCCTCACAGGAGCGTCTCTTGGTGGTTCCTCGTCAGCATCACGTATTGCAAGTATGGGACCTTGCTTCCTTGAAGAACCACCTTGGAACATGAACATATTGTTTCCTCTGAAATTTTTAGTAACTTCAAATAAAAAGTGAACCAACTTCAATAAAATTGATAGCAACAACTCCCACAAGTGCCTAGGGCCTATATCAAGCATTAGAACTAGTTGGAACCATATAAATTTGACATGCAAGCTCAAGAACATGGTCACCTATGCAGCACAAATTTGCAATGAATAAAGCACTAGAACAAAAACTAATTGGACCAATGGAGGAGTCACATACCAAGGAACAGTCTCCCCAAGCAGTTTTGCGAGAGGTGCTTTGAGCAAGGAGATCGAAAATCACAGCAACGGGGGCTGGAACTCGTGCTTGAGTTGGTTTTTCGTGTTTGTGTGAAGTAGAGGAAGAAGATGGGTGCAGGGGTAAGTGGAGGAGGGCCACCGTGGGCCTACGAGGCAGGGGGCTCTCACAGGGGGGTAGGGCGCGCCCTCCACCCTCGTGGCTAGGTGGCAGCTCCCCCCGCAGTAATTTTTGCACAGTAAATCCTCAAATATTCCCAAAAAAATCATATTAAATTGGCATGGCATTCTGAGGACTTTTATTTTTGGGATATTTTTATATTGCACGAATAAGTCAGGAAACGGACAGAAAAATACTATTTTACTTTATTTCTACTAGATAACGGAAAATATAAAGAGGGTACAGAAGGTTGTGCTTCTAGTTTCATCCATCTCATGATCATCAAAATGAACCCACTAACAAGGTTGATCTAGTCTTGTTAACAAACTCATTCCGAATAATCACGGAACCGGAGAAATTTCGAATGACACTAAGTTACCTCAACGGGGATATGAAAATCCCCAACAATAAGAATATCATACTTTTTCTTGATAGTAGGGAGAGGAAATTCAAAACCTCCAAATATAATCAATGGAATTTTTCCAATAGAGTTGATACTATAAACTTGAGGTTGTTTCCTTGGAAAATGTACCGTGTGCTCATTGCCATTAACATGAAAAGTGACATTGCCTTTGTTGCAATCAATAACAGCCCTGCAGTATTAAGGAAAGGTCTTCCAAGAATAGTAGACATACTATCATCCTCGGGAATATCAAGAATAACAAAGTCCGTTAAAATAGTAACGTTCGCAACTACAACAGACACATCCTCACAAATACCGACAGGTATAGCAGTTGATTTATCAGCCATTTGCAAAGATATTTCAGTAGGTGTCAACTTATTCAAGTCAAGTCTACGATATAAAGAGAGAGGCATAACACTGACATCGGCTCCAAGATCACATAAAGCAGTTTTAACATAATTTCTCTTAATGGAGCATGGTATAGTAGGTACTCCTGGATCTCCAAGTTTCTTTGGTATTCCACCCTTAAAAGTATAATTAGCAAGCATGGTGGAAATTTCAGCTTCAGGTATCTTTCTTTTATTAGTAACGATATCCTTCATATACTTAGCATAAGGATTTGTTTTGAGCACATCAGTTAATCGCACACGCAAAAAGATGGGTCTAATCATTTTAGCAAAGCGCTCAAAATCCTCATCATCATTTTTCTTGGATGGTTTCGGAGGAAAAGGCATGGGTTTCTGAACCCATGGTTCCCTTTCTTTACCATGTTTCCTAGCAACAAAATCTCTTTTATCATAACGTTGATTCCTTGATTGTGGGTTATCAAGATCAACAGCAGGTTCAACTTCTACATCATTATCATTACTAGGTTGAGCATCAACATGAACATTATCATTAACATTATCACTAGGTTCATGTTCATCACCTGATTGTGTTTCAGCATCAGAAATAGAGATATCATTCGGATTCTCGGGTGGTTCAGCAATAGGTACACTAGAAGTTTGCAAAGTCCTATCAGTTTTCTTTTTCTTCCTCTTAGAAGAACTAGGTACATCAATATTATTTCTCTGAGAATCTTGCTCGATTCTCTTAGGGTGGCCTTCAGGATACAAAGGTTCCTGAGTCATTCTACCAGTTCTAGTAGCCACTCTAACAACATAATCATTTTTCTTACTATTCATTTCATCAAGCACTTCTTTCTGAGCTTTAAGCACTTGTTCTACTTGAGTGGTAATCATAGAAGCATGTTTGCTAACAAGTTTAAGTTCACCTCTAATATCAGCCATATAATCACCCAAGCATTTAATCATAAAGGTATGCTGTTTTAATTGTCTACCAAAATAAGCATTAAAGTCATCTTGCTTAAACATAAAGTCATCAAACTCATCCAAGCACTGACTAGCAATTTTAGTAGGAGGAACTTCAGCTTTATCATATCTATAGAGAGAATTTACCTTTACTACCTGTGTCGGGATATCGGGAGGTTCTTTAGTAAATAAGTAATTGAGATCATATACTTCTTCAACAGGCGGTAAATTAAGACCATGTATTTCTTCAATAGGAGGTAAATTCTTAACATGTTCAGCTTTAATACCTTTTTCTTTCATAGATTTCTTTGCCTCTTGCATATCTTCGGGACTGAGAAATAGAACACCTCTCTTCTTCGGAGTTGGTTTAGGAATAGGCTTAGTAATTGGCTCTGGAGCTGGCTCGGGAGGTGGCTCAGGAGGTGCCCAATTATTTTCATTTGTCAACATATTATTCAATAGAGTTTCAGCTTCATCCGGTGTTCTTTCCCTGAAAAGAAAACCAGCACAACTATCCAGGTAATCGCTGGAAGCATCAGTTAGTCCATTATAAAAGATATCAAGTATTTCAGGTTTCTTAAGAGGATGATCAGGCAAAGCATTAAGTAACTTGAGAAGCCTCCCCCAAGCTTGTGGGAGACTCTCTTCTTCAATTTGCACAAAGTTGTATATTTCCCTCAAAGCAGCTTGTTTCTTATGAGCAGGGAAATATTTAGCAGAGAAGTAATAAATCATATCCTGGGGACTTTGCACACAACCAGGATCAAGAGAATTAAACCATATCTTAGCATCACCCTTTAATGAGAACGGAAATATTTTCAGTAAATAAAGGTAGCGCGATCTCTCATTATTAGTAAAGAGGGCAGCTATATCATTTAACTTAGTAAGATGTGCCACAATAGTTTCAGGTTCATAGCCATAAAAAGGATCAAATTCAACCAAAGTAATTATATCTGGATCAATAGAAAAATCATAATAATCCTTATCGGGAACACAGATAGGTGAAGTAGCAAAAGCAGGGTCGGGTCTCATCCTATCTCTAAAATATTCTTTACTCCATTTAACTAGCAACCTCTTAAGTTCATATCTATCCTGGTAAGCAAAAATAGCTGCAGAAGATTCAGCATAAAAAACATAACCCTCAGGAATAGCAGGCATATTCTCATCATCACTATCATCATCGTATTCAGGTTCGATAATTTCTCTTTCTCTAGACCTAGCAATTTGCTCATCAAGAAATTCACCAAGGGGCACAGTAGTATCAAGCATAGAAGTAGTTTCATCATAAGTATCATGCATAGCAGAAGTGGCATCATCAATAACATGCGACATATCAGAATTCATAGCAGTAGCAGGTTTAGGTGTCGCTAGCTTACTCATAACAGAAGGAGAATCTAGTGCAGAGCTAGATGGCAGTTCCTTACCTCCCGTCGTAGTTGAGGGCAAAATAGTAGTTCGATCATCTTTCAAGTTCTTCATAGTGTCCAGCAGATATAAATCCCAAGTGACTCAAAGAATAGAGCTATGCTCCCCGGCAACGGCGCCAGAAAAAGGTCTTGATAACCCACAAGTATAGGGGATCGCAACAGTTTTTGAGGGTAGAGTATTCAACCCAAATTTATTGATTCGACACAAGGGGAGCCAAAGAATATTCTCAAGTATTAGCAGCTGAGTTACCAATTCAACCACACCTGGAAACTTAGTATCTGCAGCAAAGTGTTTAGTAGCAAAGTAATATGATAGTGGTGGTAACGGTAACAAAAGTAAAGACAGCAAAAATAATGTTTTTGGTATTTTGTAGTGATTGTAACAGTAGCAACGAAAAAGTAAATAAGCGAGAACCACTATATGGAAAGCTCATAGGCACCGGATTAGTGATGGATAATTATGCCGGATGCGGTTCGTCGTGTAACAGTCATAACATAGGGTGACACAAAACTAGCTCGAGTTCATCAATGTAATGTAGGCATGTATTCCGTATATAGTCATACGTGCTTATGGAAAAGAACTTGCATGACATCTTTTGTCCTACCCTCCCGTGGCAGCGGGGTCCTATTGGAAACTAAGGGATATTAAGGCCTCCTTTTAATAGAGAACCGGAACAAAGCATTAGCACATAGTGAATACATGAACTCCTCAAACTATGGTCATCACCGGGAGTGGTCCCGATTATTGTCACTTCGGGGTTGCTGGATCATAACACAAAGTAGGTGATTATAGACTTGCAAGATAGGATCAAGAACACACATATATTCATGAAAACATAATAGGTTCAGATCTGAAATCATGGCACTCGGGCCCTAGTGACAAGCATTAAGCATAGCAAAGTCATAGCAACATCAATCTCAGAACATAGTGGATACTAGGGATCAAACCCTAACAAAACTAACTCGATTACATGATAAATCTCATCCAACCCATCACCGTACAGCAAGCCTACGACGGAGTTACTCACGCACGGCGGTGAGCATCATGAAATTGGTGATGGAGGATGGTTGATGATGACGACGGCGACGAATCCCCCTCTCCGGAGCCCCGAACGGACTCCAGATCAGCCCTCCCGAGAGAGATTAGGGCTTGGCGGCGGCTCCGTATCGTAAAACGTGATGATTTCTTCTCTTTGATTTTTTTCTCCCCGAAAGCCAATATATGGAGTTGGAGTTGGCGTCGGAGGGCCACCAGGGGGCCCATGAGGTAGGGGGGGCACCTAGGGGGGCGCCCCCCACCCTCATGAGCAGGGTGGGGGCCCCCTGGTCTTCATCTTTGGCGAGAATTTTTTATTGTTTTTTCTAAGGTGTTCCGTGGAGTTTCAGGTCATTCCGAGAACTTTTATTTTCTGCACATAAAACAACACCATGGCAATTCTGCTGAAAACAGCGTCAGTCCGGGTTAGTTCCATTCAAATCATACAAGCTATTGTCCAAAACAAGGGCAAAAGTGTTTGGAAAAGTAGATACGACGGAGACGTATCAATGGGCGACCACATTCCTACTGAAGCATCACGCCCTGCCACCCCAGAACACTACCGCTACCAAAAGAGTCAAGATTCAGCAAAAGCCGAGTGCCGAAGCCGCGAGATACTACTGCTGATCTTCTCCATCGTGGCCCTCATGAGTTCAGCATCGCGTTGTTTCCCTAACGGTGTCCACATCTGAAGAAAAAGATGGCATTTGAAAATTACATCGGCCAGGTGAGCAGGGAATTTTGTTTCTATCGTCATCTTGTTCCGGATCGTCCATAGGGACCATAGCAACGCCCCCACGCATCGCCAGAACACCCTACCCTAGCATTAGCCAATAGATCCAATAGATCCGACCCCAACCTAGGGTTCGACCTTGCTCTGATACCAACTTGTAACACCCACGATGCGGCTATATCTCCCACGTGTCGAGGCATGATTTAGAGGCATAACCGCATGGTGGTTTTGTCGCAAGAAGGGTCATCTTCACACAATCCCATGTAATGAACAAGAATGGGATAAAGAGTTGGCTTACAATCGCCACTTCACACAATGAACAAATAATTCACACATCATTCAAAGTACACACATGGTTCGACTACGGACGAAGCCAAAAGAAAAGAAGATAACCCAACTGCTAGATCCCCGATCGTCCCAACTGGGCTCCACTACTGATCAACATGAAAACGAAACATAGCAACGACCAATGTATTTGTTGAGCTCCCATCTGAGCTCGGTTGCATCACCTGCACTGGTATCATCGGCACCTGCAACTGTTGTGATAGTATCTGGTGAGTCACGAGGACTCAGCAATCTCAAAACCCGCGAGATCAAGACTATTTAAGCTTATGGGTATGAAATGGTAATGGGGTGGAGTTGGAGCAAGCACTAGGCAAATATGGTGGCTAACATACGCAAATAAGAGCGAGAAGAGAAGCAACGGAACGGTCGAGAAGCTAGAAGTGATCAAGAAGTGATCCTGAAACTACTTACGCACAATCATAACACAAAGACCGTGTTCACTTCCCGGACTCCGCCGAAAAGATACCATCACGGCTACACACGCGGTTGATGCATTTTAATTACGTTAAGTGTCAAGTTCTCTACAACCGGATATTAACAAATTTCCATCTGCTACATAACTGCGGGCACGGCTCTCGAAAGTTTATACCCTGCAAGGGTGTCCCAACTTAGCCCATCACAAGCTCTCACGGTCAACGAAGGATATTCCTTCTCCCAGGAAGACCCGATCAGTCTTGGAATCCCGGTTTACAAGACATTTCGATAATGGTAAAACAAGACCAGCAAAGCCACCCAAATGTGACAACAAATCCCGATAGGAGCTGCACATATCTCGTTCTCAGGGCACACCGGATGAGCAAGACGTCAGGTTGGCATCCGGACATCGCTCGGTTTGGACCAGCACCCGAAGGAGCACTGGCCCGGGGGGGGGGGGGAGGAGGATAAATAAAGATGACCCTTGAGTCTGCAGAACCCAAGGGAAAAAGGCTTAGGTGGCAAATGTTAAAACCAAGGTTGGGCCTTGCTGGAGGAGTTTTATTCAAAGCGAACTATCAAGGGGGTCCCATAAATCACCCAATCGCGTAAGGAACGCAAAATCAAGGAACATAACACTGGTATGACGGAAACTAGGGCAGCAAGAGTGGAACAAAACACCAGGCATAAGGCCGAGCCTTCCACCCTTTACCAAGTATATAAATGCATTAATTAAATAAGAGATATTGTGATATCCCAACATAATCCTGTCCATCATGGAGCAATCTTCAACTTCACCTGCAACTAACAACGCTATAAGAGGGGCTGAGCAAAGCGGTAACATAGCCAAGCAATGGTTTGCTAGGAAGGGCGAAAAGGTTAGAGGCTGACATGGAAAAATGGGAGGCATGGTAAACAAGTGATAGGTAGCACAACATAGTGATAGAACGAAGCAACTAGCAAGCAAAGATAGAAGTGATATCGAGGGTAATGGTCATCTTGCCTGAAATCCCGCAAGAAAGAAGAATGAGTCCATGAAGAAGACAAGCGGACGTAGTCGAACGAATACTTACAACTCCGGAACGAAACCGAAGCTAATGATAGAAGCAAACCGGAAAGAAGCAAACAACATGGTAAACACACAAGCATAAACATAGCATGATGCACAAACAAGTATGATGCATGTACGGTTTAATGAGGCATGGCATGACAAAGTGCACAAACAATACTACAAGTTAAGTGGAGCTCAATATGCAACGAGTTGCATATTGATGAGACACCACATCAATTATTTAGTTCTCTCCCATTTATGTACCCAACAAAATTAATTGTGGTTAAGCATGGCAAGAGGTGAAGCATAATAAAACTGTCTGTTTAGGCAAGTTTAAATGAGGCCGGAAATAACAAATAACAATTCCGGAAAAATCCCCATATGTAATTTAGCAATTTAACGCAAACAACAATTTTAAACATTTTAAATGTTATTATCATGATGCGGATGACATATCCAATAGATCCAATATTGGTGTGTTTGAAGAACAACCAATAGATCCGACCCCGACCTAGGGTTCCAGTTCTGGTGGAACACGTCCCTAACGGCACACCAAGCGAACTTAGCTAACACACATTGGAATAATGCGTGGTTCGCATCCTCGTGGAGCTCGCACACTACACATGATCCATCAGACGGACCGTTGCGCTTGGCCACATTATCAGCCGTTGGGAGGCGATTTTGAACATTTGCCAGAGGAAAATCTTAATCTTGGGCGGAAGCCCGGCCTTCCATAGCCCCCTAGCTATGTCTAAGGAGCTACCCTAGGATAGTTTGTTATACAAGGACTTTACCGAGAACTTATGAGATGTTGTCAAGTCCCAAGATACCTCATTGCTACCTCTTGAGCACTGCGTTGGATTTCCCCGAAGAGGAGAGGATGATGCAGCAAAGTAGCGTAAGTATTTCCCTCAGTTTTTGAGAACCAAGGTATCAATCCAGTAGACCACACACAAGTCCCTCGTACCTACACAAAACGATAGCAACTCGCAACCAATGCTTAGGGGTTGTCAATCCCCTCACGGTCACTTACGAGAGTGAGATCTGATAGAGATAATATTTTTGGTATTTTCGATAGATAGATGCAAAGTAAAAAGTAAAAGGCAAAGTAAAAACAAAGCAAGTAAATAAAGTGATATAGATTGATATGATGAGAATAGACCCGGGGGCCATAGGTTTCACTAGTGGCTTCTCTCAAGAGCATAAGTATTCTACGGTGGGTGAACAAATTACTGTTGAGCAATTGACAGAATTGAGCATAGTTATGCGTATATCTAGGCGATGATCATGTATATAGGCATCACGTCTGAGACAAGTAGATCGAAACGATTCTGCATCTACTACTATTACTCCACTCATCGACCGCTATCCAGCATGCATCTAGAGTATTAAGTAAAAACAGAGTAACGCTGTAAGCAAGATGACATGATGTAGAGGGATAAATTCATGCAATATGATAATAACCCCATCTTGTTATCCTCGATGGCAACAATACAATACGTGCCTTGCTGCCCCTTCTATCACTGGGTAAGGACACCGCAAGATTGAACCCAAAGCTAAGTACTTCTCCCATTGCAAGAACTACCAATCTAGTTGGCCAAACCAAAAAGGATAATTCGAAGAGACTTGCAAAGATAACTCAATCATACATAAAAGAATTCAGAGAAGAATCAAATATTTTCCATAGATAATACTGGATCATAAACCCACAATTCATCAGTCTCAACAAACACACCGCAAAAAAAGAAGATTACATCGAATAGATCTCCACGAGAGAGGGGGAGAACATTGTATTGAGATCCAAAAAGAGAGAAGAAGTCATCTAGCTACTAGCTATGGACCCGACGGTCTGAACTAAACTACTCACACTTCATCGGAGGGGCTATGGTGATGATGTAGAAGCCCTCCATGGTGGATGCCCCCTCCGGCGGAGCTCCGGAACAGGCCCCAAGATGGGATCTCGTGGATACAGAAGGTTGCGGCAGTGGAATTAGGTTTTTGGCTCCTGTTCTGATCGTTCGGGGATACGTAGGTATATATAGGAGGAAGGAGTATGTCGGTGGAGCTCCGAAGGGCACATGAGGTAGGGGGCGCGCCCAGGGGGGGCCCTCCACCCTCGTGACCTCCTCGGACACTGCTTGGAGTAGGGTCCAAGTCTCCTGGATCACGTTCGGTTGGAAAATCACGATCTCGAAGGTTTCATTCCGTTTGGACTCCGTTTGATATTCTGTTTCTTCGAAATACTGAAAAAGGCAAAAAACAACAATTCTGGGTTGGGCCTCCGGTTAGTAGGTTAGTCCCAAAAGTAATATAAAAGTGGAAAATAAAGCCCAATATAGTCCAAAATAGTAGATAAAGTAGCATGGAGCAATCAAAAATTATAGATACGTTGGAGACGTATCAGGCATCCCCATGCTTAATTCCTGCTCGTCCTCGAGTAGGTAAATGATAAAAAAGAATTTTTGATGCGGAGTGATACTTTGGCATAATTTCCATGTAAATCTTCTTAATTTTGATATGAATATTCAGGTTCGAAAGATTCAAGACAAAAGTTCATATTGACATAAAAATAATAATACTTCAAGCATACTAATCAAAGCAATCATGTCTTCTCAAAATAACATGGCAAAAGAAAGTTCATCCCTACAAAATCATATAGTACGGCTATGCTTCATTTTCGTCACACAAAGATGTTCCCAACTTCTATACCCCCGATGACAAGCCAAGCAATTGTTTCATAATTAAATAATCTCAAACTTTTTCAACCTTCACGCAATACATGAGCGTGAGCCATGTATATAGCACTATGGGTGGAATAGAATATGATGATGGGGATTGTGTGGAGAAGACAAAAAAGGAGAAAGTCTCACATTTGACGAGGCTAATCAACGGGCTATGGAGATGCCCATCAATTGATGTCAACATGAAGAGTAGGTATTGCCATGCAACGGATGCACTAGAGCTATGAATGCTCAACAAAATAAAACTAGTGGGTGTGCATCCAACTCGCTTGCTCACGAAGACCTAGGGCATTTGAGGAAGCCCATCATAGGAATATACAAGCCAAGTTCTATAATGAAAAATTCCCACTAGTATAAAAAGACAACTTATGAGACTCACTACATGAGGAACAAGGTGCTACTTTGAAGCACAATATATGAGACTCACTACATGAAGAACAAGGTGCTACTTTGAAGCACAAGTGTGGAAAAAGAGATAGTAGCATTGCCCTTTTTTTTTCTTTTTTTTGGGCCTTTCTTTTTTTTGGCCTTTCTCTTTTTATTTATTTGGGCAATGCTCTAATAATGATGATCATCACACTTCTATTGGTTACAACATAAGGATTACAACTCGAAACTTCGAACAAGATATGACTCTATATGAATGCCTCCGACGGTGTACCGGGATGGTGCAATGAATCAAGAGTGACATGTATGGAAAATAATGCATGGTGGCTTTACCACAAATACGATGTCAACTACAAGATCATGTAATGGCAATATGACAAAAGTAATGTATGTCATGACGATGATGGTGGAAGTTGCATGGCAATATATCTCGGAATGGCTATGGAAATGCCATGATAGGTAGGTATGGTGGCTGTTTTGAGGAAGATATAAGGAGGTTTATGTGTGATAGAGTATATCGTATCACGGGGTTTGGATACACCGGCAAAGTTTGCGCCAACTCTCAAGGTGAGAAAGGGTAATACACGGTACCGAAGAGGCTAGCAAAGGCGGAAAGGTGAGAGTGCGTATAATCCATGGACTCAACATTAGTCAAAAGAACTCATATACTTATTGCAAAAATTTAGAAGTCATCAAAAATTCAAGTACTACGCGCATGCTCCTAGGGGGATAGATTGGTAGGAAAAGACCATCGCTCGTCCCCGACCGCCACTCATAAGGATGCACAAGCCAGGTACACTTCATGTTTCAAATTTGTTACACAACTTTAACTATATGTGCATGCTACGGGACTTGCAAACTTCACACAAGTATTTACCAAATTCATAATCACCCAAATAGCACGACTTTGATATTATCACCTCCATATCTCAAAACAATTATCAAGCATCAAACTTATCTTAGTATTCAATTCACTCAAAAGAAAGTTTCACATATCTTGAACACCAAGTATATTAACATTAAGCAAATTACCATGCTATTAAAGACTCTCAAAATAATCTAAGTGAAGCATGAGAGATCAATAGTTTCTTTAAAACAAATCCACCACCATGCTCTAAAAGATCTAAGTGAAGTACTAGAGCAAAAACTATCAAGCTCAAAAGATATAAGTGAAGCACATAGAGTATTCTAACAAATTCCAAGTCATGTATGGCTCTCTCAAAAAGATGTGTACAGCAAGGATGATTGTGGTAGACTAACAAGCAAAGACACAAATAATACAAGACGCTCCAAGCAGAACACATATCATGTTGGTGAATAAAAATATAGCTCCAAGTAAATTACCGATGGAAGTGGATGAAAGAGGGGATGCCTTCTGGGGCATCCCCAAGCTTTGACTTTTAGGTGTCCTTGGATTATCTTGGGGGTGCCATGGACATCCCCAAGCTTAGGATCTTGCCACTCCTTGTTCCATAATCCATCAAAAGAATTCACTCAAAACTTGAAAACTTCACAACACAAAACTCAACAGAAATCTCGTGAGCTCCGCCAGAGAAAGAAAACAAAAGACTACTTCAAGGTACTGTAATGAACTCATTCTTTATTTATATTGGTGTTAAACCTACTGCATTCCAACTTCTCTATGGTTTATAAACTAATTTACTAGCCATAGATTCATCAAAATAAGCAAACAACACACGAAAAACAGAATCTGTCAAAAACAGAACAGTCTATAGTAATCTGTAACTAACGCAAACTTATCAAACTCTAAAAATTCTACAAAAATAGGAAGTGCTGGGAAATTTGTTTATTGATCATCAGCAAAAAGAATCAACGCAAAAGCACGTTCCTGTGATTTATCATAACTAAATTCGTGCGTGCAAAGTTTCTGTTTTTCAGCAGAATCAAATCAACTATCATCGTAGGTTATCCTATAGGTTCTACTTGGCACAAACACTAATTAAAACATAAAACCACATCCAAACATAAGGTAGATGGATTATTTATTCCTAAACAGAAGAAAAAACAAAAAACTCAAAATAAAATTGGGTTGCCTCCCAACAAGCGCTATCGTTTAACGCCCCTAGCTAGGCATAAAAGCAAGGATAGATCTAGGTATTGCCATCTTTGGTAGGCAATTATTCAATGAGGCATCTACCTCCTTTAGGATTTTCTTTCTTACTAGTAATTGTCAAATTTTCAGGCAAAAGATCGAAAAATTCATCTATAGCAAAAGGTTCCTTAATGATGGGAAAAAGATTGGGATGAACGCTTATAGATTTAAGATCCGCAGTTTCCTTACTAGATGATTCACCCTTATTCTTAGGAACATAAATGAGCTTAGGACTTTTAGTAGACGAACTTGGAGTATTTTGCACGGAAGAAAAGGCGGTTCCCAAGTTGGTAATGATGCCCTCAAGTTTATCGATTCTTGTGGAGTCTAGATTTAAGCTTTGTCAGACGTCCAGTTCAGCATTGCGGCACGGCCTACTCGGCGCCCCAGTGGAGGTGGCCTGTATCGCCCTGCACGCAACGATCCGGAGTGCAACGGGCGATGGGCCCATACCCCGGAGTGCTTAGGATGTAGACCGGTGGGGACCTCTCTGCTGAGCCTAGGTCGGGCTGCGACGTGTTGATCTTCCGAGGGCGGGCATTGACCCCAGAAAGGTGTGTCCGGCCAAAGTGATCGAGCGTGTTGGGTAACGTGGTGCACCCCTGCAGGGAAGTTATATATTCGAATACCATGTCCACGGTAATGGACGTTCAGACTTAAACCCTGATCTTATACAACTACAAATGGATACTTGAGATATGTGGCTCCGGGATTGCTTTCTCGCAGGGAGTCGAGGAAGGATCTCTGGGCATTAATGTTATAACATGTTTGTTAAATATTAAACTGTTATTCTTTACTCTTCTATATGCTGCAAGATGCTCGGAGCTGCGTGAAGATGCTAGTCTTCGATAGGCTAGGCCTTCCCCCTCTATTCTGGCATTCTGTAGTTCAGTCCACAGATACAACCCTTCCATTTGAGACCAATGCATACTTAGTATAGATCTGATGCTTGCGAGTACTTCGGATGAGTACTCATGATTGCTTTGCTACCCCTTTTCCCCCTTCTTTCTTCTTTCCTGTTGATGCAACCAGATGGTGGATCCCTGAAGCCAGATGCCACCGCCGATGGATGCTACTGCGTGAAGACCGTCGAGGTCCAGGAGTAGTTAGGAGGTCCCAGGCAGGAGGCCTTGCCTCTTCGATCATTGATGTTTGTGCTAGCCTTCTTAAGGCATCTTTGTTTAACTTATGTCTGTACTCAGATATTGCTACTTCCGCTGACTCTTGTGTATCGAGCTATGTATTCGAGCCCTCAAGGCCCCTGGCTTGTAATATAAAGCTTGTATTATTTTATTTGTGTCTAGAGTTGTGTTGTGATATCTTCCCGTGAGTCCCTGATCTTGATCGTACACATTTGCGTGTATGATTAGTGTACGATTGAATCGGGGGCGTCACAAGTTGGTATCAGAGCCGACTGCCTGTAGGATCCCCCTTTCCAACTCCTTGGCCGAAGTTGAGTCTAGTCTTTGAAAAAAATGTTTACTAACATGATTGTGTGGCTTACGGGCCCACGTTGCCATTGGGTGGTATTAGGATCTTTTATTCCTCGTCCTTACTCTGGGAATTTGATCTCTGTTCTACTCGGGTTGAATGATTTTGCTAACAACTCTAGGTTCTCGTAAATACGTTCTCCCGGAGAGCCCCTCACTCCAGATGATTGCTTGGTGCACCAGAAGACTCTGAAGATACTCTCCGATGTTTTCCCGAGACCCTTATACACTTCGCCATTACGATCCCTACCACCGATAAATCCTTATGGGTAACACCCTACAATTATTGTTCATACCTTCATCCCCAGTTGTTGTTGTTATTGCAAGATGCCCCGAATTACTCTCTGTTGTCCTGAGAATCCGTTGAGCCTATTTCCCTGCAGTTCTTTGCCATAAGAATACCCTTATGGATAATTACTCACGCTTTCCGAGTATCTGTTCGTCCACCGTTGTTCATGTGTTTCACAAAATTATTTGGAATACTATTCGATCTTTCGAAAATCCTCAGGAGCCTATTACTCTTGTTCCTCCTTACCTGCTTGCATTATGGTTACTTCCATATGTCTAGTAATACTCATTTGCATCCTTTGTCATCGTAATTTCGAGCATTTAATTTGATTCATTTGTGAATGCTCGTGATCATTAGTCCTATTTATAATTCTTCCCTTCTGCTCAGACGTCACCCCGGACATGACTGGTGTTCGACAAAACAAACCTTGATCGATTGTCGGTCTATGTCTATTCAAACTTACTTGTCTTTGATCAGAGCCTCTTCTTCTGATCCCCCGTTTTGGAACTCATAATTCCCTTTCCCTTCGAGCTTTGAATTAGTCAGTTATTTCTATAATTTGATATCCCTGTATTCTTTCTTCTTCTGGGTGAGTATCGATGCTCACATCAGATCCCCTGTGGACCACCAGATCCTTTGTTGGGTTTTACCCGACAACTTTCTTCATATTTCACCACCTTGTGAGTTCTTTACCTGATACATAATGCCTTTGGTAAAATGTATCCCCGCTCTTGTCAACCATACTCTGCTTCCGAGCTTGAGTTATTTACTCGTGAAGTTTGTGATACATGTTTCTAAGATGACCCTGATGGGTTGAACCTATGCCTTCCCTAATCTGTGTGAACCGGAGACCTCTATGGGTCATACTCTACTGGTGTTATGCCAGATAAAATCTCAACACTACGGCTTCATCGAAAACGAGAAGTGAATGGAAAGTTATGCATTGAAAAGTGGGAGTCGACCTTGAACCTTGGTGTTCATGCCCATGGACCCGATGTGAAACTTATCATGGAAGCTTCTTGTTATAATAATAAACCCCTTGTGATATGTTCATCTTGTATCTATGTTTGGTCCTTCGCAACCGTGGTTCCGACCTTATTGTTCTCCTTTGATTCCATTTCTCGGACAAGTTAAAGTACTTGTCTACTGTAGATCATTTCACCTGTCCAACCTCTATTCTGCTCTACCCTCAAGTATTACCCTCTGGTATCTCGAGAATATCACGGAACTACATAACATCTTATGAGTTCTTTGTGAACTATTAATTCTCGCTGATTCTAAGTTTCTACGGGTTCTGAGTTGTTAGACACTCGAGAACGCCGATAACTGACTCGATGTCTACACTTTCCTTTCCATTATTTGGTTTAAACCTTCTTGTAACGTAGCATATATGAGCAGTGATAATTCGCTGCTTATGTAAATGCCTCGATGTACAACTCTGCCAGTAAGACCTTGTTACTATTGTTGATGACATTCCGGTAGCCACCGATGGACGAGAACTTTGCCTATTGGTCTGCCTCGTCTTAACGAGCAGGAAAATGGTTCTCTTCGTCCCTCGCCCTTGGTACCAATGTTGTTTCCAACATAACTGACAGGTTGTCCTCTGACCTGCCTTGCTATCATGACCGTGCAAAATGTAATGCCTTCTTGTTTTTAACCCACATGGTGGGCCCATAACCCACAGTTCCACAGGATCGAAACCTGACTCTCATGTACATCCCAGTTTCCTAAGTTATTCCTCACACTTGGCTTCGTATGTAAATCACGAGCCACCTTCCTAGCGATCTATTCTGGTATCAGACGCAATACTTATTCTCGATGCTTTGAACCCCGTTCATCACCTATTTTATGCATCAGCTGGATGCCTACCTGGTTGAAACTTGTTGAACCTTCTTATAGCACTCTCGATACGTTTCCTGGTGCTTCTAAATTCTTCTTCCTCGAGATAACTACCGAATGCCGATCTTTTCAGACATCCATCCTTATAGCTTCCTCCCTATTCCACGCCTTAAATCTCGGGACGAGATTTCTTGTAGTGGAGGAGAATTGTGACGCCCGGATAATTAAGCTACAGTAATCCCCCACTAATGGTGCCATGTCATCACATTACTATTGCTAATCCTCGCTTGATCCAAATCATTTTTCAAATTCAAATTCAAATCTAAATTTCTCAAACATGCAAAATAAAATGTTCAAAGTGTGGCAAATAATCCCTTGATATTTGTCATGTTGGAACCAACCTTTTTTGAATTCTCAAAATTCCCCTAAGAGTTAATTTTGGTCCAGCGGTAAATTAAATGGCCTTTGCAAAATAAATAATTATTTATTTAAATCCAATTGCCTCCAAACTTTATGTGCCACTCCAAAATATTGCGTTGGAATATTGTGCCAAATTTCAAGCTCAACTAAATTCATTTGCTTTGGTAACTAAATAGGAATCAGTATCTAAAATTTGAAAAATAGTTTTAAAAAAGAAAAAAAAAAGAAAAAGGAGAAAAGCCCCCCTTTCAACTGGGCCGACTGGCCAGGCGGGCCCCCGTGCCCCCCCTTGGGCCTCAACCCACCAGGCCGGCCCACCTCCTGCCTACACCTAACCCTCCCCCGTGACCTAGGCCCAGAAAATATCTCTCCGCTCTCCACCACTCCCCCCCACGATCCCCATCTCTCCCTGGTCTCTCTCTGTCGATCCCATCTGGATCGAGCCCGCACGCCCCCTCCCCTGCTTGATCTGGGCGCCTGCCCTCGCTCAAGGGCCCGGTCCCGTGTCCCTGACACCCATTCCGGCGCCACCCCGCCACCTCGTCACCGTCGCTGGACCTCGCCCTGCGCCACCATCACCGCCCGAAGGCCTCGCCGTCGCCGGACCTCCCCACCGGACCTCCTCATCTCCTCCCCGTCGGACTGCCTCCCCGCCACCGTCGCCGAACCGTCCCCGTCCTCCTCCTCGCCGGACCACATTGAGCCTCGCCGCCACCTCTGCTCTCCAACGCCGGTGAGGGCCGCCCCTCCTCCTCTCCTCTCTACCCCGTGTGCCACGACCTCGTCCGTCGCTCGCCATTGCCACCTGACCCGCGCGCCGGCCGCACCCAGTGCATGCACCGCACCCGCCGGCGGTGCTCTGTCCACTGCTGTTGCGGCCCGCGCGCTGCCTGCGCCCCACCTCCGTGCCTCGCCCCGCGACCATCTCCGCCTTCCCCTCGCCGCGCCGGGGCTGCGCCTTCGCCGCCGCACGCACGCCCCGCGCCCGTGCCTCTGCACGCGGCCCCTCGCCCCGTTCCCCCACACGCTGCCCTACACGGCCGCCATCGGCTGAGGCCATGGCCTCGACGCCCCTGCTGGGTGAGCGCCCGTGCCCCCGCCCGATAACCCATGCCCGCTATGGCCTATGGGCCCTTGACAGCGGGGCCCCACGCCCCCTTTCCTGTAAAAAAAGAAATAAATATATAATAAAACTATTAATTAATTAATTAATTAGTTAATTACTTAATTAATTATGTTTAACTAAACTAATTAAAATTAGTTAATCTAATCTTTTAGTTAAAACTAATTAACCTTGCTTAATTATTCTGAGCCTATGACGACCAGGACCCATACGTCAGTTTGACTGGTCAACGGTCAACTTTGATCGCTGATGTTGTGCTGACATCATGATGACGTCATCATACACTATTCTAGATAATGTTAGAATTAAATAGATAATAATTAAAAAAATGATTTAAAACTTTAAAAATTAATAGAAATTAAATGTAGCTCGGATTAAAATACTTTGTACATGAAAGTTGCTCAGAACGACGAGACGAATCCGAATACGCGATCCGTTCGTCTGCCACATGCCCCTAACTACCTGAACATGCAACTTTTCCCCTCTGTTTCATCTGTCCGAAAATGCCTAACTCCGGGAAAACTTTCCCGGATGTTATCCCCCTTCGCCGGTAACGTGTAGCACCGCATTAGAACATGTCTAGCTCTGCCTGTTGTCTTGTTATGCTATGTTTGTGTGTATTTACTGTTTCTCCCCCTCTTCTCTCCGGTAGACCCCGGATCGCTGCTGATGCTGCTGAGATCGACTACGTCGACGACGACCCTTCTTCTTGTCTGAGCAACCAGGCAAGCCCCCCCCCCTTTGATCATCCTGATATCGCCCATTCTATACTCACATGCTTGCATTAGATTTTGCTACTGTTATTGTTTGCTCCTATTCTGATGCATAACCTACTTTTGTACCTGCTTATGGTTCCTGCTTATCCTAAACTGCTTAGTATAGGTTGGCTAGTGATCCATTAGTGACCCCACTTGTCCTTGTTGCCCCTGCTTCATCATCGATGCCTTGATCGACGTGATCGACGACCAGAGCCCGACACCTCACATCACATCACACCCCTTTAGTTGCACGACACTGCAGAGCTACTATCGAGTGCCGAGGGTGATCCCTCATGACGCACTCCTGATGATAATTCTGTAGTGTAGCTATTCGGTCGTGGTCATCGAGGGTGATTTCCTCTTTCACCATTCCCGATATGGCTCTGTCATTCAACACCTCAAGTGTGAACCTCGAGGGTGGTCCCTCTTATGTTCACCTTGATGATTACATCGAGTGGAATCCTCCGTGGGTGATTCCTCGGGTTTTCCCCTTGATGTTTGGACGCACGGTTACAATGACTTTACTTGAGACCTTGGTGAAAGTCGGGCGGGCCCGGAGAGCACCCGCAAGATAATGACGTGGCACGGCCGGGCATTCTAGGCCCTTGTCATAAGTCCACGAGACGGGGCGACGGGGTCACTTTCGATCGTGAGTCTCTGCTCGTCTCCGCAAGCTAATAATACACTATGGTTTGGGTATTTGTTCTGAGTTGGCCTCTGGCCTTTACGCACCAACCACCACGTGAGAATAGTTATGGGCCTCGATGTCGTGGTATCAGTCGAAGCTTTGTGAAACGTCCAGTTCAGCATTGCGGCACGGCCTGGTCGGCGCCCTAGTGGAGGTGGCCTGTATCGCCCTGCACGCAACGATCCAAAGTGCAACGGGCGATGGGCCCAGACCCCGGAGTGCTTAGGATGTAGACCGGCGGGGACCTCTCTGCTGAGCCTAGGTCGGGCTGCGACGTGTTGATCTTCCGAGGGCGGGCATTGACCCCAGAAAGGTGTGTCCGGCCAAAGTGATCGAGTGTGTTGGGTAACGTGGTGCACCCATGCAGGGAAGTTATATATTGGAATACCGTGTCCACGGTAATGGACGTTCAGACTTATATCCTGATCTTATACAACTACAAATGGATACTTGAGATATGTGGCTTCGGGATTGCTTTCCCGCAGGGAGTCGAGGAAGGATCTCTGGGCATTAATGTTATAACATGTTTGTTAAATATTAAACTGCTATTCTTTACTCTTCTACATGCTGCAAGATGCTCGGAGCTGCGTGAAGATGCTAGTCTTCGATAGGCTAGGCCTTCCCCCTCTATTCTGGCATTCTACAGTTTAGTTGATCATATGGTTGCTTTGCTACCCCTTCCATTTGAGACCAATGCATACTTAGTATAGATCTGATGCTTGTGAGTACTTTGGATGAGTACTCATGGTTGCTTTGCTACCCCTTTTCCCCCTTCTTTCTTCTTTCCGGTTGATGCAACCAGATGGTGGATCCCTGAAGCCAGATGCCACCGCCGATGGATGCTACTGTGTGAAGACCGTCGAGGTCCAGGAGTAGTTAGGAGGTCCCAGGCAGGAGGCCTTTCCTCTTCGATCGTTGATGTTTGTGCTAGCCTTCTTAAGGCATCTTTGTTTAACTTATGTCTGTACTCAGATATTGCTACTTTCGCTGACTCTTGTGTATCGACCTATGTATTCGAGCCCTCGAGGTCCTTGGCTTGTAATATAAAGCTTGTATTATTTTATTTGTGTCTAGAGTTGTGTTGTGATATCTTCCTGTGAGTCCCTGATCTTGATCGTACACATTTGCGTGTATGATTAGTGTACGATTGAATCGGGGGCGTCACACTAACCCTATTAGCCACTTTGCCATATAGTGGGTCCCATTCGGAGATAGAGATTTTCCGGTGGGTGATCGGGAGCCCAAGGTACTTAATCGGAAAGCCCCCAAGCTTGCAATTAAGTAGGTTAGCAATCCGCATACTCTCTTATTGGTCCATCCCCATAGTGGTAACTTCACTTTTTAGGAAGTTGATTTTCAACCCAACAGAATCTCGAAGGGCGAGGAGCAAAAAACTTGATAGAGGCTATACTATGGTTGTCAGGCTCGAACAACAGCATAGTATATATCGTCCGTGTATAGCATATGCGTCACCCCTCCTGGGATGAGGTGGGGCACCAACCCTTTGATGTGCCCCGCCACTTTGGCCTTTGAAAGCATAGCCGACAGCGCATCCGCAACGAAATTGAAGATTAGCGGCGACCTTGGATCGCCTTGGCGGAGACCTCGCTTGTTACGGAAGAACTTGCCCATCTCACCTTTGATTGTCACCGCAGTCTGCCAGAACTGACCAGGTGTATGATACGGTGCACAAAGCCTACCTCAATCCCCTTTGTGAGGAGCACCTTGATAACCCGCAAGTATACGGGATAGTTGTAGCCTCTTTCGATAAGTAAGAGTGTCGAACCCAACGAGGAGCTAAAGGTAGAACAAATACTCTCTCAAGTCCTATCGGCCACTGATACAACTCTACGCACGCTTGACGTTCGCTTTACCTAGAACAAGTATGAAACTAGAAGTACTTTGTAGGTGTTGTTGGATAGGTTTGCAAGATAATAAAGAATGCGTAAATAAAAACTAGGGGCTGTTTAGATAAAGATGCAATAAAGTAAATAAAGCGAGTGTGGGAAAGTGGTGGTAGGAGTGGTGAAAGTGTCCCTAAGCAATTGACTACGTTACTAGACCGGTAATCACTATTGCAATTCTGTTTGAGGGAGAGGCATAAGCTAACATACTTTCTCTACTTGGATCATATACACTTATGATTGGAATTCTAGCAAGCGTCCGCAAATACTAAAGATTCATTAAGGTAAAACCCAACCATAGCATTAAAGCATCAAGTCCCCCTTTATCCCATATGCAACAATCCCCTTACTCGGGTTTGTGTTTCAGTCACTCACGCAACCCACTATAAGCGAATCATGAATGCATTGCAACACCCTATAGCGGGAATCCCTCACACTTGCGAGACACGGAGGGCACAATAGGACAACACAATTAATAAAACATGCAACTCAAACCAATCATAGCAATTCATCAATCACCGATAGGACAACGAAAATCTACTCAAACATCATAGGATGGCAACACATCATTGGAAAATAATATGAAGCATAAAGCACCATTTTCGAGTAGAGGGTACATCGGGTTGCGGGAGAGTGGACCACCGAATATAGATGGGGGAAGGTGATGGAGATGTTGGTGAAGATGGCGGAGGTGTTGGTGAAGATCGCGGTGATGATGATGGCCCCCGGCAGCGCTCCGGCGCCACCGGAAGCAAGGGGAAGAGAGGCCCCCATCTTCTTCTTCTTCCTTGACCTCCTCCCTAGATGGGAGAAGGGTTTCCCCTCTGGTCCTTGGCTCCCATGGTGTAGAAGGGGCGAGAGCCCCTCCGAGATTGGATCTATCTCTCTGTTTCTGCGTTCTCAGATTCTACCCCTTCACCGTTTCTTAAATATCCGGAGGTCCGTAACTCCGATTGGGGTGAATCTTTCGCCCAGAATTTTCTCGTAAAATTAGCTTTCTTGCGGCAAAAGAAGAGCGTCAACTGCCTTACGGTTGGCCCACGAGAGTCCAGGGCGCGCCCAAGGGGGAGGGCGTGCCACCTGTCTCGTGGCCACCTCGGACACCGTTTCGCATTGATTCTTCCTCCGGAAAATCCCAAATATTCCAAAATAATTCTCCGTCCGTTTTTATCCCGTTTGGACTCCGTTTCATATGGGTTTTTTGCGAAACATAAAACATGCAACAGACAGGAACTGGCACTGGGCACTGGATCAATATGTTAGTGCCAAAAAATAATATAAAAAGTTGCCAAAAGTATATGAAAGTTGTAGAATATTTGCATGGAACAATAAAAAATTATAGATACGACGGAGACGTATCAGCATCCCCAAGCTTAATTCCTTCTCGTCCTCGAGTAGGTAAATGATAAAAAAGATAATTTTTGATGTGGAATGCTACCTAGCATAATCTTGATCATATGTCTAATCATTGCGTGAATATTAAGACACGAGTGATTCAAAGCAATAATATATCATTTGACATAAAAACAATAATACTTCGAGCGTACCAATAAACCAATCATGTCTTTTCAAAACAACAAGGCCAAAGCAAGCTTATCCCTACAAAATCATATAGTTTGGCCATGCTTCATTTTCGTCACACAAAATGCCCCCATCATGCACAACCCCGATGACAAGCTGAGCAATTGGTTCATACTTTTTAACGCGCTTCAGCTTTTTCAACCCTCACACAATACATGAGCGCAAGCCATGGATATAGCACTATAGGTGGAAAAGAATATAATGATGGAGGTTTATATGGAGAAGACAAAAAGGGAGAAAGTCTCA
This sequence comes from Triticum timopheevii, assembly GCA_963921465.1. NCBI lineage: Eukaryota > Viridiplantae > Streptophyta > Magnoliopsida > Poales > Poaceae > Triticum > Triticum timopheevii. The sequence continues at coordinate 127,161,452 of OY997271.1, read as the reverse complement.
CATCGACGCGGCTAATCAACGGGCTATGGAGATGCCCATCAATTGATGTCAATGTGAGGAGTAGGGATTGCCATGCAACGGATGCACTAAGAGCTATAAGTATGAAAGCTCAACAAAAGAAACTAAGTGGGTGTGCATCCAACTTGCTTCTCATGAAGACCTAGGGCATTTGAGGAAGCCCATCATTGGAATATACAAGCCAAGTTCTATAATGAAAATTCCCACTAGTATATGAAAGTGACAACATAGGAGACAATCTATATGAAGAACATGGTGCTACTTTGAAGCACAAGTGTGGAAAAAGGATAGTAACATTGCCCCTTTTCTTTTTCTTTTTTCTTTTTCTTTTCTTTTCTTTTTTTTGGGTGGGCTTCTTTGGCCCCCTTTTTTATTTAGGCTTCTTTGGCCTTTCCTTTTTTTTCTTTTTTATGGGGCAATGTTCTATAATGATTATCATCACACTTTATTTACTTACAACTCGATATTAGAACTCGATACTGGAACAAAGATATGACTCTATATGAATGCTTCCGGCGGTGTACCGGGATGTGCAATGATCTAGCGTAGCAATGACATCAAAAAACGGACAAGCCATGAAAACATCATGCTAGCTATCTTACGATCATGCAAAGCAATATGACAATGAATGCTCAAGTCATGTATATGATGATGATGAAAATTGCATGGCAATATATCTCGGAATGGCTATGGAAATGCCATGATAGGTAGGTATGGTGGCTGTTTTGAGGAAGATATAATGAGGCTTATGTGTGATAGAGTGTATCGTATCACGGGGTTTGGATGCACCGGCGAAGTTTGCACCAACTCTCGAGGTGAGAAAGGGCAATGCACGGTACCGAAGAGGCTAGCAATGATGGAAAGGTAAAAGTGTGTATAATCCATGGACTCACATTAGTCATAAAGAACTCATATACTTATTGCAAAAGTTTATTAGCCCTCGAAGCAAAGTACTACTACACATGCCCCTAGGGGGATAGATTGGTAGGAAAAGACCATCGCTCGTCCTCGACCGCCACTCATAAGGAAGACAATCAAAGAAACACCCCATGCTTCAAATTTGTCACACAACGGTTACCATACGTGCATGCTACGGGACTTGCAAACCTCAACACAAGTGTCTCTACAATCCACAACCACCCACTAGCATGACTCTAATATCACCATCTTTATATCGCAAAACTATTGCAAGGAATCAAACATATCATATTCAGCGATCTACAAGTTTATGTAGGATTTTATAACTAACCATGTGATTGACCAATTCCTGTCATCTCTCTAAATTGATATAAGTGAAGCGAGAGAGTTTAATTCTTTCTACAAAAGATATGCCCATGCTCTAACAAATATAAGTGAAGCAAAAGAGCATTCTACAAATGGCGGTTTTCTATGTGAAGAGAAACAGGCAATCCAAACTTCAAATGATATAAGTGAAGCAAATGAAGCATTCTATAAAGCCATACTCAAAAGATATAAGGAAGTGCAATGAGCATTCTATAAATCAACCAAGGGCTATCTCATACCAGAATCGTGCATAAAATAAAAATGAAAACTAAAAGCAAAAGACGCTCCAATACTTGCACATAATGCATGAACGAAACGAATTCGAAAACATACCGATACTTGTTGAAGAAAGAGGGGATGCCTTCCGGGGCATCCCCAAGCTTAGACGCTTGAGTATCCTTGAATATTTACTTGGGGTACCTCGGGCATCCCCAATCTTGATCTCTTACCTCTCTTCCTTTTCCTCATATTGAGACATCTTCGATTAGACACTACATCCACACAAAACTTCAACAGAAAACTCGGTAAGATCCGTTAGTATAATAAAGCAAATCACCACTCTAAGTACTGTTGTAAACCAATTCATATTTTGTTTTTGCATTGTGTCTACTGTAATATAGCTTTTCCATGGCTTAATCCACTGATACAAATTGATAGATTCATCAAAACAAGCAAACTATGCATCAAAAATAGAATCTGTCAAAAACAGAACAGTCTGTAGCAATCTGAACATACACCATACTTCTAGTACTCCAAAAATTCTACCAAAATTAGGAAAAATAAAAAAGTTGTATATAAAGACAGTGCAAAAGGAATCATAACCAATTGACGTTTCAGTTAAAAATCTAAAATCGCGCACTACAGACAAAGTTTCTTTCCTGCACCGTACAAACCAACAAGCATTGTAAACATCCTAAAGGCAAACCTTGGCATATTATTTTTATAATACAATGGAATTGTACAAGGGGATAATTATTTTTGATGAAAAGTTTCTGTAATTAATATTCACAAAGTTTCCGTGAGCATGAACAAAGTTCAAGGAGCTCTCCCACTTCAACAATCCTTGTCTCTCTCACTTTCACTTTCCTTTTTGAAAAGTTTTTAGGTTCCCCTCTTAATTTTTTTGTTTTTAAACTATATAAAAGCACTCAACAGAAATAAATGACTCTCTAAAACTTCCGGGTTGTGTCCCTAACAGCGCTTTCTTTAAAGCCATTAAGCTAGGCATTTAGTGCTCAAGTAATGAATCCACCCGGATCCCAAGGTATATCAAAGCCAATTTTAATTAACAATGATTTGTAATTTAGTAGTGAGCACAAAGTAACATATATCAAGCAACAACGAAGTCTAACTCTCTTCCTACGCATAGGCATGTCATAAAAGAACAATTCAAGCACACCAAGTAAAAGCCAATGCATAGTATAAGCAGTTTCTTGCAATTCTATTGTGTTGGAAACATAGAGAGGTGGAGACATAGTTCCTCTCTCATAATAATTGCAAGTAGGAGCAACAAGCACATGCATATTATATTCATCAAAATCATCATGTGCAACGGTAAAAGGCAACCTATCAATATAATCCTTACTAAGCGCAAACTTCTTCGATAATAGTTTGGAGAATTCAAAAAGATAATAGGACTATCATGCGTGGGTGAAATAGAAACAATTTCATGTTTAACATAAGGAACTATAGCAAGTTCATCTCCATAAGCATAATTCATATTGGCATCTTGGGCACAAGCATAGCAAGCATCATCAAAAAGGGATATTTCAAGAGAATCAACGGGATCATAACAATCATCCTTCGGTAAGCACGAAGGGGAATTAAACAATGTATGAGTTGAAGAGTTACTCTCATTAGAAGGTGGGCACGGGTGATCAATCCGCTCTTCCTCCTTTTGTTCTTCGCTCTCCTCATCATCTTTTTCATCCAATGAGCTCACAGTTTCATCAATTTCTTCTTCCATAGCTTCCTGCAAAATATTAGTCTCTTCTTGGACAGTAGAGGAGTCCTCAATATATAGTTTAACATAGGCATTAGAAGCATAATTATCATATCAATATTTAAATATGGCAAAAAATTTAGATTTGTAAAGAGTAGCATCATACTTTTCAATCAAAGAGGCAATCTCATAAGCACCTTTAAAAGCAACAAATTCTTCAATTTGTTGAACATCATAGTAATTGTAAACACCCTTAGCATACGAAGATACGATTCCATTATCACTAAACAAGCATTGATAGGGTAGGTGTTTCTTAGGGTCTTCAGAACAACAAGTAAACTCATATATTTCACATAAATTCCAAGCATAGCATTGCAAATGTTGAATTTGATCCCATAATAGTTTCCCTTTTTCAGATATACGGTGTCGCACAAAACAAGCATGCTCATCTAAAGATTTGCCCTCAACTAAACTAGTGGGGGTTTCAGCACGAGCACAAAGGGATCGAAGATGATCCAAGTAAAAAGCTTCAGGAGTGTGATAGATATTGAGTGGTTCTTCAACCATTGGTTTAGTAGGTACAACTAATTTTTTGGTATTTTCCATTTCCGACCCATAGCTAAAGATAGAAAACAACTAAGAACGGCAAATAAAAATTACTTAGTGATAAAGCAAACAAGCACACATGAGAATATTCACCCCACGCTACTCCCTGGCAACGGTGCCAGAAAAAGGTCTTGATAACCCGCAAGTATACGGGATAGTTGTAGCCTCTTTCGATAAGTAAGAGTGTCGAACCCAACGAGGAGTTAAAGGTAGAATAAATACTCTCTCAAGTCCTATCGGCCACTGATACGACTCTACGCACGCTTGACGTTTGCTTTACCTAGAACAAGTATGAAACTAGAAGTACTTTGTAGGTGTTGTTGGATAGGTTTGCAAGATAATAAAGAACGCGTAAATAAAAACTAGGGGCTGTTTAGATAAAGATGCAATAAAGTAAATAAAGCGAGTGTGGGAAAGTGGTGGTAGGAGTGGCGAAAGTGTCCCTAAGCAATTGACTACGTTACTAGACCGGTAATCACTATTGCAATTCTATTTGAGGGAGAGGCATAAGCTAACATACTTTCTCTACTTGGATCATATGCACTTATGATTGGAACTCTAGCAAGCGTCCGCAAATACTAAAGATTAATTAAGGTAAAACCCAACCATAGCATTAAAACATCAAGTCCCCCTTTATCCCATACGCAACAATCCCCTTACTCTGGTTTGTGTTTCAGTCACTCACGCAACCCACTATAAGCGAATCATGAACGCATTGCAACACCCTACAGCGGGAATCCCTCACGCTTGCGCGACACAGAGGGCACAATAGGACAGCACCAATAATAAAACATGCATCTCAAACCAATCATAGCAATTCATCAATCACCGATAGGACAACAAAAATCTACTCAGACATCATAGGATGGCAACACATCATTGGAAAATAATATGAAGCATAAAGCACCATGTTCAAGTAGAGGGTACAGCGGGTTGCGGGAGAGTGGAATGCCGAATATAGATGGGGGAAGGTGATGGAGATGTTGGTGAAGATGGCGGAGGTGTTGGTGCAGATCGCGGTGATGATGATGGCCCCCGGCAGCGTTCCGGCGCCACCGGAAGCAAGGGGGAGAGAGGCCCCCTTCTTCTTCTTCTTCCTTGACCTGCTCCCTAGATGGGAGAAGGGTTTCTCCTCGGGTCCTTGGCTCCCATGGTGTGGGAGGGGTGAGAGTGATGCAACCAGGGTTAACGTTAACATTGTTGCTGCTCAAACATTGTCATGTGCCAAAGGATTATGGATGAAAGAGGATAAGAAATTCTACGTATTTCCAGAAGAAAGTGCATGCACGTACGTATATTTTGGAGAGCGTGGTTTGCATGCTACTAATGCATGTAAAGATTCCAGTTTTTTTGGAGATAGAAGAAACGAAGCATGAATGGTTAATATGGAGGATATTTTATGAATAGACATGATGTGTTTTTAGGGTAAAATACCCGTATCGAGTTTTGGGGGAAGCTGTCTAAAAATCCCTAAGTTTTGGAGGAACCTTTAGAAAACCTCTGTGTTGCGATTTCTTTTTGTGGAAATTGTTTTGTGCGTGAGTACCATCGTGAGATTGGTTTTCTCGTGCTGAGCCGTCAGGTTCAAACCCTCTACTTCGTGTACATCGCGTGCACGGGCGAGAGGTTGCTACTGGTGGTGGTGGAGTGTCGTGAAAGATCGGACCGCAACAACCGATCGGATCTCACCACGAGGTTCGGTTTACATCAGGTGGTATTCAGAGCATCAGGTTGTTCACGACACTATGGAGAAGATGGCAAGCACATCGTTATTCAGTAAGCTAAGCTATGGATTTCAGTTGGAGGAGGAAGGCCGTTGGACTGGACTTTTTCACACTCGTGTGGTGGTCAGAGAGAGATCATGTGCCATGACTATCGATCACATGAATTTGATCAACGCCGCAAGCATCGAGATGGTGGAGAAGTTGGATCTACCGACGGCACCACGAGCACGGCCGTACTTGTTTTGTTGGGGTCATGAAGAGCTCACTGTGACACACGAAACCAAGGTACCGTTTTTGTTGGGAAATTATTTTTGCGAGGTTTTATGTGACGTGATTCCGGCACCTATGATTTCATGTCACTTGTTATTGGGCGAGCCATGGTATAAAGAGCATGATGTTACGTATGATTGCAAATCACATAAATATACTGTCAGGAGGGGTAAGAAGTGCAGCCTCGTGCCAATGGATGAAGAGCGTTTTATTTCTTGGAGGAAAGAACATCTTGAGAAGATAAAGGAGCAGAAAGGAGAAGAAAAGAAGAAAGTCAAAATCGCTGAAATTTTTCCGGGCGTCGTTCAGTCTACAGATAAAAATAGTGTTGAAGAGCTTAACTCGAAACCGAGGACGGTTTCGCTTGAAGGGGGAGAGGATGATGCAACTAGGGTTAACGTTAACATTGTTGCTGCTCAAACATTGTCATGTGCCAAAGGATTATGGATGAAAGAGGATAAGAAATTCTACGTATTTCCAGAAGAAAGTGCATGCACGTACGTATATTTTGGAGAGCGTGGTTTGCATGCTACTAATGCATGTAAAGATTCCAGTTTTTTTGGAGATAGAAGAAACGAAGCATGCATGGTTAATATGGAGGATATTTTATGAATAGACATGATATGTTTTTAGGGTAAAATACCCGTATCGAGTTTTGGGGGAAGCTGTCTAAAAATCCCTAAGTTTTGGAGGAACCTTTAGAAAACCTCTGTGTTGCGATTTCTTTTTGTGGAAATTGTTTTGTGCGTGAGTACCATCGTGAGATTGGTTTTCTCGTGCTGAGCCGTCAGGTTCAAACCCTCTACTTCGTGTACATCGCGTGCACAGGCGAGAGGTTGCTACTGGTGGTGGTGGAGTGTCGTGAAAGATTGGACCGCAACAACCGATCGGATCTCACCACGAGGTTCGGTTTACATCAGAGAGCCCCTCCGAGATTGGATCTATCTCTCTGTTTCTGCGTTCTCAGATTCTACCCCTTCACCGTTTCTTAAATATCTGGAGATCCGTAACTCCGATTGGGGTGAATCTTTCGCCCAGATATTTCTCGTAAAATTAGCTTTCTTGCGGAAAAAGAAGAGCATCAACCACCTTACGGGTGGCCCACGAGAGTCCAGGGCACGCCGGGGGGGGGGGGGGGGAGGGTGCGCCCCCTGTCTCGTGGCCACCCCGGACACCGTTTCGCGTTGATTTTTCCTCCGGAAAATCTCAAATATTCCAAAATAATTCCCCGTCCGTTTTTATCCCGTTCGGACTCCGTTTGATATGGGTTTTCTGTGAAACATAAAACATGCAACAGACAGGAACTAGCACTGTGCACTGGATCAATATGTTAGTCCCAAAAAATAGTATAAAAAGTTGCCAAAAGTATATGAAAGTTGTAGAATATTGGCATGGAAGTATCAAAAATTATAGATACGACGGAGACGTATCACACCTGCCGAATGAACTCCTAGTTCACTCGGTCATAGGCTTTCTCGAAGTCGAGCTTTAGTAAAAACCCCTTCCCCTTCGTACGTTTTAGCTCATGAACTATCTCAAGGAGCATGATCGGGCCCTCCAAAATATTGCGTCCCTCTGGCTTTTCAGGATCACCCGTTGAGCTATGGGAGCTAGCCGGGTGGCGTACGCTTTAGCACAGAGTTTGAAAGGTACATTGATAAGCGTGATGGGCCTAAACTGCTTAATGTTATTCGCGCCCTTCACTTTGGGGATAAGGCTAATGGCCCCATAGTTAAGGCGGGATAGATCTACTTCTCCTAGCGCAAAGCCGTTAACCATCGCATAGAAAACGTGCTTGAAACACAGCTAAAACTTCTTAAAGAACTCTACGGGCCATCCGTCGGGCATAGGGGCCGTGTCCGTCTTCATGGATGCCAGCGCCCTATCCACTTCCTCCGGAAGGAAGGACAGGGCAAGCCCATCGTTCTCTACCTGAGATACTCGCTCGGAAGGATCACACAAATCCTCCCCCAGGCACAACATTTTCTCCTCGGCCATTCCCAATAGACCAATAAAGAACTCATATATATGACTGACTATCTCATTTTGGGTAACCAGGATGCCATTATCGGAGTTAAGGCACAAAATAGAACATTTGCGTTTCTGACCATTCGCGTAAGTGTGAAAGTAGCTAGTGTTAGCGTTCCCCTTAGTCACCCACTTCACACCACCCCTACGGTGCCAATACTCCTCTTCCGCTCTCAGACTACCAAGAACTTGGTTTTCCAGCACATACCTATGGGCCCATTCGTTCTCGGAGAAAGGCCTCACGTTAGTGGCAAGGTCTAGAGTAGCAATCTCCTCTATCAACCTAGCCCGCTCCTTTTTCGACTCACTGCCATGGTTAGACCCCATCCCCGGAGAAACATACGCAACTTGGCAACATCCGCGGTCTAGAACTCGGCTGGACCACGTTGGTACCCTAACTGTGTTGATATGAGCGCCCAGCGGTCCTTAACCATGAGCTCAAAACCCTCTGTTTCAAACCATGCCGTTTTGAAGAAAAACGTACTACTACGACGCACCGATTCGTCCCTGAGGAAAAGATGAGAGGAAGGTGGTCGGAGCCTATCCGCGTCTCCGCCACCAAGGAGCATATAGGGGAAACAACACTTCCCACTCCGGCGTAAAGAACACACGATCTAGCACATAGTGCACTAGACGAAGTTGTTTGTTAGTCCAAGTGAACCTAGCACCTGTATGGGCGTCCTCACGCAAGAATGCAGCCGCGATTGCATTATTGAACATGGCCACCCTTGACCAGTCCATGTTATCATTATTCTTGTCCGCCTCCGAGCATATCAAGTTGAAATCGCCTCCTACAATCACCCGGAGATCGGCCGCCCGTTTGGCCCCAACCAGCGCGGTGAGCTTCGAGGAGGAACTCAGCAGATCGCGAATGATCCATTGGGCCGTACACACAAACAATAACCCAAGATAGCCCAGAGGCACGATGACGCACGGTAGCCGCAAGAGAAAACACACCACACTCCCAGAGAATTGCATCACATACATCACGCTTACATCCCACGAGGAGACCACCGGAATGGCCAGAGGAAAGATCCCAGTGCCAATCAAAACATTGCAGCGGATCAAAAGCAAGTAAATCGCGAAAGGTGAAGTCCGCTTTGATTGTCTCTTGGAGCGCAACAACGTCGATTTGCTCCCTGGCCATGTTTTCCCTAAGCTGCGTACGACGCCCTGCGTGCCTGCAGCCCCGAATATTCTAGAATGTGTATCGCATCAAATTATAAGATTGCGAAGGCGAACTCCATGGGAGCTCACCGCTTTTGCCACACACTTCCTAGCTGGGCCGCGGCTGGAAGAGGGGATGTCAGAGGCCTCCCTTGCCTCTGTCTCCCCTTCAGGAAAAGAAGCCATGACTTGCCCCCCTGGGCTCGTGGTCACCGCGCACGCCGACCCGCTACACTCCTCACAGCAGCCGCAGCCAACGCAGCTTGCGCCTCCTCGCGCGGACACACAAGAGTGATAATATCACCGTTTCTAGCCACCACCGCTACCCCACTATCATTTAAAGTAGAAACTAGATGCTCGTCCGAGAAAGCAATCAGGATTTAATAGGAGGGTAATGGGTTACCTGAAACGTCCAGGTTCTTGTCGGCGATGCGGAGCTTGGCGCTTTCCATGGAAGACAAGTTACCCAGCTTGGCCTTGGCTCTGGCGCTTGGCTCCTCTGCACCACCGGAGTCACCTTGGATTTCTTGGCCTTGACGCCCGCTCACGACACCGCCAACGCCGTCCCAAGCTCACCGTGCAGAGAAGCGGACGCAGTAGGGGCCGCCGGAGTAGCGCTCTTGGGCCCCGGCTTCCTGCCCGCTGTCTTCTTGGGCCGCCTGCCCGATGCCGACGTGATGGCAGCTTCATTCAGCACGCAGCCGGCATCCGCACCCGCAGCCACCGGGGAGGAGGGGTTGGGGAGCCCCCCGCCGAGCTCCTGGCAGAATCCACCACCAGCGGCACCGGGATGCCTGGGGACCTGCAGCGCCAGGTTGGAGCCGTACTCATCGAAGGCCGCTACCAGGTCGCACGCCAGGGGAGGGACGCTCACCGTCGTATCCTGGGTCGCCACCACCATATCTCCCCCTTCCAATTCCCCCAGCTTGTTCCATGTTTCAGTATTAGTAGATGTGTCTTGCACACTATTCTCCAGCTCCGCCTCTTGCACACCCATCTCAACATCTTTTGATCAGTAGGGCCACCAGCAACCTCTTTCTCTTTGCTCCCCGAAGCACCACGCGGCTTGCCTATGCCGCCAGGGGGGAGCGAGGGACCGGACCCTTCCGGATTACTTGGTGGTGGTGGTAGGGGGGGTTGCCCGAGGGACTGAACCCACCAGCCCCGCCTGCGCCCCCACGAACGAGCGGGCGTTCCAGCTCCACTTTGACCTGATCCCCCTCGTGGTTAAACCACACTTCTACTTTGCCGTTTAGCTTTTCAGGCGCTTTACAAGCGATCTTCATTCTCACCAGCCCCAACCTGATGAGCAATAGTTCATCTACCACTATCAGGCACCCTAACATCTTGAAACCCTCCTTGATGCGATCCTCTCTGCGGAGTTTCTTGGGGATGCCATGTAGCCTAACCCAAGCTTCCGGCATCACTATAGGCTGGATCTTCTCATGCAAATATCACCCTACCTGTGATGTCATGAATTGAAAGAAAGAGCTTCCCACTAGTCTTGGCCATGTGTAGAAGATCAGCCGAGGGGAAAACCACCAGGAAATCATTGTCCCCCACTTGATAAACCTACCAATCCCACTCCCTTGCCACTATGTGCTTAAGCTCCTATTGAAGGACTCGAGGTTGAGCTTACCCGGCTCCACTGAGAGGATGGACGCATTCTCCACCTTCTGATCCACTGGCCCGTCCCCCTCCGAATCTTCCCCGAACTGGAGACAGAAAAAACCTTCCCCCGAGATGGCACTTCCCATGATCTGCAGACTGGGCGCTGATACGTCTCCAACGTATCTATAATTTATGAAGCATTCATGCTATATTATTATGTGTTTTGAATGATTACAAGCTTTATTATACAATTTTATATTACTTTTGGGACTAACCTATTAACCGGAGGCCCAGCCCATATTGTTGTTTTATTGCCTGTTTCAGTATTTCGAAGAAAAGGAATATCAAATGGAGTCCAAACGGAATGAAACCTTCGGCAGCGTGATTTTTTGGAAGAATATGATCCTGGAGACTTGGAGTTCACGCCAGAAGATCCTCGAGGCAGCCACGAGATAGGTGGGCGCGCCCCCCTGTCTCGTGGGCCCCTCGAGCACCCCCTGACCGACTTCTTTCGCCTATATAAGCCTGCGTACCCTAAAAGCATTGAATATCAAGATAGATCGGGAGTTCTGCCACCACAAGCCTCTGTAGCCACCAAAAACCTCTCAGGAGCCCATTCCGGCACCCTGCCAGAGGGGAACCCATCACCAGTGGCCATCTTCATCATCCCGACGCTATCCATGACGAGGAGGGAGTAGTTCACCCTCGGGGCTGAGGGTATGTACCAGTAGCTATGTGTTTGATCTCCCTCTCTCGTGTTCTCTCTCTCGTGTTCTCTCTATGGCACGATCTTGATGTATCGCGAGCTTTGCTATTATAGTTGGATCTTATGATGCTTCTCCCCCTCTACTCTCTTGTGATGAATTGAGTTTCCCTCTTGAAGTTATCTTATCGGATTGAGTCTTTATTTGAGAACACTTGATGTATGTCTTGCCGTGTTTATCTGTGGTGACAATGGGATATCACGTGCCACTTGATGTATGTTTTGGTGACCAACTTGCGGGTTCCGCCCATGAACCTATGCATAGGGGTTGGCACACGTTTTCTTGACTCTCCGGTAGAAACTTTGGGGCACTCTTTGAAGTACTTTGTGTTGGTTGGATGAATTTGAGATTGTGTGATGCATATCATATAATCATGCCCACGGATACTTGAGGTGACAATGGAGTATCTAGGTGACATTAGGGTTTTGGTTGAGTTGTGTCTTAAGGTGTTATTCTAGTACAAACTCTTGAATAGATCGATCCGAAAGAATAACTTTGAGGTGGTTTCGTACCCTACCATAATCTCTTTGTTTGTTCTCTGCTATTAGTGCCTTTGGAGTGACTCTTTGTTGCATGTTGAGGGCTTGTTATATGATCTATCTATGTTATTATTGTTGAGAGAACTTGCACTAGTGAAAGTATGAACCCTAGGCCTTGTTTCCTATCATTGCAATACCGTTTACGCTCACTTTTATCATTAGTTACCTTGCTGTTTTTATATTTTCAGATTACAAAAACCTATATCTACCATCCATATTGCACTTGTATCAACATCCCTTCGCCGAACTAGTGCACTTATACAATTTACCATTGTATTAGGTGTGTTGGGGACACAAGAGACTCTTTGTTATTTGGTTGCAGGGTTGTTTGAGAGAGACCATCTTCATCCTACGCCTCCCACGGATTGATAAACCTTAGGTCATCCACTTGAGGGAAATTTGCTATTGTCCTACAAACCTGTGCACTTGCAGGCCCAACAACGTCTACAAGAAGAAGGTTGTGTAGTGGACATCAAGCTCTTTTCTGGCGCCGTTGCCGGGGAGGTGAGTGCTTTAATGTATATCTTTAGATCTTGTAATTGAATCTTTTTGTTTCTTGTTTTATCACTAGTTTAGTTTATAAAAGAAAACTACAAAAAATGGAATTGAGTTTGTCTCATACGCTTCATCTTTTTAATATCTTTCGTGAGTTTGATGGAAAGGAAAATTGTGCTCAAGTGCTAGAAGAAGAGTGCATTAAAATGCTTGATACTAAATCTTTGAATGATGAGCATGATTGCAGTGTTGTTAGTATGAATTCCTTGAATATCCATGATGCTAATGATATGCAAAGCCACAAGCTTGGGGAAGCTATGTTTGATGAATATGATATATTTTGTCCCCCAAGCTTTGATGAGCAAATTTATTTTGATGATAGCATGTCTCCTATTTATGATGATTATATTGATGAAAGTGGGTTTGGAAGAGTGTCGACTTTAGAAAGTAGTGATTCCACTATTTTGGAGGATGTTGAATCTTATTGTGATGAACATGAAAGTGGATTTGGAAGAGTGTCAACTTTATTTAGTGATGATTCCACTATTTCGGAAGAGGTTCCAATTGATTATGAGAACAAAGTTGCTATCTATGATGATTATTGTGATGACTTGTATGCTATTAGGAATAATGATAATCATGAAACTTGTCATCATGATTTTAGTTTTCAGTTGGATTATGCCTCACATGATAATTATTTTGTTGACTTTGCTCCCACTACTATTGATGAGAAGAATTTTGCTTATGTGGAGAGTAGTAAATTTTCTATGCTTGTAGATCATGAAAAGAATGCTTTAGATGCTGGTTATATTGTTGAATTCATTCATGATGCTACTAAAAGTTATTATGAGGGAGGAACATATGCTTGTAGGAATTGCAATAATATCAAGTTTCCTCTCTATGTGCTTAAAGTTTTGAAGCTATGCTTGTTTTACCTTCCTATGCTAGTTGATTATTGTTCCCATAAGTTGTTTGCTCACAAAATCACTATGCATAGGAAGTGGGTTAGACTTAAATGTGCTAGTCATATGCTTCATGATGCTCCCGTTATATTTCAATTGTTATCTCTTATGTGAGCATCATTGTCATCATCATGCCTAGCTAGAAAGGCATTAAAGAAAAGCGCTTGTTGGGAGACAACCCAATATTTACCCTTACTGTTTTTGTGTGTACACATGATTATGCTACTGTAGTAATCATGTTTTATAGCTTTTGTTTCAATAAAGTGCCAAGTAAGACCTTTAGGATAGCTTACGGTGATAGTTGTGTTGATCCTGCTGAAAATCAGAAACTTTTGCACCAAGTAAATTAGTTTTGTTAATTCACAAAAACGTGCTTATGATCTGATTCTTTTTGCTCTGGATTGGTACACAAATTTCTCAGGATTTCCTAATTTGGTAGGATGTTTGGAGTTCCAGAAGTATACGTTTGATACATATTACTACAGACTGTTCTGTTTTTGATAGATTCTATTTTCTATGTGTTGTTTGCTTATTTTGATGAATCTATGGTTAGTATTAAGTGGTATGAACCATAGATAAGTTGGAATACAGTAGATATTACACCAATATGAATTTATAATGAGTTCATTACAGTACCTAAGTGGTGGTTTTATTTTCCTATACTAACGGAGCTTACGAGTTTTCTGTTGAGTTTTGTGTTGTGGAGTTTTCAAGTTTTGGGTAAAGATTCGATGGACTATGGAATAAGGAGTGGCAAGATCCTAAGATTGGGGTTCCTAAGGAACCCCAAGGTAATATTCAAGGACAACTAAGAGCCTAAGCTTGGGGATGCCCCGGAAGGCATCCCCTCTTTCGTCTTCGTTCATCGGTAACTTTACTTGGAGCTATATTTTTATTTGCCACATGATATGTGTTTTGCTTGGAGCGTCATTTTCTTTTGTTAGTATTTGCTTGTTGTTATTTATAATAATGTTTTGCATCTTTAGTTTCAATAAAAATGTCAAGGATAGCCTTTACAATGCTTATTTTGCTAGTGTACATGTTGCTGTTTGAAAACAGAAAGTTTACCGCTGTTGCAAAAATTCCCTAGAAAAGTCAGACAATGGTAAATGTTGAAACTTTTTTCATATTGAGCTCTGATAAATCTTCTACAACGTAGTATTTTTCTCATAATTTTTGGAGTTAGGGAAGTATTGATACTCTTGCATTCTTTACAGACTGTACTATTTTGGCAGATTGCTGTTATGTTTGCATTGTTTGCATATGTTTGCTTGTTTAATGATTCTATTTGAGGATAGGAGTAATAAATATGCAGAGGCATTTAGTATGCAATGTTGAATAAAATTTTTAGTGATTTGTTACAGTAGAAAATGATAATGTTTTGCATTGGTTTATACTAACCTATCTCACGAGTTCTTGTTGAGTTTGTTGTGGATGAAGCTTTTGATAAAAAGAAGAAACCATGATATGACAGGAATTAAGGAGACACAAAAGTTCAAGCTTCGGGATGCCCAAGGCACCCCAAGATAATATTTCAAGAAGTCTCAAGCATCTAAGCTTGGGGATGCCCCGGAAGGCATCCCACCTTTCTTCTTCAACAACTATCGGTTAGTATCGGTTGAGCCTAAGTTTTTGCTTCTTCACATGAGTTGTGCTATCCTTGCAATGTCATTTTATTTTGTTTTGCTTGCTGTTTGAATACAATACCAAGATCTGAAATTCTTAAATGAGAGAGAGTCTTCGCATAGTTACATAATTATTTAGCTACTCATTGATCTTCACTTATATCTTTTTGGAGTAGTTTGTCTTTTACTCGTGTGCTTCACTTATATCCTATGAGTAATTTGTTGAATGAGTTGATTGTCTAAATCTGAAATTATATATGCCTCATTAGCTTATCCCATGGGGAGTAATGACTTCACATCTAAGAAGTAGAGGTTGTAAATTTATTGAAGGTTAGCAAGCATTGTATTGGTCATTTGAACAATTCATGAAAGAATATTGACGGAAGAGAGATTTCATATATAAATACACTATCCTAGACATCTTTTATAATTGGGAGCACTCATTAAGTATGACATGCTAAAGAGTTGATGTTGGACAAGGAAGACAACGTAATGGTTTATGTTTTCCGACATCTCAGTTAAAGTATATTGTCATGGATCATTCAAACATGTTGAGCTTGCCTTTCCCCCTCATGCTAGCCAAAATTCCTTGCACCAAGTAGAGATACTACTTGTGCTTCCAAATATCCTTAAACCCAGTTTTGCCATGAGAGTCCACCATACCTACCAATGGATTGAGTAAGATCCTTCAAGTAAGTTGTCATCGGTGCAAGCAATAAAAATTGCTCTCTAAATATGCATGACTTATTAGTGCGGAGAAAATAAGCTTTGTACGATCTTGTTATGGAAGCAATAAAAGCGACAGACTACATAATAAAGGTCCATATATAAGGGGAAATATAAAGTGACATTCTTTCGCATTAAGATTTTGTGTATCCAACCCTAAAAGCGCATGACAACCTCTGCTTCCCTCTGCGAAGGGCCTATCTTTTACTTTATGTCTTTTACTTTATGCAAGAGTCAAGGTGATCTTCACCTTTCCCTTTTTCATTTTATCCTTTGGCAAGCACTTTGTGTTGGGGTGATCCTGATATATATATCCAACTGGATGTAAGTTAGCATGAATTATTATTGTTGACATTACCCAAAGGTGAATACGTTGGGAGGCAACACTATAAGCCCGTATCTTTCTCAGTGTTCGATTGAAACTCCATAACCATTAGTATTGCGTGAGTGTTAGCAATTGTAGAGGACAATATGATAGTTGAGTATGTGGAGTTTGTTATTCCTGAAAATAAGATGAATTGCAATTGTTTGATGACTGAGAATGAAGTTTGCTAGTTTTCAAGAAAGTTTATGGTCTATGCTTTGACATGTGAATTGCTTGTTACTTTATCGTGAGAAGTTTTATGAGATGAACTACTGTTATGACATATTATCATGCTAGAAAAGGTGATTGAAATTATCATTGATCAAACTTGTGCACCTTCTAGCATTCACACTTCATAAATTATTTCTTTTATCATTTACCTACTCGAGGACGAGTAGGAATTAAGCTTGGGGATGCTGATACGTCTCCAACGTATCTATAATTTATGAAGCATTCATGCTATATTATTATGTGTTTTGAATGATTACGGGCTTTATTATACACTTTTATATTACTTTTGGGACTAACCTATTAACCGGAGGCCCAGCCCATATTGCTGTTTTATTGCCTATTTCAGTATTTCAAAGAAAAGGAATATCAAACGGAGTCCAAACGGAATGAAACCTTCGGCAGCGTGATTTTTTGGAAGAATATGATCCTGGAGACTTGGAGTTCACGTCAGAAGATCCTCGAGGCAGCCACGAGATAGGAGGCCCCCCCGTAGGGTGCGCCCCCTGTCTCGTGGGCCCCTCGAGCACCCCCCGACCAACTTCTTTCGCCTATATAAGCCTACGTACCCTAAAAACATTGAAAATCAAGATAGATCGGGAGTTCCGCCGCCGCAAGCCTCTGTAGCCACGAAAAACCTCTCGGGAGCCCGTTCCGGCACCCTGCCAGAGGGGAAACCCATCACCAGTGGCCATCTTCATCATCCCGGCGCTATCCATGACGAGGAGGGAGTAGTTCACCCTCGGGGCTGAGGGTATGTACCAGTAGCTATGTGTTTGATCTCCCTCTCTCGTGTTCTCTCTCTCTCTCGTGTTCTCTCTATGGCATGATCTTGATGTATCGCGAGCTTTGCTATTATAGTTGGATCTTATGATGCTTCTCCCCCTCTACTCTCTTGTGATGAATTGAGTTTCCCTCTTGAAGTTATCTTATCGGATTGAGTCTTCATTTGAGAACACTTGATGTATGTCTTGCCGTGTTTATCTGTGGTGACAATGGGATATCACGTGCCACTTGATGTATGTTTTGGTGACCAACTTGCGGGTTCCGCCCATGAACCTATGCATAGGGGTTGGCACACGTTTTCTTGACTCTCCGGTAGAAACTTTGGGGCACTCTTTGAAGTACTTTGTGTTGGTTGGATGAATTTGAGATTGTGTGACGCATATCGTATAATCATGCCCACGGATACTTGAGGTGACAATGGAGTATCTAGGTGACATTAGGGTTTTGGTTGATTTGTGTCTTAAGGTGTTATTCTAGAACAAAATCTTGAATAGATTGATCCGAAAGGATAACTTTGAGGTGGTTTCGTACCCTACCATAATCTCTTTGTTTGTTCTCCGCTATTAGTGGCTTTGGAGTGACTCTTTATTGCATGTTGAGGGCTTGTTATATGATCTATCTATGTTATTATTGTTGAGAGAACTTGCACTAGTGAAAGTATGAACCCTAGGCCTTGTTTCCTATCATTGCAATACTGTTTACGCTCACTTTTATTATTAGTTACCTTGCTGTTTTTATATTTTCAAATTACAAAAACCTATATCTACCATCCATATTGCACTTGTATCACCATCTCTTCGCCGAACTAGTGCACCTATACAATTTACCATTGTACTGGGTGTGTTGGGGACACAAGAGACTCTTTGTTATTTGGTTGCAGGGTTGTTTGAGAGAGACCATCTTCATCATACGCCTCCCACGGATTGATAAACCTTAGGTCATCCACTTGAGGGAAATTTGCTACTGTCCTACAAACCTGTGCACTTGCAGGCCCAACATTGTCTACAAGAAGAAGATTGTGTAGTAGACACCAGGCGCACGTCCGCGGGTTGGGCAGTTGGCGGATGCGTGGCTCTACTCCTTTCACAAGACGCATAGAGGCTTGAAGGTGCATTTGGACTGGAAATGTCCCAGATGACCACACTTGAAGCATTCGACTTCCGGCACGTCTTCCACCAGAATGGGCTCGCCCGCTATTCCTTTGGAGGAGGACGGGTATGCCACGGCGACTGGCTCCGCCACCGCCCGCGGCTTCTTGGCAAGCGGATCCCCGTGGCCACCACCTCAATAGGGGTGTTCCGTCGCCTTGCGCTCGAGCTCGCGACGCCGCTAGGTCGCCTTCTTCTTCTTTTTCCTCTCCTATTGCTGGATCCACCAGAGGGGAGGAGGACCCCAATCCCCCTCAGGCCCCATCTGATCCTGAGGAAAGCCGCGCTCCTCCCTCGCATATCTTTCTCCGGTCCTTCCGTGCATCGCCCGCTTTGCCTTGTCACGCAGTTCCCGCTCCCTCTTGCTCTCCGCCTCCAGATCCGCTGCCTCCATAGGTCGCTTCTCCGCCCGCCGATCCCCCATCACCGCCACCGCGTACGAGATGAGGAGAGGTGGAGGGGAAGGTGAGATCTGGATGAGGCAAACGGTGTGAGCCCAGCGCTGCACCTCCCGAGCGGATGCGGGAAACCCTAAACTGGGGTCCTGACAGCCACGTCGCACCCATTTATAGTCGGGCACAGGTCAGTTCGACGGGCTGGGTGGGCCATGCCCAGTGCTCCCCTCAGGAGCCCGAGCCACACACCCCGCCCGGAACACCGCCCGACAGGGGCCCACGCCATCCACCAGCCCAGCACCAGCCTACTTTGGCCCCGGCCCACCAAACGCCAGCTCGGCCCACGGCCCATCGTCAACAACCCTAAGCACCTGGAGCAGGGCCAACACCAACGCGCTCCCGGCGCTCGCCGGCGCCGCCGCCGCCCGTCGGGGGGAGGATTGGGAAAGGGTAGGCCCGACCAAATCCGAACCGACCTCGCCGCTCGGCAAGATCAGGTCCATCGCCGCCCACGCCCTAGTCGAGCACGCCGCGACCACCACCGAGTCCCCACTCGCCGGTGTTGACGGCCGCCACACATGGACCGCCAAGGACCGGGGGCCTCTTTCCCCGGGCGTGAAGCGGCGCTTACGACCTGCCGTCTCCCGCCCCGCCGCCAACGGTCCGCTCATTGCAAAACGATCTTATGAATCTTACTTTGAATCTTATCCAATGGTCTGGTCATCATTCCGTTAGTTGTTTGACTGGAGGGCATAGGAGGAGATGAATCTAACTGAACATTCCTAGCTTAGAAACAAAACTCGTTCTCCCGAGAACTATTGCGGTTAATTTGTCAGCCATTGTGTTCCTTCTTGTACGCTAAATATAGTTTAAAAATGTTCACACTATTTTTATTTCAAAAAATATGCTCACACTTTTAGAAAAAGCTTAAAAATTCCAAAAAATGTTCCCTATTTACTAAAAGATATTTCCACTTAGAAATGTACAACAAAAACAAAACAAAAGATTATTTTTAAAAACATCTGTTCAAAAATTGTTCCTTTTTAGAGGAATGCTTTAATTTCAAAAAAAATGTTAACTACTACCCCGTTCGGGTTTATTAGGTCCGCTCTCATTTTGAGCCAAAATGTGACCATAAATTTAACTAATAAAATATACACAATATGTCACTAAAACTATATCATAGAAAACCTCTTTCAAATACAAATCCAACATTATGCTTTTTGTAGCATATAATTTATATATTTTCAGTTAAATACACGATCAACTTGGACCCAAAATACAAGGGGCCTAATAAACCTGGGCAGACGTAGTATTCTTTGAAAAGTGTTTCAATTTTTATGAAAAGGTTGACTTTTATTAAAAATTAGAAAATTTCCACGTTTAACCTTATCATCGACGTTTATTAAAATTGGATATAAAAAATAGTGCACAATGGGACATGAAGCAGGTTGCTTTTATCGCCGCTGCAACGCATGAGCCAAGAACTGAGAATTAACATCCTCCAGTAGGTTGCAACTGGACAGCAGTGTGAAAGAAACCGATCCTACAAATTTTTAAACAAAACAACTTACGGAGAAAGTACTCATTTGGGTCAGGTGTATGGAAGACTAGTGCCGTTCCAATCAAACAACTGCAATAGCAACCTAGTTTGCTTAATTTAGAACATGAGAATCACCAGCTGCAAGGTGTGATAATAACATTAAGATGATGAATAACATAGGAATCACCAGTAGCAAATATAAAACCATAATGATTACACTATAGGCATAAGCAAAGCACACACATAGGATGGCTGGACCACACACAGACACGTTACTTCTCCAAGATGGCCTTTGCACACAAAGAGGCTCGGTGCAGATTATTAACCCCCTTCGATTGATGCTTACTTCTTCACCAACTCCTCGTCATCGTCAGTGACCTCCGTTTCATCCTCAGCATAGCCCTTGCGTTCGTACTGGTCGATGAGGGCCTGGTGGTAGGCCAGGATCTTCTCAGTCGTTTTCTTTGATTGATAGTAGACATCGCGGAAGAACTTGGGATGCTTTGCCAGCTCGTCTTCAGGGATATCACTGACGATCTTGTCGGGCCATGCCATCATACCCTTGACGACCGCCTCCGACAACAACGTCTTCACCACCTTCTTCCGCTTCCTCCCGGCAACGGCCAGCTTGGCCTCCACCGCCGAGGGCTTCTTGCGCAACAGGGGACCCTCGGCCGCTAGCGCCTCCATCCACGCCTTCTTCGACTCCAGGATCACACCACCCACCGACGCGCTCGCCTGACCCTCCGACGCGCTCGCCCGCATCTTCTTACCGCTGGAGCGAAGCCTTCTCATTGCCCTCGATCTAGCCCTAACCTTTCCCTTTCGAAAAAGATCTGGGCTGCAAGTATGCGGCGCTGTCGGCTTGAACACGGAAGAAGCGAAGGGTAGGGAGGCGAGCCGCAGATATATAAGTATAACCGGTGACCCGCCATCGGGGATCCGAGTCGGTCAGGCCTAACCATAAGCCCAACTTATTTATTCAGCTTATAGCGAGACGTAGGCAAGCCTCGCAGAAGGTGAGAGCGACATGGCCCGGCCAGGGAGGCGACGGAAATCCCTATTCGCCGCTCTCTGCAGTGCGCGAGCGCACGACGTAGTGGGCCGGCCCAACTTCTAGCGAAGCTTTTTTCTTCTTCTTTTCCTTTTTAGTTATTTCTGTTTCTTTTTTCTTTTCCTCTTTTTTCGTTTTTCTGTTTCTTTTCTTTCTATGGTTTGTTATTTTATTTTCATTTTCTTTTCTCCTCTTTTTTGGAAAATAAATTCAAAATATTCAAATTTTGTTTGTGTTCCCATAAAATGTTCAGTTTTCGAAAAAAAATCTCAAAATTCAAAATTGTTCTCGTTACACAAAAAATTTCAAAACTTTTGAAATTCAGATAATGTACCGGATTTCAATTTTTTGTTCACAATTTCAAAATATGTTCGTGCTTCCAAATTTGTTCCTGATTTTTCAAAAAATTTCTCTGTTTCAAAATTTGTCCTCAATATTCAAAAAATGTTCGTGCTTTCAAAAATTGTTCACGCTTCCAAATTTGTTCTCCATTTCAAAATTTGTTCTCAAGATTCAAAAAAATGTTTGCACTTTAAAAAATTGTTCGCGCTTCCAAATTTGTTATCCGTTTCAAGTTTGTTCTCAAGATTCAAAAAATGTTTGTCAATTAGAAAAATGTTCAGGGAATTTTATAAAATTTCTTGTTTTGAAAATTTGTTCGTAATTTCGAAAAAAGTTCGAGTTTTCAAAATATGTTCTCTGTTTCTTTTTGGTTTTTATTTTACTTTACTTTTTTGTTGTTATTTTTCATGTTTCTTTTGTTTGCAATTTTCAAATATTTGTTCTCAATATTAACAAATATTCTCGTGTTCAAAATTTGAAAAAAATGTTTCGTGTTTCAGAAAATGTTCTGGAATTTTAAAATGTACTTGTTTACAATTTCAGAAAATGTCCAGTAATTTTAAAAAATGATATAGGTTTCAAAATATATTCACGATTTCAAATAAATATTTCATGGATTTCAAATTAATATTTCATGTTCGTATTAAAAACTCCTACAGACAGCATGTCCGTACCAGTACATTGTTCTTAATGAGCTGTGCTGCGTATATGTCACCAATGTTTGATTGGGCTGTTGGCTATTGTTGCGCCCCCAATAGCGTGAGATCCAGGGTTCGATTCCTGGTAAGCGCGCGCGTTTTTCTATTTTGTATTATTTCAATTACGCGATACACTGCACCGAGTGCGTTTGCTCGACTCCTTGCTGCAACGAGCGGCGTATAGGAGCTCCCGGAGGCGACAGCCTCGTTTTTTTTCTTTTTTTTTATTTCTGTTTACTTTCAAATATTCTAAAAATATATATTACAAAAATAATTTACATAAAACATTAAAAAAAAATCTTGACCAAGTGTTTAAAAAATATTAAATGTGTATAGAGAAAATGTTTCTCATGTATAGGAAAAATGAATACAAAAATATATAATGTGTGAAAAAACTTGATCAAGCATTTGGAAAAAATATATTAAATAAGCACTTGAAAAAATAAATTAAACAAGCATTTGAAAAAAGCTAATCAAGTATTTGAAAAAAAATTAATGATTTTTTTAAATGTGGAACATTTTTTTAAAAAAATTGTATCTGAAAAATGTTAAACAAGCATTTGGTTTTTTTGTTAAACAAGTATATGAAAAATTTTAATCAAGCATTTGAAAAATGTTAAATATGTATAGAAAAATATGTTAATCTTATATTTGAAAACTGTTAATGAAACATTTGAAAAAATTTCTTAAACAAGTATTTGAAAAATGGTAATCAAGCATTTGAAAAAAAAAGTTAAATGTGTGTAGAAAAGATGTTGACCATGTATTCAAAAATGTTAATCTTGTATTTGAATCATGTTAAAGTGTATTAGAAAAATGTATTATATATATACCAAAAAAAAGTACAATGTGTATGTGCATAAAAATTGCTTGGGCATGGTAAAAGCATTTCTAAGGGTAAGTGTCAAATTCCAGCCTCATGTCTGTGGATAGCAAGGGGTTGAGCCATATTTGTCCTCCCCTCCAACGGCGCCCCACAATTATGAGGACACATGCATATGATTGAATGGAGATGGAAAGAGACAGAGAAAATAAAGGTTGGGCCAAAATTGGCATGGCGGCCATGCTCGGACAATATCATCCACCCCCTGGTTTGGGGAAGTCTGCACCATTCGCACATATCAGATATGTTTGGAGAGACTCATTGGGTGGATGTTTATCTTTACCATCTAATAAGAATTTGACGTTCCGTGTTCCAAGTTATTGCCAACCAATGCCTCCCTTCTCGCACCCTCGAGCTCGTTGTCGGTAGCTAGGACAATGTGTAAGTGCATCTAGTGCCAACCCTTTGTTGGTTTTGGAGTATTGAGAATAAACCTGGTTGATGGACTAATGTGTTTGTGAGATTCACAAAACACAGATAGAAGTCCTTGGAGATTCGGTTTAATTGTCAAAGACAATCTGAAGACATTGAAGCCAATGGTTTCCTCTGAAGATAATGAGTGAAGACAATGAAACGCGAAGACTTAGCTTCCTTGTAGGTTTCACTTCTTTTTATCGAGTCTAGGAACCACCGCACTGTTACGTGGGGTCGAGATGATGTTGGGAATCGTTGCATGGAAAAACAAAAAAAATTCTACGCACACACAGTGAACTATCCATAGAGATGCATACCAAAAAGGGGGAGAGTGTGTCTACGTACCCTCGTAGACCGTAAGAGAAAGCGTTTCACAACGCGGTTGATGTAGTCGAACTTTTTCTCACTTCAACCAATCAAGTACCGAACGCACGGCACCTACGCGTTCTGCACACGTTCAACTCGGTGACGTCCCTCGCCTTCTTGATCCAGCAAGACGTCGAGGTAGTAGATGAGTTCCGCTAGCACGACGGCGTGGTAACGGTGATGGTGAAGTGATCTCAGCAGGGCTTCGCCTAAGCACTATGAAAATATGACCAGGGGTGTAAACAATGGAGGGGGCACCGCACATGGCTAGGCAATCGTCTGGGGTGTGCTAGGCGCCCCCCTCCTCATATATATAGGTGGAAGGGAGAGGGGAGATGCCAAGGGGCGCCCCAAGTAGGTCTGAATCCTACTTGGGCTCCTGCCCTTGGCCGCCCCTCCCCCCCCCCCCCGCTGCCATGTTTGTCAGAGGGGGAGGGAAAGAGGGGGGGGGGGAGGG
This sequence comes from Triticum timopheevii, assembly GCA_963921465.1. NCBI lineage: Eukaryota > Viridiplantae > Streptophyta > Magnoliopsida > Poales > Poaceae > Triticum > Triticum timopheevii. The sequence continues at coordinate 127,137,013 of OY997271.1, read as the reverse complement.
AAGGAAGTGGGAATCGTAATCCACACTTACCTTTCCCTTCTCCCCTTTCCTTCTCCTCCTTAGGCCGACCCATATGTGGGGCACACCAGCCCCTTGTGTCTGGTGTTTTCCCCTCTTGGCCCATAAGGCCCATATCTTTTGCCCGGGGTGTCCGGAACCCCTTCCGATGACCCGATAAAGTACCCGGTACCGCCCGAAACACTTCCGCTCTCCGAATACCATCGTCCTATATATCAATCTTTACCTCTAGACCATTTCGAGACTCCTCGTCATGACCATGATCTCATCCGGGAATCCGAACAACATTCGATCACCAAATCACATAACTCATATAATACTATCTCGTCATCGAACGTTAAGCGTGCGGACCCTATGGGTTCGAGAACTATGTAGACATGACCGAGGCAACTGTCTGGTCAATAACCAGTAGTGGAACCTAGATGCCCATATTGGCTCCTACATATTCTACGAAGATCTTTATTGGTCGAACTGTTATGACAACATACTGTTTGGGAAACGTAGCATGCAATTTCAAAAAATCCTACGCCCACACAAGATCTATCTAGGAGATGCATAGCAATGAGGGGGGAGAGTGTGTCCACGTACCCTCGTAGACCGAAAGCGGAAGCGTTTGACAATGCGGTGGATGTAGTTGAACTTCTTCTTGTTCCGACCGATCAAGCACCGAATGTACGACAACTCCAAGTTCTACACACGTTCAGCTCAATGACGTCCCTAAAACTCTTGATCCAGCAAAGTGTCGAGGAAGTAGATGAGTTCCTTTAGCACGACGGTGTGGTGACACTGATGGTGAAGTGGTCCGCGCAGGGCTTCGCCTAAGCACTATGAGAATATGACTGAAGGCGTAAACTGTGGAGGGGGCGCGGCACACGGCTAACAATTGTTGGTGTCTGTTCTAGGCGTCCCATCCATGTATATATAGGTGGGAGGGAAGGGGAGCTGTCATGGGGCGCCCCAAGTAGGAGGAATCCTACTTGGGGGCTAGTCCAATTCGGCCCCCCTTTCCTTTTACCGGAGGGGAAAGAAGGAAGAGAGGGGAGAGGAAAGGAAGGGGGAGGCCGACTCCCCCCTTTCCTTATCCCACTCGGTCGACGGCCTAGGAGGGGTGCGCTAGCCCCTTGTGGGCTGGTGTGCCCCTTCCCCTTTGGCCCATTTGGCCCATTAACCTCCTGGGGGTTCTGGTAACCCCTTCGGTAGTCCGATATGTACCCGGTACCCTCCGAAACACTTCCGGTGTTCGAATACTATCGTCCTATGTATCAATATTTACCTCTCGACCATTTCGAGACTCCTCGTCATGTCTGTGATCTTATCCGGGACTGCAAACAACATTCGGGCACCAAATCACATAACTCATATACTAAAAAATCATCATTGAATGTTAAGCGTGCGGACCCTACGAGTTCGAGAACTATGTAGACATGACTGAGACACCTCTCCGGTCAATAACCAATAGCGGAACCGGGATGCTCATATTGGTTCCTACATATTCTATGAAGGTCTTTATCGGTCGAACCGCAATGACAACATAAGTTATTCCTTTGTCATCGGTATGTTACTTGCCCGAGATTCCATCGTCGGTATCTTCATACCTAGTTCAATCTTGTTACCGACAAGTCTCTTTACTCGTTCCGTAATACATCATACCGCAACTAACTCATTAGTCACATTGCTTGCAAGGCTTCTTATGATGTGTGTTACCGAGAGGGCCCAGAGATACCTCTCCGATACTCGGAGTGACAAATCCTAATCTCGATCTATGCCAACCCAACAAACACCTTCGGAGATACCTGTAGAGAATCTTTATAATCACCCAGTTATGTCGTGACGTTTGATAGCACACAAGGCATTCCTCTGGTGTCCGGGAGTTGCATAATCTCATAGTCGAAGGAATATGTATTTGACATGAAGAAAGCAATAGCAATAAAACTGAATGATCAATATGCTAAGCTAACGGACGGGTCCTGTCCATCACATCATTCTCCTAATGATGTGATCCCGTTCATAAAATGACAACACATGTCTATGGTTAGGAAACTTAACCATCTTTGATTAACGAGCTAGTCTAGTAGAGGCTTACTAGGGACACGGTGTTTTGTCTATGTATCCACACATGTATCAAGTTTCCGGTTAATACAATTCTAGCATGAATAATAAACATTTATCATGATATAAGGAAATATAAAATAAAAACTTTATTATTGCCTCTAAGGCATATTTTCCTTCAGTCTCCCACTTGCACTAGAGTCAATAATCTAGATTACATTGTAATGATTCTAACACCCATGGAGTCTTGGTGTTGATCATGTTTTGCTCGTGGAAGAGGCTTAGTCAACGGGTCTGCCACATTTAGATCCGTATGTATTTTGCAAATCTCTATGTCTCCCTCCTTTACTTGATCACGGATGGAGTTGATGAAGGAAATATGCCCTAGAGGCAATAATAAAGTTATTATTTATTTCCTCATATCATGATAAATGTTTACTATTCATGCTAGAATTGTATTAACCGGAAACATAATACATGTGTGAATACATAGACAAACACAACGTCACTAGTATGCCTCTACTTGACTAGCTTATTAATCAAAGATGGTTACGTTTCCTAACCATAGACGTGTGTTGTCATTTGATTAATGGGATCACATCATTAGGAGAATGATGTGATTGACATGACCCATTCCATTAGCCTAGCACTTGATCGTTTAGTATATTGCTATTGCTTTCTTCATGACTTATACATGTTCCTGTAACTATGATATTATGCAACTCCCGTTTACCGAAGGAACACTTTGGGTGCTACCAAACGTCACAACGTAACTGGGTGATTATAAAGGAGTACTACAGGTGTCTCCAAAGGTACATGTTGGGTTGGCGTATTTCGAGATTAGATTTTGTCACTCCGATTGTCGGAGAGGTATCTCTGGGCCCTCTCGGTAATGCACATCACTATAAGCCTTGCAAGCAATGTAGCTAATGAGTTAGTTACGGAATGATGCATTACGTAACGAGTAAAGAGACTTGCCGGTAACGAGATTGAACTAGGTATTGGATACCGACAATCGAATCTCGGGCAAGTAACATACCGATGACAAAGGGAACAACGTATGTTGTTACGCGGTTTGACCGATAAAGATCTTCGTAGAATAAGTAGGAACCAATATGGGCATCCAGGTTCCGCTATTGGTTATTGACCGAGAATTGTTCTAGGTCATGTCCACATAGTTCTCGAACCCGTAGGGTCCGCACGCTTAACGTTACGATGACAGTTTTATTATGAGTTTATAAGTTTTGATGTACTGAAGTTTGTTCGGAGTCCCGGATGTGATCACGGACATGACGAGGAGTCTCAAAATGGTCGAGACATAAAGATTGATATATTGGAAGCCTATGTTTGGACATCGCAATAGTTTCGGGTGAAATCGGGATTTTACCGGAACTCCGGGGGGTTACCGGAACCCTCCCGGGGGTTAATGGGCCTTAGTGGGCCATGAGGGAGAAGAGGACGGCCGGCCAGGGCAGGCCGCGCGCCCCCTCCCCCCTAGTTCGAATAGGACAAGGAAAGGGGGGGCGGCGCCCCCCTTTCCTCTTTCCCTCCCCCAAGTCCTAATCCAACTAGGAAAAGGGGGGGAGTCCTACTCCCGGCGGGATTAGGACTCCTCCGGCGCGCCTCCTCCTAGGGCCGGCCGCACCCCCCTTGCTCCTTTATATACGGGGGCAGGGGGGCACCCTAGAACACACAAGTTGATCTACGGATCGTTCCTTAGCCGTGTGCGGTGCCCCCCTCCACCATATTCCACCTCGGTCATATCGTCGCGGAGTTTAGGCGAAGCCCTGCGCCGGTAGAACATCATCATCGTCATCACGCCGTCGTGCAGATGGAACTCATCCCCGACGCTTTGCTGGATCGGAGCCCGGGGATCGTCATCGAGCTGAACGTGTGCTGAACTCGGAGGTGCCGTACGTTCGGTACTTGGATCGGTCGGATCGTGAAGACGTACGACTACATCAACCGCGTTGTCATAACGCTTCTGCTTACGGTCTACGAGGGTACGTGGACAATACTCTCCCCTCTCTTTGCTATGCCATCACCATGATCTTGCGTGTGCGTAGGATTTTTTTGAAATTACTACGTTCCCCAACAGTGGCGTCTGAGCCTGGTTTTATGCGTAGATGTCATATGCACGAGTAGAACACAAGTGAGTTGTGGGCGATACAAGTCATACTGCTTACCAGCATGTCATACTTTGGTTCGGCGGTATTGTGAGATGAAGCGGCCCGGACCGACATTACGCGTACGCTTACGCGAGACTGGTTTCACCGTTACGAGCACTCGTGCTTAAAGGTGGCTGGCGGGTGTCTGTCTCTCTCACTTTAGCTGAATCGAGTGTGGCTACGCCCGGTCCTTGCGAAGGTTAAAACAGCACTAACTTGACGAACTATCGTTGTGGTTTTGATGCGTAGGTAAGAACGGTTCTTGCTAAGCCCGTAGCAGCCACGTAAAATTTGCAACAACAAAGTAGAGGACGTCTAACTTGTTTTTGCATGGCATGTTGTGATGTGATATGGCCAAGACGTGATGCTATATTTTATTGTATGAGATGATCATGTTTTGTAACCGAAGTTATCGGCAACTGGCAGGAGCCATATGGTTGTCGCTTTATTGTATGAAATGCAAACGCCCTATAATTGCTTTACTTTATCACTAAGCGGTAGCGATAGTCGTAGAAGCAATAGATGGCGTAACGACAACGATGCTACGATGGAGATCAAGGTGTTGCGCCGGTGACGATGGTGATCACGATGGTGCTTTGAAGATGGAGATCACAAGCACAAGATGATGATGGCCATATCATATCACTTATATTGATTGCATGTGATGTTTATCCTTTATGCATCTTATCTTGCTTTGATTGACGGTAGCATTTTAAGATCATCTCTCACTAATTATCAAGAAGTGTTCTCCTTGAGTATGCACCGTTGCGAAAGTTCTTCGTGCTGAGACACCACGTGATGATCGGGTGTGATAGGCTCTACGTTCAAATACAACGGGTGCAAAACAGTTGCACACGCGGAATACTCAGGTTAAACTTGACGAGCCTAGCATATACAGATATGGCCCCGGAACACGGAGACCGAAAGGTCGAACGTGAATCATATAGTAGATATGATCAACATAGTGATGTTCACCATTGAAACTACTCCATCTCACGTGATGATCGGACATGGTCTAGTTGATTTGGATCACGTAATCACTTAGATGACTAGAGAGATGTCTGTCTAAGTGGGAGTTCTTAAGTAATATGATTAATTGAACTTAAATTTATCTTGAACTTAGTACCTGATAGTATTTTGCTTGTCTATGTTTGTTGTAGGTAGATGGCTCGTGCTGTTGTTCCGTTGAATTTTAATGCGTTCCTTGAGAAAGCAAAGTTGAAAAATGACGGTAGCAATTACACGGACTGGGTCCGTAACCTGAGGATTATCCTCATTGCTGCACAGAAGAATTACGTCCTGGAAGCACCGCTGGGTGCCAGGCCTGCTGCTGATGTAACTGACGACATTAAGAACGTCTGGCAGAGCAAAGCTGATGACTACTCGATAGTTCAGTGTGCCATGCTTTACGGCTTAGAACCGGGTCTTCAACGACGTTTTGAACGTCATGGAGCATATGAGATGTTCCAGGAGTTGAAGTTAATATTTCAAGCAAATGCCCGGATTGAGAGATATGAAGTCTCCAATAAGTTCTATAGCTGCAAGATGGAGGAGAATAGTTCTATTAGTGAACACATACTCAAAATTTCTGGGTATAATAATCACTTGATTCAACTGGGAGTTAATCTTCCTGATGATAGTGTCATTGACATAATTCTTCAATCACTGCCACCAAGCTAATAGAGCTTTGTGATGAACTATAATATGCAAGGGATGGACAAGACTATTCCCGCGCTCTTCGCAATGCTAAAAGCCGCGGAGGTAGAAATCAAGAAGGAGCATCAAGTGTTGATGGTTAACAAGACCACCAGTTTCAAGAAAAAGGGCAAAGGGAAGAAGAAGGGGAACTTCAAGAAGAACAACAAACAAGTTGCTGCTCAAGAGAAGAAACCCAAGTCTGGACCTAAGCCTGAGACTGAGTGCTTCTACTGCAAGCAGACTGGACACTGGAAGCGGAACTGCCCCAAGTATTTGGCGGATAAGAAGGATGGCAAAGTGAACAAAGGTATATGTGATATACATGTTATTGATGTGTACCTTACTAATGCTCGCAGTAGTACCTGGGTATTTGATACTGGTTCTGTTGCTAATATTTGCAACTCAAAACAGGGACTACGGATTAAGCGAAGATTGGCTAAGGACGAGGTGACGATGCGCGTGGGAAATGGTTCCAAAGTCGATGTGATCGCGGTCGGCACGCTACCTCTACATCTACCATCGGGATTAGTTTTAGACCTAAATAATTGTTATTTGGTGCCAGCATTGAGCATGAACTTTATATCTGGATCTTGTTTGATGCGGGACGGTTATTCATTTAAATCAGAGAATAATGATTGTTCTATTTATATGAGTAATATCTTTTATGGTCATGCACCCTTGAAGAGTGGTCTATTTTTATTGAATCTCGATAGTAGTGATACACATATTCATAGTGTTGAAACCAAAAGATGCAGAGTTGATAATGATAGTGCAACTTATTTGTGGCACTGCCGTTTAGGTCATATCGGTGTAAAGCGCATGAAGAAACTCCATACTGATGGGCTTTTGGAATCACTTGGTACTTGCGAACCGTGCCTCATGGGCAAGATGACTAAAACGCCGTTCTCCGGAACTATGGAGCGAGCAACTGATTTGTTGGAAATCATACATACTGATGTTTGTGGTCCAATGAATGTTGAGGCTCGCGGTGGGTATCGTTATTTTCTCACCTTCACAGATGATTTGAGCAGATATGGGTATATCTACTTAATGAAACACAAGTCTAAAAAATTTGAAAACTTCAAAGAATTTCAGAGTGAAGTAGAAAATCATCATAACAAGAAAATAAAGTTTCTACGATCTGATCGTGGAGGAGAATATTTGAGTTACGAGTTTGGTTTACATTTGAAACAATGCGGAATAGTTTTGCAACTCACGCCACCCGGAACACCACAACGAAATGGTGTGTCCGAACGTCGTAATCGTACTTTACTAGATATGGTGCGATCTATGATGTCTCTTGCTGATTTACCGCTATCGTTCTGGGGTTATGCTTTAGAGACGGCCGCATTCATGTTGAATAGGGCACCATCAAATCCGTTGAGACGACGCCTTATGAACTGTGGTTTGGCAAGAAACCAAAGTTGTCGTTTCTTAAAGTTTGGGGCTGTTGGAAATATGCCCTAGAGGCAATAATAAAAGTATTATTATTATATTTCCTTGTTCATGATAATTGTCTTTTATTCATGCTATAACTGTATTATCCGGAAATCGTAATACACGTGTGAATACATAGACCACAATCTGTCCCTGGTGAGCCTCTAGTTGACTAGCTCGTTGTGATCAACAGATAGTCATGGTTTCCTGGCTATGGACATTGGATGTCGTTGATAACGGGATCACATCATTAGGAGAATGATGTGATGGACAAGACCCAATCCTAAGCATAGCACTAGATCGTGTAGTTCGTATGCTGAAGCTTTTCTAATGTCAAGTATCATTTCCTTAGACCATGAGATTGTGCAACTCCCGGATACCGTAGGAGTGATTTGGGTGTGCCAAACGTCACAACGTAACTGGGTGGCTATAAAGGTACATTACAGGTATCTCCGAAAGTGTCTGTTGGGTTGGCGCGAATCGAGACTGGGATTTGTCACTCCGTGTAAACGGAGAGGTATCTCTGGGCCCACTCGGTAGGACATCATCATAATGTGCACAGTGTGATCAAGGAGTTGATCACGGGATGATGTGTTACGGAACGAGTAAAGAGACTTGCCGGTAACGAGATTGAACAAGGTATCGGGATACCGATGATCGAATCTCGGGCAAGTATCGTACCGATAGACAAAGGGAATTGTATACGGGATTTATTAAGTCCTTGACATCGTGGTTCATCCGATGAGATCATCGTGGAACATGTGGGAGCCAACATGGGTATCCATATCCCGCTGTTGGTTATTGACCGGAGAATGTCTCGGTCATGTCTGCATGTCTCCCGAACCCGTAGGGTCTACACACTTAAGGTTCGATGACGCTAGGGTTATAAAGGAAGCTTGTATGTGGTTACCGAATGTTGTTCGGAGTCCCGGATGAGATCCCGGACGTCACGAGGAGTTCTGGAATGGTCTGGAGGTAAAGATTTATATATAGGAAGTCTTGTTTTGGCCATCGGGACAAGTTTCGGGGTCATCGGTATTGTACCGGGACCACCGGAAGGGTCCCGAGGGCCCACCGGGTGGGGCCACCTGCCCCGGGGGGCCACATGGGCTGTAGGGGGTGCGCCTTGGCCTACATGGGCCAAGGGCACCAGCCCCTAGAAGCCCATGCGCCAAGAGTGGAGGAAAAGGGGAGAGTCCTAAAGGGGGAAGGCACCTCCGAGGTGCCTTGGGGAGGATGGACTCCTCCCCCCCTCTTAGCCGCACCCCTTCCTTGGAGGAAGGGGCAAGGCTGCGCCTCCCCCCTCTCCCTTGCCCCTATATATAGTGGAGGGGAGGGAGGGCATCCATACCTGAGCCCCTGGCGCCTCCCTCCCTCCCGTGACACCTCCTCCTCTCCCGTAGGTGCTTGGCGAAGCCCTGCAGGATTGCCACGCTCCTCCATCATCACCACGCCATTGTGCTGCTGCTGGATGGAGTCTTCCTCAACCTCTCCCTCTCTCCTTGCTGGATCAAGGCGTGGGAGACATCACCGGGCTGTACGTGTGTTGAACGCGGAGGTGCCGTCCGTTCGGCACTAGGATCATCGGTGATCTGAATCACGACGAGTACGACTCCATCAACCCCGTTCACTTGAACGCTTCCGCTTAGCGATCTACAAGGGTATGTAGATGCACTCTCCTTCCCCTCGTTGCTGGTTTCTCCATAGATCGATCTTGGTGACACGTAGGAAAATTTTGAATTTCTGCTTCGTTCCCCAACAGTGGCATCATGAGCTAGGTCTATGCGTAGTTACTATGCACGAGTAGAACACAAAGTAGTTGTGGGCGTCGATATTGTTCAATATGCTTGCCGTTACTAGTCTTATCTTGATTCGGCGGCATCGTGGGATGAAGCGGCCCGGACCAACCTTACACGTACGCTTACGTGAGACCGGTTCCACCGACAAACATGCACTAGTTGCATAAGGTGGCCGGCGGGTGTCTGTCTCTCCCACTTTAGTCGGATCGGATTCGATGAAAAGGGTCCTTATGAAGGGTAAATAGCAATTGGCATATCACGTTGTGGTTTTTGCGTAGGTAAGAAACGTTCTTGCTAGAAACCCATAGCAGCCACGTAAAACATGCAAACAACAATTAGAGGACGTCTAACTTGTTTTTGCAGGGTATGCTATGTGATGTGATATGGCCAAAAGATGTGATGAATGATATATGTGATGTATGAGATTGATCATGTTCTTGTTCTTGTAATAGGAATCACGACTTGCATGTCGATGAGTATGATAACCGGCAGGAGCCATAGGAGTTGTCTTAATTTATTTATGACCTGCGTGTCTACATAAACGTCATGTAATTACTTTACTTTATTGCTAACCGTTAGCTGTAGTAGTAGAAGTAATAGTTGGCGAGACAACTTCATGAAGACACGATGATGGAGATCATGATGATGGAGATCATGGTGTCATGCCGGTGACGATGATGATCATGGAGCCCCGAAGATGGAGATCAAAAGGAGCAAAGTGATGATGGCCATATCATGTCACTATTTGATTGCATGTGATGTTTATCATGTTTATACATCTTATTTGCTTAGAACGACGGTAGTAAATAAGATGATCCCTTACAACAATTTCAAGAAGTGTTCTCCCCTAACTGTGCACCGTTGCGACAGTTCGTGTTTCGAAGCACCACGTGATGATCGGGTGTTAGATTCTAACGTTCACATACAACGGGTGTAAGACAGATTTACACACGCGTAACACTTAGGGTTAACTTGACGAGCCTAGCATGTACAGACATGGCCTCGGAACACAGAAGACCGAAAGGTCGAGCATGAGTCGTATAGAAGATACGATCAACATGAAGATGTTCACCGATGTTGACTAGTCCGTCTCACGTGATGATCGGACATGGCCTAGTTTGACTCGGATCATGTAATCACTTAGATGACTAGAGGGATGTCTATCTGAGTGGGAGTTCATAAGATGAACTTAATTATCCTGAACATAGTCAAAAGGTTTTTGCAAATTATGTCGTAGCTCGCGCTTCAGTTCTACTGTTTAGATATGTTCCTAGAGAAAAATTAGTTGAAAGTTGATAGTAGCAATTATGCGGACTAGGTCCGTAAACTGAGGATTGTCCTCATTGCTTCATAGAAGGCTTATGTCCTTAATGCACCGCTCAGTATGCTGAACCTCGAACGTTGTATGTGGATGTTGCGAACATCTGACATACACATTTTGATAACTACGTGATAGTTCAGTTAAACGGTTTGGAATTGAGGCACCAAAGACGTTTTTGAAACGTCGCGAAACATATGAGATGTTTTGAGGGCTGAAATTGGGATTTCTGGCTCGTGCCCACGTCAAGAGGTATAAGACCTCCGACGATTTTCTTAACCTACAAACTAAGGGAGAAAAGCTCAATTGTTGAGCCTGTGCTCAGATTGTCTGAGTACAACAATCATTTGAATCGAGTGGGAGTTGATCTTCCAGATGAGACAGTGATGTTTTTCCAAAGTCATTGCCACCAAGCTGCTAGAGCTTCGTGATGAACTATAACATATCAGGGATAGATATGATGATCCTTGAAATACTCGCGATGTTTGACACCGCGAAAGTAGAAATCAAGAAGGAGCATCAATTGTTGATGGTTAGTGAAACCACTAGTTTTAAGAAGGGCAAGGGCAAGAAGGGATACTTCATGAAACGGCAATTCAGCTGCTGCTCTGGTGAAGAAACCCAAGGTTGAACCCAAACCCGAGACTAAGTGCTTCTGTGATAAGGGGAACAGCCACTGGAGCAGAATTACCCTAGATACTTGGTAGATTAGAAGGCTGGCAAGGTCGATAGAAGTATATTGGATATACATTGTGTTGATGTGTACTTTACTAGTACTCCTAGTAGCACCAGGGTATTAGATACCGGTTCGTTTGCTAAGTATTAGTAACTCGAAATAAAAGCTACGGAATAAACGGAGACTAGCTAAAGGTGAGCTGACGATATATGATGGAAGTGTTTCTAGGGTTGATATGATCAAGCATCGCACGCTCCCTCTACCATCGAGATTGGTATTAAAACCTAAATAATTGTTATTTGGTGTTTGCGTTGAGCATAGACATGATTGGATTATGTCTATCGCAATATGTTATTCATTTAAAGAGAATAATGGTTACTCTGTTTATTTGAATAATACCTTCAAATGGTCTTACACCTGAAATGAATGGTTTATTGAATCTCGATCGTAGTGATACACATTTTCATGCCAAAAGATAGTAATGATAGTACCACCTACTTGTGGCACTGCCACATAAGTCATAAAACGCACGAAGAAGCTCCATGTTGATGGATCTTTGGGCTCACTCGTTTTTGAAAGGATTGAGACATGCGAACCATGTTTGTTGGTAGATATGCATGAAGAAACTCCATACAGATGGACCGTTTGGACTCACTTGATTTTGAATCACTTGAGACATGCAAATCATACCACATGGGCAAGATGACTGAAAGCCTCGTTTTCAGTAAAATGGAACTAGAAAGCAACTTGTTGGAAGTAATACATTTTGATGCGTGCAGTCCAATGAGTGCTGAGGCATGTAGTGGATATCGTTATGTTCTTACTTCACAAATGATTCGAGTAGTTGTTGAGAATATTTACTTGATGAAACACAAGTCTGAATTATTGAATGGTTCAAGTAATTTCAGAGTGAAGTAGAAGATCGTTGTGACAAGAGGATAAAATGTCTATGATATGGTCATAGAGATGAATATCTGAGTTACGAGTTTTGGCACACAATTAAGACATTGTGGAAATTGTTTCACAATTAATACCGCCTGGAACACCATAGTGTGATGGTGTGTTCGAACATCATAACTGCACCCTATTAGATGTGATGCATACCATGATGTCTCTTATCGAATTACCACGATAGTTTATGGGTTAGGCATTAAAGACAACCACATTCACTTTAAATAGGGCACCACGTAATTCCGATGAGATGACACCATATGAAGTATGGTTTAGGGAAACCTAAGCTGTCATTTCTTAAAAGTTTGGGGCTGCGACGCTTATGTGGAAAAGTTTCAGGTTGATAAGCTCGAACCCAAAGCGGATAAATGCATCTTCATAGGACACCCAAAACAGTTGGGTATACCTCCTAATTCAGATCCGAAAGCAGTAGGGATTGTTTCTTGAATCGGGTCCTTTCTCAAGGAAAGGTTTGTCTCGAGAATTGAGTGGGAGGATGGTGGAGACTTGATGAGGTTATTGAACCGTCACTTCAACAAGTGTGTATCAGGGCACAGGAAGTTGTTCCTGTGGCACCTACACCAATTGAAGTAGAAGCTTATGATAGTGATCATAAAGTTTTGGATCAAGTCACTACCGTACCTCGTGGGATGACAAGGATGCATACTACTTTAGAGTGGTACATAATCCTGTCTTGAAGGTCATGTTGCTAGACAACAATGAACCTACGAGCTATGGAGAAGCGATGGTGGGCCCATATTCCGACAAATGGTTAGAAGCCATAAAATCCGAGAGAGGATCCATGTATGAAAACAAGGTGTAGACTTTGGCAGAACAGCTCGATGGTCGTAAGGCTGTTGAGTGCAGATGGATTTTAAAAGGAAGACGGACAATGATGGTAACTATCACCATTAAGAAAGCTTGACTTGTCATTAAGAAGTTTCCGACAAGTTCAAGGAGTTGACTACGGTGAGACTTCCTCACTCGTAGCGATGCTAAGAGTCTGTTGGAATTATATTAGCGATTACTGCATTATTTATGAAATCTTGCAGATAGGATGTCAAAACATTGTTTCCTCGACGATTTTCTTGAGGAAAGGTTGTATGTGATACAACCAGAAGGTTTTGTCAAATCCTGAAAGATGCTAATAAGTATGCAAAGCTCCAGCGATCCTTCTAAGGACTGGAGTAAGCATCTCGGACTTGGAATGTATGCTTTGATAAGATGATCAAAGTTTTGGGTTTATACAAAGTTTATGAGAAACTTGTATTTCCAAAGAAGTGAGTGGGAGCACTATAGAATTTCTGATGAGTATATGTTGTTGACATATTAATGATCAGAAATGATGTAGAATTTCTAGAAAGCATATAGGGTTATTTGAAAGGTGTTTTTCAATGGAAAGCCCGGATTAAGCTACTTGAGTATTGAGCATCAAGATCTATAAGGATAGATCAAAACGCTTAATAGTACTTTCAAATGAGCACATACCTTGACGTGATCTTGAAGGTGTTCAAGATGGATCAGTCAAAGAAGGAGTTCTTGCCTGAGTTGTAAGGTATGAAGTTAAGACTTAAAGCTCGACCACGGCAGAATAGAGAGAAAGGAACGAAGGTCGTCCCCTATGCTTAAGACATAGGCTCTACAGCATGCTATGCTGTGTACCGCACCTGAAGTGTGCCTTGCCATGAGTCAGTCAAGGGGTACAAGAGTGATCCAAGAATGGATCACAGGATAGCGGTCAAAGTTATCCTTAGTAACTAGTGGACTAAGGAACTTTCTCGATTATGGAGGTGGTAGAAGAGTTCGTCGTAAAGGGTTACGTCGATGCAAGCTTAACACCTATCCGGATAGCTCTAAGTAGAGATACCGGATACATATAATGGAGCAACAATTTAGAATAGCTCCAAGTAGAAAAGTTATTTGGAATAGCTCCAAATAGAATGTGGTAGCTACATCTAGGAGATGACATAGAGATTTGTAAAGCACACACGGATCTGAAAGGTTCAGACCCGTTGACTATAACATCACTCACAAGCATAACATGATCAAACCCAGAACTCATCGAGTGTTAATCACATGGTAATGTGAACTAGATTATTGACTCTAGTAAACTCTTTGGGTGTTAGTCACATGGGGATGTGACCTTGAGTGTTAATCACATATCGATGTGAACTAGATTATTGACTCTAGTGCAAGTGGGAGACTGTTGGAAATATGCCCTAGAGGCAATAATAGAAGTATTATTATTATATTTCCTTGTTCATGATAATTGTCTTTTATTCATGCTATAACTGTATTATCCGGAAATCGTAATACACGTGTGAATACATAGACCACAATCTGTCCCTGGTGAGCCTCTAGTTGACTAGCTCGTTGTGATCAACAGATAGTCATGGTTTCCTGGCTATGGACATTGGATGTCGTTGATAACGGGATCACATCATTAGGAGAATGATGTGATGGACAAGACCCAATCCTAAGCATAGCACTAGATCGTGTAGTTCGTATGCTGAAGCTTTTCTAATGTCAAGTATCATTTCCTTAGACCATGAGATTGTGCAACTCCCGGATACCGTAGGAGTGCTTTGGGTGTGCCAAACGTCACAACGTAACTGGGTGGCTATAAAGGTACATTACAGGTATCTCCGAAAGTGTTTGTTGGGTTGGCGCGAATCGAGACTGGGATTTGTCACTCCGTGTAAACAGAGAGGTATCTCTGGGCCCACTCGGTAGGACATCATCATAATGTGCACAGTGTGATCAAGGAGTTGATCATGGGATGATGTGTTACGGAACGAGTAAAGAGACTTGCCGGTAACGAGATTGAACAAGGTATCGGGATACCGACGATCGAATCTCGGGCAAGTATCGTACCGATAGACAAAGGGAATTGTATACGGGATTTATTAAGTCCTTGACATCGTGGTTCATCCGATGAGATCATCGTGGAACATGTGGGAGCCAACATGGGTATCCAGATCCCGCTGTTGGTTATTGACCGGAGAACGTCTCGGTCATGTCTGCATGTCTCCCGAACCCGTAGGGTCTACACACTTAAGGTTCGATGACGCTAGGGTTATAAAGGAAGCTTGTATGTGGTTACCGAATGTTGTTCGGAGTCCCGGATGAGATCCCGGACGTCACGAGGAGTTCTGGAATGGTCCGGAGGTAAAGATTTATATATAGGAAGTCTTGTTTTGGCCATCGGGACAAGTTTCGGGGTCATCGGTATTGTACCGGGACCACCGGGTGGGGCCACCTGCCCCGGGGGGCCACATGGGCTGTAGGGGGTGCGCCTTGGCCTACATGGGCCAAGGGCACCAGCCCCTAGAAGCCCATGCGCCAAGAGTGGAGGAAAAGGGGAGAGTCCTAAAGGGGGAAGGCACCTCCGAGGTGCCTTGGGGAGGATGGACTCCTCCCCCCCTCTTAGCCACACCCCTTCCTTGGAGGAAGGGGCAAGGCTGCGCCTCCCCCCTCTCCCTTGCCCCTATATATAGTGGAGGGGAGGGAGGGCATCCATACCTGAGCCCCTGGCGCCTCCCTCCCTCCCGTGACACCTCCTCCTCTCCCGTAGGTGCTTGGCGAAGCCCTGCAGGATTGCCACGCTCCTCCATCATCACCACGCCGTTGTGCTGCTGCTGGATGGAGTCTTCCTCAACCTCTCCCTCTCTCCTTGCTGGATCAAGGCATGGGAGACATCACCGGGCTGTACGTGTGTTGAACGCGGAGGTGCCGTCCGTTCGGCACTAGGATCATCGGTGATCTGAATCACGACGAGTACGACTCCATCAACCCTGTTCAATTGAACGCTTCCGCTTAGCGATCTACAAGGGTATGTAGATGCACTCTCCTTCCCCTCATTGCTGGTTTCTCCATAGATAGATCTTGGTGACACGTAGGAAAATTTTGAATTTCTGCTACGTTCCCCAACAGGGGCTGCGATGCTTATGTGAAGAAACTTCAACCAGATAAGCTCGAACCTAAATTGGAGAAATTTGTCTTCATAGGATACCCAAAAGAGACTATTGGGTACACCTTCTATCACAGATCTGAGGGCAAGATTTTCGTTGCTAAAATCGGATCCTTTCTAGAGAAGGAGTTTCTCTCGAAAGAAGTGAGTGGGAGGAAAGTAGAACTTGATGAGGTAACTGTACCTGCTCCCTTATTGGAAAGTAGTTCATCACAAGAACCGGTTCCTGTGACAACTACACCAATTAGTGAGGAAGCTAATGATATTGATCATGAAACTTCAGATCAAGTTTCTACTGAACCTCGTAGGTCTACCAGAGTAAGATCCGCACCAGAGTGGTTCGGTAATCCTATTCTGGAAGTCATGTTACTTGACCATGATGAACCTACGAACTATGAGGAAGCGATGATGAGCCCAGATTCCGCAAAATGGCTAGAGGCCATGAAATCTGAGATGGGATCCATGTATGAGAACAAAGTATGGACTTTGGTTGACTTGCCCGATGATCGGCAAGCCATTGATAATAAATGGATCTTTAAGAAGAAGACTGACGCTGATGGTAATGTAACTGTCTATAAAGCTCGACTTGTTGCGAAAGGTTTTCGACAAGTTCAAGGGGTTGACTACGATGAGACTTTCTCACCCGTAGCGATGCTTAAGTCTGTCTGAATCATGTTGGCTATTGCTGCATTTTATGATTATGAAATTTGGCAAATGGATGTCAAAACTGCATTCTTGAATGGATTTCTGGAAGAAGAGTTGTATATGATGCAGCCAGAAGGTTTTGTTGATCCAAAAGGTGCTAACAAAGTGTGCAAGCTCCAGCGATCCATTTATGGACTGGTGCAAGCATCTCGGAGTTGGAATAAATGCTTTGATAGTGTGATCAAAGCATATGGTTTTATACAGACTTTTGGAGAAGCCTGTATTTACAAGAAAGTGAGTGGGAGCTCTGTAGCATTTCTGATATTATATGTAGATGACATATTATTAATTGGAAATGATATAGAATTTCTGGATAGCATAAAGGAATACTTGAATAAAAGTTTTTCAATGAAAGACCTCGGTGAAGCTGCTTACATATTGGGCATCAAGATTTATAGAGATAGATCAAGACGCTTAATAGGACTTTCACAAAGCACATACCTTGATAAAATTTTGAAAAAGTTCAAAATGGATCAGGCAAAGAAAGGGTTCTTGCCCGTGCTACAAGGTGTGAAGTTGAGTCAGACTCAATGCCCGACCACAGTAGAAGTAGAGAGAAAATGAAAGATGTTCCCTATGCTTCAGCCATAGGGTCTATCATGTATGCAATGCTGTGTACCAGACCTGATGTATGCTTAGCAATAAGCTTGGCAGGAAGGTAACAAAGTAATCCAGGAGTGGATCACTGGACAGCGGTCAAGAACATCTGAAATACCTGAAAAGGACTAGGGATATGTTTCTCGTATATGGAGGTGACAAAGAGCTAGTCGTAAATGGTTACGTCGATGCAAGATTTGACACTGATCCGGACGATTCTAAATCGCAAACCGGATACGTATTTTTATTAAACGGTGGAGCTGTAAGTTGGTGCAGTTCTAAACAAAGCGTCGTGGCGGGATCTACATGTGAAGCGGAGTACATAGCTGCTTCGGAAGAAGCAAATGAAGGAGTCTGGATGAAGGAGTTCATTTCCGATCTAGGTGTCATACCTAGTACATCGGGACCAATGAAGATCTTCTGTGACAATACTGGTGCAATTGCCTTGGCAAAGGAATCCAGATTTCACAAGAGGACCAAGCACATCAAGAGATGCTTCAATTCCATCCGGGACCAAGTCCAAGTGGGAGACATAGAAATTTGCAAGATACATACGGATCTGAATGTTGTAGACCCGTTGACTAAGCCTCTCTCACGAGCAAAACATGATCAGCACCAAGACTCCATGGGTGTTAGAATCATTACTATGTAATCTAGATTATTGACTCTAGTGCAAGTGGGAGACTGAAGGAAATATGCCCTAGAGGCAATAATAAAGTTATTATTTATTTCCTCATATCATGATAAATGTTTATTATTCATGCTAGAATTTTATTAACCGGAAACATAATACATGTGTGAATACATAGACAAACACAACGTCACTAGTATGCCTCTACTTGACTAGCTTATTAATCAAAGATGGTTATGTTTCCTAACCATAGACATGTGTTGTCATTTGATTAATGGGATCACATCATTAGGAGAATGATGTGATTGACATGACCCATTCCATTAGCCTAGCACTTGATTGTTTAGTATATTACTATTGCTTTCTTCATGACTTATACATGTTCCTGTAACTATGAGATTATGCAACTCCCGTTTACCGGAGGAACACTTTGGGTGCTACCAAACGTCACAACGTAACTGGGTGATTATAAAGGAGTACTACAGGTGTCTCCAAAGGTACATGTTGGGTTGGCGTATTTCGAGATTAGGTTTTGTCACTCCGATTGTCGGAGAGGTATCTCTGGGCCCTCTCGGTAATGCACATCACTATAAGCCTTGCAAGCAATGTAGCTAATGAGTTAGTTATGGAATGATGCATTACATAACGAGTAAAGAGACTTGCCGGTAACGAGATTGAACTAGGTATTGGATACCGACGATCAAATCTCGGGCAAGTAACATACCGATGACAAAGGGAACAACGTATGTTGTTATGCGGTTTGACCGATAAAGATCTTCGTAGAATATGTAGGAACCAATATGGGCATCCAGGTTCCGCTATTGGTTATTGACTGAGAATAGTTCTAGGTCATGTCTACATAGTTCTCGAACCCGTAGGGTCCGCACGCTTAACGTTACGATGACAATTTTATTATGAGTTTATAAGTTTTGATGTACCGAAGTTTGTTCGGAGTCCCGGATGTGATCATGGACATGACGAGGAGTCTCGAAATGGTCGAGACATAAAGATTGATATATTGGAAGCCTATGTTTGGACATCAGAATAGTTCCGGGTGAAATCGGGATTTTACCGGAACACCGGGGGGGGGGGGGGGGGGGGTTATCGGAACCCTCCCGGGGGTTAATGGGCCTTAGTGGGCCATGAGGGAGAAGAGGAGGGCCGGCCAGGGCAGGCCGCGCGCCCCCTCCCCCCTAGTCCGAATAGGACAAGGAAAGGGGGGGCGGCGCCCCCTTTCCTCTTTCCCTCCCCCAAGTCCTAATCCAACTAGGAAAAGGGGGGAGTCCTACTCCCAGTGGGAGTAGGACTCCTCCGGCGCGCCTCCTCCTAGGGCCGGCCGCACCCCCCCTTGCTCCTTTATATACGGGGGCAGGGGGGCACCCTAGAACACACAAGTTGATCTACGGATCGTTCCTTAGCCGTGTGCGGTGCCCCCCTCCACCATATTCCACCTCGGTCATATTGTCGCGGAGTTTAGGCGAAGCCCTGCACCGGTAGAACATCATCATCGTCATCACGCCGTCGTGCAGACGGAACTCATCCCCGACGCTTTGCTTGATCGGAGCCTGGGGATCGTCATCGAGCTGAACGTGTGCTGAACTCGGAGGTGCCGTACGTTCGGTACTTGGATCGGTCGGATCGTGAAGACGTACGACTACATCAACCGCGTTGTCATAACGCTTCCGCTTACGGTCTACGAGGGTACGTGGACAATACTCTCCCCTCTCGTTGCTATGCCATCAGCATGATCTTGCGTGTGCGTAGGAAATTTTTTGAAATTACTACGTTCCCCAACAGTTGAAGCATCTCTTGATGTGTTTGGTTCTTTTGTGAAATCTGGATTCCTTCGCCAAGGCAATTTCTCCAGTTTTGTCACAAAAGATTTTCATTGGACCCGATGCACTAGGTATTACACCTAGATCAGATATGAACTCCTTCATCTGCTACTTCCGAAGCAGCTATGTACTCCGCTTCACATGTAGATCCTGCCACGACACTATGCTTGGAACTACACCAACTGACAGCTCCATCATTCAATATAAATATGTATCCGGTTTGTGACTTAGAGTCATCCGAATCAGTGTCAAAGCTAGCATCGACATAACCATTTACAACGAGCTCTTCGTCACCTCCATAAACGAGAAACATATCATTAGCCCTTTTTAGGTACTTCAGGATGTTCTTGACCGTTGTCCAATGATCCACCCCTATATTACTTTGGTACCTCCCTACTAGACTTATAGCAAGGCACACATCAGGTCTGGTACACATCATAGCATATATGATAGAACCTATGGCTGAGGCATAGGGAATGACTTTCATTTTCTCTCTATCTTCTGCAGTGGTCGGGTATTGAGTCTAACTCAACTTCACACCTTGTAACACAGGGAAAAACCCTTTCTTTGACTGACCCATTTTGAACCTCTTCAAAACTTTATCAAGGTATGTGCTTTGTGAAAGTCCAATTCAACGTCTTGATCTATATCTATAGATCTTGATGCCAAATATATAAGAAGCTTCACCGAGGTCTTTCATTGAAAAACACTTATTCAACTATCTTTTTATGCTATCCAGAAATTCTATATCATTTCCAATCAACAGTATGTCATCCACATATAATATTAGAAACGCTACAGAGCTCCCACTCACTTTCTTGTAAATACAGGCTTCTCTGAAAGTCTGTATAAAACCATATGCTTTGATCACCTCATCAAAGCGTATATTCCAACTCCGAGATGCTTGCACCAGTCCATAAATGGATGCTGGAGTTTGCACACTGTGTTAGCACCTTTAGGATCGACAAAACCTTCTGGTTGCATCATATACAACTCTTCTTTAAGAAATCCATTAAGGAATGCAGTTTTGACGTCCATTTGCTAGATTTCATAATCATAAAATGCAGCAATTGCTAACATGATTCGGACAGACTTAAGCATCGCTACGGGTGAGAAAGTCTCATCATAGTAAACTCCTTGAACTTGTCAAAAACCTTTTGCGATGAGTCGAGCTTTGTAGACAATAACATTACCATCAACATGAGTATTCTTCTTGAAGATCAATTTATTCTCTATGGCTCGCCGATCATCGGGCAAGTCAACCAAAGTCCACACTTTGTTCTCATACATGGATCCTATCTCAGATTTCATGGCCTCAAGCCATACATCGGAATCTGAGCTCATCATAGCTTCTTCATAGTTTGTAGGTTCGTCATGGTCTAGTAACATGACTTCCAGAACAGGGTTACCATACCACTCTGGTGCTGAACGTGCTCTGGTTGACCTACGAGGTTCGGTAGTAACTTGATCTGAAGTTTCATGATCATTATCATTAGCTTC
Source organism: Triticum timopheevii (assembly GCA_963921465.1). NCBI lineage: Eukaryota > Viridiplantae > Streptophyta > Magnoliopsida > Poales > Poaceae > Triticum > Triticum timopheevii. The sequence continues at coordinate 127,115,661 of OY997271.1, read as the reverse complement.
CTCTCTAGTTGGTGTAGGCATCACGGGAACGATTTTCTATGATGAGATACTATCCAATTCAAAAGAAGGTACAATTACCTCATAAAGTTCTACTTTCCTCCTGTCGGCGTTCTGGATATGGGGGTATCTAGACTTGCCTGCCTGCGGCCCACCACGTGTCTCCATCAACGGCCTGGTACGACCTAGCTTCAGCATCAACAACTCAAGACCCTCACAAGGGGCGAAGCCTCGCGAGGCGGACGACATCAAGACCCCCGAGGGGATCGGCCTCCTCAGGCTGGCTCCTGAGGGACGGGGAGTTCTATGCAAGGTTCACCTCACGAGGCTCAGCTGATGTGAGCCATGACGACCAAGGCCAGGCAGGCACCAGCGGGCGCAGGGCGCCAGTTTCCTTTTCGGTGCAAGGGAGGCAAGCCACAGGCGCGGAGTCCCGAGGAATCAGCCAAAGGTTTCCATTCTGGTGCAACAAGATCAAGACCGCCAGGACGGCAGGACGGAGGTCATCACCGAGCCCACCGCAGCGTCACAACCAGAGGCTTTTTGCAGGCAAAGACCACTTCAGTCAGGATAGGATGTACTACTTGTCTCCTTTCAAATCCGGCCGTTGTCGGATCCCTTCCTGCCAACATTTGGGAAGAGTACCAAGGCCACTATAAATAGGACTTAGCCACCACCATAGAGGGGCATCTAGTTCGTAGAGAGAGATCTAGCCGACAGCGGGGGAAAGAGATCCATTCTCACCCGACCACCTCACCAGCTCTCTTGAGCTCAAGAACACCTCACCACCTGAGGCCAGTTCATCCACTGTACTAGTTCATCGTCAGCCCTTCGAGGCAATCCACCAAAATGCTGGAGTAGGGTATTACACCACAAGGTGGCCCAAACCAGGATAAACTGCTGTGTCTCTTTGTCTTTTTGAGCCCGACGCGCTAGGCTTAGGAGGATTGCGAGTAGGAAGGCTGGGTAGGTTGAGATCTTCGCACGCACCCCAGAGTTCGAACCTTTCAAGGGTTTGCGGAACCCGTAATCCGACATTTGGCGCGCCAGGTAGGGGTGCGTTGGATCTTCTCTTTTGTCGATCGATCCACCGTCACTCCGAGACCTCCATGGCTGATGCACGTCGGGCTCGCACCGAGCGCCGGGCTGTAGGTGTCGCTCGCATTGCTCAAACAGCTCTAGCGGGCAATGGTTGTGCTCGTCGTGCTTCGTCTCCGGTGGCCAACGCCGCCACAGGCCCTGCCGGCCACGAGCAGCAAGCTTCTTCGCTGCACCCTTCGGTGCGCCGCGACGGGCGCACTGCCACTCTGTCACTGACGTTGGTAGCTTCATCCTCCCACACGCATCACGGCCCGGCGAACGCGCAGGCTGCTCTGCTCATGGAGCGGGAGCTCCTTCGCTACCGCCTGGTCAACGACTTCTATGAGGAGTGGCTCGAGCGGATCGTTGAGCTCGTCAGCGCGGCTGGGGGCTCCGCTGCGCCAGCCCGCTCCCTGCCTCAGCAGCCGCCTGCCGCAGGCGACATGGCTCATGGGGCTCCTCCACCACCTCCAGCCCAGGGTGTCGTCATCGAGCCAAGACATGTGGCACCACGGCGTGACCTGATGACCCACAAGTATATGGGATCGCAATAGTTTTCGAGGGTAGAGTATTCAACCCAAATTTATTGATTCGACACAAGGGGAGCCAAAGAATATTCTTAAGTATTAGCAGTTGAGTTGTCAATTCAACCACACCTGTATAACTTAGTATCTACAACAAAGTATTTAGTAGCAAAGTAGTATGATAGTAATGGTAACAGTGGCAAAGGTAATAGTAGTAGTTTTGTAGCAATTGTAACAGCAACAACGATAAAGTAAATAAGCAAAGCACAATATGTGAAAAGCTCGTAGGCATTGGATCAGTGATGGATAATTATGTCGGATGCGATTCCTCATGTAATAGTTATAACATAGGGTGATACAGAACTAGCTCCAGTTCATCAATGTAATGTAGGCATGTATTCCAAATATAGTCATACGTGCTTATGGAAAAGAACTTGCATGATATCTTTTGTCCTACCCACCCGTGGCAGTGGGATCCTAATGGAAACTAAGGGATATTAAGGCCTCCTTTTATTAGAGTACTGTTCCAAAGCATTAACACATAGTGAATACATGAACTCCCCAAACTACAGTTATCACCGAGAAGTATCCCGATTATTGTCACTTCGGGGTTGTCAGATCATAACACATAATAGGTGACTATAGACTTACAAGATAGGATCAAGAACTAACATATATTCATGAAAACATAATAGGTTCAGATCTGAAATCATGGCACTTGGGCCCTAGTGACAAGCATTAAGCATAACAAAGTCATAGCAACATCAATCTCAGAACATAGTGGATACTAGGGATCAAACCCTAACAAAACTAACTTGATTACATGGTAAATCTCATCCAACCCATCACCGTCAAGCAAGCCTACGATGAAATTACTCACGCACGGCGGTGAGCATCATGAAATTGGTGATGGAGGATGGTTGATGATGACGAAGGCAACGAATCCCCCTCTCCGGAGCCCCAAACGAACTCCAGATCAGCCCTCCCGAGAGAGATTAGGGCTTGGCAGCGGCTCCGTATTGTAAAACGCAATGAATCTTTCTCCCTGATTTTTTCTCCGCGATAGCAAATATATGGAGTTGGAGTTGAGGTCGGTGGACGTCTAGGGGGCCCATGAGGCAAGGGGCGCGCCCAGGGGGAGGGGGCGTGCCCCCACCCTCGTGGACAGGGTGTGGGCCCCCTGACGCTATTTCTTTGGCCAATATTTTTTTAATTCTGAAAAGTTGCTCTGTGGATTTCCAAGACATTTCGAGAACTTTTTTTTCTGCACAAAAATAACACCACGGCAATACTACAAAAAATAGCGTCAGTCCGGGTTAGTTCCATTCAAATCATGCAAGTTAGAGTCCAAAACAAAGGCAAAAGTGTTTGGAAAAGTAGATACGACAGAGATGTATCAACTCCCCCAAGCTTAAACCTTTGCTTGTCCTCAAGCAATTCAGTTGACAAACTGAAAGTGATAAAGAAAAACTTTTACAAACTCTGTTTGCTCTTGTTGTAAATATGTAAAGCCAGCATTCAAGTTTTCAGCAAAGATTATGAACTAACCATATTCACAATAACACTTAGGTCTCATGTTTACTCATATCAATGGCATAATCAACTAGCGAGCAATAATAATAAAACTCGGATGACAACACTTTCTCAAAACAATCATAATATGACATAAAAAGATGGTATCTCGCTAGCCCTTTCTGAGACCGCAAAACATAAATGCAGAGCACCTTTAAAGATCAAGGACTGACTAAACATTGTAGTTCATGGTAAAAGAGATCCAGCCAAGTCATACCCAATATAAACTAATAGTAATGCATGCAGATGACAACGGTGCTCTCCAGCGGGTGATTTTTAGTAAGAGGGTGATGACTCAACATAAAAGTAAATAGATTGGCCCTTCGCAGAGGGAAGCAGGGATTTGTAGAGGTGCCATAGCTCGATTTTGAAATAGAGAGATAAATAACATTTTGAGCGGTATACTTTCACTATCAACATAATAACTATGATATCTCGATATCTTCCATGCTACACACATTATAGGCGGTTCCCAAACAGAATGGTAAAGTTTCACTACTAGGGAAAAGCCTATACACAGAACTTTAGCAGTAGCGCATGTTAAAAAAATGGCGCTGCTGCTAGACATCAGTAGTGTGCGCGAAATAACCGTGCTGCATATACATATATAGTAGTAGCGTGTCCCGCTGTAAAAGCGCTACTACAAAAATTCCCACCACTAAGCCGATCGGCTACACATAGTAGTAGCGCTCTTTTAGAAATAGCGCTGCCGCTAATTTTGTTGTAGCAGCGCGTTTATGTGTAAGGCGCTGTTGCTAATGAAAAAAATAAAATGAAAACAAGTAGAAAAGTAAATGAAAATGAAAGAAATAGAAAAAGGATAAAGAACAAAAATAAAATGTAAAGAAATATAAATGAAAAAGGGGAAAGAAGGAGAAAGGAATAGCAGTAGCGGGTTTCAGGAAACACGCTGTAGCAAACTTAGCTATAGCGCGTTTTCAAGAACGCGCTACCGTTACATTTCACTTAAACAGCGGTTCCCCCCCGGCCACCACTTCTTCCCCAAATCCCTCGCCCTCGCCGCCGTCTCCCCAATTCGCCATCGCCCCACTTCGCCGCCGTCTCCTGCCGGCGTGGGCGCTCGCAACCTCACCGTCTCGCCCCGAGGCCGCCGTCATCCTCACCGCCGCCGCCCGAGGCCACCCTCAGCCTCACCGCCGCCGCCCGAGTCCTCCCTCGACCTCACCGTCGCCGCCCTGCACCCCACCGCCGCCTGAGCCCACCCAGGACTGCCGTTGCCCGTGCCTGAGCCCGCTCTCTCCACCCCTACCTCCGTCGCCGAGCACCTCCCCGCCACCATCTCTCCCCTCTCTGTAAGTCCCCCACTCCTCTCTCTTTCTACATTTTAGAGAAAAAAATTAGTAGAGCAAAAGTTACTTTATAGCAAAAAATTTAGTTTAGAGCAAAGGATGTTAAGTAGTAGATGTTAGAGCAAAAATTAGTTTAGAGCAAAAAAATTGGTTTACAGCAAAAGTTAGTTAGGGCAGTAGGTTTTAATTAGGGTAGATGCTGCTTGTAGTATATAGTGATACTAGTAGATGTTAATTAGGTTAGGGTAGTAGTGGTACTAGTAGATGTTAATTAGATGTTTTTTAGTTAGGGCAGTAGAGTTTTGCTAGGTTAATTAGGTTAGTAGTGCTGCTAGTAGTAGTGGTACAGTAGGTTAATTAGGTGAAGTTAAATGAATAACCTAAATGAATGAAATTAGTAGTTAACTGATTTTTTTTCCTTTCATCATTATAGAGCACTAAAGTTAACTGAATTTTGTTCTATTAGTAGTTAAATGAATTTTCTTCTACACTTTGTTTTTGAATTAGCTTGTGAAATTTGGACATGTGGTTGCTCGTGTATATTTGGACATGTGTTGCGGTGTCGAAGAGGGATATTTTAACACTGTTTCCAGGGAATGAAGCTGAGTGGCCTATGTTTTGCCGAAATGTTGATTCATTTCCATTCCGGCAAATTTCAGGTTCTCGACTTGTCCACTTTTTAGCAAAGGTCATGCCAAATTTTCCGTGAATTTCGGCATGACTTGTGCTACAAACTAGGACATATCGAGTGCCCGGGATTTGCCGCACCGGGAAGGAGTCAACATTCCTGCAAAACAATAGGCCTTTTTTATGTCATTATTCATTTTATTAGGTCTAGAATTAATTGACTAGATTTAATCATAGGAAACATGGCTAGCAACAATGAAGGACAGAGTTCTGGTGATTGCGACGACGTCTACCGGGCGGAAGACAAATTTTTGAGCCTTGCCTACGATCAACCGATGTTGTTGCTGGGCCCACCAGTGGCATCGGGGACTGAGACCGACATGCAGACCGGTGCTAAGACTGAGACCAGCGCTGAGACTCAGACCGACATCAAGACCGGCGCTGAGACTGAGACCGGTGCTGCCTCGGGGAGTGGAGTCGGTGTAGAACTGAAAGCAAAGAGGCAGCGGCTTCCTAACAAACTCAACACTACTAGACTGGTGGTCACGGAGGTGGACGACGACAATTTTGAGCTAAAGGCGCCCGAGGAAGCGCGCTCGTGTTACGGCAATCAAATAGGCTGCATCGTACGGACAACAGCCACCATCAACGATGAGAAACTATAGAAGATAGATAATATGAGGCCCTCCCTCCTAAAGAATTTTCACCAGATATTCTTGTTCCCGGGCCGGAATGAAAAGAATTATGAAGATCTAGATAAGGACCCGTCAATGAAGAAGATAAACAAACACGCCATGACCAAGTTTAGCGACGCGTTGGCCGCTTGGAAGACAAGGGTGAAAGCAAGGATCCTCGACAAGGAACCCTACTCCGAGATTGTAAAGGATAATCCAACAATCACGGAAGAGCAGTTTCAAATATTCAAGGAGGCTTGTGAGGCCGAAGTTGCCAAAAAAAGTCTAAGTACATGAAGGGGCTTCAAGAGAGGAACATTGGGAGCCACCACCTCGGAAGCCGTGGTTACGGCGGGAAGAGTTCCAAATGGGCCAAGGAGGACAAGGAAGCCGCGAGTCTGGGCATCCCAGACCCCTTGGCGGAGTTCACCGTCCCGCAGGAGCGTGATGTCCTCAGGGCCCGGCACCATTGGGACCCAGTGAAGAAGGTTTACGAGACAAACCTGGTCACGATGGAGTTCATTAGATTGCTGGTAATTTTACTTTCTGATCAATTCGACTGCACAAGTTAGTCATATTTGTAAACGATCCTTGTGCCTTTTGCAGAGAGAGCAGCATAGGATTGCGGCCGAAAGCGACTCGTCGTGTGAGGCATTGGCGAGGCCCAAGTGGGACACTCCATTCAACCGGGCGTTGAACATATTGAAACGACTCCCGGTGGATACTCGACCGTCGTATGTACGCGTGCACGGTGTCGGAGACGGCGCCAGGTGGAAGAAGTACTACCGTGAGACCACGGAGGAGAGAAAGTAAAGACGGAAGTTAACTGAAGAGAACATCGACAAGAAGGTTGAGATTACAGTTGAGAAGAAATCATCTCAGACAGCTGCAACAACGGTAACTGCCGCAAAACAGGTGGTTGCAGATATGTCTACTTCCTTGGTTCCGGTCGTTTTCACTTGGACCAAGCAAAATCCAGAAAAAATGCAGCGGACTTTCCCCTTGCTGACTTATTGGGGAGCAGCTCGACTAGCGTTGCACCAGCACCTGCTCCCGCACCGGCTCCCGCACCTGCTCCCGCACCAGCTCCAGCACCTGCTCCCGCACCGTCTCTGGCACCGGACATGCTCGGCGGTGCTTCGTCTTTGGCTGAGCTCGACACCCTCATGGTATCTGTCACACTGGCCCCCTTCAATAAATGTATAATCTCCCGTTTTCGTTGCCTTTCGGATGTCTCACGTCGCAGACTTTTCTTTGCAGGCCGACGAAACCCCGTGCACCATATTGTACACCATCAGCGACCAGAAGGTGGACGTGGGGAAGGTAACGATAATGGAGACGAAGGAACCATTGTTCCATAGCCGGCCGATCCCCCCGAAGGTCTTCAAGGTTTCCATGGCCAGTATCAAACTTGGCCACGAGAATTTGCCTCCTCTGATACTAGTGGGGGATGACGATGACACCCCGCGGCGGCTTGTTGATTGTTGCAATGGGTGGGTCCTGTTGTGGCCAAAGAGTCTGCTTTGTCTGGAGGCGGCCGGGAGCACACCCACGAGCACGCAGCCTCAGCAAGGTATGAAAATCAACACCCCACCTACCCAATTAGCGTCGGGTGTCGGGTTGGGTGATAGCGGATGGGGTAAGGAAGAGGGTCCATTAGTCGCTGATGACGTCGCCATGGATGAGGATGAGGATGACGATGGCACTCAACAATATGTCTACTGGCGCCTACTCAGGGTTTGAGCGTCATGAGTCGGTGCCTGAATTGCCGTCTCCGGAGGCTGAACGTATTACGGACAACCTTCCGGTAGTAAAGAAGTCTAGGAAGAGAGCGAGGAAAGGAAAAAAAGATGATTCTATGATCCAGCCGCCTCAGCAGCCTCGGCTTCAGGACCGTATAGATATCCCTGATGCAGATAAATGGCATATCCCCGGTCAACCAATCCTACCTGCAAGAGCGTTAGGGGCCTGATTCGGCGATCTAAGGAGACTTCATGACGATGTGCTGTGGAAAGAGAAATGCCTCATCGCCTCAAAAGATCTAGGATACCCACTCTACATGGTTAATGTTCCGCGGCAAATGTCATACGTCGACTGCTTCCCCTGGATAAGTTCTTCCTTCGATTCGATTACATATTCGACATGTTTCACGTGAAGAAGCTAGATTTTACGTTTGTCCGCCTTTATGCCTTGCACATGAACTACATCATCGGGGTTGAGTAGATACCTTATATCTGAGTCGCTGACCCGTACTACATGCACGAGGGCTTCTTGGGAGTCTTCCCAAAGCACTGTGAATACGCGAGGGAATACATCGTCAGTTTCATGCTCGCCAATAAGGACAAGGAGGCGATTCTCGTGCCTTCTCATCCCTTGTAAGTCATCCGCGCGGATATCCTTCCTTCGATTTCAATCATTCATTTGCATGGTGGAGGCTAATTAATTTGAGGTGTACTTATTTTGCGCAGCGGCGGGCGCGCCGTCCTCATCATCCTCTACCCCCGATACTCCCATGCTCTTTACTTGGACTCGTCGAAGAACATTCACAAAAAGGATTACACCCACATCAAGGATGTTCTCGACAGTGCTATGTTTTACTACCAAGCACGTGGTGGAGAGGTCAAGGACAAGAAGAGAAGGGGCGGCAGGCTCGCCTTCGCCCATAAGACCGACTTCTGCTGCATCCAGCAACCGAGTGATTCTCTTAATGATGGATTCTATGTCCTACACCACATACTGTACAGACGGGATCACCAGAACCTTCGCATGTCAACTAGATCCGGCGATGCCCATATTCTGCAATGGGCAAAGAACGTAGGAGATATCGAGGATCATCGACTTCGAGCTGAGTTCTATCACATCCAGCGCGAACTTGCCCAAATCATCATGAAGGAGGTCGTCGGAAAAACAGGGGTGTTCTACGAAGAAGGACAAATGTCACGGGAAGACGTACAAACATGGGTAGCCTCTCAGCGTCTCGACATGAAGCCTTTCACTAAGCTCGGGGACTATCTCCCTGACATCGATGGATGGCACGACATGTTGGAGTGATTGTCGATATATGACAATGTGTCCGTTTAGGCCATACTTTCTGTATGACAAAACTTTGAGTTATGCACGGCGAAACTTTATTTGTGATGTAACTAAACCGTCCTGCTCCTCGACTAGCGAAGATCACTCTAGTTAGGGCATTTTGGGTACGATGAACTTTGTTATTTATGCTTATGATATGTTGTTTCTATTTTTGCCAAGTCTGTCTCTTTCTGTTGCTCAACTATATATGTTGCATATCATCGATTCATGTGACGATGCAGGTGCATAGATCATCGATGGCGAAGAAGTGCTACGCGAGGAGTATATATACGATGAGTGGACGGAGTGACAGGCCCAGGTGTATCGGTTTCCGGTTTCCAAGCGACAGGCAGTAGTTAGTTTAGGTTCACGCTAATGCGAGAGAGGGATACGAACTCATGTACTGCATAGTTCCGCTCTCACTCAAAGTGATAGCTCTTCTCACATATATCATTGTTTAGATGGATGATGATGTATTTGCAAGTAATCGAGACTTGTATTGCTATTTTCGAGATGATGATGAGAGACCACTTTGTGTTGGATGATGATTATGATGATGACATGATTTGATGAGACTAGTTGTATGTATATGCTATGATTACATTTGTATGTGTATGATATGCTAAAGATTATTGTATAAAGCCTATTCAAATACAAAACAAATATGCAGAAAAAACTAATAAAACTAGTAGCGAGGGGGAAAAAGTTAGCAGTAGCGCCGCCTTACCAGTAGCGCTTTGATACGTCTCCAACGTATCTATAATTTTTTATTGTTCCATGCTATTATATTACCCCTTTTGGATGTTTATGGGCTTTATTTTACACATTTATATCATTTTTGGGACTAACCTACTAACCGGAGGCCCAGCCCATATTGCTGTTTTTTTGCCTATTTCAGTATTTCGAAGAAAAAGATTATCAAACGGAGTCCAAACGGAATGAAACCTTCGGGAGCGTGATTTTTGGAATGAACGTGATCCAGGGGACTTGGAGTGCAAGCCAAGAAGCTGCCGAGGCTCCCATGAGATAGGAGGCGCCCCCCTGTAGGGCGTGCCCCCTGTCTCGTGGGCCCCTCGGGCGGCCACCGACATACTTCTTCCTCCTATATATACCTACGTACCCCGAAAACATCCAGGAGCAAGACGAAACACAATTTCCACCACTGTAACCTTCTGTATCCGCGAGATCTCATCTTGGAGCCTTCGCCGGCACTCTGCCGGAGGGGGAATCGACCACGGAGGGCTTTTACATCAACATCCTTGCCCCTCCAATGAGTTGTGAGTAGTTTACCACAGACCTACGGGTCCATAGTTATTACCTAGATGGCTTCTTCTCTCTTTTTGGATCTCAATACAATGTTCTCCCCCTCTCTTGTGGAGATCTATTCGATGTAAACTCTTTTTGCGGTGTGTTTGTCGAGATCCGATGAATTGTGGGTTTATGATCAAGTTTATCTATGAACAATATTTGAATCTTCTCTGAATTCTTTTATGTATGATTGAGTTATCTTTGCAAGTCTCTTCGAATTATCAGTTTGGTTTGGCCTACTAGATTGATCTTTCTTGCCATGGGAGAAGTGCTTAGCTTTGGGTTCAATCTTGCGGTGTCCTTACCTAGTGACAGAAAGGGTTGCAAGGCATGTATTGTATTGTTGCCATCGAGGATAACAAGATGGGGTTCATATCATATTGCTTGAGTTTATCCCTCTACATCATGTCATCTTGCTTAATGCGTTACTCTGTTCTTATGAACTTAATATTCTAGATGCATGCAGGAGCCTGTTGATGTGTGGAGTAATAGTAGTAGATGCAGGTAGGATTCGGTCTACTTGTTATGGACGTGATGCTATATACATGATCATGCCTAGATAATCTCATAACTATGTGCTTTTCTATCAATTGCTCGACAGTAATTTGTTCACCCACCGTAATACGTATGCTATCTTGAGAGAAGCCACTAGTGAAACCTATGGCCCCCGGGTCTATCTCTTATCTTATTTGTTTTCAATCTACTTTTATTTGCATCTTTACTTTTTGCATCTATATTATAAAATACCAAAAATATATTTATCTTATCTTACTATCTTTATTAGATCTCACTTTCACAAGTGGCCATGAAGGGATTGACAACCCCTTTATTGTGTAGGTTGCGAGTTCTCTGTTTGTTTGTGTAGGTGCGTGGGACTTTTGAGGAGCCTCCTACTGGATTGATACCTTGGTTCTCAAAAACTGAGGGAAATACTTACGCTACTATCGCTGCATCACCCTCTCCTCTTCGAGGAAAACCAACGCAAGCTCAAGACATAGCAAGAAGGATTTCTGGCGCCGTTGCCGGGGAGGTCTTCGCTCAAGTCAAGACATACCAAGTACCCATCACAAACCCATCTCCCTCGCATTTACATTATTTGCCATTTGCCTCTCGTTTTCCTCTCCCCCACTTCACCCTTGCCGTTTTATTCGCCCTTTCTTTCCCAATCTCCTCCTCTCTTTTCGCTTGCCTTTTTCTGTTTGCTTGTGTGCTTGTTTGTCCTTATGGCTTCGCCTAAGTGTCCTGACCACCTTCTCAGAAGGATGGAAGAGATTGAATCAAATATTAGAAGCTTTATGAATTTGCAATTTGAGCATAATAATTTCTTTAGAAAAGAGCTTAAGGAACAAAAAGGTTTTTGGGGTTTTATGAACAAAGAGCTTGATGATATGAATAAAGAATTTTATGGTGTTAACGCTCAAATTACCCGGCTTGAAAGTGCTATATATAGCCAAAATTTCTGATAAGCAAGCCACCTTAGTCAATAAGATGGCCGCTAAACCAGAAAAGTTAGATGAAAATAATGATGAGGATCTTAAAGTTATTGATGCGTCTCCTATTAGATCTATGTTTTGCAATATGAATTTTGATGATTATGGGACTGATGATGAGTCAACTTTACCTAGAAGGCGTCCCAAGAATTCGGAGTTTTTAGATCTTGATGCTAAATTTGGTAAAAGTGAGATTGGAGAGTCCTCAACTTCTAATAATATTGAACCTACTATCTCGGATTTCAAGGAATTTGATTATGATAATTGCTCTTTAAAAGGTTGTATTTCCTTGTTGCAATGCGTTGTTAATTCTCCCCATGCTTATAGTCAAAATAAAGCTTTTACCAAACATATCGTTGATGCCTTGATGCAATCTTATGATGAAAAACTTAATTTGGAAGTTTCTATACCTAGAAAACTTAATGATGAGTGGGAACCTACTATAAAGATTATAATTAAAGATTATGAGTGTTTTGCTTTGTGTGATTTGGGTGCTAGTGTTTCCACGATTCCGAAAACTTTATGTGATATTCTAGGTTTCCATGATCTTGGTGATTGCTCTTTAAATTTGCACCTTGCGGATTCCACCATTAAAAAGCCAATGGGAAGGATCAATGATGTTCTAATTGTTGCAAATAGAAATTTGGTGCCCGTGGATTTTATCGTTCTTGATATAGATTGCAATCTTTCTTGCCCTATTATTCTTGGTAGACCTTTCCTTAGAACAATTGGCGCGATTATTGATATGAAGGAAGGGAATATTAGATTCCAATTTCCATTAAAGAAAGGCATGGAGCACTTTCCAAGAAAAAAAGTCAAATTACCTTATGAATCTATCGTGCGGGCTACTTATGAATTCAGTGCCAAAGATGGCACTCGTTAGATCTATCTTTGCTTTTATGCCTAGCTAGGGGCGTTAAACGATAGCGCTAGTTGGGAGGCAACCCAATTTTCTTTGTTTTTTTTGTTTTTGCTCCTGTTTAGTAATAAATCTTGCATCTACCTTATGTTTAGATGTGTTTTTATCTTTTAATTAGTGTTTGTGCCAAGTAGAACCTATAGGATAACCTATGATGATAGTTGATTTGATTCTGCTGAAAAACAGAAACTTTGCACGCACGAATATAATTTTGTTAAATCACAGAAACGTGATTTTGCGTTGATTCTTTTTGATGCTGATCAACAAACAAATTTTCCAGGACTTCCTATTTTAGTAGCATTTTTAGAGTTCCAGAAGTTTGTGTTAGTTACAGATTGCTAAAGACTGTTCTGTTTTTGACAGATTCTGTTTTTGGTGTGATGTTTGCTTATTTCAATGCATCTATCGCTAGTAAATTAGTTTATAAACCATAAGGAAGTTGGAATACAGTAGGTTTAACACCAAAATAAATAAAGAATGAGTTCATTACAGTACCTTATGTGGTGGTTTTGTTTTCTTTTACTAACGGAGCTTATAAGATTTCCTGTTGAGTTTTGTGTTGTGAAGTTTTCAAGTTTTGGGTAAAGCTTTTATGGACTATGGAATAAAGGGTGGCAAGAGCCTAAGATTGGGGATGCCCAAGGCACCCCAAGATATTCAAGAATAGCCAAAAGCCTAATCTCGGGGATGCCCCGGGAAGGCATCCCCTCTTTCGTCTTCGTTCATTGGTAACTTTACTTGGAGCTATATTCTTATTCGCCACATGATATGTGTTTTGCTTGGAGCGTTGTGTATTATATCTCCAACGTATCTATAATTTTTGATTGTTCCATGCTATTATATTACCCCTTTTGGATGTTTATGGGCTTTATTTTATACATTTATATCATTTTTGGGACTAACCTACTAACCGGAGGCCCAGCCCATATTGCTGGTTTTTTGCCTATTTCAGTATTTCGAAGAAAAGGAATATCAAACGGGGTCCAAACGGAATGAAACCTTCGGGAGCGTGATTTTTGGAACGAACGTGATCCAGAGGACTTGGAGTGCAAGCCAAGAAGCTGCCGAGGCTCCCACGAGATAGGATGGCGCGCCCCCTGTCGGTGTCAAAACCGGCGGATCTCGGGTAGGGGGTCCCGAACTGTGCGTCTAGGCGGATGGTAACAGGAGATAAGGGACACGATGTTTTTACCCAGGTTCGGGCCCTCTCGATGGAGGTAAAACCCTACTCCTGCTTGATTGATATTGATGATATGGGTAGTACAAGAATGGATCTACCACGAGATCAAGGAGGCTAAACCCTAGAAGCTAGCCTATGGTATGATTGTTGTAATGGTTGTTGTGTCCTACGGACTAAAACCCTCCGGTTTATATAGACACCGGAGAGGGCTAGGGTTACACAGAGTCGGTTACAATGGTAGGAGATCTACATATCCGTATCGCCAAGCTTGCCTGCCACGCCAAGGAAAGTCCCATCCGGACACGGGACGAAGTCTTCAATCTTCTATCTTCATAGTCTTGGAGTCCAGCGGACGATGATAGTCCGGCTGTCCGGACACCCCCTAGTCCAGGACTCCCTCAGTAGCCCCTGAACCTGGCTTCAATGACGATGAGTCCGGCGCGCATAATGTTTGGCATTGCAAGACGGGTTCCTCCTCCGAATAATCCATAGAAGATTGTGAACACCAGGATAGTGTCCGGCTCTGCAAAATAATTTCCACATTCCACCGTAGAGAGAATATCATGTACACAGGTTCGATCTGCTGACGTATCTTGTAGCGTGACATCACGCCACTACCAAGCCTTTACTTGAATCGTTTTTTATTATACCACCTCAGCGCGTTTAGCGAAGCGGTTTCCTTGGCACGTCTTGTCGAAGCAGAGATCGTGTTCCCCTTATCCCGGGATTCTCATCAATACGGACGTGGGTAACCCAACTGCGCCATTGATGGTGGCGCTTGGGAGATAAGCGAGTTTTACTAGGCCGGTGGGGACGCATAGTCTTCGTCCGCCTATATATAAGGGGATAAGGATCCACCCTTTCACCTACGCCTTCTTCCTCCTTTGCTTATCCATCTCCGCGCACTCTCGAGCTCCAGTGCCCAAGTCCGTGCGTCTCGCCTCGACCTTCTCCGACCATGTCTGGAGCGGGAGGAAAATGGCTGGCCTCCACCATTAAGGAGGAGCACATCGAAAAGCTGCACGGCGCCGGATACCTCTCCAGCGACATCGCGCACCGGCTGCCCGACAAGGGGCAGCTCATCCCCACCCCCAGGCCCCATGAGAGGGTCGTTTTCCTTCCCCACTTCCTCCGCGGACTGGGCTTTCCACTTCACCCTTTTGTCCGGGGGCTCATGTTCTACTACGGCCTAGATTTCCATGATCTGGCGCCGAACTTCATCCTCAACATCTCGCGTTTATCGTCGTGTGCGAGGCCTTCCTCTGCATCCAGCCCCACTTCGGCTTGTGGCTCAAGACCTTCAATGTCAAGCTGAAGGTAGTGAAGGGCACTCAAGCGGAGTGCGGAGGCGCCATGTTGGGCAAGATGCCCAACGTCCTCTGGTTCGAAGGGGCCTTTGTGAAGTCCGTCAAGGGGTGGCAATCGGGGTGGTTCTACATCACCGAGCCACGCGACCCTACGTGGGCGGCGGCCCCCGAGTTCAGATCTAGTATCCCTTCGCAGCTCACCTCCTGGAAAGAGAAGGGCTTGCTATGGGGTAGTTCGGAGGAGCTGACAGGACTCCAAGCCTGTATCCAGAAGCTGGTGAACAAGAAGCTCAGGCTTGTCAATGTGGTCCAAGTCATGCTCATCCGCCGGATTCTCCCCTGCCAACAACGGGCATTTAAATTGTGGGAGTTCAATCCGGCACAGCACCAGGCATTGAGCGGGCTCTTCAACATGATGTACGAAGGTGCCTGGAGAGTGCTGTTCAAGGGCGCCGAAGCTCCCACATCCGCTACTGAAGATCACGGATTTCGCTCGCAGCGACCAGCTGACGAGGTAAGTGATTCTACCGCTTTACGGGACACTTGTTTTCAATAGTTTGACCCTATACAGGTTTCAATCTTCCTTTTCCTTTGACAGGACTGGATGAAGAAGGCCAAGCAGATCATCTGCCCGGCTCCCATGCCAGAAAACCCAGTAGACGCCCGTCTAGCGGGGCTGCTGGTTCCGGCACCGCATGTGGTGCCGGAGAAGAAGGCCAAGAAGGAGGCCACGGGTACTCGAAAGAGTTCCCGTTTTTAGGTGTCCGATGACTCCGAGGCGGACTCCTCCCCCGAAGGCGAGGAGGAGGAAGAAGACTCTCTCCCAGAGGAAGGAGAGAGGAAGAGGAAGGCTTCCCCGACAGGGGAGGCCGAGGGGTCCAAGAGGGGAAGAACTATTCCCCCGGACAGCTCCGCCAACGCCAACGTTGGCGAAGAAGAGTGGCCCTCAAGGTCTAGGCCTCCGGCAAGATCGTAAGTATCCTGATTCCTGAATGATCTGTAATTTCTTTTGTGTCACATAGTGTCCTTCTAATGCCGCATACTGCCTGCAGTCCGGCCGACGATGATCTCCCCGCTTCGTCGAGCGGGTCGTTGGCTCCGTCGGATGTGGATTCCATCCCGACTGCCTCCACCCCTCGTGCCGCTGAGGATGCCGAGGTGGGATCCCAGGAAGGGACCCATCAGGAGGAGGCTCCGGAGGCGCCGCAAGGCAGCCTCCCGGACTTTGCGCCGGACTCCACGCCGGAACACGCAGTGGTTCCGGAGTCCGGCAGGCGGCCCCTTCGCAAGAAGGGCAAGACCGTGACGCAAGCGGCCCCCGTCCAACCGGAGGCGCCGGACAACTTGTTGGAGGCGCTCAAAGGCGCTTCCATCAAGGAAGAACACCGCGCTATCATGAGTGCGGTGATTCAGAAGGTTCAGCTCGCCAAGAGCGGGCTGACCGAAGCCTGCAGTAAGCTTCTAACAGGCTTTGAGGTAAGAAGTTAAAATTATGTAATGTAATACCGCATAGACAGTAGCCCCTGATGCTCGGTTCGGTGTTCGGAAAGAAAAGCCGGACTGAGGATCTAAAAAGATATGCGCAGGGTTGCTAAAAATTATGTCAATATGGGTTTGCAGGCTGCGTTGCTGACCTCTGCCGCACTGACCGCGGAGGTCGGTGCATTGAAGCAAGATCTCGAGCGGTCTGAGCAAGAGCTCGGCCGTGCCAAGAAGCAGCTCGAGGACAAAGAAGGTGAGTAACACCACTTTGAATATTTACCTTACAGAAAAGGATTTCGGTTGCAATAAAAATAACAAGGATAACATGGGTACTGCAGGGGCCATGAACGAGGTGGTGGCCCTGAAGGAGGCCGTGTCCGCGGCCGAACGCAATGCGGCTGCGGAACGAGCGGAGCTAGGGAAGCAGGAGGCGCGGGTGGCGGAAGTGCGGCAAGAGCTCCAGGCTCTCATGGAAAAGCATGAGAGTTTGGAGCGCGACTCAAAGACTCGAGAGTCCGAGCTTGCCTCGGCTCTCAAAAGTGCCAAAGCCACCAAGGCCGAGGCCCATAACGCCCTTCAGGAGATTAAGGCGGTGAAGAAAATAGCGGCGGGTAAGGCATTTTTCATGCAAAGCAAGCATGTTAATGTAAACTACCTGACACTTACCCGAATTCGGAGCTCTCCAGGGGTGTTTGCAGATCTGCCTCGTAGTGTGTCCGATGCCGCCGCATTCTACCGAGCCGAGGAGGGGAGCTCAACGGAGAAGGTCTTTTGGTCTCAGTA
Source organism: Triticum timopheevii (assembly GCA_963921465.1). Classification (NCBI taxonomy): domain Eukaryota; kingdom Viridiplantae; phylum Streptophyta; class Magnoliopsida; order Poales; family Poaceae; genus Triticum; species Triticum timopheevii. Next base: position 127,098,336 of record OY997271.1, on the reverse strand, counting down.
CGCTGAGACCGGCCATCCGGTGCCCCCTAGCGACCAGCTGAAGCAGTTGGTCGAGCTCCACAAGGTAGCCGAGCAGGCCATGAAGGGCCTCATAGTCCGGCTGTGGCCTGGAGGGGCCATGCCTGGGAGCTACTTCGGCCTCGTGCGGCGGCTGGTGGATGCGTGCCCCTGGGTGGAGGTCATCAAGCGTTCCGCCTGTATTGAAGGTGCTCGTCGGGCCCTTGCCCGCGCAAAGGTGCATTGGGGCAGGCTGGATGCGGAGAGGCTTATCACTGACGCACCGCCAGCGGGCAAGGAGTATCATACGCCCGAGATGACACCCCGCGGCGGCTTGGTGATTGTTGCAATGGGTGGGTCCTGTTGTGGCCAAAGAGTCTGCTTCGTCTGGAGGCGGCCGGGAGCACACCCACGAGCACGCAGCCTCAGCAAGGTATGAAAATCAACACCCCACCTACCCAATTAGCGTCGGGTGTCGGGTTGGGTGATAGCGGATGGGGTAAGGAAGAGGGTCCATTAGTCGCTGATGACGTCGCCATGGATGAGGATGAGGATGACGATGGCACTCAACAATATGTCTACTGGCGCCTACTCAGGGTTTGAGCGTCATGAGTCGGTGCCTGAATTGCCGTCTCCGGAGGCTGAACGTATTACGGACAACCTTCCGGTAGTAAAGAAGTCTAGGAAGAGAGCGAGGAAAGGAAAAAAAGATGATTCTATGATCCAGCCGCCTCAGCAGCCTCGGCTTCAGGACCGTATAGATATCCCCGATGCGGATAAATGGCATATCCCCGGTCAACCAATCCTACCTGCAAGAGCATTAGGGGCCTGATTCGGCGATCTAAGGAGACTTCATGACGATGTGCTGTGGAAAGAGAAATGCCTCATCGCCTCAAAAGATCTAGGATACCCACTCTACATGGTTAATGTTCCGCGGCAAATGTCATACGTCGACTGCTTCCCCCGGATAAGTTCTTCCTTCGATTCGATTACATATTCGACATGTTTCACGTGAAGAAGCTAGATTTTACGTTTGTCCGCCTTTATGCCTTGCACATGAACTACATCATCGGGGTTGAGTAGATACCTTATATCTGTGTCGCTGACCCGTACTACATGCACGAGGGCTTCTTGGGAGTCTTCCCAAAGCACTGTGAATGCGCGAGGGAATACATCGTCAGTTTCATGCTCGCCAATAAGGACAAGGAGGCGATTCTCGTGCCTTCTCATCCCTTGTAAGTCATCCGCGCGGATATCCTTCCTTCGATTTCAATCATTCATTTGCATGGTGGAGGCTAATTAATTTGAGGTGTACTTATTTTGCGCAGCGGCGGGCGCGCCGTCCTCATCATCCTCTACCCCCGATACTCCCATGCTCTTTACTTGGACTCGTCGAAGAACATTCACAAAAAGGATTACACCCACATCAAGGATGTTCTCGACAGTGCTATGTTTTACTACCAAGCACGTGGTGGAGAGGTCAAGGACAAGAAGAGAAGGGGCGGCAGGCTCGCCTTCGCCCATAAGACCGACTTCTGCTGCATCTAGCAACCGAGTGATTCTCTTAATGATGGATTCTATGTCCTACACCACATACTGTACAGACGGGATCACCAGAACCTTCGCATGTCAACTAGATCCGGCGATGCCCATATTCTGCAATGGGCAAAGAACGTAGGAGATATCGAGGATCATCGACTTCGAGCTGAGTTCTATCACATCCAGCGCGAACTTGCCCAAATCATCATGAAGGAGGTCGTCGGAAAAACAGGGATGTTCTACGAAGAAGGACAAATGTCACGGGAAGACGTACAAACATGGGTAGCCTCTCAGCGTCTCGACATGAAGCCTTTCACTAAGCTCGGGGACTATCTCCCTGACATCGATGGATGGCACGACATGTTGGAGTGATTGTCGATATATGACAATGTGTCCGTTTAGTCCATACTTTCTGTATGACAAAACTTTGAGTTATGCACGGCGAAACTTTATTTGTGATGTAACTAAACTGTCCTGCTCCTCGACTAGCGAAGATCACTCTAGTTAGGGCATTTTGGGTACGATGAACTTTGTTATTTATGCTTATGATATGTTGTTTCTATTTTTGCCAAGTCTATCTCTTTCTATTGCTCAACTATATATGTTGCATATCATCGATTCATGTGACGATGCAGGTGCATAGATCATCGATGGCGAAGAAGTGCTACGCGAGGAGTATATATACGATGAGTGGACGGAGTGACAGGCCCAGGTGTATCGGTTTCCGGTTTCCAAGCGACAGGCAGTAGTTAGTTTAGGTTCACGCTAATGCGAGAGAGGGATACGAACTCATGTACTGCATAGTTCCGCTCTCACTCAAAGTGATAGCTCTTCTCACATATATCATTGTTTAGATGGATGATGATGTATTTGCAAGTAATCGAGACTTGTATTGCTATTTTCGATATGATGACGAGAGACCACTTTGTGTTGGATGATGATTATGATGATGACATGATTTGATGAGACTAGTTGTATGTATATGCTATGATTATATTTGTATGTGTATGATATGCTAAAGATTATTGTATAAAGCCTATTCAAATACAAAACAAATATGCAGAAAAACTAATAAAACTAGTAGCGAGGGGGAAAAAGTTAGCAGTAGCGCCGCCTTACCAGTAGCGCTTTGATACGTCTCCAACGTATCTATAATTTTTGATTGTTCCATGCTATTATATTACCCCTTTTGGATGTTTATGGGCTTTATTTTACACATTTATATCATTTTTGGGACTAACCTACTAACTGGAGGCCCAGCCCATATTGCTGTTTTTTTGCCTATTTCAGTATTTCGAAGAAAAAGATTATCAAACGGAGTCCAAACGGAATGAAACCTTCGGGAGCGTGATTTTTGGAATGAACGTGATCCAGGGGACTTGGAGTGCAAGCCAAGAAGCTGCCGAGGCTCCCATGAGATAGGAGGCGCCCCCCTGTAGGGCGTGCCCCCTGTCTCGTGGGCCCCTCGGGCGGCCACCGACATACTTCTTCCTCCTATATATACCTACGTACCCCGAAAACATCCAGGAGCAAGACGAAACACAATTTCCACCACTGTAACCTTCTGTATCCGCGAGATCTCATCTTGGAGCCTTCGCCGGCACTCTGCCGGAGGGGGAATCGACCACGGAGGGCTTTTACATCAACATCCTTGCCCCTCCAATGAGTTGTGAGTAGTTTACCACAGACCTACGGGTCCATAGTTATTACCTAGATGGCTTCTTCTCTCTTTTTGGATCTCAATACAATGTTCTCCCCCTCTCTTGTGGAGATCTATTCGATGTAAACTCTTTTTGCGGTGTGTTTGTCGAGATCCGATGAATTGTGGGTTTATGATCAAGTTTATCTATGAACAATATTTGAATCTTCTCTGAATTCTTTTATGTATGATTGAGTTATCTTTGCAAGTCTCTTCGAATTATCAGTTTGGTTTGGCCTACTAGATTGATCTTTCTTGCCATGGGAGAAGTGCTTAGCTTTGGGTTCAATCTTGCGGTGTCCTTACCTAGTGACAGAAAGGGTTGCAAGGCATGTATTGTATTGTTGCCATCGAGGATAACAAGATGGGGTTCATATCATATTGCTTGAGTTTATCCCTCTACATCATGTCATCTTGCTTAATGCGTTACTCTGTTCTTATGAACTTAATATTCTAGATGCATGCAGGAGCCTGTTGATGTGTGGAGTAATAGTAGTAGATGCAGGTAGGATTCGGTCTACTTGTTATGGACGTGATGCTATATACATGATCATGCCTAGATAATCTCATAACTATGTGCTTTTCTATCAATTGCTCGACAGTAATTTGTTCACCCACCGTAATACGTATGCTATCTTGAGAGAAGCCACTAGTGAAACCTATGGCCCCCGGGTCTATCTCTTATCTTATTTGTTTTCAATCTACTTTTATTTGCATCTTTACTTTTTGCATCTATATTATAAAATACCAAAAATATATTTATCTTATCTTACTATCTTTATTAGATCTCACTTTCACAAGTGGCCATGAAGGGATTGACAACCCCTTTATTGTGTAGGTTGCGAGTTCTCTGTTTGTTTGTGTAGGTGCGTGGGACTTTTGAGGAGCCTCCTACTGGATTGATACCTTGGTTCTCAAAAACTGAGGGAAATACTTACGCTACTATCGCTGCATCACCCTCTCCTCTTCGAGGAAAACCAACGCAAGCTCAAGACATAGCAAGAAGGATTTCTGGCGCCGTTGCCGGGGAGGTCTTCGCTCAAGTCAAGACATACCAAGTACCCATCACAAACCCATCTCCCTCGCATTTACATTATTTGCCATTTGCCTCTCGTTTTCCTCTCCCCCACTTCACCCTTGCCGTTTTATTCGCCCTTTCTTTCCCAATCTCCTCCTCTCTTTTCGCTTGCCTTTTTCTGTTTGCTTGTGTGCTTGTTTGTCCTTATGGCTTCGCCTAAGTGTCCTGACCACCTTCTCAGAAGGATGGAAGAGATTGAATCAAATATTAGAAGCTTTATGAATTTGCAATTTGAGCATAATAATTTCTTTAGAAAAGAGCTTAAGGAACAAAAAGGTTTTTGGGGTTTTATGAACAAAGAGCTTGATGATATGAATAAAGAATTTTATGGTGTTAACGCTCAAATTACCCGGCTTGAAAGTGCTATATATAGCCAAAATTTCTGATAAGCAAGCCACCTTAGTCAATAAGATGGCCGCTAAACCAGAAAAGTTAGATGAAAATAATGATGAGGATCTTAAAGTTATTGATGCGTCTCCTATTAGATCTATGTTTTGCAATATGAATTTTGATGATTATGGGACTGATGATGAGTCAACTTTACCTAGAAGGCGTCCCAAGAATTCGGAGTTTTTAGATCTTGATGCTAAATTTGGTAAAAGTGAGATTGGAGAGTCCTCAACTTCTAATAATATTGAACCTACTATCTCGGATTTCAAGGAATTTGATTATGATAATTGCTCTTTAAAAGGTTGTATTTCCTTGTTGCAATGCGTTGTTAATTCTCCCCATGCTTATAGTCAAAATAAAGCTTTTACCAAACATATCGTTGATGCCTTGATGCAATCTTATGATGAAAAACTTAATTTGGAAGTTTCTATACCTAGAAAACTTAATGATGAGTGGGAACCTACTATAAAGATTATAATTAAAGATTATGAGTGTTTTGCTTTGTGTGATTTGGGTGCTAGTGTTTCCACGATTCCGAAAACTTTATGTGATATTCTAGGTTTCCATGATCTTGGTGATTGCTCTTTAAATTTGCACCTTGCGGATTCCACCATTAAAAAGCCAATGGGAAGGATCAATGATGTTCTAATTGTTGCAAATAGAAATTTGGTGCCCGTGGATTTTATCGTTCTTGATATAGATTGCAATCTTTCTTGCCCTATTATTCTTGGTAGACCTTTCCTTAGAACAATTGGCGCGATTATTGATATGAAGGAAGGGAATATTAGATTCCAATTTCCATTAAAGAAAGGCATGGAGCACTTTCCAAGAAAAAAAGTCAAATTACCTTATGAATCTATCGTGCGGGCTACTTATGAATTCAGTGCCAAAGATGGCACTCGTTAGATCTATCTTTGCTTTTATGCCTAGCTAGGGGCGTTAAACGATAGCGCTAGTTGGGAGGCAACCCAATTTTCTTTGTTTTTTTTGTTTTTGCTCCTGTTTAGTAATAAATCTTGCATCTACCTTATGTTTAGATGTGTTTTTATCTTTTAATTAGTGTTTGTGCCAAGTAGAACCTATAGGATAACCTATGATGATAGTTGATTTGATTCTGCTGAAAAACAGAAACTTTGCACGCACGAATATAATTTTGTTAAATCACAGAAACGTGATTTTGCGTTGATTCTTTTTGATGCTGATCAACAAACAAATTTTCCAGGACTTCCTATTTTAGTAGCATTTTTAGAGTTCCAGAAGTTTGTGTTAGTTACAGATTGCTAAAGACTGTTCTGTTTTTGACAGATTCTGTTTTTGGTGTGATGTTTGCTTATTTCAATGCATCTATCGCTAGTAAATTAGTTTATAAACCATAAGGAAGTTGGAATACAGTAGGTTTAACACCAAAATAAATAAAGAATGAGTTCATTACAGTACCTTATGTGGTGGTTTTGTTTTCTTTTACTAACGGAGCTTATAAGATTTCCTGTTGAGTTTTGTGTTGTGAAGTTTTCAAGTTTTGGGTAAAGCTTTTATGGACTATGGAATAAAGGGTGGCAAGAGCCTAAGATTGGGGATGCCCAAGGCACCCCAAGATATTCAAGAATAGCCAAAAGCCTAATCTCGGGGATGCCCCGGGAAGGCATCCCCTCTTTCGTCTTCGTTCATTGGTAACTTTACTTGGAGCTATATTCTTATTCGCCACATGATATGTGTTTTGCTTGGAGCGTCGTGTATTATATCTCCAACGTATCTATAATTTTTGATTGTTCCATGCTATTATATTACCCCTTTTGGATGTTTATGGGCTTTATTTTATACATTTATATCATTTTTGGGACTAACCTACTAACCGGAGGCCCAGCCCATATTGCTGGTTTTTTGCCTATTTCAGTATTTCGAAGAAAAGGAATATCAAACGGGGTCCAAACGGAATGAAACCTTCGGGAGCGTGATTTTTGGAACGAACGTGATCCAGAGGACTTGGAGTGCAAGCCAAGAAGCTGCCGAGGCTCCCACGAGATAGGATGGCGCGCCCCCTGTCGGTGTCAAAACCGGCGGATCTCGGGTAGGGGGTCCCGAACTGTGTGTCTAGGCGGATGGTAACAGGAGATAAGGGACACGATGTTTTTACCCAGGTTCGGGCCCTCTCGATGGAGGTAAAACCCTACTCCTGCTTGATTGATATTGATGATATGGGTAGTACAAGAGTGGATCTACCACGAGATCAAGGAGGCTAAACCCTAGAAGCTAGCCTATGGTATGATTGTTGTAATGGTTGTTGTGTCCTACGGACTAAAACCCTCCGGTTTATATAGACACCGGAGAGGGCTAGGGTTACACAGAGTCGGTTACAATGGTAGGAGATCTACATATCCGTATCGCCAAGCTTGCCTGCCACGCCAAGGAAAGTCCCATCCGGACACGGGACGAAGTCTTCAATCTTCTATCTTCATAGTCTTGGAGTCCAGCGGACGATGATAGTCCGGCTGTCCGGACACCCCCTAGTCCAGGACTCCCTCAGTAGCCCCTGAACCTGGCTTCAATGACGATGAGTCCGGCACGCATAATGTGTGGCATTGCAAGACGGGTTCCTCCTCCGAATAATCCATAGAAGATTGTGAACACCAGGATAGTGTCCGGCTCTGCAAAATAATTTCCACATTCCACCGTAGAGAGAATATCATGTACACAGGTTCGATCTGCTGATGTATCTTGTAGCGTGACATCACGCCACTACCAAGCCTTTACTTGAATCGTTTTTTATTATACCACCTCAGCGCGTTTAGCGAAGCGGTTTCCTTGGCACGTCTTGTCGAAGCAGAGATCGTGTTCCCCTTATCCCGGAATTCTCATCAATACGGACGTGGGTAACCCAACTGCGCCATTGATGGTGGCGCTTGGGAGATAAGCGAGTTTTACTAGGCCGGTGGGGACGCATAGTCTTCGTCCGCCTATATATAAGGGGATAAGGATCCACCCTTTCACCTACGCCTTCTTCCTCCTTTGCTTATCCATCTCCGCGCACTCTCGAGCTCCAGTGCCCAAGTCCGTGCGTCTCGCCTCGACCTTCTCCGACCATGTCTGGAGCGGGAGGAAAATGGCTGGCCTCCACCATTAAGGAGGAGCACATCGAAAAGCTGCGCGGCGCCGGATACCTCTCCAGCGACATCGCGCACCGGCTGCCCGACAAGGGGCAGCTCATCCCCACCCCCAGGCCCCATGAGAGGGTCGTTTTCCTTCCCCACTTCCTCCGCGGACTGGGCTTTCCACTTCACCCTTTTGTCCGGGGGCTCATGTTCTACTACGGCCTAGATTTCCATGATCTGGCGCCGAACTTCATCCTCAACATCTCGCGTTTATCGTCGTGTGCGAGGCCTTCCTCTGCATCCAGCCCCACTTCGGCTTGTGGCTCAAGACCTTCAATGTCAAGCTGAAGGTAGTGAAGGGCACTCAAGCGGAGTGCGGAGGCGCCATGTTGGGCAAGATGCCCAACGTCCTCTGGTTCGAAGGGGCCTTTGTGAAGTCCGTCAAGGGGTGGCAATCGGGGTGGTTCTACATCACCGAGCCACGCGACCCTACGTGGGCGGCGGCCCCCGAGTTCAGATCTAGTATCCCTTCGCAGCTCACCTCCTGGAAAGAGAAGGGCTTGCTATGGGGTAGTTCGGAGGAGCTGACAGGACTCCAAGCCTGTATCCAGAAGCTGGTGAACAAGAAGCTCAGGCTTGTCAATGTGGTCCAAGTCATGCTCATCCGCCGGATTCTCCCCTGCCAACAACGGGCATTTAAATTGTGGGAGTTCAATCCGGCACAGCACCAGGCATTGAGCGGGCTCTTCAACATGATGTACGAAGGTGCCTGGAGAGTGCTGTTCAAGGGCGCCGAAGCTCCCACATCCGCTACTGAAGATCACGGATTTCGCTCGCAGCGACCAGCTGACGAGGTAAGTGATTCTACCGCTTTACGGGACACTTGTTTTCAATAGTTTGACCCTATACAGGTTTCAATCTTCCTTTTCCTTTGACAGGACTGGATGAAGAAGGCCAAGCAGATCATCTGCCCGGCTCCCATGCCAGAAAACCCAGTAGACGCCCGTCTAGCGGGGCTGCTGGTTCCGGCACCGCATGTGGTGCCGGAGAAGAAGGCCAAGAAGGAGGCCACGGGTACTCGAAAGAGTTCCCGTTTTCAGGTGTCCGATGACTCCGAGGCGGACTCCTCCCCCGAAGGCGAGGAGGAGGAAGAAGACTCTCTCCCAGAGGAAGGAGAGAGGAAGAGGAAGGCTTCCCCGACAGGGGAGGCTGAGGGGTCCAAGAGGGGAAGAACTATTCCCCCGGACAGCTCCGCCAACGCCAACGTTGGCGAAGAAGAGTGTTCCTCAAGGTCCAGGCCTCCGACAAGATCGTAAGTATCCTGATTCCTGAATGATCTGTAATTTCTTTTGTGTCACATAGTGTCCTTCTAATGCCGCATACTGCCTGCAGTCCGGCCGACGATGATCTCCCCGCTTCGTCGAGCGGGTCGTTGGCTCCGTCGGATGTGGATTCCATCCCGACTGCCTCCACCCCTCGTGCCGCTGAGGACGCCGAGGTGGGATCCCAGGAAGGGACCCATCAGGAGGAGGCTCCGGAGGCGCCGCAAGGCAGCCTCCCGGACTTTGCGCCGGACTCCACGCCGGAACACGCAGTGGTTTCGGAGTCCGGCAGGCGGCCCCTTCGCAAGAAGGGCAAGACCGTGACGCCAGCGGCCCCCGTCCAACCGGAGGCGCCGTACAACTTGTTGGAGGCGCTCAAAGGCGCTTCCATCAAGGAAGAACACCACGCTATCATGAGTGCGGTGATTCAGAAGGTTCAGCTCGCCAAGAGCAGGCTGACCGAAGCCTGCAGTAAGCTTCTAACAGGCTTTGAGGTAAGAAGTTAAAATTATATAATGTAATACCGCATAGACAGTAGCCCCTGATGCTCGGTTCGGTGTTCGGAAAGAAAAGCCGGACTGAGGATCTAAAAAGATATGCGCAGGGTTGCTAAAAATTATGTCAATATGGGTTTGCAGGCTGCGTTGCTGACCTCTGCCGCACTGACCGCGGAGGTCGGTGCATTGAAGCAAGATCTCGAGCGGTCTGAGCAAGAGCTCGGCCGTGCCAAGAAGCAGCTCGAGGACAAAGAAGGTGAGTAACACCACTTTGAATATTTACCTTATAGAAAAGGATTTCGGTTGCAATAAAAATAACAAGGATAACATGGGTACTGCAGGGGCCATGAACGAGGTGGCGGCCCTGAAGGAGGCCGTGTCCGCGGCCGAACGCAATGCGGCCGCGGAACGAGCGGAGCTAGGGAAGCAGGAGGCGCGGGTGGCGGAAGTGCGGCAAGAGCTCCAGGCTCTCATGGAAAAGCATGAGAGTTTGGAGCGCGACTCAAAGACTCGAGAGTCCGAGCTTGCCTCGGCTCTCGAAAGTGCCAAAGCCACCAAGGCCGAGGCCCATAAGGCCCTTCAGGAGATTGAGGCGGTGAAGAAAATAGCGGCGGGTAAGGCATTTTTCATGCAAAGCAAGCATGTTAATGTAAACTACCTGACACTTACCCGAATTCGGAGCTCTCCAGGGGCATTTGCAGATCTGCCTCGTAGTGTGTCCGATGCCGCCGCATTCTACCGAGCCGAGGAGGGGAGCTCAACGGAGAAGGTCTTTTGGTCTCAGTACGCTGAGACCGGCCATCCGGTGCCCCCTAGCGACCAGCTGAAGCAGTTGGTCGAGCTCCACAAGGTAGCCGAGCAGGCCATGAAGGGCCTCATAGTCCGGCTGTGGCCTGGAGGGGCCATGCTTGGGAGCTACTTCGGCCTCGTGCGGCGGCTGGTGGATGCGTGCCCCTGGGTGGAGGTCATCAAGCGTTCCGCCTGTATTGAAGGTGCTCGTCGGGCCCTTGCCCGCGCAAAGGTGCATTGGGGCAGGCTGGATGCGGAGAGGCTTATCACTGACGCGCCGCCAGCGGGCAAGGAGTATCGTACGCCCAAGATGTACTATAAGGCTGTCCTGAAGGGTGCCCGCAAGATTGCGGATGAGTGCCCCAGAGATGTAATTATTTAGTAGACTGGCTATGTATTATCCTGTGCGCTAAAAACTTTGTTCATATGCGCTAAGCAACGCTTGTTTGATTTAAAATATTACCTTCTGTGCGGCCGTTTATAAAATCTGAGAGATGGCAAGTCGTCGGCTTCAGCCCCCAAGCGACGAGTGCTGGGGTGTTCGGGATAAACTTGAGCACTCTTGTTCCCATTTTTGGGTCCATCTAGGGAGGCGCTCAACACAACGAACAAGGCAACCGGACTTATAATGCTTGAACACTCTCACTTAGCCATAGAATTCTATAATTTTAAATTTTGGCGAAGCCCCTAGTATTCGGAAGACCGAGTTCGGGGCGCTATCCACGCCTTGGCCGGACATTATCCGGTTCTTCACTTGAAGCGGCATAAGTCTTTAAGGACTCGAAAAAACCTCTCGAACAGCGACCAGTCTCTAGCCTTATCATGACAGTCAGTTTTAGCTTTCTCCACTGAGGCGCTCGCCCAGCTCAACCGGGGCGCAATCGCAGTGGTTCTCCCAGTGCCACCTTAGCCGACAGAATGGAACATAAGGTACCAAAACGTGGGAGCCGGGCAAACCCAACTATTGACCCAAGACATGATTCGGAGCCGATTCATATAATGCTATAAGTTCGGGGTGCCGCACTTGTGAAAGTGTTCGGACTTATCACACCATAATGCGGGGAACATAAGCCCCTGGTGTATTCGGCCGTACCAAAATATACGGGTGCAAGATGTCATTAGTGAACATATATGTAAAGTAATGCAATTATAGGCAAAAAGTGCTGCATTATTTATTCAAGGAATTCTGCTATGAGTGCGGAATGATACAAATAGTGCGGTAAGCAAGGGATTGGACTAATTAAACATGTCCCCTCCAGGGGTGGGCTGCGGACTGGTGTATATAATCAAATTTAATGCTCGTAATGGAGACCACCTGAGTGTTCGTCGCGGCCTTTTTTCCTCCCTGGCTGTTGCATCGTGAGTTCGGCAGGTTCGCCACCGGAAAGGGCCTCTGGTGAACGGAGTCCTGTGTATTCAAAGAAGGAAAATAAAAAATAAAAAAGAGCGACACACTTGTGAGCCCTTGGTGTGGTCGAGCCGCACTCTGGGTCTGTTGTGGTCGTGCCCCTCCCCCTAGGCCCATGGTATCTCCAGAGCGTAATTATGTACGCGGAGGGTTGGTCTTGCAATAATGCGAGGGCTGGGGTTGGGGACGCATTGCTACGCGTGCTCGGAACGTGCCAGGTGGTCTTGGTTGATGTTGCTCCGGGCGCGTTTGGCCGTGTCCGGCCGTTTAACGGCCGGACTCGAAAATTGCCTTAGAAGGCTGCTCTGTACTTCTGCCGCGAGAGACGCTGTATGTTCCTCCGTTCGGAGGGAGCGTTCCGTATTTCGTTGACCGTGATGACTCCACGAGGGCCTGGCATCTTGAGCTTGAGGTATGCGTAATGCGGCACCGCGTTGAACTTTGCGAACGCGGTTCGTCCGAGCAGAGCGTGATAGCCGCTGCGGAACGGGACTATGTCGAAGATTAACTCCTCGCTCCGGAAATTATCCGGGGATCCGAAGACCACTTCCAGTGTGACTGAGCCTGTACAATTGGCCTCAACACCTGGTATGACGCCTTTGAAGGTCGTCTTTGTAGGCTTAATCCTTGAGGGGTCTATGCCCATTTTGCGCACTGTATCCTGATAAAGCAGGTTCAGGCTACTGCCGCCGTCCATCAGGACTCTCGTGAGGTGAAATCCATCAACGATTGGGTCTAAAACCAATGCGGCGAATCCGCCATGAAGGATACTGGTCGGATGGTCTCTTTGATCGAAAGTGATTGGGCAAGAGGACCATGGATTGAACTTAGGGGCGACTGGCTCCATCGCATATACGTCCCTTAGTGCACGCTTCCGCTCCCTCTTGGGTATATGGGTTGCGTATATCATGTTTACCGTCCGCACTTGTGGGGGAAAACCCTTCTGTCCTCTACTGTTCAGCGGCCGGGTCCCTTCCTCGTCATCGCTGTGCAGCCCCTTGTTGTTGTTTTCGGCAATTAACTTGCCTGCCTGCTTAAATACCCAACAATCTCTGTTGGTGTGGTTAGCTGGCTTTTCGGTGGTGCCATGTATCTGGCATGAGCGGTCGAGTATTCGGTCCAAATTGGACGGACCCAAAATGGTTCTTTTGAATGGCTTCTTCCGCTGACCGGGTTTAGAGCCTCGGAATCCGGTGTTGACTGCCGTATCCTCATTGTTGTCGCCGTTAACGCGGCGTTTGTTATTGCTTCGACGCGACCTGCCGTTGTGGTCCTTAGTATCCGGACTGCCAGCATTTTTACTGAGGTTGTTGCTGCGAGCTAGCCAGCTATCCTCTCCCGCACAGAAGTGGGTCATTAATGATGTGAGGGCTGCCATGGATTTCGGCTTTTCCTGTCCTAGGTGCCGGGCTAGCCACTCATCGCGGATGTTATGTTTGAAGGCTGCGAGGGCCTCTGCATCCGGACAGTCGACGATTTGATTTTTCTTCGTTAAGAACCGTGTCCAGAATTGTCTGGCCGATTCATCTAGCTGCTGAATTATGTGGCTTAGGTCATTAGCGTCTGGTGGTCGCACATATGTGCCCTGGAAGTTGTCGAGGAATGCGGCTTCCAGGTCCTTCCAACACCCAATTGACTCTGCGGGCAAGCTGTTAAGCCAATGCCGGGCTGGTCCTTTAAGCTTGAGTGGGAGATACTTGATGGCGTGGAGATCGTCGCCGTGGCCCATATGGATGTGAAGGAGATAATATTTGATCCAAACCGCGGGGTCTGTCATGCCATTGTAGGACTCAATGTTTACGGGTTTAAACCCTTCAGGGATTTGATGATCCATTACTTCGTCTGTGAAGCATAGTGGGTGTGCGGCGCCTCTGTATTGAGCAATATCACGACGTAGCTCAAGGGAGCATTGTCTGCTGTGTTCCGCCCGACCGGAGTATTTGTATCCGGCGTGACGATATTCGTCGTGGGTCGTGGGGCGCCCATGTGATCCATAGATAGATCTGGATTGTCTTGCCTTGTCCTCTAATATATCCCGCAAGTCTGACGCGTTCCCCCGTGGCTTCGTACTTTTCGAACGATGCCGGGGTACGGTCTTGATGGAGGGCCTGGATGCCTCTCTGTCGCGACCACGGGGTGGTCGGTCAGCCGTATTGTGCGCTGATGATGAAGGTATGTATGCTTCCTCCCCTAATCGGGGGAGCAACTTGCGTTTTGGGTAGCTCTTGGAGGGGCGTTCGAGTTCGTACTCTTCGGCCGCGAGGACTTCGGTCCATCGGTCGGCCAGCAGGTCTTGATCAGCTTGAAGCTGCTGCTGCTTTTTCTTTAGGCTATTTTCTGTGGCCATTAGCCTGCGTTTGAAACGCTCTTGTTCGACGGGATCCTCAGGCATGACGAATTCGTCGTCGCCGAGGCTTGCCTCGTCTCCGGAGGGAGGTATGCAATTATCATCCTCGACCTCTTCGTCTGCCGCTCTCTCGTGAGGGCTTGCTTCTGCATCCTCCTGCGCTGAATCTTGCAGGAGGGGATTATCTTTGGCACTTTCTGGGGTGTTATTATCTCCTATGCCGGAATCTCCATTCTTGCTGTGGCGGGATTTAGAGCGGCGCCGCTGACGTCAGTGCTTGGGCTGTTTCTTTGAGGAATCTGCCTCGGCTACTTCTTCACCGTCCCCATCCTTTGGGGTGTCCACCATGTATATTTCGTATGACGAGGTGATCTTCCAATGCCCTATAGGCGCTGGTTCTTGATCGTCTTCGGCATCGTCGTCCATACCGTCGATGTCTTCGGAGTTGTAGTCTAGCATGTCGGTTAGATCGTCGACAGTGGCTACAAAGTGGGTGGTGGGTGGGCTTTGAATTTCTTCGTCGTCCGTATCCCAACCATCCTGGCCATAGTCCGGCCAGGGCTGTCCGGATAGCGAGAGATGCTTTAGCGAATTTAGGATGTCGCCAAAGGGTGATTGCTGAAAGATGTCCGCGGCGGTGAACTCCATGATCGGCGCCCAATCGGATTTGATTGGCAGGGGCGCAGGAGGTTCGGAGTCCGGCACCTCGGAGTCACGAGCTTTATAAGGGACAAGGCTAGTGTTCGGCTCCATCGCCGTGGAAGTTGCAGCTCCCGAGGCGGTGTTCAGCCACCCGTCCTCGATCTGCGCGATCGGCTCCGGACTATGGGTTGGAGCGGATTCGTGTGCGGCCTCCAAGGTACTGTCCGGCGGCAAAGTTAGATCATGCCCATCGTGACAGTGCGGCACGCTCGGCTGCGGCTCGGATCCATCGAAGATCAAGTCTCCACGGATATCCGCCGTGAAGTTTAGGCTTCCAAATCTAACCTGACGGCCAGGGGCGTAGCTTTCGATCTGCTCCAGATGGCCAAGTGAATTGGCCCACAGTGCGAAGCCGCCGAATACGAAGATCTGTCCGGGGAGAAAAGTCTCACCCTGGACGGCGCTGTTGTCGATTGAAGAAGCCATCAAGCCTATCGGTGACGACACAGAGGAACTCTCAATGAAAGCACCAATGTCGGTGTCAAAACCGGCGGATCTCGGGTAGGGGGTCCCGAACTGTGCGTCTAGGCGGATGGTAACAGGAGACAAGGGACACAATGTTTTTACCCAGGTTCGGGCCCTCTCGATGGAGGTAAAACCCTACTCCTGCTTGATTGATATTGATGATATGGGTAGTACAAGAGTGGATCTACCACGAGATCAAGGAGGCTAAACCCTAGAAGCTAGCCTATGGTATGATTGTTGTAATGGTTGTTGTGTCCTACGGACTAAAACCCTCCGGTTTATATAGACACCGGAGAGGGCTAGGGTTACACAGAGTCGGTTACAATGGTAGGAGATCTACATATTCGTATCGCCAAGCTTGCCTTCCACGCCAAGGAAAGTCCCATCCGGACACAGGACGAAGTCTTCAATCTTGTATCTTCATAGTCTTGGAGTCCGGCGGACGATGATAGTCCGGCTGTCCGGACACCCCCTAGTCCAGGACTCCCTCACCCCCCTATAGGGTGCGCCCCCTGTCTCGTGGGTCCCCTCGGGCGGCCACCGACGTACTTCTTCCTCCTATATATACCTACGTACCCCGAAAACATCCAGGAGCAGGACGAAACACAATTTCCACCACCGTAACCTTCTGTATCCACGAGATCGCATCTTGGAGCCTTCGCCGGCACTCTGCCGGAGGGGGAATCGACCACGGAGGGCTTCTACATCAACATCCTTGCCCCTCCGATGAGTTGTGAGTAGTTTACCACAGGCCTACGGGTCCATAGTTATTAGCTAGATGGCTTCTTCTCTCTTTTTGGATCTCAATACAATGTTCTCCCCCTCTCCTTTGGAGATCTATTCGATGTAAACTCTTTTTGCAGTGTGTTTGTCGAGATCCGATGAATTGTGGGTTCATGATCAAGTTTATCTATGAACAATATTTGAATCTTCTCTGAATTCTTTTATGTATGATTGAGTTATCTTTGCAAGTCTCTTCGAATTATCAGTTTGGTTTGGCCTACTAGATTGATCTTTCTTGCCATGGGAGAAGTGCTTAGCTTTGGGTTCAATCTTGCGATGTCCTTACCCAGTGACAGAAAGGGTTGCAAGGCACGTATTGTATTGTTGCCATCGAGGATAACAAGATGGGGTTTATATCATATTGCTTGAGTTTATCCCTCTACATCATGTCATCTTGCTTAATGCGTTACTCTGTTCTTATGAACTTAATACTCTAGATGCATGCAGGAGTCGGTTGATGTGTGGAGTAATAGTAGTAGATGCAGGCAGGAGTCGGTCTACTTGTTATGGACGTGATGCATATATACATGATCATGCCTAGATAATCTCATAACTATGCGCTTTTCTATCAATTGCTCGACAGTAATTTGTTCACCCACCGTAATACTTATGCTATCTTGAGAGAAGCCACTAGTGAAACCTATGGACCCCGGGTCTATCTCTTATCATATTTGTTTTCAATCTACTTTTATTTGCATCTTTACTTTTTGCATCTATATTATAAAATACCAAAAATATATTTATCTTATCTTACTATCTTTATTAGATCTCACTTTAGCAAGTGGCCATGAAGGGATTGACAACCCCTGTATTGCTTTGGTTCGAGTTCTCAGTTTGTTTGTGTAGGTGCGTGGGACTTTTGAGGAGCCTCCTACTGGATTGATACCTTGGTTCTCAAAAACTGAGGGAAATACTTACGCTACTATCGCTGCATCACCCTCTCCTCTTCGAGGAAAACCAATGCAAGCTCAAGACGTAGCACGCTTCTCTGCAAAAAGCACTACAGATAATATCAGTAGCGCTCTTCACTGAAGCGCGCTACAGCTATCCATGTATAGTAGTAGCGTGGGACGACAGGCGCTACTGCCACACGTTAGCTGTAGCGCCTTATCAGTAGCGCATCATCCCGCACTACTGATAGGCCTAAAACCCTTGCTGCTGCTAGGCTTTTTCCTAGTAGTGTTTATACTCCCCCTCCACCAACAATCATCAATCCATGGCTTGCCCGAAACAACGGGCGCCTCCAACTAACAACAATCCTGGGGAGTTTTGTTTGCATTTATTTTGATTTGATTTGATCTTTGGATCATGGGACTGGGCATCCCGGTTACTAGCCATTTTCTCGTGAATGAGGAGCAGAGTCCACTCCTCTTGAGAATAACCCGCCTAGCTTGGAAGATACAGAGAACCCTAGTTGATATATGAGCTGCTCGAGCATACAAAACAGAATTTCATTTGAAGGTTTGGAGTTTGGCACATACAAATTTACTTAGAATGTCAGGTAAATACCGCATATAGGAAGGTATGGTGGACTCATATGTAATAACTTTGGGGTTCATGGAGTTTGGATGCACAAGCAGTATTCTCGCTTAGTACAGGTGAAGGCTAGCAAAAGACTGGAAAGCGACCAACTAAGAGAGCGACAACAGTCACGAACATGCATTAAAATTAATCAACACCGAGTCCAAGCATGAGTAGGATATAATCCACCATGAACATAAATATCGTGAAGGCTATGTTGATTTTGTTTCAACTACATGCGTGAACATGTGCCAAGTCAAGTCACTGGAATAATCCAAAGGACGATACCACCCTATCATACCACATCACAACCATTTTAATAGCATGGTGGCACGCAAGGTAAACTATTATAAGATCCTAGCTAATTAAGCATGGCATAAGCAACTATAATCTCTAATTTTCATTGCAAACATGTTTATTCATAATAAGCTGAATCAGGAACGATGAACTAATCATATTTACAAAAACAAGAGAGGTCGAGTTCATACCAGCTTGTCTCATCTCAGCCAGTCCGTCATATATCATCATTATTGCCTTTCACTTGCACGACCGAATGGTGTGTATAATAATAATAGTGCACGTGCATTGGACTAAGGTGGAATCTGCAAGCATTCAAGTCAAGGGAGAAGACAAAGTATTATGGGCTCTTGGTTAAATCATCAATCATGCATATGAGAGCACTAAACATTTTCATTATGGTCTTTTCCTCTTGACCCCCAAAGAAAAGAAAATAAAACTATTTACACGGGAAATTTCCCAACAGGCAAAAGAAGAATAAGAAATCTTTTTGGGTTTTCTTTTAATTACTACTACAAGCAAGGAAATTAAGCTAACTATTTTTTTTTGGTTTTTCTTAAAGTTTATCGAACACATGAGAAGAAAGCTAGAAAAAGAAATTAAACTAGCATGGATAGTACAATGAAAAAGTATGAGCACCCACAACTAGGATGAGGGTGTGAACACGAATGTAAAGTCGGTGAGAAATACGTACTCCCCCAAGCTTAGGCTTTTGGCCTAAGTTTGTTTATGCTCATGGATCATGGCTACTCTCTCCGGTGTACTGAGGAGTGTCATCATACTGCCACTGACTAGCGATGTCCTCCGGATCTCACTGATAAGATGATGGATGATAAGGATCAAGTGGTGGTTCCAGCTCGGGCTCTGGGGCTAATGTCTGGCCCCGGTATGCGTAAACTACCGTCGGCAGGACAAGGTAATGACCTGCAGTTAAATCAAACAAAGAAGGCGTAGGCAGGATAATAATCTCATTGTGTTTATTATTAAATCTCAGGTTATACGGAAGCATCTTATCATCATTGTTAATAATAAACTCATGTGCTACCATGCTCTTATAATCTAGAAAAGTAGGGGGCAACAGTTTTTCCTCTTTCTTATAATGCCTAATAGGTATCTTGAAGTGTTTAGCAAGCGTGCAGCATAGATACCTCCAAAGATGGGGCCCCTTGTACGGTTCAGACTTAACCGTTTAGCAATAATAGCACCCATACTAGTAGAGTTGTCATGAAATAAAGCATGGAACAAAATAATAATATCAGGAACACTGAGATTTCCACAGTTTCCACGATCAATTAAGCATCGACTAGCAAATATGGCAAAGTAGCGTAAAACAGGAAAATGTATGCTAGTTATTCTTGCATCGGAAACCTTCCTCGATTCCCCTATAGTAATAGTATCAATAAAACCATCCACATCTTTACGATGTGGTTCTTCTAAGCTGCCCTCGAAGGGTATTCTACAAACCGCGCAAAAATTACGTAATGACATCTCCCTAGCCTCATCATATAAATGAAAAGCTACCGAAGGAGGTGATTTCTTAGGATAAAAATAGAAGTTTTGCATGAAAGTATTGGTGAGTAAGAGGTACTGTTCAGCCTGGTCGTGGAGGAAGTCGGTGAGGCCCGCATTATCAGCCAAAGAATAAAAGTCTTCATAAATTCCAGCTGCTCTCAAGAAATCATCACAAGGCCACTCACACGGCCGTACTTCCGCTACACAAGGAAGATTATACTTGGCATTTTATTTCTCCTTAGCTTGTTTATCTTTGTCGCCTTGGCTAGAAGAGCCCCTCAAGAAAAATCTCTTCATCTTTTTCTGAAAATTTCCGAAATTTTTAGTAACTCAAAATAAAAGTGAATCAAACTCAACAAAATTGATAGCAACTACTCCCACAAATGCCTAGAGCCTATATCATGCATTAGAATTTCTTGGGACCATATAAATTTGACATGCAAGCTCACGAACAGGGTCATCTAGGCAGCAAAAAATTGCAATGAATAAAGAACTCGAACAAAAACTAATTGGACCATTGGAGGAGTCACATACCAAGGAACAATCTCCCAAAGCAGTTTTGTGAATGGAGCTTTGAGCAAGGAGATCGAAAATGGCAGCAAAGTGAGCTAGAACTCGTGCTTGAGCTGGATAGTGATTTTTTGGGAGGAAGATGAAGTGTGTGGGTGCAGGAATAAGTGGAGGGGAGCCAACATGGGTCCACGAGGCAGGGGGCGCGCCTTGTAGGGGTGGGCGCGCCCTGGACCCTCGTGGCCAGGTGCCAGCTCCCCCTGCTGTGTTCTCCGTGCCAAATATTCTCAAATATTCCAGAAAAAATCATACTAAATTGGCAGGGCATTTTGAGAACTTTTATTTTGGGGATATTTTTTATTGCATGGATAATTCAGAAAACAGGCTGTCGGTGTACTAAAGTAGGGGTACCTTAGTATCCCGAACTTGTGCACGGGCAGTCGCAGCGCCCCGCGGCAAGGCTTGCCGGATGCCCGCCAAGATCCTCCGTAGTTCCTATTGGAGCCATTCAAGAACAAAGTGTTTTAACTGAGAAGACAAGGCCCCGGCAAGAGGAGCTTGCCGGGAAGGACAACCAAGGCATTTCAAGGAACTTGCCGCGACGCGCCGCGCGTCCCGGCAAGACCCGGCGAGCGACAAGCTTCCGGGCGCGACAAGACAACGACCGCGGCAAGGCGCTTGCCGCGGCGAAGCCACCACTCTGTGCCCGCACTCCAGCGCATCCGTCGACGTGTCGCCACAGGACCGTTCCAGGCGCACGTGGCGAGAAGCTGTGCAGCCAAGCGGTGCGAGGTGGCGAGTGGAGATGACGAGATGGCCATCATGGCGAACGGTGGCGCCCCTAACGGTCGCTTTTCTGCACTGTTTGGGCGACGCGGACGGGCATTTAATGCCTTTGTCCCCTGCCATCAGAGTTAGGTAGGATCCACTATAGAGGCAGTTGTACCCACCACTCTTTTTACACTTTTACCCCTGCATGCGTTGCCACCTGTCGGTGACCCCTTGAGCCTATAAAAGGAGGCCCATGCGCAACGTAGAAGGGGTTCGACTCATTCGAAACCAGAACACTCCCACGCTCTTGAGCAAGAACATAATACAGTCACAAAGCAGCAGTAGGAGTATTATCTCTCCGGAGAGCTCCAAGCTGGGTAAAATCGCTCGCGTGCTCCGCCTCGATCCGCTCTTCGTGCGGCCTCCGCTCCCTGCCGGACCGAAAAGGGGCCCTGCCCCATAGGTGTTCGTTTCCCACAACACAGGCAAAAACATACTATTTTTATTTTATTTAATCTAAATAACAGAAAGTAAAAGAAGGGTACAGAAGGTTGTGCCTTCCAACTTCATCCATCTCATGCTCATTAAAAGGAATCCACTAACAAGGTTGATCAAGTCTTGTTAACAAACTCATTCCGAATAACATGGAACCGGAGAAATTTAGAATAACACTAGGTTACCTCAACGGGGATATGCACATCCCCAATAATAAGAATATCATATTTTTTCTTGGCAGTAGGAAGAGGAAATTCAAAACCTCCAATAATGATAGTTGGATTTTTTCCAATAGAATTGATGCTATGAACTTGAGGTTGTTTCCTCAGAAAGTGTACCGTATGCTCATTACCATTAATATGAAAAGTGACATTGCCTTTGTTGCAATCAATAACAGCCCCTGCAGTATTCAAAAAGGGTCTACCAAGGATAATCGACATACTATCATCCTCGGGAATATCAAGAATAACAAAGTCCGTTAAGATAGTAACGTTTGCAACCACAACAGGCACATCCTCACAAATACCGATAGGTATAGCAGTTGATTTATCGGCCATTTGCAAAGATATCTCAGTAGGTGTCAACTTATTCAATTCAAGTCTATGATATAAAGAGAGAGACATAACACTAACACCTGCTCCAAGATCACATAAAGCAGTTTTAACATACTCTCTTTTAATGGAGCATGGTATAGTTGGTACTCCTGGATCTCCAAGTTTCTTTGGTATTCCACCCTAAAAAGTGTAATTAGCAAGCATGGTGGAAATTTCAGCTTCCGGTATCTTTCTTTTATTTGTAATGATATCTTTCATATATTTAGCATAAGGATTTACTTTAAGCATATTAGTTAAGCGCATACGTAAGAAGATAGGTCTAATCATTTCAGCAATGCGCTCAAAATCCTCATCGTCCTTTTTCTTGGATGGCTTAGGAGGAAAAGGCATGGGTTTTTGAACCCATGGTTCTCTTTCTTTACCGTGCTTCCTAGCAACAAAGCTCTCTTATCATAACGTTGATTCTTCGATTGTGGGTTATCAAGATCAACAGGAGGTTCAATCTCTACATCATTATTATTACTAGGTTGAGCATCAACATGAACATTATCATTTACATTATCACTAGGTTCATGTTCATCACCTGATTGTGTTTCAGCATCAGAAATAGAAATATCATTGGGATTCTCAGGTGTGTCTACAACAGGTTCACTAGAAGCATGCAAAGTCCTATCATTTTTCTTTTTCTTCTTTTTGGAAGGACTTGGTGCATCTAAATTATTTATTTGAGAATCTTGCTCAATTCTCTTAGGGTGGCCTTAAGGATACAAAGGTTCCTGAGTCATTTTACCCATTCTAGTAGGCACTCTAACAACAAAATCTTGTTTATTATTTAATTCATTGAGCAAATCACTTTGAGCTTTAAGTACTTGTTCTGCTTGAGTGGTAACCATAGAAGCATATTTACTAATGAGTTTAAATTCACCTTTAACTCTGGCCATATAATCACTCAAGCGTCCAATAATGTAAGAATTACTCTTTAATTCTCTTCCAACATAAGCATTGAAATTTTCTTGTCTAGCCATAAAGTCATCAAATTCATCCAAACATGGTCTAGCAAATTTAGTAGACGAGATATCAGCTTTATCATATCCATAGAGAGAATTTACCTTTACTACCTATGTCGGGTTATCAAGACCATGTGTTTCTTCAATAGGTGGTATATTAAGACCACATATTTCTTCAAAAGGAAGTAAATTCTTAACATCTTTAGCTTTAATAACTTTTTCTTTCATAGATTTCTTTGCCTCTTGCATATCTTCAGGACTGAGAAATAGAACACCCCTCTTCTTCGGAGCTGGCTTAGGAGTTGTCTCAGGAATTGACTCAGGAAGAGTCCAATTATTTCATTAGTCAACATATTATTCAATAGTAATTCATCTTGGTCGACTGTTCTTTCCCTGCAAACACAACCGGCACAACTATCCAAGTGGTCCTTGGAAGCATCAATTAGTCCATTATAAAAGATAACAAGTATTTCATTTTTCTTAAGAGGATGATCAGGCAAAGCATTAAGTAATCGGAGAAGCCTCCCCCAAGCTTGTGGGAGACTCTCTTCTTCAATTTGCACAAAATTATATATTTCCCTCAAGGCAGATTGTTTCTTATGAGCAGGGGAATATTTAGCAGAGAAGTAATAAATCATATCCTAGGGACTACACACACAACCAGGATCAAGAGAATTAAACCAAGTTTTGGCATCGCCCTTTAATGAGAATGGAACTATCTTAAGGATATAATAGTAGCGAGATTTCTCATCATTAGTGAACAGGGTGGCTATATCATTTAACTTAGTAAGATGTGCCCCAACAATTTCAGATTCATAGCCATAAAAAGGATCAGATTCAACTAAAGTAATTGTCTCAAGATCGACAGAGAATTCATAATCCTTATCAGTAACAATGATAGGTGAAGTAGCAAAAGCAGGGTCATATTTCATTCTAGCATTTAGAGTTTTCTGTTTTAGTTTAGCTAATAACTTCTTAAGATCAGATCTATCATTGCAAGCAATAAAATCTCTAGCAGTTTCTTCATCCATAACATAACCCTCAGGAACAATAGGTAATTCATATTTAGGGGGAGAACCTTCATCATCACTATCTTCAATAATTTCATTTTCAATAATTTCGTTCACTCTAGCCCTAGCAAGTTGTTCATCAAGAAATTCACCTAATGGCACAGTAGTATCAAGCATAGAAGTAGTTTCATCACGAGTATCATGCATAGCAGAAGTGTCATCATCAATAACATGTGACATATCAGAATTAATAGCAGAAGCAGGTTTAGGTGTCGCAAGCTTACTGATAACAGAAGGATAATCTAGTGTAGAGCTAGATGGCAGTTCCTTACCTCCCCTCGTAGTTGAGGGATAAATCTTAGTTCTTTCATTTTTCATAGTGACCAGCAGATATAAATCCCAAGTGACTCAAAGAATGGAGCTATGCTCCCCGGCAACGGCGCCAGAAAATAGTCTTGATGACCCACAAGTATAGGGGATCGCAACAATTTTCGAGGGTAGAGTATTCAACCCAAATTTATTGATTCGACACAAGGGGAGCCAAAGAATATTCTTAAGTATTAGCAGTTGAGTTTTCAATTCAACCACACCTGGATAACTTAGTACCTATTGAAAGTGCGTTATATCGACTAGAGGGGGGGGGGGGGTGAATAGGCGATTTTTATGAATTCTTCACTGAGGAATTTGCTAGTGAGGAAATTCCTTAGCGAAGAACTACTTGCAGCGGAATATGTACTCATAAGTAAACATAACAGGATACAAACATAGTCATCATGATGAAATGAAGACTAACACAGAGTATGGAAAGCGTAAACACAGGATAGCAAGATGAAGACAAACAGACTGAAGAAGTTGAACTGAGGAATTTGTGAAAGTCTTCAGTCAAAGTCCTCAAGCACAGATATGAACAACATTCAACACAGTAATGAGGAAATGAAAGAGTTGAGGAAATAGAACCAGTCAGTTGGTGAAGACAATGATTTGGTAAACCAGTTCCAACTGCTGTCTCAGTTGTATGTCTGGTTGGAGCGGCTGAGTATTTAAACTCGAGGACACACAGTCCCGGACGCCCAGTCTCTGAGCCGCAACTCAGGACACCCAGTCCTCACCGTATTCTCCTTGAACTAAGACCACGCAGGCCTCGTCCAATCACTCGTGGTAAGTCTTCAGGTGACTTCCAAACCTTCACAGACTTGGTCACTCGGCGATCCACAATTCCTCTTGGATGCTCTAGACCTTGACGCCTAACCGTCTGGAAGAAGCACAGTCTTCAAAGGTAACAAGCATCGGATCCACGCAGGATCAATTTCTTCAGTGATGCTCAATCACTTTGGGTTTGTGGGGGTTTGGTTTTGGGATTTTTCTCACTTGAAGATTTTCGCTCAAAGTCCTCGGAGGATGGGTTGCTCTCAGATGAGAAGTGTCAAGTTCTCTCGGAGCAGCCAACCAGCTAGTGGTTGTAGGGGGCGGCTATTTATAGCCTAGGGAGCAGCCCGACATGATAAGACATAAATACCCTTCAATGATATGACCGTTAGGTGGATAAGATATTTTGGGACAGCCGGCACGCAGCACAGCAACGGTCGGAAATTTGACTCTCAAATTCCTCAGGGCTATCATGTTCCTCACTGTGTAGGCAATTCGCACTGGCGAATTCCTAACTCCTCAGTCAGAGCAAAGTCCTCAGTGAACAGAAGAACTGCGTCTCTGTCACTGATGAATTTGACTGAACTGTATGAGATTTCCAATGGCTTCACTCGAAGGGATTGGTAGGTGCAGGATTTTGAGTTGAGCATCACATAGAAATTTTTCCTTAGTATTTCCTCGACTCCCTTTAACAGTACGGTGTTTCCTATGACTCAAGAAAGAGAAAATGAAACTACGAAAACAAAAGTATTCACACTTTATATTCCTCGAATGAATATCAAGTCTTCAAGGTTACACCAATTTCTTCACTTTCAAAGTCTTCAGAAAGTCTTCAGAATATCAAAGTCTTCAGTTGAAGAACTTCATTTTTAGGGGTCGACTTTCTCTGTAAATATCAAACTCCTCATAGACTTATAGACCTGTGTACACTCACAAACGCATCAGTTACTTAACCTATAAGTCTTCAATACACCAAAATCACTAAGGGGCACTAGATGCACTTACAATCTCCCCCTTTTTGGTGATTGATGACAACATAGGTTAAGTTTTCAACGGGGATAAACATATGAAGTGTAAATACTGATATTGAGGAATTTGATTGCAAGATATAGAAGAACTCCCCCTGAATATGTGCATAGTGACGAATTTGCTTTTGAGGCAATGCACATTTGAAAAGTTGAATCATGGAGATCTCCCCCTATATCTTGTAATTCATACACGCATTTGATATATAATATGAAGAATTTGAAATGCATGATGAAATATGGTGCCTGATGAGATTCAGCATGCGTGCAATAATATTAACAAGGAATAAGCATGCGGAATATCACATCAAAAGTTTCAGAGCTCAGTGCATCAAAAAAGCATCAGAGCATGACCAAAAGTATCAAGGCACCATCGGATTTAAGATTACAACTCGATCCAATAAAAGTTTTCGGAAGAATGAGAGTTGTAACTTAATAAAACGCCCATAATATAAACCCGCTTGAAGACTAACTCGGATTTCTCCCCCTTTGTCATCAAATGACCAAAAGGATCAAAACTGAGGACTAACGCCCCTAAAGATTTTCAAGTCGATGGAGGAGCGCCAGCGTTGTCGGGGTTGGTTGTTGAAGTAGGGCCTGCCGCAGTGTCATCCAAATCTTCATGTTCATCAGTTTCACGCGATGAAGAATAAGAACTGGCCACCAGATCAGGAACTTTAACTCGCTTGAATTTCTTCAGAGGTGGTGCAGACCAGTCAAATGCTTCCTGGAGATTCATAGTCTTCAATTCTTCTGCGGAATATACATGCGTGAGAACAACCCAGGTGCGGTTGAGGGTTTCATGAAGGTAATACTGATTTTTCTTCACTGCATTATGTGTAGAGGTCATGTTGTGAAGAATTGCAGCAAATTGACGCTTCACCCATTTCTGATTGCGTTCAACCTTCTGATGAAGACTGAGGAGTAACTCACGATCAGTCATCACCCTGGGTGCAGTTGCTTGAGGCTTTTGCTTAGCTGAGGTATTTGTGGCAGTGTCATGTGTTGCAGAATCGTCATTGGTGGAGTAAGATGTAGCGAGACGGAATTGACCATCCAATGGACGTGTGCCTTCATCAATCACAGCAGCTGCCTTGCCCTTATCATCAGATGATGAAACTGGTCGCTTGAGGACTTCAATGGGCGGCAAGTAGCTACCATGGTTCAGAGTGTCAGCCTTGTAATTCAGTGAAGATCTTGCCCTTATGAATCTCATAATCCAAGGCGCATAGGGCTTCAGTTCAAAAGGTGACATTGCAATGTTAGCCAGAGTCCTCATGAAGAAATCATGGAAGTTGATGGGAACGCCATGAATGATGTTGAAAAGCATGTTCTTCATGATGCCAACGACATCTTCTTCATTTGAGTCATGGCCTTTGATGGGACTCATTGTCTTCGTCAGGATTTGATAGACAGTCCGAGACACATACAACAGTTCCTTGACGAGGAATTTGGTTCGAGGGGCCTGCCCTGGCTTCAAAGGCTTCATGAGCACTTGCATATAATGATCAGTCAGCTCGCGGTCATTGTAGATGCAACGTGCGCTTTCATGGGGAGGATCAAGAGGAAGGACACGAAGCAATTCAGTTGCTGGTGCCTTGTAGTGAGTGTTTTCTGTCATCCAATCCAGCACCCATGAATTGACATCTTCAGCATCTCCGGTGATATGCAAAGTGGCGTAGAACTGAAGAATGAGTTCTTCATTCCAATCGCAGATATCAGTGCAGAAATTCAGGAGTCCTGCATCGTGAATAACTCGGAGTACTGGCTCGAAGCACGGCAGTGATTCCATATCCACATGAGGAATATGCTCATGATCGAAGATCTTGTCCTTGTCAAAGAGCACTGAGGAATAGTAGTTGGCTTGAGTAGCAGTCCAGAAGCGTCTTTTCCTTATGCGAGCAGAGTCATATGGATTGTAACCAGTGAAGAACACATGCTCAGAAAAGAAGTCTTTAGCCTTGAATTTTTGCTTGCTTGAGAACGGATTCTTCGGTTTGGGCAGAGGAACGTCAGTGATTTGCAGCACAACCTGAGGAATCGCGATCTCAGGTGCTTCAGGCTGAGGAATTTCTGGTTCCTCTTCTTGTGCAGTTTGGGGATCAGCAGCAGGTTCTTCAGCACTAGCGGCTGGAATTTCTTCATGAACAGACGATGTGGGATGAGTTTCTTCAGAGCCCATTTGAACAGTTGTAGCCAGGGACTGAGGAATTTGTTGAATCGGAGTGAAGAGAGGAGTATTGGGATGCTGACTTTCCCAAAAGTCATCGTTCATCACTGGTGTAGTGCATCCAATATCCACGTCTTCATCTTCTTTTTCAATTTTCTCAACACCAGCCTCTTCAGCTGTGAACTGAGGCATGGGTGAGGAAACGACTGGCGGTGAAGGGAATGCTTCCACTTCAATTTCTTCATCAAACTGTTCTGAGGTAGCAACAGAGTGATTTTCTTCATCAGATCCGCTTGGGATCTTGTAGTCTTCTCCATAAGGAACAATTTCCTTAGACGACATGGAGGAAATGGGAACGGCATCAATGGGATTTTCAAGCGAGCTGGTCATCGGCTTCATTTTCTTCGCAGCCGAAGAATTTGATGCAGCTGATGCCTTCCTCTTCTTCACTGCAGCTCGCTCTGCAGCCTTTGTCTTCTTCACTTCATAAGCAGAAGGAAGAGTTGGAGTTGGTGTTGGCGCAGGAGGAGCTGAGGACTGTGGTTCAGTTTCTTTAGGCGCAACTGGTGCAGTTGCCCTGATCTCTTCAGTTTCTTCAGGCGCACCACTAGTGGATGCCCTGGGAATTTCTTCAGCGGCTGGAATGGAGTCATCAGCCCTGGAACTTGTATTCTCATCAGCAGGCTGAAAGTCATCAGCAGTGCTGGCATGTTCTTCAGCAGGCTGAGCAGAGTCTTCAGCCTGAGGATTTTCTTGTTGCGATGGGGCTGCAACAGTTGTCATTTTCTTCGTCAAATTGACGAATCTCACCTTGGCTCCTTGCCAATCAGCATTGTAAGCATCAAAATCCTTGCTGAGGGCTTGTATTTCAGATTGAGCTTTGAGAAGTTCTTCAGGAGTCAGGTTGATGATGTTCTTCTTCAGAAGCTTCTCCTTTCTGGCTTGTGCTCTCTTTATCTCACGAGCCTTTTCAAATTTCCATTTCTCTTCAGCGATGAAATGGTTCAGCATATGACTTTGACCAGGAGTCAGAGGCAGATCAGGCATGGGAGTGTTTGGATCCTGATGCCATAAGTCAATGAAGTCAAGGATCTTCTTCGGATCCAAAAGTAGAGGCACAGTTGTTCCTTTGGCTCTAGCGGCCTTGGTTAGTCTGTCTCTGATGATTTCTGCAAGTTCTTCATCAGAGGCTTCATCATCAGAGGGCACGTTGAAGGCAACTTGTTTCTTTCTTGGACTTGGCCGAGGACCGCGTCCAACTGTTGCTTTTGTCTTCAGCAGAGTGGGGCCTGATGAGGACATTGGTGCAGCTGAGGAACTTGCTGAGACACCAGAAGCAATCGAGAAGCCCTGAGTCCTTTGACAGGTAGCCAGATGCACTGGAGTTGAGGACTTGGAGGGAGCTGCTAAGGATTTTGAGGGAGCAGCAGCAGTCCAAGGAATTTGCCGTGAGGGCACGGCTGAGGAACTGGGCCGTGAGGGCGCTGATGGTGAAGCACTTGGCTTGCGAGCAGGCTTCTTCGGCATTGATTTCCTCGGCTTGACCGAGGTCTCAGCGGCAGCAGCAGCAGAATCCTCATTGAATTTCCTCACTGCCTCCTTGGCCTGTCTTTCCAATTTGGCTTGGCGCCTTGACCATTCTTCAGGAAAGTCTTCACCGCGCTTGATGCTGGTGGGATCAGCGACTTGGCCAGGTGCCAATGGAGCTCTTGGGCATGGAGGGTTTAAGGTGAATTTCTTCATGTACTTTGGAGTAACATAGCGATATTCCCTCCATTCTCGTGCCCATCTTCGTTCTATCCTCTGGATGCGCACTTTGCGCTGATTCTTGCTCTCCTTGCCAAACTTGGCTTCATCAGGTGTGCAATAGTCTTTGTATATTTCTTCAGGGATCTCGAAGGCAGTCATGACCGCCAGTTTCTTTCCTCCCTTCTGCGGTCTCTTGCCTTCTGCCATTTTCTTCAGATGAGGAATTTGAACAATAGAACACTCTGAAGAAGTATGCAGTTTTTCTTCGAGGAACGCTGCAAATGACTTAAGTTGATGAGAACCTAGTGATTCAGCAGCGGACATGAGTACCTGTGAACAGAGTGTAGGTGCGAGGAATTTGGAGAGGTCATATGCGTTCTCAGAAGATTTTTCGAAAAAGACAAGTTTTGAGGAATTGACCAGTTGAGCCTTGAGGAATTTCACTAAGCGTTTTGTCTCAGGTTCCAGAGTTGTACAGATTGAAAATCCGCACAATTGAGGAATCTTGAGGAAATGAATGCTTAGAGAGATAAATCAAGAGCATACAGTGTGTGAGGTGTTCATATGTGAAGATTTGAAGAATAAAACACCTTTGAAGATTTTCAGAAAGATTTGAGAATCAACGCGAGTAATAAAAGTGACTTTTAATTACCCGAACTGAAGAACACGACGAACAGAGATGAACTGTGATGAAGTTCATCACGTTAGATCTCCCATGCCCTAACTTGGCAGAGGGAGACAGCTACGGCGGCGGCGGAGTGAAGATTTCCGCAGCCGGCGCGAGTACGACGGCGACGAGGTCGAGGCAGTGAAGCTCTTCCTCACCGACGGCGATGGAGTAGCGGCGGTGCTAGGGTTTGAGGAGAGCTCGAGCGAGAGACAGCGACCGAGCGGAATAAATGAAGTAAGGAAGGGAGAGGGGTATTTATAGCCACGGTAAAAACTGTTCGCCCGAAGATTTTGGGACGAACATGCCCCTGCCCTTTCTTCTTCATGTGACATGTGTCACCCACGTACTGTGCAGATGATATCGTGTAAGATCGTGGGTGAATAAACTAATGCATCGTGGGATGCGGAACGGTTTGAGCGGTAAAACCGAAAATATGGATAAGATTTGTTTTTGTTTTTTTTTAAATTTCGTTCGCAGTTTCTTCAGCTGACAAGGACACAGTGAAGACTTTGACCGAGTTTCAATCAGAACGCACATGAAGAATTTGTGAATAGATTGGATTGAGTATAGCATAGAGGGGGAAGGGTCCGATCACATTCACTTAGCAGAAATCGCAACTTGAAGAAATAGCAATAAGTGAATGCTGTAGAGGACATAAACTCATATATATATACAGCCAATGAGGAAAACGACGGAAACAGTGAAGATTTTGCAAAGTTGAAGAATTTGTAAAACTGAAGAATTTCAAAAATGAGGAAAAACTCAAATTGAAGATTTTCAACTTTTGTGGTGGCGTAGCCCACTGTATAAGAATGATGATTTCAGACACCACGTACAATTGTCGTGGGGTTCTGAGAATCAAATTCTTCATTAATTTCTTCACACTTAGAATGTTATTCTTCATTGATTGAAGAAAAACGTTTCTTCATGTGTTGCACATCTAAGTCATCAACTCTGCATAAGGGTTAGGATGTGTGTCCTTTTCAAAGAACATTCGAAGTTTCTAAGATATTTAGCTCACACCGCAACTTGCTAAATCTCTTCTCATCCAAGGGCTTAGTGAAGATATCAGCTAGCTGTTCTTCAGTCTTCACATGCTCGATGGAGATATCGCCCTTCAACACATGATCACGAAGAAAATGATGACGAATCTGGATGTGCTTAGTCTTCGAGTGCTGAACTGGGTTGTGAGCAATCTTGATGGCACTCTCATTGTCACAGAGGAGAGGCACATTCTTCACGTTGACGCCATAGTCCTTGAGGGTTTGCTTCATCCAAAGCAGTTGAGCACAGCATGAGCCAGCAGCAATGTATTCAGCTTCAGCAGTAGACAGTGATACGCAGTTCTGTTTCTTCGAGGACCAACAGACCAAAGATCGTCCGAGGAAATGACAAGTGCCAGATGTTGACTTGCAGTCCACGCGATCACCAGCATAGTCAGAGTCAGAATATCCAATGAGATCAAAAACAGAGCCCTTGGGCTACCATAATCCTAGTGTTGGTGTCTGAGCTAGATATCGAAGAATATGCTTCACAGCCTTATGGTGTGATTCCTTCGGTGCAGCTTGAAATCGGGCACACATGCAAACACTAAGCATTATATCTGGCCTAGATGCACATAAGTACAATAAAGAACCAATCATGGAGCGGTATACCTTGTGATCGAAGTCAATACCATTTTCATCAGTGCATAGATGGCCATTTGTGGGCATAGGAATTTTGACGCCTTTGCAATCTTGCATGCCGAATTTCCTCAGTACATCTTTGAGGTATTTCTCCTGAGATATGAATATGCCATTGCGCTGCTGACGAATTTGAAGACCTAAGAAGAATTTCAACTCTCCCATCATAGACATTTGATATTCTTCACTCATCATAAAGGCAAATTCATCACGGGTGTGAAAGCCATTCTTCACGAAGAATTCCTTCAATGTATCATACCACGCCCGAGGGGCTTGCTTGAGGCCATAGAGGGCCTTATTGAGTCTGAAGACTTTGTCAGGATTCTTGGGATCTTCAAAACCTGGGGGTTGATACTTCTTCCTCAAGCTTACCATTGAGGAATGCACTTTTCACATCCATTTGATATAAGATGATATCATGATGGTTAGCATAGGCAAGTAAAATGCGAATAGCCTCAAGTGTAGCAACAGGTGCAAAAGTTTCATCGAAATCAATTCCTTCAACCTGCGTGTAGCCTTGAGCTACTAGTCGTGCCTTATTCCTCACCACAAGGCCATTTTCATCTTGCTTGTTGCGGTAGATCCACTTCGTGCCAATGATATTATGCTTGCGAGGATCTGGGCGATTGACCAATTCCCAGACATTGTTCAGCTCGAACTGATGTAATTCTTCTTGCATAGCCTGAATCCACTCCGGCTCCAGAAATGCTTCATCTACCTTAGTGGGCTCTGAGATAGAGACAAAAGCATAGTGCCCACAAAAGTTAGATAAGTGTGAGGCTTTTGAACGTGTGAGAGGACCTGGTGCGCTAATGTCATCGATGATCTTCTCCACTTGCACTTCTTTTGCAACGCGTGGATGAGTTGGCTGTCGCTGAGGATTTTGATCAACATTTTCTTCAGCACCATTTTCCTCATCATGTTCTTCAGGTGCATCAGCTCGACGTTCTTCATGAATTTCATCAAGCAGTAAACAGATATAGCAGTATGAGGACGTGTGAAATGAAAGTTCATTTCATCATGATTCGCCTGCGTCCTTTCAGGCAGTTTTGTCAGGTCCCCAGCAAATTCTTCAGACGTTAGAGCACGTCTGGAGACCTGACCCTGCAGAAGAGATTAGTTCTTTTTCTTCACCACCCACATCTGGAGGGGTGGCAAAGAGTTCATCATCCTGCGAGCTCCATGTGAGAAAGGTGGCAAAGATGCCAAACCATTTCGCTTAGCATAGGAGGGGTTAGGATAAGCATATGAATAAGCAGAGTAATTCTTCGAGGACTTATGAACATAATGGTTTGAGGAATAATGCACATATTCATAGCCCTTAGCTCTACCTTGCGAGACAGAGTTGTTAGCGCGATGATAATCATATGAGGACTTTGATCCAGTTGAGGAATTTGATCCATGTGAAGAATTTGGTCCATATGAAGAATTTGATCTGGGGTTCCTGTTCTTCACAGGTGGTGTCGTGAGGACATTCACCTGAAGACTGTCAATGCAACTTTTGGGAACCCAGATTTTCTTCATAGGGGAACCGTTCCTGCAGTTAGTGCCAACATATCTAGCAAATACTTCACCATTCTGATTTTTGAACAGTTTATAGTTGGAGTCAAATGACTCATCAGAAGAATGAGAAGATTCACATGTAAAGCCAGATAAGTTAGATGGATCAACTGGAGGTCCCTTTGCAGCAACCCATGAGGTTTTGGGATACTGCTCAGGCTTCCAATATGTTCCATCGGCATTGAGTTTCCTCTCAAAGGCAATACCCTCTGTCCTAGGGTTTCTGTTGAGGATCTGCTTTTTGAGCACATCACAAAGTGTCTGATGCCCTTTGAGGCTTTTGTACATGCCTGTCATGTACAATTCCTTCAGCCCTGCATTGTCAGTGATACTAGCAATGTCCTCAGATGAGGAATTAGTGATAGCAGAGGCAGATGAAGAATTTGTAACATTTGAAGCATTTGAACATTCAGGTGAAGAATTAGCAGATTCACGTTCAATGCACTTTAAGCATGGAGGAACAAATTCTTCCTGAGAAGCGCTGATTTGTTGAGCTAGTAATGAATTGCGCTCCTTCTAAAGATCTTCATAACACACTCTTAGCTTTTCAAGATCTTCCTTTCTTTGAATAGCTTCAAGAGAAAGCTTCTCATGATCTTGCTTTTCTTGAAGAAATTCATAAGAAAGTTTCTCATGATCAGACAAGAGAGAGTTATGATGACCTTGAAGGTTATCATACCTAGACTGAAGTCTCTGAAGATTTTCAGTCAAGGCTTTAGTGCGATCCATTTCTTCACCCAACATATCATCACTTTTATCTAGCATGTTTTGAACTTTTTCAAGAGCCCGTTGTTGTTTCACAACAATTTTAGCAAGTTTTGAGTAGCTGGGCTTGAGATCCTCATCAGATTCATTTTCACTAGAGTCAGAGGAGTTGTGTTTGAGTACCTTAGCTCCTTTTGCCATGAAGCAATAGGTGGGAGCGTAGCCATCATTATCTTCATCAGGCTTGTTGGTGGAGTCAGTTTCTTCAGTGTTGAAGATGGACTTGCTGACGAAGGCAGTAGCAACGGCCAGACTCGCCACACCAGACTCAGATTCTTCAGACTCCTCCTCTTCATCATTTTCCTCAGATTCAGCTTCAGAGTCCATTTCCTTGCCAATGAATGCCCGAGCCTTCTTGGAGCTGCCCTTCTTGTGAGATGAGGACTTCGAGGATTTTGATGACGAAGATTTTGACGATTTCTTCTTCTTCTTCACATCACCAGAACTGTAATCCTTGTATTTCTTCTTCTTCATTTCCTTTTCCCACTGAGGACAATCTTGAATGTAGTGACCAGGCTTCTTGCATTTGTGGCAAAGTCTTCTCTTATAGTCACTGGATGAGGAATCATTTCCTCTTGAGGATTTTCCAAAGCGACCACGTCTTGTGAATTTCTGGAATTTCTTCACAAGCAGTGCTAGATCCTGGCTCAGTTCTTCAGGATCGCCAAGGCTACTACCAGAATCCTCACATTCAAAGTCAGACACAACCTTAGCCTTCAGGGCACGTGGTTTGCCATAGTTTGAGCCATAGAGATCTCTGTTTTCAGCAAGCTGGAACTTGTGAGTATTTAGCCTTTCGAGGATATCAGCAGGATCAAGCGACTTGTAGTCAGCACGTTCTTGTATCATCAGTCCCAGAGTATCAAATGAGGAATCAAGCGATCTCAGCAGTTTCTTCACAACTTCATGATCAGTGATGTCAGTGGCACCGAGGGCTTGAAGCTCATTTGAGATGTCAGTGAGGCGATCAAAGGTTTGTTGGACATTTTCATTGTCGAGTCTTTTGAAGCGGTTGAAGAGATTCCGAAGAACATCGACTCGAGAGTCACGCTGAGTTGAAACTCCTTCATTTACTTTGGACAGCCTATCCCAGATAAGCTTAGCAGTTTCCAAAGCACTCACTCTTCCATACTGTCCTTTGCTTAGATGACCACATATGATATTCTTCGCTTGAGAGTCGAGTTGTTTGAATCTCTTCACATCGGTAGCGTTCAGTGTGGGAGTGACAGAGGGGACACCATTTTCCACAACATACCAGAGATCATTATTAATTGCCTCAAGATGCATTTGCATCTTGTTCTTCCAGTAGGGGTAGTCTGTTCCATCAAAGGTAGGACACCCAGCCGAGACCTTGATCATACCTGCGGTCGACATAACTAAAACTCCAGGCGGTTAAACCAAAATCACACAGAACAAGGGAGTACCTTGCTCTGATACCAATTAAAAGTGCGTTATATCGACTAGAGGGGGGGTGAATAGGCGATTTTTATGAATTCTTCACTGAGGAATTTGCTAGTGAGGAAATTCCTTAGCGAAGAACTACTTGCAGCGGAATATGTTCTCAGAAGTAAACATAACAGGATACAAACATAGTCATCATGATGAAATGAAGACTAACACAGAGTACGGAAAGTGTAAACACAGGATAGCAAGATGAAGACAAACAGACTGAAGAAGTTGAACTGAGGAATTTGTGAAAGTCTTCAGTCAAAGTCCTCAAGCACAGATATGAACAACATTCAACACAGTAATGAGGAAATGAAAGAGTTGAGGAAATAGAACCAGTCAGTTGGTGAAGACAATGATTTGGTAAACCAGTTCCAACTGCTGTCTCAGTTGTACGTCTGGTTGGAGCGGCTGAGTATTTAAACTCGAGGACACACAGTCCCAGACACCCAGTCTCTGAGCCGCAACTCAGGACACCCAGTCCTCACCGTATTCTCCTTCAACTAAGACCACGCAGGCCTCGTCCAATCACTCGTGGTAAGTCTTCAGGTGACTTCCAAACCTTCACAGACTTGGTCACTCGGCGATCCACAATTCCTCTTGGATGCTCTAGACCTTGACGCCTAACCGTCTGGAAGAAGCACAGTCTTCAAAGGTAACAAGCGTCGGATCCACGCAGGATCAATTTCTTCAGTGATGCTCAATCACTTTGGGTTTGTGGGGGTTTGGTTTTGGGATTTTCCTCACTTGAAGATTTTCGCTCAAAGTCCTCGGAGGATGGGTTGCTCTTAGATGACAAGTGTCAAGTTCTCTCGGAGCAGCCAACCAGCTAGTGGTTGTAGGGGGCGGCTATTTATAGCCTAGGGAGCAGCCCGACATGATAAGACATAAATGCCCTTCAATGATATGACCGTTAGGTGGATAAGATATTTTGGGACAGCCGGCACGCAGCACAGCAACGGTCGGAAATTTGACTCTCAAATTCCTCAGGGCTATCATGTTCCTCACTGTGTAGGCAATTCGCACTGGCGAATTCCTAACTCCTCAGTCAGAGCAAAGTCCTCAGTGAACAGAAGAACTGCGTCTCTGTCACTGATGAATTTGACTGAACTGTATGAGATTTCCAATGGCTTCACTCGAAGGGATTGGTAGGTGCAGGATTTTGAGTTGAGCATCACATAGAAAATTTTCCTTAGTATTTCCTCGACCCCCTTTAACAGTACGGTGTTTCCTATGACTCAAGAAAGAGAAAATGAAACTACGAAAACAAAAGTCTTCACGCTTCATATTCCTCGAATGAATATCAAGTCTTCAAGGTTACACCAATTTCTTCACTTTCAAAGTCTTCAGAAAGTCTTCAGAATATCAAAGTCTTCAGTTGAAGAACTTCATTTTTAGGGGTCGACTTTCTCTGTAAATATCAAACTCCTCATAGACTTATAGACCTGTGTACACTCACAAACGCATCAGTTACTTAACCTATAAGTCTTCAATACACCAAAATCACTAAGGGGCACTAGATGCACTTACACCTGTAGCAAAGTATTTAGTAGCAAAGTAGTATGATAGTAATGGTAACAGTGGCAAAGTTAATTGTAGCAGTTTTGTAGCAATTGTAACAACAACAACGGTAAAGTAAATAAGCAAAGCACAATATGTGAAAAGCTCGTAGGCATTGCATCAGTGATGGATAATTATGTCAGATTTGATTCCTCATGTAATAGTTATAACATAGGGTGACACAGAACTAGCTCCAGTTCATCAATGTAATGTAGGCATGTATTCCGAATATAGTCATACGTGCTTATGGAAAAGAACTTGCATGACATCTTTTGTCCTACCCTCCAGTGGCAGCGGGGTCCTATTCGGAACTAAGGGATATTAAGGCCTCCTTTTACTAGAGTACCGGACCAAAGCATTAACACATAGTGAATACATGAACTCCTCAAACTACGGTCGTCACCGAGAAGTATCCCGATTATTGTCACTTCGGGGTTGTCGGGTCATAACACATAATAGGTGACTATAGACTTGCAAGATAGGA
The DNA here is from genome assembly GCA_963921465.1 of Triticum timopheevii. Classification (NCBI taxonomy): domain Eukaryota; kingdom Viridiplantae; phylum Streptophyta; class Magnoliopsida; order Poales; family Poaceae; genus Triticum; species Triticum timopheevii. The sequence continues at coordinate 127,060,297 of OY997271.1, read as the reverse complement.
TCAAGAACTCACATATATTCATGAAAACATAATAGGTTCAAATCTGAAATCATGGCACTCGGGCCCTAGTGACAAGCATTAAGCATAGCAAAGTCATAGCAACATCAATCTCAGAACATAGTGGATACTAGGGATCAAACCCTAACAAAACTAACTTGATTACATGGCAAATCTCATCCAACCCATCACCGTCCAGCAAGCCTACGAAGGAATTACTCACGCAAGGCGGTGAGCATCATGAAGTTGGTGACGGAGGATGGTTGATGATGACGACGGTGATGAATCCCCCTCTCCGGAGCCCTGAACGGACTCCAGATCAGCCCTCCCGAGAGAGATTAGGGCTTGGCGGCGGCTCCGTATCATAAAACGCGATGAATCTTTCTCCCTGATTTTTTTCTCCGCGAAAGCAAATATATGGAGTTGGAGTTGAGGTCGGTGGACGTCCAGGGGGCCCACGAGGACAGGGTGTGGGTCCCCTGACGCTATTTCTTTCACCAATATTTTTTAATAATTCTGAAAAGTTGCTCCGTGGATTTCCAGGGCATTCTGAGAACTTTTATTTCTACACAAAAATAACACCATGGCAGTTCTGCTGAAAACATCGCCAGTCCGGGTTAGTTCCATTCAAATCATGCAAGTTAGAGTCCAAAACAAGGGCAAAAGTGTTGGGAAAAGTAGATACGACAGAGACGTATCACGACCCACTGCGCCAGGTTCCTGCGTGTGAAGAGGTGAGCTGCCAGGTGGTACAGCAGCCTCAAGGAGAAGCACGCGTGCTTCCAGCACCCCCATGTCAAGCCTGCATGCCGCCACAGGAGGTGGTGGTGCGCGAGCATCAGGACCAAGCTCCACCTTCTTGACGGCCCCCCGTGTCCACAGCAAGATGTCGCATGTTCACCTCGGAGCTTCGCAATGCCATCGGGCCGAGCAAGTTCAAACCTGATCTGCCTCCACGCTACGACGACACCGCCAAGTTCCTGCAGCTCTACGAGCTAAGCGGCAACAAGAAGATCATGGCGAACTGGTTCCCCATGGCTCTCAAGGAAGGCGTGCGTTCTTGGCCCCTGAATCTCCTCGTCGGGTCGGTCTCTTCCTGGGAGGAGATGCGCGGCTGCTTCATCGCCAACTTCCAGGGCACTCGCGACTGTCCGCCAGCCGCGGGTGACCTGTGACGCATCAAGCAGTAGCCAGGAGAGACCCTATAGAAGTACATCCAGGACATCAACAACATTCGCCTCAAGATCCCCAAGGTGTCGGACAAGACCATCATTTCAGCATTCACTGATGGCGTCCGCAACGTCAAGATGAAGGAGGAGCTCGCCATCCACGAGGACCTCTGCACAACCTTGGAGATGTTCAAAATGGCGAACAAGTGTGCAAGGGATGAGGAGGGGCGCCTCTCCCTCCTCGAGCTCCCCGATGCTGACCCCAAAGACAAGAAGGCCAAGGCCAAGGACGTGAAGTGCAAGGGGCCGACCGTGCTCGCGGCCAAGTCAGAGATGAAGCACGGCTGCGACCACCTCGAGTCATCCAAGAGCAACCGACCGTTCTGCGTCTTCCTCAACGTCCATAGCCACAACTCCAACGACTGCTAGGAGCTCAGGGCCCTCCGTGAAGGGTGCCTCGGTTAGTGCCCCGAGCGCAACAATCGAGGCTAAGGTCACGGAGGTGGCCGAAGTGGAGGACGCTATGATGGACGCGACCATCACCGGGAGTGGCGCGACCAACCTCGGGAGGATTGTTCGCAACCTCGTGAGGATCGCCCTCAGGGCAATGCCGGTCTTCCTCCACTGCCTCCACCACCAAGAAGGAACGAAGATCATCACTAGGACGAGGGGGCTGGCGGCTTCCAGGAGCCTCGAGCCATTGCTTGCATTCTGGGCGGCTCGCATGCCCTAGCTTCTCACCGCATCTTCAAGCAGTTCGCGCGCGAGGTGAACGCGGTGCTCCCCAAACCCGAAGCCACTCACCCGCTCAGGTGGTCCAAATGCACCTTCAGCTCCTCAGATCAACTCAAGTGCGCGGCCACTGCTGGAACGCTCCCCATGCTCTGCTCACCTGTCATCAGCAACGTGGTCGTCACCAAGACTCTCATTGATGGTGGAGCGGGACTCAATGTTCTCTCTGTCCAAATGTTTGACATGCTCCAAGTGCCGTACTACCAGCTTCAGCCGACCAAGCCATTCTGAGGAGTGACCAACGGTTCCACACACCTGATAGGGCAGGTCCACCTCCCTGTCACCTTCGGCGAATGTGATAACTACCACACTGAGCTCATCGACTTCGATGTGACCGACATTCGCCTGCCGTACAACGCCATCCTAGGGTACCCAGCACTGGCCAAGTTCATGCAGCGATGCACCACAGCTACAATGTTGTCAAGATGCCAGGGAGCAGCGGCGTCATCACGGTCGCTTGCCAGGAGAAGGACGCGGTGTGCTCCCTCGAGTGCGCCTACCAGGCTGCGGCAGTTGATAACTCTGAAGATGAGGGCGGTGTCTTCCCTCCTGAGGTCGCCCCCAAGACGAAGAAGCCGCAGCTGGGTTAGGGATCTCGTGAGGAAGAATCGCCCGAAGGCGCCGCGCTGAACCCTGCATCCCCGAATGGGGCGCCTTCACCTATCGCATAAGGAGGCATGCCCGACGCCCCCCTCAGGCTGGGCTCGGGGGCTCTCCGCGGGAGGGCCTCAGACCTAGCCAGAGTCACGAGGGAGGTGCTCGGGCACCATGTGGAGGCACGCTTCAGTGCACGCTTCCCAGGAGAAGGCGTCAAGCAAAAGGCGCCAGGCGTTCAGGAGTTCATCAACAAGCCAACCAAGGAGATTCAAGAGGCAAGGATTCTGCAAGGCGACCGCCGCCTACCGCGAGGCGCGGCTCACTACCCTGGCAAGGGTAAGGAGTTCCGCATCTGCATCGACATCCCAGGGCTCAACAGGGTCGCATCTCAGCAGCTCTTCTGGCTGTCTCAGGTCGGCCGATGCGAGGGTCCACCCCACAGCTACGTCTGCATGCCTTTCGGCCTACCGGGCGCAACTATGACGTTCCAGCGTTGCACAAGGGACGCCCTGGCGGCTTGTGAGGCCAGGTACCAGGCGACCCTGGCGGAGATGGAGGTGCATCTTCAGGAGCCTCCTGGCCCCCCTGGGCCTATCGAGGCTCGAGGCCAAGGCGGCTCGTGAGGAACGACTCTAGCAGCGCGCGTCTTCTCCTACCCCAACATCTCTTCAGCGACGGTACCAGGTGACATCTCTCTAGTTTGTTCAGTTTGGGGGCGCCCCACGGGCCGCATCATCCCCAAGCCGTATGGGTCTATCCTGCGGCATGTATCTATTTTGCATCTATTAAAGCTAGTTTACCTTCCTTTACAAGCTACCTTGATATTATCAACTGCCTGACTGGCAATTCGTCGCCAAGAACGTCTCGCACCCTTGCGAGCCCTCCCGCGACTGCCTCATGATTAAGGACTGGCACGACATCTATGCTTGGGTCCGTCCCTGCAGCATCGCTAAATCCAAGAGGCTGAGCTCTGGCTCATGGGCCAGTCCCCCTGTACGTCACCTCCCATGGCCCTTGGTGCCTTGTTCTCGCATGAGCTAATCGTGGGTGGATGAGAGAGGGCATGCGACCTGGTGCCCCTATGGCCACGGGAACCGCGCGCCGATTGTTTCTCTTCAGGATCTTTGCATGAGAAGACTGGGCACGGCGTCTGTGCTCGCGTCCGTCCCTGCAGCGTCGATAAACCCAATGGCTGAGCTCTGTCTAGCGGGTCGGCCCTGTTCACGTGACCTCCTGGGGTCGTTGGTGTTTGGCCTTCTCATGCAATAACCTTAGGAGACTCATTTGGTGCAGGTTGCCTAACCATCTTGCAGGATTAATACAAGTGTTCCCAATCAAGCTCAGGCGCAACCCGTCTTGAGGTAGGGCCTCGTGAGTCCCGTGCTGGCTCACGGGTGCCCATACACACCTCCTCCAGCCCTGCCATGCAAGCCACGTGTCAGGGCGGGGTTGTACATGCCCCGGGGGCTCTCCTCAGAGGGAGCCCCATCCCAGGCACCAGTGGAAGCACCATGCTTCGTGATGGCCGTCGACACTGCCGACGACCGGCTATGCCTGTGCAAGAGTGGAAGCGCTATGCTTTGTGCTGGTGATAAACAACTAGGGGTGGCCTCGCACCTGCATTAACCTCAGGGAGCTTCCGGGCTCAGTGTCCAGCCTCACCGCACTGCTCTCCCTCGGGAGGGTAGCGCGAGGGGGTTGGGCACGGGGGCTACGCTCAGGTCACGCCTGGCGTACCCCACCTCGCTAGGTCCCATGGACCTGGTCTTCGTGTGCCCCTCCCGAGCGAGAGCCCGGCGAGGAAAGGTATGATGGTCGGTTCGTACGTCAAGGGGGACTCCTGAGCATCGCGTCTCAGGAGCCTAACTGGCCACATAGCCCCTCAACCCTTGGTCTTGTCCTGGTGATCCGGACGACCCAACGGCGGTTGAGGTATGCGCTGGGTCAGGCCCTGCCGACGCAGAATGCCAAGGCCTGACTCTTGTCCTTTTCAAGTCGTTCATACGTCAAGGGGGACTCCTGAGCATCGCGTCTCAGGAGCCTAACTGGTCACGTAGCCCCTCACCCCTTGGTCTCGTCCTGGTGATCCGGACGACCCAACGGCGGCTGAGGTATTGGCGGGGCCGGGCCCTGACGATGCAGAACGCCAAGGCTTGCCTTTGCAATTTTTCCTAAGTTGTTCGCACGTCAAGGGGGACTCCTGAGCATCGTGTCTTAGGAGCCTAACTGGCCACATAGCCCCTCATCCCTCGGGCTCGTCCTGGCGATCCGGACGACCCAACGATGGCTGAGGTATGCACAGGGTCGGGCTCTGCCGACGCAGAACAACAAAGCAAACGGAAAAAGCTGGGGAACCACGATCTAATTATTAAAAAACATATTGTTCCAAGCAATCAGCTTTAAACGCCTCCATGAGGCATGCTACATGATACAGGATGAACAGGAAGAAGCAGCGCCACCAAGCCACCTCTTCAGCCCTGGGTACCGCCATCGCCCGCCAGCGGAGCCTCGTCGTCAGCCGCGTCGCCCGTCCCCTCGGCCCCCTGCCGTAGGACCAACAACAAGGAACTTGTTCAGCAGGGTGTTCACAGAGCTACTCACGGCGGCAGCAGCAGCGCTGCGGGGGTTGGAGTCCATGGGCTCGAGGAAGGTTGCGAAGTCGAAGCTGGCGTCCCGAAGATAGAGATGGCTGAAAATGCACGTAAGGGCCGAGGAAGAAAGCAAGCGAGCCTCACCTTCCACCAAACAGCCAAACCCGTCGACGGCGTCCTCGAGCACGACCACGACCTCAGGGAGCAGGGCGGCAGGGATCTCCCTTGGGGCCACCGCCGCTTTCTTCGAGGGATCGTGCCCAAAGAGCGACCGCTGAGCTTTGTGGAACCTCGCCTCGAAGGAAGTGAGGGTGCTACGCTCCATGGTGGCTGCTTCTTTGGCCTCGGCAAGGGATGCCTGGGCCGCCTCCGCCTCCTCTAGCTTCGTCAGGCAGCCACACTCCGCAGCCTGTTCTAGGGCTGCCTTCTTCAGTTCAGCATCGCGATCGGCAATGACAGCCTCCTGGGCCTTCAGCTTCTCCTCTCGCTCCTGGAGCTGGCTGGCATGGGCGGCCTGTTGATCCTGAAAAGCTTTCAGCTTAGCCTCCACCGTGGGGCATCGAACCTCGGCTTCCTTGGCCTCCTTCCCTGCCAGGTCACGCTCGGCAGCAGCCATCCCAGACACCTTCTGGGCCTCCTCCACAGAGCTCCAGGCCACTTGGACAGACCCCTTGGCCTGAAGCCATCCAGAGATCAGCCCTAGGTGCCCCAACGCTGCGCGCCGGTCCGGGCCCCGAAGTTCGCCTTGGAGAAGGTTCACCGCCGCTTGAGCCTCTTCCAGGGCTCCGGAGGTGGCGGGAGCGCCATGGCCCAGCTGCGCGCTGGGCAGGAGAGGAGACATTCTCGGCACCAATGCAGGAGAAGCTACAACAACAGGAAGGGCGAGGGGCTCCGGAGGCCTGGTGACCTCGGCAGCCGCTGTAAGGATGGGTGATGATGGGGTCAGCCCCGCTGAGGATGCCGGCGCCTCTTGAGGACGGGCTTTCGCGCCCTGATAAGACGACATTGCCGCTGGAGCTGCAGGGGCCATAGCGCTCTTCTTCACTAGGGCTATGACAGCCACCTCAACACACTCGACAACGGCGACCCTAGCGCCCTCCTTCTTCTTCGATGACTGTTGCCTAATGACAGACGAAGACATTGAGCATCGCATCAGGGATCAAGAACAAGGCCAAGGGAAAACACTTACTGATCAGAGAAGACGTAGTTCCTCTTCAGGCCCAGCAACGGGGGCTTCGCCGGGGCAGCCGGAGCTGCGCTCTTGGGAGAAGGGGAGCACGTGGTCGGCACCATTCAGGACGCTGCTCGTGAAGGTGGAGTACTGCCCGGAGATATTAGCGCAGTCCTGCCCTTCTTCATGGCCGATCGCTTGGGCTGCTTCGAGGAGGCTGCCCGGGATCTCGTGGTGACCCCGGAGGGGCAAGCCAGCTCCACTACCAAAGGCGCGTCATCATCACCATCGTCAGGGAAGTTACGGAGGAGCTCCCTCTGCCTCGGGGCAGAGGATCCCCCCTTGCCCTCCTCCTCGGTGGCCTCGGAGGAATGGTCGCGGAGGACAAGTTCACCAAGGAAGCGGGCGGCGGGGGTGGCACCGTCAGCATGGGCCGAACTCGTCGAAGACTGGCGTGGCGGCGGTGATCTCATCTCCATCAACTCGGCCGTACAGCAGGAACCATTCCTCCAGAGGACCGCTCGGATCCTTTCCAGTCAAGGAAAGTGACACCTTGCTCGGCTCCTCCTCAGGAAGGACGTCCTAGAGCAGGCGGATCTTGTCGTCGACGCCCCAAGCTTCCACAAGGGGCGGGAGCGGTCCTAAAGCGGCGCCAGGCACTGCATCAGGAACTCCTTGATGATCATGGCCCCCTTCAGCTTCTCATTCTTCAGGTCGTCCTCCATCTTCTTCATCAATGGCTTCACGGAAGGGTAATCAATGGCTTCGGTCGGCAGCTCTAGCAGGTCCCGTGAGCACTTGGCGTCCATTAGGACCCACCTCTTCAGGGCGTCCTCCACCTTCTTCCCGGCGCGGGAGATCGCATTGCCGCCTCGAGCCGCAACAAAGCCGATGCACCCTATGGGCCTATCGCTGATACATCTCCAATGTATCTATAATTTATGAAGCATTCATGCTATTTTATTATCTGTTTTGAATGATTACGGGCTTTATTATACAGTTTTATATTACTTTTGGGACTAACCTACTAACCAGAGGCCCAACCCATATTTCTGTTTTATTGCCTGTTTCAGTATTTCGAAGAAAAGGAATATCAAACGGAGTCCAAACGGAATGAAACCTTCGGGAGTGTGATTTTTGGAAAGAATATGATCCGGGAGACTTAGAGTTCATGCCAGGGAAGGCTCAAGAAAGCCAGGAGATAGGAGGGCGCGCCCACCCCCTGGGCGCGCCCCTGTCTCCTGGGCCCCTCGAGGCTCCCCCGACCGACTTTTTTTTGCCTATATAAGTCCATGTACCCTAAAAACATCAAAGACGAAGATAGATCGGGAGTTCCGCCGCCGCAAGCCTCTGTAGCCACCAAAAACCTCTCGGGAGCTCGTTCCGGCACCCTGCCAGAGGGGGAATCCCTCACCGGTGGCCATCTTCATCATCCCGGCACTCTCCATGACGAGGAGGGAGCAGTTCACCCTCGGGGCTGAGTGTACGTACCAGTAGCTATGTGTTTGATCTCTCTCTCTCTCTCTGTCTCGTGTTCTCTCTATGGCACGATCTTGATGTCTCGCGAGCTTTGCTATTATAGTTGGATCTTATGATGTTTCTCCCCCTCTACTCTCTTGTGATGAATTGAGTTTTCCTCTTGAAGTTATCTTATCGGATTGAGTTTTTAATGATTTGAGAACACTTGATGTATGTCTTGCCGTGCTTATCTGTGGTGACAATGGGATATCATGTGCCCCTTGATGTATGTTTTGGTGATGAACTTGCGGGTTCCGCCCATGAACCTATGCATAGGGGTTGGCACACGTTTTCGTCTTGACTCTTCGGTAGAAACTTTGGGGCACTCCTTGAAGTACTTTGTGTTGGTTGAATAGATGAATCTGAGATTGTGTCATGCATATCGTATAATCATGCCCACGGATACTTGAGGTGACAATGGAGTATATAGGTGACATTAGGATTTTGGTTGATTTGTGTCTTAAGGTGTTATTCTAGTACAAACTCTTGAATAGATTGATCCGAAAGAATAACTTTGAGGTGGTTTCATACCCTACCATAATCTCTTCATTTGTTCTCCGCTATTAGTGGCTTTGGAGTGACTCTTTGTTGCATGTTGTGGGATTGTTATATGATCTATCTATGTTATTATTGTTGAGAGAACATGCACTAGTGAAAGTATGAACCCTATGCATTGTTTCCTAGCATTGCAATACCGTTTACACTCATTTTTACCATTAGTTACCTTGCTGTTTTTATAATTTCAGATTACAAAAACCTATATCTACTATCCATATTGCACTTGTATCACCATCTCTTCGCCGAACTAGTGCACCTATATAATTTACCATTGTATTGGGTGTGTTGGGGACACAAGAGACTCTTTGTTATTTGGTTGCAGGGTTGTTTGAGAGAGACCATCTTCATCCTACGCCTCCCACGGATTGATAAAGCTTAGGTCATCCACTTGAGGGAAATTTGCTACTGTCCTACAAACCTGTGCACTTGCAAGCCCAACAACGTCTACAAGAACAAGGTTGTGTAGTAGACATCAAGCTCTTTTCTGGCGCCGTTGCCAGGGAGGCTAGGTAAGCGACACTCTCACCCCGTCAACTAAGCTCTTTTTTGGCGCCGTTGCCGGGGAGGTGAGTGCTTGAAGGTATATCTTTAGATCTTGCAATCGAATCTTTTTGTTTCTTGTTTTATCACTAGTTTAGTTTATAAAAGAAAATTACAAAAAAATGGAATTGAGTTTGTCTCATACGCTTCATCTTTTTAATATCTTTCGTGAGTATGATGAAAAGGAAAATTGTGCTCAAGTGCTAGAAGAAGAATTACATAGAATGCTTGGCATGAAATATGTGAATGATGAGCATGATTGCAATGTTGTTAGTATGAATTCCTTGAATATCCATGATGCTAATGATATGCAAAGCCACAAGCTTGGGGAAGCTATTTTTGATGAAGATGATATTTTTTGTCCCCCAAGTTTTGATGAGCAAATTTATTATGATGAAAGCATGCCTCCTATTTATGATGATTATATTGATGAAAGTGGATTTGGAGAGGTCATGACTTTATTTATTGATGAATCCACTATTTCGGAAGAGGTTCCAATTGATTAGGAGAACAAAGTCGCTATCTATGATGATTATTGTGATGACTTGTATGCTATTAGGAATAATGATAACCATGAAACTTATCATCATGATTTTAGTTTTCAATTGGATTATGCCTCACATGATAATTATTTTGTTGAGTTTGCTCCCACTACTATTCATGAGAAGAATTTTGCTTATGTGGAGAGTAGTAAATTTTCTATTCTTGTAGATCATGAAAAGAATGCTTTAGGTGCTGGTTATATTGTTGAATTCATTCATGATGCTACTGAAAATTATTATAAGGGAGAAACATATGCTTGTAGGAATTGCAATAATATCAAGTTTCCTCTCTACGTGCTTAAAATTTTGAAGTTATGCTTGTTTTACCTTCCTATGCTAGTTGATTATCGTTCCCATAAGTTGTTTGCTCACAAAATCCCTATGCATAGGAAGTGGGTTAGGCTTAAATGTGCTAGTCATATGCTTCATGATGCTCCCGTTATGTTCCAATTCTTATCTTTTATGTGAGCATCATTGTCATCATGCCTAGCTAGAAAGGCATTAAAGAAAAGCGCTTGTTGGGAGACAACCCAATATTTACCCTTAATGTTTTTGTGTGTCCACATGATTATGCTGCTGTAGTAATCATGTTTTATAGCTTTTGTGTGCCAAGTAGAACCTTTGGGAAGACTTGGGTGAATTCTATATGATCTTGCTGTAAAAAACAGAAACTTTAGCGCTGACGAGAATAGCTGCCATTTTTTTACTGAAGAGTGATTTTAGGTTGACTCTTTTTGCAGATGATTAATAGAAAAATTCCTCATGTCCACCAATTTATTTAAGAATTTTTGGAGTTCCAGAAGTATATGTTTGATACAGATTACTACAGACTGTTCTGTTTTTGATAGATTCTGTTTTCATTGTGTTGTTTGCTTATTTTGATGAATCTATGACTAGTATCGGAGGATATGAACCATAGATAAGTTGGAATACAGTAGATGTTACATCAATATGAATTTAGAATGAGTTCATTACAGTACCTAAGTGGTTGTTTTATTTTCTTATACTAACGGAGCTTACGAGTTTTCTGTTGAGTTTTGTGTTGTGAAGTTTTCAAGTTTTGGGAAAAGATTCGATGGACTATGGAATAAGGAGTGGCAAGAACCTAAGATTGGGGATTCCCAAGGCACCCCAAGGCAATATTCAAGGATGGCCAAGAGCCTAAGCTTGGGGATGCCCCGGAAGGCATCCCCTCTTTCGTCTTTGTTCATCGGTAACTTTACTTGGAGCTATATTTTTATTCGCCACATGATATGTGTTTTGCTTGGAGTGTCATTTTCTCTTGTTAGTATTTGCTTGCTGTTATTTAGAATAATGTTTTGCATCTTTATTTTCAATAAATATGTCAGGGATAGCCTTTACCATGCTTATTTTGCTAGTATACATGTTGCTGTTTGAAAACAGAAAGTTTACCGCCGTTGCAAAAATTCCCTAGAAAAGTCAGAGAAGGATATAAGGTTGAATCTTTTTGCATATTGAGCTCTTATAAATCTTCTACAGAGTAGTATTTTTCTCATAATTTTTGGAGTTAGGGAAGTATGATGAATCTTGCATTCTTTACAGACTATACTGTTTTGGCAGATTGCTGTTATGTTTGCATATGTTTGCTTGTTTAATGATTATATTTGAGGATAGGAGTATTAAATATGCAGAGGCATTTAGTATGCAATGTTGAATAATAATTTTAGTGATTTGGTACAGTAGAAAATGATAAGGTTTTGCATTGGTTTATACTAACCTATCTCACGAGTTCTTGTTGAGTTTGGTGTCGATGAAGCTTTTGATAAAAAGTGAAACCACGATATGAGAGGAATTAAGGAGACATAAAAGTTCAACCTTGGGGATGCCCAAGGCACCCCAAGATAATATTTCAAGAAGTCTCAAGCATCTAAGCTTGGGGATGTCCCGTTAGGCATCCCACCTTTCTTCTTCAACAACTATCGGTTAGTATCGGTTGAACCTAAGTTTTTGCTTCTTCACATGAGTTGTGCTATCCTTGCAATGTCATTTTATTTTGCTTTGCTTGCTGATTGAATAAAGTACTTAAGATATGAAATTCTTTAATGAGAGAGAGTCTTCATATAGCTACATAATTATTTAGCTACTCATCGTTCTTCACTTATATCTTTTTGGAGTAGTTTGTCATTTAGTCGTGTGCTTCACTTATATCCTATGAGTAAATGGTTGAATGAGTTGAATGTCACAAATCTGAAATTATATATGTTTCATTTGCTTATCCCATGGGGAGTAATGACTTCACATCTAAGAAGTAGATGTTGTAAATTTGTTGAAGGTTAGCAAGCATTGTATTGGTCGTTTGAACAATTCATGGAAGAATATTGAAGGAAGAGAGATTTCACATATAAATATACTATCCTAGACATCTTTTATAATTGTGGGAACTCATTAAGTATGACATGCTAAAGAGTTGATGTTGGACAAGGAATACAACATAATGGGTTATGTTTTCTCACATCTCAGTTAAAGTATATTGTCATGGATCATTCAAACATGTTGAGCTTGCCTTTCCCCCTCATGCTAGCCAAAATTCCTTGCACCAAGTAGAGATACTACTTGTGCTTCCAAATATCCTTAAACCCAATTTTTGCCATGAGTGTCCACCATACCTACCTATATGCGGTATTTACTTGCCGTTCCAAGTAAATTTGCATGTGCCAAACTCTAAACCTTTAAATAATAATCTGTTTTGTATACCTGAATCGCTCATGTAGCGACTGGGGGCTGTCAGTATCTTCCATGCCAGGTGGGTTATTCTCAAGATGAGTGGACTCCGCTCATCATTCACGAGAAAAATGACTGGTAACCGGGATGCCCAGTCCCATGATCAAAAGATCAAAATAAAATCAAAAATAATTGCAAACAAAACTCCCCCAGGTTTGATGTTAGTTGGAGGCACCCGTTGTTTCGGGCAAGCCATGGATTGATGATTGTTGGTGGAGGGGGAGTAAAAACTTTACCATTCTGTTTGGGTACCTCCTATAATGTATGTAGTATGGAAGATATTGGGAACTCTTGGTTGTTATGTTGACAATGAGATCATACCTCTCAAAATTATTTATCTCTATTTCAAAATTGAGCTCTGGCACCTCTGCAAATCCCTGCTTCCCTCTGCGAAGGGCCTATCTTTTACTTCATGTCTTTTACTTTATGCAAGAGTCAAGGTGATCTTCACCTTTCCCTTTTTCATTTTATCCTTTGGAAAGCACCTCATGTTGGAAAGATCCTGATATAGATATCCAATTGGATGTAAGTTAGCATGAACTATTATTGTTGACACCACCCAAAGGTGAGTACGTTGGGAGGCAACACTATAAGCCCCTATCTTTCTCAGTGTCCGATTAAAACTCCATAACCATAAGTATTGCGTGAGTGTTAGGAATTGTAGAAGACTATATGGTAGTTGAGTTGAGTATGTGGAGTTTGCTAAATCAAAGCTCTGACATAGACCCTTCCTGAAAATAAGATGAATTGTAATTGTTTGATGACTAAGAATGTGCTAGTTTTCAAGAAAGTTTATGGTCTATGCTTTAACATGTGAATAGCTTGTTACTTGGTCTTGAGAAGTTTTATGAGATGAACTGCTGTTATGACATATAATCATGCTAGAAAAGGTGATTGAAATTATCATTGATCAAACTTGTGCACCTTCTAGCATTCACACTTCATAAATTCTTTCTTTATCATTTACCTACTCGAGGACGAGTAGGAATTAAGCTTGGGGGTGCTGATATGTCTCCAACGTATCTATAATTTATTAAGCATTCATGCTATTTTATTATCTGTTTTGAATGATTACCGGCTTTATTATACACTTTTATATTACTTTTGGGACTAACCTATTAACCGGAGGCCCAGCCCATATTGCTGTTTTATTGCCTATTTCAGTATTTCGAAGAAAAGTAATATCAAACGGAGTCCAAACGGAATGAAACCTTTGGCAGCGTGATTTTTGGAAACGATATGATCCGGGAGACTTGGACTTCAAGCCAAGGAAGGTTCAAGGAAACCAGGAGATAGGAGGGCGCGCCCACCCCCTGGGCACGCCCCCTATCTCCTGGGCCCCTCGAGACTCCCCCGACCGACTTCTTTCGCCTATATAAGTCCACGTACCCTAAAAACATCAAAGGAGTAGATAGATCGGGAGTTCCGCCGCCGCAAGCCTCTGTAGCCACCAAAAACCTCTCGGGAGCCCGTTCCGGCACCCTGCCGGAGGGGGGATCCCTCATCGGTGGCCATCTTCATCATCCCGGCACTATCCATGACGAGGAGGGAATAGTTCACCCTCGGGGCTGAGGGTATGTACCAGTAGCTATGTGTTTGATCTCTCTCTCTCTCTCTCTCTCTCTCTCTCTCTCTCGTGTTCTCTCTATGGCACAATCTTGATGTATCACGAGCTTTGCTATTATAGTTGGATCTTATGATGTTTCTCCCCCTCTACTCTCTTGTGATGAATTGAGTTTTCCCTTTGAAGTTATCTTGTCGGATTGAGTCTTTAATGATTTGAGAACACTTGATGTATGTCTTGTCGTGCTTATGTGTGGTGACAATGGGATATCACGTGCCACTTGATGTATGTTTTGGTGATCAACTTGCGGGTTCCACCCATGAACCTATGCATAGGGGTTGGCACACATTTTCGTCTTGACTCTCCGGTAGAAACTTTAGGGCACTCCTTGAAGTACTTTGTGTTGGTTGAATAGATGAATCTGAGATTGTGTCATGCATATCGTATAATGATGCCCATGGATACTTGAGGTCACAATGGAGTATCTAGGTGACATTAGGGTTTTGGTTGATTTGTGTCTTAAGGTGTTATTCTAGTACGAACTCTTGAATAGATTGATCCGAAAGAATAACTTTAAGGTGGTTTCGTACCCTACCATAATCTCTTCGTTTGTTCTCCGCTATTAGTGGCTTTGGAGTGACTCTTTATTGCATGTTGAGGGATTGTTATATGATCTATCTATGTTATTATTGTTGAGAGAACTTGCACTAGTGAAAGTATGAACCCTATGCCTTGTTTCCTAGCATTGCAATACCGTTTACGCTCACTTTTACCATTAGTTACCTTGCTGTTTTTATAATTTCAGATTACAAAAACCTATATCTACTATCCATATTGCACTTGTATCACCATCTCTTCGCCGAACTAGTGCACCTATACAATTTACCATTGTATTGGGTGTGTTGGGGACACGAGAGACTCTTTGTTATTTGGTTGCAGGGTTGTTTGAGAGAGACCATATTCATCCTACGCCTCCCACGGGTTGATAAACCTTAGGTCATCCACTTGAGGGAATTTTGCTACTGTCCTACAAACCTGTGCACTTGTAGGCGCAACAACTTCTACAAGAAGAAAGTTGTGTAGTAGACATCAGGGAGGGCGCGCCCAGGGGGTAGGGCGTGCCCTCCACCCTCGTGAGCGCCTCGTGTCCTTCCCGGACTACTTCTTATTTTCCTATTTTCTTAAATATTCCAAAACGGAGAAAAATTGCTATTAGAGCTGTTTTGAAGTCGGTTTACTTACCGTACCACATACCTATTCCTTTTCGGAGTCTGAAACATTCTGGAAGGTGTCCCTTATGTATTCCTCTGGGGTCATGGTTTCAATAACATTAGTTTCAACATTGATAGGATTACCTGAGACATAATGTTTGATTCTTTGACCGTTCACCACCTTTGAATTTGTGCCTTTGAAGTTGTTCATTTCTATGGCACCGGAACGGTAGACCTCCTCGATAACGTAAGGACCTTCCCATTTAGAGAGGAGTTTTCCTGCAAAGAATCTTAAACAAGAGTTGAAAAGCAACACACAATCACCTACATTAAACTCACGCTTTTGTATCCTTTTGTCATGCCATCTTTTAACTCTTTCTTTAAACAATTTGGCATTCTCATAGGCCTCGGTTCTCCACTCATCAAGTGAGCTAATGTAAAATAACCTCACCAGCAAGTTTGAAATCATAATTGAGCTCTTTAATGGCCCAATATTCCTTATGTTCTTGTTCGAGAGGTAAGTGACATGCTTTCCCATAAACCATTTTATATGGAGACATACCCATTGGATTTTTATATACAGTTCTATAAGCCCATAATGCATCATCAAGTTTCTTGGACCAATTCTTTCTAGATCTATTAACAGTCTTTTGCAAAATTAATTTGAGCTCCCTGTTACTCAGTTCTACTTGGCCACTAGACTATGGGTGATATGGAGATGCAATTCTATGATTAACATCATACTTAGCAAGCATTTTATGAAAAGCACCATGAATAAAATGTGAACCACCATCAGTCATAAGGTATCTAGGGACTCCAAACATCGGAAAAATAACTTCTCTAAGCATCCTAATAGTGGTGTTATGATTGTGACGCCCCCGATTCAATCGTACACTAATCATGCACGCAAACGTGTATGATCAAGATCAGGGACTCACGGGAAGATATCACAACACAACTCTAAAACATAAATAAGTCATACAAGCATCATAATACAAGTCAGGTGCCTCGAGGGCTCGAATACAAGTGCTCGATCATAGACGAGTCAGCAGAAGCAACAATATCTGAGTACAAACATAAGTTAAACAAGTTTGCCTTAAGAAGGATAGCACAAACTGGATACAGATCGAAAGAGGCGCAGGCCTCCTTCCTAGGATCCTCCTAAACTACTCCTGGTCGTCGTCAGCGGCCTGCATGTAGTAGTAGGCACCTCCAGTGTAGTAAGAGTCGTCGTCGACGGTGGCGTCTGGCTCCAGGGCTCCAACATCTGGTTGCGACAACCAGGTAGAAGGGAAAGGGGGAAAAGAGGGAGAAAAGCAACCGTGAGTACTCATCCAAAGTACTCGCAAGCAAGGAGCTACACTACATATGCATGTGTATATGTGTAAAGGGCTATATCGGTGGACTGAACTGCAGAATGCCAGAATAAGAGGGGGATAGCTAATCTTGTCGAAGACTACGCTTCTGGCCACCTCCATCTTGCAGCATGTAGAAGAGAGTAGATTGAAGTCTTCCAAGTAGCATCGCATAGCATAATCCTACCCGGTGATCCTCCCCTCGTCACCCTGTGGAAAAGCAATCACCGGGTTGTATGTGGAACTTGTATGGGTGTGTTTTATTAAGTATCCGGTTCTAGTTGTCATAAGGTCAAGGTACAACTCCGGGTCATCCTTTTACCGAGGGACACGACTATTCGAATAGATAAACTTCCCTGCAGGGGTGCACCACATAATCCAACACCCTCGATCCCATTTGGCCGGACACACTTTCCTGGGTCATGCCCGGCCTCGGAAGATCAACACGTCGCAGCCCCACCTAGGCACAACAGAGAGGTCAGCACGCCAGTCTAAATCCTATGCACCAGGGGTCTGGGCCCATCGCCCATTGCACACCTGCACGTTGCGTACGCGGCCAGTGAGAAGACCTAGCAACCTCCATTACAAAGGAAGTTGCGTTACGCAGTCCAACCCAGCACGCGCCGCTCCGTCGCTAACGTCAAGAAGGCTTCGGCTGATACCACGACGTCGAGTGCCCATATCTTTCCCGCGTAGTTGGTTAGTGCGTATAGGCTAGTGGCCAGACTCGGATCAAATATCAAGATCTCGTTAAGCGTGTTAATTGAAGTATCCGCGAACGCCGACCAGGGCCAGGCCCACCTCTTGCTAAGGTGGTCTCAACCTGCCCTGTCGCTCTGCCACAAAGTAACAGTCGGGGGCCGTCAGGAACCCAGGCCCACCTCTACCGGGATGGAGCCACCTGTCCTTTCAGCCCCCACATCGGAATCACTTGCGGGTACTCAACGAGCTGACCCGACTTTAGTCACCATCTGTAGTATGTATATATGTATAGTATATACCCGTGATCACCTCCCAAGTGATCACGGCCCAATAGTATAGCAAGGCATACTGACAAGAATGTAGGGCCAATGATGATAAACTAGCATCCTATACTAAGCATTTAGGATTGCGGGTAAGGTATCAATGACTGTAGCAACAATGATAGGCTATGCAACAGAATAGGAGTAACCAACAGTAACATGCTACACTACTCTAATGCAAGCAGTATAGAGAAGAATAGGCGATATCTGGTGATCAAGGGGGGGGGCTTGCCTGGTTGCTCTGGCAAGAAAGAGGGGTCGTCGTTGATGTAGTCAATCACGGGGTATTGGCGGCGGTCTCGAGGTCTACCGGAAAGAAGTGACAAAGGGGGAACAAAATAAATAATAAAGCAATCAAAACAATACAAAGCGTAACATGGCAATACGCGGTGCTAGGTGTGCCCTAACGCGGTAGTAGGTGATACCGACGAAGGGGGAAAACATCTGGGAAAATATCCCCGGTGTTTTGCGTTTTTGGACTGATGAACCGGAGCGGGAAAGTTGCGTGTTTGCTATGCTAGGGATGTGTGGCAGGCGAACGGGCTGCGTATCCGGATTCGTATCGTCGTTCTGAGCAACTTTCATGTACAAAGTATTTTCATCCGGGTTACGGATTATTTTATATTAACTTTTAAAGATTTAAATCATTTTTAGAATCAACAGATTTAATTAAATTTATGATGTCAGCATGATGTCAGGGTGATGGCAGCGGTCAGCTCTGAACGTTGACCAGTCAAGCTGACGGGTGGGGTCATTCTGTTATAGACCTAACTAATTAACAGATTTAGTTAACTAAGTTCAGTTAATTAGGTTAACTAACATGATTGATTAAGTTAATTAATTAATACATCAATGTTTTTTTAAAACTGTTATTATTTTTACATTTTTGTTTCTTTTAGAAAAGAACAGGGGGGCTTGCCCCGTGTGGCAGTGGCCCAGTCGGACCACACGCATGCACACAATCATAGCCACGGCCGTGGCCATGGCTGGCGGCAGCGGCGGGAAACGGCAAGGGGCCGCTGATAGGAAGGGGCGGCCGCCGGCGAGGCCAACAGCGCGAGGCTGGGTGACAGTGGGGCTCGCGGCCGGCGCGTACAGAGGGCGGTGGTGCGACAGCTGGGCGCGGGGAGTGGGGTGCGGCTCGCGGATGCGCGCTGAGGGCGGACAGCGAACAGGGCCACGGCGGGCGGCGCATCAACGGCAAGGTCACGACGGGGGGGGGGGGGAGGGGGTTGCTCACCCGCGTTGAAGGGGAGGCCCGATGCAGGGGAACGCGACGGCGAGGAGGTGGCGCGTCGAGGTCGAGGAGGCGATGGGCGGTGCTGGCAAACGACAACGGCGAGGCGGACACCGGGCGCCGGGCGCGATGGCGGAGCACAGCGACGATGGGGGGAGCGAGATCGGGCCCCTGGGCGCGGGCGGGCGCCCAGATCGAGCGGGGGATGAGCGACTCGGGCGCTGCGGCAGCGCCAAGGCGGTGGCGTGCGCCTGCGTCGTGGAGGGCGACGGTGCTAAGGAAGAGCAAGGGGAAGGGAGGTCGGGCGCTCTCGGCAGGGAGCCCGTCCTCCGGAGCAGCGGCAAGGTCGGGCACGGAGGCGCCTGGCGGGGGGGGGGGGGGGTGCCAGGGGCGCGATCCAGATGTGGATCGTGGGAGGAGTGGGGATCGTGGGGGAACGAGGTGGGAGTGGGGGTAGCAGTTAGGGTTTCGAGGGGGTTCGCCAAATAGGCCAGCGGGCGTGCGAGAGCGGGCCGGCCTGGCCGGCAAAGGCCAGTTGGGCCACGAGGCCCACGAGGGAAGGGGGGTTTCTGTTTTCTGTTTTTATTTGAACTTTAACCTTTTTTTGTTTTCTTTTACTGTTTTATTTTATGTTAGCGCACTAAAACACTTTACAAAATGTTGGTTCACCACCAAAATTAAGAAGTGAATATTTGTCACATGATCAACATTTTAGTTTTCATGTTTATGAACTTTGAATTTTGGACTTCAATTTGAATTAAGATTTGAATCAAGCGAGGATTAGCAACAGTAAAGTGATGATGTGGCATCATTGGCAGAGGATTACTGTAGCTTAATTTTCCGGGCGTCACAATGATCGGCACTACTAGTTGGAATAGCTTCTACCCACTTAGTAATGTAATCAACAGCAACTAAAATATGTGTATACCCATTAGAGGAAGGAAACAGTCCCGTATAATCAAAGCCCCAAACATCAAATGGTTTAGTAACAAGAGAATAATTCATAGGCATTTCTTGACGTCTACTAATATTACCAATTCTTTGACATTCATCACAAGACAAGACAAACTTACGGGCATCTTTGAAGAGAGTAGGCCAATAAACCGGATTGCAATACTTTATGTGCAGTTCTATCTCCAGTGTGGTGTCCTCCATATGCCTCGGAGTGACACTTATGTAGGATCTGTTCCTGTTCATGCTCAGGTACACAATGTCTAATAACACCATCTACTCCTTCTTTATAAAGGTGTGGGTCATCCCAAAAGTAATGTCTTAAATCATAGAAGAACTTTTTCTTTTGCTGGTATGTGAAACTCGGTGGTATAAATTTAGCAACAATGTAATTAGCATAATCAGCATACCGAGCAGTACAGGAAGCATTTATGACAGCTAATTGTTCAACAGGAAAACTATCATCAATAGGTAGTGGGTCATCAAGAACATTCTCTAACCTAGACAAGTTGTCTGCAACGGGGTTCTCAGCTCCCTTTCTGTCAATGATATGCAAATCAAATTCTTGTAATACGAGAACCCATCTAATAAGTCTAGGTTTAGCATCTTTCTTTTTCATAAGATATTTAATAGCAGCATGATCAGTGTGAACAGTTACTTTAGAATCAACAATATAAGGTCTGAATTTATCACAAGCAAATACAATTGCTAAAAATTCTTTTTCAGTAGTAGCATAATTTCTCTGTGCATTGTCTAGAGTTTTACTAGCATATTGAATAACATTTAGTTTCTTATCAACCCTTTGTCCTAGAACCGCACCTACGCATAATCACTAGCATCACACATAATTTCAAAGGGTAAATTCCAATCAGGTGGCTGAACAATAGGTGCAGAGATCAAAGCTTTGTTAAGTATTTCAAATGCTTCTACACAATCATCATCGAAGACAAAAGGAATATCTTTTTGTAATAGATTAGTCAGAGTCCTAGAAATTTTAGAGAAGTCCTTAATGAACCTCCTATAAAACCAACATGACCAAGGAAACTTCTTATACCTTTGATGTCCTTAGGACATGGCATCTTTTCAATAGCATCAACTTTAGCTTTATCAACTTCAATACCTCTTTCAGAAATTTTATGCCCCAATACAATGCCTTTATTAACATAAAGTGGCACTCTTTCCTATTCAGGACAAGACTAGTATCTTCGCATCTCCGCAAAACTCGATCAAGGTTGCTGAAGCAATCATCAAATGAAGATCCATAAACGGAGAAATCATCCATGAAAACCTCAACAATCTTTTCACAAAAGTCAGAGAATATAGCCATTATGCATCTTTGAAAGTTAGCAGGTGCATTACATAAACCAAAAGGCATACGTATATAAGCAAAAGTACTGAAAGGGCAAGTAAAAGTGGTCTTTTCTTGATCCTCTGCTGACACAGGTATTTGAGAAAAACCAGAGTAACCATCTAGAAAGAAAAAAATGTGTATATTTGGGTAATCTTTGTAGCATTTTATCAATAAAAGGAAAAGGGTAATGATCCTTTTTAGTAGATTTATTTAATTTGCGGAAATCAATTACCATCCTTTAACCTTTAACAATTCTTTGTGGGATTAATTCTTCTTTATCATTAGGAACAACAGTAATACCTCCCTTCTTAGGGACACAATGGACAGGACTTACCCACTGACTATCAGCAACGGGATAAATTATACCTGCCTCCAGGAGCTTTAGTATTTCTTTTCTTACCACTTCTTTCATCTTAGGATTTAGCCATCGTTGATGACCAATAACTGGTTTGGCGTCTTTCTCCAATTTTATTTTGTGTTGGCATAGAGTGGGACTAATGCCCTTAAGATCATCAAGAGTATATCCAATAGCAGCACGGTGCTTCTTCAGAGTTTTCAACAATTTCTCCTCTTCCTGCTCTGAAAGGTTAGCACTAATAATAACAGGATATATCTTCTTTTTATCAAGATAAGTATATTTAAGAGTATCTGGTAATGGTTTGAGCTCAAACACAGGATCACCCTTGGGTGTTGGAGGATCCCCTAGAATTTCAACACGCAAGTTGTGTTTCAAAATAGGTCCTTGTTTAAATAATAGTTCATCTATCTCCCTTCTTTCATTCATAAACATATCATTTTCATGGTCTAGCAAATATTGTTCTAAAGCATAATTAGGAGGCACGGCAATAGAAGCAAGACCAATAATTTCATCCTTGCTAGGAAATTCTTTATCATGCGGTTGTCTACGAAATTTAGCAAAATTAAACTCTTGAGACATATCTCCCAAACCAATAGTAACAACATCCTTTTTGCTGTCTATCTTAGCATTAACAGTATTCAAGAAGGGTCTACCAAATATAATGGGACAAAAGTCATCTTGTGGGGAACCAAGAACAAGAAAATCAGTAGGATATTTAACTTTCCCACACAAAACTTCAACATCTCTAACAATCCCAACTGGTGAAATAGTACCTCTATTGGCAAGCTTAATGGTAACATCAATTTCTTCTGTCTCAGCAGGTGCAATATCATGCATAATTTCTTTGTATAAGGAATGAGGTATTGCACTAGCACTAGCACCCATATCACATAAGCCATCATAATAATGATCTCCTATTTCAACAGAAATAACAGGCATGCCTACAACAGGTCTACGTTTGTTCTTAGTATCAGGTCTAGCAATTCTAGCAGCTTCACCACAGAAGTAAATAACATGCACATCAACACTATCATCCAATAGATCTTTAACCATAGCAATACTAGGTTCAACTTTAATTTTCTCATGTGGTGTAGGTCTTTTAGTATTACTCTTATGAACCACAGTTGAAGCTTTAGCATGATCCTTTATCCTAACAGGGAAAGGTGGTTTCTCAACATAAGTAGTGGGAACAATAGGATCATTATAACTGATAGTATTTTCTTCAACTTTAATAGGTGCAACTACTTTTACTTCAGTGGGAGGATTATATTTAAACCACTTCTCATTAGGGAGGTCAACATGAGTAGCAAATGATTCACAGAAAGAAGCTACTATCTCAGAGTCAAGTCCATATTTAGTGCTAAATTCACAGAAGACATCGGTATCCATAAAAGATTTAACACAATCAAACTTAGGCGTCATACCTGACTCCTTACCTTCGTCGAGATCCCAATCTTCATAGTTGTGTTTAATTCTTTCCAATAAATCCCATCTGAATTCAATAGTCTTCATCATAAAAGAACCAGTACAAGAAGTATCGAGCATGGAGCGGTTGTTGAGAGAAAGCCGAGCATAATTTTTTATAATCATTTCTCTTGAGAGCTCATGATTGGGGCATGAATATAACATTGATTTAAGCCTCCACCAAGCTTGAGCGATGCTTTCTCCTTTGCGAGGCCAAAAATTATATATAAAATTACGATCACGATGAACAAGATGCATAGGATAAAACTTCTGATGAAATTCCAATTTCAATCGTTTGTAGTTCCATGATCCCATATCATCACATAGCCTAAACCATGTCAATGCCTCTACCTTCAAAGATAAAGGGAAGAACTTCTTCTTGACAACATCATCGGGCATACCTGCAAGCTTAAATAATCCACAAACTTCATCCACATAGATTAGGTGCAAATCGGGATGCAATGTTCCATCTCCTGTAAAAGGATTAGCTAGCAGTTTCTCTATCATACCCAAAGGAATTTCAAAGTAAACATTTTCAGTAGGTTTAGTAGGTTGAGGAGCAACTCTTTGCTCTAGTGGTCGGGGTGAAGATACCCCGAACAAGCCCCTCACATGATTATGTTCCATAGTAACAAGTGACAGTAAATTTCAGCACACTTTATAAATTTTTCCTCACCAAGTTCCACTTACCAAAGGCGCTTCACTCCCCGGCAACGGCGCCAGAAAAGAGTCTTGATGACCCACAAGTGTAGGGGATCTATTGTAGTCCTTTAGATAAGTAAGAGTGTCAAACCCAAGGAGGAGCATAAGGAAATGACAAGCGGTTTTCAGTAAGGTATTCTCTGCAAGCACTGAAATTATCGGTAACAGATACTTCTGTGATAAGGTAATTTGTAATGGGTAACAAGTAACAAAAGTAAATAAGGTGCAGCAAGGTGGCCCAATCCATTTTGTAGCAAAGGCCAAGCCTGGACAAATTCTTATATGAAGGAAAACACTCCCGAGGACACATGGGAATTATCGTCAAGCTAGTTTTCATCACGCTCATATGATTCGCGTCCGTTACATTGGTAATTTGATATGTGGGTGGACCGGTGCTTGGGTACTACCCTTTCTTGGACAAGCATCCCACTTATGATTAACCCCTATTGCAAGCATCCGCAACTACAAAACAATTATTAAGATAAACCTAACCATAGCATTAAATATACGGATCCAAATCAGCCCCTTACGAAGCAACGCATAAACTAGGGTTTAAGCTTCTGTCACTCTAGCAACCCATCATCTACTTATTACTTCCCAATGCCTTCCACTAGGCCCAAATAATGGTGAAGTGTCATGTAGTCGACGTTTACATAACACCACTAGAGGAGATACAACATACATCTCATCAAAATATCAAACGAATACCAAATTCACATGACCTACTTATAGCAAGACTTCTCCCATGTCCTCAGGAACAAATGTAACTACTCACAAATCATGTTCATGTTCATAACCAAAGGGGTATTAATATGCATTAAGGATCTGAACATATGATCTTCCACCGAATAAACCAACTAGCATCAACTACAAGGAGTAATCAACACTACTAGCAACCCACAGGTACCAATCTGAGGTTTTGGTACAAATATTGCATACAAGAGATGAACTAGGGTTTGAGAGGAGTTGGTGCTGGTGAAGATGTTGATGGAGATTGACCACCTCCCGACGAGAGGATCGATGATGATGACGATGGCGATGATTCCCCCCCCCCCGGAGGGATATTTCCCCGACAGAACAGCTCCGCCGGAGCCCTTGATTGGTTCCGCCAAGGTTCCGCCTCGTGGCGGTGGTGTTTCTTCCCGGAAGCTTGCTTATGATTTTTTCCAGGGTAAAAGACTTCATATAGCAGAACATGGTCACCAGAAGGCTTCCAGGGGGCCCACATGCAGGGGGCACGCCCAGGGGGTAGGGCACACCCCCACCCTCGTGGACAGTGGGTGGCCCCCATCTGGTATTTCTTCCGCTCAGTATTTTTTATTAATTCCAAAAATGACTTTCATGGGTTTCAGGACTTTTGGAGTTGTGCAAAATAGGTCTCTAATATTTTCTCCTTTTCCAGCCCAGAATCCTAGCTGCCGGCATTCTCCCTCTTCATGTAAACCTTGTAAAATAAGAGAGAATAGGCATAAGTATTGTGACATAACGTGAAATAACATCCCATAAGCAATAAATATCGATCTAAAAGCATGATGCAAAATGGACGTATCAGTTCACTAGTTCGACTTTGGTGTGAGGCTGCCGTCGCCGCGGAATAATAGGGGGTGTGGGTGAGTGGAGGGATGTCCTGGCCAGCGGTGGGAGTAGTAGGGGTGGTGAGGCCTCCGTGATAGCACAGCCAGCCACGGGGGGCAGGAGCAGGCGGCACGATCGGCGCTGCTTTGGGCGGCTGGAGCAAGAAGACCAGAGGTTGAAGAAGCACGACGGCCGTTAGATGGACATCGTATGGTAACTGCAGCTAGAATCATTTATATGGACTAAGTTGACAAATCCCTTGGTACGCGTCAACTTAGTATGCCCACAGGTCAGCCCGAAACGGTGCGCCCCAGATGTCAGTGGGAGGAATCATAATTTTACATGTAATAAGGCACTACTAGGGAAAAGCCTAGCAGCAGCGCCGGTTTTGGGCCTATCAGTAGCGCAGGCAGGAGCGCTACTGATAAGGCGCTACAACTAATGCTTAGCAATAGCGCGTCTTGACATGCGCTACTGCTAAATTGACTTAGTAGCAGCGGTTCTTT
This sequence comes from Triticum timopheevii, assembly GCA_963921465.1. Lineage (NCBI taxonomy): Eukaryota > Viridiplantae > Streptophyta > Magnoliopsida > Poales > Poaceae > Triticum > Triticum timopheevii. Next base: position 127,034,784 of record OY997271.1, on the reverse strand, counting down.
AGAACATCGCTACTGGTAATTAGTAGTAGCGCTTCTCCTTACCCGCGCTACTACTATTATTTAGTATTTTATTTCTTTTCTTTTTCATGTTGTATTCATACACCTTTACACAAGTTTTCATACAACAGGAATTTAGAGATTGTTTTTACATCATAATGAGTTATTACATCATGGGGTGAAAGAATCGTGGACTAGTTTCAAGTGGATGTCCATCCACTTGAAACTAATCCGCGGTTCTTTCACCCAATGATATAATAATATCATCATCATCATCATATCATTAACAACTTAGCATCATAATACATCATTGTCATATAACACCTCCTCAATATCATCGTTTTCATCATTAACATCACATAACACCTCCTCAAGATCATCATTATCAACTCTAACAGATTACCACATAATAAGCATATTGTACCTCATAGGACCTATTACATTCGATTAAGACCTACTACATTTTCTAAGGTAAAATAGCAAAAAACAAGATAGCCCCTGACTCTCCATTATGGAGAATGGAGATTAGCCTGTCTCCCATTCTTGCCTTTCGCTGAATGTTACTTCCAAGAACCTCCTTGCGAATGTCCATACATTTCTTCCATTCTCTGATGATCATGTGTTCACGGGTTTTAGAAATCCGATATGCACAGGTGAGCTCCATAGATTTACCTGGCAGTATGTTCAGAACTGAGAGGCGACCATGCAGAGACATCAGATGAGGCACACAATCCATCGGGAGTTTCTGTTGAAAAACATAATAATAACTTCATAGTTAGCAATGATGTACTAGTTTTAGAAGTATGCAAAAAATGCACGGATGTCGTAATAGTAAAAAAATCTTACCAGGGTATCTCCAGAGAAGTTATCGTTGTTCAACACATGCACTAGTGGCACATATTCACCATAATTTGGAGGAGTTCGATAATAGTCACTGTAATTCTCAAGAAGAGTACAAAATGCGATCAGATGATTTTTCTCCTTATACGTTAATTGGGTGCCTTCGGTGTAGTGGGTTTTATCTACCATCTTCCGCACAGTCTTTGAAGAATCAAAATAAGCTGTCAATGGAAATAAGCTATCAACTATTTTGAAATAAACAATATAAATTAGTTAAAAACTATGTTTGAGAAACTCACATAGCGGTACAATCGAAAGCGTATCAACAAGGACCCAAATGTCCATATTGTCTTCCTCGCTGTCAGGATCACCAAGATCCATGGTGACAATCATACCCTCATAAAAACCATACATTTTGCAAAGTGCTTCCCAATTTTGGCAACCAAAATGGGTTACGCTCTGAGCATTGTACAGGTTTACTTCAAAATCCATATCATGATGGGTCCTTAGGTGTATTTTCTTTGTTTCGAAATTTTCATGGTCTTCAAAACCCATCCTCTCCAAGACATAGCGTCTTGCATGGCATGGGATAAGCTAGTCGAATTGTAAAATATGAAAATTAGACGTTGAAATAGTTGAAGTCATGCTTAATGGAGAAAAAAACACTTGTCGGTGTTGCGTACCGTTTCACAATCAAAGGTCTCCTCGAGCTTAATGCTGAAGCGCCGATCTTCGTCCAGCCGAACGAACCTGTCGCACATACCTCGATCGTCGTGGCACCAGCTACACTCCCCCGGGAGACCGTCGTCGTCCGAGTACGACATTTCCTACAATCATAATTCAAAGATTAAACTTGTACATATTCTAGCACAAGTCATGCCAGAATTCACGACAAAATCCGGCATGACCTTTGCTAAAAAAGGACATATCGAGCGCCTGAAATTCGCCGGAACGGAAATTAATCAACACTCCGGCAAAACATAGGCCACTCGGAGATGTAAACTGAACATGAACGACCACTTGGGCAACCACATATCCAATTTGAGCAACAACACAAGATATACAAGGATATTTGGCTGGTCTCACCTCGATGTCGGAGGGGGTCGGTGACTGGGACGACGGCGGGGATGTCGGAGGGGGTCGGTGACGGGGACGACGGAGGTCACCTGAAACCATATAAGTTATCACTAACAACAAACATGACATGTTCAACTAGTTTTATTAATTCAACTAGTTCTTACTAAATACAAACTTACTATAAATAGAAAAAAAACTAGTTCTTTCTAAAAATAAAGTAGTTCAACTAGTTATATTAATTATCTTACTAAAAATAGATTAGTTCTGTTAATTCAACTAGTTCAACTAGTTTATTAATTTACTTACTAAACTAGTTCAACTACAACTAAAGTAGTTCAACTACCACCACTACTACTAATAAACTAGTACTAACTAAGCAACATCTAGTACAAGCTAACCCTAAATTAACATCTACTACTACTAAATCTAGTACTAACTAGTGGCAGGGGGTGGGGGCGACGGAGAGGTAGCTAGGGGCGGCGAGGTCAAGGGCGGTGGGAGGAGGGCTGCCGGCGGAGGAGGGAGGAGGGGCGGCCGCAGGCGGAGGGAGGAGGGCAGCGGCGGAGGAGGGAGGGGCGGTCGCAGGCGGAGGAAGGATGTGCGAGGAGGATGGAGGAGGGACGGAAGGAGGGGATTACCTCGGCGGCGGACGGACGAAGGCGGCGGCGACGGACGATGACGGTTGACGCGGGCGAGAGTGAGAGTGTGAGTGAGAGGGCCGGTCGTGCGTGGGGATAAGGTAGGGATAGTTGTAGCGCGTTTGCCAAAACGCGCTACAGCTAACCTGAGTAGCAGTAGCGCTCTACAGTAAAGTGCGCTACTGCTATAGCTAGCGGGGGGGGGGGGGGGGCAAGGTCATGGCAACTATAGCAGTAGCGTTGTATGCGATACACACGCTACTGCTACTTCCAAGTCAGCAGCGCGTTTGGCGGACACGCGCTGCTGCTAAGTAGCAGTAGCATGGTATTTTGAAGAGCGCTGCTTGTAAGATTCTGTGTATAGGCTTTTCCCTAGTAGTGAGGAGGCAGTTGATTGCGTGCGGCCAGGCCAACAGAGGTTGTAGGGTGGGCCGGTGAATCCTGCACGGCATCATAGAGGGCCACAAGAGGAGGGAGCAGGCAATCCTGCCGGCGCTAGTTTAGGCGGCTGGAGCAGGAAAATCAGAGATTGAAGAAGCACATCGGCCGTTGGGTGGACATCCAACAGTCAGTGCTGCTAGAACCGTGTGTTGACTAACAAAGCCTTGCGTAAACAAGTCAGCCTCGAAATATGTGGCGTGTACAACCCATTTTCTATTATTTTTTATAATTTTTACTCATTTTCTAATTCATATGGAATTTATTGCATCCCATTTTCCATTTTTAGACTTGCTGCCCATTTTCTGGTCAGTACCAAGGTTAAAAAATTGAACTAAATATGTCCAAAATTTTGAAAATTCGCAAATTTTTGCTGGGGAACAAAATATTATTAATTCAAAAATTAGTAGCCATACTAAAACAAATTTAAAAATAAATTAGTACTATGTCATGTTAAATCCAATGAAATACTCCCTCCGTCCCAAAAGTCTTGTCTTAGATTTGTCTAAATACAGATGTATCAAGTCACATTTTGGTATTAGTACATCTATATCTAGATTAATCTAAGACAAGAATTTTGGGACAGAGGGAGTATAAAGTATCTGTGAAGAACAAAAACAAAAAAAGAAACTAATTTCACATTTGCTATTTTTTTTGGAATTTTCAACCCCTTTGATATTACTTTTAACACACACTGACCATACTCTTTGGCCAGGCCGGAATGCATCCCTCCTCGCCTTGAAAGATTTGGAGCCCAGTAAGTCAGACAAAACAAATAGGCCTAGCTTGGGTATTCTTCAAAAAGAAATAGTGGGCTACCTATTTTCCCAAAGAAAAAATTCCTGGGCTGGTCATGTTGTTAGACGGGCCAGAGAGACCACACAACCCAGTTTATAGCCTGCTCCTCCGAATTACTACTCAAAAAATTTGTGCAATTCTGTTGTTAATTGACTATACGTTGAAAATGATATGGGTCCCAGATATCAGCAGGGTGGATTAGAGTAAAAAACGAGGGGTGCATCTGAGTAGTAAAAGAGGCGCTTGCTTGTGTTCGGGAGTGGACCTGGTGGGTTCGTACTGTCATACTCACAACTACAGTCCTCTCCCGATTCACTATGTTGACAGGGCCAGATGGCGGTGCCGCGACGAGCACACCAAGGCGGAGGATAAAGTGTTGTTGCCAATGTGCTGGGCTGGGTTGGACATTCTTATTGAAAAATAAAAATGGATCAGAACTATGTACGATGTTGACTACGATTTGCATGGGTCCGCTGGTTGCAGGAAGAAAATGCTGGGAGAATGAAGACTGGTCACTATCTTTGCCTAAGAATAATATCGACTGAATGTACGACACTATCATAGGAAATAATATCCTCCTGTTAAATCATGAATTTAAAGAACTGGTGCATGAGCATTTAGCTTTATTTATTTACTTATTTATGTTTAGGGGACCATGAGCATGTACCTAGGCCGGATTCATGTGAGAGCCTCCTTTTTAGTTAATTATAGGCTCCTCTATTGGGCCTTCAACAGTGGGCTGCATGTTATCAACAAGTAGGAAATGTGTTCCATACCAAAAATAGTATGCGCTATGTATGGTACGGGGCACTAAAGGATTGGACCGTGCAACGACTTCAAAAACATTGTGGTTGTCATTCTAAAAACACATTTATTCAACCAATAGATGAAATATACTATTGATTGTACATTGAAAACAACAGCAGCAACAAGGAGGGCTAGGGTGCAACAGAAGTAGTAAGTAGGCCAGAAGAGTAAAGACACAACTCTCCCTTCTAAACCAAACATCAGCCATCATTACAAAAGGGCTACCAAAAAAGAACAAGTGTATGCATCAAACTAAATAAAGATCCTACTACACCAAGTGTACACATCTAACTAACTGGCTCAGTTAGACGTTACTATTTATTAAGCTGTGGAGATTGGCTGACGGCTTGAACCAGATGGGTGCCTGATGGGGGAAACTCCAGCCAGCAGGTCGAAGTCTGATACTTGCGACCCTATCTCCTACTTTGGACTGTAGAGCGTGGTGGAACATATCAGGGTATGGTGCATGTAGAGACGCATGGTACGCTGTGTACACACAGTTTTGCCTGATGAACGAAACCGCGCTAATATCATGATCCTTGCCGTCGGTTATCTCCTGGTTAATCAGATAATTTAGTCCGAGAAACAGAGAGCATGTACCAAGGCTACTTACCAGCCTCCAGTCAAAATTCCTGAAGGCCCAAAGAAGCTGGGATCCTGCTCAAAGACCTTGCAGTGAGTGTGATTGTATTCCGCAAAACAACACGTCCGGTACGTGCGAACGATCATCAATCATTCACTGTCGTCTGACCGAGCCAGGAACCACCTGCAACTGCCATGCCGCTTTTCTTTGAAAGGTTCTGGGATTAGGAAGGGTAGGAACACCAGGCGGCCAACAACATCATATCAAGTTGGAGTCAAATAAAAAAGGGCTCTTAATGTAGTCAATCTTAAGAACATCATGTTATGAGCACGAATATTTTTTCAGTAAATGTTGATAGTAATATAAGCAACCCATCATGATATCATAGGAAAGTAACATACTGCTGTAACAGCCATTTGTAGCAACGACTGGAGTAGGCCAGCAATACGTCCAGCCATAGAAGGAGTCGACAGCGTAAGTGAAGTGCTTGTGTTCAATGGCATCAGAGAACCATGGAGGGAGGACATATGATTCTGCGATGGACGTGCAGATTTATCAACTTACCTCAGTGACCTATCAGATAGGCGACACCGCGGTTGAAGAACGCAATTAGCCTGGAGTCTTTGTAATTTGCAGATCTTGTGGGCGCTTGGCAGATTACAACCTTGAGCAAATCAAACGTGGTACCATGTTGGCTACTGTAAGATTCCAAGTATTTTGGGAAGCGGTGCCAAAGTAGTGCAGTGTTAATCGAAGGAAGGGGGATCAATCATCGGGTGTAGACCTCCACGAGCATCCAGCTGCCACGACCGTCGACGAGCACCATCCAAGACGTGTTCATGCCGACCCAGTACATACCGTTAATGTAGTTGAGGGTGACTAGGATCGGATCACAGTCAAGGGGGTTGATGCTCTCCACCCTACGGTCGTTATGTTGCGTGACACGCCGTTTCTGAAGATCAGGCGGCATCAACAAGCAAGGAGCTGGCTTAAAAAGCTCCGGCCTGAGGGCTTTGAGTAAACGGTATAGCCCTGACGAGCACGCGGCAAGCGGCATGGTACTGAGATTGTCCACACCGAAACAATGAGCTTGATTACCTCTGTGGGGAGCGAATTCCAGCCACTCTTTCGATGGACTCTGCTCGGTTCTGCCATTGTTAGTGCTTGGGTTTCGGACAAGGGGGGGAGGCGCCTTAGCAGGGATGGAAGATTGGATGAGATTATGTGCGGACAAAGATGGAGAAGCGAATATGTGCTGCAGGAAGTGGACAGGTGATGATGCCTACAGCACACCGCTTGACTTACGAGACACATACCAGCAGCGTAGGGTCATATCGATGCCAGACAACTTGCTTGAGTGATCATACTACTGGTATTCCCTATAGTTCCTACTACTATGCCCTAACTTGCTTGAGTAGAGGACTAGTGGAGTAGGACTCTGCTCTACTACTAGCACTGGAGGAGTAGTATATTCTAATCTAAAATAGTTACAAACTTCAATGCCCGAGCGTGGAACGACTACAAACAGCCATCGGTGCTAACTCCAATCCCCAGCAAACATTCGCTAGGAGACATGATAGTTGCAAACGCCCGGACACAGTTACAGTACGTGTGTAAGGGTGGTGGGTTTTTCAAATACAACTTAAAAATAGGCCACCGTTGGATGGAAATCTGACAGTTACATCGGATTCGCCAGGATTGAGCTCGTGGCGAAGAATTGCCAGATATCATTACTAGAAAAAGGTTAAAACACTCGGGGCTATAACTTGCACCGGCTGACCACTAACAATGATACTAGCATAGTTGTAAAATGGTCAAAGACTGTGTCTACGTGGTGTTTGGAATTATATGCAAAAAAAATTAGCAAGATGCCCGTGCATTGCATGGAACATCAAGATGCATTTTTTTAGAAAACCCCTATTGTGATTGACCCATGCAGGAGTAATCCCATGTGTAATAACTAATGATATCTCGAGAATTTTATCAGAAAATGGTATCTCAAGAATTTCATCAAAAAAATGATATCTCGAGAAAGATGATAGATAAGGTGAGGAGGAGTGGGGCGTGGTGGTGACTGGTGGTCGGACTGGGCGGAGGCAGGGGGATGGACGGCGCTGGCAGTGGCCACCATGCCAGATTGTTCCAGAGACTTCCTTTTTTAATTGCTCAGCAATGAGGTTGTGGGAGATAAGGATGAACAAGGCAAGGCCTTATCTGTAAATGTGGAGAGAGGTGTGGGTATCTTTTGTAAAATTGTCATAGTTTGCTTTCTATCCGTCAGATATAGATCGGATAGTCTATATTATAAGATGGCAGACACACCATCATCACCAACTCGATTCTTTCTCTACTCCTACTCCTATAAAAGACTAAGTTGGTGATGATGCAGGCGAGGAGGCGTGTTCAGTCGGTCGTGCAGTGGATGGCGCAGTACTATTCGATTTGTTATAAAAAACAAGGAAGAGTAGTAGAGATAGAGATAATTGTAGAGACTTAGGGAGGAGCACCATCTACTACTTCGTGTGCTACTCCTGCGCTCCATTCGGCAGGAGCAACGTCCCCTACAGCCACTCCCTCCTGCGCTCCATTCGGCAGGAAATGTTGAAATTTTTGGAGTGCACTTTTGCAACTGCTGGCAGCGACGACTTCACCAACGACGACTTCTTCCCCGACCTCGGCAACCTCTTCCTCAATGACATGGGCAACAACCTCAACACCAACGGTGCTGCTCCCGCTGCATCGTATGTGTTTTTGTCCATCCTGTTCGAAATCGTGGTAGAATTCATGTTTCTAGTCTGTATCCTAGATTCTATCTCTTCATCTACTATGCTAGTCCACATGATTAGTTTAATCTTTGTTATAGTCATCATGATTTATTTTGTGCTTATTCTGACTAAATCTCGTAGTAACTTGCTCATATATTCAACTAGCGCAACGTCCCCTACAGCCACTCCCGTTTCATGGACGGCCTGGTCAATGCCTCCAAGGAGCCCTTCGTCTACTGCTATGAGTGCTCGATGCCATTTTGGGGCTCGCCGGTGGACATCGTGCATCACCTCACGCAGCCATGCGGCGATCACTACTGGCCCTTGGCGAAGAACATCAAGTAGGAGACATGTTACCCGTTTACCGTGCCGGAGTCGTTGGAGGATCACCAACGCCTGCTAGTCTAGGAGGAGGATGGAAGCGTCATCCTCTCAATCGTGGGCACCAGCGAGGCCCGTGAAGGCCGCCACTCCGTCTTTGTAGTGTGCGTCAGGGGCGACGTCGCTGACACTAACACGAGGCTGATGTACGGGTGCGTGCTCACTGTTACTACCCCTCAGAGGTACGTGGGCGGTGACACCGGCTCCATCATGCTGACTAGGATTGTGCTGAGCTGGGACCTTCCCGTCGATGTGGACATGGAAGACGCATGGTATGATTCCCCCACCCCAACGTGGTGCACGGGGACTCCAAGGAGGTTCACCTGGACATATGCATTACCAAGTTAAATGTTGACCATTAGTCTTCACTCAATGTAATCCGCTATGTAAGCATGTGGAAACTTCCATACATGATCTTGCTCTATTGGAGTATCGCGCATGAATAAAAGTGTATCCATTTATGGTTTAGTCTAGAATCTTCCATGTATGAATTTTTACTACGGTACTGGTGAAAGATTTACAATAAACCATTTCTTACATCTCCTCTGCCCCCTTCCAAATCATCCTGATTTAATCCCTCCGTCTAGGTGTATAAGGGCATGGTTAATACTTAATAGTATAGCCAATTGTTGACTATAAGAAAGTGCCATGTCATTTGTAGCCAACATGTATAACAATCGATACTCAAAAACTAATTCTCGAAGATCATTTCTTGCAAAGCACAATAAGTGTTATTTCTTCACAAGTTTTGGATGCAGGTTGAACAGTTGAATGCTTTTGTATGAAAAATATACTTTTTTATCTATTTCACCTGGATGTTTGTGAGCTCTAGAGATGAAATAATATCCGAAGAAACCTATCGATACCCGTTACACATGAGATGACCCCCACATCCTTTGTCAAAATAAACAACTCCCTGATCAATGCATTTCACTCTTTCGTGCAACGCACGGGCACCTTACTATAGATTAGTACGACAAAAATTGAACTAACATCATATATAGTACGATAAATGCTGATGCATGTCACCTAAAATTATATCATTGAAAACTATGTTCAAATACGAATCCAACGATATAGTTTTTGTTGACATGCACTAACATTTTGTCAGTTAAATCTTTAGTCAAATTCAATGGGGAACTAATAAACCACGACCGATGTAGTACTAGTGTAGAGGGTGGCGCTGCACGGGAGTCTCACCCCGCTCATGGCGCAACAGTAAAGCCATCATATCACAAAACCCAACCACTCCGAGTAATAAGTGGCATGGTAAAATAAACGGACAAGCAACCATCACATCCCTCCATCTTTTTTGCATTTCATCTCTCTGCATTTACTTTCTCCGGTTCATCTCTCACACTCGATCCCTAGCTACTACTCCTAGTATCCCTAGCTACTACTCCTAGGGCCAGTTCTTTTGGCGGCTTAAAAAATAAGCCGTCTCTTCCCCAGCTTTTCCCATAAGACTAGTCACAGTGGAGAGAAACATTAAGGCGCCTCACTCATTTATTTGGGCTTCTAAACTACTACTAGTATCTCTGTCCTGGTTTATTCGTCACCATTGTAATTTGTACTAAATTTTAACCAAAGATTTAATTGATAAATTGTTAGTGCATGTGAGATGCACAAACATTCCATTAGTTAAATTTATGATCAAAATTCGACACATATTACAATGGGGACCAATAAACCAGGACGGAGGTAGTAGTAATGGGATGACTAATCTGGAAGCCCAAAAGAACTGGCCCCTGGTACTCTTACTAGTAGTAGTACTCAAGTTGGAATTCCAATTGCACAGCACAACTTGTTAGGCAAAAAATTTGATACAGGGTGTAGGAAGCGGTTTCGGAATTTGCATGCCTTTCCAACCAGTGAGATACTCCGTACAAACTACGACAGAGAAATAACCACAGAGAAGGAAGCTAAAAGTAAACAATCAAACAAGCATTTTTGCATTTGTTTTGCATTGAATCGTTTCACAAGCTTGACTAGTGCTGTTTTTCTACTTTTACAAAAACCGCATCGTAATGTTAAATCATGCATTTGCACGTACATAAGTAATAGTAGTACTCCCTTCGTCTAGGTGTATAAGTCTTCCCTCCTTCTTGGTCATGGTGCACAACCAAAGATGACTTATTCACCTAGACGGAGGGAGTAGCATAGTCTGCAAGCATATAGAGAGAGAGATGTAGTATATAGTAAAGCTTGTGCTATATGCACGTACTTACAAAATGCGTACGGATACACAAGGTTTCCAAACTTTCCCTTTTACATACTTAATTAAGGACACTAATAATTCCTGAACGTTTGGGATTTATCATTTGCATCCCAAAACTAATGAGATCGCCTTACGAAACTAAATTATACTCCTACTAAAAGCCACGACGCTCACATGAGCGCTTGCGGCGCGCCACGAGTGCCCTGGTGCGCGGCCGTTTCCTAGCGCGCTGACACAACGCCTCTTCCTCAGCCTCGCAACTCGTGTGGTGCTGACTAGCGGCTTGCCAACAGGTGAGCGCAATCTCACCGGTGTGGTGATCCGGCGCCAACAGGTACTCCTCCTCGCTGGTAGCGTGCACGCGGTCCACGTACCACCAAGCGTAGATGAGGCGCTTGGGTCCGACTACACTCAGGGCTTTAGCACGAGCGTCCTCTGCCACCATCACGGCCCTCGCACGAGCCTTTTGCAAAAGAGCAAATTGCCTGACTCTCTTGGACGCGACATAGACATGCCAGGCAGCTTGCCCCGCGGCACGCTTCTCTTCCTCGGCCTTCTTATCCGCCTCTATTTTGGCGTGCTCTACCGGAGGCAAAGCCTCCCACAAGGCGACATCCATTTATTTCCAAATCTCCTCAAGGTCGGGGGCTCGATGGGCGGTGCGGCGTTCTCCTTGTAGGGGGAGCCGATGCGTCCTCCGACGTGCGTGCTGGCGAGATTGGGAACGCCGACGCATCCACCTCGACATGTCGCGGCGATGAGTAGAACGCCGATACATACTCCTCAACTACTGGCGGCGAGGAACGGAACATCGACGTGTGACCGTTTGTGCGGTGCAGCGAGGGGCGCCTAGGGATTGGGAGGGGCGATGCCATCGTGGTTGACGTGAGAGGGGGGAGAGGAGATAGCGATGAACGTGAGCGTTCTTTTGAATTCCGTGGGAGGCGCAATATTTATAGCGAGCAATGGCACACCTACGTAAGATATGGACTGAGCTGCACTAACTTAACTGCAGGTCCAGTTGCGTCACTGACATGTGGGCCAGACCCCTGTTGGGCCCATATGTTAGTGACCAATGCACCTGCAGTTAAGTAACTGAAGCAGCGTCCCGTAAGATATGTTGCCCCGATTAACGTAACAGCTATGTGGTCATATTTGTTGGAGTAAATTACGGGGGAGGGAAGGGGTGAAAATATTGCTGGTCACAACAGATTGGACGAGCGCGAGGGAAGGGGAGAGTCATGCATATAGATTTTTTCCACACGTGGTGGAGTGGTGGGACCGCCGGAGGGAGAAGGAGAGTCAAGCAGGCATATTGTTTTCACACATGGAGAGGAAAAGATTAGAAGACGAACGGGCTTCCTGCAGGTATGGGGAGCGGTGCATAATAAGTCATCTTGCATGCCAGGCTAGGTATAGTCTCAAGTCACATTAAACATACACGCCCCACAAATGTTCATCTTTCAAGGTGCACTAAATTATTGCATGCAATGGTTAAGGCTATCCATAATGGTGGTATCTTAGCTGGTATCATGCACATGGTAATAGCAAACATGCTGACATGGCAAAGAAATAAAGAAGAGGGGGGTTAGGGTAACTAGTGTTCATGCATGCATGCAATGCAATAATGCATTGGTAAACATATTTTTTGTGAAGAATGACAACATTAGTTGAGTACTTTTGCAGACTACAAAAACTATTCCACCGCCTCTATCTTGGTAAGAGTAGGTGAAACTTTTGAATTGAGCCCTCTAAACTAGAAGGGAGGTAGTAGTACTCTAATAGCTAACCTTGTTGTGATGACTAGATAGGACATGGCACGCACCTGGACGGAGGAACTAGTCTGCATTGTGCATTTAAGTTTTGTCTGAAGTCAATGTACCTCTACTTTGACCAAACTTATAGAAAAATGTATCAACATTCACATTGTCAAATCAATATATTATACTCATTATAAAACGTAGTTCTTATACTCATTATAATCAGTATTGTAGATATTAATATTTTTAGTATAAATTTGGTCAAACACTTTGCAAACGGTTGACGGAAGTAAAAAGGACTAGAGGGAGTATCATGCATGCGGAGTAGGCAAATTTTTTGCTCATTTATAGCCGGTCGAAGTCTCAAAGGGCGCGACCGCGCGAGGGAGGCGAAGGTCGTGGGAGGCGCGGTGGTTGACCAAATTAAGTGAAGTTACATCCACGCGTCGGCATGGCGTGCGAACAGGCAGAAGCTATACCGTCAGGCCTACGATATGGGTCTAGTAGACATGACATCTAGTGGGTCCCGCATAGTACTCAAGAACTCTTTGGGGGCTTGCATCCGTTTATCCACCAGGCAAGCCAACAACCCCATGTCGTTCGCTCGCCCTACTCGTCCCCGTCTTCTACTAGTACAGTACCTTACAACAGTTCGCTCCTAGTCGTCCCGTCCTTTCACATTCCACCAGTTCAACTTCTCCTAATCCTCCTCCAAAATCCATGGCCTCCCAAATCTCCATGGTCACAGCTGAGTACCAGGTTAGAGCCATCACCGGCGATGAGTTCATCGTCATCTACACACGTGGATACGTGACGGTGAAAGCATGCCTTGCTCGCTTCCTACGCATGTTCAACAGTTCAAAGGATGAGTGGGTCGCTGGGCTAGATGTTGAGTACACCACATTCCTGGAAAGAGAGAACATTCTAAAGGAGGCAGAGAAGAAGAAGCCCGCCGTGATCCAGGTTTGCATACATAATGTGTGCTTGGTCTACCACATATGCCATGCCAACGTTGAGTGCCAGGATTTTAAGAACTTCCTCAAGGACGAAAGAGTGAAATTCGTTACTATAGACTTTAGGAATGACAGGGATGTCCTGGGTCGGATAGGCCTCGTTGTAGGCCATCCCTTCGATCTCCAAATGGCAAGCCTGGTGTCCTCCTCTCAGCCTTCAATGCTGACCCTGGCAGTAGCCATGATTGATCCTTCATATGCTAAACTAAAGAAACCTCACCACGAGTTTCATCATGCATGGGAGGCGAAGACATTAGATGAATATCACATCCTGTACGCAGCAATGGATGCCTACCTTTGTTTAAATATCTACAAGGGTTGGATGAAGAAGCAGAGCCTAGTGTCCGGTTCAAGCAAAGAAGCGTCAGCAAAGAGGAAGAGGAAGAGGGACGAGGACAAAGTCGAGGACGTGGACTCAGACTCTGAGTAAGGTGGCAGTGTCATCGCTCATGCTGGTTCTACTGTAGTGTCAAACCGACTAGTTGCTTAGTTTTATTTCAGGGGTGTGTTGTGCTGAGCCCCCAGCAGAACTATGTTTATGTTCTTTCTCGTTATTTGAACTCTTTAGTACATATAGTAGTACTAGTACTATACCTTACTACTGTTCTTCTTGCACTCGGTACTACTTCTCGTATCTTCATGTTCCTACTATACTTAATATGTTCACACTAGTAGTATAATTTGGGTCAGTCGATTTGTGAAAGAAGTTCGACGGATGAAAGTGCAACTATCCCTGGTGGTTTTGGTAATGATTAACAACATATAGCTCATTGAACTAATGCCATTACAAGATAAATATTTCAGGAAAGTTCAATGATTGGTATGGCATGGATAAGGAATGTGGACCCCTCAAAATGCTAAGGACAAAATATTGGCTCAAGCTTCAAAGTCCAAGACTCTACATTTTCTATTTTAGTGATCCAAGATCACATTGAGTCTATAGGAAAGCCCTCAACCACTTTCTCATATCCACATATGTCCCTAACCAAAAGTCAAACTCGGCCCTACCGATTTGATCCATCCGGTGCCACCGAGTTCATTTGACATAGCCACTGCCAGAAACCCTAGTCGTTTCGGTCTCACCGATAGGGATCTCGGTCTCACCAAGATGGGATTGCAAACTCTCTGTTTCCCTTCGTAACGTTTTGGTCTAACCAAGATGAGCGATCGGTCCCACCGAGGCTGCAATGCAAACTCTCTGTTTCCTTTTCGTAACGCTTCGGTCCCACCGAGATGAGCGAATCGGTCCCACTGAGTTTGCCTGACCAACTATCTGGTTAGCTTATTACCAAAGTCGGTCCAACCGAGTTTGATTAATTGGTCCAGCCGAGATTACGTTATGCCCTAACCCTAATGATATCGGTCCCACCGAGATGACATGTCGGTCCCACCGAAATTGCCTAACGGTCACATATGTACTAAAATGGTCTAACCGAGTTTTCTGATTAAGTCAAGTGGGTTCCCAAGACTTCATCAAGCTCTACTTCATCAAGTTCCACTACTACCCCGAGGATTCCCATCAAGATGATGTGGATCCCAAAGAAGAAGAACTAGAGAGTTCTTGAGGGTGACTCCGCCAATATTCTTCACTCATATCATTTTGGCAAGGACAAGTGCAATCAACTTCCACATCTTGCACTAATTCAAGGAGTCACGAACCCTCTTGTTGGTAAGACAACGGACAAGGTAACCTAATGCTTTCATGGACATCATCTTGTGTGTACATCACTCTATGTCTATGGATATTCTTGCTTGTTCCTTGTGGGACTAACCCGTGTAGGTATTGAAAGTGCAACTCACTCCAATGGATTGCTCTATTGATCAACAACATTGAGCATCCACATCTTCAACATCTACATGAAGTCATCATCGACAAAACCCAAGGTTATTTCATCCCTCTTAGGGGGGATCTCACATCTAGGGGGAGCTTTACTCTAAAGAATTGAGCTAAAGCAACTCTAATGGTGTGAACACAACAATGCTTTATGTAAAAGTGGTAACCCCACTTGTGCTTAAACGATGAGTATGACCTATGCTCAAATGTTCTCATTTGACTCCTAAGTCAATATACTCATATATAGATGACCTAGTCATCGCCAATTGTTTGATAGAAGCTAGAATTGGTTGTGCATGCTTTGCCACATATTTCATTTGCCTTTTCATTGTGTGAGCATGTTGGTTGCATATTTTACTCATTCGAGGACATCAACTTGTTGTTTTGATTGTTTGGGTCTCTTTTTTGTTTGCCAAGTGGATGCACAAGAATGCCTAAGAACCTTCTCTAGCTATCTATGATTTTCTCGTCTCAAACTCTATTCATGCTACATCACAAAGTTTGATCAAGTCAGATTCGAACCACTCTGTGTGAGGAGCACTCAGAGTCCCTGATTCGTCATAGAGTTAAACTTCCAAAACCTCTTTGTGCATTTCGGTCTGACCGAGAAATCCATTTCGGTCAAACTGAGTTCACTAAGTTGATCTAGGTTTTCATCTCAGTGAAACCGATTTGAATACTTCGGTCACACCGAGTTGCAGCAACCGCTTGCGATTCTGCAATCTCGGTGCCACCGAGATGTCCACTCGGTCACACCGACAGGGTCGGGACATAAATACCCATGGGTGAGAATTTGGAAATCTCCTCAAATCTTCTCAGCCCGCGCGTGTCCTGCTTTGCCTCCTCGGGTCTCCGGATTGTCTCCTCGCTGCCAACGACCTCCCACCACTAGACTCTGCCACCGTTGATGGATTCTGCTCCGCCGTCGCCGCCGTAGCGAACACTCGCCACTCTAGGGTATGTGTTTGACCCCTTGTGCTATCTTTTTCACTCCGATTCCAAGGACAAGGACATTGGCATGTTTCTTGACACCAATGTGATTAATCTATCCAGCTAAATCTTCCTTAGGTCTAGATTGATTCAAAAAATTTAGGGTTAGCTCTGCGCAGAACTCATCTCAGACCGACCGAAATGTAGAAATCGGTCTCAACGATTCGGCTTAGGCCATTGCACTTGTGCTTTTCGGTTTGACCGAAACATGCAAATCGGTGTGACCCAGTTCAGGATTCTATGAAACCCTAGCAATCTCGGTGCCACCGAACTGTGACTCGGCCCAACCGAGTTCACTAGTTTAGGTCCCAAGTGTTGCTTCGGTATCACCGAGTTTGTCAATTCGGTAGCTCCGAGATCACTTCTGTAGAGAACTAAAACTAATCTTTTTGACTAAATTTGTTTTGCAAAACCTCTATACTTTGTGATGCTCATCTACTCTACCTCATACACAACCTATTCACAGCGTCTGCTGACATTTTGCCTACAAGATGTCTGACCAGAGTGATAGCCAGAACAGGTCTGGACAGCAAGGACAGTTGAGTGAGGACACTAGTCCCTCCAGTAGCTATGATGAGGGCAGCAGGAGCACACCTAGTAACTCGCCGAAGACAGCTACTAGAACAAGGAAGAAGAGAACTTCTGATTCAGAGTATGAAGATTATGTTGCAGCTGAGGATGAGGCCATTTCCAAGAGGAAAGTTGTGAAAAAAGAGTTTGGCACAACTTCATCAACAAAACCAGGCATGAACAAGAAGGCACCTGCCAGGAGAGTGCCTACATCCAAACCAAGGAAGGTTGCCACAAGTGAGACTATGAAGTTCACCATTGAATCTGAAGAAGAAGCAACTTGTGAAGACAAGAAGAATAAGAGGGCAAGAACAACAACAGCTAAAGTTCTTGGAAAGTCCACAATGGTGAGATCAGATGATGAAGAGGTAGAGGATGCTGCTCCAGCACCTAAGGCACAAAGCTCATGGGAGATGCCATAAAATCAGGGGCTGCTGCTAAGCCCAAAACTACTCCCAAAGCTGCTGCTACTATTCCCAAGACTGCACCCAAGAGGAGTACTAGGAACATACCTGACGAGGAGAAGAACAAGGCCCCAGTGCCTGAAGCTGAAGAAGAGGAAGCTAAAGCCCAAGTGCTAAGGAAGCTAAAGCCAAAGATCCCTAACCATAATGACGCACATCCTGTTGCACAGGATATGAGGATCAGGAAGGATGCAGGACTGAGATACTGGAGAAAGGCTGACCCCTATGTTGTTAGGAGGAGAACTGCCGTGGATTATAGGTTCCACACAAAGGAACAATAAGATTTCTATGAGACAATCCTGCTTGACAAGAAGCCCATAGTGTGTGACATGACATGGGTGGACTGGACCTACATTAGAGAGAATGAAGAGCACTTCCTAGGTGTCTATGACAGCTTCAAGGCATGTGAGGTTGACAAGTTTGTTGGCCAGAAGCTTACCAAGTGGAATGATGAGCTAATCATGCAATTCTATTCAACTGCTCATTTCTATCCAGATGGCAAAATTGTTTGGATGTCAGAGGGTACAAGGTGCCAATCTACAGTTGATGAGTGGGCTAGATTGATCAACTCCCAGAAGCCCATGAAGATGACTTGAATGTCTGCCAAGAAGAAGAAGGATAAAAACTCAATGGCTAGCATGTACAAGGAGATTCCTGATGCAGACCTAGAGACTCACAAGTTTGGCTCAGTGAAGCACTTGCTGTCAGGGCTGCCAACCATCAACACAATTCTGAGGCACACTCTGTTGCCAAAGTTAGGAGATCAAAGAATGATCAGAGGACACTCCATCAACTTACTGCATATATTTGCTGTTCCTCAAAAGTTCAAAGTAATGAGTCTGATTGTGGAAACAATCAAGAGGACAGCTGCAGATCAGAAGAGATCATGTGGGTATGCTCCACAAATTCAGGTGCTCATCAACTCCAAGATGGGCACACGCACATATTTGTTGGACAAGGAGCATTTACCCTCAAGCCAGACTTTGAGGACAACATTGTTGTCATGAATGAAGAAGATCCATCATCTGTGCAAGCACATGAGAAGAGAGAGAAGGCAAGGTCAGAGAAAGCTGAAAAGATGCCAAGAGCTGAAGAGGCATCTCAGGTATTCTTTATGGTCCTTTATTTGGGCTGACCCATTTAATCTTTATGGGCCACTTTTGGGCCGGTCCACATGTCAACATATCATAGGCGCATCTCTGTAGCAACCAGACCTCAAACAGTCTGATCTCTGTGCTCAGTGTCATCCCTGGATCAGTAATGCTGACACCACACATTACTTGGAGGATTTATAACAGAGTAGCAATCACACAATTATTACATCGGATGTCTCAAAAGAGAACTTATTGAAATAAATATGGCTTAAGGCCATCTAAAATCGATAACAACGGAAGGCTTGGAAGATAAGCGAGTCCATCAACTCCAACGGCATCACTGAGTATAGAACCACGACCTAAAAGCATCTTACTCGTCGTCTGAAAAGTCTGCAACATGAAACAATGCAGCCCGAAAACGGGTCAGCACATGGAATATGCTGGCAATGTAACACATATAGAATAACAATGGAATAAGCTATACTACATGCATATATGGCTGGTGGAAAGCTCTATGGTTACCGTTTTTGCATAAAGCCAATTTTTCCCTACTGCAAAGGAATAAATTTATTTAACTATCATGGTGGTTGTTAAACATTGAGAATGGTTGACAACATTCTCAATCCCAATTAAAAGTACTCATTAAACCCAACAAATATTAATTTAGAGTAACATGATGAGATTCACATGATATCCAGGTACTAGATACTCAAGATGTCCATAACCGGGGACACGGCTAACCATGATTAGTTTATACACTTTGCAGGGGTTTGCGCACTTTTCCCCACATGACTCGATCTCCTCCGTTTGGTTTCTCGCACTACAGGGTGTTTGAGAAACGGATGACCGTGACATAGTCTTTCAGAAGCGCTTGCACCTTACGTAAGGGGTAGACCGTACCAACCTACATCCCCTACATCTGCTAGTCCACCCCGTAAGAGTTCACACAACTTAGTCAACTATGCTAGAGCCCATAATAGCATGTGGCTGCACACGGAAGTTTCTAGTTTGAATAATCTCATGATCCCTTTGAGCCTGGGTGGCGATCCGAAGAAATACAGGCAAGTCCTGATAGAAACCAGGTGCCTCAGTCCACCCAGATGTGTGTTTAAGTTGCCACCTTAAATAAACCATTAATTAACAATCTCACATCTGTCATGGAAATTCACTCATCCAATCCACGTCTACTAGCATAGCATGGCATAATAAGCAAACGTAGAAGTAACTCCCAAAGGTTTGATAATAAAACAGGCAATAGGTACTACCTCATCTACTTCCCATCCCACAATTTAATTAGATCCTTATCATGCAATGTTTGAGGATTGATCTAATGCATAAAACTGGGTAGTAGAAAAGGTATGATCAAAGTGTTACTTGCCTTGCTGATGATCCGCGAAACCTAGAGACTCGAAGTAACAGGCGGCGCACTCCGGGTATTCTATCGCAGACAAACAAACAAGCATACAATAAGTACTCATCTAATGCATAGGTAAAACTCGAATAAAAGATCTAACCAGAATGTTCAACTTAAGAACTCCGGTTTGCAAAAAGAAACAAATCAAACAAAGCAACGAAAGTCAAATGGCGAAAGAAAACAGCTTCGTTTTACTTATCTGGATCTAAGTCAAATTTTACAGAAGCAAAAACTTGTTTCGAGATGAAACTCCAGGCGCTTGAATCGCCTGATTCCGATAAACGAGCGAAAAGTTATACTAAAATGAAAATCGGATCAGGATAGCGATCATAAAAATCGCGGATTAAATCCGAGAAAAAGAAAAACGATGAACGGGTTAACGAACGAACATTCGTTAACTAAACTAATCTGACAAACACGTTCGTTAAAACGAACGAACGAGCGAACGCTCGCTAATTAACCGAACCGAAAAAAAATCGATCTAACGAAAAACCGAAAAAAACCCGAAGAAAAACCGCTCGGTTTTTAATAAAAAAATAGCGGCACGCGGATCGAGGTGCGGCGAACCTCGGGCGGCGGGTCGGCGAGGCGGCGGCGGTGGCTCCGGCGAAGTCGGCGGCTGGTGGGCCGACTGGGCCTGGGTGGTGCTTTATATAGTGCCCCCCGAGCGGAGTCCCGCTCGGGCACGGCCTAGAGGCGGTTCGCGTTTTTTTAAATAATTCCGCGCAGATGAAAAATAAAAAGAAATACTAAACAGACTCCAAAAATCCCGAAATAAATTTTCCCCGGCTTCTAAAATCAAGCTGGACAAGATGATCATTTATTTGGGGCCTAAATGCAATTTTGAAAAACGCGCATTTTTCCTAAATCCAAATAAAAGGCGAAAAACTCCAGAATAAATCTTATTTGATTTTTTATTAAATCTTCATTATTTCTTTATTTTGGGGAATTCATTTTATTCCCTCTCTGAAATTTTGGTAGTAAAAATAATTGAAGATAAAATAAATAAAATCAATGATCCTATTTCCAAAATTTGAGAAAAACTCAAATATGAAAATAACGAAATCCCCAACTCTCTCTGTGGGTCCTTGAGTTGCGTAGAATTTCTAGGATCGAGCCAACAATGCGACAAAAATATGATATGCAATGATGATCTATGTATAACATTCGAAATTGAAAATTTGGGATGTTACAAACCTACCCCCCTTAAGATGAATCTCGCCCTCGAGATTCGGGTTGGCTAGCAAATAGGTGAGGGTGGGCCTTGAGCAGATCTTCCTCTCGCTCCCAGGTGGCTTCCTCCTCGGTGTGGTGGCTCCACTGAACTTTGCAAAACTTGATAACCTTACTGCGGGTAACTCGGCTGGCATATTCCAGAATCTTAACTGGTTTCTCTTCATAAGTCAAATCATCTTTCAACTGAATCGCTTCCAGTGGCACTATATCTCTCAGTGGTATATCAGCCATCTCTGCGTGGCACTTCTTCAACTGTGAAACATGGAACACATCGTGAACTCCTGAAAATCCCTCAGGTAATTCCAATTTGTATGCTACTTCTCCCATGCGTTCCAAAACCTTGTATGGCCCCACAAAACGTGGCGCTAACTTTCCTTTAACTCCAAAACGCTTAACTCCTCGAAGTGGAGATACTCGAAGATAAACTCTGTCCCCGACTTCATATTCTGTCCCCTTGCGTTTTGAATCCGCATAGCTTTTCTGCCTTGACTGAGCTACCTTGAGCCTATCAAGGATCAACTTTACTTTCTGTTCAGACTCCTTAATCAAATCCGGTCCAAACAACTGGCGGTCTCCAACCTCATCCCACAACAACGGGGTTCTGCACCTCCTTCCGTACAAGGGTTCGAAAGGGGCCATCTTCAAACTGGATTGATAACTATTGTTGTAAGAAAACTCCGCATATGGCAAGTTGTCATCCCAACTTGATCCATAATCCAAAACACAAGCTCTAAGCATATCCTCCAAAATCTGATTGACTCTCTCGGTCTGTCCATCTGTCTGTGAATGGAAAGCTGTGCTAAATTCCAGCCTGGTTCCCAATGTTTCGTGCACTGCTTCCAGAACTTTGAGGTGAATTGGGTTCCTCTATCTGATACGATACTCCTCGGAACTCCATGCAAGCATACAATCCTTGTCATGTATATCTTAGCCAATTTGGCACTGCTGTAGGTAGTCTTTACTGGAATGAAATGAGCTACCTTCGTCAAACGATCGACTACAACCCAAATCGAGTCATAGCCTGAACGAGTCCTGGGCAATCCCGTGATGAAATCCATGCCTAGTTTATCCCACTTCCATTAGGGTATAGGCAATGGCTGTAACAATCCTGCTGGCTTCTGATGTTCTGCCTTCACCCTCTGACATACATCACAAACTGCTACATACTCTGCAATATCCTTCTTCATTCCGGTCCACCAGAAAGTTTCCTTCAAATCCAAATACATCTTGGTATTTCCGGGGTGAATCGAATATGGTGAATCATGTGCCTCTTGCAGAATCAACTTCCTGATCTCCGGGTCATTGGGCACATAAAACCGGTCCTCAAACCATAAGGTATCGTGCTCATCCTCACGAAATCCTTTAGCCTTTCCCTTGCTCATCCGTTCCTTAATGGAAGCAACTTCCTTATCTTCCTTTTGAGCTTCTCTGATTTTATCCATCAAAGTAGAATGAATCTCCAATGCTGCTACATAGCCTCTCGGAACTATTTCCAAACATAGTTCATGAAGATCCTTGGCTAAATCCTTGGGTATTTCTCCCGTCATTAGTGTATTGACATGGCTCTTGCGGATCAACGCGTCTGCTACAACGTTAGCCTTCCCGGGGTGATAATGCAATCTCATATCATAATCCTTAATAAGCTCCAACCATCTCCTCTACCTGAGATTTAACTCCTTCTGCGTGAAGATGTACTTCAAACTCTTGTGATCCGTGTACACCTCACAATGATTTCCAATGAGAAAATGTCTCCATGTTTTCAGTGCGTGCACTACGGCTGCTAACTCCAAATCATGAGTAGCATAATTCAACTCATGAGGCTTAAGTTGTCGTGAAGCATACGAAACAACTCTTCCCTCCTGCATAAGCACTGCTCCAAGTCCTCGACGTGAAGCGTCGCAATACAATTCATAATCCTTGGTCTGATCTAGCAGAATTAATATTGGTGAGGTAACCAAACGTTTCTTCAACTCTTGGAAACTAGCCTCACACTCCTCAGTCCAAATGAACTTAGTATCCTTCTTCAACAATTCGGTCATAGGCTTCGCAATCTTCGAGAAATTTTCAATGAACCTCCGGTAGTATCCTGCGAGTCCAAGGAAACTCTGGATTTCTCCAACTGTTGTTGGTGCTTCCCAGTTTGTCACAGTGACAACTTTAGTGGGGTCTACTGCGATACCTTCTCCGGATATAACATGTCCGAGAAATCCAACTTCCTTCAACCAAAACTCACACTTGCTAAACTTGGCGTATAGCTGATGTTCTCTGAGCTTCTCGAGTACCAAACGCAAGTGCTCCTTATGTTCCTCTTCATTCTTCGAGTACACCAAAATATCATCAATGAACACCACGACGAACTTATCCAAAAACTCCATAAACACCTTGTTCGTCATGTTCATAAAATAGGCTGGGGCGTTAGTCAGACCAAATGACATAACGGTATACTCATACAGCCCGTACCTGGTGGTAAAAGCCGTCTTCGGTATATCTTGCTCCCGAATCTTCAACTGATGGTACCCTGATCGCAAATCGATCTTGGAAAACACCTTAGCTCCTTGCAACCGATCAAACAGATCATTGATCATTGGTAGTGGGTACTTGTTCTTGATTGTTACTTCATTCAATCCGCGATAATCAACAACCATTCTTAACGATCCATCCTTCTTCTCCACCAGAAGTACTGGCGATCCCCAAGGTGAAGAACTTGGGTGAATAAAACCTTTGTCCAACAACTCCTGAATCTTCTTCTTGATTTTCTCCAAATCTTGGGCTGGCATCCTGTACGGTATCTTGGATATAGGCCCAGTGCCTGGCAGTAGTTCAATTAAGAACTCAATGTCTCTATCCGGTGGCATGCCTGGCAACTCTTCTGGAAATACATCGGGGAAATCCCTTACCACTGGTACTTCCTCTTGCACAACTCCTGATAAGGAATTTACATGTGCTCTTCTCGGCTCATGCCGTGATACATTGTAACGCCCCGGATTCGTTGCGCCAGGTGTCTGCCAGTTATTCGCCGTTGTTGCCATGTCATGTGCTTGCGTGTTGCACTTTGCCATGTCATCATCTGCATTTCATAGCATGTCATCATGTGCATTTCATTTTGCATGCGTGTTCGTCTCATGCATCCGAGCATTTTCCCCGTTGTCCGTTTTGCAATCCGGCACTCCTATGTCCTCCGGCGTCCCCTTCTTGCCTCTCTTCGTGAGCGGGTGTTAAACTTTCTCGGAATGGCCCGAGGTTTGCCAAGCGGCCTTGGTATAGCACCGGTAGACCGCCTGTCAAGTTTCGTGCCATTTGGAGGTCGTTTGATACTCTAACGGTTAACTGGGTAACCGCAAAGGCCTCTTTTGTTTACAGCCCAACACCCCTTCTAAAGTGGCCCCAAACCCATCTAACTCCCCTCCATGCTCTCGGTCGTTCGATCACGATCGCGTGGCCTAAAACCGCTCCTCATTTGGAGTCTCCTAGCTCCCTCTACCTATAAATATGCCCTCCCCTTCCATTTTTCGCGGATGAAACCCTAGCAACTCCTTCCTCTCGCCCAGCGGACATGTCCGCGCGCTGCCGGACGAATTCCGCCGCCGCCCCTGCCCAATCTGGAGCCGCCACGTGTCCCCGCGCCGGCCTCCGCCGCCGTGGCCTGCGAGGCCCACGGCCGGCACGCCCGCGCCCGCGCCGGGCCCGAGCCACGCCCGCGCCTGCTGCGCCTGAGCCGGCCCCGCGCCGCCATGATCCGCTCCGCCGCCGCCAGGCGAGCTCGCCGCCGGCGACCTCCGTCACGCCGCCCGGCCCTCGCCGCGCCTCCGCCCTCGCCTCCCGGTCGCCGCGCCGCCACCCATGGCCTCCCGCTCGCCCGTGCCTCGAGCGCCGCCGCCGCCGCCGCTTTCTCTGCTCTCGCCGGCGACCCTGGTCCGCAGCGCCGCCGGCCACCGGAGCTCCTCCACCGCTCCTCGCCGCCCCTCTGCGCCGTTTCTTCCTGCCCCGCTGCTCCTCCCATCGCCGGAGCCGGCCACCGTGTTCCCCGCACCGTCCCCGACCTCCTCCGTCGCCCCCGCGTCGAGTCCCGCCGCCTAGCTCGCCGGATCCGGCCACCGGAGCCGCCGCGACCTCCTCCCTCACCGGATCTGGGCCGGTGGATGAGATCCACCCGTCCCCCGATCCAAACAGCGCCCCGGCGTCGCGGTATCCCTCCGTCCCGGAACGCCTCCGTCCCGGGTTGACTTTTCCCGGAGGTAAAAAAAACGACCAAGTCCCAGATTTTTTGTCATAATCATGACATGTTCATCGCATTGTATCTCTGCATCCGTAGCTCCGTTTCGTGCGTATAATATGTTAAATTGTTTGTCTCGACGAGTACTTCATTTCATTCCATTGCATCATTGTCATTTGAGCTCATCTTGATGCCCGAAATGCTGTTGGAAGAGTGCATGTTGATGTTAATCTGTTGAAACTGTTATAACTTGCTCATTTGTCATTTTTGCCATGATTGATGTGAGCATCCTATGAGTATGAGCTCTACATGTGTTTTGATCTATGCCATGCCATCTTTCCAGGGGTGCCATCCATGTATTTTTGTGAGTTGTGTGTTGAGTGTATCAAGCTTGTTAAGGAGGGTAGTTGTTGTTGCTGTTTTCCTGACAGATTCTGTTATATTTTGTTGCTATGTTAACATGCTTCTACTAATCATTCTATGCATAATCTGGAGATGTTCTATAAACATGTTTTGATCTACATGTCATGCTCTATCCATTCATGCCCTTGGTTGTAATTATAGCCTGCTGGAACATGTTGTTATCTTGCTCCAAAGTTGCTTGATAATGTTTCTGTCAGCATGTTAACATTAAGTTCAATGTTTCCATGATTGTTTGCTAGTGATCCATGCACCCTATGAACTTGCTCTTGCCATGCTTAGCTTCATAAACATGCCTTCTTACTGTTGGTTGCCTTGCCATGCCATGTATTGCTCTGTGGTGAGTGATTCAAGCTCACCAACATGCCTACTTATTGTTGTTCCTGCCATGTTTGAATCTGTAATATAACTTGCCATGTTTACATGGGTGCCATCATATTTTCTGATCCTTTTTGGCTCATGGTCAGTAAGGGTCTTTTGATCTATGTATTTAGTAGTATCATTCCATGCCTTTGTTTGCCATGATAAGTTCCTGTAACATGTTGTTTGATAGCTCTAAACATTGCAACCAGATGTTATTTCCTGAAAAGTCTGAAACTGTTATAATTTACAATCTTCCCATGTCCTTTTGAGCATGTTCTAGTGATTTCTGGAGATAGCTCAGTGTTCATGTTTTGTTATGCTTTACCAGTACTTCATGCACATTCCTTTGGTTATTATGTTGGGGTGCTGTAGCATATTATTTTGATGCTTGTAAGATGCCTAGTTGCTGTTATGGACAGATTGTTGCTATGACTTGTATAGAGTGTATGTGTTGCACCGTTGCTCCGTTTTGAGTGTGCTCTATATGAAACTTGCTTGATTTTGCATGTAGCTTCATATTATCATGTTGCATCCATGTTTTGAGGTGTTTGCTTGATGTTTGTATGCATTTTGCATCGATGCCATGTTTAACTTGTTTTGCTCATATCTTCTAGGCCGTAGCTCCGAATCTAATGAACTTTATATGTAACTTGACTAGAATTTCGTGTAGATCCTCTTGGTGCTCTTTAACTTGCTGTTTAACAACTTGAACATAAGGTTTATTCAGATCTGGACCAATTTCGAAATTTGCATATGAGGACTTACCGGAATTGTTATATGTTGTTTCCGGCCTCATTTAAACTTGCCTTGATGTGTTGTTCTTGTTTGCATCATCTCTTGCCATGAGTAGCTTCATGTAGCCTCGTCATGCATCATGCTTGTTGTGCATCATGTCTTGTTCATGTGTGTGCTTCTTCTCGATAGTTCCCGTTTCGTTGCGATCGTGAGGATTCGTTCGTCTACGTGTGGTTTGTCTTCGTGGCTTCATCTTCTTCATGGACTCGTTCTTCTTCCTTCGGGATTTCAGGCAAGATGACCGCTACCCTGGATCTCACTACTATCATTGCTATGCTAGTTGCTTCGTTCTATCACTATGCTGCGTTACCTATCATTTGCTCTTCAAGCCTCCCAAATTGCCATGGACCTCTAACCTTTGACACCCTTCCTAGCGAACCGTTGCTTGGCTATGTTACCGCTTTGCTCAGCCCCTCTTATAGCGTTGCTAGTTGTAGGTGAAGTTGAAGATTTCTTCATGGCGGACAGGGTTATCTTGGGATATCACAATATCTCTTATATTATTAATGCATCTATATACTTGGTAAAGGGTGGAAGGCTCGGCCTTATGCCTGGTGTTTTGTTCCACTCTTGCCGCCCTAGTTTCCATCATACCGGTGTTATGTTCCCGAATTTTGCGTTCCTAACGCGGTCGGGTGATTTATGGGACCCCCTTGACAGTTCGCTTTGAATAAAACTCCTCCAGCAAGGCCCAACATTGGTTTTACCATTTGCCTCACCACCACCTATATTTCCCTTGGGAGTAATTAACCCAAGGGTCATCTTTATTCAGCCCCCCCCCCGGGCCAATGCTTGTCTAAGTGTTGGTCCAAACTAGAGCCCTTTGCAGCGCCCCCTCAGCGAAACTTGAGGTCTGGTTTTAGTTGTACGGACTGCTCATCCGGTCGTGGCCTGAGACGAGATACGTGCGGCTACTATCAGGATGTCGGCACGCCGGGAGGTCTTGCTGGTCTTGTTTTACCATTGTCGAAATGTCTTATAAACCGGAATTCCGAGACTGATCGGGTTTTCCTGGGAGAAGGTCTATTCCTTCGTTGATCGCAAGAGCTTGTCATGGGCTAAGTTGGGACACCCCTGCAGGGTATAAACTTTCGAGAGCCGTGCCCGCGGTTATGTGGTAGATGGGAATTTGTTAATGTCCGATTGTAGATAACTTGACACCAGATCCGAATTAAAACGCATCAACCGCGTATGTAGCCGTGATGGTCTCTTCTCGGCGGAGTCCGGGAAGTGAACACGGTTTCTGTGTTATGATTGACGTAAGTAGGTGTTCAGGATCACCTCTTGATCATTACTAGCTTCACCACCGTTTCGCTTGTTCTCTCTTCTCGCTCTTATTTGCGTATGTTAGCCACCATATAATGCTTAGTCGCTGCTGCAACCTCACCACTTTACCCCTTCCTTTCCCATTAAGCTTTGCTAGTCTTGATACCCATGGTAATGGGATTGCTGAGTCATCGTGGCTCACAGATTACTACAACAACAGTTGCAGGTGCAGGTTATGCGATGATCATGACGTGAGAGCGATGTTTGCTTGTCTTGGAGTTCTTCTTCTGCTTCTTCTTCGATCAGGGGATAGGTTCCAGGTCGGCAGCCTAGGCTAGCAAGGTGGATGTCGTTTGAGTTTCTGTTTGTGTTCATCCGTAGTTGGATGTTGCTCGTATGTAAGATGATGTTGTATTCGTGTGGCATTGTATGCCTTATGTATGTATCCCCATCTATTATGTAATGTTGATGTAATGATATCCACCTTGCAAAAGCGTCTTCAAGATGCGCTTCTATCCTTGGTGGGACCTTCGAGTTCCTTTAGGATAGGGTCGCATCTTGGGCGTGACATACATACTTGATTCTTCTTCCTTCAGGGGTGGTAAGCAAAATCGACTTACTGGCGCAATCTATATTCCCTCCATACTTCGATAACCAATCCATGCCTAATATCACATCCAAACCTTGCGATTCCAAAACTATTAGGTCCGAGGGAAATACTGTTGGAAATATGCCCTAGAGGCAATAATAAAAGTATTATTATATTTCATTGTTCATGATAATTGTCTTTTATTCATGCTATAACTGTATTATCTGGAAATCGTAATACACGTGTCAATACATAGACCACAATATGTCCCTAGTGAGCCTCTAGTTGACTAGCTCGTTGTGATCAACAGATAGTCATAGTTTCCTGGCTATGGACATTGGATGTCGTTGATAACGGGATCACATCATTAGGAGAATGATGTGATGGACAAGACCCAATCCTAAGCATAGCAAATGATCGTGTAGTTCGTTTGCTAGAGCTTTTCCAATGTCAAGTATCTCTTCCTTTGACCATGAGATCGTGTAACTCCCGGATACCGGAGGAGTGATTTGGGTGTATCAAACGTCACAACGTAACTGGGTGACTATAAAGGTGCACTACAGGTATCTCCGAAAGTGTCTGTTGGGTTGACACGGATCGAGACTGGGATTTGTCACTCCGTATGACGGAGAGGTATCTCTGAGGCCACTCGGGTAATGCATCATCATAATGAGCTCAAAGTGACCAAGTGGTTGGTCACGGGATCATGCATTACGGTACGAGTAAAGTGACTTGCCGGCAACGAGACTGAACAAGGTATTGGGATACCGACGATCGAGTCTCGGGCAAGTACCGTACCGATTGACAAAGGGAATTGAATACGGGGTTTGATCGAATCCGCGACATCGTGGTTCAACCGATGAAATCATCGAGGAGCATGTGGGAGCCAACATGGGTATCCAGATCCCGCTGTTGGTTATTGCCCGAGAGTCGTCTTGGTCATGTCTACGTGTCTCCCGAACCCGTAGGGTCTACACACTTAAGGTTCGGTGATGCTAGGGTTGTATGAATATGAGTATGCAGCATACCGAATGTTGTTCGGAGTCCCGGATGAGATCCCGGACATCACGAGGAGTTTCGAAATGGTCCGGAGGTAAAGAAATATATATAGGAAGTGGTATTTCGGCCATCGGCAAAGTTTCGGGGTCACCCGGTAATGTACCGGGACCACCGGAAGGGTCCCGGGGGTCCACCGGGTGGGGCCACCCATCCCGGAGGGCCCCATGGGTTGAAGTGGGAGGGGAGCCAGCCCATAGTGGGCTGGTGCGCCCCCCTAGGCCCACCCCCTGCGCCTAGGGTTGAAACCCTAGGGTGGGGGGGCGCACCACATGCCTTGGGGGGCACTCCACCCCCCTTGGCCGCCGCCCCCTTGGGATATTGGATCTCCCAGGGCTGGCGCCCCCCCTGGGGGCCTATATAAAGGAGGGCAAGGGGGAGGGCAGCCGCACCCAGTGCTTTGGTGCCTCCCTCCCCCTACTACACCTCGTCCTCCTCCCGTAGTCGCTTGGCGAAGCCCTGCTGGAGTTCTGCTGCATCCACCACCATGCCGTCGTGCTGCTGGATCATCATCAACCTCTCCTTCCCCCTTGCTGGATCAAGAAGGAGGAGACGTCTCCCGTCCCGTACGTGTGTTGAACGCGGAGGTGCTGTCCGTTCAGCACTTGGACATCGGTGATCTGAATCACGTCGAGTACGACTCCATCATCACCATCCCCTTGAACGCTTCCGTACACGATCTACAAGTGGTATGTAGATGCAAACTCACTCCCTTGACTCGTTGCTTAGATGAACTCATAGATGGATCTTGGTGAAACCGTAGGAAAATTTTTAACTTTCTGCAACGTTCCCCAACAGTGGTATCAGAGCCAGGTTTATGCGTAGTTCTCTAATGCATGAGTAGAACACAATTTTGTTGTGGGCGTGGATCTTGTCAACTTTCTTGCCACTACTAGTCTTTTCTTGCTTCAGCGGTATTGTGGGATGAAGTGGCCCGGACCAACCTTACACGTACGCTTACGTGAGACCGGTTCCACTGACTGACATGCACTAGTTGCATAAGGTGGCTGGCGGGTGTCTGTCTCTCCCACTTTAGTTGGAGCGGATTCGATGAAAAGGGTCCTTATGAAGGGTAAATATAAGTTGACAAAATCACGTTGTGGTTATTCATAGGTAAGAAAACGTTCTTGCTAGAACCCAATTACAGCCACGTAAAAGATGCAACAACAATTAGAGGACGTCTAACTTGTTTTTGCAGCGATTGTTCATGTGATGTGATATGGCCAGAAGTTGTGATGAATGATGATTGATATATTGTGATGTATGAGATCATGTTCTTGTAATAGGATTCACGACTTGCATGTCGATGAGTATGACAACCGGCAGGAGCCATAGGAGTTGTCTTTATTTTTTGTATGACCTGCGTCTCATTGAAGAACGCCATGTAAATTACTTTACTTTATTGCTAAACGCGTTAGCCATAGAAGTAGAAGTAGCCGTTGGCGTGACAACTTCATGAAGACACGATGATGGAGATCATGATGATGGAGATCATGGTGTCATGCCGGTGACAAGATGATCATGGAGCCCCGAAGATGGAGATCAATGGAGCTATATGATATTGGCCATATCATGTCACTACTATATAATTGCATGTGATGTTTATTATGTTTATGCATCTTCTTTACTTAGAACGACGGTAGTAAATAAGATGATCCCTTACAACAATTTCAAGAAGTGTTCTCCCCTAACTGTGCACCGTTGCTACAGTTCGTTGTTTCGAAGCACCACGTGATGATCGGGTGTGATAGATCCTTACGTTCACATACAACGGGTGTAAGACAGTTTTACACATGCAAAACACTTAGGGTTAACTTGACGAGCCTAGCATGTACAGACATGGCCTCGGAACACGGAGACCAAAAGGTCGAACACGAGTCGTATGGAAGATACGATCAACATGAAGATGTTCACCAACGATGACTAGTCCGTCTCACGTGATGATCGGACACGGCCTAGTCGACTCGGATCGTGTAACACTTAGATGACTAGAGGGATGTCTAATCTGAGTGGGAGTTCATTGTAATAATTTGATTAGATGAACTTAATTATCATGAACTTAGTCTAAAACCTTTGCAAATATGTCATGTAGATCAAATGTCCAACGCTCATGTCAACATGAACTTCAACGCGTTCCTAGAGAAAACCAAGCTGAAAGATGATGGCAGCAACTATACGAACTGGGTCCGGAACCTGAGGATCATCCTCATAGCTGCCAGGAAACAATATGTCCTAGAAGGACCGCTAGGTGACGCTCCCGTCCCAGAGAACCAAGACGTTATGAACGCTTGGCAGTCTCGTGCTGATGATTACTCCCTCGTTCAGTGCGGCATGCTTTACAGCTTAGAACCGGGGCTCCAAAAGCGTTTTGAGCATCACGGAGCATATGAGATGTTCGAAGAGCTGAAACTAGTTTTCCAAGCTCATGCCCGGGTCGAGAGATATGATGTCTCCGACAAGTTCTATAGTTGTAAGATGGAGGAAAACAGTTATGTTAGTGAGCACATACTCAAAATGTCTGGGTTGCACAACCGCCTGACTCAGCTAAACATTAACCTCCCTGATGAGGCGGTCATTGACAGAATCCTCCAGTCGCTCCCACCAAGCTACAAGAGCTTTGTGATGAACTACAACATGCAGGGGATGGTGAAGACCATTCCTGAAGTGTTCTCAATGCTGAAGTCAGCAGAGGCTGAAATCAAGAAAGAACATCAAGTGTTGATGGTCAATAAGACCACTAAGTTCAAGAAGGGCAAGGGCAAGAAGAACTTCAAGAAGGACGGCAAGGATGCTGCCACGCCCGGTAAGCCAGTTACCGGGAAGAAGTCAAAGAATGGACCCAAGCCTGAGACTGAGTGCTTTTATTGCAAGGGGAAGGGTCACTGGAAGCGGAACTGCCCCAAATACTTAGCGGATAAGAAGGCCGGCAACACCAAAGGTATATTTGATATACATGTAATTGATGTGTACCTTACCAGTACTCGTAGTAACTCCTGGGTATTTGATACCGGTGCCGTTGCTCATATTTGTAACTCACAGTAGGAGCTGCGGAATAAACGGAGACTGGCGAAGGACGAGGTGACGATGCGCGTCGGGAATGGTTCCAGAGTCGATGTGATCGCTGTCGGCACGTTGCCTCTACATTTACCTACGGGATTAGTTATAAACCTTAATAATTGTTATTTGGTGCCAAGTTTGAGCATGAACATTGTATCTGGATCTCGTTTGATACGAGATGGCTACTCATTTAAATCCGAGAATAATGGTTGTTCTATTTATATGAGAGATATGTTTTATGGTCATGCCCCTATGGTCAATGGTTTATTCTTAATGAATCTCGAGCGTAGTATTACACATATTCATAGTGTGAATGCCAAAAGATGTAAAGTTGATAACGATAGTCCCACATACTTGTGCCACTGCCGCCTTGGTCACATTGGTGTCAAGCGCATGAAGAAGCTCCATGCTGATGGACTTTTAGAGTCTCTTGATTATGAATCATTTGACATATGCGAACCATGACTCATGGGCAAAATGACCAAGACTCCGTTCTCCGGAAGAATGGAGCGAGCAACCAACTTGTTGGAAATCATACATACCGATGTGTGCAGTCCAATGAGCGTTGAGGCTCGCGGAGGATATCATTACGTTCTCACTCTCACTGATGACTTGAGTAGATATGGGTATGTCTACTTAATGAAACACAAGTCTGAGACCTTTGAAAAGTTCAAGGAATTTCAGAATGAAGTAGAGAATCAACGTGACCGAAAAATAAAGTTCCTATGATCAGATCGTGGAGGAGAATATTTAAGTCACGAATTTGGCACACACTTAAGGAAATGTGGAATCGTTTCACAACTCACGCCGCCTGGAACACCTCAGCGTAACGGTGTGTCCGAACGTTGTAATCGCACTCTATTGGATATGGTGCGGTCTATGATGTCTCTTACCGATTTACTGCTATCATTTTGGGGATACGCTCTAGAGACAGCTACATTCACTTTAAATAGGGCACCGTCTAAATCCGTTGAGACGACACCGTATGAATTATGGTTTGGGAAGAAACCTAAGCTGTCGTTTCTAAAAGTTTGGGGATGCGATGCTTATGTCAAGAAACTTCAACCTGAAAAGCTCGAACCCAAGTCGGAAAAATGCGTCTTCATAGGATACCCTAAGGAAACTGTTGGGTATACCTTCTACTTAAGATCCGAGGGCAAGATCTTTGTTGCCAAGAACGGATGCTTTCTGGAAAAAGAGTTTCTCTCGAAATAAGTAAGTGGGAGGAAAGTGGAACTCGATGAAGTACTACCTCTCGAACGGGAAAGTGGTGCAGCTCAGGAAAATGTTCCTGTGATGCCTACACCACTGAAGAGGAAAATAATGATGATGATCAAGGTACTTCGGATCAAGTTGCTACTGAACTTCGTAGGTCCACAAGGACACGTTCCGCACCAGAGTGGTACGGCAACCCTGTCCTGGAAATCATGTTGTTGGAGAACGGTGAACCTTCGAACTATGAAGAAGCTATGGTGGGCCCAGATTCCAACAAATGGCTTGAAGCCATGAAATCCAAGATAGAATCCATGTATGAAAACAAAGTATGGACTTTGACAGACTTGCCCAATGATCGGCGAGCGATAGAAAACAAATGGATTTTTAAGAAGAAGACGGATGTGGATGGTAATGTTACCATTTATAAAGCTCGACTTGTCGCTAAGGGTTATAGACAAGTTCAAGGGATTGACTACGACGAGACATTCTCTCCCGTAGCGAAGCTGAAGTCCGTCCAAATCATGTTAGCAATTGCCGCATACTATGATTATGAGATATGGCAGATGGACGTCAAAACGGCATTCCTTAACGGACATCTTAAGGAAGAGCTGTATATGATACAGCCAGAAGGTTTTGTCGATCCTAAGAACGCTAACAAAGTATGCAAGCTCCAGCGATCCATTTATGGACTAGTGCAAGCATCTCGGAGTTGGAACATTTGCTTTGATGAGATTATCAAAGCGTTTGGGTTTATGCAGACTTATGGAGAAGCCTGCGTTTACAAGAAAGTGAGTGGGAGCTCTGTAGCATACTCTTGATGGGAAATGATATAGAACTTCTGGACAGCATTAAGGCCTACTTGAATAAGTGTTTTTCAATGAAGGACCTTGGAGAAGCTGCTTATATATTAGGCATCAAGATCTATAGAGATAGATCGAGATGCCTCATAGGTCTTTCACAAAGCACATACCTTGATAAGATTTTGAAGAAGTTCAAAATGGATCAGTCCAAGAAGGGGTTCTTGCCTATGTTACAAGGTGTGAGATTGAGCTCGGCTCAGTCCCCGACCATGGCAAAAGATAAAGAAGAGATGAGTGTCATCCCCTATGCTTCAGCCATAGGATCTATTATGTATGCCATGCTGTGTACCAGACCTGATGTAAACCTTGCCGTAAGTTTGGTAGCAAGATACCAAAGTAATCCCGACAAGGAACACTGGACAGCGGTCAAGAATATCCTGAAGTACCTAAAAAGGACAAAGGACATGTTTCTCGTTTATGGAGGTGACGAAGAGCTCATCGTAAAGGGTTACGTCGACGCTAGCTTCGACACAGATCTGGATGACTCTAAGTCACAAACCGGATACGTGTATATGTTGAATGGTGGAGCAGTAAGCTGGTGCAGCTGCAAGCAGAGCATCGTCGCGGGATCTACATGTGAAGCCGAGTACATGGCAGCCTCGGAGGCAGTGCATGAAGCAATTTGGGTGAAGGAGTTCATCACCGACCTAGGAGTCATACCCAATGCGTCGGGGCCGATCAAACTCTTCTGTGACAACACTGGAGCTATTGCCCTTGCAAAGGAGCCCAGGTTTCACAAGAAGACCAGGCACATCAAGTGTCGCTTCAACTCCATCCGTGAAAATGTTCAAGATGGAGACATAGATATTTGCAAAGTACATACGGATCTGAATGTCGCAGATCCGTTGACTAAACCTCTCTCGCGAGTAAAACATGATCAACACCAGAACTCTATGGGTGTTCGATTCATCACAATGTAACTAGATTAGTGACTCTAGTGCAAGTGGGAGACTGTTGGAAATATGCCCTAGAGGCAATAATATAAGTATTATTATATTTCATTGTTCATGATAATTGTCTTTTATTCATGCTATAACTGTATTATCCGGAAATTGTAATACACGTGTGAATACATAGACCACAATATGTCCCTATTGAGCCTCTAGTTGACTAGCTCGTTGTGATCAACAGATAGTCATGGTTTCCTGGCTATGGACATTGGATGTCGTTGATAACGGGATCACATCATTAGGAGAATGATGTGATGGACAAGACCCAATCCTAAGCATAGCACAAGATCGTGTAGTTCGTTTGCTAGAGCTTTTCCAATGTCAAGTATCTCTTACTTTGACCATGAGATCGTGTAACTCCCGGATACCGTAGGAGTGCTTTGGGTGTATCAAACGTCACAACGTAACTGGGTGACTATAAAGGTGCACTACAGGTATCTCCGAAAGTGTCTGTTGGGTTGACACGGATCGAGACTGGGATTTGTCACTCCGTATGATGGAGAGGTATCTCTGGGCCCACTCGGTAATGCATCATCATAATGAGCTCAAAGTGACCAAGTGGTTGGTCACGGGATCATGCATTACGGTATGAGTAAAGTGACTTGCCGGCAACAAGACTGAACAAGGTATTGGGATACCGACGATCGAGTCTCGGGCAAGTAACGTACCGATTGACAAAGGGAATTGAATACGGGGTTTGATCGAATCCTCGACATCGTGGTTCAACCGATGAAATCATCGAGGAGCATGTGGGAGCCAACATGGGTATCCAGATCCCGCTGTTGGTTATTGCCCGAGAGTCATCTCGGTCATGTCTACGTGTCTCCCGAACCCGTAGGGTCTACACACTTAAGGTTCGGTGACGCTAGGGTTGTATGAATATGAGTATGCAGCATACCGAATGTTGTTCAGAGTCCCGGATGAGATCCCGGAAATCACGAGGAGTTTCGGAATGGTCAGGAGGTAAAGAAATATATATAGGAAGTGGTATTTCGGCCATCGGGAAAGTTTTGGGGTCACCCGGTAATGTACCGGGACCACCGGAAGGGTCCCGGGGATCCACCGGGTGGGGCCACCCATCCCGGAGGGCCCCATGGGCTGAAGTGGGAGGGGAGCCAGCCCATAGTGGGCTGGTGCGCCCCCCTAGGCCCACCCCCTGCGCCTAGGGTTGAAACCCTAGGGTGGGGGGGGGGGGGGGCGCACCACATGCCTTGGGGGGCACTCCACACCCCTTGGCCGCCGCCCCCTTGGGAGATTGGATCTCCCAGGGACGGCGCCCCCCCTGGGGGCCTATATAAAGGAGGGCAAGGGGGAGGGCATCCGCACCCAGTGCTTTGGCGCCTCCCTCCCCCTGCTACACCTCGTCCTCCTCCCGTAGTCGCTTGGCGAAGCCCTGCTGGAGTTCTGCTGCATCCACCACCACGCCGTCGTGCTGCTGGATCATCATCAACCTCTCCTTCCCCCTTGCTGGATCAAGAAGGAGGAGACGTCTCCCGTCCCGTACGTGTGTTGAACGCGGAGGTGCTGTCCGTTCAGCACTTGGACATCGGTGATCTGAATCACGTCGAGTACGACTCCATCATCACCATCCCCTTGAACGCTTCCGTACACGATCTACAAGTGGTATGTAGATGCGAACTCACTCCCTTGACTCGTTGCTTAGATGAACTCATAGATGTATCTTGGTGAAACCGTAGGAAAAATTTTAATTTTCTGCAATGTTCCCCAACAAATACATGGTGTCCAATCCTTAATGGCAGTCGATCACACCATATACTAGCCGTATACTCTGCTCCGGGTGAGGTTACTAGCATGGGTGACCTAAGTGCTTGGGTCGGTAGTTTATATTTATCCACAAATCCCCTTGATATGCATGAATGCGAAGCACCAGTATCGAAAAGAACAACTGCAGTAAATGTCTTAACCAAAAACTTACCTATTACTGCGTCTGGCTGAGCTTCAACCTCCTTCACGGTGACGTGGTTCACTAGCCCCCTGTTGAAAGGGTTCGGCTTCTTTCCTGAGCTTCCATTTCCATTACCATTTTGGGCTTCTGGGCAATCATTTGCATAATGCCCAGTCTCACGGCACTTATAACAAGTGATATGGCTCAGGTCTACCTTGGATGGTGTTGACGGGTTGGTGCGGCTTTGTCCATTGCTTCCTCCATTCCCGTTTCCATCCTTTGTGCCATTATGATTGTGCGAGCTGCCTCCTCCATGAGTATGCTAAAACTGTCCTCCTAACTTTGGGGTAAAGCGGGGTTTCTGCTAAGCTCCAGAATTGTACTTCCCCTGCCCATACTTCCTCTTACGATTGTCAATCTGCTGCTGCTTCCCCTCAATCATAAGAGCATGATCTACTAACTCTTGGTAGTTATTGAAAGTGGCTACCATCAACTGCATGCTCAGGTCATCATTCAATCCTTCTAGAAACTTCTCCTGCTTAGCTGCATCCGTAGCAACGTCATCTGGGGCATAACGTGCTAGCTTACAAAAATCATCCACATACTGGCCAACTGTCCGTCCTCCTTGGCGTAAGTTGTGAAACTCACGCTTCTTCATGGCCATAGCTCCTGCTGAAACATGGGCAGTACGGAAAGCTTGCTGAAACTGATTCCATGTGACAGTGTCTACAGGGTAAGTGGCTGTAAAATTCTCCCACCATGCTGCTGCGGGTCCGTCAAGCTGATGTGCGGCAAACTTCACCTATTCTCCATCTGTACATCCTGCCGTGGTCAACTCCCTCCCTATCTTACGGAGCCAATCATCTGCTACTATCGGCTCGGTGCTACTGGAAAACACCGGCGGATTCAACCTTAAGAAACGTGCCAGATGGTCAACAGGTGGTGGTGGTGGGTTGTTGTTGTTGTTGTTGTTGCCTTGGTTCTGTACCAATGTTTGAATCAAGGTATTATGCTGCTGAATCAACTGAGTGATCTCTGGCGGGAAAACAAACTCGGGGTCGCGTCTCGGAGGCATCTGAGGGTTTAAAGGGGGAGTAGAGTTAAGAATAGAATGAGGTCTAGTGAGATAACACTACCTATATGCACATGAGACAAAAGCACACAATATCATTCCAATCAATTTAAACAAGGGCATACAACGGTCTAACTATCGTTACAAAAGTTCTTGGACTAAAACTAATTAAATGGTGGAAAATTCTACTAGTGTTATGGTGGTCAACTAGAAAAACTGCACCGATGCAGATTCCATGATATCTGCTCCAGCTTCATCAACATAGTCATCATCGATGTCGTCGGGATCTGAATCAGTGTCGTCGATGATGATATAATTATCTGGACAAGTAGGTTCATCCTCTTCTCCTCTGGGTGCTGATCCTCCCATGAATACTCCAATCTTCTCCTTAAGGTCACCGTTCTGTCTTACTAGAGCGACGATTTCTTCCATATAGTCTTTACGTGTAGCCTTGAGTT
Source organism: Triticum timopheevii (assembly GCA_963921465.1). Taxonomy (NCBI): domain Eukaryota; kingdom Viridiplantae; phylum Streptophyta; class Magnoliopsida; order Poales; family Poaceae; genus Triticum; species Triticum timopheevii. The sequence continues at coordinate 126,995,647 of OY997271.1, read as the reverse complement.
CTTCTTCTAGCTCCTTAATCTTGGTCATATCCTTCTGTAGCTCCTCCATATCTGCGCACATCTGATTCTCCTGGCGTCGGATGTGTTGGTTTAACTCCTGAATATAAGCTGCGATTGATCTGTCCTTCCTGGTGGTGATCATCTCCCAATGCTCATCTCGGTGCCCACAAATCTGATAGATAGTATTCTTGAGATCGTTGTGGTAAACTTCTCCAATTCGTCCCATGGCGATGTGAGCTGCCATGCTCTTTCCTAGGCTCCATGTTGGTGCATCAAAGGTAAACTCTATTGGCTCTGTGGCTGGTGCAAATGTCCTTCCTGGAATGTAGACTTGAATCCTCCAGCGCTCCTCTTCGGGTAAAGTGGCGTTGAAAGTCCCGGTGAAGCTTGGTACTCTTATGTTCAGGTATCTAGTGGCTTCCTTCAAGTGATATCCAAAAGGTGAGTTTTCATCTGGTTGTGTGCACTTGATCCTTGCATCCGCCATCGTAAAGAATAGAAAAGATGAGGAGTAAGAAATGAGAAGAAAGAGTAGTGATCTAGGGTTTTAGCTTAGTGGTCGTGTCCTACAGTCAGCGTGTGCTCTGATACCACCTTTGTAGCGACCAGACCTCAAACAGTCTGATCTCTGTGCTCAGTGTCATCCCTAGATCAGTAATGCTGACACCACACATTACTTGGAGGATTTATAACAGAGTAGCAATCACACAATTATTACATCGGATGTCTCAAAAGAGAACTTATTGAAATAAATATGGCTTAAGGCCATCTAAAATCGATAACAGTGGAAGGCTTGGAAGATAAGCGAGTCCATCAACTCCAACGGCATCACTGAGTATAGAACCACGACCTAAAAGCATCTTACTCGTCGTCTGAAAAGTCTGCAACATGAAACGTTGCAGCCCGAAAATGGGTCAGCACATGGAATATGCTGGCAATGTAACACATAGAGAATAACAATGGAATAAGCTATACTACATGCATATATGGCTGGTGGAAAGCTCTATGGTTATAGTTTTTGCATAAAGCCAATTTTTCCCTACTGGAAAGGAATAAATTTATTTAACTATCATGGTGGTTGTTAAACATTGAGAATGGTTGACAGCATTCTCAATCCCAATTTAAAGTACTCATTAAACCCAACAAATATTAATTTAGAGTAACATGATGAGATTCACATGATATCCAGGTACTAGATACTCAAGATGTCCATAACCGGGGACACGGCTAACCATGATTAGTTTATACACTCTGCAGAGGTTTGCGCACTTTTCCCCACATGACTCGATCTCCTCCGTTTGGTTTCTCGCACTACATGGTGTTTGAGAAACTGATGACCGAGACATAGTCTTTCAGAAGCGCTTGCACCTTACGTAAGGGGTAGACCGTACCAACCTACATCCCCTACATCTGCTAGTCCACCCCATAAGAGTTCGCACAACTTAGTCAACTATGCTAGAGCCCATAATAGCATGTGGCTGCACACGGAAGTTTCTAGTTTCAATAATCTCATGATCCCTTTGAGCCTGGGTGGCGGTCCGAAGAAATACAGGCAAGTCCTGATAGAAACCAGGTGCCTCAGTCCACCCAGATGTGTGTTTAAGTTGCCACCTTAAATAAACCATTAATTAACAATCTCACATCTGTCATGGAAATTCACTCACCCAATCCACGTCTACTAGCATAGCATGGCATAATAAGCAAATGTAGAAGTAACTCCCAAAGGTTTGATAATAAAACAGGTAATAAGTACTACCTCATCTACTTCCCATCCCACAATTTAATTAGATCCTAATCATGCAATGTTTGAGGCTTGATCTAATGCATAAAACTGGGTAGTAGAAAAGGTATGATCAAAGTGTTACTTGCCTTGCTGATGATCCGCGAAACCTAGAGACTCGAAGTAACAGGCGGCGCACTCCGGGTATTCTATCGCAGACAAACAAACAAGCATACAATAAGTACTCATCTAATGCATAGGTAAAACTCGAATAAAAGATCTAACCAGAATGTTCAACTTAAGAACTCCGGTTTGCAAAAAGAAACAAATCAAACAAGGTAACGAAAGTCAAACGGCGAAAGAAAATAGCTTCGTTTTACTAATCTGGATCTAAGTCAAATTTTACTAAAGCAAAAACTTGTTTAAGTAGATTATTCGGAAAGAGGGTTTCGAGACGAAACTCCAGGCGCTTGAATCGACTGATTCCGATAAACGAGCCAAAAATTATAGTAAAACGAAAATCGGATCAGGAATCGCGATCAGAAAAATCGCGGATTAAATCCGAGAAAAAGAAACACGACGAACGGGTTAACGAACGAACGTTCGTTAACTAAACTAATCTGACGAACACATTCGTTGAAATGAACGAACGAGCGAACGCTCGCTAATTAACCGAACCGAAAAAAACCGATCTAACGAAAAACTGAAAAAAAACCAAAGAAAAACCGCTCGGTTTTTATTAAAAAAAACGGCGGCACGTGGATCGAGGCGGCGGCGAACCTCGGGCGGCGGGTCGGCGAGGCGGCGGCGGCGGCTCCGGCGAAGTCGGCGGCTCCTGCGGCGGCGGCGGCGGCGGCTGGCGGCTGGCGGCGACGGCGGCTGGCGGCTAGGGTTAGGGTTTTGGGCGCGGGTAGGCCGGCTGGGCCTGGGGGCGCCGGGGTGGCGCTTTATATAGTGCCCCCGAGCGGAGTCCCGCTCGGGCACGGCCCAGAGGCGGTTCGTGTTTTTTTTAAATAATACCGCGCAGAAGAAAAATAAAAAGAAATACTAAACGGACTCCAAAAATCCCGAAATAAATTTTTCCCGGCTTCTAAAATCAAGACGGACAAGATGAACATTTATTTGGGGCCTAAATACAATTTTGAAAAATGCGCATTTTTCCTAAATCCAAATAAAAGGCGAAAAACTCCAGAATAAATCTTATTTGATTTTTTTATTAAATCTTCAATTTTGGGAAAGTCATTTTATTCCCTCTCTGAAATTTTTGTAGTAGAAATAATTGAAGATAAAATAAATAAAATCAATGATCCTATTTTCAAAATTTGAGAAAAACTCAAATATGAAAATAACGAAATCCCCAACTCTCTCCGTGGGTCCTTGAGTTGCGTAGAATTTCTAGGATCGAGCCAACAATGCGACAAAAATATGATATGCAATGATGATCTATGTATAACATTCCAAATTGAAAATTTGGGATGTTACAATCTCGCCCATTGGATGAGTGACACCTGTGCCAATGTGGAGCTGACACGTGGTTCCGTCGGCCAATGAGAATTTTACACGTGGAAAATCGGCATTGGTCGTGGCTGTTAGCGGGTTATCAGATCCAAAACCAGACCCAATAGCTTAACGGCATCCCGTTACGGTGGATGCCACGTGTCGGTCACCCTTGACGAAAGCACTTCTATGATGCGCGATTTATCGTCATGGAAGTGGACACTTCCGGGATGATAATTTTGGTTGTCATGGAACACTCCTATGATAGCACAGGTATGACTATCTTGATTCTGTCATAAAATCATCATGGATGTACATGCATGACAGAAAATGTGACCTACTGTGACAAACACGCATCATCATAGAAGTGTACTTCTTTTTGTAGTGTGGATTGTTCGATATTTAGTTGTGAGTAGCAAACACCATGCATTATCACATTATGGTATAACATGTGCAAAACCATAGCACGTGTATCACCGCTATATTCATCCATGCATATGTTTATAACACAATGTTCTCCTATTCAAATATATGAATCCACTTTCATATCGAATTATGATCTTTGTTAGTCTCTTAGACCCACACAATCCTCTAACCTTTGTAGCTAGCACTAACTTTCTCTCGTGCATGCACATGCCCTCCTCGCCATCCCCCTCCCTCAGCATTCTATCCATCACGCACATTCATTTTTTTCTTTAGGTCGTTCTCCCACAGTCTCCATAACTCCTTTCCAACACACACCGATTGATAAACCGCTCCAGCGATGTCTGCCTACATGTCACGCCCAATATGCGACCCTATCCAAAAGGAACTCGAAGGTCCCACCAAGGATAGACCCGCATATTGAGACGTGACAAGTTGGTATCAGAGCCTCGACCGACCCTAGGAGCCCCTTGATTGATCGTGTAGTTTGGCCGTTGTTGAGTCTAGAAGAAAACTGTTTTCTGAGTCTAGTTATATCGGAGAGTAGGAATTCTTTTTACTCCTCAGCCCCTTCGTCGCTCTGGTAAGGAATCTTGACGTAGGTGTTTTTAATTACTCCTCTTCCCATTCAAATTTTTCTTTAGGATCAGGCGGTTAGTTTTCGTTCGTTGTTCCTCAGCTCTTTTCATCCGGTGCATTTCTCGTCGAGTTGACTCGAGCCTCTTCATATTTGAGTTCAATCCTCAGTTGTTTTATTTTCCCACCCGCCCTCCCCTTTTTCTCCTCGGAACCAGAGTCTGTAATCGAGTATCCATCCTACTCGTGCGAAGTCTTTGCCTTCTTTCCTCAATGATTTAACCGGTGTTTTCCCTTCAAATTATTCGTCGGTTCTACCTTCCTAGTTGCCTTTGTTTTCCCGCCCTCCCACCCTCTTCCTCCGGGAGTTTGAGTCTCTTTCGACCATCAATTTCATTCGTGTGGAGCATCTTCAGTCTTTCGTCAATTGTTTCAACCGGTGAATTTTTGCCTCGTTCGTCATTCTTCATCTTTTTTTCTTTTCCGGTGGATTCAATTCAAGTTTTTCGGGTTGATCATATTCTTTTCCTTGGATCATGTTTTCCCCTTTGTTCGTCTCTCGCCATTTAATCATTCTGGAGTTCGGAAGACATCTCAAGAGATTCATCTGTGTTCGAATTGATTCGGGGTTATCACCTCATTCAAATATTTCAATTGTTCCGGTGCATCATCTATCTGTTCAACATCCCTTTCCAACGGTGTTTCCTTTCAGTGGGCCCTAACCCACAGGTCTTTTCCTCGGATCTTACCTGACTCTTCTAATTCCCCGGAGTTATTCTCAATTCTTTTCAAGGGTGACGTAAGAATGAATCCCATCAGTCACTTGCCTTCTCCAAGATCGATTTCAAATCATTTTCATTGTTGGCTCAACCCCCCTCGCTTTCCATTCTCCCGGAGTACCTCAGTAATTTTGGTGGTGTTTCTCGTCATCATTTGAAGACCGAAGAAGAATATTTCTCTTAAATCTTGTCCGTTCTCCCGGAGATTCACGGTGCTAGCTCGATGTTATCCTATCAAATTGTTTCAAGTCAAGCAAATTCTTTTCATCCATCCGGAGCATTTTAGGAGTTGCTTTCTCTCTCGATCATCCGGAGGCCATCTTTTCGGAAGATTTCTTCATTCTAAGTTTTTAGATTGGTTCTCCAATTATTCTATATCCGTGCCCTCTCGTTCGTCTCAATATTCTCCCGGTGCTTCGTTCAAGTGTTCTTTAATCAGCTCATGATCTCTTTGTTCTTTTGCATCTAAATCCCCTCAAGCATATTGGTTCTTCTAATTCATCCCGGTGATTCATTCTCTTTCACCAGTCTTTTCCGAATTCTAACGGTGGTTTGTTCAAGATTCTTTTCCTTCATGATCGTATTAATCCATTCGTTCTTTCCAATCCTACCGGTCGTTCATGAAGACCTTCTCAAGTTTGCGATATGTCACTTCTCAATCCTTTTCAAGAAGAATAAGTAGTATGCAAAATCCATTGCTTGTCATCAATTTAATTTGATGAAGGATAAGCATACAATAAATCTTATTCTCATTTCATCCAAGTGAGTAATCCCTTCCTTCGGAGTTTGTTCTTGATGAATAAATTCTAGTTCCAAGTGTTTTCATCTATTCTTTTCCGGAGTTCAAATTTTCCTCGGCCATCTCGTCGGAACCTCCACCTTAAATCATCGCATGCTTTAATCTTATTTTTTCGTCCTTCATTTCTATCTCATCATCCTTTTGTCACCGGAGTTCTTCATGGTGGTTCTTCATGATTTAATTCATTTTTCAAGAGTTCATCAAGTATCATTCCATCCTCTCAAGTTCATTCTAATCCTCCCATTTTCAGCCGGAGTGCTACCTAAATCCTTTTAGTCTTATCCGTTCTTTTCTCATTCTAATCACTACGGTTAGAACGAGAAGTTTCATAGTCTATCTGATTCCGTGAGTTTGCGATTCTCTTCATCCTCGTCGTTCCTCTCTTCTTCTCGAGCGATCTTGATTCTTTGCTTCTTCTCTTGAGTTCTTGCTTCACTTCATCCCTTTTCCCTTCCGTCTCGGTCCTAAGATCTCGGGACGAGATCTCTTGTTAGTGGAGGAGTGTTGTAACGCCCCGGATTTGATGCGCCAGGTGTCTTCCAGTTATTCGCCGTCGTTGCCATGTCATTTGCTTGCGTGTTGCACTTTGCCATGTCATCATATGCATTTCATATCATGTCATCACGTGCATTTCATTTTGCATACATGTTCGTCTCATGCATCCGAGCATTTTTCCCGTTGTTCGTTTTGCAATCCGGCACTCCTATGTCATCCAGCGTCCCCTTTTGCCCCTTCTCTTGTGCGAGTGCTAAACTTTCTTGGAATGGCCCGAGGTTTGCCAAGCGACCTTGGTATAGCACCGGTAGACCGCCTGTCAAGTTTCGTGCCATTTGGAGGTCGTTTGATACTCCAACGGTTAACCGGGTAACCGCAGAGCCCTCTTTGAGTTGCAGCCCAACACCCCTTCCAAAGTGGCTCAAAACCCATCTAACTCCCCTCCATGCTCTCGGTCGTTCGATCACGATCGCGTGGCTGAAAACCGCTCCCCATTTGGACTCTCCTACCTCCCTCTACCTATAAAAACGTCCCCTCCCCCTCCATTTTTGGGCAAAAACCCTAGCTCCCCTCACCTCCCGCCGCCGGACGCGTCCGTTCGCGCCGGACACGTCTGCCGCCGTCCCTCGGCGAATCGCCAGCCGCCACGTGCCCCCCCGCAGCACTCCTCTCTCTCCCGCGCTGCCGGCCCGCTGGGGCCCATCCGGGGCCCGCCCGGCCCGACCGCGCGCCGCCGCCCGCCCCGGGTGCCCCCGTGCCCGACCCGCCGCCGCCCTCCACCGCCCCCGCCGGCGACCGCCACCGCCGGTGCGCCCTGCGCTCGCCTCTCCCGCGTCGAGCCCCATCGCCCGAGTCGCTGCCTCGGCGCCAGAGCCTCTCCGCCGTCCAGCCCGCCGCCGGTCGCCGCCATCCCCGCGCCGCCCGGCTCCCGGAGTCGCCGCCGGGCGCCGCCAACCTCGGCCCGGCCGCCGCCGACCTCGCTGCCCCCGATCGCCGCCTTCTCTGCAGCCCGGCCCCGCGGATCCGTCCGTCGCTGGACTGCACCGGCGCGGCCCCGCCCCGCCGCCTCCGCTCGTCGCCGGACTGCACCGGCCCGGCCCCGCCCCGCCGCCTCGGCGACCCTCGCCGGAGACCGCTGTCGTCGCCGGAGTCGTCTCGTCCTGGATCCGGCCGGGCTGGACGAGATCCACCAGCCCGCCGATCCAAACGGGCGCCCGCGTCCCGGATCTGCCCGTCCCGCTTCCCTCCGTCCCGTCCAGCTTTCCCGAGGGTATATTTTTGGCTAAGTCCCGAGTGTTTTTCAACATTATCATGCCATGTTTGGCCTGCTGTATCTCTGCATCTGTAGCTCCGTTTTGTGCGTGTAATATGTCAAATTGTTCGTCTCGACGAGTACTTCATTCCATTCCATTGCATTATTGTCATTTGAGCTCATCTTGATGCCAGAAATGCTGTTGGAAGAGTGCATGTTGATGTTAATCTGCTGAAACTGTTATAACTTGCTCATTTATCATTTTTGCCATGTTTGATGTGTGCATCCTATGAGTATGAGTTCTACATGTGTTTTGATCTATGCTATCCCATATTTCCAGTGGTGCCAACCATGTATTTTTGTGAGTTGTGTGCTGAGTGCATCGAGCTTGTTAAGGAGGGTAGTTGTTGTTGCTGTTTTCCTGACAGATTCTGTTATATTTTGTTGCTATGTTAACATGCTTCTACTAGTCATTTCGTGCATAATCTGGAGATGTCCTATAAACATGTTTTGATCTGCATGTCTTTTTCTATCCATTCATGCCCTTGGTTGCAATTATAGCTTGCTGGAACATGTTGTAATCTTGCTCCAAAGTTGTTTGAAAATGTTGCTGTCAACCTGGTAACATTAAGTTCAATGTTTCCATGATGCTTTTCTAGTGATCCATGCACCCTATGAACTTGTTCTTGCCATGCTTAGCTTCATAAACATTTATTCTTACTATTGGTTGCCTTGCCATGCCATTTATTGCTCTGTGGTGAGTGGTTCAAGCTCACCAACATGCCTACTTATTGTTGTTACTGCCATGTTTGAATCTGTAATATAACTTGCCATGTTTACATGGGTGCCATCATATTTTCTATGCCTTTTTGGCTCATGGTCAGTAAGGGACTGTTGTTCTATGCATTTAGTAGTATCATGCCATGCCTTTGTTTGCCATGATAAGTTCCTGTAACATGTTGTTTGATAGCTCTAAACATTGCAACCTGATGTTATTTCTGCAAAGTCTGAAACTGTTATTATTTGCAATCTTTCCATGTCTTTTTGAGCATGTTCTAGTCTTTTCTGGAGATAGCTCAGTGTTCATGTTTTGTTATGCTTTACCTGTACTTCATGCCCATGCCTTTTGTTATGATGTTGGGGTGCTGTAGCATATTGTTTTGATGCTTGCAATATGCCTAGTTGCTGTTTTGGACAGATTGTTGTTATGTTTTGTATAGAGTGTATGTGTTGAAGCGTTGCTCCGTTTTGAGTGTGCTCTATATAAAACTTGCTTGATTTTGCATGTAGCTTCATATTACCATGTTGAATCCTTGTTTTGGTGTGTTTGCTTGATGTTTGGGTGCATTTTGCATCAATGCCATGTTTAACTTGTTTTGCTCATATCTTCTAGACCGTAGCTCCGAACTAAATGAACTTTATATGTAACTTGACTAGAATTTCGTGTAGATCCCCTTGGTGCTCTTTAACTTGCTGTTTAACAACTTAAACTTAATGGTTATTCAGTTCTGGACCAATTTCGAAATTTGCATATGAGGACTTACCGGAATTGTTATATGTTGTTTCCGGCCTCATTTACACTTGCCTTGATGTGTTGTTCTTGTTTGCATCATCTCTTGCCATGAGTAGCCTCATCTAGCTTTGTCATGCATCATGCTTGTTGTGCATCATGTGTTGCCTATGTGTGGTGTGTTTACCATGTTGTGTGCTTCTTCTTGTTAGTTCCTGTTTCGTTGCGATCGTGAGGATTCGTTCGTCTACGGTTGGTTCGGCTTCATCCGTTCGTCTTCTTCATGGACTTGTTCTTCTTCCTTGTGGGATTTCAGGCAAGATGACCGCTACCCTGGATCTCACTACTATCATTGCTATGCTAGTTGCTTCGTTCTATCGCTATGTTGCGTTACCTATCTTTTGCTCCTCAAGCCTCCCAAATTGCCATGAACCTCTAACCTTTGACACCATTCCTAGCAAACCGTTGTTTGGCTATGTTACCGCTTTGCTCAGCCCCTCTTATAGCGTTGCTAGCTGCAGGTGAAGTTGAAGATTGCTCCATGGTGGACAGGGTTTATGTTGGGATATCACAATATCTCTTATATTATTAATGCATCTATATATTTGGTAAAGGGTGGAAGGCTCGGCCTTATGCCTGGTGTTTTGTTCCACTCTTGCCGCCCTAGTTTCCGTCATACCGGTGTTATGTTCCCGGATTTTGCGTTCCTTACGCGGTCGGGTGATTTATGGGACCCCCCTGACAGTTCGCTTTGAATAAAACTTGTCCAGCAAGGCCCAACCTTGGTTTTACCATTTGCCTCACCACCACCTATCCCCTTCCATTGGGTCGGCCAACCCAAGGGTCATCTTTATTTTAGCCCCCCCGGGCCAGTGCTTGTCTAACTGTTGGTCCGAACCGAGCCGCCTGCGGGGCCACCTCGGGGAAACTCGAAGTCTGGTTTTACTCGTAGCCTGTCTCATCCGGTGTTGCCCTGAGAATGAGATATGTGCAGCTCCTATCGGGATTGTCGGTGCATCGGGCGGCTTTGCTGGTCTTGTTTTACCATTGTCGAAATGTCTTGTAAACCGGGATTCCGAGACTGATCGGGTCTTCCTGGGAGAAGGTCTATTCCTTCGTTGATCGCGAGAGCTTGTCATGGGCTAAGTTGGGACACCCCTGCAGGGTATAAACTTTTGAGAGCCATGCCCGCGGTTATGTGGCAGATGGGAATTTGTTAATGTCCGGTTGTAGATAACTTGACACCAGATCCAAAATAAAACGCATCAACCGCGTGTGTAGCCGTGATGGTCTCTTCTCGGCGGAGTCCGGGTAGTGAACACGGTTTCTGTGTTATGTTTGACGTAAGTAGGTGTTCAGGATCACCTCTTCATCATTGCTAGTTCACGGCCGTTCCGCTTGCTCTCTTCTCGCTCTTATTTGCGTATGTTAGCCACCATATATGCTTAGTCGCTGCTGCAACCTCACCACTTTACCCCTTCCTTTCCCATTAAGCTTTGCTAGTCTTGATACCCATGGTAATGGGATTGCTGAGTCCTCGTGGCTCACAGATTACTACAACAACAGTTGCAGGTACAGATTGCGATGATTATGATGCGAGAGCGATGTTTGCTTGTTTGGAGTTCTTCTTCTGCTTCTTCTTCGATCAGGGGATAGGTTCCAGGTCGGCAGCCTGGGCTAGCAGGGTGGATATTGTTTGAGTTTCTGTTGATGTATCATCTGTAGCCGGATGTTGATCTCTTGTATGATGATGTTGTATTCGTGTGGCATTGTATGCCTTGTGTATGTATCCCCATCTATTATGTAATGTTGATGTAATGATATCCACCTTGCAAAAGCGTTCCAATATGCGGGTCTATCCTTGGTGGGACCTTCGAGTTCCTTTTGGAATGGGTCGCATATTGGGCGTGACAAGTTAATACATGGGTTGCACCTCTGGAAAGATGGCATAGCATAGATCAAAACACATGTAGAACTCATACTCATAGGATGCACACATCAAACATGGCAAAAATGATAAATGAGCAAGTTATAACAGTTTCAGCAGATTAACATCAACATGCACTCTTCCAACAGCATTTCGGGCATCAAGATGAGCTCAAATGACAATGATGCAATGGAATGAAATGAAGTACTCGTCGAGGCGAACAATTTGGCATATTACACTCACAAAACGGAGCTATAGATGCAGAGATACGGCAGGTCAAATATGGCATGATAATGTTGAAAAACACTCGGGACTTAGCCAAAAATATACCCTCGGGAAAGCTGGACGGGTCGGAGGGAAGCGGGACGGGTAGATCCGGGACGCGGGCGCCCGCTTGGATCGGCGGGCTGGTGGATCTCGTCCAGCCCGGCCGGATCCGGGACGAGACGACTCCGGCGACGACGGCGGTCTCCGGCGAGGGTCGCCGAGGCGGCGGGGCGGGGCCGCGCCGGTGCAGTCCGGCGACGGGCGGAGGTGGCGGGGCGGGGCCGCGCCGGTGCAGTCCGGCGAAGGACGAATCCGCGGGGCCGGGAGGCAGCGAAGGCGGCGACCGGGGGCAGCGAGGTCGGCGGCGGCCGGGCTGAGGTTGGCGGCGCCCGGCGGCGACTCCGAGAGCCGGGCGGTGCGGGGATGGCGGCGACCGGCGGCGGGATGGACGGCGGAGAGGCTCCGGAGCCGAGGCGGCGACTCGGGCAATGGGGCTCGATGTGGGAGAGGCGAGCGCAGGGCGCGCCGGTGGCGGCGGTCGCCAGCGGGGGCGGCGGAGGGCGGCGGCGGGCACACCGGCGGCGGGTCGGGCGCGGGGGCACCCGGGGCGGGCGGCGGCGCGCGGTCGGGCGGGGCGGGCCCCGGATGGGCCCCGGCGGGCCGGCGGCGCGGGAGAGAGAGGAGGGCCGCGGGGGGACACGTGGCGGCTGGCGATTCGCCGAGGGACGGCGGCGAACGTGTCCGGCGCGAACGGACGCGTCCGGCGGCGGGAGGTAAGGGGAGCTAGGGTTTTTGCCTGAAAATGGAGGGGGAGGGGACGTTTTTATAGGTAGAGGGAGCTAGGAGAGTCCAAATGAGGAGCGGTTTTCGGCCACGCGATCGTGATCGAACGACCGAGATCATGGAGGGGAGTTAGATGGGTTTTGGGCCACTTTAGAAGGGGTGTTGGGCTGTAAACAAAAGAGGCCTTTGCGGTTACCCGGTTAACCGTTGGAGTATCAAACGACCTCCAAATGGCACGAAACTTGACAAGCGGTCTACCGGTGCTATACCAAGGCCGCTTGGCAAACCTCGGGCCATTCCGAGAAAGTTTAACACTCGCACAAGAGAAGGGGCAAAAGGGGACGCCGGATGACATAGGAGTGCCGGATTGCAAAACGAACAACGGGAAAAATGCTCGGATGCATGAGATGAACATGTATGCAAAATGAAATGCACATGATGACATGATATGAAATGCATATGATGACATGGCAAAGTGCAACACGCAAGTAAATGACATGGCAACGACGGCGAATAACTGGAAGACACCTGGCGCATCGAATCCGGGGCGTTACACTACAACATACACACGCACCTTCCATCTCCTCCTTTCTGTGTCCATGCCTCGTGTCTCTCATATAGTCCCACACACGTGTAAACTCTCGCCCCTCTTTTCATCGATCTCACAATCGCACACTCCTCCCCCTATCTAGCTAGTAGCTAGGCCTCTCGCACCACCTCCTAGCTCCATTCTCTCTGTCCATCTGTCTCACTGGGCCTTATTTTCCTCTAAAAATGGATGTACACTGACCGATCTATCACTATACATATAGCTAGCTAGGTCGTTAAAACTCATTTTCCCCACGTGTCGATCAATCTACCTCATTAGTTATGTCTCTCCCTTCCTCCGACAAACAACAATTGATCTGCCGATCTAGTTAGGTTTGCTTACCAAACACATGATCCCCCTTCATCATCCCTGCATGCGTCCCGACACATCTATCATGCACACGCACACACAGAAACACATCCTCACTCTTATTGATAATATTGCAGTTCTACCCTCAGTTTGTCTAGTAGGCCTCTCCCACCATCTTCGAGAAGCAACTCCATCACCCATCCAACACTTTACCCCTCTCCCTCCCTTCCTATCTCCTCTCTCTCTCTCTCTCTCTCTCTCTCTCTGTCCCAACCTATTTCCCGTCCTTCACTTATGTATGGATGTCGACCGATCTCCCTCAAGACATAGCTGGGTCTCTCCTTCTCAACACATATACGAGTCGTTCTACCTCTCTAGTTAGGTCTCTGCCTCCCCCCTACCCCCCCCCCCCCACACACCAGTAGATCGAGCGCTCTAGTCATGGCTCCCTGCCACACACAAACTTGCCCTATGCCCTCTGACGTTCCGGTAAGCCAGTCGCCCTATATATTTGACTTGCACACACACAATTTTGATGGCTCTCTTCATCGATCTCGCACCCACCCACTTGATCCTCTCTTGGACTCTATCAATATCTATGACCCCTACCTCTCTTATCGTGGATCGCCCCCTCTATATATGATCTAGATAGGCCTCTATTTCACACACATTGCATGTGTCAAATTTTTATTTGAGATATCATCGACACATATTCCCACAAATACATTCACGAAATTAGACCCCCCTAACAAAAAACACTCACGACCGCACACGCCCTATGTCTAGGTTTGTATATCTCACACACACACCCACGTAGGTGGGGGATGTGCACGAAGAGAATAGGTGCACGCACGACGCACGTACTACCGTCTCTTTCCCAACCACACCCGCGCGGGTACACGGTGGAGCTTATTTCTGTATGAAAATGCAGCCCACATGGTATTTTGAAACGTGTACTACTTGTCCACTTGATGGAGGATCGTGTACCACGGGTGAACAAACAAACTGCAACTTGACACGTTATGTTAAAAAGAGGCAAACCATGTGGGGCCTACCTTAGAGGCAAGGCTCTATACACTAGAGATGCTCTGTACGTATTATTTTTGATGTGTCCCGTCAACTCACAGAATGAGGAGAAGCTTGCTTAGTACATTGTCTCCCCCACCCACGGGCACGGTGGCTCGTAGGACGAGGTGAAGCTTGCTTAATACTTTGCCTTACGCCCGCTCCCTTGCCCACGCACGCGGTGGCTCGCAGGACGAGGAGAAAATTTTACTAGTCCCTCCATTTACTCCTCGTCCCTACCTTGGTTACAGAGTTTATCATATTGTTTTAAATATATGTCCTTTAGTAGATTTCAATATGAACTACTAGTACATAATCCAAACACTGATGTATATAGACGTATCTTAGAGTGCAGATTCACTCATTTCGCTCCATATGTAGTCCATATTGAAACAGACATAATAGTACGCACTCCCCCTCGCCCCTCGCCCCTCGCCCCTCGACCCTCGCTCGACCCTCTCCCACGTGGTGGACGTGCAGCAATTCATTCGGTCTCAGATAGCCAGAACGATATATACTGCAGTACCATTATTGCTCAACATCCCGAAGACGCGAAGACCCAAGCGCAAGGTTAATATTTTGGAGATGCCAAGCACAAGGTTTTTATAGAAGAACGAGTAGTAGTAGTGGTAGTAGTAGTAGTAGTAGTAGTAGTAGTAGTAGTTGTAGTAGTAGTAGTAGTAGTAGTAGTAGTAGTAGTAGTAGTAGTAGTAGTAGTAGTAGTAGTAGTAGTAGTAGTAGTAGTAGTAGTAGTAGTAGTAGCAGGAGTAGGAGTAGTAGTAGTAGTAGTAGTAGTAGTAGTAGTAGTAGTAGTAGTAGTAGTAGTAGTAGTAGTAGTAGTAGTAGTAGTAGTAGTAGTAGTAGTAGTAGTAGTAGTAGTAGTAGTAGTATTAGTAGTAGTAGTAGTAGTAGTAGTAGTAGTAGTAGTAGTATGTACCAGTGGTATGTACTGTACGAGGAAGAAGGCAACAAGATGTATGTTTTTTGCGACAGTCTCTTCTTACAGGACGTGCTAGACCTAGTGGACCTCATTGGTGCAATGGGAGTACTCCCTATCATAGATGGCACGATTAAGAGTGGTGGGCAGCGGGCATAATTCGGGGCTTCTTAGTCTTAAACCCCATGAAGAAGTCCGTCCCATCAAAAGGAATAGCCATCCTCTACATGTGCTCCTATGTACAATGAGGAAATGAGACAAAAAGAGAAAGAGAAAAAGTAAAAAAAAAGTCACCAGCCTTAGATCCAGCCCTATTGTATCTGTGAATGATATTTGTACGTCGTGATTGACATAGCTATATTATTAACCATGCTACAGAGGTAGAAGCGGATTCTTATTTCTTCGTGGAGGTAGCAGCGGATGGATATTCAACGAGTGAAATGATGGTTGCTTCCTTGGTCAAACATAGAGAAAGGTGGGCCTCGTGATTTGATGGTTTATTAGTCATTATTACTGCCTATTTTCTTTGCCCATATATAATAACCGCGTACAGTAGCGGGCTATACTTTTGATAACCATGCTCGTAGAGAAGAGGTGCACGCACCCACGCACGAAGAGAAAATGAAACCGCTCGACTATATACATAGCCAGGAAGAGATCTTTTCAATAAGTAAGAGTGTCGAACCCAACAAGGAGCAGAAGGAAATGACCAGTGGTTTCCAACAAGGTAATGTCTGCAAGTGCTGAAATTGTAAGTAGTAGAGTGGTTTGATAGCAAGATAATTTGTAATGAGCAAGTAACGATAGTAGTAGCAAAAGTGCAGCAAAGTAGCCCAATCCTTTTGAGGCAAAGGATAGGCCAAAACACTCTCTTACGATAAGCAAAGCGTTCTTGCGAGTACACAGGAACTTCATCTAGTCACTTTCACCTTGTTGGTTTGATTTGTGTTTGCTACTTTGATAATTTGATATGTGGGTGGACCAGTGCTTAGGTGTTGGTCTTACTTGAACAAACCTCCTACTTATAATTAACCCTCCCGCAAACATCCACATCTAAAAGGAAGGTATTTATAATAAATTCTAACCATACCATTAAACTTTTGGATCCAATCGGTCCCTTACAGAATAGCGCCTAAACTGGGGTTTAAGCTTCTATCACTCTCGCAACCCATCATCTAATTATTACTCCAAAATGAATTACCTCAGGCCCAAATATGGTGAAGTGTCATGTAGTCGATGTTCACATGACACCACTAAGGTAATCACAACATACATACTATCAAAATGTCGAACACATATCAAGTTCACATGATTACTTGCAACATGATTTCTCCCGTGACCTCAAGAACAAAAGTAACTACTCACAAATGATAATCATGCTCAAGATCAGAGGGGTATTAAAAAGCACATTGGCTCTGAAAATATAATCTTCCACCAAATAAACCATATAGTAATCAACTACAAGATGTAATCAACACTACTAGTCACCCACAAGCACCAATCTATAGTTCCGGTAACAATTAACACAAGAGATGAACTAGGGTTTGAGATGAGATGGCGTTGTTGAAGATGTTGATGAAGATAGCCCTCCGCAAGATGGGAGAGTTGTTGGTGATAATGAGGATGATGATTGCCTCCTTCGGGAGGGAAGTTCCCCCGGCGTAATCGCTCCGCCGGAGGGCAAAATTGCTCCTGCCCAAGTTCCGCTTCAAGACGGTGGTGCTCCGTCCCGAAAGTCCTCTCCTTATTTTTTCTATGTCAAAATGACCTATATACCAGAAGATGGGCACCGGAGGTGGGCCTGGGTGAGCACAACCCATCGGGGGCGCGCCTGGGCTCCCTGGCACGCCCAGGTGGGTTGGGCCCACCAGGTGGATTGTGCCCACCAGGTGGGTTGTGCCCAGCTGGTGGGCCCCCTCTGGTAGTTATTTCCTCCAATATTCCTCATATATTTGGTAAAAAAATCTCAGTGAAGTTTTAGCTTGTTTGGAGTTATGCAGAATAGGTGGCCTGACGTAGCTTTTCCAGGTCTAGATTTCCAGCTGCCGGAATTCTCCCTCTTTGTGTATACCTTGCATATTATGAGAGAAAAGGCATTAGAATTACTCCAAAAAGCATTATTATGGATAAAAATATCATAAATAACAGTAAGAAAACATGATGCAAAATGGACGTATAAACTCCCCCAAGCTTAGACCTCGCTTGTCCTCAAGCGAAACCTGAAATAGAAAAACATGTCCACATGCTTAGAGAGAGAGGTGTCGATGAAACAAAATATGGACATAGAAGCATCATGTACAGCAACAAAATTGAACATAAGACTTTTATCATAGAACTTTTATCATATACTTCTCATGAATAAGTAACAGTTCAGCACACAATCGATGTATAAAGCAAAAACTCTATTAAATACCAACAACCTATGTTCTCAGTCAATTTTGCAACTACAATTCATTATCTTTTCAGGAAAGTTCACGTATCGTAGCCTTTAGGCAAGTCCACATACTCAACCATCATATAGTATTCTATAATTGCTACCACTCACCGCATACACATAAGCAAAACATTTCAACCGGACACATAAGAAGATAGGGGCTCATAGTTTCGCCTCGCAACGTATTCACCTCAATGGTGATGTCAACAATAACAACTCATGCTACCCATATTCAAACTGGACATATGTTCCTAGATCTTTCGTCAACACATGATGCTTGCCAAAGGAGAAAGTAAAAAGGAATAGAGAGAAAATTTTGACTCTTTGCATAAAAGTAAATTCATAAAAGTAAAAGATAGGCCCTTCACAGAGGGAAGCAGAGGTTGCCATGCGCTTATTTGTTTGTATGTTCAACCCCTTAGTGCAAAAGAACATCATGTTGCATTGCCGCTTGTGATAGCGACCTTTATTATGCAGTCTGTCTCTTTTATTCCTCACCATCACAAGTTCATGCAACACTCAATTTTCTCTTACACTAAATGATCTCAGACATTTGGAAGCAATTTTTATTCCCTTTTTGCACCGATGACAACTTACTTGAGGGATCTTGCTCAATCCCTAGGTAGGTATGGTGGACACATGAAAATAAGATTTGGGTTTAAGGGTTTTTGGATGCACAAGTAGTATCTCTACTTAGTGTGGAATTTTTTCCTAGCAAGATAGGGGCAAGCACCACATGTTAAAGGATCTATGACAATATGACTTCTATGTGAATGTGAACAAACATAAATCATTAACTTGTCTTCCTTGTCCAACGTCAACAATTTTGGCATATAATATTTTGATAGGGGCTCACAATCACAAAAGATTTCTAGGATAGTATATTAATATGTAAATTTTCTCTTCCTTTATTAATTCTTTCATGAGTTGCATCATTGACTAATGCTATATTTGTCAATCTCTAATTAAATTTTCTACATATACTTTTCCTTATGTGGTGCCATCACCTATGATAATATTAGTATATGATCTTCTTGATTTATTTCCTTTTTTATTTATATCATTTCCTTTTGTTTATTTCCTTCTTTTTATTTGCAACAAGAAAGTAAAGAAAGCAAAAACTCACACTAAACTTTATTATATATCTTGCACACGATTACAAGGATAGATCACTAAGCAAACTCTCAAAGAAAGGATCGAACTAAACTTTTATTCATCTAAAGCAAAAGATCAAACTAAAATAAGTAAAGGCAAAAGATAGTGGGGATGATATGATATTGGGGCACCTCCCCTAGGCTTGGCGAAAGCCAAGGAGAGTGCCCATACCAGAAACTCAATTTTATTTTGGTGGTGAAGATGATGATGGTGATGATGAAGAGGAGATCTTGTCCTTGGGTTTCCATGACAGTGGTCCACCATCATAAGAGGAGGAGTGAGTCTCACAAGTCCTGCAACTAGCAGCCAAACTCATACCTTTAAACCTGGCCTCATATTCAAAGACTTGGTTTTGGAGGTCATAAATCCGCCTCTGGAGGAAGTTGATTTGCTCATTGAGGGTGAAGACGATGTCCTTCATGGGCTTGCCATCCACCTTGAGATCACGGGAGAGGTCCGTGATCATGAGGTGACTGGCATTGAGTCCATGCTCCACCATCCCCTTGCACCGGAAGACATATTGTTCCATAGCTTCAAGCCTGGCCTCCATGGTTCCCGTCCCCTTGGGACATGGCACATCGCGAAGGTGAAGCACCCCCCATGCATCTGGATGACCTGAGGGTGCTGTACCACCTCCCGCAGATATGGGTTGATGAGGTTCTTGAAGAACTTGTCCTTGGAGGAGCTTGAAGTAGCCATGGTAGATGGGATCTGACAGAAAACAGCAAGGAAAAGAAAACAGGAGATTTCTCCGTGGTCCGGTGGTTAACAGGTTCGGGGGGGTATATAAATATTTTTTTATCTTGGGGAACAAGGAAGCTGTAGAAAAATGTAGTCCAAAAGGTGTCCCAGGTGGGTACAACCCACCTGGGCCAGGCGCGCCCTGGTGTCTTGTGCCCACCAGGGTACGCTTCCTGGAAGTTTCTTATTTTCCTATTTTTCTAAATATTCCAAAACTGACAAAAAATATTTTTGCGGATTTTTCGGAGTCCATTTACTTGCCGTCTCACGTACCTCCTCATTTTGACGATTCCGGAGTGTTCCGGAAGGTCTCTTTTATGTGTTCTTCCGGTGTCAAAGTTTGGATACTATTACTTTCAACATTATTAGGCGTACCGTAGATATAATGTTTTATTTGTTGCCCATTGACAACCTTCGGGTTAGTACCTTCGGCATTATTTATTTTGATGGCTCTAGACCGAAAGGAGTTTTCCTCCAAACAAACTAAAACAAGAGTTGTACAAAAGAACATATTCTCCGACTTCAAACTCACGCTTTTGGATTCTCTTGTCATGCCATATTTTAACTTTTTCTTTGAATAATTTGCATTTTCATAAGCTTGGGTTCTCCATTCATATAATGAACTAATATCAAATAACCTCTTTTCACCAGCAAGTTCAAATCATAATTGAGTTCTTTGATTGCCCAATATGCTTTATGTTCTAACTCAAGAGGCAAATAACAAGCTTTTCCGTAAACCATTTTATAAGGAGACATACCCATAGGATTTTTATATGTTGTTCTATAAGCCCAAAGTGCATCATCTAATTTCTTAGACCAATTCTTCCTGGACCTATTGATAGTCTTTTGCAAAATTAATTTTATTTCTCTATTGCTAAGCTCAACTTGACCACTAGACTGAGGATGATAAGGTGATGCAATTCTATGGTTAACATACTACTTAGCAAGCATTTTATGGAAAGCACCATGAATAAAGTGTGAACCACCATCAGTCATTAAATATCTAGGGACTCCAAACCTTGGGAAAATAACTTCCTTCAGCATTTTAATAGAGGTGTTGTGATCAGCACTACTGGTTGGAATAGCTTCTACCCATTTAGTAACATAATCAACAGCAACCAAAATGTGTATACCCATTAGAGGAAGGAAAAGGTCCCATCTAATCAAATCCCCAAACATCAAATGGTTCAACAACAAGTGAATAATTCAGAGGCATTTCTTGATGCTTACCGATATTACCTATTCTTTGGCATTCATCACAAGATAAGACGAACTTACGGGCATCCTTGAAGAGAGCAGGCAAATAAAATCCAGATTGCAATACCTTGTGAGAAGTTCTATCTCCAGCATGATGCCCTTCGTAAGCTTTGGAGTGACATTTCTGTAGGATTTGTCCCTGTTCATGCTCAGGTACACAACATCTAATAATACCATCTACTCCTTCTTATAAAGATGTGGGTCATCCCAAAAGTAGTGTCTTAAATCATAGAAGAATTTTTTTCTTTTGTTGGTATGTAAAGCTAGGTGGTAAATATTTAGCAACAATGTAATTAGCATAATCAGCATACCAAGTAGTTTTATGAGCAACATTTATAGCAACTAACTGCCCATCAGGAAACCGTCATCTATAGGTAGTGTGTCATCAGGCACATTTTCAAACCTAGACAGATTATCAGCTATGGGATACTCAGCTCCTTTTCTATCATGATATGTAAATCAAATTCTTGTAGCAAGAGAACCCATTGAATAAGTCTAGGTTTAGCTTCTTTCTTTTCCAGAAGATATTTAATAGCAGCATGATTGGTGTGAACAATTACTTTTGAATAAACAATATAAGGTCTAAATTTATCACAAGCAAACACCACTGCTAAGAATTCTTTTTCAGTAGTACCATAGTTTCTTTGAGCACTATCTAGAGTTTTACTAGCATAATGAATAACATTCAGTTTCTTATCAACTCTTTGTCCTAGAACAACACCAACAACATAATCACTAGCATCACACATAATCTCAAAAGGAAAGGTCCAATCATGTGGTTGAACAGTAGGTGCAGAAATTAAGGCTTTCTTGAATGTTTCAAAGGCTTCTAAACAATCATCATCAAAAACAAAAGGAATATCCTTTTGCAAAAGACTCGTAAGAGGCCTAGAAATTTTAGAAAAGTCTTTGATAAATCTCCTATAGTAACCAGCATGACCTAAAAAACTATGAATACCTTTGATATCTTTAGGACATGGCATTTTCTCAATTGCATCAACCTTAGCTTTGTCCACTTCAATACCTCTTTCAGAAATTTTATGACCCAAGACAATGCCTTCATTAACCATAAAGTGGCACTTCTCCCAATTCAAGACAAGATTTGTTTGTTCGTATCTCTGCAAAGCTCGATAAAGATTGCTCAAACAATCAAAAAAAGACTTCCCATAAACAGAGAAGTCAACCATGAAAACTTCAACAATCTTTTCACGTAAGTCAGAGAATATAGCAGTCATACATCTTTGAAAGGTAGCAGGTGCATTACATAAACCAAAAGGCATACGTCTATAAACATAAGTTCCAATGGGATAACTAAAAATGGTCTTTTCTTGATCAGGTTGAGAAACGGGTATTTGTGAAAAACCATAATATCCGTCAAGGAAGCAAAAATGTGTGTGCTTAGATAATCTTTCTAGCATTTGATCAATAAAAGGCAGAGGGTAATGATCTTTCCTAATTGCTTTGTTTAATTTTTTCTAAAATCAATTACCATTCTATAGCCAGTAACAATTCTTTGTGGAATAAGTTCATTCTTATCATTAGGAACAATAGTGATCAACAACGGGTTTATCATCAGGTTCCATATTAATTTTGTGCTGACATAGAGTGGGACTAATGCCCTTTAAATCATCAAGAGTATATCCAATAGTAGCCCGATGCTTCCTTAGAACTTTCAGTAATCTTTCTTCCTCATGTTCTAAAAGGTTGGCACTAATAATAACAGGATATATCTTCTTCTCATCAAGATAAGCATATTTCAAAGTGTCTAGCAATTGTTTTAATTCAAACACATGATCACCTTTAGGTGGAGGAGGACCTCCTAGAGTTTCAATAGGAAAATTATGTTTTAGCGGAGGACGATGTTCAAAGAAAATCTTATCTATTTCATTTCTTTCATGCATATGAAAATCTTTTTCATGGTCTAGCAAATATTGTTCTAAAGGATCAATAGGTGGTACAACAATAGAAGCAAGATCAATTATGTACTAGGCAATTCTTTTTCATGAAGTTTTTCTACTAAACTTGGAAAAATAAAACTCATGATACTCATCACCAAAACTAACACCGACAGTTTGTTTCTCACTGTCTATTCTAGCATTAACGGTGTTCAAGAAAGGTCTACCAAAGATAATGGGACAAAAGACATCTTGTGGGGAACCAAGAACAAGAAAATCAGTAGGGTATTTTATTTTCTCACACAAGACTTCAACATCTCTAACAATCCCAATTGGTGATATAGTGTCTCTATTAGCAAGTTTAATAGTAACATCTATGTCTTCTATCTCCGTGGGTGCTATGTCATTCATAATTTCTTGATATAAGGTGTAAGGAATAACACTCACACTAGCACCTATGTCACATAAACCATGATAACAATAATCTCCTATTTTAACTGAGACAACAGGCATGCCAACAACAGGTCTATGTTTATCCTTTTTATTAGGTTTGGCAATTCTAGCAGCTTCTTCGCAGATGTAAATAACATGCCCATCCATATATTCTTCCAAGAGATCTTTAACCATAGCAATACTAGCACTACAAAAAAAAGACACATCAATGACATTTTTGGCCTAACGAATTTTTTTTGTCATGCTTATGACACATCTATGATGATAATTGTGAAAAAACCCGATGTCATCATAGATGTGGTGGGTTCCTACTTCTGTGAAAAAAAAATCATGACAGAAAATGGGCTTTTCGTCCTGGGCGGGCTGGAGATGCAGCTGCATGACATTCTTTGGGCTGTCCATGACGAAAAAACCATGGTAGAAGCGAGGGTGAGGAAAATATCGGGGAGTTCCCGGTTATGGTGGGTGGTCGGGGCCGAGTGATGCACGAAGGTTTGCGCATTTCTCTCGTACACGTACGCGCGTGTGTGCAAGGCATTGCGCTCTAACTAAACCCGAGTGAGGCGTTGGGCTCGAACTTGAGAGATTGCACTAGCTACGTTACTGAACACCGATCAATCCCCTGCTGTTAACTGAACCCAATTGATTCCTTCGCTACTGCTTCTAACTAAAGCCGATCGATGCTGCCTCTTGATGAACAGTGAGCATTGTTGGGGGTGGGTGGGTTTGGATGAACAGTTCCCGGTGGGAGGTTGGATGAACAGGACCCTGTGGTAGTAGAGGTCGTTGCCGCTGGATGAACAGGACCCTGATCGAGCCGGTTAGGGGTGGATGAACAGGACCCCGTGGAGGGCTGGAGGAACAGGACCTCGTAGAGGGCTGGTTGAACAGTAGCTGGTGGAGTGCTGTATGAACAGTAGCCCGTGGAGGGGTGGTTCAACAGGACCCCGTGGAGAGGGCTGGTTTAACAGTAGCCGGTGGAGGAGCGGTGGAGGCTGGATGAAGAGGAGCCTGTGGATGAACAGTCACAGGTGGAGGCTAGAGGAGGTCGACGGTGGATGAACAGTAGCCCGTGGAGGAAAACGACGGTGCAGATGAACAATATCCCGTGGAGTCCCGTTTTGTGGTACGCCACACCCCTCCCGATGAACAGGACCCCCGTTTCAACCATAGTGCTCCAACACAAGTTTGTTTCCTCCATTTTGCGGTACGCCACACCCCTCCCAACAATAGGACCCTGTTTCGACCGTAGGAGGTCCAAGAGAAGTCTATTTCCTCCATTTTTCGGTACAGCAGACCGCTCCGGATGAATAGGATCCCGTTTCGACCATGGCTGGTCGAACACAAGGCTGTTTCCTCCGTTATACTGTACGCCAGACCTTGTTTCGATCGGCTGTTCTGTCCAAGCCGGTTGGCTCCCGATGAACATGATGAAGACGCAGTTTCTCCGTTCCGACCCAGCCATGTACACGAGCCATGGCCGTACATATGCACGAGTAGGCGTTCGAGACCCCGCCCATATGTACATATGTGGTCGTATTTACTTTCTTGCATCCTGGCCGCTGTACGTAAGTGTACACAATATTAACGGGACTGCGTGACATGCTACATGCGCGCCTCTACTATGACACGTGCCCTTCCTTACACGACCACGGTTCATCGCTGCAGCCTGCAGATAGACCGATCGACAAGTATGTACGTACGTGTTCGCGACCAGAATGACAATGCTACATACGCTTCGATCAGGTGGATCCCGACTGTCAGGCACTTCCTTGCGTGTGAAGATGTAGCTAGTGGGTCCCTGCAATCAGGGCACGAATCATTTTTGTGCCCGTAATATGGACGCACTTCCTTGCGTGTGAAGATGTAGCTGGTGGGTTCCAGCAGTCAGGGGGGAAACTTTTTTCGCAAAATACGGTGGCCCGTCCGGTGGGTCCCTGGTGTCAGGTGGAGGAATCATTATTTTCCATGTAATAAGGAGGCACTTCCTTTCTGCGGCCATGGACCCAGCTGTCAGCCTCTCCATGTACAGTACTCTTCCAATGGAAGTCATTTGTTGACCACATTGACCACGCCGTGCCGAGAGCACCAAGGCGGTGGACGACGGCAAGGCCTAGGAAGGGGATGACGCAGAGCCAGGGAAGATGCGGCAGTGGATGCCCACGCGGAGAGGATTACGCCGGTTCACTGGTTTGGCTGCGGTGTGAGGCTGTCAGTGCCGCGGGGCTTGGCCAGCAGTGGCAGTAGTAGGGGGCTGTGAGGCCTCAACGGCAGCACAGTCGGCCACTGGAGGCAGGAGCAGACGGTCTCACCGTCGCTAGTTTGGGCGGCTGGTGCAAGAAGAGCAGCGATTCAAGAAGCAGCAGGACCGTTCGATTCAAATCCACCGGTCACTGCTGCTAGAATAGTTTGTTGACTAAGTTGACAAAGCCCTACGTATGTGTCAACTTAGTAAGCCCACAGGTCAGCCTCCGAACCGGTGCGCCCTAGATGTCAGTGGGAGGAATTTTTTTTCACGTAATAAGGAGGTAGTTGATTGTGTGCGGCCAGGCCAGCGGAGGGAGTAGGGTGGGCCAGTGAAGCCTGCGCGACATCACAGTGGGCCACAAGAGGAGGGAGTAGGCAGTCCTATCGGCGCTGGTTTAGGCGGCTGGAGCAGGAAGATCAGAAATTGAAGAAGCACGTCGGTCATTGGATGGACACCCAACAGTCACTGCTGCTAGAATTGTGTGTTGACTGACGAAGCCTTGGTTAAACAAGTCAGCCTCGAAATTTGTGGCATGTACAACCCATTTGCTATGATTTTTAAATTTTTTACTCATTTTCTAATTCATATGGAATTTATTGCAGCCCATTTTCCATTTTTAGAATTGCTGCCCATTTTCTCGTCAGTACCAGGGTTAAAAAATTGAACTAAATATGTGCAAAATTTTGAAAATTCGCAAATTTTTCCTGGGGAACAAAATACTCTTAATCCAAAAATTAGTTTCCATACTAAAACAAATTTAAAAATAAATTAGTACTGTGTCATGTTAAAATCCAATGAAATATATAATATTAGTGAAGAACAAAAATAAAAAAAGAAACTAATTTCCGATTTGCTATAATTTTTTTGGAATTTTCTACCCTTTGATATTACTTTTAACAGATACTGACCATACTCTTTGGCCAGGCCGGAATGCATCCCTCCTCGTCTTGAAAGATTTGCAGCCCAGTAAGTCGGAGAAAACAAATAGGCCTAGCTTGGGTATTCTTCAAAAATAAATAGTGGGCTACCTATATTCCCAAAGAAAAAACTGCTGGGCTGGTCATGTTGTTAGACGTGCCACAGAGACCGCACAACCCAGTTTATAGCCTGCTCCTCCGAAAAAATCCTCAAAAAAAAGTTGTGCAATTCTATTGTTAATTAACTCTACGTTGAAAATGATGTGGGTCCCAAATATCAGCAGGGTGGATTAGAGTAAAAAACAAGGGGTGCGTCTGAGTAGTAAAAGAGGCGCTTGCTTGTGTTCGGGAGTGGACCTGGTGGGTCCGTACTGTCATACTCACAACTACAGTCCTCTCCTGATTCACAATGTTGATAGGGCCGGACGGCGGCGCCGCGACGAGCGCACCAAGGCGGAGGATAACGTGTTGCTCGCCAATGTGCTGGGCTCGGTTGGACATTCTTATTGAAAAATAAAAATGGACAGGAACTATTTACAAAGTTGACTATGATTTGCATGGGTCCGCTGGTTGCCGGAAGAAAAATGTGGGAGAAAGAAGACTGGTCGCTATCTTTGCCTAAGAATAACATTGACTGAATGTAACGACACTATCATAGGAAATAATATCCTCCTGTTAAATCATGAATTTGAAGAACTGGTGCATGAGCATTTTGCTCTATTTATTTATGTATTTACTTATTTATGTTTAGGGGACCATGAGCATGTACCTGGGCCGGATTCATGTCAGAGCCTCCCTTCCAGTTAATTATGGGCTCCTTTATTGGGCTATCATCAGTGTGATGCATGTTATCAACAAGTGGAAAATGTGTTCCGTAACAAAAATAGTATGCACTCCGTATGGTATGGGCACTAAAGGATCAGACCGTGTAACGACTTCAAAAACATTGTGTTTGCCATTCTAACAACACATGTATTCAACCAACAGACAAAATATACTACTGACTGTACATTGAAAACACGAGCAGCAGCAACCAGGGCTGGGGGTACAACAGAAGCAGTAAGCAGGTCAGAAGAGTAAAGACGCATCTCTCTCTTCCAAACCAAACATCAGCCATCATTACAGAAGGGCTACCAAAAAAGAATAAGTGTATGCATCAAACTAAATAAAGATCCTACTACACCAAGTATACACATCTAACTAACTGGCTCAGTTAGACGTTACTATTTATTAAGCTATGGAGATTGGCTGACGGCTTGAACCAGATGCGTGCCTGATGGGGGAAACTCCAGCCAGCAGGTTGAAGTCTGATACTTGCGACCCTCTATCCTACATTGGGCTCCAGAGCATGGCGGCACATATCAGGGTATGGTGCATGTAGAGACGCATGGTACGCGGTGTACACACAGTTTTGCCTGATGAACGAAACTGTGTTGCCATCATGATCCTTGCAGTCGGTTATATCCTGGTTAATCGGATAATTCTGTCTGAGAAACAGAGAGCATGTACCAAGGCTACATACTAGCCTCTAGTCAAAAATTCCTAAAGGCCCAGAGAACCTGGGATCCTGCTCAAAGACCTTGCAGTCACTGTGATTGTATTCCTCGAAACAACTCGTCCGGTACATGCGAACGATCATCAATCGTTTGCCATCGTCCAATCAAGCCAGGAACCACCTACAACTGCCATGCCACTTTTCTTTGAAAGGTTCTGGGATTAGGAAGGGTAGGGACATCAGGCATCCTACAACATCATATCAAGTTGGAGTCAAATAAAAAAGGGCTCTTAATGTAGTCAATCTTAAGAACAGGATGTTATGAGCATGAATATATTTTCAGTAAATGTTGACAGTAATATAAGCAAGCCATCATGATATCATAGGAAAGTAACATACTGTTGTAACAACCATTTTGTAGCGATGACTAGAGAAGGCCAGCAATACGTCCAGCCATAGAAGGAGTCGACAGCGTAAATGAAGCCGTTGTGTTCAATGGCATCAGAGAACCATGGAGGATGTATGATCCTGGGATGGACGTGCAGATTTACCAACTTACTGCAGTGACCTGCCAGATAGGAGAGACCATGATTGAAGAACGCAATTAGCCTGAAGTCTTTGTAATTCATAGATCTTGTGGGAACTTGGTAGATTACAACCTTGAGCAAATCAAACTTGGTATCATGTTGGCTACTGTAAGATTCTGAGTATTCTGGGCCGCGGTGCCAAAGCATTGTAGTGTTAATCGAAGGAAGGGGGTCAATCACTGGGTGTAGACCTCCCCGAGCATCCAGCTGTCGCGACCGTCGACGAATACCATCCATGGCGTGTTCATGCCGACCCAGTACATACCATTAATGTAGTTGAGGGTGAATGGGATCAGATCTCAGTCAAGGGGGATGATGCTCGCCACCCTACGATTGTTATGCTGCATGACATGCTGTTTCTGAAGATCAGGCGGCATTAGCAAGCAAGGAGCTGGCTGAAAAAGCTCCGGCCTGAGGGCTTTGAGTAAATGCTACAGCCCCGACGAGCACGCGGCGAGCGGCATGGTAGTGAGATTGTCCACACGCGAAACAATGATCTTGATTACCTCTGTGGGGAGCGAATTCTAGCCACTCTTTTGGCGGACGCTGCTCAGTTCTGCCATTGTTAGTGCTTGGGTTTCGGAAGAGGGGGGAGGCGCCTTAGCGGGGATGGAAGATTGGACGATTATGTGCGGACAAAGATGGAGAAGCGAATATGTGCTGCGGGAAGTGGATAGGTGATGATGACTACAACACGCTGCTTGAATTATGAGACACATACCAGCAGCATAGGGTCATATCGATGCCAGAGTGATCACAGTATTGGTACTCCCTACAGTACCTACTACTATGCCCTGACTTTCTTGAGTAGAGTAGTAGTGGAGTAGGACTTGATAGCCCACAAGTGTAGGGGATCGCAACATCTTTCGAGGGTAGAGTATTCAACCCAAATATATTGATTCGACACAAGGGGAGCCAGAGAATATTATTGAGTATTAGCAGTTGAGTTGTCAATTCAACCACACCAGGATAACTTAGTATCTGCAGCAAAGTATTTAGTAGCAAAGTAGTATGATAATAAAGGTAACAGTAGCAGAAGTCATATTTTTGGGTTTTGTAGTAATTGTAACAATAGAAACGGAAAAGTAAATAAGCGAAGCACAATATGTGAAAAGCTCGTAGGCATTGGATCAGTGATGGATGATTATGTCGGATGTGATTCCTCATGTAATAGCTATAACATAGGGTGACACAGAACTAGCTCCAATTCATCAATGTAATGTAGGCATGTATTCCGAATATAGTCATACGTGCTTATGGAAAAGTACTTGCATGACATCTTTTGTCCTACCCTCCCGTGACAGCGGGGTCCTAGTGGAAACTAAGGGATGTTAAGGCCTCCTTTTTAGAGAACCGGAACAAAGCATTAGCACATAGTGAATACATGAACTCCTCAAACTACGGTCATCACCGAGAAGTATCCCGAGTATTGTCACTTCGGTGTTGTCGGATCATAACACATAATAGGTGACTATAGACTTGCAACATAGGATCAAGAACACACATATATTCATGAAAACATAATAGGTTCAGATCTGAAATCATGGCACTCGGGCCCTAGTGGCAAGCATTAAGCATAGCAAAGTCATAGAAACATCAATCTCAGAACATAGTGGAGACGAGGGATCAAACCCTAATAAAACTAACTTGATTACATGGTAAATCTCATCCAACCCATCACTGTCCAGCAAGCCTACGATGGAATTACTCACGCACGGTGGTGAGCATCATGAAATTGGTGATGGAGGACGGTTGATGATGACGACGACGACGAATCCCCCTCTCCGGAGCCCCAAACGGACTCCAAATCAGCCCTCCCGAGAGAGATTAGGGCTTGGCGGCGGCTCCGTATCGTAAGACACGATGAAACTTCTTCTCTGATTTTTTTTCTCTGCGAGAAGGAATATATAGAGTTGGAGTTGAGGTCGGCGGAGCCTCAGGGGGCCACGAGACAGGGGGCGCACCCGGGGGGTGGGCACGCCCCCCACCCTCGTCGACAGGGTGTGGGCCCCCTGGTCTTGATTCTTTCGCTAGTATTTTTTATATTTTCCAAAACTTGCCTCTAAGGATTTTCAGGACATTCCGAGAACTTTTGTTTTCTAATTATAAAACAACGTCATGGCAGTTCTGCTGAAAACAGTGTCTGTCCGGGTTAGTTTCATTCAAATCATGCAAGTTAGAGTCCAAAACAAGGGCAAAAGTGTTTGGAAAAGTAGATACATTGGAGACATATCAACTCCCCCAAGCTCAAACCTTTGCTTGTCCTCAAGTAATTCAGTTTATAAACTGAAAGTGATAAAGAAAAACTTTTACAAACTCTGTTTGCTCTTGTTGTTGTAAACATGCAAAGCCAGCATTCAGGTTTCAGCAAAAATTATGAACTAACCATACTCACAATAACACCTCGGTCTCACAATTACTCATATCAATGGTATGATCAGCTAGCGAGCCATAATAATAAAACTCAGATGACAACACTTTCTCAAAACAATCATAACATGATATAACAAAATGGTATCTCGCTAGCCCTTTCTGAGACCGCAAAACATAAATGCAGAGCACCTTTAAAGATCAAGGACTGACTAAACATTGTAATTCATGGTAAAAGAGATCCAGTCAAGTCATACGCAATATAAACCAAAAGTAATGAATGCAAATGATAGTGTGCTCTCCACCGGGTGCTTTTTAATAAGAAGGTGGAGACTCAACACAAAAGTAAATAGATAGGCCCTTCGCAGAGGGAAGCAGGGATTTGTTGAGGTGCCAGAGCTCGATTTTAAAATAGAGATTGAATAACATATTGAGCGGCATACTTTCACTGTCAACGCAACAAGTATGAGATGGTTGTATCTTCCATACTACATGCATTATAGGCAGGTCCCAAACAGAATGGTAAAAGTTTATAGTCCCCCACCACCAACAAGCATCAATCCATGGCTTGCTCGAAACAACGAGTGCCTCCAACTAACAACAGCCCTGGGGGAGTTTTGTTTAATTATATCGATTTGCTTTGATCTTTTCGGATCATGGGACTAGGCATCCCGGTTACCAGCCCTTTCTCGTGAATGAGGAGCGGAGTCCACCCTTTTGAGAATAACCCACCTAGCATGGAAGATATAGGCAGCCCTAGTCAAAACATGAGCTGCTCGAGCATACAAAACAGAGTTTCATTTGAAGGTTTGGAGTTTGGCACATACAAATTTACTTGGAACGGCAGGTAAATACCGCATATAGGAAGGTATGGTGGACTCATTGGAATAACTTTGGGGTTTAAGGAGTTTGGATGCACAAGCAGTATTCCCGCTTAGTATAGGCGAAGGCTAGCAAAAGACTGGGAAGCGACCAACTGAGAGAGCGACAACAGTCATAAACATGCATTAAAATTAATTCACACCAAGTACAAACATGAGTAGGATATAATCCACCATGAAAATAAATATCATGAAGGCTATGTTGATTTGTTTCAACTACATGCGTGAACATGTGCCAAGTCGAGTCACTCAATTTATTCAAAGGAGGATACCATCCCATCATACCACATCATAATCATTCTAATAGCATGTTGGCATGCAAGGTAAAACCATTATAACTCATAGCTAATCAAGCATGGCACAAGCAACTATAATCTCTAAATGTCATTGCAAATATGTTTACCTCATAATAAGCTGAATCAGGAACGATGAACTCATCATATTTACAAAAACAAGGGAGGTCGAGTTCATACCAGCTTTTCTCATCTCAATCATTCCATCATATATCGTCATTATTGCCTTTCACTTGCACGGCCGAACGATGTGTATAATAATAATAGTGCACGTGCATTGGACTAAGCTGGAATCTGCAAGCATTCAACTCAAGAGAGGAGACAAAGTAATATGGGCTCTAAGTTAAATAAATAACATGCATATGAGAGCCACTAAACATTTTCAATATGGTCTTCTACTCTCGACCCCTAAAGGGAAGAAAAGAAAATAAAACTATTTACACGGGAAAGCTCCCAACAAGTAAGAAGAAGAAGGAGAAATCTTTTTGGGTTTTCATTTTAATTCTACTACAAGCATGGAAAATAAACTAACTAAATTTTTTTGGTTTTTTTTCTTAAAGTTTATCAAACACACAAGAAGAAAGCTAGAAAAAGAAAATTAAACTAGCATGGATAATACAATGAAAGAGTATGAGCACCGACAACTAGAATAGTGTGTGAACATGAATGTAAAGTCGGTGAGAAATACGTACTCCCCCAAGCTTAGGCTTTTGGCCTAAGTTGGTCTAATGCCACGGGTAGCCTGGCTGATATCCGTAGTTGTAACTGGGGTTGTACTGAGATGCAGCAGCAAATGCCTCCTGAGCTGCGGCATGTTGGCGAGCCGCCTCCGCTCTCCCCTCGTGTTCAGCTGCTTCCTCCCTGGTAACAACATATCTTCCTTTTGCATGGTAATCAAAAAGGAAGGGAGCAGGAAGAGTAACATGGACAATGCTATGTTTGTCAAAGATTAGTCGATACTGGAGAAATTGGTCATTCCTCTTAAGAAAATGATGTTGGACCATAGAGTCATAATCAAAATAAGCAGGAGGCAACATCATATCCCCCTCTTGTGGGGCTATACCAATATAATTTGCCACACGGGTCGCATAAATTCCTCCAAATAAATCTCCAGCTCTACCATTATTATGCAACCAACGTGCAACTATTGCCCCCAAGTTATAATCTTTACAAGCTAACACAACACTCTTGAGGACACAAAGATTAGGGACACACATATGACATGCTTCATCTTTACCGTTAATGCATCTACCAATGAAGAGAGCAAAATAATGTATAGCAGGAAAATGAATGCTCCCTATGGTAGCTTGTGCAATATCCCTAGATTCTCCCACAGTGATACTAGCAAGGAAATCTCTAAATTCAGATTTTTGGAGATCATTAATATTGCCCCACTGTGGAAGTTTGCAAGTAGTTGTAAGATCCTCTAAGTCCATGGTATAAGATGTATCATAGATATCAGATAGGACACTAGGAGAATTACCTGTACATTTATATTTAAACCTTCGCACAAATGAATCATTCAATTGATAGTACTGAGGACACTTATCTTGTAAGAAGTCCTCCAGATCGGCATTATGCACATAAGCGTCAAATTCCTCCTTAAAGCCTTTTTCGACCATAAAATCGTCGGATGGCCACTCACAGGCTCGTACTTCTGCGTCCCTCGGTAGTTCAACGTCCTGCTCACGTATAGCAATCCCGGGTCCTTTCTTTACTAAGGAACCACCTTGGTACATTCTCCTAGACATAATTCTTTTTCTGATTTTTTTTGAAATTTTAGTAACTTGGAAATAAAAGTGAATAAAACTAAACAAGATTGGTAGCAACTACTCCTACAAGTGCCTAGAGCATATATCATGCATTAGAACTACTTGGGACCTCATAATATTGACATGCAAGCTCAAGAACAGGGTCACCTATGCAGCAAAAAATTGCTATGAATAAAGCACTAGAACAAAAACTAATTGGACCAATTGTATCTAACCTTATCACTAGGTTCATGTTCATCACCTGATTGTGTTTCAGCATCAGAAATTGAAATATCATTGGGATTCTCAGGTGTGTCTACAACAGGTTTACTAGAAGCATGCAAAGTCCTATCATTTTTCCTTTTCTTCCTTTTGGAAGAACTAGGTGCCTCTAAGTTATTTCTCTGAGAATCTTGCTCGATTTCTTAGGTTGGCCTTCAGGATACAAAGGTTCCTGAGTCATTCTACCAGTTCTAGTAGCCACTCTAACAACAAAGTTAGTTTTATTATTTAATTCATCAAGCAAATCATTTTGAGCTTTAAGTACTTGCTCAGCTTGAGTAGCAACCATAGACGCATATTTGCTAATGAGTTCAAGTTCACCTTTAACTCTAGCCATATAATCACTCACGCATCCTATCTCGAAAGCGTTATTCTTTATTTCTCTACCAACATAAGCATTAAAACTTTCTTGTGTCGCCATAAAGTCATCAAATTCATCTAAGCATGGGCTATGAAATTTAGTAGAGGGAATTTCAACCTTATCATATCTATAGAGAGAATTTACCTTTACTACCTGTGTCGGGTTATCAAGACAATGTGGTTCTTCAACAGGCGGCATATTAAGACCATGCATTTCTTCAATAGGTGGTAAATTCTTAACATCTTCAGCTTTTATACCTTTTTCTTACATTTATTTCTTTGCCTCTTGCATATCTTCAAGACTGAGAAATAAAACACCTCTCTTCTTCGGAGTGGGTTTAGGAATAGGCTCAGGAGTTGGCTCAATTGGTTCAGGAATGGCCTCAGGAATTGGCTCAGGAAGAGTCCAATTATTTTCATTAGTCAACATATTATTCAATAGTAATTCAGCTTCGTCGACTATTCTTTCCCTAAAAACACAACCAGCAGAACTATCCAAGTAGTCCTTGGAAGCATCGGTTAGTCCATTATAAAAGATATCAAGTATTTCATTTTTATTAAGAGGATGATCAGGCAAAGCATTAAGTAGCCGGAGAAGCCTCCCCCAAGCTTGTGGGAGACTCTCTTCTTTTATTTGCACAAAATTATATATTTCCCGCAAGGCAGCTTGTTTCTTATGGGCAGGGAAATATTTAGCAGAGAAGTAATAAATCATATCCTGGGGACTACGCACACAACTAGGAGCAAGAGAATTAATCCAATTCTTAGCATCACCCTTTAATGAGAACGGAAATATCTTGAGGATATAGAAATAGCGAGATTTATCATCATTAGTAAACAGGGTGGCTATATCATTCAACTTGGTAAGATGTGCCGCAACAATTTCAGATTCAAGGCCATAAAAAGGATCAGATTCAACCAAAGTAATAATCTCAGGATCAATAGAGAATTCATAATCCTTATCAGTAACACAGATAGGTGAAGTAGCAAAAGCAAGGTTAGGTTTCATTCTAGCATTAAGAGACTACTGCTTCCATTTAGCTAATAACTTTTTAAGATCGTATCTATCTTTGCAAGCAAAAATAGCTCTAGCAGCTTCCTCATTCATAACATAACCCTCAGGAACAACAGGTAATTCATAATCAGGGGGAAAACTTTCATCGTCACTACATCAATAATAGCATCTTCAATAATTTCATTCTCTCTAACCCTAGCAAGTTGTTCATCAAGAAATTCACCTAATGGCAAAGTGGTATCACGCACAGAAGTAGTTTCATCATAGGTATCATGCATAGCAGAAGTGGCATCATCAATAACATGCGACATATCAGAATTCATAGCAGTAGCAGGTTTAGGTGTCACAAACTTACTCATAACAGAAGGAGAATCTAGTGCAGAGCTAGATGGCAGTTCCTTACCTCCCCTCGTAGTTGAGGGCAGAATCTTGGTTTTTGCGTCTTTCAAGTTCTTCATAGTGATCAATAGATATAAATCCCGAGTGACTCAGAGAATAGAGCTATGTTCCCCGGCAACGGCGCCAGAAATTAGTCTTGATAACCCACAAGTGTAGGGGATCGCAACAGCTTTCGAGGGTAGAGTATTCAACCCAAATTTATTGATTTGACACAAGGGGAGCCAAAGAATATTATTGAGTATTAGCAGTTGAGTTGTCAATTCAACCACACCTGGATAAATTAGTATCTGCAGCAAAGTATTTAGTAGCAAAGTAGTATGATAATAAAGGTAATAGTAGCAAAAGTAATATTTTTTGGTTTTGTAGTAATTGTAATAATCGCAATGGAAAAGTAAATAAGTGAAGCACAATATGTGAAAATCTCGTAGGCATTGGATCAGTGATGGATGATTATGTTGGATGCGATTCCTCGTGTAATAGCTATAACATAGGGTGACACAGAACTAGCTCCAATTCATCAATGTAATGTAGGCATGTATTCCGAATATAGTCATACGTGCTTATGGAAAAGTACTTGCATGACATCTTTTGTCCTACCCTCCCGTGGCAGCCGGGTCCTAGTGGAAACCAAGGGATATTAAGGCCTCCTTTTAATAGAGAACCGGAGCAAAGCATTAGCACATAGTGAATACATGAACTCCTCAAACTACGGTCATCACCGAGAAGTATCCCGATTAATGTCACTTCGGGGTTGTCGGATCATAACACATAATAGGTGACTATAGACTTGCAAGATAGGATCAAGAACACACATATATTCATGAAAACATAATAGGTTCAGATCTGAAATCATGGCACTCGGGCTCTAGTGACAAGCATTAAGCATAGAAAAGTCCTAGCAACATCAATCTCCGAACATAGTGGATACTAGGGATCAAACCCTAACAAAACTAACTCGATTACATGGTAAATCTCATCCAACCCATCACCGTCCAGCAAGCCTACGATGGAATTACTCACGCACGGCGGTGAGCATCATGAAATTGGTGATGGAGGATGGTTGATGATGACGACGGTGACGAATCCCCCTCTCCGGAGCCCCGAACGGACTCCAGATCAGCCCTCCCGAGAGATATTAGGGCTTGGCGGCGGCTCCGTATCGTAAAACGCAATGAAACTTCCTCTCTTTTTTTTTCTCCGCAAGACGGAATATATAGAGTTGGAGTTGAGGTCGGTAGAGCCTCAGGGGGCCCACGAGGCAGGGGGCGCGCCCAGGGGGTGGGCGCGCCCCCACCCTCATGGACAGGGTGTGGGACCCCTGGTCTTGATTCTTTCGCCAGTATTTTTTATATTTTCCAAAACTTGCCTCCGAGGATTTTCAAGACATTCCGAGAAATTTTGTTTTCTACACATAAAACAACATCATGGCAGTTCTGCTGAAAACAGCATCAGTCTGGGTTAGTTTCATTCAAATCATTCAAGTTATAGTCCAAAACAAGGGCAAAAGTGTCTGGAAAAGTAGATACATTGGAGACGTATCAGGACTCTACTCTACTACTAGCACCGGAGGATTAGTATATTCTAATCTAAAACAGTTACAAACTTCAATGCCCGAGCGTGGAACGACCACGAACCGCCATCAACTCCAATCCCCAGCAAACATTCACTCGGAGACAAGGCACTTGAAAACTCCCGCGACGCAGTTACAGTACATGTGTAAGGGTGGCGGTTTTGTCAAATACTATGGCTTAAAAACAGGCCACCATCGGATAGAAATCTGACAGTTACGTGGGATTCGCGAGGATTGAGCTCGTGGTGAACAATTGCCAGATATCATTACTAACAAAAGGTTGAAACACCCGGGGCTATAACTTGCACCCGCTAACCACTAACAATGATACTAACATAGTTGTAAAATGCCTACATGGTGTTTGGAATTATATGCAAAAAAACTAGCAAGATGCCCATGCATTGCACGAAACATCAAGATGCATTTCTTTACAAAACACTGTTGTGATTGACCCATGCAGGACTAATCCCATGTGTAAAAACTAATGATATCTCGAGAATTTTATCATAAAAATGGTATCTTAACCATATCGTCAAAAAATGATATCTCGAGAAAGATGAGAGATAAGGTGAGGAGGAGTGGGGTGTGGTGGTGATTGGTGGTCGGACTGGGCGGAGGCATGGGGATGGACGGCGCCGGTAGCGGCCACCATGCCAGATTGTTCCAGAGACTTCCTTTTTTTAATTGCTCAGCAATGAGGTTGTGGGAGATAAGGATGAACGAGGAAAAGCCTTATCTGTAAATGTGGAGAGAGGTGCGGGTATCTTTTGTAAAATTGTCATAGTTTGCTTTCTATCCGTCAGATATAGATCGGACGGTCTATATTATATGATGGCATGCACACCGTCATCACCAACTCGGTTTTTCTCTACTCTAGTCCTATAAAATACTCAGTTGGTGATGATGGTGTGTCTGCCATCCGCCATTTCTGACCATTAGATCTGCATCTAACGGCTGTGATGTAAGTTCTGGCCTTTTGCAACAATTCCCACTTCTCTGCTCTAGTTTACACAAAACCCATTAGTATCTTGAAACCAACCACATTCCTCCCTTACCTCATCAAAACGGCCCAAAGAATATATTTGGAGTGAAACATAAGATATATTTAGTGATATGTATATCAAACTAAACTGTTTTCTTTCAAATTTGTGAATATGTATTATTCTACTTTGGATCCGTTGCAACAGACGGGCTCATTTTTATAAAGGTTTATCTCTTGCATCGTCCACAACGAACACCTGGTGTACTGGTCCTGGCGGGATGCTTGCAGCGCGATGACCTGAGTTCGAATTCTATTGTAAATTGTAGTTTTTTATATATCTTTTAATATATATACTTCTTTCTCTATTGTACTGGGAGTAGAACCACAGAGTACTTAGAATACAAGATTAACGATGGATTTGTTTCCTTTTAACTTTCTGTACGAATCTATAGCCAACCTGCAAGTCATATACACTGTACTGATAGTGGAACCCACAGAGTACTTAGATACAAGATTAAGGATGCAATTAACTTTTTATAGAGGGAGAATCATACATGCAATTAACTCAAATGGATTGGACGTGACTCTATTATTTTCCAATGGCAACCGGCAAATTTCCTCCCGCGAGCCGAAGTAGGTTTCTCATTTTACATGCGGGTTTAATGGAGGCGTTTGATGGAGGCGAGGAGGCGTGTTCAACCGGGCGTGCACCGGGCAGCGCAATACTATTCGATTTGATAGCTACTAGTATATATTATAAAAAAGAAAGAAGAGTAGCAGAGATAGAGAGAAGAGTAGAGATAGAGACTAGGGAGGAGCACCATCTACTGCTTCGTGTGCTACTCCTGTGCTCCATTCAGCGGGCGGTGTTGAAATTTGGGGAGCGCACTCGCGCGAATGCTGGCAGCGATGACTTCACCGACGACGACTTCTTCCCCGACCTCGGTAACCTCTTCCTCAACGACATGGGGGACAACCTCAACGCCAACGGTGCTGCTCCCATTGCACCATATGTGTTTCTGTCCTTCCTGTTCGAAATCGTGGTAGAATTCATGTTTCTAGTCTGTGTCCTAGATTCGATTTGTTCATGTACTATACTAGTCCACATGATTACTTTAATCTCTGTTATAGCCATCATGATTTATTTTGTGCTTATTCGGACTAAATATCGTAGTAACTTGCTCAAATATTTAACTGGCGCAACGTCCCCTACAGCCACTCCCATTTCATGGACGTCCTGGTAGATGCCTCCAAGGATCCCTTCGTCTACTGTTATGAGTGCCCGATGCCATTTTGGGGATCGCTGGTGGACCTCGTGCATCACCTCACGCAGGCGTCCGTCGATCACTGCTGGCCCTTGGCGACGAACATCAAGTACAAGATGTGCTACCCGTTCGCCATGCCGGAGTCGCTGGAGGATCACCGCCGCCTGCTAGTCTCAGAGGAGGACAGCAGTGTCTTCTTGTTGATCATGGGCACCGGCGAGGCCCGCGCAGGCCGCCGCCCCATCTCTGTAGTGTGCGTCAGGGGCGATGCCGCTGACGCTGACACTGAGATGTATGGGTGTGTGCTCACTATTACTACCCCTCAGAGGTACGCGGGCGCCCACACCGGCTCCATGATGCTGACTAGGACTGTGCCGAGCTGGGATCTTCCCGCTAATGTGGACATGGAAGATGCATGGTATGATATCCCCCCCCAACATGGTGCACGGTGACTCCAAGGAGGTTCACCTGGACATGTGCATTACCAAGTAAATGATGATCACTAGTCTTCGCTCATTGTAATCCGTTGTCTAAGCATGTGGATACTTCTCATTTATATTGTATAGAACCTTCCATGCATGATCTTGCTCTATTAGAGTATCATGCTTGAATAAATGTTTATCCATTTATGGTTTACTCTATAATCTTCCATGTATGCTTTTGCTCCATTAGAATTCTCGCTTGCCATTTATGAGATTAACTGAGAATTTTTACTACAATACTGGTGAAAGACTTTTTTATCTATTTCACCCGGATGTTTGTGAGCTCTAGAGATGAAATAATATCTGAAGAAACCTATAGATACTCGCTACACATGAGATGACCCCCACATCCTTTGTCAAAATAAACAACTCCCCGATCAATGCATTTCACTGTTCTGTGCAACGCACGGGCACCTTACTATAAATTAGTACGACCAAAAATTTAACTAACATTATATATAGTACAACAAATGCTCATGCATGTCACCTAAAATTATATCATTGAAAACTATGTTCAAATAAGAATCCAACGATATAGTTTTTGTTGACATGCACTAACATTTTGTCAGTTAAATCCTCAGTCAAATTCAATGGGGAACTAATAAACACGAACGAAGTTGTACTAGTGTAGAGGGAGGTGCTGCATGGGAGTCTCACCCCGCTCGTGGCACGGCAGTAAAGCCGTGTCATAACCCACAAATGAAGGGGATTGCAACAGCTTTCGGGGGTAAAGTATTCAACCCAAATTTATTGATTCGACACAAGGGGAGCCAAAGAATATTCTTGAGTATTAGTAGTTGAGTTGTCAATTCAACCACACCTGGATAACTTAGTATCTGCAGCAAAGTATTTAGTAGCAAAAGTGGTATGATAATAAAGGTAACGGTAGCAAAAGTAAAGATAAATGTTTTTGGGTTTTTGTAGTAGTTGTAACAGTAGCAACGGAAAAGTAAATAAGCGAAGAACAATATGTGAAAAG
Source organism: Triticum timopheevii (assembly GCA_963921465.1). Taxonomy (NCBI): domain Eukaryota; kingdom Viridiplantae; phylum Streptophyta; class Magnoliopsida; order Poales; family Poaceae; genus Triticum; species Triticum timopheevii. The sequence continues at coordinate 126,954,908 of OY997271.1, read as the reverse complement.
CTCGTAGGCAATGGATCAGTGATGGATAATCATGCCGGATGCGATTCTTCATGTAATAGCTATAAGATAGGGTGATACAGAACTAGCTCCAATTCATCAATGTAATGTAGGCATGTATTCCGTAAATAGTGATACGTGCTTATGGAAAAGAACTTGCATGACATCTTTTGTCCTACCCTCCCGTGCAAGCGGGGTCCTAGCGAAAACTAAGGGATATTAAGGCCTCCTCTTAATAGAGAACCGGAACAAAGCATTAGCACATAGTGAATACATGAACTCCTCAAACTACGGTCATCACCGAGAAGTATCCCGATTATTGTCAATTCGGGGTTGTCGGATCATAACACATAATAGGTGTAAATAGACTTGCAAGATAGGATCAAGAACACACATATATTCATGAAAACATAATAGGTTCAGATCTGAAATCATGGCACTCGGGCCCTAGTGACAAGCATTAAGCATAGCAAAGTCATAGCAACATCAATCACAGATAGTGGATACTAGGGATCAAACCCTAACAAAACTAACTTGATTACATGGTAATTCTCATCCAACCCATCACCGTCCAGCAAGCCTACGATGGAATTACTCACGCACGGCGGTGAGCATCATGAAATTGGTAATGGAGGACGGTTGATGATGACAACGGCGATGAATCCCCCTCTCTGGAGCCCCGAATGGACTCCAGTTCAGCCCTCCCGAGAGAGATTAGGGCTTGGTGGCAGCTCTGTGTCGTAAAACGCGATGAAACTTTCTCTCTGATTTTTTTCTCCCCGAACGTGAATATATGGAGTTGGAGTTGAGGTCGGTGGAGGTCCAGGGGGCCCACGAGATACGAGGGCGCGCCTTAGGGGGGGCGCGCCCCTGTCTCGTGGACAGCCTGTGGGCCCCCTTGTATTAATTCTTTCGCCAAAAATTCTTATTAATTCCAAAAAGTGCCTCCGTGGATTTCCAGGACATTCCGAGAACTTTTCTTTTCTACACATAAAACAACATCATGGCAGTTCTGCTGAAAACATCGTCAGTCCGGGTTAGTTTCATTCAAACCATGCAAGTTAGAGTCCAAAACAAGGGCAAAAGTGTTTAGAAAAGTAGATACGTTGGAGACGTATCAACTCCCCCAAGCTTAAACCTTTGCTTGTCCTCAAGCAATTCAGTTGATAAACTGAAAGTGATAAAGAAAAACTTTTACAAACTCTGTTTGCTCTTGTTGTTGTAACATGAAAAGCCAGCATTCAAGTTTCAGCAAATATTATGAACTAACCATACTCACAATAACACTTAGGTCTCACAATTACTCATATCAATAGCATAATCAGCTAGCGAGCCTCGGGTGACAACACTTTCTCAAAATAATCATAACATGATATAACAAAATGGTATCTCGCTAGCCCTTTCTGAGACCGCAAAACATAAATGCAGAGCACCTTTGAAGATCAAGGACTGACTAAATATTGTAATTCATGGTAAAAGAGATCCAGTCAAGTCATACCCAATATAAACCAATAGTAATGAATGCAAATGACAGTGTGCTCTCCAGCGGGTGCTTTTTAATAAGAAGGGTGATGACTCAACATAAAAGTAAATAGATAGGCCCTTCACAAAGGGAAGCAGGGATTTGTAGAGGTGCCAGAGCTCGATTTTAAAACAGAGATTGAATAACATTTTGAGCGGCATACTTTCACTGTCAATGCAACAACTATGAGATGGTTGTATCTTCCATACTACATGCATTATAGGCAGTTCCCAAACAGAATGGTAAAGGTTTATACTCCCCCAACCACCAACAAGCATCAATCCATGGCTTGCTCGAAACAACGAGTGCCTCCAACTAACAACACCCCTGGGGGAGTTTTGTTTAATTATTTTGATTTGCTTTGATCTTTTTGGATCATGGGACTGGGCATCCCAGTTACTGGCCCTTTCTCATGAATGAGGAGCGGAGTCCACTCCTCTTGAGAATAACCCACCTATCATGAAAGATATAGGCAGCCCTAGTTCTAACATGAGCTGCTCGAGCATACAAAACAAAATTTCATTTGAAGGTTTGGAGTTTGGCACATACAAATTTACTTGGAGCGGCAGGTAAATACCGCATATAGGAAGGTATAGTGGACTCATATGGAACAACTTTGGGGTTTAAGGAGTTTGGATGCACATGCAGTATTCCCGCTTAGTACAGCTGAAGGCTAGCAAAAGACTGGGAAGTGACCAACTGAGAGAGCGACAACAGTCATAAACATGCGTTAAAATTAATTCACACCGAATACAAGCTTGAGTAGGATATAATCCACCATGAACATAAATATCATGAAGGCTATGTTGATTTGATTCAACTACATGCGTGAACATGTGCCAAGTCGAGTCATTCAATTCATTCAAAGGAGGATACCATCCCATCATATCACATCATAATCATTCTAATAGCATGTTGGCACCCAATGTAAACCATTATAACTCATAGCTAATCAAGCATGGCACAAGCAACTATAATCTCTAAATGTCATTGCAAATATGTTTACTTCATAATAGTTGAATCAGGAACGATGAACTCATCATATTTACAAAAACAAGAGAGGTCGAGTTCATACCAGCTTTTCTCATCCCAATAAGTCCATCATATATCGTCATTATTGCCTTTCACTTGCATGACCGAACGATGTGTATAATAATAAGAGTGCATGTGCATTGGACTAAGATGGAATCTGCAAGCATTCAACTCAAGAGAGAAGACAGGGTAATATGGGCTCTAAGTTAAATAAACAATCATGCAATATGAGAGCCACTAAGCATTTTCAATATAGTCTTCTCGACCCCCAAAAGAAAGAAAAGAAAATGAAACTATTTACACGGGAAAGCTCCCAACAAGTAAGAAGAGGAACAAGAAATCTTTTTGGGTTTTCATTTTAATTTCTACTACAAGCATGGAAATTAAACTAACTAATTTTTTTGGTTTTTCTTAAAGTTTATCAAACACACAAGAACAAAACTAGAAAAAGAAATTTAAACTAGCATGGATAATACAATGAAAGAGTATGAGCACCGATGACTAGTGTGTGAACATGAATGTAAAGTCGGGGAGAAATACGTACTCCCCCAAGCTTAGGCTTTTTGGCCTAAGTTGGTCTAATACTAATGACCGCCGCTACTCTCCCTGGTGTACTGGGAGGTATAATCAGGATACCACTGGCTGGTCATCTCCGGATCCCACTGGACAGATGATGCACGATAAGGGTCCAGCTCAGGTTCCGACTCAGGTTCAGGTTCTGGAGTAAAAGCTTGAGCTCGATGGTTGTTCACCGCTTCCGGCGTGACAAGGCGATTTTCTGCAAGCAAATCAAACAACAGAGGCGCAGGCAAAATAATAATCTCAAAATGTTTCTTATTAAATCTAAGTTTATACAAGAGCATCTTTTCTTCGTTGTCAACAATAAACTTGTGTGCTACCATGCTCTTGTAATCTAAGATGTGAAGAGGCAATTTTATCTCATCCTCCTCATGGTGCCTAATGGGTATCTGAAAATGTTTAGCAAGACGTGCAGCATAGATACCTCAAAATATGGGGCCTTTTGTACAATTTAGGGCTAGCCGTTTAGCAACGACGGCACCCATACCAGAAGTATTGTCTCCAAGCAAAGCATGTTGAAGAATGATAATATCAGGAACGCTCAAGTTTCCACTATTTCCACGACCAATCAAGCATCTACTCGCAAATCTGGCAAAGTAGCACAAAACAGGGAAGTGTATGCTAGAGACTTTTGCCTCAGAGCCCTTCTTTTGCTTTTCTACAACAATAGTATTAACGAAGCCACCCACATCTTCATGATAGGGTTCCACTAATTCTCCCTCATAAGGTATCCTACATACCGCGCAAAAATGACATAAAGACATTTCTTTGAATTCATCGTACAAATGAAATGATACTGTAGGCGGTGACTTCTTAGGATAATAATAAAAGTTTTGCACGAAAGTATTGGTGAGTAAGAGATACTGGTCGATTCGGTCATTGATGAAACCGGTGAGGCATGCAGCCTCGATTAAAGCATAAAAGTATTCATGAATTCTAGCTTCTTTGTTGGGGTTTGGGTGCGACATATGCTAATGGATGGCTTATCATGGTGGGAGCGAGTAGAAAGTCGCCGGTGCCTGGAAGCGGGATAAGGCATAGACACGAACGCCGGCGTACTTTACCCAGGTTCAGGGCTCTCCTAGGAGATAACACCCCTAGTCCTGCTCTGCGGGGTCTTCGCATGATCACTAAGGCACAAGTGATACAATGTGCTCCTCGAGCTGTTTTGCTAGAGGCAGAGGGAGGCAAGCCTAGCTCTCTCCCTGCTCTAGGGGGTGGCTAGTTCTAATGGGGTGGAACCCTTTGCATGGGTGGCCTGGGGGTTTTACATAGGCCTACCCCCCAGGGGTACAATGGTAATCTGGCCGGCTGCTAGGCCCGGCTGTCACTGTCTTCAGCCTCCGGCTTCTCCGTCAAACGCTGGGGCCCGCTGACTAGTTGGTGGCTGTTCACTGTAGCCGTGTTGTTGGTGACGGGGGCTTGGTCATCCTAGCGTGGCTACAGTCCCGCCGCCTGGTGGGAGGACACTGTAGCCACACCTGGTCTTATTAGCTTAATGGCGTGCTCCCCTCGGGACGAGGGACGGCCGCCTGCTGGAGGCCGGCCACTCTCTAATCTGCCTGGTTGAGCTTCCGCCGTCTTCCTTGGGGTCACTGCCCGATAGGGCTTGCCTCTGGCAGGCCGTACCGACAGGCCGTCGTGGGGAATAGGGCACCGCCTGCCCGGAGCGACGTTAGGGTAGATACGGCACAGTGCTCCATCGTGCGGAGAGCTCCGTCTGTACGGAGCACTGTAGCCATGCCTGTCTCGAATGTGTAGGCGTCATTCCTCACTGTAGCCATGCTTTGACTTGTACTCTCGATGGGAGCTCGGCCGCCCTGTAGTAGCGAGGTGGTCGCTTGCTCGTTGCCGCCCTCTCTGGAAGGCGGCCGCCAGGAGCCGGCCGCTTGGAGCACCGTAGTCTTGGGTCACCCGCCCTCTGGCAGCCAACCGCTGAGCCAGCCGGCCCCAGAGGGCGGAGTTTCGGCTTGGGGCCCAGCTAGGCGGAGCTGGCCCAAAGTCTTGATAAATCTAGGGACTCGGGTGAGCCTACCTATGGCCCATTACTCCGACAGTAGTCCTCGAAGCCGGTGGTGCGTCGTGGTCGAGGGCCACGAAGTCTCAGTGGCTTCCCCCCTCACCAAGCTCTGGGAGGATGTCGACCCGTCTTGCGGCTAGCCGACTGCTCAAGCTGGCCTCGCCCAGGCGGATCTATATGGTTGATTTTGAACTTCAAGGCGGGAAATAGGTGGCGTGCCTGTTAAGCTTCCCAGGCAGCCGCTTGCCACGGACGCGCCACACGGCGCACGTCAGCCTGGCAAGCCTGCCACCCCACGTTTTGGACGGGACATGGAACCGGGCCGGGCCCGCCACTACCACGCCTCGGCAACCGGGCGGATTCACTACGCCGGAGGGGGTGGTTGCCATTCCCACGACCATTCATGATGGGGTAAATGCGCGTGGGAGACGGGGGGTCGTGGGGACGTGGGCGCAGTTAATCCCATGACCCCATGTCCCGCCCCCTTGGCTACATAGCCCGGACGCTATAAGTAGGGAGGGGGGAGAGGTGCGGCAAAGCTCCTGCGTCCCCTCCCACTCTTCTTTATCTCCTCTCAGCCTCCGCTGCTGCTGCTGCCGTAGCGCCGCCGTCGTTGCTCGTCGCCGACACATCTCTCCTCTCCGCGCCGCCAGCCGGAGCCATGGGCGACTGGGATGGATCGACCGTGATCGAGGATCACATCACCTTCCTCCGCGACATGCGCCGGATGCCCAGCACAGCCTTCGTCAAGGCGCGGGTGCCGCCGGAGACAAAGATCTCGCCGGCGTCGCAGGAAGGCGGGCGGGTCGTCTTCCGCTCGCATTTCCTACAGGGCTTCAGCCTCCCGGCGAGCGACTTCTTCCGCACCTTCCTCAACTTCTACAACCTTCAACCTCACCACCTCACGCCCAATGCTGTGACCTTGCTCTCCGCCTTCGTCACGGCGTGCGAGGGCTACCTCGGCATCCTCCCCACAATCGAGCTGTGGGGAGCATTCTTCTATGGAAAGCTCGGCACCTCCGCCAAGGATACGGCGGCCGAGTACGGGGGCTTCGTCGCCGTGCGCCGGCCGGCGAAGCGGAACGCCTTCCCCGTCATCAAGCTGGCGCAGTTGATGCAGTGTGGCAGCAGTCCTATTTCTACGTCGAGAACATGGACCCTGCTGCCGACTTCCTCAACTTGCCGGCCTACAAGGCCGGCCCCTCCACCGGAGCTCGCGTTTCCTGGAAGTACAAGCCGAAGCCGGTGTCGGCGGACGCGGCGGCCTCCATCGGCCGACTCCGAGTGCTCCAAGAGTCCGAGGGCCTCGTGGCCTCCGACCTTCTCGTCGCCTTCGTGGAGCGTTGGGTCCTCCCACTCTAGAGCCGCCCTCATCCGATCTTCCGGATGGGCGGACACCGCGACCCGTGCCGGCTGTGCACGAAGGGAATGCTGCCTGCTGAAGTCTCGTGGATGGTAAACGAGATCTCCGACCTCAAGATGTCGGAGAAGGAGTGGCGGTACAGGAAGTGGCCGTACTCTCGCCACAACCCGCCTCCTGTTGTAAGTTTCTTCTTTTTGTCCTTTGAACTCCTTTCTTCTGCTTTGTTTTTCTTTATGACGCCGCCCTTCAAGACTTGATTCCTTCTTGGTTGCAGATTTATATGTCCGAGGCAACGGCCGCCCTCCTGGGGCTGGGTGATAACCTCCAGGCGGACAGGGCGGAGAGTGACTTGGACGCCCCCGACTTGGGGGCGGCCGCCCTGGTCGACGACGCGACAGGCGGCGGTGGCAGAGCGGACGGCGGTGGTGGAGCAGGTGGCTCCGAGGGAGGTGGCGGCGTGGAGGCCAGGCCCGACGACGATGAATACAAAGACGAGCCGCGCCCTGCCCGGAGCTCCGCCACCACCGGCGCCGGCCCCTCTTCTGGGCCGCCCGCCCCAGGCGGCAAGCGCAAGCGGAAACAGGGCTCGACCCTGTTCAGCAGCACCCCAAAGAAGCCCAAGAACCCAGCCGCGGCGACCAGGCGGAAAGAGACCGTGGCCAGGGCGACCCAATATCAAAGGCAGCCGAAGGTGCCAGTTATGGTGTCGGCGTAAGCATCATTTCCTTACTCCTTGTTTTTTCATCAATCTGGCGTGAAAATCTTCTGACTTGTCTTCTTGTTTCAGGGCCCCGCTAACCCTTGAGAAGTTGGGCGCCGGCTCGGTCCTCATGTCAGCAGCGACCTCCTCGACCATTCGGCACATCGACCCGGACGCCGACCTCTGGGAGGCGATAGAGCGGAATGCGCGGGAGGCGTGTGATGAGGCGGAGGCCGACCGCCTGGACAAGGAGCAAGCGGACTTGTCTGCCGCGTCTACCGAGAGGGTGCATGCGCAGGCAGAAGCCCAGGCCACGGAGAAGGAGCGGCACGCGGAGGCCGCCCGCCACCAGGAGCCGCTACTCGTGGCCCCCCTCAACACTGCGCTGCCTCCGCCTGATTTCGAGGCGACGTCCGGAGGAGCCGACGGCGACTACCCGATCCGGGAGCAGGGGGCAGCGACGTAGCCATGTCGGACGTCTTTGTGCCGCGGCCCCCGCCTCCGCCAGTCAGCGAGCCGCGGGATGAGCAGCCCATGGTGCCGCCGATGCTGCCAGTCGATAATACAGTGGTGACGGTCCTCGTTCCTTTGGCCCGCATCCCCACGCGCCGCTATCTGGAGAAGGCGGCCTCAGCATCGTGGCCGCAGGAGATCGGCGCCACGAGCTCGCCGGCCCCCGACACTGACGCAACCAGCGCCGCGCCCGTGGGTTGGATACACGGGGGCGGGACTGGTGCCTTGAACCAGGCGTCTCTTGCCGTCTAGGCCAAGCTTCGGGCGGAGGCGGAGGCGCTCAAGCGTTGCAATGAGGCTTACTTGGAGTCGCGCACCGCCATCCGGGTAAGTTGTCTTTGGGTTTTTTCTTCGAATGATCTTCTTTGCATCTCTCGTGGGGGCGCGCAAGCGCACCCACTGGGTGTAGTCCCCAAGTTCTGGGCCGGCTGCTGAGCAGGTGGGTCGGAACTTTATCTTGCAAATGTTCGACTGCTGATTTTATCCCATGCCTCTTGTGCAGGATTATCACAACCTCCGCGCGACCGCCTACAACTCCAAGGTTCAGGAGCTGGAGGCGCAGACGGCCCATCTGGCTGAAAGCCGGCGTAAGTTTCTATCCCCTTTCTCCATGGGGGCGCGCTGGCGCACCCACGGGCTGTAGTCCCCGAGGTTCGGGCCGACTGCTCGGCAGTCGGGCCGAATCTCCTCAGTTGTCTTTTTTCCTTGTCGACTACTTCTTTTTCGTGGGGGCACGCTGGCGCGCCCTCGGGCTGTAGTCCCCGAGGTTTGGGCCGACTGCTGAACAGTCGGGCCGAATCTCCTCAGTTATTTCTTTCCTTTGTCTTGTCCGCTTGACTGATGCCTTCATCTTTTCTTTCTTTCTTCAGAGGCCAATGCTGACCTGCAGCAGCAGCTGGGCGAAGCCAAGACCGCCCTGCGTGGCAAGGAGGCGGAGTGCAGCAAGATGGCGGAGGAGCGGGACCGCCTGGCCACCCAACTTGCCGAACAGGCGGAAACCCTCAAGGCGGCCTAGCTGAATGCGGAGACGGCGGAGACCAGCCTCCTTGCCGAGTTTGAGCTCGAGCGCTCTACCTGGGCCGACAAAGAGGCCCAGGTGATGGCCTGCTTCAGCAGCATTGAAGACTTGGTCGATGGTAAGCCCTATTATCTTAGTTTCTTACTTTGAGTTATCAGCCCTTGCTTATAGCCTTGGCCTTTTTCTTCTTCTGCCCGGACAGAGTTCTTCCTGGGCCATTCCGTAGTCGCTACCCAGATGATCGAGGCCCAGCGCGAGGAGCGAAGGGCAGAGGGTGTGCAGATCGCCGCTGATGCCCCCCGGACCCTTGGTGAACAGGTCCTCAGCATTCAGGCCTGGCTTCGGCCTTCTCACCGCTTGTTGCGCCGCCTGCAGCGCATCGGAGCCCAGGCAGTCTCTGCCCTCTGGCCAGGCTTGCCGGCTCCACGCACCCCAAGTCGGACTGCCGACTGGCTGGAGTTGGCGGCCGGCCGCCTGGAGGCCTGGAAGGGCTCGGCAGCCCAGGCAGGAGCATGCCGGGCCTTGGAATTCGTCAAGGCGTGGTACCCTAGGCTAGATCTAGCCCAGTTAGCCACGTTCCGACTGGAGGCGCAGGAGGAGCTGGCGGCGGTGGAAGCTGAGCTTGTCAGCAGGGCAGCGGCGCTCGCTGACTTCACCGACACCAGCGTCTTCATCCCGGAGGTGGTCGAGGAAGGCGGTGAAGCTCCGCACAAATGGCTTGGGCTAAACCCAGAAGACAGCAAAGACTCCGCTGAAGTCATCGACTCCAGCGACGAAGGGGAGGACGGGGAGGAGGAAGAGGAGGAGGAGGAGGAGGAAGATGAGAGCGATGTCGACATGACGGAGGTCGGGGAGGACGGTCAGCCCCAACCTGACTGGGCCTCAAGCAGCGAGCCACGCACCAAGGTGCCGCCCGCTACTAGAGGCGTTCAAGTGGGGGACGGACGCGCCGCCCGTTCCTCCGACGGATGCCACCGACTTCATCCTCCAGCACTCCAATGCCTTGCCTGCTGCCAGCGATCCCTCTGCTCAGACGGAGCCGCCTGCCGCGCCAGGTGGCGCGGCCGACTCCAGCGTTCAGCCGGAGCCCTTGGCCACGCCATCCGGCACCGGCTAGCCGGATCTTTCTGCCGCACCAACCGGCACCGCCTAGCCGGAGTCCTCTGCTGCGCCAACCGGCACCGCCCTGCTGGAGTCTTCTGCTGCTCCTTAGGATTTTATCTGTTTTTTGCTTGCTACTTTGAACACTTTGGTTAAATTTGCACAATTCCACCCTCGGGGTGTATATCAAACTCTGTTTGGATGCTGGACAGAGGCCTTTTATCCATGTAAATATTTTATCATTGCTTATGCTTGCTGTGCTGACCTCCAATCTTTTTTCCTTTTTCTCCTTGGTTTTTTCCTTTGCCACCGACCCTTTGGCTTTGCTTTTACCAGCCAGGCGGCCGCTCTACGGACCGTGGCTGGTTTGAGCACTCTAGCCGTTTGTGAGGGGGCTAGGACTTAGCCATTTGGAGCTTTGGGTGGTAAGGTGGAGGTCGGCCGTCTGGCTGCTTGGCAGCCAGACGGCTTGGTGCGATGCCGCCTGCTACTATATGCGCTTTCTTCCTTGGTCGTTTTTTTCATGTGGGGCACCACTTTGCAACCTTTGCCCGCCATGTAGTCGCTTTGCGAGCTATGGCTTTTGACAAAGGAAGCTTTTGGTGCCGGCACACTACTTGTCTGGCTGCAGGAGGCGGCATATTGTAGAAGGCGGCGAGGCTCCGGGCCAACTGGTCGAACCCGGTGCCAGGCGGAAGAAATAGACTATACATTCTCATAGGTATGACACTTATCATATAGATAAAAGAGGGCAGTCCCCGAGCTCTTCTCGGGGGACCCGAAGTTTTTATACATAGTACAAAAGGTAGCGTGATACATACTGCTTTCAACTGTAAAACCTTCGGAGGAGGTTTGCGTTCCACGGCCTCTCCGTTTCTTTGCCTGAATCATCTCTCTTGCATGCTCTGGGTTTCTAGGCATCGATCAGATAGTAGGCATCGTTGCCCAACACCTTACTGATGATAAAAGGGCCTTCCCAAGGTGCCGAGAGCTTGTCCTATCCGGCTATTCACTGGATCAGCCGGAGCACAAGGTCTCCCTCCAGGAAGGACCTTGGCTTCACCTTGCGGTTGTAGTATCGGAGCAAACTCTGCTGGCAGATGGTCGACCTGCTGAGTGCCAACAGCCGGCCTTCCTCCAGCAAGTCGACGCCGTATTCTCGTGCCTCCTTGGTGTCCGCCTCGGTGTACATGGTGACTCTTGGGGAGTCGAACTCAATATCCATCGGGATGACGGCTTCGGCACCGTAGACGAGGAAGAAAGGCGTGAAGCCCGTTGACTTGTTTGGAGTTGTGCGCAGGCTCCAAAGGACGGCCAGCAGCTCGTCGAGCCAGCAGCCGGCCGAATGCTCCAGAGGCTCGACCAGTCGGGGCTTGAGGCCGGACAAAATTAGGCCGTTTGCATGCTCCACCTGGCCGTTTGACTGTGGGTGGGCAATGGATGCTAAGTCCAGGCGGATGCCCTGTGTTGCACAGAAACGAGCCAAGGCTCCCTTGGCGAAGTTGGTGCCGTTGTTAGTGATGATGCTGTGTGGGATGCCGTATCGCGTGGTGATGTCCGTGATGAAGGTCACGGCAGTCGGCCCATTCAGCTTCTTGATTGGTTTTGCCTCTATCCACTTGGCAAACTTGTCCACATCAACCAGCAAGTGAGTCATGCCACCGCGGGCCGTCTTGAATGGTCCCACCATATCTAGTCCCCACACAGCAAAGGGCCAGGCTATGGGAATGGTCTTGAGTGCAGAAGCCGACAGGTGTGGCTTGGAGCGGAACCTCTGGCACCCTTGACACTTCTGAACTAGCTCTTTGGCCTCTTCCAGGGCAGTCAGCCAGAAGAACCTGTGGCAGAAAGCTTTGGCCACAAGTGATCTCGAAGCCGCGTGGTGGCCGCACTCGCCCTGGTGGATATCTCTTAGTATTGCTTGGCCTTGGTCCGACTCCACACACCGCTAATAAACTCCTGTGACGCTTCTTCGCACCAGCTCTTTGTTGACTATGGTATAAGCTGCAGGTCGCCTCTGTACTTGTCGGGCTAAGATTTCATCGGTTGGCAGCTCCTTGTTCACCAAGAACTTGAGGATCAGCTGAGCCCATGAGGGCACCGCAATTTCTTCGACTGCGACCACTGCAACCTGTACGAGGGCGGTTGGGCAAGGAGGCGGCGGGTTGGCAGCTGCTTCTGCCTACCGTGCTGAAGAAGTCCCCGAGCCGGGCTCCGAAGTCCCCGGGTCGGGCGCGGCTATAGCAGTCCCCGGGCCACCTGTCGACAACCCCGTGCCGGCCTCTGGGGTCGCCAAGTCGGATCCGACTGCTTCGGGGGGGGGGGGGGGGGCACAAAGATGGAGTCTGAATCAGGAGACGGCTTGACAGATGGCTTCAGAAGGCGGCATAGGGCAACGCCGACTGGTATTGCTTGCTGGGTGGAGCCAATCCGTGCCAAGGCATCTGCTTGCTCGTTGTCATTCCTTGACATGTGAAGGAACTCGCTCCCATCAAAGTATCCGTTGAGTTGCTGCACGAGGAAGAGGTAGCTCGCCATGTTTGCATCCTTGGCGTCCCAGTCGCCTGATGACTGCTGGACCACCAAGTCGGAGTCACCATAGCACAGGATCCGGTGAATGCCGAGTTCCTTGGCAAGCCGGAGCCCGTGTATGAGTGCCTCATATTCTGCTACATTGTTGGAGGCGGCGAAGTGGACTTGCAGTACGTATTTAAGCTTGTCGCCCTTGGGAGAGGTGAGGACAACGCCGGCTCCCAGACCAGTGCACATTTTTGAACCATCAAAATGCATCCGCCAATGAGTGGAGTCTGGTGCAGGCGGAAAATATTGGGTCTCGGCCCAATCGACAAGGAAGTCGGCCAACACTTGTGATTTGATGGCGGTGCGAGGCTGGTAGTAGATGGTGTAAGGGGCCAGATCAATAGCCCATTTGGCCACTCGGCCAGAGGCATCCCGGCTTCCAATGATCTCAGCAAGTGGGGCTGTGCAGACGACAGTTATGGGGTGCTCTTGAAAGTAAGGCTTCAGCTGCTTGGCGGCAAAATGCACGCCGTAACACATCTTCTGGTAGTGGGGGTAGTTTTGCTTGGAGGCAGACAATACTTCGCTCAAGCAATACACCGGTCTCTGGACCGACAATGCTTTGTCCTTCTCCTTGCGCTCTACTACCATGACTATGCTGACAACCCGATTGGTGGCTGCAACATAGAGGAGCATGGGCTCCTTCTCAGTCAGAGCCGCTAGGACAGGCGGGGTTGCCAACATCTTCTTGAGTTGGAGAAATGCTTCGTCCGCCTTGTCGTTCCACTCGAAAAAGGTGGTCTTCTTCATGAGTTGGTACAGGGGAAGAGCCTTCTCGCCTAGCCGGCTGATGAAACGGCTGACTAACGCCAGGCAGCCGGTGAATTTCTGCACGTCCAGCAGTCGGGTGGGCACCTTCATCATCTCAATTGCCTTGATCTTCACAGGATTGCACTCTATGCCGCGTTCTGAGACAAGGAAACCAAGAAGCTGGCCGGCTGGTACTCCAAAGACACATTTCTCCGGGTTAAGCTTAATCTGGAATCGGCGCAGGTTTTCAAAGGTCTCCTTGAGGTCCTCCAGCAGAGTGCCATGCTTCTCCGTCTTCACCACCACATCATCCACATATACATGGGCATTTCTGCCAAGTTGCTTGAGGAGGCACTTCTGCATGCAACACTGAAACGTGGCGCCGACATTTCTCAAGCCGAACGTCATGGTCAGGTAGCAGCCGAACGGCGTGATGAAGGCGGTCTTCAGCCGGTCGGCCGGGTTCAGCTTTATCTGGTGATAACCTGTGTATGCATCCAGAAAACTCAACAGCTCGCATCCGGCTGCGGAGTCTATCACTTGATCAATCCTTGGCAGGGCAAAGGGATCTTTGGGGCAGGCTTTGTTGAGGCTGGTGTAGTCAATGCACATGCGCCACTGCTTGTTCTTCTTCAATACTAGGACTGAGTTGGCCAGCCACTCTGGGAAGAATACTTCCATGATGAATCCGGCTGCTAGGAGTTGGGCTATCTCTTCTCCAACAACTCTTCTCTTCTCTTCTGACAGGCGGCACAAGGGCTGCCTGACCGGCTTGGCGTCAGGTCGGACATGTAGCTTGTGCTCGGCGAAATCCGTCGGAACACCCGGCATGTCTTTGGGGGACCATGCGAAGAGGTCAGCGAGGCAACTCGCCGCGCAGGCGATCTCCGCGCCATGCAGCACGTCGAGGCTGACGCCGTCGGGCGTGCTGGGCTGGCTTCGCTCGCCGGGAAGGAACAGGATTCCTGTCCAGAGCAGATCTCCGGGAGACGGTGCACCTCGCCCCACGGTGGGTGCTAAATGTCGGGGGTTGGGTGCGACATATGCTAATGGATGGCTTATCATGGTGGGAGCGAGTAGAACGTTGCCGGTGCCTGGAAGCGGGATAAGGCATAGACACGAACGCCGGCGTACTTTACCCAGGTTCGGGGCTCTCCTAGGAGATAACACCCCTAGTCCTACTCTGTGGGGTCTCCGCATGATCACTAAGGCACAAGTGATACAATGTGCTCCTCGAGCTGTTTTGCTAGAGGCAGAGGGAGGCAAGGCTAGCTCTCTCCCTGCTCTAGGGGGTGGCTAGTTCTAATGGGGTGGAACCCTTTGCATGGGTGGCCTGGGGGATTTATATAGGCCTACCCCCAGGGGTACAATGGTAATCTGGCCGGCTGCTGGGCCCGGCTGTCAGTGTCTTCAGCCTCCGGCTTCTCCGCCGACCGCTGGGGCCCGCCGACTGGTGGGCCCTGCCGACTGGTTGGTGGCTGTTGGTGACGGGGGCTTGGTCATCCTAGCGTGGCTAAAATCCCGCCGCCTGGTGGGAGGACACTGTAGCCACACCTGGTCTTATCAGCTTAATGGCGTGCTCGCCTCGGGATGAGGGACGGCCACCTGCTAGAGTCCGGCCACTCTCTAATCCGCCTGGTTGAGCTTCCGCCGTCTTCCTTGGGGTCACTGCCCGATAGGGCCCGCCTCTGGTAGGCCGTACCGATAGGCCGTCATGGGGAACAGGGCTCCGCCTGCCCAGAGCGACGTCAGGGTAGATACGGCACAGTGCTCCGTCGTGCGGAGATCTCCGTCTGTACAGAGCACTATAGCCACGCCTGTCTCGAATGTGTAGGCGTCATTCCTCACTGTAGCCATGCTTTGACTTGTACTCTCGATGGGAGCTCGGCCTCCCCGTAGTAGCGAGGTGGTCGCTTGCTCGTTGCCGCCCTCTCTGGAAGGCGGCCGCCAGGAGCCGGCCGCTCGGAGCGCCGTAGTCTTGGGTCACCCGCCCTCTGGCAGCCAACCGCTGAGCCAGCCGGCCCAGAGGGCGGAGTTTCGGCTTGGGGCCCAGCTAGGCAGAGCTGGCCCAAAGTCTTGATAAATCTAGGGACTCGGGTGAGCCTACCCGTGGCCCATTACTCTGACATTCTTTCAAGAAATCCTTGCATTGCCATTCACACGACCGTACTTCCGCTAAGCGAGGAAGATTATACTTGGCTTTTTCCTTCTCTTTGGCTTGTTTTTCCTGAGAGCTTTGGCCAGAAGAGCCGCTCAAAAGTTTCCTCAATATTTTCTGAAAATTTCTGAAATTTTAGTAACTTCAAAATAAAAGTGAATAAAACTAAACAAGATTGATAGCAACTACCCCTACAAGTGCTTAGAGCCTATATCATGCATTGGAATTGCTTGGGACCTCGTAAATTTAACATGCAAGCTCAAGAACATGGTCAGCTATGCAGCAAAAATTTGCAATGAATAAAGCACTAGAACAAAAACTAATTGGACCAATGGAGGAGTCACATACCAAGCAACAATCTCCCAAAGCAGTTTTGTGAATGGAGCTTTGAGCTAAGAGATTGAAAATCGCAGCAAAACGAGCTAGAACTCGTGCTTGAGCTGGATGGGGATTTGTTTGGGTAGAAGATGAAGTGTGTGGGTGCTGGCATAACTGGAGGGGGGCCACCAGGGGCCCACGAGACAGGGGGCACGCTCTATGGGGGGGGGGGCGCCCTCCACTCTCGTGGTCTGGTGCTTGCCCCTCCTGCAGTGTTTTCAGTGCCTAAAATCCTCAAATATTCCATAAAAAATCATACTAAATTTGCACGACATTTGGAGCACTTTTATTTTCGGACTATTTTTTAATGCACGGATAATTCAGAAAACAGACGGATAATAATATTTTTGCTTTATTTATTCTAAATAATAGAAAGTAAAAAGAGGGTACAAAAGGTTGTGCCTTCTAGTTTCGTCCATCTCGTGATCATCAAAATGAATCCACTAACAAGGTTGATCAAGTCTTGTTAACAAAGTCATTCCGAATAACACGGAACCGGAGAAATTTTGAATAACACTAAGTTACCTCAACGGGGATATGAAAATCCCCAACAATAAGAATATCATACTTTTTCTTGACAGTAGGAAGAGGAAATTCAAAACCTCCAAAAATGATAGTTGGAACTTTTTCAATAGAGTTGATGCTATGAACTTGAGATTGTTTCCTCGGAAAGTGTACCGTATGCTCATCACCATTAACATGAAAAGTGAAATTGCCTTTGTTGCAATCAATAACAGCCCCTGCAGTATTAAGAAAAGGTCTACCAAGGATAATAGACATACTATCGTCCTCGGGAATATTAAGAATAACAAAGTTCGTAAAGATAATGACATTTGCAACCACAACAGGCACATCCTCACAAATACCGACGGGTATAGCAGTTGATTTATCAACCATTTGCAAAGATATTTCAGTAGGTGTCAACTTATTTAGTTCAAGTATACGATATAAAGAGAGAGGCATAACACTAACACCGGCTCCAAGATCACATAAAGCAGTTCTAACATAATTTCTTTTAATGGAGCGTGGTATAGTTGGCACACCCGGATCTCCAAGTTTCTTTGGTATTCCACCCTTAAAATTGTAATTAGCAAGCATGGTGGAAATTTCAGCTTCCGGTATCTTTCTTTTATTTGTAATGATATCCTTCATATACTTAGCATAATGATTTACTTTGAGCATATCAGTTAAGCGCATACGTAAGAAAATAGGTCTAATCATTTCAGCAAAGCGCTCAAAATCCTCATCATCCTTTGACTTGGAAGGTTTAGGAGGAAAGGGCATGGGTTTCTGAACCCATGGTTCTCTTTCTTTACCGTGCTTCCTAGAAACAAAATCTCTCTTATCATAACGTTGATTATTTGATTGTGGGTTATGAAGATCAACAGCAGGTTCAGTCTCTACATCATTATCATTGCTAGGTTGAGCATCCACATGAACATTATCATTAACATTATCACTAGGTTCATGTTCATCACCTGATTGTGTTTCAGCATCAGAAATAGAAATATCATTGGGATTCTCAGGTGTGTCTATAGTAGGTTCACTAGAAGCATGCAAAGTTCTATCATTTTTCTTTTTCTTCTTTTTAGAAGAACTAGGTGCCTCCAAATTATTTCTCTGAGAATCTTGCTCGATCTCTTAGGGTGGCCTTCAGGATACAAAGGTTCCTGGGTCATTCTACCAGTTCTAGTAGCCACTCTAACAGCAAAGTCATTTTTATTATTTAATTCATCAAGCAAATCATTTTGAGCTTTAAGTACTTGCTCAGCTTGGGTAGCAACCATAGAAGCATATTTGCTAATGCGGTGAAGTTCATCTTTAACTCTAGCCAGATTATCGCTTACACGTCCTATCTCGAAAGCATTATTCTTTAACTCTTTACCAACATAAGCATTAAAACTTTCTTGTCTAGACATAAAGTCATCAAATTCATCTAAGCATGGGCTATGAAATTTAGTAGAGGGGACTTCAACTTTATCATATCTATAGAGAGAATTTACCTTTACTACCTGTGTCGGGTTATCAAGACAGTGTGGTTCTTCAGGCGGTATATTAAGACCATGTATTTCTTCAATAGGAGGTAAATTCTTAACATCTTCAGCTTTAATACCTTTTTCTTTCTTTGATTTCTTTGCCTCCTGCATATCTTCAGGACTGAGAAATAAAACACCTCTCTTCTTCGGAGTGGATTTAGGAATAGGCTCAGGAGTTGGCTGAATTGGTTCAGGAATTGCTTCAGGAATTGGCTCGGGAAGAGTCCAATTATTTACATTAGTCAACATAGTACTCAATAATATTTCAGCTTCATCGACTGTTCTTTCCCTGAAAACACAACCAGCACAACTATCCAAGTAGTCCTTGGAAGCATCGGTTAGTCCATTATAAAAGATATCAAGTATTTCATTTTTCTTAAGAGGATGATCAGGCAAAGCATTAAGTAACCGGAGAAGCCTCCCCCAAGCTTGTGGGAGACTCTCTTCTTTGATTTGCACAAAATTATATATTTCCCGCAAGGCAGCTTGTTTCTTATGAGCAGGGAAATATTTAGCAGAGAAGTAATAAATCATATCCTGGGGACTACGCACACAACCAGGAGCAAGAGAATTATACCAAGTCTTAGCATCACCCTTTAATGAGAATGGAAATATCTTAAGGATATAAAAGTAGCGAGACTTCTCATCATTAGTGAACAGGGTGGCTATATCATTCAACTTCATAAGATCTGCCACAATAGTTTCAGATTCAAGGCCATAAAAAGGATCAGATTCAACTAAAGTAATAATATCAGGATCAACAGAGAATTCATAATCCTTATCAGTAACACAGATAGGTGAAGTAGCAAAAGCAGGGTCAGGTTTCATTCTAGCATTAAGAGACTGCTGCTTTTATTTAGCTAATAGTTTCTTAAGATCATATCTATCATTGCAATCAAAGATTTCCCTAGGAGCTTCTTTATTCATAACATAACCCTTAGGAACAACAGGCAATACATAATCATTGGGAGAACCTTCATCATCACTATCATCAATAATAGGTTCTTCAGTAATATCATTCCCCCTAACTCTAGCAAGTTGTTCATCAAGAAATTCACCTAATGACAAAGTAGTATCAAGCACAGAAGTAGTTTCATCATTCATAGTAGAAGTGGCATCATCAATAACATGCGACATATCAGAATTCATAGCAGTAGCAGGTTTAGGTCTCGCAAGCTTACTAATAACGGAAGGAGAATCTAGTGCAGAGCTAGATGGCAGTTCCTTACCTCCCCTCGTAGTTGAGGGGAAAATAGTAGTTCGGTCGTCTTTCAAGTTCTTCATAGTGATCAACAGATATAAATCCCAAGTGACTCAGAGAATAGAGCTATGCTTCCCGGCAACGGCGCCAGAAATTAGTCTTGATAACCCACAAGTCTAGGGGATCGCAAAAGCTTTCGAGGGTAAAGTATTCAACCCAAATTTATTGATTTGACACAAGGGGAGCCAAAGAATATTCTTGAGTATTAGCAGTTGAGTTGTCAATTCAACCACACTTGGATAACTTAGTATCTGCAGCAAAGTATTTAGTAGCAAAAGTGCTATGATAATAAAGGTAACGGTAGCAAAAGTAAAGATAAATGTTTTTGGGTTTTTGTAGTAGTTGTAACAGTAGCAACGGAAAAGTAAATAAGCGAAGAACAATATGTGAAAAGCTCGTAGGCAATGGATCAGTGATGGATAATTATGCCGGATGCGATTCCTCATGTAATAGCTATAAGATAGGGTGACACAGAACTAGCTCCAATTCATCAATGTAATGTAGGCATGTATTCCGTAAATAGTCATACGTGCTTATGGAAAAGAACTTGCATGACATCTTTTGTCCTACCCTCCCGTGCAAGCGGGGTCCTAGCGGAAACTAAGGGATATTAAGGCCTCCTTTTAATAGAGAACCGGAACAAAGCATTAGCACATAGTGAATACATGAACTCCTCAAACTATGGTCATCACCAAGAAGTATCCCGATTATTGTCACTTCAGGGTTGTCAGATCATAACACATAATAGGTGTAAATAGACTTGCAAGATAGGATCAAGAACACACATATATTCATGAAAACATAATAGGTTCAGATCTGAAATCATGGTGCTCGGGCCCTAGTGACAAGCATTAAGCATAGCAAAGTCATAGCAACATCAATCTCAGAACATAGTGGATACTAGGGATCAAACCCTAACAAAACTAACTTGATTACATGGTAGTTCTCATCTAACCCATCACCGTCCAGCAAGCCTACGATGGAATTACTCACGCACGGCGGTGAGCATCATGAAATTGGTGATGGAGGATGGTTGATGATGACGACGGCGACGAATCCTCCTCTCTGGAGCCCCGAACGGACTCCAGATCAGCCCTCCCGAAAGAGATTAGGGCTTGGCGGCGGCTCTGTGTCGTAAAACGCGATGAAACTTTCTCTCTGATTTTTTTCTCCCCGAACGTGAATATATGGAGTTGGAGTTGAGGTCGGTGGAGGTCCAGGGGGACCACGAGATAGGAGTGCGCGCCCTAGGGGGCGCGCCCCCCTGTCTCATGGACAGCCTGTGGGCCCCTTGGTATTAATTCTTTCGCCAAAAATTCTTATTAATTCCAAAAAGTGCCTCTTTGGATTTCCAGGACATTTCGAGAACTTTTCTTTTCTACACATAAAACAACATCATGGCAGTTCTGCTGAAGACAGCTTCAGTCCGGTTTATTTTCATTCAAATCATGCAAGTTAGAGTCCAAAACAAGGGCAAAAGTGTTTGCAAAAGTAGATACGTTGGAGACGTATCACCGTCATATCACAAAACCCAAGCACTCCTAGTAAAAAGTGGCCTGGTAAAATAAACAGACAAGCAACCATCACATCCATACGGCTTTTTTGCATTTCATCTCTCTGCATTTACTTTCTCCGGTTCATCTCGCACACTCGATCACTAGCTACTACTCCTAGTATCCCTAGCTACTAGTCCTAGGGCTAGTTCTTTTGGCGGCTTAAAAAATAAGCCGTCTCTTCCCCAGCTTTTCCCATAAGACTAGTCACAGTGGAGAGTAACATTAAGGCGCCTCACTCATTTATTTGGGCTTCTAAACTACTACTAGTACCTCCGTCCTGGTTTATTCATCACCATTGTAATTTGTCCTAAATTTTGATCAAAGATTTAACTAATAAAATGTTAGTGCATGTGACATACACAAACATTTCATTAGTTAAATTTATGGTCAACATTTGACACAAATTACAATGGGGACCAATAAACCAGGACAGAGGTAGTAGTTATGGGATTACTAATCTATAAGCCTAAAGAACTAGCCCCTGGTACTCCTAGTAGTAGTACTCAAGTTGGAATTCCAACACGGCACAACTTGTTAGTCAAAAAATCGATATAGGGTGTAGGAAGCGGTTTGGCAATTTGCATGCCTTCCCGACCAGTGAGATACTCCGTACAAAGTATGATAGAGAAATAACCGTAGAGAAGGAAGGTAAGTAAACAATCAAATGAGCATTTTTGCATTTGTTTTGCATTGAATCGTTTCACAAGGTTGACTAGTGCTGTTTTTCTACTTTTCCAAAACCCGCATCATAATGTTAAAACGTGCATTTGCATGTACATAAGTAATGGTAGTACTCCCTCCGTCTAGGTGTATAAGTCTTCCCTCCTTCTTGGTCATGGTGCACAATCAAAGATGACTTATTCACCTGGATGGAGGGAGTAGCACAATCTGCAAGCATATATAGAGAGAGATGTGTAGTGCGATAGTATATAGTTTGTGCTATATGCACGTACTTACAAAATGCATACAGATACACAAGGTTTTCAAACTTTTCCTTTTACATACTTAACTAAGGATGCTAATAATTCCCGAATGTTTGGGATTTATCATTTGCGTCCCAAAACTAATGAGGTCGCCTTACGAAACTAAATTATATTGCTAATAAAAGCCATGGCGCTCGCCGGAGCGATTGCAGCGTGCCACGAATGCTCTGGTGCGCGGCCGTTTCCCAGCACGCTGACACAACGCCTCTTCCTTAGCCTCGCAACTCGCGAGGTGCTGATTGGCGGCTTGCCGGCGGGCGAGCGTGATCTCACCAGTGTGGTGATCCTGCACCAACAGGTACTCCTCCTTGCTGGAAGCGTGCACCCGATCCACGTACCGCCAAGCATAAATGAGGCGCTTGGGCCCGACTGCACTCAGGGCTTTGGCACGGGCATCCTTCACCACCCTCACGGCCCTCGCACGAGCCTTCTACTAAAGAGCCAATTGACTGACTCTCTTGGACATGATATAGGCCTGCCAGGCAGCTTGCCCCGCGGCGCGCTTCTCTTCCTAGGCCTTCTTCTCCGCCTCTACTTTTGCGCGCTCTATTGGAGTCAAAGCCTCCCACAAGGCGACATCCATTTCTTTCCAAAGCTCCTCGAGGCTGGGGGGGCTCGGCGGGCGGCACGGTGTTCTCCTTGTAGCGGGGTGCCGACGCGTCCTCCGACACGCGTGCTGGCAAGATTGGGAACGCCAACGCATCCACCTCGACCTGTCGCGGCGAGGAGCGGAACGCCGGCGCGTCCTCCTCGACTAGTGGCGGCGAGGAATGGAACAGCGATGCGTGACCATCTGTGCGGTGCAGCGAGGGGTGCCTAGGGCTTGGGAGAGGAGATGCCATGGTGGTCAACGTGAGAGGGAGGGGGAGGAGATAGCGATGAATGTGAGCGTTCTTCCGAATGCCGTGGGAGGCATAGTATTTATAGCGAGCAATGGCACACCTACCTAAGATATGGACTAAGCTGCACTGACTTAACTGCAGGTCCAATTGTGTCACTGACATGTGGGCCAGACGCCTGTTGGGCCCACATGTTAGTGACCCAATGCACCTGCAGTTAAGTAACTGAAGCAGCATCCCGTAAGATATGTTGCGTGATTAACGTAACAGCTACGTGGGCATATTTATTGGAGTAAATTACGGGGGAGGGAAGGGGTGGAAATATTGCTGGTCACAACGGATTGGACGAGTGCGGGGGGAGAAGAGTCATGCATGCAGATATTTTCCACACGCGGTGGAGTGGTGGGACTACCGGAGGGAGAAGGAAAGTCAAGCAGGCATTCAGACTTCAAGGTGCACTAAATTATTGCAAACGATGATTAAGGCTGGCCATAGTGGTGGTAATGTGGTATATTACTACTCCCTCCTTTCCGGTTTATGGGGCTCAATTCGAAAATCTCACCAACCAAGGTATATGATGAGTGGTGGAATACTTTTTGTAATTTGCAAAAGCACCCAATTAATGCTCTTGTTTTCCTCAAAAATTTATGTTTACCATTGTATTAATTGTAGTGCATGCATGCATAAAGTACATGCATTGGTCTATTTTCCCTTAATACTTGCATGCAATTATTTAATGCACCTTCAAATCTAAACTCGTGATGGGGAACAACCAAATTGATCCTTATAAAATGGAAAAACTAAGATTTTGAGATAAGATCTACAAACCGGAAAGGAGGGAGTTGCTGGTATCATGCACACGGGAATAACAAACATGCCGTTGTGACAAAGAATTAAAGAAGAGAGGGGGGTTAGGCCCTTTCCAGTTCTCCGAGGTGGACAGGTGCTAAGCATGCCACATAAGCAGAAAAATGACATGCCACAGTAATTAAGGAGGAGAGAGAGCACTTTGATGACCCCAGGAAGAACCAATGCCAAGCACGTGAACCTAGGCAAACAACTTAAATGAAAGAAGTTGACCAATGCATGAAAGAGTTTAGGTGCTAAATCATTAAATATGGTGAGCTTAGCAACAACAAGTTAAGCACCTATGCGTTGGGGAATTGAGTTGCTAAGCTATTTAATGCATTTAGCACCTCATCTAAGCACCTTTGCATTGGAAGAGGTCTTAGAGTAACATAGGTAGATACAGTATCATGTAAAATACAATGCTACTTTGTGTCATACATGGCACTATAAAGGTAGTCCCGTATCATACACTAGTATCATGCACATGATACTAGTATATGATACTTTCTACTATGAGTACCCTAAAGAGATTATTGACTAATCTCTACTCTCTATCTCGACTCTTATTGCTATTTTCTACTCTATATACTTATTACTCCTATAAAAATCTCGGCTGGTGGTGATGGCGTGTCTGCCTCTGGAAAACGTGAGCCATTCGATCTACTTGCAACCAACGGCTGAGATGTGTGTGCATAGAGACATGGCCTTGCCACCGGAGGTATAGCAGATATTTACCCACCTCTGCCACTGTATAAAATATGGAACTACTCATTCCAGCCTCATTTCCTTTCTGGTTCACCTCCTTGCATTCTTGCCGGCAGCGGCGAAGGTTCCTGAAGATGGAGTCGAGACTCTAGAAACCACTAAAAAACTATTCCACCGCCTCTATCTTGGTAAAAGTAGGTGAATTTTTTGAATCGAGCCCTTTAAACTAGAATGGAGGTAGTAGTACTCTAATACCTAACCTTGTTGTGATGACTATATAGGACATGTCACGCACCTGGATGGAGGAACTGGTCTGCATTGTGCATTTAAGTTTTGTCTGAAGTCAATGTACCTCTACTTTGACCAAACTTATGGAAAAATGTATCAACATTCACAATGTCAAATCAATATTTTTATGCTCATTATAAAACGTAGTTTTTATACTCATTATAATCAGTATTGTAGATATTGATATTTTTAGTATAAATTTGGTCAAAAACTTTGTAAGCGGTTGACGGAAGTAAAAAAGAACCATCGGGAGTATCATGCATGCGGAGTAGGCAAAAAATGCTCATTTATAGTCGGTCGAAGTCATAAAGGGCGCGACCGCGAGAGGAAGGCGAAGGTCGTGGGAGGCGCGATGGTTGACGGAATTAAGTGAAGTTACATCCACGCGCCGGCATGGCGTGCAAACAAGCAGAAGCTATACCGTCAGGCCTACGATATGGGTCTAGTAGACATGACATCTAGTGGGTCCCGCATAGTACTCGAGAACTTGTTGGGGGCTTGCAGCCGTTTATCCATTGGGCAAGCCAACAACCCCACGCCGTTCACACGCCCTACTCGTCCCCATCTTCTGCCTTACAATAGTTTGCTCCCAGTCGTCCCGTCCTTTCACATTACACCAGTTCAACTTCTCCTAACCCTCCTCCAAAATCCATGGCCTCCCAAATTTCCATGGTCGCTGCTGAGTACCAGGCTAGAGCCATCACCGGCGATGAGTTCATCATCATCTACACCCGTGGATCCACGATGGTGAAAGCATGCCTTGCTCGCTTCCTACGCATGTTCAACAGCTCAAAGGATGAGTGGGTCGCTGGGCTAGATGTTGAGTACACCACAGTCCTGGAAAGCGAGAAGATTCTAAAGGAGGCAGAGAAAAAGAAGCCCACCGTGATCCAGGTTTGTGTACATACCATGTGCTTGGTCTACCACATATGCCATGCTGACGTTGAGTGCTAGGATTTTAAAAACTTCCTCAAGGACAAAAGAGTGAAATTCGTTACTGTAGACTTTAGGAATGACAGGGATGTCCCAGCTTGGATAGGCCTCGTTGTAGGCCAACCCTTGGATATCCAGAAGGCAAGCCTGGTGTCCTCCTCTCAGCCTTCAATGCTTACCCTGGCAGCAGCCATGATTGATCCTTCATACGCTAAACTGAAGAAACCTCACCACGAGTTTCATCATGCATGGGAGTCGAAGACAATAGATGAAGATCACATTCTGTACGCAACAATGGATGCCTACCTTTGTTTAAATATCTACAAGGGTTGGATGAAGAAGAAGAGCCGAGTGTCCGATTCAAGCAAAGAAGCATTGGTGAAGAGGAAGAGGAAGAGGGACGAGGCCAAAGTCGAGGACGTGGACTCGGACTTCGAGTAAGGTGGCAGTGCCGTCGCTCATGCTAGTTCTACTGCAGTGTCAAATGGACCACTTGCTTAGTTTTATTTTAGGGGTGTGTTGTGCTGAGCCCCCAGCAGAACTATGTTTATGTTCTTTCTCATTATTTGAACTTTATGTTCTTTCTTGTTATTTGAACTCCTTAGTACGTAGAGTAGTACTAGTACTATGTCTTACTATTGTTCTTCTTGTAGTTGCTACCACTGCTCGTATCATTGTGTTCCTAATGTACTTAATACGTTCGTACTAGTAGTATAATTTGGGTCAGTCGTTTTGTGAAAGAAGTTCGACGGAGTGAAGTAAGAACACAGCAGAGAAGCTACCCTAGTATCTATATTAGGGTGGCAGGGTGCCCATGATCTATCTTATGAGTGTTGGGTGTGTGGAATGCAGTTCGCTGAAAAAATGGATCATGCCTGGAGTTAAATGGATGGCGGGGGTGGGGGGAGCATGGCGGTGGCAGGAGGTTCAGGGGAGGGCGGGGCAGCAGCGCCAGGCGGTTAGGCGTGTGGCGGGCTGGCAGCTCGATGCTTGAGAGAGAATATGAACAATGCATTAATTTCGGAGGTTGAAGAAGCCCTTCTGGCCATCCATGTTGCATCCAACGGCTCACAAGAGTCTACTGACCCAAATTACTCCTTTAGATTGCAAGATCCACGTGGCATTCAAGGTCTCGAAGGTAGATTCCACGTCCACACCCGGTTTGTGGGCTCGGCGAGGGCGTGACCGGCTTCCGCCATGACAGCCACCATGCGTGCCTCCTCCGCGCGGGCGGAGACGACAATGACACGCTAGTTCCTCCTCGCCGGCGGGCTGGAGCACGCGCTCGTCCTCCTCTTTGTACGCTGCGTGCATAGACGCGGCTCCACCAACTGCTCGTGTGCTTGGCAGCACGGCGGCATCGCGAGGAGTGACTGCAGACGACGTGATCGGACGATCCTTCGGCTTCATGGCACAGGGATGGTGGCGACACGGCGGTGATGGGCGAGAAATGGTTGGCCAGAGCAGGCGGGCGCCGGCATGCGCAATGGCGGCAGTGGCATATTGATGAGTGCGTGTATGGGAGCTTAGTTTAGTTTTATATAGGGTTCGTCAAACTTAAAAGAAGACCGTACTAGTACACATAAACATTAGACTAAGGCGGCGCTTATATTAGTTACCACAGCCACGATACAGAATCATGTGCAAGCGCATGAACCGTGGCCGCACAGTCGATCTAATGGTGCGTCATCGTGTCGCACTCGAAGGACATCCACCGAACCTTTTTGTGTGTGTGAAAACAATCCCCGAATATTACTCAACTTTTTTTCCTGGAAAAGTTCTTGATGCTAGAATATTTCCATATATTTGAATTTAGCTCCAGTTCATGTTTATTTGGATTTGGACGGTTTAGGTGCGCCCTAGTTTTTTTTAATACTGATTTTGTGTGTTTGACTGAGAGAGAATGTGTGTATGTGTCCATATGTATGTTGTGGCGGAAGGGCAATGTGGAGACGGTGTGCATGTGATAGAGACATAGGGAGGTGTGAATGTGCAAATGATCATGCATGAGTGAGACATAGACAGATGTCGATACGTTGTGTGTACATGAGAGAACGGTCTTCTATTTGTACTTGTGTGTGTGTGTGAGAGAGAGAGAGGAGCACCTATAACAAAACAACCATCTCTCTCGATTCGTCTGTCCCTCGCATGATCGCATGTAACACATGCATCAACGCACACATTTTGACACCCTCACACGACCCCTGCCCACCTCAAGGCCCGCACATCGCTCTCTATCTCACATGCACAATCTCTTCGTGAAAACCATATTTAGCATGTAGCTTCCCGTCACATACACAGACATTTCTCTCCATAGGTTCGATTTCTCTCAATACCTGACACACACACACACACACACCGCACACACACTCCCCCTCCCCCGAGCACACAATTCATCCCCATCCAAGGTTATATGGCGACCACTCTCGTTGTGCTTCTCTGCACCCTAGCATGCACAACACCTCAATCTTCAAAGAGGGCATCGAGGAGATCAGAGACGGCGACTACACTACACTAGAGAATGCGGGGCCATTTGGAAGCGGGATGATGTGACGACGGCTGACTGACTCCTCCCCCCTCTCTCCCGCACGAAATTACCAATCCCTCTCTCTCCCGCACAAAATTAGCAATCCCTCACGATATCCTTCCCCTCTCGTCCGTGTTTTTCCAGCTCTCTCATCAAACCTGTTGTCTCTTCTCCTTCCATGTGTACAGAATCCGGATGCACACGCATCTCACGTATAATACATGTCTCCATCTTTCTCACAGACCTAACTTCTTCCTCTCTCTTTCTCTCTCTATCTCTCTCTCTCGTTAGGTTTGTCTCCTACTCTCTCATCCACATACATACAATCTTTCCTGCCCTATCTGCTCCATCTTCGCAACCTCTCTCTACACGTTTCATTGACACATTGGGATGTGTTCAAAATGTTGCTTTTATAATGGATGATGTAGAGTTATGGTTGGTTTTGTTGCATCCTTCAAAGTAATAACTATGAAACTCATTTAGATTCTCATTTAACTGGGATTATGTGAGTTTGAGCATATTGTGAAGTACTATAGACCTCGTATACATCTTGGAATTCAATAATGATTGTAATTATTGAATTTTATAGACCATTACATTCGAAGTCAGTTAGCCTAATATATTTATTTCACAATTACAACAAATGATTAATTCACTACAAACTAAGAAAACAAATGTGCACTCCCTCCATTTTTATTTAAATCCGCGTATTAGCATTGGTCAAAGTCAAGTTTTGTAAACTCTCAGAAAGTATATAACAAAAATTATTAACATATACAATAACAAATAAATACCATTAGATTCATTATTGGATGTACTTTCACATCATACATATTTGTTATGGTAAATGTTTATTTTTTTTCTATAAACTTGGTTAAACTTTAGGAAGTTTGACTTCGGTCAAACCTAATATGCAGAGTTAATAAAAACGGAGGGAGTACTAGTAATTATTAGTACTACTAACTACTAGTACTACTCGCTAGTTGCTTAGCCCAATCACCCAACACGCCACATGGGGAGTTCATTGTCACAAAATTTGAGGTCGGCGGGAAAATCTCCCGCGACCCTAATTCGAGCAATGCAAAGTTACCATCATAGCCTTCGGAACAGGCCTACGGATGATGCTTGTTAGGAGGCTGTTTTCGTAACTTCAGGTTCACCCTACCCAGCCAACCCCACCCCGACACCCAGAGTAGTACACCTGAATACTCTCCATTTTCTATCCCCAACGCAAAATAGACTTCTCCACGGCACCGCAGCCTTCGTGCTCCTCCCCTTCTATATTGGTGCACTTGTCCACCGCAGCGCATCTACCTCATCGATGACCTCGTATGCCGCACTGGAGCCGGTCCACCGTTGTCGTCGTACACGGAGCCTCTTCCCCGACACCGTCTTCCATGGTCTCGTATCTGCTTCCTAGAAGCCGACGCGAAGCGCAGAAGCGCCACCGTCGTGGACAATGAACTGACACCCATTGCCGACCATGATGCATAGAGGCCGCCGTGACCATCGTTCTCCTCCTCGATTGGTAATGTGTGTATTGAATCACTTAGCAGTACATGTGCAGTTCCAATTTTTTTCATACCTACCCTTCAAATTTCCTGGTTGCTATTGTTCCCGTAAAAGTAATTGGTTCTAGCCTCCATCGTCCAACAGAATATCAGCCTGTAATTGTGCGTCGCTCCTGTATCGCGCTGTGCTTGGGTAGGTTCTTCATCTGGAACCAGTAGTGTGGCAAATGATGGAAAGTTTTTTAGAACTAGCAAGATGCCCATGCGTTGCATGGAACATCAAGATACATTTGTATGAGTAGTTTATCTTGTGGGAGAAAAGGATGAATGAGGGAAGGCCTTATTTGCAAATCTCGAGAGGGGTGTGGGTAGGTTTCTGCAAAATTGCCATCGTTTCCTTCCTATCCGTCGGATATAAATCGGACAGCCTATATTGCAAGATGGCGGGCACACCATCATCACCAACTCTATTTTTTAAAGAGTACAGAAGTAGAGATAAATACTAAATATAAAATAAATGTAACAGTAGAGAAGAGAGTAGAGACAGCAGGGATGTCAGGAAAGGATCACGCACGCGGGGGGAAAAGCTACCGGGCACGCGCTAGTTTTGGCGCATGGCATCCGGCGCGCTTTACAAAATCCAATGCCCTCCCACCGCTCTGTGCCTTGCCACCTCTATCTCGCCACTCTGTGCCTCGCCACCACTCTCTCCCCGCTCTGTGCCTTGCCACCGCTCTCTCCCCACTCTTTCTCGCCTCGCCGGCACTGCGTTACCATACCGTCGCGTCGCTGGAAACTTGGGCATACAGCGGTGTCTGTGCGCGCCCTCCGGCGGCTTCTCCACTGAGATCCGGTTCAGTGGGATGCGCCTCGGCCTCGGTAATTTTGACACTACCAACGATGTCGCCCGCGTGTACGACGCGGCGGCGTGGCGCCTCCCGTGGCCTCATAGAACATTGAACTCCCCCAACGTGCCGACGCGAGAGCGGGCGCAGGAGCTCACGCCTCTGCCACGGCTTATCACCGACGAGGATCGTCGCGACAACTGGAGGTGGGAGCACCGTCTCGGCATCGCCTAGATGGACAAGGAAGCCATGGCGTTGTGGCGCCAACGCTTCCCGCTGGACATCATCAACGAGCGTGAGTTCTATGTGCAAAGGAGGGCAGAGAGGGAGAAGAGGAGATCCGAGCGAGCCGCCTATCACGAGGACAAGCGTACGCGAAAAGCGGATGCTCAATTCAACATGAGGCTAGGAGCAGCGTCGCCCTGGGAATCCGATGACGGTTGGTATCTTCACGCCTACATTGAGACGTCGGAGGAGGACATCACCGAGGAGGAGTCGGATGACGAGGAGTAGTTGAACTATCTATTTTTTATCTATCTATTCTATATCTATGCTGAGAACTATCTATGTCTCTACTCTCTAGTCTCTACTCTCTATCTCTACTTCTCGATCTCAGCACTCTGGGCCTGAAAACTGGCTATTCCGGCGCTGTAAATGATTTTTTAAAGCGTCGTGCATTGCGCTTCTATTGGAGATGCTCTAACATGGCAGACGAGTGCTTTAATGTTGCCCACAAGATGCATGAGTATTACTAGTAGTATATTTTTCTTGTCATGTTGAGATTTTAAAACCATGAGTGCGAACATGCAGAGGAGCAATGAAGACCAAACACAGGATATTGGGGACATCTTCAAGGAGCATGGCAAGTTAAAGAGGAGCTGCATTGAACCTGTAAAATGAGCTTTGGTAAGTAACACCCTTTCAATTACTTTCATTTAGCCTCGTGTTCTTCGATGTGTATATGTTGTAGTTTCTGTTTCTCTTAGCCTCGTGTTCTTCAATGTGTAATAAGAAGAGTCTTAATCGTCCTAATGCTTTCATTTTTAGCTTGATGTAGGAAGTGGGTGTTCTCACCTTGTAGTCTCTTTTTATATTTTTCCTTTTGAATTCACTTCTCTAAGTCCTGTTTATCAGTCTTCTACTAAATGGATCTGGGTTGCTCTAAGTATTCATCTAAAAAAAGAAGTAACTTCATGTCGGGATGCAGTTCCTGCGAGGAGGGAAGTATGGTCAACCTCAAGATCATGTTTCCGAAATGAGGCTGGATTACACACAAGGTGCCAGTTCCCTAATGATGCTGGATTAGACACAAGGTTCAAACTCCCAGATGATGCTGGATTACACACAAGCCAAGTGGAGTTGTCAACTCTTCGTGTCCTCGTGGCTCTAATAAAGGCTGAAAGAAAGCGTGCAACAGCCCTTGAGAATGTAGCTGAGTTCCTAAAGAAGCGAAAAGAGCAATCAGATGCTCTCTTCACCCAAGCCAAAGAAGAGATGGAAGAAGCCAGAAAGAAGCTAGCAGAGGCAGAGCGGGCTAGCTTCTCAAGCGGCTACAGAACACAAAGCTCGCCGGAGTTGAAGACGACGACAACGTGGGGCTGCACCAGGGGCTCCAACGGGGTCGGACGGCACCAGTGCACCACCAGAGAGTTTCCCGAGGAGTGGATGGAGCTCGAGAGGCACCGAAGTGAGGAGCAGGAGCTACGGGGGATCCCCGGTGAGCTCGGGTCGAGACGGCGGCTAGAGGCTTGCCCGGCCAAGCTGTGGCTTAGCTACGGGCTTGTGGAGGTTGGGTGAGTGAGTGAAGATGATCAAAGAGGCTGGGGGCTGTATTTATAGGCGAGCAAGGAGGGGGTCGGGCTCCACCGGAGAGCTTTTGGACACAGCGCCCGGCAATGAACGGCGTTAGCGAGAGGGGGAGAAGGAGACACAGCTCACATGGACATTGTAGGAGGGCGGAGATGAGCACAGTAGCGCAGGTGGCGACGAGCACAGTGGCACGGGTGCACTGTACACTTGGCCGCATCGTGCCCGTGCCCGCTACGGCGAGCTCCGGCATCGGCAAGTGCCAGAGGCGAGTTAATGGCGTTGGGACGGTGATTGTGCCGAAGTTTGGCAAGGTGCGGCGGGCTGAGAAGTGAGCACGAGCTCAACAGAGGCTCAGGCGCGACGCAAAGCGCGTCGTCGGCATGCCAGCACGCTTGGACGAATGCGGTCACCGCGTGAACTTTGGCATCAAGCCGCGCCTAGCATTAACTTCATGTCTAGCGTGTAGTCCTTCATGGTTAGGGTTGTTCCAAAGCTTTGAGTTGATCACAGGTGCTCTGTGTGCTTGGTTTACTTCATGGTAAGTTTCTGGACAGCAACCTCTGAGGTTAACTGGGAGTGATCCAGTATGAGTTTAGGGATGAGCTTTAGGGGTTTGTAGTTTCTTAGGAAGGTAATGAAGCTCAAGAAAAATTAGCCTCATTGGATCAAGGAAAAGTATACTTGTTGTGTAAAGTGCCTATTCTGCCCCGGACAGAAATGATTTTCTGTAGCAAAAATATTCCAATAAGTTATGCCATATTTTTTCTCAGAGAGGTGCCCTAAGGTTCAAAGAATATTTGGGAATTTCTCAGGATTTTTGGATCAATAAAAATGAAAGTTGCTTTGGAGCACAAGTTTCTGAAGTGAATTTCAGAGAAGAAAATGAATATTTTTCTTTTATGAAAAATATTCATTGGGTCATTTTTGGGATTTTTCAGAGAAAGAATGATCAGTTAGAGATGGATGGGTCACTTGGGTGAAAATCAAAGACATGCCCAAGTGTATAAGTCCATTTGAATTGATTCAAAAACCCAAATTCAAAGCAGAAGCAAATGAAGTCCGTAAAAAAGAGAGAAGGCAAAAACCAGCCTGTCACATGGAGGCAACTCGGCCTCGGCTTCAACTACTAGCCGTGGAGGGTGTTGCGGTTGCGGTGGACGACGACGTCGGGGTATCGGCTCCGGCGTGATGGAGGAGCGCGGCGGTTGATGGGTAGGATGGGGTGGTGGACGGAGGACGCCGGGGTTTCGCGGCTGGTGGAGAGGTAGTTTTGGCGCCCACGGAGTATGAATGGGGAATCAAACAGGGGGTGGGGGAGCTAAGGGGAACCATGTTTCGGTCTGGGATGCGCTTGTTTTTGGTTTTTTTTAATATAGATGGGACACACTTGTTTGAAATTTGGGGAAAGTACACACTTTGCCCCCCTCTTAGATTTTGGACCTACTGTGGGTCGGGGGTAGGACGATAATCCCAGGTGTCCCAAATAATGGGCGGGAGCGATTTCGGACGAGCGCATGTGTGCTTAGGCGGCCATGGTGTATGAATGTTTTTCGGAGGCAGTTGTGTGGCGGTTAGATGAAGCTACAAACCTACCCCGGTTTAGACGTTTGGACGTCGGGCCGGTAGGTTTTACAGGTCAGAGTTAGAAAAGCAATTTCCTTCTACCAAACATTGGTCTCACGCGGTTTCGGGCGAGTAGAGGCTCTTTTGGCGCTTTGTTCGAAATTTTGAAACAGAAGCATTCACGTTTGGAGTACTCCCTCCATTTTTATTTACTCTGCATATTAGAGTTGATTGAAGTCAAATTTCATAATGTTTGACCAAGCTTATAAAAAATAATATAAACATTTATCATAATAAATCTATATGATGTGGAAGTACATTCAATAATAAATCTAATTTTATTGATTTGTTATTTCTTATGTTAATATTTTTTTATAAACTTGGTCAAAGTTTATAAAGCTTGAATTTTACCAAAGCTAATACGCGGACTAAATAAAAACGGAGGGAGTACTCTTGAACTTTGAGGATTGACCTAAATAGACAATGTTAAATTTGAAAGCCTCATCAAATTATGCGCTTCTTTTTGAAATTTTGACACTTGAAAATCCTATAACTACGATTATTTTGGAATGGAGGAGGTAAATTTGAATCTATTTTGTACACGACTACATATGCTATTATGTATAAAAGCAGAGCAAAGATTGGTGCCCCCATAATTTAGGGTATGATTTACAAATGCCATGCTATCGAATTCAAATAATTGAATGGACCTCGTGCTGAATTCAAATTTTTTAAACCACCTTAAGTTGAATTCAAATGTATGCTAGTTCATAGCTAGCTATTTATATAATGTTCTTTACAAACACAACATGAACTATACTCATGTTTATATTCGATTGCCAAGGAGATGCATTGTCTGGAGTTCAAAATACTAACTCTGTGGATCAATTATGTCGAATAATACATAGACATGCTCAAATTCGATAGAATATAGATGTCTGATGGATCAATGACCATTCCTTATGCCAATTGCAAATATCATGATCCCATCCTAATATTTGGATACAATTTATACTTTAGTCAATGTGTACATCCGTCTTTTACGTGTAGTTTCACTCTCCATAGGCCCCTCCTCACACACACGCTGACTTTCTCTCTCACACATACACGAACACGGTGTATATCCATCGGTGATCTCTCACACACACTCTCCCAATGTGTATTTCTCGCAGACATGCTCTCGATATAACCCTCCCTCACTCTTGTAACCTTTTATGATTGTTTTCACTAACCTTTATCACAAGCACTCTTCCTCTCACAAGCATACACACGCACCATCCCCATCGAACCTTTCTATATACATAGACTTGCCTACGTGTCTCTCGCACACACATTATCTTTAGGCCAGTCTCTCACGCATTATCTCCACCTATCTTCCTAATTGGCGAGTATGATTCTGGGAGAGCATTCTTTAGGATGCCCCCTCAAGTTAGGTTGGATGAATAGTAATATCAGAGATAAGGGGTTACCTTAGTCCGAGGACATAGGGTTACAAATCCTAGTCACCTTTGTCAGTGGACACAAAGTCCTTCATGACTCTACTATCTTTGACTTGTACGACTAATCCCCCATGGGTCTCCCTAAATGCGTCACGGGCCAACCAATGTGGTGCAGGACGAAACCGAACCAAGGGCCTCACCTCGGCCCACCGGACCTCACGCGGTGACACACCCGAACCCCCAGGTCTCGTTATCTTCTCACACCCACACATACCAACACAAACACCACACAAAATATTTTCTCCTCGTGCCTCTATCCCCTCCCCCTTGCATACACACACTCAAGGGCATCTCTCGCCGTGACATACAATTCGTCTCTCTCTCTCTCTCTCTCTCTAGACCTCTAGACCTCTCTTATTTCTCATGCTATCTCTCCCACCACCCCCCCCCCCCCCGCCTCCGGCCCCTCAATCCATTTCTCTCTCGAATACGTAATGCATACACATACCTCTCTAGGCCCACCCAAATACATCAACTACACATTCACACATTTTACATCACGTACCCCATTGATCTAAAAAGCCCTCTCTTCACGTTTATTTCGCATAACATTCCTTTTGAATAAAACCACACAAAGTGTGGCCAAAAAATTATTTTAGAATTTCTATATGTATATATACAACATTACAAAGTTATATGGAGGAGTATGAACGTTAATTTGCATTGCATGGTGCCCATAATGATATTTATTCCGCACTGTGAATTTTTATATTTTTATACTATATAAAAAGTTACTCATAGTAAAGAGAAACAAAGAGCATCTCTCTCTCCATTGCATACACCCCCTCTACGCCCCTTTCACGTACGCACACAAACTATCTCCAGGTCCTCTAAAAGTACGCCCTGAGCACATTCACGCATGTTTCATCTTTCTCACGTGATATATACAATGATGATCATTGTATTTGAAGCGAAAGCACGATACGTACATTGGACTTCAGAATCCACTCATTACGGTCACCATTTATGTTTTGTGGTTATTATATAGTCACGGGCTCACCGTACAGCTCTGCATTTGCTCAAGACACAACTAGTTGACTAGTTAAACGCTCGACGTGGCACCTCTAGTGTTGCATCACATTAGCTCACTACCATTGGGCCCACCTATCGGCGTGTATAAGAATGAAAACAAACGATAAAAAAATATTGGACAGTCGTTCGAATTCATGACCGCGGGCACAGCGGACAAGGTGGCCTTGTATTGGTATGCTGAGCCATCTGTTTTAACACACAGGAGCTGGTGTGGTGATTATACACACACGTATGCATGCACACAAACTGCATGCACGCAACACTCACACGAACACACGCAGCCACGCACGCACGCAACACTCACACGTACACACACAGACACGCACGCACGCAACACTCACATGCACACACACACATGCATGCATGCACTCACCACACGACCAACACACACTCCCATGCTCAAGTGCTCAACCTCCACGTGCATGCGCAGACATCAGGCCCTAACAGACAAATACACAACCAGGTGGTTCCCGCGCACGGGTTGGAGTCTTGTCGCGCCTGCATAAATTTGTGTTTATCTGATCTTTTTCCTATGTGAACTGACAGGTGGGACCCACAAGGAATATGCTCAATTTAACTAGTCAACATAGTGCCAGGCAGACTATTTGGTTGGTCAACAGAGTGCAATCTGATGCTGAACGGTGAGCAAGTGACCGTATAATCACCGCAAAACATATATAGTGACCGTAATGAGCGTATTTTGAAGTCTGGTGACCATATTACACTTTTCGCTTGAAATGCACTGACCGCCTGTGTATTTATATCTTCTCTCGCTCTCTCTGTGGAGCCGAGTAGGCTAATGTGCTAGTGCCTAAATTGGCGCATGCCACCCCATTATTGTTTTACTGGTTTCGATAGAGCGAACAAGCATTCACGTCTACTGTACAAACAGTAGATATGAGTTACAAATGCTATGAAGACGAATACAAATATTTGAACCCACTTTATGCCCAATTTCTCTCTGCAGGCCCTCCAAAAGTACATCTCTACACGTTCTCGCATGTTACATCTGACAACTATGCAATACAGCACTACTACTACACTCTAACACAATAAATCATATGTGTTTTTACTTTTACTAGATCTCACATTGTTACTTAATTATTCAGTTTCATACATTAAAATTGCCTTTGAAATGTATGGCTAGTATCATCTACCGCGCGGGAAAAATCCCGCCCTCACCTGTTTAATCGGGTTTGTATCGATGGATCGTGCGAAACAGCAAAACTATAGTAGTACTATAGTACAAGTAACAGTTCACTAGGCTGCCGTGTCGTGTACTCCTCCATCGTAAGAGTGGAGCACTCGCTTTCATAAATGTTCTAGTCCCTTTCGCCGACATGTGGGACATCTAGCAACATGGTCCACGTGCCATACCGAAATAACAGTGCAGAGCAGCAGGGTGAAGCACCCCAGTCATGGCGCCGGTGTAGTAATGAGCAATGAGGCGTCAAATCACAAAGCTGCACCTTTCCCGCAGTTAAGTTGGAGGGACAAAATAATCTCTACTCCTATAAAAGACTCAGTTGGTGATGATAGCATGTCTGCCATCCGCCATTTCTGACCATTAGATCTGCATAGTTGTGGCCTTTTTGCAACAATTCCCACTTCTCTGCTCCAGTTTACCCAAAACCCCTTAGTATCTTGAAATCAACCGCATTCCTCCCTTACCTCATCAAAATAGCCCTTAGAATATATTTTGAGTGAAACATAAGATATTTTTAGTTATATGTATATCAAAACTAAATTATTTTCTTTCAAATTTTTCAATATGTATTATTCTACTTTGGATCCATTGCAACGGATGGGCTCATTGCTATAGTGATATATCTCTTGCATCGTCACAACGAACATCTGTTGTACTGGTCCGAGCCGGATGCTTGCAACGCGATGACATGAGTTCAAATTCTGTCCTAAACTTTCTTTTTTATATATTTTTTAATATATACTTCTTTCGCTATTGTACTGACAGTGGAACCCACAGAGCACTTAGAATAAAATATTAAGGATGGATTTATTTCTTTTTAACTTTCTGTACGAATCTGTAGCCAGCCTGCAAGTCATGTACACTAGACTGACAATGGAACCCACAGAGTACTTCAAATACAAGATTTCTCGGTTTGCATGCGGGTTTAATAGAGGCGGGGCGAAGAGGCATGTTCAGTCGGGCGTCAACAGGTGGTGCGATACTATTCAGTTTGACAGCTACTAGTAAACCAGGATAGTTCCCAATACGGCCTTAATGCAGACGAGGGAGAGGGTAACGGTTCCTGAAATGTTGAACAGCCAATGATGCATCCTCCTTCAATTAGCATGCTAAATGCATGAGAGAAGTAATGGTGGGAGGACGGGGAAAAGAGGCAGCATGATGTGAATGAAATATAGTTTGCACTCATACAAAGGCGCCCATCCAGTCCAATGCATCTAGCACATCGTACGCACCTAAGCACCTACACTAAGCGCAAAAGTGCTCACTCCAGACCCATGGCGGCGATGCGCGCGAGCGGCCAGCGATTGTGCCAGATGGTCCACGACGCCGGCTTGCGGCATGGCACTGAGGATCATCTCCAGACGGTGTTGGCGACCGGCTGGTTCATGGCCATCGTCGAAGCCAGCTACGACTCTCAGTTGGACTAGATGATCGTTGCCACCATCAACAACTTCACCATCGTCAAGAAGCTCGCGGATGACATCGCCGAACTCCTCTAGCCCGCACGCCCGAGCTCCTCATTGCCTGCCATCCTAATCGGCCTCCATGGCGAGAACCTCTTTCAAGCACTGGTGGCCCTGCGACTGCCCGCCGATGCCATGAAGAATGTCCACCTGGACGTCGCGCTCACTGCGAGGCGCCTCACCCTGCAAGAATTCATCGACCTACACATCCACGTGTATGAGGAAGTCATGTACATGGGTATCTACAAGGCTGGTGAGGACGCTACAATGTTGGCCTTCCTCAACCGGCTGGAAGCATTGGACGCCTTTGCTGAGAAGCACCTTAACCTTGCCATAAAAGTCGCGGCTGCTAAGCCGCCGGTCAGTGGCCCGGCGCACCGAGTCGAGGAGAAGGAGGTCATACGTTGATGAATGTATCTTGCTTCTTGCCTCCTGTAACCACCACTGTGATCGCATCATCGTGGCCTTAATTCTTATTGTGGTATTGCATTCTCGTTCCAGTCAATATAGACATGTGCGATCCCTTTACTCACATTTGGAGGCAACTATATGCATCACTGCAACTAGTACTCCATTCATCAATTTATAAGTTGTGGTTACTTTTCCCATCAACTTCATGCAATGCACGGGCATCTTGCTAGTAATTCTAAAAAAAGAAGTTGGAGTGACGAAGCAACCGTCATTTCACTCGTTGCTAAATCCGCTTCTCCCTCATCTTCTTCAAGTTAACCACATGTTGTTGCTGCCATTGTTCTGCCTCATGTGGGACGCGGATCGGCTTGGTAAAGCACTGACACGTGGGGCCACATGTTAGCAAACCGCCAGGACAACGTCCTCTAAAAATAAGAAACCTCCCTCGCCATCCACTTGGCAAAATCACCTCCTTTTTACCAATCTTGATACTATAGTTTTTAAGATCAATATAATCGGGATTTGTATAGATAGCACACAGGAGCAAAACCAAGTGGTACGATTAAGTAAATCCACAATGTGTAGCCAAATGTGAAAATAGCTTTTGGCATCGATGGGAACCATTGTGGACAGTGTTGCGAAACCCAAAAAGATGGAACTGAAGCTCCCTAATTGATTGATTGAAGGAATAGAAAAATGCAACCTCTCTCCTCTTTCTCCCGGGCTTGGACGCATGTACAGTATGGAGCATAAAGTCTACTCCCTGTCCCTTCTATCACAAATCACAAAGCAGTGAGGCGTTAAATCACAAAGCACGGATGAAGAAACCATCATTTCACTCTTCGCTGACTCCGCTTCTCCGTCGTCTTCTTCGAGAAACCACCTTATCGCACTAAGCTGGACGGACGACGCTATTGTGTTTTACTAGTACATTTACGCGCCCTTTGGTTCAGCGGACTTCCTGGATGCAAATAAGGCGGTTGTCTCAGATTGCAGGCGGCACTTGCGAACGACTTAATGTGGTCTCCTTCAATGGTGTTCTCCGTCGAATGCACTTCGCCAAACCACAATGTTTGAGATATCGTCGACATCACTGCAATGGGGAAGGATTCATTTCGCAAAAAAATGGGGAAGGAAGTCAAATAGTTAATACCTCCATTTTTTTGTACACAAGGCCATTATATCAAAATTACAATTTGCAGAAAGCCACTAACACTAATCGGTGCAAAATTGATGGGGTTTTCCTCGTACTAGCAACCAAGGACATTAGTATACCCTTGCATGCATGCGGAAGTGAGAAGTTTGGTTTGCATGGAGCTGCATTAATCAAGCGAAGAGGAGTGAGATGGTTAGCTCTTTGGGCGTTGGAGAAAAAAATACGCGTTAATTGACACGTCGAATGAGGATTTGTATCAATCAATCCCGCGAAGGAAAACCTCGCCTTTCTTTTTTAACACAAGTAGTACTCCTACGTACGTACTTGTAACCTGTTTGGGTCTAGGGCTTGCATTGCCATACTTCACCATACATTTTTGCCAAGCATGCCTAAAGTTTTCAGAATGGAAAGCAGGTACACTTGTGCACGGCTATCGTGGTCGCACCGTAGCCTCACATAGTCGCTCCTGCACGCCACAAACCCAACCAAGTGAACGAACCCTCACTGACACGTGCTATCGCATGTGATCAAACCAATCTCAGCCATCCTACCGCTAACACATAATTTTTGTTCATATTGTATGTTTATCCAACCGCATGTTGGGGAAGATCTGTACAGCCCGTGCGGTCGTCTGTTGGGGAAGAAGAAGAGGTGAGAAAGAAGGGTTAGGAGAAGTAGGATATTCATCCAACCACCTAAAATGGTCGACTGACCCAAATGATGGAAGTCCGGCAACTTGCATAAATATATGTTTTTACACAGCAAAAGATCCCTAAAAACAACATAACTAAAAACTATCACTGCTCACAAAACGAGACGGCCTCGTCGTCTTTAGCTGCCGGCGCGAACCAGCCGTAGATGCCGATGTTTATCTCTGCACCATGATTGTCCTTGGCCTCCAGCTACTCGTTCATGCAGAGCGTGCGGGCGCTCTGCACGGATGCGAGCACCGCCCGGTTCAAGTCCAAGACGTTCGGTTTCGCCTGTAGGAGGGCCTGGATGGAAGCGGCATCCGCGCGCTCCGCGTCGTGTTGAGCCTCCGCCGCCCGGTTCAAGTCCAGGACGTCCGGTTCCACTTGTAGGAGGGCCTCGATGGCTGCGGAATCTGCGTGCTCCGCGACAAGTTGAGCCTCTGCCTCCCGGTTCACATCCATGACATCCGGTTGCGCCTGCAGGAGGACCTCGATCGCAGCAGCATCCGCGCGCTCCGCATGAAGTTGAGCCTCCACCTCCTGGTCCTCCTTTAGTATCGCAAGGTTGAACCGCTGGTCCGCCAGCACCATGGGGGACCCGGACGCCGGCATGAAGTTGGTGTCCATCGTCTCATACGCATCGGGGGCCTTCTGCGCCGCGACCTCTGCCATGAACATTGGATCGGCTTCCTCCTCCTCGGAGCTTGGCTCCAGAGAACTCGGGGATGGCTCGCCGCAAAGCGAGCTTGGGAACGGAGGTCTGTGGCGCCGACCGCCACCGCGATTTCTGCACGGCGCTCCGGCGTCAGCATCTTGTAGTACGTGATGTTGCAGCGCACCATGGCTTTCCGGTGAACTAGGGGATGCTTGATGTGGGCTAGGGGATCGGAAGGTGGGGGAATGGGCTGGAGAGGAGGTGTGGTTTTGGGGTAGTGGCCGGCGTAGGCCGAGCAGCGAAGGTTCTGGTGTGAATAGTGGTTCCGATGATGACCGGTCAATTGGTTTTGACTGTACATCGCTCTTATCGCGTTCGCGTTGCACCCGAGCATGCTGGACCCACCACGTCGCTCACCGAATGGAACGCGCTTCCTCTTGCGTTTTCGCTCCCTTGTGGGACCGCAGTTGAGAGCAAACCGATGTCCCTCCCCCGTCCGCGTCATTTATACTACTACTACCTCTGTCCTGGTTTATTGGTCTCCATTGTAATCTGTGCCAAAGTTTGACCATAAATTTAACTAACAAAATATTCATGCATGTCATAAAAAATTATATCATTAAAAATTATGTTCAAATACGAATCCAATGATATAGCTTTATTAACATGCACTAACATTCCATCAGTTAAATCATTGGTAAAAATTAGCACAAATTACAAAGAGGACTAATAAACCAAGACGGAGGTAGTAGAAGAGAGACAGGTCGACCGAGTGTTACTAGTACGCCCTCCATTTTATGCGGAGTAAATAAAAACATAGGGATTATACTACCAGTACTATGAGCATTGCATACTCTACTGAATATGTTGGATTGGCAGTACTCAACTAGTACTATTGGACAGGGAGCTTAAAAAAAGTTACTATTGGACTGGCTATACATGGAGAAATCCTAGTAGGAAGAGCATGCGCAAGAACAAGCACATTCACGTGTTTGAAAACAAATTGCAAACCATCTTTGTTTGAATACAAATCTAGGAGTACGTATGAATCTAATTTCATCAAAGTAGAGATACTTTGACTACACATAAAACTTATATGTCAACTAGAAAGGATCGGAGGGAGTATATTGTACATTCAAAGGAGAAACAAACATTGGATACCCTTTATATATGATTTGCTGATGCTATGATCACCGGTTTAAAATTTTGAACCCGCCTTAGGTATCACACATGCACCCACTCGTTCTCTCTTGGTTTCATCTCTGGGTCCGGAGATTGATTGAAAGAGGACTAGGGTGGGTATAGTACGTTCGTTTCACTTTTCAACATACAATATACTCCCTTTGATCCCCACAGACCCCCCGGGTCATTTCTATCATAGAAACACACCAAACCTTTATCTCCTTGCACGAAAGGCACTTGATCTCTCAATATCAATCAATGTTGTGAAGGTGTGTCAGGGCATGAACCGAATGGGATGCCAAAACTAAGATGGGAAGCGACATGTAGTGGAGGCAAAGTGAAACTTTAAACGAAATGTTTGTCTATATGCATGTGGGACAAATTACAACATTGGAAATACAAGCATAGTCTAGGCCCACATGCCAATGATACTCGGTGCAATGTTCAAATGAGGCATGCGGGACGACGGACTCGACCGGAGGGCGGCATGATCGATGGAGAAGAGGGTTGGAGACTAGCCACAATGGG
Organism: Triticum timopheevii; assembly: GCA_963921465.1. Taxonomy (NCBI): domain Eukaryota; kingdom Viridiplantae; phylum Streptophyta; class Magnoliopsida; order Poales; family Poaceae; genus Triticum; species Triticum timopheevii. The sequence goes on along the minus strand of OY997271.1, from coordinate 126,911,664 downwards.
TATTAACATAGACTAGTAACATGCTTATTTACTAGTCTATGTTGCTACCACTATAATGGGGAGTAACATATGTGTGGTAACATGCAACACTTCATTTATTAGGCTATAGACACATATTGCCTTGATATGTGTGATGTTACTCATACTACTAGTAACTAGCTATCTTACCACTTTCCTCTCTTTCTTCATTTATTGATTGCCACATCATCTATTTTATCTACATAAGTGTGATGTTACTACCTATGTTACTCCCACTTCGGGTAGTCGGAGAGGAATGAGAAATAAGCAACGCCACATGATTATACTTCAACGGCTCAAATAAACAATAAGTTGTCCCGTTTTCCCTTCCGTCTTGGTCACGGAGTAAGATACTCCCTCCGTTTTTAATTTACCCTGCATATTAGGTTTGACTGAAGTCAAACTTTATAAAATTTCACCAAATTTATAGAAAAAATATGAACATTTACAATAGCAAATCTATATGATGTGAAAGTATATTCAATAATTAATCTAATGGTACTGATTTGTTATTGTATATGTTATTATTTCTGTCTATAAACTTTGTCAAAGTTCACAAAATTTGACTTTGAGCAAAGCTAAAATGCCGAGTAAATAAAAATAGAGGGAGTACGCAGGGACTAGTATAGTTACTACTGTCGGAACATGGTAAGTTGGACCCCTAAATGCGGGCACATCTCAATTATTCCTTCAAATAGTCGGACACCTACATTAGCACACCATCCGACTACTTAATCAAGAGTTACACTTCACTAGTTGAAAACGAAAAGGGTGGTACCGTACCCAAAACCATCACACTTGGGTCTAGGGTAACAAGTTGGTACTGTACCACATTTGAACCAGGCACAAAAACCACCTGTTCTCCGCCTAATGCGCAACGCGGAGTACTGACGCTCAAATTTGGCCAGGAAAACAGGGAAACATACATGTGGGGCACGCCTATCAGGACGATGTGGCGCAAACTAGTCCAATGGAGGAGCTGGCCCACGACCTCCTCACCACCAGCAACCGTTCATGTGGGTCGTGGGGGCTAGCAACATGGCGCAGCTCCCGCACCTCCTCTGGACAAGGCGACAGCGGTGAGCGACACACTCATTGTCGCTGGACATGGTCGGCTTCAGGGTGCCGAGGGTAGCGTTAGCGTAGTGGCACAACCAGCATATCAACACCAGACTCGCCGAGGATGCACGGGGCGCCAAAGTGCGCGCGTACTGCGACGCGTCCGCGGAGTGTTGTAGCGCGGCCAACTGCATCCCTAGGACCTGAGACCATGCTGGGTTGTCTTGCTTTTTCAATGACATGTGGGGATCGCATGTGAGCAAAGAGCATCTTCAACGTTGCCACGACTACAGCTGACTACCCTAGCACACCAAAAACCCTCGTCCCTCGCGCCATCGCGTGTTACAACCCAGGCGGCGCCAGCTGCCTCCATTCATGTCATCCGTCCGTATGCCATCATTAAGAGGATCGGTGCCCGAGGAAGCAACTAGGGCGACTTAATGACATACACAGATGTCTGGCCTCACCAGAATGCGCTACTTAAAGCGGCAACGCCCAGCTAAACTCCACACCATAGCGCATCGTCCTGCTACCTGGCACCACATCCGCCATGACCGCGAGCGCAAACGCTCTGCTAGAGAGCCTGCCTTAGGGGATGAAGCTCGAGGTCTCCGCCCTCGCTCAAGTCGCCACTCGCAATGCAATAGCGGCATAGCTGGACGCGGATGCGATCGCACAAGCGATGGCCATGCTGGTAGCCGATGATGGGAGCACCGTCAGCCACGCGTCCTACTTGCCGCCGTCCAACGTTTGGTGGCACATGTGGCAGGTGAAGCGACAGATCGTCCACGTCCATCATCATCGACCTCATGTCCACTGCCGCCACCGAGGTCAGGGACTCCTCCAAGGATGAGTAGGGCATGGGAGGCGGCAGGGCATGGTGTGCCAACTGGCCGGTCCGTCTCCCGTGTTCTACTCTTCCTTGCTGTAGACTGCACTTTCACTTCAAGGGTCTTGAACCCCGCCCCTATAAATGGAGATCACAGATGGAGAACGTCGGTCGCCGCTGTAGAATAGGTTGAGGGTCGGGTTTCTTTTATTTTTTTGTCCTATAAAGTTTGAAATGTAATGAAAATATGTCGTGTTTCCATGAATCTCGTCCGATGTTTATGAACTTTCACAATAATAGTAAGATATATTATAGGAGTATGAAAATATAGGGAATGATGATTCATTTTAGTGTGTATAAACTTAGAAGGTTTGACCCGAGACAAAGCTAACATGCGAAGTAAATAAACACATAGGGTCTACATACACAATTTATCTTAGGCACTCCAATAGTACGTCCACAACACATTCACGCATTTCACATCTTTCTACATCTATGGGAACCAACGAAAGGGTTAACGTAAATTGCCTCTCTATCTTTCTGTCTCCCTGATTTTCATGGTGTTGGGCCCCTCCCTCCCCCCAATCTCCAATCAATAGCTCACACGTTTCACATTATGTTAATTATGTAACTGGGATTACCTAGGTGTAGCATTACTCGTCCTAAATAAACGAACTAAGCCAACCTCCCAGCATATCGCACAGGAAAAGACCCGGCCGCGCCATTTTAGTCGGGATTACCGGATTACTAGTAGTAGTATCGATGGATCGCACGAAGCACCAATTTTTTTTTGAGGGCGCGAAGCACCAAATTTAAAAGGAAAGAAGGCGGTACACTCACAGCACGCCTGTCGCGGTCACATTGCAACCCTCACACGGTCGGTCCTGCACACAGCTCACGCAAACGGAACATGCTTTGGCTTGCCTCTTCACTGACAAGTGGGACTGCACTTGGAGAAACCGACCATGCGCCAAACTCCCCTGCCCACCGCGCGAAAAACACCCCCAAAAATTTCACCCAAATCCCAAATTCAACCACCCTTCAGCCAACTAGCCAATAATATTACCAAACCACCCTCGCCCCAGCCCCCTCCACTCCATTCGCTCCGCCAAAGCCGCCCTCCCCACCACACCGATACGTCGGCGCCGCAGTTTGTCGAGGGGATGCACGGCGATCCTCTCGCTCCCACAGTACGCTCTCGTAGACTGCCGTCCACTAGCCGCGCCGCCACCGCTGGCTATGTTCTTGTGGAGACGCACGGCGGTCAGCTTCTCCCATGGTATGCGCATTCCAGACTGAGGCCTCGTCCATGTCGGAGTGCTGAATGTTAGCTGATAGACGCTGTTAATCTCACAGTTTGCCGAAGTAGTTTATAGTCAATATGCTCTGCTTAAGAAGCTTTATTGCCCTATTCTGCACTCAATCTGCTTAGCTGAGATGGCATACCATGCCCGATTAGTTGCTAAAATATCCTGCCATGTATTTATTGTGACATAGATTGCCATGGTCTAGTAGCCAATCTGTTAGGTGAAATAGCTCCACACCATTTTATACTCGATCTTTGTTGCTGAGATGGCCTTTGATGGCTGTGTGCTCAGCCTCATTGACTGCTAAAACAGCCTGCCATAATTTAGCACTCAAATCTATTTGATGAATTAGCTTTACATATATTTCGTTACTTAGATCTGCTTGTCCAAACATCTTGCCATAGCTTTAGACATCGACATTGGTATTTTTCTCTAGACTTCACAAAAAAGCATATATGTTTTTCCTGTAATATCTAGTAGAAGAACTAATTTGTATGTCTAATAGATGCATAGGACTTGGATAACTTCTGCTCGAAGATTCTCCACTGCATATGTCAAGGGGATTGAAAACTTCATGAACTTTATCAGAGCTGAGTACGGTGGTACGAAATCAGATGTGCTCTACCCATGTAGCAGTTGTATGAATTTAGTTACAAGACCCCATTCAACTGTGCAAAATCATCTACATTTGTATGGGATGTCGGTCACATATACTAGGTGGGTTCATCATGGTGAAACTGTGAACGTCAATGTTACTGACTATATGAAAGCAGCAGATCACCATCTTAATCTGCCTGATGCTCAAGTGGAAGAGCAGGAGGAGGTGGTGGTGGTGGAGCTAGTGAGTTTGACCAACATTGAAACAATGCTACGAAATGCTCATGCATTTCGTGAACTTTCACCTGCAGAAGAAAAACGGTAGGCCCGCATGTTGGAACAATGCAATGTGGCTGTCACCCCAGGAAATAAGCTGTTAGTATTCTCAGCTATGGTCACCTTTCTTCAGGTGAAGACATATGAGCGGATGACCAACAAATCATTCGATGCGATGTTGGCTACTTTCCGCGAATCTTTCCCAGAAGCATCTGAGCTGCCACACACCTACAGTAAAATGAAGAATTTCCTTTGTGCAGTTAGAATTGGGTATGATATGATCCATGTTTGTAAGAATAATTGTGTTTTGTTCCGGAAGGATTATCCCAACTTAAGTGAATGCCCAAAATGCAAATCATCAAGATGGAAAGATGGCAATGTTGTGAAGAGGATTCCTCATAATGTTTTGAGACATTTTCCAATTACACCAAGATTGTAGAGGTTGTTTCATTATGCTGAAACAAGAGAGGATGTACTCTGGCATTCTAGGAACCAGGAGTACAGAGATCAAAATGTAATGAGCCATCCATCTCATGGTAGTGACTGGAAAAGCTTCAATCAGAAACACAAGAAGTTTGCTACTGACCCGAGAAACATTAAACTTGGCTTATCTTCAGATGGATTTATCCCATTTGGCCACCAGAGTGCCACATATAGGATGTGGCCAGTGCTTGTTATCCCTTATAACATGCCTCCAAATGTCTGCACCAAAGAATCAAACTACATGATGGCCTTGCTCATCCCAGGTACAAAAAGTCCTGGAAAAGATTTTGATTTATTCATGGAGCCTCTTGTGGAGGAACTTCAACAGCTATGGAGGGGTGTTCTCACTCGAGACCTATATAGCAGCCCACCAGCTGATTTCTTTCCGCGTGTTGTTATAATTTGGTGCATTCATGATTATCCGGCTTTGGGCACTATGTCAGGGCAAACGACACATGGTTACAATGCATGTGTTCGCTGTGACAGGAATCCGCTGTCATACGCAATACTTAGCAAGATCTATTACATTGGACACCATCGTTTCCTTGTCAAGGACAAGCCATGTCCTAGAAAATACCGAAGATATGTGTTCAACGCAAAGCATGAAAACCGTGCTGCGCTAAAAAGGCTCACCTCCGATGAGTTGCAAGTGGAATTAGAGAAGGTCACGCATATTACACCAGGAAACCATCTTGATAATGGTAGCGTGAAAAGGAAGCGTGGCAGGGCAGAAGAGAGATTATTGTTTACCCGCATGTCCACTTTATGGGACTTGGAGTATTGGAAAGATTTGGATCTGCAGCATAATCTTGATGTGATGCACATCGAGAAAAATATATGTGACAGCATTATCGGCACACTTCTTAATATTGAAGGAAAGACGAAAGATACCTTAAAATCTAGGATTGATTTGACACACCTGGGTATCAGAAAGGATTTTCAGGTGGAAGATGAAGGTAAACCACGGGATATGGCACCAGCTGTGTACGTCTTGGACAAGGTAAAAAGAAAAGAATTTTGTGAGGTCCTGTCACATGTGAGATTCCCACATGGATTTGCTTCCAACCCTGAAAGGAGAGTCAGTGCAGATGGAAACATGGTACTAGGGTTGAAAACTCATGACTACCACGTCCTACTTCCACTACAAAAAATACACTTTCGTGATAATACGTGTCTGTCACAGTAGGTCACGTTTTCTGTCATGCATGTACATCCATGACGAATTTATGACAGAATCAAGATAGTCATACCTGTGCTCTTGTAGAAGTGTCACATGACATTACCAAAATTATCATCATGGAAGTGCCCACTTCCATGATGATAAATCGTGCATCATACAAGTGCTTTGGTCAAGGGTGACCGACACATGGCATCCACCGTAACGAGTCGCCATTAAGCTATCGGGTTCTGGTTTGGATCCGATAACCCGTTACCAGTCCGGACCAATGGGGATTTTCCGCATGTAAAATTCTCAATGGCCAGAGGAACCACGTGTCGGCTCACCGTTGGGACAGATGTCATCCACTCATTGGACTGAAGGCGCCTATGATACATCGACACGTGGCATGGCCCAACAGAGTCCCATTCCGGTGAAAAGCCGGCCCATTTGACTTGGTCAAAAGGTAGCGGGTCAGCCCATGGAAAGCCTGTTAACGGCTTGTTCGCATATAGCCCATTTACAACCCGCTAAGTCACGGCCCGTTATGGCCTATCCGAATTAGGCCCAGTAGCGTCATATGGGCCGACAAATATGATTCCAGCCGTTGTGACTTCCGGCCCATGTATGGACCATGACGTCTTTCGGCCCATAGGAGGCCCTTTGTAACTCTTGGCCCATTAACGGCCCGTGGTCACACTGGCCCGTAATGAATAGTGTATCGCTTTATACCCATTAATGGCCCATTATTCCATTGGGCCATTTCCAGCTCGTGTTAACTTTCGGCCTTCTCAGGGCCCATTTATTCTTGGGCTCATTTCCAACATTCGGTTACTTACGGCCCGTTACTGCCCCTTTTTGCTTGTGCGCCAAAATTAACCCGTGGTTACAGTCAGCCCGTTTGTGGCCAGTTAATCTGTTGGGTCGTTTTCATAGCATCATCAAATACGGACGATTAACAATTGCCCGTTATGGTCGGCCCATGAACGGATGATTCCAATCCTAGCCCGTTTACGTCCCATAATGCGGTCTGTTATTGGCCCATGTTTGTCCAATCGATCATACGACCCGTAGAAGGCCCATTGATGCTACTACCCGTAGAAGGCCCATTGTCCGTAGAAGGCCCATTGTTTCTACGGCCCGTAGGAGGCCCATGGTCACTACGGTAAATATGTAGCCCACGGTTATTGTGGCCTAGTTTTAAAAAATAGGTTATTGCGGCCACTAGCAAAACGCGGAAAAAGAACTGCACTGACTACAAGCAAACAAATAAACAAGACAACAAGTAAATAAATAAGCAAGCAACTTAATCTAGACTATTCACATATTACATCCACTTGGCATCAAAGTTTGCCACCAGTGCAAGTATAGGGAACAAAGCAGCATATCACATACACTAGTTGTCAAAGTTGGAGACCAGTGCAAATAAACACCGCAGCAAAACAAGTCCAGAACTGAAACCACTTCAGAAGAGCTCAAGAAACAATATACTGGGTACCCATAATGCTGGCAAGATGCCTAGCAAGCTTATTAACTTTCTCTTGTTTGGCACTTAAATCCTCCAGCGATTGTTGTTGCACCAGAAAGTATGCATCTGAATTCTGCAGGGACTTCCTCAGTCCTTCGGCTTCTTGTCGCAGCACAACTGACTGATGCCTTTCAGCTTGTAGCTGAGACTGGAGAAGCCGAAGTGATTCAGGCAGGAAGTTTGAAGAGCTTGTGCCAGCTGTACTGGCCAGTAACTCGAACACTACATCAACGCAGGACTGTGAGGTTGTCTCATTGTCTACCATATCGTTTTTATCACCTTTCTTGGAGACCAACAAGGTTGTCTCACTATATTGAAACTTATCTACATTACTTTCTCTACCAGTGCATAGTGGGGTTCTCTTATCCAATATCCTGTTCGCATTCTACAAGAAAAACAAGAAGACACATCACATGTTTAGCATGTAGTATACGAAACTCCTTTTGGTAAACCGGTTCAGTAGTAAGATGGACAGGGTAACAGCTTGAAACAAACATATATCTATGTATTATGGTCACTGTATTGTCCATATCATTCTATTTTATGTTACCAAATCAAGATAGAGACACAGTTCAAATCATATATTTTAAGACACGGCAGCATAGACAGAATATAAGTGTGAGAAACTACACAGCATTGGCAATAGTTGTAATGTGCATCACATGAGAACATAACTGTTTATACAACTGAAACTAAAATCAACATAGAGCAAGAATTTAGAACAGTGATCAGTTAAAGAAATAGGTTTAAAACATACCTGTTACACCATTGGAGTTTCAATTAGATCCTTCAAACTGGAATGTAGTTGGTATGAGTAAATACAGTGATGCAAGAGCAAAGGAGTATGGACCATGGCTACGGGATCTGACCTGAGAACAGTTGCTCTTCTGCTTTAAATGTGGAGTTTGGGTTTAGTGTGGTGGTCTTCATGCTTTGGGCACTTCAGTTGCTTTACAAACTGCTCGTGTGGGGGTACTCTGTGGTGGACGTGGTGCTATGTCATCTGGAAGTGGGTTACAATCCGCTGGGGTTGGGGTTAGATGGATTGTAGCTGGTTCTCTGTCCAACGGTGTAAGTGTGCAATCTGGAAGAGTCTTGATTATGTGTGGTGGGGCTAGTTCATGGGCCAGTACAACATGGTTCTATCTACATCGACGGGTAGCACCGACTTTTGTGAAGAACGGGTTTTTGCTCCCTTAGATACTGCCATCACCTCCTCCAATTCAAATGGCTGATAAACAAGAAAAGAAATTGAATGTACAGACATTGTATGATAGACAGATGTGGTAATTCACATATATGTTGTCTAACCAAACAGGACAGCATGGCGCAATTTCACATATATGATGGCTAACTAAACGGGATGCATGACACAGTTTCAGATATGTGATGGATAACTTAATATGATATAATGGCATAATTCAACATATGATGAGTATCTAAACAGGATGACATGACAAAACTATATGATATCTTTGTAAAATAGGTTGGGATGAAATAATTCACATACATGTTGTCTAAGTATACATGATGGCATGATATAATTGACATAATTGATTCATATACTAAGCAGCTGGCACTCGCATGTATGATCTCTAAACTAAGCAGATGGAATTGAATATTGTGCATATGATGTCTAAACTAAGCAATGCAAGACACCATATGCATGATATGAGAAATATAAACATTGCAAATTAGAGCATACCCCTCAGGTGGGATATAGGATTGGTCATCTGTCTCTGAATCCTCCTCCGAGGAGCTACCTGTAACCGTCGAGATATATGCTTCAATAGGTACCATTGCCTGCTTTGAAGACCTTGTTTTCACTCTTGATTTTTCCATAACTAGCTCAAATGGTTGATACACATGAAGAGTAGTTCAATATACACAGATTGTCGACAAATGGAATACGTAATGAAAAAAGGATGGCATGAGAAAATTCACATATATGATGCCTGGCTACATGGCGGTGCATAATTCACATATATTATAACTGGCTGAAAAACATGGCATTGCATAATTCGCATATCTGATATAGAAAGCAAATAGGAGACACTCACACAAAGCATGTCCAATCAAGCAGATGGTATGGCAATGCAAGACACCATATGCATGATATGAGCAATATAACCCTGCCAGGTTAGAGCATGCACCTCGGGGGGGGGGGGGGATATGACTAGTCATCTGTCTCAAAATCCTCCTCTGAGGAGCTATCTATAACCAACAAGAAATCTGCATTGACAGGTAGCACCGAGTGCTCAGAAGACCTTGTTTTCACTCCAGATTTTCCCATGACCGACTCAAATGGCTGATGCACAGGAAGAGTAGATGGATGTATAAACATTGTTGACAAATAGAGTATATTATGAAAAAAATATGGCACAATAGAATTCACATATACGATGAATGGCTAAACAGGATGGCATTGCATGATTCACATATATGATGCCTGGCTAAAGAATATGGCATTGCATCATTCCCATATACTCCCTCTGTTCCTAAATATTTGTCTTTTTAGAGATTTCAAATGGACTACCACATACGGATGTATATAGACATATTTTAGAGTGTAGATTCACTCATTTTGCTCTGTATGTAGTCACTAGTTGAAATCTCTAAAAAGACAAATATTTAGGAAGGGTGGGAGTATGATATAGAAACCTAACAGGTGGCATTCACACAAAGCAAATATAAACTAAGCTGATGACATATAAGATGTATAATGTAAGCAATGCGGGGTGCCATATGCATGATATAACCAACATCAGCATGCCAGGTTAGAGCAAACACCTCATGGGGTAAATAGGAGTGGTCGGCTCCCTCTGAATCCACCTCTGAACAGTTATCTTCCTCTGGAATACAATCTGGAATGGAAGGAGGGGGCCCACTACGCCCACCATGGAGCAGCGTCTGCATGACATTATATTCCCACGCAACAGTCTTCTCTTTTTCTTTACATGTTCAGTACGATTGTGTACAATAACTGACATGCATAATTAAAAACATAGTTAGATTATGTAAGGCCTAAGGGGTGCATGCAGAAATCAAGACTGATGGTAGCAAACGAGTGGATAGATCCCAAACTAATGATAGCAGGTAGATTATAGATTCAGATAAATGATGGATCATCTACTGTTTGTTGCCCACCCAACATGAACCACATAGAAGACCCCAGATGAACCAGATAGTAGACAGATACTATTTGTTGCTGCCTCGATATGTTCCCCACAGGCATTTTAAAACTCAAGTTTGAACATCAGTTTGGACCTGACTCGGAGTCTAAAAGGTGAATAGGACAATAAAGTAGCAGGTAATAATAACCGATGTATAACGTAAGCAGACACGAATGAGTGTGACCTCTGTTCCGGAACTGTGTAGTCCTCAGGTTCATCTGCTTAGTCGATGATGGTAATGCAGTTGGTGTGGTTGCCGGCAACGGGGAAGATGATCTGAGGCAGCGAAAGAAAGCCTCTAGTGTTGGGGAATGTAGTAATTTCAAAATTTTCCTACAATCATGCAAGATCTATCTAGGAGATGCATAGCAACGAGAGGGGAGAGTGTGTCCACACACCCTCATAGACCGAAAGCGGAAGCGTTTAGTAACGGATGTGGTCGAACGTCTTCGCGATCCAACCGATCCAAATACTGAACGTACAGCACCGCCGCGTTCAGCACACGTTTAGCTCGATGACGTCCCTCGTGCTCTTGATCCAGTTGAGGATGAGGGTGAGTTCCATCAGCAAGATGGTGTGGCGACTTTGACGATGATGCTACCGGTGCAGGGCTTCGCCTAAGCACTATGGCGATATGATTGAGGTGTGTAACTGTGGAGGGGGGCACCGCACATGGCTAAGGCAAAACTTGGTGTGTTCTAGGGTGCCCCCTGCCCCCTTATATAAAGGAGGAGAGGGGGAGGCCAGCCGGCCCTTGCAGGGCGCGCCAGGAGAATGGAGTCCTACTAGGACTCCAAGTCCTAGTAGGATTCTACCTAGAGGAAGAGGGGAAGGAAGGCAGAGGGAGAAGGAGAGGGAAAGGGGGTTGCGCCCCTCCCCTTGTCCTATTCGGACTCCCCATGGGGGAGGCCTCCCCTATGTGGGTTGTCCTCTCTCTCCCCTATGGCCCATGTTGGCCCATTGCTTCCTCGGGGGGTTCCGGTAACCCCTTCCGGCACTCCCTTTTACCCGAAACCACTCGGAACTCTTCCGGTGTCCGAATAACATAGTCTAATATATCAATCTTTATGTCTTGACCATTTTGAGAATCCTCGTCATGTCCGGTATCTCATCTGGGACTCCGAACAAACTTCGAACATAAAAAACACATAACTCATAATACAAATCGTCATCGAACATTAAGTGTGCAGACCCTACGGGTTCGAGAACTATGTAGACATGACCGTGACATATCTCTGGTCAATAACCAATAGCATTACCGAGAGTGCCCAGACATACCTATCCGATACACGGAGTGACAGATCCTAATCTCGATCTATGCCAACCCAATAAACACCTTCGGAGACACCTGTAGAGCATCTTTATAATCACCCATTTACGTTGTGATGTTTGATAGGACACAAAGTGTTCCTTCGGTATTCAGGAATTGCATAATCTCGTAGTTTGAGGAACATGTATAAGTCATGAGGAAAGTAGTAGCAATGAAACTGTAACAATCATAATGCTAAGCTAACAGATGGGTCATGTCCATCACATCATTCACCTAATGATGTGATCCCGTTCATCAAATGACAAGACATGTCTATGGTTAGGAAACATAACCATCTTTGATTAATGAGCTAGTCAGGTAGAGGCATACAGGGACACTATGTTTTGTCTATGTATTCACACATGTACTAAGTTTTCGGTTAATACAATTCTAGCATGTAAACATTTATCATGAAATAAGGAAATAAATAATAACTTTATTATTGCCTCTAGGGCATATTTCCTTCATGCAGGGGGAATCTCTGCTGCAGTGAATGCTTCCGTCGATAGTGCACTTCAGGTGGGATGGATGACGGCACGGCAGGAGCAGGACATAACACACAAAGTTTTCTTTGACACCTATCTGAAATTGAAGTAAATCTATAAGGGCTCCTTAGAATTGGAGGATTATATAAACGCGGGGATAGGAAAAACATAGGAATAGGGTAGGAATGCACGTGCAAAACAGAGCATTTGCAAACATAGGATTCCTGTCAACCTAGGTGTTTGGTTCACATGAATTGGAAGAACACATGAATGGAGAAACATGGTCAAATTAAAGTCAAACCACGTGAAAATGAAAAAATAAGAATCTTATTATGCCAGTAATGCAATTAGTCCTATTCTCCATGCATATTAATTTGAAAAGGACATCCAAGTGGATATTAAAATTCCTACATTTTTTCTTTGAAAGAGACACCAAAGGAAAAAAAATCTTCCAGTTTTGCTTTACTCCATTCCTTCTAATCAAATGCACGAATAGTAGTACCATAGAAAAGTTTCCAATTCCTATGTTTTCCTTCACTTTTTCTTTGAACCAGTGGCGATTCTAGTAGGCAGTCTTCAACAGGCTTAAGCCTGACCTTGAAATATTTTGTGAGCTTACATTTGGCCCACATTAGTATCATATAATGGCTATCTTGCTAAACCAATTAAAATTGTGGTTCAAAAGAGCATTTAGTTTTCTCCCTGTTAACTTTGTGACCATGATTCATTTATTTCTAGATTTGCAACTGCAGGAATCAACATGAATGCAGAGTAACAAAGTGATGCGACGAGTGTACAACCTCTTTGGCATAGCCTTGTCGACCTCAGCATCATTGGGTTGGATGTGGAGGATGGTGATTCTTGTGTGACTGTCGGAAGCGAGGAAGAAGATCTAAGGCCTCTAGATATGGTGCCGAGGGTACTGCTCCACTGTGATGGATGGTTCCCGTCGTTGGAGCAGCTCCGGTGAAATGTACGATGGCGATGCTGAAGCAGGACAAGAAAGACAACATTAATCTGAAGTGGGACTCTAATATCATCGGCAATAGATGATGTCAAATACATCACCAAAATGAGCTAGATGTAAAATGCATCAGCTGCGCCATGGCCGCTCCGATAGATGTTGTAAATACTGTTCACTCTGAACTTAACTGAAGAAACTGAACTTCACAGTCGAAACTGAATTTTACTATCGATACTGATTGAACTAGTAGAAAAGCATTGCAATAGATGTTTAGGGCATTCAAGCACTAGTAGCAGAGAAGCAGTGATCTAAATCAGTAGCCACTCGAGCAGGGAACACACTAGCAGAGAGGAACATGTGCAGTAGCACCGCGAGCGAGTGCTAAAGCAGCAACTCATGTAGCTGCCGGAGGTTGTGCAGCTGCAGCAGCAGCGTGAATGAGAGCAAGAGCATAGCAGCAGCACGAACGAGAGAAAGAGCGAAGCAGCAGTGCGACTGAAAGCAATAGCATAGCAGAGTAGAAGCACGAACGAAAGCAAGAGCAGTGCAGCAGTGCGACCGACAGCAAGAACAGAGTCACGGCGCAAGCAAGAGCCGGAGCAGCAGCAGCTAGTGCCGGTGTGGAAGTCGCCGCTGAGGAAGCAAGATCAAATAAAATATAATATGCAACGGGGAGCACAGAACCTCCTTGGTGGCGCCGAGTAGGCCTCGGCTTCATCGGAGGAATTCGTGAGGGTGCTGCGGTTCCGGTGGGGCAGGTCAAGATGGTGCTAGGGGGATGGAGGTGGTGCGATAGACGAGGCAAACATCAGGGCAGCTCCTTGGAGGTGGAGGACGGGGCGGCTGATCTGGCGGGACGACGAGATCAACGATGGATCCTCATCCGGTGCGGTGGATGAGGGACGACGAGCTGTTGCAGTGGATGATGTCGTCCGTGAAGAGTCTCCAGCTGGGTGGCGGTCGGGAGGCCGATGGAGGAGCATGGGGTTTCACTGGTTTTGGCAGCTTCGGTGTATGAATGGGGGCGAAGGGGAAGGTAGGGGGAGCCATGGCTTAGGGACGTGCTTGTCCGAAATGTAGGGTAAGTTACGAACGTACCCCCACCGGTTTTGACCACGCGACGTCGAAGCGGCATTTCCGGCTGAGGGGTAGAAGGGGGATTTTGCGTGCCTGGGGTGCGGGACCGATTTCAGATGAGGAGGTAGTTTTCACGCGCATCGAAATTTCAGGACAACAAGGCGCGGCGCGGGTAGAAGAGGCGGGAGTTTCACAGCAGAAGAGACAAAAGATACTCCATCTTAAAATTTCTCGATAACAAGGTGCTGAACCCATGTTTGGCAGAACAAACTTAACGTGTACACAAAAACAATTCATACAAGACACAAGAGAGTCATGTCCCTTTTACTATATTGCTATAAATTCCATTGAAAAAACTACAAGAAAAATGTAAAAAAATCGGGAGAACAACATTAGCATGTACAGTACCAAATCAATTCGCACTTCCCTCAACAACAACAAAAAACAAATCAATTCCCACCACAAGAAAGAGTCATGTCTCTTTTTATATAGTTACAAATGCTCCGGAGCACCAAAGTTTACATTTTGTTAAATTTTGGAATTATTCTGGGTTCGTTTGGCCTTTTTTATACATTAATTGAGTTTCTGGACATTTAATGTGCATAATTCAAATTTGAACTGCAAGCACATGCTCCGGTGCACCAAAGTTGGTTGAAAAATCACATGTGTGTCATTGGGTGAATTTCTAGGTCCCATGCAAGAAATAGGAATGAAAATCAAACATCTGGGCGTCGTGACTCGGCCGAGAACAATGAGTAACTTGGTTTTTAAATTCCTATAAATCCAAAACTCGCCTGGAAATCATGAAACTTGGCATGGTGTCATGTCATGGCACAAACATGTTGTGGTAGAAAACTTGGCCGAATTGGAACAAGCTTTGGTATAAGCTTCTTGCAAAGTGGAGCTTCTATCAAGAAGGCTAGTGGTTCTGAGAGGGAACGTGTCACCTTTGTGTGTGAAATGATATACGCTGCCCTCCCCCTTGATTTGCTTTACAGAGACAACATAGAACTATATGACTGTCGTGTTAAATTTTGGGATTAGTCTGGGTTCATTAGACCTTTTTTATACATTAATTGAGTTTCTGGTTATTTAATGTGCATAATTCAATTGTGAACTACAAGCACATGCTCCAGTGCACCAAAGTTTGTTGAAAAATAGTGTCCTCGGGTGAATTTCTAGGTCACATGCAAGAAATGAGAATGAAAACCAAACATCTGGGCATCGTGGCTCGGCCGAGAACATTGAGAAACTTAGTTTTAAAATTCTTGTAAATCCAAAACACGCCTGAAAATCATGAAACTTGGCATGGTGTCATGTCATGGTACTATCATGCTGTGGTAAAACTTTTGGCCAAATATGAACAAGTTTTGGTATAAGCTTCTTGCAAACCAGAGCTTCTCTCAAGAAGCCTCGTGGTTCTGAGAGGGAACGTGCCACCTTTGTGTGCAAAACGATATACGCTGCCCCCTTGATTTTCTTTACAGAGGCAACATAGAACTATATATGTGTCGCGTTAAATTTTTGAATTATTCCGGGTTCGTTTGGCCTTTTTATACATAATTGAGTTTTTGGACATTTAATGTGCATAATTAAAATTTGAACTACAAGCACATGGTCTAGTGCACCAAAGTTGGTTGAAAATCACATGTGTGTCCTCGGGTGAATTTCTAGGTCCCATGCAAGAAATGGGAATGAAAATCAAACATCTGGGCGTCGTTGCTCGGCCGAGAACATTGAGAATATTGGTTTTAAAATTCTTGTAAATCCAAAACACGCCTGAAAACCATGAAACTTGGCGTGGTGTCATGTCATGGTACTATCACGTTGTGGTAATTTTTTGGCCAAATAGGAACAAGTTTTGGTATAAGCTTCGTGCAAACCAGAGCTTCTCTCAAGAAGGTTGATGGTTCTGAGAGGGAATGTGCCACCTTTGTGCTCGAAACGATATACGCTCCCCCCCTTGATTTTCTTTACAGACGGAACATAGAACTATATGAGTGTCGTGTTAAATTTTGGAATTATTTCGGGTTCGTTTGGCCTTTTTTATACATTAATTGAGTTTCTAGACATTTAATGTGCATAATTCAAATTTGAACTACAAGTACATGCTCCAGTGCACCAAAGTTGGTTGAAAAATCACATGTGTGTCCTTGGGTAAATTTCTAGGTCCCATGTAAGAAATGGGAATGAAATTCAAGAACCTGGGCATCATGGCTCGGCCGGAAACATTGAAAAACTTGGTTTTATAATTTCTGTAAATCCAAAACTCGCCTGGAAATCATGAAACTTGGCATAGTGTCATGACATGCCACTAACATATTGTGGTAAAAACTTGGCCGAATTGGAACAAGTTTTGGTATAAGCTTCTAGCAAACCGGAGCTTCTTTCAGGAAAGCTCGTGGTTCTGAGAGGGAACGTGTCACCTTTGCGTGCGAAATGATATACGCTGCCCCCCCCCCCCCTTTGATTTTATTTACAGAGGCAACATAGAACTATATGGTTGTCGTATTAAATTTTGGGATTAGTCCGTGTTCGTTTGGCCTTTTTTATACATTAATTGAGTTTCTGATCATTTAATGTGCATAATGCAATTTTCAGGCGAGTTTACTAGGACAAGACAGCGGTAGTGACATTTTCTCTCTGCTCATCGCTGGTCACAGATCTGGCTGGATCCCTTCGGCCAGTGTGTGTAGAGGACTAATGCATCGCGGTCATCAGCGGCGAGGGATGAACTCCACAGTTGCCGGCGTGTCCCGATCTTCTGCCCGTGTCGTTCTCTCCGACATGGCGCCAGCTCGGGGGGGGGGGGGGTCCTCCAATCCTTCTTCCTCCATGTCGTATTGTGCGCAGATCCGACCTGCCACCGCCGTCATCCCGACGATCCTCAGGTATAAGTTCTTTGAAAGCGGCCTTGCTCTACTGCCCCAGCTCCCCACATGTCTGCATGTGCATCTTTTTGATTTAGCTACACTTCAGCCGACTGAATCAACTTTGGGCCAGTCGATTTCAGGGGGTGGGGGCTCGCTGGAGTTAAGGAAGAACCAGCCGCAGTGGGGAGGGGGGCTTGCTGGAGAGGTACCCCACAATCTATCTTAGGGTTCAGGGTGGGGGCAGTGGTCGTGATGTCTACTACGCGACCTTCTTCTTGTAGGCGTTGTTGGGCCTCCAAGTTCAGATGTTTGTAGGACAGTAGCAAATTTCCCTCAAGTGGATGACCTAAGGTTTATCAATCCGTGGGAGGCATAGATGAAGATGGTCTCTCTCAAACAACACTGCAACCAAATAACAAAGAGTCTCTTGTGTCCCCAACACACCCAATACAATGGTAAATTGTATAGGTGCACTAGTTCGGCAAAGAGATGGTGATACAAGTGCAATATGGACGGTAGATATAGGTTTTTGTAATCTGTATAAAAACAGCAAGGCAGCAAGTGGTAAAAGTGAGAGAAGACGGTATTGCAATGCTTCAAACAAGGCCTAGGTTTCATACTTTCACTAGTGCAAGTTCTCTCAACAAGGATAACATAATTATATCATATAACAATACCTCAACATGCAACAAAGATTCACTCCAAAGTCACTAATAGCGGAGAACAAATGAAGAGATTATTGTAGGCTACAAAACCACCTCAAAGTTATTCTTTCCGATCAATCCATTGGGCTAGCTATTCCTATAAGTGTCACAAACATCCCTAGAGTTCGTAATAAAATAACACCTTAAGACACACATCAACCAAAACCCTAATATCACCTAGATACTCTAATGTCGCCTCAAGTATCCGTGGGTATGATCATACGATATGCATCACAGAATCTCAGATTCATCTATTCAAACCAACACAAAGAACTTCAAACAGTGCCGCAAAGTTTCTACCGGAGAGTCAAGACGAAAATGTGTGCCAACCCCTATGCATCAAGGTCACTTAACCCGCAAGTTGATAACCAAAACATACATCAAGTGGATCACGTGAATATCCCATTGTCACCACAGATAAGCACATGCAAGACATACATCAAGTGTTCTCAAATTCTTAAAGACTCAATCCGATAAGATAACTTCAAAGGGAAAACACAATCCATTACAAGAAGGTAGAGGGGGAGAAACATCATAAGATCCAACTATAATAGCGAAGCTCGCGGTACATCAAGATCGTGCCAAATCAAGAACATGAGAGAGAGAGAGAGAGATCAAACACACAGCTACTGGTACATACCCTCAGCCCTATTGAGGATATAACTACTGAGTGTAAACCGCCTAGGAGGGGCCAGTTCACGCTCAACTATAATGAAGCCCGTGAAGACAAAGAAGATGGCGCTTTACTGATAAGGCTTAGAGGCCCAGAGCCTAGAGGCGGATTAGGGCCCATAGTGGTAAACCGCCATAGTTGTATAACTTGTATTGTAAGTTAGGGAAAGGGAGAGACCGAGCCGGACACTTGTATGAGCTGGCCTCGGGACTCTGTAAACCGGCTGGGCGTCAACCTGTGTATATAAAGGGATGACCCGGCGGCAGTTCAGGGACAAGAAACAACAACTTGAGACCCAGGCAAAGCGTATTTGCTCCCTGGTCATCGAAACCCCAATAATCCCATCACAACTAGACATAGGCTTTTACCTTCATCTTAAGGGGCCGAACTAGTATAAAACTCTCGTGTCCCTTGTCCGGTTTAACCCCTTCAGGCTAATCTCATTGCGATGGCTCCACGACTAAGTCCTTCTGCTAGGACATTGATACGTCTCCAACGTACCTATAATTTTTGATTGTTCCATGCTATTATATTACCCCTTTTGGATGTTTATGGGCTTTATTTTACACATTTATATCATTTTTTGGGACTAACCTATTAACCAGAGGCCCAGCCCATATTGTTGTTTTTTTCCTATTTCAGTATTTCGAAGAAAAGGAATATCAAACGGAGTCCAAACGGAATGAAACCTTCGGGAGCGTGATTTTTGGAACGAACCTGATCTAGAGGACTTGGATTGCAAGTCAATAAGCAGCCGAGGCTCCCACGAGATAGGAGGGCGCCCCCCTGTAGGGCTCGCCCCCCTGTCTCGTGGGCCCCTCGGGTGGCCACCGATGTACTTCTTCCTCCTATATATACCTACGTACCACGAAAATATCCAGGAGGAGGACAAAACACAATTTCCACCACCGTAACCTTCTGTATTCGTGAGATCCCATCTTGGAGCCTTCGCCAGCGTTCTGCCGGAGGGGGAATTGACCATGGAGGGCCTCTACATCAACATCCTTGCACCTCCGATGAGTTGTGAGTAGTTTACCGCAGACCTACGGGTCCATAATTATTAGCTAGATGGCTTCTTCTCTCTTTTTGGATCTCAATACAATGTTCTCCCCTCTCTTGTGGAGATCTATTCGATGTAAACTCTTTTTGCGGTGTGTTTGTCGAGATCCGATGAATTGTGGGTTTATGATCAAGTTTATCTATGAATAATATTTGAATTCTTTTATGTATGATTGAGTTATCTTTGCAAGTCTCTTTGAATTGTCAGTTTGATTTGGCCTACTAGATTGATCTTTCTTGCCATGGGAGAAGTGCTTAGCTTTGGGTTCAATCTTGTGGTGTCCTTACCCAGTGACAGAAAAGTGTTGCAAGGCACGTATTGTATTGTTGCCATCGAGGATAACAAGATGGGGTTTATATCATATTGCTTGAGTTTATCCCTCTACATCATGTCATTTGGCTTAATGCGTTACTCTGTTCTTATGAACTTAATACTCTAGATGCCGGTAGGAGTCGGTCGATGTGTGGAGTAATAGAAGTAGATGCAGGCAGGAGTCGGTCTACTTGTTATGGACGTGATGCCTATATACATGATCATGCCTAGATAATCTCATAACTATTCGCTTTTCTATCAATTGTTCGACAGTAATTTGTTCACCCACCGTAATACTTATGCTATCTTGAGAGAAGCCACTAGTGAAACCTATGGCCTCCGGGTCTATCTCTTATCATATTTGCTTTCAATCTACTTTATTTGCATCTTTACTTTTTGCATCTATATTATAAAATACAAAAATATATTTATCATATCTTACTATCTTTATTAGATCTCACTTTCGCAAGTGGCCGTGAAGGGATTGACAACCCCTTTATTGCGTTGGTTGCGAGTTCTCAGTTTGTTTGTGTAGGTGCGTGGGACTTTTTAGGAGCCTCCTACTGGATTGATACCTTGGTTCTCAAAAACTGAGGGAAATACTTACGCTACTATTGCTGCATCACCCTCTCCTCTTCGAGGAAAACCAACACAAGCTCAAGACGTAGCAGACATCTGACGTGATATTTCCACGACAGTTGGCGCCCACCGTGGGGCTATCGCACGATGGTTTCGAGTTCTTGAAGGGCAGCTTTGAAGGACTCAAGGGGTACGCGGTTGGCCGGATGACCAAGAGTCATCGCGGCAAGCTTTACATCGACGACGCAGGCTGGGGTCCCGAGGCCGGCTCAATCGAGTACGGGTACCGGGTCCCCTTTGGCGGAATTCATGTTTTCATTGGCAAGATGGGAGAACTGGGCCCTGAGTAGGACATCTCCACCGACCTCATCGAAACGGCTTAGCGTGCAAGTCCTTCCCGGTTTCAGCCTGCCATGACGCGTGCGTTCGTGGGATTTATCCATGGTGCGGAATCTGAACCGGTGTCCGACGATGAGACGGCCATCTACTCAGATGGTGAATCGTCCACTGGCGAAACTGAGTCGTTATACCAGCTACAAGATGGCCGGATTGGGGGATATTCCGATGGTGACAGCATTCCGGGTCCCCTTGAACCGCCAAACCGGGTTGCGATCTTCATGGCCGGTACGCAACCCACCGTGCAATCTTTGTCTACAGCAGCAATGATCTCCGGATCGGCAGCCACGGCAGGAGGCCCGGCGCGCTGGCCGGCTCAAGTTCTTGCCGGTTTACTGGATGCCTTGACGGCATTGTTGACTACAGCGGTGACTCCGGAGACTCAAGTTCATCATAATGCGGATGTTATGAAGCTAAAGAATCAGATAGCTCAGGCCAAGGCGGACTTGGCAGCTGAGGAGGCCAGGATGGATGAAGAGCGGGCCGCTTTAGATGCCCAATCACAACAGATCCAGGAGCAGAATTACCGGCTTATGTTGCATCAGAACGCGTCAAACGAAGTTATGAGAAGGAAGTACCGGTCTCGACTGCCGCAAATTTATGAGGGTCTGAATCTCTTCGGTACACCAGGAGCTGGGCCTAGCAATCCGGCAGGAGTAAACCGGACCGAGGCACCTGGGGCGGCGTCGGATCAGCCACGGGTGACGGACCCGCCTCGACGGACGGACAACCAGACGCAATATGTAGCAACACCTCCGGGTCACTTTTCTAGCCCTTTGGATAATATGATCGTGGCAGCATCACGTTTGGCGGCTATTCCGATGGAGGGTGATTCATTAGCAGCAATTGAGACTCGACGAGCCAGGGATCTTCTTCAAACTGCCGTTGTACAGCAACAGGCTTATTCCTACAGCTGAGACAGAATACATTCAACCCCTTGTCCGAGCAAGAGTTATAGTAGGCACATAGACGAACCGGCCGTGTCAAGCAGTCCACGACGTCGTGATGCCCCTCGAGGGCCTAATCTGGCGAACGGCGGTTTGACTGCTCAGGATGTGGTGGATAATGGTAGAGCACGAAGGAAGGCCACATTAGCCGCGCAACACGCGGGTCATCGTCCACCCGCCCCGGTTCAGCCAGCGGCGTCAGTAGAATGATGGACCGGGCTTGCCTTTAGCTCCTGGGGAGTGCCGTGTCTCATCCCGGCTCTCCGTAATGTGCGGTTGCCCAAAGATTTCAAAGGTCCACGCAAGGTGCCTAACTATACCGCTGATCAGCCCCCCGAGGCATGGGTTGAGAGTTATGAGATGGCAATGGAGATGCTAGATGTGGTTGAAGCGGCGTGTGCAAAATACTTCACCATGATGCTAGAAGGAACGGCTCGCACCTGGCTGAAGAGCCTGCCTGCTAACTCGATTAATTCATGGGATGAGTTGAAGGCCAAGTTCATAGCAAACTTCAAAGATACATGCCAGCAACCTATGTCCATTGTAGATCTGGTAGCTTGTGTCCAAGGAGAGAATGAATCAACCACCCATTGGGTGCGCCGGGTTTCAGAAATTTTGCATTCATTAGGCCGCATCAATCCGGATACAGCAATTGTGACATTGGAGGGCAATTGCCGGTTTAAGTCACTAAAAATGAAGTTGGGATGGCTCAAGCATCACTGCAATGATATGGGAACACTCATGGAGGCTCTGGTTAAGTATGCTGATTCTGATAATACCAAGGACCTTGATTCTGATGAAGAGAAACAGGAGAAGGGAAAGAAGAATGCTAGTTCAAAGGGACAGCAAAACCAGGCGGGCCACGGAAACAATGGTAAGCGTAAAGCGGACAATTTCGATTTTGTGGCTAACACCAGTATGCAGGGTAATATGCAGCGCCATAAGGGTAAACAGCCCCAGCGCAGTGGAGGAATGAATCTGGAACGCCTGTTAAACCAGCCCTGCCCAAAGCACGGGACAAAGGAGGTTCCGGCCATGCACCTTTGGAAGGATTGCCACATCATGAGGGAATTCAAAAACTCTGATCTTTTCCGGTATGATCAGGGTCCATCTGGCGGTTCCGGTCTAGGATTTCATGGGCCGGGTTACGGTGGTGGCGGTTCGAACTGAGGATTTTAGAATAATCAGGGCAATCAGAATAACGAAGATGGTAACCATCAACAGGGTAATCAGGGGAATCAACAGCAGTCGGGTTATCAGAGCAACCCAAAGCAGTTAAACGGTGGACAGTATCATGTTTTCACTACCAGCTTGTGCAAGCATGATCATAAACTCCATAAAAGGGTAGTAAACTCTATTGAACCGGCAGTGCCCCGTTATCTATGCTGGTCTGAGCAACCTATTGTCTGGAGCAGGGAGGATCATCCGCCCCGGGTTGACAATCCGAGTCACCTAGATTTGGTGGTTGCACCGCAGGTGGGAGGTTATAAGTTCACCAAGGTACTCATGGACGGCGGGAGCAGTATCAATGTCTTGTACTATGAAACCTTCCGGCGTATGGGGTTGACAGATAAGAATCTTAGACCATCAAACACCATTTTTCACGGAGTGGTACCTGGTAAATCGGCCTACCCAGTTGGTAAGATAGCTCTGGAGGTGGTTTTTGGAGATGATCATGATTCGAGGTCCGAGACGCTGATCTTTGAAGTGGTCAAGATCAGAAGTCCGTACCATGCTTTATTTGGACGGCCGGTTTATGCTAAATTCATGGCAAGGCAATGTTATGTTTATCCGCAGCTCAAGATGTCGGGTCACAAAGGAACCATCACGGTTCATGGTAGCCATAAGATTGCTCTGGAGTGTGAGGAAGGTGATGCGGCCTATGCTGAATCGGTTTGTGCAACAGAAGAGTTGAAGTTTTATAATGACAATGTTGATCTGGCACACATGACCTCTCTAAAGAAGCCCACTACAGAGCATGATCCGGCTTTGAAGTTTAAATCGGCTGATGAGACTAAACTGGTTGATTTTGTTCTTGGCGATTCATCCAAGCAGTTTAGCATAACTGTCAACTTGGATCCCAAATAGGAAAGCGCGCTCATCGAGTTCATCCGTGAGAACCGGGACATATTTGCATGGAAACCTTCTGACATGCCAGGTGTACCGAGGGAACTCACTAAGCACACTCTTAATATTGATCCAAAGTTCAAACCGGTCAAACAGTTTCTTTGCCGCTTTAATGAGGAATGGCGTAAGGTCATTGGGGAAGAGGTAGCCCGGCTACTGGCAGCAGGGTTTATCGTGGAAGTGTTTCACCCAGAGTGGTTTGCTAATCCGGTGCTGGTACTTAAGAAAAACGACACTTGGCGTATGTGTGTGGATTACACAGATCTGAACAAGGCTTGCCCAGCTGATCCCTTTTCCCTCCCTCGTATTGATCAAATCATTGATGCTACGGCGGATTGTGAGCGTTTGAGTTTCTTGGATGCTTATTCTGGTTATCATCAGATCAAGATGGCAGTTAAGGACCAGGAGAAGACGGCTTTCATTACTCCCTTTCGAGCCTTCTGTTATGTATCTATGCCCTTTGGGCTCAAGAGTGCCCAGGCAACTTATCAACGTTGTGTGCAGAACTGTCTTCATACTCAAATTGGGCGCAATGTTCATGCCTATGTGGATGATATTGTGGTCAAGTCTAGGTAGGCAGAGACACTCATATCTGATTTGCAAGAAACCTTTGATAATCTGAGAGTTTACAAAATGATGCTCAATCCGGCTAAGTGTGTCTTTGGTGTACCGGCCGGCAAGCTCTTGGGTTTTTTGGTGTCCAACCGGGGCGCTAAGGCTAATCCGGAAAAGATCAAGGCTATCACATCTCTGGCTAAAGCGGCATGTATCAATGATGTTCAACGTTTGGCGGGTCGTATTGCGGCTTTGAGCCGGTTTATCAGCAGGTTGGGAGAAAAGGCGATCCCTCTGTACCAGATGTTGAAGAAGACAGACAGTTTTGTCTCGAGTGATGCCGCTGTTGCGGCGTTTGAAGACTTGAAGAAGCAGTTGGCTGAACCGCCGGTTCTTGCCGCTCCAGTTGATAAGGAGACATTGCTGTTATATGTGGCTGCTAATGCCCGGGCTGTCAGTGTCGCCATTGTGGTAGAGCGCAAGGAGGCTGGGAAGGAATACCCGGTTCAAAGGCCGGTTTATTATATCAGCAAAGTGCTCATTGAGTCCAAGCAAAGGTATCCGCATTGGCAGAAGCTGGTGTATGGGGTTTTTATGGCAAGTCGGAAGCTTAAACAATACTTTCAAGGTCATCCCATCACAGTGGTCAGTTCTGCTCCTTTGGGGGATATAATCCAGAACATGGAGGCAACTGGCCGGGTTCCTAAGTGGGCTATTGAGCTTGGACCACACGGTTTGAAGTACATGCCTCGAACAGCAATCAAATCCCAGGCCCTTGTGGATTTCATCAATGATTGGACAGAGTTGCAGATACCGGAGGACAAACCGGACAGTACATACTGGACTATTCATTTTGATGGATCCAGGCAATAGGAGGGCTCGGGGGCTGGAGTTGTCCTTACTTCCCCTCGAGGTGATAAAATTCATTATGTTCTTTGTTTAATGTTCCCTTGTACTAACAATGCAGCTGAGTATGAAGCCTTACTCCATGGTCTTCGAGTGGCTAAGGAGATGAACTTAAGCCGAGTACGATGCCTTGGAGATTCTGATCTGGTGGCTCAACAAGTTTCTGGCACTTGGGACTCTAAGGATCCCCTCATGGTGGCTTACAGGCGAGAGGTGGATGTTGTAGTTGGTCACTTCAAAGGTTATCAGGTTGAGCACATTGATCGGCGCAAAAACGAAGCAGCAGATGCTTTAAGCCGGCTGGGGTCTCAACGTAAACTGGTGCCGCCCAATACTTTTCTGGATATCATGCATAACCCGTGTGTAAAATTGCCCACAGAGGAGGATTTAGCTATTCCTGATCCGGAGGCACAGTTAGTTGCCGCTTTGCACATAATTCCGGATTGGACGGTTCCGTATCTGGCGTATGTAAAGTGGGGCGAGTTACCAGAAGATGAAGTTCTGGCCAGACAGATAGTCCGGCGATCCAAGTCCATGGTTATTCACAATGGCGAGTTACACCACTGCAGTGTTTCAGGCGTGTTCCAACATTGTGTTTCTCCTGAGGAGGGCCAAGACATCTTGTGCGAAATCCATGAAGGCGATTGTGGTCATCATGCCGGTTCAAAATCCCTGGTTTCTAAAGCTTTTCGTCATGGTTTTTACTAGTTGACGGCTCATGCCGATGCTGAGGACCTGGTGAAACGGTGTGATGCTTGTCAGAAGTTTTCACGCCGACCTCATGTTCCGGCTCAAGAGCTACGGATGATTCCAATAACTTGGCCGTTTGCTACTTTGGGGCTTCATATGGTGGGTCCTTTTAAGCGGTCCAAGGATAAGAAGACCCACCTCTTGGTGGCAGTTGACAAATTTACTAAGTGGGTTGAAGCGGAGCCAATAAGCAAATGTGACGTAGCCACGGTGGTTCAATTCATCAAGAAGGTGATCTTCCATTTTGGTTTTCCACATAGCATCATCACAGATAATGGCACGAACCTTTCCAAAGGTGAGATGGAGGAATTTTGTCAACGAGAGCACATCCGGCTTGATGTAGTGTCCGTGGCTCACCCCTAGTCTAATGGTCAAGCTGAGAGAGCTAATCAAGAAAACTTGAGGGGTATCAAGCCCCGGCTTATGGTTCCTTTGAAGCGGACGCCGGGTTGTTGGGTGGAAGAATTACCATCTGTGTTATGGAGCATAAATACCACCCCAAACCGATCTACGGGTTATACACCTTTTTTTCATGGTTTACGGGGCAGAGGCAGTCCTCCCAAGTGATATTCGTCATGATTCGCCCCGGGTTGCCAATTATGTTGAAGCGGACAATGAGCAAGCTCGCCAGGAGGCACTAGACCTGTTAGATGAGAAGTGGGACATGGCTTTGGCTCGTTCTGCGGTTTATCAGCAAGACCTGCGGCGTTATCACAGCCGCCGGGTTAAAACAAGAACCTTTCAAGAAGGCAATTTAGTGCTCCGGCTCATCCAGGATCAGACCGATATGCACAAGTTATCCCCACCTTGGGAAGGGCCCTTTGTGGTCAGCAAGAATCTGCACAACGGATCATACTACCTCATTGACATTCGAGAAGACTCACGCAATTCTGAGGAGGAGACCCAACGGCCGTGGAACATAGCTCTCCTTCGGCCTTACTACACCTGAGCTATAGGCTCCTCTTATGTACATATTTCGACAATGTATATATTATGATCAGTATAATAAACCTGCATCCTTGCTATAAAGCAGGGCCTCTGCTGTTTTTTCCAATATCTTTTGATTACATGGGGGCTTCAGCTGACAAAGCGGAGTTCTACCTGTTAAACTGGCTATCATGCCATCATACAGCTTGGGAGCTTCACACCCAAGGGGCCAAAGAGAGTTCTGTTGCTACAAGCACAACTCAAACATAGGCACCCATTGAGCACAGCTCACAAAGTTACTTGGGGGCTCTTTGTGTAAAGTAACAAAGAGTTTGAAAGGACCCTTCTAATTGGGTATCGACCCACGGCTTGGAAGCCTGGTGTATTCACCTAAAACCCCGGGTTAACCTGCCTTCATCAAGTAAGCCACTCCTATCCAGGTAATCCTGGCACGACCCGCCGAATGTTTGACAAGTTACTCTCATTGAGACCCTGAACTTGTCAAAGTTAAAACCACGAATGGTTAGTTGGAGGCCCATCTTAAAAGGCTTTGTCAAATGGTTTAACTCGGCGGCCTGGTAGCCCACGAAAAGTCTTGAATTTGGGCCTGGCAGCCCTCGAAAAGCCTCGACTACAAGTTTTGTTTGCTTTTGCTTTTACAAGTTTTATCTTTATTGATCAACTTTTAAGGTAAACCGGCGTCTCTTGACCCGACCGGACTATATGTCTTCATCTCAACCCGGCGTTTCTTAACCCGGTATGGCTTATAGTTATCAGCTGTTAAGCATATAATCAATGGTGAACCGGCATCTTTCAATCCGTCCTGGCATTGACTATAAGTCGCCAGAATGACCATCCGGTGTTTACAAATACCCGGTATGGCTTATTACGCACCAGCACAACGTGGTGGGTGCCTTCCAACACCCAAAGTTTGGGTTTTCACCCTTACTAAACGAGTTGGTGGACCAACAACAGTGATTTAATATCACAGGTATGATATAATTCATATTTTATTACTTTATAACCTTGGTTATGAGGATTCTGTTTCTCTATTGGGTATCATAACCCGTCCGGCGGTAAACCGCCAGGACATGTTTAAGTGTTTAACATGCAGAAAGCAGGACTTATATGGAATACCAAGGCAAGTAAAGCAAAGCATAGCAACTTCATGCCGGATTACATTATCAAGTAGCATTGTACAATGGCGGCAGATCAAAGTATTCCAACTAGCCTTTTACAAGGTGCTTTAAGGCCCAAAATAAGTGACTGTTCTACACAGAACACAATCTGTGAAAATCAATCCGGTTGCCGGATTAAGACTCATCGCCGGGTTGACGTGAGGTTGATGGATCTTCTGGCGTCGTTTCAACCTCCTCCTCCCCACCTAGTGGCTAGAAGTCAACGGTGGTCCAGTCAATCTAGGTTAAAGCTTGAAAGATATCCTCTTCACTTATAAGATTGGACGGTTCAACGTCAGGGGCATAATTGTGCTTACGGATTGGTGGGATAAGATTTTGCACTTCTTTCACAGCAGTGTCAATCCGTTGGTTGTTTTCATCATAGAAGGACCGATGAACAGACAAGTTAGCCTCTTCCACCAATTGGCTTGACAGCAGACGCATCTCCTTTGTCAGGGCTTTGAGGGCTTCATTGTCAAATGCTGACCCGTTTTCTTGTTCACCCGGAAATCCCTTGGCGATATCAACTGGATCCAGGTCAGCTATCCACGCTTTGTCCCGGGTCAGTGCTAACAAAGCACCAGCCCTGGCAGCAGATCGTTTCATTTCTTCTATCTGCGCCGGCGTCATTGACAATTTGGCTAGTGTATCTTTGATCAACATTGGTGCTGGTTTGTTATATGAGACTGCGCAGATAACTCGTTGGGCACCGGTATACAGTTGCTCTATCAACGTATATGCTGCCTTCAGTTTCATCCACATGTCAGAGCCCAGATGAGCAACACGGCTACCTGTAATGGTTTAAGAATTCGCTGTTAAACCGGATATTTTAGAGATGGTTAATCAAGCTCTTTTCACAAGGTACTTACCAAATATCGCTGATGTCATAGCATTTACTTGATGTTTCAACCCGGTTAGCTCTTCTGCCACCGGTTTAAGAGCTGCCTCGGCGTCTTCAGCTCACTTCAACAAAGCAGCCTTTTCAATTTCCCAGTTGGCACGTTCAGTCTTGAAACCATCTTTCAGTTGTTCCATGGCTGTCAAAGCGCCTTTTAGTTCATCTTTGGCCTTGGAGGTCTCTGCTTGCTGGGACTTGATATTCTCTTGAAGATCAGAAATTTGGGAGCCTTTGATGTTTATATCAGCCTGCAACAATCAGATGATGAAGATGTTAATATTTTTCTCAAAGTCCCAAGCATATAACCAGTTATACACTTGGCACTTGGGGGCTAATGCGGATTGCTTCTTTCCTGCTGATTATTTAAAGTCCCAAGGCTCAATACAAGTATTAATCTTGGCACTTGGGGGCTAATGTGTATTTGATCAGAAAATAAAAAGGCAAGGGAATTGACAAAATGCAGTATGGAACATAAAGTCCCGGTTCATCTTGATAAGATAAACCGGCCCTTGGGGGCTACTCAGTTGGTGTCCTTTATCCCAAAACGTATCTGTTTATCTTCAAGAGACAAACCAGCCCTTGGGGGCTACAATGAAGTGGATATACAGAACAAGAAAGATTGAAGTGTTTGGAAGATTACCTCATAGCGCTCCTTCATCATGTTCACCGAACCGGCCTCATAATCTCGGCTTGTGTATAAGCGGTTTAGGAATCCGCAATGGAGCTCCTGGGCAGTAAGATTAACATAGCTGGATAAATCTGTCTTCTCTTTGCCCTTGCCCATAGCAGCAAATTCTTCCTTGGCGGTATGCTTTGATAAGGCAAACGGATTGCCTGGGTCGGTGTGACCAGTACCGGTGATAATAACATCATCATCGTCACCTTTTGACGGGCTTGGCGGATTGACAATATCCCTGGCTGGGTTCGGCGGATCAGCAGCTAGGCTTGGCGGATCAGCAGCCGGACTTGGAGGGGTAGCATGTGGGCTTGATGGATCAACATGAGTTGCCAGGTCAGCTTCCGGCGGATCAGCATCAGTTTCTGGACCTTGTGGGGCAGAATCATCCATGACAATATCAGTGTCTCTACTAGCGCCTTCTGGGGTCCTCTCCGGTTCAACTTCATCAGTGGGGGTACTGGTTTTGGCTTTCTTGCTTAGTCGGGCTTTTGCACTACAATATCAAACAAAGGTTAGTATGGTAAACCGACGCATGAAGGAAAAGCTGAAAGAGCAGTATACTTACCCAGCGACGGTCTTAAGGGGAGGCAATTGTGTGGTTGATGAGTCGCCAGATGAAGAATTGGCAGTCACCTGATAATTCAAATCAGACGGATTAAGTGGGTATCGGAAGAAACCTGCCAAGGGATAAGATTTATTAAAAGAGGAAGAGACCTCTGGAAGACGTTTTCGGGTTGGAGTGTCTGGTAAACCGGAGGAAGTGACTTGTTGGCCATTGTGCCGGGTTGTGCGACGACCTTCATGTTGCTGTGTCTTCAAAGAAAATTGTGGATCCAAATGAGCAAGAGGGTGAGAGTATTTTACTTTTCGAACTGGACGGCGAAGTTTTTGAACCGGCACATGATCTGAATTGGAGGAAAGGGAGATTACCTCTACATGATCGGCACGATTGGCTTCCGCATCATCCTGGTAATAATTGTTGTCAATAAGGTGTACGAAAAATAAGCCAAGGGAGTCAAGTTCTACCTCTTGTTCCGATTCCTCAATATCTTCGGGCGGATCAGAAGACTCGGCGGTTTCTTCTTGGCTGGTTTCTTTATGACTTTGATTTTGGCACGAGGAGCCCTCGCCAGTTTATCTTGAGCTTTCCTCTTCCAGAAGGTATCTTTGGCCTGTAAAATTAAACAAAGGATTATTATAGCAGTGTTAAAACGGAGACGGATCAAAAAGCACAAGGTTAAGAAAAATTTACCGCTGGCGGTTTGTTGGAAGCATAAAAAGGGCGCAGCCCAGTCCTGCTGCATTCGGTGATCGGTTCATCCAACATCTTCTTCACAGACTCAGTGACTTCATCATTAGTCATTTCTGTTTCAT
This sequence comes from Triticum timopheevii, assembly GCA_963921465.1. Taxonomy (NCBI): domain Eukaryota; kingdom Viridiplantae; phylum Streptophyta; class Magnoliopsida; order Poales; family Poaceae; genus Triticum; species Triticum timopheevii. The sequence goes on along the minus strand of OY997271.1, from coordinate 126,880,465 downwards.
TAAACCGTTGAGGATCCTTGATGTTGCCGGTATACTCATGCATCAACCCGGAGCGGCGGCTTAAAGGTAGGATACTCCATGAAACCCAGCAACAAACAAGGTCAACGCCGGTTTAGCTGTTTGCTAGGAAGGCCCGGAGCTTGGCAAGTTGAGGTGCGTAAGTCTGTCATTCTTTGGCAGTGAGTCGTTTAGGCAGTGGATGGCCATTGCTGAGCCAGTGAGCACGGTAACCCGGCAAAGGATTTTCTCCAGCAGGAGCAGTGTTCTGACAATAAAACCATGTTTGGTTCCAGTCTTTGGGGTGGCTGTGATGTTTTGCATGAGGGAAATCAACTCTTTCCTCTTCTGGATCGAAACTCCACCAAGTTCAGTGTTGGGACCATCAGAGAACTCAGTTCGGCGGTTTAGATGGAAAAAGTCTCGAAAGAGCTCAACAGATGGTTCTTCTTGAAGGTAAACTTCACAGAATACTTGGAAATTACATATGTTGGACACAGAATTCGATCATATATCTTGTGGATGGAGTTAGAAGCTAGCGAGTACATCCCGGAAAAACTTTGATCTGGGAGGGCTAAATCCCCGGTCTAGATGCTGCATGAACACAATCACTTCTCCATCTTGAGGCTCAGGAGGGCATTCAGGGCCAGGGACTCGCCAATGAAGGACATTTTTGTTGGCCAAAACACCGGTCAGAACATATCCATTGAGTTGCGTTTCTGTGATCCGGGAAGGAACCCAGTTGCAAGCGGCGAATTGCTTGGTCATTTTGGAAAACAAGCTGTAAAAGAAATATGAAGGCTGGTTTACGGTTCAAGGTCGATGTAGACTAACCGGTGTTAAACCGGGGAATTTAATCAGGGCATATGTGTAAGGTAAACCGGAACTACTACTCAAGTCAAGATGGCGGTTTAAGTGAGGGCTAATGGTATCTGGCGGGTTATCGACTACTGAAGATTCGCCTTTAACGAAAGAAATAGATCTGAAATATACTAAGTGTTGCAGAAACAAGTTTCACAAGATGGTGATATAGTTTTGGATTTACCGCAGTTTTACAAAAGGAAAAAAAATTAGCCCTAAAGGTCGCGACAGCAAAAGAGCGCATATGCTTGGGCAGGATCTCATGCAGTAAAAATTAGTTTCTGAGGGTAACTAGGGGTGCTGAACTACTACCGCACACCTTTGCTATCAGTTTCAGGTCTATTTATGAGATCTAGGAGAGGAGAAGGAAAAACAAGGAAGAACACCGATGAACAGAAGAACCCTAATGCAGATCTAACAGTTGTAAATAGGAGTACTTAATGATGATGCGAGGCAGCGGAGGGGCGGTGCAGTCTATCTGATCAAGAACAGGTTGATGCAGCGGCCTTGTTGATGCAGTGCTCGAAGGATGACGGCGACGCCGGAGCTCGAGTTCTTCGGGGTCGCGAGGAAGAAGACGATGCAAAGAGGCAAGGTGGAAAATGGAAGGAGACCCGGTCTTATTTATAAAGAAAAGGGGATAAACGGCAGGCGCGAGAATCGAGGGGCCTGAAGCGGCAAAAGGGGGCGTAGCTGTCGCTTCGATCTTCAGGAACTAATTAAATGAAGAGAATCTTTATTATCTTTTTATACAGAGACAACGTCATGACAATTCACTGCAGCATTCAGAAGATGATGTCACGACGGTTTACCAAAGTTTACAGGGAGAAGACAACATGGCGGTTTACGAGAATCATTAGAAGATGTTCACGGAATTTTTCTAAGTATTGTAGATTGACATGAACAGGTTCAAATCAATCTGGGGCCTAATGTTGAGGATATAACTACTGAGTGTAAACCGCCCAGGAGGGGCCGGTTCACGCTCAACTATACTGAAGCCCATGAAGACAAAGAAGATGGCACTTTACTGATAAGGCTTAGAGGCCCAGAGCCCGGAGGCAGATTAGGGCCCATAGTGGTAACCGCCATAGTTGTATAACTTGTATTGTAAGTTAGGGAAAGGGAGAGACTGAGCCGGACACTTGTATGAGCCGGCCTCGGGACTCTGTAAACTGGCTGGGCGTCAACCTGTGTATATAAAGGGACGACCCAGTGTCGGTTCAGGGACAAGAAACAACAACTCGAGACCCAGGCAAAGCGTATTTGCTCCCTGGTCATCGAAACCCCAATAATCCCATCACATCTAGATGTAGGCTTTTACCTTCATCGTAAGGGGACGAACTAGTATAAAACTCTCGTGTCCCTTGTCGGGTTTAACCCCTTCAGGCTAATATTGTTGCGATGGCTCCACGACTAAGTCCTTCTGCTAGGACATCTGACGTGATATTTCCACGACAAGCCCCGAGGGTGAACTACTCCATCCTCGTCATGGAGAGCGCCGGGATGATGAAGATGGCCACCAGTGATGGATCCCCCCTCCAACAGGGTGCCGAAATAGGGTCATGATTGGTTATTAGTGGCTACAAAGGCTTGCGGCAGTGGAACTCCCGATCTAGGTTTTGTTCTGGAAGTTTGGGGATTTATAGAAGGGGTTGGCATCGATTTCACGTCAGGGGGGCCCACAGGGAGTCCACGAGGCAGGGGGCACTCCCTCCACCCTCGTGGGGCCCTCGTGACTCCCCTCTAGTAGCTTTTCGTTCCAGTATTTTTATATTTTCCAAAAAAATCTCCGTTGATTTTCAGCGCATTCCGAGAACTTTTATTTCTGCACAAAAACAACACCACAGTAGTTTTGCTGAAAACAACGTCAGTCCGGGTTAGTTCTAACCAAATCATACCAAAATCATGTAAAATATTGTAAACATGGCATGAATACATCAAAAATTATAGATACGTTGGAGACATATCAGGTCGCTGGTGGTGGGGCGCTGTGGTGGGCGGTGGCGTGGGGATCACCGAAGAAAAAGCTCGGCGGGGGGGGGGGGGGCTAGAGGGATGGCAGGGGCAGCGGTGGACCGACGATGGGGAGTGGTTGGGAGGTGAGGCGACGCAGGAGCTACTTCATGTAGTCGAATTTAGGACTTGGTTCAAACAATTAAGAAAAGGGGGAAAGTCATAGCATGAATCTAGGACTTGATTCCAAGAGGAAATAACAGGGGGAAAGTAAGACTTGATACCCAACCGGTCTCTTGGTTGAAAAGGGGAATAAAGGGAAAAGGCAGTACAAACTGGATAAGGAACAGATCTATTATTTGGTTTAAAAAGGGATAGAAAGTGGCGGCTGGTGGACAAGTCAACAGAGTATGTCCAGGATTAGATTTGCTGCCCTCACATAGTAAAAGGTCTCTAGGATTAGATTTGCTGCCCTCATAGAGTATGAACAAACTCAGCATCACCACTTTATGCCTCCTTATAGGTACATTGTGCGGATGCGTCCACTGTCGCATGTCCTTATACCAACTCTTTGTTATTGTTAATGTAAGGGCACATGTAAAATGAAGCGATCACACTGTTACCTTAAGGACATGTCTAACTAGTGTTATTGTTAATCTAATGCCTCTAGTGATATGATGCAATTAAACTGTGTTACAAATGGTACTCCTACTATTTTCCTAGTATGATAAGTAAGTTGCTTCTTTACACTGCTGAGTGTCCTGGTGTCCCCACGGTCCCATGTCCTTAAACCACCTCTTTAGCTATTATTGATCTACTATATCTGGTAAACAAGCAATGCCACCATTAAAGTAATCCCATATTTGACGAATGTCATTGTTGATCGTAATGCTTCCGATAACATGAAGCATTGCTGATGTTTTAAAATTTCTACTGTCCTTGCGTGATTGGCATGAACATAATCAAGATGCTTCTTTTCATTTCGTGTATGTTTCGTATCTTCTTGTTGATCAGAACTGTTTTCTTTCTATCTTTTTGTGCAGATAGGGATATCCATTTCACCTTGTTGCTATTGTGACCTGTTGGTGAACTACACAAAACACTTTTTTGGAATGAGCGTCTTGTGCAGTTCAACTAAAATGTCAAGTGGGCAACATCTCTCAATTTTGGTGGAACTGCACAAAATGATGACTGGAGTTTCAAAAATCTTCGTCAAATTCTACTGGTAATCTCGTGCAACATTTTATTAGCCTTTGCAAGATGAGCCGTCACTGTCACCATAATGGCACTTTATTTAGTGGAACTGCACAAAAGGATAAGCAAATTATAGTTGCACCTTACATGAACAGGACAGCCAACCTTAATGTTGCACAATTTTAGTGCAACTACTAAAGAAGAACCTGCCAGCTCACGAGAGCAAGTACTTCTTGCTAGCTGAATGATGCAATCTTTGCTTCATTTCAGGTGAACTGCAGAAAAAGGTGCATGAATTGAATCATGGATCTGTGGGTTGGCCTCATCTGAGTGGAGTTGCAGGTTCACCACATCGAGTCGTGGCGGCATAGGACCCCTCACACCGGTCAATACTGTCCTTTATCAACATGATTGTGCTTTGTCATACTATGCTAACGTTGTATTTTTTAAATAAAGTTACTCTATCACAATATTCTCTCTTTGGAAATAAAATTTGCTTCAACTAGTGCCACTATTATAGTAATCATGCTCTTTCTTATCAGTGCAAACAGGAATACTCAATTACAGATGTTGTGATGGTCAAGAGCATTCGCCAAGTTCTCGGGTTGTATGACATGGCTAGCCAAGATGGACTTAATCCCGATATTCACTTTATCAAAAGGCTCTAATGGGTTGGTTCTGAATCTTGCAAGCTGGGAATCAATGAGATGTGTGGGCATCTTTGTTGTACTTATTGTTTGAATCTTATTTGTTGGTCTGAATCTTGCAAGCTGGGAATAAATGAGATGTGTAGGCATCTTTGTTGTACTTATTATTTGAATCTTATTTTTTGGTTCTGAATCTTGCAAGCTAGGAAACACGGCATGATGATGTAGAGGACGACAACCATAACAAATTGTTCAAACTTGGTAGTATTGTATGTGTGAAAGTGCGGCAAATGTGTTGATCGTGTGCGTCCTGAGAATAATGATTGTTCTGCATGTTGATCATGTGGCACTGATAGAACGAGCCAATGCATTGCTTATTTTAAGAATAAATTTTAATTAAAGATAATTAAATTTAAGTAAAGTGACCACTAACACTTGTTATTACAGTACCAATACAGACCCGCTCGTGAACCAACGTGTTGGCCGGAATAGGTTTCTTAATGGAGGCGTTTGAATGCGCCGAGGGTGCATGTTCTGTCAGGCGTGCAGTGGGCGAGGGAGGGGTAGTAACTGTTGTCGCTTGTACACACTCAGTTTACTGTTGAATCCAGTTCCCCAAGAGCTGAAAAACGAACTGCTGGATATGGACTTCAGCAAGGAGTTTACCTTTGAGTTCACTTGAAGAGACTCCAATGGTGATCCGAGGGGTGAGCCTGCTGGATATGGACTTCAGCAATGAGTTCACCTTTGAGTTCTCCATTCAGTCCCATGGCTGCACCAAGTTGAATGTGATGTACACCAACGATCCGGACTCGGTGAAGCTCTTCCTTGAGGAGTTCAAGCAGTACCTACAGGACGAGAAACCACAAGGTCGCAGGACTAGACCTTGTGCCCATCCATTCATCTCCTGATAGGGACCAGTGGATCGCCATCGCCCAGGTATGTGCACGGATGAGGTTCTCGTCTACCACTGCTGAAGAGCCATCAGAGGTTCTGGAGCATTCACCCGTTTCATTGGCAGCGTCAACTGCACCTTCGCTATGCTGGAGAGAAGGACGAACGCGATGATTTGGCCATCTGGTGCAACAAGCTTGTAGACATCCAGAAGCAATACAAGATCATCCGCAACGGGCAGGAGAAGGACTCTGTGGTTGATCTCACTGAGACCATCATCGACCCCTTCTACGCCAATATGAAAGAAGATAACAATACCAAGGACCTGAACATGTGGGAGGTACCTCTGAATCTAGCCTACATAACCTACGAGGCCAAGGACGCATACGCATGCTACGACATGTACAGGCGGATCTTGGATTTGAGGGCGTGTCTGCTTCCCGTAACCGACGAGTACACAGACAGCCGCAATATCATGATCAAGCATGCCAGGAAGGTATAGATGATGTACTTTATTGGTTTAAGCACATTTACCATCTGAGTGTTTCATGCACTGGCCTATGTGTCGTAATTATCTGTTTTGTCCGAAATATTTCGCCTAAGAACCCATTAACCTGTTTGCATTTTTTCTAGTGGCTATTTGTTTATCTATGTAACTAGTTCACTGGGTTGCCGTGCTTTGAATCTCCTTCCTCCCAACATATTCCCCTTGTCAGGTGGACCAGCAGGTCTCGTACATAGACATCAGGGACCAACCACCTATCCATTTGTATTTCTTTATTTTTTTCGAATCTTTCATCCTCTTCCTATACAGCGGTTGGCGGCGCTGCCGCGCACGCCTCGGTAACCCATCATAGCCTATGGCGTTGGCCAAGCCATCCCTCCACGCCCACACATTGTCCGGCAGTGGCAGCTCCACTAGCCCACCCTGCACCCGAACAAGTCAACCATCATACTCCCCTCCACCTGCGTCTTCCCCTACTCCGGTTCGTCCGGTCCAAGTTCTCGACGTTGTCCTCCGCCTTATTGCTCTCGCCGTGGCGCCGTCGTCTGTCGTTCCCAACATGGTCAGCAAAACAAGAGGAATCGAGAGACGACTGTTCGTCGAGAGGCTGACAGTCCCAGGCCCACCAGGTCCATGGCCTAGGTTTTGTTGTTTAACATGCGTAGCCCACGACATGTTTCAACTTTTTTTGGATCCAGCAGGTATCAAGCGGCCTCTGGGCCTCCCAGCCTAGCTTGTCTATAACATCAGAAGCCCAAGTTATATTTGCTTTTTCAAGATGATGCACAACTTAGTTCTATTTTTCTATAAGAATGCAGAACTGAACCTATGTTTTCCCTTCTATAATAGTATATATATTTATATTTATATCTTAATTTATTACATATATATAATACAAATAACATAAGGTTCCGTTAAACCTATCGTTCGTCCAACCATTTTATAGACCTTCGAACTTCCTTTATTTTTCATTTTCATTAATCCTATATCTGAATTTTCTCCCACTTTCTTTTTCGATGTAATCTGAGTTTTCTCCCAGTACTTTTCCCTAGAACCAACTCAACTGTCCCACGTCTAGCCTAAAAAATAATAATACCCCACGTCCTGTTAACTCATCATATTAAAATGATGTTTTATTTCATAAATTGAATGTTCTTGCAAAATAATAATAATAATAATTGTTTATATATAACTTGGCAAGTTAACTCCTGGTGATTGCGTACATAAGCTTGCAAAGATTTTACTGGCCAATGCAGTAATAGATGTGCAATCATGTGTTTATGTTTTTATAACATTTCTCCGTCCAGCCCAACATGATATTTTCACCCAGCCCAGCAAGTCCGCGAATTTCGAGAAAAATGCAAAACGGCTTTAAATTCTACCATAATATATAAATGGCCTGCATAGGCGCTACATCATTGTTTCACCCAGCCCACCAAATGGACTAGCTGGCATGTGGGCCAGTAGGTCAAAGCCTAAGCACTTTCACAAAAAATAAAAATACAAAGGTCCAAGCCTAAGGAAGTCGTTGGATTCACATCCAACAGCCGGCATTCTTCTTCAATCTCTTGTCTTCTTCCCCCTTGCGCTGCCAAGACCGCCTGCTCCAGCCTCCGGCGTCCAGCAGTGCTGTTTTGCATGCCTCACAGCGAAACCCTACCCCATCGACTGCCAGGTCATCCCTCCACTCCTCCGCACCTCCTGTTATTCTCTGCCGAGTGTAGGCCACCCCGCACCCGAACCAGTCAAGTCTCCCACTCCTCTTCGTCTGCGACTCCACTGCCACGTCATCCCCATCTCCTGGGCATTCCAGTCTGGTGCCTCGCCGTCGTCCACTGGCTTGGTGCGCTCTGCAAGGTGTGGTCAACGTGGTCAACAAACGAGAGTCATCGGAAGATGACTGTACGTGGAGAGGCTGACAGTGGGGACGCACCACGCCCATGGACGCGTGCATGCAAATACATCCTTTTTACCCTAAAAAGAACGTTTTCTCCCCCTGACAGCTGAGACCCACCAGCTACATCTTCGCACGCAAGGAAGTGCGTCCTTATTACAGGCAAAAAAAATGATTCTTCCCCCTGACAGCTGGGACCCACCAGCTATATCTTCGCACGCAAGGAAGTGAGTGCGTCCTTATCCTCCCAGACAGCTGGGACCCACCCGGTCGAAGCGTACGTAGTGTTGTCTGTGTACATACCGGTCGATCAGTCTGTCTACCACGATGAACCATGGCCGAGTAAGGAGCGGTAGCAGTTCACGCAGTCCAGTCCAAACCATGTACGCGCACGTACAGCCAGATGCCAAAAAATATGGCCACATATGTACTTACGGGCGGGGTTTCGAATGCGTACTCACGCATACATATGGCCAGGGCTCATGTACATGGAGAGGCCACGGACGGCAGCAATGGCATCCTGTTCATCGGAAGCCAACCGACTGGGTCGGAACAGAGAAACTACGATGTTGTGTTCATCGGGAGGTAATGGAATGTGTCGTGTTCATCGGGAGCTAACCGGCTTGGATGGAACAGCCGAAACGAGGCCTGGCATACCGCAGAATGGAGGAAATGACCTTCTGTTTGACTGCCTACGGTCAAAACAAGATCCTGTTCACCGGGAGGGGTGTGGCGTACTGCCGGAGGAAACGGACTTCTCTTTGACCTCCTACGGTCAAAACGGGGTCTTGTTGATCGGGAGGGGTGTGGTGTAACGCAAAATGGAGGAAACAGACTTCTCTTTGACCTCCTACAGTCGAAACGGGGGTCCTATCCATCGGGAGGGGTGTGGCGCACCGCAAAACGGGACTCCACGGGGCTACTGTTCATCCACCGTCGACTTCCTCCAGCCTCCACCTGCTACTGTTCATCCACCATCGACTTCCTCCAGCCTCCATGGGCTACTGTTCATCCACGGGGTCCTGTTCATCCAGCCTCCACCGGCTACTGTTCATCCAGCCCTCCACGAGGGTCCTGTTCATCCAGCCTCCACCGGCTACTATTCAACCAGCCCTCCACGGTCTCCTGTTCAACCAGCCCTCCACATACGGGGTGCCTCCACCGGTTACTGTTCATCCACCCCCACCTCCTCGATCGGGGTCCTATTCATCCGGCAGTAACAGCCTCTACTACCGCGGGATCCTGTTCATCCAACCCCCACCGGGAACTGTTCATCAAGAGGCAGCTTTGATTGACTTCAGTTAGCGGCGAAGGAATCACTCGGGGTCAGTTAACAGCAAGGGATCGATCGGGGTTCGGTAACGTAGCTAGTGCAATCGCTCGGGTTCAGTTAGAGCCAACGCCTCACTTGAGTTCAGTTAGAGTGCAATGTCGTGTACGTGTACGAGAGGAACATGCAAACCTCCGTGCATCGATCGACTCCGACCACCCACCATAATCTGGAACTACCCAAAATTTCCTCGCCCTCGCTTCTATCACGATTTTTTCCGTCATGGACGGCCTAAAGAATGTCATGCAGGTGCGTCTCTGGCCCGCCCAGGACGAAAACCCATTTTCTGTCATGGTTTTTTGTCATAGAAGTAGGAGCCCACCACATCTATGATGATACCGGGTTTTGTCACAATTATCGTCATAGAAATGTCATAAGCATGATAGGAAAAAAAATTCGTTTGGCCCAAAATGTCATGATGTGTCTTTTTTTGTAGTGTTCAAAGGGTTTTACCTGTTATCCTGAAAGAATTGGGTCGCCCTGACTTATACAGAGCAGCTGCAGAGTTGGGACAATTCTTCAGGGAACTCTACAGTAGAAATATCGGTATAGATGCTTTGAATCATCTTAGAGACAAGATACCAACTACCCTATGCGACCTTGAGAAGATATACCCTCCAGCCTTCTTTGATGTGATGGTGCATTTGGCTGTTCATCTACATGATGAGGCACTACTTAGAGGTTCAGTACAGTATGGCTGGATGTACCCATTGAAAGGCGGCTAGGCACTTTCAAGGGCTATGTTAGGAACAGAGCTAGACTCGAGGGTTCCATTGCAGAGCCCTACATTTCTACAGAAGCGTTGACATTTTGCTCAAAATACATTGAAACAGCTGATCAGCTTAGCAAAGAGGTGGGTGAAGACAATCCTGGGCTCAGTGTTTTCAATTGTTCTGTTCGAGTTACAGGGAAGAGTCGACAAGACGACAAACCTAAAGATTTGGACAAAATGGTTTGGTATGTGTTCCATAACTGTCATGAGATTCTACCTTATATCGAGTAAGTGCTAAGTACTGCAGCTTATCTATCTATCTATCTATCTATACCTATACTAATTACAGACTCCTCAGAAATTACCACATTAATCAGTAATTAAGAACCGTACATCTGGTGGGACCGAGTCATTATGGTCGTAGATTAATCTATGTATAAGTTACAAAGCAAAAAAAACGGACGCATAAAATTTACCCTGAAAGATTGACACAAATTGCCCACTATGCCACGGGCAAGTGGAGAAAACGATTGGTTTTAGTTTCTTTCTGTGTTCCGTCCTCTCTCCCTCTTCTCTTAGCCCTATTCTTTTTCATCTAAAAAAAGCCCTCTTCTTTTTTATTTATCAGCCATCGTAGGCCTCTGCCGCCAGCCCACAATGGAGTCACGGCCGCCGACTCCCTGGTGCTCTCCGACTCCCTGGAAGGCTCGATCTCGCCACCGTCCTGTACTCCCCAGCTCTCCCCACCCACGAGGTCACAGCTCTCCAGAGATCCTCTCCAACCCGGATTTCCTCGCGTAGGGCAGCGGCTGACACCGGCATGCGGAGGCGAGGCATGCCAGCCCACCTCCGACGAGCCAACCATAGCGGCATGGATCCTCCGACACGTAGAGGGCTCTTCCACCGGCTGACACCTCGACCTCGACTCCTACAGCCAGCACCTCGACTTCAGCTCGCAGAGGCCAGCATCCTCCGTCGCCAAATCGTAAGCACATCGAGTTCCTCCGGCGATCGTTGTGAACTTCCAAGAAGATAAGCTAGCCTTCATGTGTATCTCCCATTATATCTCCGCTTGGTACCTCTCTGTTCTGATATATATGTCCACTCTGTTCCTATATGTTCTGATTTTCAGGAAGAAGGTGTATTGGTCGTTTCCAGTATGTAGATGTGATGGTAACGAGTTCCTTGGTTGAAGGATGCAATGCATCTCGTTGAATTCCAATCTTTACTATTTTGGGTCTGCCTAGATACCCAACCAAGGGAGATAAAGGTTGCAAGTTGGGTAGAAAAGCAAGGGACAATTCTCAGTAATACTCTTCACTTGGTATTTGATGATTACTCTTTACTTGGTACAAGGTTCTTGATGATTTTAATATAGTCTGACCCTGTTGTAGAAAACAGTTGAGACCAGAAGAAGAAACATCCAGTTCTGGACATCAAGAAGCATAGGCAAAAACTTCAATGTGTGCCCATCGTTGGCCCTGATCCAGACCCGGAGTGTTGTTTTCATTTATGTTGGCTATGCATGCATGTAATGTGTATTTTGCAAATACTTTAGTAGAGGGTTGATTGTATTCTTTGCACATGCCATTTCCATCCTCTTTGAAAAAGTTTCTGGGTATGTGACCCTGCTATCAATACATACGTTTTATATACTTATATTACTATATTTATTTATTTATTATTTTGGAACAGTTTCTGGGTATATCAGAACATACCAAGTTAGTTTGTAAGAACTAATTTGTGAACCGAGATTAGTTGCAGAGCTAGACCTGATTTCTAATAGACTTTAGGCCTTTAATAGACACTGGGGCATTTTTCCTCTAATCAGTGTAGAAGTATTTGCTCTTGCCGCAAAAAAGGTTGCATTGTGTCATTCCCCTAGAATATATGTGAAATTTCAGTTAGCTTATTTGTTTCTAAACTGTTAAGAATAAAACTATGTTATAATCTAAAAAGAAAATGTATAGAGAAAAGTACAACGTAATGTGGATTCAAACCACCCTGGTTATATATTAAGACTATTACACCATTGACCCTGCCGCGAACTCTGCATATCCTCGACTCTAGGTCCACAAAATTCGTGCTATGACATACCTCTACAAAAAAATGTTAGTGTTGTGATTCATTAGTAAATCTTCTCCACTATTCATTTTGAATTTGAGAAGCCTAACGGTGAGCAAAGTCCTCGTGTTGCTTCAGTTATATGGCTTGAGCTGGTCAAACCTGAAAATTTCAGTGAAGAGTGAAAGTACATCTAAATTACTTTGTGTTGCCTACAATCCTATTACTTGATTTTTTTTGCTAACTGTGTGTATGGGTAAATCTACAAGATGATGCAAAAAATTGCTTGCAGATAGACTGTGTGTATGTGTACAGAAATGCATGTTGTATGTTTATATCAATTTTGCAATATTGATATTTTCAAATGCTTCTAAGCAGTGCTTCAGTGAAGATTCAAAGTACATCTACATTACTTTGTGTTGCCTATCCTATTACTTTTTTTTGCTAATTGTCTATGGGTAAATCTGCAAGACGATGCAAAAAAGTGCTTGCCGATAGTCTGTATGTGTATAGACATGCATGTTGTATGTTTGTATCAATTTTCCAATATTGATATTTGTTCAAATGCTTCTAAGCAATGCACTAGCAGAATGGTGCTTCCATTTCCTTACTGTTGTTGCTAAATATTTGTTCTGTGCCATATGAGGACTGAATAGCATCAGGCCAACGACCTCATCTTGGGAGTCCACTTCTTCACATTCATGACATCTGCCATGACAAATTATCTGGAGGTAATTTATTTGGTTCCCTCCATTTTATGAACATGCCCTATTTTGTGTTATTTAGTTGCATGTGGTTCATGCAAACATCCTGAAGCATTTTACTGACATTGGATATAAATTGAGAAAATTTATGTATTCTTACAATTTTGTCTGCCTTTTTCTAGCATTTGAGTTCCAGAGACGAATGGGCAAGTGAACTTTGAGCTGGAGCTCTCTATGTGTTCTTGCAATCATAACGCCTGGGGATTATAAGCCAACATACAATTTGTTCATTTTCGTTTAGAGGTATGTGAACATTGATTCCTATGATTAGTTGGTACTTAAGAATAGGGATACCCAAAAAGTTCAGATTTTGAATAAAGATTTTAAGCTATGAGGAGAACCTTATTGGCTCAGCCACCAGATTTTGTTTTAGGTACGTAATCATCAGTTCATATTGCTGAGCAGGGAAAGCCATGGTGTACGGATGCTCAAGCAATTCTAATGTTTGATATGGATTTAAATGACCAGGAGAACCTAAGTGGTTCATTCCTACGCCACCATTTCCATTATCCATTATCTATGGGGCAGTTCTAAACGTGCAAATGTTCAAGCCATTAAAACACCTTCTTAGGTTCGTGTAGATTTTCAAAGAGTGGATTTTACAATGATTTGCATAAATACTAATTAGGATAACCATCAAGTGCACAAAGTTATTTATTTATTTTGTAAACACTGAATGGAAGAAATATTTTTAGGTTCATTGATAATGATATAGCATTTCTGTTTAGGCAGTGCTGAGTGTTAGATGTTCCATATTTATATTAGCTTTCGCTAAATGTAAAATACTAAATTGGTATGAGTGGCGAGTGCTACTTCATCGGAATTTTATTGTGTCCTGCAGGATTAACTCCCATCTGTAGAGATAATTTTCTTAATGTGTTCGATGGTGCAATTAAATTGGATACAAGCATGTTAAAAGTCTTAGTAATAATTTCATGAGCACCTGTCATTCTAATCTACTACCTCCGCACCAAAGTATAAGATGTTTTTGCAGTCCAATTTTGACTACAAAAATGTCTTATATTTTGATACGGAGGGAGTACTTCCCACATTTTACTATTTATGTTAATTAGTACTCTGTAATGGGCTTAAAATAGTACTATCAGGACCTAATATGTTGTCATTTGAGAAGAAAAAAAACTTCCTACTTTCCCATTGTTGATTTACTTTGTACGTGTAAAAGAAACTATCTTAGACAAATATATGATTCATCAGGTTCAATGAAGGTTAATATCATGTATTTTTCTGCACAATGATTATTGCCTACTATATGCCATCCTATTTACATTTGTTAGTCTATAGTCAAGTAGAAAAAAAATCAGTTCAGTAATGCCTTTGTTCCATACAAGCAAAAAATTGTTGTTAATAAAAATAAATCATATACTATTGATTTCATTTGTTTGCAGGAAAAGCACTGTATTTTCACACTTATGCAATACGAACTCTATATCACGAAAAATGTTGAATTTTTTTATATAAGATCTTGAGGTGAGACATTTCTCAGCACATTCAGAGGAATAACTTAAGTACAATATATAGAGGGTGACACATGCGGTAATTAGCATAACATGGATCTCGCGTTAATTTTCTTATTCAAGCAGTACAATTTGTGTAGGAAAGTCATTCATTGTAAAGAAATGAGTGTTATCATTTGTCATACCATGGAAGTACATTTGGAAGAATCCTTACCATAAAGATTTTTCTTAAACATTTTTGAGTTGGCTAACAAAATTATGGTAACCGCAGTTCATATCAGGTATAAGGCGACACATAGGGCCATCATCTAGGTCCATACATCTTAATTTCATTTCAGTGACGGTTGCTTTGCTATCTTAGTCATTGAATATGACAGAATGTAGAAACCACGTGGTGCTTGTGGTTTTTTTCCTGTTACTATAGATATGTTCCGAGCAATGTAAGGTTTCTTTTTGTGAAGTTCATTGTGCTTAGTGTACAATATTTAGCCATACAATTTCTACTAAAAATCATCATACTGTACGCCTTTTCCTTCCCTACTTTTCATACAGAAAATTGATGGATCGACTAACCACAAGCTTAGCATGTGGTATACTGCATAAATATATAGCTTAGTACAAAACATGCTTAGTACATCGCCTTCTAACCATGCAGTAGCAGTTCCCACTCCATGCTACTGTTATGTACACAGACGAGAAGTTTGTTTGAGAAAGAGGAGCATGCTTGCTGCCTTACATCTAATATTATATGTTTATATTTCCTATGTGGAACTAACAGTTGATGTCTCTAGCTTCTTCTACTTTATCGTTTTTCACAAAAGCTTTTATAAGCATGATGCTGATATACATGTCATCGGTACTTCATGTGCTGATATACCAGAATTCATATTCTTCCACGTTAAGCCAATATTCAGAAATTGAGTTCTATTTTTATGTACAAGCCAGTTCATTTGTTGCAAGGAAAAAAAGTCTACTTGCTGCCAAGAACCAAAGCCACAACAGATCAAGTTACTTGGTCGGAAGAAATTGTCAAGGGCCGCAGCTTACATATGATTGGGAGTGGTGATCTTAGTCTATGTGACGTGTGTTGCATGTTATAAAAAATAGTATAGATGTAGAGTAATCTAGAATTTTATGTCTCAACTATCTGTAATATGTCTTACTATCATATTTTTGAGTCGGTCTTACTATTATACTTTGTAGTGCTTATAATTAACGAGCCATAGATTCTGAGATGTACTACTGTTGATGTGACCAAGGATGTCCAGTTTTGCTTGATATTGAGTACCGCAACTTCAAAGCTTCTTCAACATTTGTCTGATTATTTCAGTTTTGTGGAATTGAATTAAAATAAAAAATATTATTTAACATAAAATATTATTGAAGACATAAGTGGTGGCAAAAATCATACTAATGTATATTGTGTTAGCTGTGTTTATTTGCGTACAGATCATTAGAAAAAATTACATCAAACCTTATACCAGTTAGCTGCAACCAAATGACATCCTAAAGTGTGTATTCGAACTTTACTTATCTCAGACTAACAATTAACAAAAGCTGTTTTGATTTGCTAGGTAACAATAGAACTTCAAATACATTTACTTTATAAAGTGTTACTAATATATACATAAAAGAAGTGGCCCAATCTGTACCTTTAGCATACCTTTAGCACTGCATCCATATCCAAATCTAAAACAACAGTGTGTTTTAGAACGGAGAACCTTAGCCAAGTTCTTCCTACCGGCGACCATGAACAATATTTGAAATTTCCAGTATAATTTTCGAAACCATATGTTCAACATAGGATACAATTGCAATACTTATATATTTATTAGTGTGCTATAAAACTAGCCCGTGCGGATGCACGGGTTGACGACTAGTACATCATAATCTACTAAACTTGTAGCTCATTCTTATATATTTAGATGTTTGACGCGATCACTATGTTGTGCGGCATCTACAGAAAGGAGTTACTGCTGCAAAATCCAGGAAACATTGAGAAACTGGTTATGGCACGATTTGTGAAATGGTTCAAGAGCCATGTAAGCTTTTGAATTGCATTGTCAGTTTTTTTAATATATTGAGTACATAAGATGATCAGCTTGTCTATTTTCTAACCGTAGGTTAAGAAGATGCGGGAGGATGGGCATGCAGTTGATGATGCCCTTTACACACTAGCAATGGGTCCTAATACTCAGGTAAGACATTATGAATCTTGCATTGTTGAAGATGTGCGCTACAACACCCTTGCATGCGACGAAGGTAGGAAGACACAAAACAATGCCATCATGAGCACGGATACGTACGACAAAGAGACAACTGAAATGTATGCTAACATAATAGACATTGTTCAGTTGCATTATATCTCCAGTTTCGAGATTCATCGGTGGGTGGTTCTGTTGTGCTGTCGTTGGTTTAACCTGTTTTCTAGGATCGCAAAACCCAGAGCTGATGATTATTTCAAATCCATCAATGTCAAGGCGGCGTACCAGACCGACGAGCCTTTTATTTTGGCAAATCAAGCAACACAAATATTTTTCTTGGAAGACACATTTGCATGTAGCGATGAATGGAGAGTATTGCAAAGGTTTGAGCAGAGGAATTCGTTTAATGAAGTTGCAAAACAAGGTGATGCTTACACTGCTCCAGATGTAGAAGATTCCACAGATGTTCCTAATATCTTTGAGAACCATCACGTCAATGACGCTGGCAAAAAGATTAACTGTCGGGCTATGGACATATGAGAGTTGATCAATAAGAAGCCAACGTTCGAGGATATTGAGGATGAAGAAGAACATGGCACTGGTGGGAATTATGATTCAGACTGATACACATGGCGAAGATGTTGACACTACTGCTGCGAATGATGATTAGATTGCTTTTGTCGTATTTGCCTGTCAGAAGGCGTTTTTTATCTACAGTGTGAAATTGTGTTTGCTTTGACAACTGAAACCTGATGAACTTGTTGTTTAATATTTTGTTGTGAGAACATCACTTATTACGTATGTTGATTTGTGTTTGGTGATTGTATGACGACTAAAACAAAATGACATTGTTGTTTAGTTGTACTCATATTTGGCTGTGAAACTTGTATTTGATGACATAGTTTGCTGTTGGACTACAATTTGCTCGACGTCTTCGAATGGGAACAAAGCTGACCCGACAGGGCCTATGTTAATTTATTTATTTATTAGCAAAAGGATCTCTGCTATTTATTTATATATGAGCAAAAGGGGATACCGCACGATTTCCATCAATAGAAATCATTAGATGTTCACAACACTACGCCCAGCCTGCTAAACAGGTTTCATTCATTACTAGTTTCAGCAAAGTGCTCATGCCATTGCCACTGAATACATCATGAGTGCTACATACACTACAGATAAAGAGACAATCATCCTACAGAGCACATCGATTTTTCCCATTATCTTCACAAGATCTTTCATCTCCTCATTGCTGTCAAGGCCGTTCAGCAGCTGTTGCTTGGCCATGATTAGAGGACTGCATCTTTAACCTTCTGCTCTGCATCTTCCTCTTCTGTTGTTCCTTCTGTTACTTGTCCAACACCCCAACCTGCGGGCATTGGGATTCCTCGGCTAACCAAATAATCAGCGTAGTTGCATTCCGCCACATCAGCAATTTCCCAAACATACAAATCACATGAATCTTCCTTTTCTACACGAATCAAATTGGAAGATCATCAACCAAACTATTAAAAAATCAGCAACTGAAAGCAGGAGAACAACACTTAAAAACATAATATTACCCCATGATTCGGGCATTTGTAGAAGACTCGGCCAGGGTTGTGGATTGTGGTTGAGACGTGACAGATGACTCTGTGTGATTTGCAGCAGTGGCACCACACCAACTGCAGTGGGTTGCAATGAGCAACCGGCTACAGTGTGTGTGCCAGCGGGGGTGTGATGAGACCCATAGGCGATGGGTACGGGTGGCGACTTGGCGCATATCTTGTTGTTGCCTGCTAAAGAGCAGGTGGACGAGCAGCCAGCGGACATGGTTGCTGCGGCCAAAGCTTCTGATGCTAGGCAGAGTAAGCAGAGAAGAAGAGAAGCGAACATTGGATATGCCAATTTCATTACTTGCAGAGTAGCACAGCACCATATATAGTCATAGTCTAGGTTTGGATTCGAACCAGCTACAGGAGCACGTCTCTTTTTTTTTCAAAAGCTCAGCAACGTCTCTTTACTGGTACACTAGCTTGTTCTGTATACCTTCTCAAGTCTTTGATTTTCTTTCTTTTTTTGTGAGGAAGGAAGGAGGGCAAAATTGAGAGTTCCGCCTTGGTTCGCTCACCGCGGCACCGCCCTTCGGTGTTGACAATATGGTCAACAACCGAGAGGAATAAGGAGATGATTGTACATGGTGAGGATGACAATACGGACCCACCAGGATCATGGCAGTAGGCAAGCAAGTGCCTACTTTATTACAAGAAAAAAGGGGTTCCTCCTGATGGTTTCCTGACATCTGGGTCACACGCCACTGTCAACGTAGTTAATAAGCGAGATAACTACACAAGGAGCGGCAGACACCCGGGACCCAGCAGTGCGCGCAATAAAAAAAATCGGGACGGAGAAGGGTATAAACTAGGTTGTGCGGGAGCTGTGGCCTGTCGAGCCCAGGCTTTTATTTCATATGTTTACCACATGACCAGCCAACTTTTTTTTCCTTTCTGAAAATGGCTAGCCCAGCTATTTTTGTCTTTTGCAGAATAAGCAACGTAGGCCTACTTTACTTTTATGCCCTGTTGGGCCAGAAATCTTTCAAGACGAGGAGGGATGCATTCGGGCTTGCCCAGAAAATGGGCTATAAGTAATAAGAAATGGGCTATAAGTAATAATAAATGGGCTGTAAAATGAAAAAAAAATACAGCAAACAAGCAATTAGTTCCAAAAAACTTTTTTCTTTCGGATTTTGATATTTTAAATTTCATTGTTTTTGTGTGGTTAAAATTTCATTGGATTTAAAATAAGGTATGTTTAGTTTTTAAATTAATTTGAATCTGGCTAGAAATTTTTGGTTGTATGCTGTTTGGGACATATTTGGAGGCTAACTTGTGGGTCTACTAGGTTGACGTGTACGAAAGGCTTTGTCAACTTAGTCCACAAACGATTCTAGCAGCACTAACCGTGGGATGTTAATCCAAGCGCCGTGCTACTTCTTCAATATCTGATCTTCTTGCTCCAGCCGCCCAAACCAGCGCCAGTGGGACTGCCTGCTCCCGCCTTCCATGGCCAGCGCACAGGCCGCATCGCCCCACCCTACTCCATCGCTGGCCAGGCCATTCCTCTACTCACCCACACCTCATGTTATTTTCTAGAGACGGCAGCCGAACCAGTAAACCCTCGTACTCCCCACCGCGTGGGCAACCACTGTCGAGTCTTCCCCGGCTCTGGGTCATTCCCTTCCTAGGCCTCGCCGTCGTCCACCGCCCTGGTGCTCTCAGCACAGCGTGGTCAACATGGTCAACGAATACATCCATCGAAAGAGGACTGTACATGGAGAGGCTAACAGCTAGGTCCACGGCCGCATGCAAGGAAGTGCCTCCTTATTACGCGCAAAATAATTATTCCTCCACCTGACAGCTGGGACCCACCAGAAGGGCCTCTGTATTTCACATTCCTCCCACTGACAGCTCGGACCAACCAACTATATCTTCGCATGCAAAGAAGTGCCTCCTTATTACGCACAAAAAATGAATACTCCCCCTGCTAGCTGGGACCCACCATAGTGGGAGGCTGACTTGTGGGCCTACTAAGTTGACGCGGATGGAGGGCTTTGTCAACTTAGTCAATATGAATGATTCTAGCTCTAGTGATCGTACGATGTCCATCCAACGGTCGTAGTGCTTCTTCAACCTCTGATCTTCTTGCTCCAGCCACCCAAACCAGCGTCGGTCATGCCGCCCACTCCTGTCTCATGTGGCCGGCTCTGCTGCCGCACTGGCCTCACGGCCCCACTCTATTCCAACCTCTGGCCAGGCCATCCCTCTACTCGCCCACAACCCCAGTTATTCTGCAGCGACGGCAGCCTCACACCGCAGCCCAACCAGTCAACTCTCGTACTCCTCTCCATGTGGGCATCCACTACTGCGTCTTCCCCGACTCCTCGTCGTCCCCTTCCTAGGCCTCGCAGTCGTCCATCGCCATGGTGCTGTCGGCGCGACGTGGTCAATATGATCAAGGAACGACTTCCATCGGAAGAGTACTGCGCGTGGAGAGGCAGACAGCTGGGTCCATAGCCGCAGCAAGAAAGTGCCTCCTTATTACGTGCAAAATAATGATTCCTCCACCTAACAGCAGGGACCCACCGGATGGGCCACCGTATTTGGCGAAAAAATGTTTCCCCCCTGACAGTTGGGACCCAGCAGCTATATCTTCGCACGCAAGGAAGTGCATCCTCATCCTCCCTGACAGCTGGGACCCACCCGGTCAAAGTGTATGTAGCATTGTCTGTCTTGTCGCAAACGTGTACGTACATACTGGTCGATTGGTCGCTCTGCAACCATGAACCATGGCCGAGTAAGTAGCAGCACATATCATAGTAGAGCCCCCCACGTAGCAGTTCAGGCTGTCCCGTCTAAACTGTGTACACGTACATACAACCACACTCCAAAAAATATGGCCACGTATAGACATATGAGTGGGGTCTCGAAACGCGTACTTGTGCATACGGACGGCCAGGGCTCGTGTACATGGAGAGGCAACGGACGGCAGCGACGGTGTCATGTTCATCTTCAGCTAACCGGTTGGGTCGAACCGGAGGAAATAGCGTCCTGTTCACCGGGAGCCAAGTGACTGGGTCGGAATGTGTCCTGTTCATCGAGAGGCAACAGACTGGGTCGAAATGGGTCATGTTCAATGGGAGCCAACTGGCTTGGATGGAACAGCCAGAACGGGGTCTGGCGTACCGCAAAACCGAGGAAAACGGCCTTGTGTTCGACCACGCATGGTCGAAACAGGGTCCTATTCATCGGCAAGGGTCTGGCGTATCGCAAAAGAGGAAACGGACTTGTGTTCGAGCTCCTATGGTCGAAACAGTGTGTTGTCGATTAGGAGGGGTGTGGCGTACCGCAAAACAGAGGAAACGGACTTCTCTTCGACCTCCTACGGTCGAAACAGGGGTCCTGTTCATTGGGAGGGGAGCGGAGTACCGCAAAACGGGACTCCACGGGCTACTGTTCATCCACCGTTTATTGCCTCGCTCCAGCCTCCACGGGCTACTGTTCATCCACCGTCGACCTCCTCCAGCCTCCACCAGCAGTTGTTCATCCGCGAAGTCTCTCTCCTGCCTCCACCAGCTACTGTTCATCCACGGGCTCATGTTCATCTAGCCTCCACCGGCTACTATTCAACCACCCCTCTAGGGGCTACTGTTCATCCAGCCCTCCACCGGCTACTATTCAACTAGCCCTCCATGGGGTCCTATTCATCCACCCCAACCGGCTCGATCGGGGTCCTAATCATCCAGCGACAACGGCCTCTACCCCCACGGGGTCCTGTTCATCCAACCCCCACCGGGAACTGTTCATCCAACCCCCAACAACGCTCACCATTCATTAAGAGGCAGCAGGTTCGATCGGCTTCAGTTAGCATTAGTAGCGAAGGAATCGCTAGATCGGGTTCAGTTAACAGCCAGGGATCGATCGATCGCTTGGGTTCAGTAACGCGTAGCCAGTGCACTTTCTCGGATTCAGTAGGCGAACGCCTCGCTCGGGTTCAGTTAGAGCCCAATGCCTCGCACCCACATGTGTACGTGTATGAGAGAAACGCGCAATCCCTCCGTGCAACGCTCGACCCTGACCACCCACCGTAACCGGGAACTCCTCGATATTTTCCTCGCCCTCGCTTCTACCACGGTTTTTTCCATCATGGACGGCCCAAAGAATGTCATGCGGCTGCGTCTCCGCCCGCCCAAGACGAAAAGCCCACTTTCTGTCATGATTTTTTGTCATAGGAGTAGGAGCCCACCACATCTATGATGATACCGGGTTTTGTCACAATTATCATCATAGAAGTGTCATAAGCATGACAGAAAAAAAATCGTTCCCCCAAAATGTCACGGAGGTTTATTTTTTTGTAGTAGTAGTAGCATAATTTCTCTGGGCATTGTCTAGAGTTTTACTAGCTTAATGAATAACATTCAATTTCTTATCAACTCTTTGCCCTAGAACAACACCAGCAGCATAATCACTAGCATCACACATAATTTCAAAGGGTAAATTCCAATTAGGTGGCTGAACAATAGGTACAGAAATCAAGGCTTTCTTAAGTATTTCAAATGCTTCTACACAATCATCATAAAAAACAAAAGGAACATCTTTTTGCAAGAGATTAGTGAGAGGCCTAGAAATTTTAGAGAAGTCTTTAATAAACCTCCTATAGAAACCAACATGACCAAGGAAACTTCTTATACCATTGATATCTTTAGGACACGACATCTTTTCAATAGCATCTACTTTAGCTTTATCAACTTCAATACCTCTTTCAGAAATTTTATGCCCCAAGACAATACCTTCATTAACCATAAAGTGGCACTTCTCCCAATTCAAGACAAGATTAGTTTCTTCATATCTCTGAAAAATCGATCAAGGTTGCTTAAGCAATCATCAAAAGAAGTGCCGTAAACAGAGTAATCATCCATGAAATCCTCAACAATCTTTTCATAGAAGTTAGAGAATATAGCACTCATACATCTTTGAAAGGTAGCAGGTGCATTGCATAAACCAAAAGGCATACGTCTATAAGCATAAGTTCCAAAAGGACAAGTAAAAGTGGTCTTTTCCTGATCACCTTTTGACATAGGTATTTGAGAAAAAACAGAATAACCATCTAGAAAGCGGAAATGTGTATGTTTGGATAGTCTTTCTAGCATTTGATCAATAAAAGGTAGAGGGTAATGATCTTTTCTAGTAGCTTTATTTAATTTGTGGAAATCAATTACCATTCTATAACCTATAACAATTCTTTGTGGGATTAATTCATTCTTATCATTAGGAATAATAGTAATACCTCCCTTCTTAGGGACACAATGAACAGGACTTACCCACTTACTATCAGCAATAGGATAAATTATACATGCCTCCAGAAGCTTTAGTATTTCATTTCTTACAACTTCTTTCATCTTAGGATTTAACCGTCATTGGTGATCAACAACTAGTTTAGCATTGGCCTCCAAATTAATTTTGTATTGACATAGAGTGGGACTAATGACCTTAAGATCATCAAGAGTATATCCAATAGCGGCACGGTGCTTCTTTAGAGTTTTCAATAATTTCTTTTCTTCATGCTCTAAAAGGTTAGCACTAATAATAACATGATATATCTTATTTTCATCAAGATAAGCATATTTCAAAGTATCAGGTAATTGTTTAAGCTCAAACACGGGATCACCCTTAGGTGGAGGAAGATCCAAAAGGATTTCAACAGGCAAATTGTGTTTCGAGATAGGTCCTTGATTAAGGAATATTTCATCTATTTCCCTTCTTTCATTCCATAAACATATCATTATCATGGTCTAGCAAATATTGTTCTAAAGGATCAGTAGGAGGCACGGCAATAGAAGCAAGACCAATAATTTCATCCTTACTAGGGAATTCTTTATGGTGGGGTTGCCTACGAAATTTAGAGAAATTAAAATCATGAGACATATATCCTAAACCAACAGTAAAAACATCTTTCTAACATTCTATCTTAGCATTAACAATATTCAAGAAAGGTCTACCAAATAATGGGAGAAAAATCTTATTGTGGGGAACCAAGAACAAGAAAATCAGTAGGGTATTTAATTTTCCCACACAAGACTTCAACACCTCTAACAATCCCAATTGGCAATATAGTATCTCTATTGGCAAGCTTAATAGTAACATCAATATCTTCTATCTCAGCAGGTGCAATATCATTCATAATTCCTTGATATAAGGTAAAAGGAATGGCACTCACACTAGCACCCACATCACATAAGTCATGATAACAATGATCTCCTATTTTAACAGAAACAACAGGCATGCCAACAACAGGTCTAGGTTTATCTTTAGTATCGGGTTTAGCAATTCCAGCTGCATCATCACAGAAATAAATAACATGCCCATCAATATTATTGACCAAGAGATCTTTAACCATAGCAATACTAGGTTCAACTTTAATTTGTTCAGGGGGTGTAGGTGTTCTGTTATAACTCTTACGAACCACAGTTGAAGCTTTAGCATGATCCTTTATTTTAACAGGAAAAGGTGGTTTCTCAATATAAGCAGTAGGAACAATAGGATCAACATTATAAGTAATAGTTTCTTCTTCAACTTTAATAGGTTCTACTACTTTAACTTCAATGGGAGGATGATATTTAAACCACTTCTCCTTAGGGATATCAACATGAGTAGCAAAAGATTCACAGAAAGTAGCTACTATCTCAGAGTCAAGTCCATATTTAGTGCTATAAAATCACAAAAAGCAACGGTATCCATAAAATATTTAACACAATCAAACTTAAGGTTTATACCTGGCTCCTTACCCTCATCGAGTTCCAATTCTTCAGAGTTACTTTAATTCTTTCCAATAAGTCCCATTTGAATTCAATAGTCTTCTTCATAAAAGAACCAATACAAGAAGTATCGAGCATGGATCGATCATTATGAGAAAACCAAGCATAAAAATTTTGAATAATAATTTCTCTTGGGAGCTCATGATTGGGGCATGAATATAACATTGAATTAAGCCTCCCCCAAGCTTGAGCGATACTTTCTCCTTCATGAGTTCAAAAATTATATATATAATTCAGATCACGATGAACCAAATGCATAGGATAAACTTCTGACGAAATTCCAATTTCAATCGGTTGTAGTTCCATGATCCAATTTCATCACATAGCCTATACCATTTAAATGCCTTTCCCATCAAAGATAAAGGGAAGAACTTATTCTTGACAACATGCTCGGGCATACCTACAAGCTTAAATAATCCACAAACTTTATCCACATAGATTTGGTGCATATCAGGATGTAATGGTCCATCTCCTGCATAAGGATTAGCTAGCAGTTTCTCTATCATACCCGGAGGAATTTCATAATAACTATTTTCAGTAGGTGCAGTAGGTTGAGGAGCAACTCTTTGCTCTTTTGGTCGAGGTGAAGATACCCCGAATAAGCCCCTCAAAGGATTATTTTCTATAGTAACAAGTGACAGTAAATTTCAGCACACTATATAAATGTTTCCTTACCAAATTCCACTTACCAAAGGCGCTTCACTCCCCGGCAACGGCGCCATAAAAGAGTCTTGATGACCCACAACTATAGGGGATCTATCATAGTCCTTTCGATAAGTAAGAGTGTCGAACCCAACAAGGAGCAGAAGGAAATGACAAGCGGTTTTCAACAAGGTATTCTCTGCAAGCACTGAAATTATCGGTAATAGATAGTTTGTGATAAGATAATTCATAACAAGTAACAAGTAACAAGAGTAACTAAGGTGCAGCAAGGTGGCCCAATCCTTTTTGTAGCAAAGACAAGCCTGGACGAATTCCTATATAAAGCAAAGCACTCTCGAGGACACATGGGAATTGTTGTCAAGCTAGTTTTCATCATGCTCATATGATTCGCGTTCGTTACTTTGATAGTTTGATATGTGGGTGGACCGGTGCTTGGGTGTTGCCCTTCCTTGGGCCACTTATGATTAACCCCTCTCATGAGCATCCACAACTACGAAAGAAGAATTAAGGTAAACCTAACCATAGCATGAAACATATGGATCCAAATCAGCCGCTTACGAAGCAATGCATAAACTAGGGTTTAAGCTTTTGTCACTCTAGCAACCCATCATCTACTTATTACTTCCCAATTCCTTCCCCTAGGCCCAAATCATGGTTAAGTGTCATGTAGTCGACGTTCACATAACACCACTAGAGGAAAGACAACATACATCTCATCAAAATATCGAACGAATACCAAATTCACATGATTACTTATAACAAGACTTCTCACATGTCCTCAGGAACAAATGTAACTACTCACAAAGCATATTCATGTTCATAATCAGAGGAGTATTAATTATCATTAAGGATCTAAACATATGATCTTCCACCAAAAAACCAACTAGCATCAACTACAAGGAGTAATTAACACTACTAGCAACCCACAGGTACCAATCTAAGGCTTTGAGACAAAGATCGGATACAAGAAATGAATTAGGGTTTGAGAGGAGATGGTGCTGGTGAGGATGTTGATGGAGATTGACCCCCTCTCAATGAGAGGATTGATGGTGATGATGATGGCGATGATTTCCCCCTCCCGGAGGTATGTTTACCCGGCAGAACAGTTCCGCCGGAGCCTCAGATTGGTTCTGCCCAGGTTCCGCCTTGAGACGGCGGTGCTTCGTCCCGAAAGCTTCCTTCTGATTTTTTTTCCAGGTCAAAACACACCATATAGCAGAAGATGGGCGTCGGGGGCCTGCCAGGTGGCCCACAAGGACGGAGGGCGCGCTCAGGGGGGTAGGGTGCGCCCTCCATCCTTGTGGATGGCAGGTGGGCCCCCTCTGATACTTTCTTTGCCCAATATTTTTTTATATTTTCCAAAATTATTCTCCATGAAGTTTCAGGACTTTTGGAGTTGTGCGGAATAGGTCTCTAATATTTGCTCCTTTTCCAGTCCAGAATTCCAGCTGCTGCCATTCTCCATCTTCGTGTAAACCTTGTAAAATAAGAGAGAAAAGGCATAAGCATTGTGATATATTGTGTAATAACAGCCCATAATGCAATAAATAACAATATAAAAGCATGATGCAAAATGGACGTATCAGCTAGCCCATCCCGCCTTTCCCTCTCATGGGAGAAAGGAAAGGGGGCGCCACCCTCCCCTGCCTTTCCTCGTGCTCCAATTAAGGAAAGGGGGCGCCACCTTGGGAGCGACCCCAAGTAGGATTCCTCCTACTTGGGCGCCCTCCTTGGCTGCTACTCCCTCCCTCCCACCTATATATATGTGAGAAGGGGGCGCCTATCATACAACCGACAATTGCCTGGTCATGTGTGGCACCCCCCTCCACCGTTTACACCCTCGATCATATTTTTGTAGTGCTTAGGCGAAGCCCTGCGGAGATCACTTCATCATCACCGTCACCACACAGTCGTGTGCTCAGAACTCATCCACTACCTCGCCATCTTGCTGGATCAAGAAGGCGCGGACGTCACCGAGTTGAACGTGTTCAGAACACGGAGGTGTCATGCGTTCGGTACTAGATCGGTTGGAGCATGAAGAAAGTTCGACTACATCAACCGCGTTGTGAAACGCTTCCGCATACGGTCTACGAGGATACATAGACACACTCTTTCCCCTCGTTGCTATGCATCTCCATGGATAGATCATTGCGTGTGTGTAGAAATTTTTTGTTTTCCATGCAACATTTCCCAATAGTGGCATCTGAGCCAGGTCTATGCGTAGATGATATGCACATGTAGATCACAAAGAGTTGTGGGCGGTGATAGTCGTACTGCTTACCACCATATTTTGATTCGGCGGTATTGTGGGATGAAGCGACCCGGACTAACCTTACATGTCCACGTACATGAGACCGGTTCCACCGACTGACATGCAACTAGTTTTGCATAAAGGTGGCTGGCGGGTGTCTATTTATCCTACTTTAGTTTAATCAAATTTGACTCCGACCGGTCCTTGAAGAAGGTTAAAACATCAAACTTGATAATTCACCGTTGTGGTTTTTGCCGTAGGTAAGAACGGTTCTTGCTGGAAACCCGTAGCAGCCACGTAAAACTTGTAGCAACAAAGTAGAGACGTCTAACTTGTTTTTGCAGGGTATGTTGTGATGTGATATGGTCAAGACATGATGTGATATATGTTATTGTATGAGATGATCATGTTTTGTAATTTATCGGCAACCGACAGGAGCCTTATGATTGTCTCTTTATTGTATGAAATGCAAACGCCATGTAATTGTTTTACTTTATCACTATGCATTAGCAATAGTTGTAGAAGCAATAGTTGGCGAGACGACCACAATGCAACAATGGAGATCAAGGTGTCAAGCCGATGACGATGGAGAACATGACGATGCTTTGGAGATGGAGATCAAAAGCACGAGATGATGTTGGCCATATCACGTCACATATTTTGATTGCATGTGATCTTTATCTTTTATGCATCTTATTTTGCTTAGAACGACGGTAGAATTATAAGATGATGCCTTCACCTAATTTCAAGATAAAAGTTTTCTCCCTGAGTATGCACCATTGCCAAAGTTCGTCATTTTGAAGCACCACGTGATGATCGGGTGTGATAGACTCTACGTTCACATACAGCGGGTGTAAGCCAGATTTACACACGTGGAATACTTGGGTTAAACTTGACGAGCCTAGCACGTACAGACATGGTCTTAGAACACTGGATACCGAAAGGTCGAACATGGGTCATATAGTAGATATGATCAACATGGAGATGCTCGCCATTGAAGAATACTCCATCTCACATGATGATCGGACATGGTTTAGTTGATTTGGATCATGTATCACTTAGTCAACTTGAGGGATGTTGATTTAAGTAGGAGTTCATTAGTAATTTGATTAATTGAACTTAAATTTATCATGAACTTAGTCCTGATAGTATTTGCAAATTATGTTGTAGATCAATAGCTCGATTTGTAGCTTCCCTATTTTTGATATGTTCCTAGAGAAAACTAAATTGAAAGGTGATGGTAGAAATAATGCGGACTGGGTCCATGATCTGAGGATTATCCTCATTGTTGCAAAGAAGAATTATGTCCTTGATGCACCGCAAGGTGGCAGACCTATTGCAGGAGCAGATGCAGAAGTTATGAACGTTGTGGCAAGCTCGATATGATGACTACTTGATAGTGTAGTGCACCATGCTTGACGGCTTAGAACCGGGACTTCAAAAAGGTTTTGAACACCGCGAGCATATGAGATGTTCCAAGAGCTAAAATTGGTATTTCAGACTCATGCTCGTGTCGAGAGGTATGAGACCTCTCACAAGTACTTTGCCTATAAGATGAAGGAGAATAGCACAGCCAGTGAGCATGTGCTCAGAATGTTTGGGTACTACAATCGCTTGAATCAAGTGGGAGTTAATATTCCAGATAAGATAGTGATTGATAGAGTTCTCTAATCACTATCACAAAGCTACTGGAACTTCGTGGTGAACTATAATATGCAAGGGATGACGAAAACGATTCGTGAGCTCTTCGTGATGCTGAAATCAGCAAAGGTACAAATCAAGAAATAACATCAAGTATTGATGGTTAACGACCACTAGTTTCAATGAAAAGGGCAAAGGGAAGGAAAGGGAACTTCAAGAAGAATGGCAAGCAAGTTCCACTCCCATGAAGAAACACAAAGATGGACCTATGCCTGAAACTGAGTGCTTCTACTACAAAGGAATGGTCACTAGAAGCGGAACTGCCCCAAATACTTGGTGGATAAGAAGGATGGCAAAGTAAACAAATGTAATTTGATATACATGTTATTAATGAGTACCTTACTAGTATTCATAGTAGCCCCTTGGTGTTTGATACTAGTTCAGTTGCTAAGATTAGTAACTCGAAACAGGAGTTGTAGAAAAAACGGAGACTAGTTAAGGGCGAGGTGACGATGTGTGTTGGAAGCGATTCCAAGGTTGATACGATCACCATCATACACTCCTCTATCTTCGGGATTAGTGTTGAACCTAAATAATTGTTATTTGGTGTTTGCGTTGAGCATGAATATGATTAGATCATGTTTATTGCAATACGGTTATTCATTTAAGTTAGAGAATAATTATTGTTCTCTTTACATGAATAAAACCTTGTATGGTCATACACCCAATATGAATGGTTTATTGAGTCTCGATCATAGTGATACACATAATATTGATGCCAAAAGATGCAAAGTTGATAATGATAGTGCAACATATTTGTGGCACTGCCGTTTAGGTCATATTGGTGTAAATCGCATGAAGAAACTCCACGTAGATGGACTTTTGGAGTCACTTGATTATGAATCATTTGATACTTGCGAACCATGCCTCATGGGCAAGATGACTAAAACTCCATTCTCCGGAACAATGGAGCAAGCTAATGACTTACTGGAAATGACACATACCGATGTATGCAGTCCGATGAGTGTTAAAGCACGTGGTGGGTATCGTTATTTTCTGACCTTCACAGATGATTTAAGTAGATATGGGTATATCTACTTGATGAAACACAAGTCTAAAACATTTGAAAAGTTCAAAGAATCTCAGAGTGAAGTGGAGAATCATCATAACAACAAAATAAAGTTTCTTTGATATGATCGTGGAGGCGAATATTTGAGTTACGAGTTTGGCCTTCATTTAAAACAATGTGGAATTGTTTCACAACTCACGCTACCTGGAACACCACAACATAATGGTGTGTCCGAACGTCATAACCGTACTTTATTAGATATGGCGCGTTCTATGATGTCTCTTACCGATTTATCACATTGTTTTGGGGTTATGCATTAGAGACAACTGCATTCACGTTAAATAGGGCACTGTCTAAATCCGTTGAGACAAAACCGTGTGAACTGTGGTTTGGCAAGAAACCTAAAATGTCGTTTCTTAAAGTCTGGGGTTGCGACACTTATGTCAAAAGGCTTCGGCTTGATAAGCTCGAACCCAAATTGGAGAAGTGCGTCTACATAGGATACCCTAAGGAAACAATTGGGTACACCTTCTACCATAGATCCGAAGGCAAGATCTTTGTTGCTAAGAATGGATTCTTTCAAGAGAAGGAGTTTCTCTCGAAAGAAGTGAGTGGGAGGAAAGTAGAACTTGATGAGGTAACTGTACCTTCTCTTGAATTGGAAAGTAGCTCATCACAGGAAACCATTCCCGTGATGCCTACACCAACTACAGAGGAAGCTAATGATGATGGTGATGAAACTTCAGATCAAGTTACTACTGAACTTCGTAGGTCAACCAGAGCATGATCCGCACCAGAGTGGTACGATAATCCTGTTTTGGAAGTCATGTTACTAGACCAAGGCGAACCTACAAACTATGAAGAAGCTATGATGAGCCCAGATTCCGACAGATGGCTTGAGGCCATGAAATCTGAGATAGGATCCATGTATGAGAACAAAGCATGGACTTTGGTGGACTTGCCTGATGATCGAAAAGCAATAGAAAATAAATGGATCTTTAAGAAGAAGACTAACGCTGATGGTAATGTTACTGACTACAAAGCTCAACCTGTCGCAAAAGTTCTTCGACAAGTTCAAGGGGTTGGCTACAATGAGACTTTCTCCCGGGTAGCGATGCTTAAGTCTGTCTGAATCATGTTAGCAATTGCCGCATTTTATGAATATGAAATCTGGCAAATGGATGTCAAAACTGCATTCCTTAATGGATATCTTAAATAAGAGTTGTATATGATGCAACCGGAAGGTTTTGTCGATCCTAAAGGTTCTAACAAAGTGTGCAAGCTCCAGCGATCCATCTATGGACTGGTGCAAGCATCTCGGAGTTGGAATATACGCTTTGATGAGATGATCAAAGCATATGGTTTTATACAGACTTATGGTGAAGACTGTATTTACAAGAAAGTTAGTGGGAGCTCTGTAGCATTTCTGATATTATATGTGGATGACATATTGTTGATTGGAAATGATATAGAATTTCTGGATAGCATAAAAGGATACTTGAATAATAATTTTTCAATAAAAGACCTCAGCAAAGCTATTTATGTATTGGTCATCAAGATCTATAGAGATAGATCGAGACGCTTAATAGGCCTTTCACATAGGACATACCTTGACAAGATTTTGAAGGAGTTCAAAATGGATCAATCAAAGAAAGGGTTCTTGCCTATGTTGCAAGGTATGAAGTTGAGTAAGACTCGAAGCCCGGCCACGGTAGAAGATAGAGAGAGGATGGAAGTCATTCCCTATGCCTCAACCATAGGTTCTATAAAGTATGCCATGCTGTGTACCAGACCTATTGTGTGCCTTGCCATGAGTTTGGCAAGGGGATACAATAGTGATCCAGGAGTGGATCACTGAACAGCGGTCAAAATTACCCTTAGATACCTAAGCGGACTAACGAAATGTTTCTCGGTTATGGAGGTGATAAAGAGTTCATCATAAAGAGTTACGTCGATGCAAGTTTTGACACGGATCCGTATGACTCTGAGTCTCAATCTGGATACATATTGAAAGTGGGAGCAATTAGCTAGAGTAGCTCCATGCAGATCATTGTAGACATAGAAATTTGTAAAATACATACGGATCTGTATAAGACAAATCTATTAACTAAGCCTCTCTCACAAGCAAAACATGATCACACCTTAGTACTCTTTGGGTATTAATCACATGGCGATGTGAACTAGATTGTTGACTCTAGTAAACTCTTTGGGTGTTAGTCACATGGCGATGTGAACTGTGGGTGTTAATCACATGTTGATGTGAACTAGATTATTGAGTCTAGTGCAAGTGGGAGACTCAAGCAAATATGTCCTAGAGGCAATAATAAAGTTGTTATTTTATATTTCCTTATTGATGATAAAGGTTTCTTATTCATGCTAGAATTGTATTGATCAAAAACTTAAATACATGTGTGAATACATAAACAAATATTGTGTCCCTAGTAAGCATCTACTAGACTAGCTCATTGATCAAAGATGGTTAATGTTTCCTAACCATGGACAGGTGTTGTCATTTGATAACGGGATCACATCATTAGGAGAATGATGTGATGGACAAGACCCTTCCGTTAGCTTGCATAATGATCGTTCAGTTTATTGATATTGCTTTCTTCATGTCAAATACATATTCCTTCGACTATGAGATTATGCAACTCCCAGATACCGGAGGGATACCTTGTGTGTTATCAAACGTCACAACATAACTGGGTGATCATAAATATGCTCTACAGGTATCTCCGGAGGTGTTTGTTGAGTTGGCATAGATCGAGATTAGGATTTGTCACTCCGAGTACCGGAGAGGTATCTCTGGGCCCTCTCGGTAATACACATCATAAGCTTGCAAGCAAATGACTAAGGAATTAGTTACGAGGTGATGTATTACGGAACAAGTAAAGAGACTTGCCGGTAACGAGATTGAACTAGGTATGAAGATACCGACGATCGAACCTCGGGCAAGTAACATACCGATGGACAAAGGGAATTACGTATGTTGTCATTACGGTTCGACCGATAAAGATCTTCTATAATATGTAGGAGCCAATATGGGCATCCAGGTTCCGCTATTGGTTATTGACCAGAGAGGTGTCTCGGTCATGTCTACATAGTTCTCGAACCCGTAGGGTCCGCACGATTAACGTTCGTTGACGATATAGTGTTATATGAGTTATATGATTTAGTGACCGAATATCGTTTGGAGTCCCATATGAGATCACGGGCATGACGAGGAGTCTCGAAATGGTCGAGAGGTAAAGATTGATATATAGGACGATGGTATTTGAACACCGGAAGTGTTTCGGGACGTACCGGTAAGGAATTGGGTCACCTGAAGGGGTTCCGGGCAACCCCCCCCCCCCCCCCCAACAAGTTATGGGCTTAATGGGCCAAAGGGAGGGACTGACCAGCCCACTAGGGGGCTGGTGCGCCCCTCCACTTGGTTGGCCGGCCCTAGGGAAGGAAAAAGGGGAGGGCTAGCCCCTCCTGCCTTTCCCTCTCATGGAAGAAAGGAAGGGGCGCTACACTCCCCTGCCTTTCCCCGTGCTCCAAATAAGGAAAGGGGGCGCCACCTTGGGAGAGACCCCAAGTAGGATTCCTCCTACTTGGGCACCCCCTTTGGCTGCTTCTCCCTCCCTCCCACCTATATATATGTGGAAGGGGGCGCCTAGCATACAACAGGCAATTGCCTGGACGTGTGCGGCATCCCCCTCCACCATTTACACCCCCGGTCATATTTTCGTAGTGCTTAGGCGAAGCCCTACAGAGATCACTTCACCATCACCCTCACCTCACTGTCGTGATGTCGGAACTCATCAACTACCTCGCTGTATTGCTGGATCAAGAAGGCGCGGACGTCACCGAGCTGAACGTGTGCAGAACGCGGAGGTGTCGTGCATCCTGTACTAGATCGGTTGGAGCACGAAAAAAGTTCGACTACATCAACCGCGTTGTGAAACGCTTCCGCTTACGATCTACAAGGGTACGTAAACACACTCTTCCCCCTCGTTGATATGCATCTCCATGGATAGATCATTGCATGTGCGTAGAAATTTTTTGTTTTCCATGCAACGTTTCCCAATAGCTTAACATTTTTGGTTGATAAGCCATGGTGTGGTAGCCAGATTTGCTCTTCGTGTGCCCTTTGCGAGCTACACAGCTGTGACCTTTGTGATTTAGTGCCTTTGTGTTCGAAACCTCTATCAACATGGAATAGGATAGCGTTAACTATCCAAAACACGAAAAAACATTGTCGAGCCCCTATGATTGCAATCTGTGAACTCAACCTCTTACTTATTTGTAGGTTATCTTTCCTCGTTGCCATACTATTTTAGCTTGTTTGTTAAGTGCTTTGAAGGACCTAATAGAAAGTTGCTTAAAATTTGATGTAGATTTTTGGTAGGACCCTTCCCCTCTAGTCCTTAAACACTCGATTTTAATACTATGCAAGTGTGTGCTCCCTTCTTATAAGCATTTACTTGGAAGAGGATGACTTAAGGCATCTCCAATGATTGTAAAATAGTTGTTGGTAGACTTTGTCACATAGGATTTTTGATGATGTGTCATACAATAAATGAGGGAAGAAAGGAAGGTTGTATGTACATGAACCAACACCCCTTGCACAAGCTCAAATGTAGAATGAGAGAGCATCTTATTTATTATCTCACATCCTATTGGGCAAACTATATACAACCCATTGAAATTGTTGTATGTTAAGTGCTGGTTGATGACATGGCATATTTTACCAACAAGTTAACATACAAACTGTTGAAGATGCCCTTACTCGTAAAGTCTTTTTGTCATATCTTGCAATGCGTCGATCGACATGGCCATCTCGGTAGGTACCCTCGTCGTCTTATCTTGTTTAGTACTACGATGGTTGTTTGCATTTAGAATGCAGAAGCCAGTGCACTCATGATGCTTGCTCTTAGCACAGTTTCATAAGTAAAATGTTGAGATGGCACATGTTTTGGAGTGGTTGTCTCGAAAAAAATGTCCATGATCTAGGATGACAAAGTTTTAAGAGGAGGAGTGCCCTCGAAAGAATTGGGATTACTTAGAACTCATCTAGATGAGATATAATTTGGTCTCATTCACTTTAAAAATAAGAACAGATACAACCCACGTCAGCACACACACATCTTATAGCATCACATCTAATGGCTATAAAAGGTGAATGAGACCAAATTATATCTCATCTAGATGAGTTCTACCAAAACTGAAAAATCATACAAGTCCGGCCAGGCCACCACAAATCATGGGTTAACTAGACCATAACTTTTCAGCGGTGGGTCAAATGAGTCAAAAAGAAATGGTTAGGGGATAAGATAAGCATGAGTGGGGCTATTAAAGGTTCCATTTAGTTCAAAGTGATATACTCCTATATGATAGTGAGTAATCAGTTAGCGGGAGTAATACTTTGAGGAATTAAAATAAAACCTTTTTTACTTTGGAAGTCCTCTTTTAAACTTGTAACAATCATGAGAAGAGACCAACATGTTCTGAACATGTATGGGGCAGACCAAACTAATCATACGGAGCACGTACTAATTCTTACCGTAAATTATGTCTATGGAATTTTAACATTTGCATATCAGGGTTACTATTTCTAAATCGCCAATCGGTAATGCTAAAAGTCTGCTATTAGATTTTTAACATACAAATCAAAAGTTTTTTATGGTAAATTTAGTTGACGTGAAGATGCCCAATTTAGTTTACGGGCACGACAATTTTCTGGCCAAATGAACTGAGACGGAATTTTCATGCATGCCAACTAAACTTGCCATATCGATAAACACAAATTGCCATAAAAACGTTCGATTTGTCATGGTAAAAAATCTGATGTCAGGTTTGAAATGGAGTCGTAATTTATTTCTAAGTCGATCAAGTTGCACAATATGGGCAACATAAAAACAAAGCTGAATCATCCACTTAGAAATATGAATGTCCATCCCATCTTAGAAATAGCCGCTCCCGTTACATACCAGCAATACTCTGCCACTTGCGTTTCAGCCCTTGGACGACGATGGTTCATAAAGTTTCTAGTACTACTCGTTCATTTCCTAGTGCTGTATTATGCATTTCACTCAAGAGTCTCTGTCAAAAGAAACAGCTCCTCGTGGCCGACCTGCCTGCCTGCAGGATGCATGGCTGCTGTAACTCTGTAGTAGTATTTCCCAGCTACACCTGTGAATCCAGCGTGGTTCTCTTCTCCTCCTCCAGTTTTATCTCGTCGTCCTCTTCCTTGTTCATGGCGCCGGTGCGAGCATTGCTACCACCGAATCCTTGTTTCATGGTGGTTGCTGATGGAGGAGCTGCACTAAGCGGCGGCGGCGGTGGCTGTTCCTTGCTCTTCCCCCAGAGCACGCTGTACAGCCCGGCGACCAGCAGCGCCCCGCCGAGGACGCTGCCGAGGTGGACAACCTCGCCGAGGAAGAAGGAGGAGCAGAACACGGTGAGCACGAGCCCCACCGGATTAGACATGGCCAAGAACACGGGGCCCCGCCTCTCGATGCACCACGC
Organism: Triticum timopheevii; assembly: GCA_963921465.1. Classification (NCBI taxonomy): domain Eukaryota; kingdom Viridiplantae; phylum Streptophyta; class Magnoliopsida; order Poales; family Poaceae; genus Triticum; species Triticum timopheevii. The sequence goes on along the minus strand of OY997271.1, from coordinate 126,843,481 downwards.
CTGGAGGTAGAAGGACACCCCCGTGACCACGAACCCGGAGTAGGCGACGGCGACGAGCCCCACGTCCAGCCGCGGCGTCCAGGCGGCCGACATGTCCTCCACGCCACCGGCGGTCACGGCCGCCGCCAGCGCGAGCGACTGCACCGTGCTGAGCAGGCACTGCAGCGCCGTGGCCAGCAGCTTGTTGGGGTACTCCTTGAGGAGGCGCGCCTGGAGGACGATCCAGAGGGACCACGTCACGTTGGCCAGGAGCATCAGGAACGTGCCTTTCATCCACTCCCCCTGCTTCCCGTTCCCGCCGGCCGTGGCGGCGGCGTGGGCGTGGAAGGCGCGGTGGTGGTTGAGAGGGCTGAGAGGCGGGCCGGCGTAGAGGGCGATGACGAGGATGCCGGCCACGCAGAGCACGACGCCGGCGAGCTTCGCTGTGCCCGAGGCGGCGCGGAGCTTGATGGCTTCGAGGTGGAGGAGGACGGCGAAGAGGAAGGTGATGACGGGGATGGAGTTGCTGGTGGCTGATGCCACCGTCGCCGAGGTGTACTTGAGGCTGATGTTGTGCAGGTTCATGCTCACCGTGTTCCTACGTACGTACGTACGTGCAATACATGTTATATTTACAACGTATATATACGATGATGAATTCAAAGGGAGATCAATAATGGTGTCGTGTTCTTAGTTCTTACCCGAGTAGAGCGTACATGAAGATCTTGGTGAACAACCACAGTGACATGGGTGGCGCGTTTCTCCTGCAAACTCATTATAACAGTCATGGATCTCACTCATATGAGTTTACGAACTTAAGATGGATCAACTAATTTTAACAGGTGCTAGATTGCATCCATGCATGCATAGCCACTGATTGTTTGCATCTTAATCATGACTTGATCAAGTAAGGTAGATAAATGGTTAATTAGTTGAGTACCTCTCGAGGAGGATGGCGAGGGGTAGCAAGAGGAGAGTGGCGGCTGCCTGGCGGTAGAAGATGAAGACGAAGGTGTTCATGCCGCCATCGAAGGCCGCCTTGGAGACGACGTACATGCCGGTGTATATCACCTGGATCACCAGGGCAACAACATACGCCTTCTTCCCTGCATCCGTCGGCATGGCTACCTCCTTCTCCTGAGTGCTCGACTCCTGATCGATTGAGAAGTTTTCAGTGGTTTGAGTTGAGACTTGAGAGACACAGGAGAGTGCCTTATATAAAGATCGATGGAGAATGCAAGTATGTTGATGTTTCAAAGGAAAGTAAGTAATTAGCTAATAGCTTTTTTCTCTTTTTCTTTTGGCGATAATGTTAGCCTTTTTCTCTATTTCCTTCTGGCGATTTTTTTCTCTCTGGCTTGCTCTCATTCACACATTTTATTTCTTTGGGCAACGAGCTCCGTCCGAAAAAACTTGTCCCAAGCTTGTTCCTCAAACGGATGTATCTAGCACTAACTTGGTGCTAGATACATCCATTTGAGGGACAAGCTTTTCCGGACGGAGGGAGCATATTTTTTTTCCTTTGGGAAAGGTTTGATGCGGTTGCATAGCACTTTGATCAGTGCTTGTAGCTCATTTTGGAAACTAGCCAACTAGGTAGTGCTTTACTCATCTTGCTTCTGCCAAAAGATAGATGATCACTCGTTGTTGATGAGAAGTGTGAGAATATACCGGCTAATGTGTGTCTTGTAGACAAGATTTTCTCCCCATTAGGGGATGTCCTCCAACACCATCCATTATGCAATGTCCATTGGATCTCAACCAAGTGAACAGTGTTTCCTGTTGCAACTATACGTGTTGTTGTTTCTTGAGGCACACGTGCATTGAAATAACTCATTTTTGTGTGTTGAACCAAAAAATATTTTCAGAAAAAGGTATTAAGTACATTCATTCTTTTTCTGCATACGATTATTTTGCGAAGAAGCCACCAGATCCACTAACCAAAGTCAAGCATTACAAAGCAAAGCTAAATAAAATAAGAATCACATCTAGGTCCTTGGGGAGCCAATAGTCTTCTACTTCAAAATGAGCCACTATTGTCGCTCCACCACCGGAGCTGGCCTCACTCTGTTACCAGCGGTCAGGAAGTCACTGTGGCTACGGTCCGCCCGAGGGAGAAGCCATTGGCAGAGCAGTAAAGAATCCAGTCGACAGCCATGCGTTGACGGTGTTATCCGAAGCGACCACCGTCGGCTCGACTCATGTACATCCTCTCTAACCCCGTCAATGTTGAAGCAAGGCCCGAGCCGGAGAGCAAAACCCAAGATATTGTTGCGGCTGCTACAAAGGACTGCGGGAAGACAACCCACATAGACCCCTCGACATCATAATCAGATTCTTCAAACTTCACTGCAAATAGACTTGAAACATCTAGATCGCTATGTGAGAATAGTATAATTGTATTACCATTTAAATATTTTCAATCTATCAATTGCGAAATGGTATGGCAGTGATTATAATAATCTCGGTTGTCATACTAGTTATTGTCTATTTTATTATTTGGCTAACTACGTTGTCTTATTTTCATGGCTATTTTCTATGATAGATTGTGATTATACAAGATGTTTAGAACAACATAGTTTAGGCACCAACTAGTCACGGGGCTTCCTCTCATTTCCACCCCTAGCCTTAAGCGGCTAGGGCAAACTTTCCCTTTTAGAGTTCACTGGCAAGCCTGTGGATTTGTCTCCCCTCTGCCTACCGCTCTGACGGCCGGTGGTGGGGTGGAGAATCTCGGTGACTCCGCTCCGATTAGTAGTTTAGGTTACTTTAGTAAAGCTACCCCATTTTAATAAGATAGGGATTCGAGATATCAGCATTTTCACAGGTCCTTGTCAAGCTGCAGCAGAATCAGATTCGAGTATAGCATCATTCAGTTGGAGTTCTGAAATAATCTGGATCCCCTTTGCTATTTTAGCAATCTCCGCTGCTCAGTTTCATCCCTTAGGGATTTTTAGCCCTCAAAGGAGTTGTGCTCGAGGAATGGTGATGTTTCTCTTCTTCTTCGAGTTCGTCTTCCGGGATTCAATCCTCCTCGAGTTCGTCTGTTTGGACGTAGTCAATGGAGCTCCAATGTAGATTCCTACCTTCTCCTTGGGGTGGTGAGGTTAGCATTTCTCATCATGTGGCAAGATTTGGTGTCAGGTGCTTCAGATCTGTGCAAGGGTTCAACGGCGACGACTGCGGCTCCAAGGCGCTGGTACTTAGGAACGCGTGCACGAAGACTTCCTGGCTGTTTCGACAAAGTCAAGCCGGCTTTAGTAGGGGAGTGGCGACAGTGGCACGGTGGTGGCTACTTTTGACGGCAGTAGTGGTCGTTCAGTGGTCTCGGAATCTCGATGCAATTTTTATTATGTTTGGGATGCTTTGTACTTTCAATGAATTTTCATAATAGACCTAATCCTTTCCACACAAAAAGAATACCATAGTTTAGCAACCGCGAAATGAGCCGGAACCTCAAGCAGATAAAAAGAATGGAACACCCTAACTTACTTTGGATAATTATAATAAAGATTGCCTTTGTTCCCACCCCAGGCCATGCTTCTTTTTCTATCTTTTTCATTAATGAAAGAAAATCAGGCTGTGCCTGTTGGAGACCACGGAGCCTGATCCTCATTTTTTCTAACGAACATGCAAATCAAGCATTATATAACAAGGACTCGTCAACTGCAAATATTTAGGCAAACATTTTACAGAACATCTAGCTTTTAATTAGTTGTTCTCTGCAATGAAAATTATTTAGTTGTTGAATCAAAGTAGAGAAATTTCACTCCAGGCACGCATATAAATTTAGGGATGATCTCTAGCATTTTTTTTTTATAAATGTCATATTGCGTTAATTAATCTGAGAACTAAGTCGATCAAAGTGGAGCACCTTGCATATAACAGCACCGGTACACCAGAGAGATCGAGCGCACCAAACGCCATGAATTCATGTCATCTTTTGCAATATATACTAGCTAGCTAGGTATGCACAAAGCATATTACCACTTATTCATTTGTTAGATTCTCTGACATAAATTATATATATTTCTTCATTTCTTTGTCTCCAACGATATCTTTGGTCCATATCTTTGGAAATGACATGCATGACTGTCAATTCGATTCTCTCTTTCTTGTAGTCTTTCTGTCGTGCTTGTTTTAATCTAAGTACAGGTGGTCACTACGTTTTGTTTTCTCAAGAAATCAGTGGTAGTTACGCATTGTAAGGAATTGACACATATAAAATTTTCTATGCTCCAACGAAAAGATAACGATAATATTTCTCTTTGCTTATATTCTTTCCCATTCAGGTGAAAAGATGATTCTTATTTTGTGGCAAAGGGTGAAAAGATGAAATTAAGGAATAGACTACTCTTATTTTGCGAGGACAGAACAAAAAGATGGAATTAACCACGAGTAAGCAAAAATGATTTTTCTTTTTATTTCACTTTTTGCCCGGGGGGGGGGGGGGGGGGGGGGAGGTATTTTTCTTTTTCTTTTTGTGAGGAAAATGACGGTGTTATCACACTACAAAACCCGCAAATTTACTTTCGGCATACTTGTCCTGCGATTACTTGATTGTCACAGCACGCCTGGACTAATTCACTCATGGAAGATTTTAGTCCATCATAGAAAGGTACCTTAGTTCTGGTTAAATAGAATTCTAGCTGTCACGTCTGAAATGTACCTTCAATTAGGTCGTCTTTGAGTTTGATCTGACACTACTACAACTAAACCTTTTCTGTTAGAAGGATCGATAATGCATGTACGAAGTTTGGAGCACAGCGATCACATTCCCTGCTGCCGATTGTTTTCTCGATCGAGCTTCACTATACGCACGCTATTATATGTACTCTACCACAGCGAAAGCTCGCCAAACAAAGACGTCGCTTCAAACTGTGTCGTTTGTTTTCTATGCAGAACTGCAGCCAGAAAGATGGGATAAGAGAAGTAGTACCACAGCAGTTGACACTGAACAGTTTATATATGCCGCATGAAAATCGGTTAGAGCATCCGCTGCCACTAGTTAACAAAATTCCTATTTGAGGCGGGCCTAGATTAGATACACATGACCGGTTTTCCACCCGCCGCGCTTATAGGTACTCCCTTCGTTCCAAAATAGCTGACCCAACTTTGTACTAACAGTTAGTATAAAGTTGGGTCATCTATTTTGAAACGGAGGGAGTAATTGGTACCTTCTTTCAGTGGTGGACATAAACCCGTCTCAGATTGTGACCTTTCTATGCTGGCAGGTTTCTGCAACCGACCCAGTCTCATATCAATATCTTTCTAATAATACACTAAGTGGGTTCTTCCATGGTGTCTTCTGTCTGGTGGCCCCCTCTAAATGTGTTGTGGAGCAAACCCTGCTCTTACCTTCTTACCTCATTCATGTAAAAAGAGGGGGTAAGAGGGAGCATGTTAAAATTTGCCCACACATATAGCAACAATTTGACATCAAAGTGCTTCAGACACAGCACAACTAACCAATCCATTCACATCATGCACATGGATACAAGTGAAAATTCATCCATATCCATCCCATACGTCATATATATAACCAACAAGTTAGTACAATATTTGTTTCATCCATATGTCATACATATACACCAATCCACCTATATGACAATTAAAATGAGTGTAGTGTCATAAGGAAAGAAGATAAAGTCATTACCTTCTTGGTTGCATCTTCACCTTCGCAACTAGGTGGCATTGATAAAATAAAGCCCAACAATGAGCACTCAATTTAAATGGTCTTAGGCTTGCATATATATAACACTAACTTGTAATGACCGGCTCTAAAATCTTGACAAATGGACTACATATATATGACCAGATTACAATCCAAATCAAGGAAAACAAACGAAGCAACCCTGAAATGTTATCCCTTCCCCTCAATGTCTTTGCTGATGCAACAAAGGCATGTGGTTGAAGGATAACATATATTAGGACTGCATGGTGTACATCTTTGAGTTGGGCTGTGATCTTACCATATGTAAATAATTGTCACACATTTATAGTTGACCAAAAGAAAGTAGCACTTGCATTATTAGAGTATTGCTGAATATTCTAGTCACAATAATGACTGCCTATATATGACCAGATAACAAACCAGATCAAGGGCAAACATAAAACAATTATGTAATGTTATCCTTGCACCACAATGGTTTTGTTGTGATGCAACGAAAGTATGCAGTGACCATAACACCAAGGATCACCTGATTTTGTTTTCCTTGAGATGGTATGGAATCTAACCATATGTAAACACTCATCAAATTTTATAGCACCACATAAATTGCATATGCTACTTTTCTGTTTAGTTATTAGTTTGGTAGAAGAATAGTTTGAACCTAGCACGGTGTTGACATCAATCATATATTAAACATTCAGTCTCCTGGCATCTTTTCAACAAACAATGCCCTCTTAGATGATTGGTCACTTTTACATAATGCACTAAGTGCCCCCCATCACACAAAGGCATCCGATCTAGAAGAAAATTCATCGATGAGCAAATCATCTCTACCAGTAATTCAAAAGAAGAGACGAAGGACGAGGAGATCCATCATTTCCACCGCCCTAGTCACCTCCGCCATTGATCCTCGTCTCGTTAAAATCTTCAAACTTGTCTATTTCGGTACTTGATTTGTCACGGATTTATATGTGAGCTATTATAATTAACCATTCCTGCATTTTGGAGGTCGATCACTACATGTGCATGTATGCATTGCTTACCCTCAAATGAAACCACGTGCTTAAATACACGCACGTGTTCATATGATATGGGTCTATCACATAAATCCGTCGAAAAGCCTAAAAAACACAACACACGTGCAGTACGCATATCCGTAGACCCAATAAAACAAACTATCCTGTGGACAAAGCTTGCTTAGCCGTAAAGCTCTTTATCGCTTTATATGCAAAAAAAATAAATGAAGAAAGTTGAGGTCGGAGCACGCATTATTGTAGCCGTACGTGGTACGTCGTGGATCCAGGATCCATCCATCCTATCAAAGTGTCAATCTACTATGTACATGTGTTTGCCACTGTAGCCATAACGAACAATCGAGCTTATTAGGGCATGAGCAATGGAGGCATCAGCTTGATGCTGCCCCATGTCTTATTTTAGACCTAAAATATTAAAACTACCATTTACATTTTTACTCACCCAACCGAGGCAGCCATAGGTAGACCCCACTACAGTTGTCCCCATCTCAGTTCTTTTCTCCTGTCTACTTCTCTACTTCCTTCATTCTCTCTCCTTCTTTTCTCTTACTTTTTCCACCAAGCAGCTACCTCCTCTGCAAGAGACCGCCTCTTGCGCAGAGCACCATCCGAACCTGGTTTGGCCCACTCCGAACCGAGCTGGACCTGCGGGGCAGCACCATGGGGCAGCCCGTTGGCCATGCCCTTATTAGCTTCTCTTTTTTTCGGCCAATTGTCTCACGCGGGACGTGCACCGAAGACGGAAGGAAAAGAAGGAAGCGACGACAAAGGAACGAGAAAGGGGATCACAGTAAAGTGGTGAGCGAGCGTGTGCGCCCACAGAAAAGCGTACAATCATAAAGCAATGGCGGACGTTTCGGCATACGTACGCGCGTATCCAAATCCACCGTGTAAAAGTACGTGTGCCGACCACGGATCGACATAGCTGGCTGGCTAGACCGGCGTACGTGCGGTGCGTTTCCTCCAACACGTACGCAGTGCGTGATGCTGTGATGATCACACGGCTTTAGCTTAGCCCTTTACGTGGATCACGTACATATATACTTGCTCTATGATGTGTGTCGATCGAGAGAGCTACCTAGGCAAGGACCATCTATCGGTCCATACGCAACTAATCAGCCAATAATGCATGCCAGGTGCTAATAATGCTGCACACGTTTAGTCCGTGCAAGCATGCATGCATGCACACGTACGATCAGCTACAGCAACATATGAAGCTTTTCTACCTTTGTTTTTTGAACTTATGAAGCTTTTCTACTTACCAGTAGGTGCGTAACCTTTCAAGAAAAAACAGTGGTTGCGTATGTTTCTGAGGTGGACGTACGTACTGGCGGGAAACACATGCATGACACATGCCAGTGCGGTGAATTGCGGCACATGTATCGCTAGATCGAGTTAGGCCATCCACAGTTTATGGATGCGGCGAAGATTACTTAGCATGATCGAGCTCGTGACCATGACGGGAACACTGCTTCCAACATCAACGACGACAGCGAAGTAGCCCGGCCGGGGCCCGGGGCATAAGCATACTCTCCATTGCCCCCTGCTCGACACGTCCGCCGCACCCCTACATGCCCTTAGGCGTCGATAACAAGATCATGACAGGGACAGATCCGGTGGGGGTTCCATGAGTGACATCCTACTCCTTTCTAAAATGCAAAACATCTTATACAAATACTTGACAATGGTTGACTACTATCTTGAAGTCCAACTCGGAACTATTTACTAGAATCATGATGGTACTCCCTTCATTCATAATATAGTGCTTAGTTTTTAAAAAGATAAACTTTACAAACTATCACTAAGTTCACGGAAAAAACTATTTAAATCTACAATATCAAATATATGAAGTATGAAACTACTCCCTCCGTCCCATAATGTAGGACTTTTTGACACTATACTAGTGTGAAAAACGTCTTACATTATGGGACGGAGAGAGTATATCTTATTATGAATCTAATGATATATGTTTGACGTTATAGATGCAAAAAGTATGCTCAATATATATCATTAGATTCATGCGGTTGTGCATGCGGTTGGTTGGGCATGCGGTTGTGCAGCCTAGCGACCCGAGTTCAATTCCTAGAATTGACAGGTGATGCACAGGGGTTTCCCCCGTTCATTGAGGATCAAGCTTGGTGTGTGGTGGAACCTCTCATCAAGAAATATCTTGATACTCATTTAAAAAATTCTGAGGACCATATTTATCTTGGTACTCATACTAAAATGGCCGTATGCATCCCTGGTTGGTGCAGAGGCCGGGAAGTGAAAATCTCACCCATTTTTTAGATGTGCGCCCCCGCCCCAGCCGGCTCAGTTGCCGCCTCGGGTGGCACCTACGCCTCGGGCGGTGCCACCGCCGCCTCGGGGAGCGGCTCCTCCGCCTCCGGCTAGGGCGGCCCTTCCTGCGCCTCCTCAACCCCAGCCTAGGGCCGAGCCGCCGCCGCCCCAACGGTCGTGGCCGAGGCAGATGGCGGGGGGTCACGGTGGCTCGGGCTAGGGCTCGATCGGCCGCAGGACGGGTGCGACTGCGGGAGACGATCGTATCCCCCCGCGTGGTCAGTGGGGCGATGATGGGTATGATGCGTATGGTTCTGGTTTGCATCAGGGTTCTTCGTCTACTGGAGGTGGCCGTGGCTATGCTTGGGTGGACAACGGCAATGACAACCGGGGTTTCCAAGGACCGCCCGGCAACTTTGTCGAGGGTGCGGTTGGCCCTAATAACCGCGCTTTCCGAGGACGTTTCCGTGGTGGTCGGGGCGGGAACCGGCGTGACCCTCCGCCAAGGCAGCCGAAGATCACTGCCGAGACGGAGGTGGCTGACAGTGGATCAGCTCTACCGCAGGTGGCGGTGGAGACGGTTCAAGCTCTGGCTGCAGTCACGTTGCCGGAGCCCATGCAGACTAGTGATTCTGCTTCTGAGCAAGGTACGGAGAAGGCCGAGGTTGACAAGGTGTCCAAGTGGGCGGCTAAAAAGAAGAAGCTCACATGTTTCCGTTGTGATGAACCGGGACACTTTTTGGTTCAATGCACTTCAGAGTTATGTGATTTGTGCCGGAAACCTAAACATACAGCTGCCGAGTGTCCTCTTATGTTGGGGCCCAAACCTTCCGTTCAGATATACGGGGTTTGTTGTTCGGAGTTGATGTTTTTCGAGTCTCCCAGTGTGGAACCCTTGGCACCCGCGGTGGAAACATCCTTCCCCGGTGTGGTCAAGGTGGTTCATGGACCGTTGACCGAGGCGCAGATCATTCAGCAGTTGAGGGAGCTCGCTCCGGGTAATTTTCAGTGGTCGTTGCTTAAGCTCACAGATTCAACATTTAAAGTGGATTTCTTGTCTAAGGAGGATCAGCTGAGAATCCTCAAGTTCGGTATGAGCAGGGTCACGGGCACTAGTTTTGTGTTGCAGTTTGATGAGTGGAAAAAGAAGGAGCCGCAGGGCACGCCATTAACTCAAATTTGGGTCCGTTTCTCTGGGGTGCCATCTGCTCCTCTGGACAGCTTCTTGGTGACGTGGAGCCTGGGTTCTTTGATTGGCAAGACCGAGCAGGTGGATATGCAGTTCACACGTGCTCACGGGATGGCGCGTTTACTTGTCAGTGTTGCTAACATTGAGTTTCTGCCATATGTGGTGCCTTGGATGCATGCAGGCGTTCTGTATCAGTTGGATGTTGAGTATGAGGATCCTAACCTTTTCAGCGAGTTTGAGGATGATAATCCCATGGACACTTCTGAGGGAGGAGATGCTTCGGGGAACCAGGATGATAATGCTAAGAGTGATGATGATAAGGCCAAGGGGCCTTCGGGTCCATCTGATTCTAGAGACACTGTTCCTATTAGGTCAACTGGTGCGGTTCCGACAAGCACTTTGCAGCTTGGTTCGTTGGGGGCGTTCTCGGCTCCGCCTAGGCTTTGGTGCGACCGAGTTGATCCTGTGAGCCATGCGGTGAGTCCGAGTGTGACGAAGCCTGTTGAGGTGGGAGGTGCCGCGGGGCAGGAGGCCCCTTCCTCTTCTCTTCCCTTTCCCCCGGCTTCGGTGGAGGTGGCTACGACGGTGGTCTCGGTTGGAGGTGACGGGCAGGCGGCCCGACCCTCAGAGTTGCTGTCACCGTCGGCGCCGAGGGTGAGCTCGGCGTTCCCTCCCTTGAGGCCGGCCGCTTGTGGAGGAGTTGGCATGCAGAAGGCGCCGTATCCCCTCCTGCCAGGATGCGTTCTGCTTCGGAGGGCGGGTCAGGTGGTGTTGCTGTTTCATCGCCACACTCCCCGGATCACCCGACGCTGGTCTCGCCGGTCTCGGCTTTCAGCGGGACTTCCGTGGATAGGCCGCGGGAGTTGTCGCCGTCTTTGGGTGATGTATCGGTGGTTCCAGTGCAGGCCACCACTGTTGGGGGACGGGCAGGAGGCCTTTCCCCTAGCAGAGCTTCGCGCGAGAAGGTCATCGCCTTTGGTGGGATCCCGGATCCTGTCTCTGCGGGGAGGCGGGTCAGTGGGAGGCTGCAGGAGCAGCCGGACGTTGATGACATGCAGCTCAGGTGTGCTATGAGGGCGGCCAAGCTACGTGACGTCGAGATTTCCACTGGTATGTCTGTTAATAAATCGAATTCAATTATGCATTTTACCAATGATGAGATTGTTCACAATGCGAACCAACTAGGAGTATCACTTGGTAATAACGATTTAGAGATCTCTAGGTCTGTTAATGATATTCTTGATTTGGAAGCTGAACGAGCGTTAGAAATGATTCGTCATATAGCTGCCGTTAAGCCTATGAATGAGTCGGAGATTGATGCGCTTGGGGTTAGGGCTCTTGATGGTTTGTGTGCCGATCTTGACCCCACGTTACCGGAGACGGAGGAGGAGGAGGAGTATTCCTATCCTGAGACCTCTAACCATGTAGATGAGTCTTTGGTGATTGCGGCAGAACCCGAGTGTGGTGACCGATCTGTTGATTGCATTAAGCCTAAACGGATTTGGAAACGAAAGGTTTATCCAGTGTCGGTTGTGCGTAGAAGTGCTAGGATCCGTACCTCTAAAAATTTCATGATGAAATATGGGAGGCATTTTCTGGAATAGCAGAGGTCTTAAAGACTTGGCTAAAAGAAGGTTTCTAGCGGATGCTTCTCTTGAACATCATTTAGATTTTATTGCTTTGTCTGAGACTGGAAGAGGCAATTTCACTCCACAATTTCTTAGCACTTTATCTGGGGGGTAGATTTTGACTGGCATTGCCTCCCTCCTCGAGGAAGATCCGGTGGGGTTCTACTTGGGGTTAAGTGTGAAACTTTGGAAGTTCGGAGTGTAGTTTTGGAGAGTTTGCGGTAAAGTTTCGGGTCAGAACTAAGGCCGATGGATTTGATTGGGCTTTGGTGGCGGTTTATGGAGCCACGCAACCAGAACTCAAGCCAGATTTCTTGGCCGATCTGGTCCGTGTCTGCGGTAACGAGCACCTCCCTGTCTTAGTGGGTGGTGATTTCAACATTATTCGAAGAAAGGAGGAAAAGAATAATGAGAATTTTGACGGCATATGGTCGTTTATGTTCAATACTATCATTGAAAGCTTGGATCTCAGAGAGATAGAGCTCTCGGGTAGGAAATTCACTTGGGCTAACTCGTTACTGGTACCGACTTTTGAGAAGTTTGACCGTGTTTTAGCTAGTGTCTAATGGGAGCAGAAGTTTCTCCCAGTAACAGTGCAGGCGTTGACACAAGGTATCTCGGATCACACGCCGCTACTAGTTGACTCGGGGGCTCAATCTCATGTGGGTAACAAGAATATTTTCTCGTTTGAACTTGCATGGTTTGAAAGAGAGGGTTTCCTCGAGTTGTTAGCTAGAGAGTGGGCTAAGGACTCGGGAGGAAGGTCACCCATTGAGCGTTGGCAATGCAACATTCATCATCTTCGAAGGTTTCTTCGTGGATGGGCTAAGCATACGCATGGGATATATAAGGCGGAGAAGGAGCGACTCCTTCTGCTTATTCAGACCCTTGAAGTAAAAGCTGAAACTTCTATCTTAGATACCAGTGAGCTGGAAACTAAAATGGAGGCTGAGTTGCGGTTGAAAGAGCTTCTCCGCGAGGAGGAATTGAAGTGGGCGTTGCGAGCTAAGGTTCGCAAAATCGTCCAAGGCAAGGATAACACTCAATTCTTTCATATGATTGCTAATGGAAAACATCGTAAGAAGAGAATTTTCCAATTAGAACAAGACAAAGGTACGATAGTTGGTCAAGAAAACCTGAAAGTTTACATTACCAGCTATTATAAGCAGTTGTTTGGACCTCCGGAAGAGAATTTTGTGTCTTTAGATGAGTCAAGGGTTGAAGATGTTCCTCAACTTGAGACGGACGAGAATGAGATTTTGACTGCTCTCTTTACGGAGAAAGAGGTGTTTGAGGCCATCGCACAAATGGAAAATAATAAGGCTCGAGGACCGGATGGGTTTCCGGCGGAGTTTTACAAAAAATGCTGGCACTTCATTAAGGGAGACCTGATGCCGATGTTTCATGAGTTTTTTAATGGGCAGCTTCATTTGTTCAAGCCAAATTTTGGAAAGATAACTCTTCGTCCTAAGAAGACAGAGGCCATTCGCATTGAGCAGTTCAGGCCTATATGTCTGCTTAATGTTAGTTTCAAAATCTTCACCAAGGTTGGGACGAAAAGACTTACGCAGATTGCGCATTCAGTTGTGCAACTGTCCCAGACTGCTTTCATGCCAGATAGAAATATCCTTGAAGGGGTTGTCGTCTTGCATGAAACGCTCCATGAGATTCACTTAAAAAAAACTATATGGCGTTGTTTTTAAAGTGGATTTTGAAAAAGTATACGATAAAGTTAAATGGCCTTTGCGTATGAAAGGATTTGACACGGCCTGGAGAAACCAGATTGAATCCTTTACGCAAAAAAGGAGTGTAGGGATTAAAGTAAATGACGATATAGGTCACTATTTCCAGATACACAAAGGGTTAAGGCAAGGAGATTCTATGTCACCGATCCTATTCAACATAGTGGTTGATATGCTAGTTATTTTAATAGGACGGGCTAAGGATGCAGGCAGGTAGGTGGCCTTGTTCCGCATCTAGTTGATGGCGATATCTCCATCCTTCAGTATGCTGATGATACTATCATCTTTATGGAGCACGACTTGGCGAAAGCGAGAAACATGAAGCTTGTGTTATGCTTATTTGAACAATTGTCTGGGCTCAAAATTAACTTCCACAAGAGCGAACTGTTTTGTTTTGGAAGAGCTAATGATGACCAGGAGGCGTATAAACAATTGTTCGAATGTGAATTGGGTACGTTACCGTTCACGTATTTAGGCATACCCATTCATCATCATAAGCTGACTAACAAGGAGTGAAAATGCATCGAGGATCGTTTTGAGAAGAAACTGAGCTGTTGGAAAGGGAAGTTCATGTCATATGGAGGGCGATTAATTTTGATTAATTCGGTCCTCACCAGTATGCCTATGTTTCTTCTATCCTTTTTCGAGGTCCCGGTGGGGGTCAGGAAGAGGCTAGACTTCTATCGATCTCGATTCTTTTGGCAGAGTGATGAGCTTAAACAAAAGTATAGGCTTGCAAAATGGGATATAATCTGTAGGCCGAAGGACCAAGGGGTCTAGGTATTGAAAATCTGGAAGTTAAAAACAGATGTCTCCTTAGCAAGTGGCTGTTTAAACTTTCGTCCGAGACGGAGGCTACTTGGGCTCAGATTTTGCGAAATAAGTATCTTCAGTCTAAAACCTTAGCCCAGGTGACAATGAGACTGACTGACTCACCATTTTGGAAAGGATTGATGAGAGTCAAGCCACTCTTTTTCAACAGGGCAAGGTTCTTAGTCGGTAATGGAGCTAATACGAGGTTCTGGGAGGATACGTGGCTTGGGGAGACGCCCCTTGCACTTCAATATCCTACTCTGTACAACGTTGTTCAACGTCGAGAAGCTTACGTTGCAAACGTTCTACAATCCACTCCCCTAAATATTAGTTTTCGGAGGACGCTAGTTGGAAATCGTTGGGAGGCCTGGCTTCATCTTGTAAGACGTTTGATGGATGTCCAGCTATCACAGCAGCTAGATCAGTTGTATTAGAAACTAACTAAGGATGGCGTGTTCTCGGTCAAATCCATGTATCTGGATGTCATAAACTATAGCGTCATTCCTACCTCGAAGCATGTTTGGAAAGTAAAGGTACCTTTGCGAATCAAAGTGTTTATGTGGTTCGTGCATAAACAAGTTATTTTGACAAAGGATAATCTGGCAAAACGCAATTGGGTGGGTTCTGCTAGGTGTAGTTTTTGCGACCATAACGAAACTATCAAACACCTCTTTCTAGATTGTCCGCTGGCTAAGATTCTATGGCGTTCGATTCATATTGCTTTTAAGATTAAACCGCCCACTTCCATCAACATGTTATTTGGAACGTGGCTTGATGGGGTTGACTCAGATATAGCAAGGCACATTCATGTTGGTGTTTGTGCCTTATTATGGGCAGTCTGGAATTGCAGAAATGATTTGGTTTTAACAGATCAACGAACATTCATTTTTTGCAGGTTATCTTCAGGGCCACAGCATTGATCCGTATGTGATCGCTACTCACTCCGACGGAGGCCAGAGAGCGTTTGGTTACTGCGTCTACCCGATGAGAGATGGTAGCTCGGGATATTTTTAACCGGTTTGGATGGCGGTCATGTAATAGGATAGGCATGTAGTGCTCCTATTTTATTTGCCAGCCAGTTGTGGCTTTATGTTTGGCTCTTTTGAGCGTTTGTTTTTTTTTTCACACTTCAAGACTTGGAGACTTGTTGCTGGATATATTTTTTAATAATATGAGCCGTATGCATCTTTCTGATGCAGAGGCTGGGGTAAAACCCATTTTTGAAAAAAAAAAAAGAAAAACTATATGTTCTAAATTATGAAACGGAAGAAGTATCTAGATCAAATTCTATGCGTAGTACAGTTTTCACCAAAGCTGAGCCGATATTCCTATGTTTCTATATGCTATTTGTGGCACCCAGTGTTAACATCCTACATCCCCCACTAGATCATGGGTTTTCTCAAGTCACTATAAGTATAAAAATGTATACAGATTATCCAAGCAAAGTCTTTATAGAATTCAGTTATAAAATAAGTTGTAATTGTTCTTTAAACTAGAACAATGTACCCATCCCTTCCTACAAAGCCAAAGAAAAACGAGGAGTTAGAGAGAAATGATACGCTACACCGGGCGGCATCTGCTCCGGGCAATAGTTGTTGGACACCTGCCCCGAGCATGTGTCTAAGTTTGCATGACGCCCGCTATCTTAGTAGTAGACTACTAGCTTAGGGCATCTTCCACGTCGATCTTCAAACCGCCCGCATCCGTTCGGACCTCGGTGTTTGAACATGTTGCATCATTCAACACGGGTCTGTATCGATCGGTAGGCAGGGCGGTTCAGACGTACGTTCTCCCGCAAAACGTAGACAAACATGGGGGCTTTACGGGCGTCCGGACCGTTTCTGACCACACTAGCCCACCAAAACTCCCTCCCTCTCCCGCTCGCGCTTCCCGCCAGAAACGGTCGGCGCCACTCAAGAGCATCAGTACCGCATTCATGCTCGTGCAAAGCGGACGCGACCTCTCACTGGTGTTGGCCGAGAGAGCGCCGTCCGCACCGCTTCCCCGTGCAGGCAACTGCTCCGCATTCAAACGACACGACAACCACCCACTCGTCCGTATGCAGCCCACATTAATGACACGCAGTTACCGAGGCGGCTACTTCGGCGCCACCCGTCCGTCCTTCTGTCGCCCACCATTGCTATATAAACTGCTACCTTGGCCATGGCCACAATCATCCACCTCTGACTCCTTTCTCCTCTCCGCACCACTCCCATCACGACTTCCTCGCGCTCAAAGCTCTCTAGGACGGGCTGACGACGGACCAGAAGAAGGAGATGGCCCCATTGCTGTCGTTGGCTGGCCGGCAGGCAGTAGGAGGACGGAGATGTCCCAATGGACGATGCGGCCGACGACGAGGCGACACCACTCTCCTCCTTCGCGCCACCCTCGCCGGTGCATTGCACCATGACCATTGGCGAGGCTCGTGCCCATTACATGGACATGGAGCGGGAGGAGCAGTTCCGGGGGGGAGGGGGGTGGGGGGAGGGCAGGCCGACGCCGCCTACAACCACCAACTCCTCCAGGAGCACTAGCAGGCGAAGGAGCAGCTCGCCGCCGGTAGGGTGATCACGTCAGAAGCGGACCTGCCGGAGCAGGCGGCGCTGCTTGAGTCCTAACATTTCACCCGCGAGATCCGCCTCGCCTGCTGGCGTTACCGCTAGCCAGAACTGGAGGCCGCCTACAAGGAGTTCGACAAGGCGGCAGATGGGGTGTGGGGCAAGACCGACGAGGAGGACATCGCCGGCTCTGTCGAGGTCATGCCCCACCACCACCACCACGAAGCCAACACGTTCGCAGGCAGCGAGAAAGAGTAGTGCACGGTAGGTCGCCACCGCTCGGGTCCCAAGAAGGCCACCGCTCCTCCCCTCCCATTGGAGCGAAGCTTGGTGGGATCAACATCTGTGGCTGATTAGCCACTTGGTGGCGGCATAGGGGCAGACAGCTTCACTTCCCGGGTCTCCAGAGGTGGAGGTTACGGAGGCGGAGCTAGAGAGCGCTGAGGCGGAACTGGAGATGGCAAAGTTTCAATTCTCAGGGCTCATGGCCGGACACGGGGAATGGGCGTCCGCGGCCATAGATTAGGTGGATTAATTATACCTGCAGAGCCGGACGAACACCACTTAGTTGATGTAAGTGTAATGAAATCTGTCATGTTTATATGAAATCCAACCATGTTTGAATGAATTTTGTCCAGTTAGTTCAAATTGTTGGCCGGATGTATGCGAGCAACATTGAATGGCGGCCTCCCGCATCCGTGTCCATAGACTGATCCCTCCCTGTCCACGGACTTATGCACAAGAAAAGTTTGTGTGTCGCAATTCGAGATGCCCTTAGTACATCATCAAAAGACATTGGTGTCCTACGACGGTTGCATGGTTCCGGCGATAGGAGAAAAACGAGGGAGCTGCAGGCTGTGAGGCATTAGACTATATCAAGGGACTATGGGAGGGCCATTGTAAGATTTGAAATTTGAAACAAAACAAGTGTTTGAATTTGAAAACTTGGGAAGATGGTTTTTTTTACTACTTCTCATAAGATTTTTAGCATCCACTCAAACCTCTTTAAAAAATCCTTTGTTTTTTCTATGATGTAATCAAACAACCCAAATTCTGTAGGATTGAGGAC
This sequence comes from Triticum timopheevii, assembly GCA_963921465.1. Taxonomy (NCBI): domain Eukaryota; kingdom Viridiplantae; phylum Streptophyta; class Magnoliopsida; order Poales; family Poaceae; genus Triticum; species Triticum timopheevii. Next base: position 126,825,518 of record OY997271.1, on the reverse strand, counting down.
CATGACATTTCAATCCTACTCCCTCCGTTCGGAATTACTTGTCGCGAAAATAGATGTATCTAGAACTAAAATACGTCTAGATACATTCATTTCTATGACAAGTAATTCCGAACGGAGGGAGTACATTTTTAGAATCCTACGAATCAAAGAGGTGCCAGGGAAAAACCATCTACTATCCCGTTATACACAATTAAAATGGATATCCCTCTATTCACAAATATAAGATGTTTTGAATATTTCAATATGGACTATATATAGACTGAAATGAGTGAACAAACACACTAAAATGTGTCTATATACATCTGAATCAGAAAAAAGTTAGAACATCTTATAATAGTGAATGGAATGAGTAGATCAATAGCTCGAACATGCAAAAAAATGAAAGAAAAAACAAACAAGGTCATAAGAACCTTGGAGACCTTCCCTCACAGACCACAAGATTGTACTCCCTCCGTCCGAAAATACTTGTCATCAAAATAAACAAAAAGGGATGTATCTGAAACTAAAATACATCTAGATACATTCCCTTTTATTCATTTTGATGACAAGTATTTCCGGGCGGAGGGAGTAGATAGGTAGAAGTGTAGAACAAGTTGGTAAAACGTCACGTTACAAACACAAGGCAAATAATAGATGCTCACAAACAGAAGCTATCAACATCCACAGGCAAAAATGTACCACAAAAGTAACTTACAAAAACAGATGCCGCGCAACCAGGAAGAACAACCAGAATAGGTGGTGCTGTTAAATCCGGCCTAATTCTGTACAGAGAAAACGAGTGCAGAGCCAATGGACATTTACAAATGCTCGGCAACTAAGGGTGGTTAAGCAAGACAATTGGCTGGTGGATGAATATTGCCATGCCCTGGTGGATCCAAACAATAGATCAGATCACCCCCTTCGAGCTGACGATGCTAATATTGAAGGAATGGATGTTGATCAGATCAGGCACTTCCCCCGGTTGCTGGCTGTTTAAGTCAAAAAGGAAATATAATCAGTTGTGTTGCCTTCAAATCATACTTTTTTTTGCGGGTTCAAATCTGGTGAAGTACTCCCTCGGTTCACAAATATTACCTCCGTACCCAAATATAAGACGTTTCTGTAGGCTAAACTAGCCTACAAAAACGTATTATATTTTGATACGGAAGTAGTATAAGATATTCTAACTTTTTTTCTGAATTGGATTTATGTAGACACGTTTTAGTGTGTTTGTTCACTCATTTCAGTCCGTATGTAGTCTATATTGAAACATCCAAAACATCTTATATTTGTGAGCAGAGGGAATAGAACTTATCAGATATTTTATTCAGGATATGTTATCGTAGGTAGAGACTGCTGTATTTTGCATCTTGGGTAGTTCACATGTACTACATCCGTTCTAAAATATATGACATTTTGGTAGGCTAAAACGGACGTGGTAGCTTTTGATGATCACAGGTCAATTGATTAAGATATGCATGTTGGAAGGGTTAATGTAGTCTAGGCTAATTTAGACGAAGTGAGCCGTGGTCTTCTTTCTACAATTATTGTACTCCCTCCGTCCGAAAATACTTGTCATCAAAATGGATAAAAAGGGATGTATCTAGAACTAAAATACGTCTAGATACATCTCCTTTTATTCATTTTGATGACAAGTATTTCCGGACGGAGGGAGTACTAGTTATTCTGACCATTGAGTGTTTGTGGGAATAGCTCAACTCTAACCTACTTATCACTTCCATTCTCATCAACTAAACAAACCTACTGGATAGGCGGTTATGATATCTTCTATGAAGTTTCCCTAGGCCGATGGTAATTCAAGACCTAAGGCCAACTCCAATGCACGACCCCATTTCTTCCGGCCGTGTCCGTTTGGGTCCCAACAGACAAAAACAATGGCCCAACCACAGACCCATCCTATTGTTTTGTCCGTTTTGTGTCCGTTTGGACCCATTTCTGAACCAAATTTGCTCTGGATTTGGGTCCAAAGTGGACACAAAATGGACAGTCTGTGTCGTCCTCGTCCGCTTGTGTCCGGCAGGGCCATATGTCAACCTCCCTACCTATCCCACCTACCCCGCTTTTCTCTCTCTCTCTCACCCCCGGCCCCGCCACCGACGCCTCCCCCGGCACGCAGCAGCAGCATGCCGCGCGCAGGTGTGGCTCTCGCTGGAGTGTGGCATCCCAGCGACGCAGCAGCAGCAGCATGCCTCACGCAGGTGCAACAGCAGGCCTCCGGCACAGCAGGGCGGGCGCAGGCGAGGCGGGGCAAGGGCGGGCGCTGACGAGGCGGGACAGGGACGGTGCGGGCGGCTGTGGACTTGGCAGGCGGTGACGCCCTGGTCCCGGGCAGCAGCGATGCGGGGCTCCCCCGTTGCTCCTCCCGCACCATAGGCAGAGCAGCGGCGGCGGAGACCAGAGCTGCCAGGGCGAGGCGAGGCGGGGCGGGTGCGGGCGAGGCGAGGAGGGACGGACACGGGTGGCGGTGGACTTGGCAGGCAGCGGCGTCCTGGTCCCCCGCGGCAGCGACGCGGGGCTCCTCCCGTGCCATGGGCACAGCGGCGGCGGCGGAGGCCAGAGCCGCGACGGCGGGTGTCGACCTCAACCACGGCCGGCGAGCTGTTGCACCTCAACCGCGGCGGCAGAGGCCAGAGCCGGGGGCGGTGTGCTCATGCGCGGCAAGGCGGGCGCGCACGGCAGGGCGAGCACTGGCGGGCGCGCGACAAGGAGCACGGCCGAGTCGACGCCGCACGCAGCAGCATCAGGTTCGGACGTCGGAGAGCATGCTCGTCGTTGACACCGGCGGTGGCGGCAACGCCTGCTAAGTGTTCGAGGAAAAAATGGCGGGGGTGGACATCTCACCAAATGGGGCAGCTTCGTTGGGTGCAGAGGTCGTGTCCGTTTTCCTGACCCAAACAGACAAAATACGGATAAAATCCGTGTCCGTTTGGGTCATTGCGTTGGAGTTGGCCTAACTGGTTGGGTAGCTAAAATGTAATAGTTAGCGGAAATACAATGAATGCATCAAATGGCCCCTTCTTGATCAAAGATTGAATGAAGGATTATCCTCAATTACATTATCAATTCACTATCACTCTCTGTGGTAGTGTCATCCGCAAAGTTTCCTCGTGAACATACAGAAGTAACATCGAGATGGCATTAAAATTTTGGGAAAAAATAATGTGCGGCCCACTGTGCAATGATTGTATGTTCATTAAAAAAGGGCAGACGACTGGATTATGCAATAATTAACAGAACCAGCAAACCGCAGCAAATCTTGTGCATCAGAGGCATTATCATCGAATTTTCTTTCGTTTCTTCGATCATGGTTTCTATTTTTTAATATTCTACTCCCTCTGTTCATAAATTTAAGACATTTTAGAGACTTGACAGGTCTCTAAAACGTCTTATTTTTATGCACAGAGGGAGTAGTCCATAAAGATAATACAATGATAAAACATTCTATCTCCACAGGTTCAACTTCTAGTACATAGTAGAATATGAATCCAATCTGAAGCCAGCTGATTTACCTTATTTGGAATTTGTCTTTTTACCCGCGATGTGCCTGTTTCATTTGGCTTCAAGATTTGAAATGAGCACATTAGATTTTCATCTATGCTCAACAGAGCACCTACATTATCGAATTCCCCGCAGTAATTTGGAGCTGAGAAGATGGTGACTAATCTCCGCTGTGCGAAGAACTCGTAACCATCTTCTACCACCTAAGGGCATTCATGGTACATGCAGTTATTGTAAGTAAAGCTCGAGAATAACAATAATCCAGAAAATAACAGGAGTTCAACTAAGTGTTCACAAACCTGATGGGCTCGGCAGATAAGATCAAGATCATTTTTTTCCAAGAACTCTATAAGCTTATCTGCACCAAACGTACATGAAACACCTCTGTCACTCTCCCCCCACCCTTCTCCGTCAGGGCTAGGATCAGACCAAAGCAAATCACACAGGAGACCATAATCAGGAATCTCAGCCGGCCTCTCAATATCCTTTATTTGGTCCAGGTTAGTCAGTTCAGGTGAAAGGCCACCATGCATGCACAGTATCTTGTCATCAATGAGTGCTGCAATAGGCAGGCAGTTGAAGCAATCAGAGAATATCTTCCACAGTCGAACATTGAACCTCCTCTTGCATTCATCATAGAAACCATAAACTCTGTTGATTTTGGCATCTTCATGGTTACCCCTTAACAGGAAAACCTTGTCAGGGTACCTTATTTTGTACGCCAGCAGTAAGCATATAGTTTCCAAGCTCTGTTTGCCTCTATCTACGTAGTCTCCAAGGAATACATAGGTTGAGGTTGGAGGATAACCACCCAAATCAAACAACCTCAGAAGATCAACAAACTGACCATGGATATCACCTGAAGGTATCATCATAATAGGTAAGACTCGAGTTTTCTGTGAAGATGTGCAAAAGAAATTACAGTGATAATGAAAAGAATATCAAGAAGCTCTAAACTTTGTGCAGAAAGAAATCTTTATCACATAAACGAGATAAACTCACAGGTATTTTACTGACAAGGCTGCTTAGCAGATAATCTGTAGAATGGTAGAGCTATAAAGGTTGTACATACCAGTATTCAGTATCATTTATTTTTCAAATTTGCTCAAATCTATGCCGGTGGTTGATTGTTGCTAGGATGGAATATGGCAGGTGAATCAAAGAACATGGTAGGCATTATGGGAAGTTTGAAATGAAATGACAATTGATGGTAGGGTGTCAGACAGTATACTGACCATTTGTATAAAAATTTGGGTAAAGGAAAGTGAAGAAGGCAATTGACATATTGAAGGTGAAGACAAGTCTTCTGTAGACCTGTTGCCAAGTTTATTATGATGCATTGCAACCCAGGGTTCACAATTTGCCTATCCTTTTTGCGTTATTTTACTTTAAAAATTTGGTAGGGTTGTTATGCATGATGCTACTTTGTACTTCCTGACACCAGAGGGATGACATATGGACTACAATACTAATACCGGCCAAACCCGGTGTAGAACCAAGAACAGCAGTGTTGGTCACAATGTCACCAGCTCGTGCAAACAAATTTAATGGACGACGAGCAGCGACTTGACCATCCACCGCAGCCGCCAATATGGCCAACAATCCTACCTCAGCTCATTAACCCAGCAACTCCATTCATAACTCTATCATGAATTCACATGTTCTAAAGTGAGCAAAACAAATGGCGGGAGCAACCAAGGTGGGAGTACCTAAGGATGCAAGCGGGCAGGACAACCCACGAAGCACTTCCATAAGTATACACAAAATCAACTTACTGTAATTTTCCTTTGATATTCACATAAGGTTGCCTTTTAATATACTTATATGCAGGCTTTCACGGGTCCCACTTGCATCCCCTAGGAGTACCTATGACTAAGCATTAATGGCTCTTTAAGGCCAAGGAAGCTCAAATCAGGCATTATCATCATAGTACAAAGAGATCATCATCCCTTGTAAGGAAACCCATCCTTTTCTTATCCCTAAATTCCACCAAACACCACCAAGGTGTACCAAATCCCCTCATGATTCACAGATTCTCCACATCGCCTAAAAATTTACCAACAAACCTATTCGTTCTATGAAAGAAATACCATCATCAAAATCAAAACTAACATATAATTTGGAACGGAGCAAAACCAAAGCTAGAAATGATTTGTTTAATAATCACCGCAGATCTTGACGGGGGCCTGGATGCGGAGGAGGTTCGGCTGGGACAGGAAAACCCGCTTGGCGTCGACGCAGAGCTGCCGGATCTCCGCCTCGGACAGCTGCACCTGCCGCCCACCGCGGCCTCCCTCGACCAATCGCCGCACCACCTCGTCCAGCGCCGCGCCCTCCATGGCCCCCATGGAGGCCCGTGTCATCATCATCTTCCCTCCTTCTCCCGCGGCCGCGTCCCTCTCTCTCCGGCGACGGCGAGGGGCGGGGGAGAGAGAGAGAGGAAGGGTGGGGGGATTGGAAATGGGATGTGCCTGGGAATAGTTGCGTTTGTGACGACCACGAGCTTAATTAATCGTTTCGAGTGTTCAAAGACGCGTGAACACGCATCCGCCGTTGGTTTATAGATGGACGGCCCGTGGAACATGCCTCGGTCTTCCTCCTGTGTTTGCTGCTCTTTCGTCGTTTTCCTTGTTGCCCTCATCGGTAGAGGAATTTGATCATTTGTCTTTTTTTTTGCGTGTTGATGATATTATCTGGTAATTGTCTTTGCATACTGGAAGTCATAGAACTTGTGTTCGATGTTTAGTTTGGTGTTAGAATTTTGAAAATACGTATTTACAGTTACTTAACTTGATTCAAGCGTGCATATACGGTCACATGTGTATGCAGTGTATCCGTGTGTACTTGGACGGCACATTTTTCATAAAACACCCATGTATTTTTTTATTCACGGGAAAAGCCAACCATGGTACTCCCTCCTTCCATCTATATAGGGCCTAATACAATTTTCGAGGCTAACTTTGACCAAATGTTAGAGCAATAAAATATGACATGCAACTTACACAAAGCATACCGTCAAATTCGTATGTGAAAGAAGCTTTCGATGATATAATTTTCACATTATGCATGTCATGTACTATTAATCTTGTCAATAGTCAAAGGTTGTCTTAAAAAATGCATTAGGCCCTATATAGATGGAAGGAGGGAGTAATGATTTTTTGCACAACCCCCTCCTCTCTTTTTTTTATTTGCAGAAAAACCGGCCACCATACTACCGTGAAAATGAACACAAAAAAAATAAGGCGCTAGGTCTCAAATCGTTGACCAACGTTTACAACGCTAAGGATAACCAGCTAATATGTACTCCCTCCGTCTTTGAAAGAATGTACTTTCAACTTTGTTAAAAGGTCAACTATCTCAAAGTTTGATTGAGTTTGTGCATAAATATGTCAATGCTTGTGAAACCAAATATTTTTACACATTGACATATAACCAAACAAATTGAAAGATGATGGTAGCAACTACTAATTTGTTACATAAATGTTGGTCTATTATTGTATAAATACGATCAAATATAAAAAAGTTGACCTTTCAATAAAGTTGGAAATAAACTTTTTCAAGGACGGAGGGAGTATTCTGCTATTACAGAGTGAAAATTAACAACAATAAAAAAAGAGTGGCCTCCAGGCCTAAACTCAGGAGCGCAGCTTAGCAAACAAGCCGCGCTACCACTTCGACATGCACATGTACAGAATTAATGTGGATATAACTAGGCTTAATGTACTACTTCCTTTGTTCCTAAATATTTGTCATTTTGATATTTTAAATGGACTATCACATATGAACGTATATAGACATATTTTATAGTGTAGATTCATTCATTTTACTGAGTATGTAATCATTTATTAAAATCTCTAGAAAGACAAATATTTAGAAACGGATGGAGTAAAAAATAGAAATAATCCTTATTTAACATTATCTTAAATTTCGTTCTTTATTTGATACCGAAAAACATTTTCTTTCCTATCTAACATCGAGTCTAAATTTTATGCCCTTTATAACACTTTCGTCCATTTTTTCTTCTAGTGATGCAAAATTGCACATTGAAAGACTCTTTTACCCCTCAGATAATATGAAGCGGCTATCTGGCCCAAGTCGCCACTAACAGTACGACCTGGCCACTAACTACTCCCTAGCTATGTGGGATTTCTCACTCAAAAAAGCTAAGTGGGATTTATTTTTATTTTTGCAAAAGAGCTACGTGGTTGTTTTTGGATAAATGAAATTAATGACTAACTTTAAACAAACCAGTTTTCGTGGGATTTTTGGAAGATCGGCTTTACAAACAGTTCAGTTAGAAATAAGGATACGCTAATTTTGTTTGGACAAGAAGATGGTAAGCTAGCCTCCGAAGCACTCGGACGAAATAGCTTAGGTATAAGGCACGTCCTCATCGAACCTCAGCCTCTTGATGGACGTGTTCGTCCTCTAGGCTCTAGCTCGGTGAAAAAAATGTGTGCGACTCGAGGTGATCGATCGATCGATGGATGCACTTCGTCGGCGAGGAAAATCGGTTAATTATGCTACCCAAAATTGTTTATCCAAATTATCATTTTTTAATAGTTTGTCTAATTCACATCTAAATGTTTTTCAAGGATGTCACATCTAAACTTCCACAAAATATGTAATGTAGCAACGAAAACAGGGCCGTCTCCAGGAATTCGGGGCCCCGGTGCGAAATGCAAATGATGCCCTAGAATCTAAAATTTCTTATAATCAAAGCATATTTCAGTTAAGTTATATTAAATTTAAATGTGTGGTATTTCGTATAATATTATGAAATAGATGTAATACACCGACTATCTTCCCTAAAAAATTCATCCATGGAGCGATAAACATATACGAAGCAATTTGTTAATTAACTTCAGAACTGATGCACATGTACCGTATATTCATTAGCCATTCTACTGAACTGATAAATGACCTAAATTAAATCTGGTCTGCTTGGGCGCACCTGGTGGTCATGAACTGATTCTATGATGCGTAAATTAAACCTCCAAATCTAAGCATGGGTGCTCGACCGCCGATCCCCTTCTGCCTTTCTGGGCCGTGTTGGCCCTGGTTTTCGATTGAATTTGATGAGCAAATTCTACCGTCTACCCCTGCTCTCCTGCTCCTTGCGGTTGCGCCGCCACCAAGCAGATTTTCTTCTTCAATTGAGTCGTCAGATCCGAGAAGGCTGGAAACCAATCGTGGCATGATTTTGCTGACCTACAGGGAGTTCGGGAGAGGCTCGGTGCGTGCGATCGATCGGGAAGAAGCTAGGGCGATCAAACCAGGCCGTCCGGCCAAAAGCAGTGCAAAGAAAAGGAAGTAACCTAATAAGAAATATATAACATTGGCCCAAGGTTGAGGGCCCCTTGGACTTGGGGCCCTGTGCGGTCGCGCCGCGGTCGCGCCGCTCGTGCATGGCTTTGGACGGCCCTGAATAAGAAACAAAAAATTAGGATAAAAAATAGATCACAAACAGAATGAACATCAGCTTAGATGTGACATAACTATGTTGTCACATCTAGATGTGTCTTAGACAGACCCTTTTCCTAATTACCATTTTTCAAAACTCATTTTTTTTCAGTTTTAGGAAAACTAAGAATTACCTATCCTTGGATTTGTTATATGCTATGTTTAGATAGAGTCGGTTTAGTTTAACCTTTGTATCCAAACAGGCACGGCCACGTCCAGTGCTTGCATAGCATTGCCTCAACGGCCACACAGACACATACGCACAACCGCAGCTAACTCCTGTACATACATGCAAGCACACACTTAGGAGTATTAGAGTAACTAGTCGACTGCCCGTGCGTTGCCACGGAACAACAAACTTATACAAATATACATTGATCAAAAGATCATTGTACTTGATGAGCATGAGTAGCATGCATCACTCGGACAAATATCTACTTTCCCTATAGGGGCAATCACCTCATGTCTCTCAAGTATATTTCCTTGCCCCACATGTTATATTAGGTTTTCCTAAGTCAAACTTCTTATAGTGCAATTTTGTTTGGCATCATAGATGATGATATTATTTTCTATTAACTTTCTCAAACTTAAACATGTTTAGCCTGAGACAACCAATCTGACTTATATTCTCTGAAGGATAATATTAAACTGTACAAATTTGATAATCCTTGCAATTAGAATATAGAGAGATTATATAATGAGCTTCTTAGCAATCTCTCAAACAATACAAAATCACAATTTTAACTGTTTAAATATTTGAGTTAGACAAACACTATTATCACTCGATACCTAATGTTTTTAGCAGAAATATCCATTGACTACAATACATTTTGGGGGCTCAGCACCATTAGCCCATGCACCCTCTAGAAACAATGGTTGCAGGAGAGACATTCGAACTGAAAGATTCTTAAATCTTTACCGTGGTCCATGTCATCTTTTTTATCTGCTGCTGGGCTCCTGAACAAGATTTTATGGGAATAAGCCTACATCTTCTCCATTTGTATAGACAGGATTCTCATTTGCCTCTTTGTGGAATGAGCAATGAGGCTCTTGAACGAGCATGACACATGAACAAGTACCCCCATCTCTTCCAGATCCATCGCCTCAGCAAAATCACTGTATGTATCCTTCCTACAGAATCAAATGGTAGCAGAAGTAATCGTTCTCATCAAATTAATAAAAAAAATTCAAGGTGAATATACCTGAAACATGTTTTGATCAAATCTCACATGATTTGACATGGCAGCAGGTCCAGGAACACCTATTCCATAGGCCGTAGTCCTCGTTTGTGTGCACTGTACACCATACTCATATACTTCCAAGGTAGAGTTGTGATGTACATCAGTGGCTGAGGGCGATTTTTTAGGTAGGGTGGACTCTAGAGCGTTAATAAATCCAAAGCAGAATCAAAGTCCAATATCTCATATATAAATTGAGATAAATTACGTCCAAGACAAGGAAATTACAATGAACACTGGAAACTAACATGTACACCTTACTTGCATTTCCCGAATCAACAGAAACACTTATAAGGCATAACCTCTAGTCACACATATAAATATGCAATCTTTAAAACAATGACAAGAAGATTGCACTAATAAATACGTAAAGAACTATATCCAATTGTTAGTCTGGACAGAGAAGAATGACAGTAAATCACGAAGTAGACAGCTCCCTAATGGAATCATTTTTGTTTGAACAGTTAATGGAATTGAATCCTCCTATAGGAACAGAGAACAAATTAAGATAACATGCTCTAGTCGTCAATTCTTCTCACAGCAGCAGCTACCGATAGGGCTGCTTGCCACTATCCGCCTGCCGCCGACATTGCGTTGTCCGGCTGACCACCGCTGCTGCCGTTGTCCGCTGCGGCTCGCAGTAGCTGCTAGCGCTAGCATTCCTCGTTCGCTCACACGGTGCTTGTAAATTGTGTCATAAAAAACTCTAAAGATTTCATAGCAGATGGTCCTTGTACAAGAAGTGCCTAGGGAACTTGATCATGATTACAATATTCACTACCTACATGATGCAAATTCATCTTGCGTACAATACTTACAGTGATGAGCAATAGCATGTTCCTTTTCCTACGAACTATGTGCGTCTACAGTATGCCTAAATCGCTGAAAGGACAACATACACCTAATAGATTCCGACAAACTTATATAATTGGGTATGCTTCAAAATAGTTTGTAACTGTGATGCTATTTCTTAACACTATGGCAAAAAATCCATCATATATGGTTTATGTGGTCTCAATGCACACAACCTTACAATTTGGTATGCTTGAAAATACTCTATAATTGTGAGATTTTTTTCTGATCAGTATCAAGGAATGACACCATAAGTTCTTGAATATTTGCATGTTTGTTATTTTCTTATGGATGGAACTGTAGTGGAGAGATTTTACTCCAACAATATGGTTTCAGTTAGTGGGGAACACTAAAAAATTCATGTATGTGCACTTCCATTGTAATCACATACGCACAGGCACGCATACACCTAATAGAAGTAATGTGTGTAACGTTACTCCAAGACGACTAGTCTGAAATTGTATGCCACAGAACAACTTACAACTAATCAAAACAAATGAGAGATTCACAACTGGTTCATATTATAATTGTTGTAGCCTTCAAAGAACTCAATAACTGAAATGGAAATTATGCTGAAGCGAACCCATCATCTTCATTATACCTAGCTAGGTAGCTTCAAGAAAATTGCAGTACCCAAAACAAGAGGTTACCTTCCTGAAGGAAATAACTCCATCTTTACCATAGCCTCGATGTCTCGAAGGCATACAACAACAAGGCTCGCATTGTGCAGGATCCTTGGTACGATTCCCCTTGAATTCCTTTGTAATGTCCTTCCGCAACCCGCATCGATGCATCCTACCCATCAGTCCACCACTGGGCCCTTTTGTAGTTTGGTGCATCGATCAGGTGCTGCATGACACACCTGATCAAGAGTGGGCATCAAAGGCATCCGGCAAGGCACATGTTGTGCAGGACCTTGTGCAGGACAGGAGCGACCGACGAAGATGGCATGAATGGGCGGAGAGCATTTACTCGGCGAGCACGCAGGTGCCGCAGTAGATGGCGAAGGAGGAGGTGGACCCAAGGGACCATAACACTTTGGTATCCTGTAACCAACAATAATTACTATCCCAGGCAGATACATACTACACCTGCCAATTTTCATGGACAAACACTCACACGTTCATGAAAATTTACTGAACATGACCACCTCATATGTCAAGTTGATGACAGGAGAAGTGATTACCAACTAAGAGAGCTATGCTAAACTCGCATAGGTGGGATGTTGTAGCGACTGCGCAAGCCATCAATAACTCTGGCTACGGACTTTGCCATCTCAGGTAAGGTCACCTTGCAAACTGATCAGTGCCAACCAAGTTAGTAAATAATTGAACTAAAGTTCGAAGATGTCTGTGTTCGCTCGCTGCAGTACCTCGAGATGAAGACAACTGCACCTCTGTCATCAACTTCTTGTAATTTCACAGACAGGAATTACTTTCAGATAAACTGTAGCACTCACGACCAACACTGGATCAACCATGGAATCGAATGAGTGTGCTTTCATTTCCTCAGCACGCTCGCGATCTTCTCGAACATCTTCCTATGCTCCTTCTCCGCCAGCTGCAGGGAGCTCTGCATCTGCATCTTAGGTGAACAACATCAATAGACTCCGAAGGCGATCCATCACATCACATCTAGGCACATCTCAGGATCAATCGATGCGCTAAGGATTGCAAAAGGAATGGGATCAGAGAGGTCACCTTGATGCGCTTGGAGATTCGGGAGTGGGAGGCCTCGAGGTCACGGGCGGAGTCGCCGTGGAGCGCGTCGAGGCTACGCTTGAGCGAGTTGAGGCTCGAGGTGGCGAGGCTCCTCAGGTCGCCAATGGTGAACACCTCCCACGGCGTGGATCCGGTCTTGGCATCACCAGTGAGGAGGGCTAGAGGAAGCCGCGGCTGGCTGTGATAAGAGAGAGACACTTCGCTGCCGAATGGCAACGAGGAGCCGAAGAGGGATTCGGGGCTTGACTTCATCTTGGGCTTGGACGACGTGACTTCCAGCGAGCACCGGTCAGGAGGTAGGTGCCAGAGCCGGAGGCAGCACCGCCTTGTGCCACGGCTTGAGGGCGTCGGCGGCCAGGAGCACGAGGGAGAGCGGCTGATTCGGGCTGGACGGCGGCGGCAAGTTTCTCGGGAGAGAGAGGGGGGTTTGTGGGAGATGGGGCGTGAGATGTGTGCGCTCGTGGATGTTTTTTTCCTTTATCGTCGAGGGAGCATGGGAACGAGGTTGAATCATCATGACGTTCGATCCTCCTTTAATAGTAGAGACTAATTAATCAACTTAATCCGTCCAGCCGGCCCGTTTGGCTCAGCCTGCATGCGTCACGCATCTGGCAACCGAACCGGCCGGGTACACACATACAACCTACGTAGCCGCATACAGCTAACCAGCACGGCTGGGCATTCCATCAGAAAAAAAACGGCTGGGCATGTGTGTTTTTTATTAAGATCTAGTTAAATTTTAGTGACATACCATATGAGGGGCAAAGGATTTTTTCAGTTGTAATTTAACAATGTTAAAGCTTAAAATGGACGAAAGTGCTACAAAAAGCATAAAATTTAGATTCGGTGTTATATTGGGAAGTAATACATTTCTGATGTCAAATAGGGAACAAAAATTTAACACAGTGTTAAATAAGGAATTCTCTATAGAAAATAGGCGCTCATGAAGCTCAAATGGCTATGCCAGTGCAGCCCATTTTGCATCTGTTTATTTTTTGAAGAATTTGTAGATAGGCATGTAAATTATAATTTCAGTAATAAATATAACCTTGTGATATTCGTGTGTTATAAATATTGTACATACAAACAAAATAACCAACTTTCAAATTATTCATGTATTATTTTAAATATTTATATATATATAATAATATTTATGAAAAAATGTTCAATCATGTATAATGTTTAAATTCATAAATTTTTCAATATAAGTCATTAGTAAAATAATACACAAGTGAATATTCATAAATATTTAGTAAATGTTTGTATTCACCATTTTGTATAATTTAAATATAAACCGTGAGTGTATAATTTAAATATAATTCAAAAAATGCGTCGTCCAAGCGCCTGCACTCACTGCCAGGTGGGGCCATACACACGGATACGCCCATGTATGGATTTTGTGACCGTATGTGCAAGCTTGAGTCAAGTTAAATGACTGCAATTTCGTATTTTTAAAGTTTTAGCATAAAACTAAACATCGAGTACAAGTTCTATGACTACCAGTGATATTACCTCTTACATATATATGTTCAAAACATATGATAATGGTTGATAAGACAATGTTATCTTAAACCCATCAGGGCAACTCTAACTGATCCCCTATTTTTAGAGGAGAATCCGGCCGAGCAAGGCTTAGTGAAGTATATCAACTTCACTAACTTTTGAGCAGACCTAGCCGATCCCTTAAGTGTAATTTTGTTTTTTTCTAACTTGTGCAATTTTAGTTTAATAGCAACTACATGTTAGCATACATATAGAAACTAAACATAAATATGAATGTTCAAGCAAATCACGAATGTAGTTTACAAACCAAATGCAAAGTTTACAGCCCAAATTGTTCAATGCCCAGTGCATACAGTCAAGTGATCCAAGCATCCTTGGCCATCCTCTTGCTTCACTCTATGTCATCAACCTTTGCGTGTCTTCCTCGTTGGGTGCTCTCAAGTACCCCAGTCCAAAAACAGCGATCACTACTTTAGTGAACCTTCGAACAGCCTCCAAGATTGTGTATTCAACTGCATTGGTCGAACACCCATATGCCACGGCTCGGACAGCCGCAATGCATTTCATCAAAGGGCTTGCACTTATATCTCCACTTGCATTTCTCTGGAGTTTGAACCAGTCATCATACTTCTCAATGGCTTTTGCAATGGTGAGAAAAAGACTTGTGCATCCGAAAGCGTCGGCGAAGGTACTTCTCGGGATAGGTTGGATTTAGTTGTCTCTCATGATCTTGACATGGACCTCCGCTCTATCAGGGTTGATGTGTATGTGGCCAAACTGTGATCCTCTCCTAGGCCGCCGAATATCATCATTGAAAATCATATCTAAAACGGTTTCAAAGTCTCCGTTGTCTTCTTCCTCTTCGGATGACGACGAGTCCTCGAAGACCATCTCCCTCAACCTTTTCATCTACAATTTAAACGGCTTGGTTCAATCCAAATGGCTCGGTTCAAAAAGAAATGAAACAAAAAACTCACCTAGGCAAACCGTCGAATACTTGTGGTGCGGTGGTGGTGCACTGGCTAGCCGCCGTCGTTTCGGCCAAACCGGCGGGCGACGAGGCATGGGAGTGACCTGCAGCAGTGCGCAAGAAAGGCCAGATGCGACGACTGCCAAAGGGGAGAAGATTTGATGCAATCCGACAAATCGGCTATGGTGACAGCGGCGGTGTTTCACCTTGATTCCGGTGACGACGACGAGGGCCGAACGGGCTCGGCGTCGGGCAGAAGGGCGGCGAGGGCCAAGGGAGGCAACGAGGTAGCGGCAGGGCCGGCGAGCTGTCACCGGGAGGAGTGCCGACAAAGAGGCAGTGGTGGGGGAAGAGGCAACAGAGGGCGGGATAGGTGCCAGAAGATAAAATATCCTCCCCTATTGGGTTTAGGGGATCGTCTAGGTGTCGGTTAAAGGAGTAAAACCGAATTTATCCTCCTCTAATGCCGGATATGGGATCGGATAGAGTTGGCCTCACGTAATCTAGAGAAGGCAATAAAAACTTGTGTACAATGGATGATCTCTTACTCTTGTGTCATGTAACTAGACATCCCTAAATATATGGTGAGAGAAATTGTGCTAAGAGATCCTTTCTTAATATTTAAGAGAAGGCAAGTAGGGTCTTACCTACCCTTCGTATCTCCTCCCAAGGGAAAGTCAGATCGGGTTTCTATCTCCTGTCGGCGGCATCGCTGATCTGCCTCGTCTACTGTGGTCTTAGGGCCACGGGGGCGTGGTGGATCCCGGCTGTTGCTAGTGGGAGGGATCCATTTTTAGGTGTTTCTTTAAGTTTTATTAGGCTTCGTGTCCTGCTCAGAAAGATGAGACAGATGCGGCTCCATGAAGATGGAATAAGGTCTCCCCATCTAGCCCACCCTGATGGTGCATCTAGCATCATCGGAGTGATGGAAATATGCCCTAGAGGCAATAATAAAAGTGGTTATTATTATATTTACTTAATCATGATAAAGGTTTATTATATATGTTATAATTGTATTGACAAGAAACTTAAATACATGTGTGGATACATAAACAAATATTGTGTCCCTAGTGAGCCTCTACTAGACTAGCTCGTTGATCAAAAGATGTTTAAGGTTTACTAACCATAGACATGTGTTGTCACTTGATAACGGGATCACATCATTAGGAGAATGATGTGATGGACAAGACCCATCCGTTAGCTTAGCATATGATCGTTCAGTTTATTGCTACTGCTTTCTTAATGTAAAATACATATTCCTTCCACCATGAGATCATGCAACTCCTGGATACCGGAGGAATACCTTGTGTGCTATCAAACGTCACAACATGCTCTAAAGGTATCTCCGAAGGTGTCTGTTGAGTTGGCATGGATCGAGATTGGGATTTGTCACTCCGTGTATCGAAGAAGTATCTCTGGGCCCTCTCGGTAATGCAGCATCACAAGAAGCTTGCAAGCAAAGTGACTAAGGAGTTAGTTATGAGATGATGTATTATATAACGAGTAAAGAGACTTGCCAGTAACGACATTTAACTAGGTATGGATATACCGACGATCGAACCTCGGGCAAGTAACATACGGACAGACAAAGGGAATTACGTATGTTGTTATAAAGGTTTGACCGATAAAGATCTTCGTAGAATATGTAGGAACCAATATGGACATCCAGGTCCCGCTATTGGTTATTGACCAAAGAGGTGTTGATACGTCTCCAACGTATCTATAATTTTTTATTGTTCCATGCTATTATATTACCCCTTTTTGGATGTTTATGGGCTTTATTTTACACATTTATATCATTTTTGGGACTAACCTACTAACCGGAGGCCCAGCCCGTATTGCTATTTTTTTGCCTATTTCAGTATTTCGAAGAAAAGGAATATCAAGCAGAGTCCAAACGGAATGAAACCTTCGGGAGCGTGATTTTTGGACCGAACGTGATCCGGAGAACTTGGAGTGCAAGTCAAGAAGCAAACGAGGCGGCCAGGAGATAGGAGGGCGCGCCCACCCCTCCTGGGCGCGCTTCCTGTCTCCTGGGCCCCACGAGCAGCCACCGACGTACTTCTTCCTCCTATATATACCTACGTACCCCGAAAACATCCAGGGAGCCAACGAAAAACAATTTCCACCACCGTAACCTTCTGTATCCGCGAGATCCCATCTTGGAGCCTTCGCCGGCGCTCCGCCGGAGGGGGAATCGACCACGGAGGGCTTCTACATCAACACCATAGCCCCTCCGATGAGTTGTGAGTTGTTTACCATAGACCTTCGGGTCCATAGTTATTAGCTAGATGGCTTCTTCTCTCTTTTTGGATCTCAATACAATGTTCTCCCCCTCTCTTGTGGAGATCTATTTGATGTAACTCTTTTTGTGGTGTGTTTGTCGAGATCCGATGAATTGTGGGATCAAGTTTATCTATGAGAAATATTTGAATCTTCTCTGAATTCTTTTATGTATGATTGAGTTATCTTTGCAAGTCTCTTCAAATTATCAGTTTGGTTTGGCCTACTAGATTGATCTTTCTTGCCATGGGAGAAGTGCTTAGCTTTGGGTTCAATCTTGTGGTGTCCTTACCTAGTGACAGAAAGGGTTGCAAGGCACGTATTGTATTGTTGCCATCGAGGATAAAAAGATGGGGTTTATATCATATTGCTTGAGTTTATCCCTCTACATCATGTCATATTTCTTAATGCGTTACTCTGTTCTTATGAACTTAATACTCTAGATGCATGCTGGATAGCGGTCGATGTGTGGAGTAATAGTAGTAGATGCAGGCAGGAGTCGGTCTACTTGTCACGGACGTGATGCCTATATACATGATCATGCCTAGATAATCTCATAATTATTCGCCTTTTTATCAATTGCTCGACAGTAATGTGTTCACCCACCGTAATACTTATGCTATCTTGAGAGAAGCCACTAGTGAAACCTATGGCCCCCGGGTCTATCTTTTATCATATAAGCTTTCAATCTACTTTTATTTGCATCTTTACTTTTTGCATCTATATTATAAAATACCAAAAATATATTTATCTTATCATATTATCTCTATCAGATCTCACTTTCGCAAGTGGCCGTGAAGGGATTGAAAACCCCTTTATTGCGTTGGTTGTGAGTTTGTTTGTTTGTGTAGGTGCGTGGGACTTTTGAGGAGCCTCCTACTGGATTGATACCTTGGTTCTCAAAAACTGAGGGAAATACTTACGCTAATTTGTTGCATCACCCTTTCCTATTCAAGGGAAACCAACGCAAGCTCAAGATGTAGCAAGAAGGATTTCTGGCGCCGTTGCCGGGGAGGTCTTCGCTCAAGTCAAGACATACCAAGTACCCATCACAAATTCATCTCCCTCGCATTTACATTATTTGCCATTTGCCTCTCGTTTTCCTCTCCCCCACTTCACCCTTGCCGTTTTATTCGCCGTTCTTCCGTCCGATCTTGTGTTCCATGTGCCTTCTTTTTGCTTGCATCTTTGCTTGCTAAAAGTTTATGGATCCTCATCCACTTGCTAATCTCTTTAAGAGATCCAATTATGATGAACCTATTGCTAGTGAGTTGAGTGCACTAGATTATCTTTATGAGGTTTTGCTTGAAATTCGTGAACCTGAAAATTGTGATGAAGTACTTTATGAAGCAATTCACGATAGATCTTTGAATAAAAAGCATGATTGCAATGATTTTGTTATAAATTCAATTGATGTAAATTGTGCTAATAATATGCAAAACCCTAAGCTTGGGGATGCTAGTTTTGCTATGTCCTCTACTTGTTGCAATGATCATGATTGGGGTGATTCTTCGTATGATCCTGAAAATTTATTTAAGCCCCATGATGAATATGAGATTGATAATAATGTTTGCAATAATATTGAAAGTGGGTTTGGAAGAGTGTCAACTTTAGATCCCACATATTCAGAGCATGTTCAATCTTATGATATTTTTGATAAAAGTGGGTTTGGAGAGGTCATGACTTTAGTTAATGTTAATCCCACTATCTTGGAAGAGTGTCAACTTTGCATGCATGTGGATCGTGTTGAGAATATGTTATGTGATAGCTATTTTGTTGAATTTGCTTATGATCCTACTTGTAATTATTATGAGAGAGGAAAATATGGTCGTAGAAATTTTTATCTTACTAAATTACCTCTCGTCATGTTGAGATTGCTATCGTCTCCTTCTTCTTCCTTGCATATGCTAGTTTTTGGTTGCCTTGCAAATTTGTTTGCTTATAATATGCCTATGCATAGGAAGTATGTTAGACTTAGATGTATTTGTTACGTGTTTCTTGGTGCTCTCTTTGCGCTTCAATTTTTGTCTTTCATGTGAGCATCATTAAAATTATCTATGCCTAGCTAGGGGCGTTAAACGATAGCGCTAGTTGGAAGGCAACCCAATTTTATTTGTGTTTTTTGTTTTTGTTTCTGTTTAGTAATAATTTTTGCTTCTACCTTCTGTTTAAATGTGTTTTTATGTTTTAATTAGTGTTTGTGCCAAGTAGAACCTATAGGATAACCTATGGTGATAGTTAATTTGATTCTGCTAAAAAAACAGAAACTTTGCACGCATGAAATTAGTTTTGTTAAATCACATAAACGTGCTTTTGTGTTGATTCTTTTTGCTAATGATCAATAGACAAATTTCCCAGGACTTCCTAGTTTTGTAGGATTTTTAGAGTTCCATAAGTTTGCGTTAGTTACAGATTGCTACATACTGTTCTGTTTTTGACAGATTCTGTTTTTCGTGTGTTGTTTGCTTATTTTGATGCATCTATGGCTAGTATTAAGTGGTATGAACCATAGAGAACTTGGAGTACAGTAGGGTTAACACCAAAATAAATAAATAATGAGTTCATTACAGTACCTTATGTGGTGGTTTTGTTTTCTTTCACTAACGGAGCTTATGAGATTTCCTGTTGAGTTCTGTGTTGTGAAGTTTTCAAGTTTTGGGTAAAGATTTGATGGACTATGGAATAAGGAGTGGCAAAAGCCTAAGCTTGGGGATGACCAAGGCACCCCAAGATATTCAAGAATAGCCAAAAGCCTAAGGACGATGCTTCAGTGCCTTAAGGCACCTACCTTTGTGTCTATGACATGTGGGCCCAACAGGTGGCTGGCCCACACGTCAGTGACCCAAAGGTAGGTGCCTTTAAGGCACCAAAGCTGTGTCCAAAGCCTAAGCTTGGGGATGCCCCGGGAAGGCATCCCCTCTTTCGTCTTTGTTCATTGGTAACTTTACTTGGAGCTATATTTTTATTCGCCACATGATATGTGTTTTGCTTGGAGCGTCGTGTATTATATTAGTATTTGCTTTTTAGTTTTCCACAATCATCCTTTCTGTACACACCTTTTGGGAGAATCCTACTTGATTAGAATTTATTAGAATACTCTATGTGCTTCACTTATATCTTTTGAGCTAGATAGTTTTTGCTCTAGTGCTTCACTTATATCTTTTAGAGCACGGCGGTGGCTTAATTTTATAGAAATTGCTAGTCTCTCATGCTTCACTTATATTATTTTGAGAGTCTTTTAGAACAGCATGGTATTTTCTATGGTTATAAAATTGGTCCTAGAATGGTAGGTATCCAAGTTGGGTATAATAAAAACTATCATAGGAAGTGAATTGGATGCTATGATCAATTTGATACTTTATAATTGTTTTGAGATGTGGAGGTAGTGATATTAAAGTCATGCTAGTTGGGTGATTATGAATTTAAAGAATTCTTGTGTTGAAGTTAGCAAGTCCCATAGCATGCACGTATGGTTAAAATTGTGTAACAAATTTGAAAAATGAAGTCTACCTGGCTTGTGCATCCTTATGAGTGGCGGTCGGGGACGAGCGATGGTCTTTTCCTACCAATCTATCCCTCTAGGAGCATGCGCGTAGTGCTTGGTTTTTGATGCCTTCTAAATTTTGATAACCTTGAGAGTTGGTGCAAACTTCGCCGGTGCATCCAAACCCCGTGATATGATATGCTCTATCACACATAAACCTCCTTATATCTTCCTCAAAACAGCCACCATACCTACCTATTATGGCATTTCCATAGCCATTCCGAGATATATTGCCATGCAACTTTCCACCGTTCCGTTCATCACCATGACATACATTACTTTTGTCATATTGCCATTGCATGATCATGTAGTTGACATCGTATTTGTGGCAAAGCCACCATGCATAATTTTTAATACATGTCACTCTTGATTCATTGCACCATCCCGGTACACCGCCGGAGGCATTCATATAGAGTCATATCTTGTTCTAGTTTCGAGTTGTAATTCATGTGTTGTAATCAATAAAAGTGTGATCATCATCATTATTAGAGCATTGCCTAAAAAGAAAAAAAAAGAAAAAGAAAGAAAGGACAAAAGAAAAAAAGAAAGGCCAAAAAAAAAAGAAAAAGAAAAAAAATAAAAATAAAAAAAAGAAAAAAGAAAATAAATAAAAGGGGCAATGTTACTATCTCTTTTTCCACACTTGTGCTTCAAAGTAGCACCACGTTCTTCCTGTAGTGAGTCTCATATCTTGTGCTTCAAAGTAGCACCATGTTTTTCATATACTAGGTCTCATAGGTTGTCATTTTCATATACTAGTGGGAATTTTTCATTATAGAACTTGGCTTGTATATTCCTATGATGGGCTTCCTCAAATGCCCTAGGTCTTCATGAGCAAGCAAGTTGGATGCACACCCACTAGTTTTCTTTTGTTGAGCATTCATTTATAGCTCTAGTGCATCCGTTGCATGGCAATCCCTACTCCTCATGTTGATATCAATTGATGGGCATCTCCATAGCCCGTTGATTATCCTCGTCAATGTGAGACTTTCTCCTTTTTTGTCTTCTCCACACAATCCCCATCATCATATTCTATTCCACCCATAGTGCTATATCCATGGCTCACGCTCATGTATTGCGTGAAGGTTGAAAAAGTTTGAGATTATTTAAGTACGAAACAATTGCTTGGCTTGTCATCGAGGGTGTAGAATTTGGGAACATCTTTGTGTGACGAAAATGAAGCATAACCTAACTATATGATTTTGTAGGGATGAACTTTCTTTAGCCATGATATTTGGAGAAGACATGATTGCTTTGATTAGTATGCTTGAAGTGTTACTATTTCTTGTGTCAATATGAACTTTTATTTTGAATCATTCGGATCTGAACATTCATGCCACAATAAAGAAAATTACATTGAGAATTATGCTAGGTAGCATTCCACATCAAAAATTCTGTTTTTATCATTTACCTACTCGAGGACGAGCAGGAATTAAGCTTGGGGATGCTTGATACGTCTCCAACGTATCTATAATTTTTGATTGTTCCATGCTATTATATTACCCCTTTTTGGATGTTTATGGGCTTTATTTTACACATTTATATCATTTTGGGACTAACCTACTAACCGGAGGCCCAGCCCGTATTGCTGTTTTTTTTGCCTATTTTAATATTTCGAAGAAAAGGAATATCAAACGGAGTCCAAACGGAATGAAACCTTCGGGAGCGTGATTTTTCGAATGAACGTGATCCAGAGAACTTGGAGTGCAAGTCAAGAAGCAAACGAGGTGGCCAGGAGATAGGAAGGCGCGCCCACCCCTCCTGGGCGCGTCCCCTGTCTCCTGGGCCCCACGAGCGGCCACCGACGTACTTCTTCCTCCTATATATACCTACGTACCCCGAAAACATCCAGGGAGCCAACAAAAAACAATTTCCACCATCGTAACATTCTGTATCCACGAGATCCCATCTTGGAGCCTTCACCGGCGCTCCGCCGGAGGGGGAATCGACCATGGAGGGCTTCTACATCAACACCATAGCCCCTCCGATGAGTTGTGAGTAGTTTACCACAGACCTTCGGGTCCATAGCTATTAGCTAGATGGCTTCTTCTCTCTTTTTGGATCTCAATACAATGTTCTCCCCCTCTCTTGTGGAGATCTATTTGATGTAACTCTTTTTGCAGTGTGTTTGTCGAGATCCGATGAATTGTGGGTTTATGATCAAGTTTATCTATGAGAAATATTTGAATCTTGTCTGAATTCTTTTATGTATGATTGAGTTATCTTTGCAAGTCTCTTCAAATTATCAGTTTGGTTTGGCGTACTAGATTGATCTTTCTTGCCATGGGAGAAGTGCTTAGTGAGGGAGTCCTGGACTAGGGGGTGTCTGGATGGCCGTAATATCATTATCGGTCGGATTCCAAGACTATGAAGATACAAGATTGAAGACTTCGTCCCGTGTCCGGATGGGACTTTCCTTGGCGTGGAAGGCAAGCTTGGCGATATGGATATGTAGATCTCCTACCATTGTAACCGACTCTGTGTAACCCTAGCCCTCTCCGATGTCTATATAAACCGGAGGGTTTTAGTCCGTAGGACACAACAAACAACAATCATACCATAGGCGACGAACCTAAATTCCGAACAGCCCGAGCACCAGCCGCATTGGTCCTCAGTCCATTAGTGGACGACTTTCGTCTTACCAAGGTACTCATGGATGGCGGCAGCGGATTAAACCTCATCTACGAGGAAACCCTTCGAAAAATGGAAATAGACTGGAGCCGCATTGAGCGAAGCAGCACAACCTTTAGAGGGATAATCCCTAGTCGGGAAGCACGCTGCACAGGAAAAATTACGCTTGATGTGGTGTTCGGCTCGCCGGACAATTGCAGGTCCGAGGAGGTCACGTTCCAGGTGGCCCCGTTCAGCAGCGGATATCACGCTTTATTAGGACGAGAGGCATTCACAATTTTCCAAGCCATACCCCATTACGGGTACATGAAGCTTAAAATGCCCGGGCCTAATGGAATCATCACTCTTGTCAGTGATCCGGACATAGCACTTCGCGCCGAAAACAAGACAACCGCACTAGCCCTAGAGGCACTATTTGAAGCCCTAGCGGCAGAGGAACTCACTGCGCTGCACTCCACAGTAAACAGGGACGATGTGATACTCGATAAAAGATCCAAGTCCACCTCTTTTAAACCAGCGGACGAAATAGTCAAATTCCAGGTCCATCCAACGGACCCCACAAAGACGGCCTCCATCGGGGCACAATTAAACCCTGATGTAGACGCCGCACTACGAGAATTCCTCCGGGAAAATTGGGACATCTTTGCCTGGCACCCTTCAGACATGCCAGGAATCCCACGCAGGTTGGCAGAACACATCCTAAACATCCTAAAAGGATTCAAGCCAGTCAAACAGGCTCTTCGGCGATTTTCCGAACCCAAAAGACAGGCAATGGGAGAGGAGCTAGCCAAACTATTAGAAGCCGGATTCATCAGAGACATCAAACATCCGGACTGGCTAGCAAACCTGGTAATGGTACCAAAAAAGGACAAATCCTGGCGCCTGTGTGTCGATTTTAAAGACCTTAACAAGGCTTTTCCAAAGGATCCTTTCCCCCTTCCCCGCATCAATCAAATCATCAATGCTACCACAGGGCACGATTCATTGTGCTTCCTCGACGCATACTCCGGCTACCATCAAATCAAGATGGAGGAGACAGACCAAGCCGCAACGACATTCATCACTCCATACGGACCATTCTGCTTCAACACAATGCCCTTCGGACTCAAAAACGCCGGCGCAACATATCAGCGCATGATTCAGACATGTCTGGCTACCCAGATCGGCAAAATAGTGGAGGCATACGTAGACGACGTGGTCGTCAAAACCAAACACGTCGAAACTCTAGTAGACGACTTGAGGCTCACATTCGACAACCTCCGAGCATATGACATTAAGCTCAACCCGGAAAAAATGCGTTTTCGGCGTACCAACCGGAAAGCTCTTGGGCTTCATTGTATCCGGTAGAGGAACTGAAGCAAACCCAGCCAAGATCTGAGCTCTGTCACAGCTGGATATCCCAAAAGACCTCAAACAAATACAAAAATTGACTGGATGTGTGGTGGCTCTAAGCCGCTTCATCTCCCGTTTGGGAGAAAGGGCATTGCCCCTCTATCGCCTCCTTAGGTGCACCGAACACTTTGAATGGACGGATGCTGCCATGGCCGAACTCGAAGAAATAAAGGCCATATTGGCAACAAATCCGGTCCTGGCCGCGCCCAACTTGGGTGAACCAATGTTGTTATATATCGCGACAACACATCAAGTTGTAAGCGCGGTGCTCATCGTCGAACGAGAAACAGAAGGGCACAAATTCCCTCTTCAAAAACCTGTGTACTACGTATCCACTGTCTTAACTCCATGCAAGTCCCGGTACCCGCATTATCAAAAGATAGCGTACGCGGTGTTCATGGCATCCCGGAAGCCGCGACACTACTTTCAAGAGTGTTCGATAACAGTGGCCTCCAAAGTACCCCTCAACTACATTATAAACAACCGTGACGCGATGGGTAGGATTGCAAAATGGGCCATCAAGCTCTTACCATTCGACATAACCTACAAACCACGGCGAGCTATAAAGTCCCAAGTCTTGGCTGACTTCATCGCTGAATAGACCAAAGCCGAACTCCCTGAAGAGTACGACGCATACTCCAATTGGATCATGCATTTCGACGGCTCTAAAATGTTGGCCGGCTTGGGGGCTGGCGTCGTCTTGACGTCCCCAACCTGAGACACAGTCCAATACGTACTTCAAATAATGTACACGGACTCCAACAACACAGCCGAATACGAGGCCCTTCTACATGGTCTCCGGATGGCAATCTCCATGGGCATTCAACGCCTAGAGGTCCGCGGGGATTCAAACCTCGCAATATCCCAAGTAAATGGAGACTTTGATGCCAAAGATCCGAAAATGGCAGCCTACCGTAACGCTGTCTTAAAAATGTCAGCTCGGTTCGAAGGACTCGAATTCCACCATGTAGCCCGGGATAATAACCAGGCGGCGACGCCATCCCTCCAAACATCTTCCTGGAGCGGCTCTTTAAGCCATCCGTATTATGGGAAGAGGAGTCCAGAAACAACAATCCGGAACCAACCGCACCGCCCAACACCGAACATTCTGACACAACCGGTGGCTCAGCCAATGACATAACACCTTCAGCCCACGAATTAATGGCAGTCATTGCCCCGTGGACGGAACCATTCCTAGCCTACTTAATTAGGCAGGAACTCCCCGAAGACCAAAATGAGGCCTGCTGCATCGTACGGCGATCTAAAGCCTACAAGGTCCATGAGGGAGAGCTTTATAAGAAAAGCACAACCGGAGTCCTTCAAAGGTGCATCTCCAAAGAGGAAGGGCGAAATCTGCTGGCTGAAATTCACGCCGAACTCGGCGGGCACCACGCCGCTGCCCGGGCCCTTGTAGGCAAGGCCTTCCGTACAGGATTTTATTGGCTGACGGCCCGGGCAGATGCTCAGGACTTAGTCCAACGATGCGTCGGGTGCCAGCTTTTTGCTAATCAAAGCCACATGCCACCCACCGCCCTCAAAACTATACCCATCACCTGGTCGTTCGTGGTCTGGGGGCTTGACATGGTTGGATCCCTTAAAGGGGAACCCACAAGCAAAAGTACCTATTGGTCATGGTGGATAAATTCACCAAATGGATAGAGGCCAAGCCAGTTAAAACGGCCGAATCTGGACCGGTGATAGACTTCATATCCGGGGTAGTACACCGTTATGGCGTACCCCACAACATCATCACCGATAACGACACGAACTTCACAGCTGATGAGGTTAAACTCTGGTGCAAAAATATGGGCATCAAGCTCGACTACGCTTCAGTCTATCACCCTCAAACTAACGGTCAAGTCGAACGAGCAAATGGTCTAATCATGAGCGGCATCAAACCCAGGTTAGTGCGGTCCCTCACGAAATCTAACACGCACTGGGTAGAGGAGCTCGACTCCGTACTCTGGGGGCTGCGGACCATGCCAAACCTTACTACCGGATTCACACCATTCTTTATGGTATACGGCGCAGAGGCAATTTTGCCCTGCGATATAATTCATGACTCACCTCGCGTGCGCATGTACGAGGAAACAGAGGCCGAGTTGGATCGGCAAGACAGTTTGGACGCCCTAGAAGAGGAGCGCGACGTGGCAAAGGCTCGTTCCGCATTCTATCAGCAGCAGGCTCGAAGATATCAAAGCAGAGAAGTACGGGCCAAAACTTACAATGTTGGCGAACTAGTTCTACGCCTGCCGACAAGAAAAAGGACAAACTCAAGCCCAAATGGGAAGGTCCCTTCATCATCGACCAAGTCCTGACCGGTGGGGCATACCGTCTGCGAAACACATCGGACAACCGACTCGAGCCGAACCCATGGAACGCAGCCCGCCTCCGAAGATTCTACGCCTAGCGCCGGACTCAGAGTTCGTCTCCTTCCTCCGTCCACATTTTATACTTCAGTTGTATTTTGTTTCTCTCTTTTCTCCTCCCCTTTTCATAGAGCCTTTGAGGGATGATCTGCGCATTGTTCGCACACACTTGACGTGCTACTCGCACTCATTATACCTAGGGGCTTCTTTAACAGAAGCTTATTTATTCGGGCTCTATGCCCAACACATGTGTCAAACTTCCGCATGTACCTTTTATTCACCATTATATGCATCGATATGACTTAAGTTTTGGCCAAGCTGGGTTGCCTGGCTCCTGTGCTTACCCCTACGTTCCCGATTGTTCGGCTAGGAGGTAAAGGGAGCACCTCTGCGATTGTTACTGCCGGGTCAGCCGGATGTGTACCTCAGACTGGGTGAAGCCGAAAGCTAGCGTTCTTAAGGGAATATTCGGTCGGTGACTTGAAACATGATTTTTTACCTATCTATTTATCTGCCCCCAGATGCTTTTCTGGTTTTTTCGCAGTCCGGACATGCACTTTAGGGCATGCCTCCCAAGGAAAGGAACCCTTAACGGAACTATTCTCCCTGGAAGATGTTTCTTACTAACCATGTAATATAGCATAACTAGTTGGGCACTTGTCTGATAAAGCACTAATGACCCCTATGCCTGGTCTCCATGCATGCCCCGGTTTTTACATAACCGCGAGGGTATTCAGACACACTCCGGACCGTTGGGCCCCGAGGTTGAAGCGAAAAGGTCCGCAAAGACAAAAGATCTATAATCCGGCTAAAAGGCATAATACATGTCATTTTAAAATACATCGTCAAATTGACTGATTGTACTCCTCTTCAATCCCATCTAACAGGCTGTCTAATTTACAGTCCCGTTGGGAATACTTAGCGGCCAACTCTACTTGGTCGTACATTAAGCTCACAGGGATCTCCTTCCCATCGGGCCCCACAGGTCCGACCTCGGCCATGTGGTTCGGATCCGCCTTCTTGTACCGCGTCTTCATCATGGCCCATGCCTCCCTGGCGCCTTGACGGCAGGCCGATATCTTCCACAGACGGAAGCGCTGCCGTTCTCCCTGAAGCTTCTACGCAAGCCCTCCAAGGCCCTCGGGTAGGGAGACGGACGACCATAAGGCCTGGGCGACGCCACTCATCGCCTGCCGAACACGTTTGTGCAGTTGCACCAGCTCAGGAAGTTGGTCACCCGTTGAACCGGGCATTTCCTCCGCAGGGCGGCCTGTGAGCACACCTACAGACACATTTCTGTCAATCGACTTCCTCGCCGAACTCTTCTTTTCAAAAGAGTTTGCTCAAGCACTTACTATAGATGCCGCGACGAAGCCGCAGATTCTCCTTTACAGAGTCAGACAGCTGGACCCGAACATCTTTTAGTTCTTCGCCCAGCTGGGTGTTGGCATCTTGGAGTTTGTTTCTCTCCTGCTGCACCCTCATAAGCACCTTTTCGCCGGCCTTCAGCTGGCGTAGCAGATGTTGCTTGTCTGGATCTAGTCCGGCGCCCTTTGCAATATTATTGTCGGACTTATACGCACGCCACACTTCATAAACCGCTTATCTTTTTGAAATAGGTGTTACTAGAGGGGGTCTCTGTGTCTCCTCCTACGGCGGCTAGTGCGGCCTCAAGTTGGGCCTTGCACTATTGAAGCTCCTGGGACAATTGGGTATTCTTCTCCGTAAGATCCCGCATATCAAATGATCCTTAAATCAGTTATTCTAACTACTTTAAGTCTCGGGGGCTACTGGCATATATAAATATTAAAATTCCTTACCCGTATGTCTTTCACATACTACTCCATGGCTCTGGTTAAACCATCTTGAGTGGCACAGAGGTGCGTGTCTCCCGCATTAAAGGCATTCAACGCATCTGGGGAGAAACACGCGTCACGAAGAACTGTCCGGCGGTGCCTATGATTCATGGCGCTCTCCACCTCAGACCTGGTGGCGGACAGCCTGTCGGCATCCTCCGTTGGAGGAGCATCCGGCTCTTGCCTTGCGCTCGCCTCCCCCTCCGGACCAGGTGTTGGAGCCTGGCTGGCGGAGGCTGGGTTGGCAACCTCTCCGGGCACAGTCCGGCGAGTGCTCTTTCTCCTGGACAAGTCATGAGCATTAATATACCTCCCAGGAATCTTTCCCTTAAAAATAGTGGCGTGCTGTACCGTTGCAGCGATGATTCGATTCGCACTGCACCCCTCTTCCGCCTGCTGGGCCGAACTGACCCTTGTTGGTCAGCCGCCACGGGATCGGCTTCCCGCCTTGAAGGCACCTCCTGCGAAACACCGTAATGGTGTCACGGACAAAGTAATGGTGTCAGGACTCCGGTCATAGTTACCTGGGAAGCCGGAGATAAACCAGGGTAGTCAGCCGTAATGGCGACTAGAGCATTGTCCATGCTAAGTTGGTGGAAAACCCCGTCAATCAGCTCCACCTCTATGTCCGGGTCCTCTCCGGAGGCCGGATCAAGGGATCTTTCCGGGTCCTCGGGTTGTGGAGTCGGACTGTGTATGCCCTCCCCATCCCGGCGCAGTTCCTGCGTCGAAATTATAAAGTAAGACACTTAACCTTGAAAGCACAGATCGGATGGATAGACGTCCGCTTACCCAGCTCCGAGGGTTATTCATGGAGAATCCGTTCAATGGACTTGTTTGGAGGAAGTCCTCCTTCTCCCCCTTGTACAAGCCGGACAGGATCTTCACCAGATCTGCGGCCGATCCCGGCCCCTTGCGGCCATGACGGGTGGCGTCATTCTCCCCGTTGAAATCCCACATGGGGTGGCCCCTATATTGGAGCGGCTGCACCCCTCGCATAATGCACGTGGCCATGACTCCAATCATGGTCAATCCGGAATGAGCCAGCAACCTTATCCGGCCCATCAGATAATGGACGCTCCTGTCATCTTCCCGTTGAGGGCTCCGCGGGCGCCAACTCAGGCGTTTCTTCAGAGGAGCGTTGCTGAAATCTGGGAGGCCGATCCGAACTGGGTCCGGCAGTGGAGCATCTTCCACATAAAACCATTCCGAAGGCCAGTCTTCGAACGCCTTCTTTGGGGTTCCGGATAGATATCCGGTCCCGGCTATGCGCCATATTTCGGCTCCGCCCACTTGATATATCGACCCCTTGTGAGAACGGGGTACGAGGAAAAACAATCTCTTCCACAGCGCGAAATGGGGCTCGATGCCCAAGAACAGCTCGCAAAGGGCTACGAAACCCGCAATGTGCAGAATGGAGGCGGGCGTAAGGTGATGAAGCTGGAGTCCGTAGAACTCCAGAAGCCCCCGGAGAAACGGATGTATGGGAAATCCGGGCCCCCTTATTAGATAAGGGACGAAGCACACCCGCTCTCCTTTGGAGGGACTGGGGGTGTTCTCCGCCTGCTTTCCACCTTTGTAGGTGGCCAGCTCGGCTCGAACCGGGACCATAAAGGCCGGAGGAAGGTATCCCTCCGCTTGGAGCGTCACCAGCTTGCTGTGCGGGACTGAACATCTCCTCCAATCTCCGGGCTGAGGGCTGGGAGCACGAGAGGAGGAGCCGCGTCGACGGTCCATGATGGAGTGGATTTTTGTCAGAAGCGCTCCGATGAGTACTCGCGGAAGGAGGATGGTGTGATTTGGATCTGGATTCTTGATTCTCTTATAGGTAGCTTATTCACGCAGCTTGGGGGTAAAATGTAAAAATACCCTAGCCTTTCGCATTCATACGACACGTGGAAGAGGGCCATTTAAGCCAAGGAGCACAACATTTATAAGGAAGCCGGACACTATTCGGCAAGCACACGGAATTTGGAGGAGAACCCGCCTTGCAACGCCGACGACAGTATACGTGCCGGACTCGTCGTCATTGAAGCCTGGTTTGGGGGCTACTGAGGGAGTCCTGGACTAGGGGGTGTCCGGATGGCCGAACTATCATTATCGGCCGGACTCCAAGACTATGAAGATACAAGATTGAAGACTTCGTCCCGTGTCCGAATGGGACTTTCCTTGGCGTGGAAGGCAAGCTTGGCGATATGGATATGTAGATCTCCTACCATTGTAACCGACTCTGTGTAACCCTAGCCCTCTCCGGTGTCTATATAAACCGGAGGGTTTTAGTCTGTAGGACACAACAAACAACAATCATACCATAGGCTAGCTTCTAGGGTTTAGCCTCCTTGATCTCGTGGTAGATCCACTCTTGTACTACCCATATCATCAATATAAATCAAGCGGGAGTAGGGTTTTACCTCCATCGAGAGGGCCCGAACCTGGGTAAAAACATCGTGTCCCTTGTCTCCTGTTACCATCCGCTTAGACGCACAGTTCGGGACCCCCTACCCGAGATCCGCCGGTTTTGACACCGACACTTAGCTTTGGGTTCAATCTTGCGGTGTCCTTACCCAGTGACAGAAAGGGTTGCAAGGCACGTATTGTATTGTTGCCATCGAGGATAAAAATATGGGGTTTATATCATATTGCTTGAGTTTATCCCTCTACATCATGTCATCTTTCTTAATGCGTTACTCTATTCTTATGAACTTAATACTCTAGATGCATGCTGGATAGCGGTCGACGTGTGGAGTAATAGTAGTAGATGCAGGCAGGAGTCGGTCTACTTGTCACGGACGTGATGCCTATATACATGATCATGCCTAGATAATCTCATAATTATTCACTTTTCTATCAATTGCTCGACAGTAATTTGTTCACCCACCGTAATACTTATGCTATCTTGAGAGAAGCCACTAGTGAAACCTATGGCCCCCGGGTCTATCTTTTATCATATAAGCTTTCAATCTACTTTTATTTGCATCTATACTATAAAATACTAAAAATATATTTATCTTATCATATTATCTGTATCAGATCTCACTTTCGCAAGTGGCCGTAAAGGGATTGACAACCCCTTTATTACGTTGGTTGCGAGTTCTTTGTTTGTTTGTGTAGGTGCGTGGGACTTTTGAAGAGCCTCCTACTGGATTGATACCTTGGTTCTCAAAAACTGAGGGAATTACTTACGCTACTTTGCTGCATCACCCTTTCCTCTTCAAGGAAAACCAATGCAAGCTCAAGACGTAGCAGGTGTCCTGATCATGTCTAGATCATTCTCGAACCCGTAGGGTCTGCATGCTTAACGTTCGTTGACGATATAATATTATATGAGTTATGTATGTTGGTGACCGAATGTTGTTCGGAGTCCCGGATGAGATCACGGACATGACGAGGAGCTCCAGAATGGTTCGGAGGTAAAGATTAATATATGGTATAATAGTGTTTGGTCTTCGGAAGGGTTCCGAAATTCACCGGAATGGGTTTTAGATGTTTCCCAAAATGTTCTGGTGCAAGAATATTTATTTGGGCCAAGGGGTAAAGCCCAGGAGGTTTTTGGAAACTGCAAAAGGAAGTTTTGCAAAGGCCAGGGGCCAGATGCCAGGGACCCTGGCGTCTGGGGCCAGACACCAAGGACCCTGGCGTCTGGTCCTGGAGTCCGGGTAGGACTCTCGCCTTGCGGTCCTAACCGACTTTGAGGAGGTTTTTTCTCCAAGTTTCAACCCGAGGGCTCAACATATAAATAAAGGGGCGGGGCTAGCACCCAAGACACATCAAGATTCACCAAGCCGTGTGCCAGCAACCCCGCCCCCTCTAGTTTATCCTCCGCCATAGTTTCCATTGTGATTGGCAAAGCCCTGCGGAGATTGTTCTTCACCACCACCGTCACCACACCGTCATGCTGCCAGAACTCATCTACTACTCCGCCTCTTTTGCTAGATCGAGAAGGTGAGGACGTCATCGAGTTGAACGTGTGCTGAACGCGGAGGTGTCATACGTTCGGTACTTGATCGGGAAGGATCGTGAAGGTGTACGACTACATCAACCGCGTTGATAAACGATTCCGCTTAGCGATCTTCAAGGGTATGAATATGCTCTCCCCCTCTCGTAGATATGCATATCCATGGATAGATCTTGCGTGTGCATGGATTTTTTTTTGTTCTCCATGCAACATACCCCAACAATTATGTATGCCATGTTGTGTACCAGATATATGCCTTGCCATGATTTTGGCAAGGGGGTACAATAGTGATCCAGGAGCGGATCACTGGACAACAGTCAAAATTATCCTTAGGTACCTAAAGAGTACTAAGCAAATGTTTCTCGGTTATGGAGGTGATAAAGACTCTGTCGTAAAGGGTTACATCGATGCAAACTTTGACACCGATCCGGATGACTCTGAGTTTCAATCTGGATGTGTATTGAATGTGGGAGCAATTAGCTAGAATAGCTCCATGCAGAGCATTGTAGACATATAAATTTGCAAAATACATACGGATCTAAATGTGGCAGACCCATTTACTAAACCTCTCTCACAAGCAAAACATGATCACACCTTAGTAAACTCTTTGGGTGTTAGTCACATGGTGATGTGAACTATGGGTGTTAATCACATGGCTATGTGAACTAGATTATTGACTCTAGTGCAAGTGGAAGACTAATGAAAATATATTATATTTCCTTAAACATGATAAAGGTTTGTTATTCATGCTATAATTGTATTGATCAAAAACTTAAATACATGTGTGGATACATAAATAAATATCGTGTCCCTAGCGAGCCTCTACTAGACTAGCTTGTTGCTCAAAAGATGGTTAAGGTTTCCTAACCATAGACATGTGTTGTCACTTGATAACGGGATCACGTCATTAGGAGAATGATGTGATGGACAAGACCCATCCGTTAGCTTAGCATATGATTGTTCAGTTTATTACTACTGCTTTCTTAATGTCAAATACATATTCCTTCGACCATGACATCATGTAACTCCCTGGATACCGAAGGAATACCTTATGTGCTATCAAACATCACAACGTAACTGGATGATCATAAAGATGCTCTACAGGTATCTCCAAAGGTGTCTATTGAGTTGGCATGGATCGAGATTCGGATTTGTCACTCCATTTATCGGAGAGGTATCTTTGGGCCCTCTCGGTAATGCAGTGTCACAAGAAGCTTGCAAGCAAAGTGACTAAGGAGTTAGTTACGAAATGATGTATTATGGAGTGAGTAAAGAGACTTGCCAGTAACGAGATTGAACTAGGTATGGAGATACTGACGATCGAACCTCGGGCAAGTAACATACCGACAGACAAAGGGAATTATGTATGTTGTCATAAAGGCTCGACCGATAAAGATCTTCGTAGAATATGTAGGAACCAATATGGGCATCCAGGTCCCGCTATTGGTTATTGACCAGAGAGGCATCTCGGTCATGTCTACATCATTCTCGAAGCCGTAAGATCTGCACACTTAATGTTCATTGATGGTATAGTATTATATGAGTTATGTGAGTTGGTGACCGGATGTTGTTCGGAGTCCCGGATGAGAGCACATACATAAAGAGAAGCTCTGGAATGGTCCAGAGGTAAAGATTGATATTGTAACGCCCGGATAATTAAGCCACAGTAATCCCAAGTTAATGGTGCCATGTAATCACATTACCATTGCTAATCCTCGGTTGATCCAAATCACAATCCAAATTCAAATTTAAAATAAAAGTCCAAAATTTAGATTTCTCAAACATGCAAAATAAAATGTTCAAAGTAAGGCAAATACTCCATAACTAATTATGATGGTGAACCAACGTTTTAAAGGCGTTTTAAGGCACTAAATTAATCGAAACATTGCCCTAAATAATAATTTAATTATATTGAAAATTATAAATACTAAACTATTTTATTTAAAACTCAAACTAATTTTACAGTGGCCTATTTTA
The DNA here is from genome assembly GCA_963921465.1 of Triticum timopheevii. Lineage (NCBI taxonomy): Eukaryota > Viridiplantae > Streptophyta > Magnoliopsida > Poales > Poaceae > Triticum > Triticum timopheevii. Next base: position 126,790,266 of record OY997271.1, on the reverse strand, counting down.
ATATACTAATTTAGGTGCAAGTATTTTATTTTATAAGACTAATAATAAAATGAAACTAAAAGAAAATAGAGAAACAAATTAAGAAAAGGAATAAAATAGGAAAGGGCCCCTGCCCCCCCCGGCCTCGGCCCATCCCAGCCGGCCCACCTACCCCCACCGGTCGCCTCCCTCTTCCTGAGACCCAGTTGATATGTCTCCAACGTATCTACAATTTATGAAGTATTCATGCCATGTTTACAATAGTTTTATATGATTTTGGTATGATTTGATTAGAACTAATCCGGACTAACGCTGTTTTCAGCAGAACTACCGTGGTGTTGTTTTTATGCAGATATAAAAGTTCTCGGAATGCGCTAAAAATCAACGGAGAATTTTTCTGGAAAATATAAAAAAATAATGGAACAAAGAGTTACTGGAGGGGAGTCCCGTGGGCCCCACGATGGTGGACGGCGCGCCCCTGTGCCTCGTGGACTTCCTGTGGGCCCCCCTGACTTGTCTCGATGCCAACCTCTCCTATAAATGCGCAAACCTCCAGAAAATAACCTAGATCAGAAGTTCCGCCACTGCAAGCCTCTGTAGCCACGAGAAATCAATCTAGGCCCTCGCTAGCACCCTGCCGGAGGGGGGCCATCATCATTGAAGGCCATGGGGAAGGATCTCGGAGGGGCCATCATCGCCATGAAGGCCAAGGACCCGAGGGGGAACCCCTCCCCATCCAGGGGGGAGGCCATGGAGGAGGAAGCACAATTGTGAGAACCTCTCCTCCGCTCTTTCGGTGGCGTTGGAGTGCCATCAGGAGGAGAATCATCGCCATGGTGATCATCTTCATCAACATCACTGTTGGTGTGAAAACCGGCGGATCTCGGGTAGGGGGTCCCGAACTGTGCGTCTATGCGGATGGTAACAGGAGACAAGGGACACGATGTTTTTACCCAGGTTCGGGCCCTCTCGATGGAGGTAAAATCCTACTCCCGCTTGATTGATATTGATGATATGGGTAGTACAAGAGTGGATCTACCACGAGATCAAGGAGGCTAAGCCCTAGAAGCTAGCCTATGGTATGATTGTTGTTTGTTGTGTCGTACGGACTAAAACCCTCTGGTTAATATAGACACCGGAGAGGGCTAGGGTTACACAGAGTCGGTTACAATGGTAGGAGATCTACATATCCATATTGCCAAGCTTGCCTTCCACGCGAAGGAAAGTCCCATCCGGACACGGGACGAAGTCTTCAATCTTGTATCTTCATAGTCTTGGAGTCCGGCCGATAATGATAGTTCGGCCATCCGGACACCCCCTAGTCCAGGACTCCCTCAGTAGCCCCCGAGACAGGCTTCAATGACGACGAGTCCGGCGCGCATAATGTTCGGCATTGCAAGGCGGGTTCCTCCTTTGAATAACCCAGAGAAGATTGTGAACACCAGGATAGTGTCCGGCTCTGCAAAATAAATTCCACATTCCACCATAGAGAGAATAATATATACACAAGTTCAATCTGCTGACGTATTTTGCGGCATGACGTCACACCACTACCAAGCCTTTACTTGAATCGTTTTTTATTATACCGTCTCAGCGCGTTTAGCGAAGCGGTTTCCTTGGCACGTCTTGTCGAAGCAGAGATCGTGTTCCCCTTATTCCGGGATTCTCATCAATACGGATGTGGGTAACCCAACCGCGCCATTGATAGTGGCGCTTGGGAGATAAGCGAGTTTTACCAGGCCGGTGGGGGACGCATAGTCTTCGCCCGCCTATATATAAGGGATAAGGATTCACCTTTTCACCCACGCCTTCTTCCTCCTTTGCTTATCCATCTCCGCGCACTCGAGCTCCAGCGCCCAAGTTCACGCATCTCGTCTCAACCTTCTCCGACCATGTCCGGAGCGGGAGGCAAGTGGTTGGCTTCCATTGTTAAGGAGGAGCACATCACAAAGCTGCGCAGCGCCGGATACCTTTCCGGCGACATCGCGCACCGGCTGCCCGATGAGGGGCAGCTCATCCCCACCCCCAGGCCCCATGAGAGGGTCGTTTTCCTTTCCCACTTCCTCCGCGGATTGGGCTTTCCACTTCACCCCTTTGTCCGGGGGCTCATGTTCTACTACGGCCTGGATTTCCATGATCTGGCGCCGAACTTCATCCTCAACATCTCGGCGTTTATCGTCGTGTGCGAGGCCTTCCTCCGCATCCGGCCCCACTTCGGCTTGTAGCTCAAGACCTTCAATGTCAAGCCGAAGGTGGTGAAGGGCACGCAGGCGGAGTGCGGAGGCGCCATGTTGGGCAAGATGCCCAACGTCCTCTGGTTCGAAGGGGCCTTCGTGGAATCCGTCAAGGGGTGGCAGTCGGGGTGGTTCTATATCACCGAGCCGCGCGACCCTACATGGGCGGCGACCCCCGAGTTCAGATCTGGTATCCCTACGCAGATCACCTCCTAGAAAGAGAAGGGCTTGCTGTGGGGTAATTCGAAGGAGCTGACAGGACTCCAAGCCTGTATCCAGAAGCTGGTGAACAAGAAGCTCAGGCTTGTTAACGTGGTCCAAGTCATGCTCGTCCGCCGGATTCTCCCATGCCAAGGATGGGCATTCAATCTGTGGGAGTTCGATCCGGAAAAGCACCAAGCGTTGAGCGGGCTCTTCGACACGACATACGAAGGCGCCTGGAGGGTGCTTTTTAAGGGCGCCGAGCTCCCGCATCCGCGACGGAAGATCGCGGATTTCACTCACAGCGTCCAGCTGACGAGGTAAGTGATTCTACCCCTTTACGGGACACTTGTTGTTAATAGTTTGGTTCCAAGCGGGTTTTAATCTCCCTTTTCCTTTGACAGGAATGGATGAAGAAGGCCGAACAGCTCATCTGCCCGGCTCCCATGCCAGAAGACCCAGTGGACGCCCGTCTAGCGGGGCTGCTGGTTCCGGCACCGCACGTGGTGCCGGAGAAGAAGGCCAAGAAGGTGGCCACGGGCACTCGAAAGAGTTCCCGTTTTCAGGTGTCCGACGACTCCGAGGCGGATTCCTCCCCCGAAGACGAGGAGGAGGAAGAAGACTCTCTCCCAGAGGAGGGAGAAAGAAAGAGGAAGGCCTCCCTAACAGGGGAGGCCGAAGGGTCCAAGAGGGGAAGAACTATTCCCCCGGACAGCTCCGCCAACACCAACGTTGGTGGTGAAGAGTGGCCCTCAAGGGCCAGGCCCCAGGAGAGATCGTAAGTATCCGGATTCCTGAATGATCTGCAATTTCTTTTGTGTCGCATAGTGTCCTTCTAATGCCGCATACTGCCTGCAGTCCGGCCGACGATGATCTCCCTGCTTCATCTAGCGGGTCGTTGGCTGCATCGGATGTGGATTCCATTCTGACTGCCTCCACCCCTCGCGCTGCCGAGGACGCCGAGGTGGGATCCCGGGAAGGGACCCATCAGGGGGAGGCTCCGGAGGCGCCGCAAGGCAGCCTCCCAGACTTTGCGCCGGACTCTACGCCAGAACCTGTAGTGGTTCCAGAGTCCGGCAGGCGGCCCCTTCGCAAGAAGGGCAAGACCGTGACACTGGCGGCCCCCATCCAACCAGAGGCGCCGGACAACTTGTTGGAGGCGCTCAAAGGCGCTTCCATCGAGGAAGAACACCGCACTATCATGAGTGCGGTGATTCAGAAGGTTTAGCTTGCCAAGAGCGGGCTGACCGAAGCCTGCAGCAGCCTTCTAACAGGCTTTGAGGTAAGAAGTTAAAATTATGTAATGTAATACCGCATAGACAGTAGCCCCTGATGCTCGGTTCGGTGTTCGGAAAGAAAAGCCGGACTGAGGATCTAAAGAAGATATACGCAGGGTTGCTAAAAATTATGTCAATATGGGTTTGCAGGCTGCGCTGCTAACCTCTGCCGCATTGACTGCGGAGGTTGGTGTATTGAAGCAGGATCTCGAGCGGTCCGAGCGAGAGCTCGGCTGTCGGTGTCAAAACCGGCGGATCTCGGGTAGGGGGTCCCGAACTGTGCGTCTAGGCGGATGGTAATAGGAGACAAGGGACACGATGTTTTACCCAGGTTCGGGCCCTCTTGATGGAGGTAAAACCCTACGTCCTGCTTGATTAATATTGATGATATGAGTAGTACAAGAGTGGATCTACCACAAGATCAAGGAGGCTAAACCCTAAAGCTAGCCTATGGTATGATTGTTGTATTGTATGTTGTGTCCTACGGACTAAAGCCCTCCGATTTATATAGACACCGGAGGAGGGTAGGGTTACATAGAGTCGGTTACAATGGTAGGAGATCTACATATCCGTATTGCCAACCTTGCCTTCCACGCCAAGGAAAGTCCCATCCGGACACGGGACGGAGTCTTCAATCTTGTATCTTCGTAGTCTTGGAGTCCGGCGGACGATGATAGTCTGGCTATCCGGACACCCCCTAGTCCAGGACTCCCTCAGTAGCCCCTGAACCAGGCTTCAATGACGATAAGTCCGGCGCGCGTAATGTTCGGCATTGCAAGGCGGGTTCCTTCCTTGAATAATCCAGAGAAGATCATGAACACCAGGATAGTGTCCGGCTCTGCAAAATAAATTCCACATTCCACCGTAGAGAGAATAAAATGTACACAAGTCCAATCTGCTGACGTATTATGCGGCATGTCATCACACCGCTACCAGGCTTTTACTTGAATCGTTTTTTATTATACCACCTCAGCACGTTTAGCGAAGCGGTTTCCTTGGCACGTCTTGTCGAAGCAGAGATCGTGCTCCCCTTATTCCGGGATTCTCATCAATACGGACATGGGTAACCCAACCGCGCCATTGATGGTGGCGCTTGGGAGATAAGCGAGTTTTACCAGGCCGGTGGGGAGCGCATAGTTTTCGCCCTGCCTATATAAGGGATAAGGATTCACCTTTTCACCCACGCCTTCTTCCTCCTTTGCTCATCCACCTCTGCACACTCAAGCTCCAACGCCCAAGCTCGCGCATCTCGTTTTAACCTTCCCCGACCATGTCCGGAGGGGGAGGCAAGTGGTTAGCTTCCACCGTCAAGGAGGAGCACATCACCAAGCTGCGCAACGCCGGATACCTTTCCAGCGATATTGCGCACCGGCTGCCCGACGAGGGGCAGCTCATCCCTACCCCCGGGCCCCATGAGAGGGTCGTCTTCCTTCCCCACTTCCTCCGCGGACTGGGCTTTCCACTGCACCCTTTCGTCCGGGGGCTCATGTTCTATTACGGCCTGGATTTCCATGATCTGGCGCCGAACTTCATCCTCAACATCTCGGCGTTTATCATCGTGTGCGAGGCCTTCCTCTGCATCCAGCCCCACTTCGGCCTGTGGCTCAAGACCTTCAACGTCAAGCCGAAGGTTGTGAAGGGCACGCAAGCGGAATGCGGAGGCGCCATGTTGGGCAAGTTGCCAACGTTCTTTGGCTCGAAGGGGCCTTCGTGGACTCCGTTAAGGGGTGGCAATCGGGGTGGTTCTACATCACCAAGCCGCGCAAACCCATGTGGGCGGCGGCCCCCGAGTTCAGATCTGGCATCCCCACGCAGCTCACCTCCTGGAAAGAGAAGGGCTTGTTGTGGGGCAATCCGAAGGAGCTGACGGGACTCCGAGCTTGTATCCAGAAGCTGGTGAACAATAAGCTCAGGCTCGTCGACGTGGTCCAAGTCATGCTCATCCGCCGGATTCTCCCATGCCAAGAACGGGCATTCAATCTGTGGCATTTCAATCCGGAACAGCACCAGGCGCTAACCGGGCTCTTTGACACAACGTACGAAGGCGCCTGGAGGGTGCTGTTTAAGGGCGCCGAAGCCCCCGCATCCGCGACGGAAGATCGCGGATTTCGCTCGCAGCATCCAGCTGACGAGGTAAGTGATTCAACCTCTTTATGGGACACTTGTGGTAAACAGATTGATTCTAAGAGGGTTTCAATTTCTCCTTTCCTTTGGCAGGAATGGATGGAGAAGGCCGGGCAGCTCATCTGTCCGGCTCCCATGCCAGAAGACCCAGTGAACGCCCGTCTAGCAGGGCTGCTGGTTCCGGCACCGCACGTGGTGCCGGAGAAGAAGGCCAAGAAGGTGGCCACGGGGACTCTAAAGAGTTCCCGTAATCAAGCGTCTGACGACAAGGCGGACTCCTCCCCCGAAGACGAGGAGGAGGAAGAAGACTCTCTCCCGGAGGAGGGAGAGAGGAAGAGGAAGGCTTCCCCAATAGGGGAGGCCGAAGGGTCCAAGAGGGGGAGAACTATTCCCCCGGACAGTTCCGCCAACACCATCGTTGGTGAGGAGTGGCCTTCAAGGGCCAGGCCTCCGGCGAGATCGTAAGTATCCGGATCCCTGATATGCAATTTCTTTCACGTCACCTAGTGTCCTACTAATGCCGCATTCTGTCCGCAGTCCGGCCGATGATGATCTCCCCGCTTCATCAAGCGGGTCGTTGGCCCCGTCGGATGTGGATTCACTTCCGACTGCCTCTACCCCCCGCGCCGATGAGGACGCCGAGGTGGGATCCCAGAGAGGGACCCATCAGGAGGTGGCTCCGGAGGCGCCGCCAGGCAGCCTCCCGGACTTTGCGCCGGACTCTACATCGGAACCTGCGGCAGTTCCATAGTCCGGCAGGCGGCCCCTTCGAAAGAAGGGCAAGACTGTGACACCGGCGGCCTCCGTCCAACCGGAGGCGCCGGACAATTTGTTGGAGGCGCTTAAAGGCGCTTCCATCGAGGAAGAACACCGCACTATCATGAGTGCGGTGATTCAGAAGGTTCAGCTCGCCAAGAGCGGGCTGACCGAAGCCTGCAGTAGCCTTCTAACAGGCTTTGAGGTAAGAAGTTATAATTATGTAATGTAATACCGCATAGACAGTAGCCCCTGATGCTCAGTTCGGTGTTCGGAAAGAAAAGCCGGACTGAGGATCTAAGAATATATACGCAGGGTTGCTTAAAATATGTCAATATGGGTTTGCAGGCTGCGTTGCTGACCTCTGCCGCACTGACTGCGAAGGTCGGTGCGTTGAAGCAGGATCTCGAGCGGTCCGAGCAAGAGCTTGGCCATGCCAAGAAGCAGCTCGAGGACAAAGAAGGTGAGTAACACCACTTCGAATAGTTACCTTACAGAAATGGATTTTGGTTGCAATAAAATTAACAAGGATAATATGGATATTGCAGGGGCCACGAACGAGGTGGCAGCCCTGAAGGAGGCTGTGTCCGTGGCCGAACGCAGTGCGGCCGCGGAACGGGCAGAGCGAGAAAAGAAGGAGGCGCAGCTGGCGGAAGTACGGCAAGAGCTCCAGGCTCTCATGGAGAAGCATGAGAGCTTGGAGCGTGACTCCAAGACTCGAGAGTCCGAGCTTGCCTCGGCTCTCGAAAGTGCCAAGTCCGCCAAGGCCGAGGCCCGTAAGGCCCTTCAGGAGGTTGAAGATGTGAAGAAGATAGCGGAGGGTAAGGCATTTTTCATGCAAAGCAAGCATGTTAATGTAAACTACCTGACACTTACCCGCATTCGGAGCTCTCCAGGGGCGTTTGCAGATCTGCCACGTAGTGCGTCCGATGCCGCCGCATTCTATCATGGTGAGGAGGGGAGCTCGACGGAGAAGGTCTTCTGGTCTCAGTACGCTGAGGCCGGCCATCCGGTGCCCCCAAGCGACCAGCTGAAGCAGCTGGTCGAACTCCACAAGGTAGCTGAGGAGGCCATGTAGGGCCTTATAGTCCGGCTGTGGCCTGGACAGGCCATGCCTGGGAGCTACTTTGGCCTCGTGCGGCGGTTGGTGGAAGCGTGCCCCTTGGTGGAGGTCATCAAGCGCTCCGCCTGCATTGAAGGTGCTCGTCGGGCCCTTGCCCGCACAAAGGTGCACTGGGGCAGGCTGGATGCGGAGAAGCTTCTCACTGACCCGCCGCCACCGGGCAAGGAGTATCGTACGCCCGAAATGTATTATAAAACTGTCCTGAAGGGAGCCCGCGATATTGCGGATGAATGCCCCAGAGATGTAATTTTTGAGTAAACTCGCTATGTATTATCGTGTGCGCTGAAAACTTCGTTCATATGCGCATTAAGCAACGCTTGTTTAATTTAAAATATTACCTTCTGTGCGGCTGTTTATAAAATCTGAGAGATGGCAAGTCGTTGGCTTCAGCCACCGAGCCGCGAGTGCTGGGGTGTTCGGGATAAACTTGAGCACTCTTGTTCCCATTTTTGGGTCCATCTAGGGAGGCGCTGAACACAACGAACAAGGCAACCGGACTTATAATGCTTGAACACTCTCACTTAGCCATAGAATTCTATAATTTTAAATTTCGATGAAGCCCCTGGTATTCGGAAGACCGAATCCGGGGCGCTATCCACGCCTTCGTCGGACATTTATCCGGAACTTCGCTCGAAGCGGCGTGAGTCTTTAAGGACTCGAAAAGACCTCTCGAATAGCTACCAGTCTCTCGCCTTATCATGCCGATCAGTTTTAGCTTTCTCCACTGAGGCGCTCGCCCGGCTCAACCGGGGCGCAATCGTAGTGGTTCTCCCAGTGCCACCTTAGCCGACAGAACGGAACGTAAGGCACCAAAACGTGGGAGCCAGGCAAACCCAACTATTGACCCAAGACATGATTCGGAGCCGATTCATATAATGCTATAAGTTCGGGGTGCCGCACTTATGAAAGTGTTCGGACTTATCACACGATAATGTGGGGAACATAAGCCCCTGGTGTATTAGACCATACCAAAATATACGGGTGCAAGATGTCCTGTAATGAACATATATATATAAAAAGTAATGTAATTGCAGTCAAAAAGTGCTGCATTATTTATTAAAGGAAGTCTGCTATGAGTGCGGACTGATACAAATAGTGCGGTAAGCAAGGGATTTGGACTAATTAAACAGGTCCCCCTCTAGGGATGAGCTGCGGACTTGGTGTATATAATCGAATTTAATGCTCGTAATTGAGACCACCTGAGTGTTCGTCGCAACCTTCTTTCTTCCCTGGCTGTTGCATCGTGAGTTCGGCAGGTTCACCGCCGGACAGGGCCTCTGGTTATCGGAGTCCTATGTATACAAAGAAGGAAAATAATAATAAAAAAGGGTTGCGAGCCCCTGGTGTGGTCGAGCCGCACTTTGGGTCCATTGTGATCGTGCCCCTTCCCCTGCGCCCATGGTATCTCCAAAGCGTAATGATGTACGCGGAGGGTTATTCTTGCAATCATGCGAGGGCGGGGGTTAGGGCCGCATTGCTACGCGTGCTCTGATCGTGCCAGGTTGTCTTGGTTGGTATTGCTTCATGCGCGTTTTGCTGTATCCGGACGTTTGACGGCCGGACTCGAAAATTTCCTTAAAAGGCTGCTCTGTACTTCTGCCGCGAGAGCCGCTGTATGTTCCTCCGTTCGGAGGGAGCGTTCCGTATTTCCATTGAACGTGATGACTCCACGAGGGCCTGGCATCTTGAGCTTGAGGTATGCATAATGCGGCACCGCGTTGAACTTTGCAAACGCGGTTCGTCCGAGCAGAGCGTGATAGCCGCTGCGAAATGGGACTATGTCGAAGATTAACTCTTCGCTCCAGAAATTATCCGGGGATCCGAAGACCACTTCCAGTGTGACTGAGCCCGTACAATTGGCTTCTACACCTGGTATGACACCTTTAAAGGTTGTCTTTGTAGGTTTAATCCTTGAGGGGTCTATGCCCATCTTGCGCACTGTATCCTGATAAAGCAGGTTCAGGCTACTACCGCCGTCCATTAGGACTCTCGTGAGGTGAAATCCATCGACGATTGGGTCTAAAACCAATGCGGCGAATCCGCCATGGCGTATGCTGGTCGGATGGTCTCTTTGATCGAAAGTGATCGGACAAGAGGACCATGGATTGAACTTCGGGGCGACTGGCTCCATCGCATAGACGTCCCTTAGTGCGCGTTTCCTCTCCCTCTTGGGTATATGGGTTGCGTAAATCATGTTCAGCGTCCGCACTTGTGGGGGGAAACCCTTCTGTCCTCTATTGTTCGGCGGTCGGGTCTTCTCCTCGTCATCGCTGTTTAGCCCCTTGTCATTGTTTTCGGCAATTAACTTGCCTGCCTGCTTGAACACCCAGCAATCTCTGTTGGTGTGATTGGCTGGCTTTTCGGGGGTGCCATGTATCTGGCATAAGCGGTCGAGTATTCGGTCCAAGTTGGACGGACCCAGAGTGGTTCTTTTGAATCGCTTCTTCCGCTGACCGGATTTAGAGCCTCGGAATCCGGCGTTGACTGCCGTATCCTCCTTATCGTCGCCGTTAATGCGGCGTTTGTTTTTGTTTCGACGTGACCTGCCGTTGTGGTCCTTAGTATCCGGACTGCCAGAATTTTTATTGAGGTTGTTGCTGCGAGCTAGCCAGCTATCCTCTCCCGCGCAAAAGCGGGTCATTAATGATGTGAGTGCTGCCATGGATTTCGGCTTTTCCCGTCCCAGGTGCCGGGCTAGCCACTCGTCGCGGATGTTATGTTTGAAGGCTGCGAGGGCCTCTGCATCCGGACAGTCGACGATTTGTTTTTTCTTTGTCAAGAACCGTGTCCAGAATTGTCTGGCCGATTCCTATGGTTGCTGAATTATGTGGCTTAGGTCATCGGCGTCTGGTGGCCGCACATACGTGCCCTGGAAATTGTCGAGGAATGCGGCTTCCAGGTCTTCCCAACACCCAATTGACTCTGCGGGCAAGCTGTTAAGCCAATGCCGAGCTGGTCCTTTAAGCTTGAGTGGGAGGTACTTGATGGCATGGAAATCGTCGCCGCGGGCCATATGGATGTGAAGGAGATAATCTTCAATCCAAACCGCGGGGTCTGTTGTGCCATCGTAGGATTCAATGTTTACGGGTTTAAACCCTTCAAGGATTTGATGATCCATTACTTCGTCAGTGAAGCATAGCGGGTGTGCGGCGCTTCTATATTGAGCAATATCACGACGCAGCTCGAGAGAGCGTTGTCTGCTGTGTTCGGCCCGACCGGGGTTATTGTATCCGGCGCGACGGTATTCGTCGCGGGTCGTGGGGCATCCTCGTGATCCGTAGATGGATCTAGATTGCCTTGCTTTGTCCTCCAATACGTCTCGCAAGTCCGGCGCGTTCCCTCTTGGCTTCGTACTTTTAGAGCGATGCCGGGGTACGGTCTTTGTGGAGGGTCTAGATGCCTCTCTGTCGCGACCACGGGGTGGTCGGTCGGCCATATCGTGCGCTGGTGATGAAGGTATGTATGCTTCCTCCTCTAATCGGGGGAGCAACTTGCGTCTGGGGTAGCTTTTGGAGGGGCGTTCGAGTTTAAACTCTTCGGCCGCGAGGACCTCGGTCCATCGATCGGCCAGCAGGTCCTGATCAGCTTGAAGCTGCTGCTGCTTTTTCTTTAGGCTATTTGCCGTGGCGATAAGCCTGCGTTTAAAATGCTCTTGTTCGACGGGATCCTCGGGCACGACGAATTCGTCGCTGTTGAGGCTTGCCTCGTCTTCGGAGGGAGGTATATAGTTATAATCCTCGACCTCTTCGTCTGCCGCCCTCTCATGGGGGCTTGCTTCTGCGTCCTCCTGTGCTGAGTCTTGCTGGAGGGGATTATCTTCGGCACTCTCTGGGGTATTATTATCTCCTGTGCCAGAATCTCCATTGTTGCTGTGGCGGGATTTAGAGCGGTGCCGCTGACGCTGGCGCTTGGGCTGTTTCTTTAAGGAATCTGCCTCTGCTACTTCTTCGCCGTCCCCGTCCTTTGGGGTGTCCACCATGTATATGTCGTATGACGAGGTGGTCTTCCAGTGCCCTGTAGGCGCTGGTTCCTGTTCGTCTCCGGCATTGTCGTCCATTGCGTCGATGTCTTCGGAGTCGTAGTCTAGCATGTCGGTAAGATCGTCGACAGTGGCTACAAAGTGGATGGTGGGTGGGCTCTGAATTTCTTCGTCGTCCGTATCCCAACCATCCTGGCCATAGTCCGGTTAGGACTCTCCCGATAGCGAGAGATGCTTTAGCGAATTTAGGATGTCGCCAAAGGGTGAGTATTGGAAGATGTCCTCGGCGGTGAATTCCATAACCGGTGCCCAATCCGATTCGATTGGTAGGGGCGTGGGAGGTCCGGAGTCCGACAAGGAGTCCGGCAGCTCGGAATCACGAGTTTCGCGAGGGACAAGGTTAGTGTTCGGCTCCATCTCCGTGGAAGTTGAAGCCCCCGAGGCGGTGTCCATCCACCGGTCCTCGATCTGGGAGATCGGCTCCGGACTAAGGGCCGAAGCGGATTCGTGTACGGCCACCAAGGCACTGTTCGGCGGCAGAGCTAGATCATGCCCATCGCAACAGTGCGGCGCGCTTGGCTTTGGCTCGAGCCCGTCGAGGATCAAGTCCCCGCGGATGTCGGCTGTGAAGTTTAGGCTTCCGAATCTGACCTGATGGCCAGGGGCGTAGCTTTCGATCTGCTCTAGATGGCCAAGTGAATTAGTCCGCAGTGCGAAGCCACCGAATACGAAGATCTGTCCGGGGGGAAAAGTCTCACCCTGGACAGCGTTGTTGATTGAAGATGCCATCGAGCCTATCGGTGACGACACAGAGGAACTCTCAATGAAAGCACCAATGTCGGTGTTAAAACCGGCAGATCTCGGGTAGGGGGTCCCGAACTGTGCATCTAGGCGGATGGTAACAGGAGACAAGGGACACGATGTTTTACCCAGGTTTGGGCCCTCTTGATGGAGGTAAAACCCTACGTCCTGCTTGATTAATATTGATGATATGGGTAGTACAAGAGTGGATCTACCACGAGATCAAGGAGGCTAAACCCTAAAGCTAGCCTATGGTATGATTGTTGTATTGTATGTTGTGTCCTACAGACTAAAGCCCTCCGGTTTATATAGACACCAGAGGAGGCTAGGGTTACACATAGTCGGTTACAATGGTAGGAGATCTACATATCCGTATTGCCAAGCTTGCCTTCCACGCCAAGGAAAGTCCCATCCGGACACGGGACGGAGTCTTCAATCTTGTATCTTCGTAGTCTTGGAGTCCGGCGGACGATGATAGTCCGGCTATCCGGACACCCCCTAGTCCAGGACTCCCTCATCGGCCATGCCAAGAAGCAGCTCGAGGACAAAGAAGGTGAGTAACACCACTTTGAAAATTTACCTTACAGAAAAGGATTTAGGTTGCAATAAAAATAACATGGATAACGTGGGTACTTCAGGGGCCACGAACGAGTTGGCTACCCTGAAGGAGGCTGTGTCCGCGGCCGAATGCAATGCGGCCACGGAACGGGCAGAGCGCGAGAAGCAAGAGGCGCGGGTGGCGGAAGTGCGGCAAGAGCTCCAGGCTCTCATGGAAAAGCATGAGAGTTTCGAGCGTGACTCAAAGACTCGAGAGTCTGAGCTTGCCTCGGCTCTCGAAAGTGCCAAAGCCGCCAAGGCCGAGGCGCATAAGGCCCTTCAGGAGGTTGAGGATGTGAAGAAAATAGCGGCGGGTAAGGCATTTTTCATGCAAAGCAAGCATGTTAATGTAAACTACCTGATACTTACCCGAATTTGGAGCTCTCCAGGGGTGTTTGCAGATCTGCCTCACAGTGTATACGATGCCGCCGCTTTCTACCGTGGCAAGGAGGGGAGCTCAACAGAGAAGGTCTTCTGGTCTCAGTATGCTGAGGCCGGCCTTCCGGTGCCCCCTAGTGACCAGCTGAAGCAGCTGGTCGAGCTCCACAAGGTAGACGAGCAGGCCATGAAGGGCCTCATAGTCCGGCTGTGGCCTGGAGAGGCCATGCCTGGGAGCTACTTCGGCCTCGTGCGGCGGCTTGTGGATGCGTGCCCCTTGTTGGAGGTCGTCAAGCGCTCCGCCTGTATTGAATGTGCTCATCGGGCCCTTGCCCACGCAAAAGTGCACTGGGGCAAGCTGGATGCGGAGAAGCTTATCACTGACGCGCCGCCAGCGGGCAAGGAGTATCGTACGCCGGAGATGTACTATAAGACTGTCCTGAAGGGTGCCCGCAAGATTGCGGATGAGTGCCCCAGAGATGTAATTATTGAGTAGACCCGCTGTGTATTATCCTGTGCGCTGAAAACTTTGTTCATATGCGCTAAGCAATGCTTGTTTGATTTAAAATATTACCTTCTGTGCGGCCATTTATAAATCCTGAGAGATGGCAAGTCGTCGGCTTCAGCCCCCAAGCCACGAGTGCTGGGGTGTTCGGGATAAACTTGAGCACTCTTGTTCCCATTCTTGGGTCCATCTAGGGAGGCGCTCAACACAACGAACAAGGCAGCCAGACTTATAATGCTTGAACACTCTCACTTAGCCATAGAATTCTATAATTTTAAATTTCGGCGAAGCCCCTAGTATTCGGAAGACCGAGTTCGGGGCGCTATCCACGCCTTGGCCGGACATTATCCGGTTCTTCGCTTGACGCGGCATAAGTCTTTAAGGACTCGAAAAGACCTCTCGAACAGCGACCAGTCTCTCGCCTTATCATGACAGTCAGTTTTAGCTTTCTCCACTGAGGCGCTCGCCCAGCTCAACCGGGGCGCAATCGCAGTGGTTCTCCCAGTGCCACCTTAGCCGATAGAACAGAACGTAAGGTACCAAAACGTGGGAGCTGGGCAAACCCAACTATTGACCCAAGACATGATTCGGAGCCGATTCATATAATGCTATAAGTTCGGGGTGCCGCACTTGTGAAAGTGTTCGGACTTGTCACACCATAATGCGGGGAACATAAACCCCTGGTGTATTCGGCCGTACCAAAATATACGGGTGCAAGATGTCATTAATGATCATATGTGTAAAGTAATGCAATAACAGGCAAAAAATGCTGCATTATTTATTCAAAGAATTCTGCTATGAGTGCGGAATGATACAAATAGTGCGGTAAGCATGGGATTGGACTAATCAAACATGTCCCCCTCCAGGGATGGGCTGTAGACTGGTGTATAGAATCAAATTTAATGCTCGTAATGGAGACCACCTGAGTGTTTATCGCAGTCTTCTCTCTTCCCTGGCTGTTGCATCGTGAGTTCGGCGGTTCACCGCCGGACAGGGCCTCTGGTGAACGGAGTCCTGTGTACACAAAGAAAGAAAATAATAATAAAAAAAAGAGTGACACACTTGTGAGCCCCTGGTGTGGTCGAGCCGCACTCTGGGTCTATTGTGGTCGTGCCCCTTCCCCTAGGCCCATGGTATCTTCAGAGCGTAATGATGTACGCGGAGGGTAGGTCTTGCAATTATGCAGGGGCTGGGGTTGGGGCCGCGTTGCTACGCGTGCTCGGATCGTGCCAGGTGGTCTTGGTTGATGTTGCTTCGGGCGCGTTTGTCCGTATCCGGCCGTTTAACGGCCGGACTCGAAAATTGCCTTAAAAGGCTGCTCTGTACTTCTGCCGCGAGAGCCGCTGTGTGTTCCTCCGTTCGGAGGGAGCGTTCCGTATTTCCGTTGACCGTGATGACTCCACGAGGGCCTGGCATCTTGAGCTTGAGGTATGCGTAATGCGGCACCGCGTTGAACTTTGTGAATGCGGTTCGTCCGAGCAGAGCGTGATAGCCGCTGCGAAACGGGACTATGTCGAAGATTAACTCCTTGCTCCGAAAATTATCCGCGCATTCAAAGACCACTTCTAGTGTGACTGACCCTGTACAATTGGCCTCCACACCTGGTATGACGCCTTTAAAGGTCGTCTTTGTAGGTTTAATCCTTGAGGGGTCTATGCCCATCTTGCGCACTGTATCCTGATAAAGCAAGTTCAGGCTACTGCCGCCGTCCATCAGGACTCTTGTGAGGTGGAATCCATCGACGATTGGGTCTAGAACCAATGCGGCGAATCCGCCATGGCGGATACTAGTCGGATGGTCTCTTCGATCGAAAGTGATTGGGCAAGAGGACCATGGATTGAACTTAGGGGCGACTGGCTCCATCGCATATACGTCCCTTAGTGCACGCTTCCGCTCCCTCTTGGGTATATGGGTTGCGTATATCATGTTCACCGTCCGCACTTGTGGGGGGAAACCCTTCTGTCCTCCACTGTTCGGCGGTCGGGTCTCTTCCTCATCGTCGCTGTGCAGCCCCTTGTCATTGTTTTCGGCGATTAACTTGCCTGCCTGCTTGAAGACCCAACAATCTCTGTTGGTGTGATTAGCTGGCTTTTCGGGGGTGCCATGTATCTGGCATAAGCAGTCGAGTATTCAGTCCAAATTGGACGGACCCAGAGTGGTTCTTTTGAATGGCTTCTTCCGCTGACCGGGTTTAGAGCCTCGGAATCCGGCGTTGACTGCCGTATCCTCCTTGTCGTCACCGTTAACGCGGCGTTTATTTTTGTTTCAACGCGACCTGCCATTGTGGTCCTTAGTGTCCGGACTACCAGCATTTTTGCTGAGGTTGTTGCTGCGAGCTAGCCAGCTATCCTCTCCCGCACAGAAGTGGGTCATTAATGATGTGAGGGCTGCCATGGATTTCGGCTTTTCCTGTCCTAGGTGCCGGGCTAGCCACTCGTCGCGGATGTTATGCTTGAAGGCTGCGAGGGCCTCTGCATCCGGACAGTCGTCGATTTGATTTTTCTTTGTTAAGAACCGCGTCCAGAATTGTCTGGCCGATTCGTCTGGCTGCTGGATTATGTGGCTTAGGTCATCGGCGTCTGGTGGCCGCACATATGTGCCCTGGAAGTTGTCGAGGAATGCGGCTTCTAGGTCCTCTGAACACCCAATTGACTCTGCGGGCAGGCTGTTAAGCCAATGCCAAGCTGGTCCTTTAAGCTTGAGCAGGAGGTATTTGATGGCGTGGAGATCGTCGCCGCGGGCCATATGGATGTGAAGGAGATAATCTTCTATCCAAACCGCGGGGTCTGTCGTGCCATCATAGGATTCGATGTTTATGGGTTTAACCCCTTCAGGGATTTGATGATCCATTACTTCGTCAGTGAAGCATAGCGGGTGTGCGGTGCCTCTGGATTAAGCAATATCATGACGTAGCTCAAGGGAGCGTTGTCTGCTGTGTTCGGCCCGACCGGAGTTGTTGTATCCGGCTCGACGGTATTCGTCGTGGGTCGTGGGGCACCCACGTGATCCATTGATAGATCTGGATTGTCTTGCCTTATCCTCCAATATGTCCCGCAAGTCCGGCGCATTCCCTCGTGGCTTCGTACTTTTCGAGCGATGCCGGGGTACGGTTTTGATGGAAGGCCTGGATGCTTCTCTGTCGCGACCATGAGGTGGTCGGTCTGCCATATTGTGCGCTGGTGATGATGTTATGTATGTTTCCTCCTCTAATCGGGGGAGCAACTTGTGTTTTGGGTAGCTCTTGGAGGGGCGTTCGAGTTCATACTCTTCGGCCACGAGGACCTCGGTCCATCTGTCGGCCAGCAGGTCTTGATCAGCTTGAAGCTGGTGCTACTTTTTCTTTAGGCTATTTGCCATGGCCATTAGCCTGCGTTTGAAATGCTCTTGTTCGATGGGATCCTTGGGCACGCCAAATTCGTCGTCGCTGAGGCTTGCCTCATCTTCGGAGGGAGGTATGTAATTATCATCCTCGACCTCTTCATCTGCCGCTCTCTCGTGAGGGCTTGCTTCTGCGTCCTCCTGCGCTGAATCTTGCTGGAGGGGATTGTCTTCGTTACTTTCTGGGGTGTTATTATCTCCTGTGCCGGAATCTCCATTCTTGCCGTGGCGGGATTTAGAGCGGCGCCGCTGACGTCGGCGCTTGGGCTGTTTCTTTAAGGAATCTGCCTCCGCTGCTTCTTCGCCGTCCCCATATTTTGGGGTGTCCACCATGTATATGTCATATGACGAGGTGGTCTTCCAGTGCCCTATGGGCGCTGGTTCTTTTTCGTCTCCGGCATCGTCGTCCATACCGTCGATGTCTTCGGAGTCGTAGTCTAGCATATCGGTTAGATCATCGACAGTGGCTACGAAGTGGTAGGTGGGTGGGCTTCGAATTTCTTCGTCGTCCGTTTCCCAACCATCCTGGCCATAATCCGGCCAGGGCTCTCCGGATAGCGAGAGATGCTTTAGCGAATTTAGGATGTCGCCAAAGGGCGAGTGCTGAAAGATGTCCGCAGCGGTGAACTCCATGATCGGCGCCCAATCGGATTCGATTGGCTGGGGCGCTGGAGGTTCGGAGTCCGGCACCTCGGAGTTACGAGCTTTATAGGGGACAAGGTCAGTGTTCGTCTCCATCGCCGCGGAAGTTGCAGCCCCCGAGGCGGCGTCCAGCCACCGATCCTCGATCTGGGCGATCGGCTCCGGACTTAGGGCCGGAGCGGATTCGTGTGCGGCCACCAAGGCACTGTCCGACGGCAGAGCTAGATCATGCCCATCGTGACAGTGCGGCACGCTCGGCTGTGGCTCGAGCCCGTCGAAGATCAAGTCCCCGCGGATGTCGGCTGTGAAGTTTAGGCTTCCAAACCTGACCTGACGGCCAGGGGCGTAGCTTTCGATCTGCCCCAGATGGCCAAGTGAATTAGCCCGCAGTGCGAAGCCGCCGAATACGAAGATCTGTCCGGGGAGAAAAGTCTCACCCTGGACAGCATTGTTGTTGATTGAAGAAGCCATCGAGCCTATCGGTGACGACACAGAGGAACTCTCAATGAAAGCACCAATGTCGGTGTCAAAACCGGCGGATCTCGGGTAGGGGGTCCCGAACTGTGCATCTAGGCAGATGGTAACAGGAGACAAGGGACATGATGTTTTACCCGGGTTCGGGCCCTCTTGATGGAGGTAAAACCCTACGTCCTGCTTGATTAATATTGATGATATGGGTATTACAAGAGTGGATCTACCACGAGATCAAGGAGACTAAACCCTAGAAGCTAGCCTATGGTATGATTGTTGTAATGTATGTTGTGTCCTACAGACTAAGCCCTCCGGTTTATATAGACACCGGAGAGGGCTAGGGTTACACAGAGTCGGTTACAATGGTAGGAGATCTACATGTCCGTATCGCCAAGCTTGCCTTCCACGCCAAGGAAAGTCCCATCCGGACACGGGACGGAGTCTTCAATCTTGTATCTTCGTAGTCTTGGAGTCCGGCGGACGATGACAGTCCGGCTGTCCGGACACCCCCTAGTCCAGGACTCCCTTAGGCGCCCTCTGTACTATGAATTTTACAGGGTCCGCTGAGCCATCCCTCCAGTACGGTTCCGTGCCCTTTATGGGGTTTTGCTTTTTGGTTTTTGTCCCGGGTGCCTGAGCATGATGCACCCTTTTGTTTCGGACTAGGGTTGTGTTCGGAGCCGGATTGTCCCAAAACTTGGCTTCGATTTTCCAGGTACTCTCCATCGCACAGTACTTTCGTACTTTGGACGCCAGGTCGGCGAAGCGTGTAATTTCACGGCGACTTATGGCGTTAGTGATTCCCTTGTCCGTGCAATTGTTGCAGAAAATTGAGATTGCGCTTTCCTCGTGGCAGTCCTTTATCCTGTCCATAACCAGGAGGAATCTGGCCCAGTAATGATGTACTGTCTTCGTGGGCTCTTGCCGGATTTGAGATAGATCGCTTATGTTTGGGTGTGCAGGTGGAATTAAGTCCGGAACCCTGCCCAACTTGAGGCTCAAGGGCCGAAAAGTTTCCGAATTTGGAAGCTTGGATTGCTGGACGTTGTCCAACAAATCTGGTCTGCTGCCTGACTTTAGGTTCAGTGCTTGATTGCCGTCCGTCCCTCCGCGGGAATCCGGCATGGAGGGATCAGGAGTCCGGACATAACTGGTCTTTAATACAGAAGAAGAGTCGCCGTATTGTTCCTCTACCACTGCAACGTGGTGGGTTACCTGGGGAGAGTTAATCTCTCTCAGATCGGTTTTAAGCCCAATCTGATCGTAGTCTGTAGCGACTCCAAGGGCGGCGATGCGATCCAAGAGCTCGTTTATGAAAGAGAGCTCCATTGGATCCAGCTGCTCGGCGAATTCTGAGTTGACGTGAAGATTGCTTTTGATGACCTGAGAGGTCATCATCGAAGCGGCGGCCGAACAGGCGGTCATAAGAAAACCACCCAGCCGGATAGTTTGGCCGGCGGCCAAAGCTCCTTTGGCAATGGTACAGTCTTTAAAGACGGGAAGAGGAATCCTTCCTGATTGTGACGGCACAGAGGAACTCTCAATGAAAGCACCAATGTCGGTGTCAAAACCGGCGAATCTCGGGTAGGGGGTCCCGAACTGTGCGTCTAGGCGGATGGTAACAGGAGACAAGGGACACGATGTTTTTACCCAGGTTCGGGCCCTCTCAATGGAGGTAAAACCCTACTCCTGCTTGATTGATATTGATGATATGGGTAGTACAAGAATGGATCTACCACGAGATCAAGGAGGCTAAACCCTAGAAGCTAGCCTATGGTATGATTGTTGTTTGTTGTGTCCTACGGACTAAAACCCTCCGGTTTATATAGACACCAGAGAGGGCTAGGGTTACACAGAGTCAGTTACAATGGTAGGAGATCTACATATCCATATCGCCAAGCTTGCCTTCCACGCCAAGGAAAGTCCCATCCGGACACGGGATGAAGTCTTCAATCTTGTATCTTCATAGTCTTGGAGTCCGGCCGATAATGATAGTTCGGCCATCCAGACACCCCCTAGTCCAGGACTCCCTCAATCACCAGCACCATCACTATCCTCATCTCTTTTACGTGGTCCACTCTCCCGCACCCCGCTGTAATCCCTACTTGCACATGGTGCTTTATGCCACATATTATGATCCAATGATGTGTTGCCATCCTATGATGTTTTTGAAGGAAATATGCCCTAGAGGCAATAATAAAGTTATTATTTATTTCCTTAATTCATGATAAATGTTTATTATTCATGCTAGAATTGTATTAATCGGAAACTTAGTACATGTATGAATACATAGACAAAAATATAGTCCCTAGTATGCCTCTACTTGACTAGCTCGTTAATCAAAGATGGTTATGTTTCCTAACCATAGACATGTGTTGTCATTTGATGAACAGGATCACATCATTGGGAGAATGATGTGATGGACATGACCCATCCGTTAGCTTAGCATTATGATCGTGTCAGTTTCATTACTACTGCTTTCTTCATGACTTATACAAGTTCCTTAGACTATGAGATTATGCAACTCTCGAATACCGGAGGAACACTTTGTGTGCTACCAAACGTCACAACGTAAATCGGCGATTATAAATGTGCTCTATAGGTGTCTCCGAAGGTGTTTGTTGGGTTGGCATAGATCGAGATTAGGATTTGTCACTCCGTGTTTCGGAGAGGTATCTCTGGGCCCTCTCGGTAATACTCATCACTATAAGCCTTGCGAGCATTGTGACTAATGAGTTAGTTGTGGGATGAAGTATCACTACAAAAAAAATACACTTCCGTGATGATACGTGTTTGTCACGGAGGTCGCGTTTTTTGTCATGCATGTACATCCATGACAATTTTATGACAGAATCAAGATAGTCATACCTGTGCTGTCGTAGAAGTGTTCCATGACATTACCAAAATTATCATCACGGAAGTGTCCACTTCCATGACGATAAATCGCGCATCACAGAAGTGCTTTCGTCAAGGGTGACCGACACGTGGCATCCACCGTAACGGAACGCCGTTAAGCTATCGGGTCGGGTTTTGGATCCGATAACCCGTTAACAGCCCCGACCAATGGGGATTTTCCACGTGTAAAATCATCATTGGCT
This sequence comes from Triticum timopheevii, assembly GCA_963921465.1. Classification (NCBI taxonomy): domain Eukaryota; kingdom Viridiplantae; phylum Streptophyta; class Magnoliopsida; order Poales; family Poaceae; genus Triticum; species Triticum timopheevii. The sequence continues at coordinate 126,768,723 of OY997271.1, read as the reverse complement.
GGAGGAAACACATGTCGGCTCACCGTTGGGACAGATGTCATCCTCTCATTGGACAGAAGGTGCCTATGATACGGTGACACGTGGCATGGCCCAACAGAGGCCCATTCCTGTGAAAAGGCCGGCCCGTTTGACTTGGTCAAAAGGTGGCGGGCCGACCCACGGAAAGCCTGTTAACGGCCTGTTCGCATATAGCCCATTTACAGCCCGCTAACCCAGGGCCCGTTACGCCCTATCCGAATTAGGCCCAGTAGCGTCATCTGGGCCATACAATATGATTCCAGCCCGTTTTAACTTCCGGCCCATGTGTGGCCCATGACTTCTTTCGGCCCATATGAGGCCCTTTGTAACTCTTGGCCCATTAACGGCCCGTGGTGAAATTGGCCCGTAATGAACAGTGTATCACTTTATACCCATTAACGGCCCGTTATTCTATTGGGCCGTTTCTATCCCAAGTTATCTTTCGGCCTTCTCAGGGCCCATTGATTCTTGGGCTCATTTGCAGCATTCGATTACATACAACCCGTTACTGTTATTTTCTGCTTGTGGGCCAAATTCAGCCCGTCGTTACAGTCGGCCCGTTTGCGGACCGTTAATATGTTGGGTCGTTTTCATGTCAAAAAAAACCGTTGGGCTGTTTTCATAGAGTTATCACATACGGTCTATTAACGGCCCGTTATGGTCCACGAATTGTACGACCCTTGATTGGCGAAATGATGATACGCCCCGTAGAAGGCCCATGGATCTACGGCCCGTATGAGGCCCATGGATCTACGGCCCGTAGAAGGCCCATGGGTCATACGACCCGTAGAAGGCCCATGGACCCTACGGCCCGTAGAAGGCCAATGGACCCTAAGGCCCGTATAGAAGGCCAATGGATCCTATGGCCCGTATAGAAGGCCAATGGATCCTACGGCCGGAAGAAGGCCCATGGATCATACGGCCTGCAGGAGGCCCATGGTTACAACAGTCCGTGTGTTGCCATGATTATTTTGTCCTAGTTACCAAAAATAGGCTATTTACATATTACATCCACTGGGCATCAAAGTTCGCCACCAGTGCAAATATAGGGAACAAAGCAGCATATTACATACACTGGCCGTCAAAATTGGCCACCAGTGCAAATAAACGCGGCAGCAAGACAAGAGCATAACTGAAACAACTTCAGAAGAGCTCAAGAAACGTTATCCTGGGTATCCACCATGCTGGCAATAAGCTTAGCAAGCTGATTAGCTTTGTCTTGTTTGGCGCTAAAATCCTCCAATGCTTGCTGTTGCACCAGAAAGTATGCATTTGAATGCTCCAGGGACTTCCGCTTCTTGTCGTAGCACAGCTGATCAGTGTCTTTCAGCTTGTAGTTGAGACTCAAGAAACCGAAATGATTCAGACAGTGAGTTTGAATAGTTTGTGCAAGCGGTAGTGGCCAGTAACTCGAACACTAAACCAAGACAGGACTTTGAGGTTGTCTCGCTGTCTTCAAGATAGTCTTCCTTAGCTGTTTTATCAGCTTTGTTGGAGACCAACAAGGATGTGTCACTATCCTGAACCTTATCTGCATTACTTCCTTTACCATTGCTTAATAAGGCACTCTTCCCCAATATTTTGTCAGCATTCTAAAAGAAGAAACAAGCAGACACATAACAAGTTTAGCATGTACTAGTATATGAAACTCATTTCGGTGAACCAGTTCATTAGTAAGGTGGACAAGATTAAACTACCAAGTCTTCTATTGCCAAGTACTAGTACATAATAAAAGCATCAAACAAACATATATCTATGTCCTATGGTCACTGCATTGTCTTGCCAAATCAAAATAGAGACACGGTTCAAATCATATCAGTTCAAGACAAAGCAGCAGTGAAAGAATACAAAGCGTGGGAAACTACACGGCATAACAAGATTTCAGATGGGTACCATGGGTCTACATGTACAACAACACTATTGGCTCTATTGTGATGCTAGTAATGTGCATGATATGAAAGTCAACTATATACACAATTGAAATTGAAATCAAAAGAGCTATTGATAAGAGCAAACCTGTTAAAGAAACATGCGTGGACATACTTGCTGTGCCATTGGTGTTTCGATTGGATCCTTCAATTTAAAAATAAGTTTGTATCAGTAAATGTAGTGATACAAGAGCACAACAATCATAGTTAAATAAGGCATGCCTAGGCTCTAGGCGTTGGCAAAACGCATTGCGCATAACTACACTTAATATGTGCATAACTGCGCATAAGCATGCGCTTTGGTCAGTAAAGCGCAAGGCGGTGGCAAGACGCACAATTAACGCCTAGCGCTTTTTTGAACTATGATAGCAATGGAATGTTAAATTAGAACAGTTGTTCTTCAAGTTTAGGCACTTGTTCTACATGAACAGAGTATAGTAAGACACAAGAATATAATACTTAAAAATAGAAAATGATCTCATAGACCTTGCCACATTCTTGGTTCGGGACCAGTACAGAACAAGGCGTTCCTAGTTATTGTCCAGTAAATGTGTCTCAGGAGAACGTAAGGGAATTTGATGAGTTTCTTTGCCGGTGAGGTATGTTTTCTTAAGGTAATTCCGATACTGCCACCAAGCATTCTTTGAAGAAAGCAGAGGTATTAACACAGGTTACCTCATCCTGAGTTTCCAAATCGGTCCTTCTATATAGAGAAAAATGGGAAAATTTGCTGTATTATAACCATCATGGAGGTAGGATGTATGGGACAAAGCAAAGTAATTGCCATGAATAACATTACTTACACATAAATCCTGGACAAACACCTGCAACTGGCATTTTCCTTCATCTTCAGTATAATATTTCCATGATGGGAAGATATGCACATACGATTTAACAACATCAAATGCGATAGATGCTAAACTACGACTAGCTGGTTGTGCTTACTCCACAGGAATAGGCGTACTAACTGGTGGAGTTGGGGTTCGCCGTGATAGTACTGGCCCTTTGGGCACTAGAGCTGCCTTACTAACTGCTCTTATTTGGGAGCTCTGTGGTGGAGATGGTGCTGTGTCAACAGGAACTGGGTTACTATCGGCTGGGGTTGGGGTTAGATTGGTTGAAGCTGGTTCTCTGTCCATCGCTGTAGGGGTACAATCTGCAAGAGTTTGGGTTATGTGTGGTAGGGCTGGTTCTTGTGCATGTACAACCAGGGTGCTATCTCCAGCAAGAGGTAGCACTGTTTTATTCGAAGACCGTGTTTTTATTCCGCTAGATACTGGCATCACCCGCTCCAATTCAAATGGCTGATAAACAGGAAACATAGTTGAATGTACAGACATTGTATGAGAGACAGATGCAATAGATAGTGTGGAAAAAAGAGGGCATGAAATAGTTGACATGTATATTGTTTAACTAAAACGGATAGCATGACATAATTTCACATATATGATGTCTATCGAAACTGCATAGCATAGCATAACATAATTCAAAGATATGATGAATAACTAAACAGGATCGCATGACATAATTCACCTACATGTTATCTAAGTAATCAGGATCACATCATTTAATTCACATATGTGATTTATATGCTAAACAGAGGGCATTCAATATGATGTCTGAACTAAGAACATGGTGTTGAATATTGTGTTTATGATGTCTAAACTATGCAATGCAAGACACCGTATGCATGATATGAGCAGTATAACCGTGCCAAGTTAGATCATACACCTCAGTGGGGGAATAGGACTGGTCATCTGTCTCTGAATCCATCTTTGAGGAGCTGTCGGTACCCAACAAGAGATCTGCTTCGACAGGTAGCACTGTCTGCTCTGAAGGCCTTGTTTTCACTCCAGATTTTTCCATCTCCCACCCAAATGGCTGATTCATAGGAAGAGTAGTTTAATGTACAAACATTGTCGACAAATGGAAATGTAATGAAGAAAAGGATGGGCAAGATATCATTCAAATATATGATGCCTGGTTAAACAGGATGGCATTGCACATTTCACATATATTATGGCTGGCTAAAAGACATGAGACTGCATAATTCCCATATATGATATAGAAACTAAATAGGTGGCATTACATAACATGTCTAAACTAAGCAGATGACATATATGATGTCAAAAGTAGGCACTGCAAGGCAACATATGCATGATATGACTAACATAATCATGACAAGGTAGAGCAAACACCTTGGGGGGTAAATAGGAGTGGTCAGCGGCGTCTGAATCCACCTCAGAACAGATATCTTCCTCTGGATTACAATCTGGAGAGGGGTGGGGAGGGTTTTCCATTGAACCCACCATGGAGCGATGTCTGCATGACATTGTATTGCCTTGCAAAACTCTTCTCTTTTTCTCTACATGTTCAACATGACTGTGTACAATATCTAACATGCATACGAAAAAATATGGTGAGATTATGTAAGGAGAGCATGCCGAAATTTAGAGTGATGGTAACAACCAGTTGATGGATCCAAAAATAATGATAGCAGGTTGATGATTGCTTTAAATTAATAAAAAGACAGATGATGATTGCTTTACTATTTGTTTCCCACCCAAGATGAACAACATAGGCATACCCTAGGTGAACCAGATATTAGACAGGCATACTATTCATTGCTGCCTCGATATGTGCCCCACAACTAATTTAGAACTCAAGTTTGAACATTAATTTGGACCTGACTTGGGAGTCCAAGAGCTGAACAGGACGATAAAGTAGGAGGTAAGTTTAAGCAATGCATAAATAAGCAGAAACAAAAGAGTGTGACCTCTCTTGTGGACCTGTGTACTCCTCAGGTTCATCTGCTGAGTCGATGATGGTGATGTCGTTGCGGTGGGTGCCGGCAGCAGGGAAGGAGATCTGAGGTGGCAAAAGACGGTCAGGAGTTGTGATGTCTGGTTTGGTGGACGCTTCTGTCGATGGAGCAGCTCAGGTGGGGTGGACGATGTCGCGGCAGGAGCAGGATAAACCACACAAAATTCCCTTCGACACATACCTGTAACTGAAGTAATTCTGTAAGGGCTCATTTGGCTTGCATGATTCTTAAAACGCAGGGATATGAAAAACACCGGAATAGGATAGGAAAATGCACATGGTAAACAGAGCATTTGTAAACACATGATTTCTGTCAACTTGGGTGTTTGGTTTACAGGAATTGGAAGAGCATAGGAATGCAAAGAAACATGGCCAAAATAAAGAGAAACCATATGAAAGCGTGTACAGTTAGAATTTTATTCGGGCACTAATGCACTTGGTCTTGTTTTCATGAATAGGATTTTGAAAAGTAGGTCCAGGTGGATGTTTTGCTTCATTCCTTTCAACAAAATGCATGAATAATTGAATAGTAGAGTGCCATTGGAATATTCCCTATTGCTATGTTTTTCCGTTGAACCAAAATAGCCCTAATGGATTGACGTGAATGTATAGTAACAAGTGATGCAACAAGTGTACAACCTCTTTGCCATAGCCGTGTCGACCTCGGCATCATTGGGTTGGTCGTTGAAGTAGTTGAGGCAGAGGTGGCTGTCGGAGGTGTGGAGGAAGATCTGAGGAATCTGTAGACGGCGTCCGGGGCACTGCTCTGTTGTGATGGATCGTTTTGTCGTTGGACCAGCTCCGGTGAGCCGTAAGACGTCAAGGCTGAAGCAGCACAAGACAGACATCGTCAATCTCAAGTGGGATTCTAATAGCATCTCCAATAGATGATGTAAAATGGATGTAAAATTAACATCACCAAAAACCACCTGACAACAACAGATGAGGTGAAAACTGTTGACTCTGAACCACTGTCGAAACTGAAATTTACTGTGGAATCTGAATGCTACTGTCGAAACTGAACGCAATGGTAGTAGAGAGGCACTTGACATGTAGTTTAGGGAGGGCCTGCAGTTCATCTTCAACCTGCACCCCCCTGAGGCGCCTGCCACCACCGGCCGAACCGCCGGCCCCAGCACCGCCTCATCGCCCCGAAACAACTCGCCACCGCCGCCCCGGCCAGCCCTCTAGGCCCCCCCGCCCCCACCCTGAAATCTAAGATAGATAGTGGGGCCTCGCACTGGGGGAGAGCCGCCATGGAGATGTCGCCTGCGGCGCCGGCTTCAAGGTAGCTGCTACATGGGGGTGCGGGATGGAGCACCGTCGGCGCCGGGAGGTCGAGTTAAGGAGAAGGTGTGATGCGATGAGTGTACAACCTCTTTGGTGGCCCCGAGTAGGCCTCGGCTTCGTCCGAGGAGTCGGTGAGGATGCTGCGGTTCCGGTGGAGCAGGTTAAGGCGGTGCTGTGGGGATGGAGCAGCCGCGATAGACGAGGCGATCGTCGGAGCAGGTCCTTGGAGGTGGAGGATGGGGCGGCTGAACCGGCAGGACGGTGAGATGGACGACAGATCCTCATCCGAGGAAGTGGACGAGGGACGTCGAGCTATTGCGGTGGACGACATCATCGAGGAAGAGGCTCTGGCTGGGCAGCGGTGACGTGGCGGATGGAGGAGGGTGGGGTTTCACGGCTGGAACAGAGAGGTTATGGCGGCCTGGGATTTCGAATGGTGAAAAGGGGGCGATGGGACAGGGTGGAGCATGACTTAGGGACGCGCTTGTCCAAAATGTAGGGTGTGTTACAAAAGTACCCCCCACCGATTTGAACTAGCGGCCCTTTCGGCTCAGGGTTAGAAGGGGGATTTCGCGTGTCGGGGTTTGGCAGCTGGAGGGAGTTTTCGCGCACGTTGTAATTTCGGGATAGCAACGCGCGGGTTGTGAAGGCGCCAGTTTTGGGAGCACGATATCTGAATTTTCGAGATATAACAAGACGCGGGTTGAATTTTAGGGACAAGACTAACGTGTAGTAATATTGTACTTGTACGTACCAAATCAATTCGCACTTCCCTCAAGCAAAAAGAAAACGAAAAAATAAAACTATTCACACCACACAAAGAGAGAGTCTTGCCCCGTTTTACTATACAAATGCTATTCAAAGCTACTCCCTCCTTCCATCTATATAGGGCCTAATGCGTTTTTCGATGCTAACTTTGACCAAATATTAGAGCAATGATATATGATATGCAACTTACACAAAACACACCGTTAACTTCGTCTGTGAAAGGTTCTTTCAATGATATAATTTTCACATTGTGCATGTCATGTACTATTAATTTTGTCAATAGTCAAAGGCGGTCTTAAAAATCTCATTACGCCTATATAGATGGAAGGAGGGAGTATGAATCCATGTTATGTCCGATTAAATTTTTTCGCTTGCTGTATAATGCATGTAACCTACTCATACCAACATTTTAGTGCATTCCAAATGTCTATTCTACCGCTGCAATTCAAACTAAATTTGAATTCGTTTCTCTATTTCAATAAGAATCTACAATCATGATTGTTGCCAACTTCAACCATCATTCGTGTATTACCTTAATAACACACCACATCATTACTATAGAGATAGATATGAACTATGTGGATTACATGAACTCGAGTTCTATTTTTTGAATACACTTGATGTTGATTCCAAATAATAGTACATTTGATGTACTAACTATATATTCATCATCTAAACCATGTTCCAAACGTACACCGTGTTTATCACACAAAGTATAGTGCGCCGCCCCGTACATTATGACAAGTATTTAGACCTGAGTTGCAAAAGCCACACATTAGCCCAAATTATAATCAATGTTCTACATTATGATATCTTCTTCAAGTATCCGTATCCACTTTTTTATAATGAATTATGATCTTTGTTGGTCTTTTACACCTTCATGATCCTCTTCTATTTGTAGCTAGCTAGCACTAACTTTTTTATCGTGCATGCACACGCCCGCCCCCCTCACACACCCTTAGCGTCCCCTCCATCACGCACGTTCATTATTTCTCTTTAGGTCGTCCACCAGCAGTGTGTGTAGGCCCCCGGCTCCTTTCTGGCACACACCGGTCGATATACCTCTCTAGCCAAGTGTGCCTACAACAAACACATATATACTTCCCCTCTTCTCTTCTCACTGTCCATGCCCCCATATGTCCAGTACGATTCCACGCAGGTGCACACTCCCGCCCCTCTTTTCATTAATCACATGCTCGCACACTCCTCCCCCCTCGACATGGTAGGCCTCTCGCACCACCTCCTAGCCACACCCTCTCCCCCTGTCTGCCTCTCCGGACCTTATTTGCTTCCAACACATGCAGGCGTGTATATGAACTGATCTCCCTACATATAGCCAGGTCGACTATAATTCATTTTCACCAAGCACCGATACACTTACCTTGCTAGTTATGTCTCTCCTTTTCTCGGACACACGACGGTTGATCTTCCTATGTAGTTACGCATGCTTACCACAACCATAGCTTCTCCCCTCATCATCCTTGAATACCTCCCGATCCGTCTCTCACACGCACGTGCATAGACAGACAGACATCCCCCGCCCTCTCTTATTGATATTGCACTCATACCCTCCATTTGTCTAGCAGGCCTCTCCCACCATTTGTGAGACGCCACTCCACCACCAACCCTACGATGCTCTACCTTTGTCTTTTTCCCAACCTTATTCCTCTGCTACACATATCCATGGATGTCGATCGGCCTCCCTCAATACATAGCTAGGTCTATCTCCTTCCCCACACATATACCAGTCGACCGGTCTCTACCCCCCCACACCGATAGTTGAATGTTGTAGGTAGGTATCCATGCCACGGAGAAGAACTGCACCTTTGCCCTCTCAAATTCTAGTAGGCCAGCCGCCCTGTATCTTTGACGTGGGCAAATACAAATTCGATGGCACTCTTTATCGATCGCGCAACCACACACTTCATCCCTATTTTCAATTCTATCGATATCTCATGTCCATGACTCCGTTTCACACACATTGCATATGTCACGTTTTTCTGATTGAGATATCATCAACACATTGCCTCTGTTTTGCACAAACCATCTCTCTCACACCCACCCACGTACGTACCTGCACCTAAAGAAGTGCACGTAGGACACACGTACTCACGTCTCGTTCCCGGACACACCCGTGCGGGTACACGGTGGAGTTCATTTCTGTACGAAAAGTCAGCCCACGTGATAATTTGACGCGTGTAGCGGTTGTTTACTCGAAGGAGGGTCGGGTACCACGCCTAGAATATAAAACGATTGTCGTGGGGAAAATGGAAAATTGGGTTTGTCTCTCATCACACCATCTCACACAAGGCCGCCGTGGCCTCTCTCTCTCAGCGTTGGTCAGTGATCCGGCAGCATCCCGTCCGCCGGCGGAAAGGGAGGATGTGCATCGTCTCTCCATTTCACGGCGTTGAGGCAGGTCGTCCCGATCTGCGGTACCCGCCGTTCTCTCTGACCAAGCTCCGGCGCGGTAGGGCTTTTGCCACTTGCTCGCTGCTGCAGTATGGGCAGATCCCGGCCGCCGGCGCCCTCCTAGTAACATCCCGACGACCCTCAGGTACAGCTTCCTCCGGCCTTGCTCCACTGCCCATCTTCCCATGTTGCTGCATGTGGATCTTCTTTACTTGTTTGCTTAAATCGTATCTCAGCCGGCGTACTTTCCATCTTGCAATCTCGTCCTCAAACCATTTTTTATAAACCACCATGTGCTATCTTTCCCTTTTTACATGGAACATGCTTCTTTTTTGTCGGCGTATGTGTCTTCAACTCGTGTTATTGGGCAGTAATTGTTTCCTTTCGACCTCCTTTTGCAAACAGGCCTATCCATTTTCACCTCGTCGCTATTGTGACCTTTTGGTGCACTGCACAAATCACTTTTTTGAAGAGTGTTTTGTGCAGTTCCGCCAAAATGTCACATGAGCAACGTTTTTACATTTCTGTGGGACTGCGGAAAGGGAGATTGGTTTTGCTATCCTCCTCATCCAACTGCCTAATCTTCTCCAACAAGAAGTTAGTCCTAAAGAGAGATCGTAGAGGTGATCAGCTTCTATTTATGTTTGTTATGTTTCATCATCTAGTTCCACTATTATTGTAATCACACTGACTGGATATCTTTGCAAACAGGGATGGTCCGCCCGATTTTAGTGGAGCTGCACAAAATGATCGGATTGTGGTGTCCTTCATACACCTCTTTTTTGGCTACAGAGCTGGGTGAAACTAGCTGCCAAGCAATGAACACCGTGCCAAGGAAATGGAGCCATGCCTACGAACAACATCGATCAATTATATTTTTTTTCTTTATTTGTACACCTTCTCACAATTTTATCTTAAGTTGTGATGTGAATATTGGCGCTGATCTGCGAACCATTGAGATGCATTAGCCATGGTAGTTTCATTTGTATTTGATGGAATGTTGTAACGAGATAATCTCGAGGCAAGACACATGAATCCTAAGTTGAAACCTTTTTTTCCTGCGGGAACCAGAGTTGAAACCTTCATAGCATCACAGTACAATTTCATCAAAATTATGCGTACATATAAACAAATCCCGAAGGATTGATAGCAATGCTAGAAACAATTCAACTTCGTTTCGCCGACATGTTGGACATCCTTCATCTGGCTCCACCTGCCATGCAGCAATATTGAGTGCACAACACAACTTCAGGGAAAGATTCACCCCGGTCGTTGCGCCGCAGTAGTAATGACTAGTGAGTAGTCAAATCACAGAGTCCCACCTTCGCCATAGTAAGTTTCTCGGATGAAGCAACCATCATTTCTCTGTTCCTTGATTCCGCTGGTACTCCCATATTCCCACTGTACTACCTCCGTCCGGGTTTATTGGTCCCCATTGTATTTCGTGCCAAATTTTGACCATAGATTAAACTAATAAAATGTTCACGCATGTCATCAAACATTATATTTTTGAAAACTATGTTCAAATACGAATCCAATGAGATAATTTTTCTTGACATGCATTAACATTTTGTTAGTTAAATCTTTAGTCAAAATTTGGCACAAACCACAAAGGGGACCTATAAACCAGGACGGAGGTAGTAATAAGTTGCTCGGGCGAATCAACCATCACTATATCCGCTCACGTGTGATGACCATAGGAGCTATCCATTCAGATTGCATGTTAAAAAAAATAAAGGTCGATAACTAATGCGGCAAACTTTCAAAAAAAACTAATGCGGCACCTCAGGCCAACGCGGCCAGATCGCATTTTGCATGAGAAATTACACACCATGTTTCGTTGACATGTGGTCCCGTTCCAACATATCAGTGAGACGACGGCGAGTAGTAGGAGTATTTCCGAACCGACATGTAGGCCGGGGCGCCCCTTTGTGAACCGTGGCAAACTGGCAACCGTCCATCGACTCTTCGCCTTTCCCTCTTGATTTCGAACTGTTGTCACACGCTCTTCCTCTCCCTCCTCCATTTTCCTTCAGCCCTTCACCCTTTCTTCTGCCATTGTTCGATCGTCTTCTCCATGGAGGGAACAGGACGGAAATGACCCCGTTATTCTTGCCCCGATCTGAAAGATGACGTGGTGGAGGAACTCATTGATCGGTGCGACGTCATAACCTCGGCTAGCATGGCAGGTTCGTTCAAGCCCATTCTCGACTCAACTAATAACATCATTACAAGGAACCCAAGAGTCAAGGAGCGGTTTGATATCCCCTATCTTCTTCGCCGTGACCCTGATGACTGGCGCCGTCACGACGGAGGCCTCGCCCTGTGCAAGTTGATGCCGCTTGATAATGATACGTATGATGTTAAGATGCCATCGCTTGAGGGCAAGGCTTGGGCAGGTGCAAATGGAGATTGGGTTGTTTACATGGGTCCAACTGCGAGTGGAAACTTGTGAATGTGTACATTCGTGATCGGGTTCCACTTCCAAAAATCTCAGCAGACTGCCCAGAGGTTGAGCACACCGGTATTGTACGCACGTTCAAATACAATCATGGTGACTGTCTTCTATGGAAGATAGCAATTTCTCGAGTTCCCAACCGCTCTTGGAATTACAACAACTATGAAGTTGTTGCTATCTTCGACAAGCTTGTTGCCGTCCTTGCTGGTTTGACTCAATGGAGATTGCTCAAAAATCAGTTTCTGTACACGCATGAGTACTGTGATGCAATTCAATACGAGGGCCTTGTGTTTGCTGCCACCACTCGTGGCACTGTTTTTGCATGGAATCGTTATGATTTCAGTACGTTTGTCTTCCATCGTAATTATAATTGTTTCATCCACATGCATGCGGGTTAGCAAGTTTCCCTTTACTAATTAACCTTCTTCTTGTGTTTCCAAGGTCCTGTGAACATTCCACCAGCTATACTTGAAAATTTTTATAACCAAGGGGGAGATGACGATGGTGATGATCACGAGCATGAGGATGAGCAGCGCCCATATACTCTTTGGCGCCTGGCAACTAATTCCGATGGATCACCTCTTCTCGTGTGTATACAGCCCACTGATGATGTTACTGCTAAGGAAGCAGGTGTAGTCTCCCATGGTCGCACTCTCCGGACCTATTCCAACACCAGTTGCATGGTATTCAGGATGGATACTAGTGTGCTAGCGCCAACACCTTCTCCCTAGTACAGAATTGATAGTCTTGGAGAAAACTCGCTCTTCCTTGGACAAAACTATCCGATGATGGTGAAAGGCGATCCAACTGCTGTTGACACAACGTTACTAGCACCATTTATGAGAAGCAACTGTGTCTATACCTCGGACATTAGGGTGGTTCCCTACCCTGGTACTGATATAGTAGGCCGCTTTAGCCTAGATGATCAGTCCTGCGTTGGTCTTGAGATCGACAATAGATGGCCCGTCCCAGAGAATCACTTGTGGTTCAAAGTAAGCATTTCCAACGCCGAGGAATGGTTGAGTTGAAGGTCATTTCATTGCTTGTTATTTGTTGTGGTGAAAACTTTAGTATTTATAATGTATCCTCATTGTCGATGTGGGTTAATGACCTGTTGTATGTAATAAAATGATATTCCTGTGATAAACTTACTAAATTTATGAATGGCTTTCGAGTCGCTTCTGTGAGTGAGTGGTGCGACGAGGCAATAAAATATTTTCCGAATACATAATTGTACGTGCATTGCAACAGGTTATCAGATGAGGCCAATCAACAATAGTAGTACACTATTTGCACTAGCTTCACATGCTTCGCGCGTCGTGCGGGTGTTTTTACTATAGCCATATTGTACGTAACCAGCACCTCGAATCCTCGATGCTAGTACTATATAGTAAGTAGTAGGAGTAGTAGGGTTGGATGGGCCAGAACAAGCATTCACATCCAGGAGTACGGCACACGCCACCAGCACGACTTCCATCTGACACCATATTTCTTGGAGTCCGTGCTAGAGTAATCTCTTCAACCTCATCGTTTCTCTAACTCAGCCATCGCGCGACGGGCGTGGTGGGGGTTTGCTAATAGTCGGTTTCCTCAACTGCGGTCCCACTTGTAAGGCCAACTCCAACGCTCTATCAATATATGGATGTACTCTTCTTCCCAATACAAAAAGTTGCATCCATTCTACTCCCTCCGTTGCACAACACATGCCTTCTATTTGTCAAAATATATATATATCTAGACATGTTTTAGTATATAGGTACATCCATTTTTGGACAAATGGAAGTCAAGTATTTTGGAACGGAGGAAGTACACAATAATTTTTTTAAGTTAGCACAACTAGTCTAATCCGAGAGCACAATCGAAGATTTGGTCGGGTTCTTCCTCCTTTTGCCGACACATGGGACATCCAACATCCAGGTCGTGTCATGAAAGAAAATAGAGTGGTAGTTGAAGCCACGAGATGTGCATCTTGGGTTAAACTATAAATAGAATCTTACTACTCTTGAGTAACTCCAAAAGCGGCCACCGAAGATCTTTATTGGATTTGTTTTTCATCGACAGCACGTCGAGGTGAAAGATGTGCAGGTTCAGTGGGTCCTCTTGTGTTTTCACTGACATGTGGGGCCGCATGTGAGCAAACAGACGATGGGCTCCGTGCATCCGCTGGCTGGCTGAGAAGAGAGATAGAGGAGTGCTGAGCACGGACTACAGGAAATTTGTTCTACGTAACCAGCACCTTGATATTCGCGTGTGGTTGTTTCTAGAATAAAAAAAGGAGGTACCCCTACTTATGTTACTCCCACTACGCCTAGCCTAAGGTTAGTAGGTGACCTTGCGCTTGGCTCTTCGCCTCTTCCGGAAGTCGATGGTTCTACAGTAGTGCTTCTGGCAATCTGACACCAAATGAACTGCTGCACGTCCACCGCTTATAAGCAAAAGTTTCTCCTCGTGCTGCGAGCCACCGCGCACGCATTGGCGAGGGAGAAGGCGTAATCAAGCTTCTCGTCGTTCTGCGAGTTGACGGGACACATCAAAGTTGTATACTAGTAGTACGTACTCTCTCCAAAAAAGGGCTGACCATGTCATTGCTACCATCCCGTGCTACGTCGTTGAGTACGTGCACTATTCACGTGCCATCGAGGAGAAAAAATATTGCGTAGGTGCCATCGAAGTGCACGACTCACTTACGAAAAGGGTTTCCCCCCGCTCCCCCCCCCGCACGACTCACTTACGCACTGCTTATCTGATTATCTCCATTTTCTTGCATGACACGTGCACCTCGATGCTAGATGTCTCGCGTGTTGGGAAAAGGATGAACAAAGCTCACGTAAAAGAAAAGAGTTGAAGAGCATAGATTCCCGACGACCGAGGAGGAGCAAGGAACCTCGCGGTGGAGCGTCTGCAAGGAACCTTGTGCGTTTTCCCCTGTTTTTTGCCGCCTGGCCACCTATAAACAACTAAAAGAACATGAACTTTTCGCTAACCACTAGAAACGGTACATCAGGATGCTAAGTTGAAGATGTTTTATACTCCCTCCGTTCCCAAATATAAGTCTTTTTAGATATTTCAATAAGGGGACTACATACGAAACAAAATGAGTGAATCTACACACTAAAATATGTCTGCATACATCTGTATGTTGTTGTCTATTTGAAATGGCTAGAAAGACTTATATTTAGGAATGGAGGGAGTAGTTTATATTGAATTATTGATAACCACGCAACAAGCCACGCATGTACAGGACGCATGCAGCCACGCATGTACACAAGCCAACGCGCTAACTCCATCCGATCCAACTCATGCACATACGCGCACAGCATGGAGCACACAATGCACGTACACAAGACGTGCATGCACACACACTCGGCCACAGAATGCACGTGAATAACACATGCATGCGCACACACTCGGCTACATGGAGGCGTGCGCCATCCGTGGTGACGTCCGGTTCGTCGTGCTACGGCGAAGCTCGCACGCAACGACGCATACACATCTCTTGCAGCACCTCTTTGCTGTCGTTGCTCAACTACTAGTCGGAGACAAAGATGACCGCAGCCTCGGCCTTAGAGCGAGCACCGATGGAAAAATATGCACGCTGCACGCACACAAGCACATATGGAGTGCCCACGACGTGGTGGTGGTGCGTCCCCAGTCGCCTCTACTCCTTCTGCGCATGTTGTCTATCAAGGCGGCTGCATGCTAATGATGACGTGGGTGAGATCTTCTAGGACTCAGATGATGACAAGGAAAATTATGAGACACAAGGTGACGTACACCGTCAAGGTCCACGGTGAAGGGGGTGCTAGTAAGTGCTTAGATGTGCTTAGAGCAAGTACAATAGAGCTGAGTCAGCGGGCTATAAGGAATAAACTATAGTATATTTCTTCTTAGTTGGAGGAAAGAGAAGAGGAGAGAGAAGGTAAGCGAGCTCTTCGTGAAGAGCCAGCTCTAGCACGTGCTCCTAGGCACTTTGTGAGAATGAAAGGTGGGCCACAGAACAAAAAATTAGTAGTACACTCTTTTGATCTACTATTGTACATGTTGACTATAAGATGGGTTGTAGATGACATGGCACTGGCTTATAGCCAGTAGCTGGCTATACTATTAATGCTCTTTAGATGAGGTGCTAAGTGCATTAAATGGCTTAGTAACTCAAGTCTTCAATGCATAGGTTCTTAGTTTATTGGTGCCACATCATATTTTATGCCTACGTGGAAGGCTTAGCAGCTATACATGGTGGAGCACTGGGAGAGGCCAAGACTGGTCATAGTGGGGAGTAACTTGTACTGTAACATATTACTATGTTACTCTAAACATCTCTATAAACCGGAAAGGAGGGAGTAGTAACATAGACTAGTGTCATATGCAGAGTATGGGAGCACATGATATTTCCCTGTCCGGACCGATCCCAAGTTGGCTTCTCACCTTCTTGGCCCAACAAAAAACCCTCCCCCCCTCCCGTGCACGCTTACCGCCTGGCGCCAGCTGAGCCCGCCGCTCCACATTGATGGCAAGTCAGGGTAACGCGACCTCTCACTGCTTCTGCCATTGAAGTAGCGCGCCGACCGAGGGCACCGCCCACTGCATGCCCGGCATTTCAGACTACACAGTGGATAGTAACTTTTAGAGCAAGTACTACAATTAGATGACATAAGCATGCTATAAGGATTTAAATATAGTATTTGTGCTTAGTTGAAGGAGAGAGAAGAGGAGAGAGAAGAGAAGCGGATTGTAAACGTGTAGCCAGTTGTACTCCAACATACTTTGTGAGACAAAAGGTGGGGCCATTATTAATGATATTGTATTTATAATAAAGGGACTAACGGAAGCCTTAATTACTCTGGTGTTTTTTTGAGGCAAACCTTGGTGGGGCTATTATTGACTTTTTTTAGCTATTATTGACTTGGACGTGGGGTTTGGGGGCCAAAGGCCTACTATTATACTCGCACGACCGACCTAACATGCTCTACCCTAGCCGCCACTGTATCATATGGTTTCGCACCGTTCCAGATCTTAGCGCCGCCACGCAATTCTTCTCCAGCCCTCCTTCCGGCATGCACCGCAAGAAGGGACAGTAGTCCTCCGAACCCCGCCTTTTGTGATCCTGTACGGGAGAGGGGCAATCAGGTTTTTGGGGAGCACACTCCTGTGACTGCTGCCAGCGACGACTTCCTCAACGACAACCTTCTTCCCCGACCTCGGTAACCTCTTCATCAACGACATGTGTGACAACATCAACCACATCGGTTCTGCTCCCGCTGTACAGTATGTGATTCTGTCCTCCTGGTTTAGTCCGCATCATTACTTTGATGTTTGCAATTGTCGTCATGATCTATTTACTGCTGATTCGGATTAAATCTCATACTAAATTGCTCATATATTCAACAATCCAATCCAAAAACCTGATCACAGGCAATTTACTCCGAGTGGGTTTGCTGCGCTTTTGAAGCCACCTACTTTTAAGGGGGTGCAATATAAAAGGTGGCGCACAAGAGCAGTATATTGGTTTCAGATCATGTACTGCTATGACGCCACTAAGGGTAAGCCTGAGGGCGATCTTAATCCTACACAGCAGGAAGCTTTTAAGAACATGGATACCCTCTTCAAAGCCGCCCTGCTGAGTGTTCTTGACGATTCCATTATGGATTCATATATGTCGTTTGACAGCGGCAAAGACATGTGGGCTGCGCTCAAGGCCACATTTGGGCCCTCGGGCGCTGGCAACGAGTTGTACGTCATGGTGCAATTCTGTGACTACAAGATGACTGATGAGCTCTCTATTTATCAGCAGACTCATGAGATACAGTCACTCTCTAAGGAACTTGAGTACTTTAAGTGTGTGTTGTCGGACAAATTTGTTGCTGGGACCATCATTGCCAAGCTTCCACCTTCATGAAACGATTTCGCTACTTCTCTGAAAAACAAGAGACATGAGTTTTATGTTTTGGATCTCATTAGCACTCTTGATTTTGAGGAGAAGGCAAGAGAAAAAGACACACGTGCTCGGGTCGCTGAGGGAGCTTCTAGTGCCCACATGGCACACGAGAAGAACTTCCAGCCGAACCAGCCCCAAAACAACAAAAACAAATCTCAGGGGAAAGGCAAGTTTGATGCAAATAACAAGCCGTCACATTCTACCAACTTCAAGAAGAATTCTCATAACGGGAAGGGATACAAACATCAATTTTGGTAGCACCGCAAAAAATTTATATGGCTGCATCTACCTGCTATCAGCTAACCTCATGGTGCTCCAGGTATTCCTACATTCGTAACTAGGTACAATGACCACCGCAAGATGAAATTAGCTTATTCGTACGTTGACTTGCTGAATGCAGTGCGGAACAATCCTGTCATGTGTGGAGGAGCAAAAAAGCAGTGCAGCCAAAGATGGAAATCAACCAAGGACTTATGAAATTATATGTAATCTTCCTCAGGCAGGTCAGTATCCCCTTCGTCCAGATGATTGTGTTTTGTCATGCCGAGCTATTGATATGTGCTACTATTTTGCAACACCGTTTAAGTATAGCTACTATTTTCCTATCTTTTCAGATTCAGGACAATGAATATGATATCAGGGGAACTGCACAATATGGACCCATGTTGAGTCATCTCTATTGCCTCATGTGTTTGCTGCAAATGTGTTAGCATCAATTGCAAGATGAGGCAGCTAGCTAGCTGTGGAGTTGCCAACATGCTCAAAGTGCTCGCAACATTGAGAAGAAACAAGCATGCCCAAGAAATTAATGCGTGCGCAGGGACGCCCTTTGCTCAGAGAAGCATCGACCAATTTTCTTTATTTCCACACCTTCTCACAGCTTTGTATATTGGTTATAGTATGGTGAATCATTGAGATGCATAGACATGCTGAACATTTGTTCTTCTGAATGTTAGTTTAATGTGAGTGTCTGCATCCAGTACCGCATCCTCTAATTTGGTGGACGCACACAGAGAAAATAAATCTCCTTAATTTACTCCATAACCACCCTATTAAATAGGGAAAAAGCGAGTAGTTAGTGCAGCGGGCCTTATAAACACGAACAACTCGCTCTCCCTCTTCCGTCTCCCCACCCAATTCCCCCCGCTCCCCAATCTTCCTCACTCGTCCAGAAAACCCCGCTCAACTTCTTCCTCACTCGTACAGAAAATGCCTGCTCCTCTTCTTCCACTCCTACAGAAATCCCCAGCCCTCCTTCTTCCCCACTCGCACTGCCACTAGGCTCGTCTCTGGCTACTCTGCTCAAACCCGTGAGCTCGGTGCGACGCCCACAAGGAAAATGGAGTCGGCTGGCCCTAGTGCCAAGAAGATGAGGCTCCCGCCAGCGGCGACGCCGGTTGTAGATCCCGGACCCGGTAGCGCGGGGAGAAGCGGCGAGCCCCCCCCCCCCACCCACCCGGACCCGAGGAACCGGTAGAATCTCCGGTGGACCACATCAATGATCTCCCGGGCATCATCCTTGAGGAGATCGTCTCGCTTCTTCCCACCAAGGATTGCTGCCGCACACAAGTCCTCTCAACTCGGTGGCGCCCTCTATGGCGCACCGCGCCCCTCAATCTCGACTGTCGTCAGATATCTGTCCTTCCTGAGTTTGATCTCATCAGAGCCATCGTCTCTTCTCACCAGCAGGGCCCCGTTCAATGCCTCTGCATCCCGACAAGCTGCCTGCTGTCCATACCCGGCAAGGTGGACGCTTGGCTGACATCCCCTGAATTCGGCAAACTCCAGCAGTTTGAGTTCTACCATTACCACGAAAGTTTCATACCACGAGCATACCAAGAATTCGTGCCCACACCACCGTTGTCCTTCTCGCGGTTTTCCTCCTCTCTCCACACCGCCACCTTCGCCCGGTGCCATCTACCAGACGATCTGGTACAAATTCTTCGACTCCCACTGCTAAAAAAACTTTTGCTTGTGGTGGTTTATCTGTCGGAGGCCTCACTGCATAGCATCATCCACTCCAGTTGCCCTGCCCTGGAGCGCTTGCTGATTGTTTTGGGAATAGAAATCGGTATCAGTTGCCTCCAAATAAAGTCGCCTCACCTTAAAAGCATTGGAATTTGTTTTAAAGGACAACAGCTCATCATTGAAGATGCCCCTTCACTTGAAAGGTTGCTCGTTCATAATTGTTATACACCTTCAGAAATAACTATCATCTCTGCGCCCAAACTGGAGCTTGGGTGTAATTCGTGACCCGTTTAATAATCACAAGGAGTTTGTGTTTGGCTCCTCACTTTTTCAGGTACCGTATATTATCATCTACACATTTGTAATCATATGCTGCATTTTTCATTTGTGCACATAAGTTTTATATCACCTTGGAGTACACTTTGGGTACTAATATTATGTTATATGCTAAATGAAGAGTTCGTCCATTGATAGCATATCAATGCTGCTGGATTCTATCAAGATCATATATATCAGTATGTATAGTTTTGATCTGGACATAATTATTGGCTTGCTGTGATGCTTTCGATCTCTGGAGAATTTATACATAGAGGTGATGATTTCATGCACATTGAAAGCCCGTATATATTGTACTAGAATTAACTGTTCAGCTGTCGTTCTTTCGACATACTCTTTTTTCAGACCTTAACTGTTTTCAATCTTCATGTCTACTTAGGGAGAACCACATGGAGAAAAACATATAACCAATCGTTGGCGTAATAAGCACAAGGATTTTCTCAGTTCTCATGACATTCGTTTGAGGACAATAATGATGGGACGATATGCATCCAACCAGGCAAACAGAAGCTTTGTGACATTCTTCCTGTTGAACGCGAGGTTACTATTGTCCATGAGGCTTAATTTTTACAGCAAGAGATTTCTCACGGACGAACATGTTGAACAGCAAAAAAAGAAGTTTCAGGTGGACAAATGGGCTTCTAAACGTGCTCGGCTTATATTTACAATAAGTTGTAGACATCCTAAAATAAATTGTTTTGCACAGGATGTTGATTTTATGGATCAGACCGATCCAGTTGTTTATGACTGCAAAAAAGAGTGGTTGGGTTAGATGTTACTATCATGTTCAATCTGGGTTTTGTCTAAAAATTTGATGAACAATTAATCCTTGGGCTTTTTGTACCATTTGTATGCTTGACTTGCATGTTGTTGCCCTCGTACTCCCCTCCACCTGCCACTACACTGCCGCATCTTCCATGGCTGCTGTTCGTTCCAGTCCGAGGCCTTGCCGTCGTTCTCCGCCTTGGTTAGCTCATTGTGCCTACCGCCGTCTGGCATTGTCAACATGGTCAACAACCAAGAGGAATCAGGAGATGACTGTACATGGAGAGGCTGACAGTAGGGACCCACCAGGGTCATTGCATTTCGCAAGCAGGTGCCTCGTTATTACAAGCCAAAAAAATACTTCCTCCTAATTGTTTGACAACTAGGTTCCACGCCATAGTCAATGTATTCAATAAACGAGAAAATTACACAACGAGCGGATAACACCAGGAACCCAGCAGCTCGCCCAGTTGTTTTTCAGTTTCAGAGACGGAGCTCAACTGTGCGCTGTGCGGGGGCTATGGCCCGTCTAGCCCACGCTTACGCTTTTATTAAGCACATGACGAGCCCAGTTGATATATTTTTTCCTTTTTGAAATTGGCTAGCCCAGTTCTTTTTTTGGAGAATACCAAAACCGAGGGCTACTTCCTTTTCTCAGCCCTGTTGGGCTGCAAATCTTTCAAGAAGAGGAGGGATAAGAAATGGGCTTCCCCAGAAAACGGGCTATAAGTTGTAAGAAATGGGATGTAAATTTTTAAACCAAAGCCAACCGACAATTGCATTAAAATATCATTTTTTTTCAGGATTTCTCTACTCTCTACTCTTATAAAACCAAAGCCAACTGGCAATTACATTAGAATATCATCTTTTCTCCCACAAGATAAACTACTCATACAAATGCATCTTCATGTTCCGTGCAACGAACAGGCATCTTGCTCGTTAAGATTCTAAATTTCATTCATTTTTTTGCGGAGAATTGTTTTTTGAATTTTATTTTGATATAATTTTTTGAAAACTATTTTTAACGTGACTCGAAATTTTGTGATTAAAAGAGTTCGGACCGCACTGAAATATGCAAAATTTCATTGAATTTTTTAGCAGTGCCCAGAATATATGGTCTATAATGCTAATAAAAAGAATATGGGCTTCAAATATCCTTTAGAATTAGCAAATGGGCTGTAAATTATTGAAAATAATGGCTAATGGGCTGTATGCTGTTTTCCATAGATTTGGAGGCTGACTTCTGGGCCTACTAGGTTGACGATGACGCTGTCCTAATTTTTTTTGACGCGTACGCAAGGCTTTGTCAACTTAGTCAACACACAACAGTGACTGTTGGATGTCCATCCAACGGCCGCCGTATTTCTTCAATCTCTGATCTTCCTGCTCCAGCCGCCCAAACCGACACCGGCGGGACTGCTTGCTCCCTCCTCCCGTGGCTAGCTGTGCTGCCACCAGGCCATCTCTCTAACCACCCGCACATCCTGTTATTTTCCGGCGACGTCAACCTCACCCCACAGCCGACCAGTCAGCGCTCGT
Source organism: Triticum timopheevii (assembly GCA_963921465.1). Lineage (NCBI taxonomy): Eukaryota > Viridiplantae > Streptophyta > Magnoliopsida > Poales > Poaceae > Triticum > Triticum timopheevii. Next base: position 126,746,483 of record OY997271.1, on the reverse strand, counting down.
TCTCCCCTTAGCGTGGGCATCCACTGCGGTGGCTTCGATAGCTCCGGGTGGTTCTCTTCCTGGGCCTCTCCCTCATCCACCGCGTTTCTGCTTTCGGCGCGGCGAGGTCAACATGGTCAACAAACAACAGCCATCAGAAGAGGCTAACAGTTGGGGCCCACACAGGAAAATGCCTCCTTATTACACGCAAAATAATGATTCCTCCACCTAATAGCTGGGACCCATCGGAAGGGTCTCTTTATTTTGCGAAAAAACGCCCCCCCCGCTGTCAGCTCGGACCCACCGGAAATGCCTCTTATTACACACAAAAAAATGAATACTCCCCCTGCTAGCTGGGACTCACCTTGGTGGGAGGCTGACTTGTGGGCCTACTAAGTTTACGGTGACAGAGGGCTTTGTCAACTTAGTCAATATGAACGACTCTAGCTCCAGTGACCGTACGATGTCCATCCAACGGCCGTAGTGCTTCTTCAACCTCTGGTCTTCGTGCTCCAGCCGCCCAAAGCAGCGCCGGTCGTGCCGCGTGCTCCTGCCTCCTGTGGCCCGCTGTGATGCCGCGGAGGCCTCACCGCCCCCTACTACTCCCACCGCTAGCCAGGCCATCCCTCTACTCACCCACACCCCTTGTTATTCTGCAGCGACGGCAGCCTCACCCTCGTACTCCTCTTCGCGTGGGCATCCACTGCTGCATCTTCCTCGGCTCCATGTCGTCCCCTTCCTAGGCCTCGCCGTCGTCCACTGCCGTGGTGCTCTCGACGCGGCATGATCAATGTGGTCAATGACCGACTTCCATCGGAAGAGTACTATGCATGGAGAGGCTGACAGCTGGGTCCATGGCGGCCGCAAGGAAGTGCCTCCTTATTACGCACAAAATAATTATTCCTCCACCTGACAGCTGGGACCCACCGGACGGGCCACCGTATTTCATGAAAAAAACGTTTTCCCCCTGACTACTGGGACCCACCAGCTACACCTTCGCACGCAAGGAAGTGCATCTGGGCAAAAAAATGATTCGCCCCCTGATTGCTGGGACCCACCAGCTACATCTTCGCATGCAAGGAAGTGCGTCCGGGCAAAAAAAAACGATTCGCCCCCGTGACTGCTGGGACCCACCAGCTACATCTTCACAGGCAAGGAAGTGCCTGACAGTCGGGACCCACCTAGTCGAAGCGTACATAGCGTTGTCATTCTGGTCGCGAACGTGTACGTACATATATACTGGTCAATGTAGAGGCGCACACGTGTCGTAGTAGAGGCGCGTACGTGTCGTAGTAGAGGCGTGCACGTAGCATGTACATGTACGTACAGCGGCCAGGGTGCAAGAAAGAAAATACGGCCACGTATGTGTAGATACGGGCGGGGTCTCGAACACCTATTCACACATGCGTACATGGCTGGGTCGGAACAGAGAAACAACATCATCATCGTGTTCATGGGGAGCCAACCGGCTGGGTCGGAACGGAATGCGTGGTCATGTTCATCGGGAGGGCTTGGACGAAACAGGCAATGGAAACGAGGCCTGGCGTACTGCAAAACGGAGGAAACAGACCTCCTACGTTCGGAATGGGGATCTATTGATCAGGAGGGGTGTGGCGTACCACAAAGCGGAGGAAACGGACCTCCTACTGTTGAAACGGGGGTCCTGTTGATCGGGAGGGGTGTGGCGTACCACAAAACAGATGAAACGGACCTCCTACGGTCAAAACGGGGGTCTTGTTGATCGGGAGGGGTGTGGCGTACCGCAAAACGGACGAAACATACTTGTGTTGGAGCGCTACGGTCGAAACGGGGGTCCTGTTCATCGGGAGGGGTGTGGCGTACCGGAAAACGGGACTCCATGGGATACTGTTCATCTCCACCGTCGACCTCCTCCAGCCTCCACGGGCTACCGTCGACCTCCTCTAGCCTCCACGGGCTCCTGTTCATCCAGCCTCCACCGCGCGCTACTCCACCGGCTACTGTTCAACCACCCCTCCATGGGCACCCTCCACCGTCTACTGTTCATCCAGCCCTCCACACCACGGGGTCATGTTCAACCACCCCTCCACGGCCATCCTTCCACCGTCTACTGTTCATCCAGCCCTCCACACCATGGGATCCTGTTCATCCAGAGGCAACGCCACCGCTCACTGTTCATCCAACCCCCCCGCATCGCTCACTGTTCATCCAATCGATCGGCTTCAGTTAGCAGCAGTAGCGAAGGAATCGCTCGATCGGGTTCAGTTAACAGCCATCGATCGATCGCTCGGGTTCAGTAACGTGTAGCCTGTAGTGCAATCGCTCGGGTTCAGTTAGAGCCAATGCCTCACACACACGCGTACGTGTACAAGAGAAACGCGCATCGCTCGGCCCCCAACCTCCCACCGTAACCGGCAACTCCCCAAAATTTTTCTCGCCCTCGCTTCTACCACGGTTTTTTTCGTCATGGACGGCCCAAAGAATGTCATGCAGCTGCGTCTCCGGGCCGCCCAGGATGAAAAGCCCATTTTCTGTCATGATTTTTTTGTCACAGAAGTAGGAGCCCAGCACATCTATGATGATACCATGTTTTGTCACAATTATCGTCATAGAAGTGTCATATGTATGACAGAATTTTTTTTCGTTCGGCCCAAAATGTCACGAATGTGTCTTTTTTTTGTAGTGTATTACGGAACGAGTAAAGAGACTTTCCGGTAACGAGATTAAACTAGGTATTGAGATACCGACGATCGAATCTTGGGCAAGTAACATACCGATGACAAAGGGAACAACGTATATTGTTATGCGGTTTGACTGATAAAGATCTTCATAGAATATGTAGGAACCAATATGAGCATCCAGGTTCCGCTATTGGTTATTGACCGGAGACGTGTCCTGGTCATGTCTACATAGTTCTCGAACTCGTAGGGTCCGCACGCTTAACGTTCAATGATGATTGGTATTATGAGTTTATGTGATATGATGTACCGAAGATTGTTCGGAGTCCCGGATGTGATCACGAACATGACGAGGAGTCTCGAAATGGCCGAGACATAAAGATTGATATATTGGACAACTATATTCGGACATCGGAAGTGTTCCGGAGAAGTTTGGGATAAAACTGGAGTGCTGGAGGGTTACCGGAACCCCCCGGGGGAACTAGTGGGCCTTGATGGGCCTTAGTGGAGAGAGAGGAGGGCTGTTCGCGCCCCCCTTGAGTCCGAATAGGACAAGGGAAGGGGGCGGCGCCCCCCTTCCTTCTCCATCTCTCCCTCTCCTTCCTTCCCCTCTCTTTCCTTGTTGGAAACCTACTAGGAATAGGATTCCTAGTAGGAATCCTACTTGGGGCGCGCCCCATGAGGGCCGGCCGGCCTCCCCCTTGCTCCTTTATATATGGGGGCAAGGGGCACCCTAGAACACACAAGTTGACAATTTTTTAGCCGTGTGCGGTGCCCCCCTCCACAGTTACACACCTCGGTCATATCGTCGTAGTGCTTAGGCGAAGCCCTGCGCCGGTAACTTCATCATCACCATCACCATGCCGTCGTGCTGACGAAACTCTCCCTCGACCTCAGCTGGATCTAGAGTTCGTGGGACGTCACCGAGCTGAACGTGTGCAGATCGCGGAGGTGTCGTACCTTCGGTGCTAGGATCCGTCGGATCGTGAAGACGTACGACTACATCAACCGCGTTGTCATAGCGCTTCCGCTTTCGGTCTATGAGGGTAAGTGGACACACTCTCCCCTCTCATTGCTATGCACCACCTAGAGATAGTCTTGCGTGATCGTAGGAGTTTTTTTGAAATTACTGTGTTCCCCAACAGTGGCATCCGAGCCAGGTCTATGCGTAGATGTTATATGCACGAGTAGAACAGAAGGAGTTGTGGGCGATAATAGTCATACTGCTTACCAGCATGTCATACTTTGATTCGGCGCTATTGTTGGATGAAGCGGCTCATACCGACATTACACGTACGCTTATGTGAGACTGGTTCTACTGACGTGCTTTGCACATAGGTGACTGGTGAGTGTCTGTTTCTCCAACTTTAGTTGAATCGAGTGTGGCTACGCCCGGTCCTTGTTGATGGTTAAAACATCACACTTGACAAAAAATCGTTGTGGTTTTGATGCGTAGGTACGAACGGTTCTTGCTAGAAGCCCGTAGCAGCCACGTAAAACTTGCAACAACAAAGTAGAGGATGTCTAACTTGTTTTTGCAGGGCTTGCCGTGATGTGATATGGTCAAGGCATGATGTGATATAAATTGTTGTATGAGATGATCATGTTTTGTAACAAAGTTATCGGCAACTGGCAGGAGCCATATGGTTGTTGCTTTATTGTATGCAATGCAATCCCCATGTAATTGTTTTACTTTATCACTAAGCGGTAGAGATAGTCGTAGTAAGAATCAAGGTAGTCAGAGTCGGGATTCGGAGTCGGATCGGTTTTCCTCAGACAGAATCGAGTCGTAAGATCGAGTCGTGGAATAGAGGATTCTACTAGATTTACTCAAATAAGATATTTTGTATGCACACAAGAAATTTATATGGGTTCTATAGAGTTTTGACACTAAATATGGAGCAAAGAACATACACATCAATGCTAGTTGTATTCCACTTCTTTTTATGGCTAACCTACCATGTAGCTCGCATGTATGGAACATATATGAGAGGGAAATATATAGAACATTTAAACCTTCAATGCATGAAATTTACTAATGTTCTTTTTAGAGTGCGTGAATAGTCGATCACTTGTCTATCTGACCTACAATGCTAAACCTTGAAGGGTCTTGCTCTCCTTCTCCGATCAATCTTGAAGCACCCTCCTTTTCACGCCAATTCCATATGTTGACAAGCCTGATCCTCAATTTCGATCTAGGGTTTCTAAGAGCTGGATCAAAGGTGTCCGCGGCTGAGCATTTGGACTTGGGAGGGGAATAAAGGTCCATGAGGTATATGAAAAGGGGTTTGGATGATGGCATACTATTTTTCTAAACTAAGCAAATGGCTTAGATAAGTTAGTAGAATCGGATGTAGTCCATAGCATAGTCAGGATTATACAGTTTTGTACAGGATTCCATGATTTGGATCGTGACTCAACATGGATTCTACCTGATCCGGATTCATAGTGGGATTTGGATCGACATGCTTCTGTAGGGTCGTGAAGTCGTAGGATTCTAGCAGTCAACTCGGGATTCTGACTACCTTGGTAAGAATAGGTGGCAAAACGACAACGATGCGACGATGGAGATCAAGGTGTCGCATCGGTGACGATGGAGATCATGACGATGCCTCGGTGATGGAGATCATGAGCACAAGATGATGATGGCCATATCATGTCACATATTTTGATTGCATGTGATGTTTATCCTTTATGCATCTTATTTTTCTTAGAACATCGGTAGCATTATAAGATGATCCCTTACTAAATTTCAAGGTACAAGTGTTCTCCCTGAGTATGCACCGTTGCTACAGTTCGTCATGCCGAGACACCATGTGATGACCGAGTGTGATAAGATCTAAGTTCACATACAACGGGTGCCTGCCAGTTTTGCACACGCAGAATACTCGGGTTAAACTTGACGAGCCTAGCATATGTAGATATGGCCTCGGAACACTGAGACCGAAAGGTCGAGCATGAATCATATAGTAGATATGATCAACATAGTGATGTTCACCATTGAAAACTACTCCATCTCACTTGATGATTGGACATGGTTTAGTTGATTTGGATCACGTGATCACTTAGATGATTAGAGGGATGTCTATCTAAGTGGGAGTTCTTAAGTAATATGATTAATTGAACTTTAATTTATCATGAACTTAGTACCGGATAGTATTTTGCATGTCTATGTTGTTGTAGATCAATGGCCCGTGCTACCATTCCTTTGAATTTTAATGCGTTCCTAGAGAAAGCTAAGTTGAAAGATGATGGCAGCAACTACACGAACTGGGTTCATAACTTGAGGATTATCCTCATTGCCGCATAGAAGAATTACATCCTGGAAGCACCGTTGGGTGCCAGGCTTGCTGCAGATGCTATTGATGACATTAAGAATGTCTGGCAGAGCAAAGCTGATGACTACTCGATAGTTCAGTGTGCCATGCTTTACGGCTTAGAATCGAGACTTCGAAGACGTTTTGAACGCCATGGAGCATATGAGATGTTCCAGGAGTTGAAGTTAATATTTCGAGCAAATGCCCGAGTTGAGAGATATGAAGTCTCAAACAAGTTCTACAACTGCAAAATGGAGGAGAATAGTTCTGTCAGTGAACACATACTCAAAATGTCTAGGTATCATAATCACTTGACTCAACTGAGAGTTGATCTTCCATTTGATTGTGTCATTTACAGAGTTCTTCAATCACTACCACCAAGCTTTTCTTCATGATGAACTATAATATGCAAGGGATGAACAAGACTGTTCCTGAGCTCTTCGCGATGCTAGAGGCCGCGGAGGTAGAAATCAAAAAGGAGCATCAAGTGTTGATGGTTAATAAGACCACTAGTTTCAAGAAAAAGGGCAAGGGGAAGAAAGGGAACTTCAAGAAGAACGACAAAAAGGTTGCTGCTCAAGAGAAGAAACCCAAGTCTTGACCTAAGCCTGACACTGAGTGCTTCTACTGCAAAGGGACTGGTCACTGGAAGCGGAACTACCCCAATTATTTGGCGGATAAGAAGGATGGCAAAGTGAAAGGTATATTTGATAAACATGTTATTCGTGTGTACTTAACTAATGCTCATAGTAGCGCCTGGGTATTTGATACTAGTTCTGTTACTCATATTTGCAGCTCGAAACAGGGGCTACAGATTAAGTGAATATTGGCTAAGGATGAGGTGACGATGTGCGTGGGAAATTGTTCCAAAGTCGATGTGATCGCGGTTGGCACGCTACCTCTACGTCTACCATCGGTATTAGTTCTAGACCTAAATAATTGTTATTTGGTTCCAGCATTGAGCATGAACATTATATCTGGATCTTGTTTAATGCGAGACGGTTATTCATTTAAATCAGAGAATAATGGTCATTCTATTTATATGAGTAATATCTTTTATGGTCATGCACCCCTGCCGAGTGGTCTATTTTTATTGAATCTCGATAGTAGTGATACACATATTCATAGTGTTGAAGCCAAAAGATTCAAGTTTAATAATGCTAGTGCAACTTATTTGTGGCACTGCCGTTTGGGTCGTATCGGTATAAAGCGCATGAAGAAACTCCATACTGATGGACTTTTGGAATCACTTGATTATGAATCACTTGGTGCTTGCGAACTGTGCCTTATGGGCAAGATGACTAAAACTTCGTTCTCCGGAGCAATGTAACGAGCTACTGACTTATTGGAAATAATACATACCGATGTATGCGGTTCAATGAGTATTGATGCTCGTGGTGGGTATCGTTATTTTCTCACCTTCACAGATGATTTGAGCAGATATGGTTATATCTACTTAATGAAGCATAAGTCTGAAACATTTGAAAAGTTCAATGAATTTCAGAGTGAAGTGGAAAATCATTGTAACAAGAAAATAAAGTTTCTATGATCTGATCGTGGAGGAGAATATTTGAGTTACAAGTTTGGTCTTAATTTGAAACAACATGGGATGGTTTCACAATTAACGCCACCTGGAACACCACAGCGTAATGGTGTGTCCGAACGTCATAACTGTACTTTATTAGATATGGTACGATCTATGATGTCTCTTACTGATTTACCGCTACCATTTGGGGTTATGCTCTAGAGACGGCTGCATTCACTTTAAATAGGGCACCATCAAAATCCGTTGAGACGACGCCTTATGAACTGTGGTTTGTCAAGAAACAAAAGTTGTCATTTCTTAAAGTTTGGGGCTGCGATGCTTATGTGAAAAAGCTTCAACCTGATAAGCTCGAACCCAAATAGGAGAAGTGCATCTTCATAGGATACCCTAAGGAAACTGTTGGGTACACCTTCTATCACAGATCCGAAGGAAAAATCTTTGTTGCTAAGAATGGATCCTTTCTAGAGAAGGAGTTTCTCTCGAAAGAAGTGAGTGGGAGGAAAGTAGAAATTGATGAGGTAATTGTACCTTCTCCCTTATTGGAAAGTAGTTCATCACAGAAATAAGTTCCAGTGATTCCTACACCAACTAGTGAGGAAGCTAATGATGATGATCATGAAGCTTCAGATCAAGTTAATACCAAACTTTGTAGGTCTTCCAGAGTGAGATCCGCGCCAGAGTGGTACGGTAATCCTATTCTGGAAGTCATGTTACTAGACCATGATGAACCTATGAACTATGAGGAAGCAATGATGAGCCCAGATTCCGCGAAATGGCTTGAGGCCATGAAATCTGAGATGGGATCCATGTATGAAAACAAAGTGTGGACTTTTGTGGACTTGCCCAATGATCGGCAAGCCATAGAAAATAAATGGATCTTTAAGAAGAAGACCGACGCAGACGGTAATGTTACTGTTTACAAAGCTCAACTTGTTGTGAAAGGTTTTTGACAAGTTCAAGGAGTTGACTATGATGAGACTTTCTCACCCGTAGCGATGCTTAAGTCTGTCTGAATCATGTTAGCAATTGCTGCATTTTATGATTATGAAATTTGGCAAATGGATGTCAAAAGTGCATTCCTGAATGGATTTCTAGAAGAAGAGTTGTATATGATGCAACCGGAAGGTTTTGTTGATCCAAAGGTGCTAACAAAGTGTGCAAGCTCCAGCGATCCATTTATGGACTGGTGCAAGCCTCTCGGAGTTGGAATAAACGCTTTGATAGTGTGATCAAAGCATATGGTTTTATACAGACTTTTGGAGAAGCCTGTATTTACAACAAAGTGAGTGGGAGCTCTGTAGCATTTCTAATCTTATATGTAGATGACATATTGTTGATTGGAAATGATATAGAATTTCTGGATAGCATAAAGGGATACCTGAATAAGAGTTTTTCTATGAAAGACCTCAGAGAAGCTGCTTACATATTGGGCATCAAGATCTATAGAGATAGATCAAGACACTTAATTGGACTTTCACAAAGCACATACCTTGATAATGTTTTGAAGAAGTTCAAAATGGACCAGTCAAAGAAAGGTTTCTTGCTTGTGTTACAAGATGTGAAGTTGAGTCAGACTCTATGCCCGACCACCGCAGAAGATAGGGAGAAAATCAAAGTCATTCCCTATGCTTCAGCCATAGGTTCTATCATGTATGCAATGTTGTGTACCAGACCTGATATATGTCTTGCTATAAGCATAGCAGGGAGGTACCAAAGTAATCCCGGAGTGGAGCACTGGACAACGGTCAAGAACATCCTGAAATACGTGAGAAGGACTAAGGATATGTTGCTCGTTTATGGAGGTGAAATAGAGCTCATCATAAACGGTTACGTCGATGCAAGCTTTGACACTGATCCGCATGACTCTAGGTCGCAAACCGGATACATATTTTTATTGAATGGAGGAGCTGTTAGTTGGTGCAGTTCCAAGCAGAGCGTTGTGGCGGGATCTACATGTGAAGCGGAGTACATTGCTGCTTCGGAAGCAGCAAATGAAGGAGTTTGGATGAAGGAGTTCATATCCGATCTAGGTGTCATACCTAGTTCATCGGGTCCAATGAAAATCTTTTGTGACAATACTGGTGCAATTTCCTTGGCAAAGGAATCTAGATTTCACAAGAGAACCAAGCACATCAAGAGATGCTTTGATTCCATCTGTCATCAAGTGTCGGAAGGGGACATAGAGATTTGCAAGATACACATGGATCTGAAAGTTGCAGACCCGTTGACTAAGCCTCTTCCACGAGCAAAAACATGATCAGCACCAAAGCTCCATGGGTGTTAGAATCATTACTATGTAATCTAGATTATTGACTCTAGTGCAAGTGGGAGACTGAAGGAAATATGCCCTAGAGGCAATAATAAAGTTATTATTTATTTCCTTAATTCATGATAAATGGTTATTATTCATGCTAGAATTGTATTAACCGGAAACTTAGTACATGTGTGAATACATAGACAAAACATATAGTCCCTAGTATGCCTCTACTTCACTAGCTCGTTAATCAAAGATGGTTATGTTTCCTAACCATAGACATGTGTTGTCATTTGATGAATGGGATCACATCATTAGGAGAATGATGTGATGGACATGACCCATCCGTTAGCTTAGCATTATGATCGTGTCAGTTTCATTGCTACTGCTTTCTTCATGACTTATACAAGTTCCTCAGACTATGAGATTATGCAACTCCCGAATGCTGTAGGAACATTTTGTGTGCTACCAGATGTCACAACATAAATGGGTGATTATAAAGGTGCTCTACAGGTGTCTCCGAAGATGTTTGTTGAGTTGGCATAGATCGAGATTAGGATTTGTCACTCCGTGTTTCGGAGAGGTATCTCTGGGCCCTCTCGGTAATACTCATCACTATAAGCCTTGCAAGAATTTTGACTAATGAGTTAGTTGGGGGATGAAGTATTACAGAACGAGTAAAGAAACTTGCCGGTAATGAGATTGAACTAGGTATTGAGATACCGACGATCAAATCTCGGGGAAGTAACATACCGATGACAAAGGGAACAATGTATGTTGTTATGCGGTTTGACTGATAAAGATCTTTGTAGAATATGTAGGAACCAATATGAGCATACAGGTACCACTATTGGTTATTGACCGGAGACGTGTCTCGGTCATGTCTACATAGTTCTCGAACCCATAGGGCCCGCATGCTTAACGTTCGATGACGATTGGTATTATGAGTTTATGTGATATGATGTACCAAAGATTGTTCGCAGTCCCGGATGTGATCATGGACATGACGAGGAGTCTCGAAATGGTCGAGACATAAATATTGATATATTGGATGACTATATTCGGTCACCGGAATTGTTCCGGAGAAGTTTTGGATAAAGCCGTAGTGCCAGAGGGTTATCGGAACCCCCCGGGGGAACTAGTGGGCCTTGATGGGCCTTAGTAGAGAGAGAGGAGGGCCGCAGGAGGGCTGGCCGTGCCCCCTTGAGTCCGAATAGGACAAGGGAATGGGGGCGGCGCCCCCCTTTCCTTCTCCCTCTCTCCCTCTCCTTCCTTCCCCCTCTCTTCCCTTGTTGAAATCCTACTAGGAATAGGATTCCTAGTAGGAATCCTACTTGGGGTGCGCCCCATGAGGGCCGGCCAGCCTCCCCCTTGCTCCTTTATATATGGGGGCAAGGGGTACCCTAGAACACACAAGTTGACTATTGTTTTAGCCGTGTGCGGTGCCCCCCTCCACAGTTACACACATCAGTCATATCGTCGTAGTGCTTAGGTGAAGCCCTGTGCCGGTAACTTCATCATCACCGTCACCACGCCATCGTGCTGATGAAACTCTCCCCCGACCTCAGCTGGATCTAGAGTTCGTGGGACGTCACCAAGCTGAACGTGTGCAGATCGTGGAGGTGCCGTACCTTCGGTGCTAGGATCCATCGGATCGTGAATACGTACGACTACATCAACCGCGTTGTCATAACGCTTCCGCTTTCGGTCTACGAGGGTACGTGGACACACTCTCCCCTCTCGTTACTATGCATCACCTAGAGATAGATCTTGCGTGATCGTAGGATTTTTTTTGAAATTACTGCGTTCCCCAACAGTTTTGAGTAGATATCTTTTTTCTTTGGGTTGATTGATGATCTAGATTGGTATGAGTTGTATGTTTTATTTTGGTGATGTGCTATTGTGCCCTCCATGTCGCACAAGTGTGAAGGATTCCCGCTGTAGGGTGTTGCAATATGTGCATGATTCGCTTATAGTGGGTTGCTTGAGTGACATAAGCATAAACCCGAGTAAGGAGGTCGTTGCGTATGGGATAAAGGGACTTGATATGTTAATGCTATGGTTGGTTTTACCTTAATGATCTTTAGTAGTTGCGGATGCTTGCTAGAGTTCCAATCATAAGTGCATATGATCCAAGAAGAGAAAGTATGTTAGCTTATGCCTCTCCCTCATATGAAATTGCAATAGTGATTACCAGTCCTGTTAACAATTGCCTAAGATAATTCCGCACACCGACCCATCATTATTCCACATTCGCTATTTATAACATTTAGTAATATAGTCTAACTTTATGATAACATTACCTACTTTTATAATTTAGCTCTTCGATATCATGCAAAGTTATCCTCTTCATAGCCACAACGTAGTTTTATTTCTCGTTTCTAGTTGGAAGCAAATGTTCGGTGTATGTAGAGTCGTATCAGTGGCAGATAGGACTTAAGAGAATATTGATCTTACCTTTAGATCCTTGTGGGTTTGACACTCCATGCTTATCACTTCCAACTTTGGAACTTATACGATGATTCCCTGCACTTGGGGATTATCAAACTCTTTTCTCGCGCCTTTGCTGGGGAGCAATAGCGTGGGGTTGATATTCTCGTGTGTGCTTGTTTGCTTTATTCACTAAGTAGTTTTGTTTTCCCTTTTAGTTTTGCTTAGTTGTGGGTTAAACATACAAAAAAAATACAAAAAGATTCACTTGCCTCATATACCTAAAACGTTTTTCAAAAAGAGAAGAGATTGGAAAGTTATGCATTGAAGAAGTGAGGGTCGGCCTTGAGCACTTGTGTTCATGCTCATGGAAACAATGTAGAATTTTTCATGGAAGTTTCTTTGTAAATAATTATCCCCTCGTATATATCCATTTTATTATAAAAATATGTCCCAAGTTTTGGTTTTAGGATGATTAGATTGCTTGTTTACTATGTGCAGTACAAAAACAGAAACTTTGGCTGTAGCGCGTGAATTTACATTTTTTTACTGGAAACTCAAATGGGCCTGAAACTTTTTGCACATTACTTATGTACAATATTTTTAAATTTTTCATATTTTTGTTTGAATTTTTGGAGTTACATAAGTATACTAAATTTCCAGATTACTACACACTGTCCTGTTTTTGACAGATTCTGTTTTTCGCGTGTTGTTTGCTTATTTTGATGAATCTATGAGTAGTATCGGGGGGTATGAACCATAGAGAAGTTGGAATACAGTAGATATTACACCAATATAAATTAAGAATGAGTTTGCAATAGTACCTAAAGGTAGTGATTTGCTTTATTATACTAACGAATCTCACAAAGTTTTTGTTAAGTTTTGTGTGGATGAAGTGTTCAAAGAACAAGGAGTTACCGATGTGAGAAGAATAAAGAGAGGCAAGAGTTCAAGCTTGGGGATGCCCAAGGAACCCCAAGTAAATATTTCAAGGTTATTCAAGCATCTATGTGTCACACCCTGATTTTTCATGCCACAACACTTAAGCTAATAAAACATTATAGGTTGTGGTTTGACAAAAACTTTTGAGTGCTTTGGACCTTGCTTGATTTGATTTTTGTGTGTTGGTTGCAAGTGCTCTAAAAATCAAATAAATCCTCCAACTCTTATACTCCTTATCCTTGATCCAAAAACCTTGCCCAATGATCATGCCATGTGTATAGGACATAAAAATAATTTCTTACAAAAATAATGTGGCCAAATAGTATTTTCAAAAAGTAGTTTTCCAAAAACCCCTGAATTGGGATTTGCACTGCAAGTACTTAACTAAGGGCAGTAAAAATCCTTCCAAATATATATATGACTCCTATTAGGTATAGGACTACCAAAAACAACAAAAATATAATTTTAAAAGTTATTTTCCTATTTTATTTAAAAGCTTTTTCTGAAGGCCAGAAATGGTCTTTATTAGGGAAAAATCATTTTATTGTTTCAAAAATATTTGACAAAAACCTAGGAAAACTCAGTGGACATATATTGTCCATATATAAGAGTTTCAACACATGGTCATGTTCAAAATATTGGTCAAATACCTCAAAAACCATTTCTGGATATTTCAAGCTTTTGAAATATTTACAAAGGAAATATTCTCCAAAAATTCCAAGAAAATTCTAGCGTCTCACATATGACGTACTAGATGATCTTGCCAAGTCTCGTGACTTGGAGAACAATATAACATCATGAAATCCCCTCAAAACCATTTCTGTCCATTTTGAAGTTTGAGCAACTTTACATTGCCAAACATTTTCAAATGTTCTCAAACCTTGTGAACATGCTCAAATGTTCTAATTATTCATCTAGACCAAGTGGAACAAGTTGGCGAACAAGTTAACTTGATCAAAGTGCCCCAAAACCATTCCTGTCCAGAACCAAGTTTGAGCAACTTTACATTGCCAAGTTCCTCCTTTTGATCTAAAGTTTTGTGGACATGTTCAGGACCTCTAATTATGACACTACACCAAGTGGTGCATCAAGGAGGATAGATTTGCATGACTAAATCTTGGAAAATCCATTTCTGTTCATTTCTAGGGTTCACAAAAGTTGCATTGGCAACTTTGCCCAAATGATATCCAAATTGGTGGAAGGCCCTAATTATACGTGCCATTTCACCCTGTGGAGTCTCATGGCAGATGGAAATCATCTACTTGCCCAAACCATCATCAAACACCTTCTGCCACTTTACCAAAATCCCATGTTTGGCCTCTTCCACTAATCTCCATGAGCTCAACTTGTTCCCACAGCCTCATCTGCTCCTCCTCTAACCCCAGCATCTTTCCATGCCCGAGGAGCCATGATGGTGGGGGTGAAAAGCTCTTTTTCCCTCTCTGGACAGCAACATTCCTCTCTCTCTCAACCTCCCTCCTCACTCCAGTGGATCCCCAGGGCATCCAATGCCATTTCCGCATTGTTTACTCCCCCTTGCAGCTGCCAGACACAAGTGGCGCGTGAGGACACGAGAAAAAGCCGCGAGTGCCGGCCATTTACACACTCTGGAGCACGTCAGCGTGCTCCCGACCATTGACGCTGCGTCCCCCGACCACCTCGAGCCTCTCCCTCACGCCAGTCGAGGTTCCTCGACGTCCGCAATACGCCACCGTGCTGTTCCCCTCCTTTCCCTCTCTCTCTCGCCCCCTGAGGCGCGTGCCCAGAGCCGCCCGGCTCGGCCAATGCTCGCCCAGCTCCTGTAGCCGCGCGCAGCTCGCCTCGCTCCTTCTCTCTCTTCCTGGCACCCTACTCCACCCCCACTAACGCCGCAGACAAGTCCTTGCCCTTTCTCCTGGCCTCCTGAGCCGTTGCCGCGGCCACCCGTGCGCCGCGTCCACGGTGAGCCACGGGTCGGCTATTTAAGGCCACCCCCGAGCCCCCTCTCTACTCCTTTGGCCCTCTCTCCCTCCCGTGCATCCCCTGGACCAACCCACTCCCCTCCTCGCGCCCTCCAACCACCCCCATGGCCGGAGGCATGCCGTCGGCCTCTGCCAAAATTCGCATCCACCACCACTCTCCCTCCCCTCTGGGCTGCAACAGAGCATCTCCAGCACCACCGCGGGCCCTCCCGCTCTTCTCCTTCTCCTCCCCGTGGTCGTGCCATCGAGTTCCATCGTCACCGTCAGCCTCGTCCACCACGGCCGACGCCCTACTCAACCCGGTGTCCCTCGGCGACCGTGCCACCCACGGTTGGACACGTCCGGGCCCCCTGAGCACGCCGGTGGCCGGATCACCGGAAACGGTGGCCGGTAGCGCCGGCAGTTGCCGTCGACGTCCCTCTGCCTCGCCTCCCCTGCTATGGGCGGGAGGTTGAGGATGACGCCGCGTCAGCATGCTGGCCCCGCCTATCGGCGGCAGCGGCAACCGAGCCGGCCCCGTAGGTCGGGTTAAGTGGAGGCGGGACCAAGGAAGCCGCCTGCCCCGCAGGGACGCGTACTTGGCTAGTGCGCCTTCGGTGTGGCCCTTCTTAGCCACGTGGCCATGTAGCTGGGCCGGCCCAGTGCACTGCGGTGCTAAACTGCGCCCTACGCACAGTTTAGGTATAACACAAATCTTTTTCTTTTTCATTTTCCAGTCAACTTCAAAAACCCATAAATAAATCAACAGAGCTCCAAATTTGATGATTCAAATTTGTAGTAGTTCATAAATTCATGATCTATCACATGGTGCTATTTGCACATTTTTCCAGAGACCTTTTCTTCACAAATATTTATCAAATCCTATTTTTCCTATTTCTGTGATGAACTTTGGAAAATCACAGAGAGCTCAAGATTGATCCAAATGCCATGATTCAAATTCGTAGATGCTTCTAAATTCATAACTTAGTTTATGAACATTTTTGTTAATACTCTCTGTGCAACACAATATAATGAGCCATTTCTTCATATTTGTCAACTTTGCAAATTCATAAGAGATTCATTTGAACTCCAAATCCAGTGAAACCAAATCCTAGATGCTTATAAAATCATCCTTTGTTAAATGGGTATCTTTGCTCATTTTCCAAAAATATATTTCTGTACACTTCTTCCAAATCCATAAACCCCTTGATTCCATCATATTGAAATGTTCAGAGATATCCATTGATCCAATTCCAATGAAACCACCCTGGTTATTTTTCATATGCCTAGGGAAGTCCTAGAAAAGTCAAATCCATATTTTTAGAGCACTTTTATTTTCTGCCTTGCTGTGTTGCTTATTATGATTGTTTCGACGTTAGTTGACGAAGTAGACGGAGTACTTGGAGAAGGACCAGAAGATCTCAAGACTCTGATGAACCAGGCAAGCAACCCTTTGACCATGTCTATGAAACCCTTTTTATGCATGTCATATAGCACTTTTATTGCTTGCGTCGGAGACATGATACTGTGGTGACCACATGTGGTGGTTTGCCACCGTTACTTCCTCGTTGATACTTGCATTGTGCATGACCCTACCTTCTTATGAGGGTTATGCCGGTGGGAGTAGGTAGGATGCTAAAGTAGATGCTACGCAAAAAGGGACCGGTATATGCATGATGAAGGAGACAAATTATTTTCGAAGGACTTTTCGAAAACCCCGTCGGGTGCCACTTATGCCCGAGGGAGATGATGAGATGGGTAACCACTTGATGACGAAGTGGTGTACCGAGGCAAGTGTGTGTTGTTTTCGAAAATGGATTAGATTTAAGATTTGTCGACTGTCCCAACCTTACCTGCGCAACCACTCTACCCTTATATGGGAAAGGGCATTATTGATTACCTAGACCGATACTAGCTTGGAGCCCGCATTACTAGTGACGGGAGAGTTGTTGGTGCGCTCTCTCGGGACGGGGTCGTGCCAGGCAAGGCGGCCATGACTGTTTTCACGGGGCACCGGACACACCGTTGGTACCCCGTGCTTGTGGTATGTGATGAATATGGGAGCGATGCTCCACAATTTTAAGATGTGAAATGTTGGGCACGGGGGTTACTACCAATCGAGTGGACTCTATGTTAGTGTCGTCTAGGGAAAGATAGTGATCGGGTGCTTACCCCGGGTACTTGAGGTATCGCGGGTCGTGGTTGACACGGAAGTTCCCCGGATCTTGCGGGTAAAGTGTGCAACCTCTGCAGAGTGTAAAACTATTGGAATAGCCGTGTCCACGGTCAAGGACAGTTGGGCGGTGCCGCTTAAACTATGTCCAGAGTTTACAAACCAGTGTGTGTGTTTGGATAACTACTTGGGTCAAGTCAAAGGACTTGACGTGATTGAGATGGGTTGGTGCCCACTCTATTTATGTTGATACCTGTAACCTGTCCTCATGGTTACTTGAATTCTCTTGATGCATGTCTTACAAGTTGTTGAACATGTCATTGCACTCAAAACTAGCTTTCTGCAAAAATTTACCTATATCATGTATTGTTACATCTTGGACCAAAACATGGGTTGCTTGCGAGTACATTCAAAGTACTCATTGGCTTGCCACTGGTTATTTAATTGACCAGGCATGGAAGAACCGGAGTTTGAAGAAGAGTTCTTTGGAGACGAACATGCGAACTAGGACGTTTCCCAGTCAGAATGCCTGTAGGGTTAAGGCAGATGACATGGGTTCTACTTATCGACGAAGATTTTCGCTGCTTGTGTTTCATTTCATGTTCAGCCCTTAAGGCTTTATCAATGTAAGACTTTACCATAATGGTCATAATTCGTGTAAGACGGTATGTATGGATGTAAGACTCTTGTTATTCAGCTTCTGTGTGTTCAGTGAGCATTGATCTCTGGGATCACTGTACACGTGCATTCAGTGATCTCGACTTATGAGTCGGGGTCCCCACAGAGCTGGTATCAGAGCCATCCTGACCGTAGGAAGCCTTATTTAGCATGGTCGTTAGTTAGGGTAAAATATTTCCAGAACTACTACTAGTTTTCAAAACAATCTATACTTCTCTTCCCTTCTCAGTTTTTCGAAAACTAAGGTATACTTTCCTTATTGATCTCTTCCCCTTCAAAACCTTTGGTCGCTAGAATGCTTATGCCCCTGACCACTGGATTCCTTGTAATCCTCGTGGATAATCTAGAAGGAAGAGGCCTTGCCAGACATTCACCCACATCTCCTGAACACAAGATTGGCGACATCACAACAAGACCATACCAACAGAAGATACATCCTCGAGGAATGAGGACCTGAAGACCCAGGAGATGGTGACACCCTTGACACTGCCCCAAGATGATGCAACCTTAGCCTACGATGATCAGGGCATAGAATATGCAAGATCATGATATACATCGCTAATAGAGTAACCCTGTCACTACCGTTGTTGTATCGGCAACCACCGACGGATGAGAACCTAGCCATTTGGTCCGCCTCACCATAGTGAGCAGGAAAACGGTTCTCCTCATCCCCCCGCTCTTGGTGTCGATGTTGTCATCAACGTAACCGACATGATGGACCTCTATTACGCCTTGATAATGTCATTGCATAAAGGATTACCTACCTGGTACCATCGACGGCTTAGAAGACAAAAAGGGATCGTCATGATTAAGAAGACAATAGAAGACCAAGTCAATGCCAGTTACGAGGATCCACCTTCACCCCATCACTTCAACAGGCGAGAAGTTGTTGAAGAATCTTCAGGCTCAACCCGGATTGTTTTATCGAACAACTACAAGAGACGTAGCAACACCTGAGGAAAACTCAGAAGACTGCATGAGGCACAAGGCACGACTATTGAGTCCGAGAACCCCTAGGGTAGGATGAGTCATGTACCCCCTATGCACAGTCAAGTCCGTATGATAGTTCGAATAGAACCATGATTGTGTGTTGCTTGTTTTTATTTGTTTGTGTTTTTATATAGGTCGCACTTTTGCCCTAGGCGACAAGCATGCGACTATATCACCTTCCTCACCTTGTTTCTTTTGTTTGGCCCTCTTTGCACTTGTTTGTTTGCACTAGCACTATAGAACCCCCTTTAGGCATTCCCCTCCTCTATGCTACCTCTCCCTCTCATCTCTCTCCTCAACTGAAGGTTAACAAGACAAGATTCCACCTTGGCGACCAACTAGCACTAAAGACTTTTGTTGCAGCCTCCTTGACCAAGTGCAACCTAGTAGCGGTATGTCTACTCCTCAAGATTAGAGGCCCATCCCTAGACCCTTCGGGACTTCACTATATACCGCAGCTCGAATCCTTAACCATGTGCTTAACCTACAAATTACAAGAAAACCATTTAAGCCTCAGTAACCTTGCACATCACTGGGTTCATTATGGAACTAGTGGACGTAATGAGCCAGCACATTGTCATCCTAATATATCACAAGAATTGACGATGCCATAGGAAATACCGGTTTGAGGATATAGGAATAGAGGACAAATGACTTGATGAGTTTATATCAATGAATTTGAGGGATCATCTGAGACTCTTTGGTGGATTATGAGGCTTTCATGTTGGTAGTTGAACTTGGTGGGATCAGTTAATAGAGTAGCATAACATTTCATTGCCCCTGAGTAAATTGGAGGACAATTATGATCGCAAGCTAAAATTCTCAGATGTATAAGGATTTGACTTAGCCGGTGGATATGGATACGAGATAGTTGATATTACGATAATGACTTGGGGAAAAGTGAAGAAATTCTCGTTGGACATGAGATTTGGAGTTAAGTAGGTGATTCTAGTTGAATATAGATGATGATGTATGTCTACATGGTTCGAAGTAAATTGGATTTAGACTGATGATCTCAATCATGATACCATGTTTCTCGGTGGACGATAAACTAGGAGATTGAATTAATTGTCTGAGTTGATTTAGGGATCTATATACTCCTGACTTTGGAGTTTACTCGACCATGGTAATGGAAATTGGTGGACTGACTATAGTAAGGCTGGACCTTTCCAAGGATTATAGAATTAGAGGATATTAGAAGATCTTGTGGAAGACCATAAACATTGGATTTGTAGGGTTAATGGATTATGTAGTGATTAATGGTAGATGATGGGCTACTAGAGTTGATTCGTAGGAGGGAAACAAGATCTTGGAGTGGAATATGACGTGTTTCCTTAGGGTAGAAATGCCTTGGACCTTGGAAGAATAGGAGGAGCACTTGGATTGTCATGTTTTATTCTAGCTTGGAAGCTTGTATGCTCTACCCATGGATTTTTAGGGGTAGACATACATATGGGTTTGGGGATTGTAGACATATATGATTTTGTTAGACCTCCTCTCGAGAGTCATGAGGATATGGGTAATATGAGTGATGATTGGAGTTGACCTATACAAAATGATGCTATCGGTGATATGATGTGATTTGTTTAAAGGACTAGATAGACTATTGGCATCTCAGAAACCGTGCTTAAAGATAAGATGATAAATGTTCACTCGCACACTAGAATTCTTGAAACCCCTAAGCCCTACCAAGCCACGACATGGTCGGATCCTGACCTTGGGCTTTGGCTCTAGATCGATAAGACCTTGGCCAATGCTCAACCGTGACCATCACCGATGCCTCAGCCCACTTTACGTACCCCATAGACTTCTTGGAGTGCTTGGACAAGTTAGTTGTCATCTTTCTTTGATGACATACTTGTCTACCCAAAGACGGAAGAAGAATCGTTGAGCCGGTCAAGGAACACCTGAAGATCGCCATGTGTAGGAGGAAGAACTACACCAACCACCATCTTCAAGAAGTATACTTCCACGTCAAAGACCATGTGTATCTGCAAGCCACTCCTCTCTAAGGAACCAAGCATTTCCATGACAAGGAGACCCAAACCAAGATTCATCGGCCCCCTTCGAGATCACTCCAAGATTTAACAACCCCCTCTAAGATCACTACAAGACGAAGAGAAGACAGTTACCAGCTGGAGTTGCCACCTGAGTTACCTGATGTGCACAACGCTTTCTATGCATCACAACCCCGGAAGTGTTTCCAACTTCTTAGCTAGCCCGAGCAGTAATAAGGACATTGACCACCGAGCCATCGACCCCTAGCCCAATCTAACCTACCGCGAGCTACCCATTAGCAACCTGGATCAAGAAGAGTGTCATACACGAAGCCACACCATCAAGTACTTCAAGCTCAATGGAGCACTACACGGAAGCAGAAGAAACATGACGACTTGAAGACTACCCCGGATCCAGATTTCATATTCCTTTCCACGCCTAGTTTGGGAATTTCAGGGACGAGATTCTTGTAAGGGGGGTAGGTCTGTCACACCCTGATTTTTCATGCCACAACACTTAAGCTAATAAAACATTATAGGTTGTGGTTTGACAAAAACTTTTGAGTGCTTTGGACCTTGCTTGATTTGATTTTTGTGTGTTGGTTGCAAGTGCTCTAAAAATCAAATAAATCCTCCAACTCTTATACTCCTTATCCTTGATCCAAAAACCTTGCCCAATGACCATGCCATGTTTATAGGACATAATATGATACCGGGGCACCTCCCCCAAGCTTGATAGTTGCCAAGGGGAGTGCCCATACCCATGTGATTATGTCCTCGGAGGTGGTGAAGTAGGGGTTGTTGATGATGTAGGCTTGTCGTCCGTCTTCCAAGGCATAGGCTCACCATCATAGAAGGATGATCGAGTCTCCGGGATCCTTAAATCTGCAGCCAAACTCATCCTCTTGAATCTATATTCATACTCACAGTTCTGGTTTTGCAGGTCATAGATCTGGGCTTGGAGGTGCTCGATTTTCTTTTGAAGCTTGAAGATGGTCTCCCCAATGACTTTGGCATCTAACTTGTGATTGTTGGTGAACTCCGTGATCATCATCTGGTTAGCATTGAGTCCACGCTCCACCATCCCTTGGCACTTGAAAACCTACTGCTCCACGGCTTCGAGCTTTGTCTCCACGCTTCCGGTACGCCTTGGTCCCTCCACATCGCGGATGTGCAGCACCCCCTCACGCATCTCAATGGTTTGAGGGTGTTGCAGCACCTCCGCAAGATAGGGGTTGATAACCCTCTCGAAAAACTTGTCCTTGGGAACGCTTGGAGACGACATGATGCTCTTAGATCTGAAACAGAAACAGCTCGAAACAAAAATAGAGGATATTTGCGTGATACGGTGGTCAAAACCTTCGAGAGTATATATAATGAATTTTTACCGACCAAAATACGTAATGTGCAAGAAAAAGGAGTCCGGGAGGCACACGAGGTGCCCACGAGATAGGGGGCGCGCCCTATAGGGGGGGGGGGGGGGCGCCCTCCACTCTCGTGGGAGCCTCGTGTCCCTTTCGGACTACTTCTTTCTTCCTAAAATTCTTAAATATTCGAAAACTAATAAAAAATGCCATTGGAATTGTTTTGGAGTCGGTTTACTTACCGTACCACATACCTATACCTTTTCGGAGTCTGGAACGTTCTGGAAAGTGTCCCTTATGTATTCCTCAGGGGTTACGATTTCAATAATATTAGTTTCAACATTGATAGGATTACCTGAAATATAATGTTTAATTCTTTGACCGTTTACCACCCTTGGACTCGTGCCTTCGAAGTTGTTGATTTTTATAGCACCAGAACGATAGACCTCCTTGATAATGTAGGGACCTTCCCATTTTGAGAGAAGTTTTCCTGCAAAAAATCTTAAAGGAGAGTTGAATAATAAAACATAATTTCCTACGTTAAACTCACGATTTTGTATCTCTTATCATGCCAATGTTTGACTTTTTCTTTGAATAGCTTGGCTTTCTCATATGCTTGGGTTCTCCATTGATCAAGTGAGCTAATATCAAACAACCTCTTCTCACTGGCAAGTTTGAAGTCATAGTTGAGCTCTTTAATAGCCCAATATGCCTTATGTTCAAGTTCAAGAGGTAAATGACACGCTTTTCCATAAACCATCTTATATGGAGACATACCCATAGGATTTTTGTATGTAGTTCTATAGGCCCATAATGCATCGTCAAGTTTCTTGGACCAATTCTTTCTAGATCTATTCATAGTCTTTTGAAAAATTAATTTGAGCTCTGTATTGCTCAACTCTACTTGACCACTAGATTGCGGATGATAAGGAGATGCGATTCTATGATTGACATCATACTTAGCAAGCATCTTACGGAAAGCACCATGAAAAAAATGTGAACCACCATTAGTCATAAGATATCTAGGGACTCCAAACCTCGGAAAAATAACTTCTTTAAGCATTTTAATAGATGTGTTATGATCAGCACTACTAGTTGGAATAGCTTCTACCCACTTAGTAACGTAATCAACAGCAACTAAAATATGTGTATAACCACTCGAGGCAGGAAAAGGTCCCATATAATCAAAGCCCCAAACATCAAACGGTTCAATAACAAGAGAATAATTCATAGGCATTTCTTGACGTCTACTAATGTACCTATTCTTTGACATTCATCACAAGATAAGACAAAGTTACGAGCATCTTTGAAGAGAGTAGGCCAATAAAAACCAGATTGTAGTACCTTGTGTGCAGTTCTATCTCCAGCGTGGTGTCCTCCATAGGATTCAGAGTGACACTTGCGTAGGATCTGTTCCTATTCATGCTCAGGCACACAACATCTAATAACACCATCTACTCCTTCTTTATAAAGGTGTGGATCATCCCAGAAGTAATGTCTTAAATCATAAAAGAACTTTTTCTTTTGCTGGTATGTGAAACTAGGCGGTATAAATTTAGCAACAATGTAATTATCATAATCAGCATAGCAAGGAGCCGTACGAGAAGCATCAACGACCGCTAATTGTTCATCAGGAAAGCTATCATCAATAGGCAGTGGGTCATCAAGAAAATTCTCTAACCTATACAAGTTATTTGCAACGGGGTTCTCAGCTCCCTTTCTATCAATAATATGCAAGTCAAATTCTTGGAGCAAGAGAACCCATCTAATGAGTCTAGGCTTAGCATCTTTCTTTTCCATAAGATATTTAATGGCATCATGATCAATGTGAATAGTAACTTTGGAATCAACAATATAAGGTCTAAACTCATCACATGCAAACACAACTACTAAGAACTCTTTTTCAGTAGTAGCATAATTTCTCTGGGCAGTATCAAGAGTCTTACTAGCATACTGGATAACATTCAGTTTCTTATCGACTCTTTGCCCTAGAACAACACCTACAGCATAATCACTAGCATTGCATATAATTTCAAAAGGTAAATTCCAATGAGGTGGCTGAAAAATAGGTGCAGTGATCAAGGCTTTCTTAAGTATTTCAAATGCTTCTACACAATCATCATCAAAGACAAAAGGAATATCTTTTTGCAATAAATTATTCAGAGGCCTAGAGATTTTAGAAAAGTCCTTAATGAACCTCCTATAAAAACCGGCATGGCCAAGGAAACTTCTTATACTTTTTATGTCCTTGGGACATGGCATCTTTTCAATAGCATCAACTTTGGCTTTATCAACTTCAATACCTCTCTTGGAGATCTTGTGCCCCAAGACAATGCCTTCATTAACCATAAAGTGACACTTTTTCCAATTCAGGACGAGACTAGTGTCTTCACATCTCTGCAAAACTCGATCAAGGTTGCTCAAACAATCATCAAAAGAGGATCCATAAATGGAAAAGTCATCCATGAATACCTCACAAATCTTTTCACAAAAATCGGAGAATATACCCATCATGCATCTTTGAAAGGTAGCAGGTGCATTACATAAACCAAAAGGCATACGTCTATAAGCAAAAGTACCGAAAGGGCAAGTAAAAGTAGTTTTAGATTGGTCCTTCGCTAACACAGGTATTTGAGAGAAGCCAGAATAACTGTAACATCCCAAAATTTCAATTTGGAATGTTATACATAGATCATCATTGCATATCATATTTTTGTTGCATTGTTGGCTCGATCCTAGAAATTCTACGCAACTCAAGGACCCACGGAGAGAGTTGGGGATTTCGTTATTTTCATATTTGAGTTTTTCTCAAATTTTGAAAATAGGATCATTTGATTTTATTTATTTTATCGTCAATTATTTATACTACCAAAATTACAGAGAGGGAATAAAATGACTTTCCCAAAATAAAGAAATAATGAAGATTTAATAGAAAAATTAAATAAGATTTATTTTTGGAGTTTTTCGCTTTTTATTTGAATTTAGGAAAAATGCGCGTTTTTCAAAGTTGCATTTAGGCCCCAAATAAATGTTCATCTTGTCCGGTAGATTTTAGAAGCCGGGGAAAATTTATTTTGGGATTTTCGGAGTCCGTTTAGTATTTCTTTTTATTTTTCTTCTGCGCGGAATTATTTAAAAAAAACGCGAACCGCCTCTGGGCCGTGCCCGAGCGGGACTCCGCTCGGGGGGCACTATATAAAGCGCACCCCGGCGCCCCCCCCAGGCCCAGCCGCCCCGCCCCGCCAGCCCGCCAGCCGCCGCCGGCCCACACCCGCGCCAAACCCTAACCCTAACGCCGCCGCCGCCAACCGCCGCCGCCGCCGCCAGCCGCTGACGCCGCCACCGCCGGACTCCACCGCCGCCGCCGGAGCCTCGCCGGACTTCGCCGCCGAGGTTCGCCGCCGCCTCGATCCGCTGTTTTTTTATAAGAAACCGAGCAGGTTTTTCTTCGGTTTTTTTCCGTTTTTCGTTAGGTCGGTTTTTATTTTCGATTTAGTTTAATTAGCGAGCGTTCGCTCGTTCGTTCGTTTTAACGAACGTGTTCGTCAGATTAGTTTAGTTAATGAATGTTCGTTCGTTGACCCGTTCGTCGTTTTTCTTTTTCTCGGATTTAATCCGCGATTTTTCTGATCGCGATTCCTGATCCGATTTTCGTTTTAGTATAACTTTTCGCTCGTTTATCGGAATCTGGCGATTCAAGCGCCCGGAGTTTCGTCTCGAAACCCTCTTTCCGAACAATCAACTTAAACAAGTTTTTGCTTCTGTAAAATTTGACTTAGATCCAGATTAGTAAAACAAAGCTGTTTTCTTTCACCGTTTGATTTTCGTTGCTTTGTTTGATTTGTTTCTTTTTGCAAACCGGAGTTCTTAAGTTGAACATTCTGGTTAGATCTTTTATTCGAGTTTTACCTATGCATTAGATGAGTACTTGTTGTATGCTTGTTTGTTTGTCTGCGATAGAATACCCGGAGTGCGCCGCCTGTTACTTCGAGTCTCTAGGTTTCGCGGATCATCAGCAAGGCAAGTAACACTTTGATCATACCTTTTCTACTACCCAGTTTTATGCATTAGATCAATCCTCAAACATTGCATGATTAGGATCTAATTAAATTGTGGGATGGGAAGTAGATGAGGTAGTACCTATTACCTGTTTTATTATCAAACCTTTGGGAGTTACTTCTACGTTTGCTTTTCTTATGCAATGCTATGCTAGTAGACGTGTATTGGGTGAGTGAATTTCCATGACAGATGTGAGATTGTTAATTAATGGTTTATTTAAGGTGGCAACTTAAACACACATCTGGGTGGATTGAGGCACCTGGTTTCTATCAGGACTTGCCTGTATTTCTTCGGACCGCCACCCAGGCTCAAAGGGATCATGAGATTATTCAAACTAGAAACTTCCATGTGCAGCCACATGCTATTATGGGCTCTAGCATAGTTGACTAAGTTGTGCGAACTCTTACAGGGTAGACTAGAAGATGTAGGGGATGTAGGTTGGTACGGTCTACCCCTTATGTAAGGTGCAAGTGCTTCTGAAAGACTATGTCTCGGTCATCCGTTTCTCAAACACCATGTAGTGTGAGAAACCAAACGGAGGAGATCGAGTCATGTGGGGAAAAGTGCACAAACCTCTGCAGAGTGTATAAACTAATCATGGTTAGCCGTGTCCCCGGTTATGGACGTTTTGAGTATCTAGTACCTGGATATCATGTGAATCTCATCATGTTACTTCTAATTTAATATTGTTGGGTTTAATGAGTACTTTTAATTGGGTTTGAGAATGCTGTCAACCATTCTCAATGTTTAACAACCACCATGATAGTTAAATAAATTTACTCCTTTGTAGTAGGGAAAAAATGGCTTTATGCTAAACTGTAACCATAGAGATTTTCCACCAGCCAAATATGCATGTAGTATAGCTTAATCCATTGTTATACTCTATGTGTTACATTGCCAGCATATTCCATGTACTGACCCGTTTTCGGGCTGCAACGTTTCATGTTGCAAACTTTTCAGACGACGAGTAAGACGCTTTTAGGTCGTGGTTCTATACTCAATGATGTCGTTGGAGTTGATGGACTCGCTTATCTTCGAAGACTTCCACTTTTATCATTTTTAGATGGCCTTAAGCCATATTTATTTCAATAAGTTCTCTTTTGAGACATTGGATGTAATAAGTGTGTGATTGCTACTCTGTTATAAATCCTCCAAGTATTGTGTGGTGTCAGCATTACTGATCCAGGGATGACACTAAGCACAAAGATCAGACTGCTTGAGGTCTGGTCGCTACAAAGGTGGTATCAGAGCACACGCTGACTGTAGGACACGACCACTAAGCTTAAACCCTAGATCACTACTCTTTCTTCTCATTTCTGACTCCTCATCTTTTCTATTCTTCAGGATGGCAGATGCAAGAATCAAGTTCACACAACCAGATGAAAACTCACCTTTTGGATATCACTTGAAGGAAGCCACTAGATACCTGAACATAGGAGTACCAAGTTTCACCGGGACTTTCAGCGCCACTTTACCCGAAGAGGAGCGCTGGAGGATTCAAGTCTACATTCCAGGAAGGACATTTGCACCAGCCACGGAGCCAATAGAGTTTACCTTTGATGTACCAACATGGAGCCTAGGAAAGAGCATGGCAGCCCACATCGCCATGGGACGAATTGGAGAAGTTTACCACAACGACCTCAAGAATAATATCTACCAGATTTGTGGGCGCCGAGATGAGCATTGGGAGATGATCACCACCAGGAAGGACCGATCAATCGCAGCTTATATTCAGGAGTTAAACCAACACATCCGACGCCAGGAGAATCAGATGTGCGCAGATATGGAGGAGCTACAGAAGGCTATGACCAGGATCAAGGAGCTAGAAGAAGAACTCAAGGCTACACGTACGGACTATATGGAAGAAATCGTCACTCTAGTAAGACAGAACAGTGACCTTAAGGAGAAGATTGGAGTATTCATGGGAGGACTAGCACCCATAGGAGAAGAGGATGAACCTACTTGTCCAGATAATTATATCATTATCGACGACACCGACTCGGATCCCGACGACAGCGATGATGACTATGTTGATGAATCTGGAGCAGATATCATGGAATCTGCATCAGAGCAGTTTTTCTAGTTGACCACCATAACAGTAGTAGAATTTTCCACCATTTAATTAGTTTTAGTCCAAGCACTTTTGTAATGATAGTTAGACCGTTGTATGCCCTTGTTTGATTGATTGAAATGATATTGTGTGTTTTTGTCTCATGTGCATATGGGTAGTGTTATCTCACTAGACCTCATTCTATTCTTAACTCTCCTCTCCCCTTTAAACCCTCAGATGCCTCTGAGACGCGACCCCGAGTTTGTTTTCCCACCAGAGATTACTCAGTTGATTCAGCAGCAGAATACCTTGATTCAAACATTGGTACAGAACCAAGGCAACAACAACAATAGCAACCCACCACCACCACCACCTGTTGACCATCTGGCACGTTTCTTAAGGTTGAATCTGCCAGTGTTTTCCAGTAGCACCGAGCCGATAGTAGCAGATGATTGGCTCCGTAAGATAGGGAGGGAGTTGACCACTGCAGGATGCACAGATGGAGAAAAGGTGAAGTTTGCCGCACATCAGCTTGACGGACCCGCAACAGCATGGTGGGAGAATTTTATAGCCACTTACCCTGTAGACACTGTACCATGAAATCAGTTTCAGCAAGCTTTCCGTACTGCCCATGTTTCAGCAGGAGCTATGGCCATGAAGAAGCGCGAGTTTCGCAACTTATGCCAAGGAGGACGGACAGTTGGCCAGTATGTGGATGATTTTAGTAAGCTAGCACGTTATGCCCCAGATGACGTTGCTACGGATGCAACTAAGCAGGAGAAGTTTCTAGAAGGACTGAATGATGAGCTGAGCATGCAGTTGATGGTAGCCACTTTCAATAACTACCAGGAGTTAGTAGACCGTGCTCTTATGATTGAAGGGAAGCAGCAGCAGATTGGCAATCGTAAGAGGAAGTATGCACAGGGGAAGTACAATTCTGGAGCTCAGCAGAAACCATGCTTTACCCCAAAGTCAGGAGAACACTTTCAGCATACTCACGGAGGAGGTAGCTCGCACAATCATAATGGCAGAAAGAATGGAAACGGGAATGGAGGAAGCAATGGACAAAGCCGCACCAACCCGTCAACACCATCCAAGGTAGACCTGAGCCATATCACTTGTTATAAGTGCCATAAGACGGGGCACTATGCAAACGATTGTCCTGAAGCCCAAAATGGAAATGGCAATGGAAGCTCAGGAAAGAAGCCGAACCCTTTCAACAGGGGGCAAGTGAACCACGTTACCGTGGAGGAGGTTGAAGCTCAGCCAGACGCAGTAATAGGTAAGTTTTTGGTTAAGGCATTTACTACAGTTGTTCTTTTCAATACTGGTGCATCGCATTCATACATATCAAGGGGATTTGTGGATAAATATAAACTACCGACCCAAGCACTTAGGTCACCCATGCTAGTAACCTCACCCGGAGTGGAGTATACGACTAGTATATGGTGTGATCGACTGCCATTAAGGATTGGACACCATGTATTTCCCTCGGACCTAATAGTTCTGGAATCGCAAGGTTTGGATGTGATATTAGGCATGGATTGGTTATCGAAGTATGGAGGGAATATAGATTGCGCTAGTAAGTCGATTTTGCTTACCACCCCTGAAGGAATAAGAATCAAGTATGTATCACGGCATGAGCCGAGAAGAGCACATGTAAATTCCTTATCAGGAGTTGTGCAGGAGGAAGTACCAGTGGTAAGGGATTTCCCCGATGTATTTCCAGAAGAGTAGCCAGGCATGCCACCGGATAGAGACATTGAGTTCTTAATTGAACTACTGCCAGGCACTGGGCCTATATCCAAGAGACCGTACAGGATGCCAGCCCAAGATTTGGAGGAAATTAAGAAGCAGATTAAGGAGTTGTTGGACAAAGGTTTTATTCGCCCAAGTTCTTCACCTTGGGGATCGCCAGTAATTCTAGTGGAGAAGAAGGATGGATCATTAAGAATGGTTGTTGATTATCGCTGATTGAATGAAGTAACAATCAAGAACAAGTACCCACTACCAATGATCAATGATCTGTTTGATCGGTTGCAAGGAGCTAAGGTGTTTTCCAAGATCGATTTGCGATCAGGGTACCATCAGTTGAAGACACGGGAGCAAGATATACCGAAGACGACTTTTACCACCAGGTACGGGCTGTATGAGTATACCGTTATGTCATTTGGTCTGACTAACGCCCCAGCCTATTTTATGAACATGATGAACAAGGTGTTTATGGATAAGTTCGTCGTGGTGTTCATTGATGATATTTTGGTGTACTCGAAGAATGAAGAGGAACATAAGGAGCACTTGCGTTTGGTACTCGAGAAGCTTAGAGAACATCAGCTATACGCCAAGTTCAGCAAGTGTGAGTTTTGGTTGAAGGAAGTTGGATTTCTCGGACATGTTATATCCGGAGAAGGTATCGCAGTAGACCCCACTAAAGTTGTCACTGTGACAAACTGGGAAGCACCAACAACAGTTGGAGAGATCAGGAGTTTCCTTGGACTTGCAGGATACTACCGGAGGTTCATTGAAAATTTCTCGAAGATTGCGAAGCCTATGACAGAGTTGTTGAAGAAGGATACTAAGTTCATTTGGACTGAGGAGTGTGAGGCTAGTTTCCAAGAGTTGAAGAAACGTTTGGTTACCTCACCAGTATTAATTCTGCCAGATCAGACTAAGGATTATGAAGTGTATTGTGACGCTTCACGTCAAGGACTTGGAGCAGTGCTTATGCAGGAGGGAAGAGTTGTTTCGTATGCTTCACGACAACTTAAGCCTCATGAGTTGAATTATGCTACTCATGATTTGGAGTTAGCAGCCGTAGTGCATGCACTGAAAACGTGGAGACATTTTCTCATTGGAAATCATTGTGAGGTGTACACAGATCACAAGAGTTTGAAGTACATCTTCACGCAGAAGGAGTTAAATCTCAGGCAGAGGAGATGGTTGGAGCTTATTAAGGATTATGATATGAGATTGCATTATCACCCAGGGAAGGCTAACATTGTAGTAGACGCGTTGAGCTGTAAGAGCCATGTCAATACACTAATGACGGGAGAAATACCCAAGCAGTTAGCCAGGGATCTTCATGAACTATGTTTGGAAATAGTTCCGAGAGGCTATGTAGCAGCATTGGAGATTCAGTCTACTTTGATGGAAAAAATCAGAGAAGCTCAAAAGGCAGATAAGGAAGTTGCTTCCATTAAGGAACGGATGAACAAGGGAAAGGATAAAGGATTTCATGAGCATGAGCATGATACCTTATGGTTTGAGGACCGTGATTATGTGCCCAATGACCCGGAGATTAGGAAGTTGATTATGCAAGAGGCACATGATTCACCATATTCGATTCACCCCGGAAATACCAAGATGTATTTGGATTTGAAGGAAACTTTCTGGTGGACCGGAATGAAGAAGGATATTGTAGAGTATGTAGCAGTTTGTGATGTATGTCAGAGGGTGAAGGCAGAACATCAGAAGCCAGCAGGATTGTTACAACCATTGCCTACACCCGAAT
Source organism: Triticum timopheevii (assembly GCA_963921465.1). NCBI lineage: Eukaryota > Viridiplantae > Streptophyta > Magnoliopsida > Poales > Poaceae > Triticum > Triticum timopheevii. Next base: position 126,714,596 of record OY997271.1, on the reverse strand, counting down.
GGAAGTGGGACAAACTAGGCATGGATTTCATCACAGGATTGCCTAGGACCCGTTCAGGCTATGACTCGATTTGGGTTGTAGTCGATCGTTTGACGAAGGTAGCTCATTTCATCCCAGTAAAGACTACCTACATCAGTGCCAAATTGGCTAAGATATACATGACAAGGATTGTATGTTTGCATGGAGTTCCGAGGAGTATCATATCAGATAGAGGAACCCAATTCACCTCAAAGTTCTGGAAGCAGTTGCACGAAACATTGGGAACCAGGCTGGAGTTTAGCACAGCTTTCCATCCACAGACAGATGGACAGACCGAGAAGTCAATCAGATTTTGGAGGATATGCTTAGAGCTTGTGTGTTGGATTATGGATCAAGTTGGGATGACAACTTGCCATATGCGGAGTTTTCTTACAACAATAGTTATCCATCCAGTTTGAAGATGGCCCCTTTCGAAGCCTTGTATGGAAGGAGCTGCGGAACCCCGTTGTTGTGGGATGAGGTTGGAGACCGCCAGTTGTTTGGACCGGATTTGATTAAGGAGTCTGAACAGAAAGTAAAGATGATTCGCGACAGGCTCAAGGTAGCTCAGTCAAGGCAGAAGAGCTATGCGGATTCAAAACGCAAGGGGACAGAATATGAAGTCGGAGACAGAGTTTATCTTCGAGTATCTCTGCTTCGAGGAGTTAAGCGTTTTGGAGTTAAAGGAAAGTTAGCGCCACGTTTTGTGGGACCATACAAAGTTTTGGAACGCATGGGAGAAGTAGCATACAAGTTGGAATTACCTGAGGGGTTGTCAAGAGTTCATGATGTGTTCCATGTTTCATGGTTGAAGAAGTGCCACGCAGAGATGGCTGATATACCACTGAGAGATACTGTGCCACTGGAAGCGATTCAGTTGAAAGAAGATTTGACCTATGAAGAGAAACCAGTTAAGATTCTGGAGTATGCCAGCCGAGTTACCTGCAGTAAGGTTATCAAGTTTTGCAGAGTTTAGTGGAGCCACCACACCGAGGAGGAAGCCACCTGGGAGCGAGAGGAAGATCTGCTCAAGGACCACCCTCACCTATTTGCTAGCCAACCTGAATCTCGAGGGCGAGATTCATCTTAAGGGGGGTAGGTTTGTAACATCCCAAATTTTCAATTTGGAATGTTATACATAGATCATCATTGCATATCATATTTTTGTTGCATTGGTGGCTCGATCCTAGAAATTCTACGCAACTCAAGGACCCACGGAGAGAGTTGGGGATTTCGTTATTTTCATATTTGAGTTTTTCTCAAATTTTGAAAATAGGATCATTTGATTTTATTTATTTTATCTTCAATTATTTCTACTACCAAAATTACAGAGAGGGAATAAAATGACTTTCCCAAAATAAAGAAATAATGAAGATTTAATAAAAAAATCAAATAAGATTTATTTTGGAGTTTTTTCCTTTTTATTTGAATTTAGGAAAAATGCGCATTTTTCAAAATTGCATTTAGGCCCCAAATAAATGTTCATCTTGTCCGGCTTGATTTTAGAAGCCGGGGAAAATTTATTTTGGGATTTTTGGAGTCCGTTTAGTATTTCTTTTTGTTTTTCTTCTGCGCGAAATTATTTAAAGAAAACGCGAACCGCCTCTGGGCCGTGTCCGAGCAGGACTCCGCTCGGGGGGCACTATATAAAGCGCCACCCCGGTGCCCCCCAGGCCCAGCCGCCCCGCCCCGCCAGCCCGCCAGCCACCGCCGGCCCACACTCACGCCAAACCCTAACCCTAACGCCGCCACCGCCAGATCCGTCGTCGTCGCCGCCGCCGCCGCCGCCGCCGCCGGACTCCGCCGCTGCCGCCGGAGCCTCGCCGGACTTCGCCGCCGCCGCCGCCGCCGAGGTTCGCCGCTGCCTCGATCCGCGTGCCGCCAGTTTTTTAAAAAACCGAGCGGGTTTTTCTTTGGTTTTTTTGGTTTTTCGTTAGATCGGTTTTTATTTTCGGTTTAGTTTAATTAGCGAGCGTTCGCTCGTTTGTTCATTTTAACGAACGTGTTCATCAGATTAGTTTAGTTAATGAACGTTCGTTCGTTGACCCGTTCGTCGTTTTTCTTTTTTTCGGATTTAATCCACGATTTTTCTGATCGTGATTCCTGATCCGATTTTCGTTTTAGTATAACTTTTCGCTCGTTTATCGGAATCAGGCGATTCAAGCGCCTGGAGTTTCGTCTCGAAACCCTCTTTCAGAGTAATCAACTTAAACAAGTTTCTGCTTCTGTAAAATTTGACTTAGATCCAGATTAGTAAAATGAAGCTGTTTTCTTTCGCCGTTTGATTTTCGTTGCTTTGTTTGATTTGTTTCTTTTTGCAAACCGGAGTTCTTAAGTTGAACATTCTGGTTAGATCTTTTATTCAAGTTTTACCTATGCATTAGATGAGTACTTATTGTATGCTTGTTTTTTTGTCTGCGATAGAATACCCGGAGTGCGCCGCCTGTTACTTCGAGTCTCTAGGTTTCGCGGATCATCAGCAAGGCAAGTAACACTTTGATCATACCTTTTCTACTACCCAGTTTTATGCATTAGATCAATCCTCAAACATTGCATGATTAGGATCTAATTAAATTGTGGGATGGGAAGTAGAGGAGGTAGTACCTATTACCTGTTTTATTATCAAACCTTTGGGAGTTACTTCTACGTTTGCTTTTTTTATGCCATGCTATGCTAGTAGACGTGGATTGGGTGAGTGAATTTCCATGACAGATGTGAGATTGTTAATTAATGGTTTATTTAAGGTGGCAACTTAAACACACATTTGGGTGGATTGAGGCACCTAGTTTCTATCAGGACTTGCCTGTATTTCTTCGGACCGCCACCCAGGCTCAAAGGGATCATGAGATTATTCAAACTAGAAACTTCCGTGTGCAGCCACATGCTATTATGGGCTCTAGCATAGTTGACTAAGTTGTGGGAACTCTTACGGGGTGGACTAGCAGATGTAGGGGATGTAGGTTGGTACGGTCTACCCCTTATGTAAGGTGCAAGTGCTTCTGAAAGACTATGTCTCGGTCATCCGTTTCTCAAACACCATGTAGTGCGAGAAACCAAACGGAGGAGATCGAGTCATGTGGGGAAAAGTGCGCAAACCTCCACAGTGTGTATAAACTAATCATGGTTAGCCGTGTCCCCGGTTATAGACGTTTTGAGTATCTAGTACCTGGATATCATGTGAATCTCATCATGTTACTTCTAATTTAATATTGTTGGGTTTAATGAGTACTTTTAATTGGGATTGAGAATGCTGTCAACCATTCTCAATGTTTAACAACCACCATGATAGTTAAATAAATTTATTCCTTTGCAGTAGGGAAAAATTGGCTTTATGCAAAACTGTAACCATAGAGCTTTTCCACCAGCCAAATATGCATGTATTATAGCTTAATCCATTGTTATTCTCTATGTGTTACATTGCCAGCATATTCCATGTGCTGACCCATTTTCAGGCTGCAACGTTTCATGTTGAAGACTTTTCAGACGACGAGTAAGACGCTTTTAGGTCGTGGTTCTATACTCAGTGATGCCGTTGGAGTTGATGGACTCACTTATCTTCCAAGACTTCCGCCGTTATCGTTTTTAGATGGCCTTAAGCCATATTTATTTCAATAAGTTCTCTTTTGAGACATTCGATGTAATAAGTGTGTGATTGCTACTCTGTTATAAATCCTCCAAGTACTGTGTGGTGTCAGCATTACTGATCCAAGGATTACACTGAGCACAGAGATCAGACTGTTTGAGGTCTGGTCTACAATAACCATCTAGAAAGCAGAAATGTGTGTGTTTGGATAGTCTTTCTAGCATTTGATCAATAAAAGGTAAAGGGTAATGATCTTTCTTAGTAGCTTTATTAACTTACGAAAATCAATTACCATCCTATAACCTGTAATAATTCTTTGCGGGATCAATTCATCTTTATCATTAGGAACAACGGTAATACCTCCGTTTTTAGGAACACAATGGACATGGCTTACCCATTCACTATCAGCAACGGAATAAATACTACCAGCCTCAAGGAGCTTTAGTATCTCCTTTCTTACCACTTCTTTCATCTTGGGATTTAATTGTCTTTGAGGATCTCTAACTGGTTTGGCATCATCCTCCAATGTAATTTTGTGTTGACATAACGTGGGACTAACGCCCTTAAGATCATCCAGAGTATATCCAATAGATGCTCGGTGCTTCTTTAGAGTTTTCAATAATCTTTCTTCTTCTTTCTCTGAAAGGTTAGCACTAATAATAACAGGATATATTTCTTTTTCATCAAGATAAGCATAATTAAGATTATCAGGTAATGGTTTGAGTTCAAACACGAGATCACCCTTGGGTGGAGGGGGATCCCCAAGAATTTCAATGGGAAGGTTATGTTTCAGCATAGGTTCCTGTTTAAGGAACACTTCATCTATTTCCTCCCTTTTCTTCATAAACATATCGTTTTCATGGTCTAGCAAATATTGTTCTAACTGATCAGTTGGAGGAACAACAATGGAAGCAAGACCAATAATCTCATCCTTACTAGATGGTTCCCTATCACGAGGTTGTCTACTAAACTTAGCGAAATAAAATTCATGAGACATACCATCAATGCCAACAGTGACAATATTCTTTCACAATTAATCTTAGCACTAGCTGTATTCAAGAAGGGTCTACCAAAAATAATGGGACAAAAATCATCTTGTGGGGAACCAAGAACAAGAAAATCAACAGGGTATTTAACCTTCCCACACAAAACTTCAACATCTCTAACACTCCCAAAGGGTTTAATGGTATCCCTATTAGCAAGCTTAATAGTAACATCAATGTCTTCTAATTCAATGGGTGCAATCTCATGCATAATTTCTTGATATAAAGTATAAGGTATTGCACTAGCACTAGCACCCATATCACATAAGGCATGATAACAATGATCTCCTATTTTAACAGAAATAACAGGCATGCCTACGACCTTCATCACATAGCCTATACCATGTCAATGCATCTCCCTTCAAAGATACAGGGAAGACCTTCCTTTTGACAACATCATCAGGAATACCTGCAAGCTTAAATAATCCACAAACTTCATCCACAAAGATAAGGTGTAAATCGGGATGCAATGTTCCATCTCCTGCAAATGGATTAGCTAGCAGTTTGTCTATCATACCCGAAGGAATCTCAAAGTGAATATTTTCATAAAGTTCAGTAGGTTGAGGAGAAACTCTTTGCTCTTCTGGTTGGGTTGAAGATACCCCTAACAAGCCCCTCAAAGGATTAGTTTCCATAGTGACAAGTAACAGAAAATTTCAGCACACTATATAAATGTTTCCTTACCAAGTTCCACTCACCAAAAGCGATACACTCCCCGGCAACGGCGCCCGAAAAGAGTCTTGATGACCCACAAGTGTAGGGGGTGAATCGTAGTCCTTTTTATAAGTAAGAGTGTCGAACCCAACGAGGAGCAGAAGGAAATGATAAGCGGTTTTCAGTAAGGTTTTCTCTGCAAGCACTGAAATTGTAGGTGATAGATAGTTTTGTGATAAGATAAATGGTAACGACCAACAAATAAATAAAGTAAATAAAGTGCAGCAAGGTGGCCCGATCCTTTATGTTGCAAAGGATAAGCCTGGACAATTTCTAATAATGAGGAAGGAGCTCCTGAGGACACATGGGAATTATCGTCAAGCTAGTTTTCATCACGATCATATGATTCGCGTTCGGTACTTTGATAATTTGATATGTGGGTGGACAGGTACTTGGGTACTGCCCTTACTTGGAGAAGCATCCCACTTATGATTAACCCCTATTGCAAGCATCCGCAACTACAAAAGAAGTATTAAGGTAAACCTAACCACAACATTAAACATATGGATCCAAATCTGCCCCTAACGAAGCAACACATAAACTAGGGTTTAAGCTTCTATCACTCTAGCAACCCATCATCTACTTATTACTTCCCCATGCCTTCCTCTAGGCCCAAATAATGGTGAAGTTTCATGTAGTTGACGTTCACATAACACCACTAGAGGAAAAGACAACATACATCTCATCAAAATATCGAACAAATACGAAATTCACATGATTACTAATAGCAAGACTTCACCCATGTCCTCAGGGACAAACGTAACTACTCACAAAGCATATTCATGTTCATAATCAAAGGGGTAATAATATGCATAAAGGATCTGAACATATGATCTTCCACCAAGTAAACCAATTAGCATCAACTACAAGGAGTAATCAAGACTACTAGCAAGCCACAGGTACCAATTTGTGGTTTTGATACAAGAGTGGATACAAGAGATGAACTAGGGTTTTGAGAGGAGATGGTGCTGGTGAAGATGTTGATGGAGATTGACCCCCTCTCGATGAGAGGATCATTGGTGATGATTTCCCCCTCTCGGAGGGAATTGTCCCCGGCAGAACGGCTCTGCTAGAGCCCTAGATTGATTCCGCCAAGGTTCCGCCTCGTGGCGGCGGAGTTTCGTCCCGTAAGCTTGCCCATGATTTTTTCCAGGGTAAAAGTGATGATATAGCAGAAGATGGACACCAGAGGCCCACCAGGGGGCCCAGGAGATAGGGGGCGCGCCCTATGGGGGGGCGCCCTCCTGTCTCTTGGATAGGGTGTGGGCCCCCTGGTGTATTTCTTTCGCTCAAAAATTCTTATTAAATCCAAAAAGATGTTTCATGGAGTTTCAGGACTTTTGGAATGGTGCAGAATAGGTTTCCAATGTTTGCTTCTTTTCCAGCCAGAATTCCAGCTGCCGACATTCCCCCTCTTCATGGTAAACCTTGTAAAATAAGAGAGAATAGCCATAAGTATTGAGATATAAAGTGTAATAACAGCCCATAATGCAATAAATATTGATATAAAAGCATCATGCAAAATGGACGTATCATTGATCTTCCGAAGCCGGGCATGACACAGGAAAGTGTGTCCGGCCAAATGGGATCGAGCGTGTTGTGTTATGTGGTGCACCCCTGCAGGGAAGTTTATCTATTCGAATAGCCGTGTCCCTCGGTAAAAGGATGACCCGGAGTTGTACCTTGACCTTATGACAACTAGAACCGGATACTTAATGAAACACACCCAGACAAGTTCCACAGACAACCCGGTGATCGCTTTTCCACAGGGCGACGAGGGGAGGATCGCCGGGTAGGATTATGCTATGCGATGCTACTTGGAGGACTTCAATCTACTCTCTTCTACATGCTGCAAGACGGAGGCTGCCAGAAGTGTAGTCTTCGATAGGACTAGCTATCCCCCTCTTATTCTGGCATTCTGCAATTTAATCCACCGATATTGCCTCTTAACACATATACCCATGCATATGTAGTGCAGATCCTTGCTTGCGAGTACTTTGGTTGAGTACTCACGGTTGCTTTGCTCCCTCTTTTCCCCTTCTTTCCTTTTCTTCTCGGATGCCACAACCAGACGTTGGAGTCCAGGATCCAGACGCCACCATCGACAATGACTCCTACTACACTGGAGGTGCCTACTACTACGTGCAGGCCGCTGACGACGACCAGGAGTAGCTAGGAGGATCCCAGGAAGGAGGCATGCGCCTCTTTCGATCTGTATCCCAGTTTGTGCTAGCCATCTTATGGCAACTTGTTTAACTTATGTCTGTACTCAGATATTGTTGCTTCCGCTGACTCGTTTATGTCGAGCACTTGTATTCGAGCCGTCGAGGCCCCTGGCTTTTAATATGATGCTTGTATGACTTATTTTACTTTTAGAGTTGTGTTGTGATATCTTCCCGTGAGTCCTTGATCTTGATCATACACGTTGGCGTGCATGATTAGTGTACAATTGAATCGGGGCATCAAAAGTTGGTATCAGAGCCGACTACCTGTAGGAATCCCCCTTCCACACTCCTTGGTCGAAGTCGAGACTAGACATTGCAGAGCTTTTTATAACTTGGCTGTGCGGCTTACGGGCCCACATCGCCATTGGGTGGTATTAGGATCTTTTACTCCTCGACCTTTACTCTAGGACTCTGATCTCTCCTCTATTCAGGCTAAATGATTTTGCTAACTCTAACTCTAGGTTCTCGTAACTATTTCTCCCGGAGAGCCCTCATTCCAGAAGATCACCTGCTTCGTCAGAAGATTCTGAGGATATCCCTTGATAATTTCCCGACACCCTTGTTCTCATTGCCTTTGCGATTCGCTGCCACCGATATATCCCTATGGATATCTCCATGCACTTGTTAATCTCAAGATCATTTCTCGTTGCTCTTGTTGTTACAAGATGCCTCAAACTATTCTCCATTGTCCCGAGAATCCTTTGAGTTTACTGTCTTGCGGTTTTATTTCTCATGAAAACCCTTATGGTTTTTTTCTCACATTTATCGAGGATCAGTTCTTCTCAATTGTTCATGTATCTCACAAAATTCTTCGGAATACTTTCGATCTTCCGAAAATCCTCTGCAGCATGTTATTATTGAAATCCTTGCCTACTTGCATTATGGTTAATTCCATATGACTAGTAGTCCTTGATAACATCCCTTGTCTTAGTAATTTTGAGCCTATTGATTCAATATGTGCGTATGCACGCAGTCATCACGTTATCCTATTTAAAGTTATCTTTCCGACTCGGACGTCATTCCTGCATGGGTTGGTTCTCGGCAATTCAAACCTTAATTTATTGATTGTCCAACTAAGTGTTTTCAACTTATCCATCCTTGATCAGAGCGTCTGCTTCTGATCCTTTGTTTTGGAAATCATAATTCCTTTGTTATCTAAGCATCAAATTATTTAGATGTTCTATAATCTGATGCCCGTGCATTCTTTCTTACAGTGATTGAGTACCGATACTCACATTAGCTTTGTTGTGGATCGCCCGATCCATTGTTGGATTTCATCCGACATCGTCCTTCATATTCAATAACCTTGTATGCCTTTCCACGGGTATATAATGCCTTTGGTAAATTGTATCATCTGCTTTGCCAACCATGCTCTACTTTTGAGCTTGTGTTATTTACTCATGAAGTTCATGGTATATGTCCTAAGATGCCCCGATGGGTTGAACCTATACCTTCCCTAAAACCGTATGAACCCGAAAGTTTTCACAAGATATACCCTTCTGGTGTTTTACCAGATAATTTTCTACCCTACAACTTCTTTGAAGACGAGAAGTGAATGAAAGTTTATGCATTAAAGAAGTGGGAGTTGACCTTGAACTTTGTGTTCCATGCCCATGGAAACGATGTTGAGCTTATCATGATAGCTTCTCATAACCATAATTATTCACTTAATTTGATCTTGTGTCTATGGTTTTGTCCTTTGCAATCGTGGTTCCAACCGTGATTGTTCTTCTTTGATGCCATTCTCGGACAAGTTAAAAGTACTTGCCTTCTGCAGATCATTACGTCTGCCCAACCTCTATTTTGATCTACCTTTGAGTATTACCCCCTGGTATCTCGAGGATATCAACCCATTACACTACATCTTATGAATTTTTGATGAAGTAGTACCTTCCCTGTCAGAGTTACTCCACGGGTTCTGGGTTGTCGTCAACTGAGAACATCCATAAGTGAACCGATTCTGCGCTCCGATAAGTAATTTCCGTTGCTTATGAGTTTAAGAATCCTTGAAGTCATTCCTAGCCTGATTGGCTATATCCTTATCAGGCTAAATTTTAACTGTGCTACCTGGTCCTTAATCCTGGAGCAGAACCTTCGATGATGAGCTAAGCTTATGTCGATATCCTCGTCTTATCATTCCACCTTGAACAACAAGCTTGATTCCGAGCTGGTGTCGTATCCGTGGTTCAAAAAAATAAAATCTTTTGCTGCATCAGTCCTTTTACTTGATGTACTGGATGTTTGATTATATCTTCATGAAACCTCTCGATAAAATTTGTCATGATCATCATCAACATTCCGAGTTCTTCCAGGATATCAATTGAATTCATGATGAGAAGTACCATCCTTGCCCCTCGATGATTTGTGTTATCATCGGCAACATTATTGCGTCCCGTTAACACAAACTTGTTCGTGTTTTGTGTTATACCTTGAGTTCCTTGCTATCCAGCATTTGTTCTTCTTTACCTTGGAGGGTTACCATCTTTTATGGCAAGAATGTCGTGAGGATTACTCCACCTCTTAAGAATTCTTGGTATAGTGATACTTCTCACCATCACCATTCTTTCTTGGTCCTTGATACGTCTCCAACGTATCTATAATTTTTGATTGTTCCATGCTATTATATTACCCCTTTTGGATGTTTATGGGCTTTATTTTACACATTTATATCATTTTGACTAACCTACTAACCGGAGGCCCAGCCCATATTGCTTTTTTTTGCCTATTTCAGTATTTTGAAGAAAAGGAATATCAAACGGAGTGCAAACAGAATGAAACCTTCGGGAGCGTTATTTTTGGAACAAATCTGATCCGGAGAGCTTGGAGTGCAAGTCAAGAAGCCTCCGAGGGCCCCATGAGATAGGAGGGCGTGCCCCCCCTGTAGGGCGTGCCCCCTGTCTTGTGGGCCCCTCGGGCAGCCACCGACGTACTTCTTCCTCCTATATATACCGACGTACCCCGAAAACATCCAGGAGCACCACGAAACACAATTTCCACCGCCGTAACCTTCTGTATCCGCAAGATCCCATCTTGGAGCCCTTGCCGGCATTCTGCCGGAGGGGGAAGCAACCATGGAGGGCCTCTACATCAACATCCTTGCCCCTCCTATGAGTTGTGAGTAGTTTACCACAGACCTACGGGTCCATAGTTATTAGCTAGATGGCTTCTTCTCTCTTTTTGGATCTCAATACAATGTCCCCCCTCTCTTGTGGAGATCTATTTGATGTAATCTCTTTTTGCAGTGTGTTTGTCGAGATCCGATGAATTGTGGGTTTATGATCAAGTTTATCTATGAATAATATTTGAATCTTCTCTGAATTCTTTTATGTATGATTGAGTTATCTTTGCAAGTCTCTTCGAATTATCAGTTTGGTTTGGCATACTAGATTGATCTTTCTTGCCATGGGAGAAGTGTTTAGCTTTGGGTTCAATCTTGCGGTGTTCTTACCCAGTGACAGAAAGGGTTGCAAGACACATATTGTATTGTTGCCATCGAGGATAACAAGATGGGGTTTATATCATATTGCATGTGTTTATCCCTCTACATCATGTCATATTGCTTAATGCGTTACTCTATTCTTATGAACTTAATACTCTAGATGCAGGCAGGAGTCGGTCGATGTGTGGAGTAATAGTAGTAGATGCAGGCAGGAGTCGGTCTACTTGTTATGGACGTGATGCCTATATACATGATCATGCCTAGATAATCTCATAACTATGCGCTTTTCTATCAATTGCTCGACAATAATTTGTTCACCCACCGTAATACTTATGCTATCCTGAGAGAAGCCTCTAGTGAAACCTATGGCCCCCGGGTTTATCTCTTATCATATTTGCTTTCAATCTACTTTATTTGCATCTCCACTTTTTGCATCTATCTTATAAAATACCAAAAATATATTTATCTTATCATACTATCTTTATTAGATCTCACTTTCACAAGTGTTCGTGAAGGGATTGACAACCCCTTTATTGCGTTGGTTGCGAGTTCTCAGTTTGTTTGTGTAGGTGCGTGGGACTTTTAAGGAGCCTCCTACTGGATTGATACCTTGGTTCTCAAAACTGAGGGAAATACTTACGCTACACTTTGCTGCATCACCCTATCCTCTTCGAGGAAAACCAACGCAAGCTCAAGACGTAGCAAGAAGGACTTCTGGCGCCGTTGCCAGGGAGGTCTTCGCTCAAGTCAAGTACCAAGTACCCACCACAAACCCATCTCCCTCGCATTGACATTATTTGCCATTTGCCTCTCGTTTTCCTCTCCCCCACTTCACCCTTGCCATTTTGTTCGCCCTCTCTTTCCCAATCTCCTCCTCTCTTTTCGCTTGCCGTTTTTCTGTTTGCTTGTGTGTTGGATTACTTGTTGCCATGGCACAAGATAATACCAAGTTGTGTGACTTCTCGAATACCAATAATAATGATTTCATTACTACTCCGATTGCTCCTCTTAATGATGTTGAGTCTTGTGAAATCAGTACCGCTTTGTTGAATCTTGTTATGAAAGATTAATTTCCCGGCCTTCCTAGTGAAGATGCCGCTACTCATCTAAACAATTTTGTTGATACGTGTGATATGCAAAATAAGAAAGATACGGATAACAATATTGTCAAATTGAAGTTATTTCCGTTTTCACTTAGAGATCGTGCTAAAGTTTGGTTTTCATCTTTGCCTAAAAATAGTATTGATTCTTGGAACAAGTGCAAAGATGTTTTTATCTCTAATTATTTTCCTCCCGCTAAGATCATCACTCTTAGGAACGATATTATGAATTTTAAACAACTTGATCATGAGCATGTTGCCCAATCTTGGGAAAGAATGAAATTGATGCTTCTCAATTGCCCTACTCATGGTTTGAATTTATGGATGATCATACAAAATTTGTATGCCGGTTTGAACTTTGCTTCTAGAAATCTCTTAGATTCGTCCGCAGGAGGCACCTTTATGGAAATCACGTTAGGAGATGCTACAAAATTGCTTGATAATATTATGGCTAATTATTCTCAATGGCACACCGAAACATCTTCTAGTAAAAAAGTGCATGCTATAGAAGAAATTAATGTTTTGAGTGGAAAGATGGATGAACTTATGAAGATGTTTGCTACTAAAAATACTCCTCTTGATCCCAACGACATGCCTTTGTCTTCCTTGATTGAGAATAATAATGAATCTATGGATGTGAATATTGTTGGTAGGAATAGTTTTGGAAACAATGCTTATAGAGGAAATTTTAATGCTAGACTGTTCCCTAGTAATCCCTCTAATAATTATGGAAATTCCTACAATAATTCTTATGGTAATTTTAATAAGATGCCCTCTGATTTTAAGAATAGTGTGAAAGAATTTATGATTTCTCAAAAGAATTTTAATGCCTTGCTTGAAGAAAAATTGCTCAAAGTTGATGATTTGGCTAGGAACGTTGATAGACTTTCACTTGATGTTAATTCTCTTTAACTTGGACCTTCTTCTCCTAAGCATGATATCAATGAGTCTCTCAAAGTAATGAGAATTTCCATTGACGAGTGCAAGGAAAGAACCGCTAGATTGCGTGCTAAAAAAGAAAGCTTTATAAAAGCGTGTTATTCTAGTCGTCATGAAAATAATGATGAGGATCTTAAAGTTATTGATGCGTCTCCGATTAGATCTATGTTTTGCAATATGAATTTTGATGATTATGGGAGTGATGATTAATCAACTTTGCCTAGAAGGCGTCCTAAAAATTTGGAGTCTTTAGATCTTGATGTTAAATTTGGTAAAAGTGAGATTCGAGAATCCTCAACTTCTAATAATGTTGAACTTACTATCTCGGATTTCAAGGAATTTGATTATGATAATTGTTCTTTAAAAGGATGTATTTCCTTGTTGCAATCCGTTGTTAATTCTCCTCATGCTTATAGTCAAAATAAAGCTTTTACCAAACATATTGTTGATGCGTTGATGCAATCTTATGATGAAAAACTTAATTTGGAAGTTTCTATACCTAGAAAACTTAATGATGAGTGGGAACCAACTGTAAATATTAAAATTAAAGATTATCAGTGTTTTTCTTTGTGTGATTTGGGTGCTAGTGTTTCCACGATTCCGAAAACTTTATGTGATATTCTATGTTTCCATGATCTTGATGATTGCTCTTTAAATTTGCACCTTGCGGATTCCACCATTAAAAAGCCTATGGGAAGGATCAATGATATCCTCATTGTTGCAAATAGAAATTTGGTGCCCGTAGATTTTATCGTTCTTGATATAGATTGCAATCTTTCTTGCCCTATTATTCTTGGTAGACCTTTCCTTAGAATGATTGGTGCGATTATTGATATGAAGGAAGGGAATATTAGATTCCAATTTCCCTTAAATAAAGGCATGGAGCACTTTCCAAGAAATAAAGTCAAATTAACTTATGAATCTATCATGCGTGCTACTTATGAATTTAGTGCCAAAGATGGCACTCGTTAGATCTATCTTTGTTTTTATGCCTAGCTAGGGGCGTTAAACAATAGCGCTAGTTGGGAGGCAACCCAATTTTCTTTATGTTTTTTGTTTTTGCTCCTGTTTAGTAATAAATCTTGCATCTACCTTCTGGTGAGATGTGTTTTTATCTTTTAATTAGTATTTGTGCCAAGTAGAACCTATAGGATAACATACGATGATAGTTGATTTGATTATGCTAAAAAACAGAAACTTTGCACGCACGAATATAATTTTGTTAATTCACAGGAACGTGATTTTGCGTTGATTCTTTTTGCTTCTGTTCAATAGACAAATTTTCCAGGACTTCCTATTTTTGTAGGATTTTTAGAGTTCCAGAAGTTTGCGTTATTTACAGATTGCTACAGACTATTCTGTTTTTGACAGATTCTGTTTTTCGTGTGTTGTTTGCTTATTTCAATGCATCTATGGCTAGTAATTCAGTCGATGAACCATAAAGAAGTTGGAATACAGTAGGTTTAACACCAAAATAAATCAATAATGAGTTCATGGCAGTATCTTATGTGGTGGTTTTGTTTTCTTTCACTAACGGAGCTTATAAGATTTCCTGTTGAGTTTTGTGTTGTGAAGTTTTCAAGTTTTGGGTAAAGCTTTTATGGACTATGGAATAAGGAGTGGCAAGAGCCTAAGCTTGGGGATGCTTATAGAAACCCAAGATATTCAATAATAGCCAAAAGCCTAAGCTTGGGGATGCCCCGGGATGGCATCCCCTATTTCGTCTTCGTTCATTGGTAACTTTACTTGGAGCTATATTTTTATTCGCCACATGATATGTGTTTTGCTTGGATCGTCGTGTATTATATTAGTTTTTGCTTTTTAATTTACCACAATCATCCTTGCTGTACACACCTTTTGGGAGAAGCCTATTTGAGTAGAATTTGCTAGAATACTCTATGTGCTTCACTGATATCTTTTGAGCTTGATAGTTTTTGCTTTAGTGCTTCACTTATATCTTTTAGAGCACGTTGGTGCCTTAATTTTGAAGAAATTGCTAGTCTCTCATGCTTCACTTATACTATTTTGAGAGTCTTTTAGAACAGCATGGTATTTGCTATTATCATAAATTTGGTCCTAGAATGATGAGCATCCAAGTTGGGTATAATAAAAACTATCATAGAAAGTGAATTGGATGCTATGATCAATTTGATGCTTGATAATTGTTTTGAGATATGGAGGTAGTGATATTAAAGTCATGCTAGTTGGGTGATTATGAATTTAAAGAATTCTTGAGTTGAAGCTTGTGATTCCCGTAGCATGCACGTATGGTGAACCGCTTTGTGATGAAGTTGGAGCACAATTTTATTTATTGATTGTCTTCCTTATGAGTGGCGGTCGGGGACGAGCGATGGTCTTTTCCTACCAATCTATCCCCCTTGGAGCATGCGCATAGTACTTTGTTTTTTGATGACTTCTAAATTTTTGCAACAAGTATATGAGTTCCTTTGATTAATGTTGAGTCCATGGATTATACGCACTCTTTCACCCTTCCACCATTGCTAGCCTCTCTTGTATCGTGCAACTTTCGCCGGTACCATACACCCACCATACACCTTCCTCAAAACAGCCACCATACCTACCTATTATGGCATTTCCATAGCCATTCCGAGATATATTGCCATGCAACTTTCCACCGTTCCGTTCATATGACACACATTACTTTTGTCATATTGCTTTTTGCATGATCATGTAGTTGACATTGTATTTGTGGCAAGGCCACCTTCATAATTTTCATACATGTCGCTCTTGATTCATTGCATATCCCGGTACACCGCCGGAGGCATTCATATAGAGTCATATCTTGTTCTAGCTTTGAGATGTAAATCCATAAAAGTGTGATGACCTTTATTATTAGAGCATTGTCCTAGTGAGGAAAGGATGATGAGGACTATGATTCCCCCACAAGTCGGGATGAGACTTCGGACTTTACAAAAAGAAAAAAAAAGAAAAAAGAGAAAGGCCAAAAAGAAAAAGAAAAAAAAGAAGGCCAAAGAAAAGAAAAAAAGAAAAGAAAAAAATGAGAGAAAAAGAGAGAAGGGACAATGCTACTATCTCTTTTTCCACACTTGTGCTTCAAAATAGCACCATGATCTTCATGATAGAGAGTTTCATATGTTGTCACTTTCATATACTAGTGGGAATTTTTCATTATAGAACTTGGCTTGTATATTCCAATGATGGGCTTCCTCAAAAGTGCCCTAGGTCTTCGTGAGCAAGCAAGTTGGATGCACCCCACTTAGTTTCTTTTGTTGAGCTTTCATATATTTATAGCTCTAGTGCATCCGTTGCATGGCAATCCCTACTCACTCACATTGATATCTATTAATGGGCATCTCCATAGCCTGTTGATACGCCTAGTTGATGTGAGACTATCTTCTCCTTTTTGTCTTCTCCACAACCACCCTTCTATTCCACATATAGTGCTATGTCCATGGCTCACGCTCATGTATTGCGTGAAAGTTGAAAAAGTTTGAGATTATTAAAGTATGAAACAATTGCTTGGCTTGTCATCGGGGTTGTGCATGATTAAATACTTTGTGTGATGAAGATAGAGCATAGTCAGACTATATGATTTTGTAGGGATAACTTTCTTTAGCCATGCTATTTTGAGAAGACATGATTACTTTGATTAGTATGCTTGAAGTATTACTATTTCTTATGTCAATATGAACTTTTATTTTGTATTCATTTGGATCTGAACATTCATGCCACAATAAAGAAAACTACATTATGAATTATGCTAGGTAGCATTCCACATCAAAAATTTCTTTTTTATCATTTACCTACTCGAGGACGAGCAGGAATTAAGCTTGGGGATGTTTGATACGTCCCCAACGTATCTATAATTTTTGATTGTTCCATGCTATTATATTACCCCTTTTGGATGTTTATGGGCTTTATTTTACACATTTATATAATTTTTGGGACTAACCTACTAACTGGAGGCCCAGCCCATATTGCTGTTTTTTTGCCTATTTCAGTATTTCGAAGAAAAGGAATATCAAACGGAGTGCAAACGGAATGAAACCTTCGGGAGTGTTATTTTTGGAACAAATCTGATCCGGAGAGCTTCGAGTGTAAGTCAAGAAACCTCCGAGGGCCCCACGAGATAGGAGGGCGCGCTCCCCTGTCTCGTGGGCCCCTCGGGCGGCCACCAACGTACTTCTTCCTCCTATATATACCGACGTACCCTGAAAACATCCTGGAGCACCATGAAACACAATTTCCACCGCCATAACCTTCTGTATCCGCGAGATCCCATCTTGGAGCCCTTGCCAGCACTCTCCCGAAGGGGGAAGCAACCACGGAGGGCCTCTACATCAACATCATTGCCCCTCCTATGAGTTGTGAGTAGTTTACCACAGACCTACGGGTCCATAGTTATTAGCTAGATGGCTTCTTCTCTCTTTTTGGATCTCAATACAATGTTCTCCCCCTTTCATGTGGAGATCTATTCGGTGTAATCTCTTTTTGCGGTGTTTTTTCGAGATCTGATGAATTGTGGGTTTATGATCAAGTTTATCTATGAATAATATTTGAATCTTCTCTGAATTCTTTTATGTATGATTGAGTTATCTTTGCAAGTCTCTTCGAATTATCAGTTTGGTTTGGCCTACTAGATTGATCTTTCTTGCCATGGGAGAAGTGTTTAGCTTTGGGTTCAATCTTGCGGTGTTCTTACCCAGTGACAAAAAGGGTTGCAAGACACGTATTGTATTGTTGCCATCGAGGATAACAAGATGGGGTTTGTATCATATTGCATGTGTTTATCCCTCTACATCATGTCATCTTTCTTAATGCGTTACTCTGTTCTTATGAACTTAATACTCTAGATGCAGGCAGGAGTCGATCGATGTGTGGAGTAATAGTAGTAGATGCAGGCAGGAGTCGGTCTACTTGTTATGGACGTGATGCCTATATACATGATCATGCCTAGATAATCTCATAACTATGCGCTTTTCTATCAATTACTCGACAATAATTTGTTCACCCACCGTAATACTTATGCTATCTTGAGAGAAGCCTCTAGTGAAACCTATGGCCCCCGGGTCTATCTCTTATCATATTTGCTTTCAATCTACTTTATTTGCATCTTCACTTTTTGCATCTATCTTATAAGATACCAAAAATATATTTATCTTATCATACTATCTTTATTAGATCTCACTTTCGCAAGTGTCCATGAAGGGATTGACAACCCCTTTATTGCGTTGGTTGTGAGTTCTCAGTTTGTTTGTGTAGGTGCGTCGGACTTTTGAGGAGCCTCCTACTGGATTGATACCTTGGTTCTCAAAACTGAGGGAAACACTTACGCTACACTTTGCTACATCACCCTCTCCTCTTGGAGGAAAACCAATGCAAGCTCAAGACGTAGCAGTCCTCGTGTTGATTCGGTCGGTGCTGTTTGGGTTCTGCCCTTCTAGCAACCATATTGCTTGAAGTTAATGGTCGGCCGTTCACTCTTAGACTATTTATTATTGAATCACCGTTCTGACATTGGTCGTGCAACCCAACCCATATTTCGGGCGCACCTTTCAACCAATGTTTAATTGTGTGTGTTTTCCTCGAGCATACTTCATTACATCATTTGATCTGACAAATGTTATCTCCTTATCCACATAATTGTGGAGATCCATCTTTTTGGATACCTCATTGGATTATCGCTGAGTCCATCAGCCACCTTCTCATCCCCTCCTTGGTTTAATGATGAACTCTTGTTTCGGAACTCGCTTCCATAGATCATTTTTCC
This sequence comes from Triticum timopheevii, assembly GCA_963921465.1. Taxonomy (NCBI): domain Eukaryota; kingdom Viridiplantae; phylum Streptophyta; class Magnoliopsida; order Poales; family Poaceae; genus Triticum; species Triticum timopheevii. The sequence continues at coordinate 126,695,783 of OY997271.1, read as the reverse complement.
TAAGAATTTTACAATGCCATCTCGTTAATTGTGTTGCACCTTTTCTTCTCAGGCATCCTGAGTCTTAGGTATCCTCACACTGATCAGATCTGAATCTTATTTAGATATGATGGTTGGGACATATTTCCAAGAGTTAAAACATTGGTCCTATATACCGGTAAGGTGATGTCATGCCTAGCACACCTGGCCGTAGGACCTATTGTTATAGTTTCCTTTTTAAAAAGGTTAACCATTCTTCCATGAGGAAATTGTAAGACTTATTCTATAAGTTATTCCTAATGGATCCTTTGTGTATCCAGAGTCCGACCTTGATTGAAGACCATGTCAATGCTATATCGAAACATTTCGGTGGTATTCTAATCTTCAATAAGAACAGTTGAAGCAATGCTATCTTTTCTTTATCAATATCCAAAACCCCGTTGTATGGGTATTGTCATCAAATCCTCTCCCCTTACCTAAATGGTTTCTACTTTCTATCCTGTCATGGATATCTTGCTCTACCTCTCCTTGGGAAGGGTATACCCCTGGTATATGTATCAAACACATTTTCCTTTCCATTGATTTGTTTAACCTTCCTTGTGATCCATATGATCTAAGCAGTAATATTCTTCTGCTTATGTAAACACCTTGGTGTACAACCATGTCAGTAAGACCCAGTTACTATTGTTGATGACATTCTGGTAGCCACCGATGGATGAGAACTTTGCCTATTGGTCTGCCTCGTTTAACGAGCAGGAAAATGGTTCTCTTCGTACCTCGCCCTTGGTATCGATGTTGTTGCCGTCATAACTGACAGGCTATTCTCTGATTTGCCTTGCTATCATGACCGTGCAAGATGTCAGCGTCTTTCCTACTTTTAACCCACATGGTGGGCCCATAACCCACAGTTCCACAGGATCGAAACCTGACTCTCCTATACCCCCTGTTTCCAAACTTATTCCTCGCGCTTGGCTTCGTATTTAATTCACGTGCCACCTTCCTAGTGCTCTATTCTGGTATCATACGCGATACTTACTCTCGCTGCTCTAAACCCCGTTCTCCTCTGGTTCAGACTTCGAGCAACTATCTATCCGCTTGGAACCTCTTATTGTACCTTCATACCTTACTCTTGATGTATTTTATATGTTCAAATCGAGAGATAATCTTATGCTCATTCATGGGTTAACCCCAGATTGTTTCCATCATAAACATTCTGTCATAGCCGAGCTGTCCCTTACCTATTCGTAAGTACGTTGGAGTTCCCGAAGAAAGGATGACGCCTTCATCATGATGGCCTGAAATAGAGGAATGAAGACATGATTGTAATAGATCGGCCTCTTCAAGAAGAGCAAGCCAGAATGAGAAGACCCGCTAGATTCGTTACCAAACCTTTCCCCCTTTCACTACCTCTTAAATCTCGGGATGAGATTTCTTGTAGTAGAGGAGATTTGAGATGCCCGGATAATTAGGCTACAATAAAACTCCTCTAATGATACCACGTCACCATGATTACTGTTGTTAATCCTGCGATGATTCAAATCCCATTCGAATTTCAAATTTAAAATCAAGTCAAACAATAAAAGTTTTCAAATATTAAAACTAAATGTTTGGGTTGTACCAAATAATGCATGGGTATATATGGTGAAGGAACCATGCTTTTACAGAATGCCTAAATATTTTTAAAATGAATTAAACAGAAAAGGAAATAAATAAATAAAAAGGAAAAGACAAAACAGAAAACAAACTAACAAAAAAAATTATGAAAAGCAAACCCTCTCCCCCCACTGGGCCAATCAGCCCAGCTACTAGCCAGGCTAGGCCAATCCGGCCGCCCCCTCACCCCACTCCCCATATCCCTCATCCCCGAAACCCTAGCCACTACCGCACCCACACTTTCCCCCACGTCGCCACTCCCTCTTCCCCTCCCGATCTAATCTGGATCGGGGCGAAACCCCCACTCCTTCGCTCCTTGCACCCCCAGCCTGAACTGGTTGGGGCACGGCGCTCCAACCCCGTCGCCGGTGCTCACCGCCACCACCTCCGAAGCCGCTGGACCCCGCCGTCGCCGGAGCACCGCCGCCATTTGGAAACCTCGTCGCCTCCTCCCCTGCGTCGCCTCGTTGCCGACCTCCTCCTCGACTCCTCCTCGCCGGACTCCTTTAACGTCGTCCTCTTCGTCGTTGCCTCGTCCCCGTCTTCCTCCTCAACGGCTCCAGCGAGCCTCGTCGCCCCAGATCCACTGCAAGGGGGGTGAGCAACGACCCCCGTCTTCTTTCCCCTCTTGTCCGGTCGCCACGGCCTTGCCGCACCTATCTTTCACTCGTGCTTTCGCCCAGCCCCGCCTGCTACTGCTGCCGCTGGCAGTTCGGCCACGGTCGTCCCACTCCGCCCATGCCCGAGCCCCGCCTAGCAGCACGTTGCCACTGTCGCTGCCGAGCGAGGTCGCTGTCGCCTCGGGCCCCTGCTCGCCGTGCCCGGCCTCCCTCTTCGGTGTCCACAGCGCCGCTCCAGCGTCGTCCTCGCGCTCGCCACAGCCTCCTTCCCCCACGCGTAGGCGACGCCCCACGCGTCAGTTTATGATAGAACGGACCCACACGTCAATTTGACCAAGTCAACTGACTGTTGACTGCTGACATCACCCTGATGTCATGTTGACGTCATAATGGTATTTCCTAATTAAACTAATTTTGTTAACTCTAAAAATGAATTAAAACATAGAAAAAAAATTTAAAATAAACCGTAGCTCGGATGGAAATACTTTGTACATGGAAGTTGCTCAGAACGACGAGGCGATTCCGGATACATAACCCGTTCGTCCGCTACACATCCCTAGCATAGCAAACACGCAACTTTCCCCCTCCGGTTCATTTGTCTAAAAATGTGAAACACCGGGGATACTTTCCCGGATGTTTCCCATGTTCGCCAGTATCACCTATCCCTGCGTTAGATCACCCCTGGCACCGCGTATTGGCTTGTTATATGTTGTGATGCTTTGTTTACTCTATATTCATTGTCTCTTCCCCCTCTTCTCTCCGGTAGACTACGAGACGGACATCACTACTGCCTCGATCGACTACGTTGTTGACCACCCCTACTTGCCAGAATAACCAGGCAAGCCCCCCCTTGATCACCAGATATCGCCTATTCTACCCTCTACTGTTTGCATTAGAGTAATATAGCCTGTTACTGTTTTCGTTTAATCCTATCCTGTTGCATAGCCTGTCATTGTTTCTACATCTGTTGATACCTTACCTGCAATCCTACATGCTTAGTATAGGATGCTAGTATTCCATCTGTGGCCCTACATTCTTGTCCGTCTGCCATGCTATACTACCGGGCCGTGATCACTTCGGGAGGTGATCACGGGTACATATACTATATACTTTTACATACTTATGTTACTGTTCGGAGATGGGGGCTGAAGGGGCAGGTGGTTCCATCCAGGTAGTGATGGGCCTGGGTTCCCGACAGCCCCCTGATGGTTACTTTGTGGCGGAGCGACAGGGCAGGTTGAGACCACTTAGGAGAGAGGTGGGCCTGGCCCTGGTCGACGTCCGCGGTTACTTTAAAATAACACCCTTAACGAGATCTTGGTATTTGATCTGAGTCTGGCACTAGCCTATATGCACTAACCAACTACGCGGGAACAGTTATGGGCACTCGACATCGTGGTATCAGCCGAAGCCTTCGTGACGTTAGCGACTGAGCGGCGCGCGCCGGATTGGACTGGAATGCCTGCTCTTGTATTAGGGAGGCTCGGTCTGCTTCCGTCCGCGTTCACAACGTGCAGGTGTGTCACGACCGGTGTTCCAATAAAACATTTATTGAGAAACCAACCCTTTTATCGGACCAGTATAGGAGAATCCTCCTTACTGGTAGACAAATCCTTGATACAGAAGTCCAGAAGTACTAAATATTATACAAGGTTGAGCTGAGGTTGCTCAACTATTTATTACAAGCTCGCCGATATAATACATACAGGCGGATATGACACAAGGGTATGGTGGCATAACTACTGACTCGTAATATAAGTGGTGGTGGATATGTCACAGTGAAGTGGGTGACATGACTCCTAATCTTACAGCTCATCGAGCACCGGAGTGAGGCTTGATGATTTTATTCGGGTAGCGGAAGTGTATATGATACAAGTGACCAAATCCAGGATCGCACGGGACTGACTGGGACTCCTCTAGGCGTCGGACTCGCTATCGTACTCTTCAACCATACGATCGCCTTCGTCAATATCTGGCCAAATCAACAAGCCAGGTGAGTACTTTGAATGTACTTGCAAGACAGTTCAGACATAAGATATAATAAATGCAAACATCATGCACATGAGCAGTTTAGCAATGCACACTCAGATAATAAATTTGCACGACATGTTAAATAAAAAGGAAGCCAGGCGGTAGTCCTCCCGAAATCCCAATGAAATAACTGAAGACCGATCGGGTGTCTGAAGCGACGCCTTGAAAGGTAAGAATAAATTAACATGCCGCAGTCGGGCGTCAGGGCGACACCGCATAAAGGGCTTATATTGAAAAGAAAATGACAGTGCGTGCCACAGTCGGACGTCTTAAGCGACATCTCGAAAAGAGCTTATAATGAAAGTAAATAACAGGGATGCCACAGTCGGACGTCTGAGCGACCACACATAAAGGGCTTATATCGGAAGTAAATAACAACAGTGCCATAGTTGGACGTCTGAGCGACATCACATAAAGGGCTTATATCGAAAGGAAATAACAATAGTGCCACATTCGGACGTCTGAGCGACATCACATAAAGGGCTTATATCGAAAGTAAATAACAACAATGCCACAGTCGGACATCTGAGCAACATCACATAAAGGGCTTATATTGAAAGTAAATTACAATAATGCCACAGTCAGACGTCTGGGCGGCATCACATAAAAGGCTTACATTTCATCATTCGCGTTCAAGCAGTTCACGAATTCAAATCATTCTAAGGAGATACTCAGTACATAATAATAAACAAGTTAGTCCATCCACAGGAATAACATTCAGCTTGGTTTAACACTCATGTTTATTCACCGGAGATTGTCACTGAGACTGACATTGAGGCGGACATTGAGGCTGACACTGACACTGACATAGATAAGTTGACCACAGTCCTTGACCAAAGATACGGTTACTCGAATGGTTTTGACTCTGCAGAGTTTGTACTCTTTAACCACAGCCAACGGATTTCAATAGTCACAAGGACTAGTTCCATTTACGGTACTTTAGAAGAAAACACATCTAACCAGTACACACCCATTCCACATCCCGTTGCCAGGGATCACCCTAGACAACGTTCAAGAAAAACTTTAAGATGGGAGGCCACAACCTCGAATAGCATGGGATCAAATTTATATTGCGCGCTCTAAGGGGTGCCCCCCTCTCGGTCCCAACCGGAAACACCCATGCCCCCTGACCAGATGACAGGCTTTAATCCAGGGCCATGGAACCCTCATCACGGACCCTCTATTTGGTGTATACAAGGCAAGAGGTTTGCAACTTACTAAACCATATTCATTGCAGAAACACATGTGGCAGCACAAAAAGGGGACAGACGGTAACGTGACTTGAACCACGTTAACACTGGAGATAAACGGTTGACATAAGACTGGCATGCTTCAACAATACCATCTTACCACCTTTCATGTCACCACATGATCATGTTATCTCTCATCAAATGGCACATCAAGTTTCGAAGCTCACTTGTAGTTGCCTTGCATGCAATATAACACTTACTGATGCTTATATAAACATGCCATGAAATAACTACTCAAGCAAACATGCAAAACACTCATCATATAAAAGGTTCAAACATGCTTGTCTGGTTCGGAGTAGTCGGAGTCTCACTACTAGGGAAAAGGCTAGCGGCAGCGCGGGTTTTTGATGTATCAGTAGCGTGGGTACCCGCGCTACTAATACGGCGCTACAGCTAACTCATAGCAGTAGCGCGTGCCCACCCGCGCTACTGCTACACAAGTGTAGTAGCAGCGCGGTTATGGGAAGCTCGCTACCGCTAGTAGCGCTAGCGCTCTTTGGCAGGACGCGCTACTGCTATTGAGGCGCTGCTGCTAACTTTTGTACACTCGCTACTGCTAATTTAAGTAGTTTTTTTTGGCATATTTGTTGTGTATTTGAACCAGCTTTGTAGAAGAATCTTTAGCACATAGAAATGTCATCATGATACACATACAAATGCCTGCGAGACCACAAATGTAATCATAGCATGTACATACAAATAGTCTCTTCATAATCATCATCCAACACAAAGTGATATCTTGTTATCATCTCGAAAATAGCAATACATGCAAGTCTCGAATACTTGCAACTAGAACAACGTCATCCATCTAAACAAAGGTATACGCAAGAAGTGCTATCACTATGAGTGAGAGCGGAACCATGCAGTACATGAGGTGGCGGTTACGAGTCCTCTCTCGCGCTAGCGTGAACCTCAAGTAACTAGCTTCTCCTTCTTGTCTGCTTTTGAAGCCTTTATGGCTGGCGCCCGTGAACCCATTCACTTGCGCCTGACACTCATGCCACTCGTTGTACACCCCCGGAACCTTCCCTTTGTACATGACATAGCATTTCCATCTCGCCATCAAGAAACTAGGTACCTGTTAGAGATGCATGTTCATGAAGAGGATGTACAATCATATATATGCAACAAAATATACTAGAGCAACACCAAAAAAGAAAGGTTAGCAACTAGATGCAACATATACAGTATGCAAATTAATTAACTAGAGGTACGCCGGTCATCGTACGCAAACTAACAAAGTAGTGTTACGCAAGTTCGGCAGGGACCGTGGACATCACAAAGTTTCATCGCTACAAAAAGTATACAAGTTCAACCGACACATATCATCATCATCGGCATCATAAATCACTAGAAGTTCCATCCTTCCATATCATCGAGGACGAACCCTAGCTGCTTGAACGGCGTGAGGTCTAGACGTTGCATGCCTATGCGAGTTCGGACGTCAGCTCGCGATATAGGGCCGTGGTGGAACATCCCCTTCTCATCGATGACTTCTTTCATGATGATCGTCGCAATGTCGCTTTGGATGCGAAAGAAGTCATCTCTAAGTTTATAATTTGCTTCTCCATGAGATTCTAGCCACTTGTGGATATGATCATCATTTCTGCTGTTAATGCGAAGCTTTTGGTGATCCGTGTTGAACTGAATCATGAGATGGACGATGTAGAATCCATCCTTCTTGCTTGGTTTTGGGACATGGATGCAGGAGAAGTTAGTTTTATGCGCGAAACCCATCTTCTTGTTCCTTTGTTTCCTGATATGCACGTGGCCACCTCTAAAGCTGAAGCCTTGGAGAGCATCATCTAGAATATTCACTATGTGGGTGTAGTCCTTTTTCTCGTAGTCTCTCGAAGGGTCAAAATACACGGCGTGGGAGACTTGCGGGTAAAGAACGATAAGGACGGCGCGCCCGTTGCTGTGGGGAAAAGACACCTCAAATTATTCCCCATATGAGAGAGAAGGAATGATTGAAATGTACGAAAGGGTTGTCCGGAACTGACTTACTTTGGATTATAAGGCACGAGGACAATTTCCCGGTCCTTATTCTGTACCATGAAGTTTTGGAGGTACTCCCTAGCAGTTTCACGGTCAAAGTCACCGAGACTCAAGAAAGACTCATGCATGTAGTACGGATCCACCACACAGATTTGCGAGACTTCTTCACTCTTCACGATGGAGCTCATATGTAGCGCAAAAAGGCGGACGATAGTAAAATCAAGCCGCCTTGTTAGAAACATCTCAAAGATATGGTCAAACCGCAGGAAGAACACCTCCGCGGGCCGTGTGTCGACGTAGCACTTCCCCACAGGCACACGAGCCGCGTATGTCGGATATCCTGGATCCTTTGAGGCTAGTAGGCTTTTCTCAGTCGACAGCACATGGTCGTGCAGTCTCCTGAGATCCCCTGATAGTGCCTCCAGCGGTTTCGGCGGTAGCATCGGCTCGCCCGTGAGATGGAACATGACCGCACCTTTCACGGGTACACGCTCTTCAGAATGCATCATCTGGCTGCTGTGTGCTCTGGCTTGTTTGGAGGCAGTTACCTTCCCCGATCTCTTCCTCTCCTTTTTCTTGGGCACACCTTCCAGACCCTTCCTTAACCCCTGCCCAAGTGTTCCCGGGCTAAGTACTGTACGACCCTCGCGCCCGGCTAGTTGAGCCTGTGTTGAGGCGGCATCTTCAGGCGTGTCCTGTGAGGATTTCATGAAGAGAGACTTTTTGCATTCCATGGTACGGCCCTGCTCGGGCATATCATCCATATCCTCATTAGCAAGCTGATAGCCCGATTCGTCATATGGTTGACTCATCATATCTATGTCACAGTCATACGCGTTTGTATTGAGGTAATCCATAGGGTCGACCTCCGTCTCATCATCCATTCTCTGTTCTACAGGAGAAATTACATCAGCCAGTACTATTGCACCCCCTTCATCATGTCGTCCGCCGCTCTCACCCGGCACTACTACAGGAGCTGGTAATTGGGTAGGTGGGGTGGTGGTCTCCGCACATGCTTGTTGATGTGTGGTAGTTATTGGTGTGCTCTCGGCCGGCTCCAGACGAATAAGATTCTTCGGCCATAGCAGCACCCAACCCTTGCAGCGTCCAATCCGCGGCGGGGTCTCGTCGTCCGCTCCCACATGCTGTACTGGAGGAGGCAAATCCTCGTGCCCCGATTTCACACTGGTCAAGCTAACCCTGAAGTGCCCAGCGGGGATCGGCTGGTTTTGGAATGTGCGTTGAGAGGGGTCCATTATCATCCCCTTTCCCACGTCCACCTTCTGGCCTTTGATCAAGTAGAGTATGGTGCATGGGGTTTCTTTCGCCTGCAAAAACATATGTCTGTGGTGTAAAACAACCGGAAGGCAACAAAAATGGAATATTATCTATATATATATATATATATGTTGGTGCGACATGTAGTTACCATGACGGCGTCGAGCTCAGCCAAAGACGAAGGCCCACCTAGCACGCCTCAGACTGAGGACGGGCTGCTATGAGCGGGAGCGGCTGCGAGAGGAGGCCCGGTTGCTTGAGCAAGTGATGGTGCTATGGTGTTGTTGTTCATGGAGTTGCTCGCGACGAAACTGGGCATCGGGAAATCATGTACCGTCTTGTCTGGATTTTCCTTCGCCCAGTTGATGATAACTAGAACCAAGTTACTAGCGAAATCATTTCTGCAGGCAGTTACAGCTGCATTGACTGCCTGCTATAGCAACTCATATTTGTCCTCGGCTGCTTTTTTCGCGTCCTCAGCTTCTTTTTCCTCGACCGCAAGCTTCACCTTTGCATCGATGTCCGCCTGACTAAACTTCTTTTTCTGCTTCTTGGCCTCCGGGCCGTCGTTGTAAAACACCTTCCACGTGGCGCCGTCTCCAGCATCGTGCACACGACCATATTGCGGCCGCTGGTCCAACGGGAGTCCCTTAAGTTCGTTCAAGGCCCGGTTGAGAGGGGTGTCCCACTTGGGCCTCATCGGAGAAGTAGGGCTTTCGGCTGCAAGCCGGTGTTGCTTCTCCAGTAGTCTAATCAATTTCCTCGTGATCTTGTCCGTGTAAAAAACCTTTTTCTCCTTGTCCCACTTGTAGCGGGCCCTAATGAAGTCATGCTCCAAGGGGTTGGTGAACTTCGCAAAGGGGTCTGGGAGACCCGCGGCTTCACGTTTCGAGTCCTCCTTATCCCATATGGGACTTTTACCGAGGTAGCCACGGCTTCCGAGGCGATGCTTCCCCGTGTTCCTTTGCTGAAGGCTTTTGAATTTCGCAGCCTTAGCCTTGGCTGCCTCGGTAGCGCAAGTGTCCTTGAACTTTTCGAACTCCTCTTCCGTAAGTGTCGGATTTTCCTCCAGAATCTTGGACAGGGGTTCATCAGCCTCAATAGCTCGTTTCACACTCCCTTTCCAGGAGGCCAAATCATTGCTGAACATGCCCATGGCGTGATTGTTAATCTTTTTCATCTTCGGATCATCCCACGGTTGTTCTATGTTATCATCCCGGTCGGGGAACTTGAATCTCTTGTGCAACTTCGTTAGGAGCAACTGCGTGAAATGTTCTTTACTCCTTAAGTCATCGTCGCTGATGCTTGCGCATTCCCGTAGGATGCATCCTACTTGGTTCCCATAGCACTTGCGAGGTTCTTCCGGCTCTAACGGCTCAAACTTGCCAGGTGCCATCTTTGTGATCACAAGTCGTCCAATCCCTAGTTTGTTAGGTTTTCGTATCCTCTGCTTCTTATGCTTCCTCTTTTTGGTATCGGCATCGGGGCCGGTACCTTCCCCGCCGGTACCTTCCCCACCGGTCTCGGCGCCGCCATCGTTGCCGGCGCCGTCGGTGTCGATGTCGGCGTCAGTACCATCATCGAGGCCGACCTGCAAACCTTGCTTAGCAGTCAAATAGTCGAGGTACTCTTGTTCACCCTCATAATCCATCTCGTCTGCATCTTGGTCAGAAGGCCCAGTTTCTTCGTTGTTCGACATGTTTCCTATGATTAAGTGGCCTCATTTATTTCTAAAAGTATGAATAAATGAGAAATGACATAAAAAGAAATCTATGTGCCAGCACTCGATATGCCAACTATGTAGCACAAATCATGCCTTTATTCACGGGAAATTTTGGCATGACCTTTGCTAAAAAATGGACATATCGAGCGCCTGAAATTCACCGAAACGGAAATGAATCAACATTCCGGCGTAACATAGGCCACTCGGATCATTTTCCAAACATGACATGTCCAAAACATGACATATGCACATATCACATGTCCAGTTCAAATTTCCATATAAATTCAGCTAATTTTGAAACCTAGCTAAATTCATAACTAAATAGATAACCTAATTAATTAACATGAAGAACCCTAGCAGAGAGGGGGGGTTTACAGAGAGTGCAGGGGCGAGGAGGCAGGCCCGACGACGGCCGGCAGGGGAGAGGACGGAGGCGAGGGCCGACGGGTCGGGGGCGAGCGCCGGCGCCGGAGTCGGGGGCGAGCGGCTGGGTCGGGGGCGAGCGGCGTGGTCGGGGGCGAGCGTGCCGGAGTCGGGGTTGAGGGCCGGGACGGGGGCGAGCGCCGGCGCCGGCGGAGTCGGGGGCGAGCGCCGGGGCCGGGTCGGGCGCGGCGGAGCGACGGGGGCCGGAGAGAGAGTGGGGATTTGGGGGGAAATGGCGAGATGAAGCTGGGCGAGTGCAAATTTTGGGTTAAGTGGACGTAGCAGTAGCGCGTTATGTAAAAACGCGCTGCTACTATATTCTGTAGCTGCAGCGGTTTCAGAGGAACGCGCTACTACTATGATCTGTAGCTGCAGCACTTTATGAGAAACTCGCTACTACTATGGTGCGTAGCGGCAGCGGTTTATGAGAAACACGCTACTACTAAGATCTAGCAGCAGCGGTTTTGTGGAAACGCGCTGCTACTGCCGTCGCTACTGCCAGTTTTCCTTTTTCTTTTCCTTTATTTTATCCCACTTTTATTTCCTGAGGGCAGTGAACGAAGGGAGGGCGATATATATTGCATCATTTGACGGTTAAATATGTATGCAAAATAGGAACATATATATTACACATCATTGGACCCATGCATAATAATGGCTAAGTGTGTATACAAAATAGGAACATATATATATTACACATCATTGGACCCATAACATACGTTTTCTCAGTGCTGACATTTTCGTTTTGAGTCAGCATCTTTCCCTTCTTGTTCGTCGAAGAATAATTGAGCCCCTCATTGTGACTTTGCCTTTTCCATGGAGTACAATTTTTCTTAGGTAATGTAGTATTGATTCTTCTTTTGACGTATACTTCATCATCATCGTCATCTTCCCTCATTGGGTTGCCGTACTGATCATAGTCTTCCTCGTTGGCGATTCCATCCATTCCAATGATGTTCCTTTTGCCTCTCCTCACGACAACACGGCTAGGATTGCGCGGGTCAGTTATGAAGAAGCATTGTGTCACGTGCTTAGCGTGTACCCATGGCTCGTTTTTTGCGATAGCATTCACGGTAGCACTCTTGGCATCGGGTATAGTCATGGTAGTGAACATCCGGCTTTATCTTTCGACATTCTTAGCCCATCTGACACGGAACATCGTCGTGTTGTGCAGTCCAGAGTAGTCAGGCTCCCAGATCTCCTCGACCCTTCCATAAAATCGTTCAGTTGTGCCGTTGTCGCTGCCGGTCATGCATTCCATCGTCACCCCTGAGTTCTAATCATCACTGTCCATATCTTTTGCCTCCGTGTAGAACGTGTATCCGTTGATATCATATGCCTGATAGGTTACGAGGTTGGGCGAGGGGCCATGTGCTAAGGCGTATATGAGCAATCCGTCCTTAGAGCCCTCCTCCGGGGGATTAGCAATAATATGCTCTTTGAACCAATGCAGGAAAGTGGAGTTGTGCTCTCTAGTAACTTCGGCCCCCGTCCTGCATACCCCCCGGTCACGATACTTCTATGAGATAATTTCTTTGTGCAGTGCCACGAAAGGATCTACCTCGTCTAGGTGTTGTAGCTCTACCAAGTTTGCTCTGTCAAAGTCGCTGCGTCGATCTGAGTATGCCACGTGCAGTTCCCTGCGACCGTTGCAGTGACCATCTCCTTCGAGCCTCCCATCATGCTTGTTAACGGGCAAACCAACGCTAACACCAGGCGGCTGGTCTGCGCCATATAGAAAATTCTCACAGAAAGAGATGCACTCTTGTGCCAAATAGCCCTGGACGATGCTTCCATCCAGACGGGACATGTTACGAACGAATCCTTTGATGATCCCATTCATCCTCTCAAACGGCATCATGTTGTGCAGGAATGACGGCCCTAGGTCTATTATGTCATCCACAATATGGACACACAGATGCACCATCACATCGAAGAACGCGGGCGGGAAGTACATCTCAAGCTCATTCAGTATCACAACGATCTCTTCCTGTAGCCTTTGGAGCTGCTTCACACTAATCGACTTTCGAGAGATGACGTCGAAAAAGTTGCACAGACCAATAAGCATGTCACGGACGTGCTTGTCCATTATCCCTCTAAGGGCAACAGGTAGTATCTGCGTCATCATCACATGACAGTCATGAGACTTCATCCCGCTGAACCTTTTCTTGTCCGTGTCTAGATATCTGCTTATCTTGCCACAGTAACCGGAACTAACTTTCACTCCGATAAGGCACTTAAAGAATTGATTGATCTCAGCCTGACTTAAGGTGAAGCAAGAGGGGGGGGGGCAATAATCTTCTTTCTTTAATTTCTTGCCCTTCTTCTCCCGTGCCTCTGTCCCCGTCCCTGTCTCGTCTGACATTTTACGGGGCGGCATGTGCAGATCTTCCCTGATTTTCAAATCTTGCAAGTCTTTTCTTGCCTTCGGCCCATCCTTGGTCTTATCCGGCATGTTCATCAGTGTTGCGAGCAAGCTCTCAAGGACATTCTTACAGATATGCATTTGATCAAGGCAATGAGGTGTATCAAGTTTGTGCCAGTACTCCAAGTCCCAGAACACAGACCTTGTCTTCCATACCTTCAGCAGCGGCTCCGGCGCCTTTCTCATCGTCTTTCCCGGCGCGGGGCACTCATTCCAGTTTTTCAACAGCTCATCGATTTCGGCACCGCTCCGCTTACGTGGAGGTCCTCGATGCTCAGCGTGACCATTGAATAGATCTCCACGGTTTCTCCACGGGTCGTCCTGTTCAAGCCATCTTCGATGCCCCATGTACACGATTTTCCCAGACCCGCCATCTTTCCTTGACGTTAGCTGCTGAGACGTTGTATCATCCATGCACCGCGTGCATCCGCAATATCCATGGCACACCTGGCCTGCCACATATCCGTAACCGAGATAGTCCTGCACTGTCGTGATCAGCGCGGCTCTCATGTTGAAATACTCACCTTTGCTGGCGTCCCATGTCTTGGCCGGGTTTTTCCATAACGTGTCATACAATGGAGTGTTTGAGTCTACCACCAGTTGCTCCAGCTTAGCCTCCTCTCTAGAAGCAGCTCTCTCAGTACTCATCTCCTTGCGAAGCAATGCTTGAACATGAGGGTCCCGCACAATTGAACTTAGTACCGACGAACTCTGCTGCATGGAGTCCATGTCGTTCTCTCCGCCGCCATGTCCGGCCCCTTCTCCTCCGCCATGTCCGGCCCCTTCTCCGCCGCCATGTCCGGCCTCTTCCCCGCCGCCATTATCAATCATCTCTTCGTCTTGCCCCGTGTCATCATTGCCTGCCCCGTCGACATCCTCAACATCGTCATCCTCATCTTCAATTATCCACCGAGTATAGCCATCCATGAAACCAGTCATGAGCAGGTGCGCTTCGACACGACCATCGTCATGGGGGTCGAGCCAAACTATTCCTTTGCATTTTCGACACGGACATAAAACCTCTGTCCGGTTATTTTCTTTCATGTCTTGCACCGCCGACCGCAACCACCTGTCCACCATCGTTCCACTGACCATCGTCAACTCTGCACGGTAATAATAAAAAAATTGATTGTAAAAATGCATGCATGCATCAAAGTCATAAAAAAATTTGGCATGACCTTCCCTAAAAATAGGACATATATGGATCTAGAGTTTGCCCGGAATTCGCCAAAACGGAAATAAATCGACATTTTGGCAAAACATAGGCAACTCAAAAGCATAATTTGGCGGCGTCAACTCATGCCACACACACAATTTCCACAAACATATCACACACACATAAACACATTTCCATTTTGCAAAAGCATGAAATTTTCATCACCTCTATCTCGATGGCCGGAGATGATGTTGTAGGGAGATCAAAAGTGCACAAAGCTCTTCTTGACAAAGATAGATCTAGTTAGGGGGCAAATACGTCACTTAACTAAATCCTACATCTACCTAGCTACCTAATTTGGAAGGAGACAACTTCAACTAGTGGAGGGGGAAGGAAAAAGAGAAAGGAGATGCATTAATGGAGGTGGTGTAGTTATGTAGGAGTAATGAAGAGAGAGAAGGTGGATAGAGAAGAGAGAGAGTAATGGGGGAGAAGTATTGAGAAGAAGAAGAGTGAGAGTGGGAGCATGTGGTGGAGGGAAGAGAGGAGAGGGGGAGCTAGGGGGAAGGGAAAAAAGGAAGGGGGAGGGGAGGGACGGGTTGGGGGTTGGTGGGGTTAGCAGTAGCGCGGGAGAGAAAACGCGCTGCTGCTAAGAACTTAGCAGCTGCGCGCTTTGCGGTAAGGCGCTACTGCTAACTGGGACAAAAAATTGTGGCAATTTGAAACTTACCAGCAGCGATCTCGAGGAAACCGCGCTACTACTACGTACTTAGCAGTAGCGCTATTATTGCGACCGTGCTACTGCTACTTAGAATTGGGGGAACACCGCCGGTCGATATTTGTAGCAGCGCGTTTCTGGTCGAGCGCGCTACTGCTAAATCTTTATCAGCAGCGAGTTTACGTAACCCGCGCTACAACTACTTAGCAGCAGTGCTCTATTTTGAACCACGCTGCTGCTAAGATTCTGTGTATAGGCTTTTCCCTAGTAGTGTCTAGCTCGGCGAAGTTTGCGGTTCCGTCACCTCCGTCGGTATCTACGGTATAATAGAAAGTTGGATACTACGTAAATACCGTGCATGCACAAAAAGTGTTCCAAACATTTTGCAAATAAATATGAAAAAAAACTAGACAGAAAAATAAAGATGACATAAAAAGAATCAATTCAAAATCATCTTTTGTTTAAAAGTTAAGGTTTTAGTCCAGGGACTCATCTGTAATGAAACAGAAAGTTACTAGGGGGTAGTTTATAAAAAGACAGAAAAATGTTTCAGTTAGAAAGCGTATTTTGCCCGAAGGCGTTTTCAGAAACAGTTCAAAAAGAATAAAAAGCTGACGAGGGGGTCCCACCCATCAGGTTTGAATTTCCGAACAGAGTCGCCGGCGCCCGAGGGCTGCGGTGGTCGCCGGCGTCGATCCACGGCGAGTTAGGAGGAGTGGATGGTACCTACGGACTCAGGGTGCTCTCCCGCGTCTGTGGGTGGTGGAGTTGGTCGCCGGCGAGCACCGCGTCGACAGCGGCCTTCACTCCGGCGGACGGTGGCTCAGGCGAGGATGGATCTCTCCGAAGGGAGCTGCAACCTTCAAATTGGGGCGTGGGTTAGGCTAGGTAGTGGATCATGAGGTTACTGACGCGGTTTGGGAGGCGGAGGTGCTCTCACCAGAGAAGATCTTGCCAGAGCCCGAAGCGGATCGGGGCGGCCAGAGTCGGGGAAGAAGACCTCCTCGAGGCCCACCTAGTGGTTGGGCGTGGTTCTGGTGAGGTGGAGGTGTGATGCCTGGACTAGGGCGAGCTCGGGGCGCTATTTATAGCCGGCCGGAAAGTGCGTTATATCGACTAGAGGGGGGTGAATAGGCGATTTTTATGAATTCTTCACTGAGGAATTTGCTGGTGAGGAAATTCCTTAGCGAAGAACTACTTGCAGCGGAATAAGTACTCAGAAGTAAGCATAACAGAATACAAGCATGGTCATCATGATGAAATGAAGACTAGCACAGTGTACAGAAAGCGTAATCACGGGATAACACAAGATGAAGACAAATAGACTGAAGAAATTGAACTGAGGAAATTGAGAAAGTCTTCAGTCAAAGTCTTCAAACACAGATATGAACAAACACTCGACACAGTAATGAGGAAATGAAAGGGTTGAGGAAATAGAACCAGTTAGGTTGGTGAAGAAATTGATTTGGTAGACCAGTTCCAACTGCTGTCTCAGTTGTACGTCTGGTTGGAGCGGCTGAGTATTTAAACTCGAGGACACGCAGTCCCGGACACCCAGTCACTGAGCACTCAGCTCAGGACACCCAGTCCTCACCATATTCTCCTTGAACTAAGGCCACGCAGACCTCGTCCAATCACTCGTGGTAAGTCTTCAGGCGACTTCCAAACCTTCACAGACTTGGTCACTCGGCGATCCACAATTCCTCTTGGATGCTCTAGACCATGACGCCTAACCGTCTGGAAGAAGCACAGTCTTCAAAGGTAACAAGCGTCAGATCCACGCAGGATCAACTTCTTCAGTGATGCTCAATCACTTTGGGTTTGTAGGGGTTTGGTTTTGGGTTTTCCTCACTTGATGATTTTCTCTCAAAGTCCTCGGAGGATGGGTTGCTCTCAAATGACAAGTGTCAAGTTCTCTCGGAGCAGCCAACCAGCTAGTGGTTGTAGGGGGCGGCTATTTATAGCCTAGGGAGCAGCCCGACATGATAAGACATAAATGCCCTTCAATGATATGACCGTTAGGTGGATAGGATATTTTGGGACAGCTGGCGCGCAACACAGCAACGGTCGGAAATTTGGCTCTCAAATTCCTCAGGGCTATCATGTTCCTCACTGTGTAGGCAATTCGCACTGGCAAATTCCTAACTCCTTAGTCAGAAAAATTCATCAGCGACCAGAAGAACTTCATCTCTGTCACTGAAGAAAGTGACTGAACTGTATGAGATTTCCAAAGGCTTCACTCGAAGGGATTGGTAGGTGTAGGATTTTGATTTGAGCATCACATGGAAATTTTTCCTTAGTATTTCCTCGACCCCGTTTAATAGTACGGTGTTTCCTATGACTCAAGAAAGAGAAAATGAAACTACGAAAACAAAAGTCTTCACACTTCATGTTCCTCAAATGAATACCAAGTCTTCAAGGTCACACCAATTTCTTCACTTTCAAAGTCTTCAGAAAGTCTTCAGAATATCAAAGTCTTCAGTCGAAGAACTTCATTTTTAGGGGGCGACTTTCTCTGTAAATATCAAACTCCTCATAGACTTATAGACCTGTGTACACTCACAAATGCATTAGTCCCTTAAGCTATAAGTCTCCAATACACAAAAATCACTAAGGGGCACTAGATGCACTTACAATCTCCCCCTTTTTGGTGATTGATGACAATATAGGTTAAGTTTTCAATGGGGATAAACATATGAAGTGTAAATACTGATATTGAGGAATTTGATTGCAAGATATAGAAGAACTCCCCCTGAAGATGTGCATAGTGAGGAATTTGCTTTTGAGGCAATGCACATTTGAAGAGTCGAATCATGGAGATCTCCCCGTATATCTTGTAACTCATACACGCATTTGATATATAATATGAAGAATTTGAAATGCATGATGAAATATGGTGCCTGATGAAATTCAGCATGCGTGCAATAATATTAACGAGGAATAAGCATGCCGAATAATGCATCAAAAGTATCAGAGCATAGTGCAACAAAAGTATCAGCGCACCATCGGGTTTAAGATTACAACTGGATCCAATAAAGTTTCAGAAGAACGAGAGTTGTAACTTAGCAAAAAAAATTCCCTTAATATAGATCCGCTTGAAGACTAACTCAGATTTCTCCCCCTTTGTCATCAAATGACCAAAAGGATTGAAACTAAGGACTAACACCCCTGAAGAATTTCAAGTCGATGGAGGAGCGCCAGCGTTGTCGGGGTTGTTTGTTGTAGTAGGGCCTACCGCAGTGTCGTCCAAATCTTCATACTCATCAGTGTCACGCGATGAAGAATAAGAGCTGGCCACCAGTGGAGGAACTTTGACCCTCTTGAATTTCTTCGGAGGAGGTGTAGACCAGTCAAATTCTTCCTTGAGACCCATAGTCTTCAGTTCTTCAGTGCTATAGACATGAGTGAGGACAGCCCAGGTGTGGTTGAGGGTTTCATGAAGGTAGTAATGTTTCTTCTTCACTGCATTGTGTGTTGAGGTCATATTGTGAAGAATTGCACCAAACTGACGCTTTACCCATTTGTTATTGCGATCAACCTTCTGATGAAGACTGAGGAGTAACTCACGGTCAGTCATCACCCTGGGTGCTGTGGCTTGAGAATTTTGCTTGGCTGAGGTATTTGCGGCAGTGTCATGTGTGGCAGAGTCGTCATTGGTATAGTAAGATGTAGCCAGGTGAAATTGACCATCCAATGGACGAATGCCTTCATCAATCACAACAGCTGCCTTGCCTTTATCATCAGCTGATGAAACTGTCCGTTTGAGGACTTCAATGGGAGGCAAGTAGCTACCGTGGTTCAGAGTGTCAGCTTTGTAATTCAGTGAAGATCTTGCCTTGATGAATCTCATAATCCAAGGCGCATAGGGCTTTAGCTCGAATGGTGACATAGCAATATTGGCCAGAGTCCTCATGAAGAAATCATGGAAGTTGACGGGAACGCCATGAATGATGTTGAAAAGCATATCCTTCATGATGCCAATGACTTCTTCATCATTTGAGTCGTGGCCTTTGATAGGACTCATTGTCTTCGACAGAATACGATAGACAGTCCTTGGCACATAGAGTAGTTCCTTGACGAGGAATTTGGTTCGTGGGGCCTGCCCAGGCTTCAAAGGCTTCATAAGCACTTGGATATAGTGATTTGTCAGTTCAGGGTCACTGTAGATGCAATGTGCACTGTCATGGGGAGGATCGAGAGGAAGGACACGAAGCAATTCAGTTGCTGGTGCCTTGTAGTGAGTGTTTTCAGTCATCCAATCCAACACCCATGAGTTAACATCTTCAGCGTCTCCAGTGATATGCAGTGTGGCGTAGAACTGAAGAATGAGTTCTTCATTCCAATCACAGATGTCAGTGCATAAATTGAGTAATCCTGCGTCATGAAGAACACTGGGGACTCGCTCGAAGCATGGCAGAGATTCCATATCCACGTGAGGAATGTGTTCATGATCGAAGATTTTGTCTTTGTCAAACAGCATTGAGGAATAGAAGTTGGCTTGACTAGTAGTCCAGAAACGCCCCTTCCTTATGCGAGCAGAGTCATAGGGGTTGTAGTCAGTGAAGAATACATGCTCGGAAAAGAAGTCTTCAGCCTTGAACTTCTGTTTGCTTGAGAACGGATTCTTCGGCTTTGGCAGAGGGGTGTCAGTGAGGTGCAGTACCACCTCAGGAATCGCGAGCTCAGGTTCTTCAGGCTGAGGAATTTCTGGTTCCTCTTCTTGTGCAACCTGATGATCAGCAGCAGCAGGTTCTTCAGCACTAGCGACTGGAATATCTTCATGAACAGAGGGAGTGGGATGAGTTTCTTCAGAGCCCAGTTGAACTGTTGGTGCAGGGGACTGAGGAATCTGTTGGATAGGTGTGAATAGAGGAGTATTGGGATGCTGACTTTCCCAAAAGTCATCATTCATCACAGGTGTGGTGCATCCTATATCCACATCTTCATCTTCAATTTCCTCAACACCAGCCTCTTCAGCTGTGAACTGAGGCATAGGTGAGGAAATGACTGTCGTTGAAGGGATTGCGTCCACTTCAATTTCTTCATCAATCTGCTCTGGCGAAGCAGCAGAATGATTTTCATCATCAGATCCGCTTGGGATCACATAGTCTTCTCCAAAAGGAACAAGATCCTTTGATGGCATGGAGGAAATTGGAACAACATCGATTGGATTTTCAAGTGAGCTGGTCATTGGCTTCATCTTCTTCGCAGCCGAAGATTCTGACACAGCTGATGCCTTCCTTTTCTTCACTGCAGCTCGCTCTGCAGCCTTGGTCTTCTTCACCTCATAGGCAGATGGAAGAATTGGAGTTGGTGTAGGCGTGGGAGGAGCTGAGGAATCTGGTTGATTTTCTTCAGACGCAACTGATGTAGTTGCCCTGATCTCTTTAGTTTCTTCAGGCGCACCACTAGTGGATGCCCTGGCAATTTCATCAGCGGCTGGAATGGAGTCATCAGCCCTGGAACTAGCATTTTCTTCAGCAGGCTGAAAGTCATCAGCGGTGCTGGCATGTTCTTCAGCAAGCTGAGCAGAGTCTGCAGCCTGAAGATTTTCTTGTTGCGTTGGGGCTGCATCATTTGTCAATTTCTTCGTCAGATTGACGAATCTTACTTTAGCTCCTTGCCAATCAGCATAGTAGGCATCAATGTCTTTGCCGAGGGCTTGAATTTCAGACTGAGCCTTGAGAAGTTCCTCAGGTGTCATTCTGACAACATTTTTCTTCAGGAGCTTCTCCTTTCTGTATTGAGCTTTCTTGATCTCTCTTGCCTTTTCAAAATTTCCATTTCTCTTGCGTGATGAAATGGGTCAGCATGTGGCTTTGACCAGGAGTCAGAGGAAAATCAGGCATTGGGATGTTTGGATCCTTGTGCCAGAGATCAATGTAATCGAGGATTTTCTTTGGATCCAAAAGCAGTGGCACAGATGTGCCTTTGGCTCTAGCGGCCTTCACCTTTCTGTCTTTGATGATTTCTGCAAGTTCATCATCAGAAGCTTCATCATCAGAGGGCACATGGAATGCGACATGTTTCTTCCTTGGACTTGGTCGAGGACCGCGTCCAGCTGTTGCTTTAGTCTTCAACAATGTGGGGCCTGATGAGGAAATAGGTGCAGCTGAGGAACTCACTGAAACACCAGAGGCAATCAAGAAACCCGTAATCCTTTGACATGTAGCCAGATGCACAGGAGCTGAGGACTTTGAAGGAGCTGCTGAGGACTTTGGTGGAGCAGTAGCAGTGTGAGGAATTTGCCGTGAGGGCATTGCTGAGGAACTTGGCCGTGAGGGCGCTGCTGGTGAAGCACTTGGCTTACGAGCAGGCTTCTTTGGCATAGATTTCCTAGGCCT
The DNA here is from genome assembly GCA_963921465.1 of Triticum timopheevii. Lineage (NCBI taxonomy): Eukaryota > Viridiplantae > Streptophyta > Magnoliopsida > Poales > Poaceae > Triticum > Triticum timopheevii. The sequence continues at coordinate 126,674,185 of OY997271.1, read as the reverse complement.
GACCGAGGCCTCAGTTGCAGCAGCAGTGGCAGAATGCTCATTGAATTTCTTCACTGCCTCCTTGCCAATTTAGCTTGGCGCTTAGCCCATTCTTCAGGAAAGTCCTCACCACTCTTGATGCTGGTGGGGTCAGCTACTTGGCCAGGTGCCAATGGAGCTCTTGGGCATGGAGGATTGAGGGCGAATTTCTTCATGTACTTTGGAGTCACATATCTGTACTCCCTCCATTCCCTTGCCCATCTCCGTTCAATCTTCTATATGCGCACCTTGCGCTGATTTTTGGTTTCTTTGCCAAATTTTGCTTCATCAGGTGTGCAATAGCCAGCATAAATTTCGTCAGGGATTTCAAACGCAGTCATAACCTCAGGTTTCTTTCCTCCTTTCTGCGGTCTCTTACCTTCAACCATATTCTTCAGATGAGGAATTTGAACAATTGAACACTCTGAAGAAGTATGCAATTTTTCTTCGAGGAACGCTGCAAATGAGTTAAGTTGATGAGAACCTAGTGATTCAGCAGCGGACATGAGTACCTGTGAACAGAGTGTAGGTGCGAGGAATTTGGAGAGGTCATATGCGTTCTCAGAAGGTTTTTCGAAAAGAACAAGTTTTGAGGAATTTGACCAGATGAACCTTGAGAAATTTCACTAAGCGTTCTTGTCTTAGGTTCCAGAGTTGTACAGATCGAAGATCCACACAATTAGGGAATCTTGAAGAAAATGATTGCTTAGAGAAACAGTTCAAGATCATATGATCTGTGAGGTGTTCATATGTGTGAAGATTTGAAGAATAAACACCTTTGAAGATTTTCAGGAAAGCTGGAGAATCAAAGTGAGTAGTAAAATTAACTTTTAATTACCCGAAGTGAAGAACATGACGAACTGAGAAGAACAGATGTGAAGTTCGTCAGGTTAGATCTCCCACACCCTAACTTGGTAGAGGAAGATAGCTATGGCGGCAGCGGAGTGAAGATTTCCGCAACCGGCGCGAGTACGACGGCGACGAGGTCGAGGCAGCGAAGCTCTTCCTCACCGGCGACGATGGAGTAGCGGCGGTGCTAGGGTTTGAGGACCTCGAGCGAGAGAGAGCGGTCGAGCGGAGTAAATGAAGTGAGGAAGGGGAGAGGGGTATTTATAGTCACGGTGAAAAATTGTTCGCCCGAAGATTTTGGGACGAACATGCCCCTGCCCTTTCTCCTTCACGCGACATGTGTCACCCACGTACTGTGTAGTTGAGATCGTGTAAGATTGTGGGTGAATAAAATAATGCATCGTGGGATGCGGAACAGTTTGAGCGGTAAAACCGAAAATCTGGATAAGATTTGTTTTAATGTTTCGTTCGCAATTTCTTCAGCTGACAAGGACACAGTGAAGATTTTGAACGAGTTTCAAATAGAACGCACATGAAGAATTTGTGAATAGATTGGGTTGAGTATAGCATAGAGGGGGAAGGGTCCGATCACATTCACTTAGCAGAGAAAAACAACTTGAAGAAATAGCCATAAGTGAATGCTGTAGAGGACATAAACTCATATATGTATATATATATATATATATATATATATATATATATATATATATATATATATATATATATATATATAGCCAATGAAGAAAAACGACGGAAACAGTGAAGATTTTGCAAAGTTGAAGAATTTGAAAAACTGAAGACTTTCAAAAATGAGGAAAAACTCAAATTGAAGATTTTCAACTTTTTGTGGTGGCGTGACCCACCGTATAAGAATGATGATTTCAGACACCGCATACAATTGTCGTAGGGTTCTGAGAATCAAATTCTTCATTAATTTCTTCACACTTAGAGTGTTATTCTTCATTGATTGAAGAAAAACGTTTCTTCATGTGTTGCACATCTAAGTCATCAATTTTGCATAAGTGTTAGGATGTGTGTCCTTTTCAAAGAACATTCGAAGATTCTAAGATATTTAGCTCACACCACAACTTGCTAATTCTCTTCTCATCCAAGGGCTTAGTGAAGATATCAGCTAGCTGTTCTTCAGTCTTCACGTGCTCGATGGAGATGTCGCCCTTCAACACATGATCACGAAGAAAATGATGACGAATCTGAATGTGCTTTGTCTTCGAGTGCTGAACTGGGTTGTGAGCAATCTTGATGGCACTCTCATTATCGCAGAGGAGAGGCACATTCTTCACGTTGATGCCATAGTCCTTGAGGGTTTGCTTCATCCAAAGTAGTTGAGCACAGCAAGAGCCAGCAGCAATGTATTCAGCTTCCGCAGTAGACAGTGATACGCAGTTCTATTTCTTCGAGGACCAACAGACCAAAGATCGTCCGAGGAAATGACAAGTGCCAGATGTTGACTTGCGGTCCACACAATCACCAGCATAGTCAGAGTCAGAATATCCAATGAGATCAAAAGCAGAGCCCTTGGGGTACCATAATCCTAGTGTTGGTGTGTGAGCTAGATATCGAAGAATATGCTTCACAGCCTTATGGTGTGATTCCTTCGGTGCAGCTTGAAATCGGGCACACATGCAAACACTAAGCATTATATCTGGCCTAGATGCACATAAGTACAATAAAGAACCAATCATGGAGCGGTATACCTTGTGATCGAAGTCAATACCATTTTCATCAGTGCATAGATGGCCATTTGTGGGCATAGGAAACTTGACGCCTTTGCAATCTTGCATGCCGAATTTCCTCAGTACATCTTTGAGGTATTTCTCCTGAGATATGAATATGCCATTGCGCTGCTGACGAATTTGAAGACCTTAGAAGAATTTCAACTCTCCCATCATAGACATTCGATATTCTTCACTCATCATATAGGCAAATTCATCACTATAACGTTGGTCAGTACAGCCAAAGATAATATCATCAACATATATTTGGCACACAAACAATTCACCATCATAGGATTTAGTAAAGAGAGTAGGGTCGAGTGAACCGTGTGTGAAGCCATTCTTCACGAAGAATTCCTTCAATGTATCGTACCACACCCAAGGGGCTTGCTTGAGGCCATAGAGGGCCTTATTGAGTCTGAAGACTTTGTCAGGATTCTTTGGATCTTCAAAACCTGGGGGTTGAGCAACATATATTTCTTCCTCAAGCTTACCATTGAGGAATGCACTTTTCACATCCATTTGATATAAGATGATATCATGATGGTTAGCATAAGCAAGTAATATGCGAATAGCCTGAAGTCTAGCAACAGGTGCAAAAGTTTCATCGAAATCAATTCCTTCAACCTGTGTGTAGCCTTGAGCTACTAGTCGTGCCTTATTCCTCACCACAAGGCCATTTTCATCTTGTTGCGGTAGATCCACTTTGTGCCAATGATATTATGCTTGCGAGGATCTGGACGTTTGACCAGTTCCCAGACATTGTTGAGCTTGAACTGATGTAATTCTTCTTGCATAGCCTGAATCCACTCCGGCTCCAGAAATGCTTCATCTACCTTAGTGGGCTCTGTGATAGAGACAAAAGCATAGTGCCCACAAAAGTTAGATAAATGTGAAGCTTTTGAGCGTGTGAGTGGACCTGGGGCTCTAATGTCATCGATGATCTTTTCCACTTGCACTTCTTTTGCAACGCGAGGATGAGCTGGTTGTCGCTGAGGAATTTGATCAGCATTTTCTTCAGCACCATTTTCCTCAGCATTTTCTTTAGATGCATCAGCTCGATGTTATTCATGAACAGGAATGAATTCTTCAGCAAATTCTTCAGTAGGAATGACATCCTCAGTTGCCTTGAACTTGATAGAATCCTCAGGTGCTGGTTCATCTAACACAGAAGGTAGGTGCTCTCTTTGCGAGCCATTAGTTTCATCGAACCGCACATCTACAGTGTCAACAATCTTGTGAAGAACAATGTTGAAGACTCTGTAGGTGTGCGAGTCCTTTCCGTAACCAAGCATAAAACCTTCATGTGCTTTCGGTGCAAATTTAGAATTGTGGTGAGGATCTCTAATCCAACATTTTGCACCGAAGACTTTGAAATAACTCACATAGGGTTTCTTGTCAGTGAGGAGTTCATAGGCCGTCTTCTTGAAGAATTTGTGAAGATATACTCTGTTGATGATGTGGCACGCAGTATCAAATTGCATCAATCCAAAAACACTGAGGCATTTTGTAATCATCAAGCATAGTGCGAGCCATCTCAACAAGAGTTCTGTTCTTGTGCTCCACGACGCCATTTTGCTGAGGAGTATAGGGAGCAGATAACTCATGAGTAATACCAAGTTCATCAAGATAATCATCAAGACGGGAATTCTTGAACTCAGTTCCATTGTCACTTGTGATGTGCTTGATCTTCACACCAAAGTTGGTTGAAGCCCTTGAGGAAAATCGTTTGAAGACTTCCTGCACTTCATGTTTGTAAGTAACAATGTGTACCCATGTATATCGAGAGTAATCATCAACAATGACAAAACCATATAGAGATGCATCATTAGTGACTGCTAAGTAATGATTAGGTCCGAAGAGGTCCATGTGAAGCAATTCGAATGGACGAGTAGTGGTCATGATAGTCTTCGCTGGATGCTTGGCCTTGGTCATTTTTCCAACTTCACAGGCTCCGCATAAGTGATCCTTGAGGAATTTGACATTCTCAATGCCAATGACATGCTTCTTCTTCGCAAGCATGTGCAAATTCCTCATGTCTGCATGACCAAGTCGTCGATGCCATAGCCAGCCTTCTGAAGCTTTTGCAAGTAGACACACGGCTGGTTGTGGTTCTGTAGAGAAATCAACAATATACAAATCTCCTCTCCTAAAGCCTTCGAAGACTTTGGAATTGTCAGCTTCCATAATCACAACACAGCGATACTTGCCAAAGACAACAACCATATCAAGATCACAAAGCATTGAGACTGACATGAGGTTGTATCCTAAGGACTCAACAAGCATGACTTTGTCCATGTGTTTATCCTTAGAGATTGCAACCTTACCAAGACCCAATACCTGACTTTTGCCTTTGTCAGCAAAGATGATATGCTTCAGATGTGACGGTGATAAGGTAGCATCCATCAATAGATTCTTGTCACCAGTCATGTGATTCGTACATCCACTATCGAGGACCCATTCAGTAGTTTTGGGTTGATCATCCTCCAGATGAATTAGTGTAGCTTACAATCTCATATGCTTCATCATTGAAGAATATGATATCAAGTTCATCAGATGAATTTCATCAAGCAGTAAACAAATATAGCAGTATGAGGACGTGTGAAATGAAGGTTCATTTCATCATGATTCGCCTACGTCCTTTCAGGCATTTTCGTCAGGTCCCCAGCAAATTCTTCAGACGTTAAAGCATGTCTGTAGACCTGACCCTGCAGAAGAGATTAGTTCCTTTTCTTCACCACCCACATCTGGAGGGGTGGCAAAGAATTCATCACTCTGCGAGCACCATATGAGAAAGGTGGCAAAGATGCCAAACCATTTCGTTTCACATAAGAGGGGTTAGGGTAAGCATATGAATAAGCAGAGAAATTCTTCGAGGACTTATGAACATAATGGTTTGAAGAATAATGCACATATTCATAGCCCTTAGCTCTACCCTGCGAAACAGAAATGTTAGCACGATGATAATCATATGAGGACTTTGATCCATTTGAGGAATTTGATCCACGTGAGGAATTTGGTCCGTATGAGGACTTGGATCCATATAAAGAATTTGGTCCATATGAAGAATTTGATCTGGGGTTCCTGTTCTTCACAGGTGGTGTCATGAGGACATTCACCTGAAGACTTTCAACATAACTTTTGCGAACCCAGATTTTCTTCATAGGAGAACCATTCCTGCAGTTAGTGCCAGCATATCTAGCAAATACTTTACCATTCTGATTTTTGAACAGTTTATAGTTGGAGTCAAATGACTCATCAAAAGAATGAGGAGATTCACATGTAAAGCCAGATAAGTTAGATGGATCAACTGGAGGTCCCTTTGCAACAACCCATGAGGTTTTGGGGTACTGCTCAGGCTTCCAATATGTTCCATCAGCATTGAGTTTCCTCTCAATGGCAATACCTTCTTTCCTAGGGTTTCTTTTGAGAATCTGCTTTTTAAGCACATCACAAAGAGTCTGATGCCCTTTGAGGCTTTTGTACATGCTTGTCATGTACAATTCCTTCAGCCCTGCATTGTCAGTGATACTAGCAATGTCCTCAGATGAGGAATTAGTGATAGCAGAGACAGATGAGGAATTTGTAACAGTTGAAGCATTTGAACATTCAGGTGAAGAATTAGCAGATTCACGTTCAATGCACTTTAAGCATGGAGGAACAAATTCTTCCTGAGAAGCGGTGATTTGTTGAGCTAGTAATGAATCGCGCTCCTTCTGAAGATCTTCATAACACACTCTTAGCTTCTCAAGATCTTGCTTTCTTTGAAGAGATTCAGAAGAAAGCTTCTCGTGATCAGTCAAGAGAGTATTATGTTGATCTTGAAGGGCGTCAAACTTGGAATGAAGTCTCTGAAGACATTCACCCAATGCTTTTGACTGATCCATTTCTTTACCCAACATATCATCACTTTTGTCTAGCATGTTTTGAACTTGTTCCAAAGCTGTTTGTTGTTTAGTGGCAATGCAAACAAGTTTGGTATAACAAGATTCAATGTCATCATCAGATTCATCATTATCAGATTCATCATTATCAGATTCATCGTCACAAAACTCGGATGAGGAGCATTCGGTTACCTCGTCACCCTTTGCCATGAGACATGATGCAGAAGATGATGATTCTGACTCAAAAGTCATCGTTTTGAGAGATTCCTTGAAGTCCAAAAACCAGGGATCATGACGGGTTCGATGACCTTCATAGACATCAGAGATTCGGTCCCAGATAAGCTTCGCATTGCAAAGATGCATAATGCGCCTGAATTCATCTCTGGATAGGCAGGAACAGATGATATCCTTCGCCACGATGTCAAGTCGAGTGTACTTGCGAATATCATCAGCATCCGCCATCTTGCATAGATCAGTAAGACCAATCTCAGTGACGGTCCATAGCTTGCTGTTCATTGCCATGAGGCGTTTCCTCATCATGGCCTTCCACTTGGGATAATCATGACCTTCAAAGATAGGGCATGTCACTTTCTTCATACCTGCGGTCGACATAACTAAAACTCCAGGCGGTTAAACCAAAATCACATAGAACAAGGGAGTACCTTGCTCTTATACCAATTGAAAGTGCGTTATATCGACTAGAGGGGGGTGAATAGGCGATTTTTATGAATTCTTCACTGAGGAATTTGCTGGTGAGGAAATTCCTTAGCGAAGAACTACTTGCAGCGGAATAAGTACTCAGAAGTAAGCATAACAAAATACAAGCATGGTCATCATGATGAAATGAAGACTAGCACAGAGTACAGAAAGTGTAATCATAGGATAACACAAGATGAAGACAAGCAGACTGAAGAAATTGAACTGAGGAAATTGAGAAAGTCTTCAGTCAAAGTCTTCAAACACAGGCATGACACATCTGCTCGCGCTGTGGACAAATTTACCAAGTGGATTGAAGCAAAGCCGATCAAGAAGCTGAATGGGCCGACTGCCGTGACATTCATTGCAGATATTACAACCCGGTATGGCATACCACACAGCATCATCACCGACAACGCCATGAATTTTGCCAAGGGAGGACTGGCACATTTCTGCGCGACACAAGGCATATGACTGGACTTAGCGTCCGTTACCCACCCGCAGTCAAACGGCCAAGTCGAGCGAGCAAACGGCCTCATCCTCTACGGCATCAAGCCCCGATTGGTCGTGCCTCTGGAGCGTTCGGCCGGCTGTTGGCTCGACGAGCTGCCGGCCGTCCTGTGGAGCTTGCGCACTACCCCAAACAAGTCAGCCGGCTTCACCCCTTTCTTCCTTGTATATGGTGCCGAGGCTGTCATCCCAACTAACATTGAGTTCGACTCACCTCGGGTCACCATGTACACGGAGGCGGAAGCCAAGGAAGCACGAGAAGACGGCGTCGACCTGGTGGAAGAGGGCCGGCTGTTAGCCCTCAGCCGGTCCGCCATCTACCAGCAGGGTCTACGCCATTACCATAGCCGGAAGGTCAAGCCAAGATCCTTGCAAGAGGGTGATCTTGTGCTCCGGCTGATCCAGCGAACAGCCGGCCATCACAAGCTCTCGGCCCCTTGGGAAGGCCCATTCGTCATCAGCCGAGATTTAGGCAACGACTCCTACTACCTGATCGACGCGCAGAAGCCGAAGGCACGCAAGAGGGATGATTCCGGCAAGGAGTCTGAACGACCATGGAACGCCAATCTCCTCCGAAGATTTTCAGTTAAAATGCAGTATGTACCACGCTACCTTTTGTATTAAGTACGAGACAACGGCCCCCCCGAGGAGCACTCGGGGACTACCCTCTTTTATCTATGAATGATGAGTATCATGCCTATGATTATGTTACTACATTTGTTTTCTCGTCCGGCACCGGGTCCGTTCAGTCGGCCCGGGGACTTGCCGCCTTGAGTTATATTCAAGTTCCACCTGCAGTCAGATAAGTAGTGTGCTGGCACCCGAGCCGTCTCTTGTTGAAAGTCACAGCTTGAAGAATCGACTGTCCGACTGGCAAGAGCCAAAGGCAGGAAAGGATGCCCACACGAAAAACGGCTAAGGACTAACGAACTTATATCACACAAGCCGGCCTCCCCCCCGCCAACCGGCTGTCAGAGCAGCCGGCTGGCTGGCTTCCCTTCTTACCTTGCTACCATTCAAGAAACTCGAGTACTTGTCCTCCCAGACGGCCAAGCCCTTCCCCACCCACAGACTATAGAGCAGCTGTCCGGCTGGGAAGGCGGCGACAAAGGGAGGGCGGCAAAGGAAACAACCAAAGGATGAAAAGCAAGTATGAACGGAAGCCAAGCACATGCATGATTATATTTACACAAAAGGCCTTCGAAAGGCCAGCATTCAGCATAGTTTGAATACACCCCGAGTGGGTGGAACTGCACAAATTTAATAAAAGTTGTTCAAAGAGTAACGAGCAGGAAAGCAAAGACGGCGAGTCAGGCCAAGGGAGCAACAGGCGAGTCGGGCAGGTTGGTGGAGACAGCAGCGCTGGCTGGAGGAGTGGCCGGCTGACGAGTCTCGGCATGGTCATCACCTGCTGTAGGCACCGTGCTCGCACGCGCCTCGTTGCTAGAGGCACGATCGGGCTGAGGCTGGCCGGTCGCTCCACCGCCTGGCATGATATCTTCACCATCCTCCTCCTCTTCCTCTTCGCCCTCGTCGCTGGAATCGATCTCCTCCGCCGAGTCTTCTCGTTCTGCCGGGTTCAGCCCGAACCACTCCTCCGGCTGAGTGATGCCGTCTTCATCTACCTCAGGGGCAAAGGCGCTGGTGTCGGTGAAGTCGACGATCGTTGAGGCACGCTGGATGATAGCCAGCCGCACCGCCTCCGGCTCCTCGTCAGCCTCTTGCCGCCAGGTGCGCAGCTGGGCCAAATCCAGCCCAGGATACCAAGGCTGGACAAACTCTAGCGCCCGCCGAGCCCCGGACCGAACTGCAGAAGCCTTCCAGGCCTTGAAGCGGCCGACTGCTACCTCCAGCCAGTCGGCAGTCCGACTGGGGGTGCGGGGAATCACCTCGCCGGGCCAGAGGGCGGCCAGCACTTGCGCCCCGGCACGCTGAAGACGGTGGAGCATACGGTAAGCCGGCTGGAGGCGGGCTTGAATCGCTAGAAGCTGCTCTTCAAGCGACCGGCTGTCATCCGGCGCGATCTCAACCCCAGCCTGCCGTCGGGCCTCAGGGTGAGCTTCGATGGCTTGGTTGGCGGCAACAGAGTAACCGGGGAAGTATTCTACACAAAGAAGAAAGAAGTAGAACAAATCAGAAGACAGACCAGACGACAGGGGTGAGCAAAGGGACGAAGAAGAAGGCGGCCTACCGTCAATCAAATCTTCAATCCGGCTATAGCCTTCGCTCAGCGCCTGCCTTGCCTCGGCCCAGCTCGCCGCTTTGGTCTCATATTCGGATTTGAGGGCGGCCTCGCTGTCCTGCACCGTCTTCAGGGCCGCCTTGTGGTTCTCCTCCTGGTCGGCCAGTTTCTTGGCCAGGCGATCACGTTCCTGATCCAAAGCGTTGTAATCGGCCTCCTTGGTGCGAAGGGCGGTCTGGACCCCACCTAGCTGCTCCCTCAAGTCAGCATTGGCCCCTGTAGATATGAAGAAGGAAAAAATCAATAAGGAAGAAGTCATCAGGAAAGATCCGACCCGACTGCTCAGCAGTCGGCCCGAATCTCGGGGACTACACCTGGTGGGTGCGCTGATGCGCCCCCACATGAGATAAAAAATGAAGCACTCACTCCGGCTCTCAGTAAGATCATCGGTCTTCTGATTCATCTCCCGGGCCTGGGAGTTGAATATAGCCACGTGGAGGTTGTGATAGTCCTACAGATAGGACAAGGGCGCGAATAAGAACAAGACATCAATCAAGGTCTACTAAGAAGTTCCAAGCTGCCTGCTCAGCAGCCGACTCGGAACTCGGGGACTACACCCAGGGGGTGCGCTAACGCGCCCCCACGGAAGAAATCAAGAGCGATCAACGAAAAGCAAGAAGACTCACCCGAATGGCCGACCGTGTTGCAAGAAACTCTTGAGTATACTGCTTCAGCGCGGCGGCCTGGGATTGAAGCCGGCTCCGGATGCCTTGTGCATCCACATTCAGCACGGTCGTCCCACTGCCCGGCGTCCACCCTGGCGAGCTGACGCTGGCCGTTTCCAGATCATGGGCCAATGAGCTGGAGCCCGCGGCCTTCTGCGGGTCCGGCTCTGAAGTCGCCTTCCCTACGCACCGACGAGACAGCGACAGGACCACAAGATCTACCCTCACAGTCGGCTCGCCTCCAGCCGGCTGCTCAGGCGGTGCCTCAGGCCGGCCGCCTTGGCTCTTCCCAACCGACGATGGCGGTACCGCCTCTCCCTCCAGGACGACTGTGTCGCCCTCCAACCTCTCCATCATCGGCTGGTCGCGGCCGGCTTCCTCTGGCGGGGGCACTAGGATATCGGGGGCCACGGTGCGGAGGGGGATGTTGACCTGTGGAGGCTGGCTACGCAGGGCCTCTGCCGGCTCCTCCGTCGTCTCCTGAGCCGCTCTGGCAGCTGCCTTCCTCCGCTCCACCGCCTCCTGCTCCTCCCGCGCCTCTCGCACATTCCGCTCCGTCGCCGCTAGGAGCTCGGCACGGGGGTCCATGCGGCGGGAGCCCGCAGATCCTCCCGCCCCTCGGACTATGGAGGAAACAATAGTCCACTCGAGAGAAAGCGGAGCCCTGTTTGATAAGTAAAGGAAAGGCTTAGAAGAACGCCAGCCAAAGAGAAAAAGAAACGCATGAGAGAATTAACACTTACGCAGAAACTGCCTGTGGCTGCTTCACCACCTTGCGGAAGCGGGCTGCCTTCGCGGCTGCCTCGTCCCATTTGGTCGCCGCAGCAGAACCCTTGGGCTTCTTCGGCCGACTGCCGAAGAGGGCCGGCGCCGCCCGGCGTTTCCGTGCGCCGCCCCGAGCAGCAGGCGCGGCAGATAAGCCTGCGCCTTGATGATCGGATGCCAGCTGCCGGTGCGGAATAGCTTCGGCCTCGCCATCATCCGTCCAGTCCTCGAAGCCGGCGGTGAGCTCAGAGCCGCCTGCCTCGTCGCCTCCCCCTACGACGTCGTCGTCTAGGGCAGCCGCCCCCAAGTCGGGGTCGTCCAAGTTGTCCATCGCACGGTCGGGAGCGAACTGGCATTCCGCCCCCGCTGTTCTAGCCGCCGGATGAAGGAGGAGGTTCTGATTAAAAACAAGCCGACTGGTCAGGAGCCAGCTAGTGAGAACTCAGCAACAAGAGAAGAAGAAAAGAAGGAAGGCTTACCATAGGCGGAGGATTGGCGCGAGAATACGGCTCCTTTCCGTACCGCCACTCCTCGGTGAGCTTGCAGTTGGCGATATAATTCACCACGTAAGATACCTCGTCATGAGGCATCTCCTTGGTGCTTAGCCGACTGGGGTCGAAACGACCGCTCATCTGGCAAATCATGTGAGGGCGGCCTTGGAGCGGGAGCACCCGGTGCTCCATGAAGGCGGCTATCAGGTCGGACCCGGTCAGGCCCTCCAACTGGACCAGCACCCGGAGCCGGGCAACGGCGTCAGCCCGAGCCGGTGTCAGCGACCTGGCCCGGTAGGACCACGAAGGCTGCCTCCCAGCCGGCGGGCCGGCTACGTAAGCCGGCAGATTGACGAAGTCGCCTTGGGGAGCGATGTTTTTCACGTAGAAGTAAGACATTTGCCAGAGCTTCACCGACTGGATCAGCGCGATGGGCGGAAACGGGTTGTTGCCCGTCGATCTCCGCATGGCAATGAAGGCGCCGCATGGGGGAGGCACGCCCGCGACGACGGTGTGAAGCTTGGACTGGAAGAACTCCCCCCAAAGTTCGAGGGTGGGAAGGACGCCGAGGAAGCCTTCGCACAGAGTGACAAAGGCCGACAGCAGCACCACCGTGTTTGGAGTGAGGTGGTGCGGCTGCAGATGATAGAACTCGAGGAAGGAGCAGAAGAAACCGCTCGCCGGCAGGCCGACACCGCGCGGACAGTGCGAGCGGAAGATTACCCGCTCGCCCTCTTCCGGCGCCAGTGAGATCTCCCTCTCCGGCGTGAGACGGACCCGCACATAATCCTTGCCTCGCAACCTCCGCGTCTTGCGGAGGAAGTCGACGTGGTCCTCATGGACGTTGGAGCCATCCCAGGAGCTGGACGTTGGAGCCATGAGGATGGAGAAGTGACGGGGAAGGCGCGGCGGCGGAGGGTGCATGATTCGAATGCGGCAAGGCTACGGGGCGCCAAGAAGGTTGGTGGAATGGTGGCGCGGCGGCTAGCAGTTGTGGCAACGGAGAGAAGGAAGAGGAAGAAAATGGCGGAGCGAGGGCGAGCGTGCGAGCGTCTGCTGCTCCCCCTCCTCCCCCTACTTATAGCCTTGTGCGATGAAACCGAGGAGGCGAGGCGTGGGGGTACGTGGGATTAACTGCGCCCACTCCCCCATGCCCCGCGATTATCGCGCCTTAACAGCGTGCGGAAACTGCCGCCAGAAGGCGAGCGGCCCGCTCGGGCCATAGAAGATCCACACTTGGGCAGAGGCGTGGAAGTGGTGGGCCCCGGTCTGCAACGGCATCCCATCACACGCGTGGGCTGGCAGGCCCTTCCAGCCGAAGGATGCCATGTGGCACGCAGGCGGCGGGCGGCCAGCCCGCAGCCTGGCTTGCACGCCAGTTGGTTCCCGCCTTCAGACTTCAAATAATCTTGTCGGTGCGGCACGCCTGCGCAAAGCCGGCTCCTAGGTGCCGGCTCTTCAGGATAGGAAGCTGATTGAGCTTCTCGTTCCCCTTTCAGCCACGAAGCCCAACCAGCTTTGGGGACTACTGTCGGAGTAAATGACCACAGGTAGCCTAGCCGGCTCCCCTGGCTCTTCAAAAAATAACAGGCCGATCGAGCCTTCAAGCACCCAAGACATGGGGCCGCCTTCCCCCAGCCGGCTACCCCACAAGCCGACTACCGGAAGGCGGCCCGGCCCTAAAAACCCTCATGAAGAAAGCCACGAGAGGGCCGACTCCAAGAATCCAGCCACGAGATGACCGACTCCAAGAAACCGGCCCCCAACAGGCGGCCAAGATCGTGCCCTCAAAGTCTGCACCCACATAACGGAGATGGCACGGGGCATGGAAACAATGAAGCCTGCCACCCCCGAATCCCGGAGCACGCATGGCCACAGTACGCCGTACGGGGCAGCCACGACCCGTCCGGCGGGGCACTGTTGCCATGCTGACCATGACGACACCCACGACAGGCTGTCAGTACGGCCCACAGGCGGCGGGTCCCTTCGGTCAGAGAGACATCCGAAGGCGGCCACGCTTCCCCTAGTCGGCCAGGGATGTGGCCGGCTCTCACCAGCCGGCTCGCTCCCTCCCTCGAAGTATGCACACCATTAAGGAGACAAGACGAGGTAAGGCTACAGTGAGAAGCCGCCAGGTGGCGGCACTGTAGCCATGCTTACCTCGACAAATCCCTCGTCATCAAGAGTGAGGCAACAGTAACCAGCCCCCGATAAGACCCCCAAGCGGTGGGACCAACCTTTCGACCAGGAAGCCGGCAGCCGGCGGGACCCACCAGTCGGCGGGCCCCAGCGGTCGGCGGAGAAGCCGGGGAACATAGACACTGACGGCTAGGGCCCACGCCCAGCCAGATTACCATTGTACCCTTGGGGGTAGGCCTATATAAACCCCCCAGGGCACCCATGCAAAGGGTTGCACTCTGACAGTTTTAGACACAACGTTGAGGGGAGAAGAGAGCAAGCCTTGCCCTTCTTCTTCCTCTCGCCAAACAGCTCAAGGAGCCTCTTGTAGCTACTGGTTGATCTAGTGATCATGCGGAGACCCCACAGAGCAGAACTAGGGGTGTCATCTCCACGGAGAGCCCCGAACCTGGGTAAGATTCGCCGGCGTGCATGTCTTCGGCTAATCCTGTTTCCAGGCACCGGCGATGTCTTATTGGCTCCCACAATGATAAGCCACCCGTTGGCATATGTCGCACCTACCACCCGACACCTCCTGGGCACGCCCCTCTCGCATGGGCCCCTCGAGTGGCCACCGACGTACTTCTTCCTCCTATATATACCTACATACCCCGAAAACATCCAGAGAGCCAACGAAAAACAATTTCCACCGCCGTAACCTTCTGTATCTGTGAGATCCCATCTTGGAGCCTTCGCCGGCGCTCCGCCAGAGGGGGAATCGACCATTGAGGGCTTCTACATCAACACCATAGCCCCTCCAATGAGTTGTGAGTAGTTTACCATAGTGCTTTGGGTCCATAGTTATTAGATAGATGGCTTCTTCTCTCTTTTGGATCTCAATACAATGTTCTCCCCCTCTCTTATGGAGATCTATTCGATGTAAACTCTTTTTGCGGTGTGTTTGTCGAGATCTAATGAATTGTGGGTTTATGATCAAGTTTATCTATGAGAAATATTTGAATCTTCTCTGAATGCTTTTATGTATGATTGAGTTATCTTTGCAAGTCTCTTTGAATTATCAGTTTGCTTTGGCCTACTAGATTGATCTTTCTTGCCATGGGAGAAGTGCTTAGCTTTGGGTTCAATCTTGCGGTGTCCTTACCCAGTGACAGAAAGGGTTGCAAGGCACGTATTGTATTGTCGCCATCGAGGATAAAAAGATGGGGTTTATATCATATTGCTTGAGTTTATCCCTCTACATCATGTCATCTTTCTTAATGCGTTATTCTGTTCTTATGAACTTAATACTCTAGATGCATGCTGGATAGCGGTCGATGTGTGGAGTAATAGTAGTAGATGCAGGAAGGAGTCGGTCTACTTGTCGCGGATGTGATGCCTATATACATGATCATGCCTAGATAATCTCATAATTATTCGATTTTCTATCAATTGCTCAACAGTAATTTATGCTATCTTGAGTGAAGACACTAGTGAAACCTATGGCCCCGGGTCTATCTTTTATCATATTTGCTTTCAGCCTACTTTTATTTATCTTATCAATACTATCTCTATCAGATCTCACTTTCGCAAGTGGCCGTTAAGGGGTTGACAACCCCTTTATTGCGTTGATTGTGAGTTCTTTGTTTGTTTGTTTAGGTGCGTGGGACTTCTGAGGAGCCTCCTACTGGATTGATACCTTGGTTCTCAAAAACTGAGGGAAATACTTACGCTACTTTGCTGCATCACCCTTTCCTCTTCAAGGAAAACCAACACAAGCTCAAGACGTAGCAAGAAGGATTTCTGGCGCCGTTGCCGGGGAGGTCTTCGCTCAAGTCAAGACATACCAAGTACCCATCACAAACTCATCTCCCTCGCATTTACATTATTTGCCATTTTCCTCTCGTTTTCCTCTCCCCCACTTCACCCTTGCCGATTTATTCGTCCTCTCTTTCCCAATCTTGTTCTCTCTTTTTCGCTTGCCTTTTTCTGTTTGCTTGTGTGTTGGATTACTTGTTGCCATGGCGCAAGATAATACCAAATTGTGTGATTTATCCAATACCAATAATAATGATTTCCTTAGTACTCCGATTGCTCCTCTTAATGATGTTGAGTCTTGCGAAATCAATACTGCTTTGCTGAAGCTTGTTATGAAAGATCAATTCGCCGGCCTTCCTGGTGAAGTTGCCGCTACTCATCTAAACAACTTTGTTGATTTATGTGATATGCAAAAGAACAAAGATACGGATAATGATATTGTTAAATTGAAGTTATTTCTGTTTTCACTTAGAGATCGTGCTAAAGTTTGGTTTTCGTCTTTGCCTAAAAATAGTATTGATTCTTGGAACAAGTGCAAAGATGCTTTTATCTCTAAGTATTTTCCTCCCGCTAAGATTATCACTCTTAGGAACGATATTATGAATTTTAAACAACTTGATCATGAGCATGTTGCCCAATCTCGGGAAAGATCGAAATTGATGATTCGCAATTGGCCTACTCATGGTTTGAATTTATGGATGATCATACGGAAATTTTATGCCGGTTTGAACTTTGCTTCTAGAAATCTTTTAGATTCGTCCGCGGGAGGCACATTTGTGGAAATCACTTTAGGAGATTCTACAAAACTCCTTGATAATATTATCGCTAATTATTCTCAATGGCACACTGAAAGATCTTCTAGTAAAAAAGTGCATGCTATAGAAGAAATCAATGTTTTGAGTGGAAAGATGGATGAACTTATGAAGTCGTTTGCTACTAAAAATACTCCTCTTGATCCCAGTGATATGCCTTTGTCTACTTTGATTGAGAATAATAATGAATCTATGGATGTGAATTTTGTTGGTAGGAATAGTTTGGAAACAATGCTTATAGAGGAAACTTTAATCCTAGACCGTTCCCTAGTAATTCCTCTAATAATTATGGAAATTCCTACAATAATTCTTATGGTAATTTTAATAAGAGGCCCTCTGATTTTGAGAATAGTGTGAAAGAATTTATGATTTCTCAAAAGAATTTTAATGCTTTGCTTGAAGAAAAATTGCTCAAAGTTGATGATTTGGCTAGGAACGTTCATAGACTTTCGCTTGATGTTGATTCTCTTAAACTTAGATCTACTCCTCCTAAGAATGATATCAATGAGTCCCTCAAAGCCATGAGAATTTCCATTGATGAGTGCAAGGAAAGAACTGCTAGATTGCATGCAAAGAAAGATTGCATTATAAAAGCGTGTTCTTCTAGTTTCCATGAAAATAATGATGAAGATCTTAAAGTTATTGATGTGTCTCCTATTAGATCTTTGTTCTGCAATATGAATCTTGATAATAATGGGACTGGAGATGAGTCAACTTTAGTTAGAAGGCGTCCCAAGAATTCGGAGTTTTTTGATCTTGATGCTAAATTTGGTAAAAGTGGGATTGGAGAGGTCATTACTTTAAATAACATTGAACCCACTATCTCGGATTTCAAGGAATTTGATTATGATAATTGTCCTTTAGAAGGTTGTATTTCCTTGTTGCAATCCGTTGTTAATTCTCCTCATGCTTATAGTCAAAATAAAGCTTTTACCAAACATATCGTTGATGCCTTGATGCAATCTTACGTTAATTTGGAAGTTTCTATACCTAGAAAACTTAATGATGAGTGGGAACCTACTATAAAGATTAAAATTAAAGATCATGAGTGTTTTGCTTTGTGTGATTTGGGTGCTAGTGTTTCCACGATTCCGAAAACCTAATGTGATATTCTAGGTTTCCATGATCTTGATGATTACTCTTTAAATTTGCACCTTGCGGACTCCACCATTAAAAAGCCAATGGAAAGGATCAATGATGTTCTCATTGTTGCAAATAGAAATTTGATGCCCGTAGATTTTATCGTTCTTGATATAGATTGCAATCTTTCTTGCCCTATTATTCTTGGTAGACCTTTCCTTAGAACGATTGGCGCAATTATTGATATGAAGGAAGGGAATATTAGATTCCAATTTCCATTAAGGAAAGGCATGGAGCACTTTCCAAGAAATAAAGTTAAATTACCTTCTGAATCTATCAGGCGGGCTACTTATGAATTTAGTGCCAAAGATGGCACTACTTAGATCTATCTTCGCTTTTATGCCTAGCTAGGGGCGCTAAACGCTAGCGCTAGTTGGGAGGCAACCCAATTTTATTTGTGTTTTCTGTTTTTGTTACTGTTTAGTAATAAATTTTTCATCTACCTTCTGTTTAGATGTGTTTTCATGTTTTAATTAGTGTTTGTGCCAAGTAGAACCTATAGGATAACCTATGGTGATAGATAATTTGATTCTGCTGAAAAACAGAAACTTTGCACGCACAAAATTAGTTTTGTTAAATCACAGAAACGTGATTTTGCTTTGATTCTTTTTGCTCCTAATCAATAGATAAATTTTCCAGGACTTCCTATATTGGTAGGATCTGTAAAGTTCCAGAGGTTTGCATTAGTTACAGATTGCTACAGATTATTCTGTTTTTGTCAAATTCTGTTTTTCGTGTGTTGTTTGCTTATTTTGATGCATCTATGGCTAGTATTAAGTGGTATGAACCACAGATAACCTGGAATACAGTAGGTTTAACACCAAAATAAATAAAGAATGAGTTCATTACAGTACCTTATCTGGTGGTTTGTTTTCTTTCACTAACGGAGGTTACGAGATTTCCTGTTGAGTTTTGTGTTGTGAAGTTTTCAAGTTTTGGGTAAAGATTTGATGGACTATGGAATAAGGAGTGGCAAAAGCCTAAGATTGGGGATGCCCATGGCACCACAAGATATTCAAGAATAGCCAAAATCCTAAGCTTGGGGATGCCCCGGGAAGGCATCCCCTCTTTCGTCTTCGTTCATTGGTAACTTTACTTGGAGCTATATTTTTATTCGCCACATGATATGTGTTTTGCTTGGAGCATCGTGTATTATATTAGTCTTTGCTTTTTAGTTTACCACAATCATTCTTGATGTACACAACTTTTGGGAGAATCCTACTTGATTAGAAATTTGCTAGAATACTCTATGTGCTTCACTTATATCTTTTGAGCTAGATACTTTTTGCTCTAGTGCTTCACTTATATCTTTTAGAGCACGGCGGTGGCTTAATTTTGTAGAAATTGCTAGTCTCTCATGCTTCACTTATATTATTTTGAGAGTCTTTTAGAACAACATGGTATTTTCTATGGTTATAAAATTGGTCCTAGAATGGTAGGCATCCAAGTTGGGTATAATAAAAACTATCATAGGAAGTGAATTGGATGCTATGATCAATTTGATACTTGATAATTTTTTTGAGATATGGAGGTAGTGATATTAAAGTCATGCTAGTTGGGTGGTTATGAATTTAAAGAATGCTTGTGTTGAAGTTAGCAAGTCCCGTAGCATGCACGTATGGTTAAAGTTGTGTAACAAATGTGAAACATGAAGTGTACCTGGCTTGTGCATCCTTATGAGTGGCGGTTGGGGACGAGCGATGGTCTTTTCCTACCAATCTATCCCTCTAGGAGCATGCGCGTAGTGCTTGGTTTTATATGACTTCTAAATTTTTGCAATAAGTATATGCGTTCTTTTGACTAATGTTGAGTCCATGGATTATACGCACTTTTACCTTTCCACCATTGCTAGCCTCTTCAGTACCGTGCATTGCCCTTTCTCACCTTGAGAGTTAGTGCAAACTTCGCCAGTGCATCCAAACCCCGTGATACGATACGCTCTATCACTCATAAACCTCCTTATATCTTCCTCAAAATAGCCACCATACCTACCTATTATGGCATTCCCATAGCCATTCCGAGATATATTGCCATGCAACTTTCCACCGTTCCGTTTATCATCATGACATACATTACTTTTGCCATATTGCCATTGCATGATCATGTAGTTGACATCGTATTTGTGGCAAAGCCACCATGCATAATTTTTCATACATGTCACTCTTGATTCATTGCACCATCCCGGTACACCGCCGGAGTCATTCAGATAGAGTCATATCTTGTTCTAGTTTCGAGTTGTAATTCATATGTTGTAATCAATAAAAGTGTGATGATCATCATTATTAGAGCATTGTCCCAAAGAAAAAAAAGAAAAATAAAAATATAAAAAGAAAGGCCAAAAAAGAAAGGCCAAAGAAAAAAAAGGAAGAAAAAAAAGAAAAAAAGGAAAAAAAATAAAAAGGGGCAATGTTACTATCTCTTTTTCCACACTTGTGCTTCAAAGTAGCACCATGTCCTTCATATAGCGAGTCTCATATATTGTGCTTCAAAGTAGCACCATGTTTTTCATATAGTGAGTCTCATAGGTTGTCACTTTCATATACTAGTGGGAATTTTTCATTATAGAACTTGGCTTGTATATTCCTACGATGGGCTTCCTCAAATGCCCTAGGTCTTCGTGAGCAAGCAAGTTGGATGCACACCCACTAGTTTTCTTTTGTTGAGCATTCATGTATAGCTCTAGTGCATCCTTTGCATGGCAATCCCTACTCCTCATGTTGACATCAATCGATGGGCATCTCCATAGCCCGTTGATTATCCTCGTCAATGTGAGACTTTCTCCTTTTTGTCTTCTCCACACAATCCCCATCATCATATTCTATTTCACCCATAGTGCTATATCCATGGCTCACGCTCATGTATTGCATGGAAGTTGAAAAAGTTTGAGATTATTTAAGTACGAAACAATTGCTTGGCTTCTCATCAGGGGTGTAGAATTTGGGAACATCTTTGTGTGACGAAAATGAAGCATAGCCTAATTATATGATTTTGTAGGGATGAACTTTCTTTAGCCATTTTATTTTGAGAAGACATGATTGCTTTGATAGGTATGCTTGAAGTGTTACTATTTCTTTTATCAATATGAACTTTTATTTTGAATCATTTGGATCTGAACATTCATGCCACAATAAAGAAAACTACATTGAGAATTATGCTAGGTAGCATTCCACATCAAAAATTCTGTTTTTATCATTTACCTACTCGAGGACGAGCAGGAATTAAGCTTGGGGATGCTTGATACGTTTCCAACGTATCTATAATTTTTGATTGTTCCATGCTATTATATTACCCATTTTGGATGTTTATGGGCTTTATTTTACATATTTATATCATTTTTGGGACTAACCTACTAACTGGAGGCCCAGCCCGTATTGCTGTTTTTTTTGCCTATTTCAGTATTTTGAAGAAAAGGAATATCAAACGGAGTCCAAATGGAATGAAACCTTTGGGAGCATGATTTTTGGAACGAACGTGATCCAGAGGACTTGGAGTGCAAGTCAAGAAGCAATCGAGGCGGCCAGGAGATAGGAGGGCGCGCCTACCCATCCTGGGCACGCCCCCTGTCTCCTGGGCCCCTCGAGCGGCCACCGACGTACTTCTTACTCCTATGTATACCTATGTACCCCGAAAACATCCAGAGAGCCAACGAAAAAAAATTCCACTGCCGTAACCTTTTGTATCCGTGATATCCAATCTTGGAGCCTTCGTCGGCGCTCCGCCGGAGGGGGAATCGACCACGGAGTGCTTCTACATGAACACCATAGCCCTCCAATGAGTTGTGAGTAGTTTACCACAGACCTTCGGGTCCATAGTTATTAGCTAGATGGCTTCTTATCTCTTTTTGGATCTCAATACAATGTTCTCCCCCTCTCTTGTGGAGATCTATTCGATGTAAATTCTTTTTGCGGTGTGTTTGTCGAGATCCGATGAATTGTGGGTTTATGATCAAGTTTATCTAGGAGAAATATTTGAATCTTCTATGAATTCTTTTATGTATGATTGGGTTATCTTTGCATGTCTCCTCGAATTATCAGTTTGGTTTGGCCTACTAGATTGATCTTTCTTTCCACGGGAGAAGTGCTTAGCTTTGGGTTCAATCTTGTAGTGTCCTTACCTAGTGACAGAAAGGGTTGCAAGGCACGTATTGTATTGTTGCCATCGAGGATAAATAGATGGGGTTTATATCATATTGCTTGAGTTTATCCCTCTACATCATGTCATCTTTCTTAATGTGTTACTCTGTTCGTATGAACTTAATACTCTAGATGCATGCTGGATAGCGGTCGATGTGTGGAGTAATAGTAGTAGATGCAGGCAGGAGTCGGTCTAATTGTCGCGAACGTGATGCCTATATACATGATCATGCCTAGATAATCTCATAATTATTCGCTTTTCTATCAATTGCTCGACAGTAATTTGTTCACCCACCGTAATACTTATGCTATCTTGAGAGAAGCCACTGGTGAAACCTATGGCCCCCGGGTCTATGTTTTATCATATTTGCTTTCAATCTACTTTTATTTGCATCTTTACTTTTTGCATCTATATTATAAAATACCAAAAATATATTTATCTTATCATACTATCTCTATCAGATCTCACTTTCGCAAGTGGCTGTGAAGGGATTGACAACCCCTTTATTGCGTTGGTTGCGAGTTCTTTGTTTGTTTGTGTAGGTGCGTGGGACTTCTGAGGAGCCTCCTACTGGATTGATACCTTGGTTCTCAAAAACTGAGGGAAATACTTACGCTACTTTGCTGATTCACCCTTTCCTCTTCAAGGAAAACCAACGCAAGCTCAAGACGTAGCAGTCCTCCCAATTCGCCCCCCCCCCCACTTTCCTGTACCTATTCGGAGTAGGAAGGGAAGAGGGGGAAGGGGGAATTCTATTCCCTTTTTCCTTTCCTGCTCCAATTTGGCAGGCCCATATGGGGGCGCACCAGCCCCTTTGTGGCTGGTGTGTTTCCCCTCTTGGCCCATAAGGCCCATATCTTTTGTCGGGGGTGCCCGGAACCCCTTCTAGTGACCCGATAAGTACCCGATGCATCCCAAAACACTTCCGGTATCCGAATACCATTGCCCTTATATCAATATTTACCTCTCAACCATTTTGAGGCTCCTCGTCATGTCCGTGATCTCATCCGGGACTCCGAACAACATTCGGTCACCAAATCACATAACTCATATAATACAAAATCGTCATCGAACGTTAAGCGTGCGGACCCTACGGGTTCGAGAACTATGCAGACATGACCGAGACTCCTCTCCGGTCAATAACCAATAGCAGAGCCTGGATGCTCATATAGGCTCCTGATAACCCACAAGTATAGGAGGTCGCAACAGTGTTCGAGGGTAGAGTATTCAACCCAAATTTATAGATTCGACACAAGGGGAGCCAAAGAATATTTGCAAGTATTAGCAGTTGAGTTGTCAATTCAACCACACCTGGAGATTAATTATCTGCAGCAAAGTGATCAGTAGCAAAGTAATATGATAGTTTTGATAATAGTAGCAGCAGCGATAGTAACGGTAACAGTAACAACAGTGATTTGATAGCAGTAATGATAGCAGTAGCAGCAGTAGTAACTTAGCAACAACAATATAAGGTAAATTCATAGGCATTGGATCATTGAATCATTGGATGATATTCATCATGAGACAGTCACAACCTAGGGCGATACGGCACTAGCTCCAGTTCATAAATATAATGTACGCATGTATTTCGTAAATAGTCATACGTGCTAACTTGCATGACATCTTTTGTCCTACCCTCCCGTGGCAGCGGTCCTATTGGAAACTAAGGGATATTAAGGCCTCCTTATAATAGAGAACCGGAACAAAGCATTAACACACGGTGAATACATGAACTCCTCATACTACGGTCATCACCGGGAGTGGTCCCGACTATTGTCACTCCGGGATTGCCGGATCATAACACGTAGTAGGTAACTATAACTTGCATGGTCGGATCTGGAAAATGGATGTAATGATGCTAACATAAACGGTTCAGATCTGAAATCATGGCACCCGGGCCCAAAGTGACAAGCATTAAACATGGCAAAGTCATAGCTACATCAATATCAAAACGTAATGGATACTAGGGATCATGCCCTAACAAAACTAACTCGATTACATGATGAATCTCATCCAACTCCTCACCAACCAGCGAGCCTACGAAGGAATTACTCACTCCCGGTGGGGAGCATCATGGAATTGGCGATGGAGATGTGTTGGTGATGACGAAGATCGAAGATCCCCCTCTCTGGAGCCCCAAACTGACTCTAGATCTGGCCTCCCAATGAAGAACAGGAGACGGTGGTGGCTCCGTCTCGTGAAATGCGATAATTCTTTCTCCCTGATTTTTGGAAATATGTGATTTTATAGCATCGGTTTCAGGGCCATCGGGGCCACTAGGTGGGGACAACCCACCTGGGCGCTCCTGGAGGGGGTGGCGCACCCTGGTGG
This sequence comes from Triticum timopheevii, assembly GCA_963921465.1. Lineage (NCBI taxonomy): Eukaryota > Viridiplantae > Streptophyta > Magnoliopsida > Poales > Poaceae > Triticum > Triticum timopheevii. Next base: position 126,649,982 of record OY997271.1, on the reverse strand, counting down.
GTTATGCCCACCCAGGTGCCCCCTCTGGTGGTTCTTGGCTCCAGATATTTTCTTTTATTGTACAAAAAATCCTCGTAAAGTTTAGTTCCTTTCCGAGAACTTTTATTTCTGCACAAAAACAACACCATGGAATTTCTGCTGAAAACAGTGTCAGTCCGGGTTAGTTTCATTCAAATCATGCAAATTAGAGTCCAAAACAAGAGGAAAAGTGTTAGGAAAAGTAGATATGAAGGAGACGTATCAACTCCCCCAAGCTTAAACCTTTGATTGTCTTCAAGCAATTCAGTTGATAAACTTAAAGTGGAAAATAAAAACTTTTACAAACTCTTTTGCTCTTGTTTCATAAATAAGCTTAAACAGCACCCAGGTTTTCAGCAAAGATTATAACTAACCATGTCGACAATAACTCTTAAAAATTATATCAACTCATCTCAATGACATAACCAACTAGAGAGCAATAATAAGACATCTCAAACAGCAACACATTGTCAAAACAACCATGATATAATATGACAATAGTGGTATCTCGCTAGCCCTTTCTGAGACTGCAAAACATAAATGCGGAGCACCTCTAAAGTTCAAGCAGCGACTATATATTGTAATTCATGGTAGAAAAGATCTAGTCATGATGCACCCAACATTAGCTACACACAATGCATAACATGACAATAGTGCTCTCAGGTTCTGGCGCTTATTTGAGAAGGTGATGACACAACATAAAAGTAAATAGAGAGTCCCTTCGCAGAGGGAAGCAGTGATTTGTAGAGGTGCTGGAGCTCAAGTTTTTAAAACGGAGGTAAATGAAATTTTGAGACATGCACCCTTCTCATTTACTTGACGACTATCAGTTATCAATATCTCCCATGCTAAGCACGCTAGTGGCGGTTCCCAAGTGTTACGTCTTGACCTTGCATTGGTTTTCCATGAAGAGGAGAGGGTGATGCAGCAATAGTTGCGTAAGTATTTCCCTTAGTTTTTGAGAACCAAGGTATCAATGTAGTAGGAGGCTCCTCAAAAGTCCCACGCACCTACACAAACAAACAAAGAACTTGCAACCAACGCAATAAAGGGTTGTCAATCCCTTCACGGCCACTTGCGAAAGTGAGATCTAATAAAGATAGTAAGATAAGATAAATATATTTTTGGTATTTTATAATATAGATGCAAAAAGTAAAGAATCAAATAAAAGTAAATTGGAAGCAAATATGATAAGAGATAGACCCGGGGGCCATAGGTTTCACTAGTGGCTTCTCTCAAGATAGCATAAGTATTACGGTGGGTGAACAAATTACTATCGAGCAATTGATAGAAAAGCGAATAATTATGAGATTATCTAGGCATGATCATGTATATAGCCATCACGTCCGTGACAAGTAGACCGAGTCCTGTCTGCATCTACTACTATTACTCCACACATCGACCGACTCCTGCCTGCGTCTAGAGTATTAACTTCATAAGATCAGAGTAACGCATTAAGCAAGATGACATCATGTAGAGGGATAAACTCAAGCAATATGATATAAACCCCATCTTGTTATCCTCGATGGCAACAATACAATACATGCCTTGCAACCCCTTCTGTCACTGGGTAAGGACATTGCAAGATTGAACCCAAAGCTAAGCACTTCTCCCATGGCAAGAAAGATCAATCTAGTAGGCCAAACCAAACTAATAATTCGAAGAGACTTGCAAAGATAACTCAATCATACATAAAAGAATTCAGAGAAGATTCAATATTATTCACAGATAAACTTGATCATAAACCCACAATTCATCAGATCTCGACAAACACACCGCAAAAAGAGTTTACATCGAATAGATCTCCACAAGAGATGGGGAGAACATTGTATTGAGATCCAAAAAGAGAGAAGAAGCCATCTAGCTAATAACTATGGACCCGTAGGTATGTGTTAAACTACTCACAACTCATCGGAGGGGTAATGGTATTGATGTAGAAGCCCTCCATGGTCGATTCCCCTCCGGAAAAGGCTCCAAGATGGGATCTCGCGGATATAGAAGGTTACGGTGGTGGAAATTGTGTTTCGTCTTGCTCCTGGATGTTTTCGGGATACGTAGGTATATATAGGAGGAAGAAGTACGTTGGTGGACGCCCGAGGGGCCCACGAGACAGGGGGCACGCCCTATAGGGGGGGCGCCCTCCTATCTCGTGGGAGCCTCGGCTGCTTCTTGACTTGCACTCCAAGTCCTATGGATTACGTTCGTTAAAAAAATCACGCTCCCGAAGGTTTCATTCCGTTTGGACTCCGTTTGATATTCATTTTCTTCGAAATACTGAAATAGGCAAAAAAACAGCAATATGGGCTGGGCCTCCGGTTAGTAGGTTAGTCCCAAAAATGATATAAATGTGTAAAATAAAGCCCATAAACATCCAAAAGGGGTAATATAATAGCATGGAGCAATCCAAAATTATAGATACGTTGGAGACGTATCAAGCATCCCCAAGCTTAATTCCTGCTCGTCCTCGAGTAGGTAAATGATAAAATGAGAATTTTTGATGTGGAATGCTACCTAGCATAATTCATAATGTAATTTTCTTTATTGTCGCATGAATGTTCAGATCCAAATGATTCAAAATAAAAGTTCATATTGATAAAAGAAATAGTAACACTTCAAGCATACTAATCAAAGTAATCATGTCTTCTCAAAATAACATGGCAAAAGAAAGTTCATCCCTACAAAATCATATAGTTAGGCTATGCTTCATTTTTCGTCACACAAAGATGTTCCCAACTTCTATACCCCCGATGACAAGCCAAGCAATTGTTTCATACTTAAATCATCTCAAACTTTTTCAACATTCACGCAATACATGAGCGTGAGCCATGGATATAGCACTATGGGTGGAATAGAATATGATGATGGGGATTGTGTGGAGAAGACAAAAAAAGGAGAAAGTCTCACATTGACGAGGATAATCGACGGGCTATGGAGATGCCCATCAATTGAGATGCCCATCAATTGATGCCAACATGTGTTGGAGTAAATGACCACAGGTAGCCTAGCCGGCTCCCCTGGCTCTTGAAAAAATAATAAGGCTGATCAAACCATCAAGCTACCCCCTCGGCCAGCTACCAGGAGGCGGCCCGGCGAAGAGCCCTCCTAAAGAAAGCCGCGAGAGGGCCGACTCCAGAAAGCCGGCCACCACATGGCCGACTCCAGGAAGCCGGCCACCACACGGCCGACTCCAAGAAGTCGGCCCCCAATAAGCGGCCTAGATCAGGCCCTCGAAGTTTGTTCCAACGTAATGACAACGAGACAGGGCGTGGCAACAGTGAAATACACCGCCCCCGAATCCCGAGGATCGCATGGCTACAGTACGCCGTACAGGGTTGCCATGACCCGTCCGGCGTGGCACTGTTGCCATGCTAACCATGACATCACCCACGATAGACTGACGGAACGGCCCGCAGGCGGCAGGCCCCTTTGGCCAGAGAGACATCCGAAGGCGGCTGCACGCCTCGTAGTCGGCCAGGGATGAGGCCGGCTCTCCTCAGCCGGCTCGTTCCCTCCCTCGAAGAATGAGCCTCATTAAGGAGACAAGACGAGGTGAGGCTACAGTGAGCGCCCGCAAGGTGGCGGCACTGTAGCCATGCTTACCTCGACCAAGCCCTCGTCATCAAGGGTGAAGCAATAGTAACCAGCCCCCAACAAGACCCCCAAGTGGTGGGGCCTACCTGTCTACCAGGAAGCCGGCAGCCGGCGGGACCCACCAGTCGGCGGGCCCCAGCTGCCGGCGGAGAAGCCGGCCGGCGTAGACACTGATGGCTGGGCCCAGGCCCAGCCGGATTACCATTGTACCCCCGGGGGGTTGGCCTATATAAACCCCCCGGGGCACCCATGCAAAGGGTTGGATTTTGATAGTTGAGGACACAACTTTGAGAGGAGAAGAGAGCTAGCATTGCCCCTTCTTCCTCCTCTCGCCAAACAGCTCAAGGAGCCTCTTGTAGCTACTTGTTGATCTAGTGATCATGCAGAGACCCCACAGAGCAGGACTAGGGGTGTTATCTCCACGGAGAGCCCTGAACCTGGGTAAGATTCGCCGGCGTGCATGTCTTCGCCTTATACCGTTTCCAGGCACCGGCGATGTCTTATTGGCTCCCACAATGATAAGCCACCCATTGGCATATGTTGCACCAACCACCCGACATTTGGCGCCCACCATGGGGCCAGGTGCACCGTCGTCCGGAGACATGTTCTGGATGGGAACCCTCTTCCTCCCCCGCGAGCGTAGCCAGCCTGGCATGCCCGGTGGCGTTTGCCCCGATGCGCTGCAAGGTGTCGACGATGCCTGCGCGGCGAGCTGCCTCGCCGATCTCCTTGGCGAGGCTCGCATCTCCGACGAGCCCGCATCTGACGCGGGCACCGGCTGCCTCGAGAGCCGCCTTGTCAGCCTCCTCGACCCACTCCACGTCTCTAGCGAGCCTGCTGTGGATTTGGAGTCGGTCGGTTCCATCGACCCGATGCTTGTCGACTCCGACACTGCATCACTCGACTCTTTCGCCACCAACGTGGTGGTCTTCGAAGATCCTCTCCCGCGGGCCAACAGTGGCGGCAGCACCGTTACCGAGGTGCTGGTCATCAGCCACGGGGTCGCCTCCGGTGAGAACACCCACGACGCCTTGCAAGCGGTGCTGCAGGACTTGTCTGTCCCCATCCCGGCCGACGCTGACGCCGAGGCGCTGGAGGCACGCCGCCTTGCCCTCGTCACGGAGGGCCAGAAGCTAGCAACCATGAGATGCCTCACCGAGGCCCACCAGCGCGAGGTCGACCGCGCCGCCTTCGGCACGCCACCTCCCGACATACCGAGCCGAGCCGGTGTTGTCCAGAAATGCGGTGCGGCCATCACCGACATGCTAGGGGCAGAACGCCCAGTCTACGCCACGCCTCTTGAGAACCTACGCGTTGCCCAGTCGGTCGTAGATGAGCTGAACGGAGTAGGGGCCGACGAGCTCCCCTACATGACCAGGCGAATCCAACAGCTGATCGACGCGGCCGCAAAGCGGCACGAAGCCGGCGTCCACGCCGAAAGCCCTCCCCCGCGCCGAGAGCACGGCGCGACGTTGCGTACGCCGACTGCGGGCGGAGCCCGCACAAGGTAGGAAAAGGAGCCGGCTGCCAGTCGCACCCGGACTCGAGTCACTATCGAGCGCGACGCAGAAGGCCGCCCTCGAGCCGTGGAGCGACGAGATGATCCGTCTCCTCCTCCGCCTCGTGGGAGAGATATCCCACCCCACCGCCTGTCACGCATCCGACTCTCAGCGGCCGACTAGGTCGCCGCAAAGGAGTCGGTGAAAATGATGCCCGCCATCGAATCGACCGTCTCGCGCGGTCCCTCGCGTTAGAAGAAGAAGATGATGTCAGCCCGCCTTGCTTCAGCCCCCGCATGCACGACGAGCCCTTCCCCAAAGGGTTCTCGCTCCCAAGAGACACGCCCAAGTACAACGGCTCCGTGAAGCCGGAAGATTGGTTGATTGACTACTCCACCGCGGTCCGCATAGCAAACGGCAACAGGCGTGTTGCCGTAAAATACGTCCCCCTGATTCTCCAGGGCACGACGCGCACCTGGCTCAATAGCCTCAAGCCTTACAGCGTCAACAGCTAGCTCGACTTCACGGAAGCCTTCATCCGCAACTTCAGCAGCACCTACAAGCGGGCTCCCAAACCCCGACAGCTCTCCTTGTGCGTACAAGGACCCAAGGAGTCGACTCATGACTACCTCACGCATTGGGCCGAGCTCTGAAACTCTTGCAAAGGGGTGCACGAGGTTCAAGCCATCGAGTACTTCACGGCCGGGTGCCGAGAAGGCACCCTCCTCAAGCACCGACTCCTCTGCGACGAGCCGACCACCCTCGACGAGCTTCTAGTCATTGCGGACAAATATGCCATGGCCGACTCCTCCATGAAGACCGAGCTTCGAGTAGACGCCTCCGGGAAGGTGCTAGCACCGGCTCCGAAGACGCCGGCTGGAGAGTCCACTTGGCGCCAGTACCAGAACAACAACAAGTGCAAGGCTTCGATGCCAACTTCCGCCAGTCGACAAGTAGCCACAGTCGAAGACGAGCCGCCTGAGGGGCGGCCCGCGCCCAAGAAGCAGAAGGGCGGCAGGAAGGCTTGGCAGCCGGCTTTCTCCTACGAGCAAGCCCTTGATGCCCCCTGCAAGTTTCATAGCGGCGCGAAGGCCTCCAACCACACCACTCGGAAATGCCATTGGCTCACGCGAATCTCCAAGGGCGAGGGACTGGTGCCGCCTCCACCTGCTGGTCAGCCGCCTCCGGCTCCTCAACAGCCGGCCACTCGGCCAGAAGTCGGAGCCGTCCATGACGAGTTCCCTGATGAGCATGCCTCCTATGTCGTCTTTACAAGCCAGCCAGAAGATCGCCGAAGTTGGCGGCGACAACACCAAGAAGTCAACACGGTTGCATCCAACAACCCCGAGTTCATGCACTGGTCGGAGAAACCCATCAGTTGGAGCCGGGCCGATCACCCAGAGGTGATGCCGCTCCCCGGCTCTTATGCATTGGTTTTGGATGTGACCCTCGCGACAGATCGGCGGGCTGCCCGATTCTCCCGCGTACTGATAGATGGCGGAAGCAGCATCAACATACTGTACCGTGACACCATGGAGAAGCTGAACATCAAGGCAAAGCAGCTCATGCTGAGTCGGACTGTGTTTCATGGCATCGTACCCGGTCTGTCCCGTGCTCCGATCGGCAAGATCAAGATAGACGTCCTCTTGGGAGACAAAGATCATTTCCGCTGAGAAGCCATATGGTTTGAGGAAGTGGATCTGGAGAGCCCTTACCACGCGCTGCATGGCCGACCTGCATTGGCCAAGTTCATGGCTGTGCCCCATTACGCCTACCTCAAGATGAAGATGCCGAGCTCCAAGGGAGTCATCACCATATCAGGAGACTACAAGAAATCCGCCGAGGGTGCGGCTGCTAGTAGTCGGCTGGCCGAGTCCCTCGTGATTGCTGAAGAGAAGAAGGTGTTGGACCGGGTCGTGGCCATGGCCGGCAAGCAGCCGGCCTTGTCCCACGATCCCAAGGAATATGAGGCTCAGTGTTCTTTCCCACCGGCCAAAGAAACCAAGAAGATACCTCTAGACCCGGAGCACCCGGAGAGGTACGCGGTCATGGGAACCGGCCTGGACGGCAAATAGGAAAGCGAGCTCGCCGATTTCCTCCATGAGAATCGGGACATCTTTGCATGGTCTCCCAAAGACATGCCGGGTGTTCCGACGGATTTCACCGAGCACAAGCTACACATCCGGAAGGATACCAAGCCGGTCAGGCAGCCCTTGCACCACCTGTTAGAGGAGAAGAGAAAAGTAGTCGCAGAAGAAATAGCCCCGCTTCTGGCAGCCGGCTTCATCATGGAGGTTTTCTTTCCTGAGTGGCTTGCCAACCCGGTCCTAGTGTTGAAGAAGAACAAACAATGGCGCATGTGCATTGACTACACAAGCCTCAACAAAGCCTGCCCCAAGGATCCTTTTGCCCTGCCAAGAATTGACCAAGTAATAGAATCCACAGCCGGATGCGAGCTGTTGAGTTTTTTGGATGATTACTCAGGCTACCACCAGATAAAATTTTACCCAGCCGACCGTCTGAAGACCGCCTTCATCATACCATTCGGAGATTTCTGCTACCTGAACATGACATTCGGCTTGAGAAATGCCAGCGCCACTTTTCAGCATTCCATGCAAAAATGCCTCCTCAAGCAACTCAGCAGAAATGCCCACGTCTATGTAGACGACATTGTGGTGAAGACGGAGAAGCGAGGCACCCTACTAGAAGATCTTAAAGAGACGTTCGAGAACCTACGCCGGTTTCAGATCAAGCTCAATCTAGAAAAATGCGTATTCGGAGTTCCAGCCGTCCAGCTCCTAGGCTTCCTGGTCTCCGAACGCGGCATCGAATGCAACCCAGTGAAGATCAAGGCTATAGAGAGAATGGAGATTCCTACCAAGCTAAGAGATGTCCAGAAATTTACCGGATGCTTGGCCTCCCTCAACCGCTTCATCAGCCGGCTCGGGGAGAAAGCCCTCCCACTCTACCGACTCATGAAGAAGTCCACTCACTTCGAGTGGAACGACCAAGCAGATCAAGCTTTCCACGAGTTAAAAAAGATGCTATCCACGCCGCCTGTCCTGGTGGCACCGACTGAGAAAGAGCATATGCTCCTTTATATTGCCGCCACTAGTCGCGTGGTCAGCACTGTCATCGTGGTTCAACGCCCGGAAGAAGGCCGAGTTCAGCCAGTCTAGAGGCCGGTCTATTACCTGAGTGAAGTATTTTCCACATCAAAGTAGAACTATCCGCACTATCAGAAGATGTGCTATGGTGTGTACTTCGCAGCCAAGAAGCTCAAGCCTTATTTCCAAGAGCACCCCATCACGGTCGTATGCACTGCCCCGCTGGCCGAGATCATAGGCAGCCGGGATGCATCCGGCCGGGTGGCCAAATGGGCCATTACGCTGGCCCCTTATACGATCTTCTACCAGCCCCGCTCCGCCATCAAGTCCCAAGCATTGGCCGACTTCCTCGTTGATTGGGCCGAGACCTAGTACCTGCCGCCTGCGCCCGACTCCACTCATTGGCGGATGCACTTCGATGGATCGAAGATGCGCACCGGCTTGGGAGTTGGCATCGTCCTCACCTCTCCCAAGGGAGACAAGCTCAGATACACATTGCAAATTCATTTTGCCGCCTCCAACAATGTGGCCGAGTACGAGGCGCTCATACACGGGCTCCGGCTAGCCAAAGAACTCGGCATCCGCCAGATCCTATGCTATGGTGACTCGGACTTGGTAGTCCAACAATCATCCGGCGACTGGGATGCCAAGGACACAAACATGGAGAGCTACTGCTTCCTTGTTCAGCAACTCAGCGGATACTTTGAAGGGTGCGAGTTCCTCCATGTGCCACGGGCCGACAACGAGCAAGCGGATGCCCTGGCCCGAATAGGCTCCACCCGGCAAGCTATACCAACCGGTGTCTCCCTCCAACGCCTCCTTAAGCCGTCTGTCAAGCCATCTCCAGAGTCTGATTCCATCTTCGTGCCGCCTGACCCCGACGCAGTCGGAGCCGGCTTGGGGAACCAAGCAGGTGGCTCAGGGACTTCGACAGGCGGCTTGGGGACTGCTGTAGTTGTACCAGGCCCGGGGACTTCAGAACACGGCTCGGGGACTACTACAGTCGGCCCGGGGACTGCATCAACACAACAGGCGGTGGCCGACTCTAACTCTTCACCACCCAGCCCACCCGCCTTGGTTGTGGTAGCCACCTTGACAACAGAAGAAGTCACAGCTCCGTCATGGGCCCAGCCCATCCTCAATTTGCTGATTAACAGGGAGCTGCCGACTGACGAGATCTCGGCAAGGCAAGTCCAACACCGAGCCGGAGCCTACACAATAATGAACCGAGAGCTTGTTAGGCGCAGTGTCACTGGAGTCTTCCAGCGCTGTGTCGATCCAGAGAAGGGCATAGCAATCCTCGAAGATATACACCAAGGCGAATGCGGCCACCACGCAGCCTCAAGATCACTTGTCGCCAAAGCTTTCCGCCATGGTTTCTTTTGGCCGACTGCTTTGGACACCGCCAAGGAACTAGTCAAGCACTCCAAAGGGTGCCAAGTCTTCAGCTCCAAGCAACACCTGCCGGCTTCCGCACTCAAGACCATCCCCCTCACTTGGGCCTTTGCCGCTTGGGGTTGGATATGGCGGGCCTATTCAAGACGGCACGCGGTGGCATGACCCATCTGCTTGTCGTCGTGGACAAATTTACCAAGTGGATTGAAGCAAAGCCGATCAAGAAGTTGAATGGGCCGACTGCTGTAACATTCATTGCAGATATCACAACCCGGTACGGCATACCGCATAGCATCATCACCGACAACGGCACGAATTTCGCCAAGGGAGCATTGGCACGTTTCTGCGCAACTCACGGCATCCGGCTGGACTTATCATCCGTTGCCCACCCGAAGTCTAACGGCCAAGTTGAGTGAGCAAACGGCCTCATCCTCTCTGGCATCAAGCCTCGACTAGTCGTACCGCTGGAGCGTTCGGCCGGCTGTTGGCTCGACGAGCTCCGGCCGTCCTCTGGAGCTTACGCACTACTCCAAACAAGTCAACCGGCTTCACTCCTTTCTTCCTCGTATATGGTGCCAAGGCTGTCATCCCGACTGACATGAGTTCGACTCACCTTGGGTCACCATGTACACGGAAGCGGAGGCGAAGGAAGAACGAGAAGATGGCGTCGATCTGCTGGAAGTGGGCCGGCTGTTAGCCCTCAGTCGGTCCGCCATCTACCAGCAAGGTCTACGCTGGTACCACAGCCGGAAGGTCAAGCCGAGATCCTTCCAAGAGGGTGACCTTGTGCTCCGACTGATCCAGCGAACAGTCGGCCAGCACAAGCTCTCGGCCCCTTGGGAAGGCCCATTCGTCATCAGCCGAGCCCTAGGCAACGACTCCTACTACTTGATTGACGCACAGAAGCCGAAGGCACGCAAGAGGGATGATTCGGGCAAGGAGTCAGAACGACCATGGAATGCCAATCTCCTCCGAAGATTTTACAGTTAAAATGCAGTATGTACCACACTAACTTTGTACTAAGTATGAGACAACGGGCTCCCCGAGGAGTACTCGGGGACTACCCTCTTTTATCTATGAATGATGAGTATCATGCCCATGTTTATGTTATCACACTCATTTTCTCGTCAGGCACCGCGTTTGATCAGTTGGCCCGGGGACTTGCCGCCTTGGGTTATATTTAAATTCTACCTGCAGTCAAACAAGTAGTGTGCCGGCACCCAAGCCCTCTCTTGTTGAAAGTCACAGCTCGAAGAATCGACTGTCCGACTAACAAGAGTCAAAGGCAGGAAAGGATGCCCACACGAAAAAACGGCTAAGGACTAGCGAACTTATATAACTCAAGCCGGCTTTCCCCCCGCCAACCGGCTGTCAGAACAGCCGGCTGGCAGGCTTCCCTCCTTACCTGGCTACAATCTAAGAAAGCTCGAGTACTTGCCCTCCAAGACGGCCAGGTCCTTACCCGGCCACAGACTGCAGAGCAGCTGTCCGACTGGGAAGCCGGCGGCCAAGGGAGGGCGGCAAAGGAAAGCAGCCAAAGATAAAAAGCAACTAGGAATGGAAGCCAAGCACATGCATAATTATATTTACACAAAAGGCCTTCGAAGGGCCGGCATTCAACATAGTTTGGATACATCCCCAGTGGGTGGAACTGCGCAAATTTAATAAAAAGTTGTTCAAAAGTAACTAGCAGGAAGGTAAAGGCGGCAAGTCAGGCCAGGGGATTAACAGGCGTGTTGGGCAGGATGGTGGAAACGGAAGTGTTGGCCGGGGGAGTGGCCGGTTGGCGAGTCTCGGCTTGGTCGCCACCTATGGCAGGGGGCGTTCCCACACGCACCTCGTTGCTAGAGGCACGGTCAGGCTAAGGCTGGTCGGTCGCTCCATCGTCCGGCTCGGCATCTTCACCATCCTCCTCTTCCTCCTCTTCGCCCTCATCGCTGGAGTCAATCTCCTCCGCCGAGTCCTCTCCCTCCGCCGGGTTCAGCCCGAACCACTCCTCCGGCTGAGCAATGCCGTCTTCTTTCACCTCAGGAGCAAAGGCGCTGGTGTCGGTGAAGTCGATGATCGCCGAGGCGCGCTGGATAATAGCCGGCCGCACCGCCTCCAGCTCCTCGTCAGCCTCCTGCCGCCAGGTGCGCAGCTGGTCCAAGTTCAGCCCAGGATACCAGGCCCGGACGAATTCCAGCGCCCGCCGAGGCCCGCACAGAACTGCAGAAGCCTTCCAGGCCTCGAAGCGGCCGACTGCCACCTCCAGCCAGTCGGTCGTACGATTGGGGGTGTGAGGAATCACCTCGCCGGGCCAGAGGGCGGTCAGCACTTGTGCTCCGACACGATGAAGGCGGCGGAGCATGCGGTAGGCCGGCTGAAGCCGGGCTTGAATCGCCAGAAGCTGCTCTTCAAGCGTCCGGTTGGCACTCGGTGGAATCTCGGCCCCAGTCTGGCGTCGGGCCTCGCGGTGAGCTTCGATGGCCTGGTTGGCGGCAACAGAGTAGCCAAGAAAGTATTCTGCACAAAGAAGAAAGAAATAAAGCAAGTCAGAGGACCGATCAGATGACGGGGATGAGCAAAGGGACAAAGAGGAAGCTGGCCTACCGTCGATCAGATCCTCAACCCGGCTATAGCCCTTGCTCAGCGCCTGCGTCGCCTCGGCCCAGCTTGTCGCCTCCGTATCATACTCGTCTTTGAGGGTAGCCTCGTTGTCCTGCGCTGCCTTCAAGGCTGCCTTGTGGTTCTCCTCCTGGTCGGCCAGCTTCTTGGCCAGGCGATCACGCTCCTGGGCCAAGGCGCTGCACTCAGTCTCCTTGGCACGAAGGGCGGTCTGAGCTATGCCGAGCTGCTCCCTCAAGTCGGCGTTGGCCCCTACAGATGTAAAGAAGAAGAAGATGAGGAAGAGGTCGTCAAGAAAGATCCGACCCGACTGCTCAGCAGTCGGCCCGCATCTTGGGGACTACACCCAGTGGGTGCGCTGACGCTCCCCCACATGAGATAGAAAAATGAAAACACTTACTCCGGCTCTCCGTCAGATCGGCGGCCTTCTGGCCCATCTCCCGGTCCTGGGAGTTGAAGGCAGCAGCATGGAGGTTGTGATAGTCCTGCGAATAAGACGAAGGAGCAAACAAGAACGAGCCATTAAATCCAAAGCCTTCTGAGAAGTTCCAAGCCGCCTGCTCGGCAGCCGGCTCAGAACTCGGGGACTACACCCAGTGGGTGCGCTGACGCGCCCCCACGGAAGAAATCAAGAAAACTTACCCGGATGGCCGACTGCGTCGCGAGAAACTCTTGGGTGCACTGCTTCAGCGAGGCGGCCTGGGACTGAAGCCGGCTCCGAATATCTTGCGCGGCCACATTCAGCACGGCCGTCCCGCTGCCTGGCATCCATCCCGGCAAGCTGACGCTGGCCGTCTCTAGGTCATGGGTCAACGAGCTGGAGCCCGCGGCCCTTTGCGGCTCCGGCTCGAAAGTCTCCTTGCCTACGCGCCTACGAGTCGGCGAGAGGACTACGAGATCTGGCCCCACGGCCGGGTCGCCTCCGGCCGGCTGTGCAGGCGGCGCTTCCGGTCGGCCGCCTTGGCCCATCCCGGCCAACGGCGGAGGCACTACTTCGCCCTCCGGGATGACTACTTCGCCCCCTCCCTCTCCATTGCCGGCTGGTCACAGCCGGCTTCCTCTGGCGGGGGCACCGGGATTTCGGGGGCCACGGTGCGGAGGGGGATGATGAGTTGCGGAGGCTGATTATGCAGGGCTTCCGCCGCCCTCTCCGCAGCCACGGCCTCCGCTTGGGCCCTGGCTGCCACGTCGGCCTGCATCTCCGCCGACTCTGCCGTCATCTCCTGGTCCACCCTGGAGGCTGCCGCCCTCTGCTCCTCCGCCTCCCGCTCCTCCCGCGCCTCCCGCGCATTCCGCTCCGTCGCTGCCTGGAGCTCGGCGCGGGGGTCCACGCGGCGGGAGCTTGAGGATCCCCCTGCCCCTCCGACTTTGGAGGCGGCCGAGGTCCACTCAAGAGTGAGCGGGGCCCTGATCAGTAAATTAAGAAAGGCTCAGAAGGATGCCAGCCGAAGAAAAGAAAGAGGAAAGACATGCGACAGTTAAACACTTACGCCGAAACCGCTAGCGGCTGCTTCACCGCCTTGCGGAAGCGGGCTGCCTTCACGGCCGCCTCATTCCGTTTGGTCGCCACTGCGGTACCCTTGGGCTTATTAGGCCGACTGCCGAAGAGAGACGGCGCCGCCCGGCATTTCCGTATGCCGCCTCAGGCAGCCGGCCAGGCGGATGAGCCTGCTCCTTGATGGTCAGACGCCGGCTGGCGGCGTGGAATCGGCTCGGCCTCATCGTCGTCCGGCCAGTCCTCGAAGGTGGCGGAAAGCCCAGAGCCGCCTGGCTCGCCTCCTCTCCCCACGGCGTCGTCTTCCAAGGCGGCCGCCCCCAAGTCGGAGTCGTCAAAGTCATCCGCCACGCGGTCAGGGGCGAACTCGCATTCCGCCCCTGCGGTCCTGGCTGACTGATGAAGGAGGGGATTCTGATTAAAAGAAGAGAAAGCCGACTGGTACGAAGTCGGCCAGAAAGGAAAACTCGGCAACGAATAAAAAGAAGAAAGAAAGAAGGATTACCATGGGTGGTGGATTGGCGCGAGAATACGGCGCCTTGCCATACTGCCAGTCTTCGGTGAGCTTGCAGTTGGCGATGTAGTTCACCATGTAAGGTACCTTGTCGTGAGGCATCTCCCTGGTGCTGAGTCGGCATGGGTCGAAGCGGCCGCTCATCTGGCTTATCAGATGAGAGCGGCCTTGAAGCGGGAGCACCCGGCGCTCCACGAAGGCGGCAATCAGATTGGGCCCGATCAAGCCCTCCGACTGGATCAGCACCCGAAGCTGGGCAACGGCGCCTGCCCCAGCCGGCGTCAGCGACCTGGCCCGATAAGACCACGAGGGCTGCCTCCCAGCCGGCAGGCCGGCTATGTAAGCCGGCAGATTGACGTAGTGGCCTTGCAGGGTGACATTCTTCATGTAAAAATAGGACTTCTGCCAAAGCTTCACCGACTGGATCAGCGCAATGGCCAGGAATGGGTTGTCGGCCATCGTTCGCCACATGGTGATGAAGGCGCCACATGGAGGTGGCACGCCCGCGGTGACGGTGCTGAGCTTGGACTGGAAAAACTCCCCCCACAGCTCGAGGGTGGGGAGAACGCCGAGGAAGCCTTCGCACAGGGTGACGAAGGCCGACAGCAGCACCACCGTGTTTGGAGTGAGGTGGTGCGGCTGCAGATGATAGAACTCGAGGAACGAGCGGAAGAAGCTGCTCGCGGGAAGGACGACGCCGCGCAAGCAGTGCGAGCGGAAGATCACCCACTCGCCCTCCTCCGGCGCCAGCGAGATCTCCCCCTCTGGCGCGAGCCAGACCTGTACGTACTCCTTGCTGGCAACCTCTGCGTCTTGCGGAGGAAATCGATGTGGTCTTCGTGAACGTTGGAGCCATCCCAGTTGCTCGATGTTGGAGCCATGAGGACGGGAAAGCGCCTGGAGACGCGCGGCGGCGGAGGATGCCCGGGTCGGCGGCGGCAAGGCAGCGACGCATCAAGGAAAATGGTGGGGCTGTGGCACGGCGAAGCGTTGCTGCTGCGGCGGCAAGGAAGAAGAAGAAGGAGAGAGAGGTGGGACTGGGGCGAGCGCGCGTGCATCAGCCGCTCTCCCCCTCCCCCTACTTATAGCCTCGCGCGGTGAAGCCGAGGAGGCGAGGCGTGGGGGGATGTGGGATTAACTGCGCCCACTCCCCCATGTCCTGCGATTACCGTGCCATAACGGCATGCGGAAACCGCCACCGGAAGGCGAGCAGCCAGATCGGGCCACAAAGGATCCTTGCTTGGGCCGAGGCGTGGTAGTGGCGGGCCCCGGTCTGTAGTGACGTCCCATCGGGCGCGTGGGCTGGCAGGCCCCTCTAGCCAGAGGGTGCCGCATGGCGCACGAGCGGCGGGCAGTCAGCCCGCAGCTTGGCTAGCGCGCCAACTGGTTCCGCCTTTGGATTTTGAAGGAGACGTCACCAAGAAGGCAAGCATAAAATGATGCCGGCTCCTAGCTGCCGGCTCTTCGGGGTAGGAAGTTGATTGAGCTTCTAGTTCCCTTCGCAGCCACGAAGCCCAACCAGCTTCGGGGACTACTGTCGGAGTAAATAACCACGGGTAGCCTAGCCGGCTCCCCCTGGCTCTTGAAAAAATAATAGGCTGATCAAACCATCGAGCATCCAAGACGCGGTGCCGCCTTCCCCCGGCCGGCTACCCCCTCGGCCGACTACCGGGAGGCGGCCCGGCGAAGAGCCCTCCTAAAGAAAGCAGCGAGAGGGCGACTCCAGAAAGCCGGCCACCACATGGCCGACTCCAGGAAGCCGGCCACCACACGGCCGACTCCAAGAAGCCGGCCCCCAATAAGCGGCCCAGATCGGGCCCTCGAAGTTTGTTCCAATGTAATGACGACGAGACAGGGCGTGGCAACAGTGAAATACGCCACCCCCAAATCCCGGGGTTCGCATGGCTACAGTATGCCGTACAGGGTTGCCATGACCCGTCCGGCGTGGCACTGTTGCCATGCTGACCATGACATCTCCCACGATAGACTGGCGGAACGTCCCGCAGGCGGCGGGCCCCTTTGGCCAGAGAGACATCCGAAGGAGGCCGCACGCCTCCTAGTCAGCCAGTGATGAGGCCGGCTCTCCTCAGCCGGCTCGTTCCCTCCCGCGAAGAATGGGCCTCATTAAGGAGACAAGACGAGGTGAGGCTATAGTGAGCGCCCGCAAGGCGGCGGCACTGTAGCCACGCTTACCTCGACCAAGCCCTCGTCATCAAGGGTGAAGCAACAGTAACCAGCCACTGACAAGACCCCCAAGCGGTGGGGCCTACCTGTCTACCAGGAAGCCGGCAGCCGGCGGGATCCACCAGTCGGCGGGCCCCAGCTGTCGGCGGAGAAGCCGGCCGGCGTAGACACTGATGGCTGGGCCCAGGCCCAGCCGGATTACCATTGTACCCCCGGGGGTAGGCCTATATAAACCCCCCGGGGCACCCATGCAAAGGGTTGGATTTTGATAGTTGAGGACACAACTTTGAGAGGAGAAGAGAGCTAGCATTGCCCCTTCTTCCTCCTCTCGCCAAACAGCTCAAGGAGCCTCTGGTAGCTACTTGTTGATCTAGTGATCATGCGGAGACCCCGCAGAGCAGGACTAGGGGTGTTATCTCCACGCAGAGCCCCGAACCTAGGTAAGATTCGCCGGCGTGCATGTCTTTGCCTTATCCCGTTTCCAGGCACCGGCGATGTCTTATTGGCTCCCACAATAATAAGCCACCCGTTGGAATATGTCGCACCAACCACCCGACAACATGAGGAGTAGGGATTGCCATGCAACAGATGCACTAGAGCTATAAATGAATGCTCAAAAATGAAAACTAGTGGGTGTGCATCCAACTTGCTTGCTCACGAAGACCTAGGGCATTTGAGGAAGGCCATCGTAGGAATATACAAGCCAACTTCTATAATGAAAAATTCCCACTAGTATGAAAAAGACAACTTATGAGACTCACTATATGAAAAACATGGTGCTACTTTGAAGCACAATATATGAGACTCACTACATGAAGAACAAGGTGCTACTTTGAAGCACAAGTGTGGAAAAAGAGATAGTAACATTGCCCTTTTTATTTATTTATTTATTTATTTTTCTTTTCCTTTTTTTGGGCCTTTCTTTTTATTTCTTATTTTGGCCTTTCCTTTTTTTCCTTTTTTTCTTTGGGCAATGTTCTAATAATGATGATCATCACACTTCTATTGATTACAACATATGAATTACAACTCGAAACTAGAACAAGATATGACTCTATATGAATGCCTCCGGCAGAGTACCGGGATGGTGCAATGAATCAAGAGTGACATGTATGAAATATAATGCATGGTGGCTTTGCCATAAATATGATGTCAACTACATGATCATGCAATGGCAATATGACAAAAGTAGAGTATGTCATGATGATGATGATGAGCGGAACGGTCGAAAGTTGCATGGCAATATATCTCGGAATGGCTATGGAAATGCCATAATAGGTAGGTATGGTGGCTGTTTTGAGGAAGATATAAGGAGATTTATGTGTGATAGAGCGTATCGTATCACGGGGTTTGGATGCACCGGCGAAGTTTGCACCAACTCTCAAGGTGATAAAGGGTAATGCACGGTACCGAAGAGGCTATCAAAGGTGGAAAGGTAAAAGTGCGTATAATCCATGGACTCAACATTAGTCAAAAGAACTCATATACTTATTGCAAAAATTTAGAAGTCATCAAAAATCAAGTACTACGCGCATGCTCCTAGGGGGGTAGATTGGTAGGTAAAGACCATCGCTCGTCCCCGACCGCCACTCATAAGGATGCACAAGCCAGGTACACTTCATGTTTCAAATTTGTTACACAACTTTAGCCATACGTGCATGCTAAGGGACTTGCTAACTTCAACACAAGCATTCTTTAAATTCATAATCACCCAACTAGCATGACTTTAATATCACTACCTCCATATCTCAAAACAATTATCAAGTATCAAATTGATCATAGCATCCAATTCACTTCCTATGATAGTTTTTATTATACCCAACTTGGATGCCTACCATTCTAGGACCAATTTTGTAACCATAGAAAATACCATGCTGTTCTAAAAGACTCTCAAAATAATATAAGTGAAGCATTAGATACTAATAGTTTCTACAAAAATAAGTCACCACCATGCTCTAAAAGATATAAGTGAAGCACTAGAGCAAAAACTATCAAGCTCAAAAGATATAAGTAAAGCACATAGAGTATTCTAGCAAATTCTAATCAAATAGGCTTATCCCAAAAGGTGTGTCCAGCAAGGATGATTGTGGTAAACTAAAAATCAAAGACTAATATAATACATGACGCTCCAAGCAAAACACATATCATGTGGCGAATAAAAATATAGCTCCAAGTAAAGTTACCAATGAACAAAGACGAAAGAGGGGATGCCTTCCCGGGGCATCCCCAAGCTTAGGCTTTTGGCTATCCTTGAATATCTTGGGGTGCCATGGGAATCCCCAATCTTAGGCTCTTGCCACTCCTTATTCCATAGTCCATAAAAGCTTTACCCAAAACTTGAAAAACTTCACAACACAAAACTCAACAGGAAATCTTATAAGCTCCGTTAGTGAAAGAAAACAAAACCACCACATAAGATACTGTAATGAACTCATTATTTATTTATTTTGGTGTTAAACATACTGTATTCCAACTTCTATATGGTTTATAAACTATTTTACTAGCCATAGATGCATCAAAATAAGCAAACAACACACGAAAAACAGAATCTGTCAAAAACAGAACAGTCTGTAGTAATCTGTAACTAACGCAAACTTCTGGAACTCTAAAAATCCTACCAAAATAGGAAGGCCTGTACAATTTGTTTATTGATCAGAATCAAAAAGAATCAACGCAAAATCACATTCCTGTGATTTAACAAAATTATATTCGTGCGTGCAAAGTTTCTGTTTTTCAGCAGAATCAAATCAACTATCATCATAGGTTATCCTAGAGGTTCTACTTGGCACAAACACTAATTAAAAGATAAAAACAAATATACAGAAGGTAGATGCAAGATTTATTACTAAATAGGAACAAAAACAAAAAACATAAAGAAAATTAGGTTGCCTCCCAACTAGCACAATTGTTTAACGCCCCTAGCTAGGGATAAAAGCGAAGATAGATCTAACAAGTGCCATCTTTGGCACTAAATTCATAAGTAGCCCGCATGATAGATTCATAAGGTAATTTGACTTTATTTCTTGGAAAGTGCTCCATGCCTTTGTTTAATGGAAATTGAAATCTAATATTCCCTTCCTTAATATCAATAATCGCGCCAATCGTTCTAAGAAAAGGTCTACCAAGAATAATAGGGCAAGAAAGATTGCAATCTATATCAAGAATGATAAAATCCACGGGCACCAAATTTCTATTTGCAACAATGAGAACATCATTGATTCTTCCTATTGACTTTTTAATGGTGGAATCCGCAAGGTGCAAATTTAAAGAGCAATCATCAAGATCATGGAAACCTAGAATATCACATAAAGTTTTCAGAATCGTGGAAACACTAGCACCCAAATCACACAAAGCAAAACACTCATGATCTTTAATTCTAATCTTTATAGTAGGTTCCCACTCATCATTAAGTTTTCTAGGTATAGAAACTTCCAAATTAAGTTTTTCATCATAAGATTGCATCAAGGCATCAACGATATGTTTGGTAAAAGCTTTATTTTGACTATAAGCATGAGGAGAATTAACAACGGATTGCAACATGGAAATACAACCTTCTAAAGAGCAATTATCATAATCAAAATCCTTGAAATCCGAGATAGTGGGTTCAATGCTATTTAAAGTTGTGACCTCTCCAATCCCACTTTTACCAAATTTAGCATCAAGATCTAAAAACTCCGAATTCTTGGGACGCCTTCTAGGTAAAGTTGACTCATCATCAGTCCCATAATTATCAAGATTCATATTGCAAAACATAGATCTAATAGGAGATGCATCAATAACTGTAAGATCCTCATCATTATTTTCATGGAAACTAGAAGAACACGCTTTTATAAAGCTATCTTTCTTAGCACGCAATCTAGCGGTTCTTTCCTTACACTCATCAATGGAAATTCTCATTACTTTGAGAGACTCATTGATATCATGCTTAGGACGAGAAGATCTAAGTTTAAGATAATTGTAGGATTGAAAGTATGTCTAGAGGGGGGGGGTGATTAGATTACTTGACCAAATAAAAACTTGTCCTTTTCCCAATTTTAGTCTTTGGCAGTTTTTAGCTATCTTAGCACAAGTCGAGCAATCTTAACACAATTCAAGCAAGTATGCAAAGAGTATATGAGCAGCGGAAAGTAAAGCATGCAACTTGCAAGAATGTAAAGGGAAGGGTTTGGAGAATTCAAACGCAATTTGGAGACACGGTGATTTTTGAGCCGTGGTTCCGATAGGTGGTGCTATCGTACATCCACGTTGATGGAGACTTGAACCCACGAAGGGTAACAGTTGCATGAGGCCACGGAGGGCTCCACCCACGAAGGGTCCATCAAGAAGCAACCTTGTCTATCCCACCATGGCCGTCGCCCACGAAGGACTTGCCTCACTAGCGGTAGATCTTCACGAAGTAGGCGATCTCCTTGCCCTTACAAACTCCTTGGTTCAACTCCACAATCTTGTCGGAGGCTCCCAAGTGACACCTAGCCAATCTAGGAGACACCACTCTCCAAGAAGTAACAAATGGTGTGTTGATGATGAACTCCTTGCTCTTGTGCTTCAAATGATAGTCTCCCCAACACTCAACTCTCTCTCACAGGATTTGGATTTGGTGGAAAGATGATTTAAGTGGAAAGCAACTTGGGGAAGGCTAGAGATCAAGATTCATATGGTAGGAATGGAATATCTTGGCCTCAACACATGAGTAGGTGGTTCCTTCTCAGAAACAGCAAGTTGGAAGTGTAGGTTTGTTCTGATGGCTCTCTCCACAAAAGAAGAGGAGGTGGAGGGGTATATATAGCCTCCACACAAAATCTAACCGTCACACAACTTGCCAAACTCAGTGGGACCGAATTGGTAAACTCGGTCAGACCGATTTAGCAAATCTAGTGACCGTTCGGATTTTCGGTGGGACCGACATGCAACTCGGTAGGACCGATATGGTTAGGGTTAGGGTATAACGTAATCTCGGTGAGACCGATTACACAAACTCGGGTAGACCAATTTTGGTAATAAGCTAACCAGAGAGTTGGTCAGGTAAACTCGATGGGACCGGTTCTCTCATTTCGGTGGGACCGAAATGTTATGAAAAGGAAACAGGGAGTTTACATTGCAATCTCGGTGGGACTGATCGCTCATCTTGGTGGTACCGAAACTCTACAAAGGGAAACAGAGAGATTACAACCCCATCTCGGTGAGACCGAGATCCCTATCGGTGAGACCGATTAGCCTAGGGTTTGTGGCAGTAGATATGACATCTAAACTCGGTGGCGCCGGGTAGAAAGAATCAGTGGGGCCGAGTTTGACTATTGGTTTAGGTCATATGTGGATATGAGAAAGTAGTTGAGGGTTTTGGAGCATATTACTAAGCACTGTGGAGCAAGAAACTCATTAAGCAACACCTCATCCCTCCTTGATAGTATTGGCTTTTCCTATAGACTCAATGTGATCTTGGATCAGTAAAATATAAAATGTAGAGTCTTGAGCTTTTGAGCTTGAGCCAATCCTTTTATCCTTAGCATTTTGAGGGGTCCACTTTTCTCATCCATGCCATGCCATTCATTGAGCTTTTCCTGGAATATTCATCTTGGAATGATGTTAGCTCAATGAGCTATATGTTGTTAGGAATTACCAAAACCACCTAGGGATAGTTGCACTTTCAATCTCCCCCTTTTTGGTAATTGATGACAACATATAGATCAAAGCTTCGACAAATGATAATAAGAGTGAAAAACATAGTCGCTTTGAGAAGTATGTGATAAGCAAGAGCTCCCTCTAAATTTGTGCATAGTTTAAGATTTGCTTTGGACTGCAAATGCACAAGGGGTTAGGCTCATGGGTAACTCTTCCATGTCACATACATCTTGGTGGAGCGCTCAAAATGATAATAATTGAATACATGCACTCATCACCAAGCAAAGTGAATGATCATATAGAGATAAACGAGATAATGTCATCCAACAAGCATAAATGTAGCATATGATCAAACACTTGATCATCCAAGTATCACATAGACATAGAGTATCTCAAACAAGCAAATAAAGTTCAACCACCAAAGCAAGAGAGAATAAAAAACAACACTCTCTCTCAAAGCCTATGATCTATACATTTTTCTCCCCCTTTGGCAACAAGTTACCAAAAAGTTCATAGAAAATGCATAGCACTAGATCGACTCTCAGGCTTGATCTTTAGGTGGTGGTGTAGAGATGGCTCGTTGGACGAAGACTTCAGTAGACGTGGATGGAGCTGGAGGTGTGGGTGCTGAAGCTGGTTGCACAGGAGCTATAGGAGCTGTAGCTGGTGCAGATGAAGTCGCTCTGGTGTCTGTCACTGGCACTGCAGTTGATCTCTAAGCTCTAGGCACTCTGGCAAATGCATCAGTGGTTGTCTTGCCCTGCCTCTCCTACATATCATCCTGAAGCTGCTCAACAACAGACTGGATCTCAGTTACCTTCACATCCAAGTTATAGAACTTCTGCTCCATGATCCTTTCTAGGCTCTCCTGGTTTTGAGTTAAGGTGGCCAGCCCCTTCTCAATCCTCAGAGTGGATGCAATGAAGTAGCCTAGTTGATCATGTTTGCTCTTCAGAAAGTACTGAGATGCCTCTTCCATTGTTGGCATCTTGGTAGCCTTCTATGTCCTTGCCTTCTCCTTCTTGGCTTGAGCATGCATAGAAGATGGCTCATCTTCATTCATAACCACTTGGTTATCCTCAAAGTCTGGATAGATAGCAAAATGTTCCTTGTCCAGCAAGTATGTGCCTGTGCCCATCTTGGAGTTTATCAGCTCCTGGATCTGTGGGGCATAACCACAACTTCTTTTCTGGTCAGCTGTTGTCCTCTTGATAGTGTCAACAATGAGGCTCATGACCTTGAATTTCTGTGGCACATCAAATAAGTGTAGCAAGTTTATTGCATGGCCTCTGATCATGTTGTGGTCACCTGACATGGGCAAGAGAGTGTGCCTGAGGATCCAGTTGATGGTTGGCAGTCCTGACAGAAGATAGTGTACAGATCCAAACTTATGTGTCTCAACTGCAGCATCTGGGATCTCTTTGTACATATGTGCCATAGTGTTGTGATCCATCTTCTTCTTCGCATAGACATCCAAGTCGTCTTCCTTCTCCTTAGGTGCATTGATCAGATTTGCCCATTCCTCAATAGTTGATTGGTACCTTGTACCTTCAGACATCCACACTATCCTGCCATCTGGATAAAAGTGTGCTGTGGAGTAGAATTGCATTATGAGCTCATCATTCGACTTTGTGAGCTTCTGCACAACAAAGTCTGCAACTCCACAATCACTGAAACTATCATACACTCCAGGATAGTGTTCCTCATTTTCCTTCATGTAGGTCCAGTCCACCCACCTCATGTCACAAACTATAGGCTTCTTGTCCAACAATACTGTCTCATAGAAATCCCGTTGTTCCTTAGTATGGAACCTGTAGTCAACAACAGTCCTTCTCCTGATAGCATAGGGATCAGACAACCTCCACCGTCTGAGTCCTGCATCCTTCCTCAGCTTCATGTTCTCAGCCACAGGATGAGCATCATTGTGGTCTAAAATATTTGGCTTCAACTTTCTCAAAACATGCTCTTCATCTTCTTCTTCTTCAGCAGTAGTTTCAGGCACTGGGGCCTTGTTCTTCTCAGCAACAGATATGTTCCTGGTATTCCTGTTTGGTGCAGTCTTTGGTTTGGAGGCAGCTTTGGGTGCTTCTTTGGGCTTTGATGATGCAGACCCTGACCTAATAGCATCACCCATAAGCTTTTGAGCCTTGGGTGCTGGTGCAGCAACCTCTTCTTCCTCTTCCTCTCCCATCATGGAAGGCTTCCCAACAACTCTAGCTATGGTCTTCTTAACCCTCTCCTTCCTTTTCTTTCCTTCTGCAGCAGCCTCTTTGGGTTGAGATTCTAAAGGTGCTTGAGTAGAGGCTCTGACTTTAGACATGGGAGTTCTCTTTGCAGGCACTTTGATCTTCATACCAGGCTTAATGGATGCAGCTGTGCCATACTCCTTTTTGAGCACTTTCTTCTTGGAAGTGGCCTCATCCTCTACTGCCACATAGTCTTCATCCTTAGATTCTGAGGTTTTCTTCTTTCTGGTTCTGGTGGCAGCTTTAGGTAAGTTGCTTGGGGTGCTCCTGCTGCCCTCATCAGAGGTACTAGAGGGACTAGTGCCCTCACTCATCTGAGCCTGCTCCTCTTCTCTGTTCTGGCTGTCACTTTGATCAGACATATTGCAAACACTGACTGCTGACCCTGTGAATAGATGTAGATGAGATAGAGTGGATGAACATCACAAAATACAGAGGTTTTTGCAAAAGAATGAGTCAAAAACTTAGTTTTAGTTTTCCACAGAAAGCATTTCGGATCAACCGATTTGCAAACTCGGTGATACCAAAGCAGCTTTTGGAACCTAAACTAGTGAACTCGGTCAGACCGAGTCACAGTTCGGTGGCACCGAGACTGCTAGGGTTTCACAAAGTCCTGAACTCGGTCACACCGATTTGCAATTCTCGGTCAGACCGAGAATCACTTGTGCAATGGCCTTTGCCGAATCTGTGGAACCGAGTTCTGCAACTCGGTGGGTCCGAGATGGTTTCGGCAGAAATCTAACCCTAAATTTTCAATTCACTACTAAACTATGGATTGTTTTGACTGGATAGAATCGTTTCAAATGTGGCAAGAATCATGATGAACACAATGTGCTAGGAATCGGATGGGGATAGCACTGTGATCGAGTCCATACCCTAGCTTGGCAATGAACTCGCTACGGCAGCAACGGCGGGGCTGAATTCCGTTGACGGCGGCGGAGACCAGCGACTCGAGGCGGTTGGCGACAAGGAGGACGATCCGGAGGCCCTGGAGGCACAGCAAGCTATGCGCGGGCGAAGGGGTTTGGAGAAAGTTTCCAAATTTTTGCCCGTGAGTATATATAGCCCGACCCTGTCGGTGTGACCGAGTGGAACAACTCGGTGGCACTGAGATGCATAACTGTATACAGTTACAACAACTCGGTGTGACCGAAAAGTTCAAATCGGTTGCATCAAGATTGAAAACCTAGATCGACTTAGTGATCTCGGTATGACTGAAATGGAGGAATCGGTCAGACCGAAACGCACAAAGAAGTTTTGGAAGTTTAAGTCTATGACGAATCGGGGACTCCGAGTGCTCCTCACACAGAGTTGTTCAAATTTAACTTGATCAAATTTTGTGATGTAGCATGAATAGAGTTTGAGACGAGAAAAGCATAGATAGCTAGAGAAGGTTCTTAGGCATTCTTGTCCATCCACTTGGCAAAAAAGAATGAAACCAATCAATCAAAACATCAAGTGGATGTCCTTGAATGAGTAAAATATGCAACCAACATGCTCACACAATAAAATGGCAAATGAAATATGTGGCAAAGCATGCACAACCAATTCTAGCATCTATCAAACAATTGGCAATGACTAGGTCATCTATATATGAGTATATTGACTTAGGAGTCAAATGAGAACATTTGATCATAGGTCATACTCATCGTTTAAGCTCAAGTGGGGTTACCACTTTTACATAATGCATTGATGTGTTCACACCATTAGAGTTGCTTTGACTCAATTCTTAGAGTTAAGCTCCCCCTAGATGTGAGATCCCCCCTTAGAGGGATAAACTAACCTTGGGTTTTGTCGATGATGACTTCATGTAGGTGTTGAAGATGTGGATACTCAATGTTGATGTAGATCATTTGGAGCAATCCCTTGGATTGAGTTGCACTTTCAATACCTACACGGGTTAGTCCCGCAAGGAACAAACAAGGATATCCATAGACATAGAGTGATGCTCACACAAGATAATGTCTATGAGAGCATTAGGTTACCTTGTCCCTTGTCTTACCAACAAGAGGGTTTGTGACACCTTGAACTAGTGAAAGATGTGGAAGTTGATTGCACTTGTTGTTGCCAAAATGATATGAGTGAAATATGTTGGCGGAGTCACCCTCAAGAACTCTCTAGTTCTTCTTCTTAGGGATCCACATCATCTTGATGGGAATCCTTGGAGTTGTAGTCGTACTTGATGAAGTAGAACTTGACATAGTCTTGGGAACCCACTTGACCAAGGCCTTAGGAGCTTCTTCAAATGCATCAATCTCCTCTTGAAGCTTGTCCTTGCCTTTTTGCTTGTGGTCTTGTGGTGGAAGATCATCTTGAGCTTGTGTCCCTTTGAAGGAAGTAGGATAATACTTCTCTTGTTGAGGAACAAACTTCGTCTTTGGGTATTGATCTTCTTCCTTCTCAACTCCATTTGCATTGAACTTTTGTTCCAAACCAACACCTTGGTTCTTCCGGTGCCTTCCTTGCTTGCGTACAATTTCCTCAAATTGCTTACTCCCGGCAAGGCTCTTGTATACACCTTTCTCTATAATTCCCTTCAATAAGCTATTTTCTTGCTCAAGTGTAACTTGGCTAAGAGAATCATTAGTGGAATCAAGAGAACTACTAGAAGCAACAACATTTGATTTAGCATGATTATTGTTACTACTAGAGGAAGAATCGTTCTTGTTTTTGTTAGTGGACTTTACTTGAGGCATGTAAGTAGATAAGAGTAAACGCTTGGCATTGTAAGAAGAACTTTTCTTACGGAGATCATCATTGATTGCCTTTAAGAACTCATCAGTCCTTAAAAGTTCTCAATGATCTTCTAAGATAGTTTCATGAGCTAACTTAAGAGTGTTTAGTTCATTAGTTAGAAGCTCAATCTTCTCCTTATCATTGTCATTCGTTTTATCTTGATTAGCATGATTAATTGACGTTTCATCACAGTATTCATCACTAGAGTTGTCAACAAGTAAATCATCATCCACAAGCAAGTCATCTTCATCACTATTGAAATCAACATACTCAGGATGTGTTACCTTTGGACCTTTGGCCATGAAGCATCTTCCAATTCCTTCATTTGGTGAATCAAATATGTCGTCAGAGTTGGTTGACACAAGTGCTAGACCGGCAACACCTTCATCTTGAGTATATTCGGAGTCGGAGTGATAGCTTCTCTCGGAGTGATTGTCGGAGTCGGAGCCGGATACCCATTCACCAACATGAGCTTGATGTATTTTTTTGTGTAGCTCCTTGATGACTTGTCCTTCCTTTCCGAATCCTTGCTTCTCCAGGATGTTCTTCGTTCATAACGATCATCTCTACTCCTCCTCTCTCTTGGTGGTGATTCTTCTCTTCTACTATAGGGTGCCGTACACTCATTGGAATAGTGTCTGGGTCTCCCACAATTGTAGCAATTGCGCTCTCGACTAGAAGATCTTTTGTCATTGTAGGACCTTGACTTGGAGCTTCTTTCTTTGCTTCTATTCTTGTAGAATTTGTTGAAGTTCTTCACCATTAAGCTCAATTCTTCATTGAAGGTTTGTTTCTCATTTGATGACGAAGGGGCTTCACATGAGGCTTTGTAAGCACCACTTGACTTGTTGTGAAGTTCCTCCTTATCCTTGAGTGGCATCTCATGAGCAACAATTCTTCCAATGACTTCCGTTGGGTTGAGATCTTTGTAATTGGGCATCATTTGGATCAATGTGCACACGGTATCATATTTTCCGTCCAAAGATCTTAGGATCTTCTTGATGATGAACTTGTCGGTCATCTCTTCACTTCTTAAGCCCGCAATCTCATTTGTGATAAGAGCAAGCCTAGAGTACATTTCAGCGACACCTTCACGATCCTTCATTTTGAACTTATCAAGTTGACTTTGGAGCACATCCAACTTGGATTCATTGACGGAGTCGGTACCTTCATGCATATCAATCAAAGTGTCCCAAATTTCCTTTGCATTCTCAAGACGGCTGATTTTGTTCAATTCTTTGGGGCACAATCCGTTGAAGAGGATATCACAAGCTTGAGTGTTGTATTGCAACATCTTCAACTCTTCCGCACTAGCTTCATGGTTTGGTTCTCTCCCATCAAAGAATTCACCTTGAAAGCCAATACACACAATAGCCCAAACGGCGGGGTTATGTCTAAGAATATGCATTTTCACCTTATGCTTCCAACTAGCAAAATTAGTAGCATCAAAGTAAGGACCTCTACGGTGATAATTTCCCTCGCTAGACGCCATACTCTCCTAGGTTGTGAAACCAAGTCTATGACCACCAAAAGCTATGGAAATCAAAGCAAATGGAGACCAAAGCTCTGATACCACTTGTAGGATCGAAAGTATGTCTAGAGGGGGGGGGGTGATTAGACTAGCTGACCAAATAAAAACTTGTCCTTTTCCCAATTTTAGTCTTTGCCCGTTTTTAGCTATCTTAGCACAAGTCAAGCAATCTTAACACAATTCAAGAAAGTATGCAAAGAGTATATGAGCAGCGGAAAGTAAAGCATGCAACTTGCAAGAATGTAAAGGGACGGGTTTGGAGAAATCAAACGCAATTTGGAGACACGGTGATTTTTGAGCCATGGTTCCGATAGGTGGTGCTATCGTACATCCACGTTGATGGAGACTTCAACCCACGAAGGGTAACAGTTGCACGAGTCCACGGAAGGCTCCACCCACGAAGGGTCGACGAAGAAGCAACCCTGTCTATCCCACCATGGCCGTCGCCCACGAAGGACTTGCCTCACTAGCGGTAGATCTTCATGAAGTAGGTGATCTTCTTGCCCTTACAAACTCCTTGGTTCAGCTCCACAATCTTGTCGGAGGCTCCCAAGTGACACCTAGCCAATCTAGGAGACACCACTCTCCAAGAAGTAACAAATGGTGTGTTGATGATGAACTCCTTGCTCTTGTGCTTGAAATTATAGTCTCCCCAACACTCAACTGTCTATCACAGGATTTGGATTTGGTGGATGATTTGAGTGGAAAGCAACTTGGGGAAGGCTAGAGATCAAGATTCATATGGTAGGAATGTAATATCTTGGCCTCAACACATGAGTAGGTGGTTCGTTCTCAGAAACAGCAAGTTGGAAGTGTAGGTTTGTTCTGATGGCTCTCTCCACGAATGAAGAGGAGGTGGAGGGGTATATATAGCCTCCACACAAAATCTAACCGTTACACACAACTTGCCAAACTCGGTGGGACCGAATTGGTAAACTCGGTCAAACCGATTTTGCAAATCTAGTGACCGTTAGGATTTTCGTTGGGACCGACATGCAACTCGGTAGGACTGATATGGTTAGGGTTAGGGCATAACATAATTTTGGTGAGACCGATTGCACAAACTTGGTGAGACCGATTTTGGTAATAAGCTAACCAAAGAGTTGGTAAGGTAAACTCGGTTGGACCGGTTTGCTCATTTCGGTCGGACCGAAATGTTACGACAAGGAAACAGGGTGTTTACATTGCAATCTTGGTGGGACCGATCGCTCATCTCGGTGGTACCGAAATGTTACGAAGGTAAACAGAGAGATTACAAACCAATCTTGGTGAGACCGAGATCCCTATCGGTGAGACCGATTAGCCTAGGGTTTGTGGCAGTGGCTATGACATCTGAACTCGGTGGCGCCAGGTAGAAAGAATCGGTGGGGCCAAGTTTGACTATTGGTTTAGGTCATATGTGGATATGAGAAAGTAGTTGAGGGTTTTGGAGCATATCACTAAGCACTGTGGAGAAAGAAACTTATTAAGCAACACCTCATCCCTCCTTGATAGTATTGGCTTTTCCTATAGACTCAGTGTGATCTTGGATCACTAAAATATAAAATGTAGAGTCTTGAGCTTTTGAGCTTGAGCTAATCCTTCTATCCTTAGCATTTTGAGGGGTCCAATTTTCTCATCCATGCCATGCCATTCATTGAGCTTTTCCTGAAATATTCATCTTGGAATGATGTTAGCTCAATGAGCTATATGTTGTTAGGAATTACCAAAACCACCTAGGGATAGTTGCACTTTCAAGAATCAACATCTAGTGAAAGTCTATCAACGTTCCTAGCCAAATCATCAACTTTGAGCAATTTTTCTTCAAGCAAAGCATTAAATTTCTTTTGAGAAATCATAAATTCTTACACACTATTCTCAAAATCAGAGGGCATCTTATTAAAATGACCATAAGAATTATTGTAGGAATTTCCATAATTATTAGAGGAATTACTAGGGAACGGTCTAGCATTAAAGTTTCCTCTATAAGCATTGTTTCCAAAACTATTCCTACCAACAAAATTCACATCCATAGATTCATTATTTTTCTCAATCAAAGAAGACAAAGGCATATCATTGGGATCAAGAGGAGTATTTTTAGTAGCAAACAATTTCATAAGTTCATCCATCTTTCCACTCAAAACATTGATTTCTTCTATAGCATGCACCTTTTTACTAGAAGATCTTTCGGTGTGCCATTGAGAATAATTAGCCATAATATCATTAAGGAGTTTTGTAGCATCTCCTAACGTGATTTCCATAAACGTGCCTCCCGCGGCTGAATCTAAGAGATTTCTAGAAGCAAAGTTCAAACCGGCATAAAATTTTTGTATGATCATCCATAAATTCAAACCATGAGTAGGGCAATTGCGAAGCATCAATTTCTTTCTTTCCCAAGATTGGGCAACATGCTCATGATCAAGTTGTTTAAATTTCATAATATCTTTCCTAAAAGTGATGATCTTAGCGGGAGGAAAATACTTAGAGATAAAAGCATCTTTGCACTTGTTCCAAGAATCAATGCTATTTTTAGGCAAAGACGAAAACCAAACTTTAGCACGATCTCTAAGTGAAAACGGAAATAACTTCAGTTTAACAATATTGTTATCCATATCTTTCTTCTTTTGCATATCACACAAATCAACAAAATTGTTTAGATGAGCAGCGGCATCTTCACTAGGAAGGGCGGCGAATTGATCTTTCATAACAAGATTCAGCAAAGCAGTATTGATTTCACAAGACTCAACATCATTAAGAGGAGCAATCAGAGTACTAAGGAAATCATTATTATTGGTATCCGAGAAATCACACAATTTAGTATTATCTTGCGCCATGGCAACAAGTAATCCAACACACAAGCAAAAAGAAAAAGGCAAGCGAAAGAGAGGAGGAGATTGGGAAAGAGAGGGCGAATAAAACGGCAAGGGCGAAGTGGGGGAGAGGAAAATGAGAGGCAAATGGAAAATAATGTAAATGCGAGGGAGATGGGTTTGTGATGGGTACTTGGTATGTCTTGACTTGAGCGAAGACCTCCTCGGCAACGGCGCCAGAAATCCTTCTTGCTACGTCTTGAGCTTGCGTTGGTTTTCCTCGAAGAGGAGAGGGTGATGCAGCAATAGTAGCGTAGGTATTTCCCTTAGTTTTTGAGAACCAAGGTATCAATCCAGTAGGAGGCTCCTCAAAAGTCCCACGCACCTACACAAACAAACAAAGAACTCGCAACCAACGCAATAAAGGGGTTGTCAATCCCTTCATGGCCACTTGCGAAAGTGAGATCTAATAAAGATAGTAAGATAAGATAAATATATTTTTGGTATTTTATAATATAGATGCAAAAAGTAAAGATGCAAAAAAAAGTAAATTGGAAACAGATATGATAAGATAGACCCGGGGGCCATAGGTTTCACTAGTGGCTTCTCTCAAGATAGCATAAGTATTATGGTGGGTGAACAAATTACTGTCGAGCAATTGATAGAAAAGCGAATAATTATGAGATTATCTAGGCATGAGCATGTATATAGGCATCACGTCCATGACAAGTAGACCAACTCCTGTCTGCATCTACTACTATTACTCCACACATCGACCGACTCCTGCCTGCATCTGGAGTGTTAAGTTCATAAGAACAGAGTAACGCATTAAGCAAGATGACATGATGTAGAGGGATAAACTCAAGCAATATGATATAAACCCCATCTTGTTATCCTCGATCGCAACAATACAATGCGTGCCTCGCAACCCTTTCTATCACTGGGTAACGACACCGCAAGATTGAACCCAAAGCTAAGCACTTCTTCCATGGCAAGAAAGATCAATCTAGTAGGCCAAACCAAACTGATAATTCGAAGAGACTTGCAAAGATAACTCAATCATACATAAAAGAATTCAGAGAAGATTCAAATATTATTCATAGATAAACTTGATCATAAATCCAAAATTCATCGGATCTCGACAAACACACCGCAAAAAGAGTTTACATCGAATAGATCTCCACAAGAGAGGGGGAGAACATTGTATTGAGATCCAAAAAGAGAGAAGAATCCATCTAGCTAATAACTATGGACCCGTAAGTCTGTGGTAAACTACTCACAACTCATCGGAGGGGAAAGGATGTTGATGTAGAAGCCCTCCATGGTCGATTCCCCCTCCGGCAGAGTGCCGACGAAGGCTCCAAGATGAGATCTCACAGATACAGAAGGTTACGGTGGTGGAAATTGTGTTTCGTCTTGCTCCTGGATGTTTTCGGGGTACATAGGTATATATAGGAGGAAGAAGTACGTCGGTGGACGCCCGAGGGGCCCACAAGACTGGTGGCGCGCCCTATGGGGGGCGCCCTCCTATCTCGTGGGAGCCTCGGCTGCTTCTTGACTTACACTCCAGGTCCTCTGGATCACGTTCGTTCCAAAAATCACGCTCCCGAAGGTTTCATTCCGTTTGGATTCCGTTTGATATTCCTTTTCTTCGAAATACTGAAATAGGCAAAAAAAACAGCAATATGGGTTGGGCCTCCGGTTAGTAGGTTAGTCCCAAAAATGATATAAATGTGTAAAATAAAGCCCATAGACATCCAAAAGGGGTAATATAATAGCATGGAACAATCAAAAGTTATAGATACATTGGAGACGTATCACCAAGCAGAAGGTAAAGGTTATGACTCCATTGGGAGTTTTTGTTTGATTATTTGAGAGATCAATTCTTTTTGCAGTTTGGGACTGGGCATCCCTATTACTGCCCTTTTCTCGTGCTATGGCGAGTGAATAAACACTCGACCTGAGAATAACCCGCTTAGCATGGAAGATACCGACTACCTCTTGTCGTTCCATGAACGATCTAGGCACACAAAAAGGATATTTATTTGAAGTTTTTAGAGATGGCACATGCAAATTTACTTATGATGGTAGGGTAATACCGCATATAGGTAGGTATGGTGGACTAATCTGGAATAACTTGGGTTTCAGGTTTTTGATGTACAAACAGAGTTCCCACTTAGTATAGGAGAAGGCTAGCAAATAGGTTGAGAAGCGGCCAGCTAGAGAGTAGTAGGGGCAGTAAGGCCTCCGCGGCATCACAGCCGGCGACAGGAGGCAGGAGCACGCGGCACGACCGGTGCTGGTTTGGGCGGTTGGAGCAAGAAGATTAGAGGTTGAAGAAGCACTACGATCGTTGGATGGACATCATACGGTCTCTAGAGCTAGAATCATTCATATTGACTAAGTTGAAAAAGCCCTCCGTCCCCGTCAACTTAATTGGCCCACAAGTCAGCCTCCCACTATGGTGGGTCCCAGCTAGCAGGGGGTATTCATTTTTTGTGCGTAATAAGGAGGCACTTCCTTGCATGTGAAGATATAGGTGGTGGGTCCGATTTGTCAGCGAGGGGGACGTTTATTTTGCGAAATAGGCCCTTCCGGTGGGTCCTAGCTGTCAGGTGGATGAATCATTATTTTGCGCGTAATAAGGAGGCATTTCCTTGCATGCGGCCATGGACCCAACTGTCAGCCTCTCCACGTACTGTCCACTTCCGATGGATGTCGTTCGTTGACCATGTTGACCACGCCGCGCCGAGAGCACCAAGGCGGTGGACGACAGCGAGGCCTAAGAAGGGAATGACACGGAGCCAGGGAAGACTCGACAGTTGTTTCCCACACGGAGGGGAGTATGAGGGTTTACTGGTTCGTCTGCCATCACCGGAGAATAATAGCAGGTGTGGGTGAGTAGAGGGATGGCTAGGCCAGTGATGGGAGTACGGTGGGGCGGTGAGGCCTACTGTCGGCGTGCTGGGAACGGGGGTACCCAGACTTGCCTGCATGCGGCCTGCGGCGTGGCTCAGGGAGTGGCCTAGTACGGCCCATCTTCATCAACACATGCTCAAGACCCTCGCGAGGGGCCAAGCCTCATGGGGCGGACGACAGAAGGCTTCCTCGGGCACAGCCTCGTCAGGCTGGCTCGCGAGTAGGCGGAGAGATCAAGGCAGGGTACCTCACGAGGTGCCCATGATGCAAGCCATGACGACCAAGGCCAGGCGGGCGCCGGCCTGCGCAGAGTCCTTGTTTCCTCTTTGGTGCAAAGGGGGCAAGTGTAGGCAAGAGTATCAAGCAAAGGCAACCATTTCGGTGCAACAAGACCAATACCAGCAGGACGGCAGGATGGAGGTCATCGTGGAGCCCAATCTGGCGTGACCGTCAGGGTCTTTGGCAGGCGAGGACTGACTTTAGTCAAGATAAGTGTACTGGATGTTCCCCTTCAAAATGGCCAATTGTCGGCGCCCTTCCCGCTCAATATTTGGGAAGATACCTAGGGCCTCCCTCTATAAATAGAGCTAGCCACCGTAGAGTAGGAGGAGAAAGGATTTTGGAGATCATCAAGAGGTCGACAAGAGAAAGAGAGAGAGAGGTGACTGAACTCACCCAAGCAGTTCATCGCACCAGCCAAGAATAGCCCCTCGCGAGGCTGTTCTTCCTTGTACTGTTCACTATCAGCCCCAGAGGCAATCCACCACACATAAACTAGTGTAGGGTATTACACCACAATGGTGGCCTGAACCAGTATAAATCTCGCGTCCCTTGTGTTGTTCTTCGTGTAGTTTAGATCCTTGCGAGGCTACGAGACGTGGGTAGGAGGGGGGGTGTGATCTCTGCGTGCACCCCAGAGTTTGAACCTTGAGGGTCTGCCGAAACCCGAAATCCGACATTTGGCGCGCCAGGTAGGGGTGCACCGGAATCCTTCTCCTGCTGCCTCGCGTACCGTCGCATCATCGCCATCATGTCCGGCGACCCAATGGGCAATCCCGATCCCTGGGCGGCTTGGCCCGCCCGCGCAGAGCCGCTTGCCCAGGGCGACCTCAACCCTGTGCCCCAGGCAGCCCGTGGTCCACAGGGCACAACGGGTCACGGGCAACGCGGTCAGGCGGCGCCAGCTCTCACGCCGCGGCAGGTGCAGTCGGCAGCAAGGGCCTCAAGCCATGCCACGGCCACGGTGCCGTACACCCGGCGGGAGCAGGCAAACTCAAGGGCCGCGCTCACGGTAGCCCGAGAGCTACTGCAATGCAAGCTGCTGGAGGGCGGCTGCGACGTGCTACTGGAGCGGGTAGCAGAGCTCCTGGGCTCCGCCGCCTCGGGGGCTCACCCCTTTTGCGCCCAGCCTCCGCCTCAGGCCTAAGGCGGACCGCACGGAGGCCCCACACACGCCCGCATAGCTATGAGAGGATTCCAGGGCCACTCCAACGCCAACCTGGCCATCGGCGCCTGGCTGCCGATAGTGCAGCCTCCGCCTCCGACCAGTGAATCGGATCCACTACAGCCCACGGTCTCAGTGGGCCGCCACGTGACCATTCCCATGTGGGCACCTCGAGCAGGACTGCGTGGCACACGGGGCACTACAGCGTGGCATTCGGGGCGGCAGCCCCGGAAGCGTATGTGCCCCACATGGTGGATCAAGGACAAGCGCAGGAGGAAGACCATGGCTCGTTCCTCTGCCCAGGCTGGGGGGAAGAGACACCCGAAGCTGAGCTTTTTCAGGAGCCCAGGGAAGGCCTCGTAGACCGCGCTGGAGGCAGTGACTATCGGGTACCGCTAATTCCTCAGGAACAGGCATACACTAACCATGGATCACAGGAGGTACAGGTCATCGTGGCGGATGGCCGCCCCAATCCAGTAGCTTACTACCCCTCAGGAGGAGGGCACCTGGGGCTACAGGAGGGGGGCCAAGATCCGGCCTCGCCTATGCGGTGCTCGGAGCAAGGCGTCCTCAGGAGGTTGGCCCTCTGCCGGGAGGTGCCTTAGGGCCTACCCCCCGGCAGAGGACCCGTGGTCGTTGGGGGAACCGCTGGCGACCGCTCTATCCCATCGGTGGCGTCCTCGGTCTCCGGCCGTTGCCGATGGCAATAGAGTGTGGCGCAAGGCGGGGCCCTCATCTGGCGATATGAAGCAAGGCCGGTACCTGTGAAGAAGGCCCAGTTCCTGTGAAGCTCGTCGCCCCGTGACACTCTCATGTAATAATGAGTGGGGTTGTACACGCCCCGGAGTCTCCGGAGAGCCGCCCTTGGGCCTCGGGGGCTCCCGCCCACGCCCAGTGGCAGCACTTAGATCCGCGCTGGTGAGAAGACGTCAAAGACTAGACTAGGTGCCGGACGCAGCCTTTCTGTTTCTTTTTGCCTTTCCTTTGGTTGTCGTTTTTTCCCTATTCGGATTTAAGTTGGATTTGAGCTTGAGACTTGTGTATGTTCGGGGAAGGGGTGTTTAGTCTCGTTTGAGCAATCTCTCGCATTCTGGTTACCGCTTTGCGTCCATCCGTCTTCAGCTGCCT
Organism: Triticum timopheevii; assembly: GCA_963921465.1. Taxonomy (NCBI): domain Eukaryota; kingdom Viridiplantae; phylum Streptophyta; class Magnoliopsida; order Poales; family Poaceae; genus Triticum; species Triticum timopheevii. Next base: position 126,613,160 of record OY997271.1, on the reverse strand, counting down.
CCCCTCGTGAGCCACTCACGAGCCGGGCCAGGCCCAGTATACGCGCTGCCCGGGCTGCAATCGCCACGCCCTCTCAGGAGGTTCTCATTACATGTTCAATGGGCTCGTTCAAGAGGCGCTCGGGCACCACCTGGAGGCATGCTTCAACGCATGTTTCCCTCAGGAACGAGCAAGGGAAGGAGGGCCAAACCCTCGGGAGTTCGTCAGCGAGATCATTCAGGAGCTGCAGGAGTCAAGAGTCATGAGTGGCAGCTGCCGTTTACCCACCATAGCTCCCCATCCGGGCGAGGATGGTGGGCTGCGCGTCTACATCGACATGCCAGGACTCACCCGAGCCGCCTCTCAGGAGAGCCTCTGGCCCTCACGCGTGGGACTCTGCGACGGTCCACCCCACAGCTATGTTCGCATGCCTTACGGCCTGCCGAACGCGGCTGCTATGCGTCAGCGCCTCATGAGGAGCATCTTGGAGGCTCAAGCGACCAGGCATTCCGCAGTCCTGGCGGAGATGGAGGTGGTGCGCGAGGAGCCGCCAGTGCCTTTGGAGCCTCCCGAGGCTCCTAGGCCTGGGGGCTCGTGAAGGTCGGCTTCCGCAGCGCACGCCGTCCGCTACTTCAGCATCCCTTCATCTTCAACATCATCAGGTGACATCCTTCGAGTTTCATTTTCAGCTGGGAGCGCCCCCCAGGGCTGCATCATTCCCAGGCCGCGTGGGTCCGTCCCTGCGGCATGTATCCCTTTGGTTCATGTTTTTAGTTTACTTTATCGGGGGCGCCCCTCGGGCTGCATCATCCCCAAGTCACTCGGGCCTGACTCAGCGGTGTTCGCCTTTTCTGCGCCTATCTAAATGGATTTGCTCCTTCATGATTAACGTGCTTGACTTAATCGCCCGCTCGATTGACACCAACTGATGGAGCTGCTCCCTAACGGAACGACGCTTGCGCATGGGTCCGTCCCTGCAACGTCGACAAACCTGAATGGCTGAGCTCTTGCCGCGGCAACCCTGCAGGGCACCAACTCACCAAGCCTTCAGTGCCTCGTCACCCTCCCAGAGCAACCAGCAGCTGGCCGGTAATTGTAACGGCAAACTCTCGCTTTTCTTGTGATGAACTCACAGGATCACTTTAAGGAGCAGCATCGGGCGAGGCCTTCGCAGTGTCTCCTTCACTCTCGTCCCCGCGAACCGCTTGCACGTTAAAGGGGGGGGGTACCTGAGCATCGCGACTCATGGACTCTTACTGGCTCTCCAGCCCTCACCTCATGGCCTTGTCCACGGCATCGCGACCTGGCATACCAACGACGGCTGAGCTCGCTCGAGGGCCGGGACCTGAGGACATAGAGCACGAAGGGGAGAAAAGGCGAGAGGGAAGAGGCACGTGGGGACCTCACCAAACAACTCCTCAGCTGCCAATGCGCGGGCCCGGCGCCGCGCCAAGGAGTGGCTTCTGACTCCCGAGATAAGTCATCCTCCGGAAATACTAGCTATCGCAGCACCGACCTCGCACCTAATGCAGTCCCATTTTGGCAACGTCGCGCTCCTTTCTCACCGAACGATGGCTGCTTGAGCGCTAAAGGGGACCTCCTAAGCATCGCGACTCAGGGGCTCTTACTGGACCCCGAGCCGCTCACCTCCTGGCCTTGACCACGGCATCGCGACCTGGCATACCAGCGACGGCTGAAGCCTGCCTTGGGACTGGGACCTGTCAGCGCAGAGTGTCAAGTCCTCGCGAGGTTCGAAAGGAGGAACTAAGCTAAAACGAGACGAGCATCTCACACCGCTTCACGATAAGGATCATATTAACAAATGGAACCGCAGGCACCTTACAAACCCCCACGGGGTGTGTTCTCCGATTCCTCGTAGGGAGCAAAAGGAGAAAATCCTAAAGAGCGCTAACTACACGCGCCTCCGCTAGAGACGCCATCATCAACAATGGGCCGTCAGGCACTAGCGCCAACCCCATACAGATCAGTGGCGGCGGCGGCCTGACGAGCCCACCCTGCTCCGAGAGCGACGCAAGCTCGAGGGCTCGTAGCTGTCGTCGCTCGTCTCTGGAGTCGCGAAGAGCTCGGCGGAGTCGCTGGATCCTCCAGCACCTCCGCTGCCTGAGGAGCTACTGGGGGAGCGATCGGCGAGCCTAGTCCTCGCCACGACAGGGCCCCGGCCACCTTTCTCAGGGCAGCACTCCAGCCGGCGTCCCTCCGCGTCGAAGACCATGAAGAACATTAGGGAGGCACCATCGTACTCAAGGTGGATTACGAGGGCGCCACCCGTCCTGCAGACCCAGGCGATCTCGCCCCAGCCACGGGTCATGTAGACCCTGCCTGGAGTGACGACCTCGACCTCCGCTCCAGTCGCAGGGGTACTGCAGTCAGCATGCTGCAGCCAAAGCTCGATAGGCCCCCTCGGTGGGATCTCGAAGGCGATGGAAGAAGGGAGGCGAATCCAAGACAGAAGAGGCATGGTGGCGTGAAGCACGAGCTCGCGATAGGAGCCCTCAGTGTGAACCCCAGGAGGAACGGCGCGCACCGCCGTGATCCGCTGGCGGCGATGGCGCCTCTGGCGGTGCCGCTCGGCGCCTGCGCCATCAGGACCCTCGATCCGGGCGTACAAGGGCAATGGGAATCCAGGCAGCGGCCGCTCAAACCATGGCCTCGACACCTCCTGCCAAGCACCCCCTTCTCCGCGGCAAGAGGTGAGCCGTTTCTTAGGAGGAAGCGGGACAGGACCCTCTCGGGGGGCCTTCCCCTTCTCTTCGGCAGAAAACCGATGGATCGGTGCCATTGGCGTAGGGTGGAGCGAGGACAAAGAAGAAGACGGAGAGTAGCAGGAAGAGATGGACTGGAAAGGCCCACGCCGTTCCGTACTTATAGCCAGGGGAGGCCAACCGCTGACCTCCACGTTCACAGGTAATCATGACCGGTTTTGCATGCAGGGACTTGTTGATTCATGCAGTTGCCGAGGCATCGTGGAGAAGCCAGGACACCCACGTCCAATCAACCGCCACGCGGCGCCCAAGGCCGCAGGCTGATGGGGCCTGCGGCTCTTCGCACTTGCCCCTTCGCTTCTCTGCTAAGCCAAGTCCAGGCGCGCCTTGGGCCCGGGGGCTACTGTCGGTGTTCTGGGAACGGGGGTACCCTGACTTGCCTGCTTGCGCCCTGCGGCATGGCTCAGGCAGTGGCCCAGTACGGCCCATCTTCATCAACACATGCTCAAGACCCTCGCGAGGGGCCAAGCCTCACGGGGCAGACGACAGAAGGCTTCCTCGGGCACAGCCTCGTTAGGCTGGTTCGCGAGGAGGCGGAGAGATCAAGGCGGGGTACCTCACGAGGTGCCCATGATGCAAGCCATGACGAACGAGGCCAGGCGGGCACCGGCCTACACAGAGTCCTTGTTTCCTCTTTGGTGCAAAGGGGGCAAGCGCGGGCAAGAGTATCAAGCAAAGGCAACCATTTCGGTGCAACAAGACCAATACCAGCAGGACGGCAGGATGGAGGTCATCGTGGAGCCCAAGCCGGCGTCACCGTCAGGGTCTTTGGCAGGCGAGGACCGACTTTAGTCAGGATAAGTGTACTGGATGTTCCCCTTCAAAATGGCCAATTGTTGGCGCCCTTCCCGCTCAATATTTGGGAAGAGGCCCAGGGCCTCCCTCTATAAATAGAGCTATCCACCGCAGAGTAGGAGGAGGAAGGATTTTGGAGATCATCAAGAGATCAACTAGAGAAAGAGAGAGAGAGGCGACTGAACTCACCCAAGCAGTTCATCGCACCAGCCAAGAACAGCCCCTCGCGAGGCTGTTCTTCCTCGTACTGTTCACTATCAGCCCTAAAGGCAATCCACCACACCACAAACTGGAGTAGGGTATTACACCACCATGGTGGCCTGAACCAGTATAAATCTCGCGTCCCTTGTGTTGTTCTTCGTATAGTTTAGATCCTTGCGAGGCAACGAGACGTGGGTAGGCGGGGGTGTGATCTCCGCGTGCACCCTAGAGTTCGAGCCTTGAGGGTCTGGCGGAACCCGAAATCCGACACCTACGCGGCAGCTTAGCCAGCCGCGGGAGGAGGGAGCAGGCAGTCCTGCCGGCGCTTGTTTGAGTGGCTGGAGCAGGAAGAGAAGAAATTGAAGAATCACGACGGCCGTTGGATGGACATCCAATAGTCACTACTCTCGTGTGTTGACTAAGTTGACACGGCGTTGCGTGTGTGTCAACCTCTTTTTAGGAAAGCATACGCGTCAACCTATAGTAGGTGCACAAGTCAGCCTCAAATCTGTGGAAAACAGCATACATCCCATCTGCCATTATTTCTAACAATTTACAGCCCATTTGCTAATTCTTAAGAATTTTTTTGGAGCCCATCTTCTTTTTGTTAGCATTACACCCCATATTGTGGCCACTGTTAAAAATTATACGAAATTTTGCATATTTTGGTGCGGTCAACTGTTTTTAATCCTGAAATATCGAGTCACATTCAAAATATTTTGAAAAAAATAATTTATACAAATATAAAATCCAAATAATTTTCCTCGCATAAAAATCAATGGAGTTTAAAATCTTTTAATGAAAAAAAATTGAAACTAATTCCCGGTTTGATGTGTTTTAAAAATGTACAACCCATTTCTGGGCAACTCGAATGAAACTTTCCTCGTCTTGAAAGATTTGTAGCCCAGCAGGACTGATAAAGCAAGTAGGCCTCGTTTGCGTATTTCTTTTAAAAAAGTAGAACTGGGCTAGCCATTTTCAGCAAGAAAAAAACACAATTGGGCTCATGATGTGGTAAACATAAATAAAACACTGGCTAGACGGTCCACAGCCCCCGCACAGCCCCGTTGTTACCCTGATCCATCGCTTAAACTAGTATAAATAACAACTGCTTGTTCCTCAAAAAAAATAACAACTGCGCGACCTGCTGGGTCCCTGGTGTCAGCCGCTCGTAGTGTAATTCTCTCATTTATTGACTACATTGGCAATGGCGTGAGCTCCAGTTATCCAACCATTAGAGGGAACTATTTTTTGGGCTTGTAATAATGAGGCACTTGATTGCGTACTACCATGACGCTGGTTGGTCCCTATTGTCATCCTCTCCATGTACAGTCATCTCCTTGTTCCTCTCGATTGTTGACGACGTTGACAACACAAGAGGGCGGCGCACCGCACACGACGAGCGAACCAAGGCGGAGGACGATGGCGAGGCCTCAGACAAAATGAACAGTAGCCGTGGAAGATGCACCAGTCCAGTTGCAGGCGGAGGGGAGTACGAGGGTTGCCTGGTTCAGGTGCGGGTGCGTGTTGGGGCTAACATCTCTGGAGAATAACAGGACATGTGGGGGAATGGAGGGAGGGACTGGCCAACGTTGGAGGGTACGGTAGGGTGGCGGAGGCGCAGCCAGACATGGGAGGCGGAAGCAGGCGGAGCTGATGGGGTGGTTTGGTTTGTGCAGCTGGAGGAAGAAGACAAGAGATAGAAGATACACGACAGATGTTGGATGTCAATCCAACGGCTGGTAGTGAAAGTGCTAGTTATCGACTAGAGGGGGTGAATAGGCGATTTTTATGAAAGTCTTCAAAACGTGGAAGTTTCGAAGACAAACAATAGAAATGACTTAATTGATATGCAGCGGAAGATAAACTACAACAAGCAAACCATAGTCAAGTATGCAATAATGTGAAAGTACAAAGACTGATAGCAGCTTAGTAGTAAGGATCAGGATGGAAGATAGTACGAAGCCAACCAATGATAGTAGTCAAGCAATAAAGTCAAATAGGTACGACAAATAGGCAATGACTTCACGAAGACAAACTCTAAGTAAAGGGAGGGAGAGGATAGAACCAATCACTTGTTGAAGACACATGATTTGTTGGACCAGTTCCAGTTGCTGTGACAACTATACGTCTGGTTAGGGAGGCTGAGATTCAACTCAGAAGACCGCGTCTTCACCTTATTCCCCTTGAGCTAAGGACACACAGTCCTCGCCCAATCACTCTGGTAAGTCTTCAAGGTAGACATCCGAACCTTCACAGACTTTGTTCACTGGCGATCCACAATGACTCTTGGATGCTCAGAACGCGACGCCTAACCGGCTGGAGGATTCATAGTCCTCAAATGTAATAAGTCTTCAGGTCACACAGACAGAAAGACTTCAGTGATGCCTAACACTCTTTGGCTCTGGGTGTTTGGGCTTTGTCCTCGCAAGGATTTCTCTCTCTCAAAGGCTTTGTGGTGGGTTGCTCTCAAACGACAAAAGCTGTGCACTAACTCTGAGCAGCCACCAATTTATGGTGTAGGGGGTGGGCTATTTATAGCCACTAGGCAACCCGACCTGATATGTCCGAAATGACCCTGGGTCACTAAGGAACTGACACATGTTCCAACGGTCAGATTTCAAACACACACGGCAACTTTACTTGGGCTACAAGCAAAGCTGACTCATCCAGCTCTGGATAAGATTTGCTCTCATTGTCTTCGCTTAAAGACATAGGATTTAGGTTGAGCATCACTTCAGTCATTCTGACTTTGTTCACTTGGACCCCACTTAATAGTATGGTGGTTCCTATGACTCAACAACGAAGCAAAAGGAAACAACGAAACGACACAGTCTTCGCGCTCCATAGTCTTCACTCAATGTCTTCTCATGTCATAGTCTTCAATATGAATATCTTCACATACCACCATTGTCGTCAATGTCTTCATACATTTTTAGGGGTCATCTCCGGTAGGTAAACCGAATCAATGAGGGACACTACCTGTGTTATCCTACAATTCTCACAAACACATTAGTCCCTCAACCAAATTTGTCGTCAATACTCCAAAACCAACTAGGGGTGGCACTAGATGCACTTACAATCTCCCCCTTTTTGGTGATTGATGACAAACTGGTTGAAGTTTTCAACGGGGATAATGTATGTGAAATTGTAAAGGATAGGGTATTGTCTTCATAAGTGGCAAAGGCTCCCCCTGAAGATGTGCATATAAGTAATTTGCTTTTGGAATGCAAATGCACATGGCAGGTTGTACTTGTGGAGATCCTCTTCAACTTATGAAGATAATTCATCATGCATGAAATGATATAACTAAGAGAATGACATGCATAATGAAAAATGGACGTCTGCAGAATGATATAAGTGCGAAAGTTATCATCGCACATGCGAAATTTATCATCACATCACAGAAAAGCAAATAAGTAGCAGACGACCATCGAGTTTAAGTGTTACAACTCAAAGAACCAAATGTATCAAAAGCGAGAGTTGTAAACACTAGGAAAAATATAAAGCAACAGCCCATATGAACCCACTTGAAGACTATCAAACTCATATGCTTCTCCCCCTTTTGTCAGTAAGGACCAAAAAGGTTTGAAGACATAGAGCATCTACTCGTTTCCATGAGGAGTAGGTGAAGCAGCAGGGTTGTCGTTGTTGTTTGGCGGCGCAGACGAACTTGGTGCAGCGTCGATGCATGCAGAAGTAGGGGCGGTGAAGTACCATCGTCATCATCATCGATCACTTGGGCATTCACAATTGCGCGGAGGAAGAATAGTCAGAGTCTTCAAGGGATAGAGTTTGACGTAGGACAGCATTCCGTGGAGGAGTGGAGTCAAACTTGAATCTTTCAGTGAAGCCATCGTCTTGAAGATCTGCTTCAGCACTGAGCAGTGTCAAACTCTTCCATGATCGCCGACAGGTCTTGTGAGTGACAAAAGCATTCTTGGTGGCAAGATTTCGAATGTGATTGACGTCCACCAAGAGGCTTTGCATCTATCGCTTGAGCCAGAAGTGATGCTTGTCTTGTTTCTGATGCAGTGCCACAAGAAGTTCTCGGTCATTTAGGACGCGAGAGCACTTCTTAGGCCTTTGGGCAATTGTGCTCTCAGTAGCTTCAGTTTGCGCACGGTGAGGCAGACGAGTGTTCCCAGCCATTGGATAGACACGAGTTACTGCTTGGACTCCTTCCATGGGTTGAGTGAAGCTTTGGTGATCTGCATTTTGAAGACAAAGAGGCTTCTTGGCAGGCTCAGGGTATATGGCTTCAACTGACATATCAACCTCTGGTAGAAAGATCAGATGATTGCGTGCAGAGGGCTGATAGTTGATAGTAGAGTGTAGCTTGATGAGGCGCATGACCCATGGAGCATAGAATTTTAGGCCAAAAAGGTCAGATCCAGACGCAGCCAGTTGCCGGATGAAGAATTCTTGTGTATTGAAGCTGATGCCATTGAGGATGTAAAAGACCAATGTCTTCATGGCTCCTTCATGTTTTGCAGCTGATGAATGCCCTTTGATAGGCCATAGAGTTTGCCTGATGATGTGATATATTGTGCGAGGTAGATACTCAAGGTCATCAACAAAGAACTCCTTTGGGTTTTCAGCGTCAGGTGGCAGAGCCTTCATCATGCTCAACATCTGGCTCATGTTGGGCTCTGGCTTATGGAAGATGCTCTCCAGTGCATTGCGGTGGAGTTGACAATCAGGTTCGAACAGCTCTCCGGGAGTGGGTAGGCCTGTAAGCTCAATGACGTCAAGAGCTTTGGCTTCATGATGAACATTTCCTGTCAGCCACTCGAGAATCCATGTCTTTGTATCCCTGTAGTAGCCGCGAATGTGGAGGGTGGCATAGAATTGGAGCAAAAGTTCCTCATTCCAATGTTCTTTGTCTGTCACAAAGCTGAGCAGACCAGCATCACAAAAGCAATCAAGTGCTTCTTCTAAGCATGGCAGTCCAGCAATGGCTTCAGTGTCGAGGCGCATATGAGGGAAAATGCGCCCTTGATCATACAGAACGCAGGAGTACTAGCTTCGCTGCTGATAGCTCCAGAAACGATCAGATGATATTCTTGGCCTTGAGTAGGGGTTCTTTGCTCTGTCAAAGAAGATGTTGTGGGCTTTGAAGCCATTTGCATTGAAGGACCCTGTAGAGTTGGCAGTACCTGCGAACCTTGGCAGTCTTGGCTTTGGTTTCTGGACCAGAGGCCTATGCTTAACATGATAATCAAACTGAGGACCAGAGGCATTAGGCGGAGGGACCAGAACGGGCCATTTGACAGTGATTAGCTGATCATAGTTGTATGCTTGCTCAATTGTATGGGGCCTTGGTGGCGGAACAGAAGCAGTGGCAACAACAGAGGCATCAGGCTGCACAATAGATGCTTCAGGAGCAGTTGCATCATTGGCTTCTGGCACATTGGTTGGTGCAGGCTCCACATTTGCTTCAGCCATGACTACGTCATTGGCTTCATTTGTGTTGGTGGTGGCAGCCTCAAGATTTTCAACCTCCACTTGATGAGCTGGAGGGTCGGGCACTGGCACGTTCACTTCAGGAACAACTTCTTTAGTAATGGGGGGAGTAGGGACACGTTCTTATTCTTGGTTGTCATTGGCTGATGCAGCCGGATTGTCTTCAGCAGCTTTGGCTTCAGACATGGAGACATTCACAGTCGGAGTGGCTTCTGGAAACACTTGACGTGCAACAGATTTGTGGTGCAATTCTCCTTCTGGAACGCTCGAAAGAGGGACTTGAGGCCTTGGTCCTTTGCAAAGCCTGCGTAATGCTGGCGGCACCTTTGGAGATGGAGTTGGCTGGGCCTCAAAGTCATCCTATTCTTCTTGCACAGGTGGTGTGACTTGTTGTTGTTGGGGAGTACTCGGGGAGTCTTGTTTTAGTGGGTGATCAGCCCATGATGCATCCTGAGCAATTGGCGTCAGAGGACGACTAATGCTGATGAGTTTGCTGTTCGTGAGAACAGGCGATGATACCAAGTTGTGTTTGATCTGAGGAAGAACTTCATCATCTTCAACATTGTCATTGTGACCAATGTCTTCAGCAACGGTGAGATCAACTGTTGGAATGTCTTCAGCTTCATGAGCCTCTGCGGAAGCAGGCTCATGAACTATCATCCGTCGTTCTTGGTGTTCAGATGCAGGGCGAACCATTGAGATAGGATCAACAACTAAGGGCTCTGTGGGAGCAGCCCGATTCTTCTTGGTTTGGCGCTTCTTCTTGGAGGGAGCAACATCAGAGGCTTCAAGATTTTTTCCTTTTTCTGGCTTCAGCCTCGGCAGTCCTCGTCTTCTTAAGTTCTGAAGCGGTTGACCTGACCTTTGGCTTCAAGCCAGTCATGCTGCTTGGGAAGACTATGCGAGGTTCTTCTTGCCTTGAAGGTGCAGATTGGTCAGTTGATGGCTTCTTCTTATTTGCAGCCATTCTGGGGTCAATGCCAGGACGACCAAGAGCCTTGCGCTTCTCAGCCTCATTGTAGGCTTGCACACACTTGTCAGCCAGACTCTTCATGCGCTCATGAGAGCCTTTTGCTTCTTCGCGCTTCTTGAGAAAGGCTTCTTTGATCTTGTGCAGCATGATCTTGAAGTTTTTGACATCTTGCACGCTGAGCTTTGCCACATGCTTCTTGAACTGAGCTTTCTCATAGTCGATCTTGTGCTTCAGTTCAACGATGCGCTGAGCAAGAGCTAGCTCAGAAGCAATGGCGCCATTGAAGGAGACGCTGAGGCCAATGGGAAGTTGCAGATCTTCAAAGCTGAGATTTGGGGTGTCAAACCATTCATGAATAAAGTTATGGATGATTGCCACATCAAAGAGAGGCAAATCATTAAAGATCTCTGCTTCTTCCTTGCTCTTGATCAGTTGCTCAAGAGCATCATCTGCAAGATCTTCATTGCTGGACAGATCAATGTGCTCTTCTCACAGAATGGCAGCAGGAGTCAATGTCTGATCAGTATTCTTGACGATTTTGTTTTTCTTCTCTGTCTTCTTGGAGATACGTGATAGATCTTCAGACTGCACACTGTCTTCAGGAGGTGCAGTGGCCAGTGGCTTCGCACGTGAAGCTTTTGGAGGAGCAGCTGATCTTGCAGCCTTAGCCTTCTTTGGCTTCTGCGGCTTTGGAGTAGGAGCTGGGGCTTCATCAGTGTCAGCATCATCATCAGAATGATCCACTTTGGCACCTTGGACCGAGATGTGAGTGATGAGTCCTTCAAGGTTGTAGAAAGGACCGATGACATTGGGTCCTGCATCACGTGAGCCGTCAGCACGGGGAGCAGAGGGACCAGGGTTGAAGTCTAATCCCAATGACTTCTTGTTTTCCTTGGCCAATGTCTTTGTGTGCTGGAAGTTGCACTTGAAGAGATTATTGTCATGACACCAGAGCAATGACGATGGGTCGGCATTTTCAGGCTGAGGTCCACGGACCATACAAGGATAGAAACCCTGTGCAATAGCTTCAGCTCTGTTCTTGGGTGGAAGGCCTCGAAAGAGAATATCACCGCAAGGACTTTTGATAGCATTCTTCTATGGGTACCCCGACTCATAAGTCGTGATCACCGAATGCACGTGTACAGTGATCCCAGAGATCAATGCTCACTGAACACACAGAAGATGAATAACAAGAGTCTTACATCCGTACATACTGTTTTACACAAGTAGGACCATTATGGTCAAGTCTTGAGTATATCATCGCAGCGGAAATCTTCGTCGATATCTTGGACCCATGCCATCTGCCTTAATCCTACAGGCATTCTGACTGGGAAGCGTCCTAGCTCGCATGTTCGTCACCGAAGTGTTCTTCATCACATCCTGTTCTTTCATGCCTGGCCAATAAAATAACTAGTGGCAAGCCAATGAGTACTTTGAATGTACTCGCAAGCAACCCATGTTTTGGTTCAAGGTACAACAATGCATGATATAGGTAAGTTTTTGCAGAAAGCTAGTTTTGAGTGCAATGACATGTTCAACAACTTTGTAAGACATGCATCAAGATAACTCAAGTAACCATGAGGACATGTTACAGATATCAACATAAATAAAGGGGGCACCAACCCATCTCAATCATGTCAAGTCCCTTGACTTGACCCAAGTCATTTTATCAACACACACACTTGGTTTGTAAACAAGTGGACGTAGCCCAAGAGCGGTTACCCAACTGTCCTTGACCGTGGACACTGCTATTCGAATAGTTTTACACTCTGCAGAGGTTGCACACTTTACCCGCAAGATCCGGGGAACTTCCGTGTCATCCACGACCCACGGTACCTCAAGTACCCAGGGTAAGCACCCGATCACTACCTTTCCCTAGACGACACTAACATGGAGTCCACTCGATTGGCAGTAACCCCCGTGTCCAACATTTCACATAACACTTTCATGGAGCCTCGCTCCCATAATTATCACATACCACTGGCACGGGGTACCAACGGTGTGTCCGGTGCCCAGTGAAAACAGTCATGGCCGCCCTACCTGGCATGACCCCGTCCCGAGAGAGCACACCAACAACTCTCCCATCACTAGTAATGCGGGCTCCAAGCTAGTATCGGTCTAGGTAATCAATAATGCCCTTTCCCATATAAGGGTAGAGTGGTTGCGCATGTAAGGTTGGAATAACGGTCGCAACTTCGACCAATCCGTTTTGAAAACAACACACACCTGCCTCGGTATACCACTTCATCATCAAGTGGTTACCCATCTCATCATCTCCCTCGTGCATAAGTGGCACCCGACGGGGTTTTCAAAAAAGTCTTTTGAAAATACTTTGTCTCCATCACCATGCATATTCCCGTCCCTTTTTGCGTAGAACTACTTTAGCATCCTATCTACTCCCACCGGCATAACCCTCATAAGAAGGTAGGGTCGTGCACATTGCAAGTATCAACGAGGAAGTAACAGAGGCAACCAACCCACGTGGTTCACCATCTCACCATGATTCTGATGCAACAATAATAAAGAGCTATATGGCATGTATAAAAAGGGTTTCATAGACATGGTCAAAGGGCTGCTTGCCTGTTTTAACAAAGTCTTCGAGGTCTTCAAATATCTCTGGTCCATCTCCGAGCATTTCGTCTACTTCATCAACTATCATCGAAAGCAACCATAATAAGCAACACAACAAGGCAGAAAATAAAAGTGCTCTAAAAAACCTTTAATTTTACTTTTCTAGGACTTCTCTGGTTATATGAAAAATAACCAGAGTGGTTTCATTGGAATTGGATCAGTGGATATCTCTGAACATTTCAATATGATGGAATCAAGGGGTTTATGGATTTGTAAGAAGTGTACAGAAATATATTTTGGAAAAATGAGAAAAGGCACCCATTTAACAAAGGATGATTTTAGAAGCATCTAGGAATTAGTTTCACTGGATTTGGAGCACAAATGAATATTCTATGGATTTGCAATGTTGACAAACATGAAGAAATGGCTCATTATTTTGTGGGATACAGAAAGTATCAAGAAAAATGTTCATAAACTAGGTTACGAATTTAGAAGCATCTAGGGATTTGAATCATGGCATTTGGATCAATCTTGAGCTCTCTGTGATTTTCTTAAGTTCATCACAGAAATAGGAAAAGTAGGATTTGATAAATATTTGTGAAGAAAAGGTCTTTGGAAAAATGTGCATGTTGCATCACCAGGTAGATCATGATTTATAGAGTCACTAGAAATTTGAATCATCAAATTTGGACACTATTTGAGTTGTTTAGAAATTTTTGAAGTTCACTGGATAAGGAAAATGAGAAAAAGGGTTTTATACCTAATCTCACGCGCTGAGCGTAATTTAGCCGGGAAGCGCACTGTTCCTGGCCCAGCTCCTCGCGGACACCCGATGGGAGGCCACGCCGAACGCATATTCCTGCGTAACGCTTTCGCCGAAGGGAAGCGCAAAACGGCTGGCCCGTCTCCACTTAAATGACGTGGCCGGCCGGCGGGGTCACTGACCTGCGGGGCCCAGCCGCAGGGTCTTCTTCCTCCTCCCGTGCTCGTGACAGGAGGGGATCGAGCCCCGCCTGCGCGCCGGCCGGCGCCTTCCCCCAGCGACACAGGCTACCTCTGGCCAAGCCGCGGCCACCGGAGGGGTCGCCGGGGAGAGTCGCGTCAGGGGAAACCCTCGGAGACGGCAGGGGATGGCCGAAGCGCATCTGGCGACGGTCGTGGCCGACGGCCCCATCAGGCATTGGCGGCACCGGCACAACGAGGCACGGGACAAGGCGGACAGGAGCGGGGAAGCTCCGTAGCCTAGCGGAGGCTCTCCTGGAGGTCGAAGGAGAGGGGGAGGGGCTCTGGTTCGCCGGAGCAAAGTGGAGGCCGACGGCGAACATGGTAGCCATGGAGAGGGCAGGAGGGCGCAAGGAGGGGAGTGGGTTGGTCCAGGGGGTGCACGGGAGAGAGGGGAGCAAATGGAGTAGAGAGGGAGGCCAGGGACAGCCTTAAGTAGGAGGGGGCGAGGTGCACCGTGGACAGGGCGCCCGGCCTCCGCTGCAACGGCGCTGGCGACCGTTTAAGGGGGGGTGAGTGTGTCTGAGGCATATGTGGGAGTCGTTTAGGTCATGGGGGAGAGAGAGGAGAGGAAGGGCAAGCTCTGGCGCTCGCGCGTGCGAGGCCATGCATTGGCCGAGCCGGGCGGCGTCGGGCACGAGCAGCAGGGGGTGAGAGAGAAAGGGAGAGGGAGGGGCCTGCACGGCTGTCGTGTTGCGGACGTCGAGGACCTCGACTGGCGCGAGGGGGAGGCTCGAGGTGGTCGGGGGACGCGGCGTCAACGGTCGAACGCCCTGCCAGGCGCTCCAGAGCATGCAAATGGCCGGCACCCGCGGCTTTTTGCGCGCACCCGCGCGTCCACTTGTGTCTAGTGGCTGCAGGGGGGAGTAAACAATGTGGCAAAGGGCATTGGATGCCTAGGGGATCCACTGGAGTGAGGAGGGAGGTTGAGAGAGAGAAATGGTGCTGTCCAGAGAGGGAAAAAGAGATTTTCACCCCCATCATCATGACTCCTCGGGCAGGGAAAGATGCAGGGGTTAGAGGAGGACCAGATGGTGCTGTGGGAGAAATATTAGCTCATGGAGATTAGTGGAAATGGCCAGAACATGCATTTTGAATTTCTGCCAGAAGGTGTTTGATGGTGGTTTGGGCAAGAATATGAGTCCCATTTGTCATGAGACTCCACAGGATGAAATTGCACATATAATTAGGGTCTTCCACCAATCTTGAGTTCATTTTGGCAAAGTTTCCAATGCAACTTTTGTGAACCCTAGAAATTAGCAGAAATGAACTTGTCCAGATCCAGTTGAGTAAATCACTTCTCGTTGATGCACCACTTGGTGTGGTGGCCTCATTTGGTCATGTGATCATGCTCACAAAAGTTGGGGTCAAGGAGAGAAAGTTGGTAATGCAAAGTTGTTCAAATTTGGTTCTGGACAGGAAGGGTTTTGGGGCACTTTGATCAAGTTAACTTGTTCTCCAACTTGTGCCATTTAGTCTAGATGAGTTATTAGACCATTTGAGCATGTTCACAAGGTTTGAGGACATTTGGACATGTTTGGAAATGTAAAGTTGCTCAAACTTCAGAATGGACAGAAATGGTTTTGAGGGGATTTGATGATGTTATATTGTTCTCCAAGTCATGAGACTTGGCAAGATCATCTAATATGTCATATGTGACATGCTAGAAGTTTCTTGGAATATTTGGAGAATATTTCCTTTGTAAATATTTCAAAAGCTTGAAATATCCAGAAAGGGTTTTTGAGGGATTTGACCAATATTTTGAACATGACCATGTGTTGAAACTCTTATATATGGACAATATATGTCCACTGAGTTTCCCTAGGTTTTTGTCAAATATTTTTAAAATAATAAAATAATTTTTCCCTATTAAAGACCATTTCTGGCCTTAAGAAAAAGCTTTTAAATACAATAGGAAAATAACTTTTAAAATTATATTTTTGTGGTTTCTGGGTATCCTATATCTAATAGGAGTCAAATATATTTTTGGAAAGATTTTTACTACCCTTAATTAAGTACTTGCAGTGCAAACCTCAATTCAGGAGTTTTTGAGAAACTAATTTTTGAAAATACCATTCGGCCAAATTATTTTTGTAAGAAATTATTTTTATGTCCTATACACATGGCATGATCATTGGTTCAAGAGTTTGGAGCAAGGAGATGAAATATAGGAGTTGGAGGATTTATTTGATTTTTAGAGCACTTGCAAACAGCAAACAAAAATCCAATCAAGCAAAGTCCAAAACACTCAAAAGTTTTTGTCAAAACATATTTTATCATGATTTATTAGCTTAAGTGTTGTGGCATGAGAATCAGGGTGTGACAGACCTACCCCCCTTACAAGAATCTCGTCCCCGAGATTCCCAAACTAGGCGTGGAAAGGAATATGAAAACTGGATCCGGGGTAGTCTTCAAGTCCTCATGTTGCTTCTGCTTCCGTGTAGTGCTCCATTGAGATTGAAGTACTTGATGGTGTGGCTTCGTGTATGATGCTCTTCTTGATCCAGGTTGCTAATGGGTAGCTCACGGTAGGTTAGCTGGGGCTAGGGGTCGATGGCTCGGTGGTTAATGCCCTCGTAGAGATCGGGCAAGTTAGGAAGTTGGAAACACTTCCGGGGTTGTGATGCATCGAAAGCATTGTGCACATCAGGTAGCTCAGGTGGCAACTCTAGCTGGTAACTGTCTTCTCTTCGTCTCGTAGTGATCTCAGAGGGGGTTGTTACATCTTGGAGTGATCTCGAAGGGGGCCGATGAATCTTGGTGTGGGTCTCCTTGTCATGGAAATGCTTGGTTCCTTAGAGAGGAGTGGCTTGCAGATACACCTGGTCTTCGACGCGGATGTTTACTTCTTGATGATGGTGGTAGTTCTTCCTCCTTGGCATGACAGTCTTCGAATGTTCCTGGATTAGCTGAACGGCTCTTCTTCTGTCTTCAGGTGGAGAAGTAGGTCACCAAGTGATGATGACAACTATCTTGTCTAAGCACTCCATGAAGATTTTGTTCGCGGGGTACATAAAGTAGGCTGGGGAATTAGTGGTGGTCTTGTTGAGTGTAGGCCAAGGTGGTTCTAGATCTAGTGTCAAGGCCCTAAGGTCCTGATCCGACCATGTTGTAGCTTGGCAGGGCTTAAGGGTTTCAAGGATTGTAGTGTGCGAGTGAACATTTATCATCTTATCTTTGAGCACAGTTTCTGAGATGCCAATACTTATACCTAGTCTTCACCTCATATTACCAAAAGAATCATCTTGTATAGGTCAACTCCAATCATCACTCATGTGATTCATATCCTCATGGCTCTCGAGAGGAGGTCTAACAAAATCATATATGTCCATAATCCCCAAACTCATATGTATGCCTACCCCTAAAAATCCATGGGTAGAACATATAAGCTGCTAAGCTTGAACGTGACAATCCAAGTGCTCAGCCTGTTCTTCCAAGGTCTAAGATAAAGCACCTCCATCCTAGGGAAACACGTCATATGCCACTCCAAGATCCTGTTTCCTTCCTATGGATCAACTCCAACAACCCATTAACTACACCAATCATTACATGATCCAGTAGTTCTTCAAATCCAATCTCTATGGTGTTCCACACGATCTCCTAATATCCTATAATCCACAAATACTGGGAAGGCTACCTTACTATAGTCAGTCCACCAATTTCCATTATCATGGTCAAGTAAACTCCAAGGTCAAGCTTATATAGAACCCTAAATAAACTCTGACAATTAGTCCAATCTCCTAGTTTATCGTCCACCGAGAAACATGGTATCATGATTGAGATCTTCAGTCTAAATACAATTTACTCCGAACCATGTAGACATACTCAGCATCTATGTTCAACTAGAATCACCAACTTAAATCCAAATCACTTGTCCAACGAGAATTCCTACATGTTCCCCCAAGTCATTTACGTAATATCAACTCTCTCCTATCAATATCCCATGGCTAAGTTAAATCCAAATACTTCCAAGAATTCCAACTTGCGATCATAATTGTCCTACTAAATTCAGTTTACTCAAGGGTAATGAAAGCTATGCTAATCCATAATCATGATCCCACCAAGTTCATCTATCAACATGAAAGCCTCATAATCCACCGAATAGTCTCATATAATTCCTCAAGTCATTGATATAAACTCATCAAGTCATTTGTCCTCTATTCCTATATCCTCAAATTGGTCTTCCCAATGGCATCGTCAGTTTTGGTGCTGTCTTAGGATGATAATGTGCTCGTTCACTATGTCCACTAGTTCCATAATGAACCCAGTGATAAGCAAGGTTACGGAGACTTAACAGGTTCTCTTGCAATTCTGTGGGTTAAGCACATGGTTAAGGACTCGAGCTGGGGTATCTTATGAAGTCTTGAAGGGTCTAGGAATGGGTCTCTAATCTTGAGGGGCAACCATAACTCTAAGGGGCTCCACTTGGTCGAGGAGGTTGTAGCAAAAGTCTTCAGTGCTGGTTGGTTGCCAAAGTAGAATCCTTGGTGTATCTTGTCTTGCTAGCCCTCAGTTGAGGAGAGAGATGAGAGGGAAAAGTAGCATACAGGAGGGGGATGCCTAAAGGGGGTTCTATAGTGCTAGTGCAAACAAACAGGTGCAAAGAGGGCCAAACAAAAGAAACAAGGTGAGGAAGGTGATATAGTCGCATACTTGTCGCTTAGGGCAAAAGTGCGACTGATATCAAACACAAACAAATAAAAACAAGCAACACACAATCATGGTTCTATTCGAACTATCATACGGACTCGACTGCGCATAGGGGGTACATGACTCATCCTACCCTAGGGGTTCTCGGACTCAGTAGTCGTGCCATGCGCCTCATGCAGTCTTCTGAGTTTTCCCCAGGTGTTGCTACGTCTCTTGTAGTTGTTCGATGAAACAATCCAGGTTGAGCCTGAGGATTCTTCAACAACTTCTCGCCTGTTGAAGTGATGGGGTGAAGGTGGCTCCTCGTATCTAGCATTTACTTGGTCTTCTATTGTCTTCTTATCACGACGATCCCTTTTTGTCTTCTAAGCCGTCGATGGTACCAGGTAGGTAATCCTTTATGCAATGACATTATCAAGGCGTAATAGAGGTCCATCATGTCAGTTACGTTGATAACAACATCGACACCAAGAGCGGGGGATGAGGAGAACCGTTTTCCTACTCAATATGGTGAGGCGGACCAAATGGCTAGGTTCTCATCCATCGGTGGTTGCCGATACAACAACGGTAGTGACAGGGTTACTCTATTAGCGATGAATATCATTATCTTGCATATTCTATGCCCTGATCATCGTAGGCTAAGGTTGCATCATCTTGGGGCAGTGTCAAGGGTTTCACCATCTCCTGGGTCTTCAGGTCCTCATTCCTTGAGGATGTATCTTCTGTTGGTATCATCCTGTTGTGATGTCGCTAATCTTGTGTTCAGGAGATGTGGGTGAACGTCTAGCAAGGCATCTTCCTTCTAGATTACCCACGAGGATTACAAGGAATCCAACGGTCAGGGGCATAAGGGTTCTAGCGACCAAAGGTTTTGAAGGGGAAGAGATTAATAAGGAAATTATAACTTAGTTTTCGAAAAACTAAGAAGGGAAGAGAAGTACAGATAGTTTTGAAAACTAGTAGTAGTTTTGGAAATAGTTTTACCCTAACTAACGACCATGCTAACTAAGGCTTCCTACAGTCAGGATGGCTCTGATACCAGCTCTGTGGGGACCCCGACTCATAAGTCCTGATCACCGAATGCACGTGTACAGTGATCCCAGAGATCAATGCTCACTGAACACACATAAGCTGAATAACAAGAGTCTTACATCTCTACATACCATTTTACACAAGTAGGACCATTATGGTCAAGTCTTGAGTATATCATCGCAGTGGAAATCTTCGTGGATATCTTGGAACCATGCCATCTGCCTCAACCCAACAGGCATTCTGACTGGGAAGCGTCCTAGATCGCATGTTCGTCGCCGAAGTGTTCTTCATCACATCCTGTTCTTTCATGCCTGGCCAATAAAATAACCAGTGGCAAGCCAATGAGTACTTTGAATGTACTCGCAAGCAACCCATGTTTTGGTTCAAGGTACAACAATGCATGATATAGGTAAGTTTTTGCAGAAAGCTAGTTTTGAGTGCAATGACATGTTCAACAACTTTGTAAGACATGCATCAAGAGAACACAAGTAACCATGAGGACAGGTTACAGATATCAACATAAATAGAGGGGGCACCAACCCATCTCAATCATGTCAAGTCCCTTGACTTGACCCAAGTCATTTTATCAACACACACACTTGGTTTGTAAACAAGTGGACGTAGCCCAAGAGCAGTTACCCAACTGTCCTTGACCGTGGACATGGCTATTCGAATAGTTTTACACTCTGCAGAGGTTGCACACTTTACCCACAAGATCCGGGGAACTTCCGTGTCATCCACGACCCGCGGTACCTCAAGTACCCGGGGTAAGCACCCGATCACTACCTTTCCCTAGACGACACTAACATGGAGTCCACTCGATTGGCAGTAAACCCCGTGCCCAAAATTTTACATAACACTTTCATGGAGCCTCGCTCCCATAATTATCACATACCACTGGCACGGGTACCAACGGTGTGTCCGGTGCCCTGTGAAAACAGTCATGGCCGCCCTACCTGGCACGACCCCGTCCCGAGAGAGCGCACCAACAACTCTCCCGTCACTAGTAATGCGGGCTCCAAGCTAGTATCGGTCTAGGTAATCAATAATGCCCTTTCCCATATAAGGGTAGAGTGGTTGCGCATGTAAGGTTGGAATAATGGTCGCAACTTCGACCAATCCGTTTTGAAAACAACACACACCTGCCTCGGTATACCACTTCATCATCAAGTGGTTACCCATCTCATCATCTCCCTCGGGCATAAGTGGCACCCGACGGGGTTTTCGAAAAAGTCTTTTGAAAATACTTTGTCTCCATCACCATGCATATTCCCGTCCCTTTTTGCGTAGCACTACTTTAGCATCCTATCTACTCCCACCGGCATAACCCTCATAAGAAGGTAGGGTTGTGCACATTGCAAGTATCAACGAGGAAGTAACAGAGGCAACCAACCCACGTGGTTCACCATCTCACCATGATTCTGATGCAACAATAATAAAGAGCTATATGGCATGCATAAAAAGGCTTTCATAGAGATGGTCAAAGGGCTGCTTGCCTGTTTTAACAAAGTCTTCGAGGTCTTCAAATATCTCTGGTCCATCTCCGAGCATTTCGTCTACTTCGTCAACTATCATCGAAAGCAACCATAATAAGCAACACAACAAGGCAGAAAATAAAAGTGCTCTAAAAAAATTAATTTTACTTTTCTAGGACTTCCCTGGTTATATGAAAAATAACCAGAGTGGTTTCATTGGAATTGGATCAGTGGATATCTCTGAACATTTCAATATGATGGAATCAAGGGGTTTATGGATTTGTAAGAAGTGTACAGAAATATTTTTTGGAAAAATGAGCAAAGGCACCCATTAAACAAAGGATGATTTTAGAAGCATCTAGGAATTAGTTTCACTGGATTTGGAGCTCAAATGAATATTCTATGGACTTGCAAAGTTGACAAACATGAAGAAATGGCTCATTATTTTGTGGGGTACAGAAAGTATCAAGAAAAATGTTCATAAACTAGGTTATGATTTCATAAGCATCTAGGGATTTGAATCATGGCATTTGGATCAATCTTGAGCTCTCTGTGATTTTCTAAAGTTCATCACAGAAATAGGAAAAGTAGGATTTGATGAATATTTGTGAAGAAAAGGTCTCTGGAAAAATGTGCATGTTGCATCACCAGGTAGATCATGATTTATAGAGTCACTAGAAATCTGAATCATCAAATTTGGACACTATTTGAGTTGTTTAGAGATTTTTGAAGTTCACACGATAAGGAAAATGAGAAAAAGGGTTTTATACCTAATCTCACGCGCTGAGCGTAATTTAGCCGGGAAGCGCACTGGGCCAGGCCCAGCTCCTCGCGGTCACCCGATGGGAGGCCATGCCGAACGCGTATTCCTGGGTGGCGCTTTCGCCGAAGGGAAGCGCAAAACGTCTAGCCCGTCTCCACTTAAATGACGTGGCCGGCCGTCGGGGTCACTGACCTGCGGGGCCCAGCCGGAGGGTCTTCTTCCTCCTCTCGCGCTCGCGACAGGAGGGGATCGAGCCCCACCTGCGCGCCGGCCGGCGCCTTCCCCCGGCGACACAGTCTACCTCTGGCCAAGCCGCGGCCACCGAAGGGGTCGCCGGGGAGAGTCGCGTCAGGGGAAACCCTCGGAGACGGCAGGGGATGGCCGGTGCGCATCTGGCGACGGTCGTGGCGGACGGCCCCATCAGGCATTGGCGGCACTGGCACAACGAGGCATGGGACGAGGCGGAGAGGAGCGGGGAAGCTCCGTAGCCTAGCGGAGGCTCTCTTGGAGGTCGAAGGAGAGGGGGAGGGGCTCTGGTTCGCCGGAGCAAAGTAGAGGCCGACGGCGAACATGGTGGCCATGGAGAGGGCAGGAGGGCGCGAGGAGGGGAGTGGGTTGGTCCAGGGGGTGCACGGGAGAGAGGGGGAGCAAATGGAGCGGAGAGGGAGGCCAGGGACAGCCTTAACTAGGAGGGGGCGAGGTGCACCGTGGACAGGGCGCTCGGCCTCCGCTGCAACGGCGCTGGCGCCCGTTTAATGGGGGGTGAGCATGTCTGAGGCGTACGTGGGAGTCGTTTAGGTCATGGGGGAGAGAGAGGAGAGGAAGGGCAGGCTCTGGCGCTCGCGCGTGCGAGGCCATGCATTGGCCGAGCCGGGCGGCGTCGGGCACGAGCAGTAGGGGGTGAGAGAGAAAGGGAGAGGGAGGGGCCTGCACGGCTGTCGTGTTGCGTACGTCGAGGACCTCGACTGCCGCGAGGGGGAGGCTCGAGGTGGTTGGGGGACGCGGCGTGAACGTTCGAACGCCCTGCCAGGCGCTCCAGAGCATGCAAATGGCTGGCACCCGCAGCTTTTTGCGCGCACCCGCGCGTCCACTTGTGTCCAGTGGCTGCAGGGGGGAGTAAACAATGTGGCAAAGGGCATTGGATGCCTAGGGGATCCACTGGAGTGAGGAGGCAGGTTGAGAGAGAGAGAAATGGTGCTGTCCAGAGAGGGAAAAAGAGATTTTCACCCCCATCATCATGGCTCCTCGGGCAGGGAAATATGCAGGGGTTAGATGGGGACCAGATGGTGCTGTGGGAGAAAGATTAGCTCATGGAGATTAGTGGAAATGGCCAGAACATGCATTTTGAATTTCTGCCAGAAGGTGTTTGATGCTGGTTTGGGCAAGAATATGAGTCTCATTTGTCATGAGACTCCACAGGATGAAATGGCACATATAATTAGGGTTTCCACCAATCTTGAGTTCATTTGGGCAAAGTTTCCAATGCAACTTTTGTGAACCCTAGAAATTAGCAGAAATGAACTTGTGCAGATCCAGTTGAGTAAATCACTTCTCCTTGATGCACCACTTGGTGTGGTGGCCTCATTTGGTCACGTGATCATGCTCACAAAAGTTGGGGTCAAGGAGAGAAAGTTGGTAATGCAAAGTTGTTCAAATTTGGTTCTGGACAGGAAGGGTTTTGGGGCACTTTGATCAAGTTAACTTGTTCTCCAACTTGTGCCATTTAGTCTAGATGAATTATTAGACCATTTGAGCATGTTCACAAGGTTTGAGGACATTTGGACATGTTTGGCAATGTAAAGTTGCTCAAACTTCAGAATGGACAGAAATGGTTTTGAGGGGATTTGATGATGTTATATTGTTCTCCAAGTCATGAGACTTGGCAAGATCATCTAATATGTCATATGTGACATGCTACAATTTTCTTGGAATTTTTGGAGAATATTTCCTTTGTAAATATTTCAAAAGCTTGAAATATCCAGAATAGGTTTTTGAGGGATTTGACCAATATTTTGAACATGACCATGTGTTGAAACTATTATATATGGACAATATATGTCCACTGAGTTTCCCTAGGTTTTTGCCAAATATTTTTAAAATAATAAAATAATTTTTCCCTATTAAAGACCATTTCTGTCCTTAAGAAAAAGCTTTTAAATAAAATAGGAAAATAACTTTTAAAATTATATTTTTCTGGTTTCTGGGTATCCTATATCTAATAGGAGTCAAATATATTTTTGTAAAGATTTTTACTGCCCTTAATAAAGTACTTGCAGTGCAAACCTCAATTCAGGGGTTTTTGAGAAACTAATTTTTGAAAATACCATTCAGCCAAATTATTTTTGTAAGAAATTATTTTTATGTCCTATGCACATGGCATGATCATTGGTTCAAGAGTTTGGAGCAAGGAGATGAAATATAGGAGTTGGAGGATTTATTTGATTTATAGAGCACTTGCAAACAGCAAACAAAAATCCAATCAAGCAAAGTCCAAAACACTCAAAAGTTTTTGTCAAAACACATTTTATCATGATTTATTAGCTTAAGTGTTGTGGCATGAGAATCAGGGTGTGACATCTTCTCACCGTATTCCTGGGTCACGAACTTGTATTTGAACCATTGTTCAGCCCAATATCGTCGAATCCATTGGATTCGTGTCTTGCACTGATTATAATCCTCTTCAAGATCTGTCTTGTAAAGCTCTGAGAGGTCATCAGGAAAACCTCTTGATGTTCCCCCACGACGCTGTCTGCCACCCTTCCTTACTGATTTCTCTGCAGCCATGAACTTCAAACTGAATGGCTTCAACACGTTCAAAGGCTTTCGCTTGCTGGGCAAACAGGAACTGGCT
Organism: Triticum timopheevii; assembly: GCA_963921465.1. NCBI lineage: Eukaryota > Viridiplantae > Streptophyta > Magnoliopsida > Poales > Poaceae > Triticum > Triticum timopheevii. The sequence continues at coordinate 126,588,619 of OY997271.1, read as the reverse complement.
TCGGGAGAGTTAATGTGATGCTGTAAGAATTCTGCAAACGAATGCAGACTATGAGAACCAAGGGATTCTCCCACGGACATGTACCTGTGACAGCATTAGAGATGCGAGGGAAGGGGAAGAGGTCATATGCATTCTCAGAAGATTTTGAAGATAAATCTGTTTGAAGACATTAACCTCATGATGCGAAGACATTCACTTATATGTTGAGAGTTAGTTCCAGATTTGTACGAATCCGTGAATAAGTACAAGTGAGGAATATAACTAGATATGAAGCTTAAGTGAATATACTAGGCAGTATGAGATGCAGACAGAATAGATCTAACATTGTATAGGCAGAAACCAATTTTGGTAAATAGGATGAATCTTTGAGGATCAAAAAGATGGTAAAAATAGAGTTGTATTTACCACACGAAGAACTGCTAGATGGGATGAGTAGGAGACCGAGCAGTTCAATCCACCGTGCCCTAACTTGGCGACGGAGGACACCTACGGCGGCGGCGGAGAGGACGATGTCCACGGCCGGCGTGAGGACGGCGTCGGAGAAGTCGCGGTAGCTAAGCGCTTCGTCACCGGCGTCGTCGAGAGCTAGCGGTGGCGCTAGGGTTTTGACGAGGTGGAGAGGTGGAAGAAGGTTTTCTTTACCGCAGGGGACATGTATTTATAAGGAAGTGTGCAGCACAGCGCAATTACGCAAGTGCCCCTGGCGGTTCACATCTGAGGGGCATGTGGCAAGCATGCAACATACTCAGAGTTGTCCCATGTTCCCACGCCTGCCAGGTTTGTCGGATGATCATTCCGGCTTCTCCGGATTTCAAACAATAAGGATGAATCATTTAAAATAGACTTAATGTTTATCTCTGTGTCTTCTGCTGACAAGGACGCAGAGAAGACATTCGACAGTTTCAATAGAATGCATACGATTTGGATAGATAGAGTTTGAGATAGAAAGCATAGAGAGATTAGGGTCCGATCACATTCACTTAGTTCAAAAGATTCAACTAGGAAGACATAGCTATAAGTGAATGCTGTAGAGGACAGAACACTAGTATGTATATCAGAAAGCAATCAAATCAACATATTGAAGAAAATCATGACAAATGCGAAGACACAGCAAAAATAACGCCATGAGTGAAACACTTCAAACAGAGAAATTTGGTGGTGGTGTTACCCACCGTATAGGAAGTATTAGACCCAGACATAGCGCACAATTATCGTGGCGCTCCGAAGTCAAATTCCACGTTAATGTATTCGCACTCAGAATGTAAGTCTTCATTGATTGAAGATATACTTTACTTCGTGTGTTGCACATCTAAGTCATCAACATGCATAAGTGTTAGGATGTGTGCCTGATCACAGGACATTTGAGGATTCCAAGATATTTAGCTCACACCGTAACTTGCAAAACCTTTTCTCATCCAAGGGCTTTGTGAAGATATCTGCCAGTTGCTCTTCAGTGTTGACGTGAATGATGTCAATATCTTTCTTCATGACATGATCTCTGAGAAAGTGATGACGAATTTCAATGTGATTTGTCTTCGAGTGCTGGACTGGATTGTTGGCAATCTTGATGGCGCTTTCGTTGTTGCAGAAGAGAGGTACTTGTTTCAGATTGATGCCATAGTCCTTGAGAGTTTGCTTCATCCATAGAAGCTGAGCGCAGCAAGATCCAGCAGCAATGTATTCAGATTCGGCAGTTGAGAGTGATACACAGTTCTGCTTCTTTGAAGACCAACAGACAAGTGATCGTCCCAGAAAGTGACATGTGCCTGATGTAGACCTGCGATCCACCTTGTCACCAGCATAATCAGCATCTGAGAATCCAACCAGATCAAATTTTGAGCCCTTTGGATACCATAATCCGAGTGTTGGGGTGTGAGCCAAATATTGAAGAATTCGCTTCACAGCTAAGTGATGCGATTCCTTTGGTGCCGCTTGGAATCGAGCACACATGCAAACACTAAGCATAATATCTGGCCTAGATGCACATAGGTAAAGTAAGGAACCAATCATGGAGCGGTATACCTTTTGATCAAATTCTTTACCACTGTCGTTGAGACCCAGATGGTGTTTGGCTGGCATTGGCGTCGTGTAACCTTTGCAATCTTGCATTCCAAACTTCTTCAGACAATCTTTGAGGTATTTTTCTTGAGATATGAAGATGCCATTCCTTTGCTGACGAATTTGAAGACCAAGGAAGAACTTCAGCTCACCCATCATGGACATCTGATATTGCTCTTGCATCATGTATCCAAACTCATCACTATACTTCTGGTTGGTGCAACCGAAGATAATGTCATCCACCTATATTTGGCGCACAAACAGTTCACCATCATATGTCTTCATGAAGAGTGTGGGATCAAGGGATCCAAGTTTGAAGCCTTTGCTCTTCAGGAAGTCTTTGATCGTATCATACCAAGCGTGAGGAGCTTGTTTGAGGCCATACAGTGCTTTGTTTAGCTTGTACACCATATCAGGATGTTTTGGATCTTCAAAGCCAGGTGGTTGAGCGACGTATACTTCTTCTTCAATCTTGCCGTTGAGAAATGCACTCTTCACATCCATTTGATATATCAAGATGTTGTGGTGGTTAGCATAGGCTAGCAGTATGCGAATAGCTTCAAGCCTAGCCACATGAGAAAATGTTTCATCGAAGTCAATTCCTTCAACTTGAGTATATCCTTGAGCCACAAGACGTGCTTTGTTTCTGACGAATTGACCATGCTCATCTTGCTTGTTTCGACATATCCATTTTGTGCCAATTATGTTATGCTTGCGAGGGTCAGGACGCTTGACAAGTTCCCAAACATTGTTCAGCTTGAACTGTTGAAGTTCTTCTTGCATAGCTTGTATCCATTCAGGTTCCATAAAGGCTTCAACAACTTTCTTGGGTTCTGATATTGACACAAAAGAAAAGTGCACATAGAAATTTGCTAACTGTGTTGCTCTTGAGTGAGTAAGTGGACCAGGTGCATTGATGCTATCAATTATCTTCTCAATTTTTACTTCATTTGCAACTCGAGGATGAACTGGACAAAGACCTTGCTCTTGCTGATCATTGTCATCATTGGGAGGATTGTCTTCAGTCTGGTTAGGTGCAGAAATGATAAGTTCCTCTTCAGGCTGTGCTTCAGAAGGCATGATTTCACCAGTTCCCATCAGCTTGATAGATTCGCTGGGCGAAGCTTTGTCTAGTGTACTTGGCAGGAGCTCTCTTTGTGAACCATTGGTTTCATCAAATCGCACGTCCACAGTTTCGACGATTTTGTAGAGATAGAGGTTGAAGACTCTGTAGGAGTGCGAGTCCTTTCCGTAACCGAGCATGAAGCCTTCGTGAGCTTTAGGTGCAAATTTTGACTTGTGATGGGGATCCTTGATCCAGCACCTAGCTCCAAATACTCTGAAGTAGCTGACATTTGGCTTCTTGCCAGTAAGGAGCTCATAGGATGTTTTGTACAGAAGCTTATGGATGTAAACACGGTTGATGACGTGACATGCTGTATCAATAGCTTCAAGCCAGAACTTTCTTGGTGTCTTGTACTCGTCGAGCATTGTTCGAGCCATCTCAATGAGGGTTCTGTTCTTGCGCTCTACGATGCCATTTTGCTAAGGTGTGTATGGAGCAGAAAACTCATGAGTGATTCCCATTGTATCCAGATAAAGATCAAGTCCGGTGTTCTTGAACTCAGTGCCGTTGTCACTTCTGATATGCTTGATCTTGACGCCATAATTGTTCATGGCTTGATTGGCGAAGCGTCTGAAGACATCTTGCACTTCAGTCTTGTAGAGAATTATGTGCACCCATGTATATCTTGAGTAGTCATCAACAATGACGAAGCCATAGAGACAAGCAGTTGTTGTGAGGGTAGAGTAGTGAGTAGGGCCAAATAAGTCCATGTGTAACAGCTCGAAGGGTCAAGATGTCGTCATGATTGTCTTCGAGGGGTGCTTTGCCCTAGTCATCTTTCCAGCTTCGCAGGCACCACACAAATGATCCTTCTTGAACTTGACACCCTCTATGCCTATGACATGCTTCTTCTTGGCGAGTGTGTGCAAGTTCCTCATGCCAGCATGCCCCAGCCTCTGATGACAGAGCCAGCATTCTAAAGCTTTTGCAAGAAGACATACGGCAAGCTGTGGACCTGCTGAGAAATCTACCATGTATAGATCATCTTTCCGATACCCTTCAAAGACTAGAGACTTGTCAGATTCCATTAGTACAAGGCAACAATATTTTCCGAATAGCACAATCATGTTCAAGTCACAAAGCATCGAGACAGAAATTAAGTTGAAACCAAGGGATTCAACAAGCATCACTTTATCCATGTGTTGATCCTTTGAGATTGCAACTCTACCTAGACCCAATACCTTGCTTTTAGCAGTGTCAGCAAATGTGATGTGATGCTTGTCTGATGGACGTAAGGTTGAGTCCATGAGAAGACTTCGATCACCAGTCGTATGATTAGTGCATCCGCTATCCGTAATCCATTCTGAAGCATGAGGTGTCATACCCGACAGTACATTTAGGGGGATAGGCTTCACCAAGAGTATTGTGAAGCATAAACATTTGACGGGCAAGAGGATTATTGAAGCTCAGATCAAGATTAGGACTGATAGGATGAATGGCAAACAATTCAGGAACAAAATACATAGTGAGACCATTTGGGCATTTGATCTTGTGCCCTACAAGATGTTTTAGGGCCCCAGCAATAGCATCAGACGCCTTTGATTTTCGGCTGGAGACCTTTCCCTGCAAAAGAAAGTTAGTTCTTCTTAACCACCCACATCTTCAGGGGTGGCTTAGAAGCAATGAGTCTAAGTGCAACATCTGAGAACTTCGGCTTTGGAGCCCTAGCAAATAGCCTTGCAGAACATGAATGATACTCATATGAATAAGCAGAAAAGTTCTTAGTTCTATGAACATAGCGGTTTGAAGACACACGCTCATATTCATAAGTTTGAGTACGATTTCCCTACAAAACATTGGCGTTAGGGTGACTCAGGTGAGTCCTCTGTCTGTATGAAGCCTTTGGACCAGATGACGCCTTAGGTCTGGGGTTTGTCTTCTTCCCATGTGGTGTCATGATCACATTAACTGGAAGATTCTCAAGACAGCTTTTGGGAACCCAGATCTTATTCATAGGTGGTCCATTCCTGCAGTTAGTACCAATATACCTAGCAAACACTTCACCATTCTGATTCTTGAACAGCTTATAGTTTGCATCAAGGGATTCATCAATGATAATAGGATTAGCACAGGTAAAGCCAGATAAGGTGGATGGATCCACTGAAGGTCCCTTTGCAGCAACCCATGTGATTTTGGGATACTGCTCAGGCCTCTAGTAGGAACCATCAACATTCATTTTCCTCTCGAACCCAACACCCTCTTTCCTAGGGTTTCGGTTCAGAATCTGCTTTTTGAGGACATCGCAAAGTGTCTGATGTCCTTTCAGACTTTTATACATCCCTGTTTCAAGCAATGTCTTCAACCTAGCCTTTTCATCAGCAATAGTAGTGGTATCCTCCACAGAGGGGTTAGTTACCACATCAGTAGTTGAAGACAATGCAACAGTAGCAGCAGTGGAACATTCAGCAACAGAGGTAGCGTTATCACGCTCAAGGCATTTTAGACATGGTGGTTCAAATCCATCCTGAGCGGGACTGATCTGTTGAGCGTGAACTGACTCATTCTCTTTTTGAAGATCTTCATGAGCCGCTCTCAATTTCTCAAGCTCTTGCTTCCTTTGAAGATAATCATAGGAGAGCTTTTCATGAGTGGTTGAGAGCGTTTCATGACGACTTTCAAGTTCTTGGTACTTAGCATGAAGATTTTTTATGTCTTCAACTAAGGACTGTGAACGTGTCATTTCCGCATCCAACAGGTCATCGGTTTTGTCTAACAGTTTTTGAGTATGTTCCATAGCTTTTTGTTGTTCAGTTGGAATTTTAGCAAGTGTTTTGTAGCTGGGTTTGGATTCACAATCAGAGTCATCTTCACTTGATGTTTGACAGTAAGCATCACATGATTTTACCTTGGCACCACGTGCCATGAAGCAGTAGGTGGGAGCAGGGTCGTCCTTGTCATCAGCTTCAGCGTTGGTGTGGAAGTCATTGTCTTCAGTGTTGAAGATGGACTTGGCAACATAGGCTGTGGCTAGAGACAGACTTGCAACACCAGGGTCGGACTCCTCTTCAGACTCCACCTCCGCCTCCTCAGAAGTAGACTCCTCCTCTGAATCCATCTCCTTGCCAACAAAAGCACGATCCTTGCCAGATGAGCTCTTCTTATGAGATGAAGACCTTGATGAGGACTTGGAAGAAGACTTTGAAGATCTCTTCTTCTTCTTGTCATCAGAATCATATTCCTTGCTCTTCTTCTTCTTCTTCTCATTGTCCCACTGTGGACACTCAGAGATATAGTGTCCAGGTTTCTTGCACTTGTGACATGTTCTCTTCTTGTAGTCATGAGTGGAAGCTTCATCATTTCTTGAGCTAGATCGTGAAGACTTTCTGAATCCCTTCTTCTTAGTGAACTTCTGGAACTTCTTCACAAGCATAGCAAGTTCCTTTCCAATGTCTTCAGGATCATCAGAACTGCAGTCAGATTCTTCTTCAGATGAGGAAACAACTTTTGCCTTGAAAGCGCGAGTTCAGCCATAGTTTGGACCATAGATATCTCTTTTCTCAGAAAGCTGGAACTCATGTGTGTTGAGCCTCTCAAGTATATCAGACGGATCGAGTGTCTTGAAGTCAGAGCGTTCTTGTATCATGAGGGCAAGGGTGTCAAAGGAGCTGTCAAGTGATCTCAGTAGTGTCTTGACGATTTCATGCTTGGTAATCTCAGTGGCGCGAGAGCACGAAGCTCATTTGTGATGTCGGTGAGGCGATCAAACGTGAGCTGGATATTTTCATTGTCATTTCTCTTGAAGCGGTTGAAGAGGTTGCGAAGAACACTGATCCTTTGATCTCTCTGGGTTGAGACGCCTTTGTTGACCTTGGATAGCCAGTCACAGACTAGCTTCGACGTTTCGAGAGCACTCACACGGCCATACTGTCCTTTGGTCAGATGACCACAGATGATGTTCTTAGCAGTAGAGTCCAGTTGAATGAACTTCTTGACATCACCAGGGGTGACACCTTCACCAGTTTTGGGAACGCCGTTCTTGACGACATACCAGAGGTCGACATTAATGGCTTCAAGATGCATGCACATCTTATTCTTCCAGTAGGGATATTCAGTTCCACCAAACACGGGGCAAGCAGCGGAGACTTTGATTATCCCTGCAGTCGACATAGCTAAAACTCCATGTGGTTAAACCGAATCACACAGAACAAGGGAGTACCTTGCTCTGATACCAATTGAAAGCGCTAGTTATCGACTAGAGGGGGGGTGAATAGGCGATTTTTATGAAAGTCTTCAAAACGTGGAAGTTTCGAAGACAAACAATAGAAAGGACTTAATTGATATGCAGCGGAAGATAAACTAGAACAAGCAAACCATAGTCAAGTATGCAATAATGTGAAAGTACAAAGACTGATAGCAGCTTAGTAGTAAGGATCAGGATGGAAGATAGTATGAAGCCAACCAACGTACAGTAGTCAAGCAATGAAGTCAAACAGGTACGACAAATAGGCAATGAATTCACGAAGACAAACTCTAAGTAAAGGGAGGGAGAGGATAGAACTAGTCACTTGTTGAAGAAACATGATTTGTTGGACCAGTTCCAGTTGCTGTGACAACTGTACGTCTGGTTAGGGAGGCTGAGATTCAACTCAGAAGACCGCGTCTTCACCTTATTCCCCTTGAGCTAAGGACACACATTCCTCGCCCAATCACTCTAGTAAGTCTTCAAGGTAGACTTCCGAACCTTCACAGACTTCATTCACCGGCGATCCACAATGACTCTTGGATGCTCAGAACACGACGCCTAACTGGCTGGAGGATTCACAGTCCTCAAGTGTAATAAGTCTTCAGGTCACGCAGACAAAAAGACTTCAGTGATGCCTAACACTCTTTGGCTCTGGGTGTTTGGGCTTTGTCCTCACAAGGATTTTTTCTCTCTCTCAAAGGCTTCGAGGTGGGTTGCTCTCAAACGACAAAAGCCGTGCACTAACTCTGAGCAGCCACCAATTTATAGTATAGGGGGTGGGCTATTTATAGCCACTAGGCAACCCGACCTGATATGTCCGAAATGACCCTGGGTCACTAAGGAACTGACACGTGTTCCAACGGTCAGATTTCAAGCACACACGACAACTTTACTTGGGCTACAAGCAAAGCTGACTCATCCAGCTCTGGATAAGATTTGCTCTCATTGTCTTCGCTCGAAGACATATGATTTGGGTTGAGCATCACTTCAGTCATTCTGACTTTGTTCACTTGGACCCCACATAACAGTATGGTGGTTCCTATCACTCAACAAAGAAGAAAAAGGAAACAACGAAACGACACAGTCTTCGTGCTCCATAGTCTTCACTCAATGTCTTCTCATGTCATAGTCTTCAATATGAATATCTTCACATACCACCATTGTCGTCAATGTCTTCATACATTTTTAGGGGTCATCTCCTGTAGGTAAACCGGATCAATGAGGGACACTACCTGTGTTATCATGCAATTCTCACAAACACATTAGTCCCTCAACCAAATTTGTCGTGAATACTCCAAAACCAACTAGGGGTGGCACTAGATGCACTTACAGGTAGGCAAAATCGTTGTTGACTGGCTAGTAAGCCGACACCACCTTGGATAGGCTATTTGCTCGTGGGTCCCAAATGTCAGAATCTGAATTTGTCACGGTCATGCAGCCTTTCCTATGAAAATTTACAGCCCATTTGATGTGCTAGTTCGAAATAAGTTTGTGGGTGCTGGTGGGGGCTAATCACTTGGCTTCTCTAATGCACAGTGAGCTCAAGCAGCCGGCGAGAGTGATGTTATTTCCCTTTGTTGGTATTTGTTACAATATTTCACTCTAAATTAAACGAATGGCAAGCCATTTGCCTTGTTTCAAAGAAAATATGACAGTCCCAACTGAGTTTAAAAGGGCAAGAACATCTAACTCCAGCTTACAAACTATACAAAAGCACGAGGGTTAATTGTTCATCAGGTTTAGACAAAACCCAGGTTGAAAAGGGCACCAACATCTAACTCTAGCACTGTTTTCGGTAGTCATAGTCAAATGGATCGGTCAGGTCCATAGAATAAACACCCCGGGTCATAAAATTTACTGGATTATGACCACAATATGTTGTAAATAGAAGCCCGGCACGTTCAGAAGCTCTTTTGCCCACCTGAAATTCCTTTTTTTGCTCTTCGACATACCCATTCGTCAAAACCAGGCTGCTGATAAACTTAAGCCTGATGGACAATAGTAACCTCGCATTCAGCAGGAAGAATGTGACAAATCTAGTGTTTGCATGGTTGGCTACATATCGTTCTAGCGCTATTGTCTTCAATCGAATGTCATGAGAAGTGAGAAAATTCCGGTGCTTACGAATCCACCGATTAGTTATAACTTTCTTACCCCGTCTTGTTGCCTAAATAGACATGAAGATTGAAAAAATAAGGTCTAAAAAAAGAGTGTCGAAAGAGCAACAGCTGAACGGTTAATTCTAGTACACTATATGCGGGCTTCCAATGTGCGTGAAATTATCACCTTTATATACAACTTCTCCAGACATGGAAAGCATTGCATCAAGCCAATAATCTTGTTCATATCAAAACTATTCATTTGGATATATAAGATCTTGACAGAATCTAGCACCATTGATAGGCCATCCATGGATAAACTCTTCATTGAGCATAGAACATAATGTTAGTACAAAATGTGTACTCCAAGATGATATATAACTTATGCGCAGAAATTTAAAATGCATCTTATGGTTACAAGTGTAGATGATAATATAAAGTACCTGAAGACCTATGGTGCCAAACACCATATTGAAATGAGCACAGAGATCATGTATTACACCCAAGGTCTCCAGTTTAGGCACAAAGAGGACGGTTATTTGTGATGGTGAATAACTAGAATCAAGGATCAACCTTGGAAGTGAAGGGGCATCTTGGATGATGAGCTGCCTTCCGTCAAAAGAAATTCCAATTCTTACAAGGTTAGGCGACTTTATTTGGAGACAACCAATTCTAACTATGAAAACAAGCACCAAGCACTCTAGGGCAGGGCAACTGGAGTGGATGATGTTGTGCAATGATGCCTCCGATATACGAACCCGCATAAGTGAAAGTTTCTTGAGAAATTGGAGTCAAAGGTTTAGTACCAGATTGTCCAGTAGGTAGCACAGTGCAAAGGTGGCGGTGTGGAGAGAGGAGGAAAACCGCGAGATGGACATCAGTGTTGAGGGCACAAGTACATGGCGTTGGGTATTTGGTAGGTGATTTCCAGGGGAATAGTAGAACTCAAGCCGCTATAGTTCTGTGAATTCAAGGGATTTCAGCCAGGCGTCCACCGTGCAGGTCATGGTATACTTGCTCAGGTAGCATGATGGGATGCAGAGGCTTTGAACGAAGCCCTGGTGGGAGGAGATGATGGCTCTCGGGATTTCAAAATCATTGAAGAGAGATAGCTGACGACAGTCGAGATTAAGGGGCACGGCGCGCCATAGAGGGTGCCACCGAATTGAGAGGACTTGGGTGCGGCAGCAATCCTTGGTGGGGAGAAGCGAGATGATCTCCCCAAGGACGGCATCCGGGAGATCGCTGATGCGGCCCACCCAAGATTCTACGGGTACCTGGTGAGGGAGTCCTGGATTAGGGGGTATCTGGACAGCTGGAGTATATACTTTGGCTAGACTGATGGACCGTGAAGATACAAGACTCAAGAGTTAGTCCCGTGTCCGAATGGGACTCTCCTTTGCGTGGAAGACAATCTTGGCGATCCGGATATTAGAGCTCCTTCTTTGTAACCAATCTGTGTAACCCTAGCTTCCTTCGGTGTCTATATATAACGGAGGGTTTAGTCCATAGAGGAACAATCATAATCATCATAGGCTAGCTTCTAGGGTTTAGCCTGTATGATCTTGTGGTAGATCAACTCTTGTAATACTCATATCATCAAGATCAATCAAGCAGGAAGTAGCGTTTTACCTCCATCGAGAGGGCCCGAACCCGGGTAAAACATCATGTCCCTTGCCTCCTGTTACCATTAGCCTTAGACGCACAGATCGGGACCCCCTACCCGAGATCTGCCGGTTTTGACACCAACATTGGTGCTTTCACTGAGAGTTCCTATGTGTCGTTGTTGCAAGGCTTGATGGCTCCTTCAATCATCAACAACAACGTGGTCCAGGGTGAGACTTTTCTCCCCGGATAGATCTTCGTGTTCGGCGGCCTCGTACTGCGGGCCAATTCGCTTGGTCATCTAGAGCAGATCGACAGCTACGCCCCTGGCCATCAGGTCAGGTTCGGAAACTTGAACTACATGGTCTATATCTGCGGAGACTTGATCTTCGATGGATTTAGGCCCACGCTGGGAGCACCGAACAGTCCCGACGGGCACGGCTTAGACCTACTGTCAGACAATACGCGGGATATCGCAATTGCAATAGCTCCGGACCTAAATCCCGGGCAGATCGCGTCATCTGAGGATGGGCGGTAGAGCCGAACACAGACTCCACACCCAAGGAAGTCTGTTGCACCGAACTCCCGAACGTGTGTCTGGCTATAGGTTCCAGACCGCGCTCCCCCGAGCCCGCCGAATCTGGTTGGGCTCCGGTAATGGAGTTCACCGCTGCGGATATCTTCCAGCACTCGCCCTTGGGCGACATGCTGAATTCATTAAGGTCTATCTCTTTGTCAGGAGACTCTTGGCCGAACTATGTCCGGCTCGAGGGGCAAGAAGGCGACAAAGAAATTCGTTGCCCACCCACCACCCACTTCATAGCCACTGTCGATGACGTAATAGACATGCTTGACTTCGACTCCAATGACACCGACGGTATGGACGTCGGCGCAAGGGACGATTCAGAGCCACCGCCCACGGGGCACTGGACTGCCACATCATCATATGATATCTACATGGTGGACACGCCTAAGGAGGACGATGGCGATAAAACGGAGGATAAAACCCCCGGACAAAAGCCAAAACGACGACGCAGATGCCGCTCTAAGTCCAGCCACTGTAAAAATAGCGACAACAGCGCTAGAAAGATCGACACCCCAGGCAACAACGACCATATGGACCCAGCGATGGAGCAGGATGAGCCAGGTCAGACCAAACACAGCCCAGAGCTGACGCCCGATCACAGCGATCCCGAGGGCCGAACTCATCAACATGCCCTGGGAGAGGAACACAGTCCGGACGACGATGCATTCATCATCCCGGAAAAACATTTGGAATGACATAACCTCCACAGAAGTCTTATGGCCACTGCGAGAAGTCTAAAGAAGCAGAAGCAAAGGCTTAAGGCCGCGCAGGAAACGCTCAACTGCAGATGGAATAAAGTGCTAGACACTGAAGAAAAATACAGCGACGATCGCCACACAAAGAGCTATCCAAAGCGCAAGCTCCTGCCAGAATTCGATGATGAGGCCATTGAGCCGAAGAACAATACGGCCGGTAGGCCAGACCAGCCACTTCATGACCGCGACAGAGCAGCTACTGACGCCGCACATGATTTACGTGAGCTCCTAGACAAAAAGGCCGGCGTGACAAGGTCCATCTATGGATCTAGAGGACATGCTCAAGTGCAGGATTTTGGTCACCAAAACGATCAGACTTATCGAATACCAGTTCAGAATCAGCACCGGACACAACAACAGTCGACAGCATGCCACAACTCCAGATACAGAGGGGCTGCTCACCCTTTGTGCTTCACCGAAGAGGTACTGGACCACGAATTTCCACAGAGTTTTTAACCCGTGAACATAGAGGCGTATGACGGAACGACAGACCCCGGCGTTTGGATTGAGGATTTTATCCTTCACATCCACATGGCTCGTGGAGACGACCTCCACACCATAAAATACCTTCCCCTCAAGTTGAAAGGACCAGCTCGACACTGGTTGAAAATCCTCCCTGAAAATTAAATTGGAAGTTGGGAGGAACTTGAGGACGCTTTCAGGGCCAATTTTCAAGGAACCTATGTCCGACCTCCAGACGCTGACGATTTAAGTGACATAATTCAACAGCTCGGAGAGTCCGCCCGCAAGCTTTGGAATAGATTCCTCACTAAGAAGAATCAAGTTGTCGATTGTCCGGATGCCGAAGCCCATAGCGGCCTTCAAGCACAGTGTCCAGGATGAGTGGCTCGCCAGACACCTTGGCCAACAAAAACCAAGGACAATGGCAGCCTTAACAAGCCTTATGACCCTCTTTTGCGCGGGTGAAGATAGCTAGTTGGCCCGTAGAGGCACCAACGACCCAGGCACATCCGAAATCAGGGATGGCAATGGGAAGCCATGGCGCAACAAAAACAAGCGTCGAAACAAGGAAGAAAGTCCGGACAACACAGCGGTCAACGCCGGATTCAGGGGCTCTCGACCCGGTCAACAAAATAAGCCATTTAAAGGCAACAAAGAGGGACCATCTGGCCTAAACAAAGTCTAGGATAGACTGTGCCAAATTCACGGCACCCCAGAAAAACCTGCGAACCACACTCATAGAGAATGTTGGGTCTTTAAACAGGCCGGCAAGTTAAATGCCGAACACAAGGGAAGGGAAACACCAAGTGAAGACGAGGATGAGCCTCACCAGCCGAACACTGGGGGACAGAAAAAATTTCCACCAGAGGTAAAGACAGTAAACATGATCTACGCGACTCACATACCCAAGAGAAGGCGCAAACGTGTGCTCAGAGACGCATACGCTGTAGAGCCCGTCGCCCTCGAACTCAACCCCTGGTCGGCCTGCCCAATCACCTTTGATCATAGGGACTACCCGACTAGTATGCGGCATGGAGGATCGCTGCCTTGGTGCTTGACCCAATAATCGAGGGATACCATCTCACTTGTGTCCTCATGGATGGCGGTAGTAGTCTCAATCTAATATACCAGAACACGCTCCGTAGGATGGGGATAGACCCATCCAGAATCAGCCAAAGTAACACCACCTTTGAAGGGGTGGTACCAGGCATTGAAGCCCGCTGCAGGGGCTCCCTCGTATTAGAGGTGACATTCGGTTCTCCAGAAAACTTCAGAAGTGAAGAACTACTCTTCACCATCGCTCCCCTCCAAAGCAGTTATCATGCATTGCTCGAGAGAACGGCCTTCACCCTCTTCAACGCAGTACCGCACTATGCCTACCTTAAACTCAAGATGCCCGGTCCACGTGGCGTCATCACCGTTAACGGAAATACAGAGCGTTCCTTACGCGCGGAAGAGTATGCGGCGGCTCTAGCAGCCGGACACTAAGCGGCTTCTAATATCAGAATGCATGATTGGTCGTTAAGACCACGGACACGGTTAGATGAGTCCGGCACACCACCGTCGGTAACAGCCTAGATAAACCTGAGCTGGGTGCTATATATGTAATCCCATAGAGGACACCAGGGGCTACAGATATTAAATAAAGCCCACCTTTTGGCTTTACCTTATTAACAGGCTAATGTCTTACACTTCTACTATCCATTGATAATAGCCAACTCTTCGCACACTTACGTCATACTCTTTTATATGAGTTTTCCTTTTTACAGACACCATTCGTGCGATACCCTCCCAGGACACGGCATAATGGAGACAAAGGCGCAAACATGCAGCAGGGCCCTGCTCAAAGGTTTCTCTTTAGATTAAGCCCCTGTGTAAACCTTCTTTATTGTCTCTTGTTGCTTAACATCCCATGGGTACTCAATATACCCACAGGGGATACTGGCGTTATTGGCATTTTGCCACGGCAGAATAATGCACGTACCTGGAAATACAGGGTTCATAATAAAGGCCGTTACTCAGCCCAATATATGTTATAAAGTCCAAATACCCTCGGGAGTGTTCGGCGTCGCGAGTTTGGCCTTATATGCATCAGCTTCGAATCATGTCTTTGGTCAAATGTTGGGTTTGCCCGGCTCCTGGTTTTGCTGCCTTATGTTCCGTTTTTATCGGCTAAGGCGGCCAAAGGAGAACTACTACGATTGTGCCCTGGTTATTCCGGATGAGCACCTCAGTAGAGAAAGCCGAAAACTTACTGTCATGATATAGCGAGAGACTGGTCGACCACTCGAGGACTCATTGGAATCTTTAGGGTTCCTCCGCATTAACGAAGGGCTGTTCCCCGGTCATGTACACACGCGCCCGTATCCGGATGCACGCGAAGGTACCAGGGGCTATATAGTAGCCCCACCGTCAAACTCCTATGGCTAAGTGAAAGTGTTAAAGCTATATAGTCTGGTTGCCTAGTTCGACATGCGATCACCTCCTTAACGGACCAAGACATTGGATCAAGTGTGATTACGCATCTTTTTGCAAACACCCCTGCATTGTATGCGTGGGGGCTGAAGCCAATGACTGCTAACTTTCAGGTTATATATACATCAAACAGCCGCACAGGAGGCACAATAACACTTTCGGGCGAAAGTATAAACATAGCCTCCATAATTAAAATACAATTGTTTTTACAACGGAAAGATTTGTCACCCGAACATGACGTTCTTCGAGCATTGAGCCTCTATTAAATGAGCACCTTCTGTTACCTGCTCCAAGTAGTGCTCGGCTGGATCTTGGCTTCCCGCCGGATTCTGGGTTGCAATGATGGTGGCCTCCATATCTGTCCAGTATGTTTTAACACAGGCAAGAGCCATCCGCGCACTCTCTATGCACGCCGACCTCTTCATGGCATCGATTCATGATACAACACCAAGGAATTGTTGCACTACACCAAAATAACTGTCTGGCTTCGGCCCCTTTGGCCATAGATGGTCTATTACAGATCTCATCACAAGACCGGACAACCTATGGAGCTCGGCCACAGCAGACATCCTTTCACCTAATGGCAACGAGCGCGCTGGAGCACTGAATTATGACCAGAACGGCCTTTCCACTTCATTATCTTTTTGATCCTCGAAAAACTTGGCCGCATTAGCCGTACTCATCACCAGATCCGCATATGCATCTGCCGGGCTCTAGCGTCGATCTAGGGCCTCCACTGCAGCAGCTTCGCCTGCAGTCAAAGCAAATCATATTAACATTATGCTCCTCTTAATATTTCCTAAAAAGGGAAAATAGAGCACATACTCTGTGACTCGTTAAGCCACTCGTTGACAAGCGTGATGTCGGCATCTACAACGTCAATCTGTCGCCTCAGTTCGGCGACTTCAACGGTCCGGTCGGCCGCCGGACCCTTAGCCACCTGCGCATGAATTCAGTGCGATCATTACTTAACAATGTGATCCTTCGTTTGCCGCCTAGGGCTGGCAACCAGAGTCTCAGGGGATACTATCTATACGGAGCACACCTAGCGCGTGCGCCACAACAAAAAATTATGTATTTCATTACATACCTCAAAGCCTTTGAGTAGGCTTGTCAAAGCTTCATTCAACCCGCTTGTGCCAGATGAAATCTTCTCAAGCACCATGCTCATTAATGAACGGTGATCCTCCAAGAGAGCAGCTTGCTCCAGAAGGCCCGTCAGCATGTCCGGCCAGTCGCCGAACTATGCCGGACCCTTCTTATCGCCCCCCGTGAGAGCCGAACGCTCCGGGATCAGGGCAGCCAAAGTACTACCTTCTGGCCTCGGCAAATCTGGACTCCTCCATGATGACACCTCAGGGTTGCCCACCCCATGAGACGGAGAGGATGGTGGGGTTTCACTCTCCATCATCTCCGGAAGGAGATCCCCCAAAGACGAACTCTGTTGAGAAGAGCTGCTAGCCGGACTGCAAAGAATGGATCCTGGTTATTGTTTTCGGAGGAGGAAGAAGTAGCTTTGTATTTATGATTATCTTACAGCTCGGCTGAGGGCTGGCCCGTTTGCGGGCATGGCGCGGTGAGGACGCCCTTCGAGGCAGGGCCCCCTGGTGAACTTTTCTTCCCTTGTCTGGGCACCTCTGTCTCCAAGTCTTCGGAGGCGGCCCTCTTCTTCCCGCGGGCGGAGGAGACCTTAGATTCCCCTCCCCGACTATCCTCCTTTGTGGAGGTAGTAATTCCCCCGGTTTGGATGTGCAATGTGTGAAGTTCTGCTTCTCTGTTCTTCCCTTCGTCTTTCCCCGAGGGCACTTGACTTAGCACACGACTAAGCATCGTGGCTATGTGATGACCCACAAGTGTAGGGGATCAATCGTAGTCCTTTCAATAAGTAAGAGTGTCAAACCCAACGAGGAGCAGAAGGAAATGATAAGCGGTTTTTAGTAAGGTTTTCTCTGCAAGCACTGAAATTGTAGGTGATAGATAGTTTTGTGATAAGATAAATGGTAACGAGCAACAAGTAAATAAAGTATATAACGTACAGCAAGGTGGAAAAATCCTTTAAGTAGCAAAGGATAAGCCTGGACAATTTCTAATAATGATAAAGGAGCTCCCGAGGACACATTGGGAATTATCGTCAAGCTAGTTTTCATCACGTTCATATGATCCGCGTTCGGTACTTTGATAATTTGATATGTGGGTGGACCGGTACTTGGGTACAGCCCTAACTTGGACAAGCATCCCACTTATGATTAACCCCTATTGCAAGCGTCTGCAACTACAAAAGAAGTATTAAGGTAAACCTAACCACAACATTAAACATATGGATCCATATCAGCCCCTAACGAAGCAACGCATAAACTAGGGTTTAAGCTTCTGTCACTCTAGCAACCCATCATCTACTTATTACTTCCCCATGCCTTCCTTTAGGCCTAAATAATGGTGAAGTGTCATGTAGTCGACGTTCACATAACACTACTAGAGGAACAGACAACAGACATCTCATCAAAATATCAAACAAATACCAAATTCACATGACTACTAATAGCAAGACTTCACCCATGTCCTCAGGAACAAATGTAACTACTCACAAAGCTTATTCATGTTCATAATCAGAGGAGTAATAATATGCATAAAGGATCTAAACATATGATCTTCCACCAAGTAAACCAATTAGCATCAACTACAAGGAGTAATCAACACTACTAGCAACCCACAGGTACCAATTTGTGGTTTTGATACAAGATTGGATACAAGATATGAACTAGGGTTTTCAGAGGAGATGGTGCTGGTGAAGATGTTGATGGAGATTGACCCCCTCCAGATGAGAGGATCGTTGGTGATGACGTTGGTGATGATTTCCCCCTCCCGGAGGGAAGTGTCCCCGGCAGAACAGCTTCGCCGGAGCCCTCGATTGATTCTGCCAAGGTTCCGCCTCGTGGCGGCGGAGTTTCATCCCGTAAGCTTGGCCACGATTTTTTTTAGGGTAAAAGTGATGATATAGCAGAAGATGGACAACGGAGGTCCACCAGGGGACCCAGGAGATAGGGGGCGCCCTATAGGGGGGGCGCCCCTGTCTTCTGGACAAGGTGTGGGCCCCCTAGTGTATTTCTTTCTCTCAAAAATTCTTAATAATTCCAAAAAGTTGTTTCATGGAGTCTCAGGACTTTTGGTGCTGTGCAGAATAGGTTTCAACATTTGCTCCTTTTCCAGCCAGAATTCCAGCTGCCGGCATTCCCCCTCTTCATGGTAATCCTTGTAAAATAAGAGAGAATAGCCATAAGTATTGAAATATAATGTGTAATAACAGCCCATAATGCAATAAATATTGATATAAAAGCATGATACAAAATGGACGTATCAACTACCCAAGCTTAGACCTCGCTTGTCCTCAAGCGGAAGCCGAAATCGAAAAATATGTCCACATGTTTAGAGATAAGGGTCTATAAAAATAAAATACGGACATGAGGGCATCATGATCATTCTTATAACAACATCATATACAGATTTCATCATATGATTTGTTATGCTCAAGTAACAATCAATTCACAATGTCAAGTATGGTTCAAAAACTTCATTGGGAACTAATAAACTATAATCTCAGTCATTGAAGCAATTGCAATTTATCGTAACATCAGAAAGAGTCAACAATAGAGCTTTTCAGCAAGCTCACATACTCAACTATCTCGTAGTCTTCTACAATTGCTAACACTCACGCAGTACTTGTGGTTATAGAGTTTCAGCTGGACACTAAGAAAGATAGGGGCTTATTGTGTTGCCTCCCAACGTATTCACCTTTAGGTGATGTCAACAATAATAGCCCATACTAACTTACATCCAATTGGATATATATATCACAATCTTTCAAACACGAGGAGCTTGCCAAAGGATAAAATAAAAAAGGGAAAGGTGAGGATCACCTTGACTCAAGCATAAAGTAAAAACATAAAGTAAAAGATAGGCCCTTCGCAGAGGGAAGCAGAGGTTGTCATGTGCATTTAGGGTTGATGCACAAAATATTAATGCAAAAGAACGCCACTTTATATTGCCCCTTGTATGTGGACCTTTATTATGTAGTCCATCGCTTTTATGACTTCCACAACAAGTTCGTAAAAAGCTTATTTTCTCTGCACTAATAAGTCATACATATTTAGATAGCAATTTTTATTGCTTGCAACATGACAACTTACTTGAAGTATCTTACTCAATCCATAGGTAGGTATGGTGAACTCTCATGGCAAAACTGGGTTTAAGGGTATTTGGAAACACAAGTAGTATCTCTACTTGGTGCAAGGAATTTGGCTAGCATGAGGGGGAAAGGCAAGCTCAACATGTTTGGAAGGTCAATGACAATATACTTTAACTGAGATGTCGGAAAACATAAACCCTTACGTTGTCTTCCTTGTCCAACGTCAACTCTTTTAGCATGTCATACTTAATGAGTGCTCCCAATTATAAAAGGTGTCCAAGATAATGTATTTGTATGTGAACCCCTCTTTCCTTATCACTTCCTATTAATTGCAACAATGACCAAGGCTAAGTTTATCAACTCTCAACAATTTTTATGCCTCATACTTTCTATGTGTGAAGTTATCACTATCCATAAGATCAATATGAACTCTTTTATTCTTTCTACTTTCTGAAGATCATAGCAACATAGCAAAGCCCTTGAATCAACACTAATCTTTATTATAGATAGCTCACGGACTCGATTACAAAAAGAGATCACAATGCAAAACTCAAAACTACTTGATATCAAAACTTCAAACTACTAGATCAAGATACTACTAAAAGGATCGAACTAAATAAAGCGGTAAAGATAGGAGTGTGATGGTGATACATACCGGGGAACCTCCCCCAAGCTTGGCAGTTGCCAAGGGGAGTGCCCATACCCATGTGATTATTTCTCCTTCTTCACGGTTGGTGTTATGATCTTCTTGGCGATGATGCCCTTCAGGATACGGTTCTCCTCCTCGAGCTTATTGACTTGTTGTTTGAGATACATAATTTCTTTATAGAGCTAGCCCATAACGGCCAAAGCTCCTTTTACCCAAGGATGCTGCATAGCTTTTGGAGAACAAGTGAAACTCTTTTTCATATTTTCATAAGAAAGAAATCTAGAGTTGGAAGGGATGACCGAAGTAGGGACAGCTAGGCTAGGTAGTTCCCCCATAGTGAATTCTGCTCGGAGACGAGAGGTAACTTCTTGATTCTCCTCCATGGCATCTATTCTTTTCAAATTAGCCTCCATCTCATCCTCCGTTGATGGTCCAAAGTGATAGGCATCGCTATTTGCTCTGGGACCTGGCGTTGGGCTCCCCGACTGATTCCCGAGAAGACATCTTGCTTTATTCCGCAGCAGGAAGAGCTCAAAACAAAAACATAGGATATTTGCGTGATAAGGTAGTCAAAATCTTCGGGAGTATATATAATAAATTTTAACGACCAAAATACGTAACGTGCAAGAAAACGGAGTCCGGGAGGCAGACGAGGTGCCCACGAGACAGGGGGGCACACCCTATAGGGGGGGCGCACCCTCCACTCTTGTGGGAGCCTCGTGTCCCTTTCGGACTACTTATTTCTTCCTAAAATTCTTAAATAATCCAAAACTGATAAAAATTGCCATTAGAGTTGCTTTGGAGTCGGTTTACTTACCGTACCACATACCTATACCTTTTTGGAGTCTGGAACGTTCTGGAAAGTGTCCCTTATGTATTCCTCAGGGGTTATGGTTTCAATAATATTAGTTTCAACATTGATGGGATTACCTGAAATATAATGTTTAATTCTTTGACCGTTTACCACCCTCGGATTTGTGCCTTCGAAGTTGTTGATTTTTATAGCACCAGAACGATAGACCTCCTCGATAACGTAGGGACCTTCCCATTTTGAGAGAAGTTTTCCTGCAAAAAATCTTAAACGAGAGTTGAATAATAACACATAATCTCCTACGTTAAACTCCCGCTTTTGTATATTCTTATCATGCCAACGTTTGACTTTTTCTTTGAAAAGCTTAGCATTCTATTAGGCTTGGGTTCTCCATTCATCAAGTGAGCTAATATCAAACAACCTCTTCTCACCGGCAAGTTTGAAGTCATAATTGAGCTCTTTGATAGCCCAATATGCCTTATGTTCAAGTTCAAGAGGTAAATGACACACTTTTCCATAAACCATCTTATATGGGGACATACCCATAGGATTTTTGTATGCAGTTCTATAGGCCCATAATGCATCATCAAGTTTTTTGGACTAATTCTTTCTAGATCTATTCACAGTCTTTTGCAAAATTAATTTGAGCTCTATATTGCTCAACTCTACTTGACCACTAGACTACGAATGATAAGGAGATGCTATTCTATGATTGACATCATACTGAGCAAGCATCTTACGGAAAGCACCATGAATAAAATGTGAACCACCATCAGTCATAAGATATCTAGGGACTCCAAACCTCGGAAAAATGACTCTTTAAGCATTTTAATAGAAGTGTTATGATCAGCGCTACTAGTTGGAATAGCTTCTACCCACTTAGTAATGTAATCAACAACAACTAAAATATGTGTATAACCATTAGAGGCAGGAAAAGGTCCCATATAATCAAAGTCCCAAACATCAAACGGTTCAATAACAAGAGAATAATTCATAGGCATTTCTTGACGTCTACTAATGTTACCTTTTCTTTCACATTCATCACAAGATAAGACAAACTTACGAGCATCTTCAAAGAGAGTAGGCCAATAAAAACCAGATTGTAGTACCTTGTGTGCAGTTCTATCTCCAGCGTGGTGTCCTCCATAAGATTCAGAGTGACACTTACATAGAATCTGTTCCTGTTCATGCTTAGGCACACAACATCTAATAACACCATCCACTCCTTCTTTATAAAGGTGTGGATCATCCCAGAGGTAATGTCTTAAATCATAAAAGAACTTTTTCTTTTGCTGGTATGTGAAACTAGGCGGTATATATTTAGCAACAATGTAATTAGCATAATCAGCATACCAAGGAGCAGTACGAGAAGCATTAATGACCGCTAATTGTTCATCAGGAAAGCTATCATTAATAGGTAGTCATCAAGAACATTCTCTAACCTAGACAAGTTATCTGCAACGGGGTTCTCGGCTCCCTTTCTATCAATAATATGAAAGTCAAATTCTTGGATCAAGAGAACCCATCTGATGAGTCTAGGCTTAGCATCTTTCTTTTCCATAAGATATTTAATAGCAGCATGATTAGTGTGAATAGTAACTTTGGAACCAACAATATAAGGTCTAAACTTATCACATGCAAACACAACTGCTAACAACTCTTTTTCAGTAGTAGCATAATTTCTCTGCGCAGTACCAAGAGTCTTACCAGCATACTGGATAACATTCAGTTTCTTATCGACTCTTTGCCCTAAAACAGCACCTACAGCATAATCACTAGCACCACACATAATTTCAAAAGGTAAATTCCAATCAGGCGGCTGAACAATAGGTGCAGTGATCAAAGCTTTCTTAAGTACTTCAAATGCTTCTACACAATCATCATCAAAGACAAAAGGAATATCTTTTTGCAATAAATTAGTCAGCGGCCTAGAGATTTTAGAAAAGTCCTTAATGGACCTCCTATAAAAACCGGCGTGACCAAGGAAACTTCTTATACCTTTTATGTCCTTGGGACATGGCATCTTTTCAATAGCATCAACTTTGGCTTTATCAACTTCAATACCTCTCTCGGAGATCTTGTGCCCCAAGACAATGCCTTCATTAACCATACAGTGACACTTTTCCCAATTCAGGACGGGACTAGTGTCTTCGCATCTCTGCAAAACTCGATCAAGGTTGCTCAAACAATCATCAAAAGAGGATCCATAGACTGAGAAGTCATCCATAGACCTCACAAATCTTTTCACAAAAATCAGAGAATATAGCCATCATGCATCTTTGAAAGGTATCAGGTGCATTACATAAACCAAAAGGCATACATCTATAAGCAAAAGTACCAAAAGGGCAAGTAAAAGTAGTTTTAGATTGATCCTTCGCTGACACAGGTATTTGAGAGAAGCCAGAATAACCATCTAGGAAGTAGAAATGTGTGTGTTTGGATAGTATTTCTAGCATTTGATCAATAAAAGGTAAAGGGTAATGATCTTTCTTAGTAGATTTATTTAACTTACGGAAATCAATTACCATCCTATAACCTGTAAAAATTCTTTGGGGGATCAATTCATCTTTATCATTAGGAACAACGGTAATACCTCCCTTTTTAGGGACACAATGGACAGGGCTTACCCATTCGCTATCAGCAACGGGATAAATAACACCTTCCTCAAGGAGCTTTAGTATCTCCTTTCTTACCACTTCTTTCATCTTGGGATTTAATCGTCTTTGAGGATCTCTAACTGGTTTGGCATCTTTCTCCACTGAAATTTTGTGTTGGCATAATGTGGGACTAATGCCCTTAAGATCATCCAGAGTATATCCAATAGTTGCTCGGTGCTTCTTCAGAGTTTTCAGTAATCTTTCTTCTTCTTTCTCTGAAAGGTTAGCACTAATAATAACATGATATATTTCTTTTTCATCCATATAAGCATACTTAAGATTATCAGGTAAGGGTTTAAGTTCAAACACGGGATCACCCTTGGGTGGAGAGGGATCCCCAAGAATTTTAATGGGAAGGTTATGTTTCAGCATAAGTTCCTGTTTAAGGAACACTTCATCTATTTCCTCACTTTCCTTCATAAACATATCGTTTTCATGGTCTAGCAAATATTGTTCTAACGGATTAGTTGGAGGAACAGCAATGGAAGCAAGTCATCCTTACTAGGTGGTTCCCTATCACGAGGTTGTCTACTAAACTTAGCGAAATTAAACTCATGAGACATACCATCTATGCCAACAGTGACAATATTCTTTTCACAATTAATCTTAGCACTAGCCGTATTCAAGAAGGGTCTACCAAAAATAATGGGACAAAAATCATCTTGTGGGGAACCAAGAACAAGAAAATCAACAGGGTATTTAACCTTCCCACACAAAACTTCAACATCTCTAACAATCCCAAAGGGTTTAATGGTATCCCTATTAGCAAGCTTAATAGTAACATCAATGTATTCTAATTCAATGGGTGCAATGTCATGCATAATTTCTTGATATAAAGTATAAGGTATTGCACTAGCACTAGCACCCATATCACATAAGGCATGATAACAATGATCTCCTATTTTAACAGAAATAACATGCATGCCTACGACAGGTCTACGTGTCTTAGTATCAGGTCTAGCAATATTGGCAGTCTCGCCATAGAAAGAAATAACATGCCCATCTAAATCCTCATCCAAGATATCTTTAACCATAACAATACTAGGTTCAACATTAATTTTCTCAGGAGGTGTATAAGTCTTAGTATTACTCTTACGAACAATAGTCGAAGCTTTAGCATGATCTTTTATCCAAACAGGAAAAGGAGGTTTTTCAACATAAGCAGTAGGAACAATAGGATCACTATAGGTAATAGTCTTTTCTTCGACTGTAATAGGTGCAACTACTTTCACTTCAATAGGAGGATTATATTTAAACCACTTCTCTTTAGGGAGATCAAGGTGAGTAGCAAAACATTCACAAAAAGAAGCTACTATCTCAGAGTCAACTCCATACTTGGAGCTAAATCCACGGAAAGCATCAGTATCCATAAAAGATTTAACACAATCGAACTTAGATGTCATACCTGACTCCTTACCATCGTCGGAACCCCAATCTTCAGAGTTGCGTTTAATTCTTTTCAATAAGTCCCATTTGAAATCAATAGTCTTCAGCATATAAGAACCAGCACAAGAAGTATCGAGCAGGTTGCGCTTATCAAGAGAAAGCCGAGCATAAAAATTCTAAATAATCATTTCCCGAGAGAGCTCATGACGGCATGAATATAACATTGACTTAAGCCTCCCCCAAGCTTGAGCGATGCTTTCTCCTTCGCGAGGCCAGAAATTATGTATGTAATTACGATCACGATGAACAAGATGCATAGGATAGAACTTCTGGTGAAATTCCAACTTCAATCGCTTATAATTCCAAGATCTCGTGTCATCACATAGCCTATACCATGTCAATGCATCTCCCTTCAAAGATAAAGGGAAGACCTTCCTTTTGACAACATCATCAGGAATACCTACAAGCTTAAATAATCCACAAACTTCATCCACAAAGATAAGGTGTAAAACGGGATGTAATGTTCCATCTCTTGCAAGTGGATTAGCTAGCAGTTTCTCTATCATACCCGAAGGAATCTCAAAGTAAATATTTTCATAAAGTTCAGTAGGTTGAGGAGCAACTCTTTGCTCTTCTGGTTGGGGTGAAGATACCCCAAACAAGCCCCTCAAAGGATTAGTTTCCATCGTGACAAGTAACAGAAAATTTCACCACACTATATAAATGTTTCCTTACCAAGTTCCACTCACCAAAAGCGCTACACTCCCGGGCAACGGTGCAAGAAAAGAGTCTTGATGACCCACAAGTGTAGGGTATCAGTCGTAGTCCTTTCGATAAGTAAGAGTATCGAACCCAATGAGGAGCAGAAGGAAATGATAAGCGGTTTTCAGTAAGGTTTTCTCTGCAAGCACCGAAATTGTAGGTGATAGATAGTTTTGTGATAAGATAAATGGTAACGAGCAACAAGTAATTAAAGTAAATAAAGTGCAGCAAGGTGGCCCAATCCTTTAATTAGTAAACGATAAGCCTGGACAATTTCTAATAATGATAAAGGATCTCCCGCGGACACATTGGGAATTATCGTCAAGCTAGTTTTCATCACGTTCATATGATTCGCGTTCGGTACTTTGATAATTTGATACGTGGGTGGGCCGGTACTTGGGCAATGCCCTAACTTGGACAAGAATCCCACTTATGATTAACCCCTATTGCAAGCGTCCGCAACTACAAAAGAAATATTAAGGTAAACCTAACCACAACATTAAACATATGGATCCATATCAGCCGCTAACGAAGCAACGCATAAACTAGGGTTTAAGCTTGTGTCAATCTAGCAACCCATCATCTACTTATTACTTCCCCATGCCTTCCTTTAGGCCCAAATAATGGTGAAGTGTCATGTAGTCGACGTTCACATAACTACACTAGAGGAAAAGACAACATACATCTCATCAAAATATCGAACGAATACCAAATTCACATGACTACTAATAGCAAGACTTCACCCATGTCCTCAGGAACAAACGTAACTACTCACATAGCATATTCATGTTCATAATCAGAGGAGTAATAATATGCATAAAGGCTCTGAACATATGATCTTCCAACAAGTAAACCAATTAGCGTCAACTACAAGGAGTAATCAACACTACTAGCAACCCATAGGTACCAATTTGTGGTTTTGATACAAGATTGGATTCAAGAGATGAACTAGGGCTTTGAGAGGAGATGGTGCTGGTGAAGATGTTGATGGAGATTGACCCCCTCCCGATGAGAGGATCGTTGGTGATGACGTTGGTGATGATTTCCCCCTCCCGGAGGGAAGTGTCCCCAGCAGAAGAGCTCCGCCGGAGCCCTAGATTGATTCCGCCAAGGTTCCGCCTCATGGCGGCGGAGTTTCTTCCCGTAAGCTTGCCCACGATTTTTTCCAGGGTAAAAGTGATGATAAAGCAGAAGATGGACACCGGAGGCCCACCAGGGGGCCCAGGAGATAGGGGCGCGCCCTATAGGGGGGCGCGCCCCCTGTCTTCTGGACAGGGTGTGGGCCCCCTGGTGTATATCTTTCGCTCAAAAATTCTTAATAATTCCAAAAAGTTGTTTCGTGGAGTCTCAGGACTTTTGGAGCTATGCAGAATAGGTTTCCAACGTTTGCTCCTTTTCCAGCCAGAATTCCAGCTGCCGGCATTCCCCCTCTTCATGGTAATCCTTGTAAAATAAGAGAGAGTAGCCATAAGTATTGAGATATAATGTGTAATAACATCCAATAATGCAATAAATATTTATATAAAAGCATGATGCGAAATGGACGTATCACTATCGCAGGACTAGGCGAGCCTTCGGGAAGTGGCGTCGGACACCTGATTCTCTCCGCCTTACTGAGCCATTCCTGGCCATGGATGGTTTTCAGAATAATGTTATGATAAATATAAGCGAAGGGTTCGGTTTCTGGGTTACTTACTCGGGTATCTGGGCGGTTGCAGTTCAAGCCCACATCCTTGGTGGTGTCCAGACACTTTACTTGTGGTCCGAAGAATAACTTACACATCCCTTTGAGCGTCATGCCAAATAAGTGCAGAATAGTCCGCGGACCTTCCGGATTGAACTCCCACATCCGGAGAGGCCGGCGTTTGCACGGCAAGATCCGTCGGATTAGCATTACATGAATTACGCTGACAAGGCTAATGTCCCTCTCAAGAAGCTCCCGAATGCGGCTCTGCAAAGTTGGTACATCATTAGCAAGCCCCCAATCCAGTCCCACATTGGCCCATGACGCCAGTTGAGGCAAAGGGCCCGAAGGGAAGTCGGGGGCAGCCACCCACTTTGTGCCTCTGGGAGCCGTGACGTAAAACCACCTCCGCTGCCATAGATCGGACACCTCCGGGAAGAAGCCCTCTGGCCATGGGGTGTCGGCGTTCCTGCTTATTGCAGCACCTCCGCACTCCACGTGTCGCCCCTCAATCATCTTTGGCTTCAGATTAAAGGTCTTGAGCCATAAGCCGAAGTGCGGGGTGATGTGGAGGAAGGCTTCGCACACGACGATGAACGACGAGATGTGAAGGATGGCGTCCGGAGCTAGATCATGAAAATCTAGACCGTAATAGAACATGAGCCCTCTCACAAAGGGATCAAGGGTAAAGCCTAAGCCGCGGAGGAAGTGAGAAACAAATACGACGCTCTCGTTGGGCTCGGGAGTAGGGATGACCTGCCCTGGAGAAAGAATCTTGTGCTTGATGTCGGCGGTCAGATATCTGACCTCCCTGAGCTTCGCAATGTCCTCCTCTATGACAGAGGAGGCCATCCACCAGCCTTGAAGGTTGGATCCGGACATGATTGAAGATTTAAAGTGCTTAAGCTCGGGCTTTGGGTGTTGGAACTTGAGATGCAGAAAGGCGCAAGCATGGTAGAAAAGAGGGATAGGCCTCGGCCCCTCTATAAAGGGGGTGAATAAAAAGCATCATCAGCATAACCGCTTGGGACTTACCTAAAAACATGGAGTCATACCAACAGGCATCATGGGGTTGCACGCGCCCGTATTGATGGAGGATCCCGCGATAAGGGGAACACGATCTCTGCTTTGACAAGGCATGCCAATAAAACCGCCTCGCAACGCGTGTCGAGGCAGGCCGAGAAAACCGGTTCGTATTGAGCCAGGCCACGGCGTAAGGGCACACCGTAAAAAATTGTCAGCAGATCAGATTTGTGAAGTGTTATGCTCACTACGGTGGTGTGCGGAAATTATCTCACAGAACCGGACGCAATCCTTAATCTGCTTTGGAGTACTCGGAGATGGAACCGCCTTGCAATGCCGAAGACAATCTATGCGCCAGACTCATCGTCATTGAAGCCTGGTTCAGGGGCTACTGAGGGAGTCCTGGATTAGGGGGTATCCGGACGGCCAGACTATATACTTTGGCCGGACTGATGGACCGTGAAGATACAAGACTCAAGACTTCGTCCCCTGTCTGGATGGGACTGTCCTTTGCGTGGAAGACAAGCTTGGTGATCCGGATATTAGATCTCCTTCTTTGTAACCAACCCTGTGTAACCTTAGCTTCCTCCGGTGTCTATATAAATCGGAGGGTTTAGTCCATTGAGGAACAATCATAATCATCATAGGCTAGCTTCTAGGGTTTAGCCTCTATGATCTCATGGTAGATCAACTCTTGTAATACTCATATCATCAAGATCAATCAAGCTGGAAGTAGGGTTTTACCTCCATCGAGAGGGCCCGAACCTGGGTAAAACATCGTGTCCCTTTCCTCCTGTTACCATTAGCCTTAGACGCATAGATTGGGACCCCCTACCAGAGATCCGCCGGTTTTGACACCGACACCTGGGATCTGGTGGGGGCGGGGTCGCCGCTTCTCCCCGTGCTACCGGGTGTGGGATTTACAACAGGCATCACTGCTGGCGGGAGCCTCATCTTCTTGGCGGTGGGGCCAGCCGACTCCATTTTCCTCGAGGGCATCGCGTCGCACTCACGGATTTGAGCAGAGTAACGAATGACGAGCCTAGTTGTAGTGCGAGTGAAGAAGGGGAGTTGGGGTTTTTCTGTAGTAGTGAGGAAGAAGGGAGTTGGGGTTTTCTGTAGGAGTGAGGTGAGGAATTTGGGGGTACGACTGGAGCGAGTTGACGTGAGGTGGGTGGGAGAGGTTTTTTTGGGGGCTGTGTGCTAGGTGTGGGTAGCGCCTCTCATTAAGTAAATATATGGGCTTTTTAATTGATTTTATTATTTACTAGGGTGGATGGGCTGTTTTGTCTTGGTCCTAGAGAAACAATTACTACTAGTACAGTGGAGACACTCTCAGCCACCCAGAAAAACAATTACTAGTATTACAGTGGATACACTACCGCTTCTGGCTCCTCCTAGGTCCTCGAAACGTCACCCTCTACTGAATGCCGTTTTACTTTTGTTCACCGACATGAGGGCCATGCAGTGCGCGAGCCCAAATGCCATCACCAAATTAGAAGGCAGTATGCAGGCGGAGAGTCACCCGGGTTGTAGCGCGACAGTAACGCCGTCGTATCACAAAACCCCACCTCCCCGCAGTCTAAGTTTGACAGATAAAGAAACCATCATTTCACTCTTTGATGAATCCCCTTCTCCCTCATCGTTTTCAAGAAAGCCAACACTCACATCTGCCACTGTTCTTCTCTCCCAACAAAGGGAAGGTAAGCAGATCCGTGATGTTGCTATATTTTTGTTTAGAGAAAAAAAACTTTTGCAAAGCAGTAACCATTCCTCACTCTCTTTTTTGTTTCATTGTCATTGCGATTGTGTTTTCCTTTCAGTGGTCTCCTAGTATTCGTCAGTTCCATGATGGACCAAGGAGAACCAGGCAAAGATCTGCCAATATTGAAGCAGACGCGAGAGGCTGATCCCCACGAGACAGAGAGCTCCAAGAAGATGGAGGCAGCCACCGAGCCGATCCGAGATATGCTCACGGCCACTACTGAGATGGTCAATGCCCCGTTTGAGGTTACAGCCCCTGTGGCACTGCAGGAGCAGTTCTCGCCATTTGAGGATGTTCCCCCCCCCCCCCCCCCCCGCTGAGCTGCCCAAGGTGATTTTATTCTTTGCCGATCTCGATTGTGGTTTTTCATGTAAGTATGTGGTGATGAATAATGCAAAATTTTGTTAGCTTCAATGCCATGCTATACATAGTGGTTTAAATAACTTGTGTTTCTTATACTGGAAAGTAATTCAGAATTTGTTTCTGTTTCAATTAGAGCCCCGATGCAGACAAGGATTGTGTGGTTGTACATGTAAATCGCTATGAGGTGGATGACCTGAATATACGCACTGGGAAAACAGAGTTCTTAGGTTGTTGGATCCTGGAAGCCATTTGCGCTTATACCGATGTCGAGTTGTATTCCAGCCTCACTATTGTCAGGCATGTTGTCCAGGGTGTACTGAAGCACAAGAAGCTCAAAGCTACTCCTTCCTTTGTGAGGCATACTGTTCTTGTCAAGCTTACGTAGGAAGATGATGTGGCATGCCTCCACAAACAAGTTTATGAGTGGGATGGCCACAAGGTTATCTTCATGAAGGTTCACAGGATTGAGCTGCTGCCGGACGTCCTTGATGATGTTCATGGCAAGGTCCGTCTTGTGTCCAGCCCAAATTAGATCGAGGCATGAAATAGTTGCCCCAGCTAGTGTTTAATAGTAGTTTGGATTGTGTCTAATTATCTGAACCTTGCCTGTTATCGAGCCCTTTGGGGCTAGTACTCTGTTTGAATCCGTCTATGGGAACTGCTGCTACTTTTGTGTGTCCATGAATCATGTGAGAACCATCGTAATTGTTGCTGAAACAGATGCATCCTCACTAGTTTTTTCATGAATATGGCATGTTAAGACATAAGTTGTCACGGTTTATCATACGAGCAGTGTGTTTTTGATGAAATAGAGTACTTGTTAGAGAACTGTGCGTCGACATATACATAAGTACTTGTAAACACTGTTGGTGCTACCCCACTTGTAAGCAGTTGTGCAAAACATGGCACATTAGCTCATCTTGCTTCAACACTAGGCTATCGACCATCTAACAATCAACAATCTGATGTCTGATATATAAGCAACTATGTATCTTGTTATAGTGGTTCATGCAGTTAACTGAGGCCACAATGTAAATTCCAAACGTTCACACGCTAGTCCAGCGTTCATGTGGAACACTCACATTAAACTCGGCTTCATAAAAAACTTGAAAAGCATAAGTTAAGCAATTTTATACATCTCAATGATTCATAGAATATAACAAACATATACTAGCTCACAACAAAAGACAAAGTTGTGAGAAGGTTTACAAATCAGGAAAAAACAAGCAAGGCTTCTCTGAGCAAAGGGCCTCCCGGCAGGCTTAGATTTCCTGTAGTTCACTCTGGTTTTTTCTTGTTTCCACCATCCAGGGTTAGGTTCTCTCATTCCATAATAACCAATTATAATTGTGTTCTCAGCTGGAATGCTGAACTGAACCATGCAGTGTATTGACCAGCTGAAATTCTTGTGCATTCCACTAAATTTAAGCACCGCTATTTGCAGAAATAAGCAGACCACAGTGCCTCTTGTCCGCGCACCTATACCAAAAACCGCCATGCAGCCGTGCCAGCTAGTCCTCGATCCATGGATGAACTGGTAGAAAGTGCATTCCGGACTAGGATGCAGTTGTTTTCGCTCGTCCCTGCGCTGCAATCAGGAAGTAAAATGTACGAATTAGCTTCTTTTAGATTGCGCTGGTCATTCTACCTAGTTATTACCAATGTAGGAATACCTGGAAAACTGGTGGTTAGAAGATGGTAGCTACGAATGGCCATCTCATTTTGTGCAGTTGTACTAAAACTAAGGTGTGTACTTTTGATTGCGTAGATAGAAACGATATGAGACAAACATCCCTGTTTGCGCAAATATGAAATATGGTTATTTAAACAGTGACATATATTTGAAGTGGCTATGATTAACAACAGCATCTATTGTGTTATAGTTGGCACTAGATTGACAGTATGAAAGTGCCCTTAAGTAAGTAGCATCACATCACATCAACACTGCCACTAGATTAACATGCAGAACAATAGCGTTAGTATTGCTATCATGAGAGGAGCACATGGTCAGTAAATGTGCAATCAAATTTGTGCAGTTCCACTAGGATGAAGCAATGTTAGCGGTGTGAGATTTAAGTGTAACTGCAAAAACACAATTCATGGGAAATAAAGCAAGACGGAAGCACTTCATAAAATGGTGATGGCATTGCTTCAATTTTTCGACGGCACTAGACCATTACTTATAGGGACATTAGGTGGCATTGCTTAATGCTTCATGTGAGTTTACATTAACGGTAGCGATATGGGCGTAGGGACAACAGGGGCATAAAGTGGTGAGGCAGATGTGGTTGCTGAGAGCAGCAAACACTCAGGCAACATATCTGCATTTGTCCCATTTCTTATCTCCTCGGTGACATTTTCCTATGTGAACATAGGAAATGTAGACCTTCTCATTCTCATTTGCGTTGTCCCCCAATATCCCTCACTTTCTTTCCTTTTTCAACCAAGAGACAGGTCCACTTCCCCCCACCCATCACCATCCACCATGCTTTCTTCGTCTTTTCAACCAAGAGACCGTTTGGGTAGCCAGTATGTACTACTTTCCCCTATTTCCTCTTAGAACGAAGTCCTAGATTCATGCTACAGCTTTCCCACTGTCTTCCCTGTTTGAACCAACTCTTAGAATCGACTGCATGAAGTAGCTTTGCCTCTAATAATAGTAAAAGTCTAGGTGGCTTTGGAACAGCCGACGGAAGTAGAAAAAGATCCAGACGCATCCAAGTGGGGAGCTGGGGCAGTAGAGCAAGGAAGGTTTCAAAGGAATATATACCTGAGGGTCATCGGCATGTGGCGAAGGCGGCGTCGGGAGGCTGCATCTTGGCCACAATACTGCAGGGAGGAAGAAGGGGTCGGAGGCCCTCCCAAGCCGGCGCTCTCTCGGAGAGAACGACACGGCCGCCGATCGGGACACACGGGCAGCCGTTGGTCTCCTCCCTCGCCGCCGACGACAGTGTGAACGATGCACCTACACCCCTGCCCGGGTCGTGGTGGTCCGGCCGGATTTTTGACCAGCCGTGAGTAGAGAGAGAGTGTGTCTACCTATGTCTTGCTTAGATCTGGAGAGCTTGAGAGAGTGAAAGAGAAGAACCCTAGTAAAGCAAGCGCTAAGGCTCCTGCTTATATATATAGTGGAGTGATTTTGTTGTACTAGCTTCAAAAAAAATGCACTCCTACGTGTACCCGCGAGTGGGTGTGAGAGAACTAGTGCGTGCGTGCACCGCTTCTCTTTGTGCGAGTACAATATACTATGCCCAAAGAATGTTCGCCACAAGAGTAATAGTATAAGTGTGTGACGTATGAGCTAAAATAAAATGTGCACGACGTCTTTTGTTTTTTAGAAGTTCTGAGTGTAGGTTGTGAAGAGCACATATGTGTGTGACGTATACCTGCAGATAGACAGTGGGTGCAAGAGGACTCGGGAGAGTCGGTACTCGTGAGGGTGCATGTGTGCGTGAGAGAGAGAGGGGGCACGTATCAATGCAATGCATGTGTCCGTAAATCATTATCTGACGAACGTTCGCCACAAGCCTTTTCCTGACGAACGCCGTAAGAACCGTTAGATCGGCATCCGACAATGTTAGTTTTGCCATGTCATTTAACAGAACAACCACTCCTCCTACACACAAATCTTCCACGCGAGTGTTAGCAACTGTCGTATGCTCCTCCCTCCATTCCAAAATGCAGTGCATATACCTTTATTAAATATTCAAACCTTGCAAACTTTTACCAAATTTTTGTGTACCAAAATGCATATATAGAATACCCAGTATATATCATTTCATTCATCTTCGAGAGGTAACTATAAATATGGGGGAGAAGTCAACAAAGAAAGACCATCGTATCACCTGCGGAAATTTCAACCATCCTTTGGTGTGGAGGAATACCATGGGAACTCTATATGATATGATTTTTATAGGATTTTTCCTTTAGAGCCAATTGGTTCATAGGAATAGATTCATATACTCCACATTTCAAAGGAAATAAACATGATATCATTTTTATAGCTTTAGAGCCACTTGGTTCATATGAATGGATTCATACACTCCGATAATTTGGAAGGAAAATAAACATTAGCGTATATTCAATACAAAAGTTCCTATGATGTGAACCAAATGACATCTCTTTTCTAATCCCTCCTCATAGGAGTTGAGATACGTGGCATCTCTAGATTCAATAGAAAAGTTCCTATGATGTGAACCAAATGACATCCCTTTTCCAATCCCTACTCATAGGAATTGAGATACTCCACGTCATCTCTTTCTCTGCAACTTCCATGTATACATCTTCTATTCCTAAATAGCTAGTACATCCCACTAGTAGCTTTTTTCCAAGACATGCAACTATGGCACAAGAACACGTCATGCATGCAAATCATAAATCACATTGTTTTTGTACTCTATGCATGCAAGCACGACATCATCAATTGGTGCATGTTACTCATAAGTTATTTCCTGCATTAAATTTTGTATTGAAAATGTATGTGTTGGTCACGTGCACACATATGTAGTTCACATTCACATTTTTGTTAGAAATGTCATTCTTTTAGCTGCAATTCATTTTTTCTCTTTAGTTACAGATGTTTTTGGAGGAACTTTTATGCATTATCTATACCCCTACATAGTGTGCGAATAAATTTGCAAGATGGTTGCTGGATGAAGTTAATCCGACAGTGCAGAGATGGCAAATCCGAGCACTACTGGCCGTTGGATATCATCAATATTCTACCAGATTCTGCCACATGTACAATTTAGAAGACTCCATGGTTGAACTTAAGCATAATGCACAAACCTCATAGCACAAGGACTTCTCCTTTGTCCTAGAGTCTTCCGTATCATAGTTGCCCAAACTTTTTTAAAATGAATTGCCATTATTTGTTTTTTACTTTATGATTTACAATGCACAACCCCATGAATCTTAACATTTTTATAAAACTAATTGATTTTGAATGAGATGAACTATAAGAAATAAACGAACATCTACATAATGCATATATGACTTGAAGCTTTACATGCTATATTGTGTATTTATTCATAATTTGGTTTTCAAATCTCATGCGTTCAATGCATGTGTACCTTACCAGTTTTGAGTAGAGTAGCAAATTTCACACGACCGTGGGTATATCAAAATGCAGGGCCCATGCATCATTGCCTTTTGGTCGAACCTATGTCCACAATTTTTTGTACGTATATCTCCACTGGTCCCCGATCCCAAAATGCTACCTCGTTCCCGTAAAACCAAGCGGCCCACACATATTAAGGCGTTGACTCGAACTCAATCCCTCTCCCGTTTACTACGACGTGGCCCCGCATGCCCTAGTACTCCTACAAAGCCTACCGCTGCACGCATCATCGGTTTTCTTCAAGAGGACAAGGGAGAAGCGGATTTGTAGTGGAGGCGCTTTCAAAAAAAGGATTTTTAGTGGAGGCTCCTACCCTAGGGTGCCCTAGGTATGACGCACACATAATTGGTTTTCTCTTTTATTTATGCTCTTGCGCCCTAGAGTGAAATGATGGTTGCTTTGTCCGTCTGACTTAATGCGGGAAAGGTGGGGCTTTGTGATTTGACCCCTCATCGCTCATTTACTACTACTGCGGCACTACGACCAGGGTGCCTCTAAGTCCAACCGCTGCTCCGAACTAAAATTTGGTGCATCACACGTGGAACAAGATGGTGGATGAGCCACATGTCGGCCAAAGGGGTCCTGTTAAGTGTGTCGTCATTTCGTGTGTGGACTGACCCTGCTTGAGTTGCTACGCCAACACGACAGGGGTAGCCTACCACTTGGTTTTGCTCCTTGGTGAATCCCGACTATATTGATCTAAAAAGATACATACTGTACTACCCTCTCCGTCTCGGTTTATAGGGCGTGCACATAGTTCTAGGTCATCCATTTGACTAACTAAATATGAGTTACTATGTCACAAAAAGTATATCATTGGATTCTTAAGCGGATGTAGTTTCTAAACATATACTGTTCATCACATATATAGCCAGTTAAATTCTCAACCTAGAACTACATGCATGCCCTGTAAACCGATACAGAGGAAGTAGTAAAAATTGGGTGATTTTACCAAGTGATGGGTGGGGGAGCATGGCATGTCATGCGGTCCCACGTGTCATGATGTACTGAGGCGATGCGCATGTCCCTCTTGAGGCAGAACAATGGTAGAAGCAATACTACATGGTTTTCTTGAAGGAGATGATGGCAAAGCAAAGTGTGAAATAATGGTTGCTTCGTCCGTCTGTGAAGGTGCTACATTGTGATTTGACGTCTCATTGCTCATTACTACTACTGGGGCGGTACGACTGGGGTGCGTCCCCCCTACTGTTCTGCACTATTATTTGGTGCATGACACATTGACTCGGTTGCTATATGTCCCACATGTCGGTGAGAGGAAGTACAGAATTCATGAAAGCGAGCATCGACGGAGGAGTACAAGACACGGCTTGGTTTTTGCTGCTTCATGTGATCCATCGATTCAAACCTGGACTAAAAAAAGGTGAGGGCAGGTCTTTTCCCGCGCGGCAGGCAGGGGAGTTTGGCATAGTCTGTTCGAGGCAAGGAGGCAAGAAGGCAAACAAGGAAATAAAGGTTGAGCGACTTAGTTTTGGGAAAATCTGATTTTACGGAGTACGTACCCACTATGGAGGTAGTACTACTTACTACTCCCTCCTTTCCGGTTTATAGGGCTCATCTAAAAAAATCAGTTTTCCCTTTTTATAAGTCTCAATTCTACAAGTAGTAGTAGTACCATCACATGTTGGATTTCGAGGTGCGTTAAATCACCCGATGCAAGCAGTGTCAAGAGAAAACTCCCCAATGCATGTAGCAGTGTCAAGGAAATTTAGTGGTCATGCATGCATTCGTTCTAATTAATGCCTCGGTAAACATAACTTCTTGAGAAAAATGAGCATACTAATTACTTGTGCAAACTAAGAAATTAATTCCACCACTCACCGTCTACTTGGTTGGAGAGATTTTGAAATTGAGCCATAAAATGGAAAGGAGGAAGTAGTAACTTTTGTCTCGGTTACTATTTGTGGCCTTGTATAGATGCAAAATGTATTTTTTCATAGTGGCCTTGTATAAGTAAATGGAGGTTTTTCTAGTGTATAGAGCCTTGCCTCTAAGGTAGGCCCCACATGGTTTGCCTCTTTTTTAACATAACGCGTCAAGTTGTAATTTGTTTGTTCATCCATGGTAGATGATGCTCCGTCAAGTGGACAACTAGTACACGTGTCAAATTACCACGTGGGCTGCCTTTGTGTACAGAAATGAGCTCCACCGTGTACCCA
This sequence comes from Triticum timopheevii, assembly GCA_963921465.1. Classification (NCBI taxonomy): domain Eukaryota; kingdom Viridiplantae; phylum Streptophyta; class Magnoliopsida; order Poales; family Poaceae; genus Triticum; species Triticum timopheevii. The sequence goes on along the minus strand of OY997271.1, from coordinate 126,550,691 downwards.
CGCGGGTGTGGTTGGAAAAGAGACGGGAGTACGTGCGCCATGCATGCACCTCTTCTCTTCGTGCACGTCCCCCACCTACGCGGGTGTGTGTGTGAGAGATAGAAACCTAGACATAATGCGCCGTCCATCCCCATGCCTCCGCCCAGTCCGACCACCAGTCACCACCACGCCCCACTCCTCCTCACCTTATCTCTCATCTTTCTCGAGATACCATTTTTTCGATAAAATTCTCGAGATACCATTTTTCCGATAAAATTCTCGAGATATCATTAGTTTTTACACATGGGATTACTCCTGCATGGGTTAATCACAACAGGTGTTTTGTAAAAAATGCATCTTGATGTTCCGTGCAATGCACGGGAATCTTGCTAGTCCATGAAAATAACACATGGCAAAATTTCATGGCGAACGAGGGATTTGAATCTGCTGGGAGGGGCTGTTTGGGTCTTGCCCGGGGTAGCCAAAATATTGGCAACCCTTTTCTCCAGTAGTGCCTTTGCCACCGATGACCGAGGAATAGCTGGGGTGCTCATGCATCCTCCGACGCGCATGTTGGAGACGAGCTTGCACAAGCTATGCTTTTTTGTCCCACCACGCCGCCCGAGCCGGCCGCAGACCGACCGGCGACCCACAAATTACGCCATCCAACTGTAGCCGCACACGTTATGATAGCAACTCAACCAACCGGACGAAATTCATGCAAACACGACAATATTTAATATAAACAATGACGGAAATAATATAAAATACCGTATTTTCATACAAATATGACGGATTTCATTACAATCAAATGAACTACACGGTGCTAGTTCTGGACAGCACAACTATATAATACCTGGCCTAAATGGTCGCCCGCCGATCCATTTGTGTTCCTCATGTCTGGCAGCGCGATCATCGAACTTCCGGGAGCCTCGAAGGTATATGCTTCAGCGCAAAGGACGACTCGCTTCCCCACTGCCCAACTGATATCGTTGGCTGATGCCCAAGATGATGGTGGAAGGGGGCTTCTCTGCTTCAGTGGAGCCCATGCGGGGTCGACGGAGGTCCTCACAACAAAAGGATCCGGCAAGACACCTGCTGCGTACGCGGCGTCGCCTCCGTGGTGGCCTTCATGGGACCCAAGCGGTGGTGGCCTCCCGTGTTCTACTTCTCCTCGATGATGGCGGCGGACGCGGAGGCGCTAGCCACCGACTCATCGCTCTCCATGCACCCGGCTTCTATTGTTGCTTGCATGGCACGGCCGCCGGCATGGGAGTCTCGGCCACAGAAATGGGAGACGCGGTCGCAGACACGGGAGGCGCGGTACGAGGCGGCGGCGTGGACGACAATGATGATGCCCGTGCGCTGCTCCTCATCGAGCTGGCCTGGAGCAGCGAGCTGCTGAACCGCGCACCGACTTGGGGCAGCAACTAGATCCGTTAGGCGAGGGGAGGGTGGTGGATCCGCGATCTGCATAGCTCGTATCCGGTGGGCTCGGCGGGCCACCCAGCCGGCTTGGATGCGGGATAACTACTCTTCGTAAGCCATTGTAAGAGTGGACAAAATGGTGAAGGAGGAGATAGGGGAGCGGCGGAGGTGTGCGATTCTTGGCCGACGTTTGGCCTTCTTTAAATAGGAGATTAAATAGATGACGGACGGGAGGTGCTAGGCTGGCTTTGTGTTTAATGCCGGCCTGGTCATGAACGGACGTGTGTCTAGAGTGGATTTCTCAGCTTCCACATGGGCGGGTTTCATGGAGGCGTTTGAATGCGGCAAGGAGGTGTGTTCAGCCGGGTGTGCAACAAGTGGCGCCCTCAACTCCGACGTACGACACCGCGCCGTTCTTCCACTGACATGTGGGCTCTTTGGTACATGGCCTGCATGTCAATGACCCAACGCAGGCTGCGCACGGCAGAGGAACTTTTGGTGGGCCAGGGCAGTCAGAAGCGGGCATTTCATAAACCAATGATTTTTCATTGAGTGTGATGTCATCTATTTCATGTAGATAAGCCTAGTATATAACGTAAGAGAATTTTAAAATTTTCATATATACGTTGATAGCCCGTTCGATACACTGTGATTCATAAAGACCGCTGCAAACATCAATGATCTGCTTATCACAGATAAGATTGATTAATACCTGTAACAATCCATGTCCTTAACAAAGAGTGCATGCACGTATAGGTTGAGCGTGTGTCTTGCGTCGTGTGTTGTGTGCATGCAGGCGTGCGAGTGTTGCGTGCGTGCATGTGTGCGTACATGCGTGTGTGCATGTGTGCATATATGCGTGTGTTTGTGCGAGTGTTGCATGCATGCATGTGTACGTGCGGGGTGAGGCTACACGTTAGTCGACTAACTTTTTCATCTTTGGCCAGTAGATTTTCCAGCCGTTGGATACGAAATCAAGGGCATGCAGTTTATCTTCAACCTCCACCCCCCTGAGCCGCCAGCCACCACCAGCCGAACCGCCAGCCCCCGCCGCCCGTGGCCGGCCCGCTCCGCCCCGCCACCCCGCCTGCCCTGAAACCACTCCCGACCGCCGGTCCGCCGCCGCCTCGGCCATCCCTCTAGCCCCCCCCCCCCCCCCCCCCCGCGCCGAGCTTTTTCTCCGGCGATCCCCACGCCACCGCCCAATCACCGCACCCCCCCACCGCCGGCGACTGCCAACCAGAGTTCTCACGACTTCGAATCCCCACCGACCACTAATTTATTACCATTTCTGTCCTTCATATACGCGCTGACGGGTGGGCCCTATGGTAATGTCAGACTCAAACTACCATTTCTTTCTTTCATATACGAGCTGACAGGTCGGCCCCATGGTTATGCGCCCCAATGGTGCAACACTAGTTGCACCACGTGGAACATTTGACTGGTCAATTGATTGTGTCATCAACAAAATACAGAGTTGTACAGGTGAGCCAATGACCGTATAATCACGACATGTATTTTTTAACACGGTACAGACGCAAAGGCTCATATATACGCGCAAGCACTCACCGCTATAAGCGCACACACACACAGACCCTACCCCTATGAGCACCTTCGAGAGAGTGAGCCAGCATATGATCTTGAGATTTTACAAAGTCACCATAGGTGCCTCAAAGTCAAGTGGATTGTCTCCTCCCACTGAACGCACATCGCTGGAAAATACTAAAATTAACCAAGGATAAATGCGATCACTAGTACTTTAACCCTGGTGGGCTCGAGAAACCACTGTCCTCCTAACCATCCAACCACAGGTTGTTTAGCACCACAAAATATATGTGGTGACCATGATGAGCTTATTCTGAAGTCCAGTGACCATATCATGCTTTCGCTTCAAATACAATGACCGTAAGTGTCGTCAACAAAATACGGAGCATGCATCAAATACAAAGTCTGTCAGTGTCATCAACAAAATACAGAGACGTATTGTGAGCTAGATATCGTATGATCACCACGAGAATGTATACGGTGGCCGTAATGAGCATATTCTGAAGTCCAGTGACCGTATAGTGCTTTCTCTTGTAATACAGTGACCATCACGCGTGAATGTGTCATGGGCATGCATATTTTTACAGGGCCGAGAGATAGTTTGTGTGCGTACGTGAAAGTGGTGTAGAAAGAGGCACTACAAAAAAAGACACATCCGTGACATTTTGGGCCGAAAGAAAAAAAAATCTGTCATACATATGACACTTCTATGACGATAATTGTGACAAAACCTGGTATCATCATAGATGTGGTGGGCTCCTACTTCTATGACAAAAAATCATGACAGAACATGGGCTTTTCGTCCTGGGCGGGTCGGAGACGCAGCTGCATGACATTCTTTGGGCTGTCCATGACGGAAAAAACCGTGGTAGAAGCAAGGGGAGGAAAATTTCGGGGAGCTGCCGGTTACGGTGGGAGGTTGGGGGCCGAGCAATGCGCGTTTCTCTTGTACACGTACGCGCGTGTGTGCGAGGCATTGGCTCTAACTGAACCCGAGCGAGGCATTGAGCTCTAACTGAACCCGAGCGATTGCACTGCAGGCTATACGTTACTGAACCCGAGCGATCGATCGATGGCTGTTAACTGAACCCGATCGAGCGATTCCTTCGCTACTGCTGCTAACTGAAGCCGATCGATTGAATGTACAGTGAGCGTTGCGGGGGGGGGGGGGGGTGGATGAACAGTGAGCGGTGGCGTTGCCTCTGGATGAACAGGACCCCATGGTGTGGAGGGCTGGATGAACAGTAGGCGATGGAGGGGTGACCGTGGAGGGGTGGTTGAACAGGACCCCATGGTGTGGAGGGCTGGATGAACAGTAGACGGTGGAGGGGTGCCCGTGGAGGGGAGGTTGAACAGTAGCCGGTGGAGTAGCGCACGGTGGAGGCTGAATGAAGAGGAGCCCGTGGAGGCTGGAGGAGGTCGACAGTAGCCCGTGGAGGCTGGAAGAGGTCGACGGTGGATTTGAATAGTATCCTGTGGAGTCCCATTTTGTGGTACGCCACACCCCTCCCGATGAAGAGGACCCCCGTTTCGACTGTAGCGCTCCAACACAAGTTCGTTTCATCCGTTTTGCGGTACACCACACAACTCCCGATCAACAGGACCCCCGTTTCGACCATAGGAGGTCCGTTTCGTCCATTTTGCGGTATGCCACACCCCTCCCGATCAATAGGACCCCCATTTCGACCATAGGAGGTACGTTTCCTCCGTTTTACGGTACGCCACACCCCTCCCGATCAACAGGACCCCGTTCCAAACGTAGGAGGTCCATTTCCTCCGTTTTGCGGTACGCCAGGCCTCGTTTCCATCGCCTGTTCCGTCCAAGCCCTCCCGATGAACACGACCACGCATTCCGTTCTGACCCAGCCGGTTGGCTCCACATGAACACGACGACGACGCTATTTCTCCGTTTCGACCCAGCCATGTACGCATGCGCGAGTAGGCGTTCGAGACCCCGCCCGTATGTACACATACGTGGTCATGTTTTCTTTCTTGCGCCCTGGCCGTTGTACGTACGTGTACATGCTACGTGCGCGCCTCTACTAGGACACGTACGCGCCTCTACTACGACACATGCCTGCCTCTACATCGTCCAGTATATATGTACGTACACGTTCGCGACCAGAATGACAATGCTACGTACGCTTCGACTAGGTGGGTCCCGACTGTCAGGAACTTCCTTGCCTGCGAAGATGTAGCTGGTGGGTCCCGGCAATCAGGGGGGCGAATCGTTTTTTTGCCCAGACGCACTTCCTTGCGTGCGACGATGTAGCTGGTGGGTCCCAGCAGTCAGGGGGCGAATCGTTTTTTTGCCCGGACGCACTTCCTTGCGTGCGAAGGTGTAGCTGGTGGGTCCCAGCAGTCAGGGGGGAAACATTTTTTTCGTGAAATACGGTGGCCCGTCCGGTGGGTCCCAGCTATCAGGTGGAGGAATAATTATTTTGCGCGTAATAAGGAGGCACTTCCTTGCGGCCGTCGTGGACCCAGCTGTCAGCCTCTCCATGCACAGTACTCTTCCGATGGAAGTCGGTCATTGACCACATTGACCACGCCGCGCCGAGAGCACCACGGTTGTGTACGACAGCGAGGCCTAGGAAGGGGACGACGCGGAGCCGGGGAAGACGCAGCAGTGGATGCCCACGCGAAGAGGAGTACGAGGGTGAGGATACCGTCGCCGTAGAATAACAGGGGGTGTGGGTGAGTAGAGGGATGGCCTGGCTAGCGGTAGGAGTAGTAGGGGCGGTGAGGCCTCCGAGGCATCACAGCCGGCCACGGGAGGCAGGAGCACGCGGCACGACCGGCGCTGCTTTGGGCGGCTGGAGCACGAAGGCCATAGGTTCAAGAAGCACTACGGCCGTTGGATGGACATCGTCCGGTCACTGGAGCTAGAGTCGTTCATATTAACTAAGTTGACAAAGCCCTCTGTCCCCGTAAACTTAGTAGGCCCACAAGGCAGCCTCCCACCAAGGTGAGTCCCAGCTAGCAGGGGGAGTATTCATTTTTTTGTGCGTAATAAGGAGGCATTTCCGGTGGGTTCGAGCTCACAACGGGGGGAACGTTTTTTCGCGAAATACAGAGATCCTTCCGGTGGGTCCCAGCTATCAGGTGGAGGAATCATTATTTTGCACGTAATAAGGAGGCATTTTCCTGTGTGGGCCCCTACTGTCAGCCTCTTCCGATGGTTATTGTTTGTGGACCATGTTGACCTCGCCGCGCCGAGAGCACAAACGCGGTGGATGAGGGCGAGGCCTAGGAAGAGAACCACCTGGAGCCGGCGAAGCCACCGCAGTGGATGGCCACGCTGAGGGGAGAATGAGCGCTGACTGGTTGGCCGCGGGGTGAGGCTGACGTCGCCGGAAAATAACAGGATGTGTGGGTGGTTAGAGCGATGGCCTAGCGACAGCACAGCCAGCCACAGAAGGAGGGAGCAGGCAGTCCCGTCGGCGCTGGTTTGGGTGGCTGGAGCAGGAATATCGGAGATTGAAGAAGCACGGCGGCCGTTGGATGGACATCCAACAGTCACTGCTGTGTGTTGACTAAGCTGACAAAGCCTTGCGTACGCGTCAAAAAAAATTAGGACAACGTCATCGTCAACCTAGTAGGACCAGAAGTCAGCCTCCAAATCTGTGGAAAACAGCATACAGCCCATTAGCCATTATTTTCAATAATTTACAGCCCATTTGCTAATTCTTAAGGATATTTGAAGCCCATATTCTTTTTATTAGCATTACAGACAATATATTCTGGGCACTCCTAAACAATTCAACGAAATTTTGCATATTTCGGTGGGGTCCGAACTCTTTTAATCACGAAATTTCAAGTCACGTTAATAATAGTTTCCAAAAAATTATATCAAAATAAAATTCAAAAAACAATTCTCCGCAAAAAATGAATGAAATTTAGAATCTTAACTAGCAAGATGCCCGTTCGTTGCACGGAACATGAAGATGCATTTGTATGAGTAGTTTATCTTGTGGGAGAAAAGATGATATTTTAATGTAATTGCTAGTTGGCTTTGGTTTTATAAGAGTAGAGAGTAGAGAAATCCTGAAAAAAATGATATTTTAATGCAATTGTCGGTTGCCTTTGGTTTAAAAATTTACAGCCCATTTGTTACAACTTATAGCCCGTTTTCTGGGGAAGCCCATTTCTTATCCCTCCTCGTCTTGAAAGATTTGCAGCCTAGCAGGGCTGAGAAAAGCAAGTAGGCCTCGGTTTTGGTATTCTCCAAAAAAAAAGAACTGGGCTAGCCAATTTCAGAAAGAAAAAAATATATCAACTAGGCTCGTCATGTGCTTAATAAAAGCGTAAGCGTGGGCTAGACGGGACACAGCCCCCGCACAGCGCGCAGTTGAGCTCCGTCTCTGAAACTGAAAAACAACTAGGCAAGCTGCTGGGTCCCTGGTGTTATCCGCTCGTTGTGTAATTTTCTCGTTTATTGACTACATTGACAATGGCGTGGAACCTAGTTGTCAAACAATTAGGAGGAAGTATTTTTTTGGCTTGTAATAACGAGGCACCTGCTTGCGAAATGCAATGACCCTGGTGGGTCCCTACTGTCAGCCTCTCCACGTACAGTCATCTCCTGATTCCTCTTGGTTGTTGACCATGTTGACAACGCCAGGCGGCGGCGGGCACAGCGAGCTAACCAAGGTGGAGAATGACGACAAGGCCTCGGACGGGAACGAACAGCAGCCATGGAGGATGCGGCAGTGTAGTGGCAGGTGGAGGGGAGTACGAGGGCAACAACATGCAAGTCAAGCATACAAATGGTACAATAAGCCCAAGGATTAATTGTTCATCAAATTTTTAGACAAAACCCAAATTGAACATGATAGTAACATCTAACACAACCACTCTTTTTTGCAGTCACAAACAAATGGATCGGTCTGATCCATAAAATCAACATCCTGTGCAAAAAAATTTATTTCAGGATGTCTACAACTTATTGTAAATATAAGCCGAGCACATTTAGAAGCCCATTTGTCCACCTGAAACTTCTTTTTTTGCTGTTCAACATGTTCGTCCGTGAGAAATCTCTTGCTATAAAAATTAAGCCTCATGGACAATAGTAACCTTGCGTTCAACAGGAAGAATGTGACAAAGCTTCTGTTTGCCTGGTTGGATGCATATCGTCCCGTCGTTATTGTCCTCAAACGAATGTCATGAGAACTGAGAAAATCCTTGTGCTTATTACGCTAATGATTGGTTATATGTTTTTCTCCATGTGGTTCTCCCTAAGTAGACATGAAGATTGAAAACAGTTAAGGTCTGAAAAAAGAGTATGTTGAAAGAACGACAACTAAACAGTTAATTCTAGTACAATATATACGAGCTTTCAATTTGCATGAAATCATCACCTCTATGTATAAATTCTCTAGAGATCGAAAGCATCGCAGCACGCCAATAATTATGTCCAGATCAAAACAATACATACTGATATATATGATCTTGACAGAATCCAGCAGCATTGATAGGCTATCACTGGCGAACTCTTCATTGAGCATATAACATAATATTAGTACCCAAAGTGTACTCCAAGATGATATAAAACTTATGCGCACAAATCAAAAATGCAGCATATGATTACAAATGTGTAGATGATAATATACGGTACCTGAAAAAGTGAGGAGCCAAACACCAACTCCTTGTGATTATTAAACGGGTCACAAATTACACCCAAGGTCTCCAGTTTGGGCATAGAGACGATAGTTATTTCTGAAGGTGTATAACAATTATGAAGGAGCAACCTTTCAAGTGAAGGGGCATCTTCGATGATGAGCTGCTGTCCTTTAAAACAAATTCCAATGCTTTTAAGGTGAGGCGACTTTATTTGGAGACAACTGATACCGATTTCTATTCCCAAAACAATCAACATGCGCTCCAGGGCAGGGTAACTGGAGTGGATGATGTTGTGCAGTGAGGCCTCCGACAGATAAACCACCACAAGCGAAAGTTTTTTTAGCAGTGGGAGTTGAAGCATTTGTACCAGATCGTCTGGTAGATGGCACCGGGCGAAGGTGGCAGTGTGGAGAGAGGAGGAAAACCGTGATATGGACAACGGTGGTGTGTGCACGAATTCTTGGTATGTTCGTGGTATGAAACTTTCGTGGTAATGGTAGAACTCAAACTGCTGGAGTTTTCCGAATTCAGGGGATGTCAGCCAAGCGTCCACCTTGCCAGGTATGGACAGCAGGTAGCTTGTCAGGATGCAGAGGCATTGAACGGGGCCCTGCTGGTGAAAAGAGACGGTGGCTCTGATGAGATCAAATTTAGGAAGGATAGATATCTGATAACAGTCGAGATTGAGGGGCGTGGTGCGCCATAGAGGGCGCCACCGAGTTGAGAGGACTTGTGTGCGGCAGCAATCCTTGGTGGGGAGAAGCGAGATGATCTCCTCAAGGATGACGCCCGGGAGATCGCTGATGTGGTCCACCGGAGATTCTACCGGTTCCTCAGATCCGGGTGGGGGGGGGGGGGGGGGCTCGCCGCTTCTCCCCGTGCTACCGGGTGCGGGATCTACAACCGGCGTCACCGTTGGCGGGAGCATCATCTTCTTGGCGCTAGGGCCAGCCGACTACATTTTCCTTGTGGGCATCGCGCCGAGCTCACGGGTTTGAGCAGAGTAGCCAGAGACGAGCCTAGTGGCAGTGCAAGTGGGGAAGAAGGAGGGCTGGGGATTTCTGTAGGAGTTCAAGAAGAGGAGTAGGCGTTTTCTGTACGAGTGAGGAAGAAGGTGAGCGGGGTTTTCTGGACGAGTGAGGAAGATTGGGGAGCGGGGGGAATTGGGTGGGGAGATGGAAGCGGGTGAGAGAGTTGTTCGTGTTTATAAGGCCCGCTGCACTAACTACTTGCTTTTTCCCAAGAACTGTTCTCTTCTTTTGCGTTGCTACATTGGAGCTGGCGCGTGGGCTTGGCTGACTGGCCATGCATGCAGGATGCAAGTGCCCGCCGGCCACTGCATGCGCTTGGTTTGTTACTAGGCCTATTTAATAGGGTGGTTATGCAGTGAATTAAGGAGATTTATTTTCTCTATGTGCATCCACCATATTAGAGGATGCGGTACTGGATGCAGACACTCACATTAAACTAACATTCAGAAGAACAAAAGTTCAGCATGTCTATGCATCTCAAAGATTCACCATACTATAACCAATATACAAAGCTGTGAGAAGGTGTGGAAATAAAGAAAATCGGTCGATGCTTCTCTAAGCAAAGGGCCTCCCTGCGCACGCATTAATTTCCTGGGCATGCTTGTTTCTTCTCAATGTTGCGAGCACTTTGAGCATGTTGGCAACTCCACAGCTAGCTAGCTGCCTCATCTTGCAATTGATGCTGACACATTTGCAGCAAACACATGAGGCAATAGAGATGACTCAACATGGGTCCATATTGTGCAGTTCCTCTGATATCATATTCATTGTCCTGAATCTAAAAAGATAGGAAAACAGTAGCTATACTTAAATGGTGTTGCAAAACAGTAGCACATATCAATAGCTCGGCATGACAAAACACGATCATCTGGACGAAGGGGATACTGACCTGCCTTAGGAAGATTACATATAATATCATAAGTCCTTGGTTGATTTCCACCTTCGGCTGCACTGCTTGTTTGCTCCTCCACACATGACAGGATCGTTCCGCACTGCATTCAGCAAGTCAATGTATGAATAAGATAATTTCATCTTGTGGTGGTAATTGTACCTATTTACGAATGTAGGAATACCTGGAGCACCATGAGGTTAGCTGACAGCAGGTAGATGCAGCCATATAAATTTTGTGCGGTGCTACCAAAATTGATGTTTGTATCCCTTCCCGTTATGGGAATTCTTCTTGAAGTTGGTAGAATGTGACGGCTTGTTCTTTGCATCAAACTTGCCTTTCCCCTGAGATTTGTTCTTGTTGTTTTGGGGCTGGTTGGGCTGGAAGTTCTTCTCGTGTACCATGTGGGCACTAGAAGCTCCCTCAGCGACCCGAGCACGTGTGTCTTTTGCTCTCGCCTTCTCCTAAAAATCAAGAGTGCTAATGAGATCCAAAACAGAAAACTCATGTCTCTTGTTTTTCAGAGAAGTAGCAAAATCATTCCATGAAGGTGGAAGCTTGGCAATGATGGTCCCAGCAACAAATTTGTCCGGCAACACACACTTAAATTACTCAAGTTCCTTAGAGAGTGACTGTATCTCATGATTCTGCTGAACAACAGAGCGCTCATCAGTAATCTTGTAGTCACAGAATTGCTCCATGACATACAACTTGTTGCCAGCGCCCGAGGGCCCAAACGTGGCCTCGAGCACAGCCCACATGTCTTTGCCGCTGTCAAATGACATATATGAATCCACAATGGAATCGTCAAGAACACTCAGTAGGGAGGCTTTGAAGAGGGTACCCATGTTCTGAAAAGCTTCCTGCTGTGTAGGGTTAAAATCGCCCTCGGGCTTACCCTTAGTGGCGTCATAGCAGTACATGATCTCAAACCAATATACTGCTCTTGTGCGCCACCTTTTATATTGCACCCCCTTAAAAGTAGGCGGCTTCAAAAGCGCAGCAAAACCACTCGGAGTAAATTGCCTGTGATTAAGTTTTTGGATTGGATTGTTGAATATATGAGCAATTTAGTATGAGATTTAATCCTAATCAGTAGTAAATAGATCATGACGACAATTGCAAACATCAAAGTAATGATGCGGACTAAACCAGCAGGACAGAATCACATACTGTACAGCGGGAGCAGAACCGATGTGGTTGATGTTGTCACTCATGTCATTGATGAAGAGGTTACCGAGGTCAGGGAAGAAGGCTGTCGTTGAGGAAGTCGTCGCTGGCAGCAGTCATAGGAGTGTGCTCCCCAAAAACCTGATTGCCCCTCTCCCATACAGGATCACGAAAGGCGGGGTTCAGAGGACTGTTGTCCCTTCTCGTGGTGCATGTCGGAACGAGGGCTGGAGAAGAATTGCGTGGCGGTGCTAAGATCTGGAACAATGTGAAACCATATGATACAGCGGCGGTTAGGGTAGAGCATGTCAGGTCGGTCGTCGAGTTTAATAATAGGCCTTTGGCCCCCAAACCCCATGTCCAAGTCAATAATAGCTCAAAAAAGTCAATAATAGCCCCACCAAGGTTTGTCTAAAAAACAGAGTAATTAGGGCGTCCGTTAGTCGCTTTAGTTTAAATACATTATCATTAATAATGGCCCCACCTTTTGTCTCACAAAGTATGTTGGAGTACAACCGGCTACACGTTTACAATCCGCTTCTCTTCTCTCTCCTTCAACTAAGCACAAATACTATATTTAAATCCTTATAGCCTGCTTATGTCATCTAATTGTAGTACTTGATCTAAAAGTTACTATCCACTATGTAGTCTAAAATGCCGGGCGTGTAGCGGGCGGTGCCCTCGGCCGGCGCGCCGCTTCAACGGCGGAAGCAGTGAGAGGTCGCGTCGCCCTGACTTGCCATGAATGTGGAGCGGCGGGCTCAGCTGGCGCCGAGTGGGAAGCACGCGCGGGAGGGGGGAGGGGTTTTTGTTGGGCCAAGAAGGTGAGAAGCCAAGTTGGGATCGGTCCGGACGGGGAAATATCATGTGCTCCCATACTCTGCATATGACACTAGTCTATGTCACTACTCCCTCCTTCCGGTTTATAGATATGTTTAGAGTAACATAGTAATATGTTATAGTACAAGTTACTCCCCACTACTACCAGCCTTGGCCTCTCCCAGTGCTCCACCATGTATAGCTGCTAAGCCTGCCATGTAGGCATAAAATATGATGTGGCACCAATAAACTAAGCACTTATGCATTGAAGACTTGAGTTACTAAGCCATTTAATGCACTTAGCACCTCATCTAAAGAGCATTAATAGTATAGCCAGCTGCTGGCTATAAGCTAGTGCCATGTCATCTACAGCCCATCTTATTGTCAACATGTACAATAGTAGATCAAAAGAGTGTACTACTACTTTTTTGTTCTGTGGCCCACCTTTCATTCTCACAAGTGCCTAGGAGCACGTGCTAGAGCTGGCTCTTCACGAAGAGCCCGCTTACCTTCTCTCTCCTCTTCTCTTTCCTCCAACTAAGAAGAAATATACTATTGTACTTACTCTAAGCACATCTAAGCACTTACTAGCACCCCCTTGACCGTGGACCTTGACGGTGTACGTCACCTTGTGTCTCATAATTTTCCTCGTCATCATCTGAGTCCTAGAAGATCTCACCCACATCATCATTAGCATGCAGCCACCTTGATAGACAACGTGCACAGAAGGAGTAGAGGCGACTGGGGACGCACCACCACCACGTCATGGGCACTCCGTATGTCCTCGTGTGCGTGCAGCATGCGTGTTTTTCCATCGGTGCTAGCTCTAAGGCCGAGGCTGCGGTCGTCTTCGTCTCCGACTAGTAGTTGAGCAACGACGGCAAAGAGGTGCTGCAAGAGATGTGTATGAACCATTGCGTGCGAGCTTCTCCGTAGCACGATGAACCGGACGTCGCCGTGGATGGCGCACGCCTCCATGCAGCCGAGTGTGTGCGCATGCATGTGTTATTCACGTGCATTCTGCGGCCGAGCATGTGTGCATGCATGTCTTGTGTACGTGCATTGTGTGCTCCATGCTGTGCGCATATGTGCATGAGTTGGATCGGATGGAGTTAGTGTGTTGGCTTGTGTACATGTGTGGCTGTATGCGTCTTGTACATGCGTGGCTTGTTGCGTGGTTATCAATAATTCAATATAAACTACTCCCTCCGTTCCTAAATATAAGTCTTTCTAGCCATTTCAAATAGACTACAACATATGGATGTATGCAGACATATTTTAGAGTGTAGATTCACTCATTTTGTTTCGTATGTAGTCCCTTATTGAAATATCTAAAAAGACTTATATTTGGGAACGGAGGGAGTATAAAACATCTTCAACTTAGCATCCTGATGTACCATTTCTAGTGGTTAGCGAAAAGTTCATGTTCTTTTAGTTGTTTATAGGTGGGCAGCCGGCAAAAAATAGGGGAAAACACGCAAGGTTCCTTCCAGACGCTCCACCGCGAGGTTCCTTGCTCCTCCTTGGTCGCCGGGAATCTATGCTCTTCAACTCTTTTCTTTTACGTGAGCTTTGTTCATCCCTTTCCAAAGACGCGAGACATCTAGCATCAAGGTGCACGTGTCATGCAAGAAAATGGAGATAATCAGATAAGCAGTGCGTAAGTGAGTCGTGCGGGGGGGGGGGGGAGGATGCGGGGGGAAACCCTTTTTCGTAAGTGAGTCGTGCACTTCGATGGCACCTACGCAATACTTTTTCTCCTCGATGGCACATGAATAGTGCATGTACTCAACGACGGAGCACGGGATGGTAGCAATGACATGGTTAGCCCTTTTTTGGAGAGAATACGTACTACTAGTAAATAACTTTGATGTGTCCCGTCAACTCGCAGAATGAAGAGAAGCTTGATTACGCCTTCTCCATCGCCAACACGTGTGCGATGGCTCGCAGCACGAGGAGAAACTTTTGCTTACAGTGGTGGACGTGCAGCAGTTCATTTGGTGTCAGATTGCCAGAAGCACTACTGTGGAACCATCGACTTCCAAAAGAGGTGAAGAGCCAAGCGCAAGGTCACCTACTAACCTTAGGCTAGGCGTAGTGGGAGTAACATAAGTAGGGGTACCTCCTTTTTTTTATTCTAGAAACAACCACACGCGAATATCAAGGTGCTGGTTACGTAGAACAAATTTCTTGCAGTCCATGCTCAGCCGTCCTCTATCTCTCTTCTCAGCCACCCAGCGGACGTGCAGAGCCCATCGTCTATTTGCTCACATGTGGCCCCACATGTCAGTGAAAACGCAAGAGGACCCACTGAACCTGCACATCTTTCACCTCGACGTGCTAGTGATGAAAAACAAATCCAATAAAGATCTCTGCTGGCCGCTTTTGGAGTTACTCAAGAGTAGTAAGATTCTATTTACAATTTAACCCAAGATGCACATATCGTGGCTTCAACTACCACTCTATTTTGTTTCATGACACGACCTGGATGCTGGATGTCCCATGTGTCAGCAAAAGGAGGAAGAACCCGACCAAATCTTCGGTTGTGCTCTCGGATTAGAGTAGTTGTGCTAACTTAAAAAAAATTGTGTACTCCCTCCGTTCCAAAATACTTGACTTCCATTTGTCCAAAAATGGATGTACCTATATACTAAAACATGTTTAGATACATATATATTTTGACAAATAGAAGGCATGTATTTTGCAACAGAGGGAGCAGAAAGGATGCAAGTTTTTGTGTTGGGAAGAAGAGTACATCCATATATTGATAGAGCGTTGGAGTTGGCCTTACAAGTGGGACCGCAGTTGAGGAAACCGACTATCGGCAAACCCCCACCTCGCCTGCCGCGCGATGGCTGAGTTAGAGAAATGATGAGGTTGAAGAGATTGCTCTAGCACGGACTCCAAGAAATATGGTGTCAGATGGAAGTCGTGCTGGTGGCGTGTGCCGTACTCCTGGACGTGAATGCTTGTTCTGGCCCATGCCACCCTACTACTCCTACTACTTACTATATAGTACTAGTATCGAGGATTCGAGATGCTGGTTACGTACAATATGGCTATAGTAAAAACACCCGCACGACGCGCGAAGCATGTGAAGCTAGTACAAATAGTGTACTACTATTGTTGATTGGCCTCATCGGATAACCTGTTGCAATGCACGTACAAAAATGTATTCGGAAAATATATATTTTGCCTCATTGCACCACTCACTCACGGAAGTGACTCGAAAGCCATTCATAAATTTAGTAAGTTTATCACATGCATATCATTTTATTACATACAACAGGTCATCAACCCACATCGACAACGAGGATACATTATAAATACTAAAGTTTTCACCACACAACAAATACCAAGCAATGAAATGAACTTCAACTCAACCATTCCTCGGCGTTGGAAATGCTTGCTTTGAACCACAAGTGATTCTCTGGGACGGGCCATCTATTGTCGATCTCGATACCAACGCAGGACTGATCATCCAGGCTGAAGCAGCCTACTATATCAGTACCAGGGTAGGGAACCACCCTAATGTCCGAGGTATAGACACAGTTGCTTCTCGTAAATGGTGCTAGTAACGTTGTGTCAACAGCAGTTGGATCGCCTTTCACCATCATCGGATAGTTTTGTCCAAGGAAGAGCGAGTTTTCTCCAAGACTATCAATTCTGTACCAGGGAGAAGGTGTTGGCGCTACCACACTAGTATCCACACCGAATACCATGCAAAGGGTGTTGGAATAGGTCCGGAGAGTGCGACCATGGGAGACTACACATGCTTCCTTAGCAGTAACATTATCAGTGGGCTGTATACACACGAGAAGAGGTGATCCATCGGAATTAGTTGCCAGGCACCAAAGAGTATATGGGCGCTGCTCGTCCTCATGCTCGTGATTGTCACCATCGTCATCTCCCCCTTGGTTATAAAATTTTTCAAGTATAGCTGGTGGAATGTTCATAGGACCTTGGAAACACAAGAAGAAGGTTAATTAGTAAAGGGAAACTTGCTAACCCGCATGCATGTGGATGAAACAATTATAATTACGGTGGAAGACAAACATACCGAAATCATAACGATTCCATGCAAAAACAGTGCCACGAGTGGTGGCAGCAAACACAAGGCCCTCGTATTGAATTGCATCACAGTACTCATGCGTGTACAAAAACTGATTTTTGAGCAATGTCCATCAAGTCAAACCAGCAAGGACGGCAACAAGCTTGTCGAAGATAGCAACAACTTCATAGTTGTTGTAATTCCAAGAGCGGTTGGGAACTCGAGAAATTGCTATCTTCCGTAGAATACAGTCACCATGATTGTATTTGAACGTGCGTACAATACCGGTGTGCTCAACCTCTGGGCAGTCTGCTGAGATTTTTGGAAGTGGAACCCGGTCACGAGTGTACACATTCACAAGTTCCCACTCGCAGTTGGACCCAATGTAACCAACCCAATCTCCATTTGCGCCTGCCCAAGCCTTGCCCTCAAGCGATGGCATCTTAACATCATACATATCATTATCAAGCGGCATCAACTTGCACAGGGCGAGGCCTCCGTCGTGACAGCGCCAGTCATCAGGGTCACGGCAAAGAAGATAGGGGAGATCAAACCGCTCCTTGACACTTGGGTTCCTTGTAATGATGTTATTAGTTGAGTCGAGAATGGGCTTGAATGAACCTGCCATGCTAGCCGAGGTGATGACGTCGCACCGATCAATGAGTTCCTCCACTACGTCATCTTTCAGATCGGGGTAAGAATAATGGGGTCATTTCTGTCCTATTCCCTCCATGGAGATGACGATCGAACAATGGCAGAAGAAAGGGTGAAGGGCTGAAGGAAAATGGAGGAGGGAGAGGAAGAGCGTGCAACATCAGTTCCAAATCGAGAGGGAAAGGCGAAAAGTCGGTGGGCGGTTGCCAGTTTGCCACGGTTCACGAAGGGGCGCCCCGGCCTACACGTCGGTTCGGAAATACTCCTACTACTCGCCGTCGTTTCACTGATATGTTGGAACGGGACCACATGTCAATGAAACATGGTGTGTAATTTCTCGTGCAAAATGCGATCTAGCCGCGTGGGCCCGAGGTGCCGCATTAGTTTTTTTTTTAAAGTTTGCCGCATTAGTTATCGACCTTTATTTTTTTTAACATGCATTCTGAATGGATAGCTCCTGTGGTCATCACACCTGAGCGGATATAGTGATGGTTGATTTGCCCGAGCCACTTATTACTACCTCCGTCCTGGTTTATAGGTCCCCTTTGTAGTTTGTGCCAAATTTTGACTAAAGATTTAACTAACAAAATGTTAATGCATGTCAAGAAAAATTATCTCATTGGATTCGTATTTGAACAAAGTTTTCAAAAATATAATGTTTGATCACATGCGTGAACATTTTATTAGTTTAATCTATGGTCAAAATTTGGCACGAAATACAATGGGGACCAATCAGTACAGACGGAGGTAGTACTGTGGGAATATGGAAGTACCAGCAGATTCAAGGAACAGAGAAATAATGGGGCATCATCCGAGCAACTTACTATGGCGAAGGTGGGGCTCTGTGATTTGACTGCTCACTAGTCATTACTACTGCGGTGCAACGACTGTGGTGAATCTTTCCCTAAAGTTGTGTTGTGCACTCAATATTGCTGCATGGCAGGTGGAACGGGATGAAGGATGTCCAACATGTCGACGAAACGAAGTTGAATTTTTTCTGGCATTGCTATCAATCCTTCAGGATATGTTTATATGTACGCATAATTTTGATGAAATTGTACTGTGATGCTATGAAGGTTTCAACTCTGGTTCCCGCAGGAAAAAAAAGGTTTCAACTTAGGATTCATGTGTCTTGCCTCGAGATTATCTTGTTACAACATTCCATCAAATCCAAATGAAACTACCATGGCTAATGCATCTCAATGGTTCGTAGATCAGAGCCAATATTCACATCACAACTGAAGACAAAGTTGTGAGAAGGTGTACAAATAAAGAAAAAAAATATAATTGATCGATGTTGTTCGTAGGCATGGCTCCATTTCCTTGGCACAATGTTCATTGCTTGGCAGCTAGTTTCACCCAGCTCTGTAGCCAAAAAAGAGGTGTATGAAGGACACCACAATCCGATCATTTTGTGCAGCTCCACTAAAATCGGGCGGACCATCCCTGTTTGTAAAGATATCCAGTCAGTGTGATTACAATAATAGTGGAACTAGACGATGAAACATAACACACATAAATAGAAGCCGATCACCTCTACGATCTCTCTTTAGGACTAATTTCTTGTTGGAGAAGATTAGGCACAGAGTTGGATGAGGAGGATAGCAAAACCAATCTCCCTTTCCGCAGTCCCACAGAAATGTAAAAACGTTGCCCGTGTGACATTTTGGCGGAACTGCACAAAACACTCTTCAGAAAAGTGATTTGTGCAGTTCACCAAAAGGTCGCAATAGCAACGATGTGAAAATGGATAGCCCTGTTTGCAAAAGGAGGTCGAAAGGAAACAATTACTACCCAATAACACGAGTTGAAGACACATATGCCGACAAAAAAGAAGCATCTTCCATGTAAAAAATGAAAGATGAGGACGAGATTGCAAGACGGAAAGTACGCCGACCGAGATACGATTTAAGCAAACAACTAAAGAAGATCCACATGCAGCAACGTGGGAAGATGGGCAGTGGAGCAAGGCCGGAGGAAGCTGTACCTGAGGGTCGTCGGGATGTTACTAGGAGGGCGCCGGCGGCCGGGATCTGCCCATACTACAGCAGCAAGCAAGTGGCGAAGGCCCTACCGCGCCGGAGCTTGGTCAGAAAGAACAGCGGGTACCGTAGATCGGGACAAGCTGCCTCAACACCGTCGAACGGAGAGACAATGCACATCCCCCCTTTCCGCCGGCGGACGGGATGCGGCCGGATCACTGACCAACGCTGAGAGAGAGGCCACGGCGGCCTTGTGTGAGATGGTGTGACGAGAGACAAACCCGTTTTTCCATTTTCCCCACGACAATCGTTTTATATTCTAGGCGTGGTACCCGACAATCGTTCGAGTAAACAACCGCTACACGCGTCAAATTATCACGTGGGCTGCCTTTTCGTATAGAAACAAACTCCACCGTGTACCCACGCGGGTGTGGCCGGGAATGAGACGTGACTACATGCGTCCTGCGTGCACTTCTTCTTTAGGTGCAGGTACGTACGTGGGTGGGTGTGAGAGTGGTTTGTGCGAAACAGAGGCAATGTGTTGATGATATCTCAATCAGAAAAACGTAACATATGCAATGTGTGTGAAACAGAGACATGGACGTGAGATATCGATAGAATTGAAAACAGGGATGAAGTGTGTGGCTGCGCAATCGATAAAGAGTGCCGTCGAATTTGTGTTTTCCCACGTTAAAGATACAGGGTGGCTGGCCTACTGGAATTTGAGAGGGCAGAGGTGCAGTTCTTCTCCGCGGCATGGATACCTACCTACAACGTTCGACTATCGGTGTGTGTGGGGGGGGGGGGTAGAGACCGGTCGACTAGTATATGTGTGGGGAAGGAGAAAGACCTAGCTATGTATTGAGGGAGATCGATCGACATCCATGGATATGTGTAGCAGAGGAATAAGGTTGGGAAAAAGACAAAGGTAGAGTGTCGGAGGGTTGGTGGTGGAGTGGCTTCTCACAAATGGTGGGAGAGGCCTGCTAGACAAACGGAGGGTATGAGTGCAATATCAATAAGAGAGGGCGGGGGATGTCTGTCTGTCTATGCACGTGCGTGTGAGAGACGGGTCGGGAGGTATTCAAGGATGATGAGGGGAGAACATATGGTTGTGGTAAGCATGCGTAACTACATAGGAAGATCAACCGTCGTGTGTCCGAGAAAAGGAGAGACATAACTAGCGAGGTAAGTGTATTGGTGCTTGGTGAAAATGAATTATAGTCGACCTGGCTATATGTAGTGAGATCAGTTGATATACATGCCTGCATGTGTTAGAAGCAAATAAAGTCCGGAGAGGCAGACAGGGGGAGAGGGTGTGGCTAGGAGGTGGTGCGAGAGGCCTACCATGTCGAGGGGGAGGAGTGTGCGAGCATGTGATTAATGAAAAGAGGGGCGGGAGTGTGCACCTGCGTGGAATCGTATTGGACATATGGGTGCATGGACGGTGAGAAGAGAAGAGGGGAAGTATATATGTGTTTGTTGTAGGCACACTTGGCTAGAGAGGTATATCGACCGGTGTGTGCCAGAAAGAAGGAGCCGGGGGCCTACACACACCGCTGGTGGACGACCTAAAAAGAAATAATAACATGCGCGATGGAGGGGACGCTAAGGGTGTGTGAGGGGGGCGGGCGCGTGCATGCACGATAGAAAGTTAGCGCTAGCTAGCTACAAATAGAAGAGGATTGTGAAGGTGTAAAAGACGAACAAAGATCATAATTCATTATAAAAAAGTGGATACGGATACTTGAAGAAGATACCATAATGTAGAACATTGATTATAATTTGGGCTAATGTGTGGCTTTTGCAACTCAGGTCTAAATACATTTCATAATGTAGGGGGCGGGGCACTATACTTTGTGTGATAAACACGGTGTATGTATGGAACATGGTTTAGATTATGAATATATAGTTAGTACATCAAATGTACTATTATTTGGAATCAACATCAAATGTATTCAAAAAATAGAATTCGAGTTCATGTAGTACACATAGTTCATATCTATCTCTATAGTAATCATGTGGTGTGTTATTAAGGTAATACACGAATGATGGTTGAAGTTGCCAACAATCATGATTGTAGATTCTTATTGAAATAGAGAAACAAATTCAAATTTAGTTCGAATTGCAGCGGTAATATAGACATTTTGAATGCACTAAAATGTTGGTATGAGTAGGTTACATGCATACAGCAAGCGAAAAAAATTTAATCAGACATAACATGGATTCATACTCCCTCCTTCCATCTATATAGGGTGTAGTGAGATTTTTAAGACCACCTTTGACTATTGACAAGATTAATAGTACATGACATGCACAATGTGAAAATTATATCATTGAAAGAACCTTTCACAGACGAAGTTAACGGTGTGCTTTGTGTAAGTTGCATGTCATATATCATTGCTCTAATATTTGGTCAAAGTTAGCTTCGAAAAATGCATTAGGCCCTATATAGATGGAAGGAGGGAGTAGCTTTCAATAGCATTTGTATAGTAAAACGGGGCAAGACTCTCTCTTTGTGTGGTGTGAATAGTTTTATTTTTTTCGTTTTCTTTTTGGTTGAGGAAAGTGTGAATTGATTTGGTACGTACAAGTAGAATATTACTACATGTTAGGCTTGTCCCTAAAATTCAACCCGCGTCTTGTTATATCCCGAAAATTCACATATCGTGCTCCCAAAACTGGCACCTTCACAACCCGCGCCTTGCTATCCCGAAATTACAACGCGCGTGAAAACTCCCTCCATCTGCCAAATCCCGACACGCGAAATCCCCCTTCTAACCCTGAGCCGAAAGGGCCGCTAGTTCAAATCGGTGGGGGGTACTTTTGGAACACACCCTACATTTTGGACAAGCGCGTCCCTAAGTCATGCTTCACCCCCTCCCATCGCCCCCTTTTCGCCATTCAAAATCCCAGGCCGCCATAATCTCTCCGCTCCAGCCGCGAAACCCCACCCTCCATCATCCACCATGTCACCGCTGCCCAGCCGGAGCCTCTTCCCTGACAATGTTGTCCATCGCAACAGCTCGACGTCCCTCGTCCACCTCCCCGGATGAGGATCCGTCGTCCAGCTCACCGTCCCGCCGGTTCAGCCGCCCCGTCCTCCACCTCCAAGGAGCTGCTCCGACGATCGCCTCGTCTATCGCGGCTGCTCCATCCCCACAGCGTTGCCTTAACCTGCTCCACCGGAACCGCAACATCCTCACCGACTCCTTGGACGAAGCCAAGGCCTACTCGGCGCGACCAAAGAGGTTGTACAATCATCGCATCGCACCTTCTCCTTAACTCGACCTCCCGGCGCCGACGGTGCTCCATCCCGCACCCCCATGGAGCGGCTACCTTGAAGCCGGCGCCGCGGGCGACTGATGTCTACTACACAACCTTCTTCTTGTAGACGTTGTTGGGCCCGCAAGTGCACAGGTTTGTAGGACAGTAGCAAATTTCCCTCAAGTGGATGACCTCAGGTTTATCAATCCGTAGGAGGCGTAGGATGAAGATGGTCTCTCTCAACCAACCATGCAACCAAATAACAGAAAGTCTCTTATGTCCCCAACACACCCAATACAATGGTAAATTGTATAGGTGCACTAGTTCGGCGAAGAGATGGTAATACAAGTGCAAAATAGATAGTAGATATAGGTTTTTGTAATGTGAAATAATAAAAACAGCAAGGTAACAAGCGGTAAAAGTGAGCATAAACGGTATTGCAATGATAGGAAACAAGGCCTGGGGTTCATACTTTCACTAGTGTAAGTTCTCTCAACAATAATAACATAGATAGAACATATGACAAGCCCTCAACATGCAACAAAGAGTCACTCCAAAGCCACTAATAGCAGAGAACAAACGTAGAGATTATGGTCGGGTATGAAACCACCACAAAGCTATTCTTTCGGATCGATCTATAAAAGAGTTCGTACTAGAATAACACCTTAAGATACAAATCAACCAAAACCCTAATCACCTAGATACTCCATTGTCACCTCAAGTATCCGTGGGCATGATTATACGATATGCATCACACAATCTTAGATTCATCCAACCAACATAGAAGTACTTCAAAGAGTGCCCCAAAGTTTCTACCGGAGAGTCAAGAACGTGTGCCAACCCCTATGCATAGGTTCCCAAGTGTCACGAAACCCGCAAGTTGATCACCAAAACATACATCAAGTGGATCAATAGAATAAACCATTGTCACCACGGTTATCCCACGCAAGACATACATCAAGTGTTCATAAAAGACTCAATCCGATAAGATAACTTCAAAAGGGGAAACTCAATTCATCACAAGAGAGTAGAGGGGGAGAAACATCATAAGATCCAAATACAATAGCAAAGCTCGGGATACATCAAGATCATGCCATGGATGGAACACGAGAGAGAAAACGAGAGAGAGAGATCAAACACATAGCTACTGGTACATACCCTCAGCCCCGAGGGTGAACTACTCCCTCCTCATCCTGGATAGCACCGGGATGATGAAGATGGCCACCGGTGATGGGATCCCCCTCCGGCAGGGTGCCGGAAGAGGGTCCCGATTGGTTTTTGGTGGCTACAGAGGCTTGCGGCGGCGGAACTCCCGATCTATCTTCTGTTCTGGAAGTTTGTATATTGGTATATATAGGAGCAGGGGGTACGTCGGTGGACCTCCGGGCTGCTCACGATGTAGGGGGCGCGCCCAGGGGGGAGGGCGCGCCCTCCACCCTCGTGGGCAGCCCGGGACTCCCCTGGCGTGCACTCCAAGCCCATCAGCTTGGTTTCCTTCCAAAATTAACTTCTCCAGTTGATTTCGTTCCGTTTTGACTCCGTCTAATATTCCTTTTCCTCGAAACATTGAAATAGGCATAAAAAAACAAATCTGGGCTGGGCCTCCGGTTAATAGGTTAGTCCCAAAAATAATATAAAAGTGGATAATAAAGCCCAATATTGCCTAAAACAGTAGATAAAGTAGCATGGAGCAATCAAAAATTATAGATACGTTGGAGACGTATCAGCGACATCTCCACGGCGGCTCTCCCCCAGTGCGAGGCCCCTTCGGCGGCGGCGTCCATACCAGCCGGATCTGCTGCTGCTGCTCCGGCTCTCGCTCGCTCGCTCGCGTTGCTGCTGCTGCTCCGTCTCTTGCTCGATCGCTCGCTCTCCCAGCTGCTGCTGCTGCTCTCCCCCTCGCTCGTGCTGCTGCTGTGCTCCGATTAAGCCACACTTCAGTCGACTGAATCGACTTGTGGGTCGATCGATTTTTAGGGGTTGGGGGGGGGCTCGCTGGAGTTAAGGAAGAACCACCCGCAGCGGAGACGGGGGCTCGCCGGAGAGGTACTCCACTATCTATCTTAGGGTTCAGGGTGGGGGCGGCGGGGCTAGAGGGCTGGCTGGGGCGGCGGTGGCGAGTTGTTTCGGGGCAGCGAGGCAGCGCTGGGGCTAGCGGTTCGGCCGGTGGTGGCAGCCGGCTCAGGGGGGTGCAGGTTGAAGATGAACTACAGGCCCTCCCTAAACTACATGTCAAGTGCCTCTCTGCTACCATTGCGTTCAGTTTCGATAGTAGCATTCAGATTCCACAGTAAATTTCAGTTTTGACAGTTAAGTTCAGAGTGAACAGTTTTTACCTCATCTGTTGTAGTCAGGTGGTTTTTGGTGATGTTAATTTTACATCCATTTTACATCATCTATTGGAGATGCTATTAGAGTCCCACTTGAGATTGACGATGTCTGTCTTGTGCTGCTTCAACCTTGACGTCTTACGGCTCACCGGAGCTGCTCCAACGACAGAACGATCCATCACAACAGAGCAGTGCCCTAGACGCCGTCTACAGATTCCTCAGATCTTCCTCCACACCTCCGACAGCCACCTCTGCCTCAACTGCTTCACCGACCAACCCAATGATGCTGAGGTCGACACGGCTACGGCAAAGAGGTTGTACACTTGTTGCATCACTTAGTACTATACATTCACGTCGATCCATTAGGGCTATTTTGGTTCAATGGAAAAACATAGCAATAGGGAATTTTCCAATGGCACTCTAGTATTCAATTATTCATTCATTTTGTTGAAAGGAATGAAGCAAAACATCCACCTGGACCTACTTTTCAAAATCCTATGCATGAAAACAAGACCAAGTGCATTAGTGCCAGAATAACATTCTAACTGTACACGCTTTCATATGGTTTCTCTTTATTTTGGCCATGTTTCTTTGCATTCCTCTGCTCTTCCAATTCCTGTAAACCAAACACCCAAGTTGACAGAAATCCTATATTTACAAATGCTCTGTTTACCATGTGCATTTTCCTATCCTATTCCGGTGTTTTTCCTATCCCTGCGTTTTAAGAATCATGCAAGCCAAATGAGCCCTTATAGAATTACTTCAGTTACAGGTACGTGTCGAAGGGAACTTTGTGTAGTTTGTCCTGCTCCTTCCACGACGTCGTCCACCTCACCTGAGCTGCTCCATTGATAGAAGCATCCACCAAACCAGACATCACGACTCCTGTCCGTCTTTCGCCGCCTCAGATCTCCTTCCTGATGACCCACAAGTCTAGGGGATCTATCGTAGTGCTTTCGATAAGTAAGAGTGTCGAACCCAACGAGGAGCAGAAGGAAATGATAAGTGGTTTTCAGTAAGATTTTCTCTGCAAGCACTAAAATTGAACGTAATAGATAGTTTTGTTATAGGATAAATAGTAACGAGCAACAAGTAAACAAAGTGCAGAAAGGTGGCTCAATCCTTTAAGTAGCAAAGTATAAGCCTGGATAATTTCTAATAATGATAAAGGAGCTCCCGAGGACACATTGGGAATTATCGTCAAGCTAGTTTTCATCACGTTCATATGATTCGCGTTCGGTACTTTGATAATTTGATATGTGGGTGGATCGGTACTTGGGTACTTCCCTAACTTGGACAAGCATCCCACTTATGATTAACCCCTATTGCAAGCATCCGCAACTACAAAAAGAAGTATTAAGGTAAACCTAACCACAACATTAAGCGTATGGATCCATATCAGCCCCTAACAAAGCAACGCATAAACTAGGGTTTAAGCTGCTGTCACTCTAGCAACCCATCATCTACTTATTACTCCCCCATGCCTTCCTCTAGGCCCAAATAATGGTGAAGTGTCATGTAGTCAACGTTCACATAACACCAGTAGAGGAAAAGACAACATACATCTCATCAAAATATCGAACGAATACCAAATTCACATGACTACTAATAGCAAGACTTCACCCATGTCCTCAGGAACAAACGTAACTACTCACAAAGCATATTCATGTTCATAATAAGAGGAGTAATAATATGCATAAAGGATCTGAACATATGATCTTCCCCCAAGTAAACCAATTAGCATCAACTACAAGGAGTAATCAACACTACTAGCAACTGTAACGCCCCGGATACAACTTTCCATATTCGTAACTCCAACTCTTGCCTTTTTCCGGAGATGCGATATGATATTTTCTTCGTGGTTGGGTTTTTGTCTGTTGTTTTGCTTTTTGTTTTTGTTATGCATCTCGTCTCATGTCATCATTCGCATTGCATTGGCATCGTTTTCATAAAACTTGCATCCGCTCGTAGTTGTCGTGTCCCCCCTTGCTTTTGTTGGCTGTTCCGAGACCAACCGGGTTTTTCATTCCCTCTTGTCAAACCAACTAACCTCTCTCAGACCCCCTCGTGTGCGCGTCCGAAACTTGCCCAAACCCAAACCGCTCAGTCATCACCGTTGGATTCAGATCATCCCCAAACATCTACAAAACATTTCCGTTTTCTTATTTGGACTCCCTATCTATTTATTTCTAGACCATCCGATTACGATCGGAGGGACGATATACCCCTAAGTTAAACCCACCTACTATATATATCTAGACAAACCACCTAATTTCTAGGGATCCTACCCTAGCGCCACTGCCACTCTCTCTCGGGATCCCCCCAGATCCGATCCATCCAATCCCACCAACCAGCGCCATGCCCCGCTTCCTATCTCCTCCTCCCTGTCTCGCCCGGTGCCCGATCTGCATCACGCCCCTGTCTTCGTTCCCCGCTGCAGCCAGCCTCCACCGGAGCTCCCTCCGCCGACGAGCATCACCAGCAGGTCGTCCTCGCTGCCCCTGCTCGTTCTCCCTGCCCTCCTCTTCTCATTTCCCGTTCTCAAGCTCTCTTCCTGTCTCGTTTTGGACAGGAAACCGAAGGAGGCCGCCCGAAGCTTCCCCGCATGCCCACGACACCGTTCCGCGCCAAATTCCTCGAGCTCTCGACGGAATCGTCAAGTCCCTTGCCGCCATGGATGCGAGTTCCTCTGCTTCCCCTTCACGCTCCATACGACAGCCGTCTTCGTCGCCCTGCTTCGCGCCGCCATGCCCGCTGACTCCTGCCGCGCTGCTCTGCTTTGCTTGCATCGCTTCGACCCCCTTCTACTCCGTCCATGCCACCGGCGACAACAACAGCAGCAGGTCATGCCGCCGGGCGTCCCCAACCTGCAGATGAGCCCCGCACCGCTCGTTCCTTCCTTTCCTACTTCTCTCTTCTCCCTCTCACATCTCTGTATCATTTCCTTTTTCCGTCAGAGAACCAGAGCTGGAGCTTGCCGCTGCCTCGTCCAAGCCGCATCCTAGCCGGATCTCGCCGTCGTCGCTACACCTCGACGCCGGCGCGCCTCCGCAGTCAGACCTCGTCGGATCTACCTCGGGTTGCCGCTGCCAGGCCTCTGGCGCCCCAAGTCCCCACCGTCGCCGCAAGTCACGCCGCCGTTTCTGCCCTGTCTTGGTCAGTTCGAGCGGGAGGACGAGCATCAGCCCCTGTTCCCCTCGAGCGTTGACCGCGCCTCCAACGCCAGCGCGTGGGTCGCGCCCCTCCTGCAGCCTCCCCTCCAATCAGGCCAAGGCCCATGGTGAGGCCACCCCCAGCGCCCCTCCTTTGTTTTTTTTCCAGTTGGGCCAGCCTGCAGTTTTGGCCCGATAGCTTTTTTTCCTGACCTGCGAATTTGTATAATGATTCCAGAAACTGCATATTTACAGATTACCCCTTTTGTTCATGCATC
Organism: Triticum timopheevii; assembly: GCA_963921465.1. Taxonomy (NCBI): domain Eukaryota; kingdom Viridiplantae; phylum Streptophyta; class Magnoliopsida; order Poales; family Poaceae; genus Triticum; species Triticum timopheevii. The sequence continues at coordinate 126,522,494 of OY997271.1, read as the reverse complement.
TAATAACGAATTAACCATGCATCATATATAAATAATTTATACATGTAAAATGCTTAGAGTTTTGTGTAGATTAATAATATGCCACTTTCATCCATGTTTAAAATGTTTAAAATGTTGTTTGATTAAATTTGCTCAAATGCCATGTTAAAATGATTTATTTCATAACTATTTAACCGTAGCTCCAAATTTAATAAACTTTATATGTAAATGGGGTGGAAAAATGCCTAGTTTAACATGGTCCACTTTATTTTCCTGTTTAACAACTTTAAAATATGGTTTAGGGCAGCACAGTATCGAATCTAAAATATGCACATGGGGATTTTTCGGAATTGTTGTTTGTTATTCCGGCCTCATTTAAACTTGCCTAGATAGGTTGTTTTATTATGCTTCACCCCTTTCCATGTTTAACAACGTTTAATATTGTTGGGCACATAAAAAAGAGAGAACTAAATAATTGATGTGGTGTTTCGTGAATATGCAACTCGTTGCATATTGAGCTCCACTTAATTTGTAGTGTTGTTTGTTGCACTTTGCCATGCCATGCTCTTTAAACCGGACATGCATCATACTTGGTTGTGCATCATGCCATGTTTATCCTTGTGCATTTACCATGTTGTTTGTTTCTTTCCGGTGTTGCTTCTTAGTTCCGGCAATGTTGCGATTGTGAGGATTCGTTCGACTACATCCGTTTGTCTTCTTCATGGACTCGTTCTTCTTCCTAGCGGGATTTCAGGCAAGATGACCGCTACCCTGGATCTCACTACTATCATTGCTATGCTAGTTGCTTCGTTCTATCGCTATACTGCGTTACCTATCATTTGCTGTTCAAGCCTCCCAAATTGCCATGAACCTCTAACCTTTGACACCCTTCCTAGCAAACCGTTGTTTGGCTTTGTTACCGCTTTGCTCAGCCCCTCTTATAGCGTTGTTAGATGCAGGTGAAGTTGAAGATTTCTCCATGGTGGACAGGGTTATGTTGGGATATCACAATATCTCTTATATTATTAATGCATCTATATATTTGGTAAAGGGTGGAAGGCTCGGCCTTATGCCTGGTGTTTTGTTCCACTCTTGTCGCCCTAGTTTCCGTCATACCGGTGTTATGTTCCCAGATTTTGCATTCCTTACGCGGTCGGGTGATTTATGGGACCCCCTTGACAGTTCGCTTTGAATAAAACTCCTCCAGCAAGGCCCAACCTTGGTTTTACCATTTGCCTCACCACCACCTACTTTTCCCTTGGGAGTCGCTCTATCGAGGGTCATCTTTATTTAGCCCCCCCGGGCCAATGCTTGTCTAAGTTTTGGTCCGAACTAGAGTCCTTCGCAGCGCCCCCTCAGGGAAACTTGAGGTCTGGTTTCAGTTGTACGGAGTGCTCATCCGGTGTTGCCCTAAGAACGAGATATGTGCAGCTCCTATCGGGATGTCGGCGCATCGGGCGGCTTTGCTGGTCTTGTTTTACCATTGTCGAAATGTCTAAACCGTGATTCCGAGACTGATCGGGTCTTCCTGGGAGAAGGAATATCCTTCGTTGATCGTGAGAGCTTATCATGGGCTAAGTTGGGACACCCCTGCAGGGTATAAACTTTCGAGAGCCGTGCCCGTGGTTATATGGCAGATGGGAATTTGTTAATGTCCGGTTGTAGATAACTTGACACCAGATCCGAATTAAAATGCATCAACCATGTGTGTAGCCATGATGGTCTCTTCTCGGCGGAGTCCGGGATGTGAACACGGTTTCTGTGTTATGTTTGACGTAAGTAGGAGTTCAGGATCACCTCTTGTTCATTACTAGCTTCACGACCATTCCTTTGTTTCTCTTCTCGCTCTCATTTGCGTATGTTAGCCACCATATATGCTTAGTCGCTGCTGCAACCTCACCACTTTACCCCTTCCTTTCCCATTAAGCTTTGCTAGTCTTGATACCCATGGTAATGGGATTGCTGAGTCCTCGTGGCTCACAGATTACTACAACATCAGTTGCAGGTACAGGTTATGCGATGATCATGATGCGAGAGCGATGCTTGCTTGGTTGAGTACTTCTTCTGCTTCTTCTTCGATCAGGGGATAGGTTCCAGGTCAGCAGCCTGGGCTAGCAGGGTGGATGTTGTTTGAGCTTCTGTTTGTGTTTCATCCGTAGTCGGATGTTGATCTTATGTATGATGTTGTATTTGTGTGGCATTGCATGCCTCTTGTATGTATCCCCATCTATTTGTATAATGTTGATGTAATGATATCCACCTTGCAAAAGCATTTCAATATGCGGGTCTATCCTTGGTGGGACCTTCGAGTTCCTCTTGGATAGGGTCGCATATTGGGCGTGACAAGTTGGTACCAGAGCCTCGACCGACCATAGGAGCCCCCTTGATTGTTGGCCGTTGTTGAGTCTAAAAAAACTATTTTGAGTCTTAGGATTATATATATCGGACAGTAGGATTCTTTTTACTCCTCAGCCCCCTTCGTCGCTCTGGTGAGGTCTCCTGACGTAGATGTTTTGTCTTTCCTCTCCTCAAATTTCACTAATTTTTTTTAGGATCACGCGGGTATCTTGGGATCGTTCCGATATTCTTATGACGAGAACATTGTTCTTGGTGCCTCCTGTCATTTAGGGGTTGTGGCAGTGTCCCGGGGAGTTGAGCTCCGAGGTGTTGTCGTCATAATTTTATCGTTGCAGTTCTGGAATACCTGAGTTTTGCCGACATCGAAAATCTCTTTTATGCAGTTGTTGGTGAGATAACCTCGACGCCACCCAGTACTGGGGAGTTCGGGAGTATTGCCATAACTCGTATAATGGATGCATTTCGAAGGTTGAGGTACAGGATTTCTGGAGTTTTCTTGGTTATGTGTTGACGGATGGATACAGCTGGATGTAGGGATTGTTAGTTTGGGTGAGATATATTGCTTCCCCTGTATCCCCAACACCAGATTGCATAACCAGAAATTTTTGGGAGTTTTATAGGTGGGAATTCAAGTAGCTCCTAGAATATCTTTCCGACAAATGCATGATATGGATTGGGTAAATCTCTATCATATGTATTTGTTCCGGCTTATTCTGCAAGCAAATCCTTTGTTTTGTTTTGAGTTGCTTCAATGTCAAGTGTTGAATCCATACCTTTCCTAAACGGTGTTCTCACATTTCTATGGGAGTACTAATCCTTTTGATCATCGAGGTCGTCATGTTAACTCTTTTTGAACTGGCGTGCTTCTCTTCAAGTGAGTCTGATCATTTCAACATTTGCGAGATCAATTATGAGTTTTCTCAACGGTATTCGTTTCATCCGTCCCCAAGTTGCCTTTGTTTTCCCGCCCTCCCACCCTTTTTCTTCAAGGACTCAAATTTCTTAATCATGTGTCCTTTTATTTGTGGGAAGTCTCTTCATTCTTTTCCGTCAAGGTTCTTATCCGGTGATTCTCAAGAAGATGCTTAGGAAGCTTCAAGTTTATCCACAGGTACCAATTTGTGGTTTTGATACAAGATTGGATACAAGAGATGAACTAGGGTTTCGAGAGGTACTGGTGAAGATGTTGATGGAGATTGACCCCCTCCCGATGAGAGGATCGCTGGTGATGATTTCCCCCTCCCAGAGGGAAGTGTCCCAGGCAGAGCAGCTCCGCCAGAGCCCTAGATTGATTCCGCCAAGGTTCCGCCTCGTGGCGGCGGAGTTTTGTCCCGTAAGCTTGCTCACAATTTTTTCTAGGGTAAAAGTGATGATATAGCAGAAGATGGACGCCGGAGGCCCACTAGGGGGCCCAAGAGATAGGAGGGCACGCCCTATAGGGGGGCGCGCCCCCTGTCTCCTGGACAGGGTGTGGGCCCCTTGGACTATTTCTTTCGCTCGGAAATTCTTATTAAATCCAAAAAGTTGTTTCGTGGAGTTTCAGGACTTTTGGAGCTGTGTAGAATAGGTTTCCAATGTTTGCTCCTTTTCCAGCCAGAATTCCTGCTGTCGGCATTCCCCTTCTTCATGGTAAACCTTGTAAAATAAGAGAGAATCTCTACTCCTAATGGACGAATTGGTTGAATAGTACCCCCCACTTTCAACCGGTTTATTTTCAACCGGTTTATTTTCAACCGGTTTATTTTCAACCGGTTTCTCTTCATCCCACCTCCCACCAGCCCCTCCCACCGGTTTTTCTCTTTTCTCGTCTGACCGGCAATACCCAACGTATTTATGGTAATCAATCATAATTAATCCACGTATAGTAATCAATCAATCCAGGTATGGTAAGGTCATAACTCAGGAAATTTTGAATATGGTAATTATATGGTAATAAATTTAAATTACCCCAAAGGCTATCAATCCAGGTATGGTAAGGCCATAACTCGGGAAATATCGAATATGGTAACAAATTTAAATTACCACCAGGTATGGTAAGGCTATCCACGTATAGTAATAAATCATATAGTAATAAATCATAATTAATCCACGTATAGTAATAAATCAATCCAGGTATGGTAAGGTCATAACTCAGGAAATTTTGAATATGGTAATTGTATGGTAATAAATTTAAATTACCCCAAAGGCTATCAATCCAGGTATGGTAAGGCCATAACTCAGGAAATATTGAATATGGTAATAAATTTAAATTACCACCAGGTATGGTAAGGCTATCGATCCAGGTATGGCACGCCCTCACCTGATCACCTATCACAATCTCCAACCCCACGCACGCACCAAAGAACCCACCCGACACCAAACGCAGCTCCTCTCGATCCCCTCGAGTAAACGCCACCGCCGTCGTGCGATCTTCCTGACACAGACGCCGTCGCCGCCTCCTTCCCACCTACGGCGTCCCCCACGTCCATGGTGACGGCGCTCGCGTCCTACACTGACCCTCCGCCTCATATAGGTTGGTTGTTGATGGAGTGGGATGTGCCGCTGCGGTTTGGGGAGGCGCAATCACGATCTGGTTGGGATCTCAGTGTGGACTCGTTCTCTGCGATGAAGGATGGCGCTTCCTCCCTGGCAAATGGGATCAGAGGAAGGGGCTCTACATCGTGAATGTCGGCGAGGCAGCGGCCGAAGGCGAGCTCGACGGTGAGCACGGGTGTTCGTCCCATGAAATAGGCGGCCACGGAGGGCAGATCTGAGGCCACCCCAATCGCCGGTGGCCCTTCCTCCCATCGCTCATCGCCTCCATTCTCTCTCTCCTCTAAATCTTTGTCGCCCCTGCCTGGTCCTGGCCGACGCCATCCGGCTCTCGCATCGACCACCACCAGCATGGCTGCGGACGAGGCGCAACCGTAGACGCCGCCGCCGCCATCCTCATCCACCTCCTCCACCATCCTTCCCAGCCGTCGTCAGGGGCACCCGCCATCTGCGCTCTAGCCCACCCGCTCCCTCCTATCCCCTCCCCCTGCCTGCCAGCCCCGTGATCCATCGCACAGATGGAAGGTACTACAGCGACCTCCTCCCCGGCGGATCCGGCCTCCTCTGATGGAGATCCATCCTGGGCACCGCCTTATTCTCATGCGTGCACGTCTATATCAACGTATCATTCCACATCACTTTGCAAGGTATGTGCTTGATTGTTCCGAACTGGATCGATGGATTGTGCAAGGTACTTTGGGTGTCGTCATTGACGGCAATTGTCACGCCATGCTACCATCGGAGGGGTCCCTCATCGATGATTAGGGTCTTCCGAACTGCAAGAGCTCCATTGAGAAGGTCATTAAATAAAAGGTTATATTGGAGTGTACTATAGGGCCTTTTGCACTTTAATATGACTAATAATTTGCCTTAATATCACAGATTGTATTACTACCTTTCTAAGTGAATGACATTCAAGAAGGTCAATAAATAAAACCAAGAAATCCTTCTGGTATTGGAGTGTAGGAAAGTTGAGACTATAAAACCAAAAGGTTATATTTACGTTTATTAGAGAAGGTTCTTTACTTTTTATAGGAAAACACAAAATGTTGCGATGTAGAGTCTAGGTGGTGGGCCTCCTTGATCCACTTGGTGGATGAGGGCGACTCCGGTCCTGGCACCCATAGTGCCAGTGATCCAAAAATCATAGGGCCTGGATATAGCTCTAGCAGACGTATGCGGCTTGCGCATCGAGCTTGGTCATCTCGAGCATGGAGATAGGCGAGTTGTAGACCAAGAGCTGGTACAGAGATAGGCGAGTTGTAGACAAGAGCTGGTGGGCAGCAAGAAATGCACGCACACCAAAGAACAAATCTGAGTCACATGCCTACTTCTATTGGTTTCTACAAAGGGCGGCTAGCTTAGATCTTAGACCAGTCGGTCACTGTTGAGGTCGCCAAGGTGATCTTACAGCACCGCCGTGGGGATTTCTCATGATTTTATGTAGGCAAGCCGCAAGCGGTGGTGGTGATTGGGTCGCTGCCTTGGGAAGAGACGAAGTGATGGTAAAAGAAAGCAGGATCTGATGATTCTTCCGTGGGGATAACCAAAGTCAAGATGTCGACTACAGACTCGTCGCAGACTTGCAGTGAACCTGGATGCGGCGAGCCTGATTTATGGATCGATGGTGGGTCTTGACTTTGTTAGGCTGGGATTGGATGGTTGCGGAGGGTGGTGTGCTTGGTTGGGTTCCCATGGAAGAATGTGGCCTCCTCGTGGATCTGGTCATGCCCATCCTAGAGAACATTGTGTCCCTAGATCCCTCAAGGAGCAAGGACAGTGCAAGCGGCAGCAGGGGGTAGGGGTAGATGTGGGGAGGGATGTCGGCGGCTGCTTGAGGTCATCATGATGAAACCCTTGACGTCCCATCTTTATCAATGGAAGTGGAAGAGCACGAAGTCGAGATTGGATAGGAGTTTGAGTTCTTTTTGGCACCGATCGGTTCCCCACTTTAGAGATGTATTTTTTTTGCGTGCGAGCAAATAGTGGGTTGATTCTAAAAGGGATAGGCACTTTTCAACAGAAGTGCATGACGGACCAAAAATATGACCTCATTTTATTCGTTTGATAGATATCGTATTATTCGTTGTTGTTCGTTCGGTGAAATTTCCTAATATTTGATTGTTGTGTTTCTAATTAGAGCACCCCATAATCACCCAATATGAGGGGATGATAAATGAAAGATACTGATTATAAATTTTGAAGAGCCCGTGGCAACGCACGGGCGTTATACTAGTAGCCATAAGTATGGAGATATAATGTGTAATAACAGCCCATAATGCAATAAATATTGATATAAAAGCATGATGCCAAATGGACGTATTAACTCGCCCAAGCTTAGACCTCGCTTGTCCTCAAGCGGAAGACGAAATCGAAAAATATGTCCACATGTTTAGAGATAGAGGTGTCGATAAAAATAAAATATGGACGTGAGGGCATCATGATCATTCTAATAAAAGCAACATATATAGATTTTGTCATATGATTTCCTATGCTCAAGTAACAAGCAATTCACAATGTCAAGTATGGTTCAAAAACTTCAATGGGAACTAACAAACTATAATCTCAGTCATTGAAGCAATTGCAATTTATCGTAACATCAGAAAGAGTCAATAATAGAGCTTTACAGCAAGCTCACATACTCAACTATCTCGTAGTCTCCTACAATTGCTAACACTCACGCAGTACTTGTGGTTATAGAGTTTCAGCCGGACACTGAGAAAGATAGGGGCTTATTGTGTTGCCTCCCAACGTATTCACCTTTAGGTGATGTCAACAATAATTGCCTATGCTAACTTACATCCAATTGGATATATATATCATGATCTTTCAAACACGAGGAGCTTGCCAAAGGATAAAATAAAAAGGGAAAGGTGAGGATCACCTTGACTCAAGCATAGAGTAAAAACATAAGGTAAAAGATAGGCCCTTCGCAGAGGGAAGCAGAGGATGTCATGCGCGTTTAGGGTTGATGCACAAAATCTTAATGCAAAAGAACGTCACTTTATATTGCCCCTTGTACATGGACCTTTATTATGCAGTCTGTCGCTTTTATTACTTCCACAACAAGTTCGTACAAAAGCTTATTTTCTCTGCACTAATAAGTCATACATATTTAGAGAGCAATTTTTATTGCTTGCGCCGATGACAACTTACTTGAAGGATCTTACTCAATCCATAGGTAGGTATGGTGGACTCTCATGGCAAAACTGGGTTTAAGGATATTTAGAATCACAAGTAGTATCTCTAATTGGTGCAAGGAATTTGGCTAGCATGAGGGGGAAAGGCAAGCTCAACATGTTTGTAAGGTCAATGACAATATACTTTAACTGAGATGTCGGAAAACATAAACCATTACGTTGTCTTCCTTGTCCAACATCAACTCTTTCAGCATGTTACTTAATGAGTGCTTCATAATCATAAAGGGACAATTGCATTTTTACCCCTAGTTGGTTCCTACCCACGGGTTTTGCCCTTACTTTTCGAGCTTGCTCAGTTTTGCCCTTACTTTTTCCATCGAGGTCCCTCGAATGCCCTTTGACCGTTAGACCAAAACTTTGAAAATTCATAACTAATTCGTACAAACTCAGAAAAATGCAAATAAGATATCAAAATGTTGAAATAAACATTACCTTTATGGGCATATCATTTGCATTCAAGACAAAAGCATCATTTAAACTACCCGAGGTAATTAATGTTATTAACATTATTAAAAATAAATAGGTATAAACAATATTTTTTCATGAATAAAAATTACATGCAAATGTAGGTGATGTTTTCTGAACATCCTGATAACTTATTTGCATTTTTCTGAGTTTGTATCAACTTGTTATGAATGTTCTAATGACTTTGACCATTATTTGGAAACTTCATAACAAGTTGATACGAACTCAGGAAAATGCAAATAATGTATCAGGATGTTCAGAAAACATCACCTACATTTCCATATAATTTTTATTCACGAAAAATATATTGTTTATACCTATTTATTTTTAATAATGTTAATAACATTAATTACCTCGGCTAGTTTAAATGATGCTTTTGTCCTGACTGCAAATGATATGCCCATAAAGGTAATGTTTATATGAACATTTTGATATCTTATTTGCATTTTCTGAGTTCATATGAATTAGTTATGAATTTTCAAAGTTTTGGTCAAACGGTCAAAGGGCATTCGAGGGACCTCGATGGAAAAAGTAAGGGCAAAACTGAGCAAGCTCGAAAAGTAAGGGCAAAACCCGTGGGTAGGAACCAACTAGGGGTAAAATTGCAATTGTCCCAATCATAAAAGATGTCCAAGATAATATATTTATATGTGAACCCCTCTTTCCTTATCACTTCCTATTAATTCCAACGATGACCAAGGCTACGTTCATCAACCCTCAACAATTTTTATGCCTCATACCTTCTATGTGTGAAGTTATCACTATCCATAAGATCAATATGAACTCTTTTATTCTTTCTACTTTCTCAAGATCATAGCGACATAGCAAAGCCCTTGACTCGACACTAATCTTTATTATAGATAGCACACGGACTCAATTACATAAAGAGATCACAAAGCAAAACTCAAAACTACTTTATATCTAAATTTCAATCTACTAGATCAAGATACTACTAAAGGGGATCGAACTAAATTAAAGCGGTAAAGATAGGAGCGTGATGGTGATACGATACCGGGGCACCTCCCCCAAGCTTGGCAGTTGCCAAGGGGAGTGCCCATACCCATGTGATTATGTCCTCAGAGGTGGTGAAGTAGGAGTTGTTGATGATGTAGGCTTGTCGTCCATCTTCCAAGGCATAGGCTCTCCATCATAAAAGGATGGTCGAGTCTCCGGGATCCTTAAATCTGCAGCCAAACTCATTCGCTTGAATCTATATTCATACTCACAGTTCTGGTTTTGCAGGTCATAGATCTGGGCTTGGAGGTGCTCGATTTTCTCTTGAAGCTTGAAGATGGTCTCCCCAATGACTTTAGCATCTAGCTTGTGGTTGTTGGTGAACTCCGTGATCATCATCTGGTTGGTGTTGAGTCCGCGCTCCACCATCCCTTGATACTTGAAAACTTCCTGCTCCACGGCTTCGAGCTTTGTCTCCACGCTCCCGGTACGCCTTGGTCCCTCCACATCGCGGATGTGCAGCACCCCCTCACGCATCTCAATGGTTTGAGGGTGATGCAGCACCTCCGCGAGATAAGGGTTGATAACCCTCTCGAAAAACTTGTCATTGGGGAGCGCTTGGAGACGCCATGATGCGCTAGATCTGAAACAGAAATAGCTCGAAATGAAAACATAGGATATTTGCGTGATACGGTGGTCAAAACCTTCGGGAGTATATATAACGAATTTTTACCGACCAAAATACGTAATGTGCAAGAAAACAGAGTCCGGGAGGCACACGAGGTGCCCACGAGATAGGGGGCGCACCCTACAGGGGGGCGCGCCCTCCACTCTCGTGGGGGCCTCGTGTCCCTTTCGGACTACTTCTTTCTTCCTAAAATTCTTAAATAATCCAAAACTGATAAAAATTGCCATTAGAGTTGTTTTGGAGTCGGTTTACTTACCGTACCACATACCTATACCTTTTCGGAGTCTGGAATGTTCTGGAAAGTGTCCCTTATGTATTCCTCAGCGGTTGTGGTTTCAATAATATTAGTTTCAACATTGATTGGATTACCTGAAATATAATGTTTAATTCTTTGACCGTTTACCACCCTCGGATTTGTGCCTTCGAAGTTGTTGATTTTTATAGCACCAGAACGATAGACCTCCTCGATAACATAGGGACCTTCCCATTTTGAGAGAAGTTTTCCTGCAAAAAATCTTAAACGAGAGTTGAATAATAACACATAATCTCCTACGTTAAACTCACGCTTTTGTATCCTCTTATCATGCCAGCATTTGACTTTTTCTTTGAATAGCTTGGCATTCTCATATGCTTGGGTCCTCCATTCATCAAGTGAGCTAATATCAAATAACCTCTTCTCACCGGGAAGTTTGAAGTCATAATTGAGCTCTTTGATAGCCCAATATGCCTTATGTTCAAGTTCAAGAGGTAAATGACACGCTTTTCCATAAACCATCTTATATGGAGACATACCCATAGGATTTTTGTATGCAGTTCTATAGGCCCATAATGCATCATCAAGTTTTTTGGACCAATTCTTTCTAGATCTATTCACAGTCTTTTGCAAAATTAATTTGAGCTCTCTATTGCTCAACTCTACTTGACCACTAGACCGCGGATGATAAGGAGATGCGATTCTATGATTGACATCATACTTAGCAAGCATCTTACGGAAAGCACCATGAATAAAATGTGAACCACCATTAGTCATAAGATATCTAGGGACTCCAAACCTCAGAAAAATAACTTCTTTAAGCATTTTAATAGAAGTGTGATGATCAGCGCTACTAGTTGGAATAGCTTCTACCCACTTAGTAATGTAATCAACAGCAACTAAAATATGTGTATAACCATTAGAGGCAGGAAAAGGTCCCATATAATCAAAGCCCCAAATATCGAACGGTTCAATAACAAGAGAATAATTCATAGGCATTTCTTGACATCTACTATTGTTACCTACTCTTTGACATTCATCACAAGTCAAGACAAACTTACGAGCATCTTTAAAAGGAGTAGGCCAATAAAAACCATATTGTATTACCTTGTGTGCAGTTCTATCTCCAGCGTGGTGTCCTCCATAAGATTCAGAGTGACACTTACATAGAATCTGTTCCTGTTCATGCTCAGGCACACAACGTCTAATAACACCATCTACTCCTTCTTTATAAAGGTGTGGATCATCCCAGAAATAATGTCTTAAATCATAAAAGAAATTTTTCTTTTGCTGGTATGTGAAACTAGGCGGTATATATTTAGCAACAATGTAATTAGCATAATCAGCATACCAAGGAGCAATACGAGAAGCATTGACGACCACTAATTGTTCATCAGGAAAGCTATCATTAATAGGCAGTGGGTCATCAAGAACATTCTCAAACCTAGACAAGTTGTCAGCAACGGGGTTCTCAGCTCCCTTTCTATCAATAATATGCAAGTCAAATTCTTGGAGCAAGAGAACCCATCTAATGAGTCTAGGCTTAGCATCTTTCTTTTCCATAAGATATTTAATAGCAGCATGATCAATGTGAATAGTAACTTTGGAATCAACAATATATGGTCTAAACTTATCACATGCAAACACAACTGCTAAGAACTCTTTTTCAGTAGTAGCATAATTTCTCTGGGCAGTATCAAGAGTCTTACTAGCATACTGGATAACATTCAATTTCTTATCGACTCTTTGCCCTAAAACAGCACCTAAAGAATAAACAATAGCATCGCACATAATTTCAAAAGATAAATTCCAATCAGGCGGCTGGACAATAGGTGCAGTGATCAAAGCTTTCTTAAGTGTTTCAAATGCTTCTACACAATCATCATCAAAGACAAAAGGAATATCTTTTTGCAATAAATTAGTCAGAGGCCTAGAGATTTTGGAAAAGTCCTTAATGAACCTCCTATAAAAACCGGCGTGACCAAGGAAACTTCTTATACCTTTTATGTCCTTGGGACATGGCATCTTTTCAATAGCATCAACCTTGGCTTTATCAACTTCAATACCTCTCTCGGAGATCTTGTGCCCCAAGACAATGCCTTCATTAACCATAAAGTGACACTTTTCCCAATTCATGACGAGACTAGTGTCTTCGCATCTCTGCAAAACTCGATCGAGGTTGCTCAAACAATCATCAAAAGAGGATCCATAAACAGAAAAGTCATCCATGAATACCTCACAAATCTTTTCACAAAACTCAGAGAATATAGCCATCATGCATCTTTGAAAGGTAGCAAGTGCATTACATAAACCAAAAGGCATACGTCTATAAGCAAAAGTACCAAAAGGGCAAGTAAACGTAGTTTTAGATTGATCCTTTGCTGACACAGGTATTTGAGAGAAGCCAGAATAACCATCTAGAAAGCAAAAATGTGTGTGTTTGGATAGCCTTTCTAGCATTTGATCAATAAAAGGTAAAGGGTAATGATCTTTCTTAGTAGCTTTATTAACTTACGGAAATCAATTACCATCCTATAACTTGTAATAATTCTTTGCAGGATCAATTCATCTTTATCATTAGCAACAACAGTAATACCTCCCTTTTTAGGAACACAATGGACAGGGCTTACCCATTCACTATCAGCAACGGGATAAATAATACCTGCCTCAAGGAGCTTTAGTATCTCCTTTCTTACCACTTCCTTCATCTTGGGATTTAATCATATTTGAGGATCTCTAACTGGTTTGGAATCTTTCTCCACTAAAATTTTGTGTTGACATAATGTGGGGCTAATGCCCTTAAGATCATCCAGAGTATATCCAATAGCAGCTTGGTGCTTCTTCAGAGTTTTCAATAATCTTTCTTCTTCTTTCTCATCGTCGGAACCCCAATCTTCAGAGTTGCATTTAATTCTTTCCAATAAGTCCCATTTGGAATCAATAGTCCTCAGCATATAAGAACCAGCATAGGAAGTATCGAGCAGGTTGCGATTATCAAGAGAAAGCCGAGCATAAAAATTCTGAATAATCATTTCCAGAGAGAGCTCATGATTGGGGCATGAATATAACATTGACTTAAGCTTCCCCCAAGCTTGAGCGATGCTTTCTCCTTCGTTAGGCCAGAAATTATATATGTAATTACGATCATGATGAACAAGATGCATAGGATAGAACTTCTGGTGAAATTCCAACTTCAGTCGCTTATAATTCCAAGATCTCGTATCATCACATAGCCTATACCATGTCAATGCATCTCCCTTCAAAGATAAAGGGAAGACCTTCCTTTTGACAACATCATCGGGAATACCTGCAAGCTTAAATAATCCACAAACTTCATCCACAAAGATAAGGTGTAAATCGGGATACAATGTTCCATCTCCTGCAAATGGATTAGCTAGCAGTTTTTCTATCATACCCGAAGGAATCTCAAAGTAAATATTTTCATAAAGTTCAGTAGGTTGAGGAGGAACTCTTTGCTCTTCTGGTTGGGGTGAAGATACCCCAAACAAGCTCCTCAAAGGATTAGTTTCCATAGTAACAAGTAACACAAAATTTCAGCACACTATATAAATGTTTCCTTACCAAGTTCTACTCACTAAAAGCGCTACACTCCCCGGCAATGGCGCCAGAAAAGAGTCTTGATGACCCACAAGTGTAGGGGATCTATCGTAGTCCTTTCGATAAGTAAGAGTGTCGAACCCAACGAGGAGCAGAAGGAAATGATAAGCGGTTTTCAGTAAGGTTTTCTCTGCAAGCACTGAAATTGAAGGTAATAGATAGTTTTGTGATAGGATAAATAGTAACGAGCAACAAGTAAATAAAGTAAACAATGTGCAGCAAGGTGTCCCTATCCTTTAAGTAGCAAAGGATAAGCCTGGAAAATATCTAATAATGATAAAGGAGCTCCCGAGGACACATTGGGAATTATCGTCAAGCTAGTTTTCATCAGGTTCATATGATCCGCGTTCGGTACTTTGATAATTTGATATGTGGGTGGACCGGTACCTGGGTACTGCCCTAACTTGGACAAGCATCCCACTTATGATTAACCCCTATCGCAAGCATCCGCAACTACAAAAAGAAGTATTAAGGTAAACCTAACCACAACATTAAGTGTATGGATCCATATCAGCCCCTAACGAAGCAACGCATAAACTAGGGTTTAAGCTTTTGTCACTCTAGCGACCCATCATCTACTTATTACTCCCACATGCCTTCCTCTAGGCCCAAATAATGGTGAAGTGTCATGTAGTCGACATTCACATAACACCACTAGAGGAAAAGACAACATACATCTCATCAAAATATCGAACGAATACCAAATTCACATGACTACTAATAGCAAGACTTTACCCATGTCCTCAGGAACAAACGTAACTAATCACAAAGCATATTCATGTTCATAATCAGAGGAGTAATAATATGCATAAAGGATCTGAATATATGATCTTCCACCAAGTAAACCAATTAGCATCAACTACAAGGAGTAATCAACACTACTAGCAACCCACAGGTACCAATTTGTGGTTTTGATACAAGATTGGATACAAGAGATGAACTAGGGTTTTGAGAGGAGATGGTGCTGGTGAAGATGTTGATGGAGATTGACCCCCTCCCGATGAGAGGATCGTTGGTGATGACGGTGGTGATGATTTCCCCCTCCCGGAGGGAAGTGTCCCAGGAAGAACAGCTCCGCCAGAGTCCTAGATTGATTCCACCAAGGTTCCGCCTCATGGCGGTGGAGTTTCGTCCCGTAAGCTTGCCCATGATTTTTTCCAAGGTAAAAGTGATGATATAGCAGAAGATGGATGCCGGAGGCCCACCAGGGGGGCCTGGAGATAGGAGGGCGCGCCCTATGAGCCCAAGAATCAATGGGCCCTGAGAAGGCTGAAAGATAACTTGGGCTGGAAACGGCCCAATAGTATAACGGGCTGTTAATATGTATAAAGTGATACACTGTTCATTACGGGCCAGCTTCACCACGGGTCGTTAATGGGCCAAGAGTTACAAAGGGCCTCATATGGGCCGAAAGAAGTCATGGGCCACACATGGGCCGGAAGTTAAAACGGGCTAGAATCATATTGGACGGCCCAGATGACGCTACCGGGCCTAATTCGGATAGGGCGTAACGGCCCCTGGGTTAGCGGGCTGTAAATGGGCTATATGCGAACAGGCCGTTAACAAGCTTTCCGTGGGCCGGCTCGCCACCTTTTGACCAAGTCAAACGGGCCGGCCTTTTCACAGGAATGGGCCTCTGTTGGGCCGTGCCACGTGTCGCCGTATCATAGGCGCCTTCTGTCCAATGAGCGGATGGCATCTGTCCCAATGGTGAGCCGACACGTGTTTCCTCCAGCAAATGATGATTTTACACGTGGAAAATCCCCATTGGTCGGGGCTATTAACGGGTTATCGGATCCAAAACCCGACCCAATAACTTAACGGCGTTCCGTTACGGTGGATGCCACGTGTCGTTCACCCTTGACGAAAGCACTTCTGTGACGCGCGATTTATCGTCATGGAAGTGGACACTTCTGTGATGATAATTTTGGTAATGTCATGGAACACTTCTACGACAGCACAGGTATGACTATCTAGATTCTGTCATAAAATCGTCATGGATGTACATGCATGACAAAAAACGCGACCTACTATGACAAACACATATCATCACGGAAGTGTATTTTTTTGTAGTAAGGGGGTGTCCGGTGGAGACAGCGAGAGATATGCCCGTCGTTTCTCTTTCCCGTGACTAATATTTTAGGAGAAAATATAAATATTCACAATGCAGAACAAATATTTTTGGATGCACCATGCAATTAACTTTCATGTATAACATTGTACTATTGTATGTGCTTATTTTCTTAGTGGCCGATTGCGTGTGTGGTGTGGTGGGCACATCATTTCTAGTTGGGGTGACCACATCATTTCTAGTTGTGGTGGGTCAACATGAGGACTCATGGGTCGGTTCCATCCTACGCCACATAGGTTGGAGCGAGACCCGTTATATGAAGACCCATGTGGAGGACTCGACGTACAACACGAAGCTACTAGAGTCGTGGAGGACTCTATCCCCACTAGTGATAAGCCGACTATATATGATTTGTAACCCTAGGCCCTGAGTATGTTATAGAAGCCTGGAGGATAGTTCGTCGATAGTATACACACACGCATAATGCCTGGTATTCATGTGTACTCTGTACACACCCCTATCACTAATATACAGTACCAAGAGTAGGCTTTTTCATAAAATGCAAGGGTCTGAACTGGGGTCAAACTTTGCCTCATATTACTATCCAGCCTAACAGTCGGGGATATCCTACTGAATGATCTGATGGAATCATATCTGCCAACTACTAAGAGAGAGGTGTGTCTGTGGGGGAGTTGGGGGCAATGTGTGCGAGAGAGGCCTAAAGATAATGTGCGTGCAGGAGACACGTAGGCACATATATGTGCGTATAAAGGGCTAGTAGAGACCGTGCGTGTGTGTATATATGCATGTAAGAGAAATAGTGTTTTCCAACTGAGATTCGTGAAAAGAGTGATACATAGTAGTCAAAAAGAGAGAGAGAGAGAGAGAGAGAGAGAGAGAGAGAGAGAGCATGTGCGTGAGACACCCCGACACCCCGGGAGAGATTGTGAGCATGTGTGAAAGAGAAATGTCGATGCATATAAAGTTTGTGCACTTATGTGTTAGATAGAGAGATATATAGCATGTTTGTGAGAACGGGATGAGGCATAGTGCATCTACGTGTAAAAGGCGGTTCTACACATTAAACTAAAATATAAATGGCATTATTATTATTGGATGAGATCATGAATTTTGCAATTTGCGTATGAACGAAAATCGGTCTATCAGACACCCGTACTCTAATGAATTCTAGCATGTGCATGTGTTTATTTCATATTATCGATCCATAGAGTGAGAGCGGTTTGAAATACAGGAAATGCATTGCTTTTGCAATTCATATATAAACATTAATTAGTGCACTCCATGTTGTTATTGTGAAACACCTTATGCATTTGTCACTTACATGGATACATTCCAAATTGCTAGCTACGAAATAGGATACATGTTGAATTCAACATAAAGGGGGTTTCGAAGATTCGAATTCATAGGAAGTGCATTCATCTATTTGAACCCGAGATAATGGCATTTGTAAATCAGATCTAAAAGGGGGCATCAATCTTTCTTGTGCGTTTGAACATTCTATATATTCATATGCATGTCTAACTTTTTTTTTGCAACAAAGGAGATTATATTTGGAACCATGCATGAACTGAGGTAAGTTGCATATTTTTTAATATATACTCGTGTATATTCAAATGTACCCCCTCCATTCCAAAATAATCGCAACTCTAGGATTTTCAAGAGTAAAGATTTGTGAAGTTTGACAAATCCTGAAAGTTCAATTCAAGAGAACCGAAAACGTTAATGCTTCTGCTCCCAAATATTGAACGAAGCGCCAAATAAGCCTCCGGTCACCCGAAACCGCGCGAGACTAATGTTTGGTGGTAGGAAATTACTGCCCTGACTCAGGCCCGTGTAGCCTATTGGCCCGATGTCCAAAGGTCTAAACTGGGGTAGGTTTGTAAATTCACCAAGACGCCGGTCTCAACCACCTCCGAGAAGCATTCATACGCCGTGGGCGTGTAAACACCCATGCTCTCGGCCGAAATCTATCCCTCCCACCGTTTGGGACACCTGAGATTACTGTCCTACCCCCAACCCGCAATATGTCCAAGATTTTAGATGGGGACAAAGTTTGTAACTTTCCACAAATTACAAACAAACGCGTCCCAAACCGAAACATTGCTCCCCTTAGTTCCCCCTCCCTCCATTTCCCCATTCATACTCCGTGGGCGCCAAAACACCCTCTCCACCAGCCGCGAAACCCCAGCCTCCTCTGTCCTCCACCCCATAGCGGCCAATCCACCGCCGCCCTCCTCCATCACGCTGCAGCCCGTACCCCGATGTCATCGTCCAATGCAACCGCAACCGCAATGCCCTCAAGGACTTAGCAGCTGAAGCCGAGGCAGAGCTGCCTCCATGATGCCGACGCTGATGTGCACCATATCAGAACCACTTCGACCACGCTGTCCTGCGCCTCACTGCTGCCGCTCCACTGTCGCAACCGTCCACCGCACTGGAGTTGTTCCCGCTACGCCGTCGTTCACCGCCTCGGATCTAGTTCCCCGCCGCCGATAGAAGACCACCGCAGCACACTCAACAACTTGGCCATGGGTACATCCAAGGCTCCACCATCCTCCACAATTTCTCGTTTCTAGTGAACCACAGGAAGATCGTTGGAAAAATAGAAGGAGGACGCAACACTGCTAGCAGAAAGAGGTACTCCTCTTCCCTTATTCATGCAAATCTTACATCTCTGCTCATACCATATTCATCCCACAAAAGAAACTAGTTGAGCGCTTCTTACTACATCTTCTTCGTGATACTAAATGCACAAGGTTTCCTCTCATTTACTGTTTCACCTTTGCTAGAGGTCAGTAGCCCGCCTGGATTTCAGTTTAGGGTCAGTCGAACTGCAATCAAAAGAAGCAGCACCTGCTTAGGTGCGCGGAGTACCTAGTCCGCCTGTTCGCCAGGGAAGCGGTGCATCAGTGTCTATCATAGGGGTGTGGGGCGCAGGAGCTGCTTGCGCCCGATCTGGAGGTCGGTGGGGCTTGAAGGGATGGTTGGGGGCGGTGCCAAGCACAGTGGTGCGGTGAGGTCGAGGGGAGGGTGGAGGCAGGGGACTGGGCCGGTGGTCGCTGGCGTTTCGAGGAAGATCATAACACTGACTGGCTGGAGGTAGATGAAGGTGATCTACCCGTTCTTTGTACGTCGGACGGTGCAGAAAAAATGGACTGACCTATTTGTTTTCAGTCGACTGTTATTTTCATAGAATCCTGTAGTAATTTCGTGTGCCACGCATGTTGTAGAGCTATCATATGTCTCCCGTCATTTATTTCTCACTGACTTGCTATCTGCTACCTTTACTCTGTACTACTTCTGCACACACTTCACCCATACTCACACTATTGTTTTTTATGCATGGGTATTTCAGACTCTGACGCAGTGTTGATGAATACAAAAAAAGAAAAGACAGAAGTCGCTCCAGTGTAATTCGACGATAAGCACTAAGAGTTTCAGCGCTCTAAAGGGTGCAGTGTCAGTAGATGGAGACTGTAAACGCAGGTCTGCAGTTGATGATCTCAATTGCCACACACACAACCATCCCAGGTGCTTGCTTTAACTTCGCACTGACAAATGTGGTTGCATGTTGCATATCGTGTCTAGCTTGTATTACTTCCAATTTGGTTAAATTGCATCTGCTTACTTTACACATTATACCTTTGATAATGACATGCCTTCCTGTTTTTGATACATACTACATATGTCTATTAACCATGTTCATACATCAAACTAATGCTCTTTTGTTGTAACACCCCGGATTCGATGCGCCAGGTGTCTACCAGTTATTCACCGTCGTTGCCATGTCATTTGCTTGCGTGTTGCATTTCATATCATGTCATCATGTGCATCTCATTTTGCATACGTGTTCGTCTCATGCATCCGAGCATTTTCCCCGTTGTCCGTTTTGCAATCCGGCACTCCTATGTCCCTCGGCGTCCCCTTTTGTCTCCTGTTGTGAGTGGGTGTTAAACTTTCTCGGAATGGACCGAGATTTGCCAAGCGGCCTTGGTATAGCACCGGTAGACCGCC
Organism: Triticum timopheevii; assembly: GCA_963921465.1. NCBI lineage: Eukaryota > Viridiplantae > Streptophyta > Magnoliopsida > Poales > Poaceae > Triticum > Triticum timopheevii. Next base: position 126,502,341 of record OY997271.1, on the reverse strand, counting down.
TGTCAAGTTTCGTGCCATTTGGAGTCCGTTTGATACTCCAATGGTTAACCGGGTAACCGCAAAGGCCTCTTTTGTTTGCAGCCCAACACCCCTTCAAACTGGCCCAAAACCCATCTAACTCCCCTTCATGCTCTCGGTCATTCGATCACGATCGCGTGGCAGAAAACCGCTCCTCATTTGGACTCTCCTAGCTCCCTCTACCTATAAAACTAGACCTCCCCCGAAATTTTCGGATCATTCTACCCCTAACCATAGCAAATCCCCCTCCGTGCCGCGCCGGACATGTCCGCCCGGCGCCGGACACGTCCGCCGCCGAGCCCAGGCGGGACCCGCCCAGCCCGCGCGCCCACCGTCGCTCGCCCGCGCGTCCCGCGCCCAACCGCGTCGCCGGCCTCCACCGCCGCCTCCCCGCGCGCCGCCAGCCCCGCCGCCCGGACCGGCCCCCGCCGCCGCAGGCCGCCTCCGCCGCCGCCCGGTGACCAGCGCCGCCGCGCCGCACCCTGCGCCCCTCGACTTTGCTCCCCTCCGCTCGCCACCGCCCGGTCGTCGTCCGCCGCCGCCTCGTCCGGCACCGGCCCGCGCTGCCGTCCTCCGGTCGCCGCCGTCCGGCACCAGCCCGCACTGCCGGCCCCCCTCGCCGAGCTCGCCACCTCTGGCCGCCGCCCCTTTGTCCTCCGCGTCGTTTTCATAATCATGCCATGTTCAACGCATCATAACTCCGTGTATACTGCTCCGTTTCGTGCGTATAATATGTCAAATTGTTCGTCTCGATGAGTACTTCATTTCATCTCATTGCATCATTTTCATTTGAGCTCATCTTGATGCCCTAAATGCTGTTGGAAGAGTGCATGTTGATGTTAATCTGCTGAAACTGTTATAACATGCTCATTTGTCATTTTTGCCATGTTTGATGTGTGCATCCTATGAGGTTGATGTCTACATGTGTTTTGATCTATGCTATGCCATCTTTCCAGAGGTGCTTGCCATGTATTTTTATGAGTTGTGTGCTGAGTGCATCGAGCTTGTTAAGTGGGGTACCTGCTGTTGCTGTTTTCCTGACAGATTCTGTTATATTTTGTTACTATATAAACCTGCTTCTACAAGTCATTTCGTGCATTATTCTAGAGATGTTCACTAAGGATGTTTTGTTATACATGTCTTGCTCTATCCATTCATGCCCTTGGTTGCAATTATAGCCTGCTGTATCATGTCATAATATTGCTCCAAAGTTGCTAAATGATGTTGCTGTCAGCCTGTTAACATTAAGTTCAATGTTTCCATGATTGTTTGCTAGTGAGCCATGCACCCTATGAACTTTCTCTTGCCATGCTTAGCTTCATAAAAATGTCTTCTTACTGTTGGTTGCCTTGCCATGCCATGTATTGCTCTGTGGTGAGTGGTTCAAGCTCACCAACATGCCTACTTATTGTTGTTTCTGCCATGTTTGAATCTGTAATATAACTTGCCATGTTTACATGGGTGCCATCATATTTTCTGATCTTTTTTGGCTCATGGTCAGTAAGGGACTTTTGTTCTATGCCATTAGTAGATTCATTCCATGCCTTTGTTTTCCATGATAAGTTCCTGTAACATGTTGTTTGATAGCTCTAAACATTGCAACCTGATGTTATTTCTGCAAAGTCTGAAACTGTTATTATTTGCAATCTTACCATGTCTGTTTGAGCATGTTCTAGTGATTTCTGGAGATAGCTCAGTGTTCATGTTTTGTTATGCTTTACCTGTACTTCATGCCCATGCCTTTTGTTATTACGTTGAGATGTTGTAGCATGTTGTTTCGATGCTTGCAATATGCCATGTTGCTGTTATGGACAGATTGTTGCTATGACTTGTATAGTGTTTGTGTGTTGAACCGATGCTCCGTTTTGAGTGTGCTCAATATGAAACTTGCTTGATTTTGCATGTAGTTTCATATTATCATGTTGCATCCTTGTTTTGGTGTGTTTGCTTGATGTTTGGGTGCATTTTGCATCAATGTCATTTTTAACTTGTTTTGCTCATATCTTCTAGGCCGTAGCTCCGAATTAAATGAACTTTATATGTAACTTGACTAGAATTTCGTGTAGATCATCTTGGTGCGTCTTAACTTGCTGTTTAACAACTTGAACATAAGGTTTATTCAGTTCTGGACCAATTTCGAAATTTGCATATGAGGACTTACCGTAATTGTTATATGTTGTTTCCGGCCTCATTTAAACTTGCCTTGATGTGTTGTTCTTGTTTGCATCATCTCTTGTCATGAGTAGCTTCATGTAGCCTTTTCATGCATCATGCTTGTTGTGCATCATGTCTTGTTCATGTGTGGTGTGTTTACTATGTTGTGTGCTTCTTCTCGATAGTTCCCGTTTCGTTGCGATCGTGAGGATGCGTTCGTCTACGTGTGGTTCATCTTCGTGGCTTTATCTTCTTCATGGATTCATTCTTCTTCCTTGCGGGATTTCAGGCAAGATGACCGCTACCCTGGATCTCACTACTATCATTGCTATGCTAGTTGCTTCGTTCTATCGCTATGCTGCGTTACCTATCATTTGCTCTTCAAGCCTCCCCAAATTGCCATGAACCTCAAACCTTTGACACCATTCCTAGCAAACCGTTGCTTGGCTATGTTACCGCTTTTGCTCAGCCCCTCTTATAGCGTTGCTAGTTGCAGGTGAAGTTGAAGATTGCTCCATGGTGGACAGGGTTATGTTGGGTTATCACAATATCTCTTATTTAATTAATGCATCTATATACTTGGTAAAGGGTGGAAGGGTCGGCCTTATGCCTGGTGTTTTGTTCCACTCTTGCCACCCTAGTTTTCGTCATACCGGTGTTATGTTCCCGGATTTTTCATTCCTTACGCGGTCAGGTGATTTATGGGACCCCCCTGACAGTTCGCTTTAAATAAAACTTGTCCAGCAAGGCCCAACCTTGGTTTTACCATTTGCCTCACCACCACCTATACCCTTCCCTTGGGTCGGCCAACCCAAGGGTCATCTTTATTTTAGCCCCCCCGGGCTAGTGCTTGTCTAAGTGCTGGTCTGAACCGGGCAGACTGCGGGGCCACCTCGGGGCAACTCGAGGTCTGGTTTTACTCGTAGGCTGACCTATCCGGTGTTGCCTTGAGAACGAGATATGTGCAGCTCCTATCGGGATTGTCGGCGCATCAGGCGGTTTTGCAGGCCTTGTTTTACCATTGACGAAATGTCTTGTAAACCGGGATTCCGAGACTGATTGAGTCTTCCTGGGAGAAGCAATATCCTTCGTTGATCGCGAGAGCTTATCATGGGCTAAGTTGGGACACCCCTGCAGGGTATAAACTTTCGAGAGCCGTGCCTGCGGTTATGTGGCAGATGGGAATTTGTTAATGTCCGGTTGTAGATAACTTGACACCAGATCCGAATTAAAACGCATCAACCGCGTGTGTAGCCGTGATGGTCTCTTCTCGGCGGAGTCCGGGAAGTGAACACGGTTTCTGGGTTATGTTTGACGTAAGTAGGAGTTCAGGATCACTTATTGATCATTGATAGCTTCACGACCGTTCCATTGTTTCTCTTCTCGCTCTCATTTGCGTATGTTAGCCACCATATCTTGCTTAGTCGCTGCTGCAACCTCACCACTTTACCCCTTCCTTTCCCATTAAGCTTTGCTAGTCTTGATACCCATGGTAATGGGATTGCTGAGTCCTCGTGGCTCACAGATTACTAAAACAACAGTTGCAGGTACAGGTTTTGCGATGATCCTGACGCGAGAGCGATGTTTACTTGTTTTGGAGTTCTTCTTCTGCTTCTTCTTCGATCAGGGGATAGGTTCCAGGTCGGCAGCCTGGGCTAGTAGGGTGGATATTGTTTGAGCTTCTGTTTGTGTTTCATCTGTAGTCAGATGTTGATCTTATGGTTGATGTGATGTTGTATTCATGTGGCATTGTATGCCTCTTGTATGTATCCCTACCTATTATGTAATGTTGATGTAGTGATATCCACCTTGCAAAAGCGTTTCAATATGCGGGTCTATCCTTGGTGGGACCTTCGAGTTCCTTTTGGATAGGGTCGCATATTGGGCGTGACAAGTTGGTATCAGAGCCTCGACCGACCTTAGGAGCCCCTTGATTGATCGTGTAGTTTGGCCGTTGTTGAGTCTAGAAGAAAACTTTTTCGGAGTCTAGTTATATCGGAGAGTAGGAATTCTTTTTACTCCTCTGCCCCTTCGTCGCTCTGGTAAGGAATCGTGACATAGGTGTTTTGAACTACTCCTCTTCCCCTTCAAATTTTTCTTTAGGATCACGTGGTTAGTTTCGTGAGTTGTCCATCCTCTTTTATCCGGTGCATCTCTCGTCAAGTCGACTCAAACCTCTTTGTCTTTCGCGAGATCAATCCTCAGCTCTTTTTGATCGATGTTGTTTCCCTGTCCGAAGTTGTCCTTGTTTTCCCCACCCGCCCTCCCTTTTTCTTCTCGGAACCGGAGTCCGTAATCGAGTGTCCACCCTACTCGTGTGAAGTCTTTGCTTTCTTTCTTCAATGATTTCAACCGGTGTTTCCTCTTGAAGATATTCGTCGATTCCCTTTCCAAGTTGCCTTTGTTTTTCCCGCCCTCCCACCCTATTCTTCCCGGAGCCCGAGTCTCTTTCGAGTATCTATGTCATTGGTGTGGAGCCTCTTCAGTCTTCCCTCAATTATTTCAACCGGTGAATTCTCGTCTCGTTCGTCATTCTTCATCTCTTTTCTTTTTCCGGTGCACTCAATTCAAGTTTTTCGGGTTGATCATATTCTTTTCCTCGGATCAAGTGTTCTCCTTGCTCGTTCGCCTCTCGCCAGTTTATCCTTCCGGAGTGCTCATGACATCTTAGTAGATTCGTCTGTGTTCCAATTAATTCGAGGTTGTCACCTCATTCAAATATTGTATTCATTCCGGTGCATCATCTACCCTTTCAACAATCCTTTTCTACGGTGTTTTTTTAGTGGGCCCTAACCCACAGGTCTTTTTCCAGGATCTTACCTGACTCTTCTAATTCCCCGGAGTCATTCATAATTCTTTTCAAGTGTGATGTAAGAATGAATTTCATCAGTCACATGCCTTCTCCAAGATCGCTTTAAATTCTTTTCATTGTTGGCTCAACCTCTTCGATTCTCATTCTCCCGGAGTATCTCAACAATTCATGGTGGTTCCCATCATCATTCTCAACATTTGAAGACCGAAGAAGAAGATTTCTCTTAAATCTTGCCCGTTCTCCCGGAGATTCGCGGTGCTAGCTCGATGTTATCCTATCAAATTGTTTCAAGTCATGCAAATTCTTTTCACCCATCCGGAGCATGTCAGGAGTTGTTTTCTATTTCTTTTCACTGGAGGCCATCGTTCCAGAAGAATTCTTCGTCCCCACATTTCAGCTACCGTTATCCAATTATCCCGGTGCTTCATTCAAGTGTTCTTTAATCAGCTCACGATTCTCTTTGTTCTTCTGCATCTAAATCCCATCAAGCATATTCATTCTTTTAATTGTTCCCGGTGATTCATTCCTTTTCATAATTCATTTTCGAATCCTACCGGTGGTTCATGAAAACCTTCTCAAGTTTGCGATATGTCACTTCTCAATCCTTTTCCAACAAGAATAAGTAGTATGCAAAAATCCATTGCTTGTCATAAATTTAATTTGATGAAGGATAAGCATACAATAAATCTTATTCGTATTTCATCCAAGTGAGTTTAATCCCTTCCACCAGAGTTTGTTCTTGATGAATAAATTCTAGTTTCAAGTATTTTCATTTTTTTTCTTTTCCGGAGTTCATATTTCCTCAGCCATTTCGTCGGAACCTCCATCTAAATCATCGCAAGGCTCATCTTATTCTTTCATCCTTCATTCTATCTTATCATCCTTTTGTCACCGGAGTTCTTCATGATGGTTCTTCATGATTTAATTCATTCTTCAAGAGTTCATCAAGTACCATTCCATCCTCTCAAGTTCGTTCTAATCCTCCCATTTTCAGTCGGAGTGCTACCTAAATTCTTTCAGTCTTATTCGTTTCTTTTCTCATTCTAACCACTCCGGTTAGAACGAGTCGTTTCATAGTCTACCTCATTCCGTGAGCTTTCGATTCTCGTCATCCTCGTCGTTCCTCTCTTCTTCTCGAGTGCTCTCGACTCTTTGCTTCTTCTCTTGAGTACTTGTTTCACCTCATCTTTTTTTCCTTCCGTCTCGGTCCTAAGATCTCGGGACGAGATCTATTGTTAGTGGAGGAGTGTTGTAACACCCCGGATTCGATGCGCCAGGTGTCTGCCAACTATTCGCCGTCTTTGCCATGTCATTTGCTTGCGTGTTGCATTTCATATCATGACATCATGTGCATCTCATTTTGCATACGTGTTCGTCTCATGCATCCGAGCATTTTCCCCGTTGTCCGTTTTGCAATCCGGCACTCCTATGTCCCCCAGCGTCCCCTTTTGTCTCCTATTGTGAGTGGGTGTTAAACTTTCTCGGAATGGACCGAGATTTTCCAAGCGGCCTTGGTATAGCACCGGTAGACCGCCTGTCAAGTTTCGTGCCATTTGGAGTCCGTTTGATACTCCAATGGTTAACCGGCTAACCGCAAAGGCCTCTTTTGTTTGCAGCCCAACACCCCTTCCAAACTGGCCCAAAACCCATCTAACTCCCCTCCATGCTCTCGGACGTTCGATCACGATCGCGTGGCCGAAAAACGCTCCTCATTTGGACTCTCCTAGCTCCCTCTATTTATAAAACTAGACCTCCCCCGAAATTTTCGGATCATTCTACCCCTAACCCTAGCAAATCCCCCTCCGTGTCGCGCCGGACATGTCCGCATGGCGCCGGACATGTCCGCCGCCGAGCCCAGGCAGGGCCCGCCCAGCCCGCGCGCCCGCCGCCGCTCGCCTGTGCGTCCCGCGCCCGACCGCGTCGCCGGCCTCCACCGCCGCCTCCCCACGCGCCGCCAGCCCCGCCGCCCGGACCGGTCGCCGCCGCCGCAGGCCGCCTCCGCCGCCGCCCGGCGATCGGAGCCGCCGCGCCGCCCCCTGCGCCCCTCGCCTCCGCTCCCCTCCGCTCGCGCCGCCCGGTCGTCGTCCGCCGCCGCCTCGTCCGGCACCGGCCCGCGCTGCTGTCCTCCGGTCGCCACCGTCCGGCACCCGCCCACACCGCCGGCCCCCTATGCCGAGCTCGCCGCCTCCGGCCGCCGCCCCTTCATCCTCCGCGTCGTCTCCCTCCTCTCCGACGTCCATCTCCGGCGAGCTCGCCCCGGCCAACCTCGTGGACCGTGCCCGTGCTCAGATCTGGATCTGGTCAAACCGAGGTTGAATTTTCGTCTAAGTCCCGCAATATTTTGCATAATCATGCCATGTTCAACGCATCATAACTCTATGTATACTGCTCCGTCTCATGCGTATAATATGTCAAATTGTTCGCCTCGACGAGTACTTAATTTCATCTCATTGCATCATTTTCATTTGAGCTCATCTTGATGCCCTAAATGCTGTTGGAAGAGTGCATGTTGATGTTAATCTGCTGAAACTGTTATAACATGCTCATTTGTCATTTTTGCCATGTTTGATGTGTGCATCCTATGAGGTTGATGTCTACATGTATTTTGATCTATGCTATGCCATCTTTCCAGAGGTGCTTGCCATGTATTTTTGTGAGTTGTGTGCTGAGTGCATCGAGCTTGTTAAGTGGGGTACTTGTTGTTGCTGTTTTCCTGACAGATTCTGTTATATTTTGTTGCTATGTAAACCTGCTTCTACAAGTCATTTCGTGCATTATTCTGGAGATGTTCACTAAGGATGTTTTGTTATACATGTCTTGCTCTATCCATTCATGCCCTTGTTTGCAATTATAGCCTGCTGTATCATGTTGTAATATTGCTCCAAAATTGCTAAATGATGTTGCTGTCAGCCTGTTAACATTAAGTTCAATGTTTCCATGATTGTTTGCTAGTGATCCATGCACCCTATGAACTTTCTCTTGCCATGCTTAGCTTCATAAACAAGTCTTCTTACTGTTGGTTGCCTTGCCATGCCATGTATTGCTCTGTGGTGAGTGGTTCAAGCTCACCAACATGCCTACTTATTGTTGTTTCTGCCATGTTTGAATCTGTAATATAACTTGCCATGTTTACATCGGTGCCATCATATTTTCTGATCCTTTTTGGCTCATGGTCAGTAAGGTACTTTTGTTCTATGCCATTAGTAGATTCATGCCATGCCTTTGTTTGCCATGATAAGTTCTTGTAACATGTTGTTTGATAGCTCTAAACATTGCAACCTGATGTTATTTCTGCAAAGTCTGAAGCTGTTATTATTTGCAATCTTACCATGTCCGTTTGAGCATGTTCTAGTGATTTCTGGAGATAGCTCAGTGTTCATGTTTTGTTATGCTTTACCTGTACTTCATGCCCATGCCTTTTGTTATTACGTTGAGATGCTGTAGCATGTTGTTTCGATGCTTGCAATATGCCTAGTTGCTGTTATGGACAGATTGTTGCTATGACTTGTATAGTGTTTGTGTGTTGAACCGATGCTCCGTTTTGAGTGTGCTCAATACGAAACTTTCTTGATTTTGCATGTAGTTTCATCTTATCATGTTGCATCCTTGTTTTGGTGTGTTTGCTTGATGTTTGGGTGCATTTTGCATCAATGCCATGTTTAACTTGTTTTGCTCATATCTTCTAGGCCGTAGCTCCGAATTAAATGAACTTCATATATAACTTGACTAGAATTTCGTGTAGATCATCTTGGTGCATCTTAACTTGTTGTTTAACAACTTTAACATAAGGTTTATTCAGTTCTGGACCAATTTCGAAATTTGCATATGAGGACTTACCAGAATTGTTATATGTTGTTTCCGGCCTCATTTAAACTTGCCTTGATGTGTTGTTCTTGTTTGCATCATCTCTTGTCATGAGTAGCTTCAAGTAGCTTTTCATGCATCATGCTTGGTGTGCATCATGTCTTGTTCATGTGTGGTGTGTTTACTATGTTGTGTGCTTCTTCTCGATAGTTCCCGTTTCGTTGCGATCGTGAGGATGCGTTCGTCTACGTGTGGTTCGTCTTCGTGGCTTCATCTTCTTCATGGATTCGTTCTTCTTCCTTGCGGGATTTCAGGCAAGATGACCTCTACCCTGGATCTCACTACTATCATTGCTATGCTAGTTGCTTCGTTCTATCGCTATGCTGCGTTACCTATCATTTGCTCTTCAAGCCTCCCCAAATTGCCATGAACCTCAAACCTTTGACAGCATTCCTAGCAAACCGTTGATTGGCTATGTTACCGCTTTTGCTCAGCCCCTCTTATAGCGTTGCTAGTTGCAGGTGAAGTTGAAGATTGCTCCATGGTGGACAGGGTTATGTTGGGATATCACAATATCTCTTATTTAATTAATGCATCTATATAATTGGTAAAGGGTGGAAGGCTCGGCCTTATGCCTGGTGTTTTGTTCCACTCTTGCCGCCCTAGTTTCCGTCATACCGCTGTTATGTTCCCGGATTTTGCTTTCCTTACGCGGTCGGGTGATTTATGGGACCCCCCTGACAGTTCGCTTTGAATAAATCTTGTCCAGCAAGGCCCAATCTTGGTTTTACCATTTGCCTCACCACCACCTATACCCTTCCCTTGGGTCGGCCAACCCAAGGGTCATCTTTATTTTAGCCCCCCCGGGCCAGTGCTTGTCTAAGTGCTAGTCTGAACTGGGCAGAATAAGGGGCCACCTCGGGGCAACTCGAGGTCTGGTTTTACTCGTAGGCTGACCTATCTGGTGTTGCCCTGAGAACGAGATATGTGCAGCTCCTATCGGGATTGTCAGCGCATCGAGCGGCTTTGCTGGTCTTGTTTTACCATTGTCGAAATGTCTTGTAAACCGTGATTCCGAGACTGATCGGGTCTTCCTGGGAGAAGGAATATCCTTCGTTGATCGCGAGAGCTTATCATGGGCTAAGTTGGGACACCCCTACAGGGTATAAACTTTCGAGAGCCATGCCTGCGGTTATGTGGCAGATGAGAATTTGTTAATGTCCGGTTGTAGATAACTTGACACCAGATCCGAATTAAAACGCATCAACCACGTGTGTAGCCGTGATGGTCTCTTCTCGGCGGAGTTCGGGAAGTGAACACGGTTTCTGGGTTATGTTTGACGTAAGTAGGAGTTCAGGATCACTTCTTGATCATTGATAGCTTCACGACCGTTCCATTGTTTCTATTCTCGCTCTCATTTGCGTATGTTAGCCACCATATCTTGCTTAGTCGCTGCTGCAACCTCACCACTTTACCCCTTCCTTTCCCATTAAGCTTTGCTAGTCTTGATACCCATGGTAATGGGATTGCTGAGTCCTCGTGGCTCACAGATTACTACAACAACAGTTGCAGGTACAGGTTTTGCGATGATCCTGACGCGAGAGCGATGTTTACTTGTTTTGGAGTTCTTCTTCTGCTTCTTCTTCGATCAGGGGATAGGTTCCAGGTCGGCAGCCTGGGCTAGCAGGGTGGATATTGTTTGAGCTTCTGTTTTTGTTTCATCTGTAGTCAGATGTTGATCTTATGGTTGATGTGATGTTGTATTCATGTGGCATTGTATGCCTCTTGTATGTATCCCTACCTATTATGTAATGTTGATGTAGTGATATCCACCTTGCAAAAGCGTTTCAATATGCGGGTCTATCCTTGGTGGGACCTTCGAGTTCCTTTTGGATAGGGTCGCATATTGGGCGTGACAAGTTGGTATCAGAGCCTCGACCGACCTTAGGAGCCCCTTGATTGATCGTGTAGTTTGGCCGTTGTTGAGTCTAGAAGAAAACTTTTTCGGAGTCTAGTTATATCGGAGAGTAGGAATTCTTTTTACTCCTCTGCCCCTTCGTCGCTCTGGTAAGGAATCGTGACATAGATGTTTTGAACTACTCCTCTTCCCCTTCAAATTTTTCTTTAGGATCACGTGGTTAGTTTCGTGAGTTGTCCATCCTCTTTTATCCGGTGCATCTCTCGTCAAGTCGACTCAAACCTCTTTGTCTTTCGCGAGATCAATCCTCAGCTCTTTTTGATCGATGTTGTTTCCCTGTCCGAAGTTGTCCTTGTTTTCCCCACCCGCCCTCCCTTTTTCTTCTCGGAACCGGAGTCCGTAATCGAGTGTCCACCCTACTCGTGTGAAGTCTTTGCTTTCTTTCTTCAATGATTTCAACCGGTGTTTCCTCTTGAAGATATTCGTCGATTCCCTTTCCAAGTTGCCTTTGTTTTTCCCGCCCTCCCACCCTATTCTTCCCGGAGCCCGAGTCTCTTTCGAGTATCTATGTCATTCGTGTGGAGCCTTTTCAGTCTTCCCTCAATTATTTCAATCGGTGAATTCTCGTCTCGTTCGTCATTCTTCATCTCTTTTCTTTTTCCGGTGCACTCAATTCAAGTTTTTCGGGTTGATCATATTCTTTTCCTCGGATCAAGTGTTCTCCTTGCTCGTTCGCCTCTCGCCAGTTTATCCTTCCGGAGTGCTCATGACATCTCAGTATATTTGTCTGTGTTCCAATTAATTCGAGGTTGTCACCTCATTCAAATATTGTAATCATTCCGGTGCATCATCTACCTGTTCAACAATCCTTTTCTACGGTGTTTTTTTAGTGGGCCCTAACCCACAGGTCTTTTTCCAGGATCTTACCTGACTCTTCTAATTCCCCGGAGTCATTCATAATTCTTTTCAAGTGTGACGTAAGAATGAATTTCATTAGTCACATGCCTTCTCCAAGATCGCTTTAAATTCTTTTCATTGTTGGCTCAACCTCTTCGATTCTCATTCTCCCGGAGTATCTCAACAATTCATGGTGCTTCCCATCATCATTCTCAACATTTGAAGACCGAAGAAGAAGATTTCTCTTAAATCTTGCCCGTTCTCCCGGAGATTCATGGTGCTAGCTCGATGTTATCCTATCAAATTGTTTCAAGTCATGCAAATTCTTTTCACCCATCAGGAGCATGTCAGGAGTTGTTTTCTCTTTCTTTTCACCGGAGGCCATCGTTTTAGAAGAATTCTTCGTCCCCACATTTCAGCTACCGTTATCCAATTATCCCGGTGCTTCGTTCAAGTGTTCTTTAATCAGCTCACGATTCTCTTTGTTCTTTTGCATCTAAATGCCATCAAGCATATTCATTCTTCTAATTTTTCCCGGTGATCCATTCCTTTTCATAATTCATTTTCGAATCCTACCGGTGGTTCATGAAAACCTTCTCAAGTTTGTGATATGTCACTTCTCAATCCTTTTCCAACAAGAATAGGTAGTATGCAAAAATCCATTGCTTGTCATAAATTTAATTTGATGAAGGATAAGCATACAATAAATCTTATTCGTATTTCATCCAAGTGAGTTTAATCCCTTCCATCAGAGTTTGTTCTTGATGAATAAATTCTAGTTTCAAGTGTTTTCATTTTTTTTCTTTTCCGGAGTTCATATTTCCTCAGCCATTTCGTCGGAACCTCCATCTAAATCATCGCAAGGCTCATCTTATTCTTTCATCCTTCATTCTAACTTATCATCCTTTTGTCACCGGAGTTCTTCATGATGGTTCTTCATGATTTAATTCATTCTTCAAGAGTTCATCAAGTACCATTCCATCCTCTCAAGTTCGTTCTAATCCTCCCATTTTCAGTCGGAGTGCTACCTAAATTCTTTCAGTCTTATTCGTTTCTTTTCTCATTCTAACCACTCCGGTTAGAACGAGTCGTTTCATAGTCTATCTCATTCCGTGAGCTTTCGATTCTCGTCATCCTCGTCGTTCCTCTCTTCTTCTCGAGTGCTCTCGACTCTTTGCTTCTTCTCTTGAGTACATGTTTCACCTCATCTTTTTTTCCTTCCGTCTCGATCCTAAAATCTCAGGACGAGATCTCTTGTTAGTGGAGGAGTGTTGTAACACCCCGGATTCGATGCGCCAGGTGTCTGCCAGTTATTCGCCATCGTTGCCATCATTTGCTTGCGTGTTGCATTTCATGTCATGTCATCATGTGCATCTCATTTTGCATACGTGTTCGTCTCATGCATCCGAGAATTTTCCCCGTTGTCCGTTTTGCAATCCGGCACTCCTATGTCCCCCGGCGTCCCCTTTTGTCTCCTGTTGTGAGTGGGTGTTAAACTTTCTCGGAATGGACCGATATTTGCCAAGCGGCCTTGGTATAGCACCGGTAGACCGCCTGTCAAGTTTCGTGCCATTTGGAGTCCGTTTGATACTCCAACGGTTAACCGGGTAACCGCAAAGGCCTCTTTTGTTTGCAGCCCAACACCCCTTCCAAACTAGCCCAAAACCCATCTAACTCCCCTCCATGCTCTCGGTCGTTCGATCACAATCGCGTGGCCGAAAACCGCTCCTCATTTGGACTCTCCTAGCTCCCTCTACCTATAAAACTAGACCTCCCCCGAAATTTTCGGATCATTCTACCGCTAAACCCTAGCAAATCCCCCTCCGTGCCGCGCCGGACATGTCCGCCCGGCGCCGGACACGTCCGCCGCCGAGCCCAAGCGGGGCCCGCCCAGCCCGCGCGCCCGCCACCCATCGCCCGCGCGTCCCATGCCCGACCGCGTCGCCGGCCTCCGCCGCCGCCTCCCCGCGCGCCGCCAGCCCCGTCGCCCGGACCGGTCGCCGCCGCCGCATGCCGCCTCCGCCGCCGCTCGGCGACCGGCGCCGCCGCGCCGCCCCCTGCGCCCCTCGCCTCCGCTCCCCTCCGCTCGCCGCCGCCTGGTCGTCGTCCGCCGCCGCCTCGTCCGGCACCGGCCCGCGCTGCCGTCCTCCGGTCGCCGCCGTCCAGCACCGGCCCGCACCGCCGGCCCCCCTCGCCGAGCTCGCCGCCTCCGGCCGCCGCCCCTTCGTCCTCCGCGTCGTCTCCCTCCTCTCCGACGTCCATCTCCGGCGAGCTCGCCCCGGCCAACCTCGTGGACCGTGCCCGTGCTCAGATCTGGATCTGGTCAAACCGAGGTTGAATTTTCGTCTAAGTCCCGCAATATTTTGCATAATCATGCCATGTTCAACGCATCATAACTCTGTGTATACTGCTCCGTTTCGTGCGTATAATATGTCACATTGTTCGCCTCGACGAGTACTTCACTTCATCTCATTGCATCATTTTCATTTGAGCTCATCTTGATGCCCTAAATGCTGTTGGAAGAGTGCACGTTGATGTTAATCTGCTGAAACTGTTATAACATGCTCATTTGTCATTTTTGCCATGTTTGATGTGTGCATCCGATGAGGTTGATGTCTACATGTGTTTTGATCTATGCTATGCCATCTTTCCAGAGGTGCTTGCCATGTATTTTTGTGAGTTGTGTGCTGAGTGCATCGAGCTTGTTAAGTGGGGTACTTGCTGTTGCTGTTTTCCTGACAGATTCTGTTATATTTTGTTGCTATGTAAACCTGCTTCTACAAGTCATTTCGTGCATTATTCTGGAGATGTTCACTAAGGATGTTTTGTTATACATGTCTTGCTCTATCCATTCATGCCCTTGGTTGCAGTTATAGCCTGCTGTATCATGTCGTAATATTGCTCCAAAGTTGCTAAATGATGTTGATGTCAGCCTGTTAACAGTAAGTTCAATGTTTCCATGATTGTTTGCTAGTGATCCATGCACCCTATGAACTTTCTCTTGCCATGCTTAGCTTCATAAACATGTCTTCCTACTGTTGGTTGCCTTGCCATGCCATGTATTGCTCTGTGGTGAGTGGTTCAAGCTCACCAACATGCCTACTTATTGTTGTTTCTGCCATGTTTGAATCTGTAATATAACTTGCCATGTTTACATGGGTGCCATCATATTTTCTGATCCTTTTTGGCTCATGGTCAGTAAGGTACTTTTGTTCTATGCCATTAGTAGAGTCATGACATGCCTTTTTTTCCATGATACGTTCCTGTAACATGTTGTTTGATAGCTCTAAACATTGCAACCTGATGTTATTTCTGCAAAGTCTGAAACTGTTATTATTTGCAATCTTACCATGTCTGTTTGAGCATGTTCTAGTGATTTCTGGAGATAGCTCAGTGTTCATGTTTTGTTATGCTTTACCTGTACTTCATGCCCATGCCTTTTGTTATTACGTTGAGATGCTGTAGCATGTTGTTTCGATGCTTGCAATATGCCTAGTTGCTGTTATGGACAGATTGTTGCTATGACTTGTATAGTGTTTGTGTGTTGAACCGATGCTCCGTTTTGAGTGTGCTCAATATGAAACTTGCTTGATTTTGCATGTAGTTTCATATTATCATGTTGCATCCTTGTTTTGGTGTGTTTGCTTGATGTTTGGGTGCATTTTGCATCAATGCCATGTTTAACTTGTTTTGCTCATATCTTCTAGGCCGTAGCTCCGAATTAAATGAACTTTATATGTAACTTGACTAGAATTTCGTGTAGATCATCTTGGTGCATCTTAACTTGCTGTTTAACAACTTGAACATAAGGTTTACTCAGTTCTGGACCAATCTCGAAATTTGCATATGAGGACTTACGGAATTGTTATATGTTGTTTCCGGCCTCATTTAAACTTGCCTTGATGTGTTGTTCTTGTTTGCATCATATCTTGTCATGAGTAGCTTCATGTAGCCTTTTCATGCATCATGCTTGTTGTGCATCATGTCTTGTTCATGTGTGGTGTGTTTACTATGTTGTGTGCTTCTTCTCGATAGTTCCCGTTTCGTTGCGATCGTGAGGATGCGTTCGTCTACGTGTGGTTCGTCTTCTGGCTTCATCTTCTTCATGGATTCGTTCTTCTTCCTTGCGGGATTTTAGGCAAGATGACTGCTACCCTGGATCTCACTACTATCATTGCTATGCTAGTTGCTTCGTTCTATTGCTATGCTGCGTTACCTATCATTTGCTCTCCAAGCCTCCCCAAATTGCCATGAACCTCAAACCTTTGACAGCATTCCTAGCAAACCGTTGCTTGGCTATGTTACCGCTTTTGCTCAGCCCCTCTTATAGCGTTGCTAGTTGCAGGTGAAGTTGAAGATTGCTCCATGGTGGATAGGGTTATGTTGGGATATCACAATATCTCTTATTTAATTAATGCATCTATATACTTGGTAAAGGGTGGAAGACTCGGCCTTATGCCTGGTGTTTTGTTCCACTCTTGCCGTCCTAGTTTCCGTCATACCGGTGTTATGTTCCCGGATTTTGCGTTCCTTACACGGTCGGGTGATTTATGGGACCCCCTGACAGTTCGCTTTGAATAAAACTTGTCCAGCAAGGCCCAACCTTGGTTTTACCATTTGCCTCACCACCACCTATACCCTTCCCTTGGGTCGGCCAACCCAAGGGTCATCTTTATTTTAGCCCCCCCCGGGCCAGTGCTTGTCTAAGTGCTGGTCTGAACCGGGCAGACTGCGGGGCCACCTCGGGGCAACTCGAGGTCTGGTTTTACTCGTAGGCTGACCTATCCGGTGTTGCCCTGAGAACGAGATATCTGCAGCTCCTATCGGGATTGTCGGCGCATCGGGCGGCTTTGCTGGTCTTGTTTTACCATTGTCGAAATGTCTTGTAAACCGGGATTCCGAGACTGATCGGGTCTTCATGGGAGAAGGAATATCCTTCGTTGATCGCGAGAGCTTATCATGGGCTAAGTTGGGACACCCCTGCAGGGTATAAACTTTCGAGAGCTGTGCCCGCGGTTATGTGGCAGATGGGAATTTGTTAATGTCCGGTTGTAGATAACTTGTCACCAGATCCGGATTAAAACGCATCAACCGCGTGTGTAGCCGTGATGGTCTCTTCTCGGCGGAGTCCGGGAAGTGAACACGGTTTCTGGGTTATGTTTGATGTAAGTAGGAGTTCAGGATCACTTCTTGATCATTGATAGCTTCATGACCGTTCCATTGTTTCTCTTCTCGCTCTCATTTGCGTATGTTAGCCACCATATCTTGCTTAGTCGCAGCTGCAACCTCACCACTTTATGCCTTCCTTTCCCATTAAGCTTTGCTAGTCTTGATACCCATGGTAATGGGATTGCTGAGTCCTCGTGGCTCATAGATTACTACAACAACAGTTGCAGGTATAGGTTTTGCGATGATCCTGACGCGAGAGCGATGTTTACTTGTTTTGGAGTTCTTCTTCTGCTACTTCTTCGATCAGGGGATAGGTTCCAGGTCGGCAGCCTGGGCTAGCAGGGTGGATATTGTTTGAGCTTCTGTTTGTGTTTCATCTGTAGTCAGATGTTGATCTTATGGTTGATGTGATGTTGTATTCATGTGGCATTGTATGCCTCTTGTATGTATCCCTACCTATTATGTAATGTTGATGTAATGATATCCACCTTGCAAAAGCGTTTCAATATGCGGGTCTATCCTTGGTGGGACCTTCGAGTTCCTTTTGGATAGGGTCGCATATTGGGCGTGACATTTGTATCCCTCATCAATCACTTATGATGAGACAGTCACCCCAGTAGGTTACTGTGAGACACGCTACTCGTTTAAAGAGTGTAGTGTCATCCTCCCCACATGATTCTCAAGAAACAGCAAGGCGAAATGAAGATAGTCAACGTAGCTCTCTAGTTGATGACCGCAATTCCCCAAGACCACCATCGCAGGTGCTTGCTCTTTCTTGGCACTGTGATATGTGGTTGCATGTTGCATATGGTGTCTACCTTGTAATGATTCTAATTAGGGTAAATTGCATCTGCTTAGTTAACCCATTATACCTATGAATATGACATGCCTTCCTATTTTTGGTACATACTACGTCTTTCTATTAACCATGTTCTTACATCAAACTACTTTTCTTGTGTATCCCTCATCAATCACTTCTACCGATACACCTTCAAGTTGACTATGTAATATTGGTTGCATCTTGCATATCCTTTCAAACATGTATTGCCTCTAATTTGTTGAAGTGTCACTTATAATGAGACACATCTAACTTGGTAGAGTGATTTTGGTTGGATCTTTCATATGGTGTCTAGATTGCATTACTTCCAATTTGTTGAAATGCCTTCTGCTTAGCGTTTTTCATACATATTCCATCCTCCTACAGTGTGGTTGTCGTACATAAAAGTTGTGTTCATCAGTATCATGCATCAACGAATTTGGAAGTGCGAATTTCATTCCTTTTTCTTGTGTGTTTACTTGACAAGGCAAAATCTAAAAGGACAAAGGCACGGAATGATGGTGGTCCTCTGGAGAAACTGAAACAGATTATCTATGCAGATTCTTCTGCTACTCCTACTGCAGTGCAAGTTTCAAATCTCATCTCCCCTACTCCACAACCCTAGGTGCTTACTCTAAGATGGCAGTGTGATATCTGGTTGCATGTTGCATATGGTGCCTAGCTTGTATTGCTCCTAATTTTTTAAATTGCATCTCCTTAGCTTACACATTATACATGTGAATATGACACGCCTTCATGTTTTTGGTACATACTACATCTGCCTATCACACCATGTTCTTACATCAAACTACTGTTCTTGTATATCCTGCATCTATCGCTTATGATGAGACAGTCACGCCCGTGGGTTAGTATGAGACGCGCTACTCTTATAAAGAGTGCAGTTTTATCCTCTCCACATGATTCTCAAGAAACAGCAAGCCTAAATGAAGACATTGAACGTAGCTCTGTACTTGAAGACTGCACTTCCCCTACACCACCATCACAGGTGCTTGCTCTAACTTCGCGGTGTGATATGTGGTTGCATGTTGCATACGGTGTCTAGCTTGTAATGCTTCTAATTAGGGTAAATTGCATATGCTTAGTTTACACATTATACATGTGAATATGACATGCCTTCCTATTTTTGGTACACACTACATCTATGTGTTAACCACGTTCTTACATGAAACTACCTCTCTTCTGTATCCTGCATCAATCACTTACGATGAGACACCTTTATTCATTGTATATTGCATATTATTTCTAGCATGTTGCCATGTATTGCTTATAATTTGGTTAAATACATTTGTTAGGCCACCCTTTTAATTTGGCAGAATGATATTGGTTTCATCTTTCATATGGTTTCTAGTTTGCATTGCTTCTAACAAGTTCAAACACCTTGTGCTTAGTTTACACTTTATACATCATACATGTCAATATGTCACGCCGTCCTGTTTTTTATACATATTCCATCCTCCTATCATGCGGCTGCCTTACATGAAAGTAGTGTTCGTCAGTATCATGCATCAGTGAGTTCTGAAGAGCAAATTTTATTCCTTGTTCTTGTGGGTTTGTCTTGACAAGGCAAAATCAAGAAAGAGGAAGGAAAAGAGTAAGGAAGGCGATGATGGTGGTCCTCTGCAGCAACGTAAACGGAGCATCTGTATGGATTCTCCTTGTACTGCTAGTGCATTACAAGATCCAAGTCTCCGCTCCCCTACTCCACCATCCAAGGTGCTTGCTCTAACTTGGCAGTGTGATATATGGTTGCATGTTGCATATGGTGGCTAGCTTCTATTGCTCCTAACTAGTGTAAACTGCATCTCCTTAGCTTACATATGATACGTGTGAATATGACACGCTTTCCTGTTTTTGGTACATACTATATCTGTCTATCACACCATGTTCTTACATGAAACTACTCTTCTTGTGTATCCTGCATCAGTCACTTATGATGGGGCACCTTTAAGTTGGCCGTGTTATATTGGTTTGAGTCTTGAATATGATTTCTAGCATGTAATGCTTCTAGTTTGATGAAAGCCACCTATGACGAGATGGTTTTAACTTGGCAGAGTGATATTGATTGCACCTTCCATATGGTGTCTAGCTTGCGGTACTTCTAATTTGCTGAAGTGCCTTTTGTTTAGTTACCACATCATAGGTGGGAATATGTCAAGATGTCCAGTTTTTCATACATATTCCACCCTCGTATCATGACTTTGCCTTTCATCAGAGTAGTGTTCGTCAGTATCATGCATGAATGAGTTCTGAAGAGCGAATTATATTCCTTTTTTTGTTGGTTTGACCTCACAATGCAAAATCAATAAAGCACAAGGAAATTGGTAAGGCATTGGATGATGGTGGTCCTTCCGAGCAACTGAAACGGAGGGTCTCTATAGATTCTACTCTGCCATCCTCCCAACAAGATTTGCAAGACAAGGCAAGGCTAGACAATCAACGTAGTTGTGTAGATGATGAGCACATCTCCCCTACTCCGCCATCACAGGTGCTTGCTCTAACTTGGCATTATATGTGGTTGCATGTTGCGTATGATGTCTAGCTTGTATTGCTTCTAACTTTGTTGAATTTCATCTTGTTGGGGATATTACCACTGGGCGTGAACCGGCCTACCTGGGCCGGGTTAACTTCAGTACAAGTATAAGCAGATGAAGGCCCAAGGCCTGTAGTCGGTTTAGAAACTGTAGTCGTAAACCGGCATGATATGTAAACTTGTATTGTAAGTTAGGAATAGAGAGATACCAACCGGGATACGAGTATGAACCGGTTGGGACTCTATGGACCGATGGGCGTCACCCGTGTATATAAGGGGACGACCCGGCGGCGGTTCAAGGACAGACAACCACAACTCGAGCCTAGGCGAAGCTTGTTTGCTCCCTAGACATCGAGACCACATCAATTCCATCACAACTAGACGTAGGCTTTTACCTTCATTGAAGGGGCCGAACTAGTATAAACCCTCGTGTCTTTGTGTCCGCTTTAACCCCTTCAAGTAAACCCGTAGCGATGGCTCCACGACTAAGTCCTTTCACTAGGACATCTGCCGTGACAAATCCACGACAGTTGGCGCCCACCGTGGGGCTATCGCACGATGGTTTGACGATCTTGGAGGGCAAGCTTGAGGGACTCGAAGGCTACGTTGTGGGCCGGATGACCAAGAGTCGCTGTGGCAGGATCTACATCGACGACGCAGGATGGGGCCCCAAGGCCGATTCAATCGAGTACGGGTACCGGGTCCCCTTTGGTGGCATACACGTTTTCATCGGCAAGATCGGTGAGCCTGGGCCTGAGCCGGACATCTGCACCGACCTCGTCGAGACGGCTCAGCGTGCGAGACCTACCCAGGTTAAACCGGCCGTGAAGCGTGTCTTCGTTGGAGTCATCCACGGAGGAGAGCGTGAGGACGAGTCAGAACACGGCAGCGAGACCGTCGTCTATTCCGGTGACGATTCCTCGACCCGAGAGACCGAATCGCTATACCAGTTGCAAGACAACCAGGTTAGGGGCTGTTCCGATGGCGACAGTATTCCGTCCCCCCAGGCTAGGTCAACCGGGTTGGAATATTCATGGCTGGCACACAGGCGGTGAATCACTCTTCGATGCCGCAGCGATGCACTCCGGATCAGCAGTGGCAGCGGCAGCAGGGGCTGGAGGCCTTGTGCGCCCGCCGGTTCAAGTTCTATCTGATCTGTTTGATGCACTAGCCGCGCTTATGGCAAAGGCCAATCCAGCGGATCAGGAGGCCCATGATGCAGAGATTGCAAAGGTGAGAGAGCTGATCGTGCAAGCCAAAGCAGATCTGACAGCAGAGAAAGACAGGATGGCTGCAGAGCGGGCCGCTTTGGATGCCCAGGCCTATAAGCTCATGCTTGACCAGAACGCATCACAGGAGGTCTTGAAGCGAAAGCATAGATCACGCCTACCGTTAGGGTTTGACCCCCGAAATCTCTTTCACACTCCAGGAGCTGGACCCAGTAATCCGCCGCAGTACCTGGAGACAAACCGGATTGAGGCACCAGGGCCAGGGGCGACGGTCCAACCCCGCCTGATGGAACCTCCTCAACAGAACATTGTGGTTCCTCCGCCGGTCCAGACGCCCCCGGGTCATTATTCTAATCCTATGGACAACCTTGTTGCAGCTGCCGCGCGATTAGAGGCTATCCCGGTCGAAGGGGACTCTCCGCAAGAGATAGAGACGCACCGGGTTAAGGAGCTTCTCCGGACCGCGCTGATACAGCAGGAAGCATATTCGTACAGCCATGATCGGATTCATTCCACGCCCCGTCCAAGCCGGAGCTATAGCAGGTGCATGGATGAACCGGCCATATCGAGCAATGCGCGAGGCCGTGAAGCGGCTCGTGGCAATAACCCGGCAGGTGGTGTTCGCGATGCTCAGGATGTGGTGGACCGGGCCCAGGCACGAAGGGAGGCCGAGTTAGCAGCACAGAATGATGCGGGTCAACTTACACCGGTTCGTCCTACCACCTTCGCCGGACCAGGGGTCGCATCCGCTTTGGGAATGCCTTGTTTAGTTCCCGCTTTACGCAATGTGCGCCTGCCCAAAGATTTCAAGGGTCCGCGCAAGGTGCCGAATTACACTGCTGATTTATCTCCCGAAGCGTGGGTAGAGAGTTATGAGATGGCCATGGAGATGTTAGATGTGGATGAGACCGCGTGTGCAAAATACTTCACCATGATGCTTGAAGGCACGGCTCGTACTTGGTTGAAGAGCCTGCCGCCCAATTCTATCAGCTCATGGGCCCAGTTGCGGGCCCGATTTATCCAGAATTTCAAGGATACATGTAAGCAGCCCAAGTCCATAGTAGACCTGGCGGCTTGTGTCCAGAAGGACGGAGAATCAACGACCCATTGGGTGCGCCGCGTTTCAGAAGTTTTGCACTCGTCTGACAGGATCAATGCTGACTCTGCGATCTTGACCCTGGAAGGCAACTGCCGGTTTAAGCCTTTAAAACTGAAATTGGGACGCATGAAGCGGTTCTGTAATGACATGGGAACTCTCATGGCCGCTTTAGTGAAGTATGCTGATTCGGATAGTACCAAGGATCCCGAGACTGATGATGATGAAGCAGGGAAGGGAAAGAAGAATAGCAACTCCAAGGGGCAACAGTACAAACCGGCGGGTCAAGGAAACGGAGGCAAGTGAAAGGCGGATGGCAGCATGGACTTTGTGGCTAACACTAATGCACAGGACAGGGGGCAGCGGCACAGAGGTAAAGCGGCAAATCGTAATGGGGCTCCCAATCCCAACACAGATCGTTTGAATTATTTATTGAATCAGCCTTGCCCAAAGCACGGGGCGAAGGAGGCGCCGGCTAACCACCTTTGGAAGGATTGTTATATTATGCAGGAGTTTAAAAACTCTAATGCTTTCCGGTATGACCGCGGGTCAGGTGGCGGTTCAGGATCCGGTTTCCATGGGCCGGGCCACGATGGAGCTTCCGGTTCAGGTCTCAATCAGGGCGGTCACAACAACCAGAATAATCAGAACGGCCAGCAGCAGCAGCAGCAGTCGGGTTATCAGAGCCAGCCAAAACAGTTGAACAATGGGCAATATCATGTTTCCACAACTAGCTTGGATAAATGCGACCGAAAGCTCCACAAGCGAGCGGTGAACTCTGTTGAACCGGCCTTACCACGTTACTTACACTGGTCGGAGCAGCCTATCGTGTGGAGCAGGGAGGATCACCCGCCCCGGGTTGATAATCCGGGCCAACTAGCGTTAGTGGTAGACCCTCAGGTGGGGGGTTATAAGTTCACCAAGGTACTCATGGATGGAGGGAGCAGTATTAACATACTATACTATGAGACATTCCGCCGCATGGGTCTAACAGACAAGGATCTCAGACCATCTAATACGGTGTTCCATGGTGTGGTGCCTGGCAAATCTGCATATCCTGTTGGTAAGATAGCCCTGGATGTGGCTTTTCAGGACGAGCACGATTCCCGGTCTGAAAAACTAACCTTTGAGGTGGTGAAGATCCGGAGCCCGTATCATGCTTTGTTTGGGCGGACGGCTTATGCCAAGTTCATGGCACGGCCTTGTTATATCTACTTGCAGCTCAAATGTCGGGTTACAAGGGGACAATAACGGTTCATGGGAGCCGTAAGGTCGCTTTGGAATGTGAGGAAGGTGATGCGGCTTATGCAGAGTCGGTCTGTTCCACGGAGGAGTTGAAGTACTATAAGGACAATGTTGATCCGGCGGGTATGACCCCTTTGAAGAAGCCAACTACAGAGCATGATTCGGATCTGAAGTTCAAATCGGCAGCTGAGACCAAGCTTGTTGACTTCGTGCCCGGCGATTCGTCCAAGCAGTTCACTGTCAGTGCCAACCTGGATCCCAAATAGGAAAGCGCGCTCATCGAGTTCATCCGTGAGAATCGGGACATTTTTGCATGGAAACCGTCTGACATGCCAGGTGTACCGAGAGAACTCGCTGAGCACACTCTTAATGTGGATCCTAAGTATAAACCGGTAAAACAATTCCTCCGCCGGTTTAACGAAGAAAGGCGCAAAGCCAATGGAGAGGAAGTGGCCAGGCTTTTAGCAGCTAGCTTTATCATTGAGGTGTTCCATCCAGAGTGGCTTGCTAATCCGGTGCTGGTGCTTAAGAAAAACAACACTTGGCGTATGTGTGTGGATTACACGGATCTTAACAGGGCTTGTCCAGCGGATCCTTTTGCCCTCCCCCGCATTGACCAGATCATTGATGCCACGGCGGGTTGTGAGCGTTTGAGTTTTTTGGATGCATATTCTGGATATCATCAGATCAAAATGGCGGTTAAGGACCAGGAGAAGACATCGTTTATTACTCCCTTTGGAGCCTTCTGCTATGTATCTATGCCCTTCGGGCTCAAGAGTGCCCAAGCCACCTATCAACGGTGCATTCAGAATTGCCTGCATAAACAGATCGGCCGCAATGTGCACGCCTATGTGGATGATATTGTAGTCAAGTCAAGGCAGAAGGAGACGCTGGTGGATGATTTGAAGGAAACCTTTGACAACTTGCGAGTTTACAAGATGATGCTTAATCCGGCCAAGTGTGTCTTTGGTGTTCTGGCAGGCAAGTTACTGGGTTTCCTGGTGTCCAACAGAGGAATTGAGGCTAATCCGGAGAAGATTACGGCTATTACCTCCCTGGCTAAACCGAAGTGTATCAACGATGTTCAGCGTTTGGCGGGCCGGATCGCTGCACTGAGCCGGTTTGTCAGCCGCCTCGGAGAGAAGGCTATCCCTTTGTACCAAATGCTGAGGAAGACAGACCATTTCGTCTGGAGTCCGGCTGCTGATGAAGCATTTGAGGACTTGAAGCGGCAAATAGCCAATCCGCCTGTTCTTGCGGCTCCGGTCGACAAGGAGCCACTATTATTATACGTAGCAGCCAATGCTCGGGCAGTTAGCGCGGCTATTGTGGTGGAACGCAAGGAGGCAGGCAAGGAATATCCGGTTCAGCGGCCGGTTTATTATATCAGCGAGGCGCTCATTGAATCCAAGCAAAGGTATCCGCATTGGCAGAAGCTGGTATATGGTGTTTTCATGGCCAGCTGGAAGTTGAAGCAGTATTTTCAAGGGCACCCCATCACAGTGGTCAGTTCAGCTCCCTTGGGTGATATCATACAGAACCGGGAGGCGACTGGCCGGATTGCCAAGTGGGCTATAGAGCTTGGGCCGCACGGACTGAAATATGTACCTCGGACGGCGGTAAAGTCTCAAGCACTTGTTGATTTCATCAATGACTGGACGGAGTTACAAGCACCTGAGGAGAAGCCGGATCACACATATTGGAGTATTCATTTTGATGGATCCAGGCAATTGGAAGGCTCGGGGGCTGGAGTCGTATTAACTTCCCCACGAGGTGATAAGTTTTGTTATGTTCTCCGCTTAATGTTCCCTTGTACTAATAATGCAGCTGAGTACGAAGCCTTGCTCCATAGTCTCCGGATGGCTAAAGAGATGAATTTAAGCCGGGTTAAGTGCTTCGGTGACTCAGACCTCGTGGCTCAACAGGTGTCTGGCACTTGGGATTCTAAGGACCCGCTCATGGCTGCATATCGTCGGGAAGTGGATAATATTGCGGGTTGCTTCAAGGGTTATCAAGTGGATCATGTGGACCGTTGGAAGAATGAAGCAGCGGACGCTTTAAGCCGGTTGGGCTCTCAGCGCAAACCGGTCCCGCCTAATATCTTTCTGGACGTGTTGCACAACCCGTCAGTCAAGCTCCCAGGTGAAGCGGATTTTGCTATTCCTGATCCGGAGGCTCAATTGGTGGCAGCCCTGCATGTCATTCCGGATTGGATAGTTCCTTATCTTGCGTACATGAACCGGGGGGAGTTACCAGAGGATGAGACTCTAGCCAGGCAGATAGTCCGGCGATCCAAGTCCATGACGATTGTCAATGGTGAATTGCATCATTGCAGTGTATCAGGGGCGTTTCAACATTGTGTTTCTCCTAAGGAAGGCTGTGAAATCTTAAGAGAAATCCATGAAGGGGATTGTGGACACCACGCCGGTTCAAAGTCTCTGGTGGCAAAGGCATTTCGTCACGGGTTTTACTGGTTGACAGTGCATGCTGATGCGGAGGACTTGGTTAAACGGTGTGATGGATGTCAGAAATTTTCAAGGCGTGCTCATGTGCCGGCTCAAGAATTGAGGATGATCCCAATAACTTGGCCGTTTGCAACTTGGGGGCTAGATATGGTCGGACCTTTTAAAAGATCCAAGGATAAGAAAACCCACCTTTTGGTGGTAGTTGACAAATTTACCAAGTGGGTTGAAGCAGAGCCTGTCAGCAAGTGTGATGCGGCAACAGCGGTGCAGTTCATCAAAAAGGTGATTTTCCGGTTTGGCTTTCCACACAATATCATTACTGACAATGGTACCAATTTATCCAAGGGCGCTATCAAGGAGTTCTGTGAACATGAGCACATCCGACTTGATGTGTCGTCAGTGGCACACCCCCAGTCCAATGGACAGGCAGAACGAGCTAATCAAGAGATCTTGTGAGGCATCAAACCCGGCTTATGGTCCCATTGCAAAGAACACCAGGATGTTGGGTTGAATAACTACCATCTGTGCTATGGAGTATCAATACTACGCCAAACCGATCCACAGGATACACACCATTTTTCATGGTCTACGGAGCAGAGGCAGTTCTCCCTAGTGATATCCGGCATGATTCGCCTCGTGTGGCAGCTTATGTTGAAGCGGACAATGAGACAGCACGGCAAGACGCTTTGGACCTATTGGACGAGGAGCGTGATATAGCGGCTGCCCGTTCGGCGATTTACCAACAAGATCTTCATCGCTATCATAGTCGCCGGGTTAGAACCAGAACTTTTCAAGAAGGACATTTGGTGCTTCGACTCATCCAAGACCAGACAGATATGCACAAGTTATCCCCACCTTGGGAGGGACCTTTCATAGTCAGCAAGAATCTACACAACGGGTCGTACTATCTGATTGATATTCAAGAGCATAAAGACTCACGCACATCAGAGGAGGAGACCAATAGGCCATGGAACATAGCTCATCTTCGGCCTTACTACACTTGAGCCATCGGCTCTATCTATGTAAATATCATGACAGTGTATATATTATCTTTGATATAATAAAACCAGAGCCTCAGCTAAAGCGGGGTCTCTGTCTTTTCTTATCATGCGTGGTTACATGGAGTGGTTCTGTTTTTAAAGCGGCCTCCGGTTTACCCCTTGACATTTGCTTTTTTATATATCACTTGGGGCCTTGGTCGTGTCCGAACCAACGCGACACCTTTTGATAGGCGACAGCCACCAGATCACTTGGGGACATGGTCAGGTCTGAACCAGTCACGCCTCTTGATCGGCCTAAGGCCACAAAATCACTTGGGGGCTTGGTCGAACCCGAACCATTGCCACGCCTCTTGATTGGCATATATGCCACGGTTTCATTTGGGGACCTGGCTGACTTGAATCATTGTCACTCCTATTGGGGGCTTGGTCCTGTCCGACCATGGTAACACCATCTGATCAGCTCAGTATAGCATATTTTTGCAAACGGTCTTTATAATTGCCTTTGCTTCCATGTTATTTTCATGGCATGTTTTTCTTTGTTTTTGTTGTATTTCCTTTATGTCAACAACACCTTTTTTCCGGTTCAGCCGATGGATTTGATTCCCCTTTAATTCGGAGAAGTATGCCCGGTTTACCCTTCCTGTTAACATCATGGAGTAACAGGGGGGCTTATAATGACCTAGCACGGTTTATACGAGAGCTGTTTTCTCCCCCCCCCCCTTGTTTGACGGTAATGGTTTATACAACCTCTGCTTCAAGCCTGGCTAAGCCAGCTTCATGCCCAGATATGGCAGGTACTTTGTATCACCTATTTTTGTTATATTGCTGATACATATATCAAGATCATAAACCGGCTGGCGGTATAACCGCCACCGAAGTTCAAATTTTTTCTGATTGCAGGAAGTATAAATTGAGGTTTTTCCAAACAAAAGCATCAGTACTTATGCACGAAGGCATATTTAAGGCAGAAGTATGGACTATCCTATTACAAGGCAACACGGTGCCCAAATAAGATCACTGTTATTTTGGAAGGATGCCAAAGACAGCTATCTAAACCGGCCTCCGGTTCAAGCCTGCTCATCATCCTCCGCCGCTTCATCCTCCTCGTCTCTATCCATTGGCTGGAAATCAACAGTGGTCCAGTTGATTCCCATTAAAGCTTGGAAAACAGCCTCTTCATGGATCAGAGAAGACAGTTCAATATCAGGAGCGTAAGTATGCTTACGGATTGGAGGAATCAGATTCTCCGCTTCAAGAGTTGGGGCAGGCACTCACTTGTTCTGATCGTTGTATTGCACTTGATAATGCATCAAGTCTGCCTCTTCAGCTAATTGACAAGCCAGAGGGCGAACTGCATGGTTTATTTCTCTCAAATCATCTTCGTTGAACTCGGAGCCGTCTTCTTTTAGGCTGGGATAGCCTTGAGCTGCCTCCACAGGGTCGAAATCTGGCACCCATGCCTTTGCCCGGATCAAGGTGTTAATAGCTCCGGTTCGAGCAGCAGATTTTTTCAGCTCCTCAATCCGGGCCGGAAGCATTGACAACCTGTTAAGAGTGTCCTGGATTAAAGAAGGTGCCGGGTTGTTATGAGAGGCTGTGGTGATGATCCGCTGGGCTCCGGTATACAGTTGTTCCACTAAGTTGTAGGCAGCCTTCAGCTTCTTCCGCACATCGGATCCTAAGTGCCCGATGCGTGTACCTGCAACAATACAGGGACGGTCTCAAACCGGATTTATACTACAGCAGGTTCAAGTTATCACAGAAGTTAAAAGGAGCTTACCAAAGATCGCAGCGGTCATGGAGTGCATTTGCCGCTTTACGGCCGTAAGTTCATCCACCACCGGTTTAAGGGCAGCTTCCGCATTTTCAGCTCTTTTGGTTAAAGCGGCCTGCTCAGTGGCCCAATCAGCCCGCTCTTTCTTGAAGCCTTCCTTCAGCTGTTCAGCAATGCTCAAGGCGCTGGTTAATTCTTCCCTTGCCTTGTCTGTTTCAGCATGTTGGGTTTTCAAGGTCTCCTGCAAATCGGCAATCCGGTCCTCCTTGATTCTCACCTCAGCCTGCATATAGATAGCATTTAGCTTTAAACAAGTGGTCCAAGAAATTGAAGTATCAACCACATAACAAAGTTATACACCTAATACTTGGGGGCTAATGCACCTTCAATTTTCATTTACTACTAGATTGCAAAGTCCCAAGCTCAATACAGGTATTCAACTTGGCACTTGGGGGCTAATGGCTATTTGATCAGTTATGTTCTGATTGGAGTGCCGGTTTAACTATTCTAAGTTGAACCGACCCTTGGGGGCTATATTGGTGGATTTCAAAGTGTTGATGATTATATTCAAGACCCGGTTTGACGAAGGTTACAAACCGGCCCTTGGGGGCTAGGAGGACTAATGCAGTGGCAGTAACTAAAAAAGGGAGAAGTGCAAGGAAGTTACCTCAAATTTATCCCTAATCATCTTTACCAGGCCAGCTTCACAGTCACGGCTAGTATAAAGCCGGTTTAGATAACCGGAATGAAGATCTTGGGCACTCAGAGCAGCATATGTTTCTAGTTCAACATCCCATTTTCCTTTGTTCAGAGCGGAAAAATCCTCTTTTACGGTATGCTTGGTTAAAGTGACAGGGTTCCCGGGTTCAAAGCGGCCCACACCGGTAATCACAACATCGTCATCTTTGGACTTGCCGGTTTGTGTGGGTGCGGTCAGTTTGTCAGCAGGACTGTGGGATTTCTCAATCCGGTCGGTGCTGGCAGGCGGGTCAGCAGAAACTGAAGTGTTAATAGGCCTTTCTTCGGGAATAGCATCGTCTTGCAAAGGAGGATCATTGGGAATATCCTTAGGAGCAAACGCTTCAAGATCTGGCGCTTTGTCATGTTCTGGGGCTACATCTTCTTCAGCCGCTTTATCCAGGCGAGCCTTCTTGCTTGGTTTAGGTTTGGCCCTAAAAGAAAAACAAAGAGTCAAGGAACAGCATAAGCCATTACACAGTATACTGGAAGCATATGTTCAACTTAGCTTACCCAAGAACCGTTTTCAACGGTGGCAGCTGAGTGGCCGACGATTCACCAGAAGATGAATGAGAAGTAACCTGATAATCGGAGTCGGATGGATTAAGAGGTTGATGGAAGAAACCCGCTTTAGGATTTAAATCAATAAAAAGGTCGGAGACCTCGGAGCGGCGTTTTCGAACCGGACTGTTTGGTAAACCGGCGGAGATAACTACCTAGCCACTGTGCCGGGTTGTACGGCGAGCTTCATGTTGCTGAGTCTTCTTAAGAAATTTGGGATCCAAGTAAGCAAGAGGATGAGAAAATTTAACTTTCCGGTTTGCCTGGCAAAATTTTGGCACAGGCAAGATTTCTGAATCGGAAGAGAGAATAGTTACCTCAGCGACTTCCGCATTGCTGGCTTCAGCGTCGTCCTGACAAGCATCATCATCAATAAGGCGTGTAAAAAGTAAGCCAAGTGAATCAAGTTCTACCTCAAGGTCCGGATTACCCACATCATCGTCAATAGCTGGATCAGATGAAGCGGTGGTTTTTCTCTTGTGAGCTGGCTTTTTGATAACCTTGGTCTTTGGCCGGGTTGACCGCCCTGCCTTCTCCGTTTTGTCTTGTGGGAGCTTCTTGCTCAAAAACGGATTATCACCCTGGTTCAGCAGTAATTAAATGTCAGACGGATAAAGCAGTAACATGTTCAACAATAGAGCAATTAAAATCTTACCGATGGCGGTTTGTTGGTGGTGCAGTAAGGAAGCAGACCGGTTTGAGCACAGAGGTGCTCCGGTTCATTCAACATCTTCTTTATAGAATCTGTGACTTCATCGTCGGAGAGTTGGATTTTAGTGTGTCGGAGTGGGTCATCGACGCTATCAGTATACTTGCACATCAAACCGGAGCACTGGCTCAGAGGCAGTATGCTCCATGATATCCAACAGCGTGCAAGATCTATTCCCGTTAAACCGTTGGCCATAAAGGCTCGGAGCTTGGACAGTTGCGGAGCATATTTAATTCTCTCCTTGGCGCTTAGTCTTTGTGGAAAAGGGTGAGTGTTGCTGAGCCGTTCCGGACGGAAGCCAGGCAAGGGATTTTCATTGTCAGGGGAGGTATCCTTGCAATAAAACCAAGTTGCATTCCACTCCTTGGGGTGAGTATGGAGTTTGACATGGGGATAAGTGATCTCTTTCCTCTTCTGAATGGCCATACTGCCCAATTCTGTATTGGGGCCGTCGGTGAATTCAGTGCGACGGTTTAAATGGAAGCAATCTCTACACAACTCGACTGAAGGCTCCTCTTGAAGGTATACCTCAGAGAGCACTTGAAAGTGACATAGATTGGTAACGGAATTGGGGCCAATATCCTCTGGACAGAGCTGAAAATTGGCTAACACATCCCGGTAAAATTTAGAACCGGGCGGTTTGAAGCCCCGGGCCAAGTGATCTGCAAAGACCACAACCTCTCCCTCTTGAGGTGTGGGAGGACATTCATTTCGAAGAACCCTCCAGTGGATCGTATCTTTGTTTTCTAAAGCGCCAATGAGGACTAGATCATCCAGCTGAGATTCTGTGACGCGAGAGGGAACCCAATTGCACTCATATACTTGTTTGGCCATGGTGAGATCTACAAGAAATAGGTGATCTGGTTCAAGAATATGTTGGATAAAAGAAGGTGTTGATCTGAACAACGCTAAACCGGAGGCAATACCTATAAACCGGTCTTCTACGATGCGGCATCATATGGATTCTGGCGGTTCACCAAGGGGACTAATGGTATATACCGGTTTAGCAACTTTTTTCTATGGTAAGTTAAACCGCCTGACCTAAACATTGGAAGCAATTGAAGTTGTGGACAGCTAGGTATGCAGAAACATGTTTCACAAAATCGTATTACAGCCGCGGATCTACAGCAAGCTCGCAAAAACAGAAAATATTCTGAAGAGTAAGGCAGAACGGAAGTGAACCATTGAGCGGGTATGTGTGTGAGATCTATGGATTTAGATGAGAAATTACAGGCGGATGCTTAAAGATTACTACTAAACACAGCAGGGGTTCACAGATTCATTCAAGAGTCAGAGTACAAGTATGAGCAAGCGATGAACACAGCGCGAACATGAAACCCTAAGAATAGATCTAGGTCAAGAAGAGAAGAAAGCTTACTGGAAACAGAGAAGATGCGGAAGGATGCCGCAGTGCTCTGGTGCATTCAGGTTGATGCGGCGGCCCAAGACGAAGCAGAGGTCGACGGCGGCGGCGGAGCTCCAAGGCTGGCGATGCGAGGAGATGAAGAAGAAGAGACGAAGGGAAAGGAAAGGAAATGACCCTTCGGTCTTATTTATAAGGCAACAGAGTTAGGTCAAGCGCGCGAATCCAGGAGCTATTGTTAAAGGAGGGCGTTATAAATGATAAATTTCATGATGACGTCATGCCGGTTTATAGCAACCAGAAATGATGACGATATGGCGGTTTACCAATTACTAGAAGATGTCCATGACACAAGATTTTGGGAAGGATTGACATGAACCGGTTCAAATCAATCTGGGGCCTAATGTTGGGTATATTACCACTGGGCGTGAACCGGCCTACCTGGGCCGGGTTAACTTCAGTAGAAGTATAAGCAGATGAAGGCCCAAGGCCTGTAGTCGGTTTAGAAACTGTAGCCGTAAACCGGCATGATATGTAAACTTGTATTGTAAGTTAGGAATAGAGAGATACCAACCGGGATACGAGTATGAACCGGTTGGGACTCTATGGACCGATGGGCGTCATCCGTGTATATAAGGGGACGACCCGGCGGCGGTTCAAGGACAGACAACCACAACTCGAGCCTAGGCGAAGCTTGTTTGCTCCCTAGCCATCGAGACCACATCAATTCCATCACAACTAGACGTAGGCTTTTACCTTCATCGAAGGGGCCAAACTAGTATAAACCCTCGTGTCTTTGTGTCCACTTTAACCCCTTCAAGTAAACCCGTAGCGATGGCTCCACGACTAAGTCCTTTCACTAGGACATCTGCCGTGACAAATCCACGACACATCTGCTTACTTTACACATAATGCCTGTGAATATGACACGTGTTCCTGTTTCTAAAACATACGTGTACATTATGAGCACATCTCCCCTACTCCAACATCACAGGTGCTTGCTCAAACTTGGAACTGTTATATGTGGTTGCGTGTTCCGTATGATGTCTAGTTTGTATTGCTTCTGATTATGTTGAATTGCATCTGCGTAGCTTACAACTTATACCTGGAATGATCAGTTACCCATAAGACACATTTAACTTGGGACTGTGATGTAGGTTGCATCTTGCATTGTCTTCTAGCTTGTACTGCTTCTAATTTCTTGAAATGGCACTTACGACGAGACACTTTTTACCTGATAGAGTGATATTGGTTGCATGTTCATATGATGCCTAGCTTTCATTTCTTCTAATTTTGTTGAAATGTCTTCTGCTTACTGTTTTTTCATACATATTCCATCCTCCTATCGTACGTGTGAATATGCAATGCTGTCTTTATTTTGTATATATTCCATCCTCCTGTCGTGCGCTTGCCTTACATCAAAGAAGTGTTCGTCTGTATCTTGCATCAAGCAGTTATGCAGAGCTAATTTTATTCATCTTCTTGTGGTTTTGACTTCATGAGGCAATATCAGAAAATAGGAAGGAAAAGAGTAAGTTAGGGGATGTTGGTGGTCCTCCACACTGACGCAAACAGAGACTCTCTAGATTTGCCACTACTACTGCTAATGAAGTTGAAGTCCCAAGTATACATGACGAGTTCATCTCCCGTACTCCACCATCGCAGGTGCTTGCTCTAAGTTGACAGTATGATAATTGGTTTCATGTTGGACATGTTGTCTAGCTTGTATTTCTTCTATTTTGATTAAATTGCACCTGCTGAGTTTATACGTTATACGTGTGCATATGACATGGCTTTCTGTGTCTAGAATACACTGCATCTATCTATCATACCATGTTGTTACATCAAAGTACTGCTGTTGTGTATCCCGCATTAGTAACTCATGATTGGACGCTTTTAACATGGAAATTTGATAGTCGTTGCATCTTGCATTGATTTCTACTTTGTACTTCTTCTAATTTTTCGAATTGCCACTTATGACAAGACACTGTTAACTTGGCAGAGTAATATTGGTTGCATCATTCATATGGTGTCTAGCTTGCATTACTTCTATTTTCTTGAAAATCCTTCTGCTTAGTTTACACATCATAGCTGTGAATATGTCACGCGGTCCTGTTTTTCTTACATATTCCATCCTCATATGGTTGTCTTACATCAAAGTATTGCTTGTCTGTATCATGCATTAATGAGTTCTGAAGAGCTATTTTATTCTTTTGTGTTGTGGATGCGGCTTGACATGGCAAAGTCAAAAAAGGTCAATGAAAATAATATAGTAGGGAATGGTGTTACTCGTCGGGTGAAAAGAAAAAGGATCTACCCTTGAGATTCTGCTGGTACTTATAGTACAGTAGAAGGTCCAAGTCCACCGGCTAAATCTACAAACACAGTATCACCTGCTCCACCAGCTGCAGCATCTGCTTCAACTGTACCAGCATCTCAACGAGTTACTAGTTCGTTTGCTCCGAAACTGGCCAGTTCCCAAGCTGCCTTCACACCTAACACTACTTCTGAAGCATTGCTGACACAACAGGACTTGGCAAGATCAGATGAACCTCATGATCATCAACACCACGACGGTACCTGACCGAGTCAAGTTGCAGTTGCATGCTCCTTTATATGTATTCTCACAATTTGATGTACACTAACACTTTCCACATTCATTGTTGAACTAGCACCACGGCGCAAGCGGAAACAGACATCCGGGATAATGCTTGACAGATTAACAAAATCTAAAGTAGGAAGAATGGAGATCCATTTTGAGGCAGGTTTAAAAAGGCCACGTGATGCTACAAAGTCAGCCAAGTTAGTATCAGAGGCAGCCGTTAGGTGTCATGCATGTATCCTCCCCAACATGGATCTAGTACAGGAATGGGAAAGACAGTACCCAGTTTAACACCTTCCTTGACCATTTATCCGTAAGTAATGTGATTCATCGCAATTAGTAATATTGTCTTGATTTGTCCCATACTTTCTAGCTTCCTCCCAATAAGACTCACATTCTTTTTTCAATAGATGAGGTACAAGTTGGATCCGAAAGATGTGCAACTAAACAAGCATGCACTCGTGTGTTCCAGTCTGCTCTGTGACAGTATCGGTACCACCTTAGAAAATCTCACTTTGAAGGCAAGGTTGTCGGTGTACAAAAGTAGGGGCTCTCCATTTGACCCCTTTACTTGTGCACGGGCAGTTAGAGCCACCCGCCACGGCCACGCATAACCGGGCAGGAAAGGGAAGCCGAAGAGAAGTCGAAGCCACAAGACAAACAAAGCAATGACAAGGACCAAGGCCACAAAGATCAGATGGACGAAGTAGGTTTCCCCGGCAAGGACCCTTGCCGGGGCAGCCTCAGCGGCCCCGACAAGACCCTTGCCGGGGGAGCTCACCCACACCAGCTGAGTGAGCCACCTTTGAGCCCACCAACACTAAACAAGCGCATTGGAACAAGGCTCGGGAGGCACCTCTGTGGTGACATGAAGATCTTTGTGAAGACAAAGAATAAACAAGATCAAATGAGGATAGGAAGGCAACCATCCTCACCGAAGGGAACCACAAGACCCCCGACAAGATCCTTGCCGGCGATGCCTGCGCCCCACGGCAAGACCCTTGCCGTGCCACCCGGCAAGGCCCTCGCCAAGCACGCCAGCAGGGCCACTGCCAGGCCCACGCCAGCGAAGACTCCGCCGCCGTTCGTATGCAGATGCCGACCCAACCAGCTAGGCAGGCCCTTGCATGGCAACATGCAGCCCTTCATGGAGGCTCCACCATCGTGCCACCTCAGCTGCCTGCTTGCCTACATGGCACCGCATGCACCGCTGGCCAGGGCGCGTGTCGAAGCAAGATGGAGCGGTGACAGATGGGACGGGCCTCGCCCCCGTCCCCGATAAAGTGAAGGGACACCTAAGCTTCGCATTAAATGCGCTTTGTCCTGCAATACCAGCGATAAGCTCATAGCACTGTAGCACTTTCCACCTCCTGTGTGCCACTGTGGCAGCCCCTTTTGCCTATAAAAGGAGGCCCATGGCGCACGAGGGAGGGATTCAGCTCTTTCGAACCTCACAGCACCTAGAGCTAGTTCAAGAGCTCAAGAACACTAAATACATCCACCAAAGAAGGATCGTAGGGTTTTACGCATCTTTGTAGCCCGAACATGTGTAAATCCCTTTCTGTTGTCTACTAGTCCCGCTCTTCTCACGATGCTCGCGCCCCGCAACCGTAGTAGGGATTGTAGTGATCCCATAGGTGTCGTTTCCCTCCGACATCTTTGGCGCGCCAGGTAGGGGGGCGCAATTGTGAGAATCTGGCCTAGCAGTCGACCTAGCTATTCTTCATCACCACGACTCCTGCGGAGAAGGCGGCCAAGAAGGCGGCACTGCCCTGTTGGCTTGAAGGATGCAGAGGCGGCGACGAGAGAGCTAAGTCATGATAAATTCTAAGTTTTTCTCTTTAAATATAAAGTTATTATCCTCGACGGTTCGGCCTATGTATGGAGAGCCTGTACGCATAGGGGCCCTCCTGCAATCGGCAACGCCCTTGTTCTGTTTCGAGTCTGCTCAACAGTTCGAGCAGCCGCGTCGAGAGCGGCAAGGTAACCTTTCGCCATCGGCAATGCTCTCGGTTCTGACTCGAGTCAAGCTCGACAAATCGAGCGGCCGCGCCAAGGGCGGCAAGGTGCTTCGCCCGGCAACAAGCACGCCCGGCAGGCTAATGAGGGTCTGTCCTCAGAGCGCCACCCTGGGTTTACGTGCCGGCAAGCTTACCCAGTTGACGTGGGGTAGACATACAAAGGAAAATTGAATAGGAAAATAACATGCATAGTTTCAGGGGCACTACAGAGTTATATTACACAAATTGCCGCCGCGGTTCTAACTAATGATAGCGTTGTCTTGGTCATGAACCTGCAACGGCAACGGAGACCGGGATGCCTAGTCCCGGCGCTGGCCCTCCAACCTCTTGATTTTGTCGATGCGGTTGAGGATGGGCTGGATACGCTCATTGAGCGCCGCAATGTCAGCATCCTCTGGCAAGCTCTTCAGCACAGCTCCAAAGTCGAGGTCTGGGTGCCAGTGCGCAATCTTGGTGAGCACCCTGGTCATGGTCCCCCGGCAGAGTATCCGGGATTCCTCGGCCAGGGAGGCCGCCCGGTTGGAGTGAAGCCGCTTCAGGGTGCCGACGACCTTCTCAAAGTATATGGTAAGGTTGGCGCTGGGGTTCAGGTTCGCCTCTGGGGCATAGCTCATCTCCAGCATCCCCATAAGGGCCAGCTAATCAGCGGCCGAGTTTGCAACGATGGCAAGGCATTCGAGCCAACGCTTCTCGCCCGCCATGTGGTCCTCGAGGTTGGCAGTCTCGTTGATCCGCCGCTGCTTCTCCGTCGCCAGCTCCTTGATCAGGATCCCCTCCCGGGTTCTGGCCTCCGACAGCGTCTTCTCGAGAGCTCCCAGCTTCAGCTTGAGGTCGCTGATGGAGTTTTTGGATTCGGAGAGTTCTTCGGCCTTGCTTATGACCTCGCCCTGCGCTACCGTCAGTGCGCCATTGAGCGTATGCTTCTCCTGGGCCAGCTTCAGCACTTGCCCCTCCATCTCCTTCACCCTGCCGGCGTGGGCTTGAGCCTGGGCGTTGAGTGCCTCCTGATGCCTCCGCTCCAGCTCTTGGGTCCCCTGCAGGATGAGCTTGTCCAGCTCTTCGTCCTTGCCGTGGAGCATGGTGGCAAGCTTCTCCTCACGCACGGCAAGGTCCTCTTCCCGGGTCTTCAGTGCGGCCTCATGCTGGGTCCGAGCGGCTTCAGCTTCATCGGCCAACTTCTTCGCCGTCTCCTGGGCCTTCTCGACATCGGCCAGCTTCAGGGCGAGCTCCACCTCACAGTTGGCCAGCTCGCCTTGGGCGGCCTTCAGCTCGTCCTGGGCCTGGTGGAACCAGTCTTGCGCCTCGGCAATGCGCCCTCCATAGTCCGCCTCCGCCTTCTCCACCATCATCGTCCTAGACTTGGCCTTGTCCAGACGGGCGCGATGGAGCGCCTGAAGCTTCCGGATGCTGGCACCCATGGCCTGGAGCAGCTGCTCCTCCCGGGAGCCGACGCCACCGACGCCCGGCTCATCGACAACCTCGAGCCCGGCGGTGGCAAGCACCTCCTCGTCGAACACCTCTCCCTTAAAGGGAGCCCTGGTGATCGACGCGCCAAGAAGATGGACGAAGAGGTCGTTGCTTACCCTTAGGTACCTGCCGGAGCCAGAGGCAGCGGAGGGGGAGGGTAGGTCGTCGAACACCACCTCCTCGGCAGTGGCCTTGCCGATTTCCCCGGCAGGCCCCTTGCCAGGCTCTTCGGCGGGCCCCTTCGCGGCATCCTCGGCGGCGCCCCTGGCGCTCTCCTCGGCAGC
This sequence comes from Triticum timopheevii, assembly GCA_963921465.1. Lineage (NCBI taxonomy): Eukaryota > Viridiplantae > Streptophyta > Magnoliopsida > Poales > Poaceae > Triticum > Triticum timopheevii. The sequence goes on along the minus strand of OY997271.1, from coordinate 126,463,646 downwards.
AATCTTCTCCGCCTCCGCCGTGGCCTCCGCGGCGATGTCCTTGATGGTGGTGTCTACGTCCTCTGTGGAGGGGTCTGGACGCCAAGAAAGAGACAGGGAGAAGCCAAGATCAAGAGCCAATAAGGAAAATAGAAAAGGAAGGATACAAGCAGAAGTGGAGAGCGAGTGGCTTACCCATGCCGGGTCGTGAGGCTGAAGTCCCTTCTCCACCAAGGTCTGGCGCCGAGGCGAAGCCACCAGCGCCCATGTTCTCCCCCTCCTCCTCCATGTGCATGGCCTCGGCGCTTGGTGCCCTTGCCGGGGACGCCCCTTGGGGCGGCGTGGTCGACGGGGGTGGCACGATAGGAGAAGCCCCCTGCGGCTCCCCTTGGCGTTGCTCCCCTCCTACATCCATGGCAGTGTCAGTACCAAAGCGTCGTGCATTACGCACGTTGACAAGGAATGGGTGATGGACTTACGCTGGGGGTTGGGCTGGGGGCTGCTGTCCGGGCTACTCGACACCACCAGTGGCATACTGGAGGTGCCTGCCGGGGGCTGGCCACTAACAGAAATCCTGGCCCTCTTTATCCTCTGGGCCAGTGTCTCCACATCCCTGCAAGATGAAGACAAATGAGCAACGCCATCAGGGGAAGTGTAAGGAATGAGGGAGGAAAGCAGAAGCTTACTCTTCGTTCTCTTCCTCCTCCTCCTCTGTTATTTTCCTTTTTCTCTCCGGGCTGAGAGGCCCGAGCTCTCTCTCCGGGCTGAGAGGCCCGAAGTCAAACCCAATCCCCGCGCCGATGTTTGCCGATGAGGGGGGAGGCGATGGCACCCGGGCGCGCTTGGACGACGAAGAAGCAGATGCCTTCTTCTTCGATGCCATGGCTTTCACCGTTTTCTTCATCGCCATCGCCCTCGTCTGGCGCGCAGGCGCCTCCTAGACTTGCCGTAGCTGAACGGCCCGGTCGAGGCGACCGACTCGCCGGAGGTGGCCTGCCGCAGGACCCGCCTTTTTCCGGTGATCCGGGGATCGGTCGACGCGGTCCTCTCCTCCTCGCCCTCCTCCGACGATGACCCGTCGGTGGCGTCTTCGACAAGGGGAGCACAGGTGTCGGCGCCGCTGGCCTCCCCAGTGGCTGCTTCCCACCAGGCAAGCTCCCCCTCCTCCACCTGCGCCGTGGCCTTGTCCACCACGCCGCCGGTGCTGCCAGCCTCCCTGACGAGCTTTGCCTCCTCCTCGGCAAGCCTCGCCTCCTCCACCCTGGCGGTGATATAGTCCAGCTCCGCCTGAGAGGTATCCTGGATAAGCCGCGGCTCGGCGGTGATGTACACCTCATGCAAGGTGTCGAAGAACTCCTGCACCACGAGCCCGTCTAGCTCAACCTAGTTTGGGTCAAGGCCATGCGCGTTGAAGTGCGACCATGGCGATGATCTCGTTCCGACGAGAGTTGTTGCTCAGCGGGACCACTCCCGCCGGCAGCTTGAAAACAGGCTCCTTGTCGACCTTGCCGGCCTTCACGGCGGCCCTGGAGAGCTTGCCAAACCTCTCGACCTCGCCCTCATTGTCAACCTCGAGCTAGAAGATTCGCTGGCAAAGATGGGCATGCCGCAGCACAGTCAGGTTGTTGTCGAGGCCAGGGCGGAGCCTCATGATGTCGGCGGCGTTCATGAAGACCAAGGCCGGCCTCCCCTTGTCGTGCAGAGGGGCAATCCGGTGGCGGATGTAGTCTGCCCCGATCATTTCGAGGGGGAGCCAAAGAATCCTGGTGGTGGCGACCCTAAGCTTCACGACGACGGCATCGATGTCGCCCCAATCGCCGCCACGGACCAGCGGCTTCTGACGAACCTTGTAGAATGCTGGCGGGTCCTCCTCCTCTATCCAGCATCACCGGCCTCGCCATTCTTCCCACCTCTCCTTCGTGGCGCCGTCCGGGTAGGCCCCCTTGGCCCTCGGGATCCAGGCGACGCAGCCAGCAATGGCGGCCCCTTTTTGGATCCGAGGGGAGAAGTAATGGCGGAAGAGCGCCGTGCTGGGGTGCAACCCGACAAAGCCCTCGCAGAGATTGGCAAAGAGGGCCATGCACGCCACGGCATTCGGGGTGAAATCCAGGATACGGAAGCCGTAGGTGTGCATGATGTCCTTGAAGAAATCAGAAAAGGGGGACAGAGCCCGCAGGAGAAATAGTCGATGAAGAAGGGCTACCGATTTGGGGAAGGCCTGACGCTGGCAGGGATGACGTGCGTGGCTGGATGCCCCATCTTCTCTCCCCTCGTCTTCACTCCCCACAGGTCCTTGAACATTTCCCGGAGCTCGGGCACGCCGACCGTCAAGGGGAAGTAGGTGGATTGCACCCGTCGCGCCACCAGCTCTCTCTCCGGCTGCTCTAACACCATGACGTCCTTCGTCGCTCCCTTGCTCTTGGTGGACTTAGGCGCCATGGCCGCTGCGAGAAGCGAGGAAGCAGGGGATGACGGAAGCACGGCGGTGATGGACGAAGGCAGGGAGGCTCGAGAAGAAGGAAGAAAGGGGGCGGCGGTTCTGAGATTGGAGGAAGGCACAAGGGTGGGGTAAAGTGAGCAGCACGCCTGCGGTTATTCCTTTTTATGGTGAAGGCGCGGGCCGCCTCCTTTCCCATTAACTGCGACGCGCCGCATGCATGTGAACACTGTCCCACACATGCCTCCCACGTCATGCGTGCGCGCATGACCCCCATGTCGCGCGTTCAATGCGGGTCATGGGGAAGCGCAGCGGACGGAGCAGTGGCCGCGGTAAAATACGCCCCAACTGCCCGCGCACCGTTCTAGGCCTGGCCCAACAACGTGTTTCGCTTATGTATGGCCCAGTCCCGGGGGCTCCCGTTGGTGTACAAAAGTAGGGGCACTCCTTTTGACCCCTTTACTTGTGCATGGGCAGTCAGAGCCACCTGCCACGGCCACGCATAACAGGGCAGGAAAGGGAAGCCGGAGAGAAGCCTAAGCCACAAGACAAACAAAGCAATGACAAGGACCAAGGCCACAAAGATCAGATGGACGAAGTAGGTTTCCCCGGCAAGGACCCTTGTCGGGGTAGTCTCAGCGGCCCCGGCAAGACCCTTGCCGGGGGAGCTCGCCCACACCAGCTGAGTGAGCCACCTTTGTGCCCACCAACACTAAACAAGCGCATTGGAACAAGGCTCGGGAGGCACCTCCGTGGTGACATGCAGATCTTTGTGAAGACAAAGAATAAACAAGATCAAATGAGGATAGGAAGGCAACCATCCTCACCGAAGGGAATCACAAGACCCCCGGCAAGATCCTTGTGGGGGACGCCTGCACGCCACGGCAAGACCATTGCCGGGCCACCCGGCAAGACCCTCGCCAAGCGCGCCAGCAGGGCCACTGCCAGGCCCACGCCAACCAAGACTCCGCCGCCGTTCACATGCAGCTGCCGACCCAACCAGCTAGGCAGGCACCTGCGTGGCAACATGTGGCCCTTCGTGGAGGCTCCACCATCACGCCACCTCAGCTGCTTGCCTGCCTACATGGCACCGCGTGCACCGCTGGCCAGGGCACGTGTCGAAGCAAGAAGGAGCAGCGACGCACGGGACGGGCCTCGCCCCCGTACCCGATAAAGTGAATGGACACCTAAGCTTCGCGTTAAATGCGCTTTGTCCTGTAATACCAGCGATAAGCTCATAGCGCTGTAGCACTTTCCACCTCCTGTGTGCCACTATGGCAGCCCCTTTCGCCTATAAAAGGAGGCCCATGGCGCACGAGGGAGGGATTCGGCTCTTTCGAACCTCACATCACCTAGAGCTAGTTCAAGAGCTGAAGAACACTAAATACATCCACCAAAGCAGGATCGTAGGGTTTTACGCATCTTTGCGGCCCGAACCTGGGTAAATCCCTTTGTGTTGTCTACTAGTCCCGCTCTTCTCACGATCCCCGCGCCCCGCAACCGTAGTAGGCATTGTAGTGATCCCATAGGTGTTGTTTCCCACCGACAAAGGCTAACAATGAAATTGCTGAAACATCTGCAGTGGAATATATTACAGATGAAGACTGGACAACCCTTGTTAAACACTGGTCTGATTCGAAGTATCAGGTAGGCTATATGTATTTGATCAGACCACATATTGAACTTGTATTTATGTATGTGCCTTACAAGTGTATCTTCTTCTAGGCTAACTGTTTGAAGAACAAGACCAACCGTTCTAAAGTGAAATTCCAACGGACAACAGGATCTCGTAGCTATATTGCACACTGCGAGGCTCTTGTGAATAGCTTCTACTTCCTTCTTTTTTCTGTGCCATATTATCGTATCTATATTGACTTGTTCCAAATATAGAGGAAAGCCCTTGTGGACCAAAAAGAACCTGAACCGAATGCAGTGCAAATCTTCAAGGATTGGCACACCAGCATGATGAAGGGCATGAGCACACCAGTTCAAGCCGCTGCTGTAAGTCCTTACTCCTCCTGCCTTTGAACTGATTGGTACTGTGATGTGTTCATTTAACTGCTTGGTTTGCAGCCAATGTCACTTACTCTGTTCACTTTTATACACAGTTGTCTGAACGTATCATTTCACCTTACATGGTTTAAAAGAGATGAAGGGTATCCTTTTGGTCTTGATCTGTAATCTAGTTGTGGTGTTCACGTGCACACACAATGATAAAATAGCATGTTTGTTTTATATCTATTTGCCCACGATATGAATGATGTCATACTATGTTCATCCTACTTTAAACCATGTCTCTTTATCCTTAGATGTCAACGAATGTGAGGAAATAGACAATACAGTAGGCATGCTACATGGACATATGTTCCAAAAGTGATTTTATTATGTAGTTGGCACTACAATACATGCTAATGTATTACATTAGTTCACCAAAATAAGTTATGTATAAATGGGTAACCTACTTTGTTTGTTTTTGTCTCATGAGTAACTTATCTGGTACACTAATCTACAAGTTCAAACTTTCAGCAAGCTATGGAACAAATGATTGAACAGCCACAACTACCTGAAGGTGACGAGGCTACCACAGGCACAATGTCACCTCTTGCTGCAGTGCGTCGGTATCTCTCCACTAATAGTGCAAAGAGCACCTTCCTGCGTAATTCTGGTTGGTTGTCAAGGTAACCTCATCCAAATCGCCTACAGAACAAAATCTTTTGGCTAGACAGAGTGATATATCTGTGCTCCAGACAGAAGTCCAATCCCTAATGGACGTTGTTTCGGAAACAAGAATAGTGGTTCAGAAATGTCATCAAGATATGAATGGTTCTAAAACTAGACTATCAGACATTTGCTTCGTTGTTCAAGAGCAATGGCGGAAAAAGGTGAAGATCGTGCTGCTCCATCAGATTCTACAGCCTGAAATATTAGCACTCAGGTCAAATGATCTGTGCTTCTATACATCTAATGGTGCTTTTATCTGCAAGGACTGTAAACTTTATGCCAAAAGGCCTTTTGTTGTATGGTTGGAATTTATTTTGTTGTGATACAGCATTTATGATGTTGCCAAAGGCTGCACTAATTACGACGCTATTTTTGTATAGTGTAGGTTTATCTTAGTAATGTATTCGGCCGAAAGATTCATAGGAGCCTAACATGCCAACATTCGTCGGTCCCATTCCGATTGGGCTAAAAATGATCATGGGCCGAAATTTGCATGTAGCCCACTAAAAATATCTGGGCCTAAATCAGCATAAGCTTTCATATTTTTCTGGTAGGCCTGTGCCCATAGTGTGCCTTTAACAGGCCTAAACATAATTTGGGCCCTTAGTAACAATAGGCCGTTTACAGGTGTAAATATCTCGAGCCCATAAAATACATGGGCCTTTAATAGGCCGAAAGAGATATTGGGCCCTGATTATGCCAAATAACCCACTCGTCTTAGTAGGCCGAAACGGTGGCCCATTTACAATGCAGATCGTTCACAGGCCGAAATTCGGACGGGCCGTAAATGCGCTGACCTACTACATGAGCCTTTAATAGGCCGGAAGTTCGATCGGGCTTGATTAGTGTCATTCTTATATGGGCTGTTAATAGGCCCGATGGGACGTTGGGCCACATATGGCCCATGGATTTCGTCCGACGTTAACAGGTCAGAAATCACAACAGGCTGAAAGTGGCCCAAATCTATAGTGGGCCTCTAACAGGCTGAATGTTAGACATGGCTGAATATGACCCAAATCCTTCACGGTTGTTTATGGGCCAAAAGTTTCAATGGCCTGTAAATGGGCCCAAATGAAGCAGGACCTTTAACAGGCCGGAAATACTCCGGGCCGTAATTCGACCCAAATACATAGCGGACTGTTAACGGGCCAGAAGTGACCATGGGCTGCGATAATAAAAAGTTTAGGACGGGCCATTGACGGGCTGATTTGACACTAGCCGTACGGGCCTTAACTGAGAATGTTGGGCCTTTAGCTGGGCCGGCCCATTATGGTCCGAAAAATCTTGTGGGCCTTTAGCTGGGCCGGCCCATTATGGTCCGCTAAATCTTGTGGGCCTTTAGTCGGGCCAGCCCATTTAAACTTTATGGGCCACTTTTGGGCCCGTCCACATGCCAACATATCATAGGCGCATCTCGACCATTGGATGATTGACAGCTGTGCAAACGCGGAGCTGACACATGGTTCCATCGGCCAATGAGAATTTTACATGTGGAAAATGGGTATTGGTCGTGGCTGTTAGCGGGTTATCAGATCCAAAATCGGACCCGATAGCTTAACGCAAGCCGTTACGATGGATGCCACGTGTTGGTCACCCTTGACGAAAGCACTTCCATGACGCGACATTCATCGTCATGGAAGTGGACACTTCCGTGATGATAATTTTGATAATGTCATCGAACACTTCTATGACAGCACAGGTATGACTATCTTGATTCTTTCATAAAATCGTCATGGTTGTACATGCATGACATAAAACATGACCTACTGTGACAAACAGGTATCATCATGGAAGTGTATTTTTTTGTAGTGTAACCAAGGGCAAGAGTGATCACTCCAGTCGCAAGATCAGTTAACTAGAAGATAGTCCCATGGACGCGATGAGCGCGAGCATCAGCCGGCTGTCCCAGATGGTCCATGTGGCCGGCCTGCGGCCCGGCACCGAGGAACGTCTCCAGGTCGTGCTTGAGGCCGCCAGGGCGAGAGGCCTCTTGGATGACAACTTCGTCTCCTTGTTCGACATGTCCTCATCGGCTTCCTTGACAAGTTCACCGTTGTCAAGAAGCTCGTGGACGACCTTGATGTATGCCTCCAGCCCACGCGCCCAGGCTTTGCGATGCCTACCACCCTCAACGGCCTCTATGGTGACAACCTCTTCGACACACTAGTGGCCCTGCGACTACCCGCCGTCGCGCCGGAGAATGTCCACCTCGAGGTCGCGCTCGCCGCGCAGCGCCTAGCGCAGCAAGACACCATTAATATAATCACCCCCGTCTACGCGCAAATCGTCCACAAGGACTACTGCGTGCAAGAGGAGAACGATAGGACGTTGGCCTTCTTGGACCGCAGGCCAACCTTGGACGGCATTGTTCATAAGCACATTGAGCTCGCCACCAACATCGCTGCTCCTCACACGTCGGTTGGTGACCCGTCACACTAGGGCGTGAGGATGTCATTGATGGATCCGTATGTATCTTTATCTTTCCGTCAAATCCATGTAGTAGTATATTGTACTACTAGTAGTTATCTTACCTTTCAAATCAACTTCGTAATTGTTGGTACTCCATGCATTAACCGTGCCAGAACCAATCTTCTCATTACTCTAGGGAAAATCGTTATTTCTATCTATCGGTCGTGCCATAGAGTAGAACCAAATTTTACAAGTTACAAGTTGAAAAGGAAAAGCCTTCCGTGTTCGCGTTGCACCCCCACACGGTTAGTCCGACACGCCTCTCAATGGGGAATGCGTGATGTGTTGCATTTTCACTTACAAGTGGGACCGTAGTTCAGCAAACCGACTATCGGCAAACCCCCACCCCGCCCACCGCGCGATGGCTGAGAAAATAGGAGGGAGAAGAGATGGCTATAGCACGACTCCAAGAAAATTGGTGTCAGATGGGACTCGTGTGGGTGGCGTGTGCCGTACTGCTAGACGTGAATGCTAGTTATGGCCCATGCCACCCCACTATATCGAGGTGCTGGTTACGTAGAGCAAACACATGAGTACGGTACACCACTAGTACTACTCACATTGTCATGAAATTTCCTAGAGTCTGTGCTCAGCCCTCCTCTCTCTCTCTCTCTCTCTCTCTCTCTTCTCTCCCTCCCTCTCTCTCTCTTCTTAGCCAGCCAATAGAGGCATGGAGCCCATCGTCTGTTTGCTCACATGCGGTCCCACATGTTAGTGAAAACGCAAGACGACCCACTGAACCTACACATCTTTCACCTCGACGTGCTGGTGATGAAAAACAAATCCAATAAAGATCTTCGGTGGCTGCTTTTGGAGTTACTCAAGAGTAAGATTCTATTTACAGTTTAACCCAAGATGCACATCATGTGGCTTCAAGTATAACTCCATTTTCTTGCATGACAAGACCTAGATGCTAGATGTCCCATGTGTCAGCAAAAGGAGGGAAAAATCAATCAAATCTTCTCCACATTTAGACCAGAGGAGTAGGAAACATGGCAAGCCCTGTGCCTACATCATACTACATACAAGCCCACCTCACGCAGTCACGCTATCACCATATTTCTCGGCCTCCGTGCGACACCTAGCTCTAGTTGATCTAACTAGAACTAACTATTGTGCTAGCATACTCCAATATTAGGTTGGCTCTATGTGATGTGGCAACTTCATATAACCGGATGCTGGCTATACTACTATGGTACTCACACTCCAAGAAGTGAGTCGAAAGCCATTCATAAATTGAATTTATGACATGCATATGCAAATGTACCATTCATTACATACAACAAGTCATCAACACACAACAACAACGAGGATACATGTTGGATTATAGATTAGTTCCAACAAAACATTCTAGTAAATACTAAAGGTTTCATCACACAACAAATAACAATAATGAAAAGAACTTCGGCTTGACCAATCCTTGGCCTTGGAAATGCTTGCTTTGAACCATAGGTAAGCCACTGGGAAGGGCCAGCTATTGTCAATCTCGAGACCAGTGCAGGAATGATCATCCAGGCTGAAGTGGCCTATATCAGGATGTATATTGTGATAGCCACTATAGGGAACCATAGCAATGTCTGAGGTATAGATACAATTGCTTCTCATAAATGGTAGTAACATTGTGTCAACAGCAGCTGGATCACATTTCACCATCATTAGATAGTTTTTTCCAAGGAAGAGTGAGTTTTCTCCAAGACTATCAATACTGAACACCAGGGAGAAGGTGTTGGCGCTAGTACACTAGTATCCATCCCGAATACCCTGCAATGGATGTTGGAATAGGTCCAGATAGTGCGACCATGGGAGACAACAGCTGCTTCCTTGGTAACATCTGAAGTACCCTGTATACAAACAAGAATAGGTGATCCATCGGAATAAGTTGCCAGGCGCCACTGAGTGTATAGGTCCTGCTCATCCTCATGCTCATCATCATCACCATCGTCATCTCCCCCTTGGTTATAAATTTTTCAAGTATAGCTGGTGCAATGTTCACATGACCTTGGAAACACAAGAAGGTTAATTAGTAAAGGGGAACTAGCTAACCCGCATGCATGTGGATGAAACAATTATAATTACAGTGGAAGACAAACGTATCAAAAGCATAAGGATTCCATGCAAAAACAATGCCATGAGTGGTGGCAACAAACACAAGACCCTCGTATTGAATTGCATCACAGTACACATGTGCATTCGTGTACAGAAACTGATTTTTGAGCAATATCCATGGAGGCGTGGAAGTAAGGACGACAACAAGCTTGTTGAAGATGGCAACAACTTGATAGTTCATGTAATCCCAAGAGCGGTTGGGAACTCGACAAATTTCTATCTTCTGTAGACAACAATCACCATGATCATACTTGAATGTACGTAGACCATCTGTGTGCTCAACCTCTGGCACTCTTAGATTTTTTGAAGTGGAACCCGGTGACGAGTGTACACATTCACAAGTTCCCACTCGCAGTTCTGCCCAATATAAACAACCCAATCTCCATTTGCGCCTGCCCAGGACTTATCCTTAAGCGATGGCATCTGAACATCACACGTATCATTATCAAGCGGCATCAACTTGCACAAGGCGAGGCTTCCATCATCCGCGTGCCAGCGACTAGGGTCATGGCGAATAAGATAGGGGAGATCAAACCGCTCTTGGACCCTTGGGTTCTTTGTAATGATGTTATTAGTTGAGTCAAGAATGGTCTTGAACAAACCTGCCATGCTAGACGAGGTGATGACGTCGCACTGATCAATGAGTTCCTCCACCATGTCATCTTTTAGATCGGGGCAAGAATAACAGGGTCGTTTCCAACATGTTCCCTCCATGCAGAAGACGATTGAACAATGGCAGAAGGAAGGGCGAAGGCAAATGGAGGAGGGAGGAAGAGCGTGCGACAATAGTTCCAAATCAAGAGGGAAAGGCAAAGAGGCGGTGGACAGTTGCCACAGTACAGGAAGAGGTGCCCCGGCCTACATAGATGTCCGTTCAGAAATTATACAAAACGACTCGTCGTCATCTCACTGACATGTTGGAACGGGACCACATGTCAACGAAACATGGTGTGACATTTCTCATGCAAAATGCGATCTGGCCACGTTGGCCCGAGGTGCCGCATTATTTCTCGACTTTATTTTTTTAATGGCGTGTCGTTCAGTTTTGAAGCATGACTAACTGGTACTGTATGCAGAGAAAATATAAACTACTCTACCACTACTCCACCTCTAGTAGTAGTATCAAAAAAGATGGACAAGATATACATATATAGCCTAGAGCTTCAGCGCTTTCTTGCTAAGGGCTGCCCACTTGCTTCTCACACTATCACCCTCTCTCCAAATCTAAAAAGATAGCTTCTCACACTATCACCCTCTCTCCAAATCTAAAAAGACAGCCTCTTTTTCCACTCCACCATCTTCCCAATTTGCTATCCTTTGCTCCGCTGGTCACGCAAACGAAAACCTTTATTTGCACTATTAAAGGAAACCCTACTTCAGGCAGACTAATCCCTGTCTGGGTTGAATAAGGAAAGGAAGGGAGAAAGTACTGTCCAAGAGACTAGGCATCGAACCCGCATCTAGGTTAAAAGGGGGGAATCAGTAGCTAAGGAACGAGTCTCATGTCTCTTTGTTGAAAAAGGGTGAAAAGGGTAGAAAGGCATGACAATGCAATAGAGAATGACCAGGTCGATCGTTTTGTTTTCCTCACATAGGAAAAAGGTGGCTAAAGAGAACAAAAATGGGACGTAATCCCACATATGCTGCCTGGATATTTGTTGCTCTGGGCAACCATACCTCCCTCACCACTCTAAGCGTCCGTGGAGGTACATCGTACTGGTGCGCCCATAGTCCGAGGGAGTCCTGGATTAGGGGGTATCCGGACAGCCGGACTATATACTTTGGTCGGACTGTTGGACCGTGAAGATACAAGACTCAAGACTTCGTCCCGTGTCCAGATTGGACTCTCCTTTGCGTGGAAGATAAGTTTGGCGATCCGGATATTAGATCTCCTTCTTTGTAACTGACTCTGTGTAACCCTAGCCTCCTCCAGTGTCTATATAAACCGGAGGGTTTAGTCTGTAGAGGATGAATCATAATCATCATAGGCTATCTTCTAGGGTTTAGCCTCTACGATCTCGTGGTAGATCAACTCTTGTAATATTCATATCATCAAGATCAATTAAGCAGGAAGTAGGGTTTTACCTCCATCGAGGGGGCCCGAACCTAGGTAAAACATCGTGTCCCTTTCCTCTTGTTACCATTAGCCTTAGACGCACAGATCGGGACCCCCTACCCGAGATCCCCCGGTTTTGATACCGACATTGGTGCTTTCATTGAGAGTTCCTCTGTGTCATTGCTGCAAGGCTCGATGGCTCGTCTCGTTTTCAAGGACAACATCACCTCTGGGGGAGCACTGGCGGTAGGCCAAACTCTCCGACTAGGCGGCTTCGTGGCGGCCGCCCGATCGGCTGCCTTGCCGATGATGACCTCTCAGGTCATCAAAAACAGCCTCCACGTCAATTCGGAACTCGCCGAATAGATGGATCCAATGGAGCTCTCCTCCCTTAATGGGCTCTTGGATCGCATCGCCGCTTTGGGAGTTGCTATAGACTATGATCGGATTGGGCTTAAACCCGACCAAAGGGATATTAAATCCCCACTGGTCACCCACGAGATGGCGGTAGTGGAAGAGCCACACATGGATTATCCCTCTACTTTGAGGACGAACTATGTCTGGATTACCGAGCTCTCTGAGCCAGATACCCATTAGCGGGAGGACACGACCCAGACCCCGAACTTAGAATCGGGCAACGGGCCGGAAAAATCGGGCAACATCCCGGAGCCCGAGCTGCCAAGCCCGGAAGCTCCTCTGCCCCTGGGTGTTAGATCGGATCAGAATCCAGATTTAACTACGCCCACCCACCCATACTTAAGCCGTCTGTCCCATATCAGACAAGAGCCCCAAGAGATAGTACATCACTACTGGGCCAGATTCCTCCTTGTGATAAACAAAGTCAAGGACTGTCGCGAGGAAGACACAATCTCACTTTTCTGGAAAAATTGCACGAACAAAGGGATCCTTAATGCTATAAGTCGCCGTGACATAGTACACTTTGCCGACTTAGCACCCATAGTATAGAAGTATTGTGCGATGGAAAGCGCCTGGAAAACCCAAATAGACTTTTGGGATAATCCGGCTCTCACTAAACCCTTCGTCCGAGCTAAAAGGGCAAACTCTCGTAAGTTACCTGATCCAATTCCCAAAAAACCAAAGCCCACTCTAGGGCGTGGAACCATATTGGAAGAATGGATCAATGGGCCATGCAAAATTCACAGCACGCCGGATACTACGCCAACGCATAGCCTTAGAGCATGTTGGATACTCCGGCAGGTAGCAAAAAGCAGCGAGGATCTTCTTGTTAACCATAAAGCAGAGCAACATCCCGCCGAAGACAACAATGCGGTTCTGACAGTCTTCGAGACTTTCGCCTCAAATAATAGGCGCAAGTGAGCTCATCAAAATTTCGCTGAAATCTGCCACGTGGCAAAAATAAATCCGTGGAACGACACTGCTATAACCTTCAGTGCCAGTGACGAACCTCAATTCCAGAAAGTCCGGGCACCAGCCGCTTTGGTCCTTAGCCCAATCGTGGACGGCTTTCGGCTCACTAAAGTACTCATGGACGGTGGAAGCGGATTAAACTTGATCTATGAAGAAACACTCAACAAGATGGAAACTGATAAAAGCCACATTGAGCAAAGCGGCACGACCTTCAGGGGAATCATCCCTAGTCGGGAGGCACGGTGTGCAGGAAAAATCACACTCGATGTGGTATTCGGCACCCGGAGAATTATAGGTCCGAAGAAATCACATTCCAAGTGGCTCCTTTCAGCAGCGGATACCACGCCCTTTTAGGGCGGGACGCATTCACGAGCTTTCAAGCTATACCCCATTACGGGTACATGAATCTTAAAATGCCCGAACCCAATGGAATCATCACTCTATCTAGTGATCCGGACGTCACAGTCCGCACGGAAAATAAAACTGCAGCACTAGCCCTGGAAGCATTATCCAAAGCCCAGGCGGCCGAAGAACTAACAACGCTGCGCGCCACCGTGGACAGGGACGACGTGATACGCAAAAAACGACCCAAGTCCACCTCATTCAAGCCCGCAGACGAGATAGTCAAATTCCAGGTCCATCCAACGGACCCCACAAAGACAGCTTCCATCGGGACACAGTTGAGCCCCACAATGGACGCCGTACTACAAGACTTCCTACGCGAGAATTGGGACATTTTCGCCTGGCATCCTTCAGACATGACGGGCATCCCACGCAGGCTGGCCGAACACAGCCTCAATATACTGAAAGGATACAAGCCAGTCAAACAGACCCTTAGGCGCTTCTGAGAGCCTAAACAGCAAGCCATGGGAGAAGAGCTAGCCAAGCTACTTGAGGCCGGATTCATCAGAGATATAAAGCATCCGTATTGGCTGGCAAATCTGGTAATGGTACCAAAGAAGGACAAATCCTGGCGCCTATGCGTCGATTTCAAAGACCTCAACAAGGCTTGCCCCAAGAATCCCCTCCCCCTCCCTCGCATCGACCAAATCATCGACGCTACCGCAGGACACAACTCACTATGTTTCCTCGATGCATGCTCCAGATACCATCAAATAAAAATGGCAGAGTCCGACCAAGCCGCAACGGCCTTCATAATGCCATATGGTCCCTTCTGCTTCAACACTATGCCTTTCGGGCTTAAAAATGCCGACGCAACCTATCAATGCATGATTCAAACATGCCTGGAGAAGCAAATCGGCAAAGCAGTGCAGGCATATGTGGACGACGTGGTCATAAAAACAAGACACGTCAAAACCTTAATAGATGACTTGAGACTTACGTTCGACAACCTCCGAACATAGGACATCAAGCTCAACCTGGAAAAATGTGTTTTTGGCGTACCCTCCGGGAAGTTGCTCGGCTTCATCGTTTACAATAGAGGAATCGAAGCAAATCCGGCAAAAATCCAAGCTCTGTCGCAATTGTCTATCCCAACAGACCTCAAGCATATCCAGAAACTAGCTGGATGCGTGGCTGCCTTAAACCGCTTTATCTCCCGATTGGGAGAAAAGGCACTACCTCTTTACCGCCTTCTTTGACGCACCGAACACTTTGTGTGGACGGATGCAGCCGCGGCCGGATTGGATGAAATAAAGACCCTATTGGCCAGTAATCCAGTCCTGACAGCGCCAAATATTGGCGAACCTATGCTATTGTACATAGCTGCAACACATCAAGTTGTAAGCGCAGTGCTCGTCGTCAAACGAGAAGCAGACGGATACAAGTTCCCGCTCCAAAAGCCGATATATTACGTGTCCACTGTCCTCACCCCATGCAAATCCCGATACCCACACTATCAAAAGATAGCATACACGGTCTTCATGGCATCTCGGAAGCTACGACACTACTTTCAAGAGTGTTCGATTACGGTGGCCTCCGAAGTACCACTCAACGATATAATAAACAACCGTGACGCCACAGGACGGATTGCTAAATGGGCCATCGAGCTCCTTCCATTCGACATAACATACACAAACCACGGCAGGCCATTAAGTCGCAAGTATTGGCTGACTTCGTCGCCGAATGGACGAAAGCCGACCTCCCTAAAGAGTACGGCGCATACTCCAATTGGATCATGCACTTCGAGGGCTCTAAAATGCTGGCCGGCTTGCGAGCGGGTGTAGTCTTGACATCCCCCGCCGGAGATACGGTCCAATACGTACTCCAAATATTATACACAGACTCCAACAACGTAGCCGAATACGAGGCCCTGTTGCATGGTCTTCGGATGGCAGTCTCTATGGGCATTCAATGCCTGGAATTGCGCGGGGACTCAAACCTCGCAATATCACAAATAAACGGAGATTTTAATGCCAAGGATCCGAAAATGGCGGCATACCGCAATGCCGTCCTCAAAATGTCAGTTCGGTTCGAGGGGCTCGAATTCCACCATGTGGCTCAAGAAAACAATCAAGCGGCGGATATCCTCGCCCGCATCGGCGCTAAACGCGACCCTGTCCCACCTAACATATTCTTGGAAAGGTTGTTCAAGCCATCCGTGGTAATGGAAGGGGAGTCCGGCAACACTAGCCCGGCTCCGAATATAACCCCAGATTCCGAACCATCTAATGTAATCGGGGGCTCCGCCACCAAAATAACACCTTCGGCCCACGAAATCATGGTTGTAATCTCCTCGTGGACCGAGCCTTTCTTGGCCTACCTAAATAGGCAGGAGCTCCCAGAGGACCAAAATGAAGCACGTTGTACTGTGCGGCGTTCCAAGGCCTACAAAGTCCATGAGGGAGAACTCTATAAGAAAAGTGCCACCGGAGTGCTCCAAAGATGCATCTCCGAAGAGGAAGGGCGGAAGCTCTTGGCTGAAATCCATGCCAGACTCAGCGGGCACCATGTTGCGGCTCGGGCACCTGTCAGCAAAGCCTTCCGTACAGGTTTTTATTGGCCGACGGCCCGGGTAGATGCACAGGACCTTGTCCAACACTGCGTCAATTGCCAGCTCTTTGCCAATCAGAGCCATATGCCCCCTACCGCTCTCCAAACAATCCCCATAACCTGGCCCTTCACGGTCTGGGGGCTGGATATGGTCGGACCTCTTAAAGGGGGAAGCCATAAGAAAAAATACTTATTGGTCATGCTGGACAAGTTCACCAAATGGATAGAAGCCAAACCAGTTAAAACGGTCAAATCTGGACCAGTGATAGACTTCATATCAGGGGTTGTACACCGTTACGGCGTCCTTCACAGCATCATCACTAACAATGGCTCAAACTTCACAGCCGATGAAGTAAAAACTTGGTGCGGCAACATGGGCATTAAGCCCGATTACGCTTACGTCTACCATCCCCAAACAAACGGACAGGTCGAACGTGCAAATGGTCTCATCATGAGCGGAATCAAACCCAGACTAGTACGATCCTTGGCAGAATCGGACACGCACTAGGTCGAGGAGCTCGACTCCGTACTCTAGGGGCTGCGAACCACGCCGAATTGCACCACCGGATATACACCATTTTTTATGGTGTACGGTGCATAAGCAGTACTACGCTGCGACATAATCCACGACTCACCTCGCGCATGTATGAAGAGAAGGAAGCCGTGTTAGATCGGCAGGACAACTTAGATGCCCTGGAAGAGGAGCGTGAAGTTGCAAAAGCCCGTTCCACATTCTATCAGTAGCAGGCTCGAAGGTATCAAAGCAGAGAAGTGCGGGCCAAAACTTATAATGTTGGCGAACTCGTTCTATGCCTACCGGAGAACAAGAAGGACAAGCTCAAACCTAAGTGGGAGGGTCCCTTCATTATTGATAAATTTCTCACCGGAGGAGCGTACCGCCTGTGTAATGCATCCGATAACAGACTCGAGCCGAAACCATGGAACGCGGCCAGACTCCGGAGATTCTACGCCTAGTGCCAAACTCAGTGTTCGTCTCCTTACCCCCGCTCTTTTAATTATGTTCCCCCCTTTTTTCCTTTCTCGCCCTTTTTCCCTTCTTCACACAAAGTATTCAATACAGTGCGGATGCTCAGATCACTCCGGTCGCACTATGTGTGTTCACCATACCTGGGGGCTTCCTATACGGAAGCTAAATATAATTACTTTTATGGCTTCCTGCCTATCACATATGCGTTCTTTTTCCATATGTGCCTTTTCTTCACCATTATATGCATCGATATGACTTAAGATGTGGCCATGTTGGGTTGCCTGGCTCTTGTGTTTATGCCCTATGTTCCCATTAATTCGGCTAGGGCATAAGGGGAGCACCTCTGCGATTGTTACTGCCGGTTCAGCAGGATGTGTACCTCAGACTGGGTGAAGCCGAAAGCTAGCGTTATTAAGGGAATATTCGGTCGGTGAACAAAAGATGTTTCTTTCGTTTACTTCAACGTGAATCCCCAGATGTTTTGTATCCTACGTTTTTGTTCGTAGTTCGGACATGTACATCGATGCATGCGTACCCAGGGAAAGAAACCCCTAACGGAACTATTCTCCCTGGAAGATGTTTCTTACTACCCATGTAATATAACATAACTAGTTGCGTACTTGTCTGTTCAAGCACTTATGACCCCTACGCCTGGTTTCCACGCATACCCCAGTTTTGCATAACTGAGCGGGTATTCGGATACACCCCGGACTATCGGATCCGGGGGCTGAAGCAAAAAGGTCTGCCATGACAAAAGATTTTTAATCCGGCTAGGGACTACATACGTCCATTGAATTACATAGTCACTTGGACTGGCTATATTCTTCCTCTATACCATCCAACAGGCTGTCTAGCTTGAAATCCTGTTGGGAATACTTTGCGGCTAACGCTACCTGGTCATACACCAGACTCACGAGAATCTCTTGCCCATCTGGCCCCGCCGGTTAAAATTCGGCCATATGGTTCGGGTCAAGCTTGGTGTAGCGCGTCTTCACCATGGCCCAGGCTTCCCTTGTACCATGTCGGCAGGCTGATACCTTCCACAGCCGGAAGCGCCGCCGTGCTCCTTGGAGCATATCCACGAGCTCCCCCATGCCTCTTGGCAGGGAAGTGGATGGCCACAAGGCCTGGGCAATACCCTGCATCACCTGCCAAACTCGTTCGTGCAGTTGTGAGAGATCTTGCAGAAATCGCCTGCGGACATGGGCATCTCCTCTTCAGGACGGCCCGTCAGCATACCTATAGATATAAACCCTTTTAAAATTCTTCCTCGCCGAACTGTACTGCAGTTCGTTTAGGCACTTACCATAAATGCCACGACGAAGCCTCCTGTTCTCCTTCATAGAGTCCGCCAGCTGAGCTCGAACATCTGCTAATTCGACGCCCAGCCGGACGTTGGCATCTTGGAGATTGTTTTTCTCCTGCCTAACCTTCGTAAGCAGACGCTCGGCAGCCTTTAGCTGTCTTGGGAGATGTGACTCGCTATCTCTTACGATCTCCAGATTCTTCCCGGGATTGTCTGCAGAATTTTCTGTTAGACTTATCAAGCAAGCCAATTACTAACTGGTATATTCCCTTAAAATTTCTGTATTGAGACAAATGTTACCAGATGAGGCCTTCTGGGATTCCTCTAGTTTGGCAACCACGGCCCTCAGCTGGGTCTTGCACTCCTCCAGCTCTTGAGACAAATGGGTATTCTTCTCTACAAGAAACTGTGCATAAAATGATCCTTAAATCGGTTGTTCCAACCGTTTCAAGTCTCAGGGGCTACTTCTATGCATGCTTATCAAATTTTCTTACCCATATATCTTTCGCATATTGGTCCGTTGCTCGGGCAAGCCCGCCTTGAGCAGCTCGGATGTATGCGTCTCCCAAATTGAAAGCATTGAATGCCTCGTCGGAAAAGATGCCATTGCGAAGTACAGCCTGTCGACGCCGGTGATTCATGGCACTCTCTACTTCAGAATTTGTGCGGAGAGCATATCCGCATCCTCTGTCGGAGGACAATTCGGCATCAGCCCCGCATTGGCCTCCTCTCTCGGAGCCGATTCTGGAATCCAGCTGGCAGAGGCGCGACCAGCAGGATCTCCGGATATAGTCCGGCGATTCCTCTTTCTGCCAGGACACGAAGGACGATGTTACATTTCAAATACGATAATCATAGAGCAGGTTTTAACTTTACCTTTGTAACGGCGTTTCGATCCTCACCGCCTTCCTCTTAAGCTTGCCTGGCCCAGACGCCCTTTGCCGACGAGCTCCCAGGGGCTCAGCGCCGCGTTCCGATGGTTGTCTCAATAAAAATAAGATATTTTATGCATAAGGAATGGTATAATAAAGGTGTCCTCTTCAGAGGATAAGGCTTCGGCTTTGCTTACACACGACGCAGGTAGCAGTCCGGGATAGTCGGCGATAATAGCCACCGGGGCGCCATCGCAGCTGGCCTGATAAAATGTCCCGTCGACAAGCTCCACAGATATATCCAGATCTTCTTTAAGTCCTGGATTGAAGGCCCTCCCAGGGTCCTCTGGCTGCGGGGAGGGGCTGTTGAATCCTTCCACGGCCCTCCTCAGTTCCTGCTCAGAAATATCAAGGTAAATGATTGTGATGAAGGGCACCAGAATGGATAGAGTGGGGTAAAGAGTTAAGACTTACCCAGCTTGGGGGGTTGTACATGGAAAATCCATCCCGCGGTTTAATACGAAGGAATTCTTCTTCTTCTCCTTTATACAAATCGGACAGTATTGTCGCCAGAGCAGTGGCGGAGTCCGGACCTTTACGACCACAGCGGGTGGCGTCATCTTCCACGTTGAAGTGCCACATGGGCTTCCCCCAATATTGAAGTGGCTGCAGCCCCCGCATTATGCATATTAATACAACCTCGACTATTGTTAGTCCTGATTTGGCCAGTGTCTTTATCCTGCTCATCAGGAAGTGGACTTCTCTGGTATCTTCCTCCTGGGGGCTCCAAGGGCACCAACTTCGGCGTTTCTTTAGCGGAGCATTATTAAACTCAGTGAGGCCCGTCCGGATTGGATCCGGAAGGGGAACGTCATCGACATAAAACCACTCCGACGGCCAGTTTTCAGATGCCTTCTTGGGAGTACCGGACAGGTATCTGGTCTCGGCGACGCGCCATATTTCGGCTCCGCCCACTTGACGTATGGATTCCCCTTGATTGCGAGGGACGAGGCAGAATAACTTCTTCCATAACTCGAAGCAAGCCTCGCAGCCCAGAAATAATTCACAAAGGGCAATGTATCCTGCGATGTGCAGCACGGAGGCAGGGGTGAAGTTGTGCAACTAGAGGCCATAGAACTCCAGGAGCCCGCGAAGGAATGGGTGGATTGGAAATCCGATGCCTCTTAGCAAATACGGGATGAGGCATACTCGCTCCCCCTGGGATGGGTTAGGAGATCTGTCCGCTTGCTCCCCGATAATATAGGTGGCTAGTCCGGCTCGGACGGGGACCATGAACGCCGGTGGAAGAAACCCTTGGGTCTGCAACTCTACTAAACGGCTATGGGGAATAGAACACTCTTCCCAATCACCTGTCTTAGAGCTAAGGGAGCAAGAAGAGGAGTTGTGGCAACCGGCCATGTTGGAATGGTTTTTTCAGGATGCGCTCTGTTGGATGCTTGCTCAAGGGAAGAAGGTGAGATTTCAATCTGAGGATCCCCTTCTCTTCAAATAGACGGTTTGCCTGCAGGGCCAGGGTGGCAAATGTAAAAATGCTCTGGCTCCTCGTATTCGCTCGACACGTGGAGATGGCCATTATTGAAGCACAGAAGCCAAGGAGTATAACATTGATGGGAAGTCGGACACTGTTTGTGACAACAGGTACTTTGGAGTATTCGGAGATGGAACCCGCCTTGCAATGCCGAAGACAATCTGCGCACTGGACTCATCATCTTTGAAGCCTAGTTTAGGGGCTACTTAGTGAGTCCTGGATTAGGGGGTATCCGGACAGCCGGACTATATACCTTGGCCGGACTGTTGGACCGTGAAGATACAAGACTCAAGACTTCGTCCCGTGTCCGAATGGGACTCTCCTTTGTGTGGAAGATAAGCTTGGTCATCCGGATATTAGATCTCCTTCTTTGTAACCGACTCTGTGTAACCCTAGCCTCCTCTAGTGTCTATATAAACCGGAGGGTTTAGTCCGTAGAGAAACAATCATAATCATCATAGGCTAGCTTCTAGGGTTTAGCCTCTACGATCTCGTGGTACATCAACTCTTGTAATACTCATATCATCAAGATTAATCAAGCAGGAAGTAGGGTTTTACCTCCATCGAGAGGTCCCGAACCTGGGTAAAACATCGTGTCCCCTGCCTCCTGTTACCATTAGCCTTAGACGCACAGATCGGGACCCCCTACCCGAGATCCGCCGGTTTTGACACCGACATTGGTGCTTTCATTGAGAGTTCCTCTGTGTCGTCGCTGCAAGGCTTGATGGCTCCTTCAATCATCAACAACAACATGGTCCAGGGTGAGACTTTTCTCCCCAGACAGATCTTCGTGTTCGGCGGCTTCCCACTGCGGGTCAATTCGCTTGGCCATCTGGAGCAGATCGACAGCTACGCCCCCGGCCATCAGGTCAGGTTCGGAAACTTGAAATACACAGCCGATATCTATGGAGACTTGATCTTTGACGGATTTGGGCCTACGCCAGGAGCACCGAACAGTCACGATGAGCACGGCTTAGACCTGCTGTCGGACAATACTCAGGATATCGCACCTACAGGAGCTCCGGACTTAAATCCGGGGTAGATCGCGTCGTCCGAGGATGGGTGCATGGACCCCGCCCCGGAGGCCGCACGCTCATTGGCAGTAGAGCCGAATACAGACTCCACCCCCAAGGGAGCCTGTGTCACCGGACCCCCGGACTCGTGTTCGGTTGTAGGTTCCAGACCGCACACCCTCGAGCCCGCCGAATCTGGTTGGGCTCCAATAATGGAGTTCACTGCTACGGATATCTTCCAGCACTCTCCCTTTGGCGACATGCTGAACTCATTAAAGTCTCTCTCTTTGTCAGAAGACTCTCGGCCGATGTCCGGCTCGAGTGGGAAGCAGGCGATGAGGGAATGTGTTGCCTACCCACCACCCACTTCATTGCCACTGTCGATGATTTGACCGACGTGCTTGACTTCGACTCTGAAGACGTCGATGGTGTGGACGACGATGTAGGGGAAGAACAAGAACCACCGCCCACGGGGTGCCGGACAGCCACCTCCTTGTATGATATAGATATGGTGGACACTCCAAAAGAAACCAATGGCGATGAGGCAATGGAGGATAACTCCTCAAGGAAGAAAGCAAAGCATGGGCGTCATCGGCGCCGCTCCAAGCCCCGCCATAGCAATATCGGCACAGGAGATGAAAACAATCCAGATGGTGCCGAAGATGAATACAACCCAGATCAGCCTGCCTTCGAGCAGGCTGAACAGGTAGATGGGCAGGTCAGCCCTGACGAACAGGCGACGGACGGATACACAGAGGAGGACAACTACAAGCCCCCCTCCGAAGACGAGATTAGCCTCAGTGACAATGAATTCGGCATGCCTGAGGATCCCGTAGAGCAGGAGCGCTTCAAGCTCCGGCTTATGGCCACTGCGAGGAGCCTGAAAAAGAAGCAGCAGCAGCTCCAAGCTGATCAAGATCTGCTCACAGACAGATGGACTAAAGTCCTGGCAGCCGAGGAATATGGACTCGAGCGCCACACCAAAGGCTACCCAAAGCACAAGTCGCTACCTCAACTCGAGGAGGAGCCTATACTACCAGCACAAGACGTGGCTGACCGGCCACCTCGTGGCCGGGATAAAACGGCGTATCACCCCAAATACCAGCCCGCACCCCCACGCCAATACACTACGGCCCGGGGCAATAGGCAGGACCTGCGAGACATACTGGAAAACAAGGCAGGACAGCCAAGATCGATCTATGGATCGCGGGGGCATGCCCCAACACGTGACGATGATCGTCATGTCGGATACACTATCAACAAGTCCGGCCGGGCCGAACATAGCCAACCAGACTTATTCGAACTGTGTAGCCACATAGACCGACATAGAGGCGCCGCACACCCCCTCTACATCACTGACGAAGTGATGGATCATGAATTCCCAGAAGGGTTTAAACCCGTAAACATCGAATCATACGATGGCACAACGGACCCCGTAGTATGGATTGAAGATTTCCTTCTCCACATTCACATGGCCCGCGGTGACGATCTACATGCCATCAAGTACCTTCCCCTTAAACTCAAAGGACCGGCCCGGCACTGGCTAAATAGCCTGCCGGCAAATTCCATCGGCAGTTGGGAAAACCTAGAGGACGCGTTCCTCAAAAACTTCCAGGGCACGTACGTGCGACCACCGGATGCTGATGACTTGAGTCACATAACCCAACAGAAGGGAGAGTCAGCTAGGAAATTCTGGACTCGATTCCTAACTAAAAAGAACCAAATTGTCGACTGTCTAGACACCGAAGCCTTGGCGGCCTTTAAGCATACTATCCTCAACGAGTGGCTCGCCCGACACCTCGGCCAGGAAAAGCCGAAGTCCATGGCGGCCCTCACGACACTCATGACCCACTTTTGCGCGGGCGAGGATAGCTGGTTGGCTCGCAGTAGCACCACGCCAATAAACTCCAGCACTTCAGATGTCCGCGACAATAATGGCAAGCCACGGTGCAACAGACATAAGCGTCGGAACAATGGCGACAACACTGAAGACAAGGCAGTCAATGCCAGATTCAGTGGCTCAAAATCTGGTCAGCGGAAAAAGCTGTTCAAAACAAACAATCAGGGATCGTCCAGCCTGGACCGCATACTTGATCGCTCGTGCCAAATTCATGGCACCCCTGATAAACCAGCAAACCACACTAACAGATATTGCTGGGTGTTCAAACAAGCCGGCAAAATAAATGCCGAAAACAACGACAAGGGGCTGCACAGCGACGATGAAGAGGAACCCCGTCGTCCGAACACGGGGGGACAGAAGAAATTTCCTCCCCAGGTGAAAACGGTCAATATGATCTATGCCACCCACATTCCCAAACGGGAACGAAAGCGAGCACTAAGGGATGTTTATGCGATGGAGCCAGTCGCCCCAAAGTTCAACCCATGGTCAGCCTGTCCGATCACTTTTGATCGTAGGGATCACCCTACCAGCATCCGTCACGGCGGTTCAGCTGCATTGGTCCTAGACCCAATCATTGACGGATTCCACCTCACGCGAGTCCTTATGGACGGTGGTGGTAGCCTGAACCTACTTTATCAGGACACAGTGTGCAAAATGCGCATCGATCCTTCAAGGATCAAGCCCACCGAAACCACCTTCAAAGGTGTAATTCCAGGAGTAGAGGCCCGTTGTACGGGCTCCATAACACTAGAAGTGGTCTTCGGATCCCCGGATAACTTCCGAATCGAGGAGTTAATCTTTGATATCGTCCCTTTCCGTAGTGGCTATCATACACTGCTCGGACGAACCGCATTCGCTCGATTCAATGCGGTAACACACTACGCACACCTCAAGCTCAAGATGCCAGGACCTCGCGGGGTTATAATAGTCAATGGCAACACAGACCGCTCTCTCTGTATAGAAGAGCACACTGCGGCCCTCGCGGCAGAAGTACAAAGCAGCCTTCTCCGGCAAACCACCAATCCGGCGACAACAACCCTGAACACCATTAAGCGAGTCCGGAGTACCCTGCAACAGGATCGCCAGGCATGCCAAGAGCGCGACTAGCAGTCCGGCCTCCGTCCTAGCCCCATTCAGGCAGCATTTGTGTCGCGCGTACACAATTACGCACTCAAAATACCATGGGCATAGGAGGAGGCGCAATGGTGATGCGGTCAACAGTGCGGTTCAGCCGCAACATACTTTAATAACCATCTTTCTCTTTCAGGACCCTACTTTCGGGCAGCCTCTTTAGAGAGCCGGATCATCGGACTTATCACAGGAGGGAAAACCAAGGAGGCAAAAGGCTTTGCGCACAAAGGGAATACCCAGGTGGTATCTGTCAATGATCATTATACCTGTTTTGCATACCCGTATGCGGCCCGCCCTTGGATAGGACATGTCAAATAGTCCTATTTGATTCTGCTTAATGCATCAATTGTACACATACGCTCGAACGTATTATTTCACAATGGGAAACAATATATAGCGTCAGCTTATTATTCCTATCTTCACATTTTTCCTATAAATGTTTATTTAATATTGAATCCATACATTTTGGTACGTTCAGTTTGCCAGGGGCTTCTTATGGTGCCCCATAATACGACAAGATAAGTCCGAACACTTTCGACAGTGCAGCACCCCAAACTTATAGCATTATATGCATTAGCTCTGAATCATGTCTTGGGTCAATAGTTGGGTTTGCACGGCTCCCTTGTTTTGGTACCTTATGTTCCGTTATATCGACTAAGGTAGCGCAGGGAGAACTACTGCAATTGTGTCCCGATTCTTCCGAATGAGAACCTCAGTAGAGAAAGCCGAAAACTGACTGTCATGATGCGGCGAGAGCTGGTCACTGTTCAAGAGGTCTTAAAATCCTTAAAGATTTTTTCCGCTTTAGGCAAGGAATCGGCCTTGTCCGATTTAGGCGTGTATAGCGCCCCAATTCGGCTTTCTGAATTCTAGGGGCTTCGCCGAAATTTAAATTGTAGACTTCTATGGCTAAGTGAGAGTTATAAAGCCGCATAGTCCGATTGCCTTGTTCGCGGCGCCAAACACCTCCTTCAAGGACCAAAAAATGCAGATAAAGAGTGTTTGGGTTTTCCACGAACACCCCAGTACTAGTCACGTGGGGGCGGAAGCCGACGACTGGCCTACTTTCAGAATTTTATATACAGCCACACAGAAGGTAATATTTTAAATCAACAAAGTGCTATATAGCGCAAACAAGTTTGTTTTCATATTACAAAGACAACATGAGTACATTCACTCAAAAGATTGTGTCCTTGGTACATTCATCGGCCACGAGGCGAGCGCCTTTCGTCACGCCATCATAATATTTCTTGGGGTAGCGATGCGCCTTGCCCTCCGGCGGTCCATCCTTCACCAGCTTCTCTGCATCCAGCTTGGCCGAATGCATTTTTACACGGGCAAAGGCCCGGCGGGCACCCTCAATACAAACGAATTGCTTGATAACTTCAAGCCGCGGACAGGCATTTACCATTCGCTTTATAAGGCCGAAGTAGCTGTCGGGCAGGGGCTCACCAGGCCACATCCGGACTATGAAGTCCTTCATGGCCACTTCGACCGCCCTGTGGAGTTCAACCAATTGCTTCAGCTGGTCACTCAGAGGCATTGGGTGTTCGGCTCCAGCATACTGGAACCAGAACGGCTTCTCCATTGAGCTCCCCTCTTCGGCACGGTAGAACTCCGTGGCATCCGATATGCTGCATGGCAGATCTATGAATGCCCCTGGAGAGCTCTGAATTCGGGTAAGTAAAAGAAATGTCTCCTCCACATACTTGCTTTGCATAATGAATGCCTTACCCGCCACTATCTTCTTGGCCTCCTGGATTTCCTGCTGGGCCTTTTGGGCTTCGGCCTTGGCGTCTTTTGTGCTCAAAAGGGCCTTCGCAAGCTCAGACTCCTTCGTCTTGAAGTCACGCTCCAAGGACTCGAACTTCTCGCCGAGCTCCTAGAACTCTTGCTGTACCTCGCCCACCCTAGCATCTTGCTTTTCACGCACAATGCGCTCCGTGGCCACCTTGTTTTCGGCCTCGGATAGCGCTTTCTTCAGGGCCGCCACTTCGGTCGTGGCCCCTATTACAAAATAATGACGCTTTTTATTAGCGTCACCAATTTTTCCTACTCTATATGATATGTGAACAGGGTATCACTCACCTTTGTTCTCTTCGAGCTGCCTCTTCGTGAGGCTGAGCTCCTCTTCGGCCTGCTCCAGGTCCTGTTTGAGTCCGGTGACCTCTGCTGTGCGGGCAGCAACGGCAAGCAGCACTACCTGTTTATTCACATAGACACATACTATTAGACTCCTGCGGTTCAGAGTTGACCCTCTGTTTGGCTTTTCTTTCTGAACACCAAATAGAGTATCAGGGGCTACCGTCTATTGGGTGATAATTTCTCACACTTTTGATTACTTACCTCAAAGCCTGTCAGGAGGCTGGTACAGGCTTCGGTCAATCCGCTTTTGGCGGACCGAACCTTCTGAATCACCGCACTCATAAGAGCACGGTTCTCTTCATCCATGGAAGCGCCGCGAAGCACTTCCAGTAGACTATCCGACGCCTCTGGCGCAATGGAAGTCATCGACACGGCCGGCTCGCCCTCCTTAGCGAGGGGCTGCCTACCCGAATCCAGAACCTTTGGAGGTTCCGGTACAGTGTCCGGCTGGGAGCCCAACTTGTTGCGGCTCTCATCATCATAATATGCGGGGATCTTATGCCCCATGTGCTCGGTGTCTGGAATTTCGCCTTGGGGCATCTCTAGAGTCGCCTCCCCCTGCTCTGGGACCCTTTGGGACCACACCTCCGTGTTACCCGCAGGCCGAGGGGAAGTGGCCGTTGGGAGCGAATTCATCGCCGAATCGCTCAAAGACCCGTCCGAAGAGGATACCTCGGGATGGGCCCTGGCTGGACTGCACATACGTGTTCGGCGTTATAACAAACTATGAAGCTAAGTGGCACTACAGTATTGCAGAGTGCGGATACTTACGATCTCACCAGGGGCTTGCCCCTAGGCAGCCACTCCTCCTCGCTATAAGCGGCCGTGGTGGAGTGGTCTGGAAGGGACGGCTTTCCTTTTCTTCTCCTCCCCAATGTGGGGAGGCGGAATTTCTTCGTGTTCCCCCCCCCCCCCCCCCCCCCGCCTCCGTGGGAGGAATCTACCTCGTCGTCCTCGGACGACGAGTCTATGACGGCCTTGCGCCGGGGACCCTTCCTGGTCGCCAGGGCCACCCTCTTAGACCCTTCGGCCTCCCCAGATGGGGCGGCCCTTTTCTTCTCCTCCTCCCCTTCGTGGGAGGAACATGCCTCATCGTCTTCGGACGAGGCGTCCGGTGTGACCATACGCCAGAGACCCTTCCTGGTCCCTGTGGCCTTCTTTTCGGCCTTCTTTTCCGGCACCTTGTAAGGCGCCGGGACTAGCATCTCCATCAGGAGAGCGGTTGCTGGATCTTCCGGTGGTGGAGCCGGACAGTCAATCCGCTCCGCCGTCACCATGTAATCCTGATTAAATACACACGATGACTTAAAATCCTCCCATGAGTATGCTGGGAAAGGTACACCTGGTGATGGTCAGAAAACTCACCGGATGGGGGAGCCGCGTGGCGTGGAGTCCGCGGTCCTTGGATGTGGGAGGAGGTATCTCGGAGGCCTTGAAATGCGTCATGCCGTAAAGCTCTTGAAGTGTCTGGTGTTCGGCTGAATCAAACTCCCACAGATTGAATGCCCGTCTTTGGCACGGAAGGATTCGGCGGAAGAGCATGACCTGGACCACATTGACAAGTTTGATCTTCTTGTCCATCATATTTTTAATGCAGTTCTGAAGTCCTGTCAGCTCTGCAGGTTCGCCCCAGGCCAGGCCCTTCTTTTCCTAGGAAGTGAGCCGCATGGGAATTCCGGATCAGAATTCGGGGGCCGTAACCCAGTTGGCGTCGCGCAGATCAGTGATGTAGAACCACCCCGACTGCCACCCTTTCACGGTCTCCACGAAGGAGCTGTCAAGCCAGGTAACATTGGGCATCCTTGTTGGGGAACGTAGTAATTTCAAAAAAATTCCTACGCGCACGCAAGATCATGGTGATGCATAGCAACGAGAGCGGAGAGTGTTGTCCACGTACCCTCGTAGACCATAAGCGGAAGCGTTATGACAACGCGGTTGATGTAGTCGTACGTCTTCATGATCCGACCGATCCAAGCACCGAACGTACGGCACCTCCGATTTCAGCACACGTTCAGCTCGATGACGATCCCCGGACTCCGATCCAGCAAAGTGTCGGGGATGAGTTCCGTCAGCACGATGGCGTGGTGACGATGATGATGTTCTACCGATGCAGGGCTTCGCCTAAGCACCGCAACGATATGACCGAGGTAGAATATGGTGGAGGGGGGCACCGCACACGGCTAAGGAACGATCACGGAGATCAACTTGTGTGTTCTAGGGTGCCCCCCTGCCCCCGTATATAAAGGAGCAAGGGAGGAGGCCGGCCGGCCCTAGGGAGCGCGCCAAGGAGGAGGAGTCCTCCTCCTAGTAGGAGTAGGACTCCCTCTTTCCTACTCCTACTAGGAGGGGGAAAGGAAGGGGGAGAGGGAGAGGGAAAGAGGGGGGCGCCGCCCCCCCCCCCCCCCTCTCCTAGTCCAATTCGGACCAGAGAGGGAGGAGGCGCACGGCCCATCCTGGCTGCCCCTCTCTATCTCCACTAAAGCCCATAAGGCCCATTACTTCTCCTGGGGGGGTCCGGTAACCCTCCGGCACTCCGGTTTTCTCCGAAAACACCCGGAACACTTCCGGTGTCTGAATATAGTCGTCCAATATATCAATCTTTATGTCTCGACCATTTCGAGACTCCTCGTCATGTCCGTGATCACATCCGGGACTCCAAACAACCTTCCGTACATCAAAACTTATAAACTCATAATAAAACTGTCATCGTAACGTTAAGCGTGCGGACCCTACGGGTTCGAGAACTATGTAGACATGACCTAGAACTATTCTCGGTCAATAACCAATAGCGGAACCTGGATGCTCATATTGGCTCCTACATATTCTACGAAGATCTTTATCGGTCAAACCGCATAACAACATACGTTGTTCCCTTTGTCATCGGTATGTTACTTGCTCAAGATTCGATCGTCGGTATCCAATACCTAGTTCAATCTCGTTACCGGCAAGTCTCTTTACTCGTTACGTAATGCATCATTCCGTAACTAACTCATTAGCTACATTGCTTGTAAGGCTTATAGTGATGTGCATTACCGAGAGGGCCCAGAGATACCTCTCCGACAATCGGAGTGACAAAACCTAATCTTGAAATACGCCAACCCAACATGTACCTTTGGAGACACATGTAGAGCTCCTTTATAATCACCCAGTTACGTTGTGACGTTTGGTAGCACACAAAGTGTTCCTCCGGTAAACCGGAGTTGCATAATCTCATAGTTATAGGAACATGTATAAGTCATGAAGAAAGCAATAGCAATATACTAAATGATCAAGTGCTAGGCTAACGGAATGGGTCATGTCAATCACATCATTCTCCTAATGATGTGATCCCATTAATCAAATGACAACACATGTCTATGCTTAGGAAACATAACCATCTTTGATCAATGAGCTAGTCAAGTAGAGGCATACTAGTGACGTTATGTTTGTCTATGTATTCACACATGTATCATGTTTCCGGTTAATACAATTCTAGCATGAATAATAAACATTTATCATGATATGAGGAAATAAATAATAACTTTATTATTGCCTCTAGGGCATATTTCCTTCAATCCTGCCCACCACGGTGCCTCCGCACTCCACTTGCTAGCCGCTCATGATCTTCGGCTTCACGCAGAAGATTCGTAGCCACAGGCCGAAGTGGGGCTTGATGTGGAGGAAGGCCTCGCACACGACGATAAACGCCGAGATGTTGAGGACGAAATTTAGGGCTAGATCATGGAAGTCCAACCCATAGTAAAACATGAGCCCGCGGACAAAGGGATGAAGTGGCAATCCCAGTCCGCAGACGAAATGGGCGAGGAACACGGCCCTCTCGTGGGGTCCTAGAGTCGGAATGATCTGCCCTGTGTCCGGGAGCCGGTGCGCAATGTCTACGGCCAAGTATCCGGCTGCCTGGAGCTTCGCAATGTTCTCCTCCTTGACGGTGGAGGCCACCCACTTGCCTCCCACTCCGGACATGTTTTGCCTGTGCGGAGAAGGCATGAACTAGGGTGTTGGAGCTCGAGGGTGCGAGAATGGATAAGCAAAGGAGGAAGAAGGCATGGGTAAAAATGGGGGATCCATATGCCTTTATAGAGGTGAAAAAAACGGAGCGCCTCCCCACTTGCCCGTTAAAAATCGCTTGTTTCCCAAGCACCACGATTGATGGTGCGGTTGGGTTACCCGTACCCATATTGATGAGAATCCCATGATAAGGGGACATGATCTCTGCTTCAACAAGACGTGTCGAGGAAGCCGCCTCGCAACATGTGCAGTGGCTGGTTATGGGAAAACGGTTCGAATAATGACTCGACCATAGTGTCATGTCACGTTATCTAAAGTTGTCGGCAGATTATATTTGTGGAATATCGTTCTCTCTATGGTGGTATGTGAAAATCGCCTTGCAGAGCTGGACACTGTTCGTTACAACAGGTACTTTGGAGTATTCGGAGATGGAACCCGCCTTGCAATGCCGAAGACAATCTGCGTGCCGAACTCATCGTCATTGAAGCCTGGTTCAGAGGCTACTGAGGGAGTCCTGGATTACGGGGTATCCGGACAGCCGGACTATATACCTTGGCCGGACTGTTGGACCGTGAAGATACAAGACTCAAGACGTTGTCCCATATCCGGATGGGACTCTCCTTTGCGTGGAAGACAAGCTTGGTGATCCGTATATTAGATCTACTTCTTTGTAACTGACTCTGTGTAACCCTAGCCTCCTCTAGTGTAAACCGGAGGGTTTAGTCCGTAGAGGATGAATCATAATCATCATAGGCTAGCTTCTAGGGTTTAGCCTCTACGATCTCGTGGTAGATCAACTCTTGTAATACTCATATCATCAAGATCAATCAAGCAGGAAGTAGGGTTTTACCTCCATCGAGAGGGCCCGAACCTGGGTAAAATATCGTGTCCCCTGCCTCCTGTTACCATTAGCCTTAGACGCATAGATCGGGACCCCCTACCCGAGATCCACCGGTTTTGACACCGACAGCGCCCACAGTCTGAATGGGCCTCCCATGCTCTTATTGCCACTTTTTTGCTGTTAGTATAACGCTAGCGGTAAAGTCAAGCAATGCTACTGCTAAAGTGATGCCACATTTAATGTCACTAGATTATTTCAGGGTTAGCTGCTGATTGTGGATGTATTAAATATTTTTCAACTAAGGCATTCTAATGTTGTTGCATAGCCAGTATACCAACGATGAAGCTTGTTACTACCTTCAGATTTTTGCATTGTTAATGCTTATAGATTACATACCTCACTTTTATGAGATAAGTCAATTTTTTTTTGTACAGTGTCACCAAAATGCCAAGGCGCTGATGTCATTTTATTTTGGTTAAACTGTACAAAAAAATATGGACACAAGAGGAAAGGTCAAGGGTGGGCACCTCCTCCTCTGGCCGTTCTCTTGATTCGTTCGATCAAGTTTTTATGTTTAATTGATTATCAAGATTGGGATAGCAATTTTGAGGTCCCCTCGAGTTCGAAATGATATTTACCTTGAAGGTACATGGTTTGCAATTTTTTTTACACTGTCATTAGTTAATAATGCTAGTTACCTTCAGACTTTTGTATTTGGTTTAGTGCTATTGCACAGCTAGTATACCAACGTTGAAACTTGTTACCTTTACATTTTGTATTGTTAATGCTTATAGAAATATTCTAGTGCTACCTTATGGAAATCTGTTCAGTAAAACCATTGTACTGTACCTCGTAATAAAAAACTACTTTGTTGTTGCACTAGCCACTGGATTAGTGTATATTTGTACTATTCGAATGGTGTTGCATTAGCGTATGGAAATATATAAAGTGTGGCAAGCTTCCCCAGTTATGTGCTCAAGAAAACTACTACCTATTATTCTAAATAATAGACGTTTGGGTACTTTAAATTGAACTACGAAAACGTCTTATATTAAGGAACAAAAGGTGTAGAGTTCACCCAAATTATCCCAGTAAAGCTAGTCACACCTTTGTTAAAATTAATGTTCATTATGTTATTGGAGGAGGTGAAGGAAATATGCCCTAGAGGCGATAATAAAGTTATTATTTATCTCCTCATATCATGATAAATGTTTATTATTCATGCTAGAATTGTATTAACCGGAAACATAATACATGTGTGAATACATAGACAAACATATTGTCACTAGTATGCCTCTACTTGACTAGCTCATTGATCAACGATGGTTGAGTTTCCTAACCATAGATATGAGTTATCATTTGATCAATGAGATCACATCATTAGAAGAATTATGTGATTGACTTGACCCATTCCGTTAGCTTAGCACTTGATCGTTTAGTATGTTGCTATTGCTTTCTTCATGACTTATACATGTTCCTATGACTATGAGATTATGTAACTCCCGCTTACTGGAGGAACACTTTGTGTGCTACCAAACGTCACAATGTAACTGGGTGATTATAAATGTGCTCTACAGGTGTCTCCAAAGGTACTTGTTGAGTTGACGTAATTCGAGATTAGGATTTGACACTCCGATTGTCGGAGAGGTATCTCTGGGCCCTCTCGGTAATGCACATCACTATAAGCCTTGCAAACAATGTGACTAATGAGTTAGTTGCGGGATGATGCATTACATAACAAGTAAAGAGACTTGCCGGTAACGAGATTGAACTAGGTATTGAGATACCGACGATCAAATCTCGGGCAAGTAACATACTGATGACAAAGCGAACAACGTATGTAGTTATGCGGTTTGACTGATAAAGATCTTCGTAGAATATGTGGGAACCAATATGAGCATCTAGGTTCCGCTATTGTTTATTGATCGGAGACGTGTCTCAGTCATGTCTACATAGTTCTCGAACCCGTAGGGTCCGCACACTTAAAGTTCGGTGATGATTGGTATTATGAGTTTTTGTGTTTTGATGTACCGAAGGTAGTTTGGAGTCCCGGATATGATCACGGACATGATGAGGAATCTCGAAATGGTCGAGATGTAAATATTGATATATTGGATGACTATGTTCAGACACCGGAAGTGTTTCGGGAGGTTTCGGACATTTACCGGAGTACCGGGGGGTTACCGGAACCTCTCGGGGGTTTATTGGGCCTCATGGGCCCTAGTGGAGAAGAGGAGGGTGGCCAGGGTAGGCTGCGTGCCCCTCCCCCTCTAGTCCGAATTGGACAAGGAGGGGGCGGTGCCCCCCTTTCCTTCCTCTCCTCTCTCCCTTCCTTCCATTATCCTACTCCTATAAGGAAAGGAGGAGTCCTACTCCCGGTGGGAGTAGGACTACCCCCTTGGCGTGCCCTCCTCCTGGCCGGCTGCCTCCCCCCTTGCTCCTTTATATATGGGTGCAGGGGGAACCTCTAGACACACAAGTTGATCTATTGATCTCTCCCAGTCGTGTGGATGCCCCCCTCCACCATATTCCACCTCGGTAATATCGTAGCGGTGCTTAGGCAAAGCCCTGCGTCCGTAGCATCATCAACACCATCATCACGCCGTCGTGCTGATGGAACTCTCCCGCAAAGCTCTGCTGGATTGGACTTCGTGTGATGTCATCGAGCTGAACGCGTGCTGAACTCGGAGGTGCCGTACGTTCGGTACTTGGATTGGTCAGATCTGAAGACGTACGAATACATCAACCGCGTTGTGCTAATGCTTCCGCTTATGGTCTACGAGGGTACGTGGACAACACTCTCCCCTCTTGTTGCTATGCATCACCATGATCTTGCATGTGCGTAGGAATTTTTTTGAAGTTACTACGTTCCCCAACAGTGGCATCAGAGCCAGGTTTATGCATAGATGTTATATGCACGAGTAGAACACAAGTGAGTTGTGGGCGATACAAGTCATACTGCTTACCAGCATGTCATACTTTGGTTCGGCGGTATTGTTGGATGAAGCGGCCCGGGCCGACATTACGCGTACGCTTACGCGAGATTGGTTCTACCGACGTGCTTTGCACATAGGTGGCTGGCGGGTGTCAGTTTCTCCAACTTTAGTTGAACCGAGTGTGGCTATGCCCGGTCCTTGAGAAGGTTAAAACAACACTAACTTGATGAAATATCATTGTGGTTTTGATGCGTAGGTATGAATGGTTCTTGCTCAGCCTGTAGCAGCCACGTAGAACTTGCAACAACAAAGTAGAGGACGTGTAACTTGTTTCTGCAGGGCATGTTGTGATGTGATATGGTCAAGACATGATGCTAAATTTTATTGTATGAGATGATCATGTTTTTTAACAGAGTTATCGGAAACTGGCAGGAGCCATATGGTTGTCGCTTTATTGTATGCAATGCAATCGCCCTATAATTGCTTTACTTTATCACTAAGCGGTGGCGATATTCGTAGAAGCAATAGTTGGCGAGACGACAACGATGCTATGATGGAGATCAAGGTGTCGCACCGGTGACGATGGTGATCATGATGGAGCTTCGGAGATGGAGATCACAAGCACAAGATGATGATGGCCATATCATATCACTTAAATTGATTGCATGTGATGTTTATCCTTTATGCATCTTATTTTGCTTTGATTTATGGTAGCATTATAAGATGATCTCTCACTAAATTTCAAGGTAAAAGTGTTCTCCCTGAGTATGCACCATTGCCAAAGTTCGTCATGCCGAGACACCACGTGATGATCGAGTGTGATAAGCTCTACGTTCACCTACAACAGGTGCAAGCCAGTTTTGCACACACAGAATACTCGGGTTAAACTTGACGAGCCTAGCATATGCAGATACGGCCTCGGAACACTGAGACCGAAAGGTCGAGCGTGAATCATATAGTAGATATGATCAACATAGTGATGTTCACCATTGAAAACTACTCCATTTCATGTGATGATCGGTTATGGTTTAGTTGATTTGGATCACGTGATCACTTAGATGATTAGAGAGATATCTATCTAAGTGGGAGTTCTTAAGTAATATGATTAATTGAACTTGAATTTATCATGAACTTAGTACCTGATAGTATTTTGCTTGTCTATGTTGTTGTAGATAGATGGCGCCCGCCTATTTCGTGGGCCCCCTGAGGCTCCGCCGACCTCAACTCCAACTCCATATATTCCGTCTCGTGGAGAAAACAAATCAGAGAGAAAGTTTCATCACGTTTTACGATACGGAGCCACCGCCAAGCCCTAATCTCTCTCGGGAGGGCTGATCTGGAGTCTGTTTGGGGCTCCGGAGAGGGGGATTCGTCGCCGTCGTCGTCATCAACCATCCTACATACTAATTTCATGATGCTCAACGCTGTGTGTGAGTAATTCCATCGTTGTCTTGCTGGAAGGTGATGGGTTGGATGAGATTTACCATGTAATCAAGTTAGTTTTGTTAGGGTTTGATCCCTAGTATCCACTATGTTCTGAGATTGATGTTGCTATGACTTTGCTATGCTTAATGCTTGTCACTAGGGCCCGAGTGCCATGATTTCAGATCTGAACCTATTATGTTTTCATGAATATATGTGTGTTCTTGATCCTATCTTGCAAGTCTTTAGTCACCTAGTATGTGTTCTGATCCGACAACCCCGAAGTGACAATAATCGGGATACTTCTCGGTGATGACCGTAGTTTGAGGAGTTCATGTATTCACTATGTGCTAATGCTTTCTTCCAGTTATCTATTAAAAGGAGGCCTTAATATCCCTTAGTTTCCGCTAGGACCCCGCTGCCACGGGAGGGTAGGACAAAAGATGTCATGCAAGTTCTTTTCCATAAGCACGTATGACTATATATGGAATACATGCCTACATTACATTGATGAATTGGAGCTAGTTCTGTGTCACCCTATGTTATAGCTATTACATGAGGAATCGCATCTGACATAATTATCCATCACTAATACATTGCCTATGAGCTTTTCACATATTGTGTTTCGCTTTTTTACTTTTCCGTTGCTATTGTTACAATCACAACAAAACCCAAAAATATTACTTTTGCTACTGTTACCTTTATTATCATACTACTTTGCTACTAAATGCTTTGTTGCAAATACTAAGTTATCCAGGTGTAGTTGAATTGACAACTCAACTGCTAATACTCAATAATATTCTTTGGCTCCCCTTGTGTCGAATCAATAAATTTGGGTTGAATACTTTACCCTCAAAAGTTGTTGCGATCCCCTACACTTGTGGGTTATCAAGACTAATTTCTGGCGTCGTTGCTAGGGAGCATAGCTCTATTCTTTGAGTCACTTGGGATTTATATATGTTGATCACTATGAAGAACTTGAAAGATGCGAAAACCAAGATTTTTCCCTCAACTACGAGGGGAGGTAAGGAACTACCATCTAGCTCTGCACTAGATTCACCTTCTGTTATCAGTAAGCTTGCAACACCTAAACCTGCTACTGCTATGAATTCTGATATGTCACATGTTATTGATGATGCCACTTCTGCTATGCATGATACTTATGATGAAACTACTTCTGTGCGCAATACTACTTTGCTATTAGGTGAATTTCTTGATGAACAACTTGCTAGGGCTAGACAGAATGAAATTACTGAAGATGCTATTATTGATGATAGTGATGATGAAAGTTATCCCAATGATTATGAATTGCCTATTGTTCCTGAGGGTTATGTTATGGAAGAGGAAGCTGC
The DNA here is from genome assembly GCA_963921465.1 of Triticum timopheevii. Taxonomy (NCBI): domain Eukaryota; kingdom Viridiplantae; phylum Streptophyta; class Magnoliopsida; order Poales; family Poaceae; genus Triticum; species Triticum timopheevii. The sequence continues at coordinate 126,426,074 of OY997271.1, read as the reverse complement.
TAGAGCTATCTTTGCTTGTAAAGATAGATATGATCTTAAGAAATTATTAGCTAAATCGAAGCAGCAGTCTCTTAATGCTAGAATGAAACCTGACCCTGCTTTTGCTACTTCACCTATCTGTGTTACTGATAAGTATTATGAATTCTCTATTGATCCCGAGATTATTACTTTGGTTGAATCTGATCCTTTTTATGGCCTTGAATCTGAAACTGTTGTGGCACATCTTACCAAGTTGAACGATATAGCCACCATGTTTACTCATGATGATAAATCTCGCTATTATTATATCCTTAAGATATTTCCGTTCTCATTAAAGGGTGATGCTAAGACTTGGTATAATTCTCTTGCTCCTGGTTGTGTGCGTAGTCCCCAGGATATGATTTATTACTTCTCTGCTAAATATTTCCCTGCTCATAAGAAACAAGCTTCCTTACGGGAATTATATAATTTTGTGCAAATCAAAGAAGAGAGTCTCCCACAAGCTTGGGGGAGGCTTCTCCGATTACTTAATGCTTTGCCTGATCATCCTCTTAAGAAAAATGAAATACTTGATATCTTTTATAATGGACTAACCGATGCTTCCAAGGACTACTTGGATAGTTGTGCTGGTTGTGTTTTCAGGGAAAGAACAGTCAACGAAGCTGAATTACTATTAAATAATATGTTGACTAATGAAAATAATTGGACTCTTCTTGAGCCAATTCCTAAGGCAATTCCTGAACCAATTGGGCCAACTCCTGAGCCTATTCCTAAACCACTCCGAAGAAGAGAGGTGTTTAATTTCTCAGTCATGAAGATATGCAAGAGGCAAAGAAATCAATGAAAGAAAAAGGTATAAAAGCTGAAGATGTTAAGAATTTACCACCTATTGAAGAAAAGCATGGTCTTAATATACCGCCTGTTGAAGAATCACATTGTCTTGATAACCCGACACAGGTAGTAAAGGTAAATTCTCTCTATAGATATGATAAAGTTGAAACTCCCTCTACTAAATTTCATAGCCCATGCTTAGATGAATTTGATGACTTTATGGCTAGACAAGAAAGTTTTAATGCTTATGTTGGTAGAGAGTTAAATAATAATGCTTTCGAGATAGGACGCGTGAGCGATTATATGGCTAGAGTTAAAGGTGGACTTAAACTCGTTAGCAAATATGCTTCTATGGTTGCTACTCAAGCTGAGCAAGTACTTAAAGCCCAAAATGATTTGCTTGATGAATTAAATAATAAACCTGACTTTGTTGTTAGAGTGGCTACTAGAACTGGTAGAATGACTCAGGAACCTTTGTATCCTGAAGGCCACCCTAAGAGAATCGAGCAAGATTCTCAAAGAAACAATTTAGAGGCACCTAGTTCTTCTAAAAACAAGAAAAAGAAAAACGATAAAACTTTGCATGCTTCTAGTGAACCTACTGTAGACACACCTGAGAATCCTAATGATATTTCTATCTCTGATGCTGAAACACAATCAGGTGATGAACATGAACCTAGTGATAATGTTAATGATAATGTTAATGATAATGTTCATGTTGATGCTCAACCTAGCAAAAACAATGACGTAGAGGTTGAACCTGCTGTTGATTTTGATAACCCACAATCAAAGAATCAACGTTATGATAAGAAAGATTTTGTTGCTAGGAAGCACGGTAGAGAAAGAGAACCATGGGTTCAGAAACCCATGCCCTTTCCTCCTAAACCATCCAAGACAAAGGGCTAGCGTGATACCATTTTGTTATATCATATTATGATTGTTTTGAGAAAGTGTTGTCATCCGAGTTTTATTATTATGGCTCGCTAGCTGATTATGCTATTGATATGAGTAATTGTGAGACCTAGGTGTTATTGTGAGTATGGTTAGTTCATAATATTTGCTAAAACCTGAATGCCGGCTTTGCATGTTTACAACAACAAGAGCAAACAGAGCTTGTAAAAGTTTTTCTTTATCACTTTCAGTTTATCAACTGAATTGCTTGAGGACAAGCAAAGGTTTAAGCTTGGGGCAGTTGATACGTCTCCAACGTATCTACTTTTCCAAACACTTTTTCCCTTGTTTTGGACTCTAACTTGCATGAGTTGAATGAAACTAACCCGGACTGACGCTTTTTCAGCAGAACTTCCATGTGTTGTTTTATGTGTAGAAAACAAAAGTTCTCGGAATGTTCTGAAAATCCACAGAGGCACTTTTTGGAAAATATAAAAAATACTGGTGAAATAATCGAGACCAGGGGGCCCACACCCTGTCCACGAGGGTGGGGGGCGCGCCCCCCTATCTCGTGGGCCCCCTGAGGCTCCGCCGGCCTCAACTCCAACTCCATATATTCCATCTCGCGGAGAAAAAAAACAGAGAGAAAGTTTCATCGCGTTTTATGATACGGAGCCGCCGCCAAGCCCTAATCTCTCTCGGGAGGGCTGATCTGGAGTCCGTTCGGGGCTCCGGAGATGGGATTCATCGCCGTCGTCGTCATCAGCCATCCTCCGTCACCAATTTCATGATGCTCACCGCCGTGCGTGAGTAATTCCATCGTAGGCTTGCTGGACGGTGATGGGTTGGATGAGATTTACCATGTAATCAAGTTAGTTTTGTTAGGGTTTGATCCCTAGTATCCACTATGTTCTGAGATTGATGTTGCTATGACTTTGCTATGCTTAATGCTTGTCACTAGGGCCCGACTGCCATGATTTCAGATCTGAACCTATTATGTTTTATAGAATATATGTGTGTTTTTGATCCTATCTTGCAAGTCTATAGTCACCTATTATGTGTTATGATCCGACAACCCCGAAGTGACAATAGTCAGGATAATTCTCGGTGATGACCGTAGTTTGAGGAGTTCATGTATTCACTATGTACTAATGCTTTGTTCCGGTTCTCTATTAAAAGGAGGCCTTAATATCCCTCAGTTTCCGCTAGGACCCCACTGTCACGGGAGGGTAGGACAAAAGATGTCATGCAAGTTCTTTTCCATAAGCATGTATGCCTATATACGGAATACATGCCTACATTACATTGATGAATTGGAGCTAGTTCTGTGTCACCCTGTGTTATAGCTATTACATGAGGAATCACCTCCGACATAATTATCCGTCACTGATCCATTGCCTATGAGCTTTTCACATATTGTGTTTCGCTTATTTACTTTTCCGTTGCTATTGTTACAATCACTACAAAGCCCAAAAATATTACTTTTGCTACTGTTACCTTTATTATCATACTACTTTGCTACTAAATACTTTGTTGCAGATACTAAGTTATCCAGGTGTAGTTTAATTGACAACTCAACTGCTAATACTCAACAATATTCTTTGGCTCCCCTTGTGTCGAATCAATAAATTTGGGTTGAATACTTTACCCTCGAAAGCTGTTGCGATCCCCTACACTTGTGGGTTATCAGCGCTACGCCGAATTTTACTACCAGCTCGTCAAGTGGGTTTCCCACTTAGAAGCCAAAGCTTCGGTGGACCACGCCGACATGGAAAGGGCTAATGCGCACGAGCAACACACCCTATCGCACCTCCGGCAAGTCTGAGGCGAGGAGGAGGACGTCGGTGCCGGCATTTAGCGTGTACGTTAGATGGCGGCCGACATCGTCTAGTGAGCTAGGAGTAAGTCAATACTTGTACACTAGAGTATTTGTGGGAGTAGATAGTTAACTTGGCTAAGATGGTTGTCAACATGGAAGTTCAATACTTTATATCTGATCAGACCTGTTACTTTTCTCTGAATGTTGAACTTTCCATGTGAATGTGTGGAATGGGCTGTTAATTTTTTAAATGGGATGTATTTGTCCGCCACGGGTTTAGAAGCTGACTTGTGGGCCTACTAGGTTGACGCATACACAATCAAGAGATGATTGTACGTGGATAGGATGACAGCTGGGACCCACCAGGGTCATGGCAGTACGCAAGCAAGTGCCTCCTTATTTCAAGCCAAAAAAATGGTTCCTCCTAATTAATTTCTGACATCTCGTTCCCATGCCATTGTCAACGTAGTCAATAAACGAGCAAGCTTAAACCTTTGCTTGTCCTCAAGCAATTCAGTTGATAAACTGAAAGTGATAAAGAAAAACTGTTACGAACTCTGTTTGCTCTTGTTGTTGTAAATATGTAAAGCCAGCATTCAAGTTTTCAGCAAAGATTATGAACTAACCATACTCACAATAACACTTAGGTCTCATATTTACTCCTGTCAATGGCATAATCAGCTAGCGAGCAATAATAATAAAACTCGGATGACAACACTTTCTCAAAACAATCATGATATGATATGACAAAATGGTATCTCGCTAGCCCTTTCTGAGACCGCAAAACATAAATGTAGAGCACCTTTAAAGATCAAGGACTGACTAAACATTGTAATTCATGGTAAAAGATATCCAGTCAAGTAATACCCAATATAAACTAATAGTAATGCATGCAAATGACAGCGTTCTCTCTAGCGGGTGCTTTTTAATAAGAAGGTGATGACTCAACATAAAAGTAAATAGATAGGCCCTTCGCAGAGGGAAGCAGGGATCTGTAGAGGTGCCAGAGCTCGATTTTAAAATAGAGATGAATAACATTTTGAGCGGTATACTTTCACTGTCAACGCAACAACTATGAGATGGTGATATCTTCCATGCTACATACATTATAGGTGGTTCCAAAAAAAATGGTAAAAGTTTATACTCCCCCACCACCAACAAGCATCAATCCATGGCTTGATCAAAACAACGAGTTCCTCCAACTAGAAACAGCCCTGGGGGAGTTTTGTTTTAATTATTTTGATTTGCTTTCATCTTTTGATCATTGGACTGGGCATCCCGGTTACCAGCCATTTTCTCGTGAATGAGGAGCGGAGTCCACTCCTCTTGAGGATAACCCACCTAGCATGGAAGATATAGACAAGCCTAGCTGAAACATGAGCTGCTCGAACATACAAAACAGAATTTTATTTGAAGGTTTGGAGTTTGGCACATACAAATTTACTTGGAACGGCAGGTAAATACCGCATATAGGAAGGTATGGTGGACTCATATGGAATAACTTTGGGGTTTATGGAGTTTGGATGCACAAGCAGTATTCCCGCTTAGTACAGGTGAAGGCTAGCAAAAGACTGGGAAGCGACCAACTGAGAGAGAGACAATAGCCATGAACATGCATTAAAATTAATCTACACCAAGTGCAAGCATGAGTAGGATATAATCCACCATGAACATAAATATCGTGAAGGATATGTTGATTTGTTTCAACTACATGTGTGAACATGTGCCAAGTCGAGTCACCCAATTCATTCAAAGGAGGATACCATCTCATCATACCACATCATAACCATTTTAATAGCATGTTGGCATGCAAGGTAAACCATTATAAACTCATAGCTAATTAAGCATGGCATAAGTAACTATGATCTCTAAATGTCATTGCAAACATGTTTACTCATAATAGGCTGGATCAGGAACGATGAACTCATCATATTTACAAAAACAAAAGAGGTCGAGTTCATACCAGCTTCTCTCATCTCAATCAGTCCATCATATATCGTCATTATTGCCTTTCACTTGCACGACTGAACGGTGTGTATAATAATAATAGTGCACATGCATTAGACTAAGCTGGAATCTGCAAGCATTCAATTCAAGGGAGAATACAAGGTAATATGGGCTCTTGGTTAAATAAACAATCATGCAATCATGCATATGAGAGCCACTAAACATTTTCATTATGGTCTTCTACTCTTGACCCCCAAAGGAAAGAAAAGAAATAAAACTATTTACACGGGAAAGCTCCCAACAAGCAAAAGAAGAACGAGAAATATTTTGGGGTTTTTATTTTAATTACTACTACAAGCATGGAAATTAAACTAACTAATTTTTTTGGTTTTCTTAACGTTTATCAAACACACAAGAAGAAAGCTAGAAAAATAAATTTAAACTAGCATGGATAATACAATGAAAGAGTATGAGCAATGACAATGTCGGGGACGCCGATCTGCGGCCCCGGGCACATATGGGGCACGGGGGGCCCCTTCTGGTCCGGCAAGGGGGGCGTAGGCCGCGCGCAGAGCGGATTGAGGTCGGGCGCGCGCGCTGGGGGAGACGGGCGATTTTTACCCAGCTTCGAAGCTCTCCGAAGAGATAAAACTCCTACTGCTGCTTTGTGTTCGTATTTGATCTTGCTCGAGAGCGGGCGTATGGTTGTAGTTCCGAATGAGTCGAAGCCCCCCCCCCCTCCGTGCGCATGGGCCTCCTTTTTATAGGATAAAGGGGTCACCGACAGGTGGCAGCGTAGAAAGAGGGGTAAAAAGGTAAAAACGCGGGTTGGTACAACAGTGACCAACGGTGTCCCCTACCTAACTCTGACGGCAGGGGACAAGGGCATTTAATGCCCGTCCGGTCGCCCCAACAGTGCAAAGAGACGACCGCTAGGTGAGCCACCGGTTGCCCCGATGGCGTCTCTGTCAGCTCCATTTGCCACCTCGCTCCGCATGGCTGCGCAACGCCCCGCCACGTGCCCCTGGGGTGGCCCTGGGGTGACACGTCGCTGGGTGATTTTGGGTGGCCGCCTTTCCGCGGCAAGTGTCTTGCTGCGACCCTTCTCTTGTCGTGCCGGCAAGCTTGCCGGCCGTCTGGCCTTGTCGGGACACGCGGGGCGCCACGGCAAGTCTTCTGGAGATGCCTTGGTCGGCCTTCCCGGCAAGCTCCTCTTGCCGGGGCCTTTGTTTTCTTCCCGGCCAGCCTCTCTTGCCGGGACCTTGGTTTGAGTACTTCGATCTTGAATGGCGTCAAAGTAGGAAATGGTGGAGGGTCTTGGCAGGCGCCCGGCAAGCCTTGCCGCGGGTCGCTGTGACTGCCCGTGCACAAGTTCGGGGTACTAAGGTACCCCCCCTACTTTAGTACACCGACAGGAGCCCCCGGGCCTGGGCCATACACGGTGCCGAGCGTTGTTGGGCCAGGCCCAAAACAGTGCACGGGCACACGTGGCCTGGGTCCACACAGAATCGGGCTCCGTGTCCACCGCGTCCTCCCGCAACGGCACGCGTCAAACGCGGCGTCGTGGGCGACGTGGGCGGCGCGTGCGGGGCTGAGCCTCGCGAGCATGCATCAAGCCATGATGAAGGGGACGGCTCACGCCCTCCTACCTAAACGGAGGTAGGCGCGGGGGCGTGGCGCATTTACTGGACGGTGCCAGTGCGCGGCTTTTGGGGCATCCACTCCCATGCTCATGGGGTGGGGCGAGATCGCCTCACCCGTCCACTCGGCGCTGCATCCCTGTCACGCGGCTCCCATGTGCTTGGGGTCACGGACGGTGAGATGGGGAATCTGGGCCGGCGTGAGCAGAGGCAGCGGGTCAGTCCCGATTCCCTGCTCTCCTGTGCCTTGATTCGCCGAGCGGGGCGGCCGGGCTCCCACCCTGCTCCTTTATAAAGAGCAGGAGGGGGGGCACGGAAGCCCGCACTCCCTCATCTCCTTCTTTCTTTTAACTTCTGCTCCCCTTTCTCCCATTCGCCATGGAGAAAGGGAACCCTGGTCCTTCATCGGTGGCTTCAAGGGTTGCCGCCAGGCAGCGCACCTCTCCCTCTCTCGCCCCTGCGGTGGCGGAGCCGGCCGCGAGGGGAAAAGGGAGGGGTGTGGCCGTGGACGAGGTCGAGGGCGTGGCCGAGGTGCTCGGGGAAGAGGCGGCCGGGGTGGTGCGCCACCCCCTTCTCCGCCGGCGGCTCCTCTCCTCGAGGCGGTCCACATCGGGGACGACCCCTGGGAGTTCTTCGTCAAGTTGCGTCGGGCACCTCACCGACGCCTCCGGCTTCCGGCTCCGTTTGCGAGCGCGATGGAGCCGGACCCGCCCGAGATGCTGGAGTTGCGCATGAGGGGCTGCGGGATCAGCGGCACTCGAGTTAGTGTCGTATCCCCAGCCCCCGGCGTGATGTACTTCGATCGAGGGTGGAAGACGCTCGCCCGCATCCACAGCTTGACGGCGGGATTTACCCTCCATTTTAAGTTAATGGAGGGCAACCTTCTCGCCGTCAAGGCCTTCGGGGACTCCGGCATCCGGGCGAGATGCTGCGTGGACAGCTCCTCCGATAGCGAAGGCCCCTCCTCGAGCGAGAGTGACGAGGAGGGGAGCGACAGCGACGACGAGGACGGCGGGTCCGACTAGGCGTCGGACGCTGCCTCGCGCGCGTCACCGGCGACCCCATCATCCGGGTCGCCGGCCTTCTGAACTCCCCGGGGCCGTCTCCTTGGGCGGCTGGCGTAGGGAGGCGGCGGAAGAGGAAGAGGGGTGGTGGCAAGGCCGTCAAGCCGGAGTACGAGGGCGAGGTGCCCTCGACAGCGTGCTGACGTCCTGCCGCCCCGTCTTCGAGCTCCGCCTCCGGCGCCTCCGTCTCCGCCAAGCTCCTGGCCGGCCCCCGGGAAGTTCTCTTGGTGTCTTCTGGCACCCGTAGCTCGCCTAGGCACTCCTTTTGCCCTCCCCGGCAAGCTTCTCTTGCCGGGGCCTCCTTGACCTACCTCCTGAAGAGAGAAACAGGAGAGGGATTACAGGCATCTTATCTTTTAATTTCTAAGCCTTCGGGCCTTAGCTGTATTTAAAGCTGTAATCCTCTCTATCATGTTTTTCATCCCCTATGGACTTGTACTAAATTGGGATGTTTTTTAATGAAAAGAGGGGAAAGCTTGCCGGATTAAGTCCTTTACTTGATTTTGTGCCTTGTACGTTTTCACCCTATGCTTTCAGGGAACTTGCCGGCGCGGGCACCTTGCCGTGAGCGCCGAGTGCGGAACGTCGGCAACGGAACTGCAACCGACAGGAAACCTTGTCGCGGAGCTAGTCGCGGCTTACTTTAGTCGTTGAGCGGACTCGAAACGATAGTAAGGCAACTAGCTACGAGTCGGTTCTCTGCCGGCGGTGCCGCGACCGACAAGAAACCTTGTCGTTGAGCTAGCCGCAGTTCACCCAATATTGTCGAGCGGACTCGAAACAACAGTCGGTGCACGACTAGCTACGAGCCGGTTCCTCCGCGCACAGGTTTTTTTTATACAAGGCATGATCATTCAAGGACGCGGCCTCGCTTTCCCCAGCCCATAAGAGGATGCATGACGAGGGATGAAAAACTTATCTGATACCGCAGGCCCCGGCGACTCTGGCTTGCCGGGGATGAATCTTGGCGTTTGCAGCCCCTGGCAACTCTGGCTTCGCCGAGTCCTAGGTGCCGGTGCGCCTTGCTTTGTCCTTGCCGCCAGCGTCGCAGTCCCCGGGGACCCTGACTTGCCGCGTAGGGATCTTGGTACTCGCAGCCCCAGCGACGCTGGTTTGCCGGGGCCCAGGGGCCAGTGTGCCCTTCTATTTTTTCCTTGTCGCTATCATTTTAGTCACAAAAAAAATAACTAAGACAGCGCCGTAATAAGTTACTCTTTGTAATGTAACTTCAAGTTGGGCAATGCAACGCCATGTTTCGCCCTTTGTATGTTTACACTCTACGCTTCTAGGGAACTTGCCGGCGCTAACACACTTGCTGAGTGCGGAACGTCAGCAGCCTGCTGGCGGTGTTGTACCCGGCAAGAAACCTTCTCGGGCCAGTTGCAGCGCACTTGTATTGTTGAGCGGACTCGAAAACAAAGCAAGGGCGCAACTTAACCACGAGTTAGCTCCTTCGCACACGAGTTTATCATACAAAGGACGTCCCATGGCAAGGCTTGCTACGTTACATCCTCCACTTCATTACATCCCTTGTACGTTTTTACCCTACGCTTCGAGGGAACTTGCCAGTGCTAACACACTTGCTGAGTGCGGAATGTCAGCAGCCTGCTGGCGGTGTTGTACCCGGCAAGAAACCTTCTCGGGCCAGTTGCAGCGCACTTGCATTGTTGAGCGGACTCGGAAACAAAGCAAGGGCGCAACTTAACCACGAGTTGGTTCCTCCGCGCACAGGTTTTTCGTACAAGGGACGAATCGTTCGAGGAATATAACATAAAAGCTTAGAACTAAAAAGTGCTATGCACTCAAGCTCGGGTGACTTAGCTTTTCTGTCTTCCGCGGTCCGGCGGAGCCGCACTCCTCCCTTGACTTCCTCCCTTGTACGTTTTCACCCCCCCCCCCCCCCACGCTTTCAGGGAACCCGCCGGCGCAAACACACTTGCTGAGTGCGGGACATCAGCAGCCCGCTGGCGGTGTTGCCTCCGGCAGGAAGATCGTCGGGCTAGTTGCGGCGCGCTTTCATCGTTGAGCGGACTCAAAACGGATCAAGGGCGCAACTTAGCCACGATTCGACCCTTCTGCGCACAGGTTCTTCGTACAAGGTACGGATTCTCAGGGAATACAATTCAAAAGCTTGAAACTGGACGCTTTCTTCGCCCTACTGGCTGGTGGAGCTCGATGGCGCATCCTCGACGGCAGCGCGGCACTCCGGGGAGGCGTGCTTGCCGGAGCAGGCACCAGAGCTGCTCTTGCCGGGCTTAGTCTTTGGTGGCTCTGCCTTTGCCTTCTTGCACTTGCCGGTGTGCACGGAGGTGGCACCCCTAGCGGTCTTGTCGGCGTTGGCTTGCGCATGGGCGCCTTGCCGGGGCCTCGATGCGCTCGGTTGCCGGGGCTTGTCGCCGTTGGCGAAGGCGATGAGACTGTATATGGTCATCCTCCAGTCGTCGATCTTGTGCGGTGCCGGAGGGTAGTCTAGAAGCAGCTGGGCTCGGGCCAGCGCTTCCTCTGCTGTCTTGGGTGGCGGTGGTGACGAGCGGCGCGAGGAGCGGGATGTGCTCGGACTCCCAACTGGATTGGGAGGTGCAACACCCCGCTCGGGCGACTGTACCTCGCTCGCCCCAGCATGCGGGCGTGCATGCTGACCTCGAGCGTCTCGCGACCCACCAGCTTGGTCTCGTTCCAACACGAGCACGGTGCTAGGAGCACCGGGGCGTTGTCGACCTTGCACTTCCTGGGAAGGGCGCGGTGTCTGCACGGTCGTCGACGCTTGCGGGGCCTTGTTTTTGGATCTGGTGACGACGTGAGTCCCACCGTCGGCGCCCGCTCCTCCGCCGGCGTCCACTCCACCGCCCGTTTGCTCCGGCGGTGGTGGCGGAATTGATGTAGATGGAGCGGCCACCTCCGAAGGCTTCTTCTTCGGTGGCATGTTGATGAAGGCGTTGATGCAGCGCGCGCGGAGACCGGATCAGATGCTCACGACCTCGACGCGCCCCCTACCTGGCGCGCCAAAGATGTCGGGGACGCCGATCTGCGGCCCCGGGCACCTATGGGGCACGGGGGGCCCCTTCTGGTCCGGCAAGGGGGGGCGTAGGCCGCGCGCAGAGTGGATCGAGGTCGGGCGCGCGCGCTGGGGGAGACGGGCAATTTTTACCCAGCTTCGAAGCTCTCCGAAGAGATAAAACTCCTACTGCTGCTTTGTGTTCGTATTTGATCTTGCTCGAGAGCGGGCGTATGGTTGTAGTTCTGAATGAGTCGAACCCCCCCTCCGTGCGCATGGGCCTCCTTTTTATAGGATAAAGGGGTCACCGACAGGTGGCAGCGTAGAAAGAGGGGTAAAAAGGTAAAAACGCGGGTTGGTACAACAGTGACCAACGGTGTCCCCTACCTAACTCTGACGGCAGGGGACAAGGGCATTTAATGCCCGTCCGGTCGCCCCAACAGTGTAAAGAGATGACCGCTAGGTGAGCCACCGGTTGCCACGATGGCGTCTCTGTCAGCTCCATTTGCCACCTCGCTCCGCATGGCTGCGCAACGCCCCGCCACGTGCCCCTGGGGTGGCCCTGGGGTGACACGTCGCTGGGTGATTTTGGGTGGCCGCCTTGCCGCGGCAAGTGTCTTGCCGCGACCCTTCTCTTGTCGTGCCGGTAAGCTTGCCGGCCGTCGGGCCTTGTCGGGACGCGCGGGGCGCCACGGCAAGTCTTTTGGAGATGCCTTGGTCGGCCTTCCCGGCAAGCTCCTCTTGCCGGGGCCTTTGTTTTCTTCCCGGCCAGCCTCTCTTGCCGGGGCCTTGGTTTGAGTACTTCGATCTTGAATGGCGTCAAAGTAGGAAATGGTGGAGGGTCTTGGCGGGCGCCCGGCAAGCCTTGCCGTGGGTCGCTGCGACTGCCCGTGCACAAGTTCGGGGTACTAAGGTACCCCCCTACTTTAGTACACCGACAGACAACTAGAATAGTGTGTGAACATGAATGTAAAGTCGGTGAGAAATACGTACTCCCCCAAGCTTAGGCTTTTGGCCTAAGTTGGTCTAATGCCAGGGGTAGCCTGGCTGATATCCGAAGTTATAACCGGGGTCGTACTGAGATGCAGCAGCCAATGCCTCCTAAGATGCGGCATGTTGGCGAGCTGCCTCCGCTCTCCTCTTGTGTTCGGCTGCCTCCGCCCTGGTAACAACATATCTTCGTTTTGCCTGGTAATCAAAAAGGAAAGGAGAAGGGAGAGTAACATGGACAGCACGATGTTTGTCAAAGATTAGTCAATACTGGAGGAATTGTTCATTCCTCACAAGAAAACGGTGCCTGACCATAGCATCAAAATCTAAATAAGCGGCAGGCAACTCTATATCACCCTCACGTGGGGATATACCAAGATAATTAGCAACACGGGTCGCATAAATTCCTCCAAATAAATCTCCAGATATACTATTATTATGCAACCTGCGTGCAACTATTGCCCCCAAGTTATAATCTTTATTACCTAATACAACACTCTTGAGGACACAAAGATCAGGGACACACATGTGACATGCATCATCTTTACCGTTAATGCATCTACCAATGAAGAGATCAAAATAATGTATAGTAGGAAAATGAATGCTCCCTAAGGTAGCTTGTGCTATATCCCTAGATTCTCCCACAGTGATACTAGCAAGGAAGTCTTTATATTCAGATTTGTGGGGTTCATTAACATTACCCTACTGTGGGAGTTTGCAAGTAGTAGTAAAATCTTCTAAGTCCATGGTATAAGATTGATCATAAATATCAAATAGGACATTCTGAGAATTACGCGAAGATGTATATTTAAATCTTCTCACGAATGAATCAGTCAATTGGTAGTATTGAGGACAGTTATCTTGTATGAAGTCCTCAAGATCAGCATTACACACATATGCGTCAAATTCATCCTTGATGCCTGCATTGACCATAAACTCTTCTGACGGCCATTCACAAGACCGCACCTCAGCGTCCCTTGGTGGTTCATCGTCTTGCTCACGCATAGATCGCCTAGGTCCTCTCTTTGTTGAGAACCACCTTGGTACATTTTCCTGGACATATTTCTTCCTCTGAAATTTTTAGTAACTTCAAAATAAAAGTGAATAAAACTAAACAAGATTGATAGCAACTACTCCCACAAGTGCCTAGAGCCTATATCATGCATTAGAATTACTTGGGACCTCATAAATTTTTCATGCAAGCTCAAGAATAGGGTCACCTAAGCAGCAAAAAATTGCAATGAATAAAGCACTAGAACAAAAACTAATTGGATCAATGGAGGAGTCACATACCAAGCAACAATCTCCCCAAGCAGTTTTGTGAAAGGAGCTTTGAGAAAGGAGATCGAAAATCGCAGCAAAATGAGCTAGAACTCGTGCTTGAGCTGGATGGGGATTTTTTTTGGGAGGAAGATGGAGTGTGTGGGTGCAGGAATAAGTGGAGGGGGGACACCGTTTGCCCACGAGACAGGGGGCGCACCCAGGGGGAGTGGGCGCGCCCTCCACCCTCGTGGCCAGGTGCTTGCCCCCCTGTTGTGTTTTCAGTGCCTAAAATCCTCAAATATTCCATAAAAATCATACTAAATTTGTAGGGCATTTGGAGCACTTTTATTTTCGGGATTTTTTTATTGCAAGGGTAATTCAGAAAACAGACAGATAATACTATTTTTGCTTTATTTATTCTAAATAACATAAAGTAAAAAGAGGGTACAGAAGGTTGTGCCTACTAGTTTCATCCATGTCATGATCATGAAAATGAATCCACTAACAAGGTTCATCAAGTCTTGTTAACAAACTCACTCCGAATAACATGGAACCGGAGAAATTTCGAATAACACTAGGTTACCTCAACGGGGATATGCACATCCCCAATAATAAGAATATCATACTTTTTCTTGACAGTAGGAAGAGGAAATTCAAAACCTCCAATAATAATAGTTGGAACTTTTCCAATAGAATTGATGCTATGAACTTGAGGTTGTTTCCTCGGAAAGTGTACCGTATGCTCATTACCATTAACATGAAAAGTGGCATTGCCTTTGTTGCAATCAATAACAGCCCCTGCAGTATTCAAAAAGGGTCTACCAAGGATAATCGACATACTATCGTCCTCGGGAATACCAAGAATTACAAAGTCCGTTAAGATAGTGACATTTGCAACCACAACAGGCACATCCTCACAAATACCGACAGGTATAGCAGTTGATTTATCAGCCATTTGCAAAGATATTTCAGTAGGTGTCAACTTATTCAATTCAAGTCTATGATATAAAGAGAGAGGCATAACACTAACACCGGCTCCAAGATCACATAAAGCAGTTTTAACACAATTTCTTTTAATGGAGCATGGTATAGTTGGTACTCCTGGATCTCCAAGTTTCTTTGGTATTCCACCCTTAAAAGTATAATTAGCAAGCATGGTGGAAATTTCAGCTTCCGGTATCTTTCTTTTATTTTTAATGATATCCTACATGTACTTAGCATAAGGGTTTACTTTAAGCATATCAGTTAAGCGCATACGTAAGAAGATAGGTCTAATCATTTCAGCAAAGCGCTCAAAATCCTCATCATCCTTTGTCTTGGATGGTTTAGGAGGAAAATGCATGGGTTTCTAAACCCATGGTTCTCTTTCTTTACCGTGCTTCCTAGCAACAAAATTTATTTTATCATAATGTTGATTCTTTGATTGTGGGTTATCAAGATCAACAGCAGGTTCAATCTCTACATCATTATTATTGCTAAGTTGAGCATCAACATGAACATTATCATTAACATTATCACTAGGTTCATGTTCATCACCTGATTGTGTTTCAGCATCAGAAATAGAAATATTATTGGGATTCTCAGGTGTTGTCGGTGGGAAACGACACCAATGGGATCACTGGAATCCCTTCTACGGTTGCAGGGCGCGGGGATCGTGAGAAGAGCGGGACTAACAGACAACACAAGGGGGATTTACCCAGGTTCGGGCCGCAACGATGCGTAAAACCCTACGATCCTGCTTTGGTGGATGTATTAGTGTTCTTGAGCTCTTGAACTAGCTTTGGGTGCCGTGGGGTTCGAAAGAGCCGAATCCTTTCTCTGTGTGCCATGGGCCTCCTTTTATAGGTGAAAGGGGCTGCCACAGTGGCACACAGGAGGTGGAAAGTGATATAGTAGCACGAGCTTATCGCCCGTATTACAGGACAAGGTGCATTAAATGCAGGGCTTAGGTGTCCCTCCACTTTATCGGGGACGGGGGCGGGGCCCGTCCCGTCCGTCGCCGCTACCCCTCGCTTCGACATGCGCCCTGGCCAGCGATGCATGTGGCGCCATGTAGGCAGGCAGGCAGCTGAGGTGGCGCGGTGGTGGAGCCTCCACGAAGGATTGCATGCTGCCACGCAGGTGCCTGCCCAGCTAGTTGGGTCGGCAGCTGTATGCGAACGGCGGTGAAGACGTAGCTGGCGCGGGCCTGGCAGCGGCCCTGCTAGTGCGCTTGGCGAGGGCCTTGTTGGGTGGCCCGGCAAGGGTCTTGCCGGGTGGCCCGGAAAGGGTCTTGTTGTGGCGCACTGGCATCCCCGGCAAGAATCTTGCTGGGAGTCTTGTGGGTTCCTTCGGTGAGGATGGTTGCCTTCCTATCCTTATTTGATCTTGACCATTCTATGTCTTCACAAAGATCTGCATGCCACCACATAGGTGCCTCCCGAGCCTTGTCCCGACGCGTTTGCCAAGCGTTGGTGGGATCAAGGGTGGCTCACTCGGTTGGCGTGGGTGAGCTGCCCCGGCAAGGGTCTTGCCGGGGCCGCTGAGGCTGCCCCGGCAACGGTCCTTGCCGGGAAAACCTGCTTCGCCCATCTGATCTTCGTGGCCTTGGTCCTTGTTGTTGCTTCGTTCGTTTTGTGGCTTCGGCTCCTCTCCGGCTTACCTTTCTTGCCGTGTCTGTGCGTGGCCGTGGCGGGAGTCTCTGACTGCCCGTGCACAAGTAAAGGGGTCAAAAGCATAGCCCCTACTTTTGTACACCGACAGGAGCCCTCGGGCCTAGGCCATACATAAGTGCAGCACATTGTTGGGCCAGGCCCAAAACGGTGCACGGGCAATTGGGGCGGATTTTACCGTGGCCACTGTTCCGTCTGCCGCGCTTCCCACGACCCGCGTTGAACGAGCGACGTGGGGGTTGTGCGCGCGCATGACGTGGGTATGCTGGCGTCACCTTGTAGTGGATAGTAAAGAGGCAGCTTGCGTGTCTCCTTGAGACCGCAGGGCCGCCTCCCATTTACTGCCCTCGCTCGGGAACCGTCATTCCACGCGCCTCATTGCGCCCGCCCCTTGCACCATGTCCGCTGCATGTAGAGCGAATGACAGGCGCATGGGTCGTGGGTAGTCGCGCGCGTGCGGGTCCATTCCCACGCGCCCTCAATGGAGCGGGGAGGGCGGTCGACGGCCCCGCTCGCTGTCACTTCAAGAGGCCGGATTGGCCGAGAGGGGGCGGCCGAGCCTCGCCCCCGCCCCTTTATAAAGAGGGGCGTGGGAGGGAAGGTGCCTCTCAACCTTCCGCCATCTGCCTCTTCCCATCCCTGCTTCCTTTCTTCTTCCGCCATGGCGAGGGGGCGCGGCGACGCTTCATCAGTGGCGGCAAGGGTCTCGGCCAGACAACGCATCACTCCTCCCAAAGAGCTCGTAGCGGCAGAGCCAACCACTAGAGGAAGGGGGAGGGAGCGAGGTCGAGGTCGCCGTGGTTCTCGAGGGAGAGGAGGACGGGGCGGCAGATCCGCCTCTCCCCCTCCAGCAGCCCTCCCTCCAATGGAGGGCCACGCCGGGGGACAACCCCTGCGAATTCTTCGTCAGGCCACGCCATCCGCCGCGCTATCGCCTTCGCCTCCCGACCCCGTTTGCACGGGAGATGGAGCTGGATCCGCCGCAGGTGCTGCGGCTGCACATGAGGGGTTGTGGGAACAGTGGCACGCGGGTCTACGTCGAGTTCCCCGCCTCTCATGTCATGTATCTTCACCGAGGGTGGAAGACCTTCGCTCGCCTCCACAGCTTGACGGATGGGCTCGCTCTCCATTTCAAACTAATGGAGGGCGGCCTCCTCTCCGTCAAGATCTTCAGGCACTTCGGGACCTGCGTGAGGTGCTGCGTAGAGAGCTCCTCCGACGATGAATACTCCTCCTCAAGTGAAAGTGGCGAGGAAGACAACGGCAGTGACGATGAGGGCAGCGGGCGGCAGGATGACGGGTCCAACTAAGTGTCGGGCGCCGCTCCGAGCGGCACCGGCGACCCCATCATCCGTGTCACCGGCTCCTTGAACTTCTCGGGGTCGTCTCCTTGGGCAGCTGGCATAGGGAGGCTGCGGAAGAGGAAGAAGACGAGCGGCAAGGCCATCAAGTCGGAGTACGCGGGCACCGATGCCTTCGTCACGTGTTGGCGTCCTGCCACCTCGTCTTTGAGCTCTGCCTCCAGCGTCTCCATCACCATCCAGCCCTTGGACGGCCACCGAGATGTTCTCTTGGTGTCTTCAGCCGCTCGTAGCTCGCCTAGGCGCCCCTTTTTCCCTTCTGCTTTCTTGTTCCATTTTCTGAGGAGAGGGACAAGAAAGGGATTACGGGCACCTTATATCTTTTAGGCCTTGTAAGCCTTCGGGCCTTTGTCATCTTTAGAACTTGTAATCCCCTTGTTCATGTTTTTCATTTCGTATGAACGGTGCCTGTACGGGATGTTTTTTAATGAAAAAGGGATGTTTTTCGGGATTTTCGTTCGCGGGAGGAACCCACGGCAAAGGGGTGAACCCTTGTCATCTTTAAGACAAACATTTTTTCCCGCCCGGCAACAAGCCTTGCTGTCTTCCCACCTCGCTCAACCTTTCTCATGCTCTTGGCGGAGGCAGGGATGAGGTGGGTTTAGGCCCCTCGTTCCCTTTCTTTGCTACCGCGGCTACGACCAGATCCAGACCCAGGAGATAATCCTTGGGTGCTGAAAAGAGGGAGCACGGTAGCTTAGAGATAGAACGGGGTTTCACGCATCCCAGTTCATAACGAAATGCATGATAGAGGATAAAGGACTTATCTAGATTTGCAGCCCCCGACGATTTTGGCTTGCCACGGAAGGATCCTTGTTCTTGCAGCCCCCGGCAACTCTGGCTTGCCGGGGCCCGGGCACCGGTCCGTTCCTTTTCTTTCAAAATAGCTCGGCAAGAATACTTATGTGCCCTGCGAGCCAAAGAAAGACAAAAAAGAACAGAGAGACGCGTACTCGACCTCTAAGCTAGGGGTTAGCCGCAACTAAGCACTATCAACCCTAACCATGGAAGAGACTCAACCTAGCATGCATGCTAAAACTTAGGGCGCCGGCGCTTCGTTTATTTATGCTCAGGGTCTGCGCCTGGCTTTGTACATAGGGTTGCATTCCTTGCCGGCAAGTCTTGTACAAAAGGGTGGCTTGCCGAGATGCCCGGCAGCCGCCTTATGTGTAAAACTTGCGAAGGTGCTCGATGTTCCAGGAGTTGCTCACTAGAATGGCGTCTTCGGTCTCCAGCCGGACTGCGCCGGGCCTGGTGACTCGTGTTACCTGATAAGGGTCTTCCCACTTCGGCGTCAACTTGTTGGAATTCTTGGCCGACTGAACATGCCGAAGAACAAGGTCACCTTCCTCAAAGCTCCGGGCATGAACCTTGTGGCTATGGTAGCGGCGCAAGGCTTGGTGGTAGCGTGCTGCTCTCACAGCCGCCCAGAGACGATCTTCCTCAAGGAGCGTCACGTCATCTTGCCGCAATCGCTCTTGCTCAAGCTCATCATAAGCGAGCACTTGAGGTGACCTGTATATGAGTTCTGTGGGGAGAACTGCTTCTTCCCCGTAAACCAGGGCAAAGGGTGTCTGGCCGGTGGCTCGATTTGGTGTCATTCTGATTGACCAAAGAACTGTTGGCAACTCATCAATCCAGCGCCTTCCACTCTTGCACAGTCTGTCAAAAGTTTTCATCCTTAAGCCTCGCAAGACTTCAGCATTTGCCCTCTCCGCTTGGCCGTTGCTCCGTGGGTGTGCCACGGAAGCAAAATAGACCCTGCTGTCGAGATCTTCAATGTATTGCATGAAGGCATGGCTTGTGAACTGTGTGCTGTTGTCGGTGATGATCCTGTTGGGCACCTCGAAGCGGCACACTAGCCCCTTGAAGAACTTGATGGCTGACTGCGCCGTCACCTTCCTCACTGCTTCCACCTCTGGCCACTTTGTGAACTTGTCGATTGCGATGTACAAGTACTCAAAGCCTCCGACGGCACGGGGGAAAGGGCCCAGTATGTCGAGCCCCCAGACCGAGAAGGGCCAGGAGAGAGGGATAGTTTGAAGGGCTCGAGCTGGTTGATGAAGATTCTTTGAATGGAATTGGCACGCTTCACACTTGGTCACTAGTGTCGTTGCATCCTGGAGGGAGGTGGGCCAGAAGAAACCTTGCCGGAAGGCCTTGCCGGCAAGGGCCCTCGACCCTATGTGGGAGCCACATATGCCTCCATGTATCTCTGCCAACAGCTTTAGCCCTTCCTCCCAGGAGATGCATACCAATTTCACCCCATTCGGTCTTCTTCTGTACAACACGTTATCAACGAATTGGTACAGAGCAGACCGGCAGGCTACTCTTTTTGCCTCTTCCTGCTCCTTAGGAAGCTCTCCTTTTTGAAGGAAACGTACGGTGTGTTGCGCCCATGCCGGAGCCTGTGGCTCGACGGCAGGGACCAAAGGCATCTCTTCTTCCGCGGGAGCGGTCACCTCCACGGCCATGACCTGAGGTCCTACCGGAGTTGGTTGCCCCGCGGTAGGATCGGCATCCACGGCAATATCTTCGCCGGCGGCTCCAGGGAGCTCGCTAGGGAAGTACTTGCCGGGGCCTAGCTTCCTCCGCTTGCTCTGCCCAGTCGACGGCTCAACAAATGGTTGGGTTAACTGAAGCACGAAGGTACCTGGTTCCACAGGTAGCTTGAGGGCAGCGCGCTTTGACAGGTAGTCGGTGATGTCGTTCTCCGCCCGAGGGACATGTTCCGCTTGTATACCGTCAAAGCGCTCCTCCAGTTTCCTCACCTCATCTACGTAAGCTTCCATCAACGGGCTTTGATAATCTTTGTTGACCTGCCTGACGACGAGCTGTGAGTCACCCCTGACGATGAGCTTCTTAAATCCAAGGTCTGTCGCGATCCTGAGACCTGCAAGCAAACCCTCGTACTCGGCGGTGTTGTTGGTTGACATCTCCCGGGGAAAATGCATCTGGACGACATACTTGAGGTGCTCTCCGGTGGGTGCGACAAGTAGCACACCAGCACCGGCGCCTTGCAGCGAGAAGGCACCATCAAAGTACATGATCCAGTTGCAGCTTGTTTCCTTGCCGGGGAGAGTGGTCTCCTGTACCTCTTCGTCGGGCGTCGAGGTCCATTCCGCAACAAACTCCGCCAAGACTCTGCTCTGAATTGTCGAGGTGCTTTCAAACTTCAAACCGAAACTTGACAGCTCCAGGGCCCATTCCACAATCCTCCCCGTTGCATCTGGGTTGTGTAGTATCCGTTGCAACGGGAGGCGGGTGACCACCATGATCTCATGCACTTGGAAGTAGTGGCGCAGCTTCCTCGAGGCCATAAGGAGGCCGAAGAGCAGCTTTTGCACACCTGAGTACCTCGACCTAGCCCCTGCAAGAGGGAGCTGACGAAGTACACTGGGTGCTGCACCATCTTCTTCTTCTGCGCCTCCTCACCCGGTTGCATGGGTCCCATTGTGCTACCGCCAGCCCCTGTCAGGGACTCGATCTCGTTGGGATCGAGCCCTGCCGGAGAGGGTTTCGGTCAGCCATATGTTGGCTCTACCGCTGTCGCTGCCTTTTCTTCAGCCTCTCTCTGCGCTACTAGTGCGGCGCTAACCACCTGGTTCGTTGCCGCTAGATAGAGCAGCAATGGTTCGTGTGGTTTGGGCGCAACCAGCACTGGGGTAGAAGAGAGGTATTTCTTCAAATCCTGCAACGCTGCCTTGGCTTCTGGGGTCCACTCCACTGGCCCTGCCTTCTTCAAGATCTTGAAGAAAGGAAGGGCACGCTCCACGGACTTGGAGATGAACCGGCTAATGGCAGCAACGCAGCCAGTGAGCCGACGCACATCCTTGATCCGCTTGGGTGCCTCAATCTGCTTGATGGCCTTGATCTTATCTGGGTTTGCTTCAATCCCGTGCTGGAACACAAAGAACCCGAGAAGCTTGCCGGACGGGACGCCAAAGACACACTTCTCAGGGTTCAATTTGAGATTGATCTTATGTAGGTTCCCAAACGTTTCCTCTAGATCTTGCATAAGGGTTGCTTTGTCCTTGGTTTTGACCACTATGTCATCCATATAAGCTTCCATATTTCTATGTAGCTGGGGCTCAAAAACAATTTGGACTGCTCTTGCAAAGGTCGAGCCAGCACTCTTCAACCCAAAAGGCATTCGTAAAAAGCAATACGTACCACATGGGGTGATGAATGCTGTCTTTTCCTCATCTTCCTTCGTCATGAAGATCTGGTGGTATCCTGAGTAGGCGTCGAGGAACGATAAGAGGTAACACCCAGCCGTGGAGTCAACAATCTGGTCGATGCGCGGCAACGGGAAAGGGTCTTTTGGACAGGCCTTATTGATGTCTGTGTAGTCAATACACAACCTCCATTTCCCATTTGCCTTGCGCACCACTAACGGATTGGCCAACCACGTCGGATGGAGTACTCCCCTTACCAAACATGTCGCCTCCAGCTTTCTAATTTCCTCTGTAATGAACTCTTGCCTCTCCAGAGCTTGCTTCCTGACCTTTTGCTTGACGGGCCGTGCATGAGGACAGACAGCAAGGTGGTGCTCAATCACCTCCCTGGGAACACCGGGGATGTCGGAGACTTGCCATGCAAACACATCGACATTTGCCTGCAGGAAGGTGACGAGCTTGCTTTCCCATTTGCCGTCGAGGGTGGGGCTTATGGTAAAATCCCCTCCCGTGATGTCCTCCTTGACGGGCACCTTCTTAGTCTCTGATGGTGTAGCTCTGGACTTCTTGCTCTTGCTAGCGGAGCTCCCTGGCACGTTGTCAACGGAAGCGCAAGACCCCGAAAAGGTGTGCTTGCCGGAGTGGGTGCGAGGGGTCTTGCCGGTCTTCTTCTCCTCCGGGGCTCCGTCGGCAGGAGCAGGTGCCCTAGCGGCAGCTGCTGCAACTGCTTCCCGGTAGAGTTGGTCGGTGTAGATCAGTGCGTCCTTCTTGTCAGAGGGGACGGTGATGATGTTCATTAGCCCGGGCATCTTCAGCGTTTTATAGGCGTAGTGTGAAGCCGCCATGAACTTGGCTAGTGCCGGGCGGCCGAGGATCCCGTTGTAAGGCAAGGGGATCTCGGCCACGTCGAAGACAATCCTCTTCGTCCTGTGGTTCAGCTCGCCTCCGAACGTCACGGGCAGCGTGATCTTCCCCTTCGGCTGGCTCCTCCCTGGGTTGACCCCTTGGAACGTACCCGTCTCCTCAAGGTCTCCATCAGGGATCTGCAGCCTTCTGACCACAACGGGCAAGATCAAGTTCAGGCCGGCCCCGCCATCAACCAACATCTTCGTCACCTTAAAGTTGTGGATTGTTGGTGAAACCAACAACAGCAAACACCCGACCGGAGTGGTGCGGTCAGGGTGGTCCTCGGTGGCGAAGATGATGGGAGTGTTGGACCATTTCAGCGGCTTTCGTGCGTCGAACGATGGTTCCACCGCTGCGACCTCACGTGCCCACTGCTTGAGTTGGCGGTGAGATGTATGCAGCGAGGCGCCACCATCGACGCACATGGCCTCTGTGGCTTTCTGGAACTCATGGTCGCCGGACTCATCGTCCTCGTCATGATCATCGTCTTCCTGCTTCTTGTCACGGCCCCGGGCGGGCCTCTCTTGTTGATTATGCTTGCCGCGGCGGCCTCCTTGGCTGCCATGTTTCTTGTCGGATCCCTCGACACCATCTGGGCCTTTCTCCTTGTCCCGCCGCTCATACTCGGCTTTCTGCTTCTCGGCGAGCGGTTCTACCTATCGGTAGTTTTGGAGATCGTGGCCCTTGGTGCGGTGGATCTTGCAGTACTGCTTGTCAGAGCCTCCTGGCTTGTCGGTAGCTGCCAAGGCCCGGCAAGCGTCACACCCGGCAACCTCCTTGCCAAGGTCGCTCGCCTTAGGCTTCTTGGTGGTACCGGTGTCGTCGGATCCCTCGACGGCAAGCACAGCCTTGCCCTTGCGCTTCCTATTACGGCGTCGGCCTTTGTTTGCTGGGGTGGCGGTATCACCAGTGGAGTCGGTTTTCGCACCGGCATCTTCGCCGGGGTACTTCCTTCCCTCCTCAGCACGAGTGCACCGATCGGCCAGAACATAGAGCTCGGCCACATCCTTAACCTTGTTCATCACCAGTTCTTCACGCATCTTGCGATTGCGCACGTTCTGGTGGAACGCACTGATCACGGCGGCGGGATGAACATCGGGGATGTTGTACTGCACCCGGCTGAACCTTTGCGCAGGTTTTATCCTTCCCTCTGGGGGATGATGTGTAAATCACTTGCCTGGCCATGAGCTTGGTGACCTCCAGTAAAGGTGCCAACAAACTCATGGCACAGATCCGCCCAAGAAGAGATGGAATCCACCGGCAAGTGCATCAACCATGACATAACATTAGGCTTGAGTGCCAACGGGAAGTAGTTGGCAAGCACCTTATCTTCGCGGGCCCCAGCAGCTTGCATCGCGATGGTGTAGATGCTGAGGAACTCTGACGGGTGGGTCTTTCCATTGTACTTCTCACCAACGTCGGGTTTGAACGTACGATGGGAGGGCCACTAGAACTGCCGCAGCACACGGGTGAAGGATGGACAACCCACCTCGTAAGGTAGGCCATC
This sequence comes from Triticum timopheevii, assembly GCA_963921465.1. Lineage (NCBI taxonomy): Eukaryota > Viridiplantae > Streptophyta > Magnoliopsida > Poales > Poaceae > Triticum > Triticum timopheevii. The sequence goes on along the minus strand of OY997271.1, from coordinate 126,402,052 downwards.
GTAGCCTCCCAGCGATGGGTGGTCCGTAGCGGGCCCTGCCCGCCTGTCCGACTGGTGGCGCGCGTCACGTCGGCGCTCAATTGTAGTTCGAGCGACCTCGTGAGCCCGCTCCCGGAGGACCTGGCGCTGATCATGGTTGGTTCATGGGTCAGACGACACGATGGAGATATCATCACGAGCGTCGCCATGACGGGCCGATGCCCGGGGCGGTTGGGATGGAGGCGGGGAATACACCGTGGCCGCGTCGCCTCCGGCGTGGCCTCCGCTAGCACGTGGCAGCCCGGCGGAGCGACAGCCGACGGGTTCCGCCGGCCGCAGCCCATCGTTGTTGGTGATGCCGACGAGGCTCCGAACGGTGGCCCTCCATTCATCAAGCTTCTCTGTGGCGGGAGGAAAATCGAGGAGTAGTTGTGCACGCGCTAGGGCTTCCGCTGGCGTGGGTGGCGGCGAAAGCTGGGTGGACCGCGATGCGCCTCGACTCCTAACCATGTTAGAAGGAGCTGCGTCATGGCTCCGCAGCCGTTCGCCACCTCCATCAGCACCTCGGCGCGCATGTTGGCCCTCCTCTTCATGTGATGGGTGCATGGGACTCTTCCCAGGGCGGCGCGCAGAGTCACCGGCAGGGTGACGCTGCTCATCACGCACAACCTGAGAGGAGCGCGTCGTGGGCGCCGGTGTTGGTGTCTTGGAGGTCGCTGTGTTGCCGCCTGGCGGGACAGTGGCACCCCTGAGGGGCCCCGTGCCGCCTGCGGGGGGCCTGACTCCGTCTCTGGAGCCCGCGACTGGTGGCTCGTCTCCTGGCATGCGAACGGCGCCACACGCCAGGCCTGAACTGACAGGGTGATGTGGATGTTAGCGGGCCGCACCACAGGTTCTCTCCATGACTGGCCCGCTACTTGTCTGCACCGGTGCCGGCAACTTGGTCCCGGATGAACCGATCACCGTGGTCACCTTCTTAGGAGCCATGGCGACGAAGAACAGCTAGGCCAGCTGCTAGACCAGATTCTCACAATAGCGCACCCTACCTGGCGCGCCAAAGATGTCGGTGGGAAACGACACCTATGGGATCACTGGAATCCCTTCTACGGTTGCAGGGCATGGGGATCGTGAGAAGAGCAGGACTAACAGACAACACAAGGGGGATTTACCCAGGTTTGGGCCGCAACGATGCGTAAAACCCTATGATCCTGCTTTGGTGGATATATTAGTGTTCTTGAGCTCTCGAACTAGCTCTGGGTGCTGTGGGGTTCGAAAGAGCCGAGTCCTTTCTCTGTGTGCCATGGGCCTCCTTTTATAGGAGAAAGGGGCAGCCAAAGTGGCACACAGGAGGTGGAAAGTGATACAGTAGCATGAGCTTATCGCACGTATTACAGGACAAGGTGCACTAAATGCAGGGCTTAGGTGTCCCTCCACTTTATCAGGGACGGGGGCGGGGCCCGTCCCGTCCGTCGCCGCTCCCCCTCGCTTCGACACGCGCCCTGGCCAGTGATGCATGTGGTGCCATGTAGGCAGGCAGGCAGCTGAGGTGGCGTGGTGGTGGAGCCTCCACGAAGGATTGCATGCTGCCACGCAGGTGCCTGCCCAGCTGGTTGGGTCGGCAGCTGTATGCGAACGGCGGTGAAAACTTAGCTGGCGCGGGCCTAGCAGCGGCGTTGCTGGTGCGCTTGGCAAGGGCCTTGTCGGGTGGCCCGGCAAGGGTGTTGCTGGGTGGCCCGGCAAGGGTCTTGTCGTGGCGCACTGGCGTCCCCGGCAAGAATCTTGTCGGGAGTCTTGTGGGTCCCTTCGATGAGGATGGTTGCCTTCCTATCCTTACTTGATCTCGAGCATTCTATGTCTTCACAAAGATCTTCATGCCACCATAGAGGTGCCTCCCGAGCCTTGTCCCGTCGCGTTTGCCAAGCGCCGGTGGGTTCAAGGGTGGCTCACTCGGTTGGCGTGGGTGAGCTGCCCCGGCAAGGGTCTTGCTGGGGCCGCTGAGGCTGCCCCGGCAAGGGTCCTTGCCGAGAAAACCTGCTTCGCACATCTGATCTTCGTGGCCTTGGTCCTTGTTGTTGCTTCGTTTGTTTTGTGGCTTTGGCTCCTCTCCAGCTTCCCTTTCTTGCCGTGTCTGTGCGTGGCCGTGGCGGGAGGCTCTGACTGCCCGTGCACAAGTAAAGGGGTCAAAAGCAGAGCCCCTACTTTTGTACACCGACAGGTGTGTGTACAACAGGTTCACTAGAAGCATGCAAAGTCATATCATTTTTATTTTTCTTCTTTTTAGAAGGACTAGGTGCATCTAAATTATTTCTCTGAGAATCCTTCTCGATTCTCTTAGGATGGCCTTCAGGATACAAAGGTTCCAGAGTCATTCTACCAGTTCTAGTAGCCACTCTAACAGCAAAATCATGTTTATTATTTAATTCACTGAGCAAATCACTTTGAGCTTTAAGTACTTGCTCCAAATGAGTGGTAACCATAGAAGCATATTTGCTAATGAGTTTAAGTTCACCCTTAACTCCGGCCATATAATCACTCACGCATCCTATCTCGAAAGCATTATTCTTTAATTCTCTACCAACATAAGCATTAAAACTTTCTTGTCTAGCCATAAAGTCATCAAATTCATCCAAGCATGGGCTATGAAATTTAGTAGACAGAATTTCAACTTTATCATATCTATAGAGAGAATTTACCTTTACTACATGTGTCGGGTTATCAAGACAATGTGTTTCTTCAACGGGCGGTATATTAAGACCATGTATTTCTTCAATAGTAAATTCTTAACATCTTCAGCTTTAATACATTTTTCTTTCATTGATTTCTTTGCCTCTTGCATATCTTCAGGACTGAGAAATAGAACGCCCCTCTTCTTCGGAGTGGGTTTAAGAATAGGCTCATGAGTTGGCTCAATTGGCTCGGGAATTGGCTCAGGAAGAGTCCAATTATTTTCATTAGTCAACATATTATTCAATAACAATTCAGCTTCATCGACTGTTCTTTCCCTGAAAACACAACCAACACAACTATCCAAGTAGTCCTTGGAAGCATCGGTTAGTCCATTATAAAAGATATAAAGTATTTCATTTTTCTTAAAAGGATGATCAGGCAAAGCATTAAGTAATCAGAGAAGCCTCCCCCAAGCTTGTGGGAGACTCTCTTCTTTGATTTGCACAAAATTATATATTTCCCGCAAGGCAGCTTGTTTCTTATGAGCAGGGAAATATTTAGCAGAGTAGTAATAAATCATATCCTGGGGACTACGCACACAACCATGATCAAGAGAATTAAACCAAGTTTTAGCATCACCCTTTAATGAGAATGGAAATATCTTAAGGATATAATAATAGTGGGATTTCTCATCATTAGTGAACAGGGTGGCTATATCATTTTACTTGGTAAGATGTGCCACAAAAGTTTCAGATTCATTGCCATAAAAAGGATAAGATTCAACCAAAGTAATTATTTCAGGATCTACAGAGAATTCATAATCCTTATCGGTAACAAAGATAGGTGAAGTAGCAAAAGCAGGGTCATATTTCATTGCAGCATTTAGAGTTTTTGTTAAAGTTTAGCTAGTAATTTCTTAAGATCAGATCTATCATTGCAAGCAAAAAGATCTCTAGCAGTTTCTTCATCCATAACATAACCCTCAGGAACAACATGCAATTCATACTTAGGGGGAGAACCTTCATCATCACTATCATCAACAATTTCATTGTCTCTAACCCTAGCAAGTTGTTCATCTAGAAGATCACCTAATGGCAAAGTAGTATCAAACACAGAAGTAGTTTCATCATAAGTATCATGCATAGCAGAAGTGGCATCACCAATAACATGCAACATATCAGGATTCATAGCAGTAGCAGGTTTAGGTGTCGCAAGCTTACTCATAACAGAAGGAGAATCTAGTGCAGAGCTAGATGGCAGTTCCTTACCTCCCCTCGTAGTTGAGGGAAAAATCTTAGTTCTTGCATCTTTCAAGTTCTTCATAGTAATCAGCAGATATAAATCCCAAGTGACTCAAAGAATAGAGCTATGCTCCCCGGCAACAGCGCTAGAAATTAGTCTTGATAACCCACAAGTATAGGGGATCGCAACAGCTTTCGAGGGTAGAGTATTCAACCCAAATTTATTGATTCGACACAAGGGGAGCCAAAGAATATTCTTAAGTATTAGCAGTTGAGTTGTCAATTCAACCACACCTGGATAACTTAGTATCTGCAGCAAAGTATTTAGTAGCAAAGTAGTATGATAGTAATGGTAACAGTGGCAAAAGTAACGGTAGCAGCTTTGTAGTGATTGTAACAGTAGCAACGGAAAAGTAAATAAGTGAAGCACAATATGTGAAAAGCTCGTAGGCATTGGATCAGTGGTGGATAATTATGTCGAATGCGATTCCTCATGTAATAGTTATAACATAGGGTGACACAGAACTAGCTCCAGTTCATCAATGTAATGTAGGCATGTATTCCGAATATAGTCATACATGCTTATGGAAAAGAACTTGCATGACATCTTTTGTCCTACCCTCCCGTGGCAGCGGGGTCCTAATGGAAACTAAGGGATATTAAGGCCTCCTTTTAATAGAGTACCGGACCAAAGCATTAGCACTTAGTGAATACATGAACTCCTCAAACTATGGTCATCACCGAGAAGTATCCCGATTATTGTCACTTTGGGGTTGTCGGATCATAACACATAATAGGTGACTATAGACTTGCAAGATAGGATCAAGAACTCACATATATTCATGAAAACATAATAGGTTCAGATCCGAAATCATGGCACTCGGGCCCTAGTGACAAGCATTAAGCATAGCAAAGTCATAGCAACATCAATCTTAGAACATAGTGGATACTAGGGATCAAACCCTAACAAAACTAACTTGATTACATGGTAAATCTCATCCAACCCATCACCGTCCAGCAAGCCTACGATGGAATTACTCATGCATGGCGGTGAGCATCATGAAATTGGTGATGGAGGATGGTTGATGATGACGACGGCGACGAATCCCCCTCTCCGGAGCCCCGAATGGACTCCAGATCAGCCCTCCCAAGAGTGATTACGGCTTGGGGGCGGCTCTGTATCGTAAAACGCGATGAAACTTTCTCTCTGATTTTTTTCTCCGTGAAACGGAATATATAGAGTTGGAGTTGAGGTCGGTGGAGCATCAGGGGGCCCACGAGACAGGGGGGCGCGCCCAGGGGAGGGGCGCGCCCCTCACCCTCGTGGTTAGGGTGTGGGCCCCTGGCCTTGATTCTTTTGCCAGTATTTTTATATTTTCCAAAAGTTATTTCCATGGATTTTCAGGTTATTCCGAGAACTTTTTTTCTGCACAATAAACAACACCATGGTAGTTCTGCTGAAAATGGCGTCAGTCCGGATTAGTTTCATTCAAATCATGCAAATTAGAGTCCAAAACAAGGGCAAAAGTGTTTGGAAAAGTAGATACATTGGAGACGTATCAGCACCCACTGCCGCGTCTTTCCTGGCTCCGGGTCGTCCCCATCCTAGGCCTCGTCGTCGTCCACCGCTTTGGTGCTCTCGGCGTGGCGTGATCAACGTGGTCGAGGAACGACTTCCATCGGAAGAGGACTGCACGTGGAGAGGCTGACAACTGGGTCCACGGCCGCAGGAAGGAAGTGACTCCTATTATGCGTAAAATAATTATTGCTCCACCTGACAGCAGGGACCCACCAGAAGGGCCTTTGTATTTCATGAAAAAAATGCCCCCCCCCCCCCCCCCGCTGACAGCTGGGACCCATCTGCTATATCTTTGCACACAAGGAAGTGCCTCCTTATTACGCACAAAAAAATGAATACTCCCCCTGCTAGCTCGGACCCACCGGAGTGGGAGGCTGACTTGTGGGCCTACTAAGTTGACGCGGATGGAGGGCTTTGTCAACTTAGTCAATATGAACGATTCTAGCTCCAGTGACCATACTATGTCCATCCAACAGCTGTAGTGCTTCTTCAACCTCTGGTCTTCTTGCTCCAGCGGCCCAAACCAGCACCGGTCGTGCCGCCTGCTCCTGCCTCCCACGGCCGGCTGTGCTGCCACGGTGGCCTCACCGCCCCCTACTACTCCCACCGCTGGCCAGACCATCCCTCTACACACCCACACCCCCTGTTATTCTATGGTGATGACAGCCTCATGCCGCAGCCGAACCAGTCAACCCTCGTACTCCTCTCCGTGTGGGCATCCACTATCGCGTCTTCCCCGGCTCCACGTCGTCCCCTTCCTAGGTCTCGCCGTCATCCACCACCTTGGTGCTCTCGGCGCAGCGTGGTCAATGTGGTCAAGGAACGACTTCCATCGAAAGAATATTGTATGTGGAGAGGCTGAGAGCTGGGTCCACGGCCGCGGCAAGGAAATGCAACCTTATTACGTGTAAAATAATGATTCCTCCACCTGACAGCAGGGACCCACCAGACAGGCCACCGTATTTCATGAAAAAACGTTTCCCCCCTGACTACTGGGACCCACCAGCTACATCTTCGCATGCAAGGAAGTGCCTCCTTATCCTCCCTGACAGTCCGGACCCACCTGGTCGAAGCGTACGTAGCGTTGTCATTCTGGTCACAAACGTGTGTGTACATACTGGTCGATCGGTCTGTCTGTAGGCTACATCGATGAACTGTGGTCGAATAAGGAAAGGCACGTGTCACTAGAGGCGCGAACATAGCATGTCACGCGGTCCCGTCAATATCGTGTACACGTACGTACAGCCAGGGTGCAAAAAAGTAAATACAGCCACGTATGTACGTACGGGCGGGGTCTCGAATGCCTACTCGCACATATGTACAGCCAGGGATCGTGTACATGGAGAGGAAACGGAGAGCAGCGACGACGTCCTGTTCATCGGCAGCCAACTGGCTGGGTCAAAACATAGAAATCGCGTCGTCGTGTTTATCGGGAGGCAACGAAATGCGTCATGTTCATCAGGAGCCAACCGGGTTGGACAAAACATCCGAAACGAGGCCTGGCGTACCGCAGAATGGAGGAAATGACCTTGTGTTCGACCGCCTACGGTCGAAACGGGATCCTGTTCACCGGGAGGGGTTTGGCGTACCACAAAATGAAGGAAACGGACTTGTCTTCGACCTCCTACGGTCGAAACGGAGTCCTGTTGATTAGGAGGGGTGTGGCATACTACAAAACAGAGGAAATGGACTTCTCTTTAACCTCCTACGGTCGAAACGGGGGTCCTGTTCATCGGGAGGGGTGTGGCGTACCGCAAAACGGGACTCCACGGGCTACTGTTCATCCACCATCTACTGCCTCGCTCCAGCCTCCACGGACTACTGTTCATCCATCGTCGACCTCCTCCAGCCTCCACCTACGACTGTTCATCCACGACATCTCCCTCCTGCCTCCACCAGCTATTGTTCATCTACGGGTTCCTGTTCATCCAGCCTCCACCACTTCTCCACCGGCTACTGCTCAACCAGCCCTCTCCATGGGGTCCTGTTCAACCACCCCTCTACGAGCTACTGTTCATCCATCCCTCCACCGGATACTGTTCAACCAGCCCTCCACAGGGTCCTGTTCATCCACCCCCAACCGGCTCGATCGGGGTCCTGTTCATCCAGCAGCAATGGCCTCTACTACCAGGGGGTCTTGCTCATCCAACACCCCACCAGGAACTGTTCATTCAGCCCCCAACAACGCTCATTGTTCATCAAGAGGCAGCAGGTTCGATCAGCTTCAGTTAGCAGCAGTAGCGAAGGAATCGCTCGATCAAGTTCAGTTAACAGCCAGGGATCGATCGCTCGGGTTCAGTAACGCGTAGCCAGTGCAATCGCTCGGGTTCAGTAGGCAAACACCTCGCTCGGGTTCAGTTAGAGCCAACACCTCGCACCCACGTGTGTACGTGTACGAGAGAAACGCACAATCCCTCTGCGCATCGCTCGTCCCCGACCACCCACCGTAACCTGGAACTCCCCAATATTTTCCTTTCCCTTGCTTCTACCATGGTTTTTTCGTCATGGACGGCCCACAGAATGTCATGCAGCTGCGTCTCCAGCCCGCCCAGGATGAAAAGCCCATTTTCTTTCATGATTTTTTGTCATAGAAGTAGGAGCCCACCGCATCTATGATGATACCGGGTTTTGTCACAATTATCGTCATAGAAGTGTCAGAAGCATGACAGGAAAAAAATTCGTTCGGCCCACAGTGTCACGGATGTGTCTTTTTTTGTAGTATATGTTGTTTTATATTATTTTTGGGACTAACCTATTAACCTAGAGCCCAGTGATTTTTTCCTTGTTTCTGAGTTTCACAGAAAAGGAATATCAAACGGAGTCCAAATGAGCTGAAAATTCATAGTGATTTTTTATGGACCAGAAGAGACCCACGGAGCATCGGAGTTGGGCTAGAAGAGTCCCAAGGCAACCACAAACCTAGGGGCGCGCCCCTGGCTTGTGGGCTCCTCGGGAACCCCCTGACGTGAGACCGACGCCAAAAATTCCTATAAATCCCAAAACCCCCAGAAAGAAACCTAGACGAGAAGTTCCGCCACCGCAAGCCTCTGTATCCATGAAAAACCAATCGGGACCAATTCCGGCACCCTAACGAAGGGGGAATCATAACCAGAGGCCATCTTCATTATCCCGGCGGCCACCATGATGAGGAGGGAGTAGTTCACCTTTGGGGCTGAGGGTATGTACCAGTAGCTATGTGTTTGATCTCTCTCTCTCTATCTCTCTCTCTCTCGCGCGTTTTCTTGATTTGGTAGGACGATCTTGATGTACCGTGAGTGAGGGAGTCCTGGATTAGGGGGTGTCCGGATAGCCAAACTATCACCTTTGGCCGGACTCCTGGACTATGAAGATACAAGATTGAAGACTTCGTCCCGTGTCCGGATGGGACTTTCCTTGGCGTGGAACGCAAGCTTGGCGATACGGATATGTAGATCTCCTACCATTGTAACCGACTCTATGTAACCCTAACCCTCTTCGGTGCCTATATAAACCAGAGGGTTTTAGTCCGTAGGAGGAACAATCATACCATAGGCTAGCTTGTAGGGTTTAGCCTCTCTGATCTCGTGGTAGATCTACTCTTGTACTACCCATATCATCAATATCAATCAAGGAGGAGTAGGGTTTTACCTCCATCAAGAGGGCCCGAACCTGGGTAAAAACATCGTGTCCCTTGTCTCCTGTTACCACCCGCCTAGACGCACAGTTGGGGACCCCCTATCCGAGATCCGCCGGTTTTGACACCAACATTGGTGCTTTAATTGAGAGTTCCTCTGTGTCATCATCTTTAGGCCCGATGGCTCCTCCGATCATCGACAACGATGTAGTCCAGGGTGAGACCTTTTTCCCCAGACAGATCTTCGTATTCGGAGGCTTTGCACCGCAGGCCAATTCGCTTGGCCATCTGGAGCTGATTGAAAGCTACGCCCCTGGCCATCAGGTCAGATTTGGAAGTTTGAACTACACGGCTGACGTCCGCGGAGACTTGATCTTCGACGGGTTCGAGCCACAGCCAAGCGCGCCTCACTGTCACGATGGGCATGATCTAGCTCTGCCGCCGAACAGTGCCCTGGGGGCCGCACCTGTGCCCGCTCCGACCCTTAGTTCGGAGCCGATTGTGCCGATCGAAGATGGGTGGCTGGACTCCGCCTCGGGGGCTGTGATCTCTATGGCGATTGAGCCGAACACCAACCCTGTCCTTTGCGAAGCTCGCGACTCCAAGGGGCCGGACTCTTCTCCGGACCCCAAACCTTCCGCGCCCCTGCCAATCGAATCCGATTGGGCGCCGATCATGGAGTTCACCACCGTGGACATCTTTTAGCACTAGCCCTTTGGTGACATCCTGAATTCACTAAAGTCTCTCTCTTTATCAGGAGAGCCCTGGCCGGATTATGGTCAGCAAGGTTGGGATGCAGACAACGAAGAAATTCAAAGCCCACCCACCGCCCACTTCGTAGCCACTGTCAAAATTTTAAATGACGTGCTCAACTTCGACTCCGAAGACATCGATGGTATGGACGACGATGTAGGAGATAAACATGAACCAGCACCTATAAGGCACTGGACAGCCACCTCATCTCACGATGTATACATGGTGGACACACCTAAAAGAAGCGACGACGAGGAACAACGGGACGCCACGAGGGATCATTCCCTCGAAAATTAGTCAAAACGGCGACGTAAGCGCCGCTCAAAATCCCGCCTCGACAAAGACAGCAGCCATACAGACCCAGCCATAGAGCAGGGCGAACCGGTGGATGACGAACATGCTATCGAGCAACCGTCCGAACAGGACAATATGGATAAACAATCTGTCCCCGGCGAAGATAACAGTCCGGACGATCTCACGCCGGACAAGTTGCTGGAGCAGAAGAACCTCCACAAAAGGCTCGTCGCCACTGCACGTAGCCTGAAAAAGCAGAAGCGGAAGCTCAAAACAGCGGAAGATGCGCTCAGAATCAGATGGAGCAAAGTATTCAACACCGCAGACAAATACGACGATAGTCGCCGAACAAAGACCTACCCAAAGCGAAAACTACTGCCCGAATTTGATGAGGAGGCCGTAGAGCCCCCGCAATCAAAGAACAAAGAGACCACCCGGTCGGATAGACGACCCCATGGCAAAAATAGAGCGGCAAACGGCACCGCACACAAGCCGGCACGCGATCCGCACACGGATTTTCATCAAAAAGATGGCCCAATTAGATCTATCTATGGGCCAAGAAAGCAAGCTCTAGTAAGCAATGCAACACATCAAATATCTGAATATTACGGTACACCTAAATATAGGGGTGCCGCACACCCCCTATGTTTCACCGATGAGGTCCTGGATTATGAATTTCCAGCGGGATTCAAGCCCGTAAACATAGAGGCATATGACGGAACAACAGACCCTGGAGTCTGGATTGAGGATTACATCCTCCACATACACATGGCTAGAGGAGATGACCTCCACGCCATAAAATACTTACCCCTCAAGCTCAAAGGGCCAGCCCGGCATTGGCTCAAAAGCCTACCCGAAAACACCATTGGAAGTTGGGAAGAGCTCGAGGATGCTTTTCGGGCAAATTTTCAAGGGACATATGTCCGACCTCCGGATGCAGACGATTCAAGTCACATAACTCAACAACCCAGAGAGTCCGCCCAAAAATTCTAGAACAGATTCCTTACTAAAAAGAACCAAATAGTCGACTGTCCGGACGCCGAAGCCTTAGCAGCTTTCAAACACAACGTCCGAGATGAATGGCTCGCCAGACACCTCGGCCAAGAAAAGCCAAGAACAATGGCCGCATTAACAAGCCTCATGACCCGCTTTTGCGCGGGAGGGGATAGCTGGCTGGCAAGATGCAGTACCAGCGACCCAAGTACATCCGAAGTCAGGGATGGAAACGGGAAACCGCAACGCAGCAAGGACCATCGCCGGACCAAGGGAAACAGCCCGAAGAGCACGGCAGTCAACGCCGGATTCAAAAGCTCTCGGCAGAATCATAAAAAACTGCCCCTTAAGGATAATAGGGATGAGCTATCTAACTTAAACAAAATCTTGGACAAGATATGCCAAATCCACAGTACTCCCGGGAAGCCTGCAAACCATACCCACAGAGATTGTTGGGTCTTCAAGCAGTCCGGCAAACTCAACGCCGAACACAAGGGGCTCGACACACCAAGCGAGGACGATGACGAACCCCACAAGCAGAGCACCGGAAAACAAAAGAATTTCCCACAAGAAGTCAAAACAGTTAACTCACTTCACGTGACAAAAGGGAAAAATAGAGCGGCACCCATAGAGGTACGCGCCATACGGCCTATCCCAGAGGAGTCTCGCCACTGGCTGTTAAATCCAATCACCTTCGACCATCAGGATTACTCTAGAAGTATCCGGAATGCAGGATGGACTGCCTTGATATTAGATCCGATAATTGACGGACTCCAATTTGCACAAGTCCTAATGGACAGCGGCAGTGATCTAAACCTGCTATACAAGGACACAATCCGCAAAATGGGGATAGACCCAACCAAAATTCACCATAGCAACACTTCCTTTCAAGGGGTAATGCTAGGCCCATATGCCCATTGTACAGGCTCTCTACTGCTAGAAGTTGTGTTCGGCTCACCTGACAACTTCCACCATGAAAAGTTAACCTTCCACCTCGCCCCATTTACAAGTGGCTACCAAGCACTACTGGAACGCAAAGCTTTCGCCCGCTTTAATGCAATACCGCATTATGCATCCCTTACACTTAAAATGCCCGGTCCGCGAGGCATCATCTCCTTAACGGGAAATATCGAGTGTTCCTCGAGCGCGGAAAATTGTGTGACTGCCTTGACATCCACACACTAAACCGGCTTCACTAATCAAAGCACCTAAACAGGTCGTCCAGACCCCGGACACGGTTAGACGAGTCTGGCGTAAATATACAAGGGCTTACTAGCCGCATACCCCCGCACTAGGGGCTCCGCGCCTGTACAACAAGAGACAATAAAGCTCAATCTTATTCATTTTGAATCGTACTTTGTTTATTTAATATAACATACATTTTCGCACGATCTTTTTCAACTAAGTTCCTCTCTTTTACAGATGAACACCGTGCTACACCCGTCCAGGATACGGCACAATGGAGACACAGGCGCAGACGTGCAGTAGGGACCCGTTGCAAGGATTCTTTTCAGATTAAGACCCTGCGTAAACCTTTTTTACTGTCTCTTGTTGATACACATCCCCTGGTTTCTTGCTATAACCGAGGAGGAGGCTGGCGTTTTGGCATGAGCCACGTCAGAATTTTGCGCGTACCTGGACACCAGGGGCTTATTACCAAGGGCGTTGTTCGGCCCGTTTTCATAAAGACCGAATACCTTAGGGAGTGTTCGGCGTCTTGAGTTAGGCCTTATATGCATTAGCTCCGAATCATGTCTTTGGTCAAATGTTGGGTTTGCCCGGCTCCTTTGTTTTGCCGCCTTATGTTCCGCTCCATCGGCTAACGCGGCACCAGGAGAACTACTGCGATTGTGCCCCGGTTGGTCCAGGCGAGCACCTCAGTAGAGAAAGCCGAAAACTGACTGTCATGATATAGCGTGAGACTGGTCAACCACTCGATGACCCGCCGGAATCTATAGGATTCCTCCGCATTGACGAAGGGTCGTTTCCCGGTCAGGCACATACGCGCCCCGAATTCGGGTGAGCGCGGTGCCCCTAGGGGCTATATAGTAGCCCCACTGTCAAACTCCTATGGCTAAGTGAAAGTGATAAAGCATTATAGTCCGGTTGCCTAGTTTGCTGCGCTACCACCTCCTTTATAGGACCAAGAAGCTGGATCAAGTGTGAAAATGCGCCTTTTGCAAACACCCCCGCATTATATGCGTGGGTGCTGAAGCCGAAGACTGCCATCTTTCAGGTTATATACACATATACATTAACGGCTGCACAGGAGGTATTTTAATTCTTGAAGGCACAAGTATAAAAAGCTTTTATATTTCATCGAAACATTGTTTCACAATAATACATGTTATTTGAACATAATATCCTTCGAGCACGCGTCTCTATTAAACGAGCGCCCTGCAGAACTTCCTGAAAATATTGCTCGACAGGTACTCGGCTTCCGTCCGAATCTGGGGATGCAACATCGGTGGCCTTCATCTCTGCCCAGTATGTCTTGACACGGGCAAGAGCCATCCGTGCACCCTCTATGCATGCCGACCTCCTCATTGCATTGTATATGTGGCACCGCACCAAGGAACTGCTGCACCAAGCCAAAATAACTCTTCGGCTCGGGCCTTTCCGACCACAAAAGACTCCCGACATCCTTCATGGCAAGTCCGGATAACCTATTCAGCTCCGCCCATTCGGCCAAGCGATCGGTTAATGGAAGAGGGCGCTCTGGATTATGGAACTGCGACCAAAAAACCTTTTCCATTTCATGACCCTTTTGATCTCGGAAGTGTTCAGCCGCGTCCGCGGCACTTGCCGCCAAGTCCAGATAAGCATCCTTTGCACTCCACAGCCGGTCCAACTGAGCATATTTAGGATCCATGAACTTCCTCCGCAGCAGGAAGGGCTTTCCAGCCGCGATATCTCCGGCCTGACGTAGCTCCTCCTTCTTAGCTCCCATCGCAGAGCGAGCATCCTTGGCCTTGGTAGTGGCCTTCTTCAGGTCCTCTTGCACCGCTCAATCTTCCTTTTCAAGAAGCTTGCAGCGGTCAGCAGCATTCTTCAACTTCACGGCCATCTCGGCCATTTCCTTCTTGCTTCGGCAATGAGCAGCATGTTCGGCTTTTAGCTCTTCGGCCGCCTTCAAGGCAGCGCATCACTCTTTCTGGCCTGCTCCTTGGCTCGGGCGAGTTCCGCCCGAAGGCTCTCCATGGCAGCGGCACCATCTGCATCAAGCATACATGTTGTAAGGCAGGGGCATCAAGCTCCCTTACCAGGTGTCCGCGGAGAAATTGCATACCTTGTGACTCGTCAAGCCGCTTATTGACAAGCACGATGTCGGCATCCGCCACGTCAAGTTGCCACTTTAGTTCGGCAAATTCATCAGTCCGGCTAGCCACCGGACCCTTCACCACCTACATAGGAAGGGAAACATGTTATACCTAGGATTATGATCCTCGGTGCGCTGTCATTTTTGACAACACACCGAGCCTCAGGGGCTACTATCTACACAGGGCGCATTTTATATGCGGAACTGTCAGAAGGTACATCATTTTGCGTACCTCAAAACCTGTTAGTAAACTTCTGATGGCTTCGTGCAATCCGCTCTCAGCGGATGAAATCCTTTCAATCACCGTACCCATTAACGCACGGTGATCTTCTGAGATAGACGCTCGCCCGAGCAGATCCTTCAGCTCCTCCGACCGCACACCAGGTGGTGCCGGACTCGTCCGATGGCCTTTTTCGAAGGCCGGGCGTGGAGTGCTTTGAGGGGACATACGACTGCATTCCGGCTCCGCCGGACTCGGAGAAACCCTCCGCGACGACACCTCAGGGTCGCCCGCCTCGCAAGACGGTACGGCAGGAGGAGGCGTTTCGCTCTCTATCATCTTCGGACGAAGATCCCCCAAAGATGAGCTCTGCTGAGAAGGGCTGAGATCCGAACTACAAGGTAAAATTTCGGTTATCTTCATCAGAAGTAGGGCAGGGATACCTTTATTTAAAAAAAACTCCCCTTTTTACTTATGGCTCGGTGGAGGGCTGATCCCCTTGGGGGCATAATGCGGCCGAGGCATCTCTCGGCGCAGGACCCTCTGACGAAGATTTCTTCCCCCGCTTTGAGATAATGGTCTCCGGGTCTTCATAGGCGGTCCTCTTCTTCCCTTGGAGGAAGGGATTCACGATCCCCCCTTTCCTGACAGCCTCCTTCACGGAGGCGGTAGCTTCCTTGTTCCCCCCTTCACCTTCTTCCGAAGGCGCAACCTCCAGCATCCTGGTTAACACGGGATCCGGCGTGGTCTCAGGGAGGGGGGCCGGACACCTGATTAACTTTGCTTTCGCTATCCACTCCTGTTCAAGGGACAGCTCTTTTGAGGGCAAATGCATGATAAATATGGGATAGCATGTCCGGGTACGGGGCTACTTACTTGAGTATCCGGGCGATTGCAGTTCAGACCTGCGTCCTCAGTCAAGTCCGAACACATCGCTTGTGATCCGAAGAAAAGCTTGTACATCTCCACGGGCGTCGCGCCCATAAAATGTTGGAGAGCTCGTGGTCCCTCCGGGTTAAATTCCCACAGGCGAAGGGGGCGACATTTGCAGGGCAGGGTGCAACGAATCAGCATGACCTGCGCTACTACGACCAGAGTGATCTCTCTCTCTAGGAGATCTTGAATGCGGCCCTGCAACAAGGGCACGTCCTTGGACGGCCCCCAGTCAAGTCCTTTATTGACCCATGACGCCAGCCGCAGTGGAGGACCCGAGCGAAAGGCAGGTGGCGCCACCCATTTGGTGCCCCTGGGAGCTGTGATATAAAACCACTCTTGTTGACATAAGCCGAGCTCCTCTTGAAAAGAGCCCTCGGGCCATGGAGCATCAGAATTCTTGCTTATAACAGCCCCTCCGCACTCTGCCTGCTGCCCCTTGATCATCTTCGGCTCCACTTTGAAGGTCTTGAGCCACAATCCGAAGTGAGGGGTAATGCGGAGGAAGGCTTCGCATATGACAATGAACGATGAGATGTGGAGGATGGACTCCGGATCCAAGTCATGAAATTCTAACCCATAGTAAAACATGAGCCCCCTCATGGTCCGTCGGGAAGCCTAGTCCCCGAAGGAAGTGATACGCGAACACTACGCTTTCGCCAGGCTTGGGAGTGGGAATAACCTGCCCTTGGGCAGGAAGCCTATGCGAAATTTCGCCTGTTAGATACCTGGCATCTCTTAGCTTTAGCACGTCTTCTTCCGTAACGGAGGAAGGCATCCACCGGCCTTGCAGGTCGGAGCCGGACATCATCGAAGGTCCGAAGCGCCTGAATCTGGAGCTTTGGGTGTTGGAACTCGAGGCAAGGGGCGGATTCGATCGAGATTGAAAGTAAGGAGTGGAGCCTTGGTCTCTTTATAGAGAGGTTGAATACCAAGAGCATTCCCCGTGACCGTTCGGGACTCGCCTTCGATAGAGGAAATGTGCCAACGGGCGCGGTTGGGTTACCCACGCCCGTATTGATGAGAATCTCGGAATAAGGGGACACGATCTTTGCTTTGACAAGACGTGCCAAGGAAACTGCCTCGCTAAACGCGCTGAGGTGGGACAGTAAAAACGATTCGAATAAAGGCTTGGCCGTGGTGTGATGTCACGCCACGGAATACGTCAGTAGATTGAATTTGTGTAAATATTATTCTCTCTACGGTAGTATGTGGAACTTATCTTGCAGAGCCAGACACTATCCTTGTGTTCAAAATCTTCTATGAAGTATTCAGAGGAGGAACCCGCCTTGCAATGCCGAAGACAATATGCACGCCGGACTCGTCGTCATTGAAGCCTGGTTCAGGGGCTATCGAGGGAGTCCTGGATTAGGGGGTGTCCGGATAGCCGAACTATCACCTTTGGCCGGACTCCTGGACTATGAAGATACAAGATTGAAGACTTCGTCCCGTGTATGGATGGGACTTTCCTTGGCATGGAAGGCAAGCTTGGAGATACGGATATGTAGATCTCCTACCATTGTAACCGACTCTGTGTAACCCTAACCCTCTTTGGTGCCTATATAAACCAGAGGGTTTTAGTCCATAGGAGGAACAATCATACCATAGGCTAGCTTCTAGGGTTTAGCCTCTCTGATCTCGTGGTAGATCTACTCTTGTACTACCCATATCATCAATATCAATCAAGCAGGAGTAGGGTTTTACCTCCATCGAGAGGGCCCGAACCTGGGTAAAAGCATCGTGTCCCTTGTCTCCTGTTACCATCCGCCTAGACGCACAGTTCGGGACCCCCTACCCGAGATCCGCCGGTTTTGACACCGACAGCGAGCTTTGTTACTATAGTTGGATCACATGGTGTTTCTCCCCCTCTACCTTCTTGTGATGAATTGAGTTTATACCTTTGAGGTTTCACAATTATCGGATTGAATACTTTTATGGATTTGAGAACACTTGATGTAAGTCTTGCGTGGGATACCCATGGTGACAATGGGGTGTTCCACTGATTCACTTGATGTATGTTTTGGCACTCAACTCGCGGATTCCCGAGGTGACATTGGGGTAATCTATGCATAGGGGTTGATGCACGTTTTCGTCCTTGTTTCTCCGGTAGGAATCTTGGGGCACTCTTTGAGGTTCTTTGTATTGGATTTAACATTATGAATCTGAAGTTGTTTGATGCATATCGTATAATTGACCCACGGATACTTGTGGTGACATTGGAGTATCGAGGTGACATTAGGGTTGATTGATGTGTATCATATGGTGTTATTTTACTACGAACTCTAGGGCTATTTGTGATACTTATAGGAATAGCTCAATGGATTGATCGGAAAGAATAACTTTGAGGTGGTTTCGTACCCTACAAAAAATTTCATCTTACTCCATGATAGGAACTTTTGAGTGACTCTTTGTTGCACGTTGAGGGATTGTCATATGATCCAATTATGTTATCGTTGTTGAGAGAATTTGCACTAGTGAAAGTATGAACCCTAGGCCTTGTTTCCAAGCATTGCAATACCATTTTTTCTCACTTTTATCACTTGTTACCTTGCTGTTTTTATTTACTCATATTAGAAAAATATATTTCTACCAACCATATTACACTTGTATCACCATCTCTTCACTGAACTAGTGCACCTATACAATTTACCATTGTATTGGGTGTGTTGGGGGACACATGAGACTCTTTGTTATTTGGTTGCAAGGTTGCTAGAGAGAGACCATCTTCATCCTACGCCTCCCACGGATTGATAAACCTTAGGTCATCCACTTGAGCAGAAATTGCTACTATCCTACAAAACTCTGCGCTTGGAGACCCAACACGAGTCTACAAGAAGAAGGTTGCGTAGTAGACATCACACCTCACCCCCTTTAGTTGTACGACTCTGCAAGACTACTATCGAGTGTCGAGGGTGATACCTCGTAACGCACTCCTGATGATAACTCTGTAGTGTAGCTAATCGGTCGTGGTCTTTGATGGATTCATGTACCTAGGGTAAGGTCATAGGCCTGACCTAAATGTCCTACCCAGGGACATCCTTAGAAGAGATCACCTTCCAGTCGACCAACGAGGAACCCACTCGACTGACCAGAAGGACTCGACCATGGAGATGCACTCGACCATGAAGATACACTCGACCACCAGAAGGTCAGAGGGCACTCTGCACTACAACGGCCTGTAATTGAATAGACTTAATGATAGTTAAGGCACTTTATGTGGGGTGTTACCAGTAACGCCCCAGACTTAATATGCTTTAAACCCTCCGTTACGTGGGCTGGCAGGGGTCTTGGCGTACTCTATATAAGCCACCCCCCTCCACAGGCAGAAGGGTTCGCACTCTTGTAACACCTATACACATAATCCACTCGACCGCCTCAGGGCTCCGAGACGTAGGGCTTTTACTTCCTCCGAGAAGGGCCTGAACTCGTACATCGCTTGTTTTTACAACCTCTCCATATCTAGGACCTTGCCTCTCCATACCTACCCCCCACTCTATTGTCAGACTTAGAACCACGACAGTTGGCGCCCACCGTGGGGCAGGTGTTTTAGCGATTTTGTGGAGAAGTTGCAGTATTTCCGAGTACTTTCATCATGATGACTGCTGGAGTTTTGGTCGAGGGACGCGAGATCCGTCTAGGCGCTCTCGCCTTTGTCGCCGATGACTCCACGTGGCTCCAGGAGGCTCCACTCGACGTCAATGCGCTCCCCGTCCGCGGTGCGACGCATTTTCGCGCATGTGTCCACGGCGTTCTGCTGCGGCAATCGTCGGCCCCCTATCGGTCGACTCCTTTATCGGTCGCCCGTCCGGTCTCCCACCAGCGCAAGCGCTCTGGTCGGTCGAGGCTTCAGCGGTGGGTGAAGCACGCGGTGGCTCGCCAGGCGGCCATCGCACAAGTTGCGGCAATCGAGCCCGACGAATCTCTCTATGGCCTGTTCGATCTGTCGACTGGCTCCGTAGAGACTGCATCCGAATGCGATAGCAGTGATCCAGCGGCAGAAATTCTCATGGTCGATGGACCCCGCAGTCCTCCCAGCTTCGCCCATGGTGGTGGAGCGTGCCGTGGAGGTGGCCCCGCTCAGGACCACGAGGAGTACCAGCCCGAGACACTCGACTCTCTGCAGAGAGAAGAGCTTCGCCGCAGGAACATGGATGCCCTGCATACTCCCATTGCGGGAGAAACCCCCGAGGCTCGCGCCTTGGAGGAGGCACGTTTGGCCAATGTGGCTGAACGCGCTCGTCTGGAGAACCTTCAGCGAGCACTCGACGAGCGCGCGCGGCAACGAGTCCCCGAAGCCAGTCGACGTCGACTCTTCCCGCCGACTCAGGTATACCGCACGCCAATTCAGAATTTAGCAGCAGCAACCCGTATAGCAGAGTCCATCCAGCCTTCACAGTCGGAAGCTGGGAGAGGCTTGATGCAGATCAGAGATTTGCTCCGAGCAGTAGGGGACCAGAACTCAGCCGTGTCGCAGTCGCGCAACAGAATTCACAGTCGATCCATCGCTGCGAATACGGTTCAGTCGGCTCACAGTCCCAGATCGCCTCCGCGGCGGGAAGGGCGCGACAACCAGCGTGATCAGTATGGAGACCGACACGACCGAGATGACATGCGTCGAGTGCCCGTTTCCCCTCCGAGGGAAGGATCTTACGCTCCTCGGCGACAGGATGACAGGCGTCAGTTCAGTGCGGGGCGAAGAGTTCCAGTCGACCCCAGGGGACCAGGCTTCGACGCGCGATCCATTATCGTGCAAAGCTTGGTCGACCAGAACAGAGCCCATCGAGGTGGACCCGAGAGAGATGCACCCACGAGCAGTCGAGTGCATGTTTCCGGTCCAGAGTGTTTTAGCAGGGCTATCAGAGCCGCGGTGATTCCCCCCAATTTCAGGTTGGCGGCAGGAGTCAGCAAATTCACTGGGGAGTCCAAGCCTGAAACTTGGCTTGAGGACTACCGAGTGGCTGTTCAGATTGGTGGTGGGAATGACGAGGTGGCCATGAAGCATTTGCCCCTCATGCTGGAAGGTTCAGCCAGAGCGTGGTTGAATCAGCTACCTCCTAGCAGTATTTACACTTGGGAAGATTTGTTCCGAGTGTTCGTCAGAAATTTTGAAGGAACCTGCAAGCGACCAGCTGGTTTGACAGAGCTGCAAGTTTGTGTGCAGAAGACCAATGAGACTCTCAGAGAGTACATTCAGAGGTGGATCACTCTGCACCATACTGTGGAAAATGTGTCTAATCATCAAGCAGTCTGCGCCTTCAAAGATGGCGTCAAGAACAGGGAATTGAGTCTGAAGTTTGGTCGAACCGGGGACATGACCCTGAGTCGGATGATGGAGATTGCTACCAAGTACGCCAATGGCGAGGAAGAGGACCGACTCCGAAGCGGCAAGTATAAGCCAAGTCAGTCGGAGAAGGGAAATTCCACTCGGAAACAGAAGCGGAAAGCCGAGCCAGCAGCTCCTGGAGAGGCCCTGGCCGTGACTCAGGGAAAGTTCAAAGGGAAGCCAAAAGGATCCTGGAATCCTAAGAAAGTAAAGGATAAAGAAGGAAACGACGTGATGGATATGCCGTGCCACATCCACACGAAGAAAGATGAAGAGGGCAACATTATTTACCCAAAGCACACCACTCGCCAGTGTCGACTCCTAATCCAGCAGTTTCAGGGAAAACAGTCTAAGGACAAGGAGAAAGAGTCAGACAAGGCCGAAGACAAAGAGGACAGTGAGGAAGAATATCCGCATATCAACTCCACTTTGATGATCTTCGCGGATGTGGAAAGCAAGAGTCGACTGAAAGTCATTAACCGTGAGGTGAATATGGTTGCCCCAGCAAAACCAAGTTATTTGAGATGGTCCCAAACACCCATCACATTCGACCAATCTGATCACCCGACTCATATTGCCACCCCTGGGAGGCAAGCTTTGGTGGTCGATCCAGTTGTCGAAGGCACTCGACTGACGAAAGTGTTGATGGACGGTGGTAGTGGGCTGAACTTGTTGTATGCAGACACACTGAAAGGAATGGGCATCCCGATATCCCGACTGAGCACCAGCAACATGAGTTTCCACGGAGTCATACCAGGGAAGAAAGCCAACTCACTCGGCCAAATAGCTCTGGACGTAGTTTTTGGCGACTCAAAACATTTTCGCAAGGAAAAGTTGACCTTTGAGGTTGTGGATTTTCAGAGCGCGTACCACGCCATTTTGGGGAGGCCCGCCTATGCACGATTCATGGCTCGACCATGTTACGTGTACCTCAAACTGAAAATGCCAGGTCCCAAAGGAGTGATCACTGTCACTGGCGATCGGAAAAAGGCAGAAGAGTGCTTTCAGAAGGGCTCGAAGATTGCCGATTCCCAGGTGACAGCGGTCGAGTTCGAAGAATACAAGCAAAACGCAGATCCGAGTGATTTGTTGCGATCCAAGAAACCAGCCACAGAGTCTGCATTTCAGTCGTTTGGTGAGACAAAGCCTGTTCACATTCATCCGACCGACCCCAATGCAGCCCCGACCCACATCTCCACGACACTCGACCCAAAATAGGAAGAAGCGCTCATCCAGTTCCTCCGTGAGAACTGGGACATTTTTGCATGGAAGCCAGCTGACATGCCAGGTGTTCCCAGGGGACTAGCTGAGCATCGCCTTAGAGTTGACAAATCAGCAAAACCAGTCAAAGAGCATCTTCGGCGGTCCGCCGTCCAGAAGAGAAAAGCTATTGGTGAGGAAGTGGCTCGACTGTTGGCGGCAGGATTCATCCGAGAGATATACCACTCCGAGTGGCTAGCCAATGTCGTCATGGTTCCCAAGAAGGACAAATCACTCCGCATGTGCATTGACTTCAAGCACATCAATCGGGCCTGCCCGAAAGATCATTTTCCTCTCCCTCGCATAGATCAAATTGTTGACTCGACCGCGGGATGTGAGAGATTGTCTTTTCTAGACGCATGTTCCGGGTATCATCAGATCCGTCTGTATGGACCCGACGAAGTAAAAACAGCTTTCATCACTCCATTCGGGTGCTTCTGCTATATCACCATGCCATTTGGCCTCAAGAATGCCGGAGCCACATTTATGCGTATGATTCAGAAGTGTCTTCTCACTCAAATCAGTCGGAATGTGGAAGCGTATATGGATGATATCGTCGTTAAGTCGTGAAAAGGTTCCGACCTGCTTGCTGACCTCGCCGAAACATTTGCCAACCTCAGAAGGTACGATATCAAGCTCAATCCATCGAAGTGCACATTCGAAGTTCCTGGTGGAAAGTTACTCGGTTTTCTCGTTTCCGAGCAAGGGATCGACGCTAATCCAGAGAAGATCGGCACTATTCTCCGAATGAAACGCCCTGTGCGAGTGCACGATGTCCAGAAGCTTACTGGATGCTTGGCCGCATTAAGTCGATTCATCTCACGACTCGGTGAAAAGGCATTGCCTCTTTACCGACTGATGAAGCAGGTAGACAAGTTCGAGTGGACTCCAGAAGCTGATGCAGCGTTTGCCGAGCTAAAAGCTCTGCTCTCCACCCAGCCGGTGCTTGCCGCTCCAATCAGCAAAGAGCCTTTGTTGCTTTATATTGCAGCCACAGGACAAGTCGTCAGTACAGTACTTACGGTCGAGCGGGAAGAAGAAGGAAAAGCCTTCAAAGTTCAGCGCCCGGTGTATTATTTGTCTGAAGTCTTGACTCCATCCAAGCAGAGATATCCTCATTATAAGAAGCTTGTGTATGGAATATACATGACCACGAAGAAAGTTGCTCATTATTTCTCTGATCATTCTATCACAGTCGTCAGCGACGCCCCACTATCAGAGATTCTGCACAACAGAGATGCAACTGGTCGAGTGGCGAAATGGGCGATCGAACTTCTTCCCCTTGATATCAAGTTTGAGGCAAAGAAAGCCATTAAGTCCCAGGCAATAGCAGAATTCCTCGCCGAGTGGATTGAACAACAGCAGCCGACTGAAGTTCACTCGGAGCATTGGACCATGTTCTTCGATGGCTCTAAGATGCTGAATGGTTCTGGTGCTGGGGTTGTTCTGGTTTCCCCCAGAGGAGATAAGCTTAGATATGTGCTCCAGATTCACTTTGATTCCTCCAACAATGAGGCAGAGTATGAGGCCCTTTTATATGGATTGCGCATGGCCATCTCACTCGGCGTCCGTCGCCTGATGGTTTATGGCGATTCAGATTTAGTGGTCAACCAGGTGATGAAGGAGTGGGATGTGAGAAGCCCAGCCATGACTGGATACTGCAATGCAGTGAGGAAGCTGGAAAAGAAGTTCGAGGGGTTGGATCTCCATCACATCCCCCGACTGAAAAATCAAGCAGCAGATGATCTGGCAAAGATAGGTTCCAAAAGAGAAGCCATTCCGAGTGGTGTGTTTTTGGAGCATATACACACTCCGTCAGTTAAAGAAGATCCCTTCACAGAGGAAGCTCCACAGCCCAAGAGTGCCACAGATCCGACTGAGGTTGAGGTCCCAGCAGTGGTCGACTTGGTCATGGAGGTTTTAGTGGTCACTCCCGACTGGACAATTCCCTATATCGCGTATATCCTGAGAAAAGAGCTCCCAGAGGATGAGGAAGAGGCTCGGCAGATCGTCCGTCGATCCAAAGCCTTTACCGTTATCAAAGGACAGCTGTATAGAGAAAGCCCGACTGGGGTTGGTCAAAAATGCATAACGCCAGAAGAAGGTCGAATCATTCTCAATGATATCCACTCGGGGACCTGTGGTCACCATGCGTCCTCTCGGACCATTGTAGCCAAAGCATACCGAGCTGGATTTTACTGGCCAAGGGCGAATGAGATGGCAAAGGAAATAGTGGACAAGTGCGAAGGATGTCAGTTCTACTCCAATATGTCACACAAGCCCACGTCAGCTCTGAAGACCATTCCACTCATTTGGCCGTTCGCAGTATGGGGGTTGGACATGGTCGGTCCCTTGAGAACAGGTCGAAGTGGTTTCACGCACGTACTGGTCGCAGTCGACAAGTTCACGAAGTGGATTGAGGCTAAACCAATCAAGAATCTTGACGCCGGTACTGCAGTTACCTTCATCAGGGAGTTGACGTTCAGATATGGGGTCCCGCACAGCATCATTACGGATAATGGGTCGAACTTTGACTCGGAAGAATTCAAGGATTTCTGCAACGCTCAAGGCACACGAGTCGACTACGCTTCAGTCGCTCATCCCCAGTCGAATGGACAAGCGGAGCGAGCCAATGGCTTAATCCTCAAGGGTTTAAAACCCCGACTGATGCGTGATCTCAAGCACGCGGCTGGAGCATGGGTTGACGAACTTCCTTCGGTGCTTTGGGGTTTGCGGACCACACCCAATCGGTCGACCGGAAGAACTCCATTCTTTTTGGTCTATGGAGCTGAAGCAGTCTTGCCGAGTGATCTTCTTCACAACGCTCCTCGAGTTGAACTCTACAACGAAGCAAAAGCTGAGCAAGCGCGTCAAGACGCAGTCGACCTTCTAGAGGAAGAAAGGGAGATGGCTTTGATCTGATCGACCATCTATCAATAAGACTTGCATCGCTTTCACGCCAGGAATGTGAGGGGTCGAGCCTTCCAAGAAGGAGATCTAGTTCTCTGAGTGGATCAGCAGAAACAGCATAAGCTCGCTCCTTCTTGGGAAGGACCCTTCATCGTCACCAAAGTTCTCCACAACGGGGCATACCGTCTCTACAACGTCGAACACAACATCGAAGAGCCCCGAGCTTGGAATGCGGATCTGCTCCGCCCGTTTTACACTTAAAAGTTTTCCACTCGGATGAGTTGTAATAAAATACTTCTGTAGTTCATGGATCTCGAAATAATAGTGCCATAATTCCTTCATAATTTTTGTCACTTTTTCCCCCAGCGGGTGGCTTAGCCGCGAATCCGTTTCGCCTAAGTTTGTACAAATCCTACCGAGTGGTAAGCCAGACTTCCACTCGGAGGCTTAGCCGCGAATCCGTTTTGCCTAAGTTATAAAAAATCCTACCGAGTGGTAAGCCAGACTTCCACTCGGAGGCTTAGCCGCGAATCCGTTTCGCCTAAGTTATAAAAAATCCTACCGAGTGGTAAGCCAGACTTCCACTCGGGGGCTTAGCTGCAGCCCAGTGCTCGCCTAAGTTATAAAAATCCTACCGAGTGGTAAGCCAGACTTCCACTCGGGGGCTTAGCTGCAGTCCAAGTACTCGCCTAAGTTATAAAAAATCCTACCGAGTGACAAGCCAGACTTCCACTCGGAGGCTTAGCTGCAGCCCAGTGCTCGCCTAAGTACCACATACGCTTGTAAGGAGGACGAGGTGCAGGTCGACTGCGACCCTCTCCTCTGAGCTACGCCATAAGTATAATGTGGGCTCGCAAAGAGGACGAGGTGCAGATAGACTGCGACTCTCTCCTCCGAGCTTCGCCACAAATACAACGTGAAAATCCTACCGAGTGAAGAGCAAACCTCTCACTCGGGGGCTTAGCTGCAGCCCAGCGCTCGCCTAAGTTATAAAAAATCCTACCGAGTGAAGAGCAAACCTCTCACTCGGGGGCTTAGCTGCAGCCCAGCGCTCGCCTAAGTTATAAAAAATCCTACCGAGTGAAGAGCAAACCTCTCACTCGGGGGCTTAGCTGCAGCCTAGCGCTCGCCTAAGTTATAAAAAATCCTACCGAGTGAAGAGCAAACCTCTCACTCGGGGGCTTAGCTGCAGCCCAGCGCTCGCCTAAGTTATAAAAAATCCTACCAAGTGAAGAGCAAACCTCTCACTCGGGGGCTTAGCTGCAGCCCAGCGCTCGCCTAAGTTATAAAAAATCCTACCGAGTGAAGAGCAAACCTCTCACTCGGAGGCTTAGCTGCAGCCCAGCATTCGCCTAAGTTATAAAAATCCTACCGAGTGAAGAGCAAACCTCTCACTCGGAGGCTTAGCTGCAGCCCAGTGCTCGCCTAAGGAATAAGTCGACTGCAGTGGGCATCTTGCTGTGAACCTGCAAAGGACAATTCAAACCAAGAGCAATCATATCCAAATATCAAATCCAAGTTTAGGTCGATACCTAAAGGAACCGAGAGTGCTCAGGCGCTAAGCCTGTTAAGGTTTACCGGTTACAGTTCCACTCGGCATACCGAGGCAAATTTAAAGGGTCGGGCTTAAAGAAAAGTTTTTTACCCCTCCTGTGGAGGGATGGAAGGAGCAACGAACTCGTCGAGGTCGATCCCATCTGCGATCCGGGTAGCAGCAGCGATGAAAGTTTCCATGAAGGACCTGAAGTCGTGTTTCTTGGTGTTGGCCACTCGGAGAGCCGCCAGCTTCTCTTCTCGCGCGTCCTTGCAGTGGACTCGGGCCAGACACAGGGCAACATCTGCGCCGCACCGAGCTGAGGACTTCTTCCACTCTTGCACATGGTCGGGGACCGCGTTTAGTCGAGCCATCAACGACTCGAGGTCATTCTGAAGTGTTTCCCCTGGCCAAAGCGTCGAGTCGATGCGAGAAGTGGCGGCCTTCAACCTTGCAAGATAGTCCACAACAGCTGCAACGCGGGACTCCAGTCGGAAGACATTCATAGCAACTTCATCATTCACCGGAGAATTGACAGGGTCAAGGTTCGGCTCCAACTGGCTAGTCTCATCTTCAAAGTTCCGACAGAATTCTGCAAGGACGAAACGCCGAATCAAGACAATGGTCGAATGGAAGCATCACAGTTGAAAATGTTGGTCGAGTGAAAAAGATTACCTTCGAGCATAAGGAACAATTTCTTGGCAAGACCACCCAGGAAGCCTTCCAGGTCATTCTTCTTCCCAGTCAATTGGTTGATCTTCTCGGTCAGGGTAGTCTTGTCAGCTTTCAGTCGGTCAACATCCTTAGAGGCAATCGCCAGAGCAGCTCTCAGATTGGTATTTTCCTGTTCAAGCTTGGTGACTGAAGCTAACTTCTCGTCAGCAAGCTTGGTCTTCTCAGCTAGCTCAAGGTCCTTCTTCTTCTGGGCCTCCCTCACCTTGCCTTCAAGTTACAGCAAAGTCAGATCTTGAAACAAATGGAAGGAAAAAGGAGTCGTCGAGGTCTCACCGAACATACCTTTGGTCTCCTCCTTCGCCTTCGTCAGATTCTCCTGCACCAGCTTCAGATCCAGCTCGAGCTGAATGTGCTTCTGCTCCAGTTCCGTGTAGCGAGCCGCAAGGTCACAAGATTTCTACGAAGAACCAATCGACAAAATATCAAAGATGATTCACTTCCGAGTGGATAGGGGAAAATCATACGTTTCTAAGACTACAGTCGAATGCAAGCATTCAACCGTAGTCTTGGGGACTACACCCAGTGGGTGCACTCAGCGTGCCCCCACTAGTTCTGTTCAAGACAGAGTCGACCAGTCGACCAAAAAAAATTGGTCTCCTCCTTCGCCTTCGTCAGATTCTCCTGCACCAGCTTCAGATCCAGCTCGAGCTGAATGTGCTTCTGCTCCAGTTCCGTATAGCGAGCTGCAAGGTCACAGGATTTCTACGAAGAACCAATCGACAAAATATCAAAGATGGTTCATTTCCGAGTGGATAGGGAAAAATCATACGTTTCTAAGACTACAGTCGAATGCAAGCATTCAACCGTAGTCTCGGGGACTACACCCAGTGGGTGCACTCAGCGTGCCCCCACTAGTTCTGTTCAAGACAGAGTCGACCAGTCAACCAAAAAAAAGGGACGTGCTCTTCAGACTGGAGTCGACTGCAAGCAATCGACCACAGTCTCGGGGACTACACCCAGTGGGTGCACTCAGCGTGCCCCCACCGGTTCCGGAAAACCATTCGATCCAGTCGAATGATGAACAACCTTTACTTATAAAGCCTAAGGCCGACTGCCAGCAGTCGACCTTAGCCTTGGGGACTACACCCAGCGGGTGCACTCAGCGTGCCCCCGCTAACACGGAGTTTTTTATCGACACACCCAGTGGGTGATTGCTATGGATTTCAGAAATCAGAAAGAAAAAGTTTTGATAACATATCCTAACAGAATAGGCGGTGGTCGACTGACCTGAACATTGCTTTGAAGGGCGGAGCTAGCGTCATAAGCTGCTTGGCTTGCATCCCGGATGATCTTCACCTGCTCCATCATAATCCCCGCTTGGCGTATCGCCTCCTTAGCAGCGCTGGCCTGGTCTTCTGGGACGTGATGTGTTGTGAAGAGCGAGGGTTGGGCAGCACTCGACGAAGTGGGATGAGCACTCGTCAACGGCACCGCGAAAGACACGGTGTGTCGAGTGGGGTTCTCCCCCTCCGTGACCACGGTCTCGGGCGCCGTCGCATCCGGGGTTGCCGCACCAGTAGACGCCTTCCTGCTCATCCTGTGCCTCAGCGGTTCTTCATCCTCATCATCATCATCCTCAGGAAGGGTGATAATGTCATGGGGTGGAGCTTCAGAAAAGGAATCAAAGTTAGAAATCATGAGTCAGTCGACTAAGGACAGAATTGAGAGTACAGTACCAGGATTTGAGGTTGCTGCGTCCTCCATCTCATGGTCGTCAGCCTTGCCTGAGGTCTCAGAAGTTGCAGCACTGAAGTTCCAAAGAATCAGTCGACCAACTCAAGTATCAACCAGAGATAAAGCTTATACAAAACAAGAGAACTCAAGTAACATGTTTACCTGGATATGGTGGGGATGGACACCTTCATCTTCGGCAGGAGCTTGGTGGGTTTCGGCGGAGCCACCTTCGACTGTTTCGGAGCCCTTTCACTCGGCACCGGAGAAGCGGTCCGAGGGCGTTTGGTCGACTGCGAGGCAGTCGCCACCCCCTTACCGCGTTCAGTCGCGGGGTCATGGACAAGCTTCGACCGCCTTTCCGAGCGCGGTGGTGCAACCTCCTCCTCCTCCTCCTCCTCTTCATCCTCGTCATCGTCGTCGTCGTCATCGTCATCTTCGGCAGCGTCTGAATCCCACTCCTCCTGGCTCTCGCCCCCGCTGGCTTCTCCCTCCTCAGTCAGAGCCTGAGCTCCATTGGGCATCGAATACAGGTCGGTGAGGGCCTGGAAGACGTCAAGACAGAGATCAGTCGACCAAGTCGCAGAACATACAGAAACAAATTCGACAAATATACAATGGAAGGCAGAACAAATATACCTTATCTGGAACGGTGTGATGGTCGAGTGGAGGAACCCTCCTGGATCCACGGGGATTATCCTTATTCCCAGTGACCGCGGCCATCCATCTTTCCACCGTGGCGTCGTCGACTGCTTCCGGGTGGACTCGGGTATCGTCTTCAGTCCCGCAGTACAACCACATGCCATGGCTCCGGAACTGAAGAGGCTGGATTCGCCGCCGAAGGAAAACCTCCAGAAGGTCCATGCCAGTCACGCCGTCCCGAACCAACTGCACCACGCGATCCATCAACATCTTCACATCAGCTCTCTCCTCCAGAACCACCTTCAGAGAGGAGGGCTTGTTCACTCGACTCATGGTGAATGGGGGGAGTCCACTCGACTGCCCCGGCGTCAGCTCGTTCTGGCAGTAGAACCAAGTCGACTGCCAGCCCCTGACCGACTCGGGAAACGTCATAGCTGGGAAGGTGCTCTTGTTCCTCACTTGAATTCCCAGACCCCCGCACATTTGGACAACTTGGGTCTTCTCATCGCCTGGACTCGCCTTCTTCACGGTCTGAGAACGACACGTGAAGATGTGCTTGAACAAGCCCCAGTGCGGTCGACAGCCCAGGAAACTCTCGCACATGGATACGAACGCAGCAAGATATGCGATGGAGTTCGGAGTAAAGTGGTGGAGTTGGGCTCCAAAGAAGTTCAAAAAACCACGAAAGAAAATGCTCGGTGGCAAAGAAAATCCTCGATCAATATGAGTGGCCAGGAGCACACACTCACCCTCTTCCGGCTGAGGTTGCCACTCTTTCCCTGGAAGTCTTGCAGCGCCATGGGGGATCAGCCCGTCGTCGGCCATGTCGAGGAGATCCTTCTCCCTGATGGTCGACTGGATCCAATCACCCTGGACCCAGCCCTTCGGCAGGCGGGATCTCGACGAATACCCACTACGGCTGGTGGATCTCCCCTTCGCCTTCTCCGCCGCCGACACCTTCTCCGTCGCCGACGCCTTCTTTGCGTGCTCCAGCGCTGCCGTCTTCTCCTTGACCATGGCTGCCGGCGAGGTGCGCGAGGAAGAGCTTTGCGGGGGCGAAAGCGGGCGCGTTGGGCGGAGACGAGGAGAGCAGAAGAGAAAGAATGGAGCACTGTTCAGAAAACCCTCGCTGGTTGCATTTATAACATCCCTTCCGAGTGGATGATAGGTGGACCCAGGCAACCTAATCATATCCCGAAACAGTTGCATCGACACGATACGTGGCGGAAAAGCGGCACGGAGATCGAGGCGTCTATGTCCCGTCCCGTCCGAGCGCCACGGTTCGTTCCGCTTCGCGCGCTTCCCCAAATTTCGTATCCCGTGGAATCCGCGAACGGCAGATCGGTCTGTCAGACGCGAGATTTCCTGCGATCCGTCGCTCGGGAACCAGCAAAGTCTAAAAGATCACTCGACGAAAGACAAGAATGGATCGAGTCGACTGAAGAAAAGTTGCTCGTTATCAACAAAGAAGATCTTAATCCAGAACGACACATAGCCAGTACGCAAAAGTCAATCGGAAACAGCATCAACTCCTTCCTCATTCAAGCCTCAATCCATTCGGGGGCTAATGATGGATTCATGTACCTAGGGTAGGGTCATAGGCCTGACCTAAATGTCCTACCCAGGGACATCCTTAGAAGAGATCACCTTCCAGTCGACCAACGAGGAACCCACTCGACTGACCAGAAGGACTCGACCATGGAGATGCACTCGACCATGAAGATACACTCGACCACCAGAAGGTCAGAGGGCACTCTGCACTACAACGGCCTGTAATTGAATAGACTTAATGATAGTTAAGGCACTTTATGTGGGGTGTTACCAGTAACGCCCCAGACTTAATATGCTTTAAACCCTCCGTTACGTGGGCTGGCAGGGGTCCTGGCGTACTCTATATAAGCCACCCCCCTCCACAGGCAGAAGAGTTCGCACTCTTGTAACACCTATACACATAATCCACTCGACCGCCTCAGGGCTCCGAGACGTAGGGCTTTTACTTCCTCCGAGAAGGGCCTGAACTCGTACATCGCTTGTGTTTACAACCTCTCCATAGCTAGGACCTTGCCTCTCCATACCTACCCCCCACTCTACTGTCAGACTTAGAACCACGACAGTCTTCGAGGGTGATTCCTCCTTCACCACTCCTGATGACGACTCTGTCGTGCAACACCTCAAGTGTGAACCTCGAGGGTGATTCCCCATATGTTCACCTTGATGATTACATCGAGTGGAATCCATCAAGGGTGATTCCTCGGGTTTCCCCCTTGATGTTTTGGACACACGGTTACCATGACTTTACTTTAGATCCTTGTGAAAGTCGGGCAGGCCCAGTGAGCACCCGCAAGAGATACTTGTGAAAGTCGGGTGGGCCCGGAGAGCACCCGCGAGATGTTATGGTGGCGGCTGGTTGTTTAACGGTATCACCCTGGAGTGGGTGGTAGCTCCGGACTTGTTCCGATAGCCGTCACTACTTTTAGTTGTTAATGCACTAACAGGTTTGGGTATTTGTTCTGAGTTGGCCACTGGCCTATACGCACTAACCACCACGCAGGAACAGTTATGGGCACTCAACGCCGTAGTATCAACCGAAGCTTTGTCAGACATCCAGTTCAGCATTGCGGCACGGCTGGGCTGGCACCATCCATGGAGAGGCCCAAGGCCCCGGAGTGCTTAGGATGTAGACCGTCGGGGACCTCTCTGTTGAGCCTAGGTAGGGCTGCGATGTGTTGATCTTTCGAGGCCAGGCATTGACCCAGGAAAGTGTGTCCGCCGGAGTAATCAAGCGTGTTGGGAAATGTGGTGCGCCCCTACAAGGAATATTATCTATTCGAATAGTCGTATCCACGGTAACGGTTGTTCAGACTTATATCCTGATATATTATAACTAGAAATGGATACTTGAGATATGTGATGGATATGTTAGCTCCGGGATTGCTTTCTCGCAGGGAGTCGAGGAAGGATCTCTAGGCGTTAATACTACAACATGCTTGTTAATTATAATATGCTATTCTGTACTCTTCAGAATGCTGCAAGATGCTTGAAGATACTAGTCTTCGATAGGCTAGGCCTTCCCTTCTATTCTGGCATTCTGTAGTATAGTCCACATATACAACCCTTTCATTTGATACCAATGCATACTTAGTATAGATCTGATGCTTGCGAGTACATTGGATGAGTACTCCCGGTTGATTTGCTACCCCTTTTCCCCCTTCTTTCTTCTTTCCGGTTGTTGCAACCAGTTGGTGGATCCCAGGAGCCAGATGCCACCCCCGCCGACTACTACTACTCCCCCAAGGGTGCCTACTACTACGTGGAGACCGCCGACGACCAGGAGTAGTTAGGAGGTCCCAGGCAGGAGGCCCCGTGAGTTTATTGGGCAAAACGGGCCAACGAGGGAGTGCACACCTCATGGCGCCGACCCTAGGGAAGGAAGGGGAGAAGAGTTTTCTGCCTGGGACCTCCTAACTACTCCTGGTCGAAAGTAATTATAATACCCGTGACGTGATCAATGGGTACAAATAAGGAAGAAGAGTTTTGCAAAACAAGAAAAGAGAGAATAATAACTCAAAGAAATTATACCAAATAATTACGCAAATAATACCCAAGCTGTGGCAATTATAGCAAAGGAATTAGTAGCGAGGAGGCGAGAGGAGTGTAGGGTTTGCATGAATAGTTAGGGTCGTTTCGGTCCCTAGACAATGTTTTCTTTATGCAGTGAAGATGGCCTAAAATGCATTTAACAAAACCACCATTTTAGCAAAATCTTTTTTCATCACTCGCTGCAAAATCAGAAAATTGCTTCAAGTTACAAGTAATGCCTAGATATGAAAGATTTGAAAATTAGGAGCCTTTTAAAATCGGAAGGGTTGTACAAAAATCGTACCAAAAGTATTGCATGTGCAACACACTTCTTAATGCACCATTCAAATTTTGTTTCTAAACACACTACAAAAGACAGACACTCATACATACGCACATACACTCATCGTAATGAACTCGCGCACGCATACCCTATCCCTATGAGCACCTTCGAGAGAGTGAGCCGGCACACTACATTGGGATTGACGAAATCATCATAGACGCATTCGTAATCAACGGGAACATTATCTCCCACTAAACCCGCATCGCCAGAGAGGGCGGTGATTTGGTGCGATTTTTTCTTTTAAAGTTAATTTGGTGGGATTTTATACTGTCCTAAATGTAAATACCGACTTACTCCCTCCGTCCAGAAATAATTGTCATCAAAATGGATAAAAGGGAATGTATCTTCATCGTCTGCAAAGTAGTTTCGTCAACGTATTGGGCCTTGGTCCGGTCTGTAGTCTGTACGAGACAATGGTCAAAAGTGATTTTTGGGAATATCAAAAGAGTAACTTCAACTTCTCAGTACACATGCATTTTTGACTACTCTTTGTGAACCAGAACATAAGAAAACCTAGAGTACCCACTACCTATTAAAGATTAGCCCGATTAACAAAAGTGATTTTTTGTCCTGTTCAGTGATATGCATTTCATCGGCTATTCCTTATCGCCATTGCTTGATACCACCCTATGTAATAATTTAGATACCAAGGCCGTTGTTATTTCGCTTGAAGCCGATATTGTCCAGAAATACTCTACATATACACTGGAGCACTTGCAGCTAAGTTATACAGCTGATCAGACAGTAGTAAATGCAACGTGCATGCACGATGCACTGCGGGCGATGTGCATAGAGAAGGAAGATAAATATGTTCAGGTTGAGATGGTTGATCCTGGATCATACATGCATGCCTCAGGAGGACATCAACATGAAGAATATTCTAATTACTTTAACAAGCCACGTTTTGAAGGAGACGTCAAGGAGTACATGGCCGATTTGCTTGCCAAGAATATTTGCTACGTTAGGATCCAACCAAGAATATTATTTCTGTTTCTTTTCCTACCCAGCAAGGAAAATATTGGTTTGAGGATTCCACTTAATCGGGAGTTGTTGAGTTTAAAGGATGTTGGATGGGGCCCACCAGCAAAAGAACAGATCAAGACGTCGGTTGCTCCAAACTAGTAGTTTTGCTTCCTTAAACAGATAGTCGGTTTAGCATAGATTACGTGTTAGTACTTAGTACGTATCAAGTAGTACTTGTTTTCCAAGTTAGCTAGGGTGTGTGAGCGGCTATTATATAAAGCCAGTTGACTCTTTGTAAAAGGAGGTTATTTTATAAAATAGACACGATGTGTTTTTAAAGGTAGACACCCGTATCAAGTTTTAGAGGGACCTTTAGAAAACCTCTGTGTTGCGATTTCTTTGTAGAAATTGTTTTTACACGTGAGTACCATCGTCGAGATTGGTTTTCTCGTGCTGAGACACAAGGTTCGAACCCTCTATTTCGTGTACATCGCGTGCGCGGGCGAGAGGCTACTGCTGCTGAAGGTTGAGTGCCGTGAAAGGTTGGGCCGCAACAACCGATCGGATCTCGCCCTCGAGGTTCGGTCTTTATCAGGTGGTATCAGAGTCAGGTTGTTCACGACACTGCGGAGGAGATGACTGGATTATCATAGAATCTAAGCTATGGATTTCAACTGGAGGAGGAAGGTCGATGGGATGAGCTTTTTCATACTCGTGTTGTGGTACAGGAGAGATCATGTGCCATGACAATCGACCACATGAGTTTGACCAACGCTGCAAGCATCGAGATGGTGGAGAAGCTAGATCTAACGATGACACCACGAGCACAACCATACTTGTTCCGTTGGGGTCATGAAGTGATCACTGTCACACACCAAACCAAGGTACCGTTTTTGTTGGGAAATTATTTTTGCGAGATTTTCTGCGACGTGATTCCGGCACCGATGATTTCGTGTCATTTGTTATTGGGCGAGCCATGGTACAAAGAGCATGATGTGGCGTATGATTGCAAAGCACACACATATACCATCAAGAGAGGTAAGAAGTACAACCTTGTGCCACTGTGTGAGAAGCGTTTTCTTTCTTGGAGAAAAGAACATCTTGAGAAGATAAAAGAGCATGAAGAAGAAGGCCGAAGTTGCTGAAATTTTTACCGCCCGCTGATCAATCTGCAGATCAAAATATTGCAAAAGAGATTGACTCGAAACCGGGGACGGTTTCGTTTCAAGGGGAAGAGGATGATACGACCCTATGTAATAATTTAGATACCAAGGCCGTTGTTATTTCGCTTGAAGCCGATATTGTCCAGAAATACTCTACATATATATACACTGGAGCACATGCAGCTAAGTTATACAGCTGATCAGACAGTAGTAAATGCAACGTGCATGCACAATGCGCTGCGGGCGATGTGCATAGAGAAGGAAGATAAATATGTTCAGGTTGAGATGGTTGATCCTGGATCATACGTGCATGCCTCAGGAGGACATCAACATGAAGAATATTCTAATTACTTTAACAAGCCACGTCTTGAAGGAGACGTCAAGGAGTACATGGCCGATTTGCTTGCCAAGAATATTTGCTACGTTAGGATCAAACCAAGAATATTATTTCTGTTTCTTTTTCTACCCAGCAAGGAAAATATTGGTTTGAGAATTCCACTTAATTGGGAGTTGTTGAGTTTAAAGGATGTTGGATGGGGCCCACCAGCAAAAGAACAGATCAAGCCGTCGGTTGCTCCAAACTAGTAGTTTTGCTTCCTTAAACAGATAGTCGGTTTAGCATAGATTACGTGTTAGTACTTAGTAACTTGTTTTCCAAGTTAGCTAGCGTGTGTGAGCGGCTATTATATAAAGCTAGTTGACTCTTTGTAAAAGAGGTTATTTTATAAAACAGACACGATGTGTTTTTAAGGGTAGACACCTGTATCAAGTTTTAGAAGGATCTTTAGAAAACCTCTGTGTTGCGATTTCTTTGTAGAAATTGTTTTTACACGTGAGTACCATCGTCGAGATTGATTTTCTCGTGCTGAGCCGCAAGGTTCG
Source organism: Triticum timopheevii (assembly GCA_963921465.1). Lineage (NCBI taxonomy): Eukaryota > Viridiplantae > Streptophyta > Magnoliopsida > Poales > Poaceae > Triticum > Triticum timopheevii. The sequence goes on along the minus strand of OY997271.1, from coordinate 126,365,456 downwards.
AACCCTCCATTTCGTGTACATCGCGTGCGCGGGCGAGAGGCTACTGCTGCTGAAGGTGGAGTGTCGTGAAAGGTCGGGCCGCAACAACCGATCGGATCTCGCCCTCGAGGTTCGATCTTTATCATTGCTTGATGTGGTACTCCAAATGGAAATGAAGTGACCAAAGTGGATAATTCTCTCCATATGGCTTGATTACCATAAAATTTACTACAAATCTTAGACCTCTATTGTGTTGCAGTAATTTCCTCGAGATTATCTTATTAGCATGCTATCATTTTTACAACCTAACAAAAATAGGTGAATTGTTGAATTTCAGACTGCAATGGAGCCGCACTGTAAGTGTGCACGGATGTCATTCTGTTAGGTATAATGGCACAAACACACTGATATCCAAAGAATGGACTAAGTGCTAGGGAGAAGGGAGGGCAGTTTGGCATACTTGAAGAAAACTCATACAAATTTGGAGCCAGTGACATTGGGATGACTTCGGCAATTTGGCATACTTGAAGGAAACTCATGCATATTTGGAGCGGGATTGGGAATAGCAACAGTATTTTGGTGGACTTGAAGAAAAATGGCAGATTCCAAGTGGGGTGATAACATATCAAAACGACAACGCAATGACCAGAGCTCGCCATAGATTCATTTGTTGGCCCGTGGCGACACACGAGCATTGAACTAGTCTTTTTTACTTTTGCAGGTCATGCATCGTCTGCAAAGTAGTTTCGTCAACGTATTGGGCCTTGGTCCGGTTGTTGTCTGTACGAGACAATGGTCTCCGTTTTCTCTCCGGTGTCCGCCGCCGCCCCATTATCAGACCTCACCTCTCCGCCGCAGCCACCTCCGTCCGTTGCCAGAGATCAAGGGAGATACAGACCATGTGGCGCCACGCCTCGCCCCTCCCGACCTCGCCGCGGCCGTGAGTGAAGTGCGCGGTGGCCTGGCTGCCTAGGAAGAGAGCGGAAGAGATGGTGGTGGCATCGTGCGCCGCTGGGAGGTCGTTCAGGGAATCGCTCAAGGTGCTCGAGGCCGACATCCAGCACGGCAGCGTGGTTCACGCCGCGTCTCTGCAGGGCGTCGGACTGCTCGAGGGACTATGACGGGCGTATCTGCAGATGCAGATGTCCTACAGCCCCAACGCGCACTCCTTCCTCTTCCTCCGTGCAGTGAACCGACTGCAGTCCCACCGGCGCGCTCGGCCTCCTCGGATCCTCTGCTACAAGGCTCAGTCTTCGCGTTTGTGTGGGTTGATTCAAGAATTGGTGGCATGTTGTGGTCAGTGCACTTGTGTTTTTGTGGTAATTGTGCAGATTTATGTTGCAGTTTGGAGTTTGGACCTAGGATACTGACGACCATTGTTTGTCTATATAGCTGTGTTATTTTCTTCCCTCATGCAACTGCAACATGGGGTCAGCAACAAGTAGAGGGCGTTCTGCTATGCTCGGAGTAGTGGCGAGCAAGAGGCCGGCCTCCCAGATTGACGCCGACATAGTCACATAAACGAGGAGTGGGGAATCTGCGTGGATTTCAACAACAGCAGGGGTTGTGGTGCCCAACTTCAGCCATGATATGAGCATCAAGTGCTACCGTCAATGGTGAGAACAAAGAACCTGATCCCCTCAAATATTTTTGTTTTGTTTTTCTGTCATGTTCAACCGTAGCAACCATGTCTGAGTTTGGTTTAATGCGGTCTTCAGAGCTAGCTTAGTCAATACTAAAAGTTCCATGTTATTAAGTGCTTCACCAGTCACCACCGGAGCCTCTTTGTTCAGATGTCTATGCCATATAAGTAAGTTGGTGTGACCATCATTTATGGAAAATATGCAGCAACCTCTGTATCTGCTTGTGCTTGGTTCTTAGGCCTTGTGCTTGGGATAAACACATGCTTCTCAGTTCTGGCAGTGTTTGCACTTTGCAGTTTTGATAGCCTTTTATCTCTAGATAAGTTAGTAACAGTTGATAAATAGTACTCAATTCTATAGATATTTGAATTGTTATTATGTTTTGCTTACTACGATATTATAGATTTTGCTCTGGATATTTGAAGACTTACATGCTGCGTCAGTGTCCAGCCTGACGCATGCCGTTTGGGCCTTCCAACTTTTATTCATCTGCCTGTACTAGGAAATTTATGAAAATTATTTCTTCTTTTGTTTATCATGGTTTCTATTCTTACATAAGCCAACATCCACAGGTGTTGGTATTTCATTTCCGTTCGACGTCATTAAATTACAGTCTTACCTATTTTGAAATAGTTCCAGTGTGTGCTTGATGCATTGTTCCCCTTAGTTTTTGGAGGAACACATGCTATTCCTGGTGCTTTTGGTTGTGAAAAATCTTCCTTTAGTCGGGCACTTTAATTATGAGGTATTGAGGTGATCACCTTACTGCCATGTTGTTATAGCTGCTGAAAAAGCTCCTTCTATAGTATTTTCTTGGTACCATCTCCATAATACTACTGAGTTTAAATCTCCACAATACTACAATTTTGAAGTTGTGGTTTATGTGGGATGCGGTGAAAGAGGAAATGAGATGGCCGATGTTCTCATGGATTTCCCCCAATCGACAATGACATTGACCGATGAACGTGAAGAGAGGAGCCACTCCAAGTGTGTGGCGACCTCACCATGGTCTCCTTTTTACTCTAAATTGAGAGCTGACAGCAACAATCTGACGACCCACCTTGGATAGAAGGTACACTGGGGATGTGTTCTGGGGGACAAGGAGGAGCTTGTGATTTCCAGGTCGGTCTGTCCGTCTAGATTTTCGGCATTGTCGTCATGCTCGCCAAGCGGGGAATCATGTGCGGACGACACGGTAGGGTTTTCGGCAAATCTTGTGCCACTGGCTAGAATCTCGCCTCGCTCAACCCGTTGGCTCTCATCACTGACGCACGAGGAAGACTTGCATTCTGGAGTTTTCTCCCGTGGCAATGCACGGGCATGTGTGCTAGTACATATAAGTAAACCTAGATTACCCAGCCCTAACTCATCAACTTCACCGAATAAAGGATTTCATATTTGATTAAAATAATATTTAAGCTCCATCTAAAGAAATAAAACCTTGCGAAATAAAAAAACCAACCCCTACATAAAAAAAGCATTTTCTAACTAAAATACTATATCCTTAATGGCTCCTAGACATCTCCACAAGGAATGTCCAGCATATGCATTAATTTTTCAGGAGCATAGGTATTAATATTTCTAAATACTTACATTTTTTCAAATATCACAACATTTACTAGATAGATGTATTGGAATAGTGATAGTGATATGTGACAAGCAAGGCAACTTTAGATAGTAAAACCTAACAAGTATTGAAAATAACACATATCCAATTAAGTAATAATCATCTAAATTCTATTCCGGAAACACCCAATAGATGTTTCAATAATTTTAGTTCTACATTGTATTTTAAAAACATAACTAGCCCGTGCGTTTGAAGGGGAGCCTTGGCGCAGTGGTAAAGCTGCTGCCTTGTGACCATGAGGTCACGGGTTCAAGTCCTGAAAACAGCCTCTTACAGAAATGTAGGGAAAGGCTGCGTACTATAGACCCAAAGTGGTCGGATCCTTCCCCTTCCCCGGACCCTGTGCAAGCAGGAGCTACATGCACCGGGCTGCCCTTTTAACTAGCCCGTGCGTTACCCAGTGGACCATGACTAGCAGTTTCTAATAGTCAATCCGTGCAGTCGCACAAGCTTGTTTAAGCCATATATCAGTTTTCTTTCATGAGTCATATCAATATTATATTAAGATATCATCTATAGTTCCAAGAATTAAGACCTATTATTTTTACCTTAATTTTTTTTTCCATACGATCCTGAAAAAGGACCGGGTTATAATGGAACAGAACACAGAAGAGAGCGCGTGGGTGCAAAAACACTAAAACAAAAGAAAAACTCTTAACATATCTCACACACCCAGCTCCTGTCGCATGTACCGCTAGCACAGCTGGTGGAGAGTATGGTAAAGTGCGAGAGATAGTAACCAAAAGGCCAGGAGCAGTCTAAAACATCCTAACATGAGGAAGAACCTTATATTTGCACTTATCAATTTGTTTACTTTTTTTGAAATTATTTGGCATTGTTTACCTTATATTGTAAAAAAGAATTAGTCCAACACCTTTTTATCTCTCTAAACATGAAGTTTGTCCAAAAATATGCTGAAGAAGGATTCGTTTTAGTTAGGAAGCATTGAATTTTATTATTTTTGAAAGTTAATACATAATTTTAGGAAGGTTACTATGCATTTTAAACTTGAATATTTGGGATTCCAAAATTCTTTTAAGATGCTTTGTTTTAGAAAATTTCCTGCACTCTCAGATATACGTATTTTTTCAAAGAACATTTGTTTTATCATATCTTAAAAGTTAATGTTTATTTGTATGCATGGAATAATCCTAGGCTTTTAATTCAGCTAGTCCAGAAATCTTTTTCTTCCATCACAACCCGAAAAAGGCTTTGATCTATCATTATTTCCTCACTCTCTCCTTAGTATTTTATTTTTATTTTCTTTTTTTCTACATGGTTCTTTTTCTCCCTTAAAGCCCATCTAGAATTCATCCTGCAGCCCAGCTTGCCTAGTGGGCCAATTTTTTTGAAAATTAATTGTTTTTAGCTAATATTTGATTAATCAGAGCCATTATAATCTGATCCCACAAAGGTTAGATGGGTATAATTTATTCTCTGATCAACGTGGGAATTTCTAGAGAGTCTCATTAATGTAGTAAAATAATAGATTTATGTTATGCAAAATATAAAGAGTTCAGCCAATTTCGCTGCTGCATAGGTGGCAGCTTCACAAGACCATAACAAGACCACAGGTCATCACATTCTCTCATTCGAGGAGGTGCTCGGTAACTTGGACCAACGCCACAGGGCAAATAACCATTGCGAACCTAAGCCATGCTGGGCATAACCCAACTTCTAATAAAAAGCACGGGGAATCACGTGTTGCCCTACATTTTCTTGCGTAAACATATTTGACCAAACCCAATGTTTCCTGAAAACCATACTGCAGTTAGCACCCATTTCAGCATATGCATGGCACTTACAAATCACAACCATATTACAGAGTGAAAGGCACAGTAAATTACTGGAAGCAACATAAATCAACTAGATTGTCATAACAGGTCTTACAACTGGAGGCATCAAACAGATTGACTAATAGCAAACAACTGAACTCTCACAATTTTATACCACCTGACAGTGAAGAGTGCTCACACTTATTCAGTCAGGGCTGCTTGGTGGAGCTTGAAACTTCAGAAATATCAATTCGACACTCCATTGATGCAGTCATTTCTACCTCCGTTTGTTGTAGCTTTGTAGCTTGAACGGAAGGATCCAGCTGCTGACCATTTCTGCACGTTTGCTCATCAGCACAGGTTGTTGCTTCATGAGGAGCTGAACTTTCTGCAGGAGGATGGCCATGGATCTGTTGATCCCTCTCTAGAATGCCAGCATGGGAGAGCAACGCCCACAGGTGTGTCAGAAACTCACCTCCATTTGCCAGATGCTGTATATGATCCTTTGCATTGTCCGATGGAGCGACGTACAATATCATTTCGGTCCAGAGATCTGCCAGTATCTTCCACCGCCTGCCCTCATCTCCCATTTCTTGAAGCTTCTTCCCTAACCGGATCCCTGCCGCAAAGGTTGTCCCATGTTGCCGGTTATAGATTCTCATCTTTTTGTATTTCTCAGCTGGGGTCCTGTCTTTGCGCAACAAGTTTAGTGCCTGGTTCCTCACTTCATGAAACAATCTTGTGGTTTCCAAAGGATGATCTGGGAGCAGTTCTGGCACAAACGCCATCAAATATGCACAATAACTTGATATTTCTTGGGCAACGGTATGGTTGAGTAATAGCTCTGCAGTCTCAAGAGACTGTGCCATGACACAATACTCAGTTGCAACATGCCAAATCAACATGGTTCTGGCAGGAGTTTCGTGATTGCATGCCCATAAGGGAATTTCTTCACCTTGAAAATTCCGTCGCAATGATGATATTCCGCACGACAGTTGACCATTGCTCTCTTTGAGAGTTTGAGCAATGGCCAACTTGATGTTGTTTGTCAATGGAATGCGATCTGCCTTCTTAACACCACGATGTTCAAATCCTCGAGGGAAAGCTGAAGTATAGGCATGAAAGGACTGAAACAAACAAGACAAAGACCCCACCAGGTCAGCGAGGAATGATTTTCCGTGCAAATCCTTAATTAGCGAGTGCTGGCCAATCTTATTCTGCCAATAACCAAATAACTGTGGGAGATTCATCCTGAAGTATAGTCCTGGAAGCGGAGTACGGAGAACAAACCTTGGAAGCGGCTTGCCATTCCTAAAGACGATCTGATTGGCAAGTTCTACCTTAGCCCAGTCGGATGAAATAAGGACATAAAGCTGTAGCAGCTCCAGTGCTAAACTCAGCATGACAAGTACTACACATATCAGTATGCCTGTTCTTCCCCATGGCACCGTACTAGGTGAGCTGAGAGACTCCTTTTTTTTTTTTGAACCGGGCAAACCCCCTTTCCATTACTTAGAACGGAAATACAAAGTTCGACGGAAAGTCCAAGAACAGGGAGAAGGGGAGAGCGAGTTCAACGCACTGCTAGGAAACCCACCACACTCGCCCGCCATCGAAACGAGTGTTATGGGGCGAAAACCTAAGCAGCACCAAAGTAAGACTAGTCCTATTACAAAAGCAGAGTTTGAGCGATTTCACACAGTATCTCAAAGCGGAGTTAAAATAGTCTTAGTAACAAAACAACCACCATAGGAGATCTTCATCGAAGTAGTCGCAGATGAAGAAAACGAGCCGAAACCAGCGCTGCACATCACTTGTTGGACGCCTCGCAGGCCCTCATCAGCAGCACGGTCCCGTTACGAATCATCTCAGCACCCGCTCGAAGTTGCTTGATGTCTTCCCCCGCCTGCAAACCTGCCCAATATAAGAGAAAAGACACTGCCGTAAAGACAATCTCAAAAGGAGATTTGATCATTTTTTTCTCAAACGTAGCTCTATTACGAGCCAACCAGATGGCCCAAGTGACCGCCCCAAGCGCCACAGTATAAAAGGGTTCGTATCCAGGTAAGAAAGAGTAGCCCCAAACAAAAAATTGCCAGTAATTACTAGGGCACAAATCTGTCCCAAGCGTGACCCCAATCGACCGCCAAACAACCTTAGCTACAGAGCAACCAAAGAATAAGTGCTGGGACGTTTCAATCTGATGACAAAAGGAACACTCAGGGTTCTCTTGCCACTTTCGCTGGCGCATCACATGCCTAGTAAGCACCGCATCTTGAGCAAGTTGCCAAAGGAAGATTTGTATTTTAAGAGGAAGTTTAGCTTTCCAAATCCACTTATAGGCGCATCCACTAAGTGGTCGCTCCAACCACTTGTACATGGACTTGGTAGTGAATTTACCTGACTTATTCAACCCCCAGTACACAGAATCTTTGTCTCCGGACAAATTCAGCTTACGAACAGAGCTCTGTAGAGACAGCCATTGTTTTGTCAAATCATCATCCAATCTTCTACGGAAAAAGTCAGCACAAACTACATTCTCCAGTTTATCCAGCATGCAATTCTGTGCCACGCAAATGTTGTAGAGCCTAGGATACTGGTCCATGAACGGAGTCAGCCCGTTGATGGAGTCCTTCCATAATCGTGCCAAATCACCAGATCCCGTATGTATCCTCCTACCAATCATATACAGATCCTTGATTTTCAAGAGATTTTTCCAGCAAGGTGAGTCATTGAAGCGGACCTCAACAGTCGCAACTGTCTGATTTCTTAAGTAGCGAGCTTTCACAACATCTTGCCAAATCCCATGTTGGGTATCCAATTTCCACCACCATTTAAGCATAAGACTGATGTTTTGCTTGCGTAGGTCTTTGATACCCAGTCCACCCTTCTCTTTGGACCTACAAATTCTGCTCCATCGAACCAAATGATACCGACGTTTTTTATTGGCACCCTGCCAGAAAAATCTCTTCCTATGTTTATCCAACTTTTCCACAAAGGTCTTATTCATCAGCCACATTGACATGTGGTAGAGAGATAGTTGAGTGACCACCGAATCCAGAAGGGTGTGTCTCCCTCCCATAGAAGCAGCATTACCAACCCAAGCATCAAACCTGATTAAGTATTTGTCCACTATGAACTCCCAATCCGAGTTCCAGAGGGCAGTAAAGCTCACAGGCATCCCTAAGTACTTAAGAGGAAAGTGCCCAATATCACAGTTAAAGAGATCTGCATAAGCTTTATTTATATAGTTATCGCCCCCCACAGTTAAGATTTCACTCTTGTGGAAATTAACTTTTAACCCAGCCATCATTTCGAACATATACAGGAGTAGCTTTAGGTTTACAGCCTTCTCCAGATCATGCTCTAAGCAGATAATCGTGTCATCCGCATATTGCAGGACCGCGACCCCATTAGGGATCAAATCAGGGGCCAAACCCACAATCAGGTTATTTTTCTGGGCATTTTTAATCATCTTAGTTAGGCACTCCACAGCAAGGTTGAAAAGGAAAGGTGAGTGGGGATCACCCTGCCGTACCCCCTTAGCACTTTGGAAATACGGCCCCACACAATTATTGAGTTTAATGCTAACCGTGCCATTGCGGAGGATTTGCTCAACCCAACCGCACCATTTCTGGTCAAAACCCCGAAGCTTATGGCATTCCAATAGGAAATCCCAGTTAACCTTATCGTATGCTTTCTCAAAATCAAGTTTGAGAACTACTCCGACCCTTTTCTTAACATGAGTATAGTTGAGAAGTTCATGAAGGGCCAACACCCCATCCATGATGCTCCTGCCCTTCACAAAAGCATTTTGAGTAGGACTAATAAGAATATTGGCATATCTAGCAACCCTTCTGTCCATAGCCTTTGTGATGAGTTTGTATGGACAACGAAGCAAACAGATGGGACGAAATTGTTGTATACGGTCAGCTCCAGATATCTTGGGTAGCAGAGTAATAGTACCATAGTTAAGGCGTTGTACATCCAAAGTACCTTTATGGAAGCTATCAAAGATACGCATAATATCAATCTTAACTATATCCCAACAACACTGATAAAATTCAGCAGGAATGTTATCCGGGCCGGGGGCTCTGTTGACCTCCATGTCAAATAAGGCTTCTTTGACCTCTTCTTCAGAGAACTCTCTGATAAGGTCAGCGTTATCATCCGCAGATAATTTCTCATCGTCTGCCCAAGTATCAGGATCAAGGTGGAGCTGATTACCAGGTGCTGGGCCGAATAGGTCTTTATAAAAGTTAGTGGCATGGGCCAGGAGGTTGTCTGTGCCCTCAATCTCGACCTCGCCGCATTTGAGGGCATGGATTGTGTTTTTCCGTTTACGGCCATTGGCTATTTTATGGAAATAGTCTGTATTACGATCCCCTCTCAAGAGCCAGCGCTCATGAGATTGTTGCAGCCAGTAAATTTCCTCTGCAGCTAACAATTCGCAAAGCTCCACCTGTACATCCACCTTTCTACCATAAAGCTCGGGAGGCAGAGGGCCCTCCTCTTCTGCCTCCTCCAACATTTCCAGTTCGATTCTCAATTCTTCTTTACGCTTTTTGCCATGACCAAATTTATTCGAGCCCCATCCTTTGAAGTACGATTTAAATCTCTTAAGTTTAATATTCAGGATATCAATGGGGTCAGAGGCTGCAACTTTCCTATTCCAAATTTTAGAAACCAGGTCGAGGAACCTGTCATCTTTCAACCAAGAAAGATCAAAACGAAATTCCCGAGTCATGAGGGGTTCTCTCTTTTCCTCATCAGTGTACAAAAGAAGAGGGTTGTGGTCAGAAAGCTCTCTGACTAACTTCCTCAAAGATGCCAGAGGAAATAAATTTTCCCAGGAATCAGAGATGAGCACTCTATCAAGTTTCTCAAGGGTAGGATGCGACTGATTATTAGTCCAAGTGTATTGACCTCCACTCATATGCATTTCTCTAAGACCCAGGGTATTAATAATGGCATTGAACAAGTCTGTAGATTTAGAGTGCTGCATTTTCTTGTTCTTCTCACCATTGTGTCTAAGGATATTAAAATCCCCCCCTACAATATAGGGCAAATCTGTGTTATGGCAGAAAGAAGCTAATTCCCTCAAGAAGTCCTCCCTAAATTCCTCATGGGCCGAGCCATACACCACTAAGAAGCTCCAGGCAATTTTAGTTTTAATGTCCCTAACATTCATCTGCAAGATGTTTTTGCCTTTGATACACCTCAACAACTCCAGGTTGTTGATGCGAATGCCACAAAGGATACCACCAGATCTACCTACAGCAGGTACCCATTCCCAATGGAAATTGCCAAAAGGATCGAATTTCCTGATAGACTTAGGAGGAAAATCTCTCTTCAAAGTCTCTTGCAAGCCCAGGAAGTCAATGGAGTGGTCACTAATTATGTCAGAGAGGCAGGTGGCCATTCCTTTCTTGCCCACCCCTCTGCAGTTCCAAATGAGGCCTCTCATTTGTAAAGATTGGGTTGTTTCCTGATTCTGGTGGCCCTACCAGAAGGCAGGGTAGAGCCACCTATATCAGTATCATTGTCCTTTTTCTTTTTCTGACTCCTAGTCACAGGCCTAGGGAGTCTGATCTCAACTTTCTTCCTAGTTTTCTTGGTGGAATTAGATCTAACTAATTTTTCATTAACAACCTCGTCCTCATCTAGCCAAGTCAAATTCAAGGGGGTGTCCTTACCCAGACCATTGGTAATGAACATATCATCCCCTTCCTGATCATCGTGAGGATTGCTGTTTTTCTCCACTAGATTAACCCTAGTAGTCTCCAACTCTCTTAGAATATCAACACATGCAAAGTCATTATCAGGAATTAACGCCCCCATCTTAGTAGCCCGACTAATTATCTCAGTATTAGCCAAAACAGCAAAAGCATTATGATGAACAGAGCTGGTGTTACCTTTCAGATCTTTGACATTGGCCAGATGAGCAGCCCTCGTTTCCATGTCCACATGCTGGAGGTGAGTGTTGCGCTGACTGAACCGAAGCTGTGGTTCAGGAACAAGTGGTGGTGTAGGAATAATGTCCTCGCAGTCAGGATGGGGAAGCTGTACCGTATAATCCTTCGACGTCTTCATGTCAGCCTCCACCTCTCCCACCACCTCAGAAATCTTCAGGGTTTGGTCGTTTCCAGATACATGATCGACAGGATCATGATCATTTGTATTCCCAGCATGAAACACTACAGAATCATCATGTTGAGAGCAGTTGGCAGCCAGCTCCAGTGCCATTTGTTCAATAAGCAGGGGCCCATTAGATCCACTAGTCTCACTATCAGAGTAGTTACTGTCCTCAGGAATTTTGTTCTTCTCCTCCTCAGGAAGCTGCAAGCAACAGGCTTTGCCGCCCCGGAAGGAGGATGTGTTCCTGGTGTCATTTTTCTCAGAGGATTTATTTTTATCATCAGATGGCATATCATCTCTTTTCCGCTTGGGAGTCATAGCCCTTTGCCCAGAATAGCGAGGGATTTGGATGGGATCTTCTTCCTGAATTACATTACGCACCAAAACCTCTTCCACCTCATACTGGAAACGATAAAAACGTCCCCCCAGACACCCTTCAGCAGATGCAGGGAGTTTATCAATGTTTCGACACCCCAGCTTAGTGCGGACCGAGGAGGGGCGGTGAAGAGTAGACATATCAATGTCCAGAGTCACCCCCACTAAGCCTCCAACAAATGCAACATTTTTTTCACAACGCTTGTTGGTAGGAATCTTACTAATTTTCACCCAGCCCACCTCAAGCACACCTTCAGATTCCACGTCCTCAGACCAGGGAGTGATACGAACAACAACACCCAAGGATTTGAGAGTGATATATTCCACGAACAGAGCTCTATCTACTTCTCTCTGATTGGGAAAACGCATTACATATTGATTAGGAGCAATCAGATGAGCTGAGCAGCGCCACCCCTGCCCAATGTATTTCTCAAATTCATCCACTAACTGCTTGGTAGTGATTTCCCCTTCAACTATAGTGATAATGACTTTAACGATCCTATCATTGTTCCGACTACTAACAGAATAGTCATGAATGTAGTGGAATCCTTGCCCTTTGGCTTGGAAGGCACACATCGCAGGTATGCACTCCCAGGGGAGGAAATCAGTACAAATAACAGAAAGATGACCCTTCTTCTTGCATCTCACACACATAGCTTGGGGACATTTAGCAGTAGGATGACCCAACAGATTGCAAATTTGGCAAGAATCAGACGAAGTAGCCAGAGGATTAGGATTAGGGGGGATCTCACGCAGCTTGACAGGAGGTGCAGAGTCGTCGGAGGTGTGGAGAGATTTGTCGCCCCTATCAGCATCCCATTTTTCCTGGCGGTCGAGGGCATCTTGACTGGCCCCCGCTGCCTTCTCCCATCGATCGAACCCGGTCTCACCAGATCCGGACGGGGTATTGGATGAGGAGGCCCCGGCCGTCTTGCGGGTCCAGACATGGCTCTCCCGGCCACGTCCTCTCCCCCCACCGTCGCCCGCTGTGCGCCCACGCCCGTATCCCTCGCCACGGTTGAAGCGGCCCGCGCCACGACCTTGGCGGCCAGCACCAAACCCATCCCCCCTCATGCTAGATGGTTCGGGAGATGGAACTACCGCAGATTTGGTGGAGGGAGATGAAACAACTTGAGCAAAAGATCTGAGATCCCCCCCGATTTTCCCCTTCCACCATGAGAAGGAAGGGCGAACCCTAGTTTCCTTACTCGTCGGCGTCTCCTAGAAATGAAGTAAGCTTTCCTCCAGATCTAGAATGGGGGGGGGGGGGGGGGGGGAGAGGGGGGCGAGGAGAAGCGGCGCCCGCATATAAACCAGGAGGTAGAGTCGAAACCCTAGCCGCGGCGCGCCCATGGTGGTCGGATGCGTCCTTCTCCACGTGTCGCACATCCGAGTCGGAGGCGCGGTTTTCTGCCGGCCGGCGCCCCAGAATCCCCGGTTCATCGGAAGGGACAAAACCAAACCGCTCCCCGCCGATCACCCCGAAAACTGGAGACGGCTTAATCGAACCCAAATCACGAGAAACACCCCCACGCGACGGCTCGCCGGCAACCCGCCTCCCCGGCGGCGCCCCAGAGGCAGCGCGAGATGGAAGACGATCCCAAACCCTAGCAAAATGACAGGGAAAAGGAATGATGTACCCGATGTCAACTACCTCATCCATGCGCAGGAATCGGGCGTCAACCGTGCCGCCCCGGTCGTTGAGGAGTACGATGCGGAGCGCATCCTGGCGGAGGAGGAGTTCGCCGGTGTCGAACGTGACAGATCTCGCCGCCATGAGGTCCGGGGCGAACGTGACCCGCCATCGCAGGTCCATCAGGGAACGGTAACACGATCCTCGCTTCAGCTGAGAGACTCCTGTTTATAGTGCAGGAGATGCTTGATCAACGTAGCTATTCCTGAAGGATATATGGCACCAACACAAAGATAGCTCATGACAATGTTAATGCCACCATGTGCACTGAATAAGGAATGAGTGGTGGAGAAGAAATGATCGTAGGTGAAAGCCAGCTCTGTCTCAATTATCCTATATGCAACTTTGTAGTTTCTCTTTACATCCAAGAGTAATCCTTTGAAAACCAGGTCATGTGTTTTCTGAAGCTTCGCTTCAGGGCAATCGGCCCCAAAGAAACGCCTCCGTAATAGCTGAAACAACGCAAAGGAAAGGCACAGTTCCTTCAGCCGTTTACCTTCACTTCTACCGAACGGACCTGATGAGGAACTCCATACCATACTAACTGTAATATGGTCCGGTTCGTCCTTATCATCACTTTTCTCCTCCCCTTCATCATTATCATCATCCATTCCCTTCATCTCCTCCTCCTCCTCCTCGTCATCATCGTCCTTCTCCTTCACCTCCATGATCTCCTCCTCCTCCTCCTCCTCCTTGTCATCATCGTCCTTCTCCTTCACCTCCACGATCTCCCCCTCCTCCTCCTTCACCTCCACGATCTCCTCCTCCTCCTCCTCCTCCTCCTCCTCCTTGTCATCATCGTCCTTCTCCTTCACCTCCACGATCTCCCCCTCCTCCTTCACCTCCACGATCTCCTCCTCCTCCTCCTCCTCCTCGTCATCATCGTCCTTCTCCTTCACCTCCACGATCTCCCCCTCCTCCTCCTTCACATCCACGATCTCCTCCTCCCCCTCCTCATTCTTCTCGTCCACCTCCACTACCAGCTTCTCCTCCTCCTCCTCCTCATTCTTCTCGTCCACCTCCACTACCAGCTTCTCCTCCTCCTCCTTCTCCTCCTCCTCCTCCACTACCAGCTTCTCCTCCTCCTCCTCCTCCTCCTCCTCCTCCTCCTCCTCCTCCTTATCATCATTATCATTCTCCTTCACCTCAACGATCTTCTCCTCCTTCACCTCCATGATCTCCTCCTCCTCATTCTTCTCGTCCACCTCCACTACCAGCTTCTTCTCCTCCCCCTCCTCCTCCTTATCATCATTATTATTCTCCTTCACCTCCACAATCTTCTCCTCCTCCTCTTCTTCTTCATCTTCATTCTCCTGTTCGTCCTTACGGTGCTTTTTCTTCTCCTCATCGAAAGATATAACAAGGTAGTTGTACCCTTTAAGAGATACTGGGTCATGTGATAGTTCTACCAAGTGCTCAGTCTTCATATGCGTTTGGAGGTATAAGCTCCCCTTGTCCGAGAAGCTACTTGCCATGATATTTGCACAAGTCCTTCCACCATTCATGGTCAGAAAGAAGACCAGAAAGAATACCACGATCAGGGAGTAAATGAGAGTGTACCAACCTCTAAACCCGGAGGTGTGGTGGATGGTTATGGTCATGGACATGTAGCTCACCACAAACAGGACATGCCGGAAGAACTGGGCGGCGTACCGCTTGTTGTCATCAACATTGTAAGCTGTCATCGTGTTGTCTCTCCCCAAAGCGACGACAACAAACAGAGTAGTGAGCAGAGATTTGGTCTCTTTGAACCGAGAGTTGTACAAAACACCAAGGGTATATGCCACCAAGGGTTGGCTGGCAGAGTATGCAATCCATAGTGGGTACTTGACATAGGCGCTATTGATGGTGCGCCTGTACCGGCTGCCCACCACCTGAATGGCGCCAATGACGACGTAGAGTAACAACAGGAGCTCAATCTGGGTTCCCACCATCTTCTCGCTGTGCCACCATGAGGTATGCCCCCCTTGTGCTTGTGCCGGTGCCGGTGCCCGTGCCGCTTGCGGCAGCTCGTTATACAGCTGGTTCGCAGGATGGCGTACCATCCTGCCTTGTTCAGCCAAGCGCCTTCTGCTATAGTGCTGTTGGTTCAGCTTGGCTAGATGGAATAATCAGTAGCTAGTGAGGACAGGCAGCTCCATCGAGCTCTCTGAGCATCAAGTACAAAGTGTGAGCCAAGCATACATGCAAGACGTACAGTATAATATTTTCACTATCTCGCATGTCCTACTCCTTCCTCAGCAGTTACGTTGGAAGTATCAGCTCGGTATTGGAGGTTAATGACGCGTAGTGGAGTGGACGCACCGTTATTGTGGAAGAATCCAATGATATATGCATATTACTAGTGTGATGCCGTTTCGGCGAAGTTGCATGCTCATGTAGGCGACAAACATGTTTGGCCAGAGGGCATACTTCTTTCCCATGATTCTCCGAAAGAAGAATTTGTGTTTGACGGACACCAATATGCTATGGCCTAATGGTGTATACTCTATTATATTCTGTGTATAGTGCACTCGGGCAAATATCAAACAATTTTTTGAGCATGTAATTTAGACATAAAACAGAAGGTTCCTCGTTTTATTTTAATTGCTATGCCTCACATCCCTTAGAATGCACTCTAAAAACAATAAAACAAAAAATATATTGGGTGTACTATAAACAAAATAGGAGGGAGTATTGGCCACTTGTGCTCGCCTCCCTGGTCGCTCACGGGGCGACTCCGGAGGCCCTCCGTGCCCGCTACCCAACATCCTACGTAAGGTTCACTAATTATATGAACTTTTGTGGAAACAAGAATATACATGAAACAAAAAATGACTTTCGCGAACGAGGAAAAATCTCTCTCATATTCACTAAAATCCTGAATCATGGCGAACATAGGGGGAAAAAGAATGGTTCCAGGGAACAAGAAAATGACTGATAAATATATTCCTAAACGAATATCACATAACTTTTCTACATGTGCATCAAGAATTTTCTTGTTGGAGTTGAAAGTGATGAACAAAACGTGAACAAAAAAAGATAGAATCAACAAATTTCGTATAATTATAACCTTTTCATCTCTGAAGTGTTTACGCATGTACTTTTGTAGTTTTGTTTATATCAGTCCACTTTTTAATTCACTATGGTTTATCTTTCTGTTTGTAGATTTTTCAATGATATCATTCGCTGAAGCAAGGTCTGAGCTCACATGAAAGCACCACAGCTTCAATGCACCTCAAAATCTGCTCAGTGACTGTGTCTTCAGCCTGCACTGTCGAATGGTTCCTGATTTGTACAGTAAAACTCTGCTCTGTGACCGTCTGCAATCTGCGGGCGGCACGGGGGTCGTTTCTGGCAACGACGCGCCGGCAGCAGTAGCCGACAGAGTGGCGGAAGGGTTTTGGTTATCCATCCCGGCCGGAGTCATAGGCATCGGTGGTGGCTGCGGCAAGTAGGGATGGCAGCTGCGGGAAGGGGTGGCCGCGCAGGCGGGAGAAGGTGGTGAAATTTTTACTCGGCACGGTTTGCGAGTTCGGCTAGGTCCGGCTAGTCGTGTAGTTTACTCCTCTAACTGATTATAGGGATCGGTTAACTGCAGCATGAATAACTACAACAAGGACTATAACTAACAACCAAGACACTGTGAGTTTTAGAAAACAAAAAATTAGAAGACAGGCCGCCTTTTCAGCAAGGGTCCAGAAAGTTGTGAAAAATCATGAGAGAATGTGCACCTATCTGTCAGATTCATGAATGTACATAGCAACTCCAATGTAAGCCACAAGACTCTCATATGTCAGGAAGCCTTCTTGTGGTGCTGGTATGAAATTTCCCTTTCCCCCAAAAATCAATTTGCAATAGGAGCTTTGGAAAAAAGGAGCTACCGAATTGCAGATGAGCTTCGGAAAATAGGGTTAGTCCCAACGACTCCTGTACGGCCTGGCGATCTGGGTGGCGACGTGCCGGGTGACGCGCCGGAGCACGAGGGATCCGGCGTTGCGGAAGGATGGTCGGTTGCTCCGGCGTCCGGGCGGTCGGTGGGCGTGGCTTCGGCGGCGGTGGTGCCATCTACGGGCTGGAAGGGAAGCCGGTTTTGGGCGTTGGCAGAGGAGAGCGACGACGAGGACCAGGTGGTGGCGGTCGATGCGGATGCGGTCGCTGGTGGTGGCGGCACTCGGGCGACGGTCGATGCGTTCGTGGCCAGGGCGGAGGAGCTCGGGGGCTCCCTCAAAGCTGGTCGGCGCACCGCATTCGTGCCGGGCGGGCGTGGTGCCCGGCGACCAGAGGCGTCTGGTCGGGCACCGCAGAGGGGTGTCGTGGCGTCGTCGAGGGTTAAGCAGCCGTCGCAGGATGCAACGCGCCGCGCGGTTGGAGTGTCCACCACACCCTTGAGTAGCCAAGCATCTGCGCCGGCCGCGCCGCGGCCGGTGGTGATGTCAGAGCTGGCGGTGCCGACGGGGGAGCTGGCGGAGGCGGCGGAGGAGCCGGACCCCTGGCCTAGGGTTGGCTCGGGTGGGTCGGACGGGCCATTGGGCCGGGCGCTGGTGGCGGGCTGCACCCCCGGGTGTGCCCAGGCTACTAGTCCCCTCGTGGTGGTCGCGGTTTCGTTGGAGGTGGGCCGCGTTGCTCGGCCCAGGCCTGCTACTTCTGGCCCGCGTGTGGCTAGCCAGGTATATAAGTGGCGTTGGATCCCGCGGGGTGCCCTAGACTGCTCGTTAGGGTTTCCAGCCACCCATTCGGAGGTGCGGCGCTTCGGCGGATCTGCTCGCTCCTTCCACCCACTTTCTCCCCCTCCACCCCTCGTGCGCTCCTTCGCCGAGGTGGTGGCCATGGGATCCAAGGCGGAGCGGCATGCGGACAAGCGGGTGGCGGCGGATCCGGTGGCGGAGCGCAGGCGCGAGCGAGATCCACGCCCTCCGGCGACGGAGCGTGCGGCGGAGCACGCGGGTGAGGAGGGAGGATGGGGGCCTCCGCCTCCCTAGTGGCTCAAAGAGCAGGAGCACAAGAAGAAGCGCAAGGAGGAGCACAAGAAGCGTGGACTGGAGCTCAAGTGCAAGGAAGAGCTCCACCCCCACCGCGGCGACCGCGTCGGCGACCCCTTCTCCAAGCAGAAGCAGAAGAAGCACAAGACGGCGGGTCCGGCGGCTTCCAAGCCTTCCTCCTCCAAGGGCACGGCGGCGGAGCCCATCCCCGTCAAGGAGGCGGACGGCCCCGAGTGCTTCAAGTGCGGGCGAGCGGGCCACTACTAGATCCACTGCACTTTCAAGCAGTTGTGCGTTCTTTGCTGTCTAGAAGGGAACGCCTTGGCCAACTGTCCCATGCGCGGCAAGCCGCTGCTGTTGGAATCCATGTGGCATGCCTTCTCTGGTGGTGGCTTCTTCTGTCTTCAATATCTTGCGGAGGCGGATTCGGCTCCGGAGAGTCTCTTGGGTGCCAACGCGGCCTTGGTCTCGGCGGCGCCCGGGGTCTTGACCAAAGAAATCTTGGAGGCGGAGTTCCCCATCTCTTCAAGGGAGAATGGGACTGGCAGGTGACACCTTTCGACGCGGACTGCTTCTCGGTGGCGTTCCCCGACCCGGTCATGCTCCGGATGGCGACGCGCAGCGGCGAGCTTTTCCTCTCCATCAACAACATCATGGAGGATATCCGTGACGCTGTCCTCGCCGAGCCCAAGGCCCTGTCCATGCCCGAGGTGTGGGTCAAGATGTGGGGTATCCCTCCGAAGCAGCGGCGCGTGGAGCGGCTGATGGCGGCGACGACCATGATTGGGCGGCCGCTGGTGGTGGACGAACTCTCATTGACTCGCTCGGGTCCGGTGCGCATGCGCTTTGCGTATCGTGCGCCGGCCAAGCTGCGCGGCTCGGTGCAGATTTGGTTCAACGGTGATGGCTACAACGTCAAGCTCGAGACGGAGCTGGAGGCGCCACGCCAAGCCGCCCCGGCCCTTCCTCCCCCACCTCCGCATTCCAATGACAAGGGCCCGCGCGACCTTGACAAGGAAAAGCCGGAGGACAAGGACCAGGACCTAGATGCAAGCATGGAGGATGACTCTATTGACACGGCGGCGTGGGACAAGCTTGGGATCTCGGTGCCGGGCCTTGCGGTGCTGGTGGCCGCTGTGGTGGAGACAAGGGTGGGGGCAGTGAGCCGGCCTGCTGGGGTGGAGATTGCGATCCCGGACCAATATGGGTCCAACTTGGGCTCGGTGACCTCGCCGCCCCTGGTTTCGGACCCTGCTGTGGTTTCGGGTGCGGGCGGGGACCGCTCCCCGCGGGCTCGCTCCCCGAGCCCCTCACTCCTCCTCTCTGCGCGGTCCCCTGCGTCGGGCGGCCATGGTGGCACTTTGAGTGGTTCGGTGAATCTCATGAAGAAGGCGGCTGTGCGCAAGGTGGTGGCGGAGGCGGTGCGCTTGATGAAGCCGTTGGGCGCGCCCCCGACCCCGCGGCAGTCGGTCATGGCGTTGGCGGCCCCGACTGCGCCTCCTTCCGTTGACCAGCTGCTGCAGGAGGCCTCCATGACGGCGACGATTTCCAAGGCCAAGAGGACCAAGATGGTGTCGGCGGGGCCGGTGCGCACCAGCTCGCGTTCCAAGGGGGGCAAAGGGAACATGTCTTCGCTGCAGCGGGCGCAGCTGCTCCAGGCTCAGAAGAACATGGAGATTTCAGGTAATCCACCCCCGCGCTTCACGGTCTTAGACTCCTTTTCTGACGAGCATTTGCATGAGGTGCTGGATCGAGCGGGGTTGACCCCTCCTGCGTGGGGGGCGCCCGGGAATTGATTCCGCTGGTGCGCGCTAAGGAACTGGCGTAGGCAGCGCTGGCGGCTGCGGCTGCAGCGCGTGTAGAACAGAGGATAGAGCCCCCCGAGAGAGGGGAAGCTGCTGCTCCTTCTGTGCCCGATGAGAGGGGTCAGGCAACAGGGGTTGCTCCCTCTTCCTCGCTGAGCAGGGGCAAGGCGAGGCATGTGGCAAAGGCGGTCACCTCGAGAGGGGTCCGTCTCCGTAATCGTGTGATCTAGATGCGAGCTCTTTTTTGGAATATCCGGGGTTTCGGCCACGCGGGGCGACGTACTCAGCTTAAGGATTACATTCAGAGTTCCGCTTTCATGAGCTGCTCTCGATAGATCCGCTAGAGCGCTTCGAGTGGCAGCATGTACCCGCGGTTGGGCACTCGGGGGGTATGCTTTTGGGTTTGCGTCGTGATATGTATGAGGTTATCTCCTGGGACATGGGGCTTTTCTTCATCGCAGCTCACTTTCGCATCCGCGCTTCGCTCCGTGAGCTGGTAGTCATTCAGGTCTACGTCCCGGCTGATCACGCTAGATCGGCGGAGTTCTTGGGAGAACTCCAAGCCAAGGTCACTGCGTTGACCGCAAGGGCGTCTCCTGTCCTCGTGGGAGGGGACTTCAACCTAATCCGTTCGGGAGCGGACAAAAACAACAATAATATAAACTGGCCTAGGGTGACCATGTTTAACACTGCCATTGCCTCCATGGCACTTATGGAAGTGGCCAGGTCTGGCGCAAGATTTACATGGACAAACAAGCAACTAGCCCCGGTCCGCTCGGTGTTGGATCGGGTGTTCATGTCGCCGGAGTGGGAGATGGGCTACCCCCTTTGTTCTCTGATCGCCGAAACCATGATAGGTTCGGATCATGTCCCTTTAATTTACTCCTCAGGGGAGGACAGAAAGAGACGTAGCCCACGGTTTTTCTACGAGACGGCCTGGTTCGAAACACCAGGCTTCGACGAAATCTTCAAAGAGAAGTGGCGGGCGTGCGTCAACCAGGTCGGGTCCCAGAGGGGCCCGATGGAGTTCTGGAACGTCGCAGGAGCACGACCCAGGGCTAGCCTAAAGGGGTGGGGAGCCAATCTTGGGAGGGATGCCAAAGTTCTCAAGGCGTCGATCCTAGAGGAGATCGCGAGAATTGACGCGGAGGCAAACGCGCGCGCCTTCTCGGAGCACGAGTGGGCGCATCGATACGCCCTTGAGGGGCAGGTCGAGGCGTTGCTGCGAGGTGAGGAAGAGTATTGGCGTCGCCGGGGGGGGGGGGGGGGGCCTAAAATGGACTCTCAAAGGTGATGCCAACACCAAGTACTTCCACGCTTACGCTAATGGCCGCCGAAGAACATGCGCAATCCTTAGGTTGCAATCGGAGCAGGGGATGCTGTTGCGACAAGAGGACATCTCTCGCCACATATACGAGTTCTATCTCAACTTGATGGGGTCGTGCGAGGCTCAGGGGGCTGGCCTCCGTGCGGATGTTTGGGACGTATCCCAACACATTCTGGATGGGAAAACGACGAGCTGGGGCTTGCCTTCCTCCCAGAAGAGATGGACGCTGCCCTGATGGGCATGAAAACGGACACGATGCCTGGCCCGGATGGGTGGCTGATGGCCATGTTCAAGCGTCTTTGGCCGATCCTTAGAGGCCCAATTTTTGAGATCTGTAATGGGTTTATGCAAGGGACGGTAGACATAGCGCGTGTTAATTTTGGGGTCCTGTCACTTATTCCGAAAGTCCAAGGGGCTGAAAACATCCGACAATTCCGCCCGATCGCGCTCATTAACGTTCCTTATAAGATTCGTGCTAAAGCTTGTGCCACGCGTCTAGGCCCGGTAGCCCATAGAGCGATTCATCGCAACCAATCCGCGTTCATTCGCGGCCGCAACATCCTGGAGGGTCCGCTAGCCCTGCAGGAGATCGTTCATGAACTCAAACGCACCAAGGAACCGGCCATTCTTCTGAAGCTAGACTTCGAGAAGGCGTACGACCGGGTTAATTGGGACTGTCGGCGTTCTAGGAATGGGGGGGGGGGGTCCCCAGACCTGCCTGCCTGCGGCCTGTGGCGTGGCTCAAGGGGTGGCCCAGTACGGTCCATCTTCATCAACTCAAGCTCAAGACCCTCGCGATGGGCCAAGCCTCGCGGGGCGGACGACACAAGGCTTCCTCAGGAACAGCCTCACCAGGCAGGCTCGCGAGGAAGCAGAGAGATCAAGGCAGGGGTACCTCGCGAGGTGCCCATGGCACAAGCCATGACGATCGAGACCACGCAGGCGCCGGCCTGCGCACTGTCCTTGTTTCCTCTTTGGTGCAAAGGAGGCAAGCGCAGACGCGGAGTACCGAGGCATCAAGCAAAGGTTACCATTTCAGTCCAACAAGACCAAGACCAGCAGAGCGGCACAACGGAGGTCACCGTGGAGCCCAAGACGGCGTCATTGCCAGTGCCTTTGGCAGCCGAAGACCAACTTTAGTCAGGATGACTTGTACTAGATGTTCCCCTTCAAAATGGCCGTTGTTGGCTCCCTTCCCGCTCAATATTTGGGAAGAGGACCAGGGCCTCTAAATATAGAGATAGCCATCACAGTAGAAGGCACCCGGATCTCACCTAGAGCCAACTGAGACGGAGCAATTCCTCTCCAAGCACACCACCACAAGAACACCCCTCACAAGGCTGTTCTTCCTCTGTACTGTTCATCATCAGCCTCAGAGGCAATCCACCACACCACACACTAGATTAGGGTATTACACCACAACGGTGGCCCGAACCAGTATAAACCTTGTGTCCCTTGTGTTGTTCATCGTGTAGCTTAGATTCGTAGCGAGGCATTGGGACGTGGATCGGTAGGGGGAAGATCTTCGCGCGCACCCCAGAGTTTGAACCTTAAGGGTTTTGCCAGAACCCGATATCCGACATTTGGCGCGCCAGGTAGGGGTGTGCCAGAATCTTTCTTCCGCCATCCCGCGTTCCACCGCTTCGTCGCCTCCATGTCCGATGACCCAACAGCCAACGCCGACCGCTGGGCGGCATGGCCTTCCCACGACGCGCCGCCTGCCCAAGGTGACCTGAACCCCGCGCCTCAGGCAGCCCGCGCTCCGCAGAACGCTGCGGGGCGTGGGCGACGCGGTCAAGCGCCGCCTGCCCTCACCCCACGGCAGGTACGATTAGCTGCAAAGGGCCTCAAACCACGCCGCGACCACAGCACCACACACCCGACGGGAGCAGGCGAACATGAAGGCCGCGCTCATGGTGGCTCGAGAACTGCTATGGTGCAGGCTGCAGGAAAGCGGCCACGACGTGCTATTGGAGCGCGTCGCTGAGCTCCTGGATGCCACTGCTTCAGGG
Organism: Triticum timopheevii; assembly: GCA_963921465.1. Lineage (NCBI taxonomy): Eukaryota > Viridiplantae > Streptophyta > Magnoliopsida > Poales > Poaceae > Triticum > Triticum timopheevii. The sequence goes on along the minus strand of OY997271.1, from coordinate 126,342,121 downwards.
GCACCTCCATTCTGCGTCCAGCTTCCACCCTAGGCCCCGGGCGGATCACACGGCGGGCCCATCCATGCCCCCACGTCCCCAGGCGTACTCCATCTTGGAAATATGACCTAGAGGTAATAATAAAATGGTTATTATTATATTTCCTTGTTCATGTTAATTGTCTATCGTTCATGCTATAATTGTGTTATTCGGAAACTGTAATACATGTGTGAATACATAGACCACAACAAGTCCCTAGTGAGCCTCTAGTTGACTAGCTCGTTGATCAATAGATGGTCATGGTTTCCTGACCATGGACATTGGATGTCATTGATAACGGGATCACATCATTGGGAGAATGATGTGATGGACAAGACCCAATCCTAAGCATAACACAAGATTGTGTAGTTCGTTTTGCTAGAGCTTTTCTAATGTCAAGTATCATTTCCTTAGACCATGAGATTGTGTAACTCCCGAATACCGTAGGAGTGCTTTGGGTGTACCAAACGTCACAACGTAACTGGGTGACTATAAAGGTGCACTACAGGTATCTCCAAAAGTGTCTGTTGGGTTGGCACGAATCGAGACTGGGATTTGTCACTCCGTATGACGGAGAGGTATCTCTGGGCCCACTCGGTAATGCATCATCATAATGAGCTCAATGTGACCAAGTAGTTGGTCACGTGATCATGCATTATGGAACGAGTATAGTGACTTGCCGGTAATGAGATTGAACGAGGTATTGGGATACCGACGATCGAATCTCGGGCAAGTAACATACCGATTGACAAAGGGAATTGTATACAGGATTGCTTGAATCCTCGACATCGTGGTTCATCCGATGAGATCATCGTGGAACATGTGGGAGCCAACATGGGTATCCAGATCCCGCTATTGGTTATTGGCCGGAGAGCTGTCTCGGTCATGTCTGTGTGATTCCCGAACCCGTAGGGTCTACACACTTAAGGTTCGATGACTCTAGGGCTATAAGGAAGATATGTATGTGATTACCGAATGTTGTTCGGAGTCTCGGATGAGATCCCGGACATCACGAGGAGTTCCGGAATGGTCCGGAGGTGAAGATTTATATATGGGAAGTTGTTATACAGTCACTGGAAATGTTCGGGGGCATACCGGTATTGTACCGGGACCATCGGAGGGGTTCCGGGGGTCCACCGGAAGGGGCCACCTATCCCGGAGGGCCTCATGTGCTGTAGAGGGAAGGGAACCAGCCCCTTGGGGGCGAGGCGCAACCCCCCTAGGGCCCATGCGCCTAGGGTTGGGGGGAACCCTAAGGGGGGGCGCCTCCCTTGCTTGGGGGGCAAGCCCCCCCCCCTTGGCCGCCGCCCCCCTCTAGATCCCATCTAGAGGGGCCGGCCCCCCTTCCCCCTTCTCCTATAAATAGAGGGGCGAGGGGAGGGCTGCAGCACCACATCCAAGGCGCAACCCCTCCCCTCCCCAACACCTCTCCTCCTCCATAAGAGCTTGGCGAAGCCCTGCCGGAGAACTGCTGCTCCATCACCACCGCACTGTCGTGCTGCTGCTGGAGCCCTCTTCCTCAACCTCTCCCTCCTCCTTGCTGGATCAAGGCGCGGGAGACGTCACCGGTCTGCACGTGTGTTGAACGTGGAGGTGTCGTTGTTCGGCGCTTAGATCGGAGTCCACCGCGATCTGAATCGCTTTCGAGTACGACTCCTTCATCCACGTTCTTGCAACGCTTCCGACTTGCGATCTTCAAGGGTATGAAGATGCACTCCCCTCTCTCTTGTTGCTAGTTACTCCATAGATTGATCTTGGTGATACATAGAATTTTTTTAATTTCTGCAACGATCCCCAACAGTGGCATCATGAGCTAGGTCTATGAGTAGTTTCTATGCACGAGTAGAACACAAGTTTGTTGTGGGCGTCGATTTTGTCAATTTACTTGCCACTACTAGTCTTATCTTGTTTCGGCGGCATCGTGGGATGAAGCGGCCCGGACCGACCTTACACATACGCTTACGTGAGACAGGTTCCACCGACTGACATGCACTAGTTGCATAAGGTGGCTAGCGGGTGTCTGTCTCTCCCACTTTAGTCGGATCGGATTCGATGAAAAGGGTCCTTATGAAGGGTAAATAGAAATTGGCATATCACGTTGTGGTTTTGGCGTAGGTGAGAAACGTTCTTCCTAGAAACCTATAGCAGCCACGTAAAAACATGCAACAACAATTAGAGGACGTCTAACTTGTTTTTGCAGCATATGCTGTGTGATGTGATATGGCCAAAAGAATGTGATGAATGATATATATGTGATGTATGAGATTGATCATGTTCTTGTAATAGGAATCACGACTTGCATGTCAATGAGTATGACAACCGGCAGGAGCCATAGGAGTTGTCTTAATTATTATATGACCTGCGTGTCATTAAATAACGCCATGTAATTATTTTACTTTATTTCTAAACCGTTTGCCATAGTAGTAGAAGTAATCGTTGGCGTGACAACTTCATGAAGACTCGATGATGGAGATCATGATGATGGAGATCATGGTGTCATGTCGGTAACGATGATGATCATGGCGCCCCGAAGATGGAAATCAAAAGGAGTAAAATGATATTGGCCATATCATGTCACTATTTGATTGCATGTGATGTTTATCATGTTTTACATCTTATTTGCTTAGAACGACGATAGCATAAATAAGATGATCCCTCATAATAATTTCAAGAAAGTGTTCCCCCTAACTGTGCGCCGTTGCGAAAGTTCATTGTCTCAAAGCACCACGTGATGATCAGGTGTGATAGATTCTAACGTTCACATACAATGGGTGTAAGCCAGATTCACACATGCAAAACACTTAGGTTGACTTGACGAGCCTAGCATGTACAAACATGGCCTCGGAACACAAGAGACCGAAAGGTCGAACATGAGTCGTATAGAAGATACGATCAACATGAAGATGTTCACCGATGATGACTAGTCCATCTCACATGATGATCGGACACGGCCTAGTTGACTCGGATCATGTATCACTTAGATGACTATAGGGATGTCTATCTGAGTGGGAGTTCATTAAATAATTTGATTAGATGAACTTAATTGTCATGAACTTAGTCTAAAATCTTTGCAATATGTCTTGTAGACTAAATGGCCCATGCTAATGTTGCCCCCAACTTCAATGCGTTCCTAGAGAAAACCAAGCTGAAAGACGATGGTAGCAACTATACGGACTGGGTCCGGAACTTGACGATCATCCTCATAGCTGCCAAGAAAGCATATGTCCTAGATGCACCGCTAGGTGAAGCACCCGTTTTCCCAGCAACTCAAGACATTATGAACGCCTGGCAGTCGCGTAGTGATGATTACTCCCTGGTTCAGTGCGGCATGCTTTACAGCTTAGAACTAGGGATCCAAAAGCGCTTTGAGCAGCACGAAGCATATGAGATGTTCGGGGAGCTGAAAATGGTTTTTCAAGCTCATGCCCGGGTCGAGAGATATGAAGTCTCCGACAAGTTCTACAGTTGTAAGATGGAGGAGAATGGTTCTGTCAGCGAGCACATACTCAAAATGTCTGGGTTGCACAACCGCTTGTCTCAGCTGGGAGTTAATCTCCCGGATGACGCGGTCATTGACAGAATCCTCCAGTCGCTCCCACCTAGCTACAAGAGCTTTGTGATGAATTACAATATGCAGGGGATGGTGAAAACCATTCCTGAGGTATTTTCAATGCTGAAATCAGCGGAGGTGGAGATCAAAAAGGAACATCAAGTGTTGATGGTCAATAAAACCACTAGTTTCAAGAAAGGCAAGGGTAAGAAGGACGGCAAGGGAGTTGCCGCACCCGGTAAGCCAGTTGCCGGGAAGAAGCCAAAGCATGGACCCAAACCTGAGACTGGGTGCTTTTATTGCAAGGGAAGCGGACACTGGAAGCGAAACTGCCCCAAGTACTTACTTGACAAGAAGGCCGGCAACACCAAAGGTATATGTGATATACATGTAACTGATGTGTACCTTACCAGTACTCGTAGTAGCTCCTAGGTATTTGATACCGGTGCGGTTGCTCATATTTGTAACTCAAAATAGGAGCTGCAGAATAAGCGGAGACTGGCGAAGGACGAGGTGACGATGCGCGTCGGGAATGGTTCCAAGGTCGATGTGATCGCCATCAGCACGCTACCTCTACATTTACCAATGGGATTAGTTTTGAACCTCAATAATTGTTCTTTAGTGCCAGCTTTGAGCATGAACATTGTATCTGGATCTCGTTTAATATGAGATGGCTACTCATTTAAATCCGAGAATAATGGTTGTTCCATTTATATGAGAGATATGTTTTATGGTCATGCCCCACCGGTCAATGGTTTATTCTTAATGAATCTCGAACGTGATGTTACACATATTCATATGTGAATACCAAAAGATGTAAGGTTGATAACGATAGTCCCACATACTTGTGGCACTGCCGCCTTGGTCACATTGGTGTCAAACGCATGAAGAAGCTCCATGCTGATGGACTTTTGGAGTCTCTTGATTACGAATCATTTGACACATGCGAACCATGCCTCATGGGCAAAATAACCAAGACTCCGTTCTCCGGAACAATGGAGCGAGCAACCAACTTATTGGAAATCATACATACTGATGTGTGCGGTCCAATGAGCGTTGAGGCTCGCGGAGGCTATCGTTATGGTCTCACTCTCACTGATGACTTAAGTAGATATGGGTATGTCTACTTGATGAAACACAAGTCTGAGACCTTTGAAAAGTTCAAGGAATTTCAGAATGAGGTAGAGAATCAACGTGACTGAAAAATAAAGTTCTTACGATCAGATCATGGGGGAGAATATTTAAGTCATGATTTTGGTACGCACTTAAGGAAATGTGGAATCGTTTCACAACTCACGCTGCCTGGAACACCTCAGCGTAATGGTGTGTCCGAACGTCGTAATCGCACTCTATTGGATATGGTGCGATCTATGATGTCACTCACTGATTTACCGCTATCATTTTGGGGATACACTCTAGAGACAACTACATTCACTTTAAATAGGGCACTGTCTTAATGCTTTGAGATGACACCGTATGAATTATGGTTTGGGAAGAAACCTAAGCTGTCGTTTCTAAAAGTTTGGGGATGCGATGCTTATGTCAAGAAACTTCAACCTAAAAATCTCGAACCCAAGTCAGAAAAATGCATCTTCATAGGATACCCTAAGTAAACCATTGGGTATACCTTCTACCTTAGATCCGAAGACAAGATCTTTGTTGCCAAAAACGGGTCCTTTCTGGAGAAAGAGTTTCTCTCGAAAGAAATAAGTGGGAGGAAAGTAGAACTCGATGAAGTACTGCCTCTTGAACCGGAAAGTAGCGCAGCTCAAGAAGATGTTCCTGTGGTGCCTGCACCGACTAGAGAGGAAGTTAATGATGATGATCAAGGTACTTCGGATCAAGTTGCTACTGAACTTCGTAGGTCCACAAGGACACGTTCCACACCAGAATGGTATGGCAACCCTGTCCTGGAAATCATGTTGTTAGACAACAGTGAACCTTCGAACTATGAAGAAGTGATGGCGGGCCCAGATTCCAATAAATGGCTTGAAGCCATGCAATCCGAGATAGGATCCATGTATGAAAACAAAGTATGGACTTTGACAGACTTGCCCGATGATCGGAGAGCGATAGAAAATAAATGGGATCTTTAAGAAGAAAACGGACGCGGATGGTAATGTTACCATCTATAAAGCTCGACTTGTCGCTAAGGGTTATCGACAAGTTGAAGGGGTTGACTACGATGAGACCTTCTCACCTGTAGCGAAGCTGAAGTCCGTCCGAATCATGTTAGCAATTGCCGCATTCTACGATTATGAGATATGGCAAATGGACGTCAAAACGGCATTCCTTAACGGCTTCCTTAAGGAAGAATTATATATGATGCAGCCGGAAGGTTTTGTCAATCCTAAGAATGCTAACAAGGTATGCAAGCTCCAACGCTCTAGCTATGGGCTGGTGCAAGCATCTCGGAGTTGGAACATTCGCTTTGATGAAATGATCAAAGCGCTTGGGTTTATGCAGACTTATGGAGAAGCCTGCGTTTACAAGAAAGTGAGTGGGAGCTCTGTAGCATTTCTCATATTATATGTGGATGACATACTATTGATGGGAAATGATATAGAACTTTTGGAAAGCATAAAGGCCTACTTGAATAAGTGTTTTTCAATGAAGGACCTTGGAGAAGCTGCTTATATATTAGGCATCAAGATCTGTAGAGATAGATCGAGACGCCTCGTAGGTCTTTCACAAAGCACATACCTTGATAAGATATTGAAAAAGTTCAATATGGATCAGTCCAAGAAGGGGTTCTTGCCTATGTTGCAAGGTGTGAAATTGAGCTCGGCTCAATGCCCGACCACGGCAGAGGATAGAGAAAAGATGAGTGTCATCCCCTATGCCTCGTCCATAGGGTCTATTATGTATGCCATGCTATGTACCAGACCCGATGTAAACCTTGCCGTAAGTTTGGTAGGAAGGTACCAAAGTAATCCCGTCATGGAACACTTGACAACAGTCAAGAATATCCTTAAGTACCTGAAAAGGAAGGATATGTTTCTCATGTTGGGGAACGTTGCAAAAAATAAAAAAATTCCTACGGTTTCACCAAAATCCATCTATGAGTTCATCTAAGCAACGAGTGGTAGGAGTGCATCTACATACCCTTGTAGATCGTGAGCGGAAGCATTCAAGAGAACGGGGATGATGCTGTCGTACTCGCCGTGATCCAAATCACCGATGACCAAGTGCCGAACGGACAACACCTCCGCGTTCAACACACGTACGGAGCGGATGACGTCTCCTCCTTGATCCAGCAAGGGGGGAGGAGAGGTTGAGGAAGAAGGCTCCAGCAGCAGCACGACGGCGTGGTGGTGGTGGAGAGGCAGTACTCTGGCAGGGCTTCGCCAAGCTTTTGACGGAGGAGGAGAGGTGTTGGGGAGGGGAGGGGCCGCGCCTTGGATGTTGTGTGCAGCCCTCCCCTGGCCCCTCTATTTATAGGGGAAGGGGGAAGGAGGCCGGCCCCCTCTAGATGAGATCTAGAGAGGGGGGCAGCGGCCAAGGGAGGGGGCTTGCCCCCCAAGCAAGGGGGGCGCCCCCACTAGGGTTTCCCCCCCAACCCTAGGCGCATGGGCCCAGGGGGGGGGGGGCGCCCAGCCCTCCAGGGGCTGGTTCCCTGCCCATTACGGCCCATGAGGCCCTCCGAGAGAGGTGGCCCCTCCTGGTGGACCCCCGGAACCCCTCCGGTGGCCCCCGGTACAATACCGATTCCCCCGAAACTTTCCGGTGACCGTATGACAACTTCCCATAAATAAATCTTCACCTCCGGACCATTTCGGAACTCCTCGTGACGTCCGGGATCTCATCCGGGACTTCGAACAACATTCGGTAATCACATACAAGTCTTCCTAATAACCCTAGCGTCACCGAACCTTAAGTGTGTAGACCCTACAAGTTCGGGAGACACGCAGACATGACCGAGACGGCTCTCCGGTCAATAACCAACAGCGGGATTTGGATACCCATGTTGGCTCCCACATGCTCCTCGATGATCTCATCGGATGAACCACGATGTCGAGGATTCAATCAACCCCGTATACAATTCCCTTTGTCAATCGGTACGTTACTTGCCCGGGACTCGATCGTCGGTATCCCAATACCTCGTTCAGTCTCATTACCGGCAAGTCACTTTACTCGTACCGTAATGCATGATCCTGTGACCAAACACTTGTTCACTTTGAGCTCATTATGATGCTGCATTACCGAGTGGGCCCAGAGATACCTCTCCGTCATACGGAGTGACAAATCCCAGTCTCGATCTGTATCAACCCAACAGACACTTTCGGAGAGACCTGTAGTGCACCTTTATAGTCACCCAGTTATGTTGTGACGCTTCGTACACCCAAAGCACTCCTACGGTATCCGGGAGTTACACGATCTCATGATCTAAGGAAAAGATACTTGACATTGGAAAAGCTCTAGCAAAACGAACTACAGGATCTTGTGCTATGCTTAGGATTGGGTCTTGTCCATCACATCATTCTCCTAATGATGTGATCCCGTTATCAACGACATCTAATGTCCATAGTCAGGAAACCATGACTATCTGTTGATCAACGAGCTAGTAAACTAGAGGCTTACTAGGGACATATTATGGTCTATGTATTCACACGTGTATTACGATTTCCGGATAATACAATTATAGCATGAATAAAGACAATTATCATGAACAAGGAAATATAATAATAATCCTTTTATTATTGCCTCTAGGGCATATTTCCAACAGTCTCCCACTTGCACTAGAGTCAACAATCTAGTTACATTGTGATGAATCGAACACCCATAGAGTTCTGGTGTTGATCATGTTTTGCTCGCGAAAGAGGTTTAGTCAATGGATCTGCGACATTCAGATCCGTATGTACTTTGCAAATATCTATGTCTCCATCTTGAACATTTTCACGGATGGAGTTGAAGCGACGCTTGATGTGCCTGGTCTTCTTGTGAAACCTGGGCTCCTTGGCAAGGGCAATAGCTCCAGTGTTGTCACAGAAGAGTTTGATTGGCCCCGACGCATACTCCTAGGTCGATGATGAACTCCTTCACCCAAATTGCTTCATGCGCTGCCTCGGAGGCTGCCATGTACTCCGCTTCACATGTAGATCCCGCCACGACGCTCTGCTTGCAGCTGCACCAGCTTACTGCTCCACCATTCAACATATACACGTATCCGGTTTGTGACTTAGAGTCATCCAGATCTGTGTCGACGTAACCCTTTACGACGAGCTCTTCGTCACCTCCATAAACGAGAAACATGTCCTTTGTCCTTTTCAGGTACTTCAGGATATTCTTGACCGCTGTCCAGTGTTCCTTGCCGGGATTACTTTGGTACCTTCCTACCAAACTTCCGGCAAGGTTTACATCAGGTCTGGTACACAGCATGGCATACATAATAGATCCTATGGCTGAAGCATAGGGGATGATACTCATCTCTTCTTTATCTTTTGCCGTAGTCGGGCATTGAGCTGAGCTCAATCTCACACCTTGCAATACAGGCAAGAACCCTTTCTTGGATTGATCCATTTTGAACTTCTTCAAAATCTTATCAAGGTATGTGCTTTGTGAAAGACCTATGAGGCGTCTCGATCTATCCCTATAGATCTTGATGCCTAATATGTAAGCAGCTTCTCCAAGGTCCTTCATTGAAAAACACTTACTCAAGTAGGCCTTAATGCTGTCCAAAAGTTCTATATCATTTCCCATCAAGAGTATGTCATCTACATATAATATGAGAAATGCTACAGAGCTCCCACTCACTTTCTTGTAAACGCAGGCTTCTCCATAAGTCTGCATAAACCCAAACACTTTGATCATTTCATCAAAGCGAATGTTCCAACTCCGAGATGCTTGCACCAGCCCATAGCTGGAGCGTTGGAGCTTGCATACCTTGTTAGCATTCTTAGGATTGACAAAACCTTCCAGCTGCATCATATATAATCTTCCTTAAGGAAGCCGTTAAGGAATGTCGTTTTGACGTCCATTTGCCATATCTCATAATAGTAGAATGCGGCAATTGCTAACATGATTCGGACGGACTTCAGCTTCGCTACAGGTGAGAAGGTCTCATCAAAGCGAATGTTCCAACTCCGAGATGCTTGCACCAGCCCATAAATGGATCGCTGGAGCTTGCATACTTTGTTAGCATTCTTAGGATCGACAAAACCTTCCGGCTGCATCATATACAGTTCTTCCTTAAGATGTCCGTTAAGGAATGCCGTTTTGACGTCCATCTGCCATATCTCATAATCATAGTATGCAGAAATTGCTAACATTATTCGGACGGACTTCAACTTTGCTACGGGAGAGAATGTCTCATCATAGTCAACCCCTTGAACTTGTCAATAACCCTTAGCGACAAGTCGAGCTTTATAGATGGTAACATTACCATCCGCGTCCGTCTTCTTCTTAAAGATCCATTTGTTTTCTATCATTCGCCGATCATCGGGCAAGTCTGTCAAAGTCCATACTTTGTTTTCATACAAGGATTCTATCTCGGATTGCATGGCTTCAAGCCATTTGTTGGAATCTGGGCCCGCCATCGCTTCTTCATAGTTCGAAGGTTCATCGTTGTCTAACAACATGATTTCCAAGACAGGGTTGCCATACCACTCTGGTGCGGAACATGTCCTCATGGACCTACGAAGTTCAGTAGCAACTTGATCCGAAGTACCTTGATCATCATCATTAATTTCCTCTCCAGTCGGTGTAGGCACCACAGGAACATTTTCCTGAGCTGTACTACTTTCCGGTTCAAGAGGTAGTACTTCATCGAGTTCTACTTTCCTCCCACTTACTTCTTTTGAGAGAAACTCTTTTTCCGGAAAGGATCCGTTCTTGGCAACAAAGATCTTGCCCTCGGATCTTAAGTAGAAGGTATACCCAATGGTTTCCTTAGGGTATCCTATGAAGACGCATTTTTCTGACTTGGGTTCGAGCTTTTCAGGTTGAAGTTTCTTGACATAAGCATCGCATCCCCAAACTTTTAGAAACGACAACTTAGGTTTCTTCCCAAACCATAATTCGTACGGTGTCGTCTTAACGGATTTAGATGGTGCCCTATTTAAAGTGAATGTGGTTGTCTCTAGAGCGTATCCCCAAAATGATAGCGGTAAATCGGTAAGAGACATCATAGACCGCACCATATCCAATAGAGTGCGATTACGACGTTCGGACACACCATTACGCTGAGGTGTTCCAGGCGGCGTGAGTTATGAAATGATTCCACATTTCCTTAAGTGCGTACCAAATTCGTGACTTAAATATTCTCCTCCACGATCTGATCGTAGGAACTTTATCTTTCGGTCATGTTGATTCTCTACCTCATTCTAAAATTCCTTGAACTTTTCAAAGGTCTCAGACTTGTGTTTCATTAAGTAGACATACCCATATCTACTCAAGTCATCAGTGAGAGTGAGAACATAACGATATCCTCTGCGAGCCTCAACGCTCATTGGACCGCACACATCAGTATGTATGATTTCCAACAAGTTGGTTGCTCGCTCCATTGTTCTGGAGAATGGAGTCTTGGTCATCTTGCCCATGAGGCATGGCTCGTATGTGTCAAACGATTAATAATCTAGAGACTCTAAAAGTCCATCAGCATGGAGCTTCTTCATGTGCTTGACACCAATGTGACCAAGGCGGCAGTGCCACAAGTATGTGGGACTATCGTTATCAACTTTACATCTTTTGGTATTCACACTATGAATATGTGTAACATTACGCTCAAGATTCATTAAGAATAAACCATTGACCATCGGGGCATGACCATAAAACATATCTCTCATATAAATAGAACAACCATTATTCTCGGATTTAAATGAGTAGCCATCTCGTATCAAACGAGATCCAGATACAATGTTCATGCTCAAACTTGGCACTAATAACAATTATTGAGGTTTAAAACTAATCCCGTAGGTAAATGTAGAGGTAGCGTGCCGACGGCGATCACATCGACCTTGGAACCATTCCGGACGCGCATCATCACCTCGTCCTTCGCCAGTCTCCGCTTATTCTGCAGCTCCTGCTGTGAGTTACAAATGTGAGCAACGGCACCGGTATCAAATACCCAGGAGTTACAAGTACTGGTAAGCTACACATCAATTACATGTATATCACATATACCTTTAGTATTGCCGGCCTTCTTGTCTGCTAAGTATTTGGGGCAGTTCCGCTTCCAGTGACCCTTCCCTTTGCAATAAAAGCACTCAGTCTTAGGCTTGGGTCCATTCTTTGACTTCTTCCTAGCAACTGGCTTACCGGGCGCGGCAACATCCTTGCCGTCTTCTTGAAGTTCTTCTTACTCTTGCCCTTCTTGAACTTGGTGGTTTTATTGACCATCAACACTTGATGTTCTTTCTTGATTTCTACCTCTGCTGACTTCGGCATTGAAAATACTTCAGGAATAGTTTTCACCATCCCCTGCATATTGTAGTTCATCACAAAGCTCTTGTAGCTCGGTGGGAGCGACTGAAGGATTCTGTCAATGACCGCCTCATCCGGGAGGTTAATGTCCAGCTGGGACAGGCGGTTGTGCAACCCAGACATTTTGAGTATGTGCTCACTGACAGAACTATTTTCCTCCATCTTACAACTTTAGAACTTGTCGGAGACTTCATATCTCTCGACCCGGGCATGAGCTTGGAAAACCATTTTCAGCTCCTCGAACATCTCATATGCTCCGTGTTGCTCAAAACGCTTTTGGAGCCCCGGTTCTAAGTTGTAAAGCATGCCGCACTGAACGAGGGAGTAATCATTAGCACGTGACTGCCAAGCGTTCATAACGTCTTGGTTCTCTGGGATGGGTGCTTCACCTAGCGGTCCTTCTAGGACATATGCTTTCTTGGCAGCTATGAGGATGATCCTCAGGTTCTGGACCCAGTCCGTATAGTTGCTGCCATCATCTTTCAGCATGGTTTTCTCTAGGAACGCGTTGAAGTTCATGTTGACATGAGCGTTGGCCATTTGATCTACAAGACATATTTGCAAAGGTTTTAGACTAAGTTCATGATAATTAAGTTCATCTAATCAAATTATTTTAATGAACTCCCACTCAGATTAGACATCCCTCTAGTCATCTAAGTGTTACACGATCCGAGTCGACTAGGCCGTGTCCGACCATCACGTGAGACGGACTAGTCATCATCGGTGAACATCTCCATGTTGATCGTATCTTCCATACGACTCATGTTTGACCTTTCGGTCTTTGTGTTCCGAGGCCATGTCTGTACATGCTAGGCTCGTCAAGTTAACCCTAAGTGTTTTTGCATGTGTAAAACTGTCTTACACCCGTTGTATGTGAACGTAAGAATCTATCACACCCGATCATCACGTGGTGCTTCGAAACGATGAACTTTAGCAACGACGCACAGTTAGGGGAGAACACTTTTCTTGAAATTGTTATAAGGGATCATCTTATTTACTACCGTCGTTCTAAGTAAACAAGATGCATAAACATAATAAACATCACATGCAATTATATAGTAGTGACATGATATGGCCAATATCATATAGCTCCTTTGATCTCCATCTTCGGGGCTCCATGATCATCTTCGTCACCGGCATGACACCATGATCTCCATCATCATGATCTCCATCATCGTGTCTCCATGAAGTTGCTCGCCAACTATTACTTCTACTACTATGGCTAACGGTTTAGCAATAAAGTAAAGTAATTACACGGCATTAATCATTGACACACAGGTCATACAATAATTAAGACAACTCCTATGGCTCCTACCGGTTGTCATACTCATCGACATGCAAGTTGTGATTCCTATTACAAGAACATGATCTCATACATCACAATATATCATTCATCATTCATCACAACTTTTGGCCATATCACATCACAAGGCAATTGCTGCAAAAACAAGTTAGACGTCCTCTAATTGTTGTTGCATCTTTTACGTGGTTGCAATAGGGTTCTAGCAAGAACGTTTTCTTACCTACGAAAAAGCCACAACGTGATTTGTCAACTTCTATTTACCCTTCATAAGGACCCTTTTCATCGAATCCGCTCCAACTAAAGTGGGAGAGACAGACACCCGCTATCCACCTTATGCAACTAGTGCATGTCAGTCGGTGGAACCTGTCTCACGTAAGCGTACGTGTAAGGTCGGTCCGGGCCGCTTCATCCCACAATACGTTGAAGCAAAATAAGACTAGTAGCGGCAAGAAAGTTGACAGCATCTACGCCCACAACAAATTTGTGTTCTACTCGTGCAATAGAGAACTACCCATAGACCTAGCTCATGATGCCACTGTTGGGGAACGTTGCAAAAAATAAAAAATTTCCTACGGTTTCACCAAGATCCATCTATGAGTTCATCTAAGCAACGAGTGATAGGAGTGCATCTACATACCCTTGTAGATCGCGAGCGGAAGCGTTCAAGAGAACGGGGATGATGGAGTCGTACTCGCCGTGATCCAAATCACCGATGACCAAGTGCCAAACGGACAGCACCTCCGTGTTCAACACACGTACGGAGCAGATGATGTCTCCTCCTTCTTGATCCAGCAAGGGGGAAGGAGAGCTTGAGGAAGAAGGCTCCAGCAGCAGCACGACGGCGTGGTGGTGGTGGAGAGGCAGTACTCCAGCAGGGCTTCGCCAAGCTTTTGACGGAGGAGGAGAGGTGTTGGGGAGGGGAGGGGCTGCGCCTTGGATGTTGTGTGCAGCCCTCCCCTCGCCCCTCTATTTATAGGGGAAGGGGGAAGGGGCCGGCCCCCTCTAGATGAGATCTAGAGGGGGGGGGGGGGGGCGGCGGCCAAGGGAGGGGGCTTGCCCCCCAAGCAAGGGGGCGCCCCCACTAGGGTTTCCCTCCCCAACCCTAGGCGCATGGGCCCAGGGGGGGCGCCCAGCCCTCCAGGGGCTGGTTCCCTGCCCACTACGGCCCATGAGGCCCTCCGAGAGAGGTTGCCCCTCCCGGTGGACCCCCGAAACACCTCCGGTGGCCCCGGTACAATACCGATATGCCCCCCAAAACTTTCCGGTGACCGTATGACAACTTGCCATATATAAATCTTCACCTCCGGACCATTCCGGAACTCCTCGTGACGTCCGGGATCTCATCCGGGACTCCGAACAACATTCGGTAATCACATACAAGTCTTCCTAATAACCCTAGCATCACCGAACCTTAAGTGTGTAGACCCTACCGGTTCGGGAGACACGCAGACATGACCGAGATGGCTCTCCGGTCAATAACCAACAGCGGGATCTGGATACCCATGTTGGCTCCCACATGCTCCTCGATGATCTCATCGGATGAACTACGATGTCGAGGATTCAATCAACCCCGTATACAATTCCCTTTGTCAATCGGTACGTTACTTGCCCGGGACTCGATCGTCGGTACCCCAATACCTCGTTCAGTCTCGTTACCGGCAAGTCACTTTACTCGTACCGTAATGCATGATCCCGTGACCAAACACTTGGTCACTTTGAGCTCATTATGATGATGCATTACCGAGTGGGCCCAGAGATACCTCTCCGTCATACGGAGTGACAAATCCCAGTCTCGATCCGTGTCAACCCAACAGACATTTTCGGAGATACCTGTAGTGCACCTTTATAGTCACCCAGTTACGTTGTGACGTTTGGTACACCCAAAGCACTCCTACGATATCCGGGAGTTACACGATCTCATGGTCTAAGGAAAAGATACTTGACATTGGAAAAGCTCTAGCAAAACGAACTACACGATCTTGTGCTATGCTTAGGATTGGGTCTTGTCCATCACATCATTCTCCTAATGATGTGATCCCATTATCAACGACATCTAATGTCCATAGTCAGGAAACCATGACTATCTGTTGATCAACGAGCTAGTCAACTAGAGGCTTACTAGGGACATATTATGGTCTATGTATTCACACGTGTATTACGATTTCTGGATAATACAATTATAGCATGAATAAAGACAATTATCATGAACAAGGAAATATAATAATAATCCTTTTATTATTGCCTCTAGGGCATATTTCCAACATCTCGTTTATGGAGGTTACGAAGAGCTCATCGTAAAGGGTTACGTCGATGCTAGCTTCAACATAGATCTGGATGACTCCAAGTCACAAACCGGATACGTGTATATTTTGAATGGTGGGGCAGCAAGCTGGTGCAGTTGCAAGCAAAGTGTCGTGGCGGGATCTACATGTGAAGCGGAGTACATGGCAGCCTCGGAGGCAACACATGAAGCAATCTGGATGAAGGAGTTCATTACCGACCTAGGAGTTATTCCCAATGCGTCGGGCCCGATGACTCTCTTCTGTGACAACACTGGAGCTATTGCCCTTGCCAAGGAGCCCATGTTTCACAAGAATACCAGACACATCAAGCGTCGCTTCAACTCCATTCGTGAAAATGTTCAAGATGGAGACATAGATATTTGTAAAGTGCATAGAGATCTGAATGTCGCAGATCCGTTGACTAAACCTCTTCCGCGAGCAAAACATGATCAACACCAGAACTCTATGGGTGTTCGATTCATCACAATGTAACTAGATTATTGACACTAATGCAAGTGGGAGACTGTTGGAAATATGCCCTAGAGGCAATAATAAAATGGTTATTATTATATTTCCTTGTTCATGATAATTGTCTATCGTTCATGCTATAATTGTGTTATTCGGAAACCGTAATACATGTGTGAATACATAGACCACAACAAGTCCCTAGTGAGCCTCTAGTTGACTAGCTCGTTGATCAACAGATGGTCATGGTTTCCTGACCATGGACATTGGATGTCATTGATAACGGGATCACATCATTGGGAGAATGATGTGATGGAAAAGACCCAATCCTAAGCATAGCACAAGATCGTGTAGTTCGTTTTGCTAGAGCTTTTTTAATGTCAAGTATAATTTACTTAGACCATGAGATTGTGTAACTCCTGGAGTGCTGTGGGTGTACCAAACGTCACAACGTAACTGGGTGACTATAAAGGTGCACTACAGGTATCTCCGAAAGTGTCTGTTGGGTTGGCACGAATCGAAACTGGGGTTTGTCACTCCGTATGATGGAGAGGTATCTCTGGGCCCACTCGGTAATGCATCATCATAATGAGGTCAATGTGACCAAGTAGTTGGTCACGGGATCATGCATTACGGAACGAGTATAGTGACTTGCCAGTAACGAGATTGAACGAGGTATTGGGATACCGACGATCGAATCTCGGGCAAGTAACGTACCGATTGACAAAGGGAATTCGATGAGATCATCGTGGAACATGTGGGAGCCAACATGGGTATCCAGATCCCGCTGTTGGTTATTGGCCGGAGAGCTGTCTCGGTCATGTCTGCGTGATTCCCGAACCCGTAGGGTCTACACACTTAAGGTTCGATGACGCTAGGGCTATAAGGAAGATATGTATGTGATTACCGAATGTTGTTCGGAGTCCCGGATGAGACCTCGTACGTCACGAGGAGTTCCAGAATGGTCCGGAGGTGAAGATTTATATATGGGAAGTTGTTATACGGTCATCGGAAATGTTCGGGGGCATACCGGTATTGTATCGGGACCACCGGAGGGGTTCCGGGGGTCCACCGGGAGGGGCCACCTGTCCCGGAGGGCCTCATGGGCTGTAGAGGTAAGGGAAGCAGCCCCTTGGGGGGCTGGGTGCAACCCCCCTAGGGCCCATGCACCTAGGGTTGGGGGGAACCCTAAGGGGGGGGCGCCTCCCTTGCTTGGAGGGCAAGCCCCTCCCCCCTTGGCCGCCGACCCCCCTCTAGATCCCATCTAGAGGGACCGGCCCCCCTTCCTCCTTCTCCTATAAATAGAGGGGTGAGGGGAGGGCTGCAGCACCACATCCAAAGCGCAGCCCCTCCCCTCCCCAACACCTCTCCTCCTCCGTACGAGCTTGGTGAAGCCCTGCCGAAGAACTGCCGCTCCATCACCACCACGCCGTTGTGCTGCTGCTGGAGCCCTCTTCCTCAACCTCTCCCTCCTCCTTGCTAGATCAAGGCGCGGGAGACGTCACTGGGCTGCACGTGTGTTGAACACGGAGGTGTCGTTGTTCGGCGCTTAGATCGGAGTCCACCGCGATCTGAATCGCTTTCGAGTACGACTCCTTCATCCACGTTCTTGCAACGCTTCCGACTTGCGGTCTTCAAGTGTATGAAGATGCACTCCCCTCTCTCTCGTTGCTAGTTACTCCATAGATTGATCTTGGTGATGCGTAAATTTTTTTTAATTTCTGCAACGATCCCCAACACCCCAAGGCTTCATCAACACCAGCTTGGCCGTCAGCGCCGGGCGACAAGCTGCACCAGTGCCACCCCTAGTAAGCGAGGGCATGCGCATTGCTTCCTACGGCCTGGGCGGGCCGTCGCCCTACCACCCCCAAGATGGTGCTTCAAGCCAAACCGCGTGGAGCGTGGGGCACTACGGTGAGGCCTTTGGGCGGCGACCCTAGAGGCTTATGTGCCCCACATGGTGGATCGGGAGTATGCACTGGAAGAAGACCACGGCTCATTCCTCGGGTCACGCTGGGAGGAAGAGATGCCAGAAGTCGAGCCCTTTCAGGAACCTCAAGGAAGCCTCGCCAACCGCGCCGGCGGCAACAGCTATCGGGTACTGCTAATCCCTCAGAAGCAAGCTTACGCTAACCATGGGTCGCAGGAAGTCCAGGTCACTGCAACGAAAGGCTGCCTCGGTGCGGCAGCCTCCCTCCCCTCAGAAGGAGGGCACTGGGGGCTGCAGGAGAGGGGCCGGGAGCCAGGCCCCTCCCAACAGAGCGTGGATCAAGGTGTTCCTCGGAGGTAGGCCCTCTGCCGGGGAGGTGCCGCAAGGCCTGTCCCCGGCAGAGGACCCGTGGTCGTCGGGGGAACCGCTGACGTCCCCTTTTCCCCATTGGCGTCCTCCTTGGTTTACGGTCGCCGTCAGTGATGGTCAAGGGTGGCGCAAGGCAGGGCCCTCATCTGGCGATATGAAGCAAGGCCGATACTTGTGAAGAAGGCCCAATGCCTGTGAAGCTCGCCGCCCGTGACACTCTTACGTAATAATGAGTTGGGGCTGTACACGCCCCGAAGTCTCCGGAGAGCCGCCCTCGGGCCTCGGGGGCTCCCTCCCATGCCCAGTGGCAGCACTTAGCTTCGCACTGGTGAGAAGACGTCGAAGACTAGACTAGGTGCCGGACGCAGCCTTTTGCTTTTGCTTCCTTTTGTGTGATCAAGCTTTCTCGTTTCAGATCTAAGTTGAAGTTGAATTTGTGTTTGCGTGTCTGGGGAGGGGTGTTTTGTCTTGTTCGCGTGCTTTCTTGTGTTCCGGTTTCTGCTCAAGTTGGAATTCGCACTAGCTGCCTCCCCCTCGCGAGCCCCTCATGGGTAGGGCTGGGCCTAGCACACACGCGCGTGCCGTCCCGCGGCTGGCGCTCGCTCTCGCAAGGCTCTCGCCGCAAGGTCAACAGGTCTCCCGAGGGATCCTCGAAGAGTCGCCACAAGCCTACTCAAAGCTCGCCCAAGATAAAGGTAAAATCACAACAATCAACTCATCGCAGAGCCCATAACATCATACAGGCGCCCATTCGATGCCGACCTTAACAATGCATGGACAACAATCCTATTTACATGAGGGGCTTCCCCTCCCAAAATGCTCTTACAACCTTCAGGGCCACGCCTGAGCTTTTTTTTCTCAGGATAAACAGCAGGGGGGCGTAGGATCAATCAGACATATCGGTCACTGCATCCTCTTGGTCGTCTCCAGAAGCATCGTTGGCGTCACTGTCGTTGTCGCTGGCCTCACCCTCGTCATCGTTGGCACCGTCTTCACCGCCGTTCACCACATCGCCTTCATCACCAACGACAACCACCCCGTCGTCATCAAAGGTGAAGGCCCGGACCAGTGCATCCACGTTGTCCTCCACCCACCACGCTAGGTCTCCTCGGATGGCCTCGGGCACCTGGGCGATGGCGGCGTCGAAGTCAAAGTGGGGGTCGATGTTCTGGAGATGGCTGAAGACACAAGAGAATGCCCGTGCGAGTAGGTCGCGGCTCCTCTCCTTAACAAGCTGACGAGCCCTCTCAGAGCGATTCTCCAGATGTGTCACCACGTCAGTGAAGAACTGGAGATTACCGGCGTAGTTGGTCACGTGAGGCTGCTCAGCGGCCACATCACAGATATTGCCCAAGGCCGCGTTGGCCCTTTCACTGAGTGTTCGGAGCATGGGACCATGCATGTGCTCTAGCGTCTGCCGCTGGCGAATCTCATCTTCGTTCCGCCACGCAACGGACTCATCGTCATCAACCCTCCGTTGGAGGAGAAGCAGCTTGGCGCGGGAGGAGGCCAGCTCAGCCTGCGCCGTGACTAAGGCGGCTGCGGTGGTCTCAGCACGATGCGTTGCTTCGGTCAGCTTGGTCCTAAGAGCGGCAGTCCTACCCGCAGCCTCGGCCTTGATCAGCTCCAACCTCTCTTCATACTCGCGCTCAAGACCCGCGCGAGCTTCCACCATGCGGCGGTCGATCTCTTCTTGGATTCGGACCTCCCGCACGCCAACATCGTCCTCCGCCTGGGTAACCTGGCGCTCCCTTGTCTCCAACCATTCAAGATCGAGGTTGCGCTCGGCAGCCTCCAGCGTCAGTGCTTCCTCACGCTTCTGGAGCTCCTCCTCTTCGACGGGCGCCCCTTTTAGCGACGCAAGGGCAGCTTGGCGCAGCTCCACTTGCTGCTCCAGGGAATTGCACCAGGCTTGGAGCTCCCACACGCACTCCTCCACAATCTCGCGTCGCCGGTCTGCCTCCTGAGCCTCCTCGATGGCTCGGGAGCAGGCCTTCCGTGAGGCCACCAGATATGCTTCGGCCTTTGCGTTGTCAAGATCACGCTGATGATGCGCAAGGCTAACGGCCACCTTCAGCCTACGCTGTTCCTCAGCCAGCCGTAGACCTTCAGCTTTGAGACGTGCATCCTCACCCGTGAGCTCTACACCAAGCTGGCTCACCGCATCCGTCGCCTTCTGGAGAAACTCTTGGCGGACGGTGCTGCGCTCCCGCGCACGCCTGAGCACGTCGTCAACGTCGTCCTCTGCCACCAGCGTCGTTGGAGGGCCCTGAAGTGGCTCGCCCCCTCTCGACAGAGGGATGGGGGCTGGCACCCCCACAATCACTGGACGGGCCCCGCAAGGGACCCGGCCAGGCGCTGATCCATCCCCTGAAGAGGAGCCAAAGATCGACTTCAACCATTTGCCGTCCATGATCAGGGGAGGAGCCCGGGGCAAGCTGGTTGTGCCCCGGGAAAGCTCGCGAGGGAAGAGCAGCATGCGCACAGGCTCAAGGCACACCGCGGGTCGGCCTACCTCTCCAGCCGAACTTGCGTTGGGGGTGGTGCACAAGCTCGGAACGCTCAAGGTCGGCGATGAAGATGAATCCTGAGGAGGTGGATCCTTGGCCGGCCCCGTAGGCTCGGCAGGAGGGATCCTGAAAGGCCACAGTCAGCAAAGCGAACGGCAAACGAGGAGTTACAAGAAGGAGGAACTTACTCGTCCATGGCGAAGTACTTCCTGTGCTTCAACGGGCGGCAGGGGCGATCACTGCCACCCGAAGCCTCCTTCCTCTTGCGGAGGGCGTCGAAGTCTATGCGGAACCGACCCAAGCTCTCGACGTGAGGGCCGGCGCATGGCATGGGCGAAGAAGCACCAAGGCGACTTGCATCAAGGGCGCCAGGCGGGGAGGAGCGATCAGGTACCACCTCTTGGCGGCCGGCCGGCGCCTCGGGAGTTTCGGCCTCGGGAGCCGAAGGTTGCGTCCCCTCATCAGTTACCACCTCAGGGCAGGTTTCGCAAGCTCCGGAGGATGGCACCTCGGGAGCCCTGCGTGACATCGGCGTCTCAACACCAGATCCCCTAGCTTCCGGTGATGCTTGCCTCCCTGCACCACCTCCTGAGGTAGGATCAACGCGGTCGACGGGGGGAGGAGCCACGGCAACTGGATTCTCATGGGGCCCCACGAGGTCAGCTGGGCGCAGCCCCCATTCGTCGAAGCGGGGCATCTGCCTCGCGAACTCGGCCCTGCTCGAGCAAAGATACAATAGGTCGCCCCCATGCCGGATGCTGCCCGGAGAGGGGTCGCTAGTCAAGACTTTCAGCACATTCCTCAGCATTTCAGGTGCAAGATCCCCCTCCTGGAGCCTCATGCGGTCTTGATGCCCAGTCAGGGTCCACATCGGACAGGAGTGACGCTGAAGAGGAGCGATGCGGCACTGGAGGAACTCCTTCACCACCTGGGGCGCCATCACGCCAAGCGTCCTCAACCTCTCGAATCGGCGCCAGATAAAAAGCGAGCTAGGGGCTCGTGAGCTTCTTATGACCCCAGCCTGGATTGGGGATAGCAGGCAATGTCGGGTGCGTGAGCAGGGGGCTGGGCACCCCGACATCCACGTACAACCACCGCTCACGGAACCCGCCCATGGAAGGGGAAAGGCCAAAATCAATCCCTAAGGCGGCCGTCTCTGGCACGGCCTAGAAGCTCACGCACCCGAGCACTGCGATGGGTCGATCAGGCGCAGGGAGAAGAAGTGGCGCAGGAGATCAACGGAAGGGGCAATGCCCACCATGGCTTCACAGACGAAGGCGAAGACAGCAAGAAGAGTAATGGATTGGGGACCGAGATGCATCACATGGATCTGGTAGTGGGAAAGCACCGCATTGAAGAAGGCGGAGAAAGGGGGAACCAGGCCCGCCCACAGGGCGTCGGCAAAGAATCGAACCTCCGTGATGATCCTGTCAAAGGAGTCATGGGACGCGGGCCAAGCCGTTGTCCTCCCGCACTCATCGAAGCTGGAGGCGAGGGCGGAGCAGACCTTATCCAAGGCTTCCGGATTGAGTATGAGCGACCGGTCGACGGTGGGCACAGCTGCCGGAGGCAAGCTGGCCGAAGGCGCGGGCTTCTTCCCTTTCTTCCTTTTTGTTGGCGCCATGGCAATGGGAGGAGGGCAGAGCTCAAGTCGGATTGAAGGCAGAAACAGAGGCTCAAGGAAGAAAGGGGAACAGGAAGCACGTGGGCAGCAGGGAGAGAATAACTGTGTACAGTTTCGTGGCCGCCTAGCCAAGCGGATATTGGGGGAGCGTGGGAAAGCGGAGATGCCCACGTCAAATCAACCGCCACATGGCGACCAAGGCCACAGGCTGTTGGGGCCCGCGGCGCTCCACACTTGCCCTTTCGCTTCGTTGCTAAGCAAAGTCCGAGCGCGCCTTGGGCCCGGGGGCTACTGTCGGCGTTCTGGGAACAGGGGTCCCTAGACCTGCCTGCCTACGGCCTGCGGCGTGGCTCAAGGGGTAGCCCAGTACGACCCATCTTCATCAACTCAAGCTCAAGACCCTCGCGAGGGGCCAAGCCTCGCGGGGCGGACGATGCAAGACTTCCTCAGGAACGGCCTCACCAGGCAGGCTCGCGAGGAGGCGGAGAGATCAAGGCAGGGGTACCTCGCGAGGTGCCCATGACGCAAGCCATGATGATCGAGACCAGACAGGCGCTAGGCGGGCGCCGGCCTGCGCAGTGTCCTTGTTTCCTCTTTGGTGCAAAGGGGGCAAGCGCAGGCGCGGAGTACCGAGGCATCAAGCAAAGGTTACCATTTCAGTGCAACGAGACCAAGACCAGCAGAGCGGCAGGACGGAGGTCACCGTGGAGCCCAAGACAGCATCATCGCCAGTGCCTTTGGCAGCTGAAGACCAACTTTAGTCAGGATAACTTGTACTAGATGTTTCCCTTCAAAATGGCCGTTGTTGGCTCCCTTCCCGCTCAATATTTGGGAAGAGGACCAGGGCCTCTATATATAGACATAGCCATCACAGTAGAAGGCACCCGGATCTCACCTAGAGCCAACAGAGACAGAGCAATTCCTCTCCAAGCACACCACCACAAGAACACCCCTCGCGAGGCTGTTCTTCCTCTGTACTGTTCATCATCAGCCTCAGAGGCAATCCACCACACCACACACTGGATTAGGGTATTACACCATAATGGTGGCCCGAACGAGTATAAAACTTGTGTCCCTTGTGTTGTTCATCGTGTAGCTTAGATTCGCATCGAGGCGTTGGGACGTGGATTGGTAGGGGGAAGATCTTCGCGCGCACCCCAGAGTTCAAACCTTAAGGGTTTTGCCGAAACCCGATATCCGACAGGGACTTTCTACGTCAGGTCCTTCTTAGTCGTGGTTTTTCGGCGGTGTGGGTTCACAGAGTAATGCAGCTGGTCTCAGGAGGACAGACTGCAACCTCGGTGAACGGAGAAGTAGGGCACTTCTTCCATAACAAACGGGGACTCCGGCAGGGCGACCCAATGCCCCCGCTCTTGTTCAACTTTGTAGTTGACGCGTTGTCCGCTATGCTTTGAAAAGCGGCCGCGGCCGGCCATATCAAAGGGTTGGTTGGCCACCTAATTCCAGGGGGAGTGACGCACCTACAGTATGCGGATGATACACTGCTGATGTTTCGCCCGGACCATCATAGTATAGACACGGTCAAGGCGATTCTTCTTAGTTTTGAGCTCATGTCGGGCCTCAAAATTAATTTCCACAAGTGCGAGGTGCTCTACTTGGGGGTGGAGCCTGAAGAAGGTCGACGTATAGCGGATTTTCTCAACTGCAAAGTGGGTAAATTCCCATTTACGTACCTTGGCCTTCCAGTGGATACCAAATGGCCCATGATTGAGGATTGGGAACCTATGTGTGCCAAAGTGGGGGGTAGGGTTTGCCCCTGGAGGGGCAAATTTCTCTCCAAGGCTGCAAGGCTCGTTCTCACCAACTCGAGTCTTTCATCCTTACCCATGTTTGCCATGGGCCTCTTTCTGCTAGCAGAAGGGGTGCACGCTAAGATGGACACACCTCGGGCCAAATTCTTTTGGGAAGGAACAGACCTTAGCAGTAAGTATCATATGGTTAAATGGGCATGGGTGTGTCGACCCAAAGCCTTGGCAGGCCTTGGGATCACTAACACGAGGGTCCAAAACATTGTGCTGATGTGTAAATGGATCTGGAAGATTGTCCAGGGGGCTTTGGGGCTTTGGGTTGAGCTTCTAAGGGCAAAATACTTCCCTAACGGGAATTTTTTCGAGGGCCGGACAAGGGGATCTCCCTTCTGGAATGATCTACAGAAGATCAAACCGGCATTTGCCATGGGGGCAAAGTTTTCGATTGGGAATGGTCGGTCCGCCCGCTTCTGGACCGATCTCTGGATTGGAGCCCAGCCCCTATGGACCGAATTCCGGGATCTGTACGACATTGCAGTGGACCCGACTCAGTCCGTGGCTGAGGTGCTTGCGGCAACGCCACCGAAAATCCATTTTAAACGTGAACTTAGTGGGCAGGAGCAAGCTAGCCTAGCGACCTTGCTTCAGAGGATTAGTTTAACAGTCCTATCGGACCAGCCAGACACGGTGAGTTGGGCACTAACGAGTTCAGGTAAGTTCACGGTCAAATCGTTATATCACAAGTTGTGCCAAGGGTCGGCCCATCTTGCGATCAGGGGGTTGTGGAAAGCTCGGTTGCCTTTGAAGATCAAATTGTTTCTTTGGTAGATGTTCTGCGATAAACTTCCCACCTCCTTGAGTGTAGCCAAACGCAATGGCCCGGCCACTGGGCCTTGCGCGCTGTGTGGTGCACCAGAGGACACTAATCATGTCTTCTTTGTGTGCCCACTGGTGAGATTCGCCTGGAGCGCGGTGCGAACGACTACAGGCGTCCAACGGGATCCCAGATCGGCGGCAGAGCTTATTCAGATTTCAGACGCGATCCAGGGGTCTGCCAAGCGGGTATTGTGGAGCTGTGTAGGGGCACTGCTCTGGGCATTGTGGCTTACTAGGAACAAGTTGACTATTGAGGGTTGCTTTCCAACTCATCCGGCTAATATTATCTACAAATGCAACCTCTTCTTACAGCAGTGGAGTCCGTTGGGAAGGCGTAAGGATGCTGAGACTCTCAAGATCGCCCAAGACCGTCTGATGCAAGTATATATGTTGGCTAGGGAGCCTTCGACCACTACCAACGAGGTTGTCCCTTTTGCGGCCTGACGAGCCTACGTGCTCTGTACGGGCTTCCGCCATGTAACATGTTAGTGGCCTGCTTGACCTATGCCTTGCTTAGCTTCGTGTGTATCCGAGACTCGGCCGGTTAGGCTTTTGGTTGGTGTTGTACTAAGACTTATGCCGTGTTACGCTGCCCTATTGGGGGCTTTATTAAGTTAAAGACGGACGCATCTGGCGTCTTCGTTCTAAAAAAATAGGAGCTTCAGTTAGTGACATTGTGCCTGAAGGACTTCCACTGGTTCATTCTCTACTTTGGCAATATCATCAATTGGCCTGTTTATAAGCTCATTCTCATTTTTCCTGTTGAACCCACAAATATTGTGCCGAGATAATGATGGAAAAAGTATAGCTTCTAGCACTGTTGCTGTCGTTCTTGAAAGGGCAATTTTCACCTGTTCGTCATTCCTGACTTCGCTTGCAAGGGTACCGATTACCGAATGTGTGCATCTGGCCATAGAACCGTCTTGAGTTTGCAGTAATCTGGCTTCAAGTCGTTGTAGTTAAAGGTGAACGTAAGCTCCTTGATGTACTGAGAATATGCCACCTCGTCTACCCCCGCCGTTTAGTGCCTTTGAAGGGGGCAGCTTATTCCAGCTTATTATAAAAGCCAACAAAAAAACTGGCCCTGAGAACTCCTCAACATAAAGGTTTATTATCCAAAATAGAAACTTCACTGGTTGACGCTTGTGTAAATCCTTCGACTACTTCGGATAATGCATCACCACAATAAAAGGGACTAAACTGGTGGGGTTTGACGAGGTGGCATATTCTCGGTACATCGAGGTGGCATATGCATCACCACCAGTTTAGGGACCATTACGTAGCTCGATTAAGCATAGGCACATCAAAGTTTACACCGAAATAATCAATGACCAGTTGACCTTGATGAGCAACTTAACAGCACCAACAGTAATTTCCCCTTCCGTTGAACCGTTGACTTCTGGAGTAAAAACAAGAGTCCGTGTGGCCGAGGCAGTTGCAACATCACAAGCCTGTGTAGCAATCATTAACAAAAGCGTCTCCTCTAAGCCAACAGTTACAACACGGCGCCACAACTGGAGTATTCCACTACCATCACATATAACACCGCCTGCTTTGCTATCATGGAGCACAAGACGATCCTGAATGGTGGAGGTGCAAGCTGTGATTTCTCCACAGAAATCTCCATCAAGAACCTCGATTTCAAGGGTAGCCTCCACTGCATATTTAACTACTGCAAATTTCACCTCCAGGCTGCTCAGCCTGCTATCAAGGTCGGCACATCCAACATGACTATGTTCCCTCGCTCCCCTTAATATGCCATCGATCGTACACAGTCCCTTGCTAAGTTTTTTGTCTTTCTTCCCTTGCTCGTCGATGATATTAAGATCTACCTCAATATATATACCATCTAGTAACACGAGTCCACGAGTTAGGCCAGTCAAAATCAAAGACTGATCCTATGAGAAAAGGTCACACAACAGATTAACAGTACAGTCATCCGGATAATGCAAATGGTAGTTAAATAAGCATAGAATGAAATAAGTTACCATACATGCCAGTATGAGACTGTTTTTAAAGGTCTAAACTGACATCTAATTGTATGTGAGCATGTTCAGTTCCACTCTGCTCAATTCCTTAATCAAAACATATATTCTTATGATATTATGACCATTCCTTTTGTTTATGATCTTACTAAGGGCCTTTTTTATTTCAAAGAATTTTCATAGAAATTTTGGAGGATTTAAATCCTTAAGATATTTTCCTACGTGGGTTGTTTGATTTGTAGGTTTGAATCACATAGGAACGTTTTGATTCCTTTGCACTACATTCCAAACTAAATTTCGATTGACTCAAACCTCTTGGAAATAACCATTTGTTTATATTAACAGACTTCCGTACAAATTCAACCATGTAGCATTCGAGTGGACAAGACATTGCAATCCTGCATGTTTTTCTCTATTCCCGCTTTGCTGGAATCTTGCGAATCAAATAGTCCCTCAACTTTACAAGGAACCTGGAGGTTGCAACTTCTGTTCCTACCATATCCATGCATTATGCGAACGCTTCATTTTGTATATGAAGTTATAAAAATGTGCAAACAACAAGAATATGGTTCATTAACCATCCTTGTGTACTACTACAAATACCAAGACATGGTTATATGATGATGTAGTCATAATTTCAAAACACGACACGATTTATTCCCTGAGCCGAAACAAAAAGAGCTAGCAGGTAAACTAAGTAATATCCATAAAGTAATATCATGCATAAGTAACCAAAGGAAAAAAGGCGGCCATCACCACACACAATGAGAAATGTGTGCTTCAAAGTAAAGATGTGCTACCTCTGAGTTGATGAGTTGGTACTCCTCTCTAGAGCGACGGTAGAGATAGACACACTTGAAATCCAGGTGATCTCTGGCAATCACAGTACCATACACCTTTAACGGGAATCCCACATCCGAAGAGACTATCTTCACTGAGAGGACATTTAGAGAGTCATACACATGGTACACCTGTCTTCCGAGTGAGTTGGCGTATGTGGATGGAGTTTTGTGAGTGTACCGCATTGGAGCCAGAGGAGCTGCGCGCGTGCCGTAGGAAAAATCAAAATCGCATTGGAGGGGCAATTAAACATGCATTACATGGGGGAATCAGGAGGAATTGGATTTGGGACTTACACTCCTCGTCGATGTCAAATTTGGAGAAGTCCCTGTAGTAGAATCGGGTGTAGCAGACTTCCCCCGTCTTGGGATTGTACTCGCGGATCCTGTCGATCACGGCCTGATGCGCTTCCTTTCTCCGCCTCAATTCCTCCATCTTCCGCGCATGCTCCGCCGCCTTCTCCTCAGCCTCCCGCCGCTGCCTCTCCGCCGCTGCCGCCGCTTCGGCCACAACCTCCGCCTCGTCGTAGAAGAAAGGCTCTAAGCAGCCACTCTCGTCTACTACCTCCTCCACCCCTAGGTCGCCTTCCGCCATGAGAACACTTAGGTCGCCTTCCGCCTGTGAAACACAATGGTTGGAACTTCGTACCCTGTTCTGGGCGACGGCTTCATGTTATATAGCAGGGTCGCGACTCCCTGAGATGCGTACATGAGGTAGTTCAAATTACAACTTGTAGTGCAAGGGATAGACTAGGAGGTTACAGAGAGATAAGATGAAATCCTAACAACCTAGCTATCTGCCGTACGCCAAGAGGTCAGGGCCTTCTTGTCACGTACGTTTAACACCCTCCCTTAATCACAACTTTGCAAGTTGAGATTACGCTTGAATTTTTCAAAGTTCCTTGTAGGCAGCGCCTTTGTGAAGCCATCTGCAACCTGATCTCTGGAATGCACAAAACGAATCTCCAATTGTCTGTTAGCAACTCTTTCTCTAACAAAGTGGAAATCTATCTCAATGTGTTTTGTTCGTGCATGAAAGACAGGATTAGCAGATAAATATGTTGCACCGAGATTATCACACCATAAGCATGGAGCCTGAGTGCGTTTCACACCAAGTTCCTTTAACATGGACTAAACCCAAATGATCTCTACTGTGGCATTGGCAAGTGCCTTGTATTCAGCTTCTGTACTTGATCTTGACACAGTAGCTTATTTCTTAGCACACCAAGATATGAGATTGGGCCCAAAGAACATAGCAAACCCACCAGTAGAGCGTCTGTCATCCAAATAACCTGCCCAGTCAGAGTCAGAAAATGCACTGACAAGAGTAGATGAAGATTTGCTAAAGGTGAGACCAACACTCATAGTGTTTTTGATATATCTCACTATACGCTTGGCAGCAGTCCAGTGAACTGTGATGGGTGCATGGAGGAATTGGCATACTTTGTTGACAGCAAATGAGATATCAGGCCTTGTTAGAGTGAGGTATTGAAGTGCTCCAACTAAACTTCTGTACCTGGTGCTGTCATCCTGACTCAATGGATTGCCTTCTACAAGGGACAATTTTTCTGAGCTAGACAAGGGAGTTGGTGAAGGTTTGCAATCTTTCAGACCAACTCTTCTTACCAAATCAGCAGCATATTTTTCTTGAGAGAGATGCAGATTGTCTCCAAGCTTCTTCACTTCAATGCCTAAGAAGAAGTGCAAATCTCTCAGATCCTTGAGAGCAAACTCAGCACTCAAATCCTTCAACAGTCCTGTCACTGCCTCATCAGATGAACGTGTGACAATAATATCATCAACATAAATGAGCACAAATATGGATGTTTTGAACTTGTTGTAAATAAACAGTGATGTGTCAGACTTGGAAGAAACAAAACCAAGTGCTTGCAGTTTTTGACTGAGACGTGAATACCATGCCCTAGGAGCCTGCTTCAATCCATAAAGAGCTTTATCAAGCTTACATACGTGGAAGGGTGAGTTTTTGTCGACGAACCCAGGAGGTTGTTTCATGTACACTTCCTCCTCCAGAACATCATGCAGAAACGCGTTCTGAACATCTAGCTGTCTAAGACTCCACCCCCTGGAAACAGCAATAGATAGGACAAGACGGATGGTAGCAGCTTTAACAACGGGACTAAAGGTGTCCTCATAATCTATGCCATACCGTTGTTTAAAACCTTTTGCTACTAGTCTTGCTTTATAACGGTCTATGGTTCCATCAGATTTTCTCTTGATCCTGTAGACCCACTTACAGTCAATTAAATTTTTACCTCGTGGTGTCGGAACCAAGTGCCAAGTTTTATTTTTCTGAAGTGCCATATATTCTTCTTCCATAGCCCTCTTCCAACGAGCATCTCCAAGTGCTTCATCTAGAGAGTTTGGTTCTCCTGTAGAACACGCCAGACCAAATTTGATTACACGTTTGTAATTAATGGGCTGGATTACCCCTTTCTGAAGCCGTGTACATGGCGGAGAAGGAGCTGGTGCAGAAGATTCGGCAGCTGACGTTCCCAGCAATCCCGAGGCAGAGTCCCCCGGTGCAGCAGGATTTTCTGCGGCTTCTGAAGCAGACGGAGTGGAGAGGGGCGGCACAAAAGATCCCGCGCCGCATCCCGGAGGGGCGACCGGCCCATCATGCTGCAATGATGGCGCGGGCCTGAGCGGATCTGCACCGGATCGCGCGCCTGCGTCCGGAGCAGCATTGGATCGACCGCCTGTGGGATCCGCACCGGACCGCGGGCGCCTGGTGTAGTGGCACGGCCCACCAGCAGGCCAGCGAGCCGCATTGGGCCGCGTGGACATGGAGGATTGGTGCGGGCCAGGTGCCATGTCGGAGCCAGCCGCACCAGGCCGCGTGCCAGCCCCTGAGTCGACAACGCCTCGCCTGGAAGAAGACGGCGCGGGCGACACGGTTTCTGTGGCGCTGGCGTTTTGCAGCTGCGCCGATCCCAAGGAAGATTGGCTGCTGCAGCCCTGATCCCGAGGGAGATATGCCCCCAAACGCAGGACACATGAAATCATGCCTGTTGAGGACTGTTTCTTCACCAATTTCAGTAGTTTCTTGTCCATCTTTTTCGTGAGGTGTATCTGCATCATCACAATACTCATGCACACGGTTATGTGGATTAGTCAACAAAGGATCATCACAATTATTTTCCCCATGCTCAAGGCCGGTAAGATGGGACGGTAAGAGTAATATTTCTTTGTGAAGGAGAGCATCGGCGTTTGGACGGAGGTTGGCAAAGGGGAATTTTGTTTCGTCGAATACGACGTCACGGGAGATATAGACACGTCCGGTGGATATGTCAAGACACTTCACCCCCTTATGTTGAGCACTATATCCGATAAAAGCACACTGTTTTGAGCGAAACATGAGCTTGCTATTGTTGTATGGCCTGAGGTTAGGCCAACAGGCGCATCCAAACACACGAAGAGTTGTGTAGTCTGGTTTAACTTGAAGAAGCCGTTTAGTGGGTGTTTCATTATTAATGACACGACTAGGCAGTATGTTGATAAGATGAACGGCGGTGAGGAATGCCTCATCCCAAAATTTGAGGGGCATAGCTGCACCAGCTAGAAGAGCAAGACCAACCTCTACGATGTGTCTGTGTTTGCGTTCTGCAGACCCATTTTGTTGGTGAGCGTGAGGACAAGAGACATGGTGAGATATGCCAAGTTCTTGAAAGAAAGAATTGAGTTTTTCATACTCCCCGCCCCAGTCGGACTGGACGGCTATGATTTTGCTATCGAACTTTCGTTCAACGAGAGCTTGAAAGTTTTTGAAAACTTGGAACACTTTGGATCTTTTCTTCAGAAGATAGATCCATGAGTATTTGCTGTAGTCATCAATGAAGCTAACGTAGTATGTATATCTACCAACCGAGGAGGGTGCAGGGCCCCAAACATCAGAAAAAATAAGTTGCAAAGGTTTGGTAGAAATACTAGTAGACACAGATAAGGTAGTTGATGACTCTTAGCTCGCTGACATGAATCACAAATTGTTTCGACATTGTGCTCTCGAACAAATGGGAGCTTATTTTTCCTAAGCAATTTCTCAACTAAAGAAAAAGATGCATGTCCTAAACGATCATGCCATCGTGTAGATGAAAGTTTGGTGGCACTAAAAACTTGTTTATTGAATCTTCGAATCTCCGGAATCAACGGGTAGAGTCCACAAACGCATCTACCTCGATACAGCACCTTCCTCGCTGCCTGATCCTTGATCAAAAAGAAGAAGGGGTGAAACTCAAGGAATACATGATTATCAATGGCAATGCGATGAACGGAGAGAAGGTTCATTGAGGCACTAGGAACATGCAAGATTTTCCTAAGATGAATTTTCCTACGAGGGGTTTTAATAATTGAATGACCAATGTGACTGATCTTCATACCTTCTCCACTAGCAGTGTGGATATGATCTTGCCCGCGGTATTTTTCCCGCATGGTCACCTTCTCGAGTTCACCGGTGATGTGGTTCGTGGCTCCACTATCCACATACCAGTTTGTGTCCACGCCATATGATCCATCTGCTGCACCCGCCATCTTCTCATCTTGATCTGAATCCTCATCTTCATCAAACCTGTACCAGCAGTCCTTGGCTGAATGGCCAGGCTTGCCGCAGATCTGACAGCGGATGGTGTCAGGGCGCTTGGTGGAGTTGTTGCAGCGGCCCCTGTTGTTGTTGGAGGAGGGACGACCGCCGCCGTTGCTGCCGTTCCCGCGTGCATCACTGCGAGAGTCACTGCGGGAGTTGTTGTTATAGTTGGTGCGCCCTGCACTCCTGCCCTTCCCGCACGGCGGCCCGCGGTAGCGTGAGCCACCATCGCGTCCGCGCATGGCGGCGTTAGCAGACGAATTGAAGCCGCCGTTGGCACCCTGGAACAAGGCCACCCTCTGATCGAAGTTACTCATCTAAGCAAACAGTTCGTCAAGGGTGACAGGTGAGGTGCGGGCGTCGAGGGCGGAGACGAGGGGCTGGTACTCCATGTCCAGGCCGGCGAGGATGTAGGAGATGAGCTCGTCCTCGTCAAGGGGCTTGCCCGCCGCGGCCAGTTCGTCGGCGAGGGAGCGCATGTGCGCGAAGAAGGCCGCGACGGACTGAGTGCCCTTCTGAGCGTTGGACAGCGCGACGCGGATGTTGTTGATGCGTGACAGCGACTGGGACGAAAACATGTTGGCCACCGCTGTCCACAGCTCGTGGGCATGGGCGATCGATGTCACCTGCACGAGCACCTCCTTGGAAAGGTTATTGAGAAGGTATCCTACTACCTGTTGGTCTTCCCGGAACCAGATCGAGTGAAGGGGGTTGGGTGTGGTGACCTCCTTCCCGTCTTTGTCCTTTTTGACGACGACCTTGGGCGGCTCCGGCGTGCTACCATCCACATAGCCGAAGATGCCAGCACCACGAAGCTGAGGCGTGATCTGGGTCCGCCAGAGGATGAAGTTGGTGCGGGTAAGCTTCTCGGTGATCTGGCCAGAGAGACCAGGGCTGGTGGTGGAGGACGAGGCCATGGCGGAAGCTTTCTGGTAGCTAGATGCGATGGAGGAGTTAGGCTCTGTATACCATGTGAAACACAATGGTTGGAACGTCGTACCCTGTTCTGGGCGACGGCTTCATGTTATATAGCAGGGTCGCGACTCCCTGAGATGCGTACATGAGGTAGTTCAGATTACAACTTGTAGTGCAAGAGATAGACTAGGAGGTTACAGAGAGATAAGATGAAATCCTAACAACCTAGCTATCTGCCGTACGCCAAGAGGTCAGGGCCTTCTTGTCACGTACGTTTAACACCGCCATGAGAACGCCGCCAAGGCCGAGCAAACCTATCGTGGCTTCTTCTGAGAGAGTTCGGTGGGGGAGGTAGGAAAGGCCGGAAGTGGATCGCGGTTTGGATCCGGGCCGGGGCCGCCAGGTGTCTGTCTTCTAGGAGTAGTAGATTATTCCTTTCTTTTGTATTGGGCAGGGCTTCAAAAGCAGGGAGACGTGGAGGACCTACGCCATGGTGCAGAGATGATCCGCTCGAGCACAACCAGGCTGATGGCGATGTGTGAGAAGGCCTGGAATGTGAAGGAGTTAAGGCCAGGAATGTGAAGGAGTTAATTACAGGAAAGTACCACATTTGGGGCAGGTGTGACGGATCAGTACCACTATTCAGTTTTTTTACATGTCAGTACCATGTTTGAGGCATTCTGTTACATATTGGTCTAAACCGTGTATAACGGTGTATTGACGCTGTATCTGACCGTTGGGGCCCGCCTGTCGGGATGACGTGGCATGTTATTTTGCAAAAAACACCCACACTTTTTATCTAATTACGCATATATCCGTTAGTTGCAAGAAAAAGGGACCTGCCAGAAATAAAATTTACTCGCGCGAGGCCGCGCCAGCCAGGATTAGAACCCGAGCTCGGGCGTACGCTGTACGAGCGAGACGACCACTACGCCACTGCACTATAGGCGTGACGTCAGGGCAAACGTCCATTGTACTATTATTACTCTGGACATTCCCGTTTATAGTATAGTTTTTATCAGATTTCTTTTATGTTTTCGCAAAACGTGCGTATTATTCGCCCATACGCAATGTGCGTATCGTATATTGAAGAACTTTTTTTCGAGGAATATATTGAAAAACTTATACACATTATATGTTTCAAAAGTTCATCATATTACAAGTTTATAATAATAAGATCTTTGTACTGAACATCGTATACATACTGTATATTTCTTCGGGTGTATCTAGTACTCCCTCCGTCCGGAAATACTTGTCATTGAAATGAATGTATGTAGATGTATTTTAATTTTAGATACATCCATTTTCATCCATTTATGCGACAAGTAATTTCGGACGGAGGGGGTATTTTAGTAAGATGGTGAACGTTATAATGCAAAAAAAGTTCATTGTGTCGTATACATAAAAAATGTTCATCGTGTATTTAAATAGGATCATTGTATATATATTTTTTCACTGTATAAAATTAGCACCTGAGATAGACAAAATGTTTTATCTAAAAAGAATGAAGGAAGGAGGAAATACGACATAAAAGTCTGAAATACTACATAATTAATATTGTGCGTGCAGAAATAAATAAGAAATTATATGTCGAACAAATTTTTGTTTTCTGCCGCTTCAGAAATTGTAATTTTTAGTGAGGCGACTTGCACATCGCGAGGCTCTAAAAAAATGTATACATGGACCCAGCTTTGCATATAGTGCATCTACCCACTGTGGATTGATTGAGTATATAATATTTTTGTATGCAAATTTTTATATAAAAAGACTCAGTCAACATAGAAATAGAACCTCTTGCATTTAGAAAATATAGCTTGCTGTGAGTTTCTCTAAATTTCCTACCAATGTTTACGATGAAAAATCCAAAGCAAATGAAGAAGTAAAAGTATTTAATAAACCGTACATCATATCTTGTATTAATGACGGTAAAAAATGGAATAAACTATCTATGTTTCGCCATTAACGTTTAGAGAAAATAATGAAAGAATACCAACTAGGAAATAATGAAAGAATATTATGGATAATAATAAAAACAGCAGGACAATACTGTGGACCATGCGCACTCGGACAATGCGTCTTGCTGCGGATCTCTACTACTATTAAACAAGCAAACATATTCTTTCCTAAACGCACACGGGAACACATACACGAAACAACCAGGATAAGATACCACCCCACGATCAGATCCACCTAATTAGATCTAACCTTAATATAAAAATTAACCCTCATCTGTGTACATTTAGCAATTAACAGAAGCGGACGATACTCTGCCATCTATCGAGCGAGGGGACGAAACGTTCCGCTGCGCGAGGAAAAAAATAAAATAATTCGCGTGATTAAAGGCTTGCATGCAGCAGCATGGCCCAAGTTCATTGGTTCGGCCTGCGGCGGCGCATCTTCAGGGGCAGAGGAGATGGGGAGAATGAGAGGTCTGGCGGCGGCTCAGGACGTGCTCGCCGGTGAGCATGCTCCGGCGGCAGCCTGGCGCGCGGGGTTGGATCAGGGCACTAGGGTTTCCCCGCCGCCGCCCCACAGCAGTCAGGGGTTGACGGGGAGAAAGCAGTCGGGCGGCGACGGAGGCGCCGATGGCTCGGACTACATCTATGCGACGACGACGGCTTGGCAGCGGTGAGTGGCCAATTCATCTCCTCGCTAGCCCCTCACCCTTCATAGGTTCAAGATCTGGCACCCGCTTGTCCTCGACGCCCAGGACGAGCAGGCGATCCAGAAAGCCAACCTGGTGGATTGATTCTTCGTCTAAGATACGCGCATACACAAGAAGCAGCCACGCAGACAGCTGGATGGATTTTTCTTTCAGGAGCACACACACATATGGAATGCAAGCCGCCGGTGAAGACAGCTTCAGCCTCATTGCCGAGGACAGAATCACGGAAAGGTCAGCTTCATATGAAGTCTGGAACCCACCGCAAGGACCACGCTCAGGTACACACATACATATACCAATATCGATATTGACCGATGCTTGTGGTTGCAATTTCATGTGTATTGATGCTCATCGTGAGATATGGGATAATAACTGGGAACCTTTCACCGCTCAATTCTTACCGGCTGAATCTTTCTAAGCAATCTTTTTTCCCTACCCCTCTTATATTTACAGGAAATTCAAGAGTGGTAGACATGTGGTTATTTGTTAAGAATGAGGAGCTACTACATTCTTGAATATTGAGACTGTGTTAGTTGGTTTAGGTTAAACTTGATAAATGCAATTTACTTTTTTGTTCCATCTAACAATTCAGTTGTATTATTGTTTTTGACAGTTTTCAGGAATTTTAACCCGCATTTGGATTCTAGCTTCCTCTCAATCATTCTGAATTATTTAATGTTAGTATGAGGTAAATGTGTTCCCAAGATTAAACCTGAGAAATGTGAAGTTGGCCACTTGGGTATGTTTGATTTCTTCAAGTACATGCAGTGACAACCACCATTGTTCATGATCTATTCCGAAGATCTTTGTTCAGAACCTGTTTATTTGTTTAATAAGAGAGGCCGTATGCATCGATCTGATGTAGAGGCCGGGGAATCCCCCCTTTTCTAAAAAAAAATATCCGAAGATAGATTATTAGCAGTGCAACATCTCTGCTGGTTCAATCAAATACTTCAGCTTGGACGGTACTTACTAATATTTAAGCCAGCTTCAATTTTTAGTCTACTCGGTCATTTTGGATTACTTTCAGTTTTGGGTGCATGTCTTTAATAGAACAACAAACTGATTTTAGCTGCTAAAATCACTAATTCCTCATGGCAACTATTTGTAGAAGACCATCCCGCTGGAGGAGATCCTGACTATCGATGTCCAGCCGGGGTGGAAGAAGGGCACGAAGATCACCTTCCGAGATGGAAGGATCTGATTTTTCCTGTGCAACTATGTGTTTCAAAAACTTATTGCGATGTAATTTTGATATTAACACTATAGTCTATGAAGTTATATTTACAGATATTTCATTTTTTGCATAAGACAGGCACCGTTTTATTTTAAAATATTTTATGAAGTAAAATTTGTGAATAAACTGAATGATGTTTCAGAGGATACAAATGGTTGTGACTTGTGGGGTCGCCTGGGGAGGCGACTGCGGCGGGGAGCAGCGGCACATCGGCAGACAACAATACATGTGTTGAGCGCATCGGCAGCAGCTGCACGTCCATGATGGATGAGCAACAATGCGAAGTAGGTGTAGGTGTGTGGGTAAGGGTAAGTATATATCACTTGTCATGTTTAACTCATGGCAACAAACAGTAAGGATCACTTCACACTCACTATATGAAGAACACTGCTGTGACGATTATATACATATATGATCCACTTGGTTGCTCAGTTAGTATTAATTTCCTATCATTTCCTTTTTCTTGCAGACGTGTCTTAAAACTAGACTTTGAAGAGAAGTTCATCCATATATGGGAATTCTACCTTCTATGCCTCTAGTTTCAGATCATGAGCAGTTTGAAATTACCAGGTATGCATGTATATATGTGTGCTTTTTGTATAGGTTTACCTGCATTATTCTTGGACAAATGAAAGTCATATACTCCCTCTGTTCTTCAAAATGCATCTTGCTGGAAATTGTTTGGTGGTTTCCAATGCGGACTAAAATTTGAGTTGATGTTGCTTTCTACAATTATGTTAATCTCAGCCATAAGATTGAGAGAGATCAGTAGACATCAGATCTTTGAGTAAGAAATAGTAACTTAGAACCTTTGGTGAACTGTAGAAAGCAAGCTTTCATCGTTTGAGATTATAAATAACATGGGATGGAGACTTGACAGCTGCATAATTATTTTACACTGACCTACTGAACCATGAAAAAACATTGCTGAGCTTCAACATTTCGGTCAAACATCACATGGAAAATCGGCTACAACCAACCAGATTGTCAAATCCTGATTGTTTTATGCTGAACTCAGAAATTGTGAATAAGCAAGAAAGCTTCTGAAGATATCAGTGCATTATCATCTCTTACGCAACTGCTACTGCAATTGACTCCTTTCCAAGCACGGGTAAGATCTTTTAACAAATCTTAGCGACATCTCTCTTCTTAAATTTACCGAGATTTATTGAAGTTGCTTTTCCTCTAAACTGGTGCATCATGCTTGCTGTTGAATTGTGCAGAAAGGCTACATTCTATTAATTTCTTTTTCGTATAGTCAATATATTTTCAACACATTTTGTATCAACTGATAACTTTGAATCTTTGTGTCTTTCATCAGATCATGCTTACTGTTGGATTTGTGCATGAATAACTAAAAGCGCCATGACATTACGCATATCCTTCATTTTAGCCATTAAACTTATTTATGTATCCGGTGTTAATTTAGTATGATTTCTTGTATATTCATCTTAGATAGGGTGGTCTTTGAGTGGATTTGGTCATCCTAAATTTTGTGTGGATTCTTTTTTGAGTATACATTCTCTATGGAGAAGTTGTTCACCCTTGAATTCAAAAATTTATACCCGCAACAGTTGACATGGTTTGATTGAGACGTGCGTTGCACGTGCACACTTACTTGTAATAAAAAAAAGAAAGAATAGCACCTGAAAAAGCGGAACGTGTAAAGTCATTATATAAAATATATGATTACCTGTAAATCACCACCGAACATGCAATAGCGCAGCGGTCGTCATGCGTGGACAGCGTACGTCGCGGCTCGAGTTCGAATCCCGGCTATCGTGCCCGCGCGCGATAAATTTTTTCCTGGCAGATCCCTTCTTTCGCAACGAACGGATATATGCGTGATTAAATAAAAAGTGTGGCTGTTTTTTGCAAAATAACATGCCACATCATCCCCGACAGGCGGGCCCCAATGGTCAGATACAGCATCAATACATCGTTATATGCGTGATTAAATAAAAAGTGTGGGTGTTTTTTGCAAAATAACATGCCACATCATCCCCGACAGGCGGGCCCCAATGGTCAGATACAGCATCAATACATCGTTATACACGGCTTAGACCAATACGTAACAGAATGTCCCAAACATGGTACTGACGTGTAAAAAAAAACAAATAGTGGTACTCATCCGTCACACCTGCCCCAAATGTGGTACTTCCCTGCAATTAACTCAATTTGAAGGATGATGATGGAGAGGTGTTGGCTTGGTGATGAGCTGGGATGTTCCACTTCTCGGCTTGCATGCTGTTTGTTTTTAGCTTTCTGAGCCCCTGTTGGTCTCGTGTTTAGCGGGTGGTCCTGGATTTGTAATATGTATGGTGCTGTCAGGTTTTCGCCCCATAGTGTTCGTCACGATGGCGGGCGGGCACGGTGGGTTTCCTGTCAGTGCTTTGAACTCGCTACCTCCTTTCCCTCCTCTCTAGATTTCTGGAACTGTTGTATTCCCGTTTAATGCAAATGGAAAGGGGTACGCCCGGTTCAAAAAAAAAATCCTAAATTTTAAATGAGCAGTTAGAATAAAGTCTCAACATTCATACCGAAGCATATAGTCATATAGAATAGTGAATTTGTGTGAATCGAAACCAAAAATTAATAACATTAGCATTACTCCATCTACGCTGGACGCACTTTGGTAAACGACGATGAGGATGAGATTACATCGATATAGCATCCAACAACAAGAATGTGAGATCTCAATCAAATTAAATCATATATAGTTTTCATTTTGGCTCACGTCGATTGGTGGAGAAATTGGGATATGGCAGATAAAATCGGCATGCCCTAGAGCTAAATTAAAGCCCCCAACCTCGTCGTCCCTCTCCACTCCCTCCTTCTTGCCGCCACCAAAAAGGCGTCGTCGGCCAAAGCCTGGCCTACGTTGGCGGCCGGGGGGGGGGGGGGGGGGGGGGGGGGCTCCCCCTTGAGCGGCGGTGGTGGCATGGGCCTCGGCCGACCGTTACGGGGCGCGCTGCTTTGGGCGGGACGTGGCGGTGATTCTTCATGGGGAGGCGTCGAGGGCATGGGCCTGTGTCGGAGTCGCGAAGGTTGCTCGGAGTTCGTCGTGCGGGGTTGTGTCATCTCGCCGGATCTAGTGCGGAAGTCTTGTTCATGGGGGTTGGTGGCATCGGCTTTGTTCCGGCGTTGTTCTTGGCATGAGCTGCAACGTAGAGGTTGACCGGTGGTGTCTCACGCCGCGATGCAGTGCTTGGTGGTGGTCCGGCGGGGCTGCGCGGTAAATGTCTGATGTCTACTACACAACTTGTTCTTGTAGACTCGTGTTGGGCCTGCAAGCGCAGAGTTTTATAGGACAGTAGCAAATTTTCCTCAAATGGATGACCTAAGGTTTATCAATCCATGGGAGATGTATCTCTCTCAAACAGTGGCGAAGGCAAGGGGGGGGGGGGGGGGGCGAGCATGGGCCTGGCCCCCCCTAACGATCGAGCGATACTTGAACGACGTATAGGCAGAGACCTCCTATTTGCCGCATTTTGCGACAAACTGTCGATGGTTCGCACGGGGGGATAAGTGACTTGGGCCGGCCCATATTACGGTAGGCGCTGTGAAAAATCAACAAAAAAGGCGTACCAGATGAATCGAACTCACGCCCTGTGGTATAGAGGACGGCACACGTAGCCAATACGACCGGCTAACCCTAGCGGTATAATCGCAACACGCTACGTAAAGAAACGCAAGGCAATGGCAAAATTTAGAGAGCAGCTTGCTAAAAACTTAGCCAAAACGCGTGTGTGTATAGGATAGAACCCATGGCTTCCAGTGACTGAGCCATGTCGTTAGCCACTGTGTTCATAGACCTTTTTGTCTAAAAATGATAGCTCAATTTATATAAACTATAGATGGAGAAAAAAAATAAACTTTTTAAAATTTTAAAGGCCGTTTGCTTTTTCACAAACGTCAATATATTTAGAAAAATAAACATTTTCAAAATTTGCTAACAAACTTTTCATAACTCAAATTTTTTTCTAAAAAAGGGAACAATATTGAAAACGAGAACATTTTTCGAACTATGAACAACTTTTTCAATATGCGAACATTTTCTAAAACAGGAAATTTTCTGAAACACACCCCACAATTATGAACATTTGTTTGAAACATGAATATTTTATGAAATTTTCCTGAACATTTTATAAATTTGCGAACAAATTATGAACACATGAATTTTGTTGAATTTGTGAACAAATTATGAAATAAGAAACGTTTTTTGAATAAACAAACATTTTTTTCAAAACAAACAATTTATCAAATTACCCAAACAAATTATGTTCTCATTTTCACAAATGTCAATATATTTAGAAAAACAAACATTTTCGAATTTTCCCTAACATTTTTCGAAAACATGAACATATTTGGAATTTGAGAACAATTTTTGAAAGCACGAACGATTTTTGAAGCTTGAGAAATTTTTTGGAAGCACAAGCTCTTTTTTAAAAGCACGAACATTTTTTGAATCTTGAGAACAAATTTTGAAACGGAGAACAATTTTAAAAATTCCCAAACAAATTTGGAAGCAAGAACAATTCTGTAAAGCATTAACATTTTTTGAATCTTGAGAACAAATTTTTGAAACAGAGAACAATTTTGAAAAATCCCAAACAAATTTGGAAGAGCGAACATTTTTTGAATATGTGAACAAAAATCAAAATCTGGTACATTTTCTGAATTTGGAAAGTTTTGAACTTTTTTGTGTAATGAGAACAATTTTTGAATTTTGAGAATATTTTTTCAAAAACTGAACATTTTTTGAAACACGAACAAATTCAAATTTTCATTTTTTTTGAAAAAAGTAGTAAAAGAGAAAGAAATGAAAAAAGAAAATCCTAAACATTTTGTAAAACTGCAAAAATGTTCTGAAAAAGAAAAGAAAAAATAAAAAAAGAAAATAAACAGAAAACGAAAACAAAATAAACAGAAACGTGAAAAACGAAAAAAGAAAAACCGGTTCAGGAACCTTCTAGAAGGTTCCCAAAACCGGAAAAAATCGGCTGGGAACATCCATAGAAGGTTCCCAAAACCGGTTGGAACGCTAACAGGCCGGCCCACCCCCGCGAGCGCTCGGTCGATACGTGTGCGCTAGCCCGACTGTTTGCCGCAAAGAGCGGTAAATAGGGTTTTCCGTATAGGCAGGCAGCGATACAGTCGAACGTACAAGCATACTCGGCCCCCCTATCTCAAGTTCTCAAGGTGCCAACATATATTCTTAGAGTAAACAATGTGGGCGTTTTCCCCGAAAAACCAGGAGCCCTCAGCTGAAGGCAATTAGGGTTTCGGTGGCGACTGTCGCTCGTTGACATCTCGTCGGCGGGGCGATCCGATCTGTGCTGGGAAGGATGGCGTCCGCGTCGTCCCCCACAGCGCACAACGCGAACCCAGACGAGCCGCTATCGCCTCGTGCGGCTAGGGCGAGGCTGGAAGAAGCCATGGGCAAGCTCGATCTCACCGAAGAGGAGGCTACCCCTTTAGTGATTGATGACCTGGAAGAAGGAGGCCAGGAGAAGTGGCTGATCGCAAGAAAGGTCCTTCATCGGAAAGTTTTGCATATCCAGACCATTGCTAATGCGTTGAGGCCGGCATGGGGAAACCCTAGAGGCTTATCTTTCAAGCCGGGGGGAGAAAACATATTCGTGGCGGAGTTCGAGAATCATCGTGATCGTGATCGCGTGCGAGATGGTTCTCCGTGGCATGTGAGCCGGCATGCTGTGATCCTATCAGAATTCCAAGAATGCATGAGGGCGTCAGAGGTGAAGTTTGATAAAATTCAACTATGGGCTAGGGTTCTAAATTTGCCTTTCAATCTGTGCAACGATATGTGGGGAAAAGCAATTGCTAAACAGATTGATAAAGAGGCCACCTCCGTCCAGTTTGACCCCGTTGGTGGATTTCTAAGAGCTAGGGTTACCCTAGATGTGAGTAAACCTCTACGGCGGTGGATATTGATCGACTCTGCCAAGAGGAAGTCCAGGGATTGGTACGACATCCAATATGAGCAAGTTCCAAATTTTTGCTTCTTGTGTGGCCGTCTAGGTCACTCTGATCTGTTTTGTCCCACCCTGAGTACAAGGGATCAGCATGGGGATCTTCCCTTCACCACAAACCTGCGTGCACCTGATGAACGTAAGGGGGCGGCATCGAGCGACGACTCATCCAGAGGGCCTCAGCAGACGGCGGCCAGCAGGAAAGATGCTTCCTCCTCCAACACGAATGTGGCCGCAACAGCTGAGGTAAACTCTCCCCCGAAAAGAAGGAATCAACCCAAGAGGAAGGGGGGCCTTAGATGGAGAAAGTATACCACAGAGTCGAACCGTTGGCCATTACCAGCAACGCGATGGTGGAAAGCAATGGTGTCGCTACAGATATGGTGGTGTTCAATGCTCAAGCAAAGACAAACTCCGATGATGGCAGTGGGAAATATGAGAGAGAGACCTCGGAACCAGACCCAAAGAAAAAGAAACCCACCCCACCCTCATCGGAGAACACATCGGCGGCGGCTGCAATTCAGCCCCGCGGAGAGCAATGAAACACCTCAGCTGGAACTGCCGGGGGCTTGGGAACCCCAAGGCAGTTCGCGAGCTTTGGAAGATTACGAAGCAGGAAGGGCCCAGCCTAATCTTTGTGATGGAAACAAAGATTAGGGTGAAGAGAGTTGAAATTCTGAAGCATACACTCGGGTTTTCGGGTTGTTTTGCTGTTGACAGCGCGGGGCTTAGTGGCGGCCTCGGTTTGTTCTGGTCAAGTGATATTTCGGTTGATCTTAAGAGTTATAGTTCCGGCCACATCGATGTGATGGCGCTGAAAGTTGGTTCCTCCTCGCATGAATGGAGATTCACGGGGTTCTACGGAGCTCCGAGGAGCGAGGATCGGCACCACAGTTGGACT
Organism: Triticum timopheevii; assembly: GCA_963921465.1. NCBI lineage: Eukaryota > Viridiplantae > Streptophyta > Magnoliopsida > Poales > Poaceae > Triticum > Triticum timopheevii. The sequence goes on along the minus strand of OY997271.1, from coordinate 126,297,872 downwards.
TGTTTGAGAAGGCTACATGCAATACTGCATCAAGCATGGCTATGTCTTGGTGACTTCAACGAAACGATGCATGCCATAGAACACTTCAGCAGAGCTCAGAGGGCGGAGTGGTAGATGCGCGCGTTTCGGGACGTTTTAGAGGATTGCTCCCTGCAGGACTTTGGTTTTTCAGGGGTGCCATACACATGGGATAATGGTCAGGCCGGCGAGATGAACGTGAAAGCCCGTCTGGACAGAGGGGTGGCCAATGCAGCTTTTCTTCAGAGCTTCGAAGTTGCCCGGGTGAGACACATTAGCTCAGTGGAGTCGGACCACTGTTTTGTTTTGGTTGAGACACAAGACGTACAACACACGAGAGGATCAAAGCAGTTTTGGTACGAAGATGTTTGGCAGTCTCATGCTGAGTATGATCAGATTGTTGCGGAAGCGTGGCGACGGAATCATGCCGGTCAAGATCTTGCCGCTATTCAAAACACTTTGTAACAACTCCAAGTTGAACTTGGGGCGTGGGGTGCAAGAGAGTTTGGGTGCCTCGCTAAGAGGGTCCGAAAATTACAGAAAAAGCTTGAACTCTTGAGGAGTAGATCCATCGGACGAGGGCCTTCTGACGAGGAAAAAGCATTTGTGCTACAATTGAGAGAAGCATTGCGACAGGAGGAGATTTGGATTCGGCAACGCTCACACGTGCCATGGCTACGGAAGGGTGACCGAAACACGGCATACTATCACGCCCTAGCAGCACAGTGGAAGCGTGCGAATCGCATTGCCCATCTTCAGCGGTCGGACGGATCCATATGTGCAACCGAGACTGAGGACAAGGTGGAGGTGCAATCATTCTACCAGGACTTGTATTCTACCCAAGGTTTTAATGATATGAATGAGTTTCTTCAATTTGTCTCGTCACGTGTAACTGAGGACATGAACATCTCCTTGGATAAACCCTTCGAGCCGGTCAAGGTTCCGATGCCCTTTTTCAGATGTCCCCATCCAAAGCACCGGGTGTTGATGGGTTTACCGCAGGGTTTTTTCAGCGACACTAGGATCTCATCAAGGATGACCTAGTGCCGATGATTCTTGGTTTCTTAAATGTGGGTGATCTACCCTATGGCTTCAACGATATGGCTATCACACTTATTCCCAAGGTACGGAATCCCCAGTCCATTACTCAGTACCGGCCGATCTCTTTGTGTCCTGTACCTTACAAGATTGCTGCTAAGATGATAACTAACTGTTTCAAAGAGCTCATGGACACAGTGGTTAGCCAGGAGCAGAGTGATTTTGTCCCTGGTCGCCTGATCACTGATAACGCGGTGGTTGCGTTTGAGAGTGTTCACACAATGAGGCGAAGGAAGAAGGGGAAGAACTATTCGTGTGCTGTCAAATTAGACATGATGAAGGCCTACGATAGAGTGGAATGGCATTATCTGGAGGCGATCATGGTCAAACTTGGTTTTAGTGCTCAGTTCGTGAACCTGGTACTGAAGTGTGTCTCATCTGTTCGGTTCTCGGTGAGAGTGAATGGGGAGTTGCTGCCGTTCTTCACCCCGTCCAGGGGGCTACGGCAGGGCTGCCCTATGTCGCCTTTTCTTTTCTTACTATGTGTTGAAGGACTCACATCTTTGCTCAAATTTTATGGAGGTATTCATGTTGACAGGGGCATCCGTGTATCCTTTCGAGCACCTTTGGTGAGTCATCTACTTTTTGCCGATGATAGTCTTATCTTCATCAGTGCAACCCAGGAGAGTGCGTACCGACTCAATGCAATATTATTGATCTATGCTACTTGCTCGGGACAAGCAGTCAATCGTGCTAAGAGTGCAATATTTTTTTCGCCCAATACACCGCATGCAAGAAGGCAAGCAGTCAAACTGGTCCTTGGTGTTCATGTTGAAGCTTTTAGTGACAGATATTTGGGATTACCCACAGCGGCTGGAAGAATCACTAGTGAGACTTTTGACCATATTGGGGACAGATCCAGGAGCAAAATGAATGGATGGGCAGAGCGGCTACTAGCTTGTGCTGGGAGGGAAACACTTATTAAATCAGTTATTCAGGCCATCCCAACCTTCGGTATGAGTTGTTTCCGTCTGACTAAGAAAGTATGCAAAGGCCTTATCACTAGTATGGCCAAATTCTGGTGGAGTGGATCTCTTGATCGGCGATCTGTGCATTGGCTATCTTGGGAAAAACTTGCATCACCGAAGTGTCAGGGTGGAATGGGCTTTCGCGATCTTGAGTTATTTAACCTGGCACTACTGGGTAAGCATGGTTGGAGATTTATTACTAATCCCAACTCCTTATGTGCCCAAGTGATGAAGGGGCGCTATTTTCCGGACTGTGATTTCATGGAGGCTTCAGTACCAAACACATCATCAGCTATCTGGCGAGCGATCATCGCCGGGAGGGAAGCTCTCCATGTTGGTCTCATCAAGAGGGTGGGGGACGGTAGTACTACCTCCATTTGGGGAGACAAGTGGATCCCGGGCCTCCCTTCCCTGTCCCCTACGGTGATGCCGGGGGGGGGACAACAATTGCCACCGTGGATGAACTCATCGATCATGAAAACGGGACTTGGCGGGGGGAACTGATCAACAATATCTTCATTCGACCAGACGCCGATGCTATCATGAATATCCCCTTACGTCGAGGTGGGGGTGATGATTTTAGAGCTTGGGCTTTTGAAAGAAGTGGCATATACTCCGTAAAATCTGCGTACCGTGCTCTCGTGACTCGGAAAGAGCGTCTAGCTCAAGAGGAAGGGGCAGTTACAAACTCCTCACAGACCGATGAACGGATGTGGAAGTCACTTTGGAAGATTAAGGTATTGCCGAAGGTATGTGTATTCTGGTGGCGGGTCATTCGTCGTATTCTTCCAGATGAGTGCACGCTTTGGTATCGTCATATCAAACCTATAAGCAGATGTAATGTCTGCCATGCAATGGATGAGGATCTCATGCACGCCTTAGTGCATTGCTCTCATGCCAAACTTTTCTGGGAGCAGGCTCATGGCCTCTTTGGCATTCGGCGGCCGTGGCTGAATCCGGATACTTGGTCTCGTGAAATCATATGTGATAATCAATTCACGGACATTGAAAGGGCCCAAATGATTTCTGTTATGTGGGCAATCTGGCACTCGAGGAATCGAGTGACTCATGATGATGACCAGCTTGATCCCTTCACTTCGGTGAGGTGGATTAGGGAGGACTTGGCACTGCTGGATATCCTGCACTCTCATGTTCTGCTACTAGGTCATGGTTGGAGACCGCCAGAATCAGGGGTGGTCAAGATCAACACGGATGCAACATTGAGTATGGACTCCGACAATGTGGGCATGGGCGGTGTAGCACGTTCAAACACAACCTTGTTGGGAGCTTGGAGCAAACCTCATATTGGGGTCACGGATCCATTCATCGGTGAGACGCTCGCGCTCCGAGAAGGTGTTACCTTCGCAAATCTTCGGGGTTTCTCACATGTGATCATGGAGACGGATTGCCTGGAGATTGTTAATCTCTGGAACACTCACTACACCAGCCTTTCTGTGGTGGCACCTTTACTTGTAGAAATAGGAGAGCTAGCTGATACTTTTTCTTCTTTTGTTATTCAACATGTAATGCGAGCAGCCAATGTCCCGACCCACCTTTGTGCAAAACATGCATGTACACTGGTGGTTACCGAGTGTTGGACTGACTCGAGACCATCTTTCCTGCTCACCAGCCTATTGGCTGATGATGCCAGGACCTCGTTCGTTGAATAAAAGCTCTTAGGTTTGAACGCAAAAAAACAACAACATATATACTTAGAAACAGAAGGAAAAAGCCCATAGTAAAAAAGCCCACACCCGGCGGCGGCTCAGGACGTGCTCGCCGGTGAGCATGCTCCGGCGGCAGCCTGGCGCGCGGGGTTGGATCAGGGCACTAGGGTTTCCCCGCCGCCGCCCCACAGCAGTCAGGGGTTGACGGGGAGAAAGCAGTCGGGCGGCGACGGAGGCGCCGATGGCTCGGACTACATCTATGCGACGACGACGGCTTGGCAGCGGTGAGTGGCCAATTCATCTCCTCGCTAGCCCCTCACCCTTCATAGGTTCAAGATCTGGCACCCGCTTGTCCTCGACGCCCAGGACGAGCAGGCGATCCAGAAAGCCAACCTGGTGGATTGATTCTTCGTCTAAGATACGCGCATACACAAGAAGCAGCCACGCAGACAGCTGGATGGATTTTTCTTTCAGGAGCACACACACATATGGAATGCAAGCCGCCGGTTGGCAACGTACTCCCTCGATCTAATCTTCTCAAGATGCGTCTTTCGTCCGTGATTATCGTGTACGTGGGTGGGATTAAGCCCTGGCGCCGCCGGCCGTCTTGTGCCCTTGCCGCAGTGTGCCTCTGATCTACTTGCTCTACTGTTCACAATCTGATTGATACGGCGGCACGGCGACGCGACCTACTTCATTGTTTCTGCCAACTATTAGCAGGTTAACACATCGTACACTAATATCTCAATTGTCATCTAGTATCACTGTTGAAATTATGCGTCGGATTTTAGTTTGTTTTGCTTGGTGATCTGAGATGCTATCGATAATTCATGTCTTGTACATGCCCTAGAAATTATCGTGATGCAAATTACCATGTATCAGCTCATATTTATGATACAAAATTTTCCTATGTCGATGGTATACAATATAGCTAATTTCGAAACTGAAATTCCTCAATTACGAAGAGAAAAAGTGCTGCCAAACACCGTTAAAATTAGTTTGGTTTCTAAAAGGTTGCTTCTGAATTAAAATTCCTCAACTATGAAGAGAAAAAACGCAGCCAAGAACCTTTATGATCAATTATTTTCTAAGTTGGTTGCCTCAAATTGTCAACGTACTAAAACTATTAAGGATGTTGTTTTAAAAGTTCTCAACTCCGTTCAATATAATCATCTTTTGTACTGATTTTTTTGTACCTACTTCGCTTGGCCCCCCCTATACCCAAATCCTGGCTCCGCCCTTGCTCTCAAACAACCCTGCAACCAAATAATGAAAAGTCTCTTGTGTCCCCAACAAACCAAATACAATGGTAAATTGTATAGGTGCACTAGTTCGGCGAAGAGATGGTGATACAAGTGTAGTAATGATAATAGATATTGATTTTTATAATAGTAACAATTAAAAACAGGAAGGCAATGAGTAACAAAAGTGAGCACAAACGGTATTGCAATGCTTAGAAACAAGGCCTAGGGTTCGTACTTTCGCTAGCACAGTCTCTTAACAATGCTAATATAATTGGTTTATATAACCATCCCTCAACATGCGATGAAGAATCACTCCAAAGTTCTTATGCGGAGAACATAAGACGAAGTTCTTTGTAGGGTACGAAACCACCTCAAAATTATCCTTTCCGATCGATCTACCCAAGAGTTCGTACTAAAATAACACCAAGTTATCCTTTCCGATCGATCTATCTAAGGGTTTGTACTAAAATAACATCATATGATACACATCAACCAACTGTAATGTCACCTAGGTACTCCAATGTCACACAAGTATCCATGAGTTGATTATACGATATGCATCAAACAATTTCAGATTCATAATACTCAATCCAACACAAAAAACCTCAAAGGGTGCCCCAAGATTTCTACCGGAGAAATAAAGACGAGAACATGCATCAACCCCTATGCATAGATTACCCCAATGTCACCTCGGGAATCTGTGAGTTGAGTGCCAAAACATATATCAAGTGAATCAATATGATACCCCATTGTCATCACGGGTATTCATAGTAAGACATACATCAAGTGCTCTCAAATCCATAAAAGTATGCAATCCGATAATAACGAAATCTCAAAGGGAAAACTCAATTCATCACAACAAGATAGAGAGGGAGAAACACCATATGACCCAACTATATTAACAAAGATTGCGATACATCAAGATCGTGCCAAATCAAGAACACGAGAGAGAGAGAGAGAGAGAGAGAGAGAGAGAGTACAACCCTTTAGCCCCGATGGTGGACTACTCCCTCCTCATCATGGTGGCCGCCGGGATGATGAAGATGGCCTTCGGTGATGATGTCCCCCTCCGGCAGGGTGTCGGAACAGGGTCCAGATTGGTTTTTCGTGGCTACAGAGGCTTGCGATGGCGGAACTGTAGCGCCCAAGATGCAATTCTATCCCAATCACGTGATGAATTCATGATTGGGGAACAACCGCATTTTGAACACATAGCAAGGTGGATATCATTACAACATACCATGTACTGAATAGATAAGAATACAAGATAAAGGCTTACACTCGCCACAAGCTACATCATGAATACATGAATACATCAATAGATAGCAATCATCATACAAAAGAGTAGGATCCGACTACAGATGAAATCAAATGAAAAATAAGAATGACATCCACCCTGCTAATCCCAGGCTCCCGAACTGGAACCTATCCGTTGATCGAAGAACAAGAAGCAGAAGAACTCCAAAACAATAAAACATCACCCTCACGTCAGATCATCGCATTACCTGTACCTACAACTGTTGTTGTAGTAACCTGTGAGCCACGAGGACTCAGCAATCCCATTACCATGGGTATGGAATGGATAAGTGGTGAGGTTGCAGCAAGCATTAAGTACTGTATGGTGGCTAACTTACGAGTATAGAATAAGAAGAGAAACTACGCATAACGGTCGCAATCTATTAATGATCAAGAAGTGATCCTGAACTACTTACGATTCAATCATAACCCCACCACGTTCTCTCCCGAACTCACTCGAAAAGAGACGGGCGCGGTTATTATACAACCGGATATTATAAATTTCCAATTTGCCACATAACTGCGGGCATGGCTCTCGAAAAGATTAAACCCTGCAGGGGTGTCCCAACTTAGTCCATCACAAACTCTCATGATCCGCGGAGGTAAATCTCCATCTCAGGACAACCCGATCAAACTCGGAATCCCGATGCGCAAGACATTTCGACAATGTTAAAACAAAGCCAACAAGACCTCCCGACGTGCTGACACCCTGATAATATCTGCGCGTATCTCGTCTTAGGCCACGACGAATGAGCGAAGCTTATGGTCGTTGAGACCCATGTTGCCAAGGGGGTGCCACAAGGTGCTCTGTTTTGGACCAACACTCATGAGGAGCACTGGTTGGGGTTGTTGATTAATTATCCTCAGGGTCCGGAAAGTCACTATGCAAGTTTTAGTTGCTATTAGGCAAATGTAAAACCAAAGTTGGGCCTTGATGGAAGAGTTTTATTCAAAACAAACTGTCAAGGGGGGCCCATAAACCCCGACCGTGTTAGGAGCGCAAAATCAAGGAACATAACATCGGTATGACGGAAACTAGGACGACAAGAGTGAAACAAAAAAAGCAGGCAAAAGGCCGAGCCTTCCACCCTTTACCATGTATGTAGATGCATTAATTAAATAAAAGATACTGTTATATCCCTTGATATCCATGTTCCAACATGGAACAAACTGCAACTGCATCTACAACTAGCAACGCCATAAGAGGGGCTGAGCAAAGCCAAACAACAGTTTGCTGGGATGGTGGAAAAGGTTAGAGGCTGATCATGGCATATTGGGAGGCTTGACAAACAAGTGGTAGGTAGCGCGACACAGCGATAGCATCGAGACAACTAGAAAAACAAAGATAGTAGTGGTATCCAGGTAATGATCATCTTGCCTGAAAATCCCGCTAGGAAGAAGACCGAATCCATGAAGTAGACGAACCAACGTAGCCGATCGAATCCTCACAATCGCAACGTAACCAAAACTATCGAGAAGAAGCATAACTGGAAAAAAAATCAAACAACATGGTAAACAGCCATCACATAAACATGGCATGATGCACAATTAAGTGTGATGCATGTCCGGTTTAAAGAGGCATGGCATGGCAAAGTGCAACAAACAATACTACAAGTTAAGTGGAGCTCAATATGTAACAAGTTGCATATTGACGAAACACCACATTCAATTATTTAGTCCACTCTCATTTATGTACCCAACAATATTAAATGTTGTTAAACATGGCAAGAGGGGAAGCATAATAAAACTACCTATGTAGGCAAGTTTAAATGAGGCCAGAACAAAATCAACAACTCTGGAAAATCCCCATATGCATATTCCGAATTTGCTACTGTTCTGCCCTATACATAATTTTAGGGGATATTTAAATTAGTGCCCCTGGTTCCTTAGTTGTGCTCACTTTTCCCCACGCTCCAAATGTTTGCTCACTTTTCCCCTCTTCCTTAGCTGAAACTCTCACAAATGCTCATAGCGGGCGTTTGCCATCTTGAACGTCCATTGACCGTTAATTGCTGACGAGTGGGGCCGAGTCTTCGTCTGACTGTTGCTTGCTGACAGGTGGGACCGCAAGGAGACACGTATTGGGCAGCTTGTCTGAATCTGAAACAGATCTAGACAGGCCGCACTACACCGCGCCGCCCCGCCCCCTCCGCCAGCGTCGTTCCGCGTCCACCGCTGTTGTTTCCTCCACCCTATGCCCTTTTCCGTTCGTCAGCGATGCCGCGTCTCCGCCAGATATAGCCCACCTCCCCATCTGGGATTACATAGCGATGTTGAGTGAGGACGCCCGGAATGCAGTCGACCGTGGAGAGGATTGGGTCGAATCCGCGGCAGATAATTCATGGATTAAACCTGGGTAAGCATTGTTTCCTCTCGAATTGACGTTCTAAGTCGTATTGTAGGCCGTATTTGACTTCTGTTTGCTTGAATCGTTCGAATTTGTGCTCGATTTTACCCGACTAACTGAAGCCTTTGTTTCCTTCCCCAACAAAATAGGATTGATCCCGCGCTGGCTTTCCGGCTGGCGATTAGAATGGAAACTAGTGTGCTGCGTGGTACTAAACCGCATTTGATTTCATCATTTTTCTATCCCAAAGTGGTAGAAACCAGCATATCTTTCAAAGATTTGCGAGCTGAGCTCCGAAACACCTATCCCTGGAGTGATGCCGATGCTGTTGAACTGAATTACTTCAGCAGTGACGAGCAAAGATTTCTCCCACTAACTTGCGACGATCATATGCCGTTGCTTTTTGCTGGGATTGCTGGCTGCCAATTCAGTAAACTCCAAATCGATGTGCTTCAGCCACGCGCAGAACGGGCGAAGGGGAAGGGAGTTCAGACATCATCTGTCTGTGCTAATAGCCAGCACCCCGGCACTCCTTGTAGGTCGACACCAAGTAAAGCAAGTGGTTCGTGGAGCCACAACATGCCTGCTGCCAATTCTGGTTCCGATTCAGCTACTGCTTCTCGTGTACCTTCTGCAGTTGGTGTAAAAGAAGATGCAGAACCTGACGAGGCAGTGCCTACAAATGATGATGAAGACGAGATGATGTTTCCTGAACTGGTCGATGTAGCCAGTCAGCAAGCAGTGGATGACGAATATATGGAGGAGCCCATCAGCCAAGCTAGGTTTGATGACACTGACGATGAAGAGAAGGTGGAGAACATGGACAGCTTAATCGAGGATGAATACGATGGTGATGACATGCCAACAATTGAGTGGAACAGAGAAAAACCTGAGCTTACTGTAGGTACCATTTTCCAATCAATGGTGGACTGTCGGAATGCAGTGACAACATGGTGCATTATATCTGAAAACACCTATAAGATCAAAAGGAGTGAGCCAGCAAGGTTCACAGTTTTTTGTCCATATCCTAGGTGTAGGTGGAAGTTGCATGCATCTCGTATGAGAAAGAGCAAATATATTCAGGTAATCCAAGTTTAGTTAGTAATTTAGTTTCAGATCGTTGAGTAAGGTTTCTTAACTGTTCTTTACCCTTTTATTTTGTTTCAGATAAAGAAAAACGCACACAAGCACACTTGTCCACCTGGAGGGGGAGGGGGGAAGGCCAAAACCAAGCTAGCAAAAACTAGGTGGGTGGTAGATGCTATATTGGATTGGCTGAGAGAAGAACTTGGACTTGGTCCAACAGCACTCCATGGGAAGCTTTTTGAGAAGTACAAGATAGAAATTCCTTACATGAGAATTTTCAATGCTAGGGAAAAGGCTCTTGACAGAATTAATGGTCAATGGAATGACAGTTTTCAGCTGCTTTACACTTTCAAAGCTGAAGTGGAGATGGCAAGTCCAGGGAGTGTTGTGGAGATTGACAAGCATACAGTTCCATTCAAAATAAAAAGGAAGTCATTTCAGAAGGAGTGCCTCAGAAGGGCTTTTGTTTATTTTAAGGCTTGCTGGCAGGGGTTTCTAGATGGTTGCAGGCCCTATTTGGCTGTAGATGCTACACATTTGACTGGAAGATGGAGAGGACAGCTAGTAGCAGCTTCTGCAGTTGATGGACACAACTGGCTATTCCCAGTTGCATTTGGTGTGGTGGAGGCAGAGTCTGAGGAAAGTTGGGTCTGGTTTCTGCAACAGTTGCGCAACATTATAGGCACACCCCCAGGTTTAGCTATACACACAGATGCTTGCAAGGGTTTAGAGAGTGCAGTGGAAATTGTATTCCCTGGAGTGGAGCATAGGGAATGTATGCGACACCTAGCGCATAATTTCAAAAATAAGTTCAAAGGTAAAGTTTATGATGAGAACTTATGGCCAGCATCATACACATGCAGCAAAAGGAAGCATGAACACCATTTGAGAGTGTTGTATGCTCAAAATCCTCTTGTGAAGGAGTACATGGATGCACATCATGGCAAGGTGTGGTCAAGAAGCAAATTCAACGAAATCTGCAAAGTAGATTATGTGACCAGTAACCTTGCAGAATGCTTCAATTCAAAGTTCAAGTCAGTGAAAGGGCTCTTGTTGTGGCAAGCATTTGACAAGATGAGGCAAATGATCATGATAAAGATGGCTCTTCGCAAAAGAATTGCAGAAACACAATATGTTGGTCATCAAATGCTCCCATCACTGATTAAGGCATTGCACTTGAAGGCAAGAGGACTGAAGATGAAATGTATTCGATCTGGTACATATGAGGGAGAGGTTACCTATACTGACACTAAAAATAGGGTATGGAGGTATCCTGTGAACCTAAGTACTAGAGAATGTAGTTGTAGGCAATGGCAGATCCGTGGGAAGCCATGCATACATGCCCTACATTTGATGACCGTTATCAGGGGTGCAGATGGTGAAGTTGATCAATATTGCTCTGAGTATTTCTCTGTTGCCAAATTTATGGCTGCTTATGCTGACAATGTGCCTGCACTATTGGGGAAAGATCAATGGAACATAGTAGATCCAGGGTTCAAACTCCACGCTCCTGTCATTACTAGACCACCAGGAAGACCAAGGAACCAGAGGATTAGAGCAAGTGAGGAGGGTCGTCTACCAAAGAAGCGTGCTTGCAAAAAATGTGGAGTTCTGGGGCATATTGCTAGGCTTTGTACCAATGCAGTGGATGCATCATTTGGAGAGGAGGAAAGATGGACAACAGCCAATGCTGAGGATAATGCAGCAGCAATGGAGACTGAAGATGCAGTGGAGAATGCAGCAGCAATTGAAGCAGTGGAGAATGCAGCAGCAAATGAAGCAGTGGAGAATGCAGCAGCAAATGAAGCATCTTGGTATGTGTTTGCACCCTTTGTATAATGCAGCTACCCTTTTGTTTGCATTTGTTCTCTTTTTTGCCTATGGCTTATAATTTTATTTACCAGCTCTAGGGAGAAAAGGCCAAGAGATGAAGAAGCAGAAGATTTTGAAACCATGGCCTTTGATGGTTTTGAATCTATAAGAGAGGAAGAGGAGGGCGTAATTATTCCAATTGTGCCTTTAAAGATTACTGAACCCATAGATGACCGTCAAATGGTCGTCAAGTGCTCGGCGAGTGCAACTACTCCATCAGCACCCCCACGAGGAAAACCCCAAGTAAAGCCCAAGATCAAAAGGAACAAGAGTCTGAAAGAAAAGAGCATCTCAACTAGGGAAACTAGGAGCAAGACGGTGAAGCCAGCTGCAAACACAAGGAGCAAGTCGAAAATTTGAATTAAGTTGTTGGGAAATGTATGTGTTGTCAATTTGAGGGAGAGTGGATTGCTTAAAACTTGGTAGATTTGTATTAAGATGTTGGCATCTTAAAACTTGGTAGATTTGAGCTACTGTAAAAACTTATCAGTTGTAATAATGTTGCTTCTACTTTGGTTTCTTATTTGAGTCAGAATTCAAATTTCCATCAAAATTTGAATTTAAATCAATATTTGAATTTGGACCAAAATTTGGATCCGAGTCAAAGTTGAAGTTGAACATTGGAGGTTCATTGCTCTGTGCGGTGTATTTGATCGAGCATTTGAAGTCCAATATTCGTAGGTGAACAGTCCAAATGAGAAATGTGCTAGAAATGAGCTCGAAAGCTAGGGTAAACAGCCCTATTTGAAATCAAGTTTTTCTTGACCTAGCCTAAATGAGGCATATATATTTTTATTAAAACTTGTTCCATATATATAGGGTAAAAACGAAGTCTCACTATTTATTCATTAATATTCATATTACTACATTTTTTTGAAAAAATATGCTTTTATTTCAAAACCGTCAAATAACACGTTTTAGATATGAAAATGAAAAAGTAAGTTCAGATCCTTGTTACTCACTCCAAAATGAAGCTATGGAGATTTTTCTGATTTTTTTTAATTATTTTGAAAAAAAATTCAAACCCTAAACCCTCTCTCCCTATTCTACGAACTCTGAAAATGTTCATAGGTGATAGCTCATTTGTGTGAAGACTTTTTTCATGAAAATGACCTACACCAAGTTTATATTTTTTTCTCATAACCTTGTCACATATGACGGCTATGTGCGCAAGAATTACAACATTTTGAATTTTTTTGAATTTTTTAAAAACATTTGAACTTGATTTCGACAGATCACTTCAAAAAATGATTTTTTCGAAAAAACGCCCCTATACTGAGTTTATATTTTTTATGGTAACTAGGTCTCATAAACGGATGAACTACGTTTGTTTTATATTTTTGCGATTTTTTCTAATTTAGTTATGGCCATTTGAAATCTGGTCAAACCCTAATAACCCCGTTGACTCGCTCATAACCCCGCAGAAATGCTCCAAACCCTAGCGTCGAACGTGCGCCGTCGGATCCTACCAAGCGTCAAACACCACCCGTCAGATGTAGGGCAGGCATGCGTGATCCGCGTGATCCATCCTGATTGGCTACTGCACTGTCCTTCTCGGGTTTTTTACGATCTGCCCCACTTTACATATGAAATTGTATTTTTCGCACATGACCACCACATGTCAGTGTTAAGAGTTGGTTCAAATATTCAAACCGCAAAATACAATGTGGCAAATCGTCAATATAGCTTCCCCTTCTCCTCTTCTCCATCTGACAGACAAAGGCATCGAGCAGATCGAGCAATTCCTCTGTTTCTTTCCCCATCTTCTCGTTCTTCTTCCTCTCGAGCAACTCCTCTGTTTCTTCCTCTCGGGCGATATGTCGACCTCCTCGTCAGCCCCCCGTTCCATGTGGCCGGTGTATGGTCCAGTGCCGATGACTCGATGCCCTAACTGCCCACGGACTGCGCCACTGAAGCGGTTGACTTCGAAGGAGGAGAAGAATGGGAACTTTGGGCGCGAGTTCGTCAAATGCGAGAGCAAGCCGGAGGGGCAGGTTAGATCTGAGTTTTCCTCGCATCCTTTATCTCTAATTTCTCAAAAAATCTGTCAAATTTGAATTTAGGATACATGATTTCGTTTTCAGATCGTGAAGAAATGCCACCATTTCGAGTGGATGGATGATTACATCCAGAGGCTTCAAGGGTCGGGCTTGCTGGATTCGAGGGGGAATGCAATCCGAGAGTCCAATCTGCCCCATGACAGTGCTGCTCCGGCAGCAGCAGCGCGTCCGGAATACCCGACGGCGTTCGAACTGAAGACGGAATTGAAGAATATGAACAAGAACTTCAAGGAGCTTATTGAGTTGAAGAAGCAATCCAATCTGATAGCTTTAGGAATACTTGCTCTAGGAATTTTTTACTTGATGGCCATCTCTCGTTAGAGATGTTTGTCTACTGTTTAGTGCAACTGTTGATCTCTGAATGCAACTCTGTTTAGTGCAACTGTCGATCTCTGAATGTATGTAGTTTACTGTTATGTTTCGACACTTTTAGTTTCGGCAGAAGACAACTACCAGTTTAGTGATAGGATTATTTTGTTAGATAATAACCTCGAGTGTTGGATCATACCCTAGCTCGTCAGATGACAGTAAGCAGTACTTGAGAAGCACAAGGGATATACATCAAGTTCATCTCTTCTCTCTCGCACTTGCCAAACTTTTGTCCTCGAGTTTGTCAGTTCTGCTAGAAAAAAAACCTAGTTCGCGGGCCCAAAGAGAATCAAGCTGCAATAGGCCCACAAAGGATAAATGAGGCCCAGAAACAAGTGATGTTTCTTTTTTTGTTTAGGAATGATTGCTTTGTTCTTTCTTGTTTCTGATTGATTTTTTCATTAATTTGATTGCCCAATCTCTTCTATTTCATTGAGGAATTTTTTTGGCTTTCCTTTATGGGTCCCTTCACTTTTTTTGATTTGATTTCTCTTCACCGTATTTGCTTTTGTTTTGATTTCTCACAACCTGGCTTAGTTTGGCAGTGGAGTAATTTTAGAATCAAAGTATTTGCAAACATCGGTATTATTATGCCTAGCAAACCAATACTTCAGTATTGGGAAAAGAGGTCCAACCTTCTTTTTTATATACTTCAAAAATAGTGTAGTTTTCTAGATATTAAAGTATATAAAACTACACTTTTGACTAAAGCCAAACATCTCAAAGTATTTGATACTTCAATATTTCTGGAAACCAAAGTATTCTTGGAATACCTAAAAAATACAGAGCTCCCGAACCAAAGCCGTGTACAGTATGTCCTTATTTTTAGAAGGCATCTATAAACACATCATTTTTAGTTAGTTTGGTTAATTTTGCCCATGTCAATTAGCCGTGTCTAAACTTGGGACAAACAAAATACAAACATAACAAATCATTAATATAACACGCATAACTTAACTTAGATAGAGTTGCTAGGGCGACACAAGTTCTTACATATAACACGACACCAATACATATAACACATAACTTAACTTAGATAGATAGGGTAGCTAGCTAGGGCAACACACACACACCAAACTCACACTACATAGTAGTAGGGTAGCTAGGGCAACACCGCCATGTCTTCACCGTCGTCTTCACCTTAACCGCCGGCTTCACCGTCTTCGTCGCCGCCGGCTTCAGTACTCCTCCTCCTCAAGGTCGTTGTCGCCGATGTAGTACGGGAGGCTGTGCATGCGGTTGCGAGCGGGGAAGACGCTTTCGAAGTCGGTGAAGATGTTATAGGTCGTGTATGCGATGAACTCACACCCACACCAATACACCTTGCCGAGGAGGTAGTAGGCATCGAACTTGTTGGTGAAGTGGACGACGAGCCCTACCACTTGAGCGTTGGCGTGGGGACGCTGCTCCACAAGGTTGAACATGGGCGGCGAGCCCGCCGGGAGGTGGTGGAAGCCCGCACGGAGGAACCCCCTTGCAAGCTCAGTTCTTCCCCTCCAGCGGGAGAACGCCCACACACGGAGGGATTCCTCGACGACGACGTTGGCGGCGTACCGCCATTCCGGCACGGTGGGCGGCGCTTGGAACATCGGCCCATTGTACTGCATCTTGCTCGCTTCGCTGAGTGGAACGGCTTTGGCTTTTGGGGGAAGAAGAGAAGTTGGAGGCGCAGATAGATCTGTAGAAGAAGAGGCAATGAAGGGCAGTTTAAATAGCTGGGGGAGACGAAGTGGGTACACGCGCAACCGGCGTAGATGGTGACTCAGTCCGTGCGTGAACCGATGCGATCATCAATTTGTGAACGTGAATCGATGCGAGCGTGCTTTGCGTGCTCTGCGTTGGCGGCTGCCTGCCTCCCCCTTCCGCGTGCTCTGCGTTGGCGGCTGCGCGCCTCCCATTCACGAGCGTGCGTGCAGCCTGCGGCGTGAACCGATGCCTCGACATATGGATGCGACCGTGCGTGCAGCCTGCCCCTTCTGCCACCGACACGTATGGCTGCGACGCGTGAAACGACGCTGCAGAGCGACTGAATCCACCGGCAACCGTGTGGCACGGATCGATGCGTGCGTGTCGGCATGCATGCATGCGATTAGGTCTAGGTCACTAGATGCGTGCGTGGCGGTGTTCGCATGCATAGCAGGCTACATCGATGCCGAAGC
Source organism: Triticum timopheevii (assembly GCA_963921465.1). Lineage (NCBI taxonomy): Eukaryota > Viridiplantae > Streptophyta > Magnoliopsida > Poales > Poaceae > Triticum > Triticum timopheevii. The sequence goes on along the minus strand of OY997271.1, from coordinate 126,281,688 downwards.
CGGGCATGCATTGCAGGCTGCATCCATCCATAGCAGGCTTTTTTAATTGGGCTCCCTTTTTAATTTATTACCAGCCTACTAACGGGCCCGTCCTATGAACACAAACACGGCCCAACCAGCGAAGCCACAACCACAGTCAACAGAGTCCAATTTGTCTCAAAAAAAAGTCAACAGAGTCCAACGTGGCCCCACAAGTCAGTTAACGGCCAAGACGGCAAACGTCTGTTATGAACATTTGTGAGAGTTTCAGCTAAGGGAATGGGGAAAAGTGAGCAAAAGTTTGAAGCGTGGGGAAAACTGAGCACAACTAAGGAATTGGGGGCACAGATGGAATAAGCCCATTTAGAGTTGCTAAACATGCAAAGTAATGCCACCATGTTAATCTATGCATTTTTCTACTCCAATTACATACATAATTTATTTAATTCCGAGCTACGGTTAATTAGTTATGAAATAAACCATTTTAGCATGCCATCTATGCAAATTAATGCAAGCCATAATTTTAGGCATTCTAAACATGCATGAAAGTTGCATAGTATGAAACTAGATGAAATTCTAAGCATTTTACATATATATATATATATATATATATATAATTTCGATGCATGGTTATTTAGTTGTTATATGCATGAGGATGACATTTTTAAGTTGATGCAAATTTAATGAAAATGTTGTCATAAGGGAGATGGAACATTTATCGCCATGACGGAAAGAATTGGGTGCCACGGTGGTGAACATGAAAACGGTTCCACGACAAAGTTCCGATGATCCGGCAACCCATTGAGAAGCCGGTGGAGAAGATCAAATGTGAGATGGCGAAGCATGCAAAAGTGACGGGGAGTGATCCCGATTACCGGGTGTCCCACGAGCGGTGGTAAGGGAAACGAGGAACGTGCAAGAGCCAATTTGGCCACGATGCAAAACATAGGGTGCTTGTCATACGACACACATGCATTCGTCCACGGATGGTCATCTCGGTGGTTATACCTTTGAAGCGTGCATTTTCGGAGCGGATCGAGTTTGATGGTAGTGGAAGTAGTGGTTCACGCTTCAGAGAGGAACTTGACGAATCCGAGTTCTTCGGGGCAATCGGGTACTCGTTCACATGGTAGTCGTACATGGTTCATAGACATCCAGTGCGCCCATGGAGGTACTTGGAGCATCGTTATGAAGGTCGTACATGGATCCAGAAGAGGAACTTGGCGCCCAGGGGCTTCGCGGGTTATTCCTGTACTTGGCGTTCGGTGTGGTACTTGTCGAGCCAGAGGCGAAGTCGTGGTTGGATGGTTTTGGCTGCAAAGGTGGTTGCAGCCATGGGAGGCTGTCAGAGAGGAGGGCCATGGCGGGCACAGGTCTGCCGGACCTGCAATTGCGGCTGATGACGATGGCAGACGAGAGCTTGGGGTCAGCCATGGCGTCAGCTTGGCCAGGGAGATTGATAACCCACAATTATAGGGGATCGCAACAGTTTTCGAGGGTAGAGTATTCAACCCAAATTTATTGATTCGACACAAGGGGAGCCAAAGAATATTCTCAAGTATTAGCAGCTCAGTTGTCAATTCAACCACACCTGAAAGACTAAATATCTGCAGCAAAGTATTTAGTAGCAAAGGAGTATGGAAGTAACGGTAATGGCTGCAAAAGTAACAGTAGCAGTTGTAGCAATCGTAACAGTGGCAACGGCAAAGTAACTGAGCAAAGATCAATATGTGAAAAGCTCGTAGGCAATGGATCAGTGATTGATAATTATGTCGGATGGCATTCATCATGCAATGGTTATAACATAGGGTGACACAGAAAATGCATGACATCTTTTGTGCTACCCTCCCGTGGCAGCGGGCTCTTAATGGAAACTAAGGGATATTAAGGCCTCCTTTTAATAGAGTACCATACCAAAGCACTAACACTTAGTGAATACATGAACTCATACTACGGTCATCACTGGGAGTGGTCCCGACTATTGTCACTCCAGGGTTGCCGGATCATAACACGTAGTAGGTGACTATTGACTTGCAAGATAGGATCAAGAACTCACATATATTCATGAAAACATAATAGGTTCAGATCTGAAATCATGGCACTTGGGCCCTAGTGACAAGCATTAAGCATAGCAAAGTCATAGCAACATCAATCTTAGAACATAGTGGATACTAGGGATCAAACCCTAACAATACTAACTTGATTACATGGTAAAGATCTCCCCCCCCCCCCCGAGGAAGAACAGGGCTTGGCGGCAGCTCCATATCATAAAACGCGAAGAATCCTTCTCTCCTATATTTTTCTCCCCGAAAGTGAAGCAGTTGGAGTTGAGGTCGGTGGAGGTCCAGGGGGCCCATAAGGTCTAAGGGCGCGCCCAGGGGGTACGGCGCCCCCACCCTTGTGGACAAGGTGTGGGCCTCCTTTTGTTGATTCTTTCACTGATATTTTTTATTAATTCCAAAAGTTATCTCCGTGAAGTTTCAGGTCATTCCGAGAACTTTTTATTCTGCACAAAAATAATACCATGTCAATTCAGCTGAAAACAGCGTCAGTCTGGATTAGTTCCATTCAAACCATGCAAGTTAGAGTCCAAAACAAGGGCAAAAGAGTTTGGAAAAGTAGATACGACGGAGACGTATCAACTCCCCCAAGCTTAACCCATTGCTTGTCCTCAAGCAATTCAGTTGACAAACTGAAAGTGATAAAGAAAAACTTTTACAAACTCTGTTTGATCTTGTTGTTATAAATATGTAAAGCCAGCATTCAAGTTTCCAGCAAAGATTATGAACTAACCATATTAACAATAACATTTAGGTCTCACATTTACTCATATCAATGTCACAATCAACTAGCGAGCAATAATAATGAATCTCGGATGACAACACTTTCTCAAAACAATCATGATATGATATAACAAGATGGTATCTCGCTAGCCCTTTCTAAGACCGCAAAACAAAAATGCAGAGCACCCATGAAGATCAAGGACTGACTAGACATTTTAATTCATGGTAAAAGAGATTTAGTCACAGTCATACTCAATATCAATTAATAACAATGCATACAAATGACAACGGTGCTCTCTAACTGGTGCTTTTTATAAGAGGATGATGACTCAACATAAAAGTAAACATATAGGCCCTTCGCAGAGGGAAGCAGGGATTTGCAGAGGTGCTAGAGCTCGAGTTTTGAAATAGAGATAAATAATATTTTGAGCGGTATGCTTTCATTGTCAACATAACAACTAAGAGATCTCGGTATCTTCCATACTAGATACATTATAGGAGGTTCCCAAACAGAATGGTAAAGTTTATACTCCCCCACCACCAACAAACACACTCCACGGCTGGTCCGAAACAACAGGTACCGTCCAACTAGCAACAATCCTGGGGGAGTTTTCTTTGCAATTATTTTAGATTTGATTTGAGCATGGCACTGGGCATCCCGGTTACCAGCCATTTTCTCGTGAATGATGAGCGGAGTCCACTCATAGTGAGAATAACCCACCTAGCATGGAAGATATGGACAACCCTAGTTGGTACATGAGCTATTTGAGCATACAAAACAGAATTTCATTTGAAGGTTTAGAGTTTGGCACATGGAAATATACTTGGAACGGTGATACGTCTCCAACGTATCTATAATTTTTGATTGCTCCATGCTACTTTATCTACTGTTTTGGACTATATTGGGCTTTATTTTCCACTTTTATATTATTTTTGGGACTAACCTATTAACCGGAGGCCAAGCCCAGAATTGCTGTTTTTTTGCCTATTTCAGTGTTTCGAAGAAACGGAATATCAAACGGAGTCCAAACGGAATGAAACCTTTGGGAACGTGATTTTCTCACCGAACGTGATCCAGGAGACTTGGACCCTACTCCAAGAAGCTTCTGAGGAGGTCACGAGGGTGGAGGGCTCCCCCCTGGGCGCGCCCCCTACCTCGTGGGCCCCTAGGAGCTCCACCGACGTACTCCTTCCTCCCATATATACCTACGTATCCCCAATAGACCAGAGACGAAGCCAAAAACCTAATTCCACCGCCGCAACCTTCTGTATCCACGAGATCCCATCTTGGGGCCTGTTTTGGAGCTCCGCCGGAGGGGGCATCCACCATGGAGGGCTTCTACATCATCACCATAGCCCCTCCGATGAAGTGTGAGTAGTTTACTTCAGACCTTCGGGTCCATAGCTAGTAGCTAGATGGCTTCTTCTCTCTTTTCGGATCTCAATACAATGTTCTCCCCCTCTCTCATGGAGATCTATTCGATGTAATCTTCTTTTTGCGGTGTGTATGTTGAGACCGATGAATTGTGGGTTTATGATCCAACTTATCTATGGAAAATATTTGATTCTTCTCTGAATTCTTTTATGTATGATTGAGTTATCTTTGCAAGTCTCTTCGAATTATCCGTTTGGTTTGGCCAACTAGATTGGTAGTTCTTGTAATGGGAGAAGTGCATGGCTTTGGGTTCAATCTTGCAGTGTCCTTACTCAGTGATAGAAAGAGTTGCAAGGCACGTATTGTATTGTTACCATCGAGGATAACAAGATGGGGTTTTTATCATATTGCATGAATTTATCCCTCTACATCATGTCATTGCTTAAGGCATTACTCTGTTTTTAAATTAATACTCTAGATGCATGCTGGATAGTGGTCGATGAGTGGAGTAACAGTAGTAGATGCAGAATCGTTTCGATCTACTTGTCACGGACGTGATGCCTATATACATGATCATTGCCTAGATATACTCATATCTATGCTCAATTCTATCTTTGCTCAACAGTAATTTGTTCACCCACCGTAGAATACTTATGCTCTTGAGAGAAGCCACTAGTGAAACCTATGGCCCCCGGGTCTATTCTCATCATATCAATCTATATCACTTTATTTACTTGCTTTGCTTTTACTTTGCCTTTACTTTTTTACTTTGCATCTATCTATCAAAAATACCAAAAATATTGTCTCTATGAGATCTCACTCTCGTAAGTAACCGTGAAGGGATTGACAACTCCTAAGCGTTGGTTGCGAGTTGCTATCGTGTTGTGCAGGTACGAGGGACTTGCGCGTGACCTCCTACTGGATTGATACCTTGCTTCTCAAAAACTGAGGGAAATACTTACGCTACTGTGCTGCATCATCCTCTCCTCTTCGGGGAAAACCAACGCAAGCTCGAGACGTAGCAAGAAGAATTTCTGGCGCCGTTGCCGGGGAGGCTTACGCAGAAGTCAACATACCAAGTACCCATCACAATCCCTATCTCTCGCATTACATTATTTGCCATTTGCCTCTCGTTTTCCTCTCCCCCACTTCACCCTTGCCGTTTTATTCGCCCTCTCTTTCCCAATCTCCTCCTCTCTTTCCCGTTTGCCTTTTTCCCTTTGCCTTTCTGTTTGCTTGTGTGTTGGATTACTTGTTGCCATGGCGCAAGATAATACCAAATTGTGTGATTTCTCGAATACCAATAATAATGATTTCCTTAGTACTCCGATTGCTCCTCTTAATAATGATGAGTCTTGTGAAATCAATACCGCTTTGCTGAATCTTGTTATGAAAGATCAATTCGCCGGCCTTCCTAGTGAAGATGCCGCTACTCATCTAAACAGTTTTGTTGATTTGTGTGATATGCAAAAGAAGAAAGATACGGATAATAATATTGTCAAATTGAAGTTATTTCCGTTTTCACTTAGAGATCGTGCTAAAGTTTGGTTTTCGTCTTTGCCTAAAAATAGTATTGATTCTTGGAACAAGTGCAAAGATGCTTTTATCTCTAAGTATTTTTCTCCCACTAAGATTATCACTCTTAGGAATGATATCATGAATTTCAAACAACTTGATCATGAGCATGTTGCCCAATCTTGGGAATGAATGAAATTAATGCTTCGCAATTGCCATACTCATGGTTTGAATTTATGGATGATCCTACAAAATTTTTATGCCGGATTGAATTTTGCTTCTAGAAATCTTTTAGATTCGGCCACGGGAGGCACTTTTATGGAAATTATGTTAGGGGATGCTACCAAATTGCTTGATAATATTATGGCTAATTATTCTCAATGGCACACCGAAAGATCTTCTAGTAAAAAAGTGCATGCTATAGAAGAAATCAATGTTTTGAGTGAAAAGATGGATGAACTTATGAAGATGTTTGCTCCTAAAAATAATCCTCTTGATCCCAATGATATGCCTTTATCTACTTTGCTCGAGAATAATAATGAATCTATGGATGTGAATTTTGTTGGTAGGAATAGTTTTGGAAACAACGCTTATAGAGGGAATTTTAATCCTAGGCCTTATCCTAGCAATCCTTCTAACAATTATGGAAATTCCTACAACAACTCTTATGGAAATTTTAATAAGATGCCCTCTGAATTTGAGAGTAGTGTTAAAGAATTTATGAATTCACAAAAGAATTTTAATGCTTTGCTTGAAGAGAAATTGCTTAAAGTTGATGATTTGGCTAGGAACGTTGATAGAATTTCTCTTGAAATTGATTCTTTAAAGCTTAGATCTATTCCTCCTAAGCATGATATCAATGAGTCTCTCAAAGCTATGAGAATTTCCATTGACGAGTGCAAAGAAAGAACCGCTAGGATGCGTGCTTCCAAAGATGCCTTTATTAAAGCGTGTTCTTCTAAATCCTATGAAAATCAAGATGAAGATCTAAAAGTTATTGATGTGTCCCCCATTAAATCTTTGTTTTGCAATATGAATCTTGATGAATCTGAATATGATCTTCCCTTACCTAGAAGGCGTTCTAAGAATTCGGAGTTTCTAGATCTTGATGATGAAATTGATGAAAGTAGGATTGAAATAAATAGAAATCGTGATGTTGCTAAACCCACTGTTTTGGATCTCAAGGAATTTAATTATGAAAATTGATCTTTGATTGGTTGTATTTCCTTGTTGCAATCCGTGCTAGAATCTCCTCATGCTTATAGTCAAAATAAGGCCTTTACCGAACATATTGTTGATGCCTTGATGCAATCTTATGAAGAAAAGCTTGAGTTGAAAATCTCTATCCCTAGAAAACTCCATGATGAGTGGGAACCTACTATTAAAATTAAAATTAAATACTTTGAGTTTCATGCTTTATGTGATTTGGGTGCTAGTGTCTCTACTATTCCCAAAACCCTATGTGATTTGCTAGATTTCCGTGACTTTGATGATTGCTCTCTAAACTTGCATCTTGCGGATTCCACTATTAAAAAGCCTATGGGAAGAATTAATGATGTTCTTATTGTTGAAAATAGGAATTATGTGCCCGTAGATTTTATCGTTCTTGATATAGATTGCAATCCTTCATGTCCTATTATTCTTGGTAGACCTTTCCTTAGAACGATTGGTGCAATTATTGATATGAAGGAAGGGAATATTAGATTCCAATTTCCCTTAAAGAAGGGTATGGAACACTTCCCTAGAAAGAAAAAAAAATTACCATATGAATCTATCATGAGAGCCACTTATGGATTGCCTACCAAAGATGGTAATACCTAGATCTATCCTTGCTTTTATGCCTAGCTAGGGGCGTTAAACGATAGCGCTTGTTGGGAGACAACCCAATTTTATTTTGTGTTCTTTGTTTTTGGTTCTGTTTAGGAATAAATAATCCATCTACCTTATGTTTGGATGTGTTTTTATGTTTTAATTAGTGTTGTGCCAAGTAGGACCTATAGGATAACCTACGATGATAGTTGATTTGATTCTGCTGAAAAAACAGAAACTTTAGCGCTCACGAGATTAGCTGTCATTTTTTACTGGGGAGTGCTTTTGCGTTGATTCTTTTTTATGCTGATCAATAAACAAGTTGTCCAGGACTTCCTATTTTGGTAGAATTTTTAGAGTTCCAGAAGTTTGCGTTAGTTACAGATTACTACAGATTGTTCTGTTTTTGACAGATTCTGTTTTTTGATGTGTTGTTTGCTTATTTTGATGAATCTATGGCTAGTAAATTAGTTTATAAACCATAGAGAAGTTGGAATACAGTAGGTTTAACACAAATATAAATAAAGAATGAGTTCATTACAGTACCTTGAAGTAGTCTTTTGTTTTCTTTCTCTAACGGAGCTCACGAGATTTCTGTTGAGTTTTGTGTTGTGAAGTTTTCAAGTTTTGGGTGAATTCTTTTGATGGATTATGGAACAAGGAGTGGCAAGAGCCTAAGCTTGGGGATGCCCATGGAACCCCCAAGATAATCCAAGGACACCAAAAAGTCAAAGCTTGGGGATGCCCCGGAAGGCATCCCCTCTTTTGTCCACTTCCATCGGCAATTTACTTGGAGCTATATTTTTATTCACCAACATGATATCTGTTTTGCTTGGAGCGTCTTGTATTATTTGTGTCTTTTCTTGTTAGTTACCACAATCATCCTTTCTGTACACACCTTTTGAGAGAGCCATACATGATTTGAAATTTGTTAGAATACTCTATGTGCTTCACTTATATCTTTTGAGCTTGATAGTTTTGCTTATAGTGCTTCACTTATATCTTTTTGAGCGTGATAGTTTTTGCTCTAGTGCTTCACTTAGATCTTTTAGAGCACGGTGGTGGTTTTGTTTTAAAGAAACTTGATCTCTCATGCTTCACTTAGATTATTTTGAGAGTCATTAATAGCATGGTAATTTGCTTAATGTTAATATACTTAGTGTTCAAGATATGTGAAACTTTCTTTTGAGTGAATTGAATACTATGATAAATTTAGTGCTTAATAATTGTTTTGAAATAAGGAGGTAATAATATCAAAGTCGTGCTAGTTGATTAGTTGTGAATTTGAGAAATACTTGTGTTGAATTTTGTAAGTCCCATAGCATGCACGTATGGGTAAAGTTGTGTTACAAATTTGAAGCATGAAGTGTACCTGGCTTGTGCATCCTTATGAGTGGCGGTCGGGGACGAGCGATGGTCTTTTCCTACCAATCTATCCCCCTAGGAGCATTGTGCGTAGTACTTGATTTTTGATGGCTTCTAAATTTTTGCAATAAATATATGAGTTCTTTTGACTAATGTTGAGTCCATGGATTATACGCACTCTCACCTTTCCGCCTTTGGTAGCCTCTTCGGTACCGTGCATTGCCCTTTCTCACATTGAGAGTTGGTGCAAACTTCGCCCGTGCATCCAAAACCTCGTGATATGATACGCTCTTTCACACATAAACCTCCTTATATCTTCCTCAAAACAGCCACCATACCTACCTATTATGGCATTTCCATAGCCATTCCGAGATATATTGCCATGCAACTTTCCACCATTCCGTTCATCATGACATACTTTACTTTTGTCATATTGCCATTGCATGATCTTGTAGTTGACATCGTATTTGTGCAAAGCCACCATGCATTATTTTTCATACATGTCACTCTTGATTCATTGCACCATCCCGGTACACCGCCGGAGGCACTCATATAGAGTCATATCTTGTTCTAAGTTTCGAGTTGTAATTGTTGAGTTGTAAGAAAAATAAAAGTGTGATGATCATCATTATTAGAGCATTGTCCCAAGTGAGGAAAGGATGATGGAGACTATGATTCCCCCACAAGTCGGGATGAGACTCCAGACGAAAAAAGAGAGGCCAAGGAAGCCCAAATAAAAAAAAGAGGCCATAAAAAAAAGAAAAGGCCCAAATAAAAAAATGAGAGAAAAAGAGAGAAGGGACAATGTTACTATCCTTTTTCCACACTTGTGCTTCAAAGTAGCACCTTGTTCTTCATGTAGTGAGTCTCATATATTGTGCTTCAAAGTAGCACCTTGTTCTTCATGTAGTGAGTCTCATAAGTTGTCTTTTTATACTAGTGGGAATTTTTCATTATAGAACTTGGCTTGTATATTCCTACGATGGGCTTCCTCAAATGCCCTAGGTCTTCATGAGCAAGCAAGTTGGATGCACACCCACTAGTTTTCTTTTGTTGAGCATTCATAGCTCTAGTGCATCCATTGCATGGCAATCCCTACTCCTCATGTTGACATCAATTGATGGGCATCTCCATAGCCCATTGATTATCCTCATCAATGTGAGACTTTCTCCTTTTTGTCTTCTCCACACAATCCCCATCATCATATTCTATTCCACCCATAGTGCTATATCCATGGCTCGCGCTCATGTATTGCGTGAAGGTTGAAAAAGTTTGAGATTATTTGAGTATGAAACAATTGCTTGGCTTGTCATCGGGGGTATAGAAGTTGGGAACATCTTTGTGTGACGAAAATGAAGCATAGCCTAACTATATGATTTTGTAGGGATGAACTTTCTTTGGCCATGTTATTTTGAGATGACATAATTGCTTAGTTAGTATGCTTGAAGTATTATTATTTTTATGTCAATATGAACTTTTATCTTGAATCTTTCGGATCTGAATATTCATATCATGATTCAGAAGATTTACATTGAAATTATGCCAAAGTATCACTCCGCATCAAAAATTCTTTTTTTATCATTTACCTACTCGAGGATGAGCAGGAATTAAGCTTGGGGATGCTTGATACGTCTCCAACATATCTATAATTTTTGATTGCTCCATGCTACTTTATCTACTGTTTTGGACTATATTGGGCTTTATTTTACACTTTTATATTATTTTTGGGACTAACCTATTAACCGGAGGCCCAGCCCAGAATTGCTGTTTTTTTGCCTATTTCAGTGCTTCGAAGAAACGGAATATCAAACGGAGTCCAAACGGAATGAAACCTTCGGGAACGTGATTTTCTCACCGAACGTGATCCAGGAGACTTGGACCCTACTCCAAGAAGCTTTCGAGGAGGTCACGAGGGTGGAGGGCGCGCCCCCCTGGGCGCGCCCCCTACCTCGTGGGCCCCTCGGAGCTCCACCGACGTACTCCTTCCTCCTATATATACCTACGTATCCCCAATAGACCAGAGATGGAGCCAAAAACCTAATTCCACCGCCGCAACCTTCTGTATCCACGAGATCCCATCTTGGGGCCTGTTCCGGAGCTCTACCGGAAGGGGCATTCACAACGGAGGGCTTCTACATCATCACCATAGCCCCTCCGATGAAGTGTGAGTAGTTTACTTCAGACCTTCGGGTCCATAGCTAGTAGCTAGATGGCTTCTTCTCTCTTTTTGGATCTCAATACAATGTTCTCCCCCTCTCTCGTGGAGATCTATTCGATGTAATCTTCTTTTTGCGGTGTGTTTGTTGAGACCGATGAATTGTGGGTTTATGATCCAACTTATCTATGGAAAATATTTGATTCTTCTCTGAATTCTTTTATGTATGATTGAGTTATCTTTGCAAGTCTCTGCGAATTATCCGTTTGGTTTGGCCAACTAGATTGGTAGTTCTTGCAATGGGAGAAGTGCATGGCTTTGGGTTCAATCTTGCGGTGTCCTTACTCAGTGATAGAAAGAGTTGCAAGGCACGTATTGTATTGTTGCCATCGAGGATAACAAGATGGGGTTTTTATTATATTGCATGAGTTTATCCCTCTACATCATGTCATCTTGCTTAAGGCGTTACTCTGTTTTTAACTTAATACTCTAGATGCATGCTGGATAGCGGTCGATGAGTGGAGTAATAGTAGTAGATGCAGAATCGTTTCGATCTACTTGTCACGGACGTGATGCCTGTATACATGATCATTGCCTAGATATACTCATAACTATGCTCAATTCTATCAATTGCTCAACAGTAATTTGTTCACCCACCGTAGAATACTTATGCTGTTGAGAGAAGCCACTAGTGAAACCTATGGCCCCCGGGTCTATTCTCATCATATAAATCTATATCACTTTATTTACTTGCTTTGATTTTACTTTGCCTTTACTTTTTACTTTGCATGTATCTATCAAAAATACCAAAAATATTATCTCTATCAGATCTCACTCTCGTAAGTAACCGTGAAGGGATTGACAACCCCTAAGCGTTGGTTGCGAGTTGCTATCGTGTTGTGCAGGTACGAGGGACTTGCGCGTGACCTCCTACTGGATTGATACCTTGGTTCTCAAAAACTGAGGGAAATACTTATGCTACTGTGTTGCATCATCCTCTCCTCTTCGGGGAAAAGCAACGCAAGCACGAGACGTAGCAAACGGCAGGTAAATTCCACATATAGGAAGGTATGGTGGACTCATATAGAACAACTTTAGGTTTATAGAAGGGTATGCACAAGTAGTATTCCCTCTTAGTACAAGTGAAGGCTAGAAAGAGACTGGGAAGCGACCAACTAGAGAGCGACAACAATCATAAACATGCATTGAGATTAACCAACATTGAGTGCAAGCATGAGTAGGATATAAATCACCATGAACATAAATATGTGGAGGCTATGTTGATTTTGTTTCAACTACATGCATGAACATGTGCCAAGTCAAGCCACTCGAATCCTTCAAAGGAGGATACTGATAACCTACAAGTATAGGGGATCACAACAGTTTTCGAGGGTAGAGTATTCAACCCAAATTTATAGATTCGACACAAAGGGAGACAAATAATATTTGAAGGTATTAGCAGCTGAGTTGTCAATTCAACCACACCTGGAGATCAATTATCTGCAACAAAGTGATCAGTAGCAAAGTAGTTTGATAGTTTTAACAGTGATAGCAGTAATTTTGTAGCAAGTGTAACAGTGATGATAGCAATAGTAACGCAACAAGATCAATATAAATAAATTCGTAGGCATTGGATCAGTGACTTGTTGGATGATATTCATCATGTGACAGTTATAACCTAGGGCGATATGGCACTAGCTCCAGTTCATCGATATAATGTAGGCATGTATTCCATAAATAGTCATACATGCTTTATTAAAAGAACTTGCATGCCATATTTTGTCCTACCCTCCCATGGCAGTGGGGTCCATATTGGAAACTAAGGGATATTAAGGCATCCTTTTAATAAAGAACTGGAACAAAGCATTAACACATAGTGAATACATGAACTCCTCAAATTACAGTCATCACTGAGAGTGGGCCCGGTTGTTGTCACTCCGGGGTTGTCGGATCATAACACGTAGTAGGTGACTATAACTTGCAGGATCGGATCTAAAACATGGATACAATGATGAATTCATAAACGGTTCAAATTTGAAATCATGGCACCCGGGCCAAAAGTGACAAGCATTAAGCATAGCAAAGTCATAGCAACATCAATCTAAGAACATACATAGCAACATCAATCTAAGAACATACTGGATACTAGGGATCATGCCCTAACAAAATTAACTCGATTACATGATGAATCTCATCCAACTCCTCACTGAACAGCGAGCCTACAAAGGAATTACTCACTCCCGGTGGGGAGCATCATGGAATTGGTGATGGAGATGGGTTGGTGATGATGAAGAATGAAGATCCCCCTCTCCGGAGCCCCAAACGGACTCCAGATCTGCCCTCCCAAGGAGAACAGGGCTTGGCGGCGGCTCCGTCTCATGAAACGTGATAATTCTTTCTCCCTGATTTTTTCTCCTAAAATAGGAATTTATGGTGTCAGGGTTGAGGTCTGCGGGCCACCAGGTGGGTACAACCCACTTGGGCGTGCCCTGGTGGGTTGTGCCCACCCAGAGGCCCCTCTCCGATAGTTGTTGGCTCCAAAAATCCTCATTTATTCCATAAAAAATCCTCGCAAAGTTTCGTTTCATTTCGAGAACTTTTATTTCTGCACAAAAACAACACCATGGTAGTTGTGCTGAAAACAACGTAGTCCGGGGTTAGTTTCATTCAAATCATGCAAATTAGGGTCCAAAACAAGAGGAAAAGCGTGAGAAAAAAAGTAGATACGTTGGAGACATATCAACTCCCCCAAGCTTAAACCTTTGCTTGTCCTCAAGCAATTCAGTTGATAAACTGAAAGTGAGAAAGAAAAACTTTTACGAACTCTTTTGCTTTTATTTGCATAAATAAGCTTAAACAACACCCAAGTTTTCAGCCAGCATTATAATAACCATGTCGACAATAACATTTAAAGATTATATTAACTCATATCAATGTCATAATCAGCTAGTGAGCAATAATAAGATATCTCAAACAGAAACACGTTGTCAAAACAACCATGATATAATATGACAATAGTGGTATCTTGCTAGCCCTTTCTGAGACTGCAAAACATAAATGCAGAACACCTCCAAAGTTCAAGCAGTGACTAGACATTGTAATTCATGGTAGAAAAGATCCAGTCATGATGCACCCAACATTAGCTATACATAATGCATAAATCATGACAATTGTGCTCTCAGGTTCTGGCACTTGTTTTAGAAGGTGATGACACAACATAAAAGTAAATAGAAAGTCCCTTCGCAGAGGGAAGCGGTGATTTGCAGAGGTGCTAGAGCTTAATTTTTAAAACAGAGATAATTGATATTTGGGGACATGCACCCTTCTTATTCACTTCACGACCATCAGTTATCGACATCTTCCATGATAAGCACGCTAGTGGCGGTTCCCAAGCGATAAAAGTAAAGGTTTACTCCCCCTCCACCATCAATCACACTCCATGGCTTGTCCGAAACAACGGGTGCCGTCCATACCAACATCAGTCCCGGGGGAGTTTTGTTTAATTATTTGCATTTTTGAGTTCGGGACTGGGAATCCCTATTACCGCCCATTTTCTCGTGCAATGGCGAGTGAATAAACACTCGACCTGAGAATAACCCGCTTTGCATGGAAGATACCGACCACCTCCTGTAGTTCCATGAACGATCTAGGCACACAAAAAGGATAATTTTTAGAAGTTTTTAGAGGTGGCACATGCAAATTTACTTAGGACGACAGGGTAATACCATATATAGGTAGGTATGGTGGACTCATCTGGAATAACTTTGGTTTCAAGGTTTTTGATGTACAAGCAGAGTTCCCACTTAGTACAGGCGAAGGCTAGCAATTAGATTGAGAAGCGGCCAGCTAGAGAGCAACAACAATCATAACCAGGCATTATGCATAAGTAACATTGGACACTAGCATGAGTAGGATGTGAACACCATGAACATAAATATCATAGAGGCTATGTTGGTTTTGATGCAACTACATGCATGAACATGTGCCAAGTCAAGCCACTCGAACATTCAGAGGAGGATACCATATCATCATACTACATCACAATCATTTTAACGCTATGTTGATATCCAAGATAAATCAGTATTCACTCCTAGCTAATTATGCATGGCATGAGAAACTATAATCTCTAATTGTCATTGCAAACATGTTTAATCATAATAGATTGAAGCCTGGATACTAGGTTAAACATATTTACACAGACAGAACAAGTCGAGTTCATACCAGTTTCCCTTTGCCACGGCTAGTTCATGAATATCGTCATTATTGCCTTTCACTTACACGACTGAATGATATGAAAATAATAATAGTGCAAGAGTGCCTTGGACTAAGCTGGAATCTGCAAAACATTTTATTCAACGAGAGAAGACAAGGTAAAATGTGCTCTTATTAGTTCAACAGTTATTCATATGAGAGCCACTCAACATTTTCAACGTGGTCTTCTCCTCGCTGGACTCGAATAAAAAGAAAAGAAATTTAGAGAAACACACTGAAATATTTTTGGAGTTTTTGGTTTTCTTGAATAATCAAATAAAAAGGGAAAAGCAAAAACGAGAAAAACTATTTACACGGGAAAGCTCCCAACAAGCAAAAGAAGAACAAGGAAATCTTTTTGGATTTTCTTTTTAGTTCTACTACTAAGCATGCATAGAAAGTAAACTACTACAACTAATTTTTTTGTTTTTCTAAAGTTTTTCAAACACACAAGAAGAAAGCAAGAAAATAAATCTAAGCATGGATGATACAATGAAAAAGTGTGAACACCGACAAATAGAATGATATAAGTGAACATGAATATAATGCCGGTGAGAAACACATACTCCCCCAAGCTTGGGATTTTGGCCTAGCTTGGTAATCGATCAGTAGCCTGGAGGGTAGTAGGGATCCTGAGGAGCGGGCATCCAGTCATCCCACTGCTGAGGTCCCTATGCAGCCTCTGCAACAGCGTGAGCGTCCTAGTAGGTGATGATGTCTGCAAGCATAATCCGGTATCCGCCCCTGGCAACAGAATCAAACAAAGTGGGTGCAAGCAATGGAATAACATCACGAGTTTCAACACTATAGACCAGGTTGTAAGGAATGGCAATGTTAGAACGATCATGTGCAAGAAAGTGATGATGTTCCATGGCTGCACGGTCTAGGTAAACCTTGGTTAGGGGGTAATCATGAGGGCGTATCTCAACCTGGAAGTGAGCCACCATACGAGTAGCAAAAATCCCACCATGTATTTTACCCTGGGATTTATTAAGATGGAGGCGACAAGCCACAATAGCTCTCAAACTATAAGTGTTGTCGCCCTCTAATGCACGAGTAAAACAGCAAGGTCTGGTGAACTGAGCGCACCCACCTTCTCTCTAGCAAGCAAGCATTTGGTGATGAAGAGTGCAAAGTAACGAACAACAGGAAAATGTAAGCCACCAGCAATGATGGCTGACACTCCTCTCTCATCACCCACTGTCAAAGTGTGACAGAAGGCCTCAAACTCAGCCGGCCTAGGCTCAGCTAAGCTCCCATCAGATGGGATCATGCATATGTCACAAAATTTAGTAAGTGGTATCTGATGGTTTTCAGCATATAAATCAAAGCTCGCTTCAGGAGGATTATTTCTAGGCAAGAAAGTAAAGCTCTGAACAAAGATGTTTGTGAGGATTTGGTGTTGGTCACACTCATCTGCGATGAAGTCGGTGAGGCCGGCATTAGCAATATATCACATGAACTCCTCATGAATTCTAGGCTCCTGCAGGAACGGGGTGTACAGCCATTAGCACGGCTGTACCTCTGTCAACCTCCGAGGGTGAAGATCACTGTCAGAAGACTCCCCAATAACACCCTTGGAGTTCTTCTTAGAGCCAAACTTCCTGAAGATAATCATGTCCGCGTACAATGTTTCCTATGAACAAAAACCTGAATTTTTAGTTCACAAAATTTTCTCAACAAAACTTCACAAAATTGATAGCAACTATTCATAGGGATACATAGAGGCCATAGCAAGCATTCAAACTACTTAGAACACTAATAATTCAACATTCAAGCTCATCTACAATAGCACTAAGAGTAGCTAATTATTCAAAGTATAAACCACTAAAACAAAAACTAATTGGACAAATGATGGATTCACATACCAAGCAACAATCCCCCGAAACAATTTCAGAAATGGAGCTTCGAGCAAAGATATCGAAATCCGTGGGTTTGAGCTCAAGAACACGGGAGAGAGAGCAATGGGGATTTTTTTGGAGGTAAGTGATGATGTGGGCTAAAGAGATAAGCGAGGGGGCCCACGTTGGGACCACAACCCACCAGGGCGTGCCTGGGGGTCCTGGTGCACCCAGGTGGGTTGTGCCCACCTGGTGCACCTCCCTCTGGTATTATTTGCACCAAAAATTCTTAAATATTCAAAAAAAATCGTATAAACTTATCACGGCATTCTGAGCACTTTTATTTTTGGGTCATTTTTTATTGCACGGGAAATTCCAAAAACAGACAGAACTTGGCATTTTATTTTATTTAACTAATAAAAACAGAAAAACAAAAAGTAGGGACAGAAGGTAGAGCTTACTAAATTCGTCAACTTCATACCGCTAAAAAATGATTCATTAATAAGGTTGATCAGGTCTTATTAACAACCACTTTCGATTAGCACGAAACCGAAGGTTACCTCAATGGGGATATGAATGTCCCCAACAATAAGCATTTCATATCTCTTTTTGACAGTAGGTATTTGAAAACTTCCAATAGTGATTGTCAGAGATTTTTCAATAACATTAATACCATTCACTTGGAATTGTTTCTTCGGAAAGTGCACCATATGCTCATTACCATTAATATGAAATGTGACCTTGCTTTTATTGCAATCAATAACAGCCCCTGCAGTATTCAAGAAGGGTCTACCAAGGAGAATCGACATGTTGTCGTCCTCGGGCATCTCAAGTAAAACAAAGTCAGTCAAAATAGTAACATTAGCAACAACAACGGGCACATCCTCACAGATACCGATAGGTATGGTAGTTGATTTGTCAGCCATTTGCAAAGATATTTCAGTAGGTCTGAGTTTATTCAAGTCAAGTCTTTTATATAAAGAGAAAGGCATAACTAACACCAGCTCCTAAATCACACAAAGCAGTTTTCACATAATTCTTTTTGATAGAGCAAGGTATAGTTGGTATTCCCGGATCTCCAAGTTTTTTGGGTACTCCATCTTTGAAAGTATAATTAGCAAGCATAGTGGAGATTTCAGCTTCCGGTATTTTTCTCTTATTTTTGATGATGTCTTTCATATACTTTGCATAAGGAGGCATTTTCAAGATATCAGTTGAGCGAGTACGCAAAAAGACTGGCCTCAGCATTTCAGAAAAGCGTTCAAATTCTTCATCATCATTCTTTTTAGTTGACTTGGTTGGAAAAGGCATAAGTTTTTGAACCCACGGTTCTCTTTCTTTACCATGTTTTCTAGCAATGAAGTCTCTTTTATCATACCTTTTATTCTTAGGTTGTGGGTTATCAAGATCAACAGGTGGTTCTATCTCAACATCATTATCTGGTTCTTTTTCATTTGGTTGAGCATCTTCATGAACACCATCTTTATCTTTTTCATTATCACTAGGTGGATGTTCATTACCAGATTGAGTTTCAGCATCAGAGATAGAAATTTCATTTTCATTATCAGGAGGTTTCTCTATTTCAGGTTCACTAGAAGCATGCAAAGTCCTATCATTTTTCTTTTTCTTTTTAGTAGGACAAGGTGCACTAGTGTTCTTTCTTTGTGAGTCTTGTTTAATTCTTTTTGGGTGTCCCTTAGGATAAAGTGGTCCCTGAGTCATTTTACCTCCTCTAGTTGCAACTCTAACAGCAAAGTCATGCATATTATTATTCATCTCATCAAGCAATTCTCTTTGTGATTTAGCAACTTGTTCTAGTTGGGTTTGTACCATAGAAGCATGTTTTCCAACACCTCTAACATCATTTGAGATTCTAAATAACAAGTCACTCAAGCGAGCAATCATATCAGAATTGTATTTCAATTGTTTCATAACATTTGCATTGAAGTGATCTTGTTTTCTAATGTAGTTTTCAAATTCATAAAGGCATTGACTAGGATGCATATTGTGAGGATTATCATTTTCATTGAACTTCATAAGAGAATTTACCTCTACCACCTTAGGCAATGGTGGTGTATCAAGCCCATGTATTTCTTCAATAGGAGGTAACATTTTAACATCCTCAACTTTAATACCTTTTTCCTTCATAGATTTCTTTGCCTCTTGCATATCCTGAGGAATGAGATATAATATACCCCTCTTCTTCGGAGTGGGTTTAGCCGGTGGTTCAGGGAGAGTCCAATCATCATAGCTTTTCAGTATATTATTCAATAATTCTTCAGCTTGAGCAATAGTTCATTCCCTGAAAACACAACCAGCACAACTATCTAGGAAGTCCCTAGAAGCATCGGTTAGTCCATTATAGAAGATATCAAGTATTTCATTTTTCTTAAGAGGATGATTATGCAAAGCATTAAGTAACTGGCAAAGCCTCCCCCAAGCTTGTGGGAGACTCTTCTTTAGTTTGCCCAAAGTTAAATATTCCTATAAGGCAGCTTGTTTCTTATGAGCAAGAAAATATTTTTCAGAGAAGTAATAAATCATATCCTAGGGACTACACACACAACTAGGAGTAAGAGTGTTGTACCATGCTTTAGCATCACCCTTTAATGAGAAAGGAAATAATTTGAGAATAAAGTAATAGCGAGTTTTCTCATCATGAGTAAAAAGGGTGGCTATGTCATTCAACTTAGTAAGATGTGCCACAACAGTTTTAGTTTCATAACCATGGAAAGGATCAGATTCAACCAAAGTAATTAACTCTGGGTCGACAGAGAATTCATAATCCTTATCAGCAATAAAGATAGGTGAAGTAGCGAACTTACAATCATACTTCATTCTAGCATTCAGAGATTTTTCTTTATACTTGCATAGTAATATCTCTAGATGTTTCCTCATTCATAACATAAACTTCCGGTACCTTAGG
Source organism: Triticum timopheevii (assembly GCA_963921465.1). NCBI lineage: Eukaryota > Viridiplantae > Streptophyta > Magnoliopsida > Poales > Poaceae > Triticum > Triticum timopheevii. The sequence goes on along the minus strand of OY997271.1, from coordinate 126,261,689 downwards.
CAATTCATATCTAGGAAGGCTAGTTCTAACAACATCATGTTTCAAGAGTTTTAGTTTCAAGCTCATCATCAGGTTCAACAACATCATGTTGTATAACTCTAGCAATTTGTTCATCAAGAAATTCACCAAGTGGCACATCATCATTATCAATCAAGGTACTAGCATCATCATAAGCATCATTCATAGAAGAAGTAGCATCATCAATAACTTGCGACATATTAGAATTGATAGCATGTGGTGGTGTTGCAAGTTTACTCATAACAGAAGGTGAATCTAAAGTAGAACTAGATGGCAGTTCCTTACCTCCCCTCACTACAAAAAAAATACACTTCTGTGATGATACGTGTTTGTCACAGTAGGTCACGTTTTCTTTCATGTATGTACATCCATGACAATTTTATGACAAAATCAAGATAGTCATACCTGTGCTGTCGTAGAAGTGTTCCATGACATTACCAAAATTATCATCACGGAAGTGTCCACTTCCATGATGATAAATCGCGCATCATAGAAGTGCTTTCATCAAGGGTGACCGACACGTGGCATCCACCGTAACTGGACGCCGTTAAGCTATCGGTTCTGGTTTTGGATTTGATAACCCGCTAACAGCCACGACCAATGCCGATTTTCCACGTGTAAAATTCTCATTGGCTGATGGAACCACGTGTCGGCTCCGTGTTGGCACAGGTGTCACTCATCCAATGGGCGAGATGCGCCTATGATACGTTGACACATGGACCGGCCCAAAAGTGGCCCTTAAAGATTAAATGGGCTGGCCCAACTAAAGGCCCACAAGATTTAGCGGGCCATAATGGGCCGGCCCAACTAAAGGCCCACAAGATTTAGCATGGCATAATGGGCCGGCCCAGCTAAAGGCCCACAAGATTTTGGAGACCATAATGGGCCGGACCAGCTAAAGGCTCAACATTCTCAGTTAAGGCCCGTACTGCTAGTGTCAATTCGGCCTGTCAACGGCCCGTCCTAAACTTTTATTCATCGCGACCCATGGTCACTTCTGGCCCATTAATAGTCCGCTAAGAATTTGGGCCGAATTACGACCTGGTGTGTTGTCGGCTTGTTAAAGGTCCTGCTTCATTTTGGCCCATTTATAGGCCGTTGAAACTTTCGGCCCATAAACGACCGTGAAGGATATGGGTCATATTCGGCCATGTCTGACATTCGGCCTGTTAGAGGCCCAATACAGATTTGCGCCACTTTCAGCCTGTTGTGACTTTTAGCCTATTGACGTCGGACGGAATCCATGGGCCATATGGGGCCCAACGCCACATCGGGCGTACTAACGGCCCATATAAAAATGACACTAATCAAGCTCGATCGAACTTCTGGCCTATTAAAGGCATGTGTAGTAGGTCAGCTCATTTACGGCTCGTCTGAATTTCGGCCTGTAGATGATCCGCATGTGTAGTAGGTTAGCAAACAGATATAAAACAAACATGCTATTCTATCATTGTGTGCGCACGTGAACATCGCAACTAGATTACAGATCAAGACCAAAAGAATATCCTTCATCTCTTTTAAACCATGTAAGGTGAAATGATACGTTAAGACAACTATGTATAAAAGTGAACAGAGTAATTGACATTGGCTGCAAACCAAGTAGTTAAATGAACACATCACAGTACCAATTAGTTCAAAGGCAGGAGGATTAAGGACTTACAACAACGGCCTGAACTGGTGTGCTCATGCCCATCATCTTGCTGGTGTGGAAATCCTTGAAGATTTGCACTACATTCGGTTCAAGTTCTTTTTGCTCCGTACGGGCATTCCTCTGTATTTGGAACAAGTCAATATAGATACAATAATATGGCACAGAAAAAAGAAGGAAGTAGCAAGTATTTACAAGAGCCTCGTAGTGTGCAATATAGCTACGAGATCTTGTTGTCTGTTGGAATTTTACTTTAGAACGGTTGGTCTTGTTATTCAAACAATTAGCCTAGAAGAAGGTACACTTGTAAGGCACATACATAAATACAAGTTCAATATGTGGTCTGATCAAATACATATACCCTACCTGATACTTTGGATCAAACCAGTGTTTAACAAGGGTTGTCTAGTCTTTATCTGTAATATATTCAACTGGAGATGTTTGGGCGATTTCATTATTAGCCTTGCCTTCAAAGTGAGATTTTCTAAGGTGGTATCGATACTGTCGCAGAGCAGACTGAAAAACATGAGTGCATGCTTGTTTAGCTGCATCATCTTTCGGATCCAACTTGAACCTCGTCCGTTGAAAAAAAAGAATGTGAGTCTTATTAGGAGGAAGCTAGAAAGTATGGCACAGAGCAAGACAATATTACAAATTGCGATGAATAACATTACTTACGGGTAAATGGTCAAGGAAGGTGTTAAACTGGGTATTATCTTTCTTATTCCTGTACTGGATCCACGTTGAGAGGATACGTGCATGACACCTAACGGCAATGGCTGCCTCTGGTACTAACTTGGCTGACTCTACAGCATCACGTGGCCATTTTAAACATGCCTCAAAATGGATCTCCATTCTTCCTCCTTTAGATTTTGTTAATCTGTCAAGCATTATCCCTGATGTCTATTTCCTCTTGCGCCGTGGTGCTAGTTCAACAACGAATATGGAAAGTGTTAGTGCACATCAAACTGTGAGAGTACATATAAAGGAGCATGCAACTTCAACTTGACTCGGTCAGGTACCGTCTTGGTGTTGATGCTCATGAGGTTCATCTGATCTTGCCAAGTCCTGTTGTGTCAACAGTGCTTTGGAAGTAGTGTAGGTGTGAATGTGGCTTGGGAACTGCCCAGTTCCGGAGCAAACGAACGAGTAACTCGTTGAGATGCTGGTACAGTTGAAGCGGATGCTGCAGCTAGTGGAGCAGGTGATACTGTGTTTGTAGATTTAGCCGGTGGACATGGACCTTCTACTGCACTATAAGTACCAACAGAATCTCGAGGGCAGATCCTTTTCCATTTCACCCTACGAGTAACACCATCCCCTACAACATATAAATTAATGGAAGATGCAACCACTATCAAACTGCCATGTTAAAAGCGTCCAATCATGAGTGACTGATGCGGGATACACAACAGCAGTACTTTGATGTAAGAACATGGTATGATTCATAGATGTAGTGTATTCTAGACACAGAAAGGCATGTCATATGCACATGTATAACATATAAACTCAACAGGTGCAATTTAATCAAAATAGAAGAAATACAGGCTAGACAACATATGCAACATGAAACCAATTATCACACTATCAACTTAGAGCAAGCACCTACGATGGTGGAGTACGAGAGATGAACTCATCATATAGACTTGGGACTTCAACTTCATTAGCAGTAGCAGTGGCAAACCTAGAGAGTCTCTGTTTGCATCGGTCCAGAGGACCACCAACATCCCCTAACTTACTCTTTTCCTTCCTATTTTTTGATATTGCCTTATGAAGTCAGAACAAAAAGAAGATGAATAAAATTAGCTCTGCATAACTGGTTGATGCATGATGACCCACAAGTATAGGGGATCTATCGTAGTCCTTTTGATAATTAAGAGTGTCGAACCCAACGAGGAGCAGAAGGAAATGACAAGCGGTTTTCAGTAAGGTTTTCTCTGCAAGCACTGAAATTGTAGGTAACAGATAGTTTTGTGATAAGATAAATTATAACGGGTAACGAGCAATGAAAGTAAATAAAGTGCAACAAGGTGGCCCAATCCTTTTTATAGCAAAGGACAAGCCTGGACAATTTCTTATAATGAGAAAAGAGCTCCCAAGGACACATGGGAATTATCGTCAAGCTAGTTTTCATCACGCTCATATGATTCGCGTTCGGTACTTTGATAATTTGATATGTGGGTGGACCGGTGCTTGGGTACTGCCCTTACTTGGACAAGTATCCCACTTATGATTAACCCCTATTGCAAGCATCCGCAACTACAAAATAAGTATTAAGGTAAACCTAACCACAACATTAAACATATGGATCCAAATCAGCCCCTTACGAAGCAACGCATAAACAAGGGTCTAAGCTTCTATCACTCTAGCAACCCATCATCTACTTATTACTTCCCAATGCCTTCCTCGAGGCCCAAATAATGGTGAAGTGTCATGTAGTCGACGTTCACATAACACCACTAGAGGAAAGACTACATACATCTCATCAAAATATTGAACGAATACCAAATTCACATGACTACTAATAGCAAGACTTCACCCATGTCCTCAGGAACAAACGTAACTACTCACAAAGCATATTCATGTTCATAATCAGAGGAGTAATAATATGCATTAAGGATCTGAACATATGATCTTCCATCAAGTAAACCAATTAGCATCAACTACAAGGAGTAATCAACACTACTAGCAACCCAAAGGTACCAATTTGTGGTTTTGATACAAGATTGGATACAAGAGATGAACTAGGGTTTTGAGAGGAGATGGTGCCGGTGAAGATGTTGATGGAGATCGACCCCCTCCCGATGAGAGGATCGTTGGTGATGACGATGATGATGATTTCCCCCTCCCAGAGGGAAGTTTCCCCGACAGAACAGCTCTGCCGGAGCTCTAGATTGGTTCCGCCAAGGTTCCGCCTCGTGGTGGCGGAGTTTCGTCCCGTAAGCTTGCCTCTGATTTTTTTCCAGGGTAAAAGCCTTCATATAGCAGAAGATGGGCACCGAAGGGCCACCAGGGGGCCCAGGAGATAGGGGCGCGCCCAGTAGGGGTGGGCGCGGCCCCCCACCCTCCTGGCCTGGGTGTGGGGCCCCTATGGTAGTTTCTTCGCTCAATAATTCTTATTAATTCCAAAAGTAACTTTCGAGGAGTTTCAGGATTTTTGGAGCAGTGCAGAATAGGTTTCCAATGTTTGCTCCTTTTCCAGCCAGAATTCCAGCTACCGGCATTCCCCCTCTTCATGGTAAACCCTGTAAAATAAGAGAGAATAACCATAAGTATTGAGATATAATATGTAATAACAGCCCATAATGCAATAAATATTGATATAAAAGCATGATGCAAAATGGATGTATCAACTCCCCCAAGCTTAGACCTCGCTTGTCCTCAAGCGGAAGCCGAAATCGAAAAATATGTCCACATGTTTAGAGATAGAGGTGTCGATAAAAAAATAAAATACGGACATGAGGGCATCATGATCATTCTTATAACAACAACATAAATAGATTTTATCATATGATTTCTTATGCTCAAGTAACCATCGATTCACAATGTCAAGTATGGTTCAGAAACTTCATTGGGAACTAACAAACTATAATCTCAGTCGTTGAAGCAATTGCAATTTATCATAACATCAGAAAGAGTCAAGAATAGAGCTTTTCAGCAAGTCCACATACTCAACTATCATATAGTATTCTACAATTGCTAAAACTCACGATGTACTTGTGGTTATGGAGTTTCAACCAGACACTGAGAAAGATAGGGGCTTATTGTGTTGCCTCCCAATGTATTCACCTTTGGGTGATGTCAACAATAATAGTTCATACTAACTTACATCCAATTGGATATATATATCAAGATCTTTCAAACACGAGGAGCTTGCCAAAGGATAAAATGAAAAGGGGAAAGGTGAAGACCACCTTGACTCAAGCATAAAGTAAAAACATAAAGTAAAAGATAGGCCCTTCGCAGAGGGAAGCAGAGGTTGTCATGTGCTTTTAGGGTTGGATGCACAAAATCTTAATGCAAAAGAATGTCACTTTATATTGCCACTTGTATATGGACCTTTATTATGCAGTCCGTCGCTTTTATTGCTTCCACAACAAGATTGTATAAAGCTTATTTTCTCTGCACTAATAAGTCATACATATTTAGAGAGCAATTTTTATTGCCTGCAACATGACAACTTACTTGAAGGATCTTACTCAATCCATAGGTAGGTATGGTGGACTCTCATGGCAAAACTGGGTTTAAGGATATTTGGAAGCACAAGTAGTATCTCTACTTGGTGCAAGGAATTTGGCTAGCATGAGCGGGAAAGGCAAGCTCAACATGTTGGGAAGATCAATGACAATATAATTTAACCGAGATGTGAGAAAACATAAAGCATTACGTTGTATTCCTTGTCCAACATCAACTCTTTTAGCATCTCATACTTAATGAGTGCTCCCAATCATAAAAGATGTCCAAGATAATATATTTGTATGTGAAAACCTCTCTTTCTTTATTACTTCCTATTAATTGCAACGATGACCAGAACTATGTTTGTCAACTCTCAACAACTTTTATGCCTCATACTTTCTATGTGTGAAGTCATTACTATCCATAAGATCAATATGAACTCTTTTATTCTTTTTGTTATTTCTACTTTCTCAAGATCAAGGCAAGATAGCAAAGCCCTTGACTCAACACTAATCTTTATTATAGATAGCTCACGGACTTGATTACATAAAGAGATCACAAAGCAAAACTCAAAACTAATTGATACTAAAACTTCAATCTAGTAGATCAAGATACTACTAAAAGGGTCGAAGAAAATAAAACGGTAAAGATAGGAGCGTGATGGTGATACGATACCGGGGCACCTCCCCCAAGCTTGGTAGTTGCCAAGGGGAGTGCCCATACCCATGTGATTATGTCCTCGGAGGTGGTGAAGTAGGAGTTGTTGATGATGTAGGCTTGTTGTCCATCTTCCAAGGCATAGGCTCACCATCATAGAAGGATGATCGAGTCTCCGGGATCCTTAAATCTGCAGCCAAACTCATCCTCTTGAATCTATATTCATACTCACAGTTTTGGTTTTGCAGGTCATAGATCTGGGCTTGGAGGTGCTCGATTTTCTCTTGAAGCTTGAAGATGGTCTCCCCAATGACCTTGGCATCTAGCTTGTGGTTGTTGGTGAACTCCATGATCATCATCTGGTTGGCGTTGAGTCCACGCTCCAACATCCCTTGGCACTTGAAAGCTTGTTGCTCCATGGCTTCGAGCTTTGTCTCCACGCATCTGGTACGCCTTGGTCCCTCCACATCGCGGATGTGCAGCACCCCCTCACGCATCTCAATGGTTTGAGGGTGTTGCAGCACCTCCGCGAGATAGGGGTTGATAACCCTCTCGAAAAACTTGTCCTTGGGAGCGCTTGGAGATGTCATGATGCTCTAGATCTGTCAGAAAAAAACAACTCAAAACGAAAACAGAGGATATTTGCGTGATACGGTGGTCAAAGCCTTCGGGAGATTATATATTGAATTTTTACCGACCAAAATACGTAACTGATAACCCACAAGTATAGGGGATCGCAAAAGTTTTCGATGAGTAAGAGTGTCGAACCCAACGAGGAGCTAAAGATAGAATAAATATTCCCTCAAGTTCTATCGACCACCGATACAACTCTACGCACGCTTGACATTTGCTTTACCTAGAACAAGTATGAAACTAGAAGTACTTTGTAGGTGTGATAGGATAGGTTTGCAAGAAAGTAAAGAACACGTAAATAAAAAGTAGGGGCTGTTTAGATGAAGACACAACTAAATTAGTTCTAGTAGAGAGCTTTTGTCAAAAAGAAAGTTATTTGTCCCTAGGCAATCGATAACTAGACCGGTAATCATTATTGCAATTTTATTTGAGGGAGAGGCATAAGCTAACATACTTTCTCTACTTGTATCATATGCACTTATGATTGGAACACTAGCAAGCATCCGCAACTACTAAAGGTTCATTAAGGTAAAACCCAACCATAGCATTAAAGCATCAAGTCCCCTTTATCCCATACGCAACAATCCCTCTTACTCAGGTTTGTGTTTCAGTCACTCACCAACCCACTATAAGAGAATCATGACCGTATTGCAACACCCTACAGCGGGAATCCCTCATGCTTGCGTGACACGGAGGGCACCATAGGACAGCACCAATAATAAACATACAACTCAAACCAATCACGATCATCAAATAGCCATTAGGACAAAACAGATCTACTCAAACATCATAGGATAGCCATACATCATTGGGAAATAATATATAGCGTTGAGCACCATGTTTAAGTAGAGATTACATCGGGTAAGAGAGAGGTTACACCACTGCATAGAGGGGGGAAGAGTTGGTGGAGATGTTAGTGAAGATGGCGGAGGAGTTGGTGAAGATCGCGGTGATGATGATGGCCCCCGGCGGCGTTCCGGCGCCACCGGAAGCAAGGGGGAGAGGGAACCCCTTCTTCTTCTTCTTCCTTGACCTTCTCCCTTGATGGTAGAAGGGTTTACCCTCTGGTCCTTGGCTCCCATGGCTTGGGAGGGGCGAGAGCCCCTCCGAGATTGGATCTATCTCTCTGTTTCTGCGTTCTCTATGTTGGCAGATTCTACCCCTTTACCGTTTCCTTTATATCTGGAGATCCGTAACTCCGATTGGGGTGAATCTTTCACTCAGATATTCCTTGTAAAATTAGCTTTCTGGCGCCAGAAGGAGAGCGTCAACCGCCTTACGGGTGGACCACGAGGGTCAGGGGCACGCCTGGGGGGGGGGGGGGGTAGGGCGCACCCCCCTACCTCGTGACCACCTCGGATACCGTTTCGTGTTGATTTTACTTCCCAAAAATCATAAATATTCCAAAAAAAATCTCCGTCCGTTTTTATCCCGTTTGGACTCCATTTGATATTGGGTTTCTGCGAAACAAAAAACATGCAACAAACAGGAACTGGAACTGGGCACTGGATCAATATGTTAGTCCCAAAAATAATATAAAAGTTGCCAAAAAGTATATGAAAGTGAATAATATTGGCATGGAACAATCAAAAATTATAGACACGACGGAGACGTATCAGCATCCCCAAGCTTAATTCCTGCTTGTCCTCGAGTAGGTAAATGACAAAAAAAGAATTATTTTTGATGTGGAATGCTACCTAGCATAATCTTTATCATATGTCTAATCATTGCATGAATATTAAGACACGAGTTATTCAAAGCAATAGTCTATCATTTGACATAAAAACAATAATACTTCGAGCGTACCAATAAAGCAATCATGTCTTTTCAAAACAACAAGGCAAAAGCAAGCTTATCCCTACAAAATCATACAGTTTGGCCATGCTTCATTTTCGTCACACAAAAATGCTCCCATCATGCACAACCCCGATGACAAGCCGAGCAATTGGTTCATACTTTTTAACGCGCTTCAACTTTTTCAACCCTCACGCAATACATGAGCGCAAGCCATGGATATAGCACTATAGGTGGAATAGAATATAATGGTGGAGGTTATGTGGAGAAGACAAAAAAGGACAAAGTCTCACATCGACGCGGCTAATCAACGGGCCATGGAGATGCTCATCAATTGATGTCAATGCGAGGAGTAGGGATTGCCATGCAACAGATGCACCAAGAGATACAAGTGTATGAAAGCTCAACAAAAGAAACTAAGTGGGTGTGCATCCAACTTGCTTGCTCATGAAGACCTAGGGAATTTGAGGAAGCCCATCGTTGGAATATACAAGCCAAGTTCTATAATGAAAATTCCCACTAGTATATGAAAGTGAAAACATAGGAGACAATCTATTTGAAGAACATGGTGCTACTTTGAAGCACAAGATATGAGACTCACTACATGAAGAACATGGTGCTACTTTGAAGCACAAGTGTGGAAAAAGAGATAGTAACATTGCCCCTTTTCTTTTTCTCTTTTTTTTGGTGGGCTTCTTTGGCCCCCTTTTTTATTTAGGCTTCTTTGGCCTTTCCCTTTTTTTATGGGGCAATGTTCTATAATGATGATCATCACACTTTTATTTACTTACAACTCGATATTACAACTCGATACTGGAACAAAGATATGACTCTATATGAATGCTTCCGACGGTGTACCGGGATGTGCAATGATCTAGCGTAGCAATGACATCAAAAAACGGACAAGCCATGAAAACATCATGCTAGCTATCTTACGATCATGCAAAGCAATATGACAATGAATGTTCAAGTCATGAATATGATGATGATGGAAGTTGCATGGCAATATATCTCAGAATGGCTATGGAAATGCCATGATAGGTAGGTATGGTGGCTATTTTGAGGAAGATATAATGAGGCTTATGTGTGATAGAGCGTATCGTATCACGGGGTTTGGATGCACCGGCGAAGTTTGCACCAACTCTCGAGGTGAGAAAGGGCAATGCACGGTACCGAAGAGGCTAGCAATGATGGAAAGGTAAGAGTGCGTATAATCCATGGACTCACATTAGTCATAAAGAACTCATATACTTACTGAAAGAATTTATTAGCCCTCAAAGCAAATTACTACTACGCATGCCCATAGGGGGATAGATTGGTAGGAAAAGACCATCGCTCGTCCCCGACCGCCACTCATAAGGAAGACAATCAAAGAAACACCCCATGCTTCAAATTTGTCACACAACGGTTACCATACGTGCATGCTACGGTACTTGCAAACCTCAACACAAGTGTCTCTACAATCCACAACCACCCACTAGCATGACTCTAATATCACCATCTTTATATCACAAAACTATTGCAAGGAATCAAACATATCATATTCAGTGATCCACAAGTTTATGTAGGATTTTATGACTAACCATGTGAATGACCAATTCATGTCATCTCTCTAAATAGATATAAGTGAAGCAAGAGAGTTTAATTCTTTCTACAAAAGATATGCCCATGCTCTGACAAATATAAATGAAGAAAAATAGCATTCTACAAATGGCGGTTTTCTATGTAAAGAGAAACAGGCAATCCAACTTCAAATGATATAAGTGAAGCACATGAAGCATTCTATAAAGCCAAACTCAAAAGATTTAAGTGAAGTGCAATGAGCATTCTATAAATCAACCAAGGACTATCTCATACTAGCATGATGCATAAAAGAAAAATAAAAACCTAATTGCAAAAGATGCTCCAAGACTTGCACATAATGCATGAACGAAACGAATCCGAAACATACCGATACTTGTATAAGAAAGAGGGGATGCCTCCCCGGCATCCCCAAGCTTAGACTCTTGAGTCTCCTTGAATATTTACTTGGGGTGTCTCGGGCATCCCCAAGCTTAAGCTCTTGCCTCTCTTCCTTCTTCTCACATCGAAACATCCTCGATTAGGCACTACATCCACACAAAACTTCAACAGAAAACTTGGTAAGATCCGTTAGTATAATAAAGCAAATCACCACTCTAAGTACTGTAGCAAACCAATTCATACTTTGTTTTTGCATTGTGTCTACTGTAATATAACTTTTTAATGGCTTAATCCACTGATATAAATTGATAGTGTCATCAAAACAAGCAAACTATGCATCAAAAACAGAATCTGTCAAAAACAGAACAGTCTGTAGCAATCTGAACATCCACCATACTTCTAGTACCCCAAAAATTCTACCAAAGTTAGGAAAAATAAAAAAGTTATATAGCAAGACAGTGCAAAAGGAATCAGAACCAATTGACGTTGCAGTTAAAAATGTAAAATCGCGCACTACAGCCAAATTTTCTGTCCTGCACCGTACAAACCAACAAGCATTGTAAACATCCTAAAGGCAAACCTTAGCACATTATTTTTATAATACAATGGAATTGTACAAGGGGATAATTATTTTTGATGAAAAGTTTCTGTAATCAAGATTCACAAAGTTTCCGTGAGCATGAACAAAGTTCAAGGAGCTCTCCCACTTCAACAATGCTTGTCTCTCTCACTTTCACTTTCCTTTTTTTTGAAAAGTTTTGGGTTCCCCTCTTTATTTTTGTTGTTTTTAAACTATATGAAATCACTCAACAGAAATAAATGACTCTCTAAAACTTTCGGGTTGTCTCCCTGGCAGCGCTTTCTTTAAAGCCATTAAGCTAGGCATAAAGTGCTCAAGTAATGAATCCACTCGGATCCCAAGGTATATCAAAGCCAATTTTAATTAACAATGATTTGTAATTTAGTAGTGAGCACAAAGTAACATATATCATGCAACAACGAAATCTAACTCTCTTCCTATGCATCGGCATGTCATAAGAGAACAATTCATGCACACATAGTAAAGTCCAATGCATAGTATAAGCAGTTTCTTGCAATTCTATTGTGTTCGAAACATAGAGAGGTGGAGACAAGTTCCTCTCTCATAATAATTTCAAGTAGGAGCAGCAAGCACATGCATATTATATTCATCAAAATCATCATGTGTAGTAGTAAAAGGCAACCCATCAATATAATCCTTAATAAGGGCAAACTTCTCCGATATAGTGTAGTCGGGAGAATTCAAAAAGATAATAGGACTATCATGCGTGGGTGCAATAGCAACAATTTCATTCATAACATAAGGAACTATAGCAAGTTCATATCCATAAGCATAATTCATATTGGCATCTTGTCCACAAGCATAGCAAGCATCATCAAAAAGGGATATTTCAAAAGAATCATAGGGATCATAACAGTCATCATAGCAATCATCCTTCGGTAAACACGAAGGGGAATTAAACAATGTATGAGTAGAAGAGTTACTCTCATTAGAAGGTGGGCACGGGTGATCAATCCGCTCTTCCTCCTCTTGTTCTTCGCTCTCCTCCTCATCTTTTTCATCTAATGAGCTCATAGTTTCATCAATTTCTTCTTCCATAGATTCCTGCAAAATATTAGTCTCTTCTTGGACAGCGGAGAATTTCTTAATAAGTGCATTAATTTCATAATTGTATTTATAATTCTCATAGCAATATTTGAGGATAGCTAAATTTTCAGATCTATAAACAGCATCATCAAAATCCTCAAACTCTTTACACATAGCTTCAATTTCATAAGCACCCATAAAAGCAACAAATTCTTCTATTTGTTCCACATCATAGTAATCATATATACCATTAGCATAAGAAGCTAAGGTTTTATTATCATTAAATTTGCATGAAAAGGGAAGGGGCGGAGAATTCATCCTAGAGCAACAAGTATAATCATATTCCACGCATAGTTGCCAAGCATAACACTTCAATATATGAATTTGATCCCATAATAGTTTCCCTCTTTGTGTCAAGCGATAATCCCTAAAGTATTCACGTTGATCCAACGTTACTCCCATTACATAGTTGAATGGGGTTTTCTCAGGATTATCAAAGTAGTACATAATATCTTTCACATAACCAGCATCGAGGGATTTAGGAGGTTCCCCATCTCCATGAGTAGCAAGTACACCTATTTTTTTGGCATTTCGTGTTCCATATCCATAACTAAAGATAAAGAATAACTAAGAACAGAAAATAAAAATTACTTAGTGACAAAGCAAACAAGCACACACGAGAATATTCACCCCACGCTGTGACTCCCCGGCAACGGCGCCAGAACAAGGTCTTGATAACCCACAAGTATAGGGGATCGCAACAGTTTTCGATAAGTAAGAGTGTCGAACCCAACGAGGAGCTAAAGATAGAATAAATATTCCCTCAAGTTCTATCGACCACCGATACAACTCTACGCACGCTTGACATTTGCTTTACCTAGAACAAGTATGAAACTAGAAGTACTTTGTAGGTGTGATAGTATAGGTTTGCAAGAAAGTAAAGAACACGTAAATAAAAAGTCGGGGCTGTTTAGATGAAGACACAACTAAATTAGTTCTAGTAGAGAGCTTTTGTCAAGAAGAAAGTTATTTGTCCCTAGGCAATTGATAACTAGACCGGTAATCATTATTGCAATTTTATTTGAGGGAGAGGCATAAGCTAACATACTTTCTCTACTTGGATCATATGCACTTATGATTGGAACTCTAGCAAGAATCCACAACTACTAAAGATTCATTAAGGTAAAACCCAACCATAGCATTAAAGCATCAAGTCCCCTTTATCCCATACGCAACAATCCCTCTTATTCGGGTTTGTGTTTCAGTCACTCACCAACCCACTATAAGCGAATCATGAACGTATTGCAACACCCTACAGCGGGAATCCCTCACGCTTGCGCGACACGGAGGGCACCATAGGACAGCACCAATAATAAACATACAAATCAAACCAATCACGAGCATCAAATAGCCATTAGGACAAAACAGATCTACTCAAACATCATAGGATAGCCATACATCATTGGGAAATAATATATAGCATTGAGCACCATGTTTAAGTAGAGATTACAGCGGGTAAGAGACAAGTTACACCGCTGCATAGAGGGGGGAAGAGTTTGTGGAGATGTTAGTGAAGATGGCGGAGGTGTTGGTGAAGATCGCGGTGATGATGATGGCCCCCGGCAGCGTTCCGGTGCCACCGGAAGCAAGGGGGAGAGGGCCCCCCTTCTTTTTCTTCTTCCTTGACCTTCTCCCTAGATGGTAGAAGGGTTTCCCCTCTAGTACTTGGCTCCCATGGCTTGGGAGGGGCGAGAGCCCCTCCGAGATTGGATCTATCTCTCTGTTTCTGCGTTCTCTATGTTGGCAGATTCTACCCCTTCACTGTTTCCTTTATATCTGGAGATCCGTAACTCCGATTGGGGTGAATCTTTCGCTCAGATCTTCCTTGTAAAATTAGCTTTCTTGCGCCAGAAGGAGAGCATCAACCGCCTTATGGGTGGACCACGAGGGTCAGGGGCGCGCCTGGGGGGGGGGGCGCGCCCCCTACCTCGTGACCACCTCAGATACCGTTTCGTGTTGATTTTACTTCCCAAAAATCATAAATATTCCAAAAAAAATATCCGTCCGTTTTTATCCCATTTGGACTCCGTTTGATATTGGGTTTCTGCGAAACAAAAAACATGCAACAGATAGGAACTGGAACTGTGCACTGGATCAATATGTTAGTCCCAAAAATAATATAAAAAGTTGCCAAAAAGTATATGAAAGTGAATAATATTGGCATGGAACAATCAAAAATTATAGATACGACGGAGACGTATCAGCATCCCCAAGCTTAATTCCTGCTCAGCCTCGAGTAGGTAAATGATAAAAAAAGAATTATTTTTGATGTGGAATGCTACCTAGCATAATCTTTATCATATGTCTAATCATGGCATGAATATTAAGACACGAGTGATTCAAAGCAATAGTCTATCATTTGACATAAAAACAATAATACTTCGAGCGTACCAATAAAGCAATCATGTCTTTTCAAAACAATAAGGCAAAAGCAAGCTTATCCCTACAAAATCATACAGTTTGGCATTCATCACAAGATAAGACAAACTTACGAGCATCTTTTAAGAGAGTAGGCCAATAAAAACCGGATTGCAATACCTTATGTGCAGTTCTATCTCCAGCGTGGTGTCCTCCATATGATTCACAGTGACACTTGCATAGGATCTGTTCCTGTTCAGCTCAGGTACACAACGTCTAATAACACCATCTACTCCTTCTTTATAAAGGTGTGGGTCATCCCAGAAGTAATGTCTTAAATCATAAAAGAACTTTTTCTTTTGCTAGTGTCGGGGATATGCCCCGCGGCATAAACCGGCCGGACTTGGCGATTCACCTGTGACCTGCACAGACCAGACGATTTACAGTTCATTGGTAATCCGGCAGGCGGGCCAGAGGAGCAACAAGACCCGATGGCCCGTCTGGCGGTTCATGAAGGCCGGTTCAACCATTGTGGGCCAGTTTAAGAGGAAAGGAATATTTGCCTTACAAGGAGTTAAGACTAGGACTTGTATCCGGTTTGTATTAGAGATAGACTAGTCCTAATCCTAATAGGACTCCGCATGTAAACCGCCCCTTCAACCTATATAAGGAGGGGCAGGGCTCCCCAAAGGGGGAGAGGGACAAGCTACAAGCAAGAAGCAATAATCTCTAGGGCTAGACACAACTAGAGGAGAGCCGGTTTACGGCGACTCCTTCGTGATGATAATGAGACCTAGCCTCAAACTGCATGTAGGGTTATTACCAGATGATGTTTCCCGGGGCCCGAAGCTGTCTAAATCCTTGTCTTGTGTGTTGATCCACCCTGCGTCTCTCGTCCCACTCAACCCCTCTCAAGCTACCACATAGATGCGTTGGCCCTGCGACTAAGTCGTGACACTAGGACATCTGATGTGACAATTCCGCGACAGTTGGCGCCCACCGTGGGGCCCGCACACGGTGGTGTTGAGTTCTTGAAGGGATTTTCTTCGGGGATCGAGAAGTTCGTAATTTTTCGGTGAAGAAGAACTGGTTAAAAGGATCCATATCAACTCCAAGATTCATCAGTTCAAGTTTAAGATTTGTGAGATTTAAAAGTTCATGAGAAAATCGAAGGTTACGCCTGTGGGACATCATAAGGTCGACGAGATCGGGAAAGATGATTTTTATACAGCTAGGTCTCCGAGCAATCGAATCCGGTAAGGGATCTGTTTCGACGGAATAAGCTGCTGCCTCAACCGATCTATCAATAACTAGCAGTTTCTGTTGACTGAAGCAAGGGCGTTAAAGTCAATCCTCATCAAAAAGCAATTCAAAGCAAGGCAACTTTTGCGAGTCACTGTACGCTTTCCTCCGGTTCGCTCCTCTGCGATTGTCCGAGCCGCCACTGCTGAGACCCACCCCGGTTCGTCAAGCCGCCCCGTCGCCGCGGATTGGTTCCGTCTCGTTCTTCCGCCGCGTTCTTCCGCCGCTTCAAACCACTATTGTCTGGGCTATGACCCGCCCTTGTATGGACGACCTTGACTCACCGGCGCCCTTCCAAGTTGTCGCCGCTGATCCGCCGTTGAGGCCTTAACCCGCCGTCGTTGACCCGCCATGGTCGATCCGCCGTGGCTGGCCCGTCGGCCGCTGCACCTTGCTATAGCCTCGGAGCGATGCTCCCCTTGTCTTGTCCATGAACCGCCACTCCTACTAGCTTCCGCTAAACCGCCATCTCCGCCGGGTCGTCTCGTGCAAACTCGCCTCGCCTTCGTCAACTCACCGGCAACTTCGGGTGAACCGGCTCATCGGTCTCTGTCAAGCTGGCGAGCCGAGTTGCCGTCGGTCTCCGCCTCTCGTCCGAGTCGCTGCACCTAGCCAAGGGTACCTCCGCGGCCGTCCAAGCTATAGCTGCTACCGCCAGCTCACCTCTGCTCCGCCCTACCAGCGCGTGGGCGCAGCCGTTCCGGGCCTCCTTGTCCACAGACCCGGCAGCCAGGAACGGGCCGCACTCCGTCTCGTCGTTACGGCCGTTTTGCCGCGCCCAGCCAGTTCAACACCCCTGTATGTGACTCGCCGTTGCTCACTTGCATTATTGCTGAGCCGGCCCTACCGTCGTGACGCAGGCTCATCAGCTCCTCTTGCGCCTGCGCCTCGCCTCATCTTCAGCTACGACCCGCCTGCCATGTCTCGCTTCACATGCAAGTGGAGACAAGGAAAACAATGGGGCAGAGACAAGTTACATCAAACACTCCTACCACTGTTCACATGAAAGATTTCACGGACAAGTACTGATTGAGTACTTTTTGCTCACGTGACCATCTAGTACAAATTGGTATTATTGAAAAACCATTGCTGCATCCGCTCAAAGGCAGCCCTACAGAATCACTTGGTTACAGGCGAAGCGAAAAAAAAAATCAAATCAAATCATCATCAGCCATGAAGTGTGTGGAGCTACTAACTCGGAGGTGTGAGAGCCGTCGGGGCCACGAGCCGCCTCTAAACGTGTTGAGCCACCGGGAGTTGTCTGTCTGCCCAAACCGCCTCTGGTGCGATGAACGGATCATCCGTCGTCCGAATAAATCAGGTGATATCCATCTAAGTTTGTTTTATTAGCAAATCTTATTTTTGTCAAAGAACAGTTTGTCTTTGCCTCGGTCTGCAATATTGTTTATGCAGGGCAATTATTTATGAGAAAAGTGATATTATACCGCGGAGATGGAGGCACGCCAACATCTTTTGGCACAGGTGGTCATCGTTACTCAACGGATTCCCGCACCGGCTTACAACGTCGTGGCCGTCTCTCGCGACCGCGCCGGATTACAATGCCGTGGCCGTCTCTCGCGACCGCTTCGCTTATAACACCGTGGCCGTCTCTCGCGACCTCGCCGGCTTACAACAAGGAGGACAACTCGCCCGTCCGCACCGGTTTACCATGCTGCGGCCGGTTCACCCGCGATTGATTTCAGCTTCATACAATTATCATCAACTTCACGGCGGGTTATTTCCGGCCCAAATGAATCAGGTGATATCCATTTAAATCTATTTTTTGACATATCTTGTTTTTATAAAAAGAACAATTACGTTGGTTTTGCATATTTCTATATGCAGGACAATTATTCGCCACAACATTGGTGTTACACCATGCATATGGAGCGTGCACTGGCGTCATTATATACTGGCTTTTGACCATTCCACACTGCTTAACAGACGCGCGCAAACCGCCGGTGGTCCGGTTTACATCAACACGCGGCCGGTTCTCCATCTGCGCCGGCTTGCAACACCTGCGGCCGACTCTCCGTCTGCGCCGGTTTATAATGCCCGCAGGCGACTCTCCGTCCGCGCCGGTTTACAACTCCCGCGGCCGACATTCGTCCGCACCGGTTTACAACGCCGTGGCAGACTCGGCCGTGATTAATTTCAAGCTTCACCATGGTGATCATCAACTCTACGGTGGATAACCCCTGGCATGATATATCAGGTGAAATCCATCCGGTACATTTTATATTATATATTGCTTTCTTTAAAACGAGCAATTACTCCGGTTTGCAAAGCTATCTAATGCAGGACCTTAAACCGCCATATTGGTGCAAATTTAAAGGCCGTCAGAAAATTTCTGGCTTAAAAAGAAGGATTCCGGTTTAATATCCGGTTCAAGGGGAAGATATCTCCCACAAAGCATTGAAGCTCTCAATATCCGGTTTAAGAATTTCCGGTTCAAGAAGGATTTGTCTCTTGCAAAAAATTAAAAGGTGCCAAAGACAACCTGCTCCCATGATGCGCGGTTCAAACATGGGTATCCTGCCTTATTGGCCTGACATATTATTGATCACATGGGGGCTTCTGCTTCATAAAGCGGGGTCTCTGTTCTTTTTACATCATGCGTGGTTACACAGAGGTTCTGTCTTAAAGTGGCCTCCAGTTTATCCCTCGAGTTAGCTTTTCAAAAGCTTTATATCATATCACTTGGGGGCTTGGTCGTATCCGAACCAATGCAACACCTTTTGATAGGCGAAAGCCACCAGATCATTTGGGGACATGGTCAAGTCTGAACCAGTCACGCCTCTTGGTTGGCCTAAGGCCACAGAATCACTTGGGGGCTTTGGTCGAACCCGAACCATCATCACCCCTCTTGATCGGCGTAATGCCAATGCATCACTTGGGGACTTGTGGTCATGTCTGAACCATAGTCACGCCTCTTGATCGGCCTAAGGCCACAGAATCACTTGGGGGCTTGGTCGAACCCGAACCATTGCCATGCCACTTGATCGGCATAATGCCACGGTTTCAGTTGGGGACCTGGCTGACTTGAACCATAGCTACACCTATTGGGAGCTTGGTCGTGTCCGACCATGGTAACACCATCTGATCGGCTCAGTAAAGCCTCTTTTTGCAAATGGTTTTATCATTGCCTTTGCTTTCATATTTTTTTCATAAGTGTTATTCGATTTTTGTTGTGTTTTTTTAAAACCGACAACGTTTTAATCCGGTTCGACTGTCAAATTACAAATTTACGGAACACGGTCAAATCTTAATCCAGAGGTTATCTGCCCGGTTTGATTTTCTGTTACCATCTTATTATGGAGTAAACCGGCATTCATTCACCCGGTTCCACTTTCAATTACGAGTTGTCAGTACTCGATCAAGTTGTAATCCGGAGACTATCAGCCCGGTATGGTTCGACTACAAGTCGCTAGTATTATATATGGATAATCCGGTGTCTATCATAACCCGGTACGATTTTATCATAAACCGGCACAATATGGAAGGAGTTATTAGTACTCAAGATTGGGATTATCATCCTTACTACAAAAAGTTGGTAAAACCAACGATGTGATTCAATGTCACAGGTATGATATATTTCATATTTGATTATTCTTAAGTGCAGCCTTGGTTATAAACCCGGGTTATATGTTGGGAATTATGACCCGTCCGGCGGTAAACCGCCAGGACACTTTAAACTTGTTGTATGCAGAGACAGGTTGAATAAAGCATGATGATAAATTATCCGGTGTTTATTAAACCGGCCTGGCTTTAAGACGATAAGTCGCCAGTATATGATGAGAAATTGTCCGGTGTTTGTTAAACCGGCCTGGCTTTGGACTATAAGTCGCCAGTATATATTTGGATTGCGCCATTGGAATCATGCGCTTATAAATCATTGGGTTATATTATTCAATTAGCCAGACTTGGCTGAATTTTCATTATGATATTGAATGAATAAGGTTTTCATACCGGATTATATTATATAGCCAACATGGCTGGATTTTTATTATGGTTATTAATAACTGGTATTATTGAGGTTTTCAAAGTCGCTTTAGTGCAATGGCTATTATTTTATGAAAGGATATGATTTATTCTACAATGGAAGGAATAGTCCTGAGTCGCTGCAGGCTTACGACCCGGCACTTGGGGGCTACATTATTCAAATTGAGATTACATGCAAGTCTCATGTCGCTGCAAGCATGCACCATGACACTTGGGGGCTAATGCAAAGTCATTCTTTGTTCATCTTATTGAAGACCCGGCTCATCACATTATAATGAGCTGGCCCTTGGGGGCTACCAATTGCTCATGTCAACAATTCAAGGTACACAAATTTTCATTATATTGAAGGGTCCACTACTCAGTTGGTAAAGCACAAGGCTCTTAACCTTATGGACGTGGATTCAAGCCCCATGATGGGGGTTACATCATATGATGTTATTTTCATTGAAGTATATATCAAGTCCCAGCTCAATATTATCTTACTGAACCGGCCCTTGGGGATTACACTGGTTGAAGTTTTAATGAGCATCAGGAAATTACAAGTCCCAGGTCGCTGCAAGCATGACAACCCGGCACTTGGGGGCTACATAATATGGAGTATTCAGTTTTTGCTAGTGACTGGGATGAACAACATGGATTTGTTCGATAGTGATAGTATTTATATTGAAGCAAGTCTTAAGCCATCACTTTGTTCTACTCAAGACTTGGGGGCTACAGGTATTATATTATTATCAAGGAAATATTTTCAAATTCTCTGTTTGAGCAAACTAGATTGACCCGGCGTCACCAATCATTATGACCCTGTGGCTGCAACCCGGTGTCATCAACAATCATGAACCGGTGTCTGGAACAATCATGACCTGGAATTATCATTTTTTATAACCCAACAGTTTTTGGCAATGATAAACCGGCAAGTTCTGCATCTTCAAAGCCGGTTGAATATCATATGAGTATCTCAAGACCAATAATTCTTAAACTGGTGCTTTGGAAGCCGACTCAAGTGGATTATTCTTCACAATATTTTTATATGAGAAACCAACGTCAACAATTTAAAGTATGAAGCTGGTTATTGACCCGGATTTTCTAGAAGGAGGAAATGACAAGGACTTAAGGACGATTAGGTGCCGGTCTACATGAATTCTTAACCCGGAGCACAACCTGTCAAATTTGTTCTGGTGTTTATTTGCAGCATAAGTTTACCATGGATAAATCCAAGCTAAACTTGGGGGCTAATGTCGGGGATATGCCCCGCGGCGTAAACCGGCCGGACTTGGCGATTCACCGGTGACCTGCACAGACCAGACGATTTACAGTTCATTGGTAATCCGGCAGGCGGGCCGGAGGAGCAACAAGACCCGGTGGCCTGTCTGGCGGTTCATGAAGGCCAGTTCAACCATTGTGGGCCGGTTTAAGAGGAAAGGAATATTTGCCTTACAAGGAGTTAAGACTAGGACTTGTATCCGGTTTGTATTAGAGATAGACTAGTCCTAATCCTAATAGGACTCCGCATGTAAACCGCCCCTTCAACATATATAAGGAGGGGTAGGGCTCCCCAAAGGGGGAGAGGGACAAGCTACAAGCAAGAAGCAATAATCTCTAGGGCTAGACACAACTAGAGGAGAGCCGTTTTACGGCGACTCCCTCGTGATGATAATGAGACCTAGCCTCAAACAGCATGTAGGGTTATTACCGGATGATGTTTCCCGGGGCCCGAAGCTGTCTAAATCCTTGTCTTGTGTGTTGATCCACCCTGCGTCTCTCGTCCCACTCAACCCCTCTCAAGCTACCACATAGATGCGTTGGCCCTGCGACTAAGTCCTGACACTAGGACATCTGACGTGACAATTCCATGACAGCTGGTATGTGAAACTAGGTGGTATAAATTTGGCAACAATGTAATTAGCATAATCAGCATACCAAGGAGCAGTAGGAGAAGCATTAATGACCGCTAATTGTTCATCAAGAAAGCTTTCATCAATAGGCAGTGCGTCATCAAGAACATTCTCTAACCTAGACAAGTTGTCCGCAACGGGGTTCTCAGGTCCCTTTCTATCAATAATATGCAAATCAAATTCTTGGACCAAGAGGACCCATCTAATGAGCCTAGGCTTATCATCTTTCTTTTCCATAAGATATTTAATAGCAGCATGATCAGTGTGAATAGTAAATTTGGAATCAACAATATAAGGTCTAAATTTATCACATGCAAACACAACTACTAAGAACTCTTTTTCAGTAGTAGCATAATTTCTCTGGGCAGTGTCAAGAGTCTTACTAGCATACTGGATAACATTCAGTTTCTTATCAACTCTTCGCCGTAGAACAGCACCTACAGCATAATCACTAGCATCACACATAATTTCAAAGGGTAAATTCCAATCAGGTGGCTGAACAATAGGTGTAGTGATTAAAGCTTTCTTAAGTATTTCAAATGCTTCTACACAATCATCATCAAAGACAAAAGGAATATCTTTTTGCAATAAATTAGTCAGAGGCCTAGAGATTTTAGAAAAGTCCTTAATGAACCTCCTATAAAAACCGGCATGACCAAGGAAACTTATTATACCTTTTATGTCCTTGGGACATGGCATCTTTTCAATAGCATCAACTTTAGCTTTATCAACTTCAATACCTCTCTCAGAAATCTTATGCCCCAAGACAATGCCTTCATTAACCATAAAGTGGCACTTTTCCCAATTCAAGATGAGACTAGTGTCTTCGCATCTCTACAAAACTCGATCAAGGTTGCTCAAGCAATCATCAAAAGAGGATCCATAAACGGAGAAATCATCCATGAATACCTCACAAATCTTTTCACAAAAGTCAGAGAATATAGCCATCATGCATCTTTGAAAGGTAGCAGGTGCATTACATAAACCAAAAGGCATACGTCTATAAGCAAAAGTACCGAAAGGGCAAGTAAAAGTAGTTTTTGATTGATCCTTCGCTGACACTGGTATTTGAGAGAAACTAGAATAACCATCTAGAGAGCATAAATGTGTGTGTTTGGATAGTCTTTCTAGCATTTGATCTATAAAAGGTAAAGGGTAATGATCTTTCTTAGTAGCTTTATTTAATTTACGGAAATCAATTACCATCCTATAACCTGTAATAATTCTTTGCAGGATCAATTCATCTTTATCATTAGGAACGATAGTAATACATCCCTTTCTAGGAACACAATGGACAGGGCTTACCCAATCACTATCAGCAATGGTATAAATTATATCTGCCTCAAGGAGCTTTAGTATCTCCTTTCTTACCACTTCTTTCATCTTAGGATTCAATCGTCGTTGAGGATCTCTAACTGGTTTGGCATCGTCCTCCAAATTAATTTTGTGTTGGCATAACGTGGGACTAATGCCCTTGAGATCATCCAGAGTATATCCAATAGCAGCACGGTGCTTCTTTAGAGTTTGCAATAATCTTTCTTCTTCTTGCTCTGAAAGGTTAGCACTAATAATAATAGGATATATTTTCTTTTCATCAAGATAAGCATACTTAAGATTATCAGGTAATGGTTTGAGTTCAAACACGGGATCACCCTTGGGTGGAGGGGGATCCCCTGGAATTTCAACGGGTAGGTTGTGTTTCAGAATAGGTTCCTGTTGAAGGAACACTTCTTCTATTTCCCTTCTTTCCTTCATAAACATACCATTTTCATGGTCTAGCAAATATTGTACTAACGGATCAGTAGGAGGCACGACAATAGAAGCAAGACCAATAATCTCATCCTTACTAGGTGATTCTCTATCACGAGGTTGTCTACGAATCTTTGCAAAATTAAACTCATGAGACGCATCCTCTAAGCCAATTGTAAGAGTATCCTTTTCACAATCAATCCTAGCATTAACAGTATTCAAGAAGGGTCTACCAAAAATAATGGGACAAAAGTCATCTTGTGGGGAACCAAGAACAAGAAAATCAGCAGGATATTTAACCTTCCCACACAAGACTTCAACATCTCTAACAATCCCAACTGGTTTAATGGTGTCCCTATTTGGAAGCTTAATGGTAACATCAATATCTTCTATTTTAGCGGGTGCAATATCATGCATAATTTCTTTATATAAATCATAGGGTATTGCACTAGCACTAGCACCCATATCACATAAGCCATGATAACAATGATATCCTATTTTAACAGAAATAATAGGCATGCCTACAACATGTCTATGAATCTTAGCATCTGGTCTAACAATATTAGCAGTCTCACCACAGAAATAAATAACAAGCCCATCTAAATCATCATCCAAGAAATCTTTAACCATAGCAATACTAGGTTCAACTTTGATTTGCTCAAGAGGTGTATAAGTCCTAGTATTACTCTTACGAACAACAGTCGAAGTTTTAGCATGATCCCTTATCCTAACAGGAAAAGGAGGTTTCTAAGTAGTAGGAACAATAGGATCACTATAAGTGACAGTCTTTTCTTCAACTGTAATAGGTGCAACTACTTTTACTTCAACAGGAGGATTATATTTAAACCACTTCTCCTTAGGGAGATCAACGTGAGTAGCAAAAGATTCACAAAAAGCAGCTACTATCTCAGAGTCAAGTCCATACTTAGCGCTAAATCCACGGAAAGCATCGGTATCCATAAAAGATTTAACACAATCAAACTTAGGAGTCATACCTGACTCCTTACCATCGTCGGAACCCCAATCTTCAGAGTTGCGTTTAATTCATTCCAATAAGTCCCATTTGAATTCAATAGTCTTTAGCATATAAGAACCGGCACAGGAAGTATCGAGGATGTTGCGATCATTGGGAGAAAGCCGAGCATAAAATTTTTGAATAATCATTTCTCTGGAGAGCTCATGATTGGGGCATGAATATAACATTGACTTAAGCCTCCCCCAAGCATGAGCGATGCTTTCTCATTCGCGAGGCCAGAAATTATATATGTAATTATGATCACGATGAACAAGACGCATAGGATAGAACTTATGGTGAAATTCCAACTTCAATTGTTTATAATTCCAAGATCCCGTATCATCACATAGCCTATACCATGTCAATGCATCCCCCTTCAAAGATAAAGGGAAGACCTTCCTTTTGACAACATCATCGGGAATACCTGCAAACTTAAATAATCCACAAACTTCATCCACAAAGATAAGGTGTAAATCGGGATGCAATGTTCCATCTCCTGCAAAGGGATTAGCTAGCAGTTTCTCTATCATACCCGAAGGAATCTTAAAGTAAATATTTTTAGTAGGTTCAGTAGGTTGAGGAGCAACTCTTTGCTCTTCTGGTCGGGGTGAAGATACCCCGAACAAGCCCCTCAAAGGATTAGTTTCCATAGTAACAAGTGACGGAAAATTTCAGCACACTATATAAATGTTTCCTTACCAAGTTCCACTCACCAAAGGCGCTTCACTCCCCGGCAATGGTGCCAGAAAAGAGTCTTGATGACCCACAAGTATAGGGGATCTATCGTAGTCCTTTCGATAAGTAAGAGTGTCGAACCCAACGAGGAGCAGAAGGAAATGACAAGCGGTTTTCAGTAAGGTTTTCTCTGCAAGCACTAAAATTGTAGGTAACAGATAGTTTTGTGATAAGATAAATTGTAACGGGTAACAAGAAATGAAAGTAAATAAAGTGCAGCAAGGTGGCCCAATCCTTTTTGTAGGAAAGGACAAGCCTGGACAATTTCTTATAATGAGAAAAGAGCTCCCGAGGACACATGGGAATTATCGTCAAGCTAGTTTTCATCACGCTCATATGATTCGCGTTCGGTACTTTGATAATTTGATATGTGGGTGGACCGGTGCTTGGGTACTGCCCTTCCTTGGACAAGTATCCCACTTATGATTAACCCCTATTGCAAGCATCCACAACTACAAAAGAAGTACTAAGGTAAACCTAACCACAACATTAAACATATGGATCCAAATCAGCGCCTTACGAAGCAACGCATAAACTAGGGTCTAAGCTTCTGTCACTCTAGCAACCCATCATCTACTTATTACTTACCAATGCCTTTATTTAGGCCCAAATAATGGTGAAGTGTCATGTAGTCGACGTTCACATAACACCACTAGAGGAATGACAACATACATCTCATCAAAATATCGAACGAATACCGAATTCACATGACTACTAATAGCAAGACTTCACCCATGTCCTCAGGAACAAACGTAACTACTCACAAAGCATATTCATGTTCATAATAATAGGAGTAATAATATGCATTAAGGATCTGAACATATGATCTTCCACCAAGTAAACCAATTAGCATCAACTACAAGGAGTAATCAACACTACTAGCAACCCATAGGTACCAATTTGTGGTTTTGATACAAGATTGGATACAAGAGATGAACTAGGGTTTTGAGAGGAGATGGTGCTGGTGAAGATGTTGATGGACATTGCCCCCCTCCCGATGAGAGGATCGTTGGTGATGACGATGATGATGATTTCCCCCTCCCGGAGGGAAGTTTCCCCGGCAGAACAGCTCTGCCGGAGCTCTAGATTGGTTCCGCCAAGGTTCCACCTCCTGGCGGCGGAGTTTCATCCCGTAAGCTTGCCTCTGATTTTTTTCCAGGGTAAAAGCCTTCATATAGCAGAAGATGGGCACCGGAGGGCCACCAGGGGGCCCAGGAGACAGGGGGCGCGCCCAGTAGGGGTGGGCGCGCCCCCACCCTCCTGGCCTGGGTGTGGGCCCCCTCTGGTAGTTTCTTCGCTCAATAATTCTTATTAGTTCCAAAAGTAACTTCCGTGGAGTTTCAGGATTTTTGGAGCAGTGCAGAATAGGTTTCCAATGTTTGCTACTTTTCCAGCCAGAATTCCAGCTGCCGACATTCCCCCTCTTCATGGTAAACCTTGTAAAATAAGAGAGAATAGCCATAAGTATTGAGATATAATTTGTAATAACATCCCATAATGCAATAAATATTGATATAAAAGCATGATGCAAAATGGACGTATCAATGCATGATACAGACGAACACTACTTTGATGTAAGCCAAGGGCAGGATAGGAGGATAGAATGTATACCAAAAGAAGACAACATTGCATATTCAGACGTACGATAGGAGGATGGAATATGTATGAAAAACAGTAAGCAGAAGGCATTTCAACAAAATTAGAAGAAATGAAAGCTAGGGACCATATGAACATGCAACCAATATCACTCTATCAGGTAAAAACTGTCTCGTCGTAAGTGCCATTTCAAGAAATTAGAAGCAGTACAAGTTATAAGACAATGCAAGATGCAACCTACATCACGCTCCCAAGTTAAATGTGTCTTATGGGTAAGTGATCGCTGCAGGTATAAGTTGTAAGCTGCGCAGATGCAATTCAACAAAATCCGAAGCAATACAAACTAGACATCATATGGAACACGCCACATACAACAGTTCCAAGTTAGAGCAAGCACCTGTGATGGTGGAGTAGGGGAGATGTGCTCATCATCTACACGTATGTTCTAGAAACAGGAACATGTGTCATATTCACAGGCATTATGTGTAAAGTAAGCAGATGCAATTCAACAAAGTTAGAAGCAATACAAGCTAGATATTATACGCAACATGCAACCACATATAATAGTGCCAAGTTAGAGCAAGCACCTGTGATGGTGGAGTAGGGGAGATGTGCTCATCATCTACATAGCTACGTTGACTGTCCAGCCTTGTGTTGTCTTGCGAATATTTTTGGTAGGATGGCGGAGTAGAATCTGTAGAGACCCTTTGTTCGAGTTGCTCCGAAGGTGCACCATCATCCACTGCCGGACTAATTTCCTTCAGCTGTATTGATTTTGCATTCTGAAGTCAAACCAATAAGAAAAAGAAACAAAATTCGCTCTTCAGAACTCATTCATGCATGATACTGACAAACACTACTCGGATGAAAGGCAAACACATGATATGATGATGGAATATGTACGAAAAACAGGACGACATGACATATTCACACCTATGATGTGGTAACTAAGCAGAAGGCATTTCAACAAATTAGAAGCACTACAAGCTAGACACCATACAAAAGGTGCAACCAATATCACTCTGCCAAGTTCAAACTTTCTGGCATTTCAACAAATTAGAAGCAGTACATTCTAGAAATCATATGCAACACACAACCAATATCACAATGACGACTTAAAGGTGCCATATCATAAGTGACTGATGCGGGATATGCAAGAACAGTAATCTAATGTAAGAACATGGTGTGATCAGATATAGTATGTTCTAGAAACAGGAACGCGTGTCACATTCACATGCATTATGTGTAAAGTAAGAAGATGCAATTCAACAAAGTTAGAAGAAATACAAGCTAGACATCATACGCAACATGCAACCACATATAATAGTGCCAAGTTAGAGCAAGCACCTATGATTGTGGAGTAGGGGAGATGTGCTCATCATCTACACAGCTACGTTGACTGTCTAGCCTTGTGTTGTCTTGCGAATCTTGCTGGGAGGATGGGGAAGTAGAATCTGTAGAGACCCTCCAATTCAGTTGCTCGGAAGGACCACCATCATCCAATGCCATACCAATTTCCTTCCGCTTTATTGATTTTGCACTGTGAGGCCAAACCCACAAGAAAAAGGAATAAAATTCGCTCTTCAGAACTCATTCATGCATGATACTGATGAACACTACTCTGATGAAAGGCAAAGTCATTATACGAGGATGGAATATGTACGAAAAACTGGATGGCTTGACATATTCACACCTATTTATCAGGCCGAAGTTTATCAGCAGCATGGTTTTGACGGATGGCTATGTCGAAGAGCAAAAAAAAGGAGTTTCAGGTGGGCAAAAGAGCTTCTGAACATGCCGGGCTTCTACTTACAACATATTGTGGTCATAATCCAGTAAATTTTATGACCCAGGATGTTCATTCTATGGACCTGACCGATCCATTTGACTGTGACTGCCAAAAACAGTGCTGGAGTTAGATGTTATTGCCCTTTTCAACATGGGTTTTGTCTAAACCTGATGAATAATTAACCCTCGTGCTTTTGTACAGTTTGTAAGTTAGAGTTAGATGTTCTTTCCCTTTTCAACTCGGCTGTGACTATCATATTTTCTTTGAAACAAGGCAAATGGCTTGCCATTCGTTTAATTTAGAGTGAAATATTGTAACAAATCCCAACCAACGGAATAACATCACTCTCGCCAGCTTCTTGAGCTCATTGTGCATTACAGAAGCCAAGTGATTAGACCCCACCAGCAGCCACAAACTTATTTTGAACTAGCACACCAAATGGGTTGTAAATTTTCATAGGAAAGGTTGCATGACCATGACAGATTTTGATTCTAACATTTGGGACCCATGAGGAAATAGCCTATCCAAGGTGGTGTCGACTTACTAGCTAGTCAACAAACGTTTCTGCCTACCAGCCGTTGGATTGACATCCAACATCTATCGTGTATCTTCTATCTCTGGTCTTCTTCCTCCAGCCGCCCAAACCAAAACACCCCATCGGCTCCGCCTGCTCCCGCCTCCCATGCTGGCTGCGCCTCCGCCGCCCTACCGTACCCTCCAACATTGGCCAGTCCCTCCCTCTATCCCCCCACACCTCCTGTTATTCTCCGGCGACGTCAGCCCCAACACGCACCCGCACCCAAACCAGTCAACCCTCGTACTCCCCTCTGCCTACGACTGGACCGGCGCATCTTCCACGGCTCATGTTCGCTCCATCTGAGGCCTCGCCGTCGTCCTCGGCCTTGGTTCTTGCCGTGCGTGGTGCGCCGCCCTCTTGCGTTGTCAACGCCGTCAACAACCGAGAGGAACAAGGATATGACTATACATGGAGAGGATGATAGTAGGGACCCACCAGCGTCATGGCAGTACACAAGCAAGTGCTTTGTTATTACAAGCCCCAAAAAATGGTTCCTCCTAATGGTTGGACATCTGGGGCTCACGCCACTGTCAACGTAGTCAATAAACAAGAGAATTACACAACGAGCGGCTGACACCAGGGACCCAGTAGGTCGCGCAATTGTTATTTACTTTTTTTGAGGAACAAGCAGTTGTTATTTCTACTAGTTTTAGATCAGGGTAACAACAGGGTTGTGCGGGGGCTGTGGCCCCTCTAGCCAGGGTTTTATTTATGTTTACCACATCATGAGCCCAGTTGTGTTTTTTTCTTGGTGAAAATGGCTAGCCCAGTTCTATTTTTTTAAAGAAATACCCAAATGAGGCCTACTTGCTTTATCAGCCCTGCTGGGCTGCAAATCTTTGAAGACGAGGAGAGAGTTTCATTCGGTTTGCCCAGAAATGGGCTGTGCATTTTTAAAACACATCGAACCGTGAATTAGTTTCATTTTTTAATTACAAGATTTGAAATTCCATTCATTTTTATGCCTGGACAATTATTTGGATTTTATATTTATATAAATTATTTTTCAAAATAGTTTGAATGTGACTCGGTATTTTGAGATTAAAAATAATTGACCACACCGAAATATGCAAAATTTCGTATAATTTTTAACCGTGGCCACAATATGGGGTGTAATGCTAACAAAAAGAAGATGGGCTCTAAAAAAATTCTTAAGAATTGGCAAACAGGCTGTAAATCATTGGAAATAATGGTAGATGGTCTGTATGCTATTTTCCATATATTTGAGGCTGACTTGTGCGCCTACTACAGGTTGATGTGTATGCTTTCCTAAAAAATAAGGTTGACGCACACGCAACGCCGTGTCAACTCACTCAACACACGGGAGCAGTGACTATTGGATGTCCATCCAACGGCCATCGTCCTTCTTCAATCTCTGCTCTTCCTACTCCAGCCGCTCAAACAAGCGTCGGTGGGACTGCCTGCTCCCTCCTCCCATGGCTGGCTATGCTGCCGTGCAAGCATCACCGCCCCATCATTCTTCCATCGCTAGCCTAGCCATCCCTCTAATCACCCCCACCTGCTGTTATTCTTCGACGATGGCAGACAAACTAGTAAACCCTTGCACTCCCCTGCGTGTGGGAAACAACTGTCGAGTTTTCCCTGGCTCTGTTTCGTTCCCTTCCTAGGCTGTCGGATCTCAGGTTCCGGGAGACCCTTAAGGTTCAAACACTGGGGTGCACACGGAGATCACACCTCCTACCTACCCATGTCTCGCCTCCACGCAAGGATCTAAAACTACGCGAAGAACAACACAAGGGACACGAGATTTATACTGGTTCAGGCCACCATTGTGGTGTAATACCCTACTCCAGTTTGTGGTGTGGTGGATTGCCTCTTGGGCTGACGAGGAACAGTACAAGGGAAGAACAGCCTCGCGAGGGTCTGTTCTTGGCTGGTGCAATGAACTGCTAAGGAGAGTTCAGTCGCTTCTCTCTCTCTCTCTGTCTTTCTACCCTTGTTCTTCTCATCCCCCTACCCTGTGGGTGGCTAGTCCTATTTATAGGTGAAGGCCCCGGGTCTCTTCCCAAATATTGAGCGGGAAGGGCGCCAACAATTGGCCATTTTGAAGGGGAACATCTAATACACTTATCCTGACTAAAGTTGGTCCTCACCTGCCAAAGACCCTGACGATGACGCCGGCTTGGGCTCCACGATGACCTCCGTCCTTCCGTCCTGCTGGTCTTGGTCTTGTTGCACCAAAATGGTTGCCTTTGCTTGATACTCTCGCCTGCGCTTGCCCCCTTTGCACCAAAGAGGAAACAAGGACTCTGCGCAGGCCGGTGCCCGCCTGGCGCCTGCCTAGCCTCGGTCGTCATGTCTTGCGTCACGGGCACCTCATGAGGTAACCCGCCTTGATCTCTCCGCCTCCCCACGAGCTAGCCTGACGAGGTCGTGCCTAAGGAAGCCTCCTGTCATCCGCCCTGCGAGGCTTGGCCCCTCGCGAGGGTCTTGAGCATGTGCTGATGAAGATGGGCCATACTGGGCCACTCCTTGAGCCACGCCGCAGGCCACAGGCAGGCAATTCTGGGTACCCCTGTTCCCAGAACGCCGAGCCCCCGGGCCCAAGGCGCGCTTGGACTTGGCTTAGCAGAGAAGCGAAGAGGCGAGTGCGAAGTGCTTCGGGCCCCAATAGCCGGCGGCCTTGGGCGTCGCGTGGCAGTTGATTGGACGTGGGCGTCCTGGCTCCCCCATGACGCCTCAGTAACTGCACGAGTTGACAAGTCCCTGCATGCAAAACGGGTCATGATTA
Source organism: Triticum timopheevii (assembly GCA_963921465.1). Taxonomy (NCBI): domain Eukaryota; kingdom Viridiplantae; phylum Streptophyta; class Magnoliopsida; order Poales; family Poaceae; genus Triticum; species Triticum timopheevii. The sequence continues at coordinate 126,229,347 of OY997271.1, read as the reverse complement.
CCTGCGATCGTAGTGGCCGGTGGTTGGCCTCCCTCGGCTATATGTACAGAACGGCGCGAGCCCTTCCAGTTCACCCCTTCTTGCTATGCCCCTTCTCCTTCTTGGCTGCTTGTTATCCCCATGGCCCCGCCGAAGAGGTTCTCGGCCGCGGAGAAAGGAAAGGCCTGCCAAGAAGGGCCCAACTCCCCTCCGGCCAAGCGTGGCCGGGGCCGCCCTTGCAAGCACCCTACGGCCTCCGTCGTGACCTCCCGTTGCCGTGGGAATACTCCCCTACGCAGCGGTGGGCATTCGGCTGCCAACGAGGGGTACGTTGGGGCTGTGCGGCCCCCAAGGCCGCGTTTTCGCTCGGCGGAGGTGCTGCCAGAGTTTGTCGTGTGGTCGGCGGACCCGACCGACACCTGGCTCCAGCTCCCCCGCTTCTTCATAGGTGAACTTTCGGCTGGTGCCCCAGGCAGCCTTTGGCTTCAGGCAGATGGTTGCTATAGCAGGGCCTCCTTGGCTACCCTGGAGGTCTCCATCGCCGGGAAGGCGGCCTTGACCCGTGGCTGGCAGACATTTGCCCGCGCGCGTGGCCTGAGCCGTCGATGCACTCTACACTTCAACTTTGACGGCGACGCCACCCTCTATGTGAGGGTGTTCGGGGAAGACGGTCGTCGCACCGGATGCTGCCCCGAAGATGGTGACCGCGGCCACGCGCCCAGCCTCGGCATTGGTCGGGGTGAAGGTGGCGGAGGGTGTGCGGGCAGCGGTGCCGGAGGCCCGCCAAGCTCTGGTGACTCCCCCTCGGTCGGCAGCTCTTCCAGTGGCGGTCGCGACCAGCCCCCTCGTCGTCATGCTCGCCTGGGATAGGGCAGCGGGTCGGCCCGACACCGCGCTCCGGTGAAGCGGGAGGCGGATTCCAGCTGAGCTCTGGAGGCAGTACGAGCTTCCGCTGAGAGTTGGCGGGCAAGTCGTCCCCCCTTTTGCTTTCCTTTCTCTCCTGCGTGAAAAGAATGTAATCCGGTGCCCCACTGGGCGTGCTGAACTGTTGCTGTTTAATTGGTGCGCTGTTTCTACTGTTTATGTGCTATGCTTTCATTCTGTGTGCCTATGTGTGGAAATCACTTATCTTGGGGGGTTCGTCGCGGTCCTCGCCTCCCGAGGCTAGGGCCCCGTCCTCTGCCTTGTGTCCTGTAGAGTTTAGTCAGCAGGGGTAGTCTCTAGCCTTGGTAGCGAGGGGAACCAACTCAAGCCCCGTGATCGTGTCGCGATGCCCGTGGGGCATGGAATGGGAGGGGTGCTCCTGCAGCGGACTCGAACAGGGAAGTTCCAAATCACTGGGCAGAAAAACACTCGCGAGGGTGCCCATGCTCCTCCCTCGTGAGACTTTGCGCGAGTGAAAACAAAACAAATAAGTGAAATGGACGAAGGGTCGCAAGCTCGAAATGGCAACAGCTTCAGAAAAACTTCAAATAGAAACGAACAAGCCAACTACGGAAAGCAAATGAAAGAAGCCGCGTCCGGCACCTAGTCTAGTCTTCGACGTCTTCTCACCAGCGCGGAGCTAAGTGCTGCCACTGGGCATGGGCGGGAGCCCCCGAGGCCTGAGGGCGGCTCTCCGGAGACTCCGGGGCATGTACAGCCCCACTCATTATTACGTGAGAGTGTCATGGGCGGTGAGCTTCACAGGCGTTTGCCTTCTTCACAGGCACCGGGCCTTTTCAAAAACGCGGCTACTTCACAGGCATTCGCCTTCTTCACAGGCACTGGGCCTTTTCCAAAACGCGGCTACTTCACAAGCATTCGCCTTCTTCACAGGCACTGGGCCTTTTCCAAAATGTGGCTACTTCACAGGCCTTCGCCTTCTTTACAGGCATTGGGCCTTTTCCAAAATGCGACTACTTCACAGGCATTTGCCTTCTTCACACGCATTGGGCCTTTTCCAAAACGCGGCTACTTCACAGGCATTCGCCTTCTTCACAAGCACCGGGCCTTTTTCATGGGTAAAATCTTCGGAGATGTTGGATGTTCCACGCGTTCTGGATGGGCACCCCCTCTTGGGTCTCCAGGCATGCGGAGCCGGGCCTGGAAACATGAACAACCTTGAACGGGCCCTCCCACATGGGGGAGAGCTTGTGCAGTCCCTCCCTGGAGAGAACCCGTCTGAGCACGAGATCCCCTACCTCAAGAGTCCTGGGACGGATGTTGTGGCAGTACGTCTGAGCACGAGATCCCCTACCTCGAGAGTCCTGGGACTGATGTTGCGGCAGTGGTACCGCCACAGTGCTTGTTGGTACCTTGCTGCCCGCAGTGCGGCCTCTCGGCGATGCTCCTGCCCCAGCACGAGATCCGTCCCCGCATGGCGTCCTGCTGCGCTTCGTCGAACGCCAGGACCTGCGCGGAATGACGCCTGACCTCGTGAGGGAGGACGGCTTCAGCTCCATAGACCAGAAAGAACGGGGTCTCTCCAGTCGGCTTGGTTGCAGTCGTGCGGATTGACCACAACACAGACTGGAGCTCGTCGTACCAGCCCCTGCCGCAGGCCTCCAGCTTCTTCTTGAAGGTCCTGGTTTTGAGGCCACTCAAGACCTCCGCGTTGGCTCGCTCAGCCTGACCGTTGCTTCGCGCACCGAATCGTAGTATATCTGCGTTCCAAGGTTAGCACAGTATGTTTTGAAAAGGTTACTGGTGAACTGTGTACCGTTATCGGTGATGATGCGGTTCGGCACCCCGAATCGGCTCACGAGGCCCTTGATGAACTTGACCGCGGAGCCTGCGGGGATGGTGCGGACAGCTTCCACCTCAGCCCACTTGGTGAACTTGTCCACGGTGACGTAGAGGTAGCGGTAGCCTCCTGGCGCCCAAGGGAACAGACCCAGGATATCCAGCCCCCAGACCGCGAATGGCCATGAGAGGGGTATAGTCTGCAGGCTCCCCGCCGGCTGATGGATCTGCTTGGCATGGAATTGACAGGCTTCGCAAGCTTTCACCAGTTCCACAGCGTCATTGAGTGCCATGGGCCAATAGAACCCGCTGCAGAACGCCTTACTAACGAGATTTCGTGACGATGAGTGACGCCCACAGTCCCCACCGTGTATGTCTTCCAGTAGCTCCTTCCCCTGCTCCCTGGAAATGCAGCATAGGGACACATCATTCGGTCGTCTTCGGTAGAGCTCTCCATCCTTAAGGCAGTATGCCGTGACCTGTCGTGCCACACGTTCCACTTCCTCCTCCTTTTCCGGCAATGTGCCTCATGTCAGGTAACTCCTGAGCTCTGTGATCCAGCACCCCTCCTGAGGCTCCGGCGCCAAGAGCAGGCGCGCTCCTGTGGTCAGGCCGCAGACCGGGGCTCCCGAGGCAGGGGGCTGCGGGAGCTCCCCCTGAGGCTGCGCCGTGCTTCACAGTGATGGCGTTGCTGAGGGCTTGAAGAGCCGCTCCTCAAAGACGCCGGGCTCTTGTGGCAGCCGTCTGGATGCCCTTTTGGCGATGTCATCAGCCTCTTGATTGGTGCCGCGAGACACATGCTGCAACTCTAGCCCCCAGAACTGTTTCTCCATTCTGCGGACTTCCACGAGGTAGGCTTCCGTGTGCTCGTCCTTCGGCTCGTATACCTTGTTGGAGAAGTTGACGAGGAGCTGCGAATATCCCTTGATGGTGAGACGCTTCACCCCCAGGGCGACTGCGTCTTTCAGACCTGCTATCAGGCCTTCATATTCTGCTATGTTATTGGAGACCTTTTCTCCATGCTGGAAACAGAGTTGCACGGCGTAGTAGAGTTTGTCTTGACTGGGTGATACAAGCACCGCACCAGCCCCCGCGCCGTGTTGGGAGAACGCACCGTCAAAGTACATGACCCATCCGTTCGGTGCCTCGCTTCCTGGGGAGAGTGATCGATCCTCGCCAGCCTCAAGGCCTGGCGCTTCCGCCCATTCCGCCATGAAGTCCGCAAGCGCTACCCCCTTGATGACTCTGGTCGTGCTGAATTCTATCTGAAATGCTTGCAGCTCGATGTTCCACTTAGCGACTCTTCCGACTGAGTTGGGGCTTCTGCGCACCCTTTCCAAGGGATATGTTGAGACGACCTTGATGGGATGGCCCTGGAAATAGTGCCGCAGCTTGCGCGAGGCTACCAACAGCGTGAGGAGGAGTTTCTAAGGCATGGGGTACCGCGCCCTCGCGTCCCGCAACACCGTGCTAACGAAGTACACAGGGTGCTCGACGAGGTGGGGAGTGCTGGCGCTGCTGGCGCCCTCCGGAGGTTGGGGCGCCTCCCGAGACAATGGAGCCCCCGGCGGCTGTTCGCTTAGGTGAGGGGCTTCTTCTGTCCTGGGTGTGCTTCCTTGTTGTGGCTGGTCCTTCTCGCCTGCAGTCGCTGTCTCTGTGAGGCCCTCTTGGTCCTGCCTCGCTTTAACCCGGACGGTTGCCGCGGTCTTGGTCCTACGCTCCTCCCTAACAAACACCAGGGATGCGCTGGCAGAGTAGGGGGTGGCCGCAAGGTAGAGCACCAGGGGCTCTTGAGGACGCGGAGCCACCATCACCGGAGGGCTGGTTAAGTACCTTTTGAGATCCTGGAACGCCTTGTCGGCCTCTTCAGTCCATTTAAAGGGGCCCTTCTTCTTCATCAGCTTGAAGAAGGGCAGCGCTCGTTCCCCCAGCTTGGAGATGAAACACCCTAGTGCGATCACACGCCCGGTGAGCTTCTGCATCTCTCTGAGGGTCTTCGGCGGGCTCATGTCGTCGACTGCTTTTACCTTTTCTAGCTTGGCCTCGATGCCCCGGTGGGATACGAGGAAACCCAGGAGCTTGCCCGAGGGGACTCCAAACACACACTTCTCTGGGTTGAGCCGCAGGTCCACTTCGTTAAGGCTCGCGAAGGTTTCCTCCAAGTCCTGTATCAGGGTTTTTGCCTCCCGAGCCTTCACCACAATGTCATCAACATAAGCCTTAGCATTCCTCCCGAGCTGCCGACCCAAGGTGATGTGCATCAGCCGCTGAAAGGTCGCACCGGCATTGCCCAACCCGAACGGCATGCACGTATAGCAGTACACTCCGCACGGGGTCACGAAGGCTGTATTTCCACATCTTCTACTGCCATCTTGATAAGGTGGTAGCCGGAGAAGGCATCCAGGAAACACAACAAGTCGCACTCAGCGGTGGAGTCGATGATCTGGTCGATGCGAGGGAGCGGGAATGGATCCTGCGGGCAGGCCTTGTTGAGGTTGGTGAAGTCGACACACATGCGTTCCTTTCCCCCCTTCTTCGGCACGACAACAGGATTAGCCAGCCAATCTGGGTAGCGGACCTCGCGAATGACCCCCGCTGCCTCCAACTTGCGGGTCTCTTGGATGATGAAAGCTTGCTTCTCAGTGGACTGCCGCCTCGCCTTCTGCTTCACTGGGCGCATGTTGGGGCACACATTGAGGTGATGCTCGATTACGCCCCTCGGGACCCCTGCTAGCTGATCAGGTTCCCACGCGAATAGCTTCTTGTTTGCGCGCAGGAACTTTACCAAGGCTTCCTCCTGTTCGGGCTCGAGGTTGGCGCCTATGGTGAAGGTGGCACTGGTAGATCCGTCCTTGTCGACCAGTACCTGCTTGGTTTCCGCCTTGTCCTGAGTGAATAGCTGCTTCTTCTTGGCCGGTGCAGCCCCCTTGGGCTCGGGGGCGTCTGAGCCGGCGGGCTGTGCCACTGCCGCAGCCTTGAAGGTAAGCTTGAGCACTTGCAATGCATCCCCCGTGTCTCCAGACACGGTGAGGACACCCCTACTCCCGGGCATCTTTATGAGGTTGTACGCTGGGTGAGTTGCGGCCATGAACCGGGCTAGTGCCGGTTTGCCAAGGATGGCATTGTATGGGAGGCTGATGGGGGCGATGTCGAAGTCGATTAGCTCCGTGCGGAAGTTGTCGTAGGTGCCGGGAGGCGAATCTGCCCCAGGGAGCCGATGGAGCCGCCCCGATGCCCAAGAAGGGCTTGCTGGGCTGCAGTCGCTCCGGCGGTACGTGGAGGAGGCTGAAGGCCTCCACCGAGAGCGTGCTGAGGCCAGCACCACCGTCGATGAGGGTCTTGGTGACCGCCACGTTGCAGATGGTGGGGGTGCATAGCATTGGGAGCGTGCCCGAGCAGGCCGAGTTGGAGGGGTGATCATCTGAGCTGAAGGCCAGATCGGCTTTAGGTGCCGCCCAGCCCGGAGGCGCCCCGCGCGACACGGAAGCGGCACCGATCTGGCAGATGAATGACTTGATGTGGTGGCCTGAAGGTGGTGCCTGCGAGCCGCCTAGGAGAGCTGCGACGACTGGGTGCGCTGGTGCAGCGTACTGGGCGAGGAAAAGGCCGCGCAGCTCCCCCCAGGAGGCCGCAGAAGCCGTTGGCAGGTGGAGCAGCCACATGCGTGGGACATCAGTGAGGGCCATGGGAAACCAGTTGGCCATGACCCTGTCGTCGCCCCCGGCCTCGAGGACGGCCTCCTCGTATGCCAGCAGGAAAGCCAATGGATCGGCCGCGCCGTTGTAGCGCGGTGGCATCTTCAGCTTGAACTTGTTCGGCCATTGCACCAACCGCAAGGCGGGGGCCAAGGCTCGGAGCCCCCTGGCCCCCATGCTGGCGCCGGTGACCGGAGCGGGCGGTGCGTTGCCCATCATGAGGGCGAACCGCGGTGTTGACGGAGAGAGGGTTGGTGGAAGGGAAAGCTCTGGCGCACCCCTACCTGGCGCGCCAAATATCGGATTTCGGGTTCCGGCAGACCCTTAAGGCTCAAACACTGGGGTGCACGTGGAGATCACACCTCCTGCCTACCCATGTCTCACCGCCACGCAAGGATCTAAAACTACGCGAAGAACAACACAAGGGACATGAGATTTATACTGGTTCAGGCCACCATTGTGGTGTAATACCCTACTCCAGTTTGTGGTGTGGTGGATTGCCTCTTGGGCTGACGAGGAACAGTACAAGGGAAGAACGGCCTCGCGAGGGTCTGTTCTTGGCTGGTGCGATGAACTGCTAAGGAGAGTTCAGTCGCTTCTCTCTCTCTCTCTCTCTCTCTCTCTGTCTTTCTACCCTTGTTCTTCTCATCCCCCTACCCTGTGGGTGGCTAGTCCTATTTATAGGCGAAGGCCCCGGGCCTCTTCCCAAATATTGAGCGGGAAGGGCGCCAACAATGGGCCATTTTGAAGGGAAACATCTAGTACACTTATCCTAACTAAAGTTGGTCCTCGCCTGCCAAAGACCCTGACGATGACGCCGGCTTGGGCTCCACGATGACCTCCGTCCTGTCGTCCTGCTGGTCTTGGTCTTGTTGCACCGAAATGGTTGCTTTTACTTGATACTCTCGCCTGCGTTTGCCCCCTTTGCAAAAAAGAGGAAATAAGGACTCTGCGCAGGCCGGCGCCCGCCTGGCCTCGGTCGTCATGGCTTGCGTCACGGGCACCTCGTGAGGTACCCCGCCTTGATCTCGCCGCCTCCTCGCAAGCCAGCCTGACAAGGCCGTGGCTGAGGAAGCCTCCTATTGTCCGCCCCACGAGGCTTGGCCCCTCACGAGGGTCTTGAGCATGTGCTGATGAAGATGGGCCATACTGGGCCACACCTTGAGCCACGCCGCAGGCCGCAGGCAGGCAAGTCTGGGTACCCCCGTTCCCAGAACACCGACATAGGCCTTGCCATCGTCCACCGCCTTGGTGCTCTCGACGCGGCGTGGTTAACGTGGTTAACGAACGACATGCATCGGAAGTGGACTGTACGTGGAGAGGCTGACAACTGGGTCCACGGCCGCACGCAAGGAAATGCCTTCTTATTACGCGCAAAATAATGATTCCTCCACCTGACAGCTGGGACCCACCGGAAGGGCCTCTGCATTTCGCGAAAAAAACGTTCCCCCACTGACAAGTCGGAACCATCAGATATATCTTCGCATGCAAGGAAGTGCCTCGATATTATGCACAAAAAACGAATACCCCCTACTAGCTGGGACCCACCATAGTGGGAGGCTGACTTGTGGGCCTACTAAGATGACGGGGACGGAGGGCTTTGTCGACTTAGTCAATATGAACGATTCTTGCTCCAGTGACCGTACGATGTCCATCCAACGGCCGTAGTGCTTCTTCAACCTCTGATCATCTTGCTCCAGCCGCCCAAACAAGCATCGGCCCTGTCGCCTGCTCCTGCCTCTCGTGTCCGGTTGTGCTGCTGCCGGATTTTGGGTTCCGGCAGACCCTTAAGGTTCGAACACTGGGGTGCGCACGAAGATCTCTCCCCTACCAGCTCACGTCTCGAAGTCTCGCAAGGATCTAAGCAAGAAAGATGAACACACAAGGGACACGAGATTTATACTGGTTCAAGCCACCATTGCGGTGTAATACCCTACTCCACTGTGTGGTGTGGTGGATTGCCTCAGGGGCTGATGATAAATAGTACAAAGGGAGAACAGCCTCGCGAGGGGCTGTTCTTGAGCTGGTGCGATGAACTGCTTGGGAGAGTTCAGTCGCTTCTCTCTCTCTCTTTCTGGTCGATCTCCAGATGCCTCTAGATTGTGGTGGCTAGTCCTATTTATAGAGCGAGGCCCTGGGCCTCTCCCCAAATAATGAGCGGGAAGGGCGCCAACAATTGGCCATTTTGAAGGGGAACATCTGGTACGCTTATCTTGACTAAAGTTCGTCTTCGGCTGCCAAAGGTCTTGACGGTGACGCCGCCCTGGGCTCCATGATGACCTCCATCCTGCCGTTCTGCTGGTCTTGGTCTTGTTGCATCGAAATGGTAACCTTTGCCTGATGCCTTGGCCTGTGCTTGCCCCCTTTGCACCGAAAGGGAAACAAGGACACTAGCTTGCGTCACGGGCCCCTCGGGAGGTGTCCTACCTTGATCTCTCCGCCTCCTCGCGAGCCTGCCTGAGGAGGCTGCTCCTGAGGAAGCTCCATGTAGTCTGCCTTGCGAGACTTGTCCCCTCGCGAGGGTCTTGAGCTTGAGTTGATGGAGCTGGGCTGCATAGGGCCCCCACTTGAGCTACGTCGCAGGCCGTAGGCAGGCAAGTCTGGGGACCCCCGTTCCCAGAACGCCGACAGTAGCCCCCGGGCCCAAGGCTCGCCTGGACTTGGCTTAGCAGAGAAGCGAAGGGGCAAGTGCGAAGCGCCGCGGGCCCCAACTGCCTGCGGCCTTGGGCGCCGCGTGGCGGTTGATTGGACGTGGGCGTCTTCGCTTCCCCATGATGCCTCATTATGCGCCCGGCTAGGCGGACCCGTGGTTGCACACAGCTACTCCCTTTTCGCTGCCCGCTTGCTTCTTGCCCTTCCTCCTTCCTCGAGCCTCAACCTCCGCCTCCAATCCAACTCGAGCTCTCCCCTTTCTTGCCTGCCATGGCACCGACGAAGAAGGAAAAGGGGAAGAAGCCCGCACCTTCGTCCCGCTCGCCTCCGGCGGCGGCGGCCCCCGCCGTCGATCGGTCAATCATACTCAATCCCGAGGCCGTGCGCAAGGTCCGCTCTGCTTTTGCCACCATCTTCAACGAGTGCGGCCGGACCACAGCCTGGCGTGCGTCCCATGCTTCTATCAACAGGGTCGTCACAGAGGTACGGTTTTTTGCCGACGCCTTGTGGGCGGGTGTGGTTCCTCCTTTCTCTGCTTTCTTCAATGTGGGATCCACATGATGCACCTCGGACCTGAGTCCATTACTCTCCTGGTTGTCTTTGCTTTTGTTTGCGAGTCAATGGTGGGCATTCCTCCTTCCGTTGCCCTGCTGCGCCATTTCTTCTCCTTGCGCCTGAGCGATCCTGCTCAATGCTCAGGGTGTGTGAGCTTTCTTGCTGTGCCAGAGACGGCTGCTTCAGGGATCGACTTCGGCCTTCCTCCTTCGGAGGCCAAGTTCAGAGAGCGGTGGCTATACGTGGACATTGGGGTACCCAGCCCCCTGCTCTCGCACCCAACCACACCGGCTGTCCCTAGCTCAAGCTGGGCTCATGAGGTGCTCGTGAGCCCCCGGCTCGTCTTCGTCTCGCGCCGCTTCAAGACCCTAAGGGCGCTCAACGTGACAGTGCCCAAGGTGGTGAAGGAGTTCCTTTAGTGTCGCATTGCTCCTCTCCAGCGCCACTCTCGCCGAATTTGGGATTATGCGGGGCACAGGGACCGCATGCGGCTCCAGGAGGAGGACCTGGCGCTGGAAGCACTAAGGACGATGCTCAAGATCCTGACTGGCGACCCTTCCCCAGGCAGCCTCTGACATGATGGTGCCCTCCTGTATCTTTGTTCGGGCAGGGCCGATTTTGTGAAGCAGATGCCCAGCTTCGATGAATGGGGACTGCGTCCGACTAGCCTTAGGGGCCCCCGCGAGAACCCTATCGCCGTGGTTGCCCTTCCAGTTGCCCAAAGCGTCCCCGTCCCAGGTGATGAAGCAGGGAGACGGGAACTACGGGGAGCTGAAAAGGATGATGTTGTGGAGGTGCAGATGCCGCGCGGGGCTCCGGAGGCAACATCTCATGAAGCCCGCCCTGGAGCAGTGGCAGGCGAGGAGCTCCGGCCCACGACTCCCGAGGTGGGGGCTCCCGAGGCTCCGGTCGTCCCTCACGAGGTGGTGCCCGGTGGCGCTCCTCAGGCCGGTCCCATTAGCACCGATCGTCCTGACGTCTCCAATATGCCGCAAGCCGACCCCTACGCCAAGCGCTTGGGTCGATTTCGAGTAGATTTCGAGGCCCTCCGCAAGAGGAAGGAGGCCTTCGGCGGTGAAGATCGCCCTTGCCGCTTGTTGAAGCGTAGGAAGTACTTTGCCATGGATGAGTAAGTCCTCTTCCTTCTTTGCTCCTTCATTCCTCTGTTCTCGCAGCTGATCGTGACTTTCTCAGGGCCCTTCCTGCTAAGTTCGTGGAGATGGCCAGGGAGCCATCCCCCCAAGCCTCATCCTCGCTGCTGACCCTGAGCATGCCGAGCTCGAGTGGCGCTCCTGCCGCTCGGCCAATCGGAGGAGTGGCCCATCTTGCCGGGCATCCTGATCTTGCGTGCCTGCTGTCCTCCTTCCGTGGGCTCCCGTGGGGCACAACCAGCTTGCCCCGTGCTCCCTCCTTGATCGTGAATGGCGATTGGTTGAAGTCGGTCTTAGGCTCCTCCTCTAGGGACGGACCGGTGTCAGGTCGGGCTCCTGGCGCGGCCTGTTTGCCGATCGCTGGGGCACCAGCCCCCAGCCCTACGCCGGGAGGGGGCATGCCGCCCCTGTGCCCTCCGGGCTCGCCAGCGGCGGAGGACTGTCAGATTTCGGGTTCCGGCAGACCCTTGAGGTTCGAACACTGGGGTGCGTGCGGATATTTAACCCTCTACCGGCTTGTTCCTCACCGAATCGCTAGGATCTAAACTACCAAACAGAACAACACAAGTGACACAAGATTTATACTGGTTCAGGCCACCATTGTGGTGTAATACCCTACTCCAGTGTGTGGTGTGGTGGATTGCCTCTTGGGCTGATGATGAACAATACAAGGAAGAATAGCCTACGAGGGTCTGTTCTTGGCTGGTGTTACTTGGTTTCGGCTCTTGGACTCTTGATGCTAGATGCGGTCCAGATCAGATGCCTCTACCCTAGGGGTGGCTAGTCCTATTTATAGGCAAAGGCCCTGGGCCTCTTCCCAAATATTGAGCGGGAAGGGCGCCAACAATTGGCCTTTTTGAAGGGGAACAACGGGTACACTTATCCTGACTAAAGTTGGTCCTCGCGTGTCAAAGGCTCTGGTGGTGGCGCCTGCTTGGGCTCCACAATGACTTCTTCCCTGCCGTTGGGCTGGTCTTGGTCTTGTTGCACCGAAATGGATGCCTTTGCTTGATGCTCTCGCCTGCGCTTGCTCCCTTTGCACCAAAGAGGAAAGGAGGACACTGCGCGGGCTGGCGCCCGACTGGCGCCCTTGGTCGTCATGGCTTGCGTCATGGGAACCTCGCGAGGTACCCTGCCTTGAACTCTCCGCCTCCTCGTGAGCCAGCCTGATGAGGCCGTGCCTGAGGAATCTCCTTGTCGTCCGCCCCGCGAGGCTTGGCCCCTCGCGAGGGTCTTGAGCTTGTGTTGATGTCGGGGGTTGGATGCGACATATGCCAAAGGATGGCTTATCATGGTGGGGGCGAGTAGAACATCGCCGGTGCCTGGAAACGGGATGAGGCGTAAGCATGCACGCCGGCAAATCTTACCCAGCTTCGGGGCTCTCCGGGGAGATAACATCCCTACTGCTGCTCTGCGGGGTGTCCGCATGATCACTAAAGCAAGGTGGCTACAAAAGGTGCTCCTGGAGCTGTATCGGGAGGCAGGAGAGAGGAAGGCTAGTTCTCTCCTTCCTGGGCTATGTGGTCTATCTCTATCAAGGTCCGAACCCTTTGCATGGGTGCCCCGGGGGGTTTATATAGGCCTACCCCCGGGGGTACAATGGTAATCCGGCTGGGTGCGGGCCCCAGCCGTCTGTCTCTCGCGCCGCCGTCCTTCCCGCCGGCTTCTGGGGCCCGCCGACTGGTGGGTACCATGGACGGGCCGGACACTATGCGGCACTCCTGATGACGCAGGCTGGGTCACTGGGTCGTGGGAACAGTGCCGCCGTCTATCGGGCGATCACTGTCGCCATTCCCCATCCAATCTGGTTAATGGCTCGTGGGGCCCTGGAGGGGAGACGGCCGACTCCGGGGAGGCCAACTCCCACAGGGCCGTCTTCAGGTGCTCTGGCCGTCTTCGGTTCACCCACTGACAGGCGGCCCCGTGGTCTTCGGGCCGTACAGGCCGGCGTCGTGGGCACAGTGCGTCACGCACTGTGGCTGAGGTCAGGGCAGGCATGGCTACAGTGCCGCGCCTCACCGGAGATCTTCTGGTGATACGGCTCACTGTAGCCATACCAGTCCCTCGTAGGCGGGGAGGGACGGCCACGTCGTGACCGTACCCTGCATCGGGCTTCGGGAAGAGTCGTGGGCCGACTCCCATAGTCGGCTCCTTCGGAGGTCGCTTGCTTGGAGTCGGCTTATCCTGGAGTCGCCGTCGGGGACTCGGCTCCTCTGGGAGTCGCCGTCTGGGACTCGGCTGGTCTTGGAGTCGTCGTCTGGGACTCGGCTTGAGGGGCACGGCCTGCCCCGATGTCTTGAAAGATCCTGGGACCCGGGTTAGCCTACCCGTGGCGCATTACTCCGGCAGTAGTCCCCGAAGCTGGTGAAGCCCCGCGGACTCTGCCTTGTGGGCTTCAACAGTTTCATCCTCCCCCAGACAGACTTTGAATTCGGCCGCCTTCTTTTCTTCGGCCGACTCGTGGAAAGTCGGATTTTTTAACGAAGGGCCACTGCTTGCAAGTCGCGGCGGGAAAACGGGCGGCGTATCTAATACGCTTCCCTGCTGCCATCGAGGCGGTCCTATCGCGTGGCGCCACGTGGGGAGGACAGTCTGCTCACCCACGCGCGCGACGGGACGGGCCGTCAGGCGGGGCCCGCCACTACCGTGCCTCGGCACACGAACGGATCCATTGCGGCCGTGGGCGGTTAATTTCCCCACGCCTTTACTGCACGCAGTAATTTCGTGGGGTAGATCGTGGGCGGCGTGGGGCGTCGTGCGCAGTTAATCCCACGCCCGCCCCCTTGGCTTCTCAGCCCGTAGGGCTATAAATAGGCGGGGAGGAGCGGGGCGACACCGCACGCGCACCCCTCTCCCCCATTCTCCCGCCTCACTTGCCTTTCCTGCTTCCTGCCCCCGTCGTCGAGCAAGGACTCTTCTCACCGCGGCGATGAGCTCTTCCTCCGCCGCGGCCCCCGCCGTGCGCTCCGGCGTGTGGGACGGCTCAGAGGTGGAGGAGGAACACATCGAGTTCCTTCGCTAGACGCGCCGCCTCCCCAGCGCGGACCCCGTGCGCACCCGCCCCGTGCCAGCGGGAGAGACCCGACCGGCGCCGGAGGAGGGCGAGCGGGTCATCTTCTGCTTGCATCTCATGCGCGGCCTGGGGCTGCCGGCGAGCGGTTTCTTCCGCTCGTTTCTGGAGTTCCAGAACCTTCAACGACACCACCTTACTCCCAACACGGTGGTGTTGCTCTCCGCCTTCGCCACTCTGTGCGAAGGTTTCCTCAGCGTTCTCCCCACCCTCGAGTTGTGGGGGGAATTCTTCTCTTCGAAACACGGCACGCAAGCCGCCGGTATTCCGGCTCAGTGCGGCACCTACGTCGCGGTGCAGTGCTCGACGGCCGACAATCCCTTTCCTCCCATCTCGGTGATAAAATCGATGAAGATGTGGCAGCGCTCGTACTTCTACGTGAAGAACCTCTCCACCGACGGCGACTGGGTCAACCTGCCGCCCTTCAACCCCGCCCTCCTAGCTGGGAGGCTCCCCAGCTGGTCTCACCGGGCCAGGTTGCTGACTCCCTCCGGAGCCGCCGCCGTAGCGCGACTCCGAGTCTTGCTGCAGTCGGAGGGCCTCGTCGGATCTGACCTTCTGGCCGCCTTCGTGGCGCGTCGAGTCCTCCCTCTCCAAGGTCGGCCTCACCTGATCTGTCAGATGAGTGGCCTCCGAGATCCGAGTCGGATGAGCACCAAGGAGATGCCCCGCAAGGAGGTGGTGAACTTGGTGAACCACATCGCGCACTGCGAGTTCACAAAGGACTAGCAGTTCGGCAAGGAGCCGTACTCGCGCGACAACCCCCCACCAGTGGTGAGTCATATTTCTCTATTAGTTTTGCCTTCTTTGCAGCCGACTCCGGCTTCTAACTCCGCTTGGTTTCTTCTGGCTAGAACCCCCTCATGGAACCCGCCGCCGGCGCCACGAGACAGCCCCGCGAGTATGTCCCTGACCGCGCGGACAGCGACGTTGACGACCCGGACTTGGGGGCGGCGGCGTTGGAAGCCGACGCCGAAGGTGGTGGAGAAGGGGCAGACGGCAACTTCAGGCCCTCGGCCACCTTTGCCGACTGGCCTGATGATGACGCCGACGAAGTCGCCCCGCGCCACCAGCCAAGAGCCGGCCTGGCCGGCCAAGGCGGCGCGAAGAGACGTCACGCCGGGCCGAGTGCGCCCGGCGGCAAACTGAAGAAGTTCAAGGGAGCGGCCGCCGCGACGAAACGGGAGGAGGCGGCCGCGAAGGCCAACCGCTTCCGAAGGGAAGTGAGAAGGCCGCCGCTAGTCTCGGCGTAAGTCTTCACGCTCTTATTTCTTTTGTCGAACCTCGCCCGAAATTTTCTTTATTCTCGCTCCGTTCTACTTCAGGGCTCCCCTCTCCCTAGAAAGAGTCGCCGTCCCCTCCGTCAGGGGGTCGGTAGAGACATCCGCCAACACTCGGCGGCCCGATCCCGCCGCCGACCTCCGGGAGGCGACGGAGCGGAATGCGCAGGAGAAGCGCGACGAGGAGGAGGCCGACCGCCTGGAGAAGGCGCAGGCCGAGAAGGCGGCCGCTAATGCCCAGAAGAGGCTGGAGGACGCCGAAACCGCCCTCGTGGAGGAGGGCAGCGAGGCTTCGGGCTCGGACACCCTGGCGCCGCCTCCACCGCCTCCGCCACCGTCTGGGAGGCCGCACGGCAAACAGCCGATGGGCCAGTCGGATCTGCCGCTCGCGGACGAAGCCGAGGCGCGGCTGTTTCTTCAAGTCGCCGTGCCGGTGCGCCGCCGGCTTGAGAGGACGACCTTGGCGCCGCGAGCTCGGGAGACCGGCGCCACCAGCTCGGCGAGTCTGGACGTCGAGGCCTCCAGTGCCGCGCCCACCGGGTGGCTGCGCGGAGGCGGCACCGGACCGCTGAACCAAGTGCTCCTGGACGTCCAGGCGAAGCTGCGCGCGGAAAGCGACGCCCTTCAGGTCTGCACCAGGGCGCATCTGGCCGTGCGGACATCTGTCTGAGTATGTTTTCTTCTTCTTTCTGATTCTTGTTTTTCTCTGTGGGGGCGCGCTAGCGCACCCACTTGGTGTAGTCCCCGAGTTCCGGGCCGGCTGCTGATCAGGCGGGTCGGAACTCCTTCTGGCAAGTCCCGAATACCGACTTCGTCTTTGTCGGCTTTTTGTAGGAGTATCATAACCTCCGCGCCA
This sequence comes from Triticum timopheevii, assembly GCA_963921465.1. Taxonomy (NCBI): domain Eukaryota; kingdom Viridiplantae; phylum Streptophyta; class Magnoliopsida; order Poales; family Poaceae; genus Triticum; species Triticum timopheevii. The sequence continues at coordinate 126,213,385 of OY997271.1, read as the reverse complement.
CTGCCTTCAACCGCAATGTCGAGGAGTTGAATAAGCGGACCACCGACTTGGTGGAAAGCCGGGGTGAGCTCTTTTTCTTCCTTCTTCGCGGGGGCACGCTGTCGCACCCGCGGGCTGTAGTCCCCGAGATTCGGGCCGACTGCTGAGCAGTCGGGCCGGATCTCCCCGGCGATCTACTTTACTGATGACTTTCTTCTCTCTTCTTCGTTCTTCAGATGCCAACGCCGCTCTTTAAGAGTAGCTGGGCGAGGCCAACACCGCTCGTCGTGCCAAGGAGGAGGAGTGTGGCAAGCTCACCAAGGAGCACGACCTGCTGGCGGCGCAGCTGGCCGAGCAGAAGGAGCTGCTCCAGAAGGCGCAGGACGAGGCCAAGACGCGGGAGGCCGCCCTCATGGCCGAGTTCGAAATCGAGCGCTCCGCCTGGACTGATAGGGAGGCGATGCTGACCTCTGGCTACCACGAGCTCGAGGACATCATTGATGGTAAGTCTCTTTCATTTCTTTGGGCTTACGACTATGTGTCAGGCCGACTTCTGATTTTCCGACTTTCTTGTTTTTTGTCGTGGCAGACTTCTTTCCTGGTCATTCATAGGCAGTCCCTCTGGCCATCGAGGCTGCTCGGGAGGCGCGAAGGGCGAAGGGTGAGGTGATCGCCGCCAATGCCCCCCGAACCATCGACGAGCAGCTCCTGAGCATTGGGGCCCGTCTTCGTCCAGCTCACCGGCTACTGCGCCGGCTTCAGCGTGCCGGTGCCCAGGCGGTTGCCGCCCTGTGGCCGGACTTGCCAGCTCTGCGCACCGCCATTCGGACCGCCGACTGGCTGGAAGTCGCCGCTGGCCGTCTTGAGGCTTGGAAGGGCTCCTCGGCCCGGGCCGGAGCATGCCAGGCCTTGGAGTTCGTCAAGGCATGGTATCCAGGGCTGGACCTGGACCGTCTGGCCGCGTTCCGGTCAGAAGCCCAGGCCGAGCTGGAGGCCGTGGAGGGCGCCCTTATCGAGCGCACGGCGGCCATCGCCGAGTACACGGACACCAATGTCTTCGTGCCCGAGCGGGCTGAAGGCGGCGAGGAAGTGCCGCCGGATTGGTTCGGGATGGACCCGGAGTATGGCGAGGACTCGGCGGAGGTGATCGACTCAAGTGCTTGGCAACTTTGGGAAGGCAAGTACTTGGCCGTTTAGAGTTTCTTTAGCAAGTCGGCTAGAAAGCGACAGGCCGACTATCCAAGAGTCGGCGGTTTCTGATAGAAGTTAAGCCGGCGAGCAGACTACTTATGAGTCGGCTCTGCAGAGAGGGGCTGGGAGCCGGCTTGAGCTATGTGTGTGCTTTAGGTCCTTAGCCATTTTTCGTGTGTGCGCCCATTCTTGCTTGTTCTCCGTCTACCAACAGTCGCTCTGCAAGCTGCGGCTTTCGACAGGAGACGGCTTGAGCGCAACACATTACTTGTCCGACTGCAGGAAGCATTTCATAGTGCAAGACGGCAAGTCCCCGAGCCGACTAGTCGGACCCGGTGCCAGACGGTATGATAAAAAGAGTAGCATATTCGGAAGCGTGATTCTTATCATACAGGCAAAAAGGCAGTCCCCGAGCTCGTCTCGGGGAGCCCAGGGTCTTAGTATTTTAATACAAAGGGGGTAGTGCGATACATACTGCATCAACTGTAAAATCTTCGAAGAAGATTTGCGTTCCACGGGCGCTCTGTTTCTTTGCCGGAGTCATCCCTCTTGCGCGCTCGAGGCTTCTGAGCGTCAATCAGATAGTAGGCGTTGTTCCCTAGCACCTTGCTGATGATGAAGGGACCTTCCCAAGGTGCCGTCAACTTGTGCTGGCCGGCTGTTCTCTGAATCATCCGGAGCACAAGGTCGCCCTCTTGGAATGATCTTGGCTTGACCTTTCGGTTGTAGTATCGGCGCAGACTCTGCTGGTAGATGCCGGACCGGCTGAGTGCCAACAGTCGGCCTTCTTCCAGCAAGTCGACGCCGCCTTGGCGTACTTCTTTAGCTTCCTCTTTGGTGTACATGGTGACTCGTGGAGAGTCGAACTCTATATCCGTTGGGATGACGGCTTCGGCACCGTAGACGAGGAAGAAAGGCGTGAAGCCAGTTGACTTGTTTGGAGTTGTGCGTAGACTCCAGAGGACGGCTGGTAGCTCCTCAACCCAACAGCCGGCCGAACGCTCAAGTGGTTCGACCAGTCGAGGCTTGATGCTGGATAGGATGAGGCCGTTTGCTCGTTCCACCTGGCCGTTTGACTGCGGATGGGCAACGGACGCTAAGTCCAGTCGGATGCCTTGCGTCGCGCAGAAACGGGCCAAGGCACCCTTGGCAAAGTTTGTGCCGTTGTCGGTGATGATGCTGTGCGGTATGCCATACCGCACCGTGATGTCGGTGATGAAAGTCACTGCAGTCGGCCCGTTCAGCTTCTTGATGGGCTTTGCTTCCACCCACTTGGTGAACTTGTCCACCGCGACAAGCAGATGAGTAAGGCCGCCTCGGGCCGTCTTGAATGGACCTACCATGTCCAGGCCCCAAACTGCGAAGGGCCAGGCGATGGGGATTGTCTTCAGTGCAGAGGCCGGCTGAAGTGGCTTGGAGCGGAACATCTAGCATCCCTTGCATTTTTGGACTAACTCTTTAGCCTCCTCTAGGGCAGTCGGCCAAAAGAAACCGTGCCGGAAAGCTTTCGCGACAAGTGCTCTTGAAGCCGCATGGTGGCCACACTCGCCCTGATGAATGTCTCTGAGGATCGCTTGGCCTTGCTCTGGCTCTACACAACGCTGGTAGACACCAGTGACATTGCGCCTGACCAATTCTCTGTTGACTATGGTGCATGCTGCTTCTCGGCGCTGGACTTGCCGAGCCAGGATCTCATCTTTCGGCAACTCTCTGTCCACTAGAAACTTAAGGATGGGTTGTGCCCATGAGGGTGCTGCTATCTCTTCAACTGCTACCACAGTGACCTGGACAAGGGTGGCTGGGCTGGGAGGCGGCGGGCTGGAGTCCGCGACCGTTTGCTGGATTGACGGAGTCTCTGGGCCAACTGGCGCAGTCCCCGGGCCGGGCTCCGAAGTCCCCGGGCCGGCTGGCGCAGTCCCCGGGCGGGGTTCTGAAGTCCCCGGGCCGGCTTCGACTGTGATTTTCTTGAGGCCGTCGGCTGGGGCTCTGGAGTCGGATCCGACTACTTCTGGGGGAGCCGGCACAAAGATGGAGTCTGACTCCGGTGAAGGCTTGATAGACGGCTTGAGGAGGCGCCGAAGGGCGACGCCGGAAGGTATCGCTTGGCGAGTGGAGCCGACTCGTGCCAAGGCATCTGCTTGATCATTGTCGTTTCTTGGCACGTGAAGGAATTCGCACCCCTCAAAGTATCCGCTGAGTTGCTGCACTAGGAAACGATAGCTCGCCATGTTTGCATCTTTGGCGTCCCAGTCGCCGGATGATTGCTGAACCACCAAGTTGGAGTCGCCATAGCACAGGATCCGGCGAATGCCGAGTTATTTGGCAAGCCGGAGCCCATGAATGAGCGCCTCATATTCGACGATGTTGTTGGAGGCGGCGAAGTGGATCTGCAGCACATACTTGAGCTTGTCGCCTTTAGGGGAGGTGAGGATGACGCCGGCTCCCAGGCTGGTGCGCATCTTGGAGCCGTCGAAATGCATCCGCCAATGGGTGGAGTCAGGTGCTGGCGGCAGGTACTGGGTCTCGGCCCAGTCGACGAGGAAGTCGGCCAGCGCCTATGACTTGATGGCGGTGCGGGGCTGGTAGTAGATGGTGTAAGGAGCCAGATCTATAGCCCATTTGGCTACTTGGCCGGAGGCGTCTCGGCTTCCAATGATCTGGGCCAGCGAAGCCGTGCACACCACGGTGATTGGGTGCTCTTGAAAGTAAGGCTTCAGCTTCTTGGCGGCAAAATGCACACCGTAGCACATCTTCTGATAGTGAGGGTAGTTCTGCTTGGAGGTCGACAGTACCTCGCTCAAGTAATATACCGGCCTCTGGACTGGGAGCGCCTTGCCTTCCTCCTTGCGCTCGACTACAATGACTGTGCTGACTACTCGGCTGGTGGCGGCGATGTACAAGAGCATGGGCTCATTGGGAGTCGGAGCCGCCAACACAGGGGGAGTAGTCAACATCTTATTCAGTTGGAGAAATGCCTCGTCCGCCTTGTGGTTCCACTCAAAAAAGGTGGTCTTCTTCATCAACTGATACAAGGGCAGAGCTTTCTCGCCCAGCCGACTAATGAATCGGCTGATGGATGCCAGACAGCCGGCGAACTTCTGCACATCTAACAGTCGGCTGGGTACCTCCATCCTCTCAATGGCCTTGATATTCACGGGGTTGCACTCTATGCCGCGTTCGGAAACCAGGAAGCCAAGGAGCTGGCCGGCTGGTACTCCGAAAACGCACTTCTATGGGTTGAGCTTGATCTGGAATCGGTGCAGGTTCTCAAAGGTCTCCTTGAGGTCTTCCAGCAACGTCCCACGCTTCTCCGTTTTTACCACCACATCATCCACATAGACGTGGGCATTCCTGCCAAGTTGCTTGAGGAGGCACTTCTGCATGCAACGTTGGAAGGTGGCGCCGGCATTCCTCAAGCCGAACGTCATTGTCAAGTAGCAGAAGGCTCCGAATGGCGTGATGAAGGCGGTCTTCAGTCTGTCTGCCAGGTTTAGCTTGATCTGGTGATATCCTGAGTAGGCGTCCAGGAAACTCAGCAGCTCGCATCCGGCTGTGGAGTCTATCACCTGATCGATTCTTGGCAAGGCGAATGGGTCCTTTGGGCAGGCTTTGTTGAGGCTTGTGTAGTCGATACACATCCGCCATTGCTTGTTCTTCTTTAGCACCAAAACCGGGTTTGCCAGCCACTCTGGAAAAAATACTTCCATGATGAAGCTGGCTGCAAGAAGCCGGGCTATCTCCTCTCCAACAACTCTTCTCTTCTCTTCTGACAAACGATGCAAGGGCTGCCTGACGGTTTTTACATCTGGCCTAACGTGTAGCTTGTGCTCGGCGACTTCCGTCGGTACACCTGGCATGTCCTTGGGGGACCACGCGAAGATGTCTCGATTCTCATGGAGGAAATCGACGAGCTCGCCTTCCTATTTGCTGTCAAGGCCCGTGCCCATGACAGCGTATCTCTCTGGGTGCTCCGGGTCCAAGGGTATCTTCTTGGTTTGTTTGGCCGGTTTGAATGATCCTTCTGCTTCCGACTCCTTGGGGTTGGGCGACATCTCTGGCTGCTTTCCAGCCATCGCCACGACCCGGTCAAGGAGCCGCTTCTCTGCCGCGATCACCAGGCACTCGGCCAGCCGACTGCTCTCGGCCGCGCAGGTGGACGACTTCCGGTAGTCGCCAGCCACGGTCAGAGTCCCCTTGGAACTCGGCATCTTCATCTTGAGGTAGGCATAGTGAGGAACCGCCATGAACTTGGCCAAGGCAGGTCGGCCTAGCAGTGCATGGTACGGACTTTCCAGGTCCAGTACTTCAAACCAGACCGGCTCTCAGCGGAAATGATCTTTGTCTTCGAAGAGGATGTCTATCAGTACAATTCCATGGAACACTGTCCGGCAGCTCTGCAGTTGTCTTCGCTTGATTCCTAGCTTCTCCATGGTGTCTTTGTACAGGATGTTGATGCTGCTGCCTCCATCTATCAGTACCCTTGAGAAGCGGGCGGCCCGCCTATCAGTGGCCAAGGTGGCACTTAGGACCAGGGCATAAGAACCCGGACTCGGCATCACCTCTGGGTGATCCGCTCTACTCCAACTGATAGGCCTCTTGGACCAATGCATGAACTCTGGGGCGTCCGCTACTACTGCATTTACTTCTTGCTGCTGTTGGCGCCTGCTGCGCCGGTCATCCGCCACACTGGTGAACACCACATAGGCTCCATGCTCATCTGGGAACTCATCCTGCATTGCGCCGACTGGCCGAGCCGCCGGCTGCTGGGGCGGCGGCGGAGGTGGCGGCCCAGCAGGCGGCGGTGGAGTGAGGCCGTCTCCCTTGGCTATTCTTGCGAGCCAGTGGCACTTTCGGGTGGTATGGTTTGACGGCTTCGCACCGCTGTGAAACTTGCAGGGACCATCCAAGGTCTGCTCATAGGAGAAAGCCGGCAACCAATTGGACTTGCCGCCTTTCTGCCGCCTGGCCGGAGGCTGCCCCTCCGGCTGTTGATCTTCAACTGCTGCCACTTGCCGACTATTGGAAGTCAGCTGTTGGGCCTTGCGCTTGTTGTCATTCTGCTGTTGGCGCCGACTGGTGTCTCCAGCCGGGGTTTTGGGAGCCTGAGGGGTCACCTTGCCAGCAGCACTGACTTGGATCTCTGTCTTCATGGAAGAGTCGGCCGTGGCGTACTTGTCTGCTATGATTAGCAGTTCGTCGAGGGTCTCTGGCTCGTCGCAGAGGAGCCTGTGCTTGAGGAGGGTGCCTTCTCGGCACCCGGCAGTGAAGTACTCGATAGCCTGCACCTCGTGCATGCCCTCGCAGGAGTTCCGAAGCTCGCCCCAGCTCGTGAGGTAGTCGCGTGTTGATTCATCAGGGCCTTGCACGCACAAGGAAAGCTGATGCGGCTTGGGAGGTTCGCTTGTACGTGCTTGCGAAGTTGCGGATGAAGGCTTAAGTGAAGTCGACCCAGCTGTTGATGCTGCGGGCCTTTAGGCTGTTCAACCATGTCCGGGCCGTGCCCTGGAGCATGAGGAGAACGTACTTCACGGCAACTCGCTTCTTGCCGTTCGCTATGCTGACGGCTGTGGAGTAGTCTATCAGCCAGTCCTCCGGCTTCACGGAGCCGGTGTATTTGGGTGTGTCTCGGGGGAGCGTGAACCCTTTGGGGAAGGGCTCGTCTCGGATGCGGGGCCCAAAGCAAGGCGGACCTAGCTTGTCTTCTTCTTCCAGCGCCAGGGATCGATGGAGTCGGTCAATCCGATGGCGGGCGTCGTTCTCTCCGACTCCCTCTCGGTGGCCAAGGCGACCTCCGAGAGTCGGATGCTCAACAGGCGGCGGGGAAACTCGCCGCTCTCTTCTGGGCGGGGGAGGCACGTAGTCATCCCGTCGTTCTACTGCTCTCGGGCAGCCGTCTTGGTCGCGCTCGATGGTGATGCGGGTCCGGCTGTGATTGATAGCCGGCTCCTTCTCTTTCCTTCCGCGGACTCCGCCAGTCGGCGTCCAAGAGGTCGCGCCTTGATCTCGGCGGGGAGGCAAGTCGTCGTTTGGCTGCTGCAGCACATCCGCGCGGCCGCCGGCCGCGTTCTGCGCAGCAACTGCGTCGAGGAGCTGTTGGACTTGCTCCGTCATCAAATGGCGCTCTTCACCCTCGAAGTTCTTCAGCTCGTCAGTCGCCGCTTGGGCGGCGCGGATATTCTCCACTGGGGTGGCGTATACGGGGCATTTTGCCCCGAACAAGTCAGCGATGGTTGCGCCGTGCTGCCGGACCGCGCCTAGGCGACTCGGCCCAGTCGGAGCCGGCGAGCCGCCTATGGCGCGATCCATCTCGCGCTGGTATGACTCTGACAAGCGCCTCATGCTTGCCAGCTTCTGGGTGCCTTCGATGATCTGAAGGCGGCGTGTCTCCAGCGTCTCGGCATCTGTGTCCTCTGAATGGGTGCGGTAAGGTCCTGCAGGGCCGCGGCAAACGGGTCCTGGGCTTCTTCGCCGGAGCGCTCGCCGTGACTGATGACGAGCACCTTCGTGACAGCGCTTCCGCCGCTCTCCTCGCACGGAAGCGGCTCGTCTTAGACCACCACGTTGGTGGGACAAATGTCAAGCGACACGGTGTCGGAGTCGACCAGCATCGGGTTGGTGGAGCCTACGGACTCCTGGTCCACGGCAGGCTCGCCGACGAAGTGGAGTTGGTCAAGGAGGCCTGCGAGGAGGCTCTCGGGGCCACCCGTGCCTGCATCGGATGCAGGCTCGTCGGAGAGGCGCACCTCGCCGACAAGTTCGGCGAGGCTGCTCGTGGCGCAGGCGTCCTCAGCGCCGCGCAGCGTGTCGATGCAAACTCGATCTAGCGAGCCTGGCTGGCTGCGCTCGCCAGGGAGGAAGAGGGTTCCCGTCCAGAACAGATCTCCGGACGACGGTGCACCTAGCCCCACGGTGGGCGCCAAATGTCGGGGGTTGGATGTGACATATGCCAAAGGATGGCTTATCATGGTGGTGGCGAGTAGAACATCGCCGGTGCCTGGAAACGGGATGAGGCGTAAGCATGCATGCCGGCGAATCTTACCCAGCTTCAGGGCTCTCCGGGGAGATAACACCCCTACTGCTGCTCTGCGGGGTCTCCGCATGATCACTAAAGCAAGGTGGCTACAAAGGTGCTCCTGGAGCTGTATCGGGAGGCAGGAGAGAGCAAGGCTAGTTCTCTCCTTCCTGGGCTATGTGGTCTATCTCTATCAAGGTCCGAACCCTTTGCATGGGTGCCCCGGTGGGTTTATATAGGCCTACCCCCGGGGGTACAATGGTAATCCGGCTGGGTGCGGGCCCCAGCCGTTTGTCTCTCGCGCCACCGTCCTTCCCGCCGGCTTCTGGGGCCCGCCAACTGGTGGGTCCCGCGGACGGGTCGGACACTGTGCGGCGCTCCTGATGACGCAGGCTGGGTCACTGGGTCGTGGGAACAGTGCCGCCGTCTATCGGGCGATCACTGTCGCCATTCCCCATCCAATCTGGTTAATGGCTCGTGGGGCCCTGGAGGGGAGACGGCCGACTCCGGGGAGGCCGACTCCCACAGGGCCGTCTTCGGGCGCTCTGGCCGTCTTCGGTTCACCCACTGACAGGCGGCCCCGTGGTCTTCGGGCCGTACAGGCCGGCGTCGTGGGCACAGTGCGTCGTGCACTGTGGCTGAGGTCAGGGCAGGCATGGCTACAGTGCCGCGCCTCACCGGAGATCTTCCGGTGATACGGCTCACTGTAGCCATACCAGTCCCTCGTAGGCGGGGAGGGACGGCCATGTCGTGATCGTATCCTGCATCGGGCTTCGGGAAGAGTCGTGGGCCGACTCCCATAGTCGGCTCCTACGGAGTTCGCTTGCTTGGAGACGGCTTATCCTGGAGTCGCCATCGGGGACTCGGCTCCTCTGGGAGTCGCCTCCTGGGACTCGGCTGGTCTTGGAGTCGTCGTCTGGGACTCGGCTTGAAAGGTGCGGCCTGCCCCGATGTCTTGAAAGATCCTGGGACCCGGATTAGCCTACCCGTGGCCCATTACTCTGACAGTTGATGAAGATGGGCTGTGCTGGGCCCCCTTTGAGCCACGCCGCAGGCCGCAGGCAGGTAAGTCTGGGGACCCCCGTTCCCAGAATGCCGACAGTAGCCCCCGGGCCCACGGCGCGCCCGGACTTGGCCGAGCAGAGAGGCGAAAGGGCAAGTGTGAAGCGTCGCGGGCCCTAACATCCTGCGGCCTTGGGTGCCGCATGGCGGTTGATTGGACGTGGGCGCCTCCGCTTCCCCATGACGCCTTGGTAACCGCACGGATTCGACAAGTCCCTGCATGCAAAGCGGGTCATGATTACCTGCGATCGTGGAGGTCGACGGTTGGCCTTTGCCGGCTATAAGCACGGAACGGCGTGCATCCTTCCAGCCTACTCCCTCTGCTTCTCCTCCCTCTTGGGTCTTGCTCCGTCTTGCTGCAATGGCTCCGATCCGCCGGTTCTCTGCGGAAGAGAAGGGGAAAGCTCCCCAAGAGGATCCTGACCCGCTTCCCCCGAAGAAGCAGCTTGCTCTCTGGCAGCGGGGCGAGGGCGCTCGCCTGGAAGCGTTAAGACCCTGGTGTGAGCGGCCACCACCAGGGTTCCCGCTTCCCTTGTACGCCCACATCGGTGGCTCTGAAGGAGCTGACGCCGAATGCCACGGGCGGCGCCGCCGGGTCACGAAGGTGTGCATCTCCCCCTCCCCGGGGGTCCACGCTGAAGGCTCCTCCCGAGAGTTCGTGCTTCGCGCCGCCACGCCTCCTAAGTCTTGGATTCGTCTCCCTCCTTTTTTCGCCTCCGTCATCCGGCAGGGGTAACCCATGGGGCTCTGGCTGCAGCACGCCGGCTGCAGCACCCTCGCGACCGGGGCAGAGGTCGCGGTCGTTGCCCCGGGTGAGGCCTTCATGACTCGAGGCTGGGGCGAGGTCGCCCGGGTCTGCGGAGCAAGAGGCGCCCTCACGATCCATCTGGAGTACGATGGTGCTTCGGTGATGTCCTTCAAGGTCTTCGATGCGGAGGGTCGCCAGCTGGAGTGCTGCCCCGAAAGGGGCGGTCGGGACCTTGCCGCGGCGAGACAGAGGCCAGCTAACCGCTCCCCCGGCAGCTCCCCAGGTGGGGGAGGCGCTAGTGGATCCAGCGACTCCGCCGAGCTCTTCACAACTCCGGAGACGAGCGACGACACCTACGAGCCCCCGAGCCTACGCCGCTCCCGGAGCAGGGCGGACTCGTCAGGCCGTCGCCGCCCTTGATCTGGATGGGGTTGGCGCCGATGCTGGGCGGCCCACTATTGATGATGGCGTCCGCCGCGATGGCCTCCGTAGCTAGGACTCCTTAGGATTCGCGTCTTTTGTTCCTGCGAGGAACCAAGAATGTACCCCGCGAGGGCTTGTAAGATGTTTGCAGCTCCGTTTGTCAATATGATCTTTATTGCGAAGCAGTGCCAGATGCTTATTCCGTTTTAGCTTAGTTTCCTCCTTTTAGACCTCGTGAGGGCTTGATGCTCTGCGTCGACAGGTCCCAGTCCCAAGGCGGCTTCAGCCGTCGCTGGTATGCCAGGTCACGATGTCGTGGTCAAGGCCAGGAGGTGAGCGGCCCGAGGTCCGGTAAGAGCCCCTGAGTCGCGATGCTCGGGAGGTTCCCTGTAGCACCCAAGCAGCCATCATTCGGTGAGAAAGGAGAGCGACGTTGACAACACGGGATTGCATTGGGTGCGGGGATGGTGCTGCGATAACTAGTGTTCCCGGAAAGTGACTTATCTCGAGGGTCAGAAAACGCTTCCTAGTGCGGTGCTAGAACCGTGCCTTGGCTGACGAGGGGTTGCTTGGCGAGGTCCTCACGTGTTCCTCCCCTTTCGCCTTAGAGCCCCTTTCTGCTCTACGTCCTCGGGTCTCGGCTCTTGAGCCCAGCCGTCGCTGGCATGCCAGGTCGCGATGCCATGGACAAGACCAGAGGGTGGGGGCTGGAGAGCCGGTAGGAGCCCTGAGTCGCGATGCTCAGGCACCCCCCCCCCCCTCTAACGTGCAAGCGAGTTGCATGTGCGAGAGCAAAGAAAGCATTGTGAGGGCCTCGCCTGGCGATGCCCTTTGGAGGGACCCTGCAGGTTCATCATAAAAGGAACGATAGTTCGTCGTGGCAATCGACAGTTAGCCGTTAGTTGCTTTGGAGAGGCGACGAGACACGAAAGGCCTGGCGAGGTGTATTGGGGCACACATGAGCCGGCGCGAGACTCATGGGGCCCAACCCCAGGGCAGGTTGCGCCCGACACTGGGCCTTACCTTGGAATGTGTTCCTGCAAATTTGGTTAGATGCCGGTGCTCTACGTCTTCGGGTCCCGGCTCTCGAGCTGGTCTCAGCCGTCGCTGGCATGCCAGGTCGCGATGCCATGGACAAGACCAGAGGGTGAGGGCCGGAGAGCCGGTAGGAGCCCTGAGTCGCGATGCTCAGGCACCCCCCCCCCCTTTAATGCGCAAGCTGGGTTAGATGTCGAAACCCTACGTCCTCGGGTCCCGGCTCTCGAGCTGGTCTCAGCCGTCGCTGGCATGCCAGGTCGCGATGCCATGGACAAGACCAGAGGGTGAGGGCTGGAGAGCCGGTAGGAGCCCTGAACCGTGATGCTCAGGCACCCCCCCCCTTTAACGCCCAAGATTCCGACATCCAGGAGGAAAAGGCACCAAATAACAAGCATGATGGGTCGAAAGCATAGCCCTAAGGTAAATGCAAGAAGGGTACACGCCGCTGGGTCAGACCCGAGCGACTTGGGGATGATGCAGCCCGAGGGGCGCCCCCAATAAGGTAAGCCAAGAACATGAAATAAAAGGGATACACGCCGCAGGGACGGACCCACGCGGCCTGGGAATAATGCGGCCCTGAGGGCGCTCCCAGCCGGAAATGAAACTTGAAAGATGTCACCTGATGATGTTGGGGACGAAGGGGTGTTGGTGTAGCAGACTCGGCGAGCTGCGGGAGCCGATCCTCACGAGCCCCCAGGCCCAGGGGCCTCGGGAGGCTCCGGAGGCGCTGGCGGCTCCTCGCGGGCCATCTCCATCTCCGCCAAGGCTGCGGAACGCTTGACTTCTTGAGCCTCCAGGATGGCCCTCATGAGGCGCTGGTGCGCAGCAGCCGCGTTCGGCAAGCCGTAAGGCATGCGCACATAGTTGTGGGGCGGACCCTCGTAGCGTCCCATTTGCGAGGGCCAGAGGCACTCCTGAGACGCGCCTCGGTTGAGCCCCGGTATGTTGATGCAGGTGCGCAGCCCATCATCCTCGCCTGGATGGGGGGCCACAGCGGGTAGGCGGCGGCTGCCTCTCATGACCCTTGACTCCTGTAGCTCCTGAATAGCCTTGCTGATGAACTCCTGAGGGTTTGGCCCTCCTTGCCTTGCTCCTTCTTGAGGGAAACGTGCTCTGAAACACGCCTCCACATGGTGCCCAAGCGCCTCCCTCGTGACCTCGGCGAGGTCGGCGGCCCTCCAGAGGAGAGCCCCCGAGCCCTACCTGAGGAGGGCGGCGGGCGCGCTTCCCTATGCGATGGAAGGAGGTTCCCCCTGAGCAGGCGCGGTCCCTGAGGGCCCTGCCTCCTGAGGGGCCGGGCTGGACGATGTCTTCTTCTTCTTGGGGGCGGCCTCGGGAGGCCTCCTGCCTCCGCGGTCCGGGTCTTCCAGTGATGCGTCCTGAAAGGCTCGCTCTAGGGAGCACACTGCGTCTCTCTCTTCGCAGGGCACCGTGATGACCCTGCCACTTCCTGGGATCTTGAGGACGTTGTAGCCGTGGTGGGTTACGGCCATGAACTTGGCCAGCGCCGGGTACCCGAGGATGGCGTTGTACGGCAGGCGAATGTGGGTGATGTCGAAGTCGATGAGCTCGGTGCGGTAGTTGTCGCGTGCCCCGAAGGTGACAGGAAGGCGGACCTGCCAAATCGGGACCGTGGAGCCGTCGGTGACTCCGGAGAAAGGCTTGGTTGGTTGAAGCTGACTGTAGGGCACTTTGAGATTGTTGAATGTTTCCACGGACAGGGCGTTGAGCCCTGCTCCGCCGTCGATGAGGGTCCTGGTGACTAGCACGTTGCTGATGATTGGGGAACAAAGCATCGGGAGGACTCCGGTTGTGGCCGCACACTTGAGCTGATCCGCTGAGCTAAACGTGATGGCGCATGCCGACCACCTGAGGGGGCGCGTGGCCTCTAGCTTGGGGAGGACTGCATTCACTTCGCGGGTGAACTGCTTGAAGATGCGTTGGGAGGCTAGGGCTTGAGCTCCGCCCAGGATGCAGGCGATTGCACGTGGTTCCTGGAAGCCCCCAGCCCCTCGTCCTAATGACGGTCTTCATTTCTCCTTAGCTGCGGCGGCAGCGGAGGGAGGCCCGCGTTCCCTTGTGGTCGATCCTCGCGAGGATGATCCCTCCAGCCTCCCTCGCGAGGCGGGTCCTGCCAGCGATCCTCGCGAGGTTGGTCGCGCCACCCTTGGCGCGGGCCGCGGTCTTCCCAACGTCCTGCATTCCTTCCTCCTCCTCGGCCGTAGCCCCGGTCGCTGCGGCCGAGACGTCTGTCGACCCTTCCTTCACGCATGGCCCGGAGCTCTTGGCATTCATTGGTGTTGTGGGTGTGGAGGTCGTGGTACACGCAGTACCGACTGCCCTTGCAGGATTGGGGCTGATCTCTGCCCTGCTTGGTGTCTGGCTCGGCCGCGAGTACGGTAGCCCCCTTGCGCTTCACGTCCTTGGTCTTGGGCTTCTTCTCTTCTGGGTCCGCGGCAGGGAGCTCGAGGAGGGAGAGGCGTCCCTCCTCAGCCCTGGCGCACTTGGTCGCCAAGTTGAACAGCTCCAAGGAGGTGCACAGGTCTTCATGCATCGCCAGCTCCTCCTTCATCTTGACATCGCACACACCGTCGGAGAAGGCTGAGATGATGGCCTCCTCCATCACCTTGGGGATCTTGAGGCACGCATTGTTGAAGCGCTGGATGTACTTCTGCAGGGTTTCCCCTCGTTGCTGCTTGATACGGCGCATGTCGCTCACGGCAGGTGGCCGGTCGCGGGTACCCTGGAAGTTGGCGATGAAGCGGGTGCGCATCTCGTCCTAGGAGGAGATCGTGCCTGGAGCTAGGTTCAGGAGCCAGGTGCGGGCCCCGTCCTTGAGCGCCATGGGAAACCAGTTGGCCATGACCTTCTCGTCCCTGTTGGCAGCCTCGATGCCCAACTCGTAAAGCTGGAGGAACTCTGCAGGGTCAGCCGTGCCGTCGTAGCGAGGAGGCAGGTCTGGCTTGAACTTGCCGGGCCACGCGACGCTGCGTAGCTCGGAGGTGAAGGCGCGGCAGCCCGCTGTGGCCACAGGGGGCCTTGGGCGATGAAGAGCTTGGTCCTGCGGGTCCTCATGCGCCGCGGCTGGGTGCAGCGCAGGGTCTTGACGTGCCGGAGCAGGGAGCGCTCGGGCAGCTTCTCGAGGGCGAGGGACTTCTTGGCAGCTCTGCTCTTGCCGCACTGGTGCCTGACTGAGCGGGTTCCGCCCAGGGTCCGCGCGCCTTGGGGCCAGGGCGCCTTCTTGAGGAGGAGGCGGCTGAGGCGCCCCAGGAGCGTCATTGCCCGCGCAGGGCGGGGCACGGTGCAGCGAGAAGGACGGCGCGGGGGAGCCCCCGGCGGCGCGGACGAGCTCGGCGACTCGGTCGAGCCACTCTTCATAGACGTCGTCGATGGGGCGGTAGCGTAGGAGCTCGTTTGCCGCGATGAGCGCAGCTCGAGCCTCCATGGCCGCGCAGGGCGCGCGTGATTAAGAACCAGCGGGGGTGAGCGAGGGTGTGGCAGTGCGGCCGTCCCGCCTCATGGATGGATGCTGGGATGATGCTTGCTGTTCGTTCCCCACCGGGCCGGTGGCGGCGTTGACGGCAGGTGATGGGGAACGACGAGGGCGCCCGCCGATGGGAGCCGTCTGGGCGACATGGGAAGCGAGGGCGGCTCGGCGCTCGGCGCGCGCTCGACGAGCGTCAGACATGGAGGCGACGATCGGAGAAGAACGAGACAACGGAAGGCAAATTCTGGTGCACCCCTACCTGGCGCGCCAAATGTCAGATGTCGGGTTCCGGCAGACCCTTGAGGTTCGAACACTGGGGTGCGCACGGAGATTTAACCCTCTACCGGCTTGCTCCTCGCCGAATCGCTAGGATCTAAACTACCAAACAGAACAACACAAGGGACACAAGATTTATACTGGTTCAGGCCACCATTGTGGTGTAATACCCTACTCCAGTGTGTGGTGTGGTGGATTGCCTCTTGGGATGATGATGAATAATACAAGGAAGAACAGCCTCGCGAGGGTCTGTTCTTGGCTAGTGTTACTTGGTTTCGACTCTTGGACTCTTGATGCTAGATGCGGTCCAGATCAGATGCCTCTACCCTGGGGGTGGCTAGTCCTATTTATAGGCAAAGGCCCTGGGCCTCTTCCCAAATATTGAGCGGGAAGGGCGCCAACAATTGGCCATTTTGAAGGGGAACAGCGGGTACACTTATCCTGACTAAAGTTGGTCCTCGCCTATCAAAGGCTCTGGTGGTGACGCCTGCTTGGGCTCCACAATGACTTCTTCCCTGCCGTTGGGCTGGTCTTGGTCTTGTTGCACCGAAATGGATGCCTTTGCTTGATGCTCTCGCCTGCGCTTTCTCCCTTTGCACCAAAGAGTAAAGGAGGACACTGCGCGGGCTGGCGCCCGACTGGCACCCTTGGTCGTCATGGCTTGCGTCATGGGCACCTCGCGAGGTACCCTGCCTTGAACTCTCCGCCTCCTCGTGAGCCAGCCTGAGGAAGCTCCTTGTCGTCCGCCCCGCGAGGCTTGGCCCCTCACGAGGGTCTTGAGCTTGTGTTGATGAAGATGGGCTGTGCTGGGCCCCTTTGAGCCACGCCGCAGGCCGCAGGCAGGCAAGTCTGGGGACCCCCGTTCCCAGAACGCCGACAAGGACGACGCGAAAGATGTACTCAGGCACGCTCGCGAGCGCCGCTCCCTTCGCCAAGAATTCCTCCAGGGGGCGACGGACGCAGTAAGCCGGATCGGAGCAGAGCTTGCTAGCGAGGATGCGCGCCTCGAGGCCGAAGGCTTGCGCCTCGCTGAAGAGATGTGCAAGCTGAAGGTAGCTGTTGCCTTTGCGCGGCACCAGCCTGACCTTGACAGCGTGAAGGCTGAAGCGTCACTGGTGGCCTCACAAGAGGCCTGCTCTCGAACCGCTGAGGAGGTCCGGGAAGCAGACCGTCAGCGCAAGGATGCAGAGGAGCGCGTGTGGGAGCTCCAAGCCTGGAGCAACTCTCTGGAGGAGCAAGTGGAACTGCGCCAGGCGGCCCTTGTGTCGCTGAAGGAGGCCTCCATCGACCAGGCGGAACTCCAGAAGCACGAGGAAACGCTAACGCTGGAGGCTGCCAAGCACAACCTTGACTTTTAGCGGCTGGAACGAGGGAGCGCCTGGTGGCTCGAGCGGAGGATGACGTCGCCGCGCGCGAAGCCCGAGCCCAGGAAGAGGTCGACCACCGTGTGGCGCAAGCTCGTTCGGGTCTCGAGGGCCAATACGCAGCGAGGTTGGAGCTGATCAGGGCCAAAGCTGAAGGTAGGACCACGGCCCTCAGGGCCAAGCTGGCCGAAGTGACGCGAGGCGCAGACCTCTCCGCAGCTTCCCTTGGCGCAGCACACGCGGAGCTGGCCTCTTCCCGCGCCGAGCTGCTTCTTCTCCGACAAAGGGTCGATGGCGCCGAGGCCATCGCGCGGCAGAACAAGGACGAGATGAAGGAAATACGCCCTAGAGGCAATAATAAAGTTATTATTTATTTCCTTATTTCATGATAAATGTTTATTATTCATGCTAGAATTGTATTAACCGGAAACATAATACATGTGTGAATACATAAACAAACATAGTGTCACTAGTATGCCTCTACTTGACTAGCTCGTTAATCAAAGATGGTTATGTTTCCTAACCATAGACATGTGTTGTCATTTGATTAACGGGATCACATCATTAGGAGAATGATGTGATTGACCTGACCCATTCCGTTAGCTTAGCACTTGATCGTTTAGTATGTTGCTATTGCTTTCTTAATGACTTATACATGTTCCTATGACTGAGATTATGTAACTCCCGTTTATCGGAGGAACACTTTGTGTGCTACCAAATGTCACAATGTAACTGGGTGATTATAAAGGTGCCCTACAGGTGTCTCCAAAGGTACTTGTTGAGTTGACATATTTCGAGATTAGGATTTGTCACTCTGATTGTCGGAGAGGTATCTCTGGGCCCGCTCGGTAATGCACATCACTATAAGCCTTGCAAGCAATGTAGCTAATGAGTTAGTTACGGAATGATGCATTACGTAACGAGTAAAGAGACTTGCCGGTAACAAGATTGAACTAGGTATTGGATACCGACGATCGAGTCTCGGGCAAGTAACATACCGATGACAAAGGGAACAACGTATGTTCTTATGCGGTTTCACCGATAAAGATCTCCGTAGAATATGTAGGAGCCAATATGAGCATCCAGGTTCCGCTATTGGTTATTGACCGGAAACAGTTCTAGGTCATGTCTACATAGTTCTCGAACCCGTAGGGTCCGCACGCTTAACGTTATGATGACAGTTTATTACGAGTTTATAAGTTTTTATGTACCGAAGGTTGTTTGGAGTCCCGGATGTGATCACGGACATGACGAGGAGTCTCGAAATGGCCGAGACATAAAGATTGATATATTGGACGACTATATTCGGACACCAGAAAAGTTCTGGGGGTTATCAGATATATATCGGAGTACCGAGGGTTACCAGAACCCCCCCCCCCCCGGGAACTAATGGGCCTTATTGGGCCCTAGTGGAGAGAGAGAGGGGCCGGCCAGGGCAAGAGGCGCGCTCCCTCCCCTTGAGTCCGAATAGGACAAGGAAGGGGGGGCGGCACCCCCCTTGCCTTTCCCTTCTCCCACTCCTTCCTTCCCCCTCCCTCTTGGACTAGGAAAGGGAGAGGCAAACCTACTTGGAGTAGGTTTCCCCCTCCTAGGGCGCGCCACCCCCTTGGCCGGCCCCTTCCTCCTCCCCCCTTTATATACGGAGGAGGGGGGCACCCCATAATAACACAAGTTGATCTTCGTGATCATTCCTTAGCCGTGTGCGGTGCCCCCCTCCACCATATTCCACCTTGGTCATATCATAGCGGTGTTTAGGCGAAGCCCTGCGTCGGTAGAACATCATCACCGTCACCACGCCGTCGTGCTGACGGAACTCATCCCCGACACCCTGCTGGATCGGAGTCCGGGGATCGTCATCGAGCTGAACATGTGCTGAACTCGGAGGTGCCGTACATTCGGTACTTGGATCAGTCGGATCGTGAAGACGTACGACTACATCAACCGCGTTGTTCTAACGCTTCCGCTTTCGGTCTACGAGGGTACGTGGACAACACTCTCCCCTCTCGTTGCTATGCATCACCATGATCCTTGCGTGTGCGTAGGAAAATTTTGAAAATACTACGTTCCCCAACAGTGGCATCAGAGCCTAGGTTTTATGCGTTGATGTTATATGCACGAGTAGAACACAAGTGAGGTGTGGGCAATACAAGTCATACTGCTTACCAGCATGTCATACTTTGGTTCAGCGGTATTGTTGGATGAAGCGGCCCGGACCGACATTATGCGTACGCTTACGCGGGACTGGTTCTACCGATGTGCTTTGCACACAGGTGGCTGGTGGGTGTCAGTTTCTTCAACTTTAGTTGAACCAAGTGTAGCTACGCCCGGTCCTTGAGAAGGTTAAAACAACACTAACTTGACGAACTATCGTTGTGGTTTTGATGCGTAGGTAAGAACAGTTCTTGCTCAGCCCGTAGCAGCCACGTAAAATTTGCAACAACAAAGTAGAGGACGTCTAACTTGTTTTTGTAGGGCATGTTGTGATGTGATATGGTCAACACGTGATGCTATATTTTATTGTATGAGATGATCATGTTTTGTAACCGAGTTATCGGCAACTGGCAGGAGCCATATGGTTGTCGCTTTATTGTATGAAATGCAATCGCCCTATAATTGCTTTACTTTATCACTAAGCGGTAGCGCTAGTCGTAGAAGCAATAGTTGGCGAGACGACAACGATGCTACGATGGAGATCAAGGTGTCGCGCCGGTGACGATGGTGATCATGACGGTGCTTCGGAGATGAAGATCACAAGCACAAGATGATGATGGCCATATCATATCACTTATATTGATTGCATGTGATGTTTATCTTTTATGCATCATATCTTGCTTTGATTGACGGTAGCATTATAAGATGATCTCTCACTAAATTTCAAGATAAAAGTGTTCTCCTTGAGTATGCACCGTTGCCAAAGTTCGTTGTGCCCAGACACCACGTGATGATCGGGTGTGATAAGCTCTACGTCCATCTACAACGGGTGCAAGCCAGTTTTGCACACGCAGAATACTCAGGTTAAACTTGACGAGCCTAGCATATGCAGATATGGCCTCGGAACACTGAGACCGAAAGGTCAAGCGTGAATCATATAGTAGATATGATCAACATAGTGATGTTCACCATTGAAAATTACTCCATTTCACGTGATGATCGGTTATGGTTTAGTTGATTTGGATCACGTGATCACTTAGATGACTAGAGAGATGTCTGTCTAAGTGGGAGTTCTTAAGTAATATGATTAATTGAACTTAAATTTATCATGAACTTAGTCTTGGTAGTATTTTGCAAATTATGTTGTAGATCAATAGCACGCATTGTTACTTTCATATGTTTATTTTGATATGTTCCTAGAGAAAATTGTGTTGAAAGATGTTAGTAGCAATGATGCGGACTGGATCCGTGATCTGAGGTTTATCCTCATTGCTGCACAGAAGAATTATGTCCTTAATGCACCGCTAGGTGACAGACCTATTGCAGGAGCAGATACATACGGTATGAACGTTTGGCTAGCTCAATATGATGACTACTTGATAGTTTAGTGCACCATGCTCAACTGCTTAGAATCGGGATTTCAAAGACGTTTTGAACGTCATGGACCATATGAGATGTTCCAGGAATTGAAGTTAATATTTCAAGCAAATACCCGAGTTGAGAGATATGAAGTCTCCAACAAGTTCTATAGCTAAAAGATGGAGGAGAATCACTCAACTAGTGAGCATGTGCTCAGATTGTTTGGGTACTTCAATTGCTTGAATCAAATGGGAGTTAATCTTCCAGATAAGATAGTGATTGACAGAATTCTCTAGTCACCATCACCAAGTTACTAGAACTTCATGATGAACTATAGTATGCAAGGGATGACGAAAACAATTCCCAAGCTCTTCGTGACGTCGAAATCGACGAAGGTAGAAATCAAGAAAGAGCATCAAGTGTTGATGATTGACAAGACCACTTGTTTCAAGAAAAGGGCAAAGGGAAAGAAAGGGAAACTTCAAGTAGAATGGCAAACAAGTTGTCACTCCCGTGAAGAATCCCAAAGCTGGACCAAAGCCTGAAACTGAGTGCTTACACTGCAAAGGAAATGGTCACTGGAAGCGGAAATGCCCTGAATATTTGGTGGATAAGAAGGATGGCAAATTGAACAAAGGTATATTTGATATACAGGTTATTGATGTGTGCCTTACTAGTGTTTATAGTAGCCCTTGAGTATTTGATACTTGTTCGGTTGCTGAGATTAGTAACTCGAAACAGGAGTTACAGAATAAACAGAGACTAGTTGAAGGGGAAGTGATGATGAATGTTGGAAGTAGTTCCAAGATTGATATGATCATCATCACACACTCCCTATATTTTCGAGATTAGTGTTAAACCTAAATAAATGTTAATAGGTGTTTGCGTTGAGCATAAATATGATCAGATCATGTTTATTGCAATACAATTATTCATCTAAAAGAATAAATTGTTATTCTGTTTACATGATAAAACCTTCTATGGTCATACACCCAATGGTGATGGTTTATTGAATCTTGATCATAGTGATACACATATTCATAATGTTGATGCCAAAAGATGCAAAATTAATAATGATAGTGCAACTTATTTGTGGCACTGCCGTTTAGGTCATATTGGTGTAAAGCGCATGAAGAAACTCCATACTGATGGACTTTTGGAATCACTTGATTATGAATCACTTGTTACATGCGAACCATGCCTCATGGGCAAGATGACTAAAACACCGTTCTCCGGTACAATGGAGAGAGCAACTGATTTGTTGGAAATCATACATACTGATGTATGTGGTCCAATGAATGTTGAGGCTCGTGGTGGATATCGTTATTTTCTCACCTTCTTAGATGATTTAAGCAGATATGGGTATATCCACTTAATGAAACAGAAGTCTGAAACATTTGAAAAGTTCAAAGAATTTCATAGTGAAGTTGAAAATCATCGTAACAAGAAAATAAAGTTTCTACGATCTGATCGTGGAGGAGAATATTTGAGTTACGAGTTTGGTTTACATTTGAAGCAATGCGGAATAGTTTCACAACTCACGCCACCCGGAACACCACAGCGTAATGGTGTGTCCGAACGTCGTAATTGTACTTTACTAGATATGGTGCGATCTATGATGTCTCTTACCGATTTACCGCTATCATTTTGGGGTTATGCTTTAGAGACGGCCGCATTCACGTTAAATAGGGCACCATCAAAATCCGTTGAGACAACGCCTTATGAACTATGGTTTGGCAAGAAACCAAAGTTGTCGTTTATTAAAGTTTGGGGTTGCGATGCTTATGTGAAAAAGCTTCAACTTGATAAGCTCGAACCCAAATCGGAGAAATGTGTCTTCATAGGATACCCAAAGGAAACTGTTGGGTACACCTTCTATCACAGATCTGAAGGCAAGACATTTGTTGCAAAGAATGGATCCTTTCTAGCGAAGGAGTTTCTCTCAAAAGAAGTGAGTGGGAGGAAAGTAGAACTTGATGAGGTAACTGTACCTGCTCCTTTATTGGAAAATAGTTCATCACAGAAACCGGTTCCTGCGACGACTACACCAATAAGTGAGGAAGCTAACGATGATGATCATGAAACTTCAGAACAAGTTACTACAGAACCTCGTAGGTCAACCAGAGTAAGATCCGCACCAGAGTGGTACGGTAATCCTATTTTGGAGGTCATGTTACTTGACCATGGCGAGCCTATGAACTATGAGGAAGCGATGATGAGCCCAGATTCCGCAAAATGGCTTGAAGCCATGAAATCTGAGATGGGATCCATGTATGAGAACAAATGTGGACTTTGGTTAACTTGCTCGATGATCGGCAAGCCATCGAGAATAAATGGATTTTTAAGAAGAAGACTGACGTTGATGGTAATGTTACTATCTACAAAGCTCGACTTGTTGCAAAAGGTTTTCGACAAGTTCAAGGGATTGACTATGATGAGACTTTCTCACCCGTAGCGATGCTTAAGTCTGTCAGAATCATGTTAGCAATTGCCGCATTTTATGATTATGAAATTTGGCAAATGGATGTCAAAACTACATTCCTGAATGGATTTCCGGAAGAAGAGTTGTATATGATGCAGCCGGAAGGTTTTGTCGATCCAAAAGGTGCTAACAAAGTGTGCAAGCTCCAGCGATCCATCTATGGACTGGTGCAAGCATCTCGGAGTTGGAATATACGCTTTGATGAGTTGATAAAAGCATATGGTTTTATACAGACTTTTGGAGAAGCCTGTATTTACAAGAAAGTGAGTGGGAGCTCTGTAGCATTTCTAAAACTATATGTAGATGACATATTGTTGATTGGAAATGATATAGAAATTCTGGATAGCATAAAAGGATACTTAAATAAGAGTTTTTTTAAAAAGAAAGACCTCAGTAAAGCTACTTACATATTGAGCATCAAGATCTATTGAGATAGATCAAGACGCTTGATAAGTTTTTCAATAAGTACATACCTTGTCAAGATTTTGAAGTAGTTCAAAATGAAACGGTCAAAGAAAGAGTTCTTGCCTGTGTTGCAAAGGTGTGAAATTGAGTAAGACTCAAATCCCGACCACGGCAGAAAATAGAAAAGAGAATGAAAGTCATTCCCTATGCCTCAGTCATAGGTTCTATAAAGTATGCTATGCTATGTACCAAACCTATTGTATACCTTTCTCTGTATTTGGCAAGGGAGTACAATAGTGATCTAGGAGTAGATCACTGGACATTGGTCAAGAATATCCTTAGTAAGGACTAAGGAAATATTTCTCAATTATGGAGGTGATAATAGAGCCCGTCGTAAAGAGTTACATCGGTGCAAGCTTTTACACTAATCCAAATGACTCTAAGTCTCAATCTGGATACATACTGAAAGTGGGAGCAATTAGCTAGAGTAGCTCCGTGCAGAGCATTGTAAACATAGAATATTTGCAAAATACATACGGCTCTGAATGTGACAGACCCATTGACTAAGCTTCTCTCACGAGCAAAACATGATCACACCTTAGTACTCTTTGGGTGTTAATCACATAGCTATGTGAACTAGATTATTGACTCTAGTAAACCCTTTGAGTGTTGGTCACATGACGATGTGAACTATGGGTGTTAATCATATACAGATATGAACATTGGTGTTAAATCACATGGTGATGTGAACTAGATTATTGACTAGTGCAACTGGGAGACTGAAGGAAATATGCCCTAGAGGCAATAATAAAGTTATTATTTATTTCCTTATTTCATGATAAATGTTTATTATTCATGCTAGAATTGTATTAACCGGAAACATAATACATGTGTGAATACATAAACAAACATAGTGTCACTAGTATGCCTCTACTTGACTAGCTCGTTAATCAAAGATGGTTATGTTTCCTAACCATAGACATGTGTTGTCATTTGATTAATGGGATCACATCATTAGGAGAATGATGTGATTGACCTGACCCATTCCGTTAGCTTAGCACTTGATCGTTTAGTATGTTGCTATTGCTTTCTTAATGACTTATACATGTTCCTATGACTATGAGATTATGTAACTCCCGTTTACCGGAGGAACACTTTGTGTGCTACCAAACGTCACAACGTAACTGGGTGATTATAAAGGTGCTCTACAGGTGTCTCCAAAGGTACTTGTTGAGTTGACATATTTCAAGATTAGGATTTGTCACTCCGATTATCGGAGAGGTATCTCTGGGCCCTCTCGGTAATGCACGTCACTATAAGCCTTGCAAGCAATGTAGCTAATGAGTTAGTTATGGAATGATGCATTACGTAATGAGTAAAGAGACTTTCCGGTAACGAGATTGAACTAGGTATTGGACACCGACGATCGAATCTCAGGCAAGTAACATACCGATGACAAAGGGAACAATGCATGTTGTTATGTGGTTTGACCGATAAAGATCTTCGTAGAATATGTAGGAGCCAATATGAGCATCCAAGTTCCGCTATTGGTTATTTACCGGAAACAATTCTAGGTCATGTCTACATAGTTCTCGAACCCGTAGGGTCCGCACGCTTAACATTACGATGACAGTATTATTATGAGTTTATAAGTTTTGATACCGAAGGTTGTTCGGAGTCCCGGATGTGATCACAGACATGACGAGGAGTCTTGAAATGGTCGAGACATAAAGATTGATATATTGGACGACTATATTCGGACACCGGAAAAGTTCCGGGGGTTATCGGATATATATCGGAGTACCTGGGGTTACCGGACCCCCCCCCCCCCGGGGGGGAACTAATGGGCCTTGTTGGGCCCTATTGGAGAGAGAGAGGGGCCGGCCAGGGCAAGAGGCACGCCCCCTCCCCTTGAGTCCGAATAGGACAAGGAAGGGGGGCGGCGCCCCCCTTGCCTTTCCCTTCTCCTACTCCTTCCTTCCCCTCCCTCTTGGACTAGGAAAGGGAGGGGCAAACCTACTTGGAGTAGGTTTCCCCCTCCTAGGGCGCGCCACCCCCTTGGCCGGCCCTCTCCTCCTCCCCCTTTTATATACGGAGGAGGGGGCACCCCATAATAACACTAGTTGATCTTCGTGATCGTTCCTTAGCCGTGTGCGGTGCCCCCCTCCACCATATTCCACCTCGATCATATCGTAGTGGTGCTTAGGAGAAGCCTTGCGTCGGTAGAACACCATCACCATCACCACGCCGTCGTGCTGACGGAACTCATCCCCGACACCCTGCTGGATCGGAGTCCGGGGATGGTCATCGAGCTAAACGTGTGCTAAACTCGGAGGTGTCGTACGTTCGGTACTTGGATCGGTCGGATCGTGAAGACGTACGACTACATCAACCGCGTTGTTCTAACGCTTCCGCTTTCGGTCTACGAGGGTACGTGGACAACACTCTCCCCGCTCGTTGCTATGCATCACCATGATCCTTGCGTGTGCGTAGGAAAATTTTGAAATTACTATGTTCCCCAACACGAGATCCGTCAGAGGCGGCTTCTAGAGCATGAGCACGCCCCCATGCTCCGAATGCTCAAGGAACGGGCTAACACGGCCCTGGGCAACATGTGCAAGGTCGCTGCCTAGGTGCCGCATGAGACCAATTATGCTGGCAACCTCCAATATTTCACTGACATGGTGACGCTTCTGGAGAACCGCTCCGAGAGGTCTCGTTGGCTCGTCGAGGAGAGGATCCGAGCCTTGCTTGGGCGTGCCTTCTCCCGTGTCTTCAGTCGTCTACAGAACATGGATCCCCACTTCGATTTCGACGCCGCCATTGCCCCGGTGCCCATAGCCGTCTAGGGCGACCTGGCGCAATGGGTGGAGGACAATGTGGATGCCCTCGTTAGGGCCTTCACGTCTGGTGATGATGGCGTGGTCGTGGCCGCCGATGAAGGTGGCGTGGTGGATGCGCCTGGCGCTGGCGGAGGTATGGGTGGTGATGGTGACAACGCCAACGACGCCAGCGATGCCTCTGGAGGCGCCCCAGACAACGCGGCGAGCGACATGTCCGACTGAGCGTGCGTCTCCGTGGTTCACCCTGCGTGGAGAAGGTTCGGCCTTGGCCCTGAAGACTGTAAGAGCATTTTGGGAGGGGAAGCCCCTCATGTAAAGGTTTGCAAACAATATCCTTGTAGGTGCAATGCTGCGTGTGAAATTAGCTACTGGCCTGGCAGCGGGCCAGCTGACCTGTTTACCTCTTGACCCCGACGAGTCCCAAGCGGGCCTATGGAGGCCGCGACGCCTCGAATGTCTTCTGGGTGGTCCCATTGATCCTGCGGTGAGAACCTCCGGAGAGGGTGCGGCGACAGCGGTCCGGATTGTATACGTGCCTGGCCTGGCCTGGCTCGCGAGGGGCTCGCGAGGGGAGGTAGCTGACGCTAACTTGGATGTAAAGCTGAAACCAGAACACGAGAGATTGCTCGAACGAGACTAAGCTCCCCTTCCCCAAACACACGCAAGTCTCAAGCTCAAATCCAACTTAAATTCAAATCAAAGAAACTTGTTGACAGAGGAAAAGGCAAAAGGCGAAAAGGCAAAAAGTCGCGCCCGGCACCTAGTCTAGTCTTCGATGTCTTCTCACCAGCGCAGAGCTAAGTGCTGCCACTGGGTGTGGGCAGGAGCCCCCGAGGCCCGAGGGCGGCTCTCCGGAGACTCCGGGGCGTGTACAGCCCCACTCATTATTACGTGAGAGTGTCATGGGGCGGCGAGCTTCACAGGCACTGGGCCTTCTTCACAGGTACCGGCCTTGCTTCATATCGCCAGACGAGGGCCCCGCCTTGTGCCACACTCTACCACCACTGACGGCGACCGGAAACCAAGGACGACGCCAATGGGTTAGAGCGGTCGCCAGCGGTTCCCCCGACGACCACGGGTCCTCTGCCGGGGGCAGGCCCTGGGGCACCTCCCCGGCAGAGGGCCTACCTCCAGAGTGCGCTTGATGCCGAGCGCCGCGGGGACGAATTCGGATCCCGGCCCCTCTCCTGCAGCCCCCGGTGCCCTCCTCCCGAGGGGTAGGAGGCTGCAGCACTGGGGCAGCCATCTGCTGCGGCGACCTGTACCTCCTGTGACCCATGGTTAGCATAAGTTTGCTCCTGAGGAAGTAGTGGTACCAGATAGTTTCTGCCGCCGGCACGGCCGTCGAGGCCCTCTTGGGGCTCTTGAAAGAGCTCAGCTTCTGGTGGCTCCTCGCCCCAGCCTGGCCGAAGGAACGAGCCGTGGTCTTCTTCCAATGCGCATTCTCGATCCACCATGCGGGGCACATAAGCTTCTAGTACCGCAACTCCACGGTTCTCGCCGTAGTGCCCCATATGCCACGTAGCTCGACCTGGAGCGTCGTCTTGAGGGTGGTGGCGCGGTGGCCCGTCGAGGCTGAAGGTCGCGACGTGTGCTTCTTCGCCGGCCAGGGGTGTGGCCAGCGTGACTTGGCGCCCGGTGCTGACGACTGGGTGGGCGTTGAGATGGGCCTGAAGTCCGCTCGGAGTCGCGTGGGCATGTATGGGGCCGCCATACGGCCCGCCCTGGACCTGGGGTGGCAACTGGACGCAGAAAGGAGGCGCTCCCGAGGCGGCGGCGTCCAGGAGTTTGGCTACTCGCTCCAGTAGCACATCAGGGCCGCCCTCCAGCAGCGGCACCGCGGCAGCTCTCGGGCTACCGTGAGAGCGGCCCTGGAGTTCGCCTGCTCCCGTCGGGTGTGCGGCGCCATGGCCGCGGCATGGTTCGAAGCTCTTGCTGCTGACCGCACCTGCCGCGGTGTGAGGGTAGGCGGTGTTTGGCCGCGTCGCCCGCGCCCCGCAGTGCCCTGCGGAGCGCGGGCTGCCTGAGGCGCAAGGTTCCGGTCGCTCTGGGCTGGCGGCACGACGTGGACGGGCCAAGTCTCCCAGCGGTCGGCGCTGGCAGTTGGGTCGCTTGACATCAGGACGGCGAGGCGACGAAACGCGAGGAGGTAGAAGAAGGACTCCGGCGCACCCCTACCTGGCGCACCAAATGTCGGATTTCGGGTTCCGGCAGACCCTTAAGGTTCGAACACTGGGGTGCGCACGAAGATCTCTCCCCTACCAGCTCACGTCTCGAAGTCTCGCAAGGATCTAAGCAAGAAAGATGAACACAAAAGGGACACGAGATTTATACTGGTTCAGGCCACCATTGCGGTGTAATACCCTACTCCAGTGTGTGGTGTGGTGGATTGCCTCAGGGGCTGATGATAAATAGTACAAAGGGAGAACAGCCTCGCGAGGGGCTGTTCTTGAGCTGGTGCGATGAACTGCTTGGGAGAGTTCAGTCACTTCTCTCTCTCTCTCTCTCTCTCTCTCTCTCTCTCTCTCTCTCTCTTTCTGGTCGATCTCCAGATGCCTCTAGATTTTGGTTGCTAGTCCTATTTATAGAGCGAGGCCCTGGGCCTCTCCCCAAATAATGAGCGGGAAGGGCGCCAACAATTGGCCATTTTGAAGGGGAACATCTGGTACGCTTATCCTGACTAAATTTGGTCTTCGGCTGCCAAAGGTCCTGACGGTGATGCTGCCCTGGGCTCCACGATGACCTACATCCTGCCGTTCTGCTGGTCTTGGTCTTGTTGCACCGAAACGGTAACCTTTGCCTGATGCCTTGGCCTGTGCTTGGCCCCTTTGCACCGAAAGGGAAACAAGGACACTGCGCAGGCCGGCGCCCGCCTAGCGCCCGCCTGGTCCTCGATCGTCATGGCTTGCGTCACGGGCCCCTCGGGAAGTGCCCTACCTTGATCTCTCCGCCTCCTCGCGAGCCTGCCTAAGGAGGCTGCTCCTGAGGAAGCTCCCTGTAGTCCGTCCCGCGAGGCTTGGCCCCTCGCGAGGGTCTTGAGCTTGAGTTGATGGAGCTGGGCTGCATTGGGCCCCCACTTGAGCCACGCCGCAGGCCGTAGGCAGACAAGTCTGGGGACCCCCGTTCCCAGAACGCCGACAGCTGCCACCGCTGGCCATGCCATCCCTCTATACTCACCCACACCTCCTATTATTCTCCGACGAAGGCAGCCTCACACCGCAGCCGAAGCAGTCAACCCACGTACTCCCCTCCGCATGGGCATCCACTGCCGCGTCTTCCCCGGCTCCGCGTCGTCCTCTTCCTAGGCCTCGCCGTCGTCCACTGCCCTGGTGCTCTCGGCGTGGCGTGGTCAATGTGGTCAACGAACAACTTCCGTTGGAAGAGAACTGTACGTGGAGAGGCTGAGAGCTGGGTCCACGGCCGCAGGAAGGCAGTGTTTCCTTATTACGCGTAAAATAATTATTCCTCCACCTGACAACAAGGACCCATATTTCACGAAAGAAAACGTTTTTCCCCTGACTGTTGAGACCCACCAGCTACATCTTCGCACGCAAGGAGTGCGTCCATATTACAGGCAAAAAAAATGTTTCGCCCCCCTGACTGTCGAAGCGTACGTAGCTTTGTCATTCTGGTCGCGAACGTGTACGTACATATTGGTCGATGTAGAGGCGCGCACATGTCATAGTAGAGACGCGCACGTAGCATGTACACGTATGTATAGTGGCCAGGGTGCAAGAAAGAAAATACGGCCATGTACGTACATACGGGCGGGGTCTCAAACGCCTACTCGCGCATACGTACGGCCAGGGCTCGTGTACATGGCTGGGTCGGAACGGAGAAGCTGCACCGTTGTCGTGTTCATAGGGAGGCAACGGAATGCGTCTTGTTCATCGGGAGGCAACGAAACACGTGTTGTTCATCGGGAGCCAACCGGCTTGGCGGAACAGCCGATGGAAACGAGGTCTGGCATACCGCAGAACAGAGGAAACGGCCTTGTGTTCGACCTGCCACGGTCGAAACGGGATCCTGTTCATCGGGAGCGGTCTGGCGTACCGAAAAACAGAGGAAATGGACCTCCTACGTAGGGGTGGGCATAAAAACCGAGTAACCGAATGCCGAACCGAAACCGATACCCAAAAAATCGAATTTTCGGTTTTTGCTGTTGGTACAGTGAAAATTGGTTTTTACTTAAGAAAACCGAAATCAAACCACTCGGTTCGGTAGGAAACCGTACAACCGAAAGAAAACCCGAACTAGTAGTAGGTGTTTTTCCACACGTTACGCGTCCTGCCAAAGTCGCTAGCCGCTCGCCTGTCCACGTCTCATCACTGTGTATCACGTACGAAGGCACGCAGGCCTGCTCATCCCTTCACAGCGTACCACGTAAGAAAGGCCCACATGCAAAGCCGCATGAGCCTTCTGCTCATCCCTTCACAGCGTACCACGTAAGAAAGGCCCACATGCAATGCCAAGCCAGCCTTTTGTGTTTCCTAGGCATGAGCCTTCGACGATAATTTGCATGGCCCAAACGCATTAACTAATGCCTCTGAAGGCTGGTCGGGTGTGCAGCGGCTTGTTTAGTCCCACATCGCGTAGTTAAGCTCAAGGGGACAAGGCGCTGAGTATATAAGAGAGCAGGGGGGCGACCTCAGGGAATGGAGTCACAGCTTTACAAGCAAAACGTTCGGTATAAACTGAACACCGAACCGAACTATCGGTTAACCGAATTTTCGCTTAGTCGTTTTGGGTTGTTATTTTTGGTTTTTAGTATTGTGAACCGAAATTAAATAATAACCGAACTGTATAAACTGAATTTTCGGTTTCTATTGAACGCCCACCCCTACTCCGTAGGGGTGAAAACGGGGTCCTGTTTATTGGTAAGGGTGTGGCGTACCGCAAAACAGAGAAAACGGACTTGTGTTGGAGCGCTACGGTCGAAACGGGGGTCCTGTTCATCAGGAGGGGTGTGGCGTACCACAAAACGGGACTCCACGGGATACTGTTCATCTCCACCGTCGACCGCCTCCACGTGTTGCTCCCACCGCCGGCTTCTTGGCCCTCCTGGCTGCTCCACCCCCACCACGGGCTTCTTGGCCCTCCCCTGCTCCTCTACCCCCGGTTTGAAGACCCAGCCGTCCATGCAGGAGGCGCCCCCGTCCGAGGACGAGGGCGAGGGGCGCCAGCATGAAGAAGGAAGAAGGGGGAGAAGGGACGCGCCAGCCGGCGGCTATCCGGACGAGCAGGAAGGAGGGAGGGGGTGCGGCGCTGTCGAGCGAGGGAGGAAGGAGAGGTGTGGCAGCTAGGGTTGGTGCGGGTGTGGGCTCTGGCGCAGCAACCCCGCGACCAGGATTGGAGCGAAGCACGCGCAGGGCGAAAGCCTTTTCCACCCGAGATCGATCAACCCAGCCAATAAACACGCGGCGCGAGCCCACCGGTCATTGAACAGCGAAAACGACCACGAGGTGGAATCGGGTTTAACAGCAGGTAAAGACCCCACGGCTCAGACACTCTAGATGGCCAGATCCAACAGTCAACGAAGGCCTAATCGAGGGAGAACCAGGGAGGCGAGTTGCCCAGCCTCCTTATTGGTTTAGATGTCCTAGGTAAGTATGTCCTGGGCATAGCGAAGATGTCCAAATTTTAGTACCAACCATGTCGGTCGTAATTTTGAATCACCAAGAGGCACCGACAACATCATTGAGTAAGGACAACGATAACTGCCACACATGTGGCACAACAGAAACCCACCCACACGCCCGTGTGTGGATACCCAGCAAGCAGCCCACACGACCCTGTGTGGGCGAATATTAGCACTGCCCACACGTGTGGCAGGAGGAGCACCCTACCACACGACTTGTTCGATACGAGGGGATCGATCACCCACACAAATTTGTTCGGCAGGGGAACCCACAGCCCACACGCCTCTATCACAGTAGGTCGTTTTTGCTGTGAAAAAAGGAACAAAAGGCCCACTGAAAACGAATTAAATGAAAAGGCCCAGATTTTATTTTTTTCTGCAACAAATAAAAGCCAGATTTTGCTCAGCCACTAAGAAATGCCATCAGCTGCTTTGAAAATAGCAGAAAAAATTGCCATTTGAGTTTGACCAAACTATTTGTCATTATATTGTTTTTAACAATGGCAATGGTTTATAAACACATATTTAATGCCCAAAATGAAATATGGCAAATCTGCCATGACAGAAAAAATCAATATTGCCATGTGAAAAAAAATAGTTGAAAATTCATGTGAAAAGAACACAAAAATTTGACAGGACAGTAAAAGATAACAAATGCAATGGCATTTTTTATTAAAAATTCCATGAAAGTTTACTTAAAATTGTCGTGTTTTGAAGGAGAATTTTGCCGTGTGTGAGAAAAAACACAAAAAGTTGAAAATCAAGTATGAACAAAGAGATTTGCCATGGAAGATTGGTATCAAAGAAATTGCCGTATTTTGTATGATGAATTTATTGTGTGTGAAAAAACATACAAGAGTTGGAAAATCAACTATGAACAAGAAACTTGCCATGGAAGATTCGTATTAAAACTTGCCACGACAAAATTCACGTAAACTAAATTTGTCATGAACAAGAAAAATTGCCATGGCAGAAAAAATCATTTACACTAAATTGCCATGATTTGAGAACTAAATTTGCCATGATCAATAAACTAAATTTGCCATTATTTGTAAACTAAATTTGCCATGAACCAATAAACTAAAATTTGCCATGATCAATAAATTGAATTTGTATCAAAACTTGGCATGATAGATTTGCCGTGTTCTGGTATGATGAATTTGCCGTGCGTGTAAAAATAGAAAAAAGTTGAAAAATAAAATTTATGAACAAGAAAATCTCCACGGCAGATTCGTATCAAAACTTGCCATGGCAAATTCGTACCAAGAATTGCCGTGTGTTTGAATGGTGAATCTGCCATGTGCCAATTTTTTTTAAATCAACTATGAACAAGAAACTTGCCATGGAACATTCGTATTAAAACTTGCCACGACAAAATTCACGTAAACTAAATTTGTCATGAACAAGAAAAATTGCCATGGCAGAAAAAATCATTTACACTAAATTGCCATGATTTGACAACTAAATTTGCCATGATCAATAAACTAAATTTGCCATTATTTGTACACTAAATTTGCCATGAA
Source organism: Triticum timopheevii (assembly GCA_963921465.1). Taxonomy (NCBI): domain Eukaryota; kingdom Viridiplantae; phylum Streptophyta; class Magnoliopsida; order Poales; family Poaceae; genus Triticum; species Triticum timopheevii. The sequence continues at coordinate 126,180,404 of OY997271.1, read as the reverse complement.
CCAATAAACTAAAATTTGCCATGATCAATAAATTGAATTTGTATCAAAACTTGGCATGACGGATTTGCCGTGTTCTGGTATGATGAATTTGCCATGCGTGTAAAAATAGAAAAAAGTTGAAAAATAAAAATTATGAACAAGAAAATTTCCACGGCAGATTCGTATCAAAACTTGCCATGGAAAATTCGTACCAAGAATTGCCGTGTGTTTGAATGGTGAATCTGCCATATGCCAATTTTTTTTAAAATCAAGAATGAACAAGAAAAATGCCATGGCAGATTCGTATCAAAACTTGCCACGACAAAATTCACGTAAACTAAATTTGCCATGAACAAAGAAAAATTGCCATGGCAGAAAAAATCATTTACGCTACATTGCCATGATTTGAGAACTAAATTTGCCATGATCAATAAACTAAATTTGCCATTATTTGTAAACTAAATTTGCCATGAACCAATAAACTAAAATTTGCCATGATCAATAAATTGAATTTGTATCAAAACTTGGCATGACAGATTTGCCGTCTTCTGGTATGATGAATTTGCCGTGCGTGTAAAAATAGAAAAAAGTTGAAAAATAAAAATTATGAACAAGAAAATTTCCACGGCAGATTCGTGTCAAAACTTGCCATGGCAAATTCGTACCAAGAATTGCCGTGTGTTTGAATGGTGAATCTGCCATATGCCAATTTTTTTTTAAAATCAAGAATGAACAAGAAAAATGCCATGGCAGATTCGTATCAAAACTTGCCACGACAAAATTCACGTAAACTAAATTTGCCATGAACAAAGAAAAATTGCCATTGCAGAAAAAATCATTTACGCTACATTGCCATGATTTGAGAACTAAATTTGCCATGATCAATAAACTAAATTTGCCATTATTTCTAAACTAAATTTGCCATGAACCAATAAACTAAAATTTGCCATGATCAATAAACTGAATTTGTATCAAAACTTGGCATGACAGATTTGCCGTGTTCTGGTATGATGAATTTGCCATGCGTGTAAAAATAGAAAAAATTTGAAAAATAAAAATTATGAACAAGAAAATTTCCACTGCAGATTCGTATCAAAACTTGCCATGGCAAATTCGTACCAAGATTTGCCGTGTGTTTGAATGATGAATCTACCGTGTGCCAAAAAAAGAAAAAAAAATGAAAATCAAGTATGAACAAGAAAAATGCCATGGCAGATTCGTATCAAAACTTGCCACGGCAGAATTCAGGTAAACTAAATTTGCCATGAACAAGAAATATTACCATGGCAGATTCATTTGAAACTTGCCATGACAAAAAAATCATGTAAACTAAATTGCCATGATTTGAAACTAAATTTTTCATGATCAATAAACTAAATTTGCCATGATTTATAAACTAAATTTGCCATGAACCAATAAACTAAAATTTGCCATGATCAATAAACCAAATTTGTATCAAAACTTGGCATGGAAGATTTGTATCAAGAATTGCCGTGCTCTGGTATTATGATTTGCCGTGTTTGTAAAAAACACAAAAAGTTGAAAATCAAAAAATATGAACGAGAAAATTGCCATGGCAAATTCGTATCAAGAATTGCCGTGTGTTTGTATGATGAATTTGCCGTGTGTGAAAAAAACACAAAAAGTTGAAAGTCAGGTATGAACAAGAAAAACGCCATGGCAGATTCATATCAAAACTTGCCACGGCGGAATTCACGTAAAGTAAAAATTGCCATGATTTGAAAACGAAATTTGCCGTGACTAGTAAACTAAATTTGCCATGAACCAAATAAACTAAATTTGACATGATCAAATAAAATCAGATTGCCATTGTCAATAAACTAAATTTGCCATTATCAACAAACTAAATTTGACGTGGTTAAGTAAGAAACAAAAGCATAAAGATAGGCATGGGCGTGTTAAAAATAACTAAATTTGCCATGACAAAATAACATGACATTTTTGCCATGGCAAACTTTGAAAAAAAAGGTCATAGGTACATTTTCTAAACTTGCTATGTGATCAAATGCAGAAAATTGGCATGCTACGTACACATATAACTTTGACATGGGCTTGTATTACGAGGGACATGGGCTTAATCAAATATTGCCATAGGCCTAAAAAATGTAAGTGCTTGTATTACAAGGGACATGGCTACAAATTATGAATAAAACTGCCATGGCATATGCATATTCAAATTTGCCATGGCGTTTTGCTTAAAAATAGAAATATACGTTACAGAATTGCCATCGATAAAAGTGTAACAATTGCCATGATTTCTAACCTCAATCTGACCACATGTATTCTGTAAAGAACAACACCAGTTCAGTAACAGGCCTTGTGACCTGGGGCACTACTACAGGCACACATGTTTACTTTGCGAAATGGGGCATGTTACTTTGCGAAAAATTGCCATGATTTTTTAGGACATTATCTCTTAAATTTCCCGTGAGGTGAAAAGTGATGTTGCACCAGACTTGGCGTGCGCTAGCGTGGCTGCTCTGGTTGTGGACAAGGATGGCGGCATCCTCATCGGTGCACCAGAGCGGAGCGGAGCGACCGCTGCACCTGCATGTGTGCAGGTCCGAGGGTGTGCGACATGGCAAAATTACAATTTTCTTGTTTTCATACATGAAGGCAAAATTAGAAAATATCTATGAATTTTGCAAATTGTGCGTCGCAATTCACAGTCACAAAGGATAAAATCTGAAAAAAGCACCTGAGCATGAGAAGCATCCAAGATTCTCATGTCCTTGCACTGACTCCACCTGAGCACGAACTTCCCTTGTTGCTGCTTGTGGAGCCGTCCCCATCCTCTGCTGCTGCTTCCACACCCCGATGCTACTCCTCCAAAACATCCTCCACTGATGTGTTGGTCCTCCTGGTCGCACTGCGACTGCTCCCAGAGCTCGCGTTGCATGGAGCGTGGAGGTTTGGACATGAGGAAGCTGTCCGAGCAGACTGCGGAGCTCGTGGTGCATGAAGGCGTCGGAGCTGAACGCCGACATGCCCGTCCTAGACCACAGCTCTCACGTACCCGCGTCAGCATCTAGTGCAGTAGCGAGGGCGCCCCTCGTCGTCGACCGGATCGCGTACCATCGTCTTCCCGCTGCTGTTCTCCACCAGAGTTGCCGCCGCGCGCTACCCGCACAACCGCCTCCACTCTATGTGCGCGCAGATCCTCGCCGTAGCCTCCTGCCGCGTCGCCGGAGCCGCGCCAACACCCGAGGCCTTAGCACGGGCGGCCCCGTCTTTAAACGCATCGGCCCCCATCTCCTTCCCGCCACTCATCTCCGCCGCGGTCTCCGGGAGCAGCACCTCCGCAGCGGTCTCCGAGTAAGCCGCCGGCGCAGCCACCCCGCATGAGCTCCTCGCCGTGGTGCTCGCACTCCGGGAGCAGCACCTCCGTCGCGGTCTTCGAGTAAGCCACCGGCGCAGCAACCCCGCACGAGCTCCACGCCGTGGTGCTCGCACTCCGCGAGAAGCACCTGCTCGCGTCGAGCTCACGCCGCCGCAGCCCCTGCTCACGCCAGAGCTGCCCCCGCGCTGCCTCTGCTCGCGCCGATGCGGGCCGACGGTGCAGCTCCAGGCACGGCGCTCTCCCTCCTCCGTCGCAGCAGCTTGAACCCCAGCAGCGGCGCGCGCCTTCCCTCGTCGTCGGCCCAATCCCCTGCCGGGCGCCGTTCCCCTCCCCCTCCCCTCCTCCGGCGACCCCCCTCTTTCACTCGTGTGGATGACAAAGAAAGCGATGACGAGTGGATAAGAAGGGGAAAGAGGGTGAAGGCGGTGAGCTAAAAAAATGCGTTCGGGCGGATGGCATAGCGCCCGCACGTCCGACTCACAACCGGCCTCGTCCGAGCGAGAAATCAGCGTGCGGGCGAACCACCAAACCTCCACACACCGGCCCTGTCCTACGTGGCACGCGAAAAATGCCCCAATGTGTCAAGATTCGTGCAAATTTAACTGGACGGTGATCCATGCGTGTGGGCGAGTTGGAATATTGCCACACGTGTGGGCGTTAACATTTCCGTTGAGTAATTAAAACAGACTAACGAGCCCATAATCATATACACCCGCGTTCCGAAATATAAGGTGGTTTAGGTTTTTCAATAGTCAAACACACGCATGTTTGACCAAGTTTTTAGAAAAAATACTAATATCTACAATACCAAATTTATACCATTAGATTAGATTCATCATGAAAACTATTAAATCGTTACAACTTATATCTTGGAACATAGGGAGTACAGTACAAGAACTGATGCCTGTAGCAGGGTGGCAGGGGTAGCTACCCAAATGTAGCTGCTAAGAAGGATTACAATCAATACATATTGTTCCCGGCTGGCTAATTTAGTAAAATCTTGCACAATATAAACTGAACTATCACCGTTCAAATGTAATGCAAAGGCCTCCCACAGAAGAAAAAGAAAAGGAAAAATACAAAGTAAAAAATAGTTAGCTATCAACATAGGCAGAATACATTGATGGCTATATTGATAGTTATAATTTTAAACATAAAACTTGCCAAACTGTGATTCCAAAACACAAGTACACCATTGCACGCGAACTGAAAGAGTAGATAGTTCCCGGTGATGTTCTTCCAGCTCCAATAGTCCATGACTCGCAAGTCGCAACAATCAATGTTAACAACAGTCAGTTCCATATACCATATATAAAGACATATATATATATATATATATATATATATATATATATATATATAAAGACATTTTTTTTTGAAAAAAACATATATAAAGACATAATATTGCAGTCAAGACTACAGCAGGTACATTTCCATCACAAGTCCAACAAGATAACAGTAGTCACGGGGAGCCTATTCAGTTCCATGAGATCCAAGTACATTAGCAACCTCTAAATAGAGAGCGGCCTTCCTGCACGCAGTGGCAGATGCATGCAGCGCATCAACGGCCGTGGTGCGGGAGGTGATCCGTGCAAAAGAAAACATCAAAGTCAGTAAAGCAGGCATACATGTCTGCATACAAGCAAATACATCGCCCAAGTCACCCCTGGTGGGCTCGCCACGGTACGGTTTTGATGTACATAGGGGCCGGTCCGGTCAGAGCGTGCAGGGGGTACAGTATTACTTTTGGCTCGCGGGCCCTAGCTTTGGCCGACAACGTTTCTGTAGACACTCTGGGTGGCGTGTACCCAGGTTGAGCGCAGGACGTCCGCTCTCTCGTCCTTCGTCTAGCACGGATCCCTTTTCGGATTTGGGGCAAAGACCACGCCGAGCCGGAGGCATTGGTGCGCGCCCGTGGTCCGTCAGGCTCTGCTGATGGCGATTTCAGATGCGGCGGCGCCGGCGCTTGAATTTGGGTGAGTGAAACTCTGCTCCTTTATATTGTTCTTCGTTGGAATCTGCAACTTACGAGCTCGCTCCGCTCGTCGGTACTGCAGATCGACGTCAGCGGCCAACAATCCAGCAGCGCGCTTGGGGGCGTCCGGCCGGTGGCGGCGCCACGGCGGCCGCGTCAGTAGTAGGCCCGCCGGATTCGGTCGTGCGCCCGTTCTGCGGCGCCGCCCGTCGTCTCGCGCGGCTCCATTCAGTCCTTCCGCCTCTAGCTCAGCGCCAGGGTTCCGGTCTGTCCCGAACACAAACCACCTAGTCCTGGTCATGGGCTACCTTGGGCACAAGATGTCAAGATCAATGGCAGCGGCGGTGGAGTTGCCCGGAGACGACGAGCAGACGAGAAGCTCTGGGACAGCGAGATGCACAAGCGTACTAGTAGTTGCCAGTGATCAGTACTGTCCTCGATTGCATGGTCTTTAATTACATTCATGATGTAAGGGCATCTCCAACAGGTTGTATGTTAGTCTTGTTGGTAAAATATCCATGTCATCAACCAACAAGCTATCATACAACTACTTCAATGGATTGTATGTAAGCTATCCAATAGATGGTGAGATAATAAATGTGATTGCTCTCTATTTCACCTCGGAGCTTGTGCAAAGGTTGTTGGTTAATCTACATACAACTTTGCTCTCTTTCCATATTTAATATATGCCACGTCATCACTATGTCCTAGGTGGCAAATTTACCAACACCTATCTTACAACTATTGGAGATGCCCTAAAGAGTTTACGACAGTGCTCCATGCAACAGTCGTATTCCGTCCTCTCGCCTGCGCGCGTGCAGTGTTCCATGCAGCGGCACGTCAGCTCGTGTGTCAGTTGTGGTCCTTCGAATACAGATAAATGCTACATATCACTCTCCAACGCTCCTCTATACTCCAACTAGCACGGAAGGCTACTTCGAATCGTGACGCACGGCGCGCCGTCGATGCGCTGCGTGCAGCTGCCGTTGCGTGCAGCGATGCACTTCCCCCTCTAAATAGCTCAACTTGTCATATAGGCAACAAATCAGAGTCTACAGCTAAAATATAATTGCATCAAACACTACTTACCTCCATGAAGAGACGCATTAGCAACCATTACATAGGTCAATTATAACCCTAGGTGCATCAAAGTTTACAATTCAAATAATGACCAGTTGACCTTGATAAGCATCCTAACAGCACCACAGGTAATTTCATCTTCCTCTGCACCGTTCACATGTGGAGTGAAATTAATGGTTCGTGTAGCAGAGGCAGTTGCCACATCACTAGCCTGGGTAGCAACCGTTAATAAAAGCATATCCTTCATTCCAACAGTTACAACACGGCGCCACAACTGGAGCATTCCAGTACCATCACAGATTACACCACCTGCTTTGCTATCATGAAGCACCAGGCAATCCTGAATCCTGGAGGTGCAAGCTGTGATTTCTCCATAGAAATCTCCTTTGAGAACCTTGATTTCAAGGGTAGCCTCCACTGCAAGTTTAACTACTGCAAATTTCACCTCTACAGTGCTCAGCCTGCTATCAAGGTCTTCACATCCAACATGACCATGTTCCTCCCCTCCCATTAATATGCCATCAATCACACACAGTCCCTTGCTAAGTTCTTGGTCTTTCTTCCCTTGGTCATCCTTGATCTTAAGATCCACCTCAAAATATATACTATCTAGTAACACAAGTCCTCGAGTTGGTCCAGTCAAGATCAACGATTGATCCTATGAGAAAAGGTCACATTACAGATTAGCAGTAACCTCATCTGGATAACGCAATGGAAGTAAAAACAAGCATCGGATGAAAGTTGTCATGCATGCAAGTATAAAACTGTTTTTAAAAATTTACATGACATCTGATTGCATGTGAGCATGTTCTGTTCTACTCTGCTCCATACCATATTCAAAGCATATTTTCTTATGATATCATGACCATTCCTTTTTTTTAATCTTACTAAGGGCTTTTTTGGTACAAAGGATATTCATACATGTTTGGGAGGATTTAAACCCTTAATGTTAATATTTTTCCTATGTGGGTTTTTTGACTTGTAAGATTGAATCACATAGGATATTTTCCTACCGATACCTTTGCGCTACAAACCACAAATTTCAAACTGAATTTTAGATCGACTCAAACCTCTAGGAAAGAAACCTTTGTTTATGTTATTGTGCAATCAAACAAACTTTGGCACAAATTAATGCCACTAAAATCCTGCGCTTTTTTCTATTCACGCCTTTTTGGACTTCTGCGATTCAATAGGCCCTAAAATTTACAAGGAAATGGAAGGTGGCAACCTCTGTTCGACCATAACCATGCATTATTCTTATGCTTAAACATGTGTAAACAACAAGAATACACTTAACTAACCTTGCGTATTATTATGAATACCAAGACATGATTATATGACGATCCAGCCATACAAAACAACAAGCATAAGCTTCATTAATAGTACTTGGGTATTTTTATGAATGAATACTGAGAGGTTGCAACATATAATCTGATAATTGAGCCATACAATTTCCAACACCCTATAATTTATTCCCGGAGCAGAAATGTAAAAGAACTGACTAGCCAAGAAAAAAAAGCGGCCATCACCACACAATGAGAAATGACTTGTCGTACGTATATGGTCTTCAAAGAAAAGCTGTCCTACCTCTGAGTTGATGAGCTGATAATCCTCTCTACTGCGACTGAACAGATAGACACACTTGAAATCGAGGTAATCTCTTGCAATCACGGTACCATACACCTTTAGCGGAAATCCCACATCCGAAGAGACTATCTTCACTGAGAGGATGTTTACAGAGTCAGACACGTTGTACACCTGTCTTCCGAGTGAGTTGGTGTATTTGGATAGTGTTTTGTGAGTGTATCGCATTGGAGCCAGAGGAGCTGCTTGCCGTAGGAAAAAAAAAATCAAAACAGCACCCGTTTATGTCAGTGTATCGCATTGGAAGGGCGATATATAATTATACAATGTGAAGACAAAACATGGATTGCATGGAGGAATTGGATTTTGGACTTACACTCCTCGTCGATGTCAAATACGGAGAAGTCCGTGTTGAAGAATCGGGTGTAGCAGACTTTCCCCGTCTTGGAATCGTACTCGCGGATCCTGTCGATGACGGCCTGATGCGCTGCTTTTCTCCGCCTGAATTCCTCCATCTTCCGCGCATGCTCCACCGCCTTCTTCTCAGCCTCCCGCTGCCGCCTCTCCGCCGCCGCCGCCGCTTCTGCCACGACCTCCGCCTCGTCGTAGAAGAAAGGCTCTAGGAAGCCACTCTCGTCTACTGCCTCCTCCAACCTTAGGTTGCCATCCGCTATGAGCACGCCGTCCGCCATGAGAATGCCCCGAGGCCGAGGAAACCTTATCGCGGTTTCTTTTCAGAGAGAGGGGAGTGGGGAGTGGGGGGAAGGGGGAAGGGGAGGAAAGGCCGGAAGTCTATCGCGGTGCTTTGGATCCGGGCGGCGGGTTGGAACGCTGCATCGTGTTTGAATCAGAATGATCGAATTCATGGATCGATGGTTACAGGTCCCCTTTTATATGTCCGGAAGAGACACGACGATCCCTCGAGGAGGCATCGGTTGCGGGACAAACCGCAACGACGGTTTACTCAAGGGGAGGTTTTCCCCTAATTACAGAATTAGTTTTAACACTTTCCTTAATCTACGCTTGACCATATAGATCATTTTCACGATTGTCCGAGAAGCTCTATCATCCCAAAAGATTCTCCTTCAAAAGTTCTTCATAAAATCTTTAATGAGATCCTGAAACATATACTCACAAAGAAAGATAGCATAATGTGATATCATTAAAATGAGGATATCTCAAGAAGAGACTCCCCTGACACCTGCAAATCCCTAAGTCTTCACATACCAATTCCATGAACACATTACTGGAATGTAGAATTTGGTAGAGACTTGGTAAATAAATCAGCAAGGTTGTCGCATGATTTGACTTGCAGAATGCTTATTTCCCCGCTTTTCTGAAGATTATGGGGGAAAACCCATTTAGAAAAAATATGCTTGGTGATATTACTCTCGATGTATCCTGTTTGCATCTGCGCAACACAGGCTGCATTATCTTCATAGATAGTGGTAGGTGATTCTATCGAACCAATTTCACATGACTGTTGTATGTGGTTTATCATTCTGCGAAGCCATACACATTCACATGCTACTTCAGATAATGAAATTATTTCAGAATGATAGGTAGATGTTGCCACCAGAGTCTGTTTCGAAGACTTCCATTATATAGCAGTGCCACCATGTAGGAACACGAAGCCGGTCCGAGATCTGGCATTATGGGGATCAGACAAATAGCCGGCATCTGCATATCCAATCATATCAGAGTCCTGATTTTTCTGGGACTGAAAAAATAAAACAAGATCCTTTGTGCCTTGGAGATATCGAAAGACATTCTTCACTCCAGACCAATGACATTTGGTGGGAGCTGCGCTATGTCTAGCAAGTAGATTCACTGCAAATGCAATATCAGGTCTTGTGCAATTTGCAAGATACATAAGCGCTCCAATGGCACTGAGGTATGGAACTTCAGGTCCCAACATCTCTTCTCCATCATCCCTTGGTCTGAACGGATCTTTCTCCACGTCTAGAGATCGAACCACCATGGGAGTTTTAGATGTTAGGATTTGTCCATATTGAATTTCTCCAATATTTTTTGGATATAGGCAGATTGGTGTATCATGATTCCCGAGGGAAGGTGCTCAAGCTGAATACCTAAGCAAAATTTGGTTTTACCCAAATCCTTCATCTCAAATTCCATCTTTAGGTGATTGTGTGCTTCATCAATGTCTGGTGTGTTGCCGATGATGTTGAGATCATCAACATACACAGAAATAATGCAAAATCCTGTAGAGGACTTCTTGATGAAAACACATGGGCAATCAACACTATTGGAGTAACCTTTCTGAAGAAGGAACTCACTGAGTCGGTTGTACCACATCCGTCCCGACTGCCTTAAGCCATATAATGACTTATTCAGCTTTACACAATACATGTTGCGTATTGCATTTTTATTCGGGACCGAGATTCCATCAGGAACCTTCATATATATGTCCGAATCTAGTGACCCGTAAAGATATGCGGTCACGGCGTCCATCAACTACATAGATAGACGCTTTTGCACTGCCAGAGATATAAGATATCGGAAAGTGGTTGCACTCATCACTGGAGAATATGTTTCAGTGAAATCAATGCCGGGTTTCTGCGTGAAACCTTGTGCTACGAGCCTTGCTTTATATCTCACCACCTCATTGTTCTCATTCCGTTTCCGGAGAAAAACCCATTTGAATCCCACAGGGAAAACACTGGGAGGTGTAGGTATTGCTTCAATGAATACCTTTCTTTTGTTAAGCGAGGCAATTTCTGCTTGGATTGCATCCTTCCATTGAGGCTAGTCAGAGCGCTTTTGACACTCAACGATAGACCTTGGATCATGATCAGTGAGAAGGGTATCTGCAATCTTTTCAGCAAAATATATGTCAATAGTCATAGTCTTACGGTCAAATGATTCTCCAGAATCAACATAGTTGATGGAAATTTCCTGCACCCCTAGTGACTCTTCGTGATTTCCCAATACGATCGAGTCTGGGTGTTCCGATGTCCCAGTCAGTTTGTGCACACTGGAACTGTGTTGTGGAGGTTGCCCTTCCACTGGGTGTATACTACCCATCAGGTGTTTGTCAACGTTGAGTTGACCTGCATTTACTAACTCCGAGGTTTTTCTCCTCAATTTCCTTTGCTGCTTTCTAGAAACATGCTCCAGGTCAGAGCCGTACTACTCCCCCTCCTTTTGGGAATAGGGAGTTGAGTGGTTTTTATTGGTACCTCCACTCTTTCTAGCGCGTTTCTGGCCGGATTTAAGGATTTTGTAACACCTTTCAGATCAGTAAATGAATCTGGCAGATTATTTGCAAGATGTTGCGAATTAATGATCTTCCGAACTTGAAGTTCGGTCTCATGGGTACGTGGATCAGAGGATGAAATGGCATGAGCATTCCAATCAATTTCCGGGCATTCTTTCTGGTACTTGAAATCTCCCCCTAATGCCGAAAAATGTTCCTCATTAAATATACAATCAGCGTGACGAGCTATGAACAGATCCCCAGTCAGGGGTTCCAGGTACTTGATAATCGACGGTGATTTGTACCCCACATAGATCCCCAACTTCCCGTGTGGGCCCATAGATGCCCGCTGCGGTGGTGAGATTGGGATGTATGCAGCACATCCGAACTTACTCAGATGGGAAATGCTAGGAGGATTTCCACGTACCAATTCCAGAGGGGAAGAACTGTGATATGCAGTTGGTGGCCTCAATTGTATCAAGTCAGTAGCGTGTAAAACAACGTGACCCCAACAAGAGGTTGGCAAGTTGCAATTCGTCAACAAAGGTCTTGCAATGAGTTTGATCCTCTTAATCAATGCTTCAGCCAAACCATTTTGTGTATGGACATATGGAACAGAGTGTTGAACTTCAATCCCCAAAGCCATGCAATAATCATTGAAAGCACGTGAGGAGAATTCTGCAGCATTGTCCATTCGAATTGACTTGATTTGACTTTCTGGATAATGGGCTTGCAACTTAATGACTTGCCTCATTATCTTGGCAAATGCATGGTTTCGTGTGGATAGAAGACACACATGTGACCATCGTGTAGATGCGTCAATCAAAACCATAAAATACCGGAAAGGTCCAGATAATGGCTGAATGGGACCACAAATGTCTCCTTGAATACGTTCAAGGAACTGAAGTGGTTCAGCTTGTATTTTGAGGTGTGAGGGCCTCAAAATTAGCTTCCCCGTGGCACAAGATGTGCACACAAAATCAGAAGATTGAGGAAATTTTGACTCAAGCAAATTATGACCAATGGAATTGCTAGTAATTTTTCTCATCATCCCTATTCCAGGATGGCCTAGGCAATCATGCCAGGTTTGGAATGTGTTAACATCCTGAAAAATTACTTTGTATGCAACATGTTCCACGGGTTTGATGTATGTATAGTACAAACTAGACGATAGAGAAGGAATTTTCTCATGTACCTTTTTGCCATATCTGTCATCTTTAGTAAAGAGTAGATACTCCTCTTTGTTGTCTTCATGGGTTTCAATGTGAAAACCATTCTTACGGATATCTCGATAACTGATCAGGGTACGTGATGAGTCGGGATACAATAAAGCATCCTTAATCGCCACTTGTGTACTACTTGGGAGGGTGAATATGGCACGTCCAGTACCAACAATCACTGTATCGCGTGCAGCGATAGTTAGAATATCTCCATTCATCTTTTTCAGAGTTTGGAAATATTTCATCTCCCTCAGTATGGAGTTTGTGGTACCACTGTCCACAAGGCATAATTCCTCTTCCATCAGATTGTCCCCGTAAAAAACTATATAAAACAAAGTATTTTCAATAAGAAAACCTCATAGTCATATATAGAATAAAATCTTTATTATGTCAAATGTGCTGATACAATACAATATAAAGACAACAACAAACTTATGTTCTTATTACAATCATCACAAATGGACATAATTAAGTAGATCACTAGGAGATTGAGGGACTAGTCGAAGTCGCCAAACACGTGGTTTGCGGTGTAGTCAATCAACGTGTTCTCCATTTCAGCAGTATCCTCAGGTAGATAAGGAATCATGGTGTTGCTCGGTCCAGGAGGAACATCGTGCGAATCACCGGCTCCTTTTGCGCTATTCGGATGAAGGTTGAAGTTGGCTTCAAACCTTTTCCCTTGAGGTGCTTTGCGTCCCTGAGATTGCTGGTACAGCATAACCAGATGCTTGGGCATTGTGCACTTTTCAGTAGAATGCGTGTAGCATCCACACTTGTTGCAAAGCTTAGATTTATCAACCCCGTGCTTTGAAGTGCCTTTTCCCTTTACTGGGTATCTAGATCTCCTGTTCCCATTGCACTTTCGCTTATGCTCGAAATTGGAATGTTTACCCCGAAAGGTATCACTAAACTTCTATCTATTTGCAACATTCAGATGGACTTCAGGTAAAGGTTGTGCCCCAACTGGGCGCTGAGAGCCATTCTTAGCGAGTAGCTCATCATGATTTTCAGCCTGAAGTAACATGTGAATGAGCTCAGAATAGACAGTGTAGTTACGAGCATAGTATTGTTGTTGGAGGATCCTATCTGAAGGGAGCATAGTAGACAAAGTTTTCTCTATCTTCTCCCCCTCAGTAGGTTCCTTCTCACAAAAGCGCAGTTTGGAACATATCTTATGAACAACATGATTGTACTCACCAATGGACTTGAAATCCTGAAGACGGAGATGAGTCCAATCATGGAGTGCTTCTGGCAGGACTACTGCCTTCTGCTGTTCATACCTCGTTTTGAGGGCCAGAAACAGAGTACTAGGAGATTCCTCCTGTAAATACTCAGACTTGAGATCTGGACGAATATGGTGCCTTATGATGAATAAGGCAGCATAGTTCTGTTGTTCTGTCAGCGGCGTGGCCCCATCCGGGAGAGGAGTCTCCGGGGGTTGTATTGCACGCGCTATCCCACGGGACGCAAGACTGATCTTGATGTCCATAGCCCATGTAGGGTAGTTGTGACCATTGAGGGCAAGCTCCTCAAACTCTTTGGCAGTCATCTTTGCCTACATGGGAAACCAAAGATAATTATTTTACGGGTGGTAAATTAAAAACCATCATGGTTCTTAATAAGAACGCAAAAAATTTGATGCTCAAGTGTAAAACTTGAAAAACTCTCAACCTCAATTGTGTAAACATAACACATTGAAGATCACTTCGATCTCGTAGTAATAGGCTACATTGCCATTACCTTGTGTATACTACAATTCATATATAAGGAGGGAGAAATATTCAAAAATTTGCAAGTTTGATATGCGAGAGAAGATCTCAATCGCAAAAACATGTTCAATATAAATGAGATGTGGTAAACACATGGAACATGTCATTCTTCCCGGATTAAATCCGGTACTTTATCTATATTATCAATCCATTACATAATATAAACACATTAATAATTACACAAGTCCTAGTCAGATGTAATCTAGAACTGGACTAGTATGTAAGTAGCAGTCAAACTAGGTACTAAACAGAGTCTAAAAACTGCACCATATACAATAATTAGTACTAGACTAATAAAAACAGAGATAAAAAATGAAGTCCATGGCCAACAGGAGGCAGCCGGAGGACCCGCAGGCGCCTGGGCCTGGGCCTGCACGGCCTTTGGCCGGCCCAACCGCCGCTGCACCGCATAAGACAGAGGGGGAGATGACGGTTACGGATAGGGGTCGGATAATCCGACACCCGCACCACCACTCGATCTCCTCCTCCGACACGACGCTACCAGCGGGGGGAGCAGCGGCCGCCGCATCCCATCGGTCTCTGGTGGTCACCGGCTCGTCACTGACGAGCCCTCCTCATCCGAAGAGGAGACGGCGATGGTGGAGGCCTGGCGCTGCGGAGTGGTGGCAAAGCCGAGGTTCGCTGGAGACCACGAGCCTGAGCGGCAGTTGGGGCGACGGTCGAGGGCTTGGGCCCGCAGTAGCCTCCAGTGGTGGTGGAGAGTTGACGCCGGCACCTTCCATCGCTACTCCAAGGCGGATGACGCCGGAGGCGCCGGTGGGCGCTGACACGAAGCCAAGCGCAGCCTCTTCGTCCACAATGGCGCGCATCGGGACGAGCGCGTAACCAAGAGGGCCACGGCTCAGGCCAACAGCCTTGCTGGCCGGCGTCGGCGTCGCGGGTGGGAGCCACGCGGCCGGTGGAGGAGAAGGTGTAGACGGAGATCTGGGGGCGATCCAGGCACAGCGGCGGCCCCGCTCATCATCGGGGCGCTCGGGCCGGCCACCATACGAGGGTCGAGCCCCATGGGCGCCTGGCCACGGGCATAGGGAGCACCATCGTGGGCGCGTCCAGGGGCGACGGGAGCACCGCGGGGGGCGTGTCCAGCGGCGCGGTGGTAGCCAAGAGCACCACGTCCAGCGGCGCGGTGGCGGCCAGGGGCGCCACTTCCAGCGGCCCTGCGGCCAAATCGACGGATGGCTTGCATCCGACGATGGAAACGCCGGAGTCCACCCACTCCATGGTAGCGACGACGGTAGCGACGACCATCCTCGCGGATCAGGCGGAGGAAGAAGGAAACAAGGTTAGGCATCTCACCGACAGCGAGTGCTCCCTCTCTTCTTCTTTCTCTCTATTGATTCTCTTTGCTCTCGCTGGCTGTTCTGCGTGTTGATAACGTGTTTGAATTAGAATGATCGAATCCATTTATCGATGGTTACAGGTCCCCTTTTATATGTCCGGAAGAGACACGACGATCCCTCGAGGGGGCGTCGGTTCTAGGAGATCGAAGGGAGGCGTCGGTTGTGGGACAAACCGCAATGAAGGTTTACTCAAGGGGAGATTTTCCCCTAATTACAGAATTAGTTTTAACACATCGCACCCCTCGGACTGGTAGGCAGCCACATGTCGGTCTTCTATATTATTCCTAGGCTCATTTTTTTCTTCTATCTAAATTTTAAATAAGCAGTGAAAATCAAGTCTCAACATTCATGCAGAAGGATATTATCAAACACATTAAGGTATGCGGAAGGAGCGCCCGCTCGTCTGATCCACGTGTCCATTTACTGTGTCGACGATTCTGAAGTATTGTGCCTCATTGGATATCTCTCCCGAAGATAGCACCTTCACTGGATCAAACGTCCTGGTTAAACCTAGGGATAGAGAGAAAAAGGTGATTTCTTCCCTACGAAGGCAAGATCCAGGCAGTGCTCTCCTCCCTCCTTCCTCTCGTGCTGCCACCACTCCATATCCTCCCTGTCGGCTCCCTCCTCGACCCACCCACGTCCTCCTTCACCTCGGTGACGGTGATGTTGTTTATCGTCGTGCTAGTGATGATGCTGCTATTGCGGTAGATCCTGCAGCGCACCGCGGAGCGAAGGGAGGAGGTGCGGCACCTCGCAACCAAGGAATCTGACCTGACAGAGCGGGAGTCGGTGCTCGCATACTTCTCCGAGCTGTTCCATGTGTGCTGCACGAGGCGAAGGTGCCAGGGGCGCCGATGTGGAAACCACGGGAGGAGGAGGTCGTGGAGGCGCCGACGCCTCCACCGGCCACAGCCGGGGTCTGCGCGTTGTGCTTCATGCCAATGACGTTTAGGCGCAAACAGTGCAAGGCCACCAAGTACTGGTGAGTTGGCTGAAACCCTGTTCCTATTCCCCTTCACAGTTTGTGTAATCTCGGTGGGTGATTTAGAATCAAGGGAAGATAGTCTACAATTTGTTCAACTGAGAGTGGAAATGCGCTGTATTTTATAGATCGAGAATATTTGGATTTTGCCTGAATTTGTATGTACACAAGATGACTGATTGCGAGGTGAGCTAGGGCGATTACTGGCGATTAATTTTGCATGTCTCTAGGAACTCTGGTTTGATAAAGTTTTCCCCTGATTGGTCAGTTATTCATCTACTAGAAGGAAGGCCAGTAGGATACTAATGGCTCAGTTATGCAGTCACCATTGATGACGCCTCTCCTTGTAAAATTGAACATTTGTTTTGTGTCCTTGATTTCTAGATACCATCCAATTAGTTCCAGACAACTAATATTAGTCAATTGTCTTTTGTGTTAACCAACATAGGCCACAACCTGTCTTAGGCTATTAACCATCCTAGTGATTCACATGCTTCTAGATGAACACTTCTCCTTGTAAACTTGAATATTTGTTTCGTATCCATGACTAAAAGATACCTTCCAATTGGTTCCACACAACTAATATTAGTCTACAGCCTTTTTTTAATAACCAACATAGGGCACAACCTGTCTTAGGCTATTAACCATCCTTAGTGATTCACATGCTTCTAGATGAACACTTATTATTTGAGTGTCACGATGTCTTTTGTCATGGACCTTTCTTCGATTGATCTGTTGCAAGATTTATCCTATGACATAGCCAGAATGTCTGGAAGGGTGAAGCACCGGTGGATGTATTCTTAGATAATGTGTACCAAAACAAGATGCACATTTGACTGGTTCCTTACATGAGCACCTATCTTGTCTCTGCTCGTACAGAAAGGATGCCAATCCTAGGGTATGTAGATTTCAACAAGGCTAACACCTATTCCCCCGTATTAAGCTCTTTTGCTTACTGCAGCATATGGGTCAGATCAATCAGCCGATGATAATGCTATTTGTTCATATTCATGTTGAGCTCTTAGTGTTTTTGAGGTTCATCGAGGGCTCTTCTGTTATTAACATTGAGTAGATAACATCTTGGTTACTAAATGAATCATTCTCAACTCTTTTTTTGTAGGTTTGTGTTGAAAATAAAAATGCCATCCAGTGTACGAGCAGAGTTGATTAATGATTTGGCAGATGTCAAATCTGTCTTGTTTATACTTTTGAAGTTCTCGATTAGTTATACTTTGCTGATTATTCTGCTCAAATCAACACCTAACTGTAATAGTAACACTATATGCTCACTTCTCAGAATTTAGATTCTAAATTTTAAATGGGAATAATCTTGATTTCAATGTATAGCAACTGGAACTTCTAAAGTAACTAAAATGGTATGATTTCTGTTTTGCTAAAATTCTTCCAGGAAGGTTTGTTAGGAAACAAAGTTCTCTCTTTTTCATGAAGTTCAGAATGATACACTTTAGTTAGTTCCTTTTGATGTATGACACTTTAATTACTACATCTTGTTGTTACATATCTTCTTGCTTTAATTATGATGGCAGTGGGAAGATAATTGTTGAACATTGCACAAGCTATTATCATTCAGGACAGGGAGGTATTGAGGATGGTTCAGCTATTTGACTTACCTGAGGAGGTAGTGTTGACAAGAAAAGGCAAGCACTAGGCAATAAATACAAGGTTATGTAAATTCATGAACTCCTTATGTAGTTTTCCGCATGTTTAGTTTAAACAAGTAACTTTGTCAGAGCTATGCCTAGGTTGCCCATACTAAGATATCTATCAATTGACAAGGTGCTTATACTTGTTGATTTGTATGCTTTAAGTGGAGTAATACAGTCTGGATGAAACAATACTCACTTTTCAGTTTAGTTTATTAGGATCCACTTACTCGGAGAAGATATTATTGTTACTGTTAGCTATTACTCATTTCATCTTATCATGAGACTTTTATATATTTGTTCATGTTGAAGGAGAACAACGCGTCTGCAGAGAAGGTCTCAATTTGTATTCTGATCTAACAATTGATTACACTGATGCAGTGTTAGGAACAATGGTGAAGGTGAGATGTCGAAGCTCGAAACCTTTTTGACATTTAATCATTGTCCTCAGGTTAGATCACACAAAAGTTACGTGTTGTCTTATAACTGAAGTATATCCTTTGTTAATTCCATACTTGTGAAATCATTCTCATTTTGTGCTACAAAGACTCCCGCTTAAGCTTAATCGAGAAATCAATACTATTTTTGCAAATAACCTTACATGTTGAGGTGCTTCCTTCTGTGCCCTTTGCTAGCGTGTGCATGTATATTAGTGGTGGACAACCACAAAGACTAAATGCCAACATGGTTCTGTTTATTACTATGATCTTGTGGTTTTAAAATGGTTTATGTGTAAGCCAAACTTTCGAAATTCAACGTATTCTCGCTACTTTTATTCTTTTCATCATGCTTGATTCTTTACATTTCATAGTTAAAGCATAAAGATATCGTTGGAGCTGCACATGACAAGGTTGACAAGGTTGTGCTGCTATGTAACATGGACACATAGGATGAGCCGAGGCGCAGAAGCAATACAAGTGCACACAGGACCGCCTTAAGAGGCGCCACCCAGCCACTATGTCACGCCCAATATGCGACCCTATCCCCGAGGAACTCAAAGGTCCCACCAAGGATAGAAGCGCATATTGAAGACGCTTTGCAAGGTGGATATCATTACATCGTACCATTACATAATAGATGGGGATACATACAAGGCATACAAATGCCACATGAATATAACAACATCATACATAAGAGTAACATCCGACTACAGATGAAACACAAACAGAAACTCAAATGACATCCACCCTGCTAGCCTAGGCTGCCGACCAGGAACCTATCCCCTGATCAAAAAAGAAGAAGCAGAAGAGCTCCAAAACAAGCAAACATCGCTCTCACGTCAGATCATCACATTACATGTACCTGCAACTATTGTTGTAGTAATTTGTGAGCCACGAGGACTCAGCAATCCCATTACCATGGGTATCAAGACTAGCAAAGCTTAATAGGTATGGAATGGATAAGTGGTGAGGTTGCAGCAAACGACTAAGCATTGTATGGTGGCTAACTTATGAGTACAAGAGTAAGATGAGAAACTACGCAAACGGTCGCAAACTACTAATGATCAAGAAGTGATCCTGAACTACTTACGTTCAAACATAACCCCACCGTGTTCTCTTCTTGACCTTACTCGAAAAGAGACGATCACGGTTACACACACGGTTGGTGTATTTTAATTTGGATCTGGTGTCAAGTTCTCTACAACCGGATATTAAAAAATTCCCATCTGCCACATAACCATGGGCACGGCTTTCGAAAGATTAAACCCTGCAGTGGTGTCCCAACATAGTCCATCACAAACTCTCACGATCAACGAAGGAAAATCTTCCTCCCGGAACAACCCAATCAAGCTTAGAATCCTGTTTCACAAGACATTTCGACAATGTTAAAACAAAACCAGCAAGACATCCCGACGTGCCGATACCCCGATAGGAGCCGCGCGTATCTCGTCTCAGGCCACGATCAGATAAGCGACGTGTACAGGTGCCAAAATAACCCAGGCTGCCCCGGGGCGGCCCCGCACAATGCTCTAGTTTGGACCAACACTCATGAGGAGCACTGGCCCGGGTTGTTGATTAAGAATCCTCGGGTGCTAGTCGGTCCCTATGCATGTTTTAGTAGTTATTAGGCAAATGGTAAAACCAAGGATGGGCCTTGCTGGAAGAGTTTTATTCAAAGCAAACTATGAAGGGGGGGCCCTAAACCCCAACCGTGTTAGGAACACTAAATCAAGGAACATAACACATGTATGACGGAAACTAGGGCGGCAAGAGTGGCACAAAACTCCAGGCAAAAGGCCGAGCCTTCCAACCTTTACCAAGTATATACGTGCATTAGTCAAGATATCCATGTTCCAACATGGAACAACCTGCAACTGCACCTACAACTAGCAATGCTATAAGAGGGGCTAAGTAAAGCGGTAACATAGCCAAACAATGGTTTGCTAGGATGGTGAAAAAGGTCAGAGGCTATTTCATGGCATATTGGGAGGCTTGATAAACAAGTGGTAGGAAGTGCGACATAGCGATAGCATCAAGACAGCTAGCATAGCAAAGATAGTAGTGAGATCCAAGGTGATGGTCATCTTGCCTGAAATCCCACCAGGAAGAAGACCGAGTCCATGAAGTAGACGAACCAATGTAGTCGAACGAATCCTCACAATCCGCAACGTTACCGGAACTAAGAAGCAACACCGGAAAGAAGAAAACGACATGGTAAACACACAAGCATACATATGGCATGATGCACAATCAAGTGTGATGCATGTCCGGTTTAAATATGCATGGCATGGCAAAGTGCAACAAACAATACTACAAATTAAGTGGAGCTCAATATGCAACGAGTTGCATATTGATGAATCACCACATTCAAGTATTTAGCTCGCTCTCGTTATGAACTCAACAAGTTTAAATGTTCTTAACATGGCAAGCGGTGAAGCAAAAAGAATCTACCTATCTAGGCAAGTTTAAATGAGGCTGGAAACACAAACAACAAATCCGGAAAATCCCCATGTGCATATTTCAAATTTGGTACTGTTCTGCCTAAACGATATTTTAGAGTTGTTAAACAGGGAAACAAAGTGCATTATGTTAATCTATGCATTTTTCTACCCCATTTACATATAAAGTTTATTTAATTCTGAGCTACGGTTATTAAGTTATGAAATAAACCATTTAACATGTTATTTAAGCAAATTAATTCAAACAACAAGTTAAACATTTTAAATAGGGATGAAAGTTGCAAATTATTAATCTACACAAAATTCTAAGCATTTTACATATATAGTTTGTTTTAATCTGATGCACGGATGGTGAGATATTAAATTCATGAACAATGAGGTTTTTTTTTGTAAAACTACGTTCTCTGGATAATTAGCAAAATAGTCCAGGGAAAAAAACATGCGTTGGGCCGAATCTGAAACAGGGCAGCGACTGGGGTTCTCACCATGGGCCAAGGCCCAGACGGTGGCAGCAGCAGGCCGCGAAGCTGAGCGGCACGCATCTGGCCGATGCGGTCAATGCAACCACGAAGCAAAGGAGGCAGTGGATCGAGGCTGACGCGCCTCCTTCACTTGCTTGAAGCAGAGACAAGGCCACGGTGCCGCTGGTGCTTGGACGCGATGCTGGTCCGACAATAGGCGACGAGGCAATGACGAGGAATGGTGGAGATGGCCAGACTGGCCAGAACCGGGCAGAGCAAAGGCGAAGGAGACCTGGCAGGGTGCGAGGCTCGAGCGGCTGGCAACCGCGGTGGCTTGGAGGGCGGCCGAGGTCGAAGGCGAGATGCGGGGTAGGTTCGGGCATGGCGGCGGTTTCAGGTGCGATAGGAGCACGGGGCGACGCTATGGCGTTGGGAGATCCTTCCATGGGGAAACAGAGAAAGGTGAGGGCGAGGGAAGACAGGGAGGAAAAGGAAGAAGGGGGCGCGGGATCGGCCTTGGGAGTCACCGGGTTGACGCAGCTCTGATACGTCTCCAACGTATCTATAATTTTTGATTGTTCCATGCTATTATATTATCTGTTTTGGATGTTTAATGGGCTTTAACATGCTCTTTTATATTATTTTTTGGACTAACCTATTAACCGGAGGCCCGGTGCCAGTTTCTGTTTTTTTGCCTATTTTAGAGTTTTGCAGAAAAGGAATACCAAACGGAGTGCAAACGGAATGAAACCTTCGCGATGATCTTTCTTTGACCGAAAGCAAACCAGAAGACTTGGAGTAGAAGTCTGGAATGCCACGAGGAGGCCACAAGGCAGGAGGGCGCTTCTAGGGGGTAGGCGCGCCCCCACCCTCGTGGGCCCCTCGTAGCTCCACCGACGTACTTCTTTCGCCTATATATACTCTCATACCCTAGAAACATCAGGGAGAGCCACGAAACCACTTTTCCACCGCTGCAACCTTTTGTACCCGTGAGATCCCATCTTGGGGCCTTTTCCGGCGATCTGCCGGAGGGGGAATCGATCATGGAGGGCTTCTACATCAACACCATAGCCTCTCCGATGAAGCGTGAGTAGTTTACCACAGACCTTTGGGTCCATAGCTATTAGCTAGATGGCTTCCTCTCTCTCTTTGATTCTCAATACAAAGTTCTCCTCGATGTT
Organism: Triticum timopheevii; assembly: GCA_963921465.1. Lineage (NCBI taxonomy): Eukaryota > Viridiplantae > Streptophyta > Magnoliopsida > Poales > Poaceae > Triticum > Triticum timopheevii. The sequence continues at coordinate 126,157,668 of OY997271.1, read as the reverse complement.
CTTGGAGATCTATTTGATGTAATATTCTTCTGCGGTGTGTTTGCCGACATTCGATGAATTGTGGATTTATGAACAAGATTATCAATGAATATTATTTGGTTCTTCTCTGAATTCTTATATGCATGATTTGATATCTTTGCAAGTCTCTTCGAATTATCGGTTTAGTTTGGCCTACTAGATTGATCTTTCTTGCAATGGGAGAAGTGCTTAGCTTTGGGTTCAATCTTGTGGTGTCCTTTCCCAGTGACAGTAGGGACAGCAAGGCACGTATTGTATTCTTGCCTTCGAGGATAAAAATATGGGGTTTATATCATATTGCTTGAGTTTATCCCTCTACATCATGTCATCTTGCTTAATGCGTTACTCCGTTCTTATGAACTCAATACTCTAGATGCATGCTGGATGGTGGTCGATGTGTGGGGTAATAGTAGTAGATGCAGAATCATTTCGGTCTACTTGACACGAACGTGATGCCTATATTCATGATCATTGCCTTAGATGTCTTCATAATTATGCGCTTTTCTATCAATTGCTCGGCAGTAATTTGTTCACCCACCGTAATACATGCTATCTTGAGAGAAGCCACTAGTGAAACCTATGGCCCCCGGGTCTCTTTTCTATTATATTACATCTCTTTTCCATTATATCACATCTCGTTTACTATTTTGCAATCTTTACTTTCCAATCTATACAACAAAAATACCAAAAATATTTACTTTACTATCTTTATTAGATCTCTTTTTTGCGAGTGACCGTGAAGGTATTGACAACCCCTTTATCGCGTTGGTTGCAAGGTTCTTGATTGTTTGTGCAGGTACTAGGTGACTTGTGCGTTGTCTCCTACTGGATTGATACCTTGGTTCTCAAAACTGGGGGAAATACTTACGCTACTTTGCTACATCAACCTTTCCTCTTCAAGGGAAAACCAACGCATGCTCAAGAGGTAGCAAGAAGGATTTCTGGCTCTGTTGGCGGGGAGATCTACGTCAAGTCAAGCCATACCAAGTACCCATCATAAACTCTTCTCCCGCGCATTACATTATTTGCCATTCGCCTCTCATTTTCCTCTCCCCCACTTCTAAAACGATTTTCAAAAATATTTGCCTTTTCTTCGCCCCTCTTCCGTTCGCCTCTTTTTGTTTGCTTCTTGAGTGCTTGTGTGTTGGATTGATTGTTTGTCATGATGGCTCAAGATAATACTAAATTGTGTGACTTTTCCAATGCCAACAACAATGATTTTATTAGCACTCTGATTGCTCCTACTACCGATGCTGAATCTTGTGAAATTAATACGGCTTTGTTGAATCTTGTTATGAAATATCAATTTTCTGGCCTTCCTAGTGAAGATGCCGCAACCCATCTAAACAACTTCGTTGATTTGTGTGATATGCAAAATAAGAAAGATGTGGATAATGATATTGTTAAATTGAAGCTATTTCCGTTTTCGCTTAGAGATCGTGCTAAAACTGGTTCTCTTCTTTGCCTAAAAACAGTATTGATTCATGGAATAAGTGCAAAGATGTTTTTATCTCTAATTATTTTCCTCCCGCTAAGATCATCTCTCTTAGGAACGATATTATGAATTTTAAGCAACTTGATCATGAGCATGTTGCACAAGCTTGGGAGAGGATGAAATTAATGATACGTAATTGCCCTACACATGGTTTGAACTTGTGGATGATTATACAAAAAAATATGCCAGATTGAATTTTGCTTCTAGAAATCTTTTAGATTCGGCCGCGGGAGGCACTTTTATGGAAATCACTTTAGGAGAAGCTACTAAGCTCCTAGATAATATTATGGTTAATTATTCTCAATGGCAAACCGAAAGATCTACTAGTAAAAAGGTTCATGCGATTGAAGAGATTAATATGTTGAGTGGAAAGATGGATGAACTTATGAAATTGTTTGCTAATAAAAGTGTTTCTTCTGATCCTAATGATATGCCTTTGTCCACCTTGATTGAGAATAATAATGAATCTATGGATGTGAATTTTGTTGGTAGGAACAATTTTGGTAACAACACATATAGAGGAAATTTTAATTCTAGGCCATTTCCTAGTAATTCCTCTAATAATTATGGTAATTCCTACAACAACTCTTATGGAATTTTTAATAAGATGCCCTCTGATTTTGAGAATAGTGTTAAAGAATTTATGAGTTCGCAAAAGAATTTCAATGCTTTGGTTGAAGAAAAATTGCTTAAGATTGATGAGTTGGCTAGGAATGTGGCTAGAATTTCTCTTGATGTTGATTCTTTGAAACTTAGATCTATTCCACCGAAGCATGATATCAATGAGTCTCTCAAATCCATGAGAATTTCCATTGATGAGTGCAAAGAAAGAACCGCTAGGATGCATGCTAAAAAGGATTGCTTTGTGAAAGCGTGTTCTTCTAGTTTTCATGATAATAATGATGAAGATCTAAAAGTGATTGATGTGACTCCTATTAAATCTTCGTTTTCCAATATGAATCTTGATAAAGATGGGACTGGAGAAGAGTCAACTTTAGTTAAAAGGCGTCCCAATGATTTGGAGTTTTTAGATCTAGACGCAAAAATTGATAAAAGTGGGATTGAAGAGGTCAAAACCTTAAGTAGCAATGAACCCACTATTTTGGATTTCAGGGAATTTAATATGTTAATTTCTCTTTGATATATTGTATTTCCTTGTTGCAATCCGTGCTAAATTCTCCACATGCTTATGATCAAAATAAAGCTTTTACGAAACATATCGTTGATGCTTTGATGTAATCTTATGAAGAAAAGCTTGAGCTAAAAGTTTCTATCCCTAGAAAACTTTATGATGAGTGGGAACCTACTATTAAAATTAAGATTAAAGATTATGAATGCTATGCTTTGTGTGATTTGGGTGCTAGTGTTTCCACGATTCCAAAAACTTTGTGTGATGTGCTAGGTTTCTGTGAATTTGATGATTGTTCTTTAAATTTGCATCTTGCGGATTCCACTATTAATAAACCTATGGGAAGAATTAATGATGTTCTTATTGTTTCAAATAGGAATTATGTGTCCATAGATTTCATTGTTCTTGATATAGATTGCAATCCTACATGTCCTATTATTCTTGGTAGACCTTTCCTTAGAACGATTGCTGCAATTATTGACATGAAAGAAGGAAATATTACATTACAATTTCCGTTAAGGAAAGGCATGGAACACTTTCCTAGGAAGAAATTAAATTGACTTATGAATCTATTATGAGAGCCACTTATGGATTGCATACCAAAGATGGCAATACCTAGATCTATTCGTGTTTTTATGCCCAGCTAGGGGCGTTAAACGATAAGCTTGTTGGGAGGCAACCCAATTTTATTTTTGTTCTTTGCTTTTTGCTCCTGTTTAATAATCAATAATTCATCTAGCTTCTGTTTATATGTGGTTTTATGTTTTAATTAGTGTTTCTGCCAAGTAGAACCTTTGGGAAGACTTGGGTGAAGTCTTTGTGATCTTGCTGTAAAAAACAGAAACTTTTGCGCTCACGAGAATAGCTGTCATTTGTTACTGGAGAGTGATTTTAGGTTGATTCTTTTTGCAGATGATTAATAGAAAAACTACTCACGTCCACCAATTTATTTCAGAATTTTTAGAGTTACATAAGTATTTGAAAGTTACAGATTGCTACAGACTGTTCTGTTTTTGACAGATTCTGTTTTTCATGTGTTGTTTACTTATTTTGATGAATCTATGAGTAGTACCGGGGGGGGGGGGGTATGTGAAAGTTCAATCATTCCCTTACATCACGTTTTGATGTTGATGACAATTTACATGTAGGGGTCTAACTATGTTTGTCAAGTAAATCTCAGGTTTTAGTCCCCGATTCATCAAAGTGTGTGGATCGTGAGCATACGAAGTTGATTTTACCCGAAGTATACTCAAGCAAGAAGTATCAAAAAGAGTGCATCATTTAATTTCTTGAGTATAGGATCCTGCACTATTAAGAGGGGATTGGTAGGTTTAGTGAAAGACTTGCTCAAGCTACAATAATTCCTAGCTTCAAAAACTTAGGGTCGCACAAAAATACTTTGGTGCATATGTTCTTTTTGCTCCCATGCCGGATGTCCGAGCCGCACCCCAGATATCCGGCCCACTCACCGGATGTCTGGCTCATTGCTATTTAGGCACCAGTAGGTCTGCACGTTCTCGCCGGATGTCCGGGCTGCACCCCGGATGTCCGGGACTTCCAACCATGCCGGATATCCGGACTTTGCCCCGGATGTCCGGCTCCCTGTCATCCAGACTCCAGTAGGTTTGCACGTAGTTGCCGGATGTCCGGGCTTCACCTCGGATGTCCGGGCTTTCCTGTGTTGCCGGTTGTCCAGGCTTTGCCCCGGATGTCTGGCCCCTCTATTTTTATCTATGCTTCTCCTCTGTTCTTCAAGTGCCTCGCCAGCCCGGATGTCCGGCCACCTTGCCCGGGTGTCCGGCCTGCCCATTCACTTGTGCTGCAACGGCCACATTTGTATTCACACTATATATAGCCCTTCTCCCCCTCAGGAGAGGGATGACCATTCACTTTGAGCAAACCCTAGAACACATTTCACTCTCTCTCTCTCACACACACTCCAACACCAAATCTTAGATCCCTAAGGGATTTGAGAGCATTTGAGAAAAGTTGTCCACCCAAGTGATAGATCCACTCCTTCCCCTTCTTTGCACCCAAGGAATTCGTGATTTGAGCAAGTCTTGAGCTTTTCCCCATCGTTCTTGTTACTCTTGGAGGTTGGAGACTCCTAGGCGGTAGGAGTCTTTCGGAGAGGAATTGTTCTTTATGATTACCCCCGAAAAGTTTGTGAGGGTTTGGAGACCACCCCAAGATCTACCACTAGTGGTTGAGAAACACCTTCGTGGTATTGTCTCAAAGGGAGAATAGGGTGAGCCTTCGTGGCGTTGGTGTGCCTTCGTGGTAACACCCACCTCTCTAACGGCGATGTAGCTTCCCTCCAAGGAAGTGAACATCGGCATACATCCTCGACTCTTGCAATTGTTAGGCTCAACTTCATATTCCGCATTATTGCTTAAAATTGCTAAGTAACAATTAAAATTTGTAATTGTACCTATACACCCCCCTCTAGGTCCATCTCGATCCTTTCAATTGGTATCAGAGTCTCATGCTCTATTCTTGTGGCTTAACCGCCCTAGAGCGAGATGAACCTTGATGGGACTCCCCTTGTTGCAGATCCGAAGAATACGGGCGGGGCTTCCACGGAAGTCGTCCTTCACTTCAGAGGATCTGGAACGATCTCTTGCTAAGCAAAAGGAGGACCATGATGCCTCTCTTGAGGCCTTGGTCCAAATGAGGATAGCCACACTAACTACGATGCTTGCACCATTTTCTGGTGGTGCAGCCTCGAGGCCAGCTGTGCCTACTCCCTCACTTGGCCAACAACCTCCTAGTAATGAGCACTCTAGTGTTCCTTGGCTTTATGCAAGACCTCAAATAGAGAAACCTAAGTATAACCCTCAAGGTAAACCGCCTTTACTTGATGACACTACCGATTTTGTTTTGTGGAGAGTTGCTATGCAGGATCATCTTCGATATGGAAATGATGAGATGTTGGAGATCTTGGAGTATGGCTACCGAGCTGTTGACCTGAAGAATCTTACTCCAAGAGAGATTTATGACAAGAATCTCAATGACACAGCAACCTTGTGCATAAGAAGAGGTATGACTGACAAGCAAAGGAGACCATATATACATATCACAAGTGCCAAGGAATTATGGGATAGCATTGTGAGGACCAAGACCGGTACTTCCTCTCTCCGGCTTGCTCAATATGAAACTGCCAAGGGTCAATTGCAAAACTTTTGTATGGAGAAAGGTGAATCTCCCAAGCAACTACTTGAGTGTCTCATGACTCTCACCGCCGACATTGAGTCATGTGAATGTGACAAGACTCAAGATGGATTCAACTTGACTAAGCGGTTCCTTGTGGATAAGTTGCTTCATGCTCTTGCTCCATATCATCACCAAATGGTGTGGGACATAAGACAACACCATAGATTCAAGGAAATGACTCCAGATGACATCATATCCACTTTCCAAATATTTGAAGAGTCAAAGGCAAATGCCACAAAACATCTTGCCATGCATGGTACCTCAACATCAAAGATCAATCTTGCATTGAAGGCCAAGCATGTATGTGAAGAAGAGAAAAGTGAAGAAGAAGAAGATGATGATGATGATGAGGATGGTGATGAGATTGATGTCGGTGTCAAAACCGGCAGATCTCGGGTAGGGGGTCCCGAACTGTGCGTCTAAGGCTAATGGTAACAGGAGGCAGGGGACACGATGTTTTACCCAGGTTCGGGCCCTCTCGATGGAGGTAATACCCTACTTCCTACTTGATTGATCTTAATGATATTAGTATTACAACAGTTGATCTACCACAAGATCGTAGAGGCTAAACCCTAGAAGCTAGCCTATGATTATGATTGTTCTTGTCCTACGGACTAAACCCTCCAGTTTATATAGACACCGGAGGGGGCTAGGGTTACACAAAGTCGGTTACAGAGAAGGAGATCTACATATCCGAATTGCCAAGCTTGCCTTCCACGCAAAGGAGAGTCCCATCCGGACAAGGGACAAAGTCTTCAATATTGTATCTTCATAGTCCAACAGTCCGGCCAAAGTATATAGTTTGGCTGTCCAAGGACCCCTTAATCTAGGAATCCCTCAGTAGCCCCTGAACCAGGCTTCAATGACGATGAGTCCGGCGCGTAGATTGTCTTCGGCATTGCAAGGCGGGTTCCTTCTCCGAACACTCCCGATGTCTACTACACAACCTTCTTCTTGTAGACGTTGTTGGTCCTGCAAGTGCACAGGTTTGTAGGACAGTAGCAAATTTCCCTCAAGTGGATGACCTAAGGTTTATCAATCTGTAGGAGGCATAGGATGAAGATGGTCTCTCGCAAGCAACCCTGCAACCAAATAACAAAAAGTCTCTTGTGTCCCCAACACACCCAATACAATGGTAAATTGTATAGGTGCACTAGTTCGGCGAAGAGATGGTGATACAAGTGCAAAATAGATAGTAGATATAGGTTTTTGTAATCTGAAATAATAAAAACAGCAAGGTAACTAATGATAAAAGTGAGTGTAAACGGAATTGCAATGATAGGAAACAAGGCTTAGGGTTCATACTTTCACTAGTGCAAGTTCTCTCAACAATAATAACATAGATAGATAATATGACAAGCCCTCAACATGCAACAAAGAGTCACTCCAAAGCCACTAATAGCGGAGAACGAATGTAGAGATTATGGTAGGGTACGAAACCACCTCAAAGTTATTCTTTCGGATCAATCTATAAAAGAGTACGTACGAGAATAACACCTTAAGACACAAATCAACCAAAACCCTAATGTCACCTAGATACTCCATTGTCACCTCAAGTATCCATGGGCATGATTATATGATATGCATCACACAATCTCAGATTCATCCAACCAACATAAAAGTACTTCAAAGAGTGCCCAAAAGTTTCTATCGGAGAGTCAAGAATGTGTGCCAACCCCTATGCATAGGTTCCCAATGTCACGAAACCCGCAAGTTGATCACCAAAACATACATCAAGTGGCACATGATATCCCATTGTCACCACAGATAATCACGGCAAGACATACATCAAGTGTTCTCATAAAAGACTCAATCTGATAAGCTAACTTCAAAGGGGAAACTCAATTCATCACAAGAGAGTAGAGGGGGAGAAACATCATAAGATCCAACTACAATAGCAAAGCTCGGGATACATCAAGATCGTGCCATAGATGCACGAGAGAGAACACGAGAGAGAGAGAGATCAAACACATAGCTACTGGTACATACCCTCAGCCCCGAGGGTGAACTACTCCCTCCTCATCATGAATAGCGCCGGGATGATGAAGATGGCCACCGGTGATGGGATCCCCCTCCGGCAGGGTGCCGTAACAGGGTCCCGATTGGTTTTTGGTGGCTACAGAGGCTTACGGCGGCGGAACTCCCGATCTATCTTCTATTCTGGAAGTTTTAGGGTACGTAGGTATATATGGGTGCAAGGGGTACTTCGGTGGAGCTACATGGGCCCCACGAGGTAGGGGGCGCGCCCGGGGGGTGGGCGCACCCCCCACCCTCGTGGGCAGCCCGTATCTCCCCTGACGTGCACTCCAAGTTCCCTGGGTTGCTTTCCTTCCAAAAATAACTTCTCCAGTTGATTTCGTTCCGTTTTGACTCCGTCTGATATTCCTTATCCTCGAAACACTGAAATAGGCATGAAACAGCAAATCTGGGCTAGGCCTCCAGTTAATAGGTTAGTCCCAAAAATAATATAAAAGTGGATAATAAAGCCCAATATTGCCTAAAATAGTAGATAAAGTAGCATGGAGCAATCAAAAATTATAGATACGTTGGAGACGTATCAAGCATCCCCAAGCTTATTTCCTGCTCGTCCTCGAGTAGGTAAATGATAAAAAAGAATTTTTGATGCGGAGTGATACTTTGGCATAATTTCAATGTAAATCTTCTTAATTGTGTTATGAATATTCAGATCCGAAAGATTCAAGACAAAAGTTCATATTGACATAAAAATAATAATACTTCAAGCATACTAATAAAGCAATCATGTCTTCTCAAAATAACATGGCAAAAGAAAGTTCATCTGTCACGCCCAATATGCGACCCTATCCAAAAGGAACTCGAAGGTCCCACCAAGGATAGACCCGCATATTGAAACGCTTTTGCAAGGTGGATATCATTACATCAACATTACATAATAGGTAGGGATACATACATAAGGCATACAAGGCCACACGAATACAACAATACATCATCCATAAGATCAACATCCGACTGCGGATGAAACACAAACAGAAGCTCAAACGACATCCACCCTGCTAGCTCAGGCTGTCGACCTGGAACCTATCCCCTGATCGAAGAAGAAGCAGAAGAAGAACTCCAAAACAAGCAAACATCGCTCTCGCGTCATGATCATCGCATAACCTATACATGCAACTGTTGTTGTAGTAATCTGTGAGCCACGAGGACTCAGCAATCCCATTACCATGGGTATCAAGACTAGCAAAGCTTAATGGGAAAGGAAGGGGTAAAGTGGTGAGGTTGCTGCAGCGGCTAAGCAAGTATGGTGGCTAACATACGCAAATAAGAGCGAGAAGAGAAGCAAACGGAACGGTCGTGAAGCTACCAATGATCAAGAGGTGATCCTGAACGCCTACTTACGTCAAACATAACCCAGAAACCGTGTTCACTTCCCGGACTCCGCCAAGAAGAGACCATCACGGCTACACACGCGGTTGATGCATTTTAATTCGGATCTGGTGTCAAGTTATCTACAACCGGACATTAACAAATTCCCATCTGCCACATAACCGCGGGCACGGCTCTCGAAAGTTTATACCCTACAGGGGTGTCCCAACTTAGCCCATGATAAGCTCTCGCGATCAACGAAGGATATACCTTCTCCCAGGAAGACCCGATCAGTCTCGGAATCCCGGTTTACAAGACATTTCGACAATGGTAAAACAAGTCCAGCAAAGCCGCCCGATGCGCTGACAATCCCGATAGGAGCTGCACATATCTCGTTCTCAGGGCAACACCGGATAGGTCAGCCTACGAGTAAAACCAGACCTCGAGTTGCCCCGAGGTGGCCCCGCAGTCTGCCCGGTTCAGACCAGCACTTAGAGAAGCACTGGCCCGGGGGGGCTAAAATAAAGATGACCCTTGGGTTAATCACCCCCAAGGGAAAAGTAGGTGGTGGTGAGGCAAATGGTAAAACCAAGGTTGGGCCTTGCTGGAGGAGTTTTATTCAAAGCGAACTGTCAAGGGGGTCCCATAAATCACCCGACCGCGTAAGGAACGCAAAATCCGGGAACATAACACCGGTATGAAGGAAACTAGGGTGGCAAGAGTGGAACAAAACACCAGGCATAATGCCGAGCCTTCCACCCTTTACCAAGTATATAGATGCATTAATAATATAAGAGATATTGTGATATCCCAACAAAATCCTGTCCACCATGGAGCAATCTTCAACTTCACCTGCAACTAACAACGCTATAAGAGGGGCTGAGCAAAGCGGTAACATAGCCAAACAAAGGTTTGCTAGGAAGGGTGTCAAAGGTTAGAGGTTCATGGCAATTTGGGAGGCTTGAAGAACAAGTGATAGGAAGCGCAGCAAAGCGATAGAACGAAGCAACTAGCATAGCAATGATAGTAGTGAGATCCAGGGTAGCGGTCATCTTGCCTGAAATCCCGCAAGGAAGAAGAACGAGTCAATGAAGAAGATGAAGCCACGAAGACGAACCACACGTAGACGAACGCATCCTCACGATCGCAACGAAAACAGGAAACTATCGAGAAGAAGCACACAACATGGTAAACACACCACACATAGACAAGACATAACGCACAACCAAGCATGATGCATGAGAAAGCTAGATGAGGCTACTCATGGCAAGAGATGATGCAAACAAGAACAACACATAAAGGCAAGTTTAAATGAGGCCGGGAACAACATATAACAAATCTGGTAAGTTCTCATATGTAAATTTCGAAATTGGTCCAGATCTGAATAAACCTTATGTTCAAGTTGTTAAACAGCAAGTTAAGATGCACCAAGATGATCTACACGAGATTCTAGTCAAGTTACATATAAAGTTCATTAGATTTGGAGCTACGGCCTAGAAGATATGAGCAAAACAAGTTAAACATGGCATTGATGCAAAATGCATACAAACATCAAGCAAACACCTCAAAACAAGGATGCAACATTATAATATGAAGCTACATGCAAAATCAAGCAAGTTTCATATAGAGCACACTCAAAACGGAGCAACGGTTCAACACACACACACTATACAAGTTATAGCAACAATCTGTCCAAAACAACAAGTAGGCATATTGTAAGCATCAAAACAATAAGCTATAGCACCCCAACATAAGAACAAAAGGCATGATCATGAAGTACAGGTAAAGCATGACAAGACATGAACACTGAGCTATCTCCAGAAACAACTAGAACATGCTCAAAAGGACATGGGAAGATTGCAAATAATAACAGTTTCAGGCTTAGCAGAAATAACATCAGGTTGCAATGTTTAGAGCTATCAAACGACATGTTACAGGAACTTATCATGGCAAACAAAGGCATGGCATGAATCTACTAATGGCATAGAACAAAAGTCCCTTACTGACCATGAGCCAAAAGGGCACATAAAATATGATGGCACCCATGTAAACATGGCAAAAGATATGACAGATTCATACATGGCAGGAACAACGATAAGTAGGCATGTTGGTGAGCTTGAACCACTCACCACAGAGCAATAAATGGCATGACAAGGCAACCATCAATAAGAATACATGTTTATGAAGCTAAGCGTGGCAAGAACAAGTTCATAGGGTGCATGGATAACTAACAAAGCTCATGGTAAAACTGAACTTAAAGTTAACAGGCTGACAGCAACATTATTTAGCAAGTTTGGAGCAAGATAACAACAATCTACAGCAGGCTATAAATGCAATCAAGGGTACGAATGGATAGAGCAAGATATGTATAACAAAACATCCTTAGTGAACATCTCCAGATTATGCATAGAATGACTTGTAGCAGTAGGTTTACATAGCAACAAAATATCACAGAATCAGTCAGGAAAACAGCAACAGCAAGTACACTACTTAACAAGCTTGATGCACTCACTACAAAACTCACAAAAATACATGGATGGCACCACTTTGAAGATGGCACGGCATAAATCAAAACACATGTAGACATCAACCTCATAGGATGCACACATCAAACATGGCAAAAATGACAAATGAGCATGTTATAACAGTTCCAGCAGATTAACATCAACATGCACTCTTCCAACAGCTTTTCGGGCATCAATATGAACTCTAATGATCATGATGCAATGGAATGAAATGACGTACTCGTTGAGACGAACAATTTGACATATTACACGCATGAAACGGAGCAGTATTCAGGGAGTTATGATTCGTTGAACATGGCACGATTATGCAAAATATTTGGGATTTAGTGGAATTTTACCCTCCGAAAAGTTGGACGGGGTCGAGCGGGACGAAGAGATTCGGGCGCGGGGCCTGTGTTTGGATCGGGGACGGGTGGATCTGGTCCCGATCCACGGACCTCGCCGGAGAACATGCCGGAGACGGGGGAGACGGCCGGAGGGAGTCGGGGCCGGCCGGGGATGGTCGGCGAGGAGGGCCGGAGGGAGGCAGTGGCCCTCTGGTGCGGCGGTGTGGCCGCGCCGGTGGAGATCCGGTGGGTCGTGGACGCGGGGCGAGCGGGCACCGCGGCGGCCGGCGAGGCGCCGGCAGGCGGAGCCGCGGGCGGCGCGCGGGAGACGGGCGAAGCGCCGCGGGGCAGGCGGCGCTCGAGGCCGACGGGGCCGGCGGCGGGGCAGGACGTCGGCGGAGGCGGCGGAGGGCGGCGTGGCCGGCGGAGGGAGCTCAGGCGTGGAGGCGAGCGCCAGGGGCGCGCGGCGGCGCGGCACGGGTGCCTCGGGCCCAGATCGGCCCGGGGCGGGCCGCGGTCGGGCCCCGGCGGGCTTCGGCGGCGGCGGGTGGCGGCGTGCCACGTGGCGGCAGCGGACTTGCTGTGGGGGCAGCGCGGAGGTGACGTGTCACCCTGGGATTGGCCAGGCGACGTGGCGGCGGTGGTGGACATGTCCGGCCGTCGGCGGACGCGTCCGGCGGCGCTAGGAGGAAGAGGCCTAGGGTTTGTACCGCGAAAAAAAGAGGAGGGGAAGGCAAATATATAGGTAAAGGGAGCTAGGAGTGTCCAAATGGGGAGCGGTTTTCGCCCACACGATCGTGATCGAACGACCGAGAGCATGGAGGGGAGTTTGCTGGGTTTTGGGCCACTTTGGAAGGGGTGTTGGGCTGCACACGAAGAGGCCTTTGCGGTTACCCGGTTATCCGTTGGAGTATCAAACGACCTCCAAATGGCATGAAACTTGACAGGCGGTCTACCGGTGCTAAACCAAGGCCGCTTGGCAAACCTCGGTCCATTCCGAGAAAGTTTAACACCCGCTCACAACGAGAGACAAAAGGGGAACGCCGGAGGACATAGGAGTGCCGGATTGCAAAACGGACAACGGGGAAAAAGCTCGGATGCATGAAACGAACACGTATGCAAAATGAGATGCACATGAGGACATGATATGAAATGCATATGATGACATGGCAAAGTGCAACACGCAAGCAAATGACATGGCAACGACGGCGAATAACTGGCGGACACCTGGCGCATCGAATCCGGGGCGTTACAACACTCCTCCACTAACAAGAGTTCTCGTCCCGAGATCTTAGGACCGAGACGGAAGGGAAAAAGGATGAGATGAAACAAGAACTCAAAAGAAGAAGCAAAGAATCGAGAGCACTCGAGAATAAGAGAGGAACGGCGAGAATGACGAGAATCGAAAACTCACGAAATCAGATGGACTATGAAACCACTCCGGTTAGAACAAGATAAGAAACGAATAAGGCTGAAACGATTTAGGCAGCACTCCGGCTGAACATGGAAAGAATAGAACATGAACTTGAGAGGATGGAATGATACTTGATGAAGACGTGACACAAAACCTCCGGAAAGAATTGAAAAGGTTGAATGAAAAGAACGGAGAAGAAAATGACAACTTGTGCCACGAATGAAATTGAAAGCATCTTTAGGAGGAAGGTTTAAACGGAGTTGAATATCTGAGAAGAACAAAGAAATGCAAAACTCCACTTCAACAGAAATACGGAGAATTAATTACACTTCGAGACGTGAGAAGAAAAGATACTTGAACTTCACCAACAACAATCTTGATGAACACTTGAAGAATGAATTAAAGCATGAAGAACGACCATGAAGAACTCCGGTAAACAAAAGACAATGAGATAGAGTTGAAGGATGAAAGAATAAGATGAGCCTTGCGATGATTTAGATGGAGGTTCTGACGAAATGGCCGAGGCAATTTGAACTCCGGAAAAGAAAAGATGAAAATACTTGAAATTAGAATTTATTCATCAAGAACAAACTCCAAAAGAAAGTATTACTCACTTGGATGAAACAAGAATAAGATTTATTGTATGCTTATCCTTCATCAAATTAAATTGATGAAAAGCAATGGATTTTGCATACTACTTATTCTTCTTGAAAAGGGGTTGAGAAGTGACATATCACAAACTTGAGAAGGTCTTCATGAACCACCGGTAGGATTGAAAAGAACGAATGGATTAATATGATAAACAAGGAAAAATAATCTGAAAGAACCACCGTTAGAATTCGGAAATGACTGACGAAAGAGAATGAATCACCGGGAAGAATTAGAAGAACCAATATGCTAGAGGGGATTTAGATGCAAAAGAACAAAGAGATCATGAGCTGATAAAGAACACTTCAGCGAAGCACCGGGATAAATAGAGAATGATAACTGGAATGATGGCCTCCGGTGAAAAGAAATGGAAAAAAGAACTCCTGACATACTCTGGATGGATGAAAGAATATCTGACAAACGGAATAATATGAGAGGATAACATGAAGCTAGAACCACGAAACTTCGAGAGAACGGGCAAGATTTAGAAGGAACTCTTCTTTGGTCTTCAAATGACGACGAGAAACACCACCAAAATTACTGAGATACTCTGGTAGAATGAAAAGCAGAAAGGTTGAGGCAACCATGAAAAGAATTTTAAAGCGATCTTGGAGAAGGCATGTGACTGATGGAATCCATTCTTACGTCACACTTGAAAAGCATTGAGAATAACTCTGGGGGAATTAGAAGAGTCAGGTAAGATCCTGGAAGACTTGTGGGTTAGGGCCCACTGAAGAGAAAAACACTGTTGGAAAGGGATGTTTAACAGATAGATGATGCACCGGAACAATTGAAATATTTGAATGAGGTGACAACCTCGAATTAATTGGAACACAGACGAATCTCCTGAGATGTCTTGAACTCCGGAAGGATAAACTGGTGAGAGGCGAACGAGCAAAGGGAAAACACTTGATCCAAGTAAAAGAATGTGATGAACCCAAAAAACTTGAATTGAATCCACCGGAGAAGAAAAAGAGATGAAGAACGACAAACGAGACAAGAATTCACCGGTTGAGATAATTTATGAAAGACTGAAGAGGCTCCGTACGAATGAAATTGATGCTCGAAAGAGATTCAGGCTCCGGGAAGAAGAGTGTGGGAGGGAGGGAAAACAAAGGCAACTTGGAAAGGGGAACCGACTAATAACTTGAAGAGAAAACACCGGTTGAAATCATTGAGAAAAGAAAGCAAAGACTTCGCATGAGTAGGATGGATACTCGATTACGGACTCCGGTTCCGAGATGAAAAGGGGTGGGCGGGTGGGAAAAAGAAAACAACTGAGGATTGAACTCAAAGATGAAGAGGCTCGAGTCAACTTGACGAGAAACGCACCGGATGAAAAGAGATGAGAACCAACGAACGGAAAACCAACTGTGTGATCCTAAAGAAAATTTTGAAGAGGAAGAGGAGTAGTTTAAAACACCTATGTCAAGATTCCTCACCAGAGCGACGAAGAGGCTGAGGAGTAACAAGAATTCCTACTTTCCGATATAACTAGACTCCAAAATAGTTTTCTTCTAGACTCGACAACGGCCAAACTACACGATCAATCAAGGGGGCTCCTAAGGTCGGTCGAGGCTCTGATACCAACTTGTCACGCCCAATATGCGACCCTATCCAAAAGGAACTCGAAGGTCCCACCAAGGATAGACCCGCATATTGAAACACTTTTGCAAGGTGGGTATCATTACATCAACATTACATAATAGGTAGGGATACATACATAAGGCATACAAGGCCACACAAATACAACAATACATCATCCATAAGATCAACATCCGACTATGGATGAAACACAAACAGAAGCCCAAACGACATCCACCCTGCTAGCCCAGGCTGCCGACCTAGAACCTATCCCCTGATCAAAGAAGAAGCAGAAGAAGAACTCCAAAACAAGCAAACATCGCTCTCGCGTCATGATCATCGCATAACCTGTACCTGCAACTGTTGTTGTAGTAATCTGTGAGCCATGAGGACTCAGCAATCCCATTACCATGGGTATCAAGACTAGCAAAGCTTAATGGGAAAGGAAGGGGTAAAGTGGTGAGGTTGCAGCAGCGGCTAAGCAAGTATGGTGGCTAACATACGCAAATAAGAGCGAGAAGAGAAGCAAACGGAACGGTCGTGAAGCTACCAATGATCAAGAGGTGATCCTGAACACCTACTTACATCAAACATAACCCAGAAACCGTGTTCACTTACCGGACTCCGCCGAGAAGAGACCATCACGGCTACACACGCGGTTGATGCATTTTAATTCGGATCTGGTGTCAAGTTATCTACAACCGGACATTAACTAATTCCCATCTGCCACATAACCGCGGGCACGGCTCTCGAAAGTTTATACCCTACAGGGGTGTCCCAACTTAGCCCATGATAAGCTCTCGCGATCAACGAAGGATATACCTTCTCCCAGGAAGACTCGATCAGTCTCGGAATCCCTGTTTACAAGACATTTCGACAATGGTAAAACAAGTCCAGCAAAGCCGCCCGATGCACCGACAATCCCGATAGGAGCTGCACATATCTCGTTCTCAGGGCAACGCCGGATAGGTCAACCTACGAGTAAAACCAGACCTCGAGTTGCCCCGAGGTGGCCCCGCAGTCTGCCCGGTTCAGACCAGCACTTAGAGAAGCACTGGCCCGGGGGGGCTAAAATAAAGATGACCCTTGGGTTAATTACCCCCAAGGGAAAAGTAGGTGGTGGTGAGGCAAATGGTAAAACCAAGGTTGGGCCTTGCTGGAGGAGTTTTATTCAAAGCGAACTGTCAAGGGGGTCCCATAAATCACCCGACCGTGTAAGGAACGCAAAATCCGGGAACATAACACCGGTATGAAGGAAACTAGGGCGGCAAGAGTGGAACAAAACACCAGGCATAAGGCCGAGCCTTCCACCCTTTACCAAGTATATAGATGCATTAATAATATAAGAGATATTGTGATATCCCAACAAAATCCTGTCCACCATGGAGCAATCTTCAACTTCACCTGCAACTAACAACGCTATAAGAGGGGCTGAGCAAAGCGGTAACATAGCCAAACAACGGTTTTCTAGGAAGGGTGTCAAAGGTTAGAGGTTCATGGCAATTTGGGAGGCTTGAAGAACAAGTGATAGGAAGCGCAGCAAAGCGATAGATCGAAGCAACTAGCATAGCAATGATAGTAGTGAGATCCAGGGTAGCGGTCATCTTGCCTGAAATCCTGCAAGGAAGAAGAATAAGTCAATGAAGAAGATGAAGCCACGAAGACGAACCACACGTAGACGAACGCATCCTCACGATCGCAACGAAAACAGGAAACTATCGAGAAGAAGCACACAACATGGTAAACACACCACACATAGACAAGACATGATGCACAACCAAGCATGATGCATGAGAAAGCTAGATGAGGCTACTCATGGCAAGAGATGATGCAAACAAGAACAACACATCAAGGCAAGTTTAAATGAGGCCGGGACCAATATATAACAAATCCGGTAAGTCCTCATATGTAAATTTTGAAATTTTTCCAGATCTGAATAAACCTTATGTTCAAGTTGTTAAACAGCAAGTTAAGATGCACCAAGATGATCTACACAAGATTCTAGTCAAGTTACATATAAAGTTCATTAGATTTGGAGCTACGGCCTAGAAGATATGAGCAAAACAAGTTAAACATGGCATTGATGCAAAATGCATACAAACATCAAGCAAACACCTCAAAACAAGGATGCAACATGATAATATGAAGCTACATGCAAAATCAAGCAAGTTTCATATAGAGCACACTCAAAACGGAGCAACGGTTCAACACACACACACTATACAAGTTATCGCAACAATCTGTCCAAAACAACAAGTAGGCATATTGCAAGCATCAAAACAACAAGCTACAGCAATCCAACATAAGAACAAAAGGCATGATCATGAGTTACAGGTAAAGCATGACAAGACATGAACACTGAGCTATCTCCAGAAACAACTAGAACATGCTCAAAAGGACATGGGAAAATTGCAAATAATAACAGTTTCAGGCTTAGCAGAAATAACATCAGGTTGCAATGTTTAGAGCTATCAAACGACATGTTACAGGAACTTATCATGGCAAAGAAAGGAATGGCATGAATCTACTAATGGCATAGAACAAAAGTCCCTTACTGACCATCAGCCAAAAGGGCACAGAAAATATGATGGCACCCATGTAAACATGGCAAAAGATGTGACAGATTCATACATGGCAGGAACAACGATAAGTAGGCATGTTGGTGAGCTTGAACCACTCACCACAGAGCAATAAATGGCATGGTAAGGCAACCAACAATAAGAATACATGTTTAAAAAGCTAAGCATGGAAAGAACAAGTTCATAGGGTTCATGGATAACTAACAAAGCTCATGGTAAAACTGAACTTAAAGTTAACAGGCTGACAGCAACATTATTTAGCAAGTTTGGAGCAAGATAACAACAAGCTATAGCAGGCTATAAATGCAACCAAGGGCATGAATGGATAGAGCAAGACATGTATAACAAAACATCCTTAGTGAACATCTCCAGATTATGTATAGAATGACTTGTAGCAGCAGGTTTACATAGCAACAAAATATCACAGAATCAGTCAGGAAAATAGCAACAGCAAGTACACTACTTAACAAGCTTGATGCACTCACTACACAACTCACAAAAATACATGGATGGCACCAATGTGAAGATGGCATGGCATAGATCAAAACACATGTAGACATCAACCTCATAGGATGCACACATCAAACATGGCAAAAATGACAAATGAGCATGTTATAATAGTTCCAGCAGATTAACATCAACATGCACTCTTCCAACAGCATTTCGGGCATCAAGATGAACTCTAATGATCATGATGCAATGGAATGAAATGAAGTACTCGTTGAGACGAACAATTTGACATATTACACGCACGAAACAGAGCAGTATGCAGGGAGTTATGATGCGTTTAACATGGCATGATTATGCAAAATATTCGGGACAGTGGAATTTTACCCTCCGAAAAGTTGGACGGGGTCGAGCGGGACGAAGAGATCCGGGCGCGGGGCGTGTGTTTGGATCGGGGACGGGTGGATCTGGTCCCGATCCACGGACCTCGCCGGAGAACATGCCGGAGACGGGGGAGACGGCCGGAGGGAGTCGGGGCCGGCCGGGGATGGTCGGCGAGGAGGGCCAGAGGGAGGCAGTGGCCCTCTGGTGCGGCGGCGTGGCCGCGCCAGTGGAGATCCGGCGGGTCGTGGAGGCGGTGCGAGCGGGCACTGCGGCGGCCGGCGAGGCGCCGGCGGGCGGAGCCGCGGGAGACGGGCGAGGCGTCGCGGGGCCGGCGGCGCTCGAGGCCGACGGGGCCGGCGGCGGGACAGGACGTCGGCGGAGGCGGTGGAGGGCGGCGTGGCCGGCGGAGGGAGCTCGGGCGCAGATCGACCCGGGGCGGGCCGCGGTCGGGTGGCGGGTGGCGGCGTGCCACGTGGCTGCGGCGGACTTGCGGCGGGGGCAGTGCGGAGGCGACGTGTCGCCCTGGGATTGGTCGGGCGACGTGGCGGCGGTGGTGGACATGTCCGGCCGTCGGCGGACGCGTACGGCGGCGCTAGGAGGAAGAGGCCTAGGGTTTGTACCGCAAAAAAAAGAGGAGGGGAAGGCAAATATATAGGTAAAGGGAGCTAGGAGTGTCCAAATGGGGAGCGGTTTTCGCCCACACGATCGTGACCGAACGACCGAGAGCATGGAGGGGAGTTTGCTGGGTTTTGGGCCACTTTGGAATGGGTGTTGGGCTGCACACAAAAGAGGCCTTTGCGGTTACCCGGTTAACCGTTGGAGTATCAAACGACCTCCAAATGGCACGAAACTTGACAGGCGGTCTACCGGTGCTAAACCAAGGCCGCTTGGCAAACCTCAGTATATTCCGAGAAAGTTTAACACCCGCTCACAACGAGAGACAAAAGGGGAACACCGGAGGACATAGGAGTGCCGGATTGCAAAACGGACAACGGGGAAAAAGCTCGGATGCATGAAACGAACACGTATGTAAAATGAGATGCACATGAGGACATGATATGAAATGCATATGATGACATGGCAAAGTTCAACACGCAAGCAAATGACATGGCAACGACGGCGAATAACTGGCGGACACCTGGCGCATCGAATCCGGGGCGTTACATCATACCTACAGAATCATATAGTTAGGCTATGCTTCATTTTCGTCACACAAAGATGTTCCCAACTTCTATACCCCCGATGACAAGCCAAGCAATTGTTTCATACTTAAATAATCTCAAACTTTTTCAACCTTCACGCAATATATGAGCATGAGCCATGGATATAGCACTATGGGTGGAATAGAATATGATGATGGGGATTGTGTGGAGAAGACAAAAAAAGGAGAAAGTCTCACATTGACGAGGATAATCAATGGGCTATGGAGATGCCCATCAATTGATGTCAACATGAGGAGTAGGGATTGCCATGCAACGGATGCACTAGAGCTATGAATGCTCAACAAAAGAAAACTAGTGGGTGTGCATCCAACTCGCTTGCTCATGAAGACCTAGGGCATTTGAGGAAGCCCATCGTAGGAATATACAAGCCAAGTTCTATAATGAAAAATTCCCACTAGTATAAAAAGACAACTTATGAGACTCACTGCATGAAGAACAAGGTGCTACTTTGAAGCACAATATATGAGACTCACTACATGAAGAACAAGGTGCTACTTTGAAGCACAAGTGTGGAAAAAGAGATAGTAGCATTGCCCTTTTTATTTATTTATTTATCGGGCCTTTCTTTTTTTGGCCTTTTTTTGGGCCTTTCTTTTTTTTGGCCTTTTTTTGGGCAATGCTCTAATAATGACGATCATCACACTTCTATTGATTACAACATAAGGATTACAACTCGAAACTTAGAACAAGATATGACTCTATATGAATGCCTCCGGCGGTGTACCGGGATGGTGCAATGAATCAAGAGTGACATGTATGAAAAAGAATGCATGGTGGCTTTACCACAAATACGATGTCAACTACATGATCATGCAATGGCAATATGACAAAAGTAATGTATGTCATGATGATGATGATGGAAGTTGCATGGCAATATATCTCGGAATGGCTATGGAAATGCCATGATAGGTAGGTATGGTGGCTGTTTTGAGGAAGATATAAGGAGGTTTATGTGTGATAGAGTATATCGTATCACGGGGTTTGGATGCACCGGCGAAGTTTGCGCCAACTCTCAAGGTGAGAAAGGGCAATGCATGGTACCGAAGAGGATAGCAAAGGCGGAAAGGTGAGAGTGCGTATAATCCATGGACTCAACATTAGTCAAAAGAACTCATATACTTATTGCAAAAATTTAGAAGCCATCAAAAATCAAGTACTACGCGCATGCTCCTAGGGGGATAGATTGGTAGGAAAAGACCATCGCTCGTCCCCGACCGCCACTCATAAGGATGCACAAGCCAGGTACACTTCATGTTTCAAATTTGTTACACAACTTTAACCATACATGCATGCTATGGGACTTGCAAACTTCAACACAAGCATTTATCAAATTCACAATTACCCAACTAGAACGACTTTGATATTATCACCTCCATATCTCAAAACAATTATCAAGCATCAAACTTATCTTAGTATTCAATTCACTCAAAAGAAAGTTTCACAAATCTTGAACACTAAGTATATTAAAATTAAGCAAACTACCATGCTATTAATGACTCTCAAAATAATCTAAGTGAGGCATGAGAGTTCATCTATTTCTTCAAAATAAAACTACCACCATACTCTAAAAGGTAAGTGATGCACTAAGCAAATGACAAACTACTCCGAAAGATATAAGTGAAGGTCAATGAGTAGCTAAATAATTATGCAACTATGCGAAGACTCTCTCTCATTTAATAATTTCAGATCTTGATACTTTATTCAAACAGCAAGCAAAGCTAAAGAAAACTACATTGCAAGGATAGCACAACTCATGTGAAGAAGCAAAAACTTAGGCTCAACCGATACTAACCGATAGTTGTTGCAGAAGAAAGGTCGGATGCCTACCGGGGCATCCCCAAGCTTAGATGCTTGAGACTTCTTGAAATATTGTCTTGGGGTTCCTTGGGCATCCCCAAGCTTGAGCTTTTGTGTCTCCTTAATTCCTCTCATATCATGGTTTCTCTTTTTATCAAAAGCTTCATTCACAACAAACTCAACAAGAACTCGTGAGATAGGTTAGTATAAACCAATGCAAAACCTTATCATTTTCTACTGTAACAAATCACTTAAATAATTATTCAACATTGCATACTAAATGCCTCTGCATATTTAATACTCCTATCCTCAAATAGAATCATTAAACAAACAAACATATGCAAACAATGCAAACATAACAGCAATCTGCCAAAACAGTACAGTCTGTAAAGAATGCAAGAGTATCAATACTTCCCTGACTCCAAAAATCATGAACTAAAATTCCCACTGTAATAAATTTATCATAGCTAAATATTCAAAAAGATTCAACATTATAACACTCTCTGACTTTTCTAGGGAATTTTTGCAACAGCAGTAAACTTTCTGTTTTCAAACAGCAACATGTATACTAGCAAAATAAGCATGGTAAAGGCTATCCTTGACTTTGTTATTGAAACTAAAGATGCAAAACATTATTCTAAATAACAGCAAGCAAATACTAACAAGAGAAAATGACGCTCCAAGCAAAACAAATATCATGTGGTGAATAAAAATATAGCTCCAAGTAAAGTTACCGATGAACGAAGACGAAAGAGGGGATGCCATCCGGGGCATCCCCAAGCTTAGGCTTTTGGCTATCCTTGAATATTACCTTGGGGTGCCTTGGGCATCCCCAAGCTTAGGCTCTTGCCACTCCTTATTCCGTAGTCCATCGAATCTTTACCCAAAACGTGAAAACTCCACAACACAAAACTTAACAGAAAACTCGTAAGCTCCGTTAGTGAAAGAAAACAAAACCACCACATTGGTACTGTAATTAACTCATTCTAAATTCATATTGGTGTAATATCTACTGTACTCCAACTTATATATGGTTCATACCCTCCGTACTCATAGATTCATCAAAATAAGCAAACAACACATAGAAAACAGAATCTGTTAAAAACAAAACAGTCTGTAGTAATCTGTATCAACCGTATACTTATGGAACTCCAAAAATCCTACAAAATTATGAAGTCCTAAGCAATTCGTGTACCAATCCATATCAAAAAGAATCAGATCAGAATCACGTTTCTGCGAATTAAAAAAACTAATTTACGGGGTGCAGAAGTTTCTGATTTTCAGCAGGATCAACACAACTATCACTGTAAGCCATCCTAAAAGTCTTACTTGGCACTTTATTGAAACAAAATCTATAAAACATGACTACTACAGTAGCATAATCACGTGAACACATAAAACAGTAAGGATAAGTATTGGGTTGTCTCCCAACAAGCGCTTTTCTTTAATGCCTTTCTAGCTAGGCATGATGATGACAATGATGCTCACATAAAAGATAAGAATTGAAACATAACGGGAGCATCATGAAGCATATGACTAGCACTTTTAAGTCTAACCCACTTCCTATGCATAGGGATTTTGTGAGCAAACAACTTATGGGAACAAGAATCAACTTGCATAGGAAGGTAAAACAAGCATAACTTCAAAACTTTAAGCACATAGAGAGGAAACTTGACATTATTGCAACTCCTACAAGCATATGTTCCTCCCTCATAATAATTTTCAGTGGCATCATGAATGAATTCAACAATATAACCAGCACCTAAAGCATTCTTTTCATGACCTACAAGCATAGAAAATTTACTACTCTCCACCTAAGCAAAATTCTTCTCATCAATAGTAGTGGGAGCAAACTCAACAAAATAACTATCATAGATTGAAACTTAAGATCAAGATGACAAGTTTCATGGTTATCATTATTCTTTAAAGCATACGCGCCATCACAATAATCATCATAGATAGGAGGCATGCTTTCATCATAGTAAATTTGCTCATCAAAGCTTGGGGGACAAAAAATATCATCTTCATCAAACATAGCTTCCCCAAGCTTGTGGCTTTGCATATCATTAGCATCATGGATATTCAAGGAATTCATACTAACAACATTGCAATCATGCTCATCATTCACATATTTTAAGCCAAGAATTCTATGTAATTCTTCTTCTAGCACTTGAGCACAATTTTCCTTCCCATCATACTCACGAAAGATATTAAAAAGGTGAAGCATATGAGACAAACTCAACTCCATTTTTTTGTAATTTTCTTTTATAAACTAGACTAGTGCTAAAACAAGAAACAAAAAGATTCGATTGCAAGATCTAAAGATATACCTTCACTTACCTAGCCTCCCCGGCAACGGCTCCAGAAAAGAGTTTGATGTCTACTACACAACCTTCTTCTTGTAGACGTTGTTGGGCCAGCAAGTGCACAGGTTTGTAGGACAGTAGCAAATTTCCCTCAAGTGGATGACCTAAGGTTTATCAATCCGTAGGAGGCGTAGGATGAAGATGGTCTCTCTCAAGCAACCCTGCAACCAAATAACAAAAAGTCTCTTGTGTCCCCAACACACCCAATACAATGGTAAATTGTATAGGTGCACTAGTTCGGCAAAGAGATGGTGATACAAATGCAAAATAGATAGTAGATATAGGTTTTTGTAATCTGAAATAATAAAAACAGCAAGGTAACTAATGATAAAAGTGAGTGTAAACGGTATTGCAATGATAGGAAACAAGGCCTAGGGTTCATACTTTCACTATTGCAAGTTCTCTCAACAATAATAACATAGATAGATAATATGACAAGCCCTCAACATGCAACAAAGAGTCACTCCAAAGCCACTAATAGCGGAGAACAAACATAGAGATTATAGTAGGGTACGAAACCACCTCAAAGTTATTATTTCGGATCAATCTATAAAAGAGTTCGTACTAGAATAACACCTTAAGACACAAATCAACCAAAACCCTAATGTCACCTAGATACACCATTGTCACCTCAAGTATCCGTGGGCATGATTATACGATATGCATCACACAATCTCAGATTCATCCAACCAACATAAAAGTACTTCAAAGAGTGCCCCAAAGTTTCTATCGGAGAGTCAAGAACGTGTGCCAACCCCTATGCATAGGTTCCCAATGTCACGAAACCTGAAAGTTGATCACCAAAACATACATCAAGTGGCACATGATATCCCATTGTCACCGCAGATAATCACGACAAGACATACATCAATTGTTCTCATAAAAGACTCAATCTGATAAGCTAACTTCAAAGGGGAAACTCAATTCATCACAAGAGAGTAGAGGGGGAGAAACATCATAAGATCCAACTACAATAGCAAAGCTCGGGATACATCAAGATCGTGCCATAGATGGAACACGAGAGAGAACACAAGAGAGAGAGATCAAACACATAGCTACTGGTACATGCCCTCAGCCCCGAGGGTGACCTACTCCCTCCTCGTCATGAATAGTGCTAGGATAATGAAGATGGCCACCGGTGATGGGATCCCCCTCTGGCAGGGTGCTGGAACAGGGTCCCGATTGGTTTTTGGTGGCTATAGAGGCTTGCGGCGGCGGAACTCCCGATCTATCTTCTGTTCTGGAAGTTTTAGGGTACGTAGGTATATATGGGTGCAAGGGGTACGTCGGTGGAGCTACGGGGGCCCCACGAGGTAGGGGGGCGCGCCCGGGGGGGCGCGCCTCCCACCCTCGTGGGCAGTCCGTATCTCCCCTGACATGCACTCCAAGTTCCCTGGGTTGCTTTCCTTCCAAAAATAACTTCTCCAGTTGATTTTGTTCCGTTTTGACTCCGTCTGATATTCCTTTTCCTCGAAACACTGAAATAGGCATAAAACAGCAAATCTGGGCTGGGCCTCCGGTTAATAGGTTAGTCCCAAAAATAATATAAAAGTGGATAATAAAGCCCAATATTGCCTAAAACAGTAGATAAAGTAGCATGGAGCAATCAAAAATTATAGATACGTTGGAGACGTATCAACTCCATAGAAGATTTTGAACACGAGAATCGTGTCCGGCTTTGCAAGATAAATTCCACATACCACCATAGAGATTACAATATTCCACAAATCGAATCTGCTGACAGCTTTTCACAGCACGACATCACGCCACGGTTCGGTCACTATTCGAACAGTTTTTTACAACCAGCCACTACATGCGCTGCGAGGCGGTTTTATTGGCATGTCTTGTCGAAGCAGAGATCATGTTCCCCTTATCATGGGATTCTCATCAATACAGGTATGGGTAACCCAACCGTGTTTGTTTAATATGACTCCTTGATTTTAGGCAAGTCCAAAACGGTCACGTGGGGGACGCTTGATATTCGTCCTCCTTATAAGGGGGGCCAAGGCATGTCCTTTTCTTCCCGCGCTCGATCCTTCCCCTCCCGCACCTCGAGTTCCAACACCCAAGGCTCAAGCTTAAGCACTTCGGACCCTCGACCATGTCCGGATCCAACATTCAAGGCCGGTGGATGGCCTCCTCCGTCACAGAGGAGGACATCAAGAAGCTTAGGGAGGCCAGGTATCTCACCGCCAAATCCCGCACAGGCTGCCTGCCCAAGGGCAGGTCATCCCCACTCCAGAACCTAACGAGAGTGTCATATTTATTTCCCACTTCCTCCGAGGGCTAGGTTTTACTCTTGATCCCTTCGTGAGCGGGCTCATGTTCTATTATGGGCTAGATTTCCATGATCTAGCCCCGGATTCCATCCTTCACATCTCGTCATTTATCGTCGTGTGTGAAGCCTTTCTCCGCATTACCCCCCACTTCGGCCTGTGGCTCAAGACCTTCAATGTGAGGCCGAGGGTGATTGACGAGCGTCACACGGAGTGCGGAGGTGCTATAATAAGCAAAGGCACCGACGCCCCATGGCTAAAGGGTTCTTTCGCGGAAACTTCTGATTTATGGCAGCAAGAGTGGTTTTATATCACAGCTCCCCGAGGTACAAAGCGGGCGGCCACTCCAGCGTTCCGCTCGGGCCCCCCGCCGCAACTGGCGTCATGGGTCAACAAGGGGCTAGATTGGGGGCCGACTAACAACGTGCTGACACTGCAAAGCCGCATCCGAGACCTCCTTAAGAGGGATGTCAGTCTTGTCAAGATAATGCAAGTGATGCTGGTTCGTCGAGTCCTGCCCTGCCAGCGTCCTCCTCTCTGTATGTGGGAGTTCTACCCGGAAGGACCGTGAACCATTCAACAATTCTTCGGCATGATGCTCAAAGAGATGTATGGGTCATTCTTCAGATCACGAATAAAGTGTCCGGACACCACCGAGGACGTGGGTCTCAACTGCCACCGTCCAGATACCCAAGTAAGTAATTCTGCTACCGAACACACCATCCTTTATGTTTATTATAACATCATTCTGGAAAAACTACTCTCTGCCAGGACTGGCTAAGGAAGGCGGAGAGGATTAGGTGTTCGGCCCCTCTTCCCGAAAGCTTGTTGGATCCTTTGTTGACCAGGATGCTTGAGCGCGCGCCGTATCAGGTACCATCAGGAGAAGACGAGGGGAGGAATAGAGAAGCCACAGGTGGGCCTCATATTTTACACATCCAAATTGGGGGAGTAAGTACCTCCACGAAGGAGGGTAATCTGGGAGGCGAACCTAAAATCCCCTCTCCTCAAGGTAAGAAAAGGGCCGCCTCTGAAGATTTGGAAATGGAGGCTTCCAAACGAGGGAAGAAACCCTCGTCAAGGGGCCCTGCCCCCGAGGGCGTTCTTGCCACACAGCGCCCGCAAGGGGGCCAGTC
This sequence comes from Triticum timopheevii, assembly GCA_963921465.1. Lineage (NCBI taxonomy): Eukaryota > Viridiplantae > Streptophyta > Magnoliopsida > Poales > Poaceae > Triticum > Triticum timopheevii. The sequence goes on along the minus strand of OY997271.1, from coordinate 126,129,766 downwards.
CTCCACCGAGCCATAAGTAAAAGAGTACTTTGGTAAATATATCCCGTTTTGTCTTTGAGGATAATAGCTGAAACATATTTGCTGCAGTCCGGCTCGTAGCCCTTCTCCATAGAGTTCGTCCTCGGGGGATCTTCCTCCGGAGATGATGGAGAGCGAAATGCCTCCCCCTTCCTCCCCGTCACATGGGGCGGACAACCTCGAGGTGTCGTCACGGAGGATTTCTCCTGATCCACCAAGGCCAGGAGTTGATACTTTGGCAGCCCAGAGTCTGGAATATCCGGCTCCCAAAGAGAGCTTCAAGAGGAGTCCGGGATTGTCCGGCACACAGCCGGACACACCAATGGGCCTTCTGGAGTGAGCGACCATCTCAGAGACACATCGTGCCTTAATGGGTATGGTGATTGAGAGGATTTCATCCGCGAAAAGCGGTTTGAATGAAGCTTTAACGAGTCTGCTGAGAGGCTTTGAGGTACGCAAAAAATCTATTTTTGATGATACCGCACATGCTAGGTGTGCTCTGTATAGATAGTAGCCCCTAAGACTCTGGTTGCCATCAACGTGGCAAACAGAGGATCATAACCTATGGTAATAAGAGCGCTGCTTTATGTGCAGGTGGCCGAGGGTCCGGTTGGTGACCGATCTGCTGATTTTGCCGAACTAAAGTGGCAGCTTGACGTGGCCGATGCCGACATCGTGCTGGTTAACAATCGGCTTGACGAGGCCCAGGGTATGTATATTCGGCTTGTCAGCAAATGTTTAAGAGGAGCATGATGCTAGTATCTATAATATGCTGTGACTGTAGATGGAGCTGCTGCCGTGGAGACCCTTCGGGTGGAGCTTGCCCGAACCAAGGAAAAGCCCGAATAAGTGATGTGGCTGCTCTGAAGGCGTTTGAAGAGTTAAGAGCCGAACAGGCTGCTCATCGCCGGAGTGAAGAAAAGATAGCCCAGATGGCTACCAAGCTGAAACATGCCGCCAACTGCCATGAGCTCCTTGAAAAGGAAAATCAAGCAAAAGCGGCTGACCTGAAGAAGGCCCTGGAGGAGGCCAAGGAAACTCGCTCTAAAATGAGAGGGATAAGGGAGGAGCTTCGTGAAGCCGGAGATAACGTGGCTGGGAAGCCCTATTTGTTGCGGATGAAATTCGGAGATCCAAAGTATGCCCCTCTGGATCAGTTGTGGAGTGCTACGGACGCATATGCGGACTTGGCAAAGAGTGCTGCTGATGCGACCGAGTTTTCCAAAGATCGGAAAGACCATAAGCCTGAAAGGTTATTCTGGTCGCAGTTCAGTGCCCCGACGCATCCGCTGCCGTTGAATGAAAAGATGGCCGCCTGGGACGAACTCCATCGGTTGTCCGGGCTTGCTATGAGTTTTGTCGTGGATCATATTTGGCCACGTGGACCAAGGCCGGACAACTATTTTGGATTGGTGCAACAATTCCTTGGTGTTGTGTTGCATATCGATGCTATGAAGAGGTCGGCGTGCATAGAGGGTGCGCGGATGGCTCTTGCCCGTGTTAAAACATACTGGGCTGGGATGGAAACCACCGCTATTGCAACCCGGGGTGTGGCAGAAGGCAAGGACCTAGCCGAGCACTATTTTGAAGAAGTCTTAGAAGGTGCCCGTTCAATAGAGGCTCAGTGCTCGAAGAGTGCCATGTTCGAATGACATGTATCTTGATTGTAAAGACAATGCTATTTTGATTATAAAGGTTGTGTTTATACTTTTGCCTGAAAGTATTATAATGCCTCATGTGCGGCCGTTTATGTATGTATATAACTTGAAAGTTTGCAGTCGTCGGCTTCATCACCCACGCATATAATGCGGGGGTGTTCGAGAAAACGCGTAGTCACACTTGATCCAACGTCTTGGTCCGTTAAGGAGGTGATAGCGCGGCGAACCAGACAATCGGACTATATAGCTTTAACACTTTCACTTAACCATAGGAGTTTGACGGTGGGGCTACTATATAGCCCCTGGTACTTTCGCATTCATCTGGATATGGTGCGCGTATGTATGTGACCGGGAAACCGGTCCTTCGTTAATGCGGAGGAATCGCGAAGATTCCACTGGGTCATCGAGTGGTTGACCAGTCTCGCGTTGTATCATGAAAGTTAGTTTTCAGATTTCTCTACTGAGGTTCTCATCCAGATGAACCAGGGCACAATTGCAGTAGTTCTCCCGGTGCCGCCTTAGCCGATAGAGTGGAACGTAAGGTAGCAAAACACGGGAGCCGGGCAAACCCAACATTTGACCAAATACATGATTCAGAGCTGATGCATATAAGGCCAAACTCGCGACGCCGAACAATCCCTAAGGCATTCGGACTTTATAATGTGTACTGGGCTAAATAACGCCCTTGATAATAAGCCCTGAGTTTCCAGGTATGAGCAATAGTCTGGTGTGACAAAAATGCCAAAAATGTCAGTATCCCTCACGGTTGTATAAAGTTTTCGGAGGGGAAGAAGCAACAAGAGACATTAAAAAGGTTTACGCAGGGTCTTAATCTAAAAAGAGACCTTTGAGCGGGGCCCTGCTGCACGTCTACGCCTTTATCTCTGTTGTGCCGTATCCTGGAAGGGTGTAGCACGATGATCATCTGTAAAAAGGAAAAAACCCAGGTGAAAGACTTCGTGCGAGGGGTTCGTTAATCTGAATGAACCATGAAAATGCAATATGTTATTGTATTGATAGGGTTGGGCCAAACTATGGGCCTCTTTTTTTTACGAGTAGCCCCTAGCACCATTTATGGGGATATCCCAGTTTGGGCTGTTAGATCTAGTGGGGTGCCAAACTCGTCTAACCGTGTCCGTGGTCTCGACGGCTGTTTATTATTGTAGGAGGGGCCGCTCAGTGTTCGGCTGCTAGAGCCGCCACGTATTCTTCCGCACGTAAGGAACATTCTGTATTTCCGCTAATTGTGATGACGCCATGTGGACTGGGCATCTTAAGTTTAAGGTAGGCGTAGTGCGGTACTGCATTAAAACTAGCAAAGGCCGTTCTACCGAGTAGTGCGTGATAGCCGATTCAGAATGGAGCAATGTCGAAGGTTAGTTCTTCGCTTCTGAAGTTGTCGGGTGAGCCAAATACAACCTCAAGTACTAGAGAGCCCGTACAGCGGGCCTCGACACCTAGTATCACTCCTTTAAAGGTAGTGTTGCTTAGGCTGATTCTTGACAGGTCTATCCCCATTTTGCGAATAGTGTTGTGATATATCAGGTTTAGACTACTGCCGCCGTCCATAAGAACTCGAGTGAGATGGTATCCATCAATTATTGGGTCGAGCACCAAGGCAGCCGAGCCTTCGTGTCGGATACTAGTCGGATGGTCCCTGCGATCAAAGGTGATTGGGCAGGCCAACCAGGGATTGAATTTGGGGGCGACGGGCTCCACGACGTATATGTCTCGGAGTGTGCGTTTGCGCGTTCTCTTTGGAATGTGAGTTGCGTAAATCATATTCACTGTTTTGACTTCTGGTAGGAATTTTTTCTGTCCCCCAGTGTTTGGCTGGCGAGGCTCATCCTCGCCCTCACTTGGTGTCTCCCTCCCCTTGTGTTCGGCATTTAGCTTGCCGGCCTGCTTGAAAACCCAGCACTCTCTGTGGGTGTGGTTTGCAGGTTTTTCGGGGGTGCCATGAATCTGACATAATTTATCCAGAATCTTATTTAGGCTGGATGGTCCATCTCTGCTTCCTTTAAATGGCTTCTTCCATTAACCGGGTCGAGAGCCCCTGAATCCGGCGTTTACCATCGTGTTATCTGGGCTGCTTTCATTGTTTCGATGCTTGTTTTGTCGCGTCGCGGCTTCCCGTTGCCATCTCTGACTTTGGATGTGCCTGGGTCGCTGGTGCCACTACGGGCCAACCAACTGTCTTCGCCCGCGCAAAAGCGGGCCATGAGGCTCATTAAGGCTGCCATTGTCCTTGGCTTTTCCTGGCCGAGGTGTCTGGCAAGCCATTCGTCCCGGACACTGTGCTTGAAGGCTGCTAAGGCTTCGGCATCCGGGCAGTCGACAATTTGATTCTTCTTAGTAAGAAATCTGTTCCGAAGTTTTTGGGCTGACTCTCCGGGCTGTTGAATTATGTGACTTAGGTCGTCTGCGTCCGGAGGTTGGACATAGGTCCCTTGAAAATTGGCCCTAAAAGCATCCTCAAGTTCTTCCCAACTTCCGATTGAGTTTTCAGGGAGGCTTTTCAACCAGTGCTGAGTTGGTCCTTTGAATTTGAGGAGTAGGTATTTAATGGCGTGGACATCATCTCCGCGAGCCATGTGGATATGGAGGATAAAATCCTCAATCCAGACCCCAGGGTCGGTCGTTCCGTCGTATGCCTCTATATTCACGGGTTTAAATCCCTCTGGAAATTCATGGTCCAGCACCTCATCGGTGAAGCACAAGGGGTGTGTGGCACCCCTGTATTTGGATGTGTCATGGCATGTTGTCGACGGTTGCTGTGTTTGGTTTTGATTCCTCGCTTGTATTCGATCAATGTGATCGTTTTGGTAGCTCTGATCCTGTGCCGAAGCGCGCTTCCTAGATCCATAAATGGACCTGGCCATACCGAACTTTTTGTCCAGGAGCTTACGTAAATCGTGTGCTGACTTGTGTGCGACATCATTAGTCGTCTTGTCACGGCCACGGGGTGGTCGGTCCGGCTAATCGGTCGTTTTCGGCCGAATGGGCTCTATGGCCTCGTCGTCGAATTCGGGCAGCAGCTTGCACTTTGGATAGCTCTTTGTGTGACGATCGCCGCCGTATTTTTATTCTGTGTCGAGCATTTTGTTCCGCCTATGGTTGAGCGTATCCTGCGCGGCCTTAAGCCTTTGCTTCTGCTTCTTTAGGCTCCTCGCGGTGGCAATAAGCCTTCTGTGGAGGTTCTCTTGTTCCAAGAGTTTTTCTGGGATGATGAGTGCGTCATCGCCCGGACTGTTCTCCTCTCTGGAGACAGGTTGGTGAATTTTACCCACGGGATCGGCGTCATCTGACGTCGGCTCCAGACTATGTTCACCGTCCCCTAGTTCATCCTGCTCCATCGCTGGGTCCATGGGGTCGTCGTTTCCTTTGGAGTCAACCGGGGTATTACTATTTCTTGCGTTGTTGTCGCTGTTTTTACTGTGGCAGGATTTAGAGCGGCGCCTACGGTGCCGCTTTGGTGGCTTATCAAGGAGATTATCCTTCGTTGTATCATCACCATCGCCTTCTTTTGATGTGTCCACCATATATATATCATATGATGAGGTCGCGGTCCAGTGCCCAATGGGCGGTGGTTCCTGTTCTTCTCCTGCATCATCGTAAATACCGTCGATGTCTTCTGAGTCAAAATCGAGCGTGTCGGTTAAGTCATCGACAGTGGCTATGAAGTGGGTGGTGGGTGGGGAACGAATTTCTTCGTCGTCCGCTTCCCTCCCGAGCCGGACATAGTTCGGCCATGAGTCTCCTGACAAGTAAAGAGACTTTAATGAATTTAGCGCGTCACCCAAGGACGAGTGTTGAAAAATATCCGCGAAGGTGAACTCCATGACTGGTGCCCAATCAGATTCGATAGGCACGGACGTACACAGTTTGGATCCTGTAGCCGGAGACGAGTCCGAGGGTCCGAGGACACCCTCCTCATAGGCGGTGGCTTCCGTGTTCGGCTCCAACACCGATGAGTGTGCGGCTTCCGTGATGGGGTCTATCCACCCGCCCTTGGAGGGCGCGATCTGCTTCGGATTGATTCCCGGCGCCGCCGCAGGCACGATCTCCCGAATAGTGTCCAATGGCAGATCAAAGTCATGCTCGTCGTGACCGTCCGGCGCGCCTGACATGGGCTCGAATCCGTCGAAGATCAAGTCTCCGCGGATGTCAGCTATATAGTTCGAGCTTCCAAACCTGACCCGATGGCCAGGGGCGTAGCTATCGATCTGCTCCAGGTGGCCAAGCAAGTTGGCCTGCAGTACGAAGTCGCCGAATACGAAGATCTGTCTGGGAAGGAAAACCTCCCCCTAGACCGCATCGTCGAAGATGATTGAAGGAGCCATCCAGCCTTACCGCGATGACACAGTGGAACTCTCAATGAAAGCACCAATGTCGGTGTCAAAACAGGCGGATCTCGGGTAGGGGGTCCCGAACTGTGCGTCTAAGGATAATGGTAACAGGAGGCAGGGGACACGATGTTTTACCCAGGTTCGGGCCCTCTCGATGGAGGTAATACCCTACTTCCTGCTTGATTGATCTTGATGATATGAGTATTACACGAGTTGATCTATCACGAGATCATAGAGGCTAAACCCTAGAAGCTAGCCTATGATTATGATTGTTCTTGTCCTACGGACTAAACCCTCCGGTTTATATAGACACCGGAGGGGGCTAGGGTTACACAAATTCGGTTACAGAGAAGGAGATCTACATATCCGAATTGCCAAGCTTGCCTTCCACGCAAAGGAGAGTCCCATCCGGACACGGGACGAAGTCTTCAATCTTGTATCTTCATAGTCCAACAGTCCGGCCAAAGTATATAGTCCGGTTGTCCGAGGACCCCTTAATCCAGGACTCCCTCAATTGACTCAGATGAGAGCCCATCATATGAAGACATTGCTCTCTTTGTCAAAAAGTTTAGCGCGGGAAAATTCAAGGGAAGGTTCCAGAAGAAGAAAGTGAGGAAATGCTACAACTGTGAAGAAACCAACCACTTCCCCTATGAGTGCCCTTGTGAGAAGAGAGAAGATAAACCAAGGCTTCCCAAGTCCTGTCCCAAGAAGAAATTGCCAAATCCTTTCAATTCCAAGCTCAAGAAGAGAGATGGGAAAGCAATGGTTGCTCATGAAGAATCCAATCCGGATGATGTTAGTGGTGTTGCCGGAGTTGCTCAAGATTCTCAAAACACTTTGAGGCTAGTGAACAAGAGTGGTGATGTGGTCACCTACAACTACATGAAAGACTACAAGGGCAACGCTCACAAGTGCCTAATGGTAAAGGCCGTGGTAGAATATGGAGAGGACCAAATCTCTCCTGACAAGGTCAAGGTAACCCCACGATCAAATCCTCCTGTTTTCACTCCTTCTCTAGTGATTAGTATCTTGATGCGAGGATAGTTATGAGGATGATGATCTAGATGATCCCATGCTTGCTAAACTTAATAAGTTCATGTGCTCCCTCAAAGGAAAGAAGCTCACTATGTTTCATATGCTTATGGAGATGGTGAGTAAGCACACCATTACCATTAAGGAACTCGAAAACCTCGTCACCGAGGAAAAGGAAAAATATGATATCCTTGAGCGGAAAGTCCAATATGAGGAAGCACGAAATGATGAACTATGCTTAAAAATTGGTGCAAACATTGATGTTCATGCTAAAGATCTTGCCTCCTTGAAAAAGGCTAAGGACTCATGTGAAGAGTTGATGAATAATAAAAGTGAACTTGTGAAGTCTCATGCTTCTCTCTCTAAGGATTGTGAGCTCCTATCTGTGTCCCTCAAGACTAAGGAAGAAGAGCTCACCCTTCTTACAAAGAGTTTTGAGACACTCAAGCTTACTTATCTTGAAACTCTAGCCAAGGCCTCTTCTCCTATTATTAATGTTGATGCTTGTACTACTAACTCTAGTAGTGATCTAGCATCTATTCTTGAGGAGAATCGCTTTCTCAAAGCTCAAATCGAGAAAGGTCTCATGACACGTGCTCAAGGACAAAAGAACCTTAATGAGGTGTTGCTACCTCTTGAGCATGCGTTGGTTTTCCCTTGAAGAGGAAAGGGTGATGCCGCAAAGTAGCGTAAGTATTTCGCTCAGTTTTTGAGAACCAAGGTATCAATCCAGAAGGAGGCTACACGCAAATCCCTCATACCTACACAAACAAATAAGAACCTTGCAACTAACGCGATAAAGGGGTTGTCAATCCCTTGATGGCAACTTGCAAAAGTGAGATCTGATAGAGATAATAAGGTAAATATTTTTGGTATTTTTATGATATAGATTGGAAAGTAAAGATTGCAAAATAAAATAGATCGGAAACTTATAGGATGGAAAATAGACCCGTGGGTCATAGGTTTCACTAGTGGCTTCTCTCAAGATAGCATAAGTATTACGGTGGGTGAACAAATTATTGTCGAGCAATTGATAGAAAAGTGCATAGTTATGAGAATATCTAGGCATGATCACGTATATAGGCATCACGTCCGCGACAAGTAGATCGAAACGATTCTGCATCTACTACTATTACTCCACACATCGACCGCTATCCAGCATGCATCTAGAGTATTAAGTTCATAAGAACAGAGTAACGCATTAGGCAAGATGACATGATGTAGAGGGATAAACTCAAGCAATATGATATAAACCCCATCTTTTTATCCTTGATGGCAACAATACAATACGTGCCTTGCTGCCCCTGCTGTCACTAGGAAAGGACACCGCAAGATTGAACCCAAAGCTAAGCACTTTTCCCATTGCAAGAAAGAACAATCTTGTAGGCCAAACCAAACTGATAATTCTAAGAGACTTGCAAAGATAATCAATCATACATAAAATAATTCAGAGGAGATTCAAATATTGTTCATAGATAATCTTGATCACAAACCCACAATTCATTGGATCTTGACAAACACACCGCGAAAAGAATTACATCAAATAGATCTCGAAGAAGATCAAGGAGAACTTTGTATTGAGACTCAAAGAGAGAGAAGAAGCCATCTAGCTAATAACTATGGACCCGAAGGTCTATGGTAAACTACTCACACTTCATTGGAGAGGCTATGGTGTTGATGCAGAAGTCCTCCATGATCGATTCCCCCTCCGGCGGAGCGCCGGAAAAGGCCCCAAGATGGGATCTCACGGGCACAGAAGGTTGCGGTGGTGGAAATAGGGTTTCGTGGTGCTCCTGGATGTTTTCAGGGTATATGAGTATATATAGGCGAACGAAGTCAGCCAGGGGAGCCACGAGGGGCCCACAAGGGTGGGGGCGTGCCTACCCCCGTGGGCGCGCCTCCTTGCCTCCTGGTCACCTCGTTTATTTTTGACGTCCACTCCAAGTCTCCTGGATTGCGTTTGTTCCAAAAATAACTCTCCCGAAGGTTTCATTCCGTTTGGACTCCGTTTGATATTCCTTTTCTGCGAAACACTGAAATAGGCAAAAAAACAGCAATTTGGGCTGGGCCTCCGGTTAATAGGTTAGTCCCAAAATAATATAAAAGTGTATAGTAAAGCCCATTAAACATCCAAAACAGATAATATAATAGCATGGAACAATCAAAAATTATAGATACGTTGGAGACGTATCAAGCATCCCCAAGCTTAATTCCTGCACGTCCTCGACTAGGTAAATGATAAAAACAGAATTTTTGATGTGGAATGCTACCTAGCATATTTCTCAATGTAATTTTCTTTATTGTGGCATGAATGTTTAGATCCAAAAGATTCAAGATAAAAGTTCATGTTGACATAAAAATAGTAATACTTCAAGCATACTAACAAAGTAATCATGTCTTATCAAAATAACATAGCCAAAAGAAAGCTTATCCCTACAAAATCATATAGTTTGGCCATGCTTCATTTTCGTCACACAAAATACTCCCATCATGCACAACCCCGGTTTCAGCCAAGCAATTGGTTCATACTTCTTAACGCGCTTCAACCCTCACGTAATACATGAGCGTAAGCCATGGATATAGCACTATGGGTGGAGTAGAGTATGATGATAAGGATTATGTGAGAGAACAAAAAAGGAGAAAGTCTCATATTGACGTGGCTAATCAACGGGCTATGGAGATGCCCATCAATTGATGTCAATAAGAAGAGTAGGGATTGCCATGCAATGGATGCACTAGAGCTATAAATGTATGAAAGCTCAAAAAGAAACTAAGTGGGTGTGCATCCAACTTGTTTGCTCACAAAGACCTAGGGCATTTTGAGGAAGCCCATCATTGGAATATACTCCCTCCGTCCGGAAATACTTGTCGAAAAAATGCATAAAAATGAATGTATCTAGAACTAAAATACGTCTAGATTCATCCATTCCTCCGACAAGTATTTCCAGACGGAGGGAGTACAAGCCAAGTTCTATAATGAAAAATTCCCACTAGTATATGAAGGTGACAACATAGGAGACTCTCTATCATGACGATCATGGTGCTACTTTGAAGCACAAGTGTGGAAAAAGGATAGTAATATTGTCCCTTCTCTCTTTTTCTCTCATTTTTTTCTTTTTTTCTTTTCTTTTTTTTGTTTGGGCTTCTTTGGCCTCTTTTTTTATTTGGGCTTATTTGGCCTCTTTTATTTTTCATAAAGTCCGGAGTCTCATCCCGACTTGTGGGGGAATCATAGTCTCCATCATCCTTTCCTTACATGGGACAATGCTCTAATAATGAAGATCATCACACTTCTATTTATTTACAACTCAGGAATTACAACTCAATACTTAGGACAAAATATGACTCTATGTGAATGCCTCCAGGGGTGTACTGGGATATGCAATGAATCAAGAGCGAAATGTATGAAAGAATTATGAAGGTGGCTTTGCCACAAATACGATGTCAACTAGATGATCATGCAAAAGCAATATGACAATGATGGAACGTGTCATAATAATCGGAACGGTGGAAAGTTGCATGGCAATATATCTCGGAATGGCTATGGAAATGCCATAATAGGTAGGTATTGTGGCTGTTTTGAGGAGGATATAAGGAGGTTTATGTGTGATACAGCGTATTGTATCACGGGGTTTGGATGCACCGGCGGAGTTTGTACCAACTCTCAAGGTGAGAAAGGGCAATGCACGATACCGTAGAGGCTAGCAAATTGTGGAAGGGTAAGAGTGCGTATAATCCATGGACTCACATTAGTCATAAAGAACTCATATACTTATTGCAAAAGTTTATTAGCCCTCGAAGCAAAGTACTACTACGCATGCTCCTAGGGGAAGGGTTGGTAGGAGTTAACCATCGCGTGATCCCGACCTCCACTCATAAGGAAGGCAATCAAAGAACACCCCATGCTTCAAATTTGTCACACAACGTTTACCATACGTGCATGCTACGGGACTTGCCAACTTTAACACAAGTATTTCTCAATTTCATAATTACCCAACTAGCATGACTCTAACATTACCACCTTTATATCTCAAAACAATTATCAAGTATCAAATTTATCATAGTATTCAATGCACTCTATATGATAGTTTTTATTATACCTATCTTGGATGCCCATCATATTAGGACTATTTTTATAACCAAAGCAAATACCATGCTGTTCTAAAAGACTCTCAAAATAATATAAGTGAAGCATGAGCGATCAATAATTTCTACAAAATAAAACCACCACCCTGCTCTAAAAAGGTATAAGTGGAGCACTAGAGCAAAATTGTCTAGCTCAAAAGATATAAGTGAAGCACATAGAGTATTCTAATAAATTATGATTCATGTGTGTCTCTCCAAAAGGTGTGTACAGAAAGGATGATTGTGGTAAACTAAAAATAAAAGAATCAAATCATACAAGACGCTCCAAGCAAAACACATATCATGTGGTGAATAAAAATATAGCCTCAAGTAAAGTTACCGATAGACGGAGATGAAAGAGGGGATGCCTTCCGGGGCATCCCCAAGCTTAGGATTTTGGTTGTCCTTGAATTTTACCTTGGGGTGCCTTGGGCATGCCCAAGCTTAGGCTCTTGCCACTCCTTATTTCATAATCCATCAAATCTTTACCCAAAACTTGAAAACTTCACAATACAAAACTCAACAGAAAACTCGTAAGCTCCGTTAGTATAAGAAAACAAAAACACCACTTCAAGGTACTGTAATGAACTCATTCTTTATTTATATTGGTGTTAAACCTACTGTATTCCAACTTCTCTATGGTTCATACCCCCCGATACTAGCCATAGGTTCATCAAAATAAGCAAATAACACACGAAAAACAGAATCTGTCAAAAACAGAATAGTCTGTAGCAATCTGTAACTTTAGAATACTTATGGAACCCCAAAAATTCTACCAAAACAGGAAGTCCTAGGAAAATTGTCTATTAATCTTCTTCAAAACGAATTAACTGAAAATCACGTTTCTGTGATTTATTAAAAGTATTCTTGTGCGCGCAAAAGTTTCTGTTTTTTCAGCAAGATCAAATTAACTATCACCCAAGATGATCCTATAGGTTCTACTTGGCACAAACACTAATTAAAACATAAAACCACATCTAAATGGAAGCTAGATGATTTATTTATTACTAAACAGGAACAAAAAACAAGGAACAAAAATAAAATTGGTTGCCTCCCAACAAGCGCTATTGTTTAACGCCCCTAGCTAGGCATTGATAATTTCGATGATGCTCATATGAAAGATAGCAATTGAAACACAAAGAGAGCATCATGTAGTATGTGAAAAACACATCTAAGTCTAACATACTTCCTATGCATAGGCATCTTGTAAGCAAACAAATTATCAAGGCAAGCAAAAACTAGCATATGCAAGGAAGAACAAAGAGATGATAGCAATCTCAACATGAAGAGAGGTAATTTAGTAACATGAAAATTTCTACAACCATATTTTCCTCTCTCATAATAATTACATGTAGGATCATAAGCAAATTCGACAAAATAGCTATCACATAAAATATTTTCAACACGATCCACATGCATGCAAAGTTGACACTCTTCCAAAATAGTGGGATTAACATTAACTAAAGTCATGACCTCTCCAAGGCCACTTTTATCAAAACTTTCATAAGATTGATCAAAATCCAAATATGTGGGATCTAAAGTTGACACTCTTCCAAACCCACTTTCAATAATTTTGCAAACACTATTATCAATCTCATATTCATCATGGGGGTTAAATAAATTTTCAAGATCAAAAGAAGAATCACCCCAATCATGATCATTGCAACAAGTAGTAGACATAGCAGAACTAGCATCCCCAAGCTTAGGGTTTTGCATATTATTAGCACAATTGACATCAAGAGAATTTATAGTAAAATCATTGCAATCATGCTTTTTGTCGAAGGAACTACCAAGTATGGGTGCAATAGCAACGATCTCATGTTTAACATAAGGAACTATAGCAAATTCATCTTCATAAATATTGGCATCATGGCCACAATAATAGTAAGCATCATGTTCATCAAGGGATATTTCAATCAAATCATCGGAATCATCATTATCTATAGATTCATGCATATCATTATTTTCTTCCAAAGCAACGGTCATTCTCTCAATAAATTCTTTGACATGGACATTATGAGTATAGTTTTCATAGCAATATTTAAGAATGTCAAAATTTTCAGATTCGTAGAGAGTAATATCATACTTTTCAATCAAAGAAGCAACTTCATAAGCACCCTTAATAGCAACAAATTCTTCAATTTTTTCAACGTCATAGTAACTATAAACACCCTTTGCATAAGAAGATAAGACATTATCATTAAACTCACATAAGGTGTTTTTTAGGGTTCTTAGAGCAACAAGTAAAATCATAAATTTCACAAAGATTCCAAGCATAACACAGCAATCTGTTTATTTGATCCCATAAGAGTCTCCCTTTTTCAGACAAACGGTGACGCACAAAATGAGCATGCTCATCTAAAGATTCCCCATCAACTAGGCTAGTTGGGGTTTCAGCAGGAGCGCATAAGGTTTGAAGATGATCCAAGTAGAACACTTTAAGTGGATCCATATCAATAGATTTTTAGCAAGCAAAAATGCAAGAAAATAGATGGCACGTGGAAACACAAACAAAAAGACATACGGGAAGAATGCAAAGAAAAGGCAAAGGTTTTTGAAAACAGTTTTAGAACTGGGGGAGAGGAAAATGAGAGGCGAATGGCAAATAATGTAATGCGAGGGATAAGAGTTTGTGATGGGTACTTGGTATGTCTTGACTTGAGCGTAGACCTCCCCGGCAACGGCGCCAGAAATCCTTCTTGCTACCTCTTGAGCATGCGTTGGTTTTCCCTTGAAGAGGAAAGAGTGATGCAGCAAAGTAGCGTAAGTATTTCCCTCAGTTTTTGAGAACCAAGGTATCAATCTAGTAGGAGGCTACACGCAAATCCCTCATACCTACACAAACAAATAAGAACCTTGCAACCAACGCGATAAAGGGGTTGTCAATCCCTTCACGGCCAGTTGCAAAAGTGAGATCTGATAGAGATAATAAGATAAATATTTTAGGTATTTTTATGATATATATTGGAAAGTAAAGATTGTAAAATAAAATAGATCAGAAACTTATAAGATGGAAAATAGACCCGGGGGCCAAAGGTTTCACTAGTGGCTTCTCTCAAGATAGCATAAGTATTACGGTGGGTGAACAAATTACTGTCGAGCAATTGATAGAAAAGTGCATAGTTATGAGAATATCTAGGCATGATCATGTATATAGGCATCACGTCCGCGACAAGTAGATTGAAATGATTCTGCATCTACTACTATTACTCCACACATCGATCGCTATCCAGCATGCATCTAGAGTATTAAGTTCATAAGAACAAAGTAACGCATTAGGCAAGATGACATGATGTAGAGGGATAAACTCAAGCAACATGATATAAACCCCATTTTTTTATCCTCAATGGTGACAATACAATACGTGCCTTGCTGCCCCTGCTGTCACTGGGAAAGGACACCACAAGATTGAACCCAAAGCTAAGCACTTCTCCCATTGCAAGAAAGATCAATCTAGTAGGCCAAACCAAACTGATAATTCGAAGAGACTTGCAAAGATAACCAATCATACATAAAAGAATTCAAAGGAGATTCAAATATTGTTCATAGATAATCTTGATCATAAACCCACAATTCATCGGATCTCGACAAACACACTGCAAAAAGAATTACATCGAATAGATCTCCAAGAAGATCGAGGAGAACTTTGTATTGAGATTCAAAGAGAGAGAAGAAACCATCTAGATAATGACTATGGACCCGAAGGTCTATGGTAAACTACTCACACTTCATCGGAGAGGCTATGGTGTTGATGTAGAAGCCCTCCGTGATTGGTTCCCCCTCCGGCAGAGCACCGGAAAAGGCCCCAAGATGGGATCTCATGGGTACAGAAGGTTGTGGCAGTGGAAATAGGGTTTCGTGGTGCTCCTGGATGTTTTCAGGGTATATGAGTATATATAGGCGAAGGAAGTCGGTGAGGGGAGCAACGAGGGGCCCACGAGGGTTGGGGGCGCGCCTACCGCCCTGGGCGCGCCTCCTTGCCTCGTGGCCACCTCGTTTCTTTCTTGACGTCCACTCCAAGTCTCCTGGATTGCGTTTGTTCCAAAAATAACTCCCCCGAAGGTTTCATTCCGTTTGGACTCCATTTGATATTCCTTTTCTGTGAAACACTTAAATAGGCAAAAAAACAGCAATTTGGGCTGGGCCTCCGGTTAGTAGGTTAGTCCCAAAAATAATATAAAAGTGTATAGTAAAGCCCATTAAACATCCAAAACAGATAATATAATAGCATGGAACAATCAAAAATTATAGATACGTTGGAGACGTATCAGGTGTTGAGCCAACACAATGAGGTGTTTGCCAAAGAGGGGCTCGGGTTTGACCCAAGCACAAGCAAGAAGAAGTCGACCTCTCAAAAGTGCACCACCCCTCTAACGGAAATATTTGTACGAGAAGGGCACAAGGAGAAAGGTAAGGTTGTTAGTGGGAAGGCCACAAGGGGCATGCCCACTCTCAACAAGCCGAAAGAGTTCATGCCTCCATCCTATGTACTTTGTAAGACTAAGGATGGAGAAGTTTATGCAAAATTTGTTGGTCCTCGCAATGCATTCCGACTCTATGCTATTTGGGTCCCTAAGACCCTTGTGACTAACTTGAGAGGTCCCATTGCAAAATGGGTGCCTCTAACCAAGTCATAATTGTGTGTAGGTTGCCTTCTCCGCTGGAGTAAAATGGGTGATTGATAGTGGAAATCATATGACCGGAGATAGCAAATTGCTCTACTATTTCATGGAAGCTATTCAACCATTTGTGAGCATTATGTTTGGTGGAGGTTCAAAAGGACAGGTACTCGGGTTGGGCAAGGTGTCTATCACAAATGACATGTCTCTAGCAAATGGCATGCTTGTTCAATCTCTTAAATATCATTTGCTTTCTGTTCGCCAATTGGCTTCTGTTGGTTATGATACACTCTTTAGACTAACAGATGTGAAAGTCTTTAAGAGAGACACTCTCGAAGTGGCCTTTGTTGGAGAGTTGGATGACAACCTTTACATGGTTGATTTCTCGAAAGAGAGCACATTCCATGCAACTTGTCTAACGGCAAAGGCCGACAAGGGGTGGCTATGGCATCGCCAGCTAGCCCATGTCAGCATGAGAAATCTTCAAGATCTCTTAAAGGGTAATCACATCCTTGGACTAACCAATGTCTCTTTTGAGAAAGATCGTGTGTGTAGTGCATGCATAGCCGGGAAGCAACATCAATCAAAGCACCCACCCAAGAATATCGTGTCTACTTCAAGGCCTTTGGTGCTCCTTCATGTGGATCTTTTTGGGCCTCCTTCATGGGATAGTCTTGGTGGGAAAAAGTATGGGCTTGTCATTGTTGATGATTACTCAAGATATACATGGGTGTTTTTCCTTAAATCCAAGGATGAGACGAAGATCACCTTCATTGATTTTGCCAAGCAAGCACAACACAAGTTTGATAAAGACATCTTGGCAATAAGGAGTGATAATGGCTCTGAGTTCAAGAACTACACCTTGGAAGAATTTCTTAGTGATGAAGGGATTGAGCATCAATATTCAGCTCCATACACTCCTCAGCAAAATGGTGTAGCCGAAAGGAAGAACCGTACACTTGTGGAGATGGCAAGGTCTATGTTGGATGAATACAAGTCACCACATAGTTTTTGGGCCGAGGCTGTCAACACTGCATGTCATGCATCAAACTGGCTCTTCCTCCGCACTATATTGGAAAAGACTCCATACGAGCTCCTAACTGGGAACAAGCCAAATGTCAAGTACTTCGGGTATTTGGGTGCAAATGTTTCATCCTCAACAAAAGAGAATGGTTAGGAAAATTTCAATCCAAAACAATTGAGGGCATATTTGTTGGCTATGGATCAAACTCTCATGCCTATAGAGTCTACAACGAATCCAATGGATGTGTTGTAGAAACTTGTGATGTGGTGTTTGATGAATTTAATGACTCCCATGGCGAGCGAGTTGATCTAAGTGATGTAGGTGAAGAAGATTCTTCTCAAGATATTTTGACCATGGGTGTTGGTGCACTTCTTCCAATGGAACAAGAACCTCATGATGAACAAGAAGAAGATGGAAGCTTCACACATCATCAAACTACTTCAACACTCATACCTCCTCAAGCTCCTATTGCTCAACCAATACCCATAGACCAAGTACAAGATGATGATCAAGTTCCTCTTCATGATAATCATCAAGAACAAGATCATCCTCAAGGGCAAGAACAAGAAAGTGCAATCATTGACGATGAACCTCAACAAATGCAAGATGAAGAAGAAGATCTTCCACCACACATTAATGATCCATATGTCGAAGACGTGGATGATGGACATGAAGTTGAACCTCATGAAACTCTCACCTCCATCATGCCTCGAGTGGCCGGTCGTGTTGATGTTGAAAAAATCCTCACCGGCATATCGGAAGGTAGAGTCACTCGTAAACATTTGACAAATTTTTGTGCTCACTTCTCGTTTGTGTCTAGTGTTGAGACTCTCAAGGTACAAGATGCATTGATGGTTGGCTCGTTGCTATGCAAGAAGAGTTGAACAGTTTTGAACGCAACCAAGTGTGGTCATTAGTCAAGAGGCCAACTACCGAGCACAACGTCATTGGAACAAAATGGATTTTCAAGAACAAGAAAGATGATAATGGTGTAATCATCCGTAACAAGGCAAGGTTAGTGCCACAAAGGTACTCACAAGTTGACGGTTTGGACTTTGGTGAGACCTTTGCCCCCGTTGCCCTTCTTGAATCCATTCGCATCTTACTTGCTTATGCTGCTTTCAATGGTTTTACGTTACATCAAATGGATGTGAAGAGTGCTTTCCTTAATGGTCCTCTACAGGAAGAAGTATATGTATCGCAACCACCTGGGTTCGTTGATCCCGATCACAAAGACTATGTGTATAAACTTCATAAGGCTTTGTATGGCCTCAAACAAGCACCTCGTGCTTGGTATGATCATTTTAAGAAGTTTTTACTCACTGATGCTTTTGTGAGAGGGGTGATCGATCCTACTCTTTTTACTAAGAGGGACAAGGGTGATTTGATCTTATGCCAAATCTATGTAGTTGATATCATTTTTGGTTCTCCTAACATTCATTTGTGTAAGAAGTTTGCGGCTTCCATGACCAAGAATTTTTAAATGTCACTCAATGTGGATTTGAAGTTCTTCCTCGAATTTCAAATTCAACAATTACAATAAGGAATTTTCTTGTCTCAAGCAAAATACCTCAAGGATATCCTAGAGAAGTTTGGCATGTCTGATGCTAGTCCATGTAAGATACCCATGCCAACCAAAATTGTACTCACTGAAGACACAAATGGTATTCCTTTTGACCCATCTATTTACCGCTCTATGATCAATATGAAACGAGCTCATAGGCAATGGATCAATGATGGATAATTATGTCGGATGGCATTAATCATGCAACAGTTATAACATAGGGTGACACAGAACTAGCTCCAATTCATCAATATAATGTAGGCATGTATTCCGCATATAGTCATACGTGCTTATGGAAAAGAACTTGCATGACATATTTTGTCCTACCCTCCTGTGGCAGTGGGGTTCTAATGGAAACTAAGGGATATTAAGGCCTCCTTTTAATAGAGAACCAGACCAAAGCATTAGCACTTAGTGAATACATGAACTCCTCAAACTACGGTCATCACTGGGAAGTGCCCCGACTATTGTCACTCCGGGGTTGTCGGATCATAACATGAAGTGGGTGACTATAACTTGCAAGATAGGATCAAGAACACACATATATTCATGGAAACATAATAGGTTCAGATCTGAGATCATGGCACTCGGGCCCTAGTGACAAGCGTTAGGCATAGCAAAGTCATAGCAATATCAATCTTAGAACATAATGGATACTATGGATCAAACCCTAACAAAACTAACTCGATTACATGGTAAATCTCATCCAACCCATCACCGTCCAGCAAGCCTATGATGGGATTACTCACGCACGGCAGTGATCATCATGAAATTGGTGATAGAGGATGGTTGATGGCGACGGATTCCCCTCTTCGGAGCCCCGAACAGACTCCAGATCTGCCCTCCGAGGAAGAACAGGGCTTGGCAGTGGCTCTGTATCGTAAAACGCGATGAATCCTTCTCTCTGGGTTTTTCTCCCCGAACGTGAATATATGAAGTTGGAGTTGAGGTCGGTGGAGGTCCAGGGGGCCCACAAGACAGGGGGGAACGGCGCCCCCCCCCCCCTTGTGGATAGTGTGGGTCCCCTTCGATTGATTCTTTCGCCAATATTTTTTATGTATTCCAAAAGTTATATCCGTGAAGTTTCAGGTCATTCCGAGAACTTTTATTTATGCACAAAAAGAACACCATGGCAATTCTACTGAGAACAATGTCAGTCCGGTTAGTTCCATTCAAATCATGCAAATTAGAGTCCAAAACAAGGGCAAAAGAGTTTGGAAAAGTAGACACGATGGAGACGTATCAGCGTACATGTGCCAAAATAACCCAGGTTGCCTCGGGGTGGCCCCGCACAGTGCTCTAGTTTGGACCAACACTCATGAGGAGCACTGGCCTGGGTTGTTGATTAAGAATCCTCGGGTGCTAGCCAGTCCCTATGCAAGTTTTAGTTGTTATTAGGCAAATGGTAAAACCAAAGTTGGGCCTTGCTGAAAGAGTTTTATTCAAAGCGAACTGTCAAGGGGGGCCATAAACCCCAACCGTGTTAGGAACGCAAAATCAAGAAACATAACACCGGTATGATGGAAACTAGGGAGGCAAGAGTGGAACAAAACACCAGGAAAAAGGCCGAGCCTTCCACCCTTTACCAAGTATATATGTGCATTGATTAAATAGGAGATATTATGATATTCCAAGATATCCATGTTCCAACATGAAACAACCTGCAACTGCACCTGCAACTAGCAACGCTATAAGAGGGGCTGAGCAAAGCGGTAACATAGCCAAACAACGGTTTGCTGGTATGGTGAAAATGGTTAGAGGCTGTTTCATGGCATATTGGGAGGCTTGTTGGTAGGAAGCGCGACATAGTGATAGCATCAAGACAACTAGCATAGCAAAGATAGCAGTGAGATCCAAGGTGACAATCATCTTGCCTGAAATTCCATTAGGAAGAAGACCAAGTCCATGAAGTAGACGAACCAACGTATTCGAACAAATCCTCACAATCCGCAACATTACCGGAACTAAGAAACAACACCGGAAAGAAGCAAACGACATGGTAAACACACAAGCATACATATGGCATGATGCACAATCAAGTATGACGCATGTCCAGTTTAAATATGCACGCCATGGCAAAGTGCAACAAACAATACTACAAATTAAGTGGAGCTCAATATACAACGAGTTGCATATTGACGAATCACCACATTCAAGTATTTAGTTCGCTTTCGTTATGAACTCAACAAGTTTAAATGTTCTTAACATGGCAAGATGTGAAGCAAAAGAATCTACCTATCTAGGCAAGTTTAAATGAGACCGAAAACACAAATAACAAATTCAGAAAATCCCCATGTGCTTATTTCAAATTTGGTACTGTTCTGTCTAAACCATATTTCAGAGTTGTAAAAAAGGAAAATAAAGTGCATTATGTTAATCTATGCATTTTTCTACCTCATTTACATATAAAGTTTATTTAATTCCGAGCTACGTAATTAAGTTATGAAACAAATCATTTAACATGTTATTTAAGCAAATTAATTCGAACAGCAAGTTAAACATTTTAAACAAGGATGAAAGTTGCAAATTATTAATCTACACAAAATTCTAAGCATTTTACATATATAGTTTGTTTTAATCCGATGCACGGATGGTGAGATATTAAATGCATGAATAACGAGTTTTTTTTCGTAAAACTGCGTTCTCTGGATAATTAGCAAAATCGTCTAGGAAAAAGAACATGCGTTGGGCCGAATCTGAAACAGGGCAGCGGCTGGGGTTCTCACCATGGACCAAGGCTCAGACGGTGGTGGCAGCAGGCCGCGAAGCTGGGCTGCACGCATCTGGCCGATGCGGCCAACGCGACCACGAAGCAGAGGAGGTAGGGGATCGAGAGACCTCCTATCTGCCGTAGAATGCGGCAGATTGTCGAGGCTCCGTACAGGGCACTGCTCGGACTGGGCCGGCCCATGCAGGTGGGGAGGTGTAAAAAATGAGACAAAACAGAGCGTATCTGTAGGATTCAAGCTCGCAACCACTATATAGTGGAGGCATGTAGCTAGCCACTGCGCCAACACCTTGCTCGTGGTTAGAAGACCACGCGAACTCTTTAGAACTAGCAACAGCGGTGGATTGGCTTATCTTTTCTTGTTTTTAATCTTTTTTTTGAAAATTCTGAATATTTTTTAAAAACTTCCGAATGTTTTTGGAACACATACACGAGTTTTCAAAAAAAATGTGAAGAAAATTCGGATTTGTAACGAAATTTTAAAAACAGGAACAATTTTTGAAGTTGTGGACAAATTTTGAAAAACATTAACATTTCTTAAAATTATGACCAGTTTTGACAAAGGCGAACAAGTTTTCAAAAAATGTGAACAATTTTGGAATTTCAAAAAATTTAAAAACATCAACATTCTTTTCGGAATTTGTGAACAAATATTTCAAATTGGAAAAAAATTAAAATACCGAACATGTTTTAATAATCATGAACAAGTCTTGGCAATTTGTTAACAATTTTTGAATTTGCGAAGACATTTTCAAAAAATGGGACTTTTTTGAATTTGTGAACAAATTTTGAGAAGCAGAAAAATTTTGAATTTGTGAAAGAATCAAAAAAAGGGGACATTTTTGAATTCGAGAACAAATTTTGAGAAGAGGGACATTTTTGAACTTGTGAACAAATTCTGAAATGGGAACCTTTCTTAAAGTTTAAAACATTTTTGAGAATCACAAATTTGAACCAATTTTGGAAACATGAACATATTTAGAAATTACAAATAATTTTGAAAAATTGAACAATTTTTATTAACCGAACAAAATTTGAAACTCTACACTTTTTGTAAAAACACAAACAATCATATTGTTTTTTGAAATTGCAAACAAATAACTAAAACATGAACAATTTTTTTTGGAATTTTCCAAAAAAAAATAATTGTGAACAAAAAATTTGAAAACACAGATATTTTTTAAATGCGTGAACAAAATTTCGAAACTACGAACTTTATTTTAAAAATGTGAACAAATTTTGAAAACAAGTTTTTTCTAATTCCGAATAATCATTTTAGAAACTAGAAAAGGCTTGAAAAGGAAAATAAACGTTAAACAGGGGAAAAGGTAAAATTAGGAACAAAAAAGAACACAAAAAGAACAAACAAAACAAAAAAGGAAAAAAAGGAAAAACCCGAAAAAACAGTAGAAGAAAACAGAGCAGAAGAACCCGGTTCTGGGAACCATCTAGAACGTTCCCAAAACCGCTTGGCGCCCACTATGCTCACGCTATGACTGGGCCGGCCCAGATTTGCGCGCGGGTGGCTCGCCTGTGCGTTGCGTCGACAGTTCAACGCAACGAGCGGCAAATAGGAAATCGCGGGGATCGAGGCTGACGTGCCTCCTTCGCCTGCTCAAAGCAGAAATGAGGCCACTGCGCCGCTGGTGCTTGGACGCGACACCGGTCCGGCAACGGGCGACGAGGCGACGATGAGGAACAGCGGAGATGGCCGGACTGGCCAAAACCGGGCAGAGCAAAGGCGGAGGAGACCCGGCAGGGTGCGAGGCTCGAACGGCTGGCAACCTCCGGCAGCTTGGCGGGTGGCTGAGGTCGGAGGCGCGGCGCGGGGGAGGTCCGGGCGCGGCGGCGGTTTCAGGTGCGATAGGAGCACGGGGCGACGCCATGGCGTTGGGAGCTCATGTCCATGGGAAAACAGAGAAAGGGTGAGGGAGAGGGAAGCCAGGGAGGAAAAGGAAGAAGGGGCACGGGATCGGCCTTGGGGGTCGCCGCTTGGACGCAGCTCCCGCAGGGTCAACGTGGTGCAGGCAGCGGCGAGAGGGTGCCACAGCTGCTGCTGCTCCCAGCGGCGAGGTCGAGGAGCTCGTGCAGGGAGGCGCACAGGAGCGGCTCGGGCAGAGTTGCTGCTTGTGGGGCTGCTGGCCGTCGCTGGACGAAGGTAGCTGGAGGCCGGACGCATCCATGGGGACCGAGAGGAGCTCGGTTGCCTGAGGATTGGCTGCGGGAAGGATGGATGAGGATCGAGAGGTGGCGGCCGAGGTTTGGGTGGCGGCCGAAAACAAGGGAAATTGGTTGGGAAGGATCTGGATCAGGAGGAGATTTGAGGTGGGAGGTGGAGTGTGGCCGTGGGTTAGACTGATATATGTATAGTAGGTGGGATAGAGTTAGGGGTCTTTGGACCCTCCGATCGTAATCGGGTGACCGAGAATAAATAGGTTAGGTCGACCGGATAAGAAACCAGAGATGTTTTAGGGATGTTTGAGGATGATCTGAATCCAACGGTGATGACTGAGCGGGTCGGGTTCGGGTAAGCTTTCGGACGCATGTGAGGGGTTTGATGAAAGGTCAACAGAGGCGAACGGGAAGCGGCGCTACCAACGGATGCAAGTCTGAAAACATGATGGCAACAGAGCGTCGATGCAATGCGAATGATGCGATGACGAATGCAACAAACAAATAAAACACACGGAAACAACGGAATAATTGAAAGGCTTTTGGAGCGTCGGTCTCGGGTTGTTACACTCTCGGGGTGTTACAAACTAGTACTACTATAAAGGATGCTTGAGTACCTGCCTCTTGGGGCTTCAAGGGCGAAGAGTGCATCACCATCATCTGTTTCCGACTGGCGTGCTGTGAGGGCTTCTCAGGGGCTCTCTGTCCACAATGACTATTTATCGAATTAAGTGATCCCGACAGCTTCTCTCGTTGAAGCAGTCGACTAATTAGGCCGACCCAGTATTACGTAGAGAAATAGAAAAAGTAGAAGAAAATGAGGGCATTGGGGATTCAAATGTGGGGCGTTTCGTGCATAGAGCTGCTTGCCACTGCGCCACTGTTGGCTTCGTGCCGCATATGATAGTCGCATTCTACTTGAGGTAAAATACCGATAGGTTTTTCTTATTTCTCCGTTTTTTCTTTTCTTTTCTTTTGTTTGGTTTTCTTTTTTTTTCTCTGGCTTCCTTTTTCGTTTAATATAATTTGTTTCTTTTTTTTCATTCTAAATTCTTTGTTTTCTTTTTTTCTCCATTTTTTGTTTGGTTTTGCTTTTTTTCCATTTTCTGTTTGGTTGTCCTTTTTCTTCTTCATTTTTTGTTTTTCTTTTGTGTTTTCTTATGTTTGTTTTTATTTTCACTCTACGTTTTCGTACATGTCAAAATCATTTTTTAATAAGCGATCAACATTTTTTGTATACACAATAATATTGTCCGGACACTTATTGAACATTTTTCAAATACTTCATTAATATTTTAATAGTTATTCAACATTTTTCCAGATACTTGTTCAATATTTTTAATACTTATTCAACATTTTTCATATACCCGTTTAACATTTTTCAATACCTATTAAACATTTTTAATACCTATATAGGACTCCTTTTTTATACTCCTAGGAGTACATACTCCCACCCATTAGGTGGGCTCCCAGTCATAACAAACCAACAAATGGAGAGAGAAAAAAGGGAGAATTAAAATTGCGATGCATGTAACTGATTTTGATTCCTGAAGAGTGAGTATATATTCTACTGGTTGGTCCCTATATTCAAGGAACTCGTGCATGTAGTAGTCGATTGGTATAACTTCATGTTTTTGACTGGAAGTAGTATATAATTTATGAGTGTGAATCAACGATGTAGTATATGCGACATGTCTTCAAGAAAACTAGTAGCATGTCTATACCGTGTAGTATTTAGGATGTATAATATACTCTTGAAATATATGTGAGAACAAAGTATCTCCCAAATAATTACTGCAATTTCAGAAGTGTTATATATTTCATGATTTTTAGAGGAGTATATACTGCACTGTTAAAGCAGTATATATAAAAAAAATCAATGGGTAGAAACTACATTTTTCCAAGAGGTATATACTACAATGTTTAAAGCAGTATATACTACAGGATTTTTCTAGGGTACACACTAAATATTTTTCAATGGGTACAAACGGCATTTTGTCAAGAGGTGTATACTGCATTTTTAAAGCAGTATATACTACATAATTTTCAAGGAGCATATACTGCAGTTTTTTTAATGCGTATATACTGCATAAAACATTAAATTCAGTTTTCTTTTGACTGGTACATACTGCATACACTTTTAGGAGGCATATACTGCATTTCTTCAAAGGAGTATGTATATACATGCTTCTCAAAAGTTGGAGCTAAGGCAGGTCCAATCTGAGCCATCTTAGGTACGTTCACATGCAGCGATGCATCCGATGCATGTGGGTGCATCTCCTGGTCTGGGCGACACCTGTTCGTATACACTGGGTTGCCGACTTCTTGCCGTCGCCCGAGTAGACGCCGATGCGTCATTGTAAGTTTGACGATGAAGCATGTAGCTAGTCGGCGGCGCACAGCTCCATCTTAGCCAATCGGCCTCAGATGGGTAGATATCCTGCCATAGATCATTACTTCATGAGTTTCGATTATAGCGTACGCATAGAAACGCAAGGATCTAAAGAAAATAAGAAAAAGATGAGTGTACGATTGGACGACAAATCAAGTAGTTGGAAGTACATGTCTCCATCTTGATTGATTTCCTTCCTGGGACCACGTATACTTCCATATATCATTACCGCCATGAGATTCCATTACAAGGAATGCATTCAAACAAAGGGTAGTTTGTAGGATACCTCGATGATAAGACGAGCACATATGCGGGCAGATGAGAAAGGATAGTTGTTGTTGTCGTCAATGCCGATTTTGGATGAGACAACGCAGCCACGTATGATCGGCGTTGTTGTCATCGGCGACTCCAACCAGATCGCCGGCACCTCCAGCCAGGTCGCCGCCGCATGTACGACTGCCCTGCTGATCGACTGGTATTTCGGAAAACAAAACAAACCTAATAGGCTAGTACGTAGGTCACTCAGGAAGACTGAAACTGTACGCGTGCTTATCCCACGTAACACGGAGGTTGTTTCTTAAATCAACGTGATTCCTTCCGTGGGATTTAGATGAAAATTAACTAACTAATTTATTGAATGCTAAAACGGGTTTGTTACGTGGAATCCGGTGGCGCTTGTGGCGAGCCAAACATGATAGGTGGATGGGAGTATGTACTCCTAGGAGTACAAACCCATTTTTGTGGCTCCCGCGCTGTTGGGCCGGCCCGTCAAGGGCTCCCTTCCATGCGAGCGCAGCGTCCTGCTCGCTGAACGCGAGAAATAGCAGCGCCCCTCTTTGTCGGCTACCCAAACTGTGCTCCCAAAATAATCCTTGGGCCTGACATCTTTTTTGTTGTGAGCAAACTAAGCCAGTTTCTTTCAAGTAGGGAGATGTTCATTGGCAATGCTTTGACATAGTAATGTCTTATTTAAGAAGCACTAAGAGTTATAGGATTCACCATACCGGATATAATAAATAGTTACAATGAATCAAACTGGATCTTATGCTTATCAGATTAATGCCACAACTATGTATGTGTCTACCTTCGGTTGTGGCATTGTTTCCTAGAAGTTTTGTAAGCGGACCAACTTAACAAGGTTAACAATGGAAGCAAAACTCGCAGCGTTAGATACAACCACTACGAAAGTAGAATCGTTTAGTGGGCTCTTGATGACCCTAGTGGTGGTTGAAAAATTAATATCATAAATCTTGATGAGCATTGTTAATCAAATTGTTATTATCCATGTAAAAAGTTTCAAGTATAATATACAATCATCAAGACATGTGAACGAGGAGATTGAAATTTGTTAGACGAATGAGAAACTTTGGGGCTATCACATTGCGTTATATCCAAACATCTAAGAATCTGGGGAAAAAATCACAACGGATTTATCACGAAATATGATAGACAATGCATCGAGGGAGATGGATACCCAGTGCATAGTTATCTATATTGGTGAATCATTCTATGTTACCAAAGATACCCTGAAGTAAAAGTGGTGAGACAAGCTATTGGTTAATTGAGAGGTGAGTATTTCTTTTTATAAAGACCAACTTCGCTAAGATGCGACTCTTTCCTAATCTATACGGTAGGTTTTTTCTATCATAATCTATTTTGAATCAAAGGTGTTGTTCTAGTCCCGAGCTCATGTGAGCTCGGGTAAACAGGTAAATCACAAAAAATAGTAAAAAATTATAAAAAAAATTATTTTTTTGTGAAACATTGGCAAATATTTTCATAAGTAGCAAAATTTCATTATGAAATGACATTCATGGAAAATGTGGCCAAAAAAACAAAATCGATGCTCCAGATGCGTTTGAAAATAACATTTTGGAGCATCGATTTTGTTTTTTGCCACGATTTCCACGAACACTGTATGGTGATAAAATTTTGCAAGCTACCAAACATTTTGTCAATGTTTCACACACAAAAATTCAGAATTTTTTGAATTTTGTTTTAAATTTTATATTTTACTGTTCACCCGAGCTCACATGAGCTCGGGATTAGAACAACTGCTTTCGTATTGAGTGGCTTACTTATGCAAAGATTTTGCCTTGCATACCTTAAAAGAACACATCTATATGTGTCTGACTGTTAAAATTTATAGTCTATGAGAGTTGGATGCTCTCTAATAAATTCATGAAGAGGCCCCGAAGTATGACATATGAGCTCCACCCACGAGAAATCCTTTCCACAACATAGTATTGTCCATGGCTTCGCGAGAAACTTATTTGTACGGAACTTACAACTCAAGGCATAGTCCATCATTCAAGTTGTACATAAGTGCAGCATGGAGTCCAAGGTGAAAGGTCAACTTAACAGTCATCACCTAAAATTCTGGTATATAAACAATGCTTTGGAACCATACATAGATTTTTATGGGGAGCTCCTATGTGTTGCTTATTGCGGCAGATTGTCGCAGAAATACGCAGGCGGTCCAACTGAGTCAACCCACTCACGCACGAGCGAAGCGAGCTGTCATATGGAGGGATCGAGCATCCAGAAAGATACATAGTGGGAGGACCGAGCCTCCTTGGAGTTTAGCGTTTCATGGCCGTCGGATCCGGTCCTTGATGCGTTCTTAGCCGCCCGATCACGAGATAAGAAGATACATACCGTTGGATCGAGGCAAGCAACTGTGGATCGAAACAGTGTCGAAATCCCGTGCCACCGCCCATGATTCCATTGCCCCGTCGAGGGTACTTTTTGGTATTTCACCTAGTTGGAAAAGTGCCCAATTAGCACTAGGGTTGAGAGCGAGCTGGGTCGTTCCCCTCCCCCTCGAACCCACTCTCCTCTCCTCCCCATCGCCGCCAGCCATCCTCCCCATCCCGCCTCTTCTCCTCCCCACCGCCCCTTTGCTACGTCTTGAGCTTGCGTTGGTTTTCCTCGAAGAGGAGAGGGTGATGCAGCAAAGTGTAGCGTAAGTATTTCCCTCAGTTTTGAGAACCAAGGTATCAATCCAGTAGGAGGCTCCTCAAAAGTCCCACGCACCTACACAAACAAACTGAGAACTCGCAACGAACGCAATAAAGGGGTTGTCAATCCCTTCACGGCCACTTGCGAAAGTGAGATCTAATAAAGATAGTATGGTAAGATAAATATATTTTTGGTATTTTTATAAGATAGATGCAAAAAGTAAAGATGCAAATAAAGTAGATGGAAAGCAAATATGATAAGAGATAGACCCGGGGGCCATAGGTTTCACTACAGGCTTCTCTCGAGATAGCATAAGTATTACAGTGGGTGAACAAATTACTGTCGAGCAATTGATAGAAAAGCGCATAGTTATGAGATTATCTAGGCATGATCATGTATATAGGCATCACGTCCATAACAAGTAGACCGACTCCTGCCTGCATCTACTACTATTACTCCACACATTGACCGCTATCCAGCATGCATCTAGTGTATAAGTTCATAAGAACAGAGCAACGCATTAAGCAAGATGACATGATGTAGAGGGATAAACACATGCAATATGATATAAACCCCATCTTGTTATCCTCGATGGCAACAATACAATACGTGTCTTGCAACCCTTTCTGTCACTGGGTAAGAACACCGCAAGATTGAACCCAAAGCTAAGCACTTCTCCCATGGCAAGAAAGATCAATCTAGTAGGCCAAACCAAACCGATAATTCGAAGAGACTTGCAAAGATAACTCAATCATACATAAAAGAATTCAGAGAAGATTCAAATATTATTCATAGATAAACTTGATCATAAACCCACAATTCATCGGATCTCGACAAACACACCGCAAGAAGAGATTACATCGAATAGATATCCACAAGAGAGGGGGAGAACATTGTATTGAGATCAAAAAAGAGAGAAGAAGCCATCTAGCTAATAACTATGGACCTGTAGGTCTGTGGTAAACTACTCACAACTCATCGGACGGGCAAGGATGTTGATGTAGAGGCCCTCCGTGGTTGCTTCCCCCTCCGGTAGAGTGCCGGCAAGGGCTCCAAGATGGGATCTCGCGGATACAGAAGGTTACGACGGTGGAAATTGTGTTTCGTGGTGCTCCTGGATGTTTTCGGGGTACGTATACATATATAGGAGGAAGAAGTACGTCGGTGGACGCCCGAGGGGCCCACGAGACTGGGGGGCGCGCCCTACAGGGGGGCGCGCCCTCCTATCTCGTGGGGCCCTCGGAGCTTTCTTGACTTGCACTCCAGGCTCTCCAGATCAGATTTGTTCCAAAAATAACGCTCCCGAAGGTTTCATTCTGTTTGGACTCCGTTTGATATTCCTTTTCTTCGAAATACTGAAATAGGCAAAAAAAACAGCAATATGGGTTGGGCCTCCGGTTAGTAGGTTAGTCCCAAAAATGATATAGAAGTGTAAAATAAAGCCCATAAACATCCAAAAGGGGTAATATAATAGCATGGAACAATCAAAAATTATAGATACGTTGGAGACGTATCAAGCATCCCCAAGCTTAATTCCTGCTCGTCCTCGAGTAGGTAAATGATAAAAAAGAAATTTTTGATGTGGAATGGTGCCTAGCATAATTCATAATGTAATTTTCTTTATTGTGGCATGAATGTTCAGATCCAAATGAATACAAAATAAAGGGTCATATTGACATAAGAAATAGTAATACTTCAAGCATACTAATCAAAGTAATCATGTCTTCTCAAAATAACATGGCTAAAGAAAGTTATCCCTACAAAATCATATAGTCTGGCTATGCTCTATCTTCATCACACAAAGTATTTAATCATGCACAACCCCGATGACAAGCCAAGCAATTGTTTCATACTTCAATAATCTCAAACTTTTTCAACTTTCATGCAATACATGAGCGTGAGCCATGGACATAGCACTATATGTGGAATAGAAGGGTGGTTGTGGAGAAGACAAAAAGGAGAAGATAGTCTCACATCAACCAGGCGTATCAACGGGCTACGGAGATGCCCATTAATAGATATCCATGTGAGTGAGTAGGGATTGCCATGCAACAGATGCACTAGAGCTATAAATATATGAAAGCTCAATAAAAGAAACTAAGTGGGGTGCATCCAAATTGCTTACTCACAAAGACCTAGGGCACCTTTGAGGAAGCCCATCATTGGAATATACAAGCCAAGTTCTATAATGAAAAATCCCCACTACTACATGAAAGTGACAACATATGAGACTCTCTATCATGAAGATCATGGTGCTATTTTGAAGCACAAGTGTGGAAAAAGAGATAGTAGCATTGTCCCTTCTCTCTTTTTCTCTCAATTTTTTTATTTTCTCCCTTTTTTTTCTTTTTTCTCTTTTTTTTGGCCTTTCTCCTTTTTTTTCTTTTCTTTTTTTTCTTTTTGTAAAGTCCGAAGTCTCATCCCGACTTGTGGGGGAATCATGTCTTCATCATCCTTTCCTCACTAGGACAATGCTCTAATAATGAAGATCATCACACTTTTATGGATTTACAACTCAAAGCTAGAACAAGATATGACTCTATATGAATCCCTCCGATGGTGTACCAGGATATGCAATGAACCAAGAGCGACATGTATGAAAATTATGAAGGTGGCCTTGCCACAAATACAATGTCAACTACATGATCATGCAAAAAGCAATATGACAAAAGTAATGCGTGTCATATGAACGGAACGGTGGAAAGTTGCATGGCAATATATCTTAGAATGGCTATGGAAATGCCATAATAGGTAGGTATGGTGGTTGTTTTGAGGAAGGCAAGTGGTGGGTGTCGTGGTTCTAAGCCTGATAGTAGAATAGGGGGGTAGGTATGGAGAGGCATGATCCTAGCTATGGAGTAGTTGTATACGCAAGAGATTTACGAGTTCAGGCCCTTCTCGGAGGAAGTAACAGCCCTACGTCTCGGAGCCCGGAGGCGGTCGACTGGATTATATGCGTATGAGTTACAGGGGTGCGAATCCTTTACACTGAGGAGGGGGTGGCTTATATAGAGTACGCCAGACCCCTCCGGCCCTCAGTTCTACAGGGTTTAAGGTACATTAAGGTCTGGCGTTACTGGTAACGCCCTACATAAAGTGCTATCATGATCATAAATACTACTTAATGACAGACTGTTTGTGTGCAGAGTGACTCTAGATCTCCTGGTGGTCGAGTGAATGGCTTCATGGTCGAGTGTCTTCGAGTCCGTCGAGTGGAATCCTTCCAGGTCGACTGAAAGGTATTTTCTTATATAGATGTCCTTGGGGAGGGTACCTTGGACAGGTCCATGACCCTACCCTTGGTACATGACTTATTGGAGAAGTTGCGATTGTTCCGATCACCTTCATCATGGTTTCTGGCGGAGTTTTGGTTGAGGGCCGCGAGATCTGTCTCGGCGCGCTCACGTTCATCGCCGACGACTCCGCTTGGCTTCAGGAGGCTCCACTCGACATTGACGCGCTCCCAGTCCGCAGGGCGACGCACTTTCGCGCGTGTGTCCGCGGCATCCTCCTGCGGCAACCGTCGGCCCCGTATCGGTCGAACCCTGCGTCGTCCTCCCTCCCTGTCTCCCGCCAGCGCAAGCGCTCCGGTCGGTCGAGGCTTCAGCGGTGGGTGAGGCATATAGTGGCCCGCCAGTCGGCCACCCCCCAAGTCGCGGCGATCGAGCCCGACGAATCTCTCTACGGCCTGTTCGATCTGTCGACTGGCTCCATAGAGACTGCATCCGAGTGCGACAGCAGTGATCCAGCGGCGGAGGTCCTGATGGTCAATGGACCGCGCAGTCCTCCCGGCTTCCCCTGCGCCGATGGAGGGGATGGCGGAGGCGACCCAGCGCAGGTCCACGAGGAGTATCAACCCGATCCACTCACTTCGCTGCAAAGGGAAGATCTTCGCCGCCGGAACATGGATGCTCTGCATACTCCTATCATAGGAGAAACCCCCGAGGCTCGTGCCCTAGAGGACGCGCGTTTGGACAATTTGGCTGAGCACACTCGACTGGAGAACCTCCAGCGAGCACTCGGCGAGCGTGTGTGGCAACGGGTTCCAGACTCCAGTCGACGTCAACTCTTTCCACCACCGACTCAGGTATATCGAACTCCGATTCAGAATCGAGCGGCTGCAGCCCGTATAGCAGAGTCAATTCAACCCTCTCAGTCAGAGGCTGGCAGAGGCTTGATGCAGATCAGAGATTTACTCCGGGCAGCAGGAGATCAAAATTCAAGTGTATCGCAGTCGCGAAATAGGATTCACAGCAGATCCGTCACTGAGAATACAGTCCAGTCGGCTCATGGCCCAAGATCGCCCCCAAGGCGTGAGGGACGTGTAGGCCGACGTGATTAGTATGATGACCGATTTGATCGCGATGATCGGCGTCGAGTGCCCACTCCTCCCCAAGGGGTGGGTCGTACGTCCCTCGACAGCAAGATGACAGACGCCAGCACAGTGTTGGGCGAAGGGTTCCAGTCGACCCCAGAGAACCAGGCTTTGACGCGAGATCCATTATCATTCAAGGTTTGGTCGACCGGAATAGAGCTCACCGAGAAGGCCATGACAGAGATGTGCCCACCAGCAGCAGAGTTCATGTCTTAGGACCAGAGTGTTTTAGCAGAGCCATCAGGGCCGCAGTGATTCCTCCCAACTTCAGGTTGGCGACTGGAGTTAGTAAGTTCACTGTGAAAGAACATGCGGTGCCCCCATGTTTGGTTTTGGTAATTGATGACAATCTCTATGGACTAATGGTTGTCTTGAGTTATATTTCAAGGATTTATCCATAGGCTTTTCTTGAAGTCCATGTGTTGGTTTCAAGGAGTTTATGAGTTGACCAAGGTGCTATTAAGGAATTATCCAAAGATTGGTCATGTGAATGTTGAGCTTATTGCAAGCATGTCTTGAAGAAGAAGGTTGTGTGATCATTCGTGTTTACCTTCAAGACATCATCCAAATGAAGAGAGTTGCAAAGATTCAGGGTTGATCAAGACTAAGTCAAGAGTGAATCAAGTTGATCAACTCACAAAGCGTAGAAGATGTATCGAGAGGGATCAAGTGATCCCATGGTATGGTAAGCATTGTCCATTACGCTTTGTGTGCTAACCCATGGTCTTCGTGAGAGTTCTTTGTGGGGTTAGGTTGCGGTGTGCAAGTTCAAGTGATGCATCATGAAGAGATCAAGTGCTTGAAGCTTGCCGTCCATTGTGGTGACAATGGACTTGTGAAGATGAGCAGAAGAGGGGCTCACCCATAGTTGAGTATGGGGGAGCAATCAACTGGTCTTCATCGAGCCAACGCAATCAAGAAAGGTGGTCCATCTTGAGGAGGAGTAGATCGTCATCAACTAGCTCAAGTGGACTTTGTGCAAGGCAAAGGTTTGCCATTGATAGGTTTTCTATTTTACCGGTCTCATGGTAGTTGTGGGAGACCAGGTTATAGGATCGATTGTCGTACTATCAAGGGGGGCTCTCGATGAGTTGCTTGATTGTATCGTTCGTAGAGAGCTCAAACCATTGCATCCTTGCATCATATTTATTGGTTCTTGTTTGGTTCTTCTCCTTGTGAGTTTTGGAGCTTATGGTCATTTTTATGACAAGCTCGAGTTCATCGAAAACGGAGTTTGCATGCATCTTCTATGATGTTCTCGATGTTGGAGGTTCTGTCGGTTCTTCTCTGTTGGAGGTTCCTCTCCTCTCTTGTTAGGCATACCTCCCCTGTCTCTGTTTTGATGCTACTCGTTGTCTTGTATCCAACAAGCTTGAGTTTGCTCAACTCGGAGCTCATTTGCAGAAGTTATGGCAGTTCTGGTTTTATTGTTTCCCTCTGTTGTCTTCTCTGCAAAATGAAGGACTCCTAGTGTTGCTGATCTGGGGCATGCGGTAGTAGTGCTCTCCGGAGCGGTAGTACCGCAGGCCCTTGCGGTAGTACCGCTCTGTGGGAGCGGTAGTACCGTGGCCTCAGGCCAGGCGCAGCTGCTCGAGCGGTAGTAGGGGCGGATGTAATTTTTTACATCCGCGCCCTACGCGGTAGTACCGCGCCGTGTGCGCGGTAGTACCGTGGGCTCTGGCCAGGCTTAGCAGCATGAGCGGAAGTAGGGGCGGATGTAATTTTTTACATCCGTGCCCTACGCGGTAGTACCGCTCTTCGTGTTCGATAGTACCGTGCCAGAGTTTTGCGTAGGTCCTCCCTCAGCGGAAGTAGGTACGGAAGTAATTTTTTACGTCTGTGCTTTCTCTGCGCCTAGTGTTGCCTACCTTACGGTAGTACCGTAGGGGCACGCGGTAGTACCGCTCCGGCGGTTCTACCACTTGTTGCCCTGTGCAACAGGCCTTCATCTGGCCAGAGCTGTACATGTGGTAGTACCGCAACCTGCAGTGGTAGTACCGCAGCCAACCGCGGTAGTACCGCAGCTCCCTGCGGTAGTACCGCGTCGTGCGGGCTGAGTGAGGGGATAACGGTTGGTTTTTCTCCCCACCTATAAAAGGAGGTCTTCTTCCCCATTGAGACTTATCCTTTGAGCTCGTGTTCTTCCTCCATTGTTGACCTTCTTCGAGCTTGCTAACTCTCAATCCCTCCAATGATTCTTGCTAGTTCTTGAGGGAAAAGAGAGAGGAGATCTAGATCCACGTTTCCACCAATCACTTTCTCCTCTAAGTGAGGGGAACCCCTTGGATCTAGATCTTGGAGTTCTTCGTGTTCTTCTTTCGGTCTTCCTCTCATTTTCTTCCCTAGCATTAGTTGCTTTGGTGGGATTTGGGAGAGAAGGACTTGGGCACTCCATGTGCCCTTGCCATTGCATTTGGTGCATCGGTTTGAGTTCTCCATGGTGATACGTGGAAGTGAAGTTTGAGAAGCTTATTACTCTTGGGTGTTTGGGCACCTTAGAGCTTGTTCCTCTTGGGTGCCTTGGCGCCCTAGACGGTTGGTGGTGTTCGGAGCTCAATCATTGTGGTGTAAAGCTCCGGGCAAGCGTCGGGGTCTCCAATTAGGTTGTGGAGATCGCCCCGAGCATTTTGACGGGTTCCGGTGACCGCCCCCAAGGGTTGCCAAAGTGTACGTGTTCGGTGACCGCTCCCAAGGGTTGCCATTTGTACGGGTTCAGTGACCGCTGTCGGTGTCAAAACCGGCGGATCTTGGGTAGGGAGTCCCAAGCAGTGCGTCTTGGGATCAATGGTAACAGGAGACAAGGGACACGATGTTTTTACCCAGGTTCGGGCCCTCACGGTGGAGGTAAAACCCTACTCCTGCTTGATTGATATTGATGATATGGGTAGTACAAGAGTTGATCTACCACGAGATCAGAGAGGCTAAACCCTAGAAGGTAGCATATGGTATGATTGTTGTAATGGTTGTCCCTCTATCGACTAGCCTGGCCCCGGTTTATATAATTCACCAGAGGCCTAGGATAACAAGAGTCCTAGCCGAACACGCCGGTGGGGGGAGGAGTCCTTGTCTTGATCGCCAAGTCTTGTTGATTCTTCCTTGTATGCGGCAGCTGTCCGGACTGGCCCATGAGTATACGGCCATGGGGGTCCTCGGCCCAATCCAACTGATTGGGAGACGACGCGTTGAGTACCCCTCTAGTCCAGGACACCGTCAGTAGCCCCCTGAACCGGTCTTCAAGTTAGGGACGCTCCTCGATTCTTCCGAACTGTTCTTCATCTTTGGTTGCCAGTCTTGAAAACTGGTTCAACAAATCTTCTCATCTTCTATCTTGAGGATCGCTGAAATGCATTCGATGAGTTTATACGTCGGGTATCCGAGGAGCCCCTTTAAGTTTCCGGCCTTTATCAATGCCTTGTTACTTTTATGCCACACCTCGGGTTTGAAGTTGTTCCCGGGCGGCAACGTCCTCTTGCGTCCGAGCTCCAACGCCGGACTGCATTCGAGGTATCTTTTGCAGCCGAGCACCAATGCCGGACTGCTTCCCAGCTCTGACGCCGGACTATGTATCCGAGCTCCAACGCCGGACCGTATCCGAACTCCAATGCCAGACTATGTATCCTAGGTGTCGTAAATCACCTTGGTTCAAAGAGGTTTGAAGGAGTTTAGCCGAGCTTAATGCCGGAAATGCCCTCTATGGAGCCAGCCACTAGCGCCCGAGCTTTATGTCGGACTGCTTCCGAGGTGGTGCACCACCCCGAATGTGGGCCGATTTTTGTCAATATTTTTGATTGGTGCCAGTAGCCCTCAAGGTGGGTATCGGTCTAAAACCCGAGATGCACATGAAGGATGACATAAGATCGCTGATCCCCGTAGCCGCTGAGACTCAGGTTGATTTGCAAAATCGGTTTGAGGATCAAGTCCTAGCTCGGCAGAATACTTCGGGACACAAAAAGCAGCGTGCTCAGTCCTCGAGACTCAGGTTGGGTGCGGCCGACCAAGCTAAGGATCAAAATCTCCTCGGAAACTGTATTGCACTTAAAATTTTCTGCATAGAACAAGCAATGCAGTAGCCCCCGAGACACTGGTCGGGTGGCAATACCAGATCAGGGGATCGATGTGCCCCTTTAATATTTGTAAATAATAAGCCCGAAGCCCAGTAGCCCCTGAGCCTTAATGCGGGCACGGGAGGCCGAATTAAGGATCGATGTGCCCCTTTAATATTTGTAAATAATAAGCCCGAAGCGCAGTAGCCCCCGAGCCTTAATGCGGGCACGGGAGGCCAAATTATGTGTAATGACTCTATGTATCCAAGTACTTTACGTCATTAATGCTCGGATCCACATTGTACAAAACTTTGTTGACCGACCATCGGCTTCCACCTCCTCGGCCAATAGCCGAGGAGTGTTTGTCCTACTTTATAAAGCCTTTATGAGGGCAAAGATTTACAACAAACAAGGCAATCTGGCCATACGGTTTTTATAA
Source organism: Triticum timopheevii (assembly GCA_963921465.1). NCBI lineage: Eukaryota > Viridiplantae > Streptophyta > Magnoliopsida > Poales > Poaceae > Triticum > Triticum timopheevii. The sequence goes on along the minus strand of OY997271.1, from coordinate 126,092,264 downwards.
ACAAAGGTACGCGGAGAGACATGTTATATTACTATTTAACAGAAGAAATGTCTTCCAAAGAAAAGAGTCCCACTATCGGTTCCTTTCTTTGGGTTGTCATGCTAAGCATGATCATGAAACCTCAGCTCCAATATAAGAGCAAAATATCGAGGATTTAGTTTGGGAGGCCAGTTAATAGCCCCCGGTAGTGTTCGGCGACAGTCGAGGTCAAGCCGGAAACACTTCGGCCAATGTTATGAATGGCCCATCATTTAATGTAGTCATCGGATCGTTGACCAGTTTACACCTATTGTGACAGTCAGTTTTCATCTTTCTCCACTGAGGTGCTTGACCATGCGAGCTGGAAGCACAATCGCAGTGGTTCTCCCTTTGCACACCTAGCCGAACAAAGCGGAACGTAGGAGGAAAGCGCGGGAGCCAGGCAACCCAACTATTGACCGAAGACACAATTCGAAACTGATGCATATATAGCAATATCCGAGAATGTTTTTGCCGAATCTCTAAAGGTGTCCGGCGTTGCACTGCGAGACTTGTGCTGAAAACACACAAATAGTTTAAAAGTGCCAAAAGCTTGGAAAAGCAAAAAACGTCAGTAAAAACATGACGTCCGAACAAGATCAAGTGTTCGGTGCCAATCCGAAAATTGGACTTTATAAAAAAAATGCTTCTGCCTTGCTTTAACATGACACATCCTATCTCAAGACTTCAAGCGGGTCAGCCTACGGCTTCAGTCTTCCATCCCGAAGGCGGAGTACTTCTCATTAGGCCAGTTTAGAAAACTAAACTCTAGCGGTTTTGAGAGAGAAATTAGGTTCCCCGGCTAGTGACCGCACACTCGTGTCGAGAAAAGGAGTAATAAATAATAAGAAAAACTCTGCAACGACTAAGAAGAAAAACACTTATTATAACACGGCTCAAATAAACATACGAGCCCCCAAGTGACTTGGGTAAAAGAATGATTGTATGTACCGAAGTACGTATATCATATCTATGTTCAACCGAACTTTAAACGCGTCTTAACCGACCGTCGGCTTCTCCCTCTTTGGTCAAGGACCGAAAAGTGTTATGTACTCAATCTGTCGAGAATATCGACGGCGTTTCCAATAACCAGGCAATCAGGTCATAAGGCTGTAACAGACAAAGCGCGCTCAGAGAACTTATGCTATATTACTGATAAAGTGTAAGAAGCATCTTCGAAGAAAATAGTACCCCCACCGATACCTTTCTTCGGTGCTCATTGTTAATATGAGACTTGTGCAATAGATTTTTGTACTCATGAGTTCCGTTGTGTGCCGACCATGATTGAAAACAATAAGAGCGCTAGCTTTAGGCTTCACCCAGTCTGAGGTCCGGCTCGGTTGACCTGATCGTGACAATCGCAGAGGTGCTCCCTTTACTCCCTAGCCGAACAATCGGGAACGTAGGGGTAAGCACAGGAGCCAGGCAACCCAGCATGCAAATCGCTTAAGTCAATATGGTGCATATTGTGGCGTAATACATGAACAAGGAACGAAGCCGTACAAGTATAATCATATGCAAGAGGAAAAAGCTTCATGAAGGAAGCCCCCAAGTAAACGGGGTATTTGAATTTGCGCGTCACAAACAAAGTTTTGGACAAGGAAATTTTTACAAGCAACTTTTTTCCAAAAAAGTATAGTGCTTGGCCGAGCCGAACACAAGTTAAAAATTTAAAACTTTGAGCATGAAGACAACTTAGCTGGTTAATGTGTTCGGTATTGATGACGCGGTCCGATCTTGATGCAGGACAAGGTTCCATCCCAGAGCCGGTCCCGAGGTGGCGGAGCAAAGAGCTCGGCACTCTGAAGTGGTGACATAGCACGATCAATGCTGGACGGCAGGGTGATGCCGATGTCCCCGGCATGGGGTAATGAAGTGTTGACGAAGCCCCCCGTCCAGCCGAGGTGACGCCAAAGGATATAGTCCGACTGGATCATTTTCCTGTGCACACAAAATAGTGCAAACCGGAGATAATAGTAGTAATAATAATAATAAATTGTTGCATAACAAATAATTTATGCAAAGTGAGTAATAAAAGAAATATGGCCTGGCGCTGAAGTCAATGTCGATGCAGGGCGGCGGCGTGATGCGGTAAAGGCATGGCAAGGCCTGAATTCACAGGTCGGTTCGAGTTCCGAATGCGGCGTTCACCGGACTATGTACGGAAACTGACCGAACCACCATGCGACCGTTGTTAATGCGGCCACCATTTGATAGACCTGCATACATATGACGGACAAACCAGAGTAATAATTCATTGGAAAAAATGAACCCTAACAAGTAAAAAATACTAGGATTAATAGCACCTGGCTTATTTGTTGTAGCAATCCGAAGAAAGGTGATTCCCAAAATTGGGACTCGATCCGCACACCTATCGCCTGATGGGCGATAAAGCAACGACATGGCGATGCTGGCAAAGGTTGGCTCGCCGAGGCAAAGCCCTCGGTCCAGCTAACGTAATGGAGCCGGTCGGCCAGCAACGCCGAAGTCTCCGGAGTAGGTTGATGAAGAGATGATGAAGCCCCCAGTCCAGCGATGCAGGTCGTGACGTGGTCGATGCCAGCTTGATGAAGTGACCATGTGGCGAAGCAGGTGTGCCCGCTCCGTGTAATCCGTGGGGCGCGATGTTGGTGATGATTTATCCTTCGCGATGCCGAACTATTGTTCGGCTGGCCGAGATGATGATCCGAAGAAATTGAGCTCGGCTCAACAAAGCGACGACGTGTCTAACGCAGGTCGGCCGCCGTGGAGTGATGTTGTCGGGCTGGTTTGACACCGGCGCGATGGTGAAGTTCATATTGCAAGAATACTTTTAATACTACTGGGATGTGTTTGAGAATAAAACACAACACCCCATACGAAAACTTCCTTCAAAAAGGATGCCTGAGATCCCGTTCATAAAGAAGATGAATTCGGGTCGGATTCGTTCTCGCGCAGAAAACAGATCCAACAAGTGATGCACTAATCGGAAGTTTCCCGGAGTTTGGACGGTCGGATCGAGCTCAATTTTTGGCAGGTGGTAGATAAGGGAATTCCGCAGCAAATCAATGGTTTGATCCTCAAAAGGACATCCGAGCTAGATGCTGGATACCACGCCCTAAACTCGTTCGGATTCTCGTCCAGATTCAACAGGGCTCCGGTATATCGGAGATTGCCGGAGATTCCTCCATCGGAACTCAACGAATTTTTTGCAAGGTTGTTGTAGACTTAATTCCGCATAATTCCACCGAAGTAATCGTTCAAGCGACACTCGAGGAGCCGGTGGCGGCGGATACAAGTTTGCTGTCTAGAAAAACAGCACGGTCGCCTGAGGGCAATGTTGATGTTGAGCCCCCGAGCTCCATGGATGACTCCTCCATGATCTTGATAGAGATCGGAGTTGGTGTTGATGAAGGCCTTCATCCGAACATGAAGATCGGAGGTAGGGTGCTGTCCTCGGTCAAGCCAAGGTGACCAGTCGAGCTGGTGACGAAGAAGCCGACGTCGCAGTTGACCTGCAGTCGAGCCATTGATCCTTTCGCCGATCACACAGCGGAACTCTCAATGAAAGCACCAATGTCGGTGTCAAAACCGGCGGATCTCGGGTAGGGGGTCCCAAGCAGTGCGTCTTGGGATCAATGGTAACAGGAGACAAGGGACACGATGTTTTTACCCAGGTTCGGGCCCTCACGGTGGAGGTAAAACCCTACTCCTGCTTGATTGATATTGATGATATGGGTAGTACAAGAGTTGATCTACCACGAGATCAGAGAGGCTAAACCCTAGAAGGTAGCCTATGGTATGATTGTTGTAATGGTTGTCCCTCTATCGACTAGCCTGGCCCCGGTTTATATAATGCACCAGAGGCCTAGGATAACAAGAGTCCTAGCCGAACACGCCGGTGGGGGAGGAGTCCTTGTCTTGATCGCCAAGTCTTGTTGATTCTTCCTTGTATGCGGTAGCCGTCCGGACTGGCCCATGAGTATACGGCCATGGGGGTCCTCGGCCCAATCCAACTGATTGGGAGACGACACGTTGAGTACCCCCTAGTCCAGGACACCGTCAACCGCCCTCAAGGGTCTCTTAGTGGAATCACGGCATCTTGCATTGGGGCGAGGGCGTGAGGAGATTACGGTGGCCCTAGTGGCTTCTTGAGGAGCATTGTACCTCCACACCGCTCCAAACGGAGATTAGCATCCGCAAGGGTGTGAACTTCGGGATACATCGTCGTCTCCGCGTGCCTCGGTTAACTCTTACCCGAGCCATTTACTTATGCACTTTACTTTGTGATAGCCATATTGTTCTTGTCATATATCTTGCTATCACATAGTTGTTTATCTTGCTTAGCATAAGTTGTTGGTGCACATAGGTGAGCCTAGTTGTTGTAGGTTTTGTGCTTGACAAATTAACCGCTAGGTTTATTCCGCATTTGTTCAAGCCTCTACCGTAATTATTTTAAAATGCTTATTCACCCCCCCCCCCCTCTAGGCGACATCCACGATTTTTCACACTGGTGAGTCCAAGCCCGATACTTGGCTTCAGGACTACCGAGTGGCTGTTCAGATTGGCGGCGGCAATGATGAGGTGGCCATGAAACACCTACCTCTTATGTTGGAGGGCTCGGCCAGAGCATGGCTGAATCAGTTGGCACCTAGCAGCATTTACACTTGGGAAGATCTTGCCCGAGTGTTTGTCACATTTGAAGGAACTTGCAAGCGACCAGCAGGGTTGACAGAGCTGCAGGTTTGTGTGCAAAAGTCGAATGAGACTCCGAGGGATTACATCCAGAGGTGGATCAGATTGCATCACACGGTGGAGAATGTATCTGATCACCAGGCAGTTTGTGCCTTCAAGGAAGGCGTAAAGAACAGGGAGTTAAGTTTGAAGTTCGGTCGGACCGGAGACATGACTCTGAGTCGAATGATGGAGATTGCCACCAAATATGCCAATGGCGAAGAAGAGGATCGGCTCCGGAGTGGCAAGTACAAGCCAACCGCTGATGAAACCGGGGGAGGGAACTCCAGTTGGAAGCAAAAGCGGAAAGCCGAGCCAGCTGCTCTTGGAGAAGCCTTGGCCGTGACTCAAGGAAAGTTCAAAGGAAAGCCTAAAGGGTCTTGGAACCATAAGAAGGTGAAAGACAAGGAAGGAAATGATGTGATGGATTTGCCGTGCCACATCCACACGAAGAAATATGAGGAGGGTAACTTCATTTACCCGAAACATACCACTCGGCAGTGTCGGCTCTTGATCCAGCAATTTCAGGGGAAACAACCCAAAGATAAGGAAAAGGAGTCAGACAAAGTTGAGGACAAAGAGGACAGTGATGGAGGATATCCCCATGTCAATTCCACCTTGATGATTTTTGCTGATGTTGAAACTAAAAGTCGATTGAAAGTTATCAACCGTGAGGTGAATATGGTTGCTCCGGCGACACCCAGTTATCTGAAATGGTCTCAGACCGCCATCACATTTGACCAGTCTGATCATCCGACACACATAGCCACCCCTGGGAGGCAAGCTTTGGTGGTCGACCCAGTCGTCGAAGGCACTCGACTGACTAAAGTTCTGATAGATGGTGGCAGTGGCCTGAATATATTATATGCGGAGACGCTAAAAGGGATGGGCATTCCGATGTCCAGACTTAGTACCAGCAACATGAGTTTCCATGGAGTCATTCCTGGGAAGAAAGCTGAGTCACTCGGCCAAATCGCTCTTGATGTGGTTTTCGGTGATTCAGAGCATTTCCGCAAAGAGAAGTTGACATTTGAAGTTGTGGATTTCCAGAGTGCTTATCATGCTATTTTAGGCAGGCCAGCTTATGCACGATTCATGGCTCGACCATGTTACGTGTACCTCAAATTGAAGATGCCTGGTGCCAAGGGTGTGATCACCATTACTGGCAATCAGCAAAAGGTAGAAGGGTGCTTTCAGAAGGGCTCAAAGATCGCCGATGCTCAGATAACAGTAGTGGAGCTGCAGGAATACCAGAAAACTACAGATCCGAGTGATTTATTGCGGGCCAAGAAGCCCGCCACAGAGTCAGTGTTCTAGTCGTCTGGTGAGACGAAGCCCGTTCACATTCAGCCGACCGACCCCAGTGTTGCTCCGACTCATATCTCCACAACACTCGACTCTAAACAGGAAGAAGCGCTCATCCAGTTCCTCCGTGAGAACTGGGACATCTTCGCATGGAAGCCTACTGACATGCCGGGTGTTCCCAGGGGGCTGGCTGAGCACCGTCTACGAGTCGACTCAAAAGTGAAACCTGTCAAGGAACATCTTCGACGGTCCGCCGTCCAGAAGAGAAAGGCCATTGGCGAGGAGGTGGCTCGGCTCTTAGCGGCAGAGTTTATCCGAGAAATTTACCACTCCGAGTGGCTCGCCAATGTCGTCATGGTCCCCAAGAAGGACAAGTCACTTTGCATGTGCATTGATTTCAAACATATCAATCGGGCCTGCCCGAAAGATCATTTTCCTCTCCCCCGCATCGACCAAATAGTCGACTCGACTGCGGGATGTGAGTGCCTGTCTTTTTTGGATGCCTATTCCGGTTACCATCAGATCCGTCTGTATGGACCCGACGAGATCAAAATAGCTTTCATCACTCCATTCGGGTGCTTCTGCTATGTCACCATGCCATTCGGCCTCAAGAATGCTGGAGCCACGTTCATGAGGATGATTCAGAAGTGTTTACTCACTCAAATCAGTCAGAATGTGGAAGCATATATGGATGATATTGTGGTCAAATCACGGAAGGGTTCCGACCTGTTGACTGACCTCGCTGAAACATTTGCCAATCTCAGGAGGTATGATATCAAGCTTAATCCATCAAAGTGCACATTCGGAGTTCCTGGCGGAAAGTTACTCGGTTTTCTCGTTTCCGAACAAGGAATCGACGGCAACCCAGAAAAAGTTGGCACTATACTCTGAATGAAACGCCCTGTGCGTGTGCACAATGTCCAGAAGCTTACTGGATGCTTGGCCGCTTTAAGTCGATTCATCTCTCGTCTCGGTGAAAAGGCATTGCCTCTTTATCGACTGATGAAGAAGTCAGACAAGTTCAAGTGGACTCCAGAAGCTGATGCAGCGTTTGCAAAGCTAAAAGCTCTGCTCTCCACCCAGCCGGTGCTTGCTGCCCCAATCAGCAAAGAGCCTTTGCTGCTTTACATTGCAGCCACAGGACAAGTCGTCAGTATAGTACTTACGGTCGAGCGGGAAGAAGAAGGAAAAGCCTTCAAAGTTCAGCGCCCAGTGTATTATCTTTCTGAAGTGTTGACCCCATCAAAGCAAAGATACCCTCATTATCAGAAGCTTGTTTATGGGATTTATATGACCACGAAGAAGGTTGCTCGTTATTTCTCTAATCATTCCATTACAGTCGTCAGCGACGCCCCATTATCAGAGATTCTGCACAACAGAGATGCAACTGGTCGAGTGGCAAAATGGGCGATTGAACTCCTTCCCCTTGATATCAAGTTTGAGGCAAAGAAAGCCATTAAGTCCCAAGCAGTAGCAGATTTCATCGCCGAGTGGATTGAACAGCAATTACCGACTCAAGTTCACTCGGAGCATTGGACCATGTTCTTCGACGGATCTAAGAGGTTGAATGGTTCCGGTGCTGGGGTAGTATTGGTTTCCCCCCAAGGAGATAAGCTCAGATATGTGCTCCAGATCCACTTTGATTCCTCCAAAAATGAAGAAGAATACGAAGCACTTTTATAAGGGTTGCGTATGGCCATTTCACTCGGCGTCCGTCGCCTTATGGTTTATGGCGACTCAGATTTGGTGGTCAATCAGGTGATGAAGGAGTGGGACGTCAGAAGCCCAGCCATGACTGGTTACTGCAATGCAGCGAGAAAGCTTGAGAAGAAATTTGAAGGGTTAGAGCTCCATCATATACCCCGACTGAAAAATCAAGCGGCTGATGATTTGGCGAAGATAGGTTTCAAGAGAGAAGCCATTCCCAGTAATGTGTTTTTGGAACACATCCATACTCCATCAGTTCAAGAGGATCCTTTCACCGAAGAAGCTCCACAGCCAAAAAGTGTCACAGATCCGACTGAAGTTGAAGTTCCAGCAGTGGTCGACCTGATCATGGAAGCTTTGGTCATCACTCCCAACTGGACAGAGCCGTACATCGCGTATATCCTAAGGAAAGAGCTCCCAGAGAACGAAGAAGAGGTTCGACAGACCGTCCGTCGATCCAAATCCTTTACCGTGATAAAGGGACAGTTGTACAGAGAAAGCGCGACTGGAGTCGGTCAGAAATGTATAACGCCAGAAGAAGGTCGGATAATCCTTGACGATATCCACTCGGGGACCTGTGGCCATTATGCGTCCTCTCGGACCATTGTGGCTAAAGCATACCGAGCGGGATTTTACTGGCCAAGAGCAAATAAAATGGCAAAAGAGATAGTCGACAAGTGTGAAGGATGTCAGTTTTACTCCAATCTATCGCACAAACCCGCCTCAGCCTTGAAGACCATTCCACTCGTCTGGCCCTTCGCTGTTTGGGGGTTAGATATGGTTGGACCACTGAGAACTGGCAGGAGCGGCTTCACTCACTTGCTAGTAGTAGTCGACAAGTTTACCAAATGGATTGAAGCTAAGCCTATAAAGAATCTGGATGCTGGCACTTCTATCAGCTTCATCAGAGAGTTGGTATTCAGATATGGAGTTTCGCATAGCATCATCACTGATAATGGGTCAAACTTCAATTCTGAAGAATTCAGAGCCTATTGCGCTTCTCAAGGCACACGAGTCGACTATGCTTCAGTCGCTCACCCCCAGTCGAATGTGCAAGCAGAATGAGCAAATGGTCTAATTCTCAAAGGACTGAAACCCCGACTGATGCGCGATCTCAAGCACGCGGCAGGTGCATGGGTCGACGAACTTCCATCAGTACTTTGGGGATTAAGGACCACTCCTAATTGGTCGACTGGGAGAACTCCGTTCTTCTTGGTCTATGGAGCTGAAGCAGTCTTGCTGAGTGACCTGCTTCACAATGCACCTCGAGTCGAACTCTACACTGAAGATGAAGCAGAGCAAGCCCGACAGGACGCGGTCGACCTTCTAGAAGAAGAAAGAGAGATGGCCATGATCCGATTGACCATCTATCAGTAGGACTTACGTCGATTCCATGCCAGAAACGTGAAGAGTCGAGCCTTCCAAGAAGGAGATTTGGTTCTCCGAGTGGATCAGCAGAAACCACACAAGCTCGCTCCTACTTGGGAAGGTCCCTTCATCGTCACCAAAGTTCTCCACAATGCAGCGTACCGTCTTTACAATGTCGGTCACCAGATTGACGAGCCCCGAGCTTGGAACGCGGAGCTGCTCCGCCCCTTTTATACTTAAGTATTCACCAGTGATTGTTGTTACTTTTGTTTACATGAGAAATCCCCCAGTGGGTGGCTTAGCTGCGAATCCGTTTCGCCTAAGTTTGTAAAAAAAAGTCCTTGCCGAGTGGAGAGCCAGCCTCCCACTCGGGGGCTTAGCTGCGAATCCGTTTTGCCTAAGTACTTTAAAATCCTACCAAGTGGTGAGCCAGCCTCCCACTCGGAGGCTTAGCTGCAGTCCAAGTACTCGCCTAAGTGTTTAAAATCCTACCAAGTGGTGAGCCAGCCTCGCACTCGGAGGCTTAGCTGCAGTCCAAGTACTCGCCTAAGTGTTTGAACTCCTACCGAGTGATGAGCCAGTCTCTCACTCAGAGGCTTAGCTGCAGTCCAGTACTTGCCCAAGTATTTAATACAATGTGCGCTCCGCAAGGAGGACGAGGTGCAGGTCGATTGCTACCTTCTCTCTCCGAGCTATGCCACAAATACAATGTGCGCTCCGCAAGGAGGACGAGGTGCAGGTCGACTGCTGCCTTCTCTCTCTGAGCTACGCCACAAATACAATGTGCGCTCCGCAAGGAGGACGAGGTGTAGGTCGACTGCTACCTTCTCTCTCCGAGCTACACCACAAATACAATGTGCGCTCTGCAAGGAGATGAGGTGCAGGTCGACTGTTACCTTCTCCTTTGGAGCTACGCCACAAAAAATCCTACCGAGTGGAGAGCAAACTTCCCACTCGGGGGCTTAGCTGCAGCCCAGTGCTCGCCTAAGTATCTGAAAATCCTACCGAGTGGAGAGCAAACCTCCCACTCGGGGGCTTAGCTGCAGCCCAGTGCTCGCCTAAGTATCTGAAAATCCTACCGAGTGGAGAGCAAACCTCCCACTCGGGGGCTTAGCTGCAGCCCAGTGCTCGCCTAAGTATCTGAAAACCCTACCGAGTGGAGAGCAAACCTCCCACTCGGGGGCTTAGCTGCAGCCCAGTGCTCGCCTAAGTATCTGTAAATCCCGCCGAGTGGAGAGCAATCCTCCCACTCGGGGGCTTAGCTGCAGCTCAGTGCTCGCCTAAGTACTTAATCTATTCCGCTCTAAGTTACGCCACAAATACAACGTGCACTCCATCGGTGCTCCATCCCTACCTACAAAAAGTGGTGAAGTGCAGATCGACTGGCCTTTCCACTTCAGAGCTGCGTCTCAAGCATTAAAATATATTCCGAGTGAAGAAGAAAATTTGCTCGAAGGCAAATGCAAGCATATTCAACGATAAGCAAAGTTCAGATAACGGATTCAAAAGTGCTCAGGCGTCAAGCCTGTAGAAGTTTATCGGTTACAAAAACCACTCGGCATACCAAGGCAAATTTAAGGTGAAGCATAGAAGTTTTTTACTCCTCGGGTGGAGGACTGGAGGTCGCGACAAACTGGTCCAGGTCGATTCCGTCAGCAATCCGAGTGGCAGCAGCAATGAAGGTCTCCATGAAAGATTGGAAATCATGCTTCTTGGTATTGGCAACCCTGATGGACGCCAGCTTGTCCTCTCGAGCATCCTTGCAGTGGACACGCACCAGGGACAGAGCAACATCAGCACCACACCTGGCGGAGGACTTCTTTCATTCTTGCACTCGACCTGGAACGTCATTCAGTCGAGTCATCAAGGACTCGAGGTCATTGTGAAGCGTCTCTCTTGGCCAGAGTGTCATGTCGATCCGCGACACCGCAACCTTCAGTCGAGCAAGGTAGTCAACCACTCCAGCAACGCGAGACTCCAGTCGGAACACGTTCATAGCAGTCTCGTCCTTCACAGGAGAGTTAATGGGGTCCAAGTTTGGCTCCAGTCGACTGGTCTCCTCCTCGAAGTTTTGACAGAATTCTGTAAGCATAGTTTGAAGTTAAGCAAACAGTTCTACGACGAGTTGACAATAACAAGTCAGTCGGATGGAAAAGATTACCTTCAAGCATAAGGAATAACTTCTTGGCGAGCCCTTCCAGATAAGACTCCAGATCGTTCTTCTTCCCCATCAGTTCGCTAGCCTTGTCACTCAGGGCTATCTTGTCGTTCTTCAGACGGCTGACCTCCTTGTTAGCCGCGTCGAGAGCAGCTTTCAGATTGGTATTCTCTTCTTCAAGTTTGCTGACTGAAGCCAGCTTTTCTTCTGCGAGCTTCGTCTTGTCCGAAGCCGCCTTCTATGCCTCAGCAAGGTCAAGGTCCTTCTTCTTCAGAGCCTCGTTCAGTTTATCTGCAAAGTGACAATGAGAACAGACTCAGGATTGGACAAAAAATAAAAGCAGTCGTCAAGATTCTCACCAAACATACCTTTTGCCTCCTCCTTCGCCTTCGTGAAGTTCTCTTGGACAAGCTTCAAGTCAAGTTCGAGCTGGATATGTTCGTTCTCCAATTCAGTATAGCGAGCTACAAGCTCGCAGGATTTCTGCGAAAAGACAGTCGACAGATATCAAAGATAGGTCACTTCTGAGTGACTAAGAGAAAATGAAAAATTGTAGCATTTCTAAGACTACAGCCGAATCAAAATATTCAACAGTAGTCTCTCTTGGGGGAGGCTTCTCCGATTACTTAATGCTTTGCCCGATCATCCTCTTAAGAAAAATGAAATACTTGATATCTTTAATAATGGACTAACCGATGCTTCCAAGGACTACTTGGATAGTTGTGTTGGTTGTGTTTTCAGGGAAAGAACAGTTGACGAAGCTGAAATATTATTGAATAATATGTTGACTAATGAAAATAATTGGACTCTTCGTAAGCCAATTCCTGAAGTAATTCCTGAACCAATTGAGCCAACTCCTGAGCCTATTCCTAAACCCACTCCAAAGAAGAGAGGTGTTTTATTTCTCAGTCCTGAAGATATGCAAGAGGCAAAGAAATCAATGAAAGAAAAAGGCATTAAAGCTGAAGATGTTAAGAATTTACCTCCTATTGAAGAAATACATGGTCTTAATTTACCGCCTGAAGAACCACATTGTCTTGATAACACGACACAGGTAGTAAAGGTAAATTCTCTCTATAGCCCATGCTTAGATGAATTTGATGACTTTATGGCTAGACAAGAAAGTTTTAATGCTTATGTTGGTAGAGAGTTAAAGAATAATGCTTTCGAGATAGGACGAGTAGGTGATAATCTGGCTAGAGTTAAAGATGAACTTCACCGCGTTAGCAAATATGCTTCTATGGTTGCTACTCAAGCTGAGCAAGTACTCAAAGCTCAAAATGATTTGCTTGATGAATCAAATAATAAAAATGACTTTGCTATTAGAGTGGCTACTAGAACTGGTAGAATGATTCGGGAACCTTTGTATCCTGAAGGCCGCCCTAAGAGAATCGAGCAAGATTCTCAGAGAAATAATTTAGAGGCACCTAGTTCTTCTAAAAAGAAGAAGAAGAAAAACGATAGAACTTTGCATGCTTCTAGTGAACCTACTGTAGACACACCTGAGAATCCCAATGATATTTCTATTTCTGATGCTGAAACACAATCAGGTGATGAACATGAACCTAGTGATAATGTTAATGATAATGTTCATGTTGATGCTCAACCTAGCAAAGACAATGATGTAGAGATTGAACCTGCTGTTGATCTTTATAACCCACAATCAAAGAATCAACGTTATGATAAGAGAGATTTTGTTGCTAGGAAGCACGGTAAAGAAAGAGAACCATGGGTTCAGAAACCCATGCCTTTTCGTCCTAAACCATCCAAGTCAAAGGATGAGGAGGATTTTGAGCACTTTGCTGAAATGATTAGACCTATTTTCTTACGTATACACTTAACTGATATGCTCAAAGTAAATCCTTATGCTAAGTATATGAAGGATATCATTACAAATAAAAGAAAGATACCGGAAGCTGAAATTTCCACCATGCTTGCTAATTACACTTTTAAGGGTGGAATACCGAAGAAACTTGGAGATCCGGGTGTTCCAACTATACCATGCTCTATTAAAAGAAATTATGTTAGAACTGCTTTATGTGATCTTGGAGCCGGTGTTAGTGTTATGCCTCTCTCTTTATATCGTAGACTTGAATTGAATAAGTTGACACCTACTGAAATATCTTTGCAAATGGCTGATAAATCAACTGCTATACCTGTCGGTATTTGAGAGGATGTGCCTGTTGTGGTTGCAAATGTCACTATCTTAACAGACTTTGTTATTCTTGATATTCCCGAGGACAATAGCATGTCTATTATCCTTGGTAGACCTTTTCTTAATACTGCAGGAGCTGTTATTGATTGCAACAAACGCAATGTCACTTTTCATGTTAATGGTAATAAGCATACGGTACACTTTACGAGGAAACAATCTCAAGTTCATAGTATCAATTCTATTGAAAATATTCCAACTATCATTTTTGGAGGTTTTGAATTTCCTCTCCCTACTGTCAAGAAAAAGTATGATATTCTTATTGTTGGGGATTTATCCCTGTTGAGGTAACTTAGTGTTATTCGAAATTTCTCTGGTTCCGTGTTATTCGGAATGAGCTTGTTAACAAGACTTGATCAACCTTGTTAACTGGATTCATTTTGATGATCACGAGATGGATGAAACTAGAAGGCACAACCTTCTGTACCCTCTTTTTATTTTCTGTTATTTAGAATAAATAAAGAAAAAATTAGTATTATCTGTCTGTTTTCTGAATTATCCGTGCATTAAAAAATAGTCCAAAAATAAAAGTGCTCCAAATGCCCTGCAAATTTAGTATGATTTTTTTTCTAGAATATTTGAGGATTTTAGGCACTGAAAACACTGCAGGAGGGGCAAGCACTAGGCCACGAGAGAGGAGGGCGCCCCCTGTAGGGCGCGCCCCCTGTTTCGTGGGCCCCTGGTGGCCCCCCTCCACTTATGCCAGCACCCACACACTTCATCTTCTACCCAAAAAAATCCTCATCCAGCTCAAGCCCGAGTTCTAGCTCGTTTTGCTGCGATTTTCGATCTCTTAGCTCAAAGCTCCATTCACAAAACTGCTTTGGGAGATTGTTGCTTGGTATGTGACTCCTCCATTGGTCCAATTAGTTTTTGTTCTAGTGCTTTATTCATTGCAATTTTTTGCTGCATAGGTGACCTTGTTCTTGAGCTTGCATGTTAAATTTTTGAGGTCCCAAGCAATTCCAATGCATGATATAGGCCCTAGGCACTTGTACGAGTAGTTGCTATCAATCTTGTTTAGTTTTATTCATTTTTATTTTGAAGTTACTAAAATTTCAGAAATTATCAGAAAAATAAGTATGCTTAGAAGAATGTACCAAGGAGGTTCCTCGGCAAAGAAAGGGCCAAGAATTGCTATACGTGAACAAGATGTTAATTTGCCAAGGGACGCAAATGTACGGGCTTGTGAGTGGCCATCCGATTATTTTATGGTCGAAGCAGGCTTCAAGGAGGAATTTGACGCGTATGTGCGTAATGCCGAGCTAGAGGACTTCTTACAAGATAAGTGTCCTCAATATTATCAATTGACTGATTCCTTTGTGCGGAGGTTCAAATATATTTCTGCGCGTAATTCTCCTAGTGTTATGTTTGATATTTATGATACATCTTATACCATGGATTTAGAGGATTTCACAACTGCTTGCAAACTCCCGCAGTGGGGTAATATTAATGATCCTCCCAAATCTGAAGTTAGAGATTTTCTTGCTAGTATTACTGTGGGAGAATCTAGGGACGTAACACAAGCTACCATAGGGAGCATTCATTTTCCTGCTATACATTACTTTGCTCTCTTTATTGGTAGACACATTAACGGTAAGGACGAAGTATGTCACATGTGTGCCCCTAATCTTTGTGTCCTCAAGAGTGTTGTGTCAGGTTATAGAGGTTATAACTTGGGGGCAATAGTTGCACGTAGGTTGCAGAATAATAATATAAGGGGAGATTTCTTTGGAGGAATTTATGCAACCCGTGTGGCTAATTTTCTTAATATAGCTCCACGAGAGGGGGATATGATTGTAACTCCTGTTTATTTGGATAAAGAAGCTATGTTTGATCATCATTTTCTTGAGAGGAATGAACAATTCCTCCATTATCGACTAACCTATAACAGACGCAACGTCGTCCCTGTTACTCTTCCTGCTCCCTACCTTTTTGATTATCAGGCAAAAGGAAGATATGTTGTCACCAGGGAAGAAGCAACTGAATGTGAGAGGGGAATGGAGGCAGCTCGCCAACACGCTTCTACTCAGGAGGCGGTCGCCTCTTCGTCTCAATACTACCCCAGTTTCACTTATGGATATCAGCCAGGCGGTCACTGGTATTAGACCAACTTAGGCCAAAAGCCTAAGCTTGGGGGAGTACGTATTTCTCACCGACTTTACATTCATGTTCACACTAGTCGTCGGTGCTCACACTCTTTCATTGTATTATCCATGCTAGTTTAAATTTCTTTTCCTAGTTTTCTTCTTGTGTGTTTGATAAACTTTAAGAAAAACCAAAAAAAAATAGTTAATTTAATTTCCTTGCTTGTAGTAGAAATTAAAATGAAAACCCAAAAAGATTGCTCGCTCTTCTTTTACTTGTTGGGAGCTTTCCCGTGTAAATAGTTTTATTTTATTTTCTTTCTTTTGGGGGTCGAGAAGACCATATTGAAAATGCTTAGTGGCTCTTATATGCATGATTGTTTATTTAATTTAGAGCCCATATTACTTGTCTTCTCTCTTGAGTTGAATGCTTCAGATTCCAGCTTAGTCCAATGCATGTGCACTCTTATTATTATACACATCATTTGGTCGTGCGAGTGAAAGGCAATAATGACGATATATGATGGACTTATTGGGATGAAAAAAGCTGGTACGAACTCGATCTCTCTTGTTTTTGTAAATATGATGAGTTCATCGTTCCTGAGTCAGCTATTATGAAGTAAACATATTTGCAATGACATTTAGAGATTATAGTTGCTTGTGCCATGCTTGATTAGCTATGAGTTACAATAGTTTACCTTGCGTGCCAACATGCTATTAGAATGATTATGATGTGGTATGATGGGATGGTATCCTCCTTTGAATGTATTAAGTGACTCGACTTGGCACATGTTCACGCATGTAGTTGAATCAAATCAACATAGCCTTCATGATATTTATGTTCATGGTGGATTATATCCTACTCATGCTTGTACTCGGTGTGAATTAATTTTAATGCATGTTTACGACTGTTGTCGCTCTCTCAGGTGGTCGCTTCCCAGTCTTTTGCTAGCCTTCACCTGTACTAAGAGGGAATACTACTTGTACATCCAAACTCCTTAAACCCCAAAGTTGTTCCATATGAGTTCACTATACCTACCTATATGCGGTATTTACCTGCCGTTCCAAGTAAATTTGTATGTGCCAAACTCCAAACCTTCAAATGAAATTCTGTTTTGTATGCTCGAGCAGCTCATGTTTTCAACTAGGGCTGCCTATATCCTCCATGCTAGGTGGGTTATTCTCAAGAGGAGTGGACTCCGCTCCTCATTCACGAGAAAGGGCCGGTAACCAGGATGCCCAGTCCCATGATCCAAGAAGATCAAATCAAATCAAAATAATTAAACAAAACTCCCCCCAGGGCTGTTGTATGTTGGAGGCACTCGTTGTTTCGAGCAAGCCATGGATTGATGCTTGTTGGTGGTTGGGGGAGTATAAACATTTACCATTCTGTTTGGGAACTGCCTATAATGCATGTAGTATGGAAGATACAGCCATCTCAGAGTTGTTGTGTTGACAGCAAAAGTATGCCGCTCAAAATGTTATTCAATCTCTATTTTAAAATCAAGCTCTGGCACCTTTACAAATCCCTACTTCCCTCTGCCAAGGGCCTATCTATTTACTTTTATGTTGAGTCATCACCCTTCTTATTAAAAGGCACCCGCTGGACAGCACACTGTCATTTGCATTCATTATTATTGGTTTATATTGGGTATGACTTGACTCGATCTCTTTTACCATGAATTACAATGTTTAGTAAGTCCTTGATCTTTAAAGGTGCTCTGCATTTATGTTTTGCGGTCTCAGAAATAGCTAGCGAGATACCATTTTGTTATATCATGTTATGATTATTTTGAGAAAGTGTTGTCATCCGAGTTTTATTATTATGACTCGCTAGCTGATTATGTTATTGATATGAGTAATTGTGAGACCTATGTGTTATTGTTAGTATGGTTAGTTCATAATATTTGCTGAAACTTGAATGTTGGCTTTTCATGTTACAACAACAAGAGCAAACAGAGTTTGTAAAAGTTTTTCTTTATCACTTTCAGTTTATCAACTGAATTGCTTGAGGACAAGCAAAGGTTTAAGCTTGGGGGAGTTGATACGTCCATTTTGCATCATGCTTTTATATCAATATTTATTGCATTATGGGCTGTTAGTACACGTTATGTCACAATACTTATGCCTTTTCTCTCTTATTTTATAATGTTTACATGAAGAGGGAGAATGCCGGTAGCTGGAATTCTAGACTGGAAAAGGAGCAAATATTAGAGACCTATTCTGCACAACTCCAAAAGTCCTGAAACTTCATGGAGATCAGTTTTGGAATATATTAAAAATATTGGGCGATGAAAGCACCAGAGGGGGCCACCAGCCAGCCACGAGGGTGGAGGGCGCGCCCTAGCCCCCTGGGTGTGCCCCCTGCCTCATGGGCCCCCTGGTAGGCCCCTGACTCCCATCTTCTGCTATATGGTGTCTTTTGCCCTGGAAAAAATCATAGAGAAGCTTCCGGGACGAAGCGCCGCCGTCTCGAGGCGGAACCTGGGCAGGACTACTCTAGGGCTCCGACGGAGCTGTACTCCGGGGAAACATCCCTCCGGGAGGGGGAAATCATCTCCATCGTCATCACCATCGATCCTCTCATCGAGAGGGGTCAATCTCCATCAACATCTTCACCAGCACCATCTCTTCTCAAACCCTAGTTCATCTCTTGTATCCGATCTTTGTCCCAAAACCTCAAATTGGTACCTGTGGGTTGCTAGTAGTGTTGATTACTCCTTGTAGTTGATGCTAGTTGGTTTATTCGGTGGAAGATCATATGTTCAGATCCTTAATGCTAGTTAATACTCTTCTGATTATGACCATGAATATGCTTTGTGAGTAGTTATGTTTGTTCCTAAGGACATGGGAGAAGTCTTGTTATAAGTAATCATGTGAATTTGGTATTCGTTCGATATTTTGATGAGATGTATGTTGTCTCTCCTCTAGTGGTGTTATGTGAACGTTGACTACATGACACTTCACCATGATTTGGGCCTAGGGGAAGGCATTGGGAAGTAATAAGTAGATGATGGGTTGCTAGAGTGACAGAAGCTTAAACCCTAGTTTATGCATTGCTTCGTAAGGGGCTGATTTGGATCTCCATATGTTTCATACTATGGTTAGGTTTACCTTAATTATTCTTCCGTAGTTGCGGATGCTTGCGAGAGGGGTTAATAATAAGTGGGAGGCTTGTCTAAGTAAGGACAGCACCCAAGCATCGGTCCACCCACATATCAAATTATCAAAGTAACAAACCTGAATCATATGAGCATGATGAAAACTAGCTTGACCATAATTCCCACGTGTCCTCAGGAGCACTTTGCTTTATATAAGAGTTTGTCCAGGCTTGTCCTTTGCTACAAAAAGGATTGGGACACCTTGCTGCATCTTGTTTACACTTGTTACTTGTTACCCGTTACGAATTACCTTATGACAAAACTATCTGTTACCGATAATTTTAGTGCTTGCAGAGAATACCTTACTAAAAACCGCTTGTCATTTCCTTCTGCTCCTCGTTGGGTTCGACACTCTTACTTATCAAACACTACGATAGATCCCCTATACTTGTGGGTCATCAGCGGCCCGAGGTCCCGTAAGAGCCCCTGAGGCGTGATGCTCGGGAGGTCCCCTTTGACGTGTAAGCGGCTCATGAAAGACTCAAAGGGAAACATCCTTGCCCTAGCGAGATCACGAGGGGCGAAATGCTAAACGTGAGATGCACACTTTGCGTATGTTCGGTGACTTATCTCGGTGATCTGTAGTTATCCTTGCACTGCGAGGGCAGCCTCCATGCGAGGCATGGCTGCATCCCGGCAGCTGCGGCGTTCCAAGGAAAGACTCACACCGGCCCCTTCTTTCTCGCTCATCTGGGTGCTCTAGATCCTCGGGTCCCGTACCTCGAGCAAGGCTCAGCCGCCGCTGGTATGCCAGATCGCGATGTTGTGGTCAAGGATAGGGGCGAGGGCTCGAGGGCTAGTAGGGGCCCCAAAGGTGCGATGCTCAGGGCCCCCCCTTTAAGGTGCAAGAAAATTGTATGGAAAAGGGGTAGCTGGCCTCATGAAGGTGCCTTGGAGGGATCTGTGACCCGTCGTCCTGGCTCCGGAGGTCCCTGCGAGTTAGCTAAAGGAAGAAAGCATAGAATATAGCATCGCTCTCTGACCCGCCGGTGATCTTTCCGCGAAAAGGTGAAGGCACTAAGGCCGGTGAGGTGACGTGCATGGGGTAGGCCGCGAGCCAGAGATCGGTCTCTCATAATTATCAATGCTGCAGGGACGGACCCAAACACAGGCAATGTGCCAGCAGCCCCCATTGCGGGATGAGCAAGAGGCAGGTTAGCAACACGCGGAGGCCGCGTGGGGCGACTCCATGAATAATGTGCTAGCAGGGATAATGTAGATAATCACGATAAGGCGAGACCGGTTTTGATAGATACGCAAAACGATACACGCTGCAGGGCGGACCCATACAGCTTGAGGATAATGCAGCCTGAGGGGTGCCCTCAACTGAACAAACTAAAAAAGTCACCTGGCACCGTTGGGGTAGAAGTGTTAAAGTAGCTGGAGATGTGCGCCGCTGAAGTTGCTCCTCATGAGCCAGCGGGCGCCTGAGTCCCGGGGGGCTCCGGAGGCTCTGGCTCCTCCTCTGTCAGGATCGCCTGGCGCCTGGCCTCGTGAGCCACCAGAACACCCTGCATGTAGCGCTGGTGCAAGGCAGCCACGCTCGGCAGGCCGAATGGCATCCGAACGTAGTTATGGGGGTGGCCTCCACACCGGCCAACACGGGGCAGCTAGAAGAGCCCCTGAGAAGCAGCCTTGTTGAGGCACGGGATGTTGACGCAGACGCGTAGCTTGCCGCTCATGTCCTGGGCGGCAGCTGCACTGAGCGACGCGAGTCGGCGCTCGCCGCGCATGTCCCGCGCCTCCTGAAGATCCTCAATCGCCCTGGTGATGAACTCCTGAGCGCTTGGTGCTTCGTGCCCTGTGCGTTGCTCTCGGAAGCATGCATTGAAGCACGCCTCCACATGGTGCCCAAACGCCTCCCTCGTGATGCTGGTCAGGTCAGAGGCCCTCTAGAGGAGAGCCCCCGAGCCCAACCTAAGAGGGGCGTCAGGCGCACCTTCCTATGCGAGAGGGAAAGGCGCCGCAGCAGAGGGCCCGGGGCTTGAAGCGCGATCATCGGGTGCCCCAGCCTCCTAAGGGCCCCTGAGGAGGAGCTGCTTCTTCTTCTTGGGGACGGCCTCAGGAGGATGGGTGGCGCCCTTGCCATCTGAGTTCTCGACCACCGTGGCCTGGTAGGTGCGCTCGAGGGAGCACACCATGTTCTTCTCATCGCATGCGACTGTGATGATGCCGCCGCTTCCTGGCATCCTTAGGACATTGTAGTTGTGGTGAGTCGCTGCCATGAACTTGGCCAGGGCCGGGTACCCGAGGATGGCGTTCTAAAGAAGGCGAATGTGAGCAACATCAGAGTCGATAAGCTCAATGCGATAGTTGGCGCGCTTGCCGAAGGTGGCGGGGAGACGGATCTGCCCTATGGGGATGGTGGAGCCATCGGTCACTCCTGAGAATGGCTTGGTGGGCAGAAGCTGGTCGTATGGCACCTGGAGCCTATCAAATGTCTCGACGGAGAGGACATTGAGCCCCGCGCCACCATCGAGGAGTGTCTTGCTGACGAGGACGTTGCTGATGGTTGGTGAATAGAGCATCGGGAGCGCACCTGCAGTGGCCGCGCACTTGAGCTAGTCGGAAGAGTCAAAGGTGATGGAGTACTTGGACCACCTGAGGGGACGCGATGCCTCGAGCTTGAAGAGGGTCGTGTTCACCTCACGAGCGAACTGCTTGAAGACGCGATGGGAGGCGGGGGCCTGAGCACCGCCCAGGATGCAGGTGACAGCACGAGCCTCTTGGAAGCCCCCGGCCCCATCATCCTAGTGGTGGTCATCGTTCCTTCTTGGTGGCAATGGCAGCGGAGGGAGGCCAGCATTGCCCTAAGGGTGGTCCTCACAAGGCTGGTCCTGCCATGGACCCTTGTGAGGCTAGCCCTACAGCAGTCCTCACGAGGCTGGTCGCGCCAGTCCTGATGGGGGTCACAGTTGTCCCAGCGGCCTTCGCCGTGGCCTCCTCCGCTGTCGTAGCCACGGTCGGTGCACTCAGGGCAGCGTCCAAGGCGTCCGTCCCGAATGGCCCTGAGCTCTTGGTAGTCGTTGGTGTTGTGGCTGTGCATGTTGTGGAAGATGCAGAACGGGCGGTTGCCAATGGAAGACTCAGGGTGATCACAGTCGCGCTTCATCTCGAGCTCAGCCGCGAGCACTGTCGGGCCCTTGTGCTTCACGTCCTTCGCCTTGTCCTTCTTGTCTTCTGGTTCGGTCTTTGGGAGCGAGAGGAGCGAGAGGCGGCCTTCCTCTACCCTCGCGCACCTGGTCACGATATTGAACTGAAGGAAATATGCCTTAGAGGCAATAATAAAGTTGTTATTTTATATTTCCTTATTCATGATAAATATTTATTATTCATGCTAGAATTGTATTAACCGGAAACTTGATACATGTGTGAATACATAGACAAAATACCGTGTCCCTAGTATGCCTCTACTAGACTAGCTCGTTGATCAAAGATGGTTAAGTTTCCTAGCCATGGACATGAGTTGTCATTTGATAAATGGGATCACATCATTAGTGGAATGATGTGATGGACAAGACCCATCTGTTAGCTTAGCATAATAATCATTCAGTTTTATTGCTACTGCTTTCTTCGTGTCAAATATATATTCCTCCGACTATGAGATTATGCAACTCCCGGACATCGGAGGAATGCCTTGTGTGCTATCAAACATCACAACGTAACTGGGTGATTATAAAGATGCTCTCTAGGTATCTCTGAAGGTGTTTGTTGGGTTGGCATGGATCGAGATTAGGATTTGTCACTCCGAGTATCGGAGAGGTATCTCTGGGCCCTCTCGATAATGCACATCATATGAAGCCTTGCAAGCAATGTGACTAATGAGTTATTACAGGATGATGCACTACGGAACGAGTAAGGAGACTTGCCGGTATCGAGATTGAACTAGGTATGAGGATACTGATGATCGAATCTCGGGCAAGTAACATACCGATGACAAAGGGAATAACGTATGTTGACATTGCAGTTCGACCGACAAAGATCTTCGTAGAATATGTGGAAACCAATACGAGCATCCAGGTTCCACTATTAGTTATTGACCAGAGAGGTGTCTCGGTCATGTCTACATAGTTCTCGAACCCGTAGGGTCCGCACGCTTAACGTTCAATGACGATATGTATTACATGAGTTATGTGTATTGGTGACCGAAGGTTGTTCGGAGTCCCGGATGAGATCACGGACATGACGAGGAATGGTCGAGAGGTATAGATTGATATATTGGAAGGTTATATCTGGACATCGTAATGGTTCCAGAGAGGTTCGGGTATTTTTCGGAGTACCAAGGGGTTACCGGAACCCCCTAGGGAAGTAATGGGCTTTATTGGGCCATAGGGGAGGGGAGGAGGCAGGCCACAAGAGGTGGTGCGCGCGCTCCCAAGGGAGTCCGAATTGGACAAGGGGGAGGGGGCGCAGCCCCCCTTTCCTTCTCCCTCTCCCTCTCTTTCCCTCTTCCCCCTCCATTGGAAAGGGGGGCGACTAGGACTGGGAGTCCTGGTTGGACTCCCCCCACTTGGGCGCGCCCTAGGCCGGCCCTCTCCCCTCTCCCTCCTTTATATACGGGGGCAGGAGGCACCCCAAAGCACAACAGTTGTTTCTTAGCCGTGTCCGGTGCCCCCCTCTACCATTTACTCCTCCATTCATAGTGTCATAGTGCTTAGGCGCCCGTCGTGCTGATGAACTCATCAACTCCTTCGTGTCTCTACTGGATCAAGAGTTCGAGGGACGTCATCAAACTGAACGTGTGCAGAACTCGGAGGTGTCGTACGTTTGGTAGTTGATCGGTTGATTCGAGAAGACATCCGACTACATTAACCGCGTTAACACTAGTAGAAAAAGGACCTTATATGAGGCACATTAGTCCCGGTTCGATTTTGACCCGGTACTAATGGTACCATTAGTACCGGTTCGAACGGCTATGCATTAGTGCCGGTTCATGTTGAACCTTTAGTACCGGTTCATGCCACGAACCGGTATTAAAGGGGTGGTGGCAGGCTGGTGTCAGGTCGGGGCCCCACGAGCCCCTTTAGTCCCGGTTTGTGGCACAAACCAGTACTAAGGGCCAACCTTTAGTACCGGTTCGTGCCACAAACCGGCACTAAAGGGGTCTAACCTATAGTCCCGGTTGGAGACACAAACCGGGACTATATGGCAATTTTCAACTTGGAAAAATCATAACTAAATCATCCTAATTCGGAAAAATACATATAATATATCAAAATTTGCAGAACAAAAAGATTGATCCGCTGAAACAACAAGTTTTCTGTTTCGACAATTTTTTTAAAATCTCAAAATTCCAAAGGGAAAATAGAGTTTTTGGACGTTTTTTAGACGTTTTGTGCCTTTAGTGCTAGGGTTTAGATTTCAGAGTTTAGGGTTAGGTTTTATGGTTTAAACCCTTAGTTTTTACTATTTAGCATAGAGTTTCCGACGTTTTAAGTCCCGGGTTTAGGGTTTAGGACAATTTTTGAAATGACAAAATTGTAAAAGCAAAAAAAGATATGCTCTAATTTATGTTTTTTAAAATTTTGGTTAAATCTTGTCAAACCGGTCAAACAACTGATTCAAGAAATATAGAGTGTTACTAAATAATTACGCAATAATATTAGTGTTACTTATTCAAGAAGTATTAATGTTGCTACATAATTTCAGTTTTTTTAATTTTGGTTAAATCTGGTCAAACTATGGTCAAACTACTTATTCAAGAAGTATTAATGTCGCTACATGATTATTAAAGAATATTAGTGTTACTAAATAATTATTTCAATTTTTTGAATTTTGGTCAAATCTGGTCAAACAATGGTCAAACTATGGTCAAATTGTGGTCAAACTGTGGTCAAACTTATTCAAGAAATATTAGTGTTACTAAATGTTTTTTAGAATAATAGTTCCAAACTCAAATATGTGAGTTAATGTTCAAGCTAAACTGCTGAGGGTTAATAGGATTGACAGCTTACATTTGTCAGGAAAACAACAAGTGCAGACTTGGAAAGGAGGGAGAATAGAACCCGAAAGTTAAGCGTGCTCAGGCTAGAATAGTGAGAGGATGGGTGACCGTCCGGGAAGTTAGATGATTTGGAATGATGAGGGGTGATTAGAGATTAGATATTAAATTGAGCAGTGGTGAGGGGTGATTAGAGATTAGAGGTTAAAATAATTCAAAAAATTGAAAATTGAAAAAAAAACAAATATTTTTTACAAAATTTAAAAAAAATCAAAAAAATACCTTTAGTACCGGTTGGTAACACCAACCGGTACTAAAGGTCCCCCATACCACGGCGCGAGCTCACGCCACGTGGTGGGCCTTTAGTGGCGGTTTGTGCCAAACCGGTACTAAAGGGGGGGGGCCTTTAGTCTCCACCCTTTAGTGCCGGTTGCAGAACCGGCACTAAAGGCCCTTACGAACCGGTTTTAAAGCTACGGTTTCTACTAGTGTAAGTTAACGCTTCCGCTTTCGGTCTACGAGGGTACGTGGACACACTCTCCCCCTCTCGTTGCTATGCATCTCCTACATAGATCTTGCGTGAGCGTAGGAAATTTTTTGGAATTGCATGCTACGTTTCCCAACATGAACATCTCCAGAGCTGAGCACAGGTCCTCGTGTATGGCGTGCTCCTCCTTCATCTTGACGTCCCGGACGCCATCAGTGAACATTGAGATGATGGCCTCGTCCGACGCATTGGGGATCTTGAGTCTAACGTTGGTGAAGCGTTGGATGTATTTGTGCAAGGTCTCCCCTGGTTGCTGCGTGATGCGCTGCAGGTCGCCTGCGGTAGGAGCGCGGTCGCAGGTGCCTTGGAAGTTGGCGATGAAACACTCCCGCAGTTCGTCCCAGGAGGAGATCGACCCTACTGGGAGGTTTAGGAGCCACGAGTGTGTGCCATCCTTGAGAGCCATGGGAACCAGTTTGCCATGACTTTCTCGGCACCGCTCGCGCCTCGATGCTCAACTTGTAGAGCTGGAGGAACTCGGCTGGGTCAGGGATGACATCGTAGCGTGGCGGCAGATCTAGCTTGGACTTGGCGAGCCAGACAACACGGCGGAGCTCCGCGTGAACGCCCGGCAACCTGTCGCGCTCATGGGAGCCCGCCGCAGAGGGGGAGCCTGGTCTTCAGGCCCATGTGCAACCACCTCGGGTTGCATGCGGTCTTGGCGCGGGGGGAGCTGGGAGTGAAAGTGCGTTATATCGACTAGAGGGGGTGAATAGGCGATTTTTATGAATTCTTCACTGAGGAATTTGCTGGTGAGGAAATTCCTTAGTGAAGAACTACTTGCAGCGGAATATGTACTCAGAAGTAAACATAACAGGATACAAACATAGTCATCATGATGAAATGAAGACTAACACAGAGTACGGAAAGCGTAAACACAGGATAGCAAGATGAAGACAAACAGACTGAAGAAATTGAACTGAGGAATTTGTGAAAGTCTTCAGTCAAAGTCTTCAAGCACAGATATGAACAACATTCAACACAGTAATGAGGAAATGAAAGAGTTGAGGAAATAGAACCAGTTAGTTGGTGAAGACAATGATTTGGTAAACCAGTTCCAACTGCTGTCTCAGTTGTACGTCTGGTTGGAGCGGCTGAGTATTTAAACTCGAGGACACACAGTCCCGGACACCCAGTCTCTGAGCCGCAACTCAGGACACCCAGTCCTCACCGTATTCTCCTTGAACTAAGACCACGCAGGCCTCGTCCAATCACTCGTGGTAAGTCTTCAGGTGACTTCCAAACCTTCACAGACTTGGTCACTCGGCGATCCACAATTCCTCTTGGATGCTCTAGACCTTGACGCCTAACCATCTGGAAGAAGCACAGTCTTCAAAGGTAACAAGCGTCGGATCCACGCAGGATCAATTTCTTCAGTGATGCTCAATCACTTTGGGTTTGTGGGGGTTTGGTTTTGGGATTTTCCTCACTTGATGATTTTCGCTCAAAGTCCTCGGAGGATGGGTTGCTCTCAGATGACAAGTGTCAAGTTCTCTCGGAGCAGCCAACCAACTAGTGGTTGTAGGGGGCGGCTATTTATAGCCTAGGGAGCAGCCCGACATGATAAGACATAAATGCCCTTCAATGATATGACCGTTAGGTGGATAAGATATTTTGGGACAGCCGGCGCGCAGCACAGCAATGGTCGGAAATTTGACTCTCAAATTCCTCAGGGCTATCATGTTCCTCACTGTGTAGGCAATTCGCACTGGCGAATTCCTAACTCCTCAGTCAGAGCAAAGTCCTCAGTGAACAGAAGAACTGTGTCTTTGTCACTGACGAATTTGACTGAACTGTATGAGATTTCCAATGGCTTCACTCGAAGGGATTGGTAGGTGTGGGATTTTGAGTTGAGCATCACATGGAAATTTTTCCTTAGTATTTCCTCGACCCCCTTTAACAGTACGGTGTTTCCTATGACTCAAGAAAGAGAAAATGAAACTACGAAAACAAAAGTCTTCACGCTTCATATTCCTCGAATGAATATCAAGTCTTCAAGGTCACACCAATTTCTTCACTTTCAAAGTCTTCAGAAAGTCTTCAGAATATCAAAGTCTTCAGTTGAAGAACTTCATTTTTAGGGGTCGACTTTCTCTGTAAATATCAAACTCCTCATAGACTTATAGACCTGTGTACACTCACAAACGCATCAGTTACTTAACCTATAAGTCTTCAATACACCAAAATCACTAAGGGGCACTAGATGCACTTACAATCTCCCCCTTTTTGGTGATTGATGACAACATAGGTTAAGTTTTCAATGGGGATAAACATATGGGGTGTAAATACTGATATTGAGGAATTTGATTGCAAGATATAGAAGAACTCCCCCTGAATGTGTGCATAGTGAGGAATTTGCTTTTGAGGCAATGCACATTTGAAGAATCGAATCATGGAGATCTCCCCCTATATCTTGTAATTCATACACGCATTTGATATATAATATGAAGAATTTGAAATGCATGATGAAATATGGTGCCTGATGAGATTCAGCATGCGTGCATTAATATTAACGAGGAATAAGCATGCGGAATAACACATCAAAAGTTTCAGAGCTCAGTGCATCAAAAGCATCAGAGCACGACCAAAAGTATCAAGGCACCATCGGATTTAAGATTACAACTCGATCCAATAAAAGTTTTTGGAAGAACGAGAGTTGTAACTTAACAAAACGCCCATAATATAAACCCGCTTGAAGACTAACTCAGATTTCTCCCCCCTTGTCATCAAATGACCAAAAGGATCGAAACTGAGGACTAACGCCCCTGAAGATTTTCAAGTCGATGGAGGAGCGCCAGCATTGTCGGGGTTGGTTGTTGAAGTAGGGCCTGCCGCAGTGTCGTCCAAATCTTCATGTTCATCAGTTTCACGCGATGAAGAATAAGAACTGGCCACCAGATCAGGAACTTTGACTCGCTTGAATTTCTTCGGAGGTGGTGCAGACCAGTCAAATGCTTCCAGGAGACCCATAGTCTTCATTTCTTCCGCGGAATATACATGCGTGAGAGCAGCCCAGGTGCGGTTGAGGGTTTCATGAAGGTAATACTGATTTTTCTTCACTGCATTATGAGTTGAGGTCATGTTGTAAAGAATTGCAGCAAATTGACGCTTCACCCATTTCTGATTGCGTTCAACCTTCTGATGAAGACTGAGGAGTAACTCACGATCAGTCATCACCCTGGGTGCAGTTGCTTGAGGCTTTTGCTTTGCTGAGGTATTTGCGGCAGTGTCATGTGTTGCAGAATCGTCATTGGTGGAGTAATATGTAGCGAGATGGAATTGACCATCCAATGGACGAGTGCCTTCATCAATCACAGCAGCTGCCTTGCCCTTATCATCATATGATGAAACTGGTCGCTTGAGGACTTCAATGGGCGGCAAGTAGCTACCATGGTTTAGAGTGTCAGCCTTGTAATTCAGTGAAGATCTTGCCCTTATGAATCTGATAATCCAAGGCGCATAGGGCTTCAGCTCAAAAGGTGACATTGCAACATTAGCCAGAGTCCTCATGAAGAAATCATGGAAGTTGACGGGAACGCCATGAATGATGTTGAAAAGCATGTTCTTCATGATGCCAACGACATCTTCATCATTTGAGTCGTGGCCTTTGATAGGACTCATTGTCTTCGTCAGGATTCGATAGACAGTCTGAGGCACATACAGCAGTTCCTTGACGAGGAATTTGGTTCGAGGGGCCTGCCCTGGCTTCAAAGGCTTCATGAGCACTTGCATATAATGATCAGTCAGCTCGCGGTCATTGTAGATGCAACGTGCGCTTTCATGGGGAGGATCAAGAGGAAGGACACGAAGCAATTCAGTTGCTGGTGCCTTGTAGTGAGTGTTTTCTGTCATCCAATCCAGCACCCATGAATTGACATCTTCAGCATCTCCGGTGATATGCAAAGTGGCATAGAACTGAAGAATGAGTTCTTCATTCCAATCACAGATATCAGTGCAGAAATTCAGGAGTCCTGCATCGTGAATAACTCGGAGTACTAGCTCGAAGCACGGCAGTGATTCCATATCCACATGAGGAATATGCTCATGATCGAAGATCTTGTCCTTGTCAAAGAGCACTGAGGAATAGAAGTTGGCTTGAGTAGCAGTCCAGAAGCGTCTTTTCCTTATGCGAGCAGAGTCATATGGATTGTAAGCAGTGAAGAACACATGCTCAGAAAAGAAGTCTTCAACCTTGAATTTTTGCTTGATCGAGAACGGATTCTTCGGTTTGGGCAGAGGAATGTCAGTGATTTGCAGCACAACCTCAGGAATCGCGATCTCAGGTGCTTCAGGCTGAGGAATTTTTGGTTCCTCTTCTTGTGCAGTTTGGGGATCAGCAGCAGGTTCTTCAGCACTAGCGGCTGGAATTTCTTCATGAACAGATGATGTGGGATGAGTTTCTTCAGAGCCCATTTGAACAGTTGTAGCCAGGGACTGAGGAATTTGTTGAATCGGAGTGAAGAGAGGAGTATTGGGATGCTGACTTTCCCAAAAGTCATCATTCATCACTGGTGTAGTGCATCCAATATCCACGTCTTCATCTTCTTTTTCAATTTCCTCAACACTAGCTTCTTCAGCTGTGAACTGAGGCATGGGTGAGGAAACGACTGGCGGTGAAGGGAATGCTTCCACTTTAATTTCTTCATCAAACTATTCTGAGGTAGCAACAGAGTGATTTTCTTCATCAGATCCGCTTGGGATCTTGTAGTCTTCTCCATAAGGAACAATTTCCTTAGACGACATGGAGGAAATGGGAACGGCATCAATGGGATTTTCAAGCGAGCTGTTCATCGGCTTCATTTTCTTCGCAGCCGAAGAATTTGACGCAGCTGATGCCTTCCTCTTTTTCACTGCAACTCGCTCTGTAGCCTTTGTCTTCTTCACTTCATAAGCAGAAGGAAGAATTGGAGTTGGTGTTGGCGCAGGAGGAGCTGAGGACTGTGGTTCAGTTTCTTCAGGCGCAACTGGTGCAGTTACCCTGATCTCTTCAGTTTCTTCAGGCGCACCACTAGTGGATGCCCTGGGGATTTCTTCAGCGGCTGGAATGGAGTCATCAGCCCTGGAACTTGTATTCTCATCAGCAGGCTGAAAGTCATCAGCAGTGTTGGCATGTTCTTCAGCAGGCTGAGCAGAGTCTGCAGCCTGAGGATTCTCTTGTTGCGATGGGGCTGCAACAGTTGTCATTTTCTTCGTCAAATTGACGAATCTCACCTTGGCTCCTTGC
Organism: Triticum timopheevii; assembly: GCA_963921465.1. Lineage (NCBI taxonomy): Eukaryota > Viridiplantae > Streptophyta > Magnoliopsida > Poales > Poaceae > Triticum > Triticum timopheevii. The sequence continues at coordinate 126,061,823 of OY997271.1, read as the reverse complement.
CAATCAGCATTGTAAGCATCGAAATCCTTGCTGAGGGCTTGGATTTCAGATTGAGCTTTGAGAAGTTCTTCAGGAGTCAGGTTGACGATGTTCTTCTTCAGAAGCTTCTCCTTTCTGGCTTGTGCTCTCTTTATCTCACGAGCCTTTTCAAATTTCCATTTCTCTTCAGCGATGAAATGGTTCAGCATATGACTTTGACCAGGATTCAGAGGCAGATCAGGCATGGGAGTGTTTGGATCCTGATGCCATAAGTCGATGAAGTCAAGGATCTTCTTCGGATCCAAAAGCAGAGGCACAGTTGTTCCTTTGGCTCTAGCGGCCTTTGTTAGTCTATCTCTGATGATTTCTGCAAGTTCTTCATCATAAGCTTCGTCATCAGAGGGCACGTTGAAGGCAACCTGTTTCTTTCTTGGACTTGGCCGAGGACCGCGTCCAGCTGTTGCTTTTGTCTTCAGCAGAGTGGGGCCTGATGAGGACATTGGTGCAGCTGAGGAACTTGCTGAGACACCAGAAGCAATCGAGAAACCCTGAGTCCTTTGACAGGTAGCCAGATGCACTGGAGTTGAGGACTTGGAGGGAGCTGCTGAGGATTTTGAGGGAGTAGCAGAAGTCTGAGGAATTTGCCGCGAGGGTGCGGCTGAGGAACTGGGCCGTGAGGGCGCTGATGGTGAAGCACTTGGCTTGCGAGCAGGCTTCTTCGGCATTGATTTCCTCGACTTGACCGAGGTCTCAGCGGCAGCAGCAGCAGCAGAATCCTCATTGAATTTCCTCACTGCCTCTTTGGCCTGTCTTGCCAATTTGGCTTGGCGCCTGGACCATTCTTCAGGAAAGTCTTCACCACGCTTGATGCTGGTGGGATCAGCGACTTGGCTAGGTGCCAATGGAGCTCTTGGGCATGGAGGGTTTAAGGCGAATTTCTTCATGTACTTGGGAGTAACATAGCGATATTCCCTCCATTCTCGTTCCCATCTTCGTTCTATCCTCTGGATGCGCACTTTGCGCTGATTTTTGTTCTCCTTGCCAAACTTGGCTTCATCAGGTGTGCAATAGTCTTTGTATATTTCTTCAGGGATCTCGAAGGCAGTCATGACCTCCGGTTTCTTTCCTCCCTTCTGCGGTCTCTTGCCTTCTGCCATTTTCTTCAGATGAGGAATTTGAACAATAGAGCACTCTGAAGAAGTATGCAGTTTTTCTTCGAGGAACGCTGCAAATGAGTTAAGTTGATGAGAACCTAGTGATTCAGCAGCGGACATGAGTACCTGTGAACAGAGTGTATGTGCGAGGAATTTGGAGAGGTCATATGCGTTCTCAGAAGATTTTTCGAAAAAGACAAGTTTTGAGGAATTTGACCAGTTGAGCCTTGAGGAATTTCACTAAGCGTTTTGTCTTAGGTTCCAGAGTTGTACAGATTGAAAATCCGCACAATTGAGGAATCTTGAAGAAATGAGTGCTTAGAGAGATAAATCAAGAGCATACAGTGTGTGAGGTGTTCATAGGTGAAGATTTGAAGAATAAAACACCTTTGAAGATTTTCAGAAAAGTTTGAGAACCAAAGCGAGTAATAAAAGTGACTTTTAATTACCCGAACTGAAGAACACGACGAACAGAGATGAACTGTGGTGAAGTTCGTCACGTTAGATCTCCCACGCCCTAACTTGGCAGAGGGAGAAAGCTACGGCAGCGGCGGAGTGAAGATTTCCGCAGCCGGCGCGAGTACGACGGCGACGAGGTCGAGGCAGTGAAGCTCTTCCTCACTGACGGCGATGGAGTAGCGGCGGCACTAGGGTTTGAGGAGAGCTCGAGCGAGAGACAGCAACCGAGCGGAGTAAATGAAGTAAGGAAGGGAGAGGGGTATTTATAGCCACGGTAAAAACTGTTCGCCCGAAGATTTTGGGACGAACATGCCCCTGCCCTTTCTTCTTCACGCGACATGTGTCACCCACGTACTGTGCAGATGAGATCGTGTAAGATCGTGGGTGAATAAACTAATGTATCGTGGGATGCGGAACGGTTTGAGCGGTAAAACCAAAAATCTGGATAAGATTTGTTTTAAAATTTCGTTCGCAATTTCTTCAGCTGACAAGGACACAGTGAAGACTTTGAACGAGTTTCAATTAGAACGCACATGAAGAATTTGTGAATAGATTGGGTTGAGTATAGCATAGAGGGGGAAGGGTCCGATCACATTCACTTAGCAGAAATCGCAACTTGAAGAAATAGCAATAAGTGAATGCTGTAGAGGACATAAACTCACATATATATATAGTCAATGAAGAAAAACGACGGGAACAGTGAAGATTTTGCAAAGTTGAAGAATTTGTAAAACTGGAGAATTTCAAAGATAAGGAAAAACTCAAATTTGAAGATTTTCAACTTTTGTGGTGGCGTAACCCACCGTATAAGAATGATGATTTCAGACACCGCGTACAATTGTCATAGGGTTCTGAGAATCAAATTCTTCATTAATTTCTTCACACTTAGAGTGTTATTCTTCATTGATTGAAGAAAAACGTTTCTTCATATGTTGCACATCTAAGTCATCAATTCTGCATAAGGGTTAGGATGTGTGTCCTTTTCAAAGAACATTCGAAGATTCTAAGATATTTAGCTCACAATGCAACTTGCTAAATCTCTTCTCATCCAAGGGCTTAGTGAAGATATCAGCTAGCTGTTCTTCAGTCTTCACATGCTCGATGGAGATATCGCCCTTCAACACATGATCACGAAGAAAATGATGACGAATCTGGATGTGCTTAGTCTTCTAGTGCTGAACTGGGTTGTGAGCAATCTTGATGGCACTCTCATTGTCGCAGAGGAGAGGCACATTCTTCACGTTGACGCCATAGTCCTTGAGGGTTTGCTTCATCCAAAGCAGTTGAGCACGGCATGAGCCAGCAGCAATGTATTCAGCTTCAGCAGTAGACAGTGATACGCAGTTCTGTTTCTTCGAGGACCAACAGACCAAAGATCGTCCGAGGAAATGACAAGTGCCAGATGTTGACTTGCGGTCCACACGATCACCAGCATAGTCAGAGTCAGAATATCCAATGAGATCAAAAACAGAGCCCTTGGGGTACCATAATCCTAGTGTTGGTGTGTGAGCTAGATATCGAAGAATATGCTTCACAGCCTTATGGTGTGATTCCTTCGGTGCAGCTTGAAATCGGGCACACATGCAAACACTAAGCATTATATCTGGCCTAGATGCACATAAGTACAATAAAGAACCAATCATGGAGCGGTATACCTTGTAATCGAAGTCAATACCATTTTCATCAGTGCATAGATGGCCATTTGTGGGCATAGGAATTTTGATGCCTTTGCAATCTTGCATGCCGAATTTCCTCAGTACATCTTTGAGGTATTTCTCCTGAGATATGAATATGCCATTGCGCTGCTGACGAATTTGAAGACCTAAGAAGAATTTCAACTCTCCCATCATAGACATTTGATATTCTTCACTCATCATATAGGCAAATTCATCACTATATCGTTGGTTAGTACAGCCAAAGATAATATCATCAACATATATTTGGCATACAAACAGTTCACCATCATATGATTTAGTAAAAAGAGTAGGGTCGAGTGAACCGGGTGTGAAGCCATTCTTCACGAAGAATTCCTTCAATGTATCATACCATGCCCGAGGGGCTTGCTTGAGGCCATAGAGGGCCTTATTGAGTCTGAAGACTTTGTCAGGATTCTTGGGATCTTCAAAACCTGGGGGTTGAGCAACATATACTTCTTCCTCAAGCTTACCATTGAGGAATGCACTTTTCACATCCATTTGATATAAGATGATATCATGATGGTTAGCATAGGCAAGTAAAATGTGAATAGCCTCAAGTCTAGCAACAGGTGCAAAAGTTTCATCGAAATCAATTCCTTCAACCTGCGTGTAGCCTTGAGCTACTAGTCGTGCCTTATTCCTCACCACAAGGCCATTTTCATCTTGCTTGTTGCGGTAGATCCACTTTGTGCCAATGATATTATGCTTGCGAGGATCTGGGCGATTGACCAATTCCCAGACATTGTTCAGCTCGAACTGATGTAATTCTTCTTGCATAGCCTGAATCCACTCCGGCTCCAGAAATGCTTCATCTACCTTAGTGGGCTCTGAGATAGAGACAAAAGCATAGTGCCCACAAAAGTTAGATAAGTGTGAGGCTTTTGAGCGTGTGAGAGGACCTGGTGCGCTAATGTCATCGATGATCTTCTCCACTTGCACTTCTTTTGCAACGCGTGGATGAGTTGGCTGTCGCTGAGGATTTTGATCAGCATTTTCTTCAGCACCATTTTCCTCATCATGTTCTTCAGGTGCATCAGCTCGACGTTCTTCATGAACAGGAATGAATTCTTCAGCAGATTCTTCAGTAGGAATGACATCCTCAGTTGCCTTGAGCTTGATAGCATCCTCGGGTGCTGGTTCATCTAACACAGAAGGTAGGTGCTCTCTTTGCGAGCCATTAGTTTCATCGAACCGCACATCTACAGTGTCAACAATCTTGTGAAGACTCTGTAGGTGTGCGAGTCCTTTCCGTAACCAAGCATAAAACCTTCATGTGCTTTCGGTGCAAATTTAGAGTTGTGGTGAGGATCTCTAATCCAACATTTAGCACCGAAGACTTTGAAATAACTCACATTGGGTTTCTTGTCAGTGAGGAGTTCATAGGCAGTCTTCTTGAAGAATTTATGAAGATATACTCTGTTGATGATGTGGCAGGCAGTATCAATTGCATCAATCCAAAAACGCTGAGGCGTTTTGTATTCATCAAGCATAGTGCGAGCCATCTCAACAAGAGTTCTGTTCTTGCGCTCCACGACGCCATTCTGCTGAGGAGTATAGGGAGCAGATAACTCATGAGTAATACCAAGTTCATCAAGATAGGCATCAAGACCAGAATTCTTGAACTCAGTTCCATTGTCACTTCTGATATGCTTGATCTTCACACCAAAGTTGGTTGAAGCCCTCGAGGAAAATCGTTTGAAGACTTCCTACACTTCATGTTTGTAAGTAACAATGTGTACCCATGTATATCGAGAATAATCATCAACAATGACAAAACCATATAAAGATGCATCATTAGTGACTGCTGAATAATGATTAGGTCCGAAGAGGTCCATGTGAAGCAATTCGAATGGACGGGTAGTGGTCATGATAGTCTTCGCTGGATGCTTGGCCTTGGTCATTTTTCCGGCTTCACATGCTCCGCATAAGTGATCCTTGAGGAATTTGACATTCTCAATGCCAATGACATGCTTCTTCTTTGCAAGCGTGTTCAAATTCCTCATGCCTGCATGACCAAGTCGTTGATGCCATAGCCAGCCTTCTGAAGCTTTTGCAAGTAGACACACGGCTGGTTGTGGTCCTGTAGAGAAATCAACAATATACAGATCTCCTCTCCTAAAGCCTTCGAAGACTTTGGAATTGTCAGCTTCCATAATCACAACACAGCGATATTTGCCGAAGACAACAACCATATCAAGATCACAAAGCATTGAGACTGACATGAGATTGTATCCTAAGGACTCAACAAGCATGACTTTGTCCATGTGCTTATCCTTAGAGATAGCCACCTTACCAAGACCCAATACCTGACTTTTGCCTTTGTCAGAAAAGATGATATGCTTCAGAGGTGACGGTGATAAGGGAGCATCCATCAATAGATTCTTGTCACCAGTCATGTGATTTGTACAACCACTATCGAGGACCCATTCAGTGGTTTTGGGTTGATCATCCTACAGATGAATTAGTGTAGCTTACAATCTCATATGCTTCATCAGTGAAGAATATGATATCAAGTTCATCAGATGAATTTCATCAAGCAGTAAACAGATATAGCATTATGAGGACGTGTGAAATGAAGGTTCATTTCATCATGATTCGCCTGTGTCCTTTCAGGCATTTTTGTCAGGTCCCCAGCAAATTCTTCAGACGTTAAGGCACGTCTGGAGACCTGGCCCTGCAGAAGAGATTAGTTCTTTTTCTTCACCACCCACATCTAGAGGGGTGGCAAAGAGTTCATCATTCTGCGAGCACCATGTCAGAAGGGTGGCAAAGATGCCAAACCATTTCGCTTAGCATAGGAGGGGTTAGGGTAAGCATATGAATAAGCAGAGTAATTCTTCGAGGACTTATGAACATAATGGTTTGAAGAATAATGCACATATTCATAGCCCTTAGCTCTACCCTGCGAGACAGAGTTGTTAGCACGATGATAATCATATGAGGACTTTGATCCAGTTGAGGAATTTGATCCATGTGAAGAATTTGATCTGGGGTTCCTGTTCTTCATAGGTGGTGTCATGAGGAAATTCACCTGAAGACTTTCAACACAGCTTCTGGGAACCCAGATTTTCTTCATGGGGGAACTGTTCCTGCAGTTAGTGCCAACATATCTAGCAAATACTTCACCATTCTGATTTTTGAACAGTTTATAGTTGGAGTCAATTGACTCATCAGAAGAATGAGAAGATTCACATGTAAAGCCAGATAAATTAGATGGATCAACTGGAGGTCCCTTTGCAGCAACCCATGATGTTTTGGGATACTTCTCAGGCTTCCAATATGTTCCATCGGCATTGAGTTTCCTCTCAAAGGCAATACCCTCTTTCCTAGGGTTTCTGTTGAGGATCTGCTTTTTGAGCACATCACAAAGTGTCTGATGCCCTTTGAGGCTTTTGTACATGCCTGTCATGTACAATTCCTTTAGCCCTGCATTGTCAGTGATACTAGCAATGTCCTCAGATGAGGAATTAGTGATAGCAGAGGCAGATGAAGAATTTGTAACATTTGAAGCATTTGAACATTCAGGTGAAGAATTAGCAGATTCACGTTCAATGCACTTTAAGCATGGAGGAACAAATTCTTCCTGAGAAGCGCTGATTTGTTGAGCTAGTAATGAATCGCGCTCCTTCTGAAGATCTTCATAACACACTCTTAGCTTTTCAAGATCTTCCTTTCTTTGAAGAGCTTCAAGAGAAAGCTTCTCATGATCTTGCTTTTCTTGAAGAAATTCATAAGAAAGTTTCTCATGATCAGACAAGAGAGAGTTATGATGACCTTGAAGGTTATCATACCTAGACTGAAGTCTCTAAAGATTTTCAGTCAAGGCTTTAGTGCGATCCATTTCTTCACCCAACATATCATCACTTTTATCTAGCATGTTTTGAACCTTTTCAAGAGCCCGTTGTTGTTTCACAGCAATTTTAGCAAGTTTAGAGTAGCTGGGCTTGAGATCCTCATCAGATTCATTTTCACTAGAGTCAGAGGAGTTGTATTTGAGTACCTTAGCTATTTTTGCCATGAAGCAATAGGTGGGAGCGTAGCCATCATTATCTTCATCAGGCTTGTCGGTGGAGTCAGTTTCTTCAGTGTTGAAGATGGACTTGCTGACGAAAGCAGTAGCAACGGCCAGACTCTCCACACCAGACTCAGATTCTTCAGACTCCTCCTCTTCATCATTTTCCTCAGATTCAGCTTCAGAGTCCATTTCCTTGCCAATGAATGCCCGAGCCTTCTTGGAGCTGCCCTTCTTGTGAGATGAAGACTTTGAGGGTTTTGATGACGAAGATTTTGACGATTTCTTCTTCTTCTTCGCATCATCAGGACTGTAATCCTTGTATTTCTTCTTCTTCATTTCCTTTTCCCACTGAGGACAATCTTGAATATAGTGACCAGGCTTCTTGCATTTGTGGCAAAGTCTTCTCTTATAGTCACTGGATGAGGAATCATTTCCTCTTGAGGATTTTCCAAAGCGACCACGTCTTGTGAATTTCTGGAATTTCTTCACAAGCAGTGCTAGATCCTGGCTCAGTTCTTCAGGATCGCCAAGGCTACTACCAGAATCCTCACATTCAGAGTTAGACACAACCTTAGCCTTCAGGGCACGTGGTTTGCCATAGTTTGAGCCATAGAGATCTCTCTTTTCAGCAAGCTGGAACTCGTGAGTATTTAGCCTTTCGAGGATATCAGCAGGATCAAGCGACTTGTAGTCAGCACGTTCTTGTATCATCAGTCCCAGAGTATCAAATGAGGAATCAAGCGATCTCAGCAGTTTCTTCACAACTTCATGATCAGTGATGTCAGTGGCACCGAGGGCTTGAAGCTCATTTGAGATGTCAGTGAGGCGATCAAAGGTTTGTTGGACATTCTCATTGTCGAGTCTTTTGAAGCGGTTGAAGAGATTCCGAAGAACATCGACTCGAGAGTCACGCTGAGTTGAAACTCCTTCATTTACTTTGGACAGCCTATCCCAGATAAGCTTAGCAGTTTCCAAAGCACTCACTCTTCCATACTGTCCTTTGCTCAGATGACCACATATGATATTCTTCGCTTGAGAATCGAGTTGTTTGAATCTCTTCACATCGGTAGCGTTCAGTGTGGGAGTGACAGAGGGGACACCATTTTCCACAACATACCAGAGATCATTATCAATTTCCTCAAGATGCATCGCATCTTGTTCTTCCAGTAGGGGTAGTCCGTTCCATCAAAGGTAGGACACCCAGCCGAGACCTTGATCATACCTGCGGTCGACATAACTAAAACTCCAGGCGGTTAAACCAAAATCACACAGAACAAGGGAGTACCTTGCTCTGATACCAATTGACAGTGCGTTATATCGACTAGAGGGGGGGTGAATAGGCGATTTTTATAAATTCTTCAATAAGGAATTTGCTGGTGAGGAAATTCCTTAGCGAAGAACTACTTGCAGCGGAATATGTACTCAGAAGTAAACATAACAGGATACAAACATAGTCATCATGATGAAATGAAGACCGTTGGGGAACGTAGCAGAAATTCAAAATTTTCCTACGTGTCACCAAGATCTATCTATGGAGAAACCAGCAATGAGGGGAAGGAGAGTGCATCTACATACCCTTGTAGATCGCTAAGCGGAAGCGTTCAAGAGAACGGGGTTGAAGGAGTCGTACTCGTCGTGATTCAAATCACCGATGATCCTAGCGCCGAACGGACGGCACCTCCGTATTCAACACACGTACGGAATGGAGACGTCTCCCATGCCTTGATCCAGCAAGGAGGAGGGAGAGGTTGATGGAGATCCAGCAGCACGACGGCGTGGTGGAAGTAGCGGGATTCCAACAGGGCTTCGCTAAGCGCTGCGGGAGGAGGGAGATGTGTCACGGGAGGGAGAGGGAGGCGCCAGGCCTTAGGTATGGTTGCTCCTCCTTTTCCCCACTATATATAGGGCCAAGGGAGAGGGGGGAGGCGCAGCCCTTGCCCCTTCCTCCAAGGAAAGGGTGCGGCCAAGGGGGGGAGGAGTCCATCCTCCCCAAGGCACCTCGGAGGTGCCTTCCCCCTTTAGGACTCTCCCCTTTTTCTCTTCTCTTGGCGCATGGGCCTCTTGGGGCTGGTGCCCTTGGCCCATGTAGGCCAAGGCGCACCCCTACAGCCCATGTGCCCCCCCCCCCCCGGGGCAGGTGGCCCCACCCGGTGGACCCCCGGGACCCTTCCGGTGGTCCCGGTACAATATCGATGACCCCGAAACTTATCCCGATGGCCGAAATAGCACTTCCTATATATAATTCTTTACCTCCGGACCATTCCGGAACTCCTCGTGATGTCCGGGATCTCATCCGGGACTCCGAACAACTTTCAGGTTACCGCATACTAATATCTCTATAACCCTAGCGTCACCGAACCTTAAGTGTGTAGACCCTACGGGTTCGGGAGACATGCAGACATGACCGAGATGACTCTCCGGTCAATAACCAACAGCGGGATCTGGATACCCATGTTGGCTCCCACATGTTCCACGATGATCTCATCGGATGAACCACGATGTCAAGGACTTAATCAATCCCGTATACAATTCCCTTTGTCTATCGGTACGATACTTGCCCGAGATTCGATCGTCGGTATCCCGATACCTTGTTCAATCTCGTTACCGGCAAGTCTCTTTACTCGTTCCGTAACACATCATCCCGTGATCAACTCCTTGATCACATTGTGCACATTATGATGATGTCCTACCGAGTGGGCCCAGAGATACCTCTCCGTTTACACGGAGTGACAAATCCCAGTCTCGATTCGTGCCAACCCAACAGACACTTTCGGAGATACCTGTAATGCACCTTTATAGCCACCCAGTTACGTTGTGACGTTTGGTACACCCAAAGCATTCCTACGGTATCCGGGAGTTGCACAATCTCATGGTCTAAGGAAAAGATACTTGACATTAGAAAAGCTTTAGCATACGAACTACATGATCTTGTGCTAGGCTTAGGATTGGGTCTTGTCCATCACATCATTCTCCTAATGATGTGATCCCGTTATCAATGACATCCAATGTCCATGGTCAGGAAACCGTAACCATCTATTGATCAACGAGCTAGTCAACTAGAGGCTTACTAGGGACATGGTGTTGTCTATGTATCCACACATGTATCTGAGTTTCCTATCAATACAATTATAGCATGGATAATAAACGATTATCATGAACAAGGAAATATTAATAATAATTAATTTATTATTGCCTCTAGGGCATATTTCCAACAGTCTCCCACTTGCACTAGAGTCAATAATCCAGTTCACATGATATGTGATTAACACTCAAGGTCACATCCCCATGTGACTAACACCCAAGAGTTTACTAGAGTCAGTAGTCTAGCTCACATCACTATGTGATTAACACTCAATGAGTTCTAGGTTTGATCATGTTGCTTGTGAGAGAGGTTTTAGTCAACGGGTCTGAACCTTTCAGATCCGTGTGTGCTTTGCAAATCTCTATGTCATCTCCTAGATGTAGCTACCACGTTCTATCTGGAGCTATTCCAAATAATTGTTCTACTTGGAGCTATTCCAAATTGTTGCTCCATTATACGTATCCGGTATCTCTACTCAGAGCTATCCGGATAGGTGTTAAGCTTGCATCGACGTAACCCTTTACGACGAACTCTTTTACCACCTCCATAATCGAGAAAATTCCTTAGTCCACTAGTTACTAAGGATAACTTTGACCGCTGTCCTGTGATCCATTCTTGGATCACTCTTGTACCCCTTGACTGACTCATGGCAAGGCACACTTCAGGTGCGGTACACAGCATAGCATACTGTAGAGCCTACGTCTTAAGCATAGGGGACGACCTTCGTCCTTTCTCTCTATTCTGCCATGGCCGAGCTTTAAGTCTTAACTTCATACCTTACAACTCAGGCAAGAACTCCTTCTTTGACTGATCCATCTTGAACACCTTCAAGATCATATCAAGGTATGTGCTCATTTGAAAGTACTATTAAGCGTTTTTGATCTATCCTTATAGATCTTGATGCTCAATGCTCAAGTAGCTTAATCCAGGCTTTCCATTGAAAAACACTTTCCAAATAACCCTATATGCTTTCCAGAAATTCTACGTCATTTCTGATCAACAATATGTCAACAACATATATTTATCAAAAATTCTATAGTGCTCCCACTCACTTCTTTGGAAATACAAGTTTCTCATAAACTTTGTATACACCCAAAATCTTTGATCATCTCATCAAAGCATACATTCCAACTCCGAGATGCTTACTCCAGTCCTCAGAAGGATTGCTGGAGATTTGCATACATATTAGCATCTTTCAGGATTGACAAAACCTTCCGGTTGTATCACATACAACCTTTCCTCAAGAAAATCGTCGAGGAAACAATGTTTTGACATCCTATCTGCAAGATTTCATAAATTATGCAGTAATCGCTAATATATTTCCAACAGACTCTTAGCATCGCTACGAGTGAGAAAGTCTCATCGCAGTCAACTCCTTGAACTTGTCGGAAAACATCTTAACGACAAGTCGAGCTTTCTTAATGGTGATACTTACCATCATTGTCCGTCTTCCTTTTAAAATCCATCTGCACTCAACAGCCTTACGACCATCGAGCTGTTCTACCAAAGTCTACACTTTGTTTTCATATATGGATCCTTTCTCGGATTATATGGCTTTGAGCCATTCGTCGGAATCCGGGCCCACCATCACTTCTCCATAGCTCGCAGGTTCATTGTTGTCTAGCAACATGACTTCCAAGACAGGATCACGTACCACTTTGAAGTAGCATGCATCCTTGTCATCCCACGAGGTTTGGTAGTGACTTGATCCGAAGTCTCATGATCAATATCATAAGCTTCCACTTCAATTGGTGTAGGTGCCACAGGAACAACTCCCTGTGCCCTGCCATACACTAGTTGAAGAGACGGTTCAATAACCTCATCAAGCCTCCACCATCCTCCCACTCAATTCTTTCGAGAGAAACTTTTCCTCGAGAAAGGACCCGATTCTAGAAACAATCCCTTATTGCTTTCGGATCTGAGACAGGAGGTATACCCAACTGTTTTGGGTGTCCTATGAAGATGCATTTATCCACTTTGGGTTTGAGCTTATTAGCCTGAAACTTTTTCACATAAGCGTCGCAGTCCCAAACTTTTAAGGAACGACAGCTTAGGTTTCTCCAAACCATAGTTCATACGGTGTCGTCTCAACGGAGTTTCGTGGTGCCCTATTAAAGTGAGTGCGGTTGTCTCTAATGCCTAACCCATGAACGATAGTGGTAATTTGATAAGAGACATCAAGGTACGCACCATATCCAATAGGGTGCAACTATGATGTTCGGACACACCATCACACTATGGTGTTCCTGGTTGTATTAGTTGTGAAACAATTTCCACAATGTCTTAATTCTGTGCCAAACTCGTAATTCAGATATTCATCTCTATGATCATATCATAGATATTTTATCCTCTTGTCACGACGATCTTTCAACTTCACCCTGAATTACTTGAACCTTTCAATAATTCAGACTCGTGATTCATCAAGTAAATATACTCAACATCTACTCAAATCATCTGTGAAGTAAGAACATAACAATATCCACTACACACCTCAGCACTCATTGGACTGCACACATCAAAATGTATTACTTCCAACAAGTTGCTTTCTAGTTCCATTTTACTGAAAACGAGGCTTTCAGTCATCTTGCCCATGTGGTATGATTTGCATGTCTCAAGTGATTCAAAATCAAGTGAGTCCAAACGGTCCATTTGCATGGAGTTTCTTCATGCATATTCACCAATAGACATGGTTCGCATGTCTCAAACCTTTCAAAAACGAGTGAGCCCAAAGATCCATCAACATGGAGCTTCTTCATGCGTTTTATACCAATATGACTTACGTGGCAGTGCCACAAGTAGGTGGTACTATCATTACTATCTTTTGGCATGAACATGTGTATCACTACGATCGAGATTCAATAAACCATTCAATTTAGGTGCAAGACCATTGAAGGTATTATTCAAATAAACAGAGTAACCGTTATTCTCCTTAAATGAATAACCGTATTGCGATAGACATAATCCAATCATGTCTATGTTCAACGCAAACACCAAATAACAATTATTTAGGTTTAACACCAATCTCTTTGGTAGAGGGAGCGTGCGATGCTTGATCATATCAAGCTTGGAAAAACTTCCAACACATATCGTCAGCTCACCTTTAGCTAGTCTCCGTTTATTCCGTAGCCTTTTGTTTCGAGTTACAAACACTTAGCAACCGAACCGGTATCTAATACCCTGGTGCTACTAGGAGTACTAGTAAAGTACACATCAACACAATGTATATCCAATATACTTCCATCAACCTTGCCAGCCTTCTAATCTACCAAGTATCTAGGGTAATTCTGCTCTAGCGGCTGTTCCCCTTATTATAGAAGCACTTAGTCTCGGGTTTGGGTTCAACCTTGGGTTTCTTCATTAGAGCAGCAGCTGATTTGTTGTTTCATGAAGTATCCCTTCTTGCCCTTGCCCTTCTTGAAACTAGTGGTTTCACCAACCATCAACAATTGATGCTCCTTCTTGATCTCTACTTTTGTGGTGTCAAACATCACGAATATCTCAAGGATCATCATATATGTCCCTGATATATTATAGTTCATCACGAAGCTCAAGCAGCTTGGTGGTAATGACTTCGGAGAACCATCACTGTCTTATCTGGAAGATCAACTCCCACTCGATTCAAGTGATTGTTGCACTCAGACAATCTGAGCACAGGCTCAACAATTGAGCTTTTCTCCCTTAGTTTGTAGGTTAAGAAAATCGTCGGGGGTCTTATACCTCTTGACGTGGGCACGAGCCAGAAATCCCAATTTCAGCCCTCAAAACATCTCATATGTTTCGCGACGTTTCAAAAACGTCTTTGGTGCCTCAATTCCAAACCGTTTAACTGAACTATCACATAGTTATCAAAATGTGTATGTCAGATGTTCGCAACATCCACATACAACGTTCGAGGTTCAGCATACTGAGCGGTGCATTAAGGACATAAGCCTTCTATGAAGCAATGAGGACAATCCTCAGTTTACGGACCTAGTCCGCATAATTGCTACTATCAACTTTCAACTAAATTTTCTCTAGGAACATATCTAAACAGTAGAACTAAAGCGCGAGCTTACGACATAATTTGCAAAGATCTTTTGACTATGTTCAAGATAATTAAGTTCATCTTATGAACTCCCACTCAGATAGACATCCCTCTGGTCATCTAAGTGATCACATGATCCGAGTCAAACTAGGCCGTGTCCGATCATCACGTGAGACGGACTAGTCATCATCGGTGAACATCTTCATGTTGATCGTATCTACTATACGACTCATGCTCGACCTTTCGGTCTCCGTGTTCTGAGGCCATGTCTGTACATGCTAGGCTCGTCAAGTTAACCCTAAGTGTATTGCATGTGTAAATCTGTCTTACACCCGTTGTATGTGAACGTAAGGATCTATCACACCCGATCATCACGTGGTGCTTCAAAGCGACGAACTGTAGCAACGGTGCACAGTTAGGGGAGAACACTTCTTGAAATTGTTGTAAGGGATCATCTTATTTACTACCGTCATTCTAAGTAAACAAGATGCATAAACATGATAAACATCACATGCAATCAAATAGTGACATGATATGGCCATCATCACTTTGCTCCTTTTGATCTCCATCTTCGGGGCTCCATGATCATCATCGTCACCGGCATGACACCATGATCTCCATCATCATGATCTTCATCATCGTGTCTTCATGAAGTTGCCTCGCCAACTATTACTTCTACTACTATGGCTAACGGTTAGCAATAAAGTAAAGTAATTACATGACACGCAGGTCATAAATAAATAAAGACAACTCCTATGGCTCCTGCCGGTTGTCATACTCATCGACATGCAAGTCGTGATTCCTATTACAAGAACATGATCAATCTCATACATCACATATATCATCACATCCTTTTTGGCCATATCACATCACATAGCATACCCTGCAAAAACAAGTTAGACGTCCTCTAATTGTTGTTTGCATGTTTTACGTGGCTGCTATGGGTTTCTAGCAAGAACGTTTCTTACCTACGCAAGAACCACAACGTGATATGCCAATTGCTATTTACCCTTCATAAGGACCCTTTTCATCGAATCCGATCCGACTAAAGTGGGAGAGACAGACACCCGCCAGCCACCTTATGCAACTAGTGCATGTTTGTCGGTGGAACCGGTCTCACGTAAGCGTACGTGTAAGGTTGGTCCGGGCCGCTTCATCCCACGATGCCGTCGAATCAAGATAAGACTAGTAACGGCAAGCATATTGAACAAAATCAACGCCCACAACTACTTTGTGTTCTACTCGTGCAAAGAATCTACGCAATAGACCTAGCTCATGATGCCACTGTTGGGGAACGTAGCAGAAATTCAAAATTTTCCTACGTGTCACCAAGATATATCTATGGAGAAACCAGCAACGAGGGGAAGGAGAGTGCATCTACATACCCTTGTAGATCGCTAAGCGGAAGCGTTCAAGAGAACGGGGTTGAAGGAGTCGTACTCGTCGTGATTCAAATCACCGATGATCCTAGCGCCGAACGGACGGCACCTCCGCGTTCAACACACGTACGGAACGGAGACGTCTCCCATGCCTTGATCCAGCAAGGAGGAGGGAGAGGTTGATGGAGATCCAGCAGCACGACGGCGTGGTGGAAGTAGCGGGATTCCAACAGGGCTTCGCTAAGCGCTGCGGGAGGAGGGAGATGTGTCACGGGAGGGAGAGGGAGGCGCCAGGCTTTAGGTATGGTTGCTCCTCCTTTTCCCCACTATATATAGGGCCAAGGGAGAGGGGGGAGGCGCAGCCCTTGCCCCTTCCTCCAAGGAAAGGGTGCGGCCAAGGGGGGTAGGAGTCCATCCTCCCCAAGGCACCTCGGAGGTGCCTTCCCCCTTTAGGACTCTCCCCTTTTTCTCTTCTCTTGGCGCATGGGCCTCTTGGGGCTGGTGCCCTTGGCCCATGTAGGCCAAGGCGCACCCCCTACAGCCCATGTGGCCCCCCCGGGGCAGGTGGCCCCACCCGGTGGACCCCCGGGACCCTTCCGGTGGTCCCGGTACAATACCGATGACCCCGAAACTTGTCCCGATGGCCGAAATAGCACTTCCTATATATAATTCTTTACCTCCGGACCATTCCGGAACTCCTCGTGATGTCCGGGATCTCATCCGGGACTCCGAACAACTTTCGGGTTACCGCATACTAATATCTCTATAACCCTAGCGTCACCGAACCTTAAGTGTGTAGACCCTACGGGTTCGGGAGACATGCAGACATGACCGAGATGACTCTCGGTCAATAACCAACAGTGGGATCTGGATACCCATGTTGGCTCCCACATGTTCCACGATGATCTCATCGGATGAACCACGATGTCAAGGACTTAATCAATCCCGTATACAATTCCCTTTGTCTATCGGTACGATACTTGCCCGAGATTCGATCGTCGGTATCCCGATACCTTGTTCAATCTCGTTACCGGCAAGTCTCTTTACTCGTTCCGTAACACATCATCTCGTGATCAACTCCTTGATCACATTGTGCACATTATGATGATGTCCTACCGAGTGGGCCCAGAGATACCTCTCCGTTTACACGGAGTGACAAATCCCAGTCTCGATTCGTGCCAACCCAACAGACACTTTCGGAGATACCTGTAATGCACCTTTATAGCCACCCAGTTACGTTGTGACGTTTGGTACACCCAAAGCATTCCTACGGTATCCGGGAGTTGCACAATCTCATGGTCTAAGGAAAAGATACTTGACATTAGAAAAGCTTTAGCATACGAACTACATGATCTTGTGCTAGGCTTAGGATTGGGTCTTGTCCATCACATCATTCTCCTAATGATGTGATCCCGTTATCAATAACATCCAATGTCCATGGTCAGGAAACCGTAACCATCTATTGATCAACGAGCTAGTCAACTAGAGGCTTACTAGGGACATGGTGTTGTCTATGTATCCACACATGTATCTGAGTTTCCTATCAATACAATTATAGCATGGATAATAAACGATTATCATGAACAAGGAAATATAACAATAATCAATTTATTATTGCCTCTAGGGCATATTTCCAACAAGACTAACACAGAGTACGGAAAGCGTAAACATAGGATAGCAAGATGAAGACAAACAGACTGAAGAAATTGAACTGAGGAATTTGTGAAAGTCTTCAGTCGAAGTCTTCAAGCACAGATATGAACAACATTCAACACAGTAATGAGGAAATGAAAGAGTTGAGGAAATAGAACCAGTTAGTTGGTGAAGACAATGATTTGGTAAACCAATTCCAACTGCTGTCTCTGTTGTACGTCTGGTTGGAGCGGCTGAGTATTTAAACTCGAGGACACACAGTCCCGGACACCCAGTCTCTGAGCCGCAACTCAGGACACCCAGTCCTCACCGTATTCTCCTTGAACTAAGACCACGCAGGCCTCGTCCAATCACTCGTGGTAAGTCTTCAGGTGACTTCCAAACCTTCACAGACTTGGTCACTCGGCGATCCACAATTCCTCTTGGATGCTCTAGACCTTGACGCCTAACCGTCTGGAAGAAGCACAGTCTTCAAAGGTAACAAGCGTCGGATCCACGCAGGATCAATTTCTTCAGTGATGCTCAATCACTTTGGGTTTGTGGGGGTTTGGTTTTGGGATTTTCCTCACTTGATGATTTTCGCTCAAAGTCCTCGGAGGATGGGTTGCTCTCAGATGACAAGTGTCAAGTTCTTTCGGAGCAGCCAACCAACTAGTGGTTGTAGGGGGCGGCTATTTATAGCCTAGGGAGCAGCCCGACATGATAAGACATAAATGCCCTTCAATGATATGACCGTTAGGTGGATAAGATATTTTGGGACAGCCGGCACGCAGCACAGCAACGATCGGAAATTTGAATCTCAAATTCCTCAGGGCTATCATGTTCCTCACTGTGTAGGCAATTCGCACTGGCGAATTCCTAACTCCTCAGTCAGAGCAAAGTCCTCGGTGAACAGAAGAACTGCGTCTTTGTCACTGACGAATTTGACTGAACTATATGAGATTTCCAATGGCTTCACTCGAAGGGATTGGTAGGTGTAGGATTTTGAGTTGAGCATCACATGGAAATTTTTCCTTAGTATTTCCTCGACCCCCTTTAACAGTACGATGTTTCCTATGACTCAAGAAAGAGAAAATGAAACTATGAAAACAAAAGTCTTCACGCTTCATATTCCTCGAATGAATATCAAGTCTTCAAGGTCACACCAATTTCTTCACTTTCAAAGTCTTCAGAAAGTCTTCAGAATATCAAAGTCTTCAGTTGAAGAACTTCATTTTTAGGGGTCGACTTTCTCTGTAAATATCAAACTCCTCATAGACTTATAGACCTGTGTACACTCACAAACGCATCAGTTACTTAACCTATAAGTCTTCAATACACCAAAATCACTAAGGGGCACTAGATGCACTTACAGGGAGCGCACGCGCCTCTCCCTGAGGCCGCTACACAACCCGACAACTTTCTTCATCGCGCACTGGCGCCCTGCGCAGCGGGTCGCGCTAGGGGAGGGGGGCTCATGCCTTGGCTCGAGGACGACATCTTGCTGGAGAAGAGGAGGAGGTGCGTGGTGGGCCACGTCCCCCGCTTGGGGCGGCGGGGGAGGTAGCGAACGAGACAGCGCAGGAGCCTCTCCAGCAGCACTGAGAAGCTCGGCAATGCGGTCCAGCCAGTCCTCATAAAGGTCAACGGCCGAACGATAGCGCAGAAGCTCACGCGCCATGAGCAGCGCTGCCTACGCGTTCGCTGGCCCGAGACGAGCATGGGAAGACGAAGCAGCGGCCAGGGTCAGCGAGGGAGTGGCGGTGCGGCGGTCGCATCGCACAGAGGGCGGCAGCGACGAGTCCTGCTGCTCATGGATCACGGGGCCGGTCGCAGCGTTGGCCACAGGCAACGGGGAGCACCGTTGAACGCGGGCGCTGTCTGAGCAACGCGGGCGGCGAGGGCTACCCGACGCTCAGCACGAACTCGACGAGCGTCCGCCATGAGAACAGCGAAGCGATTGCGAAACAATCGACGGAGAAGAGGCTTCGACACGCCCCTACCTGGCGTGCCAAATGTCGGATTCCGGGCTCCGCAAACCCAAGGAAGGTTCGAAATCTGGGGCATGTGCGAATAACTCAACCTCTCCGAACAGCCAGCTCGCTGCTCTCATGGTCTAGCTCGATGAACGAAAAAGGAAATGGACACAGCAATTTACCCAGGTTCGGGCCACCTTGCAGTGTAAAACCCTACTCCTGCTTTGTGGTGGATTAGCATCGCAGGGGGCTGAGGATGAACTATTACAGGGAAGAACAGCCTCGCGAGGTCTGCTCTAGGGGTGGATATGAGCTCAAGGGATTCGTCCTCCGGGGGATCCATCCCTCGCTACGGTGGTGGCTAGGTTATACTTATAGTGGCCTCGGTCCTCTTCCCCCAAAACTTAGGTGGGAAGGGATCCCAAAGTGGCCAATTTTGAAGGGGGACAAGTAGTACATCCTATCCTGATGACAGGTGATCTTCGCCTGCAAAGCTTCTGGTCGTGACGTCGTGGTGGGCTCGGCGATGACATCCGTCCTGCCGTCCTGGTGGTCATGGTCTTGTTGCACGTAAACTCTAACCTCTGGTTGATTCCTCGGGACTCTGCGCCTGCGCTTGCCTCCTTAGCACCAAAGAGGAAACATGTCGCTCTGCGCCCGCTGGCGCGCGCCTGGCCTTCGTCATGGCTGGCGTCACCTCAGCCTCAAGAGGTGAGCGCTTGCATAGGAATCTCCGCTCCTCAGGAGACCGCTGAGGGAGGCCGCTGGGGGAGGCCGCTCCTTCAGGAGGTCTTGGTGTCGTCCACCTCGCGAGGCTTGGCCCCTCGCGAGGGTCTTGTCTGGTCTGCTGAAGATGGGCCGTACCAGGCCGTCGATGGAGCCACGCCGTGGGTCGCAGGCAAGCAAGTCTGGGTACCCTGGTTCCCAGAACGCCGACAGTATTTTTCATCGGGATTTCAGTTATGACTGCTGCACTTCAGACTTCAGAGATCCTAAGTTTCGATTGATATACAATTTGTGCTTCCGTTCATATCAAATTTGATAGTTGGAAACAGTTTTAAGGGAGGACTTCAAAGAATATTTTGCCAAAAAATTTAAGTGGGGGTAATTTGATTTTTGGTGGTCCATCTTTTTTCTTTACAATTTGTTCTCATACTATGACTAGCAATCCTTGTTTACATACTGTTACTATGCGAGTGTATGACCTGTAAGATACCCTATTTTTGCTGTGAGATTGTTGCAGATTTAATTCTTAAGCTTACTAAAATAATAGGCAAAGAAATAAGAAGTTTTAACTCGATTGTCATAATATTTTATTCACATATAACTTCACCATTAGGTTTTGTAGTAAAGAAAAATTTAACTCACAAGTTTGCTGGGAAAAGCATAGGAGTTAAAATTTTCTTTAAGCACCGTGCAAGTATTTAAAGTTGGTAGCATGTTTCATATTTTGTCTGATGATATTTATGTTTCAAAACATTATTGCAGAGTATGACATGGGAAGTGAAATCTCAACCAAGGGCGATGTCTATAGCTATGACATTGTTCTTCTGGAAATGCTAACACGGAAATGACCTACTCATGAAGAATTCAATGGTGGATTTACACTTCGCAAGTATGTAGACTGCATCTCTTTCACGGACTGAAGACATTCTTCACCTCAACCTTACTTCAGAAATATGAGATCAACCGGTCGATCATATCCCTAGAAGACAACAATTTTATGCCGAAGGATATATGTGCTCTCAGACTCTTTAAATTTGGCATTTTATGCTCTGTAGAATCACCAAAAGAAATACACATGCATGAAACTTCTATGCTTGCTCTGCTTTATCAACACTCTTACTGTTGCAGTTTTATTGCCATGTCTTGTATTTTTAACAACCAACATGTAACTATCGCTCTTTTGAACTGCATGCCTTCTTGCTGAAGTAAGAATCATGTCATACATAGACATTTAACTAATACCCTAGCTTGATTAGTGCGCAATACACCACCTCAAGAGGCGCCACCAAGTGGCACCCCAACCACTAGTACGAGTCAAAGATGGCATGCTTAACCTCATTTTCAGTAAGGTGGCCTCTAGCATTCTAGATCCCCTTTGGTTCATACGGTAGGAAAATCATATGAATATGACATTTTCAGTAAGGGGGCCTCTAGTATTCTAGGCCTCCTTTGGTTTATAGGGTAAGAAAATCATAGGAATATGAAAGTCATAGGAAATGAGATGAGAGGCTTGCAGATCTAATGTATAAAGCCAGATACAAGAGCATTATTTTGTGATGCGCTAACTCACAAGAACACAAATGACAACTCAAATTCAGTTGTGCACACTTCGCAGATCACTAGTCACAAACATTCATAATCATACCTGTCTGAAATTTTCACTGGGCACAATGGGGAGAAAACTTTCAAGTCCTTTGCCACACACACACAAACACACATTTTCATTTGTCGACGAAAACAATATCAGTAAAGAATACAACAATAATGTATCTGTGTCCACAATAGTACAGGAGCCGCTGCCAAAAATTCAACCCATCCATATCTGCAAACAGTTACGTCGGACGTCTCCTCATACAAAGGAAAACGGCATTGAGAGCAAGCCATGTATCTGCCGGAAAAAAAACAAGCCCGTGCAGCCAAATTGTGAGAAGGACTACTCACAAACTAGTGATCAAACCTGACAACCGAGTACGAAATGGCATCAACCAGTCAACTCACCCAGTCCTGAGCCAATGCGGTGTCTTCTTTTAGCTCCTTGCTCAGGTCCAACATTACAGGAGACCACAGAAGAGAAACATCTCAAGAAATGCGGTCAAGCTCCTGTAAATTTACTGAGCAGGCAAAAGGCCGGAGTCAATGAGCGATGACCAGCTATCTGGATGATTTCTTACGGCTAAGGATCTCCTGCTCTTTGAGGCGCTGTTGAAACCTTGAAAGGCGCGCTTGGAGGCTGACCAAGCCTGCAGCCTTGCGTGACAGAAGAAAGCTCAATTGTGTCACATAGTCATCAATAAGGCTGCCTGGTTGGTCAACTTCTGCCAAAAGGTTCATCTCCTGAAAAAAAATGTGCACTCAGTTTATAGCAGCATGGCACAATTTAATGGTATTGTAAACTACCAATATTCAGGGGGGGGGGGGGGGGGGGGTGCCTAGAAAAGGGCACACACTCCCCGTAGGCCGGTCCTGTATGATTAGGTGCGCAAGTCTAGGATTATTGATATACAAAGTTAGAAATGTTTTTGCGTGTATGAGCACAACATTTGACTTATGCTTTAGAGTATCCAAGTAATCTGGATACCTGATATCCTAAATGACTAATGGTGTAAGGGAGCACCAACACTGAACTGAATGAAATGGGTAAGTTTCATGTACACAAAGAGAGTACTGGCACAAGCCTTGAAACGGTTATTTGCAGACAGAACGGCTACTATCAGCATGCTAACGCACTTAATACTGTCCGAGCATGATTAAAGATAACAGAAGTTCTCAAACATTAAATGACTGTCGGAGGATCAAGAAGACAACCTACTTTCAACTTCAGAAGTTCCGATCAAACCATGGTGATCGTAAGCAGGTGAGTACTGATTACAAGGTATGCCACTAAGACTGTAAGGTTTAATAATTTTTTAAGCCCCTACAGGATTACTCAAGTTTCTTTTCTTTTCCGAAGAGGGGCTAAGATTAGAGCTAATAAAACTAGTTCTCTCTAGAATGATTGGAATTGTAAGTGCTAGATATGGCACCATCTTTATCATAGGAGTACATTAATGTATGTAATCTTACATCATAAGATGGTAGGAACCTTAGCAAGGATCTAAAGAGCATGAATTAAACAATAACAGAAAATTACTCAGCACATGAACTGGAACTTACTTCGCGCACGATCTCCATTGTATTCTCGATTTCCTTCCTGTGAGCTGCAATGAGGGCCTCCTCTTCCTAATATACAAAATAAAGATTTACGCCACAAGTTCCATTCCGGATAAATAAGACAGAAATACCAGCAAAATATTGTTTACCTCGAGAATGGCATCTATCTCCACATCATCGCATGAACTTTCTTTTTCAGATTGCCTTGACGAAACCTGAGAAGCTGAAGCAGATGTTGGTCGTTGCTGCTGTTGCAACTGCCTTACCTGCTGAACCTTATATCCAGGCCGACTTGCCTCGATTCCACTATCCTTTTTCATGTAGTTCTGCTTTTCAGATTTGTCTTCTCTTATGACCTTCCTCCTGGGAGGTGAGACTCTGGTAACCTTTTCATCCTCTTGTGCATTTGCTGAATTCTGAATTAACTGTGCTTTACTGTTGTAAACAGTTCGGCCAGAACTAAAATCAACCCTCTCCCTATCATTCAAACCAGATGCACCGTTTTCCTCTTTTCCTCTATTAGAATAACTTGGAATCATACTAAAGTTATTCCTGTCAGGCTCCATCAAAGAGTTGGAGGTAAAATTTTCAGCGCCTCTCCTAGATATATCGACAGGTCTCTTCTCCTGGATCTGGTTGGGTACTTCTTCAGCCTCAACAGATAAAGGATAGGATGGAGCAGATGAAGACTCCCTCATGGAAGGAATAGTTGGTGCAGTAGACTGCTCCTTTCTTGTGTTGCCACCCTTTGAAAGACTTTTAACCCTGTCAATTGATCAGCAAATTTACTGAATTAATAGCCAGAAGCAGTCTAAAATGATGATTTACCACATGTGAATTGGACTTTACGAAGTATGTTTCATACTATTACCTATCGGCATATCTCAACGTATTTAACGTGTGTTCACATGAACCTGCATTGGGAGAAATGCAAGAAATCATCACCGTCCTAGAGTTGCCAACAAATGAGTCACGGAGAACCTCTGTGAGCTTGCTTCCTCTGAAAGGAATGTGTATCTGATCATTGTCAAGGGCCCGGATGCATTCCTTCAGAGCAAGGAGGCTCTTGTTTATCTCTGCACCTTCAATTCTGATATGATAATAACAGATACATGTCAATAAATTATGTAACTGTACCAGGTTAATGTTTGGAAATATAATAGGCAAATGAATCTGGGGGCAAAAATAACACCTTGTCTGCCTATCATTATCTGTTGTATCAGCGCCACGTTCGCTTCCAGCAAGATCAATAAAAGATATTTTTCCCACTGCCTTTGTGTTTTTAGCTTCATTGGCATCCCTGTCCCTTTGTCTCCTAGTTTCAGTTACTATAATATGCTTCTTCACAGCCAGTTGCAGAATGGCATGTGACCTCGATGACTCTTCATTGGCCCCTGTAGACCCTGTGCTCCTTGCTGCATTTCCCCTCTCAATATATTCCCTGACAACCTGGACATCAGAAACCTCAAATTCCTGCAGACCGACTATGCAAACTTGTTTCTTGCCATCCTCCCTCATCAGTAAGTGTCTACAAAAGAAAAAATGGTGAGAATTTTCAGTTTAACTAAATCCTTCAAAAGTATTGTCCCAATCACAAAATCCAAGTCCAGGCTAGATGTCCACAGAGCAGCAGTAAATCTCATATGATAAATGTTCCAAACTCCAAACAGAAATATGGCTCTGAGATTCAATTTTTAAACCAAAAGGCACTGCCATTATTTCAGAAGTAGCAAGCAAATATAGAACACAACAAATGCAACTTATCAAAAAGACAACCCAACATTTTGACTAAGCATTCCTAAATATGGATTTATCAATGAAATGCTTAATGTTAGTATGTGCATGCATCCATTACCAGCCCCAGGAAAGAAAAAGGCAATAGGCAAGTGCACAACAACCAACCTTCTGTCTGATAGAAGATCATAGAGTTTCCCACCGTATATCTCGAAGTAGCTGAGCCACAGCTTAAAATTTTGATTCCGGTAGACAGGTTGATTCAAAAGACGAATCATGTCTTGAGCAGCTCTCAGGGGCAAAGGTTGCATAGTGTATGTCTTCCCACTACCTGCTCATGAACCGGAATGATTAGGAACATCACAAGGGGAGCTAGTACACAATCTAGACGGCTAAAGAAAAGTGTTTAGTTTCCTTTCAGTTAATCACATCAGAGCTACAGTACAGAAGTCAACCAAAGGGAAAATAGTAGACAGTGAGCTACTTCCTCCGTTCCTAAATGTAAGTCTTTTGTAGAGATTTCACTATGGACTACATACGGAGCAAAATGAGTGAATCTACACTCAAAATACATCTATATACATCCCTATGTGGTTTATAGTAGAATCTCTACAAAGACTTATATTTAGGAACGGAGGGAGTATTTCAGAAGTTTGGGATCCCCAGTTCTCAATACTACAATTATTTGCAAAAGAATTGTGCCCTTTTGCATGAGCCTACTGAAAATTGACAAAAAAAAGTAGCGTTTGGAAGAGAAACAATACTTTACACACTATTGAAATCACAGAAACCATGACTCTTTGTGCTTAAAGAAATACAATATGTATGTATAGCTTTCAGCAAAAAACACTATTGCCCAACCTGTTTGTCCATAAGCAAAACATGTTGCTTTGGTTCTCTGGAATATTATTGGTATAATGGGTTCCACTGTCTCGCGATACACCTGTCCAGAGAATTCAAAAGGTAAATCAATTTACTGAAAATGTAGCATTGTGTAGAAAAATGATGGTACAACTATGCAAACTGGAAATTGGTAGTCCCAAATTTAGCACCAGCTAATTGCCATTCCGAAGTTGGATGGATGATGAAGATGCATAATTGCAGAGTAGCCGAGTAACACAGTGATCAACCATGCTCTGAACAAATTTGCTCAAAATAATTCAAGCAGAGCTGCAGCTGCCAAACAAGTGGGCATGCAAGCACTGGTGTGGCGGGCCAAGGCACACAAATAATGATGATGAGCAGTAACAGAATGTTGTACAGTCAAGACACATTGGTTGGTGAGCAAGTGATTTGAGCAGAGTTGGAGAACAATATGTGGGAATCGAGCTGACACAATGAAGAGCAACTGAGCAAAGAGAGGTATGGCCATATGGGCATATAGGCTAATAAACTTGTGTCAACAGCCATGTTGCTACTTCAGCAATCGAATATGGGGATAGAGCAGTCAAGGCTGCTTTGGCCATATCTTACATTCTCTTGGCAAAAAAATAATCCAATGTCTTAGTTATAAATGACAGGGTAATTCGTACTCGCGGGCTGATAGGCTCGCAGCACTTTCCTCATATACCCAAGTTCAGGGGTGTACTGGGGGTGGGGCAGCCTCGGCAGCTGCCCCACGCGAATTTTCAAACGCCGTCTGTTTTTCTTCAACAACTGCCAAACCGTCATATGTTCAAGAAACCCTCATGTGTCAAGCTAACTTGTCACCAATTACCAGTTCTGCCCCAAGTTCAAAACAATAGAAACAAAAACTGAATTTGATGAAGCAATTTATAAAATATGCAGTTCTTAATGCCGTAGAAAGAATATTTGAGAATAATTATATTACAAAATGGCACTCAAACAAGAGAAAAAGTAATACCTCGTCATTAGAAACATCCTCATCCAGGACAGCGTCAAAACAAAATTCATGCTGCTCCACATAAGCTGTCAAGTCGACCTTCCAGTAGAAATAAGATGTTAATGTACATAAAAGGAAGACCATGAAAACAATTACCAGGAGCACTTCAATTCTTGGAAGTTTATAGTCATGTTAATTTATGGCCATCCCAACAAGGAATTAAACACTACTTTGCAGAAACAAATATAAACACAGCAGATAAACAGTAACTAATAGGATTTCAGTTAATTGTGATATTTTATTACAATTATCTTCTGAATAACCATTTTTAAGCACCCTGAATCTGGAATGTGGGTTCGATTCTATTTTTTCTGAAGAATCTGCCACTTTGAAGCAGTAGAGTACATCCAACATGCGAGTTAAGTCACTATTACAGTAGAACTTGTGACATAACTGAAACAAACTTAACTTTACCTGCCCATTGCAAAGAAGAAACAGGTAATGTTATCACAAAATGCATGCTAGCATCATTGGGAAGCAACACAACTATCTGGTAGCTATGCTGTAGTGGTTATGAAGAAAGGTTATATCAATTGGCACTTCCAGATTCAAACAAAAAGGTGAAATAGGATCGCCAGCAAATGAGTAGGATATGGAAATTTACAAGAGCATGCTAATCCCTCTTGTGTTCATATGCCAGCCCTCTAATGCGTTACAGACATTCAAACAATAAAATAAATTGATTTTTATGGAGTAAACTATTAAAGGTTAAATAAAAATAGAAGTAATAATAATGCAGGCATAATAAAACTTCCTGAAGACAGACAGTGCATACCTTCAGCTTAGGTTCATAAACTGTCAAAGAAGATGAATCATGCACAGCTACAGCATCATCTTCCTTTCGAGATAACTCTTTTCTGTTCAGGGGCCTCTTTCTTACCTGAATATATTGTTAAACAAAGTCAGGTATATCTGTTTAGTGTTGACAAGTCACAAACAACAACCTAAAAAGATTATCATACCACAACTTTGATCTTCGCTACATTATTTTCTCTAGTATTGATCTCCTTTTCACTCGTCACTGCATTATAGTTATCAGCTGGACCTAGCTGGTTTCCTGTTATCATATCATCCTCATCATCATCAATTTCCTTTGGCATAAAGGGTGAAGGCTCAAATGGTTCTGAATCTACATCCTGTAAGAAGGAAACACAGTAAGCTGAAATGGACTGCATGAAGACATTTCCAAACCACATGAATCAACATAAAGTACGAACTGCCATTAACTCACGGATGTTAACTAAGATAGCAAATGCGCACTTTGCAGACAAGACTTGGAGACATACCTCAGAAAGAAGTCCAGTGTCATCCATAGCATGGAGATCCAGAAGACCAGCTCCAAGTTCACCTCTAAGTTCAGGTGAATACAGACCCTCTGCGGAAGTCCCACTGCCAAATTTCTGAGCAGTTGGTGTATAGGGCTCAGAGACTGATGCAGGCAAAGATTCTCCGTTAAAATTCAAGTTTCTCAGCAGCATATATAGCCTTTGTTTCTCTTCAACTGACTGTGGTCCATAGCCCTGCCAAATAACAAAATGTAAGGTTTGCAATCGCACATGTTGACAGCATTTCGCATTGGTGAAGGCTATCAATAGGAAAACTATAATTAGTAAAGTCCTCATGGCATGCAATACTTGAAGCAAACTGTTGTAGTTGAAAAAAGGAGATTTCAACGTGCATGACTAACAACGATTGATGCCAGGGTCAGGGCATTTAAAGAAAATTGATCAGGCTCAAAGTTAACTTCCTAATTTAAATTTGGCATCCATCTGCATAAAAACGAAACATATGTCCTTCATGTTTAGCTTAGCTCCCTAGGAACCTAAACTACCACACGGGTCAAATGGAAGTCCGAGAAGGACATAATCCAGTTGGGTCAGTGCAAAAGATGACATCTACAATCTAAATTCGAGACAAAAAAAACTGCAGTTCCTCAGACAACAATTCAAGAATTGTGTATGAACATCTTTTCTCAGATTATTCCACCTATAGGAGCATGAACTTCAAAGGCACCAGGTAAGAGATGTATGCTTATGGCATGTGACCATCATCAAGAACAAAAAAATAATACCCGTTTCACTATCTGTAAAACTATAGGAAAACTATAATTAGTAAAGTCCTCGTGGCATGCAAAACTTGAAGCAAACTGTTGTAGTTCAAAAAAGAAGATCTCATCGCACATGACTAATAACTATTAATTGATGCCAAGGTCAGGGCATTTAAAGAAAACTGATCAGGCTCAAAGTTAACTTCCTAATTTAAATTTGGCATCCATCTGCATAAAAACGAAACATATGTCCTTCATGTTTAGCTTAGCTCCCTAGGAACCTAAACTACCACACGGGTGAAATGGAAGTCCGAGAAGGACGTGATCCAGTTAGGTCAGTGCAAAAGATGGCATCTACAATCTGAATTCGAGAAGAAAAAAGTGCAGTTCCTCATCCAACCAACATCAGACAACAATTCAACAATTGTGTATGAACAACTTTTTTCAGATTATTCTACCAATATGAGCATGAACTTCAAAGGCAATGTGACCATCATCCAGAACAAACAAATAATAGCCCATTTCGACTATGCACACCTTTACATCAAATTTGTGTAAACTTCAAGCACTACAAATCCATAGAATATTGGAAATGAAGTAAGCTGATGCACCTATCCAGTATAATAATTAGTAAGAGATGCTAGCTTCCTTTTTTATTGGGTTCACGCCAGTTTGCCCCTGAATCAATCCACACTCCCTCCCCAGCTACATGATGGCCCTTCATCAAACAGATGGAACTTGATGAGCACCATTCCCAGCGTATCGATCTTGAGAACCATGGCCTTTCGCGGGTATACTCTTACTGCACTGATCGGATAATGCAGCTTAAGATATCACAAGCCAGTAGCCAATAAATTCTACCAGAAACCAAGTCAATCCAATCTATTCGGCGCAACCCCTGAATCACAAGGTTCCGTCGATCAATTTCTACAAGCAATCGGGAAGACACGGTACAACACTGGAACGCACCAGACGGCATCTTCCCAATCCGGCAACCGAAGAACTAGGTTAGATCATACATTTCGACCGAGAAACCTCACCTGCATGAGCAGACTCGGAAGCATGCCCGCTCCTCCGGCGCCGCCTCCAAGGCCCCCCACGCCGGCGCCGCGCTGGTCCCCGGCGGGGCCCGCCGACGAAGCCGCGAGGTGCTGCAGCCCCGCGGACTGCAGCCACCGCGCCATGACGGCGTCGCTCGAGTCCCCCATGTCGGCGGCCTGCGCGGACGCCCCTCCGGCACCCGCGGCGGCGGCGGCGGACCCCGCGCCGCCGCCGGCGAGGCGCTGCGACCTCCGCTGCGGCGCCAACTTGGCGGCTGGGTGCGGCGGGATCGGATCGCGCGAGTCCCGCGGCGGCGCGGCGATCCGGCGGGGTCGGGTCCCAGATCTGCGGGGGGGGGCTCGGGAAATGCGGGGCGGCGGATTTGAGGGCGAATTGGGGGAAGAGGGGAGAGGGGAAGCTGGCTGGGTACCTGGCAGCCCTCCTTCGCTTTTTTATTTCCTTTTCTCTCTCCGTTCTTTTTTTTTCGAGGAGCCGATGGGGGAGAGAGAGTGTTAAAAGGAGAGGGAAGAGGTGGCTCGGAAATGGAGCTTTGTGCAGTTTAAAAAAGGAGGTTTTTTCCATTTGGCAAGCAAGAGAAATATATTTACTTTTCTTAGCTTGGTCAAGTAATTTTTTGTATGATAATGATATGTGCATCTTGGAAAGAGGATGGCCGGCTATGTTTTATGTTATACACCAAAGTGTCATTAGCGGTTGGTGATTAGCATGATAGCAAGGTCGATTGTGGTGGTAACACCTAGCATCTTGTAGTGATTGGGACTCGAGAGCCGAACAATGCTATAAGGCACAAAATTGCAAACCGTGTTAACGATTTATTGTGCGAAAATGCCATTGTAAAGATAGCAAAAGGCACATTTCAAAAGTTAATAAACAAAGTTGTATGGTTAAATAGGTAGAATCTTACTTTCATACACCAAAATGTATATTGTCCAGCTTATCACTAAACCTACTGAGAGCAAAAGATAAGCAATACTTCGGTCTGAGGCTACCTTCGAAAATAATGCTACATAGTATACAAATAATGGTACAAAGTACCTTCGAACGATGATGCATAGTATGAAAAAATGCTATGGAGTACCATCGTTGTCTCGACACTAACTAAGATTTTGTAACATAGCATGAGACATTTTTTAGAGGAAACATCACTCGCATTTCATTATACCTGACAAATCTCAAGGAATACAGACTCAAATAAGAAGTAAGAAAAACATTGTAGTTCTCAAAGTCTTTTAACTCCATCTTATTAGCCAAATAAGAAAAACACCGTTGACTGCACCGTCAAACGAACTGTCATCATAAAGGAGCGAGTGCAGAGACTGCACCATGCTCTTCAGTAACTAGATGATACCTCGCTTGTTGTTGTAGAAATGTTTGCAATTATAATTCGATAAGATTTGGTTATATGGGCATGAATATTTAGATTAATAATGTACAAACTAGGGCTAAAATACATGTTATCATTGTATGATTATCTATAATACCTAAATAGTTCATCCCCACTATAGTATTTCTCTTGACATGCACGCAATCCACATCAGCAAGTCGGCCACGTCATCGTATCACTATTGGCTTACATGTGGGACTAATCAGAAGCATGAGCTGATGTGGCACCGCTTCAATGACAATACATATAGAGAAAAAACTTTAATGGCACGCCTGGTTCCACTCGCACAATAAATCCTATATATGTCCGTTTTCCCTCCCGGTGAGTAGATAGAGGGTGAAGGGCAGGGGACAAAGCAGTCCTCCCAGCTAATCAGCCAGTCGGAAGGGCAGGCGACAAGGCAGTCGCCCCCGCTTCTGACTGCAACTCCAGCTACCAGAAGGGTTGGGGACCCCCGATCTTCCCTCCGTGGTGTACATAGGCTTAGGGCATGTACAATGGTTGATAAGATAGTCTTATCTTAATTTTTGCATGTAATCTAGAGATAACAAAAAAAGAGTCTACAATGGGTCATGTATTAGCCTTATCTTCAATAACTAGCAATTCCTAAAAACGTGGTGAGACATATTGTGCTAAGAGATCATTTCTGATCTTCTCTTAAATAAGAAAAGACAAGCCTTTTCTTATGAGTTCTCTCTCCTTCAACTCATCATTTATCCTACGTGACACTCCTAAGATAGAACCATTGTACATGCCCTTAGCGGTTGTGGTGTGCCCGGAAGCTTTCATCGGGGAGATGAATATTGTGCGCAAGGAAGAAGGTTTATCATAGCTCTTTCCCTTCGGCTTGGCGTCATTGGTGGCATCGGCGAGGGGCCAGAGGACTGTTGCGGATCCGGTTGACCGGAGTTTCGCTGGAGGATCTCGCCGTCGGGAGGTGCGTCGGGTACCATGGCGGCGACCCAGGGAGCAATGGTGCTAAGGTTGTAGGCCATGGTGTGGGGACTTGGTTTACGGTTGTTCGTCGATCTTCGCTATTCCGGTGAGCTGTAATCAATGCGAAGGCTTGATTCTTCTTTAGTTGTGGGGATTGTCCCAGGCCGACGCACCAAAATCTGATTCAGTTCCTGTCCTCTACTGCGGGATTTTCCTTCTTCGGTGGCTCGAGCAGAGAAGGCGAGCGGCAGCATGGGTGTGATGGTCATGGCGAGCATGTGGACTTTCATGTGGATACTCTGTTTGGTTGTTGTATATGGGGGGAGGCCTCTCCCTTGGGCCCTTTGGCAGTCAGTAGAGGTGTCTCCGGATCTGATTTGCTACAACCCAATGCATGGATGAGTTTTCTGTGTTTCCTATCTCTGTCTATATGCAGCCATTGTGGAGGAGTACTAGGCAAAGGAAGTGGAGTCGGCTGCTGTAATACCTTCCCTTACGCATCCATCCATTTGAGGTAAGTTGTAAGACAATTAGACCACAATTAGATCTGGTGTTAAACGTTGTAGATACAACATATAGACAAAGTCCAGTGGGATATGTTTCTCTATATAATATTATGTAACGTAAGGAAGTTTATGTCGCCACAATATTAAACCCAGTACCACTTAATATCCAATTTAGGAGATCTTTTGTAGGGGAACGTTGAAATGCTTGGTTACACCTGGTACGTAGGTTGATGGATGCTCAACTTTCAGATCAGACGGATACAATTAGTTGGAAGTTAACCACGAATGGAGTATTCTCTGTCAAATCCATGTATTTGGACTTAATTGATTTCGGGCCTTTGTCGAGGTCTCTGCACATACGGAAGATTAAAATTCCACTCCGCATCAAGATCTTTATGTGGTTTGTCCACAAAGGAGTCATTTTGATCAAAGATAATCTGATGAAAAGAAATTGGGTCGGTCAACCTAGATGTTGTTTTTGTGATCAAAACGAGACAATTAAACACCTCTTTCTCGAATGTCCACTTGCAAAACTGTTATGGCGATCCATTCATATAGCTTTTAACGTTAATCCTCCAATGAGTATAAACACGTTATTTGGGACGTGGCTTAATGGAGTAGACATACACACAGCTAAACATATTCGAATAGGGATATGTGCACTATTATGGGTTATATGGAACACTCCAAATGGTATCATTTTTAATGGGACAAAATTAACTAATTTTTTGTAGGTTATCTAAAGAGTTACATCTTGGATCCGTATGTGATCGTTACTCACTCATGCGGACTACAGGGAGCTTATGGTTATTAGGTGCAGCCGATGGGAGACGGTAGCACGGGCTATCTTCAGCCGATTTGGATGGCAAGATAATAATAGGCTAGGTGTGTAGACATCGTAGCCTATTTTTTATAGCCGGATGTGGCCCATTCTCGCCGGGTGTGGCGTTTTACAGATTTGTTTATCTTTCTTGCTCAGATTTTGAGTCTCCGTGGAATTTAAGACCTTGTTTTGATTTTAATAATATGGTTGCATGCATCGATTGATGCAGAGGCCGGAGGTAAGCCTTCTTTTAAAAAAATGATTCTTTAAAGGTATATAATGTAGGCTCCTATTTTTGACAGAGTTTGGTAGTGATATGAGAGGGGCATTTTCCCTTGATTTTCTTCAAAGGTGTCGATCTGTTACCATTGCTAACCATGTATTGCATTTTTGTGCTTCTTAGAAACTCAGAAGATTAAAGTATGAAATGCAATATTCAGGTATATGGAAAGATTCAGTATGTTCAGGCCTACATTCATGAGAAGTTCATTTCTAGAGGAGTAAAGAAGGTTTAATATAAATCCTTATGACTGACTTCACATTTTCTAGCATTTGATCCTCTGTATGTTGTGCCAGTGCACGGAAGATATAGAAAGTGGTTCTGTTCTTTGAATGTTGAAACAAAGTGCAAGCAAATGTACGAACATAAATCATTTCGCTGCTTTCTCGAGCAAGATAGATACAATTGAACATGTCATCAGCAGCAGCACATGTTATCTATGCTATGGTATATACTCTGTTTAAGTTTTAACCCTTTTTTTTCATTTGCCGCTCATCTCCGTTCACTAAGCCTTGTTGGGTCATTGATCTACCTATCCTCTTCTGCTCAAGTATCCATGTTATGAATCCAGGCGTGATATTATTTTAAGTAAATACTTTTGCTGTCACACATACATAGAAATGGCTTCTTTGTGACTCAGTTAGTATCATGTTATCCTACTATAATGTAGGGATAAGCTTCCGTTGGTATAACAACGAAGGATCATAAGGAAGATGATTAGGATATATGGGAATTAAGCGCCACAGCTCAAATAAGGAGAATCTGTAAAATTTGTGTAGTATTTGATTGCCTGACTCCATGTTATTTGTGCCCAATTTTCATTTTCAGAAATAGAAATTCATAATACGCTCATTGTTTGAGGTCTAAAAAGATTCATCATGTTTGATATCCTAAGCCATACGAATTATAATTATTTTTATTGTTTGCCTGATGTTATAAAAAAATTAGTTGAATTTATCAGTTGCAAACAAATTCTGGCTGCAACTTGATAATTTGGATCTTGGTCCTTATCTATCTATAAGTTCGCATGCTCTTTTCAACCTAGACTTTTGAGACAAAATAAATTATAACTCACTTCGAGGGAAAAGAGAAAATGATTGATACTCTTTTGCTTCGATGGCATGATTCATTCTATTCTTATTGTCGACAATAGCGCTCCATCACTCACTATCAAGCATAGAAAGCTATTACAATGGCTAATATTCGTGCTTAATTTTCATTCTTTGCAGATCGGAAGTATAATAGATGAAGATTGATTTACCTATTGATGTCTGCACCATTCATTCTTTGCAGATCTGAAGTACACATAGTATCTCAACATGCAAATTTGTACATTTCCATTCATACCGTCCCCATTTCAAAATCCCTGTTCTTAGTGTCTTTACATAAATTAATATTTTTGTAAGTCATATGAGATTACTTATGTCATATCCTAATCACATAATTCACATATGTTGGAATATGAGATTACATATGAGATTCACCCTATGGATATATGAAGGACAAGAGAAGATGCAGTGAAGGGGAAGAGATATGCATGAGATTGGAATAGGAAGGGGAGAAGACGGCACAAAATGTTGGTCGTGTATGCTTTCATTAGTTTCCTATATATATTGTCTCCCATGGATTTGGTGGGCAAACAATAATGGGATGCATGTAGGCTAGAGTAATGAGCTGCATGTGCTTGCTAGTTTACTCGCGAAGGAAACAACATGCAGTGAACTGGAAAGACTCCGCTCAAAATAGAAAAGTAAGCCGGCAAGAACACTCATGTGGATGGGCCATATGTGGATAGGTTGCACAAGATGAATAGGGTAGTGGGATGAGTCTTTTAGAAATATAGGATAGGATAACACACGCACCATATGCTGCATAAACCGCAAATATAAACCCGCCAGGCGAGGAGGACATCAACCGGGGACATGCCCCATGAATAAGTTACTGAAGATACGTCGCGGAACCACCAACATGAAGCAAGAACATCCATATGAGGTGCGATGAAGAGAGGGGACACTCCTGTACCACCTCGACGCTTGCCCATATTCAACACTAGGTTCAATTATTCTAGCTGCCACCATCGGCACCAATACAACATCCAATAGATGTGGCTGCATCAGATCCATGGGACCAATGCCCCCGCAAACCTGCTGCCAGCGAAGAAGCGAACATCATAGGTCCAAGAGACTTATTCCACTGCCGCGACATTTACTCCATCTTAGCATCTCCGTTGGGATGACCGAATTAGAGATATATGTGAAAAAGGAGAACTCATAGGGTAAAACATGGGTTATGTGGCCCAACCCATCAGTATTAAATTCTTTTTTTGATGCACATGTACTTTGCCAAATAAGATTATCCTTTTATTGAAGATGATATCATGTAAGGTACAAGTCACGATTTTATCAATCCTTAAATGATTTGTGCGTTCATTTTTATAGGTTGTGTGTACGCGTATGTGTTTTCTTTAGAGAGAAACGCATGTGTTGGTGGTCAAATTAAGTTTGGTAAAAAAACCAAGACAACAATTTAGTCGTCCTATTGTTTTTTATATAACTCATCATTCATGCCGAATGGTAATTTAGTCGTTCTAAATTAATGACATTTTACTAAGAGCCCGACCAAGTTCTGTGCGACGAACTAATCATGAATTTTTACATGTTAGGTTGATCACTAATCTGTGATTGGATGATTAGGATGACAGTGGTATCCACAACTCAATAGGGTTCAAGTCATAGACTTACACTGATGCTCGCAGTTTTCTGAATTTATCCCGACATTCCGGTGATGTGTGTTCAGTGGGGGGACGACCCCGTCGACTACGAATACGTCTATGACGACTTTGTCAATCTCAAAATTATATGCTGGCTAAGTCTCTCGAAGGTGCTGGGGACGACCCCGTCGACTACGAATACGTCTATGACGACTTTGTCAATCTCAAAATTATATGTTGGCTAAGTCTCTCGAAGGTACTCATAAAG
This sequence comes from Triticum timopheevii, assembly GCA_963921465.1. Classification (NCBI taxonomy): domain Eukaryota; kingdom Viridiplantae; phylum Streptophyta; class Magnoliopsida; order Poales; family Poaceae; genus Triticum; species Triticum timopheevii. Next base: position 126,024,897 of record OY997271.1, on the reverse strand, counting down.
ACATGATGTGTATGTGTTCGTTCGTATGGGTGAGTACTATGTTAAGAAAAGTTGGTCAAAATTAACCATGAAATTTCACGTGGCATGTTGGTCGTTATAATCTGATGCATGACATAGGCTGCTAGGCCTGCTGCTGGTGTACTGATCATCAGCGAACCAAAAACGCTCATTCCATGTACCATACGGTCTAACAGCACGGCCCCCGCCATGGCAGTTGGCCAGCAGCAAGGACCGCCCTGTGCGCCTGCCATCACAGCTCGGGGAGGACAGCTACGTGGCACCAAACGAGTCCCTCCAACGCCGTCACCGCTTTGCATCGCCAGCACCAAACGAGACATCTGATGCCGTGACGGACGACCCTTCAACGGGAATCAGTGTCGATCTCTGTGGGACTGTGTGGCCCGGCCATGGCGACCAAGGTACAACGCAAGTGTCGGCGGGAGTTCAAGCACTAGGGAACATTGGGTGTGTGCCGTCGAGGCTGAGGATCTCATTGACAACCTTCGATGCGTATCCGACTCGGACCGTACTTCTTCAACAGTGTTTGCGGCGAGTGGCGACGACAGGCTCGATGGCGTAGTGCCGACTGCTATGCGCGCCTTCTCCGGTGCCCTGTGCCCGTCGTTCTTCTCTTCTGCTGTCTCTTGGCTCGGTCATATTTTTTTTAAAAATAGACGCAGGAGAGCTGCGTATTTCGATTGATTAGAAGAAGCGGTAAAGAAACCGATGCTCGGTTAATTAAGGTAAACCGAGCTAAAACCTTTACAAAGATCACACCACATCTAGGCTCGGGCACAACAGGACATACAAGAAACGCCAAAAGGCCAAAAAGACCGCCACGAGCATGTAAGACGACATCACCGTCGCCGGAAGAAACGACATGTCCGACGAAAGAGGAGCGAACATGTGCCTCTCCGATCCCGAGAGGGCGCCCAACTTGACTCGCCTGGCGCTGCAAGCATGTCGTGTGCGCTCCAAGTGCCCACCACCATCGCCCCCGACGAACATGTCACCGAGGGGAGCTCCTGCCGCACTCCTGCCGACCAACGACTGGCCCAGACGGATGCACCACCAACGGCACCAAGCACACCAAAATGTTGCCCGCTTCAGATCCACCGCACCACCACTACCAAGTGCTCCCATCCAACTTGACTCCAAGGCAATGCTTTCAATAAAGTAATGACGCCAATGACGCCACCATTACACATGGTTTTCACCGGGAGACAAGAACTCGAAGTAGGAAGAGGTGTCAGATCCCCTCGATGGCGCCTCCAACAAGGCAAAATCACACCCGAAGGCATCATTCGCCACCAGCCCAGACCGAAGTTGAGCATTACTTTCGTCAGGGAGCCGAGCACCTATGCCGGAGACGACATCTCCAACACACCCCCACCAAACCGGAGCAGCAGACACCACCCAAGAACTAGCCGAAGCGTCGCCGGCGCGCAAGCCAAAGCAACCCGAAGGCCGTGCCCCGACCATGCCACCGCGGACCACCATCCCGACAAGGAGCCACCACGCAACCCGACTGCAGACAATCGCCGGCCGACCCACCTCCGGGCCTCAGGCCACCAAAACTCCGGATCCGGCCCCTCCAAGGCAGAGGCCGCCCGCCGCCCGCGCCCCCAGCAACACCGCTAGCCATCGATCTGGACCACCTCCAGATCCACCACGCCCGCAGCACCGACGACATCCCAGCGTCACGTCGGAGGAGAGAAGCAGGGCCGCTAGCGAGCGCCTGGGCCACCACCACCCTCGCCGGACCAGATCTGAACATGGGACGCCCTGAACCGCCGTGAGCATGCACCACGGGCGTCCACCACGCTGCCCCCGCAGCCGTAGCAGCGACGCCACCGTCGAGAGCCCCTGGGGCCACCGCCCTAGCTTCCTGGCGTGGAGCCCTGCCGCAGCACCACCACCCGCAGCTCCATGCCTCCGCCACGTCGCTGCGTAGATCTGGAGGACATCTCGCTGCAGCCCGGCACCTCGCGCCCGCACCCTGCGCCCAAAGCTGCCCTGCCGCCACCTTCCTTGGGCCAGCCCGAGCTTCGCTGGGATGAGCCCTCCAGCTGCAGCAGGACGAGAAGAGGAGGGGGGAGAGAGCTGCGGCGGCTAGGGTTGTCTCCCCCGAGCCGCCAAGGAGGCGACGCAGGGGTCTCGCTCCGTAGTTCCTAATCTCTTAGTCTTCAAGCCTGATCATATTGCTTTGGATCATTGCAGAAAGCGCTGGGTATATTATTTTATTTCTCGTAGATCGGCTCACTCTAGTTTTGGGATTGATGGATTTAGAGGGTTAATAATATAGCCAACTGATGGCTATAAGAGCATCTACTGCCGGGCCTCTCAAATCCGCCTCATATGTTTGGGCGGGCCGCCCGGTGGGGTTATGATTTTTTATCCAGATGGGCCCCTTGAATGGCCCTCAAATGCCCGGGCTAACCGGCACCCCCCATATCCAGCCCATTATTTGGGTTGGATATGGGGGCGCCTGGGCATGCCCGCCGCGTCGAACTAGGCACACGCTGGCCCATCTGACCCCATATAAAATCCTTCTGATCCGCTCGCCGGACCAAACCCTAACCACTTCACCCCCTCCTCTCCAGTCCCCTCCGCCACCCAAGCGCTCGTCTCCGGCATGATGGGCAGCGGATTCGAGTCCTTCACCTCTAGATTCATCGACCCCGAGCTCATCCCACACGGCCTTGAGGAGGAGATGGTCGTCCGGCTTACGCTCCGTCGTGCCCGGGAGGAGGCCCGTGCACGGCTGTCACTCGGACTCCATCCGTTGGGAATCCATTGCGTCCGCCCAAATGGCGCATGGATTCGATGCTAGGCTTGCCATAGCTGCCCCGCCGAAGGCCGTGCGGTCCGTTTGTCATCCAAACGCGCTGACGGACACGCAGCCCCTCTGGTGGCACGCTGATATTTGGGACGCACCATCATCCCATGAGGCCATCGCACGATGTGCCCGTTGTGCATGGCACTGGGCGCGAGAGGCGGCAGCAGCCCTCGCGGTGACGGACGTCGACGAGGCGGAGTCGCATTCTCTGGCGCCCCGTATGGCGCATTAATCCGGGCACCGCAACCTCATCGTGGTGGACGTCGGCGGCTCGTCCCCGGACGGATCCGTCATCGATTCGACGTCCATTGGCACCGCTCGGGTTCCGGTCTCCGACGAGGAAGAGTAGGGCATGGGAGACGGCGGGGCCTTGAGTCCCGTGAGCCAGTTTGTATCCCATGCCCTACCCTACCTTGCCGGCGACCATACCAACATTCTGAGGAGCGCAACCGGCCACCAGACATGTCCAAGGTGGAGTAGGGAGAGCGGGGAGCGGAAACGGACGAGCTCCGCTTAGACTAGGTTTCACGTTGCATGTAATAATATGGATTTGAGGTTTCTACTTTGAGGTATCCAGATGTGGAATGCGTTTTTTGAGAGGTGACCGGTCACCATCCGCGGACGCACCCAGGCACGTCCGTTGGCGTTTGAGGGGTCAGATTTGCCAAGTCCAGCTGCAGATGCTCTAACATCTTGCTATATCATCTATAGCAAACGTAATAGTCAGACATTGTGAGAGATGTTTGCAATGCACGATGTATTGATCATATGCAATATGCACGTATATATCACGTACAAGGTGGGCCTCTACCTCAATCTATACATGGAATAGGAGGTGGCCTTAGTGTACAAGGAAAGAATCTATACATGCAATATTATGTGCTCAACCCCCCCCCCGGTAGTCTAAGCATCGCCAGCGACACAAAGACCGGACCGAAACTCCTCAAATGTGGAAGTGGGTAGTCCTTTAGTCATCACATCGGCGAACTGTTGTGCTATTGTAATATGAAGAACGCAGATCCGTCCAAGGGCGACCTGTTCACGCAAAGTGAATATCGAGCCGGTGTGCTTCGTCCGACGATGATGAACGGGGTTGGCGGAGAGGTAATGTGACGCCCGGGTAATTGAGCTACAGTAACCCCCTCGTAATGATGCCACGTCACCCCAGTTACTGTTGACAAATCTCACGTTAGTTCAAAACGATTCGAATTCAAATTTGAATTAGAGGCAAACAACAAAAGTTTTTAAAATATTAAACTAAAATGTTACGAAGTGTGCAAATAAATGCTTAGGTATTTATGGTGAAGGAACCATGCTTTTATAAAAAACTAAATACATAAAATGAATTAAAATAGAAAAGAGAAATAAATAAAAGAAAAGGAAAATACAAAATAGAAAACAAAAAGATAAAAGAAGAGAACCCCCCTGGCCAACTGGGCCAGACGACCCAGCCGGCCAGCCCATCTGGCCCTAACCGGCCCAGCCCCACTCCCTTAACCACCCACTATGACCGAACCCTAGCCCCTATCCACCCCACTCGCTGCCCACGACCCCCTCTCTCTCGGTCGCTCCTCTCCCCCTCTCCCGATCCGATCTGGGGGGGGGGGATCGAACCCCCCAGCGCCCGAGGCCGCTGTCCCTAACGCCGCCCCAACGGCCGCGCCCCGCCACCCGGTGCTGCCCGACGCCGCTTGCCGTTGCCCGCCGACGTCGTTGCTCGTCGCCTCCCCGACCCCGTCGCTGGTGCCGTCCTGGACCGCCGTCGCCGCTCGCCGGAACCACGCCGCCACGACTCCGTCGCCGCCCGTCGTCCCCGACTCCTCCTCGACCCCCACTGCCCCGGACCCTACTCCCCGCAATGAGCACCGCACCTCCCGCCTCTCTGTCTCCCCGCGCTACCCCGAGCGCGCCCCCGCGAGCATCTGGCCGGTGCCCTCCTCCGCCCCAGCCGGCGCCAGGGAGCAGTCGGGCTGCGCGCGCCCCGTCGCCACGGTGTCCTCGCCCCACTGCACCGCTCGGAGACACCCGCACCCTGCCTAGTTCGCCGTGGCCATCGGCCTCCCTCGCTGCTCCCCCTCCCATGAACCCACGACAGCCGCCCCGCGCCTTGTCCTCCTCGTTCCGTGCCAACCTGGGCCCCCTACGCCCTGTTGCCGCTTGTGCGGTCGCCGGTGGCGCCCCGCCAGCCTCGCCCCGCTCTGCGCCTCACCGGCGCCCCCCTCGGGCGCCCTGTTGGGGCCGGCCACCACGCCCGCGCCTGTTACCCGCAGCGCCCATGCCTGCTAAGGGCCCCTGGGCCAATGACAAGAGGCCCCCGCCCCTAAACGTTTTATATAAAAAAAGAATAAAAAGAATAATTAAGAAAACAATTAAGTAATTAATTAACTTAATTAATCTTGATTAGATTAACCTAATCACTTGGGTTAGTTAATTAATCTGTTGGGTTAATTAACACTCAATGACAGCTGGGACTCACATGCCTGATTGACCCAGTCAACACCTCTGTTGACTGCTGACGTCATGATGATGTCAGCATGCACTATTCTGGATAATGTTGTATTAAATTAATTAAATAAATGCTAAAATTAATTTAAATCTTTTAAAATTCATATAAAATAAACCGTAGCTCGGATGAAAATACTTTGTACATGAAAGTTGCTCAGAACGACGAGACGAATCCGAATACGCAGCCCGTTCGTCCGCCACACCTCCCTAGCATAGCAAACACGCGACTTTCCCCCTCCGGTTCACCTGTCCGAAAATGCGAAACATCGGGGATACTTTCCCGGATGTTTCCCCCTTTCGCCGGTATCACCTACTACCGCGTTAGGGCACACCTAACCCCGCTCATTGTCATGTCATGCATCGTCATGCTTATGTTTGCATTGTATTTACGGTTTCTTCCCCCTCTTCTCTCCGGTAGACTACGAGATCGACGATGCTGCTGCCCAGTTCGACTACGGAGTTGACGACCCTTCCTTCTTGCCAGAACAACCAGGCAAGCCCCCCCCCCTTGATCACCAGATATCGCCTATTCTTCTCTATACTGCTTGCATTAGAGTAGTGTAGCATGTTACTGTTCGGTTACTCCTATTCTGTTGCATAGCCTGTCATTGTTGCTACAGTCATTGATACCTTACCCGCAATCCTAAATGCTTAGTATAGGATGCTAGTTTATCACCATTGGCCCTACATTCTTGTCAGTCTGCCTTGCTATACTATTGGGCCATGATCACTCGGGAGGTGATCACGGGTATATACTATACATATATACATACTACAGATGGTGACTAAAGTCGGGTCCGCTCGAAGAGTACCCGCGAGTGATTCACGGATTGGGGGCTGAAAGGACCTTTGTCCCGACGGCCCTCTGTGTGGATCTATGTGGCGGAGCGACAGGGCAAGTTGAGACCACCTAGGCGAGAGGTGGGCCTGGCCCTGGTCGGCGTCCGCGGTTGCTTCATAATAACACGCTTAACGAGATCTTGGTATTTTATTTGAGTCTGGCCATTTGGTCTATACGCACTAACCAACTACGTGGGAAAGATATGGGCACTCGACGTCGTGGTATCAACCGAAGCCTTCTAGACGTCAGCGACTGAGTGGCGCGCGCCGGATTGGAACGTAAGTCTGCTCTTGTATTAAGGCGGCTAGTTCTGCTTTCGGCCGCCCACGCAACGTGCAGGTGTGCAATGGGCGATGGGCCCAGACCCTTGGGCCATAGGAGTTAGACCGGCGTGCTGTCCTTTCGGTTAGGCCTAGGTGGGGCTGCGATGTGTTGATCTTCTGAGGCCGGGCATGACCCAGGAAAGTGTGTCCGGCCAAATGGGATCGAGCGTGTTGGGTTATGTGGTGCACCCCTGTAGGGAAGTTTATCTATTCGAATAGTCGTGTCCCACGTTAAAAGGACGACCCGGAGTTGTACCTTGACCTTATGACAACTAGAACTAGATACTTAATAAAACACACCCAGAAAAGTTCCACAGACAACCCGGTGATCGCTTTTCTACAGGGCGATGAGGGGAGGATCGCCGGGTAGGATTATGCTATGCGATGCTACTTGGAGGACTTCAATCTACTCTCTTCTACATGCTGCAAGACGGAGGCTGCCAGAAGCGTAGTCTTCGATAGGACTAGCTATCCCCCTCTTATTCTTGCATTCTGCAGTTCAGTCCATCGATATTGCCTCTTTACACATATACCCATGCATATGTAGTGTAGATCCTGGCTTGCGAGTACTTTGGATGAGTACTCACGGTTGCTTTTCTCCCTCTTTTCCCCCTTTCCCTTCTACCTGGTTGTCGCAACCAGATGCCGGAGCCCAGGAGCCAGACGCCACCGTCGACGACGACTTACTACACTGGAGGTGCCTACTACTACGTGCAGGCCGCTGACGATGACCAGGAGTAGTTTAGGAGGATCCCAGGCAGGAGGCCTGCGCCTCTTTCGATCTGTATCCCAGTTTGTGCTAGCCTTCTTAAGGCAAACTTGTTTACTTATGTCTGTACTCAGATATTGTTGCTTCCGCTGACTCGTCTATGATCGAGCACTTGTATTCGAGCCCTCGAGGCCCCTGGCTTGTATTATGATGCTTGTATGACTTATTTATGTTTTTAGAGTTGTGTTGTGATATCTTCCCGTGAGTCCCTGATCTTGGTCGTACACGTTTGCGTGCATGATTAGTGTACGATTGAATCGAGGGCGTCACAAGTTGGTATCAGAGCTGACTGCCTGTAGGAATCCCCCTTCCACACTCCTTGGCCGAAGTTGAGTCTAGACATTGCAAAACTTTTTACTAACATGGCTGTGCGGCCCATGGACCCACGTCGCCATTGGATGGTATTAGGATCTTTTACTCCTCGTCTATACTCTGGGACTCTGATCTCTTTTCTATTTGGGTTAAATGATTTTACTAAATCTGACTTTAGGTTCTCGGAACTACTTTCCTTCCGGAGAGCCCTTTAGTCCAGATGATCGCCTGCTGCACCAATATATTTTGAAGATACTCTTTGATGTTTCCCCGAGACCCTTGTGCCCGTCACCGTTGCAATTCCATACCACCGATAAATCCCTATGGAAAACTACATACACTTGTCATCCATAACTTCACTTCCAATTGTTGTTGTTATTACAAGATACCCTGAAATACTTTGGATATTCCGAGAATCCTTTGTGTTTACTGTCTTGCAGTTCTTACCTCTTGAATACTCCCTACGGATAATTCCTCGCACTTCCGAGTATCCGTTCTTCCCCCGTTGTTCATATGATGCACAAGATACATTAAGATGTTACCTGATCTTCCGGTAATTCTCTGCCAACTATTGCTCTGCAGATACTTGTCTGCTTGCAATCTGGACAATTCTAGTTGTCTAGCAATAACCATTAAAATCCTTGTGATTGACATTTTGACCCTATTGATTCAACATGTGTGCGAATGCACACAATCATCATCAACCCTTCTAAATTATCTTTCCGGCTCAGACGTCATTTTAAACCTGGGCTGGATCTCGACCAATCTAATTGCCATCAATTGTACCCCTAAGCCTACTCAACTTATCCATCCTTGATCAGAGCGTTTGCTTCTGATCCCTTGATTTGGAAATCATAAAATTTCTTTGCATTAAGCTTTGAATTAGTCAGTTGTTTCTATAATCTGATGCCTTGGCATTCCTTCTTCCCCTGATTGAGTATCGATACTCACATCAGTACCGTTGTGGACCGCCATACCCATTGTTGGGTTATTATCCGATAGTGTCCTTCACAACCAAAATTCTTGTGAGTTCTTTACCTGATACATAATGCCTTTGGTAAATTGTATCCCCTGCTTTTGTCAAGCATGCTCTGCTCCCGAGCTTGAGTTATTTACTCCGAAGTTTGTTGTATATATTCCTAGATGCCCCGATGGGTTGAACCTATGCCTTCCATAATATGTGTGAACTCGAAAGTTTTCATGAATCATACTCTTCTGGTATTTTGTCAGATAAAATTTCAAAACTGCAACTTCATCAAACGCGAGAAGTGAATGAAAGGTTATGCATTAAAGAAGTGGGAGTCGACCTTGAACTTTGTGTTCATGCCCATGGACACGACGGAGATCTTATCATTGAAGCTTCTCGCAAAATAGTTACCCCCTTGTTATAAGTGCTTATATCTGTGGTTTGATCGTTTATGAATGTGGTGACCATATTGTTCCCCTTTGATTCAATTTCTCAGACAAATTAAAACCACTTGTCCTCTACAGACCAATGCACTCGTCCAACCTCTATTATGATCTACCTTCGAGTATTACCCTGTGGTATCTCGATAATATCACAGAACCATATTACTTCTTATGAGTTCTTCTTCAAGTATTATTTCACACCGATTTCAATTTACCATGGGTTCTGAGTTGTTAGACACTCAAGGACACCGATAAGTGAATCAATTCCGCACTCCGATTCAATAACTCTATGTAATCTTCGTTGCTTATGAGCTCATTAATCCTTCAAGTCATTCATAGCCTGATCGGCTATATCATTATCGTGCAACTTTTAACTGTGCTACTTGGTCCTTCTTCTCGAAGCACAATTTTTGACGATGAGCTAAGCTTACGTCAACTTTCCTCGTCATATCATTTTTCCTTGAACAACAAGCTTGATTCTGAGTGTGTGTCGTACCCGTGGTTTCAATAACTTTTCGCTCCATCCTTCCTTTTGCTTGATGTCGTCGATGAGCGATAATATCTTCATGAAACCTCTCAATAAATGTGTCATGATCATCATCAACATTCTGAGCTCTTCAAGGATATCGATCAAATTCATGTTGAGAAATACCATCCTTGCCCCTCGATGATTTGTGTTATCATCGATAACATCCTTGTCTTCCTTCGACACAAATGTGTTCTTGTCTTGGATTGAATCTTGAGTTCCTTGCTATCCAGCATTTGTTCTTCTTTACCTTGGAGTATTACCTGTCGGAGTTCTGGGAACGGGGGTCCCCAGACTTGCCTGCCTGTGGCCTGCGGCGTGGCTCAAAGGAGGCCCAGCACAGCCCATCTTCATCAACACAGGCTCAAGACCCTCGCGAGGGGCCAAGCCTTGCGGGGCGGACGACAAGGGGCCTCCTCAGGCACGCTCATGAGGAGGTGGAGAGTTCAAGGCAGGATACCTCGCGAGGTGCCCATGACGCAAGCCATGATGACCAAGGGAGCCAGTCGGGCGCCAGCCCGCGCAGTGTCCTCCTTTCCTCTTTGGTGCAAAGGGAGCAAGCGCAGGCGAGAGCATCACGCAAAGGCGTCCATTTCGGTGCAACAAGACCAAGACCAGCCCAACGGCTAGAAGGAAGTCATTGTGGAGCCCAAGCCGGCGTCACCACCCGAGCCTTTGACAGGCGAAGACCAACTTTAGTCAGGATAAGTGTACCCGTTGTTCCCCTTCAAAATGGCCAATTGTTGGTGCCCTTCCCGCTCAATATTTGGGAAGAGGCCCAGGGCCTTTGCCTATAAATAGGACTAGCCACCCGCAAGGTAGGGGAGAGAGAGAACAAGGATAGACACACACACACACACACACACACACACACACAGAGGCGACCGAACTCCCCCCAGCAGTTCATCGTGCCAGCCAAGAACAGACCCTCACGAGGCTGTTCTCCCTTTGTATTGTTCATCACCAAGCCCAAGAGGCAATCCACCACACCACACACTGGAGTAGGGTATTACACCACCATGGTGGCCTGAACCAGTATAAATCTTGTGTCTCTTGTGCTATTCAGTTGGTAGTTAAGGTCCTAGCAATTCGGTAAGGAACGAGCCGGTAGAGGGTTGAATCTCCGCGCGCACCCTAGTGTTCGAACCTCAAGGGTCTGCCGGAACCCGAAATCCGACATTTGGCGCGCCAGGTAGGGGTGCGCCGGAATCTGCCTTCCGTCGTCTCGTTCTTCCGACCACCGCAACCATGTCTGATGCTCGTCAGGCTCGCGCCGAGCGCCGAGCCGCCCTCGCCTCCCATGTCGCCCAGACGGCTCCCGTCGGTGGGCGCCCTCGTCGTTCCCAGTCACCTGCCATCAACGCCGCCACCGGCCCGGCGGGGAACGAGCAGCAATCATCGTCCCAGCATCCGTCCATGAGGCGGGACGGCCGCACTGCCACGCCCTCGCTCACTCCCGCTGGTTCTTCGTCACGCGCGCCCCGCGCGGCCATGGAGGCCCGAGCTGCGCTCATCGCGGCAAACGAGCTCCTGCGCTACCGCCCCATCGACGACGTCTACGAAGAATGGCTCGACCGAGTCGCTGAGCTCGTCCGCGCCGCCGGAAGCGCCCCTGCTCCGTCCTTCTCGCTGCACCGCACCCCGCCCTACGCGGGCAATGAAGCTCCTAGGGCGCCTCAGCCGCCTCCACCTCTAGAAGGCGCCCTGGCCCCAAGGTGCGCGGCCCCTGGGCGGAACCCGCTCCGTTAGGCGCCAGCGCGGCAAGAGCAGAGCTGCCAAGAAGTCCCTCGCCCTCGAGAAGCTGCCCGAGCGCTCCCTACTCTAGCACGTCAAGACCCTGCGCTGCCCCCAGCCGCGGCGCATGGGGACCCGCCGGACCAAGCTCTCCGTCGCCCAAGGCCCCCCGTGGCCATGGCGGGCTGCCGCGCCTTCACCTCCGAGCTGCGCAGCGTCGCGTGGCCTGGCAAGTTCAAGCCAGACCTGCCCCCTCGCTACGACGACACGGCCGACCCTGCGGAGTTCCTCCAACTCTACGAGTTGGGCATCGAGGCCGCCAACGGAGACGAAAAGGTCATGGCGAACTGGTTTCCCATGGCGCTCAAGGACGGAGCCCGCACCTGGCTCCTGAATCTGGCCCCAGGCACGATATCTTCCTGGGACGAGATGCGCACCCGCTTCATCGCCAACTTCCAGGGTACTCGCGACCGGCCACCCGCCGTGAGCGACATGCGCCGTATCAAACAGCAGCCAGGGGAAACCCTGCAGAAGTACATCCAGCGCTTCAACAACGCATGCCTCAAGATCCCCAGGGTAACGGAGGAGGCCATCATCTCCGCCTTCTCCGACGGTGTGCGCGACGTCAAGATGAAGGAGGAGCTGGCGATGCATGAAGACCTGTGCACCTCCTTGGAGCTGTTCAACTTGGCGACCAAGTGCGCCAGGGCTGAGGAGGGGCGCCTCTCCCTCCTCGAGCTGCCTGCCACGGACCCTGAAGAAAAGAAGCCCAAGGCCAAGGACGTGAAGCGCAAGGGGGCTGCCGTACTCGCGGCCGAGCCAGACATCAAGCGGGGCAGAGATCAGCCCGAATCCTCCAAGGGCAGCCGGTACTGCGTGTACCATGACCTCCACACCCACAACACCAATGAATGCCAAGAGCTCCGAGCCGTGCGTGAGGGAACGGTCGGCAGACTTCCCGACCGCAGCGACCGGGGCTACGGCCGAGGAGGAGGAAGGAATGCAGGACGCTGGGAAGACCACGGCCCGCGCCAAGGGTGGCGCGACCAACCTCGCGAGGATCGCTGGCAGGACCCGCCTCGCGAGGGAGGCTGGAGGGATCAGCCTCGCGAGGACCGCCCGCAAGGAAATGCAGGCCTCTCTCCGCTGCCGCCGCAGCCAAGGATAAAATGAAGCCCATCATCAGGACGAGGGGGCTGGGGGCTTCCAGGAACCACGCGCAATCGCCTGCATCCTGGGCGGAGCTCAAGCCCCAGCCTCTCAGCGCATCTTCAAGCAGTTCGCCCGCGAAGTGAATGCAGTCCTCCCTAAGCTCGAGGCCACGCGCCCTCTCAGGTGGTCGGCATGCGCCATCACGTTCAGCTCAGCGGATCAGCTCAAGTGCGCGGCCACAGCCGGAGTCCTTCCGATGCTTTGTTCCCCAATCATCAGCAACGTACTGGTCACCAGGACCCTCATCGACGGCGGGGCAGGGCTCAACATCCTGTCTGTGGAAACATTCAACAATCTTCAAGTGCCCTACAGTCAGCTTCAGCCAACCAAGCCCTTCTCCGGAGTCACTGACGGCTCCACGGTCCCGATCGGGCAGGTCCGCCTTCCTATCACCTTCGGGGCTCGCGACAACTACCGCACCGAGCTCATCGACTTCGATGTTGCCCACATTTGTCTGCCGTACAACGCCATCCCCAGGTACCCTACGCTGGCCAAGTTCATGGCCGTGACCCATCACGGCTACAACGTCCTCAAGATACCAGGCAGCGGCGGGGTCATCATGGTGCCCTGCGAAGAGAGAGACGCAGTGTGCTCCCTGGAGCGAGCCTTTCAGGCCGCATCACTGGAAGACCCAGACCGCGGAGGCAGGAGGCTTCCCGAGGCCGCCCCCAAGAAGAAGAAGACATCGACCGGCCCGGCCCCTCAGGAGGCAGGCCCCTCAGGGTCCGCGCCTGGCTAGGAGGAGCCTCTTTCCATCGCATAGGGAAGCGCGCCCGACGCCCTCCTCAGGCAGGGCTCGGGGGCTCTCCCCTGGAGGGCCGTCGACCTCGCCAGGGTCATGAGGGAGGCGCTTGGGCACCACGTGGAGGTGTGCTTCGAAGCTCGTTTCCCTCAAGAAGGAGCAAGGCAAGGAGGGCCAAACCCTCAGGAGTTCGTCAGCAAGGCCATTCAGGAGTTACATGAGTCAAGGGTCATGAGAGGCAGCCGCCGCCTACCCGCTGTGGCCCCCCATCTAGGCGAGGATGGTGGGCTGCGTGTCTGCATCGACATACCAGGGCTCAACCGAGCCGCGTCTCAAGAGCGCCTCTGGCCCTCGCGAGTGGGACGTTGCGAGGGTCCGCCCCACAGCTACGTGCGCATGCCTTACGGCTTGCCGAACGCGGCTGCTGCGCACCAGCGTCTCATGAGGGCCATCTTGGAGGCTCAAGAGGTCAGGCGTGCCGCAGCTCTGGCAGAGATGGAGATGGCCCGCGAGGAGCCGCCAGTGCCTCTAGAGCTTCCCGAGGCCCCTGGGCCTGGGGGCTCGTGAGGATCGGCTCCCGCAGCCCACCGAGTCTGCTACACCAACACCCCTTTCGACCCCAACATCATCAGGTGACATCTTTTAAGTTGCATTTCTGAGTAGGAGCGCCTTCAGGGCCGCATTATTCCCAGGCCGCGTGGGTCCGTCCCTGCGGCATGTATCCCTTTTATTTCATGTCCTTAGCTTACCTTATTGGGGGCGCCCCACGGGCTGCATCATCCCCGAGCCGCTCGGGCCTGTCCCAGCGGCGTGTATCCTCCTCGCGTTTATCTTAGGGCGATGCTTTTCGATCCACCATGCTTGTTATTTGGTGCCTTTTTCTCCTGGGTGTCAAAATCTTGGGCGTTAAAGGGGGGGGGGGGTGCCTGAGCATCGCGACTCAGGGCTCCTACCGTCTCTCCGGCCCTCACCCTCTGGTCTTGTCCATGGCATCGCGACCTGGCATGCCAGCGACGGCTGAGACCAGCCTGAGAGCCGGGACTCGAGGACGTAGAGTTTTGTCATCTAACCCAGCTTGCGCGTTAAAGGGGGGGTGCCTGAGCATCGCGACTTAGGGCTCCTACCGACTCTCCGGCCCTCACCCTCTGGTCTTGTCCATGGCATCGCGACCTGGCATGCCAGCGACGGCTGAGACCAGCCCGAGAGCCGGGACCCGAGGACGTAGAGTTGCAACATCTAACCCAGCTTGCGCGTTAAAGGGGGGGCCTGAGCATCGCGACTCAGGGCTCCTACCGGCTCTCTGGCCCTCACCCTCTAGTCTTGTCCATGGCATCGCGACCTGGCATGCCAGTGATGGCTGAGACCAGCCCGAGAGCCGGGACCCGAAGACGTAGAGCACCGGCATCTGGCCAAACTTGCAGGAACACATTCAAAGATAAGGCCCAGAGCCAGGCGCAACCCGCCTTGAGGTAGGGCCTCGTGAGTCCCGCGCTGGCTCACGGGTGCCCAGATGCACCTCGCTAGGCCTCTCACGCCTCTCCCAAGCAACTAACGGCTAACTGTCGATCGCCACGGCGAGCTCTCGTTCCTTTTGTGATGAGCCTGCAGGGTCACTTCAAGGAGCACCGCTAGGCGAAGCCCTCATGGTGCCTTCTTCGCTCTTGTCCGCGCGACCCGCTTGCACGTTAAAGGGGAGGGGGGCGCCTGAGCATCGCGACTCAGGGCCCCTACTGGCCCTCCAGCCCTCACCCTCTGGCCTTGACCACGGCATCGTGACCTGGCATACCAGCGACGGCTGAGACCCGCTCGAGGGACGGGACCCAAGGACGTAGAGCAGAAAGGGGAGCGGTGACGAGAGGGGAGGAGTACGCAAGGACCTCGCCAAGCGATCCCTCGCCAGCCAGGGCACGGACCTAGCGCCGCTCCATGAAGCGTTTCCTGACCCTCGAGATAAGTCACCCTCCGGACACGCTAGTTACCGCGGCACCATCCCCGCACCCAATGCGATCCCGTGTTAGCAACATCGCTCTCCTTTCTCACCGAATGATGGCTGCTTGAGCGCTAAGGGGGACCTCCTGAGCATCGCGACTCAGGGGCTCTTACCGGACCTCGGGCCGCTCACCTCCTGGCCTTGACCACGGCATCGCGACCTGGCATACCAGCGACGGCTGAAGCCGCCTTGGGACTGGGACCTGTCGGCGTAGAGCATCAAGCCCTCGTGAGGTCCGCAAGGAGGAAACTAAGCTAAAACGGAATAAGCATCTCGCACCGCTCCACAATAGGGATTATATTGATAGACGGAGCTACAAACATCTTACAAGCCCCCGTGGGGTATATTCTTGGCTCCTTGCAGGAACAAAAGGCACGAATCCTAAGGAGTCCTAACTACGGAGGGCGTCGCGGCAGACGCCATCATCAACAGTGGGCCGCCTAGCACTGACGCCAACCCCATCTAGATCAGGGGCGGCGACGACCTGACGAGCCCGCCCTGCTCCAGGAACGGCGTAGGCTCGGGGGCTCGTAGCTGCCGTTGCTCGTCTCCGGAGTCACGAAGAGCTCGGCGGAGTCACTGGACCCTCCGGCGCCTTCGTCGCCTGAGGAGCGGCCAAGGGAGCGGCCGGCCGGCCTCTGTCTCACCGCAGCAGAGTCCCGACCGCCTCTCCCGGGGCAGCACTCCAGCCGACGACCCTCCGCATCGAAGACCTTGAAGGACATCACCGACGCACCGTCGTACTCTAGATGGATCGTGAGGGCGCCCCTCGTCCTGCAGACCCGGGCGACCTCGCCCCAGCCTCGAGTCATGAAGACCTCGCCCAGGGCAACGACCGCGACCTCTGCCCCGGTCGCGAGGGTGCCGCAGCCGGCGTGCTGCAGCCGAAGCCCCAGGGGTTCCCCCTGTCGGACGACGGAGGCGAAGAAAGAAGGGAGACGAATCCAAGACTTAGGAGGCGTGGCAGCGTGAAGCACGAACTCTCGGCAGGAGCCCTCGGCATGGACTCCAGGGGGAAGATGCACACCTTCGTGACCCACCGGCGTCGTCGGCGGCGCCGCTCGTGACATTCGGCGTCGACTCCTTCAGAGCCGCCAATGCGCACGTACAAGGGAAGAGGGAACCCTGGTGGCGGCTGCTCGCACCAGGGTCTTGACGCCTCCTGGCGAGCGCCCTCGCCCTGACACCAGAGGGCAAGCCGCTTCTTCGGGGGAAGCGGGACAAGATCCTCTTGGGGAGCCTTTCCCTTCTCTTCCGTGGAGAACCGGCGGATGGAACCATTGCAGCAAGACGGAGCAAGGCCCAGGAAGGAGGAGAAGCAGAAGGATAGACTGGAAGGGCGCGCGCCGTTCCGTACTTGTAGCCGGCGAAGGCCAACCGTCGGCCTCCACGATCACAGGCAATCATGACCCGCTTTGCATGCAGGGACTTGTCGAATCCGTGCGGTTACCAAGGCGCCATGGGGAAGCGGAGGCGCCCACGTCCAATCAACCGCCACGCGGCGCCCAAGGCCGCAGGTTGTTGGGGCCCGTGACGCTTCGCACTTGCCCTTTCGCCTCTCTGCTTAGCCAAGTTCGGGGGTGCCGTGGGCCCGGGGGCTACTATCGGCGTTCTGGGAATGGGGATCCCCAGACTTGCCTGCCTGCGGCCTGCGGCGTGGCTCAAAGGAGGCCCAGCACAACCCATCTTCATCAACACAGGCTCAAGACCCTCGCGAGGGGCCAAGCCTCGCGGGGCGGACGACAAGGGGCCTCCTCAGGCATGCTCATGAGGAGGCGGAGAGTTCAAGGCAGGGTACCTCGCGAGGTGCCCATGACGCAAGCCATGACGACCAAGGGCGCCAGTCGGGCACCAGCCCGCGCAGTGTCCTCCTTTCCTCTTTGGTGCAAAGGGAGCAAGCGCAGGCGAGAGCATCAAGCAAAGGCATCCATTTCGGTGCAACAAGACCAAGACCAGCCCAACGGCTGGAAGGAAGTCATTGTGGAGCCCAAGCCGGCGTCACCATCCGAGCCTTTGACAGGCGAGGACCAACTTTAGTCAGGATAAGTGTACCCGCTGTTCCCCTTCAAAATGGCCAATTGTTGGCGCCCTTCCCGCTCAATATTTGGGAAGAGGCCTGGGGCCTTTGCCTATAAATAGGACTAGCCACCCGCAAGGTAGGGGAGAGAGAGAGAACAAGGATAGGAAGACACAGAGAGAGAGAGAGAGGCGACTGAACTCCCCCCAGCAGTTCATCGCGCCAGCCAAGAACAGACCCTCGCGAGGCTGTTCTCCCTTTGTATTGTTCATCACCAAGCCCAAGTGGCAATCCACCACACCACACACTGGAGTAGGGTATTACACCACCATGGTGGCCTGAACCAGTATAAATCTTGTCTCTTGTGCTATTCAGTTGGTAGTTTAGGTCCTAGCGATTCGGTAAGGAACGAGCCGGTAGAGGGTTGAATCTCCGCGCGCACCCTAGTGTTCGAACCTCAAGGGTCTGCTGGAACCCGAAATCCGACATTACCATCTTTTACGTCAAGAATGTCATGAGGATTACTCCACCTCTTAAGAATTCTTGGTATAGTGATACTTCTCACCATCACCATTCTTTCTTGGTTCCTTTGTTGATTCTAACCGGGGTACTAATAAGTGAATGGTGCTGTTTGGATTCTGTACTTCTGGCAACCCTAATGCTTCGAAGTTAATGATCGAAACTTCATCCTTAGACCAATGGTTATCGAATTACCATTCTAACCTTGATCGTGCTGTCGAGCCCATATTTCGGGTGCAACTTTCAACCAATGATTAAATATGTTTGTTTTGCTCGAGCATAAATCATTATATCATTTGATCTGACAAATGATATCTCCTTGTTCACATAATTGTGGAAATACATCTTTTTGGAAATCTCGATGAGTTGTCGCTGAGTCCATCAGCCACCTCCTCATCCTCTCCTTAGTTTAATGATGAACTCTCGTTTCGGAACTCACTCCCATAGTTCATTCCCCGAGTCTGAGATATCCTGACACCAATCAGATCTGAATCTCGGTCAGATATGATGATTGGAACATATTTCCAAGAGTTATAACAATGGTCTTTATGTGACCCGGTAAGGTGCTGTCGTGCCTAGCACACCTGGCCGGAGGCCTATTGTTATAGATTCCTTTTTAGCAAGGTTATCCATTCTTCCGTGAGGAAACTGTAAGACTTATTCTATAAGTTTATCCTGATGGATCCTTTGTGTATCCAAAGTCTGACCTTTGCTTGAAGACCTTGTCAATGCTATCTCGAAGCATGACTGTGCTACTCCGATCATCAATAAAAGCACTTGAAGCACAAAGCTAAATTCCCTTTATCAATTATCCAAGCACTGTTGCATGGGTAATGTCATGAAAATTCTCTCCCCTACCTAAGGAGTTTTCTGCATTATATCATGTCATGGATATCATGCTCTGCTTATCGTTGGGAAGGATATACCCTTGAAATATGTGTTTAAACACATTTTCCTTTCCCTTGTCCTGTTTAATCTGATAATCACATTTTCTTTTCCATTGGTTCGTTTAACGATGCTTGTGATCTATATGATCTAAGCAGTAATATTCTCCTGCTTATGTAAACACCTTGTTGTACCACTCTGTCTGTAAGGCCTTGTTACTATTGTGGATGACATTCCGGTAGCCACCAATGGATGAGAACTTTGCCAATTGGTTCGCCTCGTTCAACGAGCAGGAAAATTGCTCTCTTCGTTCCCCGCCCTTGTTACCGACATTTTTGCCGGCATAGTTGACAAACTATTCACTGACATGCCTCCCTGTCGCGACTGTGCAAGATGTCACCACCCTTCCTACTTTCTACCCGCATGGTGGGCCCATAACCCACAGGTCCACTGGATCGAAACCTGACTCTTCTTTATAACCCGGATTCTAATGTATCCTTTGCACCTGGCTTCGTATATGATTCATGAGCTGCATGCTATACCATTATTCATTCTGGAATCAAACACCATGTTATTCTCGTTATTCAAACCCCTATTCTAGCTTCTGTCTAGTCATCGAATGATTGTCTACCTGTTTGAAACTTTGGTACCATTGTATGTTGCACTCAACGAATTCACTGAAATACAACTCGAGGGGTACCTTATGTATTTCCCATTGAGTTCACCGTCAGATGCCCAACTTTGTGGAGATGCGTTCTTCCGGAGTTTTTCCCCTTGGTCGCGTTCGTAGGACAATGGAGATCCCGGAGAAAGAATGATGACTTGATCATGGTGATTTGAAGCAGAGAAATGAAGACATCAACGAAAGGGATCAACCTCTTCGAAAGGGCAGCCAAGGCCGAGAAGACTCGTTAGGTTTTTCGCTACCAGCACCTTTCCCCCCTTACTCCACCGCTTAAATCTCGGGACGAGATTTCTTGTAGTGGAGGAGAATTGTGATGCCCAGGTAATTGAGCTACAGTAACCCCCCTCGTAATGATGCCACGTCACCCCAGTTACTGTTGACAAATCTCGCGTTAGTTCAAAACGATTCGAATTCAAATTTGAATTAGAGGCAAACAACAAAAGTTTTTAAAATATTAAACTAAAATGTTCGAAGTGTGCAAATAAATGCTTGGGTATTTATGGTGAGGGAACCATGCTTTTATAAAAAACTAAATACATAAAATGAATTAAAATAGAAAAGAGAAATAAATAAAAGAAAAGGAAAATACAAAACAGAAAACAAAAAGATAAAAGAAGAGAACCCCCCTGGCCAACTGGGCCAGACGACCCAGCCGGCCAGCCCATCTGGCCCTAACCGGCCCAGCCCCACTCCCTTAACCACCCACTACGACCGAACCCTAACCCCTATCCACCCCACTCGCTGCCCACGACCCCCTCTCTCTCGGTCGCTCCTCTCCCCCTCTCCCGATCCAATCTGGGGGGGATCGAACCCCTAGCGCCCGAGGCCGCTGCCCTTGACGCCGCCCCAACGGCCGCGCCCCACCACCCGGTGCTGCTCGATGCCGCTTGCCGTTGCCCGCCGACGTTGTTGCTCGTCGCCTCCCCGACCCCGTCGCTCGTGCTGTCCTGGACCACCGTTGCCGCTCGCCGGAACCACGCCGCCACGACTCCGTCGCTGCCCATTGTCCCCGACTCCTCCTCGACCCCCACTGCCCCAGACCCTACTCCCCACAGTGAGCACCGGACCTCCCTCCTCTCTATCTCCCACGCGCTACCCCGCGCGCGCACCCGCGAGCATCTGGCCAGTACCCTCCTCCGCCCCAGCCGGCGCCAGGGAGCAGTCGGGCTGCACGCGCCCCGTCGCCACGGTGGCCTCGCCCCACTGCACCGCTCGGAGACACCCTCTCCCTGCCTTGTTCGCCGTGGCCATCGGCCTCCCCCACTGCTCCCCCTCCCCTGAACCCACGACTGCCGCCCCGTGCCTTGTCCTCCTCGTTCCGTGCCAACTTGGGCCCCCTACGCCCTGTTGCCGCTTGTGCGGTTGCCGGTGGCGCCCCGCCAGCCTCGCCCCGCTCTGCGCCTCGCCGGCGCCCCCCTCGGGCGCCCTGTTGGGGCCGGCCACCACGCCCGCGCCTGTTGCCCGCAGCGCCCGTGCCCGCTAAGGGCCCCTGGGCCAATGACAGGAGGGGCCCGTCCCTAAACGTTTTATATAAAAAAGAATAAAAAGAATAATTAAGAAAACAATTAAGTAATTAATTAACTTAATTAATCTTGATTAGATTAACCTAATCACTTAGGTTAGTTAATTAATTTGTTGGGTTAATTAACACTCAATGACAGCTGGGACCCACATGCCAGATTGACCCAGTCAACACCTCTGTTGACTGCTGACGTCATGATGATGTCAGCATGCACTATTCTGGATAATGTTGTATTAAATTAATTAAATAAATGCTAAAATTATTTTAAATCTTTTAAAATTCATATAAAATAAACCGTAGCTCGGATGAAAATACTTTGTACATGAAAGTTGCTCAGAACGACGAGACGAATCCGGATACGTAGCCCGTTCATCCGCCACACCTCCCTAGCATAGCAAACACGCGACTTTCCCCCTCCGGTTCACCTGTCCGAAAATGCGAAACACCGGGGATACTTTCCCGGATGTTTCCCCCTTTTGCCGGTATCACCTACTACCGCGTTAGGGCACACCTAACCCCGCTCATTGTCTTGTCATGCATTGTCATGCTTATGTTTGCATTGTATTTACTATTTCTTCCCCCTCTTCTCTCCGGTAGACTACGAGATCGACGCTGCTGCTGCCCAGTTCGACTACGGAGTTGACGACCCCTCCTTCTTGCCAGAACAACCAGGCAAGCCCCCCCTTGATCACCAGATATCGCTTATTCTTCTCTACACTGCTTGCATTAGAGTAGTGTAGCATGTTACTGTTCGGTTACTCCTATTCTGTTGCATAGCCTGTCATTGTTGCTACAGTCATTGATACCTTACCCGCAATCCTAAATGCTTAGTATAGGATGCTAGTTTATCACCATTGGCCCTACATTCTTGTCAGTCTGCCTTGCTATACTATTGGGCTGTGATCACTCGGGAGGTGATCACGGGTATATACTATACATATATACATACTACAGATGGTGACTAAAGTCGGGTCCGCTCGAAGAGTACCCGCGAGTGATTCACGGATTGGGGGTTGAAAGGACCTTTGTCCCGACGGCCCTTTGTGTGGATCTATGTGGCGGAGCGACAGGGCAGGTTGAGACCACCTAGGCGAGAGGTGGGCCTGGCCCTGGTCGGCATCCGCGGTTGCTTCATAATAACACGCTTAACGAGATCTTGGTATTTGATCTGAGTCTGGCCATTTGGTCTATACGCACTAACCAACTACGTGGGAAAGATATGGGCACTCGACGTCGTGGTATCAGCCGAAGCCTTCTAGACGTCAGCGACTGAGCGGCGCGCGCCGGATTGGAATGTAAGCCTGCTCTTGTATTAAGGGGGCTAGTTCTGCTTTCGGCCACCCACGCAACGTGCAGGTGTGCAATGGGCGATGGGCCCAGACCCCTGGCCATAGGAGTTAGACCGGTGTGCTGACCTCTCGGTTAGGCCTAGGTGGGGCTGCGATGTGTTGATCTTCTGAGGCCGGGCATGACCCAGGAAAGTGTGTCCGGCCAAATGGGATCGAGTGTGTTGGGTTATGTGGTGCACCCTTGTAGGGAAGTTTATCTATTCGAATAGCCGTGTCCCTCGGTAAAAGGACGACCCGGAGTTGTACCTTGACCTTATGACAACTAGAATTGGATACTTAATAAAACACACCCAGAAAAGTTCCATAGACAACCCGGTGATCGCTTTTCTACAGGGCGATGAGGGGAGGATCGCCGGGTAGGATTATGCTATGCGATGCTACTTGGAGGACTTCAATCTACTCTCTTCTACATGCTACAAGACGGAGGCTGCCAGAAGCGTAGTCTTCGATAGGACTAGCTATCCCCCTCTTATTCTGGCATTCTGCAGTTCAGTCCATCGATATTGCCTCTTTACACATATACCCATGCATATGTAGTGTAGATCCTTGCTTGCGAGTACTTTGGATGAGTACTCACGGTTGCTTTTCTCCCTCTTTTCCCCCTTTCCCTTCTACCTGGTTGTCGCAACCAGATGCCGGAGCCCAGGAGCCAGACGCCACCGTCAACGACGACTTACTACACTGGAGGTGCCTACTACTACGTGCAGGCCACTGACGACGACCAGGAGTAGTTTAGGAGGATCCCAGGCAGGAGGCCTGCACCTCTTTCGATCTGTATCCCAGTTTGTGCTTGCCTTCTTAAGGCAAACTTGTTTACTTATGTCTGTACTCAGATATTGTTGCTTCCGCTGACTCGTCTATGATCGAGCACTTGTATTCGAGCCCTTGAGGCCCCTGGCTTGTATTATGATGCTTGTATGACTTATTTATGTTTTTAGAGTTGTGTTGTGATATCTTCCCGTGAGTCCCTGATCTTGGTCGTACACGTTTGCATGCATGATTAGTGTACGATTGAATCGGGGGCGTCACAGGTAAATGGCAAAGACATTATCATAATATACCACTGTAGCCTGAGAGAGGTCATGATGAAGTTCCTGAGGAAGTTGCCGAAGCCAAGAACACCCCGCCATGGTGTTGGCCACGACTCGGTACTCCGCCTCCGGGCTCGAGCGTGATACTGTGGGTTGTCGCTTGGATGACCACGAGATGAGGGAAGGACTAAGGTAAACGCAATAGCCGAAAGTGGAACACCGAGTGTTGGGATAGCCGGCCCAATCTGCATCAGAGTAAGCAACCATGTCGGTGGACGATAGGCCATCAAGGTGAGACCGAGAGCCATAGTGCCACGAATGTACCAAAGAATCAGCTTCACCAGGTTCCAATGGGTGTCATGAGGAGCATATGAAGACATACCTGTTAAATAACATACTACGAATCTGGCCTGGTGAGCGTCAAGTACTGAAGTGCACTGACAATGGAGCGGTAAAAAGGAGCATTCGATGCTGGTAATCCATCATGAGTTGAAAGCTTGGCCTTCGTATCAACATGCATAGAGACGGGCTTGCAATTATGCATGCCAGCATGCTCGAGCAACTCGTGGGCGTACTTTTGTTGATGAAGGAAGAACCCATCAACATGGCAGACCATCTCAAGCCTGAGAAAATAATGCAAAGGACCCATATCCTTGATGGTAAACTCGTCACACAAATGAGCAGTGAGCTGCAGAAGAAGCTCAACTAAAGAGGCCATTAGGATGATGTCGTTGACATATAATAGTAGGTAAGCAGTCGCAGTGCCATGATGATAGACAAACGGTGAGGCGTCGGAACGCGTAACACTGAATCCGAGCCACTGGAGAAACGCGGCAATGCACTGGTACGGCGCACGCGATGCTTGCTTGAGCCCATGAAGAGAGTAAGAAAGCAAGAACACATGATCAGGGTGGATGGCATCGAGGAAACCAGTGGGCTGCTAGTAGAAGACCTGCTCGGTGAGGTGTGCTACTTCTTGAGCTTTCGTTGATTTTTCCCTTGAAAAGGAAAGGGTAATGTAACAAAGTAGAGATAAGTATTTCCAGTAGGAGGCAGAAGCAAGTCTCCAATATACGCACCTGCACAAACTAACAAACACTTGCACACAACGCAAAAAAGGGGTTGTCAATCCCTTCATGGTCACAAACAAGAGTGAGATCTAATACATATATATTTAAAACAAATAAAAGTAAATAAAATCAGCGAGGTATTTTTGTGTTTTTGGTTTTATAGTTCTGAAAATATATGGTGGAAAATAGACCCGGGGGCCATAGGTTTCACTAGAGGCTTCTCTCTTGAAAGAAAACATACGATGGGTAAACAAATTATTGTCGAGCAATTGATAGAAAAGTGCAAAGTTATGACGATATCTAAGGCAATGATCATGAATATAGGCATCACGTCCGTGACAAGTAGAACGACTCCTGACTGCATCTACTACTATTACTCCACACATCGACCGACTCCTGCCTACATCTAGAGTATTGAGTTCATAAGAACAGAGTAACGCCTTAAGCAAGATGGCATGATGTAGAGGGATAAACTCAAGCAATATGATATAAACCCCATCTTTTTACCCTTAATGGCAACAATACAATACGTGCCTCGCTACCCCAACTATGTCACTGGGTGAGGATACCGCAAGATTAAACCCACCACAAAGCACCTCTCCCATTGCAAGAAAAACCAATCTAGTTGGCCAAATCAAGTCGATAGACCAGAGAGAAATACAAAGCTATCAAATCATGCATATAAGAATTCAGAGAAGACTCAAATATTATTCATAGATAATCTTATCATAATTAAATCTACAATTCATCGGATCTCAACAAACACACTGCAAAATAAGATTGCATCGGATAGAACTCCAAGAACATCGAGGAGAACATGGTATTGAAGATCAAAGAGAGAGAAGAAGCCATCTAGCTACTAGCTATGGACCCGCAGGTCCGTGGTAAACTACTCACGCATCATCGGAAGGGCAGCAAAGTTGATGTAGAGGCCCTCCGTGATCGAATCCCCCTCCGACGGAGTGCCGGAAAAGGCCCCAAGATGGGATCTCATGAGAATAGAAGCTTGCGGTGGCGGAAAAGTATTTTGTGGACTCTCAGGAATAGGGAGAATATTTGAGGATTTATAGTGCTGGGATTAGGGTTAGGAGACCCCCGAGGGCCCCACAAGCCTAGGGGCGCGCGCCCCTAGGCTTGTGGCCGCCTCGTGTGTCTTCTGGCCTGCTCCCGAAGCTTCCTAGGTTTCGTCTGGTCCAAGAAAAATCATCATAAAGTTTTATTCCGTTTCACCGTTTGATATTCCTTTCCTATAAAATTCAAAAACAAGGAAAAAACAAAAAACTGGCACTAGGCACTAGGTTAATAGGTTAGTCCCAAAAATGATATAAAATAGCATATTAATGCATATAAAACATCCAAAGTAGATAATATAATAGCATGGAACAATAAAAGTTTATAGATACGTTGGAGACGTATCAAGCACCCCCAAGCTTAATTCCTGCTCGTCCTCGAGTAGGTAAATGGTAAAAACATAATTTTTGACGTGGAATGCTACCTAACATATTTATCAATGCAATTCTTCTTATTTTGGCATGAATGTTCAGATCCATAAGATTCAAAACAAAAATTTAATATTAACATAGAAACAATAATACTTCAAGCATACTAAAAAACAAAATCATGAAACTTCAAAATACCATGGCTAAAGAAAGCTATCCCTACAAAATCATATAGTCTTGTTATGCTCCCTCTTCTCAACGCAAAGTATAGATCATGTACTACCTTGGTGTCAGCCAAGCAATTGGTTCATACTTTTTAATGCTGAAAGCACAAGTGCTCCCCAGGTGGTTTTGGTAATTAATGTCACCATATCTCTTGTTGGACTAACATTTTTATCTAGTGTATTTCAGATAAGTTCAACAATGGAGTGGCATGGACTAAAGGATGTGGGAACTCCTTCAAGATGCTAAGGACAAAGGATTGGCTCAAGCTTCAAGCTCAAGACTCTTCATTTTACATTTTTAGTGGTCCAAGATCACATTGAGTCTATAGGAAAAGCCAATACTATCAAGGAGGGATGAGGTGTTGCTTAATGAGCCTCTTGCTTCAATGTGCTTAGTGATATGCTCCAAAACCCTCAACTACTTTCCCACATCCACATATGACCTAAACCCAAAGCCAAAATCGGTCACACCAAAACTTCCTGTCTGGCGCCACCGATTCCACAAGTCATAGCCACTGCCACAAACCCTAAGCAAATCGGTCTTACCGATAGGGATCTCAGTCTCACCTTGATGGGGTTGCAATCTCTCTGTTTCCCTTCGTAACGTTTCGGTCTAACCGAAGTGAGCGATCGGTCCCACCGAGATTGCAATGTAAACTCTTTGTTTCCTTTTTGTAACATTTCGGTCTCACCAAAAAGAGCAAATCAGTCCCACCGAGTTTACCTGACCAACTCTCTGGAAAGCTTATTACCAAATCGGTCTCACCGAGTTTGTGTAATCGGTCTTACCGAGATTATGTTATGCCCTAACCCTAACCGAATCGGTCTCACCGAGATGCATGTCGATCCCACCGAAAATCACTAACGGTCACTAGGTTTACTAAATCGGTCCGACCGAGTTTAACAATTCGGTCCCACCGAGTTTGGTAAATTGTGTGTAATGGTTAGATTTTGTGTGGAGGCTATATATACCCCTCCACCTCCTCTTCATTCGTGGAGAGAGCCATCAGACTGAACCTACACTTCCAGCATACATTTTCTGAGAGAGAACTACCTACTCATGTGTTGAGGCCAAGATATTCCATTCCTACCATATGAATCTTGATCTCTAGCCCTCCCCAAGTTGCTTTCCACTCAAATCTTCTTTCCACCAGATCCAAACCCATTGAGAGAGAGTTGAGTGTTGGGGAGACTATCATTTGAAGCACAAGAGCAAGGAGTTCATCATCAACGCACCATTTGTTACTTCTTGGAGAGTGGTGTCTCCTAGATTGGCTAGGTGTCACTTGGGAGCCTCCGACAAGATTGTGGAGTAGAACCAAGGAGTTTGTAAGGGCAAGGAGATCGCCTACTTCATGAAGATCTACCGCTAGTGAGGCAAGTCCTTCGTGGGCGACGGCCATGGTGAGATAGACAAGGTTGCTTCTTCGTGGACCCTTCTTGGGTGGAGCCCTTCGTGGACTCGCGTAGCCGTTACCCTTCGTGGGTTGAAGTCTCCATCAACGTGGATGTACGATAGCACCACCTATCGGAACCACGCCAAAAACATCCGTGTCTCCAATTGCGTTTGAATCCTCCAAACCCTTCCCTTTACTTTCTTGCAAATTGCATGCTTTACTTTCCGCTGCTCATATACTCTTTGTACGCGTGCTTGATATGTATTGTGATAGTTAAAATTGTGCTTAAGCTCCACTCAAACCAAAAGAATCTTAAAAACTGCAACTTTGGCACTTAGTGTCTAATCACCCCCCTCTAGACACCTCTTCTCAAGGTCCTACAAGTGGTATCAGAGCATTGGTCTCCATTGCTTTGGTTTAATCACCATTGGAGGAAGATGGATGAGTCTACTATTGGGAGTATTAGACATAGAGTGCCTATTTTTGATGGGGAGTATTTTCATGAGTGGAAAATGAGATGCTTGTTATCTTCAATCAATATCATTTTAACAAGTACATTGCTAGTCCTTGTGCACCTTATGTTGATCCTATGCATCCTACCCATGATGAGTCAATTGACATGATTAGGAATCTTAGAACTGTCGATCTTATCATTAGAGGATTGCCTAGAAACTTGATTGGATGTTTGCCTACTTTCAAGTGTGCCTACACCATATGGAAATTTCTTGGGGAACGATTTCCTGATTATTCCTTGAAAAATCTTGATGAAATTCTCCATAAGTCTATTGCCTTGAGTAAGATGAATACTAGTGATCCTATGTTTGGTGATCGTCTATTTGAGCTTACAAACTGTTGGGGATATTACCACTAGGCGTAAACCGGCCTACTTGGGCCGGGTTAACTTCATTAGTGGTATAAGCAGATGAAGGCCCAAGGCCTGTAGTCGGTTAGAACATGTAGCCATAAACCGGCCTGATGTATGACTTGTATTGTAAGTTAGGAATAGAGAGATACCAACCGGAATACGAGTATGAACCGGTTGGGACTCTATGGACCGACGGGCGTCACCCGTGTATATAAGGGGACGACCCGGCGGCGGTTTAGGACAGACAACCAACAACTCGAGCCTAGGCGAAGCTTGTTTGCTCCCTAGCCATCGAGACCACATCAATTCCATCACAACTAGACGTAGGCTTTTACCTTCATCGAAGGGGCCGAACTAGTATAAACCCTCATGTCTTTGTGTCCGCTTTAACCCCTTCAAGTAAACCCGTAGCGATGGCTCCACGACTAAGTCCTTTCACTAGGATATCTGCCATGACAAATCCACGATAGTTGGCGCCCACCGTGGGGCTATCGCATGATGGTTTGACGATCTTGGAGGGCAAGCTCAAGGGACTCGAAGGCTATGTTGTGGGCCAGATGACCAAGAGTCGTCGCGGCAGGATCTACATCGACGACGCAGGATGGGGTCCCGAGGCCGATTCAATTGAGTACGGGTACCGGGTCCCCTTCGGCGGTATACACATTTTCATCGGCAAGATCGGTGAGCCTGGGCCTGAGCCAGACATCTGCACCGACCTCGTTGAGACGGCTCAGCGTGCGAGATCTACCCAGGCCAAACCGGCCATGAGGCGTGCCTTCGTTGGAGTCATCCACGGAGGAGAGCGTGAGGACGAGTCAGAACACGGCAGCGAGACCGTCGTCTATTCCGGTGACGAGTCCTCGACCGGAGAGACCGAATCGCTATATCAGTTGCCGGATGACCAGGTTAGGGGCAGTTCTGATGGAGACAGTATTCCGGACCCCCCTGGCCTGATCAACCGGGTTGGAATATTCATGGCCGGCACCCAGGTGGCGAATTATTCTTCGACCGCCGCAGCAATGCTGTCCGGATCAGCGGCGGCAGGGGCAGGAGGCCTTGTGCGCCCACCGGTTCAAGTCTTATCCGATCTATTTGATGCACTAGCCACGCTCATGGCAGAAGCCAATCCGGCGGATCAGGAGGCCCATGATACAGAAATTGCAAAGGTGAAGGAGCAGATCGTGCAAGCCAAAGCGGATTTGGCAGCAGAGAGGGACAGGATGGCTGCAGAGCGGGCCACTTTGGACGCCCAGGCCTATAAGCTCATGCTTGACCAGAGTGCATCACAGGAGGTCTTGAAGTGGAAGCACAGATCACGCCTGCCGTTAGGGTTTGACCCCCGAAATCTCTTTCACACTCCAGGAGCAGGGCCTAGTAATCCGCCGCAGTATCTGGAGGCAAACCAGATTGAAGCACCAGGGCCAGGAGCGACGGTCCAGCCCCGCCTGATGGAACCCCCTCAGCAGAACATCATGGCCCCTCTGCTGGTCCAGACACCCCCGGGTCATTATTCGAATCCTATGGACAACCTTGTTGCGGCCGCTGCACGATTAGAGGCCATCCCAGTCGAAGGGGACTCTCCGCAAGCGATAGAGACGCGCCGGGTTAAGGAGCTTCTCCGGACTGCGCTGATTCAGCAGGAAGCATATTCGTACAACCGTGATCGGATTCATTCTACACCCCGTCCAAGCCGGAGCTATAGCAGGCGCATGAATGAACCGGCCATATCGAGCAATGCGCGAGGCCGTGAAGCAGACCGAGGCAACAACCCGGCAGGTGGCGTCCGCGATGCGCAGGATGTGGTGGACCGGGCCCGGGCACAAAGGGAGGCCGAGTTAGCAGCACAGGATAATGCGGGTCAACTTACAACGGTTCGCTCTACCACCTTCGCCGGACCAGGAGTCACATCCGCTTTGGGAGTGCCTTGCTTAATCCCCGCTTTACGCAATGTGCGCCTGCCCAAGGATTTCAAGGGTCCATGCAAAGTGCCGAATTACACCGCGGATTTATCCCCTGAGGCGTGGGTAGAGAGTTATGAGATGGCCATGGAGATGCTGGACGTGGATGAGGCCGCGTGTGCAAAATACTTCACCATGATGCTTGAGGGTACAGCTCGTACTTGGTTGAAGAGCCTACCACCCAATTCTATCAGCTCATGGGCCCAGTTGCGGGCCCGGTTTATACATAATTTTAAGGATACCTGTAAACAGCCCAAGTCCATAGTAGACCTGGCGGCTTGTGTTCAGGAGGAAGGAGAATCAACGACCCGCTGGGTGCGCCGCGTTTCGGAAATCTTGCACTCGTCTGATAGGATTAATGCTGACTCTGCAATCTTAACCCTGGAAGGCAACTGCCGGTTTGAGCCTTTAAAATTGAAATTGGGACGCATGAAGCGGTTCTGTAATGACATGGGAACCCTCATGGCCGCTTTAGTAAAGTATGCTGATTCGGACAGTACCAACGATCCCGAGCCTGATGATGATGAAGCAGGGAAGGGAAGGAAGAATAGCAACTCCAAACAACAGCAGCACAAACCGGCGGGTCATGGAAACGGAGGCAAGCGCAAGGCTGATGGTAGCATGGATTTTGTGGCCAACACCAATGCACAGGACAGAGGGCAGCAACGCAGAGGTAAAGCGGCAAATCGTAATGGAGCTCCCAATCCTAATGCAAGCCGTTTGAATTATTTGTTGAATCAGCCTTGCCCAAAGCACGGGACGAAGGAGTCGCCGGCTAACCACCTTTGGAAGGATTGTTATATTATGCAGGAGTTTAAAAACTCTAATGCCTTCCGGTATGACCATGGGTCAGGTGGCGGTTCAGGATCCGGTTTACACGGACCGGGTCACGATGGAGCGTCCGGTTCAGGTTTCAATCACGGCAGTCACAACAACCAGAATAATCAGAACGACCAGCAGCAGCAGCAGCAACAACAGTCGGGTTATCAGAGCCAGCCAAAGCAGTTGAGCAATGGGCAATACCATGTTTTCACAACTAGCTTGGATAAGCGCGACCGAAAACTCCACAAGCGAGCGGTGAATTCTGTTGAACCGGCCCTACCATGTTACTTACGCTGGTCAGAGCAGCCTATCGTGTGGAGCAGAGAGGATCACCCGCCCCGGGTTGACAATCCGGGCCAGCTAGCATTAGTGGTAGACCCTCAAGTGGGGGGTTATAAGTTCACCAAAGTACTCATGGATGGAGGAAGCAGTATTAACATACTATACTATGAGACATTCCGGCGCATGGGTCTAACAGACAAGGACCTCAGACCGTCGAATACGGTGTTCCATGGTGTTGTGCCAGGCAAATCTGCATATCCTGTTGGTAAGATAGCCCTAGATGTGGCCTTTGGGGACGGGCACGATTCTCGGACGGAAAAATTAACCTTTGAGGTGGTGAAGATCCGGAGCCCGTATCACGCCTTGTTTGGGCGGCCCACTTATGCCAAATTTATGGCGCGACCTTGTTATATCTACTTACAGCTCAAGATGCCGGGTTACAAGGGGACGATAACGGTTCATGGGAGCTGTAGGGTCGCTTTGGAATGTGAGGAAGGTGATGCGGCGTATGCAGAGTCGGTCTGTGCCACGGAAGAGTTGAAGTATTATAAGGACAATGTTGATCCGGCGGACATGACCTCTTTGAAGAAGCCAACTACAGAGCATGATTCAGATCTGAAGTTCAAATCGGCGGCTGAGACCAAGCTTGTTGACTTCGTGCCTGGCGATTCGTCCAAGCAGTTCACTATCAGTGCCAACCTGGATCCCAAATAGGAAGGCGCGCTCATCGAGTTCATCCGTGAGAATCGGGACATTTTTGCATGGAAACCGTCTGACATGCCAGGTGTACCGAGGGAACTCGCTGAGCACACTCTTAATGTGGATCCTAAGTATAAACCGGTGAAACAGTTCCTCCGCCGGTTTAACGAAGAAAGACGCAAAGCCATTGGAGAGGAAGTGGCCAGGCTTTTAGCAGCTGGTTTTATTGTTGAGGTGTTCCATCCAGAGTGGCTTGCTAATCCGGTGCTGGTTCTTAAGAAAAACGGCACTTGTCGTATGTGTGTGGATTACACAGATCTTAACAAGGCCTGTCCGGCAGATCCTTTTGCCCTCCCCCGCATTGACCAGATCATTGATGCCACCGCAGGTTGTGAGCATTTGAGTTTTTTGGATGCATACTCTGGATATCATCAGATCAAGATGGTAGTTAAGGACCAGGAGAAAACATCATTTATTACTCCCTTTGGAGCCTTCTGCTATGTATCTATGCCCTTCGGGCTCAAGAGTGCCCAAGCCACCTATCAACGGTGTGTACAGAATTGCCTGCATAAACAGATCGGCCGCAATGTGCATGCCTATGTGGATGATATTGTAGTAAAGTCAAGACAGAAGGAGACACTGGTGGATGATTTGAAGGAGACCTTTGACAACTTGCGAGTTTACAAGATGATGCTTAATCCGGCCAAGTGTGTCTTTGGTGTTCCGGCAGGCAAGTTACTGGGTTTCCTGGTGTCTAATAGAGGAATTGAGGCTAACCCGGAGAAGATTACGGCGATTACATCCCTAGCTAAACCGAAATGTATCAACGATGTTCAGCGTTTGGCGGGCCGAATCACTGCACTGAGCCGGTTCATCAGCTGCCTCGGGGAGAAGGCCATCCCTTTATACCAAATTCTTAGGAAGACAGACAATTTCGTCTGGAGTCTGGCTGCTGATGAAGCATTTGAGGACTTGAAGCGGCAGTTAGCCAATCCGCCGGTTCTTGCAGCTCCGGTTGACAAGGAGCCACTGTTACTATACGTAGCAGCTAATGCTCGGGCAGTTAGTGTGGCTATTGTGGTGGAACGCAAAGAGGCAGGCAAGGAATATCCGGTTCAGCGGCCGGTTTATTATATCAGCGAGGTGCTTATTGAATCCAAGCAAAGGTATCCGCATTGGCAGAAGCTGGTCTATGGTGTCTTCATGGCCAGCCGGAAGTTGAAGCAGTATTTTCAAGGGCACCCCATTACAGTGGTCAGTTCAGCTCCCTTGGGTGATATAATACAGAACCGGGAGGCGACTGGCCGGATTGCCAAGTGGGCTATAGAGCTTGGGCCACACGGACTGAAGTATGTGCCTCGAACGGCGGTGAAGTCTCAAGCACTTGTTGATTTCATCAATGACTGGACGGAATTACAAGCGCCAGAGGAAAAGCCGGATCACACATATTGGACTATTCATTTTGATGGATCCAGGCAATTGGAAGGCTCGGGGGCTGGAGTTGTATTAACTTCCCCACGAGGTGATAAGTTCTGTTATGTTCTCCGCTTAATGTTCCCTTGTACTAACAATGCAGCTGAGTACGAAGCCTTGCTCCATGGTATCCGGATGGCTAAAGAGATGAACTTAAGCCGGGTTAAGTGTTTTGGTGACTCGGACCTTGTGGCTCAACAGGTATCTGGCACTTGGGATTCTAAGGACCCACTCATGGCTGCATATCGTCGGGAAGTGGATAATATTGCAGGTTGCTTTAAGGGTTATCAAGTGGATCATGTGGACCGTCGGAAGAATGAAGCGGCGGACGCTTTAAGCCGGTTGGGTTCTCAGCGCAAACCGGTCCCGCCCAATGTCTTTTTGGACGTGTTGCACAATCCGTCAGTCCAGCTCCCAGGTGAAGCGGATTTGGCTATTCCTGACCCGGAGGCTCAATTGGTGGCAGCATTACATGCTATTCCGGATTGGACGATTCCTTATATTGCATACATGACCCGGGGGGAGTTGCCAGAGGATGAAATTCTAGCAAGGTAGATAGTCCGGCGATCCAAGTCCATGACGATTCTCAATGGTGAATTGCATTGTTGCAGTGTATCAGGGGCGTTTCAACGTTGTGTTTCTCCTGAGGAAGGCTGTGAAATCTTAAGGGAAATCCATGAAGGGGATTGTGGACACCACGCCGGTTCAAAGTCTCTGGTGGCAAAGGCGTTTCGTCACGGTTTTTACTGGTTAACAGCACATGCTGATGCAGAGGACTTGGTTAAACGGTGCGATGAATGTCAGAAATTTTCAAGGCGTGCGCATGTGCCGGCTCAAGAATTGAGGATGATTCCAATAACATGGCCGTTTGCAACTTGGGGGCTGGATATGGTCGGACCTTTTAAAAGATCCAAGGATAAGAAAACTCACCTTTTGGTAGCAGTTGATAAATTTACCAAGTGGGTTGAAGCGGAGCCTGTCAGTAAGTGCGATGCAGCAACAGCGGTACAGTTCATCAAAAAGGTGATTTTCCGGTTTGGCTTTCCGCACAGTATCATTACTGACAATGGTACCAATTTATCCAAGGGGGCTATGAAGGAGTTCTGTGAACGTGAGCACATCCGACTTGACGTGTCATCAGTGGCGCACCCCCAGTCCAATGGACAGGCAGAACGAGCTAATCAAGAGATCCTGCAAGGCATCAAACCCCGGCTTATGGTCCCATTGCAAAGGACACCAGGATGTTGGGTTGAAGAGCTACCATCTGTGCTCTGGAGTATCAATACTACGCCAAACCGGTCCACAGGATACACACCATTTTTTATGGTCTATGGAGCAGAGGCAGTTCTCCCTAGTGATATCCGGCACGATTCGCCTCGTGTGGCGGCTTATGTTGAAGCGGGCAATGAGATGGCGCGGCAAGACGCTTTGGACCTATTGGACGAAGCGCGGGATCTAGCGGCTGCCCGGTCGGCGATTTACCAACAAGATCTTCGTCGCTATCACAGCCGCCGGGTTAGAACCAGAACTTTTCAAGAAGGAGATTTGGTGCTTCGGCTAATCCAGGACCAGATAGATATGCACAAGTTATCCCCACCTTGGGAAGGACCTTTCGTGGTCAGCAAGAATCTGCACAACGGGTCGTACTATCTGATTGATATTCGAGAGCGTCAGGACTCACGTACATCAGAGGAGGAGACCAACGGGCCGTGGAACATAGCTCATCTTCGGCCTTACTATACTTGAGCCATCGGCTCTATCTATGTACATATCATGACAATGTATATATTATCTTTGATATATTAAACCGGAGCCTCAGCTAAAGTGGGGTCTCTGTCTTTCTCATCATGCGAGGTTACACGGAGTGGTTCCGTTTAAAGCGGCCTCTGGTTTACCCCTTGACATTTGCTTTTTATATATCACTGGGGGCCTTGGTCGTGTCCGAACCAATGAACGCCCTTTGACAGGTGACAACCACCAGATCATTTGGGGACATGGTCAAGTCTGAACCAGTCACGCCTCTTGGTCGGCCTAAGGCCACAAAATCACTTGGGGGCATGGTCGAACCCGAACCATTGTCACGCCTCTTGATCTGGCATATATGCCACGAGTCATTTGGGGACCTGGCTGACTTGAATCATTGTCACTCCTATTGGGGGCCTTGATCCTGTCCGACCATGGTAATACCATCTGAACAAGCTCAGTATAGCATATTTTTGCAAATGGTTTTTATCATTGCCTTTGCTTCCATGTTATTTTCATGGTTTGTTTGTTCTTTGCTGTTGTCGGATTTCTTTTATATCGACAAACACCTTTTTCCGGTTTAGCCGATGGATTTGATTCCCCTTTAATCTGGAGGAGTATGCCCGGTTTACCTTGTCCCTGTTAACATCATGGAGTAACAAGGGGGCTCGTATTGGTTCAGTACGGTTTATACGGGAGCTATTTTCTCCCCCCTTTTTTTTGACGGTAATGGTTTATAAAACCGCCGCTTCAGGCTTGGCTAAGCCAGCTTCATGCCCAAACATGGCAGGTATTTATGTATCATCTATTTGTTATATTACTGATACACATATCAAGATCATAATCCGGCTGATGGTATAACCGCCACTGAAGTTCAAATTTTTCTGATTGCAGGAAATATGAATTAAAGTTTTTCAAGCAAAAGCTTCAGTACTTATGCACGAAGGCATATTCCAGGCAGAAGTTTTAGCTATCCTATTACAAGGCAGCTTCATGCCCAAACAAGATCATTGTTCTTTTGAAAAGATGTCACAAATAGCTCTCCAAACCGGCTTCCGGTTCAAGCCTGCTCCTCATCCTCCGCCGCTTCAGCTTCCTCGTCTCTACCCATTGGCTGGAAATCAACAGTGGTCCAGTTGATTCCCATTAAAGCTTGGAAAACAGCCTCTTCATGGATCAGGGAAGACGGTTCAATATCAGGAGCATAAGTGTGCTTACAGATTGGAGGGATCAGATTTTCCGCTTCAACAGTTGGGGCAGGCACTCGCTTGTTTTGATCATTATATTGCGCTTGATAATGCATCAAATCTGCCTCTTCAGCTAGCTGGCAAGCCAGAGGGCGCACTGCACGGTTTATGGCCCTTAAATCTTCTTCGTTGAATTCAGAGCCATCTTCTTTCAGGCTGGGATAGCCTTGAGCTGCTTCCACAGGATCAAAATCGGGCACCCATGCCTTTGCCCGGATTAAGGCATTGATGGCTCCGGTTCGGGCAGCGGATTTTTTCAGCTCCTCAATCCGGGCTGGAAGCGTTGACAATCTGCTAAGAGTATCCTGGATTAAAGAGGGCGCCAGGTTGTTATAAGAAGCTGTGGTGATGATCTGTTGGGCTCCGGTATACAATTGTTCCACCAACGTGTAGGCAGCTTTCAGTTTCTTCCGCACATCATTTCCTAAGTGCCCAATACGTGTGCCTACAATAAGATTGGAATGGTCCCAAACCAGATTTACGCTACAGCAGGTTCAAATTATCACAGAAGTTAAAAGGAGCTTACCAAAGATTGCAGCAGTCATGGAGTGTATTTGCCGCTGTACGGCAGTCAGTTCATCCACCACCGGTTTAAGGGCAGCTTCAGCATTTTCCGCTCTTTTGGTTAAGCCGGCCTTCTCAGTGGCCCAGTCAGCCCGCTCTTTCTTGAAGCCTTCTTTCAGCCGTTCAGCAGTGCTCAAGGCGCTGGTTAATTCTTGCTTTGACTTATCTGTTTCAGCTTGCTGGGTCTTCAGGGCCTCCTGCAAATCGGCAATCCGGTCCTCCTTGATTTTCACCTCAGCCTGCATACAGATAGCATTTTAAGCTTTGCACAGGCGATCCAAGAAATTGAAGTATCAACCACATAACAAAGTTATATGCCTGATACTTGGGGGCTAATGCACCTTCAATTTTTATATATTACTAGATTACACCCAAGCTCAATACAAGTATTCAACTTGGCACTTGGGGGCTAATGGCTATTTGATCAAGTTATGTTCTAAGGACAGTTTTCTATTGGAGCCTCGGTTTACTTATGCTAAGTTAAATCGGCCCTCGAGGGTTATGCTGACGGGTTTCAAAAATGTTCACGATCAAGTCCCGGTTTGACCAAGGTTACAAACCGGCCCTTGGGGGCTACAAGGATGAAGGCAATGGCAGCAAGGAAATAAGTAAGTTACCTCAAATTTGTCCTCATCATTTTGACCAGGCCAGCTTCGCAGTCACGGCTCGTGTAAAGCCAGTTTAAATAGCCGGAGTGAAGATCTTGGGCGCTCAGAGCAGCATATGTCTCTAGTTCAACATCCCATTTTCCTTTGTTCAAAGCGGAAAAATCCTCTTTGATGGTATGCTTGGTAAGGGTGGTAGGATTCCCGGGTTCAGAGCGGCCCACACCGGTAATCACAACATCATCATCTTTGGACTCGCCGGTTTGTGTCGGCGCGGCCGGTTTGTCAGCAGGAGTGTGGGGTTTCTCAATCTGGACTAAGCTGGCAGGCGGATCAGCAGAGGCTGGAGTATTAGTAAGCCCTTCTTCGGGAATAACATCGTCTTGCAAAGGAGGATCTTTGGGGATATCTTCGGAAGTAAACATTTCATGATCCGGCGCTTGGTTATGTTCTGGGGCTACATCTTCTTCAGCCGCTTTATCCAGGCGGGCCTTCTTGCTTGGTTTTGGTTTGGCCCTGAAAGAAAAACAAAAAGTCAAGGAAAAGCATAAGCCATTATGAAGTATACTGGAAGCATATGTTCAGTTTAACTTACCCAGCAACTGTTTTCAAAGGTGGTAGCTGAGTGGCTGACGATTCACCAGACGATGAATGAGAAGTGACCAGATAATTGGAGTCGGATGGATTAAGAGGTTGACGGAAGAAACCCGCTTTAGGATTTAAATCAATAAAAAGGTCGGAGACCTCGGAGCGGCATTTTCGAACCGGACTGTTCGGTAAACCGGCAGAAGTAACTACCTGGCCGCTGTGCCGGGTTGTGCGGCGAGCTTCGTGTTGCTGGGTCTTCATAAGAAAGTTGGGATCCAAATAAGCAAGAGGATGAGAAAATTTAACTTTCCGGTTTGCCCGGCGAGATTTTGGCAAAGGCAAGATTTCTGAATCAGAAGAGAGAATAGTTACCTCAACAAAGCCCGCATTGCTGGCCTCAGCGTCATCCTGACAAGCATCATCATCAATAAGGCGGGTAAAATGTAAGCCAAGTGAATCAAGTTCTACCTCAAGATCCGGATTACCCACATCATCATCAATGGCTGGGTCAGATGAAGCGGCGGTCTTTCTCTTACGAGCTGGTTTCTTGATAACCTTGGTCTTGGGCCGGGTTGGCCGCCCTGCCTTCTCCGTTTTGTCTTGTGAAAGCTTCTTGCTCCAAAACGGATTATCACTCTGGATCAGCAATAGTTAAAGGTCAGGCAGATAAAGCAGTAACAGGTTCAACAATAGAGCAATTAAAATCTTACCGCTGGCGGTTCGTTGGTGGTGCAGTAAGGAAGCAGACCGATTTGAGCACAGAGGTGCTCCGGTTCATTCAACATCTTCTTTACAGACTCTGTGACTTCGTCGTTGGAGACTTGGATTTGGGTATGTCGGAGTGGGTCATCGACACTACCAGTGTATTCGCACATCAAACCGGGGCGCCGGCTCAGAGGCAGTATGCTCCATGATATCCAGCAGCGTGCAAGATCTATTCCTGTTAAACCGTTGGCCATAAAGGCTCGGAGTTTGGACAGCTGAGGAGCGTACTTAATTCTCTCCTTGGCGCTTAGCCTTTGTGGAAAAGGGTGAGTGTTGCTGAGCCGTTCCGGACGGAAGCCAGGCAAGGGATTTTCATTGTCAGGGGAGGTATCCTTGCAGTAAAACCAAGTTGCATTCCACTCCTTGGGGTGAGTATGGAGTTTGACGTGGGGATAGGTGATTTCCTTCCTCTTCTGAATGGCCATACCGCCCAGTTCGGTATTAGGACCGTCGGTGAATTCAGTACGTCGGTTCAGATGAAAGAGATCTCTAAACAGCTCGACTGAAGGCTCCTCTTGAAGGTATGCCTCAGAAAGTACTTGAAAGTGACATAGATTGGTGACCGAGTTGGGGCCAATATCCTGTGGACGGAGCTGAAAATGGGCTAACACATCCCGATAAAATTTAGAGCCGGGCGGTTTGAAGCCCCGGGCCATGTGATCTGCGAAGACCACGACCTCTCCTTCCTGGGGTGTGGGAGGACATTCATCTCCAGGAACCCTCCAGTGGATTGTATCTTTATCATCCAAAGCGCCGATTAGGACTAGGTCGTCCAACTGCGATTTTGTGACACGTGAGGGAACCCAATTGCACTCATACACCTATTTGGCCATGGCGAGATCTACAAGAAATAGGCGATCCGGTTCAAGAATACGCTGGATAAAAGAAAGTGTTGATCTAACTACGATAAACCGGAGGCATTACCTATAAACCGGACTTCTACAACACGGCATCATATGGATTCTGGCGGTTCAACCAGGGGACTAATGATATATACCGGTTTAGCAATTTTTTCTATGGTAAAGTTAAACCGCCTGACCTAAAGCATCGGAAGCAATTGAAGCTATGGATAACCAGGTATGCAGAAACAAGTTTCAAAAAATCTTGTTACAGCCGCGGATCTACAGCAAGCTCACAAAAACAGGAAATATTTCGAAGAGTAAGGCGGAAACAGAAGTGAAACATTGAGCGGGTATGTGCGGGAGATCTATGAGCTTGGATGAGAAATAGCAAGCGGATGCTAAAGGGGTCGCTACTAAGCACAGCAAGAGCTCATAGATTCATTCAAGGTCAGAGAACAGCTATGAACGCGCGATGAACATAGCAAGAACATGGAACCCTAAGAACAGATCTAGGTTAAGAAGGAGAGAGAACTTACCGGGAACGGAGAAGATGTGGAAAGGCGCCGCAACACTCTGGTACGTTCAGGTTGATGCAGCGGCCCGAGACGAGGCAGAGGTCGACGGCGGTGGCGGAGCTCCAAAGCTGGCGACGTGAGGAAGAAGAAGAAGAAGGGACGAAGGGGAAAGAAAAGAAATGACCCTTCGGTCTTATTTATAAGGCAACCGAGCTAGGTCAAGCGCGCGGATCCAGGAGCTGTTATTAAGAGGGCGTTATAAATTTCATGATGACGTCATGCCGGTTTACAGTAACCAAAACTGATGACGTCATGCCAGTTTACAACAATCAAAAATGATGACGACATGAAGGTTTACCAATTACCAGAAGATATCCAAGACGCAAGATTGTGTGAAGGATTGACATGAACCAGTTCAAATCAAATCTGGGGCCTAATGTTGGGGATATTACCACTAGGCGTAAACCGGCCTACTTGGGCTGGGTTAACTTCATTAGTGGTATAAGCAGATGAAGGCCCAAGTCCTGTAATCGGTTAGAACATGTAGCCATAAACCGGCCTGATGTATGACTTGTATTGTAAGTTAGGAATAGAGAGATACCAACCGGAATACGAGTATGAACCGGTTGGGACTCTATGGACCAACGGGCGTCACCCGTGTATATAAGGGGACGACCCGGCGGCGGTTCAGGACAGACAACCAACAACTCGAGCCTAGGCGAAGCTTGTTTGCTCCCTAGCCATCGAGACCACATCAATTCCATCACAACTATACGTAGGCTTTTACCTTCAGCGAAGGGGCCGAACTAGTATAAACCCTCGTGTCTTTGTGTCCGCTTTAACCCCTTCAAGTAAACCCGTAGCGATGGCTCCACGACTAAGTCCTTTCACTAGGATATTTGCCGTGACAAATCCACGACACAAACCTTATGCGTGCCAAAGGAAATGTTGGTATCATTAGTGGCATTATTTCCGAAGCTATAAAAATTCATAAGAAATATTATCAAACTCATTCTAATGA
The DNA here is from genome assembly GCA_963921465.1 of Triticum timopheevii. Classification (NCBI taxonomy): domain Eukaryota; kingdom Viridiplantae; phylum Streptophyta; class Magnoliopsida; order Poales; family Poaceae; genus Triticum; species Triticum timopheevii. The sequence goes on along the minus strand of OY997271.1, from coordinate 125,983,567 downwards.
ATCACCCTCTCTAGGACTTGATCCACCACATGACGATGTTGAACATGGATACTATGAAGAGGATGATGAGAGTGACTTCGATCTTGATGATGCAATGAGACACTTTGGTCTTATGGCAAATCTTCGGGGATATATGTCAGGAGGAAAGGAATGGGTTCTTGATAGTGGATGTACCGATCACATGACCGGAGATAAAGTCATGTTCCGTGAGCTTGCTGATAATGATAGTCCTCGAAAGTATGTCACTTTCGGTGACAACTCAAAGGGTAAGGTGGTTGGCCTCGGTAAGGTGGCCATATCACATGATAGCTCCATACAAAATGTCATGCTCGTTGAATCTCTTGGTTACAACTTACTTTCAGTATCTAGACTTGCTGATTTCGGTTTCAATGTTCTATTTACTGAAGTAGATTGCCAAGTGTTTCATTGAGATAATCATAAAATGGTCTTTACCGGTGTGCGTAGAGGTGATCTATACATTGTTGATTTCACTAAAAAGGCCCAACCTAAAACTTGCTTCATTGCTAAATCCTCAAAAGGTTGGTTATGGCATAGATGACTTGGTCACGTTGGTATGCGAAACCTTGACAAGCTTATTAAAGGAAATCATATCCTTGGAGTTAACAATGTCATATTTGATAAGGATAGACTTTGCAGCACTTGTCAGGCAGGTAAACAGATTGGACGAAGGCATCCCGTGAAGAACATCATGACTACAAGGAGGCCACTCGAGCTACTTCACATGGATCTCTTTGGTCCCAACTCTTACAAGAGTCTCGGTGGAAATTCTTTTGGTCTAGTTATAGTTGATGATTTTTCAATATTTATGTGGGCGTTCTTTCTCGATGATAAATCATAGGTTCAAAAGATCTTCAAAAATTTCGCTAGGAAGGCCCAAAATCAATTTGAAGTGAAGATAAAGAAGGTTCGCAGCGACAACAGAACGGAGTTCAAGAACGCAAATGTGGACACCTTTCTTGACGAAGAAGGGATTTCACACGAGTTCTCGGCTATGTACACACCTCAACAAAATGGAGTTGTTGAGAGGAAGAACCGGACGCTCATTGAAATGGCGAGAACGATGCTTGATGAGTACAAGACGCCGAAGCACTTTTGGGCAGAAGCGGTTGAGATAGCTTGTCACGCAACAAATCGCTTGTATCTTCACAAGCTACTCGGCAAGACGGCATACGAGCTTCTCACCGGTAACAAACCCCAAGTTGGATACTTTCGAGTATTCGGCTCAAAGTGCTACATTCTTGATAAGCATTGTCGCTCTAAATTTGCTCCTAAATCTCATGAAGGTTTCCTACTAGGTTATGGCTCAAACTCTCACACTTACCGTGTCTACAACAATTTCACCCGAAAGGTTGAAGAGACGGTAGATGTGAAGTTTGATGAATCTAACGGCTCGCAAGTAGAGCAATTGCCAGTTGATGTAGGTGACAAAGATCCTTCGGAAGCAATTCAAGACTTGGCTATTGGCAAGGTTCGTCCAACAGAGGTGAAGGAGAGTACCTCATCCGTCCAAGTGGAAGCTTCTACATCACGACAAGGTGAACCAAGAGTTGATACGGAAGCGTCCACAAGCGGGACACACCAAGAGGAAGGAAATGAGGAAGTGCATCAAGATGAACGTCAACAACCTCCTTCTCCACCACGACAAGAGAACGACAACACCAACAATGAGGAAGGCCAAGAAGAAGAAGAACAAGATGAATAAGATGTTCAACGAAGACCCAAGAAAAAGGTTTCACGAGTTCGAGCAAGAATTGCTAAAGATCATCCCGTCGAGCAAATCTACAATGACATTCAAACTGGGAGAATCACTCGCTCTAAAACTCGTTTAGCTAACTTTTGTGAAAACTATTCTTTCATCTCTAGCATTGAACCTATGAAGGTCGAAGAAGCATTGGAAGATCTGGATTGGATAAATGCTATGCATGAAGAGCTACACAACTTTGAGAGGAACCAAGTTTGGACATTGGTTGAGAAGCCCGACAACAACCACAACATCATCGGTACCAAATGGGTGTTTCGCAACAAGCAAGATGAAGATGGACAAGTAGTTCGCAACAAAGCACATCTCGTCGCCGAAGGCTACACACAAGTCGAAGGTATGGACTATGGTGAGACTTACGCCCCCGTTGCTAGACTTGAGTCCATTCGCATCTTACTTGCCTATGCTAATCATCATGATATCACCTTGTACCAAATGGAATTAAAATTGCTTTTCTAAATGGTGAAATAGAGGAGGAAGTTTATGTCAAGCAACCTCCCGGCTTTGTCAATCCTAAGAAACCCAATCATGTTTACAAACTTCACAAAGCTCTTTATGGTCTTAAACAAGCTCCTAGAGCTTGGTATAAATGCTTGACCAAGTTTCTTATTGAAAAAGGCTTTGAAATTGGGAAATTGATTCTACTCTTTTTACTAAAAGGGTTAATGGAGAACTATTTGTGTGCCAAATATATGTTGATGATATCATATTTGGTTCAACTAACCCTCATTTTAGTGAAAAGTTTGGGAAGCTAATGTCGCAGAAATTTGAGATGTCCATGATGAGTGAACTCAAATTCTTCCTTGGGCTGCAAATCAAGCAAACTAAGGAAGGTACCTTTGTTTCTCAAACAAAGTACACCAAGGACTTGTTCAAGAAGTTCAATATGCAAGAATGCAAAGGTATGTCTACACCCATGCCTACTAGTGGACATAATGACTTGACCAAAGATGGTGAACCGGTTGATTAAAAGGTTTATCGCTCTATGATCGGTTCATTGTTATATCAATGTGCTTCACGTCCCGATATCATGCTAAGTGTGTGCATGTGTGCACGATATCAAGCTGCTCCTAAGGAATGTCATCTTAAGGCTGTGAAAAGGATAGTGAGATACTTAATCCATACATCAAACTTTGGCATTTGGTATCCTAAGAGGGCCTCTTTCGATCTTGTTGGCTACTCCGACTCGGACTATGCCGGAGACAAGGTTGATAGAAAGTCCACTTCGGGTACTTGTGAATTTCTTGGTAGATCTCTTGTGTCTTGGTCCTCTAAGAAACAGAACTCGGTATCCTTGTCCACTGCCGAAGCTGAATATATTGCTGCTGGTTCATGTTGTGCTCAATTACTTTGGATGACCCAAACTCTTAAGGATTATGGGATATATGTGAGACATGTTCCATTGCTTTGTGACAATGAAAGTGCTATTAAAATTGGTCATAATCCTGTGCAACATTCTCGAACTAAGCACATTGAAGTTCGTCATCATTTCATTCGAGATCATGTTGCTAAGGGTGACATTGATCTTAAGCATGTTCGCACCGAAAAGAAATTAGCGGATATATTCACTAAACCTCTTGATGAGAAAGTGTTTTGCAGGTTAAGAGGAGAATTGAACATCATTGATGCTTCAAACTTGGAGTAGAAACTCCATTGGATACATGCAAGACATGAGCTTATGACTAATCCTTGATATTTCTCTTATGATGAATATCTTATGTCTTGGATATATTTGTATCTTGCATGTTATCTAACTCTTGTAGGTACTTGGTGGAATCCAACTCCATGAGATTGTAATCTACTCATATCTTGAGCAATCTCTACATCACCGAGTCTCTACACTATGGTGGTTGAAGACAAGGAAGCATGAAACCTCCTAAATATATCCTTTGACAAATTCTATGTTGAGCTTCATGATTGTCATTTTTGGATACACAAGTGCTCTTCCTTGCAAGAACTAACCCATGTAGGTAGATGGACTAAAATTCCAAGTGGTGCTCCAAATCCTCGATGAGCTACCTCAACCTTGAGCAACCCACACAAGTTCAACTACATGGACAACACCACCAACCAAGGTATGTCATTCCATCTTAGAGAAGCTTTACTCCAAGTCATGAGCTAAAGCAACTCGACAAGATGTGAATACATCAAGATGCTTAAACGAAAAATGGCAACCCCATTTTGAGCTTAAACGATGAGTATGACCTATGAGCAAGTGATCTCACTTGACTCCTAAGTCAATATACTCTAACATAGGTGACATTGTCGCCGACCATCTCTAGATGAAGTTCTCTTGTGTTCTTTTCTGTGCTTTTGCATTTGTCTCATGCATATTTGTTTCCCCTTTCAAAAAAAAAACTTCATCTAGATTTCTTTCTTTCTATTTGTTCTGCATTTTCTGCATTCCAATTCATCGCACATCTTTCAGTAAATTCATTGCAAATCTTTTTGAGATCTTACTAGTCTAGTGAGCTGAGGTGACAAGTGTTTTCTCTGTGATGAACTCGGTTTCACCGATTTGTTATTTTCAGCCCAACCGAATCCTCTCGGTACGACCGAAGCATACCACTCGGTGCCACCGATTTCACAACAGGAAAAACAGTTTGCCACATCATTCTGTGTTTCTTCTGATCCAGCTCCACTCAATGAATCTTGTCCTCTACAAGCATCACATTTTTATCATTGCTTTGCTCTATGTCTCAAGGATCAAACCCATTCGACAGATTCCAGAAGACCCTTCTTGGAAATTGATGTCAAAGGGGGAGAGAGAGAACATCAAAGCATATCATCTGAAGAGAGAGAAAGCATCAAAGCTTATCACCTTCCTTCTTAAGGGGGAGAGAGACCTAAGGGGGAGAGAGATCTCCAGGGGGAGAGGACACTTACAAAGTATTTCTCAAGGATCCCAGATGCTTGGTGTTCAAGAGGAGAGATGTCCACATGTCTTCTTTAGGGGAGAGACATGTTCATATGATCTATTGTGCTTACTTGCATCAGCATACATTAGCTCTAAACATTAGCTCTGATCATCATTCTTATCTTTCAGGTCTATTGTCTTTCAGCTCTGAGTCTCTGTTCCCTATCTTCTCCCAGTATCCCATGTTAGATTCAGGGGGAGCAAGACATCTAAGGGAAAGAGATCATTTAAATTCTTTGCATATCTTTACTCTTGGGGACATGTCTAATCCAATGTGGTACTTGGTACTCACTCTCTAAATGTCATCCCAGTCTTGGTATTCTTGTGGTTTGCTTTGTTTTCTCTGGCTAGTAAATGCATCTGTGTTATCTAACCTTGTTTACATAGGTTCATTCCATCCTAAGACAACTCAAGACTACAAGGTAAGTATATGCATCACAATCATGTGTATGAGGAATTCTTGCTGATGTACATATTGTTTGCAAGAAGAACTCATGAGCATGAAGGTATTTTCTTTAACATTCTTTGCTCTGATGCATATGGCCAAGATACATGTAACACATTGCCTGCTCTATCATGTTTATGCTCTCACATGCTTCTACATTCCATATTCACATGATTGCATACATGTAGGGGGAGCCTATGTTTGTTACATGTCTTTCCAAAGCTTTACTTGCTACTCTTTATATATCTTTATCTAAAGCTTTGATGTATGTTGCCATCAATTACCAAAAAGGGGGAGATTGAAAGCACAAGTGCTCCCTAGGTAGTTTTGGTAATTAATGTCAACATATCTCTTGTTGGACTAACATTTTTATCTAGTGTATTTCAGATAAGTTCAACAATGGAGTGGCATGGACTAAAGGATGTGGGAACTCCTTCAAGATGCTAAGGACAAAGGATTGGCTCAAGCTTCAAGCTCAAGACTCTTCATTTTACATTTTTAGTGGTCCAAGATCACATTGAGTCTATAGGAAAAGCCAATACTATCAAGGAGGGATGAGGTTTTGCTTAATGAGCCTCTTGCTTCAATGTGCTTAGTGATATGCTCCAAAACCCTCAACTACTTTCCCACATCCACATATGACCTAAACCCAAAGCCAAAATCGGTCACACCGAAACTTCCTATCCGGCGCCACCGATTCCACAAGTCATAGCCACTGCCACAAACCCTAAGCAAATCGGTCTTACCGATAGGGATCTCGGTCTCACCGAGATGGGGTTGCAATCTCTCTATTTCCCTTCATAATGTTTCGGTCTAACCGAAGTGAGCGATCGGTCCCACCGAGATTGCAATGTAAACTCTCTGTTTCCTTTTTGTAACATTTCGGTCTCACTGAAAAGAGCAAATCGGTCCCACCGAGTTTACCTGACCAACTCTCTAGAAAGCTTATTACCAAATCGGTCTCACCGAGTTTGTGTAATCGGTCTTACCGAGATTACGTTATGCCCTAACCCTAACCGAATCGGTCTCACCGAGATGCATGTCGGTCCCACCGAAAATCACTAACGGTCACTAGGTTTACTAAATCGGTCCGACCGAGTTTAACAATTCGGTCCCACCGAGTTTGGTAAATTGTGTGTAATGGTTAGATTTTGTGTGGAGGCTGTATATACCCCCCACCTCCTCTTCATTCATGGAGAGAGCCATCAGACTGAACCTACACTTCCAGCATACATTTTCTGAGAAAGAACTACCTACTCATGTGTTGAGGCCAAGATATTCCATTCCTACCATATGAATCTTGATCTCTAGCCCTCCCCAAGTTGCTTTCCACTCAAATATTCTTTCCACCAGATCCAAACCCATTGAGAGAGAGTTGAGTGTTGGGGAGACTATCATTTGAAGCACAAGAGCAAGGAGTTCATCATCAACGCACCATTTGTTACTTCTTGGAGAGTGGTGTCTCCTAGATTGTCTAGGTGTCACTTGGGAGCCTCCGACAAGATTGTGGAGTAGAACCAAGGAGTTTGTAAGGGCAAGGAGATCGCCTACTTCGTGAAGATCTACCGCTAGTGAGGCAAGTCCTTCGTGGGCGACAGCCATTGTGGGATAGACAAGGTTGCTTCTTCGTGGACCCTTCTTGGGTGGAGCCCTCCGTGGACTCGCGCAGCCGTTACCCTTCGTGGGTTGAAGTCTCCATCAACGTGGATGTACGATAGCACCACCTATCGGAACCACGCCAAAAACATCCGTGTCTCCAATTGCGTTTGAATCCTCCAAACCCTTCCCTTTACTTTCTTGCAAATTGCATGCTTTACTTTCCGCTGCTCATATACTCTTTGCATGCTTGCTTGATATGTTGTGATAGTTAAAATTGTGCTTAAGCTCCACTCAAACCAAAAGAATCTTAAAAACTGCAACTTTGGAACTTAGTGTCTAATCACCCCCCTCTAGACACCTCTTCTCAAGGTCCTACAAATGCACTTCAGCCTTTTCAACTCTTCACGCAATACATGAGCGTGAGCCATGGATATAGCACTATAGGTGTAATAGAAGGTGGTAGTAGACAAAAGAAGGGAGAAAGTCTCACATCAACTAGGCAAATTAATGGACTATGAAGATGTCCATCAATTGATATCAATGTGAGTAAGTAGGGATTGCCATGTAGCAGATGCACTAGAGCTATAAGTGTATGAAAGCTCAAAAGAAAACTAGGTGGGTGTGCATCCAACTTGCTTGCTCATGAAGACCTAGGGCAGTTTGAGGAAGCCCATTATTGGAATATACAAGCCAAGTTCTATAACAAAAAAATTCCACTAGTAATATATGAAAGTGTCAAAATAGGAGACTCTCTATCACAAAAAACATGGTGCTACTTTGAAGCACAAGTGTGGAAAAGGATAATAACATTGTCCCTTCTCTCTTTTTCTCTTGTTTTTTTATTTTGGGCTCTTTGGCCTCTCTGTCTTTTTTGGGGGGCTCTTTGGCCTCTTTTTTTATCTGGGCTCTTTGTCCTCCTTTTTTATAACCTCACATGGGACAATGCTCTAAAAATGATGATCATCACACTTTTATTTACTTACAACTCAAGGTAACTTATAATGACGGAACGGTGGAGTTACATGGCAATATATCTCAGAATGGCTATGAAAATACCATAATAGGTAGGTATGGTGGTTGTTTTGAGGAAAGGTATAAGGTGGGTTTAATGCACCGGCGAAAGTTGCGCGGTACTAGAATGGCTAGCGAAGGTGGAAGGGTGAGAGTGCGTATAATCCATGGACTCAACATTAGTCATAAAGAACTCACATACTTATTGCAGAAAGTATATTAGCCCTAGAAGCAAAATACTACTACGCATGCTCCTAGGAGAGATGTTGGTAGGAGTTAACCATCGCACGCTCCTGACTTTCACACAAAGAAAGAGAATCAAGGATAAATTGCTCTCCAACTTCATCACATAACTAGAAGACCATACGTGCATGCTACGTGAATCACAAACTTTAACACAAGTATTTCTACTATTCCACAATTTAATACTAGCATGACTCTAATATTACCATCTTCATATCTCAAAACAATTTCAAGGAATCAAACTTCTCATATATTCAATGCTCTTTATGAAAAGTTTTTATAATATCCCCCTTGGATGCCTATCATATCATGACCAAATTCATAACCTAAGCAAATTACCATGTTGTTTAATACTCCTAAAATATATAAGTGAAGCATGAGAGTTCATCAATTTCTTCAAAATACATCACCGCCTTGCTCAAAAAGATATAAATGAAGCACTAGAGCAACTAGCTAGCTCAAAATATATAAGTGAAGCACATAGAGTAATAAATTCATGATTAATGTGTGTCCCTCTCAAAAGGTGCGTACAACAAGGATGATTGTGGCAAACTAAAAGGCAAAGACTCATATCATACATGACGCTCCAAGCAAAACACATATCATGTGGTGAATAAAAATATAGCCTTAAGTAAATTTATCGATGGATTGAAGACAAAAGAGGGGATGCTATCCGGGGCATCCCAAGCTTAGATGCTTGGTTGTACTTGAATACTACCTTGGGGTGTCTTGGGCACCCCAAGATTAGGCTCTTGCCACTCCTTATTCCATGTTCCATCAAATCTTTACCCAAAACTTGAAAACTTCACAACACAAAACTCAACAGAAAACTCATAAAATCTGTTAGTATAATAAAGCAAATCACCCATTTTAGGTACTGTTGTGAACTCATTCTAAATTTATAATGGTGTTATATCTACTATATTCCAATTTCTCCATGGTTCATACCCCCCGATACTACCCATAGTTTCATCAAAATAAGCAAAGAACACAACAAAAACAGAATCTGTCTAAACAGAACAGTCTGTAGCAATCTGAAAACTTCGTACACTTCTGTAACTCCAAAAATTCTGAAAAAATCAGGACAATCTAGGAAATCTGTATATCAATCTTGTGTAAAAAATTCAGATCCAAAGCACGCTTACGTGATGTTTTAAAATTCTGGCAATGAACGTAAAAGTTTCTGTTTTTCAGCAAGATCAAATCAACTATCACCATTCACCATAGACCATCCCAAAGTTCTTACTTGGCTCAAACACTAACTAAAACCTAAAAACACATCTAACAAGAGGCTAGATGATATAATTATTTAGAAGAAAAAATAATGGGTTGTCTCCCAACAAGCGCTTTTGTTTAAAGCCTTTTAGCTAGGCATCGGTAATTTTGATGATGCTCACATGAAAGACAAGAATTGAAGCACAAAGAGAGCATCATAAAACACATGACAAACATATTTAAGTCTAACATACTTCCTATGCATAGAAATTTTGTAGGCAACCGGATTATCATGATAAGAAATATCTAGCATATGCAAGGAAGAAGAATGAAACATAGACAATCTCAACATGAAGAGAGGTAATTTAGTAACATGAAAATTACTATAACCAGATCTTCCTCTCTCATAATAATTACACGTGGGATCATATTCAAATTCAATTATATAGTTATCACGTAAAATGTTCTCTTCATGATCCACATGCATGCAAAGTTGGCAATCATCCAAAATAGTGGGATTATCATAAAACAAAGTTGACACTCTTCCAAACCCACTTTTAATATTATCGCAAGCATATTCATCATGAGGATTAAATAAATTTTCATGATCATAAGAATCATTATCACCTAATCATGATCATTGCAATAAGTAGTGGACATAGTAAAATTAGCATCCCCAAGCTTAGGGTTTTGCACATTATTAACACAATTGACATTAATAGAATTTATAATAACATCATTGCAATCATGCTTTTCATTGAAGGAACTATCAAGTGTGGGTGTAATAGCAATAATTTCATGTTTAACATAAGGAACTATAGCAAGTTCATCTCCATAAGCATAATTAATATTGGCATCATGGCCATAAGAATCAATCATCATGTTCATCAAGGGGGGGGGGGGGATATTTCAATCAAATCAATGGAATCATAATTATCTATAGATTCATGCATACCATTATTTTCTTCCAAAGCAGTGGAGATTCTCTCAATAAATTCTTTAACATAGGCATTATAAGCATAGTTTTCATAGCAATATTTAATCATGTCAATTTCAGATTTGTAGAGAGTAGTATCATACTTTTCAATCAAAGAAGCAACTTCATAATCACCCTTAAAAGCAACAAATTCTTCAATTTATTCGATATCATAGTAACTATAAACACCTTTTTCATAAGAAGATAAGATTTCATTATCATTAAACTCACATAGGTAGGGAACGTGTTTTTTAGGGTTCGCCGAGTAACAAGTAAAATCATAAATCTCACATAGATTCCAAGCATAGCATAACAAACAATTTATTTGATTCCATAAGAGCCCCCCTTTTTGAGACAAACGTTGCCGCACAAAATGAGCATGCTCATCTAATGATTTTCCCTCAACTAAACTAGTTGGGGTTTCAGCACGAGCACATATGGATCGAAGATGATCCAAGTAGAAAACTTTAAGTAGATTTTTAACAAGCAAAGATGTAAGCAAATAGAAGGCACATGGAAAGACAAGCAAAGATAGAAAACAAGCCAAAAGGCATACGGAAAGAAGGCAAATAAAAAGGGTAAATATTTTTGTGTTTTTCTGAAAACATTTTAGAAGTGTGGGAGAGGAAAACGAGAGGCAAATGGCAAATAACGTAATGCAAGAGATGAGAGTTTATGATAGGTACTTGGTAGGCTTGATGTAGAACCTCCCAGGTGCTACCTCTTGAGATTGCATTGGTTTTTCCCTTGAAGAGGAAAGGGTGATGCAGCAGAGTAGAGTAAGTATTTCCCTCAGTTTGAGAACCAAGGTATCAATCCAGTAGGAGACAACACACAAGTCACCGAATACCTGCACAAACAATCAAACAAACTTGCACCCAATGCGATAAAGGGGTTGTCAATCTCTTCAGGGTTACTTGCAAAAGTGAGATCTGGTAGAGAAAGATAAACGGTAAAGTAAATATTTATGGTATTTTTGGTTTATAGATCGGAAAGTAAAAGATTGCAAAATAGTAGATCAAAAACTTATATGATGGAAAATAGGACTTATATGATGGAAAAGAGAACTTATATGATTGAAAAGAGACCCCGGGGCCATAGATTTCACTAGTGGCTTCTCTCAAGATAGCAAATAATACGGTGGGTGAACAAATTACTGCCAAGCAATTGATAGAAGAGCGCATAATTATGACGATATCTAAGGCAATGATCATGAACATAGGCATCACGTCCCTGTCAAGTAGACCCAAACGATTCTGCATCTACTACTATTACTCCACACATCGACCGCTATCCAGCATGCATATAGAGTATTAAGTTCATAAAGAACAGAGTAACGCATTAAGTAAGATGACATGATGTAGATGAATTAACTCAAGCAATATGATGAAAACACCATCTTTTTATCCTCGATGGCAACAATACAATACGTGCCTTGCTGCCCCTACTATCACTAGGAAAGGACACCGCAAGATTGAACCCAAAGCTAAGAACTTCCCCCATTGCAAGAAAAAACAATCTAGTAGGCCAAACTAAACCGATAATTCGAAGAGACTTGCAAAGATATCAAATCATGCATATAAGAATTCAGAGAAGATTCAAATAATATTCATAGATAATCTGATCATAAATCCACAATTCATCGGATCTCGGCAAACACACTGCAAAAAGAGCATTACCTCGAATAGATCTCCAAGAACATCGAGGAGACACATGGTATTGAGAATCAAAGAGAGAGAAGAAGCCATCTAGCTGCTAGCTATGGACCTGTAGGTCTGTGGTAAACTACTCACGCTTCATCAGAAGGGCAATGGTGTTGATGTAGAAGCCCTTCGTGATCTAATCCCCCTCTGGCAGGATGCTGGAAAAGGTCCCTAGATGGGATCTCACAGGTACAAAAGGTTGTGGCAGTGGATAAGTGTTTTCGTGGCTCCCCCTGATGGTTTTGGGGTATAAGAGTATATATGGGCGAAAGAATTAGGTCAGGAGACCCACGAGGGGACCACAAGACATGGGGACGCGCCCTACCCCCTGGGCACGCCCTCCACCCTCGTGTCCGCCTCGTGGCTCCTCCGACTTCATCTCCAAGTCTCCAGGTTTGCTTCTGGTCCAAGAAAGATCATCGCCAAAGTTTTATTCCATTTGGTATTCCTTTTCTGCGAAACTCAAAAACAGGCAAAAAAACAGAAACTGGCATTGGGCTCTAGGTTAATAAGTTAGTCCCAAAAATAATATAAAATAGCATAATAATGCATATAAACATCCAAAACAGATAATATAATAGCATGGAACAATGAAAAATTATAGATACGTTGGAGACGTATCAAGCATCCCCAAGCCTAATTCCTGCTCGTCGTCGAGTAGGTAAATGATAAAAACAGAATTTTTGATGTGGAATGCTATCTAACATATTTATCCATGTAATTCTCTTTATTGTGGCATGCATGTTCAGATCCGAAAGATTCAAAACAAATGTTTAATATCGACATAAAAACAATAATAGTTCAAGCATACTAATAAAGCAATCATGTCTTCTTAAAATAACATGGCCAAAGAAAGCTATCCCTACAAAATCAATTAGTTTGGCTATGCTCCAACTTCATCACACAAAATATTTAAATCATGCACAACCCCGAATACAAGCCAAATAATTGTTTCACACTTTTGATGTTCTCAAACCTTTTCGACTTTCACGCAATACATGAGCGAGAGCCATGGATATAGCACTATGGTGGAAGAGAATATGGTGGTTGTGGAGAAGACAAAAAGAGGGAGATAGTCTCACATCAACTAGGCGTATCAACAGGCTATGGAGATGCCCATCAATAGATATCAATGTGAGTGAGTAGGGATTGCCATGCAACGGATGCACTAGAGCTATGAGTGTATGAAAGCTCAAAAAGAAACTAAGTGGGTGTGCATCCAACTCGCTTGCTCACGAAGACCTAGGGCAATTTGAGGAAGCCCATCATTGGAATATACAAGCCAAGTTCTATAATGAAAAATTCCCACTAGTATATGAAAGTGATATATCATAGGAGACTCTCCATCATGAAGATCATGGTGCTACTTTGAAGCACAAGTGTGGTAAAAAATAGTAGCATTGCCCCTTCTCTCTTTTTCTCCCATTTTTTCTTTGGTCCTTTCTCATTTTTTTGCCTCTTTTTTTTTCGTCCGGAGTCTCATCCCGACTTGTGGGGGAATCATAGTCTCCATCATCCTTTCCTCACTAGGACAATGCTCTAATAATGAACATCATCACACTTTTATTTACTTACAACTCAAGAATTACAACTCGATATTTGGAACAAAATATGACTCTATATGAATGCCTCCGGCGGTGTACCGGGATGTGCAATGAATCAAGAGTGACATGTATGAAAGAATTATGAAAGGTGGCTTTGCCACAAATACAATGTCAACTACATGATCATGCAAAGCAATATGACAATGATGAAGCGTGTCATAATAAATGGAATGGTCGAGAGTTGCATGGCGATATATCTCGAAATGGCTATGGAAATGCCATAATAGGTAGGTATGGTGTCTGTTTTGAGGAAGGTATATGGTGGGTGTACGGTACCGGTGTAAGTTGCGTGGCACAAGAGAGGCTAGCAATGGTGGACAGGTGAGAGTGCATATAATCCATGGACTCAACATTAGTCATAAAGAACTCACATACTTATTGCAAAAATCTATTAGTTATCGAAATGAATTACTACACGCATGCTCCTAGGGGGCTAGATTGGTAGTAAAAGACCGTCGCTCATCCCCGACCGCCACTCATAAGGAAGACAATCAAAATATAAATCATGCTCCGACTTCATCACATAACGGTTCACCATACGTGCATGCTACGGGAATCACAAACTTTAACACAAGTATCTCTCAAATTCACAACTACTCACTAGCATGACTCTAATATCACCATCTTCATATCTCAAAACAATCATAAAGAATCAAACTTCTCATAGTATTCAATGCACTTTATATGAAAGTTTTTATTATATCCCTCTTGGATGCCTATCATATTAGGACTAAATTTATAACCAAAGCAAATTACCATGCTGTTCTAATGACAAAAGATCTTCTAGTCGTGAGCGAAACTGCTACAATTGTGGAAGACCCGGACACTACTCCAATGAGTGTACGGCTCCCTACAAAAGAAGAGAAGACTCACCTAAAAGAAGAAGCAAAAGGGAAGAATCACCTCCAAGAAAGAGAAGGAGTAGAGATGATCGCTATGAACGAATAACCTCTCGAAGAAGCAAGGATTCAGAAAGGAAGGATAAGACATCAAGGAGATACACAAAACAAAGACATCAAGCTCATGTTGGTGAATGGGTATCTGGCTCCGACTCTGACCACCACTCCGAGAGAAGTTATCACTCCGACTCCGAATATACTCAAGATGAAGGTGTTGCCGATCTAGCACTTGTGTCAACCAACTCCTATGACATATTTGACTCACCTAATGAAGGAATTGGACGATGCTTCATGGGTAAACGCCCCAGGGTATCACACTTCGAGTATGTTGATTTCAATAGTGATGAAGATGATTTGCTAGGTGATGATGATTTACTTGTTGACAACCCTAGTGATGAAACGTCAATTAATCACAATAATCAAGATAAAACGAATGACAATGATAGGAAAGAGATTGAGCGTCTAACTAAAGAACTAAACACTATTAAGTTAGCTCATGAAACTACTTTAGAAGATCATCGAGAACTTTTAAAAGCTCATGAGAAGTTACGCTTCGAAATCTCAATCTTGAGCAAGAGCATGGGTTCTTAAAGGCCATAAATGATGATCTTTGGAAGAAAAGTTCTTCTTACATTGCGAAGCGTTTACTCTTGTCTACTTACATGCCACAAGTAAAATCTAGCAACAAGAACAAGAAAGATTCTTCTTCTAGTAGTAACAATAATCATGTTAAATCCAACATTGTTGCTTCTAGTAGTTCTCTTGATTCCACTAATGATTCTCTTAGCCAAGTTACACTTGAGCAAGAAAATAGCTTATTGAAGGGAATTATAGAGAAGGGTGTTTAGAAAAGCCTTGCTGGAAGTAAGCAATTTGAGGAAATTGTACGCAAGCAAGGAAGGCACCGGAAGAATCAAGGTGTTTTTGAATGAAATTTCAATGCCAATGGAGTTGAGTGGGAAGAAGATCAATACCCCAAGACGAAGTTTGTTCCTCAACAAGAGAAGTGTGACCCTACTTCCTTCAAAGGGACACAAGCTCAAGATGATCTTCCACCACAAGACCACAAGCTAAAAGGCAAGGACAAGCTTCAAGAGGAGATTGATGCATTTTAAGATGCTCTGAAGGCCTTGGTCAAGTGGGTTCCCAAGACTACATCAAGTTCTACTTCATCAAGTACATCTACAACTCCAAGGATTCCCATCAAGATGATGTGGATCCTGAAGAAGAAGAACTAGAGAGTTCTTGAGGGTGATTCCGCCAACATACTTCACTTATATTCATTTTGTTAAGGACAAGTGCAAACAACTTCCACTTCTTGCACTAGTTCAAGGAGTCACAAACCCTCTTGTTGGTAAGACAAGGGACAAGGTAACCTAATGCTATCATGGACACCATCATATGTGAGCTTCACTCTATGTCTATGAATATCCTTGTTTGTTCCTTGAGGGACTAACCCATGTAGGTATTGAAAGTGCAACTCACTCCAATGGATTGGTTCAAATGATCTACATCAATAATGAGCATCCACATCTTCAATATCTACATGAAGTCATCATCGACAAAACACAAGTTTAGTTCATCCCTCTTAGGGGGGATATCACATCTAGGGGGAGATTTACTCTAATAATTGAGCTAAAGCAACTCTAATGGCATGAACGCAACAATGCTTTATGTAAAAGTGGTAACCCCACTTGTGCTTAAACGATGAGTATGACCTATGATCAAATGTTCTCATTTGACTCCTAAGTCAATATACTCATATATAGATGACCTAGTCATCGCAAATTGCTTGGTAGATGCTAGAGTGATTGTGCATGCCTTGCCACATATTTCATTTGCTATTTTATTGTGTGAGCATGTTGGTTGCATACTTTTCTCATTCGAGGACATCCATTTGTTGCTTTGATTGTTTGGAGTTTATTCTTTTTGCTAAATGGATGGATAAGAATGCCTAAGAACTCCCTCTAGCTATCTATGCTTTTCTTCTCAAATTCTATTCATGCTACATCACAAAGTTTGATCTAAGTCAAATTCAAACCCTCTGTGTGAGGAGCACTCGGAGTCCCGTTTTGTCATAGACCTAAAACTTCCAAAACCTCTCTGTGTATTACGGTCACACCGAGTTCACTGGGTTGATCAAGTTTTCAATCTCGGTGCAACCGATTAGAACATTTCGGTCTCACCAAGTTGCAGTAACTGCTTGCGATTCTGCATCTCCGTGCCACCGAGTTGTTCCACTCGGTCACACCGGCAGTGCCAGGATATATATACTGATAGTCAGAATTTGGAAATTTCTCTAAAACCTCTCACCTGCGCGTGTCTTGCTCTGCCGCCTGGGTCTTCGTATCGTCTTCTTGTCACCAGCGACCTCCCGCCATTGGTCTCCGCCGCCGTCAACGGGTTTCAACGCCACCGTTGCTGCCATAGCGAACTCACCACCGAACTAGGGTATGAGTTAGACCCCTTGTGCATTGTTTTTACCTCCGATTCTGAGCACAAGGTCAATGCCATGTTCTTTACCACGTATGATATCAATCTATCCATAGAAAACATCCTTTAGATTAGATTTGAGTTGAAAATTTAGTGTTAGGTTTCCGCCAGACTCATCTCGGACCGACCAAATTGTAGGAATCGGCTCCACCGATTTGGCTTAGGCCAATGCACGAGTGATTTTTGGTCTGACCGAAAGTTGCAAATTGGTGTGACCGATACCAGGACTTTGTGAAACCCTAACAAACTCGGAGTCACTGAACTGTGTCTCGGTCTGACCGATTCCACATGTTTAGTCTCCAAAGTTGCTTCGGTGTCACCGAGTTTAACAAATCGGTAGCTCTGAAATGCTTTATGTGGAAAACTAAAACTAAGTTTTTGATTCATTTGTTTTGCAAAAAACTCTGCACTTTGTGATGCTCATCTATTCTACCTCATCTATATCTATTCATAGGGTCTGCTGTCAGTTTGCTTTGCGAGTATGTCTGACCAGAGTGATAGCCAAAACAAATCAGAAGAGCAAGTGAACATGAGTGAGGGCTCTAGTCCCTCTAGCAGCTCTAATGATGGTAGCAGGAGCACTCCAAGCAATTTGCCCAAGGCAGCTACAAGGACAAGGAGGAAGAGAAACTCGGACTCAGAGGATGAGGACTATGTGGCTGCTGAGGAGGAAGTAAGCTCCAAGAAGAAAGTGCTGAAGAAGGAATATGGAACTGCTGCTGCAACAAAACCTGGTATGCACAAGAAGGCACCTGCCAAGAGAGTTCCTATGTCACAGGCTAGAGCCTCCACTTAGGAAACTATGATTTTCACACTTGAGCCAAGATCTGGTGAAGGCAAGAAGAGGGTCAGAAAAACTACAACTAGAGTGCTTGGAAATCCATCTATGAGGAAGGATTCTGCTAGTGAGGACGAAGAGGAAGAAGAGGTTGCTACTCAAGCACCTCCTGCTAAGTCACAGAAGCTGATGGGGGATGCCATCAAGTTTGGGGCAGCTCCTTCAAAGCCCAACACAACCCCTAAAGCTCCAGCACAAGCTCCAAAGAGAAGCACCAGGAACATACCTGCAATAGAGAAGAACAAGGCCCTAGTGTCTGAAGCTGTAGAAGATGTTGAAGCCCCAGTGCTTAGGAAGCTCAAACCCAAGATTCTAGACCATAATGACAGTCACCTAGTTGCTGAAAACATGAAGGAAAGAAAGAATGTTGGTCTCAGAAAATGGAGGCAAGCAAATCCATATGTTGTGAGGAGGAGGACTACAGTGGACTGCAGATTCCACACCAAAGAGCAACAAGATTTCTATGAGACAGTGTTGCTGGACAAGAAACCCATAGTTAGTGATATGAGATGGGTGGACTGGAAATACATTGATGCAAATGCTGATCATTTCCCAGGAGTGCATGAAAGCTTCAAGTCAAATGGTGTTGATGACTTTGTTGATCATAAGCTAACCAAGTGGAATGATGAACTCATTATGCAATTCTACTCAACAGCTCACATTTATCCAGATGGAAGGATTGTGTGGATGACAGAAGGACAAAGACACCAATCTACAATTTAAGAATGGGCTAAGATCATAAATGCACCTGAAGAAGAAGAGAATGACATAGATATTTATGCTGAGAAGAAGAAAGATCATAACTCCATGGCCAATATGTATAAGGAAATTCCAGATAAGGCCTTGGAGACACATAAGTTTGGGTCAGTCTACTACTTGTTGTCTGGTTTGGCCACCATAAACACCATATTGAGGCACACTCTGTTGCACAAATCTGGAGATCACAGGATGATCAGAGGCCACTCCATCAACTTGTTACAATTATTTGATGTTGTGCCACAGAAGTTCAAGGTTATGAGCTTGATTGTAGAGACAATTAAGAGGACATAAACTGACTAAAAGAGATCATGTCGGTATGCTCCACACATCCAAGAGTTAATCAATTCCAAGATGAAGCAAGGAGTATATCTGTTGGACAAAGAACATCTTCCTTTGTTGCCTGACTTTGAGGACAACACAGTTGTCATGGATGCTAAAGATCCCACTTCAGTTGCAGCTCATGAGAAGAAGGAGAAAGCCAAAGCAGAAAAAGTAGCAAAGATGCCAACTGCTGCAGAAGCTTCAGAAGTCTTTCTCAAGTCAAAGCAAGACCAAATTGGATATCTGATTCAAGCAACCTTGAGGATTGAGAAAGGACTGGCCACCCTGACTCAGAACCAGGAGAGATTATTGGAGAGGATCATGGAGACAAAGTTCTATGATATGGACTTGAAGGTGACTGAGATACAGACATCTGTTGAAGAACTCCAGGAAGAAGCACAGGAGAGGAAGGGCAAAGCAACTACACAGGTGTTCCACAGAGTACGTAGAGGACAGAGGTCTGCAGCAGTGCCAGTGCCAGACACAAGAGCAACAGCTTCAGCACCTGCAGCCACAGCTCCCACAACTCTTGTTGCCCCTCCAATGGCAACCCCTCCCACTCCAACATCATCTACAGATGCATTCATCCTTGGAGTCATCTCAACACCTCCTTCCGAAGATCAAGCCTAGAGAGTCACATAGCACTATGCATTTTCGAGCTTTTTGTAACTTGTTGCCAAAGGTGGAGAAAGTGTATAGATCATAAGCTTTGGAGAGAGAGAGAGAGAGCTTGCTTCTTTTTGCTACTCATTTGTTTTAATTTCTTGATTGAGATACCTTATGCCTGTGTGTGAGATACTTTGTATGATCATGTGCTTGATCATATCATACTTTATGCTTATGCTTGAATGATGACATTATCTATCTCTTGTATGATCATTCACTTTACCTTGGTGATGAGTGCTTGTTTTTATTTATTATCATTTTGATCGCTCCACCAAGATGTATGTGACATGGAATAGTAACCCATGATCCTAACAGATTGTGCATTTGCAGTCCAAAGCAAATTCTATACAATGCACAAATTTAGGGGGAGCTCTTGCTTATCACATACTTCTCAAAGCGACAATGTACTTCATTCTTATTATCATTTGTCGAAGCTTTGATCTATATGTTATCATCAATTACCAAAAAGGGGGAGATTGAAAGTGCAACTAATCCCTAGGTGGTTTTGGTAATTCTTAACAACATATAGTTCATTGAACTAATGCTCTTTCAAGATGATCATTTCAGAAAGTTCAATGATTGGCATGGCATGGACTAGAGATGTGGAACCCTCAAAATGCAAAGGACATATATTGGCAACAAGCTCAAGACTCTACATTTTCATTTTAGTGATTCAAGATCACATTGAGTCCATAGGAAAGCTAATACTACTAAAAGGGGATGAGGTGTTGCTTAATGGCTTACTTGCTCAAAATGCTTAGTGATATGCTCCAAAACCCTCAACCACTTTCTCATTTCCACATATGTCCTAAACCTAAAAGTCAAATTCGGCCCCACCGATTTGATCTGTCCGCCGCCACCGAGTTTCATTTGACATAGCCACTGCCACAAACCCTAGTTACTTCAGTCTAACCGATAGGGATCTCGGTCTCATTGAGATGGGATTGCAAACTCTCTGTTTCCTTTTTGTAACATTTCGGCCTCACCAAAATGAGAAAATTGGTCCCACCAAGTCTGCATTGCAAATTCCCTGTTTCCTTTTCGTAACACTTCGGTCCCACCGAAGTGAGCAAATCGGTCCCACCGAGTTTGCCTGACCAATACTCTGTGTACCTATTGTTGAAATCGGTCCCAGCGAGTTTATGCAATCGGTCACACCGAGATTACGTTATGCCCAAACCCTAGCATGTCGGTCTCACCGGGATGACTATATCGGTCCCACCGAAAACTCTAACATTCATATTTTTACCTGGATCGGTCTGACCGAGTTTGCTGATTCAGTCCCACCGAGTTTTGGAATCTGCGTGTAACGGTTAGATTTTGTGTGGAGGCTATATATACCCCTCCACCCATTCCTCATTATAGAGGAGAGCCATCAGAACGTACCTACACTTCCACTACTCATTTTCTGAGGGAGAACCACCTACTCATGTGTTGAGACCAAGATATTCCAATCCTACCATATGAATCTTGATCTCTAGCCTTTCCCAAGTTGCTTTCCACTCAAATCAACCTTCCAGCATAGCCAAATATGTGAGAGAGAGTTGAGTGTTGGGGAGACTATCATTTTAAGCACAAGGGCAAGGAGTTCATTAACAACACACCATCTATTACCTTTTGGAGAGTGGTGTCTCCTAGATTGGTTAGTGTCGGATTTTGGGTTCCGGCAGACCCTTGAGGTTCGAACACTGGGGTGCGCGCGGAGATTTCGCCCTCTACCTACCTGCTCCTCGCCGCCTCACTAAGATCTAAACTATGGAAGGAACAACACAAGAGACACAGAGTTTATACTGGTTCAGGCCACCATTGCGGTGTAATACCCTACTCCAGTGTGTGGTGTGGCGGATTGCCTCTTGGGCTGATGATGAATAATACAAGGAAGAACAGCCTCGTGAGGGTCTGTTCTTGGCTGGGACGATGAACTGCTAGGAGGAGTTCAGTCGCTCTCTCTGCTGGTCTCGTGGCGAGGATCCTGTTCTTGTCTACCTTGTGGTGGCTAGTCCTATTTATAGGCAAAGGCCCTGGGCCTCTTCCCAAATATTGAGCGGGAAGGGCGCCAACAATTGGCCATTTTGAAGGGGAACATCGGGTACACTTATCCTGACTAAAGTTGGTCCTCGCCTATCAAAGGCTCTGGTGGTGACGCCTGCTTGGGCTCCACAATGACTTCCTTCCTACCGTTGGGCTGGTCTTGGTCTTGTTGCACCGAAATGGATGCCTTTGCTTGATGCTCTCGCCTGCGCTTGCTCCCTTTGCACCAAAGGGGAAAGGAGGACACTGCGCGGGCTGGCGCTCGACTGGCGCCCTTGGTCGTCATGGCTTGCGTCATGGGCACCTCGTGAGGTACCCCGCCTTGAACTCTGTGCCTCCTCGCGAGCCAACCTGATGAGGCCGTGCCTGAGGAAGCTCCTTGTCGTCCGCCCCGCGAGGCTTGGCCCCTCGCGAGGGTCCTGAGCTTGTGTTGATGAAGATGGGCCGTGCTGGGCCCCCCTTTGAGCCACGCTGCAGGCCGCAGGCAGGCAAGTCTGGGGACCCCTGTTCCCAGAACGCCGACAGTAGCCCCTGGGCCCAAGGCGCGCCCGGACTTGGCCGAGCAGAGAGGCGAAAGGGCAAGCGCGAAGCGCTGCGGGCCCTAACAGCCTGCGGCCTTGGGCGCCGCGTGGCGGTTGATTGGATGTGGGCGGCACTGTTCCCCCACGCCTCCTTATTTTGTGCCATGCTAGGTGGACTCATAGTCGCACACAGCCGCTCCCCTTTTCGTCACCCGAGTGTCCTCTGCCCTTCCTCCTCTTGAACTCCAGCTTCCGCTCTCAATCCAATCTCGAACCTCCCCCCTTCTGCTGCCATGGCTCCGACGAAGAAGGGAAGAGGGAAGAAGCCCATGCCTCCGCCTCGCTCACCGTCGTTGGCGGCCCCCGCCGTCGACCGGTCGATCATAATCAATCGAGAGGGCTTGGGCAAGGTCAGCTCGGCTCTGGCCACCATCTTCAATGAATGCGGGAGGACGACAGCCTGGCCCGCGTCCCACTTTTCCATCGACAGGATAGTCACCAAGGTCCGGTATTTCGCTGACGCCCTGTGGGCGGGACTGGTTCCCCCCTTTTCCAATTTCTTCAACGCCTGCTCTCCCACTATCAGATCCACATGATGCATCTGGGTCCTGAATCCATCACTCTTCTTGCGGTCTTCGCCTTCGTTTCTGAGGCAATGATGGGCATCCTTCCTTCGGTTGCCTTGCTGCGCCACTTCTTTGCTCTGCGCCTTGTCGACCCCACCCAATGCTCGGGGTGCGTGAGCTTCATTGCTGCACCTGAGACAGCGGCTTCAGGGATTGACTTCAGTCTTCCTCCGCCCGCACCTGGGTTTCGCGAGCGGTGGCTGTATGTGGACGTAGGGGTGCCCAGCCCCTGCTGTCGGTGCCATCTTCGCCTGCTGTCCCCAACTCGGGCTGGGGCCAGGAGACGCTCACGAGTTCCCGGCTCGTCTTCGTCTAGCGTCGCTTCGCGTTCTTGAGGGCGCTCGGCGTGACGGCGCCCAAGGTGGTGAAGGAGTTCTTGCTATGCCGTGTTGCCCCTCTCCAACGCCATTCTCACCAGATGTGGGCCTTCAGCGGGCGTGAGGATCGTATGAGGCTCCAGGAAGAGGACCTGACGCCTGAAGCACTGAGGAAGGTGCTCTTGGTCTTGACTGGGGACCCCTCCCCCGGCAGCATCCGGCAAGGGGGGGCCTTGCTGTACCTCTGCCCGAATAGAAGCGACTTTGTGAATCAGATGCCCATCTTCGACGAATGGGGGCTGCACCCCGCTGGCCTCCAGGGGCCTCGCGAGAACCCAGTGGTGGTGGCCGCCCTTGCAGTCGGCCAAGGCGACTCTTCCTCAAGTGGCAGAGCAGGGAGGCATGAGCCGCCGGAGGCCGAGGGGGCCCCCGCTGAGGTGACAACGCTGGGCGGCGCTCATGGGAGAGCTGCCCTTGAGGCCCGTGCTGCTGTGGCTGAGGGCGGCGAGCGGCTGCCCGCAGCGCCTGCGGCTGAGGCCCCTGAGGCCCCAGCTGCTCTTCTTGGTGAGGCGACCGGCAGCGCGCATCAGGCAGACGCCCCAGACACGGGTCGCCTTGACGCTTCTTCCTCATCGCAGGCTGACCCCTGCGCTCGACTCTTGGGTCGCTTCCGCGTGGACTTCGACGCCCTCCGGAAGAGAAGGGAGGCCCTGGGTGACGATTACCCTTGTCGCCTGCTGAAGCGTAGGAAGCACTTGGCCACCGATGAGTAAGCCTTCTCCCTTCCCAGCTCCTGATCCTTCCGTTGCTTTTCCTGATCCTTGCTCCGTAGGGCCCTTCCCGCCGAGCTCACGGAGATGACTGAGGAGCCATCCCCCTTGTCTCCGCCCTCTCCACCATCTTCGAGCACTCCGAGCAGCAGAGCCCTTGCGGTGAGGCCGGTTGGTGAGACGAAACATCCTGAGGCGCATCGCGACCCTGCGCTGTCGGCGGCGGTGGGCACGGTCTACTTCCGTGGCCGCCGGGCACCTATGGGGCCCGGGGGGGCCCTTTTCTGGTTCAGAGAGGGGGTGCGGAGGCCGCGCGCAGAGCGGATCGAGGTCCCGGGCGCGCGGTGGAGTGAGAGAGACGGTGGGCGATCTTTTTACCCAGCTTCGGAGCTCTCCGGAGAGATAAAACTCCTACTGCTGCTTTGTGTTGTTATTTGATCTTGCTCCGATACGAGCGCACGGTGGTGTGGTGTGTATGTGTTCCTCAGATGAACCGAACCCTAATCCTGTGCTTCCGGATGGACCGAACCCCTTCTACGTGCGCATGGGCCTCCCTTTTATAGTCGAAAGGGGGCACCAACAGGTGGCAGCGTAAGAAGAGGGGGGTAGAAAGGTAAAAACGCAGGTTGGTGTAACAGTGACCAACAGTGCCCCTACCTAGCTGACGGCAGGGGACAAGGGCATTTAATGCCTGTCCGGTCGCCCCAACAGTGCAGAGAGGCGATCGTCAAATGAGCCACCGGTTGCCACGATGGCGTCTCTGTCAGCTCCGCTTGCCACCTCGCCCCACATGGCTGTGTAGTGCCTCGCCACGTGCCTTTGGGACGGCCTTGTGGTGACACGTCGCAGGATGTGCTGGAGTTTGGTTGGCAACCTTGCCGCGGCAAGTGCCTTGCCGCGGTCCTCCTCTTGTCGTGCTGGCAAGCTTGCCGGCCCTTGGGCCTTGCCGGGGCGCGCGCGGGGCGCCGCGGCAAGTCCCCTGGAGGTGCCTCGGTCGGCCTTCCCGGCAAGCTCCTCTTGCCGGGGCCTTTGTTTCCTTCCCGGCGAGCTCTCCTTGCCGGGCCTTGGTTGGCCTTCCCGGCAAGCTCCTCTTGCCGGGGGCTTTAGCTTGAGTACTCCGTCCCTGAATGGCATCAACGTAGCCGCGGAGGACCTTGGTGGACGCCCGGCAAGCCCTGCCGCTGGTTGCCGCGACTGCCCGTGCACAAGTTCGGGGTACTAAGGTACCCCCCCTACTTTAGTACACCGACAGTAGCCCCCGGGCCTGGGCCATACACGGTGCCGAGCGTTGTTGGGCCAGGCCCAAAACAGTGCACGGGCACGCGTGGCCTGGGTCCACACAAGATTGGACTCCGCTTCCACCGCGTCCTCCCGCAACGGCACGCGTCAAACGCGGCATCATGGGCGACGTGGGCGGTGTGTGCGGGGCTGAGTCCCCGCGAGCATGCATCAAGCCATGATGGAGGAGACGGCCCACGCCCTCCTTCCTAAATGGAGGTAGGCGTGGGGGTGTGGTGCATTTACTGGACGGGGCCAGCGCGCGGCTTTTGAGGCGTCCGCTCCCATGCTCACGGGGCGGGGCGAGACTGCCTCACCCGTCCACTCGGCGCTGCATCCCCGCCACGTGGCTCCCATGCGCTTGAGGTCACGGACGGTGGGATTGGAGAATCTGGGCCGGCGTGAGCAGAGGCAGCGGGTTGGCCCCGATTCCCTGCTCTCCCGCGCCTTGATTCGCCGAGCGGGGCGGCCGGGCTCCCACCCTGCCCCTTTATAAGGGGCAGGGGGGGGGGGAGGGCACAGAAGCCCACACTCCTTCATCTCCTTCTTTCCTTTGTAACTTCTCCCCCCTTCCTCACATTCGTCATGGAGACAGGGAACCCTGGCCCCTCGTCGGTGGCGGCGAGGGTTGCCGCCAGACAGCGTATCCCTCCCTCTTTCGCTCCTGCGGCGGTGGAGCCGGTCGAGAGGGGAAGAGGGAGGGGGCGAGGTCGAGGGCGAGGTCGAGGGCGTGGTTGAGGCGCTCGGGGGAGAGGCGGCCGGGGTGGTGCGCCACCCCCGTCTCCGCCGACGGCTCCTCTCCTCGAGGCGGTCCATATTGGGGACGACCCCTGGGAGTTCTTCGTCAAGCTGCGCCGGGCACCTCGTCGACGCCTCCGTCTTCCGGCTCCATTTGCAAGCGCGATGGAGCCGGACCCGCCCGAGATGCTGGAGTTGCGCATGAGGGGCTGCGGGATCAGCGGCACTCAAGTTAGTGTCGTATCCCCAGCCCCCAGCGTGATGTACTTCGACCGAGGGTGGAAGACGTTCGCCCGCATCCATAGCTTGACGGCGGGGTTTACCCTCCATTTCAAGTTAATGGAGGGCAACCTTCTCGCCGTCAAGGTCTTCGGGGACTCCGGCATCCGGGCGAGATGCTGCGTGGACAGCTCCTCCGATAGCGAAGGTCCCTCCTCGAGCGAGAGTGACGAGGAGGGGAGCGACAGCGACGACGAGGGCGGCGGCTCCGACTAGGCGTCGGACGCTGCCTCGCGCGCGCCACCGGCGGCCCCATCATCTGGGTCGCCGGCCTTCTGAACTCCCCGGGGCCGTCTCCTTGGGCGGCTGGCGTAGGGAGGCGGCGGAAGAGGAAGAGGGGTGGCGGCAAGGCCGTCAAACCGGAGTACGAGGGCGAGGTGCCCTCGACAGCGTGCTGACGTCCTGCCGCCCCGTCTTCGAGCTCTGCCTCCGGCGCCTCCGTCTCCGCCAAGCTCCTGGCCGGGCCCCGGGAAGTTCTCTTGGTGTCTTCTGGCACCCGTAGCTCGCCTAGGCGTTTCTTTTGCCCTCCCCGGCAAGCCTCTCTCGCCGGGGCCTCCTTGACCTACCTCCTGAAGAGAAAACAGGAGAGGGATTACGGGCACCTTATCTTTTAACTTGTAAGCCCTCGGGCCTTAGCTGTATTTAAAGCTTGTAATCCTCTCTATCATGTTTTTCATCCTCCATGGACTCACACTAAATTGGGATGTTTTTTAATGAAAAGAGGGGAAAGCTTGCCGGATTAAGTCTTTTACTTGATTGTGTGCCTTGTACGTTTTCACCCTACGCTTTTAGGGAACTTGCCGGCGCGGGCACCTTGCCGTGGGCGCCGAGTGCGGAACGTCGGCAACGGAACTGCAACCGACAGGAAACCTCATCGCGGAGCTAGCCGCGGCTTACTTAAGTCGTTGAGCGGACTCGAAACGACAGTAAGGCAACTAGCTACGAGTTGGTTTCCTGCCGGCGGTGCCGCGGCCGACAAGAAACCTTGTCGTTGGGCCAGCCGAAGTTCACCTAAGTTGTCGAGCGGACTCGAAACAACGGTCGGTGCGCGACTAGCTACGAGTCGGTTCCTCCGCGCACAGGTTCTTTTCGTATAAGGCATGATCGTTCAGAGACGCGGCCTCGCTTTCCCCAGCCCACAAGAGGATGCATGACGAGGGATGGAAAACTTAGCTGGTATTACAGCCCCCGGCGACTCTGGCTTGCCGGGGGTGAATCTTGATATTTGCAGCTCCCGGCAACTTTGGCTCCGCCGGGAACTAGGCGCTGGTGCGTCTTGCTCTGTCCTTGCCGCCAGCGTTGTAGCCCCCGGGAACCATGACTTGCCGCGTAGGGATCTTGGCGGCCGCAGCCCCCAGTGAAATCGGCTTGCCGGGGCCTCTTCGCCAGTGCACCCTTCTGGTTTCTCCTTGTCGCTGTTATTACAGTCACAAAAATAACTAAGACAGCGCTGTAATAGGTTACTCTTTGCAACGTAATCTCAAGTTGGGCAATGCGATGCCATGTTCCACCCCTTTGCATGTTTACACTCTACGCTTCTAGGGAACTTGCCGGTGCTAACACACTTGCTGAGTGCGGAACGTCAGCAGCCTGCTGGCGGTGTTGTACCCGGCAAGAAACCTCCTCGGGCTAGTTGCAGCGCACTTGCATTGTTGAGCGGACTCGAAAACAAAGCAAGGGCGCAACTTAACCACGAGTTAGCTCCTCTGCGCACAAGTTTTCCATACAAAGGACGTCCCATGGCAAGGCTTGCTATGTTACATCCTCGATTTCATTATACCCCTTGTACGTTTTTGCCCTACGCTTCTAGGGAACTTGCCGGTGCTAACACACTTGCTGAGTGCGGAACGTCAGCAGCCTGCTGGCGGTGTTGTACCCGGCAAGAAACCTTCTCGGGCCAGTTGCAGCGCGCTTGCATTGTTGAGCGGACTCGAAAACAAAGCAAGGGCGCAACTTAACCATGAGTTGGCTCCTCAGCGCACGGGTTTTTCGTACAAGGGGCGAACGTACGAGGAACATAACATAAGCGCTTAAAACTAAAGAAAAGAGCTGCGCGCTCGAGCTCGGGTGACTTAGCTTTTCTGTCTTTCGCGGTCCGGCGAAGCCGCGCTCCTCCCTTGACTCCCTCCCTTGTACGTTTTCACTCCCCCCGCGCTTTCAGGGAACCTGCCGGTGTAAACACACTTGCTGAGTGCGGGACATCAGCAGCCCGCTGGCGGTGTTGCTTCCGGCAAGAAGAACTCGTCGGGCTAGTTGCGGCGCGCTTTCATCGTTGAGCGGACTCGAAACGGATCAAGGGCGCAACTTAGCCACGATTCGACCCTTCTGCGCACAGGTTCTTCATACAAGGTATGGGTTCTCAGGGAGTACAATCCAAAAGCTTAAAGCTGGACGCTTTCTTCGCCCTACTGGCTAGTGGAGCTCGATGGTGCATCCTGGACGGCAGCGCGGCACTCCGGGGAGGCGTGCTTGCCGGAGCAGATACCAGAGCTGTTCTCGCCGGGCTTGATCTTTGGCGGATTTGCCTTTGCTTTCTTGAACTTGCCGGTGGAGCTCGATGGTGCGCTCTCGACGGCAGCGCAGCACTCCGAGGAGGTGCGCTTGCCGGAGTGGGCATCAGGGCTACACTTGCCGGACTTGAGCTTCTCCTTCCCCCGCCTTCTGAAACTCTTGGTCATCGGTCTCATCTTCCTCCATCTCATCTTCATCTTCGTCCTTGTCACGGCCGCGGGGAGGCCTATCTCCTTGCCGCGGCTTGGGCTTGCCGCGGTGTCCTCCCCGGGCGGGAAGCTTCTTGCCTGATCCTCCGCCACCTCCCTGGGCTCTCTCCTTATCGCGGCGCTCGTATTCTGCTTTCTGTAGCTCCGCCATCTCTTCGACTTTCTTGCAGGTTTGGAGATCGTGGCCCTTGGTGCGGTGGATCTTGCAATACCGCTTGCCGGAGCCATCCCGCTTGTCGGCGGCTGCCACAGCCTCGCCAGAGTCATCGGCCTTGGCCTTGTCGGAGCCGCCTCCGTTGCCGGAATGCTCAACAGCTAGCACATCCTTAGTCTTTCTCTTCCTGTTGTTCCGTCTCTGGTTCTTCCTTGCCGGGGCGGTATCCCCACTGTCAGATCCTTCTGCTCCCGTAACCTCTCCGGGGATTTTCCTTCCCTCCTCAGCCCGTGCACACTTGTCGGCCAAAGCATAGAGCTCGCTGACGTCTCTGATCTTGCACATCGCCATCTCCTCCCTCATCCTGCAGTTACGCACGTTCTGATGAAAGGCGCTGATAACCGCGGCAGGGTGGACGTCTGGGATGTTGCGTTGCACCTGGCTGAATCTCTGTATGTACTTGCGCAGGGGCTCCCCCTCCTTCTGAACGAGCAAGTGGAGGTCACTTTCCTGGCCATGAGGCTTGTGGCCGCCCGTGAAGGCGCCGACAAACTGATGACACAGGTCAGCCCATGAAGAGATGGAACCGTCCGGCAAGTGCATGAGCCAAGATCTGACATTGGGCTTGAGTACCAGTGGGAAGTAGTTGGCGAGGATCTTCTCATCGCGTCCTCCGGCAGCCTGCACCGCGATGGTGTAGATGCTGAGGAACTCCGATGGATGTATCCTGCCATCGTACTTCTCGGGCACGTCTAGCTTGAAGTTCTTGGTTTTGGGCCACTGGACTTGCCGCAGCTCGCGGGTGAATGCAGGGCAACCTGCCGCGTACGGCAAGTCGCCTGGCTCCCCTAGCGCATGCATGTCGACAGTGGGGCCAGCACGCTGGTCAGATTGACGTCGCGTCTCCCTTCTGCGCTCGATGCGAGTGCGAGCGTCTTCGTGCCGCCGTTCTTGGAGAACGTGGCGCTGGTCGCGTCTAGTCGCGGGTCCGACAACGCGGTGGAGTCGCCGTCGGGGTTGGTCCGGCGAGCCGGCGATCTTGGCCTTCGGGGCTGGGAGTGCACGGAGGTGGCTCCCCCAGCGGTCTTGTCGGCGTCGGCTTGCGCTTGGACGCCTTGCCGGGGTCTCGATGCGCTCGGTTGCCGGGGCTTGTCGCCGTTGGCGAAGGCGATGATGCTGTATATGGTCATCCTCCAGTCGTCGATCTTGTGCGGCGCCGGAGGGTAGTCTAGGAGCAGCTGGGCTCGGGCCAGCGCTTCCTCTGCTGTCTTGGGTGGCGGCGGCGACGAGCGGCGCGAGGAGCGGGATGTGCTCGGGCTCCCAACTGGGTTGGGAGGTGCATCACCTCGCCCTGGCGACCGTACCTCGCTCGCGCCAGCATGCGGGCGTGCATGTTGACCTCGAGCGTCTCGCGACCCACCAGCTTGGCCTTTCTCCAACGCGAGCACAGTGCTAGGAGCACCGGGGCATTGTCGGCCTTGCACCTCCTGGGAAGGGTGCGGTGTATGCATGGTCGCCGACGCTTGCGGGGCCTTGTTTTTGGATCTGGTGACGACGTGAGTCCCACCGTCGGCGCCCGCTCCCCCGCCGGCGTCCACTCCACCGCCCGTTTGCTCCGGCGGTGGTGGCAGAATCGATGTAGACGGAGCGGCTACCTCCGAAGGCTTCTTCTTCGGTGGCATGTCGATGAAGGCGTTGATGCAGCGCGCGCGGAGACCGGATCGGATGCTCACGACCTCGACGCGCCCCCTACCTGGCGCGCCAAAGATGTCGGCGGCGGTGGGCACGGTCTAATTCCGTGGCCGCCGGGCACCTATGGGGCCCGGGGGGCCCCTTTTCTGGTTCGGAGAGGGGGTGCGGAGGTCGCGCGCAGAGCGGATCGGGGTCCCGGGCACGCGGTGGAGTGAGAGAGACGGTGGGCGATCTTTTTACCCAGCTTCGGAGCTCTCCGGAGAGATAAACTCCTACTGCTGCTTTGTGTTGTTATTTGATCTTGCTCCGATACGAGCGCACGGTGGTGTGGTGTGTATGTGTTCCTCAGATGAACCGAACCCTAATCCTGTGCTTCCGGATGGACCGAACCCCTTCTACGTGCGCATGGGCCTCCCTTTTATAGTCGAAAGGGGGCACCAACAGGTGGCAGCGTAAGAAGAGGGGGGTAGAAAGGTAAAAACGCAGGTTGGTGTAACAGTGACCAACAGTGCCCCTACCTAGCTGACGGCAGGGGACAAGGGCATTTAATGCCTGTCCGGTCGCCCCAACAGTGCAGAGAGGCGATCGTCAAATGAGCCACTGGTTGCCACGATGGCGTCTCTGTCAGCTCCGCTTGCCACCTCGCCCCGCATGGCTGTGTAGTGCCTCGCCACGTGCCTTTGGGACGGCCTTGTGGTGACACGTCGCAGGATGTGCTGGAGTTTGGTTGGCAACCTTGCCGCGGCAAGTGCCTTGCCGCGGTCCTCCTCTTGTCGTGCCGGCAAGCTTGCCGGCCCTCGGGCCTTGCCGGGGCGCGCGCGGGGCGCCGCGGCAAGTCCCCTGGAGGTGCCTCGGTCGGCCTTCCCGGCAAGCTCCTCTTGCCGGGGCCTTTGTTTCCTTCCCGGCGAGCTCTCCTTGCCGGGCCTTGGTTGGCCTTCTCGGCAAGCTCCTCTTGCCGGGGGCTTTAGCTTGAGTACTCTGTCCCTGAACGGCATCAACATAGCCGCAGAGGACCTTGGTGGACGCCCGGCAAGCCCTGCCGCGGGTTGCTGCGACTGCCCGTGCACAAGTTCGGGGTACTAAGGTACCCCCCTACTTTAGTACACCGACATGCGCGCCTCGCGACCTTTCTTCGCGAGCCTTCTCGTGGCATAGCCAGCCTGCCGTGGACTTCTCGTCTGGTCGTGGACCATGATTGGCTGGGGTACTCCCTGCACTCTTCATTTGGGGATGGACTGGCTCCAGGCCGGGCTTCTGCCGAGGCGTGCTCGGTCGCCTCGAGGGCGCCAGCCCCCAGCCCCCTTCCCGGAGAGGGAGTGTTGATTCGTGCCCCCTGGCGCTCGCTTGGGGCGGATGATGGTGTGGAAGACGTACTCGAGCGTGCCTGGGAGCGTCACGCTCTTCGCCAAGGGTTTCTTCGGAGGGCGGCTGACGTGGTGAGCCTACTTGGTGAAGAGCTCGCTGATGAGGACGCGCGCTTTGAGGCCGAGGGCCTGCGCCTGGTTGCAGAGAGGCGCGAGCTGGAGGTGGCAGTCGCCCTCGCGCGCTATCAGCATGATCTTGGTGATGAGGAGGCCAAGGCGTCGCTGGCGGCCTCTCGAGATGTCCGTTCCCGGGCCGTAGAGGAGGCCCGGGAAGCTGACCGGCGGCAAGAGGCGACGGAGGTGCGGGCGCGAGAACTCCTGGCCCGGTGCCGCTCACTGGAGGAGCAGGTGGAGCTGCGCGAGGCAGCCCTCGCATCGATGAAGGTGGCTTCAGGCGACCCAGCGGAGCTCCAGAAGCGTGAGGAGGCACTGACGCTGGAAGCTGCTGAACGCGCACGCGAGTATGAACGCCTGGAGACAAGGAAGTGCTTGGTGATGCAGGCGGAGGATGATGTCGCTGCGCGGGAAGCCCGTGTCTTGGAGGAGGTCGGACATCGGGTGGCGACGGCACGTTTGAACCTCGAGCGCGAGTTCGAGGAGAGGCTGGGGTTGATCCGGACCGAGGCTGAAGGTAGGACCGCTGTCTTGAGGATCAAGCTGGAGGAAGCGACGTGGTGGGTCGATGCTTTGCGGGCCGCACTTGAGGTGGTGCAGGGGGAGTCAACTACCTCCCATGCCGAGGTGCTTCGCCTTCGCCAACGGGTGGACGAGGCTGAGGCCGTCGCGCGCCAGAATGCGGACGAGATACGCCAGCGGCGGATCCTGGAGCATGAGCACGGCCCCATGCTCACCACGCTTCGGGAGAGAGCGAAGGGTAACATCTGCGAGGCGGCTGTTGGCGAGCCGCACGCAGTTAACTACGCCGGCAACCTTCAGTTCTTCACCGACGTGGTGACGTAGCTGGAGGCACGGTCGGTCAGAGCCGATAGGTTGTTGGAGGAGAGGAGCCACGCCCTGCTCGGGCGCGCCTTTTCCCGCGTCTTCAGCCATCTCCAGAACATGGATCCCCACTTCGACTTCGACGCTGCCATCGCCCTAGTCCCCCAGGCCGTCCGGGACGACCTGGCGCACTGGGTGGAAGACAACGTGGACGCTCTCGTCAGGGCCTTCGCTTCAGATAACGACGATGCGATCGTGGCCGCCGATGAGGGCGGCGTGGTGAACGGTCCTGACGCTGCTGATGACAACGCAGAGGGCGATGGCGAGGCCAGCGACGCCAGCAATAGTTCGGGCGGTGCTCCTGAGGATGCATTGGGGGATTTATCCGAGTGACCGCGTATCGTTCCTGTTTCCTTACCCTGCATGAATAGAACTCAGGTTTTGACTTAATGGTTGTAAGAGCATTTTGGGAGGGGGTGCCCCTCATGTAAAACTCATGTTCAGCGTACTAGTGGATGTTACATCACCCGTACGCCCGCGCCAAGTGGTTGGCTAGGTGACGAGCCGGCTGGTTAGTTTACCTTTATCCCGTGCAGGCCCTGAGATAGCTTGTGGGAGGCTGTGGTGTCTTGAGTGTCTCTTGATCGAATCTGTAGGATCTGTAGTAGAAGCCTCCTGAGAGGATACGATGGCGACAGTCTGGGCTGCACGCAAGCTAGGCCAGACCCGGCTCGCGAGGGGCTCACGAGAGGAGGCAGCTGAAGCGAAGTGGTAACCGAAACGCGAGAGATTGCTCGAACGAGACTAAGCACCCCTTCCCCAAACACACGCAAATCTCAAATTCGAGTCCAACTTAAATCCTGCGGGGGAAAGTGACAACCAAGGGAAAAGCAATGAAAGCAGAAAAAAGGCCGCGTCCGGCACCTAGTCTAGTCTTGGACGTCTTCTCACCAGCGCGGAGCTAAGTGCTGCCACTGGGCGTGGGAGGGAGCCCCAGGGCCTGAGGCCGGCACCCCTGAGACTCCGGGGCGTGTACAACCCCACTCATTATTACGTGAGAGTGTCACAGGGCGGCGAGCTTCATAGGCACTGGGCCTTCTTCATAGGTACCGACCTTGCTTCATATCGCCAGACGAGGGCCCCGCCTTGTGCCACACTCTAGTGCCATCAATGACGACCGGAAACCAGGACACCGCTGATGGGGTAGAGCGGTCGCCAGGGGCAGGCCCTGAGGCACCTCCCCAGCAGAGGGCCTACCTCCTGAGAACGCCTTGCTCCGAACGCCGCGGTGGTGATGCCAGATCTCGGCCCCTCTCCTACAGCCCCCGACGCCCTCCTCCTGAGGGGTAGGAGACTGCGGGAGCGGGGCAGCTGCTCGCTGTGGCGACCTGCACCTCCTGCGACCCATGATTAGCGTATGCCTGCTCCTGAGGAATTAGTGGTACCCGATAATCGTTGCTTCCTGCGTGGTCGGTGGGGCCGTCCCGGGGCTCCTGGAAGAGCTCAGCTTCTGGCGCCTCGTCCCCCCATCTTGGGCTGAGGAGCAAGCCTTGTTTTCCCTCATGCGGGTGCCCTTGGTCCATCATGTGGGGCACGTATTCTTCTGGGGCCGCCATCCCGAAGGCCGCGCCATAGCATTCCGCGTGCCTTGCAGCTCTACTTGATGCGCCCACCTGGGGGTGGTAGCGCGGCGGCCCAATGGGGCCGTGGGTCGCGACGAGTCCTTCTTCGCTGGCCGGGGGCAGAGTCAGCGCTGCCGCTGGCCCGGTGCCGGCAGCTTCGCTTGTGTTGGAGTAGCCTTGGGGCCCGCGGACGCGCGTGGAGCCCCCGCGCGGGCCGCCTTGGGCCTGAGACGGGAGCTGAGTGCAGAAGGGGTGAGCCCCCGAGGCGGCAAAGCCCAGGAGCTCTGCCACCCGCTCTAGCAGCACGTCGCGGCCGCCTTCCATCAGCCTGCACTGCAGCAGCTCTCGAGCCACTGTGAGCGCGGCCCTTGAGTTCGCCTGCTCCCGGCGGGTGTACGGCGTCGTGGCCGCGGCGTGGTTGGAGGCCCTTGCTGCCGACCGCGCCTGCCGCGGTGTGAGAGCTGTCGGAGCCTGAGCGGGCGGGCCATGGGGTCGCCCGGGGCGAGCGGCTCTGCGCGGGCGGGCCAAGCCGCCCAGGGATCAGGGTTGCCCGCCTGGTCGCCGGACATGGTGATGACGATGCGACAGGACGCGAAGTGGCAGAAGGCGGATCCCAGCGCACCCCTACCTGGCGTGCCAAATGTCGGATTTCGGGTTCCGGCAGACCCTTGAGGTTCGAACACTGGGGTGCGTGCGGAGATTTCGCCCTCTACCTACCTGCTCCTCACCGCCTCGCTAAGATCTAAACTACGGAAGGAACAACACAAGAGACACAGAGTTTATACTGGTTCAGGCCACCATTGCGGTGTAATACCCTACTCCAGTGTGTGGTGTGGTGGATTGCCTCTTGGGCTGATGATGAACAATACAAGTAAGAACAGCCTCAAGAGGGTCTGTTCTTGGCTGGGACGATGAACTGCTAGGAGGAGTTCAGTCGCTCTCTCTGCTGGTCTCGCGGCGAGGATCCTGTTCTTGTCTACCTTGTGGTGGCTAGTCCTATTTATAGGCAAAGGCCTTGGGCCTCTTCCCAAATATTGAGCGGGAAGGGCACCAACAATTGGCCATTTTGAAGGGGAACATCGGGTACACTTATCCCGACTAAACTTGGTCCTCGCCTGTCAAAGGCTCTGGTGGTGACGCCTGCTTGGGCTCCACAATGACTTCCTTCCTGCCGTTGGGCTGGTCTTGGTCTTGTTGCACCAAAATGGATGCCCTTGCTTGATGCTCTCGCCTGCGCTTGCTCTCTTTGCACCAAAGGGGAAAGGAGGACACTGCGCGGGCTGGCACCCGACTGGCGCCCTTGGTCGTCATGGCTTGCGTCATGGGCACCTCGTGAGGTACCCCGCCTTGAACTCTCCGCCTCCTCGCGAGCCAGCCTGATGAGGCCGTGCCTGAGGAAGCTCCTTGTCATCCACCCCGCGAGGCTTGGCCCCACACGAGGGTCTTGAGCTTGTGTTGATGAAGATGGGCCGTGCTAGGCCCCCCTTTGAGCCATGCCGCAGGCCGCAGGCAGGCAAGTCTGGGGACCCCCGTTCCCAGAACGCCGACAGTTAGGTGTCACTTGCGAGCCTCCGTTAAGATTGTGGAGTTGAACCAAGGAGTTTGTAAGGGCAAGGAGATCGCCTACTTCATGAAGATCTACCCTAGTGAGGCAAGTCGTTCATGGGCGATGGCCCTGATGGGATAGACAAGGTTGCTTCTTCATGGACCCTTCGTGGGTGGAGCCCTCCATGGACTCGCGCAGCCATTACCCTTCGTGGGTTGAAGTCTTCATCAACGTGGATGTACGATAGCACCACCTATCAGAACCACGCCAAAAATCTCCGTGTCAACATTGCGTTTGCTCCCTCCAAACTCCTCCCATTTACTTTCTTGCAAGTTGCATGCTTTACTTTCCGCTGCCTATATACTCTTTGCATGCTTGCTTGAATTGTATTGAGATTGCTTGACTTGTGCTAAGTTGCTAAAAACTTCCAAGAACTAAAATTGGGAGAAGGATAAGTTTTTATTTGGTCAAGTAGTCTAATCAACCCCCGTCTAGACATATTTTCGATCCTACAAACAATATTTTTGAGTTTCTTGACTTGACTAATATTCATGGACAACTCATTTCCCCATATGCAAAAAAGGTCAAACAGTGGGACAAAACCTCTGGCAGCATGACCTACATGTGCAAGACCAAACTAATATTTAAAAATAAGAAGGGAAAGGTGTGTTATTAACTGCAACAGGCCTAATATTTTAAAACAAGCAAACATAGTCATTCAAACTTGTATTGTGCAGGTCTAAGTACACTCGTTATTGTCCCTGTTTGGACCCATGGGTTAGAGTTAGTTTGAGCTAGTTTGGGCTCAAGTAGCCCTAAAGTATCCAAACATGATGGCTAGATTGAGATAGTTGCGTCTAACCCACCCAAAACAACTATCCCACCCAAGAGGTGCTAATTGGGACTAGTTCTCCTAATGCATTTATTGTCAATCTAACCCTGTCATCCAAACACCTCTTTGGCTTGAGTTAGTTTAGGATTAGTCATTGTTGAGTATCATTGTTATTTAGGAAACATAGGATAGCATAAGATTTATTCTACCTTGACTTGTACTCCAAGATGACCATGTACTTCTATATACATGCCCACGAGGCTCAAGCAATACAATCAACTATCCCACCAATCTCTCTCTCCCTTTTAACTGTCATGAGCTAGAAACTAACTCCAACCTCTAGCTAAGGACCTGTTAGGGTACTCTAACTTAGCTAGAGGTTAGGGTTAGTTTCTAGCTCATGACTGATCCTGAACTAACTCTAGCCAAAGAGGTGTTTGGATGATAGGGTTAGATTGACAATAAATGCACTAGGAGAAATAGCTCCAATTAGCACCTCTTGGATGGGATAGTTTTTTTGGATGGGCTAGATGCAACTAGCTCAAACTAGTCCTCATGTTTGGATACTTTATGGCTATTTGAGCCCAAACTAGGTCAAACTAACTCTAACCCATGGATCCAAACAGGGCCGAGTATCCAAATGGTGCCATTGTCAAATCAAATGGAAAGGCGTGTTAAATACTCCCTCCGGTCCTTTTACTCTGCATATAAGAATTGTCTGAAGTCAACCTTCATAAAGTGCGACCTTATTTATATGAAAAAATATCAACATCTACCATGCTAAAGTTATACAATATGAAAATTTAAGTCATGACACATCTACTGATATTGATTTCATATTGTGAATGTTGGTATTTTTTCTATAAAGTTGGTCAAACTTTATGAGGCTTGACTTTAGAAAAATCTTATATGCGAACTAAAAAGATTCAGAGGGAGTACAACATGCTTAACAACAACCAAATATAGTCATTCATAGAGCTATTGTTTGGTATTGATGAAATTGAACTGCACAGTTCGTACTAGCACATATAGAACATCACACTGTGAATAGCTGAAATAAACAATGCATGCTACGAACAACCAAAGTTGGCAATTGAAACTGGACATATGCTAACTACAAACAACCGAACAACCATAAACCATATAACTAAATAAGGCGTAATGCAAACAACCAAATACAACAATAAAAACTGGACAGGCTCTCACTATAAAAGCGGTTTGAGAAAACAAATCATGGGTTTCCTCACTTATCATAGATTGGCTCCTCCTCGTGGTCGTCGTCGATGAGGTCTGACTTGCCAGCTGAGGATCCCAAGTCAGCATCGCAGAATGTGTCCTTCAGAAATGACAAAAGGGGCTCCATGGTGATGAAGGATGGCAAATTGTTCATAACGAGCCACAGGAGATCAGCGGCAGGGCCATCGATGAGATCGATGGTTGTCGAACTTGAAGGGTTGGGGGTGGGCAACTTAACCTGTGACATAGACCACGTCAAGCCGTCGCTGTCGACGACATCGACGCGTAGCCGGCGTCCGCGACATACCAGAATACTCTAGCCCGCTGATTGAAAGGCTTAATCCAGGTCTAGTCATCGTCGTCAGCTTCCTCGGCGGCCACCTCGCCGACGTCGGGAAAAGAGGCCGCGGTAAAGCTCTTTTGGGCCATGTGCTCCCCGAGCTCCCCGGGAAGTGTAGCCGGGCTTAGGCTGCGATGCTCCGGGGTGGAGGAGGGGGTGGGGATGGGGATCTCTAGGAAAGGGGGCATTTCGCAGGCGTCATCTAAGAAACTCAGGGCGGCGAGGGTATGTATATCTGTGGGTAAACTACACGGGCATACCGATAGAGGTTGATGATAGAGGCGGCACGGCGGCAGTTGCAAGCTAGCTAGGTTTGGAGCAAGGGAGGGGTGGTGTGTATGTGTGTGAGCCCCCTGATTTGGGGTGAGCAATGGCTTTGGGGGGTGTGTGTGTGTGGAGGGGGTCCAAGGTGGTGTTTGAGGAAATTCCGCGGGTACTAAAAATTTTACTAGGCGGGAGTAAAATGGTGGGGCTACCAAAATTTTGGATCAAGGGATTGAAGTAGAGCGAGGCGGGAGTAACGAACATCACACACGAAAAACATAATAACCGTGCGCTATCAAACAGAAAAACACTCCATCCGAGCAGATATTTTTGAGATTGTGAGGGATGCAGGCAGGAATAAAATGCCGGGGCTACTGAAAATTTGGATCTACTGATTGAAGCTGAGCAGGAGTAACATACATCACACACGGTCCACATATACTAATCGTGTGCTATCAAATAGAAAAGCCATCTAGGCGGGTAGATATTTTCGAGAGTGCGAGGGAGTAGATATTTTCGAGAGGGGGAGTGAAGCCTCGTGGAGCCCAATCGACTGTGATCATGTGGGTGACAGTGGCAGGGGCGCGGCACACGGGTAGTCCTAGGGAACCATGTCTGTTTCGTACCCGATCGCAAATGGTTGCTGCGTCCGACTCGTCCGCTGTTTTAAAAATTTGGCGAAAAAATGCGGGAAAGGGTGAGAACACGTACACACTTGCATGTGGACCAAATATATGTATGAAAAGGTTGGTTTGATGTTCAAATACCCAATGCACAACTTTGATGTGGCACCTGTCGCACAAAGCCCACGTTATTATTGCTAGCTCCCCCCCCCCACAAACACACACACACACACACACACACATTTCGTGTTGGCGGGAGGGGAATCCTAGCTATGAGCACATGACCCCAAATAGCTGGGTCTGACATCTCACCCTACTGTAACACGATGTGTTCTTCTGGCGTTAGATGGGTGAGACCACATACGAACCACACCTACGGTTGGCCTGATATGTGTGTTTGTGTGTGAAAACAATGTGGTGTGATATTTAAATAACCAAATCACAAATTTGATGTGGCACATGTGCATCAAAGTAACCGGACATCCCCGACCACACGGAGGTTCGTCTAGTGCAAAGTAGTACTGTGCCCCCCAACACACACACACGTTGAGTCGGTGGGAGGGGGCATCTCACCATGGCGTATTGTAATACTGACCAAGAAGAATCACCACCTTGGTCGTATAACCTCTCTTGTTGTTGGTTCAAAGTCATGCATAGAAATCCACATGCGGACCCACAAAATAGGCTAGCTTGTCGCCGATAACCATGCGAGGGCCTGCCTGAAGACAACCACTGCTTGCATGTGGCCCAAACATATGTATGAACTATCAAGTGGTGTTTGAATATACCCAATGCACAACTTTGATGTGGCAACATGCTTTTGGAACCGAAAAGTCCCCACACGGAGCAAGGGTTCACAACGTGTATACTATATATATATATATATATATATATATATATATATATATATATATATAGGGATTCATGTGTATGCGATCCCTCGAACTTAGGTTTCGAATCTCACCATGATCGACGTACGACTATACGATAACGTGAACCAAGAGAAGAAGAATCCATGCCCTGGTAACCTCTCTCGCGTTGTTGGCTGAAGTGATGGATGTCTATGCGGGCCCACGAATATATAGGCCATCGATGATAACCACGCGAGGGAGAGAGTGTCCAAAGACAACCACTGTATGTATGTGCCCCAAACATATATATATATATATATATATATATATATATATATATATATATATATATATATATATATGTATGGACATGCGTGATGCATGCATATATGTTTGAATACCAAAAGCACAACATTTTTTATGTGGCACATGCATGCGTCGAAAATCGCACAGTCCCCACACAGACTGGTTCATGACGCGTCGCATGCTCGCCCCCTCACTTCGACCCGGTGGGAGGGATTCATGCGTACACACGTGCTCGAAGTATAGTTGCATGTACCGTACCATATAAGATGAACCAAAATTTAATCCCCTCCTAATTATAAGTCAAATTAACCTCTAGCGCTATCGGCCAAAGTGATTGACCAAGAGGGCACACAGAGATGGACGAAGCATCTCGCCGATAACCCCGTGAGTGAGTGCTAGAGGAAAACCGCCATCGCTTGCTTGTGGGCCAAACACATGTATGGAGATGTGTGGTTGTGATGTTTGAATACCTAATATATATACAAAACTTTGATGTTGGCACCTGCCTCAAAAACCTTTAAGTCCCCCACATGAATTGAGGTTTATGACACATAGTATATATATGTTGTCCCCCTCCCTTCTTCAATGTGTAATATATATATACTCCTACGTACCGTAACACAACCCGAAAATAATCCTCCTTGTTCGTCAAATTACCTTTCTTGTTGTGTCATATATTAGATGGACGACAACCTCGCGAGCCCATGGACGAAAGAGTCGCAGGTGAATTAGTGACAACCATTCTCTGCACATGGACCAATGTGTTGGTGATGTTTTTTAACACCCAGTTTGCACAACTTCTTTGTGGCACCTGCCAAAACCGAAAATTTTCCAAACGAAGCGAGATCATTCATGATGTGTGTGTAGTATGTGCTACCCCGGCCCCCTCCTCCCTTCTTTGACGCGTACTATATACTCCTACTGCAACACAACCCAAAAAGAAACCTCCTTGTTGGGTCAAAGTGATGGAGGACAACCTCGTGGGCCCACGGATGGAAGCATCGCACATGAGTGACTGTCCTATATGTCGTGTGGTATTGCCCCCGACCACCCTCTTCAACGTGTACTATATATATACTCCTACCGTATGTAACAAAAACCAAAAAGACCATCATTGTTGGAAAAATTAACCTCTCTCATCGCATGTCATAGTGCTGGACAACGACCTCATGGGCCCATGCGAGTGAGTGTCCTAGGACCACAGCGTGCATGTGGCCCAAAGATGCATGTCAAACTTTTTCTGCAGCGAACATGCGACCAAAGGAGTTTAGTGTTAAAAATTGAAAAAAATTGATAAAATTTGTCCATTTTTATACATTAATTGATTTCCCAGGGATTTAATGTGCAAACATCAAATTCGATCTACATAAGACCCGTGATAGTGCACGGAAATGGATTGAAAAATCATATGTGTGCGTGTCCCTGGGTGCATGTTTAGTCCCCATGCAAGAAATTTCTAACATCAAGAATCTTGATTCTAAAATCCAATAAATCCAAAAACTAAGTTGAAATTCATGAAACTTATCGT
The DNA here is from genome assembly GCA_963921465.1 of Triticum timopheevii. Taxonomy (NCBI): domain Eukaryota; kingdom Viridiplantae; phylum Streptophyta; class Magnoliopsida; order Poales; family Poaceae; genus Triticum; species Triticum timopheevii. The sequence goes on along the minus strand of OY997271.1, from coordinate 125,941,521 downwards.
GGTGTCATATGGACACCAATAGACTGTGACATTTTTTCTTTCAAAATTGAGACAAGTTTTGATATAATCTTCTTACCTACATGAAATTATCAATAATTATCAACCAATATCGCAAACACACTCTTTATTCGAATCGTGTGCGTTAGACCAACAATGTAGGTATCGTGCTTTAGTTAAGCAATAAAGCAATAGAATTAATCCTCAAAAAGGAAAAATCAATATAATACGTGCCGCGCACGCGTCCCGTGTGCTGTACGAGCATGCGGGAGTTGACGAGACACATGCTAGTAGGCAGACAGGGAGGCCGTGGCATGCACGTGTTCGCTATGCATTCACGTGGGGCGTGCTAGTAGTGTGACGCCCGGGTAATTAAGCTACAGTGATCCCCCGCTAATGAGGCCACGTCACATCGGTTACTGTTGATAAACTCTAGATAATTGAAAACCGAAACAAATTCAAAATTTAATTAAAGGAAAACAATAAATGTTTTCAAACATTTAAATAAAAATGTTCCATTAGTACTAAATATTACATAGATAATTATGGTGTAGAGGACACAGCTTTATAAAATGCATAAATATTATAAATTGAATTAAAACAGAAGAGAAAATAAATAAAAGAAAGAAAATACAAAAGAGAAAAACAAACAAAAAAAGAAAAAGAGTTTACTAAATGTTCACCCACGACGCCATGCGGGTTCCCCCGACGCCATGCAGGTTCACCCGACGCCATGCGGGTTCACCCACGCCCAGGCGCCCGTCGCCCGCTGCCCGCTCACCTGCGAAGGCCCTTGGGGCCACAGACATGTGGGGCTCGGCCCCAAAACGTAAATAAAAATAAAAATAAAAATAATTAATTAAAGAAATAATTAATTAATTTAATTTTGATTAATTAAATCAAACAACTAATTAAACTAATTACACATTAGTTACCTAATTAACCTCATCAGTTAATTAGTTAGTTAAGTAGTCAATGACAGTGGGGCCCACCTCCTAATTAATACTAATTAGGTTAATTAAATTGTTTAATTAAAATGTGTCACTGACCAGTGGGACCCACTGGTCAGGTTGACCAGTCAACCCCTGTTGACTGCTGAGGTCAGCATGACATCATGCTGATGTCATAAATCCATTTTCGGGTAAAATTATATAATTAATTAAAATCCAGAAATTAATAAAATCTTTAGAAAATCATATCTTTTAATCCGTAACTCGGATTAAATTATTTTCAACATGAAAGTTGCTCAGAACGACGAGCCGAATCCGGATACGCAGCCCGTTCGTTCGCCATCCATCCCTAGCATAGCAAACTCGCAACTTTCCCCCTTCGGTTCATCTGTCCGAAAATGCGAAACACCGGGAATACTTTCCCGGATGTTTCCACCCTTCGCCGGTATCACCTCGCACTGCGTTAGGGCACACCTAGCACCGCGTATTGACATGTTATGCTTTGTGATGCTTTGATAGCTCTGTTATTTATTGTGTTCCCATCCGTTACTTCTTTCCGGTAGACACCGAGGCCGCTGCCGGTACCCCTGTGATCGACTACATTGACGATGAATCCTTCTTGCCAGAGCAACCAGGCAAGCCCCCCCCCCCTTGATCACCAGATATCGCCTATTCTTCTCTATACTGCTTGCATTAGAGTAGTATAGCATGTTACTGTTCGGTTACTCCTATTCTGTTGCATAGCCTGTCATTGTTGCTACAGTCATTGATACCTTACCCGCAATCCTAAATGCTTAGTATAGGATGCTAGTTATCATCATTGGCCCTACATTCTTGTCAGTCTGCCTTGCTATACTATTGGGCCGTGATCACTCGGGAGGTGATCACGGGTATATACTATACATATATACATACTACAGATGGTGACTAAAGTCGGGTCCGCTCGAAGAGTACCCGCGAGTGATTCACGGATTGGGGGCTGAAAGGACCTTTGTCCCGGCGGCCCTCTGTGTGGATCTTTGTGGCGGAGCGACAGGGCAGGTTGAGACCACCTAGGCGAGAGGTGGGCCTGGCCCTGGTCGGCGTCCGCGGTTGCTTCATAATAACACGCTTAACGAGATCTTGGTATTTGATCTGAGTCTGGCCATTTGGTCTATACGCACTAACCAACTACGTGGGAAAAATATGGGCACTCGACGTTGTGGTATCAGCCAAAGCCTTCTAGACATCAGCAACTGAGCGGCGCGCGCCGGATTGGAACGTAAGCCTGCTCTTGTATTAAGGGGGCTAGTTCTGCTTTCGGCCGCCCTCACAACGTGCAGGTGTGCAATGGGCGATGGGCCCAGACCCCTGTGCCAAAGGAGTTAGACCGGCATGCTGACCTCTTTGTTAGGCCTAGGTGGGGCTGCGACGTGTTGATCTTCCGAGGTCGGGCATGACCCAGGAAAGTGTGTTCGGCCAAATGGGATCGAGCGTGTTGGGTTATGTGGTGCACCCCTACAGGGAAGTCTATCTATTCGAATAGCCGTGTCCCTCGGTAAAAGGACGATCCGGAGTTGTACCTTGACCTTATGACAACTAGAACCGGATACTTAATAAAACACACCCTTCCAAGTGCCAGATACAACCCGGTGATCGCTATCTAACAGGGCGACGAGGAGAGGATCGCCGGGTAGGATTATGCTATGCGATGCTACTTGGAGGACTTCACTCTACTCTCTTCTATATGCTGCAAGACGGAGGCTCCCAGAAGCGTAGTATTCGATAGGACTAGCTATCCCCCTCTTATTCTGGCATTCTGCAGTTCAGTCCATCGATATTGCCTCCTTACACATATACCCATGCATAAGTAGTGTAGCTCCTTGCTTGCGAGTTCTTTGGATGAGTACTCACGGTTTCTTTCTTCCCCCTTTTCCCCCTTTCCTTTCTTTCTGGTTGTCGGAACCAGATGCTGGAGCCCAGGAGCCAGACGCCACCGTCGACGACGACTACTACACTGGAGGTGCCTACTACTACGTGCAGGCCGCTGACGACGACCAAGAGTAGTTTAGGAGGATCCCAGGCAGGAGGCCTGTGCCTCTTTCGATCTGTATCCTAGTTTGTGCTAGCTTTCTTAAGGCAAACTTGTTTAACTTATGTCTGTACTCAGATATTGTTGCTTCTGCTGACTCGTCTATGATCGAGCACTTGTATTCGAGCCCTCGAGGCCCCTGGCTTGTATTATGATGCTTGTATGACTTATTTTATTTTTAGAGTTGTGTTGTGATATCTTCCCGTGAGTCCCTGATTTTGATCGTACACGTTTGCGTGTATGATTAGTGTACGATTGAATCGGGGGCGTCACAAGTAGCTGTGTGAAATGATGATAGGCATGCCAGCAGTCTGCTGCACAGGCTCATCGGGAGGTGATGTCTACTATGCAGTCTTCTTCTTGTGGACGTTGTTGGGCCTCCAAGTGTAGAGGTTTGTAGGGCAGTAGCAAATTTCCCTCAAGTGGATGACCTAAGGTTTATCAATCCGTGGGAGGCGTAGGATGAAGATGGTCTCTCTCAAACAACCCTACAACCAAATAACAAAGAGTCTGTTGTGTCCCCAACACACCCAATGCAATGGTAAATTGTATAGGTGCACTAGTTCGGAGAAGAGATGGTGATACAAGTGCAATATGGATGGTAGACATAGGTTTTTGTAATATGAAATTATAAAAACAGCAAGGTAGCAAGTAACAACAGTGAGCGTAAACAGTATGTAATGCTTCGAAATAGGGCCTAGGGTTCATACTTTCACCAGTGCAAGTTCTCCCAACAATAATAACATAATTACATCATATAAAAATCCCTCAACGTGCAACAGAGAGTCACTCCAAAGTCACTAATAGTGGAGAACAAACGAAGAGATTATTTTAGGGTACGAAACCACCTCAAAGTTATTTTTTTCGATCAATCCGTTAGGCTATTCCTAAACAACCCTAGAGTTCGTAGTAAGATAACACCTTAAGACACATATCAACCAAAACCCTAATGTCACCTAGATACTTCAATGTCACCTCAAATATCCGCGGGTATGATTATACGATATGCATCACACAATCTCAGATTCATCTATTCAACAGCACAAAGAACTTCATAGAGTGCCCCAAAGTTTCTACCGGAGAGTCAAGACAAAAACGTGTGCCAACCCCTATGCATAGATTCCCAAGGTCACGGAACCCGCAAGTTGATCACCAAACATACATCAAGTGAATCAATAGAATACACCATTGTCACCACAGGTATCCCAAGCAAGACATACATCAAGTGTTCTCAAATCCTTAAAGACTCAACCTGATAAGATAACTTCAAAGGGAAAACTCAATCCATTACAAGAGAGTAGAGGGGGAGAAACATCATAAGATTCAACTATAATATCAAAGCTCGCGGTACATCAAGATCGTGCCATACCAAGAACAAGAGAGAGAGAGAGAGAGAGAGAGAGAGAGAGAGAGAGAGAGAGAGATGAAACACATAGCTACTGGTACATACCCTTAGCCCCGAGGGTGAACTACTCCCTCCTTGTCATGGAGAGCGCCGGGATGATCAAGATGGCCACCGGTGATGGATCCCCCCTCCAGCAGGGTGCCGGAACAGGGTCTCAATTGGTTTTTGGTAGCTATAGAGGCTTGCGGCGGTGGAACTCCCGATGTAGGTTTCTTTTTGGGGGTTTCTGTATTTATAGGAATTTTTGGCATCGGTCTCACGTCAGGAGGGTCTCCGAGTCATCCATGAGATAGGGGCCTGCCCAGGCGGGTAGGGCGCGCCCTTCACCCTCGTGGATGGCTCGGGACTCTTCTGGCCCAACTCTTTTACTCCGGGGGCTTCTTTTCGTCCATAAAAAATCATCAAAAATTGGCACGTCAATTGGACTCCGTTTGGTATTCCTTTTCTGTAGAACTCAAAAACAAAGAAAAACAGAAACTGGCACTGGCCTCTAGGTTAATAGGTTAGTCCCAAAAATCATATAAAATAGCATATAAATGCATATAAAACATCCAAGATGGAAATATAATAGCATGGAACAATCAAAAATTATAGATACGTTGGAGACGTATCAAGCATCCTTAAGCTTAATTTCTGCTCGTCCTCGAGTAGGTAAATGATAAAAATTGAATTTTTTGATGTGGAATGCTACCTAACATATTTATCAATGTAATCTTCTCTATTGTGGCAAGAATATTCAGATCCATAAGATTCAAAAGTATAATATTGACATAAAAACGATAATACTTCAAGCATACTAACAAGGCAATTATGTCTTCTCAAAATAACATGGCCAAAGAAAGCTTACCCTACAAAATCATATAGTCTGGCTATGCTCCATCTTCATCACACAAAATATTCAAATCATGTGCAACCCCGATTTCAGCCAAGCAATTATTTCGTACTTTGGTATTCTCAAACCTTTTGAACTTTCATGCAATACATGAGCGCGAGCCATGGACATAGCACTATAGGTGGAATAGAATGGTGGTTGTGGAGAAGACAAAAGGAGAAGATAGTCTCACATCAACTAGGTGTATCAACGGGCTATGGAGATGCCCATCAATAGATATCAATGTGAGTGAGTAGGGATTGCCATTCAACAGATGCACTAGAGCTATAAGTGTATGAAAGCTCGAAAAGAAACTAAGCGGGTGTGCATCCAACTTGCTTGCTCATGAAGACCTAGGGCATTTTGAGGAAGCCCATCAATGGAATATACAAGCCAAGCTCCATAATGAAAATTCCCACTAGTATATGAAAGTGACAACATAGGAGACTCTCTATCATGAAGATCATGGTCCTACTTTGAAGCACAAGTGTGGTAAAAGGATAGTAGCATTGCCCCTTCTCCCTTTTTCTCACTTTTTTTTTGTTTTTTGGGCCTTTTCTTTTTTTCGTCTGGAGTCTCATCCCGACTTGTGGGGAATCATAGTCTCCATCATCCTTTCCTCACATGGGACAATGCTCTAATAATGAAGATCATCACACTTTTATTTACTTACAACTCAAGAATTACAACTCAATACTTCGAACAAAATATGACTATATGAATGCCTCCGACGGTGTACCGGGATGTGCAATGACTCAAGAGTGACATGTATAAAAGAATTACGAATGGTGGCTTTGCCACAAATACGATGTCAACTACATGATCATGCAAAGCAATATGACATGATGAAGCGTGTCATAATAAATGGAATTGTGGAAAGTTGCATGGCAATATATCTCGGAATGGCTATGGAAATGCCATAATAGGTAGGTATGGTGGCTATTTTGAGGAAGGTAATGGTGGTTCTATGGTACCGGCGAAAGTTGCGCGACACAAGAGACGCTAGCAATGGTGGAAGGGTGAGAGTGCGTATAACCCATGGACTCAACATTAGTCATAAAGAACTCACATACTTATTGCAAAAATATACAAGTCATAAAAACAAAGTACTACACGCATTCTTCTAGGGGAAGTGTTGGTAGGAGTTAACCATCGCGCGATCCCGACCTCCACTCATAAGGATGACAATCAAAAAATAAATCATGCTCCAACTTCATCACATAATGGTTCACCATACGTGCATGCTACGGGAATCACAAACTTTAACACAAGTATTTCTCAAATTCACAACCAATCCACTAGCATGACTCTAATATCACCATCTTCATATCTCAAAACAATCATAAAGAATCAAACTTCTCATAGTATTCAATGCACTTTATATGAAAGCTTTTATTATATCCCCCTTGGATGCCTATCATATTAGGACTAAATTTATAACCCAAGAAAATTACCATGCTGTTCTAAGGACTCTCAAAATAATATAAGTTAAGCATGAGATTTCATCAATTTGTTCAAAATAAAACCACTGCCGTGCTCTAAAAAGATATAAGTGAAGCACTAGAGCAAACAACAAACTACTACAAAACATATAAGTGAAGATCAATGATTAGTTGAATAATTATGCAACTATGTGAAGACTCTCTAACATTTAATAATTTCAGATCTTGGTATTTTATTCAAACAGCAAGCAAAACCTAATAAAACAAAATGACTCTCCAAGCAAAACACATATCATGTGGTGAATAAAAATATAGCTCCAAGTAAAGTTACCGATGAACTAAGACGAAAGAGGGGATGCCATCCGGGGCATTCCCAAGCTTAGGCTCTTGGTTGTCCTTGAATATTACCTTGGAGTGCCTTGGGCATCCCCAAGCTTAGGCTCTTGCCACTCCTTATTCCATAGTCTATCAAATCTTTACCCAAAACTTGAAAACTTCACAACACAAAACTTAACAGAAAACTCATAAGCTCCGTTAGTATAAGAAAATAAAATCACCACTTAGGAACTGTTGTGAACTCATTATAAATTATTATTGATGTTATATCTACTGTATTTAAACTTGTCTATGGTTCATACCCTCTGATACTACTCATAGATTCATCAAAATAAGCAAACAACACATAGAAAACAGAATCTGTCAAAAACAGAACAGTCTGTAGTAATCTGTAACTCTAGAATACTTATGTAAATCCAAAAATTCTGAAATAAATTGATGGACGTGAGGAATTTGTCTATTAATCTTATTCAAAAATAATCAACTTAAAATCACTCTTCTGTTAAAAATGACAATTATTCTCGTGAGTGCAAAGTTTCTGTTTTTTACAGCAAGATCACATTAACTTTCACCCAAGTCTTCCCAAAGGTTCTACTTGGCACTTTATTGAAACAAAAGCTATAAAACATGATTACTACAGTATATTAGTGTTGTGGACACAAAAAAACAGTAGGGGTAAATTTGGGTTCTCTCCCAACAAGCGCTTTTCTTTAATGCCTTTTTAGCTAGGCATGATGATTTCAATGATGCTCGTATAAAAGATAAGAATTGAAACATAAAGAGAGCATCATAAAGCATATGACTAACACATTTAAGTATAACCCACTTCCTATGCATAGGGATTTTTTGAGCAAACAACTTATGGGAACAAGAATCAACTAGCATAGGAAAGCAACACAAGCATAACTTCTAGATTTTCAACACATAGAGAGGAAACTTGATATCATTGCAATTCGTACAAGCATATATTCCTCCCTCATAATAATTTTCAGTAGAATCATGAATGAATTCAACAATATAACCATCACACACAGCACTCTTTTCATGATTCTTAAGCATAGAATTTTATTACTATCCACATAAGCAAATTTCTTCTCATGAATAGTAGTGGGAGAAAACTCAACAAAATAACTATCATGTGAGGCCTAATCCAATTGAAAATTAAAATCAAGATGACAAGTTTCATGGTTATCATTATTATTTATAGCATACATGTCATCACAATATTCATCATAGATAGCAACTTTGTTCTCATAATCAATTGGAGCCTCTTCCAAAATAGTGGATTCATCACTAACTAAAGTCATGACCTCTCCAAATCCATTTTTATAATTACCACAATAAGATTCAACACCCTCCAAAATAGTGGGGGTCATTACCTCCTAAAGTTGGCACTCTTCCAAAGCCACATTCATCAATACAATCATCATAAATAGGAGGCATGCTATCATCGTAATAAATTTGCTCATCAAAACTTGGGGGGCCAAAAATATCATCTTCATCAAACATAGCATCCCCAAGCTTGTAGCTTTGCATATCATTAGCATCATGGATATTCAAGGAATTCATAGTAACAACATTGCAATCATGCTCATCATTTAAAGATTTAGTGCCAAACATTTTAATGCATTCTTCTTCTAAAACTTTGGCACAATTATCAGAATCCTTATTTTCATGAAAGACATTAAAAAGATGAAGCATATGAGGCACCCTCAATTCATTTTTTTTGTAGTTTTCCTTTATAGACTAAACTAGTGATAAAACAAGAAACTAAAAGATTTGATTACAAGATCTAAAGATATACCTTCAAGCACTAACCTCCCCGGCAATGGCGCTAGAAAAGATCTTGATGTCTACTACGCAACCTTCTTCTTGTAGACGTTGTTGGGCCTCCAAGTGCAGAGGTTTGTAGGACAGTAGAAAATTTCCCTCAAGTGGATGACCTAAGGTTTATCAATCCGTGGGAGGCGTAGGATGAAGATGGTCTCTCTCAAACAACCCTGCAACCAAATAACAAAGAGTCTCTTGTGTCCCCAACACACCCAATGCAATGGTAAATTGTATAGGTGCACTAGTTCGGCGAAGAGATGGTGATACAAGTGCAATATGGATGGTAGATATAGGTTTTTGTAATCTGAAATTATAAAAACAAGCAAGGTAGCAAGTAACAAAAGTGAGTGTAAACGGTATTGTAATGCTTCGAAACAAGGCCTAGGGTTCATACTTTCACTAGTGCAAGTTCTCCCAGCTATAGTAACATAATTAGATCATATAACAATCCCTCAACGTGCATCAAAGAGTCACTCCAAAGTCACTAATAGCGGAGAACAAACGAAGAGATTGTTGTAGGGTACGGAACCACCTCAATGTTACTCTTTCCGATCAATCCATTGGGCTATTCCTAAACAGCCCTAGAGTTCGTAGTAAAATAACACCTTCAGACACACATCAACCAAAACCCTAATGTCACCTAGATACTCCAATGTCACCTCAAGTATCCGTGGGTATGATTATACAATGTGCATCACATAATCTCAGATTCATCTATTCAACCAACACAAAGAACTTCATAGAGTGCCCCAAAGTTTCTACCGGAGAGTCAAGACGAAAACGTGTGCCAACCCCTATGCATAGATTCCCAAGGTCACGGAACCCGCAAGTTGATCACCAAAACATACATCAAGTGAATCAATAGAATACCCCATTGTCACCACATGTATCCCACGCAAGACATACATCAAGTGTTCTCAAATCCTTAAAGACTCAATCTGATAAGATAACTTCAAAGGGAAAACTCAATCCATTACAAGAGAGTAGAGGGGGAGAAACATCATAAGATCCAACTATAATAGCAAAGCTTGCGGTACATCAAGATCGTGCATAATCAAGAACATGAGAGAGAGAGAGAGATCAAACACATAGCTACTGGTTCATACCCTCAGCCCCGAGGGTGAACTACTCCCTCCTCGTCATGGAGAGCCCCGGGATGATGAAGATGGCCACCTGTGATGGATCCCCCTCCGGCACGGTGCCGGAACACGGTCTCGATTGGTTTTTGGTGGCTACAGAGGCTTGCGGCGGCGGAACTCCCGATCTAGGTTTCTCTTCGGGGGCTTTTGTATTTATAGGATTTTTTGGCGTCGGTCTCACGCCAGGGGGTTCTTCGAGTCATCCACGAGATAGGGGGCGCGCCCACGGGGGTAGGGCGCACCCTCCACCCTCGTGGATGGCTCGAGACTCTTCTGGCCCAACTCTTTTACTATGGGGCTTCTTTTGGTCCATCAAAAATCATCAAAAATTGGCACGTCAAGTGGACTACGTTTGGTATTCCTTTTCTGTAAAACTCAAAAACAAGGAAAAAACAGAAACTGGCACTGGGCTCTAGGTTAATAGGTTAATCCCAAAAATCATATAAAATAGCATATAAAACAACCAAGATGGTAATATAATAGCATGGAACAATCAAAAATTATAGATACATTGGAGACGTATCAGGAGGCGAGCCAACCCTTTGACCACCGCCCACCTTGCTCCCACTGCTCCATATTAATGGCGCGCCCGATCTGCTGGTCATAATAGGCGGCCGCACACCCCGTCCATAGTAGTCACTGCCGAATGGAGTGTATTAGTATTTTGCCGAAGTGCACCATCGGTGGGAGTGGCAACACCGGGGCTGGTGAAGCACCCGCGCAATGCATGAAGCTGGGCACAAAGGTTGTTGTCGCCACTGACGAGGTCTCGCACGGGCAGCACTACTACCTTGACTTTATCGTCGCCGTCGTGCCTCCCCAGACGGAGCTGGAGGTCCATAGCTACTCCAGCAACGACTCCGACTCCGACGGAAAACCGGTTAGTCCCCCGCCCCTTTTGTTGGGAACAGAAATCCTTGGTTATGTTCACCTAGTCCATGCAAATCAGAGTATGGTGTTTAGATCTGATGGTTCTGGAACTTGCGGTGGCTGGAATTGTGTGTTGTCGACTGCCCTAGGGTTTTTGGATTTTCGGGGTATTTATAGAGCAAATAGGCGGTGCGTGAGGCGGCCGAGGTGGGCACAACCCACGAGGGCGTGCCTGGGCCCCCAGGCGCGCCCAGGTGCGTTGTGCTCCCCTCAGAGCCCCCCTCTGGTATTTCTTTGGCCCAACAGGTGTCTTCTGGTCCAGAAAAAATCTCCAAAAAGATTCGCTGCGTTTGGACTCCATCTGGTATTGATTTTCTACGAAGTAAAAAACAAGAAAAAACCAGCAACTAGCACTGGGCACTATGTCAATAGGTTAGTCCCAAAAAATGATATAAAGTTGCAATTAAAATGATTGCAAAACATTGAAGAATGATAATATAACAACATGGAACAATCAAAAATTATAGATATGTTGGAGATGTATCAACCACCGCCGCGGCAACCAAGTGCCACATTGCAAAGAGCAGCACCGAGATCGGAGAACCAGCTTGCCAGATCCAGATCGGAGCCTCTAAAGCAAAGCAATAGAGAAGGAGAAGGCATCCCAAGCACAACACACCACATGCCCTGGAGATGTCATGCCCGCCACGCCCATCCAGTCGCCGCGCCCGGCCGACAATCCGCGCTGCACGCGCACATCCACAGTCGCCACCGCACACCCACAGCCACACATCGTCCATGCCCAAACCATGTTAGGAGCTCAGACCAAGGATGTCGCCCCGGTGCTCTACCCACCACATGCAGCCAAGCACAACACACCGGCCGCCATCCCGCCACTCGCACTGCAGGCTCCCCCTAGCAAGTACCCAGGCGCCAACGGGGAGAGGAGGCCATGTCTTCGGCAGATCCGCGCGGACTTCGCTCGACGGACCCCCCTTATGACGACGAGGGGACAGTGGGGAGGATGGGGTGATGGTGATGAGTGATATTTTTACACTCATTTCAACCTTGTTCAAACCGAGATATTTCACTAAAAGAGAGATATTCGCTCTGATATTGCCACTAATTGTTGGGGAACGTAGCATGCAATTTCAAGAAAAAAATCCTAAGCTCATGAAGATCTATCTAGGAGATGTATAGAAACGAGGGGGAGAGTGTGTCTACGTACCCTTGTAGACGGTAAGCGGAAGCGTTTCACAATGCGGTTGATGTAGTCGAACTTTCTTCACGATCCACCGATCGAGTACCGAACGTACGACACCTCCGAGTTCTGCACACGTTCAGCTCGGTGATATCCCTCGCCTTCTTGATCCAGCAACATGTTGAGGTAGTAGATGAGTTCCATCAGCACGATGGCGTGGTGATGGTGACGGTGAAGTGATCTCCGCAGGGCTTCGCTTAAGCACTACGAAATTATGACCGGAGGCGTAAACTGTGGAGGGGGCGCCGCACACTGCTAAGATAATGTCTTGGGTGTGCTAGGTGCCCCCCTCCCACATATATATAGGTGGGGGCAAGGAGGGAGCAGCCAGGGGGCGCCCCAATTAGGATACGAATCCTACTTGGGGTTTCCCCAAGTGGCGCCCCTACCTTTTTCACCGAAGAAGAAAGGGAAGGGGAAAGAGAGAAAGGGAAGGGGGGCGAACCCCCTCCTTCCTTCTCCCAATTTGGCCTCCTGCCATAGGGGGCACGCGCCACCCCTTGTGAAATGGTGTGCTCGCCTCTCATGGCCCATATGTCCCATATCTTCCCCCCGGGGGTTCCGGTGACCCCTCCGGTACTCCGATAAATACCCGATACACTGCGGAATACCTTGGTGTCCGAATACCATTGTCCTATATATCAATATTTACCACTCGACCATTTCGAGACTCCTCGTAATGTCCATGATCACATCCGGGATTCCGAGCAACATTCGGTCACCAAATCACATAATGCACATAAAACTATATCGTCAACGAACGTTAAGCGTGCAGACCCTACGGGTTCGAAAACTATGTAGACATGACCGAGACACCTCTCCAGTCAATAACCAATAGCGGAACCTGGATGCTCATATTGGCTCCCACATTTTCTACGAAGATCTTTATCGGTCGAACAATTATGATAACATACATTAATTATTCCCTTTGTCCATCGGTATGTTACTTGCCCGAGATTCGATCATCGGTATCTTCATACCTAGTACAATCTCGTTACTGGCAAGTCTCTTTACTCGTTCCGTAATACATCACCTCATGACTAACTCCTTAGTCATTTGATTGCAAGCTTATGATGCGTATTACCGAGAGGGCCCAGAGATACCTCTCTGATACTCGGAGTGAAAAATCCTAATCTCGATCTATGCCAACTCAACAAACACCTTCGGAGATACCTGTACAGCATATTTATAATCACCCAGTTACGTTGACATTTCTCCGGTATCCAGGAGTTGCATAATCTGATAGTCAAAGGAATATGTATTTGACATGAAGAAAGCAATAGCAATAAAACTGAACGATCAATAAGCTATGCTAACGAATGGGTCTTGTCCATCACATCATTCTCCTAATGATGTGATACCGTTCATCAAATGACAATACATGTCTATGGTTAGGAAACTTAACCATCTTTGATTAACGAGCTAGTCTAGTAGAGACTTACTAGGGACAAGGTGTTTTGTCTATGTATCCACACATGTATCAAGTTTCCGATTAATACAATTCTGGCATGAATAATAAACATTTATCATGAAATAAGGAAATATAAAATAACAACTTTATTATTGCCTCTAGGGCATATTTCCTTCAGTCTCCCACTTGAACTAGAGTCAATAATCTAGATTACATTGTAATGAATCTAAAACTTATGGAGTCTTGGTGCTGCTCATATTTTGCTCACGGGAGAGGCTTAGTCAATGGGTCTGCCACATTCAGATCCATATGTATCTTGCAAATCTCTATGTCTCCATCCTTGACTTGTTCATGAATGGAGTTGAAGCATCTTTTGATGTGTTTGGTTCTTTTGTGAAACACGGATTCCTTCGCCAAGGCAATTGCTTTAGTGTTGTCACAAAAGATTTTCATTGGACCCGATGCACTAGGTATTACACCCAGATCAGATATGAACTCCTTCATCTAGACTCCTTCATTTGCTGCTTCCGAAGCAGCTATGTACTCCACTTCACACATAGATCCCGCCACAACACTCTTCTTGGAACTGCATGAACTGACAGCTCCACCATTAAATATAAATATGTATCCGGTTTGTGACTTAAATTATCCAGATCAGTGTCAAAGCTAGCATCAACGTAACCATTTACGATGAGCTCTTTGTCACCTCCATAAATGAGAAACATATCATTGGTCCTTTTTAGGTACTACAGGATGTTCTTGACCGCTGTCCAGTGATCCACTCCTCGATTACTTTAGTACCTTCCTACCAGACATAGCATAGATGATAGAACCTATGGTTGAGGCATAGGGAATGACTTTCATTTTCTCTCTATCTTTTGAAGTGGTCAGGCTTTGAGTCTAACTCGACTCCACACCTTGTAACACAGGCAAGAACCCTTTCTTTGACTAGTCCATTTTGAACTTCTTCAAAACTTTGCCAAGGTATGTGCTTTGTGGAAGTCCTCTTAAGTGTCTTGATCTATCTCTATAGATCTTGATGCCCAATATATAAGCAGCTTCACCGAGGTCTTTCATTGAAAAACTCTTATTCGAGTATCCTTTTATGCTATCCAGAAATTTTATATCATTTCCAATCAATAATATGTCATCTACGTATAATATCGAAAATGCTATAGAGCTCCCACTCACTTTCTTGTAAATACACACTTCACCGAACGTCTATATGAAACCATATGCTTTGATCACCTCATCAAAGCATATATTCCAACTCCGAGATGCTTGCACCAGTCCATAGATGGATTGCTGGAGCTTGCACACTTTGTTAGCACCTTTTGGATCGACAATACCTTCTATTTGCATCATATACAACTCTTTAAGAAATCCATTGAGGAATGAAGTTTTGACGTCCATTTTCCAGATTTCATAATCATAAAATTCGGCAATTGCTAACATGATTCGGACGGACTTAAGCATCACTATGGGTGAGAAGGTCTCATCGTACTCAACCCCTTTAACTTGTCGAAAACCTTTTGCGACAAGTCGAGCTTTGTAGACAGTAACATTACCATCAGCATCAGTCTTCTTCTTGAAGATCCATTTATTCTCTATGGCTTGCCGATCATCGGGCAAGTCCACCAAAGTCCACACTTTGTTCTCATACATGGATCCTATCTCAGATTTCATGGCCTCAAGCCATTTATCGGAATCTAGGCTCATCATAACTTCTTCATAGTTCGTAGGTTCATCATGGTCTAATAACATAACTTCCAGGATAGGATTTCCGTACCACTCTGGTGCGGATCATGCTCTGGTCGACCTACAAAGTCCAGTAGTAACTTGATCCGAAGTTTCATGATCATCATCATTTGCTTCCTCTCTAGTTGATGTAGGCACCTCGGAAATGGTTTTCTAAGATGTACTATTTTGAATTTCGAGAGGAGGTACAATTACCTCATCAAGTTCTACTTTCCTCCCACTCACTTCTTTCAAGATAAACTCCTTGATACGTCTCCAACGTATCTATAATTTATGAAGTATTCATGCCATGTTTATGAGTACTTATCTATAATTTCAAGATGGGATTTGGGCCAGAAGAGTCATGAGTCAACCACAAGATCGGAGGGCGCGCCCTACCCCCAAGAGGGTGCTCCGGTCTTGTCGTTGACTCGTGGACCCCCCGGGAGGGTGCTCCGGTCTTGTCGTTGCCTCCACTCAAAATCTAACTGTTACACACAATTTACCAAACTCGGTCAGACCGAATAGTGAAACTCGGTGGGATCGATCTAGTTAAAAATGTGAACATTAGGGTTTTCGGTGGGACCAACATGATCAACTCGGTGGGACCGATGCGCTAGGGTTAGGGCAAAACCTCATCTCGGTGAGACCGATCGCATGAACTCGGTGAGACCGATTTCAGCAATAAGCAAACAGAGACTTGGTCAAGCAAACTCGGTGGGACCGATCACTCATTTTGGTGAGACCGAGACATTACGAAAAGGAACATAGAGTTTGCATTGCGAACTCGGTGGGACCGATCGCTCATCTCGGTAAGACCGAAATGTTACAAAGGGAAACAGAGAGTTTGCAATCCCATCTCGGTGAGACCAAGATCCATATCGGTGAAACTGAACTGATTAGGGTTTCTGGCTATGGCTATGTCAAGTGAACTTGGCGGCGTCGGATAGATCAAATCGGTGGGGCCGAGTTTGACTTTAGGTTTAGGGCAAATGTGGAAATGAGAAAGTGGTTGAGGGCTTTGGAGCATATCACTAAGCATTTTGAGCAAGCAAGCCATTAAGCAACACTTCATCCCATTTTAGTAGTATTGGCTTTTCCTATGGACTCAACGTGATCTTGGATCACTAAAATGAAAATTAAGAGTCTTCAGCTTTTGCAATTATGTGTCCTTAGCATTTTGAGGGGTCCACATCTCTAGTCCATGCCAATCATTGAACTTTCTGAAACATTTAACTTGAATGGGTATTAGTTCAATGAGATATATGTTGTTATGAATTACCAAAACCACCCGGGGATTAGTTGCACTTTCAACGTTGAGGGATGTTATATGATCCAATTATGTTATCATTGTTGAGAGAACTTGCACAAGTGAAAGTATGAACCCTAGGCCTTTTTTTCAAGCATTGCAATACCGTTTTGGCTCACTTTTACCACTTGCTACCTTGCTGTTTTTATAATTTGAGATTACAAAAACCTATATCTACCATCCATATTACACTTGTATCACCATCTCTTCGCCGAACTAGTGCACCTATACAATTTAGCATTGTATTGGGTGTGTTGGGGACACAAGAGACTCTTTGTTATTTGGTTGTAGGGTTGATTGAGAGAGACCATCTTCATCCTATACCTCCCACAGATTGATAAACCTTAGGTCATCCACTTGAGGGAAATTTGCTACTGTCCTACAAAACTCTGCGCTTGGAGGCCCAACACGAGTCTACAAGAAGAATTTTGCGTAGTAGACATCAAGCTCTTTTCTAGCGCCGTTGCCGAGGAGGTTAGTTCTTGAAGGTATATCTTTAGATCTTGCAATTGAATCTTTTATTTTCTTGATTTAACACTAGTTTAGTATATAAAAGAAAACTACAAAAAATGGAATTGAGGTTGCCTCATATGCTTTGTCTTTATCATGTCTTTCGTGAAAATGATGGAAAGGAAAATTGTGCTCAATTGTTAGAAGAAAAGTCTATAAAATGTTTGGCACTAAATATTTGAATGAGGAGCATGATTGCAATGTTGTTAGTATGAACTCTTTGAATATCCATGATGCTAATGATATGCAAAGCTACAAGCTTGGGGATGCTATGTTTGATGAATATGATATTTTTAGTCCCCCAAGTTTTGATGAGAATATTTATTATGATGAAAGCATGCCTCCTATTTGTGATGATTATTGTGATGACATGTATGCTATAAAGAATAATGATAACCATGAAACTTGTCATCATGATTTTAATTTTCAATTGGATTATGCCTCACATGATAGTTATTTTGTTGAGTTTGCTCCCACTACTATTCATAAGAATAAATTTGCTTATGTAGAGAGTAGTAAAATTTCTATGCTTGTAGATCATGAAAAGAATGATTTAGGTGATGGTTATATTGTTGAATTCATTCATGATGCTACTGAAAATTATTATGAGGGAGGAATATATGTGTGGGGACCCCGACTCATAAGTCGTGATCACCGAATGCACGTGTACAGTGATCCCAGAGATCAATGCTCACTGAACACACAGAAGCTGAATAACAAGAGTCTTACATCCATACATACCATCTTACACAAATTATGACCATTATGGTCAAGTCTTACATAGATAAAGCCACAGGGGCTGAATACCAAATAAACTTAAGGAATGGAAATCTTCGTCGATAAGTAGAACCCATGCCATCTGCCTTAACCCTACCGACATTCTTACTGGGAAACGTCCTAGTTCGCATGTTCGTCTCCAAAGAACTCTTCTTCGAACTCCTGCTCTTCCATGACTAGCCAATTAAATAACCAGTGGCAAGCCAATGAGTACTTTGAATGTACTCGCAAGCAACCCATGATTTGGTTCAAAGTAACAATGCAACTGTACAACAAGTAAGCAACCTAGTTTCAAGCTAGTTGAGATGTCCTATCGACTTGTGAGATATGCATCAATGAACATGGGTAACCTTGAGAACATGTTACAGATATCAACATAAATAGGGTTTGGATAAATGCCATTTCATTCAACATGTCAAGTCACCACCTTGACACAAATAGTTCTCTTCCACACACACGTGCACCGAGATTGTAAATTTTTTGGACATAGTTTAAGTAGCACCTCCCAACTATCCATGACCGTGGACACGGCTATTCGAATAGTTTGACACTCTACAGAGGTTGCGCACTTTACCCACAAGATCCGGGAAGCTTTCGTGTCATCCACGATCCCGCAGTACCTCAAGTACTCGGGGGAAGCACCCGATCATTACCTTTCCCTAGACGACACTAACATAGGGTCCACTCGTTGATACATGGCCCTCATGTATTAGCAAAAGATCGTGGGACTCTGCCCTTTTCACATTATTACGCATACACAAAGGGACCAACGGTGTGTCCGGTGCCCTGTGAAAACAGTCATGGCCGCCTATCCAAGCACGACCCCGTCCCGAGAGTGACCTCAAGTCACCCCCGTCACTAGTAATGTGGGTACCATGCTAGTATCAGCCTAAGTAATCTATAATGCCCCGTCCCATAAAGGGGTAGACTGGTTGCACATGTTTGGTTGGGACGGTAATCACACATAAATCTAATCCATCACTTTACACACACACACACACCAAAAGCTCTCTTCAGTACACCACTTCTTCCTCAAGTGGTGACCTTAGTTAAACATCTCCCAAGGGCATTAGGGCACCCGATGGGGTTTTTGAAAGAATGCAACCATGAAGAGTTCATGGTACACATGCATCATTATGCATCAACTAGTCTCTTGAAAATGCAATCATGAACAAGGTAAGGTCATGAGTAGGGGTATGCATCATGGGGTGGTTCACAACAAGTTTACCACTGTCATATTTCATCATCATGCGATCGGAAAAAGGGGTACCGATGAACAAGAGGGGTGTCATGGTCAAAGGGCTGCTTGCCTTGATTGGCTTGGTCTTCAAGTTCTTCAAATCCTTCTCCTTCTTCTTCTTCAGCAACTTCGTCTAATTCGGGATCTAATCGTCGCAAGAAAATAACGAGAAAATAAGGCAATAGTAAAATAGAAAAACCAAAGTGCTCAGAAAAATGTCAACTTATGTGTGATAAATACTAGGGGGAAAGCTAAGAAGGGGAAAATTACTAGTTATGGATTTGGAGTTGTGGAATAGGATAAATGGATTTTCAGAGGGGAATATAAATGCTCAAATTTGAATTTAAATTTGAACAGTGTAGAAAAGTTTGATGGATATTTATGAAAGTTACACCATTAAATAGGTGGGATTTTTAGAAGAATTTAGGAGTTGGAAACATTTAATTTGGATAAGTATTTAAATCTGTGGAATTTTTGGAAACTTCACAAAAAAAGAAAAAGAAAAGTGGCAATATGCCACTAGGCCAGAAAGGCCACAGCGCAGCAGGCCTAGAGGGAATTCAGCCCGCGCGTGGCCGCCACGTCGAAGGTGTAATGGCGAAGTACGCCTTCAGCCGACGGGCGAACTGGTGCGCGCGCGCGTGCGTTTTTTAACCTGACGGGTGGGTCCCACCCATCAGGGCGTGAGGCTGACAGACAGGGTCCACGACCGTCGTCGTCTACCTCCATCCAGAGGCGACGGCGAGCTCGCCGGTGGCGATATAGGGCACAAGAGGATGCATGGGTGGTACCGTTGTGCTGAGGGAGGAGCCGCCGTTCGGATGGAGGTGGAGTTGGTCGCCGGGGCGGCCTGGTTCGCCGGTGACGAGGAGGCACGGCGGAGTTGCTTCGAGTGGCGGCGGTTCCGGCCGTTTCCGGCAGCTAAAGAGAGGGGAAACAGGGGGAAGTGGTCAGTGGGCTCCTGCGGTTCTAGATCGAGTGAGAGTAGTAACGAAGAAGGCATATACCTCTGGATCGACGGCGACCCGAGGCGGCAGAGCTCAGGTCAATCCCGAGCACAGAAGCCCCTTGAGGACGTTTGGGTGGTGCGGGCCTGCTCTTGGGGGTGTGAGGAGGAGGGAGATGCTACTGGAGCGGCCCAGGGCGGCTTATATAGCTGGGCACCGGTCCACCGTGGACTCGTGCACCGGCGAGGTCACGGGCGAGGCCAGTGGCCGGGAGGGTACTCGTGAACGAGTCCAGACCGTTCATGGATCAGATCCATATCTGGAGGAGGGAAGGGAAGGAGCGGGGAAGGGCCAGAGCTTCGCGCGTGTGAGGCCGCTCATTGGAGCTCTCGGGCGGCCGGCACGCGTGCAAGCAAGGGCAGCAGGAGGGAGAAGGAGGAGGAGGACAGAGGCGTGGCATGTCGCAGACATTGAGGCGCATCGTCGGGCGCGCTGGGGAGGCCTGAGGTGGCCGGAGGTGGTTGGCAGGGGGCGGCTACAGTGCGGGAGCGCACTGTAGCGCGCTCCAGAGCGTGCAAATGGCCGGCATGCCCTTTTTTTTGGCAAAGTGGGCAGGGCCAAGCATGTCTGGTAGCTCTAGGGAGGAGTAAAGAATATGGGGAAAGCCTTGGATGCCTTGGGTGGCCACTGGAGTGAGGAGGGAGGTGAGGAAGAGGGGTGCAAGGGCTGTCCAGAGAGGTAAAAGAGGTGGTTTCACCCCTCAATTATTGGTTTGAGATGCAGCCATTGCTACTAGAGGTAGAGGAGGACTTGGAGGGGTTGTGGTAAAAAGTTGAGGCCATGGAGAAGAGTGGAAGTGGTCAAAACAGGGTTTTTAGTAAAATGGCAGAAGGTGTTTGTTGCTGGTTTGGGCAAGAAGATGAACTCCTCTTTTCATGAGGCTTGACAGGGTCAAATGGCATGAGATAATAATAGGTTCCACCAAGGTTGAGTCCATTTGGGCAAAGTTGCCAATGCAACTTTTGTAAACCCTAGAAATCAACATAAATGAGTTTTCCAAGATCTAGACATGCAAAACTATTCTCCTTGATGCACCATTTGGTGCAGTGTCATCATTTGGGGTTTAGAGCATGCCCACAAAGGTTGAGAGCAAAATAAGAAAGTTGACAATGTAAAGTTGTTCAAATTTGATTCTGGACAGAGAGGGTTTCGAGGCACTTTGATCAAGATATCAATTTCTCCAACTTGTGCCATTTGGTCTAGATACATAATTAGACCATTGGAGCATGTGCACCAAGTTTGAGAACATTTGGACATGTTTGGCAATGTAGAGTTGCTCAAATTTCAAAATGGTCAGGGATGGTTTTGAGGAGATTTGTTGATGTTATGTTGTTCTCCAAGACATGAGGCTTGGCAAGATCATCCAATATGTCATATGTGACATGCTAGAATTTTCTTGGAATTTTTAGATAATATTTCCTTTGTAAATTTTTCAAAAGCTTGACATATCCAGAAAGAGTTTTTGAGGGGTTTGTCCAATATTTTGAACATGACCATGTGTTGAAACTCTTATATATGGACAATACATGTCCACTGAGTTTCCCTAAATTTTCACAAATATTTTTAAATCATCCAAATAATTTTAACCTATTAAAGACCATTTCTGGCCTAAAGAAAAAGCCTTTAAATAAAATAGGAAAATAACTTTAAAATTATATTTTTGTGGTTTTTGGGAGTCCTATATCTAATAGGATTCAAATATACTCTTTGAAAGATTTTTCATACCCCAAATCAAGTACTTGAAGTACAAACCTGAATTTAGGGGGTTTTGGAAAACTAAATTTAGAAAATACTTTTTTTGGCCAAATTATTTTTGTAAGAAAATTCTATATTGGACTATACACATGGCATGATCACTGGGGCAAAAGTTTGGAGCAAGGGGATGAAGTATAGAAGGTGGAGTTGTGTTGATTTTAAAGAGCACTTGAAAATCATAGAGAGAAAACCAACTCAAATAAAAAGCCAAATAATGCAAAAGTTTTTGTCAAACCACACTTTATCATGATTTAATAGCTTAAGTGTTGTGGCATGAAAATCAGGGTGTGACAATATGCTTGCAGGAATTGCAATAATATCAACTTTCCTCTCTTTGTGTTGAAAATCTTGAAGTTTTGCTTGTTTTACGTTCCTATGCTAGTTGATTATTGTTCCCATAACTTGTTTGCTCACAAAATACCTATGCATAGGAAGTGGGTTAGACTTAAATGTGCTAGTCATATGCTTCACGATGCTCCCTTTATGTTTCAATTCTTATCTTTTATGTGAGCATCATTGACATAATTATGCCTAGTTAGAAAGGCATTAAATAAAAGCGCTTGTTGGGAGACAACACAACACCATTACCTACTGTTTTTGTGTGTCCACATGATTATGCTACTGTAGTAATCATGTTTTATTGCTTTTGCTTCAATAAAGTGCCAGGTAAAGCCTTTGGGTTAGTGTGGATGATAGTTGACTTGATTCTGTGCAAAAACAGAAACTTTTGCGCTTAGTCCAGGAATTTCTAAAATTCACTGGAACATCATTTTGATTTGAATTGTTTAAACAATATTTATATACAAATTTCCTAGATTTTCCTAATTTTTCAGAATTTTGGGAGTTACAGAGGTATGGAAAGTTTCCAGATTACTACAGACTGTACTGTTTTTGACAGATTCTGTTTTCATTGTGTTGTTTGCTTATTTTGATGAATGTATGAGTAGTATCGGAGGGTATGAACCATGGAGATGTCGGAATACAGTAGACATAAAACCAATATGTATTTAGAATGAGTTCACAACTATACCTAAGTGGTTATTTATTTTCTTATACTAACGGAGCTCACACTACAAAAAAAAGACACATCCATGATATTTTGGGCCGAACGAATTTTTTTCTGTCATACTTATGACACTTCTATGACGATAATTGTGACAAAACCCGGTATCATCATAGATGTGGTGGGCTCCTACTTCTATGACAAAAAATCATGACAGAAAATGGGCTTTTCGTCCTTGGCGGGCCGGAGACGCAGCTGCATGACATTCTTTGGGCCGTCCATGACGGAAAAAACCATGGTCGAAGCGAGGGCGAGGAAAATATCGGGGATTTCCCGATTACGGTGGGTGGTCGGGGGCCGAGCAATGCACGTTTCTCTCATACCGTATGCGCGTGGGCGAGGCATTGGGCTCTATCTGAACCCGAGTGAGGCGTCACCTAACTGAACCCGAGCAATTGCACTACAGGCTACGCGTTACTGAACCCGAGCGATCGATCGATGGCTGTTAACTGAACCCGATCGAGTGATTCCTTCGCTACTACTGCTAACTAAAGCCGGTCGATGCTGCCTCTGGATGAAGAGTGAGTGTTGCCGGGGCAGGGGGGGGGGTGGATGAACAGTGAGCGGTGGGGGTGGATGAACAAGACCCCGTGGTGTTGCCTCTGGGTGAACAGGACCATGATCGATCGAGCTGGTTGGGGCTGGATGAACAGGACCCCATGGAGGGCTAGATGAATTGGACGACCCTGTGGAGGGCTGGATGAACAGTACATGATGGAGGGGTGGATGAACAGTAGCCCGTGGAGGGGTGGTTGAACAGGAGCCTGTGGAGAGGGCTGGTTGAACAGTAGCCGATGGAGTAGTGCGCGGTGGAGGCTGGATGAACAGGAGCCCGTGCATGAACAGTCATAGGTGGAGGCTGGAGGAGGTCGACGGTGGATGAACAGTAGTCGTGGAGGCTAGAGGAGGTCGACGGTGGAGATGAACAGTATCCCATGGATTCCCGTTTTGCGGTACGCCACACCCCTCCTGATGAACAGGACCTCCGTTTCGACCGTAGTGCTCCAACACAAGTCCGTTTCCTCCATTTTGCGGTACGCCACACCCCTCCTGATCAACAGGACCCCGTTTCGACCGTAGGAGGTCCAAGACAAGTCCGTTTCCTCCATTTTGCGGTACGCCAGACCCCTCCCAATGAACAGGATCCTGTTTCGAACGTGGCCGATCGAACACAAGGTCGTTTCCTCTGTTCTGCAGTACGCCAGGCCTCGTTTCCATCGCCTGTTCCGTCTAAGCCGGTTGGCTCCCATGCGTTCTGTTGCCTCCCCATGAACACGACACATTTTGTTGCCTCCCCATGAACACGACGACGACGCTGTTTCTCTGTTCTGACCCAGCCATGTACACGAGCCCTGGTCGTACGTATGCGTGAGTAGGCGTTCGAGACCCCGTTCATATGTACATACGTGGTTGTATTTACTTTCTTGCACCCTGGCAGCTGTACGTACGTGTACATGCTATGTGCACGCCTCTACTACGACACGTGCACGCCTCTACTACGACACGTGCATGCCTCTACTACGACACGTGCGCGCCTCTACATCGACCAGTATGTACATACACGTTCACGACTAGAATGACAATGCTACGTACGCTTCGATGGTCCCGACTGTCAGGCACTTCCTTGCGTGCGAAGATGTAGCTGGTGGGTCCCAGTAGTCAGGGGAACGAATCATTTTTTTGCCCAGATGCACTTCCTTGCGTGCGAAGATGTAGCTGGTGGGTCCCAGCAGTCAGGGGGAAACGTTTTTTTGCAAATTACGATGGCACATCCGGTGGGTCCCTGTTGTCAGGTGGAGGAATAATTATTTTGCACGTAATAAGGAGGCACTTCCTTGCGGCCGCCGTGGACCCAGCTATCAGCCTCTCCACGTACAGTACTCTTCCGATGGAAGTCGTTCCTTGACCACGTTTACCACGTCGCATGGAGAGCACCAGGGCGGTGGACGACGGCGAGGCCTAGGAAGGGGACGACGCGGAGCCGGGGAAGACGCGGCAGTGGAAGCCCGCACGGAGAGGAGTACAAGGGTTCACAGGTTCGGCTGCGGTGTGAGGCTGCCGTCGCCGCAGGCCTGGCCAGCGGTGTGAATAGTAGGGGGCGGTGAGGCCTCCATGGCAGCACAGCCGGCCACAGGAGGCAGGAGCATGCGTCATGACCGGCGCTGCTTTGGGCGACTGGAGCAAGAAGACCAGAGGTTGAAGAAGCACTACGGCCGTTGGATGGACATCGTACAGTCACTGGAGCTAGAATCGTTCATATCGACTAAGTTGACAAAGCCCTCCGTCCCCGTCAACTTAGTAGGCCCACAAGTCACCCTCCAACCAAGGTGGGTCCCAGCTAGCAGGGGGAGTATTCATTTTTTATGCGTAATAAGGAGGCACTTCCGGTGGGTCCGAGCTGACAGCGGGGGGAACATTTTTTTTCGTGAAATATGGTGCACGTCCTGTTGGTCCCAGCAGTCGGGGGGAAACATTTTTTTTGCAAAATATGGTGGCCCGTCCGGTGGGTCCCTGCTGTCAGATGGAGGAATAATTATTTTCCGTGTAATAAGGAGGCACTTCCTTGCGGCTGCCATGGACCCAGCTGTCAGCCTCTCCACGTACAGTACTCTTCCGATGGAAGTTGGCCGTTGACCACATTGACCACGCCGTGCTGAGAGCACCACGGCGGTGGACGACGGCGAGGCCTAGGAAGGGGACAACGCGGAGCCGGGGAAAACGCGGTAGTGGATGCCCACGCGGAGAGGAGTACGAGGGTTCACTGGTTCGGCTGTGGTGTGAGGTTGTGACGCCCCGATTCAATCGTACACTAATCATGCACGCAAATGTGTACGATCAAGATCAGGGATTCACAGGAAGATATCACAACACAACTCTAAAACATAAATAAGTCATACAAGCATCATAATACAAGCAAGGGGTCTCGAGGGCTCGAATACAAGTGCTCGATCATAGACGAGTCAGCGGAAGCAACAATATCTGAGTACAGACATAAGTTAAACAAGTTTTCCTTAAGAAGGCTAGCACAAACTGGGATACAGATCAAAAGAGGCGCAGGCCTCCTGCCTGGGATCCTCCTAAGCTAATCCTGGTCGTCGTCAGCAGCCTGCACGTAGTAGTAGGCACCTCCAGTGTAGTAAGAGTCGTTGTCGACGGTGGCGTCTGGCTCTTGGGCTCCGGCATCTGGTTGCGACAACCAGAAAGAAAGGAAAGGGGGGAAAAGGGGGGAGAAAGCAACCGTGAGTACTCATCCAAAGTACTCGCAAGCAAGGATCTACACTACATATGCATGGGTATATGTGTAAAGGGCCATATCGGTGGACTGAACTGCAGAATGCCAGAATAAGAGGGGGATAGCTAATCCTGTCGAATACTACGCTTCTGGCAGCCACCGTCTTGCAGCATGTAGAAGAGAGTAGATTGAAGTCCTCCAAGTAGCATCGTAAAGCATACTCCTACCCGGCGATCCTCCCCTCGTCGCACTGTGGAAAAGCGATCACCGGGTTGTCTGTGGAACTTGTCTGGGTGTGTTTTATTAAGTATCCGGTTCTAGTTGTCATAAGGTCAAGGTACAACTCCGGGTCGTCCTTTTATCGAGGGACACGACTATTCGAATAGATTAACTTCCCTGCAGGGGTGCACCACATAACCCAACACGCTCGATCCCATTTGGCCGGACACAGTTTCCTTGGTCATGCCCGGCCTCGGAAGATCAACACATCGCAGTCCCACCTAGGCACAGCAGAGAGGTCAGCCCGCCGGTCTAAATCCTATGCACGCAGGGGTCCGGGCCCATAGCCCACTACACACCTGCACGTTGCGAGGGCGGCCGGAAGCAGACCTAGAGACCTCCATTACAAAGGAAGTCACGTTACGCGGTCCAATCCGGCGCGCTCCGCTCCGTCGCTGACGTCAAGAAGGCTTCGGCTGATACCACGACGTCGAGTGCCCATATCTTTCCCGCGTAGTTGGTTAGTGCATATAGGCCAGTGGCCAGACTCAGATCAAATACCAAGATCTCGTTAAGCGTGTTATTATGAAGCAACCGCGAACGCCGACCAGGGCCAGGCCCACCTCTTGCCTAGGTGGTCTCAACCTGCCCTGTCGCTCCGCCACAAAGATCCACACAGAGGGCCGTCGGGACAAAGGTCCTTTCAGCCACCAATCCGTGAATCACTCGCGGGTACTCTTCGAGCGGACCCGACTTTAGTCACCATCTGTAATATGTATATATGTATAGTATATACCCGTGATCACCTCCCAAGTGATCACGTCCCAATAGTATAGCAAGGCAGACTGACAAGAATGTAGGGCCAATGATGATAAACTAGCATCCTAGACTAAGTATTTAGGATTGCAAGTAAGGTATCAACAGATGTAGCAACAATGTCAGGCTATGCATCAGAATAGGATTAACGGAAAGCAGTAACATGCTACACTACTCTAATGCAAGCATTATAGAGGAGAATAGGCGATATCTGGTGATCAAGGGGGGGGGGGGGGCTTGCCTGGTTGCTCTGGCAAGTAGGAGGGGTCGTCAACACCGTAGTCGAACTGGGGGTCACCGGCAGCCTTGGGGTCTACCAGAAAGAAGTAACGAAGGGGGAACACAATAAATAACAGAGCACTCAAAGCATCACATAGCGTAACATGGCAATACGCGGGACTAGATCTGACCTAACACAGTAGGAGGTGATACCGGCGAAGGGGGGAAACATCCGGGAAAGTATTCCCGGTGTTTTGCGTTTTCGGACAGAGGAACCGGAGGGGGGAAGTTGCGAGTTTGATAGGTTAGGGATGTGTGGCGGACGAACGGGTTGCATATCCGTATTCGTCTCGTCGTTCTGAGGAACTTTCATGTAGCAAGTATTTTCATCTGAGCTACGGTTTATTTTATATGATTTTCTAAAGTTTTAAATCCTTTTTAGAATTTATTTAATTAATTTAATCCAACATTATCCAAAACAGTGTTTGATGACATCATCATGATATCAGCATGACGTCAGCAGTCAACAGAGGTGTTGACTGGTCAAACTGACGTGTGGGTCCAGTGGGACCCACCTGTCATACACTATTAGGTTAATTAGGGTTTAGTTAAACTAATTACTATTTAAATAAACTAACAGGTTAATTAGATTAATTAAATAGGATTAATTAACTTAATTAATTTAGTTAATTAACTAATTAATTAATTAAATTTATTTTTCTTACTATTTTTTTAACGTTCTGGGGCGCTAGGGCCCGTTTGTCATGGGCCCATGGCCTTAGCGGGCGCATGAGCTAGCGGTTACGGGGCGGGCAGCGGGCGTTGCTGGGCGACGGGCGCCAGCCCGCCCAACTGGGGGCTCGCCCAGACCAGCCGCGGGGCGGCGCCGACGGCCAAGGTCACGGCCGGTGGCAGGGACTAGACCGACGAGCAGGATGCACGGGGCAGCAGGGTCTTCGGCGGCGGCCATGGCTGTTGACAGCAAGTGCGGGGCGCAGCCAGGAGGCGGGGGAGGGCATGGCCAGGCAACGGAGGAACTGCAGAGCAAGGCCGGCGGGGGAGTAGGCGGCACATGTGCTGCAGGGCGCGCGAGGGAGACCCCACCGCGGGCGTGACGAACATGCGGGGTGGCGCAGATGGCGCGGGGAGTCGGGGACGGGCGCGGTCACGGCGAACAACATGTAGAGGCGAGCGGCCTTAGGCGGGTGAGCGCGGCTAGGGGCACGCAAGGCGTCCAGGGCGCGAGCGGGAGGCGCACACGGGGAGGAGAGGGAGTACATGAGGGGGTTCCTCACATGGGAGCTGTAGGGGGATGGCAGTGGGCTCGATGTCGACCGACGAGGAGGAGATGGGGAGGCGAGGGGGCGAAGGAGCACGTCGATGGCGGTGGCTCCGGCGAGTTGGCCTTGGGGCGGCGAGCACGACGCGGACGAGGCGGCACCGGTGGGGTGGCACTGGCGTGGCGACGGTTAGTCGATGGCGGGGTCGTCCATGCCGAGGCAGGGGCGCGGCATCGAGGCGGGCATCGCGCAAGGGATAGGAGGGGTCGTGCGGGGCGACGGGGATGGGCATCATGGGTTCGTTCCTCGATCCAGATCTGGATCAGGGAGGGGGAGAGAGCGACATGGGGGAAGTGGTGGTCGTGGGGCTAGGGTTCGGTGCCCCCAGGGGGTATAGGGAGTGGGGGGTGTGGGCTGGTTGGGCCGGCCCGTTCGGGCGGCGGAAGCCAGCTGGGCCCCTTGGCCTAGCGGAGGAGGGTCTGTTGTTTTTCTTTTGTTTTGTTTTCCTTACATTTGTTTCTTTTTATTTATTTTCCTTTCTGTTTTATTCAATTTAAAATATTTATGCATTTTCTAAAAATGTGTTTACTTCACCATAATTATCTATGCAATATTTGACACAGTTCGAACATTTTGTTTTAAAGTTTGAAAACTTTGGTTGTTTGCCAAAAATTCAAATTTGAATTCGAATCGTTTTGAACTAACGCGAGATTAGCGACAGTACGAAGGTGACATGGCATCATTAGCAGAGGTTACTGTAGTTTGATTATCCGGGCGTCACAATTCTCCTCCACTACAAGAAATCTCGTCCCGAGATTTAAGAGGGGGACTAAGGGGGGAGGGATTGGGTTACGAAAATTCTAACGAGTGTTCTCGGTCTTGGTTGCTCTTCCTGAAGTAGTTGATCCTCCTTGTTGATGTCTTTATTTCTCTGCTTCAGGTCATCATGGTGAAGTCGGCATCCTTTTCCTTGGTAACTCCAACGTACTTACAAATAGGTAAGGGGCAGCTTGGCTATGACAAAATGCTTAGGAGGGAAACAATCTGAGTTAACCCATGAATGAGCATAAGATTATCTCTCGAGTTTAACATATAAAATACATCGAGAGTAAGGTACGAAGGTACAATAAGAGGTTCCAAGCGGATAGATAGTTGCTCGAAGTCTGAACCAGAGTGAGAAAGGGGTTCAGAGCAGCGAGAGTAATTATTGCGTCTGATACCAGAATAGAGCACTAGGAAGGTGGCACGTGAATTAAATACGAAGCCAAGCGCGAGGAATAAGTTTGGAAACAGGGGGTATAGGAGAGTCAGGTTTCGATCATGTGGACCCACCATGTGGGTTAAAAGTAGGAAGGGCGGAGACATCTTGCGTGATCATGCAAGCAAGGCATGTCAGAGGGTAGCCTGTCGATTATGTCGGCAACAACGTCGGTACCAAGGGCGAGGGATGAAGAGAACCATTTTCCTACTTGTTGAACGAGGCAAACCAATTGGCAAAGTTATCACCCATCGGTGGTTACCGGAATGTCATCAACAATAGTAACAGGATCTTACAGGCAGAGTGGTACAACAAGGTGCCTGCCTAAGCAGGGAATTATCTCTGCTTAGTTAAGTCAGATTCAGGAAAGATTAAACAAAGAATGGAAAGGAAAATGTGATTATCAGATTAAATAGAACAATGGAAAGGAAAATTGTGATTACACACAATTATTAGGACAATATCCTTTCCATGTACAAGCAGAACATGGCATACAGGGTAGGAGAGCAAGTACCCAACCATTCAGATAAGAGGCAAGGATTAATCAAGATGTTACCCATACAACGGTGTTTGGATAACTAGGCAAGAAACATTTAGCTTTGGGCTTCAAATGTTTTTGTTGAAAATCAAAGTACCATAGACATGCTTCGAGATAGCATTGGCATGGTCTTCAAGCAAAGGTCGGACTTTGGATACACAAAGGATCCATCAGGATAAACTTATTAAACATGGCATTCAATTTCCTCATGGAAAAATGGTTAACCTTGTCAAAAAGGAAACTATAACACTAGGTCCTTCGACCAGGTGTGCCAGGAATGACATCACCTTACCGGGTCATAAAAGACCAATGTTATAACTCTTGGAAACATGTTCCAACCATCATATCTGACCAAGATTCAGATCTGATTGGTGTCAGCATACCTCAGACTCAGGATGCCTGAGAAGAAAGGTGCAACACAAATTGACGGGATGACACTGTAAGATTCTCGGGAAATGAACTATGAAGTGATTTCCGTTAACAAGAGTTCATCATTAACCCAAGGAGAGGACAAGGAGGTGGCCGATGAACTCAGTGACAATTCATCAAAATTTCCAAAGGATGGATTTCCACAATTATGTGAACAAGGATATAACATTTGTCAGATCAAAATGATATATTGATGTATGCTTGAGGAAAACATACACAATTTAACAATGGTTGAAAGGTGCACCCGAAATATGGGCTGGGTTTCACAGCCAACATTGGAATGGTGATTCAATAATCAATAGTCTAAGAATGAAGGGCCGACCATTAACTTCAAAGCAATAGGGTTGCTAGAAGGGCGGAATCCAAACAGCACCGCTCACTTGTTGGTACCCTGGTTGGAATCAACACGAGGACCCAAGAAAGAATGGTGATGGTGAGAAGTATCACCATACCAAGAATTCTTAAGAGGTGCTGAAATTCCCACGACATTCTTGACATAAAAGGTGGTAATATTCCAAGGTAAAGAAGAACAATGCTGGGTAGCAAGGAACTCAAGGTATAACACAAAACACGAAAAAGTTTGTGTTGGAGGGAAGGCAGTAAAGTGGTTGATGATAACACAAATCATCGAGGCAAGGATGGTATTTCTCATCATGAATCCGATTGATATCCTGGAAGAGCTCATAAGGTTGATGATGATCACGACACATTTGTCGAGAGGTTACACGAAGATGCAATTGATCGACGATGACATCAAGTCAAACGAATGATGAAGCGAAAGGTTATTGGAACCACAGTTAGGACACAAACTCCAAAGCAAGCTTGCTATCCAAGGCGAAATGATATGATGAGGAAAGATCGACGTAAGCTTAGCTCATCGTCAAAAATTATGCTTTGGGAAGAGGACCAGGTAGCACAGTTAAAATCGGCACGACAAGGATATAGCCAAACAGGCTAGGAATGACATGATTGAGTTCAAACTCGTAAGTAATGAAGGTTACCAAGAGTTGCTTAATCGCGATGCGGACTCGGGTCAGTTATCGGTGTCTTTGAGTGTTAAATAACTCAGAGCCCGTGAAAAATTGGAATCAATGAGAATGTAGCACTTGATGAAGAACTCATAAGAAATTATGCAGTTCCGTGATAATCTTTAGATACCAGGGGGGTAATACTCGAGGACAAATCAAAGTAGAGGTTGGACTGGGGTATTACTCTACAGAAGACAAGTGCTTAAACTTGCATGAGAAATGGTATTTAAAGGAGAACATGGTCGGAAACCTCGATCATAAATGATCGAACCACGGATACAGGATGAACTTATAACAAGGGGGTAACTACTTTTACGAGCAGCTTCCATGATAAGTTATACATCGTGTCCATGGGCATGAATGCAAGGTTCAAGGTCGACTCCCACTTCTTCAATGTATAACCTCCCATTCACTTCTCGCTTTGATGAAGGCATTAGTGTTGAAAGTTTTACCTGGTGTAATACCAGATGAGTATGACTCATGAAAACTTTCGAGTTCACACATATTAAGGAAGGCATAGGTTCAACCCGTCAGGGTATCGTGGAAGCATAAACCACAAGCTTCAATAGTAAATAACACAAGCTCGATAGTAGAGCATGGTTGACAAAAACAGAGGATACAATTTACCTAAGGCATTATGTATCAGGGAAAGAACTTCTCGAGGTTTTTGTATACGAAGGACACTGTCGGATGATATTTCAACAAAGGATCCGACGGTCCTTAGTGAAACTGATGTGAGTACCGGCACACAACCAGAGGAAGAAACAATGCTAAGGCATTGGATTATAGAAGCAACTGACTAATTCAAAGCTCACATGTAAAGGAATTATGATTACCAAATCAAAGGATCATAAGCAAACACTCTGATTAAGGATGGATAAGTTGAATAGACTTAGGGGTACAATCAACAACGATTTAATTGGTCGATAACCAGCTCATGTTTAAAATGATGTCTGAGCCGGAAGGAGGAATTCTAGGATCTGATTGAGGATTGTGAGCATTCGCAACATTTTGAATCAATGGACTCAAAATGATAGTGACAAAGGCTAACAATAAGATTACTGTACTTGTGGGATTAACCATAATGCAAGCAAGCAAGAATTTCAAGAGCAATAGGTTGCTCAGGATTTTTGGAAGATCGAATGGTATTTCGAAGTCTTTTGAGAAACACATGAACAACTAGGGAGAAACATATCCTCGGTAAGTGTGAGGATTAATTTGTAGGTATAATCAGGCGACAAGAAACTACAAGGCAGTAATCACAAAGTTTTCTCGGAGCAATAGAGAGAAGTTCGGGGTATCTTGTAATAACAAGTTCAACTGAGAATAAAGGTAAGAACGACTAGTGTATGCATTTATCCATAGTAATGTTCTGGTGGTAGGGAATTGCAAAAGCAACGGGGACAAAGTCTCGAGAGAACATCGGAGAGTATCTTCAGGATCTTCTGATGCAGCAGACGATCATCAGTAATAAGGTGCTCACCGGGTGAAAGTGATAACGAGATCCTAATGTTAGATTTAGCAAAATTCATTTATCCCGAATAGAAGAGAGATCAGAGTCCCAGAGTATAGACGAGGAGTAAAAGATCCTAATACCACCCAATGGCGACGTGGGCCCGTAAGCCACACAGCCATGTTAGTAAAAGTTTTGCAATGACTAGACTCAACTTCGGCCAAGGAGTTGGGAAGGGGGATTCCTACAGGCAGTCGGCTCTGATACCAACTTGTGATGCCCCGATTCAATCGTACACTAATCATGCACGCAAATGTGTACGATCAAGATCAGGGACTCACGGGAAGATATCACAACACAACTTTAAACATAAATAAGTCATACAAGCATCATAATACAAGCTAGGGGCGTCGAGGGCTCGAATACAAGTGCTCGATCATAGACGAGTCAGCGGAAGCAACAATATCTGAGTACATACATGAGTTAAATAAGTTTTCCTTAAGAAGGCTAGCACAAACTGGGATACAAATCGAAAGAGGCGCATGCCTCCTGCCTGGGATCCTCCTAAGCTACTCCTGGTCGTCGTCAGCAGCCTGCACGTAGTAGTAGGCACCTCCAGTGTAGTAAGAGTCGTCATCGACGGTGGCATCTGGCTCCTGGGCTCCGGCATCTGGTTGCGACAACCAGAAAGAAAGGAAAGGGGGGAAAAGGGGGGGAGAAAGCAACCGTGAGTACTCATCCAAAGTACTCACAAGCAAGGATCTACACTACATATGCATGGGTATATGTGTAAAGGGCCATATCGGTGGACTGAACTGCATAATGCCAGTATAAGAGGGGGATAGCTAATCCTGTCGAAGACTACGCTTCTGGTAGCTTCCGTCTTGCAGCATGTAGAAGAGAGTAGATTGAAGTCCTCCAAGTAGCATCGTAAAGCATACTCCTACCCGGCGATCCTCCCCTCGTCGCCCTGTGGAAAAGCGATCACCGGGTTGTCTGTGGAACTTGTCTGGGTGTGTTTTATTAAGTATCCGGTTCTAGTTGTCATACGGTCAAGGTACAACTCCGGGTCGTCCTTTTACCGAGGGACACGGCTATTTGAATAGATTAACTTCCCTGCAGGGGTGCACCACATAACCCAACACGATCGATCCCATTTGGCCGGACATACTTTCCTGGGTCATGCCCAGCCTAGGAAGATCAACACGATGCAGCCCCACCTAGGCACAATAGAGAGGTCAGCCCGCCGGTCTAAATCCTATGCGCGCAGGGGTCTGGGCCCATCGCCCATTGCACACCTGCACGTTGCGAGGGCGGCCGGAAGCAGACCTAGCAACCTCCATTACAAAGGAAGTCACGTGACGCGGTCCAATCCGGCGCGCGCCGCTCCGTCGCTGACGTCAAGAAGGCTTCGGCTGATACCACGACGTCGAGTGCCCATATCTTTCCCGCGTAGTTGGTTAGTGCGTATAGGCCAGTGGCCAGACTCAGATCGAATACCAAGATCTCGTTTAGCGTGTTATTATGAAGCAACTGCGAATGCTGACCAGGGCCAGGCCCACCTCTCGCCTAGGTGGTCTCAACCTGCCCTGTCGCTCCGTCACAAAGATCCACACAGAGGGCCGTCGGGACAAAGGTCCTTTCAGCCCCCAATCCGTGAATCACTCGCGGGTACTCTTCGAGCGGACCCGACTTTAGTCACCATCTGTAATATGTATATATGTATAGTATATACCCGTGATCACCTCCCAAGTGATCACGGCCCAATAGTCTAGCAAGGCAGACTGACAAGAATGTAGGGCCAATGATGATAAACTAGCATCCTATACTAAGTATTTAAGATTGCAGGTAAGGTATCAACAGATGTAGCAACAATGTCAGGCTATGCATCAGAATAGGATTAACAAAAAGCAGTAACATGCTATACTACTCTAATGCAAGCAGTATAGAGGAGAATAGGCGATATCTGGTGATCCAGGGGGTGGGCTTGCCTGGTTGCTCTGGCAAGTAGGAGGGGTCGTCAACACCGTAGTCGAACTGGGGGTCACCGGTAGCCTTGGGGTCTACCAGAAAGAAGTAACGGAGGGGGAACACAATAAATAACAGAGCAATCAAAGCATCACAAAGCGTAACATGGCAATACGCGGGACTAGATGTGACCTAACGCAGTAGGAGGTGATACCGGCGAAGGGGGGAAACATCCGGGAAAGTATTCCCGGTGTTTCGCGTTTTCGGACAGAGGAACTGGAGGGGGAAAGTTGCGAGTTCGATAGGTTAGGGATGTGTGGCGGATGAACGGGTTGCGTATCCAAATTCGTCTCGTTGTTCTGAGGAACTTTCATGTAGCAAGTATTTTCATCTGAGCTACGGTTTATTTTATATGATTTTCGAAAGTTTTAAATCCTTTTTAGAATTTATTTAATTAATTTAATCCAACATTATCCAAAACAGTGTATGATGACATCATCATGATATCAACATGACGTCAGCAGTCAACAAAGGTGTTGACTGGTCAAACTGACGTGTGGGTCCAGTGGTACCCACCTGTCATACACTATTAGGTTAATTAGGGTTTAAGTTAAACTAATTTCTGTTTAAATAAACTAACAGGTTAATTAGATTAATTAAATAGGATTAATTAACTTAATTAATTTAGTTAATTAACTTTATTAATTAAATTTATTTTTATTACTATCTTTTTAAACGTTCTGGGGCGCTGGGGCCCGTTTGTCATGGGCCCATGGCCTTAGCGGGAGCATGAGCTAGCGGTTACAGGGCGGGCAGCGGGCGTTGCTGGGCAACGGGCGCCAGCCCACCCGACTGGGGGCTCGCCCAGACCAGCCGCGGGGCGGCGCCGGCGGCCAAGGTAACGGCCGGTGGCGGGGACTAGACCGACGAGCGGGATGCACGGGGCAGCAGGGTCTTCGGCGGTGTCCGTGGCTATTGACGGCGAGTGCGGGGCGCAGCCAGAAGGCGGGGGAGGGCGCCGGGCGTGGCCAGGCAGCGGAGGAGCTACAGAGCGAGGCCGGCGGGGGAGTAGGCGGCGCATGTGCGGCAGGGCGCGCGAGGGAGACCCCACCGCAGGCGTGACAAACGCGCGGGGTGGCGCAGACGGCGCGGGGAGTTGGGGACGGGCGCGATCACGGCGAACAATAGGCAGAGGCGAGCGGCCTTAGGCGGGTGAGCGCGGCCAGGGGCGCGCAAGGCGTCCAGGGCGCGAGCGGGAGGCGCGCATGGGGAGGAGAGGGAGTACAGGAGGGGGTTCCTCACATGGGAGCTGTAGGTGGATGGCAGTGGGCTCGATGTCGACCGACGAGGAGGAGATGGGGAGGCGAGGGGGCAAAGGAGCACGTCGATGGCGGTGGCTCCGGCGAGTTGGCCTTGGGGCGGCGAGCACGACGCGGACGAGGGGGTGCCGGTGGAGCGGCACTGGCGAGGCGACGGTTAGTCGACGGCGGGGTCGTCCATGCCGAGGCAGGAGCGCGGCGTCGAGGCGAGCGTCGCGCAAGGGAGAGGAGGGGTCGTGTGGGGCGACGGGGATGGGCGTCGTGGGTTCATTCCTCGATCCAGATCTGGATCGGAGAGGGGGAGAGAGCGACGTGGGGGAAGTGGTGGTCGTGGGGCTAGGGTTCGGTGCCCCCAGGGGGTATAGGGAGTGGGGGTGTAGGGCGGTTGGGCCGGCCCGTTCGGGCGGTGAAGGCCAGCTGGGCCCCTTGGCCTAGCGGAGGGGGGGTCTGTTGTTTTTCTTTTGTTTTGTTTTCCTTACATTTGTTTTTTTCTATTTATTTTCCTTTCTGTTTTATTCAATTTAGAATATTTATGCATTTTCTAAAAATGTTTTTACTTCACCATAATTATCTATGCAATATTTGACACAGTTCGAACATTTTGTTTTAAAGTTTGAAAACTTTGGTTGTTTGCGAAAAATTCAAATTTGAATTCGAATTGTTTTGAACTAACACGAGATTAGCGACAGTATGGAGGTGACATGGCTTTATTAGCAGAGGTTACTGTAGTTTGATTATCCGGGCATCACAGAGGTTGCCGTCGCCGCAGAATAACAGGGGGTGTGGGTGAGTGGAGGGATGGCCTGGCCAGTGGTGGGAGTAGTATGGGGTCCGTGAGGCCTCTGCGGCAGCACAACGGGCCATGGGAGGCAAGAGCTGGCGGCACGACCGGCGCTGCTTTGGGCGGTTAAAGCAAGAAGACCAGAGGTTGAAGAAGCACTATGGCCATTGGATGGACATCGTACGGTCACTGGAGTATTGACTAAGTTGACAAAGCCCTCCGTCCCCGTCAACTTAGTAGGCCCACAAGTCAGCCACCCACTATGGTGGGTCCCAGCTAGCAGGGGGTATTCATTTTTTTGTGCATAATAAGGAGGCACTTCCTTGCGTGTGAAGATATAGCTGGTGGGTCCGACCTGTCAGCGGGGGGACATTTTTTTCACGAAATATAGAGGCCCTTCCCGTGGGTCCTAGCTGTTAGGTGGAGGAATCATTATTTTGCGCGTAATAAGGAGGCATTTTCTTGCATGCAGTCGTGGACCCAGCTGTCAGCCTCTCCACGTACAGTCCACTTCCCATGGATGTCGTTCATTGACCATGTTGACCAGGCCGCACCGAGAGGACCAGGGCGGTGGACGACGACGAGGCCTATGAAGGGAACGACAAAGAGCCAGGGAAGACTCGGCAGTTGTTTCCCACGCGGAGGAGTACGAGGGTTTACTGGTTCGTCTGTCGTCCTCGGAGAATAATAGCAGGTGCGCGTGAGTAGAGGGATGGCTAGGCCAACTATGGGAGTACGATGGGGCGGTGAGGCACGCGTGGCAGCATAGCCTGCCGCAGGCGTTGCGTGTGCGTCAACCTTTTTTTAGGAAAGCATACGCGTCAACCTGTAGTAGGCGCACAAGTCAGCCTCAAATCTGTGGAAAATAGCATACAACCCATCTGCCATTATTTCTAATAATGTACAACCCATTTGCTAATTCTTAAGAATTTTTTTGGAGCCCATGTTTTTTTGTTAGCATTACACCCCATATTGTGGCCACGGTTAAAAAGTATACGAAACTTTGCATAATTCGGTGTGGTCAACTATTTTTAATCCTGAAATATCGATTCACATTCAAACTATTTTGAAAAATAATTTATATAAATATAAAATCCAAATAATTGTCCACGCATAAAAATCAATGGAATTTAAAATCTTGTAATGAAAAAAAATTGAAACTAGTTCCTGGTTTGATGTGTTTTAAAAATGTACAGTCCATTTCTGGGCAAACCAAATGAAACTCTCCTCGTCTTGAAAGATTTGCAGCCTAGCAGGGCTGATAAAGCAAGTAGGCCTCGTTTGGGTATTTCTTTAAAAAAAATAGAACTGGGCTAGCCATTTTCAGCAAGAAAAAAACACAACTGGGCTCATGATGTGGTAAACATAAATAAAAACCTGGCTAGATGGGCCACAGCACCCGCACAGCCCCGTTGTTACCCTGATCCGTCGCTAAAACTAGTATAAATAACAACTGCTTGTTCCTAAAAAAACTGCGTGACCTGCTGGGTCCCTGGTGTCAGCCGCTCGTAGTGTAATTCTCTCATTTATTGACTACGTTGGCAATGGCGTGAGCCCCAGATGTCCAACCATCAGGAGGAACCATATTTTTGGGCTTGTAATATAGAGGCACTTAGTACGAGGGTTGACTGGTTCGGGTGCGGGTGCATGTTGGGGCTGACGTCGCCGGAGAATAACATGACGTGTGGGGGAATAGAGGGAGGGACTTGCCAACGTTGGAGGGTACGTACGGTAGGACAGTGGAGGCGCAGCCAGCCATGGGAGGCGGGAGCAGGCGGAGCCGACGGGTGGTTTGGTTTGGGCGGCTGGAGGAAGAAGAAGAAGACAAGAGATAGAAGATACATGACAGATGTTGGATGTCAATCCAACGGCTGGTAGGCAGAATCGTTTGTTGACTGGCTAGTAAGTCGACACCACCTTGAATAGGCTATTTCCTCACGGGTCCCAAATGCCAGAATCCAAATCTGTCACAGTCATGCAGCCTTTCCTATGAAAATTTACAGCCCATTTGATGTGCTAGTTCGAAATAAGTTTGTGGGTGTTGGTGGGGGCTAATCACTTGGCTTCTGTAATGCACAGTGAGCTCAAGCAGCCGACAAGAGCGATGTTATTTCCCTTGGTTGGGATTTGTTACAATATTTCACTCTAAATTAAACGAATGGCAAGCAATTTGCCTTGTTTCAAAGAAAATATGACAGTCATAGCCGAGTTGAAAAGGGCAAGAACATCTAACTCCAGCTTACAAACTGTACAAAAGCACGAGGGTTAATTGTTCATCAGATTTACAAAAAAACCCAGGTTGAAAAGGGCAAAAAAATCTAACTCCAGCACTGTTTTCGGTAGTCACAGTCAAATGGATCGGCCAGGTCCATAGAACGAACATCCTGGGTCGTAAAATTTACTAGATTATGACCATAATATGTTGTAAATAGAAGCCCGGCACGTTTAGAAGCTCTTTTTCCCACCTGAAACTCCTTTTTTTCTCTTCGACATACCCATCCATCAAAACCATGCTGCTGATAAACTTAATCCTGATGGACAATAGTAACCTCGCATTCAGCAGGAAGAATGTGACAAATCTAGTGTTTGCATGGTTGGCTACATATCGCTCTATCTTCAATCGAATCTCATGAGAAGTGAGAAAATCCCGATGCTTACGAATCCACCGATTGGTTGTAACTTTCTTACCCCGTCCTGTTGCCTAAATAGACATGAAGATTGAAAACAGTTAAGGTCTAAAAAAAGAGTGTCGAAAGAGCAACAACTGAACGGTTAATTCTAGTACACCATATGCGGGTTTCCAATGTGCGTGAAATTTTCACCTTTATATACAACTTCTCCAGACATGGAAAGCATTGCAGCAAGCCAATAATCTTGTTCAGATCAAAACTATTCATTTGGATATATAATATCTTGACAGAATCCAACACCATTGATAGGCCATCCATGGAGAAACTCTTCATTGAGCATTGAACATAATATTAGTAGAAAATGTGTACTCCAAGATGATATATAACTTATGCGCAGAAATTTAAAATGCAGCTTATGGTTACAAGTGTAGATGATAATATAAAGTACCTGAAGAACTGTGGAGCCAAATACCATATTGAAATGAGCACAGAGATCATGTATTACACCCAAGCTCTCCAGTTTAGGCGCAGAGAGGACGGTTATTTGCAACGGTGAATAACTAGAATCAAGGATCAACCTTTGAAGTGAAGGGGCATCTTGGATGATGAGCTACCTTCCTTCAAA
Organism: Triticum timopheevii; assembly: GCA_963921465.1. Classification (NCBI taxonomy): domain Eukaryota; kingdom Viridiplantae; phylum Streptophyta; class Magnoliopsida; order Poales; family Poaceae; genus Triticum; species Triticum timopheevii. Next base: position 125,900,745 of record OY997271.1, on the reverse strand, counting down.
ATAAATTCCAATTCTTACAAGGTTAGGCGACTTTATTTGGAGACAACCGATTCTAACTGTGAAAACAAGCACCAAGTACTCCAGGGCAGGGCAACTGGAGTGGATGATGCTGTGCAATGAGACCTCCGATATACGAACCCGCACAAGTGAAAGTTTCTTGAGAAATGGGAGTCGAAGGTTTAGTACCAGATTGTCTGGTAGGTAGCACAACGCAAAGGTGGCGGTGTGGAGAGAGGAGGAAAACCGCGAGATGGACATCGGTGCTAAGGGCACAAGTATATGGCGTTCGGTATGTGGTATGTGATTTCCAGGGGAATAGTAGAACTCAAGCAGTTATAGTTTTGTGAATTCAGGGGATTTCAGCCAGGCGTCTACCGTGCAGGGCATGGTATGCTTGCTCAGGTAGCATGACGGGATGCAGAGGCTTTGAATGAAGCCCTAGTGGGAGGAGATGATGGCTCTGGGGATTTCAAAATCATTGAAGAGAGATAGCTGACGACAGTCGAGATTAAGGGGCACGACGCGTCATAGAGGGCACCACCGAATTGAGAGCACTTGGGTGCGGCAGCAATCCTTGGTGGGGAGAAGCGAGATTATCTCCCCAAGGACTGAGTTTGGGAGATCGCTGATGCGGTCCACCCAAGATTCTACGGGTTCCTGGGATTCGGTGGCGGTGGGGTTGCCGCTTCTCCCTACGCTGCCGGGTGCGGGCTCTACAACAGGCGTCACCGCTGGACGGAGCCTCATCTTCTTGGCGTTGGGGCCAGCCGGCTCCATTTTCCTCGAGGGTGTCGCGTCGCGCTCACGGATTTGAGCAGAGTAACGAATGATGAGCCAAGTTGTAGTGCGAGTGAAGAAGAAGGGGAGCTTGGGTTTTTCTGTAGTAGTGAGGAATAAGGGGAGCTGGGGTTTTCTGTAGGAGTGAGGTGAGGAATTTGGGGGTATGAGTGGAGCAAGCTGACGTGAGGTGGGTGGGAGTGAGGAGGAAGAAGAGCACCCAGTTTTTTTGGGGGAGGGGGCGCGGGGGGCGGTGTGCTGGGTGTGGGTAGCGCCTCTCATTCAGTAAATATATGGGCTTTTGAATTGATTTTTCTATTTACTAGGGTGGATGGGCTGTTTTGCCTTGGGCCCAGAGAAACAATTACTACTAGTACAGTGGAGACACTCTACAGCTACCCAGAAAAACAATTAGTACTAGTAAAGTCGATGCAATACTGCTTCTGGCTGCTCCTAGGTCACTGAAACGTCTCCCTCTACTGAATGTCGTTATACTTTTGTTGACCAACATGCGGGCCATGCAGCGCGCGGGCCCAAATGCCATCCACCAAATTAGAAGGCACTATGCAGGCGAAGAGTCACCCCGGTCGTAGTGGAGGGAAGGTAAGCGGATCCGTGATGTTGGTATATTTTCGTTCAGAGAAAAAAAGAACTTCTGCAAACCAGTAACCGATCCTCACTCTCTTTTTTGTTTCATTGTCATTGCGATTGTGTTTTTGTTTCAGTGGTCTCCTAGTATTCGTCAGTTTCATGATGGACCAAGGAGAACCAGGCAAAGATCTGCTGATATTGGAGCAGACGCAGGAGGCTGATCCCCACGAGACAAAGAGCTCCAAGAAGATGGAGGCAGCCACCGAGCCGACCCCAGATACGCTCACGGCCACTACTGAGATGGTCAACGCTCCGTTTGAGGTTACAACCCCCGTGGCACTGCAAGAGCAGTTTCCCCCTTCGAGGATGTGTCCCCCCCTCCCCCCCGCTGAGCTGCCCAAGGTGATTTTCTTCTTTGCCGATCTCTATTGCGGTTTATCATCTAAGTATGTGGTGATGAATAATGCAAAATTTTATTAGCTTCGATGACATGCTATACATAGTGGTTTAAATAACTTGTGTTTCTCATACTGGAAAGTAATTCAGAATTTGTTTCTTTTTCAATTAGAGCCGTGATGCAGACAAGGATTGTGTGGTTGTACATGTCACTCGCTATGAGGCGGATGACCTGAATATACGCACTGGGAAAATAGAGTTCTTAGGCTGTTGGATCCTGGAAGCCATTTGTGCTTATACCAATGAAGAGTTGTATTCCAGCCTCACTGTTGTCAGGCGTGTTGTCCAGGGTGTACTGAAGCACAAGAAGTTCAAAGCTACTCCTTCGTTTGTGAGGCATACTATTCTTGTCAAGCTTACGCAGGAAGATGACGTGGCATGCCTCCACAAACAAGTTTATCAGTGGCAAGACCACAAGGTTGTCTTCATGAAGGTTCACAGGATTGAGCTACTGCGGGACGTCCTCGATGATGTTCATGGCAAGGTCCGTCTTGTGTCCAGCCCAAATTAGATCGAGGCATGAAATAGTTGCCCCATCGTTTAATAGTAGTTTGGATTGTGTCTAATTATCCGAACCTTGCCTGTTATCGAGCCCTCTGGGGCTAGTACTCTGTTTGAATCCGTCTATGGGAACTACTGCTACTTTTGTCTACCCTGTATCATGTGAGAACCATCATAACTGTTGCCGAAACAGATGCGTCCTCACTAGTTTTTTCATGAATATGGCATGGTAAGACATAAGTTGTCATGGTTTATCATACGAGCAGTGTGTGTTTTGATGAAATAGATTACTCATTCGAGAACTGTGCACCGACGTATACATAAGTACTTGTAAACACTGTTGGTGCTACCCCACTTGTAAGCAGTTGTGCAAAACACGGCACATTGGCTCATCTCGCTTCAACACTAGGCTATCGACCAACTAACAACCAACAATCTGTTGTCTGACATATAAGCAACTATGTATCTTGTTACAGTGGTTCATGCAGTTAACTGAGGCCACAATGTAAATTCCAAACGTTCACACGCTAGTCGAGCGTTCATGTGGAACACTCACATTAAACTTGGCTTCATAAAAAACTTGAAAAGCATAAGTTAAGCTATTTTATACATCTCAATGATTCATAGAACATAACAAACATATACTAGTTCACAACAAAAGACAAAGTTGTGAGAAGGTTAACAAATCAGGAAAAAACAAGCAAGGCTTCTCTGAGCAAAGGGCCTCCCGACAGGCTTAAATTTCCTGGAGTTCACTCTGGTTTTTTCTTGTTGCCACCATCCAGGGTTAGGTTCTCTCATTCCAGAATAACCAATTATAATTGTGGTCTCAGCTGGAATGCTGAACTGAACCATGCAGTGTACTGACCAGCTGAAATTCTTGTGCATTCCACTAAATTTAAGCACCGCTATTTGTAGAAATAAGTAGACCACAATGCCTCTTGTCCGTGCACCTGTCCAAAAAACTGCCGTGCAGCCATGCCAGCTAGTCCTCGGTCCATGGATGAACTGGTAGAAAGTGCATTCCGGACTACGATGTAGTTGTTTTCGCTCGTCCCTGCACTGCAATCAGGAAGTAAAACATATGAATCAACTTCTTTTAGATTGCGTTGGTCATTCTACCTAGTAACTACCAATGTAGGAATACCTAGAAGACGGGTGGTTAGACGACGACAGCGAGGGATAGCCATCTCATTTTGCGCGGTTCTACTAAAACTGAGGTGTGTGCTTTTGATTGCGCGGATAGAAACGATACGGAGACAAACATCCCGAAATGATATGGAGACAGACATCCCTGTTTGCACAAATACGAAATACAGTTATTTAAACAATGACAGATATTTGTAGTGGTGTATGATTAACAGCAGCATCTATTGTGTTATAATTGGCACTAGATTGACAGTATGAAAGTGCCCTTAAGTAAGTAGCATCACATCACATCAACACTGCCACTAGATTAACATGCAGAACAATAGCATTAGTATTACTGTCATGAGAGTAGCACATGGTTAGTAAATGTGCAATCAAGTTTGTGAAGTTCCACTTGTATGAAGCAATGTTAGCGGTGTGAGATTTAAGTGTAACTGCGAAAACACAATTCATGGGAAATAAAGCAAGACGGAAGCACTTCATAAAATGGTGGTGGCATTGCTTCAATTTATCGACGGCACTAGACCATTACTTATAGTGACATTAGGTGGCATTGCTTAATGATTCATGTGATTTTACATTAACAGTAGTGATATGGGCGTAGGGACAGTAGGGGCATAAAGTGGTGAGGAAGATGTGGTTGCCGAGAGCAGCAAACACTCAGGCAACATGTATGCATTTGTCCCATTTTTTATCTCCTCGACGACATTTTCCTATGTGAGCACAGGAAATCTAGACCTGCTCATTCTCATTTGCATTGTCCCCAACACCCATCACTTACTTTCCTTTTTCAACCAAGAGATAGGTCCACTTCCTCCCACCCTTCGCCATCCACCATGCTTTCTTCGTCTTTTCAACCAAGAGACCGATTGGGTAGCCAATATCTACTACTTTCCCCCATTTCCTCATAGAACCAAGTCCTAGATTCATGCTACAACTTTCCCACTTTCTTCCCTGTTTGAACCAACTCTTAGAGTCGACTGTATGAACTAGGTTTACCTCTAATAAGAGTAAAAGTCTAGGTGGCTTTGGAACAGCGGACGGAAGTAGAAAAATATCCACACGAAGCCAAGTGGGGAGCTGGGGCAGTAGAGCAAGGCAGGTTTCGAAGGAATATATACCTGAGGGTCATCGGCATGTGGAAAAGACGACGTCGGGAGGCCGCATCTTGGCCACCATACCGCAAGGAGGAAGAAGGGGTCGGAGGCCCTCCCGAGCCGGCGCTCTCTCGGAGAGAATGGCAAGGCCGCTGATCGGGATGCGCGGGCAACCGTTGGTCTCCTCCCTCGCCGCTGACGACAGCGTGAACAATTGCTATTTCTTGAGCTTGCGTTGGTTTTCCTCGAAGAGGAGAGGGTGATGTAGCAAGTGTAGCGTAAGTATTTCCCTCAGTTTTGAGAACCAAGGTATTAATCCAGTAGGAGGCTCCTCAAAAGTCCCACGCACCTACACAAACAAACTAAGAACTCGCAACCAACGCAATAAAGGGGTTGTCAATCCCTTCACGGCCACTTGCGAAAGTGAGATCTAATAAAGATAATATGATAAGATGGATATATTTTTGGTATTTTATAATATAGATGCAAAAAGAAAAGATGCAAATAAAATTAGATTGAAAGCAAATATGATAAGAGATAGACCCGGGGGCCATAGGTTTCACTAGTTGCTTCTCTCAAGATAGCATAAGTATTACGGTGGGTGAAAAAATTACTGTCGAGCAATTAATAGAAAAGCGCATAGTTATGAGATCATCTAGGCATGATCATGTATATAGGCATCACGTCCATAACAAGTAGACCGACTCCTGCCTGCATCTACTAGTATTACTCCAGACATAGACCGCTATCCACCATGCATCTAGAGTATTAAGTTCATAAGAACAGAGTAACACATTAAGCAAGATGACATGATGTAGAGGGATAAACTCATGCAAGATGATATAAACCCCATCTTGTTATCCTCGATGGCAACAATAGAATACGTGCCTTGCAACCCTTTACGTCACTGGGTAAGGACACCACAAGATTGAACCCAAAGCTAAGCACTTCTCCCATGGCAAGAAAGACCAATCTAGTAGACCAAACCACTGATAATTCGAAGAGACTTGCAAAGATAGCTCAATCATACATAAAAGAATTCAGAGAAGATTCAAATATTATTCATAGATAAACTTGATCATAAACCCACAATTCATCGGATCTCGACAAACACACCGCAAAAAGAGTTTACATCGAATAGATCTCCACAAGAGAGGGGGAGAACATTGTATTGAGATCCAAAAAGAGAGAAGAAGCCATCTAGCTAATAACTATGGACCCGTAGGTCTGTGGTAAACTACTCACAACTCATCGGAGGGGCAAGGAAGTTGATGTAGAAGCCCTCCGTGGTCAATTGCCCCTCCGGCAGAGTGCCTGCGAAGGCTCCAAGATGAGATCTTGCGGATACAGAAGGTTACGGCGGTGGAAATTGTGTTTCGTGGCGCTCTTGGATATTTTCGGGGTATGTAGGTATATATAGGAGGAAGAAGTACGTCGGTGGCCGCCCGAGGGGCCCACAAGACAGGGGGGCGCGCCCTACAGGGGGGCGCGGCCCCCTATCTCGTGGGGCCCTCGGAAGCTTCTTGACTTGCACTCCAAGCTCTCCGGATCACGCTCATTACAAAAATCACGCTCCCAAAGGTTTCATTCCATTTGGACTCCGTTTGATATTCCTTTTCTTCGAAATACTGAAATAGGCAAAAAACAGCAATATGGGCTGGGCCTCCGGTTAGTAGGTTAGTCCCAAAAATGATATAAATGTGTAAAATAAAGCCCATAAACATCCAAAAGGGGTAATATAATAGCATGGAACAATCAAAAGTTATAGATACGTTGGAGACGTATGAAGCATCCCCAAGCTTAATTCCTGCTCGTCCTCGAGTAGGTAAATGATAAAAAGAGAATTTTTGATGTGGAATGCTACCTAGCATAATTCATAGTGTAATTTTCTTTATTATGGCATGAATGTTCAGATCCAGATGAATATGAAATAAAAGTTCATATGATAAAAGAAATAGTAACACTCCAAGCATACTAATCAAAGTAATCATGTCTTCTCAAAATAGCATGGCAAAAGAAAGTTCATCCCTACAAAATCATATAGTTCGGCTATGCTTCATTTTCGTCACACAAAGATGTTCCCAACTTCTATACCCCCGATGACAAGCCAAGCAATTGTTTCATACTTAAATAATCTCAAACTTTTTCAACCTTCACGCAATACATGAGCGTGAGCGATGGATATAGCACTATGGGTGGAATAGAATATGATGATGGGGATTGTGTGGAGAAGACAAAAAAGGAGAAAGTCTCACATTGACGAGGATAATCAACAGGCTATGGAGATGCCCATCAATTGATGTCAACATGAGGAGTAGGGATTGCCATGCAACGGATGCACTAGAGCTATAAATGAATGCTCAACAAAAAGGAACTAGTGGGTGTGCATCCAACTTGCTTGCTCACGAAGACCTAGGGCATTTGAGGAAGCCCATCGTAGGAATATACAAGCCAAGTTCTATAATGAAAAATTCCCACTAGTATGGAAAAGACAACTTATGAGACTCACTATATGAAAAACATGGTGCTACTTTGAAGCACAATATATGAGACTCACTACATGAAGAACAAGGTGCTACTTTAAAGCACAAGTGTGGAAAAAGAGATAGTAACATTGCCCTTTTTATTTATTTTCTTTTTTTTTCCTTTTTTCTTCTTGTTTTTTTTGGGCCTTTCTTTTTTTTCTTTTGGCCTTTCTTATTTTTCTTTTCTTTTTTGGGCAATGTTCTAATAATGATGATCATCAGACTTCTATTGATTACAACATAAAAATTACAACTCGAAACTAGAACAAGATATGACTCTATATGAATGCCTCCGACGGTGTACCGGGATGGTGCGATGAATCAAGAGTGACATGTATGAAAAATAATGCTTGGTGGCTTTGCCACAAATACGATGTCAACTACATGATCATGCAATGGGAATATGACAAAAGTAAAGTATGTCATGATGATGATGAACGGAACGGTGGAAAGTTGCATGGCAATATATCTCGGAATGGCTATGGAAATGCCATAATAGGTAGGTATGGTGGCTGTTTTGAGGAAGATATAAGGAGGTTTATGTGTGATAGAGCGTATCATATCACGGGGTTTGGATGCACCGGCGAAGTTTGCACCAACTCTCAAGGTGAGAAAGGGCAATGCACGGTACCGAAGAGGCTAGCAAAGGTGGAAAGGTAAAAGTGCGTATAATCCATGGACTCAACATTAGTCAAAAGAACTCATATACTTATTGCAAAAATTTGGAAGTCATCAAAAACCAAGTACTACGCGCATGCTCCTAGGGGGATAGATTGGTAGGAAAAGACCATCGCTCGTCCCCGACCGCCACTCATAAGGATGCACAAGCCAAGTACACTTCATGTTTCAAATTTGTTACACAACTTTAACCATACATGCATGCTACGGGACTTGCTAACTTCAACACAAGCATTCTTTAAATTCATAATCACCCAACTATCATGACTTTAATATCACTACCTCCATATCTCAAAACAATTATCAAGTATCAAATTGATCATAGCATCCAATTCACTTCCTATGATAGTTTTTACTATACCCAACTTGGATGCCTACCATTCTAGGACCAACTTTATGACTAGCAAATAACATGATGTTCTAAAGACTCTCAAAATAATATAAGTGAATCATTAGAGACTAGCAATTTCTTCAAAATTAAGACACCACCATGCTCTAAAAGATATAAGTGAAGCACTAGAGCAAAAACTATCAAGCTCAAAAGATATAAGTGAAGCACATAGAGTATTCTAGCAAATTCTAATCAAATTAGCTTCTCCCAAAAGGTGTGTACAGCAAGGATGATTGTGGTAAACTAAAAAGCAAAGACTAATATAATACACGACGCTCCAAGCAAAACACATATCATGTGGCGAATTAAAATATATCTCCAAGTAAAGTTACCAATGAACGAAGACGAAAGAGGGGATGCCTTCCCGGAGCATCCCCAAGCTTAGGCTTTTGGATATTCTTGAATATCTTGGGGTGCCATGGTCATCCCCAAGCTTAGGCTCTTTCCACTCCTTATTCCATAGTCCATAAAAGCTTTACCCAAAACTTGAAAACTTCACAACACAAAACTCAACAGGAAATCTTATAAGCTCCGTTAGTGAAAGAAAACAAAACCACCACATAAGGTACTGCAATGAACTCATTATTTATTTAATTTGGTGTTAAACCTACTGTATTCCAACTTATTTATGGTTCATAGACTGAATTACTAGCCATAGATGCATTGAAATAAGCAAACAACACACGAAAAGCAGAATCTGTCAAAAACAGAACAGTCTGTAGCAATCTGTAACTAACGCAAACTTCTGGAACTCTAAACATCCTACCAAAATAGGAAGTCCTGAAAAATTTGTTTATTGAACAGCAGCAAGAAGAATCAACGCAAAAGCACGTTCCTGTGATTTAACAAGATTATATTCGTGCGTGCAAAGTTTCTGTTTTTCAGCAGAATCAAATCAACTATCATCGTAGGTTATCCTATAGGTTCTACTTGGCACAAACACTAATTAAAAGATAAAAACACATCTAAACAGAAGGTAGATGCAAGATTTATTACTAAACAGGAGCAAAAACAAAAAAATAAAGAAAATTGGGTTGCCTCCCAACTAGCGCTATCGTTTAACGCCCCTAGCTAGGCATAAAAGCAAGGATAGATCTAACGGGTGTCATCTTGTATTTTCAGTTTTTTACGGAGTCATGCTCGAATCCGGGAGGTTCTTTCTGCTTCCCTTCATACTCGGAAATTTTTAGATCTAAAGAATCCAACCGCTTATTGCAAAGAGTAATCAACATATTCATGCGGTGAAGATTTCCGCTAACACTTTTAAGAGGCTCAAGAGAGTTTTGTAATATTTTTGTTACTTCGCAAATCTTTCCAAACACTTGGGTTTCTTCTTGGGTAGGATGTGATCCTCCCTTTTGAGCTAGTGTTCCCACTATTCCCTCTATTATTTCATGCGCAATACTGGGATCAATTTCAATGAAATTTCCCTTGGTAATGCAATCCAAGAGTTGGCTATGCGTCATATTTAACCCAACATAAAAATTATGAAGAAGAATTCTAAAGTTCACCTCTAGGGTGCACTTGCGATAAGATTCCATCATCCTATACCAAGCATCTTTTAAATTTTCTCCTTGCCTTTGCTTGAAGTGAAGAACTTCAAACTCGGGAGACATAGGAGCGGATAAGGAACTAGACATGAAGACAAGGTAAACGAACTAACACATGGCAAACGGAAAAAGGCAAGCGAAAAAGAGAGGAGGAGATTGGGAAAGAGAGGGCGAATAAAACGGCAAGGGTGAAGTGGGGGAGAGGAAAATGAGAGGCAAATGTCAAATAATGTAAATGTGAGGGAGATGGGTTTGTGATGGGTACTTGGTATGTCTTGACTTGAGAGAAGACCTCCCCGGCAACGGCGCCAGAAATCCTTCTTGCTACGTCTTGAGCTTGCGTTGGTTTTCCTCGAAGGGGAGAGGGTGATGCAGCAAGTGTTGCGTAAGTATTTCCCTCAGTTTTGAGAACCAAGGTATCAATCCAGTAGGAGGCTCCTCAAAAGTCCCATGCACCTACACAAACAAACTGAGAACTCGCAAGAAACGCAATAAAGGGGTTGTCAATCCCTTCACGGCCACTTCCGAAAGTGAGATCTAATAAAGATAATATGATAATATAGATATATTTTTGGTATTTTATAATATAGATGCAAAAAGTAAAGATGCAAATAAAAGTAGATTGAAAGCAAATATGATAAGAGATAGACCCAGGGGCCATAGGTTTCACTAGAGGCTTCTCTCAAGATAGCATTAGTATTGCGGTGGGTGAACAAATTACTGTCGAGCAATTGATAGAAAAGTGCATAGTTATGAGATTATCTAGGCATGATCATGTATATAGGAATCACGTCCATAACAAGTAGACTGACTCCTGCCTGCATCTACTACTATTACTCCACACATCGAACAACTCCTGCCTGCATCTAGAGTCTTAAGTTCATAAGAACAGAGTAACGCATTAAGCAAGATGACATGATGTAGAGGGATAAACACATGCAATATGATATAAACCCCATCTTGTTATCCTCGATGGCAACAATACAATACGTGCCTTGCAACCCTTTCTGTCACTGGGTAAGGACACCGCAAGATTGAACCCAAAGCTAAGCACTTCTCCCATGGCAAGAAAGACCAATCTAGTAGGCCAAACCAAACTGATAATTCGAAGAGACTTGCAAAGATAACTCAATCATACATAAAAGAATTCAGAGAAGATTCAAATATTATTCATAGATAAACTTGATCATAAACCCACAATTCATCGGATCTTGACAAACACACTGCAAAAAGAGTTTACATCGAATAGATCTCCACAAGAGAGGGGGAGAACATTGTATTGAGATCCAAAAAGAGAGAAGAAGCCATCTAGCTAATAACTATGGACCCGTAGGTCTGTGGTAAGCTACTCACAACTCATTGGAGGGGCAAGGATGTTGATGTAGAAGCCCTCCATGGTCGATTCACCCTCCGACAGAGTGCCGGCGAAGGCTCCAAGATGAGATCTCGCGGATATAGAAGGTTACGGCGGTGGAAATTGTGTTTCGTGGTGCTCCTGGATGTTTTCGGGGTACGTAGGTATATATAGGAGGAAGAAGTACATCGGTGGCCGCCGAAGGGGCCCACGAGACAGGGAGGCGCGCCCTACAGGGGGGCGGCCCCTATCTCATGGGGCCCTCGGAAGCTTCTTGACTTGCACTCGAAGCTCTCCGGATCACGTTCGTTCCAAAAATCACGCTCCCAAAGGTTTCATTCCGTTTGGACTCCGTTTGATATCCCTTTTCTTCGAAATACTGAAATAGGTAAAAAAACAGCAATATGGGTTGGGCCTCCGGTTAGTAGGTTAGTCCCAAAAATGATATAAATGTGTAAAATAAAGCCCATAAACATCCAAAAGGGGTAATATAATAGCATGGAACAATCAAATATTATAGATACGTTGGAGACGTGTCAACGATTCACCTACACCCCTGCCCCGGTCGAGGTTGTTCGGCAGAATTTGTGACCAGCCGTGAGCTGAGAGAGAGTGTGGACACCTATGTCTTGCTTAGATCTGGAGAGCATGAGAGAGTGAACAAGAGGAACCCTAGTAAAGCAAGCGCTAAGGCTCCTGCGTATATATATAGTGGAGTGATTTTGTTGTACCAGCTTCAAAAAAATGTGCTCCTACATGTACCCGCGAGTGAGTGTGAGAGAACTAGTGCGTGCGTGCACCGCTTCTCTTCGTGAGAGTACAATATACTATGCCCAAAGAACGTTCGCCACATGAGTAATAGTATAAGTGTGTGACGTGTGAGCTAAAATAAAATGTGCGCGACGTCTTTTGTTTTTTAGAAGTTCTGAGGATAGGGTGTGAAGAGCACATATGTGCGTGACGTCTACCTGCAAATAGATGGTGGGTGCGAGAGGACTCGGGAGAGTCGTGACTCGTCAGGGTGCGTGTGCGTGAGAGAGAGGGGGCACGTATCAATGCAATGCATGTGTCCGTAAATCATTATCCAACAAACGTTCAGCACAAGCCTTTTCCTGACGAACGCCATAAGAACCGTTAGATCGGCATCCGACAATGTCAGTTTTTCCATGTCATTTAACAGAACAGCCACTCCTCCTACACACAAATCTTCCACGTGAGTGTTAGCAACTGCCGTATGCTCCCTCCGTTCCAAAATGCAGTGCATATAGCTTTATTCAAAATTCGAACCTCGCAAACTTTTACCGAGTTTTTGTGTACCAAATTGCACATGTAGAATACCCTGTATATATCATTTCATTCATCTTCGAGAGGTAACTATAAAGATGGGGGAGGAGTCTACAAAGAAATACCATCGTATCACCTGCAGCAACTTCAACCATCCTTTGGTGTGGAGGAATATCATAGGAACTCTATATGATATGATTTTTATAGGATTTTTTCCTTTAGAGCCAATTGGTTCATAGGAATAGATTCATTGTCGTGGGAACGAACACCTATGGGGCAGGGCCCCTTTTCGGTTCGGCGAGGGGCAGAGGCCGCACGAAGAGCGGATCGAGGCGAAGCACGCGAGCGATTTTACCCAGCTTCGGAGCTCTCCGGAGAGATAATACTCCTACTGCTGCTTGTCGGATTATATTGTGTTCTTGCTCGGGAGCGTTGAGAGCTACAAGACCGAGCGTGAGTGTTTTCTGATTTCGAACCCCTTTTACGTTGCGCATGGGCCTCCTTTTATATGCTCAAGGGGTCACCAACAGGTGGCAACGCATGCAAGGGCAAAAGTGTAAAAGAACTGTGGTTGGTACACCTACTTGCACAGTGTATCCTACCTAACCCTAACGACAGGGGACAAAGGCATTAAATGCCCGTCCGCTTCACCCAAACAGTGTAGAAAAGTGACCGTTAGGGGCACCACCATTCGCCACGATGGCGATCTTGTCAGCGTTGCTTGCCACCTCGCACCGCTTGGCTGCACAGCCTCCCGCCACGTGCGCTTGGAACGGCCTCAGGGCGACACGCCGACGGATGCGCTGGAGCGTAGGTACAGAGAGGTGGTTTGCCGCGGCAAGCGCCTTACCGCGGCCGTTGTCTTGCTGCGCCCGGAAGCTTGTCGCTCACCGGGCCTTGCCGGGACGCGAGGCGCGTAGCAGCAAGTTTCTTGAGATGCCTTGGTTGGCCTTCCCGGCAAGCTCCTCTTGCCGGGGCCTTGTCTCTTTCCCGGCAAGCTCCTCTTGTCGGGGCCTTGAACACTTTGTTCTTGAATGGCTCCAAAGGGAACCACAGAGGACCTTGGCGGTCGCCCGGCAAGCCTTGCCGCGGGGTGCTGCGACTGCCCGTGCACAAGTTCGGGATGCTAGGGTACCCCTACTCTTGTACACCGACATTCATATACCCCACATTTCAAAGGAAAGAAACATGATATCATTTCTATAGATTTAGAGCCACTTGGTTCATATGAATGGATTCCTATACTCCCATAAATTCAAAGGAAAATAAACATTAGCGTATATTCAATAGAAAAGTTCCTATGATATGAACCAAATTACATCTCTTTTCTAATCCCTCCTCATAGGAATTGAGATACATGTCATATCTAGATTCAATAGAAAAGTTCCTATGATGTGAACCAAATGATATCTCTTTTCCAATCCCTACTCATAGGAATTGAGATACTCCATGTCATCTCTTTCCCTACAACTTCCATGCATACGTCTTCTATTCCTAAATAGCTACTACAACCCACTAGTAGCTTTTTTCCAAGACATGCAACTATGGAACAAGAACTATATATTGTGCGAATAACTTTGAAAGATGGTCGCTGGATGAAGCTAATCCGATAGTTCAAAGATGGCAAATCCGAGCACTACTAGCCGTTGGATATCATCAACATTCCACCAGCTCTGCCACATGTACAATTTAGAAGACTCCATGGTTGGACTTAGGCATAATGCACAAACCTCAAAACACAAGCACCTCTCCTTTGTTCTAGAATCTTCCATATCATAATTGATTTTTTCTAAATGAATTGCCATTATTTGTTTTTTACTTTATGCTTTACAATGCACAACCCCATGAATCTTAACATTTTTATAAAACTAATTGATTTTGAATGAGATGAACTATAAGAACTAAACGAACATCTACATCATGCATATATGACTCAAAGCTTTACATGCTATAGTGTGTATTTATTAATAATTTGGTTTCGAAATCTCATGTGTTCAATGCATGTGTACCTTACTAGTTTTGAGTAGAATAGAAAATTTCACGCGGCCCCGGGTATATCAAAATGCAAGGCCCATGCATCATTGCCTTTCGATCGAACCTACGTCCACAATTTTTTGTACGTACTATATCTCCATTGGCCCCTGAACCCAAAATGCTGCCTCGTTCCCGTAAAACCAAGCGGCCCACACATATTTAAGGCGTCGACTCGAAATCAATCCCTCTCTCATTTACTACGACATGGCCCCTCACGCCGTAGTACTCCTACAATCCCTACCGCGGCACTCATCATTGGTTTTCTTCAAGAGGACGAGGAAGAAGCTGATTTGTAGTGTAGGCACTTTCAAAAAAAAAGGATCTGTAGTGGAGACCCCTACCCTAGGGTGCCCTAGGTAGCTGCCGCACGCATCATTGTTTTCTCTTTTCTTTATGCTCTTGCGCCCTAGAGTGAAATGATGGTTGCTTCGTCCATCCAGCTTAATGCGAGAAAGGTGGGGCTTTGTGATTTGACCCCTCATCGTTCATTTTCTACTACTGCGGCGCTACGACCGGGGTCCTCCAATTCCAACCGCTGCTCCAAACTGTAATTTGGTGCATTGCACGTGGAACAAGATGGTGGATGAGCCACATGTCGGCCAAAGGGGTCCTGTTAAGTGTGTCGCCATTTTGTGTTGCTACACCAACACGACAGGAGCAGCCTACCACTTGGTTTTGCTCCTTGGTGAATCCCGACTATATTGATCTAAAAAGATACATACTGAACTACCCTCTCCGTCTCGTTTTTTAGGCGTCTCGGTTTATAGGGCGTGCATGTAGTTCTAGGTCATCCATTTGACTAACTAAATATGAGTTACTATGTCACAAAAAGTATATCATTGGATTCTTAAGCGAATGTAGTTTCTAAACATATAGTATTTAAAAGTCAAGGGCGGGGCTTTTCTTGCGCGGTAGGCGGGGCAGTTCCGCCTAGTCGGTTCGACAGAGACGCGAGAAGATGATGGAGTAGGCTGCTGCAAACATAGGGCTGTGTGATTTGACAATGAGTTACTGCTGGACAGGTGGGCCCCGTGATTTGACTTGCCATCATCATTTTAATTGCGGCGCTACGACCGGCGTGAGTCTCCCGATTCCTGACCACCTCCATACATGTGCCTCTCCCAATGCTCCACCATGTAGAGGCTGGCTCTTGCATGAGCGCCCACTTCTCCACTTTTTCCTTGCCTCTTTCCTCCATATATGCAAAAATGCCATGTAAAGTGCACTATTGTACTTACTTGCTCCTACAGGTGCTAAGCTTGCCACATAGGCATAAAGTCTGATGTGGCAAGTTAATTAAGAAGAGAGAGACTAGTTTGGTGCGCCAAGGAAGAAACGGTGCTAAGCGTGTGTACCTAGGTGAAAAGACAATTTTGAGTCTATAGCTAATTAAATGAAGCAAACTTAGCAACAAAAAACTAAGCACCTATGCATTGGGGACTTGATTGCTACGCCATTTAATGCCCTTAGCACCTCATCTAAGCACCATTTCATTGGAAGAGGTCACTCATTGGCAAATGCAATAAATAATACGAAGAAAGAGATAGAGAGAAGTAAAAAAATACACTTATAGCCAACCTTATAGCTAACCTTGTTGTAGTATGAGTGACTAAGAGATGACATGCCAACATCAGATAGCCTAACCACTATAGGAATCAGCTACTTTATCATCAACCACGGCGGACGGCAAAGGCACGTATGGCGGACGGCCAAGGTCTTTGCCATCCACCGCTGACGGCAAAAGTGGACGGCAACGTACGGGACGGCAAAGAGCTACATTGCCGTCCGCTTCGGGCGGCTGACGGCAAAGGGTCCTTTGCCATCAGCTGCCGACGGCAAAGAATACAGACGACAATAATTGCGTTGTTACTCCGTTAGGTGGTTAACGACAAGCCTTTGCCGTCTGCCGCTGACGGCAAACATCGGAAGGCCTTTGCCGTCCGCCGCTGTAGGCAAAGTTTTTTTCTCTTTGCCGTCAGCCACTGTTGGCAAACTGACCAAATAGGTCAGCCTCCCAGGAAACATAGTTGCCTGCCATGTGGCCTCTTTGCCGTCCGCTGCTGATGGCAAAGATACCTTTGCCGTCGGTGGCTGACGGCAAAGAGCCTGCATATTGGCTCTTTTTTCTGTTTTTTTTAATCCAACAATTTTCACAGCAAATATATATGACATATATAGATATATTTCACAGAGCTATTTAACAACACATAAGTTTCATCGTACATACATATATAGTTCCATCCATTCATACATAGCAAGTTCCATCAAGATAGCAAAGTTGCACATACATATTACAACGCAAAGTTTCATTAAGATAGCAAGTTCCATCGTAGCAAGCTAGAAGAATACTAGAAGAGAATGAAATTAAAAACAAGCACTCGATCATAGCAAGCTAGCTCCCGAGAAGTGAATGAAATCTGCAAAATGGCAAATAAGAAAGTTAGGAAAAGGTGACTAGAAGAAGAAGACTGGAAGAAGAAGCACGCCATCGTTTGTGAGGTAACTTAGGTGAAATGGATCGTTTATGAGCTAACTTAGGTAAAATGCATCATTTTAGAGCTAATGTAGGTAAAATGGATCGTTTATGAGCTAACTAAGCTAATTATGCCGTTTTTTTACATAAGTAAGGTAAGTACATGTCATTATTGAGCAAACCTAGTTAACTAAGCATATTATAACTAACTTAGGTCATTTTGGAGGAAACAAAGCTAAGTATAGATCATTTTAGAGCTAACTTAGGTAAAATGGCTGGTTTTGGAGGTCAGTAAGCTTATTAAGTCATTTTGCAGGAAAAGAAGCTACGTCTAGGTCATTAAGGTAAGCATATTGGATGAAATAAAGCTAAGTCTAGGTCTTTATGCATTTGTTAAGCAAAAAACTAGAGAAACTTACCTTGATCATGGAGGTGTGGGAGCGGGCTGGCTCAGGCCAGTAGCTGGAGAAGGATCGTGTAATGCTTGTGTGGAGTAACGCTGCACAAAAGATCATTTCCAATGTTTCGTTAGCATGATGACAGTCAAATGTTAAGACTAGCAAGTAACGTCCATTCAAATTAAACTCACTGTGGTCTCAGGAGCAATCTCTGGATCAATGGCTATGGAGCCACGGGACCTCCCACCACTAGATATCATCACCTGCTCTGGATTGTAGGGGATCTGGCTCGGGTTAAACTCCTCCCCTATCCTCGCCTTCCATTTGACTTGCTTGTAAGAGGCAGTGTGGGCCATGGCATACAGGTCGTACCCCTCTGGCACCTTATCCGTCTTATTATAGCATGCCTGAAAGAGAGAAACAAAGTAAATTAGTAATTAAAGGGCTCAAGCTAGCATCATGAATGAATTGCATTAATAATGAAGCAAACCACATTACCCAATTCCGCCCGAACTGATATAAGCTGGAGCTACCTTGATGGTGTGGCACACCTTCAATTTGGGCACGTTTGTCCTTGGCCTCAGTCGGCTCCCCTTCCATCTTTCAACACCTGCCATGACAAAGAGTAAACAAAATTAGTACAACATAAAAAAATACCGACATGAATAATAATATGTATATCACTTAAGTGTATCATCATCAAGTACAACATAAAAAAAATACCGACATGAATAATAATACTGACACTACTAATAATCTCGATCAGTATCATCAATAAATGCATAGTCATCATCATCACTATAATCAATGACGGGCTCATAGGGTTCAGTGGCATCAACATGTGGAAGGCCACCTTTACGTAATCGGTCAAGCATTGAGAGGTCGTCCGCAGCAGTAACCTCTTCTTGTTCCTCCTCTGGGGTGATGTGGGATTCACCATCGCTGTCTACTTCAATGTTTTGGGGAGAAGTATACCGGTTCTTGAAACGCTTTTTGGAAAGACGTGTCTCTTGGAAGAATTCTCCTTCATATGTGTCTGGGTTAATGTGAGGTTCATAATCCTCTTCCTTTGGGGGAGATAGTCTAGCACGTGGCGGCACTTCATAAACGACATCCCAACCTTTCAGATTTGGATTAGTTTGGCAGGCCCAGGGTAGATAGAATACTTGGGTCACCTGTTGAGCCATAATATAGACATCAGGAACATCTAAATGGGTGCTTTGGTTGATTTCAACTAGCCCTATATGATCATGAGTCCTTCTAGTCTCCTTCGGCTGAAACAAATAACATTTGAAGACTACCACATTCGGTGGGTTTTCACCATAGAATAGAAGTTCATAAATTGCTTCAACTCTCCCATAATACTCGGTACCTCCTTCGCCGATAGCAGATACACAACAATTTGTAGACTTTTGGTCGGCCATAGATAGCTCTTTGCCATAGGTACAAAAACGATACCCGTTGATGTCGTATTTGTCAAATGAACGAACCTTATAGTCGAAACCATTAGCGACTTGTCTCAATTCGGCATCCATAGACTCTGAATTAGCCTACAAGTTTAATATGAAAGGATTGTTGCATTACGCACAAATTAGCGAATGAAATGAAATTGTCTAATAGAATTTACCGTTTGTTTGAACCAAGAGATGAAACCGGGATAGCCACCTCCTTGCTTTGCGAGAAGCTCATACTCTTCGACGGAATCCTTTTGGATCACCGCTCCATACGTGAATAGGGCGACGTATCGACTGTATGAAATATCCAGGAATAAGAGCAGTTCAAAGGAAATAGAAGTTGCGAAACAATGTACCAAGAACTTACTCGATGTACGGCCGCACTTCTATCAGGTTGTTGAAGATATACAACAAAATGGTCCGCCATTCTTCGTTATCCAAAGATACTAGATTTGAAACACTGGCTGGTGCGAGATTGCCTTTGAATAGGCTGAGGTTGGATCCACCCTTTTTAGGCTCGTCAGCATTGTACCGAGGCTTCGGATTATGCAAATGCCGATTTTTGGTTTCATAGTGTGCTGTCACGAAATTTGCCGCCTCCTCAGTGATGAATGCCTCAGCCATAGACGCTTCAATTCTACGTTTATTTTTACATTTTTCTCGAAGCGTCTTCTGCATCCTCTCAGTTGGGTAGCACCAACGATTTTGCACGCCCCCCCCCCCCAATCTTGCCTCGGTCGGGAGATGCAAAATCAAATGCTGCATTGGATTAAAGAAGCCCGGTGGAAAGATCTTCTCTAACTTGCAGATCAATTCTGGCGCCAACTCTTCCATTTCTTCTAGCATGCCAGGCGATAGTTCTTTCGCACAAAGAACACAGAAGAAATAGCT
Organism: Triticum timopheevii; assembly: GCA_963921465.1. Taxonomy (NCBI): domain Eukaryota; kingdom Viridiplantae; phylum Streptophyta; class Magnoliopsida; order Poales; family Poaceae; genus Triticum; species Triticum timopheevii. The sequence goes on along the minus strand of OY997271.1, from coordinate 125,881,142 downwards.
GAGTTCTGCCAGTATTAGCCATTCATCCTCAGGGATGAAGCCATGCAACATCACCAGCATTACCCGCTCAATCCATATGTGCCAATCATGACTCTTGAGACCAAATATCTTCAATTTATCAAGACTCTCTCCCCTCTTTAGATTCGCTGCATACCCATCGGGGAACATCAACTACATTTTCACCCACAAGATAATTTCCCTCATAGCTGGCCTTCCAAGATTGAACCATGCCTTTGGCTTTGTCCAGTTCTACTTTCCTTTTGGTTCTTTCATGTTTTGTAACGGCCTATCACATAGCGCCTCCAGATCGACTCTAGCCTTAGTATTATCCTTTGACTTCCCATCTATGCCGAACAATGTACCAAAAAGTGCCTGAGCGATATTCTTCTCAGTGTGCATCACGTTGATGTTGTGTGGGCAAAGGAGGTCTTTGAAGTAAGGCAGATCCCATAAGCATGTTTTGTGAGTCCAGGCGTGCTCAGAATTATACCCCTTGAAGTACCCTGGACGCTCTGGATCTGGCTCGAGAGCGTTTAACTGATCCAGGGTCTGTTGGCCTGTCAACACAGGTGGTGCAGAGTTTTTTACAACTCTACCTTTGATGAAGTTCTTCTTGTCTTTCCTGAACTTATGGCGAGGATCCAGGAACTGTCTATGCATGTCGAAGCAAGAAAACTTGCGACCGGCCTGAAGCCAACGAAACTCAAGAGCTCCCTTGCATGTGGGGCACGGGAACCTTCCATGCACACACCAGCCAACAAATAACGCATACGTCAGCAAGTCATGCGTCGAGTACATGTACCAGACACGCATTATGAAGTTTCGTTTGCTATAGGCGTCGTATGTCTTGAACCCATTATCCCAGGCTTCTTGCAATTCGTCCTTAAGCGGCTGCATGTACACATTCATATTTTCCCCGGATAGTTGGGCCCTGGAATTATCAACGTCAGGAAAATGTTCTTTCTTTGCATAATCTGTCCGGGGGGGAGATTGAGTGGAAAGACAAATACGGGCCAACAACTGTATTGGGCTGCCATCATACCAAACACACTAAACCCATCGGTGCTGATGCCCACTCGAGGATGCCTCGGATCTGCCGCTTTGTCAGCATGTAATTCATCAAACTTTTTCCATGCAATGCCATCCGATGTGTGTACCATCATCAGATTACCATTTGCATCTAGTTCGGTTCTTTTGCCTGTTTTGTGCCATGTCATCTGTCTGGCCATCTCTTCGACCATGAAAAGACGTTGAAGTCTTGGTACGATTGGCATATACCGAAGAACACTAACAGGGATTTTGGTTTGTGTCTTCTCACCCATACCGTTGTCTACCACAATATACCTAGAACACTTGCAAATGGACAATAGTTCAAGTCCACATAGTCAAGCCTAAATAAGGCACATCTTTTCTCACAGGCATGTATCTTCTCATAGGGCATCTTCAGTGCACGGAGGATTTTGTCCGACTGGTACAGGTTTGCAGGCATTACATGGCCTTTGGGTAGAAAGCGTCCAAATACTGTCATAATTGCGTCATAGCATTCTCTGCCCAAGTTGAACTGAGCCTTCAAAGCCATTACTTGTGAGATGGCATCCAACTGACAAAGCTCAGTGTGCTCGTGGAGCGGACGTTTTGAAGACTCCAACATTTCATTGAAGGCCTTTGCAGATTCCTCCATCTCCCCGTCCGAATCCCGAGCATCATCATAGTCTTGCACCATGTTTTCCATCTCGGTACCATGCTCGTTGGTGCGACGATGATCCACCTCAGCTCGGTCACGTTGGGCAGACTCACCATGAAATGTCCACACCGTATAATCGGGCATAAAACCATTCTTCTGCAGGTGTTTGCCCATTTTAGCCTCTGTCCTCTTTTCCCAATTGCCGCATCGGAAACAGGGGCAGCAAGTTTTCCTCTGGCCATTTGCAAATGCGGCTTGCACAAACCCCTTGGTTTTTGTGAACCATTCAGCGCTCCATTTGTTCTGACCAGTGTGACCGGTATACATCCACGCACGATCACTCATCTTGACTTTCAGAGCTACTGGACACACAACAATTATATATATAATTCACCATGTATATATTCATTAGTTGATCTACTTTGTCAATTTTATTACGTCCATGCAACCTACACTCTAATAGGTAATGATAGATCCTAATCCCACCCGAGTATGTGTAGATTGGGTTCATTTTCCCAAGCTATGCTCCGGATCCGACGCAAAATTTCGGCAGCACCTCCCCGCTATTCTCCTGATACACGTCTCTGCAATAAACAGAGAGGATGTGTACCCGGAGAACAACAGGGGAGGCACTGACGAAATTTATGCGTCGGATCCAGAGCAAAGCATATGGGAAAACGAACCCAATCTACACATACTCGGGCTGTCCATGGATAGCGTTGGACAATTCGAAAGAATCAAGGTTATAAATATGCAAATGCATGCATATTTATAACTATGACGCTTTCGAACGGGAGACACATATTGGTTATGCATACTGATGATTCAAGACACATATATAGCTAGCTACCAAATTTCATGTCATTTGTGCAAATAATTAATGGGGGAGAAGGACATGTCATTTGTGCTCACCCACGAACGAAGGGGCAGAGCTCGTCAAACGCACGGCGAGGTCGTCGAACACCAAACCTCGCAGCGATGAAACAACTACACATTTAAATCTACCCGATCAACACAATTATATATGATGTTTTTCATAACAAAATCGAAAAATATATGACCTAACTAATAATTCACAAATATATAACCCCGTCGACCTCTGGAAGGCCAAAGAGCACCTTTTCGGGAGGTTTAGGGGGTCGGGGTGTCATATCGGTGTCGGGGTGCTGTTTCGGGGTTAGGGTGTCGTGTCGGGGTCGGGGTGTCGGGGTGTGGTGTCGTGGTCTGTGTGTCGGGGTGTGGTGTCGGGGTCGGGGTGTCGGGGTCAGGGTGTCGGGGTCAGGTGTCGGGGTGTGGTGTCGGGGTCGGGGTGTCGGGGTCAGTGGTCGGGGTGTTTCCTTCTATCCTTCTTCTTCTTTCCTTCTTCTCTTCTTCTTTTTTCTTCTTCTTTCCTTTCTTCTTCTTCTTCTTCTATCCTTCTTCTTCTTTCCTTTCTTCTTCTTCTTCTTCTTCTTCTTTCCTTTCTTCTTCTTTCCTTTCTTCTTCTTCTTCTTCTTCTTTTTTCATCTTTTTTCTACTTCTTTTACTTCTTTTCTTTTCTTCTATTCTTCTTCTTCTACTTCTTCTACTTCTTTTCTTCTTCTTCTTTTTCATCTTTTTTCTACTTCTTTTCTTTTCTTCTTTTTCATCTTTTTTCCACTTCTTCTTCGTTTCTTCTACATATTCTTTTTTCTAACACTAACACTAAATTTTCTTTTCTAACACTAAATCTAACACTAACACTAACACTAACAATTAAACAAGAATTAAACAGCAAAAAAAATAAAAACAGAAAAAAAAACTCACCGGAGCAGGGGGCGACGCTGGCGCCGGGGTGGTGGGTGGGTGGGGGGGGGGCGGCGGGGCTCCGGGGCAGTGGGATGGCCGGGCGGCGGGGGCGGGGGCGGGGGCGGGGGCGGGAGGGGCGGGGGCAGCGACGGGCGGCGGGACGGTGGGGGCGGTGGCGGGTGGGGGAGGGGGTGGGAGTGGCGGCGGCGCCGGGCGGCGGGGGGCGGTGGCGGGTCCGGCGAGGGCGGGGGCGGGGGGCGGCGGGGGCGGGGGCGGAGGAGGTCGAGGGAGAGAGATGAGTAACGGGCGGGGGAGGGGGCTCGGCCGTTAGTTAGGTTAGTTAGGGTAGCCTTTGCCGTCCGCCCTCCTTTGCCGTCCGCTTTTCTTCATATTTGCCATCTGCAGCAGACGGCAAAGAGGGGGGACGTTAAGTATTTTTTAACCATCTCCTCAGTGGCCCCCCTCCCTTTGCCGTCTGCTAGCGGACGGGAATGATTCTTTGCTGTCAGCTAGCGGACGGCAAAGAGCTGGCTGATGGCAAAGGCTTTCTTTGCCATCAGCCAGTTCTTTGCCGTCTGCTTTCGGGTAGCTGATGGCAAAGAGCTTCTTTGCCGTCCGCTAGCTGATGGCAAAGAGCTGGCAGATGGCAAAGCAGCTGATTCCAGTAGTGAACGCACCATGTTAAATCTCCAAGGGCGCGACCACGCGAGCGACGCGACGGTCGTGGTAGGCGCGACCATGATACGGACTACTGGCAGCCCTTGGATCTGAGATCGAACGGTCGCATGCTAAGTTGCTGAAAATTTGCAGAATAACCCTCCAGGATAGGATATTCACCCATAGGTCTAGAATCACGCCATGCAACCGTTCGATCTCAGATCCAAGGGCTCTCGGAAGCCCGTATCATGGGAGAATGGAAAGCCACTACCTTGCCATTCGCACGCTGGCAGTTCGCTCCTACTCGTCCCCGCACGTCCTTTAATATTATAGTGGTTCGCTACTAGTCGTCCCGTCCTTTCACATTACGGCAGTACCACTAATCCTAACCCTCCTCCCAAATCCATGGCGTCCCAAATCTCCATGATCGGCGGTGAGTACAAGGTTAGAACCATCACCGGCGATGAGTTCGTCGTCATCTACACCTGTTCTTCCGCGACGGTGAAAGGATGCCTTGCTCGCTTCAGACGCATGTTCGAAAACTCAGATGATGAGTGGGTCGTTGGGCTAGATGTTGAGTACACCACAGTCCTGGGACGAGAGAAGGATCTAAAGGAGGAAGAGAGGAAGAAGCCCGCCGTGATCCAGGTTTGCGTGCATGACTTATGCTTGGTCTACCACATATGCCATGCCGACGTTGAATGCCAGGACTTTAAGAACTTCCTCAAGAGCGACCTAGTCAAATTCGTTACTATAGACTTTACGAATGACAAAAGAGTCCTGGGTCAGATAGGCCTCGTTGTAGGCAACCCCTTCGACCTCCAGAAGAATTGGCTGCTGCCCTCCAGTGCTCAGCCTTCAATGCTGACCCTGGCAGGAGCCATGGTTCATCCTTCGTATGGTAAACTGGAGAAACCTCATTACACGTTTCATCATCATGCATGGCAGCGGAATGTACTAGATATAGACCACATCCACTATGCTGCAATGGATGGCTACCTTTGTTTCAATATCTACAAGGGTTGGATGAAGAGCAAGAGCCAAGTGTGCGGTTCAAGCAAAGAAGTATCGGCCAAGAGGAGGAGGGACAAGGACGAAGTCGAGGGCGTGGACGAGGACTCCGAGTAAGGTGGCAGTGACGTTGCTCATGGTGGTTCTAATGCAGTGTCTACCGGATTAGTTGCATAGTTTAATTTCAGGTGTGCTTAGTTTAATTTGAGGGGTGTGTTGTGCTAAGCCCCCAGCAGAACTATGTTACGTACATACTAGTATTTCTTTAATATAATTTGGCACCCCATTTAAGCACGCACTGGCTTTTTTAATAGTACTATATGCATAATTTGGCGACGAGCGCTCTCTATATGTACCACCTTTTTTTAATTTCAAGTTTTGCTCCATGGCGTCCATCGATACTACAACTCTACAAAAGTATACATTTTTTAAAAGGCTATAGTATTGTTCATCACATATATAGCCAGTTAAATTTTCAACCTAGAACGACGTGCATGCCATGTAAACTGATACGAAGAAAGTATAGTAAAAATGAGGTGATTTTACCGATCGATCGGCAGGGGAGCATGGCCTGTCATGCGGTCCCACGTGTCATGATGTACCAAGGTGATGCGCGTGTCCCTCTTGAGGCAGAAGTAATACTACGTGGTTTGAGATGATGGTGAACCGAAGTGTTAAATAATGGTTGCTTCGTCCGTCTGGGAAAGTGTGCCATTGTGATTTGACGTTTCATTGCTCATTACTACTACTGGGGCGGTACGACTGGGGTGCGTCCCCCCCTGCTGTTCTGCACTATTATTTGGTGCTTGACACGTCGACCCGGTTGCTATATGTCCCACATGTCGGTGACAGGAAGTACATAATTCATGAAAGGGAGGATCGACGAAGGAGTACAAGACACGGCTTGGGTTTTTGCTGCTTCGTTTTTCCGTTTGATCAGTCTCAATTCTACTACTACTAGTAGTACCATCACATGTTGGATTTCGAGGTGCGTTAGATCACCCGATGCAAGCAGTGTCAAGAGAAAACTCACCAATGCATGTAGAAGTTCATGGAAATTAAGTGGTCATTCATGCATTCGTTCTAATTAATGCCTTGGTAAACATAACTTCTTGAGAAAAATGAGCGTACTAATTACTTGTGCACACTACGAAATTAATTCGACCACTCACCGTCTACCTTGGTTGGAGATATTTTGAAATTGAGCCATAAAATCGAAAGGAGGGAGCAGTAACTTTTGTCTCGATTACTATTTGTGGCCTTGTATAGATGCAAAATGTATTTTTTATAGTGGCCTTGTATAAGTAAATGGAGGGAGTACTAAAGGACATATATACTCTAAACAATATGATAATCTCTCTAACCAAGGTAGTAGGGACGAGGAGTAAACAGAGGGAGTAGTAAAATTTTCTCCTTGTCCTGCAAGCCACCGCGCGCGTGGGCGAGGGAGCGGGCGTAAGGCGTACAGTAGTACTACTACTAGTAAGCAAGCTTCACCTCATCCTGCGAGCCACCGTGCCCGTGGGCGGGGGAGACGACGTACTAAGCAAGCTTCTCCTCGTTCTACGAGTTGACGGGACACATCAAAAGTACTCCAGTGTATAGAGCCTTGCCTCTAAGGTAGGCCCCACATGGTTTGCCTCTTTTTTAATATAACGCGTCAAGTCGCAATTTGTTTGTTCACCCGTGGTAGACGATCCTCCCTCCACCAAGTGGACAACCAGTACACGTGTCAAATTACCACGTGGGCTGCCTTTTCATACAGAAATAAGCTCCACCGTGTACCCGCACTGGTGTGGTTGGGAAAGAGACGGGAGTACGTGTCGTGCGTGCACCTCTTCTCTTCGTGCACATCCCCCACCTACATGGGTGTGTGTGAGAGAGATACAGACCTAGACATAATGCGCCGTCCATCCCCATGTCTCCGCCCAGTCCGACCACCAGTCACCACCACGCCCCACTCCTCCTCACCTTATCTCTCATCTTTCTCCCTCCATTTTTATATACAAGGCCACTATCAAAATTACAATTTGCAGATCTACAAGGCCACTAACACTAATCGATTCAATATTAATGGTGTTTGCCTCGTACTACTAGCAAAGGAGGACATTAATTATCCCTTGCATGCATGCGGGAGTGTGAGCATTGGCTTGATGTGCATGAAAGAGAAGAGTACCCATTAATTTACACGGCAAACAAGGAAACAAGATGGCTTTTAACATTGACTTAGAAGACATTAATTTTTGCCTTGGTACCTGTAATATGGGTTTGTGGCCTTGTATACAAAAATGGAGTCCGATAAAATTCTCGAGATACCATTTATCCGATAAAATTCTCGAGATATCATTAGTTTTTACAAAATGGGATTACTCCTGCATGGGTCAATCACAACAGGTGTTTTGTAAAAAAATGCATCTTGATGTTCCGTGCAATGCACGGGCATCTTGCTAGTCCATGAAAACAACACATGGCAAAATTCCACGGCGAACGAGGGATTTGAATCTGTTGGGAGGGGTTGTTTGGATCTTGCCCGGGGTAGCCAAAATTTTGGTGACCCTTTTGTCCACCAGTGCCTTTGCCACCGATGAACGAGGAATGGCTCTGGTGCTCATGCATCATGCAACACGCACGTTGGAGACGAGCTCGCACGAGCTGTGTTTTTTTTGTCCCACCACGCCGCCCGAGCCGCCCGCAGACCGACCGACGACCCGCAAATTACGCCATCCAACCGTAGCCGCACACATTATGATAGCAACTCAACCAACCGGACGAAATTCACGCAAACAAGGCGATATTTCATATAAACAACGACGGAAATCATATAAAATACCGGATTTTCATACAAAGATGACGGATTTCATTACATTCAAATAAACTACGCGGTGCTAGTTCTGGATAGCACAGGTATATAATACCTGGCCTAAATGGTCGCCCGCCGATCGATTTGTGTTCCTCATGTCCGGCAGCACGATCACCGGACTGCCTGGAGCCCCAGAGGTATATGCTTCAGTGCAAAGGACAGCTCGCTTCCCCACTGCCCAACTGATATAATTGGCTGATGCTGAAGATGATGGTGGAAGGGGGCTTCCCCGCTTCCGTGGAGCCCATGCAGGGTCGACGAAGGTCCTCGCAACAAAAGGATCCGGCAAGACACCTGCTGTGTATGCCGGCGCCGCCTCCGCGGTTGCCTTCATGGGACCCAAGCGGCGGCGGCCTCCCGTGTTCTACTTCTCCTCGATGATGGCGGCGGATGCGTAGGCGCTGGCCACTGACTCGTTGCTCTCCACGCACCCGACTTCTATCGCTGCTTGCATGGCGCGGCCTCCGGCATGGGAGTCTTGGCCACAGAAATGGGAGACGCGGTACGAGGCGGCAGCGTGGATGGCAGCAATGACACCCGTGCGCCGCTCCTCGTCGAGCTGGCCTAGAGCGGCGAGTTGCTGAACCACGCACCGGCTTGGGGTGGCAACTAGCTTTGTCAGGTGAGGGGAGGGAGGTGGATCAGCGAGCTGCATAGCTCATATCCGGCGGGCTACCCAGCCGGCTTGGATGCGGAATAACTACTCTTCGTAAGCCATTGTAAGAGTGGACAAAATGCTGAAGGAGGAGATAGGGGAGCGGCGGAGGTGTGCGATTCTTGGCCGGCGTTTGGCCTCATTTAAATAGGAGATTAAATAGACGACGGACGGGAGGAGCTCGGCCGGCGTTGCGTTCAATGCCGGCCCGGTCATGAACGGATGTGTGTCCAGAGTGGGTTTCTCGGCTTCCACACAGGCGAGTGATACGTCTCCAATGTATCTATAATTTTTGATTGCTCCATGCTACTTTATCTATTGTTTTAGGCAATATTGGATGTTATGATGTTTCTTCCCCTCTACTCTCTTGTGATGAATTGAGTTTTCCCTTTTGAAGTGATCTTATTGGATTGAGTCTTTTATGAACACTTGATGTATGTCTTGCGTGGGATAACCGTGGTGACAATGGGTTATTCTATTGATCCACTTGATGTATGTTTTGGTGATCAACTTGCGGGTTTCGTGACACTTGGGAACCTATGCATAGGGGTTGGCACACGTTCTTGACTCTCCGGTAGAAACTTTGGGGCACTCTTTGAAGTACTTTTATGTTGGTTGGATGAATCTGAGATTGTGTGATGCATATCGTATAATCATGCCCACAGATACTTGAGGTGACAATGGAGTATCTAGGTGACATTAGGGTTTTGGTTGATTTGTATCTTAAGGTGTTATTCTAGTACGAACTCTTTTATAGATCGATCCGAAAGAATAGCTTTGTGGTGGTTTCGCACCCAACCATAATCTCTACGTTTGTTCTCCACTATTAGTGGCTTTGGAGTGACTCTTTGTTGCATGTTGAGGGCTTGTCATATGTTCTATCTATGTTATTATTGTTGAGAGAACTTACACTAGTGAAAGTATGAACCCTAGGCCTTGTTTCCTATCATTGCAATACCGTTTATGCTCACTTTTACCGCTCGCTACCTTGCTGTTTTTATTATTTCAGATTACAAAAACCTATATCTACTATCTTTTTTGCACTTGTATCACCATCTCTTCGCCGAACTAGTGCACCTATACAATTTACCATTGTATTGGGTGTGTTGGGGACACAAGAGACTTTTTGTTATTTGGTTGCAGGGTTGTCTGAGAGAGACCATCTTCATCCTACGCCTCCTACGGATTGATAAACCTTAGGTCATCCACTTGAGGGAAATTTGCTACTGTCCTACAAACTTGTGCACTTGCAGGCCCAACAACGTCTACAAGAAGAAGGTTGTATAGTAGACATCAAGCTCTTTTCTGGCGCCGTTGCCGGGGAGGCTAGGTAAGTGAAGGTATATCTTTAGATCTTGCAATCGAATCTTTTTGTTTCTTGTTTTAGCACTAGTTAGTCTATAAAAGAAAATTACAAAAAAATGGAGTTAAGTTTGTCTCATATGCTTCACCTTTTTAATATCTTTCGTGAGTATGATGGAAAGGATAATTGTGCTCAAGTGCTAGAGGAAGAAATCTCTAAATTGCTTGGCACTAAATCTTTGAATGATGAGCATGATTGCAATGTTGTTAGTATGAATTTCTTGAATATCCATGATGCTAATGATATGCAAAGCCACAAGCTTGGGGAAGCGATGTTTGATGAAGATGATATTTTTTGTCCCCCAAGCTTTGATGAGCAAATTTACTATGATGAAAACATTCCTCCTATCTATGATGATTATTGTAATGATACGTATGCCATAAAGAAGAAGTTTGCTTATGTGGAGAGTAGTAAATTTTCTATGATAGTAGATCATGAAAAGAATGCTTTAGGTGCTGGTTATATTGTTGAATTTATTCATGATGCTACTGAAAATTATTATGAGGGAGGAACATATGCTTGTAGGAATTGCAATAATATCAAGTTTCCTCTCTATGTGCTTAAATTCTTGATGCTATGCTTGTGTTACCTTCCTATGCTTGTTGATTATTGTTCCCATAAGTTGTTTGCTCACAAAATCCCTATGCATATGAAGTGGGTTAGACTTAAATGTGCTAGTCATATGCTTCATGATGCTCCCGTTATGTTTCAATTCTTATCTTTTATGTGAGCATCATTGTCATCATCATGCCTAGCTAGAAAGGCATTAAAGAAAAGTGCTTGTTGGGAGACAACCCAATATTTATCCTTACTGTTTTTTGTGTGTTCACATGATTATGCTACTGTAATAATCATTTTTTATAGCTTTTGTTTCAATAAAGTGCCAAGTAAGACCTTTAGGATAGCTTACGGTGATAGTTGTGTTGATCCTGCTGAAAATCAGAAACTTTTGCACCCAGTAAATTAGTTTTGTTAATTCACAGAAACGTGCTTCTGATCTGATTCTTTTTGCTTTGGATTAGTACACTAATTGCTTAGGACTTCCTAATTTGGTAGGAGTTTTGGAGTTCCATAAGTATACGCATGATACAGATTACTACAGATTGTTCTGTTTTTGACAGATTCTGTTTTCTATGTGTTGTTTGCTTATTTTGATGAATCTATGAGTAGTATCGGAGGGTATGGACCATAGATAAGTTTGAGTACAGTAGATATTACACCATATGAATTTAGAATGAGTTTATTACAGTACCTAAGTGGTGGTTTTATTTTCTTATACTAACGGAGCTTACGAGTTTTGTTTTGAGTTTTGTGTGGTTGAAGTTTTCAAGTTTTGGGTAACGATTCGATGGACAATGGAATAAGGAGTGGAAAGAGCCTAAGCTTGGGGATGCCCAAGGCACCCCAAGGTAATATTCAAGGACAACCAAGCAACTAAGCTTGGGGATGCCCCGGAAGGCATCCCCTCTTTCGTCTTCGTTCATCGGTAACTTTAGTTGGAGCTATATTTTTATTCGCCACATGATATGTGTTTTGCTTGGAGCGTCAATTTCTTTTGTTAGTTTTTGCTTTCTGTTAGTTAGAATTGTGTTTTGCCTCTTTAGTTTTAATAAAAAAAGTCAAGGATAGCCTTTTGCCATGCTTATTTTGCTAGTTTGCATGTTGCTGTTTGAAGACAGAAAGTTTACCGCTGTTGCAAAAATTCCCTAGAAAAGTTAGAGAGTGGTATAATGTTGAATCTTTTTGCATATTGAGCTCTGAAAATTTATTACAGTGGGAATTTTAGTTCATAATTTTTGGAGTCAGGGAAGTATTGATACTCTTGCATTCTTTACAGACTGTACTGTTTTGGCAGATTGCTGTTATGGTTGCATTGTTTGCATATGTTTGCTTGTTTAATCATTCTATTTGAAGATAGGAGTATTAAATATGCAGAGGCATTTAGTATTCAATGTTGAATAATAATTTTAGTGATTTTTTACAGTAGAAAATGTTAAGGTTTCGCATTGGTCTATACTAACCTATCTCACGAGTTCTTGTTGAGTTTGTTGTGAATGAAGCTGTTGATAAAAAGAGAAACCATGATATGAGATGAATTAAGGAGAATCAAAAGTTCAAGCTTGGGGATGCCCAAGGCACCCCAAGATAATATTTCAAGAAGTCTCAAGCATCTAAGCTTGGGGATGCCTCGGTAGGCATCCCACCTTTCTTCTTCAACAACTATCGGTTAGTATCGGTTGAGCCTAAGTTTTTGCTTCTTCACATGAGCTGTGCTATCCTTGCAATGTAGTTTTCTTTAGCTTTGCTTGCTGTTTGAATAAGGTACCAAGATCTGAAATTATTAAATGAGAGAGAGAGTCTTTGCAAAGTTGCATAACTATTTAGCTACTCATTGATCTTCACTTATATCTTTCGGAGTAGTTTGCCATTTGCTCTAGTGCTTCACTTATATCTTTTAGAGCACGGTGGTGGATTGGTTTTAAAGAAACTATTGATCTCTCATGCTTCACTTAGATTATTTTGAGAGTCATTAATAGCATGGTAATTTGCTTAATGTTAATATACTTGGTATTCAAGATATGTGAAACTTTCTTTTGAGTGAATTGAATACTAAGATAAGTTTGATGCTTGATAATTGTTTTGAGATATGGAGGTAATAATATCAAAGTCGTGCTAGTTAGGTAATTGTGAATTTGAGAAATGCTTGTGTTGAAGTTTGCAAGTCCCGTAGCATGCACGTATGGTTAAAGTTATGTAACAAATTTGAAACATGAAGTGTACCTGGCTTGTGCATCCTTATGAGTGGCGGTCGGGGACGAGCGATGGTATTTTCCTACCAATGTATCCCCCTAGGAGCATGCGCGTAGTACTTGAATTTTTGATGACTTCTAAATTTTTGCAATAAGTATATGAGTTCTTTTGACTAATGTTGAGTCCATGGATTATACGCACTCTCACCTTTCCACCTTTGCTAGCATCTTCGGTACCGTGCATTGCCCTTTCTCACCTTGAGAGTTGGTGCAAACTTCGCCGGTGCATCCAAACCCCGTGATATGATACGCTCTTTCACACATAAACCTCCTTATATCTTCCTCAAAACAGCCACCATACCTACCTATTATGGCATTTCCATAGCCATTCCGAGATATATTGCCATGCAACTTTCCACAGTTCCGTTCATCATGACATACTTTACTTTTGTCATATTGCCATTGCATGATCATGTAGTTGACATCGTATTTGTGGCAAAGCCACCATGCATTATTTTTCATACATGTCACTCTTGATTCATTGCACCATCCCGGTACACCGCCGGAGGCATTCATATAGAGTCATATCTTTGTTATAGATGTCGAGTTGTAATATCGAGTTGTAAGAAAAATAAAAGTGTGATGATCATCATTATTAGAGCACTGCCCTAGTGAGGAAAAGGATGATGGAGACTATGATTCCCCCACAAGTCGAGATGAGACTCCGGACCAAATAAAAAAAAGAGAGAAAGGCCAATAAAAAAAAAGAGGAGGGCCAAAAAAATGAGAGAAAAAGAGAGAAGGGGCAATGTTACTATCCTTTTACCACACTTGTGCTTCAAAGTAGCACCTTGTTCTTCATGTAGTGAGTCTCATATACTTGTGCTTCAAAATAGCACCATGTTTTTCATATAGTGAGTCTCATAAATTGTCTTGTTTATACTAGTGGGAATTTTTCATTATAGAACTTGGCTTGTATATTCCTACGATGGGCTTCCTCAAATGCCCTAGGTCTTCATGAGCAAGCAAGTTGGATGCACACCCACTAGTTTTCTTTTGTTGAGCATTCATAGCTCTAGTGCATCCGTTGCATGGAAATCCCTACTCCTTGCATTAACATCAATCAATGGGCATATCCATAGCTCATTGATTAGCCTCGTTGATGTGAGACTTTCTCCTTTTTTGTCTTCTCCACACAATCCCCATCATCATATTCTATTCTACCCATAGTGCTATATCCATGGCTCGCGCTCATGTATTGCGTGAAGGTTGAAAAAGTTTGAGATTATTTGAGTATGAAACAATTGCTTGGCTTGTCATCGGGGGTATAGAAGTTGGGAACACCTTTGTGTGACGAAAATGAAGCATAGCCTAACTATATGATTTTGTAGGGATGAACTTTCTTTGGCCATGCTATTTTGAGAAGACATGATTACTTTGATTAGTATGCTTGAAGTATTATTATTTTTATGTCAATATGAACTTTTGTCTTGAATCTTTTGGATCTGAATATTCATATCACAATTAAGAAGATTTACATTGAAATTATGACAAAGTATCACTCCTCATCAAAAATTCTTTTTTATCATTTACCTACTCGAGGACGAGCAAGAATTAAGCTTGGGGATGCTTGATACGTCTCCAACGTATCTATAATTTTTGATTGCTCCATGCTACTTTATCTACTGTTTTAGGCAATATTGGGCTTTTTATCCACTTTTATATTACTTTTGGGACTAACCTATTAACCGGAGGCCCAGCCCAGATTTGTTGTTTTATGCCTATTTCAGTGTTTCGAGGAAAAGGAATATCAAACAGAGTCAAAACTGAACGAAATCAACTGGAGAAGTTATTTTTGGAAGGAAACCCACCTGATGGACTTGGACCCCACGTCAGAAGATACGTGAGGTGCTCACGAGGGTGGGGGGCGCGCCCTCCCCCCTGGGCGCGCCCCCTTGCCTCGTGGGGCCCCCGTAGCTCCACCGACGTTCTCCCTGCACCCATATATACCTATGTACCCTAAAACTTCCAAAACAGAAGATGGATCGGGAGTTCCACCGCCGCAAGCCTCTGTAGCCACCAAAAACCAATCGGGACCCTGTTCCGGCACCCTGTCGGAGGGGGATCACATCACCGGAGGCCATCTTCATCATCCCGGCGCTATCCATGACGAGGAGGGAGTAGTTCACCCTCGGGGCTGAGGGTATGTACCAGTAGCTATGTGTTTGATCTCTCTCTCTCTCTCTCTCGTGTTCCTCTATGGCACGATCTTGATGTATCCCGAGCTTTGCTATTGTAGTTGGATCTTATGATGTTTCTTCCCCTCTACTCTCTTGTGATGAATTGAGTTTTCCCTTTTGAAGTGATCTTATTGGATTGAGTCTTTTATGAACACTTGATGTATGTCTTGCGTGGGATAACCGTGGTGACAATGGATTATTCTATTGATCCACTTGATGTATGTTTTGGTGATCAACTTGCGAGTTTCGTGACACTTGGGAACCTATGCATAGGGGTTGGCACACGTTCTTGACTCTCCGGTAGAAACTTTGGGGCACTCTTTGAAGTACTTTTATGTTGGTTGGATGAATCTGAGATTGTGTGATGCATATCATATAATCATGCCCACAGATACTTGAGGTGACAATGGAGTATAGAGGTGACATTAGGGTTTTGGTTGATTTGCATCTTAAGGTGTTATTCTAGTATGAACTCTTTTATAGATCGATCCGAAAGAATAGCTTTGTGGTGGTTTCGTACCCGACCATAATCTCTACGTTTGTTCTCCACTATTAGTGGCTTTGGAGTGACTCTTTGTTGCATGTTGAGGGCTTGTCATATGTTCTATCTATGTTATTATTGTTGAGAGAACTTACACTAGTGAATGTATGAACCCTAGGCCTTGTTTCCTATCATTGCAATACCGTTTACGCTCACTTTTACCGCTCGCTACCTTGCTGTTTTTATTATTTCAGATTACAAAAACCTATATCTACTATCTTTTTTGCACTTGTATCACCATCTCTTCGCCGAACTAGTGCACCTATACAATTTACCATTGTATTGGGTGTGTTGGGGACACAAGAGACTTTTTGTTATTTGGTTGCAGGGTTGTTTGAGAGAGACCATCTTCATCCTACGCCTCCTATGGATTGATAAACCTTAGGTCATCCACTTGAGGGAAATTTGCTACTGTCCTACAAACATGTGCACTTGCAGGCCCAACAACGTCTACAAGAAGAAGGTTGTGTAGTAGACATCAGCGAGTTTCCTGGAGGTGTTTGAATGCGGCAAGGAGGCGTGTTCAGCCGGGCGTGCAGCGATTGGCGCCCTCGACTCTGACGTAGGACACCGCACCGTTCTTCCACTGACCTGTGGGCTCTTTGGGTACATGGCCTACATGTCAGTGACCCAACGTAGACAACGTACAACAGAGGAACCTTTGGTGCACCAGGGCGGTCAGAAGCGGGCATTTCATAAACCGATGATTGTTCATTGAGTGTGACGTCATCTTTTTTCATGTAGATAAGCCTACTACTAGCCCGTTCAATACGTTGTGATCCATAAAGACCGCTACAACCATCAATGTTCTGCTTATCACAGATAAGATTGATTAATACCTGTAACAATCCATGTCCTTAACAAAGAGTGCATGCATGTATAGGCTGAGCGTGTGTCTTGCGTCGTGTGCTGTGTGCATGCAGGCGTGCGAGTGTTGTGTGCGTGCAAGGGTACGTTTCAGTGTTGCATGCATGGGTGCGTACGCCCGTGTGTTCGTGAGTGCATGTGTACGTGTCAGTGTTGCACGCCTGCATGCGTGCGTGTGTTTGTTATGTGTACGTGTCAGTGTTGCATGCCTGCATGCGTGCGTGTCTTGCATGAGTGCATGTGTACGTGCGGGGTGAGGCTATACGTTAGTCGACTGACTTTTTCATCTCTGGTCATTAGATTTTCCAGCCGTTGGATAGAAAATAAAGGGCTTACAGTTTATCATCAAACTCCACCCCCCTGAGCCGCCAGCCACCACCGGCCGAACCGCTGCCCCCCGCCACCCGCGGCCGGCCCGCGCCGCCACGCCACCCCGCCCGCCCCGAAACCACTCCCCACCGCCGGTCTGCCGCTGCACCGGCCATCCCTCTATGCCTCCTGCGCCGAGCTTTTTCTCTGGCGATCCCCACCCCATCGCCCAATCAACGCCCCCCACCGTCGGCGACTGCCAACCAGAGGTCTCACGACTTCGAATACCCACCGGCCACTAATTTATTACCATTCTGTCCTTCATATACGTGCTAACGGGTGGGCCCTATGGTAATGTGCGCTGCTGAATGTGGACCGTTTGACTTGTCAATTGATCGTGTCATCAACAAATTACGGAGCTGTATGGTGAGCCAGTGACCGTATGATCACCCTAAAATGTATTTTATTAACACATTGCAGACTCAAACTATCATTTCTTTCTTTCATATACGGGCTGAGAGGTGGGCCCCGCGGTTACGCGCCCCGATGGTGCAACACTAGTTGTGCCACGTGGAATGTTTGACTGGTCAATTGATTATGTCATCAACAAATTATGGAGTTTGTACGAGTGAGACAACGACCGTATAATCATGACATGTATTTTTTTAACACGGCACAGATGCAAGGGCTCATACATACGCGCAAGCACTCACCGCTATAAGCGCACACATGTAGACCCTACCCCTATGAGCACCTTCGAGAGAGTGAGCCAGCATATGATCTTGAGATTTTATGAAGTCACCATAGGTGCCTCGTAGTCGAGTGGAACGTCTCCTCCCACTGAACGCACATCGTCGGAAAATACTGAAATTAACACAGGATAAATGCGAGCACCGGGACTTTAACCCTAGTGGGCTCGAGAAACCACTGTCCTCCTAACCATCCAACCACATGTTGGTTAGCACGACAAAATGTATGTGGTGACCGTGATGAGCTTATTCTGAAGTCCAGTGACCATATTGTGCTTTCGCTTCAAATACAATGACCATAAGTGTCGTCAACAAAATACGGAGCACGCATCAAATACAAAGTCCGTTAGTGTCATCAAGAAAATACGAAGATGTATCGTGAGCTAGATACCGTATGATCACCACGAGAATGTATATGGTGACCGTAATGAGCATATTCTGAAGTCCAGTGACCGTATAGTGCTTTATCTTGAAATACATTGACCGTCAAGCATGAATGTGTCGTGGGCATGCATACTTTTAGAGGGCCGAGAGATAGTTTGTGTGCGTACGTGAAAGTGGTGTAGAAAGAGGGGGTGTCCGATGGAGACAAGGAGAGATATGCCCTTCGTTTCTCTTTCCCGTGACTAATATTTTAGGAGAATATATAAATATTCACAATGCAGAACAAATATTTTTGGATGCACCATGCAATTAACTTTCATGTATAACATTGTACTATTGTATATGCTTATTTTCTTAGTGGCCGATTGCGTGTGTGGTGTGATGGGCACATCATTTCTAGTTGTGGTGGGTCAACATTAGGACTCATGGGTCGATTCCATCCCGCGTCACATATAGGTTGGACCGAGACGCGTTATACAAAGACCCATGTGGAGGACTCGGCATACAACACTAAGCTACCAGAGTCGCGAAGGACTCTATCCCCACTAGTGATAAGCCGACTATATATGATTTGTAATCCTAGGCCCCCAGTATGTTATAGAAGCTTGGGGGATAGTTCGTCGATAGTATACATAGCCTGGTATTCACGTCTACTTTGTACACACCCCTATCACTAATATACAGTACCAGGAGTAGGCTTTTTCCTCAACTGCAAGGGTCCGAACTAGGGTAAAAACTTTGCCTCGTATTACCATCCAGCCTAATAGTCAGGGATATCCTACCGAATGATATGATGGAATCATATCTGCCAACTACTAAGAGAGAGGTGTGTCTAGGGGGGGGGGGGCAATGTGTGCAAGAGAGGCCTAAAGATAATGTGCGTGCGGGAGACACGTAGGCACATATATGTGCGTATAGAGGGCTAGTAGAGACCGTGCGTGTGTATATATGCATGTGAGAGAAATAGTGTTTTCCAACTGAGATTAGCGAAAAGAGTGGTACATAATAGTCAGAAAGAGAGAGAGAGAGATAAAGAGAGAGCATGTTCGTGAGACACCCCGACACCCCGAGAGAGATTGTGAGTATGTGTGAAAGAGAAATGCCGATGCATATAAAGTGTGTGCACTTATGCGTTAGATAGAGAGATATATAGCGCGTTTGTGAGAACGGGCCGAGGCATAGTGCATCTACGTGTAAAAGGCGGTTCTACGCATTAAGTTAAAATATATATGGCATTATTATTTTTGGATGAGATCATGAATTTCGCAAATTGCGTATGGACGAAAATCGGTCTATCAGACACCCATACTCTATTGAATTCAAGCATGTGCATGTGTTTATTTTATATTATCGATCCATAGAGTGAGAGAGGTTTGAAATACAGGCAATGGATGCTTTTGCAATTCATATATAAACATTTATTAGTGCACTCCATGTTGTTAGTGTGAAGCACTTTATACATTTGTCACTTCCATGGATACATTTCAAATTGCTAGCTGTGAAACAGAATACATGTCGAATTCAACATAAAGGGGGTTTCGAAGATTCGAATTCATAGGAAGTGCATTCATCTGTTTGAACCCGAGATAATGGCATTTGTGAGTCAGATGTAAAAGGGTGCATCAATCTTTGTTGTGCGTTTGAACATGCTATATATATTCGTACACATGTCTAACTTGTTTTTTGCAACCAAGGAGATTATATCTGGAACCATGCATGAACTGAGGTAAGTTGCATATTTTTTAATATATACTCATGTACAATGTATACTCAAATGTACCCCCTCCATTCCAAAATAATCGTAGCTTTAGGATTTTCAAGAGTAAAGATTTGTGAAGTTTGACAAATCCCGAAAGTTCAATTCAAGAGAACTGAAAACGTTAATGCTTCTGCTCCCAAAAATATTGAATGAAGCGCCAAGTAGGCCTCTGGTCACCCGAAACCCCGCGAGACTAATGTTTGGTGGTAGGAAATTACTGTCCTGACTCTGGCCCGTGTAGCCTATCAACCCAATGTCCAAAGGTCTAAACCGGGGTAGGTTTGTAACTTCACCAAGACGCCAGTCTCAACCGCCTTCGAGAAGCATTCATACGCCGTGGGTGCCTAAACACCCATGCGCTCGGCCGAAATCTATCCTGCCCACATTTGGGACACCTGAGATTACTGTCCTACCCCCAACCCGCAATATGTCCGAAATTTTAGATGGGGGCAAAGTTTGTAACTTTCCCCAAATTTCAAACAAGCGCGTCTCAAACCGAAACATTGTTCCCCCTTAGTTCCCCGCCTCCCTCAGTTTCCCCATTCATACTCCATGGGCGCCAAAATGCCCTCTCCACCAGCCACGAAACCCCAGCCTCCTTCGTCCTCCACCCCATAGCACCCAATCCACCACCGCCCTCCTCCATCACGCCGGAGCCGGTACCTCGACGCCGTCATCCAACACAACCGCAACCTCAACCGCATCGCCCTCAAGGACTTAACAGCTGAAGCCGAGGCAGAGCTACCTCCACGATGCCGACGCCGACATGCGCCGTACCAGAACCACTCTTACCACGCTGTCCCGCGCCTCACTGCTGCCGCTCCACTGTCGCAACCATCCACCGCACCAGAGCTGTTCCCTTACGCCGTCGTTCGCCGCCTCGGATCTGGTTCCCCGCCGCCGACAGATGACCACCGCACCACAACTTGTCCATGGGTTCGTCCAAGGCTCCACTGTCCTCCACAACTTCTCGTTTCCAGCAAACCACAAGAAGATCGTTGGAAAACCAGAAGGAGAACACAGCACTGCCAGCAGAATGAGGTACTCCTCTTCCCTTATTCGTGCAAATCTTACGTCTCTGCTCACACCATATTCATCCCACGAAAGAAACTAGTTGAGCGCTTCTTACTGCATCTTCTTCGTGATACTAAATGCACAAGGTTTCCTCCTTTACTATTTCACCTTTGCTAGAGGTCAGTAGCCCGCCTGGATTTCAATTCAAGGTCAGTCGAACCGCAATTAAAAGAAGCAGCACCCGCTTAGGCGCGCGGAGCACCTAGTCCCCTGTTCGTCGGGGAAGCGGCGCATCGATGTCTATCATAGGGGTGTGGGGCGCAGGAGCTGCTTGCGCCCGATCTGGAGGTCGGCGGGGCTTGAATGGATGGCCGAGGGGCGGTGCCAAGCACGGAGGTGCGGTGAGGTCGAGGGGAGGGCGCAGGCAGGGGACTGGGCCGGTGGTCGCTAGCATTTCGAGGAAGATTGTCAACACTGAATAGCTGGAGGTAGATGAAGGCGATCTGCCCGTTCTTTTTACATTGGACGATGCAGAAAAAATGGACTGAACTATTTGTTTTCAGTCGACTGTTATTTTCATAGAATCATGTAGTAATTTAGTGTGCCATATATGTCTCCTGTCATTTATTTCTCACCGACCTGCTATCTGCTACCTTTACATTGTACTAATTGTGCACACACCTCACCCATACTCACACTATTGTTTTTTATGCATGGGTATTTCAGACTCTGACGCAGTGTTGATGAATGCGGAAAAGAAAAGATAGAAGACACTCCAGTGTAATTCGAAGATAAGCACTAAGCGTTTCAGCACTCTAAAGGGTGCAGTGTCAGCAGTTGGAGACAGTAAACGTAGCTCTGCAGTTGATGATCTCAATTGCCACACACAACCATCCCAGGTGCTTGCTTTAACTTCACACTGTCAAATGTGGTTGCATGTTGCATATGGTGCCCAGCTTGTATTGCTTCCAATTTGGTTAAATTGCATCTGCTTACTTTACACATTATACCTTTGATAATGACATGCCTCCCTGTTTTTGATACATACTACATATGTCTATTAACCATGTTCATACATCAATCTAATGCTCTTTTGTATCCCTCGTCAATCACTTATGATGAGACAGTCACCCCCGTGGGTTACTGTGAGACGCCTACTCGTTTAAAGAGTGTAGTGTCATCCTCCCCACATGATTCTCAAGAAATAGCAAGGCTAAATGAAGATAGTAAACGTAGCTCTCTAGTTGATGACCACTATTCCCCCACACCACCATCACAGGTGCTTGCTCTTACTTGGCAGTGTGATATGTGGTTGCATGTTGCATATGGTGTCTACCTTGTAATGCTTCAAATTAGGGTAAATTGCATTTGCTTAGTTAACACATTATACCTATGAATATGATATGCCTTCCTGTTTTTGGTACATACTACGTCTTTCTATTAACCATGTTCTTACATCAAACTACTTTTCTTGTGTATCCCTCATCAATCACTTCTGACGATACACCTTCAAGTTGACAGTGTAATATTGGTTGCATCTTGCATATCATTTCAAACATGTATTGCCTCTAATTTGTTGAAGTGCCACTTATAATGAGACACATCTAACTTGGTTGAGTGATTTTGGTTGGATCTTTCATATGGTGTCTAGATTGCATTGCTTCCAATTTGTTGAAATGCCTTCTGCTTAGCGTTTTTCATACATATTCCATCCTCCTACAATGTGGTTGCCATACATAAAAGTTGTGTTCGTCAGTATCATGCATCAACGAATTTGGAAGTGCGAATTTCATTCCCTTTTCTTGTGTGTTTACTTGACAAGGCAGAATCTGAAAGGACGAGGGCACAGAATGATGGTGGTCCTCTGGAGCAACTGAAATAGATGATCTCTGCAGATTCTCCTGCTACTCGTACTGCAGTGCTAGTTCCAAATCTCATCTCCCCTACTCCACAACCCAATGTGCTTCCTCTAACATGGGAGTGTGATATCTGGTTGCATGTTGCATATGGTGCCTAGCTTGTATTGCTCCTAATTTGTTAAATTGCATCTCCTTAGCTTACACATTATATATGTGAATATGACACGCCTTCCTGTTTTTGGTACATACTACATTTGCCCATCACACCATGTTCTTACATCAAACTACTATTCTTATGTATCCTGCATCTATCGCTTATGATGAGACAGTCACGCCCGTGGGTTAATATGAGACGCGCTACTCTTATAAAGAATGCAATTTCATCCTCCCCACATGATTCTCAAGAAACAACAAGCCTAAATGAAGATATTGAACGTAGCTCTGTACTTGAAGACCGCACTTCCCCTACACCACCATCATAGGTGCTTGCTCTAACTTCGCAGTGTGATATGTGGTTGCATGTTGCATATGGTGTCTAGCTTGAAATGCTTCTAATTAGGGTAAATTGCATCTACTTAGTTTACACATTATACCTATGAATATGACATGCCTTCCTATTTTTGGTACACACTACATCTATGTGTGAACCTTGTTCTTACATGAAACTACCTCTCTTCTGTATCCTGCATCAATCACTTACAATGAGTCACCTTTATTCGTTGCATATTGCATATTATTTCTAGCCTGTTGCCATGTATTGCTTCTAATTTGGTCAAATACATTTGTTAGGGCACCCTTTTAATTTGGCAGAGTGATATTGGTTTCGTCTTTCATATGATTTCTAGCTTGCATTGATTCTAACAAGTTCAAGCACCTTGTGCTTAGTTTACACTTTATACATCATACATGTCAATATGTCACGCCGTCCTGTTTTTCATCCATATTCCATCCTCCTATCATGCAGTTGCCTTACATGAAAGTAGTGTTCATTAGTATCATGCATCAATGAGTTCTGAAGAGAAAATTTTATTCCTTTTTCTTGTGGGTTTGACTTGACAAGGCAAAATCAAGAAAGAGGAAGGAAAAGAGTAAGGAAGGCGATGATGGTGGTCCTCTGCAGCAACGTAAACGGAGCATTTGTACCAATTCTCCTTGTACTGATAGTGCATTACAAGGTCCAAGTCTCCGCTCCCGTACTCCACCATCCAAGGTGCTTGCTCTAACTTGGCAGTGTGATATCTGGTTGCATGTTGCATATGGTGTCTAGCTTGTATTGCTCCTAATTAGTGTAAACTGCATCTGCTTAGCTTACACATGATACATGTGAATATGACAAGCTTTCCTGTTTTTGGTACATATTGTATCTGTCTATCACACCATGTTCTTACATGAAACTACTCTTCTTGTGTATCCTGCATCAGTCACTTATGATGGGACACCTTTAAGTTGGCAGTGTGATATTGGTTTGCGTCTTGAATATGATTTCTAGCATGTATTGCTTCTAGTTTGATGAACGCCACCTATGATAAGACAGTTTTAGCTTGGCAGAGTGATATTGATTGCACCTTCCATATGGTGTCTACTTTGCAGTGCTTCTAATTTGTTGAAGTGCCTTTTGCTTAGTTACCACATCATAGGTGTGAATATGTCAATCCGTCCATTTTTTCGTACATATTCCATCCTCGTATCATGACTTTGCCTTTCATCAGAGTAGTGTTCGTCAGTATCATGCATGAATGAGTTCTGAAGAGCGAATTATATTCCTTTTTCTTGTCGGTTTGACCTCACAATGCAAAATCAATAAAGCTGAAGGAAATTGGCAAGGCATTGGATGATGGTGATCCTTCCGAGCAACTGAAACGGAGGTTCTCTACAGATTCTACTCCGCCATCCTCCCAACAAGATTCGCAAGACAACGGAAGGCTAGACAGTCAACATAGCTGTGTAGATGATGAGCACATCTCCCCTACTCCACCATCACAGGTGCTTGCTCTAACTTGGCACAAGTATATGTGGTTGCATGTTGCGTACGATGTCTAGCTTGTATTGCTTCTAACTTTTTTGAATTGCATCTGCTTACTTTACACATAATGCCTGTGAATATGACATGTGTTCCTATTTCTAGAACATACTATATCTGATCACACGATGTTCTTACATCAGACTACTGTTCTTGCATATACCGCACCAGTCACTTATGATAAGGCACCTTTAAGTCGCCACTGTGATATTGGTTGTGTCTTTCATATGATTTCTAGCATGTACTGCTTCTAATTTGTTGAAACGCCATACAGTTTGAACTTGGCAGAGTGATATTGGTTGCATCTTTCATATGGTGTCTAACTTGCAGTGCTTCTAATTTGTTTAAATGCCTTCTGCTTAGTTACCACATCATAGGTGTGAATATGTCACGCCATCCTGTTTTTCATACATATTCCATCCTCGCATCATGTGTTTGCCTTTCATTCGAGTAGTGTTCATCAGTATCATGCATGAATGAGTTCTGAAGAGCGAATTTTATTCCTTTTTCTTATTGGTTTGACTTCACAATGCAAAATCATTACAGCTGAAGGAAATTAGTCCGGCAGTGGATGATGGTGGTTCTTCGGAGCAACTCAAACAAGGGGTCTCTACAGATTGTACTCTGCCATCCCTCCAACAAGATTTGCAAGACAACACAAGGCTGGACAGTCAACGTAATTGTGTAGATGATGAGCACATCTCCCCTACTCCACCATCACAGGTGATTGCTCTAACTTGGCATTATTATATGTGGTTGCATGTTGCGTATGATGTCTAGCTTGTATTGCTTCTAACTTTGTTGAATTGCATCTGCTTACTTTACACATAATGCCTGTGAATATGACACATGTTCCTGTTTCTAGAACAGACGTGTACATGATGAGCACATCTCCCCTACTCCACCATCACAGGTGCTTGCTCTAACTTGGAACTATTATATGTGGTTGTGTTTTCCGTATGATGTCTAGTTTCTATTGCTTCTGATTATGTTGAATTGCATCTGCATAGCTTACAACTTATACCTGCAAAGATCACTTACCCATAAGACACATTTAACTTGGGACTGTGATGTAGGTTGCATCTTGCATTGTCTTCTAGCTTGTACTGCTTCTACTTTCTTGAAATGGCACTTACGAAGAGACCCTTTTTACCTGATAGAGTGATATTGGTTGCATGTTCATATGGTGCCGAGCTTTCATTTCTTCTAATTTTGTTGAAATGCCTTCCGCTTAATATTTTTTCATACATATTCCATCCTCCTATCGTACGTGTGAATATGAAACGCTGTCTTTTTTTGTATATATTCCATCCTCCTATCCCGCGCTTGCCTTACATCAAAGTAGTGTTTGTGTGTATCCTGCATCAACCAGTTTTGCAGAGCTAATTTTATTCATCTTCTTGTGGTTTTGACTTCATAAGGCAATATCAGAAAATAGGAAGGAAAAGAGTAAGTATGGGGATGTTGGTGGTCCTCCGCACCGACACAAACAGAGACTCTCTAGATTTGCCACTGCTACTGCTAATGAAGTTGAAGTCCCAAGTCTACATGATGAGTTCATCTCCCGTACTCCACCATCGCAGGTGCTTGCTCTAAGTTGACAGTGTGATCATTAGTTTCATGTTGCATATGTTGTCTAGCCTGTATTTCTTCTATTTTGATTAAATTGCACCTGCTGAGTTTATACGTTATACATGTGCATATGACATGGCTTTCTGTGTCTAGAATACACTGCATCTATCTATCATACCATGTTCTTACATCAGAGTACTGTTGTTGTGTATCCCATATCAGTCACTCATGATTGGACGCTTGTAACATGGCAGTTTGATAGTGGTTGCATCTTACATTGATTTCTATGTTGTACTGCTTCTAATTTTTCGAATTGCCACTTATGACAAGACACTTTTAACTTGGTAGAGTAATATTGGTTGCATCTTTCATATGGTGTCTAGCTTGCATTACTTCTAGTTTCTTGAAAATCCTTCTGCTTAGTTTACACATCGTAGCTGTGAATATGGCATGATGTCCTGTTTTTCTTACATATTCCATCCTCATATGGTTGTCTTACATCAAAGTATTACTTGTCTGTATCATGCATCAATGAGTTCTGAAGAGCGATTTTATTCTTTTGTGTTGTGGGTATGGCTTGCCATGGCAAAGTCAAAAAAGAGCAAGGAAAATAACATAGTAGGGAGTGGTGTTACTCGACGGGTGAAACAGAAAAGGATCTGCCGTCGAGATTTTGCTGGTACTTATAGTGCAGTAGAAGGTCCAAGGCCATCGGCTAAATCTACAAACACAGTATCACCCGCTCCACCAGCTGCAGCATCCGCTTCAACTGTACCAGCATCTCAACTAGTTACTCGTTCTTTTGCTCCGGAACTGGCCAGTTCCCAAGCTGCCTTCACACCTAACACTACTTCCGAAGCACTACTGACACAACACGACTTGGCAAGATCAGATGAACCTCATGAGCATCAACACCAAGACGGTACCTGACCGAGTCAAGTTGCAGTTGCATGCTCCTTTATATGTACTCTCACAGTTTGATGTACACTAACACTTTCCATATTCGTTGTTAAACTAGCACCACGGTGCAAGAAGAAACTGACATCACGGATAATGCTTGATAGATTAACAAAATCTAACGGAGGAAGAATGGAGATCCATTTTGAGGCAGGTTTAAAAAGGCCACGTGATGCTACAGAGTCAGCCAAGTTAGTATCAGAGGCAGTCGTTGCCGTTAGGTGTCTGATACCTCTCCAACGTATCTACTTTTCCAAACACTTTTGCCCTTGTTTTAGACTCTAACTTGCATGATTTGAATGAAACTAACCCGGACTGACGCTGTTTTCAGCAGAACTGCCATGGTGTTGTTTATTGTGCAGAAAACAAAAGTTCTCGGAATGACCTGCAAATCCTCGGAGATAACTTTTGGAAAATATAAAAAATACTGGCGAAAGAATCAAGGCTAGGGGGCCCACACCCTGTCCACGAGGGTGGGGGGCGCGCCCCCCTCTCTCGTGGGCCCCCTGATGCTCCACCGACCTCAACTCCAACTCTATATATTCCGTTTCACGGAGAAAAAAATCCGAGAGAAAGTTTCATCGTGTTTTATGATACGGAGCCGCTACCAAGCCCTAATCTCTCTCGGGAGGGCTGATCTGGAGTCCGTTCGGGGCTCCGGAGAGGGGGATTCGTCGCCATCGTCATCATCAACCATCCTCCACCAATTTCATGATGCACAGGTTTGTAGAACAGTAGCAAATTTCCCTCAAGTGGATGACCTAAGGTTTATCAATCCATGGGAGGCATAGGATGAAGATGGTCTCTCTCAAGCAACCCTGCAACCAAATAACAAAGAGTCTCTTGTGTCCCCAACACACCCAATACAATGGTAAATTGTATAGGTGCACTAGTTCGGCGAAGAGATGGTGATACAAGTGCAATATGGATAGTAGATAAAGGTATTTGTAATCTGAAAATATAAAAACAGCAAGGTAACTAATGATAAAAGTGAGCGTAAACGGTATTGCAATGATAGGGAAACAAGGCCTAGGGTTCATACTTTCACTAGTGCAAGTTCTCTCAACAATAAAGACATAGAAAGATCATATAAAAAGCCCTCAACATGCAACAAAGGGTCACTCCAAAGCCACTAATAGCGGAGAACAAACGTAGATATTATGGTAGGGTACGAAACCACCTCAAAGTTATTCTTTCGGATCGATCTATTAAAGAGTTCGTACTAGAATAACACCTTAAGACACAAATCAACCAAAACCCTAATGTCACCTAGATACTCCATTGTCACCTCAAGTATCCATGGGCATGATTATACGATATGCATCACACAATCTCAGATTCATCCAACCAACACAAAAGTACTTCAAAGAGTGCCCTCAAGTTTCTACCGGAGAATCAAGAAAATGTGTACCAACCCCTATGCATAGGTTCATGGGCGGAACCCGCAAGTTGGTCACCAAAACATACATCAAGTGGCACGTGATATCCCATTGTTACCACAAATAACACGGCAAGACATACATCAAGTGTTCTCAAATAAAGACTCAATCCGATAAGATAACTTCAAGAGGGAAACCCAATTCATCACAAGAGAGTAGAGGGGGAGAAACATCATAAGATCCAACTACAATAGCAAAGATCGCGATACATCAAGATCGTGCCATAGAGGGAACACGTGAGGGAGAGATCAAACACATAGCTACTGGTACATACCCTCAACCCCGAGGGTGAACTACTCCCTCCTTGTCATGGATAGCGCCGAGATGATGAAGATGGCCACCGGTGATGGATTCCCCCTCCGGTAGGGTGCCGGAACAGCCTCCCGAGAGGTTTTTGGTGGCTACAGAGGCTTGCGGCGGCGGAACTCCTGATCTATCTTGATATTCGATGGTTTTAGGGTACGTAGGCTTATATAGGCGAAAGAAGTCGGTCGGGAGGTGCTCGAGGGGCCCATGAGATAGGGGGGCGCGCCCTATAGGGGGGGGGGCGCCCTCCTATCTCGTGGAGTCCTCGTGGATCTTCTGACGTGAACTCCAAGTCTCCAGGATCATATTCTTCCCAAAAATAACGCTGCTGAAGTTTTTCCATTTGGACTCCGTTTGATATTCCTTTTCTTTGAAATACTGAAACAGGCAATAAAATAGCAATATGGGCTAGGCCTCCGGTTAGTAGGTTAGTCCCAAAAGTAATAGAAAAGTGTATAATAAAGGCCGTAATCATTAAAAACACATAATAATATAGCATGAATGCTTCATAAATTATAGATACGTTGGAGACGTATCAGCATCCCCAAGCTTAATTCCTAGTCGTCCTCGAGTAGGTAAATTGTAAAAGAAAGAATTTATGAAGTGTGAATGCTAGAAGGTGCACAAGTTTGATCAATGATAATTTCAATCACCTTTTCTAGCATGAAAATATGTCATAACAGTAGTTCATCTCATAAAACTTCTCACGATAAAGTAACAAGCAATTCACATGTCAAAGCATAGACCATAAACTTTCTTGAAAACTAGCAAACTTCCTTCTCAGTCATCAAACAATTGCAATTCATCTTATTTTCAGGAATAACAAACTCCACATACTCAACTATCATACAGTCTTTTACAATTGCTAACACTCACGCAATACTAATGGTTATGGAGTTTCAATCAAACACTAAGAAAGATAGGGGCTTATAGTGTTGCCTCCCAACGTATTCACCTTTGGGTGATGTCAACAATAATAGTTCATGCTAACTTACATCCAATTGGATATATATATATATATATCAGGATCATCCCAACACAAAGTGCTTGCCAAAGGATAAAATGAAAAAGGGAAAGGTGAAGATCACCTTGACTCTTGCAAAAAGTAAAAGACATAAAGTAAAAAATAGGCCCTTCGCAGAGGAAGCAGAGGTTGTCATGCACTTTTAGGGTTGGATGCACAAAAATCTTAATGCGAATGAATGTCACTTTATATTGCCACTTGTATATGGACCTTTATTATTCAGTCTGTTGCTTTTATTGCTTCCATACCAAGAGATCGTATAAAGCTATTTTCTTCACACCAAAAGATCATACATATTTAGAGAGCAATTTTTATTGCTTGCACCGATGACAACTTACTTGAAGGATCTTACTCAATCCATAGGTAGGTATGGTGGAATCTCATGGCAAAACTGGGTTTAAGGATGTATGGAAGAACAAGTAGTATCTCTACTTGGTGCAAGGAATTTTGGCTAGCATGAGGGGGAAAGGCAAGCTCAACATGTTTGAATGATCCATGACAATATACTTTAACCGAGATGTCGGAAAACATAAACCATTACGTTTTCTTCCTTGTCCAACATCAACTCTTTAGCATGTCATACTAAATGAGTGCTCCCAATTATAAAAGATGTCTAAGATAGTATATTTATATGTAAAATCTCTCTTCCTTCAATATTCTTTCATGAATTGTTCAAATGACCAATAAATGCTTGCTAACCTTCAATAAATTTACAACCTCTACTTCTTAGAAGTGAAGTCATTACTCCCCATGGGATAAGAAAATGAGACAAATATAATTTCAGATTCATGACATTCAACTCAATCAACCATTTACTCATAGGATATAAGTGAAGCACACGAGTAAATGAAAACTACTCCAAAAAGACATAAGTGAAGATCAATGAGTAGCTAAATAATTATGTAACTGTGTGAAGACTCTCTCTCAAAAAAGAATTTCAGATCTTGGTATCCTAATCAAGCAGCAAGCAAAACAAAATAAAATGACAATGAAAGGATAGCACAACTCATGTGAAGAAGCAAAAACTTAGACTCAACCGATACTAACCGATAGTTGTTGAAGAAGAAAGGTGGGATGCCTATAGGGGCATCCCCAAGCTTAGATGCTTGAGACTTCTTGAAATATTATCTTGGGGTGCCTTGGGCATCCCCAAGCTTGAACTTTTGTGTCTCCTTAATTCCTCTCATATCATGGTTTCTCTTTTTTATCAAAAATCTTCATCCACACCAAACTCAACAAGAACTCGTGAGATAGGTTAGTATAAACCAATGAACAACTTTATCATTTTCTACTGTAACAAAATCACTAAAATTATTATTCAACATTGCATACTAAATGCCTCTGCATATTTAATACTCCTATCCTCAAATAGAATCATTAAACAAGCAAACATATGCAAACAATGCAAACATAACAGCAATCTGTCAAAACAGTACAGTCTATAAAGAATGCAAGAGTATCAATACTTCCCTAACTCCAAAAATTATGAAATAAAATTCCCACTGTAGTAAATTTATCAGAGCTCATCATGCAGAAAGTTTCAACATTATATCATGCTCTGACTTTTCTAGGGAATTATTTCAACAGCGGTAAACTTTCTGTTTTCAAACAGCAACATGTATACTAGCAAAATAAGCATGGTAAAGGCTATCCTTGACATTTTTATTGAAACTAGGAATGAAAACATTATTATAAATAACAGCAAGCAAATACTAACAAAATAAAATGACACTCCAAGCAAAACACATATGATGTGGTGAATAAAAATATAGCTCCAAGTAAAGTTATCGATGAACGAAGACGAAAGAGGGGATGCCATCCGGGGCATCCCCAAGCTTAGGCTTTTGGTTGTCCTTAAATATTTCCTTGGGGTGCTTTGGGCATCCCCAAGATTAGGATATTTCCACTCCTTATTCCATAGTCCATCGAATCCTTACCCAAAACTTGAAAACTCCACAACACAAAACTCAACAGAAAACTCGTAAGCTCCGTTAGTTTAAGAAAATAAAACCACCACTTAGGTACTGTAATGAATTCATTCTAAATTCATATTGGTGTAATATCTACTATACTCCAACTTACCTATGGTTCATACCCTCCGATACTACTCATAGATTCATCAAAATAAGCAAACAACACAAAGAAAACAGAACCTGTCAAAAACAGAACAGTCTGTAGTAATCTGTAACAAACGTATACTTATGGAACTCCAAAAATTCTACCAAATTAGGAAGTCCTAAGAAATTTACGTACCAATCCAGACCAAAAAGAATCAGACCATAAGAATGTTCCTGTGAATTAACAAAACTAATTTACTGGGTGCAAAAGTTTATGATTTTCAGCAGGATCAACACAACTATCACCGTAAGCTATCCTAAAGGTCTTACTTGGCACTTTATTGAAACAAAAGCTATAAAAAATGATTACTACAGTAGCATAATCATGTGAACACACAAAAACAGTAAGTCTAAATATTGAGTTGTCTCCCAACAAGCGCTTTTCTTTAATGCCTTTCTAGCTAGGCATGATGATGGCAATGATGCTCACATAAAAGATAAGAATTGAAACATAACGGGAGCATCATGAAGCATATTACTAGCACATTTAAGTATAACCCACTTCCTATGCATAGGGATTTTGTGAGAAAATAACTTATGGGAACAATAATCAACTAGCATAGGAAGGTAAAACAAGCATACCTTCAAGATTTTCAACACATAGAGAGGAAACTTGATATTATTGCAATTCCTACAAGCATATGTTCCTCTCTCATAATAATTTTCAGTAGCATCATGAATGAATTCAACAATATAACCAGCACCTAAAGCATTATTTTCATGATCTACAAGCATAGAAAATTTACTACTCTCCACATAAGCAAATTTCTTCTCATTAGGAATAGTGGGAATATCATAAGAGACTTGAACACTAAAAATTGTTTCCACATTAAAAGAGTAATGTTCAGAAAAAGGGTAATAGTAATCATGACAAGATTTTTAAATATAATCATCACTACTTTTTATAGGATAAGTTTCATCACAATAATCATCATAAGTAGCAACTTTGTTCTCATCATAATCGATTGAAACCTCTCCCAAGATAGTGGAATCACTAAATAAAGTTGACACTCTTCCAAATCCAGTTTCATATTCATCACAATAAGATTCAACATCCTCCAAAATAGTGGGATAACTACTTCCTAAAGTTGACACTCTTCCAAACCCACTTTCATCAATATAACCATCTGTAGGACCTTGAAGTATGTCTAGAGGGGGGGTGATTAGACTACTTGACCAATTGAAAATTAACCTTTTCCCAATTTTAGAGTTTGGCAGATTTTAGCTATTTAGGACAAGTCAAGCAATCAACATACTATTCAAGCAAGCATGCAAAGAGTATATAGGCAGCGGAAATTAAAGCATGCCACTTGCAAGAAAGTAAAGGGAAGGGTTTGGAGGATTCAAACGCAATTGGAGACACGGATGTTTTTGGAGTGGTTCCGATAGGTGGTGCTATTGTACATCCACATTGATGCAGACTTCAACTCACGAAGGGTAACGGTTGCGCGAGTCCACGGAGGGCTCCACCCACGAAGGGTCCACGAAGAAGCAACCTTGTCTATCCCACCATGGCCGTCGCCCACGAAAGACTTGCCTCACTAGCGGTAGATCTTCACGAAGTAGGCGATCTCCTTGCCATTACAAACTCCTTGGTTCAACTCCACAATCTCGTCGGAGGCTCCCAAGTGACACCTAGCCAATCTAGGAGACACCACTCTCCAAGAAGTAACAAATGGTGCGTTGATGATGAACTCCTTGCTCTTGTGCTTCAAACGATAGTCTCCCCAACACTCAACTCTCTCTCATAGGTTTTGGATCTGGTGGAAAGAAGATTTGAGTGGAAAGAAACTTGGGGAAGGCTAGAGATCAAGATTCATATGGTAGGAATGGAATATCTTGGCCTCAACACATGAGTAGGTGGTTCTCTCTCAGAAATGGTAAGTTGGAAGTGTAGGTTTGTTCTGATGGCTCTCTCCACGAATGAAGAGGAGGTGGAGGGGTATATATAGCCTCCACACAAAATCTAACCGTTACACACAATTTACCAAACTCGGTGGGACCGATTGAACAGACTCGGTCGGACCGATTTAGTAAACCTAGTGACCGTTAGTGATTTTCGGTGGGACTGACATGCAACTCGGTGAGACCGATTCGGTTAGGGTGCCCTAACGTAATCTTGGTAAGACCCGATTACACAAACTCGGTGAGACTGATTTTGGTAATAAGCTTTCCAGAGAGTTGGTCAGGTAAACTCGGTGGGACCGATTTGCTCTTTTCGGTGAGACCGAAATGTTACAAAAGGGAAACAGAGAGTTTACATTGCAATCTCGGTGGGACCGATCGCTCACTTCGGTTAGACCGAAACGTTACGAAGGGAAATAGAGAGATTACAATCCCATCTCGGTGAGACTGAGATCCCTATCGGTAAGACCGATTTGCTTAGGGTTTGTGGCAGTGGCTATGACTTTTGAACTCGGTGGCGCCGGATAGAAAGAATCGGTGTGACCGATTTTGGCTTTGGGTTTAGGTCATTTGTGGATGTGAGAAAGTAGCTGAGGGTTTTGGAGCATATCACTAAGCACATGAAGCAAGGGGCTCATTAAGCAACACCTCATCCCTCCTAGATAGTATTGGCTTTTCCTATAGACTCAATGTGATCTTGGATCACTAAAATATAAAATGAAGAGTCTTGAGCTTTTGAGCTTGAGCCAATCCTTTGTCCTTAGTATTTTGAGGGATCCACTTTCATCATCCATGCCATGCCATTCATTGAGCTTTCCTGAAATAATAGTCTTGGAATAGCATTAGCTCAATGAGCTATATGTTGTTATGAATTACCAAAACCACCTAGGGATAGTTGCACTTTCAATCTCCCCCTTTTTGGTAATTGATGACAACATATAGATCAAAGCTTCGACAAATGATAATAAGATTAAAACATCATCGCTTTGAGAAGTATGTGATAAGCAAGAGCTCCCCCTAAATTTGTGCATAGTTTAAGATTTGCTTTGGGCTGCAAATGCACAATGAATTAGGTTCATGGGTTACTCTTCCATGTCACATACATCTTGGTGGAGTGCTCAAAATGATAAAAATTGAATACATGCACTCATCACCAAGCAAAGTGAATTATCACAAAGGATAGATAAGATAATATCATCAAACATGCATAAGTGTAGCTTATGATCAAACACATGATCATCAATGTCTCACAAGCATAGTATCTCAAGCAATCAAAAGCAAAGAAGTTTAACCACCAAATCAAAATAAGAGAGAACAAAAGCAA
This sequence comes from Triticum timopheevii, assembly GCA_963921465.1. NCBI lineage: Eukaryota > Viridiplantae > Streptophyta > Magnoliopsida > Poales > Poaceae > Triticum > Triticum timopheevii. The sequence continues at coordinate 125,846,009 of OY997271.1, read as the reverse complement.
CACACACACTCTCTCTCTCTCTCGAATCCTATGATCTATACATTTTTCTCCCCCTTTGGCAACAAGTTACCAAAAAGTTCATAGAAAATGCATAGTGCTAGATCAACTCTCAGGCTTGATCTTCTGGTGGTGGTGTCCGGATAACTCCAAGAACGAAGACTCCAGTTGAAGTAGAGGGTGCTGGAGTTGATGCTGGAGCTGGTTGCACTAGAGCAGTAGGGGCTGTAGCTGGTGCAGAAGATGTGGCTCTAGTGTCTGTCACAGGCACTGTAGCTAACCTCTGGGCTCTAGGCACTCTGGCAAACACATTAGTGGTAGTCTTGCCCTGCCTCTCCTGCATGTCATCCTGCAGCTGCTCCACAACTGACTGAATCTAAGTTACTTTGACATCAAGGTCATGGAATTTGAGTTCCATGATTCTTTCCAGGCTCTCCTGATTCTGAGTGAGGGTGGGCAATCCCTTCTCAATCCTTAGTGTTGATGCTATTAAGTAACCAAGCTGCTCCTGCTTGTTCTTCAAGAAATACTCAGATGCATCCTCTTGAGTTGGCATCCTGGCAGCCTTCTCCTTCCTTGCCTTCTCCTTCTTCTCTTGAGCTTGAACTGATGATGGATCATTCTCATTCATGACAACCTCATTGTCCTCAAAGTCTGGATAAAGTGGAAAATGTTCCTTATCCAATTGATATTTCCCTGTGCCCATCTTTGAGTTTATCAACTCCTGAATCTGAGGTGCATATCCACAGCTCCTCTTCTGATCTGCTGCAGTCCTCTTAATGGTTTCAATCATAAGGCTCATGACCTTAAACTTCTGTGGCACATCAAACACATGCAACATGTTGATGGCATGCCCTCTGATCATGTTGTGGTCACCAGACTTAGGCAACAGAGTGTGCCTTAGGATCCAATTGATAGTTGGCAGCCCTGACAGCAGAAAGTGGACTGATCCAAAATTGTGTGTCTCAACAGCCTTGTCTGGGATCTCCTTGTACATGTGTGCCATGGAATTGTGATCCATCTTCTTCTTTGCATAAATGTCCAGGTCATCATCATCTTCCTTTGGGGCATTTATCAGACTTGCCCATTCCTCAATAGTGGACTGGTACCTTGTACCTTCAGACATCCAAACAATCCTTCCATCTGAATAGAAGTGTGCTGTGGAGTAGAATTGCATGATAAGTTCATCATTCCAGTTGGTGAGCTTTTGCCCAACAAAATCAGCAACTCCACAAGCAACAAAGTTGTCTTGCACTCCAGGATAGTGCTCTTCATTGTCCTTGATGTAGGTCCAGTTGACCCCCCTCATATCACATACTATTGGCTTCTTATCCAACAAGATTGTCTCATAGAAGTACTGCTGTTCCTTTGTATGGAACCTGTAATCAACAGCAGTTCTTCTCCTTGAGGCATATGGATCTTCCATCCTCCATATCCTCAACCCTGAGTCCTTCCCGATCCTCATGTCCTCAGCCACTGGATGGGCATCATTGTGGTCTGGTATCTTGGGCTTGAGCTTCCTTAGGATCTGTCCTTCTTCATCTTCTTCATCAGCAACATTAGGCACTGGGGCCTTGTTCTTCTCATCACCTGGAATACTCCTGGTATTCCTCTTAGGTGCAAGCTTGGCCTTGGGGGCAGCTCTGGGTGCTTCCTTGGGCTTAGATGTTGCAGCCCCTGATCTAATTGCATCACCCATAAGCTTTGGTGCCTTAGGTGCTGGTGCAGCAACCTCTTATTCCTCTTCAGAATCTCTTCTCATTGAGGGCTTTCCAAGAACCTGGGCAGATGTGGTTCTTGCTCTCTTCTTCTTCTTGTCCTGAGCACCTTCATCCTCTGATTCAATGGTAAACTTCATTGTTTTTCCAGTAGGAACATTCTTGGATTTTGAAGTTGTGACTTTCTTAGCAGGTGCCTCTTTGGGTTCAGCCTGTTCTAGCACTTGAGTGGACCTTCTGACCTTGGGCATTGGTGTCCCCTTGGCAGGAACTTTCTTTTTCAGTCCAGGCTTTGTATTCTTTGCTGAGCCATACTCCTTTTTGAGCACTACTTTCTTGGAAGTAGCCTCATCTTCAGCTGCCACATAGTCCTCATCTTCTGAGTCTGAGGTTCTCTTCCTCCTTTGCCTGGTAGCAGCCTTGGGCAGATTACTTGGAGTTCTTCTGCTCCCTTCATCTGAGGTGCTTGAGGGACTAGTGCCCTCACTCATGTGCATCTACTCTTCTGACTTGTTCTGGCTGTCACTCTGGTCTGACATGCTGCAAACACTGACTGCTGACCCTGTGAAGAGTTTTAGATGAGATAGAATGGATGAGCATCACAAAATGCAGAGATTTTTGCAAAAGAATGATTCAAAAATTCAGTTTTAGTTTTCCACAGAAAGCATTTCGGATCAACCGATTTTCAAACTCGGTGATACCGAAGCAGTTTTTGGAACCTAAATTGATGAACTCGGTTGGACCGAGTCTCAGTTTGGTGGCACCGAGACTGCTAGGGTTTCACAAAGTCCTAAAATCGGTCTCACCAATTAGCAATTCTCGGTCAGACCTAGAGTCACTAGTGCAATGGCATAAGCCAAATCGGTGGGACCGAGTTTTTCAACTCGGTGGGTCCGAGATGGTTTTGGTGGAAACCTAACCCTAAAGTTTCGAATCTAGTCTAATCTATGGATTGCATTGAGTGGATAGGAGTGTTTCAATCGTGGCAAGAATCAATAAGAACACAATGTGCTAGGAATCGGACGAGGATAGCACAGTGATCGAGTCCATACCCTAGCTTGGCGATAAACTCGCTACGGCGGCAACGGCGGGGACGAAATCCGTTGACGGCGGCGGAGACCAGCGACAGGAGGCGGCTGGCGATGATGAGACGATCCGGAGACCTTCGATGGTAGAGCGAGCTATTGCGCGGGCGAAGGGGTTCGGAGAAATTTCCAAAATTTTGCCCGTGACTATATATAGCCCAACCCTGTCGGTGTGACCGAGTGGAACAACTCGGTGGCACCGAGATGCATAACTGTGTACATTTACAGCAACTCGGTGTGACCAAAAAGTTCAAATCGGTTGCACCAAGATTGAAAACTTAGATCAACTTAATGATCTCGGTAGGACCGAAATGGAGGAATCGGTCAGACCGAGAATCACAAAGAAGTTTTGGAAGTTTAAGTCTATGAAGAATCGGGGACTCCGAGTGCTCCTCACACAGAGTGGTTCGAATCTGACTTGATCAAATTTTGTGATGTAGCATGAATAGAGTTTGAGACGAGAAAAGCATAGATAGCTAGAGAAAGTTCTTGGGCATTCTTGTCCATCCACTTGGCAAAAAGAAAAGAAGCCAAACAATCAAAACAACAAGTGGATGTCCTTGAATGAGTAAAATATGCACCAACATGCTCACACAATAAGATGGCAAATGAAATATGTGGCAAAGCATGCACAACCAATTCTAGCATCTATCAAACAATTTGCGATGACTAGGTCATCTATATATGAGTATATTGACTTAGGAGTCAAATGAGAACATATGATCATAGGTCATACTCATCGTTTAAGCTCAAATGGGGTTACCACTTTTACATAATGCATTGATGTGTTCACACCATTAGAGTTGCTTTGACTCAATTCTTAGAGTTAAGCTCCCCCTAGATGTGAGATCCCCCTTTAGAGGGATGAACTAACCTTGGGTTTCGTCGATGATGACTTCATGTAGGTGTTGAAGATGTGGATGCTCAATGTTGATGTAGATCATTTGGAGCAATCCTTTGGAGTGAGTTGCACTTTCAACTTACCTACATGGGTTAGTCACACAAGGAACAAATAAGAATATCCATAGACATAGAGTGATGCACACACAAGATGATGTCCATGAAATCATTAGATTACCTTGTCCCTTGTCTTACCAACATGAGGGTTTGTGACTCCTTGAACTAGTGCAAGATGTGGAAGTTGATTGCACTTGTTCTTGCCATAATGATATGAGTGAAGAATGTCGGCGGAGTCACCCTCAAGAACTCTCTAGTTCTTCTTCTTCGGGATCCACATCATCTTGATGGGAATCCTTGGAGTTGTAGTTGTACTTGATGAAGTAGAACTTGACGTAGTCTTGGGAACCCACTTGAATGAGGCCTTAGGTGCTTCTTCAAATGCATCAGTCTCTTCTTGAAGCTTGTCCTTGCCTTTGTTCTTGTGGTCTTGTGGTGGAAGATCATCTTGGGCTTGTGTTCCCTTGAAGGAAGTAGGATCATACTTCTCTTGTTGAGGAACAAACTTCGTCTTGGGGTATTGATCTTCTTCCCACTCAACTCCATTGGCATTGAACTTTCATACAAAACCAACACCTTGATTCTTCCGGTGCCTTCCTTGCTTGCGTACAATTTCCTCGAATTGCTTACTCCCGGCAAGGCTCTTGTAAACACCTTTCTCTATAATTCCCTTAAATAAGCTATTTTCTTGCTCAAGTGGAACTTGGCTAAGAGAATCATTAGTGGAATCAAGAGAACTGCTAGAAGCAACAATATTGGATTTGACATTATTATTGTTACTACTAGAGGAAGTATCTTTCTTGTACTTGTTATTTGAAAGCACAAGTGCTCCCTAGGTGGTTTTGGTAATTAATGTCAACATATCTCTTATTGGACTAACACTTTTATCTAGTATATTTCAGATAAGTTCAACAATGGAGTGGCATGGACTAAAGGATGTGGGAACTTCTTCAAGATGCTAAGGACAAAGGATTGGCTCAAGCTTCAAGCTCAAGACTCTTCATTTTACATTTTTAGTGGTCCAAGATCACATTGAGTCTATAGGAAAAGCCAATACTATCAAGGAGGGATGAGGTGTTCCTTAATGAGCCTCTTGCTTCGTGTGCTTTGTGATATGCTCCAAAACTATCAACTACTTTCCCACTTCCACAAATGACCTAAACCCAAAGCCAAAATCGGTCACACCGAAACTTCCTATCCTGCGCCACCGATTCCATAAGTCATAGCCACTGCCACAAACCCTAAGCAAATCGGTCTTACCGATAGGGATCTCGGTTTCATCGAGATGGTATTGTAATCTCTCTGTGTATGTCCATTATTAGATCGGTCTCACCGAGTTTGAGCAATCGGTACTACCGAGATTACAATGCAAACTCTCTAGAAACTTATTACCAAAATCGGTCCTACCGAGTTTGAGTAATCGGTCCCATCGAGTCTACCTGACCAACTCTCTGGAAAGCTTCTTACCAAAATCGGTCTTACCGAGATTACGTTATGCCCTAACCCTAACCATATCGGTCTCACCGAGTTGCATTTCGGTCCCATTGAAAACCCTAACGGTCACATTATTTGCTAAATCGGTCTGACCGAGTTTAACAATTCGGTCCCACCGAGTTTGGTAAATTGTGTGTAATGGTTAGATTTTGTGTGGAGGCTATATATACCCCTCCACCTCCTCTTCATTCGTCAAGAGAGCCATCAGACTGAACCTACACTTCCAGCATACATTTTCTGAGAGAGAACTACCTACTCATGTGTTGAGACCAAGATATTCCACTCCTACCATATGAATCTTGATCTCTAGCCTTCCCCAAGTTGCTTTCCACTCAAATCTTCTTTCCACCAGATCCAAACCCATTGAGAGAGAGTTGAATGTTGGGGAGACTATCATTTGAAGCACAAGAGCAAGGAGTTCATCATCAACGCACCATTTGTTACTTCTTGGAGAGTGGTGTCTCCTAGATTGGCTAGGTGTCACTTGGGAGCCTCCGACAAGATTGTGGAGTTGAACCAAGGAGTTTGTAAGGGCAAGGAGATCGCCTACTTCGTGAAGATCTACCGCTAGGGAGGGAAGTCCTTCGTGGGCGACGGCCATGGTGGGATAGACAAGGTTGCTTCTTCGTGGACCCTTCTTGGGTGGAGCCCTCCGTGGACTCGCGCAGCGCTTACCCTTCGTGGGTTGAAGTCTCCATCAACGTGGATGTAAGATAGCACCACCTATCGGAACCACGCGAAAAACATCTGTGTCTCCAGTTGCGTTTGAATCCTCCAAACCCTTCCCTTTACTTTCTTGCAAGTTGCATGCTTTACTTTCCGCTGCCCATATACTCTTTGCATACTTGCTTGATATGTATTATGATTGTTGAAATTGTGCTTAAAACTCCACTTAAACCCATAGAATCTTAAAAACTGCAATCTTGGTACTTAGAGTCTAATCACCCCCCCCCCCTCTAGACACCTCTTCTCAAGGTCCTACAAGTAGTATCAGAGCATTGGTCTCCATTGCTTTGGTTTAATGACCTTTGGAGGAAGATGGATGAGTCTACTATTGGGAGTATTAGACACAGAGTGCCTATTCTTGATGGAGAGTATTTTCATGAGTGGAAAAATGAGATGCTTGTTATTTTCAATCAATATCATTTTAACAAGTACATTGCTAGTCCTTGTGCACCTTATGTTGATCCTATGCATCCTACCCATGATGAGTCAATTGACATGATTAGGAATCTTAGTACAGCCGATCTTATCATTAGAGGATTGCCTAGAAACTTGATTGGATGTTTGCCTACCTTTAAGTGTGCCTACACCATATGGAAATTTCTTGAGGAACGATTTCCAGATTATTCCTTGAAAAATCTTGATGAAATTCTCCATAAATCTATTGCCTTGAGTAAGATGAATACTAGTGATCCTATGTTTGGTGATCGTCTGTTTGAGCTCACAAACCTTATGAGTGCCAAAGGAAATGTTGGTATTATTAGTGATATTATTTCCGAAGCTATAAAAATTCATAAGCAAGATTATCAAACTCATTCTAATGAATCACCCTCTCTAGGACTTGATCCACCACATGACGATGTTGAACATGGATACTATGATGAGGATGATGAGAGTGACTTCGATCTTGATGATGCAATGAGACATTTTGGTCTTATGGCAAATCTTCGGGGATATATGTCAGGAGGAAAGGAATGGGTTCTTGATAGTGGATGTACCGATCACATGACCGGAGATAAAGACATGTTCCATGAGCTTGCTGATAATGATAGTCCTTGAAAGTATGTCACTTTCGGTGACAACTCAAAGGGTAAGGTGGTTGGCCTCGGTAAGGTGGCCATATCACATGATAGCTCCATACAAAATTTCATGCTCGTTGAATCTCTTGGTTACAACTTACTTTCAGTATCTAGACTTGCTGATTTTGGTTTCAATGTTCTATTTACTGAAGTAGATTGCCAAATGTTTCGTCGAGATAATCATAAAATGGTCTTTACCGGTGTGCGTAGAGGTGATCTATACATGGTTGATTTCACTAAAAAGGCTCAACCTAAAACTTGCTTCATTGCTAAATCCTCAAAAGGTTGGTTATGGCATAGACGACTTGGTCATGTTGGTATGCGAAACCTTGACAAGCTTATTAAAGGAAATCATATCCTTGGAGTTAACGATGTCATATTTGATAAGGATAGACTTTGCAGTGCTTGTCAGGCAGGTAAACAGGTTGGAGGAAGGCATCCTGTGAAGAACATCATGACTACAAGGAGGCCACTCGAGCTACTTCACATGGATCTCTTTGGTCCCAACTCTTACAAGAGTCTCGGTGGAAATTCTTTTGGTCTAGTTATAGTTGATGATTTTTCCAGATTTACATGGGTGTTCTTTCTTGATGATAAATCGCAGGTTCAAAAGATCTTCAAAAACTTTGCTAGGAAGGCCCAAAATCAATTTGAAGTGAAGATCAAGAAGGTTCGCAGCGACAACGGAATGGAGTTCAAGAACGCAAATGTGGACACCTTTCTTGACGAAGAAGGGATTTCACACGAGTTCTCGGCTACGTACACACCTCAACAAAATGGAGTTGTTGAAAGGAAGAATCGGACGCTCATCGAGATGGCGAGAATGATGCTTGATGAGTACAAGACACCGAAGCACTTTTGGGCGGAAGCGGTTGAGACAGCTTGTCATGCAACAAATCGCTTGTATCTTCACAAGCTACTCGGCAAGACGACATACGAGCTTCTCACCGATAACAAACCCCAAGTTGGATACTTTCGAGTATTCGGCTCAAAGTGCTACATTCTTGATAAGCATCATCGCTCTAAATTTGCTCCTAAGTCTCATGAAGGTTTCCTACTAGGTTATGGCTCAAACTCCCACACTTACCGTGTCTACAACAATTTCTCCCGAAAGGTTGAAGAGACGGTAGATGTGAAGTTTGATGAATCTAACGGCTCGCAACTAGAGCAATTGCCAATTGATGTAGGTGACAAAGATCCTTCGGAAGCAATTCAAGACTTGGCTATTGGCAAGGTTCGTCCAACGGAGGTGAAGGAGAGTACCTCGTCCGTCCAAGTGGAAGCTTCTACTTCACAACAGGGTGAACCAAGAGTTGATACGGAAGCTCCACAAGAGGGACACACCAAGATGAAGAAAATGAGGAAGTGCATCAAGATGAACGTCAACAACCTCCTTCTCCACCACGACAAGAGAACGACAATGCCAACAACGAGGAAGGCCAAGAAGAAGAAGAACAAGATGAAGAAGATGTTCAACGAAGACCCAAGCAAAAGCTTTCACGAGTTCGAGCAAGAGTTGATAAAGATCATCCCGTCATGCAAATCTACAATGACATTCAAACCGGGAGAATCACTCGCTCTAAAACTCGTTTAGCTAACTTTTGTGAAAACTATTCTTTCATCTCTAGCATTGAACCTATGAAGGTCGAAGAAGCATTGGAAGATCCATATTGGATAAATGCTATGCATGAAGAGCTACATAACTTTGAGAGGAATCAAGTTTGGACATTGGTTGAGAAGCCCGACAACAACCACAACGTCATCGGTACCAAATGGGTGTTTCGCAACAAGCAAGATGAAGATGGACAAGTAGTTCGCAACAAAGCATGTCTCGTCGCCCAAGGCTACACACAAGTCAAAGGTATGGACTATGGTGAGACTTACGCTCCCGTTGCTAGACTTGAGTCCATTCGCATCTTACTTGCCTATGCTAATCATCATGATATCACCTTGTACCAAATGGACATTAAAAGTGCATTTCTAAATGGTGAAATAGAGGAGGAAGTTTATGTTAAGCAACCTCCCGGCTTTGTCAATCCTAAGAAACCCAATCATGTTTACAAACTTCACAAAGCTCTTTATGGTCTTAAACAATCTCCTAGAGCTTGGTATAAATGCTTGACCAAGTTTCTTCTTGAAAAAGGCTTTGAAATTGGGAAAATTGATTCTACTCTTTTTACTAAAAGGGTTAACGGAGAACTATTTGTGTGCCAAATTTATGTTGATGATATCATATTTGGTTCAACTAACCCTCTTTTTAGTGAAAAGTTTGGGAAGCTAATGTCGCAGAAGTTTGAGATGTCCATGATGAGTGAACTAAAATTCTTCCTTGGGCTGCAAATCAAGCAAACTAAGGAAGGTACCTTTGTTTCTCAAATGAAGTACACCAAGGACTTATTCAAGAAGTTCAATATGCAAGAATGCAAAGGTATGTCTACACCCATGCCGACTAGTGGACTAATGACTTGACCAAAGATGGTGAACCGGTTGATCAAAAGGTTTATCGCTCTATGATCAGTTCATTGTTATATCTATGTGCTTCACGTCCCGATATCATGCTAAGTGTGTGCATATGTGCATGATATCAAGCTGCTCCTAAGGAATGTCATCTTAAGGCCGTGAAAAGGATAGTGAGATACTTAATCCATACACCAAACTTTGGCATTTGGTATCCTAAGAGGGCCTCTTTCAATCTTGTTGGCTATTCCGACTCGGACTATGCCGGAGACAAGGTTGACAGAAAGTCCACTTCGGGTACTTGTCAATTTCTTGGTAGATCTCTTGTGTCTTGGTCCTCCAAGAAACAAAACTCGGTATCCTTGTCCACTTCGAAAGCTGAATATATTACCGCTGGTTCATGTTGTGCTCAATTACTTTGGATGACCCAAACTCTTAAAGATTATGGGATATATGTGAGACATATTCCATTGCTTTGTGACAATGAAAGTTCTACCAAAATTGGTCATAATCCTGTGCAACATTCTCGAACTAAGCATATTGAAGTTCGTCATCATTTCATTCGAGATCATGTTGCTAAGGGTGACATTGATCTTAAGCATGTTCGCACCGAAAAGCAATTAGCGGATATATTTACTAAACCTCTTGATAAGAAAGTGTTTTGCAGGTTAAGATGAGAATTGAAAATCATTGATGCTTCAAACTTGGAGTAGAAACTCCATTGGATACATGCAAGACATGAGCTTATGACTAATCCTTGATACTTCTCTTATGATGAATATCTTATGTCTTGGATATATTTGCATCTTGCATGTCATCTAACTCTTGTAGGTACTTGGTGGAATCACATTCCATGAGATTGTAATCTACTCATATCTTGAGCAATCTCTACACCACCAAGTCTCTACACTAAGGTGGTTGAATACAAGGAAGCACAGAACCACTCAAACATATCTTTTGACAAAAGTCTATGTTGAGCTTCATGATTGTCATTTTTGGATATACAAGTGCTCTTCCTTGCAAGAACTAACCCATGTAGGTAGATGGACTCAAATTACAAGTTGCGAGCTACATCAACTTTGAGCAACCCACACAAGTTCAACTACATGGACTACACCACCAACCAAGGTATGTTATTCCATCTTAGAGAAGCTTTACTCCAAGTCATGAGCTAAAGCAACTCGATAAGATGTGAGTACATCAAGATGCTTAAACGAAAAATGGCAACCCCATTTTGAGCTTAAACGATGAGTATGACCTATGATCAAGTGATCTCACTTGACTCCTAAGTCAATATACTCTAACATAGGTGACTTTGTCGCCGACCATCTCTAGATGAAGTTCTCTTGTGTTCTTTTCTGTGTTTTTGCATTTGTCTCATGCATATTTGTTTCCCCTTTCAAAAAAAACTTCATCTAGATTTCTTTCTTTCTGTTTGTTCTGCATTTTCTACATTCCAATTCATTGCACATCTTTCAGTAAATTCCTTGCAAATCCTTGTGAGATCTTACTAGTCTAGTGAGCTGAGGTGACAAGTGTTTTTACCTGCAATGAACTCGGTTTCACCGGTTTGTTATTTTCGGCCCAACCGAATCCTTTCGGTCCAACCGAAGCAACTCATTCGGTGCCACCGACTTCATAATAGGAAAAACAGTTTGCCACATCATTCTGTGTTTCTTCTGATCCAGCTCCACCCAATGAATCTTGTCCTCTACAAGCATCACATTTTTATCATTGCTTTGTTCTGTTTCTCAAGGACCAAACCCATTCGACAGATTCCAGAAGATCCTTCTTGGAAATTGATGTCAAAGGGGGAGAGAGAGAACATCAAAGCTTATCATCTGAGAGAGAGAGAGCATCAAAGCTTATCACCTTCCTTCTTAAGGGGGAGAGAGACCTAAGGGGGAGAGAGACCCTCAAAAGGAGAGAGAGAGATCTCCAGGGGAGAGGATACTTAAGTACGAAGTATTTCTCAAGGATCCCAGATGCTTGTTGTTCAAGAGGAGAGATGTCCACATGTCTTCTTGAGGGGAGAGACATGTTCATATGATCTATTGTGCTTATTTGCATTAGCTCTAAACATTAGCTCTGATCATCATTCATATCTTTCAGGTCTATTGTCTTTCAGCTCTGATTCTCTGTTTCCTATCTTCTCCCAGTATCCCATGTTAGATTCAGGGGGAGCAAGACATCTAAGAGAAAGAGATCATTTAAATTCATTGCATATCTTTACTCTTGGGGACATGTCTAATTCAATGTGGTACTTGGTACTCACTCTCTACATGTCATCCCAGTCTTGGTATTCTTGTGGTTTCTTCTGTTTGCTCTGGCTAGTAGATGTATCTGTGTTATCTAACCTTGCTACATAGGTTCATTTCATCCTAAGACAACTCAAGACTACAAGGTAAGTATATGCATCACAATCATGTGTATGAGGAATTTCTTGCTGTTGTACATATTGTTTGCAAGAAGGACTCATGAGCATGAAGGTATCTTCTTCAACATTCTTTGCTCTGATGCATATGGCCAAGATACATGTAACACATTGCCTACTCTATCATGTTTATGCTCTCACATGCTTCTATATTCCATATTCACATGATTGCATACATGTAGGGGGAGCCTATGTTTGTTGCATGTCTTTCCAAAGCTTTACTTGCTATTCTTTATATCCTTATCTAAAGCTTTGATGTATGTTGCCATCAATTACCAAAAAAGGGGAGATTGAAAGCACAAGTGCTCCCTAGGTGGTTTTGGTAATTAATGTCAACATATCTCTTGTTGGACTAACACTTTTATCTAGTATATTTCAGATAAGTTCAACAATGGAGTGGCATGGACTAAAGGATGTGGGAACTTCTTCAAGATGCTAAGGACAAAGGATTGGCTAAAGCTTCAAGCTCGAGACTCTTCATTTTACATTTTTAGTGGTCCAAGATCACATTGAGTCTATAGGAAAAGCCAATACTATCAAGGAGGGATGAGGTGTTGCTTAATGAGCCTCTTGCTTTGTGTGCTTTGTGATATGCTCCAAAACTCTCAACTACTTTCCCACTTCCACGAATGACCTAAACCCAAAGCCAAAATTGGTCACACCGAAACTTCCTATCCGGCGCCACCGATTCCATAAGTCATAGCCACTACCACAAACCCTAAGCAAATCGGTCTTACCGATAGGGATCTCGGTCTCACCGAGATGGGATTGTAATCTCTCTGTGTATGTCCATTATCAGATCGGTCTCACCGAGTTTGAGCAATCGGTACTACCGAGATTACAATGCAAACTCTCTAGAAACTTATTACCAAAATCGGTCCTACCGAGTTTGAGTAATCGGTCCCACCGAGTCTGCCTGACCAACTCTCTGGAAAGCTTCTTACCAAAATCGGTCTCACCTAGTTTGTGTAATCGATCTTACCGAGATTACGTTATGCCCTAACCCTAACCATGTCGGTCTCACCGAGTTGCATTTCGGTCCCACCGAAAACCCTAACGGTCACATTATTTGCTAAATCGGTCCGACCGAGTTTAACAATTCGGTCCCACCGAGTTTGGTAAATTGTGTGTAACGGTTAGATTTTGTGTGGAGGCTATATATACCCCTCCACCTCCTCTTCATTCGTCAAGAGAGCCATCAGACTGAACCTACACTTCCAGCATACATTTTTTGAGAGAGAACTACCTACTCATGTGTTGAGGCCAAGATATTCCATTCCTGCCATATGAATCTTGATCTCTAGCCTTCCCCAAGTTGCTTTCCACTCAAATCTTCTTTCCACCAGATCCAAACCCATTGAGAGAGAGTTGAGTGTTGGGGAGACTATCATTTGAAGCACAAGAGCAAGGAGTTCATCATCAACGCACCATTTGTTACTTCTTGGAGAGTGGTGTCTCCTAGATTGGCTAGGTGTCACTTGGGAGCCTCCTACAAGATTGTGGAGTTGAACCAAGGAGTTTGTAAGGGCAAGGAGATCGCCTACTTCGTGAAGATCTACCGCTAGTGATGCAAGTCCTTCGTGGGCGACGGCCATGGTAGGATAGACAAGGTTGCTTCTTCGTGGACCCTTCTTGGGTGGAGCCCTCCGTGGACTCGCGCAGCCGTTACCCTTCGTGGGTTGAAGTCTCCATCAACGTGGATGTACGATAGCACCACCTATCGAAACCACGCCAAAAACACCCGTGTCTCCAATTGCGTTTGTCCTCCAAACCCTTCCCTTTACTTTCTTGCAAGTTGCATGCTTTACTTTCCGCTGCCCATATACTCTTTGCATACTTGCTTGATATGTATTGTGATTGTTGAAATTGTGCTTAAAACTCCACTTAAACCCAAAGAATCTTAAAAACTGCAATCTTGGTACTTAGTGTCTAATCACCCCCCCCCCCTCTAGACACCTCTTCTCAAGGTCCTACATTATTAGACTTGACTTGAGGCATGTAAGTAGATAAGAGTAAATGCTTGGCAATGTAAGAAGAACTTTTCTTACGGAGATCATCATTGATTGCTTTTAAGAACTCATGCTCTTGCTCAAGATTGAGCTTTTCAAAGCGTAACTTCTCATGAGCCCTTAAAAGTTCTCGATGATCTTTGAAGATAGTTTCATGAGCCAACTTAAGAGTGTTTAGTTCTTTAGTTAGAAGCTCAATCTTCTCCTTATCATTGTCATTTGTTTTATCTTGATTAGCATGTTTAATTGACGTTTCATCATAGTATTCATCACTAGAGTTGTCAACAAGTAAATCATCATCCACAAGCAAGTCATCTTCATCACTATTGAAATCAACATACTCAGGATGTGTTACCTTTGGACCTTTGGCCATGAAGCATCTTCCCATTCCTTCATTTGGTGAATCAAATATGTCGTAGGAGTTGGTTGACACAAGTGCTAGACCGGCAACACTTTCATCTTGAGTATATTCGGAGTTGGAGTGATAGCTTCTCTCGGAGTGATTGTCGGAGTCGGAGCCGGATAACATGAGCTTGATGTCTTCATTTTGTGTAGCTCCTTGATGACTTGTCCTTCCTTTCCGAATCCTTGCTTCTCCGTGAGGGTCTTCGTTCATAACGATCATCTCTACTCCTCCTCTCTCTTGGTGGTGATTCTTCTCTTTTGCTTCTTCTTCTTGGAGAATCTTCTCTTCTTTTGTAGGGTGTCGTACACTCATTGGAATAGTGTCCGGGTCTCCCACAATTGTAGCAATTGTGCTCTTGACTAGAAGATCTTTTGTCATTGTAAGGCCTTGACTTGGAGCTTCTTTCTTTGCTTCTACTCTTGTAGAATTTGTTGAAGTTCTTCACCATTAAGCTCAATTCTTCATTGAAGGTTTGTTTCTCACTTGATGATGTGGGGGCTTCACTTGAGGCTTTGTAAGCACCACTTGACTTGTTGTGAAGTTCCTCCTTATCCTTGAGTGACATCTCATGAGCAACAATTCTTCCAATGACTTCCGTTGGCTTGAGATCTTTGTAGTTTGGCATCATTTGGATCAATGTGCACACGGTATCATACTTTCTATCCAATGCTCTTAGGATCTTCTTGATGATGAATTTGTCGGTCATCTCTTCACTCCCTAAGCCGGCAATCTCATTTGTGATAAGAGCAAGCCTAGAGTACATTTCAGCGACACCTTCACCATCCTTCATTTTGAACTTGTCAAGCTGACTTTGGAGCACATCCAACTTGGATTCCTTGACGGATTCGGTACCTTCATGCATATCAATTAAAGTATCCCAAATTTCCTTTGCATTCTCAAGACGGCTGATTTTGTTGAATTCTTCGGGGCACAATCCGTTGAAGATGATATCACAAGCTTGAGCGTTGTATTGCAGCATCTTCAATTCTTCCGCATTAGCTTCACGGTTCGGCTCTCTCCCATCAAAGAATTCACCTTCCAAGCCAATACAAATAATTGCCCAAACGGCGGGGTTATGTCCAAGAATATGCATTTTCATCTTATGCTTCCAACTAGCAAAATTAGTACCATCAAAGTAAGGACCTCTACGGTGGTAATTTCCCTCGCTAAACGCCATACTCTCCTAGGTTGTGAAACCAAGGCTATGACCACCAAAAGCTATGGAAATCAAAGCAAATGGAGACCAAAGCTCTGATACCACTTGTAGGACCTTGAAATATGTCTAGAGGGGGCGTGATTAGACTACTTGACCAATTAAAAACTTAACCTTTTCCCAATTTTAGAGTTTGGCAGATTCTAGCTATTTAGGACAAGTCAAGCAATCAACATACTATTCAAGCAAGCATGCAAAGAGTATATAGGCAGCGGAAATTAAAGCATGCAACTTGCAAGAAAGTAAAGGGAAGGGTTTGGAGGATTCAAACGCAATTGGAGACACGGATGTTTTTGGCGTGGTTCCGATAGGTGGTGCTATCGTACATCCACGTTGATGGAGACTTCAACCCACGAAGGGTAACGGTTGCACGAGTCCACGGAGGGCTCCACCCACGAAGGGTCCACGAAGAAGCAACCTTGTCTATCCCACCATGGCCGTCGCCCACGAAGGACTTGCCTCACTAGCGGTAAATATTCACGAAGTAGGCGATCTCCTTGCCCTTACAAACTCCTTGGTTCAACTCCACAATCTTGTCGGAGGCTCCCAAGTGACACCTAGCCAATCTAGGAGACACCACTCTCCAAGAAGTAAAAAATGGTGCGTTGATGATGAACTCCTTGCTCTTGTGCTTCAAATGATAGTCTCCCCAACACTCAACTCTCTCTCATAGGTTTTGGATCTGGTGGAAAGAAGATTTGAGTGGAAAGCAACTTGGGGAAGGCTAGATATCAAGATTCATATGGTAGGAATGGAATATCTTGGCCTCAACACATGAGTAGGTGGTTCTCTCTCAGAAATGGTAAGTTGGAAGTGTAGGTTTGTTCTGATGGCTCTCTACACAAATGAAGAGGAGGTGGAGGGGTATATATAGCCTCCACACGAAATCTAACCATTACACACAATTTACCAAACTCGGTGGGACCGATTCAACAGACTCGGTCGGACCGATTTAGTAAACCTAGTGACCGTTAGTGATTTTCGGTGGGACTGACATGCAACTCGGTGAGACCGATTCGGTTAGGGTTAGGGCATAACGTAATCTCGGTAAGACCGATTACACAAACTCGGTGAGACCAATTTTGGTAATAAGCTTTCCAGAGAGTTGGTCAGGTAAACTCGGTGGGACCGATTTGCTCTTTTCGGTGAGACCGAAATGTTACAAATGGGAAACAGAGAGTTTACATTGCAATCTCGGTGGGACCGATCGCTCACTTCGGTTAGACCGAAATGTTATGAAGGGAAATAGAGAGATTACAATCCCATCTCGGTGAGACCGAGATCCCTATCGGTAAGACCGATTTGCTTAGGGTTTGTGTGGCAGTGGCTATGACTTTTGAACTCGGTGGCGCCGGATAGAAAGAATCGGTGTGACCGATTTTGGCTTTGGGTTTAGGTCATTTGTGGATGTGAGAAAGTAGCTGAGGGTTTTGGAGCATATCACTAAGCACATGAAGCAAGAGGCTCATTAAGCAACACCTCATCCCTCCTTGATAGTATTGGCTTTTCCTATAGACTCAATGTGATCTTGGATCACTAAAATATAAAATGAAGAGTCTTGAGCTTTTGAGCTTGAGCCAATCCTTTGTCCTTAGTATTTTGAGGGATCCACTTTCATCATCCATGCCATGCCATTCATTGAGCTTTCCTGAAATAATAGTCTTGGAATAGCATTAGCTCAATGAGCTATATGTTGTTATGAATTACCAAAACCACCTAGGGATAGTTGCACTTTCACCATCATAAATAGGAGGCATGCTATCATCATAAAAACTTTGCATATCAAAACTTGGGATGCTAAAAATATCATCTTCATAAAACATAGCATCCCCAAGCTTGGGACAAACATTAATTTCAGCAAATATATTCTCAAATATGTCATTCTCATCAAACATAGCTTCCCCAATCTTGGGCCTTTTCATATCATAAGCATAATCACTCTCATCATTAATAGTATCGATAGCACTAATAGTATAGCAATTATCATCATCACAAGTAGTAGGAGCAACATCATTTGGAAGGGATACCCTTTTACCTTTGTTGCCCCTTCTTTTCCTTTTCTTTTTCACATTATGTGTGGGTTCAACCTTCCTCTTTGAGCTCCTTATTGACGAGATTGGTTGAATAGAAAGCTCCCCCTCGTTACCTGATTCATCATAAGAAATAATAGGAGGATATTGGGAAGTCTCTTCCCTTTCATTAGTATTCTCATCATCTTCTATTTGCTTTCTTTTCTTTAGGTAGTTGGCAATATAAGGATTTTCAATGCAATTCTCCACACAAAACATATAAATCTTCTCTAGATCAAAATTAAGAAATCTATCCAGATTAAATTTTGGAATACCTTCAGTTATATGTTTCATTTCTTCATACCCCAAAAGCAAACTAAGTTCATTATGACGCGCAAGGGAATCAATTCATCATAATTTTTGGACACGATTCGATCTTGAAACAATTTGCATTGGAGATTTAAATGACCACGTTCATTGCAAAGTTCACAAGGGGCGCGAAAAATATTGAATCTTTTAGCACACTCATCAAGACTTTCTTGCAAACCTTTAGTTTTTAAATACTTATGCCTCTTAAAAAGGTGAAGCGTATGAGACAAACTTAACTCCATTTTTTTGTAGTTTTCTTTTATAAACTAAACTAGTGATAAAACAAGAAACAAAAAGATTCGATTGCAAGATCTAAAGATATACCTTCAAGCACTCACCTCCCCAGCAACGGCGCCAGAAAAGAGCTTGATGTCTACTACACAACCTTCTTCTTGTAGACGTTGTTGGGCCTGCAAGTGCACAGGTTTGTAGAACAGTAGCAAATTTCCCTCAAGTGAATGACCTAAGGTTTATCAATCCGTGGGAGGCGTAGGATGAAGATGGTCTCTCTCAAGCAACCCTGCAACCAAATAACAAAGAGTCTCTTGTGTCCCCAACACACCCAATACAATGGTAAATTGTATAGGTGCACTAGTTCAGCGAAGAGATGGTGATACAAGTGCAATATGGATAGTTGATAAAGGTATTTGTAATCTGAAAATATAAAAACAGCATGGTAACTAATGATAAAAGTGAGCGTAAATGGTATTGCAATGATAGGAAACAAGGCCTAGGGTTCATACTTTCACTAGTGCAAGTTCTCTCAACAATAATAACATAGAAAGATCATATAACAAGCCCTCAACATGCAACAAAGAGTCACTCCAAAGCCACTAATAGCGGAGAACAAACATAGAGATTATGGTAGGGTACGAAACCACCTCAAAGTTATTCTTTCGGATCGATCTATTAAAGAGTTCGTACTAGAATAACACCTTAAGACACAAATCAACCAAAACCCTAATGTCACCTAGATACTCCATTGTCACCTCAAGTATCCGTGGGCATGATTATACGATATGCATCACACAATCTCAGATTCATCCAACCAACACAAAAGTACTTCAAAGAGTGCCCTAAAGTTTCTACCGGAGAGTCAAGAAAACATGTGCCAACCCCTATGCATAGGTTCATGGGTGGAACCCGCAAGTTGGTCACCAAAACATACATCAAGTGGCACGTGATATCCCATTGTCACCACAGATAAACACGGCAAGACATACATCAAGTGTTCTCAAATAAAGACTCAATCCGATAAGATAACTTCAAGAGGGAAACTCAATTCATCACAAGAGAGTAGAGGGGGAGAAACATCATAAGATCCAACTACAATAGCAAAGCTCGCGATACATCAAGATCGTGCCATAGAGGGAACACGAGAGAAAGAGATCAAACACATAGCTACTGGTACATACCCTCAGCCCCGAGGGTGAACTACTCCCTCCTCGTCATGGATAGCGCCGGGATGATGAAGATGGCCACCGGTGATGGATTCCCCCTCCGGCAGGGTGCCGGAACGGCCTCCCGAGAGGTTTTTGGTGGCTAGAGAGGCTTGGGGTGGCGGAACTCCTGATCTATCTTGATATTCGATGGTTTTAGGGTATGTAGGCTTATATAGGCAAAAGAAGTCGGTCGAGAGGTGCTCGAGGGGCCCACGAGACAGGGGGCGCGCCCTATAGGGGGGGCGCCCTCCTCTCTCGTGGAGTCCTCGGGGATCTTCTGACGTGAACTCCAAGTCTCCAGGATCATATTCTTCCCAAAAATAACGCTGTCGAAGGTTTCATTCCGCTTGGACTTCGTTTGATATTCATTTTCTTCGAATAGGCAATAAAACCACAATATGGGCTAGGCCGCCGATTAGTTAGTTAGTCCCAAAAGTAATATAAAAGTGTATAATAAAGCCCGTAATCATTCAAAACACATAATAATATAGCATGAATGCTTCATAAATTATAGATACGTTGGAGACATATCACTCACCGCCATGCGTGAGTAATTCCATCGTAGGCTTGCTGGACGGTGATGGGTTGGATGAAATTTACCATGTAATCAAGTTAGTTTTGTTAGGGTTTGATCCCTAGTATCCACTATGTTCTGAGATCGATGTTGCTATGACTTTGCTATGCTTAATGCTTATCACTAGAGCCCGAGTGCCATGATTTCAGATCTGAACCTATTATGTTATCATGAATATATGTGAGTTCTTGATCCTATCTTGCAAGTCTATAGTCACCTATTATGTGTTATGATCCGACAACCCCGAAGTGACAATAATCGGGATACTTCTTGGTGATGACCGTAGTTTGAGGAGTTCATGTATTCACTAAGTGCTAATGCTTTGGTCCGGTTCTCTATTAAATGGAGGCCTTAACATCCCTTAGTTTCCACTAGGACCCTGCTGCCACGGGAGGGTAGGACAAAAGATGTCATGCAAGTTCTTTTCCATAAGCACGTATGACTATATTCGGAATACATGCCTACATTACATTGATGAACTGGAGCTAGTTCTGTGTCACCCTATGTCATAACTATTACATGAGGAATCACATCCGACATAATTATCCATCACTCATCCAATGCCTACGAGCTTTTCACATATTGTGCTTTGCTGATTTACTTTTCCGTTGCTACTATTAAAATTACCACAAAACTGCTATCTTTACTTTTGCCATTGTTACCATTTCTATCATACTACTTTGCTACTAAATACTTTGTTGCAGATACTAAGTTATCCAGGTGTGGTTGAATTGACAACTCAACTGCTAATACTTGAGAATATTCTTTGGCTCCCCTTGTGTCGAATCAATAAATTTGGATTGAATACTCTACCCTCGAAAACTGTTGCGATCCCCTATACTTGTGGGTTATCAAGACTATTTTCTGGTGCCGTTGCCGGGAAGAATAGCTCTATTCTCTGAGTCACTTGGGATTTATATCTACTGATCACTATGAAGAACTTGAAAGACGAAAGAACTAAGATCTTTCCCTCAACTACGAGGGGAGGTAAGGAACTGCCATCTAGCTCCGCACTAGATTCTCCTTCTGTTTTGAGTAAACTTGCGACACCTAAACCAGCTACTGCTATGAATTCTGATATGTCGCATGTTATTGATGATGCCACTTCTGCTATGCATGATACTTATGATTAAACTACTTCTATGCTTGATACTACTGTGCCATTAGGTGAATATCTTGATGAACAACTTGCTCGAGTTAGGGAGAATGAAATTATTGAAGATGAAATTATTGATGATAGTGATGATGAAGGTTCTCCCCCTAAGTATGAATTACCTGTTGTTCCTGAGGGTTATGTTATGGATGAAGAAACTGTTAGAGATCTTTTTGCTTGCAATGATAGATCTGATCTTAAGAAGTTACTAGCTAAACTTAAACAGAAAACTCTAAATGCTAGAATGAAATATGACCCTGCTTTTGCTAGTTCACCTATCTTTGTTACTGATAAGGATTATGAATTCTCTGTTGATCCTGAGATAATTACTTTGGTTGAATCTGATCCTTTTTATGGCTATGAATCTGAAACCGTTGTGGCACATCTTACCAAGTTGAATGATATAGCCACCCTGTTTACTAATGATGAGAAGTCTCGTTATTATTATATTCTTAAGATATTTCCATTCTCATTAAAGGATTATGCTAAAACTTGGTTTAATTCTCTTGATCCTGATTGTGTGCATAGTCCCCAGGATATGATTTATTACTTCTCTACTAAATATTTCCCTGCTCATAAGAAACAAGCTGCCTTGCGGGGAATATATAATTTTGTGCAAATCGAAGAAGAGAGTCTCCCACAAGCTTGGGGGAGGCTTCTCCGACTACTTAATGCTTTGCGTGATCATCCTCTTAGGAAAAATGAAATACTTGATAGCTTTTATAATGGACTAACCGATGCTTCCAAGGACCACTTGGATAGTTGTGCTGGTTGTGTTTTCAGGGAAAGAACAGTCGACCAAGCTGAATTACTATTGAATAATATGTTGACTAATGAAAATAATTGGACTCTTCCTGAGCCAATTCCTGAGCCAATTGAGCCAACTCCTGAGCCTATTCCTAAACCAACTCCGAAGAAGAGGGGTGTTCTATTTCTTAGTCCGGAAGATATGCAAGAGGCAAAGAAATCAATGAAAGAAAAAGGTATTAAAGCTGAAGATGTTAAGAATTTACCTCCTGTTGAAGAAATACATGGTCTTAATATACCGCCTGTTGAAGAAACACATTGTCTTGATAACCCGACATAGGTAGTAAAGGTAAATTCTCTCTATAGATATGATAAGGTTGAAATTCCGTCTACTAAATTTCATAGCCAATGCTTAGATGAATTTGATGGCTTTATGGCTAGACAAGAAAGTTTTAATGCTTATGTTGGTAGAGAATTAAAGAGTAATTCTTTCATTATAGGACGGTTGAGTAATTATATGGCTAGAGTTAAAGGTGAACTTAAACTCATTGGCAAATATGCTTCTATGGTTACCACTCAAGCAGAACAAGTACTTAAAGCTCAAAGTGATTTGCTCGATGAATTAAATAATAAACATGACTTTGCTGTTAGAGTGGCTACTAGAACTGGTAGAATGACTCAAGAACCTTTGTATCCTGAAGGCCACCCTAAGAGGATCGAGCAGGATTCTAAGAGAAATAATGTAGATGCACCTAGTCCTTCTAAAAAGAAGAAAAAGAAAAATGATAGGACTTTGCATGCTTCTAGTGAACCTGTTGTAGACACACCTAAGAATCCTAATGATATTTCTATTTCTGATGCTGAAACACAATCAGGTGATGAACATGAACCTAGTGATAATGTTAATGATAATGTTCATGATGATGCTCAACCTAGCAATAATAATGATGTAGAGATTGAACCTGCTATTGATCTTGATAACCCACAATCAAAGAATCAATGTTATGATAAAAGAGACTTTGTTGCTAGGAAGCACAGTAAAGAAAGGGAACCATGGGTTCAGAAACCCATGCCTTTTCCTCCTAAACCATCCAGGACAAAGGATGATGAGGATTTTGAGCACTTTGCTGAAATGATTAGACCTATCTTCTTATGCATGCGCTTAACTGATATGCTTAAAGTAAATCCCTATGCTAAATATATTAAAGATATCATTACAAATAAAAGAAAGATACCGAAAGCTGAAATTTCCACCATGCTTGCTAATTATACTTTTAAGGGTGGAGTACCAAAGAAACTTGGAGATCCAGGAGTACCAACTATACCATGCTCCATTAAAAGAAACTATGTTAAAACTGCTTTATGTGATCTTGGAGCTGGCGTTAGTGTTATGCCTCTCTCTTTATATCGTAGACTTGAATTGAATAAGTTGACACCTACTGAAATATCTTTGCAAATGGCTGATAAATCAACTACTATACTTGTCGGTATTTGTGAGGATGTGCCTGTTGTGGTTGCAAATGTCGCTATCTTAACGGACTTTGTTATTCTTGATATTCCCGAGGACGATAGTATGTCGATTATCCTTGGTAGACCCTTTTTGAATACTACAGGGGCTGTTATTGATTGCAACAAAGGCAATGTCACTTCTCATGTTAATGGTAATGAGCATACGGTACACTTTCCGAGGAAACAACCTCAAGTTCATAGCATCAATTCTATTGGAAAAATTCCAACTATCATTATTGGAGGTTTTGAATTTCCTCTTCCTACTGTCAAGAAAAAGTATGATATTATTATTGTTGGGGATGTTCATATCCCCATTGAGGTAACCTAGTGTTATTCGAAATTTCTCCGGTTCCATGTTATTCGGAATGAGATTGTTAACAAGACTTGATCAACCTTGTTAGTTGATTCCTGATCATGAGATGGATGAAACTAGAAGGCAAAACATTCTGTACCCTCTTTTTACTTTCTGTTATTTAGAATAAATAAAGAAAAAATAGTATTATCTGTCTGTTTTCTCAATTATCCATGCAATAAAAAATATCCCGAAAATAAAAGTGCTCCAAATGCCCTGCAAATTTAGTATGCTTTTTTATGGAATATTTGAGGATTTTAGGCACTGAGAACACAGCGGGGGGGGGGGGGGGGGGGAAGCACCTGGCCATGAGGGTCTAGGGCGTGCCCCCTGCCTCATGGGCCCACAGTGGCCCCCCTCCACTTATTCCTGCACCCATGCACTCCATCTTCCTCCCCAAAAAATCCCCATCCAGCTCAAGCACGAGTTCTAGCTCATTTTGCTGCGATTTTCGATCTCCTTGCTCAAAGCTCCATTCACAAAACTGCTTTGGGAGATTGTTGCTTGGTATTTGACTCCTCCATTGGTGCAATTAGTTTTTGTTCTAGTGCTTTATTCGTTGCAAATTTTTGATGCATAGGTGACCCTGTTCTTGAGCTTGCATGTCAAATTTATGAGGTCCCAAGTAATTCTAATGCATGATATAGGCTCTAGGCAATTGTGGGAGTAGTTGCTATCAATCTTGTTTAGTTCGATTCACTTTTATTTTGAAGTTACTAAAAATTTCAGAAATTTTCAGAAATGATGAGGAGACTTTTGAGGGGCTCTTGTAGCCGAAGCTCCAAGGATAAACAAGCTAAGGAGAAAGAAAAGGCCAAGTATATCTTCCTCGCGTAGCGGAAGTAAGGCCTTGTGAGTGGCCATGTGATAATTTCTTGAGAGCAGCCAGGATTTATGAGGACTTTTGTTCTTTGGCTGAAAATGCGGGCCTCACCGACTTCCTTCACGACTGGATCGAACAGCCATTACCTTGTTTTGCCAAAGGCCGTGTACGCGCACCGAGGCCAGACATCAGCTCCAGAGCCTGAGCCGGAACCACCACTGGACCCCTATCGTCCATCCTGTTATCAGTGGGATCCGGAGGAGATCGCCAGCCAGTGGTATCCAGATGACACTCCTCAGTACACCTAGGAGAGTAGCCGCGATCCTTGGGCATAGATCAACTTAAGCCAAAAGCCTAAGCTTGGGGGAGTATGTATTTCTCACCGACTTTACATTCATGTTCACACACTATTCTAGTCGTCGGTGCTCATACTCTTTCATTGTCTTATCCATGCTAGTTTAATTTATTTTTCTAGCTTTCTTCTTGTGTGTTTGATAAACCTTAGGAAAACCAAAGAAATTAGTTAGTTTACTTTCCATGCTTGTAGTAGTTATTAAAATGAAAACCCAAAAAGATTTCTCGTTCTTCTTTTGCTTGTTGGGAGCTTTCCCATGTAAATAGTTTTATTTCTTTTTTCTTTCCTTTGGGGGTCGAGAGGAGAAGACCATAATGAAAATGTTTAGTGGCTCTCATATGCATGATTGTTGATTTAACTTAGAGCCCATATTACTTTGTCTTCTCCCTTGAATTGAATGCTTGCAGATTCCAGCTTAGTCCAAGGCACATGCACTGTTATTATTATACACACCATTCGGTCGTGCAAGTGAAAGGCAATAATGACGATATATGATGGACTGATTGAGATGAGAGAAGCTGGTATGAACTCGAACTCTTTTGTTTTTGTAAATATGATGAGTTCATTGTTCCTGATTCAGCCTATTATGAATAAACATGTTTGCAATGACATTTAGAGATTATAGTTGCTTATGCCATGCTTAATTAGCTATGAGTTTATAATGGTTTACCTTGCGTGCCAACATGCTATTAAAATGGTTGTGATATGGTATGATAGGGTGGTATCCTCCTTTGAATGAATTGAGTGACTCGACTTGGCACATGTTCACGCATGTAGTTGAAACAAGTCAACATAGCCTTCATGATATTTATGTTCATGGTGGATTATATCCTACTCATGCTTGCACTCGGTGTTGAATAATTTTAATGCATGTTCATGACTGTTGTCGCTCTCTCAGTTGGTCACTTCACAGTCTTTTGCTAGCCTTCACCTGTACTAAGCAGGAATACTGCTTGTGCATCCAAACTCCATAAACCCCAAAGTTATTCCATATGAGTCCACCATACCTTCCTATATGCGGTATCTACCTGCCGTTCCAAGTAAATTTGTATGTGCCAAACTCTAAACCTTCAAATGTAATTCTGTTTTGTATGCTCGAGCAGCTCATGTTTCAACTAGGGCTGTCTGTATCTTCCATGCTAGGTGGGTTATTCTCAAGAGGAGTGGACTCCACTCCTCATTCACGAGGAAATGGCTGGTAACCGGGATGCCCAGCCCCATGATCAAAAAGATCAAAGAAAATCGAAATAATTAAACAAAACTCCCCCAGGGATGTTGCTAGTTGGAGGCACTCATTGTGTCGAGCAAGCTATGGATTGATGCTTGTTGGTGGTGGGGGAGTATAAACTTTTACCAATTCTGTTTGGGAACCGCCTATAATGTATGTAGCATGGAAGATATTGATATCTCATAGTTGTTGCGTTGACAGTGAAAGTATACCGCTCAAAATGTTATTCATCTCTATTTTAAAATCGAGCTCTGGCACCTCTACAAATCCCCGCTTCCCTCTGCGAAGGGCCTATCTATTTACTTTTATGTTGAGTCATCACCCTCTTATTAAAAAGCACCCGCTGGAGAGCACACTGTCATTTGCATGCATTACTATTAGTTTATATTGGGTATGACTTGACTGGATCTCTTTTACCATGAATTACAATGTTTAGTCAGTCCTTGATCTTTAAAGGTGCTCTGCATTTATGTTTTGCGGTCTCAGAAAGGGCTAGAGAGATACCATCTTGTTATATCATATTATGATTGTTTTGAGAAAGTGTTGTCATCCGAGATTTATTATTATTGCTTGCTAGTTGATTATGCCATTGATATGAGTAAATATGAGACCTAAGTGTTATTGTGAATATGGTTAGTTTATAATCTTTGCTGAAAACTTGAATGCTGGCTTCACATATTTACAACAACAAGAGCAAATAGAGTTTGTAAAAGTTTTTCTTTATCACTTTCAGTTTATCAACTGAATTGCTTGAGGACAAGCAAAGGTTTAAGCTTGGGGGAGTTGATACGTCTCCAACGCATCTACTTTTCCAAATACTGTTGCCCTTGTTTTGGACTCTAACTTGCTTGATTTGAATGAAACTAACCCGTTCTAACGTTGTTTTCAGCAGAACTGCCATGGTGTTGTTTATTGTGCAGAAAACAAAAGTTCTCGGAATGACCTGAAAATCCACGGAGATAACTTTTGGAAAATATAAAAAATACTGGCGAAAGAATCAAGGCCAGGGGGCCCACACCCTGTCCACGAGGGTGGGGGGAGCGCCCCCTCCCCCTGGGCGCGCCCCCTGTCTCGTGGGTCCCCTGATGCTCCACCGACCTCAACTCCAACTCTATATATTCCGTTTCATAGAGAAAAAAATCAGAGAGAAAGTTTCATCGCGTTTTACGATACGGAGCCGCCGCCAAGCCCTAATCTCTCTCGGGAGGGCTGATCTGGAGTCCGTTCTGGGCTCCGGAGAGGGGGATTCGTCGCCATCGTCATCATCAACCATCCTCCATCACCAATTTCATGATGCTCACCGCAGTGCGTGAGTAATTCCATCGTAGGCTTGCTGGATGGTGATGGGTTGGATGAGATTTACCATGTAATCAAGTTAGTTTTGTTAGGGTTTGATCACTAGTATCCACTATGTTCTGAGATTGATGTTGCTATGACTTTGCTATGCTTAATGCTTGTCACTAGGGCCTGAGTGCCATGATTTTAGATCTGAACCTATTATGTTTTCATGAATATATGTGAGTTCTTGATCCTATCTTGCAAGTCTATAGTCACCTATTATGTGTTATGATCCGACAACCCAGAAGTGACAATAATCGGGATACTTCTCGGTGATGACCGTAGTTTGAGGAGTTCATGTATTCACTAAGTGCTAATTATTTGGTCCGGTTCTCTATTAAAAGGAGGCCTTAATATCCCTTAGTTTCCACTAGGACCCCGCTGCCATGGGAGGGTAGGACAAAAGATGTCATGCAAGTTCTTTTCCATAAGCACGTATGACTATATTCAGAATACATGCCTACATTACATTGATGAACTGGAGCTAGTTCTGTGTCACCCTATGTTATAACTATTACATGAGGAATCACATCCGACATAATTATCCATCACTGATCCAATGCCTATGAGCTTTTCACATATTGTGCTTTGCTTATTTACTTTTCCGTTGCTACTGTTACAATTACCACAAAATTGCTATCGTTACTTTTGCCACTGTTACCATTACTATCATAATACTTTGCTACTAAATACTTTGTTGCAGATACTAAGTTATCCACGTGTGGTTGAATTGACAACTCAACTGCTAATATTTGAGAATATTCTTTGGCTCCCCTTGTGTCGAATCGATAAATTTGGGTTGAATACTCTACCCTCGAAAACTGTTGTGATCCCCTATACTTGTGGGTTAGCATTGTCATGCACGTATCCTCCCAATGTGGATCCCGTACAGGAATGCGAAAGACAATACCCAGTTTAATACCTTCCTTGACCATTTATCCGTAAGTAATGTCATTCATCGCAATTAGTAATATTGTCTTGCTCTGTCCCATACTTCCTAGCTTCCTCCTAATAAGACTCACATTCTTTTTTCAATAGATGAGGTTCAAGTTGGATCCGAAAGATGATGCAACTAAACAAGCATGCACTCATGTTTTTCAGTCTACTCTGCGATAGTATCGGTACCACCTTAGAAAATCTCACTTTGAAGGCAAGGCTAACAATGAAATCGCCCAAACATCTCCACTGGAATATATTACAGATGAAGACTGGACAACCCTCATTAAACACTGGTCTGATCTAAAGTATCAGGTAGGCTCTATGTATTTGATCAGACCACATATTGATCTTTATGCATGTGCCTTACAAGTGTACCTTCTTCTAGGCTAACTGTTTGAAGAACAAAACCAACCATTCTAAAGTGAAATTCCAATAGACAACAGGATCTCGTAGCTATATTGCACACTACGAGGCTCTTGTAAATAGCTTCTACTTCCTTCTTTTTTCTGTGCCATATTATCGTATCTATATTGACTTGTTCCAAATACAGAGGAAAGCCCGTCCGGACCAAAAAGAACCTGAACCAAATGCAGTGCAAATCTTCAAGGATTGCCACACCAGCAAGATGAAAGGCATGAGCACACCAGTTCAAGCCGTTGTTGTAAGTCCTTACTCCTCCTGCCTTTGAACTGATTGGTACTGTGATGTGTTCATTTAACTACTTGGTTTGCAGCCAATATCAGTTACTCTGTTCTTTTATACACAGTTTCCTTAACGTATCATTTCACCTTACATGGTTTAAAAGAGATGAAGGATATTCTTTTGGTCTTGATCTGTAATCTAGTTGTTATGTTCATGTGCGCACACAATGATAAAATAGCCTGTTTGTTTTATATCTGTTTGCCCATGATATGAATGATGTCATGCTATGTTCATCCTACTTTAAACCATGTCTTTTTATCCTTAGATGTCAACGAATGTGAGGAAATAGACAATACAGTAGGCATGCTACATGGACATATGTTCCGAAAGTGGTTTTATTATGTAGTTGGCACTACAATACATGCTAATGTATTACAATAGTTCACCAAAATAAGTTATGTATAAACGTGTAACCTACTTTGTTTGTTTTTGTCTCATTAGTAACTTATCTGGTACACTAATCTACAAGTTCAAACTTTCAGGAAGCTATGGAACAAATGATTGAACAACCACAACCACCTGAAGGTGGCGAGGCTACCACAGGCACAATGTCACCTCTTGCTGCAGTGTGTCAGTATCTCTCCACTAATAGTGCACAAAGCACCTTCCTGTGTAATTCTGGGTTGGTTGTCAAGGTAACCTCGTCCAAATCGCCTACTGAACAAAATCTTCCTGCTAGACAGAGTGATATATTTGTGCTCCAGACACAAGTCCAATCCCTAATGGACGTTGTTTTGGAAACAAGAATAGTGGTTAACAAATGTCGTCAAGATATGAATGGTTTTGAGACCAGACTATCAGACATTCGCTTCGTTGTTCAAGAGCAATAGCGGAAAAAAGGTGAAGATTGTGCTGCTCCATCAGATTCTACAGCCTGAAACATTAGGACTCAGGTCAAATGATCTGTGCTTCTATACATCTGATGGTGCTTTTATCTGCAAGGACTGTAAACTTTATGCCAACAGGCCTTTTGTTGTATGGTTGGAATTTATTTTGTTGTGATACAGCATTTATGATGCTGCCAAAGGCTGCAGTAATTATGACGCCATTTTTGTATAGTGTAGGTTTATCTTAGTAATGTATTCGGCCGAAAGCTTCGTAGGAGCCCAACATGCCAACATTCGTCGGACCCATTCCAATTGGGCTAAAAACGATTATGGGCCGAAATTTGCATGTAACCCACTAAAAGTATCTGGGCCTAAATCAGCATAAGCTTTCATATTTTTCTGGTAGGCCTGTGCCCATAGTGGGCCTTTAATAGGCCTAAACATAATTTGGGCCCTCAATAACAATAGGCCGTTTACAGGTGTAAATATCTCGAGCCCATAAAAAACATGGGCCTTTAATAGACCGAAAATGAGATTGGGCCCTGATTGTGGCAAATAACCCACTGGTCTTAGCAGGCCGAAATGGTGGCCCATTGATGATGCAGATCTTTGCCAGGCCGAAATTCGGACGGGCCGTAAATGCGCCGACCTAATACACGGGCCTTTAATAGGCCGGAAGTTCGGTCGGGCTAGATTATCGTCATTTTTATATGGGCCGTTAATTGGCCCGATGTGACATTGGGCCACATATGGCCCATGGTTTTCGTCCGACGTTAACAGGCCAAAAACCACAACAGGCCGCAAGTGGCCCAAATCTATAGTGGGCCTCTAACAGGCCGAATGTCAGACATGGCCGAATATGACCCAAATCCTTCACGGTCATTTATGGGCCAAAAGTTTCAATGGCCTATAAATGGGCCCAAATGAAGCAGGACCTTTAACAGGCCGGAAATACACCGAGCCGTAATTCGGCCCAAATACTTAGCAGACTGTTAACGGGCCAGAAGTGACCATGGGCCGCGATGATGACATGTTTAGGACAGGTCGTTGACGGGCCAATTTGACACTAGCCGTACGGGCCTTAACAGAGAATGTTGGGCCTTTAGCTGGGCCGACCCATTATGGCTACAAAATCTTGTGGGCCTTTAGCTCGGCGGGCCCATTGTGGTCTGCCAAATCTTGTGGGCCTTTAGCTGGGCCGGCCCATGATGGTCTGCAAAATCTTATGGGCCTTTAGCTGGGCCGGCCCATTTAAACTTTATGGGCCACTTTTGGGCCCGTCCACATGACAACATATCATAGGCCCATCTCGACCATTGGATGAGTGACACCTGTGCCAACGCAGAGCTGACGCGTGGTACCATCGGCCAATGAGAATTTTACACGTGGGAATTTCCCATTGGTCCGGGCTATTAACGGGTTATCAAATCCAAAACCAGACCCGATAGCTTAACGGTGTTCCGTTACGGTGGATGCCACGTGTCAGTCATCCTTGACGAAAGCACTTCTATGACGCGTGATTTATCGTCATGGAAGTGGACACTTCCGTGATGATAATTTTGGTAATGTCATGGAACACTTCTACGACAGCATAGGTATGACTATCTTGATTCTGTCATAGAATCGTCATGGATGTACATGCATGACAAAAAACACGACCTACTGTGACAAACACGTATCATCACGGAAGTGTATTTTTTTTGTAGTGTCATAAGATTTTCTATTGAGTTTTGTGTTGTGAAGTTTTCAAGTTTTGGGTGAAGTTTCGATGGACTGCGGAATAAGGAGTGGCAAGAGCCTAAGCTTGGGGATGCCCAAGGCACCCCAAGGTAATATTCAAGGACAACCAAGCATCTAAGCTTGGGGATGCCTCGGGTGGCATCCCCTCTTTCGTCTTCGTTCATCGGTAACCTTACTTGAGGCTATATTTTTATTCACCACATGATATGTGTTTTGCTTGGAGCATCATTTTCTTTTATTTATATTTGCTTTCTTCTATTGATACATGTTTTCTATCTTTTAGTTCAATAAAAAAAGTAAAGTATAGCATTTACCATGCTTATTTTACAAGTCTATATGTTATTGTTTTGAAAACAGAAAGTTTGCTGTTATGTTTTGAAAATTGGTGAATAGTCAGAACATGATAAAATCTTGAAATTTTGACACAATGAGTAACAACAAATTTTCTACAATGTGGTAATTTTTCCAAAGTGTTGGAGTTAGGAAAGTATGATTCCTCTTGCATTCCTTACAGATTGTCCTGTTTAGACAGATTGTTGTTATGTTTGCATATGTTTGCTTGTTTAATGATTCTATTTGAGGATAAGATTGTTAAATATGCAGAGGCATTTAGTAGGCAATATCAAATAATAATTTTGGTGATTTCCTATAGTAGAGAATGATAAGGTTTTGCATGGATTTATACTAAATTATCTCACGAGTTCTTGTTGAGTTTTGTGTGTATGAAGTTTTTAAGATTTAGGGAAACCGTGATATAAGAGGAATTAAGGAGACAAAAAAGATCAAGCTTGGGGATTCTCAAGGAATCTCTAATTAATATTTCAAGAAGTCTCAAGCATCTAAGCTTGGGGATGCCCCGGTTGGCATCCCACCTTTCTTCTTCAACAACTATCAGTCAGTTTTGGTTGAGCCTAAGTTTTTGCTTCTTCACATGATATGTGCTATCCTTGCAATGTCATTTTATTTTGCTTGAACAAATAAATTGCAGAAGGTATTTTTGTATTTTTGGTTTAATAGATCTGAAACTAAATGCAAGAGAAAAATAGATCGCAAAGGGCAATATGATGAAAAGAGACCCGAGGCCCGTAGGTTTCACTAGTGGCTTCTCTCGAGAAAAATAGCAAATGGTGGGTAAACAATTACCGTTGGGCAATTGATAGAACTTCAAATAATCATGATGGTATCCACGCAATGATCATTATATAGGCATCACGTCCAAGATTAGTAGACCGACTCCTGCCTGCATCTACTACTATTACTCCACACATCGACCGCTATCCAGCATGCATCTAGTGTATTAAGTTCATGAGAAAGCGGAGTAATGCAATAAGATCGATGACATGAAGTAGACAAGATCTGTTTATCTATTGCGAAGATATAGATCTCATCTTGTTATCCTTAGTAGCAACAATACATACGTGTCGGTTCCCCTTTTGTCACTGGGATCAAGCACCGTAAGATCGAACCCACTACAAAGCACCACTTCCCATTGCAAGATAAATAGATCAAGTTGGCCAAAAAAAACCAAATATCAGAGAAGAAATACAAGGCTATAAGCAATCATGCATATAAGAGATCAAAGAAGTCTCAAATAGCTTTCGTGGATAAAAACATAGATCTGATCATAAACTCAAAGTTCATCGGATCCCAGAAAACACACCGCAAAAAGACTTACATCATATGGATCTCCAAGAGACCATTGTATTGATAATAAAGAGAGAGAGAGAGAGAGAGAGAGAGAGAGAGAGAGAGAGGAAGCCATCTAGCTACTAACTATGGACTTGTAGGTCTACAAAGAACTACTCACGCATCATCAAAGAGGCACCAATGGAAGTGGTGAACCCCTCCATGACGGTGTCTCGATTGCATCTGGTGATTCTGGACTCTGCGGTGGCTAGAATTGATTTTCGTCGACTCCCCTAGGGTTTCTAGAATATTTGGGTATTTATAAAGAAAAGAGGCGGTTCAGGGGGCACCCGAGGTGGGCAGCACCCACCAGGGCGTGCCTGGGCCTCGTGGCGCGCCCTGGTGGGTGCTTCTCCCCTCGAGCAGCCCCCCAGGTGCTTCCTTGGCCCACTGGCTTTCTTCTGGCCAAAAAATCCTCCAGGAGTTTCGTTGCGTTTGGACTCCGTTTGATATTGATTTCACGCAATGTAAAAAACATGCAGAAAACAATAACTGGCACAGGGCACTCTGTCAATAGGTTAGTACCAAAAAATGATATAACATGACTATAAAATGATTGTAAAACATCCAAGAATGATAATATAACAGCATGGACCAATAAAAAATTATAGATACGTTCGAGACGTATCAACCCCCATGACGTGAAACCGACGCCAAAAATTCCAATAAATACAGAAACCCCCAAAAACAAACCTAGATCGGGAATTCCACCGTTGCAAGCCTCTGTAGCCATGAAAAACCAATCGGGACCCTGTTCCAGCACCCTGCCGGAGGGGGAATCATCACCAGTGGCCATCTTCACTACAAAAAAGACACATCCGTGACATTTTGGGCCGAACGAATTTTTTTTCTGTCATACTTATGACACTTCTATGATGATAATTGTGACAAAACCCGGTATCATCATAGATGTGGTGGGCTCCTACTTCTATGAAAAAAAATCATGACAGAAAATGGGCTTTTCATCCTGGGTGGGCCGACGCAGCTGCATGACATTCTTTGGGCCGTTCATGATGGAAAAAACCGTGGTAGAAGCAAGGGCGAGGAAAATATCGGGGTGTTCCCGGTTACGGTGGGTGGTTGGGGCCAAGTGATGCGCGCTTCTCTTGTACACGTACGCGCATGTGTGCGAGGTGTTGGGCTCTAACTGAACCTATGGAGTCCCCTTTTGCGGTACGCCACACTCCTCCCAATGAACAGGACCCCTGTTTCGGTCGTAGTGCTCCAACACAAGTCCATTCCTCCATTTTGTGGTACACCACACCCCACCCGATCAACAGGACCCCGTTTCGACCGTAGGAGGTCCAACACAAGTCCGTTTCCTCTGTTCTGCGGTATGCCAGACCCCTCTCGATGAACAGGATCCTGTTTCGAACGTGGCCAATCGAACACAAGGTTGTTTCCTCCATTCTACGGTACGCCAGGCCTCGTTTCCATAGGCTGTTCCGTCCAAGCCGGTTGGCTCCCACGCGTTCCGTTGCCTCCTCATCAACACGACGCATTCCGTTGCCTCCTGATGAACACGACGCATTCCGTTGCCTCCCCATCGACACGACGCATTCCGTTGCCTCCCGATGAACACGACGACGATGTTGTTTCTCCGTTATGACCCAGCCATGTACACGAGCCTTGGTCGTACCTATGAGCGAGCAAGCGTTCGAGACCCCGCCGTATGTACGTATGTGGCCGTATTTACTTTCTTGCACCCTGGTCGTTGTACGTACGTGTACATGCTACGTGCATGAATCTACATCGACCAGTATGTATGTACACGTTCGCGACCAGAATGACAACGCTACGTACACTTCGACCAGGTGGATCCCGACTGTCAGGCACTTCCTTGCGTGCGGAGATGTAGCTGGTTGGTCCCAGCAGTCAGGGGGCGAATCATTTTTTTTGCCCCGATGCACTTGCTTGCATGCAAAGATGTAGCTGGTGGATCCCAGTAGTCAAGGGGGAAATGTTTTTTTCATGAAATACGGTGGCTTGACCGGTGGGTCCCCGCTGTCAGGTGGAGGAATAATTATTTTGCGCATAATAAGCAGGCACTTCCTTGCGGCCGCTGTGGACCTCTCCACATACAATACTCTTCCGATGGAAGTCGTTCCTTGGCCATGTTGACCACGCCGCGCCGATAGCACCAAGGCGGTGGATAATGGCGAGGCCTAGGAAGGGGACGACACGGAGCCGAGGAAGACACAGCAGTGGAAGCCCGCGCAGAGAGGAGTATGAGGGTTCACTGGTTCGACTGCGGTATGAGGTTATCGTCATCGCAGAATAACAGGGGGTGTGGGTGAGTAGAGGGATGGCCTGGCCAGCGGTGGGAGTAGTAGGGGCGGTGAGGCCTCCGTGGCATCACAGTCGGCCACGGGAGGCAGGAGCATGCGACACGACCGGCGCTGCTTTGGGCGGCTGAAGCAATAAGACCAGAGGTTGAAGAAGCACTACGGTCGTTGGATGGACATCATACGGTCACTGGAGCTAGAATCGTTCATATTGACTAAAGTTGACAAAGGCCTCCATCCCAGTCAGCTTAGTAGGCCCACAAGTCAGCCTCCCACCAAGGTGGGTCCCAGCTAGCAGGGGGAGTATTCCTTTTTTTTGTGCATAATAAGGAGGCACTTCCGGTGGGTCCGAGCTGACAGCGGGGGGAACATTTTTTTTCACGAAATACGGTGGCCTGTCCGGTGGGTCCTAGCAGTCAGGGGGAAACGTTTTTTTCATGAAATATGGTGGCCCGTCTGGTGGTTCCCTGCTGTCAGGTGGAGGAATAATTATTTTCCGTGTAATAAGGAGGCACTTCCTTGCGGCTGTCATGGACCCAGCTGTCAGCCTCTCCACATACAGTACTTTTCCGATGGAAGTCGGTCGTTGACCTCATTGACCACGCCGCGCCGAGAGCACCACGGTGGTGGACGACGGCGAGGCCTAGGAAGGGGACGACGCGAAGCTGGGGAAGACACGGCAGTGGATGCCCACACGGAGAGGAGTACGAGGGTTCAGTAGTTCGGCTGCGGTGTGAGGTTGCCGTCGTCGTAGAATAACAGGGGGTGTGGGTGAGTGGAGGGATGGCCTGGCCAGCGGTGGGAGTAGTATGGGGGCGGTCAGGCCTCCACGGCAGCACAGCCGCCCACGGGAGGCAGGAGCAGGCGGCATGACCGACGCTTCTTTGGGCGGCTGGAGCAAGAAGACCAGAGGTTGAAGAAGAACTATGGCCGTTGGATGGACATTGTACGAGAATTGTGCATATTGACTAAGTAGACAAAGCCCTCCGTCCCCGTCAACTTAGTAGGCCCACTATACTGGGTCCCAGCTAGCAGGGGGAGTATTCATTTTTTTTGTGTGTAATAAGGAGGCACTTCCTTGTGTGCGAAGATATAGTTGGTGGGTCCGAGCTGTCAGCGGCGGTAATGTTTTTTCGCGAAATATAGAGGCCCTTTCGGTGGGTCCCAGATGTCAGGTGGAGGAATCATTATTTTGCACGTAATAAGGAGGCACTTCCTTGCATGCGGCCGTGGACCCAGCTGTCATCCTCTCCACATATAGTCCACTTCAGATGCATCTCGGTCTTTGACCACGTTGACCACGCCACGCCGAGAGCACCACGGCGGTGGATGACGGCAAGGCCTAGGAAGGGAATGACACGGAGCTAGGGAAGACTTGACATTTGTTTCCCACGCGAAGGGGAGTACGATTGTACGAGGGTTTACTGGTTCATCTGCCGTCGCCGGAGAATAACAACAGGTGTGGGTGAGTAGAGGGATGGCTAGGCCAGCGATGGGAGTACGATGGGGCAGCACACCCGGCCGCGGGGAGGAGGGAGCAGGCAGTCCCACCGGCGCTTGTTTGAGCAGCTGGAGCAGGAAGAGCAGAGATTGAAGAAGCATGACGCCGTTGGATGGACATCCAACAGTTACTGCTTGTGCGTCAACTTTTTTTAGGAAAGCCTCAAATCTGTGGAAAATAGCATACAAGCCATCTGCCATTATTTCTAATAATTTACAGCCCATTTGCGAATTCTTACGGTTTTTTGGAGCCCATATTTTTTGTTAGCATTATAGCCCATATTGTGGCCACGGTTAAAAAATTATACGGAATTTTGCATATGTCGGTGCAGTCTGAACTGTTTTTAATCCTGAAATTTTGAGTCACATTCAAACTGATTTTAAAAATAAATGTATATCAATATAAAATCCAATAAATTGTCCACGCATAAAAATCAATGCAATTTAAAATCTCGAAATGAAAAAAAAAGATATTTGAAACTAATTGCCGGTTTGATGTTTTTAAAAATGTACAACCCATTTCTCATTACTGATAGGCCATTTTATCGGCCAGTCGAATGAAGCTCTCCTCGTCTTGAAAGATTTGCAGCCCAACAGGCCTGACAAAGCGACTTACTTGACAAATCACAAAAAAACTGGGCTAGCCATTTTCAGAAAGAAAAAAAACTACTAGGCTGGTCCGTGGTAAACATAGAAGAAAAGGCTGTCTAGACAGGCCAGAGTGTCCCGCACAGCCTAGTTGACACCCTGCTTCCGTCTCAAAAACAAATTAGATAAATGCCACTCCAGTTATGGCGATTCATAAAAATGCCACTGCAATTTCCAAACTTTGAAAAATGCCACTGCAATTTTTGCAAACTTTGAAAAATGCCACTGCAATTTGCAAACTTTGAAAAACGCCACTCCAGACTTCGAAAAATGCCACTGGAAATGGCATGAAATGGCATCTTTGAAAGTTTGGAAATAGCAGTGGCATTTCTCAGAAACACCAGTTTTGGGGTGGCATTTATCAAAATAACCCAAAACAAAAATAACCATTCAGAGCAAAGTAACTGGTCTGATCCCCATATAGAGTACTGAACTTCCACGTTGATAACCATCATAGCCAAGTTAACTATCTACTCCCACTAATACTCTAGTAGCGTACAAGCACTAACTTACTCTTAGCTAACTAGACGATGTCGGCCGCCATCTACGGTGCATGCTAAACGCAGGCACCGCTGTCCTCCGCCTCGCCTCAGACTTGCCAGAGGTGCAATAGGGCGCGTTGCTCGTGCGCGTTGGCCCTTTCCATGCCGGCGTGGTCC
Source organism: Triticum timopheevii (assembly GCA_963921465.1). Classification (NCBI taxonomy): domain Eukaryota; kingdom Viridiplantae; phylum Streptophyta; class Magnoliopsida; order Poales; family Poaceae; genus Triticum; species Triticum timopheevii. The sequence continues at coordinate 125,807,552 of OY997271.1, read as the reverse complement.
ACCGAAGTTTCGGCTTCTAAGCGGGAAACCCACTTGACGAGCTAGTAGTAAAAATCGGTGTCACGAACACGTGCGTGCCCGACAGCCTCCAGGGCTATTTGCCGGGCGCCGGCCTCCATGTAGTCGGCCCAGTTGCGGGCGCTCTGCTCACAAGTCAGAGGGTTCGTGCGCTGCTGCTCCATGTCCCGCTGGCAGCGCAAATCGGCGATACGCTGCTCCTCCGCCAGGCGGTCACGCTCCAACAACTCCTGCTCTTCTGCCAGGAGGTCGCGCTCCATCAAGTCCTCGACCTCCGCATTGCCATCTAAAGACAAATAGAATGCCTCCTCCCTCCGTCTGCCTTCCGGTGAAAAACCAAACACTAGTTCCGCCGGTGACCGCCTTCGGCCTCGCCTACCACGGACGGGCAGGGGCATGGCAGACGTGGCGAGAGTGAGGATAAGTGGCGAGCGACATCGGGCCGGTGGGGGCTTATCAGGATGTGGCGAGTTGGGTCACGGTGCCACCGTAGAATGCCGGGAAATAGTACTTATAGGCGGAAGGTAGCGCGACGGTCATTGGAATTCAATGCATAAGCAGGCATGGCTTAGCGCGCCAGCTTCCCGTGGAAAACTAGAGAAACTAAAATTATGACTGTGTCGTCCCGTCCCGTCCATGCTGGGTCGCACACCAGCATGACGGTCAAACGAGTGCACTTGAATCATCTCCCTGCTTGTCAATAATGATTCCACGGATTTAAAAGGCCCGCAAAATTAACGCGCATCTTCTTTCGCATTAGTTAGCTGCCTTAATTACGACTGGCTGCATGCATGCACTCAGAATCGCTCGTAGCCAGTACGGGGAGTAGCATGCAATGAGTCGCAGCCGAGGGCATGCATGCAGCCACTTAAATTGCTGGAATTAATTAGGCTTAAACTTCTGCATGCAGTTAATTATTGCCATGCCTTGGTCTTGCTGCTTTGCTCATGGGACTAATAAACCCGGACGGAGGGAGTACCTTGGTTGGTGAGAGGTTTGAATTAAGCCCTGCAAACCGGAAAGGAGGTACTAGTACGTGTGTGATCCGCTATTTATTCGTGTAGGATCGAGTAGGTCGTTTCTTGAATTGAGCCCTGCAAACCAGAAAGGAGGTAGTACATGCATGATCTACTATTTATCCGTGTAGGATCGAGTAGGTCCGATAGTGTAGCTTGTCAGTTTCTTAAGAGGTAGACATTTTTATTCAAAAAACTGCCACTTCGGATCTTGCGTCACAAATAAAACTGCCAGGAGGGCATTAGTAGGCTAGCTAGTGATCGATAAGTAACTTGTAAACACTAAGCAAACAGAAATAATTAACTATTAACGCATCTCAATGATTCACAGATCATATACAAATATGTAGCTCCAAAAGCAAAGATCAGCCACTTTGGATCTTGTGTCGCAACTAAAACCAACTAGTACAATTCCCATACATAAGATCAACATGTTAATGCATCTCAATGATTCACAGATCATATACAAATATGTAGCTCCAAAAGCAATGATCTAGACAAAAACATCTGTTCTTCCTACTAACATGGATGCTTCTCTTGGCCAACATTCAATACAGACTGAAAGACAAATTTGTTTGTGAAGTCTACAATTCCTCTTGCAAACATAAGTGGTTTCACCAACAGCTAGAACCATGAGAATGAACCACACATGATGGAGGAACAACCACTACAATATGATTTGGTCTTCTCTCGACCACACCGCAAGACTATTTTCGGAATACAAACTTTAACTTAGGCAAAATGATGCCCATTGAATAATCAGACCAAAGCAATGAAGCACCTAGTGTTGACCAATAAATAGTACAGTACTACTTTTCTGCAGTCCATGAAGTGACTATCCAATCTTTCCGTGTCTATTTTCAAATGGCACTGTATGTAGTGACTATACTATTCTCTTGTGCAGTTCAACCAAAATTGCAGTCACTTTGTTTGTTTGCCAAATAGCAATGGGCAGACATCTCTGTCTGCACAAATATCAAGCAACTAGTAAACATATACCACACCTTGTATTTTTGGTTTAAACATGTCTCTTCCGCTTAGCATCTGTCATGTTCTGCACTGGACAATTTGATACGGTTATGTTTTGCCCTGGACAATTTCATACTGAATTGATTTGCTGGTTCAGAGCAGAAATATAGCACCTATTCTTCATCAGACCAAGGATATCCATGTTCGCAGTGATGGAAGAGGTGAAATCGATACAACCGAAATTGAGCATCCAATCATTGAATCCTATCATGCACCTCCAATGTAGGTCCACCCTGCCAATAAATTCACATGCAAACCATTAGTATTACTATCTAATGACAGTACAAAAATAGTAGCAAGATAGTAGCAAACCATGTACCTTCGTAATGAACAACTCATAGTGCCACCAATTGAATATAAAAGTTTGGAAGAAAACATGCTCCTAATGTTGAACCAGTTGGACTTTTTGTGCAGTACCACTAAAATCGAGCATCCCTGTTTGCATAGATGTTGAAAGTGTGATTACTGTAAAAATGACACTAGTTGAAGCATAGACTCACAAATATAAGCATTTCAATTTCTTAATGGGAAAAAGTAGCAAGACTATTTCTAACCACCCGTTTGAAGGAATAAAAAAGGAAACGACGGCTGATGTCAAACAATCATATATAGTTCTTTTTGAAAGAATGATCGACTACTGACCTTTCCTCTTGTTTTAAGCATATTTTGTGCGGTTCAACTAAAATAAAATGCCATCACTGCCTTGACAATTCAGTGACACTGTACAAAAGGAAACGACTTAACAATACATCATGATGTCAGGTATGTAGTCGACAGGCATTAGAGACAAACATACAGACCTCCTCCGGTAACATAATGAACATTAATTTTAACAAAGGTGTGACTAGCTTTACTAGGATAATTTGAGTGAACTCTACACCCTCTATTCCTTAATATAAGACGTTTTTGCGGTTCAATTTAAAGTACCCAAATGTCTAGTATTTAGAAAAAACAGGTAGTAGTTTTCTTGAGCACATATCTGGGAAAGCTTTCCACACTTTATTTATGTCTGTCGGTGTCAAAACTAGCGGATCTCGGGTAGGGGGTCCCGAACTGCGCGTCTAGGCGGATGGTAACAGGAGACAAGGGACACGATGTTTTTACCCAGGTTTGGGCCCTCTCGATGGAGGTAAAACCCTACTCCTGCTTGATTGATATTGATGATATGGGTAGTACAAGAGTGGATCTACCACGAGATCAAGGAGGCTAAACCCTAGAAGCTAGCCTATGGTATGATTGTTGTTCTGTCCTATGGACTAAAACCCTCCGGTTTATATAGACACCGGAGAGGGCTAGGGTTACACAGAGTCGGTTACAATGGTAGGAGATCTACATATCCGTATCGCCAAGCTTGCCTTCCACGCCAAGGAAAGTCCCATCCGGACACGGGACGAAGTCTTCAATCTTGTATCTTCATAGTCTTGGAGTCCGGCCGATGATGATAGTTCAGCTATCCGGACACCCCCTAGTCCAGGACTCCCTCAGTAGCCCCTGAACCAGGCTTCAATGACGACGAGTCCAACGCGCATATTGTCTTCGGCATTGCAAGGAGGGTTCCTCCTCCGAATAATTCGTAGAAGATTGTGAACACCAGGATAGTGTTCGGCTCTGTAAAATAAATTCTACATACCACCATAGAGAGAATAATATTTACACAAGTTCAATCTGCTGACATATTCTGTGGCGTGACGTCGCACCACAACCAAGCCTTTACTCGAATCGTTTTTATTATACCACCTCAGCGCGTTTAGCGAAGCGGTTTCCTTGGCACATCTTGTCGAAGCAGAGATCGTGTTCCTCTTATTTCGGGATTCCCATCAATACGGGCATGGGTAACCCAACCGCGCCCGTTGCCATTCCCCCTCCATCGAAGGTGAGTTCCAAACAGTCACAGGGACGGCTCTTGGTATTCTCCCTCTTTATAATGAGACCAAGGCCCATTCCTTTTCTTCAATCCTCAATCGAATCCGCCCCTCGCCCTGAGTTCCAACACCCAGGGCTCCAGATTCGGGCGCTTCTGACCTTCGACAATATCCGGCTCCGACCTACAGGGCCGGTGAATGCCCTCCTCCGTCACGGAAGAGGACGTGCTAAAGCTGAGAAACGCCAGGTATTTAACCTATGAGATTTCGCATAGGTTTCCTGCCCAAGGGTAAGTCATTCCTACTCCCGAGCCTGGCGAGAGTGTCGGGTTCATGTCTCACCTCTGTCGGGGGTTAGGCTTCCTGATGGATCCCTTCGTGAGGGGGCTCATGTTTTACTATGGGCTGGAATTCCACGACTTTGCTCCGGAGTCCATCCTCAACATCTCTTCATTTATCATTGTCTGCGAAGTCTTCCTCCGCACTACCCCTCACTTCGGTTTGTGGCTCAAAACCTTCAACGTGGAGCCGAAGATGATTGAGGGGCATCAGGCAGAGTGCGGCGGGGCGGTTATAAGCAAGAGGGCCGATGCTCCATGGCCCGAGGGCTCTTTCCAGGAGGAGCTCGGCTTGGGGCAACAGGAGTGGTTCTAAATCACCGCTCCCAGGGGCAGCAGGCAGAGGCCGCCACCTGCCTTTCGCTCGGGCCCTCCACAACGGCTGACGTCATGGGTCAACAAAGGGCTTGACTGGGGACCGTCCAAGGACGTACCCCTATTGCAGGGCCGGATTTGAGACCTCCAAGAGAGGAAGGTCAATCTGGTCGTGGTGATGGAGGTTATGCTGATTCGGCATCTTCTGCCCTGCAAACGTCGCCCCCTCCGCCTATGGGAATTCAATCCAGAGGGACCACGAGCTCTCCAACACTTCATGGGTACGACACCCGTGGAGATGTACAAACTGTTCTTCGGATCACAAGAGATGTGTCTGGACTTGACCGAGGACGCCGGCTTAAGCTGCAATTGCCCGGATACTCAAGTAAGTAGCCCTATGTCTGGACATACCGTCCATTTATTTATCATGGATTTGCCTTTTAACCAGCTATCCCTTGGACAGGAGTGGATAGCGCAAACAAAACTGATACGGTGTCTGGCCCCCCCTCCCTAAGACCACGCCGGATCCCGTGTTAATCAAAATGTTGGAGGTTGCACCTTCGGAGGAGGGCGAAGGGGGGAACAGGGAAACTACCGCCTCTTCTAAGGAGGCTCTCATCAAGGGGGGAATCAAGAATCCCTCCCTCCAGGGGGAGAAGAGGACCGCTTCCGAAGACCCGGAGGCCAAGGCCTCAAAGCGGGGAAAGAAATCTGCACCGGAAGGTCCTGTGCCGGGAGGAGTCCCGGCCGCACAGTCTCCCCGAAGGAATCAGTCCTCCAGCGAGCCATAAGTAGAAGAAGGGGAGTTTTGTAATAAGGGACATCCCTATTTTATTTCTAAGGATAACCGAAGTTTTTACCTTGTTGTTCGGATCTCAGCCCTTCTCAGCAGAGCTCATCCTCGGGGGACCTTCGTCCGGAGATGATGGAGAGCGAAACGCCTCCATCTGCCGCCCCGTCAGGCAGGGGAGACGATCCTGAGGTGTCGTCACGGAGGGTCTCCCCGAGTCCGGCGGGGCCGGGGAGTTCGGCACCAACTGGAGTACGACTAGTGGAGCTGCAGGATCTGCTCGAGAGGGCGTCTATCTCAGAAGATCACCGCACATTAATGAGTACGGTGATTGAAAGGATCTCATCCGCCGAGAGCGGGTTGCATGAGGCCGTCGGAAGTTTACTGACGGGGTTCGAGGTATGCAAAAAATGGCATACCTTTTGACAGTTTTGCACATAGAGTGCGCCCTGTATAGATAGTAGCCCCTGAGACTCGGTATGCTGTCGAAAGCGACGGCGTGCCAAGGATCATAATCTCAGTTATAAAATGTCACCTTTCCTATGCAGGTGGCGAAACGTTCGGTGGTCAGCCGGACTGATAGAGTTGCCGAGCTGAAGCGGCAACTCGACGTTGCGGATGCGGACATCGCGCTGGTCAATAAACGACTTGACGAGTCACAAAGTAGGTGGTTTCTCCGCGGTCACCTGGTAAGGGAGCTGATGCCCACAACTTACAACATGTATGCTTGATGCAGATGGTGCCGCTGCTGTGGAGGACCTTCAGGTGGAGCTTGCTCGAGCCAAGGAGCAAGCCAGAAAAAGTGATGCGGCTGCCTCGAGGGCAGTGGAGGAGCTAAAAGCCGAAAAGGCTGCTCACTGCCGAAGCAGGGAGGAGATGGCCGGAATGGCCGTGAAACTAAAAGATGCTACCGACCGCTATGAGGTTCTTGAAAGAGAACACCAAGCGGAGCAAGAGGCCTGAAGAAGGCCACCGCCGAAGCCAAGGATGCCCGTTCTGCAATGCGGGCTATAAAGGAGGAACTGCGTCAGGCCGGAGACATTGCGGATGGAAAGCCCTTTCTGGTGCATAGGAAGTTCACGGATCCGAAGTATGCTCAGTTGGGCCAGTTGTGGGGTGCGGAGGATCCTTATCTGAATTTGGCGGCGAGTGCGGCGGACGCAGTCGTGCACTTCCGAAGCCAGAAGGATCACGAAATGGAAGAGCTTTTTTGGTCTCAATTCCATAGTCCGGAGCGTCCACTTCCGTTGAACGATTGGTTGGCTGAGTGGGCTGAGCTGAATAGATTGTCCGGATTTGCCATGACGGATGTGGTGGCTCATCTGTGGCCGGAAAGGCCCAAGCCGAAGAGTTATTTTGGCTTATTGCAGCAATTCCTTAGGGCGGTGCCGCATATCAAGGCGATGAAGCGGTCGGCATGCATAGAGGGTGCATGGATGGCCCTCTCCTGTGTTAAGACATACTGGGCGGAGATGGATGCCACCGATGTTGCATCCCGGGGTTCGGACAAAAGCCGGTTACCCGCCGAGCACTATTTTGAGGAAGTCCTGCAGGGCGCTCGTTTAATAGAGTCACAATGCTCGAAAAATGTTATGTTCAAATGACATGTATAATTTGTGAAACCATATTTATAATGTAACGGCTTTTTATACTTGTGCGTTCAAGTGTTGAAATATCTCCTGTGCGGCCGTTAATGTATATGTATGTATAACCTGAAAGATGGCAGTCTTTGGCTTCAGCCCCCACGCACATGGTGCGGGGTGTTTGCAAAAAGAAAAGCGCGTTTTCACACTTAATCCAACGTCTTGGTCCTGTGAAGGAGGTGGTAGCATAGCAAACTAGGCAACCAGACTATAATGCTTTATCACTTTCACTTAGCCATAGGAGCTCGATGGTGGGGCTACTATATAGCCCCTAGAGGCACCGCGCTCTCCGAACTCGAGGTGCGTGTGTGCCTGACCGGGAAGCGGTCCTTCATCAAAGCGGACGAATTCTAAACATTCCAGTAGTCGATCGAGTGGTTGACCAGTCTCTCGCTATATCATGACAGTCAGTTTTCGGCTTTCTCTACTGAGGTGCTCGCCCGGCCGAACCGGGGCACAATCGCAGTAGTTCTCTTGGTGTCGCGTTAGCCGATGGAGCGGAACGTAAGGCAGCAAAACACAGGAGCCGGGCAAACCCAACATTTGACCAAAGACGTGATTCGGAGCTGATGCATATAAGGCCTAACTCGAGACGCCGAACACTCCCTAAGGTATTCGGTCTTTATGATAACGGGCAGAACAATGCCCTAAGCCCCTAGTGTCCAGGTACGGGCAAGAACTTCTGACGCGGCAGATGCCAAAATGCCAGCCTCCTCCTCAGTTATGGTAGGAAACCGGGGGATGTGTATCAACAAGAGACAGTAAGAAAGGTTTACGCAGGGTCTTAATCTGAAAAGAATCCTTGCAACGGGTCCCTGCTGCACGTCTGCGCCTGTGTCTCCGTTGTGCTATATCCTGGACGGGTGTAGCACGCTGTTCATCTGTAAAAGAGAAGAACTTAGTTTGGAAAAATATCGTGCAAAAAATGTATTTAAAACAGATTATGATTTAAAAAATGAATAAAGTTGAGCTTTATTGGTTCTCATGCGCGCAGCCCCTTATAAAGGGGTATGCGGCTAGGAAGCCCCTAGTTTATTTATGCCGGACTTTCCTAACCGTGTCCGGGGTCTGAATGACCTGTTTTTTAGGGGCTTTGATTAGCAAGGCCGGATTAGTGTGTGGCTGTCAAAGCAGTCTCACGTTCTTCCGTGGTTGAGAAACACTCGAAGTTTACCTTTTAATGAGATGATGCCGCATGGACCGGGCATTTTAAGTGTAAGAGACGCGTAATGCGGTATTGCGTTAAAGCGGGCGAAAGCTTCACGTCCCAATAGTGCTTGATGGCTACTTTTAAATGGGGCGATATGGAAGATTAGCTTTTCGTGACGGAAGTTGTCGGATGAACCGAACACAACTTCTAGTAGTAAGGAGCCCGTGCAATTGGCGTAAGGGCCTGGCGTCACTCCTTTAAAGGAAGTGTTGCTATGGCAAATTTTGGTAGGGTCTATCCCCATTCTGCGGACTGTGTCTGGATATAGCAGGTTTAAATCGCTGCCGCCATCCATGAGGACTTGTGTAAATTGTAGTCCGTCGATTATGGGCTTCAATATCAGAGCGGTCCTTCCTGCGTTTTGGATACTTCTGGAGTAATCCTGATGGTCGAAAGTAATTGGTTTTGACATCCAATTTCGGGACTCAGCTGGGGTGGACCGTGCGGCGCGTATTTTAGTAGGTGCCGCACTATTTTTCCTTGCTATCACTTGAAGTGAGTTCACTGTTTTGACTTCTTTTGGGAAAGTCTTCTGTTTTCTGGCGCTCTGCTTGTGGGGTTCGTCATCGTCTTCACTTGGTGTGTCGAGCCCCTTGTGTTCGGCGTTAAGTCGGCCGGACTGCTTGAAGACCCAACAATCTCTGTGGGTATGGATTGCAGGTTTCTCGGGGGTACTGTGGATTTGACATATCCTATCCAAGATTTTGTTTAGGTTGGATAGCTTGTCACTGTTGTCCTTAAGAGGCAGTGTTTTGTTATTCGGCCGAGAGCTTTTGAACCCGGCATTGACCGCCGTGCTATTTGGGCCATTTTCCTTATTCCGGCGTTGATCTTTTCTGCGTCGTGATTTCCCATTTCCATCCCTGACCTCGGATGTACTCGAGTCGCTGGTGCTGCATCTTGCCAGCTAGCTATCTTCCCCCGTGCAAAAGTGGGTCATGAGGCTCGTTAGCGCGGCCATTGTTCTTGGTTTTTTCTGGCCGAGGTGTCTGGCGAGCCATTCGTCTCGGACGTTATGTTTAAAGGCTGCCAAGGCTTCGGCGTCCGGACAGTCGACTATTTGGTTCTTTTCGGTGAGTGAGGGAGTCCTGGACTAGGGGGTGCCCGGACAGCCGGACTATCATCGTCCGCCGGACTCCAAGACTACGAAGATACAAGATTGAAGACTCCGTCCCGTGTCCGGATGGGACTTTCCTTGGCGTGGAGGGCAAGCTTGGCAATACGGATATGTAGATCTCCTACCATTGTAACCGACTCTGTGTAACCCTAGCCTCCTCCAGTGTCTATATAAACCGGAGGGATTTAGTCCGTGGGACACAACCTACATTACAACAATCATACCATAGGCTAGCTTTAGGGTTTAGCCTCCTTGATCTCGTGGTAGATCCACTCTTGTACTACCCATATCATCAATATTAATCAAGCAGGACATAGGGTTTTACCTCCATCAAGAGGGCCCGAACCTGGGTAAAACATCGTGTCCCTTGTCTCCTGTTACCATCTGCCTAGACGCACAATTAGGGACCCCCTACCCGAGATCCGCCGGTTTTGACACCGACATTGGTGCTTTCATTGAGAGTTCCTCTGTGTCGTCACTGATAGGCTCGATGGCATCTTCAATCAACAACGCTGTCCAGGGTGAGACTTTTCTCCCCGGACAGATATTCGTATTCGGCGGCTTCGCACTGCGGGCTAATTCACTTGGCCATCTGGAGCAGATCGAAAGCTACGTCCCTGGCCATCAGGTCAGATTCGGAAGCCTAAACTTCACAGCCGACATCCGCGGGGACTTGATCTTCGACGGGCTCGAGCCAAAGCCAAGCGCGCCGCACTGTTGCGAGGGGCATGGTCTAGCTCTGCCGCCGAACAGTGCCTTGGTGGCCGCACACGAATCCGCTTCGGCCCTTGCCCCTGCCAATCGAATCGGATTGGGCGCCGGTTATGGGATTCACCGCCGCAGACATCTTCCAATACTCGCCCTTTGGCGACATCCTAAATTTGCTAAAGCATCTCTTGCTATCAGGAGAGTCCTGGCCGGACTATGGCCAGGATGGTTGGGATACGGACGACAAAGAAATTCAGAGCCCACCCACCACCCACTTTGTAGCGACTGTCGACGATCTTACCGACATGCTAGACTACGACTCCAAAGACATCGACGCTATGGACGACGATGCCGGAGACGAACAGGAACCAGCGCCTACAGGGCACTGGAAGACCACCTCGTCATACAACATATACATGGTGGACACCCCAAAGGACGGGGACGGCGAAGAAGTAGCGGAGGCAGATTCCTTAAAGAAACAGCCCAAGCGCCGGCGTCAGCGGCGCCGCTCTAAATCCCGCCACAGCAAGAATGGAGATTCCGGCACAGGAGATAATAATACCCCAGAGAGTGCCGAAGATAATCCCCTCCAGCAAGACTCAGCGCAGGAGGACGCAGAAGCAAGCCCCCACGAGAGGGCGGCAGATGAAGAGGTCGAGGATTATAACTATATACCTCCCTCCGAAGACGAGGCAAGCCTCAACGACGACGAATTCGTCGTGCCCGAGGATCCCGTCGAACAAGAGCGTTTTAAACACAGGCTTATCGCCACGGCAAATAGCCTAAAGAAAAAGCAGCAGCAGCTTCAAGCTGATCAGGACCTGCTGGCCGATCGATGGACCGAGGTCCTCGCGGCCGAAGAGTTTAAACTCGAACGCCCCTCCAAAAGCTACCCCAGACGCAATTTGCTCCCCCGATTAGAGGAGGAAGCATACATACCTTCATCACCAGCGCACGATATGGCCGACCAACCACCCCATGGTCACGACAGAGAGGCATCCAGACCCTCCACAAAGACCGTACCCTGGCATCGCTCCAAAAGTACGAAGCCAAGAGGGAACGCGCCGGACTTGCAAGACGCATTGGAGGACAAAGTAAGGCAATCCAGATCCATCTACGGATCACGAGGGCGCCCCACGACCCGCGATGAATACCGTTGCGCCGGATATAATAACCCCGGCTGGGCCGAACACAGCAGACAACGCTCTCTCGAGCTGCGTCGTGATATTGCTCAATATAGAGGCACCGCACACCCGCTATGCTTCACTGACGAAGTAATGGATCATCAAATCCCTGAAGGGTTTAAACCCGTAAACATCGAATCCTACGACGGCACAACAGACCCCGCGGTTTGGATTGAAGATTATCTCCTTCACATTCATATGGCCCGCGGCGACGATATCCATGCCATCAAGTACCTCCCACTCAAGCTTAAAGACCAGCTCGGCATTGGCTAAACAGCTTGCCCGCAGAGTCAATTGGGTGTTGGGAATACCTGGAAGCCGCATTCCTCGACAATTTCCAGGGCACGTATGTGCGGCCACTAGACGCCGATGACCTAAGCCACATAATTCAGCAGCCAGAGGAATCGGCCAGACAATTCTGGACACGGTTCTTGACAAAGAAAAACCAAATCGTCGACTGTACGGATGCAGAGGCCCTCGCAGCCTTCAAACATAACATCCGCAACGAGTGGCTAGCCCGGCACCTGGGACAAGAAAAGCCGAAATCCATGGCAGCACTCACATCATTAATGACCCGCTTTTGCGCGGGAGAGGATAGCTGGCTAGCTCGCAGAAACAACCTCAATAAAAATTCTGGCAGTCCGGATACTAAGGACCACAATGGCAGGTCACGTCGAAACAAAAACAAACGCCGCATTAAACCCGGTCAGCGGAAGAAGCCATTCAAAAGAACCACTCCGGGTCCGTCCAACTTGGACCGAATACTCGACCGCTTATGCCAGATACATGGCACCCCCGAAAAGCCAGCCAATCACACCAATAGCGATTGCTGGGTGTTCAAGCAGGCAGGCAAGTTAATTGCCGAAAACAATGACAAGGGGCTAAACAACGACGACGAGGAGGAGACCCGACCGCCGAACAATAGAGGACAGAAGGGTTTCCCCCCACAAGTGCGGACGGTGAACATGATTTACGCAACCCATATACCCAAGAGGGAGAGGAAACGCGCACTAAGGGACGTCTATGCGATGGAGCCAGTCGCCCCGAAGTTCAATCCATGGTCCTCTTGTCCGATCACTTTCGATCGAAGAGACCATCCGACCAGCATACGCCATGGCGAATTCGCCGCATTGGTTTTAGACCCAATCGTCGATGGATTTCACCTCACGAGATTCCTGATGGAGGGCGGTAGTAGCCTGAACCTGCTTTATCAGGATACAGTGTGCAAGATGGGCATAGACCCCTCAAGGATTAAACCTACAAAGACAACCTTTAAAGGTGTCATACCAGGTGTGGAAGCCAATTGTACGGGCTCAGTCACACTGGAAGTGGTCTTCGGATCCCCGGATAATTTCCGGAGCGAAGAGTTAATCTTCGACATAGTCCCATTTCGCAGCGGCTATCACGCTCTGCTCGGACGAACCGCGTTTCCAAAGTTCAACGCGGTGCCGCATTATGCATACCTCAAGCTCAAGATGACAGGCCCTCGTGGAGTCATCACGGTCAACGGAAATACGGAATGCTCCCTCCAAACGGAGGAACATACAGCTGCTCTCGCGACAGAAGTATAGAGCAGCCTTTTAAGGCAATTTTTGAGTCCGGCCGTTAAACGGCCGGATACAGCGAAATGCGCCCGAAGCAATACCAATCAAGACAACCTGGCACGATTAGAGCATGCGTAGCAATGCGGCCCTAACCCCCACCCTCGCATGATTGCAAGAACAACCCTCCGCGTACATCATTACGCTTTGGAGATACCATGGGTGCAGGGGAAGGGACACGATCACAATGGACCCAGAGTGCGGCTCGACCACACCAGGGGCTCGCAAGTGCGCCACCCTTTTTTATTATTATTTTCCTTCTTTGTATACACAGGACTCCGTTAACCAGACGCCCTGTCCGGCGGTGAAACTGCCAAACTCACGATGCAACAACCAGGGAAGAAAGAAGGCTGCGACGAACACTCAGGTGGTCTCAATTACGAGCATTAAATTCGATTATATATGCCAAGTCCGCAGCTCATCCCTGGAGGGGGACATGTTTAATTAGTCCAAATCCCTTGCTTACCGCACCATTTGTATCAGTCCGCACTCATAGCAGACTTCCTTTAATAAATAATGCAGCACTTTTCGACTGCAATTACATTACTTTATATATATATATATATATATATATATATGTTCATTACAGGACATCTTGCACCCGTATATTTTGGTACGGTCTAATACACCAGGGGCTTATGTTCCCCACATTATGGTGTGATAAGTCCGAACACTTTCATAAGTGCGGCACCCCGAACTTATAGCATTATATGAATCGGCTCCGAATCATGTCTTGGGTCAATAGTTGGGTTTGCCCGGCTCCCACGTTTTGGTGCCTTACGTTCCGTTCTGTCGGCTAAGGTGGCACTGGGAGAACCACTGCGATTGCGCCCCGGTTGAGCCGGGCGAGCGCCTCAGTGGAGAAAGCTAAAACTGACCGGCAGGATAAGGCGAGAGACTAGTCGCTGTTCGAGAGATCTTTTCGAGTCCCTAAAGACTCACGCCGCTTTGAGCGAAGTTCCGGATAAATGTCCGACGAAGGCGTGGATAGCGCCCCCGATTCGGTCTTCCGAATACCAGGGGCTTCGCCAAAATTTAAAATTATAGAATTCTATGGCTAAGTGAGAGTGTTCAAGCATTATAAGTCCGGTTGCCTTGTTCGTTGTGTTGAGCGCCTCCCTAGATGGACCCAAAAATGGGAACAAGAGTGCTCAAGTTTATCCCGAACACCCCAGCACTCGCGGCTCGGGGGTTGAAGCCAACGACTTGCCATCTCTCAGATTTTATAAATGGCCGCACAGAAGGTAATATTTTAAATTAAACAAGTGTTGCTTAATGCGCATATGAACAAAGTTTTCAGCGCACAGGATAACACATAGCGAGTTTACTCAAAAATTACATCTTTGGGGCATTCATCCGCAATATCGCGGGCTCCCTTCAGGACAGTTTTATAATACATTTCGGGCATACGATACTCCTTGCCCGGTGGCGGCGGGTCAGTGAGAAGCTTCTCCGCATCCAGCCTGCCCCAGTGCACCTTTGTGCGGGCAAGGGCCCGACGAGCACCTTCAATACAGGCGGAGCGCTTGATGACCTCCACCTAGGGGCACGCATCCACCAGCCACCGCACGAGGCCGAAGTAGCTCCCAGGCATGGCCTGTCCAGGCCACAGCCGGACTATAAGGCCCTTCATGGCCTCCTCAGCTACCTTGTGGAGTTCGACCAGCTGCTTCAGCTGGTCGCTTGGGGGCACCGGATGGCCGGCCTCAGCGTACTGAGACCAGAAGACCTTCTCCGTCGAGCTCCCCTCCTCGCCACGATAGAATGCGGCGGCATCGGACACACTACACGGCAGATTTGCAAACGCCCCTGGAGAGCTCCGAATGCGGGTAAGTGTCAGATAGTTTACATTAACATGCTTGCTTTGCATGAAAAATGCCTTACCCGCCGCTATCTTTTTTACATCTTCAACCTCCTGAAGGGCCTTACGGGCCTCGGCCTTGGCGGACTTGGCACTTTCGAGAGCCGAGGCAAGCTCGGACTCTCGAGTCTTGGAGTCACGCTCCAAGCTCTCATGCTTCTCCATGAGAGCCTGGAGCTCTTGCCGTACTTCCGCCACCTGCGCCTCCTGCTTTTCTCGCTCTGCCCGTTCCGCGGCCGCACTACGTTCGGCCACGGACACAACCTCCTTCAGGGCTGCCACCTCATTCGTGGCCCCTGCAATACCCATATTATCCTTGTTAATTTTATTGCAACCAAAATCCTTTTCTGTAAGGTAACTATTCAAAGTGGTGTTACTCGCCTTCTTTGTCCTCGAGCTGCTTCTTGGCATGGCCGAGCTCTTGCTCGGACCGCTCGAGATCCTGCTTCAACGCACCGACCTCCGCAGTCAGTGCGGCAGAGGTCAGCAGCGCAGCCTGCAAACCCATATTGACATATTTTAAGCAACCCTGCGTATATCTTCTTAGATCCTCAGACCGGCTTTTCTTTCCGATCACCAAACTGAGCATCAGGGGCTACTGTCTATGCAGTATTACATTACATAATTATAACTTCTTACCTCAAAGCCTGTTAGAAGGCTGCTGCAGGCTTCGGTCAGCCCGCTCTTGGCGAGCTGAACCTTCTGAATCACCGCACTCATGATAGTGCGGTGTTCTTCCTCGATGGAAGCACTTTTAAGCGCCTCCAACAAGTTGTCCGGTGCCTCCGGTTGGACGGAGGCCGCCGGTGTCACAATCTTGCCCTTCTTTCAAAGGGGCCGCCTGCCGGACTCTGGAACCGCCGCAGGTTCCGATGTAGAGTCCGGTGCAAAGTCCGGGAGGCTGCCTGGAGGCGCCTCCGGAGCCTCCTCCTGATGGGTCCCTCTCTGGGATCCCACCTCGGCGTCCTCATCGGCACGGGGGGTAGAGGCAGTCGGAAGTGAATCCACATCTGACGGGGCCAACGACCCGCTTGATGAAGCGGGGAGATCATCATCGGCCGGACTACGGACAGAATGCGGCATTAGTAGGACACTAGGTGACACGAAAGAAATTGCATATCAGGGATCCGGATACTTACGATCTCGCTGTGCCTGGCCCTTGAAGGCCACTCCTCCTCGCCAACGATGGTGTTGGCGGAACTGTCCGAGGGAATAGTTCTCCCCCTCTTGGACCCTTCGGCCTCCCCTATTGGGGAAGCCTTCCTCTTCCTCTCTCCCTCCTCCGGGAGAGAGTCTTCTTCCTCCTCCTCGTCTTCGGGGGAGGATTCCGCCTCGTCGTCGGACGCTTGATTGCGGGAACTGTTTTGAGTCCCCGTGGCCACCTTCTTGGCCTTCTTCTCCGGCACCACGTGCGGTGCCGGAACCAGCAGCCCTGCTAGACGGGCGTTCACTGGGTCTTCTGGCATGGGAGCCGGACAGATGAGCTGCTCGGCCTTCTCCATCCATTCCTGCCAAAGGAAAAGAGAGATTGAAACCCTCTTAGAATCAATCTGTTTACCACAAGTGTCCCGTAAAGGGGTTGAATCACTTACCTCGTCAGCTGGATGCTGCGAGCGAAATCCGCGATCTTCCATCGCGGATGCGGGGGCTTCGGCGCCCTTAAACAAAACCCTCCAGGCGCCTTCGTACGTCGTGTCGAAGAGCCCGCTTAGCGCCCGGTGCTGTTCCGGATTGAACTCCCACAGATTGAATGCCCATTCTTGGCATGGGAGAATCCGGCGGATGAGCATGACTTGGACCACGTCAACGAGCCTGAGCTTATTGTTCACCAGCTTCTGGATACAGGCTCGGAGTCCCGTCAGCTCCTTCGGATTGCCCCACAACAAGCCCTTCTCTTTCCAGGAGGTGAGCTGCATGGGGATGCCAGATCTGAACTCAGGGGCCGCCACCCACATGGGTTCGCGCGGCTCGGTGATGTAGAACTACCCCGATTGCCACCCCTTAACGGAGTCCACGAAGGCCCCTTCGAGCCAAAGGACGTTGGGCAACTTGCCCAACATGGCGCCTCCGCATTCCGCTTGCGTGCCCTTCACAACCTTTGGCTTGACATTGAAGGTCTTGAGCCACAGGCCAAAGTGGGGCTGGATGCAGAGGAAGGCCTCGCACACGATGATAAATGCCGAGATGTTGAGGATGAAGTTCGGCGCCAGATCGTGGAAATCCAGGCCGTAATAGAACATGAGCCCCGGACGAAAGGGTGCAGTGGAAAGCCCAGTCCACGGAGGAAGTGGGGAAGGAAGACGACCCGCTCATGGGGCCCAGGGGTAGGGATGAGCTGCCCCTCGTCGGGCAGCCGGTGCGCAATATCGCTGGAAAGGTATCCGGCGTTGCGCAGCTTGGTGATGTGCTCCTCCTTGACGGTGGAAGCCAACCACTTGCCTCCCCCTCCGGACATGGTCGGGGAAGGTTAAGACGAGATGCGCGAACTTGGGCGTTGGAGCTTGAGTGCGCGGAGGTGGATGAGCAAAGGGGGAAGAAGGCGTGGGTGAAAAGGTGAATCCTTATCCCTTATATAGGCAGGGCGAAGACTATACGCCCCCCACCAGCCTGGTAAAACTCGCTTATCTCCCAAGCGCCACCATCAATGGCGCAGTTGGGTTACCCACATCCGTATTGATGAGAATCACGAAATAAGGGGAGCACGATCTCTGCTTCGACAAGACGTGCCAAGGAAACCGCTTCGCTAAACGTGCTGAGGTGGTATAATAAAAAACGATTCAAGTAAAGGCCTGATAGCGGTGTGATGTCATGCCGCAAAATACGTCAGCATATTGGATTTATGTGCATTATTCTCTCTATGGTAGAGTGTGGAATTTATTTTGCAGAGCTGGACACTATCCTGGTGTTCATGATCTTCTCTGGATTATTCAAGGGAGGAACCCGCCTTGCAATGCCGAACATTATGCACGCCGGACTTATCGTCATTGAAGCCTGGTTCAGGGGCTACTGAGGGAGTCCTGGACTAGGGGGTGTCCGGACAGCCGGACTATCATCGTCCGCCGGACTCCAAGACTACGAAGATACAAGGTTGAAGACTCCGTCCCGTGTCCGGATGGGACTTTCCTTGGCGTGGAGGGCAAGCTTGGCAATACAGATATGTAGATCTCCTACCATTGTAACCGACTCTGTGTAACCCTAGCCTCCTCCGGTGTCTATATAAACCGGAGGGCTTTAGTCCGTAGGACACAACATACATTACAACAATCATACCATAGGCTAGCTTTAGGGTTTAGCCTCCTTGATCTCGTGGTAGATCCACCCTTGTACTACCCATATCATCAATATTAATCAAGCAGGCCGTAGGGTTTTACCTCCATCAAGAGGGCCCGAACCTGGGTAAAACATCGTGTCCCTTGTCTCCTATTACCATCTGCCTAGACGCACAGTTCGGGACCCCCTACCCGAGATCCGCCGGTTTTGACACCGACAGTGAGGAACCTATTCCAGAATTTGCGTGCTGACTCTCCGGGCTGTTGAGTTATGTGACTTAAATCGTCTGCATCCGGAGGGTGGACATAAGTCCCCTGAAAATTTTCTCGGAATGCATCCTCGGGCTCTTCCCAACTTCCAATGGTATTTTCTGGGAGGCTTTTGAGCCAATGCCGAGCTGGCCCTTTGAGCTTGAGGGGTAGGTATTTTATGGCATGGAGATCGTCTCCTCTAGCCATATGTATGTGTAGGATGTAATCCTCAATCCAGACTCCTGGGTCTGTTGTTCCGTCGTATGCCTCTATGTTTACGGGATTGAATCCCGCTGGAAATTCATGATCCAGTACCTCATCGGTGAAACATAGTGGGTGTGCGGCGCCCCTGTATTTAGGTGTGCCGTTTTCTTCGAACACTCGGCGTGTTGTGTTGCTTCCTGGTGCCTTCTTTTTTGGCCCATAGATGGACCTGACCGGGCCATCCTTTTTGCGAGGATCCTTATGTGGATCGTGTGCTGGCTTGTGTGCGGCACCGCTTGCCTCTCTTAGCCTCTCATCTGGTCGTCTATCCGGCC
Organism: Triticum timopheevii; assembly: GCA_963921465.1. Classification (NCBI taxonomy): domain Eukaryota; kingdom Viridiplantae; phylum Streptophyta; class Magnoliopsida; order Poales; family Poaceae; genus Triticum; species Triticum timopheevii. The sequence goes on along the minus strand of OY997271.1, from coordinate 125,788,800 downwards.
AGGTGGCCTCTTTGCTTTTTGACTGTGCGGGCTCTACGGCCTCCTCGTCGAATTCGGGCAACAGCTTGCGCTTCGGGTAGCTCTTTGCTTGGTGACTATTGCCGTATTTATCTACGGTCTTGAGTACTTTGCTCCATCTCATTCTGAGTACGTCTTCCGCTGTTTTGAGCTTCTGCTTTTGCTTCTTCAAACTTCTTGTAGTGGCGACGAGCCTTTTGTGAAGGTTCTTATGCTCCGGTGGTGTGTCTGGCGTGAGATCGTCTGGACTGTTGTTTTCGCCGGGGATGGGTTGCTCGTCCAATTCATCATGTTCGGATGGTTGCTTTGTGGCATGTTCGTCGTCCACCGGCTCGCCCTGCTCTACGGCTAGGTCAGTATGGGTGCTGTTGTTATCGAGGCGGGACTTCGGGCGGCGCTTGCGTCGCCGTTTTGGTTGATTTTCGAGGGAATTATCCTTCGCCGCGTCCCGTTGTTCCTCGTTATCACTTCCTTTTGGTGTATCCACCATGTATACGTTGTGAGTTGAGGTGGCTTTCCAGTGCCCAGTAGGCGCTAGTGCTTGGTTGTCTCCGGCATCGTCGTCCATACCGTCGATGTCTTCGGAGTCAAAGTCTAGCATGTCGGTTAGGTCGTCGAGAGTGGCTATGAAGTGGGTGGTGGGTGGGCTTTGAATTTCTTCGTCGTCCGCATTCCAAACGTCCTGACCGTGATCCGGCCAGGGCTCTCCTGATAACGAGAGATACTTTAGCGAGTTCAGGATGTTGCCAAAAGGTGTGTGCTGAAAGATGTCCGCAGTGGTGAACTCCATGATCGGCGCCCAACCGGATTCGATTGGTAGGGGCGCGAGGGGTTCGGAGTCCGGCGAGGAGTCCGGCACCTCGGAGTCACGTGCTTCACAAGGGACAAGGTCGGTATTCGGCTCCATCACCGTAGAGGTAGCAGCCCCCGAGGCGGTGTCTAGCCACCCATCCTCGATCTGCGCAGTCGGCTCCGAATTAGGGGTCGGAGCGGACTCTTGTGCGGCCTCCAGGGCACTGTCCGGCAGCAGAGCTAAATAATGCCCATCGTGATAGTGCGGCGCGCTCGGCTGTGGCTCGAATCCATCGCAGATCAAGTCTCCGTGGATGCCGGACGTGAAGTTCAGACTTCCAAATCTAACCTGACGGCCAGGGGCGTAGCTTTCGATCTGCTCCAGATGGCCAAGCAAATTGGCCCGCAGTGCAAAGCCACCGAATACGAAGATCTGTCCGGGGAGAAAAGTCTCACCCTGGACTGCGTCGTTGTTGTTGACGAACGAAGGAGCCATCGAGCCTATCGGTGACGACATAGAGGAACTCTCAACGAAAGCACCAATGTCGGTGTCAAAACCAGCAGATCTCGGGTAGGGGGTCCCGAACTATGCGTCTAGGCGGATGGTAACAGGAGACAAGGGACACGATGTTTTTACCCAGGTTCGGGCCCTCTCGATGGAGGTAAAACCCTACTCCTGCTTGATTGATATTGATGATATGGGTAGTCGAGAGTGGATCTACCACGAGATCAAGGAGGCTAAACCCTAGAAGCTAGCCTATGGTATGATTGTTGTTCTGTCCTATGGATTAAAACCCTCCGGTTTATATAGACACCGGAGAGGGCTAGGGTTACACAGAGTCGGCCACAATGGTAGGAGATCTACATATCCGTATCGCCAAGCTTGCCTTCCACGCCAAGGAAAGTCCCATCCGAACACGGGACGAAGTCTTCAATCTTGTATCTTCATAGTCTTGGAGTCCGGTCGATGATGATAGTTCGGCTATCCGGACACCCCCCTAGTCCAGGACTCCCTCAATGTCCATACGCTAATGCAACACCATTCGAATACTACAAATATATACTAATCCAGTGCCTAGTGCAACAGTAGAGTAGTTATTTTATTACATGGTATAGTACAATGGTTTTACTGAACAAAATTCAATAAACTCTAGCACTGGAAGATTTCTATAAGAATTAACAATACAAAATGTAAAGGTAACAAGTTTCAGCATTGGTATACTAGTTGTGCATGAGCATTAAACCAAATACAAAAGTCTAAAGGTAACTAGCATTATTAACTAATGGCAGTATAAAAAAATTGCAAACCATGTACCTCCAAGGTAAATATCATTTCGAACTCGGGGGGACCTTAAAAATTGCTATCCCAATCCTGATAATCGATCAAACATAAAAACTTGATCGAACGAATCAAGAGAATAGCCGGAGGAGGAGGTGCCCACTCTTGAACTTTCCTCTTGTCTTCATAATTTTTTTGCAGTTTAACCAAAATAAAATGACATTAGCGCCTTGGCATTTTGGTGACACTGTACAAAAAAATTAACTTATCTCATGAAAGTGAGGAATGTAATCTATAAGCATCAACAGTGCAAAAATCTGAAGGTAGTAACAAGTTTCATTGTTGGTATACTGGTTGTGCAACAACATTAGAATGCCTTAGCTGAAAAATCTTTAATACATCCACAATCAACAGCTAACCCTGAATCCAGTGACATTAAATGGCATTGCTTAAATTTATCGGTGGCATTAGACTGAGTGCAGCATTAGTTAAATGTGGCATCACTTTAGCAGTAGCATTGCTTGACTTGACTGCTGGCTTTATACTAACAACAAAAAAGTGGCAATAAGAGCATGGGAGGCCCATTCGGACAGTGGGCGCACCAGTATGATGTACCTCCACGGACGCAGAGTGGTTAGGGAGGTATGGTTGCCCAAAGCAACAAATATGCAGGCAGCATATGTGGATTACGTCCCTTTTTTGTTCTCTTTAGCCACCTTTTCCCTATGTGAGGACAACAAACCAATCGACCTGGTCATTCTCTATAGCGTTGTCATGCCTTTCTACCCTTTTTCAACCAAGAGACATGAGACTCGTTCCTTAGCTACTGAATTTCCCCTTTTCAACCTAGATGCGGGTTTGATGCCTACTCTCTTGGACAGTACAGTCTCCCTTCCTTTCCTTATTCAACCCAGACATGGATTAGTCTGCATGAAGTAGGGTTTCTTTAATAGTGCAAATTAAGGTTTTCGTCCGCGTTACCAGCAGAGCAGAGGATAGCAAATTGGGAAGATGGTGGAGTGGAAAAAGATCCACATGCAGCGACGTGGCAGATGGGGCAATAGAACAAGGGTATGGTTTGAAAAGAGGTAGCATACCTGAGGGTCAGCGGGAAGTGGCTTCGCTCGTGGTCGTCATCCTCCGCACACACTACGGCAGCGAGCTTGGGGACGGAGGCCATCCCGCGCGGGCGCTAGGTCTGAGAGGACGGCCTTGTCGTCAATGCGTGACCTCGCCCGTCGATGACGAGTGCGTCAACGCTGCACGTCCTTTTCTTCCCCGGCGGATCTGTGACCACCGGTGAGGAGGGAGAGAGAGGCCGTCTTTTTTAGATCTGGAGAGAGGGTGATAGTGTGAGAAGCAAGTGGGCAGCCCTTAGCGAGAAAGCGCTGAAGCTCCAGCCTATATATGTTTTTTATACTACTAGAACTAGAGGTGGAGTAGTGGTAGAGTAGTTTATATTTTCTCTGCATACAGTACCAGTTAGTCATGCTTCAAAACTGAACGGAACACCATTAAAAAATATAGGTCAATAACTAATGCGGCACCTCGGGCCAACGTGGCAAGATCGCATTTTGCACGAGAAATTACACACCATGTTTCGTTGACATGTGGTCTCGTTCCAACATGTCAGTGAGCCGATGGCGAGTCCTTTTCTAATAGTATTTCCGAATGGACGTGTAGGCCGGGGCGCCTCTTCGTGTACCATGGCAAACTGGCAACCGTCCACCGACTCATCGCCTTTTCCTCTCGATTTGGAACTGCTGTCGCACGCTCTTCCACCCTCCTCCATTTGCCTTCACCCTTCCTTCTGCCATTGTTCGATTGTCTTCTCCATGGAGGGAACAGGCTGGAAACGACCCCGTTATTCTTGCCCCAATCTGAAAGATGACATGGTGGAGGAACTCATTGATCGGTGCAACGTCATCACCTCGGCTAGCATGGCAGGTTCGTTCAAGACCATTCTCGACTCAACTAATAACATCATTACAAGGAACCCAAGGGTCCAGGAGCGGTTTGACCTCCCCTATCTTATTTGCCGTGACCCTGATGACTGGCGCGGGGACGAAGGAGGTCTCGTCTTGTGCAAGTTGATGTTGCTTGATAATGATACCTATGATGTTAAGATGCCATCGCTTGAGGGCAAGGCTTGGGCAGGCACGAATGGAGATTGGGTTGTTTATATTGGGTACAACTGCGAGTGTGAACTTGTGAATGTGTACACTCGTCACCGGGTTCCACTTCCAAAAATCTTAGCAGACTGCCTAGAGGTTCAGCACACCGGTATTTTACGCACGTTCAAATACGATCATGGTGAATGTCTTCTATGGAAGATAGCAATTTGTCGAGTTCCCAACTGCTCTTGGAATTACAGGAACTATGTAGTTGTTGCTATCTTCGACAAGCTTGTTGCTATCCTTCGTGGTTCGACAGGATGGATATTGCTCAAAAAATCAGTTTCTGTACACGGATGTGTACTGTGATGCAATTCAATACGAGGGTCTTGTGTTTTCTTCCACCACTCATGGCATTGTTTTTGCATGGGATCCTCGTAGTTTCGGTACGTTTGTCTTCCGCCATAATTATAATTGTTTCATCCACATGCATGCGGGTTAGCAAGTTTCCCTTTACTAATTAACCTTCTTCTTGTGTTTCCAAGGTCCTGTGAACATTCCACCACCTATACTTGAAAAATTTTATAACCAAGGGGAAGATGACGATGGTGATGATCACGAGCATGAGGACGAGCAGGGCCCATATACTCAGTGGCGCCTGGCAACTAATTCCAATGGATCATTCCTTCTTGTCTGTATACAACCCACTCTTGATGTTACTACTAAGGAAGCAGGTGTTGTCTCCCATGGTCGCACTCTCCGGACCTATTCCAACACCCATTGCATGGTATTAGGGATGGATACTAGTGTGCAAGTGCCAACACCTTCTCCCTGGTACAGAATTGATAGTCTTGGAGAAAACTCGCTCGTCCTTGGACAAAACTATCCAATGATGGTGAAAGGCGATCCAACTGCTATTGACACAACATTACTACCATTTATGAGAAGTAGCTGTATCTATACCTCGGACATTTTGGTGGTTCCCTACCCTGGTACTGATATAGTAGGCCGCTTCAGCCTGGATGATCAGTCCTGCATTGGTCTCGAGATCGACAATGGATGGCCCTTCCCACAGAATCACTTGTGGTTCAAAGCAAGCGTTTCCAACACTGAGGATTGGTTGAGTTGAAGTTCATTGCATTGCTTTTTATTTGTTGTGTGATGAAAACTTTAGTATTTATAATGTATCCTCGTTGTCGTTGTGGGTTGATGACCTGTTGTATGTAATAAAATGATATGCCTCTGATAAACTTACTAAATTTATGAATGGCTTTCGAGTCGCTTCTCTGAGTCAGTGGTGCGATGAGGCAAAAAATATTTTCCGAATACATAATTGTATGTGCATTGCAACAGGTTATCGAATGAGGCCAATCAACAATAGTAGTACACTATTTGTACTAGCTTCACATGCTTCGCACATCGGTCGGGTGTTTTCACTGTAGCCATATGTTAATGTGTTCGATGTACGTAACCAGCACCTCGAATCCTCGATACTGCTACTATATAAGTAGTAGGAGTAGTAGGGTGGCATGGGCCAGAACAAGCATTCACGTCCAGGAGTAGGGCACACGCCACCAGCACGACTTCCATCTGACACCATATTTCTTGGAGTCCGTGCTAGAGCAATCTCTTCAACCTCGTCATTTCTCTAACTCAGCCATCGTGCGGCGGGCGAGGTGGGGGTTTGCCGATAGTCGGTTTCCTCAACTGTGGTCCCACTTGTAAGGCCAACTCCAATGCACGACCCCAATTATACCTCTATTTTGCACGAACTCCAATGATAATTTTGACTAGAAAAGCAAGACCAAAGAAAACAAGAACCACAAGAATACATTTTAGAAGATATCCAACTTCCATAAATGCTCCTGTAAGTTGGATTAGTGCCTTCTCGATGCATTCAGTGTTGATCTGCGGAGGCTCGATCTTGCGTGCTTCTTTCTTCTTCAAGTGTAAAGAAGTAGACGTTGCTTCCTCGCATCTAGTGTCATGTCTAGCCTCTAATCTATCAACAAGTGCACTAGTCTCATCTCTAGCCTCTATGCTAGCTAAAAGTGCTACAACATCTACCAAATTGCGCTCTATCAATATATCGATGTACTCTTCTTCCCAATACCAAAACTTGCATCCATTCTACACAATAAAATTTTAAGTTAGCACAACTAGTCTAATCCAAGAGCACAACCGAAGATTTGGTCGGTTTCTTCCTCCTTTTGCCAACATGTGGGACATCTAGCATCCAGGTCATGTCATGCAAGAAAATAGAGTGGTAGTTGAAGCCATGTGATGTGCATCTTGGGTTAAACTGTAAATAGAATCTTACTACTCTTGAGTAACTCCAAAAGCGGCCACCAAAGATCTTTATTAGATTTGTTTTTCATCACCAGCACGTCGAGGTGAAAAATGTGCAGGTTCAGTGGGTCCTCTTGCGTTTTCACTGACATGTGGGACCGCATATGAGCAAACAAACGATAGAGGAGGGCTGAGCATGGACTCCAGGAAATTTGTTCTACGTAGCCTGCACCTCGATATAGGCTCGATATAGTGGGGAGGCATGGGCCATAACTAGCATTCACGTCTAGCAGTACGGCACACGCCATCCACACGAGTGCCATTCGACACCAATTTTCTTGGAGTTCGTGCTACAACTATCTCTTCTCCCTCCCGTTTTCTCAGCCATCACGCGGTGGGCGGGGTGGGGGTTTGCCGATAGTCGGTTTGCTCAACTGCGGTCCCACTTGTAAGTGAAAATGCAACACCGCACGCATTCCTACTTGAGCAGCGTGCCGGACCAACCGTGTGGGGGTGCGACGCGAACACGGAAGGCTTTTCCTTTTGAACTTGTAACTTGTAAAATTTGCTTCTGCTCCACAGCTCGACCGATAGATAGAAATAACGATTTTCCCTAGAGTAATGAGAAGTTTAGTTCTGGCACCGTTCATGGATGGAGTACGTATGAAAATTATGAAGTCGATGCGAAAGGTAGGATAATTACTAGTAGTACCATATACTACTACATGGATTTGACGGGAAGATAAAAATACATATGGATCCATCAATGACATCCTCATGCCCTAGTGCGCCGGGTCACCAACCGACATGTGAGGAGCAGCGGCGTTAGCGGCGAGCTCAACGTGCTTCTGAACAATACCGTCCAAGGTTGCCCTGCGGTACAAGAAGGCCAGCGTCTTATCGTCCTCCTCTTGCATGTAGTAGTCCTTGTGGACGATTTGCGCGTAGACGTGGGTGATTATGTTAATGGTGACTTGCTGCTCCAGGCGCTGCGCGGCGAGCGCGACCTCGAGGTGGACATTCTCCGGCGCGACGGCAGGCAGTCGTCGGGCCACCAGTGTGTCGAAGAGGTTGTCACCATAGTGGCCATTGAGGGTGGCAATCATCGCAGAGCCTGGGCGCATCGGCTGGAGGCGTACGTCAAAGTCATCCTCGAGCTTCTTGACGACAGTGAACTTGTCGAGGAAACCGACGAGGACCTCGTCGAACAAGGAGATGAAGCTGTCGTCCAAGCGGCCCCTTGCCCTAGCAGCCTCAAGCACTACCTAGAGACATTCCTCGGCGCCGAGCTGCAGGCCGGCGTCGTGGACCATCTGGCACAGCTGGCTGATGCTCGCGCTCATTGTCGGTGTCAAAACCGGCGGATCTCGGGTAGGGGGTCCCGATCTGTGCGTCTAAGGCTAATGGTAACAGGAGGCAAGGGACACGATGTTTTACCTAGGTTCGGGCCCTCTCGATGGAGGTAAAACCCTACTTCCTGCTTGATTGATCTTGATGATATGAGTATTACAAGAGTTGATCTACCACGAGATCATAGAGGCTAAACCCTAGAAGCTAGCCTATGATGATTATGATTGTCCTCCTACGGACGAAACCCTCTGGTTTATATAGACACCGAGGGGTCTAGGGTTTACACAGAGTCGGTTACAAAGAAGGGGATCTAACATCCGGATCGCCAAGCTTGTCTTCCACGCAAAGGAGAGTCCCATCCGGACACGGGACGAAGTCTTGAGTCTTGTCTTTTCATGATCCAACAGTCCGCCAAAGTATATAGTCCGGCTGTCTGGATACCCCTAATCCAGGACTCCCGTAGTTGCCCCTGAACCAGGCTTCAATGACGATGAGTCCGGTGCGCAGATTGTCTTCGGCATTGCAAGGCGGGTTCCATCTCCGAACACTCCAAAGTGCCTGTTGTAACGAACAGTGTCCGGCTTCCCATCAATGTTGTGCTCCTCGGCTTCTGTGCTCAATAATGGCCATCTCCACATGCCGAGTGAATACAAGGAGCCGGAGCATTTTTACATTTGCCACCCCGGCCCTCCAGGAAAACCGTTTATTTGAAGAGACAGGGATCCTCAGACCCAAATCTCACCTTCTTCCCCTGAGCAAGCATCAAACAGAGCGCATCCTGGAAAAACCATTCCAACATGGCTGGTCGCCGCAGCTCCTCTTCTCGCTCTCTTAGCTCTAAGCCAGGTGATTGGGAAGAATGTTCTATTCCCCATAGCCGTTTAGTAGAGTTGCAGACCCAAGGGTATCTTCCACCGGCGTTCATGGTCCCCGTCCGAGCCGGACTAGTCACCTATAATGGCGGGGAGCAAGCGGAGAGATCTCCTAACCCATCTCAGAGGGAGCGAATATGCCTCATCCATATTTGCTAAGAGGCATCGGGTTTCCAATCCACCCATTCCTTCACGGGCTCCTAGAGTTCTATGGCCTCCAGTTGAACAACTTCACCCCCGCCTCCGTGCTGCACATCGCAGGATACGTTGCCCTTTGTGAATTATTCCTGGGTTGCGAGGCTCACTTCGGGTTATGGAAGAAATTATTCTGCCTCGTCCCTCGCAATCAGGGGGGATCTATATATAAAGTGGGTGGAGCCGAAATATGGCTCGTCGCGCAGCTTGGATACCTGTCCGGTACTCCGAAGAAGGCATCTGAAGGCTGGCCCTCGGAGTGGTTTTATGTAGACGATGTTCCCCTTTCGGATCCAATCCGAACGGGCCTCCCTGAGTTTAACAATGCTCCACTGAAGAAACGCCGAAGTTGGCACCCTCGGAGCCCCCAGGAGGAAGATACCAGAGAATTCCACTTCCTGATGAGCAGGATAAAGACACTGGACAAATCAGGACTAACAATAGTCAAGGTTATATCAATATGCATAATGCGAGGGGTGCAGCCACTTCAATATCGGGGGAAGCCCATGTGGCACTTCAACAGGGAAGACGATGCCACCCGCTGTGGCCGTAAAGGTCCGCACTCCGCCACTGCTCTGGCAAGAATACTGTCAGATTTATATAAAGGAGGAGAAGAAGAATTCCTTTGTCTTAAACTGCGGGATGGATTTTCCTTGTACAACCCCCCAAGCTGGGTAAGTCGTCACTCTTTACCCCACTCTATCCATTCTGGTGCCCTTCATTACAATCATTTACTTTGATATTTCTAAGCAGGAACTGAGGAGGGCCGTGGAAGGATTCAACAGCCCCTCCCCACAGCCAAAGGACCCCGGAAGGGCCTTTGATCCAGGACATGAAGAAGATTCGGATATATCTGTGGAGCTTGTTGATGGGACATTTTATCAGGCCAGCTGCGATGGCGGCTCAGTGGCTATTATTGCCGACTATCCCGGACTACTACCTGCGTCGTGTGTAAGCAAAGCCGAAGCCTTATCCTCTGAAGAGGACTCCTTTCTTATACCATGCCTTATGCATAAAATATAGTATTTTTATAGAGACGACCATCGGAACGCGGTGTCGAGCCCCTGGGGGCTCGTCGGCAAAGGGCGTCCGGGCCTGGCAGGCTTAAGAGGAAGGCGGTTAGGGCCGAAACGCTGTTACAGAGGTATAGTTAAAACCTGCTCTGTGGTTATTGTGTTTGAAATGTAACAGCGTCCTTCATGTCCTGGCAGAAAGAGGAGTCGCCGGATTATATCTGGAGATCCTGCCGGTCACGCCTCTACTAGCCGGATTACAGAACTGGCTTCGAGAGAGGAGGCCAATGCAGGGCCGATGCCGAATTGTCCTCCGACAGAGGATGCGAATATGCTCTCCGCCACAAATTCCGAAGTAGAGAGTGCCATGAATCACCGGCGTCGACGGGCCATACTTTGCAATGGCATTTTTTTCGAAGAGGCATTCAATGCTTTCAATTCGGGAGACACATACATCCGAGCTGCTCAAGGCGGGCTCGCCCGAGCGACGGACCAGTATGCGAAAGATATATGGGTAAGAAAATTTGATAAGCATGTATAGCAGTAGCCCCCTGAGACTTGAAACGGTTGGAACAACCGATTTAAGGATTATTTTATGCACAGGTTCTTGTAGAGAAGAATACCCATTTGTCTCAAGAGCTGGAGGAGTGCAAGACCCAGCTGAGGGCCGCGGTTGCCAAACTAGAGGAATCCCAGAAGGCCTCACCTGGTAACATTCGTCTCAATAATGAAATTTTAAGGAAAGATACCAGTTAGTAATTGGCTTGCTTTATAAGTCTAATAGAAAATTCTGCAGACAATCCGGGGGAGAATCCGAAGATCGTAAGAGATAGCGAGTCACATGTCTAAAGACAACTAAAAGCTGGCGAGCGTGAGCTTACGCAGGTTAGGCAGGAGAAAAAAATCTCCAAGATGCCAACGTCCGGCTGGGCGTCGAATTAGCAGATGTTCGAGCTCAGCTCGCAGAGTCCGTAAAGGAGAACAGGAGGCTTCGTCGCGGCATTTATGGTAAGTGCTTAAATGAACTGTAGTATAGTTCGGCGAGGAAGCATTTATATCTGTAGGTATGCTGACGGGCTGTCCTGAAGAGGAGATGCCCGGGTCCGCAGGCAATTTACTACAAGATCTCTCACAGCTGCACGAACGAGTTCGGCAGGTGATGCAGGGTATTGCCCAGGCCTTGTGGCCATCCACTTCCCTGCCAGGAGTTATGGGGGAGCTCGTGGATATGCTCCAAGGAGCACGGCGGCGCTTCCGGTTATGGAAGGTATCAGCCTACCGACAAGGTGCAAGGGAAGCCTGGGCCATGGTGAAGACACGCTACACCAAGCTTGACCCGAACCATATGGCCGAAGTCAGACCGGCAGGGCCAGATGGGCAAGAGATTCCCGTGAGTCTGGTGTATGACTAGGTAGCGCTAGCTGCAAAATATTCCCAACAGGATTGCAAGCTAGATAGCCTATTGGATGGTATAGAGGAAGAATATAGCCAGTCCAAGTGACTATGTAATTCAATGGACATATGTAGCCCCTAGCCGGATTAAAAAGCTTTTGCCATGGCGGACCTTTTCTCTTTAGCCCCCGGATCCGACAGTCCGGGGTGTATCCGAATACCCGCTCAGTTATGCAAAACCGGGGTATGCGTGGAAACCAGGTGTAGGGGTCATAAGTGCTTGAATAGGCAAGTACCCAACTAGTTATGTTATATTACATGGGTAGTAAGAAACCTCTTCCAGGGAGAATAGTTCCGTTAGGGGTTCCTTTCCCTGGGTATCGATGTGCATGTCCGAAATGCGAACAAAAATGCAGGATACAAGAAATCTGGGGATTCACGTTGTAATAAACGAAAGAAACATCTTTTGTTCACCAACCGAATATTCCCTTAAGAACGCTAGCTTTCGGCTTCACCCAGTCTGAGGTACACATCCGGCTGAACTGGAGTAACAATCACAGAGGTGCTCCCCTTATTCCCTAGCCAAATTAACGGGAATGTAGGGCATAAACACAAGAGCCAGGCAACCCAGCATGGCCACATCTTAAGTCATATCGATGCATACAATGGTGAAGAAAAGGCACATATGGAAAAAGAACGCATATGTGATAGGCAGGAAGCCATAAAAGTAATTATATTTAGCTTCCGTATAGGAAGCCCCCAGGAATGGTTAACACACATAGTGCAGCTGGAGTGTAGGACCTTGAAGTATGTCTAGAGGGGGGGGGTGATTAGACTACTTGACCAATTAAAAACTTAACCTTTTCCCAATTTTAGAGTTTGGCAGATTTTAGCTATCTTAGGACAAGTCAAGCAATCATCACACAATTCAAGCAAGCATGCAAAGAGTATATAGGCAGCGGAAATTAAAGCATGCAACTTGCAAGAAAGTAAAGGGAAGGGTTTGGAGGATTCAAACGCAATTGGAGACACGGATGTTTTTGGCGTGGTTCCGATAGGTGGTGCTATCGTACATCCACGTTGATGGATACTTCAACCCATGAAGGGTAACGGTTGCGCGAGTCCGCAGAGGGCTCCACCCACGAAGAAGCAACCTTGTCTATCCCACCATGGTCGTCGCCCACGAAGGACTTGCCTCACTAGTGGTAGATCTTCACGAAGTAGGTGATCTCCTTGCCCTTACAAACTCCTTGGTTCAACTCCACAATCTTGTCGGAGGCTCCCAAGTGACACCTAGCCAATCTAGGAGACACCACTCTCCAAGAAGTAACAAATGTGCGTTGATGATGAATTCCTTGCTCTTGTGCTTCAAATGATAGTCTCCCCAACACTCAACTCTCTCTCGTAGGTTTTGGATCTGGTGGAAAGAAGATTTGAGTGGAAAGCAACTTAGGGAAGGCTAGAGATCAAGATTCATATGGTAGGAATGGAATATCTTGGTCTCAACACATGAGTAGGTGGTTCTCTCTCAGAAATGGTAAGTTGGAAGTGTAGGTTTGTTCTGATGGCTCTCTCCACGAATGAAGAGGAGGTGGATGAGTATATATAGCCTCCACACAAAATCTAACCGTTACACACAATTTACCAAACTCAGTGGGACCGATTCAACAGACTCGGTCGGACCGATTTAGTAAACCTAGTGACCGTTAGGATTTTCAGTGGGACTGACATGCAACTCGGTAAGACCGATTTGGTTAGGGTTAGGGCATAATTTAATCTCGGTAAGACCGATTACACAAACTCGGTGAGACCGATTTTGGTAATAAGCTTTCCAGAGAGTTGGTCAGGTAAACTCGGTGGGACCGATTTGCTCTTTTTAGTGAGACCGAAATGTTACAAAAGGGAAACAGAGAATTTACATTGCAATTTCGGTGGGACCGATCGCTCACTTCGGTTAGACCGAAACGTTACGAAGGGAAATAGAGAGATTACAATCCCATCTCGGTGAGACCGAGATCCCTATCGGTAAGACCGATTTACCTAGGGTTTGTGGCAGTGGCTTTGACATTTGAACTCGGTGGCACCGGATAGAAAGAATCGGTGTGACCGATTTTGGCTTTAGGTTTAGGTCATTTGTGGATGTGAGAAAGTAGCTGAGGGTTTTTGGAGCATATCACTAAGCACATGAAGCAAGAGGCTCATTAAGCAACACCTCATCCCTCCTTGATAGTATTGGCTTTTCCTATAGACTCAATGTGATCTTGGATCACTAAAATATAAAATGAAGAATCTTGAGCTTTTGAGCATGAGCCAATCCTTTGTCATTAGTATTTTGAGGGATCCACTTTCATCATCCATGCCATGCCATTCATTAAGCTTTCTTGAAATCATAGTCTTGGAATAGCATTAGCTCAATGAGCTATATATGTTGTTATGAATTACCAAAACCACCTAGGGATAGTTGCACTTTCACGGAGTGATCCGAGCATCCGCACTGTGTTGAATACTTTGTGTGAAGAAGGGAAAAAGGGTGAGAAAGGAAAAAAGGGGGCGCATAATTAAAAGAGCGGGTGTAAGGAGACAAACACTGAGTTCGGTACTAGGCGTAGAATCTCCGGAGTCTGGCCGCATTCCATGGGTTTGGCTCGAGTCTGTTATCGGATGCATTACGCAGGCGGTACGCTCCTTCGGTGAGAACTTTATCAATAATGAAGGGACCCTCCCACTTAGGTTTGAGCTTGTCCTTCTTCTTCTCCGGTAGGCGTAGAACAAGTTCGCCAACGTTATAAGTTTTGGCCCCCACTTCTCGGCTTTGATACCTTCGAGCCTGCTGCTGATAGAATGCGGAACGGGCTTTTGCGACGTCGCGCTCCTCCTCCAGGGAATCTAAGTTGTCCTGCCGATCTAACTCGGCTTCCTTCTCTTCATACATGCGCACGCGAGGTGAGTCATGGATTATGTCGCAGGGTAGTACTACTTCTGCGCCGTACACCATAAAAAATGGTGTGTATCCGGTGGTGCGATTCGACGTGGTCCGCAGCCCCCATAGTACGGAGTCAAGCTCCTCAACCCAGTGCGTGTTCGATTCTGTCAAGGATCGCACTAGTCTGGGTTTGATGCCGCTCATGATGAGACCATTTGCACGTTTGACCTGGCCGTTTGTTTGGGGATGGTAGACGGAGGCGTAATCGAGCTTAATGCCCATGTTGCTGCACCAAGTTTTCACTTCATCGGTTGTGAAGTTTGAGCTATTGTTAGTGATGATGCTGTGGGGGACTCCGTAACGGTGTACAACCCCTGATATGAAGTCTATCACTGGTCCGGATTCGGCCATTTTAACTGGTTTGGCTTCTATCCATTTGGTGAACTTGTCCACCATGACCAATAAGTATTTTTTCTTTTGGCTTCCCCCTTTAAGAGGTCCGACCATATCCAGCCCCCAGACCGTGAAGGGGCAAGTTATGGGGATTGTTCGGAGAGCGGTAGGGGGACATATTGCTCTGATTGGCAAAGAGCTGGCAACCGACGCAGTGTCGCACAAGGTCCTGTGCATCTGCTCGGGCTGTCGGCCAATAAAAATCTGTACGAAAGGCTTTGCTGACAAGTGCCCGAGCCGCGGCGTGGTGCCCGCTGAGTCCGGCATGGATTTTAGCCAAGAGTTGTCGCCCTACCTCTTCGGAGATGCATCTTTGGAGCACTCCGGTGGAACTCTTCTTAAAGAGTTCTCCCTCATGGACTTTGTAGGCCTTGGAATGCTGCACAATACAACATGCTTCAGTTTGGTCCTCGGGGAGCTCCTGCCTATTTAGGTAGGTCAAGAAAGGCTTGGTCCACGAGGCGATTACAGCCATGATTTCATGGGCTGAAGGTGTTATTTCGGTGGCAGAGCCCCCGATTACATCAGATGGTTCGGAATCTGGGGTTGTATTCGGAGCCGAGCTAGTGTTGCCGGACTCCCCTTCCCATACCACGGATGGCTTGATCAAACTTTCCAAGAATATGTTAGGTGGGACAGGGTCGCGTTTAGCGCTGATGTGGGAGAGGATATCCGTCGCTTGATTGTTTTCTCGAGCCACATGGTGGAATTCGAGCCCCTCGAACTGAGCTGACATTTTGAGGACGGCATTGCGGTAGGCCGCCATTTTCGGATCCTTGGCATCAAAATCTCCGTTTATTTGTGACATTGTGAGGTTTGAGTCCCCGCGCACTTCTAGGCATTGAATGCCCATAGAGACTGCCATCCGAAGACCATGCAACAGAGCCTCGTATTCGGCTGCGTTGTTGGAGTCTGTGTATAATATTTGGAGTACGTATTGGACCGTGTCTCCGGTGGGGGATGTCAGGACTACACCCGCTCCCAATCCGGCCAGCATTTTAGAGCCGTCAAAGTGCATGATCCAATTGGAGTACGCGTCGTACTCTTTAGGGAGTTCGGCTTCTATCCATTCGGCGACAAAGTCAGCCAATACTTGCGACTTAATGGCCCGCCATGGTTTGTGTGTTATGTCAAACGGAAGGAGCTCGATGGCCCATTTAGCAATCCGTCCCGTGGCGTCGCGGTTGTTTATTATGTCGTTGAGTGGTACTTCGGAGGCCACCGTAATCGAACAATCCTGAAAGTAGTGTCATAGCTTCCGGGATGCCATGAAGACCGTGTATGCTATCTTTTGATAGTGTGGGTATCGGGATTTGCATGGGGTGAGGACAGTGGACACGTAATATACCGGCTTTTGGAGCGGGAACTTGTATCCATCTGCTTCTCGTTCGACGACGAGCACTGCGGTTACAACTTGATGTGTTGCAGCTATGTACAATAGCATAGGTTCGCCAATATTTGGCGCTATCAGGACTGGATTACTGGCCAATAGGGTGTTTATTTCATCCAGTCCGGCCGCAGCTGCATCCGTCCACGCGAAGTGTTCGGTGCATCGAAGAAGGTGGTAAAGAGGTAGTGCCTTTTCTCCTAATCGGGAGATAAAGCGGCTTAAGGCAGCCACGCATCCAGCTAGTTTTTGGATATGCTTGAGGTCTGTTGGGATAGCCAACTGCGACAGAGCTCGGATTTTTTCCGGATTTGCTTCGATTCCTCTATTGGAAACGATGAAGCCGAGCAACTTCCCGGAGGGTACACCAAAAACACATTTTTCCGGGTTGAGCTTGATGTCGTATGTTCGGAGGTTGTCGAACGTAAGTCTCAAGTCATCTATTAAGGTTTCGACGTGTCTTGTTTTTATGACCACGTCGTCCACATATGCCTCCACTGTTTTGCCGATTTGCTTCTCCAGGCATGTTTGAATCATGCGTTGATAGGTTGCGCCGGCATTTTTAAGCCCGAAAGGCATAGTGTTGAAACAAAAGGGACCATATGGCATTATGAAGGCCGTTGCGGCTTGGTCAGACTCTGCCATCTTTATTTGATGGTATCCGAAGTATGCGCCCAGGAAACATAGTGAGTCATGTCCTGCGGTAGCGTCGGTGATTTGGTCGATGCGAGGGAGGGGGAAGGGATCCTTGGGGCAAGCCTTGTTAAGGTCTTTGAAATCGACGCATAGACACCAGGATTTATCCTTCTTTGGTACCATTACCAGATTTGCGAGCCAATCTGGATGCTTTATATCTCTGATGAATCCGGCCTCAAGTAGCTTGGCTAGCTCTTCTCCCATGGCTTGCCATTTAAGATCTGAGAAGCGGCTAAGAGTCTATTTGACTGGCTTGTATCCTTTCAGTATATTGAGGTTGTGTTCAGCCAGCCTGTGTGGGATGCCCGGCATGTCTGAAGGATGCCAGCCGAAAATATCCCAATTCTCGCGTAGGAAGTCTCGTAGTGCAGCACCCACTGTGGGACTCAACTGTGTCCCGATGGAAGCTGTCTTTGTGGGGTCCATCGGATGGACCTGGGATTTGACTATCTCGTCTGCGGGCTTGAATGAGGTGGACTTGGGTTGTTTGTCAAGTATCACGTCGTCCCTGTCCACTGTGGCGCGCAGCGTTGTTAGTTCTTCGGCCGCTAGGGCTTCGGATAATGCTTCCAGGGCTAGTGCGGTAGTTTTTTTTTGGCGAGGAGTGCGACGTCCGGATCACTGGCTAGAGTGATGATTCCATTGGGTCCGGGCATTTTAAGCTTCATGTACCCGTAATGGGTATAGCTTGAAAGCTCGTGAATGCGTCCCGCCCTAAAAGGGCGTGGTATCCGCTGCTGAATGGGGCCACTTGGAACGTGATTTCTTCGGACCTATAATTTTCTGGGGTGCCGAATACCACATCGAGTGTGATTTTTCCCGCACACCGTGCCTCCCGACTAGGGATGATTCCCCTGAAGGTCGTCCCGCTTTGCTCAATGCGGCTTTTATCAATTTCCATCTTGTTGAGCGTTTCTTCATAGATCAGGTTTAATCCGCTTCAGTCGTCCATGAGTACTTTAGTGAGCCGGAAGCCATCCACGATTGGGCTAAGGACCAAAGTGGCTAGTGCCCGGAGTATCTGGAATTGAGGTTCGTCATTGGCACTGAAGGTTATAGCAGTGTCGCTCCACGGATTTATTTTTGCCATGTGGCAGATTTCAGCAAAATTTCGGTGAGCTCGCTTGCGCCTATTATTTGAGGCGAAAGTCTCGAAGACTGTGAGTACCGCATTGTTTTCTTCGGCGGGATGTTGTTCTGCCTTATGGTTTACAAGAAGATTCTCGCCGCTTTTTGCTACCTGCCAGAGTATCCAACATGCTCTAAGGCTATGCGTCGGCGTGATGTCCGGCGTGCTGTGAATTTTGCATGGCCCATTGAGCCATTCTTCCAATACGGTTCCACGCCCTGGATTGGGATTTGGTTTTTGGGAATTGGATCAGATAACTTATGAGAGTTTGCCCTTTTAGCTCGGACAAAGGGTTTAGTCAGAGCCGGATTATCCCAAAATTATGTTTGGGTTTTCCAGGCGCTTTCCATCGCACAGTACTTCTGTAATATGGCTGCTAAGTCAGCAAAGTGTACTATGTCACGACGACTTATAGCATTAAGGATCCCTTTGTTCGTGCAGTTTTTGCAGAAAAGTGAGATTGCGTCCTCCTCACGACAGTCCTTGACCCTGTTTAGCACGAGGAGGAATCTGGCCCAGTAGTGATGTACTGTCTCTTGGGGCTCTTGTCTGATATGGGAAAGACGGCATAAGTATGGGTGGGTTGGCGTAGTTAAGTCCGAATTCTGACCCGATTTGACATCCAGTGGCAGAGGAGCTTCTGGGCTTGGCAGCTTGGATTCCGGGATGTTGCCCAATTTTTCTGGCCCGTTACCCGACTCTATGTCCGGGGTCTGGGTCATGTCCTCCCGCGAGCGGGTATCCGGCTCAGAGAGCTCGGTAATCCAGACATAGTTCATCCTCAAGGTAGAGGGATAATCCATGTGTGGCTCTTCCACTACCACTATCTCATGGGTGACCGGTGGAGATTTGATATCCCTTTGGTCGAGTTTAAACCCAATCCGATCGTAGCCTGTAGTGACTCCCAGAGCGGCGATGCGATCCAAGAGCTCTGATACGTCTCCAACGTATCTATAATTTTTGATTGCTCCATGCTACTTTATCTACTGTTTTAGGCAATATTGGGCTTTATTATCCACTTTTATATTATTTTTGGGACTAACCTATTAACCGGAGGCCCAGCCCAGATTTGCTGTTTTATGCCTATTTCAGTGTTTCGAGGAAAAGGAATATCAGACGGAGTCAAAACGGAACGAAATCAACTGGAGAAGTTATTTTTGGAAGGAAAGCAACCCAGGGAACTTGGAGTGCACGTCAGGGGAGATACGGGCTGCCCACGAGGGTGGGGGGCGTGCCCACCCCCCCGGGCGCGCCCCCCTACCTCGTGGGGCCCCCGTAGCTCCACCGACGTACCCCCTGCACCCATATATACCTACGTATCGTAAAACTTCCAGAACGTAAGATAGATCGGGAGTTCCATCGCCGCAAGCCTCTGTAGCCACCAAAAACCTCTTGGGAGCCCGTTCTGGCACCCTGACGGAGGGGGATCCCATCACCGGTGGCCATCTTCATCATGCCGGCGCTATCCATGACGAGGAGGGAGTAGTTCACCCTCGGGGATGAGGGTATGTACCAGTAGCTATGTTTTTGATCTCTCTCTCTTGTTTTCTCTCTCGTGTTCCTCTATGGCACGATCTTGATGTATCCCGATCTTTGCTATTGTAGTTGGATCTTATGATGTTTCTCCCCTCTACTCTCTTGTGATGAATTGAGTTTCCCCTTTGAAGTTATCTTATCGGATTGAGTCTTTTATGAGAACACTTGATGTATGTCTTGCCGTGATTATCTGTGGTGACAATGGGATATCATGTGCCACTTGATGTATGTTTTGGTGATCAACTTGTGGGTTTCGTGACATTGGGAACATATGCATAGGGGTTGGCACACGTTCTTGACTCTCCGGTAGAAATTTTGGGGTACTCTTTGAAGTACTTTGTGTTGGTTGGATGAATCTGAGATTGTGTGATGCATATCGTATAATCATGCCCACGGATACTTGAGGTGACAATGGAGTATCTAGGTGACATTAGGGTTTTGGTTGATTTGTGTCTTAAGGTGTTATTCTAGTACAAACTCTTTTATAGATTGATCCGAAAGAATAACTTTGAGGTGGTTTCGTACCCTACCATAATCTTTATGTTTGTTCTCCGCTATTAGTGGCTTTGGAGTGACTCTTTGTTGCATGTTGAGGGCTTGTTATATGATCTATCTATGTTATTATTGTTGAAAGAACTTGCAATAGTGAAAGTATGAACCCTAGGCCTTGTTTCCTATCATCGCAATACCGTTTACGCTCAGTTTTACCACTTGTTACCTTGCTGTTTTTATTATTTCATATTACAAATACCTCTATCTACTATCTGTTTTGCACTTGTATCACCATCTCTTCGCCGAACTAGTGCACCTATACAATTTACCATTGTATTGGGTGTGTTGGGGACACAAGAGACTCTTTGTTATTTGGTTGCAGGGTTGCTTGAGAGAGACCATCTTCATCCTACGCCTCCCACGGATTGATAAACCTTAGGTCATCCACTTGAGGGAAATTTGCTACTGTCCTACAAACCTGTGCACTTGCAGGCCCAACAACGTCTACAAGAAGAAGGTTGTGTAGTAGACATCAAGCACTTTTCTGGCGCCGTTGCCGGGGAGGTGAGTGCTTGAAGGTATATCTTTAGATCTTGCAATCAAATCTTTTTGTTTCTTGTTTTAGCACTAGTTTAGTTTATAAAAGAAAACTACAAAAAATGGAGTTAAGTTTGTCTCATACGCTTCACCTTTTTAATATCTTTCGTGAGTATGATGGAAAGGATATTTGTGCTCAAGTGCTAGAAGAAGAAATCTCTAAATTGTTTGGCACTAAATCTTTGAATGATGAGCATGATTGCAATGTTATTAGTATGAATTCCTTGAATATCCATGATGCTAATGATATGCAAAGCCACAAGCTTGGGGAAGCTATGTTTGATGAAGATGATATTTTTTGTCCCCCAAGCTTTGATGAGCAAATTTACTATGATGAAAGCATGCCTCCTATCTATGATGATTATTGTGATGATACGTATGCCATAAAGAAGAAGTTTGCCTATGTGGAGAGTAGTAAAACTTCTATGCTAGTAGATCATGAAAAGAATGCTTTAGGTGCTGGTTATATTGTTGAATTCATTCATGATGCTACTGAAAATTATTATGAGGGAGGAACATATGCTTGTAGGAATTGCAATAATATCAAGTTTCCTCTCTATGTGCTTAAATTCTTGAAGCTATGCTTGTGTTACCTTCCTATGCTAGTTGATTATTGTTCACATAAGTTGTTTGCTCACAAAATCCCTATGCATAGGAAGTGGGTTAGACTTAAAAGTGCTAGTCATATGCTTCATGATGCTCCCGTTATGTTTCAATTCTTATCTTTTATGTGAGCATCATTGTCATCATCATGCCTAGCTAGAAAGGCATTAAAGAAAAGCGCTTGTTGGGAGACAACCCAATATTTATCCTTACTGTTTTTGTGTGTCCACATGATTATTCTACTGTAGTAATCATGTTTTATAGCTTTTGTTTCAATAAAGTGCCAGGTAAGACCTTTAGGATAGCTTACGGTAATAGTTGTGTTGATCCTGCTGAAAATCAGAAACTTTTGCACCCAGTAAATTAGTTTTGTTAATTCACAGAAACGTGCTTGTGATCTGATTCTTTTTGCTCTGGATTGGTAAACGAATTGTTTAGGACGTCCTAGTTTGGTAGAAGTTTTGGAGTTCCAGAAGTATACGTTTGATACAGATTTCTACAGACTGTGCTGTTTTTGACAGATTCTGTTTTCTATGTGTTGTTTGCTTATTTTGATGAATCTATGAGTAGTATCGGAGGGTATGAGCCATAGATAAGTTGGAGTACAGTTGAGATTACACCAATATGAATTTAGAATGAGTTAATTACAGTACCAATGTGGTGGTTTTGTTTTCTTATACTAACGCAGCTTACGAGTTTTCTGTTGAGTTTTGTGTTGTGGAGTTTTCAAGTTTTGGGTAAAGATTCGATGGAGTATAGAACAAGGAGTGGAAAGAGCCTAAGCTTGGGGATTCCCAAGGCACCCCAAGTTAATATTCAAGGATAGCCAAAAGCCTAAGCTTGGGGATGCCCCGGATGGCATCCCCTCTTTCGTCTTCGTTCATCGGTAACTTTACTTGGAGCTATATTTTTATTCACCACATGATATGTGTTTTGCTTGGAGCGTCATTCTATTTTATTAGTATTTGCTTGCTGTTAATTAGAATAATGTTTTGCATCTTTAGTTTCAATAAAGAAGTCAAGGATAGCCTTTGCCATGCTTATTTTGCTAGTATACATGTTGCTGTTTGAAAAACAGAAAGTTTACCGCTGTTGCAAAAATTCCCTAGAAAAGTCAGAGAGCGGTATAATGTTGAATCTTTTTTCATTTTGAGCTCTGATAAATTTATTACAGTGGTAAGTTTAGTTCATAATTTTTGGAGTTAGGGAAGTATGATGAATCTTGCATTCTGTACAGACTGTACTGTTTTGACAGATTGATGTTATGCTTGCATTGTTTGCATATGTTTGTTTGTTTAATGATTCTATTTGAGGATAGGAGTATTACATATGCAGAGGCATTTAGTATGCAATGTTGAATAATAATTTTAGTGATTTGTTACAGTAGAAAATGATAAGGTTTTGCATTGTTTTATACTAACCTATCTCACGAGTTCTTGTTGAGTTTGTTGTGAATGAAGCTTTTCATAAAAAGAGAAACCATGATATGAGAGAAATTTAGGAGACATAAAAGCTCAAGCTTGGGGATGCCCAAGGCACCCCCAAGATAATATTTCAAGAAGTCTCAAGCATCTAAGCTTGGGGATGCCCCGGGAGGCATCCCACCTTTCTTCTTCAACAACTATCGATTAGTATCGGTTGAGCCTAAGTTTTTGCTTCTTCACATGAGTTGTGCTATCCTTGAAATGTAGTTTTATTTAGCTTTGCTTGCTGTTTTAATAAAGTATCAATATCTGAAATTATTAAATGAGAGAGAGTCTTTGCATAGTTGCATAATTATTTAGCTACTAATTGACCTTCACTTATATCTTTCGGAGTAGTTTGTCATTTGCTCTAGTGCATCACTTATACCTTTTAGAGCATGGTGGTAGTTTTATTTTGAAGAAACAGATGAACTCTCATGCTTCACTTAGATTATTTTGAGAGTCTTAAATAGCATGGTAATTTGCTTAATGTTAATATACTTTGTATTCAAGATATGTGAAACTTTCTTTTGAGTGAATTGAATACTAAGATAAGTTTAATGCTTGATAATTGTTTTGAGATATGGAGGTGATAATATCAAAGTTGTGCTAGTTGAGTAATTGTGAATTTGAAGAATGCTTGTGTTGAAGTTAGCAAGTCCCGTAGCATGCACGTATGGTTAAAGTTGTGTAACAAATTTGAAACATGAAGTGTACCTGGCTTGTGCATCCTTATGAGTGGCGGTCGGGGACAAGCGATGGTCTTTTCCTACCAATCTATCCCCCTAGGAGCATGCGTGTAGTACTTGATTTTTGATGAATTCTAAATTTTTGCAATAAGTATATCAGTTCTTCTAACTAATCTTTAGTCCATGGATTATACGCACTCTCACCTTTCCGCCTTTGCTAGCCTCTTCGGTACCGTGCATTGCCCTTTCTCACCTTGAGAGTTGGTGCAAACTTCGCCGGTGCATCCAAACCCCGTGATACGATATGATCTATCACACATAAACCTCCTTATATCTTCCTTAGCCACCATACCTACCTATCATGGCATTTCCATAGCCATTCCGAGATATATTGCCATGCAACTTCCATCATCATCATCATGACATACATTACTTTTGCCATATTGCCATTGCATGATCATGTAGTTGACATCGTATTTGTGGCAAAGCCACCATGCATTATTTTTCATACATGTCACTCTTGATTCATTGCACCATCCCGGTACACCGCCGGAGGCATTCATATAGAGTCATATCTTGTTCTAAGTTTCGAGTTGTAATCCTTATGTTGTAATCAATAGAAGTGTGATGATCATCATTATTATAGCATTGCCCAAACAAAAAAAAGAGAAAGGCCAAAAAAGGAAAGGCCCAAAAAAAGAGAAAGGCCAAAAAAAAGAAAGGTCCCAAAAAAAGGGGCAATGCTACTATCTCTTTTTCCACACTTGTGCTTCAAAGTAGCACCTTACTCTTCATGTAGTGAGTCTCATATATTGTGCTTCAAAGTAGCACCATGTTTTTCATATAGTGAGTCTCATAAGTTGTCTTTTTCATACTAGTGGGAATTTTTCATTATAGAACTTGGCTTGTATATCCCTACGATGGGCTTCCTCAAATGCCCTAGGTCTTCATGAGCAAGCGAGTTGGATGCACACCCACTAGTTTTATTTTGTTGAGCATTCATAGCTCTAGTGCATCCGTTGCATGGCAATCCCTACTCCTCATGTTGACATCAATTGATGGGCATCTCCATAGCCCGTTGATTATCCTCGTCAATGTGAGATTTTCTCCTTTTTTGTCTTCTCCACACAATCCCCATCATCATATTCTATTCCACCCATAGTGCTATATCCATGGCTCACGCTCATGTATTGCGTGAAGGTTGAAAAAGTTTGAGATTATTTAAGTATGAAACAATTGCTTGGCTTGTCATCGGGGGTATAGAAGTTGGGAACATCTTTGTGTGACGAAAATGAAGCATAGCCTAACTATATGATTTTGTAGGGATGAACTTTCTTTTGCCATGCTATTTTGAGAAGACATGATTGCTTTGATTAGTGTGCTTGAAGTATTATTATTTTTATGTCAATATGAACTTTTGTCTTGAATCTTTCGGATCTGAATATTCATACCACAATTAAGAAGATTTACATTGAAATTATGCCAAAGTATCACTCAACATCAAAAATTCTTTTTATTCATTTACCTACTCGAGGACGAGCAGGAATTAAGCTTGGGGATGCTTGATACGTCTCCAACGTATCTATAATTTTTGATTGCTCCATGCTATTTTATCTACTGTTTTAGGCAATACTGGGCTTTATTATCCACTTTTATATTATTTTTGGGACTAACCTATTAACCGGAGGCCCAACCCAGATTTGCTGTTTTATGCCTATTTTAGTGTTTCGAGGAAAAGGAATATCTGACGGAGTCAAAACGGAACGAAATCAACTGGAGAAGTTATTTTTGGGAGGAAAGCAACCCAAGGAACTTGGAGTGCATGTCAGGGGAGATACGGGCTGCCCTCGAGGGTGGGGGGCGCTCCCACCCCCCCGGGCGTGCCCCCCTACCTCGTGGGGCCCCCGTAGCTCCACCGACGTACCCCCTGCACCCATATATACCTACGTATCGTAAAACTTCCAGAACAGAAGATAGATCGGGAGTTCCGCCGCCGCAAGCCTCTGTAGCCACCAAAAACCTCTCGGGATCCCGTTTCGGCACCCTACCGGAGGGGGATCCCATCACCGGTGGCCATCTTCATCATCCCAGCACTATCCATGACGAGGAGGGAGTAGTTCACCCTCGGGGCTGAGGGTATGTACCAGTAGCTATGCGTTTGATCTCTCTCTCTCTCTCTCGTGTTCTCTCTCGCGTTCCTCTATGGCACGATCTTGATGTATCTCGAGCTTTGCTATTGTAGTTGGAACTTATGATGTTTCTCCCCCTCTACTCTCTTGTGATGAATTGAGTTTCCCCTTTGAAGTTATCTTATCGGATTGAGTCTTTTATGAGAACACTTGATGTATGTCTTGCGTGATTATCTGTGGTGACAATGGGATATCATGTGCCACTTGATGTATGTTTTGGTGATCAACTTGCGGGTTTCGTGACATTGGAAACCTATGCATAGGGTTGGCACACATTCTTGACTCTTCGATAGAAACTTTGGGGCACTCTTTGAAGTACTTTGTGTTGGTTGGATGAATCTGAGATTGTGTGATGCATATCGTATAATCATGCCCACAGATACTTGAGGTGACAATGGAGTATCTAGGTGACATTAGGGTTTTGGTTGATTTGTGTCTTAAGGTGTTATTCTAGTACGAACTCTTTTATAGATTGATCCAAAAGAATAACTTTGAGGTGGTTTTGTACCCTACCATAATCTCTACATTTGTTCTCCGCTATTAGTGGCTTTGGAGTGACTCTTTGTTGCATGTTGAGGGCTTGTTATATGATCTATCTATGTTATTATTGTTGAGAGAACTTGCAATAGTGAAAGTATGAACCCTAGGCCTTGTTTCCTATCATTGCAATACCGTTTACGCTCACTTTTACCACTTGTTACCTTGCTGTTTTTATTATTTCAGATTACAAATACCTCTATCTACTATCGATTTTGCACTTGTATCACCATCTCTTCGCCGAACTAGTGCACCTATACTATTTACGATTGTATTGGGTGTGTTGGGGACACAAGAGACTCTTTGTTATTTGGTTGCAGGGTTGCTTGAGAGAGACCATCTTCATCCTACGCCTCCCACGGATTGATAAACCTTAGGTCATCCACTTGACGGAAATTTGCTACTGTCCTACAAACCTGTGAACTTGCAGGCCCAACAACATCTACAAGAAGAAGGTTGTGTAGTGGACATCAAGCTCATTAAGGGAGGAGATCTCCATTGGATCCATCTGTTCGGCGAGTTCCGAATTGACGTGGAGGCTGTTTTTGATGACCCGAGAGGTCATCGTCAGTGCGACCGCCGATCGGGCGGTCATGGTGAAGCCGCCTAGTCGGAGAGTTTGGCCTACTGTCAGTGCTCCCCCAGAGGTGATGTTGTCCTTGACAACGAGATGAGCCATCGAGCCTCGCAGCGACGACATAGAGGAACTCTCAATGAAAGCACCAATGTCGGTGTCAAAACCGGCGGATCTCGGGTAGGGGGTCCCGATCTGTGCGCCTAAGGCTAATGGTAACAGGAGGCAAGGGACACGATGTTTTACCCAGGTTCGGGCCCTCTCGATGGAGGTAAAAACCTACTTCCTGCTTGATTGATCTTGATGATATGAGTATTACAAGAGTGATCTACCACGAGATCGTAGAGGCTAAACCCTAGAAGCTAGCCTATGATGATTATGATTGTCCTCCTACGGACTAAACCCTCCGGTTTATATAGACACCGGAGGGGGCTAGGGTTTAGAGAGAGTCGGTTACAAAGAAGGAGATCTAACATCCGGATCGCTAAGCTTGTCTTCCACGCAAAGGAGAGTCCCATCCGGACATGGGACGAACTCTTGAGTCTTGTCTCTTCACGGTCCAACAGTCCGGCCAAAGTATATAGTCCGGTTGTTCGGATACCCCCTAATCCAGGACTCCCTCACTCATCGCCTCCATGGGTCTAGCTTAGCTTCTAGTCAACTGATCTTCCAATTCGAGTGATCACTCTTGCCCTTGGTTAGCGTGCGTAGGTGTGTAGGAATTCATACTACTCCCTCCGTCTAGGTGTGTAAGTCATCTTGCGAAAATCAAATAATCCCAAAACACTTTGGCGCGGTACATTAACTTCATTTCTTGTTTCTTGGCATATCAACTACTCCCTCCGTTCCTAAATATAAATCTTTTTAGAGATTTCACTATGAACCACATACAGATGTATATAGATGCATTTTAAGTTTAGATTCATTCATTTTGCTCTGTATGTAGTCCACCTAATGAAATCTCTACAAAGACTTATATTTAGGAACGGAGGGAATAATAAGGGATTTGGGGTGTGCATTCTTTTAATGACTTGAGACTACCAAACACGACATGCAGTGGTCAGTTCATTGCATGCAATGCTATTAATTACAAATAAACATTAAGTTCTCTCATTTTCCCCTCCTTCTTGGTCATGGTGCACAACCTAAGATGACTTACTCACCTAGACGGAGGAAGTAGATTGGACTGGCGGGGAACCTTTATATGAGAAGTGCAGACTGCGTTGAATTCACGTGCGTGTTGGCCATCTACTCCTCAGCCCTCCACTGCACCTGCCTTTCGTTGTATGATAGGTGGGCTAGCCACCCGTTGGGCCCACGTGTCATTCACCCACAGGCAGTTGTAGTAAGTCAATGAAGCTGCGTCCCCCTCCGTGCCGGTGCAGTATAGTCATCTCACCGGACCTCTAGTTGGGGCCAAATGAGAGAAGTTTGATGTTTACTGGTTTATTGGTCCCCTTTGCATTTTGCACCAAGTTTTGACCTTTGATTTAACTAATAAAATGTTAATGCATGTAAACAAAAATGTTGTGTAAATCACCTTACGAAAACCAAATAATCCCAAAACACTTAGGCACGGTACATTAACTCCCTTCTCGTTTCTTATTTCGTGACATATCGACCAATGAGAGATGTGGGCCGTGCATGGTTTCAATGACTTGAGACTACCAAACATGACATGCAGTGTTTAGTTCATTGCATGTAATCCTATTAATTAGCAAAAAGACATTAAGTTCTCTCGCCGATAGGAATAAAACAATACACCATGTATTTATTTATAGATGGAGTAGTACATTTTTTGTGACATGCATTACTAGATATTGCTAGTCAAATACTAAAATCCAGATGGACGTGGTAGTACTCCTAAATCCAGACGGTGGTGCTAGTAGTACTACCAATGTAGTAGCATTGTACTACCCGTTGGTCAAATTATTACGTGCTGCTCCTCACAGTGAAGTGACAAGACCCTGCGCCGGAGATGACACCTGAGTATAGGCGCCGTGTTCGGCATACCATAGTCAACCTTACCGTCTGCAGTCACTATCATCATGGCTGTAGAGCTAGGCTGCTTACAACTAGCCCTGTTCGACATAATTTCCCGTGTGTAGATGCCCGTGCATTGCACGGAACACCAAGATTGGGGGTGGACGACGCCGGCAGCGGCCATCGGGCCAGATTTTTCCATGGCCTTCTAGATGCCGTGGGGAGGAGATAAGGCTGATTGTGAGAGACAAGGAGTTGTTTGTAAATAGGGAACAAGTGCAGGCATCTTTTTGCAAAAATGAAGAAGTTTGGTTTGTATGCGTCAGATCTAGATCCGACGACTATTGGTGAAAGATGGGAGGCACAACATCATCATCAACTCAGGACCTGTTTGATTCGCAGGATTTTGAAAACGCAGGAATAGGACACGGCAATATTACAAGTTTCAAACTGATAGTACAAAAGTTAGGAGTAATGTTGCACCTACGAAGAGGGAATTACTAGGAAGTTTACGTAAGAACTTTCGTTACTTTAGGTGGATGCAGCCTTATCGTACAAACTAAAATCCACCGCCCTGACAAGTCACTAAAGGGCAAATAAGTTTTCGAGTCTCTGGCCACTTGATGTTTCAAAAACAAATTCAGCTTCTGCGGAGACTTTGTCATTTAGGCTTATACGCTTGCGGTGATCAGCACGCCATTCATGGTTGCGCCAGAGAACGCCAAACCTCGTTACCTTGAGCACACTTGCCTCCAGAACAAAGAACCTGGCCAATTTAATCTCAGATGTGCTGCCTCGGTAGTCGATCAAATCAATTTATGTAAGATGGAGATCAAGGCATTCGATGAGATTGTTATAGTGCAGCACATTTTTCACTTTCGGGTCTTTTTTATCTGCAAAAGAAGAGAACATATTAGAGCAGCTGGCCGTATAAGATTGACGTGTCATCAAGAGGTACTAATATCATTCGCTCATACGATAGGGTTAGCTGGCTAGTGATATTCTCTCTCTCTCTCTCTCTCTCTCTCTCTCTCTTTCTGTTTCCTCACATTTCCCTAGGAGCACGTGAAGAGCTTGGGCATTTTTTGCCTTCCACTATGTGGCAGATTCCATATTTCGCAAAAGTATGCCACATAATACGCATCGATGTCAAATCAAAAGATTTTGGCACCGCTCTCGTGATGTGAGAGAGTTGGCACCGCTATGCACACAGACCCACATGTATAAAAACATCAATCAAACCAACTACACTAGCCTCTCACTCTCCTAAACAAGTGTTTTTTATTGCCTCAGTCCTCTCTCTCTCTCCCACGCAAGTATTTTTTCATTGTGTGAGTTAATTTGGCACCGGAGCAAAGTAGGTGATCCAGATTGGAGCACCAGGTGAGCAATGGAGGGGCATCGATGCCAAATGCATCACAAGTGAATTTGGCACGTGTTTTGGCCTACATAGCCCACTTTTGTACTCCCTCCGTCCCAAAATTCACGTCTTAAATTTATCTAAATACGGATGTATCTAGTTACATTTTAGTGTTAGATACATCCGTATCTAAACAAATGTAAGACAAGAATTTTGGGACGGAGGGAGTACTACCTCGTATTTAGTATAAAATTTTGACCATAGATTTACCTAAGAAAATGCCAACGCATGTCACTAAAAATTACACCATTTGAAATTATGTTCAAATATGAATCCAACGATATAGTTCTTAGTGACATGCATTAACATTCTGTCTGTTAAATCTATGGTCAAATTTTGATACTACAAAATAGGAAGAGTAAACCAGGACGGAGGTAGTACTTTCTCTTAGGGTAACCATAGAGTTACTGGAGTAGTCTAAGTTACTTTCCAGTATGACTAGCCTAGGCTACTATAGTAGTACAACATAAAAACGATGCAGGTGATCACGTGAGGAAAAAATACTAAAAACATTTCTTTCGGTGCAGTGCGTAGATGCAGTTTTGAACACTACACTGGTCATCGTAATTTGGGAAAATTACGAAAAAATTGAGCTATGTTGTGATTACCGCTTACTAATAGGAAAGAAGTTTCACCTCGATGAGTAGCTTCTTCGTGCACGGAAAGCATGTAAGGAATCCAACAACTTGATCCAGATTGGGGACGATAGATTTTATTGCCAAGATCTTCACTGTGCGCATAGACTGGGTCAAGCCTGTGGGAATCATTTTCTGGAAGACGATCGTAAATACATCAAGAAGAAATTTAAAAATGTGAATTTCAAGAGGACTGAGAAGAAGATGAGTGTTGTACCTGAACGATTGCGGATCCAATAAAGAGTTTGGAGAATTTGGCAGACGAGTACACCAACGCTGTCAATTTCGGCACGTCAATGACCCTGATTTTTGTTGGACCTTCTAGATCTGATACAAGCAATCTCTCAAGGAAAGGCGCATTCTCAATGATCATAACGTGGAACAGATGGAGTGATCTCTTCCCAATTGATGTCTTGTTGCGGGGCCAGCAAGACAAATAAATCCATCGGAGATTTGTCGAGGCAATGTGGAGGCTAATGAACCCGTGGATATGCTCAAGACAAAGGTACTCGAGCGCAGTACAGCTGCAGAGCAGGTGCTCCATAGCCTTCTTCGAGATGAGAACGTCAAAGAGGTCAAGCTGCTTGAGTTGAGGGACAAGAAGGGCGGGCGCGACATTAATCTTGGGAAGATAGCAGGAGCTGAAGCTAGCGCGGCGCGGCATTGGCGTGAGGCGGAGCGCGGACGGTGGAAGAGAGCGACATTGTCCAGCTTCAAAGCTGAGCTCCTCGAGCTGATCTAGGGTGGGGGTTAAGAACCACTCGTCGAACTTGGGTTGGACCTTGAAGTTGGTACTGAACATGCGGATGTCAAGGCGTCTGGCTGGCCCAGGGTGCAATGAAAGGATCTTGGAGACTGTGGCCATGCATTTGCAATCGCCGTCGCAGAGGCAACTGTCAACGGTGAGGTTGAGGGGGGCGCGTCGCTAGAGGGGGCGCCACCGCCGGGAGAGCGGGGCGGTCCGCATGGCAAATTTGGTGGGGAGGAGGCTGATGATGACGAGCAGCATATCGTCGGGGAGGCTACTGATGAAGTCTAGTCTCGCCGGAAGCGGTCTTGGCTCGAGCCGCCTCTGCTTGTTGGCTACCTCACCGTCCATCTCAACCGGCGGCAACGCTGGTGTACACGTGTGCTGGTGTGTGTTGTGTGTTGGGTGTGTGCGAGTGCGTCCTTGTGTGCATGCCGCCGCGCAGTGGTGAATTGTGTGCAAGTGCGTCCTTCACGCGCAAGAAGTGTGTCCTCAATGCGCCCTCAATTTACTAGCGTGCGGGGTGCTACCCCGAGTGGTTTCAATTTTGTTTACTTCAGCGCGTGTCAGATGGGCCTCTAGTTTACTTATTTTCACCCACTGCCACATGGGCCAGCACACGAAGATACAAAACACGAGTTGACAAGGCAGCATGTGGACTGGTTGACCGGTTAACTAAACAATATACGGAGCTATACGCTAACACAGTGAGCATATAATCCGTCAGTATAGAGAGTTCGAGTGAGAGAGGAGGCCCGTGAGGGATAGCAGAGAGAGAGAGAAAGAGCTACTCCCTCCGTTCGATAATGTAGTTCCAACATTTTTTATAGTCAAACTTTTAAAACTTTGACCAAGTTTATAAATAAATTACTTATATCTACAATACCGAAGATAAATGATAGTATGAAGTAAGTACATGTTGTGATGAATCTAATGATCGTTCCAAATGTAAATGTTTTTCTCCACATATACCTGGTCAAACTTTTCTGAGGTTTGACTTTTCAAAACATCCATATGCTTATGGACGTGATAGAGTCCCTAACTAGAGAGAGAGAGAGAGATAAATAGAAAGAGTGAGTGAAAAAAGTGTGTGTGCGTGTGTGAAAGAGACATGGACAACACACGATAAAAGTAGAGAAAAAGTGTGTGTGTCTTATGCAAACATATCACACATGCATCTTCGACAACGGAAGCAAGGTGAGGAGATAGTGTGTGGTTGTTTGCAACCGAGAGAGCAAGACCCCTAGCATGTGGCCAAGAGGGGTCTGACAAACAAGGGAGAGAGGTCGAGAGAGACGTACGGAGAAAATGCAGACATGGGGAGGAGAGAGTGTATGTTTGTCACATAGGAGAGAGTGTATGTTTGTCATAGAGAGAGCCCCTGGAGATCGTGATGGGACTACATGGGTGGGAGATCGAGTGACAAGGTGTGTGCGCGATAGAAGATGCCCCGAGAGATATTGAGATAGACGTATGGATGGAAGGAGACAATACGTGTGTTCCTAATGGCTAGTGAGAGATAATCATACTTAGGGGGGTGCTTGCGCCTATGATGGAGTGAGGGCTTATGGTACTTAGGGGGGTGCGTGTCACATGGAGAGAGAACAAGGGCGGAGAGTGTTGGATGGGTCTATATGTATAGCGTGAGCGAGACATGTGTATGTGCGAACCAGGGAGATATAAAGTTTGAGAGAGATTGAGGAGCCCCGATAAGGCCGAGTGGTGCGTCAGATAGCTGAGAGGGGGAAAGAGATATTCCATCCGCTCGATAATGTAGTGCATGTAAATTTTTTAGAAGTCAAACTTTGGAAACTTTGATCAGGTTTACGCAAATGTTATTTATATCTACAATACCAAAGATACATCATACAAAACTACATCTCATGGTGAATCTAATGGTATATGCTTGCTGTTCTAGATGTAATTGTTTTTCTCCACGTACATGGTCAAACTTTGTGATGTTTGACTTTTCAATAAGTCTATATGCTATGGACCGAGGAGAGTGCCTAAGTCGAGACAGATCAAGTGCGTGTGAAGGAGAATGAGTAAGTGTGCAAAAAGAGTATGTGTGTGAAAGACAAAGTGACAACAAACGATAAATTAGAGAGAGTGTGTTTTTTTGTTTCTTATGCGAACATATCACGCATGCATCTCTGAGATAGAAAATCGAGAGGAGATACACGAAGATAGCTAGTGTGTGATTGTTTGAAACGGAGAGAGACACCCCTGTAGCACATGTCCAATAGAGGTCTGGCCAACAAGGAACAAAGGTCGAGAGGGACACATGGAGAACATGGACGCATGGGGAGGGAGAGAGGGTGTGTTTGTGATAGAGAGATACCCTCGAGATCGTGAGGGGAATATATGGGTGGGAGATCGAGGGAGGTCCGTGCGCGATAGAAAGATGCCCCGAGAGAAATCGAGATAGACCATGCACATGTTTGTGATGGAGACTAAGATTAGCTAGTCATATACATATAGGGGGGACTGCGTGTGCCTACAGTTGAGTGAGGGACCATCATACTTGGCTAGCTAGGCATGACATTGTGCGTGTATGTGTCAGATGGAGAGAGAACGAGGGAGAGAGATAGAGTTTTAGATGGGCCTATGGAGTGCAAGTGAGTTATGCATGTGTATGTGTGACCCAGGTAGATGGAGAGTTTGAGAGAGAGGGGGAAGAAGTATGTGAGAGAGCGC